>OZ010731.1:42448599-48196481 GCA_963932275.1 Andrena praecox | reverse complement strand
GACATTCGTTATGTCGTCAAATTTTGCTCTTGGTATTAATATTTCAAAATTAATCTGTCTTTCGTTATAAATAGCTGAATTGTTTGAAATATTCCTTCCAGGATTAGCTTCAAATGTATCTGATGTGTTTGGTGCATTTACAGAAGAAGTATTTGGGCTGGTGGAAGTATTTAAAACCTCCTTCATTTTGTCCAAAATTTGATATCTATTAGTTACCACCAAGCTATATAATGATGTAGCCTTTAGTTTCCCCAAAAAGCAACGAGCTAAGTCTTCCCAGATAATATCTGTTTTAGATACCACCACTGACAGAGAAGCGTTATAAATCTTTTCACTAAATGGTAATCTTATATTTAGTTACTTATTTACACTCACTAACAATAAGACAGTAATAATACGCATTAATACACACTAGTATGGCATTAATATACGTGAATACCCCACACTAATACGCGCTACTAAATAGGTGAAGGAACTCTTGACAAAGGATTGAGAAGTCACTCATATACGTATACATGTATACATGTATATATGTATAACCTTTGACAAAGGGTATGTTCACCCATTTTGAAGAATAATGCATATATCAATTTCGTGTAATATATAAAATATAAGAAATAAATATTTATAATGATGAAAATTATTTAATTAGGAAGAAGGGCGTTTTTCCAATTGCACAATACCCACAGTTCTTACGCAGCATCCTGAGAACAGGACATGGGACGCATTTCACCACGGTTCCTTGTTTACGGAAAGGGCTAATAAATTCTAAGTTCCTCTTGAACTGCGGGTGGGCCTACGATATGTCAATTGCCGTTGAGGGTAAGCTGGCTGGAAAATCTCACTTTGAGAAAGTTGACGTCGTCTTCCAGCCAGACCCAAGTCCTAATACAATATACAAGCCGTGACAAATCGACATCCTCGAAAACGGCGCTATCTTATGTCGACGAAGCGTAAACCCAAACGTGTGACTCTAACAAGAGCCATGCTGAAAATCTAGATGACAATTTTGGTTCGAGAACTCTAGCGAGCTCATTTCGTTAGCAGTGCTCCGAAGGTTTACATCGCAGTGTCTTGAAATCGAATAAAATTGTCTTGAAATTTAGTTATATTCATTTTCTGTTATACGTGTGTCATTAATTTCAATAATTAATGCGTCTTAGTAGTGCGTATTAGTAGCGCGTATTATTGTGTTATATTCACGTATATTAATGCCATACTAGTGTGTATTAGTGCGAATTATTAGTGTCTTATTGTTAGTGAGTGTAAATAAGTAACTAAATATAAGATTAGTAATAATATATAATATAAATATGCCACGAGGTCGGCCAACGAGTATTACAGAGGACACTTTTGTGCAAACTATTTTACCATTCAGTGAAAAGATTTATAACCCTTCTCTGTCAGTGGTGGTATCTAAAAATGATATCATCTGGGAAGACATAGCCCGTTGCTTTTTGGGAAAACTAAGGGCTACATCACTATATAGCTTGGTGGTAACTAATAGATATCAAATTTTGGACAAAATAAAGGAGGTTTTAAATACTTCCACCAGCCCAAATACTTCTACTATAAATGCACCAAACACATCAGATACATTCGAAGCTAATCCTGGAAAGGATATTTCAAATAATTCAGCCATTTATAACGAAAGGCAGATTAATTTTGAAATATTAATACCACGTGAAAAATTTGACGACATAACTAATATTGTATATTATAAAAGAAGCACTCGTGAGGCAAAAGAGCGAAAACGACAATATTTAAAATTCAGGACGGGTGTGTGGCAGTCTTACTTCACCAAACATATTTGGGAAAATACACGCTTGAAATGTGGGATCAATTACAGAAGTCACAATTTATCTTTACATGGTACAACAGGAAAATTTTCCGGTAAGTTAATTTATTCACTATTAAGTTTTACAATAAAAGAGGAGAAGAAACAAAAAATGCACGATTTATTCGAGGTACGAATAGTTTTTAAACACACGTTTGCATAATTTTAATCCCATCTTTTTACCCGTAACGGAACGGAGAGGGTATATGCGTTTGGCGAAAGAGATATTATTTATTTATTTTATTATTATTAAATATTTATTTTATTATTATTAAATAATAAAATAAATAAATAATATCTCTTTCGCCAATTTATTTTTATTATTTTCTAATTCTCATCCTGCTATTTTTCCTATATTTAGGATTTTGTAACTGTAACACAAGTGTGGAGTGCGTACTGTCAAGAACAAGTACAGACCAAGACGTGTTGGCCGAATTTACAATTATTCCTGGGTCGGGCACAGGTTGCGGACCTAGTTATCTTCGAGGAGATGAAAGAAACGCAGTCATGAAAAAAATAGATCAATATGGATCAGTTGATCGGTACACTGCTACCTGTAGCAAAGATCTCATGAGAACTGGAGATCCAAAACCAGCACTTATTCACAGTAGCAATGTACTACATGTTGCAAAGTCCAATGTTTTAAAATCACAATATTTGCATACTGACCCAATTGCAGCATTGGATATCATGAAATGCACAATGCATGCTAATGAAATACACGATATAGGACAAAATCCGTTTTATGTTGACTATTGGACAAATGAGCAGCTACACGCTTACAAAAAAGTATGCTCATTATATGGTGGAAGTGTGTGCGTCGATTCGACGGGACTGAAAATGCAGCCCATCAGAAGAGTCCACACTAACCTAGAACGATCGATATTTATGTACATAATTAGGTAATGCAGTAATTCTTATTAGTACATATTAATAAACAGTTTTCCGAATTTTAGAAATATTTTATAAAATTTAGAAATATACAGGAATATATGTGCGTGTAAGGAGAAATTTTTTTTAAAAAATACCGTGTTAATTACGATAATCGTTAAGTATTATGATCAACGACAAAAATTCTAGATACAGCACGATAAAATTATAGGCACACCACAAATGCGTTAAAGGAAGGTGCATTCATTTTTACTGTGTTGTATGCAGAATCTTTTACACTACCATATAATACTACCGTAATTAGCACGGTCATTTTTAAAAGAAATTTTACTTACAGCATAATGGAAACATAATCACCTCTCAGCATTCCCAGTTACACTTTGGAAAGAAAGAATTCTTCCAGTACTTGTAAGAGTATCATTGAACACGCGAATAGTGTTGAAATAACTTTTCCAAAAAAACGGCGAGAATATTGTCAAAATTACTTTCCACAATCACGAATATTGCCACTTTTTCAGATTTGCATTAATTTTTGATAACCATATTTTGTTCCCTTGGTGATATTCTTGAAGGTACTGCACGAATTTTGCATTACAATGTTGTCCTATAAACCGCACTTATTTGCATTTATATATACTGTTCATTCAGAGTTCAGTTCTCGCTATTAATTGACATTTTAGTTCTGAAAAATGATACAATTTATTAACTGTGATATTTTACTGAGCACTTCTCACGACATAAATAATATTCAATACAGATTCTAGGTGAAAAATATATTATCGACAATATTTAGCACTAACAATGGACATATTTTTGTTTCATTCAATTTCAGTGTTAACTGTGAGGAAGGACAGTTTACAGTTGCCCAAAGATTAGGAGAGCGGCACACGACAAGGGACATAATGCAATTTTTAATAGACTTTCATAGTTTTGGTGCACCTTTTCCAAAGGAATTTATTTGTGATGGGGCGAGAGCATTATTAAATGCTGCCGTACTGACATACTCTCGCTTATCCAACATACAAGAGTATGCAGACGGAATGAAAAATACAGAAAACATAAAAACGCGCATTCGCATGGATGTGGCGCACTTTAAAAATAAATACAGGAAACACCTAAAAAATATTAATCGCAGAGTATTTTGTTTATATATGGCTGCGATTGGGCAGTTGCTCATGACCCAAAATTTAAACGAGGCAGAGGATATAATTCTCGCTATTTTTTTATTAGAAAATTGCGAGACAGAAGGGTTTATACCAAATGGAGAAAAGTCTGAATGCCTGAAAAAGAAAACATGGCTAATTACGTTAGTAACCAGTAAGTGCGAAATTTCATATTGTAAATAACTTGCTTTTAACTAATATATTTTAACTAACTTTTAATAAATGCTTCGGTTAAATATAGTACAATTTTCATTGGAAAACCTTTTATCATACATTAAACTTTTCATGAGTGAATCCGAAATATTAAGTTTGAAGATCTATCTTCTTTGAAAAAAATTTATTTTACCTATGCGAAGTACAATCACTCTTGATGTTTTATTAGGCTATGAAGAAATGGAAATGGCTGAAATTGAAGAAGAAAGAGATATGGAATGCCACATTGAAGCAGAGGAAAATACACCGACAGTCTTGAATTATTGGGGACAATGGGCGAATAAACTTTTCGAAAATGCAAAGCCTTTTTTCGAACAGGAAGGTTCTGAAATCAATGCATTTTATTTGCATTCCAATAAGATTTCGAAAAAGTTGCTCAAAGATTTAGAATTATTTCCCATATGGGGAAATATATTAAGCAATAAATTTAATTTCGGACGCATACCAGCATCCAGTGCATCCGTGGAAGGAGAAATAAATAAAATTAAATCAATATTAATGAAATCATATAAGTCTGCAGTGAGGGTGGATCAATTTCTATCAGACCACATTGAATATTTAAAAGGAAAAATGCTATTGATCAATGCAGCATTAAATAAGAAAGCTGTAAATGTCAGCGAAAATAAAATAACATTATTAGAAAACGCAAATAGAAATACTGCTTTAAAAGAAATCGAAAATTGGAGAGGGAAAGGCAATCCCCGGGTAAAACGGCGAAAAACAGCAAACAATAATAACACAAGTCCGGTAGAAATCCAACAATCTGATAAACCAATCTGCCCCGCATGTGCAGATGGCAATATGCCAGGCGATGCGCATAAGTGTTACTTATGCGCAAAACCTGTGCATATTTTTATTCAGTGTTCTATTCCCTTAGAGGGAGAAGAGGAAGGTTATGGACAGAAACGTATATGCTATGATTGCGATAAACATGGCCATGTACAAAGCAATATAGACATACAATTAGATCAAGCAAACAAGGAAAATGTACAGAAAAAGAAAAAAACATATAGAGAAGCTGCGAAATATTTAGGAGAAAGGAAAAATGATGTTAAAGATATATTGCAGTGGGATAGAAATCGGGCCATACCCATAATTAAAAACGGAAACAGTCCCCAACTGGCACCCACAACAATCGACAATAAAACAGTTTCATTGCGAAATACATGCTCCTTTGATAGCATATTCTATTTAACATTGTTGGCCGCAATCGATTTTGTAAATATAAGAGACAAAGTAAGTTCATAATTTTAATTACACATAGTTGATGTACATAAATGTATTATATAACGAATGAAAACTCTTATAAATTTTGTTTTGCAATTATTCTAAATTGTTATTAATTGTACCTATAGAAATACTGTTTTTTCTTCTCATTCCTTCATGTAAAAATATTGTTTTTACCCCAAATGATTACAATACATTTTATTAGCAAATGTATCAAAATATTATTATATATATTTATTTCTTATATTTCATATATTAGATGAAATCGATAGATACATTGTTCTCAAAAATGATTGAAGACATCCTTAACAACGGGTTGAGGAGTTATACGTATGTGATGCGGGCAAAATTGCTAGCAACAATATTTCCAGTGGAACAGTCCACATTAATAGACAAATTGCACTATATAAACTGTAATACAAATGTTGGGTGGTTGGCACAAAAGTTATTCAAGGAACTACCTAGCATTAGAGAAAAATCAGAATGCACAATATGTAAATATATAAATATTAAAAATCTAACAGGAATACAGATAGAGGACGTACAACTTATGAAATCAAACAGCGAAAGTTTTATTCCAGAATTTTGTACGGTACCGAATAGTACCTGTCCCAAATGTGGCAGTCCCGGTACCGTACAAAATAAATTAATAGAAATCGGTAAATAACACGTTTTATAACTAAATTAATAACATGGTTTTATTGCAATTTCTGTTGAGTTTTAAAGAATTTGAAAATGCTTTTCTAACATAATTAATCATACATTTTCATTTCTAGGTGACATTGTATTATTTCAAGTATTTAATGCTACAGAAGAAAATTTGTATATAAGCTTAGAAGAAATACATAAAAAAATTACGAACCCATTATCTGAAAACGAAGATCTACAATTGGTGGGCTCGGTTAATTACTACGGTAAGAGTGGCCTCCCGACAAGGCACGCGGAAGGATCTTTAAAAAATGTAACAGGCCATTACACGGCAATTATATATCGGAAGGGCGGTCCATCAACAAATTGGACAGAATTCGATGATATAAAAAATCATAGTATAAGTAGGAAGGCCAATTACAAAATTGTCCCTCGACTATTAATGTACATAAAAGAAATAAAATAATAAAATAGGAATAAAAGGGGAACGCATATGAGCCGTACTGACAATGAGCATGATTACGGGGCTATACGCACTGAGCTTGGGTTGCTAAACATTTGTGATCTGTTTACGTTAGCTGACATATGTTTTCTATACAACATCTTAAAAAGCCGAATCGATTGTAAGGATTTATTGGGGTCTATCAATTTATGTGCAATGTAGCGTAACGTACGTCGAATGTTATATTTTCGGATAGGCCGCCCCAAGTCTCATTATGGTACGCGTGATCAGATTCATAGATGCCGCGAAACAGCGAACTCTTTCTTCTCTTCTTTAGACATTTTTAATGGGTCGCCTCAACGACTCGAGGCGCAAGTTATTTCTGAGCTGGAGCGTAGAAGTTCATAGCGTTGTTGTTATCTGTACTTTTGCGATTACTATTACTTTTTCTTTATCTATTTCTGAATCTGTGTATATATGTTTCTCGTCCGTCACACATGCTAACTATAGCTCACTGTACCTTACATAGTTATATGCTTCTTTGCATCAAAAGGGTACGTCTCGTAAAATGAATAAATAAATAAATAAATAAAATGAAATGATACAAAATCTTTCATTCTTTTTTCTGCACTTACCTACAACCAACATTGTACAGCCTTTAGGCTATGCTAGATTAACGCTGTTCCAGCGCGGTCATCGCTTCTCGAAAATGGGTGGAGCAAAAAAATTAATATTCGGGGGATTGAGAGCAAATAATTAGCAACAAAATATGCCGCAAGAATGGCATCGATAGCTTTGTTAGGTACAAAGGTACGACGCGTGGCTACGCTAGATTAACGCGGGTCCAGCGCGGTCATCGCTTCTCGAAAATGGGTGGAGCAAAAAAATTAATATTCGGGGGATTGAGAGCAAATAATTAGCAACAAAATATGCCGCAAGAATGGCATCGATAGCTTTGTTAGGTACAAAGGTACGACGCGTGGCTACGCTAGATTAACGCGGGTCCAGCGCGGTCATCGCTTCTCGAAAATGGGTGGAGCAAAAAAATTAATATTCGGGGGATTGAGAGCAAATAATTAGCAACAAAATATGCCGCAAGAATGGCATCGATAGCTTTGTTAGGTACAAAGGTACGACGCGTGGCTACGCTAGATTAACGCGGGTCCAGCGCGGTCATCGCTTCTCGAAAATGGGTGGAGCAAAAAAATTAATATTCGGGGGATTGAGAGCAAATAATTAGCAACAAAATATGCCGCAAGAATGGCATCGATAGCTTTGTTAGGTACAAAGGTACGACGCGTGGCTACGCTAGATTAACGCGGGTCCAGCGCGGTCATCGCTTCTCGAAAATGGGTGGAGCAAAAAAATTAATATTCGGGGGATTGAGAGCAAATAATTAGCAACAAAATATGCCGCAGGAATGGCGTCGATATCTTTGTTACGTACTGTGATACAACATGTGGCTACGTTAGCTTAATATTGAGCTAGAGCAGCCTCAGTTTTTCGAAAACGGCTGGGGCAAAAAAATTAATATTCAGTGGATTAAGAGCAATAAATTAGCAAAAAAATATGCTGCAAGAATGGGATTGATATCTTTCTTAGGTACAGAGATACAATAAGTGGCTACGCCAGCTTAATATTACGGTAGCGTAGCCATTGTTTCTCGAAAACGGCTGGAGCAAAAAAATCAATTCTTTGGCAAATAATTAGCAAATAAATAGCAACAAAATATCGTATTAATTTTGCGCTGGCCTTTTCAAATGGCTACGCCAGCTTAATATACGTGAAAATATTACGAAGTAATCGGTTACTTTTACGATTTCGTGCGATGAGGAGAAGAAATCAAGCGACTTGACTTGCATTATCAAATGCAGCGTATGGATTCTAACATAAAGAAATTTAATCTTTCTACCTATTTGGACCAACAATTTGTCTGCAATTTCGAGAATACTATACGCTACCTAAACCCTGAACCCTTTCTTAACACCTTACCCAAGCCGAAGAGCCTCATCACTATTTTTAAAATTTATTTCTCCCTCCTAAAGTTCCCTATGTGCCCTCAATTGATTAAGTCATTTACCTGTAGAACCACTTTAAACGCAAAGTAAGTCGGACAAAAGTATGCAAGAGAATAGAAAGTATGTATCCCGAGTGTCCATCTAGAAAGCAGCCATAATGGAAACAGGCACATAATTCGCAGAGTTCGACACGCCATCACACTCCTTCAACAGGAAGCCCATGGGACGCATTGCGTGGCGACGCTCTGAATGAAGATGACTTCTCGTGCGGCCGCAAAAGTAAGGAAAGAAGGACCGATAATGACCCGTTTTTAGTGATTTAACGATACATCTGTCCCGTTATCTGCAACCGAATCGGACTTTCTCGCGACTTTCTAACACCTGTTACAGTCGATGGCGGAGAAGAACTGAATCGAGAGCAGCCAGTGAAGGTGGAAATTGCATTGGCCAGCGAGGCACTATCGAAAACCGCAAATGGACTCGTCTACCGAACAACTGCTGGATGGAAAGACCGGCAAAACACGATGACGGGCAAATAGAATAACTCAGTATTATCCTAGTTTTAATTATTTATAACTCAAGAAAATAATTATACTGCGAAGATCGTAAACGCCAAAGGTCCGCGAGGAAAGTGTTAAAAGTACTTATAAGTATCACCCAGCGCATTCAGTTTCATTCGCGAAAACTATGGCAAAAGTTAGATAAGTACATTACATTACTAAAGTAGTTATGATATCGACCGTATTTGTAGAATAAACGAAAAGTGGTTTCGGCGCACTAGTTCGGTCAGTTAAAACAGAAAAAAAGCTAATTTGCAATTTTAAAAATTATAAATTCCGACGTTTTGGTCTGTGGTTTAGACCATTTTCAAGGAAAGATATAAAGAATACTGCGTTCGCTTTAAAGTAAGTCACACGTTTGCTACGACGTGTAACACGCGAGTCGGTTAGAACGTGACTGAAGTAAACATTATACCATGGGGACCTTTTAAAGGTGAAACAAACTGTGGCTAGAACGAAGTCAAGTGCAAGACTGTTGACTATTAAACACATGTTCAAAAATTATTATTGACGGAAAACGACATTTTAAACCTTACGACACACTGTCAAAAATACCACTGGTTGTTATTCATGTGGTAAAAGCCCGAAACACTCTTGGATATATGAAAATACAATTACATAATGTTGTTGTATTATGTATCGACGATCTGATCATAAAAATTAAATCAAAGCAAAATTTCCATTGGAAGAATTACATTACATTACAGGATTTAAGAAACTTATGGCCTTTTCACACACTACATACCAGTGCCGTCTTATCCTTTTCGGGGGCCCTGAGACGAGCTCCACGTGTGTGGCCCTCTAAATTATTCTAAATTAAATAAAATCGAAAATACCGCGCTAATACGCGAAGTGAATAAGTATTAAAACAATTAAATAAATAAGATTAAACGTGGGGTCGATTCCACGAAAAAGGGCCCCATTTTAAAATCTGAATTCTGGTGTATTCGTTATTTTCTTTCCGTCACAGTTGGAGGGCCCATTTCCATTTTTTCTCTAGCTTTTACAATACTTTTTTTTTATTTTCAAGTTAAGACGGCACTGGTGCATACACTCGTTGTGGTTCACTGCTGGTATTTCAAACACATTTACATATTTAACTTCTATCTTTTTTAAAATAGCGCTATCTCTATCAAGTGAATACACGGAAAAAAATCAATCTTGTGTCAGTGACAGAAAGATGGCAGCTATTTTTTTCCTGAATTTAAAAAGAAAACACTACATGAGCTGTACAAGTTCATTTTTGTTTCAGACGATTAAAGGTAATGACACAATATTTATTTCCCCGTATTTTCAGGTTCGTCGGTAGCAAAGATCAATTGAGTACTGAAATAGGGGAAGAACGTTATTAACTGTCACAAATGAGTTCAATGAGGACAGCGTGCAAGTTTATCATTTACGTGTCCTATAGGTCCAAAGTTGCTGATTATATATGACAGCTAAATTTAGCTTGCTTTTACACACGTGTACTATTTGAAAGGAGGCTATCACTTTTAATATCCATTGCAGCCTAACATATCTGAAAACACTATTCCAACTTGCAATAATGATTCACGTAAAAGAAACTGTATAAAATACTCGCCATAACTCGAGCATGCATTTAACAATCGAATACAAAAAGACATCCCTTTGTACAGTAACCCCCAATTTTGCCCAACATCGAAAGCTTCCATGAATTCGAACTGCGTTCTGATACCAACACAAAAAGCACAAGCTTCGACTGAACTAACCCCTCTGCCTTTCTATTTCGCTCTCACTACAAGCTCTACAACCCTGTTCCATATTTCTCCACCCAACGAACATTATCCAAGCATTAAAATCGCTTACAACTCGTGACGCTACTTGATCTTCGATTCGCGCGTTACGTACGTGTGTCCGCAAGAACTTCTCGACTCGTGGTCTCGAAAATACTATCAGCCCCCTAAGAATCCTCGCGTAGACATGAGATCGGTAATTCCGCAGGTTCCCGGCGTGCAAAAAGAAACGACCAGAACCTGCAGGTAAACTATGCCGATGCCAGTTTGGCGCAAGATCGTGTGAAATAACGGATATTCCTCGCCAGCTAGAAATCCCACCCCGAGGCGGTGGTTTCGCCAATGGAATCGATCGGTCCGCCACGCTGTTCAGCCTATAGCTTAGCCATATTTCTAAGCGTTCTCCACTCCCATGAGACCATGTACGTGTAAATTTCCGCGTGTTTCCCCTCCGTGGCAGTGACCAGTTCCCCTGTGCGCGGCGTCAGCCTCATTGAAACCGCGCGTCATCGACGTCGCGGACAAAATGGCGGACGGACGGGCGAACGGTGAAAGGTTCGCCGTAGACCCTGAAGAAGAGGGAACAACGGCTCGACGGGGACCCTCGCCTACCGGACGACCCGCGACAAATGGGGGGGAAAGGACTAGCGGCACGTCGGGGGGAGAGGGGTGAGTTCCGGGATCAAAAGAGAGAGGAGGAGAGACTGGAACAGCCAGGTAAGGCAGCATCGTCGGCCAGCCGAGAGGATGGCATCGGAACGACCGACCTGGGTGTCTGGGTCTGTCTCTCCTTCTCCGCGCCGTCGGAGCAGCCCTATCCCCTTGAGAGGGCAGTCCCTCCGACGGCTTCTCTGTCCCACGCTCCCCGTTCCTCTCCTCTTACCACGTGAATATCTCGCTCGCTCCCACTCCAAGGTGGAGGTCCGCTGTTCTCCACCACTCCTCTCTCGCTTTGAAGCGGAGGGACGCAGAGGCCAGCCGCACGCCGCGCTTCTGGATAGAGCACGCACACGCGCGTATACGGAGCACGTGGTTGGCGGGGTTCACCTGCACGTGGAAAAGGAGGGAACCAACGCCTGGCGTCCCGGCGGCGGCACCGCCGGGCACCTGCACGCTCTCCGCGTCGCGTTGTCTATTCGATAGAACGGTAGAGGGGTGGCTGATGGCCAGAGAGAGAGAGAGAAAGGACGTGAGGAAGAGGGAGGGCCGGAGTGAGTGTAATGGTGTACCACCGGAAAAAGAGGGACAGGGTTTCCGAGCCCCGCCAAGGGAGGATGGAGGGGAAAGCTATTTCCGCCTTTTAAAAACCATCCAGAAGGCCCCCTTTATAGGCGGAGCTGCGCCGAGCAGAACGCGCCACTATTGGCTGTCTTAATGTCTAATATATCACGGCCGGGGGAATTGTTGTCCATGCTCGCGGCCGCAAGGGTGAGCTCCCACGGTTGCGGAACGACCCACTAGCGTCACAATTTTCCGTTCGATATGTGGCGAAGTTTGAGGAGGCGATCGAAGGGACTTGTACGACAGTTCGTCGTAGATGCGATGACCTACAGAGCGACAATTATCGTCCGAAGTTTCAAACCTCCTCTGCTGGTCGTCGAATATACACACGCATCAATACACACACATCGCCATCCGATACACACTATCCGTCCGTGAAGCAGATCGAACGATAGATATTTATGGAAGAGCTCTACCGCCGTTTGATACAATCACTTTATACGACAGCCCCACATGCATAATTATGATAGGATTGTCGCTCAAGAAAACGGTATGGTTCGATGCCAATAGGCACCTGGAGAGCCAGAGGGTCAATTGTAAATGAAGGTACGGCGAGGAGAGGTCGACGCTGCAACAAGCGCGAGCGCTCAATACCAGTGGAAAGAAGACGCATTCTTCAGCCATGTTTCTTTGTTCGTTCGATGACACCGAGTGCTGGCATCCATTTTCCCGTGGATATCATGTAAAGTGAAGTTTGTATGAACCATCGACGGTAGCAGTTGGTAATTGTAATCGAAGCAGAAGAAGACACTATCCTGAAATAATGCTGACGAAATTGAGAATCGGGTAATATAAAGCACGCCAATCGTTGGGTGGCATGCTAGTAGGGTTGTGAACCGTACTATAATATATAGTATTGTACTATATTTTTGGCTAGTGTACTATATACAGTTAGAAAAAGAAACAATTTTTACTTATTTTCTTATTCTATGGCAACATCAAAACTTTAATTTGCATATTTAATCTTTGACCGACTTTAAAAAAATGTATTGTCTATGATCTGTTTGTCAAAATTTATATAAAATAATTACATACATTCTCTCTCTATTCCCGCCACTTCAGCTTCTGCGGAGAGGAATTTTTCTATACTGAATATGAAGTGGCGGGAAGAGAGCAGCAGAGCCGCCAGTTTACTCTCACAAAAAGTAAGCTTCTCATATATGTTCATTTGGACTTTCAGTGCAATCAAAACCTTTGACATGTTTGTCAAAGGACATAAATTAATTAACAACGCAAAATGCAGAAAAAAAAAATAAGATGTCGTTTTAATGTAGTTTTATTTTGCACCACTTCTTCTGAAAAGTAGATACATTACCAGGTATATTTTTTCGCAATGTACTATATTTTTCATCACATTTGGCGGTAATTCGGTTCTAAAATACGAGATTCTATTAATCTGCGTCTTATTCGTTTTCAAGTGAACAAGTAAACTAGTCCAGAAGTTTGGCAGTTCATTCGTTTCCCACTTCCATTTCATAAAAAATTGTTTCGCTTACAAAGAGCGACACATCTAGAAGTGACGTTACTCTAATCTTCAATGAAAAAGTAGAGCATGTAGGTCGCAAAATCTGTGCTTACAGAGTGAATCGTCAGACTTTGCTTTGCATCTACATTTGCGTGGCCTGCTACGAACTCGACGTCACAGGCATCGATAAGTATCAAAGAAACAAACCGACCTACTTCGGCCATTAGTAACTAATGACTCGTTACACGCACAATGTATCGAAACACCCTGGAGAGACTATACATTTACATTGCAATCCGGTTACAATTGTGTAGAACAAACTTTAATGAATGTTAGCCTTATGTCGTAAACCAGGTCATTTCATACTCTAAAGTCGTCCACTTACAAACTTTACTAAGGTGCTTCACTCCGGTGAGTTATGGAAATAGTCACACTCGGAATTGAGTATCTCTTCCAAATTAATAAACAAAGCATAGAGTAAAGGTGGGTAAAAGTTCGCAGCGGGTAAGAGTTCGCACCATGCGAATTTCATGGTTTGAGTTGTGGGGCAGTTGCCAATGGTGATTGGCAGTCAATTGTAAATCAAGGTAGAGTCACTAATGTCGAATTTCGTGGCTGTGTTTCGGTTTGTTATCTTACAATGCGGTAAGTACTGAATTCGTTAGTTCTGATGTAATATTCTCATGTTTGGGAATCAATATTATTCCTATAAAGGGTCTAGCAGGGTAAGCATGGGCAAACGGCCCTCATGCCGATTCTTGGAGTTGTTATTTTTTAAACAATGCATGAAACACCATTATGTAAAGTTTTAGATCGCTATCCCCCCGTTTAAGGGTAATACGGGGGTAAACGCCCCTAACGTTATTATTTTTTTCTCGGTTACTACTTAAGATATTTGAATGGAAAAAAACGAAAAAATAGCTACATCCTAACTGTACTTCATATATTTTTCTCTAAATTATAAATCAATTATTAAGGGTAGAAAAAAATAATTAATTTTTTGGGGGTGGTTTTTGGAAACAACCCTTTGAGTGACCACCTCTAAAAAAATCCAGAATAATGCTTTGCTATCGAGCTATTATATAAAAAAACCCGAAGTTGGTCGAGATGGTGGAACATAGTTAAATAATTAAAAGAAGATCATTATATGATAAATATGTGGGGTTTTGTGACGAGAAAGATTATTTGTCGCGAGCCTGAGTACGTGTTATTTAAATGCGAATGGACGAAACGATTGAGGTTCGTTTGTGTGATCGAAGTGTGAATGAAGAGTGTTTGGGATTTATTGTTTATGTATAGTGTCGGGCAAAGAAGCGAGTCGCGAAGCGTGTCGTGAGAGTAATCAGTGGGAGTTCGAAAATCATAGGTAATAACGAGAAAGGTTGATATCATTATTGATTATTATTTATTAATCCTTGTCGCTATTGACGTCAATAACTGCCGTTGTGTCAGTTCCATAAAATATATTTGTTAATATTTCAGACGGTTTAACTATTTTGGATTTAAAACGCCCGTGAGATAAATAATAAATAATCGCAGCGACATGCGAACAGCAACCCACTGTCCTGTTGCCATTCGCACAATCGCACGTATATCGTTGTATTGCCGGGTAGCTGGTAGAATTTGGTATATATTCGATATAACATTTGTAAGTTTTGCGATTGATATGTCGCGAGCGGACCTTCATCCTTATAATGTTAGTGGTTTCCTTTAAGTACTCCACGGTCAAATAATTTTCGTTATTCATGAATTCAGCAAGATTCTGAAAATGGCAACAGGACAGTGGGTTGCTGTTCGCATGTCGCTGCGATTATTTATTATTTATCACACGGGCGTTTTAAATCCAAAATAGTTAAACCGTCCGAAATATTAACAAATATATTTGATGGAACTGACACAACGGCAGTTATTGATGTAAATAGTGACGAGGATTAATAAATAATAATCAATAATGATATCAACCTTTCTCGTTATTACCTATGATTTTCGAACTCCCACTGATTACTCTCACGACACGCTTCGCGACTCGCTTCTTTGCCCGACACTATACATAAACAATAAATCCCAAACACTCTTCATTCACACTTCGATCACCCAAACGAACCTCAATCGTTTCGTCCATTCGCATTTAACTAACACGTACTCAGGCTCGCGACAAATAATCTTTCTCGTCACAAAACCCCACATATTTATCATATAATGATCTTCTTTTAATTATTTAACTATGTTCCACCATCTCGACCAACTTCGGGTTTTTTTATATAATAGCTCGATAGCAAAGCATTATCCTGGATTTTTTTAGAGGTGGTCACTCAAAGGGTTGTTTCCAAAAACCACCCGCAAAAAATTAATTATTTTTGTCTACCCTTAATAATTGATTTATAATTTAGAGAAAAATATATGAAGTACAGTTAGGATGTAGCTATTTTTTCGTTTTTTTCCATTCAAATATCTTAAGTAGTAACCGAGAAAAAAATAATAACGTTAGGGGCGTTTACCCCCGTATTACCCTTAAACGGGGGGATAGCGATCTAAAACTTTACATAATGGTGTTTCATGCATTGTTTAAAAAATAACAACTCCAAGAATCGGCATGAGGGCCGTTTGCCCATGCTTACCCTGCTAGACCCTTTATCAGTAAATATTTTAATAATATGCCGTCTGAAAGAGCTGAAATTCTTCTATTAAAAAGTGCTAATAGAAGTTTTCAATTCTCCTCACAGATAACAGGATTGATTAAACAATGTAAAAGTAGCTGTGGGGGGCAAAAGTTTGCACAATGCAGTGGGACAAGATTTCGCATGCGAAGTTTTGCCCCAAAATAATTTGACGGGTGTTATATCTTCATTAAGGGGGGAAGCCACTGTGACCGGTCGAAAATAAAAGCTATTTTCAAGACATTCTTTTATAATGGAATGTAACTTTCTACGAAAAATCTTTATTACCAACTGAAAATACATATATTTGACTAATATTTTATGCTCGCAGATTGACAAAATTTTCGGTTGTATGGCCACAGCATACGATAACGTTAGGCTCTGCAAAAAAAAAATTACAAAACGGATGCACGTGTAACTTTCCAACATTTGATCCGAATTGAAAAATTCGAACGGTTTCTTAAAGTATATTACAATAGCTTCAGTTGCACGTACGGATTTAAAAAAATATTAATTTTTGAAGAAATGGCGGACTTGAGAAGAAATCTTGACCCAATAGTATAAAAAATCAACATGTTTTTTCAATGTTACTATTGAATGAATTATTCGATCAAAAAACTGGTACGTGCAACTGAAGCTATTGTAATATACTTTAAGAAACCGTTCGAATTTTTCAATTCGAATCAAATGTTGGAAAGTTACACGTGCATCCGTTTTGTAACTTTTTTTTTGCAGAGCCTAACGTTATCGTATGCTGTGGCCATACAACCGAAAATTTTGTCAATCTGCGAGCATAAAATATTAGTCAAATATATGTATTTTCAGTTGGTAATAAAGATTTTTCGTAGAAAGTTACATTCCATTATAAAAGAATGTCTTGAAAATAGCCTTTATTTTCGACCGGTCACAGTGGCTTCCCCCCTTAAACTTATTTTAATTCTAGAGTTTGCGAAATTTGGAGGTTGTGATAGTTGAGCCACGCTGATCTCAGCTTTTGATTTTTGTTATTAATTTTTAATTCGCATTTTTTTTATATTTCTCGTTGTGTTCTTTTACCCCATACATGCGAACTTTTGCCCCACATAGCGGGTAAAAGTTCGCATTTGACACTTTTTGGAAATATTTATTTTATACAAGTTGTGACAGGTAAATTTACATGAAGTCAGTGCCTATCGAATAATAAGGGATAGTAGTGATTTCTCACAAAACGATATGACTATCAGTGTAATACCAAAGATTTTAGAGAAGTCTAAACTTTAAGTGCGCACTCTTGCCCCACATTACTCTACCACAAAGGGTTCCGTATTCAGTCGACCGTCGCCAGCTTGTGTTTGGACCTTTCGACGTAAGCGTGAATCATGCTGGGAAACTATACGATCACGGTGGGCAAAATGTATGGAAATAAGGGGGGATGCATGGGTTATTGACCAATGGCACGTAAATCGAGGAAAGAACGGGAGCATTCACTCGCGAGCGACTGGAACTTGCCGATCTTAAAATAATAACGGCCAATGACAGATTTCAACGCTATTCCAAGGATGTAATTAAGTTTCGGTGAAACGAGAGCAAGAAGATCGTAGAGATTCGATCGCATCATCGTATGCAAGCAGGTGAAGATAACACGATGCATCATCCACCGTCGTTGCCTCCGTCCGATCCTCGAGCTCGCTGGACCGCTCCGTGTCGGAAATTATTATAATTTCGTAGCGAAATTCGACATGGTGGCATGCCAGACAGCTGTTTATCGTGTAACTCGAAGGCCGAGAAATGACCACTTGGCGGGGAGGCGTGTTCCATTCATGGCTTAATTCGGAATCCATAAATATTCGTCTACAACACCCGTCTTTTCAGTTATGCGTACACCTTTTGTACGCTTCGAACGCTAAAGGAGAAACGTCCTTTTTTACAAGTAGGTAATAATTAAGGTAGCATTCTGTGCGCTTCTCTGCGTTCATGCCACCACCAGCCATAGACTGAGCTTATTTTTGATTACTCGCAGCAGTTTGATATACCTATCGTAATAAAATTGCAGCATTTCTCGTTGGTTGCAGTGATTCGCAACCTGTGTTTACTAACGGGTTTTTTACTTGCAATTTCGACCGAAGTCTCTCCGAAGCGGAAGACAGTTCTTGTCCAGTAACCAGGGAGAGTGCGAATTCCGACGAAAGTTTTAAAAGCAAATTGAGGGTAAAAATTCTTCGATAATTTAGTGCACCGCAAACACGCTATTCCTTTTCAGACCCACAAGGATTATGTTGCAACTGCCGTCCCTTTTGTTACAACTTGCTGCGACCGCGGTAGCGTAGCCCGTCGCCATAACCTTCGAAAATGAAACTTTCGAGTTTCATTTTTTTTTAAGGCTGATGTGTTCTATATCCCGTTACCAATTTCCGGTTGTTTCTTTTATCAACTACGATTTCGAGACGTTCGATAAATGCGCGTATACTGTGACGATACGGTTTAACTGTAACCAACTGATTGCCAACGGCGAGTGTTGCATACCAAGCGCATTATCGCGAAATCCGATTAATTATATAATACCAGAGATAGGAACTATCGCGTGGTTCTTAGTTTGGTTCATGAATGATACGATACGCGATCGCATGAATCTGTATACGCACGTGAGTGGGTGTGCGTATATGCTGCGGTAAGACACGTCTCAATAATGTAATTTCGTGTGCGATAAAGAGTGCGAGTAATTGCCAGCCACCGTTATGACCGCCGTGTTATAAACAGCTCGCTTTTTCACACAATTGCCATTTATGTACCACGGGGCCTGCGTTATCTGAATATTCTATTAATCGAACAGAAAGACGACATTATAGGGCACCTCTTACTCGATTAAAATGGGTGTTCAGAGCTGTCAAACCGAATTCCAAGAATGGTAATAGTGCTGTTAAAAGTCGAAGTGTTTTTATAAAGCCTTGCGTTACTCAAAGCGTTAACTCTGCTTTGGTTCACGCCATCCAATAACGTGCTTGTAAAATAATAGGAGGAAACTGACCCGAGCGTTTCAGAAACGTACACACAAGAGGCAGTAAAGTATCATGGGGCCATTAGCCTTCGTGCAAAAGGATCCAACTCTCTTCACGCTATCCGGTGATTATAAACGGACCCCTTAACCGAATGATAAACAAATACCCGCGGAAGAAGAACGAGGAGCGAGATTTCAACGAAGGTTTCACGTTGAAATCAGTACCATGAACTCGAGGGGCCCAGTAAATACTGTTGACGCCCGCGGACGGCAGTTCATACGTAAGATTGGTTCGTGTCAATCGCCGAGCTGTGTAAACACACCGCGTACCGGCTACGGGATATCTCGTGTTCGGCAAACCGAATATCCGGGCCGGGGGTCAACAGATTTCACGTCTTGTCGCTTTAGGCTACACATACTCGCCGGTCCAATGAGTTTAAAGTAATTTTCTCTAAATTGCTAGAAGGTTGGGGTAACCTTTAATCCTCCGCTGGCGAAGGGTCCACTTTGACCCGTGTTACATAGATACCAAAGTGTTTAGTTATTTGTTACTCATCGGTGCGGGTTTCCTCAGAGAAGAATTTTAGATGGTGGCAAGGGTAAGACCGAAAATAAATAGAAGCTTATTTTCAGATGTGGATGATCGACAGCAAGGGTTAAACAAAGATCTTGAAACGAACACGTGTGAGAAGCTTTAGAGGGGTGAATGTAAGATAGGGTTAAGACGGTGTTGATTCCTTTCCCTAGATTTTTATTTCTTATTTAACTCTAAGTGGATTAATGGGACCGCCGCGGACCTGTGTATCTTTAAACTAATAATTCTTTAATACGCATTGATGTAATTAGTTGACGATTCATATAATCCTCTATTACCTCATTATGCTTCTAATGCCGCAAAGGAAAATTGATTTCTATTTACCAGTTCGGTAAAAATTAACAGTAAATGAAATAATATTCATTCATTTTCAGCCCCAACACATTCAGCTTATAGCACGAAACTTTCCTTCACAGTGTATTTTTACTAACGAGATCTGTTTATCTCACGGATTTCCTACGTAATTATTTTATAGAACAATCGTCGTTTTATAGAAACTGTTGCATAGTAAATGGAATAAAGAGGACATTTTATGAGGCGGGTCGACTCCAGAGGTCCGACTTTTAACAAAAATTGAAGGGCCACTTGAGAATTAAATGATCTATTGCGTAATTTTCTTCTGTTTCTTTCACCCCCATACTTTCACTTGTACCTCAGATTCTATGCCAATGTTTTATACAAACTTCAGCTTACTGCAATACATTTCCACGTATGCACCTAACCAGACTTGTCCCGCGAAATAAATAAATCAGTAAAATATTCATAACCCACGCGCCTTTCAAAGTTCAGATTATCCCACTTGTAGCGGGTCATAAACAGACCGAATGTGTGCAATCTAACGCAAAACTGTCATGCATATTAAGGCCTTTTCATGAGACACACGTATCGCGAAGGGTAAAAAATTGCGCAACTGTAAATTTATTCGTGAAGCTTCTGACGGTCCAAATACACTTCCCTTCCCGATGCATTAACTGGTTCTCTCATTCTAATAAAGTACGAACGTCAACTCAGAATTGCAGTCCAGTTTCTAAGTATGTACATAGTTCGTTGCACGACCGAAACGACGGGCTCGTTCAAGCGGCAGAAATTCTTTCTCCTCGTTGATGACAAGGAAATGGCATAGTCATTCTAAATAGACCTGATGCATAGTCTCGCGAATCATAGATAACGCGATTCCTGTTGGGTTAAGCGATACGATACGATGCACCCTCCACGTGTAGGCATTCCAAAAAGGCCACGCGCAGCCGCTGTGACCATGATAACCGTGATAACGATCTTGAGAAGGAACTCAGTGGCAGATTGCAACTTCGGGTAACTATCTACGCCGATAAACGAACTTGTACGTCAGCCTGCAAGTCAAATTGTAATCGTGTTTAGAAACCGAGCTGTGCAAACAGTTTCTTTCTATTCGTCGCTTCTCATCTTGATTATAAACACATGGTAAGGATGCACGAGAAACTTCAGTAATAACTTCATAATCACTTTTGCTGAGGTTATGTGAGTTCTCAATGATAATCACAGATATCACAAAAGGAAAAGAACACCTTTATTATAATACTGGCCAATACTATTTGCTGAACACAAACTGCTAATTATATTATGAAATAAAAGGAACTTTAGTGATTATGACTATGCTTAGTATAAATATGAAAAATAGAACGTAGAAGTCGCGTGGTTGCTTGGTCGCTTGCACGAATGGAAGTGCGCCTCGCCGAAAGGCCACCTGTGACGCAGATACAAAAGAATATTCTCGAATGTTCTAACAGGAAACGGGAACCGGAAGCTCCGAATATTTCCAACAACTTTATGAAAGCAAGATGAAGCCGCGTTCTCGCGTGCTATCTACTATTATCGCATTTATTATTTATCAGCTTAACTGAGTTAAAATAGTGTTCATTTACTTGTAAATACAAAGACGGGGACAAAATAGGGAAAGCTAAGGAAGAGCTAAACTTCTTCTCTGTTTCCCTCATTACTTTCTCGTTTATAAGTGAATAAAAATCACTTGGGGGATAAATAGGCTCGAAGGGAAAAGCATGATCGTGAAACATATTTTTTTTTGTTTAACCCTCTAGGGACGGGGATGTTTTAAACTTAACGTAGAATTTTTTTGAGCGTTAAAATAGTCTATTTTATACTTCGGATTTGGAAGCTACTCGTTATTTTTTTTTTTTAAATTTGTTTATAACAAAAAAAAGTTTAATTTCGGGTTCTGATGGTACAAAAGTTTCTTCCCTGCCTACTAAAGGTCACCATACCTATCAAATCTCGCTCTTATTGATGGAACGTAAATAAAAATGTGTTAATCTGAATGGGACTCTGGAGTCCCACTCGTCCCCAGAGGGTTAAAGTAGCCAGTTTCGTAGGAACCTTGTCAACTGTGATTTTCGCCATGCATCGCACACGTGGGGCCGTGACATGATAGATTCTCTACTCGTAAACGGCACAAATCTGGAGCAATGTCAATCACCTCTCTGAAACTCGTTTGAATAAACGCAAGTAGCCCACGAGGCGCATTACAGGCGAAAAGCGCTCGTAGTCGGAGACGATAAAAGATACATGCAAGCGTGTGTTCCTAGAACAGCCGAGATTGGTGAAAGGCGAGCGTGGAGGCGTTGGATAACGCAAACATCGATAAGCCTACTTAGAAACTGATTAACCCTTCTTTTCGTTCTAAATGAACTCAAGCATCGCGTGATATGCAACACCATTGGTATTTATAACGAATTGTGTCGTCTGTAGCGGTGGCTCGACGCGAAGTGATTCCTTTCGAAAGGAATTTCGAATGGAAGTGATACTTCATTTTCACAAAGAAATGGACTTTTTGAAGATGCGCGGAATGAAAATCAGTCAACTCTGCGTTCCAAAATATTTTGGAGCTCTTTTCACTTCAGTGGAGGAATTAAAAAATATTTTAAATGCAAATCTTGTCAATAGAGACAGAAACTAGAAAGGCGACACATTCGTCCGAATTCGGTAATCGTGTTTCTTTTACGTCGCAGATTTGCTGATCCCTCGCGAAATGTTCCGCCTTCCTTAGTTTCTGCTCAACTTCACCCATCGAGGGATTTTATTATCGTGCCTGGTAGATGCAAGCACATGTAGTTATCGCTCACGAGTGCAAACGGATCGTGCGCAAGGAACGCACGAAGCGTAAAAGAAGAAACAGAACGACCGACGTAACGATATCTGATAACAAAAACTCTGATACGAGCCCCGCGAATTCTGCAACGCCGCAATAATGCAGACCACCTAGAATTGCCCATGGCAGATAATATTGCTTTCTATCCACGGCCACGGCGATGGAAGCGGAGTGGTTTTTTAGGAAACCCGATTGAGACGATGACCGCGGTTACGTAAGTACCGCGGTAACGGAACGTAATCTAAGCCTTCTTCAGTGCTGTAAACGTTACGGTGCCAGAGCTGTTCCAGTACGAACAGAAAGTATACCTATAAGTTGAGTGTTTAGTGTAGTTGCGGGCAAAGCTCGATTAGTCAAATAGCCTAAATTTTAGGGGAGACCAGTGAGCCTAAAAAAAGTTTGAAGTAGAATAAAATTTTTCCCTTTCAATAAAAATGTGTGGAAATAGATTTATAATATAATTTAAACATTACTATTGATAAATAACGAATAGCAATACTTAAAATAAACTCAGAGTACCTATATTAAAATTCAACTTGAAAAGAAATGATGCAAGACGGATCACTTTACCCCATGTATTGTTCTCAAACTTTTTTTAGTCCTCGAAATATTACTCATTGGCCAAGTGCTGGGCTAGAATTTCATTATAACTTGACGAATTCCTATATAATGTGCAGAAGGTATCTAGTGGATAACCTGCCTGTCACCCCTGAATCACGAAAGAGTCTACTCGATGAGTATCTATTTCATATAACATTTTTATTCCAATCGACATAGTCTCGGTAACTATTCCCATCAGCCAGCGATCTTAACTATCTGAACCTAAAATCTTCAATTATTACCACAGATGTCGTAACGCAACATTTCTCCAGCAAACCTGATGCACAGATAGAATAATCAAACAATATGATATAAATTCCTTACGCATCAAATGAATACGAGTCCAACCCTTGCATTTAATACTACCAAAAATGCCTTTCTCCCAGACACACCTCTCTCCGTCACGGGGGCTCAAAGATTACCAGCGAATATCGTTGAAAGCGCAACGAACATCTGAGCTCATGCTCCCTGTTCCCTCGTCAAAGACATCCCAGCAACATCGGGGGAAGCGATTTTACTTGCGAACGCGGCCGCGACGGGCTCGCGAATTCACAGCTTCGGCGTGCCCGGCGAGGGGTCTCGGGTTACATAGGGAAATGCAGAACCCACCCCCGCTCACGTTTCGACCGCTGGCCAGCCTCGATGGACATACACCGCGCGACACCAATACTTTCGCAGGGGATGGAGACGGGCTTTGTAGCAATGATACCGTTGTGTCGCTGCGTAATCGAAACCCCAACCGTGATGCTGGCCGAGGGGTCGTTTGGATCACCAGAGGCACGGTATCACTCACAGAGCTGCTCTTGCTCAGATGCAATAAAAGAGCTACGGGACCCCTCGGTGCATCCACGCCACAGGCTTTCCCTTGTTTCAGGAAACTTTAAGGCTTTTTCCATGCTAATGATACGAGACCGCGGCGATTCCACTTGATACATAGAACAGGCGTTTGGAGCGATTTTGTTATTTTGCAGTGATTTAATTATTTTAGAGTGATTCGGTTACTTTGATTTGCTTGAGTAAAGGTACGGTTTGCCCTCCGAGCGTTGTACTCATAACGAGACAGAACTGTACAGTGTAGAGGCTGGCTGCGCTGGCGAAGAACAATTGCGAAATTAAATCACTCGAGTTTAAAGGACGCAATTTATCGCACAACTCGAGCGCTACAATGAAATTCGACCTGCTCAAATAATTTGAAAACCCGAAACGATCATTCTCATTGTTGTTTCTCTTTCGAATAGATGAACTTTATCCGAGCTACTCTATCCCACTCGATGTACATAACGCCACTTCTACATAGCTGCCTGATGTATCTTATGTTAGACAGCTCTGGCACCAAGTCGATAGAGTTGGATGGAGAGCACCAGCTCCCGGTGCTTGATCGTGCAGAAACTCTCGCCAGTGTATCGAGCAGCGATCGCTAATAAGCGTGAACAGGACTTGAAAATTTCTTCAATTTCTAACGGATGACTTCTGCGCACAGAAGCTTCCACCATACCCGTCGCCTCAATGTGTATGCCCGTGGTTTTATGGGCGGGAAGGAACGGCAGCGTAGAAAAATTGCAGACCTCTCGTCTCGCTCGACGACGTTTTACGTCTATTTCAATAAAAACGGTATAACCGAAACCCTTTTGCAACAGTTCTTCTCCGCCTATAAAAATAGTCAACGTGAAATCGCAATAAGCTCCAGCGGAAAGAACCGAATGAAGGAACGGTCGTGAACGCGGCAGCTTTTACGAGACATGACATTTCGGAAGCAGTAAAATTCTATCCTGTCAAGCGTTCGCATAAAATCCTTGCTCGCCCCGGCCGCCGCTCGCAAACAGACGTACCCCACTTCGCAGCGTTCGCGAAAAGCCCCGTGTATAAGCGCGTACGCGGACGCATGCGCGTGAAATAATTGGACCACAGCCTCCCTTCCAAGTAGGAGGTCCTTTCGAACGATCCGATGTTCTTTCGTTAGCGGACGCATAACAAAGGTCGTAAAATAGTTTCCGTTTAACTTAACGTCCCCCTTTTTTTCTCTACTCGGTGCGACCAATCGTTCAGAATTTAAAGCTGGATCCCGATCCGTTCCAAGAACTCGTAAACAACATCCGTAGCCATGGAACGATCAATAAAATTATCGATAATACTCGCAGAAATTTATGGTCCCGTAGCTTTCACGGGCGAGCAGGGTAGGGTTTAATCTTTCGAAACGTCGAGGTGTTGTTTGACACTGTTCGGACAGTGAACGACGCTTACTGTAAGTACATACATATAACCGTCTACTTGTTTCGCGACAGTGGGTCTACCTTTTCGCAGCAGAAAAAAAACTAACGGGCCCTTATCGACCCTAGTTTAATTAGAATTCCGAGCTTTCCTACGGATAAGTAATCAGCCTACCCAACAATGCGATAAGCATCCTAGATTTCATTGACACTGAATTTGCAATTGAAAGTGGCGAAATCTTCGCATACCGATTCCCAGCTGAAGCAACGTACTATTACCCGGCGAAAAGAAGACTCCTAGCAGGCGGGCTCGGGCTGTGCAGTCCGTCGCTGTGACGATTGGTCGAGTCACCTGTTTGGGCACACTTTTAAAGACGGGGCACACGTATTTTGGTTATTGGCCGAAGTTGCCACATACATTGTCGCACCGCGCGACGAAGAGAGCGAACGAAACACATCGAGACCGAGTGGGATAGAGCGATCTGACCAAGCGTAGCCTACGCTATTGTTTTGACGGTCGTCGGTCAGATCGCTCTATCCCACTCGGTCTCGATGTGTTTCGTTCGCTCTCTTCGTCGCTCGGTGCGACAATGTATGTGGCAACTTCAGCCAATAACCAAAATACGTGTGCCCCGTCTTTAAAAGTGTGCCCAAATAGGTGACTCGACCAATCGTCACAGCGACGGACTGCACAGCCCGAGCCCGCCTGCTAGGAGTCTTCTTTTCGCCGGGTAATAGTACACTACCATGGAACAATAACTATTTATCGCTCCACCCAAGAAATCCACGTAGCATGAACGATTTCCATAGCTATGTCGATCACTAAATACCTAGGCGCAATATCACCCAACAGTGTTCTCCAATGCTAACGCTGAATGTGGCGTAATTGGCAACACGTGAAATTTTCAAGTGTTACCATCGGTCCCCAAACGAGACCAGATTCGACATTAACCTTTTCAACATTCAGAGGCAGGCAAGCGAGCGAGCGACGCTGGAAGCCAGCCGCGCGTAAAGGGGTTTAAACGGTACCCCTCTAACCGAGGCTTACGTCCGCTGCTTACAATGTTATTAAAACGCGCATACCCAAGCCGTGCGACGTTTCGAGAGTGCATAGGTGCCCAGCCAGCATCGATCGGCTTCCATCAAATAATTCACGCGCGACAGAACGCTTAACAATGAGTAACCGTACACCTTCACCACCGGATTAACGGTCTCGCGAAACGAAAACCATGACGTCACGCGACGCGGAGACCGACCCGTCGCGACGGACGCCGCGTCCCCGACACTGAACGCTCCAAGCACACCCGTCAGCATCGCCGAAGAGACGCCGCACACAGGCAGAAGAGGCCGAGCGAGGGGACCATAAACACCCTCCCGAAGGAGGCTGCTCGGGATGCTGCGAAGATCGTTGCCCTCGCGGAGAGCACAGAGCGCAAGTAGAAGGCCGTAAAAGATTTTAAGGCTCTTTGGACACGCGATGCTGTGCTGGGGCAGCGCTTCGCGGGAATGAAAATGAAGCGTCCTGCTTGGCCGCGAATTCCTCTGCAACGACTGCGGAGCCTGACGCGAGTCACTGAGCCGAGGGGGCATGGGAATGGCGGTTGTAACGCGAACACGAAGCAGCGCAGTCGAGAAAGTGATGGATTTTGGTCGTAATTCGATGGAATAAAGACGCGAGGACTTTTGCTTCTCTGATGGGTATAAGGGTCTCGTGATGTATTAACTATTCGCGCGTTCCGTGGCAAGCTGGAAATTCGGAGCTTTGATAGGGCTATAAAAAGCGACGAGAAAAGCAGATTGTGATATTCAATTGTAGAACAATAGTGGGTGTGCTACATTCTTCATGATTTCAGCTTTTTCCGTAGTGCTCTGACTTCGACGCTGACTTGGGAAATAGCTTCTTCGCTCCAATGATAATTTCATTTCAGACAAATATCGTGGGCCACCGGTCGCCCATGTGCCACGAAATGTGTTTTAGTGGTGGGTTATTTCTTAGCACCTGTGCTCCAAGAAAAAAAATGTTGTGGATTATCAGAATCCGATTGATAAGAACTGCTTAAAAATCGATAAAGATCACACTTGCATGCTTGTGCTCAAAAACAGCTAATTCAACTTGAACCATTTTCACTTAAAAGAATACTGAACCACTTCACATATGATCCCGCCTTCCGTATTAAACCAGTTTGTAAAGCTCACTTAGAAATTATTTTTAAAAAACTTCCCCAACATACTTTTATCGAATGAAAAAGCTACTGCTTCTATAAAGCAGAGAATGGAACACCCTCGATCCTCTGAGCGCCAAATTGATCCGTGGTAAGGAAGCATGGCAATGATAAACAAAAGGTGAAAAAATAAGAAAACAGAGAAGGGCAAATGAATGGATAAGCGAGGAACGTAGACACAGACGAAAGAGCGAATGGAAAGGGATGCGGGAAAGAATGGACAGAAGAATTACGGACTTCTGCTTTATGTGCAAGCGTGGGCCGTCATCACCGACGTCCGCTATAATATTTTATGACATTCTTGTAATAGTGGTAGGCTCCGAGCCAAGGAGATACGGCAGGGGGTGAAAGTGACAGATCATTTAACCCCGTTGCCTCGTAAAAGAGACCCGGCTTGAGTCACTAGACTGTGACCAACTTTACTATCCATCCACGCTCGAGATGGGGCGACCGAAACCCCTGCGATCTACTGACGATTCGCCCTTCAAACTGATTCAGCCGCATCGCCAGCAGTCCAAGAGACATCTGGATAGAAGCAGATTGATTCAAGGATTATAAATGTTTTTCCTTCGAATGACTGTATAATTCTCGATGGTCGCAATGTAACCGCTGCAGAGTGCAGACGGGGTTAAGATTTGCACGTTGCCTGGGAAAATCGAACGAGAGGTTATAGAAACCCGCCAGTTTTTCATGTTATTCGGGAGCATCCGTGAAATTAACGAGCAGTGAATTTTATCGTCTTAAGGGGACCCCTTCCGGTCTAAAAGTCGATTTTTTTTATTTCATTTTTCGAATGTTCAACCTTTTAGGAATACGTGTTTAAAAGGATTTGTTGAAATTCGTAAAATTCCAGAAGTTATAGGCATTTGAGTAGCGGCAAATGCATGGGCAACAACCGGGCACTCGGCGCTCACGTAAACCTTTAAACGCGTTTTTCTCGAAACAGTGTTCTCAAAACGGTGGGACCCTGTATCTCCAAAAGTTATTATCCGATTCGACTGAACCTTTTTTTATTTTGAACAATATACTTCTGGCTAGGGGGGGGGGGGAACTAGAAAAATTACAAAAAATTGAAAATTTATAATTTTCAAAGGCGTTGAAAGGACGAAAAGTACAGGGAAAAGTGATTTCAAATTTCAAGTGTCGTTATTTTCTAAAAAAAATGTCATTTTTTATTTTTTTTCTAGTTCCCCCCCTAGCCAGAAGTACAATCTTCAAAATAAAATAAGTTTCAGTCGAATCGGATAATAACTTTTGGAGATACAGGTCCCACCGATTTGGATCAATTTTTTGACGCCTTGACTTTAACGACTCCCCAGGGCCGTCTGCAATAATTAATTATAAAACCAAAAATATATTTCTATAACTTAAGACATCCTTAATACAATCTAAAAAGTCCCATTAAATTATATATAGTAGTTTTCCTTTAATTAATTCCTAAAAATCACCTATTTTTTTGGGCTCTAGACCGGAAGGTCCCCGTAAGTGATGGGTGTTTAATAGCGTGAAACACAGGTTGCTGGGAAATTCCAATTGTAAATAGAGGTTTGTTCATTTTTTAAACTCAATTTCTCTGCGTTATTACTTCGAAATTACTTTAGTATTAGCTACTTAAGAATTAGTAGGATATAACATACAAAGCCTGGCAGATTAATTTCCATAATAATCCGAAAGTCAATAGTCACTTAACTGAGTCATTGCTCGGCCACGAACGCACCCCCTGTATTTGGAAATGATTGGCGGCGAATTAGCTCAGCGTACTCGCGACAATCGCTATGTACGACGTAATGGTACAATTTGTCCGTTTGCACGAATGGAATTACAGACACGATTCTTATCTACTTAAATTCCGCAGTGCTTCAACCGATATTCATTTATTTTTCGCCGGGCTGCGTGGTGATACTGTAGAGACGATTTTCTCGCTTACAAGGTGAACGCTTTTAAAATGTTAAACAACTTCGAATTGTCTCCGTGCCACGGTTGCGCGGTAATGCACGAGTAGAACAACATCGGCTCGTTTCCGTCAGTCAGTGATCCTCGCGGTTGCCAGGATCGATCGTACTTCCCACCACGGCACGTTCCGTTTAACACAGCTCTCGATACAGCGATGGAAGTTATGTACGTACTCTGCTGTCTCGTTTACACGTGCAACAGCGGAAGGGGTATCTGTTCTGGGAACAGCGTTTCAATGTGACGCGACTTCCATGCGATACAGTGCTTTTTTTTATTGATTACGTTGGAAAATGCAGGGGGGGGGGGATTAAAAGTCATGCTCTTGTTGCCAAAAGCTTATAGAAAGCGTTCAAGTAATCCAATTTTATTTTTCTTACGGTAGTGTGTGATAGAACATAAAAAGTTACAAATTTGTTTTAAAACAACTTTCCACCCCTTCAGATTGAATTTACGTAGGAAAGAAATTGCTCCTTGCATACCCCGATATGCTCTGCATTTGCACGAAGTTTCGTTAAAAGCAGAATCTTCGGATTGGGAACGGTTCTCCTTGACAGTTCTGTCCGATTAGAAAGAAATGTAGCGATAATAGCCACCCCCCTCCGTAGGGAACGCACCGCTAGGGATCCCGCGTTCACGTCGCTCGATAATCACCCGCTAATTTCCACTCGTCCATCACTGAATTACGAGCTCAATCGCGAAACCGTATTAAACAGTCAATCGTGTGTTCTTAAAGATAATCGAGGCGCGATCGGGATCGCGTTTCGCAAAATCGCTCGCCGCGATAGCACAGGCGAAGTAAGCGTATAATCAGCCGATGAACATCCATCAACGCAAATAGGGATCGATCGGCCGATCGATCCGAGGGTAGCTTGGACGAATTCCGTGAAAACGTCTTGCCACACGCGGCGCAACGCTGTCTAACGCGGTGCTCGGAGCAGTCACGCGCGATTAATTACAGAACATCTCTCGTTCGATTAATTTAGAAGTTATGGAGGCTGCTGGAAGAAGTTGATAGAAACGTGGACCCGCGTCGAAGTTCTTTCGTGTTTCACGTGTATGGCGCATTATTAAAACCGCGACAACCTCCTCCGTGCAACATTCCTTGAGCGTGCAAGCCTCAGAACTCGGAACACTTAGGCTCTGACGATTTCCCAGTACGTTCGGCCAAATCGATCGATTCTACTGGCTGGGCACGCAATACCGAGGACAACGACGCGACGTGCTGCGACAGGAGACGCTATGAATCGCGAAAGACGCTGCTGTGGCTCTTCCCTGGTATTTCGCCTATCAAGCACTCTTGCTTATTAAGGGGACTAGGCAGTCGTTTTTCGTGAGAAAGAGACTCTGTCCTTTATTTATTTGTAAACAAATGAAAGCACATCCAGATATATGCTTTTACCCAATGTTTATTACTACCATACAGATTGAAAAAATATTAATAAGAAATATATATGTGCTTTAAAAATGGCGCAGCCGACGGGTAAACATTTTAACGTTTTTCTGTCGTTTTGCTTTAATATCGGTCTTAAAATGTGACGTAATCCGATTTCAAAGGTGAGATTCTTGTTTGTTGGATTCATAGTTTCCGCGCAAACCTATAAAAACAACAATTAAATCCAAATCATGCGATTGGTGGCTGAAAAACGGCGATTTTGCCGAGAAAAAATCCTTTTTATTTGTGCGCTGCTAAAATCCGGTGACTCCTCCATTTCTTTATGAAAATCTCGAATTTTTACAGACCATATCAGAGGTTTGGGGCGAAATGGCACATGTTTTACACATCCTGTAATTTTTTTCAAATCGATCTGAACCTCCATTCGTTCGCAATCAGGAAAAAACCAAGAGAAAAAAAAATTCGAGAAAATCGCGTTTAAAGTTTCTGGGCAAAGGCGACGCTATAAGTTACCGCTTGATCTTTTTAGCTGCCAAATCAACAATGTTGCAAATTTTTATATAACCCAAACGGTATTTTATTCAGAAAAGATAGTACTTTCGGAAAATGCAATAAAAAAAATCGATTTTTCGACTGCCTAGTCCCCTTAACAGTGAATTCTTTGCCAGAAGGTGGGAAGAAGAGGAAAGGAGTTTGGAGAGTTTAAGAGAAACAGGAAGAAAATTACCGTTACTGATGAGAAGGAATTGAGGTTGAATGGACTGAATCACTGGAATTAGTATCATTTGATGGTGTCATTAATTATTATCTGTACTGAAGAATGACGGGAAATGGCGGTCAGTAAAATGGGGAGAAAGATGCAATAAAACTCGGTGGACCCGGCTGTTATATACCGAATTCCTGGTACTGTTTCGGCTAGAAGCTGAACTTTCTCTCCTCCGCGTGGAATAAAATCGGCCGAAACGGTAGCAAAGAAATGTGACCGTAGTCGAAACATCAAACTCATCGCCGAGCACCGTCGAACGCCAGAAGAAAATTCCCATCGAACATATGTACGTATCACAGGCATATAGCACAACACAATTTCCTCCACTCTTACGGGTAAGTTATACAGGCAGTGCGATATTAACGAGGAATGTCAGGGCACAGGAAAAAGTTAAACACTTTCATTTCATACCTTTACACTCTACTTATATCCGTCTACCAGGTGATGTCTTTAAATGAAGTAAAAAGGGTGCCAGTTTGCCAGGGGGAATCTGTTGTACAATATTGTGATTGTTTTCCCAGCCAAAGTGAAGGAAACATTCATGGTAGTACACACAGGAGAGTGGCCTTGTTTGGCTTCAGTGACAGTGGAAATATCAAAGCTATGCACAAATAACTGTCGCTTGCTAGAAGTTCTGTAATTTTTAACCTGAAAACTGGAAATCTCATTTTTCATTATTATGTACATATTTTGTAGCTGATATAGCTGTGGACATGAATTACGTGAAGTGAACTGTATTTATTGAAATTTACCTAATTTGTTTTATGTGAAGGGAAATGGATTTACTGTTAACAGAATAATTTTTTAAGAAGAAGAGTTTCATTCAATTCTTAAACTTTTGACACACACGTTTTTCTTAAATATACGTGAGAGATTTCATATTTGCATTTCTTTAAGTGTACGTCTCCCTAGACACAATAAAGGAATCCTTTTGTGGGAGATCCTCGCTGATTTTGTAGTCATAAATATTATATAGCATGCTAGGAGATCGATTCAGGGTACACACTCCGGCGCGGTCACCAATCCAGATTCGATTGGTCTCAAGGATACGCATGAAATGACAAAACAACATAGTAGGTAAGAGCGTGCCACATGCGGTTAAGCGATCCTTTCCCCTTGGCTTTACACTTTCATGCTTTCGATTTAGAGATAATAAACATGCATACGTTAGAGGAAAAAGCATTAGCACAAATAAGGCTGGACTACTGAAATGATTACTTGGAACAGTGCACAGAGGAAATTCGATTACCTAGGGTTCGCTTTGCTCGGAAGCTCTGTTACTCGATATGTTGTGTCAAAAACTCATGCAGGATGAGAAGATAATTAAAAAAAGGGTGGGAAGTGTCGAACTAGATTTTTGCACGAAAGGTTTACTAACGAAGAAAATCAAATTCAAGATGTCTTTCATAATAAACAACTTAGAAATACCTTGGGTATTCAATATTTGCAACCATGTAGGTACAATGAATTTCTAATTCCCTCTGCGTATAATGAATATTCGCAATAGTTCGTTTGCATAATTTTCTTTTCACACTAAAGAAACTACTAACGTTAACATATTATCATAATACAAAATGATAGAAGAATATCGTGCTACCGGTTAAGACGGTCAATACGACTCGCTGCAATTAAGAGTACTCTAGAATCTACGATCACCAGTTTGCTCGCAAATAAGATTTGTAATTCATGGAATTCTAAGCGAAGAGAATATTCTGCCCGATTGCTAAATAAACGAGTGTCGCAACTACAGCCGTATGTAAATGTCGCTGTAAAGGCTGCATCGATCTCGGCAACTCGTTGTACAAGAGTCGATGCAACACGTAATACAAGCTGATCGAGTTACTGAAATGTTAATCGCAAATTGCACTCATCTTGTACTTCGATTCACTCTAGCGTGGGGGAGTCGCCATCACCCGCCCTGACCTAATCGTTAACTCATTACCAGTTAATACTGTGCGTACAAGACAGCTATAAATCAACCAGCACCTCGTGTGTATTCTTGTACATAGAAAGGATCACGTAATATCGTTAGGTAAGTGATTAACGAAGCGTAAGTGAGTAAATTAAATTTCTACGTGTTGGTCTTATATTTATCAGGTGTAGGAATATTATAAAAAAAAAAATAAAAAAAAGCATACGCAAATATTTTTCTGATGATAAAGAAAGAATAAAATGTAGTGAGATAAATGAGGAGTTTAAATATGAAAGTATCAATTAAATTGTAATCTTGATTTGTTACCCTACTCCATATTATTAAATTTCCCTATTTTCAGTGTACTAAAAGAGAAATGCGGTATTGTAAATAAAGAAAAATCTAATTTATTATTAATAGAACAATTATGTTAATAGTGCAGTATGTAAGCCTATATAAGAAACGCTAGAGAGAAAATTATACTGTCGCAAGTGCAACATGTCTTAAATTTTCTCTAAACAATACCTCAGAAACATGGACTTAAATTCAAAATCTAAATTCAAAGAAGCAGAACCCACCAGAAGATTTCAATTCCCGATCGGCGAATGTTTAAGCATTTCACGGGGTGCTAATGCGAAGACGCGTTCGACACCAAAAAGCTATTCGAGTAAACTCTATTTCCAGACGATAAAACCATCGTGAGAGTATAACTGTTAAGCTACAAAGACTGATTTGCCAGGCAAGTGAAACGAGAGAAACAAGGTTCCCCAGGTCGATTTCCGGGTCCCGACCTACCCTCAGTTGCGTCTACTTCTACCGCGGCGCGCCACAGAAACTGTAACCCAAGAAAGTCGTAAATGCCACCCCATACCGCCACGCGACCCCCGAAAAACAGTGCCACCAGCTGTATCGTGTAACAGGAGAGGTTGGCCGCCCCACGTTTAGTCCCGAGCGCGAAGGGTCTATAAAAGGGTAACTGATGAGATTTTGTAAGTGGACTACGGTATCAGCGTGACTGTCATCGATTGCGGTAGCCGAGGGTGAGAGAAAGGAAAGCCGGCCAGGTCTTTGGAAGATTTACGAGTCGGAATTTCGAGAAGGTCTAAGTCACATGGGCCGCGGAGTCGTAAAACGCTCGTGGATTCGTGACGGCATAGAAAAATCCGTTTCGACCAGGCCACAAAACCGTTCCCTCTCGATTATCGTTCCCAGAACGATGATAGTTCCCTCTGGTGTAAACACGTGCCTTTCTTCAAGTCCCTACACGCGGAAGATCGCGGATTGCGCTCCTTCGCCGGGGCTTTAAGGGTGCTTTCCGTCCTTTGACACGCACCAGCCGAACCTCGCGCGCCGTAACTTCTTTTGGTGTTAACGATCGTATACGTAAATTCACGGTGAATTGCATCATTCTACTGTGCAACGATCGACAGAATCGCGTAACTGCAAGTTGTGCCGCGGCAACAAAAAAAAAAAAAGCGTCCGCATAAGGGAGGAAGCACTAAAAGAAAGCAGTAAATCTGTTCTGTTATCGCGGGTGCTATCTCTGTAAGGTCGTGCATGTTATCCGGGGGGAATTAATATTTTTTTGCCCGGGCTACCAGCGAGATCTCGCGCGATCAAGATTAATCTTTACTACCAATCAAACGCCTGCTGTTCGGTAAAAAGCGTGCTTTCGTTTTATTGAAAGAATAAACGTCGCCTTAGCTCCATGTGAAACTCGTACGACCGCTTCTTTTAGCCCGTTGGACGCTTTTCTCTTGTATGCTCACGCCAAATGTCTTTCCACGCACGCGTGCCGCCAATTACTCGGGGAATGAAAAAAACATATTATCCTCGTAATAAAACGCTGAACAAATGTAACATCATTCTAAGCAAGTATAAACTGAGCTCCTGCTGCCCGTTCAGAAATGTTTATAGTTCGTGTATGGCGATCGTGAGCTTAAGGCTTATGGTAGACTCAGCAAACCAGAAATGTATTGTTTTATGGAGATTCGAGGGGTCCTACCTACTGGTTTTAATATTTATTTTCGAACGCAAATATTGTTTTATTCTTAGTGGAAGTAACTACTGGAGTGTATTTATTGCGAGCAAAATTGATGGGGCTGTGAGGGAAGAGAAAATTCCCAACCCCTCCAGTTTTGCTTCTGGGACCTATAACTCTTTTCGTTAACTTATCACAGAAACTACGCACCCTTTCATGGCAACCTACTTCTACTTTCCTATAAAATGATTGGAAAATTAAATGTAGAATATCTTAGGTACTCATTCATTTGTAAAACAGTAGCCTGGCACGCTGTAGAAGTAGCTTTTGCAGATTAATTGATACACATCAGATAAAAATTAAATTAAGTCTGACACAATAGTCTAAAACATCAGTTATACTCGAAGATTAATCTTGATACCTAGAGACGTTGCTCACAAATCAAATTCACGTTAATTCTTGTATGTATCCGTAAAAGGTGCTCGTCTTTAGACACTTATGCTCTTACATATCCGGTGATGGCGCCACTTACCACAATCTTCCACATTCATTCCACAGTTCGACAAAATTTGACTTTTTTTCCGGACTTGTCGCATTCAATAGCTGTTTCTTATAGGTTTTTGTGCGCTGGAACCGAATTCGCAAACCGTTGTCGCCATCACCCACAGTTTTTAAGAAATTCGATTTTGAAAAAAAAACCGCAAATTTTCAACTTTGAATATCTTTTGTGTCGAAACGGTAATAGTTATTCGGTTGCTTGTCGCGTCAAATTATTCGATGAACCCTCCCGAATACAGATCGCGCATTATAACTTTGCCTCCGAGCGGCCACCGAGTAGGCCGCCGTGAATCAGCCGTGCGTGTTATAGAGTCCGACCGTCGGCGTTCTTTTAATTTGAATCGAAAAAAGACACGATCGCACACGCACGAGTATCGCGCTACCTGTTACTTTGTACGATACTCGTCCGTGTGCGATCGTATGTTTTCGAAACGAATTAAAAGAACGCCGACGGTCAGACTTTGTCGCACGCACGGTCTACTCGGAGGCAATGTTATAATGCGCGATCTGTATTCGGGAGGGTTCGTAGAATAATTCGACGGAACAAGCAACCGAATAACTATTACCGTTTCGGCACCAAAGATGTTTGAACTTGAAAATTTGCGGTTTTTTTTTTCAAAATCGAATTTCTCAAGAACCGACGGTGATGGCGACAAACGACTTGCGGATTCGTTTTCAGCGCACGAAAACCTATAAGAAACGGCTGTTGAATGTTACAAGTCCAGATGGCTGTCGAACTGTGTTATTTAACCAAAATAAAAGAGGTGCCCAAAGGATTTAGCGGCACCATAAAGTAAACGAAGCATTACTTTACAAGAGCGAGTAATTGATAACTAACTGGCGCATCTGGCCGAGCAAAAATTACAGTCGCGGGTTTAGTATTTATGGTCCGCGACCATAATGTATCGTTCAAACGAGAACAACCACGCAGCTTTTACGAAAACGATCGTGCGAAAGCGTGCAAAATATTACCTTCGCGAAGCAGAGGAAGAAGGAGAAGGAGCATTTGTAAGGGCCACGCGTCAGATGGTGGTGTCGCGTGGCACGCACGCGGGATCCAAAATGGCGACGCCGGAAAATCCGTTACATAGGAGTGTACGGAAAACATACGCGGAGGGAATGGACGGCGTTACGTTTCCCACCAGGCATGCCCGTTGTCGGCATAACAACAAGCGACGCGTTATTAAAAGCCTTGTGCTCGATGCCTCGAAATGCAAGCTCGTAAAGACGAACTTTACAACCCCATATACTCTGCCATAATCACCCTCGAGGGGTTCACCAACGATTCCCTGCGTTCCCGTGCACTTCCGCCACAGGCATCGCTCGCGGTTTGTCACTGGCCACGCCACTTTTCCATTACCCCGCCGATGACACACAGACACGTCGTCGTGTTAATTTCGTCATCGCGGAACCGTGGAAACGCGCTGGTTGTAAATCAATTAGCGAGTTTATGGCTCTTTATGCGAACGACTATCGTAAACCTCGGATGGGCCACGTCCCCCGCGGCTAAAGATCGCGGAGCAACGGCAGAAGTCACGGGGAAGTTCGTTATTATATAGCGATTATTAGATGGAGCTAAGTATTCAATCACTGTTGGTTTTTTTTTTTATTGGCGCAATGCAGCGGCGTTCGTTGTGTGCCTAGGCTGCGCTTGACTAACGAGGTGGCAACCAGAGTTGGGCATTATTCGGTTAAATTTTTATTCGAATACGGATACGTATAAATCCCAAGATTTATTCGCGAATAACGAATGACGGTTTTATTCGACGAAAAATTATTCGTTATTCGGGAATAAATCTGTACCGTTATTCTAGCCAGATTCGTTCGGATAAGAATTTATTCGTTATTCGACCTGAATGAACGACGAATATGTGATACCCGGCATCTATCGATGGAAGTCTGTCTGTACTGTGTCCAACATACGTTTGGACGTGTGTGTCTGGAAGTGTGCGTATACGTCTGAACGAGCCGAGGAAATATGCATATGTGAATATTCGCATGACTATTTGTATGTATTTAAAAACGTTCAATGAACGCTTATAATTCGAAGAGATTGATTTTTTCATTAGTTTAAATGGATTGCCGTGAGCAAATTTTATTTAAAATAAATCAAAACGCCACTCTATATAGTACCGCGGTCTTACATCTTCCTGCAAAGTGCGACCTATGACAAGAGTTACTTAACCTAAAACATTAGGTTTCATGGGTGTCGGTCAGTGGTGTCACGATACATCGCCGAAATCACGTGATCATTTTATTCGTCCGTTGACTCGAATAAATTATTATTCGAATAAGAAATTATTCGAATAAATTTTCAGTCGAATAAAAAATTATTCGTTATTGTCGAATAATGTCATTTTATTCGAATTTTTTATTCGAAGATTATTCGAATAAAAATTTATTCGCACAAATTTATTCGAATCCGTATTCGAATAAAAATTTAGCCGAATAATGCCCAACTCTGGTGGCAACCGAGGCACTGACATTTTCCCGTTTACAAAGCGTTAGTGTGCTTTATCGATTATCGATGGTTATTACGGTTGCTTCTGGCGGATCTTCTGGGTGACATCAATTGCAGAGATGTGCGGGATGTGGTAAAATTATGGGACTGCTTGGAACATATAATTACTCACAAAAGTACCCGTATAACATATTTTATTTATTGAAATGCTGTTAAATATAGAATTGCGTACCTTTCTTGCAAGATCTTTGCTACATACGCGGCTAACAATACTGTTTTAAATAACTGTACAATTTTTCAATTGACTGCGCCCAATACAAAAGTACCTACATTAAGTCGATTTGATATGTAAAATATGTTACATGTACGGTGGACGGATACATGCCGATACGTTCACGTTCGCGAACACTGATTTTCACAGGTTATTGAATAATTTTAAAGGCGACGAACTTTGCTACCGGTTACAAGAAGTACACTTCGAGAGTTAGCTTGCGGTGGTCACTGATGCAACAATACTGCGAACTCGAAGCTGTGCTGAACTTCGGAGGGATATCGGTGTTTGTTTTGAAACTCGGAGTACGCAGAAATTTTGGGACAGCGAGATAAGAAGGGTGGCAGCGGCTGCCAATGGTAAGAGTTCATGCACGTGGTTCTTCCTGCCGTTTGTTTAGGAAATTTGAGTGATATATCAACGTTGAAAATTATATAGTGATGGTGACTTATAGGAGTATGCAAATAGCAGTTATTCACAGCACAGAAATATATGAATTAAAATTAAAGCTAAAGAAATATTCTCCATTTCGCCCAACTAGCCAAACATATAAATAACACGTTAATTTCTCCAATTTCGAAAACACTATTACAAGCCAGCAACAAGATAGATGACTTTCCCTGTCTCTAATAACAAAGAATCTCCATCTTACGTTTTCTTTTCCCCCATTCACTTCTATCTTCCAGCACACTATCCGATTCTCTGATTTCGTCAGAGTTCCTCTTTATAAGTTAAAGAGGTTCGTGTTTCCATTCAAGCAAAATAGAAACCAGTGGCAACGTGCACACGGGCGAAATGTATTCCACGCGTGTGGGAATATCGCTCGCGATTCCCTTTCATTATTTCGTGTCTTTATCAGACCATGTGAGAAAAAACGGAAACTGAACATCTACAGTGTGGTCTAAATGCTAGCCTCCGCTTAGCTGCTCTATAAACCCTAACCTAAGGACTCTCGTCTTCGCGGATGAACGAGCATCCCCATGACAAAGGGGAACGATTCGATTATAAATGTACAGCCTCTGGTCCTTTTCGTTCGGCGATCGTAAAATGTGTCGCCATCGTTCGCGAGCAATCTCGTGTGGGACATTGTGACAGGGTACGCTGGCAATGTGTTGGACCGAAGGGAGCCCGCGTCAATTCAACTTTTAGTGGTCGAGCTGCAGCGGGGCGCGCAGACTTCGGCCTTCTTCGGGACCGTTTACGTCCGGGAACAAACTATTTCATCCGAAAGCGAGCAAAATAACGATAACTTTTAAAAACGAGCCGGATCGTAAAAGCAAGAACGAGCTCCTAGGTTTCGGCTTTGGTTATAAGTTCGTATTATATTAGCCTGGTTCGAACGACTGGCCAGCCAATAGGGACGCTCGTAAAAGCAGGGTTAACATTCGGTCGGGTTGTCAAGTGAAAGAGTGGCTTGAATTTCGTTAGGATCACTGTGAACGACGTTATAAGTACGCTCTCTCGCTCGGTTATACCGAGCGTTAAAACATTTTCGATTATAAAATCAATCGAGCAGCTATAATTCTAAACCTCCCTAAATTAATATTTAGAAAAAAATTAAAAGTATACGTTATAAAGTCCGCAGCATTCCTGAACGTGTGTGTTCGTTTATACTATAAACTTCATGATATTCGAAGTATTATTAAGTCCAACTAAAGTTTATTTCCAAACTACCTTATATGACAATGGATTGCCTCTATTGGGAGTGTCTAAAATCGAAAGTGCATTTCAGAAACAATGAAGTAGCATAATCAATGTAATATACATATTTATATATAAAAAAAAAAAAAAACAACGGGAAGCCTGAAGAATTTGTTGTGACGAATATTTCTCACGATGAGATATAGGGTAGACCGGGGGCGGTAGTAACACTTTGACTTTGGAATACGATTGCGCAAAAACTATTACAGTTACAACAAAAGTTTTTTTACGAAAATGTTACTTATTTATCTGACATTATTTGAGCCGCAACAGTTTCGCTGTATGTCAAGTAATATTCCGGTTATTAATAAAAAATGAGAAGCGGAGAAAGTGTTACAACCGTCCCTGACCCCGGGTCGGTTGTAACACTGCATGGAGTCGATAGTAGCACAAATATAACTTTACAAAATTAAAATATTTATTGATTTAAATTATAATAATAAATGAAAAAGTAAAATCTATAACAAATTATGTGGTATCGCAATTGTGGCAGAAATAAAAGACGTTTTGGCTGGTGCATTCTTCATCTGCTCAATCCTTACATTCAGTATATTGCACCCATTTTTCATTTGGTTTGCTTGTGCTATGCTAAGGTAAATGTCCCAGTCCTTAAACATGGCCCAATAATTAAAAATTGAGAAGAAATTTTATTAATAATAATAGTTTTACTAATTTGCAACGTTTAAACTGTTCGAAATATAATTGCAAAATGTATTAGCTTCATATAGATACAATTATAAGCTTACATAACTGAATAGTTATATCATACAAAAATATTATTGTACAGTAAAGCTTCAACAGTTTCAATCTCGCTTCTTACCTAATGGACTCAAGCAAGCGAGAGAATATTTTTGTTAAGGTTGTAATTAATTATTATTTTATAATTTTTGAAATTATACAGTTGTTTTGGATTTATTATACATTGAAGAATTTAAAATTAATTGGATCTTTTAATAATTTTTTGTTTTTAATATTGAAATTGTTGCGTTTATCGACTAGTACACGGTAACATGACACGTACCAATCATTAAACGTGTGTTCAATGGTTGTTTAACCGCGGTGTTACAGACGTCAGTGTTCAGTAGTTATAAAATTATAAATATTTATTGTACCAAAGTAAGTATTTTTTGTATCCTACATATTTACGTTAATAATAACTAGACAAAAATATAATACTGTTTAAGAATTATTAGGATAATTAATCTTATACTCGTTATAATATTAACACAACCTAAACTTCTATAATATACTTTTAATCATTTTTTAACTTTTTCAGACATAAAGTCATGCCGAAGGTAAAAAAGATAAAGAAGAAGAACTACAGTCAGTTGATTTCTTTTCATTGACTGATAGAAATAGTTAAATTAAATACATATTCAATAATTGGGACACTGTTAATTAATGACTGGGACACGCTATGAATTTTATTTAATTACTGGGCCATATGAACAGTTTCATGTTTTAATTAATTTAAAACTTTTGCTGTAACAAATGTAGATTCTTGTTACGTTATGTGAAAGTAGAAATTTTAAGCTTTCGAATAATTATATTTAGTTATAATTTTATACTATTTAAATATAAAAAAAAATTGCAATCATCTCAACTGCTTCCTTAACTGTTTTGCCATTGGGACATTTACCTTATATGATTTCATGCAAATAAGACAATATTATTCACCTTCTTTGTCCCTATTCGGTTCTGTTGTAAAACCGACCCCGACTGCCGATGTTACAATCGCCCCCGACCATGCTTTTGAACTTAAATTATAAATTTTGACTAACGAGACGCTTAAAAGTGCCAAGTAACGATCAATATTAGTTTAAAAAAGGTCGAATTACAGATTAAAAAATCGAACAAGCACGTACTTTCAAAGGGAGTGTTTATATTACAATTTTAAGTCAGTAAGGAAAAGTTACTTTAGGGTATCGAAAAGTTATTTTCTTCACTATCCATGTCTATTGCCTATCTGTACTCTTAGGGCATGGATGTGTATATTCCAAATGTCATTCTTCATCATATATCCAAAATTGGTGTTAATATCTATTATATGTTTTGAGATATTTAGCGTGTTACATTCGGCCCCCTGTTACTACCGCCCCCGGTCTACCCTACCAGTGGCTGTATCAACCTAATTCCGCGATCTGAAATCCTGCTCATTTCCAAGGCGCAGTTATATAGGTCTCTCTTGGTGAAACTCGTTCCCGATTCGAACCAAGATAATGTCCCCCCTTCGGGAACTTCGTTTTACGCCCGGTGCCATCGATATGGCGTCGGTCGAAGTCGTAAATCGCGTAAACTATAGGTAACGGTTACCGAACGTTCGATCCGAGAAACTCGACGGACAATGCTCGAATTGTCCGCGCAGGAGAATAACGATCTCTCATTAACTGAACTTCGTACATTTTGCATGGCAACTGCAAACGGCTTGTGTGAGCGTACACTGTCTAAATAATAGTCTTTTGATACGAGTCACTGAATACTGGCCTCTGTCCTTAGCCATTACGCGACAAGGGTGGTCCCCTTATCTGCCAATTAAACTATCTCCTATAATTATTTCGCTTTACTGAATAATTTAGCCTGCACACTAAGGCTGCAACAAGTGAATTGCATGGAAGGAACAAGGATCGCGTGTTTTCGGTTACTCGACACCATAATGACATGCTGCAGGAAGGAGTCACAGAGTTTTCGGCAAAGGTGCTTGCGAAAATTACATAGGACAAGATGAGAAATACAGTAGCGTTATTCGTAAATTTAATATTTATGAAATAGCTTGTGCTCTCGCCGAGAATCTCGAAGTAAGACGAAAGTAAGGAAGACCGAAGAAGGGAACGAGCAACTTCGGGAACACAGATACGGTAAACGAAATTCAAGCAGAAGATAATGATCGGCTCGACCTATCGGTTGCTTTCTTTCCAGCCGCTGCCCCAACATGAATTTTCATTATTAAACAAGGATTTCGAATACCTACGTCTGATAGTTAAGACATCGAATGAACGTACAGTCGAGCGACTAACGGGCACGAGCGCGCAATTAGCAGTAATTTAAGCAGCCTAGAAAGTCTCGTTCACGTAGAATTTTGAAATAACGCGGCGTCAAATTTCTGGTAAAATGGAACGATAGTCTGGGCTTGGTTTTCCCGCAGTGAGGGGCGACGTCTCGTTAATCTCGTGATACCGTACGTTAAGACAAACCGTCATCATACCGTTACGAAATTGCCTCGAAGACTGCGGAGTACCGGAATGCATAGATCGGAGAACTCTGTTAAGTGTTAGCTCTCACCTCGGGCGCAGAATGCTCGGCTATCAGGCTCTATCTCAATGGAAGATAAATAATAGCTGTGCGTACAATGAAATCGCGGGCTCGGTATAGCCGGTATCACTCGTACAATTTTAACGGGACAAGTTAAACGCGCTTAAATCTCATGTAACTATAAGGATAATTAAAGAACGAGCTGAATCGCTAATTAAGTCACGCTGCTTTACTTTCCTATACAGATGGACAAGACTGACTCACGGACTAGATTACATGCTTCAGAATTCAGACTGGTCGTACTTCGGCGTTACAATATTACGTTCCCTCTATTCCATGACTCTTCAAGATCTCTAATTGCAAGTTATCTCGATCAGGGTAGCCTCGTGTAGGATTTGAAATGAAGCAGTATTTTTAAAAGGGATACACGATGTAACGACGCACGAGGGTTAACGACCTCTGTACATACATTGTACGATAGAGGAAATTATAATTTTATATAATTCCTAGCTTATTTATCTAATATTGCCCATCAACTAATCCAGATAAACGAGGATATGCTGCAGTGCACCAAGATGGATTGCTAATCTCTAAATATTCATAACTACTTAGTTACTTAATGGATTCCACAGACTGCTTTTAAACTCGCAAAACGTTTCCACACCTGAAGCCTCTGATTTTTATCTGCACAAGTAAATATAATCATCCGAATTAACCTTTGTTCGACCAGAATTTTGCATTAGGTTCTCATCTTGTCATAATCTAAAATTCTCGCCTTCTTCAAAGGGTAATAACAATAATAAGTGGCACACGTAGGCATTTAGGATGCATCCTTCAGGCGAGCGATGAGCAGATTAACTGGCTCACTATATTACGCGAGAGTCGCTGTAAAATAGATATCTATTATGAAAAATGAGAAGAATGCCAAACGAATGTAAGACGAACGTTCCACTACATTTGTTTGCATTATTAAGCTCGAAAGTACCACGTTCCTTCGCAACAGTGAAGGGTGATGCTGCTGCTCGCACAAAGGGGTAGGCGAGACAGGAAGGGGTGACCTAACCCAGACCAGACCAGAAATCGAAACAAGCAACAGGTAGGTAATCTCGGTTTTCAAGGTGTACATGTATATGCGTTACATGTATATATTCATCAAGAAGCAGGTGCGCCAGCACCGGAGTGCGATGGGCGATGAGTATGCATATTAAGTAGGCGGCGATTCAATGTCGCGCGCATCACACTAATGGGCGCGTTTAATTTTTATTGGCAAGTTATATTTTGTGAGCCGGGAAACGTGAATGCACGATAATCGAACCACAATGCAAATTCGACGCCACAACGATGGAAAAGTTGAACGTAATAATTAAATGAACGGCCTTTGGAAATTATGGAGATCCTGTTTCATGCTCCTCCGTAAAAACTTGCAATGTTTGAAAAAATTTACGAATAAATTGAATATTGTGCCATTTAATTAGCGGCTTATCTTATATCGATCGCATACTATATTAATTTTGTATTGGTTACTAGATATATTTAATAGAACAATTTAACGTCCGAAGGAAAAAAAGTGGTGTACATCAAAGTTTAAATCAACGGCCTGGCTATATTGATTTCATTAAAATTTATAACAATATTAGAATTAATATCCATATACGTAATCCGTTGGACTACAGAAAGCATTAATGTCGAAATTACTCTGCTATATTGTTCCCTATTCTGGTTTGCCAATGGACTGTTCGAGTAAGGTAGAGTGCAAAGGGTTAAAAGGAACGGTAAATGCAACAGATATATAAAACGTCGCGAGAAGAGTAGTCTGCCGAGTGAAATTTCAATTTCCGTAGGCAAACAAATAAAAGAAAGATAGGTAGAATATCACGGCTGCGATCACTTACCGGTTGGCGACGGCGGCAAATGGGTTGTCGAGTTAGTGTGGGGGTGCAACGAGGGTAGTTTTCTGGAAGGAGGGGGAATACTGATGATACCGTTGCTGTCGTGATTGCTGATAGGCGAGCCGCTGCTAGGGCCAGCGTAGCTACCCTCGAGACTTCTGGCCGGCTGAGGAACTGAGAAGAGTCCATCACCATCCACCCCAAATGGCGATGCATCTGGCTCCACCTGCTAGGAAAAGATCAATTACGATCGACGGCTGGCGAGATAAGGGGCCCATTTAAAATTATCGCGGCTGCGAGCCGCACAGGAAACACATAGCGGTAATTTGCCTCCCATTACGTGCAGCTCAACCCGGCGTTAAAAGCACGGGGTACACGAAATAATCATAGCTCGCCGCGATTCTTTTCAGGTAATTACCGTATCTACGAATTCAAATCAATGTTTCGACGGCTCGGAATCAATGATGCACCAACTAATGGAACGATTTATTTCAGGGGAACACGCGTCCCACACGCTCTATACCATTTGTCAAATCTACAGGCGTGAATTTATGAGTCGCTGCTACTGGGCAGAAGTCGACTCGCAGCCGCTAGCGGCTAGGTGGTACCACGGTTCGTGAGAACAAAGAAGAACTAACCTCTTCCGGCTTCCTGACTCTGATCTCGTCCTGGGCCTGGGCTCTCTTCATCGCCGTCTGCCTGGCCATCACTATTTGCCGCTCCACGGTGAGCTTGCACTTCTCGCAGATGCAAGTGCGGAACTTGCAGTACCTTTTGTGGCCCTTGAGGGCTATCTTCAAGCTGTGGTTGCGACACCGAGCGCAATTCGGCGGCGTGCGCGGGCTCAGCGAGCTATTCGGGGACGGGGACGCGTTCGTTTTCATCTGTGTAGACGGAAGCTCGTCCCCGTTTTCCATATGCTTTCCCTATCGGTGCCCCAACACGCTACCACGAAACGATTGTCCGGGGAGTCGGTATACGCTAGTAAATAGTCTTTCTCCTCACAGCACTCGAACGTCACCGGCGATCCAGGGCCTTTTTATCGTTACAGAGGACAACTTCGGCAAAGGTGTCCGGTGGAGCAGATCCTTGGCGGGTTGTCTTTATCCTTCCACCATATGATTGTCGAAACGGGGTAAGTCACGTGTCTTCTTCCGATGCGCGGGTCCCATTCCAGGCATCACTGCGACAGACGAAATGTAGTGGTTAGAACAGTTAGGGAATGACAGCTCTGATAGATAATGGAGGAATAACAGGATATTAAGAATGAAATACTGTACCAGTTCTTCGAAAGACTCTATTGAAAGTAGCAGCTCTGTTTTGTGACACTACTATTATATGTAAAACTACTATTATAATACCCAAAAACTCGTGCAATATTCAAAATACTACAATGTTAACTTCAATCTTCAAACGAGAACGATTAGCCACTCTTATTCTTATTTAACCTACCGCTTGTAGGCTAAACAAAGTAATTCAACATAGAAGTCACGTTCGCCAAAGCGAAGAACCCACAATATGTAGTAATAATTACCCTCCAACGTTTCATGCAGCGTCGAAACAATGTTGATATGACGTGTTTTCAGCGAATGATAAGTGGTACAATTAGTTCGAGTTCACGGCTGGATTTATACAAATAGAGGAATGCATATTGGTAATGGCGCACGGCCGCTTAATCGGCGCAATCTCGTTCAATCCACACCGCGATATCTGTATGTGAAATTCATTCATCAAACAGCCGCTGTCGGATTGCATTAGATCTACAGAAGAGCTATTCAGTTAGTGACCCGCGGGGCCACATCCAGTTATGATCTTATCGACTGAACTGCGAAACGAGAACATAGTATATATCGAGAGATATTTTCCAACAGATCCATGTGCATTACACAAAATAATTAGCCGCCTTTATTCCTCAGTGAAGTATTCAAGTTAGACGTTTAACAATAATGCTGCTACGTACAGTGCACATCTTTCTTTTAAATTTTGTTCGCCCTCATAATATGTGTTCTGTTTAATTACACTGAGGAATTTGCATGGATCGGAATACAAGTTTTGTGAATTTCAGAACAGTAACATTGTGGATCGCAAAGAAGTGGGAATCAGTTCCCTAGTCCCACTGATGATCAATTAAATTTAATAATACCTATATTTGTGTAGCACAGAAAATAATCTGATTTGAAATAAAACTGGCTGGCAGATTTATTAATAGAGCTGTCTAGAAACGTAGCTGCTGAATTATACGCGGAATGAACAGAAAGGTTTCAACAGAGTGATATTAAAGTCTTATGACAAAAAAACTTCGAAGTGACGTAAATCAATCACTGCTTATAGCGTGGGTTCTTCCTTTTCGCTATTCATTGAATATTTTTTTCAATCTTGTGGCGGGCGAGAGCGCGAGTTGGCCTGATGACGTCATCAGGCCGAACCGTTCGACAAAGAATTGCCCTTCCGTTGGACGGACGGTTGTCTCCGGCACGTCGTCAGGCGGTTGGGAACAAGGAGGCAATTCTGTACGCACTGCGCGACCGAGAGTCACGTGCTTTTATATATTGACCAGTTTCGAACTTAATAACAAGCTTTTTGTTACCTCTACTAAGAATAAATTGTTGATTAAGTTTATCGTTAGTAAACTGTGTCGGTTTCATTTATTCCACGACCCAATCACTTCAATCTAACAAACACGATGGAACCTAATAATTTGCTAGTAGAATCAAAGTCCTTTAGCCTAATACATTAATTCCTTGAAACAACAATGTAAACAGCATGCTGATTGATGAGTCCCAATATAAGAGAATCCGAAGTAACACTAAAATCGAATTTTCTTTTCAAACAAAATTGAAGACTCCTCGTAGAAAACACTAAGTGTCAAAAATATTTTTTTAGAATATTTTGCGACAAATTTTTTTTTTAATTTTGGCACTTACAATGTTTTCTACAAGAACTCTTCAATTTACGATTTTTAAAGACAATAGTTCGTTGAAATTTAACCAATTTTTCATGGTCTCAAATTCTCTTTCACACCCTACCCGAAGCAAAACCAAGTCGCCCTAAAAACTGTTCGTGTTGCGTGTCCAATGTAATCGATGCCCAGTGCACCGACAAAAACAGTACCTGCTCCAAGTAAGTGATTCATGGAAAATCGATTTAACCTCACCTTTACAATTTATAATTTCGCGTAAACCGTGTAGGAATCGATTTCGGAATAGCGAGCACCGAGAATCGTTCCAACAACCGCAAACTACATGGAGAAGAAGTTGCCTCTTTCTAGCCGCGTTTAATTAAGTCCATACAAATAAGCGTACGTGTACCTACATTCTTAAAATTAATTAATATTCCTTCATTAGACACGCAGGGGGCCCGTAATTATAACCCCGACGTAATCTTAACGCATCCTAAATATGTATCTAATAACTGATCACGTACTATTACTGTAGAGAGAAAGAAGGCCCCTGAGGTGCAGTCCGCCGCTGGCTCCGCCTGAACCTGTTACATTGTAATAAGTAGAAGTGGCCGATTCCGCCAATAACAAAAATACGTGTACGTCTGCACCGCCTGGCCAGGGGCCTTCTTTCTGTGCAGTAATAGTAGGTTTATTGCTGTTGGAATGCTATTTTTAAATGCTTGTTCGATCGAAGTCTATCGCGTCAAGAGAAAATGAAATGCACTGAAAAGTGAAGAGGAAGATGCAAAAGGGACCCCATATCTAGCTAGAACGAAGCCGAATGTTTGCATAATTAAAAAGAAACCTGTCGACAGAATTTGTAACCGGTTCGTGGGAACGCAGGGAGACACAGTAATTCAAAAGAATTCGGAAGGAAATTAAATTAGCACTAAAGTCATCCTAAGTGTTACTAAGTATAGAATAAACCACTGTGAACACGACAGGATCTGCGGTTGAAATCTGAGATCTTCCTGCATGTTAAACGCAGGCCTCACAGCCATTCTATCCTCGATGCGAGAACGAGATAAGCTGGTATCTTTAGATCGTAGGCAACTTTTGTTGTTCTATGTATTTACAAAGCAGCAGTTTCAAAGTGTGCTGCCACGGCTGATCTGTCGTGCGATAATTCCAGCGGAAAACTCGGGAAAAGGCACGACAGCGCCCACCATTACGCTTGCGCTGCTCCGAATCGTTCGAGATCTCGGACGAGTGACGTGGATATCAGATCCTGGCGAACGAACCGAATATACCTAACTCCCCAGCACGGTTACAGGAATATTTAGTCCCGTGGTACAAGTGGCTGTCGAGATATCGATTCTCCTATCTGGTCAGATGGATCATCTACATATATTTTTATAATAGACAAACGGACGATTCCTTGGAAAGGAAAGGTGAAAAATGGAACATAAAGTGTTGGCTATACGAATCGTTATTTTCGATAGGATTGATTTCGAATTATTTTTTTAAATACCCTTTGGCGTATGTTTCTGGAGGGGAGATACATAATAGAGTGAAAAAGAAAATAGGATACGCTGTAGAAAATATAACAGAACTCAGAGAAACTTTAATGCAGGCTTAGGAATTAAGTGAACTTCGCGGCCGATGTTCAGAGGCAACGCCTGCCTCCTTTCTCCCGCCGCGCGTCCTGGCCCCTGCGGCGACCAAACAGCTTGGAGCGCCTCAGGCCCGTACCATATGAACCACGCGTGGCGCGTTGTCCAAACAAAAACGCATCGACAATCATGCTCTCTGGGACGATGTGGAATGCCATTGATACAATGTCGCCCTAATACGCCACGCGCGGTTCACGTGGTACGGGCCTGAGGCGCTCCAAGCTGCTGGGCCTCCGCGGGGGCCAAGACGCGCGGCGGGAGAAAGGAGGCGTCGCCTCTGAAAATCGGCCGCGAAGTTCACTTAAGCCCCAAGGCCTGCTTTAATGGATCTATGGAAAATGTCAGGAATACTGAAATACATTGTAGGCGAAACACACATTTATATAAACCAGATAGAAATTGATATGTGTCTCCTTAAATCCCGTTTTGTTCAATTTATTTCACGTAATATTTACTGAGCATCTAAATTTCTGTCATAACGACAAAATAGTATTCCATGTATAATAGTATTAGTAACTGCTTATATACATATGTGCAACGTTTGCTCAGGAAACGTCCAAGTATCGCGGTGCACGCGTCCCAAGTGGAAGTTTTTCTCGATAGTGACCCTTGAATATAAATAATACCCATTATAAAAATCCTTATCGTCGGCTGAATCGCGTTTTAAAAAACGATGTATGATAGCTTATCGCGCTATGAACAAAGTAACAAAACGCGTGCTAGTCACGGCTTACGAGATGTATGGATCAATAACTACTTGCAGCTCGTATACGGAAAAGTCGAGGCCTGGTTACATACATATTTAATACGTCAAAATGACAATTCACTGACTTTTCAGTTAACCCGTGAATTGCATTATGGAAGTTTACGGAATCTTTGCGAACATCGTGGCTACATTCAGAGCTGACATCTCGCATACTACTTGGTATTTAATCTATAGGTTTGCATAAATACTCGTTTCCCTTTACTAATGTAATTGCCTGCAACGTCAGCCAAAGAAAACATGGCGTCAACATCGAAATAATATTCAAACATATTGCATGCTTGAGAAATAGAAGAGCAATATTTCTCTGCTTGGTGCAATTCAAATATATTCCCTTTTAATTTCTCCTGCGCCCATTCAACACTTTTAAACACAATGCCCCAGAATCGCCCGGAGAAGTGAAAACGTGGCTTTATGTACGGAATAATAATATCGAGATGCAAGGCACGCCGTCGTAGCTGTTTCACAAGTGAGGCATAGCTTCTTTGTGTTTAGTATATCCCACTATGATTTTCAAACGTGATATCCAGAAACGCGCATCGCGAAGGAAACCTGATTTTACATCCGATATAACGCATGAACAAATCACGAGGGACTTGCTCGCAATTCGCATCGACTGTTTCGAGGCTTGCCGCTAGATTTTATTGCACCTCGTGTCTGATTACGTTTATTTCGCCCGTTTTTTCTTTTTCAATGGTCCATACTTGAAGCAAACATTTTACATGCCGTGCTGGCGCGGTTTAGGTAGACAATACAAACATACTCTGTGCCTATATATTACGCGTATTTTCAGGATTATATATTACAGAAAATTCGCACTGACGTGCAATAAAAATAATACAGTAAGTTACAAGTGTTTTGTAAAAGTTTAATAAAGACCCTTTGAAAATAGCCTGAGGTCCCCTGTACCTCTGCATGATATGTGTAAAAACCTCCCACTACTTTGGCCATGGTATAAGCTCGAATTCAAACATTGCGTATATTCCAAAATGATACCAACTGTAAGAACCTAAAACTGCAGAACCCCTGACTAATGATCAACCAATACCCGATATCAACTAACATTCAGGACGAACCGAGCAAATGGAAATACCTATCCGGGGCTCATTATCAGCAACTTCGCCAAGAGTCGCAATGATAACAGCGACTCGCAGCCGCTAGGTGGTACCAGGGTTCGTGAGAAGCACCCCGAAGAAGCAAAGAAGGACTAACCTCGTCCTGGGCCTGGGCTCTCCTCCTCATCGCCGTCTGCCTGGCCATCACTATTTGCCGCCTCTTGCACTTCTCGCAGATGCGAGTGCGGAACTCGCAGTACCTTGTGTGGCCCTTGAGGGCGATCTTCAAGTTGTGGTTGCGACACCGAGCGTAATTCGGCCACGTGCGCGGGTTCAGCGAGCTATTCGAGGACGAGGACGCGTTCGTTTCCATCCGTGTAGACGGAACCTCGTCCGCATTTTCCATGCTTCCCTATCGGTGCCCCAACAACGCTACCACGAAACGATTGTCCGGGGTGTCGGTTACGCTAGTAAATAGTCTTTCTCCTCATAGCACTCGAACGTCCCCGGCGATCCAGGGCCTTTTCATCGTTACCGAGGAAAACTTCGGGAAATGTGTCCGAAGGAGCAGACCCTTGGCGGGTTGTCTTTATCCTTCGACCATATGATTGTCGAAACGGGGTAGATCACGTGGCTTCATCCGATGCACGGGGCGCATTCCAGGCATCACTGCCTCATCGTGCACTGAGCCTTGCACTCTGGAACACAAGAGTCGACCAGAGGGGTTAGTTTGCGGGAACGGTAACGGAAACCTGGAGTGTTAGACGGGGCTCGATTATACGATGCGGAAGACGAAATGTAGTGGTTAGAACAGTTAGGGAATGACAGCTGTGGTAGATAATGGAGGAATAACAGGTTATTAAGAATGAAATACTGTACTAGTTCTTTGAAAGAGTGTATTGAAAGTAGCAGCTCTGTGTTGTGACCTGTACAGGCACCTACTAACATAAGTAACTTGTGGTGCAATTGAGAGAAGAGCTATTTATTAATTGAAACCTAGTGGAAATTCTAGGATATGATAGCTGTGAAAAGCTTCGATAATTATATGATGTTTCGGTGGATGTAAGTGACATGATATTGCGGATAGACGTCACTCATCATTGCGAGGGCACATTCTGCTGTCATTCAATATGTCTTTTTATTCAAAATTATATCATGAAGATGTACAGTGTCATTTGGACCTGTCTAGTAGGTATAGTATCCCATCGACTTTGAATACAGTTTTCTTGTATAATCTGGACAGGCATGTGACATCAACATTGAATACAGAATAAGAACTAGGATTGCGAAAATTACATTTACCACACATGATCGATACAATGATCTTTCGAATTACGAACGAATTTACATACAATGGCTTACAATTTTAAAAGGAACTCGGGACATCCGCAAAAATCCACACGCAATAGCCTTGTTCCGTTATTTCTAAAGCAAATATCAGATTTTATATCCTGAACTCCCAAAATTAAGCAACAATTTTCTAAGTCGAAGAAAATAAAGTAACCCAGATCTTTCAAATATTATATAGCTACACATTCCTACTAAACAATAAACTCGTCTGACTAATTCTGCTTCTCTAATTAATTATTAAACCACTACAGAAATACTTACTCTTTTCACAATTTCATTACCATTAAAACTACCATTATTGTACCCAAAAACTCCTGCAATATTCAAAATACTACAATATTAACTTCAATCTTCAAACGAGAACGATCAGCCACTCTTTTTCTTATTTAGCCTACCGCTTGTAGGCTAAACAAAGTAATTCAACATAGAAGCCACGTTCGCCAAAGCGAAGAACCCACAATATGTAGTAATAATTGCCCTCCAACGTTTCATGCAGCGTCGAAACAATGTTGATATGACGTGTTTTCAGTGAATGATAAGTGGCTTTATGTACGGAACAATAATATCGAGAAGCAAGGCACGCCGTCATAGCTGTTTCACAAGTGAGGCATAGCTTCTTTGTGTTTAGTACATCCCACTTTGATTTTCAAACGTGATTTCCAGAAACGCGCATCGCGACGAAAGCCTGATTTTCCACCCGATATAACGCATGAACAAATCACGAGGGACTTGCTCGCAATTCGCATTGCCGCTCGATTTTATTGCAGCTCGTGTCTGCATACGTTTCTTTCGCCCGTTTTTTTTTCGTTTTCAATGGTCCATACTTGAAGCAAAGTTTTTACATGCCGTGCACGCAATGCATCACGGTTACGGCCGGGGTTAAAGAACAACGATGCATGACGGAAAGTGTACTTACTGACGCGATCGATCGAAGGGAACGAAATAGAATGAAGCGAAACAAAAAAAAAACGCAGCAAGACGGGAAGAGGAAAAAATGGGTACAAGAGAAGCTTCTGGCCGGTCTACATGAAATTCTTCACCGAGGGGGGCGTGATTGAATGATAGGTGGATTATCAAGTGCCATTTAACGCAGCCGCGGCGCGCGCATCTATAAATTTAGAAAAATCCTCGGAAAGCGATCGCGTGTTTGCGGGGAACCGTTGCCCCGTTCTTCGCGGGCATGAAATACCCTCGGAATCGCCGCGCCGGTTTATCTTCCCTCGTCTCCCCGTCGCACAGTGGCGAAAATGCCCGAAAACCTGGCCAAAAGTCCAAATACAACAATTTTAATTTGCCAAATCTAATTAGTGCAATTCGTTTATAACCTATCTGTGCACAATTTCCCGTTAAGTGCAGTCCTTTTGATGATATGTCAGTTCAAAGTTGACGATCGAAATTTAACGCGCTACTTTAAGATTTATTTTCAGATTATCCAGTATACCTATCAAAGTAAGTAGTACAGTAATGCCTCGTTAGTGTCACGTTTTTACCATGCGTTATAATCACGCTCACTATCCCCACCATTTCTTGGAATCCTTCAGTCGAGAGTGAGAGAATCCGAGAACGTGCGAGAGAACAAAAGAGTCGACACGAAGTTGTCGGCGGCTACGAATGTTGCCCGCATCGCGTTAGTATCACGCTGCCAGCCCCGATCGTCGTGATTCTAACGAGGCATTAAGGTAAATGTACCAATAACGAGCCATGCACCAGTACCTAGCCATTTGTTGAAATATTAATAATTGTTAAACTATGCGCGTAAGATAAAATACATATTTGGTGTAATTTGCATTATTTAATTGTTCGGTTTAATATCTGAAGTTATATCGTCTTGTTTTTTTGTCTAGATATTTAGAAATACCATTTATAGTCTCGAGGCCAGATATATGACGCGTTTTCAGACATTCGTTATGATATGGCTAAGAAGAGCGTGCTTCTTGTTAAGAGCATAATTATTATAGGATAATAGTTTTTTAGATAGAAAAAAGGGTTTTAGAATCTTGAAAATATTTGTAACACATACAAAGAAAAAATTTGAATATGAAAACTATTTTTTATTTGAATATTTACATGGCTATTTATCGGTGCAAACAAATCTTGTTAGCCCAGTAACTAACCACGTGTTCAATAAATCGGGTGAAGTGAGTTGCAAATGTTAATCGGCATCGCCAGAGCAAAATTACGAAAAAAGTGTGAATTTTTTGACTCGATATTTGGAATAAAGCCGGTAAGTATTTTGATCATAAATCATAATATAAACATTATTTTTCTAGATAATAATGATAGCATTTAATTTAAGTTTATTAAAGTTTATGTATATGTACAGTTTAATGAATTTGGTGGTTGTTTTGAGTCTTATATAAAATAACCACAAACTTCTATTGATAGTGTAACTAAACTTATTGTTTTTTGCATTTATTTTCTAATCTGTTTATCATGGTTATTTATACAATAATTTGATATTTCTGTACTTCTTAATTTTCCTTAACAGATTTTTCAATTTAAGACAAAGAATCAGTTTTTAAAATAATTTTTACACGATTATAAAACCTATGGCTAGGTACTGGGACATGAAAATCGGGCCGCTAGGTCAATCGCGTGAGGTTGGCTATATATTGGTACATTTACACGTACAAATATTCTTGTTTATTTTACGTTAAATATATAAAAAAACAAAATTTTGTTATGTGAGTACTGATGAGAAGCAACATAATCTTTATGAGTGAAAAAAAGTTTCACTTAACTTGTTAATTTTATACACAATATTCATTATACTTTGTCACCGTTTCCTTAAACGGCTCGTTATTGGTACATTTACCTTACTGTATATATTATGATGTAGGGTCACATGCACTATTTTTGTTTTAAATTGCAGACTCTCTGAAAGTTGTTATAAATGAGTACTGACAACATATACATTTTTGGTCTATTGTTAAGCAAAAAGTTGATAACGCCGCGAGATGCCGCACCGTTTTTTTTTTTGTAAATTGAAACTCAAGGTATGCATAATAAGGCGCCGTTGCAAAATTTTGCCACTTTTTGCCTTTTCGGCAAATATCAGCGTTTATGTACACACTGACACGAGTATAATTTCCGCTCAGTTCAGTCTTTACATATCCGGGAGTGTTACTATTTGTTTTAATGTTTTAAAAGGGATCCCTGTTTGTTTGTTTGTAAGGCTACTGTTAGTTTTTTATTTTCTAATCCGTTGTAGTGACATCGAAATGTCTGAGGACGAAGAAAATAGCTAAAATTAAAATTAGGTATGATTTTTAATGTTGTAATGTTATGTCTATTACGTGCAATATATTACAAATACACACATATAAATGTCATAGTAATGATTTTACATATATATATAAATCACAAAAATTTTAATATTTTTAAGAATTATAATTTTAATCAGTACAACAAATTAAATATTTAACGTTAAAAAATTACATGTTTATCATCTTAGAGTCATATTACAATACAATATTTCAACAATTTACCCTACAATTGGAAATATGATTTTTGGCCAGGTTTTCGGGCATTTTCGCCACTGTGCGTCGCCGTGGTTATAGCCGCTGCCTTTTCGTAGAAACGAAGCGTAAGGTAAATGTACCAATGACTGGCCACGTCCCATTACTTGGCCACTGATGAACATTTTATTTTTTATTAAGCTAAACTTATATAAAGTAAGAAGAATGATTATACTGCTTCATTATTTGGTTAGTCAGTCTCTTATATTAAAAATTATGGGACTAAATTTTTCGTTTAAAATATTAAAAGAAGTGTTTGAATTATCGTAGTTAAATACAGCGTAGGTCTTCATAGATTCCTTAAGATATGGCTAAGGAAAGTATAGTACATCTTAAGATGATAATTATCATAGTACTAGGTTTTTCAGTGCAAACAAAGCAGTTATAAAATCTTAAGAATATTTATGATAAATAGAAAACAAAAATTTACACATTTAAATTGTTTTTCAAATAAAAATTTACGTGGTTATGTATTGGTACGTGATAATCTCAGTTGCCCAATAACTAGACAGCCGGTTAGTTATTGGGCAAGACCCCATTTTAAGTGCTCATTCCGGTGTCCTAGTAACTAGCCGCGGCACATGTTCCACATTTATGCGTTGTTTTCACATTTTTTATGGCCATTTTCCGTACCAATTAAGGTAAGTAATTATTTAATATAAACATTATTTGTAACGCTGTTGTATTAGATTCTATATTTTTTCAGTTTTATACATTTCGTTAATTTACCTCATAACCTCAAATATTTCTATACTAATTACTAATAAAATGGGCAAGGACAAAAAGAGAAAAAATAAACTAAAGACAGCTTATATGAAAAAATATGATCAAAAAGATGTAAACAATGCATTAAAAGAAGTGGAAAAGGGGGTTTCCACACGAAAAGCTGCCGAGATGTTTAGAGTACCCAGAAGTACTTTGTACGCTAAACAAACCAACAAAATTCCAATTGAGGGTATTCGGGGACCAAGTCCATATTTAACAGCCCAAGAAGAAAAAAATATCGTAGATTGGATATTCTATTGCGGTCAACGAGGTTTCCCTATTACAAAACCTCTACTTTTGCAATGCGTGCAAAAACTTATAACTGTATTAGGAAGACAAACTCCTTTTAAGGACAATAAACCAGGCCGGCACTGGTGGGAAAGTTTTCTTCAGAGACATCCAGATGTGACCCTAAGAATGGCTCAAAATTTAACAATGAACCGAGCATTGGCGACTGAGGATGTTTTAAAGAATTGGTTCAGCGAAGTTGAAATACATTTGAAGAAATTAAACCTACATAATATACACTCATCTAGGGTGTTTAACTTAGACGAAAGTGCCTTTTTCTTAGTTCCAAAAGCTGATACTGTATTGGCTCGTAAAGGATCAAAATCAGTGTACAAAGTTGTAAATGGTAATGAGAAAGAAAGCATAACTGTATTATTTACAGTAAATGCTGAGGGCAGTATGTTACCACCCATGATCCTTTTTTGGTATGAAAGGACACCAGCGAACGTCATAAATAGTTTGCCTTCAGGCTGGATTGCTGGGAACACCGAGAGGGGGTGGATGACAGCAGATAGTTTTTATAACTATATAAGTACAAAATTCCATCCATGGCTTACAGAACACAACATTGAGTTTCCAGTTGTTTTATACGTAGATGGTCATGCATCACATGTGACCTTGGCTGTGTCACAATTTTGTAAAGCGAACCAGATAGAGCTCATTGCATTATATCCTAATGCAACGCACATACTACAACCACTTGATGTGGCAGTGTTTCATCCAATAAAATCTAAGTGGAAGAAAGCTGTTGATCAATGGAGGATTGATCATGGAGCACAAAAGTTAAAAAGAGAAAATTTTGCTCCAGTTTTAAAACTGACTTTGGATTCAATGCCCAATTTGGCAACTATTATTAAACATGGCTTTCAGACTTGTGGTCTTTCACCATTTTCTTCAGATGCTGTTGATTTTAATGTTTTAAATAAAAAGAAGAACAAAGTTACAGAGTGTAGTGTGCATGTAGATCAAGATTTAAAAGATAGAAATAGTGAACAAGAGGAAGCCAAGAAACATTTCAAGTACTTGGAAAATCGATTGAGTAGAGATGATATTCATGATTTTGAAAATGCTTTCTCTAGTGGAAGTTTGAAGATTTCTAACAGTGGCAATGAGGGTCTTTTTAAGTACTGGCTGGACCTGAAGACACTTGCTGGTGAAACTTTAAATACTTTTCATTAAACATTTTAAATGAAAAAGTTCATGTTATTCAATACTATGAAAGTTGTATAATTACTATTATAATAACTAAATATTTGATCAAATTATATTTTTGTATTCTGTTAAATATGTTATCAGCTATTAACATTGTAATTACTTTGCTATTCATAAATGTAGCAGAGAATGTTAGTAATAACGTGAGTCTAAGTGATAACTCTGGACTGGACGAAAGTGAAGCCTTGATTGAGATTGTAGACTCAATGCCTTGTATACCTATAGAATTAGATATAGATTTAGATGTTAGCAATATGGAAGTAGTGTTAATGCCAGAAGAAAATGATGAAAACAGTTCAACACTGATAACAGAAACTCATATAAACAGTTCAATGATTTGTGAACCACAAGGAACCTTTGTCGAACCGATAGAGGCTGATCTAGATCCTTTTGAAGATTGCGATCCATGTGACTCCTTCAAAGGTTTATAACTACATATTGCTAAACTATTTTATACTATTTTTTGTTGTTGTTCAATAAACAATTCTAAATGTCAATGCAATTGAAATTATGTAAATGTGACAGGTGACAAGGTGGCTGAAATTGACAAGCACAATGACAAAGTGTTTGAAGAACTCAAAGACAATTTAGAATTTAGTAACCAAATTTGGAATATAAGTGCAGTTGAAGGTAATGTGACCAATTATTTATGAAAAATAAAAATAGGGTTTAAAATGAATTCAATTTTTTCAAATATTCAGGAAGTACAGAATCTCAAAATAATGGCAATGAGAGAAATCAAACTGATTCTGAAGTACTTGACCTTAGTGTGAAGAAAGTAGCAAACCTTTTTAAACAATCAGATGAAACTATTGTACAAGATACTGTTCTTACAGAGATTCACAACTGCATGATTAATAACACTCAAAGTAATATAAAATATTAAATATAACTTTTATGCTTTTCAATATCTTTTTTACAAATAATTTTGAATAACAACACTGTTTTTATAGATATTGATGCTGAGTGTAGAAAAGATGAAAGAAGAGAAAATATCTCATCACCTTTCAAAACAGCTCTAATTTGGCCTGCGCAGATTTTAAAACAAAAAAAAAAGAAGCCAATTAAAATGGTTTCCACCTTGTTGACATCAGAAGAGTGGCAGCAACATTATTTGCGAATACAGCAAGAAAAATTAAGAAAGCAGAAGGAAGTGGAAGACAGAAAAAAGCATAGAGAAGAAGTAAAGAAAAGAAAAGCGGAAGAGAAGGAAGCTAAAATGGCAGTAGCTAAAGAAAAGAAAAAGTTGGAAGAAGAGATTAAAAGATTAATAACAAAGAAAAAAACACTGCAAAAATAAATTCATTAACTACTTATCACAATTGTGTAAACAAAGTTTCTGTTTAACATATTAAACCAAACTATTATGTTAATAAAAAAAAGAAATCATTTCTTAACCTGAAAAACCTTCTTTTAAGACTATTTTTTAACCTTTTGAACATCTCTTTATTCAATATACTCGTGTTTTTAACTTTCCTAACATTTTTTATTTACTTTCTTCTTATTTTCGCTTTGCAAAATAAAATTTCGTTCATTAATATTATTTTTAGTATGCTATAAAAGTCATGGCCAGGTACTGGGACATCAAAATTTGGACACTAGGACAATCGCATTTGGCTGGTCATGTATTGGTACATCATGTCTGCTTACGTTTTTAATTGATTTAAATTTAATATCGCAAAAATATCGTTCCTTTTTTACATTATTTGATGTAAAATATAATACCTTTCAAAATGCAAAAGTTTTTTTCAGTATAAACTTGATTTTGTTCCTCTAATTTAAGATACTTTTTCTTCCAACCTTAACTGGCCAGGTATTGGTACATTTACCTTAATTCCTTTACCGGCATCGAAGCAGCCGGACGATACTCCGACCCACAAACGACAGCAATCGGACAAGCGTTTTCACGGTCGAGCACCGGTCGGCCCACGAACAGGAGCGCAACAATCTTCGCCCGCAACAATGTGCCATTTCTGTTTCGCGTGGGTATCGCGTTTCGAGGGGAAGTAGCATATTTCCCGACAATCGTTGCAGCTCACGGGCGTCGCGTCGTCTAACGTCGCGTCTCGGGCCAACGTAAACTACGTACATATATCAGGCGTCGCAGACACGAGCCGACTTAATTGCAAGTAAAGCGAGCCGAACAATGCACGCGCTTTTCTTATCGCCTGCGCGCGCTGTGTCCACTTTGGCGTCTTCCCACACTAGCCCCTTACCATCTCCGCCCTTTCTGCAACATCAGACCGTATCGGGCAATTTCGAGCGAAACGCGAGTCCAAGGCCTCACCGGGCTGCATTTCGTTCCTTTTTTTCTCTCGCCCTCTCTCTCTCTCTCTCCGTCTCGGGCGGCGAGTGTTCACCGTGAAGATCGAACTCTTTATTGGAGATCGTGCTCGCCGGCAAGAAATAACGTAGCACGATCGTTGATGATCGTTCGGCAAGTTCTCGTGTTTCGACGACAAGACCGTGGTCGATCGACTGTTTTTCTTTTGTTACACGCCCTCGATGCCGCTGAATAAGAAGTTTACGGGCGACGGGGGAGAACGCAAGAAGGTATCCGCGCCGTGCGCGGATATCCATGGGATGCCTCTCGATCGACGACGTTATTCGTGGGACCGATACGTATTAATTATTGGCAGGTGTGCACCCCGGCCGATTATTGGCGCGACCAAACATGTGTCTCCATTAAAGCTACACGCGCCGCGACAGAGTGGCAAAGGCGTCGCGCGGAGATGCAATCGGACTGTTCATTTTGTGAAATGGCTCTTTTTGCACTTTCTACCGGGGCCGCGGCAACGGGCACGTTCGCGTGGAAGAAGCGGCGTTGATTAAAGATGGGGAAGAAAGGAAATGTTGAGATATGCTCGAAATGGCAAATGGAGATGGCGAAATAGCAATTACCAGTCTGAAATGTGTCTGGTATGAAGAGGTCTTTATGCACTTCGCGCGCGGGCGAACGAATGTGTGTGTAAGTTGGGATGCATAATCGGTGGCAAGGGGAATGTAGGGTTTATAATGAGTAAATATTATAACATATTCGAGGTAGAAGTTCCTTAGTACAGCGAGGGATGTGTTAATGGTCGGAAAAATACTTGAACTTTGTACAAAACCAATGTAGCAAGTGATGCTCAGAAATCATAGTGCTCGGAGACTGGATTGCAAACCGTGTTAGCTTACTGTACCTACTCCGTTTATTTCGAACCTTATTAATATAATGATTTAGGACTCTGATTAGAGACTATCAAAGGGGGAAGAAAAAATATAGAGAGCTGGCACGAGGAAGGCAATGAGTTCGATAAAATTGTTCAACTTGTAAATAGCAGCTATTATAATCCATGAAATGCAAAATTGCAAACCCCATTGTGACTCTGATCGAAAGAGTTAAAAACATTCCTTTCTTCTTTGGTCTAGAGCTACAATTCCGTTTTGCACCATAGATATGTACGTTCCCGAAAAATTCGTGTAAAAGAGGTATCGCGCGCATGAAAAAAAATCGTGCAAAAAGAGAATATCATTTCTTTCTAGACCAGAATTAAGTGTAAGAATACCAGTGTAAACCAGAATTAAGTGTATGTAGTTGCAATGAATTATAATTTGAGAAAGAAGGTCGTCCAAGAGGAACAATGGTTTTCATGCACAAGATCCAAGGAAAATACGTTATCTTAGAAGAGGAAATAAAGATCTTCTTTTAAGCTTTGTCAAGCAGTGTATCAACGATGATAATTCTCTCTGAAAGGGGAGTCTGTATGAAGGAAACCAACCAATAATCATAGTCAAAAAATTTGCGAATAACACAAAAGGATAATCGTAGTGAAAACAGAAATTTTGCATGTATATAAAATGACAATGAAACATGGAGGTAACGCATCAAAGTTAGGTAAAATGTAAGATTTTTGTTCCCAACGGGGAATCGATTCAAAGAAAATCAAAATTGGTGGATACGATACTATTACAAAAACGTTGCCACGTGCACCACAAAGTCCTAATTTAGATACCATCGAATATTCACGGCAACGCGTTTTCAAAATTAAAGAAATCATTGATGCAACATTGCAACCATATTTCGAATAGCTTTGTCGCGTGTACTATATTTTTCGCGTTAATAAAAAAATCCGCACACGCGTAAAAATTTACATACTTTATGTAATCTATACCCTCTACATAATGAATACTCTTTTAAAGAAATATTTACTGTATTCTGCAATTTGTATGAATTTAAATCATGGACACCACCCAGTGTATATGCATACACTTATCGGTATCAAGTAAGGAAAAAGACACAAGTTTTGCGTAATTCCACGATTATAAATCATGAAATGACATAGCTGAATATTATGTAACGTTCTAGAAGTGCACTTCTGGTATTGAAATGCGATGGAAATTAGTATGAATACGTTATACAAAGATGACATTTAACGCCAAATAGCAAAGGGAACGTTAAACCAGTATATCTAGACAAAAGCTAAGAAAATATTCTGATATGTCCTCAGAATCATAAAAATCTCGACATCAATAAAAATTGACACAGTCATTGAAACCACATTCGCCACGTATAGAATTATTTGCACAACATTCCACAGTCTATTCGCATACGAATAAAAATGTGTTCAAGTGAATTACTAAAGGATCATTCTACACGCGGACTAATTTTTTCATTAAGTTAATCAAGCTACAATATAATCTGCGCTTTGTAATATCGTATCAGTAGCACTGACCAAGGATTCATATTTTTGTATTCACTTTAAACAGCTGACATATTCCACCAATTCGAATCCCGCTATTTTTCTTCGAATGGACAGAATGCAAGTCGCCGAATACCACGAAGAACGCAAACTATTCCACCAGACCGAATTTTCTAATATCGAATTTAATTCGTACCGACACGCGATGACTGTGCGTACACGGGGCCTGTGGGGAAACGCATCCACGTATGTGCCAGAGATTCGCGAGGACTTCAATATGCACGTGTTCGTGATCAAAGGAATGCTCTCATAGTGGCAACAGTGCGGCCGTGTCGCGTGATCGCGACAAAGATGTCGAACGCTATTCGCGCGCATATATATGTATGTATGTACTAACTTGCTGCACGGCATTTCCTGCGCAAATATGCACATACGTGTAGCAATCGTAAACAGGGTTTTGATGTAAACGTTATCGTTACGTAAAAGACCGTATCATACGGCCATTTGTACAACTGCATCAAGTCGATAGCGGCAGAAAAAGTGTGGCAAATCTAGGCGGCGACGAAAGTCTCGATAAGAAAGATGATGAACAGACTGTTAGAGGAACTGGTACGACGCGACCGACCAACGGCATGTTCGTTCTTGCAGGTTTGCAGTAAGTCGGAACACTGTTGGCAATAGTGATGGGATCAAGTATATTGGAAGTAGGTTCGAATCTGACTGTATAGTTTCGAACAGTTCACGAGTACTTCGGAAGAAAAAAAAACACTACTTTCAAGTAGACTCGAACCTTGACGAGAAAGGTTTGAACTCTCTATAAGAACTTTGAGAAACGTCGGCGATACTTGCAAGTATAATCGAACCCTGACCATTTATAGATTCGAAGAACCCTTTATGATTACCTACTTTAACCAGGAGTTTTCTATTCGGTACAAGTGCGTGATTTGTTTTCGGTGAAAATCACCTCTGTACAAGTATTCCACATTACATTCAGTTCACTTTATTATCATTAACAATTAATTTATTTGGCAAATACACAAAATACTCTTAACATTTGTAAGTATTGAGGAATAATATTTACAGACCAATATAGTAATATTTGAAATTGTGGCACCGGTATGATTTCCTTCAATTTTTACAGTTTCCAACACATATGTTTTTATTTGCTAATTGTCATTAATAAAATGAGAACATTTACATATATATAATTCGGCTGCTTCGTTATTAAAACAACGCTACCACTGCAAGTCTGCAATCGTACCAGTACGATTTGAAAAATTAAGTCATATGTTATATGTATAGGTTATGTACATTTTCAGGGTTCGATTACTACTTTTACAAGATTCGATTCTTTCAAATGACAAAGTACTTGTAAGTACATATTCGAATCCTATAAATGCTCATTCAAGGATTCGAAAGTAGCTTGTATGATCCGAGTACTTTACAAGTGCATGCAACTGAACATCATTTTTTATGAGTAGAAATCCAATCCCATGAAGTGAACTTTTTGTATTGTATTCGACTTAGTTTCGTGAGTACATATTGAACTTGTTCCCATCCCTAGTTGGCAACCATATTCGAGGAGAAATCGTTACCGATGCGAATGCTTTTAAAACGTTACGCACGAAAGGTACGAGCGCGTGTACCGGGTGGTAACTAAACGAGCAAGAAGTTGACGATCGTTTCGAGGTATGACTGATGCAAAAATTCCTCCACGGAACCATAGAAAGTATCATGTTTTTACCTGATATACGAGACGTAGAAGGCCTTGTTTCTTCCCGAGCACTCTTCGATGGGCCTTTCCAATAGATCGCCACCGGTCCAATGATCGGCAGGCACACGTAACCGTCAGCAGAGCCGTAAAACCACAATTCCGGCAAGAAAGCACTGAATCGCACTGTATCGATACCCCGGTCCGTAGGGATCAGCACGGTCCAATCAAGAAAATCGTCCCGTTACTGCGCGACTCGCGGTGGGATGCACGTTTCCACCGTACCACGCGACGAGACGAGATCCAACCTTATATCGCATTTACGCGCGAGAACTGACGTGCGCGCGCACAGTTGGCCCGACATGTTCGCATTCCCCGCGATTTGTCCCTCTCGCGGTCGTCACGGTTACCACACTCGGAGACGACCAGAAGCAACCAACAATCGCCGAATGGTTTTTCTATTCACCTATTCCCGGGGCTGTCGCGCTTTGTCACGCCGATCGGACGGCGGCGGGTGAAGCTTCGGCTAGGAGCCGCGGTCCCTCTGGCCCGCGCGGCACCGTCTCGTAACGGCGAGGCCGAGAAATCGGCGGCGAAGCAACACGATCGCGCTCGCGATAACGCTGGGCGATCCTCTCTCTCTCTCTCTCTCTCTCTGTCGGTGAAAAAACTCGCGCGAACGTCACTGGTGTGGTAGCGTGCACAGCGTGGAGAACCGTGGAAGGAGAACCTCTGCCGCTGCGCTGCGTTTGGTCAGCAGCGGTAACCGTTCCACTGTCCTGGAAATACAGAGGGGGCCTGGGCGGTGAGACGTGGGAAAAGCGCGAATGAAACGAGAACGCGACTAGTACCACCGATACGAACGACGCGCGCCTGCATACGGTCCGTAACTCACTAAGAGTGCTGGCAGCGACGGCACACCGACGAGTTGCATGGTGGCCTGCGGGCACCGGCTGGGAAGGGGCACGTTCCCCGCGCGGGGAGGAGACACGTTCGTTGCTGTCGGAGGAGCGGCGGTGGGGCGAGGGGTCCGTCTGTCGAAGAGTGGTGGTTGGACGGGTGGAGGTGGCACGCGGGTTTAGACGGACGTCGAGGCTTTTACGATTGAATCCATCCGACCGCCGCCGCGTAGAATCTACCTACGCTTATTTAGTTATAGCGATACTCTCGAGACACATCGAATTACTTTGAGCAGCAGGCGTGCAGGAACTAACTTGTAGTGCCGGCAGCCACGAGGCGATGCCTCAAGAATGAACGAAGGAAACGCGCGATTGCAGTACATCGTTTGCGGAAGAAAAACGAGTTTGAACTTGAACGCAAGGCTACTTCGCGCCTGTCGAGTAGGGTAGAACCCCCCAATTACTGACACCCACCCAATTACTGTCACCTTAAGGGGGGACTCTACCTTGTTGGGCCGAAAAATCGATGAGTTTGGTGAATTTTTTGTACAAAAACGGTTTGACAAATTAATTTGCGGTTTGACAGGCTGTTTTATTGTATCTTCAGCTCTTGTTATAAATTTTTGTGTGACGGTAAAAAAAAGATGTGGCTGATACAGAGCGCTGACTTGAGGCGTTGAAAAAAAATCGGGTGGTCCTGGCGTTAACGAAATATACTCGAAGGATAATCTGAAACACAAAAACGAAAGAGATTCTTAATCTGTATGAATGTGGCTATCGATGGTAGTAGATTCATTAAGATAAACAAAGAAATGTTAAAATGGCAGGCTTCTGAATATGATTGAATCGAATTTTTCTCAAAAATCGGCAAACCATCATTAAGTAAAATTAGGAACGGTTACAATACGGCGATAAATCTACTACCATAGATAGACAGACGCTTGCTCAACATGCATGTAAAATTTCAAGTTGTTTGCTTCATTGGTTGTCGAGATTTCTTCAACGCCAGGTCGAAAAATGTAGTTTCGAGAAAATCGAGTTTAAAAGTTCATATTATGTACAAGGATAGAAATTGACTACTTACCATTATTTAAGCTATTCCAGGGTCATAAAGGACTTTGCAGAGTGTATACACAAGACTCATATCTTTCCGAAAAAGCAAAAAAAAAAATGCAATTTTTCGGTCCAACAAGGTAGAGTCCCCCCTTAAGCTATTTTACTGAAAATAACGAATAAACAAACGTTGTAAAGTCATACACAAAAAGAATTATGTAATTCAACCTATAATCTATACGCTAGAAAATGCACCACTTAATATTTTTTTTTCATTAATTTCTATAAGGCGATACGAAATTTTAATTTGATGACAACAGTGGAAATGGCGACTTGCTTACTAGCGAAAGAGAAAACAGGGCACTAAAGAAAGGGCTATAATTACTATATTTAAATTATTTACATAATAAACAATAATTTTTTAGTACAATATAAGTATCATAGAAAGTCACAACGATCGTAATATAACGATTAATTAAGCCTTTTTAATTAAAATATGGGTGATAGTGATTGGTACAAGCGTTTCAAGCATTTTGGTATTACTGTCATAGCAGTAGTTGCTCATGTACATGGGACGACATAACCGTAAAATGAGTAACAAACAGTATTAGGTTAGCTGGCAGTAATTGGGGTGTCAGTAATTCAGTCACACACGTTTTAGAGGTGTCAGTAATAGATCTAGTAATATGTTTTTTAGATTAATGAATTTACATATAAAAATAGAAATTCTAAGACCCACAAAATGTTTTACATGAAGTAAACATATTAAACCATAATAAAAAAAAATAAAAAAAATTATACTTTTAGTCAATAAATACAGATACTATGCAATAATATTAGAGTCAGTCCTTAATGTGTCAGTAATTGGGGCTTCTACCCTATGCGAGACACGCGCGGCCCGCCGATTTTTATTTCTAAGGCTGCATGAAAATTCATTATGAGGGATTGGTAGCCGGGTTCGAAGGATTGGTCAGGGGGTATATTTTGCACATTCGATGGATACTTGCAGCGCTTTTCACAATGAAATGAGTTTTGGAGATTTTAATGCTGCTTGGAAGTCAGTGGTGGATTTAAGGAAAATGGCCCAGCTGGCAAATATTCCGAGGGGACCATTTTTTCGGGAAAATGAAGAGGTAGTTTACTAAAAACGGGCTCAGTGTAGTAGGGTAAACCAACCAGTAATTGACCGCATACCAGTGAATGACCATTAGGCAAAGATATGTCAATTATAAATTTAAAAATTATTATATGTTTATAAATGGAGTGTAGTTGCACTTTTAATATCCCATATTTTTAGTTACGCGTATTAAGCAAACATTAATAAGTACAATTCTGATTAAAAGTATGCGATCATTTACTGGGCTTCTTATTCAACAATGCGGTCATTCACTGGTTGGTTTACCCTAGTACAGAAAAAAATATAGTTTGGAAAAAATCATATTTCTTTTTAAGCATGGTGCCCAGGCGGCAATTGCTCATCGGCCGCCCTGTTAAATCCGCCACTATTAGAAGTGTATGTTACTGCAGCACAGAGTTGGGCAAAATGTAATCTAATTACAAATTGCAAATTACGATTAAACTGTAATTGTGTAATTGATTACACATTATTTTCTGTAATCGTTCATTTAGATAGTTGACAAAACCGAATGGTCAACTTCCTACATGAACGATTACAGAAAATAATGTGTAATCAATTACACAATTACAGTTTAATCGTAATTTGCAATTTGTAATTAGATTACATTTTGCCCAACTCTGCTGCAGCACAGCGTTCTTATTTTTGTAAACAAAGAACTATCAGTGTTATAAATTATTGGTTGAGCTTCATTTATTCGAGTGAACCTTGTAGTATCATTATTTAAGAGGGATAACGTTGCTGGTTGTATTAACTATTAAACAGCATTACTGAAGTCAGTAGTTGTTGACTGTTTGGAATTTTTACTAACAAGCAATTTTGATCCGTTTCACTAACAAAGAATATTACAAATAAAGTGATGAATAATGTAACACAGAATAACGCACATAAAATAAATGAATAGAAGTGACACATTTACAAAGTGTTAGACACCCACATTGACATAAACTTTGCAGGGTTGTTTCTTGTTGAAATTCTCTTCTAACATACACCATGATATGAGCAGGGTTGCCACCTCTCCGGTTTTGGCCCGGAGACTCCGGGTTTTGTAGCAAATCTCCGGGCTCCGGTTTTACTGGAAAAATCTCCGGGTTGTAGAAAAAAATGAGATAATAAGAAATTATATTTAAATAAAAGTTATTAATTAAAACAACATATACTTTTAAATTCTGAATTGTTCGAGCTTAAAATACTTGCACATCTGTTTTCCGGATATTCGAGAACAAAAATTTTTTTGCTTTCTCCATCTCCGGGTTTATATTCGAATCTCCGGGTTGGAATGTGTGGCACTCCGGGATTTATATGGTGGCAACCCTGGATATGAGTCATCAAAAATCGTAAAATATTTATCCAAATTAATTTATTTCACCCCCAAAAGACTTCAGGGGATGGCTTCCATGGAGATTAATTTCATCCCTTGAATTTCAGCTACCGCAACTCAAATATCTGAATGCATATCCCTTATTGGCAGTGGCTTTACAGACCGAGCAAAGTTTCATTAAAATCAATGTAGGATATGTCGCGGAATGTGCCCTGTAAGCATTTATATAAGTAAGTGGGTACGTGAACGGTGTACGTCGTTGTCCTCGCGAAGTGTCGCGCGCCATCGGGTGCATCATTTATCGTTGGCGAACGGCCTCGATGATCACTTGAACTTGCTCACCGGCATGAATTTAGACCGGGATCTCGAGGAACGTTTCATCGGGTTCTCGATTACGAGGCGGGAGTCTCGAGAATGTTATAAATCAACGGGTTAGGCTTAAGCGCTTCAGAAGTACTTAGTAGCTCCTCCGACTTCCATATCGCGAGTTTGATGGACGCGTTTTCAGCGAATCGCCGGAATGATTTCTCCTTCAATTTTTGCCCTAGAACAACGAAACCAAAAATTTTTGAGTTCTATATAAGATTATCTCGGGAAGTACACGAGGACATTAAGAAATACTGCTTTTTGTAAGTACGGTGCGTGACTGAACAAAACGTTTCATTTTGAGGTAAAAAGTGACGTGAGAAATTGTTGAAACGTTTCGTTTCAACTTCTTCTTTTGTTGAGCTGTGGCGCCGCCATTTTGTATTAAAAAAATTAAAAAAAAATGTGATTATACTTCTACGTAGGTTCAATAAATGCCTTTAAACAGATTTTGTATTCCATTCACTATACTCGCATAAAAAATTCTCAAAATCAGGCTGCCTTTCTGGTCCGTAGAGTGGCATTACCCCTTAACTCTTAACTGGTAGGGTAAATCCGGAAGACGCGGTCGACCTAATATAAAATGGCTATTAAAATTAATATAGATATTACTTATTTTATCAGAACAAACCTAATATGTTCAGAATTTTATGCCGATTCAGAAAAACTGGGCGATATTTGCTTTAAGACAATATTTACTGTAAAACGGGTTGAAAACTGAAGTGATGACATCTGGCCACCTCCCCCGAGGTGCCGGGAGAAATGGTTTTCGTCGTTGGCACAGACCACTCACATAATTATTCATGGAAAATTAACAAAGGATAAAGCAAAATTATTTATGAGTGAATACAACTACGGATTCATTGATATTTAATTTGTTTACGCTAAACAAGTAAAGAACACATCAAAGAAAAAGTGAATTACCTACTGGCGATTAGCAAGGCAAATGAATACAAAAGTGAATAAATAAACTAAATAAACAAAAATAATAATAAAATAATAATAAAAAATAAAAAAATAAACAAAAATAATAAAAAAATCATAACTCGACCATCTCACCTTTCTGCAGCGAGACATGGTCTTCTCGTTAGTTTCGAGAGGAAGAGTTAATATGGCCAAATACTTTGGCTGCATTGTCCCTCAATATCTCTACTATTTTATTATTCCAAACATTAAAGGAAAATAAACTTAGAAGTATATTTTAAATACGATTCTGTACAACCGGTGTTTGACAAAAGAGGTTAAATGTAACATCAATTTACCTTTTATACCCTATAAATCCAGAAAAACACAGAAGGAAGCGAAATAACGCTATTCATTCAACTATTTGGCTTCTAGAGAAGTAATTGGTCTGCACTTTAATGCATTTTTACGTATAGAGTCTGAAATATAGCGACACGACCAACTCTCCGGCCCGACCGCGTCTCCCGGATTTACCCTATACTGTTTTTTTCAAACGTAACTGGTATACTGGGGTCGTGGCAGACCCCAAGTGAAACAGGACACAGAAATTTGTAAAGTCGACACTAGATCCAACCTCTACGGATATTTTGTTGGTAGGTAATGTATAAAATAATAGAAGCGTAGAAAGTTAAACTATTATTATAAAATTAATTAGAAATTCAGTTTACAAACCTAGACAACCAAAAATTTTGCAGGGAACTTTGCGTGCTTGGGGTCATGACCGACCCCAGGATACCAGTTAAGGGTTAAGGAGCATCAAGATGGCGACGATATTTAATATCAGGGGTCATTCCATTTGTACAGTAAATGTGACACTTATACTTGAAAACTGTTACGACGAAAAGGAACACCGTTTCCATCAAAAAGTGTATTACAAACCGACGTTTAGATGAATTTAAAAAAGAATTGCCACCCGTGCATCAAACGAATTTCTCTTTCCAGACGTTCGATTCAGTCAAACTGGAAACGATCCCAAACTTCAACGATGTCGTTCCCATAATCTCGCACGGTCCCCGTCGAAGCTGCTAAGTGGAGAACGCAACTAAACGAGATGAGTACGCGTGCAAACGGCCTGCGAGTCGTAAAACAAACGTCGCCGTGCAAAAACGTTTTGATACATGCATACGACTCGTATGATACGAGCCATCCCACATCCCACATCCCCATTTCCGTGGTTTTACAGAAACGAAGCCTCGCGTCTTGCCTAGTGCCCCGCTTTATAGATAACCAGAACACTAATGGTAACCGTCCCAAGGGAGATAAAACATTTTATAAGTACATCTCCGTCCATCGGTTTATGATCTTACGGGCCCCGATGTTTTTATACCGCCCGGCAGATAAATACCGCCGCGATTTTCAGCATAAATCGCGTTCCTTATCGCTGTCTTAAAACCCGCGTAATTAATACGCGTGCCCCTTAACGCTGCTCTTTCAAACAAGAAACCGTTTGTCTCAAACTTTAGTGCAGATGCACCCCCTGGCGCATTCCAAGGTCCACGCGGTCCTCGGTATGTAGGTACAACGAATCGCCGCGATGGAAATGTTACTTCTAGTTCTTGCGCAGAAAAATACGCGGTGTACTTGGACAATGTTTTTTTCCCTCCGGTCGAGGAGGCCACGGCGGACGGAATCGTTGCTCGCGTATAATTGAGATAAAGCAGAAACTAGTGTGCGCCGTTGACGGGGGAAAGCAGGGGGTTGCAGAGGAGGTTGCCGAGTTTAGGAGTGCCAGAGGGGGCGCGCGATCGTAAAACGTCCTCGGGAGTGGATTCACCGCGCGATAGTCAGCGACAGATACGTGTGCGCACGGGATATCCGCGGCGGTACTTTACTTGCGGCTGAATTCACTGATTGAACCATGACAACTATGCGGCGGAAACGGATTTTACGCGTTCCCGAGATGCCCGGCCCGAAGCTGAGTGTTCTGCGCGGGACAGCTGCACCGAATTGTTTCGAGGTGGCCCGTAAATTCCTCGGACTGATCGGAGTCGGAACAGGTGACTGGGAATCGAGGGCAGAGTTTCTTGCAACTCGCGGTTCCGAATCGGCGACTAAACGAAGATCGGATTAAGGGTAACGAGGGCACTAACGGTCCCATTTCGACGGTGTTATTAACCCAACGATATAACGCAGCACTGCGAGTATATGTACGCACTCCAGCAGCGCGTCATAATCGTCATCAGCGGCGGATTTAAGAAGAAAGGCCCAGGTGGCAAACGTTCCCATTTTTCGGGAAAATGAAGAGGCAGTTTACTAAAAACGGGCTAAGTGTAGTAGTGCAGAAAAAATATAGTGTTGGGATAAAATCAATTTTTTTTTAAGGATCGGGGCCTGGGGGCCTTCTTGAGCGGGGGCCCAAGCGGCAACGGTACCTATACTGTACAGATAATAACCCAGAATGTACCTGTACTACCAGGATGTCGATGGAATGTACAATTCCCTAACAGTTTCAGAATAATTGTCACAGATGAACAGGGGCGTACTGGGTCTAAAAATATTGGTTGCCAGGGGACAAAGGGTGCCCACCCGAAACTATAAGGCTATCATTTAAAATAGTATTGCAACGTAAATTTTAATTGCGCACAGTAATAATATTCGAACTATTATTATATTTTCAAGCTTCTAAAAGCTCATTAACATTTTTAACATATCGTCTGATGTTTAAGGCCCACTTAATCGGGGCCTTATCGCGATTTCATGTGGACCCAATGCTCTAAATTTGTCTCAGTACTCTTCACATTTTTCAGTACAGTAAGATGATTGATTCACGTCGATGAAATAGTTAAAATCGACCCTACGAACTTAAAAACCACAAGTATCTATCGGAACAAATTTAAATAGTGCATTTTATCCCTGCCCACCTCTGAATTCATATAATATTTTCCGTGCCAATTTTCACCGTAACCATTACTGTCGGATCACGTGGACCGCCGTGTACACACTGCAAGATTTAATCGCTATAAGTAAATGGGCGACACTCGAGACGTGCATTTTCAAGACGTCGCTCGGAGTAAATCCAGAGTTGTCGCTGATCTCGGCACGAAATTATAAATTGCCTGTGGCGAAAAACGCGAAGACAGGACTCATCTGTAGCACCAGAGTTGTCCAGGGAGTTTCTTCGTGCTTGTAATGATGGCGCAGCGCGTACCGTGCGGTAGGGCGAGCTGGTCCAGGAAGGAAAAAAATGGAGAATTTCGACACGTGATTGGGTACGATATTCAGACCTGGACAGGGAAGTATAAAGACACGGCAGAATTGTAGATGTAACCGTACGAAAGGAGCGAGGGATCCAAAATTGTCCGACAACAATTTGTCGAGTAGTTGTTTCTCGGCGACTGTTACGAATTAATGATACATTAATTATTACACAATGTGGCGAGGAATATGGCATCGTCATCCTTATTCATTCCGTTTGCATTTTGCATAAATAGAGAAATACACATGCAGCTCTTGTTCGCGAGAATCATTTTCAATGAAGCCCTGTAATTAGACTGGGCATTTTGTAATTATAGGTAAAGACTTATCTGGCTAATAAAACTCGCAGAAACAACGGAAAAGCTCTTCAACATATTATGTAGGTCAACAAAACACCTTCGATATGCAATCGGATCTTCTAGCTAATTGTAAGTTGAACAGTTACTGGTATTGTGAGAAATGAGAGTATCAACAGCCATGTAGCAAGGAACAGCCAAGATTTTACACATCTGCTTTAAGGGGTTAGGCCACCTTGGACGGAGCAAAATTGCAGTCATTTTCGGCATTTTTTTTTAGGAAGATAATAAAATAAACAGAAAATTTAATATGAAGCCTGTTATTATACAACTCACGCCGGAAAAAATCGTATTTTTTTTCTTACAAAATGGCGGCGGTAGAGCCGTGATACGCAAGATCTTGTGGAGCGACGTTTTCCACGGTGTTCAATCTCACGGCTATACCGTTTGACTTAGAACAAAAAACCAAAAAGATTTATTTTCTGCATGCCTAAAACTATGGAAGTACGTAGGGAAATCCAGAAACATTAATTTGTCTCGAAATGGTGACCATGGAGAGAAAAAGTGCATTTTTTTTTTTTATAAAAGTGCCAATTGCACATAACATATTCAAGATATCGCAAAACCGCTACGTACTTCCATAGTTTTAGGCATGCAGAATATAAAGCTTTTTGGTCTTTTGTTCTAAGTCAAACGGTATAGCCGTGAGATTGAACACCGTGGAAAACGTCGCTCCACAAGATTTTGCGTATCACGGCTCTACCGCCGCCATTTTGTAAGAAAAAAAATACGATTTTTTTCCGGCGTGAGTTGTATAATAACAGGCTTCATATTAAATTTTCTGTTTATTTTATTATCTTCCTAAAAAAAATGCCGAAAATGACTGCAATTTTGCTCCGTCCAAGGTGGCCTAACCCCTTAAGTCGCCTATTATTTCTTCCTTGGAATTGTGAAAGCGGTCATACTCTTTGAGATATCAATCACTCCACAGTAAGCACTTGCCTTTTTTCTTCCTGTGAGTTTTATTAGCCACTTCAGCCTTCGGCAATAACTCTGAAACACACTGTATAGGACTGGCTCTGGGTGAAAAGGATTTAAGATAACCCCTAATACCCGGCTAGGCGACGAGAATCCATCAAGTGGTGGAGAAATTGAGTCCCTTCCTGCGTCCGCCACTCGAAGGCTAAGATCACGAAGGATTGTGTCTTCCTTTTAAGTTACTCCTGGTGCACAAAGTGTGCGGCCGCGGGAGAAGGAGAGGGTCGCGAGGGAGAGAAAAGTAACTCAAGCGTGGCAGTTGCGATGGCAAGAAGGCAGGCCGAGGATACAAGATCGTGAGTAGAATAAGGGGGGACGGAAGAAACAGTGAAAGGCGTGCGCGAGTAAATTATATCACTCGTTGATGCCAAATGGGGGTACAATAAAAAACTGGAAAACGCAGTTACGAGCTGCTGGATACCTGGAAAGAAGTGGAGTCTCGTTACATAGACAATAATTAAGCAAATTGCGACAGCAACTGCACACATTACGCGCTTTAATTGCCCGACACGTGTACCTTTGCGTTTATCTACAGAGGTACGTTTATTGAAAAACCGCAATCGCTCTCTGCCACGCGGTGCATACAACGAGTCCATGGCGAGAGCGATTAACCAATTCAGATGAGCAAGAATTCGATTTTTGGAAACCCACAATCTGAGAAATGAAGAAACATTCAAGCAAACCGCTCTCAAAGTGTTATAGGCAAGGAACACGTGTAAGCTTCACTTCCTCGAGGTTGACCACCTTCTCGCGTTTCCCTGTGCAACAATGCAAGACATAATTAGGTAAATAACGAGAGAGAATTAAGGGCACAGCGTGCAGTTAATTTTTCGCCCGGTCTAATTACAATAATTACCACCTTCCTTTCGCCCAATATCTTAAACCTAGTCGACGAAGCACGCTACTTCCTAGTAGGTACAGTTCCCCACGAAAGTTACATACGCATGCCGGATCACCGGAAAAGTTTCGAAACGAATCGAAAGGTTCTTTTCACGCGCAAGCCTTCATTTTTCAAACACGTGCTACCCTTAATCCTAATTCCCAACAATTCTACCCCCTTCTGCCTCTTTTACTTCCAATCATCGGAGCTCCACTGTGTCCACAGACTACCACAACTCTTTCAAGATGCAAATTCAGTTATCACCCAGTGTGCTCTATCCTAAAAGCTCGGCCTTCAACGCAACACCGGAACCAGGCCTCTATGCCCATTTCCTCAGCAAGGGTGGTCGTTCGAAGACGCAATCACTACAGCAGAGTGGAAGTAGCCGAAGCTGACGTGGATTTCAACCACGGGCATTAATGCCCGTCGATACGCATTGCGCACATGCATATTGCATGACCGCGGGGTCGTAGATCGGCCCGCGCACCTTGGATCGCCTCTATCCGCGTTTGCTTATGTTACTCCACCGAGGCTGGTCAAACATTTCCACCGTGGCGGCATAAACGTGTCAGAGGAGACACGTGTGTCAGTAAGAAGTCACTTGTGCCCGTGAGAGGGCTGAACCAGCCGCGGGAGGGCTGAAAATAACCAGCCGTGTGGCTGACCCCTCGCGCGCGACCGCGAGCATATAGCGCGTTACGTGCACGCCGAATTACTAAATAGAATCTTCGGCCGCTCGGAGGGAACCACGGCCGTGGAAGGTCGATTTTAGAGGGGGCGCTAATTCCGCTTCGACGCCAGACGTCTGGTTTATTTAGCTGGTTCGCGGCGCAGCGGCGCGAATTTGCCTTCGCACGGATTTTGACGGATTTCCGGCTGCTGGCCGGGGACGTTTGTCATTCGAGGGACGGGAGTTAGGCGAGGAAGGTTTAAGGTTTCACAGAGGTTTCGTTGCTGCCGAGGAAAAAATCACGGCGGCCGTTTCATTTCTAGCAACGATAGTGTTGTGCCGGATCATTTCGGTGCGCGCAGTGTTCAACGCGCGTGTAATAAACGAGGGAATCATCCAGTCTAGACGCGCTGAGTAGTGTTTGGAATATATTTGGATGCTCAGAGGCGGCGGTGGTTTGGCGGAGGTAATAAAGCGTGGAAAATTGCTTCAGTATGCACGGAATGCTGGTTTCGACGCGGGACTCTCGAATCTCGAGAGTGTCTAGCGAGAAAAGGTCCTCGAATGATAAAATAAACTCAAGTAAGTTCGATCCAAAGGTGACATCGGCTCTGAAATAGTTGAACACGTAAGTTTTAGATGCGAGTAAACTTCACAGAGCCATTAAGGGGGGACTCTACCTTGTTGGACCGAAAAATTGCATTTTTTTTTTTTGCTTTTTCGGAAAGATATGAGTCTTGTGTATACACTCTGCAAAGTCCTTTATGGCCCTGGAATAGCTTAAATAATGGTAAGTAGTCAATTTCTATCCTTATACATAATATGAACTTTTAAACTCGATTTTCTCGAAACTACATTTTTCGACCTGGCGTTGAAGAAATCTCGACAACCAATGAAGCAAACAACTTGAAATTTTACATACATGTTGAGCAAGCGTCTGTCTATCTATGGTAGTAGATTTATTGCCGTATTGTAACCGTTCCTAATTTTACTTAATGATGTTTTGCCGATTTTTGAGAAAAATTCGATTCATCATATTCAGAAGCCTGCCATTTTAACATTTCTTTGTTTATCTTAATGAATCTACTACCATCGATAGCCACATTCATACAGATTAAGAATCTCTTTCGTTTTTGTGTTGCAGATTATCCTTCGAGTATATTTCGTTAACGCCAGGACCACCCGAGTTTTTTTCAACGCCTCAAGTCAGCGCTCTGTATCAGCCACATCTTTTTTTTACCGTCACATAAAAATTTATAACAAGAGCTGAAGATACAATAAAACAGCCTGCCCAACCGCAAATTAATTTGTCAAACCGTTTTTGTACAAAAAATTCACCAAATTCATCGATTTTTCGGCCCAACAAGGTAGAGTCCCCCCTTAATTATTACGTAATTTCAGCTTTGTGACCATCTACCGTGACTCTTTAATCGTCAATTTCATCCAGCATCGCGAGCTGGACCCGCCGAAGGTCTTCGACGCCGATAAATTAGACCAAGCTGCTGGTGCGAACCACCGAAAACCCATTTCCAAAGTGAGCAGCTGAAAAAGGTGGAGGACTCGCGTTGCAGCTCGGACAAAAGCGAAAAACACGATCGCGGCGTAAGAAACAGGTTCTGCCTGGGTAAAAAGTTTTTGCCTACAATCGGGTTTCGAAACAAAAATCCGCCCGATTATTGTGCGCTGGGATGCGGCGGCCATTGGAAAAACGATCAAGGGGAAGGAAATCCTGGCGAGTAAGTATGAAATGCTCGCATAAGAGAGGCAGCGCAATAAAGATTCTTTCGTGAATCGCCAATAACGCTGCACCCGAGCCATCCTACCGGTCGAGCGACCGAAGATTATCTTGCGGTGCGGCGGAGCCAGAAAAGGAGAAACCGGTGCATAATCCCGGCTAACCGATCGCGGCCAAGATAAAGAGGCAAATTGTGGTTACAATGTTGCGCGTACAGTCCAGCTCAAAATGCCGAACTTCTGGCGATGTGGAAGATAGCAGTACAAAAAAGTAGTACAAAGTGGTACAGAAGAGGACTATTTCGAGACTCGGCGTGGGATGATGTGGTGGGCAAACTGTGTTTCAGTTGGGAGTTCAATGCTTCTTGGACACTTCTGGACTGATTACCTGAATTCGAGTAGGCATGTACAGTGGCTCGCATAAAAAATCGTACACTCTTTAAAATCGCATAACATTTTGAAAATTGGTCCAAACGACTTGAGTGTCTTTGAGAAGCTAGAAGGATTAGTTCGCTAAGTGACGTGTTACGTCGTTTTGAAAAAAATTGCAATTAATCGGAATAGCAAAAAAAAAAACATTAATGGTCGTTCTTTCAACTTTTTTTCTGAGCCTGTAATGAGAATTCAAGAGACCCGTTTTTAGTTGCATTATTGATATCATCGATATCCCGACGACATTATTAACAAGTTCGCCATCCCATGGATAATCGTTAATAGCGTCTTCAGAGCCAACCAGCACGTGATTTGTCAACCCTGAAGCTCGAGCGTCGCGCTGTTTTACAAAGTGACACGTAAGAAACTGAGGTTTCGAGAACGGCATGCAATTTGTCCGAAGAATGCCTACGGACGTTTAGCTCTGCGATTTATTGCATTGGTCACTGTAAACAAAGTGTACAAACACGTACTATGTAGGAGCAATTATGCAACGTTCTATTTTCTACACACGAAACGCACTGTGTGCGTTTCGCGTTATCTTGCATGAATAATTCCCAAGTTGTTCACTCTCGTACAATTGAAAACACCTTCCGTTGCGAATGTAGCATCGGATTATATTATTAATGGACTGCCCGCGTAATTTATTCCGTGAAAATAGTGAGATCATCTAGTGGCGCGACGTGATTGCTCGTAGTGGTGGATAATTTGCGGTAGGCTTCAGCCTACCGCAGAAATTAGATATTCGGTAAATGTATCACTATCATTTTCGTGACCAATCTAGAATTGATAACAATCGTCTATGGTTCCCACCCTTCCTATAAATTTGGAGTAAATTGCATTCTCTCATTTCGACTTCAACATTCTAGCTACCCCAAGTAATGATCCATTCGGAATTCTGATGGATGCAAAATCTTTCTTCTCAATCAAGACCAAAAATGTTCAAATTCCAGCATACGAATTTATTTATTTCGTCGAACTGTGCAGCATAGAAAAGGAGGCAGGGGTGGCACTAATTTGCCATAGTTACCGTTTATGTATGAAAAATCCACAGTTTCACGTACATAATTTGGGCTAAAAAACGATTGGATTATCGTTGTTTTATACGTCGGGGATAGTCGGCAGCTCATCCGAAGCCTGATGGCCGTCGAAGTACGGATGATTGCCCTTTCTAAAACAAACAGCGCAATGAATGAAACCGCAATTGCATTGTCCGTTTTTGTAGACACCTGAAGAACAGGAATTCCTCCGCGTAGCCTCGTTTCCATCAGATGTCACGGTGGATCCGACGTCACAGCAAACCACGCCGCACATTGTCGGTCATTGTCGACAGCTTATTACGGCCAGATCAAATTTCACCACCACATTCTTGCTACCTGCAACACGCCTGCCTCCCAACATTATTCTGCCATTCGACTGCAGGCAATGCTGAAATGGGGCGCCCGTTTATAACGCTGTCGAAGATTCTAGTTACTTGCAGTGGAACGTGATCCACCATTGCTCAAAATAATTGAGGAGCTGCGCAGTGGAAAACAAGCACACGTCACATATGCATAAATTTCGTTTCTTAAGGATCCATAATTTTTTTCTCAAGAAGAATTATACATATATTTGAAAACTTTTTATTTTATAGAAATCTATGAACATTAAACTGTGATATTTTGAATAATATATGAAAATAACAAATACGAAATGTTTTGGTAAAAAAATCAGGAATCGGTGGCATGTGCCTGTTTTCCACTGGGCTCCTCAATTGTGAAACCATTCGTGAGTAATGGGGAAGCTGACTGCAACTTTTTCTCACCTGGCCTTGACACCACCAGCACATGTGTCACTTGTCATTGGGGTTTTAGCGTATTTAAATTATCTTACCTTACTTCTTAATTTCTATTTCTATAATAAGTATTTATAATTATTATTGTTATTATTATTAGCTATTTTTTATTATGTAGATATAAAAAATAAATTTGCATTAGGTTATAAATACGCCAAACCTGGCAACAGAAAAGAAGATATTAGAAGTCAACTTTAGCATAAGAAATTTTCAAACATTTTATATTATTTTATAATTTTCTCCTTTTGTTGTCATATTAATTTTTAAATCAACAGTCAGCGAAGGTACATGCGCTAGTGGCGGCCTCTGCCCTGAGTTTTACGTCAACTTCCCCCATTGAAACGTGTACCAGGGTTGGAAAAGGGTTTTGTTTTTATTTTTACTCCTTGTACAGTATATACTTTTTTTTAATATTTTAAATTACATGATATCAGGGAGCTCAGAAAGCGTTGAACATCCTGGGCAATAAACTCGTTTGAGCAGGCGATTTTCTATTTAGAGCAATGCGTGAATTGGTGTGCACTAGTTCCACTGGCACCGAAGAATTAGGCGTTTCACTCGGATGGTTTGGTTATCGAGCACGTGTGTATGTATGTTTAAAGCCGAGAGGGGGGGGGCAATGGATGCGAGATCGACTCCGACTCGGAAAGCTCGTGGAACTCCAGTTGCATTTACCATCATTCTTCAGGGATTAAAAACAATTTGAAAGTTTCTGACTGATTTAATTATCTTCTCGTGAAACCTAGGGCTTTAGCAGTGAAGTGACATGTACTTCGTGTTGAGTGTTTAAAATAGTATTCGACTAATGTTCCTTTCATTTTCAAACTACTATATGCTTTTCGTAAGCATAGTAGCAGACGTGTGAACTCTCAGTAAACGACGAAAGAAAAGTTGCACTACTTCTTCGTCATTATTCACTGTCAAATCAGCAACAGATTCATTGATATAAAGTGCGCACCAGTAGAAAGTAATGGGAATTGAATCCGAAAACAACTTCATTTAGCAATTGTCATTTTCACGAGTTCCAACGCGGACACGAGCACAGATATACCCTGTTTTCTTCCCCCTCGCGGAAGAGAAACAGGAGAAAAAGCGGACGTGTCACGCAGCGGCTGGAAACCGCAGGAATTTATCAAGTGCCTACGCCATTGGCCGATATCTTCGTCCAACTATAATCTTGAATGGAGAGTTTAGCTCCAAGGAAGACGAATGGCAAGGAAGAAGGTCGCCTGCAACATTGCTACTTTGTCGGCGAGGAGACATGTGATGCGAAAGCACTGGATGTGACGGCGGGAGGGCGAATTAAGCTCGGTTCACACCGTGTCCACCTACGTCGTCCTGTCACCGGGCGTCCAGTGCCCGTTGGAGATGATATCCCAGCGTGATCGGCCGATAGGGGCGGTCGAGAATCGTGCGGAGGATGGGGTTTGCATCATTCATCGGACACGGTGTTGCCACGACAAGTGCCGACGACACGTGTATAGTATGAATCGAACATAAGGTGGCTAGAGAAACGCTTACAGAACGGGCAGAGCAAGGAAGAAACGGGTAGTGGTAAGTGGACGGCGCCGCGAGGCTAGTGATGGGCTCAAGTCCCATCAGGTCACGTTGAATGTACAGTGGTTCATGCTGAACATGCTGGCTACTATATAACAGCAGCACGAATCCCTTCCCTACTGCAGCCTCGCTGTGTACTTTGTTAAAAATGATGGATACCTTGCAAAGACGTATCTAGTAGCAGGCCTGAGAATTACTCGAGTGCGGTGGGAAGAGAGATCTTTGGAGCTGCAAACCACCAAATGTGTTCTACACTTGTTTGGTCACGTTCCCACCCACCTAAGGACTATAAAGTTCTGACGTCTAGAAAAAATACTAAATTCGTCCAAGGGGCTTTGTCTTGCCTGCCAGTTTACCCTTCTTGTTGCCACGTTACATATCACAATATTTCTGCAAGGCACAGTACTTAAAATATAGCGTGATCTGCAGGCGACTCGCGGAAATTATTTCGCGGTTGTCCGGAAAATGTTTTACACATTGCGCAGGCTGTAAATCCCTCGGCGTGTCTAGCACTCGAAGTGTTAGACCAAGATTGAACTGATTGTACATACTCCGGACTGCCCTTCGACGAGTAAATATGCAGCTTGCTAAGTGTTTTCGGGATTAGGGGCGAGGTGATGGTGAAACTAATAGATGAGAACGTATGGTCGAGTGGTGTGGTAGAGTGGAATAACAAATAACTAATACCTTCGTAAAAGGCTGCAGTGTAAGGCCCGGTCCAGATCTGAACCGAACGCCGAACCGAACGCACTTGAGTAGATAGATGGAGCAAGACGGGTGATCTACTTGTCTTGCTCCGTCTAACTACTCAAGCGGCGTTCGGTTCGGCGTTCGGTTCAGATCTGGACGCGGCCTTAAGATGATACAGCGATTGAAGACGCGACGTTCTTTTCCGTCAATATCGAGGAACGTTTAAAAAAATAAACAATCCTCACACTGTGTACAAAAACCTGAACCCTTCAAAGTAGTCTGGAAGAAACTTTCCCAATTCGTTCGTGTCTTTCGAGATCTTTCAAGGCAATCAAGAACTCCAGGCCTGGAACACCGCTCGACACGTCTCGGTTGCCCAGTATCATTAAATTATTCGAAAATCCTCAAGCCAGAGATTCGAACGCCCATCATTACCCGCGGCATATCGAGGATGGACGGTAGACTCATTGGCGTAGGAGACACTGTTCGTGCTTGTGTGCAAGAGTCCTGAGGCGCGAGCCGAACTCGTCGGGAGAGAGCGCGGCTCGAGGTTTGATACATCGAATGGCAACGATTACCATTTACAGCGTATACAAGACAGCGATCTGCTAAAGGCAACCTTCGGACACTAAGGGGACTTGTTGCGCCTTTTTCTCATGTTTCGTACACTCGACCGACCGCCTTCCTTGCCGTCCGGAGTGCTTCTCGCCAGCCTCTGCCTCCCATCTCCTTCCCCACCTCCCCCCTCTTCGCATGACCGGCCTTTCCCCCCCCCCCTTCTTCTTGCCCTTTTTTTTACCATACCTTTTTACTTGACCGAGTACTCGGCCAGTCAAGCCTCCACCTTGCCGGCCGCCTTATTAAAATCGCCGCGCCGCGGCTGACAAGTTGTCTTGCGGCGATGTCGTTGCTTACTCATCCCGGACACTCTGGACGTGGACCGCTCCAAATCAGCCGGATAAAGATCTCTGATTCCGCGAATCACCAGAGAAACGTGAAATCGGAGATACCGCTGGCCGCATGTTTCACGATGCACGTCAATTAGTCGACGTTGCGTTCGATGGCTCCGTGTCTTTTGGAACAACGGTACTGAAAGTATCGCTTGGAATAAATCGTGGTGTTCTGTATCGCGGTCATTTCGTTTCCTCTGCATTTTCGTTTCCATGCATCGACGTGGCAGGTGCGATTATTTCTTTGTTGCGCTCGACAGCTTTGATAGATTCGGCTGAAATCTTGCATCTATAGCTGGGCCATGGCATATGTAGTAACGGGGTAAATGTGTGCGGTGTTCTACTCAAGATTTCGTAGGTATACAAAAGTGTGTAGATACGCTTGGAATTGCTATAGGTATGGAGCACGATGGAGCAGCCACTGTAACTTAATTAATCGAACCCCTTTTCGTTCAATCCTCTCGCAAACGTTTGCACAAACTTTGCACTAACTACATGCGAAAATTCAACCAACTCGATGGCCTAATATTCGAGGTTCAAGGCAGAACCTTCGTGGCTCGTGCCAAGGGCGGGCAGAACTTTCGCTCACCCATCCAGGACCCTTCTATTCATCTCGCTAGCAACCCCGGAGCGACTAAGACAAGAAGAAATCTGTACCCTGTCATTTAACAGCCAACCCCAATTACTAGGATCTCCTCGGAACAAATCAGAGCGCTTCCACTCTGTACTCATTCGCATTGAAGAAACTTATGAAAGAAAGCATCAGACATCACCTCCTTGTATAAAGCTTCCAGTACAGGCCTTACTATTACTCAAGCATAGTGGCGCTTATTTTAAACAGCCTGGTGCCGCAGACGACACCAAAAAGTAGTCGACCCACCCGGGGGTGCTTCTTAGAAAGCGTCGTTGAAGGTGTTGAAAAGTCGCACGAGAAAAAGGGGAACCTCGCGGACAGGCGGAGGAAAGGGGAACAGAAACGGGTAAGGGGTATTTCAGGTGGGTTTGTAACCGAAGACGACGGCCGCGCGAAAGCGACATAAACGATCGAACCGCAGTACGATATTTTGTTCCAGGGTACGAAGCAATTTACGATGTGTCATGCGTGTTAATATTTACATGGGCATACTCGCGAAATCGTGGCGCAGACGTCGATGTGCGTTGGACGAGGACCCATCACGCGATGCATGTGAATCCTCCGAGGGGGTCGTCCTCGCCGATATCGAATGAAGATAGCGTGCGTAAAAATCGGGGGATGGAATTTTACCTCAAGGAACGCCGCGTGTCGATCGAGATTGTGTCGTGTACCGACGAGATTCCTTCGGCACCGATACCGATAGATTCTCGTTATTGCTCGTTGGGATAGTCAAATTTCACTTGTTTTCATCTATCTGCGGCATAAACTGCAGATGCACGGCCGTCCTTTTATGTCCTGGTTTTAATTTAAAATACCAAATAAAGTAGGGGAGACCGGGGCTAGTTGACTAACGAGGTTAGTTGACTAATTCCCTCTAATTCTTGTATTATGGAATAAATTATGCTGCGATTCGCAATATTGGAGCATATGAATGACCAGCTTGCCATTTAATGTGTCGCCGTGACAAAAAGAATGAAAAATCTAAAAAGGTCGGCTGGAAGTAAATATTTTCGTTTCGACTATTTATGAATTTTTGTCCACTAAGTACTGCTTCATGTTATTTCATGAATATTTTGTGGAAACGTGATACCTTGACTATAATTTACGGTATTTTATTTTATCCGGTGCGTGGAGGTTTTGTACGTACGACCCTTAACTTGTTAACAATGTCGGACGGGGTTACTTGACTAAGCATAGGAATACTACTAATAATTGCATTTTTTATCCTCAAGATGCAGTCGAGGCAAAGAGTTTAGCTGCTCAAGTCCACTTCCCCCACCACAAATCCTTCCAAACTCACCCCTACCGGTTTTACACCCTATCCTCCCTTCAAACTCTCAGGCCTTCCAAATAGACCATAACAAACCAGTACAAAATAATTACAGTATCTTAGACCATGATAAATAATAAAAAAAAAAATAACACTGTGGAGGAGTGAAAAAAAATATAAAAATTTATTGGTCGTAGTATACATATGTACGCGTTTCGTATACTATATTGGTGGAATTGGCAGCGTTTATATAAGTTTTTCACATTATATTGATGTACACCTTTCGCATGCAAAGGGTTAAAACTGAAAAGTAAATGTCAAGTCAACTGACCCCATCATATTTGTCAACTAACCCCGTAGCCGGGGTCTGTTGACTTATTCGTCTCACTACTCTAAATACAATAAAAACTACAACCTAGACTCAATTAAAACGATTTTAAAAATTATGCCTGTATACCTAATGAAATTTGGAAACTTTTGGTATGCAGTAAGTCAACAAAATACTAATGGTCTATTTATAAAAATTAGAAATGTAAAAAATTAGTCAACTAGCCCCGGTCTCCCCTAAAGTTTCTTAAGAGTCCCGACCCTTTTAAATTAAAATATTTCATGGCATGTATTTCCAGGAAAGGGCGGCAGACGCTTGTCAGCCTAGGGGCGCCAAATCTCCAAATCCGCCCCTGTTAACATCTGGTAGGTGAAACTCACAACGAAACTTGTTCTTTCAAGTTATTAAACTACAGATCCCAACGGAGGCTTGCGCAGGTAACATCAAATTTTTGTGTCAGAATAAAGTGTAGTCTCCGCTTAAAGACACTATATGCGAAAAAGTGTATGTGCTTTAAAATAAGGGCGTTGCTCGTAATTTGAGGCTACTATTCCAAGATCGAAAGAGTGATTTTGCTGGGAAAAATACATCACAGCTTGTACCACGAACCGCCAATCCACTAAAACGAAATTATTAAATATCGATAATACGTATAATACGCGTTTGCCTGAGAAACGGTGAATAATCTAAATTGTCGAAAGCATTTAATGCAAAGGATATAACCAATATCAAGCAACAGGTAACTCCATGATGGATAGTAATTATCATTATCGTTAACAGCAGGCCCGATAAGAAACGTTCTCGATTTATGTGCTTCGAAAACTCATCGCCACTATCGTTTAGCTAACCCATTAATCAGGTCGCGTCACGGAGTCTTCAGGTGCAGCGAAGGTATAGGCGTAGCCTGTCCAGATGCGAGATCACTTTGTTGTAAATAAAATTCCGCTTCGACCCCGTAATTAGTGCGTTAATTATAATCATTTTCATTGCAGGAATGGCCATTTTTCATGGTCACCGGGTCAATAGAACGGAAAGTACAAAAATGCAATCTTCGTCTCGATGTTGTAATCAATGTTATTTTTGGCGATTCCATTATTGTATTTTGAAAATCGTCAGCATTATTTACTTTGGGAATAGAATGAAAATTCAGTTGGAACAGTAAGACATTTGTCAAAGTGGTTGCATAAGAGCATACACGCGACACGGCGCGGCACTAATTACATATGTGTACGTTGTTATTTTTAATCATACACTACTATAACATTCTGTATTGCGCAATGAATAGATATTGAAATTTTCAATCAATACGATACCACGTATTACGTAAATAGTTCTATTTTTCGAAGACGTTAGACCTGACTTGTGGGTTACATTCGCATTACGTTTATGTAGATCAGTTGCTTAAGTGTGTACACGTCATCCAAAAACCTGTCCTTGTCAGTTTCTTAAAATTTCCAGAGGTGAAAGGATATCGGCCGAATCATAACACGCGTCGTTTCTGCTCCACGGTATCTCTAATACAGATAGTATACGTATATGTTACCGTCAAAGTGTTAAGTTCAGCGAATGTATACATTCACTAGTCAATGTATGCACTCACTCCTAGTAAAAGTATACATTTCATTCCTTGTAAACACTTTAGCCAATCATTGAGTGCATACATTGACTAGTGAATGTATACATTCGCTGAATTAACGCTTTGACTGTAACATATACATACTGCAGCGACGTAATATTCTTTTCTTAGTTATCGATTGCTTTACTCAATATTTCTCCGTTTTTATTTCACGTCAAAATACTCTGTTACTAAAATCGAGCGCATTCTACGTTTCACCCTTTTATTATAATGTACTGGACTGCAGCTTCTATGAATCTGTTACCAGTAATTTGGGAACATTCGTCAATTCGCTCCGTAGCAAATTTTCAATCATTCTGAACTTTCGATAACTCGACTCACAAAAATCTCGATGGGTCTTCACACCCTTGATGATAATCGTTATGCTGGTGCAATGCAAGGAAATGTCTGCGCATGGAATCTTCATTGACCGAATGTCCGAGTTCTCCTTTGTCATTTTTTTCCAAATATCTGTTCTTGTAAGATGCTCCAATTGACGAGTCAACGTAGGCGATAGACTCCGTCCGGCGATCGTAGGACCATCCTATTTGAAACGATTCGAGGTGCCCCAGCCAGCGGCCATCTCCAGCCTATCAACTGTTTAGGCTCGGGTTTACTCGCGGGACAGCGGGGGACGCGGGCCGTTCAAAGTGTAGTTTACTCGCTCGAAAATAGTTTACGAGACTCGCGATGCCCCTCTTTGCCGTATGTACTTTGTGACGGTCCACGGACGTCGCGGTTTCTCGCGCCACGCGGCGTATAAGCCACGTTGCAACGAGATCAGATACGATCCGATCGGCGACCCGCTATTTCTGCCCTGGTACAGTCCTTGGCAAAATGTCCGCCAGCATCCACGGCAGCGGCTTCTAACCAATCTAACACGATCGCGACGGCAAAGTAATACTTTGTCGCCGAGCGGTCAGCTGCTTCAGCTGTTACACTCGTTCGCGCTCGTTATCCGCTAGGTTCTGACTCGACGCTATTACGTAAGCCGATAACGCTCGATCTGCGTCCACACTGGTGACTCAATCACCGCAGGCTTCCCTTAAATTCGCTGGAAGGGAACGGTTTCACGGAGAACGCGGGCTGCGCGAAAGGGCGAAGGAGAAACACGGTAGGCAGCCGCGGGAGTTATATTAGGCTGGCTGCTGAATTCTCCGTCGAATACAAAGTAAGAATGTACATAGTCGTATACACGGGAGATTTCCGTCGGGAACGTTAACTACGTACAAAGTGTGGGAAGGATGGCTGTCATTCTTGGTTCCATTCGAGATTAGGAGCGTTAGATTCGAAATGATAGAAGGGGGTCCATTTTAGAGCTGTAATTATTCGAATAATTTCGAATACGAATAATTTCTTCGAATCAGGAGTATTGTATCGAATAGGAATCTGAACATGAAATATTAGTTCACGCTTTCTCGTGAAATTCTTTTCATATTCACCTTTACAATTATTTTTTTCAAACGATACGTTTGGAAATTTATTAATCTTTGGTAAATCTATACATTTTGAAACGAAAACAACCATCGGTTATTAATATTATTCTTCGAATAATGAGTGGACAACCACGACTGAGTCGGGCCCCCTACACTTGGCCCACCCGTGTCCCGTCATAAATGGGTGACACAATATAAGCAGACTTTTTTTTAAGAAAGCTAAAACCCCGTAAATAATTTTAAGGAGCTATAATTTTTTTATTTCTTCCCCCGTTACTGTAACGAATATTCGAATATTTGAATACTCCTGATTATTTGAATCTCAAATTCGAATTCTCTGGTATTCGAATATTCGAATACCTAGATTATACGAATAATTGTTACAGCCTAGTCCATTTCACCCCGTTACATTTCTCGAATCATTTTCGATCCAGTTACGTTTTCACTTCTTGGAAAAGTTTTCTAATTCTGGGAATGATATGAGCAGGGCTTGAAACCGTTATTATAAAGATTTAGGTTCTTGAAAGAGTTATGAAGAACCTTTATTCTGAATAACCGTTATAAAGAACCTAAATATCAGACTATATAAGTATAAGTTACGGTTCCTATATAGCTCTATAACTTTTATTTTTTAGGTTCTATATAAGTTCCAAACGGTTATAGAACCGATTCAATAACTTTTATTTTTTAGGTTCAATATAAGTTCCAAAGCGGTTACAGAACCGATTCTTGTAACGATTGTACAGAATTTTATAGAAAATGAAATGACAACATATTACAACTATAGACTACCGTGTATAACCAAATTGTTTAAAAATTATTATAAATAAGTAAGTAAATATATATTATGTACACATTTGTACATACGTATACAATTCTTTTGTAATATGAACCACAAGCGGGCACTTGAAAAATTATAATTTATAATATCTATTCTGTATTATAACAAAAAGTGCAATAAATATTTAATACCATAGATCGAAACATTTATTTGTCAAGTTCATTTTTTCAATTAGGGGCCACCTCACCATCAGGATCATGATTCTGACAACATATTAAAATATCATTCAAATCGGGGAGCTAGACCCTCATCGGTATAACAACCAAACATTTATATTAACGAACACTTCATATTACAAAAGAATTGTATACGTATGTACAAATGTGTACATAATATATATTTACTTACTTATTTATAATAATTTTTAAACAATTTGGTTATACACGGTAGTCTATAGTTGTAATATGTTGTCATTTCATTTTCTATAAAATTCTGTACAATCGTTACAAGAATCGGTTCTGTAACCGCTTTGGAACTTATATTGAACCTAAAAAATAAAAGTTATTGAATCGGTTCTATAACCGTTTGGAACTTATATAGAACCTAAAAAATAAAAGTTATAGAGCTATATAGGAACCGTAACTTATACTTATATAGTCTGATATTTAGGTTCTTTATAACGGTTATTCAGAATAAAGGTTCTTCATAACTCTTTCAGTCAGAACCTTTATATAACAGTTTGAAACAGTTATTTTCGAACCTTTTCAAGCCCTGTTTTGTACACAACAGTCAAGGCGTTTGGAGAACGTAAACTTCTTTCATACGTTCCACCAGGGGATAAAGCTTTTGCAACGACGCATCATTTAACGCAATCAGCGTCTAAAGATAACGCACCCCCAAGCTCTTGTAATATATCGTATAAACAGCAAGGCGTGTTGTATTTCGCGCGAGCAAAAGCATAGTGCCTTTGAAAAGTTGACGCTAAGGAGGATGGACGTACATAATTGAAGATGATCCAACTAGCCTGGCGGTGCCGCATTTCGACCCTCCCTTTATAACTGCGGCAGGAACGGTGCCAGAAATACTACAAAGATATACAGACATGATACAATTGATACAATTAAATGTAAAAATCGAGGTATGTAGCTGGTGCCAAACAGAACTGCCAAAAATATAATTGCGGGTTTCTCTAATGGAGGGCCTAAGACAGTGACATAGTCGCGTTGGAAATCGAGTATCGCATCGACGGATTTCGCGGGTTGATTTATTCACCGATGACAGAATGCAAGCTCTTGCCAGCATTATACATATACCTTGGCTTTCTTCTTCCACGTTCATTCGCTACCAGGGGTTGAATGAAACTCTTACCGTCTTCAATTAATTATGAAATAACTGTAATTTTATCACTATTATCTCTTCTGTTCCGAGAAAACTGTTATAAAATGCAGTGTATTAACTGAAACTTTTATTCCATACATTTGTATGCAAATAAAAAACTTTTATTTCAATGCAAATTAAGTTAATACAACATGTCAAATGTTATTGAAGTTTAAAAAGAAACACTGCATACATTCACCTTATACAAATTCTGTTAAAATTGTAGAGTAATGAAACAAAGAATAATCTCATCCTTGATAAGTACATAACATAAGTTCATGCAATGATAAACTCTTCAGTGATCCTGTACGCGCACATTTAATTTTTTATACATAGTAGGGTGACTGTACCTAATATCGCCAGTGTTCCTAATATCGCCACTCGCTATATCTCTTAAAGTAAGCTCTAAAATTTATCGGATATGCACTGAATTAGTACCTAAACATATGTAGGAAGACATACTATAATTGCAGCATCATGTGATCAACAATTATAGAAAGGGAAGGATTTTAGAGAATCTTAATAGTGTAAAAATTTATTGGACTATCACAATTTTACATCGCATTCGGAGAATGTAAGTCTAATAAATCTGTGAATGCAAGAATATCTACTAGAAATACCTAATTAATGATGTACTTAAGAAATGAAATCGATTCAAATATTTTTCATAATGAAAATAGCGTTTTTCTTTTAGCAGTATGCGTGTTCTCAATACCGCCTACCGGAGAACAATGATTTCGATGTAATGCTTGTTACAGGTGAGGTCACGAAATGTGCGGAGCAACCGAAATAAAATTTATTTGTCCAATATGTACATCGGAACGTACAAAATAAAATATTTTAAAAATCTATATTTTCAAATTTCTATATTATTCTAATAAAAATGACATCAAAGATGGATAAAAAGACATTTATAGAGCAAGAAATAATAAAAGCACATGTGAAAATGACTTTAAAAACTCATATATACATGAATTAATCAATATTTCTTGAGTAGGCGATATTAGGTACACTTTTTTCAGGACCCGATTTCTGCATGTCTTACGTTTTTTGAGTCCTAATTAACAATTTGTAGGTTTCAACGATTCTAACATATGCTACACGAAAGATGAATAATTTCTCTTTACTTTGAAACGAACTGCATGGAAAAATATCAATTATTATTCAATCGACAGCGATTTAACTTTTGCCTGGCGATATTAGGTACAGTCACCCTATTCTACGTTGTCGTATTTAATGATCAAGAGAGATATGGTAAGAATTTTTACATAATTGGCAGATTAAATGGATTCCTGTAATGTACACTGCATACCGGTATATGCAGTAAACTCGGTCAGCTCCGTTCATCCTGGCAGAGACATAATTCCTAGCGACGACCAGGATTTCCCTTCGAGATTCGTGTGGACAACGAAAACCGTAAGCGGGTAGTAAACCAAGTTTCACCGTAAAATTTCGTTGTTACTACTCCACGATCCTCTTCATTTCGTTCTGCATCCTTCGCTTATTTCCTGCCAGTCCGCGATCTTCTGATTTCCTGCGCAGAAAAGGACGACGGTTCAGGATTAATGGCTGTAACCGTTAAATGCTTTACAGCTTATTATAAACCAGTTTCACAAAGACCAGAAGCAACGTCTGCTACCATTTCTACGCAATTAACCGACCGACAAATAACATGGAGTGACTTCCATATTTGTTCAACTAAGTCTGACATGTTTAGTAGGTACTGAAATTCTGCACATATACATATATAATCATTTTTCCTATTTCTCACCCTATTAGTCTTACTTTTTCTTTTGAAGATGGAGACAGTTAAGCGTCAGAACACCGAGGCCTCTTCGCGCGAGCCACTTCTGTGATTTACGACTGGTATTTCAAATATATTTACTTGACAGAAACGATGTTGGTTTACAAAAGGAAGAAAAAGATAGAGAATGAGCGAGTGTGTTTAAAATGCCAATCATGACCCATAAAGGTGTCTTACGTCCCAAATAGTATGCTTATCACGGCCACATTTGCGATTATTTATTAGATACCACACGCGTCCATCTTCTTAGGCCCTCCACGATGAGGAAATGCTAATGCGGACCGTTTTCTTTGATGTTAACCCTTAAAACTCCGAGGGCAAGTTGGACGCGGCTTAATATTTCGCTGCAGCTTATTCCGGAGTGGCAAAGGCTCAAGTAAAATATCACGGCACTGAACTGTCCAACGCATTGGTGGCATATCAAAATCTTACTTCGGAATCGACGAAAATCGAAATGTTTAGGGGCAGTTAAGAAAAATGCGAGTGCCATGTCTCGCGAAACAACTCGAGTACCTACATCTACAATACATATGCGCATGCATGTAGTCGTGCGAGTTCCCGCTTGTTTCTCATTTCCGAGTGTGGCCTTAAAATAAATTCAGCAGGATACGTTCGTACCCCCGTGCGAATGTGGCGCTTGTCAGTGTAGCAGACGGTAACGTATGCGATAAATTCGAAAATCATGCGGAAAAATGCGCCAGTCTAGACGCAAAAAAGCTCAGAGCGCCAAAGATATTGCTGCATGTATAAAAATATTTGTCAGACCGAAGAAACACACACTGTTTACGACATAGACGGTGTAGTATTTCGCGTGTGACGGGGGGGGGATTGTTGCAAAATATATGTCCATCGGAAATAAGCGAAATTTTATATTTTAGCTGAAAATACTAGGGATGGATATTATCAGAATCTTACATCTTCGCTACATTACATATTCAAATTTTTATAGATAACCCTCGTATTAAAATTCCACCACTTTTCTCGTACGTAAAAATTTCTCCAATTAATTATTTATTTACCATATAAGGTAAACCCAGAAACTGGGCTGATCTTTCCCGTCAAATCAGCATACAAATAAGTGTAATATGGCTTTGCTTAGTGAGTTCAATTTTCGGTGAAAAAATAGCAAAGCAGAATAATCGACCCACATTCTTCTATATATACCTTACCCTTTCGTATTCAGAATAGTAAGAAGAATCAATATACTCGGGCAAACCTGCTTTCGTTCAGTTGCACCTTGTAGCGTGTCAGTGCATCATTCATAAAAACAAATTAACCCGTAAATTCTCCTCTAAAAATAATCCTGTGTTACCTCAGAAGAGAACTGCTGTCCAGAATCAGTCTCCCCATAAATAATATTATCCGAAACACACATCAGTGGTTACGTGTTCATATATATTCAGCTCCCCTAAACGGTCCACCCATCATTATGCAATTCTATCATTGGAGACCGCCTCCGTACATCAGCGTGGAAACCAGTTTCGAAGAATCATTAGCCCAAGCAACTAGTTGGGCAACTATCTAACGTGCTCGGCGAAACAACATTAATCGTGTCGAGTACTTAATTGCTTGAAATAATTAAGTCGAAAGCATCCTGCGGCAAATAGCAGGCCGCAACGGCACGCAGCTCCTTTCATTTCCCACTGTTCAGTATTCCCAGGTATTCCCGGGATCAACAATGATTCCAATGCAGGCCAGCAATCGCCTCAGAGCCTGTCCTGTCCAAGACGCGTCTTAGTATCGCCAGTGGAAGAAGGGACGTATAATTTCGTACAGTGTGGACGATCGATCGGCGCTAATACGCCGGGCTTCGACCCCAACTCGTATAAATTATACAGAAAATGAGCGCTGCCCACTCGGGCAATCAACACGTCACGGAGAACCGTATTCTTTCCTCGGAGGTGATAGAACACGAGGACACGTCGCAGGAGGACACGTTCCGCGAGGAAATCCACCGATCGGACGAAATATTTCGTCGCAATTGCGGCATCCAGTGCGTATACTGTACACCGGGCGCAGATAAATCGCCTCTTGATGTGAATAGGTATCGAGAGGGAAAGGCTTCCTCCACTTGGTACGCTCCTGAGGTGGCGGTGTTCAAAAGTACCTGGTAAACTCAAGTATGCAAATGGCGGACTATAATCAGTAGCCGGTGTCGTTTTCTTATAATATATTCCTCACCCGGTTCTTAGGGATGCGATGATCAATTATCGAGGATTAATTGATGGTATTTAAATGAACCGTGCTTTGAACAGTACTTGAGCAGTTTCTTGGCTAAATTCTGATGGAAACGAGGTGACGTGGAAATTTTACGAAACTGGAGGAATATGGTAATCGAAATTATGTGGAGAATAGAATTGAATTTCGTTGCCAGAAAAATGCGGCGACCTATTCAATAGTGATGCATTTAAATAGGACGGTTTTAGGATTAACTACCTACTAATCTATTTCTGCGGAACTGACACCAAATAATCCTTCTATTTCGAGCATCAACACCGATTCGGAACGAGGTACGTAATAATACTGAAAAATGCGTTTTCTATACCACTTTTGATGCTCGTTTCAAAGGTGAGTAATCGCACTCGATATCCCATTACTAAACGGCAACATTATATAGAGAAATACGTATGCAGTGACACGTCCAGACGTGTGCCTTCTGCTCTGTGTTGCACACTATTCCCTCTGCACCTATATGAAGGGAATGCTGCACATATGGGGACGTAACTGTAGGTTCATTGTCTGAGGATTACGGTGAGCAATTAAATGTGAAAAATAGGCGGCAGAATAACACGTTTGGCAGTGCCGTGCAGTGTCTTTCGCGTTCCCAGCGACTGCTTCCGTGAGTCCCCGAAATTGCGCGACTCGCGTGCGTTTAACATGCATATTGGATGTAAAGGCCGAAATTCCGAACCCTTTTGTTTGATTACAGTAATCTGCGTGGTCGCAAAACGGGCAAATATAAATTACATACAATCCGACAGGGCATAAAAGGAGCAAATACACCAGAGGGGAAACAAAAGGTGGGGCCGATGGAAGACGCGATACTTCCGAAACTCATCTTCGGGGATCGTGCATGCACGAGGGGCCTGACACGAATATCGTGTGTGAACGCACGGCATAATGCAATATACGTGTGCACTGGAGGAATTGCGTGCAGGTTGTTATGTGGGCAACGAAAAATCGGGCAGGGGGGAGGGAGGGCTTGACGGGAGGGAAAGACAAAGAGCATATAACAGGAGGAGCTTCTTTACATCCGTTAAACGTTTGCAACGTTTTGCTCGACCCGTTCTCAAGGAAAATAAACACATTGTATATTCGTTAAATCGGCAGGCCATACTTCTGCTTGCGTGAACAGCTCGAGAATAATTCACGAGAATCCGAAGAAGCAGAAACACCTCAAGCGTGCTAATTCAATTTGCTAGTTTAATTTAGTGGCCACGAAAGTCACTTGCGAAAAGCAGCCGTATATACCTCTGTCGGGAATATTGCACCGGTTGGCGTCTAATAGCACGAGGTAACGGAGGAGAGAAGATGGAGCAAAAGGGGTTGACGAAGATGAGAAGGGAAGCATAAAAATAGAAATAAGGAATTACGGGGCTTGGATGTGGAGAAATAAGTGCGTTACGGTAAAAGTAAGAAGGGAGAATGAGGTAAGTAAGGAAACAACGTGTGATAAGGAAGAGTATGAGGAATGGAAGAAAGGCGGGCGAAGGTAGGGGATGGATTTTTCCACATCGCCGGGAGGAGTTCGCAACGGAACGCCGATATAAGTGAAACGCACGCGAGAGGCCCGATAACACGAGGGACTTCGGAACAATTTCAGAAAGAGAATCACTCGTACATACGTGGGGGTAGAGGCCCTCTTTTGTCCTCGTCTCTGTAGGTGCGATCTTTATCTTGGAAACACGCGACAGTAATTGGACGCGGGTTCGATGTTTTCGACTTAAACGCAGAAATTATGAATCCGGCTGCGATTTGCTGTACGAAAAAATTGGTGGCCATTAGCGTGATTGTCTCCTCTAACGGAAAAGTTAAGGGGAGCAAGCCCGTGATCTTTCAGGGGAGCTGCGATCTTTTAATTATAAATCATTTTGCTTACACTCGCTTTATTTTTCTCGAAGGCACCGTCCACCTAGGTCAGATTTGTGACCGCCACAAGATGCCCTCCCCTCGAAACAAAGTAGTTTTACTTGAACCATTTCTTCGATAACGAATAGATTAGGAGATAATTGTCCTGGTTCAGTTCAAATAGGACACCCCGTAGCATGCGGGTAGAACTAACTTATATTCCTCTAGCGCCTTGCTATTTTTGTTACAATCCTTTTAAACTCTTGTTTGTCATCACCGTATGTATTTAACTAAATACGCAGCTAGTATTCAAGTAAGTACCTATATACATAAATGTGCGAATAAGTAAAAGCACGAGTAGCTAGAGCCAAGGCAAAAAGCAAGAAGCTAAGATACGCTCGGCGAGGGGCGGGAAGGGGCGAGCGAACAGCAAAGTAAAACAATTTTACATACAGATAATCGAGTGGATAACTGTACAGCTAAATGCATAGGGAATTAAACGGGCAATTAGACAAACGACTTCATGCACAGGTGGATACACAGTACATAGTTAATTATTCTAGACACACAGATAATAGCGTCGAATGCATAGAAAAATGGACGAACAAATGAGCAAACGAGCAGCCAGAGCGGTCGGGGGAGCAGAAAGACATAAAACATAAGAAATACATACATATGTGCGTACAAAGAAGCGAGGAATGCGTAGGGAAGCTCAAGGGAGATGAAGAGAAACGAAGAGAGAAACAAGAGACATTTGCGTATAGATAGTCTGACAGATAGGTGCCATAGGCAAATGCATATATAATTAATAGGGCGATTAAATAACTATGTACCTGCCAATGAAGAGGAAGATTTATGGGTAAACAGCGTCTCATCCACGGACAAATCAATGGATAAATAGAAAAGGTCTGGGAAAGCATGAAAGGGCACAGACAGCATAGCCAGGGTTCGGATAAAGAGGGGCGGGAGCAATTAGAAAAACAGCAAAATTGCAGCGGTGGAAAGCGATGCTGGTCGGCTCGGGACGTATAAAAGCGTTGCATCGTCTTGGCTGCGGTATATTTCTGCACTATATAAGCAATACGATGGTTAGTTTATGTCCATGACACCGCACTTAAACGTCGCGAGGACTTTTATAGGCCCATACGCGTATTCCTGTACTTATGCTGGCCACGACGCCCAGCGTGTTCCTATACTCGGTGTGTTGTCTCTTGCACGGGCCCGATAGGAAAGTTTCTTGCCCGCGCTGCAAGACAGATGGCCTCTCGTCATTGGATAACGAAGTGTTAATCCTTCACCGGTAGCGCGCATTCTTTTCGAGATAACTGGAAGGCCGAGGGCCGAGGCCGCCATCTTGGGGGCCTATGCTGCGCATTCCATCAATCAAACTCAAGGGAAGCTGTTCAATAGATTGCAGGGTATCTGTTTGCCGAGTAACATGTCAGTTTGTGTCTCAGGACTTGGCAGTCTGCATGCACCTGCTTCTGTTGTCTGTCAGATGAATTGTTTGTGGGAATTAATTATTAACCCTCGACTTGGGGGTCTTGTTTGGGGAAGGAATTTATGTTAGAGGATAACTGTGTATAGTTGTGTCGATATTTTTTAGGGAAAATTAAATTCAAAGTGTCGTCTTCTGCAGGACCTTGAAATGTACCCCCATGTAAGAACGGAATTGTAATTAACGCTACACTGCATCTTTCATTCCCCTTTCTCTCCTACATATCCTCCATTGCTCGTCCAAATTCTAATATCCTCGCAATTGTTTAAACATCAACACATCGACTTCGTCACAGCATTCACCCAAACGCATATCACAAGGGAAGTTAGGCAACCCGGAAATTCAGAAAATTATGCAACTTTGTGCGCAAGTAGTAAGCCATAGTGCCACGGTGCGGTTTCGGGGGGTGAAATCACTTGTTGAAAAAATGCAGAATTTTCTACTTCGCGGAATATCTCGAGAACGATGAGAGATATCGAAAAGCGAGTATCAACAAAAGTTGCATCGCTTTTTATATCCACGAAGCTGCGGAAAAATAATTATCGAAGAAATTCATAGTTTTCAAGTTACCCCCACCACCAATCCTTAATTCGATAATTATTTTTACGCAGTTTTGTAGATATATAAAAAAGATGCAACTTTTGTTTAAACTTCTTTCCAATATCCACGAAATAGAAAATTCTGCATTTTTTTTTTCAAGGGGTGATTTCACCCCCTAAAGCCGCACTGTGGCACCAACAAAATATTAGTTAGTCTTACGCATGAATTACTCTGTCTGCACACAAAGTTGCGTAACTTTCTGAATTTCCGGGTTGCCTAATTTCTCTTGTCAATTCACACAATGCATCTTACTTTCATATCTCATTTGCATTAATGCAGAGATCGAGGTAGTTGATCGAGTGCGGATGATCGGTGGTTTTCTGCTCCAGGAGAACCACTCAAGTATCCCGCGTCCCCGATAGGGGCCGGAAGAGTCATTACCTGGTTTCAGGTTGCCCTTATATCACGGACACCAGTGCCACATGTCGATGGCGATTAATTAAACTCGAAATTTGTCGATGCCAAAGACGCGCATAAATTCCATCGTGCTCGTGCACATACGATATACACGTTCCGCGACGTCTCACCAAAGCATGAGGCGGTGCAAACGCGCGTGTATCACGTTCGACGTATCGGACAAGTGAATGGAGAAAGCAGCTATACTTTTACCGAGCCACGCAATTAATCCACTCTTACGTATAAAAACTTCATTAGCGCGTCATCCTTGAATTACATCTTTCATACGGATATTTCTACCAGAAGAAACTTTTTCTTCGAACCACTCTTTTTTCTTCTTCATAAATTATATCGACAATTTTGGGGCATGATAACGACGATATTTGCAACGAACGGGTGTCCCGTGGATGCTTAGCAGTAGTAAGTTATGAGAGGATGGTTTTTTATCTGTGACTCGTACAGGTGTATCTTGAAGAGTTTTCGAGTGCAGGTGAATTGACTCCTATTTGAAACTGAAATTCTCTATCTAATAATAAAAGTGTTTTTTTTTTAGATTTTTTATGTCTTTTGAGTTTGAGTGAGACTACTACGATAGGGCAAGAGTTGAAGAGGTACGCTGTAGGTACACTCGCTTATGATCGAGAAATGAGCCAGTCGAAAGATTAAAAAGCTGAAGTGAAAGCTAAGAAGAAGCAGTTTTCGCGAATTTTCAATAGGGTAAATCCGGGAGACGCGGTCGGGCCGGAGAGTTGGTCGTGTCGCTATATTTCAGAGTCTATACGTAAAAATGCATTAAAGTGCAGACCAATTACTTCTCTAGAAGCCAAATAGTTGAGCGAATAGCGTTATTTCGCTTCCTTCTGTGTTTTTCTGGATTTATTGGCTATAAATGGTAAATTGATGTTACATTTAACCTCTTTTGTTAAACAGCGGTTGTACAGAATCGTATTTAAAATATACTTCTAAGTTTATTTTCCTTTAATGTTTGGAATAATAAGATAGTAGAGATATTGAGGGACAATGCAGCCCAAGTATTTGGCCATATTAACTCTTCCTCTCAAAGCTAACGAGAAGACCGTCTCGCTGCAGAAAGGTGACATGGTTGAGTTATGATTTTTTTATTATTATTGTTTATTTTTTTATTTTTTATTATTATTTTATTATTATTTTTGTTTATTTAGTTTATTTATTCACTTTTGTATTCATTTGCCTTGCTAATCGCCAGTAGGTAATTCACTTTTCCTTTGATGTGTTCTTTACTTGTTTAGCGTAAACAAATTAAATATCAATGAATCCGTAGTTGTATTCACTCATAAATAATTTTGCTTTAACCTTTGTTAAATTTCCATGAATAATTATGTGAGTGGTCTCTGCCAAAGACGAAAACCATTTCTCCCGGCACCTCGGGGTAGGTGGTCAGATGTCATGACTTTAGTTTTCAACCCGATTTACAGTAAATATTGTCTTAAAGCAAATATCGACCAGTTTTTCTGAATCAGCATAAAATTCTGAACATATTAGGTTTGTTCTGATAAAATAAGTAATATCTATATTAGTTTTAATAGCCATTTTATATTAGGTCGACCGCGTCTCCCGGATTTACCCTATCACGTATAAAATGGGAACAGTTAATAATTCTAATTTCCGAACGTTTCTGCCTCCATAGGTTCACCGTTGTATCTTTATTCGAACTTCTGTCACCACTTTCGAGTTGAGCTGCGATGATCACTCGTCGCTGTGCACCCCATAGACATGTGTAGATCCTTTCGAAGTAGGCTTCCCTATCGCATGTCGTTCAACCGACTCCGGTTGTCCCGACATTGTCAACAAGACGTTTCATTCGTTTTCCATTGCAGCCGTCTCAAACTTATGGCTAAGTTCCACTCGAGACGTGCGTGGCATTATTCGCGAACGGTCAATATTACTGTTGCCAGGGAGAAAACAGCCGTCTCACCTCTCGGTGCGTGAGATCTAATCTGGAATGCATTTATCATCCCCGTAAATTGCACCATGAAATAATTAATTCGCTAAGACCTGTTTAACGGCCCTACGATCACAATGGGCGAGCAACAGGGCCGTTTGTCGTGGACGGTGATCCAATTAACACGTTCTGTCGCGGATTACCGTCCCTTTTCTCGTCCTTTCGAGGGTCACGATATAGATCGTGCTTCGAGATATCTAGCCACTTTGCGGTGGATTGTTTCGATGTATATTGGATGACGGCGCATTATCAACGTTAACGTAGCGATTTCTAGATTCGCATGCTTGGCTGCGTGAATGAATAAAAACGAAGAATGCTTGATGGACATGTAATTTCTGAAATATGCGATATCCGTTTGATAGAATTCTTCATACTGTCATAACTCATCTTGTGTCATTTTAAAATTCACTATTTTATGTACTAGGTAGGTATATGAAAATTTTCAAAAGAATTAGGCTGCATGAATGAATAGAAATGAAGAATGCTTGATGGAGATGTAATTTCTGAAATATGCAATATCCGTTCTATAGAATTATTCATACTGTCATAACTTATCTTGTGTCACTCAAAAATTCACTATTTTATGTACTAGGTAGGTATATGAAAATTTTCAAAAGAATTAGGCTGCATGAATGAATAGAAATGAAGAATGCTTGATGGACATGTAATTTCTGAAATATGCGATATCCGTTTGATAGAATTTTTCATACTGTCATAACTCATCTTGTGTCATTTTAAAATTCACTATTTTATGTACTAGGTAGGTATATGAAAATTTTCAAAAGAATTAGACTCAATGATTTGGCATGCGGCAACTTCTTCCACTGTACCTGAATGTTTACAGTGCAGCAGGAACATCAAATATAATGAATGAAAACCGTCTATCGTGTTCCTTTGAAGTACTATGACTGCTTTTATTCTTTCCCCCCATATACAACATTTATGTTAAGTTATTAACCTTCTATCCTTAATAGTCCTCGAAAAATCAACCTTTCATTTCTTCACAATGGCCCCTGAATATCGTGTTAAATTACACCAGCCGCTCAAAAGCCAAACTGATCAACTCCACTTTCAGGAAATTTCTCAATTTTAATACCCGAGCATATAATATATATCCCATCAATTCTGACCACTATTTATTTTCTGTAGTTGATCGTCTTAGCTTCTGATAGGCTCATATATCGCATCCTGGGTGGGTTAAATACCGTGCACTCCTCCTTCAATTTATAATTTCCCTGCTGCTCTCTTACCGGCTGTGCACGTGAATCATTTTACCTCGTCCGCTACCTCCGTCGTTTCGAGAATCCTCCTATTATGGATTTTTGAAAGATCCTACCAAAGCAACATTTTCTTTCCCCTGAATACCAAGGGCATGTACGCGCGATACAGTGGAAGCCACAAGGTGTGCATAGTAACCAAAGTCGTCGATGGGCGTGAATGGTTTAATCTGGCCCCCCAGGCGAGCAGATCCTCGACCTGTTCTCGGTTAAAATACGCTATCATGTCGGCAAAATTTTACGAGGCTCGCCGCTCTCTCCCATCGGCGGAGTAAATGTCGCGGGAGTATTCTTTAATGTACGTGCGGCAAGTTAACGCGTACCTTCGAAACGAAGAGCATGGGCGTCCGCAGGGGGGGCAAAAGGGGCAGTTGCCCCCTCCCCTGGGTTTTGGGAAAGAATCGCTTATTTTTCAAAACTGATCTTTATTACGTATATACTAAATAAGAGAATATTTTTAAATTCCGGTTTTAAATTTTTAATTAAATTGTCACGATAAAATGGGTTAAAAAAAGCAAGAGGGGTATGTTTTTCTTTACCATCATCCCAAAGTTGTCCCCCACCTGGAAAAAAGTCTGCGGACGCCCCTGACGAAGAGACGATCTACTCCGAGTGGAGACCGCGGTTTTTGCATGTTGCTGGGCTCGAACCGGTATTAGCCGAAATCACTGGATTTAGGCAACCGGTGGGACGATCCCCGACACGCATTTCCTAGCCGAAATTCTTGGCTACTGATATCGGCAACGCGCGAACGTTTTACTATATAACCATCCCTTTGAAGATTACGATAAAAATATGTTTCGAAGACTTGGAGCCTTGGTAGAGTTGAAAAATTAAAAAATGAAAGCTTAATACCTAGGCTTGACGAATTTGAGGGACGGTGAGATGAGATTTTTGAAATCTTGAAGAACTTGTGAATATCGATTGGAGTTTAACAGTTGATGCACGTATAGGTGGAGGGCGGATTGCGACGAAATGTTGGAAACTGTTTCCATTGGAGCTATTGGATATACTGGCACAGGTTTTATTTGATGCTTTATAAGATTAAATACTCAAGACCGATGGGGTACTTTTTAAATTTTCTTTTATGGAGCACTGTGTAAATTGGTGAATTTTGGGATGATTATTTAAAAAATCCAGGTGTAATTTGTCCTTTTGTAATTATACAGTCAGTTTTTGATAGTAATTGTAGGGTACGAGTATAATCGTATCAAATCTAGAGACGCGGTAGCGTCTCGACGCCAAGTACAGGAAAGACACCCTGTATATGTCGACTGTCGCGACCGCTATCATTTACTCGAGAAACGGCTATTCCAACCTAACCTGAAACTTATTTCATTAATATCTCCTGACGCCTGCAATATTTTCTAAATTTAATGGCATTTTTCTTATGTAAACCGCATATAAGCTTTCGAATAAGACCAAATTTCAATAAAATCTGTCCACGCATGACAGAGATATCATAATATCGTCTCATGAATCAGTCGGAAACGGTAAGATTTTCTTCGTCTTCTGATTCTCCTTCAGCCAAATTTTCGCCAACATAATACGTATACGCGTTACACGCACACCTTCAGCCAAAACGAACTAATACATGTTTCGTTCGTCAATCGCTATCTTCACCACGGTGTAATAGATCACCGTGGTTGCAACCCATAACCACAAATTCTAACGACTTGAAATCAGCCTGTAACCACAAATCAAATCAATTCAATCGATATGGAATACATATACCTATGTAGAGAAAAGGAGAGAAGACGAAGAAGCGAAGTGAAAAAGAGAAATAAAGTTAATTTTCATTCGTTACTTTGAATGAATGTACTGTACACAAAGTACTATACATATAAAATACATATAGATTGGCAATGCAGTGCGCATGGTTTCATTTCGTAGTTGTTAAACTTACGTAGAATTTATCCTTAATCAAAATATAAATAAAGTACACTCGCTGAGCCGCTTTGCGCTATTCCGAGTATTCCAAGTATATATACCTTACAAAAAGTAAAAAAATTACGCCAAGTACATGAATTATCTTTGTAAAAAGAAGTGAGATCCCCATAAAAAAACTTCCAAAAAGTAAAAAAATACGCCAAGTACATGAAACAAATAAATCACAAAAAAATAGAAGAAAATATACAATATAAAAAAAGATGTGAAATCAAAATGTGCTGCAAGTACATAAAGGTGCTTTCCAACTGCGCTTAAGATGACACAACTACATATACACAGCTAAAATGCTGTGTTCATACATTCCATTACTCATATCGCGGTCATTTTAATAATTTGTGCAGATAAAATGTAACATCTAGACATTTGCCTAGATGTCCGCGGCCTGGAAGTCAAATACTTGGCGTGGCCAGGTAAGGTATTCTCAGATCATAAATATACCTATACCTTCCCTTTCCCAGGCTTTCAGATAATTTGTCAGTTTAAAACTCTGACAATATAAGTACATTTTCATTATATTGCATTTTAAAATAATTCTAAGATCATTCATCGACACCGATACCTTTCCTCTCACAATCTTTCAGATAATTTGTCAATTTAAAACTCTGCCAATATGAATACACTTTCATTATTTTACGTTTTTAAATAATTCTTATTCATCGACAGCTTGACCTTGCCTGGCCACGCCAAGTATTTGACTTCCAGGCCGCGGACATCTAGGCAAATGTCTAGATGTTACATTTTATCTGCACAAATTATTAAAATGACCGCGATATGAGTAATGGAATGTATGAACACAGCACTTTAGCTGTGTATATGTAGTTGTGTCATCCTAAGCGCAGTTGGAAAGCACCTTTATGTACTTGCAGCACATTTTGATTTCACATCTTTTTTTATATTGTATATTTTCTTCTATTATTTTGTGATTTATTTGTTTCATGTACTTGGCGTATTTTTTTACTTTTTGGAAGTTTTTTTATGGGTGTCATGTTATGTGAATATGTACTAGGCATTAGATCGCGCGACAACATGCTGAGCACGAATTCACGTACGGGACAAGGACAGATAAACGTATGCGTATATTATTGCAATTTAGCTCCGCGGGTTTTAAAGTATTTTTAACAGTACCACTTCGCACGTTGCAACAGCGCGCTCTATTCTCATGATTCCAGGCGTGTCTTATTATGCGATCAAACGAGACGCCGTCCTATTTGAAATATAGTATGAAAGAAAAAAATTTCGTTTTATGTAACTTCGCACAAAAAAAAAAAAAAAACTTTAACCTGCATATCAGTGAATTGTAAATTGCTATATTTGCACGCGATACATACATACTGTACATATGAATGCAGCGGATAAGGAACATACAAGGTGATCCATAAAAGCCGATTATGTCCGATAATTTTAGGGGCGTATAGTGTTCCTTGTGATAAACAAGAATTTGTAATTAACGTACGTCTGTAAATCAGTTTTTGTACGTGTAATCAGTAAAGTGTTTTGAAAATAAAATTCTACTAAATTTGAACATATACTGCACGTAATCGCATATTTGTAATCTGATTTTCTTTGAGTATATTCAGGAATACTGCGACACGCTTTGTAATACACAGGATAGTCTGTTGTTGATGATATAACGAAAGAAGGGGAAGATTCTTTGTGGAAGACGAATAAAAATCATTCGTCCCAAAATTAAAGTCTCCCTTGCGAAGCTCTTATTCTGTACACACAATTGTTCCACAAAGAATCACGTCCTTCGCAGTTGTGTTATGAACGAACCACCCTGTATGTAATCTCCATTTTTTTTTAAGGCCACGAATTTAAGACGCTTTGGAAATAAACTCTTCAATTTAGCTTCGCGTTGCCGTGCATTAGCTTTCGTTTCTCCCCCTGCCACGTTTCGCTCCCCCGGCGAGTCGGGTTACTTGCATCCTGCTAAACCGTACACTCGGTGCCCCGATACGCTGATCGCGGTATCGTGAGTCAAATATGGAAATGGATACTTTTTAGCCGCGGCTCGGGCATTTTCTAAATTGTTAGTTCCATACTTATCTGCGCGTGACTGAATTATTACACGGTCAGGCTGGCAAAGGTAGCCACCGAGCACGGTAGCGGCCTCTATGTAAATTTACATCGCACGCTCCGCTCCGCCGCGTCGCGCCGCGCTGCTGCGCAACGACACCAGACGCGCGCCAGCGCGCTACTCCCCGATATTACCGAATTATCGTGCCAATTAACGGAATACCGGGGCCCGGGTAATGGCTGCTCGTCTTTTGGAGACCGGGTGTCGTGTTATTAAACGCGCCTGGGCCGATTCATAAATTTTAATACAAGGCGCGGTTATGATGCGCGCGCGCACGCCACGCGCTTTCATCCGAGAATAGGTTTTTAATTTATGGAATGTTGCGCGCCGGGGATCTCCCCGCTTTGCGCCGCGAGTCGAGAAAAGCGCGCTACATTGCCGATATATCATTTGATTGAAACGATGCGCATAATAGCGCGTCATTGCGGGAACCTCCACTTGGATTCCGCCATTCATTACTTACCACGGCAACCGGAGCAGTTTCTTTTGAATACCGCAGAATTGCTACCCGAGCTCGATGCTAATAACAGAGCCCAACTTGTACTTCTTTTTTACGCTGCAGACGAATAAGTTTGCTCTCTCGAGGGAATCTTACCGTACCGACGGAGGCGCGAGCTTCGAACGGCCCCCGCCAGGCGGATATTTGGCGCACTTTCACGAGCGCTTAACTAGACGTGCTTCTACGACACTGTCTCTTGTTTATTTAAATGTTGCTTACGGAGTTTCTGTTGTATGTCATAGACTCTTAAAATTTAAATAGCACCTTGTACCTCCTGGTTTGTGATTTCGCGAAGTATTGAGAGAAAAAGTTGCGTGATTGCGGTTACCACAATGTTAACCTCAAAAGTGATCTATAAGTTGTTTATAATTTTGGTTTACTGATCGTAAATGCTACGGCGGATCCCTGGCGAAAGTTCTCACACCGCGGTTTATCTTTGGTAAGCGGATTGTTTGGTAAAACGAAAGCTTGCTGCATGATAGCGTACTGCGTAATAAATCTAACCTATAACGTATACGCTTTCTACATTTATCACACTCCTTTATGATATTGCGAAGCGTCTTTCGTGCACTTTCGTGATGCGTGTGTTGTAGAACCTATTCGATTATGAATCCTGACATTCGGCAAAAGATCGCGAAGTTCGAAACGTTTGTCAACGACGTGTTGAGAGAAGACCTCTCCAAGTTAGAGCAGAAGCTTGACGCTAAGAATGCAGACGTTGCCGAGTTCCTTCAGTTGAAATCCATAATCACTACCCTTCAGAGTAACGACTTTGAGAAGAATGGCTTTAAAACACAAGTGGACTTAGGGCAGAATTTCTTTATCGAAGCGCACGTCCCTGATGCCTCTACGATCCTTCTTGACGTTGGCTTGGGTCACTACGTGGAGTTCTCCTTGAACGATGCTCTAGTGATCGTCAACGTGCGTGTTAAGCTGCTGGAGGGACAGATCGCCCATTTTCGCAAGGAAATAGCAAAGACGAATGCTCACATTAAGCTGATCCTCCTCGGGATTAGTGAACTGCAAGGATTCAATGACTGACCCGCCGGTGCTATTTCCAGAAAAGTTTGCGACAGAATTTACTTTCCGAATCTCTGCTCGTGTACATAATCCTGCGCTAACTGTTTAACGCTCATGTATATATCGAACCGTTATTAATAAATATCACTCAGCTGGTGTTAGAACTCTTCCCTTTTGTTTTATTCTCCCGCCGGAGATGCTTTGCATAATTTATTCGTGCGTCTGATTCGATGGGAACCGCTGATTGCGGCTCATTAATTTATTACCCGGAACGGTGCACTTTTGTTTCCTCGTTAAGCGCAATTGCGCGAATTTGCGAGGACCTTGTGCCCCGTTTATATACGATAGAGGTCAACCGCGAGCAAATCAGTACACCCGCACCTTGCGCCGAGTCGCTTTCCCATTTTCGCGACGCTTTCTGCCGTGAAGCGTTCCTTTAATGTCGGATTGGCGTAGCATACCATGCGTGGAAAGGCACAAAGAGTTTCTCGAGGAGCTTATCGCGGCCTTGATCGGCTCCACCTTCGAAAGTGTGTCCCGTAAAAACCCCGTGGCCAGATGGAGGGAGCCGGGCCATCTGCGGGACATCATAAGCTTCGATCTGGAAGAAGGACCGCGGAGCCAGGACAGCCTCCTGGAGATCGCGGGAAACGTCTTCAAGTACAGCGTTAAAACGGGCCATCCCTACTTCATGAATCAGTTATTCTCTGGGTGAGACCCCATTCGATGCACGAACTTCATTTGGGAATTTCTTCGCGAAGCTTTTAACGTAGGAGTAAATTTTAACGAAGGATTGGAATTTGACTGATAGAAGCGATGAGATTGTAGGTAAACTTAAGTTTGTTTTTTGTGAAAAATTATAAGGTGCGAGTACTTCGTCTTTTAGTAAAAAAAAATTGAAGTAGTTCTTCTTTTAGTGCTTGTTGTGGCATCGAAGATTCTGAAGGTATTGGGATTGTCTTTTAAATGTAGTCTTCAGTGATTAAGTTGGCGAGTGATCGAAAATTCAAGGTAGTCCAGAAACCTTTTATTTTCTGTTATACCAATTTTCATCAATCACATTATGATGAATTTCTTGAATATCGATGATTATATGCTCGCCCAAAAATTTGTTATCCACTGTTAGAGCGATTACAAGCTTCTTAGTCCTATAAATAAAATCTACAATATGTAAATGAAATTCCAATTACTAATGATTACCATGATGGGATTGATTCCTTAAAAATCGAATGGTAAAGTTTATTCTTAAGGAACACGTTACCAAAATTTCTTCATGCTTTCCGTATTCGATTTTTCTATTTTCATTTGCGCGTAGTATTCTTTCAATTCAATTTCCATTTACAAGGAAAATATTCAGATACGCGCTTTGTTCGTACAATAATTTAGGGCGCCGATAAAAATGGCAGACTTCTTTTCATTTAATTGTCGAAATAAGAATTAAAGAAAATGTAAGAAGAATCTTTCCTAATAGATCGTCAATTTGTAGTGCCATATCGATTGTACATAAATTAACATACGACCAGATTTATTCAGAAGTATACATTTCGTTTGAATTTTCTTTGTTTAATTGTGAAAGCAAGAAGGTAAAGAATTTTCAGTACCAGTTTATGGTGTTATATTATTTGTGCACAAACCAATGTACCAACAGATTTATTTAACGCAGATTGGACCCCTATGGTTTAGCTGGGCAATGGCTTACAGACGCATTAAATTCCTCGGTGTACACGTACGAGGTGGCACCTGTAATAACGTTGATGGAGAAGACTGTGATTAAAAAATTGCTAAGCATGTTTTACAAGGACGAAAATGGTACTGCGATGGGCGATGGCCTATTCTGCCCAGGTGGCTCCTTTGCTAACGGCATCGCTATAAACGTGGCTCGCTTTTGGTTCAGGAAGAAAGCTCCAGCTGTAAGCACTTACTTTCACCAATAAGTAGCTTTACTTAAAAAATGAAATCTCTTGACTGAAATAAAATTCATCGAAAAGGGATTCTTTCCGAAATTCTTTGACAACATTATCACATAATTCGTACTGCGCTAGGAATTTTACTGTCGGTCGCAATGTGTATTACACGATGAAGTGAAGTAGATGTGAGCATTCACTTTCAATATTTAAACATTCTTTTGCTATACGATTGTACCTATTAAATACTTACATTCTTTATTTTTTGCGTACATATATATTTCGTCCTGCGGGGTAGTTGTCTCGTAAACATAGTCGCGAGTAATCTACACTTTTCTTTAATATCTTATGTTTGGCAGGGCCCATAAATATTATTCATTGAATGGGGAATAATGTATGGTGTACTTTTAAAAATATTTGAAACTCGAATACATGTGTATTGAGCTTTAGCTTCGTGATTTATACTTTGAGGAGCCATACATACGTTACGATGTAGTTAACGCCTTTTAATGTGCTTATATTTCAGGATGAAAATATACCATCTTCAAAGCTGGTACTCTTTACGTCAGAAGATGCGCATTATTCGGTCTTAAAATGGGGAGATGTTTGCGACGTGGAAGTGATTCTCATAAAAACCGATGAGCAGGGTAGAATGGCTGTTAACGATCTGAGGGCGAATATATTACAGCAGCAAGGAAAAGGGAATTACCCGTTTTCTGTTTCTGCCACTGCTGGTATGTTGACGGGACAATTGTCACTAGCACGAGGCGTGAAAGTTATAACGATTGAAGAAGAGAATCTCGGTACACGATTTCACATAGCTAATATAATTGTTTTCGTTTTCAGGGACCACGGTCTTGGGGGCGTTTGATCCGCTGATCGAAATCGCGGACGTTTGCCAGGAGTTCGGCATGTGGTTGCACGTTGATGCAGCCTGGGGTGGTGGTTTGATATTCAGCCGAAGGCACAGTGTTCTGCTGCGCGGAATACAAAGGGCGGATTCTATTCTATTTAATCCCCATAAATTGCTGGCTGTCCCTCAACAGTGCTCCTTGCTTCTAACTAGGCACCAGAATATTTTTAAACAGGTGCATTCTAAGCAGGCTCCCTATCTCTTTCAGAAAGACAAGTTTTATTCGACAGACTTGGACGTTGGGGATAAGTACTTGCAGTGCGGTCGCAGACCAGACGTATTGAAATTTTGGTTCATGTGGCAGGCTAAGGTAACCTCCTCATATATAAATGGAACGCTTAGTCTGCTCTTGCTAGGCTTGTGTACAGCACAAAATATTTTCTATGCAGAAAGGCTCTCTCCTTTGAATGCCACAGAGTGTCTCGCATGACATGCTCCGGCACAAGATAAGACCCACTCTTCTGGTACAGAGGTTCTTCTCTTCCCCTCGCTCATCTTTAAGTATCAACCACTTATGCAAATATGTAGAAAACTAGCCTTGGTAGCACTTTTTCCCCTGGTTTTCCCCTGGTCTTCCTTTAATTGTGCACCTTGTAGTTTGTGGCTTGAGCTGCTGCTGCGCTGCACACCGTACAAGTTAAGGGCCTGTATGCTATGTTTCAAGTGTTTGCCAGTATACTCATGCATACATTAACTTCCCCTGGCAGGAATAAAGAATGTTCATACTGCATCTATTTATTGGATTTTCAAGATCATGAAAGAAGCTCCTGAAATGCTCAAGGGGGTCTGCAGATGCCAGTGCTTTTAGACCAAGAACTTACGAAGTTCCTGTCTGCCAGCCAAGCATCTTCACATCGAATCATTACCAACCCATTCTAGCCTCTATTGATTTGTTTCAACTCGTATTTTCATAGTGTTTTGCGCCTGGAAAACATTCGCGAACGCAGCATTCTCATACATGTCGAAACTCGGGATTTCCCCTTTCAGTCGTTCTTCTCAATTTAACAAATTACTAAGCCATTTTCAAGGTAAAATTACGAGACTACACAAGCATGTTATGCGATTAAATAAATTTTGGAACCGTGAATATTGAATAATTATTTTTGGGAATATGCTTCTTGTACTGACTAGTGTAGTAGTCAATGATGCACATCCCACTGAGAAGTTTGAAGTGAACTTATATGTTCGCCTCATATATTGTTAATTCGAATTAAATACAAATCACGCAATCTGCTTTTTCGATGACAGAATTTTTTTAGTAATAATTGCTAAGGAGTTGAATGAGATTTTTCAAGACAAGTGTGACTTCATTCATCGTATCGAAGTATGGAACTTTTTTCCCCATGCACCATTGAGGCATTAAATGAATTATTATAATTTAACCATTACCATTTATAATGTACAGGCGTTCCAAAATTGCGAATAACGTTAATAACATAGTGAATGGTAATATCTGTTTTGCCTGTTGCATTAGTACGCATTCAATTTAAATAGAAATAATATTTGCAAGTTGTCCTTCGCTTTATGGACGAATAAGTTTAATCAAGACCCGGTGTTCGTGCCATTTTGTTTTAGGGTACCTCTGGCTTTGAAAAACATGTCGACCATTTGATGACACTTTCGGCTCTCTTCAAAGAAGAAGTCGAAAAGAGGGATGACTTTGAATCTGTAGCAGACTCGTGTTTCATAAATGTGTGTTTTTGGTTCATACCGCCGTCTTTGAGAAAACAGCGATCATTGTACAGTTACAAAGAACGATTAAACGAAGTAAGCTGAAGTAATTTATTAAGGGGGGAGCCTGCTTTATAAAGTCCAAAAAATAGATTTTTTTTTTCATTGCCTAAATCGATAGATAAACTATCCAAGAATGTATTCACAAAGTTACAGCGGCCAATTCGAAGTATTTTTAAAGATACAGAACCGAGAGCAGGTAAGCGGCGAGCATATGTGTGAGCGCTCGGCCGGACACGGACGCGTGCTTCACCCTTTGACGCGTCCCCATTCGTCGATCATTACTTTTAAAGACAATCGAAACGGCAGAGTTGTGCAGTGTAATAGTACAGAATAGTCGTAGAGCAGAGTGAGTTAGAAATTGTTGAACGCAGAGAATTGTAGCGATCGACCGCGAGCGAAAACTTTAAAGCGCGATTTCTCCAGTTTTCAGTTTTACGATTCTTTAAAATTGGCGGGTGTGATAGCAAAAAAACTATGCGGCCTATTGAATTGAACCAAAGCTTATGCTCTTCAGTATTAAATTCTTTTCTATGTGAACTAAAAAGATTGTTAAAAAATTATTTTTAAATCATTTTTATAGCACGTTAAAGTCAAATGTCTATTTTTTAAAGACAACATTTGACTTTAACGTGCTATAAAAATGATTTAAAAATAATAACGTATAGTGCGATATTATTTCTCATAATGGTGGAGAAACACAGTCCTACAGACATGCGTGTAAAACGTTTAAGTGATATTTTTTTAATTATTGTGTTTCACACTGAAGAAATTGCTTGGGGTCACTTGACATAAAATCATTTTGAAAAATATTAACTGAAATTCAATTACATTATCGACTGTAAGTAATCACGATAGGGTTCTTCAATCTTCAATAAAGAATTTTTGCAAGTGGGGTTTCAAATTAGCCATTTTCCTTTTACGCAATTTAAGATAACTTTTATTAGTAAGCTTGACAGAAATGTGTTTGTAATTAGCTAAGGATCCTAAAGTATGATTCCATGTAAATTACGTATTGAAACATTATTGAAGTTTTTTTTGTATCTTTTTTTATACGTCGCGTATGAAACTACTATATTGACAATAAGTATAGTAGAATACTATATTGTCATCTGCAGATATTAATAATTTTTCCACACTTTATCAGCAGTAGGTAATTAACTTGATCGATTAAATGAAGTTCGCTTTTACTAGCAGTGGGCAAGAGTTCGTTCCTGAATAACTCGATATTAAATTGCCAGCGTAAAAGAAAAATTCATTTCTAAGGACGAGTTTAAGATCAACACGCTCAACTTCAATTAATCTGAAAAGCTAGTTTATTAAACACCTTTATCCTTTAATTCAGGTAGCGCCGAAATTAAAGGAGAAGATGACCAAAAGAGGCAGCCTAATGATCAACTATCAACCCCTCCGCGAGAAACCAAACTTTTTCCGTTTCGTGATTCAAAACTCGGGAGTCGAGATCCAGGACATCCATTACGTCTTCGACGAGTTGGAAAATCTAGGAGAATATATGTGAATTCACACCTCATTATGCAACAGTTACACACAGCTGGACGGACCATAGAAAAACATCCACCAACCACAGACCTACGCAAGCCGTGTTACAATTAAAAAAGTAAACCAAGGAGGAAATAAAATAAAGAGAGCTGAGAAACTCACTGGTGATTTCAGTTCCTCTAAACCGGATTTCATTTCCTCGTTCGCTGCTTACATCCCTTGAATAAATTTCAACGCTGCGTTAATGAGCGTTTCAATTAACAGCCCGCCAATGTGCAGTCCGACAAGAATTGTGGCGGTGCCGCGAGCTGCGCGCGGCTCTGCTCTAAAGAAATAAAGAATTCCAGCCACGACAATCAATTCCATCGGGTTAACTAGGCGAAACCTAGCAGACGGTTGATCTGATTAGGATCGGGACCGCCACTAAATTTCTGATGCCGTGGTTCGAAGTCAATTCGTGACCACCTTCGTCGCAGAGCCCGCGGCGTCGCGACGTACCCCGTCGGCTAATCCTGATTCAAGTGACAGCATATAGAGAAGCCCTATGTACATCTATAGAACTCTACGTCCGTACTATGTAGAACATAATGATCTGCGATCGCGGCAGCACCACCGTTCTACCGATAGAGCCGTCTCTCGATGCTGCTTTCGGATAAGCCTTCGCGTAGAATCTACACTGTGGGTTCATTCGATTTTTGATTAAACTGCGCAGATTATATTGCATTACATGCATGCTCTGTAAAATTATTATGTACCGGGTGTATGTATTTATATCTTTGAAAGTATTATTGATCGGAAGAATGTGTCGGTAATTGTATTACGATGAATAAGGATTAAGTTTGAAATTGAAGGGTATTTTGCAGTTAGCGAAGGTAATGATGTTCGAGATATGACTAATGATTTCTGTGTGCTGTATGAATTTGTATTATCGCATTTTTGTACGTAGTTGTATTTATGGCGATCATAATATTTTCTTTTTTTTTTTTGTTACACCTATCTTTGCGTTGAGTATTATCCAGGGAAATCAGATTAAATCGTCACGCCAGTCGACTTTGCAACACTTGCTACATTTTTCTGGCTTTACCTGAGTTTTATCGTTCGTTTGCTATATTTTCGATGTCCATCGATGAATGTATCGCACGTTATTGGTGGTAGGCTTGTTTGCTCGTCAAACATGTACGAAGATGTTGGGAAATCGCAATTCGCCAATCAAAGCTTTTTAATGTAATAATAACGATGCAGAAGCTTTGTAATATTCGAACTCATGAAATTTAACTTCCATTTGCCCCCGTCGATTTAATCATTTTCACATCAGAGCACTAAATGCACCTTTGTGCTTTAGTTGCTTTGTTGACAGTAGAACTTCGATATTCGTGATAAAAGTTTTAGTGGCCCGCAATGCGCACGACCTATTCACCATGTATGGAGCATGCAATCACGACCTCTTTGTGTATCCTAATAAAAAAATAATGCACGCGTGTCGCAGTAACTGGTGCATGGGATTTGCAGTAAAGATTCAGAAACGTTCAGAAAATATTGGCCTACGCGTACACGAGCATAAATATTACAATCCCTACAACGGGACCCTTTAATGCGCCACAGATAATGAAACGGTCCTGTAATTTCATTGACCCTTTAATATATCGTCATTAGGTGTCACAGATTTTCATTGGAAATGTATTTTTATCACTTCCGATTTGCATTCCCGCCACAGCAAACCGCGTTAACGAAAGCGCTTGATATTTAATTATCGGCGTAGTCGAATCGAACGTGTAACTCTGACGAACAATGCGAAACGCTCGTATGCATAATTAATTAGAAAAACCGGCATAACGATCGCGATAATCGAATGGAGCTTCCGATCGTCAAAAGTCATGAAATTCTGCCCCCTCCAATTGCCTGTAAATTGCAGAATTGAACGAACTCCCGTTAACATAATACGAACGGCGAGAGCCTGCTAAACATGCCAAAGTTATCCTGCTCTACTTTATCGTTTTGTTTCCAACCTACCGTATCAAATAATAGAAACAAATTTATCCGACGCATTTGCAATCGTTGTCCATTCTAGTCCGCCCCTCCCCATGCGTTGTATAGGGGTGTTAGGAAAGTCCCTGCGCTGTAGGTACGCTGATTTGCACGTGACTCATCGGCACACGCTCGCAGCTCTACAAGGTACGTATTTAAAGAATAATTAATTTCTGAATGTAAAGTAAGTGGATGTGTTGCAATTTGTTCGATGCAGTTACACCTTTGCAAACAGACCAATTTTATTTTAATATTGCCAGCCCAATCACCTGAATTTAACACGATTACATCAATATTATTATTATTTATTTATTGCTTTGAACCAGAAATTATATTAAATATTAACACAGTTTCTATCTTCTTCTATGTTAAACGAATAATAAGTGTGGAGAGGCTCTTAGAAAACAGCGAGAATTTTACTGATTTAAAATTACAACAATCGAAGATTGCGAGATTAAAGTATCTACTCCCATCGCTTCGATGTACCGATTTCCACAAATTTTTCTCGTCGAGCGCAAATCAAGCTAACAAAACTGAATCTCCCAAAAATTATTTCTAACTATCGAAGCAAGTACCTGTGCAAAATTCCATTAATTAATCTGCACCTGGCGCGGACGTGAACGTGGAAATAAATAGAAATTCGTTTCTCACATTTTGCTTCGTGTGTTCCAAGCGTTGGGGTGGCGTAATGAGAATCGTAACGATCAGACACGATCTATAGCGAATATGCAAATAATATGCTTCACCGTGCAGGTCTTGAACGCGTTTCTTTATCGTATTAAAATAGGGTGTGCGAGAAACCCTTTACAGGGAACTGTGCTTGTGTGTTACGTACCTGTCCCCGAGCCACTGCTAGGGGTGCTTGCCCTGCGGATGAACTTAGACAGTAGGTTGCTGCCACGAAAGACGGTGTTAACGTCGATAGCCACCGTTCGAATCACTCAGCAACCCGAATGTCAGTCGATATCTGCAAACTCGACGGCCAGGATGGGAAAGGGCTCCCAATTCACGTGCCGCAGGTACTTTCTACCATTCCATCAACCGCTCAGACACTACTTTCGCAATCTATTTCGTGCGCCTCGCATGCTTTCGCTTATCATTTTATTGATTGAAATTCAGTTGCAGCCACGAACGGTGTTTAGTAGGTACGCGATCCTGCGCAACGTAGCTTTACGAAACAGTTCGCGGCCTGACGAAGGCGTAGAATTTTATACGAAACGTTCAGTGACTAACTAACTTTTATTTTATGCGCGAGCGGGAACAATCGCACGTTCCACTTTAACGAGGTTTAGTTGACGATCAGTTTTTGGTGAAAATTTTCAAGCATTTCGTACCTTCTAAAGGTTTGTCGTTTAGTATGTTGTTGCATTATTAGTAGGTACTTGCTCGTGGCATTATTTGTTTAATTCTGACGGATGTTTTCTTTGGTGCTCCAAGAATGTGGGACTCGTGGAAACGTATCGTTACGTCATGGAAGAAGCGGCAGGTCAGTCTCACAATTTGTCTTAATTTAATCGACTTTAAATCAATTGTATTACTTACACTCCACTGTGAAATGATTTGGAGCAGCTTTAGTGAAATTGGTGCTTTAGAAAGGAAAGTTACAATACGAAACGGTTTTCGACTTTATATTGTATGCATATAAACGTTAGCACACATGCTTGTAAGAATGATACAAACAGTGAAGATACGTTAAGTAATTAAAACCCTAAGTATGTCATGCACAGGTGGTCAAATAAGAGTTTAAAATTTAAAAATGAGATTGTATGTTGACTTTAATTCTACTTATCACTCGTCACGTTGGTAGTACTGGTCTAGTTTATGGAATCCTTTCTTTATGTAGTGCTCTAGTTTATTTAATCCTTTTTTATGGAATCAATTATTCTGATCATTGGTATAAAATTTCGCAGACATAAACAGCACTATATGTAACTTGTGATTGATGTTAATAATAATAATATAAATTTATTAGTTTAATAAATTTAATAAATTTATTAGTTTAATTTATTAGTTTAATAAATTTATTAGTTTAATTTATTAGTTTAATTTATTAGTTTAATAAATTTATTAGTTTAATTTATTAGTTTAATAAATTTATTAGTTTAATTTATTAGTTTAATAAATTTATTAGTTTAATTTGTTAGTTTAATAAATTTATTAAATTTATTAGTTCAATAAATTTATTATTCCCGTTTAAAAAAATGAAAAATTTGCCAATTAATTTAATAGAAGAAGTTTTAGAAGAAGATTAATAGCTAAGAAGATTAATTAAATAAAAGGAAAAGCTTCGGACTCTTTCTCTGTCTTCATTTCCAGATCCTAGAGTAGCGGACTGGCTCTTAATGGGCAGCCCAGTCCCATTGTTAGGGATTATATCCCTTTACCTGGCGTTCGTTCTTCGCCTCGGTCCACTTTATATGAAGAACCGAAAGCCGTACAATCTGAACAGGGTGATGATTTTTTACAACATCTTTATGGCGACCGGGAGTGGTGCAGTATTCTATGGAGTGAGTTAATTAAGAATGACTTATTCCAAGAGTAAGAGCTAGTTTAACGGTAAACAGTAATCAAGAATTAATTACTTAATGAATAATTAGAATCCTCATGCAATTCTAATATTTGGGTAGTGTGACTTAATTGTTCGAAGCAATCAGTGTACACCGCATAATTTCTGCTTAATTATCCTTTTTAAACGCTTCTTTATTACACAGTCAATCGCGCCATTAACGTGAAATGTAAGAGAACAGGTGTTTTGGAAATTCTCCCCTGTATACGGAAGAAAAATTAATGAAAATTCTGTAAGCAAATTGATTTTCAAACATGTGGCCATTTTTAAAACAGAATCTACACGCGTGCTACCAACACGCTTGTGTCCTAATTAATTACTAATTTAATTGCATTTAATCTGGATTTTAATAAGTTGCCCTACAAATTAACAGATTTCTGATATAGTATGTAACGAGTTACATAATAAATATTTATACTTTATTAAAGTCTGCTCGATCGCGTGCCAGCGAATAATTTATATTTTTATATTAGCTAAAACCGTGAATGAAATTGATAATAAATGAAATGATGAATAACTTAACACGGTTACTGTTGGGCATTCAAATACTTCGAACTGTAATTTTAGCATATATACTTTATTTTCCCCTCTGATTTTGCTGATGGATTAATAAGCATGTTAATGAATATGTTCGCTGTTTATAATCACAGTGTGCAGGCAATTTGTAGACGACGCTGGTGATTTAACATTCTTATTAATTTGACCAAGGCCGATATTCCCGGTAGATGTGTTAATAGATAAATTAGTTTTTCATTTCAATATTTAAATTCCGCTCCGCACATTTATTTATTCATTACTTTTAATGGCAAAATAGAAACAAGTAATTGATGAAGCAAAGCTCGCTACTGGGCTTAGTGACATAATTTCTAGAACGTAAAAGTTCTCTCATTCTGTTAGCATCGCATTTTGAAATTAAAATATTTTAATTGATGGAAACCTGCCGTTGCTTTGGAAACTCGGTATCGTACATAATAATCTTTTGCTTCATTAATTTAACGATTTATAATAAATGACATAGATATTAGGTGTACGTTATTTTTGTGGGCGAAAGCTATCGATTTCCCACAATTTTAACCCCTCAACTGCGGACGGTTTCTATGGAAGCCAGGAATGAGCCACTTCCAAGCGAGACAGAGCGATTCCAGGTAGCACCTTGGCGTAAGAGACAGAAGAAAAGTCCCGCATCCAGTTGTCCATTTCTGCTCGACACTATAGTGCAGTTAAGGGGTTAAATATATCTGTGGGTGAGCTTAAGAAGGGCCAACATCAATGTCTGGCTGTTTTGAGTTAAATAAAGTTAAAGTTAATACAGAGTTTTGCAAAATTTCTAACGCCAATTAGTCAAAAGTATCAATTTTGACGTTGCCCCTTCTTGAACTCGCCCACAGATACTGAGACGATATACTTTACACAGTATTTGCATTGATCTATAGCATTTTGAAATCTGGGATTCCTTAACTGAACGCTAGTAGTCGAAGTCAGTCTACTTTTTTGAAGTAGACGAAGTCAATTTCGAAACTGTTTTTAGTCTCTGTTGCATTATTATTCGCTGTTCTTATACTACTTGAAATATATCCTATGTCCTTGCACTTTCAGCTGCTCACTTCTGGTTTCACTACGAAATTCTCCCTAGGATGCGAGCCCCTTACTATTTCTTACGATCCGGAATCATACGGGGTAAGTGATAAAACGGCAAATTTTAATATAATCCAATGTAACAATTTAATATTATTGTATCGTTATTAATAGATGACTCGATGGGTATGGAGGCTATTAATGTTAAAACTCGCCGAACTAATCGATACCGTCATCTTCATTCTGAGGAAGAAGTACAATCAAGCATCCTTCCTTCACGTTTATCATCATACATCCACCGCTATTCTTTCATGGATAGCGTGCAAATTTGTCCCAGGTAAACCTCCACGTTCTGACGTCAGCTTATTGCTACTAATTGTTCAGTTTAAACACTTAATAATCGTACTTGCAAAACGCTTGTGGGCTATGAATTCATCGTATGCACTGTTTATATTAGGTAAACCTTTATGACCATTTACAGTACACGAAGGTTTAATAATTACGCTTCGATTTTTAAATATTTCTGCCTAACAAGTACTCTAACTTTTCCGGATAACAATATGTTCTTGCTAGTCACAGAGTCCATATCGAGCTTTCGGTCTCAGAAGACCCGACATACTACTACTCGCAATCATCTAAGCTAGTGTACTAAACAAAAGCAGTGCTTTCAAATTTACACAAGTTTCATTTCACATTAAACCCCGCTTCCTCTTTCACCACCCCGGAATCCAGACCATTCCCTTAAACTCTACCAGATACCTATGCTGCTAAAAAGATTACCAAAACACTTTTGGAGTAAGTTTACCAACTATTCGTTGGTTTTTGAAAACCACCAAAACAGCGTATTGTAAATAGCATTTAAATCGTCGAATCGTATATCTACTATTGCTAAGTGTCAAATAAAATTGTTTTTCTCGAGCCAAAGTGTTAGCATCCACTATCGCTGTCCCAGCCCATTGCGCAGCGAGCACGCCATATTCCCTTTCGGACAGTATACATTATTTTATTCGCAGGTGCCATGTGGACGTTCGCGATGATGCCAAACTGCATAGTGCACGTGATCATGTACTCCTATTATCTCCTCGCCTGCTTCGGCCCAGAAATGCAGAAGAGGATCGCGCCTTGGAAACAATACATTACGGGGTTACAAATGGTACGTTTCCATTTTCTATCTGACTCCACTATCTGGTACGTAGCACGCAGAAGCCCGTGATGCATATATTGTCGCGGGACGCTCGTTGCGCTGACTAAATCGCCGGGCTGGGAATGTCGCTCCCTCGTTTCGCTACGTACGCGTGCACGGCCGCGCGCACGGTGTCGCGTAATCGTAAAATTACATTCCATCCGGTGAGAATTTTTCAAAAGCGCGATTGCCATTGACGTCCGGGGGCTGCCGCGCCAGCTACACGCCGGCGACAGAGTACATTAATCTGAGCCAATAACGAGCGCGCGCGCGCGCTGGTAAACAACTAGTGACCAATTACTGGACCTTTCATACGGTAGAAACGCATTCGCGAAAATATTTGTGAAACTGATAAACGGATAACGGTGATGGTATGGGACACGTGTGAAAGCATGGTTTTTAAGGGGAGGGAACTGTTGAATTGAAGTGTATTAACACTTTGCACTTCAGCTATTAGGTACTTGCATTCATTAAGGGGTAACACCACTCTAGAGGCAGAAAAAAGACCTAAATTTGACAATTTATTTTGGGAGTATGACGAACGGAATAGAATTCCTTTTCAGGGAGTTTATTTAATACACATTGAAGTACGAAAAACAATTTTTTTTATTGTCATTTTTGTACAAAATGGTGGCGACAGAGCCCGTCGTCGAAAGCAGTTTTTTTGAAAACACCGCCACGGGAGGACGGATTTCTCGGCATGTATGAGCCCTGGAACAAAAAACAAAACAAATTTATAATCTATATACAATTGGCTTTGGAAGTACGTAGCCGTTTTTTTTAAAATCAATTTTTGTGGAAATGGTGCACTTTTTACGAAATGAATCGATTTTTTGCCCTAAAAATGAGCATTAAATTGTTTATAAAAGAAAAAGTTTACATTCAATCAAAAAACGGCTACGTACTTCCAAAGAGAATATTGTTGTTAAGCTACTGTAAAAATTTCAAATCGATCCATGCAATAGTCTCCGAGAAATCCGTCCTCCCAGTTTTGAAAAAAGTGGTTTCGAGAAAAACGCGTTTAAAGTTTTATGAACACTTTAATCCTTGAAATTTTTGTTTACCTCTAATCTGCGATGCCTGCACCATACATTTGGCCATCCAGGTCGAAGTTCGTCTCCTCCTCTTCCTTCCTAGATGCTTTTAAGGATATTCGATTTTTTTTAAATCCTAGAGTGGTGTTACCCCTTAAATAATGTAAAAGTGATCCAATTTGTGCAGCGTAGAGACAAATGAAGTATTCAGTCCGATAATCATTGTACTATAATCTAGATCAAGAGTTAAATTTTTCGTGAATTTGGTTGAGATTAACTACTTTTTTAATTGATTATGTTAAAAGCGGGGAGCGGGGAGCGGGGAGGCCCTTGTCCGTGACTTAACTATATTATTGTTTTATTCCAAAGTTTAGTATTGAATAAACAAAGCATTTAGCAATAGATCGATGGTCAAAATTTTGACAAGGAATCTAAAACTGTCGACGTTTAATTAATTAAGCTTGTTGTTAACGAAGGTATTTTAGAACGTAATCAGAAGTAATGTTTTCATGTACACCACAGTATTGAATTACTTTTGCCACTATTGCATAGAAGTTTGCCGGCAACATATTTGACACGATAAATCAATTAATTTTAACGCAATCCTTGTTTATACCGAAACCAGGATCACGCGGACATACGTGTATCGTTTAATATTCGAACAAAAATGACTGGCTCGTACCGCAGTAAAAAATTCAATACGTTTCGCGTAACTAACTGTTACAGTTTACAATTAGATTATTCTTTATGTTTTCACCAGCGTGTCAAGAATCACGAATGAAACGCACACAGTCGTAAAATATAAATACCGAAGGGAGTGTAGGCACAATATATATTTTTTTAATAACGAAATACCGCGAATAAATCCTGTTTTAAAAAAAAAACCTTTTGTTTGGCCTCAAAAGCCAGAATGTCGTGTTGCACGCTAGCGCGCTTAATGGCTGCAATAACGTATAAATTCTAATATTCCACATCAAATACTGCGAAATTCCGCATCAAAAAGTTCATTACACGTTCGACTTGTTTTTCTGCAAGGTATTCTTAATTTCATAATTGTACTCATAATTGTATTCATGGTTGTATTTATGTTTCACTAACCTTATTATAAAAAGACTATTGAGAATGTGTTAATGCAATTGGCATGATTTTTGTCTTAAACTCCATGATGTGAAGAAATTTCGCTCTAGTACACAGGGAAGAAAGCTACTACTCACGAGGAGGTAAACAAGGGCCGTGAACTTAGTAATCTCAAACGAAATTGTTACAAAAGATTCATACGTTTCGAAATTTTTCACCAATTCTAATAACTTTTACTCGAAACAGTTTTTAAAACAATGCATGTGTGGAAAGTTATAGGAAAATGTAGTGACCGGAGTGCGGCTGACCATAGACACTCTCACTTCTCTTGCGCTGCTTGCTTCTGCTGCGTCAAGTGGTACGAGTCAATCATATCTGCCCTGCCTTGTATCTTGCTACTTATACCTTTCAGTACCTTCACTATTCTGTACACTGTTTCGAGCAGAAGTATATTAATAGAAGCTTCGTAAGGACCACCTTTAAATTTCCCAACAATTTCAGGTTACACCATTATTTACACTATCAAGAAACTTTGCAAGTTTTCTCTTCCACATAAAATGAAAGAAACCTTCACGTGGTGCAATTTGAAAACGAAAATTATCCCCGCATAGCAGAATTAATAAAAACCTTGTATATTTATATCCTTATCAGCGCCAGAGTTAAACCTTCGTCACTCGTTCGTTTTACTCGAAACATTAATGTGCAACGGTATTTAGTACAACAAATTACGGCGTTCAATGCGTGCAAGATGAATACAGAGAGTCCTGCGTTAAATTCTATAATAAAAATTTGCCGAACGTATCGTCGTTTAGAATGTAAATCCCTCACCTCGTCCGAGACCAACCGCAGCGAAAGAATTTCATTGAATCTGCCACTCATCCGAACGATCGCGGGAGAAATGTATGAAAACTACTCGAGCACAGAATGCTGCTGTAGTTTTAGGTTTCGAGTCGCGGTCGAAAGGCGCAATATGTTCCCCGAATGAATACGAAGCCCACGTCCAGCCGTGTGCCCTGTTTGGCGCGGAACGTGTGTATTGGCCCATATTCGCCACTCGCCCCTTCCTAACTCGATAACCAGGTTTTCCACGAGGGTCGAAAGGGACGTAAGTGGCCGATGCAGAATTACACGTGCACCATTCGCGGATAACGATTCGATTTGCGTTCGAGTCCCGGGAGGAACAACAGCGCGCTGCAATGGCGGCCGTTTGAGGGGAGGGAGAGTGGCCTCGGTACGGTTTTTAATTAAATAATCCGCCGGTGGAGAACTTTTATTTCTGGTGAGATATCGACGGGACGATTTATCGGGTTACGTGGTCGTTTAATTTCAACCAAAGTGTTCATATCGTGCGAGGGCGGAGGGAGAGTCGGAGGGATGAAGAGTAGCACGGCGGGGTAAAGTGTCGCTTCACGTACAACGCGGGGAGATTGAGCTTAAGGATCTTGTTATGCGCGAACAACGTTGTTCCCGTTTCGAGTTTTCTCTTGGAGCAGCTGTATTTTCTCTTTTTATTGTTCTTGGTTTTCCAGTTCTCTGTTTGAAAATGGACAATACGTTGTTAGTAAGTACCTTGTTGTGTCGTTCGAGATGCTTGGAAACCTGGCTGTATCAAATGAGAACCTCAGAACTAATCGTTTTTGAACATTAAGTAGTAGTGCGAATCAGTTTCTACGTGTTGTACAGACAATTTTTTAAAATCTAACAGTAGATTGGAAATAACGTACAAGTATACCTACAATTAATTACACGCGATGTTGCAGGGGAAAATTTAAATTGGGAATATTATCATTTTTTTTACATTAACTATTATACACTAAATTTCAGAAAATTGTGAAACCTAACAACTAAAGCTTTTGTATTAAATGAATAAAACCTCCATAAATGTTTATATTTTAACGAATCGAAAAGCTTTGGTCGATGATCGTTATTGTTTATAAATCTGTTTTGCCTATTGTATGACTATTTCCAGTCCACCGAGATTATTTTAAAACATAACGTGGTTATAGTCTCGAATGGTGCATTCGAAATTGTGTGATTCAGTTTCATTTGTGGTTACAGATCCAGTTTGTCATCATGATAGGGCACACGTTTCAAGCTCTCCTGCCCTCCTGCGAGCCAAATCGAAAGCCAGTCGCTTACATTTACATGTCTCAGATCCTTGCCATGTTTTACATGTTCTGTGATTATTACAAGAAATCGTATCTCAGAAAGAAGTCGGAGTAACGAATTAACGGGCCACGAAGATCAGGGTGAGTAAACGAAACGAAGTTTCGTAAATTCCGAAAAACATACTAAAATTATTGTATATTACTCATTTTTCACATTTCCTACGTATATTTTGCATAAATTTCGCGGATTTGAATGTGTTACACTTGCTTAAACATCCACAACATTTCCAACCCCCACAATCCATTTCCTATTAAGTTTTTTATAAAGTTTATACATGACTTTATTCTTTTCCCCCTTCAGCGTGGCTCAATAATTTAGGGGAGAGGCTTGCAGGTTGCCACCCCTTAGCTTTTTTTATCATAACTCGTCATAAAATTAACGTATCGTTGATTTATGGTATAAGTTGGAAAGAGGAAGTGTAGAGCTACAATTCTGAGCTAGAAATCATGTAAACTCTCGAAAAAGAAAAATTATACTGCAAATTCTCGAAAGTATCTAAAATTGACTCCTTGAAATTTTGGCTTGCAGGTTGCCACCCCTAGAAAAATTGCTGAAAGTGTAAAAAAAACTCAAGTAAAGCTTCGCATATCGATGTTGTATGCCTTTGCAGTGCTCTTCCTTGATTTATTGTTGACTTTGATTGCTTTAATTGCGTGGAGCAACGTTTCATAATCCTTAATGCCGCGTTCAGATTTTCTTGACCTGCGTGCTGCCATACTATAAATGTATCAAAAATGGAATAAATAAACGAAAATATGACGAAAATGCAATAAAAACACTTCACTTCAAACTCAATGACAATAGTAAACATCACATAATCATGAAAAATGACATTTGCGTGTAAACAAGCGGAAAAGAGAGAGGTGGCAACCTGCAAGCCAAAAAAGGAGGCAACTTGCATTCCGACGCATTTTCGGAAAATATGAGAAAAAATTGTCAATTCATGATATGTTTGGAAATCTGTTTGGCATATGTAAATTAGATAAAAAAAAAAACAACACAGTACGAATAGTTACCTTGAATTGTCGATGAAAATGTTCAATTTACACAGGGAAAACACACAATTTCAATAATTCAATTTCTTGACAAACACTATATCACACTTCGCTCAGCAAACACAGTGTTATTGCGTCTGTCCGCTCCAGAGGTTAATAAATAGTGACAACTACTCTTTTAACGTCGATGTGAGTCAGAGTTGAGGTTATGACACTTAAGAGAAAGTCGAAATACAGCAGGGGTGGCAACCCGCAAGCAGTGGCAACCTGCAAGCCTCTCCCCTACTAATTTCACTTGGAAAAATTAAGTAGGTACGACACCTCATATATGCTATACCTATTACTCGAATAACATTCTGTTCATTCATCTACGTACCTATAATTTCTAACTATTCGCGTTAGAATAAATTCGACAGCGAATTATCTAAACAACATTGTAGAGTATCACCTACAGGATCCAATCAACCAAACAGTTATTCCATTAAAATTTTCCCTATTTATCCGGAACAAATTACACTGCTGTTTTTAATCCCTCTTCATTATTCAACCAATATTTCGCCCACCTCGGCTGTGTACATTATAGCCCAACAAGAACAGCGACTCGTAATTAGGCGAAAATAACATTTCAGCCATCGGCTCGATGGGTTTTACCCGAAATTCGCCGATTACAGTCTCATTACCCTCCCCACTATACAACTTTTGAAATGATTTCATTACGTGGCAACCTACTGATTGACGGTACAATCCGACCGCGTCCATTCATTGTAATCAGCCTCCCCCACTGTCACCCCGCCTCGCGCATTTCCCATTAAAACCGGCACAACTACCGTGCACGATTATTTTATTGAAAACGAGCATCTTCTGTCGACAGGTCGATTCAGAGGGCCGCGAAAATCGTGTAGATTCCAGCTTTTATGCGCCGACTCCTCATTAGTCCTGGCAAGCCGGGGCACCCGCGCGTGTCCACGTAGTGAGAATTCCGTTGGAGAATCAGAATGGGGCGATCGCGGATGGCGGATATACGACGCGGATGCGTGTCGTTCGGTACATCGCGCGGCTGAAATACACCAGAAAGACATGCACCGTGAACGAAGGGAACCGTTCCGACGGGGGACAGGCCATGATACATATTGTTCACGAGAATGCTTTTAGTCAGATTCTCGTCTCTTTGTCTTTCTCGCCCGACCGTATCGAGACATATTACATTCTGTTTCTGTGTAATATCGACAGCAGCGGCGTAGCTTCCCGCGACCGTAGTCGTGACCGCTATTTCCTTCAAATCTGCCAGCCATTAGAGATCGATGTGCACGTTCGATTTTTTTCTCGCGCAGCATTTCTATCTCGCTTTTTTATTTTGAGCAGAGAATAATTGAGGACCTTGCAGCAAAAGGGGTGCAGCTCTATTTTTGACAATTTTTGAGTTACGATGTGTAATATACGTAAAAAAGAAATTCTACATCGTTTGGTGCAGGTTTGATGCAAATCCGATAACAAATGAGCAATTTATTGCAAATAAATAAAAATAGAAATATTAATACAGAATATTTTTTCGCCAAAAATAGAAATAAAAACTTATCAACTCAATAACTACTACTTATTGTGTGAAAATATATATTTTTCAATTAGTGTTCTCCTTTTAATGTTAAGTCAAAGCAATAATGAAGAAGGATTATGATGGCAAATGTTTAAAAGGATAGATAATGTATTTTGAGGCGGTGTTTGGATTTTAGCACCGTGCATTTGAGACTTGACTCTATTACGGTTGTAGGAAGCGTTAAATAGGTTGCTTGAACAGTTTCTTTTCGGTTTTGGATTTTGGCTTTATATAAAGACATGCCCATGTTTGGTGGACACGGATTTCGTTCACTTTGACTGATATTTTGTAGGAAACATTTCGTTGCACGTGCGACAATGTCTCGTAAAATGCAATATTTCATGAGGTATTCATGTAGGTTTGTAGCTACCACCTCCCTGATTTTTATCTCGTAGTTTTTGATATCTGCTCCCTGGTGTATTCTAGGAAATATCTAGATTTTAATTTGATTTAACTTTGCAAATACCATATACATATATTGAACACGAGTAGAAGAGCTGTCTCGACGAGTTCTGTCTTAAAAAAGACAAATTATGAAATAATAATTTCATTAGAAAATTGTAAAGAAACTAAAAGTCGAAATAAATAAATTGTAAAAGAAAGGGAAAGAGCGTTGATGAAGAAAATTGTTTCTGAAAATAATATTTCTATATATCCAAACGTGTCGATTGACACAGCGGTGTTAAGATGGTAGGAAATAAAAGAAGCAAGAATCCTTAGAGAAGTAGTAGCATAAAAATGGAAAATGTATAGCGCCATAAGACGACTGCAATAATTTTAATCTCCTGCGAATGCAATTACCAGTAGTGTAGTAGTCTCTAGAGAAAGACACAAAATATTAATATCTAATCAGCCATCTTGCAACAAAACCAGTGTATTTCTATCGGAAGGAAGGAAGTCAAATTTCATTTAGCAAAATGGAAAAGAAGTTATTCAACACTATTAGGCATTAAATATAGTCGCTTGTACGAATTAATTTGCTCCGTCTAAAAATAACGATGTAGACAAGTTAAGCGTGTGGTAGAAGTAATTATTTCAAGAAATAATCCTAAGAAATAAACTATAGTTACAATTATAGATCTCGAAGCGAAGCTTACTCGATACACACACATATTTTATACACGTATTAGAATAACAAACCAAAACGTTTGTAATAAATATTATTGAGTACAGGAATAGAGCAGCGTTTTACATTAATTATTCCTAACAACCTCTCCAACTTATTTTCCAAATACTGTCACACCATTCAAAGGAGTCTTTAAATTAAAACCCTTTTCATAAATAATTTCATAACAATAACATTAAAAACATAAACAATTAATTAGTCATTCCCAAGCATCAAAGTAACACCTCGCTTCCACAAAAGCAGCCTACAAGAATTAAATAAATTAACCGTGCTAACCGTGCGCAATAATTCCAGCAATTAAAGTCTGGACTACTAAACTCCAAATCTCTGCGAATCATTCAATCAGCATATCTACTTTCCCCTTTTCAACAACACAAAAGTACCCCCCACGTCGCAATGCCCCCCCGGAAGCCTACCCTCTAGTATCGTTAATTAGTTCGCGACACTTTTTGCCACCGCGTTAGCAAAACACATGTCCCATTCAGTGTTCCTGGCGAGCAGCCGCGTTGAGCTACTATCGCGCGTTCTTATTCGATCGAAAGCTTTTTGCCAGGGTTCGCACGCCCGCTCAAAGGCTCGAGCTTTAAGCTTTAACGCCAAGGCATTTGAATGCATATCTCTTTTTGCGGACAGCCACACACAGTGGCCATTTTCCGCGTACATGGCGAGGCGTTCACCCCCTCGTGGATACGCGTGTCCGAAAGGGTGGCGTTAGAGCCGTCGTTTTCCTGGCCAACCGAAATTAGCATAGGGGGATTAGCGCGTCCGTGGCTTAAAGTCGACACGCATGGTTGCATGCCGATAAGACTTTATTAACGTCGGCTTTATTTATCCTTGCAATTTCGACCGGCGCGTAGCCACCCTCCACTGCAACGCGGCTTCCTGTACCTCACTCTGGGACAGTGACACGGGCGCGGGTCTGATACAGCGATAGCGTGTCGGGTGACTAAGTAAGGAAATGAAACCTTTTCGTCAGATGTTAAATCGATATATGTATTTCAATTTCAAACTTTCATTCATCCCTTGTGCGTTAAAGGGAAGTGTTGGCAGCAGGACAAACTCTGCTCGTCGATGCCACAGAATATTGCACAACATGTGCCGTCTTGTAGGGTAAGGGTTATCCAGAAATGAAGTCAGCACTGGGTTATTGAATTATACCAGTATATTTACTCTCAATCAACTGACGAAGGTCCGAGTGACTGTTCCTTAACGCGTCCGAAACGTTCACCAAGCTTTACTATCTCTGTAACTCTCACTGCCTCTAGCGAAGGTTAGCTGCCTTCTGGTCTAACGATTATAATTCCTTGGCACTGTCTCAGGGCGGCATTTTCAGTCGCTACTTATTCTTAAGGGGACCTCCCACCCTTGACCACCTCAAAATTACCAAAAATGAGCCTCTTTGTTGAAAAATTGCAGGTAAAAACTATGAGACATATTGAAGAAAGTGGATATATTTCTGAAAGGGCTAGCCTTACACAACATAAAAAAAAATAATTCAGTCTTAATAGGCGCCTAATTTCACCTCTGAATAAAACCGCAAACTTTCACTTTGGAGATGATCACTGCTGGCCGACATGCTCCCAGGAGAATGAGGTGACTGAAATCAAAAAGAAAAAAAGAATTTACGTCAGGGCATCCCTCCGCATGATGTGACCTACTTTCAATCCAATAGACAAAGTTTGAACGACTTTTCTGACGTTTGGAAACTATTTTATGATTTTAAAGAAAAACAAAAGTTTATAAATGCTTTATAAAACTGGTTGTAGAATTTTCCCAGTGATGATTGTAGGTCACATCGTAGCTATGGGTGTGCCAAAGCTGTGCTGAAAATTTCAAGACTTTATGTCGAACGGTTTTTGAGATATCGTGTCGGCCAGCAGTGATCATTTCCAAAGTGAAAGTTTGCGGTTTTATTCAGAGGTGAAATTAGGCGCCTATTAAGACTGAATTATTTTTTTTTATGTTGTGTAAGGCTAGCCCTTTCAGAAATATATCCACTTTCTTCAATATGTCTCATAGTTTTTTCCTGCAATTTTTCAACAAAGAGGCTCATTTTTGGTAATTTTGAGGTGGTCAAGGGTGGGAGGTCCCCTTAAGCAAATGCTTAAGCATGCGGCATCCTTTACTAACCTAGTAACTAGTAAAGGATGCCGAATGCTTAAGCATTTGCTCAAGAATAAGTAGCGACTGAAAATACCGCCCTCAGTCTCCCTTCCGCTGTGTCGTAAACGCGGTTTCTATGGTATGGGTGCGAGACGGTGCCCCTATTGTGCGAAGATGGGCCCATTTTTCGGGGATGGTCGCCGGGTCTGGTAAATTCCACAGCTCGGTTTATATACATATTTATTTAGTGCTCTCTTCTAGCCATGAACAAATTACTATTTCTGAGTCTTAGATACAATTTCGCTAAATTAGAATTTGTATTAATGTCGAGGGAAGCTGAATAATTCGAGGTACGATTTTTTCTGGAGTTAAGTGAAATTTAGTTTCTTAAACATTTTCTTCGATATCATGCTGTGAGTGTAGACTGAAGAAAATTCTTTACTCTCTGACTATGTTTCAAATGCTAATTGCGAGCACTAATGTATGCATGACAATACTCTATACCTACTATTTTATCAGAAGTAGCATAATAGTATTTGTAACATTGTCCGAGTACAAGATATCATTTTGAATTTTTCACCAAAAGACGATGTCTACTCTAACAGATACTCTTCGCCTTGAAACACGCAAACACCCCTGTCCCCTAACTCTCCTCTCATTTCATTTTAACAAGGGAAGATGGGGATTAGCGTTCGTTGCATTGAATTAATAATATTGCAAAGTTCGCAGGAGGTGATCTACCTACATCTCTCCCCCGAAGAAAGGAATGGCTGTGCCCTGCGCGTCTCCGCATGCAATACTTACGACACGTGGAAAAAAACGTAGGAAAAGGGATCTTTTCGTGGGAAATGTACGATCGTGTGGTCCTCGGCCATTTCGCCTACCCTCCATTGAATTCATTTTTTAGATTTCGCGAGGTTCCCTCGTGTCCAACATCGCAAACTTCTCGCCGTGCCGCAAATCCTGCGCTCTGCAAATTTCACGCGGCGAGACAAACGGTCGCCATTTACACCCGAAGAACACACGTTCGCCTTATTTGCACCGGCAAAACTGCGATCCCGATCGCGAGTGAAATCTGTTTCATCGAGACTATTTCGTACGATTAGTGCCACTCCCTCTCTTCCCTTGAGCTTTCGCTTCTGCCCGCAAATACCCGGCTCCGCCGCTATTTATTCGAATGACAACGCAAATTTGCACAGCCCTCGTTTTCCACGAAAATAAACACGGAAACCGGAATAATACACCGTCGCATTTTTACGCAACGAGAATCCCCTTGATTGTTAACGTGCATTTGCATTCCGGGAGGGGTGATAAAGAAGCATAAGTCGCAAGCTCGGCGATAGACAACGGCGCACTGGCTCGCATTAAACATCCCCCGATTCCATTTAATATACAAGAATCAGGGTTCGTCAAAGGGTCGCATAGAGCGTCTCCCAACAGCGGTACGGTGCTCGAACAGCCAAAAGTGTGCGTTTCGAATTGAAAAATCTCGCGGCGAGGGGGGCGGCGGGGGGGTGAGATTGTCTCGTCCAAAAGCTCGCGCTCGTGAACCGTGAAATGTTTTGCAAGAATATAAATTGCGCTGCGACGAACACGCGCGACGCTGAAATTTCGACATCGTACGGCTTACCAAGAAGCAATGTCCCTTTTCAGCTACTGAGAGTTTTGATTTTTTTTTTATATAGAATCGTCCGCCCGTAGCGCGTGCTCGTGGCTGTTTGGTGTCGTGGCCAATATGGCGGAATTTATAGGATGGGGTCGTTTGTATCGCGATTCTATATGGTACATCGTGCAGCTGGTTGCTTAAATACCAGGCAATGGAGATACACACACCCCCTGAGCAGATACAACGGAGCCAGCCGCGCGGGCTACTGCAGCCAATTTCGGACCTTTGGCACGATTCGAAAGCTCGTTTGAACCGCTCGTCGTAATCGTATATTCATTTCTGTGCCAGGATGGCTGCCATTTACACTCTTTGATAATAACGGCCTTGGAATCGAATTGTTTTTATGTACCGGATAAAAATACGAGTATTTTTCGTACGCAGAGGCTTCCTGAATAGCGTGTGTATAATTTAGTTGGGCGGATCTGGTTCAGAAAATAGAGGAAGGTGTTTTATTACGTGCTGCGTGGGCCACTGGTGGTGGACGATATTTATTTGTATGTAATAGTTTCGGCAGACGAATAATTCTAGACAGGATAAATACCTGATTTGCTTTGAACGTCGTGATAATAACTGGACTTCCAGTGAAAAATCGCGAAAAGAGTATCTTCCACGAAGACACGAATCCCGGATTTCGTCATAATGCAGAAATGGGGGTGGATCGCGGTATTTACGATCGGTATAAAACATAAAGCGCTACGACGGGGACGTTAAGCGCGCTCGGTGACGGCATGTTGGAATTTAATAACCACCGAGCACAGACTTGAACCCGTTTAGAATTTAATACTAATTTAAAAGAGATTAGTTCAGTATCCGGCGCTAGACAAGGATCACCACCCTCTCGCATCCGCCCCCTTCGTCCCGGGGGCGAATTTCAGGGGCAGTAACCGGGCACAGAAGCCGTGTTCCCATGGGGGGGAAAGCGGCTTACTTAATTGAGCTTAATTTAAATTTAATTTAATTTCCACCTCCGCTCTCCTTTCTGCTCTACTGTGCTGGTAGACACGCGTGTCTTTCTTCATTTTTTGAAATCTTTGGGACGAAGGGTGGCAGAATTAAGTAAATATAAGCGCAGTTGGGGTCGTTAGTAATGGAATTAATTATCGCGTGGGGTGCATGCAAATGCATTTCTATTATGCCTGTTAAATAATTGGGGAATGAGGGACCATTAGAATGTTTGTAGGTAACTACTTATGTGCTTGAAAAAGAAAAGGATAAGTCTAGTTGTCTACTATATTTGCATTTGAAAAATAAATGGAAGTTTGGGGAAACACTCGGACAGAATGTGGGGGAGAGTTGCCTTTATTGGACCGGCTCCTAGATTGGACCATTTGTGTATCTCGATAAACAAATATATTTGCAGTGGTTTTTTTGGCTACACTGATTTAGGAAGTGGAGATGGAACGTGCGAGAACAGCGAGACGGTTATTCATTTGCTTGTCGTTCAGCTTCGTCGAAATAGAGAAACACGTGGTGCACGATCATTATTTTTCGTGCTATTTCAAGTGAATTTCTTTTTACATCTTGTAAGTACCATCATTTTAAACGATACTAGTGTAAAGTGTGCTGTCTTAGCTACAACTTCATGTCCTTACTTTCCCATCTTCGTATAAGTATAACAATGAAAACATATCTTTTTGATGTAACCTACAAGTTGCCTAATATTGGACCATCACTACTTGCTTGAATTGGGCCGGTGGATTGTAGGATACAATCTATGTTATGGTAGCGAATAGTTAAAAGCATACGAAAAAGGTTTTTTTCTCTCAAGTATTGCTTCCTATGTAGCAGAAACAGTGAAGAAGACAGGATACGATGTCTTCAATGTCGCACCTGGGTTCATACACGTTGTGCAAATGTGAAACCCACCAAAACAACGTACTATTGCACTAAGTGCACCGTAAGATACTTGTTTCTTCCTGTTTCCATTTTTTTTTCAATGCCCTGATCAGTGTTTTTTAGATTGTATATTTAAATTCATTGATTTTTAGGAGCAGTCCAACGTAGGAAACCAACGGTCCAAAGTACGAAACCGGTTGCCTGGAATGGAGCGAAGTCATTAGTTTAGTTTTTTTGAAATATTATTTTAATCACATATTTTATCAACACACCAAATACATGATAAAATCTGCATAAAATGCTGATCTTTTTCCCGTTTCTGTTTGCTTTCTGAAATGTGTTATGCCCGTGTAGGAGAGAAAAATAAGAAAGTGGTCCAAAATAGGCAACCCTCCCCTATGCTTGGAGATTAGGTAATACATTCGGAAATGTGCTAAGATATTTGAAGGGGGGTAATAGGAGGTAGGAACAGCTTGTTTAACGTCCTCCACAAAGGCAAGGTTGATGAAAGTGAAATTTTAGCAACTTTGATATGGAATATAATCGAGTGGACTGATTCAATTTTTAAAATTCACGATCGTGACTGACACACTGCTCAAAATAATTACTTTCGTTGTTCAATGTAATTAGACATAAATATTAATGTCTTCAATATCTTGTAATGATCCATTTCTGTTATTCATTACACAACAGTGTGAATACTCGAAGGAAATAGGAATTTTGGGTCAAATTGGACCCCGTATACGACATCGACGTCCAAGTGTTAACACATTGACTGACATGGGGGTGACCAATCAACCAACTTGTCCAGCCAGAACATGTCCATACTGATAACATAATCAACCCCTCGACTGACAAACTTATGAATAATATCACTGTCATTAGCAATTACGCATAATTTTATCCGTGAAATATTTTTACCCCCTGCGAAACACATTCGAATGCTCCTGAATGAATCGAAAATGTGGAACGACCGTATAACAATCAACTTATTAGGCAATAATTACAAGTGCTCCGCGTCGTCGCGATTGACACAATTCTTCCATCGATTCCCAGCCACTGGTTTCCAGGCTAATGAGAAAAATAATGCCCCTCGCTCGGTTGGATGGAGAAAAATTGTTTCCCTGATACACGGATTCGCGGCGTAAAGCCGCGCGACACATTTCCCCGCCGCGTTCGCGGCTTTATATTTCAATCCACCTAACGTCCGATGATTTACTTTGGATGTAAATCATTGAGGTTCTCGAGGTGCCGCGTCAATGTCTACCGCGGCGTCCCAGACGTGAATTTCGAGAGACGATTCCAGCACGAGCTCCTCCGCGAGCCTGCTGGATATCGAAAACCCTCTCGAAAGAAGAAGAAGAGAACTTTCCTGTTCTCTGTGTGTGTGTGTGTGTGTGTGTTTTTTTCTATCCCTCTGGCTTCCCCTCTTTCCACGCGAAGGAATTCATCTCGCGAAAAAGTTGGCCGAGCCCTCTCGGTTGTTCTTCCCTCTCGCGGGCGCTGCTCATAATGTGATTGCCCACCCGCGGGAAAAGAAGCTACGGCATCGGAAAGAGGAAGGCTAGAGCGCTGCGCGAAGGGAGGGTAACTGATTCGAGCGAAAACTTTGAATATTTACAGCTAGGCCGCGGCTACGGCGTTCTCCAGGGCGCCCTTTAAAATTTATTAGCGAATATCGATGAAATTCCATTGTGGCGTTGGATTTGAGGGCAGGGGGATGCTGGTTGGGGTGTTCGGCTAGATGAATCTCGGGCGAGAGAGGCGTGTTTGGGGTTGAGGCTGGTGGCGGTCCGTATCACACGAAGGCGAACCTTACAAAGGAGGGTGGAAAAATAATTATCAGTGATCACGCTTAAGTGTTATTTGTTCGTAATTCGAAAGGCAGAATTACGAATTTTCAAGTAGTAAATGAACTTGATACTCCGGTATTGTAAAATAGAGATGCAAAACTGGGGATCACAGATCAGAGGCCGATGTTTCTAAAACCAAGTGAGAAATAAAATATCTGCGTCTTAGAAATATTTTAAAAAAAGTTGAAAAATAGTAACCTGTTCCAAGAGAAGATCATTTCTCTTTCTTCAGTGATATACGTACCTACGCTGAACAATTCGATTTTTTCCCAAAATGGCTCTGATTGAATAGACAAGGGTCCCAGTTAAGGGAACGCTGTTTCCCCTCGAGGGATAAGAAGGAAACTCGGTGTTAAATTTCCCGAACACAAGAAAGGGAAGAATTCTGTTGTTCCTTATGCAGATTGTGTAGAATTTATACAGAACGGTTTTGTAATTCAAACTGGCACGAACGTGGCATTAATTCCCGCGTGCAACTAGCCGACGCCCTTTCCCCCGAAGCTCGGGTTAAAACAGCGACACTTTCCTTTTAATGCGCGGCGGAATAAAACATCATTCGGTTAGGCGAAGTTCCGCGGATATTTTTTTCTACTTCCGTCGACTTTTACACATAGAGCCCTGAATATTCATCGGCTTAGTACGGCGGGAAAGTTCAATCTGCAAGAAGTGGACAGACGACTTCGTTAGGGCCTTCCTTCCCGGCCGCCCCTTCCCGTTTTCCTGTTCAAAGTTTCGATCCCGACTGGAGCCCCGGATAAACTTTGATAAGGTAATATTGTTACCGGTGCCTCTGACAAACGAACGGCCCTCCACTTCGCCAGGGAGCATGTCCGATGTCACGTCTACGAAGATGGATCAGATATAAAATTAGGAAAATTGTGCGTAAGATGAAAACTTTCGATGATTCCACCTCAATCAGGGAGTTAAGAAGCTCTTCGGCTGGAGATAAGCCCACTGCGGTGGGTGCTGGAGGTAACGCTTTTAAGGAAAAGTTGAAACTGGGAAAAGCTTGGGGTTGCAGAATTTTTCTTTCTAAACGAAGTTGGGCTTCAATTCGTGTAACGACTGTTTGATGATATTAATCCACTCTCAAGTTCTTTACTATAGCACTTAGAACGTACATAATGTAGGTGTATGTACTATGTAGAATTCGTATCTTGGCGAGCATTTATTATATCGACTTGCGTTACGAAAAGTAGCACGTTTCAATTTTCTTACGAAAAGTAGCACGTTTGCCTTCGTTCTCACGAAAACTATCACGTTTCGGTTTTCGCTGCGAAAACTAGCACATTTGAGCGGTTTGCCACGAAAAATAGCATGTTTCGTCTTTCAATGCGAAAACTAGCATGTTGGAGCGGTTTGTCACGAAAAGTAGCATGTTCGCGTTTACCCCGCGTTCGCAATTCCCGCATCCTCCCTTACTTAAATTATGTAGATTAAAATTTTCATATGTGTTGTCTTTTGGAGATTAGATGGAATTATTATTTATTAAACAATATTTTCAACAGTTGAATTCTTTTAAACTGCCCACGCGCTGAAACGCGATAGTTTCTGCAGTCTGCAGTATAATCGAAAACGAGCTATTCTTCGTGGCCAAACCGGATAATATGTTAGTTTTCGCCATAAATTCCCAAACGTGCTATTATTCGTGGCGAAACAGTATAACGTGCTAGTTTTCGTCGCAACAGTACGAAATGTGCTATTCTTCGTGGCGAGGCAGTCAAATGTGTTAGTCTTCGCGGCAGAAGACCAAACGTGCTAATAGTCGTCAGAAACGATGGAACGTGCTTCTTTTCGTGGCAAACCAAAACGTGCTATTTTTCGTAAGAAAATTGAAACGTGCTACTTTTCGTAACGCACGTCGATATCTTCGAATCAGGGTGGATTAAGTGGAATACAAGCAGCAGGGGAAAGTGACAGAATCTGTTAACTAGGTGTCTACAAACCGAAGCCCTCCTTGCAGATGTTCGACAAGTGTCTCGTCCAAGCGTGCACGTGCAATGACGGGCACAGACGGGTGTAATGCAACGTGTAATGCAACATATAATGCAACGTGAAGTTTATGCACGCGAAACGAGGGTTCCTCGAAACTAACTGCAATATGATTCATTGGAATTCGTAGTGTGCTGTCATTTGCAGCAAATACGTCGAATATACAAGTCGTTATAAAGTTGTTCCAAGTTTTCATTAAAGTGAGATCTTTGTGGTAAAAGGGAGAGCAAACGCGACGTTATTTGGACCGTTTCAAGTCATTGGAACCATCTGTACAACGTATCTCAAAGTCATGAAAAAGAGAGTAAGATAATGCGTCTTCCTTAAGGAATGCATTCAGTCTAACTCTCTGTCATGAAACCTTTGATGTAAAAATAGGGGCGATTTATCTCCCCCCTCGGCATTCTGCTTAAAACCGTTAAAAATGCACCAAAGCTACGAGTCTTTACACACGATACACTTAAATCCCTCATAGATTTTTTACCCTGTTTAAATCACCGCTACTTCTCCACGGAACTATCTTGCGTGAAAGGAATGTTAACATGGATGCACTATTAAGTAGAATCGAATCACTATAATACACTACTATTTCGATGTCAACTGTCATAATACAAACATTAATTGTATAAAAACAATAAGCGCAATCTCACCCTAACTGCATATATTATTATTATTATTATTATTAAACGTCTTTATTACTGGAGTAAAAGGCGAGGCGCAGCTAGTATGCTGTTACTATGCCTGACCTTAAATACAAACAACAAAGAAATACAACAATATATAAACAAACAACATAATAAAATAATAAGAAATAGGATAATAAGAATATAAGACGAAATACAAAAGAAGAGAAAAGATAAAAATGGAAGAAAAAAATTATAAAGATTATAAAGATTATAAAGATTATAAAGATTATTAAAGATTATTAAAGATTATTAAAGATTATTAAACATCATTAAAGATTATATGTGTCGTGGGAAAGGGCCCTTAGGTTACACGTTGCGTGACACCAGCGTGCACCCGGCCTAACACCGATCCCGCGCGCTCACTTTCATCCACTGCGCCCAACAACGCCGCGGACCTAACGAACCGCCAGCGATCGCGACGTAAAACGACCATCCGAACGCCGCCGAACGCCATTATCCTTCCCCGCAGTGAGCAGGGGCGAGGCAGAAGGTTGAACGAAAGGAAACGAAGAAAGTGCATCGGCTGATCAGGCGGCGCCGCCGTTCCTTTTGCAGCTGGTCCAGTTACAGCGTAACAACTCGTAGCTCCCGCGATAAACGGATTACGAGCGGCTACGTGCATCGAACCGAAATTAATTCGGTCGTGGCCGTGGCTGGAACGAGAACAAAGAGGAGGACACCGCGTGGAAATGCCGGGAAGAAGAGGGAAAGCTACGGCGGAGGGGGGTGGAAGACAGGAAGGACTTGGCTTATCCGCGGCTTTACCCGTTGTTTGGAACGGGCGGCCGCCTTCGAAATGGGAAAAGGGACGAGGGGGTGGAAGGAAGTGTCGTTGATGGGGTAGCTAATGAGGGAGAGCGAGGATAATGTCGTTATAATAAGTAGCTGCGGTGGAGGAGGCAAGGTAGTGTTTTATAGCGCGAATGGGTCCGCGCTCCTAAGGACTTTAAATGTCCTTGCAGACGTTAAGTGACTCCGAGTGGAAGCCAGATAGCGCTTTATTGCCATCAACGTGCCCACGTTCTACCGGGCAGCGTCGTTCTCGTTTGCCTGTGGTAGACTGTCACTACTTATCTTGTTCGCGCACACGCCAGGGACCTTTTGTTTCTTAGATACTTCATGGGTGGATTTGCTATTATCTCCCGATAAACGAGAAACTTTCTAATCGGTATAGAGGGTTATACTCTTGCTTTATGATGCATGGGTTAAAGTGGAAAATAGTGTAGTTCATTGAGGGTGGAAATATTTTCTTTAAGGAACTTCGCGGAATGAGCAGTAAATGGGCAGTAAAACAATGATCTTTTGAACCTGAATTACTGTTTGAACTTCTACCCAAGGTTACTGACAAGGAGAGTATTTTAGGTGTCCGCCTCCGATCATTTTGATTTTTGGATATGTTATAGAGGACCGAAAAATAATAAATACGTGTTTTATATTTTTCCCCGTTTTCATATTTGGGGGGTGAAAACTGCGTTCAAAGTTAGGGGTGAAAAATCATTTTTGTGGACTTTTTGAAAATTTGGTGAGTCAGCCATATTTCGCATTCAAAGACACAAAATTCGTCCATTGAGACTATTCCCCTATCTCTAACAGTTCTCGAGATATTCCACAAAAATTAGTTTTTAACCCTAACTTTGAACGCAGTTTTCACCCCCCAAATATGAAAACGGGGAAAAATAAAAAAAACACGTATTTCTTATTTTTCGGTCCTCTGTAACATATCCAAAAATCAAAATGATCGGAGGCGGACACCTAAAATACTCCCCTTGTGAGAAATAGTTTCGATAATTTGGAAATCATTAGCTGCGCGAATCAACGACACCTTGAAACTAAAGAGACGTCGAAAATAAGTAATGGAACCACCAGCGTGGAAGATTAAAGCAATGAATTATTCCGCAACCGTTCCAACACGTCTTTCAGGTTTCCTTAGAACAATGAATCTCAGCTAAGAATGTAACAAGTGAAGGCGATGCTTTCGGAAATTATTCTACGAGCGACACGTTTCGTTTAATAAAGAAAAAAGAGACAAGAACGAATAATAATGGTAGCAATGACCGGCGCGTGAAAGAATGGCGCGGGGTCGCTGGCAACGGAAATTCTTTGGATGAATATGCATGCGGCGCGTATGTGCGACTATGAAAACATTGTTGGAAATGGTCCCTCTCTCGTTGCACTCTAACTCGATGATTTGTTCCTGCGTTTTACGATGAAAAATTTCCGAAGGCCATAACCCTTCCCTCGTAAATTCTCCGGGAGAGGAGAAAAAAATCGCCCTGAATTTTTGCGTCCCGATAGATTTTTTCTTCCCCGTTTCATCCTCCAAGTTTTACGATTTTAGCCCCGCCGCGGTGCATCTTTTATGTTAACGCAAAAATCAAATTCAATCGCTCAACATGCAGCGCTCGCAATGCCGCCCGTCTGACTTATGGCGGTGTACTTCTACTGCGTAAACTTCTACAAGCGAGTATGAAGAGTCTCGTTGCTTTTCATTTGCAATGGATACGGAAAATCTAAGTATATCATCTTGTTGTCGTACAGAACGCTTATTTTCACTGCAAATAAATTAATATCGAACGATTTTTATTGAAGAGAATTGACAATAATTCTTAATTTCAATGAATTAGGAAATATTCATGAATTCTTCCTTTCTTTGACAATATTTAAATAGTTATTAGACTAAAATAGGGTCCAGCTTGTACACTTTTAATATATTTTAAGGCACAATTCCAGTTAATGTGATTTCTTCCCCCCAAACTTCACATTGCATTATCGCCTGCTATGCACATTTATTAAAAGTTTTTGTGTGATTGAATACTAATTCTTTGATCACTTATTAAGGTCCCACAGAAAACCTGAAGTGTCACAGTCGCGCGAACAGTGTGTTAAAACATTTCACTAAAAAGATACGAGTCTAAACGAATCCTTGGTACACACAAACTGTCCTCGAAAAAGCAACCGCCTTGCGTAAAGGACACTATTGTTTCCTCTTTATTATCCGCGTTTTCAAGCCGCACTTCGACCGCCAGTTTAACAATCAGCCGCAAAGGAATGCACTCGGGAAATTGACCGAGTCCATTTCCTGTTGAACGTTGCGCGGAATGCAGCCCGCAGGCACAATACGCGGATCGTTGGCCCCCCTGTCCCGTCTCTGCCCGTTAAATTCATTCCCTTGAGGGGGGGCAGCGGTCAGTCGACGAAGGTGGCGCATTACCGTCGAATGCGTCAGCCGTTTGTTCGGTCGGTAATCTTGCGGGAAAAAATCCCCATACTCTCGGAAATGGCGCAATCAGAGAGTGCACTGGCGATCGGGGTGATCGTGAGCTCACATGTGCCGCGAAGAATCGCCGTTCCAGCACCGTGGGAAAGTAATCTTGCCTGTCACGCGGTGCAACAGCTACCTACCGTGAGCAATTAGAGCACCGAGATGTTTTAGGGGGACCTGCCTCGTTGATTTTTACTGTCGATTTTTAACTCTCACCGAATATGGGAGACATGACTGTGGCGCTTAGACGGACTGGCGTCAATTAACTCTTCGACGTTCTCCTTGGATATGACGCGTACAGATTCGAAACCAGCAAAATGATGACTTAAACCCAGAGTTGGGCAAAGCTAATATCTAGATAACATCTAGTTAAAAGGTCCTTACGGTTAGTCGTTAGTCAAAGGGTGACTAAAGTTGATTTAGCTTAGCTGTAGTCGAGGCGCCAGAGCTGAAGCTGGTTAGTCAAGAGCCTTTTGTCGTGGGTTGTGACTAACGTGGTTTCGGCTGTCATTCAATTTTTAGTCGAGGAAACGACTAACCGGCGAAAGCCTTTACGGCCTGACGCGCGCGCGGTCGACTACCGGCCAGATTCTATAGAATCTGAATTTGTTTATTTTTCATCGTATCAATATGAAAGTGACGCCAATGGATTCTTGGTGTTCTCCCGGTTAATTGGACAGAAAATAATTTAAATCGGACTATTTTTAACGAAACGGGCTTTGAATTCTGCAAACACATTTCTCACGTAATAACCTTAATTATGGTCCGAATTATATCATTTTTGGGCCCATTTTCATAACAGTTTGCCAACGTTTGTTTTTTTGTTAATTAACCCACCATAATAATTGTAGGCGAAAGCATCAGAAAGAATTGTTGAGAAGCTTTTGGGCTCGGATTATCGGGAAAGACCTACCCACCCCACCGTTCTGCTTTCTCCGCTTGCGAGCGAGGACCTTCGGGCCCCAGTAGACCGCCCGTTGACAGCCGAGAGCAATAAAACCGACGGGCCACATAAAATCTGCCTGTTTTTGATAAGTGTTAATAAAAGTATTACCAATCGATTTCTCCTGTCTTCCCGATGAAAATGGGCCCAAAAATGATATAATTCGGACCATAATTAAGGATATTACGTGAGAAATTTGTTTGCAGACTTCAAAGCCCGTTTCGTTAAAAATAGTCCGATTTAAATTATTTTCTGTCCAATTAATCGGGAGAACACCAAGAATCCACTGGCGTCACTTTCATATTGATACGATGAGAAATAAACAAATTCAGATTCTGTAGAATCTGACCGGTAGGCGACCGCGCGCGGGTCAGGCCGCAAAGGCTTTCGCCGGTTAGTCGTTTCCTCGACTAAGAATAGAATGACAGCTGATCAACGATAGTCACAACCCACGACTAACGGCTCTTGACTAACCAGCTTCAGCTCTGGCGCCTCGACTAAAGCTAACTCAGGTAAGTTTTAGTCGACGAAGGAAAAAGTTGAAGTTGCTTTAGTCGAAACGTTATTTCAATCACTTTTTAGTCGAATGATGCCCAACTCTGCTTAAACCCCCCCTGATTCCACGCGGACTACATTGTATCTCAATCTCATCAAAATCCGTGACATGAAGATCTGGCGAGTAATGACCTATGTATACGTACCAACTTGTCATCCAGAAGCTAGCTACTTGTAACATCTTTCAAACTTTCCTAAGCGCCTGCACACTGCCCCCCGCCCCTCGAATGTACAGAAAAATTGGGCATCACCGAAGTGGTCCAGAGACCGATAAATCGAGTCGCCAGCATCCGACTTGAAACTGGAGGCGATGTAGCGGTGACAGGATCCTTGCGGGCGCAGAGCAGTCCGCCACGTTCGTAACATAATAGAAAACGGAAGTAAGGTGCGAGGAGGCAGAGCAACTGGGGCGCGGGGGCGTTGGAAGGTGGGCAGAGGAGGCCACCCGCCCACTTCGTCATTCCGTGGGTTGCCAGAGACAGCCGCAGAAACTTGAGGATTTATGGTCCTGCGGCCTGCGGATTTTCGTTTTCCACCGAACGACCAGTCGTTGGAAATTCCGTGTCCTCGCACGGCGACGCCGATGGGGACTCAATTAATATTTATGGGGACCGCTCCGTCTCGGTTTGCCTCCTTTTTGCACATCCCCCTTCGTTACCACTATCACCGCCGCCGACCGGCCCGGCCACATTCGAACGAACCGCAGGATTGGTTAAGCTTCGCCGCGCAAAAACGACTACCGGTTTACGATTAGCTGTACGTTTAACATCGATTTTAACTCCACGCTGCCTTGGCTTTCGCTGGAATTATACTCTTTCCGATTGCTCTGCGCCCATTTGCGCGGGCTTCCCTGATCGGGGAGTTTTATTGCGGTATTAGGTTGTCAGGAAATTAACCGCGGATTTTTAGCACGATCACGGCGAAGATGGAAGCTCAACACTAGAACTACTCACGATTAATGTACATTCTCTTCTACCAGATCAGTATGGGTATGTATGCATGTACACACACATCTGTGATATCGTAAAAGACATCGAAAATAAGTTAAATACAAAGTTTTGTGGTCTTTAATGACTTGGCGGAAATATTTATGTGGGGTTGATTTCTGAAAAGTAAATTTAACTATAACTTTATATTTATCTGTCTTACGATATGTTTTACCAGGATATACAAAATTATTTTGAGGTTGTTTTTCCAGTTTCCACGTTTAGACCACCCGAATTACATTTCTGTAGAGCATCGGATTTTTTTGTTTTTAAGATGGCAAACTTACCTCGTAAGTTATTCTTGCACTTTTTCATAATGTTACCCTTTGAATTCATACTTTCTGATTCAGACACCCCACGCTGGGTAATGTTTATGGTGTTTTTCTGCGAAAAACGGGGCGCAAAGTTCCTAATGAGTGCCGCCGTAAAAGAAGCGAGAGTTTACGCAAGGACGAGCATAGTTTGTTCAACTTCGCCTTGATGAGATCCTTTTCAAGTACTCTTGAGGCTTCGTTAACCTGGTAAACTCATCCTTCGCTTTTCCTGTCTATTTTCCCTCATCCTTCACATGGACAACAACACGATCGACCCGTATACTGACGAAAGGTTGGCGGAAAACTGTGCTGAAATGAAAAATGGAGTACCTACTAGAGGAGTGTTTTTCTAATTGATAAAGGTAACATTCCTTCATTGCTCTCTACTAAATATGTTTAATAACAAACCGAAGTGCACGAGTTTCCTTTCGGGGATTGTAGGAGGGTGAAAAGCACATTGGGAAATATTAGATCAATACCTTTAACTCGTCATGCCTTGGCTATTCAAGTCATTTTACCTCCTGATGTTTTAACATAGAATTACAAATCACTCCGTGGTATCCTCCGCGAATTTAAAAAGGATTGTGAAGAAGTGATGAAAATTGAGGCATTTGATGGAAAAAGGGCACATAAGCCTATGTGCCCTTTTTCCTTAAATCGTTTAAATCGACTCAGGTATGTGTTATGTATATAATATATCAAGGACATTACTTCTCTCGCGTTCAGATTAGCTAGATGCTGTTTTATCACGTAGCGTGATCGACTCGCAGCTTCATAGTCGCTGAGCGGTCGCGCAACCGTGCTGTCATGCAATAATCGTACTTTTGTTTCATAGAGGATTGTGTAAGCGAGGAAATATGGAAAGTGAGGCGAGTATCGAATCCGTAAGGAAAGAAGTTAATTTAAGAAAGAAAAAATTGATTTGTAGGACAGCTTGCTGCAAAAAATCGAAGAAACTAATACTTACTTAAAACATTACGTTTTTTGTTTATTTTTTTGCTTCATTTTGTATTTTCTATTTAAGGAATGTAAAAAAAATGCGTAACGAAGTAAGTAAACAAAATTATATTTAAATAACTAAACAAAGAAGCAATTTTTTTACGAATTTACCATATTTACGGAATAAGGGCACATAAATCACTTGCTTGAAACTTATAAATAAAGACACATATCATTTTCAAATCATGACTTCTGTTTTCAGAACGTTTGAAGGACACGGTAACTACATCCTTGAAAAAAATTGGATTTAATTGCATTACTTTTTATTAAGTTATACTGTAATGAAAACTTTGAAATCGATTTTCTTGAAATGGCATTTTGGCGTATGTGCCCCTTTTCCATCAAATGCCTCAATTGTATGAAAAATTTGCGAATAAAATTTTCACTTCCGCAACTTTAAAGTTTCCTTCGCCAGAGCATGTTGCCGAATTACGTAATGCAACAAGTACTACCTACGAATATTCAGAAACTGCGCCCCATGAAAACGAAGGAAGGAAGCTGACAGGATCTCGCCCAGATCCACTTTTCTATCACGATCCTCAATCACCAGGGCGGGAGTGTTGGTAGAATATTTATATTTTATTTCTTCTACTTTACAGTCACCCATCCACCATTAATCGAAAGCAGAAATTCGTGCCATCCACACCCGACAAACGTTCAACAAAACAAAGAAGAAGGACACAAACAGGGGGAAACACAATTCCGCCAACTTATTGACGAATAAGAAATTAAAACTTTAACGAATCCTCGAAACGAATTTCTGATTCGAACAGCACGGCTCGTGTAATAAGGTTCCATCCCCTTCTCGTCCCTCCCCTCCTTCACGAGATCCAAACGAGCACGGGCCTCCGCTGAATTTAAATAATTTAATACGGCCCCTGACGAACTTTTAATTCGTTTCGCTCGATTTTTCCCGCGTTTTCCTTTACGCTCGCAAAATTACAACGCGCTTTAAATATCCTTCGGGGGCAGGGGCGTTATTCAACCGAGATAAATAAAACCCACTTCCGGTTTACTGTTTCCCGTCGTCCCGTCGTTCTCAGCGATACGAACGCGACCGTGCTTCTTCTACAATTTACCAGCAATTCCTTCGGCAATGTATTTGGGAAAAACTTTAAGGTTCTCCTCCGCTTTTTCTCTATCCCTTTTTTTTTGTACATAGTGTCAGGTAAGTCGCGGTACAACTGAGGAGGAGATGAATTCTTATGGACAAGTTAAAATATATAAGCAAAGCTGTACATACTTTTGTTATTAAATTCTTATAAATTAATTCAAACACGTTTCTAATACGATTCTAACATCTTTTCATCTCGCCGATGTGGCTCCTTAAGTAGAAATCAACACACAGGTGGATACAATAGTTACAGATAAAAAATATAAACAGTCCATGAAACTGGAAGCAGTGTCTTGTTTAAAATCATTTTCCTCGAAAACTAAGCGACCGATCAAAAAGATTTATTCTACATTTTCCATTTGTTTCAAGGAGGAATCACTTCACACTCTATTGCACCCCGATTTACCAGACACCCTGTACTTATTAAACCGCGCAGTCGGCGATCCAAGTAATTCTAGCAGGAATTCCGTCGCGAAATTGAGAATAAAACTACGGATAGAGGGTGGCGGATCCGCGAAACATCCCCCCCCTTTTTTCCGGGGCCAGTTATAAACCACCGTGGAAACGAGAACGAAAACTCCCCGGGCGGAAATAAAAGTAAATTAAAGCGCGCACGGCAAGTTGTTTAAAATGTAACAGCCAATTACTGACCTTCCGCAGTAACCAGCCACGTCGATCGCGCCGACGATCAAAGCTTCCTTCTGCCGCCTCGTCCACATCCTTCGAGGCTTTCCTCCACGTACGTTGGGTTTCCTTGGGTGCATCGATTGCTGACGTTTCTGAGAGATTTTTATATCTTTGTTTGGGGGATCTTGAGCCTAAACAGGGAAGATATACTTGTTGCATAATAGAAAGTACAGATTTTAGTGGCGGAGCTAGTGGTGGGCTTCAAAACGTTTAGAATCACTTAGAACACATGATTGTAACTTACATCACTTTGAACATGTGGCTTCAGTCTCGAGTCATTTCGAATATCATTCCATTTTCGAAAACTTTAGAAGGCTTGATAGTTTTGGAAGCCTTAATGACTGTTTTGTCTATTATCGAACGCGTGACAAGTTGTCGTTAAGTACTTACTTCTCCAAATTAACTTCTTTCCTCGAAGTTCAAATATATGTCTGACATTTCTATTAATAATTCTATCTATACTTCTATATAAACTCTGCCACGATCGATAAATTCAAGCACTGCCTCAGAAGAAAAATGTCTTCATCTCAGAAACGCTGGAACCGTGTTCGCTCTTTCACTCAATCTGACCGATGCGATCCACCGACGCGAAACGTTAAATCCTTATTGCCTACAAGAAACCTTGTCGTAGCCCTTCCGCATTTTTCTATTTCTGTCTCCTCTGCACCTATCCTCCCCTTGCCTCTACCCCTTTTATTTTTCGTTCGCATCGCCATCACTGTCCTCTCGTAAGAGGATCATTCTCGCATAGTTTTTATCTCCCCTTTCGTTCCCGTCCCTTACGCTCCTTTTAAACCGGCCAATTCGCCTCTCGAACGAGAAAGCGGTGTGAGGGGGAGGGACGAAATGCAGGAAGAGCGCGGAATTATCCGCTTTCTAGCGGATAGCCAGTTATCCAGGGTGCGATTACGCTCGAGTTATGCCCGGATGTCCTGGCGACGTCGGGCTCCACTACGTCCTCTCTTTTTGCCGGCCGCGCGAGCGAGCGAGAGGAAATTGTTTCGCTCAAGGGTACCCCGGGAGTACATCCAAAGGACAGACGATAATCCGAAATTCCATTTTTCGTACTTTCCCTTGATCGTCGCGCTGTCGCCCCGGATTATACATCCGGCCCAAGTGGAAGCGCCTCGTTTCTGACCGGACCACGCTCGGTACAGCAGACGCGCGCTATTATATGCTTTACGAAGACGGAGTGATGTCGATTTTCACTTTGTCACAGTACGCAGACATCGGATTCAGTTACAGTACACTCTGACCTTGCCTGAGAGTCGTTTCGATGGATTTGTAAGGCACGAGCAAGCCGGAGTGGGTCCGTGGTTGAGGAAAAAGTGGCACAAGTGGAAGTGGTAAGTGCTTGGTCAGACGTCGACTAAAGGTTTTTATAATTTGGCCTGGAAGGTTTTATATTCTTATTTGCATTTGTGTAGCGTCGTTTAGGAATATTAGGACACCTACTGTGTGTGGAATAATTGTGAGAAACGTTGCAAATTTATGCTGCTCTCCGAATTGATATTGCTAAACTGAATAAATATGTATAAATTGCATTAAAATCTTTTTCTTTCTTTCTTGTCTCAGTGGTGTCTTGTCTTGTTTTATATTTATTAACCAAGACAATTAACATTTTTTTCGGAGAGCAGCGCCAAGTATTTTGAATAAAATATTTATTCGTATTAAAATATTTATTTGTATAAAAATATATCTGCTTAATATTATTTAATACATTTTGTCTTTGTATAAATAGTCATTGTGATAATTGGCGCAATTATAGTGTATCATTACTTTTGTAAAGTTAAAAAATATAGCACATTAATAAATTTATATTAATTTACGACAATGTTTTTAAATGCGATTCTTTTTGAATGGGTTATATACTTGGCGCTCTTTTTTGTACCTTTTTTTAAAAAAGGTAATTTTGTGGGGATTTCACACATTTTGTAGTTTTATTGATGACCAATTATCTAATTGGCGCAATTGGCTTATTTATTTACTATCATTTTTTTGTAAGAACAAAATATAAAAGATCTTTAGCGCCTCTGGGCCATAGCCTTTTTTTAATTTGCACGTCATCAGCTTCAATCCAACTACTAGTCATTCCTTCTTCTTTACATATGCTGGTGTAATGGCCATCCTCAATACATGAACCACTATGAAATATAGCATTCATAACTTTATATGATTGTCTAGCTATCAATACTTTGGTTGTGGGAATAGTACATATATTAAATTTACGTATTGCTTTGACTATTTTATCACCTTGCAATGAAAATAATAGTAAACGATTAATAACTATATCTTTCGTCAATATTAATTCATTCTTAAACATAATATAATTTCCTGTACACTGTTCACATGATCCGTTATCTAATTCATGCCAATGTGATGAAAATCATACCAAATGTCATGTAAATCGGACTACTTTTACACAAGCAATTTGTATTCCTAATGTAAAAGTAGTTCGATTTACATGACATTTGGTATGATTTTCATCAGAAAAACATAAGGAATCTATTGGTGTAACTTCCATTTCGATACGATAAAGAATAAAGAATTTTTTAATACGCTGAAATGAATATTTCACGTTTTCACCTTCAACTGCGGGGGGTAGACCACGATTTGCCGGGGTCGACCGAGGATTTCATACCTGTTTCAGAAAAAAATAATTCTTTATTCTTTCTCGTATCGATATGGAAGTGATGCCGATGGATTCCATATGTTTTTCCGATGAAAATCATACCAAATTTCTTGTAAATCGGACTATTATTAACGAAGTTAGCTTGAGGTTATGGAAATTAATTTTTCATGCAATTTCCTTCATTATTTTCCGAATTACGTCGTTCTTGGTGTCAGTTTCATCGGCGAAACATAAGGAATCAATTGGCGTGGTTTTCGCAAAGATCTGATGAGAAATGCGGAAGTTGAAGATTTCTCACTTCTTAATAGGCACTCCAACCCCTTCAAGGGTCGAAAGCCCTAAAATTCGGTGGGGCACTGCGGGGGCTTGACCTCGCCACGGAGTACCAGGACGCATCCATTGTCGGGCGGAGCTCCAGAATCATCCTGTAGACACTCTAAATTAAAAATGGCTTACTGGTATAAAAATATCTGGCAATTTAAATGCAATTTGTTACAATATATTATTATTTTGTACATGCCTGGTATAAATTTCTAGAAACTTGTGCGAAAGAAGATATTTCTCTGTCGAACCTTCTCCGGGCAACTTCCAAGTCTGTGCGTCCCCTTTGTTTCTAAAAGCTCTACATAAAAAAATGTATTAAAAAATTTTGGCGACTTACCTTGTTAATTTGGACAATAATTCAGTGTCCTATATGGTGTAAAAACCCGTGACATTTGAAAAATGTTGACTACTTACTTTGACACTTGGCAGGTTATGATGGTTTGACACTAGCTAGGTTACGTTTACCTTGACAGATGTGCTCTCTGTCTGGCGGTCACGCGACAACAAATCGTGTTTGTTACGCGATTGGCCGAAAGTGCCGAAACCTTCATCGAATGAACAACGTGCATATTGGAGACATTTCCTCTCCCTTTCATGTTCCCCTCTTGCCCACACTTGACGATGGAGAAAATCTCTTAACATAAAATTCGGCAAATTGCAACTTTGCATCGAAATATCTCAGCTCATAAGGCACGTAGGAACAAAACGAAGACACTTTTCTTATGTAAATCAAACCCAAGCTATCCATTAAGACCATTCAAAACTTAATCGGATCAGCCGTTATTGAGATTCGGTAATCTCAGGGCTCTTCAGGGAAAAGTATTTTTCTATGTTGTTCCGCGGGATTAATATTTCACAGTACGGTCGGGACAAGTGTCTCGATCTTTCTGAGAAGTATCAGGTTTTCAAGAAGTTGACGGGTTTACTGTCACGTTTGCTTTTAAACGCATTGACAGAGGACCGGCGCAGCACCGTCGTTATCGGTCTGTTTCCGCTCTTTTTAACTTATCGTCTTCCACCGTCGCGCATTACGAAGATACTCGAGGGGATGGATGTTCGAGTCGATGGCTCTCGATGCTGAAGTGGATGAAGGCCTGCGGTACATAAGTCTGGCCCATTAATCAGCTAGCAAACGGCATTTCGCAAGCTCGGAGCTCGCGACTCGAACCTCCCCTTGGTATCGGGTAGTCTGCTGTTTCAGAATTTATAGGGGCCTGACGAACGTTGATCTCCTTGCGATAAGATCGCTTGTCCCCGAAACGCAGTCATTTTTCTATCGATTCTTCGTTATCGTTGCTCGAAAAATATCGCAGTCCGCCTATTCTCGTTCATCCGTCGTTTCTCACCCCCCCCCCTGCCCGTTTGTCGCTACATTTAACTATTCGCTGGCAGGAATAGTTCGATAGATAAACTCGTGGCAGGCGTGAATGATGGTCCACGAGACTCAACTAAACAGTCTTTTCAATTTATTCCAGCCCCGGCAAATGTGCAAAAATGGACGAGGTACTAAAGCGAGCCTCCACAAACAGACACTTCCAGTTAAATTAAAGGTGTCTTGTGTGGATATGTAGGACTGTTTATTTTAAGAGTAAACTGAGAAATCGATGAAACTATTATGGCGTCTTGATTAGGGGTGGTTCTGGGAGCGTGAATATTTTCAAATTACCTAGTGGCTGGTTTTTATGGGTATGTTTATTATTGTTCGCAAGCTAGATGTCCGTAGCTGTTATAATGCTGAATATTCATGGGTTAGAGATGCAAATGGGAATTGCTACGTGCTAAAATATTATACAGTGTTACAGAGATTTTTGTAGACTTTTCTGTATTTTGTTACCATTTCAGCGTTTTGCAATAAATATCTACCCCAGAGGATTTATTTTCCTTGCTTTTTCAGTAACTTCTGCTATTGGAAATAACAATTATTTAAAAATAACAATTATCCGTGCTTTTTTAACACGGGAGATTGCAAAAAACAAGAAGAAAGATTTCCTCCCTGGAATCATAGAATACTCGTGCAATCAAAGTAACAAATATATTAACATTTATTCATAAAATTATTCAAAGCTTCTGAGTCCCTACTCCCCAGCGTCAAACTTCGCAAAAGTAAGTCATAAACTGATACGCGACCAATGATCAAAGTTACGAAAACAACCCCTAACCCTGTAATTCCAATGACTTCCTCACACCACATAATTACACAACGCCTCTACTTTCCGACCCCAATATCCTCCTCCGCATCGCTCGTCAACTCCAACAAACAACAGTGTCGTCTCATCGAGATCTCTCATCGCCTGCCTCACCCCCGCGCGCTAATTCCACTTCCGCGACCGAACGAGGCCAGCTGGCCGTCAAATTCATTCCCCAAAACGGGGGTCGAAAGGATGGGTGTATCTCCAGCCGTTATCCAGCAGCCAGCGCATCACATCGCGCGATAAGGAGCGCCGTTGCACGCAGCGCCCTCTAGCGACCTGCCCGCGGCCTCGTTCCTTGCACGCGTCTAAGCCCTCGATGTTAGCCTCGCCGCGCAATTCCGCCCCCTGCTTTGCCGCGTTACTCCGAGGCAACGGCACACTTTTCCCCACGAAATCATCCCCGGGAAGGCTTTAGCCGGTTCGCGCGGCCGTTGAGGGGCCTTCGCGGGGCTGTTCTTTCGTCGAGCTTGCGCTGGCATTTGAGCGCGAGCCAATACCGTGGATCCGCAGCATTATACGAAGAAGCAACTATTTATCAGGCCACGTATAGCGAGGGCCAGGCATTCCCTGCCTAATCCACGAGGGAACACGGCACAGAGAGCGGACAAGTTGCCATTGTTCCGGAAGCTGGAAACTCCGCGAGCCTGCTGGATCCCCTTCCTCTGGCGCGGGGCCGTCGTCCTTCCGTCCTTCCTCTTTCTACCAGGTTTACCCAGGCCATTGTGTCAGGTTTTCCGAGTGGCAGGACCAATAGACCGGGATACAGAGGCCGCTCCACACGACTGGTCCAAACCGGGAGGCCAAAGGCCGCGGAGTCTCGCTTGCCGTCCCTGTTTCGAGGCTACCGGTGAATACCTCTTCGCTGCCTAATGACGGCTCTTGATCTTCGCATTGTCCCGCCGCGGACGCAACGATTCTTCCATTGAATACGGCATGTTGTCCGTCTTACCAACTGGCTGACGTACGACCAGCGGTTATGACGTTAAGTCGCGGGATTGTCTATTGGACAAAGGCTGGGTCGAACGATGAATGGGTAAGCCTGTGTGCGATGGAATTTCGGAGCGCACCGTTCGTTTGAAGACGCTGGTATCGTTGCTCGAGTGCTCGTTATGAGGGACCAGGATATTTTGGGCTGGTTTCGGGGTAATGAGTTCCTGTGGCGTTTTGGGGATCGGGGAAATGTTTGACGATGGAAGGAAGGTATGATTGGAGTTCTGGAGTGTCTAAGAGGTCGCGCGAAGTGTTGGGTTGGTATGCCTTCGGATAAAAAATAGCAATCTGAAGGGAGAACGACAATATTTTTGTTGGTTATAGGGTAAAGAGTACAGTGGTTGGCCACCTGACAATGATTGGCCATATTTTGAGAAATAAATGAATATAAAGAAATACCAATGTTATGCCTTTTTTAATGAACATATTCATATTCCTTGTACTTTCTTGCTTCGGATGTAATCAACATTTCTCCACTCACTATATACTGTGATTATATATAAAAGCAAATAGGATGACTCGGCTTTGAAGCTTGGAAATTACAGCCATTTAATCAAAAAACCATAAGAGTACAGTTAAAAGTTTACGAATAGTTTAATGTATTTATGATATGTATATCTCTCATATTCGGTATATATCGATAAATAAAAGTTGAAACTTTATAAAAGAATTATTTATTTGTTAAAATTATACATATATTATGAAAAATATGGCGGCCGGTGATTGTTTTATAACCTTAGTAACGGTAAAACGGTTATTGGCCCCCTATTCATTAGCGGTACTGAAACGGTCATTTGTAAGAAAGATTCAACATTTATATAATTATAGTATAATTAAATAAAAAGAAGAAGTACAATTAGGTATGTTACATTGTATAGTTATATTTTAAGTTTCCTGTGATTTGAATTTTAATTGGTGTATTCAAATTCAATTTGATTATTAAATTTATTTAATTAAATTGGAATTAAAAATGAAATTTGATTGAATTAATTAGATTATTCAAATTTAATTTGATTACAGAATTTATTTAAGTAAATTGAAGTTAAAATTTAAATTGTGCTTTCCTAGTAGATAAATTGTAAAAATTTTGAATTTTTTAGTAGAACTGAATTACCCCACTATAAAATATGCCAAAATACATAAGATATATCCATTTTTTATTGATTAATTTTAATCCCATTTCTATCATCAAATCATATAACATTTTCTTTTAGGTTATATTATGTGTCAAATAGCGGCCAATCACTGTCGAACCGATCGGACAACTACTGTCGTGACCATGCCAATAACTATATTTCTTCGTAGTCAACACATTTTTTGTATATTTTTATAAATTCTTGCTTTTTTTAAATAAACTCCATTTATTTTGAGATTATTAGGACTTTTTTTTACTTATTTATATTGATTTCCAATGCAAATTTACTAAATTCACACTTATAATTCATTATTTATGTGACACGCTTACTTAAGTGGCCAACCATTGTACTCTTTACCCTACATAGAAAACTAATCCTTAAGTTACGAAACAATAAAAGACTTCGATTTTTTTTAACGCAACAGATTATATTTCACTAATTTTGTAGTAAGTTTTACAGTTTCGATTACGGTTTTATTCTATCCTTTCTAGAAAACTACACGCACAAAGAAAAGTTTTTCTTTTAAAGAAAGAGGTCGATACTCGGTGTTTGGTTGCTGTCAAATGTTTTTTACAAATATGTTATTTTTTAATTCCCATTGACATTTATATACTACAGCTGTACACGTTTTATTGTTGATTTGGGGCACGCCGATGAAAGCACAAAGAATTATTTAATTGCAGCCACGGTTGGATTCCTAAAACGTATTGAATTTTGCATCGCTGTTCGCTTCAGTCAATTTCCTTGAAATATTAAATCATAAATGTCTGAGTACGTGGCTGTATTTTTGTGTAAATGGGGACTGCATTATGATGCATTGGTTTACCACTGGAGCAACATGGATGGCAAACATTTATGCAGCAATGGTTGATGATAAGTCAGACTATTTCGATACTGTAATACAGATGAAGTCCTTTTAACTATAACTTTACCCAAAACTTTTCGTTCTTCCAAGGCTTCAATTAATAGAAAAATCAAGACAATATTTAAATATATTAGCCATGAGGTGGTAGAAGGATAAAACGAAGGTAATTTAGCTGTTACATTGTAGAGCCACGTGGTGGTTTCATTTCTTTCCAATTCTAGCGAAAATTAAGGGAAGAAAACGCTGGAAGCACATGCAGTGTACAAAGATATAAATACTTCTGCACGACATATCTTCTTCATCGCCTGATTTCTACGGTTTCCTTAAAAGTGTTTAAAGATGTAATAGTATTTTAATCCGAGATATCTCAATTATAGCTTACAGAATGAATAGTAACGTAGATCTCGTACTTGAGAAAGCATTCATTTGAGTCTTCAATTAATAGGAGACCATATTCGCAACGTTTTTCTCGGCAATTCATTACCTGATTCCCTCTAAAGATCTACCCACACCTGAACAGCTGGAGTATACAATCCAATTTCGAGAGTGGATCACTTTACATGATTCGTCTAGAGGAGGATAGTGACAATTACATTACGTTCCATTGCAGTTGGACGAGTTACAGGAGTGGTTCCGACCACTGTGCTGAAAATTCGTGATCGAAGCGAGGAAAATAGTAATCGCCCTGGCAATAGAATTAGTCATGACGTCAAATACCAAGAAATCAAATGCAGAGGAATAGAAAGCATCGCTCTTCACCCCCAAAATCCTACAATTTTTGTAATGGTTATTCCCTACAAAAGTGATACCAACTTACTCACACTTGTACTAATTCCACCAAGCAGCAAATTGTATTTTCGGGGGGACTTGAGCGTCTTTAGGCCTATTTTTGTGTCGCGAATAATATAAAGAAAAACTATATTAACTACTTTAACCATCGATATTTGTACATCACTCTCCTGAATTTGTCTGAGCATTTTAATTTTAGTAGGGTGAAAGCACTAGTAGTCGGCCACCCTCTAGTAGTCGACCACTTTTTTTATTTAGCTTAGAGAAATAAGTACTGAAATAAAGAATTTATTAAATGACAATTTTATATTATATTTTGAATTTCTAACTTTACAATACGACAAAAAGCACCCTTCATAGGTAAAAAAATAAATGCTTTTAAAGTGATTTGTAAACTAATTTTGTTTCTACATGCGCCATTGCTGTTTCCTAACCTGAGAAACATAATTGTGCTTTGAATAGAAATGACAAATGTAATTCATTTCTATACATTTTTTACTGGAAAATTATGCTATTCCACTGAAAAAGCATCAACAATTTTATATGCGCTTCAAAAATTTAAAAATAATGGGAGGTCAGTAACTGGATCATCATTCCCTTTCAATTTTCAATAGTCGACCGCAGCGGTCGACTTCTGAAGCTAACTGCATTCACAATGAATGCTAATAGTCGACCACGTTTATATAATTTATTTATAGAATACAAATACCTACTTTAAAAACTTAAAATTTGTTACTGCTTCCTATCTTAGAAACGAAAAATTTAATTTACATTGGAAAAAAAAAATAATTTCAATTTCTTATTAAAATTTTGATAAAGTTTTTAAAAGAACTTATTTTAGTTACGCATTATTCCTGTCATTATTAATTATTTACTGATGTTGCACATTATATTTAAAAATAAATTTTAGTTTGTAATGCGCACATAACCTATTTTGAATTTCATATTAAAAAAGGTGGTCGACTACTAGCTATCGGACCGGTCGACTTTTAGAGTTAAGCGGTCGATTATTAAAGCATTCGAACACTTTATTTTTAACGCTAATTATTTATTTTCCCCGAACTTTCCTACTAACACAAAATATTTAGTGATACATTAAATACATTTGAATTACTTCAATACATTTTATATATTTTATAACATTGATTGTTTATTTTTTTTAGTACTTTTCATTCGAGTTTAGCTTTAAGTGGTCGACTACTAGTGCTTTCACCCTATGTGAAAGATCTTTTATTCTCCATTACTGATCCACAGATTCGCCTTCTGTTACTGTAGCAATTATTCTAAATGTTATGTGTCGCGTTGTCACAGAATTACGCCTGTACACGCCGTAAAGTGGATACAGGCTTAAATACTCTGGTTTTGTTACTGTTATTTCGAAGACACGCCTTGTTGAGCCCGACAAACTGGCTGGAAACACGAGCGCCTTTATTGTGCGTACAAAGCAAAAGCAACGAGTTGACGTGATTCCCAAAGGTCTCGGCGTTCGAGTAACGAGCAGCGGAAGTTCGCTAATAAGCTAATGAGAAACGTCAGGAGAACGGAGCCTTGCCGACGACGCACTTACTCGTGCTCTTGGCAGCGACGCATCGAACGAGCAAAGTTTTGTTGACGCTAATACACGTTTCGCAGACTGTGTAAATTGTGCCTACTCAACGCATTCCCAGCTTCGAGCGCATTCCTAAGTTTGAGTTAGAAACAGTGGATTCTGTGGATCAAGCAACGTTTTCATCATTGCTAGAAGACATGCGAGGGAGGTTTATTATATTCTATTTAGATTATTATTATTATTATTATTATTGTTATTATTGCACGGGTATAGTACCCTTTAGTTTACAATGATAAAAACTAAAGAAAAAGGATTACATATCAACTAAAACTAAAATTAGTTAAATAAAGAAACATATCGTCATGGGATGGAAATACCATCGTATTCGCTGAATTTTCTTTCACAGAACGACTTTGGAAAGAAAATTTTTCTTCTTCTACAAATTTCACTGCGTTTTTTTTTAGAATATTATCTGAAACGAAATACCACTTATATTTATTACAATGTTTGCTTTTAGTGTAATATAAGCACAGTACAGAATTTCGTCGAAGCATAAGTAAGGCTTAGTAATATTTTATAAGTGTACAGCTCTGTTAAATTATACGTATTTTGTTGCCCGGAATCCGCGTTTCCTTTGGTTTAATTAATTACGATAGGAAGTTCCGCAGATAACGACAGAAAAACAATGTGGGATCCAGGAACTTCCGTGCGCGAGAAGAAACTTCCGCCGCGAGAATAATTGATCTTGCTGGACGTGGAAGACGTATGACCACCAAAGTCGTTGAGTCTGACTACTGAAGAACTTGAGAAACGTCGACAAGGGTGGAATTCCTTGATGAAATTCAATTAGCTCGACGATTAAACTATGTAAGAAAATTGAAAGGAGGACCGGACGATATCTGCACGCGTTCTTCTCAATCACTGCTTTCACGAAACCAAGCTTCTTAAAAATTAATATTATTCAAAAATTAGACGAATGAATGCAAAGACTAAATTAATCCTTTGCCTTCACACAGTTTATATACACATATCTAAACTAAAATAGCGACGCAAAGTGAATGCAACAATCAGTCAAATATATCTGCAACTATTTCAAGCAGGTGTGTGCTGTTTGAAGGGAACGAGCAAAGTGGAAACGGATAGAACTTTTAGACTCCACTAATATTTTAAAGACAAAGGAGACTTGCTCCTGCAAATATTTCCCCAGCTTAAATTATTCAAGTCACCGCATAGGAAGTCGTTCCCGTGCCTTCCACTCGAGTTCGACGACAAAATAGGTAATATCAAGAGACGAAGAACTCGCCCTCCCCCTGGAAGAATAATCGATTCGAGACAATTCTGAAGGGACGAATACCAAAGTCAAGATCACAGGGGTGATCCACATCGAGCAGAATATTTGAGCAAACGATACGAGAGGATTTTTCCAATTACTTGCCTAGCACGTTGACTGCCGCGTCACCCATATCTGGGTGACGCCTAAGTTTGCCCGGGGGTCACGTCACCCACAAATGGGTGACGATTTTCACTTATCTGATGAGGAAGGATTTTATTAAGTTCTTACAAGAATGCTAACTAGTAACGATATGTTATGATTAATACAACGCAAACAAATATAAAACTATACAATATTATCAGGGAATGCCTGTTTTTATAATAGCAATGTACTATTGCCCGATGAGAAGAAGACTGACTACCTCCAAGCTGAAATGTCACAGGGGCAAGGGGAATCGTCCACTCGCGTCAACCTATCCCCTCCAACACAGTTCGCCCCGTGACGAAGAACGTAAACAAAACCAATCGCGGCAATCCGCGGATATGGACAGCCGCTAAGAACCGAATAGTAGGACTTCTTGGAGGGGATAGGGTGGAGCGAGCGGGCGATTCCCCTTGCCCCTGTGACATTTTAGCTTGGTGGTAGTCAGTCTTCTTCTCATCGGGCAATAGTATACACATTCGCCTAATTCTTTTGCCGCTTGAATTTTTAACAATTCCGTGGCTAAAATGTCCTCAAACTTTGTCATGTCTTTCCCCGTGCTTCTTCAGACTTCATTGACTTGATTCACGCGAGACAGTGAACCTGCTAGGACGTATGTATGCGAGGCAGTGATATACATAATTAAGGGAAGGACGAGGACATTCGTTTGGACGAAATGATCGATGGGGTGACGTTGTTGGTCAACGTTGCTCACTCGATGGCCCCAGCTATATCTTTAGCGGACAGAGCCACACCTACGTGACAGTACGATACGTCATCTCGATGATAGTAGCTTATAACACGAAGCTTCGTGGACGAGCAAAGATTTATGCTGCTTGACCAGAGGGACAGTGGGTAGTGCCACCTTTTTGGTAGGAAGCTATCCCAACTAACATTATTTCTTTCCAACACCAGCAAACTTGGACAAGCAACGTCAAATGTATCAAACTCACTGTCTTATTCATTTCGCTCTTACAATTTCGTAAACACTTGAGACGAGAAATGGTACTCTTAATGGAGTAGCAAGAATTTACGAAGTACCATAAAGAAACACAATAGAATCGCGACAGTGGGATGTCACCAGTGACCGGGTAATTCCATTATCCCAGCTCTTCGTACTTCAATCCCATTGTCCACTGACTTCTGTCCAAGAAATAAATCAAGCCCGGTAAGAGACCATCGCGCCTAATATACGAGAATTTCGCCTTGAAAATTTCCCTTCGAATAAACTGGCGTAGGAGAGCTGCGATAGGAGCAGCTCCCTTTCCCCCTACTTCCCTTTCCCGGGATATTCTTTCCTTACGTTTTACGCGCTGGATAAGTTAACGTGCATGAAAACGATGTTATTTTACGGTTGTTGCACGTGGATTTATTGCGTTCAGGGGCTAGTCGAGTGCGCGTATCGTATCTTATCGCTGGCAGAGGAATTTAGAGGGAAAGCAACTGGATCTGAAGGAAGGGCAAAGGTAGCGCAATTCTGATTTCACGTGTTTCTCGATCTGTAACTCTATTCTACACGCTTCATTTCTCTCTGATATGAAATTCCGTCTTTCCTTTCTGAGCTAGGGAACGCGGCACGGAGAGCATTGCAATTATTCGCAAAGCGTGCGAAGTTTGGGCGTAGATGAGAAGAAAAATTGCTCGAATTCTCTTTCCCTTGACCATGAGATCTGTGGACTTTCTCGGAAATCATTCTTTCTTTTTAAGGCAGGATAACACCTTTGACTGCGATTTTGGAGGCGTTTTTCATGAATTTTTTTTGCATACAAAGAATGCGCAGAAGCAAAATCGGTTTCAGTCATTCATTAATGTAACTTTAATCTGTAATTACACATTTTTTGAAACTGAAAAAGTGAAAAATAATCTCTTGTAGGTGGCGCCAAAATACACTCCTTTGGAGGAACATCGTTAGACGGCGTGTCAAATTCCGCTTTGTACGTGGCTCTTAGAAAAAAAACCAAAGAATGTTCCTATTAACAACAATATTTTTCAATGATGTACGTAGGGATTTTACGAAATTTCGATTTTTAAGAAAATGGCGGCCATTTGAACAAAAAGGTCAATTTTTTAGGGTAAAAAAGTTTAAAGAAGTTTATAAAATTGCGCACCAAAAGAAAAATAACAACGCTACAGCAAAAGTCCTACGTACATCGTTAGATTACACCACGGGGAAGAATTGTGCAAAGTTTCAAGTCAATCGGATGAAAATTATAGGAGTAATCTGACACGCCGATTTGGAAAACATCGTTTCGAGAAAAACGCGTTTAAAGTTTTATATAGATTTATATATCTGTTCCAATCCGGTTTTTACACAAGAAAAAGGTTCCGGCCACCTTTCTAATGAATGAATTTCGATTCTATACACTTGAAAGAGTCCTTTGAGAACAAAAAAATTTTCAATTTTTTTTAAGTGCGAAGGTGGTATCCTGCCTTAAAACACTTATTTCACAGGTTACGGTCTGAACAATAAATGAATAGTTTTTCTGAAAGTTTCTACTTTGTCAGGAAAGCTTTACAATCTTTGTGCATTGCTGGAAGGCATTTTATTATAAGTGCAACAAAGTAGGTATTGCTTTCTCAATTATAGTGTGAACGTGGAGTATGAAATGCAGATACATGTAATCATATTTTGTCGAATATCTACTTTTAAGTTGGAAGATCGACACTTTTCCTGAATTTCTTTTTGAACATCATGAATGAAAAGTTTGGGAAAAATTTAGTGACCATAATCCCAATTATCCTTACATCGACATTTAACGGTTCTTTCACGATTCGGTTCGAAACAACTGATACCTTCGTAGTGCTCAGCTTTCCTCAACATCAGCATTCAATCTTTCAAAAGCTCTCCGAACCACGTAGCTAAAACTTTTAACAAACTTTCTTCTTGGGGCCACGGATGATGGCTAAGAGTTTGAGGAGCATTGGTACCTATGACGTCAATTCTTTCACCATTCAACTCGACGTAGCTTATGCCTCCATAGCTACCCATTTAATAAGTCAAAAGCTGTTCAACCTACGAAACCGAAGATCTTCCACAAACATACTTCTTCAAGCCATGAATGACTACTAACGATTTCGACAACCATTGCTAACCACGGCACTGAACTATCCTGCGGTTCGATTAAGAACAGGTTCGTTCACGCACACTGCTACCCCGAAACCGCGACGAGTAGATCAAACGAACGGGGCTGCAGCGCCATTTTGAGTCTGTCTAGATGCATGCATTTCAGATTATACACTCGAGTCCAGCGCTGGCAGAGATCGTTGGGCCAGAGGTGCCCCCGTGACTTGTCAACGGCCGCCGACGAAGACATCCCTGCCTGGTGCCATACCGTTCGACAATGACGGATAGGCGTGAGCACCGCTGAGGTAATCTAGACTCTATTGCCACTATCAGGACTGTCGATCAGGGTTGCTTGTTTCTCTTTGAACCAACCGGGTCAACCGGCTGCAGTGTCAACACGCCGGAAGTGCTCCTATAACGGTCCCCTTCACGAGCCTCAGACTCGCCTCTGCGTCATCCTGCTCTTGCAACCCCATTTTTCTTCATCTTTGCCACGTCTATCAGACCACTCGACCAATCGGGAGCTACCACGTCCCAGCCACGGAGACATTTTCTTGGAAATTCTTTCACCGCATTGCTGTTTTTTCGTTATGCATGAATTTCTAGTGCATTGTTATCCTTTTGAATTAATCATCGAATAAGGCTGTTCCCTGTTTCGTGATGCTGTTAGATTTTTTTAAGGGTGGAGCAAGTTGAGGTAACTGTGTTGAGGCTACGTGGTACAAATTTTGGTTTGTTTAGATAGTTAATAGGTTTTGTTATTATATTGTAATATGAAACAGGGTGGTAATATGAACCAGGCTGTTATTTCTGCAACTACGTTTTGCATCTACCCGCAACAACAGTAGCTATAGCCATTAGGCTGCTCTGTTGATCATTAAGTGTCATACTCTCGTCTGTATCGTCAACTGCTTGTGGTCGTGAAAGCAGGTTTTACGTTTCACATTTTACAGAAACCAAACTTTTTCCCATTTCAAAAACGATTCTACTAGCTTTATTGCTGAATGTAAATATCTCATCAATATCTACATATACTGTGTTGAATAGTAACAGGATTAAAGTTTGTGTTTAAAAAATGTTTTTCCTTTGTTGAGGGTTCTTGGATCATTTTCAAATGACGTTGGTTGTAATATGGAACAAGTTGTTTGGAACATATTTCACACTCCAGCCACCAAAATCTGGAGAACTTTGGGTTCAGTGCAAAATATGTCAGGATTGGGCCCATATTCTGTGCAGTGATTGTGAAACTTAACACTTTATTTGCGACTTCTGTTCGTGCAGAATATGAATACAATTTTAATTCAATTTTTCCTCTTCACTTATAAACTGTATTTTGTATTCCCATGTTTAAAGTAATTTTTTTCTTTTACACTTGAAGAAAGCTTATAGTAACAATGAATATAATTTTTATATCTGTTTCTTATTACCACCCTATTTTATATTCTAAGGATTAATAATACATTATAAGAGGCACGTTGGTTAACAATACTGATGATTGTTGATGCAATAGGTACATTTAAAATAAGTTATTTTCTCTAAACCAAAAAATTGGTCCATATTACCACCTCTTCTCCTACAGTTTCATGTTAATAGTGATAATGAGCTGTTTGAATGTTAACTATTAACATTTTATGGTCGACTGTTGGTGTTTGTAAAGTGGTGTTTTCACATGTGTGGAGTAAAATATGTCTGAAAGACTCGAGAAGGTTACTGATGCTAGTCAAACACTTAAAAAGCTTTTCAAAGGCAGTATGCACCAAAGGGGTGTTTTAAGTATGTTCTACGTGTGCGTTGAAATATGTGGAATTGTGGCTTGAGAGTGTGTAAAGGTGTGAATACGTTCGTGCACACCTGTGTTCTCAGAAAATCTTTAAATGTTTTATCCTTTGGCACAATACATGTGGAGAAAAAAGTGGAAATTCTAAAGATCATGTGGGTCTATAAAGCGGAAAGATCAAGTTTATTACTCAAGTAGAAAAAAAAGTAAAGTGAAGTAAAAGCTCATGGAAATTCTCAATTTCAGAAGAAACATAGATGATTCATGCATATTCTAACCACAATTCCCTCTCACTGCCCTTGACAAAATTTTTCTAGCCTTACCACGTGCATACTTACTTTTAATTTATCTTACAGTAGACGCACTGCGTGTAATAGGATAAAAGTGTTTGAGCAGGCGAGTGTACACGTGCAAATTCATGTCATTTTTAATTAGACCCTGTATACTGTGAATAATTATCTACGCTAACCCGTTAAATAAAAATGTCTCGAAACGACGGTGGAAGCGTTGAAAAATTTACGGCGCGAAAGATTAATGCCTGTATAAAAGGAGAAAAAAGGAGCAGTCGGAAGGCACGCTTGCACCACGATACGAGGTGTTTTATCAAGTTGCACGCTTCTGAACAAAGGATGAGCAACCGGAGAACTCGCGGCCAGGTCTGCGAGCCTGAACGATTCGCCTGCAAGTTCTCTCGGCTATCTTCTTGCCTGCTAGTCTCGCGAGACAAGTGATTTGACTTCTTGGAAGTAAATTTTCTAGCAGCCAACGGAAACGCAGCGAAAAAGACCTCTTATCATTGCTACTCGTTGTTGCACTAAGACACATTTATGTCGGGATAATGTGAGCGGCATCGATAACTCTTGCCATTGGGTTCTCCAGCCCAAGAGACGCGCTATAACTTCGGGATCGTCGTGGATAATTTTGTACTGGATACAAGGAGAATACTCTTAAGATACGATAAAAGCTTTTACAAATTGAACGAAAATTATTTACAATTTATAATGGGATTATGATCACTGGAAGATTGCCATCTTGGAGTCGTAACGGAGAAAACGTTGTAATTTCTGTAGCTATAATTATACTATTGTAGGGGGAATGTAATATTATCTCTATAACATTGAAAATGTATACACGTATCATGGAAAGAGAATAATTCTATAGGGTGACTGTACCTAATATCGCCAGTGTTCCTAATATCGCCACTCGCTATATCTCTTAAAGTAAGCACTAAAATTTATCGGTTATGCACTGAATTAGTACCTAAACATATGTAGGAAGACATACTATAATTGCAGCATCATGTGATCAACAATTACAGAAAGGGAAGGACTTTAGAGAATCTTAATAGTGTAAAAATTTATTGGCCTATCACAATTTTACGTCACATTCGGAGAAGGTAAGTTTAATAAATCTGTGAATGCAAGAATATCTACTAGAAATACCTAATTAATGATGTAGGGGAGACCGGGGCAGGTTGTAACACGGGGTAAATTGTAACATAAGTAAAATCTTTTGAACGACAAATCTGGTAACCCACAGCATTCGAGAGCTGCTTGACGATATTAGCACCGTCGGTTTTAGTGACACAAACGAGCGTTATGTATTCATTTTGTGGTAATAGCCCAGAATTTTAGTATTTAGAGCACGTAAGTAAATGTTGTCTTAGCACTTTTATTTCAATTAACCGTCATTAGGAACCGTTTGAATTTTTGTTTCTTTGTCGCAAACGAATCAGTACACATTGGTTTATTATTATGTGTACGCATTTTAGTGATTTGATGTTTAGTTTCTCGTTTGCTGAGATAAAACGCAAAAACTCGACCTCGGAGTAAATTGTAACATGTTATTATACTTACTCCGCTCCAAATGGTGATAAAGCAAGCTATTTGCTTACACACCGGAAAAAGATGCTCTACACGAACAACAGAACAATCGAGAATCCTAAAAATTGAAAAAAAGTATGAAGGCAAAAGTAAAGAAAGCACAGAAGAAGATTTTGATAGAATCAGATGAATAAGCAATGATTGCTTAACTCATGTATATCTAATGTTTAATAATGATCTGTGTTTTCATTTATATTGTTTAGAAATCTTTATTTGTATTCATATTTGTATTTAAATAGGTAAAACAGATGTGTTACAATTTACCCCGGACTGGGGCAGATTGTAACAAAGGTTCAGATTTGTTTAAGATGAAGCTAGATGTCTAAGTGTCCAAGATTTTGTCACGTACTTTCACGCAATTAGTTCACCACATATGTAAGTAGTAAATCACGCAAATTATTTTCTGATTGAGGAAAACACTTTCGAGAAAAAACTGTGAAAACTTTTTTTGTTACAATCTGCCCCGGTCTCCCCTACTTAAGAAATGAAATCGATTCAAATATTTTTCATAATGAAAATAGCGTTTTTCTTTTAGCAGTATGCGTGTTCTCAATACCGCCTACCGGAGAACAATGGTTTCGATGTAATGCTTGTTACAGGTGAGGTCACGAAATGTGCGGAGCAACCGAAATAAAATTTATTTGCCCAATATGTACATCGGAACGTAAAAAATAAAATATTTTAAAAATCTATATTTTCAAATTTCTATATTATTCTAATAAAAATGAAATCAAAGATGGATAAAAAGACATTTATAGAGCAAGAAATAATAAAAGCACATGTGAAAATGGCTTTAAAAACTCATATATACATGAATTAATCAATATTTCTTGAGTAGGCGATATTAGGTACACTTTTTTCAGGACCCGATTTCTGCATGTCTTACGTTTTTTGAGTCCTAATTAACAATTTGCAGGTTTCAACGATTCTAACATATGCTACATGAAAGATGAATAATTTCTCTTTACTTTGAAACGAACTGCATGGAAAAATATCAATTATTATTCAATCGACAGCGATTTAACTTTTGCCTGGCGATATTAGGTACAATCACCCTACCTATGTTAGAGCAAAGCTGACCACGAATTATTAAGCATTCTCACTTGTTATGCAGAACCTAAGCGAAAAAGAGATCTATGAAACTGATTGAACATGCCTTTATATTAATCATCACCTTTATCATCTGTCAGCTCTTTCATTAAAGGCACGAGTCAAATAAAATCATTCCATCTGACCCCTGAAACACCTGTAAACGATTCCCCTTTGAAGTTTGAAAACCTCGAAGCTCCTAATTCGAACGCAGTATCGATCACTGCACTCGTCCCACGTGGCAGAGATGGCTACACCGCCTCCGCCCCCTCAGTCGTTCTTCAATTTCTCTCTTCCGGCCCCGCATATTATATCGGGGCACCCCTTTCACTATTCACTCGCAGTTCGAGAACATTGAAACGTCATCTCATCCGCAGTAATCCACTTCCCCCATTTCTGTGCTCCCATCTACGGCAGGGATCCGCGGCACCGGGAAGCCCCAGGCCTGGCCGACCGTGCGTCGTCTTCCGAGTTCGAGGGCCGCCAGCACTCGCCGGCTGGATGTTCAGGCTCGCCTGGTTATTCATAGAATGAGTAATTCCAACGTGGACGATTCAACGCGGGGACGGTTTTGTCCGTCATTTGGTTTGCTCGGCGCTGAACGGGGGCCCCCTCTCTGCTCACCTGCCCGCTGGATGGAGGCTTGTCGTATTTGCCATCTCTCTTTGTGACGTTTGCCTCGCTTCATTTCCCACTTTGTTGAACTTAGAAGACGATGGACAAAGTTGGGGCGGCCTGAACGCTGGGCGAGGAGACTCGCTGGCCATCGTGGAACCGCGGGGGCGAGGGTCGGGTTGGTTGGGCAGAAGCACGAGATGGCGGGCTCGTTTGAAAGAAAATGGGGCTAGCATTTTAATGAGACACTTCCGGGAGTGGCTCGCGAGGCCAGCAAATAGATTCACTGATATCCTTCTTTTTCCGGAAGCCCTCCAACGTTCAAATGCCCCGTTTTCATAAGCGGGCACGCGAATCGCGTGAATCGCTCCTCCCTTTCTCTCCTCTTTCGCTTTGCTTTCCCTCCGTGCCATTTCTTCCGAGTCTTTCACTGCGTCTTAAATGCGTGCCCCTGTGCCACCCCCCTGTTTCGGTGCACGGGCCACGGACGGTGAGCCGGGTGTCTGCATGCGAGCAGGCAGCGCTGCTTTCACCGCGTCGAATGCCATTTCGCCTTTCGCAGCGAGCTAATGATTAATGCGAATCCGCGGTTAAAGGTGGAGCGGAGGAAAAATCGCGTGTGTAACTTGTCGAACTTTGATTTGAAAGCTTCACGCAACTCGTTGGTAACTGTGCAGCGCGATGCTGTACGCGCTCGCCTGGCTTTAGCGTTACTCGAACCGCTGGACATCAATGCAGCTTCTCGGTTCGCCATTCAATCCGTTTGAAGCGATTCGAGCGAGTCGAACCCCGCGCCGCTGCGGTCGGCAACTGTTTACGTGCAAATGTGTGATTGATTCAAATGTATTTTGAGATTCTCTCTCCTCCGTTTCTTAATAAAGTGGGGGGCCAAAGGCATCTAAGGTCGGGGCCAGATATATTGGCCGGTGAATTCGTGTTCACGAGCAGCGATTGAGGAGAAATCAACCACCCCCGTATGACGATCGTGGATTTGTCAGTTGGAGTTGCGAGGCCCTCGAAGGGTATGGTGGGGTAACGGGAACGCTACTCGGCTCCGCCTGAACCTAGCCGTTTGGCTGTTATTTATTCTTAGCGTAATAGTTGTGTGCGTTACGAAGCTATGCGTAGACCAATACGAGATGAAGCTATCGAGAAGGAATCAATGTTCTGACCAATAAAGCTCCTGAATTTTTTCGGAGCTAACGCACACCTATTCTGATGTGTGTATTTCTACGCTGACAGCTCGGTTTGGCCTACACGACAGAAGCTTGACACTATCCCTACCACTTCTGGCTCACTCTTGTTCTGCGAAGGCGAGAGCGAGTCAGAAAACGTTGAGAAAAGGAGCACCGAGGCAGGCAAACGGTGTGGTGGGAGAATACCCCTCACGAAACTCACCGGCCAATATATCTGGCCCCGACCTTAATTGGATTGATAGAACGTTCATTTGTTCTGCTGCATTAAACGAATGTTTGTTTAGTTATGTTTATGCGTACCGTTAAGGAACTAGTTCTTGATCAGGCACTAATTTTTTATCAGTTCATGAAATAAACCGTTCTTTTGAGTTTATGTCAATAAATAATTGTTTGAAATAATTACTAACATAAAAATTGATAATTCAAAAATATATGTGTTGTCTATGAAAGCAGTTAGTATTGTTAGTTTTAGATGATTAAAAACTAGTTCCTAGTCACCTTATTATTCCATACCTTATAAGTATTTAAATTATATATTTATTTTCAATTTTTTTAAATTTTTCCTTGAAGTTTAAACATTAATTCAACTTTTAGTATAAAAAAAGTCTATGGTTTAATGTTTTATTAGGTTAAAAATAAATATTAAAGCGGGAAACCTTCTAAACTGATCAGAAACTAGTTCCTTAACGGTATAGTAGATGTAAGTCGTGTGATATGCAGAGGGTTACAAGTTAAGCTTCTGAAACTAGGTATGGAATTTTTGTTTCGTAGAAATTGCGCGACGTCGAGGAGAACAACACGTGAGCAAGTAAATTATTTCTAGAACCTTACCAGTCTGTTAGTGAGGGCGAACAGCACCATCGCAAAGCTCAATTTCTGATCCCTTCTAACAATTATTCACTAGGCGGAAATAGAATATGCCCACTGTCTCGTTTGTAAAAGATCTCAAAACATATAATACCACCACCATTTAGCTTCACATCGCAGAGAAAGTGATTTATTCCAATTTCTAGTAGTCAACTGCAGTATTTTCATACGATCAACGCCGTGGAAAAAGAATAACGTTTCGTCAAACACACGAATTTACTCGAAACGCTGGAAATATCAGAGCAGAAAGCGTAGGGATAACTCGCGGTGGAACTCGGATAACTCATCCCAATTGCGAACTAGAAACTCCGCTGTGATCGCGTTTTGCAAACAAGCCGAAGGCTTTTCGTGCACGGGGAAAACTGAATCGGATTAATTCAGCGGAATCAGGATCGCTTAGGAGGTTTAAATCGCTTTCGAGCCAGGGAAGAAGAATCTACCCCAGCAATCTCGGCGACGGCCGATGCCGCGATTTATTTGATAAATCAATGGGGTGCTTCCTAAATTATTCGTTCACCTCGGGTCTAGGTGGCCGTGAAGCAATTAAGAATCATGATTAACGACCAGCCCTGTAACTTCCGGGGAACTTTGGTCTGGCCCTCGTTTCGTTCGACGTTGACGACGGTCCGTATACACTATTGGCCAGATGCGACATCCATAGAGAACGCTTAGAGAACTTTGCACTTTTACCAACTTTCTGATAGATCTCTATTTGAACTGGTATCGCTCAACTGACACTGACTGCACAGGTTTATCCGACTATCCGCCAGTGTTCAAAATACGAGACGAACGATTTTAGGGGAAATGGTAAGTAAAGATAGTTTTTCTTAAAATGAGTTTTCAATAAAGTTAATCAGGATCTTAAAAAATTCTTTAAGCTAACCGTATGTGATTCATTTATGAACAATTCGAGATAGAGTTTCAGTAAGGAGAACTTTGTACTGTGTAGACCTATTTCGTTCGCATCGAGATTCTATATAATTGTTAATTGTATGTGTTTCAATAACAAATATAATTGGAAGGTTCCTTCTGTTTTACGTGGAAGAGGAAATGACAAGTTTGTAGCTTTATTAATTTTCAAATAACTTTTTACGTCATATAAAACGTGAAGCGAGATCCAGTAAAATATAATCGATCGCGTAGAACTACCATGTAAGAGGAAAGCAAAGTATAAAAGCGCTAGTGAAAGAGGTCTGTATATGGTCAGACGTGTTTTTGAGTCAATTACACTGGTCATATATATTCCTCTAACTTTTCACACGTCCTATATTTTAGAAATTGTTTCTAGCAAGCATGATACAAATTGGTAAATACTTTAGTAACATATACAAATTTTGTATCAATTTTATTTAAGATTCTTAGCTTACAGCACTCTTCATCTTTTAAGAAGAAGTCTTCTTTTTTACGCTGCAGAAAAGCTTTTGTATCCGGATATTAATAGGAGCAATAGTTAAATAATTAATTCCCTCCGTTTTCACAGAAAACAAATTTTCCGTTACACCAAGAATAAATAAAACATTTTTCAGTCAGCAGCTCGTTCGTTACGTTACAACAATTCCACATCCGTTAAATGCGCCAAGGTCCAATTCCAAATGGTTTAGCGCGGACAAAGCATTGTCATCCCATTAAGACAAATTGCTAACCGAGCGAAATTATATCGTCAAAATTCGGGATGATTAATAACATCTCGGGGGGCAATTAACTCGACCTAAGTGCTCGGCCATTGTTTTAATAGCCTCTAATTATTTGGGGATACCGTTATGAAGTTGGTAACCGTCGGGGAACGACGTCCGAGATGTCGACGGCGACAAACAGCATCGCGTAAACTGGAAATGGATTTAGTTTGGAATTTCGTGGTCCAGAAAGTGGCCGTGCGACCTAACCGTGACATTTCCCGTAAAACGGGGCAAAATTCGCCGAGGGTTTGCTGCTGACCTAACGAAATATATACCACGGAAACTCAATCTCTTTTTAGAGCGATTTGAGACGGAACAAGGCAGTACAAAGTTCGTCTCTGATTCCGCAGAGATTTAAGGGGGGATTCGCGTGGATTCGCTCAGGAAATTCGTGCGGCTTTTGGCGCGAAGCTATTCCGACCTGGCCTCATTTATTAAATCCAAAAAATAAAATGCTGCACGCCCAAATTTTGCTATGTTTTTAGCCGAAAAATTAGGATTCCTCCCCTTACGTTATCTCAGCTCTTACGTTATCGTGCAACAAGGTTGAGACAATTTAAATTTTTGAAGGACGACTACTACAGCATCTTGATAACTACAAGTTATAAACCTCTGTGGATTTGAGTCTCCGTCGAGTATTGCGAGTTAAAGGCAACGGTAAACACTCCGTTCGCGGAGTATCCCTTTTCTTATCAGATGTTGCAGCTTCCTTTAAACGTCGTACGGCTGCGCTCTATCTCGAAATCATAATTCCTGGTCTGCAGATGAAGTTGAACGAGCACCCCTTTACAGATGGAATAAAGATGGGAAGCCATTCGGCAAACAGGAAAAGTCTACATTCCCGAGTTTCTATGACTTCTCATCCGAGCCCGCTCCCGGCAGGCAAACGGTCTGATATCTCCATCTCTGTTAACAAACCATTAAAGTTGTACCGCGGTTTGCTCTTGCTCATTAAGTGGACCTTCTTCACCCTTTTCCAATCTCTCCTCTACCGTCACTGCGTCTGACGCGACTGACGACAATGACGGCCTGCGGAGTTCGCTTTAAAAGGCTATTCTCGAAAGCTTTTGCGAGTTCATAACGGAAATATTACGTTTCTTAGTGGATTTTGGAATTTAAAGCGTCCTGCATATCGACGAATCTCTAAATCATTGGGTTGGTCGAATACTTCATTCTAATAGTAAGTGACTTTCCGCTTGAATTCCTTTCCTTTCAAGAGAGTTTCTCGAAAGATGATTGGACAATTGAGTATAATATTCTATCACAGAGAAATAACAGTAGTGGAAAATTGCTCATAACTTCAGCTCCCATTCCCTCTGTTCTATATCAAAAATTCAACTGATAAAAAAAAAATTAAAACCGACTTCAAAAAAAAAAAAAAAAATTGCACTAAAAAGTAAAAAATGATTCTTTCCCTTATTTAATCTACGACTCATATTTTTTAAGCCGGCACCAGATTTACACAGTGCAAATGATGAGGCACCGACTTGAAAAATATGAGTCGTAGATTAAATAAGGGAAAGAATCATTTTTTACTTTTTAGTGCAATTTTTTTTTTTTTTTTGAAGTCGGTTTTAATGTTTTTTTAAATTTTGTTTATTTTTAACTTTTTAGTTTTATATATATTGACACAACATGCTGAGGAGATATGCGCGTACGTACATAAAATAATAATAATTAGGTGACAATAGTCTTTATTATTAACCATACCCATACAGCACACTCCGTTGCCCGAAGCTTGCAGGAAGGTTCCATGGGGGTTGCCGTGGAATGTTGCCTCGGTGCGGACATAGGAACCTTCCTTGAACATTCCAGCCATGTGGCGGTGGAACATTGCCACTTGGAACCTTCCTGCCAGCCTCACGGAACGTTCCGGCCATTCTCAGGCAATGGTCACGGAGCGTTCCGGACATTCTCTGGCAATGCTCACGGAGCGCTCAGGACATTCTCTGGCAATGCTCACGGAGCGCTGAGGACATTCTTTGGCAATGCTCACGGAGCGCTCAGGACATTCTCTGGCAATGCTCACGGAGCGCTCAGGACATTCTCTGGCAATGCTCAGGCAACTTTTCGGACATTTTACAACAAAGGTTCCAGAATCGATTCTTATATCGACTTTTCTCTAATTGCTATCAATAATAACAATACAAATAATAATAATATTGGCTCTGATGGAACTTCGCAAGTCCGCGTGGTGAAGCTCCAGGCATTGTGTGATGTCACTCACATGCGTCGCGACAGGTTGCAAAGTCAAAGCACGTAAGGAAGCACAAGTGTAAATAGTTAGAGCGTGATTACTTATTAATTGCTTGTAAATAATAAAAATGGTTAGAACGTGTGTGTCTTGTGGCGCAGGAGACCTGAGTGAATTGGATGAAGGTTTCACATATCACAGGTAAGTATATAGAATCCATGTACATACTATTTGTAGGTTAAGTCGAACTTCATAAAAAGAAATATTTTTGTTTGTTTCATATAGATTTCCGTTGGTTACAGAAAATGGGCTTGCGCCAGAATTTCGTACATTCAAACAACGCCTTATTGTGTTATAATCATTTTGAAAAACACTGTTTCCAAGAAGGCAATTCTAAAGGCTGTTTTCTCCCTGCAAGCATCCCTACTATATTTGGACAGGATAAAAACAGATCTTTTGCAAGTAATAGATATGAATTATTTAAACTAAGGAGCTTATTTTTTAGTTAAAGTAACTAATATAACATATTTGATGCTTATTAACCAACTGCAATTGTTTAATTATTTAAAATACATATATTTCTCTGCTTTCTGTGCTACAAGCTTTTACTTTTCACAGTTTCCTTGTAAACATGCATGTACGGTATAACTTTCATTTCACTTTCCGTTCAATTATTTAAAGTAATGGTGATAGTTATCTTTTCATTGCTTCACTTTAATGCACCCTGTGTTTGGCGTTACACGAATGCTGTTTGTAATGATGCCATTTTTCATGACTAAAATAATTTATTAATCACCTTTTATAGATTCATTTACTGAAAGGGTCAAATAAATTAATAGAGGATTATGTGACAGAAATATATAGTTGGTACGGAAAATAGCAAAAACAATCATTCAATACATTCAGACATGTACTAAAATTAGCAATGAGTAAGTAAATTTATTATTTATCATATTTCAGCACTTAAAATTGTAAAATTGTAAAATAAATGCATGTATTATTCCAGGTTCATTACATGCTGCATGCAGTAAGTACATTTTAAGTAAAGAGGGTAGAAGAGCCTGAAATTGCACATACGCGGGTTTGAGAAGATCCACCAGAGTTTTTCAACAGTGTTTTTCAAAATAATTATAACACAATGAATTGTACGTTGTAGGAATGTACTAAATTCTGGCCCAGACCCATGTTCTGTAACCAACGGAAATCTATATGAAACAAACAAAAATATTTCCTTTTAAGGAGTTCGACATAACCTACAAATAGTATGTACATGGGTTCTACCATTTCTTTTGTATCAATGACACACTGTGTCCTCTCTTGCGTCAGTCTTAATCTTGGTGGTCGAACTATACCGGACTTACCCTACAAATATATCTATTTTGTGCTGTATCATTTCATATTTTATGTTCAGATTAGTTTTATTTACATATATTTTTTATAAGACAGGACTGATACCGTATCGATACATATCGATACTATTATTTTTTTTATTGTTATTATTGTTGCTGTTGCTGTTGTCCACTTGTACAAAAAAATATATGAATATTGCCAATATTTATTGTAATTTAATCAGTTCCGTGATCATTGCCAGAGAATGTCCTGAGCGCTCCGTGAGCATTGCCAGAGAATGTCCTGAGCGCTCCGTGAGCATTGCCAGAGAATGTCCTGAGCGCTCCGTGAGCATTGCCACAGAATGTCCTGAGCGCTGCCGTGAGCATTGCCACAGAATGTCCTGAGCGCTCCGTGAGCATTGCCAGAGAATGTCCTGAGCGCTCCGTGAGCGTTGCCAGAGAATGTCCTGAGCGCTCCGTGAGCATTGCCAGAGAATGGCCGGAACGTTCCGTGGAATGTTGCAAAAGGGTGGACATAGGATTCTTCATGGTACGTTCCATCAATGTAGCAGGAAGGTTCCGGTGCTGCACCGGAACCGTCCTGCTACATTGATGGAACCTTGCTGCCATGGGAGTGTGCTGTATGGGTAACGGGGAAAATATTGGGCCAATGTTGATTTAGTCTCGGATGGGACCACCGGGGCATCGCCCTCTTTCGAATAAAAAAAAGATCCTCAAAATCGGTCCATATGCTGAGGAGTTATGAGGGGACAAACATAAAAAAAAAACACATACGGGTCGAATACATAACCTCCTCCTTTTTGAAGTCGGTTAAAAAACACGATCCTCTGTTCGACAAAAGGTTTCATTTCCCGTACATGTCACGCGCACACTAATGGCCCACGTGGCGCGTGTTAAATTAGGTACCTGTGTCTGAAGAATTTTCGGTCTCCAGGATAGATAAAACTTTGACTTCAATCACCTTAAAAAATTTCAAATACTGCGCCTCACACTTCCATTGCTTTATTACACACGGTACGCCCTGACTACATTCAAAGTTCAAGCGAAATCGGTGACGCAAAGCTCCTGCAGCCACGTCGTTAGAAAAATCCTCTCGCCGCAACAGGGACGTTGCATTCGATGCACAGGAGAATCTCCAGTCTTGCACAAGTAAACAGTAGCCGAGTGGAAACGGGTGGCCCAGCAGGGCCAATACAGTTAAACGGTACCAAGTATTCAAGGGGGACCAGCAACCCTTTTGCTTCAGCGGCTGGAATTCAATAAGCGGCTTATTCCGGTAATGCGGTAAGCCACGCGGAAAAGTTTACGGCGCTTGCTAGTTTCGGTACAGTAGTGCCTTAAAAGTAATGTGGGATATAGAGAGTGGTTCTCTCTACGGCGTGCACCGCCACCCCTTTACGATGCACCCTGTAGCAGTTGATAATATCTGGTAAGCCATTACTTCCGTTTTCCGGGCGGACCCTGTAGCTTATCTTAAACCGGGAAGGCGGACGAGGAACCATCCAGGAGATTTAAAGTAAACTGTAGCCGGGCTACGTCGGCTATGAGCCACCACCCACAGGTTTTCGTTTCACTCCCCCTTCATCCCCCCGTCGTTGCACCTTCTCCGTTCTACCTTCTGCGTCTCCCTCCGCCCCCTCCCCGCCATTCTTTCCTTTCATCGTTCAGGCCATTTTTCAACCAGCCACCGGGGGACACGTACGTCGCCCACAAAATAAGTTCGAGGATCGCTTTGCAGCTTTATAGTTCTAACTAAAATCACCGAGGGAAAGAAGACTGGGTACTTGTGTAGGAGACGGTTGTACCTACTACGTTTCTACATACATATTCGGCGAAATTACGATTGCCATGGAAATTTGGCGCGTGACCTCAGGCTAGCTTACTATTTTACTGGAAAGTAAGATATTTCTGGCATTTTAAACTGCTAATATCCTCGTTTTCGTAACAGTAGTGCGGTGTCGTCTATGAACAAGGGCGAGCAAATCTTGACGCGTCTATGGACATGTTCGTACTGCATTAGACACGCGAAGAACACTTTGCGTTAACGACGGGAATACGAGGGACATGTTAGCCGTTAACGTTACGCGGCTGCCTCTGTACACGCTCGGATGCGCGCCGTCTTGCCGGGGCATAAAGAGACCATTCGGAACCTCATTTTCTCTGTACCATTGTCCTTAGTCCCCCTTTGCGCTCCTCTTACTTTCTACTTTGGCAAAATCACGTACGCCGGCCGCGCGGCTTCTTCTTCCGCTCCCCCAGCGGCTTTAACGGCACGTTTGTGTATCATAGAGTCGACGGTGCACGGAGGGACACGTCGCGTCCTTTGTCCGATCTTGTCGATAATCCGAAACGGGATGAGATCTTTCTCGGTTATAATTGAAAACCACGGATCGGTGATTCCGTGAATTTCACTTTTTATCGACGAGCAGGCGCCCCGATGCTAACGACCGGGAATACACGTCGGAAGAACGGTGGAATTTGATTAGTCGAGTCTACTTTCCTCCCTATCCCCCGTCGACCCCTTTTCCCCGTTCCTTTCCCAGATGTCATTTCTGATCGCGCAAAGTGGAGGATTACAAAGAGCGCGACGAAACGGAGATTCCAAGAATTTCCTCGGGAGATTACATCCCTTTAGGTTCCTCTTTATATTTTTCACATTTCCACTTCCCATTTCGAATACTTCCTCTGAAGTCCGTTCTGCGACTTTCATGCAGCACGCTTCCGCTGGCCCCGCCGTACGCCAGGTCTGGTCCTTAACGCGTTAAGCATGGATGTCTTTATGCTTTCCTTCGTTACTTTCTTTTTCCACTCGTGCGAGAGAATATGTTTCTCTGATTAACCGAGAGGTATGATGTTTTTCTGTGCAGTTGTAATCGAACCGTACAGCAATATTATTTGTGTACTTAATACTGTTTTTGTTATAACAGTTGGTGCACACATTCGATGAATAAGTTAAGAAGCTTAGGCTGAAGAGCGGGAAACATTTTAAATTGAAAATAAAGAGAGTTGCAGATTCTGTAATTTTAAGGGGTAACACCACTGTAACAGCTTGAAAAATAGCGTTTTTTTGGCAATTTTTCTTGGATGGAAGGAAAGGTAATAGAATAACTATACTGGAGGAAGTTATTAAGCACATATTTTGTTATTAAAAAAAAAAAGTTATTGAGAAATATTACAAAATGGCGGCACTGAAGCCATTCTCGTGAGGCATGTTGAAGTTTTAGCGCTCTGCGGCACGCAGTGTGGCTGGTGCAAATTTGAATTTAAAAAAAAAAATACGACTTAAATCTACATGCTTATAGTTAGAGAAATACGTAGGGGATTTTAAAAATATTGATTTTTGTGTGATTGGTGAGCATTTGAATGAAAAACGTTCAATTTTCTATAAAAAGAGGGCAATCATTTGTTAATAAGTAATGTTTAAATTAACTTATCGAAAATCCCGTACGTATTTCTCTTGAAAATGTTATTTTAAAGATATTGTTAAAAGTTCGAATGAAAAGAATGAAAATTGTTGGAGTTATGCTGCGTGCCGTGTTGAAAAATCGTGTTTCGAGAAAAACGCGTTTAACGCCGGTAGTCGTTTCGAAGCAGTCCGATGCGCTTGGGGAAGAGCTCGAAATTTCAAGGAAACAAATTTGTTTCAAGTAATACAGTTTCTGCCCCATATTCTAAAAGGTTCAAAGCATCTTTTAAGCAAATAAAAAAAAATCAATTTTCCGAAAAATTTACAGTGGTGTTACCCCTTAACGCCGGTAGTCGTTTCAAAGCAGTCCGATGCGCTTGGGGAAGAGCTCGAAATTTCAAGGAAACAAATTTGTTTCAAGTAATACAGTTTCTGCCCCATATTCTAAAAGGTTCAAACCATCTTTTAAGCAAATAAAAAAAAAAACAATTTTCCGAAAAATTTACAGTGGTGTTACCCCTTAAGTAGTTGTAATACGATTTTGATAGAGTTTACGTTTCCGTCTTGCTACTTCCATGGACGTCCATAGACTACATGCCAGAATCGGCATAGGATAACTATTGCTAAATAACAACATTTTCCCATCACTAACTACGCAAAACGCAATCGCCCGTTCTACTTCCGTTGGACACCTTGAGAACGTAATGCTACTGCAGCTTGTAGATCAAAATTCTCCGATAAACGTCGGAGGTTCAGTAAAACCGGACATCCTGCGCGATAAACGAGGTTCAGAGCTTCGACGTCGCCTTTGTCCTGTCGGTGGCGACCCACGAGTTTCGTTATTAATCGTTGCCCGCAATTAATATCCATCGTGAATGCGTTCCGGGGCCGAAACTCTGTGCAAAAGGAACCTTGACGCGTTGAGCTAAAGCGGGTGGCTTTAGAGGCACAAGGAAACAACCAGCCTCTTCTTGTCCCCCGCCCCCATCGCGCCCCCCCCCCTCCCGCCTGGCCGAAGTTTACTATTTGCATAACTAAACTATTCCAACAGCCATGCCTGCTGTTGGTGCTGTTTAGTACGGATGCAGGCACTTTCTCGGTCGGGGTACAAAGTCACCGAGTATACGTGTGCACATGGATACAGATGCACGCGAGACCATATAAAGTCCCGGTAGTTTGAATCCACCCCCACCGCCCACCCCCATTACCTGCGTCACTCCCCTCTGTAACCCTCCTCCTCCTCCTCCTCCTGCCCCGCGTCGCGACGGTAAATTGCGTGAACTACACGCCAACCACTTAGTTTGGCAATGCGCGTATTAAGCATAGGATTACGTTGAAGACGTTCAGCGGAAAATTGCGTCACCGTGGGGGATGGCGGGAGTAAGTTTGTCATAAACGTGCGCGGAAGTCTCTGAAGTGCAAGTAAAAGATTTGAAGACAGTTACTTTGCAGAGGAATTGCAATCAGTTTCTTCTGACACTGCATCTCTCCTTGTGAAGTCTGTGTAAGATTCTTAATCTGTTCGTCGAGGTGTAGTCGTACGGTGAACGGCGATGCAAGTTAAGAATTTTAATTGCTGCAAGCTTCGTAAGTGTTTCTGTAGATTTCGCCAATCTGAGCAACTTTCGCTTGAAACGATTTTCAAAATAATGTACGTGAAAGGATGTAGTAGGACAAGTTAGCACTATGATTGGTTCGTACCACTAGAGCGCGACAGCGAAGGTGCGCCAGGGAAACGGGAGTATCTATGGTCAGCCGCACTTTGCAAACTAATATGTCCGGAGCTAATATCTCTCGGCGACTTTCTCCACGTGCATTATTTTGAAAATTGTTTTCGGTGAAAGTCGCTCGAATTAATACGAACTTCAGCAATAAGCTAAAAGTACCAATAACTGGACACTTAAGGATATCAAAGTAGTATAGCTTAAAAATGGAGTAAAAATAAACGTTCTTTTTAACAAAAGTGTCAATATTCAGATAAATGTTACTTCTTTCTATCAAATGAGCTACTAAAAACTTGTTTTCAGTGCGTAATTTTAATTAAATTGAGTAAAAACACATGGTAGCTATGTGTACCAGTACATGGACAATAGAATTCTGATTTGTCCCAGCGTCCCATTTTTGGTGTCCCAATACCTGGTCAATGGGGAAGATGGCGCAAAGCACGGCGCAGAGAGCGCCACTACTGTTTGTGTGAATGGTTTGCGCGCGGAGAAAGCAAATACAATTTTAGGTTATGTTGAAAGTGTAGCATGATATTGACTAAAAATAGGACTGGGAAATAAAAAAATTGTTAATTTATGTACAATATACTTGTACTTACACTTTTGATATACAAAAATTTGAGAAAACCCAGACACCTTACCGGTTGGACAATGCGGTCAGGTATTGGGACATCCCTTAAGCGTTCAAAATGCTGACAGGCCTACCACCTGGACGGCTGGTCAGTTATTGGGACAGCGTGTAAAGGACAAGATTATTATGTACCGGTACATAAACACGTATATTTTTAATTAAAATCAACATTAACCGATCAATGTTTTGTTTTGTATGTCACAAGAAACTTCTTGAGATTCTGTACATACGTTTTCTTCTCAGAAAAACGTTATGTAACGATTATTATCACCTTAACAACTAACTGTATTGGTCTTAAGAATTACTTAAGAAATCTACGCAGAATTCAAGTACACCCACCTCCGATATTTAAAGACTGTTTTATATATTAAACTTTACATCTAGGACTTTCTTAATTTTTTATATTAGAGATCAAGTTGCAAAATAGCATATATTCCCAACAATATTGTTGTAAACTTTCTATGAAGCTTAGTAAAAATATAAATGTCATTGGTGTCCAGGTATTAGGACGTGTCCAGTTATTGGTACTTTTACCTTACATTTATACATATTTTGCAGCAATTTCATTCGATAATATCATCTAATATTCCTGTCTATCTCTCCGAGGAAACATATCTCCCTTTCCATGGAATAAAAACAGTACGTGCATGCTAAAAGACTTGATAGAGAGTTATATCCACTTGAATACACACTCGACCAATTTTTTATAATAAAGTTACCAACATCACCGCGAATAAACGCATCGCCTCGACATATCAACGAAACTGTCCCGCAATAAACTAGTCTATGCGATAAAAAAAATATCCTCGTAACAACGCAGTAATTAAATAATCAAATTCCCATAAGCCCAGCTCGATTATCGTCATTTCCAACACGAACGTTCGCGTACCATCGCATGCAACCGTGCCGACCGATTAACGGCGCAACTCGAATTACAACGATCCACTTTTCTCTCAGTCTCTTCCTATCAGCTCCGGCGAAGTAAGCTGAATGTTCCAGCGCGTTCTGGCGAGCAGTCGATGGTTTTACGGGCCACGTTCCGCAGGTGCCATAAGCTGCTACTGCCGCTGTTGAAACATGGCGGCGTTGGAGTAACACTTTTGTTCCGAGCGTCGGCTCATTAAACGAGGGTCGAATAGGCACCTTTCAAGGGATTCGACATCCTCGACGTAACCTCGAAGACAATGCCAGATATTGGGCTACGAAACTAACGACGCTCAAGGCTAAACCCGTACCTTTCCACCCTCCTCTCCCGGGCTTCTTGCAATTTTAGCGAGCACGTCGAACGAATGAGAAACGATGAAGGGATAGATAATGAGTGTTCCCAACTACTCCTTTCTGCGCAGTGGCCTCGGGGCCGCGAGCAAACGAGCAACGCTTAATTAATTCCAGTGCGTGTTCGAACACCACGGCTAAGACTTTCGATTATTAAAGTTACTTTAAGATCACGTTTTCCTACCCTTCGATCAAGAATTGAAGAGTGCTTGTAGAAAACACTGTAAGTGCCAAAAATAAAAAAATATTATCGCACAATACTAAAGTATAGAATTTCATTTTAATTTTACTTTTATACTTTTTATTCTTTTAATTTTACTTTATTTTATTTATTTTTTCATTTTTTTTTACAAAGACTCAATTAAACTTCAATTTATCTATCGATCTAAGATGACGTAAATGCTGAATATCGAAGCACTTTGTGTTTTACTAAAGAAGATAAGCATCCACTTGTCAGGAGTTTATTTAACGCTAACGTTGTTTGCCATTCTTTCATATTTCCAACGTAGTAATATCTTCCAACGCACGGCAGAAAATTGCACTCATTCTATTTCGCTTCTATTTAACACCGTCTCTTCATTTCGCGAAATCACAATACAATTTTCATGGTGATTAGGTGCCAGCAGTGTTTTTATCCGGATAAGTGAAATACAATGAGGACAGGGGAGACGTATCACGTGTCCTTGGAGAGTCGGGCAACGCGGATTGAAATGGCGCGAGAGGTGGTGGGTTGGAGGGTGGACGCGCTCGCGAAAATGAATGGTAATTGGAGCATTTTAAAACTCATCACCATCATTTTCTGCGACTCGTCCGTTGCGACCGCGGCTTGTTCGTTTTATCCAACCTGTTCGTCGTAATGAACGACACGTTGGTACCGGGCTAAATTTGTTTTAAATACCTGGTAGCCGTGGCTTTTCCCTGGCGCCCAGTCGAAACAACAACGTTAACACGCGCTCGGGGACGTATGATGACGTAAAAAAGTCAGCTGGTCCTGGAAAACGCCACGTTCTTTTCCCGCGATTTTACGCGCGCTTTTCTCATTTCTTTTTCGCACGTTTGTCCGTTGCCGCCCCCAATGATATTAATTCCGCTGAACGATCAGCGCTTCGGCAGATAAAAGCTATCGCTTTCCCAATGGAGAAGGAAGTATCTCGTGGCAGAATTTTATTTAATCCGTCGAATGTTACATTTTTGCGCTGCCCCGGCGCGGGCGTTTCAATGAAACGGGGGAAAATAGCGGATGTGTACGCGGAAACCGCGAAAACCGTGCAACGCGAAAGGTTACTGCACGCGTGTGTGGGCAATTGGATAAAAAAATTTAACCAATAGGTACTGTTTTTCCATGATGGAAGGTCGAGGCAGCGCTTTGGTTTTGGTTTTGGCGCTGGAAGTGTAGGGGAAAGTGGGGCATAACCGGGTACCTAATGTATTTTTCCTGCTAGCATAAAGGCAGACGGCAAAATAAACTTTGGACACCGCTAGAAATCTTAATTGGACCTTACAGAATCAGAAAATGAGAATTCTTATATGAAAAAACTATTTGGCTCACAGGAAAACAAGTTTTCTCGAAAGTATGCAAATACCCGGTTTTACCCCATAGGTGTGGGTAAAACCGGGTACCTATTAAAATACGCATAAAATATGATATAATTATAAAATCTTTATTGCTATTATTTTAGAAACCATAAAGGAAGGTTTTTTATAAATATTAATTTGTATATCAGTTTATTTTAATTTATTCAGTGTACAGAAATGACAAATAAAGGTCTCGTAGCCCTCCTCAACACTTGTACAAATCTCATGAGCCCACCCGTGGCAGACAATAGATTGAATCCACTTTTCCTTGGACTTGGAATGAATGTCAGCATCGTCTTGAGCGTGTTTCACGTTGATGTTGGCAGCTTCCAATTTTTGAGACAGCATAGCAATAAACCTACTCTTGTTCTTTCTATTCGCTCTATATACATATGCTACCTCCATTGATGCTGACGTTCTCATTACTGCTACGAAAAAAACTCATAGCACCTTTTTTGTAGAGTATTTCCTAAGCTATGAATTGTATAATAACTATTTTTGTCGCAAAACTGCTATATAACGAGAGATTCGCGAAAAAAAGTTATTTTTTTCAACCATCTGTAAAATTTTTAGCGGCGGTCGGATTGGTGAGGACTTTTGACATATTGTTTAAAACGACCAAATAAAGGCCCATACCAAAATTTAGCTTGATGGGATTTATTCCGAAAACAGATCCTAATGTCACTGGACTAATACATAGAACCTGGGGCATAATCAAATACCCGGTTTTGCCCCAAATGAGGTGATTTACTAAACATTAAATATTTACACTTCAACATGCGATAAAGAATCGGGTAAAACGGCAAAATACTGTGAAAAGTCTACAGAATACAATGCAGTACTTACCGTAATCGATTCTTTAAATCCAAGTGGTATAAAAAAGGCAATTCACCAACGCAACACTGGAACTTTTCAACACGAAATTTTTAAACTTCTCTAAATGAAAAACTACGACGGTCTTTGCTCTACGATTGATCTCATTCCGTCGTGAGGTCTACCCGAATGTAACACCATACGTTGGCTGCATATCGCAGCTCTTGACTTAGAAAAACAGTGGTTTCCGGTCTGACCCGCGTACCCGGTTTTGCCCCACTTTCCCCTAATTGTAAATTGAAAGGTAATGGTGTGCTCAGCGATTGCTTCAAGAAAGGCTTCTTAATACGTGGCACTAATCGAGCGTTCAAATTCTTTTTCCCATATACAGTTTCCCTTCCCCTTTACAGTTTTCCCATCGGGGTTTAGATATTTGTCATATATGCAGAAGAAGAGGATGCTCTATATTTATCAGTGTAGGTGATTTTTCTTTTAGGCTTTAATGAAACATTTTAAGTGAATGCAGTAGACAAATAGGCACTACTATTGATAGACCACCATTCTCTATCGTTCGTTTAACTTTAAAGCGTAGATTTGTTTTAAATACAAAATTAAGAGTTCGTCGGTAACCAACCACCGAAAGGTTGATCATCGATTATGATACAGAATATATATTTCATTTTATCCTTCTAACCAACTCAAAAGGGGATAATTATTCTTCGTATCGTCGATCCTCCCGATCTTCCTCGAAGGTTTGAAGAACATACTTTTCCAACTCTTTGCTGTTAGCAGTTCGCCTGAAGTCGTTGGAAACTGTTGGAAGCCAAATTGCCTTGCCACTTCTCTAACAGCCTGACGTAGATTTGCTTTAATTAGAACTTCCGAATTTTCAAGAATCACTTCGAGGAACTATCGCCAGGCGGAACAGGAGAATGAGAAACGGACTGCGTGTTCATTAACTCGTTTCTCTTTCCAATTAATAAGTCGAAATCGATGTTACGCGAAGTTACAAGCGTAAAAGGACCGTCGGCTATTCGCTGGACGAAAGCTGATCTGCAACTCCATGTAAATTCCCGCAGCCAAGATTTTACCGCCCCTTCGAATGAATATTTCAGGTATCACGACACACTACAATCACTCCGCGGGATACAATGGCGAAGCCAAAGAAATTAGGTCGACAGGCCTGCTTGCATAGAGTCAGCGACGCTTTGAACACGAGCCCGGTCCCTTAATTCTTCCACGGTGTCATGGAACAGGCTACGGAATCATATTTCACCTATGAACATACGTTTCCATTATGCAGTCACATCGACTCGTAAACACCTCACCATGACACTGAAATTTCAATTCCCCGGTTCCAGCCGTCGCATCCCCCTTCAGCTAGACCCCCTATTTCTCTCCAGAACGAGTCACTCACCAGGAGAATTACATAGAAGCGTGTTAGTACTAGAGGTCATGGTCTTGAACGTGTATTAAAGAGGCGTGTACTTGCGTTCGGATTTATTTATTAACAAATGTAAATGAATCTATTATTGTTACTTGTGACCTCGAAATTTGGAAAGCGTTCTTGCTCCTTAAGGTACGTAAGTATTTAGGTATTCACACGTATAAATGTAGGTATTTCTATACATATATATGGGTACTCGTGCACTGAAAACAGCACGAACCAAAATACGGTTATGGTTTACAGACATTTCTTATATACCTATTTCTACGAGCACCCGTCAAATTGGCGGGTAAACGATTATACGCATGGTCGTTCCAAAATCAATTTATTCAATTTAAATATAATTTAAGTATATATAATATTAAGCTGCGCGTTTAAATAGATTACTAATAAGTAAAAAGTATTTTCCCAGAAATTATCACAGAAGTGGTAACAATAATATTAACGTTAGGAACACGATGTTTTTTACTACTGAATAGCATTCGTTATTCTCGTGCTTATCGACAAAGCAGCAATAAATATTGAGGTCATACTATAGGTATATCATTTGAGATATCGGATCCGGGGCAGCAAATATATCTCCGACGTATTATGATTTCTACTTAGTAGGGAGTTTTCTATTACTGTCATATTTATTAGATACTGGAATAATAACTTTAGGAATGAAGCAAATGTATTCAGATTATTTATGCAATTAGCCGATCCGGCAATTTGACGGGTTTCGTAGAAATACGTATACTACATATAGATCTTAATTAGGAGGAAATAAATGTGTGTATAAATTCTTCGAATAGAATTATTAATTTACGGTACAGATTGGATATAATTAATGCTATACTGTTCTCGCTATACCTTTTCGAAATTTGAAATCAGTTAATAATGCGTATTTGAATAACCGTGAAATAGGGTGACTACCTAATATCGCCAGGCAAAAGTTAAATCGCTGTCGATTGAATAATAATTGATATTCTTCCATGCAGTTCGTTTCAAAGTAAAGAGAAATTATTCATCTTTCATGTAGCATATGTTAGAATCGTTGAACCCTACAAATTGTTAATTAGGACTCAAAAAACGTAAGACATGCAAAAATCGGGTCATGAAAAAAGTGTACCTAATATCGCCTACTCAAGAAATATTGATTAATTCATGTATATATGAGTTTTTAAAGTCATTTTCACATGTGCTTTTATTATTTCTTGCGGTATAAATGTCTTATTATTCCATCTTTGATTTCATTTTTAATAGAATAATATAGAAATTTGAAAATATAGATTTTTAAAATATTTTAATTTTTACGTTCCGATGTACATATCGGGCAAATAAATTTTATTTCGGTTGCTCCGCACATTTCGTGACCTCACCTGTAACAAGCATTACATCGAAACCATTGTTCTCCGGTAGGCGGTACCTATTGAGAACACGCATACTGCTAAAAGAAAAACGCTATTTTCACTATGAAAAATATTTGAATCGATTTCATTTCTTAAGTACATCATTAATTAGGTATTTCTAGTAGATATTCTTGCATTCACAGATTTATTAGACTTACCTTCTCCGAATGTGACGTAAAATTGTGATAGTCCAATAAATTTTTACACTATTAAGATTCTCTAAAATCCTTCCCTTCCTGTAATTGTTGATCACATGATGCTGCAATTATAGTATGTCTTCCTACATATGTTTAGGTACTAATTCAGTGCATAACCGATAAATTTTAGAGCTTACTTTAAGAGATATAGCGAGTGGCGATATTAGGAACACTGGCGATATTAGGTACAGTCACCCTAGACACCTCTAAGTAGGGTAGACCGGGGGCGGTAGTAACAGGGGGGCGAATGTAACACGCTAAATATCTCAAAACATATAATTGATATTAACACCAATTTTGGATATATGATGAACAATGACATTTGGAATATACACATCCATGCCCTAGGAATACAGATACGCAATAGACATGGATAGTGAAGAAAATAACTTTACGATACTCTAAAGTAACTTTTCCTTACTGACTTAAAATTGTAATATAAACACTCCCTTCGCAAGTATGTGCTTGTTCGATTTCTTAATCTGTAATTCGACCTTTTTTAAACTAGTATTGATCGTTACTTGGCACTTTTAAGCGTCTCGTTAGTCAAAATTTATAATTTAAGTTCAAAAGCATGGTCGGGGGCGATTGTAACATCGGCAGTCGGGGTCGGTTTTACCGCAACAGAACCGAATAGGGACAAAGAAGGCGAATAATGTTGTCTTATTTGCATGAAATCCTATAGCATAGCACAAGCAAACCAAATGAAAAATTGGTGCAATATACTGAATGTAAGGATTGAGCAGATGCAGAATGCACCAACCAAAACGTATTTTATTTCTGCCAGACTTGCGATACCACATAATTTGTTATAGATTTTACTTTTTTCATTTATTATTATAATCTAAATCAATAAATATTTTGATTTTGTAAAGTTATATTTGTGCTACTATCGACTCCATGCAGTGTTACAACCGACCCGGGGTCAGGGACGGTTGTAACACTTTCTCCGCTTCTCATTTTTTATTAATAACCGGAATATTACTTGACATACAGCGAAACTGTTGTGGCTCAAATAATGTCAGATAAGTAAGTAACATTTTCGTAAAAAAACTGTTGTTGTAACTGTAATAGTTTTTGCGTAAACGTATTCCAAAGTCAAAGTGTTACTACCGCCCCCGGTCTACCCTACTTATTACTCCGCCGGCAAGCGAGTATCTAATGTCTGAACAGAAATTATCCGTTCCACCCGAAACACGACTATGTTTCAATCTTCGCCCCCACGTTCTCCACGTTACCATGGAAAACCCGTGCCCCGTTCACGAGCGTCCACAATCCGCGATAAACGTCTGGAGTTTCGATGCCAGCCAGCCGCTACGCCGCCGATTTTAATTCCAATCTCGCGCATAAATCTGTAGGGCCGTTTACAGCCGTGAAATCATAAAACTCCGCGGGACGAGCGGCGCCATAAATTTAATATGAAACTTCCATAAAGCGTAAACATAAACGGAAGCGTGGGTTGACGTGGCGTTGGGAGGTTTGTGAAGGGGGGGGCGACAATCGTGGCAGGACGATGCTAGCCGCAGCGTGGAAGTTCTAAACGGGGGTGGAGGGGCCCAGGCTGAGGCGTCAAGTGACAACGGCAGGTCGGCAAGTTCAGAATGGCGACTGGAGTTCCGAAGGGGGAGGGCCGGCGGTGGCGGTGAAAAGTTGTTTTGAAAATGAAAACTCGAGCAACGCGATATTTAATATCGCGAACCCGGGGCGATGTCCGTTTTCGAGCGCCCGACGATTTCGCGTGTCATCCTGCCCCGGGGTGCTCCGCTCGCGTGCTCTATGATGTCGTTTCGAAAATCGGTTTTAACCCTTCTGTCAATAACCGAAATGTTCTGCGTTGCTCAATAACTGGGTACACTCGGGTGGTCTGTTCGAATTGGGTCAAACATACAGCGACAATTCCACTCCTATACTTCCCCGCGACTCCCTTTTGATCTTTTTACAGCATACAAAGTAGGGGAGACCGGGGCAGGTTGTAACACGGGGTAAATTGTAACATAAGTAAAATCTTTTGAACGACAAATCTGGTAACCCACAGCATGCGAGAGCTGCTTGACGGTATTAGCACCGTCGGCTTTAGTGGCACAAACGAGCGTTATGTATTCATTTTGCGGTAATAGCCCAGAATTTTAGTATTTAGAGCACGTAAGTAAATGTTGTCTTAGCACTTTTATTTCAATTAACCGTCATTAGGAACCGTTTGAATTTTTGTTTCTTTGTCGCAAACGAATCAGTACACATCGGTTTATTATTATGTGTACGCATTTTAGTGATTTGATGTTTAGTTTTTCGTTTGCTGAGATAAAACGCAAAAATTCGACCTCGGGGTAAATTGTAACATGTTATTATACTTACTCCGCTCCAAATGGTGATAAAGCAAGCTATTTGCTTACACACCGGAAAAAGATGCTCTAGACCAGCGCTGCACAAGGAGCTGTTTTCGGCGCCTAGCGGCGAGCAACCCACCTATCTCGTTGCTAAGGTTAGAATCGGTGAGGAGAACTGCAGTAGTGTATGTGCGTGAACGTAGGCTCGTAGCATCAGTAAATATGGCTGGGTTCAAGTCATACCAAATGCACATACACTACTGCAGTTCTCCTCACCGATTCTCACCTTAGCAACGAGATAGGAGGGTTGCTCGCCGCTAGGCGCCGAAAACAGCTCCTTGTGCAGCGCTGCTCTAGACGAACAACAGAACAATCGAGAATCCTAAAAATTGAAAAAAAGTATGAAGGCAAAAGTAAAGAAAGCACAGAAGAAGATTTTGATAGAATCAGATGAATAAGCAATGATTGCTTAACTCATGTATATCAAATGTTTAATAATGATCTGTGTTTTCATTTATATTTTTTAGAAATGTTTATTTGTGTTCATATTTGTATTTAAATAAGTAAAACAAATGTGTTACAATTTACCCCGGACTGGGGCAGATTGTAACAAAGGTTCAGATTTGTTTAAGACGAAGCTAGATGTCTAAGTGTCCAAGATTTTGTCACGTACTTTCGCGCAATTAGTTCACCACATATGTAAGCAGTAAATCACGCAAATTATTTCCTGATTGAGGAAAACATTTTCGAGAAAAAACTGTGAAAACTATTTTTGTTACAATCTGCCCCGGTCTCCCCTACTGTTATATCGCGAAAGATTTTAGCGAAGAAATCACGATCGAGAATGAAATGTTTACCACACGGGCGTGACTTCCTCGGTATCTTTGAGGGTCGTGTAGCTTTGTGAATGATTGTTAGTAGGGTTTTCAGTGTATTGGAGGAAGATTAATGTTTACCACCTACAGAAAATCGATTCTCAAACACCCAAATAATGAGGCGTTTTTCGACAAAATTGACGATGCAAAGTATGATATGCATATCCTGTTGTATGTGTCACATTGCTCCCATTAGAAAACGTAGAAGGACGCGCAAGTGTTGTGAAAATTAGGAGCGACTAGCTTGTAATGAACGCGCAAAGACACTTCTAAGATGTAAGGGATCCCCATCATTCCACATTAGTAAATAAACAAATTCTATTCAAGGCTTTTTCGTTCTGTATAATTTTCTGCTTCTCTCTATAGTCCATATAACCTACAGACATATTTGAAGCCCTTATACTTAAGAATTGCTGCATACATTTTTCTTCTCCAAATGTAAATGAACGTAAGATTGTCCAAAGAATGTGGATCCATGACGGTTTTGCAACATTTCAACGGGAACCTAAAAAATTGTTAGCCGAAAGGTGGAAATGTGTGCCCGGGTGTCCGGTTATTGACAGAAGGGTTAAAATCGGCCAGCGATAAGTTCGGGGGGCGGGTGGCCGACAATTAAGCGGGGATTTTTGACCAGGGCTTTCAACGATCCGGCGCGGAGCGAATTTCGAACGCGACCGTGATCGCTCGTTAATTCGTCGCTTGTATCCGATTAATGGATCGTTTATATCTGCATACATTTTCGAGAACATGCGAGTCACGCGTGACGCGAGAGGCGCGCGATTATTTAAGGGTTTGGGGGGAATCATCGTGGCGCCTGTAGAATCCTGATTGTGCGAATTAATTGGGAGGCTCGCTGCTTAAATAACGGGATTATTTGGGAGCGCGGGCTTTGCTGTCAGTTAGGACTTTCTTTTCGTTTGACTATCTGCTTGCCTACTCACAAGATGCATGCATTTTAGGCTGATAAGTGGGTCCCTCATCGACCAGAATCGTTCATTGCGAACTTTTTAATGGATATTTGAGAATGTTACCTACGTGTAGCAAATGGAGTAGGACTAGGGTAAATCCGGGAGACGCAGTTGGGCCGGAGAGTTGGTCGTGTCGCTATATTTCAGAGTCTATACGTAAAAATGCATTAAAGTGCAGACCAAATACTTCTCTAGAAGCCAAATAGTTGAATGAATTGCGTTATTTCGCTTCCTTCTGTGTTTTTCTGGATTTATAGGCTATAAAAGGTAAATTGATGTTACATTTAACCTCTTTTGTCAAACAGCGGTTGTACAGAATCGTATTTAAAATATACACTAAGTTTATTTTCCTTTAATGTTTGGAATAATAAGATAGTAGAGATATTGAGGGACAATGCAGCCAAAGTATTTGGCTATATTAACTCTTCCTCTCAAAGCTAACGAGAAGACCATGTCTCGCTGCAAAAAGGTGAGATGGTCGAGTTATGATTTTTTTTATTTTTTATTATTATTTTATTATTATTTTTGTTTATTTAGTTTATTTATTCACTTTTGTATTCATTTGCCTTGCTAATCGCCAGTAGGTAATTCACTTTTTCTTTGATGTGTTCTTTACTTGTTTAGCGTAAACAAATTAAATATCAATGAATCCGTAGTTGTATTCACTCATAAATAATTTTGCTTTATCCTTTGTTAATTTTCCATGAATAATTATGTGAGTGGTCTCTGCCAAAGACGAAAACCATTTCTCCCGGCACCTCGGCGGAGGTGGTCAGATGTCATGACTTCAGTTTTCAACCCGATTTACAGTAAATATTGTCTTAAAGCAAATATCGACCAGTTTTCCTGAATCGGCATAAAATTCTGAACATATTAGGTTTGTTCTGATAAAATAAGTAATATCTATATTAGTTTTAATAGCCATTTTATATTAGGTCGACCGCGTCTCCCGGATTTACCCTATGTATAATAATTCTTCATACCACGCTTCCTCAAGCAGGCGACTAAACACCCACCCTTTAATTCGCTTCTTCTACTTTCCAACAGCTAACGTTCCCTTTTTTAGTTTATTTTCTTCTTCCTTCTTTATTGCTCCTCTTTTTTAAGTTCGTACTATATTTGCCACAGTCAATAACTAAGATTTCTGCATTTTTCTAAAATTATTAAAAATCATAAGCACCACCGAAATGTAACATTAAAGTGATTTTTATTTCTAGAAATGTTACCAACGACAAACTTGTTCCGACGACGTATCAGCCAGGTGCAAGTAACGCGCGTATCGAATACGATGCTAGAATTCGGTTAAATGCATCGTTTAATACGGATGTTTATGTTTATGCAACCGTGTATCTTCGAATAAAGGGCTGTAACGGGTATAACGGCGTAATCTCGAATTAGCATGAATTACACAATAGTGTCGCGCGTATCTATTCTGTCTGTCCGGATCTCCCTGTGATTGTTGCGGCAGGAAAACATGAATAACATATTAAAATAATCCGATACAGTCGGCAAGGCTCATCGAGATTATCAGCGGTAATAACGTGAATTTGGTGATTACAAATTCGTCGTGGTCGGCGAAATGTAATTACCCATTCGCGTATTATTTCGTAAGTTGATCAGTGTTACTCTCGTCAGTGGGAATTGATACTTTATTCAGAATTGATTGAAATCAACTTAATAATCCTCTGAAAAGAAGAAAATTCCTATATCGAGAGATAGGATATGCTCAAAATGATCAAACTTGCAATTGGTAATACTAATTGAAGTTCCAGCAACGTGGATTAATCGAATCATGTAAAGTCTAGTAATTCTGCCTACTTAGTTAGATTCTCTTCGACATTATTATTTACTTTTACTTGAACGTCCGAACAATTCAGGAAATTGCAATACTTTTTCCATATCCTCGGTCAACAGACCAAATTAAATGTACCTAGGTCAGCACTTATGTAACAAAGTTTGTGACTTCTATAAAGTTTAGGTCAATTCTTTCGACGCACCCATTGCAGCACAAGCAACGCGACCCTTACTAAAATTTTGTTCATAAAAGCAATCACGCCTGAAAGCTGGAACGATTCAACTAACTACTGCACTTCCCACAACTTTCGCCGAACACTGGTCTTGCGACATGTAATTGTCACTACAACTTTCCAGAACGATCATCCGCCTTCGATAAACCGTTATTCGTTGCAGAGTGACGATCTGTCGATATTATAGAGAGACGTGCACGGACGGACGTTGCGTCGATATAATTTCACTGATTTTCATTGATAATTATGGGATGGAAGATGGGGGCACCGATACTTGGGCGTGCAATTACTCGTCGCAGCCGCATTTTCGCTGATTTTATCGTTTGCACAGCGCGCAGGGACAGTGGACCCACATTATTAGCTCGACAAATAATCCCCGCGGATTTCGTAGTGACAAATTATCTAGGACACGAAGCAGTTTATTCGAATAGGTACACCGTGTCCAGCCAGTGTTTGCAAACGCGTTATCCCCGGCATCCTCATAACAATCACGAACTCAAATGGACCATCGAGATCTTTCTGTTTGCGGTGGATCGATAATCACTGTCTACCTGGTAATTCCATTCTTCTTTTTATTGCGTGATACAGAACTCCAGGTAATACCGTGCTTTTCCCCCCCCGTTCATTCGTTCCGTGCGGGCAGATCGCGCTTTATTTTATTTCAGCCGGACAAAGTGAAACCCCACGGAGATTATTATTAGCGTGGAAAGGCACAATGAGAAATGATGGCTTTCGAAGCAGTGGAATACCGGCGAATAGCTGAGGGCATATTGGCAGAATATCGGGAACGTTGATGTGAAATGGTAAATGAAAAGGAAATAATAAGCCGAGCAATTGTCATCAAACGAGGACCCGTAAAAACGGAATTTGCGAATGAATGGGCTGAACGATTAAAAATCGCCCAGGCGAGCGGTGTTACGTCGGCTTGGAAATTTATTTTGTCGACGAGAGCGTTTAGGCTCAGATGGAAAGCCCGCTGCGACCGAGGTAATTAATTGACGCCTGTCGGCGTTAATTAATGGGGCTCGCTGACGCGAAGGACGAAACCTTAGAATGCGAGAAGTGATTTTGAAGAAAGCCGTTTCGCAGCGTCCACGTCACTCTGCGTTACTGGACACGTGCGGGACAGAATATATAAACTGCACAATCAGAAATTTCTATTTTTCAGATAAAATAGCCAACAATTTCTTAAAGCAATCATTTTTGTAAAAATGGTGCGCTTTCGAAGAAAAGTAACGAAAATCCGCGAATAAGATGGACAGTTTTTCGAGCGTAGCTATTTCAAAAAATTTGTTTTCAATCAAGGAATCCGAACGTGCAACAGAAACTAGACTCATAGTTACACATTTGACCAGCAGGCATGGGGGTCGAGAAGATTAATTAATGCATTAAAATTTATGCATGTTTTTCTATTTATTTATTTTTTTATAATCTCTTAAGACATTGTATTAAAGGTAGGTAATAAAAATTTTATACGAAAACTGTAAATTATTCCTGAAAAAAATTATTAAAAATGGCTTACTTTTCCGGCCGTCACAGTGGTGTTCCCCCTTAATCTCAATTAGACAGTCTATATCAACTTCAATTAAAATCTGCATCTTGTATGCAAGTGTTTCTAAAACTATTAAACAATCTTCTGCTTGAATAAACTACAATAACTGATCTATTCGTCGCTTTTCGTCGCTTAGAGTAATGTGGGGTAAGCGTGCGCATTTAAAGTTTAGACTTCTCTAAATTCCTTGGTATTACACTGATAGTCATATCGTTTTGTGAGAAATAACTACTATCCCTTATTATTCGATAGGCAGTGACTTCATGTAAATTTATCTGTCACAACTTATATAAAATAAATATTTCCAAAAAGTGTCAAATGCGAACTTTTACCCGCTCTGTGGGGCAAAAGTTCGCATGTTATGGGGTAAAAGAACGCAACGAGAAATATCCAAAAAATGCGGATTAAAAATTAATAACAAAAATCAAAAGCTGAGATCAGCGTGGCTCAACTATCACAACCTCAAAATTTAGCAAACTCTAGAATTAAAATAAGTTCAATGAAGATATAACACCCGTCAAATTATTTTTGGGCAAAAGTTCGCATGCGAACTCTTGTCCCACTGCATTATGCGAACTTTTGCCCCCACAGCTACTTTTACATTGTTTAATCAATCCTGTTATCTGTGAGGAGAATTGAAAACTTCTATTAGCACTTTTTAATAGAAGAATTCCAGCTCTTTCAGACGGCATATTATTTAAAATATTTACTGATCAATTTATAGGAATAATATTGATTCCCAAACATGAGAATATTACATCAGAACTAACGAATTCAGTACTTAACGCATTGTAAGATAACAAACCGAAACACAGCCACGAAATTCGACATTAGTGACTCTACCTTGATTTACAATTGACTGCCAATCACCATTGGCAGCTGCCACAACTCAAACCATGAAATTCGCATGGTGCGAACTCTTACCCGCTGCGAACTTTTACCCACCTTTACTCTACAGTCTACAGCATGAAAACGGAGGAGCGTTGTTATAAATATTCACTTGATTTCCTCGCTCGACTCCATTAAATCCTAGAATTCTCGGCAGATTATAAAACTCTGTGACACGAGCGTGTCAAGTATCTCTGAAATAGGACGAGCCATAGAATGCACATCAGAACACGCTAAGTTAATAAAATGACAAATAATTCAACGTGAACTCTAACAATCCTCCATTACCCCAGCATAAACGATGGAGCAAACGCCGAATCGACGAATCTACGGTGAAGTATTCATGCAGCGTCCACGCTGCGCTTCGTCAATTACGAACTAATGCACAAGTTACATTATTGAAACAGGAAATCGACCGTTTGCCCTGACCGGATTCATTTACAAAACCCATCTTGACCAATCCTTTTCCAGTCGTTTCAATAAGCACTGCAAGCCCACGACGTTCTGAACTATGGACCACATTTAAACACGTCCACAGCTTGGCGTGGGCCGCTAAAACCACACTGACATTCCCCGTAACTAGTCGCGGTTCTGCAAAAAAAAAAAAAAAAAAAAAAAAAAAACGCCACTCGTTGCATTCCTCAGCGTTCTCCATCGCAGAAATTCGAACGGCGAAGGGGGTGGCTGGCGTGAATGTAAACGAAAATCGAGCACGGGTTGGCGGGTCGAATGGAAACTGGACAACGCTATTTCCCCGTGTATACTTCATTGTCTCGGTCGATAAATCTGATTATCCCTGCGCACGTTCATCGACTCGGAATAATTCTCACGGCGGATGAAAAAGGAAGAAGCCGGGGGCAAAGGGGATAGGGAAAAAACGCTGAACGACGGAGGACGGCGGGAGGGGAGAGAGGAAATCGGGGAAAACGAGGTAAAACGACACGCGAGGGAATTAACTCGCAACGCCCGTTTTCCACGGTCGGTTTCACGTCGCATTAAGCAGACCGACATTTTAGAGCACACGTAGCAGGCGCGCGCGCGCGCTCGCTGGTGTACGCGCCTCCACGGGAACTTTCTCGTTATCCCCCGTTTCGAGGCCATCTTACAATCCGACCCCTCCCCTCCGCCCTATCCATTTCGTGTCAGCGCTTAGATTTTCGCCTCGTAAAAAGGCGCGGCGCCTCCGCGAGGACCGTTTTTGGCGGACTCTCTCTACTGCCGCGCGATGCAACGACATACGCGAGACTGCGAGCACTTTGTAACGGGGGTAGAGTGGCCCGCGCGACGTAGAAACTTGCCGCAATTTGTGCCCACGTCGCGAGTGTGAATTGCAGATTTTTCTTTAGGATACAAGCCGTATATCGTGGACGAAGCTTTGGTGGCTGAGGAAAGAGAAAATAATTACAGAATACTGGAAGAAACGGGTCGTTGTAAGGATTAGGGGAGACCGGGGCTGGATGATTAATTTTTTACATTTCTAATTTTTATAAATAGACCATTAGTATTTTGTTGACTTACTGCATACCAAAAGTTTCCAAATTTCATTAGGTATACAGGCTAGGGCTCTTGATACCCGGTGACCCGGGTACTCGGTTAACCGGGTGATACCCGGGTACCCGGGCGCTACCCGGGTCTGCGGGTAATACGGTTACGGGTACTCGATACCCGTATGATACGGGTAACACAGTTCGATAGCCATCTGGACTTGTAACATTTAATAGCCGTTTCTTATATGTTTTGGAGCGCTGAAAACGAATCCGCAAACCGTTTGACGCCATCATCCTCAGTTTTTGTGAAATTCGATTTTGAAAAAAAAAACTGCAAATTTTCAACGTTGAATATCTTTTGTGTCGAGACAGTAATAGTTATTCATTACTGTTTGCGCAAATTTTCAGTTTTTTTTTCAAAATCGAATTTCTCAAAAACTGAGGATGACAGCGCAGAAGCAACGTGCAATATTACTAATAATTTATAACTAACAATATTCATGAAACAAAAAGGTATAATAAGAGGTTTGTTACGATCCATTGCAATAACCGGTATTTCGTCGATTACCCGTATAACACGAGTATCGGGTAATCGTACCCGTATTACCCGCAAACCCGGGTAGCACCCGGGTAACCGGAAACCCGCGAAAAGTAAGAGCCCTAATACAGGCATAGTGTTGAAAATCGTTTTAATTGAATCTAGGTTGTAGTTTTTATTGTATTTAGAGTAGTGAGACGAATAAGTCAACAGAACCCGGCTACGGGGTTAGTTGACAAATATGATGGGGTCAGTTGACTTGACATTTACTTTTCAGTTTTAACCCTTTGCATGCGAAAGGTGTATATATACGCTGTCACAGTACATCAATATAATGTGAAAAACTTATATATACGCTGCCAATTCCATCAATATAGTATACGAAACGCGTACATATGTATACTACGACCAATAAATTTTTATACTTTTTTTCACTCCTCCACTGTGTTATTTTTTTTTATTAATATTATCATGGTCTAAGATACTGTAATTATTTTGTACTGGTTTGTTATGGTCTATTTGGAAGGCCTGAGATTTTGAAGGGAGGATAGGGTGTAAAACTGGTAGGGGTGGGTTTGGAAGGATTTGTGGTGGGGGAAGTGGACTTGAGCAGCTAAACTCTTTGCCTCAACTGCATCTTGAGGATAAAAAATGCAATTATTAGTAGTATTCCTATGCTTAGTCAAGTAACCCCGTCCGACATTGTTGTACGTACAAAACCTCCACGCACCGGATAAAATAAAATACCGTAAATTATAGTCAAGGTATCACGTTTCCACAAAATATTCATGAAATAACATCAAGCAGGGTAGACCGGGGCGAATCGGATCACTTCGTGTTTGATGGTAAAAAAATAATAGTCAAACATTCAAAAACTAATTTTTTATTATATGTTCGTGACCAGTACACCTTTGGTTTTAACACGAATACATAAAAATTAAAATTAAACATAAAAATCTTTCTTTTATAAACAAAAAACGAAAAATTGAGAAATATCCGATTCGCCCCGAAACATGGGGCGAATCGGATAACCCAAAAATCTCTGAAAAAACTCAAATTTTAATAACAAATCTTTGGAATTAACTTAAAAAAAAATATAATTCAATAACAATGAGAGCAATTGACACTACTTGGCACATCAATCGCAAGCATATTGTCCCTTTTTACCGCCTCTACATATAGCGATCAGCGAACTTCTTTTCTGTCTCTGCATCCATCGTTGGCTGTCCACCACGACGCTTAGTTACACATTGAGAAGAAGTAACTCTCCTTTGTAGACTTGTGTAAGGTACATCATACATATCTGCAGCTTGATGAGTAATCATTTCTTTAGATTTAACTTTTATTACTGCTTCTCTCATTTTTTCTGCACACCATGATCCTTGAGCGGTCTTTTTTATGTACGTACGAACCATCTATATATAAATAATTATAATATTTATAATCATACAAATACTCGAATGAAGAAAAAGACTGATCCGATTCACCCCACATGATGTGATCCGATTAGCCCCATATGTAAGGATTTCACAGTGAGTAGATTGCAGAAACATATTATGATATAATAGTCTAAAATATATCAAATACTAAATTTGAACACCACGCAAGCTAATAATAATAAACACATTTAAACTTTCAAGCTTACCTTATTATTTTAAACACGAAACGGCAGATTGCGTAGGTTAGATTAGGAACGAAATTGAAACAGTCGCACGCGTCCGCCTCACTGGTAACGTGTGCCGGCAATAAATAATGCCTAAAAACAATTGACAGGCTAATGCGGTAGGTGCGGAGGAGGGGGACAAGGTACTACGAATGATCGGAATGCTCATTTTTATCGCGATATAAGAAATATGGACTAAATTATTATTTTGATCCGATTTGCCCCGGTCTACCCTACTTAGTGGACAAAAATTCATAAATAGTCGAAACGAAAATATTTACTTCCAGCCGACCTTTTTAGATTTTTCATTCTCACTGACAGAACACGCAAGTTTTTGTCACGGCGACACGTTAAATGGCAAGCTGGTCACTCATATGCTCCAATATTGCGAATCGCAGTATAATTTATTCCATAATACAAGAATTAAAGGGAATTAGTCAACTAACCTCGTTAGTCAACTAGCCCCGGTCGCCCCTACGGAAATTACTTTTTTGAAAAGTAAATAGGAATAGTTTGTTTCCTTTAAAGCAGGATACCACCTTTGCACTTAAAAAAAATTGAAATTTTTTTTGTTCTCAAAGTACTCTTTCAAGTGTATAGAATCGAAATTCATTCATTAGAAAGGTGGCCGGAACCTTTTTCTTGTGTAAAAACCGGATTGGAGCAGATATATAAATCTATATAAAACTTTAAACGCGTTTTTCTCGAAACGATGTTTTCCAAATCAGCGTGTCAGATTACTCCTACAATTTTCATCGGATTGACTTGAAACTTTGCACAATTCTTCCGATTGGTGTAATCTAACGATGTACGTAGGACTTTTGCTGTAGCGTTGTTATTTTTCTTTTGGTGCGCAATTTTATAAATTTTTTTAAACTTTTTTACCCTAAAAAATTCACCTTTTCGTTAAAATGGCCGCCATTTTCTTAAAAATCGAAATTTCGTAAAATCCCTACGTACAGTATTGAACAATATTGTTGTTAATAGGGACATTCTTTGGTTTCTTTTCTAAGAGCCACGTACAGAGCGGAATTTGACACGCCGTCTAACGATGTTTCTCCAAAGGAGTGTATTTTGGCGCCACCTACAAGAGATTATTTTTTACTTTTTCAGTTTCAAAAAATGTGTAATTACAGATTAAAGTTACATTAATGAATGACTGAAACCGATTTTGTTTCTGCGCATTCTTTGTATGCAAAAAAAATTCATGAAAAACGCCTCCAAAATCGCAGTCAAAGGTGGTATCCTGCCTTAATACTGCACCGATAAAAATTAATTTATACTAAGTAGTTAAAACATTCTTTAATCATGGGCATCCTAAAACAATACCATGGAAAGCTCAAGAGACATTTCCTAAATTTCTCAAATTCCTAAAATTGCCAGAATTGAAGCTTCCATGCTCCGACACAGAGAAAATATTCTCAGGCACCCCTAAAATATACTCCTCTGCAAACGATCACATTAGTCCATTTATATTGTACCTTGCATCCCGGAAAGTGACATTTATTCGGCCAGAGAGAAACCTGATTCTACAGCGCGCGCGGCGAGTCAAGCTCGAGTGGCCAATACCTGTTCTAGTGCTTTTCAACCCTCTGCTAAGTTACCCTTCTCCCCTTCCTTGTCTTGCACTCAACCCGCTTTCGGCCCCTCGAGCCAGGCCTGCTTTTTTCTTTCACCGATTAAGATTACCCACGTAAACACACTCGAAGGGGAATAGCTTGTGTACGTAGTGAAGTATTAACTGCATTCACTTGACCTTTCTCTTGCAGCGACGATCGGCCGAGCCCCTCTGCCCCCACCCGCCATTTTCTCCTGGCCGTTGAATTGTCTTTTCGCGCGCTGACACGGAGACACAGAGAGGGGCTGGTTTTAAAGGGATGGAAAGTGAACTCGATGCCGACGAGTACGCTGGCTTAATTCCTCGCTTCGTCGTTTGTCGTTCGAGAAGAAACGGGATTAAATTGTTTTCAACGATCGTTACAAGAAAATACCCTCGACAGGGTGCGCTTTGCTGCTCTCGGCGCGAGGCTCCTCGCGACGCATTAATGTAATTCAATAACTCCGTCTGTAATTCTATTTTTATTCGATGGTCGTTTATTTAATCCACCGGCGCGTCTCGGTATTCAGTTTACAAGGGCGTACTCTTCGTTACGGGTAACGAGCGATTTCCCGTTCGCTTTGAGGGTCAACTGTCTATGAAATGCCAGGGGCCTTTGAAAATACTGCGGGGATTGTATTATGATTTGTTGAGTGGTGCAAAATTTAAAGCAGTGACCGCTCGGAGAGTGAAAACGGAGATCCATTATTCTTTGCGAATTAGAAGAGAAGGGACCTTCTTCGGCACGTCACACATCGAAGTGGAAGGCTGAACTAGCTACTTTTTATATTTCTGTTTCGACACGTTAGTGAACTCAACTGAACTCAACTAAATTATAATATGCAAGGGAGGGAAGTATCTAGTCCCACCAAACAACGCGATTTAATTTCGAAATCCTTCAATTTACGTCCCTCTACACAAACACAAATATCCTCAACAGAAATTAATTAATAACCGACCCCCTTTGTCAAACATTCAGCTGTACGTAACCCTCTAACAACGACAGGGGCTCAAAATTTCCATGAAATAGACTCCTAGCGTCACGCAAATTTTATCGTCCACCGCCCCTAAACGGGGGTTTAAAGTAATGGCGATGACGCGTCGCGAGCGGCCTCACTATTATTAAGCATCCTGCGTAATCACCCTTAATATCGTCGCGGCTGACTACGGATTTTTCTTTGTCCGGCACCCTCGGATTCCCCCTGCGCCCGTCGCCCTGGTGCTTGTTGGTCGCGTCGTAAGTGCGGTCCACGGTTTGTCAGAACGCATTAAGCCCGTCCATTTAATTAATTACGCGCCTCCCAGCTAGGAATAAACGCATCGCCGTTATTAATTCCAACGTGGGCGATTAATCTCCACGCGACAATTAAATTGTTTACGGGCAGGGAGACGCGCACCTTCCGCGAGCAGAAATAAATGGGCAAGGAAGCGGGCATCCCCGTTGCTCACGGATTCAGTTTCATCGCGATTCTTCCATTTTCTTCCTTCGAAATTATACCGAGGACACTCGATCGTAATACCAGCGCTGCCACTAAGACCTTAATGCATCCCCCTTTCTGGGTTTACGCCCCAAGGGATGGCGGTGCGCCTTGTTATGCGTTCTATGACGTACTCGTCGTGACATTCGCGTATACTTTTAAAGGACCGACAGAAGAGAATTTGGAATCGCGTTCTTAGCGCGGGCTGAGTCTCCATTTACTTATTCCGCGTTACAGGGGGATACGTTGCAAGTCATTTCAGAGTACCAAGGGAGGTTTGTTTCAGCTTTGTTGCTTGCTTTTAGAATTTTTAATTTGCGACCGGTGCGTTTCATTTCAAATTTCGTTTGCTGTTTACCGAGTAACTGTGATTATTCTCGACCGGATTGGCGATTTGGAAGAATAGGAAGATGAAATTTGAACAGTGTAGGGTGACTGCACCTAATATCGCCAGTGTTCCTAATATCGCCACTCGCTATATCTCGAAAAGTAAGCTCTAAAATTTATCGGTTATGCACTGAATTAGTACCTAAACATATGTAGGCAGACATACTGTAATTGCAGCATCGTGTGATCAACAATTACAGAAAGGGAAGGATTTTAGAGAATCTTAATAGTGTAAAAATTTATTGGACTATCACAATTTTACATCGCATTCGGAGAATGTAAGTCTAATAATTCTGTGAATGCAAGAATATCTGCTAGAAATACCTAATTACTGATGTACTTAAGAAATGAAATCGAGTCAAATATTTTTCGTAATGAAAATAGCGTTTTTCTTTTAGCAGTATGCGTGTTCTCAATACCGCCTACCGGAGAACAATGGTTTCGATATAATGCTTGTTACAGGTGAGGTCTCGAAATGTGCGGAGCAACCGAAATAAACTTTATTTGTCCAATATGTGCATCGGAACGTAAAAAATAAAATATGTTAAAACTCTATATTTTTAAATTTCTATATTATTCTACTAAAAATAATATCAAAGATGGATAAAAAAACATTTATACAGCAAGAAATAATAAAAGCACATGTGAAAATGACTTTAAAAACTCATATATACATGAATTAATCAATATTTCTTGAGTAGGCGATATTAGGTACACTTTTTTCAGGACCCGATTTTTGCATGTCTTACGTTTTTTGAGTCCCAATTAAAAATCTGTAGGATTCAACGATTCTAACTTATGCTACATGAAAGATGAATAATTTCTCTTTACTTTGAAACGAACTGCATGCAAAAATATAAATTATTATTCAATTGACAGCGATTTAACTTTTGCCTGGCGATATTAGGTACAGTCACCATATGCCGCTACTATGATAATTGCACGCGAATGGAAATTAAGAACACTTTGAATTTTTAAATGTCTGACTGTGGTTGGTAAAGATGTAGGGCTACTATTCTGATCAGTGAGGTGTACTGTTCTGTATTTATAATTCTAAAAACACCCAAAATAATCCCATTCTGTGCCAGTGACACGTGTTTGAAACTTATAACATCTTGAAAACTATTCAGCAACAATGTTATCATAATTATTTGCTGCAGTATCGTAACTTATTATTATATAACTTTACCTCCAAACACTTTATTAATCATTTAAAGAATGACTTCCACGAAACCCCATCAAACGTCACCTCGTCCCTGCACAAAGGCTGCTTTACTGTTAAATATCTCGTAAACTATTAGGCGTCTACACTTTCGGCCGAACATTGATGAAACATTTTTTAATTATATACCTTCCTACCAAGTTTCATAAAAATCGCCGCGTAATAGTTCATGCGGTGTCCTACCGAGGGTGAGACAGAAAAAATGTTTCATAACTGAACGCAACACGACAAGTTTGAATTTCAGATTGCAAGCAACGCGAACACCCCGATTCCGCTTTATTATGTATCCGCCCGAGCGATTCCAAAGAACCCCTCTACAATCTTCCAGCCTCATAAACCACAGCCGCAGCAGATATCTCAGCCGCCGTTTCCCGCGAGTTTCCACCTTCACCGCCGCGCGAATACCCCAGGCTGGCTTTCTCCGCCCCGTGCTTACTCAGTTTCAAAGTCACGAATATTTGCATCTGAGCCTGACAGCCGAGCGTAGGTACGTCTCGCAGGAAAAATCGGCGAGATAAATAATAACAATAACGTCCTCGAATCCCTCCGCCGGTAGCGCGCCCGCACTTCGCGAACTTTCCCGTGGAAATTCTCTGGTAACTTGTGCACAGGGTGTCCTAAATTTCCTCAGCACGTATGACAGGTTGCTTTGAACCGAGAAAGTCTTAAACACGGTGTCTTTATTTTCGTACGTTATCGGGTTTAGCGTTGCATATTCTTTTGATATCGACCTTGATAGTAACGAGCATGAAATACTTGTTTGGTATTTCAGATCACGTGTTCATAGAAAATTTATAGGTGGAGGGCGGTATTATGCATCGTTCATCTGTTCAATAATTACAGCCGTAGTTGTTGGTAAATCGAGCCGATTGGTCGTGAAAATTGAAAATTTCCCGACGTACATAAAAAGTAAGTAGTGCTTCAAGTTATTCGTGGAATTGACTTTCGAAAAAATGGGTCAATTTGCCTACAATGGTTTCTAAATATATGTGTATATAGTTTTAAATACACTGGAGACGTTTTAATCTAATAGTTTAACATCGTTGAGGGTAAACTGTGTTTCATTCATAAAGAGGATGTACAGAAGCATGGGTCTGGTATGTTCAGCAGTAAGCGCATTGCATTACATTTACTAATGGAAATGGAAACCTAATTGGTTTTCCTAAAAATTTTGCGCACTTTCTGAATCGTGGAGGGATGAGGAACTCTGTGTTTCTGTGTTCTGTGTTTGAGAAATAGAGCAGTTATGTACAAAACCTTCTTGGTTCAAATTGGTCTGCAAAACACGCTGGAAAACGATTTGTCGATTATCTAGCAGGCCACTCTGTATACAGGGTGCAGCCAAATTCGTGGTACAAGCGAGGATTGGGTAACTCTTATTGGTGTAAAAATAGTAATTTATTATAAATTTTTGAGAAAACAGGTATCGAAATTTCAGTGATTTATAAATTCTCGCGAACGTATAGTCACACTCCAATTATCCAAATGCTACCGTAACTTTATCGTTTAATTGTGCAAGATTTAGACTATTTTTAGTAAAAGGTAGAGGCTTCGCATGATTCCACATGACATAATAAGCCAAATGAGATAAGTACCTGCTGCAAATATTTATTGCATCACTGATTGCTTCATGATTGACAAAGTAGTTCGTATCCAGCTTATTTTAACCAACATATCGGGCACTGTATGCCCACTCAACAATCGTGCAAAAATACATTACTTTAATAATACGAATCTTAATACTAAACGAGGTGGAAGCGAATACACGCTAAATATTCGAGTGATGCAGTAAATATTTCCCGTAGGTACTGTACGAGCACAAGTAGTCCACGTGTCCATAACCGGGCAAGTGGTACCAAAGTCAGTAATTCCGCACAAAAGAAATACTATTCTAGTAATTGCAAAAATTTCGCCCTATAGCCACAAATTTCTTATGTCGACTTATCTGCACCCTCCGAAAGGTCCAGGGGGGGCGGCGTAAAAATGCAGATGTCGGGAATCGCAAGCAGGGAGCAAAGAAATCCGCGAATTATAGACAAGTTAGGGAAGGGTCTGTCAGACGCAGCTATAACCCTGCGGCTGAGTGACTCACCAGCAGTGGGAAAGGTGGCCACCCTTTCTTTCCTCTCCCTTTGCAGGGACAAGCGGGTGTAGCGTCGCGACAGGAAAGGCACGAAGCGCCTCGTATTTGTCACCCCGTGCTAAGGGGTTGTCCGCTTGTCGCCACATAACTCTCTGGATGCCTCATACCTTAACACCACCCCTCCAACTGTGCCACGTTCCCTTCCTGCGTTCTTCTTTCTTCATTCTCCCCTCCCCGGTTGCCCAAAACGTTTATCTTCCTCGATTCCCTCCCATTCCCTCGCCCCTTTCCTCCCCTCAGACCCGCGACACGCGGCTCCGGAGCGCGGTTGAAATTTACATTCGACTTGGAATAGCTCGCGGTGCCGAGCCGCTATTTGTTTCGTCCCGTTGCCGCATGTACGGCCTTTTAACCTGTCTGTGCTACGATTGATCCATGTTATCGGGAATTTACGCGCCGGTTAGGGCCCCCGCTGGGAAGAAAACGAATCGACAGGGACTCGTGTTCGGAGACGTAGGAAATATCGCGGTCATTGGTAGCTTCGACGTCGACTTCGTTCCTTGTTCCATGTCGCTGCTCTTTCGTGCTCGCTGTCGATCGTACCTCTTGATTACTCAATAGTCAATTCTACACCCTCCATACGGGTCGATCCCTGTTTCGTGTTAGTGTTTCAAATTGTTTTCCATCATTGTGGCACTGGTGTTCAGGAGACGGAAACGAATGGCAGCTAAATCCTGAAGGAATGATTTTGTCCATTTAGGACAATGACACCCTACATATATTTCAAAGATTTATAGTAATGTAGAGGAAGTGCAGCATATTTGGAATACTGTTGGTAATTTGGAATACCGAAGTATCTAATAAACTACTAACGCTATTTAATTTGTAACACCGTAGATTATACCTCTTAACTAATGACATTTGTGGATGAACCGCAATTTTTACATTTTCGACTTAATCTGCAGAGGAAGAAAACGTCAATCTGCAAAACTTTTTCAGCGCGTATTCAATCGTTCCAATCATGGTTAAAATATGTCAAAACTTTAGTGTTAAACACTTAATCGACTCATTTGCATGTTCCTTCTATGGTTCCGTGCCAGTTTTGCGATAATTTCGAGAATACAAAGTGTGACATGAAATTTTCGGTTTCGATGCCATGTGGTTAATTCGGAATACCGAAGGTGAAGGTAATTTGGAATATTCCAAAGCCTACCGATGCTTTTGTTTCACGCGTAATCGATACCACCGCGTCAGTTTCATCTGTCACCTGTATAACCTTTTAGGAGCATTTGTGTAAATAATGTCTTATAGACATCTACATCTTCAAGATTGGTAGAAACGTGTGAACCAAGAGCGAGTGCAGTATGTAACCGTTCTTAGCATTTTTATAAATATTCTGGTATACATATCTCCTCGAAATATCTATATTTTAGGAATGTCGACGGTAAACAGATACCGGTATTCCAAATTACCTGCACCTTAACGAAATCGATACTTCTTGTCATTTTTCATTCAAACCAAAATTTCAGTTACTTTTTGTTTTTTATTTTTACTGACACTCAGAAATATGAAAGTTTATTAGTTTCCCTATGATATTATGTAGTTTAATTTGATCCCATCCTCTGTCGTAATTTTTTATTCGTCTTAAACAAACTGGTATTCCAAATATACTGCACTTCCTCTAGTATTTTGAATGTGTAAGTTTAAGGTGTTTCTTTGTAAGGAGGAGTTTGTAGATAAAACCTGGGAGGACATTTCTTTGATTTTTTTAACTAATAGATATCAAACGTTTCAGAATAACCTGTGTTCTACGAATTTACATACGCATACAAAAACACTGGTCCACACAGAATCTTAAAAACAAATTCAGAAGTCGATTGTTCCGCTTGTCGCGAGTTAAATTCTATTCTATATTTTTAGCTACTGTTAAACGAGGAATCACATTATTTGATGTACCATTTATCAAGGTGCACCATGTATATTAAACGACTCAGGCATCGATATGTTTCAGGGGGGAAGGATCGATATGTCCTTCTTTGTAATCTAGCCTGGCTCTGTCAAACGCGATTCGCGAGAACGTGCTGCTTCTGCAGTCCATTTGACGCGATTAAAATGCCTAACGACTGCAATCAAAGGGATTAAAATTGGTCTAGAGGGATTGCAACCTAATTCCAGAATGTCCCAACAGATTGGATCTGGATGGTCCCGGTGAATCGGATCATTTGGCGGCTGGAATCTTTGACGCTCAAGATGGATCCCTCGCGCAAGCGGATTTTTCCCGCGCCAGCCGAGATCCGCCCGAAAATCGTTGGACATCAGCCCGAGGGATATAACGTACGCATATATCAGGTTCAGAGGGCTAGAAAGTCCGGGGTGCAAGGATTTCGGGAAATCGGAAATGACAAATTCGATCTACCTGGCTATTTCGTATTCGCAATTCGGGAAAAACGGTTGACATTGCCCTAGGAATCTCGATTCAAGCCACTCCCATTTCACGGTGCGCAAATATTCCGTTCGAATAACCGAAGAATTGAATTCGACTTCGAATGATCGCCTGTCGATTCGCTTAACTCGCGACGAATGCAGAAATCCTACGACTGCCCACCCTCCCCAAAGTAAAAATATATCTCGTGCCTCGTTTGCTATTTCCGCGGCCCCTTCCATATCTGTCGCAATCAGCATTGTATGGAATTTAAAGATACGGGGGTAGGAAACTTCCCCGGCTGTATCGTAGCCGTATTTATTTCGATCTCCGAGAAACTCCCCCAACAATAAAAATTTCATTCTTTTTAAGTTGATCAAACGATCCTTGCGTGGTTTCTTTTTATCGGGGAACTTTTATGGTGGCGGTATTTTCGAAATGAAATAGAGACGGCGCAAAGTTACGAGGACTATACTCGAACAAAGAAGACTTTTTGTAAAAGTACCTTTATTTCATGCTGATAAGAATTTGCGTTATTTGTTCGACTACCACTTGCTTCTAAAACCGATCGAAGAGTAAAAACGAATATTTCTAATGAATTTATTGTATCTCTAATATCGAAGTTTCATAACGTTTAAAAATCAACGCAACTAACAGATAAGATCTATTTGGCCTAATTAATTATGCAAGAAGCTACCAACCCACGATGATCTGAAAGTGAGTAAATTTAGTTACTTAGTTACTACTTAAAGAAAAGTACTGTATATTCTATTTCTTGTTATTATCTCACAATGTTTTTTAATGGGTTATTTAATAGTGAGTAGTATAATTACTATTATTTTAAATTTTCTGTAGTTTTTGTTTTCTAGCCTAAAATGGAACTATGGCTTGGTAGTTTTAATAATTGCATAATGTAAAAGTTGTTCCGTGGTTTGATAATTTTTTGCAAAATAAAGATCACAGAATTATGCGATCCGTACTGTGTTTAACTAATTTTTTGTCATTTTGAGGGTTTGTAGCTTTCTGCATAACCAAGCCCAATTGATAGAAATGGGCAATTAATAGGGTAATAATAGAGAAGATGTTCTTATTTCAAGAGTGTTTTACATGTCCACAGTTTCTGCTACAAAATTACGAACCCTTTGGATTTGAAACAATTACGAAAACCCCCTACTTCTTTCAAGACTCAGCAAATAGTAGCATAAGCCACGTCGCATCGAAGCAAAGTCGTGCTCCCATCGTTTTCACCAAGCAAGTACCATCCCAAGTGTTTCAATCGAGTTCACGATTGAAATCATCGCTGGATCAGAAGAGAGCCAGCATCTGCTAGGCGGCGATTAAGCCATTGACCAGAATCACTGAGGCGAAAAGAAGTGGCAATCGGGGATGCGTGGAAGCGGCCCACAAAACCGGGGGTAGTTTTGGAAGTTGCCAAAATTTAATGTCGCGGAAAGGACGAGGAAAGGGGGAGCCAAGAGATATCCCAAGATTACGGGAGATGAAACTTTCATAAAACATACTGTCCGCGACTCTTTCGTCGATTTTCAGCCATTCTGAGCGGCAGCTCGGGGAGAATTTAAAAGGGGAGGACATGAGAGCTGGCGAGCTGGCGAGTACGTGGATATTACAGGAGTTTAGGGACAGTCGTCCCCCGTGAATTACACGGAGACTGCTCAACTTTTAACTGTTGGCAAAGGGGAGAAGCTGCCTTCCAGTGGTGACACGGTTGGGGTGTTTCCAGTCAGTGTTGCAAGTTGACTTTCGAGTATCAAGCCATTCCGTCGGGAATCTTACTCGTCGATGACGAATACCATTGCCACGAATGTCTGTTATGTGACTTTGGGTCTCGAAATTTACAACCGGACCACTCCACGTGAAACTAATCATTTTTTGCACCTCGCGTCATGGATTTTTATGAAATTTGAACATGATTGCACTCTGTGCGAAATTAGGGGGGGTTTAAGTCATCATTTGGTTAGTTTCGAATTTGTTTAAGAGATACATAGGGGAGAGTGGGGTAATCACGAACGCGGGGTAATCGCGAACGCGATGTTTACGGGGTTTTAATAAATAAAAACTGATGTTCCCTCTTAACTAGCTAATAGTTTAGGTCGTATCCAACGCCGGGCAGAAAGTAATAAATACAGAACGCTCATGCTATTCAAGATAAACACAATTTATTATTTTCATCATATTTCAAGTAATATTTTGTCCATTTTCAATTGCATGTAATTACTGTTCAATTAATGATACAATTGGGATTTTTTTAAGTTAAAATAAAGCACTTTTTTACCAACATTTTGTGACCAAGGCGTGGCTTGAATCGTGCTTCTAACCCCTGAAATAAATCCCTTTATATTTTTTGATGTCGTGGGGTAATGACGAACAACTCGGATGGGGTAATCTCGAACCTTCGAGATTAGCAATGTTAATCGATTTTGATGAATTTTTCAGCATGTATAAAACGTACTTAAATCTACAAAAGGGATTTTTGAATTTTCATTACAGGCTCAGAAAAAAAAGTTTAAAAAACAACCTTTTTACTATTTCCGACCAATTGCAATTTTTTTTCTAACGCACAAGACGTGGGATTTGAAAAATACATTAGGTATAGGTTGTAGCAACATATTTTATAGGTTGACCATTGAAATCGCGCTTTCTGTGCGACTTCTGTGATATTTAGCACTCCGTTCGTGATTACCCCACGGCAGTCGGGTAATCACGAACACCAAGGGCTTTCCTTTTTCACTATAAAGTTGATTTTTATTATAATTTTTCAAAAATTCGTCACAGTACTTTATAGACGAATAGTTTAAGTATGTTTGTAAATAATAAACAAATTCATTTCTCACACAGTTTTCGTTTTGTTTGATTTTTGGCTTAGGTGTTCGCAATTACCCCACTCTCCCCTACCGTCGAAATTGGCAGTATATAGGGGAATAAGTTAGAGAGTATGATAATAATAATAATGGATATTAAAACCATGAAATTTGTTCCGATAAGAATGATACAATAATTCTTATCTTGGAGCATATTTCGATCGTTTGCAGAGGAGAAAGAGAAATAAACGGTAGAAGGAGAAATATTCCTTTAATTGAATGTATTGAAGACGGATGGATCGTGGCTTCATGGCGCTCAAGATATAGTTTATTTGCGCAATATCTCGAGCAGCGGTGTTTCTTGAAATAATGTTGAATTTAATTCTCGGGCTTCCTTGTGGAAGAAGAAAGCTGGCTTGCAATCGTCTGGTTATAAGAACCGGGGTTGTACGCAGCTCTTTCGAGAGCAAAGATAATACGAGAAACCTGTTAGGTACGTACTAGGTTGACATTGTTCCGTTCGTGATTACTAAAATATTGACCGTCTTTCTATAAAGCATTTTACCCTACGCCTCCACTTCGACTAGACTGGAAATTTATAACCGCGTTTCGCGTTAAACATCTCGTGGAAATGATTGGCGTAACTTAACCCACTGTTCCCAGAATGGCGAGAGAAATCGAGGGATACTCTCTCGATTCTCTGCATCGAGCCACAGAATTTTAGAAAAATATATGAAAACCTTCCACAAGTGAAGTCTAAAAAGCGAAAGCAAATGCCTAATCTTCGTATCTTCGTAAATAATTTCCCGATCGAAAACAGACGATGATACGAGACAGTAATTTACGCAGAGGGAGACCTGAACTTCCCCTGGAAGCACAGAATGCTCGCCAGAGGAGGAGCCAACGCGTGGCTAATTCGAAGGTGACAGTTTTTTCGCCGAATGATCGATGCTCGTCTTAATTCATTAGGCGGCGGCCAATTGTTGTTTCCACGGTCGGGTATAGAAGAGTCGTCGCCTGAAATTTCATTAAAGTCTTTGCTGCCACCCCCCGAGGCTTACCCGCGCACGGCACGATTGATTAAAGCTCTCGAGGCTCTCGCGACTGTCGAATTAATTTTAATTAAGAAAGGCACCCCTTCGTTAACGGCGATTGTAAGTTATTGTACTTCTTTTCCACGGCGATTCCTTCTTTAGGAGCCGTTAAAAATAGACGGGGATTGCAGAGGAGATTTATCGCGTTGTTAAACGCGGGAGGGAGAAGAGCGGGTCCAAGGGTGCTACGGTGCTAGACGTCGATGCACAGTCGCGGAAAAACGCCAGCAAGAAGAAACGGAACGTGGCGATCCGTTCCGAGGCACCCTGCTCCTCTCCCCTCGGCCCTCTCCGTGTTGTTTATGCATTATTTGCGAGTTTGAGCGCCACGCGTTTCGCGTCGTTAAATATTTTATCGGCCTCGTACGCAGTTACGCACGGAGTCTCGTTGCCGGTATAAATAAAGGCGTGGGCCAGGCATTAATTATTTATTTATGATAATGCGTGTAGATTATCGGATGATAACGACTAATTGCGCGATTATAATAAATAATAAAAACGAGGCGATGGAGCGCAATATCAATGCGCGGGCATTAATAATTATATCGGTGCCGGTTCCGTTTCATAAATATGGAAAGCGGACGCGGCGAAACCCTGGCGGTATTACACGAGAAAAAAAGAGAGGACAGATACGATTTCGAGCAGTGTATCAAATGGACGAAAAAACCGTTCCTCGAAATTTACTGTGTTCGATTACAAAACGTTGCAACAACAAAATGCCGCACCGACTGCTATCGTTCCGCAAAGTGCATAGTAATTTACAAGGGGGGATCGCGTTGCAGGGATTTTTGCGAATAATGCGCATTTGCAACGGATGCAATCAGCGGAAAATAAACTTTCCAGATGCTTTAGCAAATAATACGTTCTGCGTTATTTTATGCGAATTCGCAGCTCTCTGCAATTCCGCGTGTTTCGTTCGTAACTGGAAATTTACGCGACACGGGGATGTTTTTTTGAGAACCGCTCAAGTGATGAGAATTTTATTCGATGCGCATTAATACCTACTGTTAATTAAACATATTCTTTAATTAACTCACCTTAGTAAGTAATACCTACCCTAAGTTGGAAGTCCCAAACCATTTTAATCGGAAATTGTTAACTACAATTAAATTCAATAGAAGTATATTTCAATAATAAATCACGCCATATTGTACACACATATTTCCTCCAAGGAAGAAAACCTTTGAATGCTACAGCATTCGGATAATAAAGATCCCACCGTACGATGTCTCATTAATCATAAAAGCTATACGCTATCTTCCATCCGTTATTGCAGATATTTATTTCTATGCGAACGGATCGAAGCTTGAAACGAAACAGTTGAATCGCATGAATGGCCCTTAAGCCATCGTAACGGGCATTCGGGGCTTGGCTCTCAGTGAACGTTACACTGCACGAAGCAGAGTGATACGGCGAAGAAAGTATTCGAAATTCATCCCCAACGGAAGGAGGGGCAGTTACGACGAGTCAAAGCCGCTTAACGTCCCCTTGGAGCAGGGAACACGCTCGAGATAGCGCCATAAAGATTTACCTAAACAACGACAGAGACGGCCAGAAGGAGCGATGGAAATTCTGATCTCAGCCGTGTCCATTCGAGGAAAACGCTCGTTCGTATCGCGTATCCCTCTGTTCGCCGCGTTAAGCTCCCTCGGCGTTGCTTCCCTGCCGGCGGGAACAATAAGTTCGCCGAGGGCTGGCGCAATTGCTAATTACCGAACGCAGCAAGTGGAGAGGCATTGTCGGGGCTGAAACGGCAGTAACAGTCGTCGTATTCGAACTTGGGAATTCCGTTTAATCGCGACGGGACCGCGGACGAAACTTCGCCCCCGTGAAAGAAATCGCTGGGAAAGTTTCTCAGCGCTCTGCATTGCAAAACGAGCACGCCGAATCCTGGCGGAGCTCGCGACGGTAAAGACGGCCTCTCGAAGATCGTTAAGTGGCGCCTTCTTGGCTAATAAAGCGAGTACAGTCCTCTTTGGCTAATAAAGCGTGGATGTTGAGTCCAGCAGAGATGTAGGTGCTATTAAATTGATACGACTCCTGTCCGGCCTGTGGCAGGTGTGAAAGCTAGAAACCACGAGGATATCAATGATGTTTGAACGACTGCAACGTAACCCCAGCATCGCGTGGGCAATCTCGAATTCGGGGCGCATACGTTGGCGAACTTCCTCACCCAGTTGTGAATTACGTAGAATTACAGAAATTTCAACCGCGATTCGGGGTTCTGCGCTGAATTGAGTAATATGTACCTATTCAGTGGCGAGTGTCATAACTTGGGACGGAGAAGAATATACACACAGGGCGAAGGAGTAATTTCGGGTTGTATGTTGGCAGGAAACGATCGCGTGAACTTATTTCTGTTGAGTTTCAAATGAAATCCTGTCTACGAATTTGCGGGGAAGCGGTTCGATAGATAGAATGTGTTGGTAGATTATGGGCGGAGACAGATTTTTTGATAATATGATTTTTAGATATTAGGTTGGATCACGAAAGATGATATTTTTTGGCAAATTATAATTCTTTTGGTTCGCTATTTTTTAACCCTCAAGTGCATACGCCTGCCTTAAGGGGGGTCAATCAAGTGAAAATGAACTACCAGTTATTTTACAGATAAAAATTTGAAAATATGTATTTCCATATTATTTTTTACGCTGAAATGAATTATGTAAGAATTAATACAGTGACATTTTTTTTCTTCAAAAATTTAAAAAAAAAAAATTCGGAAAATTATTCGATTTTAAAATCCATACCCTTATCTCTGTAGTATTGTATACAAAGACTGCAAAAAAAATTTCAGCTCGAAAACTTCATTTTTGTCCGAATTATAAAGTTTTTATGTTTTAGTTACTACCCCAAAACATAAAAACTATATAATTCGGACAAAAATGAAGTTTTCGAGCTGAAATTTTTTTTGCAGTCTTTGTATACAATACTACAGAGATAAGGGTATGGATTTTACAATCGAATAATTTTTTCGAAATTTTATTTTTAAATTTTGAAAAAAAAAATTGTCACTATTTAACTCTTACATAATTCATTTCAGCGTAAAAAATCATATGGATATGCATATTTTCAAATTTTTATCTGTAAAATAACTGGTAGTTCATTTTCACTTGAGTGACCCCCCTTAAGGCGGGCATCTGTTTAATCCAGGGGTTGGGAATTCTCATTTGCCAGCCCTAAACGTAGTACCACAGCGCACATATTGGTCTAAGAAACATGTCAATCTGACGTTTCGATTTCACAGAAATCTAGTTTGAAATGCATTTTTGAGCTACGCACGCTGCGAAAGTTATTATTATTATTATTATTATTATTATTTCCTCCAGATTGAAAACAGACATCGGATTCGGTCTTTTCATCCCTAAATTAGAGTAGTCTAATTTTTCCAATCGAATTAAAATTCTATGCACTAGAGGGTTAAGTTATATATTACAGAGAAATTGCACTTTTAATATATAATTTAATATGGGTTTCCATAACGAACCGTTGACCGTTGCCAGTTAGTTACATAACAATACTACTAAGCACTACTATGTCTACACAATAAGAAGAACTCAAGATTTATTCTAAGAACTAAAAATTTAGTTCGCGTAATTTTTATATCTAACAAAAAGGAATTTTTAAAAGTTAAACAGTAAAAGAGACTTGTTATAGCATTTCAGAGACAGAAAAATTGTGTTACAAAAATGTATAACATAGCATAAGTGAATTTGCTTCGTTGCACCTTTTTCCCCTTCGTTTAAACAAAAAGTATAGACTTCATTTAAAAATAAATATTCGAGCACCCGTTAAATGTGCTCAATATACATTCATCTACTTACCGTCCACCTCATCCAAATATCTTAGAATTAAAATATCCAGGTCCACTGGATTTAACTTTCTGCGATCTCGCGCAAGCGTTCATTCCTCTGTATTTAGAAAGAGATCTATATCAACGTCGAATGAACGTATCCAGGCGGAAATCCCTTCAGCAGCCAGACGGTCTCCGGCTCTTTCCCTTTTTCCACCGCCACCGACTTTTCATTCAAGGAAAGCGGGATAACGACGCACTATGTTCTATCGCGGCGATATTTAATACTACGCACAGAAGTTCGCTTTTTGTCCCGGTCCACCGTCTACTTCTGTCGGTGCTTTTTACACACTCGTTCATTCATCATTCCCCGCGGTGCCGGAAGATCATAAATTATTCCGTCGTTAAAAATCGGGACCCAACTTCTGAGTAAAAATGAGGAACGTTAGAAGCGCGGGTTTACTTCGAATCACCCTTATGCGGTGAAATAAATGATGGTAATGAAAGAAATTCACGAGAAAACGGAAGAAGACGCGAACAATTGCTACAGTTCGTAATTTGTAGAAAAATGAAGTGTGATTGATAAATGACGAACGATTCATTAAAGTTGGAAGATAGAAGTTATTAATTGCAAGCGTATTTATGAATAATAAAAATGTGAAAGCAAGAATTGATTACTAAATATAGCGAATAATGCATAATGCAGTTGCAAGATTTGAGCAGGTTCCCTACTTTACAGCCAACACTGGCTCAATTAAAACACAAAACTAAAGACAGGGCTATAAATAGGAAAGAATGAAGCTCAAGATTGCAGTTGCTCCAAAGGATCTTCTCGAGAAACCTTACTTTAAGGAAAGAAAATCTAGAGGCCCCGAGCACGGTGTGTCTCATTAATAATCGATAAATCGAACCACTCGACGAGCTCAGGGGGTCGTAAACGCGTAGAGCGGGGCTGTTCGACATAGAACGACATCTTTGACGTGTCTGGAGATCTCGTAAAGCTCGTGACACGCGGGTGCCGCTGTGAGAAAATCGCTGTAGCGCTCGCCCATCGTGCCGCGGACGTTTATGACTTTCAGACTGCTTTAAATGTGACGTACCGTTGGCTGCGAAAGTGTGCAGAAAGTGGGTATACACGCGGATGCGCCGCGGTAGTCTGACGCAACCGTTGCTGCACACGTGGACACGATCACGTGTCCCGAAATTCCCGTAACAAAACGTGCGTCGTCCCTTCTTGCTCACGCATAGCATTTTTATGGGAAAGAATAAGTTCAAGTTTAAAGAGCGCAGCCAGAGTATTGCATTTTACGAGCGTCCTTTAAAGGCACGCCGTTCCGCTAACATTTTTCGCGAGGCATTCCTCGGCCCGTGCTCTGGAAGTTTGAGAGCGGCGAGGTTTTAAATTTCAGACTAAAGGGTTTAATTGTTTTCGAAGTCGCGGAACAATTGAAAGGTATTTTTCCACGGGCTTTTGTCGAGCGCCGGGCCTCTCGTTCCGCTGGGATATCATTTACTGCCCGTTCACGGGGAATTCAAGCTGACTCGTTTAATTACCTCGCGTGTGTCTTCTCTTTTAAAACCTTTCATTCCGACGCAGACTGAATAACTGTAAATTAGTAACTTTCTGATTTCTAAAGATAATTATAGGTGTTGAATTTTTTATTGCTGCGATTTGAAAGCAAACATACATCACATCTGATATTACCAGGGATCACAAGAATTATTCGAAGCTTCAGCCGCGTTCAAACACTATTTGCACGATTACAACACATCGCTCGGAATTTCCATCAAGCTTCACGAGCGACCCAACGGATCGTTCATAAAATAATAAACTTTACTGCTGTCTAGTTACGGCAACAACGAAACTCTCATGCCAGACGTACAGTTTCACAGTCACGTAAAGGCACGTGATCGTATTTCGCATTCAATGTACCTACCACTCGAACGTAAGAACATATGAAAAGGGAAGTCATTGTGCACGTTCGAATAAAAGTCTCAGCTCTCTGCGCGAGTCCTCTTGGGAACTTTTCCGGCAATTTCGTTACTTGCCCCGTATAAACTTACGAAATTATTGCACAGCTTTCTGTCCAAGGCGAGACGGTTTAGAGCCGTTGAATTGTTGAGCAGCGTATGAAACGAGCCAGACTGGCGGGGCTGGGGAATGATTGATAAGCATTAATAGCTGACAGCGCTGCGGAAAGTTTCTCGCGTAAAGAATGCAGCAGGCTGACCTATAAATTGTACGACAGGCCATACACATTATTGCACGTCGTACGCCGGATCCATAATTTAAGAGGCTCTTTGCTTCCGTAATTGCGAACGATACATGGCCGGCTCTGTAGATAGCAGCTCCCACACGGTAATTACGGTCTTTAATGTAACGCGTTTAAACCGATTACAAATCTCCCGTTTCGAACTCTGCATGGAATCTCGTTTACATTGCCGAAACTCGGGGAATTAACGCTGACCCACGGAGAAACAATTTACAGTATTCGGCCGCGAAGCCCGCGGTCCGAGCAATTACCGAAGTAGGCAAACTGCTGAGGAGTTTGTTGAAAGCGACATCGACGAGCGCGCAGAGATTTTGTTCTGCTTGCTGCAGGATTAAATTTCGTCGGCTGTCTTCAAGTTGTTAATGGCTCGGCTCGAGGATTTCTAGATCTTCACTCGACCCTTCCAGGTATTGTTATAGGTCTGATGAGATACTGGTTGAGGTTGAGGCTTCTGAATGGGTCAGATATTGTACTCAAACTGGTGTATACTGGTGGTCGAAGGGAGGTTTAAAGATGTTTTAAGTCATTTTAAGGCTAGGTTTCATTTATTACGTTGGTGTTAGTGGAGCATCCTGGGAATTCTTTCAATCTGTGTGGACGCAATTGATTCTTTTCAAATTGTGGTATTTTTCTTATGGCTCATCTGTCACAGTTTGTTTTACTAACCATATATGTACATACATTTTATAGCTACCATTAACTTAGGGACAAAATTGATGTGTAGGTGAGAGGAAGCTAAAGTTTCTATGATACATTACTGGAGGTCATTCCACGTCAAATCGACCAGGAAGAAAATATATTCAGAAAGGATGATTCTTCTCGATTAACCTTCCGGTACTCGCGCCTATTTTTGTAACGCGAGCACTCGCGTCGTGCGCTGAGTGCACAGTGACGTATTATTAACCTGCCGGCAGCCTTTTTGGTTGAAAAAACCGGTTTACCGTGATGTAGTGTACCCAGCACCCCTATGTATTCTTCCAGCGGACATTTTTGCATAATGCTACGTACTTGTCAGGTTCAAATTCAGTTTGGAACTGTTTCTGATTGAATGAAAACGATAGTATGCCGCGTATCTTGCCAGTGACCGCGCCCGTGTACTCATAAGTACGCCTCCAATTGCTTTGGTTTTTGGATATGTTTTGGAGGACCGAAAACTAAGATATACGTGTTTTTTTATTTTGGCCTGTTTGCATGTTTAGGGGTTGCAACCACCCCTCAAAGGTTTTCAGGTTTTCGCCTCCGATTGTTCTGGTTTTTGGATATGCTTTAGAGGACCGAAAAATAAGATATACGTGGTTTTTTATTTAGGCCTGTTTGCATGTTTAGGGGGTGAAAGCTTCCCCCAAGGTATAAAATTTTCAGGTGATCATCTCCGATTGCTTTGGTTGTTGGATATGTTTTTCCATATGAAATTTGACTCAACTAAATTTTGTACCCCTTATGAATTTTGAGGGGTGGTTTCACCCCCTAAATATGAAAACGGGCCGCTATAAAGAAACACGTGTATCTTATTTTTCGATTCCATAAAACATATCCAAAAACCAGTACAATCGGAGGCGAACACCTGAACACCTTTGAGGGGTGGTTGCACCCCCTAAACATGCAAACAGGCCAAAATAAAAAAACACGTATATGTTATTTTTCGGTCCTCTAAAACATATCCAAAAATCAAACCAATCGGAGGCGGATACCTGGAAAACCATTGAGGGGTGGTTTCACCCCCTAAACACGCAAACAGGCCAAAATAAAAAAACACGTATATGTTATTTTTCGGCCCTCTAAAACATATCCAAAAATCAAAGTAATCGGAGGCGGATACCTGGAAAACCATTGAGGGGTGGTTTCACCCCCTAAACATGCAAACAGGCCAAAATAAAAAAACACGTATATGTTATTTTACGGTCCTCTAAAACATATCCAAAAATCAAAGCAATCGGAGGCGGATAACAGGAAAACTTGTGAGTACACGGGCGCGGTCGCTGGCAAGATACGCGGCATATACTATCATTTTCATCCAATCAGAAACAGTTCCAAACTGAATTTGAACCTGACAAGTACGTAGCATTATGCAAAAATGTCCGCTGGAAGAATACATAGGGGTGCTGGGTACAATACATCACAATAAAACGTTTTTTTTCAGCCAAAAACTGACCTCCGTGCACTCCGTGCACACGCGCGAGTACCGGAAGGTTAAAAATAAAAGCTGGACAAACTTTGTACGGTTGATAGTTCCGGGGGTAAAAATTCATTTATTGAGCCTCTTTCTGCGAAAATAATCGAAGATTGTAAGCTTCAACGGCCTATATTTTTTAAACAAATTCGAAACCAGCAAGGTGATGACTTAAACCCCACCTACTTTCACGTGGACTACAATATTTCACTTTCAATCAAAATACTTGGCACAAATTCCCAAAATCATCGATATAGATGAAATGGTCCTACTTTAGAAAAGTTCAAGATTTCAGAGTTCAGGTAGCTTATTTGTCCCAATTCTTTACATTTCTTTCGTGTTTCACAATGTTTCTTTACCGAAAAATTACAGACTCACGCAAGATCGTGGATAACAAATAGCGTTAAGGAACTAGTTCTTGATCAGGCACTAATTTTTTATCAGTTCATGAAATAAATCGTTCTTTTGAGTTTATGTCAATAAATAATTGTTTGAAATAATTACTAACATAAAAATTGATAATTCAAAAATATATGTGTTGTCTGTGAAAGCAGTTAGTATTGTTAGTTTTAGATGATTAAAAACTAGTTCCTAGTCACCTTATTATTCCATACCTTATAAGTATTTAAATTATATATTTATTTTCAACTTTTTAAAAATTTTCCTTGAAGTTTAAACATTAATTCAACTTTTAGTATAAAAAAAGTCTATGGTTTAATGTTTTATTAGGTTAAAAATAAATATTAAAGCGGGAAACCTTCTAAACTGGTCAGAAACTAGTTCCTCAACGGTAATATCTCTTTTAAAGGTTCTCACCATTAAGAACAAAAGCTTCCACGCCAACAGAACAAGCAACGGACTCGAAGCCTACAACATCGCAACAACATTGTCTGCGTGACCGTTATGCGAGACGAAATTTCAGTGGAAAATTCAAGCTCGTCGCTCAGGGTTGAAGAAAATTCGCCCGTGACCGCGAAAATCGCACGGGCGAATGAGTTACAACGATACGATGCAATCCGTCCCGGCGAGCGAGGGGACTCCTCCGAAAGTCGAGGGACATCTCACGGAAGGGGCAGGCGAAACGAGCTGCGAACAGCAGGCTAATTTTCCCCGGAGAGGGATTAACCCCTCGTGGAGGAGGAACAGTCCGTAGAGAAGCGGCAGAGGAAGTGGGAAGGGAAGACGAAGAGGATCTTAAGGAAGAGGCTCTTACCAGTGGTAGGTACACGTAAGAAGAGAGCTTGCGGTCTTGAGAGCCCAAAGATGGTGGCGGCGGAGAAGAGCCCCGGTGGCTGAGGAATAGCGAGCGCGCAGCTAGCTCGTCCCCTACCGCCTATCAGCTACTTTGCATTTCGTTGTTATTCAGAAATAGCCACAAACCGTGCCCGTCTCGTGGCCCGTTGCTTTTCCTAGTCTGTATCTCTTCCCTGGCCCCCAGTCCGCCACCCCCGCGCCTTTTACTCCACCTCTCTCCTCGCAGCACTTCTTTACCCAACGAGATGTTTTATTAATGAAAATGAAGGAGCTTCTTATATTTTCCTCGATTCCACACCCCCCGCCCCGCTGCGCAGGATCGTCCTTCGTCCTCCGATTTCTTTCGCCTCCATTTACCCCATCTGTTGTTTCTTGCCCTCCTACCTCGGCCTGTCCTTCCTTTCGCCACCAGCGCTTCCATTTCCCGCGACATCCCCGTCGACGAGCCGTCTCGCTCCGAACGATCCTGCATCCTTCTTCCCTCTTCCCTCGACCGGCTCGCCCCGTCCATTTTTCCCGCTCGCCCTCCTCCAACGTCCTCTCCCTCTTGCCGCCCCTCGCGCCGTCACTTCCACCGTGGCTCGAGGCGGTAATATTACTTTCCGTATAACGGTCCAGCCTCCAGGGAATGCGACAACGAGCTATGCGTGAAATTAATTTAGTCTGGCAACAAACATGCCTCGGTAAGCCGACGCAGAACTCGTGAAAAAGCTGCCCGGCACTCCTAATGCCTAAGCAGACGTAGTAAACACCAGTGGCGGCTCCCTAATCTTGAATTTTATTACTTACGGGCGGCCGCGCTTAAGCGCCAGTAATTGCTTCTCTTGGAGAGAATTATTCCCCGAAACTTCCAATCTCCGAGACGAGTAACAAAATATGTATCCGTTGTTTACTGCGAGATCATCAAGTTCCGTTCGCCGTTCTAAGTTCTATGCAACCGAGATTTAGCTGAGCGTTCGAAGCGTAGGTAGGTATCTTAAAGGGATCCAAATGCCTCGCAGCTTCGACATAGCGCGAGTCGCCCGAGCTTGCTACGGCAGGCACGGTGACACGTCCGAATGCTCCCGTCACACGGAACCCACCGAAGAACACTTTCGAATTCCACTGCCCTTTCGGCGTCCTTGCGCTGTAACGGCGACGCATTAATGGCGCGGAAGAGGAGATCGAAGCGGATGGCCGGCGAAACTGATGGCGGCTTACGGAAGGTAACGCATTGGGCTGCCGGTGCGGCCCCGGTGTAGGTGGCCGCAGCGTGCATAAATGCACAGCGAGGCGAACGAACCGTCGGTTCGGTAGCGTAGTTTGTCGGGACGTCGTTGCAGAAGCATGGTCCGGTTGCACGCGGAAATGGAGGTTCGCCGTGTTTCAGCTTTCGCAGCTCTCTCTAGTCTCTCACCCCTCCCTCTATCCTGCCCCTGTCTCTTTCTCATCGGAGGATCCCTCTCTCCCGGGCATCCTGTTCGCAGATTGTGGCGTTGTTCCGCGTGCCTTCAAAATAAAATAACGAAATTTATAACAGTGACATGCGGGCGTCGCGCTAATGGCGTAGCTAGAATTAAGATCGTAGCTTTAAGGGGGGTCACTCAAGTGAAAATGAACTACCAGTAATTTTACAGATAAAAATTTGAAAATATTTATATCCATATTATTTTTTACGCTGAAATGAATTATGTAAGAATTAATACAGTGACATTTTTTTTTCCAAAAATTTAAAAAAAAAATTTCGAAAAAATTATTCGATTGTAAAATCCATACCCTTGTTTCTGTAGAATTGTATACAAAGACTGAAAAAAAAATTTCAGCTCGAAAACTTCATTTTTGTCGGAGTTATAAAGTTTTTTGTTTTGGCGCAGTGACTAAAACGCTCCTGCTTCGTACGTTGGACCGACCAAAATGAACTACCAGTTATTTTACAGATAAAAATTTGAAAATATGTATATCCATATGATTTTTTACGCTGAAATGAATTATGTAAGAGTTAATAAAGTGACAATTTTTTTTTAAATTTAAAAAAAAAAATTCGAAAAAATTATTCGATTGCAAAATCCATACCCCTATCTCTGTAGTATTGTATGCCAAGCCTGCAAAAAAAATTTCAGCTCGAAAACTTCATTTTTGTCGGAGTTATAAAGTTTTTTGTTTTGGCGCAGTAACTAAAACGCTCCTGCTTCGTACTTCGAACTACCAGTTATTTTACAGATAAAAATTTGAAAATATGTATTTCCATATTATTTTTTACGCTGAAATGAATTATGTATGAATTAATACAGTGCCATATTTTTTTCAAAAATTTAAAAATAAAATTTCGAAAAAATTATTCGATTGTAAAATCCATACCCTTATTTCTGTAGAATTGTATAAAAAGACTGCAAAAAAAATTTCAGCTCGAAAATTTCATTTTTGTCCGAATTATAAAGTTTTTATGTTTTGGGGTAGTAACTAAAACATAAAAACTTAGTAACTGGACAACCATATGCAAATGAGCGAACAATCATTGAAAATTGTTCAAAACCGTCACAAAGTACGAGTACGCAGGTATAAACAGAAAGCCTCAGAAAGATACAAACGTGCAAGAAAAATGATACGAACTGCACAATCACGAAGAGAACAGGCATTGCAAGAAGAGGAAGGTCCAACGTACGGAGCAGGAGCGTTTTAGTTACTACGCCAAAACATAAAAACTTTATAACTCGGACAAAAATGAAGTTTTCGAGCTGAAATTTTTTCTGCAGTCTTTGTATACAATACTACAGAGATAAGGGTATGGATTTTAAAATCGAATAATTTTTTCGAAATTTTTTTTTTTAAATTTTTGAAAAAAAAATGCCACTGTATTAATTCTTACATAATTCATTTCAGCGTAAAAAATAATATGGATATAAATATTTTCAAATTTTTATCTGTAAAATTACTGGTAGTTCATTTTCACTTGAGTGACCCCCCTTAAGTCGTTTACAATAGTATTGTCCTCAAATCCCTTAGGAATAAGTTTTCTTCTATACATTGTCTTCATATAACGGGACCCGGTCCTTCCATATTTTCGTACAACCATGCACGCTTTCGTTTACAGCTTGCTTTTGTAATATTCTTCAGCTGTCGAATATTTTTAGACATCAGGCCGACAGTCGGTCTTGTCCGCGCGATCCCGAAACTTCAAACAAAAGAGTCATAAACCCGCTCCGTCGGTAGGCACCCAGAAACCAGAGATGGGCAAAGAATTATTTGAAATAAAAATTTGCACGCAAATTTTTATTTCAAATAATTTTTTGCCCATCTCTGCCAGAAACTCGGCCCGGCTAAGGTGACCCTTGACCTTGCACTATTACAACGTGCACGTGCACGCATCACCTTGCCGAGGAACTTTCCACTTCCATAACTTCACCGAAAATGTAAGGGCGGTTCCCTATCTTCGAAATCCAGCCAATCAAGGGACAATTCGTAACCGCCTACCGAGCTGTTCGAGCCTTCTTCACGAGTGCAAGACTTCCGAAAAAGTCAGTCAGCATCTCCCGTCAACGCAGAACGGTCGGCGTCAATCCGTCAACGCATTACGGTCAGCGCAAAACAGTGTCACTAGTCTATTCCGCTTATTTGTTGTTTTCATTGTCATTTGTCCGTTTCGCTTATTTGTTGTTTTCATTATAGTATAAATATAGTTCAGCTATTGTTTCCTTTTATCATTTCTTCCTTTTTAATCATCCCTGTCACAGTAACGCGTGTAGGGTACACGCGTAATTCCGGGGTCGATAAAAATCGTAACGGAGATTTACGACCTCCGTTGACTCGACACACAGAGGTCGAGTCTTTCCGAGGTTACGCGCGAACAGGCGTCATACTAAGTCCGATCTACCGGAACCTGCTGCTTTGGAGGATTATAGCAAATCTCCTTGTGGACCCTGTCTTTTTAAATACCATTTCTGTATCTTTGGACGACACTGGCTTCTGAGGAGTCAATGTGAGGTGGTCGATTATCCTTGGGAATGGGTGAAAGTTTGGAAGGAGAATAGAAAAGGAAGAAGGTCTGAATGGGTGATTGCTCTTTCGACTTATTTTGCAATACATTTAAGTAGCACCGCCAGCTCAAGTTCAGTTTGAGTCACCACCACAAAAAGTACTTCCACACGCTCCTCATTCCGAACAAAAGGAGAACACTGGCAATCGAGTGAATTTGGTGAGGAATCTCTCCGAAAAGAATAGTTCGCATACACCGTGTTGTTCGTCAGTGTAAACGACGCGTGTCCCCGCGAACAGAACCCAATACGCAATATCTAGAAACGGTCAGCTACTTTCGATACACAGAGGACTCATTACACGAGTAATGAATTCGCTTACACGGGGCACTGTTGACGGCAAAATCCATTGGCCAAACGAAAAGTGATCGCGTGCTCATTGGAAGGCGGACGCAACGAACCCGTCGCTTACGCCGCGATATTTTCCGGGGGAAATGGAAGGGTCTCAGTGGCCAGTGCCAACAGAAGTCTGGTAATTGTAATTACCGCGGTCAAAGAGCACACGCACATACCGCACTCGTCTCCACCTGTATTGCAGGGAATTAATTACGGGCTGCGGAGTCTGTTATTCTGGCGCAATGTCAACTAATAGCATCGTCATTCGGCGTACAGTTAATACCTAAATTTAATTCTCTCCGCGGCCATTTCGACTCTGCTCGTCCATTCCTTCCGATCGCAATATCATTCGACGCAGTCGTAGAATGTAAACGGCCGTCAAAGTTAACACGTCTGTGTGCCCTCCCGAGGTTAAATTGTTTACCACATCGGTGGGTATTGCATGGAAGTAACATTTTTTATTACGTGCAATTATTCTCGAAGCTTTCTCGCGCTCTTTTATTTTACTTAAGCGCAGTTCTTTATTACTCGTTTACGAGCTTGCGAATTAATGAAGGGACATTTACAGCCTCGCGTAATAATGTTTAATCGGGCTACGCGACGAGCAAAACGCGAGAAACGAGTTGAGAAAGATTAACACTCCGCGCCGTCTCGTCCCGAACAATCCCGCTGTGTCTCCACTCGTAGGAAAATTAAATACGGCGCCAATTATTCGAGGCACGTTTACGTACGTGTTTGGTGAACAACGCACTGGGAACGGGCACGGAACTACTTGCCTTGTTCCGCGACAAAGTTCCAACTTCGCTCTAGTTCTTCGGCGCAACACTTTACCTTGCGTCTACTTAATGCTGTCGCTTTCATTTCTGTTAGTACACTTAGCTCGTACGATTCGAAGAACTCCCCTTCGGTGTCTCGCGTGTGAACAGATCGTTGAGACTTCAAAGAAGATTGTTTGCCTGTTTGCACGCTTCGTCTGTAAAGTGCAGGGTACGTAGAAAACGTACGAAGGGGAGTATGACTATAATCACTTACTGGTTCTGTAAATGCTGATTCTATCGACATCTTATTCAGGGATAGGGGAGACTGGGTACGGTTGAAACGGTGGACGGTTGAAACAAAGCGAATATCTCGACACCGTGCATGAGGCGGTGAGGGGTGCAAGGGGAGAACGAAGCGGGCGACAAGTCGAAACACGAAGTTTAGTGTTGCGTCGCTCTTCGCGCGCTGTGCTTGTGTATAGGAGGCCCCTGTGTTTTTTGACGGAAAAGTAAGTATTTTTTGTTCGTACATTTTTGCAATTATTGTGGTTTTATTAAAGTTAGAGTATTGAGAGTTTTGTATCGTTTTAATTGAAGTGTGTAGAATATGGCTGTATGATTAGTTTTTATTGAAATTTATTATCATTCTTACTGTGAACCGTTTTATACCTAGAACGGGGGTTGGGGACAGTTGAAACAGTTTTTGTGGGTACGGTTGAAACAGTTTATTTATTTAATTTTCTTGTTTCTTAGTTGTGATTCCGAATGATCTCGTAACCACTTAAGTATTTTTGTATAAAATTTTTATTTTTATAGAAATAATAAGTCTTTAGTTTTTTCTTAACCTATTTTATAGCTGAAGTGCTAAAGTTTTTTTTTAAAGCTGTTGTAGTACACAAACATTGCCAAAAAATAATCGTCACCAACATCTGATTATTATATAATTTAAGTTGTACTTAATATAAACCTTTGAAGGCTGATTAAAAATAATGTTAGATTTATAAGTATCGTGAAACTGTGCCATTACGAGTCGTAAAATGTTATTAGACGATGAATAAAACATGTTCATTTATTATATTTTGTATTATTTGCATGTGTTTCAATTGACCCCAGGCACTGTTTCAACCGACCCTGGCATTGGGACGGTTGAAAGAAATTACATTTTTTTTTAAATTTGATTTTACACATAAAGTACAATACAGTGGTCTCAAATAACATTGCCCATTAGTAGACAGATATGTGGTCTTTTATTTAATATATTTCTGTCATCGCTCGCTTAACTAATCCCGATGCAATGGACGATAAACGCTAAAATGTGTGAACCGTACCCAGTCTCCCCTACATTGCGCGCCGCACAAGGTGCCCTATCATTTGGAAATTTAGAAACGTCGAGGTAACAGGTACCTGCCTATATAATTGAAGAAAATATTTTCAATGAATGAGTGCAAATAAGTTGTAAAGCAACGTTTCGTATCGATCGCTGAACCCACAGCAGAGGATCAGTGGCAATGTCCCAGACTGGCCGGACAGAGCCGAATCCGCGTCACAATTCCAGCAGAAATAAGAGAAGCCCCGAAAAAGAAGCCAGCGAGTTTGTAAACCGCGAATTCAGCTGAAAGCAGAAGCGCCATGAAAGCACGGGGAACTTAAACGGTCACGATCGCTCCAAGTAGTAACGGACGCCGCGAGTCAGCCAAACATTTTAACGAGCCCAATAACCCGCTGACTTTACAACTCATTCCAACACGAACCACTCGGTTGCTTAAACTTCTGAGCCGCTTTCAAGCGTAAAAGTATAACAACGCGATAAACCGCCCCCTCATCTTCCACCCGCCAACCGTCTCGTTACCTACTTTCGGCCGCCTCTACCCCGTGTCCGCGTAATAAGCCTCGAACGTTTCACGTCCGCCAGCGAGTGCGTCCCGCCCGAGACGTACCCGTACAGAGGCGGGGCGCGTCTGGGGTTCGGGTACGTAGATAGGTTTGCCAAAAGTATATCACGGATTAGTCTCGCCATTGTACGGGCCGTAAGAAGCCCGCCGCGGAGGAAACGGGGATAAACACAGGGGCGGCTACACAGGTGGAAGTAGGAGGACGGGCTGCTCGAGTACGCCGAGGGTGTCTACCCACTCGGCTACACACTCGTCCTCTCTTCTCCACGGCCGAGCTCCTGCACGTTCTAATAAGTTCAACGAGGCAACTGCTTATGGCGTCATAACCAAGCTCGCGAAACGTCGGCGACGCCGCGCCCCGTCCCGCTGCACGCCCGTGGCCCCGGTGTCTGGAGCCAACGCGGAGGTGGCTCGAAGGTGGTTAGAGCCCGTTGAAGTCGTCGGCTGATTCCATTCTGGAGTGGTGCGCTCTCCCGCGGGTCACCCGACCGTGCACCAGCGGCGGCGAGGGCACGGGATGGAGACGTTTACGTGGGTAAACCTCGACGCCTTCAACGAATTTTCTGCGAGGATTCGAGTGCACGCTGGATGAGCACACGCCGGAGGGGGTATCTGTGTGCGCCACCCCCCCCCCGGCACGACCACCCCTCCTGCTTCTGCATCGAGAACTGTCTGCCGCAGAAGGGGAGGCACGCGATTTTAAGGCCGGAACGCGAGGGTGGGAGCAGCGGCGAAAGATGCCGGAACTGTTTGCCGACTGGAGCGCACCGTGCCGTATGAAAGTTTCCTTACCCGGCCTCCTGGAAATCGCTGCCGCGAGCAAGGATACGCAACGGGGCGGCTTTCCACTCTTTCCAGCGGTATCTGTGGCCGAGCTTGCGAAATTAAGTCCGTCGGCTTGTTTGCTATGGATTTGTTGGTGGGGTTCGTTTCTTAAGAGTGTCGCCTGCGCGATGGATGACGATGCGGGTGAGATATTTATTTACTTCACTTAGATGTATTTGGATTAGGGGAGAGGCTTGCAGGTTGCCACCCCTAAGCTTTTTTGATCATAACTCGTCATAAAATTAACGTATCGTTGATTTATGGTATAAGCTGGAAAGAGGAAGTGTCGAGCTACAATCCTGAGCTACAAATCATGCAAACTCTCGAAAAAGAAAAATTATACTGCAAATTATCGAAAGTATCTAAAATTGTCTCCTTGAAATTTTGGCTCGCAGGTTCCCACCCCCCTAGAAAAATTGCTAAAAGTGTAAAAAAACTCAAGTAAAAACCTGGTTCAGAAAACTTTTCAAAATTTATTAAGTTTTATTAATAAATTATATTATTCAGATTTTCTTGACCTGCGTGCTGCCATACTAAAAATATATGAAAATGTAAAAAATAAACCAAAATATGACTAAAATGCAATAAAAACACTTCACTTCAGACTCAATGACATTTGAGTGTAAACAAGCGGGAAAGAGAGAGGTGGCAACCTGCGAGCCAAAAAAGGAGGCAACTTGCATTCCGACGCATTTTTAGGAAAATATGAGAAAAAATTGTCAATTCATGATATGTTTGGAAATCTGTTTGGCATATGTAAATTAGATAAAAAAAGACAACACAGTACGTATAGTTATCTTGAATTGTCGATGAAAATGTTCAATTTACGAGCACAAGGAAAGCACACAATTTCACTAATTCAGTTTCTTGACAAACACTATATTACCCTTCGCTCAGCAAACGCAGCGTTATTGCGTCTGTCCGCTCCAGAGGTTATAAAATAGTGACACCTACTCTTTTAACGTCGATGTGAGTCAGAGTTGAGATTATGACACTGCTAGAAAGTCGAAATACAGCAGGGGTGGCAACCTGCAAGCAGTGGCAACCTGCAAGCCTCTCCCCTAATAATTTAGATTTTGGGAAGACTTACAAGGGAAATTAGGCAACCAGGAAATTCAGAAAATTATGCAACTTTGTGTGCACAGTTGCCCTTCCCTTGTTAATCAGGTTTCTTAGACTTTTCTTCAGGAAATTTCCATGGTTTGGATAGAAATTCTACATAATTTCCAGCTGAACGTGAGGTAAATTTCATTCAGCCATCAAGTGATGATTTGTAAAACATAAAATGTTAACAATCTGAAGATTGTTCCGCGAAATAATTTAAACATTCCAGCTGTCAGTGAATTCCACGACTGTAGAATCTTGACCAGTGGAACATTTTCTGCCTGGCGTATTCTAGGCTCCGTTCAAAAATAACTTGTCCAGGAAAACAACTACGAAGGTGAAATAATGGCCGACAATTTTGAGCCGGGCTCTATGTTTAAATTCTGGCTGGTATCGGTGCCAGAAAAATAATAGTTTCACGGAGAAATATTCGCAGCCCTTTTCCTACGGATTCGTATGTATCGAAAACATTCGAGCTAAATCCAGGATACTCGAGGGAACGTAACCGCGAAAGCCGCCAGAGGATTTGCCATCTACGGAGTGCAGTGTCCTGTGAAAGTTTTCTCATGTTGAATTCAGAAAGCCATTCTTTCGGAAAACGAATACCAGTTATACACTTCGCCCGAACTTTAATTCAACAGCTTCATCCTTTTGCCAGTGTAATAATTTGGGCGTTTTCCAAAAAGCGACTAAACCAAGGAAATTATTATTCAGCCTTGCAACATCAATTAGGTCTATAAAATTCATGGAACTTAGAATTTATATGTTCTATTTACCATGGTCTATTTATTTTACTTCTAATTAGATTTTGAAATTTGTCAGACCTCGTGAAATACACGAGGACAATAGTTTAAAAAAATAGGTACCATTTAGCCCAGCGTACAATTCAAAGTTCAAGTGCAAAACTTCAAAATGCAAGTTTAAATATCCACGAAATGCATTATACAAGGGTTTAAATTTTGAACAAATCGTACCTACATTTTTAAGGTTGCGGTTCGGAAAACCATGTAGAAGTTTAAATCATTATCTGTTAGAGTTTGTATTACGTCGAGCAACGCAAACATCGTTACTGCAACGAAGTACACACGAGGAGTACGAGTACTGAAAATGCGAAGCATGTTCGATGAAGCAGGGAACGTTGGCGATATATTATTCAGGGTACTTTTATCCTCGAAAGCAGGTTCGATTGTGCTGTTTATTCGACGTAAGCCATTGTTTCTATTTATCGGCGCAAAGGTTGAATCGCGCGGGGCCTCGCGATCCAGCTGAATTAAATAAATTATAGATCGGTGAAAAAATCGTTCAGCCGCTCGTAGGCCCTTTACGCTGACGTGTTGAGGATTTTCTATCGCAAAGGTGGGTCCATCACTTTGAGGTGGAAAACTCGAGGTAACGCAACGGCAAGAAAGCGGATGGAGTTTTATTCGAGTACACGGCGAGGTATAAAAGTTTCCTGATGCAGTATTCAGCAAGTCGTTCTCGCGAAGAGGGGAACGCGACCGTAGTCTGCGGCTAGATTTAATACACTTTATCTTGTTTATATGATTAGATGGTAAGTTGCAGTCTGGACGTCTGTAAAGTTTTGCAATCGGATCATAATGTTTAAAAGTTTCGCTTCCAAGGAATTACTTATGCTCAATTCACAAGATCTTATACCTACTCGTAAATGTATTGCTAATAATTATTATTATTAAATATAATATTAAATATTGAACTTAATATTTTCAATCAGCATTACCTGATTGGTTTGCTCTCAATTATTAAACATTGGTCCTTGCGATTGAACGAAGAGCCTTCAACATACCAACGTTCTAAGAATTCACAGACGAGGACGAGCATGATATTTACATGAGCGAGGATGCTCGCGCAATAGCTCAAGCAGTCTACAACCTTTGCCAGAGACTCCATTGAAAAGCCTTGGGATTCTTCCATCAGATGAGGGATTTCGCCATTCACAGAAACTGTTGGATCCCATTGCAAGGTACGTACCCGTACGAAAAATCTCCGTTTCATAATTTCGGCTTATTTTTCTACGATGAACCACAACCTGTTGCAGTTGCAAGACAATTTCCAATACATAGGTACCTTTGCGCTTTCAAATATTTAATAGGAACATATTATTCAAATTTTTCTCTGATCATTGGTTACTTAATTTTTGTAATCACTGTTTATTTTAATCGTCCTTCAATTACAGTACTTTGTAGGAATTTTTCCGGAACAGTTCTGAAAAATCACGCGGGCTTTGAGTTCTCTTCTCTGCTATCGCGAAAGTACACCATGCATGTGTGCTTCGTGTCTTATATTGTACATGGAAACTCCCTGGCGCAAGCTCCAGCTTGGCATGAGGTCGGGGCACATTGCACAGCTGCAAAGTACCGCATTTTCTAAATCCCACGGGTCGGAAGGCGCAAAATTCCTTCCGACGAAGTAGATGGGAGGAATATACAGGTGCGGAGACTTGGCGTTAAATGTCCGAAAAGAACTGCAAATAACCGTCGGTACGAAAAAGAAGGCCCATATTCGCTAAGTAACAATAAATATCCGTCGACAAGGAGAACGTATTTCTTATGGAAGCCATCGACACAGCCAACACCGACGACGACGTCTTCGCCGAGTCGCTGTCTCAGATCCGAGAAGTTCGTTAACTGGAAGTGAATTAATTATGCTACCTGTATCGCGAACGAATTCTCCTGGCTTCCGTTTACCGTGCCGGGTCAACCATTATGTCCGCGACACACTGTCGCGGCTTCGTAAAATCACGAACTGTCTCGCCCACTGGCACAGTTAACGCCACTCCTAGGACAGTTTCCCCGCGGATTAGCGAATGGAGTGTTAATCGCACGGGCAACGTGGCCGTTCGCCTCAATTTAATTACGATCATCCGGAAACCGTTGTGACGATCGATCCTCGCGCCAGGATTACAGGACGAACGAAGAAATAGTCCTGCCCGTCGACACACCGCTGAGAAAATCGCGCGCCTTCAATGACCGTTTATCGGTCATAATTATATCGCGAGCGATGCAAACGGGATCGCACGCGAGCGATAGAACTTTCCTCATTATTCCCCCCGAGCGTATTTCAATCGGGGGCCGAACTTTTCCGAACGGCCCCGACTCCCGATCTCGCCTCTACCCGGGATTAAACACGGGGCGACTAATTAAAGGTGAGATTCGCCGGCGTTTGAACGCATCGGGTATTAAACGTCAGTCGGGGGATGATGCGAGGAAGAAGAATGGTGAAAATGTAACGGGCGGTTGGCGAGGGGCGAGCGCGAAGTTCCTCGTTGCAACCAATTTATGAACAAATATAATGATGGACGCTCGAGCAGCTCCGAAAGTTCGCCGATAAATGATTCTCTCGCGGGCTTTTCCTCCGCAACAAAAAAAAAAAAAAAAGAGGACGCGCCCGGAGGAAACTGGAAACGCCGCGGTAGTTGGGCGAGAAACGAGCAGCAGAGAGGTCTGGGAGGATAATAGGGTCCTGGGTACAATAACGTGTGATCAAAGGGAGAGTGTCTAGTTATCCGAGTGCAACGGCACAAAACACACGGAGAATCGCGAATCGATAGAGGTGAAATCGTGTTGGCGAGGGTGCAATGCGGCAATGGCTCACCCCTCCACACTCGCCCCTCCGCCCCCTCGCTCGTCTCGCTCTCACACCGCCTCTATCTTCTTTCTATCCGCCTCCGATATCTGTCCCTATCTTTCTTAACATCTTTCTTCTCCTCCCCGCCATGCCCCTCTCTCCTCCCTTTCGCCGAGCATTCACTGTATCCGTCTTGCTTTCCCTCGCTTCTGTCCAACAACGGTTCCCTCTCCGCGCACTTCCCATTCCCCGCTCTTCCTCTTCTTTCACCCGTCAGCACGGCCCTCTTGCTTCCCCTCAGAAATTCAAGCTCCTTCGCTGTCTGCTCCTCTCTCTTCTCACGTTCGTCGGCCGGCCGGCAGGTGTCTTTGTGGTGGATTCGAAATCGGCAGGCGCCCCGCTTTCACCGCCAACCTATGCCCCGCCGCTGGCCACCCTGACAGACCAGTTAGCGATCGCGGTGAGATTCTTCCTTTCCCGGCGCCGTTGATTCCACTGAAATCTTTCGGTTTAATCAGTAAATCGCGATGGAGCTGCTTCTGGCCACTGCGATTCGCCACGGTTACCTCCAACGACCCAGCTGGATGCTGATTTGATAACGAAGCCGGGATACGAAAAGGGCTTCGTATCCGTTCGCCTAGGTTTCGCTTGTATCTGGCATGGTCGATGCTTGAAATTTCGTACAGAGAATATCAGAAGTTCAGTCTGTACACATATAGTGGTGATGGATTTTGATTAATTTTGTCTGGATATTAGGGTTGACATGCTTTCATTATGCAAGGTATATTATTAACTCTGTTACAGGGAGTTTCTAAGGGCGTATTAACGAGGCTGAAATGAAATTCTTGTTCAAATTTTATTATATTATAATTTTATTATTAAATGTTCCCCTGTTTCATATGATAGAGGAAACATTAAAGCCATCTTAATATAATAGTGTTATAACTTGAGAATCGTGAATATAATTTTTTATATTGTTAATGTCAGAGAAATGTTTAAAATACGTAATGCAGTATTAAATGGTACGCGTGATTCGAAGAGGAAGATATGATTGATCTGTACTACTGGAGCGCGGTAGAGGAGTAGATATGTATCGCCAGGTAAGCTAGGGAGAAGTGAAGGTGTATGGTCAGACGTGCTTCGAGAACCTGCATATGTGACTAAAGCAATGCCCTTTTGTAATCTTCCATACATATATTATTTTGGAAATAAATTCCTGTGAATCCAGTTATCTTCTGTAAGAACAAGAGCCTCTAAAATCCGCTTTGTATTATAATACAAGCATCTTTCTTTAGGAATATTAATATATAAATTTCTGCTTAGTATAATGTAGCAGAAATGATAAATTACCGATTTCAGTGATATGCGAATAACAGCTTCAGAACATTCGTAGAACATGTAAAATAAGAGGAATATTCTCCAAATTCTTGAAAGATGAAATAAATTTACTAGACTCCAGCAGTTAAGCGATTCCCCGTAGAAACACCGTCTTCCGCGTGGCCCGGAGATTCCGGTAATCGATTCGATTCATTCTGCAACGACCTATACGATCGACCTCAATGAACCGTCAGCCGTTGTCTTGGCGTGCCGACAAAGACAATAGGATATTAGATAACAGTCAGCGGCGTGATTTGCCACGGGGGAAGGATTTTGGCCGGCCATTTCGCGTAATTACTGCGGTATCTGAGCGACGCTTAATCCCGTTTACAAAGCATTACCTGCTAATGGATATGTTGGATCGCAGGGTCGCGCTGCGCCAACGACGCCGCTGCACTTCAAGCAGGGCTACTCGATACCGGCGCTGGGATTCATTGAAATTGAATATACATCCGTGCACTGGCTGGCACGCCGGCGAACAAGCCGATACAAAAAGGGGATTGGTTTGTTTAGAACCGATAAACAAGCTGGCGGGGGGTGTAAATACGTGTGCGAACGGAATTTCGGGCGCGAAATACAATGGGCTGCGACACAGCGCAGCCTGCAATGGCAATCGGTGCTGTTGCGCCGCGGCTGGCTTTAATCGAATGGTAAATATCTTAGCGTAACGAACGATATGTGGAACTGTATCCATATCTGAGATAGTAAAGATGTCGTTTAGAAGCAGAGTTAAGCTTGGCAGATGTGAGGTCTGTTTCGACTGATATTACGGCAAGATGCTTATGTTGCTTATTACATATCAGTACCCACACAGCACCATAACATTGCAGCAACGTCTCTGCAATGATGCGGTGCAAGATGGCAATGTTGCAACATAACATTGCAGAGACGTTGCAGGTTCAGTCCTATGTCCGCCTTCGCAATATTGCAGGTGTGTATTTTTGCAAAGTTGCGGCAACATTACGAATATGTAGTCCTGCAACGTTCCGGCAATGATTCTGCAACGAAACGGCAAAATTGTGGCAATGATCCTGCAACTCTTCGGCAATATTGCGGTGCGTATCCAGTTAAATGAAACACGCCGTCGAATCCACTCGACGTCATGTACATATTTCGAAAAATTTTGACAAAGTCATAGTTGCTTCAGAATATTGTTGTAATGTTTCCACAAGTTTTCACTACAGTATTGCACGACGATGTGCGCGCAATATTGCAGAAATATTGTAGGACCGTTGCCACTGGAACATTGCACGTCGATGTGCGCGCAATATTGCAGAAATATTGTAGGACCGTTGCCACTGGAACATTGCACGTCGATGTGCGCGCAATATTGCAGAAATATTGTAGGATCGTTGCCAATGGAACATTGCACGGCAACGTTCTTGCAATATTGTAGGATCGTTGCCAACGGAACATTGCACGGCAACGAAATTACAATATTGCTGCAATATTGTAGGATCATTGCCACTCCAATAATGCACGACAATATTGCAGGAACGTTCCTACAATATTGCAATGCAACCTGCAACAACGTAATATTGCAGCAACGTCCCTGCAATACTGCTGCAACGAGGTGTGCTGTATGGGTAATAGCGTTTGAAAAAGAGTAAGGATCCAAATCTAATATAAAAGATTAGCCCGGTTGGACTGGTAAGCCGTCAAAGGGTTAAAGTATCACTATCATGTTACGTAAGTTATGCTTGGATTTTACGAACGAAATATGACAGAACTTCATACGATCCATAAAATAAAATCCTGATCAGTTATTATAAAAGCACTAAATGTGTTTAATCAATACTATCCCGTCAGATATCTGACAATATATGGAATACATATGTTTATTCAATATTATAACAGAAACATTATCCATCATATGCATGTAACAAAGTGATATTTTCTTTTCGTCGATGTATCCATCGCGCATCTCTTGTTCCGTTTGTGATGTCTGTTATTATTTTGTTGCATTTCGGCTGTACTTGTTTCAGTGTTATCAAAGAATAATTGGACTTTGAGAGCCCCCCGCACCGGGACATATTCATTTTCGAAAAATACAGTGCATTGAATGTTTAAAATGATTATTTACGTAACAAATGCTTCAGGCTGAATGTACATTTAGGCCGAAGGGAGGTAAGAAAGGTGGTGAAAAATATATAATCTCTGTCGAACATCAAACCAGTCCTAACTTCCTATTAATTTCAACCAATAAGCCTCCCTATTCTGCACACAGCAAGCTGCAAGCGCATCGCCGCTAAGTGCCTACCCGCAGAAATAAATAAATTACTCGCGTCGCTGTGATTAATTCAACGCCGTGATTGCAGCCAATTTCCGGGCAGCTTTAGCACAATCGCCCGAAGATCCTTTAGCAACGATCAAGATGCCGCTCTGTCTAACGCACGTCCACGGTCGGGCCATCGTCTCAGGTCCGTCATTTTGCGGGCGCCGTGGAAACTTCGCCCCGTAAAATCGAATGGCCGAACTTGGCCGGCCTGGGTGGCGCGGGATCAGACCCAGTGCCGTATAAAATACCGTAATGCCCGGGGTACGTCGATCGGAATCAGGTGCAGCCAATTTGGCCGGGGTCCAGAAGCCTTGGCATGTAAATCCAGTTTGGGGGCATCAACGCTGATTGTACCGGTTCCAGATCGGGCGGAATAGCATAGCCCGTCGACGGTCAGGGCCGGCGATCAGCGGTGGGCGAACTTGTTTTTCGTTCGTTGTACGTACACCGCCGGTCGAACCTTGAAAAATTCTTGTTGCGCCTGGTAGCCGGGACGGTTGATTGCCTTTGGAATTTGCGCGATCGAACGCGGCGGCCTGGTTATCGATTTAACCGCGCCGGGGCTGGGACGGTGCATTCATCATGCTTGGAATTCGTACGAGTAGTTAACACGGCAGGAGTAATTGTAATTGGAGACGGCTTTCGTTCGAAATGTTACCTATCGGCGGCGGTTTGAAGTTTGAAGGTTTCCTGTTTACGTGTATTATTTTCGGCGATGGCGCGGCGCTACGCGATGTCGCTTTGTGCTGGCAGCTTTTTCAGAACGAAGCAGAGGGGACTGTATGCTACGGCTGAAAGGGTGGACGCCGATGGGACTCGGGTGTTTTAAGTGCGTGTACGTCTTCCTGAGAATTCTCGTTAATCTTACTTCCCATTATACGACTCCCAAGCGATATAATCTTGAAAGGAAAACGTGCCTTTTTAAAGTGCCCTTTTGTCGTTTCATTAATTCCCCGGGATTAGCGAGAAACAAATCTCAACGCGTTAACGTAATTACCTCCCGTATCTTGAGTCCAACTCCAATTATTCCACCCAGCCCGCCAATATCGTGGCGTCTAAATCTCGAGGTACAAAGGATTAGCACAGCGAAGCTGGAAGAGCGTGGCGGAAGCTCCGGATTGTTCCCAGTCCAGTGCTTTGCACCGATCGCATCGTCAAAGCGAGCCACGGTCCCTTTGCCCCATTTTATTCTACTCCTTTCCCATCGAACCGAACTCGGCGTCGCGTTTGCAGCGGGCGTTGTTGCGCGATTTCTCTGCTCTCCGTAACTTCCCTGTCGCCGCACACCACTCTTTCACCCCTGTCGACATTCTCACGCGAAAGTCGCCGCGCCGCGACAAACGGCTTCCTTTTATTAACGTTCACCGCCCGGCGAATACGTCAGACGGTCCTCCATTTTCCGGTCCGCGTCCAACGTGAATTTCCATATCGAGGCATTAACGACGGAAGTGCAAGCTGCTCACCGGCGATAAAAGTAAACGTCTCGAGGAAAGCACCGTGCGAACCTCATGGGCCACTGGCACGCGATCTCTTCAAACTGGCCGCGTGTGTGCACGGAGCCGCGCGGCTGTCTGCGTGCGGTTATCGAGTGCACGCGGGGGCGTGTGTGCCTCCAAGCTGCAACTCACCTGTGCGCCGCGAATCTGGGATTCGTTCCGTTCGACGTGGTCCACACCGTTCCGCGTTAGGTTCAGGCGACGAGGGTGGATCGGGGAGAGCGGCGCGACAAGAGAAAGATGACGATGGAGGAGTGGTAGAAGAATGGAGGCTCTTCAGGGACTCGTTACTTGTTTTTGGGAGTGAACGTGATTGGGGTGGCCTTTTGGTTCTTGCTTGATAAATGCACATTTCAATGGGTGCCACTGAACTTTGTGGGAGAGTCACTACGTGGTTTGGAATAGTTGAAATGTGAATGTGGGTGTGTGTGTGTGGTGAGGGGTATTTATGTCTAGCCTTAAGGTAGCGCCTGGGAAATGAAGACGCAATGAGTTTTACTGAAAGATTTATTGTTCGGCGAGGTTGGAGTCTTAGGGAGTGATGTTTAGTTTTGAGTAGAGATGTACCGACTAGGGTTTTGGCCGACTAGCCGACTAGCTGATTAATCGGCCCCCAAGAAGCCGACTAGTCGCCGATTACAAAAGTGGCCGGATAGTCGGCTTAACCGACTAGTCGGCCACTATTCAGTACATCTCTAATAGCAAAGTTATAAAACTTGTTAGAAAAGGAGAACGAAAAATGGGTAAATATTCACAAAAAGGGGGCCGATCAATCGGCCTTTTTTGCCGACTATTCGCCGACTACAAAACTACTAGTCGGTACATCTCTAGTTTTGAGTAGTTTATTAGTTCATTTGTAATTTTGATTAGTTTACCAACTACGTTATATTAGATACGGGAACTGTCTGACTATATGTAGTCCACTTCCACTTGCACCTGACTTATCCCAGCAATGACCCCTCACTTCATGCGATGCAGGCTGTGGGAAGTTATTCATGTTTGTCAAACTGTGGTGTTTTTATTACTAGGGGAAAGGTGGGATAGTTGATCACAGTTTTGCTTTTTTATTGAAATAATAATAATGGTTTGCTTTGTTTGCATTTAATTATGTAAGTTGTGATTCTTAGAGTATTCTCAATATACTTTGACAAATTTGAGAGCTGAAAACTAATTTTAATGACAGAATTTCAACATTTTCTGGCAGTGACGTTATGCACAAGTATCCCCCACTGAAGTGGAGACTTGATCAAACGGTGAGGGAGACTTGATCAGTGAACTTTCAGAGTAAAAAAACACATTAACTTTCTAAAAAATATTTATTATCTTCGTCAATAACATGAAATAAAGGGAATATCATAAAAAGAAAGTAAACTATAACAAACTTGAAGGAATTACTAAAAAAATGAAACCGAAGAATTAAACTCTATGCCATAAAACAACATAAATGCATTCTTAAAAGACATTTCACTTAGATATCATCTGATTAAGATGATGATAAAGAAAAGATTTTCGTTCTCACTTTCTTTGCCGTATTTTTCTGTTTCATTAGCCGTTCTATGGTCCTTTATTGGAGCATTTTCAGCTGTTCAAGTATCCCACCTCACACACTGATCATGTATCCCTCAATGCACTCGATTTGAAAAAGATGAAAAATTAAACTTACCATAAATATTTAGATAAATCAATAAATAGCATTAATTGACTCGAAATTGCCGTTTTTACTTAGTATATTTCAAATCGTTGAAAATGCAACATTTACTCGAAAAGGAGGATGAACAAGCAGACCGAAATATTTACTTTTTGGCTGCAAATAAGATCGAAGCTTATAACAACATTATTCTATGCTCCCAAAAGAAAACTGCAACGTGAAGTGTTGCGATGATATAAACATTACCATGCTAGCGTGACAGCAGGCACAAATTGCCAATATATTAAGTAAAAAACTGATGTGATCGTGTATCCCCGCTGATCAACTATCCCACCTTTCCCCTATTCACATTTGAAACTTCCTTTTGATCAGTACTTGTACTGTATTCTGAAAATACACAGCTTTTAATCCATTATGAATCAACGGAATCTTTTTCTACCACATCTCTTATAATCCCAGACACGATATCCAGTGCAAATCATCTTTCATCGTGTAAATAAATCCTCTTTTCCGTTCTCACACAAAAAAGTATTTCAGATTTTCAGCCAACACAATTTTGCTGTCTTCTACTATTCAACTGCAAAATGGCCCATGGTGTCATAATACCATAATTTAGTAGACTTTCTTAATAGAATTTACGCACCACCACAGCAACTCATCGCCGCATCAATCGCAACAGTCCACATACACCCCATAGATTCTATCGCCAATGCGTCCCGATGAAAACAGGTATCTACAGATTTTGGCAATCAACCGTTTCTGCCCCACGTGCATTCACCAAGTTGAACAGTGTTCCGTGATCGAAAAGGTTCCAGAAACGCCGCGGTAGACCACGTCGTGGAAGCGTGCTGCGCCCTTCCCCTCGAAATTAATGCAATCAATTCTATCTCGAACACGATTAGATCCACACGCTCGCCATTAACACGATACTCCCGCTGAGTGATTCTACCCGGAAATTTACCACCCGTGCAACGGTGGAGGGTGGGGGTTGCACATCAACGGGGTAGAGCATCCTGAACAGACGGACGCGTGGCCGGCACTCGTAGAATGGGCACTTGAATGTTTTTCGAGTGGGTCCCTGAATGGGCTTCGCCGCCATCTCGAAGGGAAGAGCCTCGAGTGCACGACAATTTCGCTAAAATTTTCACCAGGAAGCGGAGACGGTTAAAGGGGCCGTTAGAGCTGCTCCTATTCTTGTTCTTTAGCCTCCCCAACCGCCCCGGCCCCCCATCGCCGCCCGTCGTCCCGACGTTATTTTGTCCTACGGGGGTTCGCTTCTCGCAGAACTTAAAGAGAGTCCCCGCAATCGCGCGGTTTCTACCCACCCTCTTCGAGATCGCGCGGGAAAACGCGCCGAGCGATTAGCATCCTGCCCGGTTCGTTACGACACCCTTTCAAACCCTTTCCCACCCATCTGCGCCCTGGCCCACTCTCGATGGTGAAAGGCGCAGAAGCTCGAGGATCGTGGCGTTCTCTTTGCCGCGAGCGCGTGAAACATCTCGCGCTTTGATCTACGGAAACAGAGAAGATGGACGTGGAGTGGAACTCGACACTTGCACGCCCTCGTTCAGTCATGCCCGCACTCTATCGATCTAGTGCTTTCGATGGGATCCTGCCCTCTGTGCTCGTTTAGGCAATTTTTGAAGATTACTGGTGTCTTTCTGCCGATACTTTCTGCTCGGTGTTATGTGTGCGCCTTGGAAGCTTCGTAGAGGCGGGTTTTTTAATATTTTGAGAGAGGTGGATGCTGTCTTTTGCAGGATTTGGTGGGAGATTTAATCTGGAAGAAGAATGTGTTTTAATTGATGGTCGATTAAATTATTAAGAACTCAAAGTATTGTGGTAGTAATAAGGGTGTTAAAGAAACGTTAATAATGCCTTCATTAAAACACTTACCGTCAAGGACCCAGTTCCTGATCACTTAAGAGTAACCATCGCGGGTTTTTAAACGTGTAAATGGAAAACTTAACTAAATTTAAAAGATGTTTTGTTATTTCAGTAGATCTATGTTTAATCTTAAATTTGGTATTAAAAAAAAATGCAAACATAATAATAATTATTTTATAATTTAACTTTGAAAGTGAAAAATGCAAAGGGAGCAGTTTCTGATCACCTAAATCATGTCTGGGAGTATTTCCTGATCAGATCAATACCCAATTCCTGATCAAATAGATTGAAATGTATAAATTGCATAAAAAATCATTAAAATAGCATATTTTTATGGCATCTTTATTAACAGAATATAAATATACTAAATATTTTTACAATCTTTTAGCTGGTATTTGAAATTTTTTCAATGCAAAATTTTAATAGTTGATCATTTATGTGCGTATTGCTAACCTAAATGTCTTGGATGATTTAATAAACATACCCTTTATTTTTTAACACAAAACCCTGATTAGAAATTACTCAATTTAGAGTATTACATATTATTTGGAAAATAACAAAAAATTAGCTAGTAAATTTCAACTGTATAATTAAATTTTCGGTTTTCAAAATTCTTGCTTCAATAACCTATTTGCTGATCAGGTGATCAGGAATTGCGGAAGCATATAAAAACTGTACCCAATAACTAATCACCACTTTTTTGCATTAAAAAGAATACAAAACATTCATAATTTAGTTAGTTAATATTATTAAAGTATCAAAGAAGTTAACTAAGTATATATTACCTAAGAATTTTCAAAAGTATCACAGAAAAGAACTGAAATTCACGACGTGCTCTCTTATACTGAACAACAGTACAAGGTTGATATTTTTTTTATCAAAACACATTTTAATATGAGGCATCAAATTTTGCGTATAAATTTCAAAATACTTCATAATTATTTAGTAATTTTTGGGAATAAATTTGTATCGTAATAAGCTTATTATTTGGTATTTATATACTAAACTGATCAGGAATTGGGTACTGATCAGGAACTGGGTCCTTGACGGTATTGTTAGAATAGCTCAATGCACTGGTTAGGTACTCTATAAAAAGGCAAGTCTCTAACAATAAATTTATTCCATTTGGACTTTAACGCGTCCTAAATAAACTAATGAAAAATAGAATAGCGAGATGATGATGAGGAATGTCAAAATAGGGAATCTAAAATAAAGGACATTCACAAAATAAATTTAATTTTCGTTCTATAAAAAGCATCTCCAAAAAAAAGGACAATATTACTCTCATAAAATAAATATCGTACATAAATAAATACAGTCTAGAAATATTCGCCATTGCACATATTAAGAATACACCTCTGTTAAGAATACTAAATAATAATTTACTGATAAAAGAACTTTATTTTGCCCCGGTCTCGTTATCGAAATAATTCGTGGCTATGTTTGGCAATCGGTCCCATCGCTGGCTCTAGCTTAAATATTCAGCTGGCGGTACTAGAGCTCGATTCAACAGTGGGGATAATCCCGTTGGATTACTGGGGCGTCGAAAAAATTCTAGATTACAAACATAAAGTAACCGTATCTGTACGCGGCGGTGGCTTAATAGGAATCTTTTAGCGTTTCGAAGGACGTCGAATGCGAAATAAAGCAGGCCAGACTGGTTAACGAGACGGAAATAGCTGGCCCGAAAGTAGATGCGCGATAATGCCAGGTACAAGCGCCCGAAATTGCGGGGTATCTACTCGACGTGTCCTGAAAATTACGTCCGCGCGAGATCATGATGAGTTTCGAGAGGCTAATAACAATAACAAGTTTGCCGATGCTTCCGGGTTACGGGAAGGATAGTTCGGGCTAGTGGAACTTCGCAGATAAGCTAGATTTATGCCGCGTACACAGAAGTTCGTCGTCGGATTACGATCGATCTGTCGATGCTGGGCGATCACTGCCGTAATTCCCAAGTTCGCGTACGCCTACGTAAGCAATAATCGCGCTGTGTCGCTGTCAAAGCGGCTGCCTTTGCTCGATTAAGTTGATGGGATGTTGTTATATCGATTTCACAAAGGCAGTTGTATTTCAATGCTTATGTATAACATAATTGCAGGAAAGAAGTTAGCGATGAACTTTTGCTGTGAAAGGAATACAATTATTCCATAGCTGTATTAGGAAACGAGGCGTTATTTTCTCGTGCTTAAAGTCATCGAGATTATTATACAAGTGAATGAAGATATTATTGATTGAATACCCATTTCGGTCCTCTTTGGGGTATAGTGAGTTCAGCAGTGTTTCTTCTTGTATTCATTACTTGAAAGTTCTCTTCGAAATAAGATGAAGTGTTTATGCTCATTAATATAATCTGAAGAAAAGTGAGAGTGCAATTTTATAAATTTAGAAGTGATGTATCTCTTGAAGTATTAGATGTATAATTTGTAAAATGATTTACAGATTTTTTACAGAGAATAAAGATACGGGGTCATATGTTATGCCAGATTTAAAACAGCAATCATAATTTATATTGTACTAAAGGTAGAAGTATAAGTAAAAACACTATCTTATTAAATACGCAGCGCACTTCCACTCTCCTTTACAGCAAATTTCCTTAACACATCCATAAATTCAAATGCGATCTCATAACTCTTCCGACCAGCGTATAGCAATAAATTTTATTAACCCACAGCAATCCCTCAGATTGGCGAAGAATGCCATTTTATTTCGAAATGTTTATCTATTCGCCATATCGTTTGCATTAATCCTCACAAAATGGCGTACGTGATCGCACAAACGAAACAGATAAATCAGAAACACTCAAACCAGACGTTGAGCCGCTTTAATTATTCGTTAAACAAATATACACTATAGAGCGGTCGTGAAATATAAGCTCGAATCGCCGACCATAAAAATCATCCGTACGTCATAAACATATCACGAGTATTCATAAAAGAATTAATTTATTTCGGCCCGTAAAACTGTCGCGCGCCGGGTGGGAGGGATGAAAAAATATCGCAGCACTCGCCGAAAGCGAGTAAAACCGCAAATAATTTCTTGCTAACGTTTTACGAGTCCCACGATTTTCTGGTCTGTAAGGGCCTTTTCACACGAGACACCCTCGTGCCTCATGGCTGGTACTTGGGATGCACAGGTTGTTTCGTAATAGGTGGTAGAGCCGAAATCGTTTCTGTTTCCACACGAAGAAATAACTAACAACCGTAGAATAAAATTTGAACATGCTACCTTTTCAAATAATTGGGTTTGAAATTCCATCGAGTAGGTACATGTACCTAAAACTCAGCAGAATTGATCAATAAATACTGCAAAAAATAGGTCACCATTTCAATTAGGGTAAGTTAGGGAGAGTTCGACCACCGGGAGAGTCCGGCCAGTGTTGATGTTTTAAGACTGACGCAAGATAGGGCACTGTGTGTCATTGACACAAAATAAATGAATGCGCCTGTTGTTAATCTTGCATTGACCATTGTCACAAATCCATATTTAAATTATAGGAAACACTTACGACTTTATGCGTGTCTGAAAGTTTTTAGACCGAGTAACAGTGCTGGTGATATTTGAAAGACAGGTAAGTTTATTTACACTACACCGATATTGGGGGATATAATATGCATAAAACTACAGTGTCATCCCAACAATACGTATGTATTCGTTTTTAATTTATTTTGACAAGGTGACCGATCACTCCCTTGATTATGGGATAGTCCGACCACATGCTTTTTTCTTACTGTAAACCCATCTTCAGATTCAGGGAGCGAAAATTCCATTCTACAAGATAGTGATATGTCGTTAAAAGCCTGGGACCGAAAACGAAATCTCGAAAACTGACGATTGGATTAAATGTGTGCACTGAAGCCGTTGGTTTCATGATACTAGATGCTTAAAGTACCAGAATGTTTGTGATTTACATGAAAAACTGAAGAAGAAATAACATATCAATTAACTTCTTCGTGTATTATACTTTTTGTAAGCTACTTTTTGTTATTTTTCAAGGTCGGTCTCACTCATAGTGGGTGGACGATCTAACCCCGACATGCGGGTGAGACCGACCAGTTGCAGTGCCAATGTTTTTGGTTGAAAATGAAAATAAACATTTGAAATTATCGCACACTATAATTTATATATATCCTAAATTGCTTGGGCTTTGTTTTAATGTACCTAAAACTACAAAAATGTGAGAAACAACGATGCTACAATTTCTTTTCCAAAAAGTGGTCGGACTCTCCCGGACTTGCCCTAAATCTATTTGAATATGAAACCGATTTTTAGTCAAGTGCACCTATACTCGACAAATCATCGAACTCGATATTCTCGAAAAGGAAGTCTCCCCACGAAGACAAATATATTCCACGTCGCCTATTTATTCTGTCATGGAGAATCACTATCAATTGTACCATCTATTACGAATCACCCTCTACTCGCTTGGCAGAGACAGATCTGATTTAAGCCAGAAAAAGTGTCTCGTGTGAAAAGTGCCTTAGGCCCGCTGTTAGATCGTTACACGCTAGAGGATGGCTGTCGTCGATCGTGATTGCTTGGCGATATCTAAATAGTGACTTCGTTAATGCTGGGCTCTGAATAGCATTAACAGTTGGAGCGCTCGTGGTAATACTTTAACCTGGCGTTATCGTGCAGCGTGCAGGTCCATTCGTTATCCTCAGCTGATCCTGTCACACGGTGGGAATGACGTTCACCGATATGAGTACCTTCGTCCTCAAAACGGCTTTGTCGGATAACCGAGCTTACGCGGCCGACCTGTAGCCTGAAACGCTGTATAGAACGACTCTCGAACGATAGGTATTATCGGGCGCGTTTTCGAAATTGTAAAACGCGGCCGACGATTTGTCCGCCCGAAATCCTTAAATGCAATATGCAGATACGAGGATGATGACCGTTTAACAACCAAGCCTCGCCGCTCGATCGCGTTTCCACGTGTGGAGGGGAATAAATTCATTCCACTGGCGGCCTCGTGTAGGCATTTTTCTGTGGAAAAAGCGAATATCAGGTCACGCCATAGATTCGTGTCAATGTGTTTCCATGTATTTCGCGATAAAGCTTCCTAATGGAACGTGATAAAAGACCAACGCTAGATACCTTGAACGTTTGAGGATAGTTTACGGGAGACACTACAAAGCACGAGGTTCTCGAGAAGCACAGTGGCCTTAACATAGTGAAATATTCATTTCGATAGTATTATTAGTAGGGGAGAGGCTTGCAGGTTGCCACTGCTTGCAGGTTGCCACCCCTGCTGTATTTCGACTTTCTAGCAGTGTCATAATCTCAACTCTGACTCACATTGACGTTAAAAGAGTAGGTGTCACTATTTTATAACCTCTGGAGCGGACAGACGCAATAACGCTGCGTTTGCTGAGCGAAGGGTAATATAGTGTTTGTCAAGAAACTGAATTAGTGAAATTGTGTGCTTTCCTTGTGCTCGTAAATTGAACATTTTCATCGACAATTCAAGATAACTATACGTACTGTGTTGTCTTTTTTATTTAATTTACATATGCCAAACAGATTTCCAAACATATCATGAATTGACAATTTTTTCTCATATTTTCCTAAAAATGCGTCGGAATGCAAGTTGCCTCCTTTTTTGGCTCGCAGGTTGCCACCTCTCTCTTTCCCGCTTGTTTACACTCAAATGTCATTGAGTCTGAAGTGAAGTGTTTTTATTGCATTTTAGTCATATTTTGGTTTATTTTTTACATTTTCATATATTTTTAGTATGGCAGCACGCAGGTCAAGAAAATCTGAATAATATAATATATTAATAAAACTTAATGAATTTTGAAAAGTTTTCTGAATCAGGTTTTTACTTGAGTTTTTTTTTACACTTTTAGCAATTTTTTGGGGTGGCATCCTGCGAGCCAAAATTTCAAGCAGACAATTTTAGATACTTTCGATAATTTGCAGTATAATTTTTCTTTTTCGAGAGTTTGCATGATTTGTAGCTCAGGATTGTAGCTCAACACTTCCTCTTTCCAACTTATACCATAAATCAACGATACGTTAATTTTATGACGAGTTATGATCAAAAAAGCTTAGGGGTGGCAACCTGCAAGCCAAAATTTCCAGGAGACAATTTTAGATACTTTCGATAATTTGCAGTATAATTTTTCTTTTTCGAGAGTTTGCATGATTTGTAGCTCAGGATTGTAGCTCAACACTTCCTCTTTCCAACTTATACCATAAATCAACGATACGTTAATTTTATGACGAGTTATGATCAAAAAAGCTTAGGGGTGGCAACCTGCAAGCCAAAATTTCCAGGAGACAATTTTAGATACTTTCGATAATTTGCAGTATAATTTTTCTTTTTCGAGAGTTTGCATGATTTGTAGCTCAGGATTGTAGCTCAACACTTCCTCTTTCCAACTTATACCATAAATCAACGATACGTTAATTTTATGACGAGTTATGATCAAAAAAGCTTAGGGATGGCAACCTGCAAGCCTCTCCCCTAGTATTTTCCGTTTTGATTATACATTACAAGAAAATACATGTGAATTTAGTAACATAGTAGAAATTAGAGTAAAATACGAGGCTGTAGTGTGAAGTTAATAAGCCTAAACATTATTATAATTAAATCTAAGACTAAACACGATTAACGTGTGAAGCGAATTGACCGAGAATTAATCTCAACTACAACATGGACTAAGGCAAGAAGGATATCAAATGCTGTATAAATTTGAAAATTGTAAAAACTTTTTGAAGTATTGAGCTAAGTATCGAGATGAAAACTGGCAGGAATTTATGATTCCAAAAATATTTGACTCTACGTATCCAAGAATATCCAGTTTCATATATTCACACGTACTTAGTACCACGAAACAGATGTCTATGAATATTTAAAGAGGTGGTTATCCCGAATTCTTCGCACGTATCGTGAAACGTTCGCGCGAATGTCCCCGATCGAAGTTCGGACAGAGTCGCGTTAAAATTTAATCGACTGTCGGTATCAAAAGAGCTTCAAATTGAGAGACAAAGGGGAGAGGCGCGTCTAATCAGTGAGAAAGCGGGTTCCCTCGATGAAGGAAGAGGCTCTTTGACAATGTCTTTGTGCCATCGAGGATTGAAAACGGCCATCACCAACATAGTTTGCTATGGCATCAGGTGACTATGGCGCGGTATAAATAGAATATGAAAGCCCGAATATACCCGACGATCTACCACCGACGTCACTCTTCTCGGTTTCCTTTGACATCAGCAATCACCCTTTGCGTTGCTGCACTTCAATCACCGCCCCATCCTCGCATCGATTGCAAGGCATCGCAACACAATTTCCCATATAGAATACGCCCCTGCATTTTTCCCTATGGCGCATCAACACACATTTCGGCTATCGTTTGATTTTACGTGCTCAGCCAAATGAAAGTTATTAGCATCATTCCATCCCCCTGTTCTTCCCGTTGCAGCATTATGCAACACGTTTTTGTTGCTTCCTGGTATTTGCAAGCAAGATTTTATTCCGTTTTATTCCGTTATTTATTCCGTTTCTAAATAAATTTGGGCGAAATTGTCGCACAATACGTGGGAACACATCACGAGGAGTTATTTATTTTATAAAAAGGTACCTACTTTTTCTTAGTTTTTATATATTGTAATAACTTTATTATCTCTAAGTCTTTCAGTTGATTTAACCCACATTTCGATAGATTACCAAGCTCCTTTGTCAATAGCTTCCTAATAGTTTAAGTGATTTAAATGCCCACCAATACTGACTGCTGGTCGACTTCTCCCCTTCTCAGAACAGTCAGGAGAGCTGGTAGTTAATTTCGAAGCTCCGGCAAGTTCGAAATACAAAGACCAAACAATCGCCACGTGGCAAAGGACTAAGCCCTAAGCGATGAGAGACTAAGGCCCCGTAGCCATTGGCTACGCTGTGCATAAACTTCTCGCAAATAATACATCACGTTCCTCTAGTTACGACCGTGAAGTTCCGCCGAAGGAGCGGAATTCTCTATCGTTTCCTGGCTACGTGCTCCAGCGAAATCACGGCGAATCAATTCTATTTGTAGTTATAACTACATATAAGGTGGCCATTCGATTCCAAGATTTGTCAGGAGTTCTCCCGCCGTCCTATTATATAATCATCCTCTTTGTTCGGGGAGCCGTAACCGTTTCCGGTGGTCTGGTGGTAACGGCAGAGGTTTTCATAGTCGTAGAGGAGGGAATTCGAAGGGACGATAAAGTGGTTTTACACATCCATTCGCCCGAGTAAGTACTATTAATGTCAGGGTAATTCGTGTGCTCGTTCGTATCTTCGATGGGATCTTCATATACCATAAAACAGATTATAATACCGTTTTATTAATCGGCTTTATCCAGCATGTTTCACAAGTCTAAGCGAAAACTTGGTTGCCCATTAAAACTCACGAGAATGCACAAAAAGGCTGACTATTATAAATCTTCGCTATTAATCACGTCGAAGATTTCGCCCACAGAATACGCGAAAAATGTCCACATTAACAGACCTAGCAACTTTACTCTTCAACTTGCATTAATCGTCTAGATACGCTGGATCACCTCCATTAAGGCAGGATACCACCTTTGACTGCGATTTTGGAGGCGTTTTTCATGAATTTTTTTTGCATACAAAGAATGCGCAGAAACAAAATCGGTTTCAGTCATTCATTAATGTAACTTTAATCTGTAATTACACATTTTTTGAAACTGAAAAAGTAAAAAATAATCTTTTGTAGGTGGCGCCGAAATACACTCCTTTGGAGAAACATCGTTAGACGGCGTGTCAAATTCCGCTCTGTATGTGGCTCCTAGAAAAGAAACCAAAGAATGTCCCTATTAACAACAATATTGTTCAATGCTGTACGTAGGGATTTTACGAAATTTCGATTTTTAAGAAAATGGCGGCCATTTTAACGAAAAGGTCAATTTTTTAGGGTAAAAAAGTTTAAAAAAATTTATAAAATTGCGCACCAAAAGAAAAATAACAACGCTACAGCAAAAGTCCTACGTACATCGTTAGATTACACCAATCGGAAGAATTGTGCAAAGTTTCAAGTCAATCCGATGAAAATTGTAGGAGTAATCTGACACGCTGATTTGGAAAACATCGTTTCGAGAAAAACGCGTTTAAAGTTTTATATAGATTTATATATCTGCTCCAATCCGGTTTTTACACAAGAAAAAGGTTCCGGCCACCTTTCTAATGAATGAATTTCGATTCTATACACTTGAAAGAGTACTTTGAGAACAAAAAAAAATTTCAATTTTTTTTAAGTGCAAAGGTGGTATCCTGCCTTAAGGGGACTAGGCAGTCAGAAACTCGATTATTTTTTTGTTGCATTTTTCGAAAGTACCACCCTTCCCGATTAAAATGCCGTTTGGTTTATGTTAAAATTCGCAAAATTGAGGATTTTACAGCCGAAAAGGTCGAGCGCGCCATAAACCGTTTCTGCGCGCACGCAGGTAGACTAGCTTCCTCTTTCGAAACTTTAAGCGCGTTTTTCTCGGAATCATATTTCCTCTTCGTTTTGCAGTGATTGGGAAAAAACGGAGGTATCAGTCGATTTGAAAAATTCAGCATATATGAAACATGTCTAGTTACGACCTGAACCTACGCATTAGTCTGTAAAAACTCCTGGTTTGTCAAAAAAAAAAATAGAATGGCACTTTTCCCTGGCGAAAAATGACGTTTCTTTAAAGATTTTTTTTCCTTTTTGAATAGGTGCAGGGCAAAATAGGGGCCACGGCAAAGTATAAATTTCAGAGGATATTTCACAATTAAATTTCTTACGGCCAGAATCACTGCAAAATTACAGCGGCTCCAAAAAAAAAACGCCTACATATCAGACGACTGTAGCGCTGTTATACATATGTATATAATATTCAAATCATTTCTCTTTTACTGTTTATAGTATTAATAAACATTACCCGAACGTACTAGTCACAATTTGTGTTTATCTGCTTGTAAATAATTCGCAAAAAATACTTGAGTTTCGAGCGATCTGACTGCCTAGTCCCCTTAACACAGGCACCTTATCGCAGAAAAATACGGACTTATCCACGGACTTTATATTAAATACATGTGGGAGCGTCATTTAACGATTCAGCAACCGCGATATATTTTTGGATCAAATACGTCAGGGCATCGAGACGAAGAAACGCGGTCGGTAGCGTTGGAAGCTTCGGGGAGCAGCGGATGATGAGACGAGGGCACGAACCGTTAAGTCAGCCCTTGAACCTTCAGCGAGACCTTAGCTGATGTACTAGCTTCACGGAAGCACGGACCTCTATGTTCACCTGTCCCTCGGGACAGTTTCGTGAGATCGGGATGCTCTCGTTGCAGAGCAGCGAACCGGAGATCCTTTCCTTCGGGGCTCTTCCTGTTCTGGCAGCCTCGACTCTTGCAGGATTCCGGGTTCGTTTCGTTTACGATCAAGTTACGGGGTCGTTTCACGTACGAACGGCACACGGCATGATACTTTCCAGCTTTTTTTCCATGACACGGTATCGAACACGGCATAATACACCTTTTGCGAGGAATTGGATGCTTTAAAGCGCTTGAGTTCGCCGACAGCGAAATTGGCGATACGATATTGCATTCCAGTTTGAGTATTTCCTTCGCCTCCGCTGCTTCGCCCTGTGTTACATTTACAGAGCGGCTGGTTGTAAGTTTCTGCCCGGTTTAGGAGCACGGTTCACTTGCTCGATACGAATTTGTAGAATGGATTCCGATCGCTGAAATAAAGGACGTTGTGTTCTCATCAACTCATCTTTCGGTTAATTTAGTAATTACTCGTTCGTATCGCTCGTTGGGCTTCGAGACTACGAGGGAAACAGGATGCTGCGGAATGAGCATGAGCTTACATCCTCATCCTCTGTAGAGTACTGAAGCTCGTTTGTGAATGCTTAATTAATTTATCAAGCCCTGTTCATAATGGCGAGGTCCAGCGTATGGATGATGGAAGAATTTTATTGGGAACGTAGTACATTACTTGATTGGCTGCCTAGATCTTGAGGTGTGCATTCATTGTTTCACTGATGTCATCTTTAATATTGATCATGGCACACGATTAATACACAAACAAAATGATCCCACAGTATGAATGAAAGCAGACTTGAAAACAAAATTTAGGGGAAACCGGGGCAAAACGAAATTGTGATGCAAAGTGAAATATTGTATTGTACATGCTACTAAGTAGTAGTGTTATGCAATGACTATTCTAGTAGGCATTCCATATTCTAGTCGAAGAATTTTTTAACAAATATTTTATGAAATTCTAAAGTAACACAGCATTTGTATTCTGGATTTTAGAAAACAGAAGTAAATAATACAATATGGTAGTAAAATGCTTGTTTATGTTATTTTCGTGGTTGTTATGTGTTATTAAGCCTGTTTCACTTTACTCCAGATTCCTCTACTAATATTTCATTTATTCCACGCACAGTAATAAAGCCCGAGTGTTCCACAGAGCGAGGATGTAAAATTTTGTCTGCGCGGTGCGTATTTGAAAATCCACTAGCATTCGCGCGCCACTAACACGAGAGCGAGCCAAGGATCGCATGATCTACGGAATGGGCGGATAATTAAGCTGAATCCCTCGACCCACGCGTGTTTGCTACGGAATTCGGATGCTCGCCTGCGCGATGGTAAATATTTTCACTGAACGCATCAGTAGAAACTCGGGGAAAAACCGCGAAATACCGAGAGCGCGGGAGAATCCTGCTTGTATTATGAAAAGCCATGAAATTTTCGCTCGGACGGCCAGGGCAGCGATATATAGCTTGAAAATAGTGGGGAAATTAGTTGCAGGGTGATCTTATTAAAGCCTCTGTCGATTCGTTGCACAGGGAACCGGGTCAAAGCAAAAGTTAATTAAACACAGAGGTCTGTTCGTATAGTACCAAACGGCGACACTTCAATTATTACTTGTTCACATCTCCAAATATCGAGTTGCGTGGCAATTGGAAACGAATTTCACACAAAAGTATCCGCCAATTCACTCGGCAAGTGAGGTTGTAAGTATGACAGTGGAATTCAACGAAGCTAAAAAATTCAATTATTTGTGCACTTCTGTTTTTTTATAACCAAGTTTCTTTGGATTAACAATGAGGCGAACTTATAGATCTCTGTTAATTGCAATGGAAAATTACCGATTAACTTTTTCGAACTCAGGAACCTCAACTAATAAATTATTCTAATCGAGAACTCGATTACTATTCTAAATCTTCTATAGCCAAAGTAAGGAGAACGAAATCAGGAAAGAGGAAAAATATGAAGAAAGTAGATGGCTGGTAAATAAGCAAAGTTAACAGACTGATTTAGTAGGCCATGTTCAGGAGGTACTGCAATCCAGAAATTCTGGAGTGGGGTGACAGGATGGGAATTACGTCACTGGTATCCACCCAGCTTATTAACATCCACCCTTCAGCTTCCTCTGTCCACGAGTATATTAACTGGTACGGCCTCGCAATGAGGTTTACTAGTTTCCCGTGTGGGTGCACACGAGCCCAAATGTGTGTGCCTAAATGCGTGTGGGTATAAGGACACACGGCCTGCACGTCTGCAAGCAACACATCCTGCTAGCAACTGGATAGGCATCTAACGCGAATAATTCAATCTGACCGTGCAAATTTTTTATTTCTTAATTTCCCTCAACAATTCGTACGATTTGTTTGATGGATGTATGCTTAAATGCATTGCAAAATATAACACCTTTTGAAGACTACGATTTTTTGTAACAAGCAGGGGAGTTCAGACAAAGACGATGGTGTCTCGAACGAAATCGGGCTCAAGAAGCAAGGGTAGATCAACGAAGAAAGATGAAATTTGTAGAATATTAACAAAATAAATTATTATACTTAGTTTAGCTTTATTGTTTGGCTACCACACCACCCGTTCCTTGTGCAAGTACACAAGCTTACAGTTAAACGAATGCTTCTGAGAAGTTGTGTATTTTCATTAATATTTTTCCGTGATAATGTACCACTTATATTTCGAAAACAGCGATAAATCCTCCTGGTTTCCACTATATACAATACTTAATATTCGAAAACAAATTACATTACTTTCGTACAGAATAAAGGACCACCTTAGGCAATTTACCACTAATTCTGTATCCAATACATCAGAATCTACTATAGGGGAGACCGGGGCTGGTTGGCCCCAGGGGTAGGTTGACTAATTGTTAATAACTTTTCACTAACGTGTGCTCTACTGCTGAGCGATTTTCTGTAGAAACAAGTCACGTCTACTATGTCATTCATTTGTTTCCGACACCACCATTACACGTTGTTTGGCAGTTACCAGCGTTTATCGAAAAATTGGCTATGTAAGTAAATATGTTTTCTTAAAGATTTTATGTTTCCACGCTCTATATAGTTACAGTAGAATTAATGCGAAGGGACTATTTTAAAGTTTGTTTATTAAACGACCTACTGAGACTGCGTTTTTGATTTTACATAAATAATTAAAGGTTACCCTAGTAACATTTATTTGTTGGGAGTTTGTTGGGCCAATGACGTGTTATCCGTTGGCCAACTGTTGAAGTGTCGCGCTATTTTTAAATTGGCCAACGATTGTAACCAACGTAGGCCCAACGTCACTTAACACGAAGGCCCAACCGAAGGTTTCTTTCCATAGGCCCAACTGGGCCCAACTGAAGGCTTCTTTCCAAAAGACGTCTTAAAAACGTCCAGAAGGCGTCTTAAAGAACTTCAAAAGACGTCGTAAATACGTTTTCTTCAGGTCTGGTTTAGGAAAAAAAAAAAATCCGCGGTGAGGAGAATCGAATCCAAACTTTCCGCTTACAAAGCAACCGCTGTTCGCAGCTGACCAACACACTTCCTTGTAAACACTTATAATTTCTAGTTACATAACTAGTATTAATTGTTTATGAAAACTGTGCAGTGACGCGAAATATTCTACAAAATATCATCATCCAACCTTAAGACTCATTCCTTAAAATTTCACATTTGTCTTAAGACAGACGTCCTCATTACGTATTTATAAATAAGAAAAGAAAAATCACAACAGGTTTTTTGATGTAGCAAATTTTCTGACGTTTGTAAGACGACATTTAATCATCGTTGTAAATTTTTTGTTAATTAACCAACCATAGTAATTGTAGGCCCAACATTGGATATTCGTAGGCAAACTGTCGTAACTTTTTGTTAATTAACCAACCATAATAATTGTAGGCCCAACATTAAATATTCGTTGGCAAACTGTCGTATCTTTTTGTTAATTAGCCAACCATAACAATTGTAGGCCTAACATTGAATATTCGTTGGCAAACTGTCGTAACTTTTTGTTAATTAACCAACCATAACAATTGTAGGCCCAACATTGAATAGTCGTTGGCAAACTGTCGTAACTTTTTTGCCGTAGGCCCTGTGTTGGGAATTTGTAGGCACAAACACTAACTATATCCCAACTAATTCCCAACTGTTGGCAACCGTTGGCCAACCAAAAATGCTACTAGGGTATATAGAGTATTAATGTCAAAATGATCGTTCGGGGCTGGTTGACTAATAACGTTCGGGGTTACATGACTAAGCTGGTCAACCAACCCCAGTGATGGTTTAAATGGTTATTTATTATTAAAAAGTAATAAATATTTTATAATGAAACAACTCTCGTGACATTGTGCTATTTTATTACCATTCCGATAAGTTGCTAACAACATTTTCTTCACCGATTGCACCTATAGTCAACCTACCCCATACTGTTAGTCTACCAACCCCGACCACGGGGCTGTTTGACCAGCATGTAAGGTGTTAGAAAAACATTACAATGCCTTAATTGTTGTCACATTTAGTCAACTTTAATAATTTAATCAGATAGCCAAATGTACGCCCTATCAAATATACTCACCGGTTTAATGATATTTCGTCCACATTATTTATTAAAAATCAAAAACTGAAAAACTGGCCTACCAGCCCCGGTCTCCCCTAGCTTATTACTCTCCGCCACAACCCCAATCGTTCCAGCATAACACCCCGCCACCATTTCCCTGGAAGACTCAATGCGTCATCGAAAGGCGAGAGTCTGCCTCCTTAATCCCCGAATCCCGCCAAACAAATTATCCCCAATCCGAATTTATTCCCACTCGAAGAATGCCCGGCAACGCGATCACCGCTGCTCCCACAATTCATCCACCGTTTCAACGACTCGCCCGTTTATAGGATACGCGCGCGGTATCCTGATTTCACAGTCGACAGGGAATTTCGCCGCCGCGGCCAGAACGAGAAATCGCCCGGCTATAACGAAATCGGCGAATCGATCGTTCGCGGAGGGCCGTTCGTTTTGTGCGCGGCCATTTTTTTGGTGAGCGACGCGCGATGCATCATGGATTTCCATCGAAAGAGATAGCCGGGCCCGGTTCCGTAAACGCGGAAAATCAACGATTCGGCGGTAAGAGGGCGAGATGAGTTTCCGGTGGCGGAAAACGGGCTAACGACGTCAAGCAATCCGACGGGGTTCGACGTTAGTGGACCGTCAGAGGGGTGCTCGAGGGTGGAGGAGAAGGAAAACCAGCCGAACCTTCCGTATTTAATAATGCTGTACATCATCCAGGCCGGTCAGAGGTGATGAATGTTCCGATGCGACGACGCGCCGCTCGCGCTGCCCATCCAGCGGTGGCGTCGTAAAAAAAAAGTTCCTATTAAAATTCTTGCGATAAAAGAAGATTGGGACGCGCGATGGGCGTCCGTGTGAGACGGGCGAGATGCTGTTTGGGACGTTGCCGCGCGATAAAGGGCCACGCGTCGCGTTTCATCTCTCCGTGTTTCTTCAGAATTTAGACGGCACCGTTTCCGCTTTGTTCCTTATTGCCTGGCGGAGCCTCGACGGGAACAGCTTCTACGAGGGATTAACACAGTCCGTCGACGTTCCACCGACACACGTATTCTGTCAGAGTTTTCTTTCTCACCTCGCTCGCCTCTGTGTTGGCTAATTAAATTAAAGTTTCGATCGAACGCTGCTGAGAAGTGCTTGGGTATGGAGTTATCACGTGCGAATGGTGGGAGCTGAATTGGAATTAGGAAATTTGTAGATGAGGAGGAGTGTAATTTTGGGTTTTTTTTTTAATGTGCTTTAACAGGAGTTTGAATGAAATTTTCGTGAACATTCGAACCAATTTGCTTGTTTCAGAGATGATAGATAGTATTTCAGTCGTGATGAAAGTTAAAAATGTGCCTGATTGGTGTATTTATTTATCGAAGTGGAAATTTGTGAGAAAACTTGGTTAGTACATTGTGCATTTCAATGATATTGGTAGTTGAGTTATGACTGAGGAGAATTAAGAATTGTTTCAAGAGAATGTCGGGGATATAAGGATTTTTTTTAGAAAACTACACCTTTGGCATCCTTTGGGCCTTTGTAACGCTATGTTACTCAATTTTTTGCCAAAGCACAGGTGAAATTGACAGCAGGTCAACTTGCAGAGGGACTCTCATGTACAGAGTTACCTGAAAATGCCTGATAAACTGACAAAGAACTTACGTGGAAATTCCTCAACTATAGGAAGGAGAACAATGTACTTTTTCCATCGACACGCTGTTTATCGAATAAAGGTTCCACAGACTTACAAAAGCTTCACAAAAGCTATACGAGGAATCGTATTTAACGTTCTCAACATGCCTCACTATTTAAACAAAGGGAATTTGTCATTTTCCTTTCTCTATAAGTTAATAAAACACCCTGCACCATGTTTCTAAATTATACACAAAAATGAGGAAATCGTGTTTAAAGATATAAAAAACTTTATTTAATACCATAACGAATAAAACTAAGATGTCGTGCAATTGTTATTCTTTCTGGTATTGGTCAAATTTCAAACATCTATTTTCAAACGGAGGGACAAAAGCAAAAGTAGTGATCTGATTTACTCTCTAGACAATAACTTTGAACGGCCACTTCATTTTGTTAATACAGTAATTCGATATTTACGGCAACGAGCACATTGTTCTTGCACTGTAGGGGTCTGAAAAAATCAATGGCGATTGAACAGATCGGCTGACTAATTGAGACCCTCGAATGCTGATGTAAGTTTAAATAACGACATTGATTGATTCGGTGCACAGTAACGGCGATTCCTTTGTTAGTAGTTGTGATCGATCATCGTTGACAGGGAATTGTAATGGAAAAACGAGGGTACCGATTGTCGAGTTGTCGACGCGCTCGGTAATATACTATGCGGATTATTCTGAGAATAATATGCGCAGATGTACATTAGTGCCACTTCAATAACCAATGAAACCGAACATTTTGTTATTAATAAATAAGCAGAGTCTTTGACAGGAACGTTCAGAAGCTTTAATTGGGAACACCTTTGATATTTCGATTGTGCTTGCATGTTTCTGGCTGTAATTAATGATAATATTAATTTCACGATTCCTTTGAATTCTGGGTTCTGACTAGTTACACGTAAAAAGTAAATTGAAACCACAGGTACACAAGCTGATATTTTACATATTTGTTTAATAATTTAATGAAAGGAATTTATAAACGATTTAATAAACCACCGGCATTGCAAACTGTCACAGGTTATATTTTTTCAACAAATTCGAAATTACTGAAATGATGACATAAAGCCTCCCTAATTTCACATGGACTTCATCAAATTCCAATTTTATGTAAATCCCGCACATAAATAATTGCAGGCTGTACTCGATTTGACGTGGAGTGATATAGGCAGGAATAAAATTGCAATCTTCTGTGACCTATATTTTTCAAACAAATTTAAAATCAGCGAAATATTTAGTTAAACTCCATCTAATTTCACGTGGATAATGTCATATTTCATTTTCGTCAGAATCCCTCACAGGGAGTACAATAATTGATCGATTTGACGTAGAATAACTCATGCGTTAACAGGTTTACTTTAATCGCTTTCCTCTGCGACGTCCGCTTAAGGGGACCTTCCGGTCTAGAGCCCCAAAAAATAGGTGATTTTTAGGAATTAAGTAAAGGAAAACTACTATATATAATTTAATGGGACTTTTTGCATTGTATTAAGAATGTCTTAAGTTATAGAAATATATTTTTTGTTTTATAATTAATTATTGCAGACGGCCCTGGGGAGTCGTTAAAGTCAAGGCGTCAAAAAATTGATCCAAATCGGTGGGACCTGTATCTCCAAAAGTTATTATCCGATTCGACTGAAACTTATTTTATTTTGAAGATTATACTTCTGGCTAGGGGGGAACTAGAAAAAATTTAAAAAATGACATTTTTTTTAGAAAATAACGACACTTGAAGTTTGAAATCACTTTTCCCTGTACTTTTCGTCCTTTCAACGCCTTTGAAAATTATAAATTTTCAATTTTTTGTAATTTTTCTAGTTCCCCCCCCCCCCCCCTAGCCAGAAGTATAAACTTCAAAATAAAAAAAGGTTCAGTCGAATCGGATAATAACTTTTGGAGATACAGGTCCCACCGATTTGGATCAATTGTTTGACGCCTTGACTTTAACGACTCCCCAGGGCCGTCTGCAATAATTAATTATAAAACAAAAAATATATTTCTATAACTTAAGACATCCTTAATACAATGCAAAAAGTCCCATTAAATTATATATAGTAGTTTTCCTTTAATTAATTCCTAAAAATCACCTATTTTTGGGGGCTCTAGACCGGAAGGTCCCCTTAAGAGGACATTCTACTCTCTCGGGCGAAAAATCGGCCCTTTTCGGTGATGGTTTTTATAATGAAGTAAACACTTAATGTTTTCGAATTTCTGGGGGTATATTTCACCACTCTTGAAATACAAGAAAAAATCATTGTTCTTTGTTTATTTCATTTGTTTACACAAATATTTCGCAGTTAAGTTGGCGGCATCAGAATTGCTGGCGGTTGAAATTTCGGACGACTGGATCATCGGAAATAAAAAAACCAAACGTATTTTTAATGCGCAGGAGTATGGTTATCGCGCTTACCACGAAAGAACAATTTTGGACCAAAATTATTAAAATGGCGGTCAATCAAAGTTGAAAGTACCGAAAAGGGCATTTCTTTTCTGTTTAATAGATATAAAATGTGAGAAAATATTAAAAAATCTTAAGATATTTGTGCTAAGCGGGAAAGCCACTAATGTGTAGAATAACATATTAAAATTTTGGATTAATTGGTCATGGAGTTTTTTTTTTATCACATCCGCCAACCAAGAAAATGGTGTTTCGAGAAAAACGCGTTTAAAGTTTTGAGAACCAGGCCGCTGACGCTACAAATACCTATAACATTGAAAATACATCAAATTTCGCTCCAAAAATTTAGGAGGATATTGTAGAAGGTGCATTCTTCCTAATTCAGCAAAAAAAAAATCGAAATTTTTGAGGCCGAGAGAGTAGAATGTCCCCTTAAAGTTTTGAGAACCTGGCCGCTGACGCTACAAATACCTATAACATTGAAAATACATCGAATTTTGCTGCAAAAATTTAGGAGGATATTGTAGAAGGTACATTCTTCCGAATTCAGCAAAAAAAAAAATCGAAATTTTTGAGGCCGAGAGAGTAGAATGTCCCCTTAATGTACTATGGTATTGAGCTCGTAATAGAACAAAATGGATGAAAGGCACATTAAATTCCTCGGAAATACTACCGGCACTATAGGATTACCTCAGGAGAAGAACGATTAACAATGATTCATGGGTTAAGAAGTATTTCATACAGACAACGCGAAGAGCCTCTTACCCACGGACAAATAGCTGTCTAAGTTTCGGGGAATCCGCTGAGTTCGAGGACCAATTTCTTGCAACGTGTGGATTTCATTGGAGCAGCGTAATTTATAGTTCTGATCGTTCCTACACTTTCTGTTCGAAGACCAACTCCAAGTAAAAGTGACGTGAAGGTGAAAACATCCCGTGCTTCGTTCTATTATTGTTTATAGTCAAGTTTTGTTTTTTGAGAGCTTACAATTAGTAAAACTTGTAGAAATAGTAAGATTTCGTTGTTTGCTAGTAAAGTAAGTCTAGTCAGGGATTTTGAGTAATTTTTTTCTGTGCAGATAAGTTCGAGATCCTTCATTTGCATTGAATGGTAGAGGCTGGGGGTCGAATTAATAGGAGAATGTGAATAAAATAACATTGTTTGGAATTTGAATAGTGCACGCGTTAGGGTGTTGAAAAGGTTTCATTAAATTAAAACAGAAGTTTCTGGTACCCCTTCGATGGATAATGAGTTCAAATGTATGGAAAAGTGAGTAGTCGGACAAGCCCTGGGGATTCTATGAATGGGGACAGCTGAAAATCGAGATTTAGAACCGCTTCGTCGGCAAAAATAATGAATAAAATCCGTGGCTATGGAATACGAATGTCGCGTCGCTGCAAAAGCCAGTGGGTTGGTAAAAATTTCAATAAACAACGCGCATCCGATTGTAATCTAGCATGATTTATAGAGAATTTTTCCTCGACGCGATATCAAGCATAACTCAGTGACGTAGTTTAAAAAAAAAAAAACGACAGGAAAAGTAAATAGTTACGGTTGTATTGTGTAGATACATGACTATGCGGGTATGCATTTGTATGAGAGTTTGTGAATGTTTCTATATATATGCGTTGGTAGAACATGTATTTTTGAACTACGCAAACAGATGAAGATGAAAAAAGAATGTACGCAAAATCTACAATATTGACGAAAACTTATACTGTGTGTTAAAAAACCACTTCAAGATTTTCTGGGTAGGTAGTGTTTAGGAAATTGAGGGAAAAATGAAGGTTTCTAGTATTAAAAGCGATTTCCCATTTCTCTAACGCAAATAATTTGCTTTCTTTTGTTTACTGCGTGTAGCATGTAAACGCATAAGTTATGGTATACTTACGTTGACGCTGACAAAAGGTATTCCAAGTACACACCTCCGATTCCCATACGCTTTTCACATATTCACGTCACAGACCTGCTTACTCCTTCGAGTGTTCCTGGTCTGACCTAGAGAGGCACATTCTACTAGCCGTAATACTAGCCACAAAACTTCGCTCTTCGTACTATCATAAAATTATGATAGAACAAGAATGCTTACTTACTACATACATTAAATACGATTGTTAATTACAGTTATTTATTTTAAAATTGTTTAAAAATTTGTTTTAATCTCTAACAGTGTTAATTTTACGGCCAACAACCAAGCACTTTGTACTCAACTCAGCCAGTATAAATCTCTGAATCCTCGGCCCTTTTCTTAACCACTCTGTACAAGAAATCCTCAAACTGTACCTCCTTAACTTGATATGTCAACGGAAGCAAGCACTTCATAAATGAGTTACCCAAGATTCCCAAATTCCGGGGAATCTCAGGACGAAGAAATGCAGTAAGTACACAGCGCGGCCTTAGTTAATCAATCCTCTGACAAAATCACCCCACCTTTGATCATACTGCATTCTATCACATTCAGCGGCGTGACGAGCGGAAATCTCCTCGAAATCTCCGCGTAATTCGCGGAAGCACGGTGTAGAACAGCCATACATCCGTCTATCGGCGCCGTAGCGAGAATTTATTGTAATCCGTCTGGCGTCGAGTATTCTACGAAAATTCTCGAACTTGAAACGGGCTCCCAAGTATTCGTATCCCAGAAAGTTCGCGGAGGCACGAAACTCCGCGGTGAACTCAGCCTTTTCCCTTCGCAGCGTCGAAGTTCCGGCACGGCCGCGATATTGTTAGAACTTTCTTGCAAGGTATGCCGCAACGAGGCAACCCCCCGTGCCCCCGCTCCGAGCACCCTCCCCACGGAACGGGGTACGTTTGCACCTTATATATCGGAAAATCCGCGAACGCCTCTTTAATTGGACGCGGCTAACCATAATTGGAGAACGATGGAGAGGAATGAAAAAAGTCGCTTAGCATTTGGTTCGTTTCGATCACGTGCCCTCCAGCCTCTCTGCCCCAGACGCGGAATCTTCTGTGGATAGAGTGTGTATTCTAACAAACAATTACATAGTTCTGGTAGGTTTTTAATCGAATATGCTTCGGTAATAGATACCTACAGTATATACTTAATGGTTACTTGTTCAAGTCCTATTTGTTTTATAGTTCAGGAATAACGTGTATATTAAAAAAGAAACTTAAATTTATGATCATCGGTAGAGACTTCCTCTTCCAAAGTCTAAGTAGTATGTTTTATGTTATTATGGGGTGAGACTGTCAAGTCAGCAAGAACAGTATCGAGCCGACTGTGTACTTTAATTTCGGAGAACCCGAGTGAAAGAAGCTGCTGATATAAGACCTTCAGCGCTTCAACTCTTAAATGAGTTTCGACGTTTCGATTAAAGCCACTCTTGCTCGCAAGAAAATCAAATCGCTTTAGAGGGAAATTAGAGAGAAATTGCTCGGTGGAATCAAATGTTAGATTCCGACAGGTTAATATTGTATACACTACAGAGTTCAGCACGAATTGCGTCTTGAGCGTGTATATCACGTGTTCGGCTCTGCTGACACATTTCATTCGTAATTATTATACCTCGATTTCTTCAAATGATTGGTTCCGTCACGATGTCAAAAAGCCAATCAGATTTAATTATCAATGTATGGCTTATTAAATACGTATAATGAGTATATAAATTTACAAAGTATCGTTAATTTAGCACGCACAAAAATATTACTGATAACAGTGTATATTGATTCGATTCACGATTTTCTTCTAATTGATGCAGAAAGTGGATATAGAAAACAAAAGAATACGCAACTCATCAAGCCTTGTACTTAAGTGTGTGACATGAAAAAAGTCCCTTCTAATTTATTGAATAGGTCCGGTTAAAGGATGGCCAGGGTGTGGCTGGAGAGTTTACCGGATGTTTAGGTCTAATCAGGATGGATATGGCGAGGTGATAATGAGGGGCCGCCACCCTTGGGTGCCACGTGGGACCGAATGAAGACAAATAGCCGAGCTCTACATTTACAAGCCTAGTATGCCCATCGGTGCTGATGGTCGTTGTTATATTCGATGTCAAGCCCCTGCCATGGCTCATTATACGTGTCACATAACCGAATGCTGAAAATGAGCGAGCGGGAGCTTGATTTCCTCGATCGAGCTAATTTTCTCCATATTCGATAACCCTTTTTATAACGTACTTTAAACATCTGCACTTCGTTGCTTCACAAACTTTTATTACTCCATACTTGTACTAATAACTTGTCTTATTCACTTTGAATTTTAAAAAGACGATCACTTAAATTTCAAACTCGCTTCCTCGAATTAGAGATGTGGCAGGGCATGTTTTCTATTTTTTTTTAAACGAAGAGCCTCTATTTTAAGTAATATGGAGTACACGAAGTTTCGTGGTAGTGGTCTATGAGAGAGGTCTCATAAAATGAGGGGATAAATTTCGTGGGGAATAACGCTAGTGTGGTTTTGCTCGATCAAAATCCACAGGTCGTTGTATACGATGTGCGAAGAACAAAAGCTCCAAGAATTAAGGTCGTGGGGGAGCGTTCTGCTGCGGTTACGAACTCAATGATGATCCTGACAAGGGCGCGTGTAGTAGGAGGGGCCGAAAGTAAGGGCGTGTCGAGACTTTTTCTTTTTACCCGGGGTAAAAACTCGTGGTAAACCCCAATAGAGAAGGTCGACATGGAGGAACGGTGAAATACTTTCTCTTCAACTCCACACGCTGCACGGACTTGTTTCGTGACACCGGTATTTTACTGTTGCACATTATGTGCTGTAAAATATAAATGGAACAGGAATAACGCTCTTTCAGAACGAAAGGGATTGGCGTTTTAAATACATTTCAGAAACCAGAATGAAACGAGCGTTCACCATTGCAGAAGAGGCGAGGGAAAATTTTTTCTTCTTTTCAGAAGGATTGTTTAGAATAATTAGCCGCAACATTGGTATAAGGAGAGTAGTGATTTCAGATAGCACTGCTTGAAATACGATACCGCTGCCTTCTTAACCTAAGATCGTTATTTGTGCGAAGCAAGAGTATTTTGTGAGAGGTTCGTTAAAATAAAAGAGGGTTCAAGTACTACAATATTCATGGTATGGCAGCAAACTTCCAGATAAGAATGTAACGATGATTAATGAATGGAAATGGGAGGAAACGACGACTGAAGGAGTAAATATATAAGAATGCTTTTTGTCATGATTCCATTTCAGCTCATTATACTTGTAAATTAAAGTACAAAGATTGCATTTGTTCTTACTCTCCCGTTTAAGGGGTCTCCCTAGTGTGACGCCTGGAAAATAGGGCAACATTTGGGAATTTTTTTGCAGGAAATGTACTTGATATTGCAGTTTCAAACTTTGGAGTATTTATTCAGTTACATTTCTGCAATGTACTTAAATTTTTTGAAGCATTAGTGACAATTATATTTTATGTTTGAAGGATTACAATGAGGAGCTCGCAAATAAATGGCGATCATGATCCCGGCTGTCATGGTCATCTGAAACAAAAAACACAGTTATTTTCTTAATCTATATGAACGTAGCTAGGGTTTGAACTAGAACGAAAATAGAAAATCACAAAATACAAAAATGGCAGCACTTTAAAGAAAAGCTTTCATTTCGCGGCAAACCAGTGATCAGTTTTTTGAGCTGCGAAATTCGAATTTTGCATATAATGACTTCATTCTAGTTCAGGTTCTAACAGAACACGCAGTGATTATATATGTTAAGTTTTAAGTCGTTTGATTGAGTAGTTTTTGAGATATCGTGATCGCCGCGCCAAAAAAAGTCGTTTCGAGGAAAATGCGTTTAAATATTCAAAAAACCATTTATCAAATAATAAATCATACTTACAATTAGTCTCCAATGCCTGGCCCATAGAGAACACCTTCCTCTTCTTCATATAATTCTTGTAAATTCAGAAAACGCAAAAAACAAAAAATCGATTTTTTAAACCGTCACACTAGGGAGACCCCTTAACGAAACCCACCCTCGCTTCACTTCCACAAGGGAGGCGTAGTCATACCTGTACATTTTTTAAAAGGAACTTCCAAGTTTAGTATTATTAAAACGATTCGTTCGGTACCCTTAATTTTTTACTGTGACTTCAGAGTGTCTCATTCTTCATCTTAAGAGGCCAGAGCTTCATTCTTACCTTACAGCTGTGTAACCGTCCCGCGTAATCGTTCCACTTCTTCACTCCAACAGGTGAGTCCTTGTCCCCGCGATGTTCCGTACATTTTTAAATGCCCGCTCCATTCTTGCAAGCCCACCGTTGTCAGGAGTCTCTACCCAGAATTAGTCACTGGGAATTACTTCGCGCGTAGATAGTTGAAACCAAACAGAATATCAAAATTCACGCGACATTACTTTCACCCCTTCGACCAGAAACTTCAGTTGCCTTAATTCTAAACGTCACGTCGTACTCAATTCTACAACGCGAATGGAAAGAAAACTGAATTCTGATACTCTTTTGATTAAAGTAACTACTCATTCATTTCACCTCACGTGCTGTCCGCCCCAAACGAAATATATTACCAAAATCGCCACAGAATCTTCCGATTTGTCACAACAGTCCCAACGAATGGATGACCTATTCCAAATAATTCCACATTTCCATACAGAAAGCTGTCCAATATTACAAACAAATCTGCAGACCCAGGCTCGCCACGGAAGGCTTTCCAAACCGCGTGATCTTCGATTCCCAAAAAATAGAGATTTAAGACGGTTTGGGAGCGAAACTCTCCAATTCCTACCACGAAATTCCAATAAAGCATCCTTTCCAGCTCGACGCTTCAATCCCTCATTGACCGCGGCGCGCTGGATAACAGGCTCCATTCGACTTCTCCTCCTATCCCCCCGCGCCCAGTGTTTCTGCCGTCCGTTTTATTGTCATTCCGCTCGTCTCCCTCGAAAATGGATAAACGCCAGGGAGAATATCTCCGCGTCCCGTAACCGGACGCTCTTTATTTTTCGGCATTGTCGAGTTTCGCGCTTGTATACCTGGAAAGGGAGGGCGCGCGCGCCGCGATTAATCATCCCGTTCTTTTTTCGGGGCTGCTACCCCCTAACCGCCCTCCCCGCCCCTCACGACCGCGTACCGCCCGTCCAACTGCTTTTTTCCAGGTTTCGCCCAGTTTTCACGAAGGACTCTGGGGGTAATTGTTCGCCGGCGGTACGAACAACAAGCGCGTCAAAAGCCGGACGAGCCAACGGATTCGTTAGGCGAGCATTTAACGAAAACCGACGCTGGGATTCCCTGGACAATCTCCCGTCCCTCCTACGCACACACACACACACAGACCGCCTCCTCTGTTTTTGCTCTAACTCTTCGCGTCCATCCCTTTCCCTCGCGACATGTACGAACACCTGTCAGACAGACGCGCGTGCGCTAGAAGCGTGGAATTTACGGGGGCGATTTCGTGCGCCGTTTTGTTTCCCTCTGTCCCCGCTAACCACCCAAACTCCGACTCGCTCCGTCGCTCTCTCTCTCTCTCTCTCTCTCTCTCTCTCTCTTTCCCCGTCTCTCCATTTATCCCTGTTTTCTCCTGCAAGCCAGTCTTCGTGGCGTTCCACCCGTCCGCCACCACCCCCTTTTTGCCCCTATCCTCTCCCATTTCCTGTTATATCATCCGCGACGCTTTTGATAATCGCGTTTCGTCGCAAACGGCCCGAAAGCGAGGAACAGCTGAATCGTGGGCGACGATCGAACGACCGGCCCTCCGGAAGCTTCCTGCCACCCCCCACAACCCCCGCCCCCCCAACCTCCTGCCATTTTTTCCTCCTTTCACCAACCCTTGCTGATAGAGGCTAGCTGCATTCATAGCTTGCTCCTTTCCCCGCGCGGCCGTTTGTCCCGGCGAACAATGGGCCGTTTAGCTGTATCCTGTGTACAGTGGAACGCGATATCAGAAGGCAAGCTTCGTGTTTCGCGGCCGGCCTCTAATTCTTGTAATTCATCGGCGATTGCACCTTTGGCCGACGCTGTACTTCGATAAGCTTCCGCGAGCGCTATGTAGCATCCTCTCTCGTGACTTTTGGGACGATGCGCCTTTAGCTAATTGTGGACTCGCGGCGGGGAAACTGCCCGAGCAGGGGTGGACTTCTTTGGCGGCACATTTGCGTTTTGGGTTCTCATAGAGCGGTTGAAGGCGATTTGTCGAGGTTCAAGTGTTTGAAACGTGGAGATAATAGAAACTGAGGGAGACTAAGGTGAAATTCGTGTTGAGGAGACATCAACCACCACCGTATGACGATCGTGGATTTGTTAGTCGGAGTTGCGCGGCCCCCGAAGGGTATCGTGGGGTAACGGGAACGTTGCTCGGCTCCGCCTGAACCTAGCTGTTTGGCGGTTATTTATTCTTAGCGTAATAGTTGTGCGCGTTACGAAGCTATGCGTAGACCAATACGAGATGAAGCTATCGAGAAGGAATCAATGTTCTGACCAATAAGGCTCCTGAATTTTTTCGGTGCTAACGCACACCTATTCTGATGTCTGTATTTCTACGCTGACAGCTCGGTTTGGCCTACACGACAGAAGCTTGGCACTAGCCCCACCACTTCTGGCTCACTCTTGTTCTGTGAAGGCGAGAGCGAGATGGGACGAGAGCGAGTCAGAAAACGTTGAGAAAAGGAGCACCAAGGCAGGCAAACGGTGTGGTGGGAGAATACCCCTCACGAAACTCACCGGCCAATATATCTGGCCCCGACCTTAGGTATTGTAGTCAATTTTTATCACGTATCTACTTAGTTTTATGAGGATACCGGATTTGAGATTGTATTAAGGGAGGAGGCCCACCTATAACAGTCAAAACAACATGCTTCTTTGGGAATTTTTTCTAGGAAAACCGATAAACTTTTATTATTCAACATTAGTCTATTGGAAAGAGTACATCTTACGGATATTTCAGTATTTTTTGTGGTAAAAAGTATTGAAAGGTTTGTGAGTTATAGGCGATGAGCTGAATTAGTTTCAGACAGATTAAGATTTAACACTTTCAAATTTGATTGGAAAATTACACTCCGCCGAGGTCATTACGCCTGTAGTATATTTTTGTCACCATACAATTGAGAAATGAGATGTAATATATACGTTAACTTTTAGCTATTATATATCTTACCTTCCTCAAAATCATACCATGTCCTTTGTCGAAACACATTATGCGAACATTCCTCGACTTCAATATTTCATTCATGATGCATTAAATATACAGTGGCCGCATAATCTATATAGACTCAGCATATAGACGCAGCGTTACTGTAGTATTTAGATTTCAAACAGCTTATTTTACACGTTAATCATAGTACCACAAACTACACACTTCCTTGTCAGTAACCCCTCGAATTCAGACACCGATGCTTGCGTTGGATTAACAAACGACCACTGAAATATTAAAGAATACACTGTTTTAACAGTGCCACGAGCTGCATCGCCTCAAGCTTGACCTGATTTACGCTATGCATGCCCAGAGGATCGGATCAAGCCTGTGTGTGCTGCCCCGAGCAGTTTCCTCGAATTTAATTGGCGTCATTATACTGACAATTAATCCTGCTCCATAGTACGGCCGTTCTGCTCGTAAACGGATAATATTACGATAAGTGGTCCTGCGAAGCAACGTTGCTAAAAGTGGGCTCCTGTGGCTCCGGTTCTCCAATCTTCGATGCAAGGATGTCCATGAATTTGCAACGGGTCGCTTGCGTTTCGTGATCAACACTGCAATGGAATTTCTCACGTTATTTTCACGTATTTAGTAAGATATTAAAAAAGAAGTTGAACTTTGAACACGCAGGATCATTATAGAATCCTTGTTTCTTACAAATAAGACGTTTCATCATTGACATACACCACTTCGATTCAAAACAAGTCTTGCTCCTTGCAGTATACAAATTATTTAGATAAATATTACAGGTATCCTCAACAACGCCCCTTAAATTTCTCAAGCTGAATATTATTCTCAGTCTTTAATATCACGCACAAAACTCCTGATAAGTGAGACAGAATCTTGGTCCTTGTAATGCGCAAAGGAGCGCAAAGAAGCTAACCAGAAGTTAAGTTAAGGGGTAAAACCACTCTAGAGGCAGAAAAAAAGACCTAAATTTGACAATTTATTTTCGGAGTATGACAAACGAAATAGAATTTCTTTTCAGAGGGTTTATTTAACACATATTGAAGTACGGAAAACAATTTTTTTATTGTCATTTTCATACAAAATGGCGGCGACAGAGCCCGTCGTCGAAACCACTTCTTTCAAACTGGGAGGACGGATTTCTCGGAGACTATTGCATGGATCGATTTGAAATTTTGACAGTAGGTTCACAACAATATTCTCTTTGGAAATACGTAGCCGTTTTTTGATTGAATGTAAACTTTTGTTTTTACAAACAATTTAATGCTTATGTTTAGTGCAAAAAATCGGTTCATTTCTTAAAAAGTGCACCACTTCCACAAAAATTGATTTAAAAAAAAACCCTACGTACTTCCAAAGCCAATTGCATATAGATTATAAATATTTTTTTTATTTTTTGTTCCCGGACTCATACATGCCGAGAAATCCGTCCTCCCGTGGCGGTGTTTTCAAAAAAGCTGTTTTCGACGACGGGCTCTGTCGCCGCCATTTTGCATGAAAATGACAATAAAAAAATTGTTTTTCGTACTTCAATATGTGTTAAATAAACCCTCTGAAAAGAAATATTATTCCGTTTGTCATACTCCCAAAATAAATTATCAAATTTAGGTCTTTTTTTCTGCCTCTAGAGTGGTTTTACCCCTTAAGGCAGCAGGAAGACCTTTCTAACGCATCGAAGCATTTCAACGGCGAGAGGAAGCGTGAGATTCTCTAATGTAATACTCGGTGTAATAATTGTTACGTTAATGGACACCATTGCGCAGTAGAAAAGCTTTCGGCCTTTGTCTTTCAGCTCGGACGAATGGCGGACCGCAGCGGCTACGGGGAAAAGACGCGCGGCGTGCAAACCGGAAGATGGAGCTTTGTAAATACGAAACACTTGGGGAAACACAGCTTGCTTCCGACTCCTGCAACGTCGTGCATTGCTTTCCAGCAGAAGTTTTACAGGTGGTTCTACTTTGTGGCCGTCGCGGAGACGGCGAGCGTTCGACGCTGTATAATTGATGCGCTGCAAGCGCCGGGGAAGTTTTCAGACTCATAACGCAATGATTTAATATTTGCCCGTCACACTTCGGGCGCGTTGGCGAAAAGAATAATAAATAACACCAGACTGAGTTGCTAGGAAACAAACTTATACCTTGAAAGTGTAAATTCTGTCTGTAAGAAGTAAGTATGCAGAATTTATCTTGACGGAATCGTCGGACGCTTTGGGCGCTGCCGTCGCTGGAAGACTGATACAGAATGGCGAGTATTTTCTAAGTCATTTGTCTTGTTTCTCGTAAATTTATAGCTTTGTTCCTCTTTTATTATAATTTTAATTTATAAAATATTAAATTCTGTATTGACAAGTATAATTTTAGAAGAACTCGAATTTTTCAGTGTTAATTAGCGTAATGTAATACTCATCATCATAGTTTTGATAAAAATTTTAGGACATTTTCATTATATTGCATGATTTTATCACGAAAGAAGTAACAAATATTATGTTTGCCCTTTGTGATAGCATTCACACTGCAATTGCAACGTGGAAGGGCAACGCAATTATTACAACAAGTAAATTATACAGCTTCTGTAGAATTTACACACGGTTATCCTCGTCAGAACCTCGAATCTAATGTAATCATCCAAATGCTGAACGCTATCGAGAAATTTCCGAGACTTCTACCGCTCGAACAATTTTGCCGGAACGGAAAACTTCGAGACCGCGTATCGGATAAAATTTCATAACAGTTTCTATTGGGACGGAATATTGCGAACGAACATTGTGCGAAACAGGTTACGGTGGAAACTGTACCCAGGATTAGTATGGATAAGACCGGCGAGAATTTCTTCAGCTGTTTCAACTACTTTATAAGCCTTTCCTTGTTACGAAAATTGGCCCAGCTGGAAAATTAAAATAATACAAAATGGGGGCCCTTGCACTTGGCAAACATCACTGCGCAGTATTTTCCATTCACTTTAATTATATTCAATGTAATTTGTATATTCTTCTTGGAAACAAGCTTTTCATTGGCGATCGCTGAACCTTCATTCATGGGAACAGTGAAGAGATGTTCAAACACCTGACAGTCTAATGTATAAAAGTATTAATGACATCAGATTTTTTCTGCATTGGTTAATGCAAGAATCTCGAGTTGTCTATTATGTCATATAATATATATGAAAAAATTTAACTCTGAGCTGTGAAATTAAGTTTAACATAAAATCGATTATAAATGCCTATTTAAATATTCACAATCAATTTATCTAAGTTGAATTTTAATTCCACATTAATTATTCCTTGTATTAATACATTATTATTATAATAAATATTTCATATTTATATAGGTATGCATGCATTTTTATTTTCACAGAAACCCCATTACATAATTTTAATTGTTTCAATTCAATATCACCAATATTAATATATACTAATAAAATATCATTATTTACTATATCCTTTCACGTTACACACAACAATCAACAACAAGACACGACTTCATACCACGCAAATCCGACAGGATCTATCACGCAACAAATCTACACTTACATCGTAATCACTGTTTACGAGTGTTTGCACGGATCTCTCCTGACGTCCGCTTATTTTATAGTTTCGCGATGGAGCGCGACGTGGATGACGTGCCGCGAATGTCGAACGCGTCCCGTCGAGTCCCGTCGACTTCCCGAGTGGTTCGACTAGTTTTATTGATCTCGAAAGTGTTTCCACCGCGGCGATGGCAAAAAACGATGCACCATAACCGTAACTAATGTAAGCCTCTTTCGCGACGGCGAACTCTTTGCCGTAAACTTCCGTGGCGCGTAGGCGCGCACCAGCCACAGAAAGTTCCGAGGAGCCGGGCGTAGATTTGCAACCCTGCGTGTTTCTTGCATTTGAATATCGCCGCGAGCACCGCTTCCCTCAACGTGAATATATCTCTCTGCCGAGTGTGTGCGCTGGGTTGCACCGAACCAGGGCACTCCCGTGCCACTGCGAACCGAATTCCCGCGGAAATCCCTGTGAAAATGTTGCATCTCGCATAATCGCGAGCACTCGACAACGTGATCTTCGCGAAACACGTTTTAGCGATGAGAAATGATTGCATACAAAGCAGAGGTTAAAAGATTAAACGGGAAATTGATCAATTTTTGGAATAATCGAGTAGATATTGCAAGTTAAGGGGTCTCCCTAGTGTGACGGTTTAGAAAAATCGTTTTTTTGTTTTTTGCGTTTTCTGAATTTACAAGAATTATATGAAGAAGAGGAAGGTGTTCTCTATGGGCCAGGCATTGGAGACTAATTGTAAGTATGATTTATTATTTGATAAATGGTTTTTTGAATATTTAAACGCATTTTCCTCGAAACGACTTTTTTGGCGCGGCGATCACGATATCTCAAAAACTACTCAATCAAACGACTTAAAACTTAACATATATAATCACTGCGTGTTCTGTTAGAACCTGAACTAGAATGAAGTCATTATATGCAAAATTCGAATTTCGCAGCTCAAAAAACTGATCACTGTTTTGCCGCGAAATGAAAGCTTTTCTTTAAAGTGCTGCCATTTTTGTATTTTGTGATTTTCTATTTTCGTTCTAGTTCAAACCCTAGCTACGTTCATATAGATTAAGAAAATAACTGTGTTTTTTGTTTCAGATGACCATGACAGCCGGGATCATGATCGCCATTTATTTGCGAGCTCCTCATTGTAATCCTTCAAACATAAAATATAATTATCACTAATGCTTCAAAAAATTTAAGTACATTGCCCAAATGTAACTGAATAAATACTCCAAAGTTTGAAACTGCAATATCAAGTACAGTTCCTTAAAAAAAATTCCCAAATGTTGCCCTATTTTCCAGGCGTTACACTAGGGAGACCCCTTAAGTCGATTAGTTTTTGCACTCTGTGCCAGGGATTTTCATGAAACTGGGATATAATGTAGTCCACGTGATATTAGGGTGGGTTTAAGTCATCATTCACCTGGTTTCGAATTTTTCTAACTTTTTAAAGATTTAAATTTTTTACAAGCCGTCTAAGTTTGCCAATGTTCGCCTACTTTCGCGAAAACGAGCGCTGCAAATGAATTTTTATCTCTGAAGCTACCAGTCGTACAAAGTTGATTCTTCCTTCATTTGAATTAATAAGAACCAGGTTTCCTGAACAAAACAAATTCTCATTTAGGTACCACGTTCCATTTGAAGCTAGCGTTTTTTAAAATCTGACTGAATTCTTCAGTCTTCCCTTCAAACACACAACTTTCTATCGGGCGATAAACGGAGTAGCAAATTAAGGTTTGTCGTGGTTTAACATACATAAAATACGATAATCACTTTTATCCCATATTAACCGTTTAATAACACCTCTGTTACGCTCTACTACATTTAAACGACATACAGAACGAACCCAAAGGCGAAGCTCTGTGAATGCTACCTTTAACCCCGAGTTAAACGTAATTTTAATCGCGATTTCATGCCATTATAAACGTATCGATTGTGTCCGTGGCGATGAATCTCCCTCCTGGCCGCGTACCCTTCCGCGTCGGTGATTGTAAAGTATCGCGGAACTAATGCATTCTCCTCGCCGTGACGTGTGTTTTTTCCATTTTCGTTTCGCTCGTATATATTTTTAATCAATGCGAGCACACGACATAGCGAAATAAATAAATATATTCCGCGGCGCTGGCCGCGCTCACGGCAACGGGCGTGAAATATAGATCCGAGCTGGGCTTCGGCTCGGGATTCGGGGCGGGTTAATGCAGCGATACGATTCGATCCGACGCTTTTGTTTGATTTGCCCCGAGACGTCAATGAACGAATTGACATGTAAATGAGCGGGGCTGCTCTGTCTCGTTGTCTCCCGTCGTATTATTCCTTTCGCGCTGGCTCCGTCGGATTATCAGCGCTCGACGGAGTGTATCGACGACGCAATTATTCAACGATATTTATTACTGACGCCGCTGCCGACAGACGGGGAACTTTATGCCGCCGTCCCGTTCAATGACCGTGCTGACCACGGTCAACATGCATCGCGAGATTTTCAGTGCCAGTAAGTGGACAGAGCGGTTTTAAGAAGGGTTCGATAGTGGTCACTGTAATAACGTTGTTAGAGTTAGAAGCGATTGTCCCTTTTGTAAATGTTAGGGACTTGTTCCCTTCTTTTGTAATAAAAGTAATATTACAGCATTGCAAAATGAATAAATACGCAATTAACAGGCGCATTTAATGAAAGTTGTAAATAAGAAATCTTATCGCGACATCGTTTTATGGTACTGCGACGAGGGAGAATTTCTTATGGCGGCTAGTAGAATGTGCCTGTCCAGGTCAGACCAGGAAACCTCGAAGGAGAATGCAGTTCTTTGAGACAAAGGTGCGAAAGGTGTATGGAAATGGGAGGAGTATACTCGGAATACTTTTTGCAAGCATCAAGGCAGGTGTATCGTACGGCATTTATTCGTTTACATACCGTATGCGATAAACAAAAGAAAGCAAATGGTCTCCGTTGCAGAAATAGAGATTAACCCTGGTAATAATGTTTCGACCCATGTTCGCAAAGGATTTCTCCCCCAATTCAGGGAATACCTACTACACATCCTGTAGATCTTGAACCTGTTTTTCAATACCATGTATAATTTTTCATTAATATTGCAGACCTGATAGATATTTATTTCTCAACGTAATAGACTGCGATGATACTCGGTTTTGTTGAAATCTAGGCGAGAGAGGCGAAGATCGATACATTTGTCGCGGCTATTTTCAATTTCTTTTCCCTGCCGCTAAGAATGGCACCCTGGGTCCCGTGGAAAGCAGCTTACGCCCCAGAAAAAGGGAAAAACCACGGGATTGAAAAAAGTACCTCGCCGCGCGCCACTTCCTTTATTTGAAAGGTCCACTACTCGTAAGCAAGTGGCGCGGCGAGATAAAGTTTAAATCTCCAGAGCAATAAAAACGTGTAGAAGGACACTATATCTTCCGATTGACTACTTCTTCCCTTCGTGGTCAGTATCCAGCCACGTATCGTCTGCCAGAATTTATATCGACGGCCCCTTTCCCATGCAACAGATCGATTATCAATTTCAGACACGCATTATCGATCTTCAACCGTGTGCATTGTTAATGTTCTTTTTAGTACACAATTCGATCTTTTAACTAGAATTTTAAACTTCTAATTCGATCTCGAATGTGTCGCGAACGCGTTTACGAAGAAGGCGAGCAATTTGACGGAGCGCGTCCTACTTCTTTCCTTTTCGACCGTCAAAGAGGAGATGCCTCTTCTTCTCCTCTCCGTGTCGCTCGATTTCGCTTTTCTTTCGGGCTTTCTACTTTCCTTGCTTTGTTCTTCGAGCGTCCGTTATATTGCAGCCAGCAGCGGACGCTGGCTTGTTTTCTCATTTAACGGCACTCACACGGGCGCACGTGGCGCCGGATGCTTGACACACGCTAAAGAGCCTCGTACACGTCTAAAAACTTCAATCAACGTCCCCTACGGTGTTCCTTCTCTGCGCGTTCACGTAATTACACCCTCGGATAAATCAGCCCCCTTTGGTTACCTGTAACTTTTATATTTAATCATACATTCCCCTAACTCTTTTATGCGTCCCATTTTTTTATACCTGTTTCGCAATGGAAAGCATCTTAAACGCATTTCATTAGTTGTGTTCCACCTGCAGTTATATCGTTGCATTTTATTTAAACGTAGTATGCGCGTAGACTCTTAAGCAGGCTTCAGGAAGCAATTATGTGAAATGGCTTCTTTTATGCTTCGTTAGGTGCTTATCCTATCGATCAGTCTATATTTTATAATTATGATATTATCTACTTCAATTTCTTGTACTCTTACGGAAAGAGTCTAGCAAGGTAAACATGGGCAAACGGCCCCCGTGACAAATTTTGTTCTTGTCGCTTGCTAAACAATGCACCTCATCTGAACCACCATTCTGTGAATTTTCAGGTCTCCAGCTTCTCGTTTAAGGGGACATTCTACTCTCTCGGCCGAAAAATCGGCTACTTTTCGGTGATGGTTTTTATAATGAAGTAAACACTTAATGTTTTCGAATTTGTGGGGGTATATTTTACCACTCTTGAAATACAAGAAAAAATCATTGTTCTTAGTTTATTTCATTTGTTTACACAAATATTTCGCAGTTAAGTTAGCGGCATCAGAATTGCTAGCGGTTGAAATTTCGGACGACTGGATCATCGGAAATAAAGAAACCAAACATATTTTCAATTCGCAGGAGTATGGTTATCGCGCTTACCACGAAAGAACAACTTTGGACCAAAATTATTAAAATGGCGGTCGATCGAAGTTGAAAGTACCGAAAAGGGCATTTCTTTTCTGTTTAATAGATATAAAATGTGAGAAAATATTAAAAAATCTTAAGATATTTGTGTTAAGCGGGAAAGCCACTAATGTGTAGAATAACATATTAACATTTTGGATTAATTGGTCATGGAGTTTTTTTTTTATCACATCCGCCAACCAAGAAAATGGTGTTTCAAGAAAAACGCGTTTAAAGTTTTGAGAACCAGGCCGCTGACGCTACAAATACCTATAACATTGAAAATACATCCAATTTCGCTCCAAAAATTTAGGAGGATATTGTAGAAGGTGCATTCTTCCGAATTTAGCAGAAAAAAATCGAATTTTTTGAGGCCGAGAGAGTAGAATGTCCCCTTAAAGTTTTGAGAACCAGGCCGCTGACGCTGCAAATACCTATAAAATTGAAAATACATCGAATTTCGCTCCAAAAATTTAGGAGGATATTGTAGAAGGTGCATTCTTCCGAATTCAGCAAAAAAAAAATCGAATTCTTTGAGGCCGAGAGAGTAGAATGTCCCCTTAAGGACAATATGGGGGTAAAAGCGCTTAACTATATCATTTTTTTAACATCAAAATTTGTCACGGGAGCCGTTTGCTCATGGTTACCTTGCTAGACTCTTTCAGCTACATATCGCACATCTGCTGTTAGATCTATCCAGAAATATCCAACATTAAGAATTAAGTTTAACATGTCCTTATCCACTCCTAAATCCAGATCAGACCCATTTCAGGGGAGGGAAATGTAGTTACTATTTTGGACCACAAAAGTTCTAATAAAGACAAGGTACACGCCACGAACCGATTTAGTGCTTGAAGTATTTTTAAATGCTTTCCCACGTCGCGACAGGTATTTCGAGAGTACCCACTCACCTGTCACCCACGTTCATTTCGGGCAGCTAGAAATTGCGTGGACGCGACCAAAATATTAGCAACGAGCCAGCGAAGTGTCTGATCCGAGAACACCGTAAGAGCTTCAACCGTCAGCTCGCGTGATCCCGTTCCAGGCGAAAAGTACCAGCCACTAATGTCTCGTAGTGCACTCAGAATGGTCGTTCCACGGAGACCCCCGCGTGTCAGTTTCCCAAGGAGGAGATTTCAAAGCGACCGACCCCTCTTTAACGACCATCAGCTCTGCTTTCCACCCAGCTGCCCCGTCCACCGTCTCCTCGCCGCCATTTCACCCCGCGGCTTCTTGGCAGTCTCGGGCGACAACAGTGTGGCAAATTAAATTAAATCCGCCTACAGGGCAGGCCGATCGATAGATTTTCATTTGCTGTGCAGCGGGACTTCGATTCCGGGGCTGGGGGACGTGTGGAATCGGGGAGGAGAGAGGCGGCACAGAGGTGAGACCTGCAACGACGCCGTAGAGACGAAAAAGAGAACGAAAGGACAAGGGCGAAGTGAAAATATTGCCTCGCGGCCCTACGCTCCTTTCGATCCCTCGCCCCTACCCTCTAACGGTCTCTCTGACAACCGTCACCCCTTCGGCCGTGGCACCAGACCACCCCCTCCCCCACCTTTCTCCGTCCACCCCCATCGGCATTGGGAGAATTTCCTCGGTTAATCTGCCGATTTATTCACCAATCACGCAGTCGGTCCTGAATTCTTTTCGCAGCCGGCATACTGGGCCGCGTCGACCCCCGTGCAATTAATAAACCAAACCGGCGGTGTCTGGGATCCGTCTCGTCGCTGAGATTGCCCGTTCTGGAGGCCCGCGGCTCTGATCAAAGTGGCCAGGTGAATTCCACCTACACCAGCTACAGGAATTATTTATGACACGAAGGGTAAATCGAGAAGCGGCGATGACACATTCGTTATATGGCTTATAAACGCTTCAACCCCGCCGCCCTTCCTGGACGAAGATTCTTCCCTCGATGTGCTCCGGTAACACGAGAGTTTGATTCTTGGAGAACTTCGATCGGGGGTTGTAGAATTTAGGGAAAGAGGGAAAGGAGGAAATCTTGGTTCGATAAAGCTTGCATAGATTGGGGGACTGCTTTGAGCACGAGGGTGTAAAAGGGCGCCTCGTTAGTACTGATTCAAGTGTGTAGCTTGGCGCGCGAATGTGTTGTGGGAGAACGTTACGTACCGAGAACTTTGACGAACTTAAATTACCAGCGATGTGACACACGCGAACAGCAATATTGGGGAAGTAAAATTTTTTCATTTCGGTTAGTGGTTTTGCTGGTATCGGAGAAAAGGGGAAGTCTTCTACTTCTGCCTTCGGAGAATATTGCAGGCTGACGCCATTTTTGCCACACACGCTCGCTCTGCTTAAGGACAGTTAACTAAGCTGGCTGCTTAGCTCCAGCAGCAACGACGGAAGTCGAAGGAAATGGAGGGAACTCGGGTCGAACTCCTTACAATTCGAGCCTCGCCTCTTCTATAGATGCTCTTTCGCGAGGGAGCAGTAATCGAGTCGATGGTTATTGATTTATGAGCTGGAGAGACAGGGTCGCATTTAATGTATGGAAATGACACGCATAATGGGGGAGGAGCTCCGTCAGACGGTAGCTGGTCGCGGAATGTCAAGAGTCAGCGCATCGTGCAACAGAAACAAACGCTGCTGTCATAAATACGTCCGCAGGAGGCTTTTACTTTGATTGAATTTTAGCAATAAACGAACAGGGCCGCGCTTTCTGCACACCGGAGAACTATCCACACCGATCAATGAGGCTCGGTGCCGGCATGGGTTTATTTGGGCCAATATCAATAGCAAAGTGCACGCTCGGTCGAGGAAATAATATTAGCAGTGTTGTACGAACTATTAACTACTCGCCATTTCGCCGTCGCCGTTCATCGATTTGTTTTAATTTTATTATAGCTTTCTAAGTAGTCTATTCTAGAAATGTCGGGGACCCGAATAATTGCAGCTCTTGTGACCAGACTGCAGACTAAAATTGAAGATCCTCCGGTAGAAATGGAAATAACGTTTCCTTATTTCTGACAAAGATGGTGTCATTTTTCTCGTATAATATAAAGTTCTGGCTTTTGTAGCGACAGTAGTTTCCCAAGGTTTCGTACCTATGAACTAACAACCTCATATTTTCTTCGATTTAGATTACCACGAAGTGATAAAGACTCCTTGATTTCAATTGATAGTAATATTCATCTTCCAGATTTCTCACGAAGAAAAGGAGATAGAAAAAGTACAAGCTATGTTTAAACCCGAGGTGATATCGTTTTAAAAATTTACATTCAACTTTTATGAATATATTATAATAAATCACACTTAGGAGTTTAAATGATAAATTACGTGCTCTAATACTGTCTATGGCCTATGGTCTAACAATATCCATCACTTTAAATGCAAAAGTACTTAAATACTGCCACGATGGATACTTAATTGGCATTAGGACACGCGAAATGATTAATGCAACTGTCATTGCTCCGCGACACTAATATATTTAGCCCATCTCGAGGTGCAATTCCTGCTATAAATTAGCTGTTAATATTCAATGCTCGTTGATTCGTACAGGCTGCTTCGATATTCAAACCAATTTTCTTTCTCGAATCCAGTAATAGATCTAAAAGAGCCCTCTTATCGGGTCTCCCTCCAGCGAACATATTGGAGTGATATTATACGCGTACACCTCTCACGGCTGTAAAGTTAGATTACATCCGGCACCGCGTTTGCAGCCCTTATTGGAAGAAAAGGGAAATTTTCTTCCTCCTCGCCAGTACCACGCGTGTAACGCCTCTCGCCTCTCAATTTCGTTTCACGTTATTCGACAGCACTTTTGATGCAAAAGTCCAAGATTCCTTTCTCTGATAGGAGGAAAAGGTGGAGGCGTATGAATGTAAACCTGAACATTACACAGAGATTACTAGGGCTTGGGAGAAAAAATTTGTCAATCTCACTTTAGACGTTACGTCGCATTCGGTGAAATGAATTTGCTTCGGAGGCAATTTAATGGGAGCATCTTCGACTCTGAACTCAGCGAAATTGTTTTACTAATGTCAGGTGGATGAACTGTGCGAGATTTGTAAGATCTCTTTACTGGCTTATTTTGGAGTTTAAAGATTATTGAATTATTTTGCAATTCCGGCAAGTGGTCTCAAGTCTTTAGCATAAAACAAGCTTCAAACTCTACAAATTCTCAGATAATATGCGATTTTGCTATTAGAAATAACGCACAAGAGGTACGTTACGATTGATTATGTATTCACTCATTATTCACGTTAAATACAATTTCGTTGGTACATCTGAGCCAGTTTCCTACGAGCAGAATTACATTTTTCTGATCCTAATAAATGCAGGAACTTAATAAAGAAAGACAAATACGGAGAAGGCATAGAAATCCCAAGAAAATTCTCTTCTTCTGTTTCAAGCTCAGAACCATCTGAATAATGACTGGCTGGCAGCAAATGTTTAATATTCGTTATTTGAGCGGATACAACGAACACCGGCGCAATACCATTATAAGACACAAAATTGGAAGTCTGCTTTTAATTATCCGGCTACCTTTGGTATACCAATCCCAAATTTCTCACTGCCAGAATTGCACGGACTCAAGACAAACACTATGTACTCCAGATTTGTATTCTCTTCAATCTACTATCTAAACAACAGAATCTTTAACCTAAACAATTAACCGCAACGCAAATACCATACCTACTAGTACAGCCAATATATTAAACAACCAATTACATCCCTAAATATCTAAACAAAACACAAAATCAATCTACAAAACACCAAAGCTTCCCTCAACCCTTGAAAATATCTCCGCGAACAATATATACAATTAATTCTCAAATTCTCTTTTTGCACCACTTTTGGATCCACTACGATTAAATAAAAATTCACTTAACTTTAATTGTAAGAAAAGACGTTCCTACTTATTTCTCTAGCAAATTGTTCCCAATTGAACAGAAATTCTAAGCATTTGTATTTAAATTAAAAATCAATTGCCTAACAATAAAAGGGACAAAAACATTCTCCCACTGATCAACGAGCTGCTTCCGAGCAATAGGCACAAATGAGCGAGAATTACCCCTCGCCGAAATCCCCGTCAAGGGGCCATGTTGCGCGCAACGTCATCCCTTTCTCCGCAACGGATCCCCAGCCTCGAGAGATTGTTAATCGTAACAGGACTTTCGACATGCTTGTTAGCACGTGACTTAAGCGTGCTCCAGGACTCGACCCGGAGTTGGAAACTTCGAATTTCCCAAACAGCTCGGAGTCTCGTCCTCCATCTACGCCGGAGGACTGATAAAGCCCGAGCGGTGCACGCGCGAACGCTGGGGGAGGGAACGGCGTACCTTGGCCCAGCGAGATAAGAAGTAGCCGAAGGAACGCATCCGTACGTTCTTCCAGGCGTGTTCAAATAAATGAGGGAAGAGGTTAAGGTCCTTAGAGCGAGGAAGTAATTAAGTTGGCGCCTCGACGCCGCAGTCGAGTGCCACGAGGGTGCGGGTAGACGGTGGGCGCAGTAAAATTCGTTATTACCGCGCTTAATGACGCGACTCAAAAATGTTTAATCTACGCCCGTGTCCACAGCCCTTGCAGCTTTCGACTTCGGCCTCACGGACCTTCCCGCCATCGAGCATTCAAAGGGGCCGCCCGTACGTTTTACTGCGACGCGTTTGTGGCAGGTACCCTTAACGAGAGGCCTTCACCTTTTCTCCACCTCGCAGCCATGGGAAACGCGACGATGTCATTGTTCTCCCTACTGTTCGCACTGGATTTCATTTGGCCTTCGACTTCAGCCTCTTGACTTCCGATTTCCTTCGTTCCCCCTTGACGAGCCGCTTTCTTGATTTGTGGCTGTACGCTCGAGGTTCTGGGATCTCCCCCGGAGCCCACTGAAACGTTAGTGATGAAATTAGATAAATTAATATGGAAAACGAATTTTTCAGAGCACTGCATTTTTGTTAATTTTCACATTGAATTCAATACAATTTTCAATATTCCTTTAGTTGGAACTTTAAGGGGTTAGGCCACCTTGGACGGAGCAAAATTGCAGTCATTTTCGGCATTTTTTTTAGGAAGATAATAAAATAAACAGAAAATTTAATATGAAGCCTGTTATTATACAAATCTCGCCGGAAAAAAATCGTATTTTTTTTCTTACAAAATGGCGGCGGTAGAGCCGTGATACGCAAGATCTTGTGGAGCGACGTTTTCCACGGTGTTCAATCTCACGGCTATACCGTTTGACGTAGAACAAAAAACCAAAAAGATTTATTTTCTGCATGCCTAAAACTATGGAAGTACGTAGGGAAATCCAGAAACATTAATTTGTCTCGAAATGGTGACCATGGAGAGAAAAAGTGCATTTTTTTTTTATAAAAGTGTCAATTGCACAGAACATATTCAAGATATAGCAAAACCGCTACGTACTTCCATAGTTTTAGGCATGCAGAAAATAAATCTTTTTGGTTTTTTATTCTACGTCAAACGGTATAGCCGTGAGATTGAACACCGTGGAAAACGTCGCTCCACAAGATCTTGCGTATCACGGCTCTACCGCCGCCATTTTGTAAGAAAAAAAAATACGATTTTTTCCGGCGAGAGTTGTATAATAACAGGCTTCATATTAAATTTTCTGTTTATTTTATTATCTTCCTAAAAAAAATGCCGAAAATGACTGCAATTTTGCTCCGTCCAAGGTAGCCTAATCCCTTAAGTATACATCGAAGTTTTTGGGCAGTTCTTTTTGAAGATTGCTGTTTGCACCTGTAAATGATTACATTATGTCCGACTGTATGTTGTGTTTCAAAAAATTAAAAAGTGTTGAGCAGAAATTGAATTGTATATTTGAAAATGTTTTACATACTTAGTAACATATTTGTACTGTCAAATCACAGTTGTGGTGAATATTTACCAGTCTCAAATGTCTCAGGAAAGGTACGTACAATTAGTGGAATATAGAAGTATAAAAAACCTTGTTGATAATCTGGTTACTATGATTATTTCAGCTACTATTAGCACTATCATCATTATTTCCATTATTACTTGCCACTGCCAGAACAGCACCCTCTTAAAATTAATATTACCTCACATCCTTACAGCGGATTGAACTCGTCCCAATAGATTCACCCTTTGTAAATCATTTTCTTCGATCCCCCTTCTGCCCCGTAAGCGCGTAACATTGACAATACATTCATTTTAATATGTATATCGTCCCATCCGCCGTCAAAGGATTACCCCGACGAGCTTTACCTACCAGACGAGGAAAAGGACGAGCCACGAGAAGCTTTCCGAACAAAGGGCAAACAGAAGACGAAAACATCTTTCCGCATCGCGAGCGAGTCCTGAATAGAGGTCATTGTCTTACAGAATCTCTTTGAATCGTCCTGGAATTGCGTTACTTTATATTTTCGCCTGGCTGCCTCCGACCACAATGTCCTTTGCCATCTTCTATGCCGGTCGCCCCGATGGGGTGTCCCGAAAATTTAAATAATCCTTGTATACGAGCGTCGTGCAAGACAGTCGGCGGCCATCCTCGTGGTCATTCGAATTTATTCGCAGGAGCTCGGGCCCCCGCCACCGCCGCCGCGTTCGATTCGGCCGCAAATATTCCAGCGTAGCAGTTTTTAGGATCACCCGAGGGGTCGTCGCTTCGGAATGGCCAGATTTCATTGGCCCTAGCCGCGGCAGCATATTCCGAACAAGCACGGGAAAGAAAGAACTGGGAATCGTTGCGAACTTGATACGAAAGCAGGGCCGCGCGAAAGTTTAACCGTTCTTTCCGCGACCGCTATGGATTCGGCTGGAAAACCAGCAATGATAATTACACCGCTACCAAGGCGTAAACTCGCGATTACGCCGGATCGCGGCGGCAGAGGTCCCGACGGAGGAATAGGATTTTCGAACATGAGGCAGATAAGAATGAACGCGATCCCAAATCGCTGGTCGAAAGCGGCAGTTGGAGAGTTCCGCGCCACTTCTCGTCGCCTGAATGCCGTTACAGTCTCTTTGGGCATACTTCGGTGGCATCGCTAGGGTGACCTGTCCAGTGAGTGAACACTTAAGCTGCATGTCTCTTAAAATTAATATTCAAAAGTCATTATTTAATCCCCTGAATGTTATTGCTGTAAGCGAGCTGTTTTATTATTAAAGTCAGACATCCCGGAACACAATTCTAGCAATGTTTGATAGTTATAACTTTCATTAAAAGTCTGGCAGAGGTTTAAATAAAAAATGAGCCAATGACCAGTGAGTGAACCTAAATTTCTAGTGAGTGAACAGGGGTACCCCAGTGAGTGAACGGGATAATAACAGAGGTTAGGTTTCCCAGTGAATCAACACGATAATATTTTTGAAGAATGTTTTTATTTACTGCCCTCGATTATTCAGAGAAATGCCTTCTTCATTTTTCTTATCTTCTCTTTTTCTCATCCTTTCAGACTTTCCTTTTTCTTTCTCTTCCTTGATTTTATTTTCTTCATTTTTCTTATCTTCTCTTTTTCTCATCCTTTCAGACTTTCCTTTTTCTTTCTCTTCCTTGATTTTATTTTCTTCATTCTTCGTATCTTCTCTTTTTCTCATCCTTTCAGACTTTTCTTTTTCTTTCTCTTCCTTGACTTTCTGTTGTTCCTTTCTCTTTTCTTCTCTTTTTTCATTTTTTCAGACTTTTCTTTTTCTTTCTCTTCCTTGATTTTCTGTTCTTCCTTTTTCTTTTCTTCTATTTTTTCATTTTTTCAGACCTTTCTTTTTCTTTATTTTTAACTTTATTATGCAAAGTCCCTTTGGGGATATTATGTACACGTGATGCTTCACTAAGCGATATCTTTCCCTCCTTTATTTCTGTGACTGCGTTCAATAGACTTTCTTCAGAATACTTAAACCGTTTTTGCTGACAACAGTCTTCCGTATTAGTACTCTTTCTTTTGCCAGACATCTAAAACAAGTACAGTGAAATTTTGGTAGATGATTGATAGCTTATATTGTTTACTTTGCCAATTAATATTAACCTGACACATAAGGTGATTACATGTATATTACAAAAGTGTAAAGAGAGAGACTGGGTAAGTTGTTCATTCATTGGTAAAGCATCTACAACGAGCTCACCAAAGAATGAACGGCCGTTCATCCATTAGTATTCACTGGTATCTCCCATCCAGTGCATAAACACCTAACAAACTCGACAAATTCTTAGAAATCTGTTATTTCATACAGTATTTTTCGTTAAAGGAACATATAACAATGTAATTATAACAACAAATTTATCATAGGACCAATAAATGCACCTCAAAATACAAATTGTAGATATCACGTAACAAGACTTACCTTGAACTTGTGGGACGCCACGAGGACAACTGCTGTATAAACGGAATTAATACCGTATAGGTTACCCCATAAAAAACTTTCAAAAAGTAAAAAAATTACGCCAAGTACATGAAACAAATAAATCACAAAAAATAAAAGATAATAATATAAACCCCCCCCAAAAATAGAAGAAAATATATATCACAAAAAATAGAAGATAATAATATAAATCCCCCCAAAAAATAGAAGAAAATATACAATATAAAAAAAGATGTGAAATCAAAATGAGCTGCAAGTACATAAAGGTGCTTTCCAACTGCCCTTAAGATGACACAACTACATAGACACAGCTAAAATGCTGTGTTCATACATTGCATTACTCATATCGCGGACATTTTAATTATCCCATCAAAAAGAATCCCAATTAAAAACATTGTCGTAAATTAATTAATAGCTTTACAAAATTAATATACAAAATTGCGCCAATTATAACAATGGCTATTTATAAAAAGAAAAAATGTATTAAATAATATTAAGCAGATATATTTTTATAGAAATAAATATTTCAATACCAATAAATATTTTATTCAAAATACTTGGCGCTGCGAAACCGAAAAAATGTTAATTGTCTTATTAATAGTAAATTAATAATTTACAATAACTCCCTTACAATCTAAAATACATAAACATATACATATTAGAAACGCAGTCAGATTTATTCTACATATATTTAATTCTAATATCATACGTAGCATATGCACACGCACACATACACACATTCACGAATGCACGCACAAGAAAGAAAGAAAAAGATTAATGCAATTTATACATATGTATTCAGTTTAGCAACACCAATGCGGTGAGCAGCGCCAAGTATTTTGAATAAAATATTTATTGGTATTGAAATATTTATTTCTATAAAAATATATGTGCTTAATATTATTTAATAAATTTTTTCTTTTTATAAATAGCCATTGTTATAATTGGCGCAATTTTGTATATTAATTTTGTAAAGCTATTAATTAATTTACGACAATGTTTTTAATTGGGATTCTTTTGAATCCAATAAATGAAACCATGAAAAACAAATTTTAAATGAAAATCGGGGAGATTCAGAATTTCTTCTTCTCATTTAATACGAAGTAGCACGTATTCAATATGCTAATAATGCACGCGATTTGTACTATTTAGAAATGAGTGCCACTTGGACTACGACTGCCTTTACAAACTTCGTGGGAACCTAACAGCGCGAAATGGACTTTGAACGGGTAGTGATAATCAGAGAGAGGCGAAAGCCAGTCGATGGACCCGCATAATAGTTAACTTGGTGAATTAAATTTGAAGAACGGTAGAGATAAGGCTGAATGGTGAGATACGAGATTGCATCGGTAGTTAGGGAGCTTCACGAGGACAAACCCCATCCGGAACCCCATGGGCATTTGTATATACCACATTGGTGGATATGTCTGCTGGCTACGTTCGCCCCATGGTATGAGGTTTTAGTGAAGTCTATTGGCAAACATTTCAGTACCAAACCAATTACAGATGATCGATTTTGGTAGTGATGTCGGTGGACCACCCCTATTTTTCCAGTTTTGCTATTTTTATGGGGATGAATGGAAAATATATCTTCAGTGTTGCAATTACAAGAGAGTTATTACTCTTGAAAAAAATGCTCACTGGGCGGTCACTATATTATAAAGCTCTGACATAAAATTGCGCAATTAAAGCAGTTAATTTTGTGAAATTATTACCCAGAATAATTTAATCAAAACTGGCCCGCTAGTTCCTAATTGTATCTAGCTAGAGAGACATATTTGAGGAATTTTAAACTTTCATCAATGAAACTCAGCATCACATTTTTGCTTAATTGAACACTGAGAAATATTCGAAACAGAGATGATATTGATAGAGTAACAGTTCCGCAAGTATGATAATTACAGTCCGTGTTGGACACAATATGACAAAGGAACTCGCCATCTTTACCCAGAAAAAAAAAACGATAAAAGTGACTGTCATTATTTCTCCACAAATCTATCAGCTCCGAATTGCCGAAAATTAATACATTAAAGTATTGGCAGCGACCGGAAATCTGAGAAAACCTCGAGGAGACTCAATTAACGGGATTGCCCAAAACGTTGGTAAGAGCTGGGCGAGCAGTGGCGTAGTTGGCGAAAGCTAAGCTGGAGCGTTATCTACGCGAACAATCATTAGCCGGGGAAGCACGGTCGCGTGACTATCAAATGTCCAACTTCAACTCAAATCGCCGAGAATTTCCAGGAAACTCCCATCCAGGAAAGAGGGAGCACTTATGGCTCGCGTTTTGCGAAATAGGATTTTAATCGGCGAATAAGGGAAGAAGAAAGAATCGGCGTGGTGTAATTCCAGCTGTGTCGTGCTTGCGATCGATGCCATGTTCTGTGACAGAAGTTTCTTGGAATTAATTGTAGTTCTCGATCGACTGGCTATTGTCAGAAACAGAACGGTGTCGCTTTGAAACAACGTTAATTGAAACGGTGCCTTGTGTGATACTGACGGTTATGTTGTTTCCGGAATATTACGGTGTTATTTAATTTGAAAATAATAATCGCGTGTTTGATGTAATGAAGTATAAATACGAACATTTGAATCAGTGGCAAATTTGCTCAGTTCTGGTCAATAACATTTGAATAATAATTGAATACGTTTTCGTATTTAGTTTTTTATAAAGGATCATTAATTAAGTCTCTTTAATTAAACGCGAATAAAATTCACTAGAAGATTGTAGTATGAGGTCCATTTTCTTCCATACGAAAAACAATCGTTTTGTATCCTCTTTTAAATTTCTTTACAAATTGGAATTTAAAGAACAGTGTAAATAAAGTATCCATATTTCGTGTCTTCACCTGCAGTGTGTCTCAATGGCTCCGAGTTTCGATTCTAATTGCAAGTATGACATAATACATTTGAACTAGCAATTTTAAGCAGCCACGTATCGCTAACGTTTCATAATTCATTCACTGTAATTCTCTCCCATAGAAGGTGAATAAAATTCAACAAAAACGTATCCTGCAATTTTTATTCATTTTATATAATTTACTTCCATATCCTTTTCTTAACATTCCTCTGTAGCAATGACTCCAAAACCTATTAAAATTCATATTCCCCTGTCAAAAGTAATTCGTCACTGGATCCTCTCATGCAAGACTCATTCCCTCCTGAAACACAAAAGAAACCAATTTAAATCCTTCATCATTACAAACAAAATCACAATTAAACGTCCATGCACCTAAAACAAGCCTAAAACTTACCCTCCTGGTACTCTAGCAGCAAGTGAAATGAGCTTCCCAGTAGCCAAACTGGTCAAGCCCAATTTTTTGCAAATTTCCCAATTTCAGTACTTAAGCACACAAGTAATGCTTCACCCATCAACGCTTCCTACTTCTCACTTTATGGAGTCGATCAGTTTCGCTTCTGAGGGGTTGAAATATCAATAAAAACCTACAACTGCACCCTTCCGCCCCTCTGTACTTTAGCTTCGAGCCTCTTGCATCCCCCTTTCAAGAGACATTACCGTCCACGCAACCCCCGGGCTCCCCCGCTCCTCCTTTTAACGGTGCCTCGGCTGTGACACGGTTTGTATCTTGATACGATAGTCGTAGCCAGTTAGGATGGTTCCTCACGTAAACCTGTCGCAAACGGTTGGCAACCGGTCCCGACAAGCTGCTGCATTTTGTAGGTCAACGCCACGGTTCCACCGTGAGGGCGGCTGACAGTTCCTGAACGGGGGGACGGGAACGAGCGGCAAAGGGTGAGATAGTCGAGAGCCGACGCGGGTTGTACGTGTCGCGAACAATAGCCCCGAGGGTACACGGCAACCTGATGTCACTTCCTGCGTCGGTGAAACTGCCCTAATTGTCCCCAACTGTACTCATGGCCCACCCCTCGCCACCCCCACCGCCCATTGCCAACCTTCCAGCTTCTGTCCACGCTATACTTTCATTCGGGCGCCGCGACAACAGTCATGTAAGTAATAAGGAGGAAAGAGGGACGCCCGAGTGTAACTGGAGATGATACAAGGCGGCTGCTTTGAGGCCGTGCGTTTTGGAGAATTTCCAGGGGCGCTTGCGTTGCGTTCTGCCCTCGCTGCTTATAAAGGGGGAGCGTTCTTTCTTGCACGGGGCTTTCTCACGGTCACCGTGATCGCTTTTGGGAGCTCAGGGGATTTTCAGGTGAAAAGTGTGCTCGGTTAGTATTCAGAGTGAGGGGGCTCGTTTCAAGTGAAAATGGGTAAGTACGGAGTAGCGGATTTTTTGTGATTAGAGACTGGCTTGGAGCAGCTTAGATACTTAACGGTGAAGATATACCGTGCTTGTGCCTTTTTTGGGAGGTGGTCAAGTTCATTTTTCCTTCGGAAAATATAATCTCTTCTTTATTAACACTGTGGAAGTATAAGAGAATGCTTCATCAACATTGAAAAGACGAGATGAACGACTTCTGGACAGCTGTGAATTAGTACGGAGACTGAGAAGCCTGAAACCGTGAGAATTAGTCTGAGGAAATAGCGCAAAGGCATAGTAAACAGAAGTGTGAAGTGTTAAAGTAACTTCTCGAATGCACCGCTGGGCGCGCTTCCGCCACAAAGCGAAGCAAATTATTAGACACAAATTGTTGGGTAGACCTAGCCTAGTTACAATATGTATATAAAAAAAAGAAATTAACGTATTCCGTGAACAGGCCTTTTCGCGTGACTTTCCGTCCGTGTCGTACAGAGCATCAGTGGCCCACGCAGGGAATAGATTATAAACGTTTGTAATGTACATCATACGATGCTTCTAAGAATGCAAATATCAATTTCACAAAGAAACAAGAACGACGTACAAAGCGAACACTTTCATCGAGTAAGGTAAATGTACCAATAACGAGCCATGCACCAGTACCTAGCCATCTGTTGAAATATTAATAATTGTTCAACTATGCACGTAAGATTAAATACATGTTTGGTGTAATTTGCATTATTTAATTGTTCGGTTTAATATCTGAAGTTATATCGTCTTGTTTTTTTGTCTAGATATTTAGAAATACCATTTATAGTCTCGAGGCCAGATATATGACGCGTTTTCAGACATTCGTTATGATATGGCTAAGAAGAGCGTGCTTCTTGTTAAGAGCATAATTATTATAGGATAATAGTTTTTTAGATAGAAAAAAGTGTTTTAGAATCTTGAAAATATTTGTAACACATAGAAAGAAAAAATTTGAATGTGAAAACTATTTTTTATTTGAATATTTACTTACATGGCTATTTATCGGTGCAAACAAATCTTGTTAGCTCAGTAACTAACCACGTGTTCAATAAATCGGGTGAAGTGAGTTGCAAATGTTAATCGGCATCGCCAGAGCAAAATTACGAAAAAAGTGTGAATTTCTGACTCGATATTTGGAATAAAGCCGGTAAGTATTTTGATCATAAATCATAATATAAACATTATTTTTCTAGATAATAATGATAGCATTTAATTTAAGTTTATTAAAGTTTGTGTATATGTACAGTTTAATGAATTTGTTGGTTGTTTTGAGTCTTATATAAAATAACCACAAACTTCTATTGATAGTGTAACTAAACTTATTGTTTTTTGCATTTAAAGAATTTTCAAAATGGACAAAAAGAAAGAAAATTATAAAGATATAATTGTAATAATATATATACAACAAAATTATATTACTTGTAAGATAAATAAAATGTTTATACTTTTATTTTCTAATCTGTTTATTATGGTTATTTATACAATAATTTTATATTTCTGTACTTCTTAATTTTCCTTAACAGATTTTTCAATTTAAGACAAAGAATCAGTTTTTAAAATAATTTTTACACGATTATAAAACCTATGGCTAGGTACTGGGACATGAAAATCGGGCCGCTAGGTCAATCGCGTGAGGTTGGCTATATATTGGTACATTTACACGTACAAATATTGTTGTTTATTTTACGTTAAATATATAAACAAAACAAAATTTTGTTATGTAAGTGCTGATGAGAAACAACAAAATCTTTATGAATGAAAAAAAGTTTCACTTAAATTGTTAATTTTATACACAATATTCATTATACTTTGTCACCGTTTCCTTAAACGGCTCGTTATTGGTACATTTACCTTAATTAGAATTAATCGATATTACGAGTAATGACGTAAAAACACAGTAGATAGATATGAATGAAGCATGTTTAAACAATCGTCCCAGATTGTTGCTACTTTTACAGTACGGTTTCTTGCATATTAATCCCATGTCTCCTTTCCTTCTTTTTCCAACAGGACAGACAACGTCTTCTTGCATCTTCCTTTTACCTTCTTCTGTTTAATATGCGTAGCTTCCTTCTTTTTGTTTGTTTCATCGACAACTCAGATTCGTTGCAGTCTTCGTCTTAACATTGCTTTAAATACGTAGCTAATTATTTTGCAGTTGTTTAGCGACGAAACGCGTCGCCACAGCACGTGTGCCATCGATGGCCCACATCCTGATAGCTGTGTCAAATGCGATAGTTGTACGCTAATTGATGATAGCATAAAATATTCTATGATTATAGAGCCTTTAATAATGAAAATCGCTAATGGCCCGAATGGACAGTTTGATGTGGACCGCCGATGTTTCACGAGCCACGGAACGTGTTAATGGATGACACATAGATTTATCTCATCCCACGCAATGACCGTCAAATTTCCTATCTGACACCTGTATGACTATCATTGCAACGCAACAACCTTCCGTGTTTGTACTTCGCCGGTAAAGTAACATGTACAGCGGTTCTCTTAACAGACAGGTGAATTTGAAATTCAATAAGTCCGGGGACATTGGTCGCGTATGTACGTGAAAGGTGTTGCGAATATGCTTGACTTCTAGTTAATAACAACCACTGACAGGTCTCACCCGGCGATCGCGGAGCCTTGGCTATTTTTCAGCCGAAGAACCACAAGTTTGCAATCAGCCTGGGTTCAGCAGTAGCGCGAGAATATTCTGACGGGTGAAGCGAGGGGGTTTATTGCTTAGAGTTTAGAATTTTCGCCTGTCCTCGTTCTCAGTGGCAAGCAGACGTGTCATAAACCCAGCAGTTTCCAAAGGGTAGGATGGAAGTTTGTTTAACGGTAATCGGGACTGATGCACCAGCCCGAGAGGACTTGGAGTTTGCAGGAATTTCCGCGTGGTTGTCAAATTTCCATCCACCTCCGAGCATAGGACAGGTGTCGTTACAGTCATCTCTGGGAAATAGAGATTGCACTCGAAGTATTTAGCTTGGCACGTTCAATCAATTGTCAATCTCGCACCTCGGGAGCAAGTAGGATTCCTAGTGATTACTCAGGACTTGTTCGAGTGTTAGGATTAGAAGCAAGTTCAACTAACACAGTCTCCAAGAGTTACCACGATTATTAATTTTGAATCACCTTATTTTTAAGATCTGGATGATGAAATCACATCGCGGGCCAAGAAGGTACTGCCACACAATTTTGAAATAAAAGAAGTGTATTTTATATGGGCGATCTAAAGGTCAGCTGAATACTTTCATTTAAAAAAGAAAACACGAAAAAGTATCACCCACGAAATTACAGAGCCCTCAAATGAGTTTCTCTTCGTAAAGGTGACGTTAAATGGCACATCCTCTACGCAGAACATTGTCTACCATCTCACTTCGAGGATTCCTTCAAGCAACACCTATCGCATAAAATTACAATTATCCTTAATTATGTCGGAGATTAACTTCGAACTACACAGCATTCAGATCGCAGCGCGCTCGAACTTAACACATACTCGAATTAGGCAGCGAAACATTCAGCTCGCCCATCTCTGTCAGGTGGCTGCCGATAAATGTTTCCCACATAACAAGGAGTCTAATCATAGGAGGACAATAGAGGCGGCCTATCTTGACTGGAGGCGAATTTTGCTGGCGTTTCGCGTCATAATACGGTATTCATGAGCCGATTATGACAGCGCGTAGCCGTATAAGTAGGGCGCGTTGATGAGTTATTAACTTCCATAATCTCGCGGAGGACCGTGCGATGATGGAGGACAGCGTGACGCATTATCAGACACCCGAACCTCGTCGATTACGGATTAGCGTTCGCGATTCGTCCACAGAAGATTCACGAATGTGTATTAACGAGGGGCTTCAGCTGCATTCACTCTAAATTTTTATCAACGATTCGATGATTATTTACTTGATCGTCACGGGGGGATTTTGATTATGCCGAGCTCTATGACAGACGATCGTAGACGAAGTCGATGCGACAGCCTGAGAAAAAGTATTCCAGACTTCTGTCTCTGCACTTCTACCCTTATTAATACGAAACCTTCAACAATTGAAGCCTTCAAAATTATCTACACCCAATTACACTGCATTATCACCACAAGCTTTGATACCAACATTCGAAATCGCAATAAACATTTTACAGGAAGAGTATTAAAATCTCCCATAGCCATATTTAAATTCACCATGAGATCCGTTTCCACAAAATGTGAAACCCACTTAACCTAAAAGTAATTTCATTTCACTCGTCGCCTGAAGCGTAGACTCTACTACTGACGGATAATTCATCAGCGCACAGTCCTACTGCGTTGAAACATCTCCAACACTCTGTATAATACGCTACACGTATTCCCATCCTAAAATACGGCTTCCTTGTAATTAAAAAGCACGCCTGGTGAATAATAACAGTCTGCGGGGCAGCGTATCTGAGCGCGGAGCTCACGAGAGATCCTTAAGTAGTCATGCTGACCTGTGAGGTCTAAAAACACTTGTATTTTGGGATTTTTTTTTTTGAAAAACTTGAAGTATTTTTTAAACCAACGGTTGTGTATTCGAAAGTATATGTTTTAAAGTCATTGTAGTATTTTTTGCAAATTATTATAGAAATAAATAAAGGAATTATGGGCGATCATCGGAATAACGAACGATCGGGCACTAGATAATCTAATATACAAACTAAATTTGATCGAATTTATTATTTCAGATGAACCATGTCGAAGCTACAGTGGTCACCGCAAGGTGTTAAAAAAACGCCTGCCTTTATTTATTTATATATTGCATTGTAAAAAATACTACAAGAACTTTGAAATATATACTTTCGAATACACAACTGTTTATTTAAGAAGAGTCTTCAAGATTTTCCAAAAAAAAACCGAATAAGGTAAATGTACCAATGACTGGCCAGCTAAGGCCACCAGAAGAATATATTGCCAATATCACGTAAAAAACTAATGCTATCCTAAGCTTTTTTGTATTTAACAGGTAGATTGGATCTTCCTTTATTTAAAAAAAATGGTCATGCATTCATTTTTATATTCCTGGCATATAAATAAACAAAAAATTCAATGAATACGTTTGTAGCAATACATGACCAGTAAAAAGGCGATTGACCCAGTGTCTAAAATTCACTGTCCCAGTACATAGCCATGACATTTATAACCCGTCAGAATTGATTGTAAAACCAAAAGAATTGTTATTTATTCTAAGGGTCGTTAAGAAAATAAGAAATACTAACAGATTAACAGATTAACTTGACATATAAAGTACTTCTTGGTACTTTGTATTGTATAGCTGCCTCACGTGTACTCATACCATTTATCACTTGTTCAAGTGCATTATTACCGTCGTTTTGATTATAATTTTTTTTTTGACACTTTCCTTTTCATTTTGCTTTGTTCTTCTTTCATTTTTCTATTTTACAACGTAATTAACAATATTATTATATATTACTTAAAGCGTAATTCAAATTTTGAGGTTACGTACTATAGACAACAGAAAACGCGGAAAATATTGAATGAATGTATATACTTACTTTTTTAAATATTACACCAATAATTTTATTTACACTTTATCTATTAGTTTCAACTTATACCTAATGAAAACACGTTAAACTATCAAAAAATACTCCTGGTTATACACTAGTACAAGTCTTTGAGTATACTAAATCGCGACTTGCCCTATGCATGGACGCATGGTTAGTTATTGGGTCAGACACGAATATTATGTACCGATATATAGCCACGTATTTTTTACATAGAATAGAATCTAAATGCGTAATACCGCGTTAATTACTTGCTTTAAATACTCTTAGGATTCCATAATTTATTCGTTCATATAAAGAAACCCAATATTACAATAATTATATGCTTAACAAACATCGCTTTCTCCTTAGCAAATTCTGAAGAATCTAGCAAAATTCGTCATGCGTCTTTACTGTGAGATTTCAAACAATTGTTTAAGTGTTTTAAACATAATATTTATCAAAATCAGTTTTCGGGTATGAAGTTTAAGGATTATATAACACAAATTAATCAATATATTGTGCCTGATTGATATACATAGCTTAATAATAATTAATATCTGCATCAGTGGCCATGCATTGGTACATGGCTAGTCATTGGTACATTTACCTTATTAAACGTGTGTTCTCAGACCTAGCAGGTAGGCATGACCCCTTAAAGCCTCTTTATTTTCAATCGCATTTCGCTGAGTTGGACGTCAGTGGCCCCTCGACACGTACGACTCGTGTCGCTCCTCGTTCCCAAAATCACCCGTCCAAGGTTCCAGACTTCTGTATCCACCCTACGGCGAGGTTAAGGCCCTCTTTACGCCTCGCATCCAAAGTCGGGACAGTGGCCGTGCCAGAGGGACGAGTAACTGAATTTGACCAGGCTTCGCTTTCAGCGTTGTTGCACCGTCCACGCGAGAACTTAAGAATGTACTTTCCAAGTGTTGTCCGCGTGAAACGTAACTCCCCAAGTATCGTTCCGCGGTGGACGTAACCGCTTAAATGCAACCAATTCGTTTTATCGCATTTGTTGCAACGACGAGGCCTTTGAGCTTGCGGGGTGAAAGGTTGCTGTGCGGCTCGTTTTCATCTTGTTTACGATGCGCCTCGCTGAATAGTGAACGAACGGAGACAAGGGTGGGAAAGAGTAGAGCGACGAAGATATACCTGTTTAAAGTACTGTAAATGCCACTTCCGCGCGCGATTATTATTGCTTGATTAATATTCTTGATTTTCTCTAGAACACGTGAGAAAAGCGGCCACTTCTAATTTTGCAAGTGTTTTACATGTCACCCCTTTGGAATAACACTGCTGTGCCAGCTGGTAGTGGATCGATATTGCCACCCATTAAATTTGATAGCCAGAGAGGGAGCCCGTCCGTCGAACATCACTTTGCATACCAAAAAGTGAATTATCACTGCGTTCGCCAGTGATTCAGCGGGCTGCACATTACCCCGATCGATGCCCAGAAATCTCAACACTCGAGATTGAACGTCTTCGAGGAGCATCGGCATACTGGCTGCCGCCCTCGTGCGCCAGTATTAATAGAAATCCATTAACTCGGCCATATTTCATGGGCTTGTTAAGGCGAAGTATCGCGATAAAATTCCAGCTCGTCTCGAGAGGCTCGCTTCCGTGGCCTCCCCGGCGTCCGTACTTCACCGTAAGACGGACTCGGGATATAAATGGAGACGTTTCGAAATATCCCCGAGTACGTTTGCCGAATGACCTGTCCGTGATTCTCGTCGCGGGGCTGGCTGCGGGGCCCCACTGTTCCCTTTCCCATCTCGAAATGGAATTGTGCGGGGAGCAGATAACCGGATGGAAGGATATTGAATCCAGCGGGAGTCGTGTCTACGCGTTCACTTGGACAAGAGGGGGATGAACGGGGACGACGGGGGCGGAAGGGAGTGGCGGGGCAACAGAGAAGCATTTCTGTCTTGCGGGCAAGAAAATGTTTTGATTCCGCGACGTCGACAGATTTTCCCTTCCTGTATCTACTCTTGAGACAGCGAGCAAATAACTTTAAAGATTCCGAGCCGTGGTACATACGCGGGTTCAACCGCTTGTGCGTTTTTATGGCCCCTCCGCGACGTGATATTGCCTGGAAGCACGGAGGATTCGCTGGATCGTATTTTATTGTGGTTCCCGCGCGTAGGAAATTATTTTTCAACTTGGGGTAAATGTGCATTTCACTTGCCCCGTGTGAAACGGACCCCCACAGCGTTTGTACTGAATCAATCGACGAGTTTTGATTAAAACGCTACTGCGTGGCGAATTTTATCTTGGTTGGATGGTAATATTTTGAATGGTTATTGCGGTGTTCTTTTTTCTTTAATTAATTTTTATATTTCATCATGTGGAATTCTCTGTTCTCTTAATTCACAGAGTAAATTTGAAGTTTTGGATCGAGGTGTGCTTTCCCTAATGAGATTTCCAATTTGTTTTCTAATTAATTTCGAGTTAAACACACTGCTCGCCATTTCTCGCAGAACTGCGCTGATATATCGATTAAATTTACTTAAATTTAATGTTACCACTCATATTAGACGGAATAATTTTCTAAATTTTTTTATGAAAAATTCAATTTTACTGAAAGATCCTCGCGTACAACCTAGGATATGATGGAATGTAATAAAATTAAAAGCTTACGGGAGCGAACGAGCAAAAACGACGGGGAGCTGCAACAATAACGCGGTGCTTTCTATTTTCCTATTATTATTAGAAACTGCAAAACACCTCCACTTAGAGAAGACTCTAATTTGATTAGAATTTTATTAGAAAATTAAAGCCCCGGAGTAGGAAGCGTTGGAAACAGCGAGCCACCGGCTGGAGCGCTGCAGGCTTCGTCGCTACTTACGCTAATTAAACGTGCCAGTGTGACGTAATCGTTCGACTTTAATTATGCAGGCATCCAACGCGCCCTTTTGATCAGCCCGTTTCGCAACGAGGATCTGGAAGGAAGCGAACGAATCCGGAAATTCGTAGCCAAACGCGCGGCCATTTACATTTTACCTTCCCTTTTCTCCTCGTCTCTTTTTCTGTTTCCTTTTTATCCATCTCCACTCGACCAGTCTCGTCCAGTTCACTCTCGACACTTGTTTGATCAACGAATCGACGGGGCGATTCGTGTTTCTTTCCGATATCCGCTGCTTAAGCTGCTTTCAAATTTAAATACCTCAGGGCTCTCCCGAGGGGACGATAAGGGAAACGAAACTGACAAGTGTTTGGCTGTCTATTAGAGTTCCGTTTCTTTATGACTGTGTTCTTCTTGCTCGTTACTTGCAATAAAAGTAGCAGGGTTGGAAAGCTGCAGGCTTTAATTTAACTGTGATAAGGACTCTTTGAAGTGATACACCGATGCAGGACTGTGAACAATTTTGTGGAAAATAGTGTTGCGCGGTCGGAATATTTAAAATTGAAATTAATCGGCTGCGAGAAGCTTTGTGAATCTGCCGAGCTTGGAATTCTGTTGTATTAATATTTCAAATTTACAGGGTGCATCTCTATGTTTGCGATTGACTTTACTTTTGAAGAACACATATTTTTAGAGGACTTGTTTGCACCAGCGATTGATCGAATTGGAAAATTGTTGGAGAGATTCGCGTTGTGTGCCATATCTTGGGGGAAGTTTTGTTCCTGTATCAAGCACGAGTTGAAATCGAGAAACCATTAGAATTCTTGCGGTACACCAAGCCTTAGCCCGAAGGAAAAGCTCACGTCCATCACGTACGTTCCGTGTAATCAGCTTAGTAAGACTTACATATCTCTCCACCATTTCCACCCCCTTCCTTCCTTTTAGCTACATCCCCCTGATTCGCTCTGTTTACTTTTCTGCTCTCGCGCTGCGGCCTGCAGCCACGAGAAACTGTCAGTAAGAGGGGTTCGATAAAGCGAAAGGCAATCGGGATTCTGGTCTCCATTGGATACAAGCTTTTCGATCGTATCGAGGATCAGAACGTGGAGGTACGAGGAACAGCGGCAAAAATTCGTAATGAGAATTGCTTGTACAATTTTAAGGCTTCTTTAACTTCCAACCGGTAGGGTGAAATGACATTTCATGGCTGACTAATGGAATTTAAAGCTGTGACAAAATTGATGGAGTATGTAGGGTGACTGCACCTAATATCGCCAGTCGCTATATCTCGCAAAGTAAGCTCTAAAATTTATCGGTTATGCACTGAATTAGTACCTAAACATATGTAGGCAGACATACTGTAATTGCAGCATCATGTGATCAACAATTACAGAAAGGGAAGGATTTTAGAGAATCTTAATAGTGTAAAAATGGACTACCACAATTGTACATCGCATTCGGAGAATGTAAGTCTAATAATTCTGTGAATGCAAGAATATCTACTAGAAATACCTAATTACTGATGTACTTAAGAAATGAAATCGAGTCAAATATTTTTCGTAATGAAAATAGCGTTTTTCTTTTAGCAGTATGCGTGTTCTCAATACCGCCTACCGGAGAACAATGGTTTCGATATAATGCTTGTTACAGGTGAGGTCTCAAATTGTGCGGAGCAACCAAAATAAACTTTATTTGTCCAATATGTGCATCGGAACGTAAAAAATAAAATATGTTAAAAATCTATATTTTTAAATTTCTATATTATTCTACTAAAAAATAAAATCAAAGATGGATAAAAAAACATTTATACAGCAAGAAATAATAAAAGCACATGTGAAAATGACTTTAAAAACTCATATATACATGAATTAATCAATATTTCTTGAGTAGGCGATATTAGGTACACTTTTTTCAGGACCCGATTTTTGCATGTCTTCCGTTTTTTGAGTCCCAATTAAAAATCTGTAGGATTCAACGATTCTAACTTATGCTACATGAAAGATGAATAATTTCTCTTTCCTTTGAAACGAACTGCATGCAAAAATATCAATTATTATTCAATCGACAGCGATTTAACTTTTGCCTGGCGATATTAGGTACAGTCACCCTACATCAGTCAAGTTAATATGTGATTTAAATTAAAGCTACCAACATTAAAGGCTGGTAGTTGGAAATTGTTGCATGCTGCTAGATGATGCAGTTCCCTATGATTCTGTTTTCTCTAGAAACATAACGATGCGCCTGAGAAACACAGGTGCTCCGATTATTCTGCACATAGATGTAATTGGATGGAGACTTGGAAAAAGGCACATCTAACGAGGATACATCAGAATTTTTAAGAAGTTATTCGTTAGTGACCGTAGAACATCGTTAGGGATTCTCATTGTCAATTTTACTCTCAATCTTGATTCATCCGTAGCAAACGTACTCTTCGCAAACTTCTGAAACAAACTTCTTCGAATCTAGGGACTGAGTGTTAACAGTGAGTTTAATGCCGAATTCAGGAACATGATGAAAGTAAGAAACTTCACCAAAACACAATTCAATCAACCTTGATTGCAATTATTATCAATCGCTCCGTCAAACTTCCCCTCAAGTTTCTGAAACAAAGCTCCACAGTGGCGACAGCAGCGGATGGTCGTTGGAAGAAGCTCCGTCTTTCTTTCCATCACTTTTTCTTTCGAAAGGGTTCAGTGCACAGAGAGGGGCGAAACTTGCCGTCACCTTAATCAGCAGCGAAACGCTGAATTACTCCGAGCGCGACGGCGCGGCGTCTCTTCTTTTCCCAGTAGATGCTCCCCGGGCGGGCGTCATCCCCCGAGTCGTGACACCTAAATACGTGTCAGCAGCTGGCTCGACCGGTTGAAGGGAGCTCGGTGTAAACTATTTCGCGGCGTTGAATAGCTCCGTGCCGGTGCTAACGATGCTTCAGCGCCCCTGCCACGGAGCCGTGGCATCGGTCTGCAACCCCCTCGGAGACTTACGTGTTTATTAACCCCGGCCTGTGAGCGCGGCAGCCTCTGCTCCGGCCTCGACCCTCTTCCCCCAAGTTTCACAAGGGTGTCAGGTACCTGCGGACTTAAACTTGCACAATCCTCGGCCTATATTGCGTGCCACGCGTGCATTCCTCTGGGGTATACATGCCCTGGTGTTACAGTAATCGGAATAAATTCTTCTCAGCTGCGCGTGGAACCTTGTAGTCTTAGACAGGCAATGTTTGAACTTCGAATGCGGTTCTTACTCCACTTCTACCTCAAGTGCGTAGCAGCTGCTTGTGCACCTTGTCGAGAAAATGGAAACGCGTGACACTGTCTGAGATATTGCTTTCTGCTGAACATGGCGCAAAGTCCACGAGAATTCGGAAAGTCCGGAGCTTCAGTAGACGTTTGAGGAGATACGTTTAAGCCCTTTCTGTTCTTGCGTTTGGGAGTCAGAATGATGTAGTGTCAGGCTTGATAGTGAGATTACACAGTTCGACAGCCATCTGGACTTGTAACATTCAACGAAAACGAATCCGCAAACCATTTGTCGCCATCACCCTCAGTTTTTGAGAAATTCAATTTTGAAGAAAACTGCAGATTTTCAACTACTGTCGGCGCCGCACGTTCCGCCAAACTATTTCGCTTCTGTATTGAAAACAAATCGTGACTTACCACTTCTGTTCATGCTTTCCGAAGGAAAAATGCCTGCTGCATCGCGTGCAGTAGTCAGATTTTCTCTTAGACTTAGACCCTTATTTTTGGAAATAAATTGAAAGATATAAAATAAATTTAAAGATAGTACTTCGCTAAAGAGTTTCTTATATTACCCAATAAACGAATCCACTGTGTGCTAACTTAATTTACAGACTCCCCGTAGTACCCGTATCAACCGAAGACGAACTACTGTACCTATTGTAGTAGGCATACAGGGCATTTAGGCAACGGCCTAGTGTGTGACATTAGCACATAGGTGGCGTGCATTTATGAGGAGTTCGGAAGACAGGAACCGTGGAGAGTCGGCGTAGCCGGTGTGGCTAACGCTGCTGATCAGCACGCGGGCGGCCCGGGTTCGATTCCCGGCGCCGTGGCTTTCCTTTTTCCGTCTCCTATACTATTACATTTTACACGAATCACCACCGATAGTTTCCAGCATTACCACATCACCCAAACCAGTATCGCGCAAATAGCCATCTCTTTCGAACTCAGTCACCAGTGATAACCACAGCAGGGCCGTGTCACCCCAACCAACCGCAAGTGGAGCCATTGTCAGAACGTCCAAACGGAGGAGCACTTCTCATCGTCAAACACGGAGCTCCATCTCCACCCCGGTTCCTTCTCCCACGAAAGCCCTCCACCCCGACCAAGATGCAACGCGTATCGCTGACCGCTATCGCTAAAAATCTTGCCCCGCGGTCGCACGTAGCGCTCTAACAAAAGTAGCCGTGCATCGAGTATTCATTGGAGCCGTTCCACTTCGCGGTTGCTGGCGAACTTCGTGTGTACGTACTTATCAGCACGTCCGTGACATACCTTTCTGTGCTTACACGCCGCGACCACGTTCCCCTGGAACTTTAAACACGCAGCCAGCCACGTACAGACAGAATGGTCCGAGATTAGAAGCGGGTCGTTATTGCAAATTGCCACATAGTTGAAATTGTATGAAGCGCAGGAATTAGGGCGTGGGCATGTACACCAGGGGCCCGGCTATGTACGGACGCTCGCGTACTTGTGATTCGGCTCGGTTATAACGCGAGCTCCAATCAACTTTCCCGTAAAAATTAGCGGCGCCCTCTTTGATACCATAATAATTAGCCTGGTGCCACGAGCGCGATCGTGGCCGCGGCTTCTTCGGCACTTCAATTGCGAGTGGAGCCGCCTGGGGTGCCCGGCTACTCGTTTACTAGTTGTTAAGCTTCAGCAATTAGTGGCGTATCGGAACAGCGATATCTGTAGGCTACAGTCGCTGATAATGGGGGACGGCCATTTGATTAAATTCTGCAATGGGTGCATATGCGTCGCCTCTGTTCCTTTGATTGGATCAGACAATTTCATAGGCAATACCTTCGTTTGAAATTTCTGTATCTTGAGCTTGGTGTCTTTATCGTATATTGTCATGCACGAACCTCTGTGAATTGACTGCATATTCGTCCTAGTGAATGCTTCATATCCATCCACGGGCAAAACCTGCCGGCTGCTTCATTAATAAATTCCTCGTCGAGGGTTCTTCATTTCGGGGCTGGATCGTTTAAATTTCCTTACCCACGCGAATAATAAAAACCATGGTGGAGTTTAAAATATTAGCTGGGTCGTTTAAAGGTGGTGAGCAATCGCGGTGGGCCATTGACAATGGCAGTTTTTCGCGAGACAGTAAGTAAGGAGAAAAGACCGAGATCTCGGTTGCGAAATAATCGGGCTTAAAGAATAACTGCCCCTTTCTTTTTCTTTCAATTAGAGAAGAAAATGGCTATCTAATTGAAGTAATCATCGCCATTCTCCTCGGCACTGTTCTTAACAGAGATATTGCTACCATTTAACTATTACAGGTCAGAGTAAAATTGCGAGATACTTTCGAGCGACCCGATTGGCGTGCCGAAAGGCATGTACAGAATCGGACATTCTATCGGTGAATATTACAGAAATACTTTATTGTTATAATTTCACGAGGAGAATTCTGAGAGAAAGGAATTCTTCATAGATATTCATACTCTTAAAAATTCGGATGATCGAAAAGTGCACGGCATTTATTTTAAGCAGGATTTAGTATCACATAGTTGGGTTAATTTATTCGAAAGAAGTGCCGCATACCATTAACCGTTGAAACGCTTCAAAGACTTCTCGAACACGGTATTAGGAATTCGTGCTCGCTCGCGCGGAAATATCAGTAAAAAAGGAAACACGTGATTAGTTATGCGGGCGCGCTATCAAAGAAATTCCAACTATCTTTCAAGCTTTGCCTTTCTTCGTTCCTTGCTTTACGCTTCAGGCCCCGCCACCTCTCTCCTCCACTTGTTTGATACCGAAATTAACCATGCAATTTAATCGGAAAAGCGTTCGACTATGCGCTAGGTGTCTTTGAAGCGGGATATTAGGTCCCTGAAATGTCGCTTTCCTCAATGAAACATCAAGAACCTGCTTGCTCAAACGTCACACAAGCTCGGGTATGATCCCAAAGTCAGCAACCTCCCTTTTAAATCGCCCGCGTAATCAAGCGCACGGGCATCATACCTACAACGGCGCCAGGTGTCCAAGAATCTCTACGCCATGTTAATTCTATTCTAACGGATGCCGTTCGTTCGGGTCAGCGGTCGGTCGCTGGATTATTAATAAAAATTTCCCTCGCTTTATTCTTTGCCAGGGCGTCCCTCGCGAACCGACGACTCATGGCGACTCCACCTCCAGCCTTTCCTTTTCCGTCGCCTCTTTCTAACCCACCCCCAGCCGTCCTTGCCTCCCCCTTTCGCCCCTTTTATTCACCCGCCCTCTCTTTCTTCTTTCTCTTTTCTATACAGTCACACTCCCCCCACTGGTTCCACGTTCCCCACAGTTTATGTCTTTCTTTCCTCTTTGTTCGGTTTGCCCGTTCGCTGTACCCCGATCTTCCTCCGCCGTTCCAACTTTTCATTCCCCTAATTTTCATTCCAGCCGCCGCTCCCCCTTTCTCCTCCGTTCAGGCGCCCCCCTCCTTCCCGGATGTAAGTGCAGCAAAAATTCGGCCCGCGAGTATCGCAAAACCCGCGCCATTAATTTTAAATCCGAGTTAGTCACCCCTGCGGAGGACAGTGACTAATGATTCATATAATCGGCCAGCACCACCAGACGGTCCGGCCGTCTCTTTAAGCCACGAAGAAGCCCCCGGGGAGCGGGTCGCGGATGAGGGGCGCCGAGGGGGTGCTTCGTGATTCATAAAGTCTAACTTTTCTCACACCCACCGCCCGCGCCGAAACCCGCGCGGATCTGCGCCATTTTACGGCACCCTCGGTGACTGATTACCATCTGCTCGCGCCAAGGAACTGCTCCGACGAACTTGTTGATCGATAAATAATTCTACTTTCCTCGTCGAGCTATTTCAACGTGTGCGAAGAATTTTTCAGGTTCGAATTGCAGTTAATGCTTGCTTAGGCGTTGCCCTGTAATTTCCACTTCGTATCGATTCGTTTGTTCATTCGCATGAGATTTCTTTTTGAATGGGGTATGGGCATTATGAAATTTTGTTAGAGGAAGCGTGTCAGAGGTACTAGCATTTATAGCAGCTTTGGTTGTATTATTGTGTTTCGATATGTCTAATCGGTGTGCAGTGGTATTTTGGAAATTTTCGTGTATAAAGTAGAATACAATCAGGCTATCCCCTTTATTTAAGGCAGGATACCAGCTTTGCACTTAAAAAAAATCGAAATTTTTTTTTGTTCTCAAAGTACTCTTTCAAGTGTATAGAATCGAAATTCATTCATTAGAAAGGTGGCCGGAACCTTTTTCTGGTGTAAAAACCGGATTGGAGCAGATATATAAATCTATATAAAACTTTAAACGCGTTTTTCTCGAAACGATGTTTTCCAAATCAGCGTGTCAGATTACTCCTACAATTTTCATCGGATTGACTTGAAACTTTGCACAATTCTTCCGATTGGTGTAATCTAACGATGTACGTAGGACTTTTGCTGTAGCGTTGTTATTTTTCTTTTGGTGCGCAATTTTATAAATTTTTTTAAACTTTTTTACCCTAAAAAATTCACCTTTTCGTTAAAATGGCCGCCATTTTCTTAAAAATCGAAATTTCGTAAAATCCCTACGTACCGCATTGAACAATATTGTTGTTAATAGGGACATTCTTTGGTTTCTTTTCTAAGAGCCACGTACAGAGCGGAATTTGACACGCCGTCTAACGATGTTTCTCCAAAGGAGTGTATTTTGGCGCCACCTACAAGAGATTATTTTTTACTTTTTCAGTTTCAAAAAATGTGTAATTACAGATTAAAGTTACATTAATGAATGACTGAAACCGATTTTGTTTCTGCGCATTCTTTGTATGCAAAAAAAATCATGAAAAACGCCTCCAAAATCGCAGTCAAAGGTAGTATCCTGCCTTAAGAATTTAAGAATTTAATGTTTCCTGCATTCTGAATGACACACTTTTAGCTGCTGAAATAAATCTAACAGCGCCCCAGCGGATGGAAGGGTGAAAAAATGAACGCATTTCTTTGGCACACATTCACCATGAATAAAATACCACTTTCCCACAAAAATCCTATATTTTCGTAGAGAGCGCTCTACCTCGGGGTTCGAAGAATAGAGAAAACATTTCACCCGACAAAACAGTGCGAAGTTGTCCACTCGAAAATACGGTGATTCCCATGCCAACCACCCTCTGTCTCGCTTCTTTTGAAATTCAGATTTTATTCCCTTATTTACTAACTTTCCTCTAAACTGCTTGCCGAGAAATACGATGCTCCCGGCGTGTCGCATGCACCGTTGCTCGTCCTCCCGCGAATCCAGCCTTCCCCGACGATTATAAACGGAATTATTCCCAACTTATTCCAGCTGCGTGCGCTCTAATGCGATAAGCCCGTAGTTGTCCACGCTCGGCCAAGGAGCAGAGCAAAGTGTCCGATGTTTATTGTGCCCGTAAAAACCTAAAGCCTGCCTGCGGCTGTAGCTTAGGCCCCTCTTGCCGTGCCCGCAGCTTCCGCCGTCGCGAAAGTTACCAAGCAGCCGCGGAGCCGGCGCGCAACCGCTCGTCGCAAATCAACTCGAACTAAGCAGCCCCCCGTTTATCTCGCGGGAGGAGCGCTCGCCGGGCGTATCTCTCCGCTCTAGGAAAATCCACGGGGCTCGCCGCCAGCCTACGAGCACACCAGAACGAACTGTTCGGACCGGAGTTTTGTATTTAATCGCCGCTCCTTCATAACACGCTGGGACCAGCGACGAACTCGGGCGAAACCCGCCCCCGATAAGTCGCAAGATCCGCGGCTTCGGCTTCCAAGGGGGCACGCGCAACAACGCCCGCGCGAACTTATCCGTCCGACGATTTGCCAGGCATCATCGAATTTACATGAAACCATCGAGACTGTTCGAGTTGGAAGGACCGTTCCAAGCACACCGACTGAATCGGTAAAGCCCCTCGAACGAGGCTGCGGACGTAAGGGGGCCGCGCTACTTCGGGCGCCATTTGCATGGGAACCGATGGCAATGTACTTACTTACTCGCTTCAGATTTTACAGTCACTGGAATATGGGGCTCTCTTCTTGGCAGAGGTAATGGCTCTGTTGTACTGTGGTCGCTGCGGGGGGACTGGACAATTGGGGAACTGAAGATGCTTTTTAGTGGGCGCTGATGGGGCAAGGACGCTGAAGGGGAAGCTTCTGTGAGAAGATAGGTACGTGATGGGTGAGTTTTTTCTGGAGTGATCGGGGCCGTGATTTGGTATTTGTGGATATGGTATTTTAGTGGTGGGGTTTGGAGAATAGGGGTTGGAAGTGACTAGGGCTGGAAGAGTGGAGAATGATGATTGCGTTTTGAGAATTCTGTTTGGAGATGCGATGGGAATATTTGGGGTCGGTGGCAATTTTGATGTCGCTTCAATTTCCACGGACGCAACGCAATTTCTGTGCCACAGCAATGATTATAATGTCACGAATCACTCGACTAACATTAACAATGGCACTATAATTACCCTGAAGCGAGACAATAATCAGCAAATTGTTCTTTAATGGATTACTACTGGCTGCGTGGAGCAGAATGTAATTGTCACAGCGTTTAGCTTTTAAATTCTTTGCCGGCCGCGTGTGGTGTCTATTGGCAGAATGTTGAACGATGTCGTGGAAAGGTATGGCTAATTACGGTAATTAAGTGCACGGTTAGCGATTGCCGGCTGGCATCCCATCGCTGTTTGCCTGGAACACGATGAAACAATTATGAAGTGGTACGTACGCCATTGCCCTAGTAGAAATACAACTGGGGAAAAAGTGGGGCACTAGTTAGTTTTTCCCTTGGTGCAACTAGCGCCCTACTAGGAATCCCTACTAGTTCCCTACTAGTCATGTAATGCTTTTCCCTCCCAGGCGATAGTGTGGAAAAACTGGTAGGGAAAACTAGCTTAAAACTAGAAGGGAAAATTAGCTTAAAACTAGCGAACGTTTATTGTCGAATTTTGAAAAAAATATTACATATACCTGTTAAATTGACAGAAAAATATTTATTCAATAAAATTAATTGGTAACAATTGAAAAATAGGGTAAAGGACCCAATTACTGACACCTAACCAATTACTGTCACCTTAAGCTATTTTACTTAAAATAACGAATAAATAAACTATAGTATATAATCTATAGTATAGGTATAGATTATAGGTTGAATTACATCATTCTTTTTATGTATGACTTTACATTTTACAACGTTTATTTATTCGTTATTTTAAGTAAAATAGCTGAAGGTGACAGTAATTGGTTAGGTGTCAGTAATTGGGTCCTTTACCCTATTACAATTTTATTCGGCTTCTTCGGTATTTTCCTTCTTCTTTCGCTGACTTCTACCTCCACTCCAATCTTTAGCGTTCGGCAATACATCACTCAAAGCCTTTATTATGAAAAATGAGGTTATGGTGCTATAAAGAAGTAATAAAACTAGTATTTTGTCACGTACGAATATCTTGATATATGAAGTAACGTATTTAGAACTTACTTTTTTTTTCCGCTCATTAGATTCCATGTTTGCTTTATTCAATAAATATGTTTGACTTGCTGCGATATCTTTAAATATAGATTTGGTTGTTTTTTTTTTCAACTAATTTTTCCACACATTTCCTTACAAGTTTCTGGTGGCGAAAACCTATACTAAAATTCAATAAGGAAAACTAGATATGGACTTGACAGCTTGAGTCAGGTTATAACTAGCCAGGAATTAAAAGGGAAAAACTGGATGTGAACTAGTTAGCCAGAGTCGAGTTACAACTATTCCAGTTTTACAGACTGGGTTTTAGGCGGAATTTGGTTAGTTTTTCCTTTCTAGTTTTTCCCTATCCAAGCCTGGCTATTACCTCACCAGAAATAGGGAAAAACGAGACAAATTTCTACTAGGGTGGGTGCTCGGGTACTCAATGGAACGTGTTATTAGTTGCTTCTTGGGCAGCCCGACGTCATCGGATGGGTTGCAGACGAGTCACTCTTTCAACTATACATTATGGTTGACGCGTTGGAAACGGGGCAGGTCGGGCGATTTGCGAGCACACGAATTTTCAAGAATTCCGTTGTACGCCCGGCGACTATACCCACCATTTCTTGGAATCTTTCGGACGAGAGTGAGAGAACCCGAGAACGAGCGAGAGGCTCTTTCGTTTCCTCTCGCTAGCTCTTTGGTTTTCTCACTCGCGCCATTGGCCGCGCGGAATAGGGTAAAGAGTACAGTGGTTGGCCACCTGACAATGATTGGCCATATTTTGAGAAATAAATGAATATAAAGAAATACCAATGTTATGCCTTTTTTAATGAACATATTCATATTCCTTGTACTTTCTTGCTTCGGATGTAATCAACATTTCTCCACTCACTATATACTGTGATTATATATAAAAGCAAATAGGATGACTCGGCTTTGAAGCTTGGAAATTACAGCCATTTAATCAAAAAACCATAAGAGTACAGTTAAAAGTTTACGATTAGTTTAATGTATTTATGATATGTATATCTCTCATATTCGGTATATATCGATAAATAAAAGTTGAAACTTTATAAAAGAATTATTTATTTGTTAAAATTATACATATATTATGAAAAATACAGGGGGCCAACAACTGTCTATTGAATAATGTTGAATGGCAATAATTGGCCGGGCGGCCGGTGATTGTTTTATAACCTTAGTAACGGTAAAACGGTTATTGGCCCCCTGTATTTTTCATAATATATGTATAATTTTAACAAATAAATAATTCTTTTATAAAGTTTCAACTTTTATTTATCGATATACACCGAATATGAGAGATATACATATCATAAATGCATTAAACTATTCGTAAACTTTTAACTGTACTCTTATGGTTTTTTGATTAAATGGCTGTAATTTCCAAGCTTCAAAGCCGAGTCATCCTATTGACTCGGCTAAAGCAGCAAGAGAAAAACATTAAAAAATAGAAAATCAGTAACAAGGAGAATACTGTTCAAAATTAAAGAAGCAAAACCAATAATTATAAGCAATGAAAGATGCCGAAAGAAAGTATACCTTGTCAGAGATAAGTGATAATATAAGATGTATACGAACAAATATATTTATTTGTATTTAATAAACACATACATACATAAGATATATCCATTTTTTATTGATTAATTTTAATCCCATTTCTATCATCAAATCATATAACATTTTCTTTTAGATTATATTATGTGTCAAATAGCGGCCAATCACTGTCGAACCGATCGGACAACTACTGTCGTGACCATGCCAATAACTATATTTTTTCGTAGTCAACACATTTTTTGTATATTTTTATAAATTCTTGCTTTTTTTTAAATAAACCCCATTTATTTTTAGATTATTAGGACTTTTTTTTACTTATTTATATTGATTTCCAATGCAAATTTACTAAATTCACACTTATAATTCATTATTTATGTGACACTCTTACTTAAGTGGCCAACCATTGTACTCTTTACCCTAGTGTCGACAACGCGCCGTAAGCCCGCAGCCAGCCCCGTTCGTCGGGCTTATAACGAGTGCGTACTGTACCCTCAATGGTACCCATTGGCACGCCACTTGAGTGGGTCCCCGTTTAGTCACTGTCTCTTGGCGGACCACTATACGCCCGCTCGCGAACACTGATAACGTCGGAATAAAAGTTCGCGTAACATCTGGGCAGGGAGCAAGGGGAGGTGGTGGCGAAGATAGGTCCAGGCCGGAGGGGGTGGAAGCAGCGTGGCGTCGTAATTCCCCCAGCCAGGACGGCGGCGGTGTAACCGGAGTGGTACACACGTGCACACGTACAGGAACATTCTGCGGACCGTAGTTAAAAGCACGGCCCATAAATCAGCGCTGCGAAGGAGACGAGAACAGAGAAACAGATGTAGACCGCAAATGGCCGGACATATAGCTGAGCACGAATGGCTGGTACGAAAGAGGGAAGAAAGTCGGGGAAGTAGGGTGGAAACGGGCGGAAGGATCATACACGGGGGATTGTGATGCCGACTGACCCGTGGCGATGTCGTTTCTCCTTGTTTCGGAGTGTATAATTAATTAAAATTGCGCGGGGCCATAAATTTTTGAGCAGAGGTCTCCTTTTCCAAAACGGTAGGGGAGACCGGGGCAAAATGAACCTCGGGGTAAAATGAGCTTTCTTAATTTATTCTTTAACAATAGAATGGTAAATACAAATTTTGGTGACGTAATAAATGTGTATAATACCACAATGATAATTATGCACATTCAGATATGGAAAAATGGAAATTCATTTAAAAAATTAAAAATGAAGTTTTAGAGACTTCCGATTGGTTTTCTTTTCAATTTAGCTTTTTGGATAAATGAGTCTTAAATGTGTTATTTTAACTCCAAATTTTTTCTGCGTGTTTATAACAAGCTTATAAACATACATGTACACGCGTTTGAGAAAACATTAATCCTAACATTATGAAATAATTAATTTTCCATCGAGTACATATTCGGGGTAAAGTGACCGGGGTAAACTGAGCTGCAAATGGCTGCAAAGAACAGATGCGCAAGTGATGTGCGCAATAGCCTAACCTGTCAGCTGGCTAGAAAGCCACGCGGCGTGGTAGAACAGAAACTAACCTCAAAAAAATTTCCATAGTTTTTGACAACCACGGTGCAAAAAAGACAGAAGCTGCCGGGCTACACACGTCATTCCCGCGCAAGCGGTGAATAATTAGCTGTATACTTAATTAAAGTTTTTCTTTTGTTGCAGTTCACTTTACCCCGGATAGTAACTCACTTTACCCCATATATGGGGTAAAGTGGTGTGTTTTGGCTTTTTCTTTTCAAGTTGAATTTTAATATACTTCAAGTTTATTTTAAGTATTGCTATTCGTCATTTATCAACAGTAATGTTCCAATTATATTATAAATCTATTTCCACACATTTTTATTGTAAGGGAAAAATTTTATTCGACTTCAAACTTTTTTCGTCTCACTTTGCCCCGGTCTCCCCTACTTTGGATTTCCGTAATTCTTCGTAACAGGAGATGTTAGTAGAAGAGGAATTGAAAGGAGAAGCTGGTCAGCGCAGTCAGCCCGGTTCCTTGTAAAGCGTCGTTCATTTTAATTGAGAACTGGATTAGTTGCACGGGGAGCTGAATTATCGTTAATCTCCCAGCTTCTCAAACGGGCCGTATGTTTTATTCAACAGCACGTATCCCGAAGATGTTCCCTCGAAGTTGAATTGTTGGTATAACAATTCCCCCCCCCCGACGTAACGAATCGCCTAAGTCCTTCAACTTTCTGGGAGCGACGACGGTCTACGCCCTCAAATTCACGCTACTCGCGCCGTTGCGTTCACGTGTCCCCGCGTTCCGCGCTCGCAACGTCGCGCACCGACGGCTCCAGATTGAATTTCACTTTATTACGGCGAAGCAGCCAACGGTTATTTAATTTCATGTTATTCCACGGTGCTCGTTTTGTCGAGCCATCCTGCATTCCCCGCCGGTATTTACGGTCTGAGTTAAGGCACGTCTTCGCCAGGGTGCACGGAAGATTCATCTTCGATTGAAATTTTTCATAAAACGTTTAATGGCGACGACGTCATCTCGCGTGTTTCGTTGAAATTTCCGTTCCGCCCGATCGGAGAAATTCTTGAAATGTCGTTCCATTCGGTCGGAGCTGCATCTCCGTATTTATTCGAGCAGTCAATTTCCTTTCAAACCGGGCAAGATGGCGCGCTTTAAATTCCGTTTGTTGTTTGCGCGTGCCGCTGATATGCCAGTAACGAAACGCGAAACTGCTCCTTCGGCGACCACCGTCGCGAATATTCCGTCTGGCGGTGATTCGCAACTTCAAAGACACCATCGGCAGCGATGTAACAACCGACCGCGTGTTTCGCGAAATTCCTGCGTTCCCGCGCGAACCCTTCGGCACCGTACCTTTAATATCACCGGAAGCGAACGTCCCCGCGGAACGCGGCCTCGTAAACAGTAAGAAAACGCAACAAACAAATTTCATACACGTGTTCTTCTGTGTAATCAAGACGGCTGCCTCTGTGAAATTTAAATCTTACGGATCTTGAAGCGGGAACGGGAGTAGACGCGAGAATGGAATAAAGCAATTTCGTGCGTAGCGCTCTGAAGTGCAGAATTTTTAGTGCAAGGAATAGACTACTGGTCAATGTTTATTTTATTACGTTACTGTTGAACGTTCGAAATTTCTATTATTCAATGCGACGATCGACAGGATACATTCCGTAATAATAATACATACTTACTTCACCGTATAATTCTGGAAAATAAACTCAAATCAGTTTATTTTATTCTTCATATGTTTCTCTTATGCGTTTTGACAATTTGCCTCACTAAAACAATTCTCACTCGCGCTGCCAGTGAATTTTCTGATAGGCAAGTTTGTGGGGTGGCTGTTATTCGTTCGTTTTTTAATATTTTCCTATAACAAAATTACTGAGAGTTCCTGAATATACGTACTTTTAACCCTTCGTGGTCACACCTCCTTATAATCACACGTTGGTCACACGGGGTTCGTTGTACCCCAGCGTCACTTTTTAGTTACCATTTTCGTATTTTTGAATCTTTTAACTTTTCAGTGATAATTGTACATTCGTACTACTCATACAATCATGCTCTAATAGTATTTTTCTAGAAATGTAAGTTTCGACAAGATGAAATTTATATTTAAAGAAATAGTTGTGGAAAGAAGCGATTTTTTCTGTTAAAATTCACCAAATTTTTAAATTTTAATAGTAAGGTCTGAAAATTTACAGAAATATTGGCAAAGACATATACTTCAGGAAGAAAATTAGTTTAGTGCTGGGCGTGGCAAAAAAGGTATTTATTCTGAGATAAGAAGTGTTCTATGTTCAGCAGAAATGAAATCGAAAATTGGCATATAAGTATGGTTATTTATTTGCTAGAAATAAAATAAAAAAAACCTCTTTGGCAGGGTTTTACGGTGTATTGTATTAATACTATGTCCAACACAAAAAAATAATAATAAAACTTTGCGCATCCGACTCCGTAGATTACATGGCATCTGCACGACTGCGCATAACACATAATATATATCACTGAATAAATCCTTTAAAAAATCGCAGGGTTTAGAAGCTTTTACCCACATTTAATAAAATCTGCTGAATCCAAAGAACTAAAAAAAAAACGTCAAAATTTTTTCACCGAATCACACTTTGGTCGCACCGGGGTTCGCTACACCCCACTATTTTTCGAACGGTTGTTTGAGGTATACAAATGCGATAGCGAATTTTCTAAAGCGTTGAATGCTGTAGTAAGGTCTCTCAACTAACGGTATTAGAACTCAAAACTTGGCTGGGGTACAATACACCCCGCGTGACCACGAAGGGTTACAAATAAGCGAATAGTTGTAAAAAATATACATTAGATTTTCCACAAAAAATTCCCGAAAATCACGTTCTTTCTCGCCTGCCAACTAGGCAAGACCCCTTAACACCATCTTCACCCCTCGCTTCTCCCACGATCGCGCTACAGGTATTCCTTCCACCCTTTATGCACTTGGACATTACAAGGGAAAGCTACATATCTCAGCATGTACCCTCGAGTGTATCCCCTACACGCATCTCGACCGTGCCTCAAGCGTTCCACTATACATCTTCCACCCACCACCTTATCACTCGTCAGCCGGTCCCATCCCCGCCGCCTCTTCTGCCATCGCGATCGTTCAAGCACCTCCATCGAGGCCGATCGCCATCTCACTTTTTAACCTACTCCCGTATCCCGCCGAATCAGCGTGTCGCGGATGGTTTATAATGTCATAACTCATGATTCGCGCAGCCCGCTACGGGTTAATACGCGGCCGTGCCAGTACGGCGGCCGTGAAAGTGCACTCAGCGCCACCGAGCCTCATGCATAATCATATATTTACAGTGGCGGGGTAGCTGGCCGAACCCCTGGTTCCACGGGGGTAACCAACCCCCCACCCCACCCCCCCCGCCCCTCCCCGAACACAGATGCACGGACATACCAGAGACGGGGCACATATGCCGCCGCCACTAGCGCTGCTTTAATTAAATATTTGCATGCAGGTACGCATACCGCTATAGAAGATACCGAAGAGCCACGTTAAGGCCGCGTACGTGTGCACCGATAGTGGGGCGAGCCCGCAACGGAACAAATGCGCGTCCCTCCCCTCCCGTCTACGGTGTTACTACATCGCAGCACCCCCCCTTGGTTCGCTGCCATTGCGGAAGGTCCATATCGACCTTTCGGATAGATTAACCGCAAAGTCGGCATTTATAGACGCCCGTTTCATGGGAGCGGACTTGTTTGTAAATTGGGGTCGTCGCGATAGGAAATGGAAGCTCTTTAGGGGGTGCGGTGCGGGCTGGACGGGGGGCGACGACTGTGGTGAGTCGAGGTTAATGGAGTATCAAAGTGGGGTATTTGTAATGTTATGCATGAAGGCTTTGGGACTCGAGTCCTTGGGTGTTTCATGGAGGGAGAAGTTTGATGGGAAGAAATGTTTTTTTTTTATTAAATGGGATTCGGGGGGCAGTGGATCTGGAGGAATTAGGTTGCTGCCGGTGGGGGTTGAAATGAAAGGCTCGCTTTGAATATTGTCGTTTAAATATTGAGAATTGGTTCGGTTATTGTTACGGAGAGGAGGGGGTGGAGTTTAAGTTTCTCGAGTGTTAATTAGAGAGGACAGCCTTCGTGGACACGAATAAGAGAAATAGAGAAGGCAAAAGTAGGGTAAAAGACCCAATTACTGTCAGGTTAAGGATTGATTCTAACAGTATCGCATAGTTTTTGTATTTATTGATCACAGGCATAAGTTTATCTATTTATTTTTATTATTTAATATGTTTGGTTGAAGAAAAAAATTTGTATGACTCTTAAAATCTCTATTTTTATTAATAAATTTATTGATTTAAAAAAGATATGACGGGAGCTAATAGTGTCACCTGTGATATGTGTTCAATCGAATTACTGACATCCCAATTATTGTCAGCTGGCCAAATACTGACATCCCAGTTTTAAATTCTAGTTCAGCAAGGAGTAAACGAGAATAAATATAGGAATTTTGTTATTTTAATAAAAGATGTCAAAGTACATTCTGTTATAAATATTAACAATAGTACTTACAAAACGTGTACGGTTACGTTGTCAAAAATTTCGAAATTGGACAAGGTTATGTTAATACGCGCACGCACGTGAAATGGTAGGAATGACAAGTGACAGTAACAGCGTAAGGCTTCATTTGCCTGATCAATTACTGCCATGACAGTAATTAAAAAGTCTTGAAACGCTTGTACCAATCACTGTCACCCGAATATTAAATAAAACGAAGCAGTAAATCGTTAAATTTTGATTGTTAGTATGTTCTACGATGCTTATATTATCTAAACAATTATGTGTCATTACGTTAATAGCTTAAATATTACAATTACCGCCTTTTCTTTAGTGCCTTGTTTTCTCTGTCGCTAGTAAGGAAGTTGTGGTTTTCATTATTTTACCTAACCAACTTAAAACTTTTTACCATCTTATCAAAATTAATGAAGAAAAAATTAAGTCCTGCTTTTCCTCGCATAAATTACAATTTTAAATGTATGTCAAAATTTTTTCGTGTTTGAATTCACATGGTTTAAGGCTTATTTTAAGTAAAACAGCATAGGGCGACAGTAATTGGGTAGGTGACAGTAATTGGGTCTTTTACCCTAGATGGAGATTCCCTATCCTCTCAGTCTTTCTCACGAAAGCTGTAGTAACGTATCTTCCTAGCAATGGTCTAATTAGAATGTTCATCGAACATTGTATGAAGAATATGCTATTGTTTATATCGTGAAATATGTTTTTCGTGAAACGATCGTTGAAAATCGTCGATAATGCTCTGCTCCTCGCTTAACATTGTTGATGAGCGGGTAACGCCGTGTTATTGGTAATACGACAACTGAGGCGGAACACTGCGGATACGTTATTATCGTTCGCTGTAGTCATGAAGTATACACGAGTAACCAATTTTCGTGAACCGCTACTCATTATGTGGAACGGAAGCCAATGCGAGTGGATTACGATCAACGACCCAAATTCGGAAGCGAAGCAGACTCTTTTTAGGAAGACAATTTCGTGCGATCATTTTCGGCACTGCTTGCTGCTGGGTTATTAATCTGTGACCGACTTTGACGGAAGAATACGATCTTCTATTGAAGTCGACATGAACAGATTTATCCCCCGTTATTTATTTAGTGTTTCTAATTACAATTTATTTTGGATGTAGCAACGCCTTTGCTCAGGGCTTTCGCGTCGTTTTCCCCTGAGCCTGACGACAAATGCCGAGTCGATGGTTTGAAAAAAGGCCACGCAAGGCATCTGTTTCGTGCGAGCGTTCTGAGTTAAGTGGATAACCCCTGTACATAGTTCATTTTTAATAATTAAAATTCTACTATTTCTAATGCAAATTATCGTTCACTATTGTAGGGTCACGGAAAAAGGGGAGTCGCCTCACCGGGACTCGAACCCGCGATCTCTAGATTTGCGCGCTGGCCAGCCGCCTTAACCACCTCGGCTACCGCCGACTCCCCGGTCTTGATGCTTCTGTGCCCTCGCTTATGGTATGGGGGTTCCTGATCCCACACTATTTGTGGGTATCACAAATTGTAGTTCGCTAGTGAGATAGTGGGACTACCTTCCTCTTCAACTCTGCTGGTATGCTCAGGAGCATAGCCCCTCGATGGCCCATCGCGACGACTCATACTACTTCGTGCCCGAGAAACTACCCTATTCATCCTTGTTTCACAAAATAAAACAAAATGGGCCTCCATGACACAGAAATTAGAAGAAAAACAGCGGTGATCGGTAATAAAAGCAGAGATGGGCAAAAATTTATTTTAAATAAAAAATTGATTTCGAATAAAAGACAAAAATTTTATTCGACGGTCATCGAATAAAAATAACTTTGGGTAATTTTTATTCGAAGCGCCTCAAAATAACTTTTTTATTCGACGAGATTCATTCGACGGCTACGCATGATTTTTTGATTCGACGGGAATTCATTTTAAGCTTTGAAATGATTTTCTCCGTTTCAGGCGTGTTTTATTTAAAAAGTTATTCGATGTTAAATAACTTTGGGCGAGCCTCGAGAGCCTTTGATCGAAGCCGCCGGCTTCTCGAGCCGAGCGACATTGTATCGTTCACCCTTATACGCTGCAGCGCGGAGTTGCTCGGCGATGTGTCATCGATTATACAGAAACGGAATTTCTTTATTTTTCGTCGTATCAATATGAAAGTGACACCAATGGATTCCTTGCATTCTCCCGATTAAATTGGCCAAACAATTATTTAAATCGGTCTACTTTTAACGAAACGGGCTTTCAATCTTGCAAATTAATTGTATGCCTAATATCGTTAATTAAAGTTCAAATTATGTCAGGTTTGGTATCATTTTCGTCGGGAAAACACAAGGAGACGATTGATATGAGTTTCGTGCAGATTCGATGAAGAATCTGATTTCACATTTTTCCGTTCTTAATGGCTTGTGCTATCTACATATGTCTTTTGTGGCCCCGTGTTTCTCGGCTGTCGAGCGCTCGCTTCTGAAGGGTCTCAGGTGTCAACACGGTCAGGCACGCATTTTAACTGCACTACTTATTGGCAATACCGAAGATTCTAGGGCCTAGAACAGGCTTGGGAATTAAGTGATCTTTTCGGCCGAGTTTCAGAAGCAACGCCCTCTTTCTCCCGCCGCGCAGTTTCGTTAAAAGTAGTCCGATTTAAATAATTTTTTGGCCAATTTAATCGGGAGAATGCAAGGAATCCATTGGTGTCACTTTCATATTGATACGACGAAAAATAAAGAAATTCCGTTTCTGTATAATCAATGACACATCGCCGAGCAACTCCGCGCTGCAGCGTATTCGGGTGAACGATACAATGTCGCTCGGCTCGAGAAGCCGGCGGCTTCGATCAAAGGCTCTCGAGGCTCGCCCAAAGTTATTTAACATCGAATAACTTTTTAAATAAAACACGCTTGAAACGGAGAAAATCATTTCAAAGCTTAAAATGAATTCCCGTCGAATCAAAAAATCATTCGAAGTCGTCGAATGAATCCCGTCGAAAAAAAAGTTATTTCAGGCGCTTCGAATAAAAATAACTTTGGGTTATTTTTATTCAACGACTAATATAAATAAAGTCTCTTTTATTTGATACGTTATTTAAATAACTTTTTATTTAAATGATGCCCATCTCTGAATAAAAGCCACAATAACGAATCAACCAGTATATTTGGCTTCAGTTCAGAGAAGACAACCATAGGGTTAAACTACTCATATCCACGACCATTACCATCCTCGACATCCTTTGTTCTTTCAACATCGTTTCGCCACATTTCGACGTTTCCGAGCCAAGTCCCGAGTCTCTAAAAAATGAACAATAAACGAGAAGCAAATATTTGATCACGGGCTAGAGCCAATGGAGAAGGAAGCACAACCCCGGTCGTGTCGACTGCACGGCCACTCGCGGATCTCAATTTCCCTTCTTGACATTCCGAGCGCGGCGGCAACGTTACATATTCAATCCTCTCAAACTGTGGACAAGGCAATAGCATGTACCGGGCCACGACGCACCGTTGATATCTCCGCGCGACATACGTTACCATAATCGCATTAAAATACTCGCCGCGCTCGAATACCAAGTAACTCGGCGCCCCGTCGCGTGCATTCGGCAACGATACGACGCATGCCAGAAAGTTTCGCGCTGGGACTCGTTGATGGGAGGAGAAAAACGAGACACTTGGTCTTCGGAGGTCGCTGCACAGCTCTCAGCATCGCGTGCGCCGCTGATTTACGGCCCCTGCTCGCGTTACGAAGACGGCGACGACTACGGCGACGGGGGTTATCGTCGAGAGTGCGTTTTAATTGAGCCACTTAACCAGCCCCCTCCCCTAATTCGTATGTATTTATCGACGGTTCAGCTATTAAGATGTTTCATGTCGACGTTGAGCTTTTGGAGCAGTTTATCCCCCCGATAGTTTCGGTCTGCGTCCCTACCACGATCATCCTTGGGAAGATGCAACTCCTTTGAAGCACCAAACCGCGCTAAATTGCTGGCATCACAGGTAACGTTCGCGTTTACTGTCTTCTGGGGCCTCCAGTTTCCACTATCGTCCGCCCGGCGAGGATACAACAGGGGAGGAGCGAGATTCGGGGGATGCTGTGCCAGAAATAAAATTTGCACTGGCAAGGTTAATTGAATATGTGGGGGTTTACGAACACCTTGGCGGTGATAAATCACAGGGACTCCTACCGGTACGTAAAATACCGGTATTATACCGGTATTATACCGGTATTTTTCGGTTGTATCTTCGTCTGAGACTTAATACCGGTATAACGCTCATACCGGTATTTCGCCAATACAGCTACACCGAAACCGATATCATACCGAAAACAAAAGGTTACCGGTAACCGAAATAAATACCGGTATTTTTTCGGTATTCTTTTCAGTAACATGGTAGGTTTCGGTGTTCACCGAGAAGAATACCGAAAAAATACCGGTATTTATTTCGGTTACCGGTAATTCCGAAAACCGATTGTATTCGGTATTTATCTTTTTCGGTATGATATCGGTTTCGGTATTTATCTGTTTCGGTATGATATCGGTTTCGGTATAGCTGTATTGGCGAAATACCGGTATGAGCATTATACCGGTATTAAGCCCCTGGATAAATCTGTATGGATAGAATATAAGTATGTATACTGGTATTACTTTCTTTGCGTTAGCAGTAGACAATTAGAGTGGTTGAATAAGCCAGCTTGATAGTTTAGTACATAGCAATTAATACCGTGCATTAAAGTGCAATCAGGCGTTTATTAACTTGTTTAGGTGTCTTTATAAAATTAGAGACCGCAGAACGTGTTGGTCAATTAATAATGCAAGTTTTCTAAACATGTCTCAACTCTTAAGATTATTAAAATAATTTCCCAAATTTGGACTAATTATATTCGTAATTCAATTGTATTCACTTTTCAAGGAAAATTGAACTCCATTACTAAAAGTAATCTGGAATTCTATCTATCTACATTCTACATCATTACGATCCCTAATTCCATTACATTATAATTTGTATTTTTCTTTTGTCATTAAGAAATCATCAACGTAATACACTGATACGTATCGTTATTCCACTGGTTCTTATTCGCAGGGCCGACAATAACACGCCAGATTGAAACATTATTAACCCACCAGGCGCAATTGCCTCGTAACGTTTCGCAGCGGTGATCATTAAAACAAGTTAAAGTGCCTCGGTGGCGGAATTGCTGTCGCAAAAAATGCCGCAAGTGTCTCAATTAAAGCGCACTAAATCTGCTCGATACGATCTGCTGTATCGTGAAAAAAAGGCGACACCGAACACGCGGCAAATGTGCTCTCTGTGTGATACACAGACGATGTAAATCAAGTAAATCGTTTCGACGATGAGGGATCAGCCGTGGTTCATTTATTATGCACATACATATGAAACTTTTGACATACTGGCGTATGCTAATGCCGCGTACACGATACCTCGGGAGGAAAGACTTGTTACGCGTTTATATTCCGCGAGAGTGAGCCTTAAAATGTAAAGTACTTTGTAGCGGTGGGTGATCGATATTCGATTAATGCGTTCACCTTAATTGAGACATTCACTCAGCACCCTGCCGCGGAAAAGATGAATGTAGATATCAAAGGAACCAAAACGTGCCGATAGTGCTGAGTTTGCAAATATCAGTTGACATTAAAAAGCATATTAAAAGCGTAGATTGTATTGTACATATCTTCTTTGTCCAAGACAGGCTTATTGAGTTGTTAGTAATTTCTCTAAATTACTTTACTATTTCGTTTCACTATTTCCTTTTGCCAAGCACCCTTGTCTCCATGCTACCGAAAACAGTTCCCAGGAACTTTCAAACACTGCGGTATAGCCATAGGCATCAGCACCCTTCGATTCCCCTGGAATATTATTCAAATCTTTGAAATTGCTGATCTAATCTTGAAAATGGCAAAAGTCTGTAAAGTTTTCGGGGGCCTCAATAGCGAAAAAGTTAATGATACCTTCTCACATGCACACACATACACTCTTGCGCAACCAGGCTCGTCAACATTTCTAAACTCTGTTTTTACACGATTTTGATTTAACAGGGTCTGGAAAGAAATTAAATTCTTTTTTTGCACGAATTTGTTTTGGTCCACCACGGTCCGATAAATGTGCCATTTTAAAAATCTTCAGAGAAATTTGATTCGAAGAAAAAATATTACTACTTATTTTTCCAAGAAACTGTTCTCAATTAAAAAAATTCTTAAAATTTGCATTTAAGGCTGATACACACTCTCGAGTAAAAAGCCCAGTCAGAAGAAATGGTGTACGAGGTTTCACGATTTGTTTGTACGATTGCGGTCTGGATACAATGCTCCATTTTTTTCATATGCACGGTATCTTTGTTACGCGGCTTTTCCGGGACCGTATCTATCGTGTAAAAACAGAACTAAGTGTATTTGAATCCCAGATTGAACGCCCATCGCTACCACCTCACCTTCTACCCACTGTACCGTCGATACTCAACATCCTTCTGTCTCTGCGAATACGCCTCAAGGTGCGACTTTAATCTGAGGGAGGAGGGCGTAAAAAGGGAACGGAGAAGGGATCTGGACGAAGTTGGGTCCTCGAGTCGTGGATCGCATCGGACGCTGGACTCCTGACGCGAAACACCGCTTATGCATGCAGCATAAACTAAAACTACCGGTGACACCGGTGATATACCGTCGGTAGACGGTGGACGAGGCCGGTTTATTGTCCATTTGCATTCTGCGTACCCGCGCATGCCCGTCCCTCTCGAATTTCTAGCCCGCTCCACTCTCCGTATCCCAGCGTCCATTTACCCTATCTCGTCCCCCAGCTCTTCTTTTGTACTTTTTCCCTTTCTCCTTCAGGACACGGCGTCTCTTCGCGCGCCGAGACAAGGGCCATACGTACACTCGTGTCCCTTCTTCCAGCCCCTCTCTTGGTGCTTCATAAACGGGCTGGATTTCACCCGCTGGCCCGTCCGCGGGCACAAGTGTCAGTAAACGGGGGGCCAACTCTTTCCAGCTCCGCTGCTACTTTACAGCTGTTTTACACGGGCCTGCCAGTCTTCAGAAATTCGAGGAAAATTGCGGTAACTGTCCCTGGGCTGGTATCGCGAAGATACGAGACCGCGGGAGGGGGTTGATGAATAGGGCAAAACGGGCAAAAATAATTTTTTTTTTTTAAATCTGACTTGACATAGTGAAAAAAGGGCGTGAGGTGTGTCAAAAAGCTCGCTGATTTTTTTATAATTTTAAAACTATATGTAGCCGCGCCCTGGGGGGTCAAAGGGGTGCCTTGTAAGGGCAGGTATAGGCATAGGCACTATCGGCTATATAATACAAAAAAAACAAAAAAACTTTTGGTTACTTACTAGCTTGGTAGAAACCGATTCCGCCCTATGATCTACAAAAACTATTAATTTGATAAAACGACCGTTTTGACCCCCCTCTGGGGCGCGACTAAATATAGTTTTAAAATTATAAAAAAATATCGGTGAACTTTTTGACACAACTCACACCTTTGTTCACAATGTCAAGTCAGATTTAAAAAAATATATTTTTGCACGTTCTCGACGCAGCCTACCCTTTAGGGTCCAAGGAGCGCAGCTCATCCTGTTTTTTTATAATGAAGAAAATCTAATTACTTTCTATGCAGAGCTACAATTTTTTTTAACTACGACGAGGAAAGAATCCAAAATTTTTTGCAGCACAGTCTATTGAAGAACCACCTATCAAGGGCGATCGCTATGTGAACGCCCAACTTCTTCAATGGGGCGAGAGAGTATCAGAAAACTGTGAAATAATTTCGACAAATTGTAAGATATTTCAATTTTCGAAAAATGACTCCATATATGATGTCATTCGAATTTCTGTTTACAACTTTACTATTAACCAAACACGCTAAAGACATTGTGTATTATAACATTTTTATAATCAGTCTGAAAATTTGAATCCACCATCAGTGAGAGAACGTTTCGCGGGATCTTGCAAATTAATGGAAAGTCTGGTTACGTTCATTCGTTCGAGAAATTGTTTGCTAGGAGGAGCGAAATGGACGGCGCGGCGCGCGGCGGCGGCCGCCATCCTTCGATAAAACTCTGTTTATTCCCGGGTACACGGACAATAAAGATATCAGGGGAATCGAGGGGCCAAGTTGTCCGCTACATTTATCGGCGGAGAATAAAGCGCGAGTTTGCCTGGCGTGGCCGTTTTTCCTGAAACGACGGGACGCTTTTCCTCGGCCGTAACCTCGTGTGATTTATCGAAGTGTTCATACGCTGTAACGTGTTGGCGCAACTTCTCATTGGTTTACGACCGTCGAAGGCATCGCCCTGATTTATCGCCGCTTATGCTTCCGGCGGTGCGTGCGCGTATTAATTTTCCTATCTCCCGGCGCCTGGCCGGCCTGTTGGCGGGCAATTAAAAAGCTCAGTCGCTGGTCGCGGAGGCTCGCGACGAAATCTCGCGTGGCGCGTCGATTAAGGGCGACGGGGTAGGAGAGCAGAGGCGGCACATTATCGCGGCGCATAAAATCGTTGTTGTACAAGGGACTTTCACGTGTTAATCACTGATCCGATAAGCATCGCACGAAAAACACCAGCCTACCCCTCTCGCGAAACAAAAACCCGTCCTCGCGACCGCGGCAGTAGGTACTCATGTTCGCGTGTTATTATCGCCCTTCGCCAAATCCGACCATTCACTCCTCTCCGCGGACTGTTCGCGGTATTAACGAAAACACGCAGCATTTCGCGCTTTATCTTTTTACAGGCTTTCATCCACCCCTTTCCTCCTTCCTTCCCGCAATCTTTCTCTCTTCCCCTTACACCGATTTCCATCTTCCTTTCTCTACCTACTCAGCTTATATTCATCTAGGGTAAATCCGGGAGACGCGGTCGGGCCGGAGAGTTGGTCGTGTCGCTATATTTCAGAGTCTATACGTAAAAATGCATTAAAGTGCAGACCAATTACTTCTCTAGAAGCCAAATAGTTGAATGAATAGCGTTGTTTCGCTTCCTACTGTGTTTTTCTGGATTTATAGGCTATAAAAGGTAAATTGATGTTACATTTAACCTCTTTTGTCAAACAGCGGTTGTACAGAATCGTATTTAAAATATACTTCTAAGTTTATTTTCCTTTAATGTTTGGAATAATAAGATAGTAGAGATATTGAGGGACAATGCAGCCAAAGTATTTGGCTATATTAACTCTTCCTCTCAAAGCTAACGAAAAGACCATGTCTCGCTGCAGAAAGGTGAGATGGTCGAGTTATGATTTTTTTATTATTATTGTCTATTTTTTACTTTTTATTATTATTTTATTATTATTTTTGTTTATTTAGTTTATTTATTCACTTTTGTATTTCACTTTTTCTTTGATGTGTTCTTTACTTGTTTAGCGTAAACAAATTAAATATCAATGAATCCGTAGTTGTATTCACTCATAAATAATTTTACTTTATCCTTTGTTAATTTTCCATGAATAATTATGTGAGTGGTCTCTGCCAACGACGAAAACCATTTCTCCCGGCACCTCGGGAGAGGTGGTCAGATGTCATGACTTCAGTTTTCCACCCGATTTACTGTAAATATTGTCTTAAGGGGGGTCACTCAAGTGAAAATGAACTACCAGTTATTTTACAGATAAAAATTTGAAAATATGTATTTCCATTATAGGAAGGCAAATCACGGATAGAGCGTGGTCAGGTGGTCGCTCAATAACTGAGGAGAATGATGTTAACTAGAGATTTATTAAAGTGATCTCGCCCGGGACGGTTCCTCCGGCCAACGTCTTTCGTCGGTCGCCAACAGAGAACTGTTTCAAACGCAGTCAAAATTGTCCTTAACGGCTACGTGACGCACAGCCATCTCGCCGCCAATACGCCATCGATGGTTACTCGCATTGTCGCCTGTTTATGGCACGGCCTGTAACCCTACCCTAAACTAACAGCCCCTCAAGCGGTCGGCCGACGATCGGCCGACTGTCTGGCTTATCTCCCTTCACTTGACACTATCGTCATCAAAAATGCCTACAGTTCGTCCATCCTGACATTTTAGCCGTCCCGGCTAAACCTTCACATAACCAAGTAATACAAAAAAATAGGTACTAACACACAACAATACAATATATGATAAAAGATCCTCGTGACAATATATGACGCAACACACAAATGTGGCGTATTACTATAAACATAAAATTATTACCAATATTACAATATAATCTTATAATTAAATATAGCAAACTTCCTTCGGTTAACTTCCAATAACTTAAATTACGATGCAATATAAGGTTTCATATTATCAGGCGCTACTACCCCATTGTAAGGAATTTGAGTTACCTGAAACCCGTCGATATCGCCAACTACGTACCGATCGCGATCAAGAACTTTCTTAACTCTATACGGACCTTTAAATTTAGGCAACAATTTCTTATTAATACCCGCAGACGTATCTACGTTTCGAATCATTACATAATCACCCTCGTTATACACAGATGCATCCTTTCGCTTTTCGTTATATTGTCTTTCATTAATTAACTGATTCCTCTCAATGTTCTTTAACGCATTCCCTCGCAGCACTTCTAAATTCCTTTCCTCATCCGAATCTCGCTCCAACAACAGTCGCACACAATCATTCACTTCCCCGAACTGATTTATCCCAAACAACAATCGACTCGGAGTTTCCTTCGTCGTTCGGCAAACCGTATTATTAAGGGCAAATTCCACTTGCTCGAGCACTCGATCCCATTTTTGTGGAGTTTCACACAGCTTCGCAATCATGGGTGTTATTGTCCGATTGTAACGCTCGACTTGACCGTTAGCGCGAGGAGTACCAACCGCAATTAAAATCTGTTCAATTTTTCCCGCTTCCAAAAAATCTTTAAACGCATTAGAAGTAAACGCAGTCCCCCGATCCATAATCATCCGTTTTGGTTTACTATAGGCTCTAAAATACTCTCTTAAATGCTTAATTGATTCCTCGGATTTAGTCGATTTACACGGAAACAATCTCAAAAACTTTGTAAACGCGTCGATTACAGCCAACAAATGCTTATACCCCTTTCCCGTTTTTTCAAGAGGTCCTAGATGATCTATATGAACTGTATGAAACGGTAACCCTTCTTTTGCGATACTGTGTAAATAGCCCTCCTGCTTCCCATTAAGTGGAGAAAATTCGATGCAGCGCAAACAATTTGCAATATATTCCTTCACCTTTTGTCGCAATTTCGGGAACCAGTAAATTTTTGTCACATTATTAATAACCTTATCCAGGCCAACATGACCCAAGTCATCATGACATGTACGAATCACATTATCCTCCATTGAACCTGGTACATAAAAACACAATTTTTTCATTTTATCTTTCCGATACACTAAACCGTCGCGCAATTCAAAAAACTTCATCTCCGTTCTCTCCAATTTCTCACGTATTTTACAGATCCCCTCATCCCGATCCTGGCATATCGAGAGAGTTTGTTCAAAATTATTACCCTCAATCACCAATACCCCATGACATCTACTGAGCGCATCGACATGACTCATTCTTTTCCCCGGTCGATGTTGTATCTCGTACTCATAATCTTGCAGAAACATCGCCCAACGCGAAATTCGAGGGTTTACGTTTTTTTTACTCAAAGTTAAACGAAAACTGTCACAATCAGTGATTACCTTGAATGGTATCCCGCCCAAGTAAATTTGAAAACGTTTTATCGCGTTTACCACTGCGAGGCACTCAAGCTCGAAACTGTGATATTTCGATTCCGCGGGCGACGTACGCTGACTAAAATACGATATTGGCCTAAAAAGACCATCTACTTGCTTCTGCAAAAGAATAGCCCCAAACCCTGACGCGCTTGCATCACAATGTAATTCCGTTTCTAATGTAGGTGAATAAATCGCCAAAATGGGTTTCTCCGACAAGTGCCTTTTCAAGGTCTCAAATGCCTCGTTTTCAATCGCCCCAAATGCAAACTTAGCATCTTTCTTGACCAAGCCATACAATGGTTTTGCAATTATTGAAAATCCGCGGACGAAGCGACGAAAATAACTTGCGAGAGACACAAATCGTAATACCTCCTTCGCGTTACGCGGAACCGGATAATTAATTACCGCCGCAATATTATTGTCGCTCGGTCGAATCCCCTCCGCACTAACGTGATACCCCAAATAATCCACCTCGGTCTGAGCGAAAAAACATTTGTCCAGTCGGAAGGTTAAACGATATTGCCCCGCCACCCGGAAAACTTCGCGCAAAATTTCCAAATGTTCCTCCAAAGTCTCCGTTCCTATGAAAAAATCATCGAAAAATGGCATCATTTTCCCCTCTCTAATGGAAACTGCAAAAACTTTCTGTACAAACCTATGAAATACTTTTGGTGCATTAGTCAAACCAAAAGGACAGTATAAAAATTCAAATTGCCCCAGAGGAGTCACGAATGACGTATACTTGATCGAATCCTGAGCCATTTTCACATTATAGTATCCGTCTTTCAGATCGAGCGTCGTGAAGAATTTCTTGTTTTTTAACCGATCAATATTATCATCAATTAGCTGACTCGGAAAGTTGTCTTTTACCGTTATTTTGTTCATTTCGCGATAGTCTATGCAAAGTCGTCTCTCACCGTTCTTTTTGATTACCAGAACTATCGGACTACCATAAGGTGACTCACTTGCCCGAATAATCTTTCTCTCTAGCAAATTATCCAAAATCACCTGCAATTTTTCTTTATCCGCAAAAGAAAGTCGCCTCGGTCGAAAACTAATCGGTTGCTCATGCTGCAATACAATTTTCATTTCAAAATCGGTTTCAAACACACTCGATTCCTTAACTTTAGCATAATCCGAATCATACAGATCTTTAATCTTTTCAATTACTTCGTCATCAAGTTCCGAATTTATCTGTAAATTTTCCCGTGCCGTGTTCGGGTCATTAACGCACTCAATGCTCATTATCTGACTTATCGCGCAATCTAATTCGGTCGTCGGTGCTTCTTGCACTCTCCTCGTAACTACACGGTTTCCATTCAACGTGACTTCAACCGACGGATGAGACGAAAAATCTCTTCCAAGTATGGCCATAAATGCCATTGTATCATCAGGTACAATATAAAATTTCAACTTAATCGGAACACCCTCAATTTCAACCTCGCGATAAAAATTGCCCAGAATTTGTAACCGCGAGCCGTTGATTCCGCAAAAGTCTTGTTCGGTTCCCGTTACCGGTGTTCGCGCATCAAGAGGTACAAAACTATTTTTAATTAGACTAATCGGCGATCCGGAGTCCAACATTGCGCTTATTGTATACTTACAACTATGTCCGCTTTTATCAAGAACAGTGTAACTCAACGAAACCATATACGGCGCACTGAGGACCTCTGGTTGCACCACGTTCGCCGACGTCGTTGCGCTGGGCTCCCTCGCCGTGCTGCTTTCCCCTCGCCGCTTTGATGCTCGTTGTGGACAATCAGCTATGCGATGCGATGTTGATCCACACTCGAAGCAGGCTCCTCGTTGCCTCTTCGGTTTTGGACATCTTGTAGAAACGTGCCCGACTTCCTGGCAGTTGAAACATTGCACAGGCTTCCTCGGCGGCAGCGAAGAAACTTTTTCCTTTTCCTTGCCGCTACTGCCCTTAATCTCTTTTTTCTCCTTAGTATCCCGATCGGCCGATTTTCGCGCCTCCAGCGAAATTTTCTCAAACGCTCCCAACAGCTCCCCCGCTGTCTTGAAACACATCATACGAGCATGATCTCGCAGCGGAACGTCTGGCACCCCGTCTATTAAATAGTCAACCACTTCTGCGCTCGGTATTGGTACTCGGTTTGCCAGAATTAATTTGTCGTGGTAATAATCCGTGAATTTTTCCCCAGATTTCCACGTCCTATCCTGAAATTCCTGGCGAAGCGCTAGTTGAGTGGGTCGATGATCAAACATAATTTTCATTTCCCCCAACAAGTCGACAATTGTCAGGGTGAGGTGTTCCGCTTTCGAATGAAACCAACTCGCGGCGCGGCCCTTGAGTTTTGAGCTGATCAACACCCGCGATGCATTCTCGTCCAACTGGTATGACGTACGCAATAGATCCACTTGCTGTTCCCATTTCCAGAAAGTATTATCGTTCCCGTCAAACTCACACAGAAGGTCACCGATCGCCCGTATGCTTAAATTAGCGGTTGCCGTCCTCCGGGAGTCCATACTCCCTGTACTTCCCGTCCTTGTCGAATCCGTCGATGGATTTCGCAGCCCTGCGGACTCTCGCCTGAAAAGTTCCACTTCCCTTTGCAGGACATCCCTTTCTCGCCGCAGCAGTTCCATTTCTCTACGAGCAGAGTCATCCAACTGTTGCCATCCCTCTGCTTGACTGACATGGAGGTGCCCATCACTTCGAAGAGTCGCCGATTCTTCCGCTACTGCTCTGCGTCGCGCTTCTTCGTCGCGAGCAGTTTGCTCGGCTGCCCGCGAATTTTCCTCCGCTATACTTTGCCAAATATTAGCATCACACTGCTCTAGCCTACCAATCAATTCGGCTTTAGCACCCGTTGTTACTAAATTCCGCACACGCAAGAATTCTTTCAATTCTGCCACTGTATAATTTGACATGTTGCTCGGGAAACAAAATCCGACCGTGAACCAGAGTCAAATTCGAATCAATTCGCGCCACTACGCGTCGTCCTCGTCCTCTGTCACAATTCACGTCGACCACAACACAAACACGAAATGGTTTTCCCGACAATACTGCCACAACACAATATACAGTTCAACCCGTTCTCCTTGGCACAGAGCTCACAATACCGCTTCCCGTGATCCTAATCGTTTTCTCCGTACTTTATCCCACTTCTGAATTATAGGAAGGCAAATCACGGATAGAGCGTGGTCAGGTGGTCGCTCAATAACTGAGGAGAATGATGTTAACTAGAGATTTATTAAAGTGATCTCGCCCGGGACGGTTCCTCCGGCCAACGTCTTTCGTCGGTCGCCAACAGAGAACTGTTTCAAACGCAGTCAAAATTGTCCTTAACGGCTACGTGACGCACAGCCATCTCGCCGCCAATACGCCATCGATGGTTACTCGCATTGTCGCCTGTTTATGGCACGGCCTGTAACCCTACCCTAAACTAACAGCCCCTCAAGCGGTCGGCCGACGATCGGCCGACTGTCTGGCTTATCTCCCTTCACTTGACACTATCGTCATCAAAAATGCCTACACCATATGATTTTTTACGCTGAAATGAATTATGTAAGAATTAATACAGTGACATTTTTTTTTTCAAAAATTTAAAAAAAAAAATTTCGAAAAAATTATTCGATTTTAAAATCCATACCCTTATCTCTGTAGTATTGTATACAAAGATTGCAGAAAAAAATTCAGCTCGATAACTTCATTTTTGTCCGAGTTATAAAGTTTCTATGTTTTGGCATAGTAACTAAAACGCTCCTGCTCCGTACGTTGGACTGACCAAAATGAACTACCAGTTATTTTACAGATAAAAATTCGAAAATATGCATATCCATATGATTTTTTACGCTGAAATGAATTATGTAAGAGTTAATATAGTGACAATTTTTTTTTTCAAAATTTAAAAATAAAATTTCGAAAAAATTATTCGATTGTAAAATCCATACCCTTATTTCTGTAAAATTGTATACAAAGACTGCAAAAAAAATTCAGCTCGAAAACTTCATTTTTGTCAGAATTATAAAGTTTTTATGTTTTCGGACAAAAATGAAGTTTTCGAGCTGAATTTTTTTTGCAGTCTTTGTATACAATTTTACAGAAATAAGGGTATGGATTTTACAATCGAATAATTTTTTCGAAATTTTATTTTTAAATTTTGAAAAAAAAATTGTCACTATATTAACTCTTACATAATTCATTTCAGCGTAAAAAATCATATGGATATGCATATTTTCGAATTTTTATCTGTAAAATAACTGGTAATTCATTTTGGTCGGTCCAACGTACGGAGCAGGAGCGTTTTAGTTACTATGCCAAAACATAGAAACTTTATAACTCGGACAAAAATGAAGTTATCGAGCTGAAATTTTTTCTGCAGTCTTTGTATACAATACTACAGAGATAAGGGTATGGATTTTAAAATCGAATAATTTTTTCGAAATTTTTTTTTTAAATTTTTGAAAAAAAATGTCACTGTATTAATTCTTACATAATTCATTTCAGCGTAAAAAATAATATGGAAATACATATTTTCAAATTTTTATCTGTAAAATAACTGGTAGTTCATTTTCACTTGAGTGACCCCCCTTAAAGCAAATATCGACCAGTTTTTCTGAATCGGCATAAAATTCTGAACATATTAGGTTTGTCCTGATAAAATAAGTAATATCTATATTAATTTTAATAGCCATTTTATATTAGGTCGACCGCGTCTCCCGGATTTACCCTATTACTTATTTATCTGTATACTCTCACCCCCCAGGTTCTAGTTCTTACACCCTTCCCCTTTATCCCCCAGAATCCCCCTTTTCTCCCGCCACCATTTTTCTACCCCTTATATCTATGTCTCTCTCTATTCTCTGCCCCTGAAACTCTTTTTATTCACCAGCTAGTACGCCTCTGTTTCCGCCGTATCGTGGCCGATCGTCGAGCTTTTCGGGAAAGCGTTTTCGCGCGTGACACCCGCTGCGACCGTGCGATCCCCCGATAAAGATGGCGACTTCCGGCGGCCAGCCAGCGAGGCAGAGCGGGCGCTCGCGTGTTTCGTGCGCACAGCACGCCCCACGCCACCCGCGGTGGTTTAAAACGGCACTTTTCTTGGCTGCTGACATTTCCAGAGCCGCTCTTCCCTGCCCTCCCTTCGCCGTCCCCTGCCATTGTTCCCCCCCGCGGCTGGCGTGTCTCGCGTTACACGCTAGACAGTCTCCCCGTCGTGATGCAACGGGGACTTGTTACAGCGGACGACGAGATGAGGTTGTTCAAGTACACGGTTCCGTCCGCGTTTAGGAATTGATGCAATTCGCCTCTGAGACACGCGGCCACGTTTTGTTTCACCACCCGCCGCGGACGTTTTTCGACCGTATAGGGAACGGTCTGTCACTGTTCTAGCCCTCTGGTATTGGGATGTCGCGGGCTAGGGGTTTTTGGAAGGTAGAGGAAGTTGCCTGGCAATTACTGGCTGTAGAATTTTGAGATAAATATATTTCTTTTTGGAGTTAGGAATGATTTTCGACGGTAATTATTAATGCAATCACTGGTATCTGAATTACTAAATCATAAGTCACAATTTACATAAATTATATCGCAATGTTTATGGAAACCACTTTGGAATCTAATTATAAATTATTACATTCAGAACTAAATTTTGAGCCGCCACTCGTAGCCAGAATATTCAATGTAATGATCGCAGCAGAAACAAGAGAGAAAGTAATTAAAAATTACGTAATTATGAGAATTTATTTTCGAATGTCGTATTACTCAATGCATGCCATAACGAAATATTCTTTTTTTTTTGGTACCATAAATCAACAGCTGGCGGCGCAAGCGTTAATTAATTAAGACGCACAGCTTGCACAGCTTTTAGTGTAATTTCCACGTGCCATAAAAAAAATGCACTGACACAGATCTGACAAGGTTATTATTAGCACGAGCACGAAAGCTTGGAACTACTGCGTGTATCTACGTTGAAATCGAATAATTGCTGTTTAGAACCACGTTGCTGGGAATAAGTCGTTCTCGAAACACGAGTTTAAACGCTGCTATTTAGTTAATTCCTATTTAAATTACCATTTACACATCTATAGGGTGCATTTAAGTACGTTAACGTGCGGCGTCATTGAAATGCAAACCACTCTGCGCAATCAATTTCATTCCTTTTTTTTTCTGTACTCGATATCGTCGGACTTTCAGCTGCGCTAGTTTCCTTGAACGACTCTTCTATTTAAAAAAAAATATATATTTAAAAAAGTTTTGTCACGAGGGTATCTAAGATATTGGCATAAATTTGTTCTGAAACTTTATCAGGTCAAGTGTCCATTCGTAATGATAAACGCTACTACAGCTGGAGAATATTTATACGATCATATTTTACTGAAAACAATTTAAAAGATAATGTACATATTAACATATGAAGTAACTATTTGCGATGGTAGTTGGAACAATGTGAAATGGTCGTTGTAATTGTAAAGGACTTTGCCCACTTCTCAATTGGAGACACAGAATGGTGGAATAGTGAAACATGAATGATAAAAATAATATCCGAGTGGCTTTGGGACGGCAATCTCTTTTATTTCACCTATGGAGAGAAGAAAAATATGTATAAGTACTTTCATACAGAGCGAGGCGAAGTGTAAGGGGACAAGGGAAATGGGTTCGTATATAGTCAGACGCGCTTTGTCACCAATGCAGTAGATAGTACACCTTTCAGAGTAAAAGTTATTTAGATGAATAAAGTATTGTGAACTATATAAAGTTACACGTTACTTCGCACTTTTAAGGAAAAAAAAAAACATTTCTTTTGCAGAAAAACTTTCAGTTTCAGTAAGTCCAACAAAGTTTCAAATAAATCACCTAAATCACCTAAAAACCTGTTACAAATAAATCAATAATAAAGCTAAAACTAAATAAGAAATAACAATCAATAAAACGATACTACAATCTTATACATACAACTTTTCCTAGAAGCTAGGAAACCTATGTGAGCATTTCCTCATTCTACTTTACAACTTCTGTTAATCTAGTTACGTTCACAGTCACAATTCTGAGACACCCTGTACGCTGAACGCGAGCACATTTTGATACACTCGGAACTACTGAATTAACCAGCGCCCTCGAATTAAAATGATTGACCTTAAAAGCTCGTAATTCTCGGGCGAAACGTTCGGTGGAGAGCATCTTATCTCCTCTTTACGATCGTTACAACGCCTGTAAGGGAGCCCCTTCATATTTTCCCGCGGCCGTGGGCGGATCAATTTTAATCGCCGCAGTGCCCAGCCCGTTAACTTATATGAACAGCACGTGGCGTCGCTCCGGAATAGAATTCGCAGAAGATAACGTCGCCATGATGAACCACCAGCCAACTGAGATCCTTCCGTTCCGACGAACGGTCTGCATGTTTTGACAGTTGCACCAAATGTCTTGTGTCTAGCATGCCGGTATAATTCTTCGTTAAGCTGGCGGGATTACTTTGCTTGTAAACGATAACAGCGTTCAGATTGCGCTACTCTTGCGCACGACATCCCAAGAACCGTTAAAAGACTTAATTTAGCAATGATTCTTACAGTATGTTGTGGTATCATCCACACGGGGGCGAGAGTTCTGTTTACGGGGGTACAAATAATGTTACTTTAAGTTATGCTAATTATTTAATTATTAATTCCATTCACTTACAGTTTAAATTTGAATCGCGAAAGGTGAGAATATTTGATAGTTTAATGATGCAGTTAATATTCTACAATCTACATCGTCCCCGATGCCAGTAATATTATTCAGGAGTTTGCGAATCTAGAGATTATTTTATTAGCAGGATTTCGTAGGAAACTTGTAACTGGTGGCCAGCACGGCAGTCACTTCCATTAATGGTGTTAATAATAAATGGATGTTCCATTTCAAGTTGCCTGAATATTGGTCTGATTATAAGTGGAATTCCTGTAGGTACTCTGATGGAACTTCTGATGAATATGGCGCGGCAGTCAACGCGTTCAAGAGGGTTACAACTTTTTGAAATACAGAAGAATGTTAATTACTGCAAGTGTTTATAAACGAATTTTGGTACACACTCGATGTGCATTATATATTACATAGCGCATTGTAAAATATTATGCGATTTTATTTGATTTCGGATCTTCTTCCACTGTTTCATCATCTTTCCCAATTTCCCTCCGAAATATTTATGATTCCACGTGAATATAGATATATCATTCTACTTAAAAATTTATTCAGGTTACTTAAATATATCACTACAGTTATTCCACTTCCGCGCTGTACATGTTTCCCTGTCTTTAATAACAAAGGAGATAATTCTGTATAAAATGCTTCGCGTGAAGCCGTTAATTTTAATTAAATTATCCCCCTTTTATCCTACGTTTCCCCCATTTCCTGGACATTTGAAATCTGTGCGCAGCTCGAGAGAAGTTGTAACAAAGCACTTTGTCCAGGAACTAAGAAGAGTTCAGAAAAAATAATTATTTCATGTTCATATTTTGCTGCGTAAATATAGTACTTCAGAGGGTAATTATTCAAGAACTGAACTGAACTGTATTGCACAGCAATGCGGGGTTAACGACATTTAGAGATTCGGTGTTATGGTGACTTGGTATCGGTTGTTATCGATAGCAATAGAACTGTGTTACACTGTTAGAACTTAAGTAATTGTAAGTGAGATTGACGTGACCTGGGTGTCGAGAGGTTAACCGATAGGATTGTGCCGTTGGATGTCTCCGCGAACGAATTGATTCTTCCTGAAAATACAAGCCGAGGGTTCGCCGTTCTAATCGCCCGGGTTTCTCTTGGTTGTAATTCGCCTTCTCGAAAGAAAACGTGTCTCAATAATTACGAGGAAGCTAAGCATACTAACTAGAAGCGCCCGTTTCATTAATCCATTTAGCACGCAGTTTGTCACGGCTTCTGAGTATCTCTTTAATAACTTTAAGGGAGATTAGCATGGGGAAGTCGCGCGTAAATGCTAGCACAGTGTGTGAATAAGCTTTTGATCGAAAGCTTACAAAATGAAATTCAAGGTGAGTCTGAGAAAATTTGAAAACTGAGGTTTCACACTGTCACACTGTTCTCCTAAAGAAGAACGATTTCAAATGTCAAGTGTGCTATTTGTACAATGCGTAGGGTAGTTCTCTGAAATTATGCGCATTTCCTTTTTAAATATTTGACCCGTTACAGTGAAAGGGAATTAATTAATAAAGGTAAGCTGCATCGATATGTGTAATTGAATTTATTTATCTGCCCTTTGCGTACAATATATCTGAGGAAATGGAAACATAACTTGAGCTACAAATAAGTTAGTCTGACAAACCTAAAACTAATTTCTAAACCTTTATAACTCAATTATATCGTCGTTGCGTTATTCCGAATGAAAGAACTTAACGCATAGGTAGGGAACTTTAAGAAATATTTCAGGAAGCAGGAGTGCAGAATGAAGCTATTCGAATATGTTTCTTAAAAGGTAAAACAATTCCTTTGGACATACAATTTTTCACATCGCCGCGAGCAGCATGTTGCTTCATTTCCCGAAGTCCAGGATTAAGTTTTAATTGACCAGATCTCAGTGTGCTGAATTCCCAAAGTATCGAGCAAGATTGCGCCTGGTTAAATGTATTACCGTGGAAAGTTATATTAAAGGGGCAGCAGAGTTTTGTCGTTGGTAGAACGCCACTTGAGGCGCTGTACTTTCAACTTTACTCCCGCCCCATCGATCTACTCCGGATATCCTTTAATCCCTAACAGAAGCAGCCCTGCACGATGTGTTGACTCCGTGAACGTTAAGAAATATATTAAGATGTATAGCTTTCGCGCAATGTTACTAAAGATCTTGGGAGAAATTTAATTTTAGTGCCGTTGAAAAAAGATTTTGGACATGTGTCAATAAAAAGAGATACGGAGGGTGGAGGTCTGCGGATCAAAAGTATCGGGAAGATAATTGAATATTGCAGGTGAAGCAGTGTGGCATGATATCTGTATTATAAATGAATAATCTAAAATTAAATAAATTAAATTTTTTCGATACTCGACAGGATCACTCGACAGTTTGCATCTATTTTCGACTACGTGTTGCCACAGTCGTCGACCTGCTTTTTATCTTTGAAAGTTTCATGCGATTCAGCATCCGTTTCTAATTATATCTTCTTCCGTCGATATAACATTTCTTCGGTTCGGAATTATGTATCTGTTACCATTTTAGAATACTTTCGCGTCTTAATGAAGATAATGTGGAACTGTATTAGTAATTTCCTATCAACTAGACAATACAATTGAGTGAAAGCGACACAATTTTCCTCCAACATTCTTCCTTTTGCGTGACCCTCGCATTTCCACCCTTTTAAATAAACCATTACCTCATGCGTGCCCACCCTTTATGTTGTTTTGCGTGCTGGCTGACGACCGTCCTATTTCTTTCCCTTCTTAGAACTAAACACTCAGAACATGTTATAGATGAAGAATTAGGGTGGTACGATTAAGGGTGATACAGAAATTCCGACAAGCTGTCGTATGCGAATGTGTACAAGGCAATATATGTACTTACACTATAGTATGTAAATTATATCATAATGTTGGTAATAGCAATGCAAGAATTCTGGAATAACTCCACTATGAAATTGTTTTTAAAACGTTTCATAACAAGTTATTTATTCTCACCTCCCCATTATTACCTCTCCACAGAATTTTCGAACTGTGTCGAATCGATAATCTATAATACCATGAAATTATAAAGTTCCTATTCCTGTATCGAATTGCCGTATTATTCACCACTCCTTAATCCAGAATTACAACGAAACGAAGATTAAATCAACCTACCCGAGCTTGATCACAAAACCATTCCCCGCAACCCCCTCAAATAAGAAAACAATTTACCCATTTAAAGATCCCCTGAATATATCGTGAACCTACCCACCCTTCGCCACACGTCGTCGCCCTCGTTGCGTCACAAATATATCCACCCACCCCTCGTTCATAAACAAAGAGCATGTAAATTCTCGTCATTTGTTCCCCGCGTTGGTGCGTTCGGTCGAACCACCAGGAATGTCCACAAATTCTCGTTTACCCGTCAAAGAAGAATGAACGGGGACGAGGGTAAAGATATAGACTGACAGTGGAGAAACGAACGTAGGGGGGACGGGGGATGATAACGGTGGAACGAGCAGGAGGAAGCAGGAGGGTGAATACGAACGAAATGACCTCTTGACCCCCTTTTCGGGGAGGTAGTCGAGTGGAAGTAGGCTCGATAAATCTCCGTGGTGGGGGTAATTCCCAGCGAACCTTCGGCTGGGATGATAATCAGGGATGTTGCCCTTAACGATAAGGGTGGCTCTCGCGTGCGATGCACGGTTTAGCGTCGGCGTAACTCAGGATGAGAGCGTGCTGCGTGTCCACGGGCTACACCCTGACGAGCATCCTCTGGGAAAACGAACCCCAACCCCCCTCTTCCCTCCGCTATAAAAATAGCCCCTCCACCTCCCCCCCCCCCCCGGTGCAGGCAGGTTTTTCGAATGTTGACTCTGCCAGATGCAATTGGTAACATGGAACACCGCACGCAGCGGGATATGCAAGAAGCTTTATTTATAAGATACGTAGAGGTTATGGGGAAACTGTTCATCCTGGGACATTGTAGTAACATCGCGATAAAACGGGCAAAAAGGGAAAACGGAAGGGCACTATGCTGCTTCGTTGTTGCGTGGAAGCTGTCGAAAACAATCCTCGTGAGAATCAACGGATATACTTCCGAAAGGGACCGGTGGCCGATCGAGATGAGGTTTGGAGGGAGGAGTGGGGAGGGGGTGAGGACCCTAAATCTAAAATTGTAGCTCCGGGTATTTATTAGTTTCCAAAATATTAATAAAAAATTATTGTTAATTTTTTTTTTTTGAAATTTTGTTTGGACGTAGGTGCGGGCACCCCTACCCGGCGACCCTCCCGTCCCCGCAAACTGTTTTACGAACTGCTGGACGCGTTCCCCTTACCTCCGCGTGCTCCTCAGGCACCGGAAAGGCACGCGTATTTAGCTGAAATTCAAAGTCAATTTTCTTGAAAACGAAGCGCGATATTAAAAAATTGTATTCTATATTTTCGTCTTATTTTGGCCTGTCGAATCGCCCCCTAGAATATTGACTATCAGTAGAATAACACCCTATATAGTAGGATGGGTCGCATTCGCAAGTTGCTGGTTCAAATCTCCAAACTCACATCGGTTCGCTACCATGCTTTACGCGCCCGCAAGCGGGCGCGCACCCCCCCGCGCTAATCTAGCCCCAACCAATACTAATGTCCAGAAAAAGTTGAAAAGTGGAATGCGTTATGTCGGAATAAGTCAACAGAAATACTAAAAGTTTTTTATTAATATCTCGGAAACTAATAAATTCCCGAAGCAACAATTTTAGATTTAGGATCCACACACCCTTCCCTCTCCTCCCCCCAAACCTCATCTCGATCGGCCACCGGTCCCTTTCGGAAGTACAGCCGAATCAACAGTTGCTTGCAGGGAAGATTGTTACTACATATAAAATATTTGCACTCGACTTAATTATTCAAACTGCAGAGATTGGAGGGACAATAATTAGTGATATTTTGGAGATACCACAGAGTTAGGATTGTGTTCATTATCGTGTGGGTAAATGTTAGACTTCGATACATCAAAAAGTCTTTGTAAATTTGGTTAACGAAGTTAACCTCTCTCCTTCACAAAATAACACCCGATTTTGAGAGTTGTGCATAAGGGTGGCCCTTATTTTCAATCCGCGATTTCTTTTGCTCTCACCCCCTAATATGGTTGCATTTCATAAAAAAAAATAGTCCCTGAAAAAGATTATTGCAATCGGACAACAAAAAAGCGACGTGCGTTACGAAAAGTAGCACGTTTCAATTTTCTTATGAAAAGTAGCACGTTTCAATTTTCTTACGAAAAGTAGCACGTTTGCCTTCGTTCTCACGAAAACTATCACGTTTCGGTTTTCGCTGCGAAAACTAGCACATTTGAGCGGTTTGCGACGAAAAATAGCATGTTTCGTCTTTCGCCGCGAAAACTAGCACGTTTGAGCGGTTTGCCACGAAAACTATCACGTTTCGGTTGTCGCTACGAAAACTAGCACGTTTGAGCGGTTTGCCACGAAAAATAACATGTTTCGTCTTTCGCTGCGAAAACTAGCACGTTAGAGCGGTTTGCCACGAAAAGTAGCATGTTCGCGTTTACCCCGCGTTCGCAATTCCCGCACCCTCCCTTACTTAAATTATGTAGATTAAAATTTTCATATGTGTTGTCTTTTGGAGATTAGATGGAATTATTATTTATTAAACAATATTTTCAACAGTTGAATTCTTTTAAACTGCCCACGCGCTGAAACGCGATAGTTTCTGCAGTCTGCAGTGTAATTCAAAACGAGCTATTCTTCGTGGCCAAACCGGATAATATGTTAGTTTTCGCCATAAATTCCCAAACGTGCTATTATTCGTGGCGAAACAGTATAACGTGCTAGTTTTCGTCGCAACAGTACGAAATGTGCTATTCTTCGTGGCGAGGCAGCCAAATGTGTTAGTCTTCGCGGCAGAAGACCAAACGTGCTAATATTCGCCAGAAACGATGGAACGTGCTTCTTTTCGTGGCAAACCAAAACGTGCTACTTTTCGTAAGAAAATTGAAACGTGCTACTTTTCGTAACGCACGTCGAAAGGGTGCTGACCCGGCCTTAAAGTTTAGAAGTCGTCAAAATGGTTTGAATTTAAAGAATTTCTCAAAAACGGTAAGCCCCATCTAAATTTTGTTCAAATAATATTAAAAGAGCATTCAATTTTCTACAATTACTGTATATATAAGTTTTTGGTGTTTCCAATCAATTTTTAGATAATAGCTTTTGAATATAGAGAGGTCCGCACTTCGCGCGTCTCACCTGTACGGCGTGACGTATGCCTATACGCGCGTAGTGCGGACCTCTCTATATTCAAACGCTATTATCTGAAAAATGGTTGGAAGCACAAAAGAATTATATATACAGTAATTGTAGAAAATTGAATGCTCTTTTAATATTATTTGAACAAAATTTCGATAGGGCTTACCATTTTTTAGAAATTCTTCAAATTCACACCATTGATGACTTCCAAACATTAAGGCCTGGTCGGCACCCTTTCCTGTTGTCCGATTGCAATAATCTTTTTCTAGGACTATTTTTTTAGCCCTGGTGAGACCAAGAAATACAAAAAAAATTTCGACACGTATAAATAAGGGCCACCCTATTGTACACGCATATATTCCATAAATTAAAAGTGCATCTCCACTGGAACTTGTAGTCGTATCATCGTATGTACAGAGACTTTCAGAAACTCATCGTAACGACACTACAGTCCCCAGAGAAATATACATTATCCACCCTCGGTAAACTTTCACTCTCTGTCATTTTCACATCCCCTCGTTATTTCGATTCGTGCCACTTATTCAAACGGGACAACAGGAAGCAGAAGGGCGCGCGATGAGCGTGCCACGGATACTTCGTGGTCAAAGGATCAAACGTGAAACAAACATCCTCCACGCCCATGCTCGGTCTGCAAGGCGTTCGCCTCGCTCTCGTCACAGGCCGACTCTCGTCGCTTTACTGGCTCGCGGTTATTAATCACCGGCCACTCGTTGCGCGGATGCGCCCGAGTTTGTCAAACGTTTCGTTTAATCCGCGGCGTTGTTCGTGGCAATGCCGACAAAGCTGCCACTCGAGTATAGAAACCGCGTGGGAGGTGAGCCTGAGAAACGGTCCTCCAGGTAGTTCGTGGCGGTTTCCAAGGTGGAATAACGGAGGTGGGCCTGTCGGCCGACATTGTGCCGCCCCAGGGGAGCTTGACTTAAGGACGCTTTGTGAGACGACGGCGCGCAACACGAAATCCGTCTCGCAGCCCGCAGTTTCGGCTCCGAGGCCAGCCGTGAAAACGGAGGGATCTTATGATTCTAAAATTAGCCGCACCCGTTGTGCCGCTCTTTCGCGTGGTTTCGTCCGGAGCGTTCCTCGACGTCGTCGCCGCAAGTTTGCGCGCGTGGTTCGGATTAACGAAACGCTCGGCGCGCAGCCCGTGGACGACGAGAGGGGAGGAACGAGAGGATTCTGTGGCGGGAAATGTATTTACAGTGTCTAGAGGTTGCTCGATATTTTCATGGAAGGCTTGCCGAATCTGCGGAGTAGAAGGAGTTCCATAGGGGACGAATTGCTTGGGGCTTTTTTTGAAAGAATATTTTGGTGGGTGGTGTCACGTCCTGGGTGGAGGTTAGGACAATGACAAGGAGTTCTTGCCCCGCTGCCTCCAACGTACCATCGCGCCCTAAGGCCGGCCGGATTACGCCGCAATGGAGTAAACTGTGCGGGGCGGGTGGATTGGCTTTTTAACCCCTCAACGACCGACCCCTGAAACGAAAAACTGACCGTGAGGCCCGGGCCCTCGGAACGAAAACGTCACTTTGCTACCTGAGGCCTCGGCACTGAAACATCACTGTACAGACAGCCTTTAGAGTGTCTGGTACTGACGCAGGAGCCACTTGAAAAACAGGGTCCGTACGAGATACGGAGGTGGGCGACCAGTGGAAAACTTAGGGTCCGTACCAGATACTGAGGTGGGCGACCAGTGGAAAACTTAGGGTCCGTACCAGATACTGAGGTGGGCGACCAGTGGAAAACGGAGGGTCCGTACGAGATACGGAGGTGGGCGACCAGTGGAAAACTTAGGGTCCGTACCAGATACTGAGGTGGTCGTTGAGGGGTTAAAGGATCGAGGAGGAAAAGAAGAGGTGTGTTTCGTCTTGGGACCGTCAGCTAGACTCATCAGTAGGGCTACAGCTGACGGCCCCTGCCCTAGACACACACGGGGACACAGAGGATGTGATTTCGGAACTTGTATATATACGAATGGATGGGAGATTGAGAACTAGCGAGAAGATTAGACCTCTGGTGGCGCTCGTCGACACTAAGTCGCGATACCGTGGTGGGGCCGGGACGTCACAGGTGGAATGATTCGTTCACAGTGATCTTGTGTTTTCATCGAGGAAAGGAGAAAGACACTGGTGTCCTTTTGTATCTGAAATGTTAGGTACCTAATAGTCGAATTTCAGTGATTCCCTTCATCCTCTTTATGCAATCTCTTTTCTTTCGTGAATAGAACTTTGTGCGATACACGCATATCCGTTTTAAAATATATTTATCCTCCAATTTTATACACTGAAAGGTTGGCTTTCTAATAGATAAATTAATCACTTTTCAGTCCTGCAAAATTTTATTACCACAACTTGCAATTCCTCCCGCTTGCACTCACATCTCCGACAGAGCACCGCAGCTGGCGTCGCGGATCTCAGCGAGCGCGACGAATTCCTCAGGAGCAATTTAATTACGCGTCATCCCCCGTGTTCTTTCAGAAAGCAAAACGGTGTGCTCGATCGATCGGTTCGATTTTCGAGCGAGAGGCGGTGGGGAAGCGCGAGGATGCCCGCCACACGCGAAGCGCCTCGCCCGGTCCCGGCTGGGAAATTGATGAAAAGTGGGATTCGACGCCGAGCACTTTGGCGCTAAGCGGATGAACGGACTGTTTCTCCCGCGAGCCGCCACCTCTCGCTATTTTCGCGTTTGTCCTGCGAACTCCAGCTTAAATTATTGCGTGTACCGGGCGGACGCTTCTCCAAGGGGCACAGATTCGACCCCCTAACCTTCCAATTACCAGAGCTGAATGCTCGCCCGTATTGCGACTGCGTGCGCTGCTAGAGAGTCCCTCTCCACTCTCCCTTCGCGCTGCCTTCCTGGAGGGCCTCGTGAAACACGGGCCAAGTAAATTGGAGGATGGTAATCGGACTTGCACAGTTTTCCCTAATTCAGCAAGCCCTCCCTCTCGCCCCTCTTCGTTCCCACCCCTTTCCAGCAGGAGCGGACCTCGCCGTCCTCGGCCAGGGCAGAGCGCGAAATAATGAATGGCTCTCGAGTTTCCACGGGTCCGAATCCCGGGGACATCGTCGCCAACACATCACCCTTCCTCCCTCCCCATCAACCCCACCGCTTTTCTCTGGAATATTCATTCGGGGCTTCTGAATTGCGTGGCCCTTTTAAATCCCTTTGTTAGGCGACCACGCTATACATACTGATGACGCGATTTTGGCGCGTGCCGGTCAGGGGGTGGTCCGCGAATGGGAAGATTGGCTGTGGCCATTTTGGGGCATGGTTTTGTGGAGTTTCTGTTGTTCACGTGTGGCTAAGTAATTGCGGTAGGGTGGTGCTTGTGTTGGTTCGAGGTATTTGGATGTCGGGGGTGGAGAAGGTCTTCTTCTTACGAAGGATCCGGGGAAGGTTGATGATGGATGCTTAATGGAGAGATGATGAGAGAAAGTGGAATTAAAACTGGGGATTGTTCATCGAATTGAGGTTCTTGTATTGGAAGCTTTCTTCAGTCGGGGGCCCTATGCACTGCTGCCGTGGTAAATTGTAAACGCTGCCCAATGGACATCTTGGTAAATTCGTAAACTAAAATAACTTGCCCTTTTTATTTTATTAACGTCTCTGATTTACGCGAGGGAGAAGGCAATTGTGTACCAGATGTTATTCTTTCGCGCAGACTTAAAATGCAGCGGAATTTTCATCTTTATCCCCCTCTTTCACCCCCCATAAATTCTTGTACATTCTCTGAAAAAAGAAGCACACGCGCAAAGAAAAATCGAGAGCTGCTGGCGGTCACCGATGTTTACCAGATACTCCCACTTGTTAAAGTATTTTCCTGTTACCACGTGTAGTTCATATTCCATGTAACTTAAAACGTTCCAAACGCTCAAAATAACGGTCTATCCGAATGAAATGCCAAAACTGATCTCCAATATCTGTAATAACGCGAGACGATTGAAAATCGAAATTCGGCTATTTTTGTTCCGTTTAGGGAAGCAGCTGGCAAGTGCCTTACTCTCGTTTCTTTAAATATCATCTTTGACGACCATCGCTTCGCGAGCACGGTCTACGAAATAATGAATGGCCCTCAAGTTTCTACAGTTGTGCATTTTACGACCTCCGCTGCCAGCGCCTAGTTCCCCCCTCATTCGGAATATTCATTCGGGACTTCTGAATTGCGTCACTTTAAATCCCTTTGTTCTACCGCTACGTTATACATACTGATGATACGGAGCAATTATAACGGGCAACGGGGCCAGTATACATGTGAATACACACGGCCAACCCCCGGACAAAGTAAAAGCTTTTATTTTTCCTGCGCATTGAGAATGAAGAGCAACCACAGACACAAAAACCCTCCCATCCTATGGAAATAATCCCTAATGGGAACCTAACGATTCCCATTAGCAAGTGCGAAGAAAGAAAGGGCAAAGTTACGTGCTCGCTGCCGAAATCATTTCTTCCAAACTGGACAGAATTCAAGTTTCTGTGCTTCGATAAGGACTAACGGCTTCTCTAATTAATTCGCGGATTTACTTTGAACTGACGGTTGATTTTATGCGCAAAATTGCACTCCGGGATTCTGTGGCGATTTTATTTTGCACTTTTGGTGACTTTGGATTAATTATGTTATTACTAGCAGAGATGAAAAATAGGGTTTCAATAAAAAGTGTAGCGTTTCTTTCGAAAACTTCAAGCAGACTTTCAATTCAATTTGATAATTCATACTTTCACGGTTTATATATGTAGATTCCAAGATGAGATGTCGCCAAATTTAACGGATTACTTTAATGACTAAAATGAATTTATTATCGCATCATCAACTACCACCCTTAAATATCTAATATCATCTTGCTCTATTACAAACTAATAACATTCCGATTACAATTAAACTGTATTTCGCAGAACAAATCCATTTTGTAGCCTCCAACCGTAATCCACGGCAATCAACATTTAAACATTTCCCATGCCCCTTGCGCTTCAGGCAATTTCACAACACCGGCATTAATTCTCCAACCACCAATTCCTGGATCATTTCCAAGAGTCGGGGTCAGAGAAAGAAGCGCAAGATTAATTCCCCCCCGCCCCCGCCCCCGCCCCCGCCCCCGCCCCCGCCCCCCGAAGTTTAAACGCGCGATAACCCTTCCCGATAACGTCGAGTCACCTTTCTCGCCGTGTAACAGAGTTTTGATACAGAACTGGCCGGATGACGGCGGGAAAGACGGGGCGGGGTAAGAGCAGAGGGTGCGTTCAGAAACTCGTGAAACGCGGGGGCGAGCAACTATAACTTAGCCTCAGCCGGGGTTAATCGTCGTAATGCCGTGATTTAATACCGCGACGAGACGAATATCCTCCATTCCTAGAATTAATGGCAGGATGCACTTCGCACTGACAAAAGAAAACGGCGCTGGAGTCGCGAGACATTGGCCCGTAATGCTTAATTTATTGGTACGTTTAGTCGTTGGCCGAGCAGAAACTCGATTGTGTACCCTCGGAATCCAGATTACTGGGCGTACGTCGTCGATACGAGTGGTGTTCATTCGATAGTGAATTTATGGAGTCGGGGCAGATATTCCTTACGCGGGGTCTGAGGGATCTGTTGGAAGACGCTGTGAGAAGGTACTTGTTCAGGGGAAGTGTTTAATGTGACCGTGGTGTACGGACGACACATTGGCGACGTTCTCTTTTCGAGATTTGCGGGGGAAATGCTTCGAGGACAACAATGTTGCTTCCGTGAGCAATAGGCAGGTGAGATACACTTTGTAGATTGCTTCATTTATGTTAATACTGGATTGCTAAGGAGAATTTGATTTTCCATATAAAAAAGTATTCTTCAGTTCTCGACCAGAACAGAAAAGTTATTTTCTTTATTTAACACGGAATTCGCTGAAGAAGCCATACAGTAATATTGAAAATTTTAAGATAAAATATGTGTGGAATATGCAATATTAAAATTCATATTTCCATCTCATTCGTAAACTGTAAACCGTTTAATGTAATATTGTTAATCAATGTTTCTTTATAAATAATATGAGATTCCATGTATTATAATATTTTCTTCTATTCAGTATCCAACACTTTCCCTAATTCCAGGGTAAAATGTTGGATATTCCTCGCTATAAGTAAAGGAAACTTCTGCCTTTTGGTGAAAAATTGAGGTTGAAAAACACTGAATATTTTATCGATATGTGTCCCTTGACGGCGCCAGCTACCACACAAGACACATTTACTTTGTTTCGGAGTGGTAGCTGCGTAAGGCTACTAACTCCTACTAGCTACCTACGTACGTCGGGAAACTAATTTAATAACGGAACGACTGTACAAATATCATAAAATATAGTTTCAAGAATGTGCTAACGACTTACCAGGTCGATGAACTCAAAATAAATCAAATAAGAAGCTTTGATCTCTTTGACCAGCTTCTATTACAAGCAAGCATTGCAGTAACCCCAATATTCTGTAATTTTGTTTTTCAATTATTCGTTTCGCAGTCCACCCGCCTACAACACGCCGCCACGTTCGTTTAATCAATTTTCCCACCGAATGAACAGTTTAATTTCTAGTAGATGAATTTCATGGTATCAGCAAGAATTACGTATGTGTGTTAAAAACTCGCCAGCAATCATTCCTGAGTCCATCGAATCGCCGAGGAGCCCCGAAAACCGCAAAAATTCTATTTGCTCGATGAACAAATATGAGCCACTTGAATTCACTCCCATCGAATCGAATTCTAACAAGCAGGTCGCTAATGAAGCTGGTTTCGCGCGGGATGAAAATGGATGACAGTTTGGATTGGATCTTTCATGTTTCTATCCTTCTTGCTGGTAAGTGTGACCCGTTAAAATTCACTGCGTCCAAGCTTTCGCTGTCAATTGCTTCCTACCGCTCGCCCCTCCGCGGTTCCAGGGAGTTTTTAACGAGTTTAACAGGCAACTCATTCGGTGCAACGGCCCTCAACAATCGAACGAGACGGATGTGCGGTTGTCAAACGTACCGTTAGAATTCGAACTGGCCTGAAATCCGCCAGGAACGTCCGCGGAAAGCCGATAAAGTTCGAATAAACGTCGTATTGCCTCATCGTTATCGGCAAATCTGTAGCCGCCGTAACGAAAAACACCCTTTGCTGGCGTTTGTACTTTCTGGATGTATCCATGCTACAATATTGATACAATTTCAAATAAACAATGCCATATGCGATGTAGCCCTATTTCGTTTCGTTAGGCAATCTTAAGGGGGCGCAACCACTTTAGGAGACCGAAAATTAGATGATTTTTGGGATTTTTTTTATTGCGAAAAAAACGGAAATTTCCGCAACTCTAACAATAATTTTTTCATGTTTTCATATATCTCTGGTAATTATTTCAAGTTGTTTCATCCATTGTATTAAGGTGTAATCCGCTGTGTCCCTTGGCGTGTCCTCATCGTCGTTGTCGATTTGCGGGAATCGTGCAGCTCGCAATTAGCATCTGAACTAGTCCAAAAAAATTTGATACATTCTTGAGATGTTTTTTAAGAACATGAACTTAAATTTTGAAAAGAAATCGAGAACTTAATGTTGGAACGTGTTTGAAAAGAAAATGATCGATTTTTAGCATTTTGTTTCCCGGCATTTTGCAATAATAAATATGTTTTAAACAATCTAAGCTTTCCAACTTTAGGTTCATGTTTTAATAAATTATATTATGTAAACGTGTTCCAAATTTGAAGATGATCCATCGATTAGTTTTTGAGTTATGATTCCCGCAAATTGAAAAAATGTCGTTTCGAGAAAAACACGTTTAAAGTTTCACAAACGAAAAACTCAAACTCAAATGTGTTTAATCAAATGATAAAGTGTCTTACCGATTAATCAGCGATTCCACCCCAAAGCAAAGGTACTATGCTCTACGTCGCCAGGTGAGTCATAAAAAGGGACTACCTGACTCAGCGCTCGTGGATACCTGGGCGCGCTTGGGAGTCGAGCGGAGAGTCTTTATCATTTATATACATACCGTTAGAAGGAATCCGAATATCGTTTTGAAATTTTCAGGGTATATTCTTAAGATATTTTGCTAATGATTTATGAAATAAAAGAAAAAAATTGATTTTTTGAAGCATCTAAAGTGGTTGCCCCCCTTAATATATAAAGCAGAAAGCTTCTAAATATTTGTGTGTTTGTCTGTCGCCTAAAAACTTTCGAACGATAAACTCTGGGATCACGAAACGTGCCTCAGCTCATTATGCCTGACTAATCCAGATGAATGTGACCATTTTCACAAAAAAAAAAAAAAAATAAAAAATATTCTTTTTTATAAAATCAGAATCTAAATTTCGGGCGAAGCCGAGTACTAAAGCTAGTTAGGTATATCACAAATAACACGCTAGACGTATTTACGGCACAACGGTAATCCGGACGTACCTATTGTTCTCCTTTTATTCTCTGGATTTTACACAACGGCCGTTAGACACGCAAAACTATGAGCCTTGTTTGCATCCCGCGGAATCAGTTTGCATCGACTCGTTCGATACGGTCAGCTGTGCTCGATCGGAGTACAAAGGGCCTACGGGCACAAAGTCCTCCTTATGTGTATTACACATCACGCTAGACACAGGAGCACGTCAGGCGGCTAGAAAATATACATGGAGGAGGCTGAAAGGTCCTCCAACTATGGATCGCCGGTGGATCGTGAACCGTAAGGAGAGCGAAAGGATCATACTTTACGCACACAGAGCGCACATTGTTTCCTGCTTCTATTATAAGTTTGAAAGAAGTACGGGGGATGGTCCGAGCCAACCATTTATTAAGATTCGCTTCCGTTCCGGATGTGCCTAACGACTTTGATCAAACTTCTGAGTAATCACTGCTAGATTCCAGCGTTTGCAATCCTGGCGGGTTCGAGACTGAAATTATTGATTCCTAATCATGAAACTAATTTTCCCGTATTTCTGAAAAGATTGTAGGCAAGATACTGTACGTTTCTCGTGTGACAGCTTGATACAGTGCATGCGAAATTCATTCGTTGAAAACTTAGGAACGTTTCGTTAATAATTTACCTTGGAATATTTATGTACAAGGTGTCACCAAACAGAATGACATCTGTCCGGAATCTGGTTGAAAATGCAATGCGGTTGAGAAACTTTTTATGATGCTTTTAAAGGCTTCGACTAGAATTATTACTAAAAATGTGTTATTTCGTAGCGGCACGCTGTAGATACAAATATTCTTGTGTCTTCGTGCCTCGTAATTCACAGTAAACATAAATTCCCTCACAAAAGATGAATATAATCCGGCGTACACCGCTGTGGCACTATAGTGGATCTTCTGCAATTTTCCAGTTACAAAGTAAACCGCCCGACGTATGACGCTGTAATCTTCATAATTTTTCCCCGACTCGTAAGTTACGCGTTTAACCTTTAATTTAACTTGCGCTCACCAGCGAAATATGGTGCCACCGGTAAGTTCCATAGTCTACCGTCCGTGGCAATATCTTGGAGCGTTTACGCGGGGATCATACTTTTCAGCCATGCTTCGCATACAAAGTGAAACACGATCGCGATAATTTTCCCAGGAACAAAAAGAAAAGTGGGGCCGCGCTGGGGGACCTGTATCGAAGAAGCGCTTCGCTGAGAACTGTATTTGTGGCGAAGCTTCAGGCCGCGGCCGAAAAATACAAGGTACGGAGAAATTCGAGGTACAAAGCGAGGACAGGATGATTCCCCGTGCAAAAATGAGTGAGAATTTAAGAATAAATTCTTTTCGGCCGAAGCTCCATCTTCGAGAGGAACCACTTAGAAATCTTATAAGGTGTTGGAGGGAATGAAACAAGTTCTCGAGTATCTAATCTTTTTATTTCGCTAATTAAAAAATTCATATGGAAAAATTTATTGTAAAATTCTGGTTGAAGTTTTCCTCGCTTGTAGGGTAAGTCCGGGAGTGTTCGACCACCGGGAGAGTCCGGCCAGTGCTGATATTTTAATACTGACGCAAGATAAGGGCACTGTGTGTTATTGACACAAAAGAAATGAAGGCGCTTGTTGTTTATCTCACATTGACCATTGTCACAAATCCATATTTTAATTATAAGATACAGTTAAGACTTTATGCGAGGCTGAAAGTTTTTAGACCAACTTACAGTGGTGGCAATATTTGAAAAACAGGTAAGTTTATTTAAACTCTTCCGATATTGGGGATATAATATTCATATAACTACAGTGTAACACCAACAATACGTATGTATTCGTTTTTAATTCTTTTTGTAAGGTGGTCGATCACTACCTTGATTACTCGTAGTGGGTGGACGGTCTAACCCCGACATGCGGGTGAGACCGACCAGTTGCAGTGCCAATGTTTTTGATTGAAAATGAAAATAAATATTTGAAATTATCGCACACTATAATTTATATATACCCTAAATTGCTTGGGCTTTGCTTTAATGTGCATAAAACGACAAAAATGTGAAAAACAACGATGCTACAATTTCTTTTCCAAAAAGTGGTCGAACTCCCCCGGACTTACAATACTACTAATTTTACCGTATAGAGTGTCGCGAGTTTATAACAGATTCAGGCGTAAATGAAAGTAGTCACCGAATGTATCGGTGCTTCAACTTGTCAAAACGGTCCCTGTCGGCCATTTGTCTCCGTGAACAACGGCTTTTGGCTACCTTTCTACTTTCGTATGACCGATTCGGAAATTAATATTAGGTGAACATTCCTTAGACAGGAATTAATATAGGTAATTGAGAAATTTTTGAGTTTTTAATGTTGATAGACAACTCGATTATTAAAAATATTAATTTGTAAAGGCTTTGTTAGGCGTTATTATACTCTGCTATAGGGATTTGTTATTCTACGACGTAGGTACATATACCGGAGAAGTGGATTCTTCTTGAAAGGTTCAAACGAAAGTCTGAAACACAACTTTGTCCTATAAACTCTATGATATGTATATCCAACGAAGCAGAAAAAAATCTTCGACCCGTGCATGCTGCGGACTTCTGACGTCACCCGACTGCTCTTCGCTGATGGACTGATTCTATTGTCGATATTCAGTTTCAGTTTCAAGAATAAAAACCTAAACGCGATCGAAAATGATAGCAAATATGTACTACGGAGTCTTCTTTCGCTAGTGAAAATTCAAACAGAGCCCCAATGCCCTGGAAGCACTTCGCAGGGCACAGTGAAGCCCCGAATTGACAAACGGAAAAGCGACGTAGCACCTCGAATCACGTTTTCCCCGGACAAGAAACGAATCGAAATGTGGACAGAAGTTTACGCAAAGTAACCAAAGGAATAAATCTCTGTAGCCACTCGACGTGGATCCAGCTTTCCTGGGGCTTGCATAATGAATTTCGGAAATGGAGTTCCTCGTTCATCTCTTTCCGTCCACGCCCCCAAGATTCGAGTCTTTTCTTCCTGCAATCCTGCTCGTTTTTGCCCGCCCTTCTAAAAGCGACGAACATCGCAACGTAATTAAATATTAATTTCATTGGCGGCCATTTTCGCCTGAATAACCTCCCCTTGGACTTTGAAAGCCACCGCGAAAAAGGTAGCGCTGTCTCCACGCTTTCTTTTCCGTTTGACGCGGCTCATCTTCGTCAGGTTTCTTTGAGACCTCGTCCCCCGTTTGCAATTCGTGTCGTTATTAGAGCGTCGAATGGCGACGATGCTGCATCGCGCCGTGAATAAGAAATGGACTTTCTTTTTGCATCCGAATTCCAGAGGGTCTGGCCACCAACTCCTGATTCTCCTCGCGCTCCCTCCTGCCGCTCCACCGTGCCCTCGCGGCTAATCCAATCGCTAATAGGCAAGGAAGCCTCCAACTTTGCAGCTACGAGCGTAAACTTCATCAGCAGGTTTCAATTACTTTTCCTTTCCGCCTTCTTAGTGTCCGCCCGCGTTCTTCGTTCCGAATTCTTCTCGTCTCACTGTTTTATCACCGTATTGCTTTCCCTCAGAGGGAACGAGGCCGATGATGCACTTTCAGACGCCTTGAGTCGCTGCAAACGAATCGCGACAATTTCGAATCGTTTCTAGGATTATTCAGGGTTTAAGAATTTTAAATCAGAGCATGATTGTTTAAGAGACCTGACGATTCTTTTGCTTATGGTTCGAGGGTTCCGGTTGGTAAATGGAAAGTTAATAATATGCATGGATTTGTTGGAATAGGGTTAGAGATGGAACACACGTGTGGAGCATAGGGATTATTTTTTATTGCCAATGTTAAATGAGAAACAAAAGACTCGTCACGACTTTCAAGAGTTTTAGTACTATGTGTCGTTAAAGTTTTTGAAGTTCTTTTTTTATCATTTTCAGCGCACACTCACAAGAAAGTAAATATAAAAAGAAAAGTACTGGCTTTATGGTTACGAGTTCACGTATACCTTTTTAAGTGGCCCAAGTATTAAGTATGTTATTAACCTGAATGGAGTAATTATTTTGAAATGATGCCGTGGGCTCTACAAAATATTCCCTGCACTTCTTTGTTCTGAAAAATTGTGTTTAAGTACGATTTACTCGTGAATATTTACAGTCCAGGACTTCAGAACAAGAATGAATGTGTGGAATTTAGAATTAACTATCGCTCAGAGCACAGTTGCGAATTCTCGAAAATATGTAGCACTGCGCTTTTACGAATCTTTCTAATTAGCAAGTCATGTTATGCAATTTATGCGAGTAATGGCTACTTGGAGAATCCATTTCCCATACATCAGATAATTACAACTATTATGTCCAAGTACTTTCCTGATATATTAATCCCGAGCACTTGCTACCTTATCAACGAACCGTCCTAAAGTTAAACTTCCGCTAACGAGATAATCAACTGGATAGCAGTAGCCATTAGGAGTTAATCGCTGCAAGAAATGGCTGCATCCCATTATATTCTTGAGGCAAACGCGTGTAGAATATATTCCGCGACAGTTTATTCCTCCATAAAACATTGACAAATAAAAGAAAAAAAGTTTCGCTGTCAATATTAAATACGCCCCTATCTTCAAACTGGGAAATTGAAAGTTTGCAAAACATAGTATATCCACAAAGTCGAAGAGAAGAAATGGCCCTACCAATAAGAGTTTCATCCATACCAAACACTCAGATAAATTCTGAAATCCATTTCACTCAATAAATTCATATATAAATCGAATACACAAACATCGTTTTAAATAAATGCAATACAATCAAAGAATAAGTTATACTTATCAGAATCTATCGAATTAGTATCGAACGACACTAATTTTTCTTCATATTCTTCCCCTAATACGCTACCCTAACGAATAAGAAAGTAGCAGCCTCAGCAAGATGTTTGTTTCAGGAAAACCTTCAGTGGATTCGAAATACAGAGTGACCCTTTCATCGTAAACGGCGGTCTACGCGTGTCGAACGTTCTCGAAATCCATCCCGAAATTCGGCGCCCGGAATTGAAACGCCGGACGAGTCCTGGAACGTGACGCGTGTAAATTTCCTCGTCGCGATGAAACGTCGCCACCCCGACATCAAATCGTCGGGGGGCAAAAAAAAAAAAAGAGTCGAATCGGGATCGCGGTTATCCGGGTATCCTAATGCCTTTATCTATCGCTGGAGGACACCGCAGATGGGGTTCGGCGGTGAGAGGGGGACGGCGGAGGGTGGAGGGTGAACACCGAAAAATGCTGCGGGGCAATCCATTGCCGTCAAAGGACCGTGTCCCCTCTACCAGAGATGAAATCACGTGAAAAACTCGAGAGTCACTTAAAGCGACGGACACGTCTTATCGATCCCGTTTTTCAGCTGCCCCAATGGGGCTATGATTAATAAAGGTGGACTTTTTGCCGATCAACACACGCGGTGGGCTCTTATTGGCGACGCAAGGGACCTTTCCTTCGTGAGAAATAAGTTGAAAGTGCGCAACGAAGACTCTGCGAATGAGTCTATGCTTTTGGGGAAAAGAATTCGAGAAATTTGGCGAGTTGGTTTGGAGAATGTAGCGAAGGTTAGAGACTGCGTTTTGATGCTTTTATTTAGCACCAGAATCGATGATGGGCCACTTGGAATTATTTTTTGGTATGGGTTCAGATATTTTAGTTAGTCTAACCCTCGCCAATACTACTGAGCTCGAAACAATAAATTGTTTGACGACTCAATTTCACAACCATCGATCAACCACGAAGGGATGCGTGATTAATGGCACTGTATCGAAACTATTTACCCCTGGACACTTCCTGTCCGTGGTTTCTGTCCCTTTCCCTTCCAAGTACAAGCTAACGACGCGAAAATGTGCGGTAATATATCCGCCGGACGTTGAAATGAAACTGCAAGTTAGCACGCGACACTTTTTCATTTTTATTAAATAATTCATACGCGACACAATCGGAGACGTCCATCGAACTCGTAAGTTAGTTGTTATAATGACCATGGCGGAAGAAGAAAAAATATGCTTCTTGCTGAGTTGCGTGTACCTGTGTGGGGAATGAATGAAACATCATATGGTGGATTTAATAATGAATGGATTTGTAGAATAAGTAAAATAAAATTTAACTTGGGACGTGGTATTAAAATATTAGTATTTATCAGATTTCTACATGTTGTATTTACTAGTAACGTGTAGTTTTCATTCTGGTGTTCTCACAAAACAAACATCTTGTTAACACTAATCTTATTTTTATCCATCACTACAGATAATACTTTGGAACTTTATTTATGACTAGCTGACCCGTTACCCGGTTTCACCCGGGAATTATTTATGATGTTTGAGAAATAAAAAAGCCTAAACTAAAAAAATAAATAGCCTATAATCTAATCTAGGACGTGTGTAATGTATATTCAGAATTTCAATGAAATCCGTTCAGCCGTTTAGGCGTGAAAGAAGGACAAACAAACAGACAACGTTTCACTTTTATATATTAGTAAGGATATAGATAAGAAAGGGTTGCATGTAAAAGTAATTGTCAGGTAGAAATTTATATTGTTTCTCTAAGGTTACTACAGCTTTGACCTTTTTTAATAATCAAAATTGAAGTTTCATCCTTCCACTTTAATCTCAGGGTTAGTCTACTTCCAATGAACTTTCATTTTCTCTCAATCCTTCATCACGAACTTAGTAATTACGAAGTGCTTTTTAACGGAAATTTCACTGACCACAGATATTTTTTATAAATTGGAATCTAATATTAACTAGTGCGCTGTCTAATAGTGTTTTTGTTCTTATATATATTCCATGGAAATTTTTTGAAAATAATACCATGGGAAATATCTCTCTATATTCTCTATAAGCACCTATCCTTCACTTTATCTCACGTTCGCAATCAAAACTAGGCCAATAAATTAATTATTGTGCTACCTATTATGTTTAAAAGAAACATGAATGTTCCGTGCTGATAAAATTAAATACTATTTATTCATTTATGCTTGATCTATACTACTGCTTCAGAGACTCCTATAGATTCCTTGCTATGAAATTAAAGCACCATTCCATACTGCAATACCCCCTTATAATCAAAATATTGCAGTTATAGTTCCAATTTATTACTAATATTGATACCCAAATTTTTGCTACTTAACAAATAGTTCGTGAGCCAAGTAAAGTATGCAAATATACTTAAAGTTCCTCGACAATCATTACAACGATAGAAGACGCGTGAGTTTCAGCATACCTAATTATGGAGGGTGGACACGTGTGTAATTGATCGGCGAAAATTGGAAAGAAATTAGGTTGTCCAAAGCGTGTGAGGGTGGATCGATTCGGTGATCGGCTGTTAAGTTCCTGAGAGGATTCAATTAACAATGTCGTTTCGACGAGCCCGTTGTCCTGTCCCATAAGATTGATAGTTTCGGACAAATTAGCGTAAGATGGTGAATCGATAAAATGATTAATGAAACTGTCCGCCCTTTATCTTCGCTCTGCGTGCAAGTTTCTTCGCGCAGTTTATAGCCTTCCTCCGTGTAATTACGATTTCTGTTTATTGATTTGGAACGATAGCGAAGTTTCGAGTAATTTCATTTAATGGAGATTGATTATCGCTCCCTGCTTGAAATCTTTCGAGTACTAGAGAGGTTACTCCTCTTCCCTGTGATTTTCTTCTTAATCCAGGGAGAAGCTACTGTTTGAAATGAAATGATTCCACACTGTGTTGTTGTTTTGGCTCAAGTACTGCAGGCTTAGTGAATTTTGGAAAATACTTTATGAATACTTCAATAAAGTATGAAGTAAACTACAGTTGAATTTAAATCATAGATGCTCTTAAAAAGATGTATAATGTAAACTCAAACTTCCATAAATTCTTGAGCTCTATATTAATCAACTTTCGGAAGAATAGACAGCAACAAAAGAAGCAATGGTAAAACTGCCTTAATCCTCGAAAAAATTCTACCTATTGTTGAAACTAAAATTTCAGCAATTGTTAGTAGCATATATGATGATCGCTGATTAGCGATAATATAAGAAAACTTCTCCACCAGTATCTTTACATTAACAAAGAAGAACGTTCTGAATCCCCCAAATTCAAACAGACTAAATTGTGTCAACACATCTGACAAAATTCTTCGTCATTTATCCCGCAACTAAACCAACAAAAAAAAAACCAAGCCATTTCCCTTTTCACAAATGCATTCCACGATAAAACAACATAAAGCAGCGCAACACTCGAAAACAGTTCATTGATTTTTGAAAGCCATCAAGACAGCGCACTGCAAATAGAATATACATTTTTGAATGAAATGGTTTTATCGTTGTCAAATCTGAAATAAGCTAGAATTCTTCGCGGAAAATAGGGTAGGTGTGGGTATTACTGCGGATGTCCCGATTACTGCGGATATCCTAAAACAGATCATATTTAGTGTTGGAAAGTACATAATCTCTTGAAAATTTTTGATAAAATTATTTTAAACTCTATTACAGATAATTATTAATAAGTATGTACAGCAAAGTTATTATTAATTCTTTTATCGTAGTTTGAAATTCGCCAAGGCGAAACTTCGGTCGATTTCCGATATGGCGGTCATGAACACCTACTTGAAAAACATTTATATTTTTTTTATTAACAGTAATACATGTACTGTAGCGGTATTGCTCGATAGAATACGAGTTATTTTTTCAGAAAAACAGTAAATCAGTCGTTTACATTTTAGTTTTAATTTTTATTTCTCACCGCAGTATTAGGTGCACTACTTGACACCATGTGCATGTATTACTGCGGACCTACTACTGCATTTAAATTTATTTTTCTTGAAATTTCTATAAATGTAATTACTTATTCTTGTCATAATTTATAAAAATACGATTATAAAATGCAAAGCATGTAGAAGCCTAGTTACTGGTTGGTTTACCCTACAAGTGATATTTGTACTAAGGTTATGTTTGGCCTGACATCAGACCGCAGTAATACATGCGCAGTAACTGGTGTTTCGTTAGTAACTGGCACGCAGTAATACATGCATGTCCGCAGTAACTCATGCAATGGCATTGATCCACAGATCTCTTTGTTTTTAATTAACTGTGCTTACCCTAGTAGCATTTATTTGTTGGGAGCTTGTTGGGCCAATGACGTGTTATCCGTTGGCCGACTGTTGAAGTGTCGCGCTATTTTTAAATGGGCCAACGATTGTAACCAACGTAGGCCCAACGTCACTTAACACGAAGGCCCAACCGAAGGTTTCTTTCCATAGGCCCAACTGAAGGCTTCTTTCCAAAAGACGTCTTAAAAACGTCCAGGAGGCGTCTTAAAGAACTTCAAAAGACGTCGTAATTAATACGTCTTCTTCAGGTCTGGTTTAGGAAAAAAAAAAATTCGCGTTGAGGAGAATCGAATCAAAACTTTCCGCTTCCAAAGCAACCGCTGTTCGCAACTGACCAACACACTTCCTTATAAACATATATAATTTCTAGTTACATAACTGTATTAATTGTTTATGAAAACTGCGTGACGCGAAATATTCTACAAAATATCATCATCCGACCTTTAGACTCATTCCTTAAAACTTCACATTTGTCTTAAGACAGACATCCTCATTACGTATTTATAAATAAGAAAAGAAAAATCACAACAGGTTTTTTGATGTAGCAAATTTTCTGACGTTTGTAAGACGACATTTAATCATCGTTGTAAATTTTTTGTTAATTAACCAACCACAGTAATTGTAGGCCCAACATTGGATATTCGTAGGCAAACTGTCGTAACTTTTTGTTAATTAACCAACCATAACAATTGTTGGCCCAACATTGAATATTCGTTGGCAAACTGTCGTAACTTTTTTGCCGTAGGCCCTGTGTTGGGAATTTGTAGGCACAAACACTAACTATATCCCAACTAATTCCCAACTGTTGGCAACCGTTGGCCAACCAAAAATGCTACTAGGGTATTACCCCGCCCTTATATTTTTTATGGAATTATTAAGGTCCCACTTTTCTTTTAAAAACAGAAGGCCGTATCGAGGGTTCTAAAGTTAACCTACCTTAAAAGTCCGCAGTAATACCCACACTTACCCTAGCAGATCGAAATCGTGAAGTTAACACTCGCAATCAGACCATCCACCATCTCTCCAAAAATGAACCACCCTCTAGCACCATCCATTCACAGCGACGTTTCCATTTCGATTCTTCCGGCACGCCAAAGCGAGCGCATCGAGCTGTCGAAAACTAAAACGGCTCGTAAGCAGACAATCGTCCCGCGATCCTCCTAACTCGACGCCAGCAGCTCGACACCGCGCTGCACGGCAATTAGCCGTATCTCTTGCATAATGACCGAACTCTCTATACGTCACGCGACGCGGCGCGGCAGTGTCGTCGCGCCCCCCGGCCGTTACAAAACTAACCCTTTCGCCGAACGCAGTCGGGGACGTTGTTCGACGCCTTCGAGTGGCGTTTCCACCCCTTCCGCCAGCGTCTCCGTACACCGTGACGGGGTCGTCCTCGGCGTCGCTAAGAAGGCAGAGTCCCGGGCCCCCGAAACTAAAACTAAGTTGTAACGCCCCTAGTAGCAGTGTGTAACTGCGTTAGAGCGCGCCCACTTGTATAAATTAACTGGAATCTCAAGAAGTAAGTGGCCTGAGAGAGAGAGAGAGAGAGAGAGAGAGAGAGAGAGAGAGAGAGCAAAGCGCTAGTTGACTTGCTAATGCTATTTACTAGCCTGTGCGCTCAGTGACGCGGCAGCCAGCGGCTGGAAATTGTTCTTCGAAGCGGAGGCCGACCGCCGCGCCGCGTCCAGCTTCAAACGCAGCATCCCCCCTTTCGCCCTCTAATTTCCCGTTCGCGGCCGTCCACGTGAGTAAAAGTCGCCCAGGCCTTTCCTTTCCAGCCGACGAGGGACGGAACACCCTATATTAACATCCTGGAAAATTAATGCCTCGTTGCGCCCCGACGAACCGAAAGAGGCTCACTCTTAACGAACTTTCCAGGGATACGTGACCCTGCCGCGCCTCCCCGCCCACGCAGCGGCTACATCTTTCTATGCCCCGGGCTTTTTGTTTCTGCGCTTTTTAGGTTTCCTTTCTTTTCTCCTCATCCTGGGAGCTTCAGTTGTTTGGCAGTTTAGACCACGCGAGGACGGGAGGTGTTCGTTTGGTAGAATTTTGGGGCTCGAGGCTGGGTTAGGACGGAGGGTCGGGGAACTTTAGGAGATACTTACGCGGCTTTTTGGGTCAGTATTTGTATATATATTCACTTGGTAATGACGCTAGAAACTGGGCGAATGTGTCTGAAATATTAGTCACCAGTCAGAAAGCTGCATATGTGGAGAGGTCTTTAGTGGTCAGATTGAGTAGGTAGTATTCAGCTACGAGTGCTTATGTGCTTAGTGCATACATACTGTGCATATCCTAAGAAGCATGTAGGGTAGACCGGGGACGGTAGTAACACTTTGACTTTGGAATACGATTACGCAAAAACTGTAACAGTTACAACAAAAGTTTTTTTACGAAAATGTTACTTATTTATGTGACATTATTTGAGCCACAACAGTTTCGCTGTATGTCAAGTAATATTCCGGTTATTAATAAAAAATGAGAAGCGCAGAAAGTGTTACAACCGTCCCTGACCCCGGGTCGGTTGTAACACTGCACGGAGTCGATAGTAGCACAAATAGAACTTTACAAAATTAAAATATTTATTGATTTAAATTATAATAATAAATGAAAAAAGTAAAATCTATAATAAATTATGTGGTATCGCAATTGTGGCAGAAATAAAAGGCGTTTTGGCTGATGCATTCTTCGTCTGCTCAATCCTTACATTCAGTATATTGCACCCATTTTTCATTTGGTTTGCTTGTGCTATGCTATATGATTTCATGCAAATAAGACAATATTATTCGCCTTCTTTGTCCCTATTCGGTTCTGTTGCGGTAAAACCGACCCCGACTACCGATGTTACAATCGCCCCCGACCATGCTTTTGAACTTAAATTATAAATTTTGACTAACGAGACGCTTAAAAGTGCCAAGTAACGATCAATATTAGTTTAAAAAAGGTCGAATTACAGATTAAAAAATCGAACAAGCACTTACTTCCAAAGGGTGTGTTTATATTACAATTTTAAGCCAGTAAGGAAAAGTTACTTTGGGGTATCGAAAAGTTATTTTCTTCACTATCCATGTCTATTGCGTATCTGTACTTTTAGGGCATGGATGTGTATATTCCAAATGTCATTCTTCATCATATATCCAAAATTGGTGTTAATATCTATTATATGTTTTGAGATATTTAGCGTGTTACATTCGCCCCCCTGTTACTACCGCCCCCGGTCTACCCTACCTCAAGTTGTTGAACAGAAGAGCTACAGAATGACCCGACACATGTACTGTTATGCCATCAAGCGTAATAAAAAATTGAAGAAGGTGCCTGCCACCCTCTATACCGAAAAATAACGGCGGCGTAATAACGCAGTGGTATAATAAAACTAATATCTAAGCAGTTGTGCCTTAAACCTCGATTTTTTACTACCAATATTATCCCAAGAAACCTTCGTTAAACAAAATTACAACAAATCCTCAATGACCTAAAAAATTGCTAAAAGAAGCATCACAATACACCCCATCCTAAAAAGCCCACTAAACTTAACAAACCTCCACCTCTTCCCTATGCCAGTCGCCTATTAACTTTTCACAAAGAAATGCCCCGTAACTTCGTATACGTAGTTCCCTCTTCCGTTTCGCGCCTCGTCACCCGAAACTGTCTCCCCACTTGGCGCGGCACCGTCACCGCTGCTTCCTGAATCAGCTGACTCTCGTCCGCGCGTCCGGCGATCCCTCATTTCTCGGAGTCACTTTTCCCATGGATTGATAGGACCGTTGGCACCTGCAAGGAAAGGTCGACGCTCGCCGCGCGTTTCCTTCGCGTCTCGAAACGGCCGGCCGCGATATAAATATGCAACGACGTTCCAGGGAGGGTGGGATTTTACGCGAGCCACTGGCGGCGGCTGTTTTCGTGCCAATTTTCGAGATTGATTCGAAGCAATTTCTCCGTCGGGCGGCGCTTAGCCGCACGCTCGAGGCGACCCGCTTTCCCCCATGTCGGACCTACGGCGAGCACGCATCAATCGGGAATTGCCTCTGATGGAAGCCGCGAACGTGGCAATTTGTCTCGTTCAGGCGCCGTTCCCCCTGCGCCTGCTAATCCCATGCAGGCGAATTCTTATTCCAATGGGGTAGCCGCGACGGGTTATGGTTTTCAGCTGACTCGCCGCTACGAGCTTGCGGAAAGACACTTGTCTTGCTCGAACACTCCGGGGGATTCGTGTGGAAGGGCACAGACCAGTGGCAACTCTGAAGTAAACAGTTTCTCCACACGAATACTGTAATACTTTCTTATAACGAGTACCTACAGTTTTAACGTCTACCTACGGTTTTATTTAAAAAAATATGTAGAGCTTGATGCCTCGTCCACGTGGCCATTTATCAAAGAACTATTCAACTTACATTGAGCCTCCCTTGAAACTGTTCAACTTTCGTCTGAAACATTTTTCGATATTGTTAATATTTATGTTGGAACGCCATTACTTTGGGAGATATACATTATTGCGACGATATTGAAATTGCTGATACTGAATTATTTTAAATTTCAGTTGGACGGTTGCGAGGGTCGACGTCAACGACGAACCCCATCCCGAAGCCACTCAATTTTAAGGTAGGTATAATAGCAGTTAATTGGCTCGATGTGCGACTCTCTGCCACTTGACGGCCGAAAAGGGGAACTTTTCGATAAGCGACACTCCCTCGGCAAACTCCATCAGATCTGCCCGGTAAAACTTCCTGTAGACGCCTCGAAGTGGCGTTGATAATCGACCCTTATACAATGTGGCATGATTGACGTCGCCACGTTAGGCGTCCGTAATTCTCTGACCTTCCAGCTGGGGGCCCATTATTCTATGTCCCGTTTCCACGGAACGGCTGCATTTAAACTGCACTCGGGCTGTGCCTCGTTGCCACTTACCAGGCCGACGTACACTGTGTATACACCGACGTTTCAGCAGCTCGTTTCGTTAACACGTACCGAGGAACGAGGCGCGCGCGCGCCCGCGGAGGCAGCCTAGGACTCGAGGAAATGAATCCTCGGCTGGCGCTCCTCAGCCCCAAAGACGCAAATTGCGCGAGCTGCACAGACGATTCAGTCTGAACAACGTCATTGTAGCGCTGCGAATTCCGCCCAGTCGGCCGTTAATTGCGCGTTAATTGATCCGACGAAGACGTTTTCGAGGCTCGTTACCGCGCGGCGATGCGAGGCAACGGTGTTTATTATGACGGCAGCGTTACGGAACTTATTGCGCCGTTTGTACGTGCTAATGTTGCCCGGGGACATTGACGGATGTTTGTGGGCGCGGGTCGAGTGCTTTCAAGAATTAACAGCGGACTTTTAATTGAATCTAAGGAGAAATAGAGGTAGTTTCGAGGCTAGAGAGAAGGAGCTATCAAGTTCCGCGGTTAATCCTGTGCTCCTCAGCCTGATTAAGGCAAAATCGTTTCTTTCGACAAAAAGGCTGATCTTACATATGCATCCCTACATTTTGTTGCTCATCTGCGAATTGCAATGTCGATGACTTTCGAACCACCATACAAAACGAAGATGTAACGGTTAATTCATTTATTCGCGTGTGCACGTCACAGTGCCGCTTACAATCAATCACAAAATAGTCCAGTGAAATTTGGATTTGTCTTCGGAATAAATCCCAGCAAGCTAAATTTTGGTATGGGCCTTTATTTGGTCGTTTTAAACAATATGTCCAAAGTCCCCATCGATCCGAGTGCCGATAAAAATTTTACAGAGGGTTGAAAAAAAAAATAACAGTTTTTCGCGAATATCTCGTTATCTAGCAGCTTTGCGACAAAAATAGGTCTCGCACAATTTATAACCTAGGAAATTCTCTACAAAAAAGGTTGTATGAGTTTTTTTCGTAGGAGTAACCATTTTCATGTGTGCCGGGTTACCAAGTTTCAACCCCCATACTTTTGACAAGGGAAGATCCCGAACCCGGAAATTCAGAAAATTATGAAACTTTGTAAATATGTAGCGGAAGTCCTGCTGAGTACAACGCAATTTCGTTTGCTGCCCAAATTCACTCCAAGAGGGTGCAATTGACCCCTGAAATTTTTTTTATTTTGTATTATTACTCGCGAACTGAAGGAGATAGATAAAAAGTGTTCAGGAAAAAGTTACTTCTCTTAATTATGACTAACATTTGGTAAATTATAGTTCTTACAGTTCTTACGGTTCGTGAGTTATAACACAAAATCGGAAAATAGCTGGATTTTCAGGGGTCAATTTCACCCCCTTCGAGTGAACAAATTTAAACTTTAATCTTTGGAGATAAGTAGAGGATATATAGGTATGTATTACTCAATTTTTGTTGCTGCCGAAATTCACTCTAAGAGGGTGAAATTGACCCCCGAAAATCCGTTTTTTTTTTAGATTTTGTGTTATAACTCACGCACCGTAAGAACTGTAAGAACTATAATTTACCAAATGTTAGTCCTAATTAAGAGAAGTAACTTTTTCCTGAACACTTTTTTTCTATCTCCTACAGTTCGCGAGTAATAATACAAAATAAAAAAAATTTCAGGGGTCAATTGTACCCTCTTGGAGTGAATTTGGGCAGCAAACGAAATTGCGTTGTACTCAGCAGGACTTCCGCTACATATTTACAGAGTTTCATAATTTTCTGAATTTCCGGGTTCGGGATCTTCCCTTGTCAAAAGTATGGGGGTTGAAACTTGGTAACCCGGCACACATGAAAATGGTTACTCCTACGAAAAAAACTCATACAACCTTTTTTGTAGAGAATTTCCTAGGTTATAAATTGTGTGAGACCTATTTTTGTCGCAAAACTGCTAGATAACGAGACATTTGCTAAAAACTGTTATTTTTTTTTTCAACCCTCTGTAAAATTGTTAGCGGCACTTTAAAATTTATTCCGAAGATTGGGCAGATTTCCGTCTAATTTCACTGGACTAAAAGTCTTCATAGAAGAGTCTAGAACAGAATTTTTGAAGAAGAAAATTCTATATTGGTAGACAGCTTCTATAGTAGACCAGAACTATCCTTCCTATCCCTCAAACAGCATAAACGATTCTCCAAGAATTCCCACGGAACGCAGACCCGGTGATCACGGAAATCGACGATTCCCTAACGAAATCATCGATCACCACGCTTCAGCCGCATGTGCCACGCGACCGTGGAAAATTACTCGAGAACCGGCCCCGGAGCCGAACTTGTTACCGCCGATTGCTACGATGCGAGTGACAGTGCTTAACTTTTCATTCGCGCGGAAACTTCAATCTAAACTTTCCTCCTCTGTGCTCCTCCGCCCGCCGCGCCGTCCCGTCAGCCATCGCGCTCAGTAGCCCGCGGAGGCGTCGAGATGCACATTTTCGGCGAGATTCGCCGCGGGGAAGTAGTCGTCGGTGGCTCGTTTCCGTTCGTAACATGCCACGTTCGATCGAAAGTTCGAGCACCACTCGTCGCAGCCCTCTTCGACGACGAGGGCGTTCCGCCGACGAGGTGGATCGGCCGCCCGCGCAGCTGGGTGAATCCTGGACCACGCTGGCCGCGGAATGGTGCGTAAAAAGTGATCCTTGCTGGTCGTAAAAAATGCAACGAGCGAGAAGCCCAGCGGATATTTCGAATCGCCTCGAGCCGACTTTGCGCGGATGAAGGATGCAAACGACACCGATCACAGCGAATCCGCGAGGGCGCAGGATTACTCGGGTCTTTTCAGCAAAATGGAAATTCATCGGATGTGCCTGCGTGCTGGGTTCCGAGCGGTCTTCGAAAGGGAGAAATGGAGCACGTTTTGAGCCCAGAAGGGACTTGCGGAATCTTGGTTCGTTTCTATACGCTGCTGAGTTATTTACGACTTTTAATTATTGTTGATTGTTCGAACAGTGGGTGAATTGGAACGTTTGGAATAAATTGGAACTAGTATTTGCAAGTGAGGATTAAGTAATATGAAGATCCTAAATTAAGTTTTGGTAATTTTGACATTTTTGCCGAAGGGGTTTTTTAATTTTTGGGTGCAGTATTGTATGGATTCTTTGTATTGCTTATAATTCCTTCAACTGTGCCGTGAAACAATCTTCATAACTCCATGATCGATAAAGTAAATGGTATCCAGCTTATTTTAACCAGGATATCGGCCACTGTATGCCTGATTAACGAACGCGGAAAAACACTTTCCAAATATTAATAGTAAACGAGGTGGAAGCGAATACACTCTAGATATTCGTGTGATGCAATAAATAATTCCAGCACTGTAATTCATTGTCAGTTGAATTTTTAAGAAACCGCCGGGTTCTTAATCAACTTACTTAGCTTCCACTAACGTAATTTTTCCTTTAGTGTCAGTGACTGACAAGTTATTTCTTCCTCGAGGTTCGTAATTATTTTTAGAAGTAGAAATAACAGAGTTAAAGCGGATGCCAATTAATTTCATATATGAAACGAGAATAATAGAATTAAGTTCGCCAAGAATAGAAATAAAAACTTATCAAGTCAATAACTACTACCTACTTATTCTGTGAAACTGTATATTTTTCAATTAGTGTCTTCTTTTCAATGTTAAGTCAAAGCAATAATTTTATATACACTTTTTTGTAATTTACTCGAAGTTGGTAAAGAGGGAGCTGCACCCCTCTTGCTGCAAGGCCCTCAATTGCGAGTCACAGGAGGCCAGTGGGAAGGCCCCAACGCTCGCTCCCAGAAATCTAGAGACGCGGTAGCGTTTCGACGCCAAGTACAGGAAAGACACCCTGTATATGTCGACTGTCGCTACCGCTATCATTTACTCGAGAAACGGCTAATCCAACCTAACCTGAAATTTATTTCATTAATATCTCATCACGCCTGCAATATTTTCTAAATTTAAGGGGTCTCCCTAGTGTGACGATTTAAAAAAATCGATTTTTTGTTTTTTGCGTTTTCTGAATTTACAAGAATTGTATGAAGAACAGAAAGGTGTTCTCTATGGGCCAGGCATTGGAGACTAATTGTAAGTATGATTTATTATTTGATAAATGGTTTTTTGAATATTTAAACGCATTTTACTCGAAACGACATTTTTTGGCGCGGCGATCACGATATCTCAAAAACTACTCAACCAAACGACTTAAAACTTAACATATATATTCACTGCGTGTTCTGTTAGAACCTGAACAAGAATGAAGTCATTATATGCAAAATTCGAATTTCGCAGCTCAAAAAACTGACCACTGTTTTGCCGCGAAATGAAAGCTTTTCTTTAAAGTCCTGCCATTTTTGTAATTTGTGATTTTCTATTTTCGTTCTAGTTCAAACCCTAGCTACGTTCATAAAGATTAGGAAATAGGGTAGATGTCCCAATTACTGCCAGTGTCCCAATTACTATTATAATAACTATTTTTTGTACATTTATTTTTATACGTTACGCTTTTATTACATATAATAAATCAAGTGGCAGTAATTGGGACACTGGCAGTAATTGGGACATCTACCCTAACTGTGTTTTTTGTTTCAGATGACCATGACAGCCGGGATCATGATCGCCATTTATTTGCAAGGTCCTCATTGTAATCCTTCAAACATAAAATATAATTATCACTAATGCTTCAAAAAATTTAAGTACATTGCCCAAATGTAACTGAATGAATTCTCCAAAGTTTGAAACTGCAATATCAAGTACATTTCCTTCAAAAAATTCCCAAATGTTGCCCTATTTTCCAGGCGTCACACTAGGGAGACCCCTTAAAGGCATTTTTCTTATGTAAACCGCACAGATTTTTACGGTAAGCCAGCGAGTACTACAGCAACGATCGACAACACTTGACGGATGATGTTCGACTGTCGATTTCCCTTCCTCGAGATGGGCGATCAATGGGAAACGCCGTGGCGCACGCAATACGCGCTCACTTTGCTCCGTACATATGCTCGATATGATCGATACAGTCTCTTTCAACATTCATAGGGTATCCGCAGCGTCCAACGGCCGCTTCCATGTGTCACTTTGCAGCCATCGATCCGCGATTATTTACGTGCCACTCCGGATATCAGACATTGTCGATTATTCTCGAGTGGAGCAGCGACGCGCGGCCCCTGAATAGTATCGGGCCCGTGGCTGCATTCTGCATGCGCCCCATGTCTGCCCGCCTCCCACAAACTAAAAAAGCTACCTCCGCTTCCCGCCCAACGGAAGCACGGGATAAAGCACGATTATTCTTTTTATTGTTCCGTGCGTGCGACAATTTCAATTGTTGCGATCGTGCGTGCGTAATTGCTGTGCTCTGGTATATGCAAATGGTGGGAAAAGAACAATGTTAGTAAAGGGGGCGCGTTCCAACTCAAATCGATGATATTTCAGACTCGTCGGTGTCACGGATTTTCATAAAATTAGGTGGGATTTAAGTTACCATTTTGCTGGCGAAGGTTGGAGCCTCTCCTAATTTCATGTAGACTGCGCTATATACCAATTTCATCGAAATCCCTGATATCAAATGCAAAGTGATCGATTTGGCGTGGAGTAGCACAGCTGAGGAGGAATTATAGAAATTTCTTTCTAAGAAGCTGGTAAATTTTCTCGATCAAATTTATGATCGCTGAGAAATATATTTCCAAATGAAAGTTGATCCAAGAATTTTGAAAATCTCGGAGATATAGTTTTGTAGCTGTGGTAGACACGAAGTTGTCCAAATTTTTTTTCTGAATCTACAAATAAATATTTTAAATAATAAACAATCGTCTGCAATAATATGAAAGGCACAGTGTGTTTCTTTTATTACATTGTTAATCTCTCATCAGAGCACCCTACGTTGATTTATATTTCCTAATTACTATTTTAACCGTTATTTCGTATCGTGTCTGTCAGCCCTTTATCAGACGTCAGAGCAGCATGTCATATTACTCATGCGTAATCAACGCTTTCTATCTTCGCCATCGTTCACGATTTTGTTGAAAGCAATGTAAAGGGTAGAATATAAATGTGAATACACGTGGAACTGGGAACAAAGGCGAAATTGTAAGCTTAATACCATCAAAGGTTCCCAGAAATACGATTATATTAAAACTTTAATACAAGCCGCTTAATTAATATGGATGTTCTGTAAAATAGGCTGATTAAGAAATTATTAAAACAATGAGGAAATATCTCTTCTCCACTGCATCGTCGAATGTTAATCTATTTCAAGGCTTTAGCACGTAATCTTCAAACTGACTTCAAACGTTTTATCCCAACTTGGTACTTGTAATCCTATTCGGACAAAACAGTCGCGATACAAGTAACGTGATTGAATACAAACCTTCGAAGATGCACCAGTGGAATGCTTGAATGTATGAAGCAATCCATTAGTGAACCCAGCTTCATCGGTCTGAACCCGTCCAGCAAATTAAGAAACACTTAGCTACGAATTTACTGCGAACTTCGGCAAACCTGATCGTTAATTGAATCAGCTTATCAGTAGATGTTGCTTCGAGATCAGCACTCGAAGTATGCCTTGGTTAATTTACTGATGCGATAGCATCAAGCCTGTTCCAGTGAGTATATTTGACGTTAGCCTGCGAGACAAATATGAGACAACAGAGAGCGTCAAAGCAAACCGTGTGGCTACCGCAGACAATCGCTGCGGATGATTGAAAGCTGCAGTTTCAATTAAATTGACGCTGCTTCCTATTAACGGAACTAGGTAAAAGTGATTAAGCGGGACGTATAAGCTCTTCTTATTAAGCGAACGACTTATTTATGCACTGATTAATAGCTTAACTAACAAAATTCTCTTGTTACTGCATAAAAATAATTTTCACCATTCTCCTCTTGTGAAAAAAAAATTGACAATTCCCACAGCTAATGACTCAGCAGTAACTCTAACGAAAGATTAAGCGCGCGATTAGAAATAGGAAAAGTGTTCAAACAAAGAATATAAGTCAGTCCGAAACCGACACTTACGCGCCACTATGTTCATATCGATCCTGAGGGGCTGTGCTTAAAATAATACAGGTTTCTGCGTAGATTTAATGGGCGGTTTGGGTACGTAAGTGCAGTAATTTAACCTACGATTCCATGACCATACCACGAGCTCGTTAATTATTGAAGGGCCACAACGCCCCTGGATATCGAACACTTTACAACGTTTTATGCATTCGCATGGCCAACTGTTCCCAGACAAACTATCCCAGACATGTACGAAGATACTTTTCGCGTTCTGAAATAACATGCTGCCACTTAGGAAATGGGACACAGTTCGACTACCTGGTAGACACGCGAAATTAGTCATGCAATTGGCATCAGCGGAAATTTGCCTGAATATTGAAGTAACTGTGCTGCATTTGGGCAGAAGTAGCCTGTTCACAAAATGTAAGGAAAGATTGATGGGTTTGATAAAAACCAGTGTTACATACTTGAGGAGTTTGACTTTCTTGGATAGAGTTCTTTGTTTTTATGCGTCTAGGAAATATGTTTCTGCTCACTATTGTAATTCCCTTCCTGATTTTAAATGCAAAGCTCGACGATATATATTTCTACACTATTCCTAACTCAACTCAATATTCTTTCTTCTCCTTGTCTCGTCCATGTCTGTCCATTTACGTTTACGTTTATGCTTTCCTATCGTAATGCGCCAAAAAACTTTTCTCCTCTCTTTTTTTCTTTTCTTTTTCTTCCTAGTTTTTGTTATTAGTTATTTAGTTACTTACAGCAGCCCCGCCTTTTACTTTGCTATGCTTTATGTATTACTGTTCTTGGTATATTTACCAAGTAATAAAAACGAATGATAATAATAATGTCGGATTGTACTTAATTTAAAAAAGTAACCAATTTATGGCACTTTAAAGTTGAATGAATTTTTCTCATTCAAAAATTCGTTCTTTAATTGTGTATAAAAAATAATTAAACAGAATATTAAAAAATGGGCCGAGGGACTATAATGGCAATATTATTTTACAAGAACATCATTTTATTTTTCAGATTCAGCGATGTTTAAAGGAGATATCATCCCGACAATTTTTTCTGCAGTGGTCTAAAGGTTAAAGTAAAAATGTGAAAGTTAAAATCATAAATTATTTAATACAAGCAGTATAGTAAATAAATTTTTTCTTGCACTTTGCGGACTAATAAATCATGTGCAATAAGTATTTTTTTTTAAATGAAAGTCCTGAAAAAGATCATAGAATCATTCATTTTCGCCACGGCTGAATAATTATTTTCCACATAAATTTCACAACAAAATGGCTGCTTGATTCGTATTGTGTAGTGTATTAGTAAATGGGACAGGGGTAACTGTAGTAAAATATTCATTCGATTGTTTTAAAATGAGCGTTGAACACCAGCTGCTTTTTAAAATTCGCAAGATCTTGGCCAGTTCTCGAATCCAATTAGGTTTCCCGGACCTGGTCGAAGGAATGGTGCCATTTTAACTGGCCACCGACACCCCAGCCCCCTTCCCACAAACCAATTTGGCCAAAGTGGTCGCGATCAACTGGGCTCGGTTAATTTTGAGTACGCTTGGTCAACCGAACACCGGCAGTGACAAAACTGGGTCAAGTAGGTAGCGATGGAATCGTTTCGCAAGATTACTCTCCGGGTTTATTTCGCAAAAATACAATGGAAATCGCAATAGCGAGCGCGAAGAGTATTTGGTTTTATATTTATTCGATAAAATTTATTGAACCTGTTCGGGGAGTAATATTCCGTAACATTCCCTTATCCAATACTGACTGTAATCAAATAAACAAATTTTAGGAAGCGACTTTCGGGCTTTGAAGCTTTTAAGAGAAGACTTCTGAATTTCTTTTTGTAGTAGGTGCCATTTTTAGGCGATTTTTTCGTAATTTTCTTGTTGCTTTCTGTGTGCCTTATCCATCTCAGTAGACTCTTTTAAAAAAATGTCATTATATTTATTTCCTCAAAAAATTCGTCTGCTTTTAAACTTTCCCTCTTCCCAGTGTTGTCTTAACCCTCTAGGGACGACTGGGACTCCAGAGTCCCATTCCGATTAACACATTTTTATTTACGTTCCATCAATAAGATCGAGATTTGATATGTATAGTGACCTTTAGTAGGCAGAGAAGAAACTGTTGTACCATCAGAACCCGAAATTAAACTTTCTTTTGTTATATTGTTATAAACAAATTAAACAAAAAAAAATTAAATAAAAAAAACTAACGAGTAGCTTCCAAATCCGAAGTATAAAATAGACTATTTTAACGCTCAAAAAAATTCTACGTTAAGTTTAAAACATCCCCGTCCCTAGAGGGTTAAATACAGACTAACCAATGCCTACTCTTTAACAAATTCACAACCACACCCAAGTTCAGCTACAAACGACACACCTATCCACCTACCGCAAAAATATTCCTTTACTTTATTCTTTGCCTGCGCAACCCGCGTCGCGTAAAAGTAAATCCACCCGTACGAAGCAACAAGTAACGAAGACACGAAGCCTGCTCGCCAGCCAAGAAACTACAGGCAGAATCGATCGACGCGTGTAACAGTTTCGAGTGCCAGAGACGATCGAAAATTCGGAGCACCAATTATGCGTACGCACGTCGATGCGGCGCGGCGCGGCGCCACGATCACGAGCGTTCGCCCCTGTATCCGCTGCGAAATCATCGGATTACAATGGCTGAATGTATCGTAATCACATAGCGTATTCACAAGCGGAATGGGCGACAGGTCGTGGCGCGGGGAAAGGTGGCGGAACGTTGGATGTAGAGTAGGTCGTCTTAACAGCCCCAGAGACACGGCTGGCACATAGAATAATAGGGTACGCCGGCGTCCTGGGTTAGTCCCTGTTAGCAAGACCGAAGGTGCACAATGTATGCAAACACCCTGGCGCCCTGGGATTCCGTGGAAATGCTCGAATTACTGCGCCCCCGTCCGACGGGGCGCGCCCTCTCCTCCTTGTCAAGGTGGTTTTGCGACTCCCCTCGAAACTAATGGACTCGCGGCCATCTGTTTTTCTTAACACTTAAAGGGCCGCCCGCAATTTCTCACAACTCCGCTCCAACGGGGGCGATTCTTTCGCCTCGGCGAGGGGAAGCAAATCAGCATTGCCGAGAAAAGATCCCTTCCTTGAATATAATGCTGAATTGTTTATCATCCGAATGGTGTATTACGAGGTCGTGGGAAAGTTCGCTCGCTTTGTTGAATCAACGCGTGTATTAGAAGTTGAAGTTTTTAAGTGAAATTGTACTTACTTGGACAGACGCGGCGTGAGCTGGATTCGGTCCTTGACGGTTGTCGGTTGATTATATCGTCGATTGAGTATGTAGTTTAATTATTATCGTAAATGATTTACGTAATATTACCCTCCGTTTAAAATTATATTTTGAGCTTCTCAATGTTACAAAATAATCATTTCGAAAGCCGCTACTGTAATTATTTCAATGGATTTTTGCTTGATTTTCAAGAATCAACATGCAGTAATTGTTGCTCCCCTTTTGAGCTTTATTCTTCTTGAATCATTTTATTACGCTCTTACTGTCACTTTTTTTTTATTGTTATTGCTGTAACATCGGGAGGTTTACGGGACTATTAAAGTGGTTCTTTTCAATAGAGTGTAACAATTTTTATTTGGCCTTTCCTCTGCCGTAAAATTTTCAGTCTCCACTTTTGCAAAAATGAGTAACTTTAATAATTTCTTACCAGTAAATTGAGAAAATACTCGAACGCTTAGGTGTTAAGTTATCAATGTTCAAAACATTCCATTGTTGATACGAACACCTCTACCCAATACTAAAACCAAAATCCGTGCGAAATAAAACGCGAAATAAATAACACAAATGACAAATTAAATTTAATCAAAACTGCATTATAATACACAAAGAAAATATCAGATTGACGTTTAAATATCGCTAACAAATATTATACTAAACATTTATTCAAATAATGCATCCAATGCGTCCAGGATGAACGAAAGCTGAGAAAACGGGAGTCATTAGCTCTCGCAATTAAAATAAAAGAACATTGACAAATTAGTAAAATAAATCTTCATCAGAGATTAAAATTATTTAAAAAAAAGAGTATTATGATACGTCGATGTTAAATTAATGAGAATATTACGTTGCTGAATAATTACTTTTCGAGTTTGGCAAACGATGTTCTTTTTCACCTATCACGAACCAATTGATACCGTCACTTTTTTTTGTAACGAGAGAATGATATTTACCTGTTACGTCTATTCAAATAAGGGCTAAATTGAAATTTTTTAACCCCAATAAACCCTGTCAGTCAATAAGCAAAGTGCCACAAAAACGGTGAGTAAGTTGCTTATCAAATATTCATACCACTCGCCGCGCGCACACTGAATCGCCATTTAATTCTTTTGCTAACTCGATTCACGCCGACTGAAATCTGAAAACCAAAGTCGAAAAGGACTTACTCACCAACCCAAGGGATCCTACTCAAACGAAAGATTAGTCGTGTCGCTTACACTCTACGTCGTGCAGAACCGAAAATCCCCCGAATCGTCATAGAATCGAGCTCGCTCACCGCACGTTCAACGGTCGAATAAAACTTTCATGGGACTTTCACTGTCGTGGATGCACACAGTGCGCCGCACTAAGATTTCCTTCACGTTCGAAATGGGGGATCGCGAGACGGGATGGTCAATGCGATCGACGGATCGAATTCGGCTCACGTGCGACCGAAATTTCGGCTCCTCGTTCGGTTACGGTTCTCCTCGTCTCTTAATAGAGCGGAGTCGGTAAAAGGTTCGAGGATGTGTGTGTGTGTGTGTGTATGGCGGGGGAGGACAAAGAGGCAAGGCTCGTTTCTGTAAAACAGATGAAACGTATTCTCTTTATTTCGTATGCCATCGAGTATTTATCTTACGTGACCGAACAAACCTCCCTCTCCGACTTAACGTGACTCTTAGCGAATGAAACTCGGACATCGGTGACGACTATCCACTAGGGCTGGCTGCCTCCGTCTATTTACAATAGATCTTTGTACAAAAACTAATCTCATATAAACAGTAAAACACACGTGTACCGTGCCAGGTGTCTGTGAACGGGAACGGGAACGGAGCAGATCGGTATACGTAGCTGTGTATCTACGCCTGCACGTCGAGCTTCGTTAATTCGGCGACGTAGCTCCGTCAAATTGCCAGCTATTTGCTCTATCTTGCCGAACCTTTCTCGTCTCTCGTTCGCCGGTGAACGTGGCCAGACTCTGTTATAAAAATCGCCCGGGTAAAAAAAAGAACGGACAATCGAACGGAATCCTTATTCATTCGATACACTTCGTTAACCGCCGAGTATCCCTCTCCCACTCGGCCCGGCGACGTTTCATTAACCCTGCGAGCAAACCAGCTTACGCCCACCGTGTCCAATCTCGTTCGTTCCCGCGAAAGGAAGCCGTCGATTAGACACGGATCCGCGTTCCCGTCACGACGACCCGGTTCCGTCGTCTTCTTCGTCGACTTTTGTACAGCGAACGCTCGCCGCGTTCCGCGAAGCCACCCGCGCGCTTCAACGTCGACCGCAAGGAAGACGGGGCTCGGATTCGCGAGAATTCGACGACTCCGTCGCTGGCGCGCTGGAACGCCCGTCGACGTGACAACCCCCGGCTGGCAATTAAGCACGCCGATGCGAACGCCTCTCGGGCAGGCGTTCTCGAATTTTCACGGGCGAGACTTGTCTCTCGAGTTTATATACAACTCTCCTGTATTCGATTGGAGCGCGTCACCACTTCCGGCTGATGGAACTTGCCCTGTGCAGAGACCGAGGAGGTGACTGGCCTCTGCGGCATCGACGAGATCCCCTTGCCCGACCTCTGCAGACTGTAGTAGACCTGGAATCAGTTCAGCTCGTGTCTCGTCTTCTGTCGAAACTTTCACGCCTGGAACGTTAATCCTGCACCGCCTGGCCGCGGATTTACGCGGTACAAACGAGTGGGGTAGTTGCGTCGTTAGAGTAAATTCAGAGAATCGATAGATGTAGATTGCTATTCGTTCAGGGCACCTTTGAGCCTTAATTAGAGAGTAGTTTTTAGACACGATCGTACTCATTTGATTTTCACTTGGTGCAATAGACATCTTGAGGCTTATGCTTCTGATTTCATAACATTCGGTATAAGACCGCTCAAGCGTCTTTTTGATAATATTGTTAATTTGTCACGTGACAGTGGCGCAACTTGTAATAAAGTGTCAAGAAACATGGATAAATATTTTGGTTAGATCAAGAAGCAGAAATAATTCAGAGGTAGTAAGTACAGTGAAGTATAAGTGATAGAGTGTGAGAAACTGAATGAAATGTAGACCGGTAATAAGAACTATAACATAGATATTAGATAAGATAGTAGTTAGTACCTATAGTTGGTAAGAGGGACGAAATGTACATTTATGACATAAACGTCTATTTACATGGCATACACCTACTGTAAGCTTCGCTGACTTTTTGCAAAGTTTCCTAAAGGGACGACTTTGGATATAAAATTATTGAAAATAATTATGCAATTACGATGCTAAAACGACTGTCAGGTTCAAGTGTCCCGTTGCGAAAGGAGAAAGCGCGCAGCACCTAAACCTAACTGGTTTATGACGTTCAGAAAGAAAATTAATTATTTTCACTAACGCCGTTTGAAAGATGTAAACATTTGCCGGAATTTAAATTACGTCGCGAATTAATTACGTTAAGGTAATTACGTTAAGGGAGCAGGACGTTGAATGTCAGATATTACGAAAGGTAGGTCTGTTTTAGTAACGCGTTCCTAAGGATAAACCTGCCTCTCTAAAGATGTTTTCCTAGAGTTAATTAAGTTTTTACACCTCGGCAGTCAAATGAAAATCTCCTGCCACGATGTTCAACATCGCATTATGAAGATATTTCAAATTGCACTCAGAACTGAAAATCCCCGTTTTTTAAACATAAATAAATAGAGAATAGTTTTTATAAGAATTATTAAAATAGAGAGAAATGCTGCTGCTGAGGGGGTAAATTGCACGACATCTGTCACGCTTAAAGAGCCGCATCGCGATTTAGGTAGATTTCTTATTTTTACGAGAACAGGACAAACGTAAGTAACAAACTCATCTGTTGTTACTCCATTTTGTACCATTTCAAATGCCATCGTCTGCTTTATATTCAATATATAATATGAGCGAGAGATTACTAAAAGTGCTACCGTTTCTAAAGTGGAACATTCAACGCCAACTATTTTTGAACGTCAAAACTTCGAAAGATACGACTTTGAAGAAGATTTCACTTACAAAAATTCAACCGTTTCCTTTCTCCGACGCGTCTCTGCCATCAAAGGGAACAAACAGCCCCAAGACGAGATCTATCAACGAGATACCCGGCAAAAATTCACCCGGATTTTTGAGCTCGCAGTAAACCGCGGAAAACACGAAAGACAGATAGTTGAAATGCAGATGCCCCGATACTTGTGAAAATTGCAAATTCGGGGTCGGATTAATAATGGAACAGCCCAGCGAGCAAGCGCGACGACGAGGGCGGTAATCGAAAAACCGCGAGATTCGCGTGATCCCCGGGTAAAACAACAACCGCGGGACGAAAACATCGACAAACGAATATTGGGTCCGTTAATTAACAGCGTTCGGGGTGGGGTTCGATTGGGTATTAAAATTATTCAGACACTTAATGGAACGCGACCAGCGTCGAAGGGAAACGGGAGCCGAGCTCGAGACGGGGAGTTACGCACATCGAGGCTACCCCCTCCTTCATCCCTTGAATTATCGAGAAAACTTGGACGTAATTAAACTCGCGGAAGCGCAGATAACCTAAGGCTTCGCTAAACCGGAAAAGTTAAAGTGGAAGACTGCCGCATATTAAAGCGCGCGATCCCTCTTCTCTCGGGGCACCCCTCTCGTCTTTGAAACTTCGAATATTTAAAACAACCCCGCCGATGTAGTCACGAGAGATCGTGGACGGTGAAGTCGTGCCAACGAGGCGGTCGATTGTATTACTTCCCATCGGCGCAAAATAAAAGAGAGCGCGATCCCCCTGCTGAATATTGTATCACGCTTTATCGATCGCTCGTTCGGTGATTCGTCGCGGTGCCCCGCCACCCCCGCGCCGCCGTCAACGCGCTTCTTCGGCAAAGGGAAGCGTCAATTGCCTCTCGTTAATGAAACGGCGTTCAACTAAATATACTTCGTTCGATATCAAGCGGACAGAAAAAACACGGCCCGATTTAATCCACGGGTCGTAATGAGTTTACGAGGTTAATTATCGTATTGATTTGCACACCCGCGGGGGACGATCGACGAACCCTGTTCCTGGCACAACGGTTATCAAGATTTGCGAACGGTTTCGACGGGCCAGCGGAATGAATGTGGCAGATGGTGGACAGATTGGAATATACCTTCTTTTTACAGTACTCCCTGTTGATGACTGCGACGTGTGTGACTATTAAGGGGAGAATCCTATTTTGTGGGCTAAAAACATAGCAAAATTTAGGTATTTTTTTTTTAAGAAACTAGCATGTCGATTCATCTGACATTTGGACCATGTTTTTAGGCACCCTTGAAGAAGATGCAGCTTTTTTTATTCATTTTTAGTAATCAATATAGGAGTTAAGCTAAACATTAGTCTTTGGAAGATCGTAGTGTGTAAGTGTTTAAAGATCACAGGATTCTTATCAAAATGTAAAGAAGTTGTGGCCCTTCAAATCGTCTGTTCATCTGATTCCTCCCATGGCAACAATTTATCAAAGTTGCCCACTTACTGATCGCCGCTCGATAATATCCAACAGAACTTACATTTTGGTTGTTACGCTGATTGTACGCGTCCATCGCCATTTGCTTGAAGTCCGCCATGGTGGGTGGATGGCTGTACGTGTTCGACTGTGATACGTGGTTCTGGGGGTAATTTACGGTTGTCGTTGGCAAGCAGTCGGCCAGAATCGGGTCCGGTGGTAGATCAAGACCGTGCTGGACGATGGGCCTTTTCTCTGGCGAGATCGCGTCGTCCGTCACTCGATCCTTCTTTCTCCGTTGCGGGGGTGTCTTGTATATCGGCGTGTACGTTAGGGGTCTTCTCTCTGGGAACAGATTCGACGAAGCCATGCAACGTTCCCTGTCCGCTAAGCAGATTAATCGATTATATCTAGAGAAGAGCGGTCTCCTTGCGTGGTCGATAGAGCGGGCACTTGTAACGCGTGGGATTCGTTTAATATTTCCAGCGTGAGGCTGTTACACTTCGATTCGAGCCGGGGAACACCTCCGTTGACCAATGGACGAGTGGCCTGCAGCCTTTCTACTTCTGAAGGGAGGAACGATTCTACTCGGGAGATGAAATTATTTCGATGCAAACGTGGGAGCTTCGAGATAACTGAAACTTACAGAAAGAAAATAAACTACGACAACAACCCAAGAAGTTACAAACGTCACAAGCGGAAATCCCATAAAATCCCCTCGCAAACACTTCATTTGACTACATGCTTCCTACTCCCAACAAAGGACAACACTCCCCTCTCATTACCTAAGTGACAAAACAAGAGGATTCAAAGGTTCACATATAACATAATGGCTTTTCCATACAGGACAATTGAATGACTTGCGATTAGGGCTGGGACTATTCGAATAATTTACTATTCGAATATTTTACAAGTATTCGAATGCTACGAATAAACTTCGAATATTTGAGTATTCGAATGTTATTATTCGAATAGTATTCGAATACTGATGTATTCGAATATTATGGTGTGAATTATAAATCAAGTTCTTTAGGTTCATTTTTTTAGAAGCATTTATTTAGTTTCAGTTGTGAGTTCGTTAGTTTGTCAGGGTGAAATCTTGTAAGCTAATTTTGACCCACTTCAACATATCCGATCGGCTTGAAACTTTGCACACATATGTAATTCCGATGACAATACAATATTTTCACTAAAAAGCATGAAATACTTTATGGTGAAATTTTTTTTAAAAAAACAAGCTTTTATTAAAATGTACTAAAAAGGAACCAATAATTTTGATACCGGCCGAAATGACGGCCTGAGAAGAATTCCCTCATAGGGTGGATGTACCAGTAAATGAACACGTACCAGTGAATGGACATTTTATATTAAAATGAGTAAAATAAGTTATTAAAATAAGCAACTAATTAATTAGAGACTTCTTTCAATTTCTTGCTTCATATCCAAACAATTTTTGCAGCACGTGGAATCAATCGCGCTGCAAACATAATTTTATGAAAGTGTTCATTTATTGGTGCGTTTACCCTATAACTAATTATAAAATAATAAAAATAAAAAAAGTACCAATAAATGAACACTTAAGGCTAATGAATGAACACTTTTATAAAATTATGTTTGCAGCGCGATTAATTCCACGTGCTGCAAAAATTGTTTGGATATGAAGGAAGAAATTAAAAGAAGTCTCTAATTAATTAGTTGCTTATTTTAATAACTGATTTTACTCATTTTAATATAAAATGTCCATTCACTGGTACGTGTTCATTTACTGGTACATCCACCCTATGAGGGAATTCTTCTCAGGCAGTCAGATCGGCCGGTATCAAAATTATTGGTTCCTTTTTAGTACATTTTAATAAAAGCATGTTTTTAAAAAAAAAATTTCACCATAAAGTATTTCATGCTTTTTAGTGAAAATATTGTATTGCCATCGGAATTACACATGTGTGCAAAGTTTCAAGCCGATCGGATATGTTGAAGTGGGTCAAAATTAGCTTACAATATTTCACCCTGAAAAACTAACGAACTCACAACTGAAACTAAATAAAAGCTTGTAAAAAAATGAACCTAAAGAACTTGATTTATAATTCACACCATACTATTCGAATACTTAAATATTCGAATAGTATTCGAATACATGGATATTCGAATTATATTCGCCAAATAATTGAGCAACTGAAGTATTCGAATATTCGAATACCGAAAATTCGACAAATAGTCCCAGCCCTACTTGCGATTATTACGTTCCATTTCCTACCCCTTTCTATCTCCTTCGAATCAACTCTGTGCCGGCCCAGTGGATACACCTGCCGCGCCAGTCATGGCGCACAAAGGTCCCCCGCGGGAAAGGGTCCCAAAACGGTAGAATCACGCTGGCCTTTACGGTCCCGTTTTGTCGCGTAGGCCGTAATTTGGCGCGCGTCGCGCACAATCGGAAACCCGTAGGACTCACCATACTCGTTGGGTATGATGTCCGGATCGATGTCATCGACCGCCTGCTTGGTCTGGGGGTGCACCGGGGTGGTTGCACCTGCATTAGGTGGCTCGCACACGATGGGAGCGTGCTTTGGACTTCCGGGCCGGCCGTTCGAGTGCTTCCGGTAGAGCGCCGCCAGGATCCCAGCTACGGCCAGGGCCAAAAGGGTGGCTGTTGCCGCCAGGCCCAGCAGCAACGGGCTCAGCATCGATGCGTCCGTGGCGCCTGTCACGGGAGCAATGCAAAATCCTCGATCAACCGGAACTTCTATCGGGCTACCTATCTGCTCTCCCTTCCTATGTTTTGTCGCCCCCTCCCTCCCCCGCAACCCGATTATTGTGGCCAAGTATATTTTTACCTGGGCAACCCACTGCGCCCACTCTAACATCGACCATTCCGTGTCAGGGATACGGCCGGATTTTGTCAGCCCGACGCTGCTAAATTTATTGCCCACTAAAGGCATTGTTTCGTTCAGGGACTCTTCACGTTAGACACTTCTGCGGTATACAAATCATATTTGGGGTATGCTTGCTTGGTGGAAATGGAAGGGACGGGAAGGGTGAAGATGGAGGAATATAGTTGTTGTATTAGCTAGCCAGAATTTGGTATTTGTTATTGAGATGTTCGTTGGTGGCTGTGTGTTTGCTGAAAGTGGTGGGATTTCATAGTTGTGTGGGGAGATGAAGAATAAGAGGAGCTACACTAAATAGTGAGTGGTATTATGTTGAAGTATTGGGGAGGTAAGGGTAAACGAATTCTGGAATATTAAGGTAATATGGTGACTGTACCTAATATCGCCAGGCAAAAGTTAAATCGCTGTCGATTGAATAATAATTGATATTTTTCCATGCAGTTCGTTTCAAAGTAAAGAGAAATTATTCATCTTTCATGTAGCATATGTTAGAATCGTTGAAACCTACAAATTGTTAATTAGGACTCAAAAAACGTAAGACATGCAAAAATCGGGTCCTGAAAAAAGTGTACCTAATATCGCCTACTCAAGAAATATTGATTAATTCATGTATATATGAGTTTTTAAAGTCATTTTCACATGTGCTTTTATTATTTCTTGCTCTATAAATGTCTTTTTATCCATCTTTGATTTCGTTTTTATTAGAATAATATAGAAATTTGAAAATATAGATTTTTAAGTATTTTATTTTTTACGTTCCGATGTACATATTGGACAAATAAATTTTATTTCGGTTGCTCCGCACATTTCGTGACCTCACCTGTAACAAGCATTACATCGAAACCATTGTTCTCCGGTAGGCGGTATTGAGAACACGCATACTGCTAAAAGAAAAACGCTATTTTCATTACGAAAAATATTTGAATCGATTTAATTTCTTAAGTACATCATTAATTAGGTATTTCTAGTAGATATTCTTGCATTCACAGATTTATTAGACTTAGCTTCTCCGAATGTGACGTAAAATTGTGATAGTCCAATAAATTTTTACACTATTAAGATTCTCTAAAATCCTTCCCTTTCTGTAATTGTTGATCACATGATGCTGCAATTATAGTATGTCTTCCTACATATGTTTAGGTACTACTTCAGTGCATAACCGATAAATTTTAGAGCTTACTTTAAGAGATATAGCGAGTGGCGATATTAGGAACACTGGCGATATTAGGTACAGTCACCCTAATTCGGTGTAGTTATAGAAAGTGACACCAAGTGTTAGAATTTAGAAACGGAATTGACTTCGTTACTGTTACAAATGAAGTCTTGACCAAGGAAACAGGACTCTGTGTTTCTCGGTGTTTAAAAATTGTGTAAAAAAAGTGTGATATACAGAATGTTGTTAACACGTTAACTGCCAGTACGTTGCAAGAGTACTCTATTAGTTCTTTTATTTATTTTAGACCAACGCCACTTGTATCGGAATTTTTGGTGGAGCTAGTAGATACAGTCGGTCATTGGTCAGACGAGCCAGTTTCGAATTACACACGGATGTACAGTTTCATTCACCGATCTATATTTGGTTTCACAATTTCTACTGACAACTACAATTCTACTTTCATCGGCTTCATTTTTGCAATTAAGTGTGGTCCGCGATCTTTCAAAATAAGTTGTTAAATTAATGCAAAGCAGTGAAATTTGTTACAAGGGAAATTGCACACAGGAATTATTCCATTTAATATCAGCTCAAATTATACTACGCCATACAGCCTACATTGCATAACTTCCTTAATTCGCCTTAATTAAAAAAACAAACTCAAAGCCCCCCATATTCACACACCATTCTATTCCCTCCCTTACAACCGAAAATTCACCCCCATTCGCATATTGACAGGCAGCTACGAATCGCCCCATACTCGCGATGCCATTCACTGTACAGAACCACACGAGGACACCTAGCCGCAGCATCAATGAATTACAATTAGAACCAGCGTTGAATAGCCCTGAATATCCACTAATACATCAATAATACCCCACAGAAATACAGCTGAACTCCAGCTCCCCCTAACAAACCTCCCTCCCCAAAGCCACCCACCCAAAATCCAAAATCAACTGCGCCTACGCCAAGAATTCTCCACCCTCCCCCGCGACAAACCCACCCTTCCCGGAGTGTCCCCGGATCCGCAGGCGGACTCGTTTCTCGCCACGTCGCTGTCCCCCTTCTACGCGCGTCTCATTCACCCGGGACTGCGCAAGGGGGCATCGGGCAAGTCGGCTTAATAAGCAGAACGATAATTAACGAAGGTACGTCAATTACGCCGCTATTACGGTTCACCCCGATGCATATAATTAGATGAACGTTCTTGCATCGACCCCTCTGAGTGCGCACCGTGTGCCGGTGGCCAGCGACAGGAGGGGGCGACGCGTTGGCTGTCTGAGCACGCGGGGGCGTGCGTGTGCCCGCGTGGAAGCGCGTGCACGCGCCGCTGCGGGGGGGGCTTTGAATCGTAAATCAGCCGTTAGGAGCCGCAGTCGCTTTGGGCTTTAATCGGGGTAAAGCCAGTCGCGCCGATGTTACGCGCTGTAAATTTCGTACAGCGCGTAAGCGTTGTAAATTATTAACGCAGTGCCCCCTTCTGCGGCTTCGCTTTCGAACATCCCGTGCCGATTTTTGACGCGAGCTAGCCGCGGTTCGACGTCACGAGGGGGGCGCGCACGCGGCTCGCTAATTGGCGTCCGCGCGAACACGTTTGTTTGACATGTATTAATAAGGTCGGGTGGGTGTCCATGCGCTGGCCCGTCCGTTGGCAATTGCGCGGATTATACGGTCGCTATTAATTGGCCAGTTCTTTGCGGGGCATCGGTCGTAATGTGTTTGACGGATGACTCGCGATTGGGTTTGGCGAGCTGCAGCGACGGCCTTGAGAATTTGTCGGTAGGATAAACTGGTAGAGTTTTATGAAAAATTTTGTTCTGAATAAGCCAGTAGGTATATTAGTATCGGAATTAATAGGGCAAAGTGTTTAAACGGGGTCGAACGAATCATTCCATACCGAAATTCGGTGACCGAGTCGGTACGTTTTTGGGATTGATGCCCGGTATTTCGACGAAATTGAAATATGATACAGTCCATGCGAAATTAGGGGAGGTTTAAGTTATCACATTGCTGGTTTCGCATCTCTTGGTTTCGGACTCTGCAATTCTTGCTCAGTGACGTTTTGTTTAATGGCGATTAAGTTCGACGCAGAATGCTCTTTTTTTAATATGCTGATATACCGTATAAGCGCCATTACATTTGATGAAGATAATCGTTGAATTATTTAATTAGCGGCGGAATTGAGTGCCCGAGGAATATAATTAAAAAAATTGCTGATGGGTTGCGTTCCATAAACATTCTGGCTTTATTGCCGCGCCTGATTGACCGCGGGTAGTTTCGCAGCCGCTTCCCTCTCATTTCCATGGAAATTTTGCATTCATTGTGCCTTTTTGTCCGTCAAGCACGTCTGAAATTGCATGAAATAAAGCCGATAAATTCGCAAGATATGGGGAAGCAACACCAACGAAAAATACCAGTAACAACCCTGTAAATCGTTCTAAGTCGCTGTGCGTAGGGGAGACCGGGGCTAGTTGATACAGAGGCAGGTTGATACAGACGAATTATCTCGACACCGTATATATGTAGCTTCATTTCAATGGGATATGTGAAAATTGTTGATAAATTCTTTCCTACGATCCAGCGTACGTGGGTGTACCTTGACGTTAGCAATTGTTTTTTAACTGTTTTCGTTTATATAAAGAAAGAGTAAATAGTTGTGTTCACTTTCCAATCCGTCTTGAGACGATATAAAGAATTTTATAACCCGAAGTAATTTGGCATCTTATTGAGTCTTTTGAAGGTAAGGTAATTACGTTTTGTAATTATGTTTATATGCTCTACATTTTTTATGGACATGTTTATACATAATGACTTCCTGCGGGGTAAGTTGATACGGTTTCTCTGGGGCATGTTGATACAGTATATTAATTTTCCGCGACTACTTTTAATTGAATTTTTTCTTTATATTTCTTGGAAAATGGTTTGAAATTATATAAAAAAGACAAATCGTGGCGAAATATCGTAGGATGTTTTGGAAAAAGCGTGTGCCGAAATAGAAAAAGACTCAATATTATTAAGGCCATGCACAAAAATATACAATCATGACACAATGAGTTTATTAAGATATAGTAACAAAAAGAAGAAGACACCTCATGTTAAAGTGGGATATTCCAGACATAAAAAAAAAAAGAAAATAAAAATGTTTTTCTAGGTATGTTTGTTTAAAAATCTGTTTGATCTTTGAACTTTTGACTGTTGGAAAGGTATTTAGATTGAAATTATATTTTTCAAATTTATTAGTTACTCATTAAACAGATATTTTAAATATGTATCAACTTGCCCCGCATTGGGGTAAATTGATACACTTTGCCTTCGTCCAAATAACATTTTTTCATTCATTTTGTATGTACTTTCTCAAGTTTTCGCTTACTATATATTAAAGAGGAAGTACCAAAGTATATTTTAGCATATTTGTTATTAAGTAATTGATTCAAACAAAAATGAAAAACAATGAAAACTGAAAAACGTATCAACTTGCCCCGGTCTCCCCTACTTAATAAAAACCTACGACGAAAGCGATTCAATCTTGATCCTGCCAACTTGACGTGGGTGTCAAACTTAATCCAGAATCTAAGATTTACAGTTAGAGCTGTCTATAAATGACAAAATTTACTTCCAAATTTACAAAATTAATATCATAACTGTGATGAGTTTGAAACGCAAATATATTGATTGTTGAGAGTAGAATTGCAGAGCGTAGAATTATAAATTTGTTTACCAGATCACATTCACGAGCCCCCGAAATTTTTTCCCCAGAAACCAAAGTTCCCACTGCAATTCGCCTTATTTTTTAAACCCACCCATCAGAGACACTCGAAATTTCCCGGATCGCTAATCATCGCCCGGCTTCAATCCAATCTCCACATTCAGAGCGCGTTGCTTCGAGTCGATTAATCCTCCACCTTCTCTCGCCCCTTCAGGGATCGGCTCGGGCAGGTTTGCTTAATACCACGCTCCAGAATACGCGCGTGCCGGACGTTTAAATTTTAAGTGCGAGCCGCCGTTTATGTCCTCGACAGGGCGGCCGTAACCAACTTGCGCCTCCCCGTTTTAATGCCGGTTTGGAAAAACGAAGCCGCGGAAAGAGCACGAATCCCTTGCTCTTCCATAGAAACGGCGCCCGAAGCAAAGCCGCGCGGAACAGTTGAAACAGACGTTTCCCATTGGAACAGCATTACGATCCCGGAAAAAGTAATTAGCGACGAGGCGAGGTGAATTTGCAAACGAAGTGGCGAGGGAAGAGAAGGAGACCGGCGAGCGAAATAAATTTTTGCCCCGCGTGTGGGGCGAATTGCTTCCGCGTCGACCCGCCATTCCACCCCCCGATTAATCGCGATTCGAACGTTTTGTATTCTTAACGAGGCTGCAGGGAAAGCAGGGAATTATTGTCGACGGGAATTCCGCGACAGGGCCGAAAAGGGACTGCCGCTATACCGAACATTCACGCGGCAACACACCGCGGAATTGAATTAAACAACGGAGGAATAGAAGCACGGGAACGGTCTCTTTCACCGTTGCCTATTGCATTTACATTTTCTCCGTAACTCCATTTAATTTGGCACGCCCGCCCGCCGCTGTAATTCAATTGTATAATGGGAGGGGAATATGGACAGCCCCCTGCAAATATTATCGTCGTCGCTGAAAAATCGCGGTTTCAATTGTCTCTCGTCTCGCATCGCGACGCTGCTGGGAGCAAGCGGGCCTGTACTACGAATTCATAGTTGCTATTGCGTAATGTGTTTCATTAATGAAGGCCGAGGCGCGGCTTCAAATAGGGCTGGAATCTTTGTAATCCACGTGTAGGGGGATGTTTCGTTGAGATTTGAATGTAAAAATTGGGGATAGTAAAGACGTACGGAGCAGGGTGTTTATTTTAGTTAATAAAATCATGATGCGTGTTTTTTTACGCTGCAGCGTTATTTTGTTTTTAAAATAGAAGAAGCGAATTTATTTGTATTGTGGAAATTGGTCATTTTAAGAGGAGTGATCGTGTGCGACCATTATTTAGCGAATCTCATTTCAGCCGCCCCAATATCTCTCTTTCATTGAACTGTTATCGAGTGAAGCGAGTCATTTCAACTCGAAAACTTAATGCAACCACGCCCGTGCAAATTTCGTTCAATTAATTTCATTAGCTTTTTAAATATGCCCACCGGCAAGCGGCCCTGCTCTAAATGAGCTTCAATTGAAACGTGCTAGGAGAGTGTTTAATTTGAAATGGGAATCGAATTAGGAGCTCACAAAATTTTGCATAAAGTAAGGCAGAACACAATTGATCTGCTCTCTCAAAGCAATCAAATTCTATAGCTGCTCGATGAAAATTGAGGTCAGCAATGTAGTTATCTCAAACGCAAAATTCAAATAGATTGGTTATCTGTCGACGTGTGGCTATAGTCTGAACCAGCATAATGAAAAAATATTGAGAAACACAGAAATGGGAATGTCTTAAAAAAATGTTGTCAACTTTAGCAAAAAGATAATTATGGTTTTGTTGACAGTAGTAATTTAATTTTACGAATACTTGCAAAATTCTAGTTCGAACGATAAAGTAACGTTTACTGAGTACCTATGCCTGATATATTTGAAGTGGATCGGACTTTTGGTTTTTTGGCAAGCAGGTCTGGCATCCGAAAGGATATTGTTCTCTTCACGATGCTCCTTTTTCCGCTATAAATTGATATTTTTACATACAAATTTTTTTTAATAGCTTAAAAGGTGATAGAATGAAGCTACAAACGTACAAAGTGATACGTGCGAAGTACTTCTTTGTACTCCTTCTTTTTTAATTCCCGAAAATTCAAGTTTTTCTCAGCCGTCACGCTATGAAGACCCGTTAAATATACGTTTAAAAATCGAAGGCAATTCTGAGCGGGTGTTCAGGGACCATTCATAATACTCGTTAAAGTTTCATTAGATTTTGATTGCCAGCAGAAAGTGTGCGCAATTTGAACTCTACCTTGCGTATCGACCAGTCGTGTGCGGCATAAACGAACCAGGGGTTCAGCTGTGAAAAGGGATAAAGATATCGATACACCGTCTCTGGCCTATTTGGAATGCGGTTTGAAACCTCCAGCAATATTCGATGCAATGGAGACATTCGACAGCAAAAATTGTTAAAATATTATATATTGTATAGTAGTAGGTACCTATATATAAAAGTATTGCAGAAAAGCTACGATTCCTCAGCCTAATTGGGGTGAAAAAGTTTTGGGGGGCGACGACCTTTAGTTCCCTGAGTAGCATCGCGAACATCATTATACCCCACAGCATCCACTTTACCATTCTACTTGGGGATTAATCTCGCCCTAGTGACCAACCGAACGTACGCGTCTCGAGTGAAGCCTCGTTCAAGGAAGAATTTAGCAAGGAAACAAACCCGGCACACAGCAGAGACTCGTGGACAGCTGTTTACACCGGAACACACCCTGGTATCGGGTGTAATTAAACTTTTTCCGCCCGCCAAATTGGTTGCCCGCCGCTTCCATCCCTGTCCTTTGGACTGCCACGGCGGCGGGGCACACTCGACAGGAGATTAATCGATCGCCGCGGAAAATGGCAAAAGCGAAATTGCCGTCGGATGACGAAAAAGAGGAGAGAAAAGGATACATACGGCAATTCGGTTATTCGCTCGCAATTTTCGTCGCCGATAAACGTGTGCATTAGCGGGAAAGTCGAAGGTCCGGCGGCCGATGCATCGCGGGCAATACAATAACGATTCATCTAAATAGTAATCTCGGCGAATCGGAGAACATTTCGCGTTGCGGTATTCCCGTGCCGGGTGAAGCGAACCTTTGACGGGGAAACGCTTGATGCTTTTAACATTTCTCCATTCACCGCCCCCTTTTTCCCTCTGTTTCATTCGCTTCACTACACAGCTGGTCCAGCGTGCCGTTTGATGTATCGATTCGCGTTCACGCGCGGCGCGCAAGTACGAACGGCTACTTTCCGCGGAGGGAATAAATAATCTAATTAATTTTGAAAGTCAACGCGTGCGTGTAGATTTCGGGGCGTGAAATAAGGTTGAATCTCATTTCGCAAGTGATCTTTAGCGAACATTTTTATAAATTACAGAAACAGAAGGTACTCATTCGACCTTCTATTATTTTTATATTCTATTTCGATGTGGTCAAATAGAAGAACGTAGGGGAGAGTGGGGTAATTGCGAACACCTAAGCCAAAAAGCAACCAAAACGAAAACTGTGTGAGAAATGAATTTGTTTATTATTTACAAACATACTTAAACTATTCAGCTATAAAGTACTGTGACGAATTTTTGAAAAATTATAATAAAAATCAACTTTATAGTGAAAAAGGAAAACCCTTGGTGTAATCACTGCCGTGGGGTAATCACGAACGGAGTGCTAAATATCACAGAAGTCGCACAGAAAGCGCGATTTCAATGGTCAACCTATAAAATATGTTGCTACAACCTATACCTAATGTATTTTTCAAATCCCACTTCTTGTGCGTTAGAAAAAAATTGCAATTGGTCGGAAATAGTAAAAAGGTTGTTTTTTAAACTTTTTTTTCTGAGGCTGTAATGAAAATTCAAAAATCCCTTTTGTAGATTTAAGTACGTTTTATACATGCTGAAAAATTCATCAAAATCGGTTAACATTGCTAATCTCGAAGGTTCGAGATTACCCCATCCGAGTTGTTCGTCATTACCCCACGACATCAAAAAATAAAAAGGGATTTATTTCAGGGGTTAGAAGCACGATTCAAGCCACGCCTTGGTCACAAAATGTTGGTAAAAAAAGTGCTTTATTTTAACTTAAAAAAGTCCCAATTGTATCGTTAATTGAACAGTAATTACATGCAATTGAAAATGGACAAAATATTACTTGAAATATGATGAAAATAATAAATTGTGTTTATCTTGAATAGCATGAGCGTTCTGTATTTATTACTTTCTGCCCGGCGTTGGATACGACCTAAACTATTAGCTAGTGGAGAGAGAACATCAGTTTTTATTGATTAAAACGCCGTAAACATCGCGTTCGCGATTACCCCGCGTTCGTGATTACCCCACTCTCCCCTAAATGGGAAAGTAAAGTCCTGGCGAAGTGATGGAATGGATCAGAAGAATTCGATATACCGCACATACTTATTTCCATCTAACAGACTGTTATTCCCCATGTTACGCGAACCCGCACAGATCCTAATGCGCGACGAACCTGTAATTGTCTCGCTAGTGTTTGCAAGAAATCACACGGCGGAGATCGCAGCGACGATCCGCCGTTTCCCATCCTCCGGAGCAATCTAAACGAGCTTCAAGTTGCACGGTGGAACAGGATCGTAAGACTGGCGTGTCTCAACTGTTCCCACCGGTTGGGCGGAACACACTCAGCCCAGGCTTAAATACGTTCCCTGGACTATTTGCGCCGGTGCTCCCATGAGCTTCGCTAGCTAGCTGCCGTCCCATTACTAATTGTGGCAGAAACAGAAGCAAATAATGAAGCAACGACAGGAGCAGGCAACGCCACGTCAACTGCTGCCAAATATTGATATACCCGGCTGCTACGTTACAGCGCACGACGGGCGAAGTTACTGACGGCAACGCGTCAACACAGCAGTGAACCACCTTTTATGCTGCAAGTAACAGGCTAAGCATGCACGAAATTCTTAGCATAGACGTCGCATATCCGACGTCGACGCTGCGTGCCGCTGCATTTTCTTTGCTCGCCGCTTCCAGTCCCTTAAATTGTAATTAAGAAACAACTTTCCACTGTGTTCCTTCCCATACAGCACACCTCGTTGCAGCAGTATTGCAGGGACGTTGCTGCAATATTACGTTGTTGCAGGTTGCATTGCAATATTGTAGGAACGTTCCTGCAATATTGTCGTGCATTATTGGAGTGGCAATGATCCTACAATATTGCAGCAATATTGCAATTTCGTTGCCGTGCAATGTTCCGTTGGCAACGATCGTACAATATTTCTGCAATATTGTACGATCGTTGCCGTGCAATGTTCCATTGGCAACGATCCTGCAATATTGCGCCCACATCGTCGTGTAATGTTCCAGTGGCAACGGTCCTACAATATTTCTGCAATATTGCGCGCACATCGTCGTGCAATGTTCCAGTGGCAACGATCCTACAATATTGCAAGAACGTTGCCGTGCAATGTTCCATTGGCAACGATCCTACAATATTTCTGCAATATTGCGCGCAAATTGCCGTGCAATACTGTAGTGAAAACTTGTGGAAACATTACAACAATATTCTGAAGCAACTATGACTTTGTCAAAATTTTCCGAAATATGTACATGACGTCGAGTGGATTCTACGGCGTGTTTCATTTAACTGGATACGCTAGAATATCTCGTTGGCCGTTGAAGATATGAAAAAAGTGTTATCGCGGGAGTTGTATGTAGGTACATGAACTTATAGAGGAGATTCGAAGATCAATTTAATTTTTTTAGATAAAGTAGGTACTATATTTTTTAATGTCTGAAATTATTATTATTATTATTAAACGTCTTTATTGCACAAATACGTATATACAATCTAGCAAGAGAAAAGAGAGAAGAGAAGACAAATGTAAAGGTTCAGTCTAAGGACTGTTTTCCAACCTAACCTAAAACGACACCGGGTGAAATTTGTAGTACGCACCTATAGAGTTACAAAACCCTAATGGGGTCTGTCAAATGAGCCTTCGTTTTTGAATAATTTGAGTTTAAAGTATTGCACGGTAGGAGTATAAGTTCGAATACGTAAGCAATCTTATCAATCAGCGGTTGTAGCTGCGGCGGTAAAATGTTCGTCTACGATGCTACAGGTCCTCGGTTCGAATCCCCCTGGGGTAAAAGAATTTTCTATGAAAAAAGGACACACGGGCGTTATACTACTACTATGCTGCACACATTCACGTCGTCGCGTCCCTCACTGCCCGAAACGTTGCGGCGGAAATACACTCCTGCAATATTGTTAAGGCGGACATAGGAGGTGAACCTGCAACGTCTCTGCAATGATGCGGTGCAATGGAGTTGCAGGATCCATTGCCACTAGTTTGCCGTTTCGTTGCAGGACTACATATTTGTAATGTTCCGAAAACTTTGCAAAAAACACTCCTGCAATATTGCTAAGGCGGACATAGGAGTGAACCTGCAATTTCTCTCCAATGATGCGGTGCAACATTGCAATCTCGCACCGCAATATTGCCGAAGAGTTGCAGGATCATTGCCACAATTTTGCCGTTTCGTTGCAGAATCATTGCCGGAACTTGCAGGATTACATATTTGTAATGTTGCCGCAACTTTGCAAAAATACACACCTGCAATATTGCGAAGGCGGACATAGGACTGAACCTGCAACGTCTCTGCAATGTTATGTTGCAATATTGCCATCTTGCACCGCATCATTGCAGAGACGTTGCTGCAATGTTATGGTGCTGTGTGGGTTAAGGAATCATCTGATGCCATCTGTAATGCATATTTTTGGCGAAACAAACATGTTGTTTTACAGCTTATTATGTTAATAAACATTGTGTCAAAAAAGAAGAATCAGCTTCAATTTATTTTTTTGTAATTAATCGAAAAAGAAATTCGTCATTTTCGACAAAAACGACTGCCTACTCTTATGTAGTAGGTACCGTTAATAACAGGGGCGGTATAGCTTCGCATGGAGCTAAAGGGAAATCGGTGAATCAGCGGTTGACTTTTGCAGTGATTTTTTGAGAAAACGGTTCTGTGCCCTGTCGAGCACCTATATGTATAATGATTAATGAATTCATGGGTGGAGTGCAGGAGGCACGCGTCATCGATTTGGGTCAAATTCCGCGTTTAGGGGGTGCACACTGCGTGGAATAGCGAATTAAATGCTTAGCGAGCACTATCCAAAATTTGGGAGAAAATTGAGGTTAAAGTGTTTCTTGCGCGTTTTTTTAGCAATCAACGCTTTCGTTTTAATATTCCGTTGGTATGATTGGTAGAGATTTTAGTGGACTTTTAGGTGGGTTCTGAATCGCTGAATACACTTTCTGATGGAAAATGCGTGTATATGTAGGGGAGGGTTGCCTATATCGTACCACTTAAGACAATCTAAGTTATATTTCATATTTGGTACTAATTTGAACGGAAATGACTATTGGATATTGGAGCTTGGTCTTTTAGGCACCTACTATTATACGCTTAACCTTTTGTTCAGAACAAATTAATTTGTTATTAATCTTTTTGTCACATACTGTAAAAGGTACGATTTAGGCAACCGGTCTCCTAAATCGTACCTGCACTAAAAATAGTGTCAATAACAAATAGAGAAGAAACTATTCAATATGCAGTAATGATTATTATATAGTTACATATACATATGTATATGAATCACACCCAGGCCGCAATAAACTATGTATATGATATATGTACATAACCTATATAACACACGAGTTGTCAAATCCTACTGGTATGATTGTAGTGGTACGATTTAGGAAACATGATCAATTTATTTATAAATATAAATTTAAACTTTATAATGAATGTAATATGTACTTAAAATGAATGTAAAATATTCTACATTAAACCCGCTTTTAGAGAAATACATAAATACAGGAGAAAATTGCATTGTTTGATTATTATCAGCTAAAATAAACTGGTAAAAAGTTACATCAATCATACCTGATTTTTTTAAATGCTTGTAGCACGCACAAAATAGGGTGTAAGCTCGAAAGGTTTTGTTTCTATTTCTTATTTCGCATTTACTTGATATTTTTATCATCAGACGTCGTTTGTATTCATTAATTTTTGAGAAATTGATGCGGTACGATTTAGGTGACCGGTACGATATTGGCAACTCTCCCCTATCGATCTCCATGCAAATTACAGAATTGAAAACTAGTTTTCGTCATTTTGCACATCTGCAGAAGTAAAAGAATATTTCTGCATTCATGTTTGACACAGAAAACTCGAGCCCCCTTTATCAAGGTACTTGTCACACGCACGCGGTCAGCATCAGTAGGATCATTCCGTTATTCAGGAGTGCATTGATCCCTTCAAGTATTAATTAGTGCGTGGTCGAATCAACGACGTCGTTCTGTCACGTTTGTGCCCCGCGTGGTATCTCCTCTTATAACGTAGCCGAATATTTGAAGCACAGCCTCGGGGCTCTCTGTAACGATCCCTCTAACAGACACTTGTTATCATTCGATGCGAAAAACCTGATTGGATGGGTTTCCAGCTTCGGCTCTACAAATTTTATTGAATTCCAGTCCACGTACGGAAATACCAAAAATATCGTAGAAACACCGCCGCCCACAGTGCGCTCCAAAGTCAATTATCAATTAAATCCACAATAGTTCTTCCGTTTCTCAATTGTAAAAATAAAATGTGATTGGATAAAACCACACTCAACTTTTCCACTTGGTAATTTTCGATACCACGTTGCAGTCCGAGACACAACTGGACGGAGTTCGTTATTCTTCCCCATCGAAGACTGTGGCTGCTGCGTTCCTCAGAACGTTACTTACCGTCCCCGATTGAACGTGAAGCACGCACAGTGGCTGCATGCACCGTCAAGCAGTCATTTTTCTCTCTGGCAGCGTGTTTTGATTCGCGGAGCGTGGCATTCCCGAACGCGTCTGGCACGGTGGCGCATAGAAATTCCGTTTCAGGAGGAGTGTTGACAGATAGCTTGGGCGACAGTTGGCAGCTGTCACCTCGCTAGACGGGCTGCATAATGATTTCAAGTGCATGCACTCGCGACGTTCCTACGGAGGCCCCGGTGAATGGGCTGTCCGCGCGTTTTGTTTCAGCACCAGCGCCGTCTCTGCATTGTTTATGCAAGCGGAACAAAGTGCATGGTCAACACGACGTTACGACGGCGGAGAGCGCCTTAAGTGCATTCAAATTCCGTTCTGAAGAAGTTGCACTCATAAAGGGACGAGGGCGCTATTCACTTAAAATCCCCGACCATTCTCAACGTTATTTACCGTTGCTCTCCGTTTACCTTAAGGGGTTAGGCCACCTTGGACGGAGCAAAATTGCAGTCATTTTCGGCATTTTTTTTAGGAAGATAATAAAATAAACAGAAAATTTAATATGAAGCCTGTTATTATACAACTCTCGCCGGAAAAAAATCGTATTTTTTTTCTTACAAAATGGCGGCGGTAGAGCCGTGATACGCAAGATCTTGTGGAGCGACGTTTTCCACGGTGTTCAATCTCACGGCTATACCGTTTGACTTAGAACAAAAAACCAAAAAGATTTATTTTCCGCATGCCTAAAACTATGGAAGTACGTAGGGAAATCCAGAAACATTAATTTGTCTCGGAATGGTGACCATGGAGAGAAAAAGTGCATTTTTTTTATAAAAGTGTCAATTGCACAGAACATATTCAAGATATCGCAAAACCGCTACGTACTTCCATAGTTTTAGGGATGCAGAAAATAAAGCTTTTTGGTTTTTTGTTCTAAGTCAAACGGTATAGCCGTGAGATTGAACACCGTGGAAAACGTCGCTCCACAAGATCTTGCGTATCACGGCTCTACCGCCGCCATTTTGTAAGAAAAAAAATACGTTTTTTTTCCGGCGAGAGTTGTATAATAACAGGCTTCATATTAAATTTTCTGTTTATTTTATTATCTTCCTAAAAACAATGCCGAAAATGACTGCAAATTTGCTCCGTCCAAGGTGGCCTAACCCCTTAAGACCATGGAACTTGAACGGATAAATCGACGAGTTAGCGCTGCAGACGTTACTTCTTGCGGGCCCGGCATCTGTTACTGGCAATGTCATTCGCTATTTGCTCATTAGGCTGTCGATATTTGCTCCCGAGTGTCTTAATGACAAATCAACAGCAGGGGAGTGGTGTCTCTTTCATGTGCCCTAATTCTGTTTGTCAATTATTTAAATCGTTATGTTGGGTAATGCGTTGGGAGTCCTTAATTAATAGTTTATGGGCTTAAAGACCTTTGATAAACGCAAGCTCGATCCTATCTCGATGAAGTAACAATCTTTTCTTCCTGTAGCTGCACGATCGAGCTGGTTCCCGTTTTCTTCTTCATCCCTCGTTCACCCTTTACGAGGATAAGGGTCGATCCAAGTAAAGGGAGAAGGAAAACAACACGACGTCTGCTAAAGGATACTCCCTGGTTCTTGCATGGAGTTTCGAAGTCGTTGAGTTTGAACTGGAACTTTTCTGCGTTTTGAGCCGGCCGGAAGCGAGCCGGATCGGGCGCGGTCGCGGGCGCGTGGCGGCCTTACGGCAGCCGAGACAATTCGTCCTAAATCGAAGCAATCTCGCGGAAACCCGAAACCAATTTCGAAAGGATTGCATTCTAAAACCATCCGCGTGCTAGCTTCGGGCCAAACAACCAACCGCCGCGCATACGATCGAGACGTCGATCCGATTGAACGCCGAAACTTGTCGAGAAGTTGGTGGTCGAAGTCGATACCGTGCTAAGTCAAGAAGGGAAAGCAACCCCGGAAGGTATACGATCCCTTCTTTTGTTTTCTTAGCTGCTTGCCCTGCAATCCAAAGCTCCCGGAGTCTTCGATTCTTTTCCTCGTTTGTCCTTTCACTAGTTGCGCCGTGTATCGTGTATGTATGGGGATTGCGGTATCGAATCAAGTGTATCGATGGGGAGTGGCGAGATATTGAATGGAAATGTTAAAGCTTTGCGGCTGGGAATGATCACGCTTCAAATTTGGGAATGATCACGCTTCAAATTTGGGAATGGTCAAGCTCAGAATTTGGGAATATTCAAGCTCAGAATTTGGGAATATTCGAGCTTCAAAATTTGGAAATATTCAAGCTTCAAAATTTGGGAATATTCAAGCTCAGAATTGGGGAATATTCGAGCTTCAAAAATTGGAAATATTCAAGCTTCAAAATTTGGGAATATTCAAGCTTCAAATTTGGGAATGATTAAGCTTCAAATTTGGAAATAATTAAGCTTCAAATTTGGGAAAGCTCAAGCTTCGAATTTGAAAATATTCGAGCTTCAAAATTTGAGAATATTCAAGCTTCAAAATTGGGGAATATTCAAGCTTCAAAAATTGGGAATATTCAAGCTTCAAATTTGGGAATGATTAAGCTTCACAGTTGGAAATAATTAAGCTTCAAATTCGGGAATGCTCAAGCTTCAACTTTGGGAATAAAATTCTAGTTATTTTCGATGAATATATAGGTCAATTTGGGCCACGTATTAATATATAAATATACTATATTTTATAGCGATAACGTACCTAGTACTATATGCGTAAAGTGAAAGTAAGAGTATTAATACCTAATTATTATAAGCGTCTGAGGAATGTTTCGGAATATGGATTATCAAATACGAATAAATGCGACAGAGTGAAATATTTATAGTACCACTAAATGTGACGTTAATCACATTACCAACCATGTATCCGCAAGCTGACGTGAAAAATCAATTCCTCTAAGAAAAGTCGAGGTACGTTGTATACATTGACAAACTTCTTTCTCGTGTTTCGCCAGAACTTTTCCAACTCCGTGCGAGGCATATTTTGTAACTCTTAGAAAATTGAATTGGACGCTAGTCTCAGAGGATGCGCGTCCCTGGCATGTAATTCTCTTTAATTTTTAAACGATTAAAAGTTGCATGTAGCTCGAGATGAGTTGGAAAAAAGTGAAAGTCTTCCCTCTGAAATTTAGAAACTTCTCAACAAATGTTTCTTCTCCCTACGGTATTAGAGCAACCCACCGAACTTTTTGAGGGTTCAGAAACTTCATTCTACTTTTCATAGCTACACAATAAGAGCAGTACCATTCAGAATGATGAAACATACTTAAATACATGAATAGTACTTGCTTATCTCCTATCATAAAATTCGTTCATCAATTTCATGTTTTTCCCTACGACACAACAATAAACTATAAAACTAAACATCTGATTTCCAAAAAAAAAAAAAAAAACGGTCCATAATACCTTTCCAATCCACAACAAAGAATCCTTAAACATCACCAGGCAATTTCACCCGATCCATAAATTCGGAGTCCACAAAATATCAGCCGAGAACCAATTACTAAAAGTACTCGTCGAATGAATGATAATCCGCTACGTCGCGGTCCGCGAGTTCTCACGGGGCCTCTCCTTGCTTCCTTAGCCCGATATGATACGGAAAAGGGCTGAAAAACGGAAGAAGAATAACTATTTATCACCTCCCTTTCGTTCCCTCATCTCCGATATCTTATACACCCTCCTCGGTCGCGCTTTTTCTGCCAGTTTCCACCATCTTTTCCTCGTCAGCCACGGGTGGCGAGGGGGCGCGTTTAAAGAAGAGTCACCCTTATTTCTTATTCCACGATCCGCGGCAGGTGGAGCGCGTCTAACAAAGAGCCGAGGACACGTTGCTCCGTCAGGAATAAGGAAAACCTTGGCCCCGTGCTTAATTCTCCTAATGGATTAGCCGGGGGCTCATTCAACGGTCGCCGCTACGAAATGGAAAGCCGTGGCAGCGACTGTAATTCTCTTCGCGCTTCGCTCTCCACCGATGACAGCAGCGTCTGCTTTCATTCTCCTCGTTCATTTTCTTGCACCGTCGCGTTGCGACCCTTGCGTCGAGTTTCCGTTCTTCTGTCGCCTCCAACCCCCACCCCCCCTGCCCCTTTGACGAAAGGAACGCTTCTTCTTTCTCGTCGAAGCCCCGAAACCGTCTTTTACCGCGGTCTTGGCGAGAAACCGGCTCCTTTCGGTTCCACGCGCTCCCGAACACGCGTCGTCCTGCCCTTCGCACACTGAGTCGAGATACCTATAGCCACGGCAGGCACGTTCGCCATGACATTTATTCCTCCGCCCCGGGAATTACATGGCGAATTGAGTGTTTTTTTGCGACTCGATTCAGAGAAAGGGAGATTTCGTGAGGCGGGACCGAGGATGCTGGAAAGTTTTTGAAATTCGCTCGCAAATCAACAATTTTGCGAATACTAATATAAACCAAGCGGTATTTTATTCAGAACAAATAATACTTTCGGAAAAAGCTAAATAAAAAAAAATCGACTTTTCGACTGCCTAGTCCTCTTAAACAAAATCACACATTCCCTGTCTATCTCTAACTCCTTTTAACCGCGTACTAAAAGTCCCTTAACATACAAAAACTATTTTGAACACACTTGCTGATTCAACTATTATTATTATTCGAGAATAATAATAATATTTGATACTAATAATAATTTATTATTGAAATCAACGGGCGAAACCCTTTAGTACACGGAATACATTGTGGTAATATTAAGTTAAATAGCTCAATTACACCGCAAAGCTACGAAATTTTTGCTCGCCATTCAGCTAAGAACTCGAGCAACACCCCGGTTCGTTTGACGCGTCTTCCACCACGACGGGAACCACCGCGAGCGAGAAGTTGAAAGAATTAACCACTCCATGAGTGATGCTAGCACGACACCCCTACGATATCCATCGTTCCACTCGCCTCGACGAGAAGTCCCCGGTAAAGGTACAAGTGCCTCGCAGAACGGAACCGCTGAATGCGCGAAGAGAGCCGTGCAAAGGGCTCTGCGGCGACTTTCTTGGCGAACTGACCTCGATGCCGGTCTGTCAGACACGGACAAAGCAAAGGGGCCGCAAATTGGCTCGGATGGCCCACGTACTTGGAGTAAATCAGCGCCGCGAGCTTCACGGTCGTCAAATCAATATTTGCCCCTCGCCACCCTCGCGCAGAGGGAGGCTGTTGTGCGAAGTCAAACCCGCTGGAATTAGGGAGAAGAAGGGGTCAGAGCGTGGGAGCGTGACGAAGAAAGGGGCGGGGAGGGGCAGCTGGAGGCTCTCTACACGGTTGATCGCCCCGGAAATCGCTGGTAAACTGAATTAACCTGCTGTTGACCCGCGACCGTATGCTACCCAATGACTTTCCATTATGACGCCTGGTGGTGCTTGGGTAAAGTCGATTATAAGCTACTCCCATTGGGACCAAGAGAAACTCGCTGCGTGCAATTCGATAAACATACACGGTCGACGACGGCTCGATGCTCTGATGCCTCGACGGCCGACGTCTTCGAACGTGCTCTCGAGGGTGTGAAATGATGACACGGGCGATGGAGTCGCCTTTGCTCGGCGAACTTCTAGCAGAGCGAGCGAAAAGGTGGAGAAGAATGCGCGATGAACCCGATTGTTGAGGAAATACGATGAAAACGGGGTAGGCAAACACGTGGGACGCCATCATCTTCTGCGAGCGCGAGCTTCGTTCTTTGAACGAATTTGTACGCACGATGGATCCAGATGTACGTTTGCACTTTTTTTTCTTTAAGCTTTTCTTGTGATGCGGACGCATGTGACGTAGAAGATCTTTATGCTGGTGCTGGCAATTGATACCATGCGTGGAAGAAAAAGTGCAATACTCGTTGAAAGAAGGAGATGGGGTCTTTATATTTTGCAATTCATTTTGTCTACAAAAGATGAATCACCGAATGATGAATTTTGATTTGGAAAATCACTATTCGTGGATAGGGATGAATCGATACCACCAAAGTATCGATACTTTAACTCATTACTTGTATCGAATGAAAGTATCGGTACTTACTCGGTATCGACACAAAAGTATCGATACCTACTTGTATCGAATCATTTTGAGTATATATATATATATATATATATATATCGATACCTACTTGTATCGAATCATTTTGAGTATATATATATATATCAACAAAGGCTAACGCAAACATGACCCGAGGCGTTAGCGCGCGGAATGCGGATTACCTAGAAAAAAAACCATGGCACGGTCGAAGTGCTGGAATGAAGCATTCCATCTCAGTATAAATCTAGCCATTACAAGCGAATAACCAGAGAAATAAAGAGTGTGTTTAATTAAACCAGGCGTTAATTTATTCGTCCGTATTCTAAGAGGAATATTGTATACATTTTATTCACCATATTCACAAAACATTGTAGAAGGGATGTGAGCAGAGCAGATGCTAACTGTGTTAAGTTAGTTCACTCTACATCATATTGTAAATCATAATTCATGGTGTAAGGTAAATCCTTACATCATGCTGTAAATCCTTACATCATGCTCTGTATCGTGCATCTGGAGTAGTTCGAACAATATTTTTGGGCCAAGTGTATCTATGTTTGCTTTCATCTTTCATGTAGAATATCGATACTCGCCCCATTCGATACGAGTACTTTTAATCGATACCTACTTGGTATCGCAACCCTAGGTAAAATTACTTGGTATCGAAGCGAAAGTATCGATACTTTACTTGTATTTACTTGTATCGATTCATCCCTATTCGTGGATGAAATTTGCCTTTACGGCTGTGTTTTTGAAAATAACTAAATTGATAAAGTGGGTTTAAGTTAAAGTGTAGCCTACTGTAATATTTGCTGTGTCTTTATGGTATTGTTAAAAAATTTGTGCTTCTTGAGAAACTAAAGGAAGCTGCTGATGCAGCACACTGTCGATCTTCAATGTCGTTTTGAACTATTGTACTTTGTACAATAGCAATTACCTCTGCACCTGCCATCGAAGACAACATCTACTATTTCCACCAGCATAGAAGTTTCGCATCCAATCACCAATTGGATAACAATTCTCGTTAACTTCTATTTACTTTCGTTGTATTTTATTATTTTTCGCTTGTTTTCTATCTTGGCACTATTTATTTTGTCCTTTATTTTGTCCGTTTCTGTGCTTTTACTTTTATCTATTAGTCCTCTACTAGTTTTCCCGTATATATAACTAAATAAGTAAATAAAATTCCATAAAAGAGATTTCTCTTTTCCACTCTGGCTGTTTCCAAATGGAAGACATTTCCAGATCGTCCTGCTAGCTTCTCCAACTTTTCCCAAATTTCACCATCTGTCACTACATCTTCGACACTATTCTACTTGCAGAAAATCAATCCAGCACCATGCCGCTACCCTATTTATCAAAATCTTACTCGCAGAAACGCTCCACGGTGTTTCTCACCGCACGCCACCAGGTGAAACAAATTGAAAAATAAAAGAACTGGAACCAGTGAATCCACCCAATCGATCACTGTAAAACCCCGCGCCAAATTCCAGTGTACCACTGCAAACTGGCACGATTAAACGCGGGGTACCACAAGAAACCACAGCATAACCACTTCTCAACTGTCCCTGCAAAATACATTCCTACACGACGCAAAAATTTCTTACCACAAATGCACGCCGGCAAATATCCCACGTTGCACGATTCCCATTCGTTTCGCGAACACTACTAGGTACACAATATTTCGCGAATACGGTGTTTAGAGCAAAGCCACGTGAAATATTCTAGAAACGTTCCAACGCGTTAATGTTGTAGCAAGCAAAATTAAATGACCCAGTGGTGTATCGCCGTCAGGCCACGTGCACAACAGAGTAGCAAAGGCCGAGGTCCCAACCGACGTACACTTATTCCTTTCAAGCCCACCCTCGTCAGCATCGAGCAGTGCGTCGTATGTAAAGGATGCCTGGCGCAAGGGTCGGCACGGAGGGCCGCCGTGAGCCAGTGGAAACAGTCTCGATGCATAGGCGGAACAGATATAGGTGTTCGTTGATTGAGTGTAATCTGTTTTGTTAATTGCAAGGTCCGCAGAGGCCGATACCTGCGGTCGCGTTGTGCTGCGCTCAGCGTTACGAGGCGAGGCTGCCGTCAGTTTCCGTGGCCCCCTCGTCCCTCCTTCGCGAGCTCGAACCCCTCCCCCGACCACAGGCGAGGCTCCCTTATGGGGGTCAGGGTGAGCCAGGGTGAGCCAGGGCTCGGTGACGGTGCGGGTTTGAGGGTCGGTTAACCGACTAATTGCAATACTGACGCGCCCAGTCGGACTATTTGCGCAATTGCAATCATATCCGCCGGCCTAGCGTCACCTATCACGAGTATAATAGGCGTGGCTGGTGCCCGTTTCGAGCCACGTGCACGCGCTAATTGACCGTCAAAAGCGGAGCTCAGCGTTTTTCCGCCAGCCTTTGTCCATTTTTCAAAAGCCGACCACCCCCGCGCTCCCCCCGCGCGGCGTGACGACTGGCCGCTGCGCCAGCGGCTGTTACGGGATCGGCGCTGGCCTTTTCCCGTTTTTAACCTGTGAATTTCGGGAGCGCGCGTGGAAACGGCAACGGGACGATTTATACGAGTCGATCGCGCTTTGTTTGACGCGTCTGTGCGACTGTTTGAGCGATTCTGACGGGCGATAGTACGATGCTTTATTCGACCCTTGGGGAATTGTTGGTGGGAAGCTGTGGGCGTTGATGGGGAAGTTGACACGTTCAGGGTGGCGATGTATTTTCCTGAACGTCCGCAAACGGCCGACGCTTGTTAGGGCCAATCGGCACTATTCTACTCATTAGTGTTGTATTGATGATTATAAAATCGTATCCTGATGTCCAAGAACTATACGTACTTTCGTTTAACAGAATAGAACCAAAAAATACCCTTTTTACATTGGGCCACGCCGTTCTGAACGTGTTAATGATCACGCTTCAAATTTGGGAATGCTCAAGCTTCGAATTTGGGAATATTCAAGCTCAGAATTCGGGAATATTCAAGCTTCAAAATTTGGGAATATTCAAGCTTCAAATTTGGGAATGCTTAAGCTTCGAATTTGAAAATATTCAAGCTCAGAATTTGGGAATATTCAAGCTTCAAATTTGGGAATGCTCCAGCTTCGAATTTGGGAATATTCAAGCTCAGAATTTGGGAATATTCAAACATAAAAAATTGGGAATATTCAAGCTCAGAATTTGGGAATATTCAAGCTTCAAATTTGGGAATATTCAAGCTTCACATTTGGGAATGCTTAAGCTTCGAATTTGGGAATATTCAAGCTCAGAATTTGGGAATATTCAAACATCAAAAATTGGGAATATTCAAGCTCAGAATTTGGGAATATTCAAGCTTCACATTTGGGAATGCTTAAGCTTCGAATTTGGGAATATTTAAGCTCAGAATTTGGGAATATTCAAACATCAAAAATTGGGAATATTCAAGCTCAGAATTTGGGAATATTCCAGCTTCAAATTTGGGAATATTCAAACTTCACATTTGGGAATGCTCAAGCTTCGAATTTGGGAATATTCAAGCTTCACATTTGGGAATGCTCAAGCTTCGAATTTGGAAATAATTAAGCTTCAAATTTGGGAATATTCAAGCCTCAAATTTGGGAATGCTCAAGCTTCAACTGTGGGAGTGTGGAGCCGTGCTTGTGTTTCTGATCAATAAATCGAGCTGCCTGTGGAATTTGAAAAGAGTATGCCGTGATAGTTACTTTGGGTTGATGCTACTTTCGTCGTCAACCATTTACAGATCTGACGAAGACATTGACGAATTTCTTAATCTCTTAAAAGGAATGATTATTCTACCACGTGCTGATATATAGCAGGGTTGAAAATTTCTGATAACATACCTACATACTTTCTACATGACAGCCATGTGTTTGCTAAAGTAAACTGAGCTTGGATATGGAAATATAGCTGGTGTGCAAAGCTATAGCCGCGGCTGTATCTCCGGACAAGGAGCAACGAGTCTTGTCGAGGGCCATCGAGTATTGCCTCTAACGGAAAATAGGGCATCGGTAGTTGTATCCAATCGGTATGCCCGATGTTCGATAAAAAGGGGGCTGGCTACATCCTCCAATTATATTTTTCAATTTATTGTTTACTTCGATCATATTCTTGCCCGTTAATCGGGCCGAACTGCGATTCAGGGACGAGCTCGCGGCCGAGACTTGAAATCTACCGGACGTCCTTCTTCCCTTCTTTCTTTTGTTTCTGTCAACGGTAAGAAGTTCGTTCCACGGACGTCCCAGTTTCGCCGGCCTCCCCTTTCTGCCTTACAGATAATACGAAAATAATCATCGTCGGTAACGAGAAAACTTCTCGATGCTTTGCTGAACTCGATAATGTAAATAACTTCGTCCCAGTCGAATTACAGAATCGCGGAGGTGCACGAGCGTCCAGTTTCCACTCGCGGCTCCCTTGTCCCTAGGTGTTCGTAAATTAACAGAACTTGATAAAGCAAGATATCGTTGCGAGATAATTCCATCACAGTCGCGAGTTTCAAGAGACACGCGGGGGGTCGGTGTTTTATGAAGTAATCTTGATCGTCTGACACGAAACGTGAATTAAATAGACTCTGAAATTTTGTATCTAATAAAGTTGTTTTCAGAGATATTTCACTGTACATAAATACTACAGAATACTATAGGGTAAATCCGGGAGACGCGGTCCGGCCGGAGAGTTGGTCGTGTCGCTATATTTCAGAGTCTATACGTAAAAATGCATTAAAGTGCAGACCAACTACTTCTCTAGAAGCCAAACGGTTGAATGAATAGCGTTATTTCGCTTCCTTCTGTGTTTTTCTGGATTTATAAGCTATAAAAGGTAAATTGATGTTACATTTAACGTCTTTTGTCAAACAGCGGTTGTACGGAATCGTATTTAAAATATACTTCTAAGTTTATTTTCCTTTAACGTTTGGAATAATAAGATAGTAGAGATATTGAGGGACAATGCAGCCAAAGTATTTGGCCATATTAACTCTTCCTCTCAAAGCTAAGGAGAAGACCATCTCGCTGCAGAAAGGTGAGACGGTCGAGTTATGATTGTTTTATTATTTTTGTTTATTTTCTTATTTTTTATTATTATTTTATTATTATTTTTATTTATTCAGTTTATTTATTCACTTTTGTATTCATTTGCCTTGCTAATCGCCAATAGGTAATTCACTTTTTCTTTGATGTGTTCTTTACTTGTTTAGCGTAAACAAATTAAATATCAATGAATCCGTAGTTGTATTCGCGCATAAATAATTTTGCTTTATCCTTTGTTAATTTTCCATGAATAATTATATGAGTGGTCTCTGCCAACGACGAAAACCATTTCTCCCGGCACCTCGGGCGAGGTGGTCAGATGTCACGACTTCAGTTTTCAACCCGATTTACAGTAAATATTGTCTTAAAGCAAATATCGAACAGTTTTTCTGAATCGGCATAAAATTCTGAACATATTAGGTTTGTTCTGATAAAATAAGTAATATCTATATTAGTTTTAATAGCCATTTTATATTAGGTCGACCGCGTCTCCCGGATTTACCCTACTCTAAAAAAAAAACCATTGTCCCATGAATTCATACACATTAGCAGCGCGCCGCCCAGGAATCTCCTCGACCCAGCGAACGTCAACGCAGGAAACGAGCGTAAAAAGCCGTTTAATGCGACCGGTTCTTATCTACCGGTCGATTTGACGTCTGTCGAACGCTTCCGCTAAACACGGGGCGTATTAGAGAGCGAGTGCACTCACCTGTCGTGTACATGGCGACACCTTTCAGGGTCACTGGCTCGAGAATGGCAGGCTCGCTCCTCCCCTTCGCATTAATCGCGTACAGAAAAAGTCGATAGCTCCTTCCCGTCGTTAGGCCCGCCACCTCGAATGTCGGCCCGTTCGAGCCGGCCGGCACGGTTTTGTTCAATAAAATCGGCCCGCCGTCCTCGTCGGCGACCACCTCCAGCTGGTAGCTGTAAATTGGTAGGCCGCCGTCGTAGCCCTCCAAGCAACGGACCAGCAAGCCGGTGCCAGACTTCGCGCTGAGCTCCTCTACTTCCACGGGCGCGGACATTTCGGTGGCGCTGCAGTTGTGCAGCGCGTACGGCCTGCCCGCGGCTATCACCTGCGAAAGAATGAGAACGCGTGGCTGCATTGAATGTCCAGGGGCATGAACGGGTTTTCGCAATGAAAAATTGCGATATTGCGTTAACGAATCTCTGGGTGGATGCTGGAGAATACGCGCAGCTGTTCTGCTGTTCGCCAAAGTTTACCGCTAGGTAAATGTAAGATCTTTTATTTAGCGCGGTGGAAAGAGTAACGCAAATCTCTGGAATGAAAAGAAACTATCGGAAATTTTTTATGAAATATTCGCGATTCCGATAGGATATTTTTCTGGGAAATTACACTGAAATTTGATGAATTGTTAATTTCCTGAATAGTATATTGTGATATCCTGGGGCAAAGATTTTAAATATTTATATAGTACTGGATACAGAGTGTCTTTATTGAAAATATTAGTATCGCAATTATGTCACAGAGGAAAGGGGAGAGGTGCAAGCCTATGATCGATTAAAAATACTGTACAACAGGAGAGAGAGAGAGCTAAATTTCAGAAGCAATAGTAAATAAAAAAGAACAGCATTCAATTTTATTATCCAACTCTGTTACGGAAAGTATTTCCTCTGATAAATATTCTTTTCCCTGTTTCTTTGGCAACTGAAATCATTTTCCTCGGTAACATTTCCGCGATGTTTTCGTCGTATATCTGGCAAGATGCTGCATTTCTATCGGAGCTCGACAAAAGCAGGATTTGCCAAATCCTCGGCTTTCAGTATTTCTGCGCGCGCGTCAAATGATCGTGAGTAGGATGATTGTACTTGAACGACAAAAAGAGCGCTTTTATATTTTCTGCAAGCACGATGCATCGCGATGAGAACTTATATGGGGCACAACAAAAGAGCATATAATGCGTGGAATTCGCGAAGGGAAGAGCTATCAACTCCACGGATGGTATCTAGTAAATCCAGTGAGCAAGTGGCGTGGACATCGATACTCTTGAGGATGGAAGCTGCCAAATGTGTTCTTTGATGCAATAATTTGGTCAGATCTCCACACACACACACACCGGGGTCTTAAGGCGTTTGCTGTGCATCAGTAACACGCGAGACATGATCAGCGCGCGTTTACTCAATGGCATATGTAATTCATTCGGCAGTTCAAAATTAACCTGTTAACTGGGGCATTTCCGACCAGAAACGCCCCCAGCGTGTTCAGAAATGTACCTATAATCAGAATGATTAAAGGCAAATTAGCCCATTTACAAACCACAGCGAATGGCTACACACGACCTTTCACTATACAGGGTGTTTCACTGCGGGTGGTAATTGTTAAATATTCTCGATCAATCGGCTCGTCTTGATCAATGGCGAGGAATGTTCAAGTCGACTTTTAAGTGCACCGAGCACCGAACGTGTTTCAGTAGTAACGTCTAAAAATGATGCTTAACATGTCTCTTGTTACAGACGTCACCCCCTGCTGCCTTTACACCCCTATTATATCTGCAAGACACCGAACGCTTAATGCAATCCTTACAATATGTATATGTTTGCTTGTTCATGTGCGCGCGCGCGTGTGTGTACACCTGAATGCGTTGGGAGCACTCAATGTTAGGTTGTAACTACGGTTAGATTGAATAGATCAATGCAACTATCACGAGGCATTGTGTTGACTGCACTAATTGATGGAGCTTGATTGATAGCATTGATCAAAGGTGATACATGTCGTTACAGAAATACTCATTAGCATAAATATTTGCGCGTACGTGCGGGAACGAGGTCGGACACTGTCCAATTGTCTACTCTAATCTAGATATTCCTATAGAGGGTATCGACGAAAGTATCGATCAACTTCGGAGCATATGATACTCACGAAAGGGATGAAAGGATATTTAGCCAATGTAGGTGATTTTCTGTTCCAATAATGCCAATGATTGGCTTGCCCTGAACTCGTCGAATGTTGCACTAATGGCAAGATAGATGTAGAGAGTCAAAGATTCATCTCTGAATTTAAGGGAGGATTTTAAGCACTTTTTTAATTACTTTGCAATGATCGTACAATTATTATTTATATAATTTCGGAGGTGAATTCAACACTGTGGAGATTGCGCGAAGGGACCAGTTTCATTGGTTTACTTTAATGTATCGTTGGTGCATCGTGTTTAGATAGGTACGAACGAACATGAAAGTCGGCCAACGTCCATCAGATATCTACCTTGGTCCTCCATTTTCCATTTTCGAAGGAATTCGATTCCCAGCCATTAAAAGCAATTCTGTGTTTGCACGCTCAATCTGCAACGATGGCCGCCGCGTTCGAACAACGTACCAGCAAAGTGACGTTGGCATTTCCCTCTAATCGAACCAATTCCTGCCACTGATTTCTTCCACCATACTTGTTAAGCTGCCTTCCAAAATCCGGGGTACCTAACTCTCCGTTTTACTACTTACAGGTGTCACAGGTTGCACCTACTTTCTTCTTATAAAAAATAGGACATTTCGTTCACCTTTTACCTACAAGTCTGTGACCCATTTTTTGGACGTTTTTAAATGTTCAATTATCAGTGGATTTCGAAGGAGATTTTATTTTACAGGCGACAAATATGTGACGAAGAAAATAAGGAAATCTGATATTTAATACGAATACCATCGTTTAGCTTGGGGGACAAAAACTTCAAATTTAAATGCGAAATTTTTGGTGGAAAATGCAGCAAGGAGATCAAGAATTTCTGAATTTATAAACGCAAGTGAATTCTGTCTATTTTCAATAATAGAGCTGTTCCGTGGAAACGAGCCAAAGTCACGTATCAAGTTTCATTTTTCCCGGTTCGTTCGTTCGGAAGATATCGTTACTCGCACACGCGGCTACACCGACATCGCTCTGAAAATGGTCAAATCGTGTTCATGCTCAAAACGTGCGAGACCGTCGAGAACTCAAACTCGAATTTTTCACTCTATCTCTGCGCCACGTGTCAGATGAAGAGAATACAACAAAAATAAATTCGTCAACCGGGATAAAAAGCTAACAAGGAAAATCCTTTTTGGAAATTACAGTGGCTGCTCTGAGGCAGTACAGCGTTTTTCTAGTCTTATTTAATGTAACACGAATGGCTCTTATGTTTCTATAGAATGCAATACTATTCGCAATTATTTGAATGATAATAAAGTTAAAACTCGAAAGTCGAACAAATTCATAGTCAAAGGTAACTGAACCTTCGAGTGCACTGATGTCACGGAATGTTTTCTATCATTAGAAAGTCTGAACTGTACATAGAACGTATTAGACATTGTATAAAAATGGCTTGCATGACTCATTTTCCCCTCAACATACAATTGAGACATTTGATGGAAAAAGGGCACATACGCCAAAATGCCATTTCGAGTAAATCGGTTTCAAAGCTTTCGTTATAGTATAACTTAATGAAAAGTAATGCAATTAAATCCAATTTTTTTTTAAGGATGTAGTATCATATCTTTCAAACGTTTCGTAAACAGAAGTCATGATTTGAAAATGATATGTGTCTTTATTTAATAGTTTTATGCAAGTGGTTTATGTGCCCTTTTTCCGTAAATAGGGTAAATTCGTAACAAAATTGCTTCTTTGTTTAGTTATTTACATATAATTTTGTTTACATACTTCGTTGGCCACTTTTTATACATCGCTTAAATAAAAATACAAAATGAAGCGCAAAACTAAACAAAAAATGTTATGTTTTAAGTAAGTATTAATTTCTCCGATTTTTTGCAGCAAGCTGTCTTACAAATCAGTTTCATCTTTCCTAAATTCGCTTCTTTCCTTGCGGATTCGATACACGCCTCGCTTTCCATAGTTCCTCGCTTACACAAAATCAAACGTATTGCACGACTAGACAGTAGACAGCACGGCAGTGCGACCGGTCAGCGACTATGTAGCTGCATGTCGCTCACGCTACGTAACAAAACAGCGTTTAGCTAATTTAAACGTGGGAGAAAAAATGTCCTTGATATATTATATATATATAACATATACCTGAGTCGATTTAACCGATTTACAGATAAAGAGCACATAAGCCTATGTGCCCTTTTTCCATCAAATGCCTCAATTTCTTTTTATATGACACACTTCTGTGTCCCACAATCAGTATATCGGATATGTCCACTTATCAGAGACAAACCTAGTTTGCAAAAGACAGAAAGATCTAGAAAATGTGTGAATCTATTTCATAGTCTGCTCTGAAAATGCCCTAACAGCTAGCATTCTAATATCAATATACCATCAGTGGCCCACGATATATATCAGAAGTGAAACATTCATTGAAAGGAAAAAGGTATTCCCCGATTCAGTGTCGAAATCAAAATAGACCAAAAGGAAGCTGAAATTACGAATACTACTATTTTTTTTATAACTAAATATCTCATCACTTTTTATAGTCCCAGGAAAAATCTGAATTTCCACCGCAGCATGGAACGTGTTATCATTAGGTCAGTGAAGAAGTTTGTTCTCTTTATTACAAGTAAGAATATATTACGTGTCTTCTTAAGCAGCGTATTTTCCCTGCCTATCTATGAACACTTGCCAATTTTCTGGTAAAATTTCCATACACCTAACATTATCTAATACTGATAGTGGGGAGCCGGTAATACTGACAAATCTAATTTCAACCTGCAAGTATGTCGTTCAACAATACGAAATAATAGACACATCTGCCAGTGGAACTGTACTATCAAAACTGTTCCAGTAACAACCCTGCTCTCCCCCGCCCTCAGGAAAGAAGTAGAAAGAAATTTCGAGTGAGACTGCTGCCACTGTAGCACATGGGAAATAAGGGAAATGCATTTACCTGAAAGAGGCACGGCGCTCGTTGCTTTCCAACCTGGTTGCTCGCCCAGCACGCCACCGTGCCGTAGTCCATTTCCGTAGCAGGCGTATAGTTTAGCCTGGACCCGTGGAACTGTTGGTACTCCTTCAGGCTTTCGGCGACCGACGGCGTCCCGAGCGCTGGCACGTGAGAGTAACGAGAATGAGGGACCTCCACCAGCTCTCCAGAATTATTGAATGTCCAATGGAAAGTCAACGGTGCCGGATGACTCTCCACGGAACAAACCAACGATACGGTTTCCTGCTTCAGGGCGCCGACCACCACCTCACTTTTCCCTTCCTTGCACACCGGCGTGTCTGCAAACGTGCACCATACATTCCCTTCTGTTAGAATTTTTCACGACTTCCCCTTTCGAGGGAGGATTACGGAATGATACCTCCCCTTTTTCGGTTGTCGGGATATTAAAATTTTAAACACCACACGATGCTCCGACAAGGTTTCCGTGAAAATGGGCAAGTGATTCCAAGCTTTCGGCTTGAACGACAATTGCATATATTTTATGATTTCATTACTAAACATGTTATTTTTAATTAAAAAATTGGAAAGCTTTTGCTAAAATATATTGATATACTTGTAATAGATAATATCAGTGGTACAAAATCTAGGAGGGGTAGTTTCAACCCTTAGGCTTGTGTTGAAGCAGCTAAAAGGACACGTGTCATGAATTCTTTATTATTATTTAAACAAATCATAAAACCCAATCAAATAGATACCACTGATGCAGTTACTCTAAAAAGATAAATTCTAAAAAGATTATTGACCATGCTGCTTTCATATCCTCTGCACGGACTGTACTTCAATTCGAGCAATTCAAACGTCAAAGCAGGGCAACGTTATCAATCCACGTAAAATTGCATTCTAATGTTATTGAACAGGCTTATGAATCAGAAGCCATAGACTGTGATATAAACTGAAATGGCCACTCGGATCCAATTGACATATTACAGGGGTAATATGGACGATATAGCCAGTTGCGGTTGCACGTAGCTTCTACTCTGGACGTCTACGTAGATAACGCACAAATGCTACTTAACCAATTTGAGTGTCGACTTGACACTCTCCGAGCCAATCACCTTTACTTGGGCACGCTACCCTGCTGTACATTAATTTCGCATGGAATCAGAAACCTTCAAGTGTCGGAAATGCATGACCTGTACTACTTCCTCTACGTCTATGCTGCGAGCACTAGTGCACATTTAACTCGAACCGCAAATGAAAATTTCATTTCACTCAACTTCTTATTAGCAGCTACACGTTTCCCCGTCGAGGAATTCACACACTAGCCATGAAAGAAACCTAGTGCAAACATACCCTATAGACTTTTAACTACGTTTTACCGATGCAAAGCGTGTAAGGTGTCTCTAAACTTAGTTCCAACAGTTTACATCTCATTCGCCAGTGTTTTCTCTAATAACCTCGTTCCCTGGCTTCAAAAGCAGCCAGAAGACCAGTTTCACGGCACATCAGCCGCGATTGAGCTCCGCGAAAGAAGACGCGCATGTGGTCAGCAGAAACGTGCAAGCTCCGCACCAATAAAACGACCCGCAGCCTTTAGAATCCCAGCTCACCTAGCCCATTGACTCGCACACGTTTCTTCCAGCCCCGACGTGCCCAACAATTACCCCTGTTATTTTAAAGGAGACAAATGAACCCCCCGGCAAACTTCGCCTCAAAGGAAAGTCTTTCGGTGACAACTCTACCGAGCTCGAAATTTGTTTGCCCCATTCAGCGCGGGAAAATTGATTACTTTGGCGAGGCGAAATGGGGATGATCGTGTAAAGCCCCTTGGCCCCGAATGGGAAACTACTTTCGACCGTTTCCCGCGAACAAAAGCGACACGGGGGCTCGCATGGAGAGCGAGCGGAGAAGACGCTTGGGCACTGGAGAGGACCGTTTAATCCCCCAATGCGATCTGGCGTCGTGAAACGGAAGAACACGGTTGACACCATTCAAGCCGCGGCAGGTTCGATCGATCGCGTCATAGGAAGTTCCCTTGTCATCGGTATTTGCAATAGGCCGCGGCACACGGAAATTCCAAATGGCACGGGGGATGATTTACGACGGAAATAGGGGACGACGGGGGCGGCTCCGTTTCAATCTGATGCGTTTGATGCACTGCAGGATTAATTACTAATACGAGAAGTCGAGGGGGCACCGCATTGGCAGGCAGCGACGTATCATCAGCGTCGCGCTCGTCGATTCAGAGGACGGTGCCACTGCTCGAGTACTCATTAATACGCATTATCACCTGCTTGGAGCTAACTGATATGCGTAGATATAGTACTGTCTTTGCGGGCTGCACTGGATGCTTTCATGCGAGACATGAAAGCCGCATAAGCCTAAGGAACGACAACTGTGTTCCTCTGTGCTCGTGGTACCGTTAAGGAAATAGTTTCTGATCAGTTTAGAAGGTTTCCCGCTTTAATATTTATTTTTAACCTAATAAAACATTAAATCATAGATTTTTTTTATACTAAAAGTTGAATTAATGTTTAAACTTGCAAGGAAAAATTTTAAAAAGTTGAAAATAAATATATAATTTAAATACTTATAAGGTATGGAATAATAAGGTGACTAGGAACTAGTTTTTAATCGTCTAAAACTAACAATACTAACTGCTTTCATAGACAACACATATATTTTTGAATTATCAATTTTTATGTTAGTAATTATTTCAAACAATTATTTATTGACATAAACTCAAAAGAACGATTTGTTTCATGAACTGATCAAAAATTAGTGCCTGATCAAGAACTAGTTCCTTAACGGTACTTGTCTGCTTCTTAGATGAAGAAGTATTCTGTTTACATAATGCTCTCTGTTTACAATATTTCCTATGCTTTGTCTTGTACCCATTAATTGTATAGACTGATTTCTCATGCCTACTCATTAATCATAAACAGGGTTAAGGCTATGGAACCACCTAAATTCTGCCAATTTTTTTGTCCCAGTACACATGCCCCTACACATGTAGTTTAGGGTTGCCTTTATTTTCAACCTGCGATTTATTTTGCTCTCACCCCCTAATATGGTTCCATTGCATGAAAAAATAGTCCCTAAAACAGATTATTGCAATCGGACAACAGGAAAGGGTGCCGACCAGGCCTTAAAGTTCAGAATTCATCAATGGTTTGAATTGGAAAAAATTCGCTAAAATGGTAAGGCCTACCGAAATTTTGTTCAAATAATATTAAAAGAGCATTCAATTTTCTACAATTACTGTACATTACTGTATGAATTATAAACTTCAAGGCCTGGTTGGCAACCTTTCCTGTTGCCCAATGGCAATAATCTTTTTCGGAGACTATTTTTTTATTGAATGTGCACCGTTCTAGGGGTTGAGAATTTTCCCGTTCAAAACTGAGGTGCACCCCTTGAAATATTTTAGAGTTGTAAAAGCTCCATAAATTCAATTCGACACCATGAATTCGTTCAATGTACCGTACATCATACCTTCAGATTTCTAAACCACGATCTAACGCCAGAAACGACACTGCAACCCCTCCGCTTAAAAAGTTCTCCGAGTTCAAAATTCAATTGTTTCCCTTTGAAACATTTGGGATTAAAAAAGTTCCACGCATTCAGCTGAAAGTTGAGAATGCGAAAGAGCCTCAATTTACCATATACCTATCATTGTTTCCGATTTTTCAACCACGACTATCTAACACTCTATCCAACGAACAACCCTCTAATTCCACCCTCCAATAACACAGCGTCGGAATGCAGAAATTTTTCGCCTGCAACCGAGCTGCGACGTGGAAGCAATCTTCGAGATTCTTCAGTGACTCGACGGGCGGGGGGGGGGGGGGGGGATCAGTGTCAGCTGGGGGGTTAAAACATCACGGCGGAATCGCGCGTTCCCTTTAGCTCTGCGCGCCTCCGTCGCGCCCCCTGGCCCAGCTTAGCACATTGCCAGGCCGCGTTCACCTACACATGAATATTCAGCTACGCTTTACATACATTGAATATGCATCGTAGTCCTTCCTTCCCTCTTAGGTCATTTACAAGATGCAGATACGCTGGGCCACCGCCACGACTACCAACCATTCTAATAGAATAACTCGCGCTGTGTGTTTTACAGAAAACTAGCCATCTCCCCTCTGGCCGCGGCCCTCTCGGCCCTTTCTCGTTGATTCTCCACGGCAAAGCGCCCGAGGACCCTTCAAACCGGATTCCCGGTACGCGCACTCGGCTGCTACTTGCCATCGATTAAGTAATTATCGAGGACTCGAGGCGAGAGCTGGCAAATTAGAGAATCGGCCCAGGGAATATCAACCACCCAGCTGCAATTCTATTCGCGACCTCTTCCGTTGTTCTTGTGATTAACGAGTGGCGGGATAACGGGGGGTCCCGCGATTAGACCAACGCCAACGGGACGCTTTTGTGCGACTTTGAGGGATGGGACGTGGGGCCATTATTTCGGTGGCTCTCTGCCTAGCTTGTTGATCGAAGGAAACTTTAATCGGTGCTCGACTTATCGGTCCATTCGTTTGCTTGGGATTCGAGGAAACAGGTGTTGGGTAGACTGTGTGAAAATACGAGGTGGGCGTAGTCTTATTGAATTATGAAATTAGTTTGATATTTCAGAGATTGTATTTTGATTGTACTTTGATGCAAATGAAATATTCATTTTGAATGGCGCAGTAGAACGTTATTAGTGTATTGATCATTCAGACACGAATTAATTGGCACATAGGTACTTAATCGAATAGGTTTATTAATTATCGATTGATAGACCTAAGCCGTTCTATTTAGAAAATCGATGCTCGACTGTATTTTAGAAATTTGTGTGCAACCCATGTGGTGCTACATCCGAATGCCGCAGGACCAGATTTAGAAGCGGGATAGCTTATTTACTATTAGAGATGGGCAAAGTTTTATTTGGACGACGAGGGAGGAATAAGAATAACGAATAAGCCGGCATTCGCCACAAACACATAAGGGTTTAGTCGAATGAGAATTTATGCGAATACATTTTTAATCGAATAAGGATTTGTATTATTAAGTCTTCGAACGGATAAAGGGATTTATGGGTAGATTTAACAGAATTTGAATAAGATCGTGGTAGTTGGAGCACGAGGAATGTAGACTCACACATTATTTGAAGAGTCACCGGGTTGCTGGCAGTTTCCCCCTCGCTATTGGCAGCAAGACAAGTGTAATCACCGGCCGAGTATCGGGTTATGCCTTGAAGAACCAGAGAATGATCGCTGAGGACGATACCAGCGGTGGCATTGTTCTTCAGCTTCTTACCCTGGAACAAACAATCCCACTTTGCCAGAAGAGTCCTGCTTCCATCTGTACATGATTGTAGATCCTTGATAAAATCCATTAAATCCTATTACTTCCACGCCTTCAGAATCTGGAATCTTTTCCTTGAGAATATAAGAAGCTTAAAATAAGGAACGACAATATGACAGTAATGATATAACGTATTCTCCGCAATATTAATCCAGTTAATTAAAAAATCAACTTTCCTATAATATCTACTGAAAGCTAATGCTCACGAATTTCGTTTTCTCATACCTATGCCATAGAATTTTTTTTACAAGGCTTAACTTTTCAACTAGGGAAGAATTTAACTCATTTAAACATTCCTTTACATTTTATTATGTCCAGTATTCGCTGTGGGCAAAATGATTTGATTTGCTTTTAATCTTGTCTAAACGCACTGGAGGGATTTTTGATCCGAAGATGACCTAACTAATAAGTCAATTCGAAATAAAAATGTCAAGCTACGGAGTACAGTAGAATAGGCTTATCACGTGTGATTTTTGTAGAAAAATTTACTGTACGTTAGAAGCTCAAAAGGTGGAATATACTGTTCGGTCGTAGCAGTAGATTCATGGACCAATTCCAAAACTCGTAAATCCCCTGCAGCACAAGGACTTACGTCTTTGAACCAGGCGAGCTTGTACACTTTCGGATTAGCTCTGACCGAGCACTCGAAGTAGACGTCGTCACCCTCTTTGATATCATCTGGATTCAAGGTTTCACCCATCTTGAGAGTCACCACTGGCTGATACTGCACGTCCAGCCTCCACTTGTCCTCCAAAGCGCTGTCGGGAACAGAAGGGTTTTCGGCGCGACAGGTCAGGTATTTCCCATCGTCATCTATACTTGGCACGAAGCTCAGGATGCTGAGGCTCTGGTTATGTTCCTGCGCGAACTATCGATAAAACACACGTGACCGTGGCCATTAATAACCATCCCCTAATATTTCATTAATTTTACAATTTAAAATACACGTCTCTGAAGATACACTGACCACGACGATTTTAAAGTAATCGTTTTCGCGACTGACTTTGAGGAATAAACAAAACATCAGGCGCAGTGGAGGTTTAAATACGAATTTCATGGGTTCAGCTAGACGAAAAATGGAATAACAGCGTGTGAAGGAGAATTTTTTATGACTCCTTGTTTACTTTAAGAAGAATTCCTTATTCAACTACAGTGGGGGCCAAAAGAAAGTTTGAAACTCATATTTCTGCATGTCTGTAGATATAACCAACTTAACAGAAGCTTTTAAGCATTACGTTGGTATCACTGGCACTTTCTGGCAACCCGCAATCTATAAAATATAAGTTTTACGATATATGAGGCGTTGAGAACAAAAACAGTAATTAATAATTACACCGCTGTATGTGTGTCAGCACTGATACCCCAGAACTAATCTACACCTCCACTGCGCCAGTACGTTCCACAATATAAATTCAATGCGATCACAGCCACCCCTACAGGAGAAAATAATAATAACTTTAACGAAATCGTATCGGTAAATCGCGCTTCTTATTGCTGATATCCCACTATCGCGTTCATTCCCTTAATTTCAGGATCAGCTGATAAATATGCTCTGACGTATACCATTCCCTTCACCAATTTTTCGCTCCCTTACACCTCCCCCCGCCGCTCAATCCATCCCCCGCAATTGCATCAAACGACCCGACCCCCTCGCGGCCGGAATCGTTTAAACATTAACACCCGAGAAATTCCAGAAAAACGTAAACAGACCGGACACAGTAGCATGTTGCCAACGGGGCTACAATTTGTCACGCGTTTAATACGAAAATCAATTCGCCGCTCATACGCACCGCCGCGGGAAGAGAGATGAGAGAATAAAGGGACGAGTGGAGATTAACGATTCTTTCGGGATTTATGATGCAGTCGGGCGGAATTCAGGAAAATGGCGGGGGCTGGTTTACGCGGAGGCAGGTCGGTGACTGTCTCCTCGTCTCGTTTCCACCCCCATCCCGCCGCCACCCACCCGCCCAACCCCCTGTTTCTCTTTATCCAGCGCTCTAACCTTCCGTTTCCGCGATGTCATTTTAATGATAGCGCCACCAGGCATGCATATCGGAGAGGGGCACCGCGTCTCCGCATCAGTGTCGCGAATACGATGAATGGAAGTAACTGTTCGCCAGGATGAATGTCGCGTCACGAGTCCCTCCTTCGCATTCTCTTCTCTCCCTCTCTTTTATCCACACACCCCCCCCCCCCCTCGTCCCTCGTGTGCCTGGCGCTGGGTTTTTCGTCGGGCTCTCTCCTCTCTCATTTTTCCCTCCCTTCTCTCGGCAAAGCTTCAATGCACAGCGCTCTCGGTTCGCTTCGTTGCGACGCGATCGAATTCCCCGATAAAGCTCCACGGACAGTCCAACAGCCAGCGCCGATATATCCCTGCCTGGGCGATTGTATACGGGGGCCACCGTCAGGATCGCGCCGCTGGATGTGCGCGGCTGGCCGAAAGTGTATCCACGCAGAAATTACGGCGACTCTCCTCCGAGAGGGATGCAGAATAAATCAGATCCTTCCGTGGCTCGCTCCGTAACGCTTTGACGGCTCTACAACGCAGCGCGGCACGCTTATACGGGGAGTCCACTTGTCCGGCCTCTCTTCCTTTCAGCGACGGCGACATCCACGGAAATATCGGCGCGTAATTTTTGGGGATGTTTGCTCGGTCGCGTGGCTTTACGGCTCGAGGATAGAGGACTCGGCCGTGCATCATTTCTCCCTCGAGCAGCGTGCAGTTTTCTTCGGAGTGGCAATGATTCATAGGTACCTGGGAGATATTTATTTTCGACGGCTGATACTTAATTGCTCCGGTGGATTTCGCGCGCAGGTTTTCGAAATGGGAATACGTGCAAATAACCCTTGCTTCTCGACGATACTGTTGACGAGGCGGCGCAGTTAGTTGAAACTATACAGACGAGGGGTTGAATTTAGTTAGTCATTAGTAGCAGTGTCAATAATAGTGGGAAGAGATCTTGGGACATCAGTCTTCATATTACTTCACACGAAACCAGAGTTTGACATTATCTGGATAAAAAATTATTTAAATAACGATCGAATAAATGATACTTTATCTTTATTCGTTATTCGAGGCTCGAATAATCGAATTTATCTTTATTCGGAGAGCAACGAATAAATAATTTTATTGGATGAGAATTTATTCGACGACTAAAGATAATTTTTTTATTCGATGGGAATTTATTCGTCGAATAGGGGTAAACAGTGTAGTTGTTGGCCACCTAAGTCAGAGGTTCACATAAGCGTTGAATTATAAGTCTTATTTTGTTATCTTTAGGAATACAATTAGTGTTAATAGCTGTAAACGACTCTAATAGTCTAGAAATAGAATTTGTTTAAAGAAAGAGTAGAAGGATCCACAAAAATTTTACAGAAAATACGTTTCCTATCAAAACACATAGTTATTGGCCAGACGAAGGCAATGATTGGCCGATTGTTTGGCAGTTATTGGCCACTATTTCATAACCTATATGTAACATATACCCTACCTAATTCTTAATGCTCTAAGACCTAATTATGAAATAATGTTAATGTAAAATAATGAATTAATTCGGTTAGAAACAGGATTTAAATTATTAAATAAAAATGGATATATTCATAAAATGAAACATTATATAAAATGAAATATTATTAAAAATATATAACCTATAATACCTTTTCTATTTAAATGTTTCTATATTAGCTACTATTGCACCTTCTTTTACATTGTATTAATAATATTTTCTTTTAAAACATAACCTTTTAAAATCACAACACAGCTATTTCACTGCTGCTATGACAGTTAGGTACCCATTGGCCTCGTGGCCAATGACTGTCCATTATTTACATTACAGTTCTTGGCCACCTATAATTTCTGCAATAATGTATAATTTTAATGAATAAATAATCATTTTTTATAAAGTTTAAACCTTTATTTGTCTATATAACGAATATGAGAGTTATATATATATCATAAATGCATTAAATTATCTAAGAATTGCCTGATGTAACCGTATGGCTATTCAATTCAATCACTGTAGTTTTCAAGCATCGATTTCAAGTCGTCTATTTTTTACACGTAGTATAACAATTATTAGCGAAATAGTGATTGCATTCGACGCATGAAAGTAGAAGGTATCTGAATATGTTCATTATAAAAGGCATAATGTACATTATTTCTTAATATTCATGTTTTAAAAAAAAAGGCCAATCACTGCCAGGTGGCCAACAACTACACTGTTTACCCCTAACGATAGTTTTTTATTCGAAGGTTTTATTCGAATAAATGCGTCGAATAAATTTTTCATCCGTAGCATTTATCTTTTCGAAGCCTTCGAATAAAGCCACGAATAACTTTCGTCAGCGTCGAGCGTGTTTGTTCGTGCCGCCGAGGGTCGAGCCCGGCCGAGCGGCGAACACAAAGGACCGGCGGCTCGAATAAACACGCTCGACGCTGACGAAAGTTATTCGTGGCTTTATTCGAAGGCTTCGAAAAGATAAATGCTACGGATGAAAAATTTATTCGACGCATATAATCGAATAAAACCTTCGAATAAAAAAACTGTCGTTATTCGTCGAATAAATTTTCATCGAATAAAAAAATTATCTTCATTCGTCGAATAAACTCTCATCCAATAAAAAATTATCTTTATTCGTCGAATAAATTCTCATCCAATAAAATTATTTATTCGGTGCTCTTCGAATAAAGATAACTTCGATTATTCGAGCCTCGAATAACGAATAAAAATTATTTATCTTTTGTTCGTTATTTGAGATTTTTATTTAGATAAACTTTTGCCCAACTCTGCACGAAACTAGAGGAACATAAGGTTTCGACTGTCATAAACAGAGGCACGCTGTTTTGTCATTCCTACTGAATTACACACAATGCTTCGTGGCCGCATTACTTCAACTCGAATAAGTAAGCAAATGGTATTATATAATCAGAATAATTTATTGCGAAATACTCCAAAAATTTAACAGAAAAATTTCCTCTGAAATAAAATCGATGCTCCTCCTCATACACGATTCCTCATACAGAAACTTGTTCTCGTGAACGTGCGATGACTTCGAGGGCAAAGTTACTTGACAGTGTAACGTACAGAAAAACCGTTCCGAGATGTTGACGGAAAAAGCCGCATCGGAAATACGAGAGGAAAGTAAGATCTTCCGTAATTTATCGAGTGGCACGGAAAGGGAGAGAGGCACGGGAAAGGGGGGGGGGGGGGGTTAGCCAGTGAATTCGTACGCGTACTTGCGCGCTTACTCCGTCAGCTTGGCGGAAAGTGTCGGGCCGAGTCGATCGAAACGAGGGCGAAAAAAGCGTGAAGGGACTAGACTGCTTGCTGCAAAAACGAAATAACTTCATTCCTCGAACTTTACGACGAGCCGTCGCGAACTGCGGAAACTCGCTGGGGCGCCGATTTCGACAATTTTCCTTAGAATCGCGCCACGAACTGCGCTGTCACTTGACGTTCCGCGTTCCTCGGTTAAATAGATTTTCAAAGATTTTCTTCTGTTTTTAGATTTGTTTACCCCTAGGAACGAGAAGTTCGCGAACTCGTATTTGTTAAGGGGTTTAAACTGCTTTTGAGGGCTGAAATACTCCGACAAATTTGTACCAGGAATAGAGAAATCGAAATGAATAGTTTGATAACGTTGAAAATGATTAAAAGACGAATTATCGATTATTTTCTGGGTTTTACTGATTCTAATTATTATTCCGAGTTGGGTTTAAAACTGCTTCTTGGTATTCAATTCCTCAAGAAACGTAACAAATCTCCATACTAGAAGGGAGCTCTTGAGAAAGAGAAATTTGAGTTTTTAATTGTTTATAAGTCGAAAGTTAGGTATAATTGAAAAAAGAATTTGATATCCTGCTTTACCAGTAGTTTCATGGTACTTTCAGTTCATATGAATTTTATGGCACCGCGCGCGCTTCCGTAATCAATTCATTGTTCACTAAGAAATGCATGCCCCGCGTCAGTGCACTTAGGAACTATCATAATCGTCTGCCACCTGACAAAACTTACATTCTGCGCCATTTTCTTAATCGGCTTGTTCGCCTTCCACCAAGTAATTACTGCTTCTGGCCTGGAACCACTTGTCCTGCACTCCACGTCGTAGTTCTTGCCAGCGGAAACTCGAGGCTCCTTCGTCAAAATCTGTACGACCAACGGCTTCACTGTAAAAGAAAGCAAAGAATCGTGTACCGTGCTAGTTCGATAGGAAACAACGGCAAGAAAACGACAACCCGTTCTCGCGCGACAAGAACAACTTTCTTGATTACCTCGCGTCCCTCTAGAACACGGATGGCTTTAAGTTTATCCTCCAGTGACAATTTCGACTCGTGTTCTTCCCCTTTAAGCAATTATGAGCAGAAGAACATTGAACACAGGGTGTTTCATTCGTTACAAATTGTTTTCGTATTCGAGAGAGGTATTGCAACTTGGAAGGTAGTGTGGCTTGAAAATCTTAAATAGAATTGCCAGTGTATTTGAGCAGCTTCAAGGAATTTCTTGAATTTAGGCAATTTTCAGAATTCTGTACTTAGTGAGTGGTGTGAAAAGTGCCACTGATTTGTATGATTAAAATCTGAAGAAGGAGAGGTCCGCATAAACAGGTAAAAATAAAGAGTGAGTTTCAAACTCTTCTTGACGGTTTGAGTAATGGCTTACTTGCGAATATAAAATGAAAGTCTTGCTAAATATAGCTGTCTTCAGAAAGCTTCCATCAGATTAGAATTCTCCTGCTTGAAATAATTTTCATAATACATAATGCAGGTATCAAAGGGTGCACGTAGAGTAATATATGAGGTAGGGCAGATATGACTGACCTGTACCACTAGACTGCAATATCAGGGAACAAGGGAAATGAGAGTGCTAATGGTCAGACGCACTTCTCCAGCCACTATGAGTGGCGCTATCTTTCTATAACTACTTTTACATACATTATTCTAAAAAATTATTTCATGTAAAAGTTATCAAAATTAGCAAAAACTTCAGAAACGTGTTAACATTTTGCAACAATTCTATTTAAGATTTTTATGTTGCATCGCAGTTCATCCTGTAGGAATAGCAGGGTGAATACCTTCTTTACATGTGGTACAAAACGCCTCTTCATGCCATAAAAATTAATGAAAAATTATGCAATACTACATTCTTGACAAACTGTTTATAAGACGGTAAGTGAAACACTTTACAGGCAGATCGATAACGGAAATAAAAATTTAAATATGTTTTTCTGAAATACTTCTGTTGCGGACATTCGCGTCATATTTATACATCACTTCAATTTGAAAACTAAGTTAACTAAAGTCTTACATGCTAATAAACGACATTTCTACTTTAAACGATTAGATTTTCCTACCTCCAATACTGGTGCCCTTTTTCTTAAGTGATATTTCTTATCCAAATCATAAAATACTATAAGTTATCGAACATAACACATTCGTAAATTTTTAATTCAACAATTCTTTCATGGTCTTTATAAAGCTGAAAGTGAAACTTCACTTCCACTTTCACCTCAAATAAATAATTGTAAATGAAACTATTAACGTCTCAAAGAAATCAGAACTTTCAGCATAGGTATCGAAGTTTCCCTACACAAGCCAAGGTGATAACGCGGGTACGACGGATGTTGCGAGGAATAACGCCGCGAAGGGTCGTAAAATAATTTGGCGCGATCGAGAAAGGATAAACGAGAGGAGATAGGGGCGCGGCAGCGTGTGCACCAAAATCTCGTAAAGAATACTTCACTCGTCGAGGATCGTTATAAAGCGCATTATATGCCCAACTTCTACTTACTAGCAAAAACAAATTTTCCCTCTGAACAACTTAACTTTAACTAACTTATGCGAGCACCGCTACTTTCGAACTTATCCTCTTTGCGCCGTCGTTCGCGAAAACTGCAAATTATTCCGGTGTGGCGGCGCCATTTTCACCACGTGGATAACACGAACGGTTCAGAGGGACCATGAGGCAGAAATGTCTAATTTCACGAGCAACTACAGTCGGATTTGCATTTAATCTGGTTTGCCATGTAACGAATCCCAAAAAATGAACCTTGGTGACGTTGACTCGTATTTGATGGTGCCATCTTAATTTGTAACGGTATCGAATTATTTTAAAAGAATTTGGCATTGGGCGAAGGTGAATGAAGCAGTATTATATTTTGCGTAATTATTATTATTATAAAGTTGATGTCCAGCATTGAGAATTTGTAGAAATCGATACTGGATAGAAGAAGATATGATTGTGATTAAGTTATTTGATTTCAAGGAAGAACTCATTTCAGTTCATTTTCGTGACGCTTACATTACAACTTGCACTGTGTTTGCGCAGAAACTGAATATTTTCCGAGTCCGAACGGCTCGAGCTCATTTATCAGGAAATATCTTCTAGAGTAATTTCCTTAAAAGTCAAATCGTGAAGCATGAATTACATATGCAGCACCGAATAATTCCTGGCAGAATCTTCAATGCATAAATTCTTTAACTGCCAAAGCTGTCGTAGACCATGAAGTAGCTCCCAAGATAGCTGTAACAATTCTTGAAACAACGTCGGCAGTAATGTAAACGCTGTTTATACGCGCAGAAACAACCCGTTGAGAAGTTGCAGAAATGAGACGGAAATTTCGAGACTCGTTGGTGCACTCCGTCCTGGAAGAAACACGTTGCTTGTCAGCAGGGTTAAGGGGACCCTTTCGAGACGTTTACGGCCACGTAAACGAGCGGGAGAGGGTTGAAGAACCCCGTTGCCGCATTACGCGGAAGAACCTCTTCAAATCTTGTCGGCACGGCAAGGCGATAAATCTCAATTATTTAATTTCTTGGCCACGGGAAAGGCAGCAGCCTAGTGCTCCGCGGCCAACGCGAACGATTCAACAGAATGACGCTTTGCATGGAAATGAAGGATTGCATGGAAGATCGCAGGGGCGTTGAAATGCTCAGGAACTTGCGTAAAATATTACGAATGGTATTTTCTGAATATAATCCCACGCGACAATCGTGTCATCTTCTTTCGCCCACCATTGCTTTAAGAACTGAATTCGATAATATAAAATTCAATGGATTCTCCAATTTATGTACATATATACATACTTTCTCACTAAATATTTTGCCTAATTTTTGCATTAGAAAAATAAATCTGTCGAGCATGGTCACGTATATTTGCTTTCACTTCGGTGTTCAGTGGAAGGATTTATTTGAGAATTCTTTGGAACTTCTAGTTTGAAGTTTAAATTGAATTTCTCATTTATCACCGATCATGTTCTTACGGCGGGGAATAAGCACGAAAAGAAGAAGGATTGTGAAAGTTTCGCGTTAAAATTGTTGTTACAAAGTACGCAAGGCAAATTGCTTGACACTCACGGAACGTGCTCTTTGCTGTTGTACGCATAAATCTGTCACGCACAGACATTCGATTGCAATTACGCCGACCACTTATAACGCGCAATTTTGTGGGACGAACGATAGAGAATATTGAATTTCCTATTAACGTCATCGCTGCTGCGTTGCTCAGGGAAATTCATAGGCTGGAACGTATACATCTGTCACGGTGGACGCATGTATGCACTACCTGTCCATTTCCATTAGCCATAAATCTTGGAACGTCTATTGATTGCAATTATTGCGTGCAATATTGGACTGCCTTAATCACGCACAATAAGGCACGTGTGACGGTCTAGAATTGAGGACAGCGCTGTTTATATTAATTGCTTGGAACATTCCTGGTTTGGCGAATTTTAATCCTTATATTTCTAGCTCAATCTTGTGGCAAACAAAATGGCCATACATAGTGAAGAGAGTACCAAAATTACAGAGGAAAAATATAGATTATACGTTACTCCACTGAGGGATTAAAATGTTCGTTTTGTTCCAGAGATTTATGAATTTCCTTTAATATCGTGTTAGCTATTCAAGGGACTGACAGAAATGGAAGAACATTATGTATTGAGAAAGTACAGGTAAGTGTTTTAGAAACTTGCCTAATAAAATTCACTTGTAGTAAAGAATCTATATGCAAAATATTATAGTATTTTTCCTCATAAATTTTTAAACCTGCGAAATAAGAGGAGCGTGTTTGAATTGATTACTAGTATAGCTGACGAGGGTTAATTGAGTGTGAATAGTTTTAAACTAATATATTTGGAACAAGCAGAAGACTCAAGTGAAAGCTGAAACTGTTTTTTCGTTTTCTTTATAGGAGTTTTGAATGCGAACTATCTGCAAAATGATTTTGCGTTTCTCTGAAGAATTTTCAAAAAATTTTGTATGTATTTCGTAGCATGTTGAATTATTCAAATATTGAATATCTCCCTGATACTGATACAATATCTCAATTTCCTTGCATTGTCTTCCATACAGAATAACGAAAACTAATCATCACTCAGATTAATACGCTCACCAGTCTTGGAAGCCCGATCAGAAATACTTCAGCTGCCTCCACAACTTCTCAACTTCGTCGATCGGAAGAATTACTTCGAAAATAATTGCGTTAAAGGAAGGAAATAAACAAAGCAGAGGGCAGGGCCGCCTTCGTTTCGCATTCCCCACGAGTGTTTAATAAATTTGAATAATCCGTCGCGCCTGTATTCTCTCCTGGACGCGGCGCGATTCAAGTTGCCCCGTTCCGTTCCCATCGAAGCGTCTTCCGCGTTATAAATCCTTCGCGGCCCCTTCGCCCGCAACCACCCCTGGGCACGGCGTTCCTTCGGCGAAATTTAATAACGATCGAGCCCGAAAACAAAAGCCCAGCGGTATCTACGAGGATCCCTAATACCACGTTGCCCATCTCGCGCGGTCTGCCTCGTAAATTCCAGCGCACGCTTATGCGCCGCCGCAACCAGCCACTCGTACAACCCCTAATTGCCATTAGCCGGTAGCCACTTCTCTGAAATTGGTTCCTCCGTTCCGTTTCGTGGCCTATCCGCTGCTCTGTGCACCAGGGTGCACGGTGATCCTTCTTGACGCCCCATCAACCCCCCTTCGCCCCTTTCATTCGATGCTCAACGGACGCATATATCCGGGTTCCTCAAGGTCTCCATTCCTGCAACCAGTCCTCCTACGCTAAACGGTAGTTTCGAACGACCTAGCTAGAAGTTGCATCGCGCATGCCGATACTGCCACCCAACGAGCAACGACAATGTTATATCATTTAGGCGGAATACACTTGACAGTATTTTTCTCGGAGGTAGGGAAAGCATGGAAAGTTCTGAAGACTTGGTGTTTTAGTCACCATGGTGCCAATCGATGAATTAGTCTAACAGAGTCGTGTTAAGGGGACCTTCCGGTCTAGAGCCCCAAAAAATAGGTGATTTTTAGGAATTAATTAAAGGAAAACTACTATATATAATTTAATGGGACTTTTTGCATTGTATTAAGGATGTCTTAAGTTATAGAAATATATTTTTTGTTTTATAATTAATTATTGCAGACGGCCCTGGGGAGTCGTTAAAGTCAAGGCGTAAAAAAATTGATCCAAATCGGTGGGACCTGTATCTCCAAAAGTTATTATCCGATTCGACTGAAACTTATTTTATTTTGAAGATTATACTTCTGGCTAGGGGGGAACTAGAAAAAATTAAAAAATGACATTTTTTTTTAGAAAATAACGACACTTGATGTTTGAAATCACTTTTCCCTGTACTTTTCGTCCTTTCAACGCCTTTGAAAATTATAAATTTTCAATTTTTTGTAATTTTTCTAGTCCCCCCCCCTAGCCAGAAGTATATTCTTCAAAATAAAAAAAGGTTCAGTCGAATCGGATAATAACTTTTGGAGATACAGGTCCCACCGTTTTGAGAACACTGTTTCGAGAAAAACGCGTTTAAAGGTTTACGTGAGCGCCGAGTGCCCGGTTGTTGCCCATGCATTTTCTACTCAAATGCCTATAACTTCTGGAATTTTACGAATTTCAACAAATCCTTTTAAACACGTATTCCTAAAAGGTTGAACATTCGAAAAATGAAATAAAAAAAAATCGACTTTTAGACCGGAAGGTCCCCTTAAAGGTTTACGTGAGCGCCGAGTGCCCGGTTGTTGCCCATGCATTTGCCGCTACTCAAATGCCTATAACTTCTGGAATTTTACGAATTTCAACAAATCCTTTTAATCACGTATTCCTAAAAGGTTGAACATTCGAAAAATGAAATAAAAAAAAATCGACTTTTAGACCGGAAGGTCCCCTTAAGGTGTGTTAATTTATAGTAAATTGTAATGGGGATTTAAGTGTAAGGGCCCTTATTGTATTATTTACATACATGGAGAAGACCCTAGCTTCCTTCAACGGCTGACTAGACGCGTCTCTTAAATATAATGAAATGGAGTTGCCACTAAATTTTTCACATCCCTAAAATTCTTATTAATCTGAAGAATCTTATTTGACACAATTCTTAAGATACTGCAAGTATGCACAGTTGCAGAGTAACATAGTTCTCGTTAGGTTGGTTTGCGTCTGACTATAAACAGATCTATTTCCCTTACATACTTATACTGCTCCTCATGCTCTACACATGCATTATAATTTCCTTCGCATCTCTGCAACACGTACAACCTATTTCCACAATTGTTTCGAGTAAGATGTCGTGAGATAGACGTGTCCTGCATCCTTTTCACAATGCAGCCTTAAGTAAAGGAAATAAGCGTCAAATTTTAGAAGCAATACGGAGCAAGGACAGGTAAATACAACTTGTAAACCATCAGTTTTAACTTTCAATTAGGCATGAATGTCGGCGAAATCATAGACAAGGATCGCAGAAGTTCGTCTCATGCGAAGCATGTTGGGTACACGTATTAAGCCTCGATAAGAACGGCACAACTAGAATCAGGAAGGTGTATTGTTTGACGCACGAAGCATCGCGTGTCGTTAAATCACGATCAACTCCTCAAGGAGCAAGAAAAAAATGTCAACTACAGTCTCTGGGATTAATTAGTAGGATAATACAACGAGAAGATTCTCCGTGGCTAACGTGTTCGAGTATTTGGTGAAAACCTGGCTTTGGGTAGGCTACTATAGCAGTTAATTTAGTAGCGCTCGTTACGCACTGCCTATCAATTACTCTGATTGCAAACACCATTGTATATGGACACCATTAAACTGATACAGATACGTGCAACATCACTGTCAAATAAATATAAAAACCGTCGACTCCCTATTAGAGACAAGAATGCCGTATTTATTTTTCCAATTTTTTTACATTCTTTACCAACGCGTATGCTGCGTAATGTTCGGTCAAAAGTTAGGAAATATGCGTTTAATAAGACTTCCTCCTGTGTCTTTAATAGCTTTGAAAATAAATTGAAAGAGTTAATACTGTGCAAGGTCGTTTTGCTCCGTAAACTTGTGTTACCGGGACAAAGAAGAAGGCCGTGCCCGTTCGTTGTTCTATAAACTCGCAAAGTTTCTTTAACGCCCGCAGACACTTCGTAGAGATTCTTTTCTTGTAATTTCTGTGTGCTTACCAATAAATACCTTAAATCTAGCTGAGAACATTATCCAGACATTGTGTCAACGCTTATTCTACGCTTCAAAGGATCGATTAATCACGGGCTTAATTAAAAGGGGAAATTTTCCTGGCCTCCATACGCGCTGGCGATGAATAAACTTAAGAAATTTGCTTTCCCACGAGCTATTAATAAATCACAACTACGGAATGAACAATTAAGCAACACGCGTGCCTGAATAGAAAAATAACAGCCGCCATTAAAATCAAGTGTCTTGTGAACGTAAGCCCATTTTCCATTTAGAAACCCCGCTACCCGCGAGCCTCTTCGATTACACAGCGAAATGTTAAATTCCAGCCCGCAAACTATTCGCCGTCATTACACGCAGTCGCGAATAATGCACTTATTTCAGCGAATCGACAATAGAATTTACCCGGCAGCATTATTAATTGGAGTGTGCAAGCGTCGCTCGCGTCGCACGAATTATTGACTCGCGACAGTGGTACGTCCACGGTTTGTGCAGACGTACGCTAACAACCGGAATCGCGAACTAACACCGGCGCGCAGTTAACGTTGCACGGCTCGCCTTAACGTTTCCATGGGCGCTTATTGCGGCATTATCGTTTTTCTGTTCGAATAATTGCCCACGAGCCCGTCGCGCACTCGTCGACCCGCGCGCCGTCGCGCTCGTTTTCACCACGTCGCAACCACCAGCCCACCCTTCCAAACAGACCTTACGTCGACCTGAATTATAAATCCGATAAAAACCAGCCGCGCTGACCCGAATCGAAGCGTCAAGACCGCGGACTGCTGGACTTGTATCGACTTTTCAAACCGTGAATTAACCGCCGGCTCAATTAGGGCGTCGCACTTCAACACCATTCGGTATCGACTCCTCGATTCGCGACGCTTTTCTCGCTTAGAGCAGGTCGCGTGATTGTCCTTCAACTACTTGGTTTAAGTATTGTTCTGGGATGAGTCTGGGTTGTGTGACGAAAAGGGTAGGTATCTTGGAATGTAGTGATGGAGTTTGAAGTCGATTCGATTATTAGGTTTGTCCAATCTTGGCAAGGAGACGATAAGATTTCTCATAGGAATCTACCTTGACGGCGAATAACACTGTCCAACAGCCATTTTGGTCTGTAACATTCAATAGCCGTTTCTTATAGACTTTCGCGCGCTGAAAATGAATCCGCAAACCGTTTGTCGTCATCGCCCTCAGTTTTCGAGGAATTCGATTTTTGAAAAGAAGTGCAAATTTTCAACTTTGAACATCTTTTGTGTTCAATATTGCAGGAGAAGAATGCATCATCAACCCCAATAATAATTAGCAAACTTTTCGAAAGGGTATATTCTTTGTAGCGATACCTCCGGCTCTCTCGCAAGTTCTCCCTCATCTACTCCTTCAAATTGTAAGCGACGGAAAAAGAGAGCCACCGGCGCCGGGAATCGAACCCGAGCCGCCCGCGTGTTGATCAGCAGCGTTAACCACAGCGGCTACGCCGACTCTACGTGGTCCCTTATACAGTAAATCCTCGTTTGGAGCACGTTTCTACCACGCGTTAGGAGCCCGGCGACTATCCCCACCATTTCTTGGAATCCTTCGGACGAGAGTGAGAAAACCCAATGAGCGAGCGAGAGGAAACGAACGAGTCGACACGAAGTTGCCGTCGGCTTTCGTTTCCTCTCGCTCGCTCATTGGGTTTTCTCACTCGCGCCAGTGGCCGCGCGGAATAGTGTCCAGTCGCGTTAGGAGCCCGCCGCCAGCCCCGTTCGACGGGCTCCTAACGAGTATTTACTGTACTCCGTCGCTATACAACTCACGTTGGGGCGCCACCTATGGGCATTACTCGCACACCATAGGTCGTTCCCTAAATGCCTAAACTCTTACATTTCGGCCAGACCTGACATATGCGCCGCCCTCGGCCATAATCCGAGAAGCACGCCTAAACTAAAGGTCAGAATCCCACTTCTGAAATTGTAAGCGACGGAAAAAGAGAGCCACCGGCGCACAGTGGGGCAAAGTGACAAAGTTTGTGTCAAAATCAAAGAACTTTTGATAGAAATGAGATAGAGCGATGATTTTTTTGTAGGTTAAAGCTGAAACATTGCAGAATAAGGGAAAATTGCCGAGATTGTGGTACGAACGTTTTTTCACTGTGAAAATCTGTGTTAAACTTGAAATTTTTCAACAAAATTGTGATTAATCCAATACCATGCACGGTAGGATTTTTTTCTTGACATGTTGTACCTGATTTCCTGTAGATTTCGTCACGCTGATTTCAAATCCGTTCGCAAAATTTGTCTACTACCTCAGGATTTTGAAAAAAATCGATTTATGTGAAAGACTAATGAAATCATATTTTTTTCGTTGAAATGACTTGATAACCAATTGGTTTGAAGGTATATTGTATTCCCATATATGGAACACAATCAAAATAAGAATAATGAAGTATTTGAATGTTTTTAGTTACTTACAAAGCACTTCACATCTCGTGATCACTTGACGTATCGCTGTCCTGGCCACTGGCACTCTCTGTAGGCTGTGTGTGGCTGCAATGTAATTGAAATTAGATATCTATTTTCCATAATTATATTTTCATTTACACATGAAGTAAGGTAATCTTTTTAACTTACTTCTCATCAACGAATTTTTTAATTTCTGGTGATACATTATTTTGTTTGTACAACTTTATTCGATTTTTTATTAATATAATGGAAATTTTCGGGTCCGTTAAGTATATTGCTCGATTAAAAACGTCTAACATTCTATTGCTTCGACTATTTTGTCGTGAATGCAGCAACATATTTTTCCTATACAGTTTATGCCAGGATTCATTAGCATCTTCTGAATAGTACGCTATTGGTAGTGGAAACTGTCTTGCTACTTAACCGACCCGAAAATTCCAATTATATTAATAAAAAAAATCGATTAAAGTTGTACAAACAAAATAATGTATCACCAGAAATTAAAAAATTCGTTGATGAGAAGTAAGTTAAAAAGATTACCTTACTTCATGTGTAAATGAAAATATAATTATGGAAAATAGATATCTAATTTCAATTACATTGCAGCCACACACAGCCTACAGAGAGTGCCAGTGGCCAGGACAGCGATACGTCAAGTGATCACGAGATGTGAAGTGCTTTGTAAGTAACTAAAAACATTCAAATACTTCATTATTCTTATTTTGATTGTGTCCATATATGGGAATACAATATACCTTCAAACCAGTGGGTTATCAAGTCATTTCAACGAAAAAAATATGATTTCATTAGTCTTTCACATAAATCGATTTTTTTCAAAATCCTGAGGTAGTAGACAAATTCTGCGAACGGATTTGAAATCAGCGTGACGAAATCTACAGGAAATCAGGTACAACATGTCAAGAAAAAAATCCTACCGTGCATGGTATTGGATTAATCACAATTTTGTTGAAAAATTTCAAGTTTAACACAGATTTTCACAGTGAAAAAACGTTCGTACCATAATATCGGCAATTTTCCCTTATTCTGCAATGTTTCAGCTTTAGCCTACAAAAAAATCATCGCTGTATCTCATTTCTATCAAAAGTTCTTTGATTTTGCCACAAACTTTGTCACTTTGCCCTACTGTGCGGCGCCGGGAATCGAACCCGAGCCGCCCGCGTGCTGATCAGCAGCGTTAACCACACCGGCTACGCCGACTCTACGTGGTCCCTTATACTCCGTCGCTATACAACTCACGTTGGGGCGCCACCTATAGGCATTACTCGCACACCATAGGCCGTTCCCTAAATGCCTAAACTCTTACAAAATATACATACCCGTTTCGCCCTAACATCCTAGCGTCTACGGCAGGGCCTGCTAGGTAACCCTTACCGATGAGTCCACTAGCAGGCCCGGGACGAAACGCAACATCCTTTCCCTTCCTTCGATCCTACCTTTCACTCATTCACAACCCCCGCCAAAATCGAGTTAGACTTATTTGATTCGAAACGAGCTGTTAAACCGTAATTTGCTAACAGCGCCACCCTTTTCACGAGACCTGCCCTGCGACCAAAAACAATTCCGCCAGCAAAATCGCCCTAAGTTGCTTCCACCGAAATCGCTTGGAAGTGATGCGTGCTCGACCCCGCGAAAAATCGTGTCCGGCGATAAAGGCCATCATTGGCGTCAAAATGATTTTCCGCGGACAGCTGGAATAATTTGCGCGCCGCTGGAAACGCAGGAACCGCGTCGCGCCCGTTATTAATTATTGTTCCGTGAACGGCGCCGACACGCATCACCGCGCCCGAGTAAATATTGCGACAGGATATACGCGCGTGCATCTGCACGCTCTCACGTGCAAATGCACACGCGTGCATAGGCGAACACGCGGATCAATCGGACGCGAATTAACGGCGGTCCCAGTCACGGCATCTATTAATAATACGACGGGTGTTTATGGTCACTCTTTAAACCTTAATTGGCAGGGTATTGCGCAAATTGGCTGGGCATTAAGAGGGCAATTAGCTGGTAAATTCTCGCAGGTGAATCGGGTCGTTGCAATTCACGTGATATGTATACCCACTGCCGTTCGTAAGTATAAGAACGACCAGTCTGTATGAGACAATTGTGGAAAACATTGCACACTTGTTACGAATTTGTTTCCGACGAATTTCACTTTATTTAGTAGTTTATATCGAAAACAGGAAATAACAGCAGTGAAAAGTATCCAATCTGTACCAAATATCACATTTTCTGCAGATACAGCAGGTGCCCAAATATTTATGAATGGCAGTGAATGTGTTTTCTGGAATATACCTGGGGTCTGGCTGACTACAACGTGACCTATTTCACTGCCGCGATCGTGTTGCGTGATACCGAGCCCTTGGACGTAAGTGAGTGCTACTAAACGTGGTGGAATCATCTTAGCTATTATTGTAAGGTGTTCGTATTAAGTGGAAGAAAGAAAGATCGTAGAAATGAATTTTGAAGGAGAAATGGAAGCTTGTTTATATAAGTAATCGTGTAGGAGAGTCTCTAGGCGTCTTCTTTAGTTTTCCCACAAAATAATAGCGGTGCAGGAAAAATTTCAAATACAGAGCTACACAAATTACACCCCTGAAAATGGTTGCACGTCATCCTTTCCCAAAACGCCACTAAGTAGCACAGTAAGCCATTAAAATGTCCCACCCATGAGTAACCTAAAAACCTGCGAGAGACGAAGAACACCTAGACACGAACTTCGCCATCGAGCTAAACAATTCGAACTGGCCGGTACGGGGAAAAAGTGGCACGATTGACCCCGAGGCACCTTTAACGAAGTACGAGGGGAGTTCCACGAAACGTTCCCGGAGCGACGGGGACGGAGAAGTGGAAAACGCGAGAAGCAAAGTTGCCTGCGCACCGAACAGCCTGACGCTTAAAGACATTTAATGGGCTATTGAAACGACGGCACTAATACGCGGCGAGCAATTAACGAGGGGATTTATAGGCAGCGGGCCGCGCGGAACCGTGAACACGGCTGCTTATTATTATTTGTCCCATTGTATGGAAGTTGGCTACGAGTGGTAACGGTACGAATTAATAGGTATCGCCCTGGGGAGGCGTATGAAATTATAGACACGCGTGTGTACTTTCCTGTGAAAGCGGGCGAAGTCAGCGAACCGCGAACGGGCCGCCGCTTGGAGATTTAAATTTATTCGCGACCGTTCTTCAGCGGGAACTAATCAAACGCCGGGCTTTATCGGCTCCCGTGTAGCTCAAGCAACGTTTGTCTATTGGGAATTTAGGGGACCGGTGCTCCGCGGAAAGAGGATAATTGATTTCTGCACGTGCACCAAGCCCCGTTCAGTCTAATGAGACACGGGGAAATTTCAAAGTCGACAGATCGAATTCCATCGCTTTGTTCTCCGTCCTCCTCCATTACTGGATTCTCCGATTTCATGATTGGATTAGTTACGATCGCGTTTCTTTCTTGTGGGTATTATGGGTGACCATACGGGAGCGATTCGCGCTGACTTTGTTGCGGTGTGCTTTAGTTCAAAGCGATTAGAATTGTATGTAGGAGTTGGTGGAAATAAATTCGGATTGATTTCAATTTTGAAGTGAGGCTTGAAGTGAATTATAACGAAGGGTGAAATTCATTATTTGGGAGTGGTATTATCTGTTAAAAGCTTTGAAAGAACTTTTCGAGCAGAAACGGAGCTTTCATTGAATGAAGGCAACGCAAAGTCTAGCGAAAATCAAGAAGCATATAGGTAGAATAATTCATTTCTGCATATTAATACAGTAAATACTCGTTAGGAGCCCGTCGAACGGGGCTGGCGGCGGGCTCCTAACGCGACTGGACACTATTCCGCGCGGCCACTGGCGCGAGTGAGAAAACCCAATGAGCGAGCGAGAGGAAACGAAAGCCGACGGCAACTTCGGGTCGACTCGTTCGTTTCCTCTCGCTCGCTCATTGGGTTTTCTCACTCTCGTCCGAAGGATCCCAAGAAATGGTGGGGATAGTCGCCGGGCTCCTAACGCGTGGTAGAAACGTGCTCCAAACGAGGATTTACTGTATCTCACAGGTTAAAGGTAGAGCTCAAAACAAGAAGAAAAAGTTACAATATTATCATTTATACGTACCAATATTATTTTACAACTGCGACTTGTCGCACACAGAACACGCAGATATATTCCTAAAAATTGCCTCGATCGAACTGTCACACTCCACAACTGTCGTCCCCGTGCATACTTCAGCGATTGATAACAAAACAGAAGATTTTTCCCCTCCATCCACACATCGCTATCAAGGCAACTCAAGTGATTTCGCTTGCCTTATCGCGCAAGCCGATAACCCTCCAACCCCACAGTCAGCCGGCCAGCTGCGTGAGTGGTCGTAGGTCGATCGACAGGATCAACCAGGTACGAGTTAACGCCTCGAACGGCGCCCCTAGTCCCTAATGGTTTTACGCTTGTTTACATTATCATTATCGCCACGTTCGAATAGTTTTCCCCACTGCTCCGGCATCCACGCTCCCCAGCCCTTCCCCTGGAGCGGCTGTTCCAGGCCCCTTAGACGCAGAACCACCCTGCAGACACCGTTCGCGCGATATCTTGCCACTTGGAACACCTTCTTGCTCGCGAACACCCAGGCACGTAACCTGCCCGTACAAGCGCGCATTCTTCGACTGTTACACGACCAGCGAACCGCCACGTGGCCGCACGTACGTGTGCTGCGAACACACACCCCCGAAGAGGAACGCGGCACACACGACGCCTCGTCACTTCTATCGACCCGCCAACCCTTGAACACGGAGACCCCGTGGAAACACGGAATCGAAGCTGGGGTGGCCAAGAAGGCACGCGATCCACTGATCCGTCTTCCGAGAGGCGTTACTGTTATCTTCAACGGGCGATCGCGAGCGGACGACTAATAGGTTCAGCGCGTGAACACCTTGTCCTGGCAGGGCACCACGTGAAAAGGCGTTCGGTAGCTACGTGCCCCACCGAGCCACCGCGAAATCGTCGTGGAGAATTGTTTAACCGCGATGCTAGATGAAACGATAACTTCGCCGAGCCGATTCCGTGAGCGTCTCGGCCGGCTCCGCCACGTTTCGCGCCAGCAATATTACTTTGAAGCGTTTATCGGCGAATCTAGCACGGTGCATTTTTCCCCGCTCTGCTTTGAGGCCGTTTGGATTCGGAGTGACACAGCTCGAGGTACCTGCCCGCTTTGTGTTTCAGTGGAGAAGCTTGGTGTACCTAGTTGGGAATCGAGCCACGTTAAATGTGCTTTGAACGGATGTTAATTAAGAAGCCTAATCTAAGTACCGATTGTAAGTGGAGCACTGTCAAGTTGAGGCATAGCTACATTCAGCTGAGAAATGTTCTGCTTGTAATTCGAGAATTATTTTTTTCACCACCTGCTTTTCGCTCCAGATATTAGTGAAATATGATCGTCGTGTGTTTACCGTGGCAAGTTGAGGACCGTGCGCTCGTGCAAGGAGTTGGAAATTATACTCTTGAGTCGCATATAAATCCAGCCGCGTAGTGGAAACGCGGGTGAGCTATCGGCGGGACATAAATACTCGGACATACCGGAGAAATGTTTCTTAATCGGTCCTCGCATCTGAGACCATAGAGAAAACCAAACTGTCTGCCGCGAGTCATGCGTGTAAAGCCTCGCCTCGAGCCTGACTTATGCGCTAATCCGACGCAAGAGCAACTGGCATCTGCATAATTTTATCGCGAAATTCCCCGACACGAGCCGCGGATCACAAGAAACGCTCTGTGCCTCGTTTAATGCTTTCCACTTTGACGTCACCGATGTCATGGTTCCAGCTACTTATAGCTGAGAAAATAAGCAGACACCGAGCCTGGTATTCGGATGGTATCATCGCGATCTGAGCAGTGCGATACTATAGCGGATTTAAGATCATCAAAGAGAGAAACCTTTCAGTTGGATACAGAAGAAATAGCGAATAATTTATTGCACGCAGGCTGGTGCGTGTAACCAGAATGGTGAATAATCATTCGGGGGAGGCTCTGTGAATGTAGAACCAACATTTATTTTAACGTTTACAGAATTGGAAACTACAAGATCTCCGCCAGTTTCTTTAAGTCGAGATGACTTCTGTTTGCGTTTTTAATTCACAGGGTGACTTAATGCAGCGACAATGCTTAGGAAATATACATTTTAAGCGCTGAATGAGAGTACCTATAACAGGTTTTATCTTTCAAGTTATGATGAACGAAGAAAAATGTGCTTTCAGTTATAGAAGGCCTTACACATCAGTAAATATTAAGCTGAATGACGGCGTAGCCCACGTAGTACTCGTGCTTCTTTAACTTGTAATATCTCAGACAATGTAGCCTGGATATTCTACTCCATTCTAGTCCATAACACACTTCTTCCTTCTGTTGTGCTCTAGAATTATTTCATGAAGCTACCACGCAATTATGAATCGCCTTGTGCACTTTGCAAAAGGCTGTATATAAATGTCACGAATCCCAGCTTCATCGATTATATTCTGTACCAGTGCTCCACTAACAGGGGAATAATTACTAGATAACAGATTAAATGTAAATCCGACCTTTCTTCTACCGTATTTGTCCTAGGTCCTGACGTATTCCACTAGGTTAATGAAATGAATATTTCAACGAGCACCATCGCCACTTCCCCCCGTTTCTTAAACCATTAACTGCAGCACGATTAAATCGCCAGCACCCTGCTCCCTCGCTATCCTCATAGAAATCTTCAATTTTAAATTGCGCTACGTAGAATGGAACAATTATCGCCGAATTACGGCAAGTAGGTCGCTGAAGTTCCCCGGATGCAGAGGAATACAGCAGCAACGAGATTAAGAGAACCGGCGTCGTTTCGAGACGCGACGAGGAAAGAAAAGTGAGAAGCAAAAAACAGAGGGAGGGTGACGTCTCCAGCGACGAGGAGAGAATACGCCGAGAATAATGAAAATTAATGGAAATATCTTAGGGCAATCCGAAACGTTCGAATTTCTCTCGTCTAAATAAATCAAACGATACTTTGCTGGGTTAAGATTTCGGGCGTCGTTTTCAAGACCCGAGCAGTTAAGAAAATTAAAAGTTATTTAAATATCAGCAGCGCGCGAAAAATAAGAATAAACGGGAGAAGGAAAGTCATTTTTGTGACATTATATTGTCTCTATCGAATTATGCAACTGAACAAATGGCACACGCGAGTAGGTAGGGTAGATGTCCCAATTACTGCCAGTGTCCCAATTACTGCCACTTGATTTATTATATGTAATAAAAGCGTAACGTATAAAAAGAAAGGTACAAAAAATAGTTATTATTAAATGGAGATTCTGATTTACATTAAAATAAAAAAATATATGTACTCATATGTACCTAGGACAAGATGATTTTTGAGGTGACAGTTATAGCTACACAAGGATCGCTCGCGAATTTTAATTAATTATTAATACATTCTTCTGATTTAATTCATAAAACTATTTTTTTTTAATGAAAGAGATGTTAAATAATATTATGTTTCAAATTGAAACAATTTTTAAGTTACACAACACGCGAAATGATTAAATGACGTTCGGTTATAATCTTAAGGTGGCAGTAATTGGGACATCTACCCTACCTAGTTTTAGAATGCTTCGTTATGTGTACGATTTCTCCCACAGAATGTCACGCAGATAATGTCATAGAAATTTGTTACAAAACCGTGGGTAATTCTTTCCTGTTCTTGGACCACTCCCACAGATTGCCTTTCATTGTCTCACATTTCCTTCTTGGACACTTATTACCTGCTACACTCATCTACTCAGAACATGTGCGTTCACATGTATTATGTTTTCAATAGCAAACAAAGAGTTGCAGTCACTATACCATTCAGTGCTCAATAAACTATAATATTTTCTTTTCCATTCTGATTTCGTGTATCAAAAATTAAAACCATTCCTCACAAGACTTGTAATTTTGCTTCCATGCATTACTCATCCCTTGTATTTAGATAGCAACATTTACTGGCACCGATTAGAAGTTAGCAGATATCTCTCCCGTAGCTCTAAATGACAGCATATCTATTCTCTCATCAATAAACAATCATAATCCTTCGTAGACCTGTCGCACTCTAACATAGCCTTTATCACTTACCACGAGACTTATCAACTTATACACGAAAATTTTATAAAACTCAGCCCTCATTACCATCTAATGAACAAAGATACGAGGATGTTTATAAAGTAAAGTTTGCGTGCACAGAATGACGTGCAGGGCTCTCTTACACACCTATACACGCGCAGACCATAGCCCCACAAGACCAATCATTCACATTCGACAAATAACATTATCCATCTACTTAAATCTACACACCATTAATCCCAACTACTTTGCGCAGCTCCCCGAGGCGAGAGTTTCGAGGAAAGGTACCCACAAGTCCACAGAGAGCAGCGCTGCGACCGATGGCAGCCTTCCAAGGCGCAATACACAGGGAAACACCGCGCAGAGAAATGCCCGCGAAATACTTATGGCCGATAAGCCCGAGAAATCTCCGAGGACTTACGATTCACGTCGAGGATGACTAGCCGGGCCTGCGGTTGCACCAAGTTAGTGTTGCTGGCTTCACAGATCAGCCGGGCCTTGAGGTGTTGCCGTCCAACTTTGGGGTAGGACAAGTGGTTAACCGTCAGCCCTGACTCGGTGTTGTACTGATAGGACTCGTCTATCACGGTGTTCTCGAGGTACCACGTCAGCTTCGGGGGCGGCCTGCCACCTCGTGCCTCGCAAATCAGGTTCACGTCACTTCCCTCGTTGTACGGCTCCTCTATCCTCGAGATGTCCCTCGTCGTCCCGTCCAGGATCACCGGCTTCGACGGCGGCACTGTGCGAACATTCGTGCACGATTGAATCAACGGGAACGCGGATTGATTATTCGCCTGTTGGACGAGAACTGGCTGGTCTGCGCGCGCGAAACCGTGGCGAGATGTGATTTACTTGGCGAAAGATTGATCAGGACCAATTGACTTTCGCGGGTGCGAGCGATTCCGCGCTCGTTGGATAGACTTTTGTCGGTGGCCGCGATCTCGTTCCAGCGGAGGGCCAGATAAAAGGTGGGAACGGTGTGCGTGGTTTTTGCTGGGCCTGGACAAAACAGGAATATCGGGGCGATCGATCGAACGGAGCATGTGATTATCTGACGCCTTTGGTGCCGTGGGGCCGGCACAGTGGTCGTGCTGAAGGTTTCGCGTGGACCGAAATGTAACGGGAGATGGCTTGCACTAAATTTTCAAGTGAAATGAATTGATCCAGGAACGAGGTAACGAGGTGCTCTAGTTTTTAATACGCTGCCCTGTGTATATGATTCTACAGAAGACACTCGAAGGGGCGAACTTTGCTGAGCCGAGGGGCTGCATTTACGGAAGATTGCATCTCGTTTCGGTCGACTACTTGTACAGTTTTAATTGCAGTATCAGTGAGGCACGGGGGACTGTCGAGGCAGCTTTTTCAGCTTCATCTATCTGCCAATACGGGGCATAATTTCTGCTAAATAAGTAACAGACTGGTTGCTCACCTATAACAGTCAGATTCATCTTCTGCTTTCTCGTCGGCGAATTCTTGAAGTCCACTCGACACCGATAGATCCCTTCGTCTTTGGTCTCCAATTGAACGATGCTGAGGTGAGCGGGATTCGACGCCGTGGTAAAAAAAGCTCTTGGTCCCAGTGCCATCGGCGACGACCAGAGGCGAGCATTGCTGAACTGTCGACGACCTCGGACATCGAAGCTGAAACCATCGGTTATACTATTCTGTAGCAACGCCGAGCAAGCGCGATATCATATTACATTAAACTTTCTCATGCGAACGCGAACTATAGTCGACATAGGTACTTAATAACAATACAATTAATTGATATCCAATTTCTCTTAAACGTGAGAACATGTTTTAGATTAAAAACTTGCAATTTAATTGTCTGAAGATTACTTATTCTGACTGACTAATGGCACACAGTTGATTAAAATTGATATTTCCTTTTTGTTTGATTTATTGTATGTAATTTCCCATTGGCGAGGTTTATTGGAACAGAAAACTTTGTAAACTGATGACATGACAAATGGACAGTCTATGCTAATTATTGGCGTATAGATTCCGTATGTAAACATGTTTTATAGGTTGTTTAGTAGGATTGAACTTGACTGTACGAATTTAAACGTAATTACCGAGGAGACGGGGACTTATTTTTACTCGAAAAGTTCTGGAATATAATTTGCTGGAAAGCTCAGACTGTTCCACGATGGCGAAGGAGTTAGTGCCTCGGCGAATCCCCATTCACGACTTCTTCGCGAGGACGTTTCTGCCGGGGTACGAGTTAATACCAAAATCCTACGGGAGCGAGGGACGAATTTTCATGAAACCAGCACTTGTAGGTAATCTCAAAGATCCGACAAACGAAGTTGACAACGCCCCTCCAGGACGTCTCGCGATGTAGTCTTTAGCCGGTGTCACGTGTAAAGTTGGAGACGCGCTTACTGCAGCCCGTTGCCCCTCGTACGTCTTCATCTTCTCAACGATTTCTTCATTTAATTGTAATACGAGCATCGAAATCACTCTTAATGTTAGCGTTCGTGCTCTGCGTTATTTAACACGTAATCATTTTAACTTAGCATGGTATTGTTCCGAACTCCCAGTATCCCTATCAGAACACCCCGGGGTTATTCCTCGCCAAATCGATTATTCCGTCCGCTTCGTGTAAAAGATTTCCATGAAATTCAAGTAAATACATACAATGTAGTCAACGCGAATCTATAAGGGGTTTAAGTCATCATTTCGCTAGTGGCAAATTGGTTTGAAAAATTCGGTGAATCAAAGTTTGCAATTTTCTTTCAATTCCCGCGCAAACATTGGTAGCCTATATTCCTTAAACAAATTCGACAGCAGCAAAACGATGACTTAAACCCCCCCTAATTTCACGTGAACTGCATCATATCCCAATTGCATGAAGATCCCCGACATCGAATACAAAAACTACTTAGTCGATTTTACGTTGAATGACACCAAGAATACTCCTATTCATACTCCTACCAACTGCTACCCACAAAACACAGTAATTGGACCGCAACTCAAACGCAATGTCACAGAGACCGTTTCTGCTTCCCTGTTCCCCAACTCGGAAACCTGTTCCAGCGCACCGCGCAGGATGACCGCAGGGGCCCAGGTACGCAGGGTCCTCGCCGTTGAGCCGCGGCGCGATGGATCCGCGCGGGAACAAGCATAGCAGACCTATAATCCGACAGGATGGGAGCGCAGGAACGTATCAGAGTCACCTGGGGAGCCATCCTCCGCGCGTGATTGCATATTAAGCATCCGGGAGTCGAGCGGGGAAAGAGATGGCCGAGGCGTGCGGGAAGAAGGCCGTCGCCTCGGCAAGATAGAAAGAGGACGAGAGTGAAATCAGACGGCGGGGCGCGGGAGGGGCACGAAAGAAGAGGGAAACACCGTAGGAGACTCGTGAGCATGGAAGCCGACGGTTCCTCACGAGCGACTAAAAGTTAAATTGCGTTCCACGACTGCACGGGAGTTTGGATTTCCGGCCGTGACTGAGTATTCCCAAAGCTATCCCACTCTGCCGTCTGCTTCCGCGGCATTGACGTTGAAATACGATTTAATTCTTCCACTTCGCACTTCCAGCTAGACGAGGAAAGCGCTTCCGTGACGTGCCGCTGCTGTGCAGACGTCCGTGTGGCTGCTTGCCTCCGGGCCCTCGGCCACCGTCACACCGACGCAACCGTCCGCCCTCTACACCGGCGCTAGGCTACCTTCCACCTTCGGAAAATCACCGGCTTTCCGCCCGCCAGAACGATGCCCGGGTGTAACGCGGCCGTTCCACCGGCTCCCCGCCAACGATAACCCTGCAAAGCGATTCCAGGGTATCGGTCTTCCAGCTCCTGGCTCCCGCTCGCCACCTGAATCCCGGGATCGATCGCGCCAGCCGCGCGCCTCGTCGATCACCCGGCTCATTCGCGGAGATTTTTGAAAGAAGAATCGGGGCCACGAACGCTCCTGAGCGGAGATGCATGGTAAACCAAAGCGGCTCGAGGTTCTCCCTCGGTTTCTGCGGGCAATCACTGGGGCGAGTGGCAACTGCGCAGATTGCAGTTGAAAGTATTCTATATGCATTGGCGGTGCTGAGAATCTTCTTGAAGATGTCATGGTTGCGCGCATTTCCTTCTGATCGTTACTTTTGTTTCTCTTGGCGGCGTGGGTTTTTTGGTTCGATATAGTGGAGCGTTGGAGTGATCGTGCTATGGTCTAGCGAGCAGCGGCTGTGCGGCAGCTTGCGCGGAGATGTGAGCTGAATATGAGCTATGTTGTCGATCCTTCGATTTAGAATAATCGACTGGAAAGTTGATGAAGTGGTTACGACATATGTGTGAAAAATAATCTCTGAGTTTAATGAAGCAGAGGTTCAAGATTCTGATGATTCGAAGGATGAAATCATTGTGCTCAGAGGCTTTCTGAATCAAGAACTAAACGATCATCGTCGAACTGCAATTATTAAACGGAGCTCATATATATCAAATTCAACCACGCCACATAAATTTATTCTCAGATAGCGTACATAATAGAAAGCCAGTAGGTACATCAACCAGCTTTGGTGCATAAGAAACAGTTCCAATTTCGAGACTTTCCAATAATCCATACACGAATGCTCTCATTTCACTGCCGCCAAGCACTTTCCTCGTTCCAAGATCGCCGGGACATACCCGATCTCGTCGAAATCGCGGATTCCTATCCTGATAGCCCACTGTTCTCTAAAATCCGAAGCCTTGGGACCAACAAATCCCCGTCGTATATATTTAAGTCCCGCCCGCTGCTTTTCGTTCATCGATCCAGCCGCCACTGCAATCACGCTTCTACTTCCTCGGCCCCTGTTGCGTCGGATAAGAACCTATTAACCGCTTTAGAGAGAACGACGCTCGGCCCTTCGCGTAATGCATGCGATTTAAATAGGGGAGCCCGGCGAGCGGGTTTCGACAGATTCAATTCTGCGGAACGATGTCCCTTAAGAGCAATCGAGGCAGCTATTCAGAGGTGACGCAAATATTACGGGAAATTTCATAAAAAGCCGAGGGCAGAGAAGGCGAGGGAAGAGAGAAGAAAAATTAAACGCGGAAGTGGAGGGGCACGGAGAAGCAGAAGGGTCGCGCAAGAAAATGAAGGAGACGAGTCTGTAATCAAGAGAATTGAACGAGCGAGGACCTGTTAGAGCGAAACGTTCGAGTGGCTGAATAAATCGGCATAATGAGATTACAAATCAGATTAAATGGAAGTAAAGCGACATCGCGGAGCGGGGGTGGCTTTAGAAACGTTAACTTCACAGTCGACTTAGGTCATGAAAGAGATTCGGAACATAATGTCATAATTCGTTTAAGTTTTACGATGCACAGAGGTGGATCCACGTACAAAACATGGCTGCGCTTATCTTCAGCCGGTGTTTGCTCGAGGGCAAAGCTGCGCATCGTTTCGTTGGATCAGGAAAAAAGTTTCCCCCGTTTATCAGGCATAACGGTGCTTAGTGACAGTAACGAACACTTTTGCTTTTTTTTTTTTTTTTACCAGAGGATATATTTTCATTGTGCCCCATTAATTTCGAGGCTCTGAAACTTGCGCCTCGCTTACGCGGTACCAGGGGTTTGGATAAATTTTTATGGACATCGCGAAACGGTATTAAAATGTAGTGTACCTTGCGAAACACGTGAATCTAAGCAGCTTGCTCGGTCGAAGGAGAATTGCAAAATTGAAATTAGTATATTCGTCGATACTGGACTGAGGAATAGAATATAAAATTTCCAGCTTAGTTATTTGGTTTGACAATAAAAGAATAACCTGGAATACTTTAATTCAGCGATGCCCAGGTGGGCGGTCCGAGATAAACGAGCATTCATCGCGTTTTCCAAAGCTCGCGTCGAAGGGGGTGCTCGAAACCAATGACGTTGCGGGCATGTCACGGACGGGGAAAACTCTGGTAGTGTGCGTGTAGGATCGTACCCATAGGCTTTTACAACTGGGGCTCTTGGAGCCCTAGTGTTCTACATTTTAAGAATTGGGAAAATAAACAGGAATTGATTAAGGCAGGATACCACCTTCGCACTTAAAAAAAATTGAAAATTTTTTTGTTCTCAAAGTACTCTTTCAAGTGTATAGAATCGAAATTCATTCATTAGAAAGGTGACCGGAACCTTTTTCTTGTGTAAAAACCGGATTGGAACAGATATATAAATCTATATAAAACTTTAAACGCGTTTTTCTCGAAACGATGTTTTCCAAATCGGCGTGTCAGATTACTCCTATAATTTTCATCCGATTGACTTGAAACTTTGCACAATTCTTCCCCGTGGTGTAACCTAACGATGTACGTAGGACTTTTGCTGTAGCGTTGTTATTTTTCTTTTGGTGCGCAATTTTATAAACTTCTTTAAACTTTTTTACCCTAAAAAAATTGACCTTTTTGTTCAAATGGCCGCCATTTTCTTAAAAATCGAAATTTCGTAAAATCCCTACGTACAGCATTAAAAAATATTGTTGCCAATAGGAACATTCTTTGGTTTTTTTTCTAAGAACCACGTACAAAGCGGAATTTGACACGCCGTCTAACGATGTTCCTCCAAAGGAGTGTATTTTGGCGCCACCTACAAGAGATTATTTTTCACTTTTTCAGTTTCAAAAAATGTGTAATTACAGATTAAAGTTACATTAATGAATGACTGAAACCGATTTTGTTTCAGCGCATTCTTTGTATGCAAAAAAAATTCATGAAAAACGCCTCCAAAATCGCAGTCAAAGGTGGTATCCTGCCTTAATGATTAAACAATAAGATTATATAATTGGACGCAAGAGACTTGAACAGTCTCATTTACACATCTAATTAACAAACAGTTTCTTATTAAACGATTTTTATTCAGCTTCAATCCTCTGTTTGTGTGTTTGTATGTTTGTTCAGTTCAAATCTAGAAACTCAATTTTAACCCACTTCCAACTATCCAATAGACTTGAAACTTTTCAGGCATACGTAATTTGGATGACAATACAAAATTATGAAGAAAAAGAATCCCCCCAGGGTTTAAAAAATTATCCTGTCATCAAAAAATAGAACCCATAACCGCAAATCCAAACGACTTGAAATCAGCCTATAACCAGAAGTCAAATCAATTTAATCGCAATGTAATCACTAGAGTTTTCACACTACTAGAGTTTTCCTCATCCGTTACATGCCTGCAATTTCATTGGTTTCGAGACCCCCTTCCACGCGAGCTTTGGCAAATGCGATGGATGCTCGTTTATCTCGGACCGCCCACCTGGGCATCGCTGCTTTAATTTAACCCATCAAACTTCAAGTCTTGTTTAACCCTTAGGCTGCCGCTATAGCCACTATATTGGCACGGTGCTCACCCCTCGACTCTATGGGACCTATTGATTGCTCATACATAAAAATTTTTGGAAAAAAAGGACCCCTATTTTTACGAAAAAATAGCGGCAGCCTAAAGGTTAAACGAATTTATGATTAACGAACATAAAGCTGAACCTTCTGCAGTTTGAAGGTAGAACAGGTATTGAAGAAGTTTCACCGAAGCTATTACTGGCATTTCGTACAAAACAGTAGAAAAAGAATTTCCAATGTCCTCATTAGCGAGCACAAAAGCGTATGACACCTTAAGAAGATTACAAATATGATTTATTTAATGGCACGCCGTTTCAGAACCCCATCATCAAGCTACGTAAATTTATCATACTCACCGACTGAATTATACACCCTTTTTGTCCCGTACCGTAGCATCCCCTTATCGCCCCGTGTAAAGAACAGCCCCACGCCGAATCGAGGCGAAGAGACAGAAAAAACCACCAAAGTATCCTGAACTTTATGAACACGTGATCTCGGTATTTTGTTTCCTCGACTGCACGGGGTCGCGCGCACGATAAGCGAGCCGCCCTGCCTCGTAATAAATATTTTACCGCTAGTCCCGGAAGTGGCTGGGCGAAACAAGGAAAGGGGCTCGTTGAGGGGAGGGACACGGGGTCTCTGACTGCCTTTAAATTTAAAGTTTCTCCTCTCGTGCGGCGAGGATTAAACTGACTTTACAACAGGAGGCGACCTATGACCGGGACCACCCCCTAACCACTTGGCCCGCGGTGGAAGGGAAGACGAGGGTGGAGGGACGGTCTCGGGACGATGCATCGCCTCCACCAGCACATATCTTACACCTTATTACATTTCTTAAATATGACCCGACGGGTACTAACGTCGGCGACCTCCTCCAGCGCCTCCTCGTGCAGACGCGAGTCGCGCTTCTTCCCGAATCGGTGTGCACAGGAGGGGGGTTGCCGACGGGCGGGTAGGGCGAGCACCATTCTATATGCAAAATTTCACGGGCCGCGGAAGCGAAACGGCTAGTCGGGAAGCAAATGAAGTTCACCGCGGAAAATAACGCGAGGAATTTCTGGGCGGGCCCCCGCGCCCCCAACCCCATCCCGCCCCGAGTGCCGGCCCCCTTTTTATTTCTTCCAGGTAATTTATATTCCCGGATTATCGGGTTTCGCGACGCTGGAGGGAGAGAATTTTAGACGGTAACGCCCGCCTGGCACGATGTCTTTGTAATCGGGCTGGTTTTTTAAAGGTTTCTGATGAATTCGGGGGATGTAGAGGACCCGGGATTATACCCGGATGCCGGGGGATGGCGGAGAATTTATTTTGCTCGTGTCAGCCTGTTCGAGCCGGGTTTAATGGGATTTTGAATTTGTTCCACTCGTTGGTGTGCCACGCTTCCCTTGCGATTCGATGTTTCGAATCACGAGGGTATTTTTTTGTACGGTGTAGCGTTAATATGCTTCGTGGTTTAATTAAGGCGTGTGCTTTAGAGAGTGGGGCGAAGCCAGTTGGGAAGGGCTGTAGCTCCCGTTATGTTGGAGGTAGAAATGAATAATGGAACAGAATTTTCATGTTCCGAGTTCTTTCTCAAGTGCAGAGTATGTACCTAGACAGCGCGATTGTATATTCTTTTAAATGGTAGCATACGTTTTTTAAAATGTAGATTGACTCTTGTATGTCGGAGGTGTTTGATCCTCTACAACCCAGAGTGCTTTATGTTGCAGGTGTTTATTCAACTTCTTAAATATGCAACTTCTGAGTTGCAACATTTATGCATTGTTTCAATAAAATTATTACGATATGAAATTAAAGTTTGCTTATTGAATAAAAATTTCGGTTAGGTATAGAGGGTTAAAATTTCTCAAGAGGTTGTTTCTACTTTCGCGGTTCATAACGCAGGTGTATATTTAGGAATTTATAGAAACTATTGGTGGATTGATGTGGGGTAGTTTTAAGACTATAGAAAGAAATTCGTTTTTTTTTTTTGGTGTTAACAGAAGCACACCTTAATAAGGTATTTGTTGAAAAGTGTCTTCAAACAATTGCACCATCAAGTGGCATCATCCAATTGCAGGCCTGAGAAAATAGACCCTGTTATGTCATTCAGCGTTTCACCTAATACTTCTTGTTAATTTTAACAAACCGGAAGCTCCCAGATCATCCCACTTGCTTAACTTACACTTTTCATTTTCTCGGAAGAAGTAGAATATCTCTAGTTTACCTGTAGATTGGCTCGCCGCCGCCTTCCTTGTACCACAGCACCATGCTGACGTCGTCGTTGTCGGCGGAACGAATGTCGCAAGGAAGCTGCACTTTGTTATGCACCACTCCATCGATGGCGAGGATTGGAACTGCAAAATAAAGATATATCGAACATTATTAACGAGATCGACTTTTCTGTTCCTATGCTTATTAAACGGCAGGATTAATATTCAAGAAGAATTTCTCTTCCGTCCTTGTGTTCCACTTCCCAAGGCAATAAAAAGCCCCAAAGGAAACCACATACCGAAAGTTTCCTCATCCTGTGAGTGTATGAAAGGACGCAAAATTAATTTAACATTATGCACTGGTTGTGAGTACCATATACATAAATTCAGGCGGTACATAATATGTATATGAAATCCTACACTGGCAGCTCAGGAGTGACGTTATACCACGTGTTTCTATTTCGCTGAAATTTCACATCCATAGTCAATTATCATTCTAACCACTTCGTTTCGCCGACTGCCCTCGCCTCCACCCACGCTACCTGCCTATCACACCATCTCACTTTTCAAATTTCACCCGGTCCCTTCCACCGTACGAAAACCAAAGCTACTCCGTAACAAACGTCACCCTCGAAAGCCCCCGGTTGATCTCTGGCGCCGATTCCGCAAACCGCCGACCGAGGAGCGCCTTAAACCCCAGCCGGTACGTACTCGCAGGCATAATTAACCGCATTCATTCGGGGGCAGAATCGTTTTACACGCCAAACAGGGGTCCCGTCACTGACACCGGGGCAAGGCGTTCTCCACGAGTCACCGCGACACCCTTCGGGATTAGGTCTTATTACACGAGAATTTAGCGGTGACGTATGCGCTGACGGTTAAGGTCGTGGCTTTCCAAAGGAGCTTAAGGTGCTCGCCGCCCAGTAGTCCTCCTGGCTGATGGCGTAGACGGTGGTTAACGTGGGTTTGATGCCCTCGCGGCAGCCCGTCTATCCTATTAGATTTACATGTAGATGGAGTTATCACGTTTTAACGAGCTACCCGCCGACCCGCGCACCGCAAACACCTCTTATCTTCCCTCGGTGACGTGTTTGCCGTCGTTGTCAGCCGAAATCAGCGATCGTTCCGGGAGCCCTCGAGGACCGATCGCTCCCAGGGATCTCATCGATCAATGACGCTGCTACTTGCCCGTCCCCTTCCCTTCCGCCCGCGACCAATCGCAACAGCCTCGTCTCACGGATTTCCATCTTCAGACCACAAAGCGCTGATACTTGTCTGCAACTTCGAAAGCCGCGCTCGCGGTTGGAAAACCGTCGGAGGGGTGGATAGGCGGATCAGCGTCTGGAGATGAATCGTTGGAAAGTTCGCGCGGATGTCTGGATGAATATCATCGCCCAGGAAGTTTCTACGGTACATTTTCCACGTCGCGAGATTTGTAAATTCCATTGTCGAATTGGGCTCTGCTTGTATTTGGCGGGGGCCAAGTGGAGGCGGGCAGCATGGGTTCGAAGTTGGGTTGAGAGGTGGGATCGATAACTTGGGAAGTTCCGGAAACGAGATTCTCTGGCGGGTGAAACGATTCTCTCTCGAGGATTTATTAATTTACGCCTTGCGATCTTAATCTGCTTAGCTGTTTCTAATTATGGACTGCATTGTTCTAGAAGTCATGCGCAGATTTGTCATTGGCGGGGCAGTGAAAGTCTTTCACAAAGTGTAGCCTGTAATTTTGTTCCTCGGGTTGACGGATGGGGTTGGTTTATAATATACCGAAGTCTTCAGAAATTAGCCCCATCCTATGGAACAATCAATTATATCGCGACGACTGAAATATTGCTTACATAAAAACGTTTCAAGCTATATGCGTCCCCATCAACAATTTCAAACTCAACGATAATCACGAAAAATCTTGTTTGTTTGTTTTCTGTTTTTCCTGTGGTTAGCAGGATGGCATTTCAAGCATTAGAGGAAGTGCAGCATATTTGGAATACTGTTGGTAATTTGGAATACCGAAGTATCTAATAAACTACTAACGCTATTTAATTTGTAACACCGTAGATTATACCTCTTAACTAATGACATTTGTGGATGAACCGCAATTTTTACATTTTCGACTTAATCTGCAGAGGAAGAAAACGTAAATCTGCAAAACTTTTTCAGCGCGTATTCAATCGTTCCAATCATGGTTAAAATATGTCAAAACTTTAGTGTTAAACACTTAATCGACTCATTTGCATGTTCCTTCTATGGTTCCGTGCCAGTTTTGCGATAATTTCGAGAATACAAAGTGTGACATGAAATTTTCGGTTTCGATGCCATGTGGTTAATTCGGAATACCGAAGGTGAAGGTAATTTGGAATATTCCAAAGCCTACCGATGCTTTTGTTTCACGCGTAATCGATACCACCGCGTCAGTTTCATCTGTCACCTGTATAACCTTTTAGGAGCATTTGTGTAAATAATGTCTTATAGACATCTACATCTTCAAGATTGGTAGAAACGTGTGAACCAAGAGCGAGTGCAGTATGTAACCGTTCTTAGCATTTTTATAAATATTCTGGTATACATATCTCCTCGAAATATCTATATTTTAGGAATGTCGACGGTAAACAGATACCGGTATTCCAAATTACCTGCACCTTAACGAAATCGATACTTCTTGTCATTTTTCATTCAAACCAAAATTTCAGTTACTTTTTATTTTTTATTTTTACTGACACTCAGAAATATGAAAGTTTATTAGTTTCCCTATGATATTATGTAGTTTAATTTGATCCCATCCTCTGTCGTAATTTTTTATTCGTCTTAAACAAACTGGTATTCCAAATATACTGCACTTCCTCTATTATCGCTTATATAGCCCAACGAACTATAGTAGTCTCTTATCTTTTTCCTCTCCTCTCCCTCCGGTCCCAGCAGCGAGCGTCGTACCGGGAGGAAGGTGGTGGTCACCCATCTTTCCCCAGTACCCGCCCCGTGATGCTTAACTTCGGTGATCTAACGAGAACCGGTGTGTCCATCACGGCCAGCGCCGCTGGTCACGAAAAATCTAAAACTTCGCCATAGAAATGCAGCATTATATTTGTCACTTGGCGTCCACGTGTAACTACCTCGCGTACGACTTATCGCGGACTTCATCTCCGTTCAGTTTTAGCGACAAGCGCGACGCTCGCGGAACAATTTCATTTATCACGAGAAAAATGGCGGTTAAACTCCGCGACCGGGCGTACCATACATTTCCGCGAGATCGAGGGGAAGGGCGGAGGCTGGGCGCAGGGGGTTATGCCCGTAACCAGGCAGAAGATCGGGAGGGAAAACGCTGGAAAATGGAGGGCACCGAGGGTGAGTCGCTTCTTCTTTGTCGTCCCCGTCGTTACGCCGCTCGTGTCGTGCCGCACGAGAGTGTATTAGCGTGGAAACCGTCCTGGGGGTTCGAGCCAACCATCATCCTGTTATGCAGTTTATTGGACTTCAGCTGCGAAGCTCGCAACCCCCGTGCTGCGCGACCCTCGCGCTCATCTGCGCCAGCGCGACTCGCAATAAGATTCCAGTAATTGAAACCGACTGGATCGTTGCCCTCGAGAATCGAGTCGATCGAGTATCTGGTATCGGGCAACGTGTATAACTTCTTTCGAGCAACGCTGGATCGATCTTAATTACTTTTGCCCGACGAGCACGGCTGAACGCGAGTTTGTTGCTACAACCGAGCGAACGGTTGGCTGCTTCTTCCTTGATTCTATTCCGCTCTTCTCCGTAGCATCGTGCTTCCTTTAACCTTTCGCAGTCCGGGGGCGATTCTTATTGTTAGTCGCCATTTAATTGGCTGCAGCAGATCGATGCGACGCGTGGGAGGCGGCAATAACGGTTGCTATAATTGTCTTCTGTCGTAGCACTGTAGAGGTGCGAGTCTATTGTCTATGAACGTTTTATGACAGTGGATGATATTTTGAAATACTCCTCAGGTGATCGGTGATAAGCTTTGGTGCTCGATTGTGGTGGATGAATTATATGAAAATATATCTGATGGAAAATGTAATTCCTTCATTTATTAGTCAAAAACAAAGTGGGACGTAATTCCTGGCGCAAGTGAAGATAGAAATGGTTCTTCGTATGGAAATCAATTTTAAAAATTGAGGCATTTGATGGAAAAAGGGCACATAGGCTTATGTGCCCTTTTTCCGTAAATCGGTTAAATCGACTCAGGTATATGTTATATATATATATAATATATCAAGGACATTTCTTCTCCCACGTTTAAATTAGCTAAACGCTGTTTTGTTACGTAGCGTGAGCGACATGCGGCTACATAGTCGCTGACCGGTCGCGCTGCCGTGCTGTCTACTGTCTAGTCGTGCAATACGTTTGATTTTGTGTAAGCGAGGAACTATGGAAAGTGAGGCGTGTATCGAATCCGCAAGGAAAGAAGCGAATTTAGGAAAGATGAAAGTGATTTGTAAGACAGCTTGCTGCAAAAAATCGGAGAAATTAATACTTACTTAAAACATAACATTTTTTGTTTAGTTTTGCGCTTCATTTTGTATTTTTATTTAAGCGATGTATAAAAAATGGCCAACGAAGTATGTAAACAAAATTATATGTAAATAACTAAACAAAGAAGCAATTTTGTTACGAATTTACCCTATTTACGGAAAAAGGGCACATAAACCACTTGCATAAAACTATTAAATAAAGACACATATCATTTTCAAATCATGACTTCTGTTTACGAAACGTTTGAAGGATATGATACTACATCCTTAAAAAAAATTGGATTTAATTGCATTACTTTTCATTAAGTTATACTATAATGAAAGCTTTGAAACCGATTTACTCGAAATGGCATTTTGGCGTATGTGCCCTTTTTCCATCAAATGCCTCAATTGCAAACGAGATACGCGTGCGATTCACTATGACATGTCTAACGCTTGTCTGTGTATGCTTCACTGTTTCTACTTAAAAAACGAACGTAACAAGACTCCATCCATTTCTTAACATATTCAACACCACAGAGAATATCGCTGCAATCTGAATCGATACTCATAAGCACCCAGACAGAATGAAAAATCTGCTCTTTGAATTTTGTTTGGCTTAGCAAACCGCCAGTTCGATCGATCGTTGCCACTGAGAAGAGGGAATACATCTCGTCGTCATTAGCTAATAGAAGCGTCAATTACCAAAGCCCGATACGAAACTAATTCCAACTTACCGAGGGAAGTGGCTACTAGCTGTCTCGTTTCTCGGTTAAGCGGATGTGTAGCGTGCATCGTAATTTGTTCACGTTGCCGAAGAATTTCTGAGCCGCTCGCGTCGTTCCCGGTACGGATCGATGACGGGCCTGGTAAGGTTCATAAATAACCTTTCTACGTGGAAAACGAATCCATCAACGGCCGGGCTCCTTAACTAGCCAATTCGAGGCAACATCAAACGCAACACGGCTCCGTAGTTTTTTCGCCCCTACGCTCCAGCGGGCTTGGCAGCCCCCGTAAATAAGTAATCATCCCGTTTCCACGAATGCGCAGCAACGGCACCGAGCCCCGAAGACGATCGTCTTCGCGTCTTCGGCGCGCAGGATATCGCGTTTATTTTCGCTTTTATCGAACAAATCGTAAATTTAACCCTGGTCCTATTCCTCCGCGGCTTCCGTTTCGCCTCTGCTTGCCATCAGCAAATGAAATACAACGTTACTCTCGCGGCCCGCCGTGCTCCTCCTCGCGCATCACGGAAGCTTCTCTTCTTTCGCGCTCGTGATCGCTGATGAAGAAGAAACTGCGAGCGCAATAGCTTCTTTTGTTATTTGGGTACTCTTTGCATTCTCCGCTCTTTTAAAAACGGATCAAATGCAATTCACAAAAGGATGACATTAATGGACATTTTATTCTTCTTATCTGATTGATAACAATTTGCCAGTTACTCTCTGTACTTTTCCTGCTTGCTCGCATTAAATATCTACAAAACACATGACTTCTCATCTTCACAAATATCTTTCCCAACTTCATTTGCATTGATAAACAGAACATTCTTCTTAAATCTCGCCCCATCTTGCCACCCCCTGTTCTATTTCTAAAACCCTTAAACCCCACTAGATCCAGTTGATTGCTATTTCAAAACTAGGTCTCAAAACTTCTTATTCTATGTCACGGATCTGATCCACCACAATTCCACCCCAATACATCGTTGTAGAACCCTTACACTTAACAAAACAATTGTCAAACGAACGCCTGGATACATGCAGCAATCTAGGGTAGATGTCCCAATTACTGCCACCTTAAGATTATAACTGAACTTCATTTAATCATTTCACGTGTTGTTTAACCTAAAAATCGTCTCCGATTGAAACATAATATTATTTAACATCTCTTTAATTAAAAAAAAATAGTTTTATGAATTAAATATGAAGAATTTATTAATAATTAATTAAAATTCGCGAGCGATCCTGGTGTACTTATAACTGTCACCTCAAAAATCGTCTTGTCCGTATGACTGCCACCCAATAACTGTCGGTCCTAATAACTGTGACCACATAACTATAGTTATAACTAAATATGACAAACCTACTAAATTTTAAATAATTTAATACATATACGTACCTTATATGTCTTATAGCATATTATAATTTAATATATGTGTACATTTAATATATATCTATAATTTAATATCACAGCATCACACGCTACACGTGATTTTGAGGTTGAGAATTTGAACTTTGACAGATGACAGTTATGCGTACTTCACGTTTTTTTTGTCCCGAGTACTGCCAACAGTAATAGGGACAAGCCCAAAAATTTTGTCCCTAATGATGTCACCGTTAATTATTATAACTTAACAATAAATATTATGTATTTTATTCGTTACATCATTAAAGTAATTCTTCTAGACCGGAATAATTCATTTTATGCAATAGATAGAGGTTGAATAGTAAAATTGCGACCCTTTCTTTAGTACGATTTCGCCATCACTTCCTACTAACGTCGTCGCGTTTTTGACGCTCAAATGGCACTTTCATTTTTCAATATTATTTTTTAAGCACTAGGTGCATATGAGTACATATATTTGTTTTATTTTTATGTAAATCAGAATCTCCGTTTCATAATAACATTTTTTTGTACATTTTGTTTCATATGTTACGTTTTTATTACATAAAATAAATAAAGTGGCAGTAATTGGGACATCTACCCTAGCACGTTTAATTAATTTTCTCGGAGACATCCAATCTTGTCCCCTACTTTTCAGACAGTCATAAACAAGCGTGCACGCTTCAACTCGTATAACAAAAGCGTGCGTCTCGCAACGGAACGATTGGACATCATAGTGTGCGCCTTTCGGAAATACATCCGCGAAACTTTCAGGACGCAGGTCGTAAGTGGGTGCAGCGAGGTGTATCGATTTTTGCTTTTGTCCCAGGTGCACTCGGCGACATCGAGAAGAGAAACTTCAATTTCGAGTGTCGCAGAGGGTAACGATCTTCGCGAGTAGAACGGGAGTCGAGTGCCTTTCCGCGCGGGGCTGCTGCTCCAGCAATGAAAATAGGAGTTTACTCGATATGGAATTCGCGTCACGAACGGCGGTAAATACTCTATTGCTCATTGGCACGGCGTAATTTAAAGCTCATCAATTACGAGCCGTATTCCTTCGTTCGATCCCGGCGGAACGGGGAAAGTAAGACAAATTGTACCACGCAGTGGAGGTAATTAAGACCGCCCCGCTACACCCTCTGTAATCGTGGATAAAAAACGTCGCGGGATTCTTAAGTCGCGCGCTCACCGTTCCCGCGTGTAATCTAGATTTACGCAGCGATAGATCTTTTACCCGTGTTAATTATTTCCCCGAGTGGCCGTTCGGCATGCGGGACCATTTTTACGGCAACGGCGGAACGGAGCGTAGCTATTAAGATAAACTTAACTGCCGACGTTCTGGTAGCGTTCGGTATCTTTTCGCGTGCCATTAATGCGACGATAAAGAGGCAACATTCGATTTTACGTTGTAGAGAGAGGCGATGGAGTTATTAGTTGAAGTACACAACTACTTAGGATGCAATAGCTGACCTACATTTCCCTTGGATATTCCATGAATATTTTTCTTATTGTTATTGAGTTATTATTATTACGGGCGAAGTCCGGTGTTGTTATATGCTTGATGTACGTGAAAGGGTTTTGCGTTTTTATCGTAATTGAATGAAAACTTGATAATATGCAAAACTTGGAGGACAACGTTGCGTGTCATCTGCGAATAGCATGGGATTTTTAACGCGGGCTAATTTTTAGATAAAACTAAAATTAGATAGGTTAAGCAAAAATTTCCGTGGCGCAACAATCTTACACCAATTATTCCCCTCGCTACGTCATAGTATCCAACTAAATGGCAGGATCTCCTGGCCAGAGTCAATCGACAAGTGAAACTAGATTGGTGGGCTGTTTATTAAGTACCTACTGCCAAAATATTAATGCTAATAAACCATAGTTTGTCGAGCGCGGTTACACATTCGAACGAAGCCAAATAAGCATCGACCAAACGTCGAAAATATCCGCTAGTGGCGAGTGTGGGTGGCCACATGACATGCGTCGATGAATATTATTGTAATATTCGCGGGCTACCGTGACACGAAAATATCGGTCGCTACTGTAAGTGCCTAATGAACCGCGGATTTACATTGGGCTGCTTCGATTCTGCTGGCGGTGTGTTCGCTCGCCATTTGGATTAATCGAAGGGGGCAGAATTGAAATCACATTGTTATAATGGATAATTTAGATTCTGTATGATCCTCGATGAGAATCATGCTGGAACTAATTGTGGCAATAATTGTCAATCGGTGCCTACATTGCCCAATGAACTTCTTCAAATATCCGAGCAGATGGTATTTTATAATACGAATATGGAGTCTACTACGATGAATGATGTTTTCTGTTTTCTTTATGTGCAGCAGTATTTATAGCAGAGTATTAATTTGCATTACGTTTGACATAGTCTTTCTCAGTTGGGATATACAATTAATAAGGTAAATGTACCAATACCCGGCCGCTGAACGGGCTTAAGGAATAGCGGCAACGTTTGTCTCCTAATTTAATTTGTAAAACCATCATGAAATAAAAAAATGTTGTTGAAATGTTGAAGATAACACAATATTATACTATTGGAAACTGAAAAAAAAAGTTTATGTATTATAATAGACATATTTATTAATGAAAATACGAAAACATGCAGATGTCCCAGTAAGCGGACAACCTAAAACTGTCCCAATACCTGAATTATATCGTCCCAGTAAGCGGACAACCTAAAAATGCATGTCCTGATGTCCCGATATCGGAATTATATCGTCCCAGTAGTCGAACATTTAGACTTGTTTAAAAAAATATTAATTTTCTTGCAAGTTTAACCATCTTAAACTAAATTTAAATCTATTTACTATTATAATAATGTATTATTATAATATATAAATAAGAAATGCAGTCAATATTTTCTTAGTAAATGAGTGGCGTTTCTTAACGGAAGCCATAGAAATTTCTCGAAATCTGCTGTGCGTACGAAGTGTGTTACAAAATAATTATTTCTATCTAACGATTTTCAATTTTCTATAATAATGATTTTAATTAATATTGCTAAATACTTATGCATTATGGTACTATTTTTTGTTTCTAATTACATTAAAAATTAAGCTTAAAAATAAATAAAATTCGCATTGTAGTTCAGGTACTGGGACATGGCCGGGCACTGGTACATTTACCTTAGTAGGTATAGATGTAATACGTTGTAAGTAACTCCAGAAACAAAAAAATATTGAAAAATAATTTTGTCTTTTTTCCAACTGTACCCACTTCAATTTCATATTATCTAAAATTCAGCTTAGACCCTCCTCCTTCTACCTGATAAAATATGTTAGGGTTTTTAGATTTTTTTTAATTCTGGTCCATGACCCTGTAACCCAAACCTCTTCGACTTAATTGTAATTAAGCCACAAGTTTACATACATCAAGTTGACAGACTTCAAATTTCTACACCTTCTAAATCAGGTATCAATATTTATCACTCTGCCTTTAAGCATTATATTGACTACAAAACTACTTAACGCCGACCAATAGCTTGTACATCAGTCCTTGAACACCTGATGGAATTCCGAGAAGAAGATATATCAAGAGAAACATGACGTTGTGTCAGAACGCCTACGTTCCACCATTTACGAATGTGCAACACATCTATCCATCACAGCACTAACATACGTACTCCGCCTATGTTACACCTATCAAATAAACAGATAAATAAGAACATTAGGTCTATTTAAAAAATTGATTATTAATACATCTAGAGTCATCTAGTTTGATTCAAATTAACCAATTAATTATTTTAATTTCAAATGCTGCACTAGCTAGACATTAATTATTTAAGAATGATAAAGACACAGAACTCTACCACGCTCGATGAATCAACAGAAATATATAATAACCTTTCCAAAATAAAGCCCAGATGAAGTTCTGAGACTGTCATTCCCATTTTCCCAAAATAAATCTGTCGTAGTATCCCAAGCCCGATCCAGCTGGCGAAACGTCCAAAACCCTTTCGAGCGAATAGAAATGATAAAACGGACGACAAAAGGGGGCCGGAAGACCGCCTGCTCTCGCACGTTTCGAACGCGACGTCGCCCTTTGTGCGGCGGGGAACGAAGGAGACTATTAAAATGGCGGTATGCCCCCTCGAAGAAAAATCCTCTGGCTGGCAAGGACGACTCCATGTTAAGTCTAGATATATTGTGGGCCGCAACGTTTGCAGGGTAGATTAATGGTTTCTACTGGTGCTCGGGAAACCTTTTTATGGAGGAAGGTGGCCCCAGCTCGGGATAGAGTGCCGCGACGGGCACAGTTCGGGTTCCGCTCAGCCAGTAAAAGTTGTAATTACTGTAAATCGCGATGTAATTGCCGTAGTAATTACCGCAGAGCGAAGTAGGCAGCCAGGCTCGCGTAAATAAACCTGTGCTTGCGAGCTTACTCGTACCCCCCCCCCCATCCCTGTAAATTTCAATCGTGAATGTTTCATTTGTTATGGAACCGCTTGAATTGCCACTACCCCACTCGTTCTCTCTGCTTCATTGACTCCTTTGGCTGTTCGAAAAGGTGATGGAAGAGCTTAGAGAAACAGTAAGGTGAATGTCCCAATTTCTGCTCATTTAAGAGGTTACTCGTCATAAAGAAGGTGTAAAAAATTTGTTTGTGATCAATAGTTGCAGTGTAATTGATTAATTCTTTAGTCATAAATCAACCAATTCGAAAACTATTTAAGAAAGATATTTCAAGATGTTTAACTATTAGTAATTTGTAATTAAATACAATGCAATAAATGTCCGTATTTCTGCTCACGAAAAATAGCGATGTACGTATTTCTACTCACCATTTGTACCAATTTCTGCTCACATAATATGTTGCCTTTACAGGTTAAAGTAAGTTACATCTTCTATGGAGAGGTTTTATAACACAACAGTAAAGCATAAAATAATGATAGACAAAAAGTAAAATGCCTTCGAATAGAAATAGAGGTTACAGCATACATTGAATTGTGAGGTTATGCCACTAAAACTTTGGTGAGTATAAATGCGGACATGACGGTGATTCACTTGACCCTAAACCTACTCACCTGTTTTCTACTTAAAAAAATTAAAAATAGTAAAAAAATCTAAATCCAGAGCACAATACGGTATTTGTTTTTGTTATTAAATAAGAACTTTTACTGCAAAAACTATTTTCTGCCCAATTATCGAATACCAATATAGTGACCCTGTTCCTTAGCACAACCAACTAGAACACGATCGAAAATCATGAGTATCTCGTTTTAAATTTTTTTTCGTTGCTTATGCTGCACTTTGATTAGCTCCAACCTCGTGCAACACTCGTGTAAATGTTCAAATAATTTGGAATTATTTTGTTGCAACTATAGTACAAGCGTAACGCTTATAATAATAAGAAAAATACGAAATGAACAGAAATGGGGACATGAGCAGAAATAGGGACATTTACCTTAGTGCTCGCCAAAGTAAATTGAAAGTTTCTGGTGAACGTATGTTTATGAATCAGATAGTATCGACGTGCGTTACGAAAAGTAGCACGTTTCAATTTTCTTACGAAAAGTAGCACGTTTGCCTTCGTTCTCACGAAAACTATCACGTTTCTGTTTTCGCTGCGAAAACTAGCACATTTGAGCGGTTTGCCACGAAAAATAGCATGTTTCGTCTCTCGCTGCGAAAACTAGCACGTTTGAGCGGTTTGCCACGAAAACTATCACGTTTCGGTTTTCGCTACGAAAACTAGCACGTTTGAGCGGTTTGCCACGAAAAATAACATGTTTCGTCTTTCGCTGCGAAAACTAGCACGTTAGAGCGGTTTGCCACGAAAAGTAGCATGTTCGCGTTTACCCCGCGTTCGCAATTCCCGCACCCTCCCTTACTTAAATTATGTAGATTAAAATTTTCATATGTGTTGTCTTTTGGAGATTAGATGGAATTATTATTTATTAAACAATATTTTCAACAGTTGAATTCTTTTAAACTGCCCACGCGCTGAAACGCGATAGTTTCTGCAGTCTGCAGTATAATCCAAAACGAGCTATTCTTCGTGGCCAAACCGGATAATATGTTAGTTTTCGCCATAAATTCCCAAACGTGCTATTATTCGTGGCGAAACAGTATAACGTGCTAGTTTTCGTCGCAACAGTACGAAATGTGCTATTCTTCGTGGCGAGGCAGTCAAATGTGTTAGTCTTCGCGGCAGAAGACCAAACGTGCTAATATTCGTCAGAAACGATGGAACGTGCTTCTTTTCGTGGCAAACCAAAACGTGCTACTTTTCGTAACGCACGTCGGTATGTGTAGATTTATTGGGAATCTTGTGAATCCACATAGCAAAATTGAAATGTGACCTTCTGGATAGCCTTGACGACTATGAAGACTTTAAATTGCACGGGAGTCACGAAGACTTTCGTTTACTACCTAAGTTCCTACCTACTAATCAATTAAGTGTACCTTCTAATTAATATAATAAGTTACAGTTCTGATAGTTACTTAAATTTTCCCCATCTTCGCCTTCTAACGTAGAAAAATAAATTCGTATCGTCAAAGATTATAAGTCAAATCCCTTTGTGTGTCGTTGAAAAATTTAGGCGATTAGGAAATCGGGGCAATGGGAAATTGGGAAATTTGGGAAATTAAATTTCGAGTTAACCATTAAGTGACGTCTGATTTCACGAATAGCCCCGACTAGACCTCGCTTTAGAATTACACAAACATTAGATTTTAGTAGATTTTTGTAAATCCACTTATTCGCCACTCCCGTCACTCCGTGAATTTCTAACTGCTGCTGGCGCTTTGCGACCCGGAGTTCAAAGACACCCTATGCGCGACTAGTTGTCGCAGCTTTATGGATTCCCTTTGACGATCCCCATCCTGGAATGAGATTATGTATATCTCCGATTTACTTTACTAACTACGCAAAGCCGATTTGCAGCGAGCTGTTACTGCCAGGACGCGTGTTTTTCTCTTTACAATCGACTTCGAGGTACGTCTGCGTAATTACAGATGCTATCTCCGAGTTAGCCTATACCTTCTGGTGTCCGTCAACCTGCATTGCAAATTCTTTCAAGATCTGAGCTTGAGGCAGGTGTGTGGTATTTCTGCTATATTTAGCTATAGAGGAGCACACAGATGGTGGTTTCTTCTTGTAAATATCTCGAGAAGTCGTGAAATATTCTGTAGAGATACATTCCATTTGCTAATTACTGATTTCACATCTTTCGACAGCCCCGGACTTCTCGTTTATCGTTCAATAAAATTGACGGGCTGTTATAGTCAGATGCTTAACAAGCGTTATTTCTCTGAAATTGTATTACAAGCTCAATATAGATCAAATAATGGTAACAATATTTCCATTTCAACGGAAAGCTTAATCAGCTGTCATTTCTGGTGCTAGTAGGAAGAAATTTAATCGTCGTTACCATGCTCGCCGAACGTTATTCAATCCAACTCTCAATTATTCGGTCCCAGAAATTTCATTGAACGAAAAATCATTGGAAATAGTGGGCTAAGATGGGCTCGCGTGTTTGGGGCTGACAGTAGAAAAATCAGGGAAATTTTTTGCGTCTGATGCAGGGTGCATGTGATGCCAAAAATGGTGGGGAGTAATAATAGTACGATAACGTTCTACTAAATTGTACTACTCTTCTACTCTAACTCAAAACATTTCTTCTGCCACTCCATCTATTGATAAATTAAGGGGTTATGCCTACCTGCAAGGTCTGAAAATGCAAGTATTTTCGGGATTTTTTGAGGGAAAAACTTGAAGACTTTTTTAAGCAAACCTTTATGTATTAGAAAGTGTACATCTTATATTACTTGTAGTAATTATTCCAATGGAAAATATAAATAAATAAAAGAAATATCAGTGATCTCCCGGCAGCGATTTTTTTTCAGTAGTTTGCGGTGATCACTGTAACTTTGACCAGATTCGTCTGAAATGAAAAATTCGAAGGAATTTAGTTAGTATATTAAATTATCTTGTCCTAATCGTTCATTATCCCGAAAAATTAATTTGCTACAAAATGGCGGCTGTTCAAATTAAAATCTCGATTTTCGCCGCAAAAATCGCTCATTTTTCATCTGTAAAACAAAAACTACGCAACGGAAATGAAAAAGCCACGATTAAGGACAAGATAATTTAATATACTAACTAAATTCCGTCGAATTTTTCATTTCAGATGAATCTGGTCAAAGTTAGAGTGATCACCGCAAAAAAAAATCGCTGCCGGGAGATCACTGATATTTCTTTTATTTATTTATATTTTCCATTGGAATAATTACTACAAGTAATATAAGATGTACACTTTCTAATAAATAAAGGTTTGCTTAAAAAACTCTTCAAGTTTTTCCCCCCAAAAATCCCGAAAATACTTGCGTTTTCAGACCTTGCAGGTAGGCATAACCCCTTAAGACACCATGTCCCAAACTTTCCTCTACTCGCCACTCTCACGTCTACTTTCGAACCGTTTAAAACCCCAGACAAATGTCCCTTAGTCAACTCAGTTCCGCTTCAATTCTGTATAAATCAAAGTCAGTACAAAATTCACTGAACAACCACAGCCAGACTACTTCGCGGTTCTTATACGTACAAAATAAAGATTCGTCTTCGCGTAACTATCCCTAATGGCAAGTTCTGCCAGATGCCCATCCATCACAGATCTAATGCCCTATTAATTTCATTCAAACAGTATCAAACAGTACCGAAACGCAGTGCCTGGTGCGCCCTATTAAAGATAACATTATCATTTCAATTTTCGCTACAGTCCGATACCTATCTTCTTCATCGCCAATCTCCGTCATCCCGATATCTTTCCACTTAATCTGGAAGATTCGCACGCGAACCCAGCCGCACGAAAGCTCGTGGGTACTCTCAAAGCACACAGGAGGCGCCTTAAAAAAAGATTACACGTAGACCGAGATAAAAGCTGGCGTCTGTTGTCCCGTCGACCAGCCAGTGACGTATCCGAAAGCGATTTCCCTGTTCGCGCGGGCGGCTATCAATAAGGAAGCCCGAATTCCCAAGGAAAGCGGCAAAAGGCGGCGAGTTGAACGCTTTAAGCCCCTCTCCCCTTTACGACGTTCCACAGTCGCATCACGATCCTCGCGTCAGTTTCCTCCGCGAGTAACAGCTTTCGTACAGAACAGAACAGTTCTGTAGCGAAGCTTTACAGTTCTAGAGTTCCGCCGGAGACATTAATCTCCCTTATGAGTTACGACGTGCGCTGGCGTACGCGTGTGTGTGTGCGTGTACCCGCCCTACACCCACGCGATGCCCTTCTCTGCCTGTAACGCGTTCGGCGCTACCGATATTTATACAGGTATATATTTATACCGGTGACGCAAGGGTTTCGCAATCGCCGTCGCGATGGGTGTATCGAACCTTACGCTATAAAACGGCACGTGCGACGAGGGAGAGATAGAAATACAGAGGGGGAGAGAGAGAGAGAGATAGAGAGGGAGAAGACAGAAAAGAAGAAGAAATTAATCGGCAGCAGCGTTCGAGGGAAATAAAAGGGAACCCCGTGTCAACGCTGCTCATTCCGTCGCTATCGACACGTAAGTCGGTTCGTTTTACTGGGCCTCGTAATTCACCGTTTACGACGCCCACCATCGCCCCCGTCCTGTCCTCCCCGTTCACGGGACGTTTTATCGAATTTAATTAAGCCCCAGCATCGCCAGATTCCCGTCGATTCCCGGGCAAATATGAAAGTTCCCGTCGCGGGAAACTTCGGCGAATTACGTACGCGCGGCAGACTCGCGTCTCCGCTCGAGAAGTTCCGCGGGAAATGGCGCCGGCGAGCCCGCGAGGCTGCGTGTCGCCCGACTAGTCGCGGGATGCGAGAGGGTAGGTTCAGGAACCTTGTAGGGTAGACCGGGGGCGGTAGTAACACTTTGACTTTGGAATACGATTACGCAAAAACTATTACAGTTACAACAACAGTTTTTTTACGAAAATGTTACTTACTTAGGGTAAATCCGGGAGACGCGGTCGGGCCGGAGAGTTGGTCGTGTCGCTATATTTCAGAGTCTATACGTAAAACTGCATTAAAGTGCAGACCAATTACTTCTCTAGAAGCGAAATAGTTGAATGAATAGCGTTATTTCGCTTCCTTCTGTGGTTTTCTGGATTTATAGGCTATAAAAGGCAAATTGATGTTACATTTAACCTCTTTTGTCAAACAGCGGTTGTACAGAATCGTATTTAAAATATACTTCTAAGTTTATTTTCCTTTAATGTTTGAAATAATAAGATAGTAGAGACATTGAGGGACAATGCAGCCAAAGTATTTGGCCATATTAACTCTTCCTCTCAAAGCTAACGAGAAGACCATGTCTCGCTGCAGAAAGGTGAGATGGTCGAGTTATGATTTTTTTATTATTTTTTTATTTTTTATTATTATTTTATTATTATTTTTGTTTATTTAGTTTATTTATTCACTTTTGTATCCATTTGCCTTGCTAATCGCCAGTAGGTAATTCACTTTTTCTTTGATGTGTTCTTTACTTGTTTAGCGTAAACAAATTAAATATCAATGAATCCGTAGTTGTATTCACTCATAAATAATTTTGCTTTATCCTTTGTTAATTTTCCATGAATAATTATGTGAGTGGTCTCTGCCAACGACGGAAACCATTTCTCCCGGCACCTCGGGCGAGGTGGTCAGATGTGATGACTTCAGTTTTCAACCCGATTTACAGTAAATATTGTCTTAAAGCAAATATCGACCAGTTTTTCTGAATCGGCATAAAATTCTGAACATATTAGGTTTGTTCTGATAAAATAAGTAATATCTATATTAGTTTTAATAGCCATTTTATATTAGGTCGACCGCGTCTCCCGGATTTACCCTATGCAGAACGAGGTGGCGGGCACAGTGAACATTTACGGGGCAACGATATGAGCATTGAGAATAATTCTTGTATTAAAAAGTAAGTTGAGAGTATAAGAAATCGTCACTTCTAACACTATCCGCTGAAATATTTTCTCTACTTTGAATGCTCCAAGTGTTCTCTATAGAAGCTATATAGTTTCGCGAGGAACAACGAATACTTTCCAAAGGCTTCTGCTCTCCATAATGCTTGATAATTCACAAGGAAAAGTATAAGGCAAATATTTCCCCAATGCGTCTAAGGAAAGTAACAAGAAACGTAACATATAAAAAGCCCAATTAAAGAAGCCACGAGACAAGGCCGGCCGAACCTATCTCGCCCTCCAAGGAGAAACTTTTCCCCGTAAATCCTAATATTTCCACTTGAATAACCTGCAGTGTCGCTCGCACTTGTTTCCAAGATGTACCGATTTCGTTTTACGGGCCGGTAAAAAAAAAAGTTCGATGATGAAACCCATCGAACCCCGTCCTTTCTTTTACAGTCTTCTGGCCTCTCGCTTTTTACGACTGACAGCTCTCACGGAATACAGGGTGGCCGCGCTGGTTTACACCACTTGGATGACGCTAAAGGAGAGGATAAAAAGTATAATCCGCTATGATGTAACGACCACCATATGCGCGAGATAACAACGTTTCGCTGACCGGGCATAACTGGTGCCATTGTGGCATGCAGGATGTGTTTTAATGAGAGGGAAAGGTTGCAGGGATGATATCAGTGGAGATAAATGTGGGAAAATTTAGGAAACAGTCGTTTGGGATTATTAATGATTCTGGCTGGTAGAGCTTCAATATGGACACGAATCGTGTGCTGTTCTTATGTCGAAGAATTTTCATGTGGCTATCAGCACTCGATTTAAGAAAGTAGAGGAGATTTTAAAAAGGAAAATTATGTGCGTTGCTTACTTATATACATAGGGTAGAAGCCCCAATTACTGACACATTAAGGACTGACTCTAATATTATTGCATAGTATCTGTATTTATTGCCTAAAGGAATAAGTTTTTTATTTTCTTTATTATGGTTTAATATGTTTACTTCATGAAAAACATTTTGTGGGTCTTAGAATTTCTATTTTTATATATAAATTCATTAATCTAAAAAACATATTTCTAGATCTATTACTGACACCTCTAAAACGTGTGTGACTGAATTACTGACACCCCAATTACTGCCAGCTAACCTAATACTGTTTATTACTCATTTTACGGTTATGTCGTCTCATGTACATGAGCAACTACTGCTACGACAGTAATACCAAAATGCTTGAAACGCTTGTACCAATCACTATCACCCATATATTAATTAAAAAGGCTTAATTAATCGTTATATTACGATCGTTGTGACTTTCTATGATACTTATATCGTACTAAAAAATTATTGTTTATTATGTAAATAATTTAAATATAGTAATTATAGCCCTTCCTTAGTGCCCTGTTTTCTCTTTCACTATGTAAGGAAGTCGCCATTTCCACTGTTGTTATCAAATTAAAATTTTGTATCGTCTTATAGAAATTAATGAAAAAAAAAATATTAAGTGGTGCATTTTCTAGCGTATAGATTATAGGTTGAATTACATAATTATTTTTGTGTATGACTTTACAACGTTTATTTATTCGTTATTTTCAATAAAATAGCTTAAGGTACAGTAATTGGGTAGGTGTAATTGGGGGTTCTACCCTATACTGTGTTTATTTGCTCCTTATAATTCTTAGAGTACCATTTCAGCGAGGAAAAAATGGAGAGGTAGAAGGCAGAGTGATAGGTTTTGTAATTTCAAAGTGACACAAACCACTGATATTTCGTTCGACGAAACGGTATTCGACAGGTCTTTGAAAATATTTTTAAACGTCAGTGTTTCAACACGGTGGGTTCTTTGAGTTGCTCAAATATTAACGAATCCGCCATTCAAGTGTGATCGACAAATCCGAGGCCCTAGAATGACTTCCGTTATGCACTTTGCAATAGTGGCTCTCGAAGTTGCTGCAGGCAAACATTATTGGAATTTTTATATAAAATAACGCGGCTTCGAACGTCGATGTCGCTGTACGAGCCGTGGAAAAATTTGTTCGAAGGCAGAGAGCCGCGCGGAAATAAAACTACGTGGAGAGAAGGGAGCAGTAAAAGTTTCACTGAATATTCAGCGAGAAAAGATATTATACTTCCAAAAGACAGATTTATTTTATTCGAGCAATAACGTTTGCATGATTTGTATCGCGGGAAGAATTGCAACAGCTTTTGCCTAACTACGTGACATTTATCTTCACATAGATCTCTCTCAAAGTAGTTGCCTGGCATTATTTTCTGCCACGTGGCTCGATGTTTCGAAAACCGTCCCTCCTCGTTTCCATTTCGTCGATTTGTAATTTTCCAGAAATAATCACGGTGTTTGGGCCTTCTACGATACTCCACTTAGCACTACTGTCGAGACTTCGATCGCAGTTGGGTTTGCGAGTGCTAAAGTTTGTCATAAATTTTCAAGATCTCTTTGTCACGAGAAATTATGAGTCCCAACTTCCAAAGTATTGTTTCTCAGACCATCGACATTAATTTTTTTAAGATTTCTCTGTCAGACTATTCCTCAAACCTGCAAAAAAAATTAAAATTTTTTTTTTTAAACCAACTCGAACCCAGAAAAATAATTTCACACGAACTACATCATTCTTCAATTTCATCAAAATCCCTCGACATCAAGTGCCAAAAATTCTCTTCCCTCTTCATCCTAGAGTGTCCCTTACATCAGAATGCACCAAACACTGCTGAAATCTGACGCATCCAAATTAAATCCACGAATCGAGCCAACTCGAGCCAACTCGAGCGCCTTAAAGAATCCCACAGCATCTCCCTGCGAACCGCCGCCTCGTAATAATTTAGGGCCCGAAAATCGCAGGCCGAAATTTACGATTCCGGATAGGTATTATCGACACCCGTCGACTCGCGGCCAAACATCGTGCCGACGATCACTCGCAGATAAAGTCTGCTACGACGTGATAAATAATTCCTTCGGGCCTGATGCGCGGTTCGGACCATCCAGTTCGTGCCTTGATTTATCGATTAACTGCGATCTCGGCTGCACACGCCAGGGCCGTTCGATCCCCGCGGACCGTCTCCGGAGGAGAAGAAAAAACGCACGCAGCGAGCCGCAATTACGTCGTTTCGAAGCGTAACGCAATTATCGGGGAGCCAGGGTGCTCGTTATCGAGGGCTGGAGCAAGGGCAGAATCGCTTCTTTCGCCACGATAGAGAAGAAGTCGCGACTAATAATTACGGATCCGCCGGTGGAAGGCCGAGGAGCGGGATCGCGCGGCGATCTGAGACCGTCTGATGATGTTCACGGCGGTCGATTTTTCAACGGCGTATAAAAGGGGCCACGCTCGATTCGCCACGAAACGGCGATGCGTGGCAGGGAGCAGTGCGCTTTCCTCGCGATTAGGCTTCCCTCTCGCGCATGAAAATTACGCTTTGACGGTGAAAGTGAGACGCGGGGGCAGGCGACTCGTGCGGAAATTGCAAGGGGAGATGCTCGAGGAAAAGCGATTTAACGAAGCTCTCGGGTTGCGTATCGTACGTGTTATCCTGTTTGCTTCGGTGAAAGAATAACGTCGGCCTTTTAGAGGACGAAGGCAAGGGAAGTGCACTCGTTTTGGAATAGGTATGCGCGATTTGATCGTTTAGGTGTTTTTTTTTTTTTTTTTTTTTACTGGTGGACGATGTGCGGAGAATGCGGGTGCACGGTTTGGGAATCGAAATTGCTCGTATTTGCAAAAAATGTATCAGAACGCGTTAGAGTACGAATATATTACTACCGCGTTGGACACCAATTAAAAGATTCAACAAACAACAGGATCGACCGTGAATGAACTGGATCCCTTACATCTCTTTTGCTGCACGTTTCGCTGAATAATTGCATGGCCGATGTACATTCGGAAAATTAAATGAAAAATTAAATCCCGTTATGGCGAATATTGAATAATAATCACGAATGTTAAAAGCGGAAATACAAAATACAATTCTATTCTTTCATCCCAGTTTCTCATTCAACCGTGTTTAATCGATTTTTTAATTGGATTGTAGGATTTCTACGTGAAATGAAATTATTTCTGACGAGTAATTGAATATTCCTTTTTTTTTTCTGGCGAGGGAAACTGATAATAAACCGCAAATAAAACTTGTTTTTTAATGAATTTGACTATGCAGATATTTGAGACATGTTATAAATATGTATGGTAGTATTATTGCAATGCGAATAAATTTGCGCAAATTCAGATATAATATTACCTACCTACAATAAATTTGCAACCCCTCAATAAAATCAAGTTTCGTTAGAAATTATGTTATACTTCACTTAAACATAAATCATTGAAAGTTTTTTATTGAGCAATATAAAATGTATGATTCCTAAATAACAGATACCGATAATAGTCGGACGCGGCAAAACTAGCGTAACATTATTAATTTAAATGTACCTATGCTTTGTCTGCGATTAGAAGAAATATAATTTGAACTTGTTGAAAAAATTGTTCTTTAACTAAAAATATAAACGGTTGATGATATTAAAATATACCCACAGAAAATTTTTTTTACAATAAAAATATATCGTCCCATCTAGAATCATATAATTGACTTTGAAATCTCAAAAAGTGTGATCCTGAGAGAAAATTATTCTTCAATCCACCCTTTGTAAAAAACAATTTCAAAATCCAAATTCTATACTAGGAGTGATTCCCACTTCTCAGGAACACTAACGCGCGAATAACTAAGTAACTGTCGCCCCGATTCTCTGACGAATCCGCACAAAACGCGACCCCAGTGACTGCCACTTTCTCATCAAACATTCAGAACAGTAGAACTTCATTTATCCGTGCCAATTTTATTTCAGTACCTGGATTACCGAACACCGTTGCACAGAATACATATGCATAAATGTTTCCTTGTGTCCAATCAGTGGAAGGGAGAATCAGTGAACTCCTATTATCCGAACGATCCAGTTATCTGAACCGTCATGTCCCCCGTCATGTTCAGAGTAGGGTGACTGTACCTAATATCGCCACTCGCTATATCTCTTAAAGTAAGCTCTAAAATTTATCGGTTATGCACTGAATTAGTACCTAAACATATGTAGGAAGACATACTATAATTGCAGCATCATGTGATCAACAATTACAGAAAGGGAAGGATTTTAGAGAATCTTAATAGTGTAAAAATTTATTGGACTATCACAATTTTACGTCACATTCGGAGAAGGTAAGTCTAATAAATCTGTGAATGCAAGAATATCTACTAGAAATACCTAATTAATGATGTACTTAAGATATTAAATCGATTCAAATATTTTTCGTAATGAAAATAGCGTTTTTCTTTTAGCAGTATGCGTGTTCCCAATACCGCCTACCGGAGAACAATTGTTTCGATGTAATGCTTGTTACAGGTGAGGTTACGAAATGTGCGGAGCAACCGAAATAAAATTTATTTGTCCAATATGTACATCGGAACGTAAAAAATAAAATATTTTAAAAATCTATATTTTCAATATTCTATATTATTCTAATAAAAATGAAATCAAAGATGGATAAAAAGACATTTATAGAGCAAGAAATAATAAAAGCACATGTGAAAATGACTTTAAAAACTCATATATACATGAATTAATCAATATTTCTTGAGTAGGCGATATTAGGTACACTTTTTTTAGGACCCGATTTTTGCATGTCGTACGTTTTTTTGAGTCCTAATTAACAATTTGTAGGTTTCAACGATTCTAACATATGCTACATGAAAGATGAATAATTTCTCTTTACTTTGAAACGAACTGCATGGAAAAATATCAATTATTATTCAATCGACAGCGATTTAACTTTTGCCTGGCGATATTAGGTACAGTCACCCTACCTACTACTGTGACCCGTTAAACGAGCGTCCACATCGTTCACTTTGAACATCCCCCCGCGTGACAATTCCGATTTTTGTTTCTATTTCTCGCAGACACCGAGTATGTGCCCAGGATAGCTGTGTGCGGAATAGCATTCGGTGCCCAGCCTGGCAGGTTTTAACGGCTCGGTGCCGTATGCCAGACGCGTGCCAACTCCATCTCCGCCCACCCCGTCGCCTTTTCGTCAGTCTGCGCGTTTGTCTTTCACCCCGGAGAAGAAGCAGCCGAGGGAACAGGCAGCTACTATTTTCCCTCTGCGACCCACCCCGCCACCAGCGCCCCGCGCCGCCCGCACCCCCTCGAATGCGTCGGATATCATGCCTATTTAACCAGCCACTCGCGCTTTCCACGTCCCCCAACGTTTTTCTTCCCATTCCGCGTCAGTCAACCACACATTTGTCCACTTTTTTCGCTGACCTTCGGACAGGATGCTGTGAGACAGCGATAGGGTGGTGACAATCCCATTTGTGGAGGTGTGCGAGGGGTGAGACGTTCTTAAGGGGGTTACATACACACACATAGAATGGTCAAAACAATCGATATATCCAATAAAGAATTCGCAGAAGGCACAGTATCAGAGGAAGGTCAATTCTATGGCCCAGGAATTGACGATTTCTTGTAAATTAAAAAGATTATCTCGCTTTAACCTGTACCTTAAACGTTTAACGCTGTTTTCTCGAAATTACGTTTCTCAAAACGGTGCCAATGATATTTCAAAAACTACTGAACCGATTTGAATGAAACTTGGCGCGATTATTTCTCACATCAATATCTAGTCTTTATCATGTGGATTTTTTGTAATAACCACAGTTTGGGTTTAATCATTAAAAAACTGATGAAATTTGTCTGAGAAATTGAAATACTGGGTTGAATTAAAGTTCAAACACTCATATCTTTTTAAAAATAGCGTATGATAAAGACTAGTTCCTTTTACATACTTTATGGGACATTGTTAGTGCACTCTGCGTGTGCATTGGTATTGAGAAGAAACATGGTTGGAGAATATTTATCGAATATTGGAAAAATTTAACAATTTTCAGTAATTCGTTTTTGAGAGAGTCTGCTTATTCAACGACGTTCTGAGAAGTCTTACCGAAGGTATACTAAGATTCCATTATTCAGAGGCAGCTTTCAGGATTTTAATTCGAATGATTATAAAGTAAGAAAAATATTCCCCTCTTTGCTCCGTAACTTAATCTTCCACAAATTTTATTTTGTGTTTGTCACTCTATAACTTAACGTTTTAAGATTTTAAGAACTCTGCTCACTAAAAAAGTACCTTCGGGAAGGTTCTCTCTTCTCGCTGTGAGATGTTCGTGAAAAAAAGCAACTTCAACTCGATACTTAACTTCGGCATTATTAATAGAAAACTGACGTCCTCTGTAAATACCTGGTCTTCGAGTATTGTTATCTCCCTCGCGCACGATGATAGAACTCAAAATACGCTGCTGACTAAACAACGTAGCTACGGAATTGCGTCCCCTTACGTTTGATGGATACGATCTATCTCACGATCAAATTTGCGGAGGACAAATACCGTTTGTATCAAATACATAACGGTTACAGGAACGGCTGACTGCTCCAGTTCTATCGTCGAAATCCATGATGGCTCTCGAACGATTCTCAGTAGGGAAATCTCTGTTCCGCTTTTATCCGTGCCTCGGAGGAAGTCGAATCTCTGGTTCCTGCAGGATTTCCGGGGACAAGCATTCCATTGCTGCGAGCGAAATCGAGAATATATCCCACAGGTCAGGTCGGCGCATTTGCAATGAGAAATTGCATATTTCCCTGTCTCGAAACTATCGGGCGAAGAGAATTTTTACTCGTATTCGCCGTAATATCTGCAGCCTTCAACTTTCAAGCAAAAATTCCTGGTACACAGCATCGCTTCGCTGTATCCCTACCATCTACTCATATTTCTTCTAGGTACACATCTTTCGTCACTGTGGAATAAAAGGTAACGTGGAAGTAGCTTGCCTCCTTCGATATTTCTAATTTCTAGCTACAGAGAATTAGTATAAAATTGGTAATCTTAAGATCTCTTGGAACAAAGGGCAGAACTTAACTGAAACCTCAAAAGTTTATTTTACGAATGGTTCTAACTTTTAGCTTTAGCAATTGAAAGACCATGTTCGTTAAACATGTCCTAACAGTGACACAAAAATAAATGATTACAGGAGTTCGTGGGCTGTTGAAAATACGAAAAAGGAATCCTGCAGTAGTTCCTAGTAGTTCTTTCCAGAGAGTAGCTTGGGAAATTCTGCGAGCCACTGTGAATTTCCCACCGAAGTGCTCTAATCATTCTCCGGCCTCGTTCAAGTTCAATTGTCATTCATTTCTCGGGCTTATTGTTGTGCATTAGCTTCAAGTACGGCCAGAGTGCTTCCGTATCCGATTACTTATTCGCCCCGCTGAAAGGACGTCCGGGATCAAAAGGTACGGCCGCAGACTCCCGAGAAAAGAAGAGGAATAGTATCTCCGCGGTCGATCTTTAAGAGATCCCCTTTTCATACTTGGACCACCCGCACCACCCGCCCTATCACGCAACGAGCATCCTTCCTCGCCTCTTCTTGAAACATGCAGCGTGTAGGTACATCCCTGATAAATCAGCGACCGTTTGAAACTGTCTCGCGTCTCGTGTGCTGAACACTGCAACCTTTCAAACTGATTCCCGAGAAGTGAAATTCAGACCTTGATAAACAGTCTTTAGAAGCTGCTCCACCGCGCGCCAAATATTTGGGACAGCACGATTCCTCGTGACAAAACAAAGATGTACTTGAGAATGAAAGCTTCAATGCGGTAGCTATGTGTCAAACATCAACTTGAGTTCGTTGAAAAAAATTATACCTACTTGATAAACTGAAGGGAGATTCCTTTGTGTAGGCGCTTGGCGCTCGGAAGACGGCCTAATGGTGCGAGAGTGGCCCATAGGCAGGGACTCCTACCGGTACGTAAAATACCGGTATTATACCGGTATTTTTCGGTTGTATCTTCGTCTGAGACTCAATACCGGTATAACGCTCATACCGGTATTTCGCTATACCGAAACCGATATCATACCGAAATAGATAAATACCGAAAACAAAAGGTTACCGGTAACCGAAATAAATACCGGTATTTTTTCGGTATTCTTTTCAGTAACATGGTAGGTTTCGGTGTTCACCGAGAAGAATACCGAAAAAATACCGGTATTTATTTCGGTTACCGGTAATTCCGAAAACCGATTGTTTTCGGTATTTATCTTTTTCGGTATGATATCGGTTTCGGTATTTATCTTTTTCGGTATGATATCGGTTTCGGTATAGCTGTATTGGTGAAATACCGGTATGAGCATTATACCGGTATTAAGTCCCTGCCCATAGGTGGCGTCTGTTAAAGTAGTAATTCGGGGACTAAGAGATCCGGGGGAAGCCGCAGTGGCGGAATCGGTAAGGCGGCTGGCCAGCACGCGGATGGCCCGGGTTCGAGTCCCGGCGAGTGGCTTTCCTTTTTCCGGCTCCTACATTTGCAATACAACTAATATGTACAGGATCGTGTAATTTTTATATAAAAATTTCTACGTGATTTTATCGATCTGTTTATTTATTGCAATGAGCCAGTTGCCCCCATTTGCAGAATACACAATGCGAGCGCACAAGCACTCAGGTGGCAAATAAAGCTATTTGACATCTGCTGTTATCCATCGACGAGGACAGGATTTTTGTTTAAACAACTACGTCATTCTTTACAAGTATCTGGAATATCTTTCAGAAACAGCGAATGAGCGCATTTAATCAGAGGCCCCGCGGCACAGAGTCTCTGGGAACGTTGCCACGGGGAGCGTTGTCACGGCTGTTGTCCACAAAACATTTCAGCGACAACTGACAACCCGGGAACAAGCAAAGCTAATGGGAACGGACAATTTCAATGAGGGAAGGAAATACCGGGCGCGACTGTGAATTCGTCAACAATACGCGTCGATAGTAACGCAATATTCCTCGCTAATGTACGTTACAATGCGCGCAACGTACGAAACTGAATTCCAGCAGCATCGTTCGGCCTGTTTTCATCGTTTTAATGAAACGACCACACGATGATACGGCCCGGCCGTATACCGAAAGGAATATTTCACCGGCAAACTCGTGGACGCCGTGACGAAAATACAGCAGGCATGAAATTCCGAAATCACGTGGCAATAAACTGGTAACAGCTTCCGGCTGCATATTCTTCCAAGCGTGTCCCGAAAAGGAGTATTCCGCGATGCACGGAAACGACCGGCGCTGTTTTATCCGCTCGGAAATTACCTTTCGTTGCGGAAATGGGACGCCTACTAAAACGCCTTTTCGAAATTACGGCATAATTCTGGCGCGGTACAGTTCCGCGCGTAAAAATGACGAAGACACGAAGGGGATTAAAGAATCGTGTCGGACGAAATTCGGGGAGGCCGATGTTGGTGGGTATGGACGGATAGAAAATGGGATGTTTTGGGTAGAACGGTGTTAAGATGAGAGGCAAATAAAACAGTGGTGTGTGGATGTTTTGACAGCACAGCTTTGACATTTCGGGATACTTCAAACATTCGTTAAAATGGTCTTGTAATTAAAATAGGGCAAAGGGTTGGCAGTGATGTTATTTTGGAAGTTGAATAAAATGCTTGTTTTTGCTTCTATAGAGACGTGTGGCACGTTCGACGTTGTTCTTGAGTGCATAATTTTGGGAACTGTTGTATAAACAGTACTTCTTAATGTACTACTAATACAGCAATTCAAAAATATTTTTCCTCGAATGTTAACGTTGTAATTAAACCAAGAAACAATTGGAGCCTTCTGGAATGTTATAGAATTGTTAGTAGCACACCTGAACGTGCTAAAAATAATAAATCAAGTGTGACTGAAACGCAATGCTTCAATAACACCAATATTTCAAGCAAATTTCCCCAGTGAGAATAACACAATAATCTTAAGCACAAGCTACCATCCAAGCTTTCCCATCGATCTTTAAAGATATTCCTTGTAAATACCACAATCTCGTGACTCGAGAGGCATTCGACGGCCAAGGAAGAAGCCTTCGGTTCATCGAGAACTTCACCACGGTACGGCGACTGAACGGCATCCGCACCTCGGCTTCGAAACTCGGGTTACTTAATTAACGACCCTTCTATCCTCCCCGTGGGCTTCTTCAGCCTCCCCCGTTGATTGCTCTTTGATCGAGCGCGTGAGACGCGGACGCGGCCGTCAAAGGAAATTTTTTAAACGGACGCGCTACGGGGGGCGCCTGCCGCCAAGTGGTCCCGTTCCGTGTCGGGAAAATTGCTTGGAATCGAACGCCGTGGGGCATCGATCCGGCTGGAGCCAAGCCGCGGAAAGAAATGTTCGAGCCACGGGAGCGAAATGACGCGGGAGGAAACGGATAAGGAAGCAAGCAGGGAGAAGGAGGGGGCGATTCATCGGGACGGAAAGCGCGAAGTTGTAAAAGAATAGCGCGAAACGGGGGGACACGGGGCAAAAACACGGCGAAAACCGGGCGCGGAGATAAAAGTTGAGAGGAAAGGCTGACGCGAGAGGGCGGCAGCTATGGGGGGAGAAGAAGCTTAATACCTTCACGGTCGATAAAAAATCGTATTACGGCTTTTTGTTTACAAAAGTTGGGAGCCGTTGAGGCGGTAGAGCGTCTTTACGTAAGCTGCAGCTGGGAGACTTTGACTCGGTACTGCTTTCCTTGTGATACACTTTGCTCTGGGAGGCAGAACTTGCAGCCGAAGGCGGTCGATGTGCGAAGCTTCGTACGAAGGCAGTGCATGAGTGTTGGGGGTCACTGATTCCGATCATGTTTTGCGTTTTGACGCATACATTGTTTAACAGTGGATTAGAGAATATTGAGTTCGAGGTTTGGCATCTGCAGAATAGGTAGGGTAGATGTCCCAATTACTGCCACCTTAAGATTATAACCGCACTTCATGTAATTATTTCGCGTGTTATGTAACCTAAAAATTGTTTCAGTTTGAAACATAATATTATTTAACATCTCTGTCATTAAAAAAAAATAGTTTTATGAATTTAATATGAAGAATTTATTAATAATTCATTAAAACTCCTCAAAAATCATCTTGTCCTAGGTACATATGAGTACATATATTTTTTTATTTTAATGTAAATCAGAATCTCCATTTAATAATAACTATTTTTTGTACATTTGTTTTTATACGTTACGTTTTTATTACATATAATAAATCAAGTGGCAGTAATTGGGACACTGGCAGTAATTGGGACATCTACCCTATGTGTGCAGCGAAATTGATTTAAATAAGTGATCGTAGATATTATTAACAATTAGGACATGTGTATATGTATGTCTGGAATTGCTATAGAGAGAGAGGCTTCTGCATTTCCCGTGCATGGATTTTGTAAACTTCAATGTCGCCTAAAGAAACTAACGAACTACGTTTTACTTCCCAATTTCACAACAGAGGTATGTTCATTTTAAAAGATAGTAACGCGATAGAGGGGAATAAAGTTTACAACAAGCTACGGATCATGCTTCCAAACGATTCGGAACAAGGAACGAAGTATCAGGGTTGATATACTGCACTTAAAGCTTCCTCGGCCCGTTCTTGCCATTGGAACTATTTGAGATTTCCGGGTGTAAGCTGTGTCGTCTGAAACTATGTTCCAAAGTTTCAGCTTTGCAATTAACTTCGTCGAAGGTCTAAGGACGCACTGATACTGGCTCGTGTCACACATCAATTACGACCAACTGCGTCTATAATTAATCGGTTAAAATTTTATAAAACTAAAACAAGTAAAAAATTAACACGATTCACGGAATATGTAGGGGAAAGGTGGGATAGTTGATCAGCGGGGATACATGATCACATCAGGTTTTTAATTAATATATTGACAATTTGTGCCTGCTGTCACGCTATGGTGGTAATGCTTACATTATCGCAACACTTCACGTTGCAGTTTTCTTTTGGGAGCATAGAATAATGTTGTTAGAAGCTTCGATCTTATTTGCAGCCAAAAAGTAAATATATCGGTCTGCTGGTTCTTCCTCCTTTTCGAGTAAATGTTGCATTTTCAACGATTTGAAGTATACTAAGTAAAAACGGCATTTTCTGGTCTATTAATGTTATTTATTGATTGATCTAAATATTTAAAGTAAGTTCAATTTTTCATATTTTTCAAATCGAGTGCATTGAGGGATACTTGATCAGTGTGTGAGGTGGGATACTTGAACAGCTGAAAATACTTTAAAAAAGAACCATAGAACGGCAATGAAACAGAAAAATACGGCAAAGAAAGTGAGAAGGAAAATCTTTTCCTCGACATCATCTTAATCAGATGATATCTAAGTGAAATGTCTTTTAAGAATGCATTTATGTTGTTTTATGTCATAGAGTTTAATTCTTCGGTTTCAGTTTTCCAGTAATTCCTTCAAGTTTGTTATAGTTTACTTTCTTTTTATGATATTCCCTTTATTTCATGTTATTGACGAAGATAATAAATACTTTTTAGAAAGTTAATGTGTTATTTACTCTTAAAGTTCACTGATCAAGTCTCCCTAACCGTTTGATCAAGTCTCCCCTTCAGTGGGGGATACTTGTGCATAACTGCACTGCCAGAAAATGTTGAAATTCTGTCATTAAAATTAGTTTTCAGCTCTCAAATTTGTCAAAGTATATTGAGATTACTGTAAGAATCACAACTTACATAATTAAATACAAACAAAGCAAACCATTATTATTATTTTAATGAAAAAGCAAAACTGTGATCAACTATCCCACCTTTCCCCTACTTCATTAGATTTTTAAACCGTGGTCTCTGATAAATCACGGTCCTCACGTGTACGCCCACCGACGCATTAATTAAAACTACGTACCTTGTCGAGAACTTGCAAAGTCAGAAGCGAAACAGGGGGCAACAGAGATGGGGCGCGGGATGAACAAAGTTGAAAAAAAAGGGGGTGAGAACTGCGAAGAGGGGGAAGGAAAGTTAAACGAACGGGGGAAGAGCCAAATAGCCCGTTACCGTCGGTCGTGTGTAACTTGCGAGGCTTGACTTACTTCTGTGTTACCTGCACCCCTCCGTCCCCGACACCCTCCCGTCGCGGAACTTCGTTTCGACGCTCGGAGTCGAAGAACGAGAGGAAAAGGAAGGGCACCGTCTCCGATGGGACGGCAGCGCGGTGCTGCTTTAAGCCTCCCTGGTTCTACTCCAACGGCTTCCTCTCGACAACTTTCCCGGAGTTGCGCTCGACGCGATCGTTTCATCGCGAACGGGGCGGGGAGCCTTTCGAGCCGCGAGCGGAACCCCAGTATCCACATCGTGTAATCCCCTCTCGCGTTGATAGACCCGCGCACAAGCGAGGCTTCCCCCGAACCCCGCCGATGGAAATTTCGGTTCCTTTATTCGATGGAAGTAATAATGCGCAGATTAAAAGTTACCGCGGGCAACGGGATCGCGCGCGGCCGTTCGATGCTGGGCATTACAGTGGTGTTATCGCGGTGAAGTTCGCTCAACAGCCGGCCACCCAACTAAACCGATGAGCTGCGTTGCACAACCGAAATGGTCAACCGTGGTGTGTAATTGTCGGAGATAAATATGTTTTGATTTAGATGGAGAGTATCGGTTGATGAGGAGCTTATGATGCTTCAGATGCTTCAGGATTATGGAGTGTGCAGTGGTTTGTGTGTATTGTATGGTCTCGTGTTTGTTGCGTGGAGGTGGCCAATATAGCTGAAAGAGGGTGGAGTAAAAGTCGATTCCCTATTGGAAATAAGAAAAATGAGGCGGAGATAAAATAAAAATTTAAAAAGGACCAAAACATGTAATTTAAATGATAGTGAAGATTCTGTGGAAATCGAGGAACTCGATAAGAGGAGATTTATTTCGGAAGACACTTCGCACGGAAATTAATACAGTGGTTAAGTGAGGGCTTCGCGGAAGACATATTTGTGTATTAAAGTTTCGAGTTTGTAGACATCTAGCAATGTCGTTTTGGGTAACATGATCAACAAGTAGGAGAGACCGGGGATAGTTTGGACAATTTTTTATTAATAGTCTTTAGCGGGCCTGTAAGATGCCTTACGGCTATAAATTGTACACCATTCGATAGCTCAGAATGTGCGCTATTCATTTGAACTTGAGAAACGGGCCTTACATTCCCTAGTATTACTTTGAGATGAAAAAAGTTCAGAGATGCATATTGTCCAAAGTATCCCCATTGGTGGGGTTATATTGGACATAGCACGGGGATAGTTTGGACAGATGGAAAGAAATGATGATGAATAATCTAATATAAATGAATATATAATTTATTTAAAATGACAAATAGCCTGTTGGGCCATTAAGGAGCCCGACCTCCATGGTGTTTTCCAGAGCCGCGCGAAAGGGGAACTCGAAGCCAATGATACCGCGGATGTACATCGGATAAGAAAAACTGTATGAGTGTGCGGTGCAAGCTCGTATTCATAGGCTGAAATAACTGGCCTCTTGGGCCAGTGGCAGCACTGGGGCCCCTAAGAATCCCAGTCTGGGGCCCCTAAGAATCCCAGCCTATCCTACGTGTTATCTGTCCAATGTAACCCCTCATATCATATCAAAACAAAATTATTCGTGCCTTTGCTCAAAAAGGATACATTGATTTTTGCATAGCATTACTTTATTCTAAACACATTCAGCAATGCCTCAAAAAAGTTACAATAAAATTTTTCCATAATGAAGTATCCGAATCACAACAAAAAGTAGATGAAAATATTATACAGTAACATACAAGAATTGAAAAGTGTGACATACCTTGTCATTCGTGAATGCAACACGCCATATTGAATATCAGTTGATTTGGTGTGCATATAGGCACAAACTACAAAAAAAATTGCAGTCATCGTGACACTATGGAGGCAATTTTCAAACTGTCCAATGTATCCCCGTGTCCAAACTATCCCCGGTCTCCCCTACTAAATTTACGTGTAATAAGCGGTGAAAATATCATTCGAACCTCGTTGCATCACAAACAACTGGTCGGACGGTATCAAGTCTATGATAAGTTTCCAGTGAACACTAATATTTGGATAAGCATTTGTATCCAGTACCCCGATAGAGAGTAGGAGTATATAAATCCACATAATTCTGCAATTACTATCACTACAGGCTCATTATATTTACCCTGCGTGAAATCCACCCTGCTCCAACACCATTTTAATCAGAAATTAACTTGAGCACTAAGAGCAACAGGAATTACCTTCCACAGTATGAACAAAATTTTCAAAACCACCTCCATCAAACCGGGCTCTGCCTAACCCACGATTCCATTTCATTATTTCCCGTGCAGTAACCGGCGATAATTGAAAGAAAAACAGGAAAGGGCCACGTCTGCAGAACACGGAATTTCACGGGCGGAAGTTTAACACGGCCGCCGTATGCGCGCCGCGCGGTCCTCGGAACTGCCTCGCCTCCATTATTTCGAGCTCGTGCCACGAAGCACGTTCCACGGTTTATCCAGATCCGATGAAGCTTCGAGGACACGATCCCCGGGACACGATCTGCCGTGTCTGTCTCGATTCTATTGACCAATCTCATCAGCACGATCACGGGGATACAAATGAAAGCTCCGCCTTAAGCTCGTATTCTTCGGAGAAGCTGAGGGGCCAAGCTGCCCTCGTAGCTGGAGCGCTCCATCGGGATCGCCTCTGCGTCCAATTTGGTGGCGAGCTCGTCTGCCTTTAAAGCATAATTCGATGCTTGGAGCGGCGCCCGCCGTTCGTACGCCCACTGGGGCTTAATAATGGTGCAGATGGGAAAGAGAGTCCATGTCGGTGGCGCGAGTTCTCTGCGACTCGACGTCCTCGAGTCCTCGTCGACGTGACCGTCCTAGGCGAAACCAGAGAAACTTGGGTCAACTTCGCTGACCAATCTCCCATCCGACGCACTGTCGGAATTCTCGATCCGCCTGCTTCCAGATTACACCGAGCGTCGGGGCAACATTGCCGCGGCATCGGAAGTTCCACGGCGGAAGCGATGTTCCCAGAGAGCGCGTAGCCTTTATTACGTCCACGGCGACATCTTACGAATGACATGTAATCGAGGAATTTCAGGCATTTCGGTTATGGCGTTTGTCGAGCCGGCTGGGATCTTTGGGCCGTTAAGGGTCATCGAGGCGATGCAAATGTTTGGTGAGCTTGATAGCCGCCGTTTAGCGGCGGACGGGAATAGGTGGAATAGCCGGTTTGCACGGACATTTAGCGGGAGATTTAATCGCGAATTTCTGGGAGAAATTCTTGTTGGCGCTTTAATAAGGTGACGGTGCGCTGACGGGGTGCTTTCCGAGTTTGCTTTTTTACCGGGGGGAATATGGGAGAAGAGGAGGAATAGAAATTTGGGTCCACTGGCACATGGGATGAAGGACAATATGTTTTTCTAGCTTCATGAAGATTAAAATGCCGGATATGAAGAAGGGTGAAATTATATCACCTGGCAGAGGGAGGGTTGGTTTGGAAAAGATAGAAACTACAAATAGACTAATAATACAAATAGACACTGGAACCGGATGTCTTTTGCGGCAATCATTTCAAACTATAGGGTAAATCCGGGACACGCGGTCGACCTAATATAAAATGGCTATTAAAACTAATATAGATATTACTTATTTTATCAGAACAAACCTAATATGTTCAGAATTTTATGCCGATTCAGAAAAACTGGTGGATATTTGCTTTAAGACAATATTTACTGTAAATCGGGTTGAAAACTGAAGTCGTGACATCTGACCACCTCCCCCGAGGTGCCGGGAGAAATGGTTTTCGTCGTTGGCAGAGACCACTCACATAATTATTCATGGAGAATTAACAAAGGATAAAGCAAAATTATTTATGAGTGAATACAACTACGGATTCATTGATATTTAATTTGTTTACGCTAAACAAGTAAAGAACACATCAAAGAAAAAGTGAATTACCTACTGGCGATTAGCAAGGCAAATGAATACAAAAGTGAATAAATAAACTAAATAAACAAAAGTAATAATAAAATAATAATAAAAAATAAAAAATAAACAAAAATAATAAAAAAATCATAACTCGACCATCTCACCTTTCTGCAGCGAAACATGGTCTTCTCGTTAGCTTTGAGAGGAAGAGTTAATATGGCCAAATACTTTGGCTGCATTGTCCCTCAATGTCTCTACTATCTTATTATTCCAAACATCAAAGGAAAATAAACTTAGAAGTATATTTTAAATACGATTCTGTACAACCGCTGTTTGACAAAAGAGGTTAAATGTAACATCAATTTACCTTTTATAGCCTATAAATCCAGTAAACCACAGAAGGAAGCGAAATAACGCTATTCATTCAACTATTTGGCTTCTAGAGAAGTAATCGGTCTGCACTTTAATGCATTTTTACGTATAGACTCTGAAATATAGCGACACGACCAACTCTCCGGCCCGACCGCGTCTCCCGGATTTACCCTAAGCGTCCTCTTTTAATTTAATCTTAGCCAATGATAATTGACGTAGTCGGAATAAAAGAATCTTCCTTCCACTGAAGCGCACAACAGGCATTAATTGCAAACCTATTTCTCCTTTGATAACCTACCACATCCACGTTCAGAATACGTTTCTAACACAAATACAATATACAATATAATCCATTACCCTCTAGATTCCACCAAGTAACAACGTCTCAAACACCCCTATACATATTTACATGTGCGTACTTTTAGTTTACTACGTTTACAAACCCCATAAGCCGTCCATTAGCACCGCCATTACGAAAGGAAGTTTACGTCGTGACGGTAAATATTTTTTCCAAGTTATCCGCTTCGGGAATCGCGGGTAAAAAAGTGGCGGGAATCGAATTTAAGGTTTTCACTCGGTGGAGGAAAATTTCGTTACTGAATTTACCGGTTTGTAGAGGTAATACGTTTCGCAATATTTGCTCGAGCCACTTCCTCTACCGGCTCCCCGTCACCCCTTTTCCCACTACCCCGCTCTCTCGCTCTCTCTCTCTCTCTCTCTCCCTCGCACACACAGCTCGCCTTACCCTCTGCCATTCAGCTTTGGTTCTTAACCGCGACTGCTCCGCCATTCCAGGCTCCTTCCCCGCCATCTTTCATACCGCGTTTCGCCGAATATCTCACTATTTCCCCATTATACCCGCGGTAAATTTCGACGAGGAAAATGGCACGGAATCGTCGGAGGGCCCGAGCTGTTCGCGGCGCCAGCGAGCGACGGCGGATTTATTGTCAGCGAGAAAGAATGGCCAAGACACCGCAGGTGGTCAGATTCCTTCTTCTTATTGCCCTCCTCCCTTCCCGCATCCCCCTCTTGCGTAAATAGTGGAGGAAGAATGTAGAAATAATGCGACGATTTGGAATTTATTGGGCTAGGACGTATGGAATGAAATCGCTTGTGGCTTATGCAGTTTGAGTTGGCGTAAGGAAAACTGTTAGAGTTCGTGGGATTTAAGTTCCGACGATGAGAGCGGTGATTTGTATTTAATTATAGATTACAAGAATCCAACAATGAGAATTAAATATTGTACGAAGTATAAATGCTACGTGTGAAATAAAATAAAACTAAATAAATAGATCGAAAATTTTGTTGCTCGTGAGTTTACACGAGGATGAAAAAATCGAATTAGTTTAGTTTAAATGATTTCCTTCATCGACGAAACACTGCGTAATTCATACCAAAGTGTAATATTTCTGACACCCACATCTAGTTCTTCATCTTTATTAAACACTAGCTGACCCGTCACCCGGTTTCACCCGGGAATTATTTATGATGTTTGCAAAATAAAAAAATAATAAAAAAATAGCCTATAATCTACTCTAGGGCGTATGTAATGTATATTCAAAATTTCATTGAAATCCGTTCAGCCGTTTAGGCGTGAAAGAAGGACAAACAAACAGACAACGTTTCACTTTTATATATTAGTAAGGAAGTAAGGATTAGCCTGATTAACTCATTAACAATTCTTGCAGTAAAATTCACCAGCCAACGGTATAATAAATACAGTAATTCGTCGTTATTGTCCCGTTTTTATCATGCGTAATAGTCCCGCTCACTATCCCCCACCATTTATTGGAATCCTTCAGTCGAGAGTGAGAGAATCCGAGAACGTGCGAGAGAACAAAAGAGTCGACACGAAGTTGTCGTCGGCTACGAATAGTTTCCGCATCGCGTTGTTGTCCCGCCGCCAGCCCCGTTCGTCGGGACTATTACGACGAATTACTGTAGTACTAACTTCCCAACAGCAATAAAAGGAACAACATCCAAGATCCCTAAGATCATCTGCTTCGACAAAACAAACAATCTGTAGCAGTACTTTTTCAACACAAAAACAAAATAAAATTACTGCACTTTTCTACCATTTATATTTCACACGAAACATTATTACCTTTCCGCGCAATCCCTCCATTAAAACATTCACGCTACGATCCAAAAGAAAAATCGTTAAAAATATTTTCCTTCATCCAGCATTTCAAACTTGAACATCAACCTTCCAACTCGAACAATAATTCTGTAGTTCACAATATTTGAACAAAATCCCGCCGAAATAACAGCAGCTTCGGCATGGGGGGAAATCGTCATAGTATTCGCGCCAAAGCGATCGCAATAGGGTTGCAGCGGCAGGTCGAAAATCAACTTGCATCGGCGACCTCTCGGTTCCAGGGGTGGAACACCTCAATTACTTGGGCTTTCGGGGCTTTGCTGATACACGTAAATTACAGACGTGACCGGTCGGCACCCCCGGGGGGCCGGCAAATTCGCATGGTCAGTGCTAAGGTGCAAGTACAATCGCGCAAAGCGAACAGAGAAATTGTACCGCCAATGAAATATCCGCTGTCGTCCAGCATCGGCCGAAGATTTGTCAAACGGGAATTGATTTAGGTACGGGGGCCTTAATCCTCTGGGGAGCTGGCAGCGCCAGTTGGTTTGCCTTGAAATTCGTTCGATTGCAAAGCCGCGTGCCGTTTGTACGCAAATAAATCGCTACCTTTATGTCGGTCAAAGGACACGCGAGGGGGATGGGGCTCATGTTTTATTCCGCCCCCGCGAAATCGTACGATGTATTGCCACGAACTTCTTTAATATTGCTTTACGACGATTCGACGCCGTAAAATTTCGTTGCCCGAAAAATTTACCGTATTAGTGCCGTTTTAGGAAAGGGGGATGAATAGTTTAGATGCAGAGAGTCCTTTTAAGGCACTTCAGTGGTTTAACAACCTCTGTACAAAGTATAAAAAAGTAAGTAAAAGTAAAAGTAAAAAAACCTAGATTATAAAATGAGAGTTACAGTTGCATAAGAATTTCAAGTCCTTGCAGGAGTTATATTATAATGAACTTATTCTTGTTTTTTTTTTTACGTTTTATTTAAGTAACCTTGGCCGATTTTTCGCCCATTAAATGTTTAACTGACTCTCCTATGGAGTGAGTTACAACTTGATTGCAGTATACCTTTAAATTCAAAAGTTGGTTTGTATTCAGGTAAATGCATCCATTACTTCTTACTTCTTATTAGACAATTGCTGTAACTTGTCCACCAAAAGTGGCACAGAAGTTTATTGGGAAAATGGTCGAAACCCGAAATAGTAATTGGGCTTCTATAAAATTTCACCCACAAAAAGAAATATTTTTTATCACAAGTTAATATTACTTTGAATTCAATTGAAAGTTCTAAATCGACAAAATGCTCTCTGTTACTTTTCAGGCCGAATTCGTCCCTAATTTTTTGCAGTTCGTTACGTGCATTTCAAATTCTGTATAAAAATGTCTCCTGTCAAAGCGAAAGTTGCGAATTTCGCTGAAATTTCGTGCAATTTGATTTGCGGCAATCGAGGGACACGGTAGACAGCACGGAAGCAAATTACCAATTAGATAACACGGTGGAAATTATTATTACCGTGTAGCATGCGGGTCCCCCGCTACGTGACGCATTTTTTTTACGAGGGCGTATCATAAACGTTGCCGCGTGGTCGCGTAATGAGGGGGCCTAATTATACTAGAAGCCAGCTATGCGGCGTTTGATGTTGTAAATATCTTTAAAACAGCTGCGCTCGTGGAACGTCTCTGTTCGTTGTGAGAAGCCTTCATCGTATATTACGAACTTTTTAAAAGTCACTCATCAGCGACGGTGGACTCTGATTGGATAAGCACTTGAGAATTCAGTAGTACGTACTGGATTCCATGCATGGATTAAAGGGGCATACATATAAATACGTACATAAATACGTAAATACGAAATACAGATAACTGAGAAATTAAATGATAATGATTATGAAAGTGTATTCTCAGACAGTTTAAACTTCATAAGTTCCAGTTCCTCAAGTAGTTCAAATAGTAAATACACCACTTATGTACGTAGCTAAGAAATTAACAAAATAAAGCATATCCAGAAGAAAATAGAATAATATAAAAAACAAAGGAAATGTAGCATTCAAAGTTGAAGAAAGAAAGCTACTTTTCAATTAGTTATTCTCAATGACTCTCCAGAAAGTTGAAATAAACTTATGAGGAGATACGAAAGCTACTGATAAATTATAATAAAAATTCAAGGAACCAAATGCATCAAATAAACACGACACCCTCATTTTCCTACCTCTCCCTTTCCAACCAACGAACTACACAATTCGATTGAATTTTTCTACATGTAATAAAATTCGTCGAATTTCTGTTATTTAACCGAATCAGCTGAATAGCTCGACACACTGGGCGGAACACAAAAAAGGAGTTGGCTTTTTGTAGAGCTGTATCTTCATCATAAGCCTTCCCAGCTTGGTTAAGTAAAGAAAAAGAGAAAAAGGAAGCCAATATCGTGAGAACGTTGGGTCCCAGAATAGTCGACGTCTTTTCCGCCATAAATAAAGTGGAGCACGTTTCCTGGCTAACCTGGTCGTCGTTTCGTTCATCCTGGCCCCCATTAACCCTACGTACGTGATAGGGGGCGCGATACTCTCGGAACAGGGGTAAATACCTCCGGCTAATGGTCCCCTGAATGGGATCGGAAACAGTTACCATGAAAAGCTTGATACCTCGAGAATAGGTACTAAAATGAATGCGTGTCTGGAAGAGCAATTATCACTTGTGCACCTCCACCGTCTATTTCACGTTCTAACGGTTGCCCGGTGTCTTGGAAAATTACTGCGATTTCGTTTCCCGAGACCCTCGTGGCGAATTAAACCGATCAGTCTCGTCTCCGTCTTCGCGTGGAACCGCGTGAATCGAGAGGAAGAAGTGAATTACGGCTCATTCGATCGTTCAATGTGATTGCATTAACTCGGGAATGTGACGCGAATGCTGTCAGTGTTTTTTTTTTCTTTTTTAAATCTGCTGATGGTCTGTCAACACATCGCGGAGGAACGTTAATGCAGAGTGTTGAGAAAGCGCTGAACACTGGTGAAATCGAGATAGAACTTCGCAATGGAGGCTAAGAAACTAATAGAGCCGTGTAGTCGTTGCAATAACGAATGCAGATACGGGGAAATTCCCACCTTGTATGTAATAAAATTGAATATCCCTGGAAACAGTTGATGGAATTAATGTTACTATCGCGCCGTTTCGAACATCTGTTTCCCCCTTCGCGCGGAATCGATGCAAGTTTCGGGGATATTGCGCGAATTAATAGCCGAAGAAGGCGAGAACGGAGCAATTGCAATTCGAACGTGCTGGATGATTCATTACGTTAATAGATATCCTGATTGTACAATTTTGAGAATGGTTCTTGCCGGAACTTTAAATGAATTCGACCGTGCAAGGGCACGTAGAAATTCTCATTTCACAGTAAATGCTCGCGGCTAACGGCCCCACCGCAGAAAACCGATAACTGTTACGAGCTGAACGTCCATGTCTTCGGAATGGTTTCGCGAAATTAACAGTGACGTAATCGTAGACTCTCGGTTTCCTTGTCCATAAGGTAACAATAATACCTTTTCGCCTGTTTTTCTCCCTGTAAAAAAGAAAGGCACCCCCGGTGAAGATTGACGAAAACTGTACTTTCCACTGCAATGGGAGGAAATGTGTTGAACTTCGGTGAGAGGATACAATCAGAAGAAGTTACTATATTAAGGGGTAACACCACTGTAACAGCTTGAAAAATAGCGTTTTTTTGGCAATTTTTCTTGGATGGAAGGAAAGGTAATAGAATAACTATACTGGAGGAGGTTATTAAGCACATATTTTGTTATTAAAAAAAAAAGAAGTTATTGAGAAATATTACAAAATGGCGGCACTGAAGCCATTCTCGTGAGGCATGTTGAAGTTTTAGCGCTCTGCGGCACGCAGTGTAGCTGGTGCAAATTTGAATTTAAAAAAAAAAAAATATGACTTAAATCTACATGTTTATAGCTAGAGAAATACGTAGGGGATTTTAAAAATATTGATTTTTGTGTGATTGGTGAGCATTTGAATGAAAAACGTTCAATTTTCTATAAAAAGAGGGCAATCATTTGTTAATAAGTAATGTTTAAATTAACTTATCGAAAATCCCGTACGCATTTCTCTTGAAAATGTTATTTTAAAGATATTGTTAAAAGTTCGAATGAAAAGAATGAAAATTGTTGGAGTTATACTGCGTGCCGTGTTGAAAAATCGTGTTTCGAGAAAAACGCGTTTAACGCCGGTAGTCGTTTCGGAGCAGTCCGATGCGCTTGGGGAAGAGCTCGAAATTTCAAGGAAACAAATTTGTTTCAAGTAATACAGTTTTTGCCCCATATTCTAAAAGGTTCAAAGCATCTTTTAAGCAAATAAAAAAAAATCAATTTTCCGAAAAATTTACAGTGGTGTTACCCCTTAACGCCGGTAGTCGTTTCAAAGCAGTCCGATGCGCTTGGGGAAGAGCTCGAAATTTCAAGGAAACAAATTTGTTTCAAGTAATACAGTTTTTGCCCCATATTCTAAAAGGTTCAAACCATCTTTTAAGCAAATAAGAAAAAAAATCAATTTCCGAAAAATTTACAGTGGTGTTACCCCTTAATCCTCTGATCCTTTCTCCCATTTAACGCGATGCAATCACGTTGGGGAAGCCCGCGATACAATTTTTCCTAGGAGTATATTCATCACGTGAGATGAAAAACGTGGCGGGGTCTTCATCCAAAGAATCACTCAAAAATTGATTTTCCTTTCTCCTCGAAAGCAGCGGATCCCAAATTCCTCTAATTGCCGGCATCAATAACCCGCGATATATCGGAGAAAGCACCCTCGCACCGAAAAGACTACCTCAGAGCCTCCTGTTACGACAATGAATCACTGTTCTAACCCTGATAATTTCTGCCACGTAACGTTGCGCAATTTCATCGCTCGCCGTGCCGCGGCCGGTGGCTGAAAAAGATCGGCGCCGAGCAATCCCGCGAGCATCGGCAATCGCTGCGGCTCGCGAAAAGTCGATTTCCCCAGATAACGATACACGCGGCCGGCCAGCCGATGGGCCGAGCACTTCGCGATGCCGCGCACACGAGCTGGACATTAATCCAACTGTCCTCTCCTCGGTGAGCACCATAAATTACAGGATTCCAATTTCCAGACGGAGCGCGGCGGCCTGTTGTGCTCCCGACTCGGCTGCGAGCGGGTCGTGGCAACAGGAAACGGCCGGTGGCTGCGCGCGGGGGTGGAAGCCGAGACCTGCACGTCGGTCATACAGGTTGCGTTTAATTATCCACGGTTCTCGTGGCCGTTGCTGAGGACGCCGAAGAGGCGACGGGTATTGGATTTCCGCTAGGTAGACGACTGAAAATCCTGTTACAGTTTAATTGTTAATTTACCACCTCGTCTGGCCGCGCCAAGTAGGCCGCGCGCTATAGTTAAGGCGAAAACAATGGCCCCGACCACCCGCCGCAAGAACCATCCCCCGTCCAGCGTGCTCACTGTGTGGGACAACGTTCTATAGGGGGAGGGACCACGCGCGGAACGTTCGCTACTTAAGGGCGAGTTTGATCCCCGTCGAATTTCCAGAACGGACCGCGATAGTTGGTGTGTTAGGGTACCCAAGAACGCAGACATCACTGTGACCTCCCCCGCGTCCCTGCGGGGCTAAAGGCGAATCGATACCTTATAAATCGGGTCATTAAACCGCGTGTAAAGGGGGGATGGGACCAGTTTCTGGGGCGTCCTCTTCCGCGAGGGTGATAGTGCTTTTCTTTTTATCGTTGTTAGAGGTTGAAGAATTGCGAAAGTCTTTTGGAGAGTTGCACTCGATAGGTGCCGTTTATGCTTCTGTTGCAGTACTAACAGAATCGAGTAAAGTACTTGAAGGGAATTGTTTCCAATCTTCGGAAGTGTATAGGGTAAACCAACCAGTAATTGACCGCATACCAGTGAATGACCATTAGGCAAAGAAATGTCAATTATAAATTTAAAAATTATTATATTTTTATAAATGGAGTGTAGTTGCACTCTTAATATCCCATATTTTTAGTTACGCGTATTAAGCAAACATTAATAAGTACAATTCTTATTTAAAGTATGCGGTCATTTACTGGGCTTCTCATTCAACAATGCGGTCATTCACTGGTTGGTTTACCCTAGTAGGTACTCATTAAAAGGAATAAAAGAGGGCTGAAATAATAGCAATTCTTTTTTGCTGGATGATGTTTTTTCTAGTCAAATGGTTACCTTCCCCTGGAGTATATGTTTCGTGTACTCGATGACTGTTTACGTGATTTCGATCAGAATTGAATAATTTTTCGACTCACGTATTAAGTTTCAGCGTGTTCTGTTTGTTTCAATAAAAATCCTGTGGCCTTCATACATACATATGTATTGCCAATACCTACATTTTGTAGAATCTATACAGAGATCATAAAATTCTTGAATTTTTAAATAACAATGGTTTATGATTTTACGTTCTATTAGAAAATTCATTCAGTAATTTGTAAATGAACCACGACCTTTTATTAAAATTGTTTTATAGTCAAGAAAGTTGCACTCGTGAGTTACTGTAGTATTTCATTATTAAAAATTAAGTAAAAATTTCTGTAACAATATATGTTCTTACTTTCATCCAAATACTCAATTTCTCGAATTAAAGCTTTGAAGCACTATTTATACTTAACAAGAAACTACCACAAGTTACGTGTACACAAACTGTGTACATTGAACACAAAATTTTTTCACCATAACTTTTAATATAATATCTCACCAGTTACACTTTACGATCTTATCAATTCCCTTTATTCCCCTATAAAGCACGAAAGTCGTAGAACTGTCTCCCCAATGTTTACACTGCCCACCAAGAAGGATTTAACAGGCAAGCGTGCAACAAATTATACCTAACGAAACGAAAGAACCGTACACCGATTGCTCATAATGCTCCGCGCCCAGAATGTAAGCCGCAGGAAGTAGTTCGAGTAAACGACTGGTGCGGACACCGTATCCTTTTCCGCGACAAGACGGTCCTCATCAGTTTTTCCTGAGAAAAGCCTGAGCATCAGCTGTATGACGTTCTTGCCAGCGTTTTCTCACTGACCAGTGTCGGCCAGCCATTAGCTCATCCGCTTCGAACCACTATTTTGCACGATGTTATTACTGGCAACATCCCCGCGCCATCAGCAGTACTTTAAGTACTTTAAACTCCGCCATTTTTCAATTTCACGGGGAGACGAATGAAATTTCCTCGCTCCTCGGAACCTCTGCACTCATCGACCATCTGCCGGTTTCCCTGTTTCGTTTCCCCCCCCTGTCGTGTTCTTCCCCGTTTCGCGCCGCTGCAATCCATGGATGGAATTGGAAAAAAGTCGAGCCACTTGTGCCCACGGGGGGAGCGCCACCAACGTGTACGGGTAAACATTTAATTAATATGACGATGTACCGTGCAACTTTTACCCTGACCTTTCATTTCGTTCGGTGGGAGTTGCGGAGTCGTGTATTTTGCGATCGCGAGATCCTCCAGAGGAAGGTTTAGTACGAGGTTTGTGAATCGACTCCAAGTTTGAGCGATTGATTTCATGATGTGAAGCGCGGTGACAGCGTCCGCTTCGTTATTATAATAGATGAGGGTCTTATTCTTCCACCTCGTGCTCAGCAATCTGAATCGAGGATAATTCATTTGGGAACGGAGCAAAGCTTGGTAAACTTAAATGTTACATATCAGGATTCCCAGGATTGTTGTCTTATAATAAACTACTTAGGTATCGAAGAATTCCTAAGGATTTCACGGACAAAACTTGAACAAACTTTTCGATTGTACCTTCCAACTCGAAAAGAAAGCATTCGGACTCCTGCGGTTTCTTAACATTTACTTCGCTCTCTTAAGGGGACTAGGCAGTCAGAAACTCGATTTTTTTTATTGCATTTTTCGAAAGTACCAACCTTCCCGATTAAAATGCCGTTTGGTTTATGTTAAAATTCGCAAAATTGAGGATTTTACAGCCGAAAAGGTCGAGCGCGCCATAAACCGTTTCTGCGCGCACGCAGGTAGATTAGATTCCTCTTTTGAAACTTTAAGCGCGTTTTTCTCGGAATCATATTTCCTCTTCGTTTTGCAGTGATTGGGAAAAAACGGAGGTATCAGTCGATTTGAAAAAAATTCAGCATATACGAAACATGTCTAGTTACGACCTGAACCTACGCATAAGTCTGTAAAAACTTCTGGTTTGTCAAAAAAAAAAATAGAATGGCTCTTTCCCCTGGCGAAAAATGACGTTTCTTTAAAATTTGCCGTTTTGCAGCCACCATTTCTATAATTTTGATTTTTTTCCTTTTTCAATAGGTTCAGGGCAGAATAGGGGCCAGGGCAAAGTATAAATTTCAGAGGATATTTCACAATTAAATTTCTTACGGCCAGAATCACTGCAAAATTACAGCGGCTCAAAAAAAAAACGCCTACATATCAGACGAACGTACTAGTCACAAATTGTGTTCATCTCCTTGTAAATAATTCGCAAAAAAATACTTGATTTTCGAGCGATCTGACTGCCTAGTCCCCTTAAAAGAGACAAATCAAGCTCAGAAACATTTGGAAACTTGCACACCGCCGGAGTGCTTTCCTCAACACGCAAATGGTCGACTATAATTCCAGGGGGAATGTATATGTTAATACGATGTCATCTTATTTCACTTTAAAACTCCACGCCTCCTAGCAGTATCCTCGTTTGATTCTTGCCCCCCGCTCAGAAGGGAGGGAAACCACCTACCCAAGACGCAATATACCGAGACCGTTGCTCCTTTAGATTCCACCGGATATCTGTTGACGGTTAGTGAACCGTTACGCCAAAATTAATAGATCCCCGGCTCGGCTTCTTCCGGGAGGTGAAAGAGCCCTGATAAACAGCTCCGGCGGCAGTGTATCGGGCCACTTTGAAATTTATGTCCAGGCCGCGGGCTACGGACCCGTGCAGTGATTTTTCACTGGGTCCTTTCGCCGTGGCAGCATGAACGAGAAGGCAGAACTGTGCGCCAGCCCCTTCCTTTCAATACGAAATCAACGTCTGCGATTCCAGTTGACGAAGGCAGCTCCGCCAATGGAAAATTCTGACTTTCCTTTTTATATTTTCCACGTGAGCGAGCAAACATTAGGCGACTCTCGCGCGGTAACTCTTTAGCTGCGAGAGTCATGTATGCAGGCAAAATGAAGTAGGAAATGAGGAATAAAATTTGTTCATTGGGTGATTACGTTTTGGGAAAATCGATTTTGAAAAGAAACGCAGGATAAAGTAATTAAATAGGGTAAAGGACCCAATTACTGACACCTAACCAATTACTGTCACCTTAAGCTATTTTACTTAAAATAACTAATAAATAAACTATAGTATATAATGTATAGTATAGATTATAGGCTGAATTACCTAATTCTTTTTGTGTATGACTTTACAACGTTTATTTATTCGTTATTTTAAGTAAAATAGCTTAAGGTGACAGTAATTGGTTAGGTGTCAGTAATTGGGTCCTTTACCCTAGTCAAATGTTACCGGAAGGAATAATCACTCGATGATCTTCGGGGACTAATTAAATTAGGGTCTGCAATAGCTTCTCAAAGTGAGATGAAAGAGACTTTTAGTACTTTCAAGTCAAAAGGCATAGATGTTATTATTATTATTTTATTAACGGGCAATACCGCTTAGCAATGGTACAAAAGTATAAACACAAGGTAAGATTACAATGTTCGCATAACTGATTATTTAAATTCATCTAGTGCGTCATAAAAAAGTCAACAAAGTAACACATATTATTGGTATGAATACATATATAAGATTAATGCAACCAAATTTCCCGTATAGCGTGCGATGTGATTCAAGATATAGGTAATAAGGTATGCTATCTCAATTCTGTGACAGGTACATCATATTTTAAATAACCCGAGAATATACCTACATAAAGAATGCTAGTCCATTGTAAGCAGCCCTCATATAAAAGCAGTAATTCGCGCTATGTCCCGTAATTCCATGCAACCCGCTAATAAAATCCAGGTCTCTAAAAACACTGGTGGGAAATGCTGAAAAATGTCCTTATCAAAGCGCGGAATTTTTAATCTCCAGACTGCGCCCTACCCAGGCCAAATTTTTCTGCCCCTTTTTCCCTACCAGCGAAATGTCAGCCGGGACGGCACCGAGTGTCCGATCACGCTGGAAGGGCCCGAGATAACTGCTCACGGGGGTAGTTCCAAGGGGCTGGGGGGTTAGGAAGCCAAGGGATTCAACGGAGCTGGAGGACCGCGAAGAGTTATCAGAGATGACGAAGCGCTCCCAGGATGGTCCTTACCGTTTTCTGCCAGCCTGCCCCCAATCCCCTTGGCCGGCAGATCCTACAGGCGCGTCCACAATGAAGAAACATTTACCAGCCCAGCCACGAGAAATTTGCTCCACACTCGGCCGTTACTTTTAGTACTTAATTCTCGTATGTACTGCTCGTTACTCTCTTGCGGCGGTAAAGGATGCAAAGCTGCTAATCCCGAAGGATCGTGCAGGGACGTGTGAAACAGCGAGGTTTTTACAGGGTGTTTCGTAATAGATGGTAAGTGGGGCAAATCGATTTTGAGGGTGGAGCGATTCTTGGTAAAGTGCGCGTGTACCGGGTGGATGTTCAAACACGATTATTTTGGAAAAAATATATCTGCACGAGGATTCGTTTCATCTGCAACTGAATTATGTTCATACCTACCTGCTTTCTGGCAGTTCTTTGATTTCTCGGTATAGGGTAAATCCGGGAGACGCGGTCGACCTAATATAAAATGGCTATTAAAACTAATATAGATATTACTTATTTTATCAGAACAAACCTAATATGTTCAGAATTTTATGCCGATTCAGAAAAACTGGTCGAAATTTGCTTTAAGACAATATTTACTGTAAATCGGGTTGAAAACTGAAGTCATGACATCTGACCACCTCCCCCGAGGTGCCGGGAGAAATGGTTTTCGTCGTTGGCAGAGACCACTCACATAATTATTCATGGAAAATTAACAAAGGATAAAGCAAAATTATTTATGAGTGAATACAACTACGGATTCATTGATATTTAATTTGTTTACGCTAAACAAGTAAAGAACACATCAAAGGAAAAGTGAATTACCTACTGACGATTAGCAAGGCAAATGAATACAAAAGTGAATAAATAAACTAAATAAACAAAAATATTATTAAAATAATAATAAAAAATAAAAAAAATAATAAAAAAATCATAACTCGACCATCTCACCTTTCTGCAGCGAGACATGGTCTTCTCTTTGAGAGGAAGAGTTAATATGGCCAAATACTTTGGCTGCATTGTCCCTCAATGTCTCTACTATCTTATTATTCCAAACATTAAAGGAAAATAAACTTGGAAGTATATTTTAAATACGATTCTGTACAACCGCTGTTTGACAAAAGAGGTTAAACGTAACATCAATTTACCTTTAATAGCCTATAAATCCAGAAAAACACAGAAGGAAGCGAAATAACGCTATTCATTCAACTATTTGGCTTCTAGAGAAGTAATTGGTCTGCACTTTACTGCATTTTTACGTATAGACTCTGAAATATAGCGACACGACCAACTCTCCGGCCCGACCGCGTCTCCCGGATTTACCCTAAATAAATGCTTGTTACGAAAGGACTTTAGTTTTGATTAAAATAATAGAAGAACAAGCTTCGTGCTGGTAATAGTTTTAAAGATAAGAAATTCCTGGTTTCACGAAAATAGGGAAGAACCGCAAACCTCAACGTCTTGTGCTTTTGAAAAATTTCGAAACCAGGGAAATGATGACTTAAACTCCTAAATTTACATCCTATTTCAATTTTATCAGAATCGTAATTATCAAGTTACAAATTGTAATTGATATTGATGCTTCATTTTTAAATGTATAAGTTGAGGGCAGTATTTTCTCATCCTGCTACAGTCATAAACTCTAAATAATATTGGCATGCAGCATTGTAATACATAAAACAACAACCATTTCGTATTTCTTATGATTTCCAAGTGCATCTTCAGCAACAGCAAAAAGATGGATTTTGTGAAAAATGCCTTGGAGAGCCATAATGCCAAAATATTCACTAAAAACTCAACGAATCATTTCCCCCAAACTAAACATTTATCCTCCTATTTTCTGCTTCTCAGTTCCTCAAATATTTCGGCACCGAACAAAGTATTAGCAGAATGCAGAAAACACCAATCAATCACCTTCAAATCGTCACGATTTCTGGAAGCTAACCACCAAGCAAAAAATAAAAGCCTGTCTAGTATTTGCATGGAACCACTTTGCCTATCGTCAAACTCCTCCGGCAGGAACGATGTTTTTCAGGTTATCGAGGACCCCACACGAAAGACACTCGTTTATCTACGACGTACGGTTACATGGTGCTCTGTAATGTCCCTCGATACGGCAACGAAACGTTCGCGAGTAAAGAATGACCCTCCGGAAAAGTGGTGCTGCGAAAGTTTCCTCGGTCGTCACGTGAGACGAAGAATGCGGTCGTATAGCACGGGACACGCTCCGTTTCGGAATTCTAAACATTCTCAAGTCCTGGAATCCTGAGCACCGCGATAAATGCCGCGCTTCGGCGAATGTTCGGTATGTTTACGATTGCACGATGTTCGTGGACAGAATTTTGCTCCCGGGGCTTCGGGGGGTGGGAAAAAACTGCGCGTTTCAGTGATAAGCCAGGGAAAATTGTATCCAATGAAATTCGAGAGGCACGACAAAGGGGGAAAAAATTGGACAACGGTGACACCAGCAACTGGCCTCGCTCGACGCTGGACAGGTCTTTAAAAAGTTTCGTGCCAAGCTGTGGGGAAAAACAATATACTTTTTTATTTGATCTAGCTCCCTTCATCGGCCTGTCGCTTTTTCGGTTAACATACATAGGTACTGCGTTCCACGATGACGCGAAAGGACCTATTTTTAATTTGCACCCTTTGGTCTGCATTGGATAGCGAGCTGTTGTTTCAGGAAATCGAGAATGCGGAACAAAGTTGTCTATAGAAACTTCTATTCTTGAAGACATTTGCATATATAAATGTTCAACGCAGACTAATATTTTTATATGTACCTACGTAATATTGACGGAATTAATTTTTCTAAAATCTCGGTGGTCAAGTTCGTACGAAAGAGTTTCCAAACGTATTTACATACAGTAACATTTTGTATTCCTTTAAGTGTAGTTTGGATCTTAAACTACTTAGCCATTATTTCTTCCCGAGTATTATATTTCGTTACTTTTCATTTATCCCATACAATGCCTCCAATTTACCCCGCACACGTATCTACAGCGTCAAGTGTAAAAAAAGTAACAACAATAAATCGTCAAATATTTTCTCAAATGAAAAGAACCTACCCATCACTAAGAAGCTCAAAAAGCCACACAAATTCTACAAACTCGTCTTCCAAACAAGATTTCACATTCCCAGTGATGCCGCTCGTAAACGAAAGGGCAGAGAGGGCTTTTATAATCGCGGGACAGTAAACCGGTTCTTTTTAAAAAAAAATAATTCGCATCTAGACGTAGCGCATAATTAAAAAAAGACCTTCCCAGCTCCATCCCACTGACGGCGAGTTACTTTTTTTTAAAAAAAAAGGGCCCATTGTGTGCTCGTTCCACGACGAAACGCAATTATTCCTCGAGCCCTGTGTACACACTTAGGAAGTCCTTTCCACCTTAAACGAACAAGATTATTCCGCTGGCTACAACATTCCGCGCAACGGAACACCGAAATGTTATGTTTCCACGATAAACTTCTTCTATAATTACGCTCTTTTCTCGCGCAAACCCTCTCATCCGCGCTCTCTCTCTCTCTTTCATCCTTACGATCGTACTAATAGTTAAACGCCCCGTTTGACCCGCTTCCAGATTGCACGTTAATCGGCTCTCGTGCGTACTTCAACCGCCAAGCGAAAACATATTTCGCAATTAACGTGGCATTATTCCAAGAGTGCCATTAAATTAATTACTGGTCCCGCTCCTCTCCCACACCCTCCGCCCACACTCGTCGAGAGCCAGTTATTACGTGCAACCAGATGCTTTTGATTTTAAATCCGCCGCAACAGCGCCATCTTATTGACAAGTTGCTCGAACAGTAAGTGCTGTTAAAGACACAAGGTGCATTGCCGATATCGGACTGACGAGTTAAAAGCTTGAAAGTGAGTGGTGAAGGCAACTGGTAAGGAGAATTGTGTTTGGAACATGCATCGGGGTGCAACTGCTAATTTAAAATAGACAAATTTTGAAAGATTTGGATAGGACTTTCAATATTCTGAATTTAAGTTAGTAGGGTAGGGTGGGGCCAATAGTCCCGTTTTTCGTATAAACCTATGTAAAATTTAGTACTAACAATCTAGAGATATCTGGTGTTGTTTTGTATAAACTATAACTATTATGGGTTACGTTAGCGAAGTTCGTTTGTTGATACTGTTATTTTCTGTTGAGTTATATCACAAAATGTTTGTCAATGCAAAATGGACTTCTTGCCCCACGCACGGGGCAAAAAGTCCATTGCATAGGATAGACAATCCCTAATGTCTTTTCGTGTAATATTAAACTAAATAAGTAAAAAACTCTTTTCAAATCAACAAATATTTATTAAACCAATTCATTTTCGTACACAATATTGAAAGAAAGCATGACTTCTTTAACAAGAAATAAAAATATAAGTCAGAGGCTCACTTTGAACTGAAAACTAAAAAAAAATCGCTCAACTAAGACAAAAACAGTATTTAAAAACTTTGGCATCATTTCTTTATACTTTGGCCATCTTATTATGCAAACAAATAATATAATATATATAGTTTCAGTCTGAGGGACTTTTTGCCCCAACGGTACCTCTATAGCAGCGATGCCCCGATGGGCGGCCCGAGAGTATGAGCATCCATCGCATTTTCCAAAGCTCGCGTGGAAGGGGGTCTCGAAACCAATGAAGTTGCAGGCATGTAACGGATGAGGAAAACTCTAGTAGTGTGCGTGTAGGCTCGTACCCGTAGGTTTATATGACTGGGACTCTTGGAGCCCCAGTGTTCTACATTTTAGGAATTGGGAAAATAAACAGGAATTGACTAATGATTAAACAATAATATTATGTAATTGGACGAAATAGACTTGAACATTCCCACTTACACCTCTGATTAACAAAAAGTTTCTTATTAAACGATTTTTATTCAGCTTCAATCCTCTGTTTGTGTGTTTGTTTGTATGTATGTTTGTTCAGTTCAAATCTAGAAACTCAATTTTAACCCACTTCCAACTATCCAATAGACTTGAAACTTTGCAGGCATACGTATTTTGGACGACAATACAAAATTATGAAGAAAAAGAAACCCCCCAGGGTTTAAAAAATTATCCTGTCATCAAAAAATAGAACCCATAACCGCAAATCCAAACGACTTGAAATCAGCCTACATATAACCAGAAGTCAAATCAATTTAATCGCAATGAAATCAGCATGTAACGGTTACATGCTGATTTCAGGGTACGAGCCTACACGCACACTACTCGAGTTTTCCTCATCCGTTACATGCCTGCAACTTCATTGGTTTCGAGACCCCCTTCCACGCGAGCTTTGGAAAATGCGATGGATGCTCGTACTCTCGGGCCGCCCATCGGGGCATCGCTGCTCTATAGTTTCTGCGATATATACGTTAGAAAATATTATCATTCAGCAATAAACAATATCATGCACACATTACTAAAGGAACATACAATCTTAACGTACTTGGCTGATACGCTTTTAAACTGTGGTTTACTCCGTATAAAACAATAAAGACGACGTATTTCTTTTAGTTTTCGATGCATGAAATAACGAAGGCGTCGTGTAATTCGCACGACCGTCCAGGAGCGACTGGCGATTCTGTGGTCACCTCCGTTTCTTCTCGCCTTTTACACAGTGTACTGCGAAACTCAATACATTGTTTAGGAATAGAGATATTCAATTCGGGACTTTTTACCCGCCGGACTTTTAGCCCCACTCTACCCTGCCTATGTCGTTGGACGAAATTATTTTTTCGAGAAAGTAGTCTCACTGTAAAACTATTGCAAAATTGTCTATTTGAAATTAAATACGAGTATGACATAGGTACTGTTCCAATACCCCTTTTAGAATGATGCGAGAAAAGTATTTGAATTTCACAGAAAGACTTCTGCCTCGACTATACGAACGAATTAACTAAAACTTTCAAAAAAAAACTGCCACAAAGAAGAATAGAAATTTGGTTCATAATTAAAATCTCCATAAACGCGAGTGAAAAAAAAACCACGAAACACTGGTAGATCTGATATACCTCGAAGGTACATAAATATCGACTTCCATTACACGTCCGAAGCATACCACGAGAAATCCGTACTTTCACTTAACCCCAATTAAATATTAATAATACACCCTCGCGGGCGAATTATCCTCCCGTATCGTTTCGCGCTTTACCACAGCCGAACTAGCAGACTCTCGTACCTATGTTATCGTAAATAATCATCAGGCGGGCAAGGTGAATAATGGTCCGTCGACTTCGCCAAACTATACCCTTTTTTCCCCTCTTCGCCAAGTACCGACCAGAGATTAATGCGCCTTTTGGCGGCACGAATGTGTATGAATATGTGCGACCACGAAACGCGTGTTTCCATTTATCAATTATTACGACGAGCTACGGCGCCCGTGCGTTTGGATTGATGGAGCGAGAGTAACAGGGAACGAATGACAAGAATTTAAAGAATGTTCAAGAGAGAGGTAGAGGCAGTGTTAGACCTCTCAAAGCACTTGCTCATCTTAATAAACACAATTTTAAAATTCTGTCATAGGAACACTACCGAGCGATCATTTTTCAGCTCCGAAAGACGCTTGTTCACCTGGGGCAACAGACTGCCAGCTGTTTCATATTTGGCTTGTGATTAGTCGACTATGTAATTAACTTAGTTGCTTGCAATGAACATTGCGCTCTGAAAAACAGCGATGTACTACGTTCTGTATTGTTTTTATAAAGAAACAGAATGCTTTCGTGAGTTTCTTTTAAATAAATAAATCCTTATCTTAAATCGAGGCAAATCTGTATGTGTACTTTAATCAGGCTTAATTCGAAAGATCGACCAATATTTTAGGTCTTGCATGAAGGGTATAACCAATTAGAGTATGAATCGAAGCTGAATATAAAAGTTACAACAATAAAAGGTGCAGAAATGCTGTGCTCAATGTGAGTGGATACCAATAATCCACGGAAAAATTAAAATATTAAACAAATACGAGAAAAGACTGATTGGTGGATGATACAATACAAGCGAATTTTCGATATAGAAGTCAGATTGCAGTTTCACGAACTGGCGAGCTGCTGAGGTTTTGAATAGCCACAGTTTGATTAATCGAAAATGCAGTCACTCACAATAGAGGTTTGTGTATTGACATTGTAGAAGTTAACCAATTTTACAGTGACTTTAATTCTCCGGATCCTACGCGTCGAAAATATTTGTGGAAGCTTTTACAGTTTGCCTCGATCAGCGACCTGTTATTTAGCAGGTTTAAAGGGTTCAATAACTATCCAAGTTTCAAGAACATCCATCACAGTTTCATGAAGCCTACCTATAGCTATTAATCGACCATTTTCGAGAACAATGAACTTGCAATTAATGACACACGCGGGGGGGAATTGATTTTCCGTTAGAAAGCCTAACTTCCCCCATCATCCCTTAACAGTTTTCCCTCTGTGATAAATGAGTAGCTACTTAAACGCTATTGTCGTCGTGTAGGTGATCAAACAATTGGTTAAGAACCCGGAAGACTACGATCTAAACCTTTAAAAGTAGTTGTGCAATAAGACGACTTTAAATTCAATGCAATAATAAAACAATAAGTATTACTTTCGATTGGAAGATGCAAGGAGGAAAATACTGCCCCGGATATGAAAAATTAACGTGATTTAGTTGGAAACAATTGTGTTCTTTATGTCAAAAGTGGAACTGATTCAATATTTAGTGAGCATTAAGGATATACTTCTTAATTTGTTTGATCATTTTGTAGATAAACACGCAGATATTTCTTTTGGAAACAAGGTTCTGTACCAAAAAATTTTATCTACACCTGTTTTCATGTCGATTAATCAATTTCTCGATTCTACCATCAGTTACGAGTTACCATATATTTATCCACTACCTGTTCCTCAAATCATCATCGTAAAATAATAAATCCTCATTGTCAGTAGCAATTTGACAATGAAGGATCTCATACTTATCGCGTCAATAATAAAGTACATACATATATCCACTGACTCTTTTTCATTGTATTTTACAATACATCTCCAACTTCCTACAAAATACCACATCGAACCAAAATACATAGATTCCTTGTACCAAGAGAAATCGAATCTTCCTTTACCATTTTCTAATTCGGAGCTTCGTTTTCAAGATACGAGTGATCATAATTTAAAAGTCCAGCTTTTAGCGCGCTGTATTTAAGGGGGTATAGGACTATTGAAATCTCGAAAAATGGATTTTTATATTATTCTTAATTCTTAAATTGTCATGCTTTGTGAACATTTACAACAATGTATCGTGAGGAAATTCGAATAATTACGGAAATTATAGCGCTGAACGTAATTGAGTGCACCGTCGAGTAACGGCCTCGCAGAGCGGTATTGCCGTATGGGACTTAACTTTGAAGCCGTTTATCTAGAAACTACATTTTCAAACACGGTGTACATCATAACTCTTGAACGAATGAATGTTTTCACTTAAAATTTTAACTGGAGCTGTAGAATTCCTTTCTCTATCGTGTGGAATTTCCGCATCAACATTGGATGTTTGTAAACACATTTTATAACTGATTAAAGACGATTTTTTTCCCATAAAAATGTGGAAAAAACTTAATTCGTGTGTAACTTTTACAATTTTTGTTTAAATTCGCCACCAAAGTTCCACACGATATGTATTAGTGTAGAAACTAATCATCCCAAAGCATTTTGCTTTTAGATGATTGGTTCACCTGGGACTATGTACACCAATTACAGCTGCGCGCTACGCGGGACCATCTTTAGCGTCAAATAATTTAAATAATTTCCAAAATTCTGACAATTTTTTTATTTTACATTACTCGTTAATGCGTACATAAAAAACTGTGAAAAGTGCCAGTATGGTGATTATTTGGTATCTAAGCCATCCAACCGACAAGAAACCGTCGATTTCAGTCGTTCAATAGTCCTATACCCCCTGAAGGGGTAACACCACTCTAGAGGCACAAAAAAATACCTAAATTTGACAATTTATTTTGGGAGTATGACAAACGGAATAGAATTTCTATTCAGGGGGTTTATTTAATACATATTGAAGTACGAAAAACAATTTTTTAATTGTCATTTTTATACAAAATGGTGGCGATAGAGCCCGTCGTCGAAAACAGTTTTTTTTAAAACACTGCCACGGGAGGACGGATTTCTCGGCATGTATGAGTCGTGGAACAAAATACCCAAAAAATTTATAATCTATATACAATTGGCTTTGGAAGTACGTAGGAGTTTTTTTTTATCAATTTTTGTGGACGTGGTGCACTTTTTAAGGAATGAATCGATTTTTTGCCCTAAAAATGAGCATTAAATTGTTTGTAAAAAAAAGTTTACATTCAATCAAAAAACAGCTACGTACTTCCAAAGAGAATATTGTTGTGAAGCTACTGTAAAAATTTCAAATCGATCCATGCAATAGTCTCCGAGAAATCCGTCCTCCCAGTTTGAAAGAAGTGGTTTCGACGACGGGCTCTGTCGCCGCCATTTTGTATGAAAATGACAATAAAAAAATTATTTTCCGTACTTCAATATGTGTTAAATAAACCCTCTGAAAAGAAATTCTATTTCGTTTGTCATGCTCCGAAAATAAATTGTCAAATTTAGGTCTTTTTTCTGCCTCTAGAGTGGTTTTACCCCTTAAATACCTACCCGGCGCATGCGCTCATGCACGCACAGCCGGAACCGGATAAACGTCGCGAATATTGTACCGTTAATAGCATGCGTTCGAATGCTTTAAGAAGACTTATCCCGTATGTTTTCACGTGTCCCGATAATGTGTCAAGCAAAACTATACGATCTTCTAATTTTCGCGATTTAGGGCACACTTGTAAGAAACAACTTTTCTAACGCGGTTTCGTATAACACTGCAACCTCTCAGCAACGATTTCTATGCGCGGTATATTCCCTCACTTTTTATATTCTCCCTTTACAACTACGCTACGTTAACAGCAAGCTGAAGCGTTAAAATATTGAATTCTATAGGTGCACGTTATTTGTTAGGTACTTTTGGAGTTAGTTGACTAATATGGATTTATGGGTACACGGGAATATTCGCGTTAACAGAGCAGCGATACACGTCCTACGTTACCGAGAGGTTAAACAACTGTGGCAACTCTCGTGCGGCGCGGCACGCTCAATTACGGAACCGGACGAATGGTGTCGATGACACCCGAAACGAAGTGAAACACGTAGGTGAAATGGCGATTAGTATGTGGGTAAGATTCAGACACTGTCGAGTGATGGGACGAGACTAGGGATTGCAATACCGGTTTCCCGGTAAATCGCGAGAAATACCCTAAAATTTTTACCGGTAATTCGTCCAATTTTTACCGGTAATTCGATAAATTACGTATATCAATATAGCGCATATATGCGTTCGTTATTTCGGTCTACATCGTTATCAGTGAAAAAAACTTAAATTACTAATAAAGACGAAACCGAAGTATCTCATGAAGAATCAACTCTAACAATAAGCCAAACGAGAACTAGAAATCTAAATCAAGTCATCAAAACAATGGACGTATTTTCAAGTGGAAAAAGTAAGGAGAAAATATGTAGGTACAAATGGCATATGATTTCTTAATAATTATCCGACCAACAAGTGTAGAATCTGAGAGTGCTTTATTCGTGGCTGGATTATTTTGTACAAAAATTAGATCGCGAACAGGAGACCAAAGTTTAGACAAATTATGTTTTTTGCGTGCTTATTTGTTAAAAAAAATTGTTAAATAAAAAATATTTAATTATGTATGTAAGATAAGATTCTTTTCATTGTTTTCGTGGTGAAGATCCATATTAATAAGTATTGTCAATAGTTACACAAATATATCTATTTTGTGTTATCTCATTTAACAGAATAGTTTTATTTGCATATATTTATTATAATGCTCGATTAGAGTTCAAAAACAGTTTTTTTTTTGTAATGTTTACTCTTATATTTTCAATACCTTAAAAAATACCGGTAAATTATCGGTAAACCGGTTCTGATTGAAAATTTTACCGAATTACCGGTAATTGAAAATGTCGGTAAATTTGCAATCCCTAGACGAGACGCGACACTAAATAAGTTTATTTATTATTCTTTATTATTTATTTATTTATTTATTACGGGACAAGCCTAATTTACACAATAAAGAATACAGTAGCATACGTACAAGAAAAACAAGACATATAACCGATAAAAAAAGAAATAAACAAATAAACATTGCACCTTAGTTGATAACAATTTTGCGCAGATTGCTCTTGAAAGTTTGTATGGATCCACCGGAAAAAAGGTTCTGGATGGTGCATAGAGGGAGATATCCCGTAAAAGTGAAGGACAGTTGATACAACTATTAACAATTTTAAATAAGAAACAAAGATCAGCAATACGCCTACGCTCCGATAACGTGGACGAGTTCAGAGACGCAAGAATTTATTACTATTATTTCGTTCGAATTTCTGGTACACCAAAAATTCCAACGCCAAGTTATTCCAGAAATATTGCAATATTGCATTCGAATGACACGAACCGCTGTAGGATTTAGTTTGCTGTCAACTTTTAAAGTCAATTACAAAGTTCCTCTGGGAATGCCCGCATAAATTCAGGGACTCGGCAAAAACGAAAGTGTGATTTTAAATATAGCGAGGTTATTCCTTTACGCTTAATTAAAAATGTAGAAAGTTCAACAACAAGAATTCTCGGTGAAGTTTAGGAAGTAGCGTTTCAACGTTGAAGGCGTCAGAAGGAAACAAGACTTTACGTAGTAAAAGTAATTTACGAAAATTGTGTGCGTTATAAAAATGTCTGTTCCAGAAATGTATTGCTAAAGATTCAGAAAACTCGTTACGCCAGAGGAGTACAATTTCATAAACTCCTAAATAATAATAACCGAAATAAATACACAAAGATATTCGAAAATTAATTCTGTTCTGCTCTTCGTCAATGTTAATCACGAATTTCTTAAAAGTCTCAAGCATTAGAATTTCCACAGAAATAAAATAACCCAGGATTTCCATTTCACAGCTTCAAAGCTAAATATCCCAAACCTTTAAAACAATAAACATTGCCGATTTCCCTCAGCCTTTCAACTTCTTTACATGCATCAAACCTTCGCACAGGACTCATTTCCCACAATGCCCAATAATCCCAGACTACTTATTACTAATCCTATTTCCATCACACCTAAAAGACAATACCAAAAAAAAAAAAAAAAAAAAAAAAAAAAAAACGGACGAAAATCAAAGTATAAACGAGTCTAACAAATTTGAAGCACGCAGAGCTTGGGTTTTTCAAACAAATAAACACCCAGGCATCGACCAACGTCGCAGGAACGCTGGGGGCTTATGTAGAAGTGCAAATATTGTGCAGCCCCGTCAATCGAGCGCAAGGGGATTAATTGCTTCTTCGCCAAGACAGGAGTGATCGATCAAAATGAAATACGACGTAATAAACTGCAGCGCTGAAAATGGCCCGAGTCGTTGAGAAAACGGGGAACAAAAATGCCCGGTGTCTGTTGTGTCTGGGGAATCGTTTGAAAACACATTGGCAGAGGACGCAGCCAGCAGGCCCGCGACTTTACCTTCGACGTTTCCTGAGCGGTTATTGTCGACCACGTCGAGAAATTCGCGGGGAATCCCCGTTCAGAGGAACTCTTTGCCTCGTGGGTGGCGACCAGAGAATGGTGGAATTGGCACGTGCAGCAATCTTTATCCGATCTTTCACTCGAACACCGCTATTCCCATTCACGGCCGGCAACGGCCATCCAGCACCCCACGCTGTCCCAGGACACGCTGTCAATCTCTGTCACCACCTTCTTCTATTTGTCTCGCCGTGATTCACCCCACACGAGCTTTCAATTCCTCCCTGATCCAAGCCATTTTAACGTTCGGTCTCTTCGCACCTTCAATCTTCACGATGGTTTCACTCCGATTTAATCTGCTCCTCTGGTTTCTCGTTGTTCTTTATTTCAGCAATGCTGCTCGCGGTTGCATTGCATTTTCAACGGTGCGCCTGGTTGTTCCCGTTCCATTTTGCTTCCGGCTTGTTTCTGCAGCTAATTCCTTATTTTCCAGTTCCTTGGCTCGCGCGGCCTGTATGGCTTTCAGCTTGGCACTGCTGTAATATTTCGCATGAACCTAATTGATTCTACGATTCGTTCCGTCGCGTCGCTCCTGTTTATTTCTGCTTCTCACGTGTTCCTCGCAGCGTTGCCTCCAATCCTTCTTCCTCTGCAGGCTTTGTACTTCATAATCCTTCTACTAACTGAAACCTATTTTGCTGTTGACGCTCCCTCTTTTCCCTCGTTTCTCTTTTCATCTGTCCCTCCAATTTCACTTCTCCCCTTTAACGGCCATTTCTGGTCCCCTCCTTTATCCATTCTCATTTCCAGCACACCCTCTATTTGTTGTACGCTGTTCGTTAGAAAAGCTCCCTTTGCTTGCCGCCAGTTTCATCCTATAGTTTGTCTTACTCTTGTTAGCTTCTACTTTTCGACTCCCGTCCCTCTCCAGGCTCTCCCTGTCTTCGTTAAATCTCATTAAGCTGAGCAATAAGTTCGCTCGAACTTCAAAGATGCGTACGTTCCTGGGAGCATTGTCTGAGACGTTACTTATACGAATCGATTTATAGAAGTAGATTAAATCTCCCGTGTTTGAGGAGCATTTCTCATTCAAGTTCGAAGCAATTTGCCCGGGATATAATAATCCATTCGTCGTACCTGTTGGATTTCTCTTCGTCAAACACTCGTGTGTTCGAAGGTTTGCAAAAGTTTGGGCGAACGAAGAAGAAATGGATCAACTATCGTTTAATGAAGCATGTGTGCGATTAATAATAGGAGGTGCAACAATGGTGGTGCATTACAGTATCACAGAGTCGGCCAAGAGCAGAAATAGAACTGCTTTGAGCGAAGCCTGAGCTAAGAATTACAACTATTGCTAGAACTGGTAAGAATTTCAACTAAATTAGAGTGAGACTGGGGGAATGTGCAAAGTTTTGAAGGCTGTTAAATCGAAATCACGATGATCTTCATTCTATCAATTATTCCCATCAAAGAAAGAATATTTGAATCTAATAAAAACACTATGATCTATGGCTTATTCTATGGGATAAGTTACTAAATTGGTGCCCACTTGCCATTGAATTACTAATGAACCGAGCTAAGAATTATAACAGAACTGAAATATGTAGGGTAAGTCCGGGAGTGTTCGACCACCGGGAGAGTCCGGCCAGTGCTGATATTTTAAGACTGGCGCAAGATAGGGCACTGTGTGTCATTGACACAAAAGAAATGAAGGCGCTTGTTGGTTATCTCACATTGACCATTGTCACAAATCCATATTTTAGTTATAAGATACAGTTAAGACTTTATGCGAGGCTGAAAGTTTTTAGACCAACTTACAGTGGTGGCGATATTTGAAAAACAGGTAAGTTTATTTACACTCTTCCGATATTGGGAATATAATATGCATATAACTACAGTGTAACACCAACAATACGTATGTATCCGTTTTTAATTTTTTTTAATAAGGTGGTCGATCACTACCTTGGTTACTCGTAGTGGGTGGACGGTCTAACCCCGACATGCGGGTGAGACCGACCAGTTGCAGTGCCAATGTTTTTGATTGAAAATGAAAATAAATATTTGAAATTATCGCACACTATAATTTATATATACCGTTAAGGAACTAGTTTCTGATCAGTTTAGAAGGTTTCCCGCTTTAATATTTATTTTTAACCTAATAAAGCATTAAATCATAGACTTTTTTTATACTAAAAGTTGAATTAATGTTTAAACTTCAAGGAAAATTTTTAAAAAGTTGAAAATAAATATATAATTTAAATACTTATAAGGTATGGAATAATAAGGTGACTAGGAACTAGTTTTTAATCATCTAAAACTAACAATACTAACTGCTTTCATAGACAACACATATATTTTTGAATCATAAATTTTTATGTTAGTAATTATTTCAAACAACTATTTATTGACATAAACTCAAAAGAACGATTTATTTCATGAACTGATAAAAAATTAGTGCCTGATCAAGAACTAGTTCCTTAACGGTACCCTAAATTGCTTGGGCTTTGCTTTAATGTGCATAAAACGACAAAAATGTGAAAACCAACGATGATACAATTTATTTTCCAAAACGTGGTCGAACTCTCCCGGACTTACAATAACATTAGGAGAATGTGTTAACCTTCAAGGATTACGAGGTGCAAGTCAAAATGGCAATACGGTGCAAGCTTTAAAAAACTGCGTCCGCAGTATAAATGAAAATGCGTCATTTGGTACACGTGAGTTCGTGGTTGCCCGAAGTAAAACATTTAACTACTTCTCGTATCCGCGGCATGAACTTCATTTGCAAAAAGCCATCCGTCGCGATAACTTTAGCGGGATACCCGTCCGTTACACTGGCAAACTTACCGCTCATCCTAATACTTGTCGCTCAGCCTCCCTTTATCTTATCGCCCCGCTCGCCCCCCGACGGTTCCACTTCTCGATTTCCCACCCCGTCTAATCCCCATCCCTCGGCCGAGGTACCTTCGATCCTTGAGAGTAATAACGCAATATCGGGTAGGAACTTGTAAGTTGCTTTCGAAGCCACTTTCCGCGCGTCTGCCGCGATCCAACTCCCGCGCCAACAGCCGCCATTATTTATGAGGGACGCGTGCCCGGCATACGCGTGCCATTTCACGTGTGAGACCTGTACCGGTATCACGTGTGCACCGCCGAGAAAACGTGAGCCAGGAAGAAGCCCGCCACGCCGCATCTAAAGGAACTCTGCCTACGAGTCGACACGCGATATCGACGTACAAAGTACAGCGGTGCTTCCTACACGTACACCGTGCACGTTACCGATGACGAACTATCGTCCCTGATAACGCTCATGGAGAGATAAGCGCGCGCGCGCCTCTGGTCAGTCCATAAATTCACGAGCAACTTCGTCGTTGGCTGGTATTCTCTATCGTTATGGGACGTCGCGTGGTGCCTTTTTTTAGTGCTCGGGCGTATCATATACTGAGACGTTAAGGAGCCTAGGATTTATCAGAGACCTGGAAATGGGATATTAAATACGATCTGAAGTTACTGTTCGAAAGCTGACGTAAGCTTGGCTTATTGTTTTCCGTCCTCGACGACAGCATTGATTTACCATCTTCTGCTCTGTGGAAAGTCGGAAGTTCGGCAGTACAGTGTTCATTGAAGGGGAGTTCGTCTTTAGTTTAATATTTGTAATGTGTATAGTATATAATATAGGAGACGGAAAAAGGAAAGCCACGGCGCCGGGAATCGAACCCGGGCCGCCCGCGTGCTGATCAGCAGCGTTAGCCACACCGGCTACGCCGACTCTCCACAGTTCCGGTCCTTCCCAACTCCTCATAAATGCACGCCACCTATGTGCTAATGTCACACACTAGGCCGTTGCCTAAATGCCCTGTATGCCTACTACAATAAATATCTAAGTGAGTAATTTAATAAACAAGATTGAATATGAATGTGTGGGATCAGGAACCCCCATCATAAGAGAGGACACGGAAGAACGAGGACGGGGAAGTCGGCGGTAGCCGAGGTGGTTAAGGCGGCTGGCCAGCGCGCAAACCTAGAGATCGCGGGTTCGAGTCCCGTTGAGGCGACTTCCTTTTTTCCGTGATCCTATCAAATGCTTACGGAAAAGGTAACGCGATGTCCCGAGAAAGATTGCTCTTTAGAAAACTGCACTCCAGAGGACAGTAGCAAGATGAGCGTTGATTAGAAGCCACCCTGCATACGCCGACACACATAGGCAAATCACGCAACAGCGACCCGGAAGTATTAGAGATCCGAGAATATAGTTGTACTCCGCAGAAAAGAGCCTCCATTATCTCGAGCACGTCCACTTTTCCTTCCCCATTAAACTTCCGCGAAACATTCGCCTGTTGTTAATTATTAACTAACTCCCAAAGAAAAAGCGGCCGCGGTCTTTCACTCGTCCCGCCGTGACTCCCGGAACAATTCGAAGAAAGGGGATCGCTCCAGCGAAAACAGTTCATTTCCGTCGGAGGAATTCATCCATTTCCCCCGGGGGAGAAGGGAATTTCGACGAAAACGCGGCGCGCGCGCCTTTGGCGCGGGGAACCTCAATTTGCAAGGAAAACAGCCGCCTAAGTAGATTTAATTCCCAAACGGGTAGGACAAGCAGACGCGCGAATCCAAGACCGGGCCAACGAGTACGACGAACTTCCGTGGATCCACCTCCCATGGGGGGATGATACCTTTTTCGGGGAGTGACAGGAGAACAGGGGAAGTCGGAGAATACCGCACGTCCCAGCCGTGAATCATTCCCCGCGTGGCTGTAACCACGAGTCGACTACCCCATCAAGACCACCATACGCATCCAGCGAACCACCGCCCTCACGCTGATCGCGATACTCGCATTGGGATACGTAGCGATGGACTTCAAGACTCCTCTAATCCCTTGGAACCGTGGTCGGGGATTTTTATAGGATGTCAAATTTTAAAAGTCACTGCGCGTTTGTGTGTAGTGTTGGTCTGCTCGTTTAGAGGCTGGAGACGTAATGATGGGCTTCGAGGTGCCTTCAATAGCGTTCGAAGAGGTAAACGCCAAGAATTTCGAGAATGTTAAAAGTCACGATGGGATTTGAAAGACAGGATGAGTCGTCCGTTTCTCATCGACCGTGGCGAATATTCGCGACCGCGAGGTGACAGGGGTAACGATGCGTAGACATTCATGAAACTGATTAAAAAATTGACGTGGGTCGTTCGAATCGATGATTTTCTGCAATTAACGTGAGGGTTTTTGCCCTAGTAGAAATTTGTCTCGTTTTTCCCTATTTCTGGTGAGGTAATAGCCAGGCTTGGATAGGGAAAAACTAGAAAGGAAAAACTAACCAAATTCCGCCTAAAACCCAGTCTGTAAAACTGGAATAGTTGTAACTCGACTCTGGCTAACTAGTTCACATCCAGTTTTTCCCTTTTAATTCCTGGCTAGTTATAACCTGACTCAAGCTGTCAAGTCCATATCTAGTTTTCCTTATTGAATTTTAGTATAGGTTTTCGCCACCAGAAACTTGTAAGGAAATGTGTGGAAAAATTAGTTGAAAAAAAAACAATCAAATCTATATTTAAAGATATCGCAGCAAGTCAAACATATTTATTGAATAAAGCAAACATGGAATCTAATGAGCGGAAAAAAAAAGTAAGTTCTAAATACGTTACTTCATATATCAAGATATTCGTACGTGACAAAATACTAGTTTTATTACTTCTTTATAGCACCATAACCTCATTTTTCATAATTATCTTTGTATAAACACCCATAAACATTAAAAGATCTGGGCAAAGGAGTTTGGAAAATGAAAGGCTTCAAGTGAAGGAGTACGAAAAGGCTTTGAGTGATGTATTGCCGAACGCTAAAGATTGGAGTGGAGGTAGAAGTCAGCGAAAGAAGAAGGAAAATACCGAAGAAGCCGAATAAAATTGTAATAGGGTAAAGGACCCAATTACTGACACCTAACCAATTACTGTCACCTTCAGCTATTTTACTTAAAATAACGAATAAATAAACGTTGTAAAATGTAAAGTCATACATAAAAAGAATTATGTAATTCAACCTATAATCTATACCTATACTACAGATTATATACTATAGTTTATTTATTCGTTATTTTAAGTAAAATAGCTTAAGGTGACAGTAATTGGTTAGGTGTCAGTAATTGGGTCCTTTACCCTATTTTTCAATTGTTACCAATTAATTTTATTGAATAAATATTTTTCTGTCAATTTAACAGGTATTTGTAATATTTTTTTCAAAATTCGACAATAAACGTTCGCTAGTTTTAAGCTAGTTTTCCCTTCTAGTTTTAAGCTAGTTTTCCCTACCAGTTTTTCCACACTATCGCCTGGGAGGGAAAAGCATTACATGACTAGTAGGGAACTAGTAGGGATTCCTAGTAGGGCGCTAGTTGCACCAAGGGAAAAACTAACTAGTGCCCCACTTTTTCCCCAGTTGTATTTCTACTAGGGTGGTAGTGGGAACGAGCAAAGTGATGAATTTACACACCTCCGAATTTCATCTGGGCTGCATTATAATCCAATTTTATTAGAATCCCTGGCATGAAATTCGAAAACTGATCAAATTGGTGGTGAGTAACCCTATAGACATTTGAACAATACCTGGCGCAGTTGACAATTCAAGGAACACAATTCACAGTTAAACCTAGGCTTAAACATCAAACATTAAAGCATTGTGAATTCGATGCTGGAACACAATTCTACCACTTTGTTCTAGGCTATGTTTTGACTGTGCAACTCACTCACGCCTGACTGGAACCTCGTGCATTCATGTCACGCAACTCACGAACAGAATTTCCACGCGCAGTGCCATATTATTCAGTGTTGGACACATTGCTCTTGTATTGTACGGATTATAATGCGATAAAAGGAAGTCGATGAAATAGAAGCACGCATCAAGATCAGAGGTGGACACTTGCCTGCATTATTCAGGATCTGATTAGACTGTGTATAACGTTTTCGTGGAATGAATTTTGTCCAGAGATGTCTGACGACCCCTCGTAGAGCTACAAATAGTTTCTCCTATTAAGGAGATAATTATCAGAAGAAATTGTTATCTCTGACGATTGTTTGCTTCGGACGGAAGTGGTTATTGCCGCTTTGCTTCTGATGAAATTGGTTTTCGTGGTAATTGAATTGTCAGAGAAGTGGCCTATGCACTAACGGAAATCGAACTTTTTTCAGCAGAAGTATTTTTCCGCTTACATTAAGGGGCCTAGGCAGTCAGAAACTCGATTTTTTTGTTGTTGCATTTTTCGAAAGTACCACCCTTCCCGATTAAAATGCCGTTTGGTTTATGTTAAAATTCGCAAAATTGAGGATTTTACAGCCGAAACGGTCGAGCGCGCCATAAACCGTTTCTGCGCGCACGCGGGTAGACTAGATTCCTCTTTCGAAACTTTAAGGGGTTACGCCACCCTGAGGCGCTCGAAACAGCACTAAACTAGACGAATTTTTTTTACTGATACTATAAGGTTGAAAATTATTTATTTTCTTCTTATGTGTAGAGCATGTATTAGTGCATATATTGTATAGATACGGTACAAAAATATTAAAAAATGACCGAGTTATTTGTTCTCCCGCGAAGCTCGTCCGCCGTTACACGCGTGACTAACCTAACAAATTATAACGAACATGTTCGTCTGAAATCAAAATCCCGATGATTTTCGTGTTCCTTAATAAAATACCTACGATGTAGCATAGGGATTTGAGAAAAAAAAATTTATTGCATAAATGAGAGCAATGTGAAAAAAAATATACGTTTTTCACGTGAAAAAACGAATCTAAACCATTAATTATATACGATTGGGGTATAAGATGGAAAAACTGCTATGCTACATCGTAGATAATACCATTAAGAATATGCGTACCAAGTTTGAAATCAATCGGACAAGTAGTTTTGGAGATATTTGATAGGTCACCTTTGAAAATATAGTTTCGAGAAAAACGCAAAAGAAGAAAGGTAGAATGGTCGCTACCTGCTGCGGAATATCGACATCCGCGCCTCGTTTAAAGTCTGTAACTCGGCTATTTTTGGGAATTTTTGCGTCTACCATGACTCAAATTATTCTTAAAACTTCACGCAATAAGAAAATGCAAAAAAAAAGAAATCGATTTTTCAAAACTTTCAGTGTGGCGTAACCCCTTAAGCGCGTTTTTCTCGGAATCATATTTCCTCTTCGTTTTGCAGTGATTGGGAAAAAACGGAGGTATCAGTCGATTTGAAAAAAATTCAGCATATATGAAACATGTCTAGTTACGACCTGGACCTACGCATAAGTCGGTAAAAACTCCTGGTTTGTCAAAAAAAAAAATAGAATGGCTCTTTTCCCTGGCGAAAAGTGAAGTTTCTTTAAAATTTGCCGTTTTGCAGCCACCATTTTTATAATTTTGATTTTTTTTCTTTTTCAATAGGTTCAGGGCAGAATAGGGGCCAGGGCAAAGTATAAATTTCAGAGGATATTTCACAATTAAATTTCTTACGACCAGAATCACTGCAAAATTACAGCGGCTCCAAAAAAACGCCTACATATCAGACGACTGTAGCGCTGTCATACATATGTATATAATATTCAAATCATTTCTTTTTTACTGGTTATAGTATTAATAAACATTACCCAAACGTACTAGTCACAATTTGTGTTCATCTCCTTGTAATTAATTCGCAAAAAATATTTGATTTTCGAGCGATCTGACTGCCTAGTCCCCTTAAAGTAAAAAAAAAAACACGAATGCTTTATACACCATGCCTCATAACAATTTCCTTTCGCATATTTCATCCAGAAGTTGCTACACGAAATGACACAGGGTTTCCCACAAATACATGCGAATAAATTGGAGAAGTTCATTCCCATAAAGCTGGGATTCCACTGAGGCAACTTTTTGGCAACCGGCAACCGACAACATCGTCGCATCTTTTTTTTCGCATGCGACACATGCAATCACTATCGCAATCATCGCACGCGACACGTTGCCTTGCGTTGCCTCAGTGGAATCCCACCTTGAGAGAAATAAAAAATATTCTCAAACACATTGGCTTTATTCATCCCCTGATTCGAAATAAGTACTCATCCTCAATTATCCAAATAACGACCAACTGCTCATTCACACTTACACCATCGCCCGCAAAAGAAGTCCATCGCTAAAAAAGTAACCCCACCACGTCGTCCAATTATCATCAAACCCCTGCAGCCTCATTAAGGCAACCTCTAACACGGAAAATGAGAATAGCCGAATTCATCTGTGTGCCCCTTTCAGCGACGATCTGTCATTGTCCAAGCCACAGTTATTACACTCCTGTAATCGAAGTAAGAGAGACTCTACCCCTCGTCCTCGATTCTTCGAACCCCCATTCCCACATCCCCTTGTCCCTCTCCAACCACGAACTCCTCATCCATCCCCTCGCTCGGTCTAATATCATTATATATCGCGGTATAATATCCACGGAAGGGCGGTGCGGTGTAAATGCGTGGATTCCCGCGTCATCGTCGCGACCTCTCAGTGATGGAGGCTTTTCTGAAAGGTGGCCGGTTCGAATCGTAGGAACGAGGATTGACAGAGTAGCCCGCTGATTCAACGAGGCCTCCGTCGAGTCAACAGCTCCTTTTCCGCTGCTTCGAGCTGTGCGCGCCTGCCTGTGTATGCCGGTGAGCGCGGGTATTGTGTCCGGGTCTACTTTGAAGACTGCAAACTCAAAGCTGAGCAAGTCGGTGAAAGCAGTCGTAAAAAGGAGCTCAACGACGCGGCCAGGACACAGACCTCCGCCTAACACGGGCTGCAAAGTTCCTCCCCGATACCCAGGATTCCGTGAAAAGCTTAACCGCGCAACAGTGACAGCTTTCCAAGTGGTCAATGGACACGGATCATCAGCCAGGTCACAAGCTTCTGGCCGTTTGAAAGGGAGCGACGTCCTCCACGGTGATTCCATAGGTACGTGGCACTTTTATTCGCGAAAAGGATCGATGCATCCTGGATGCATATGCCTTGATTGTGTGCGGGATTTTCGATACTGGAGCAGGTAGATTGGGACTACTGATTACGCGTGAAGTTTGCGAAGCTTGTTGGGGCAGATTATTGGCCCCGCTAATGGTCTTATGTTCTTATCACGGTTCATGGAATTTGGCAGACGCGGTTAGGTAATGGCTTGACCAAGTTTCAATTGAATTTAAATCGTGTACATGTACTAGTCTCGTTGCCGTGATATGTGGGACGTTACAGAGAAGGGCTCGTGACGGGGAGGTTATTTAGTGGTCGGCGAAGTGATGAGGGAAGTTTGGTAATGGTTGAGTTTCTCTTTACCTATGCGAGGAGGAATATTTTATTTTGGTTGAAGGAACGTTTCTACGAGGTTAAGCACTTTCTTTGGGGAAGTTGGAGAAGTGATTATTATATTTAAAAAAGTTTATCTCTATTTGGGGGTATATCACACCTTGCGCGTATTATATCAAGCTTTTTATCCTTACTAATAGATAAAAGTGAAACGTTGTCTGTTTGTTTGTCCTTCTTTCACGCCTAAACGGCTGAACGGATTTCATTGAAATTCTGAATATACATTACACACGTCCTAGATTAGATTATAGGCTATTTATTTTTTTGGTTTAGGCTTTTTTATTTTTCAAACATCATAAATAATTCCCGGGTGAAACCGGGTAACGGGTCAGCTAGTAATCTATGTATTTGAATTTCTGGTAGCTCGATTGAAGTAACTAACAATCGTTAGTCATCCGTGACGAAAGATTTATCTGGTCAGGCTTGAAACACTTTAAAAGTTACAAATTTGGTGAACATACAAGATAAAAACTATAGTAAAACACAGAACAGTTGCATTATTTAAGTCGAAGATAGTGTAATCTGAAAATCTTAAAGCTTATACAGATCATGAGTGCCATATTTCTGCAAAATTATGAAGCATATATTTACTATCTACCTACTATTTCTACAAAAAGAAAATCTTTTATTCTGCATAATAAATTTTCAAGAATTCTTGAGCAAGTCATAGAATATTGTATAGTTTTCTACGCGCATATTTCTGAAGCCTACTGTTTCAATATTTGCAAGCAATAAACACAATTGGTATTCAAAGCATTCATTGTGTAACCTGAAACAAATGGGATTGCACTTTGAATGGACTTTATTAATAGATTAAATGAAATTTGACCGAAACGATAGTGCCATTAACCCTAACCATCTGATATTTGAATGAACCGTAGTAGGATTCGATCATAAATAAATTACAGTCCCAGGAACAGAAATAGCCACTTAGATCCACGAAATAGCTTCGACTCGAACGACGGATTTGGAAGGGTAATAAGTTTAAAATCGAAACTGTTATTGTGGAATGGAGCTTCAGGCACCAAATAGGACCCCACTGACAACGCCGGAATTGGCTTATTTTTGGGAATAGCACCCTGACCTTAGAACTAAGGGAGGATTTCCGATCAGATCCTTTTTATCTTAAGCACCGAACGATGTCGTCTCCCTGGATGGCCTCGAATTTCAACCACAGAGGTACCCACTTAATGTAAATCGATCGAAACGTGAACAGCTTAAAGTAACCTCTCTTCGGAGAGCAATAAGGTGGTTAAGTATTGGCACTTAACTTTGCCGGCTGCTTCGAGAGAAAATATCGTTGCCATTTTGAAATCACAAATAGTATGGCCTCAGGCGAACTGACCATCAGAGCAATAGGTAGGTAATAAAGCTTCTCGAATTTCGATAATATTTAGAGCACAGGAACTTTGTCTTCAGACTTTGCTGATAAAAGTTCCTCCGTTTATTATTCTTTACAGTCTACATCATTCTTCATGAGAAAATTATTCGAGTTAACCACACATTGTTCACACATAAATTACGCAAAAGTTCTCCAAAAATCTCTAAAATTCAACCACTTCCATTACTTTGATTTCATCTAATTCAAATATATTTCGACGGATCACCGATCTTACGTAGAAGTTATCTTCAGCGCAACAATCTAAGCGGCCAAAAATACGCATACAACTCCCTGCATGAAAGAAGAATGTGAAAAAAACACACTTGGCCACTGATTACCCAAGCCAGCAATATCCCACTCGTTACACAAACATCCAGCACACCAAAGTCCACACCATCAACCAGGAATTTAATCCCCACCGTTAACGCTACCAAGGAAAACAAATCGCAAGATTGCATGCAGCCCACCGTCCGCATTTGCAAACGGGTTTTCGTTCAGAAGCACCCCGCGCCAGGCTCGATATCCCCGCGCGTCCCGCACCAAACAACGCCAGTCAACTTTTCGCCATAACGCCACAGAGATTCTAAGCCGGCATAAATTTCGGTCAACGTCATGCACGGGCTTCCTTGGCTTTTGCATCACCGGTGTCACTCCCGCCGGCTACAACTGTAAATACCGTCCGTCGCGGAGTTTGCAACGACGTATTTCTCTAACGTGTTCCGGCTCAACCAATAATATCGTTGCTCCGAATCTGTCCGCATTAATCAGGCGGGACAGACGGTAATTCCTCGGGATATATAGTTTCGCGTTATGCACTCGGGCCTGGGGGGCGGGCCTCTGCTTCCACGACGGGGGCGGCGATAAATAAAGAAAATTGGAAAACTACCGCGCACGGTGACGGATTTCCACGCGGCGGGGGAACGCCGAGGCGCGACAATATCGAGCGAATTGATGAGCGAAGCGCCGTCCATCGACGCTGTCGGGCGAGCTGGTGACAGAAAAACGGGAAGGACCGCTGATGGGCCCCCTCGAACCGGCGTGATTGCGAAATTTTCACCGCTGATCGCGCAGAGAAAATGGAGCACGAATTGAAAAATTGAATGCGCACACTTTGGATATTAACGTTGGATATTATATTTATTAATAAGCAGGGGGTTGGCAGAAAGGGGTGGTTCTGCGCGTAGAAATGTAGAGGAAATGTGGAATAAGGTTTTTTGCTCGAGCTTCTGCTCTTGAGCAAAGCGATTTTGAAAGCTTGTAAAATTGGAAGACGCGGCAGCGAGCTTGTACTTCTTCGTTTTTATTTACCAAATGACGGCTTCGTTGTGGATGGAAGTTAAGTCGCCTATATTTCCGGTAATGTTCAAGCTGCTACTGTTAGCATTAATTGTAACTTTGCGTTGGCACTCATATTTTAACGAGACGAAGAAATGCTTCAGGAGGAACGCGAAATTTTACCTTCTCACGCATTTCGTTTGTAACACAATGGAGCGCTCATTTACATGTAGCTCAGCTACTGTTCAATAATATTTCTTGCATGCATAATGGAGAATTTTAGGGGTGGGCAGCTTCTACATTTTCCGAGGAACAAATGTAAAGTATCAGAACGCAAATGATTTTCTCGAACGCGAGGTAGAAGTTGCAACGGCGTTCTGCGTTACAGTAGGAATAATAAGTGCATCAAAACTTTGCATGCACTTCCGCACCGGGGGAAGATAAATTTCTGATTTTATTACGCCCTTACGAACTTGCACTTTTATGCTCTTCTGCATGAAAACTGTGGAACAGTGGAGCAGTCTACATACCTCGAAGATGCGCACCACGATTGTATGAAATACTGGGAACTTTCGTGCTCTTCTATCTCTCGCGAGCAACACAGGTCATAAGTTTCCAGGCAAACGGTACGAGTGCAGCTAAGTGACTCGGTTGAAATTTCGAGTGCAACTGATTTTCTCTTGAAACATCATTTGTATTCAGTTACGTAGAAGTTTTTGTTTAAAACCTTGTCTACTATGTAACAATATTAGGGTAGATGTCCCAATTACTGCCACCTTAAGATTAGAACTGAACTTCATTTAATCATTTCACGTGTTGTTTAACCTAAAAATCGTCTCCGATTGAAACATAATATTATTTAACATCTCTTTAATTAAAAAAAATAGTTTTATGAATTAAATATGAGGAATTTATTAATAATTAATTAAAATTCGCGAGCGATCCTGGTGTACCTATAACTGTCACCTCAAAAATCGTCTTGTCCGTATGACTGCCACCCAATAACTGTCGGTCCTAATAACTGTGACCACATAACTATAGTTATAACTAAATATGACAAACCTACTAAATTTTAAATAATTTAATACATATACGTACCTTATATGTCTTATATAATATTATAATTTAATATATGTGTACATTTAATATATATCTATAATTTAATATCACAGCATCACACGCTACACGTGATTTTGAGGTTGAGAATTTGAACTTTGACAGATGACAGTTATGCGTACTTCACGTTTTTTTGCCCCGGATACTGCCAACAGTAATAGGGACAAGCCCAAAAATTTTGTCCCTAACGATGTCACCGTTAATTATTATAACTTAACAATAAATATTATGTATTTTATTCGTTACATCATTAAAGTAATTCTTCTAGACCGGAATAATTCATTTTATGCAATAGATAGAGGTTGAATAGTAAAATTGCGACCCTTTCTTTAGTACGATTTCGCCATCACTTCCTACTAACGTCGTCGCGTTTTTGACGCTCAAATGGCACTTTCATTTTTCAATATTATTTTTTAAGCACTAGGTACATATGAGTACATATATTTGTTTTATTTTTATGTAAATCAGAATCTCCGTTTCATAATAACATTTTTTTGTACATTTTGTTTCATATGTTACGTTTTTATTACATAAAATAAATAAAGTGGCAGTAATTGGGACACTGGCAGTAATTGGGACATCTACCCTATGTATATTATATAATATATAATCATAATAATTGTATATACTATACCATTATCGTACACTTAATTTGTTTAATAACAAATACTAAGTAACAATGTCTATTTTGCTTTATGCAACCTAGCGCAAGAAATTATTCCACAGATTTTCATTTCACTCTGCATCTTCACCCTTCAGGAGCCTTTTCACGCGACACGCAAGAAGATATATTTACAAGTTCTTTTTGCCTTTTCTAGGTTTTTCAATCCAATTATATATCTGCCAAGTGAATGCACCTGAAATACCTGTCGCGAGCCACAGAAGTGTCTCGCGCGAAAAGGTCCTAACCTCGTTGGTTTTATGAATGTAGGTACTCTTCAAAATACGACGTGTCCCAAATTATTCCCTAAAAAGTATTCGCAGTTCATTTACCGGGAAACACAAATTTCATAGAGTAAGAAGTCAACCGTGACTCTCGCGGAAGTCGCGTAACCACGCCAGGGTTCCTCGCAACGAGTACGTCTGCCACTTTTTCCTTAACGGGCTCTATTAAGCGTTTCTCCTTGCCACTCGTACGAAGTGGAACTTCGTAAAGTGGACCGTTTCGTCGCTACGACACCCCAAGCCTTTTATAACGGCACTACGAAGTACAGATCCAGAAGTACGAAGTACATAATTTCTATTGCCAGACAGTTACAAGTGGAGGAACCAGTGGTATGGTCAGACGCACGACCGATTCGCAGCCGTAGATGCAGCTCCGTCGACAGAAGTTACCTCAGACTCTGGAGAAACTCATATCGATGCACGTAACCGAGGCACTCGCACTAGCTGTTATATTGTCGGATAATAAATGCAGGTGTTGAACTGGGAGATGTAAATAACCGTTACTCAGTTTAGAGTGAATAGTTTACTGGAATAGGGGCGGTACAGTTACAGCGAGCTGCGCGAAGTTCACTCAAGTTCGGTAGATATAGTTTTCACCACTCATTCACAGAGTCTTGCAGAGTAAAAACACCTAGCCACCTTGGCATACTCGGGTCTCTTACAGTTTGAGTGGCGGAAGAGTTTGAAAAATGCTTCCGTAAGTTAGTCAGGCCTTCCCCAACAATCTCCTCTGCGTGTGTCTTTAATCCTTTCGCTATATCTGTCTCACAAAAAACAATCCTGATGAATAATAACTAAACTGTGAAAATTCATGCAAATATAGGGGAGACCGGGGCAAAGTGAGACGAAAAAAGTTTGAAGTCGAATAAAATTTTTCCCTTACAATAAAAATGTGTGGAAATAGATTTATAATATAATTTGAACATTACTATTGATAAATGACGAATAGCAATACATAAAATAAACTTAAAGTATATTAAAATTCAACTTGAAAAGAAAAAGCCAAAACACACCACTTTACCCCATATATGGGGTAAAGTGAGTTACTATCCGGGGTAAAGTGAACTGCAACGAAAGAAGAACTTTAATTAAGTATACAGCTAATTATTAACCCCTTGCGCTGGAATGACGTGTGTAGCACGGCAGCTTCTGTCTTTTTTGCACCGTGGTTGTCAAAAACTATGCAAATTTTTTTGAGGTTAGTTTCTGTTCCACCACGCCGCGTGGCTTTCTAGCCAGCTGACAGGTTAGGCTATTGCGCACATCACTTGCGCATCTGTTCTTTGCAGCCATTTGCAGCTCGGTTTACCCCGGTCACTTTACCCCGAATATGTACTGAATGGAAAATTAATTATTTAATAATGTTAGGATTAATGTTTTCTCAAACGCGTGTACATGTATGTTTATAAGCTTGTTATAAACACGCAGAAAAAATTGGAGTTAAAATAACACATTTAAGACTCATTTATCGAAAAAGCTAAATTGAAAAGAAAACCAATCGGAAGTCTCTAAAATTTCATTTTTAATTTTTTAAATGAATTTCCATTTTTCGATATCTGAATGTGCATAAGTATAATTGTGGTATTACACACATTTATTACGTCACCAAAATTTGTAAATATATTCTATTGTTAAAGAATAAATTAAGAAAGCTCATTTTACCCCGAGGTTCATTTTGCCCCGGTCTCCCCTATATGTTTATAAGAAAGGACTAAACAAACGGGACTTTGATAGAAATATGCTTTGTTATCAGAGGGTTTTAAAAATATACTTCTCATATTATATCGCATATGTTGTATATTCATAGGAAATACAAAACTATATCTATTATAGGAACCGCTTCGATATAGCGAGATCGTATTACCGCGCCTAATAAATATCACACTTGCAATCCAATAATAACCTACTGCCTATCGAAAAAGCCTGCCATCTGCTACACAAACCCACCTACGAGCAGAAGAATTGCCTCACGACTCGACTGCATGAAAGCAGGCGAAAGCAGACGTACGAAGGAAGAAACCACATTGACTATGCAGCAACCGGCTAAAATCGGACGATCGAATCCGCCGCGTCGAAGATTTCAGGTGAATTCGACGAGGCAGACAGCGATTTAGGGGTTCTTCCACCCTACGCCAACCCCTCCTCCCCCAACCAGAACGGTCGGCGGCGTCTACCAGCCGATCTCACGGCTATTGCTCTCCGCGGCCGCGATTCAGGATAGCGTGCCTGAAACACGAGTACGATATTATCGTTCCACGTGCAATTTTGCCCCCGTAGTTACGGCGCAGTACGAAAACCGACCGGCGGCCCAGGCCGTTCCGATCGATTTCGCCACGCGACGACGACGACGACGACGCCGACGCCTGGCCTAGGTGAACACTCGTGATCGCGACGGCATGTTAATTGGCTGACAGTAAATAATGCGTCCACCTGATACCGGCCGCGTTACTTGCGGCAAGGACAGCCAACAACCAGGGAAAATTAATTCCCAGCAGGCGCGGCTTAGCGCCGACAGGATGAGTGTGCAAAGCTGTCCTACAATTTTGCACCCATAACAGATGCGGCGTCGCGTTAACGACGCGCCCTCGCGCTGCTATCGGGCCTTTTGAATTACAGCGGATCGTGGATCGCGGATCTCTGCGGCCGCCGCCTTTGGGGTTTCGGTGATGCGGGTAGACCTTTGGCTTCGACCTTCTGGCGAAGAACGGTATTAATGTAGAGAGCTTGTAGCTTGGTGAAAGACAATGTTAAGTCTGTGGAGGGAATGGTCAGTTTTAAGTAGAAATGGGATCTCATTGAAAGATAGTGTTAGAGTTCGTGCTTTTAAGCTTCGGAGCAAAAGGGTAGTAAATTTGTGTCTGGTTGGAGGGTACCTTAAATATGCACTTAAGAGAACTGGTGTAAGTAGTGTTCTTACGGGTTAAGACGGCAAATGCTTCTCTCTGTTAGGCCACCTTGGACGGAGCAAAATTGCAGTCATTTTCGCCATTTTTTTTAGGAAGATAATAAAATAAACAGAAAATTTAATATGAAGCCTGTTATTACACAACTCTCGCCGGAAAAAAATCGTATTTTTTTTCTTACAAAATGGCGGCGGTAGAGCCGTGATACGCAAGATCTTGTGGAGCGACGTTTTCCACGGTGTTCAATCTCACGGCTATACCGTTTGACTTAGAACCAAAAACCAAAAAGCTTTATTTTCTGAATGCCTAAAACTATGGAAGTACGTAGCGGTTTTGCGATATCTTGAATATGTTCTTTGCAATTGACACTTTTATAAAAAAAAATGCACTTTTTTTCTCCATGGTCACCATTTCGAGACAAATTAATGTTTCTGGATTTCCCTACGTACTTCCATAGTTTTAGGCATGCAGAAAATAAAGCTGTTTGGTTTTTTGTTCTAAGTCAAACGGTATAGCCGTGAGATTGAACACCGTGGAAAACGTCGCTCCACAAGATCTTGCGTATCACGGCTCTACCGCCGCCATTTTGTAAGAAAAAAAATACGATTTTTTTCCGGCGAGAGTTGTATAATAACAGGCTTCATATTAAATTTTCTGTTTATTTTATTATCTTCCTAAAAAAAATGCCGAAAATGACTGCAATTTTGCTCCGTCCAAGGTGGCCTAACCCCTTAATGAGAATGGTATTTGTGCATGATGGGGAATGTATTGAGTGTTTCGAGGCAACCACAGGTGACAAGCTAAAATGGTCCAGTTATGGTCAGAAGCCAAACATTCTATAAATTTCTCAATATTAATACACGACGATTTCCCCTGCTTTTCATTTCATGGAGTCCATCAGTTTGGCTTCTCAGAGGCAAATAAGCTCTTTTCGTGACCCCTCGAAATCACTATAAATATACAGTAGTAAAATCAACCCTAGAACACTGAACCGTTTTCTGGTTTTATTTCAATCGTCGTAAACCATAGGGAATATGGAATAATTTATGAAGAAGACTAACTTCGTGTGAGCGATAATTCTCAGCCTATAAGCACAGAACACACTCCTCTACTGAACCAGTATTCCATCGTGATAAAGTCCAGTATTAAAGCAAACTACGTACGCGCGCGCACGTTCGAGAATACCAATTTTAAGCTGCCTTTGACCATGACGAACCGTACCGCTGGCAGGAGACACACGCCATCTTGAAACTATTTCAGAAGCGTACTACTGACATTCCGCGTAATAGGATTAACATTACGACTCGGGAAAGTTTAATACAATTTGCTCGGAAACGCGGCTCGTCGAAGAACTTGGCCAAATTGTGATTAATTGCTTCATTATGTTTCGCGAGTAGTTTGCCTCATTATCGGGTCTAAGGGGAAGCCATTATATTCCCATTTGTTGGAATTATAATCGCCTCTGTTCAGGAACCGTTTCAAAATCGCGATTGTTTCGTTTAACGATACGCACGAATTGACTAATCGCCTTAACGTGAAACGCGCCACGCGAAATGCCGAATAATTGCTGCCGAGCGTTACAAAATCAACATTCAATATGCCCCCCGCGCACGATCCCTGATTCGCTCCATTTAACATTACCCGTAATCGGCGCCCGGGAGTAGTTTCGTTATTAATGCAACGCGCAGTGTCGTGAACATATTATTAATAAACATGAATTCGACTCGTCGCATTGCCGTAGGTACGTACGGACAGCCGTTCGGGCCTCGAGTAAACCGGAGATGATTAACTACTTTGCAGCGGACGGGGTGCGCAGGTATTTAACTATGGTGCTGCGTATGGTTTACTCTTTCAATTGTGATTATCTAGTAATATATTTTTATTTCCAACGTGGAATAGAGAGTTCGTGGAGGGACGCTAACATTGAGTGGAAGGTAGGGGGAGTTCCCCTAGTGCCGGACGCTTAAGGTTTTTCCTTAAATAAGAAGAAAAAAATAATATTTTAATCTTTATATTCTACGTTATTTATAAGATAACAATATGAGAAATCAAAATTACACCACAAAACATTCAATATTATCATTATAGTTAACTTAAATTACGGTTAAACTTGATTATGCGATTTGGAGAAATCATTAAGTGGCACCTCGTACCGGACACAGTAAAAATTACTGACGCAACTCAACACGGTCTCAATATAGTTTACAGTGATCACAAATATAATCATTCGGAAATATTAGCACAAGCCTCGTGTGCCCATTTTTGTTAGCTTGAACACTGAATTGTTTTGGCAAATCTACCTAATTTACACTGTAAAGTAATTTCTTTACCAGATTTTATACATTTCATTTTATCAAACAAAGTACTTTTTGGAATACCATATCTTGAACATGCCTCTCTTAGGCTAATTTCTTTTGCCAGAATTTTCTGAAGTGCAGGTTTCAAATTATTTTCATCCCATGAACCTTTTTTCTTGCTATTCATGATGGTCACGTGTATCTTTTAAACACTGAAACCGAAATAATAAACAGTAATACAAATAGGAACACACAAGATTCAGGTTTATACTGTCCGGTAATAGGGGACAACGTTCTGTCCGGAACCAGGGGACAGTGAACAGATTGAAAAATTTATTTTTTGTGGAAACCAGTGCACTGTTTACACAAAACACAAAGGTAATTAAAAAAATACTTACCAAAAGATACAATAACGCAACTCACACGTCTTTTAGCCAGGAATATTGGTATATATAATAATCTAAACTTTACACGATTCACCGGATTCCCGTCACACCAAACAATCAATTAATTTATTTCGGATTTATTTAGGAACTGGACCATGTCGACACGTGATCGTTGTTTATTTTATCCCCTCTACGGTTTACGCGAAAGAACAGCTAAATAGCGTTTGAACTGTCATAGATATAGCTAATGTCCGGTATTAGGTGCCGTCCGGCGTTAAGGGAACTCCCCCTATCCACATTGCAGTTCTAGAAATTTAATCGACAAAATAGATGCTGCTTTTGTCTGTGGTAATAATGCAAATAGAAGCATCAAGGAATCTAATGTTGAATACGCCAATGAAAATACTGCAAAATTCAGAGGTGCACCTGTTGGAGTGCTAACTCTAAATACTTTTAATGCGTATTTTCTTACAGTGGATTTAGAGTATAATTTATCTTACGCTTATACTTTTATATTTGCAAAAAAACTAAATTGTAACTAGTAGATTACACAATTTCAAATATTTAACTAGACACGACAAGTTTCACGAGCACGAAACCCTCTAACCAGCAAGGTCCATTAAGAAAGAAATTCCTTTAATTACAGTTGACCATTTACTAAAACGCCAAAGAAAAAAGTACATTACAAGCAGAAAAGGAGCGGAAATTTAAAAATGCCAGAAGGGTGCAGCTGTGTATCTCTGTTGCTCATAGGAATACAGAGATAAGCAGAGAGCAACAATTCCCAAATATAATCCTAACAACTAACCGTACCGCAGTGTAACGCACGAAGGAAAATGGTAATGACACGTTCGGGTTTCCGAAACTTTCGCGTCGCGAGGCAGCAGCCGACTGCGGCGGGGATGTTTTCCCGGCTATCAACGGGGATCGATTCGTTTCACGAAGTTCAATTGGAGTAATTCAACGGTGTTCCCGATTTACACGCCGCCCCTACGTAATAATTCGCCTGTCGCGCTGCAGCCGAATCGTGTAATCAGCTTCCCGAAAAATTCGCCGGCTATCAGGGCCGCACGACTAGGCTAATGGGTTCGCGTTGCCGCGTTCAATTGAAACGCCGTTCTCGAAATTGCGCGTAATCTGATAGCAGCGATGATTCATGGGGTGTATGCAAATTGAAGAACCCTATAAAATGTACACATTTTACTTTCCTGCCGCTGGGTGGGCATAATAGTGACAGGGCTGCCGATACGCGTGTTTACACGGCTTGACGCAACTATGACACGATTCGCTCTGCTATAATGCCTGCAGATAACAACCGTAAACGTGTCGAATAAATATAAATGAATGGCTGGCGGAATCCTGTGAAGTTTTCGTAGAGCTTCAGCGGATTTATTCGGTTACTGATAAGAGACTAATTGTAGACTGAAAGGTAATTACGGCTCTGTCATTTTTTTAAAATCTCGATTACAATCAGAAACTGCTCAGAAAGTGCCATTGCTAGCAACGTGTATAAAGCGCTAAGTAATTGTAAGTTAGTTGAGTCGGGCAACCAGATTGCTGTGATTCGATTTGAAAGTGGGCAAATTGTGTTTGCATAAAGGAGAATTGTGAGGTCCCTAATTGAAGTATTTAAAGTGATTTTTAATATACAATTTTTCCGTCACTTTATACAGAGACGACAGTTCATAGTTCATTGTTTAAAATAGTCATCCTGAGTTCTCTAATAATTGAAGCGCAGTTACGGTTATTAATATTCATTAATATTAATAGCCTATCTCGAAGGCTGTCTAGTGCAGAAATCTATGTTAAATACTTTCCAATAACATCGGGTACGGTGTCTAAACAACAAATGTGAATTGAACACGCGGGAGGGAAAGTTGCGCCGGAAAGTGTACGCGATGCCGAGCAGTTTCTACTTCGCAGTGGCGCAGCTCGACGCATGGTCCGCCGAGCATGGACGAATGCACTGCTGTTAACTGAGTTTTAACCCATAAACTGCACGACTCGTGTTTTAAAGACAGCTTCTACCGCTGCTGAATCTAACAATGGAGTTTGCATTCTCTCGCAGGTAAACATAAAGTTTTATGTTTTATGCAAATAGGTTGATTCTAAAAACAGAATCTATTAAACTCCATTCGTGCGCACATATCCGAAGTCTAAAGCTACGTAGGAGATTACCACACAAGTTTCGCCGAAGAAATCCAGATGTTACATGAATATTATAATCAACAGAAAACCAGAATAATTCGGGAAGCTCGGCTTCTCGTCGACCCGGAACCAACCGAACAAAGAAACCGCCGTGAAGCAACGCCGAGCTGGAATCGATCCCTCGCCACGTGATCGTAATTAAGCCCGAAGCGGAACGTTCGAGCGGAATAGCGGAAGATATAGCCGCGGCCCTAATAACCGGCCCGTAATTTTAAACATTACCGGTGACCGTAGATCATCGTAGAGCGGACGATGATCGCGGGCTCGCAGGTGCACGCGCCGGTGGCGTAATCAGATTTTCGTAAAACGCTCGACTCGGCCCCGGAACGGCGCGGAAGCAGCGCGTGCCTGTATCTCGTAACGCAAATCGAAGCGCTGTTTCCGAAATCATCCGTAATCTGATGCAAACGATGATTTAGCGCCGCTGGCCGGGGCGGGGCGCGCGCCCGCGAAAAGAGGCAGTCGCGGGGGGTGGCTGCGGGCTGGAACGGGACGGCGACGTTACGGTCGGCGTTATTTCGCGTTTTGTTCGGCCGCCGCGCCGTTTACATCGACAGAAATCACCGTTAATATTGATGAAAGCCGCCGCCGTTACCACCATCGAACGCTGACGCGGCTTTCCACCCTCGTCTGCCGCGTGCACCAGCCGACACCCTCCGCGCCCCTCTTGCCCGCGCAACGAGTTCATCGTTCTTCTCGGGCGAGCAGCACGAACGACAGTGGCCGTTACGTCAGCATCAACGACCCCCATGGGCATCGACCACTGTCTCGTTCCGAGCACCATGACAATGGAATCAGCTTTTTTTGGGGGAAGTTGCGACTGCGAAGCGTGTAAGATGCTTGACATTTCCAGGGCGGCAATGGTGTTGTTGCCATAAGCGTTAATAGGGTGATGTTCGACGAGAAGACTATGGAGAGTGGTATGCAGCGATATTAATGCACTTTCAAATATTTGGTTATTTTTTAGTGATTGCATTTTAGAGGTGCTTTTCATTGAATATTTGAAGTACTTGGCGAAGGGAAAAGAGGATAGGGTAAATCCGGGAGACGCGGTCGGGCCGGAGAGTTGGTCGTGTCGCTATATTTCAGAGTCTATACGTAACAATGCATTAAAGTGCAGACCAATTACTTCTCTAGAAGCCAAATAGTTGAATGAATAGCGTTATTTTGATTCCTTCTGTGGTTTTCTGGATTTATAGGCTATAAAAGGTAAACTGATGTTACATTTAACCTCTTTTGTCAAACAGCGGTTGTACAGAATCGTATTTAAAATATACTTCCAAGTTTATTTTCCTTTAATGTTTGGAATAATAAGATAGTAGAGACATTGAGGGACAATGCAGCCAAAGTATTTGGCCATATTAACTCTTCCTCTCAAAGAGAAGACCATGTCTCGCTGCAGAAAGGTGAGATGGTCGAGTTATGATTTTTTTATTATTTTTGCTTATTTTTTTTATTTTTTATTATTATTTTAATAATATTTTTGTTTATTTAGTTTATTTATTCACTTTTGTATTCATTTGCCTTGCTAATCGCCAGTAGGTAATTCACTTTTTCTTTGATGTGTTCTTTACTTGTTTAGCGTAAACAAATTAAATATCAATGAATCCGTAGTTGTATTCACTCATAAATAATTTTGCTTTATACTTTGTTAATTTTCCATGAATAATTATGTGAGTGGTCTCTGCCAACGACGAAAACCATTTCTCCCGGCACCTCGGGAGAGGTGGTCAGATGTCATGACTTCAGTTTTCAACCCGATTTACAGAAAATATTGTCTTAAAGCAAATATCGACCAGTTTTTCTGAATCGGCATAAAATTCTGAACATATTAGGTTTGTTCTGATAAAATAAGTAATATCTATATCAGTTTTAATAGCCATTTTATATTAGGTCGACCGCGTGTCCCGGATTTGCCCTACTTGAAGGAGGATTGAAGTCTATGTATATTAAATAAGTCAAGTAGATATAGGGTAAACGATAGAGTAGTTGACCACCTAAGAGCTTCAATTTAGGTAAACGCTATGGAATAAGTAACTTGAATTTTATAAATGAAGTTTCGTTATACCAGGCGAAAAGAGAAGTTTCGAAGATGATTATAACAGCAAAGAAACTTTGAAGAAATCAGTAGTTTCGATGTTATGCTATTATAAAGAAACATAATTCAAAATTATAGTTATTGACCAGTCGTGGCATAGTTGTTGACCGGTCCAGGTACAGTTGTTGACCACTTACTGAATATAAAAGAAAATGCCATATGTTTTACTTTAAAATCATTTTTATTAAAACCATCTGTCAATATACCAAAATCAAAGACATATTGTCTTGGGGCAGGGTGAGTTTTATGTGCACCCTTCACGACGTGTGCCGTGCACTTCGCCGCGGCCTCATTGGCGTCTCATTCGTTTTTTTTTTTTTTTTTTTGGCTTCTTAGAGTTATCTCTCATTTGCACTTCCTTATCTTCCTTTTCTTCTTCTCTTTGCATCTCTCTACCTCCTTCTTTTTCTTATTTTCTTTTTTTTTTCTTTCGTCAAGCGCCTTTGATCTTCGAATTATCGTACCGACCTCCGGACCAATGAAAAATCAGTAGTCATCGGAGGTGCATACCCGAAACCATATAAATAAAGGGTAGATTGTCCCGTGCCTCCAAAGATCTAAATCAATTTTTATCGCGGTTTTTCAGCACGAAAATTGCAAGTGGTCAATAACTGTATTACTGTGCATTCGCCGAACCAGTAATTGAACACCCCCAAAAACACAACATAATCACGTTCCACAGGACTGGACGTATGCCGAATGTTAATATTGGGCCCTTGTCACCTATTATGATCAATGGCATTCACGGCAAACAAAATTGAACAATGATTATACAGCCATTAAAGAAGTCGCCGCTCTAAAGATGCCCGCTAAGCCCTTACCTTCTTTGAGATTTGAAATTGCGAGTTTTCCTTTCCGACGATCTCACGACGGAACGCGTGTACTGAAATCATCGGTTGTTGGTTGAAACGAAAGCTAGAACTGTCTTTTCTGATCAAAGTGCATCATTAATGCGGAAACGCGCAGGTTCATTAGACTATGGCGGCAGAAATTTGAAGTGGTCAACTTCTGTACCCTGGTCAATAACTGTATCGTTTACCCTAGTCTTCTGAACGAGTGATTATTTATTGAAGTGACTGAAAAGCAACGGATAGTCATCCTTGGGAGCAGATATAATTAAATAGGTACTAAAGAATGTGTAATAAATTTCAAAAACTCAATGGAAAGTAAAATTTTACGATCAGGACTGGAAAATCGTAGGTGTAATTGCAAATTATTTTAATACTCGTTAGTCTATTAACATGTCCGAACAAACGAGCCGAATAAGAAACTGACATCAAGAAAGTTACAATTGTGCAGGAAAATTAAATTATATAAGCAAAACAATTTATACGAATAACCAGAAAGTAAATACTAGAAGCTTTCGAGACTTTAGACTCTGCTACTCTGTGCTTTAGAGGTTGTTCTGTTCAGCCCCGCCGCCCGTGAAACATTTGCGGCTGTCAGCCCTCCAAATGAACAGTAAAAGTACTAATCCAATAATGCTGCGTGGCAGCGTTGGATATCCGTAGCGCGCAATAATACCGGGTGGGTGTATAAAAAGTCCCAGCCAGACTGACAGATGGACGACACGCGGTAGAATGGAAACGAGTGGACGACGAATTGGAAAAATTTCAACGTTAATGGCGGCGACGTGTCGACTAGCCCAGGCCACGCTGCACGTTTTTTCTTTCATGAGAAACAATAATGAAATTTCGAGCCACCTCGCTGGAACTCTTTCTACTTATGATCCTCCCATAACGCGACCATTATTGTGTCATGCATCTGCAACCCGAGGACGTGAAAGCAATTTTCATGGCGTTCCATGCTCACTTATGTTCATCGATCTCAAACAGGGACTGTGTTTTCGAGTAGCAAAGGTTTCGAGATTTACGGCGTACATGATTTCTACTTGCATTGGCGAACATGAAGGGGTTTTGTATCGCACACGTTTTTTTATAGACTGCTAATGGAGTCTGTATGAATATGCAGCGGGGGGTTTGAAAGGAATGAATTTGGTCACGTACTTAAATAGTTTAGAGGATTTATGCAGAGTGCAATGGTAACGGTGATAAAAATTAATGCAAAGTAAAATCTGCTTCCGATTTTAAAATACGTTGGTGCTTCTCGATAATAGCCATTTGATTCACGAATGAAGTGCACTTTAGTTACTACAAGAATGAAATTCTAGTAACTGTTTAACCTTGGTAGAATCACTGAAGCAAGAAAATTGATTACGGCCACGAACAGACTGCGACATGGGAATATCCTAAAGGATTAGTTACAACATCATTTATCAGCACCAAATGCAGTTCCCTCCACCTTCCTCTACATCTGAACTCAATTTATCGTCATTCACTGGGCCTTTTTTCACTCAGGTAAGCTCTCAAGGGCGTAAGCCCCGACGAGGAACAGTATTCGCGAGACCACGATTTAATGTACCTTCTTTCTGGTGCGAAAGCGTTGATGGATCGTCTTCGAGGAATACGGAAAGCTGATGGCCGTCGTGCGAAAAGCGAGCATTTCGCAGTGTCGCCTTTTCGTAGTAAAAAGAAGATGGCAGCCTGCGCTATCTAATATTATTCGCGTGTAGTTTAGTGATGAGTATTAAACCCACTTTCTTAATTTCCAACGAATTCAACTGGATCATATTGAATATCATATAGATCTCTGCAATTCTAAAAGCCTCGATTAGTTTCGCGAAAGCTCCGGTGAGCATTTTCTCTTACAAGGGTTTCAGTTAAGAGTTCCATTGGTAAATTATACGTCGACTGATGAATGAAAAATTTATCAAGACTTTCAACACCTATTGAAAGCTTCATGAGGCGTCAAGGCATTAACACTTTTCAGATTTAAATAATACTTGAATCAATTTAAGGACTCTCATACGGTCGAAGTGACTACAAGTGGTTTGAAGCTCTAGCATCACCACTTGTAGCACGAGTAGAACAATAAGATACAAAACCCCTTCGAAATGCGTGACAATTTTTCAACCTCGCGATACTTTTTTACTCCGGATAACATTGCCGCAAACTTCATTGCCCTGATGGCATAATTACGGGGTGAGAAGAAGTAAACTCTATCGCAAAACTCTCGTAATTTACTTCCAAAAGTGAATAAGCCGAGCATACCGTCCGATAGTTAGCTTCATACCTCGGGGGAGACTTTTTTTTCATTTCCAGTGAATGTGAAGTATCGCGAGCAACAATACGGGGAACGGGGAAGGCCGAAGAATTATTAATAAAGACTGAGATGACGAAATTATATAATTCTTCCATAATGAGACAAAGAAGCAGAGACAATAAAATTAATCTTCCTTGAAAAAATTTCTTAATTAAAGCGACCCCGTTTTTCAAAACAGTTTTTACGATTTCGTTCTGTCATAATTAGTTTTGTACTTCGCCCTTCTTATCTGAGTATTCCCATATTTTGTGTATGCCACTAAACAAATAAAATAATTTTGCTAACAACCAGCGGCCCCACGATATTGGGAAAAAAGTGTTTCTCAATTCAATGCTGAAATCAAAATAGAATAAAGAAGATCTGCAATTGTGGAGGATATTAGTGGCGCAACTTCAATTTTCCCATAATTGAATATTGCAATTTAGTTGTCTCATCATTTTGTACAGTCCCGCCAAAAATCTGATTTTCCGCCGCAGCACGGAACGCGGTTAAATTGTGCAAAAGCAATTTGACAAGCCATCGCACAAACGGCATAAGACCAATTCCACGAGCCAGTTGGCATAACTAGCGGCGTCTGATAATGAAAGAGTGTGATTGCCCATTGGGAATGGAAGAAACTAAGTGAATGGGTGCAAACAAAGGGAGGAAAGGTTTAACCGAAGGGGTTCCACGTAAATTTTTAAAGTGCAAACTACCCCCCAGTCTTTTCACACAAAGCCACACAAGTTTCCCTGCACCGAGCCGGCTGATGATTGTGCTGAAGACATTACGTGCATCGGGCGCATTAAATTTTAACCCCCGCATTTGCAATTCCCTTTGTCGTAGCTGCGCATTAGAGCGACGAGCGAGGAAATTTACGACATTACTGCTTATCGTCGTGCACATGAGAAATTTGCCGCGTGGATCGTCCCACGATCCGCGTTGCACACGAATCAAACGCGTAACTGGCCAAAGGTCAAGAAAGCTTGGGCGCAGGCGCGGGTGTAACCAGCGGCCAGGTGAAAATGGGCGCGTGCCAGCGGCACGTCCAGGCTAACTTGTAATTACCTATTAGGTCGGGTCGGTGCAATGCACTTTATAAACGCGCAGCCTTTTAACGCGGCGCAGACGACGAACGCGCTAGCGTATATCCGCGAGGGAAATTGTCAGCAAGCGTCGCGGCGAGCGTGGGCGAGTACGAGCCCCTATCGGGTCCTCTCTATAACTCAATTGTTTATTAACTCTCGTAACCACGTTTAAGGTCACCAAGCTCGTGCGACATAAACGTCGATCCGGCTCCTGTATCCTTCACACCTTCCACGAGAGTGCAGTGTATTAGCCAGAAGGAAAACGGAGCGGATAATCGTTGGGTAGAATTTAGCCGTTTGTAAGAGTTTAGGGCAAATTAGGGAACGGCCTATGAGTGCAAAGTTATGACCATAGGTGGCGTCCCAACGAAAGTAATGTAGCGACGGAATAGAAGGGACCGCGTAGAGTCGGCGCACAGTGGGACAAACTGCTCCTTTTTGTGTCAAAATCGTAGAACTTTTGATAGGAATAAGACAGAGGGATGAATCTTTTTGGAGGTTAAAGCTAAGATGTTGCAGATTAAGGGAAAAATGTTGAGAATGTATGACAAACAAGTTTTGACCTTGAAAATCTAAGTGAAAGTTGACATTTTCGAAGAAAATTTCGGTTTTTCCGTTATAACTTGTGGTTGAAGTTTTTCCTTTACTTGTTATACATCATTTCCTATAGATTTTGACGCGCTGAATTCAAATCCGGCCGCGGAATTGGTCTTGCCCCTCAGGATTCGAAAAAAAAATGCGATTTAAGTTGAAAAAATCGATAAAAACCGTGTTTTCTCTGGTTTACGTGCTTTGATAACAATATTTTAGATTTATTTATTGTATTTATTAAGGAAAATGAATATACTCGTGGATAACTTAACAATTACTATATAATTAAATAAGAAAAATCCAAAAAGTGAGGGTTACAGAAAGGGTTATGACGGACTCAGTGACGCTGAGTAGAGCACGTGTATCTGTTGAAGAAGCATCAAGAAGTACTGTGTATAGACGGGCTAGAGAATTACTAGAAAATAACTCATGTAATTTAGCAATTATTGAGTTAGCAGCTAGAATTAGCAAAGATCGTGCTGCTTGTGTAAATGAACAAGTCAATTCCAGTGACAATGATGAATTACGTCGCACCAAGGAATCAGCGCTGGGATCCTACTTGGAGCACGATTAGGGTAAATCCGGGAGACGCGGTCGGGCCGGAGAGTTGGTCGTGTCGCTATATTTCAGAGTCTATACGTAAAAATGCATTAAAGTGCAGACCAATTACTTCTCTAGAAGCCAAATAGTTGAATGAATAGCGTTATTTCGCTTCCTTCTGTGGTTTACTGGATTTATAGGCTATAAAAGGTAAATTGATGTTACATTTAACCTCTTTTGTCAAACAGCGGTTGTACAGAATCGTATTTAAAATATACTTCTAAGTTTATTTTCCTTTGATGTTTGGAATAATAAGATAGTAGAGACATTGAGGGACAATGCAGCCAAAGTATTTGGCCATATTAACTCTTCCTCTCAAAGCTAACGAGAAGACCATGTCTCGCTGCAGAAAGGTGAGATGGTCGACTTAGGATTTTTTTATTATTTTTGTTTATTTTTTTATTTTTTATTATTATTTTATTATTACTTTTGTTTATTTAGTTTATTTATTCACTTTTATATTCGCTAATCGCCAGTAGGTAATTCACTTTTTCTTTGATGTGTTCTTTACTTGTTTAGCGTAAACAAATTAAATATCAATGAATCCGTAGTTGTATTTAGTCATAAATAATTTTGCTTTATCCTTTGTTAATTTTCCATGAATAATTATGTGAGTGGTCTCTGCCAACGACGAAAACCATTTCTCCCGGCACCTCGGGGGAGGTGGTCAGATGTCACGACTTCAGTTTTCAACCCGATTTACAGTAAATATTGTCTTAAAGCAAATATCGACCAGTTTTTCTGAATCGGCATAAAATTCTGAATATATTAGGCTTTTTCTGATAAAATAAGTAATATCTATATTGGTTTTAATAGCCATTTTATATTAGGTCGACCGCGTGTCCCGGATTTACCCTATAGTAAAAGTAGACCCCATAAAAAACTTTCAAAAAGTAAAAAAAAAAAAAGATAATAATATAAATCACAAAAAAATAGAAGAAAATATGAATTATCTTTGTAAAAAGAAGTGAGATCCCCATAAAAAACTTTCAAAAAGTAAAAAAATCACAAAAAAGATAACAATATAAATCACAAAAAATAGAAGAAAATATGAATTATCTTTGTAAAAAGAAGTGAGATACCCATAAAACACTTTCAAAAAGTAAAAAAATCACAAAAAATAAAAGATAATATAAATCACAAAAAATAGAAGAAAATATATAATATCACAAAAAATAAAAGATAATAATATAAATCCCCCAAAAAATAGAAGAAAATATACAATATAAAAAAATATGTGAAATCAAAATGAGCTGCAAGTACATAAAGGTGCTTTCCAACTGCCCTTAAGATGACACAACTACATAGACACAGCTAAAATGCTGTGTGCATACATTCCATTACTCATATCGCGGACATTTTAATTAACCCATCAAAAAGAATCCCAATTAAAAACATTGTCGTAAATTAATCCCGGATTTACCCTATAGTAAAAGTAGATATGTAGGATTAGTTAAAGATTCTCGATCTAGGATCTGTGCAATTTATCCGGCCTACCAAAACGTTGTTAAGTTATCCACGAGTATATTCATTTTCCTTTCTTAACTATCTCCTACCAAGTTAATTTCGCGTGTGAGATGCGTATACGGTTCGGCAATCAAGTTGCGAGCATATAGTACGCAACAGGTCACGACATGTAAACCCTTTATATAGCACAATTCAAAGTACTCAACTATTCTGTTGTCCTTTTATACTCCATATGAATAAATACAATAAATAAATCTAAAATATTGTTATCAAAGCACGTAAACCAGAGAAAACACGGTTTTTATCGATTTTTTCAACTTAAATCGCATTTTTTTCGAATCCTGAAGGGCAAGACTAATTCCGCGGCCGGATTTGAATTCAGCGAGTCAAAATATATAGGAAGTGATGTATAACAAGTAAAGGAAAAACTTCAACCACAAGTTATAACGGAAAAACCGAAATTTTCTTCGAAAATGTCAACTTTGACTTAGATTTTCAAGGTTAAAACTTGTTTGTCATACATTCTCATCATTTTTCCCTTTATCTGCAACATCTTAGATTTAACCTCCAAAAGGATTCGTCCCTCTATCTTATTCCTATCAAAAGTTCTACGATTTTGACACAAAAAGGAGCAGTTTGTCCTACTGTGGCGGCGTAGCGGTGTGGCTAACCGCTAACGCTGCTGATCAGCACGCGGGCGGCTCGGGTTCGATTCCCGGCGCCGGTGGCTCTCTTTTTCCGTCGCTTACACGTTTTAAAAATATCGCTAGCCAAAGTAGTAGAAAAATATCCACGTATTTGCTTGAAGGGTTCTCCTTTCAAAAGTTGCTGCCAAACCTGTGACTATTCTACGGACTCTGCTACCGATATCTTTCCATTGTATGTGTGTTTATGTAGAATGCGCCCAGCTGGGAACGCAATTATGATACCTGGCACCTGATATAGCACACAGCCCGTTGTATTTTAAAGTAATGTGTACCTGTCCCGAGCGTTAACAGCTATAAACACGATAAGGAACGCTTTATCTCAGGATTCCCTTGTATTATTGCGGGGCTGCATGTCGGCGACAGTGTGATATATAGCACGGCAGCGTTACCCGTTACACTCTACACACATCGGACACGGCTTTCGAATCTTTAAATACGTATTTTAATACATCCGGATCGAACGGCTCGCAGACTTAACATCGCGTACTACCACGCGCGTATCGCCAGCACAAAACGTCCGATTATTGAAAGGAATATCTGAACGAGGTCTCGCCCGCATCATGTAATTCCAATATTTATCGAATCCTTCCTCCCTGCGCGGATGGCAATATCCACGTGGAATTCTAATTTCACATGTGTGTGTCGCTCTGCCGAAGCAGAATAAACGATTTTCAATGTCGGTTACGCTTGAATAGTGGCGAGGCGGATGGACGTGAAAGTGAAATTTCAACTTTCGAGCTGCGTAGGAAAACACGCTCTTCTCTGTTGTAAGTATTACACACAAGCTGATGCGACTTTGTCATGCGTTTTTCAAATGGGTCGAGTTCACTTTCTGCAAATTTCTGAATTCTAGTATACTCCAGCATGTTCAATATTCATTTAACAAAGTTCCTCTACATTTCGTATCAGAAAGTTAATCAATTTGGATTATAATTGGCTGCATTCAGTGTTCAGTGCTCGAAAAGTTTTAACAGAATCTTGAATTTCAACGGACACACTTGTATTAAGGTAGATGACCCCATTACCGGCCACGTCCCCATTAGTGACCAATTATTCATTTATTATTGTTTATTGCAGCATAGAAAGCGAAATATCAACCAGAAAGTTAAGAAATTATAATTAGAAGTGTTTCATTTATTGTTTCATGCGTTATTTATGTAGCCGTACATTCATCTTTAAGTAAATCCACATGTAAATTAGGACTTGGTCATTGACATGAAAGTTGACAGATTCCAGAGTTGGGCAAAATGTAATCTAATTACAAATTACAAATTACGATTACACTGTAATTGTGTAATTGATTACACATTATTTTCTGTAATTGTTAATTTATATAGTTGACCATTTGGTTTTGTCAACTATCTAAATGATCGATTACAGAAAATAATGTGTAATCAATAACACAATTACAGTTTAATCGTAATTTGTAAGTTGTAATTAGATTACATTTTGCCCAACTCTGACAGATTCTAATAACGTGAGGTTATACTACAGATATCATTAAAGTCGCAAATTTTACAAAAAAATACATGGATCCGCGCAGTAACTTACTCAAATTAACTAGAAATATATACAGAATTATAATATAAAAAGAAAATATTCATTTTCTTTCATTATTGTAGCAGAAAATCGTGGTCGGAAATAGGTACCGTCAAAGACCGGTCTGTACCAGTTTTCGGACATTTTACAAGTGGTGTTGTTAGACCTAACTAAAGTACTCAAGTAATTTTTTAATTATTAAATTTTGAGTACATTTGATTTGTACTCACAATTGAGTACAAAAAGTACTAATATAAATATATTTTCTTTAGAAAATAATGGTGAAAACAAAGAAAAAGGAGCAGAAGCGCGCGAAATACACGGAAACCGAGTTAATTGAAGCAATATGTAAAATAAAATCTGGAGTACCCATATGTAAGGTCAGCCGTGAATTTGGTATTCCTAAAACCGCATTGTTATATAAGAAAAGAGAGCCCATAACATCGATAATTGTTTAATTTTCATAAAATGTTAATAAAAATAGTTTGTTGTACTCACGAACACAAATTTAATAAACAAAATGATGCATTTACAATGGGGGAAACTGCTGGTCAATAATGGGGACGTGAGACGGTCGATAGATGGTACAAGTTGGTCAATAAAGGGGACATCAGGTCCAATATAATTTTCACCATAAGTTTGGTGTAAATAGTCAAATATCACTCCAAAACTAATTTGATTAAGAAACTAGAAACTTCAAAACATACAATGGTCCATACTTTACTCAAACATTGTCGTATATTAGTAAAAAAATTACTATTTCGAACCAGTCACAGTCTTAAACGGTCGCTAATGGGGACATTTACCTTATATTATTTTAAATACACCCAATGACGCGATGAACTCAATTTCGAAACGTTTCCTTGGATGAGGAACAGATGACACGAATTGGATGCTCATATCATAAGTTCGCGCCGCTTCCATAGTGTTTAATTTGTCACTGGTGCATTTGCTCCCCGTCTTAGCAAACAGAAATCTCCAATTGTGCTAGCATCCTTATTCAAACGTAATGGAACGCATGGGAATCGGCGCAAGCGAATGTTTGCAATCTCCACTGTCAATCGCCCCTGCAGGAAAGCTGCTCGAACTAAAACAGCTTTATCCCTTGATCAGCTCGCTTGATCCTTCGAATCACTGGGAATGTCGTGAACGGTGCAAACGGGGCTTGCAATAATCCCAGCCCGTGTAATCGTTTACAAGGATGAACGGGGAAAGAGGGCAGCGAGAACGAAAACTTTCCCTAAGTCGAAAACTTCCAAGCCCGAGCTGCCTGAACTTCTGACCCCCGGCTCCGCCGCTGTTCCCTCGGTTGACCAACACAGGCGAACGCGTGATCAGACTCTGGAAATTTCTACTCGGGCTCATACATACGCGCAACATTGTTCCGAGTTGGTTGTAAACGACAAAATCTGAACTGCCAGCGACGCTCGGTGCTGTTCGTTCCTGTATCTGCCCGCTCGGGCGCCACACGCGGGACCAATAAATCCGCTTACCGCGAGCAAAGTGGCGACTTCACCTCGTTTACACCTCCCTCGGATCTTTGCGCCCTGGTCGCGGCTGGAAATTTTGCGAACGGCGCGAGGTAGCCAGCAATGCCAGCTTACGAGGCGGAGAGTATGATCATTTAGGAGTAAAGAGGGTAACCTACGAACCACTGACAGTGGGGGACACTTTGGCGGCACTAGCTTCGCGTGGAAATTTATAATACACTAGCTGACCCGTTATCCGGTTTCACCCGGGAATTATTATTATTATTTTTTATTATTTTAGATAGCATATTTATAAATAGCCTATAATCTAATCTAGGACGTGTGTAATGTATATTCAGAATTTCAATGAAATCCGTTCAGCCGTTAAGGCGTGAAAGAAGGACAAACAAACAGACAACGTTTCACTTTTATATATTATTAGTAAGGATTGATACTATGAAGACCGAATTCGAATTTTCACAAAAAATATATTGTACAAATAAATATTTGCACTTATTTTAAAAATGTTCAGATTCCTTAATATTCATGGAATTACAAGAATATTACAAAATAAAATATACTGTATCTTAGGGTGTTTCAATTTTCCAAAGGTGCTATTTTCACGTAACTTTGCTCGCCCCCTTGGTTCTATTCATGTAAGTGATCTGTATGCCAAATTTTAGACAAATTTAATAATATTTAGGGGTTGCACAGTTTTATCACTAGGGTAGGCCTGACGCGGTAGTAACACTTTGACTTTTGAATACGATTGTGCAGGAACTATTACATTTACAACAAAAACTCTTATGCGGAAATGTTACTTATTTATCTGACATCATTGAGTCACAACAGTCTCACTGTATGTCAAGTAATATCCAAGTTATTAATAAAAAATGAGAAGCGGAGTGTTATAGTCCTAACGTTACAGTGTAATGTGTTGCTGACCCCGGATCGGTTGTAACACTGCACGAATTCTATGCGAACAAGACAATATTATTCGCCTTCTTTGACACTATTCGGTTCTGTTGCGGTACAACCGACCCCGACTGCCGATGTTACAATCGCCCTCGACCATGCTTTTGAACTTCAATTATAAATTGTGACTAACGAGACACTTGAAAGTGCTAAGTAACGATCAGTATTACTTTAAAAAAAAAGGCAAATTACAGATTAAAAAAGCACATACTTGCAAAGGGTGTGCTTACATTACAATCATAAGTCAGTAAGAAAAAGTTACTGTAGGGTATCGAAAAGTTATTTTCTTCACTATCCATGTCTGTTGCGTATCTATACTGCTAGGACATGGATTCCAAATGTCATTGTTCATCATATATCTAAAATTGGTGTTAATATCCATGATATGTTTTGAGATATTAGCGTGCTACATTCACCCCCTGTTACTACCGACCCCGTTCTACCCTACATATTTTCGCTTTGTCAGGTTTTAAAAATGTGGGTAAAATAATAAGGTACAGAATTTTTATAGATGTGAAAAATAATAATAATAATAATAATAAAATGTAAATTTATCTAAGTCTAAGTCTTCTTTGAAGTTTAGTTTCTTTTTCAAGGACTTGAGAATAAAAATAATTAACATTGGAAATAGTGTTTCCTTAACCTGCTACATATTATTTAGTGTGCAAAGTGTGCAACCTCTAAATATTACTCAAACTTCCTAAAATTTGTCAGATATTCTTTTTATATTAATAGGAATCAGGGCATGAGCAAAGTAAAAAAAAATTGTAATATTTTAATTTCAACCCTATAATATGAAACACCGTACTGTATCTATACAAAACCAAATAAATAAATAAAAATTAAATTAACTAAAATCCGTACAATTTTTGAGTTCATTTAATATGGATGGAACTACAAAAATATAACTCAATAAAATAGACTGCATACAAAACCAAATGAAAAAATAACTAAGATTAAATTTAAAAACCGGTTTTCGAATTACACAGATTTATGAATTAAAACCGGTTTTTAAAAACGGACGACACTCTACTTTCGATCTACGGAGTTCGCAGAGGATATCTGACATCATACCGTCAATCAAAATATTTTCCTGGCTCGGAGAATTTGTAATTATTTCATTAGGAACGATGATATTGCATCGAAGAGATGTTGCGCTAATGTAGAAGTTCTTGAAACGATTTCAAAGAGTTAATTTCACGGCAGTACGGAAAGTTGTTATTCAGAATTACTCTTAACGAGCTCCCCTGCCTGAAAGTTGACTTTGACCCAGTGAAGGGAATTATGTACTCCACGGCAATCTCGAAAATAGGGGAGGGGAATCAAAATGGAGGAACAGCGCCTCTACCAAATGCTCGCGAGCCGTCGGTTGAGCCGTTCTTAATAACATCGCGACGGGGGAGGGGGCTCTAATTAGGCGAGGACACAATCCCCGTGTTTGAGACCGCTGCAATGAGCCAGCTTCTCGTCTTGGCAGATCGGAAACTGCGCGATACGTGTTCGTACGTGTACCCTATTAATTAGCGACTAACACGTCCCTTCGTTAGCGGATAAAGGGCGCCGAGGGGCTGGTTGGAACTGCAAAGCGGATGTTAAGCGTAAATCGGAGCAGCGGCTCGACGACTCCATCCTCAGCCGTCGAGCACGCGGCCTCTGTTTATTAACAATTCCCGACTCTTCCCTTTTTCTTCGACCTCTTTCGCGAGAGGTCGTTGTCGCGGGGGAACAATGAGCGACGACGAACCCCGCGTTAGTAACGGGAAAGATGGCAACGACCCCGGCGCGAGCCCTGAAAGTCGAGGGCGCTCGGTGGTGAAGATCAACGATCGAGCACCACCAAAAATAGGGAGACTTCAGGTGTTAGACAATTGGACGTGGCTGTGCTGATAATGTTACAATGGGAAGGGTGGAAGTTCATTTTTGGAAGAGTCTGCGCAGTGAATTCCATGGGCGAAATGGAGTGTAATGATCCATAGATCACTTTTTAATGTGACTGTAATTTTGTGACACAAGCGCTGTCATTTTTTAAAAAATTTGAAACCAGTGAAATGATGATTTAAACTCCCTGCAATTCCACATGGACCGCGTCATATTTCCATTTTGACAAAATCCTTCGCGCCAAGTGCAGGAAATAATCGATTTGCTTCGCGTTTCAGATCTATACATTTCTAGGAGTAAACAGATTCTACGTTTGGGCGTAGTATTTTAACTACATATTGAACGAACGTGGCTTTCAGTAGTATGAATTGACAATGAGGCTCGGTGTTAAGTAGTGTGAATCCGTTTCGTGCTTGGCATTCCAGTAGCTAACGTTGCTCGTTGTTGAGAAGGAGAGAAACAAAATGGAACTCCAAGTTCTCTAAAATCTGATATAGAAGCTTCAAGTTTCACTGTCTATAAATGTACGAAGTAGGGTGACTGTACCTAATATCGCCAGTGTTCCTAATATCGCCACTCGCTATATCTCTTAAAGTAAGCTCTAAAATTTATCGGTTTTGCACTGAATTAGTACCTAAACATATGTAGGAAGACATACTATAATTGCAGCATCATGTGATCAACAATCACAGAAAGGGAAGGATTTTAGAGAATCTTAATAGTGTAAAAATTTATTGGACTATCACAATTTTACGTCACATTCGGAGAAGGTAAGTCTAATAAATCTGTGAATGCAAGAATATCTACTAGAAATACCTAATTAATGATGTACTTAAGAAATGAAATCGATTCAAATATTTTTCGTAATGAAAATAGCGTTTTTCTTTTAGCAGTATGCGTGTTCTCAATACCGCCTACCGGAGAACAATGGTTTCGATGTAATGCTTGTTACAGGTGAGGTCACGAAATGTGCGGAGCAACCGAAATAAAATTTATTTGTCCAATATGTACATCGGAACGTAAAAAATAAAATATTTTAAAAATCTATATTTTCAAATTTCTATATTATTCTAATAAAAACGAAATCAAAGATGGATAAAAAGACATTTATAGAGCAAGAAATAATAAAAGCACATGTGAAAATGACTTTAAAAACTCATATATACATGAATTAATCAATATTTCTTGAGTAGGCGATATTAGGTACACTTTTTTCAGGACCCGATTTTTGCATGTCTTACGTTTTTTGAGTCCTAATTAACAATTTGTAGGTTTCAACGATTCTAACATATGCTACATGAAAGATGAATAATTTCTCTATACTTTGAAACGAACTGCATGGAAAAATATCAATTATTATTCAATCGACAGCGATTTAACTTTTGCCTGGCGATATTAGGTACAGTCACCCTAAACTTGGTACGCAAAGGATGTACAGAAACTTTCCAAATCCAATCTTCATTGAAATATTAACGTCTTTATATATAGCTGTACAGCAAATCCTCGTTTGGAGCCCGTTTCTACCACGCGTTAGGAGCCCGGCGACTATCCCCACCATTTCTTGGAATCCTTCGGAGGAGAGTGAGAAAACCCAATGAGCGAGCGAGAGGAAACGAACGAGTCGACACGAAGTTGCCGTCGGCTTTCGTTTCCTCTCGCTCGCTCATTGGGTTTTCTCACTCGCGCCAGTGGCCGCGCGGAATAGTGTCTAGTCGCGTTAGGGGCCCGCCGCCAGCCCCGTTCGACGGGCTCCTAACGAGTATTTACCAGGGATTGTAACCGCCGCCTAACCCTAACCCGAACCCGGTTAACCGGGCGAAGGTTACTGTAACCCGTAGTAACCCCGAAGGAACGGCTCCCAAAGAGTACAGAGAGCCGGTTAACCCGCTCGGAGCGGGTTACAAGTGACATACGACATTCTACGTCCAAAATCCGACTATGGTTGCTCCGCGCGCGTCCACCGCTGCTATGCAACTGCAATTTTAACAAGAACCGGGTTGCATGCAATGACGTCAATTACTTGCAGGGTTTTGATTCTCCATGTAATTTTTAATCTCTCGAGGAAAAATGTTACGAATTTTCTTGAATTATACCCACGACATTACATGCAAATCGTTTCTTGGTCAAATTGCATCACCGTGTTGGATGAATGGCCTATAACAAATGTAACAATTCTGTAGAAGTTCGAAAGGTAATTTATTTATTTATAATAAAAATAATATTTTGTAACACAACTATTATATATGAAATTTACTGATTTGTAAGAAAATAGTATGCAAGTGTTAAAATGAAAACACAATGTTTATACTATACGGTCATGGAATATATTAAGTACATTTTTCAACTTTAGAAACATGTCACCCTCGAGGAGAAATTTGCAAAATAAAAATTTGTTTATAATTTGACGTTACATAAATAATTTTACAATTTCAAAAAAATATTATTCAAATAGACAAAATCTTCTGCATTAAAATAAAAAGAGGATGAACCTAATGCGATAGATAGTTTTTAAAATAAAAATTCATAAGTACAGGTCGATTTCACAAAAATAGGGAAACACTACGCCCTCTACCGGATTAGGGTAACCCGCTCCGAGAGCGGGTTAACCGGGTAACTCTGTGCCTAGATGCCTCGGGTTACCCGGTTATGTAAATTAGTCTACGGTACTGAGAACCGAACCGGCCTAGGGTTACGATTACAATCCCTGGTATTTACTGTACATACAACAACAGTTTCAGCAATTTAAAACCTAGACTAGGTATATAAACGTCATCCTAAAAATAATGACGTTTACCATTTCCACAACCCTTTATCAATTGCACGTGTATTTGCAAATGTTTAACACTTTAATGGTAGGTCACTAAGCACTCCACAATTCGACAAACGCTCCGACAAACGCTACCGCACACAATAAAGTTACCAATTTACCCTTCTGTTCTAAACTGTGTAAAACCTTCCGCAATACATGGCACATGCTTCCATCAAACACCACTCGATCAATCTTTAAAATCACTCCTCCCAAAGATGGACAATCACGCGTAGAAAATTCCCACCTCCTCGTTTTTGCGCCACAATTCACCCCCTTCGCCGCTGCGCCGCAGATTTTCCCACGCAGTGTATAACCCCGCAGCACGCCGTGCCCCTCGTCCGTTACTTAACCTCCGTCCAAGTTAATGGTTCGAATAGATAGCAAAGGTGGAAACAGGCGGCCATAAAGCATACAAGGAAACGGCGCTGGCTCGCGTCTCAGGGGCTTTCGGTCCATAAAGAAAAAAAAAAAGGGGAATCGCGAGTACCTCCGAGCCGGAGATACATCGAGCGCGAAGATAAAACGAGCTCCGGTGCGCGGCTCGATACGTGCGAGTGAAACGCGACGGGGCGAGAGATGCCGCGAGACCCGTAAGGGCCGATCCGAGGTGGCTCGCGTGATTAACGTTTACGAGCAACGCGGGCTAATTAAATGGACTGCTCTGAAAGCGAATATTAATCGCTGGTAGGTGGGCCGGCCGATGGGGTCTCGATTAGCATCTTTCGAAGCGATTTCCTTCGGAACGCCCCGAGGGAAAGCCGCCCGCTGCGAGGCCGCGACTGACAACTCGATACGGATCGAGTAACAAAGGGCTAGCAGGATTGTTGATTCGCAATGGTGGGCTTACGAGCCAGGTGGAATTTTAGGAGATTTTGGAAAACAGGGAAACTCGACTCTGGACCAGGGTTACCAGGCGATCCGGTACACGTACTGGCATATATGACGTCACTTACAAGGGGACCTTCAGGACTGGCAAACTCAGAAATTGTTTATACTTAGTATACGTGAAGGTCTTCACTCGGACTTTAATTTCCCGTAGCAGTAAGGCGCGCTTCCCATCCAAACTCGAGAAAATCGACTTTGAAAAAAGTGGAGTTACCTTATATATATTTGATAGAAGCCGATGACCAATGAGCAGCGTGCGTAAGTGCGTAGCGCTCCCGACTAGCAAGCATGAAGTCGTCAGTTCAAATCTCACTACTGGCACTATTTTTTTTTTTTTATTAATTTGCATGCCTACACCTTTCACATGCAAAGTTTATAAAATTCATGCCTAATTAACAGATATGTAAACATCTGTTATATGTATGGGTGTACGGTGTATACCGGTGCTCCACCTCCGAGGAGATGGACGTCACTTTCAATTAAAAACACACATCTTATTTAAAATTGTCTCTTGCTTGAAAAATCGTACTTTTTAATGCACATATTCATTTTTAAATAGGAATATTTACAATAAATTAGATTTTTCGTCCAAAAATAAAACACGTAGAGTAGAAAATAGAACTTGGAAACGAGAAAAAAAAAATAGTGCCAGTAGTGAATTTGAACTGACGACCTCATGCTTGCTAGTCGGGATCGCTACGCACTTACCCACGCTGCCCATTGGTCATCGGCTTCTATCAAATATATATATAAGATAACTCCACATTTTTCAAAGTCGATTTTCTCGAATTTGGATGGGAAGCGCGCCTTACTGCTTCGGGAAATTAAAGTCCGAGTGAAGACCTTCACGTATACTAAGTATAAACAATTTCTAAGTTTGCCAGTCCTGAAGGTCCCCTTGTTAGCTTGGATTGGCTCGGCGTTGACATGACGTCACGGCGTCACCAATCAAATATAAGTATTCCCCTTCTCCTACACCGTATGACGTCATATAGGCCAGCACACCGCCATTTTTTCAGTACGCCTGGCAACCCTGGTCTGGACATACCGCCTGCGAATATTTGACTAAACTTTGGGTTTACGATGTGTGACAATGTATAGGACAGACTGACATAGGATTTACTACTTCAAATCTCGAGTTCAACTTCTGTTAAATACTCTATCATCCCTAGACACCCATTCCCAAGTAAGAACGAAACAATTAATTAAATTTGTATTCTCACCGTGGTCTATTGCACCCCTTATATAAATCCTAAGCCTACCTATACACCTACACCCTACATCCAATTTTCTAATACAGTCGAACCTCGATAACTCGAATCCGAAGGGGAGGAAAAAATCTTCGAATTATAGATGTTTCGATTTATCGAGGTTTCGAGTCGTAGAGGTGTTTACAGCAGAGCCGATGGGAATGAAGAAAATTTTCGACTTATAGAGGTTTTCGAGATGTTGAGGTTCGAGTTATCGGGGCTCGACTGTATTTGTAAGATTAGTTACCTGAATTATTTTATTTTTTATGTACATTATTATATAGCCAATGTCACATATGATTCATACTAACTCGATCCAAAACTTCAGCGATATCAAACACCCGAACCTCGTCCACTTGCCTCGCAACTCCAATTAAGAGAGTATGTAATAGATGAGGTCCAGCAAAAAGAGACCTAGCCGCTGTTAAATCTAACTCTACCAGCCCTACGGTATTAATTCGTCGTAAGGCAGGTGCACACCATTGATGGACCAGTCTTCAGCATCCAGGCAAACCTCTCGCAGCCCTACGCAATTTTTCTCATTCTCCCACCTCGCGACTTTCGCCCCGTCGACCGCTGGTCCTTCGCGGGAAATCGCGATGCGCGATAGAGGGATCCCCGGTTTCCTTCCCTCGTGTGTTTTTTTTTTGCCGCGGGATGCTGGGTTAATGTTGAAAGCGGACTGGCGTAATGGAACCAGAGATGTATCGTTCCCTCGCGGATAACGAGTATTATATTTCTAGCTGGCCTCGTGGAATCGAGAAGTTCCAGTAACGAGATTGAAGCCGGCTGGGAAGAGGGGTTGGTGGCGGGGGTAATTAGTTGCATTCGCGGTACGTTCTCTCCAACGATTTTCGTTTTTAATTCCCCCGTATGTGGCCGACGGAATGAAGCCGGGATTCGCTGTTTAGCCGGCGCGGTGGGAATGATACGGGAAACTTTGCCGAAAGTGGGCAGATGCAAATGTAACGGCGCGCGAAGTCGAGTATTTGAGCTTGCGGCAGGATTTACTCTTGCTTAAAATAACGTTTTCAAAGTGCATCGAGTGGAAACTACATCCCTCCTTTCGTAACCATCGATCTCGACGTTGAACAATAATTGTACGCTTATTCTTACTTTGGCAAACGTGGTGAATGAACTTTCAGGTCATGTGCAGTACTGGCTATACACAAATTGTCGTGAATATTTTACGGGCGTGTTCCAGTCTACAGCTCATAAAAATAGGCGATCATTAGAAATTAATCGAAGGAAAACTGCCACAGATAATTTAATGGGACTTTTTGCATTGTATTAAGGATGTCTTAAACTATAGAAATATAAGTTTTTTTCTGTAATTAATCATTGCAAATGGCACTCCGGATTCGTCGAAATGGAGGCATCAAAAAAATTCATCGAAAACGGTGGGACCTGTAGCACCTAAACCATTGGTCTGAAATAAAAAGCAATGCCGGATTATTAAAGGGCATGAAAAAATTACAAAAAATAACATTTTTCTAGGAAATAACAACACTTGAATTTTAATCTCACTTTTTCCCTATGCTTTTCGTCTTTTCAACTTCCTTAAAAAATACAAATTTCAAAAAATTTAAAAATGGTTTCAAAAAACAAATTTTAAACGCGCAATCCTGAAAGGTTGAACATTCGATTTTTCGACATTTTTAGACCAGAACCTCCCCTTAATCGTTGGACAGTGAACAGTATTAGAACTGGTCCTATGAATAATCTTTGCAGGATCGTCAGTTAATCACCCTGAGTTTCTCAACTACCACACCAAGATATCGATATTGAAGCAGTCAGAGATATTCACTGAGATCGTCCAACTTAAACGAGCTCAGATCAATATGAAATTCTGTCGCAAGTACCAGTCACGAGGTTATCGTGGCTGTGAAATCGCATCGACTCGTATTAGAAGCCCATATGCGCCGCGTTCTACTCGCAGCGGCAACAGTGACCCGTTGACCCACAAGAAATGATATTGATCTAACCGTGGTTGACTTACACCAACGCGTTCCTATTATTAGCTGCACCCTCCCGCGGTCCCCGCGGTAGCAGCATTCTCTGGGAGGCTAATTACTAAAACGCGGGGTGGCAGGGAAGGGAAAAAAAAATCGCCCGAGATGTTATCGGGCCGCTCGACACGTGAGTGAACAAAGCTCGAGTGTTGTTCGCCGAATACCAGCGAAGTAAGTAATTACAGCGCGAGAAACGAAGCGTGATCGAATAAAGAGATGTCCGCCGCCGCCTGTCATTTGTCACTTCGCGGTGGCGACTGTCCCGCGAACGGTGTGCGCGGATAGTTAAACGGTCGGAGATGAAATTGTTGGATAAGCAACGCAATGGAGGAAAGTGCAGCGTCCACCGCCGATTCACCCCGACCTGTTCCCGCGTTCGATTTTGTTCGCGCAACAGGCGAAACGAACTGTCACGATCCGGCAATCGGCTGGAGAAAGTTGGACAGATCGCGGTATCGTCAGTTCGAAGATAAAAGCCAGTCAAATCTGCAGTCCGATTGACCCTTAGATAAAGCGGGACCTCGTCGACGTTATCGGGCTCATCGTAGGAAAGCTGCGTTTTACGGCCACTTGGAGCCGCGATTATCTCGTTGTAATTTGTTCGACCTTCCTATTGAATGTTAGGAACGCAGTAAAGAATTTTAATGGGGATAGGTGGAGTATGATATAACGTTTATACACTTCTCCATCAATTTCGGAGTTGGGTAGTTTGTTGGTAGACAGTCGCGCGTGTTGCTTTGAGAATTATTTTCAGCATGCGTTCATATCTCGTGAAATAATAGGGAAAAGGGTGATTTGCTATAAAAAAATTAATGGAAACTGGATGAATATTCGACTAAACTTTTACTAAAATCTCTCGATAACACCACGATTCTATAATTTAGTACCATTAAATGTCACTTAGGGTAGAAGCCCCAATTACTGACACATTAAGGACTGACTCTAATATTATTGCATAGTATCTGTATTTATTGACTAAAAGTATAAGTTTTTTATTTTTTTTATTATGCTTTAATATGTTTACTTCATGAAAAACATTTTGTGGGTCTCAGAAGTTCTATTTTTATATATAAATTCATTAATCTAAAAAACATATTTCGAGATCTATTACTGACACCTCTAAAACGTGTGTGACTGAATTACTGACACCCCAATTACTGCCAGCTAACCTAATACTGTTTATTACTCATTTTACGGTTATGTCGTCTCATGTACATGAGCAACTACTGCTATGACAGTAATACCAAAATGCTTGAAACGCTTGTACCAATCACTATCACCCATATATTAATTAAAAAGGATTAATTAATCGTTATATTACGATCGTTGTGACTTTCTATGATACTTATATTGTCCTAAAAAATTATTGTTTATTATGTAAATAATTTAAATATAGTAATTATAGCCATTTCTTTAGTGCCCTGTTTTCTCTTTCACTAGAAAGGAAGTCGCCATTTCCACTGTTGTCATCAAATTAAAATTTTGTATCGTCTTATAGAAATTAATGAAAAAAAAATATTAAGTGGTGCATTTTCTAGCGTATAGATTATAGGCTGAATTACATAATTCTTTTTGTGTATGACTTTACAACGTTTATTTATTCGTTATTTTCAGTAAAATAGCTTAAGGTGACAGTAATTGGGTAGGTGTCAGTAATTGGGGGTTCTACCCTATATTCTATTAAACACTTTGAATGGCGTGAGCGTGAAAACACGCCGAGGAATATTTCGTTTCGCGCACTGTCCCAGCGTGTTTTCGCGTTGGCATTTTCCTGGAAAGCGTGGAAAACAAACCAAGCACGTTCTGTCGCTTTCTACTCTTTGCACAAAACTTTCCCGGCAGAGACGATCGCCGCGGAAAGCTTTGAACAACGCAGAGGGATATATCCCGTCCTCGTGCCGCTAATAATTAAAAAAAAAAAAGAATGAAGAGCTCGACTTCCGAGTTATCCCTAATGAAAGCTGAATTTCTTTTCCACTAATGAACTTCTTCCGTGTGCGCAGAAACATTCCACTACTATATCTACCACGAACAACCACAATCGACTCTTATATTCCAATTACCACTTATTCGAACGAAGAACGCGAACACAAAACTGGACGCCGTTAGTATTCCCGCTCCCCACGCGGTTAGCTAAACTATAAATACCTTCGAGCTGCCCGCGAACGTTGCTTTGCATAAATTTCAACGTCTCCGGGAATCCCCGCGGAACGAAGCAAATCCGCGGGGTCTGCACGTCTCAACAATTACGAGCCATTTGCAAACACTTGGGGCCCTGGCGGGCGGCCGACGGTGCGGCAATATTTTCGCAGGTGAACGTACGAGATGGTTTTATATCAGTCGACGACTGTTTATTCGGCAATGGAAGATCGATCGGTCGGAACGAAAGGATTCCCCGAGCGTTTCGCTCTCCTCGGGGGCGATGTTTGCGCCATAACTAGCCAGCGTGTGGGCGCGCTTCCATTCGTTGTTATTCTTCTTGGTCGAGGGGTGTTCTTGGTCAACAAGTCGCTCGCAGAAAAAGCATTCCACCTTCCACCCCTCGTCGTAAAGCGTTCCGGCGAATTATTTTCGTACCCAGTCGCCCCTCTTTGAATATCGGCGCCACGCCGACCGACTCGCTTCTCACTCGCGGGTTGGAATCGTTTTTCCTATCGACATAGTTTCACCGCGAGCCGTGCCCGCCCCGCTCGCTGGCTAATAATTTTTTTATCGATGAATTTCAATTTCAAACGGGCGCCACGTCCCTCGCCGTAAAGTTCCGCGAGATCGGAGGAGCGGGGGCGGTTATTGACAGATATCCTGCATTTTTCAGCCGGGCTGCGGCGAACTGTGCTGTATAGCGTACAATAGTCACCGAGGCAGCTTCAGTGAAAACGATGGTGGTGCTGCTCGCCAGCCATCGCGGGCCCCGGTATTCGTCGTCCTTTCCGAAAGAAATTATTTCACGGTCGACTGATGAGGCTGGCAAAGCGGGCGGGGTGGTTTATAGAACGGCAGAGTCTTTTGCTTCGTTGCTTGATTCGTGGGTTTGAGGAAATGAATTTTGGATTAAGGGAGGTTTCTGCCTTGTTGGGTCAAAAAAATTTTTTTTTTTTTTATGTATCGGAAAGAGCCAATGTTTAAGAATACGTACAGCAAATTGCAAGTCGATATAAATAAAATTCGCAAAGTTATAGGCCGACGAAGAGAAGCGGGTGCCGCGCCGCAGGTATGAAATTCGGAGCGCTTGGGTCGGCGCGGCGCTATAAACCGCGACCGATGCAGGCTAGATTCGCGTCCTGTGTAACAAAATTTTATGATTCGTATTGTCTATATTTTTGGGTTTTCCCAAAAAACCTTACCTTGCAGCTGACTCGAAAAGGGTCCTCAGTATGATTGGCACCTCGAAGAGTAACGGACGATTTTCGAAGTTAAAACCGCGGTGCAAAATGTTTAAAACAAAAAAATTCAATCGCGAGGAAAATGAGCGACCTGGTCACAAGGCAAAAAAAAACGGCGATTCAGTGGTAATCGGCATACCAGGGAAAACGAAACATTACACGCAAGTACGTCGGCACAAAAGCTAATGAATTCTAGTGATACTGAAATCACCATTGATCCTATGCACGGGTACCGCATTATCAATTTTATTTTTGTGTTTTCCACACTTAGCGCCCTATTAAAATGCAAGAAATGTGAAAGTGACGTAAAGTTTAACGTGAAAGGTGAACAAGGTTTGGGATTCAAGCTCTGTGTCGTGTGTGATTGTGGCCCCACCGTAATTGATTCTAGCCCGAAAATTTCGAACAAATCTTTCGAAATCAATCGACGAATCGTGGTTGTAATGCGTTTATTGGGAATCGGGTTGCAGGGCATAAACCTTTTTTGCGGTTGGATTTGGGACAAGGAATTGCTAACAGCACATATTATGAATGCTTGGAAAATGCGTTGACTGCAGCGAAAGCCACGGCCGACGTACTCCTCGGAGAGGCTGCAAAGGAAGAAATTGAGAAAAATGCTGCAGCGGGAAATGAGCCATCTCATTTGACAGTTTCAGGTGATGGAACTTGGAGCAGGAGAGGTTTTTCATCATTGTTTGGCGTAGTCACTCTGATTGGAAAATATTCCAGTAAGATTCTGGACCTTGTTGTGAAATCCAAGTTTTGCCAATCCTGTAATTACTGGAGTGGCAAAGAGGGCACTGAGGAATTTGATAGCTGGTACGAAGAACACGAAGAAATCTGTGCATGCAATCACACTGGAAGCGCTGGAAAAATGGAAGTCGATGGTATTATCGAAATGTTTACACGATCCGAGGAGGTTCACGATGTAAAATATACCAACTACATAGGCGACGGGGATACGAAAACCTTCAAATCACTTCTGGAAATACAACCGTATGGGGAGGAATTGATCGTGACGAAGAAAGAGTGCGTTGGACACGTCAAAAAGCGAATGGGGTCAAGATTGAGATCCGGAAAAAAGAAGACGAAAGGGGTTGGTGGCAAAGGTGGTGGCAAATTGACGGATAAATTGATTCGTGACTTGACCAATTACTATGGTTTGGCAATTATCAGAAATTCTGATTCTGTGACTGCTATGAAAAATGCTATTTGGGCGACTTTCGATCACAAATGCTCGACAGATGCGAAGCAAAAGCCCGACAATTGTCCACCCGGACTTGACTCGTGGTGCAAGTGGAGACGCGCAGAGGCAGGCAACAAATTGCATGATTTCAAACACGAACAACCACTTGCGACTGAAGTTCAGAAACTCCTTCATCCGATATATTCAGATCTGTCGTCAGACGATCTGTTGCAACGCTGTTTGGGCGGACATACGCAAAATAATAACGAAAGTTTTAACGCTGTCCTCTGGAGGTTAGCTCCAAAACACATTTTTTGCTCGACAAAAATTATCGAACTGGCAGCTTTTATTGCCGTATGTATTTTCAACGAAGGTATCACCCCCCTACTGCGTATGATGGAAGTGATGGGCATCATAATTGAACCTGAAGCCAAAAATAATGGCCAACAAAAGGGATATGGTGCGCGTGAAAAAAGCTGACGCTACACATTCCGCAGCATCAAAAGAAGCCAAGATTGGCCCGAAGACTGGAGCGGACAGCTCAAGAAGAACTTTTTGAAGAAGAGGAAGGTATCCTCTATGCTCCTGGCATAGCAGATTAGGTGTAAGTATGAAACTTTTCATTTTATTCGCACATAACCTTCGGTTTAACTTTAAACGCGTTTTTCTCGAAACTACATTTTTCAAGTTTGCGGAAGTGCTCCTACACGCACTAGTTAAGCAATCTTTATGAAATTTGGCAGGCACGTGTACAACAAGCGTCTTCATTAGTTGACCTAGAATTATCAAAAAATACTCTACTGTTTTTATTTAATGAACAAAAAACTGCAAAAATTTTTGGTGAAAAAAAATAAAATCTCTTCGATCGCTCACTATTGTTTTATTTTCCATTTTTTCTTCTTGATTCTAGGTCAACTTATGCACAATATTGTACAAAGTAAAAATATGTATCATTTTTTTGCTTCAGATCACCTTTCCGGGACTCAGGACTTCCGCAAGCGATGAATGTCATCGCCCGCGCACCGACATACGTGGCTCCTCCCACTCCCACTACCATGTTTTGTCAAACTTTAAAAAATATTTTTATGTTCAATAAAGACCGCTCAGTCAACATACCAAATATCAACATTCTATATTTAATACTTTTCGCATAAAAAATTGGTGGAATATCGAACCTTTTTTTGGTCCAACAAGGCAGAAACCTCCCTTAAGTGTCTGCCGACGGAGGTGTCGAGTTTATGGAAATTATTGTCCAGTGGTAGTTTATTTGGAATTATTCGTTCGCGATTGGATGCTTTATTTGAAGGGTTGTTTGTGGATAGACAGCGATGAAAATGTTGGAAGACTTTGTAACAGGAATTTAATGTATATGTTGAAGATTGCATTGTAGATTGTTGAATGGGGCTATTGACTGCGGCTATGATGGACACTTGAATTTGAGTGCACTGAGACTTTCAGGATGTAGTGATGATGAGAATATTGAAGTGGTCAGTCTAGGCAAAGCCTTATTTCGTAGAAACTACTTTAAACGAGCATATTATATTCTTCTTTGATTTTTAAAAATGCGATTGAAGCCGAATTTTTAAGAGAATAATTTGTCTATAATTTTCATATTGCAAAGAAGACTGTCAGTCTGAAGAAAAGTTTATTTATGGTTAATTGCGAAAAATTTAATTAAAAAAATTTTAAACCAGTAAAATGATGACTTAAACCCCCTGTAATTTCAAGTGGTCTATATTATGTTTCAATTTCAGCAAAATACCTAACATAGTTTGCAAGAAATAATCAATTCTGTATCACAAAAATCTGTCCTTAAATGATGTATGAAAATACAAACCATATGCAGTAACATTCCATAGTTCCACAAACATTCCACCTATCTTCTCATTGTTGTTCCAAAACACGGCTTAAATTATCAATTAGGCCTCGCCACAAATATAATACTCACTACGGTGGAGTGAAAAAATTTTTTTTCAATGATCAAATTCTAATAGTGCGTAAAAGTTGTCTACTTGGCCCAATAAAACGTGTAAAAAATTTCAGCTCGATCGGATAATTTCTTCTGTGTGCACCAAAGGCCTTAACTTTCAAAATTTTAGTACAAAACTTATGAAACTGCAACTTTCTTCAGCTGGTGGATTCTACCTTTTTTTATAGCCAAGACTATATTTGTTGCGTAAATGAAGCAAAGAAACACCCGTGGCTGGTTTCGGAACGATAGGAATGGCACTGTAAACTATAAAAAAATGCAGCTCTTCGCTCACTTTCCTAACGGAACAAGTGGCCCAGAACCAACCACGCGGAGGTAGCTGTACGTCGGGCTCCTTGTTTTTTGTATTTTATATTTTTTCGTTTTTTTTTTAATAATTTAATTGTTTTTTATGTATTTTGTATTTTTTTTTTTTTTTTAATTTTAAGTTTTGTTCTAAAATTTTGAAAGTTAAGGCCTTTGGTGCACACAGAAGAAATTATCCGATCGGGCTGAAATTTTTTACACGTTTTATTGGGCCAAGTAGACAACTTTTCCGCACTATTAGAAATTGGTCATCGAAAAAAAGTTTTTTTCACTCCACCCTAATACTCGCCTTTCACGGAATCCCATCCGCATTTTTGAACAAGAGGAACATCGATTCGGATCGCGTAACCTTTCGCCAATAATACTGACGGCCGTAACAGGCGGATCGCGATGCTACGAAATTCTATCCGTTAATTAATGCATCGTAATATCTTCGGATTATGTTTGACATGAGGGAGTTTCGTGATGGTGCGGGAGTATAAGTGATTTGCGAACTGGTAATAGTAATGTAATACCGGCCTAGCTGGCAGGGTTCCGCTGTCGAGGACCGATTAAATTAAATATTACAAATGTGAAGTAATAGTAATCCCGGCCACCGTGAATAGGAATTAGAGCGATGAGAACACCGGCAATAGCGATGCTGCGATCCGTCACAAGGGCGAATTACGCGACATAATGCACCCACGCATTTCCAATGATCCCGAAACGATGACGCACTCGTTCATCAATTATTGTATTTCATCCTGCCAGCTCCGCCCGTGCGGATGGTAAATATTATTAACGATACACCTAATATTTCTCGCTGCTCGCCGATGCATATTTGCGCAGGTGTGTTTGCCGCCGTGTGCACACGAATCGTTAAATTCATGCATATGAAACGACGCTTTTTAGCCCTTTGAGCTAGAATTTATTAGCTCGTCAATTGATCAGAGAGGCATATTTCGCTCGACGCTGACTAAATATAGAACCTCGGAATACGAAGAAATATAGTATACAGAGATTTTGAAATTAATAATTCATCTGGTTCTACTTTTACAAGGTTTCATCGTGTCAGTATGTAACTTTAATTTAAACCTTGGCGTGGCGGTACTACAATACTGTAATAATAAATAAAATAGACCTATCTGTATAGACTGACGATCAATTAATGAATGGAAACTTAAGGTAGTCCATCAATTACGGAGGCCATTCTTGTAAAGATTCGTGTGACTGTTGTAAATTAAACTTAGCGAACTAGAAACACCGATGTCTTCGCTAATTCATACCTTATCTAAAGCTCTACTTACATGTACACTGGCTTTACTACTCGGCTTCGCCCGAAATTTAGAATCTGATTTTATAAAAAAATTATTTCTATTTTTTTTTTTGTGAAAATAGTCACATTCATCTGGATTAGCTAGGCATAATGAGCTGGGACACATTTCGTGATCCCAGAGTTTACCGTTCGAAAGTTTTTAGGCGACAGACAAACACACAAACACTTTCTGCTTTATATATTAAGGGGTTATGCCTACCTGCAAGGTCTGAAAATGCAAGTATTTTCGGGATTTTTTGGGGGAAAAACTTGAAGACTTTTTTAAGCAAACCTTTGTGTATTAGAAAGTGTACATCTTATATTACTTGTAGTAATTATTCCAATGGAAAATATAAATAAATAAAAGAAATATCAGTGATCTCCCGGCAGCGATTTTTTTTTCAGTAGTTTGCGGTGATCACTCTAACTTTGACCAGATTCGTCTGAAATGAAAAATTCGAAGGAATTTAGTTAGTATATTAAATTATCTTGTCCTTAATCGTTCATTATCCCGAAAAATTAATTTGCTACAAAATGGCGGCTGTTCAAATTAAAATCTCGATTTTCGCCGCAAAAATCGCTCATTTTTCATCTGTAAAACAAAAACTACGCAACGGAAATGAAAAAGCCACGATTAAGGACAAGATAATTTAATATACTAACTAAATTCCGTCGAATTTTTCATTTCAGATGAATCTGGTCAAAGTTAGAGTGATCACCGCAAAAAAAATCGCTGCCGGGAGATCACTGATATTTCTTTTATTTATTTATATTTTCCATTGGAATAATTACTACAAGTAATATAAGATGTACACTTTCTAATACATAAAGGTTTGCTTAAAAAACTCTTCAAGTTTTTCCCCCCAAAAATCCCGAAAATACTTGCGTTTTCAGACCTTGCAGGTAGGCATAACCCCTTAAGATAGATAAAAATGAAGCCAGTGATACCACTCATCTCCGCAGCATTAAAACTACAAAACCCAGAAGCATTGGGTACCAATGGAAGCCACTAAAAAATTGGATTTTTAACTGTCATGCTATACAATCAATAATCCCCTTTCCCATCAAAATATAACCTTTCCGCAACCCCAAAGTACCAATTACTTTGTGATTATGTACATCCACCAATTAATTCGAACAATCAAGGTTGTCCCCTAGCACAATCTTCCAACCCACGTTTCATACATACCTCACAATCTAACGTGAACGTGTCCCCTAATGATTCTGTTGACCAACGCGTGATTCGCGTAAACCGATATCGCCAGCCGCTCCTTCCGTCATTAGTGGCGTTTCTGCGGCATTCCGTGCGGTCATGATCGCGCGGATTATCGCGAATTAAGTAAATAACGGGTGCCTGGGACGCAATTATCGAGGCTGGCGAGCGCGAAAGGGAGGCCAGACGAGCGTCAGCTTCCATTCGGAGGGGCGAGAGAAAGAGAGAGAAGAGTCGGAGAAAAGGCTCGGCGGCGGAAACGGGAGGAATAAAACGTCGCCGCGCAATCCCGATTCTCGTTTTTCCTGTCGCGATATCGCTCATTTATACGATTCGGAGATCCAGTGGTAATCGCGAGCAGCTCGTTAACGCGCTCCGCGAACTGGTCGAGGGATGACTTTGGCGCCGATAAAAAGCTAATAATGCCGACCTTTAATAAGCGTCGGCGTATAATTTAACCCTCGGGCCCTCTATCATCCGGCACCTTCCCCTCTGTTTGCTTTCTTCCCCGCGTCGACGTGTTTTTCGCCGTCTACGCCGGCGGAAGGCCGCTCCTCTTCGACAGCGGGGACAATTAACGCATGGCAGACAATTAATGCGATAACCTGCGATTCCTGAATTATTCAGAAATCCAGTCTCGGCGGCATGCTAATTGGATTTATAATTTCGGCTCGGTTGGTTGCGTGTTTCGAGAACTGGATTCTGAAAGACTTGTGCAATTCTGGATTCTTCAGTCATTCGTAACAGATAATACTATTTATACAGACATTTACAGATTATTCGATTACTTAATTCTTTACTCGACCCTCAAGAAAACGGGTAAACCTTCTCCAACGGCGGTCAAAATGGAATTAAAAGTGGAGTATACTGATAGGTAGGAATAAACATTGGAATATTGAGAGAGCCAATGAAAAACGTGACGAGATTGAATTTCAAACAAATTGCTCCGTTGCTCGAAGCAAATGCTTGGATATCGAAGGAACCGGATCGCTTTTCCAACAATATTCAAACCTGTCAACAATTGATTGCGCTTGCGAGCACGTGAACGCGAAGGATGTGGAAAAAGCGAGCTGCTATGGTAACCTGCAATGTTACGGTTCACAGGTACGGAATGTGGTTGCGTAAATCGCATTATTACGACTGTAATATCGTGGACGTAAAATTTCATCGGGTTTCCTAGGGCACACGAATGTTGGCGAAGCACACAGCATTCATATTCGGCATAAATACGAACCCAACATAATCGTGTTTTCACTCCTCGCGTTTTCTGCGTATGATTTTAGTTCGTAAACGTGTACACAAAGGTAAGTAGATATTATGTGAAGTGTAATATAATTGTTTGTTATTGCTGAAAAACACAGGTCTGTACGCTTAAAAGTATTCGAGATGGAAAGGCTGTTAGAAGGCAGCATGTATGTATTATACTTTTGCACATTGGTAGAGTAATGTGGGGCAAGAGTGCGCACTTAAAGTTTAGACTTCTCTAAAATCCTTGTTATTACACTGATAGTCATATCGTTTTGTGAGAAATAACTAAGTACTATCCCTTATTATTCGATAGGCAGTGACTTCATGTAAATTTACCTGTCACAACTTATATAAAATAAATATTTCAAAAAAGTGTCAAATGCGAACTTTTACCCGCTATGTGGGGTAAAAGTTCGTATGTTGTGGGGTGAAAGAACGCTTCTGTTATTCCCAATTCTGCAGCGATTTTTCTTTTTGAAAGTCCTGCTTCTATGTTTATCTCGAGCGATCTGAAGCATCTCACTAATTGGTTTTCGGCCGGTTGCCCCCTTATAAGTTCTAACAATAAATGAATAAGACAATAAAATAAAGTCATATTTTTTAATCAAAAACTTAATAAAAAACGTATTTTGGACAAATATTGCGGATTAAAAATTAATAAAAAAAAATCAAAAGCTGATATCAGCGTGGCTCAACTATCATAAACTCAAAATTTATTTCCATGTTGTAATTGATAATTAATTTCAAATTTATTTTTTATAGTCGGTTTAATCGGTGTTCGTTACTAATTTAGCAAACTCTAGAAATAAAATAAGTTTAATGAACATATAACATCCGTCAAATTATTTTGGGACAAAAGTTCGCATTCGAACTCTTGCCCCACTGCGTTGTGCGAACTTTTGCCCCCACAGCTACTTTTACATTGTTTAATCAATCCTGTTATCTGTGAGGAGAATTGAAAACTTCTATTAGCACTTTTTAATAGAAGAATTTCAGCTCTTTCAGGCGGCATATTAATTAAAATATTTACTGATCAATTTATAGGAATAATATTGATTCCCAAACATGAGAATATTACATCAGAACTAACGAATTCAGTACTTACTGCATTGTAAGATAACAAACCGAAACACAGCCACGAAATTCGACATTAGTGACTGTTTTTGATTGACAATTGACTGCCAATCACCATTGGCAACTGCCACAACTCAAACCATGAAATTCGCATGATGCGAACTCTTACCCGCTGCGAACTTTTACCCACCTTTACTCTACACGTAATCGAATATTTCTAACAAAAAGATCAATATTTCGAGTTTGCTACTAACCAATGCTACTAAGCAATAACAGCTTTTACGTTTATCGTTATGCCCCGCAGCTTATTGTTGACCGCTCTCATAAAGTTTTATTAATTTGTCATGCCACGAGAGCTACGTTAGCTATAATAAAATAAAATGGGAACAGCACTCGCCCATATAACGGAGCACAAAAAAAAAACAAACGGCAGCAAACAGAAAGCCAGAGAAGCCAAATCCTCCTATCACCGGATACCTTCGCGTCCTTTCACCATTCAATCCAGAGTACATAAAACAAGAACCCCAAAAAAATAAAATAAAAACTGAAAACTTGCAAATGCCCCAAAAAAACAGAACCCCAAAGAAGCTATAACATATAAAATACCAAACAAACGAAATCCTCCAGATCACCGACTACCTCAAAGTCTCCTCACAATTTAATTCAATACACCGAACCGAAATCCTACCAGAAACAAAGCCCGAAAGCAACTACAGCGTACAAAAACTCAACGCGACCGATCCCACCGAATACCTCCGCGTTCCTTCACACTTATAATCGCCGATCACGGATTTCCTCATAACGAGCCAATTCCACGCTGATTCGCGGCTACGCGTGCGAGTCGATGGAGCGAATTCCGCGGCGCCCACTCGCGTTCGATCCTTCCAGTCTCATTCAGCGAAATAGACGGATAAATCACGTTTGGAAGGTAAATTTCGTCGATCCGAGCACGCCGCGTACGCGTCACGCGAAAGCAAAACCTTGGAAACGGGCGGGATCAGACGGCGAAGAGGAAGGGAAGGGAGGCGAGCGTCGAGGGCACAGAAAAAGTATTCCACTCGATCGTCGGGCTGCTCGGATGGATTATCTAATGTCGGATTATGACATTGGAAAATTGGGTCGTGCTACTGGCTATCCAGCCCGTACGATTCGTCACGCCGGTGGTCACGGTGTAACAGCGTCCCACGAGTCTCCAGTAAGATCGGATAGCGGATACTCGACGAACGTCCGTAGCGTTAACTAACCAACATGACTGTCACGCTGCCCCACGGGGACGCGGGCAAGGATTACCGTGATATCGCCGCGCGATCCTTCTGACTCCCGTGTCGCTTACGAGGGCACCAGCTGCCCGAGCCTGTCCAAATACCAACGGAAATATCTTTATGTCGCTTTTCATCGAACACCTCTTGCCTGAAGAAATCAGAGAGTGGAGCCGAGGTCGATGATTTTCAGCAACAGTTCAGTGGTGGGACTGTAATTAATCAGCACTTGCGAGTTTCATAGTCGTCTCCGTGTAGAATTGTAAATCGAATTTCTGAGAGTCCTAATGGCACTAGGAAAAGACAATCATGTTCTACTATTTTATACCTACCCAGATAGCACCGGACATCCCATGGACGTCCTTTTCATGTCCAGTTTATATCCGAACGTCCTACGTCCATTTTGAACATACATAGGATGTTCTTAGGACTTAAATTTCGGATGTTCTAGGAACGTCCGTTTCTTAAGTCATACGGACGTTCTTAGGACTTAAATTTCGGATGTTCTAGGAACGTCCGTTTCTTAAGTCATACGGACGTTCTTAGGACTTAAATTTCGGATGTTCTAGGAACGTCCGTTTCTTAAGTCATACGGACGTTCTTAGGACTTAAATTTCGAATGTCCCAGGAACGTCCGTTTCTTAAGTCCTACGGACGTTCTTAGGACTTAAATTTCGAATGTCCCAGGAACGTCCGTTTCTTAAGTCCTACGGACGTTCTTAGGACTTAAATTTCGGATGTTCTAGGAACGTCCGTTTCTTAAGTCCTACACACGTTCTTAGGACTTAAATTTCGGATGTTCTAGAAACATCAAACAATCTTGTATGTCACGTAATTGTTTTGCACGGCTACATTTCGAATGTTCCGAGAACATTCGTCTCGTAAGTCTTGTGAATCTTTAGAACATCTAAATTTCAGATGTTCGAAGAACAACCGTCTTGTAGGTTTTGCAGATGATTCAGGTTCGGTTGCAAAACAGTCTTACGACTGAACCTCGCCTTTGCGCTATTTTTTTGTGCAATGAAGACGCTGAAATGCTGAAATGTTCCCAGATAGCTTACAACGTCTTCAAGACGTCTGTCTTAAGTCGTCGTTAAAACATCTGTCTTGAGACGAATGTGAAATTTTAAGCAATGAGTCTAGAGGTCGAATGATGATATTCTGTAGAATATTTCGCGTCAATGCACATTTTTTATAAACTAGTAATAAACGTTATATACCTAGAAATTGGAATTATTTGCAAGGAAGTGTCTTGAGTAGTTGCGAAAAGCAGTTGCCTCGTAATCTGGGAGTCCTCGGTTCGATTCCCGTCACCGTCAGGTTTTTTTTTCTTAATGTCCTAACCCAGACTTGATGAAGACGTCTTTAAGGCGCTTTTAAACCATCTGCAAAACGTCTTTAAGACGCCATTTGGACGTATTTAACTTTACTTTCGGACATTCGGAAAATGTTCTAAGAATGTTGACACAGCACGTCCTCAGGACGTCCCACTTTGTAAATAGGACCTTCCTACGACATTTAAAGAACTTAACGAGGACGTACAGAGGATATATGGACCTTCTCGGGACATTCTCCGAACGTACAGTACGTCCGGAACGGACGTTCTTCGGACGTACATAAGATGTCTTTGTGCTATTTGGGTACTGATCTCACTAATCACTTTCATGCTGAGTGTCGCGATGGAATTAGAACGGACGCAACCTGTGGCCAAATCGATGTTACACGCGTCAAGTTTTATGTCTCAGTTGCCATTTCCCTGAGAAAGTAAGAATTTTCCCCGAGCAAGCCTTATGCATTGGGAGCTTCCTTTCAATCTACTTCCCAGAGAATTTAGCCTGATCCGTTTTCCCTTTACGAACAGCAATAAAGCTGCGTTACTTTGACTGCCAGCCCCCGGAACCTGGCTGCGCCGCGCCGTCCCTCCTCCAGCGCCCCCACGAGCCGCGCGGAGTTTAAGAATCGAAATCCAATTTAAAAGGGGCTATCGGTGTTTACCAGTTTATGCGGGCGTTCGTCAGGGAAAGGGGTACTCCGCCCGAGATTATCCGGTTAAACTCCATAAAAATCTAAACAGAACCGTGGCGGGGTCGCCTCCTTAAAGGCTATCCCCATCGCGATTTTACGTCTTCTCATCTTCAACAAAGGATATATCGCTACGCTCCCTGAATGTTTCGCGCTAAGAGATCCAACGTTTTATTGACGTTCCCGCAGATTGGACCAAAGGCAGCTACACGGAAATCCTTTTGTGTTGGAGATACACCGGCCACGCTTGTTGTGCCCTGGCTTTATATTCTCCGTATAGTTGCGCCCGTTTCACCCTTCTATGTTCCCCGGCGCCACTCTATCGCGCGATTTTCATTGTCTTAATCCGACGGAACGGGCCGGCGCAAGCGGCGCTCGGCTCGCGAAGATTCCTCGGCCTATCTTCGCGAATCCCCGCGTTACCATTCACCCGTTGGCAGTAAACTCTGCGCGAAATCGCTGGCGATGTATGCGAAGCTTGCAGGTTGCGTTAATATTTGGGAAGCGGAGGCGATGCGGGGGTCTTACTTTCAAGTAAATAGCAGACTTCGAAGGTCCGAATTTTCGGAATAAATTTAGAACGAGCGAAATGATGTGTTAAACGCTCCTGCTCTGATTTCGCGTTGGAGCATATCACATTCTGCTTAGATTCATCAAAATCTTTCAAATGGCTTCATGTAGGGGAGAGTTGCCTTTATTGGACCGGCTCCTAGATTGGACCATTTGTGTATCTCGATAAACAAATATATTTGCAGTGGTTTTTTTTGGCTACACTGATTTAGGAAGTGGAGATGGAACGTGCGAGAACAGCGAGACGGTTATTCGTTTGCTTGTCGTTCAGCTTCGTCGAAATAGAGAAACACGTGGTGCACGATCATTATGTTTCGTGCTATTTCAAGCGAATTTCTTTCTACATCTTATAAGTACCATAATTTTAAACGATACTAGTGTAAAGTGTGCTGTCTTAGCTACAACTTCATGCCCTTACTTTCCCATATTCGTATAAGTATAACAATGAAAACGTATCTTTTTTATGTAACCTACAAGTTGCCTAATATTGGACCATCACTAGTTGCTTGAATTGGATCGGTGGATTGTAGGATACAATCTATGTTATGGTAGCGAATAGTTAAAAGCATACGAAAAAGGTTTCTTTCTTTCAAGTATTGTTTCCTATGTAGCAGAAACAGTGAAGAAGACATGATACGATGTCTTCAATGTCGCACCTGGGTTCATACACGTTGTGCAAATGTGAAACCCACCAAAACAACGTACTATTGCACTACGTGCACCGTAAGATACTTGTTTCTTCCTGTTTCTATTTTTTTTTTTCAATGCCCTGATCAGTGTTTTTTAGATTGTATAATTAAATTCATTGGTTTTTAGGAGCGGTCCAACGTAAGAAACCGACGGTCCAAATTACGAAACCGGTTGCCTGGAATGGACCGAAGTCATTAGTTTAGTTTTTTTGAGATATTATTTTAATCACATGTTTTATCAACACACCAAATACATGATAAAATCTGTATAAAATGTTGATCTTTTCCCCGTTTCTGTTTGCTTTCTGCAACGTGTTATGCCCGTGTAGAAGAGAACAATAAAAAAGTGGTCCAACATAGGCAACCCTCCCCTATGGCCAGAGTTGGGCAAAATGTAATCTAATTACAAATTACAAATTACGATTAAACTGTAATTGTGTAATTGATTACACATTATTTTCTGTAATTGTTAATTTATATAGTTGACCATTTGGTTTTGTCAACTATCTAAATGATCGATTACAGAAAATAATGTGTAATCAATTACACAATTACAGTTTAATCGTAATTTGTAAGTTGTAATTAGATTACATTTTGCCCAACTCTGCCTATGGCCCCATTGATACGTTCATGATGATGGAATATTTTTTCTTAATAAATTTTCTTCATAAATCATTTCAGACTTCTTTGGAACTGGCGACAGTCGGACGACCTGCCTTTCCCTTTGCGATGCTTATTTGTTGCATCCATGAAAATTCATTGCAAAGGGAATGTTTTGTACTTCATGCTTCTTTGACTCGTTTACAAAAAGAAATTGTATACACGTCAATTGCAAATCTTGACGAAGCTGCTTTGTGAGTTTAATAATGAAAGTGGAACGACAACGCCCAGAGACAATGGACAGAGACATGTACCATTAAGAGCTTAATAAACTGACAGTGCCATTTAATTAGTCGAAGTACAGGGTACCGTGAAAATGACGTGGCATTACAGCTTTACACAGCGGGATCTGATATTTCACACGGGGTATCTAGACGTGCTCTATTAATTGCCGCGGGACAAAGATTTGTAGCGATATTCGTGCACAGATTTATGATAAGCGCTGGCGCTCAGTACGCGATAATGATCCCGCGCGCGCGCGCGAACAGAGTGGTTAAGCTAGTGTAATGGTCCCTTAAAATGGGCTAGTTCCTGCCTAATACGGGAAACACACGAAATGACGTTATAATCCCCCTTAACGGTAAGATTACGAGGTGTAAGTGAAAGCCAGTGTCATTTTACCGCGATCATGGGGCAGTTACAAAAGTTTGCAGCTTCCTTCACGCGTTACAACGTTACTTCGTGTTTCCCAACTTCCCGCGCTAATACCTGCTGCGACAGATTCCAAAGAATTAACGTTGCGCCCCCGCTGAAAGTTGCAAGTGTCGTGTTATTAAAAGTGGAATTTATCAAATAGGTCGCGGGGACTGCGCTGCTTAATCGCCCGTGGAAAGCACACGTGTCTCCCTCTTAGGAAATAATTTTATTTAAGGTATGAAAGTGTGAAATACAGTTTTTAAGCAAGATCGAAGGTGTTAAGTCACCGAATTAATATGCATAACGTCAACGTGTGAAAACACGGGAGCAGTAAACACGGCCCAGACATCTTCATTAATCAGCACGATCCTTCACACGTGGCGAGAGAGGAATGGAAAGCAATCAACGCGTACAGGTGTACCCTCGGTGATTTGAATATCAACGCGGCAGTTACATAATCAGCTTCGACTGTCTTTCCAGGTAACAAGAGCGGACGCGTATAAAGTAGCACGGGAATAAATTATAATTACGGAGGGAGGAAGAGGCGTTCCGGAAAGAAAAAGGCCAGAAATGTATAAACAGTTGCGAAACGTCTGTTTTTACTTTATACTGATTTCATGCTGAAACGCAGAATTAACACTTTCACGGATCTCTAGCTTTGCAGTATTCAATAATTAAATTAATTAACTGCGAATGCAAGATGCTTTTGCTGGCCATTCCTAGAAATGCAAGATCGTTTCTCGTTTAACAGGCGGGCGTAGCGGGCGATTTCATATTTTCTAGGTTATTCGTGCAAACGGGAAGAATCGGCGATACTGTGAACCGGGCGCAGCAGTTATTTCGTTTCACTTTATTTTGATTATAAAAAGAGAGGAAAAATATACGGCGAAGCAGGGGAAAGAGTTTCCGCGCTTCAATATTCATCTATGCCAGACTATGGCTGTTGTGTATACGGATTATGCAACTCGTATAGCAACTGGTAGCAATGCAGAAACTCTAGAAAAGCTAACAGAGAATGAAAACCGGTAATATTTATAGCTTCACGAGGCGAAAACTGGGAAGCTTAAGGGGGGCAACCACTTTAGATGCTTCAAAAAATCAATTCTTTTTTTATTTCATAAATCATTAGCAAAATATCTTAAGAATATACCCTGAAAATTTCAAAACGATATTCGCATTCCTTCTAACGGTATGTATATAAATGATAAAGACTCTCCGCTCGACTCCCAAGCGCGCTCAGGTATCCACGAGCGCTCAGTTAGGTAGTCCCTTTTTATGTCTCACCTCCACGAGGAAGAGGAAGGACTGCTGTATGGTGCTGGAATCTCTGATTAATCGGTAAGACACTTTATCATTTGATTAAACACATTAATTTGAGTTTGAGTTTTTCGTTTGTGAAACTTTAAACGTGTTTTTCTCGAAACGACATTTTTTCAATTTGCGGGAATCATAACACAAAAACTAATTGATGGATCATCTTCAAATTTGGAACACGTTTACATAATATAATTTATTAAAACATAAACCTAAAGTTGGAAAGCTTAGATTGTTTAAAACATATTTATTATTGCAAAATGCCGGGAAACAAAATGGTAAAAATCGATCATTTTCTTTTCAAACACGTTCCAACATTAAATTCTCGATTTCTTTTCAAAAATTTAAGTTCATGTTCTTAAAAAACATCTCAAGAATGTATCAAATTTTTTTTGACTATTTCAGATGCTAATTGCGAGCTGCACGATTCCCGCAAGTCGACAACGACGACGAGGACACGCCAAGGGACATAGCGGATTACACCTTAATGCAATGGATGATCAACTTGAAAAAATTACCAGAGATATATGAAAACATGAAAAAAATTATTGTTAGAGTTGCGGAAATTTCCGTTCTTTTTTGCGCAATAAAAAAAATCCCAAAAATCATCTAATTTTCGGTCTCCTAAAGTGGTTGCCCCCCTTAAACGGAATTTTTGATTATGTGTTTTATCCAGAGCAGAAAATTGTGTGTTGAGTTTCATCCGAAAGGAAAGGATGTACGAATTTGTATTCAAAGAATCCTAGACAGAACACTTTCAAATATTTCAAGATGGCCTGGTAGAAGAATCTGTTCATTTTCCAGCTGCGGTAAAATATTGAAACATAATCTCTACGCCAGGAAGTACAATATATTCCTCAAATTGCTTAAATAAACCGTTTTTCTTTGTACAAATAGGCATTAACAATAATACATGTATAGAAAGATGCATATTAATAAATCCTATAGGAAGTTCATAATCATTGATATTTTTCTAATTTATAACACATTCAATAAACGAGGACCAAAAGTATATCTAACCTTCGTAATCTCGTATAACATCAGTGTGTACGCGAACAAAGGTATAAATGTAACCGAAAAAAGTGCAAAGCTGATATCACAGTGAGTGGAACAGATAGGATTTTTTACCACAGCTGCATTCTATAAACAAATGAACATTTCCACGAATATATGCTTAATTGACTGACGAGCCGCCGCTGACAAAATGTATTTTTACGAACAGGAAAGTTCCCCTGTGCGAAGAAATGTTTGCTGGAAGAAGCGAATAAAAGCAACGGAACAGGGAGCTAACAACTTCCCCAGTGAAAGCGAAGTGAAATGTAGAAAATGTATCGACAAACAGCTCCCGTTAACACGGACCACTTCAAAAACACGGAAACGTTTTTACTAGAGGCTACTGCAGAGCAAAGAAAAGCAGACGTGGTTTTAAACTACAATCCTTCGAAAACAATCCTCGATACCTGGCGATCATCCTTGGAATAGAGCACAATCATGAAAAGCATCGTTATAAAACCAAATCCCCCGCAATTATTATACACCACATTCGCCAAAACACTTGGTCCTAATAAATATTCCACGAAACAGCTGGAAGTATCAATTCTAAGAAAGCAGATTCGAATCTTAGCCAGTGGCCGAGCCAAATCGATACTTTCAAAGAATGTCACCCGTTACGAAGCAGAGCCGCCTGAATGGAAGCGCAGGAAGCCTTGCGTACAAAACTGCCGCGCAACCACAGACTGAAAGCACCACAGTAACCTGGTCGAACGTGCAAGAACGCTTGTTCTTGGCGGGCATAACAATGCCACGTTCATTTCGCCCGGTGGCGAGAGAACATCGATACTACCCCCGATAAATAGACGCTGATACGGAACAATGTTTCGCGCCAGTCTTACAGCGGGGGCCCGCTGGTTGGCGAAGTTTATGGCGTGCAATATGCGCCGCGAACTCACGGCCAGCCGAAACGTTTCCGCGGAAATGGCACAAAGACACGGGCGCCAAAGTGAATCGCGCTGCAACGGGGGTTGGGGGTCGAAGGCGAGCAGCGCGACACAATGAGTCCGTGACGAGTCCCCGATCGCTAAGAGGGGAGTATCTTTTATTAAAATAATAAAGGAATTTCATTAAAGGAGACATCCCCCGGGCGGGGGTGAGTCGATGGTCGCGGAGGAGAGGAGAAAGGAGGTGGAAGGAAAGAAAAAGGAATGTGACACGGGTAGCGGGCGGAAAAACCCTGCGAGTATCTTTTCACCCTCTCCCACCCCCTGGCGCGCATTTTTCTTCAGTTTCCTACAGTTTTCTTTTTCGTCCAGGCGATATCCTGGCGCGTTTAATCCTGTTGACACGGATTAACGAGGATCCTTGACCGTTGCGCATCAATGCCCACTTTGTTCTATGATAAATTAATGGATGTCGCGTCTCTCGGATTCTTTTCATTCGGGTTACGGAGGATGCGTTAACGCCGTTGTTACACGTCACCTGGAACGCTCATCTATCAAAGGAAAAAGTCACCCTGCTTGGCGAACGTTCCACCTCCCTTCGGCTGGTTTTTCTAAACAGTCATGCAACGACGTTTTCCGGCGTCACCGTGAGATATATGAACGCCTCCAACGCGTTGGGATTACTTCGATTGATGACGCCTTGAACTGCATCGTTAGGAGTTTTCAGTGGCTGATGTGTTACAGTGCCACGCGTGGGTTAATCGTTTGAGAAATGCAAGTGTACAGGGTGATAATAGGGCTAGGTGTAGTCTATATAATTTAAATTGTGTTGGAGTGGTTCGACAAGTGTAAATTACGAACAGAAAATATATCATAATATAGGGTAAATCCGGGACACGCGGTCGACCTAATATAAAATGGCTATTAAAACTAATATAGATATTACTTATTTTATCAGAACAAACCTAATATGTTCAGAATTTTATGCCGATTCAGAAAAACTGGTCGATATTTGCTTTAAGACAATATTTACTGTAAATCGGGTTGAAAACTGAAGTCATGACATCTGACCACCTCGCCCGAGGTGCCGGGAGAAATGGTTTTCGTCGTTGGCAGAGACCACTCACATAATTATTCATGGAAAATTAACAAAGGATAAAGCAAAATTATTTATGCGCGAATACAACTACGGATTCATTGATATTTAATTTGTTTACGCTAAACAAGTAAAGAACACATCAAAGAAAAAGTGAATTACCTACTGGCGATTAGCAAGGCAAATGAATATAAAAGTGAATAAATAAACTAAATAAACAAAAGTAATAATAAAATAATAATAAAAAATAAAAAAATAAACAAAAATAATAAAAAAATCCTAACTCGACCATCTCACCTTTCTGCAGCGAGACATGGTCTTCTCGTTAGCTTTGAGAGGAAGAGTTAATATGGCCAAATACTTTGGCTGCATTGTCCCTCAATGTCTCTACTATCTTATTATTCCAAACATTAAAGGAAAATAAACTTAGAAGTATATTTTAAATACGATTCTGTACAACCGCTGTTTGACAAAAGAGGTTAAATGTAACATCAATTTACCTTTTATAGCCTATAAATCCAGTAAACCACAGAAGGAAGCGAAATAACGCTATTCATTCAACTATTTGGCTTCTAGAGAAGTAATTGGTCTGCACTTTAATGCATTTTTACGTATAGACTCTGAAATATAGCGACACGACCAACTCTCCGGCCCGACCGCGTCTCCCGGATTTACCCTAACGATTCTAAAATTAATAGTTCATTCAATTCCACGAATTCTCCCACTTTTACAAGGTTCATCCATGCCGGTACGTATCTTTCATTGAACCTTTGCGTGCCCCTATTTTCCACAATAATTCCAAGAAAATAAAAATATATCGTTATATTCCTATTATCCTGCATTTAAATATAGTTCAACGCAGAAGTGGCTTCAAACTATCCCACTATTTACAATCCTTTACGTAATACTCTGGAAAAATCCTGGCAGCTTCCGTCGATATAAATCGGCTCGGTACTCTCGTACACCGTACTTACGAATTTTCTTTATTAGCGCCGTCGAGGTTTCTTTATTGCACTTCAAGGCACGTCGAATACAGCGATAAAGCTCGGACCAACTGCCAGACATCACGCGACCGTGGTTCCTTAAAAATTCCTGCATCGGAGATACACGCGAAGATACAACCTATCGACGAGCGAATCACTTCACGGAATCGTAGATCCCTTAGGTGTATCGCCTAAAAATATCACGAGGGGATTTCGATCTGGGTTATCTGCCATTACCTGGAAATGCGAGGCTTCCGCTGGCAGCCCGTGTACTCTAATCCGCTGGCAACCGATTCACCAGCCCTGACACCACCAGAGTCTGCCGCTCATTTACACCACGCCACGGGTAATTCTACACGAAACCCGAGCAAAACGAAGTAACCCCGTTAACCGTTCGTTGCTCGTCAAGTGGCGAACAGTTTAATCGGATAATTGGGACGCTCCAAGAATCCCCCGGCGCTCCACGAAATCTTCAACGGTGGACTTCCCAGCCCCCGAAGCCGGTGCCTATGGCCAACAACACGGGTATGAAACAACATCGTCATTAGGGGTGCATTGTCTCACTTATAACGCCTAACACAGGAAGCATCAAATGTTCCCGGACTAATTTATTCTGGTGCAGTGAGAGACAGTAAAAAGGAAAGCTTGATACCTACTTAGTATACCTGAGGGTGGCTGTTTCACAGTAGCCGTTGGAAGTGTCAACGACTTCGGCACAAGTTCACCCCCCGAACCGCAATAAATTATTAAACTCGGCGTCCGGGATCTTTTGATACATACTGTATATCCGAAACATCGTTTCCGTGCAAAATATACTATCATTGAACAGAGACGGCGAAAACTGCTGGGACACTTGAGAAGGGTGAACTTAACGGAGAGACGCAATGTGGTTGGAGAACGTATATATGTCGCTACTAATTACAGGAATAGAACAACGAGGGAGACGTTTGGTTTAATGTTTAAATCTTCTCTGTCTGCAATAAGCCGAAACCAAGTATTACCCCCAATTCATTTCAAAGATGGACCTTTAAGCGGTAAGGGATTTCGTGGACGCACCATTTAAGGGTGAATACAAAGTCCTTTGGCCCCCAGATGCATTTGCCATAGTTTCCTCTGTCAGCAGGACCGTGGTCACGACCTTTATGTCCATTTTCCTTTTTTAGCGCGTTATGAGCCTAAGTTCTCCAGAGCATCAAGGCTCCACCCCGTGCGGTTTTGGTGACAGGGGTGCAGCTGTCACAGCGTATTATAACATGCCCGAGGACCTGTGTCCCAAGTACTTTCAGGGTATTACCACCGTCCGCGAGAGTCTAATCCCAATTATTGGGGCAATCAAGTGAAAGCTGACGACTGCCATCCACGTTCATTGAACTTCAGCCTGACTTGGGAGTCAAAGGGGAATCCAGACCTTTACGCACCTCTGTCACGAGGCGGACAGAGGAATTTCCTTGGCCCACAACCGATCCCCATACGTCCTCATCCCCTATTTAGCCACGATGGGGTTGTCAGGTTCACAGAACACTCCTAGCCGAACCTCTTGCGAGGTCTCAGCACTGCTGCTATCTCAAATACCATGGGATCTGGTGTCTTGAGGTTACGTTCTTGGGGAATAATCATGAAACAGACCCACGAAACAAACCCGAAGCCCTGGAGGTACTAATTCGGTACCATCTCGGCAAAAATTCTCATCCGATTTTGAAAATAAAGATGAAATTGTGGTGCATTCTTTTCATACAAAAATCGCTCAATGCATTTAACCCTCTGCGTTCGTACAGCCCCGTAATCCTAAATAAAGAAGCAAACACATGGCTCCACAACCAGTGGAAGGCAATATTATAAATTCCCCGTCGATTATTCTACGTAAACAGAGTTTGCAGCTTGGTGCCAGAAAATTGAGAAAATTGGATAAGAATATAATAAATAGTTTTTATAACCGCCTGTAAATGGAGAGATCCGTTATTTCTCGATTTCTACAAAACCCGCGAATGTCTTTGGGATATCAAGACCGAAATGTACAAGCGCAGAGTATCAAGGCACAACGCAACGAAGTCACTTCTATTTGACTTAAATATCCCAGCTCGGTCGGCTTCATCGGAATGTGCAAACGCTCGCCTCTCAGTTTCATTGTTTCAATTTCGTTGAATCAGCCGCATTGTTCGACCACAGCCAGCCGTGTAAATTCGCCTTTACGAAACGGGAAATCCGCGGCGCGGCAGTCCGGCGCGTGGTGCACGGTCCAACTTCTCCGTCTCGTTGGAAGCGTGTAACTGTTACCGGAACCCGAGGGATTACCGGTAATCTGCGGTAAGCTGAGGTACGTGAACAGGTACGTGCAACCTGTCCCCGGATATATCGTTAGGAGTAGCCGGCAGCCATTTCGACGAATCGTTCGAACTCGAGACAATTCGCCCTGTCGCCGCCGCCGCCGCCGCCGCCGCCGCCACCCCCGCGCATCCGGGGCGCTCGCCGTCAGCCCGCCGTGCACCGCCGCCCAGAGACTTGTTAGCCACCGCTCCGGCGAGCCTGGCGGATGTGTGCGCGGCTATGATAATAGTTTCTGTACGAATTAACCGGTAACTTGCAGAATTTCCTCGGCATCGCCTGCAGAAAATCGAATGGCCGCGCGCGGAGGTGCGGGCGAATAGGTAATGGCGGCTGGTTATTCCATTTAATATGCTAAAGCACAGTGTTGCTGCGAGCGGATATTTCCGTGGGGGCTGGAGGCTCGCGGGCTGCCCGGCTGATTACTGGAATGTAATGTTGCGCTAGGCTAAGTCCCGAGATATATGCGTGGAGGTATAGCGTTATTGATTAAGCCAGCAGCTACGCTCTCCCGACCGCCCTCGAGAAGTTCGCGTTTCGCCGAATAAATCCAACTCACCCGCCGGCTGGGGGAGCTTTCGGGGCGAATTTTTACGCAACTTCTGTTCTTATCCCCTTCCTCCCCCAATGAGCCAGATGGAATTCCGCGAGCAAATCGAATCGTCAGGCGTAGAGGGAGGCAAGTGCTATCGATTGTACGCTGAGGACGAATTACCGTTAAACGGGAGTAACGAACGGAACGAGAGACTTGTTTGTTCAGAGGGATGCTGGAGATCGGCTTTTAAATATTAGTCGGGGCTATTGCACACGATTTCGGAGCCGTTGAACCCTCCTAAGGGGATTTCGCGGACACGTTGCTGCAGTCGTATCGCTTTGACTGTTGATCTGATAACGAGATTGGGATAGATGGATGCAATTAATGTTTAATGTAATCGTGTTTGTTGGGTCGCTGGTACCAAATACCACGCTTTGATATAGGGGTTCAATGGCGGTGTTAAAACGGCCCTCTAATGGGAATTAATTAAATATACTAATTATGAATATGTTGTTGATATAGGATGTGACGTTGTAATGGCGATAGAACCAGTTAATTTTTTCTGGAGCAGTGGCAAATTTGAATTACTTTTTTCAAATCTGGTTGAGTGATTTTGATGAGAAAAAATTCTCGCGAGCCTTTTTCTTTATCTCGCACTACAATTACCACGTCAACTATTGATCAGAAGTTAAGAATAATACTGCCTATCAGTAGAGTATAAAACTACTCCCCTTAGTCACCACCAAACGAGAAATAAAATTTGAAATTCCACGGAACCGACTAACAATAATAATATAATAGTAAAAAAGGTGTCAAAATATTTCTATCAATCCCTCTGTTGGTAAAAAAAATCGCAATTGCAAATTCTGAAGTATAAAACAAAATAAACTCGTGGATATCTAGAGTTGTTTCGTTACCAATTTTTCTTAACGCATAAGGTAAATGTCCCAATGGCAAAACAGTTAAGGAAGCAGTTGAGATGATTGCAATTTTTTTTATATTTAAATAGTATAAAATTATAACTAAATATAATTATTCGAAAGCGTAAAATTTCTACTTTCACATAACGTAACAAGAATCTACATTTGTTAAAGCAAAAGTTTTAAATTAATTAAAACATGAAACTGTTCATATGGCCCAGTAATTAAATAAAATTCATAGCGTGTCCCAGTCATTAATTAACAGTGTCCCAATTATTGAATATGTATTTAATTTAACTATTTCTATCAGTTAATGAAAAGAAATCAACTGACTGTAGTTCTTCTTCTTTATCTTTTTTACCTTCGGCATGACTTTATGTCTGAAAAAGTTAAAAAATGATTAAAAGTATATTATAAAAGTTTAGGTTATGTTAATATTATAACGAGTATAAGATTAATTATCCTAATAATTCTTAAACAGTATTATATTTTTGTCTAGTTATTATTAACGCAAATATATAGGATACAAAAAATACTTACTTTGGTACAATAAATATTTATAATTTTATAACTACTGAACACTGACGTCTGTAACATCGCGGTTAAACAACCATTGAACACACGTTTAATGATTGGTACGTGTCATGTTACCGTGTACTAGTGGATAAACGCAACAATTTCAATATTAAAAACAAAAAATTATTAAAAGATCCAATTAATTTTAAATTCTTCAATGTATAATAAATCCAAAACAACTGTATAATTTCAAAAATTATAAAATAATAATTAATTACAACCTTAACAAAAATATTCTCTCGCTTGCTTGAGCCCATTAGGTAAGAAGCGAGATTGAAACTGTTGAAGCTTTACTGTACAATAATATTTTTGTATGATATAACTATTCAGTTATGTAAGCTTATAATTGTATCTATATAAAGCTAATACATTTTGCAATTATATTTCGAACAGTTTAAACGTTGCAAATTAGTAAAACTATTATTATTAATAAAATTTCTTCTCAATTTTTAATTATTGGGCCATGTTTAAGGACTGGGACATTTACCTTACCTGCTACTTAATTAATTCCTGAACACCTTCACATACGCACCATGCAAGTACAACAGACATCTTTCGTTCCTACAGTTCCATTGGCGATAAATCTGAAGTAAGGTGCAATTATTAGGTTCAGACTCGACGATACCTACACCACACCGAAATTCTAAACCCACCCACTCCCGAGAACAGCAGATAAAGTACCAAGCGACAAAGTGAAACGCGGACACAATCTGCACGACGTAAATGGCGGGGGCGTTCGATTTTCCACAGCGTACGGAGTGGAAATTCATAAAAATCCCATACAGTTGAGGCCGCGAGTTAAGCTGGCTGCGGTATCGGTGTGCCGAAGTGGATCCACTTGTTACCTATATCGCAGCTTTGCGGAACGATACCCGTGGGCGCGATATTCCGCAATTTTCGCCGTCACCCGCGAAACACCCGCGAGATATGCGAAACACGAAACGCGCCCGACATAATTGTGCGGCGCGTAATGAATTATAATAATGCGGGATATATCTGGATTCTTGACAGTGTCGAACGTCGAAACGGACATTCATAACGATACACCGCGGGAAACGGGAATCACGTACGATTGCCGCGATCCCCGTAATTTGTCCGGCATTTTGGTACACAAGCCGTGACAAAATAGGATAAACTGCACGGCGAATTACGAAAGCAAAGGATCGTAGATATTCGACGATGGATTGCAGATTAAACGCTCATGACAATCGTGGCATGTAGCGTTCGGCTAATTAGATACTTATAACGCGTGTCTGTCATTCGTTCGATGTTCGTTTATAATTGAAGGGAGCTGAATTCATTTATTAGGGGAGAGTGGGGTAATCACGAACGCGATGTTTACGGCGTTTTAATAAATAAAAACTGATGTTCCCTCTCCACTAGCTAATAGTTTAGGTCGTATCTAACCCCGGGCAGAAAGTAATAAATACAGAACGCTCATGCTATTCAAGATAAACACAATTTATTATTTCCATCATATTTCAAGTAATATTTTGTCAATTTTCAATTGCATGTAATTACTGTTCAATTAATGATACAATTGGGGTTTTTTTAAGTTAAAATAAAGCACTTTTTTACCAACATTTTGTGACCAAGGCGTGGCTTGAATCGTGCTTCTAACCCCTGAAATAAATCCCTTTTTATTTTTTGATGTCGTGGGGTAATGACGAACAACTCGGATGGGGTAATCTCGAACCTTTGAGATTAGCAATGTTAACCGATTTTGATGAAATTTTCAGCATGTATAAAACGTACTTAAATCTACAAAAGGGATTTTTGAATTTTCATTACAGGCTCAGAAAAAAAAGTTTAAAAAACAACCTTTTTACTATTTCCGACCAATTGCAATTTTTTTTCTAACGCACAAGAAGTGGGATTTGAAAAATACATTAGGTATAGGTTGTAGCAACATATTTTATAGGTTGACCATTGAAATCGCGCTTCTGTGCGACTTCTGTGATATTTAGCACTCCGTTCGTGATTACCCCACGAACACCAAGGGTTTTCCTTTTTCACTATAAAGTTGATTTTTATTATAATTTTTCAAAAACTCGTCACAGTACTTTATAGATGAATAGTTTAAGTATGTTTGTAAATAATAAACAAATTCATTTCTCACACAGTTTTCGTTTTGTTTGCTTTTTGGCTTAGGTGTTCGCAATTACCCCACTCTCCCCTAAATAGTGATGTATCTCGTAGAACGGGTGGAGGTTTCTGTCGTGATTTATTTTTGAAATTGATAAATAATTGAAGCACATTCAGTGGATTTTACTGGTGCATGGTGTATCATTCGAAAAGATCGCTGTAAAACAGACATTACTCATAGATACATCTCCCTCTTCTAATTTTTTACTTCGCGTGGGAATGGAAAAGGAAGAGGAAGATGAAGAGGAAGTGAGTTTCCTCTTTACTTAAAAGAAAAAATCGTCCTGTTCTTCTCATCTCCCACTTATCATATATTATTTCTTGCACAATGATTACCCATAAACGTTATTAATTTTTCCCAGTAAAATTGTCATAATGAGATTGTATTTCCTCGTGTTAGACCTAGTGCAAACTATCGACTAAACTGTTTAACGTAAATCGAGTACCATCCTTCAAGTATTTTACCCATTTGACGAGCGATCGAACCATTTACCGTACCATTTACAACTTCAATTAAACTGCCGACCAAAGTCGACGGAATTCACTAGGCTTGACTCTTGAAATCTGGGCACTGACAACTGTGTGTGATTTTACGAATAACGTGCAGCATGGCACGACTCGACGAACAATCGAAAGTGAAGCTTTGGTCGAGGGGCAGGCCAATTTCAAAATTTCGTACACTATGCGGCAACATTAGCCCAGCACGACATCGCCTCTTACCGCGCAACGTCCCATTGGCCTCTGGGGGGCAAGAACTCTAATTTCGTGACGAGAGAAATTTTAATGGTTCACTCCACTTACGGGCATATTCAAATTAAGAGCCCTCTACATATATGGGACGCACGCCGTTCGATAAACACAACACGCTATGTCACTTGACCACCCACTCACCGTTTTACCGTGCCGGAATGGCCCCACTATTTTCATAAAAGCGTACATCAAACGGATTACGCCGACCAGGTTACCGGCGCAACGCTGGCGACACTTTTATTTCCGATTTTGTCGTGTCGAATTCCGGCCTCCCTGTTTCAATCGCAGTCGCCAGAATTGGATCGTGTACGAATTACGAAAAAACAAGTCGATGTTTTTAAAAATCCTCTGTCGGGCTCGCGCGGCACACGGTGGACAATCGAGTACATACACGTGTTGCGTTTAAACGAGGACCGATTAGCGTTCTTCAATCGCGGGACCAGCCTCGCTCGTGTTTTCATTAGCAGGTATACCATTAGTGGAAACGTATGCACCTTGCGCTGGGTGCAAGTAGCGTGTAAAGACCGTATAAATACATAGCACTAATCTGCGCTCTTTGTGACGTTGAAGTTATCACCCCTCTGCTGCGGAAGTATGTTAACGGTGCTTGTACTTATAAACTGTTCCAAACGTTTCTGACAGGGGCAGAGATGAGATCTCTTTAACGGGGGAACCTGGTTTAGGACGCTGAAAACACGGCGATTTTTTAAGAATTATTTTCTCAACAAATATGAACAGTATCTTTCCAAAACTTTAAGGGTGTTTTACTGTATATTCCGTTAAGGAACTAGTTTCTGATCAGTTTAGAAGGTTTCCCGCTTTAATATTTATTTTTAACCTAATGAAACATTAAACCATAGACTTTTTTTTATACTAAAAGTTGAATTAATGTTTAAACTGCAAGGAAAAATTTTAAAAAGTTGAAAATAAATATATAATTTAAATACTTATAAGGTATGGAATAATAAGGTGACTAGGAACTAGTTTTTAATCATCTAAAACTAACAATACTAACCGCTTTCACAGACAACACATATATTTTTGAATTATCAATTTTTATGTTAGTAATTATTTCAAACAATTATTTATTGACATAAACTCAAAAGAACGCTTTATTTCATGAACTGATAAAAAATTAGTGCCTGATCAAGAACTAGGTTCCTTAACGGTTGGTATATCTTCGTAGCGTCGCGCCGCCAGAGTTGTCAAATTGTGTACATCCTAGCGGATCCAATTTTTGCCCGAAATAAAAGAGCCGAAGTTTTTTTTAAGTAACACGAATTTATATCGTCGGTGAATGAAAAACATTTATGCAGAAATTAAATTAAACCATTTTTTTGCACAAAAACGTCGAAATTTTTCCGTCAAAATCGTAACTTTTTCGTTATAACTTCGTCAATTTTCTTATTTTTTCTTATTTTTTTTAATACATCGACGATATAAATTCATGTCGATTAAGAAAAACTACGGCTTTCTTAATTCGGGCAAAAATTGAATCCGCTAGGATGTATCTACACAATTTGACAACTCGAATAAAACACTATGAAATGAATTGTTATTGAATAAAAAAAAAAACACTTTTCTTGTTGTCTGAATATACAGTAAAACACCCTTAAAGTTTTGAAAAGATTCTCCTTATATTTGTTGAGAAAATAATTCTTAAAAAACCACCGTGTTGTCAGCGTCCTAAACCAGGTTCCCCCTTAATCAAAAATGTGTGGCGAGGTTTTATCTGCAGTAGTTAAATTTATGAGGTTGACCCGAACGAAGATCCTTCAAATTTGTCCTATACATATAAACCGCTGAATCTTCTCCAATTACAAAAGCAATCTACTTCATCGCGTCTGCTAAAACTACGGCCACCATTCTTTCAAATTACGATCACTGTACTTCCACCCTTCATCAATCTCTATCCCAGCAATTCCACTACAATCTCCATACCGCTGTTAAAAATCAACCACCATAATTCTCACTTGCAACTGAAATCATCAGCCGCGCGAAACACCCACACGTCCACGTGAGCGCGCATCGTTTACCCCGCCAACGACGCGCAAGAAGCACCAGAAGTCACGTAAGTCACGGAAGTTGTCGCCGAGGGGTCCGACCACGAACGCATCCCCAATTTAGCCAGCAGTGAAATTAAGTAGCGAGCACGAGGAAACCCAACGGACGCCGTCCCCTCGTTCTCGATCTACCCTAATCAACGACAACGCCTAATTGAGCCAGTCTCGCCGGTAGATCTCAGATAAAAATGTTTCAAAATTCCGCGTGCTCGCGGAGCGACAGCGCCCGCGTCACTTCGCGGCTCACCCCCGACTCACGGTCCTGGAGCAACTTTACTCGTGTTTCCATTAGGTCGTACAGCAAGGGCGGAGGGTGTGTGTACGAAAGGTGGACGGGGTCGCGTGCAAATTATCGTCTTCGTCGGGGACGCGCGAGAGGCTCTCCCCGCTGTTCACCGCTGCTGGCTTCCGCCCTTCGTGGAATGACAAATGGCCGCCCATTAGGCCGATTCCGTGGTCATTCCGCGGTTCTTCTGCTTCCGAGAGTCGCGCGCAAAAAATTAATTACCATCAGTGGCCGGCGCGCGACGTCTAAAACTGCCGTCCTCGAGTGTCGTCGCCTCTTTGGCTGCTTGGCCGAATAGAGCGGGCGTCCACCTTCGTGAACGGCACCGGGCAACGTTTATTGCCCTGCTGGGGGGCTATCGGGCAGCTCGAGAGGCACGATGAAAGCTGTTTCCGAACTACCAGACTCGGGGAGGGAAATGTGCTTGAGTAGTTGAGTGGATGTTGGTGTATTTGGGTAGTCTGATCGTGAGTGGGCGCAAAGAATTTCCGTTCGAATACTTTCAATCGAAATCGAATTGTAAGCACAAAATATTCGAGACGAACGTCACTTGGCTTGTAACTTAGGGTGCGTTCCCATTTTCGCAGTGAGTGCAGAAATCGCAGCGGTTCTTGCGGTCTTGAAATTTAAAAATGCTACTATGGAAAAAGAGACGTTGTTTACAATAACCTCGATACTACTAAATAATAGTGATAATGAAATCAGCAGCTGTGATTCGTCTGATGAAAGCGAAAATGAAGATGATATTAACTTGCCATTTAGAATCAGAATTAATATACATATTATCATTAATTGTAAACAAAACACTCGGACAGATTATGTTTTCCTAAAAATGACAGATTATGGAGAACATTGTGGAGGTTATTCCGGGATATTCGATAATAAGTATGTAATTATACATTTGTATTAAAAAAAAACATCACATGAAATTTCTTCGGAATAATAACGTAAAAAAGTGGCATTGTAATCATGAGAGAATTAATTGTTTTTATTACTTTTCATTAAATTGTATCAGCTGTTTCCAATAGAGAAATTCAAATAATCAAAGATTGGAAAAACAAATACGCATGCGCGCGCGCAGTGACTGCTTCACCTCTGAAATTATGCGTTTGCTGCACGCTCGCTGCACCGGAAGTAGCATCGTATTGGTGGAAAGTGAGAGAAATTCCAGGGAATCGTACGATGCCACCAATACGATGCCACCAATTTCATGCACTCACTGCGAAAATCGGAACGCACCCTTAAATTTGAAACTCGTATACAGTTGACTACCTCGAGTATGCACGAGTGGAGGCACAAATGTGAAAGTAGTCATTTCCTCTGAAGCTCTATCTCGCGAAACACGAATTGTTTTTTTTTTCTGCTAATCAACAATGACAATTAATTCTTAAGTTTTACTTTTGTCATTTTCCAATTACACGCATATTATGTTAGTTACTGCTTTTATTGTGTTATTTGGCAGTCTATATTTACTTTTCATATACTCTATTGTGTTAGTTTTTAGTTTTAAGTAGCTTTAAATGGTAAGGTTAATAACAGCTGACAGCTGTACCTCGCCTTTTGCATTCCACTACTATCCTCGTGTGCTACTCATTCTTATGTTTTCTTTTGTAAAGTGCAATAAAGAATTATTATTATTATTATTTAAATGACAATCACATAGAAAACAAAGCGACAACTAGTTGCAGTCCCAAATTCATAAAACTGAAAGTGTCATTCAGGGTTTTCACCCCGCGATTGTGTCTGGCAGAAAAGTTGCGGGGAAAAAAAACGCTGCGCTTTTAATTCTCCATTTAGGCCGTTCAAGCCATTAACCAATGGCAAAGGAGCCACAGGCACGATTTCTCCCCGTGGTTTTCGAAATTAGATGGGCCTGAATGGAGGCGTTCAGGCGGCTACCGCGCGGTTTCACAAGATACACCGTTTCCCGAATAGAGGCTACTGTGCGTACACCGCAGTAAAAGCTCCGGGCTAAAAAGGGTGAATATCCATGAGAATCGCGGGAAAATATCGCGCACTGAGGGCTCACTCGCCGTAAAACGAGCGAGTTAATGGAAATGAATCGAACGATCGCCGTTGCTGCCCAAAGAACTGAGAATAAGCTACGCGGACCAGTTAACGAATCCTCTTCCCACAGATCCCTACTTAACCGAGCTCTTTAGCAAGAATTACTGTCTACTAGACAAGTCAAAGCACAGCTCAGTCGCAGGTATATATTACCTTTGAAACTGTTTCGCAATCTTCATAAATCAGACAGCAACTTATTCCCTGGCATAAAACACGAACGTACGAGGCACCCGACGGTGAAAAAAAAAAAAAAAATTATTAGAGGCTCCTGTTAATCCGAGGCGTTTAAAAACGAATCTCAGCATGACTCGCCGTGTGTCCTAACGGTACAATTTCTGTCGGATCGCCGCAAAAACCCGTAAAACCTCGGCAGCCTTGGGTTCCCAACGGGTCTTTACAGCGCGCACCCAATATTACGATACCTGTAATCGCGGCAAATACTCGAATAATTGACGAGCACCGCGGCCATTAATTATCCCAGGCCGTGCTGAAGAAAATGAAACATCGCGGCGTTTCGTAAAACACCAGCGCCCGGCTGGATATTGTCGGGGCACCGCGAGCGCGAACCGACGCAAAAACTATTAATTAGAGGAGCACACGCATGAAAAACCGTCCGTTTCCTGTCTTTCATCCCTGCGCCCAGCACCTGTTGAAACGAGTGTTGTACAAACCCCGGCTGGCAGAGCAGGGATGGCGCTCGATCACACGGTCCCAGGGCAGGGTTGTAACTGGAACAGGCAATTTCGATCGCAATTAAACCGTTTTCGGGCGCGACCGAAAGGTTGTAGCATTAATTTGCCCTCGGGCAATATTTGGCCCGCGATCCTTCGCAACGGTGGAATTTTATTTCCTTGTTGGCACTGTCATTGAAGCTCCCCGACGATTACTGGATGCCGGTGGCAGCTACTTTTCGGATCGTTAGGAATAATCGCTCGTTTCTAAGTTTATTGACTGGGTAAGGAATAATGCTTGCGCCGTTGCGATGCTAGTAGCTGTAAGACGGTGTTCGCTGAGAGGGATAATCTGGATAAATCTTGGGACAGAAGTAAGGAACAGAAGATAACTGAAGCAGGGAGAAGAGAAGAGGGCGAGCAGTAACGGGGACGACAATAATAAGGCCGTGTAACAAAGTGTGAAATTCGTGGGAAGGAATGCAGAGTAACAGTCTTCAAGGGTAACAACCAAAAAGAAGTCCAGCCGCCCCGCGCTTGAAACAAAGGATGACAAGGAGCTGATCCCAGAACGGAGGGAGTTACAGTAATGAGCAAAAAGAGAATAAACTATTGCCCTTGAGTCTAAAGTGCGGGAGTATCTCTAGGTTTATTTTCGCCCCTGTTCGAAGAAAAATCAGCTGGATGACACTTGTGATACCGTGCGAAATAGGTAAGTAGTAAAATCTATACCTAATGGTGACTCTCGACAGAAAATTTATTCGTGAGCTTCTGAAGTAGGTATCTCCTGTTTCGTTCCGACAGTTAATACTACTCGTTTCCACTCTGATGCCATTGGATGTAAGGTGTTAATTTCATCCTAAAGTAGCGCGAATAGTAGGGGAAAGGTGGGATAGTTGATCACAGTTTTGCTTTTTTATTAAAATAATAATCATGGTTTGCTTTGTTTGTATTTAATTATGTAAGTTGTGATTCTTAGAGTATTCTCAATATACTTTGACAAATTTGAGAGCTGAAAACTGATTTTAATGACAGAATTTCAACATTTTCTGGCAGTGACGTTGTGCACAAGTATCCCCCACTGAAGGGGAGACTTGATCAAACGATTAGGGAGACTTGATCAATGAACTTTCAGAGTAAATAACACATTAACTTTCTAAAAAATATTTATTATCTTCGTCAATAAAATGAAATAAAGGGATATATCATAAAAAGAAAGTAAACTATAACAAACTTGAAGGAATTACTGAAAAAATGAAACCGAAGAATTAAACTCTATGACATAAAACAACATAAATGCATTCTTAAAAGACATTTCACTTAGATATCATCTGATTAAGATGATGATAAAGAAAAGATTTTCCTTCTCACTTTGTTTGCCGTATTTTTCTGTTTCATTAGGCGTTCTATGGTTCTTTATTGGAGCATTTTCAGCTGTTCAAGTATCCCACCTCACAAACTGATCATGTATCCCTCAATGCACTTGATTTGAAAAATATGAAAAATTAAACTTACCTTAAATATTCAGATCAATCAATAAATAGCATTAATTGACTCGAAATTGCAGTTTTTACTTAGTATATTTAAAATCGTTGAAAATGCAACATTTACTCGAAAAGGAGGAAGAACAAGCAGACCGAAATATTTACTTTTTGGCTGCAAATAAGATCGAAGCTTATAACAACATTATTCTATGCTCCCAAAAGAAAACTGCAACGTGAAGTGTTGGGATAATGTAAACATTACCACGCTAGCGTGACAGCAGGCATAAATTGTCAATATATTAAGTAAAAAACTGATGTGATTATGTATCCCCGCTGATCAACTATCCCACCTTTCCCCTATTCATTTTGATCGTTATAGAAGGATTGAAGAACTATCTGTGTCTGTTTAGAAAGGATACAGTAGGTACAATAAAAAGAAATATACAGTCCGATAGTAGAACGTTCGTATATGTATCGGGATAGTGGAGGTTCCACTGTACACAGTTGCCTATTCAAGCATGGGTAACAAATGATCTTAACTAAAAACTTATTGGCAGTGCTAAGAACTTATTGGCGAAAGTTTACAATGTATCGACGTGTTGGTGAAAAATGCAAAAAGAAATGGGGCCAATAAACGAAAGGGGAGGGCCGTTTTAATAAATAGAGAACTTTCACAACGAAGTTTCGAAAGTTCCAAAGTCTGTACCACATTATTTTCCGACTTATGGCCCGGTCAGAAGGTAAGCCGAACTTTCCTATTGAAATTCCAATTTTTTTTTTTGCTCCCTCTCTGCCTCTCCCCGTGCACGGAGAATTTCTTTCCCTTTGTCATTCGGCCATAAATTCAAAAGCGGGGGCTTAGAGCAGCGGTTTAATTAAACTAGTTTAACTGTCATTTCGTTCCTTCAAGTTAGCCTTCCATGCGGCGCGGCTGAATCGATACGGAGGCTTTCGCTCTACATTTTTATTACTTCTACGTACGGATTGCGGGCTTTTAATATTAATTTCGCAGGACAAAGGAGCCCCGACTCCATTACGTCCAACGAACGACCAAGTATTCTGTTGCATTAGAAATTCCTCTCTGATCTTTCGCGCCCTCCACTCCCATGAATAGAACATCCAAACTCAATTAAGTCGGATATTAAAACAATATTAACGTCTAGACGGTACGGAATATTGATGGAGCGGGTGCATTCTGCGGGATGATTTCTCAAAAGAAATCGGAGGAATTATGCACAGTGGCACACATATTCTTTTCGATACGACCGCTGCAATTCGGTGTAACTTGGTGTAATTTAATGCGAAACGGGCGAACTGCAATTGCAATGCTTGTCGAAGAAGAATGAAAGTATCGACTCTGCCGATTTCGTGGAATTTGCTCCAAATGTTGGATGCCTTGGAAAGCACAATTATGAGTTATTTACTTAGAGCAGTTGCCAGTGGTCCATATTCTTTACGAGCAGCTTTCTTTCAGACTTTTACTTGTTATCTAGCCATTACTTTAAACTTTTCTCATGACTTGTAAACTGTTCTTGAGGAAGAATGCAGAAAAATAACAAGGAAAATAAAGGTATAAATACTGAGGTAAGTGATGGTATCTACTTACTGCTAAACTTTTACTGTAACGTATACGCGTAGTATAATATGTGACTTGGTGGTTTAGTGATCCGCAGAGGTGGTCGAATAGAGCAGATTAGATTCATTTAAACTGTACAGCGTGGTTCGCCAGAAACTGAATGCTTTACTGGTAAAGGTACGGGAAAATGTATGCCACTAAGGTTAAGTAGTCTCAGACGGCGAGTAAGAATAGTTTGATGAAATAGCAGGGAAATCATTCGCTCCGAAAATCATATGCACTTTTAAATAATTAGAGTCACTGATAATTTTATAGAAATTCAAAGATAAGTCTATAAATTGCTTCTGAATAATTCTAATTTCTTAGTCAATCAGAACTGAGCATTATTTCTATGGAATATACATATTTATAAATAATCGTTGCAATAATAAATCATGTTAATTGGGGAAAACCTATTTTCACGTGTTTATACAGTAGTTTATTTAATCGAGCAAACAGTCTTTTCGTAAATTATTTCATCATTCGTGAATTGTATATTCAAATGCGGACCTTTCGAAATAAGCTCGCATAAGTATGAGCCCCAGTGCTTTCACTTTGATTACACGTAAAAAATTACGCAGCAGTAAAACATTTGTAAAAGTGAATATTGTTGAACTTTATCACAATTTTCTATTGTGCTATACATTTGAAACTACAAAGTGCTTTAACATGTTGCATGCCAGTGTAGAATTTCAGGTTTTCGATAGGACCTCGAAAAGGGGCAAAAAAGTAAAACTGCAATATTCAATTATTGAGAAATAACCGTTTCGCAAAATGTTTCATTACTTTAGCTTCCTCTCCGCCATTCTATTGCAACATTGAATTAGAAAATACGCTTGTCCCTCCAATGAAACTTTCATTTCCACTCAATATCGTCGATCGGGGATGCGTATTCATATTCCATTCAGAATAACTAACTTGCGCATCAAATAAAATCAACCTAATTCATCAAGTTCCGATCTCAAATAAAATAATTGTATCGAAATTACTTATCCAATGTCAAGCACGCAGAATGTCAATCGATTCGTTAGGTAAAATACTAAGTATTTTGCATTAAATTCTTCAGATATAAACATAGAAGTTTCCAACGTCTACGAATACTCTGCACGTTTGTGCCGCGAAGGATTATTTTTTCCATCCTTGCCGCGATCTTCGCATGACTTTTCCACGGCGATCGCAATCACGAACCCGTCAGGAATTTCCAAGAAACGCTTGTCACTGCGATTTTTCCCATGACTCTGCCCATGCAAAAATACACGCGATGCATTGCATAATGCGTATTAATATCCCGTGCCGGAGCTCCGGCTTGTCCTTACGCACAAAAAGACGCGTCTGGTTGATTGAAAAACGACTTGTGTACCCACAGTGCACGCAACGCGATATTCGTTTCAATAAAAGAAACTGCCAATGTTTCCCACCGGAATGTCGCCTTGCGAAGTGGTTTCGTAACGCAGCGACCTCACTTTTACGCACCTGAGAGCGCGTGCTAAGATCTACTTGGGATTCTCTAGCGCCTAAATTCAAGCACCCTTTTATTGCATCGTATGGTTTGCAAGGTATATCGGTAATTGAAAGATCTCGGGTTCAGAGAACGAATCGTTATCGGATTCTGAAGACATATATCCAGGGGCGGATTTTGAGATTTGGCACCCCTAGGCTAACAAGTGTTTGCCACCCTTTCCGCGAAATATCATTGGATATTTCAATTCAAAGGAGTACTGCTGAAATTGAGTTGCTAGAAGGATTTCAGTGGGTTGATTCTATGCCGTCGGATTTTTAAAAATACTAATCACCCACGTTTAAAGTAGATGTTCTTTAACTATTTCAAGCGGTATCTTCGTTCCCCGGTATTGGAGTCCAAAGTTAGCAGATGCAAATACGATGTCAATCAAAGTTTCAATCAAACAGGCGCGTACCAAGGAGCGATGGAACATAGAGGAAGGTGAAAAGCGTTCCACTGCATAAAAGTACCAGTACGGAAATGCGTTTCTAGTTTTTAGTTCTGACAGTAAATCCATCGATGCACGATATACGATGAATCCGTTCGGAAGTCGAAGCGATGGGTGAAGCGAGGCAAGCATGAGCACGGTTATTGGATGTTTCATAGGTACATATAAATAGTACTCGAGAGCCCGACAATTATTGTTAATATTCTTACTCCCTTGAGGAGGAAGATCGAGAAGATCGAGAATCTTATAAAACTTTCTTTCACGATCAAATTAGGTGAGCCTCGGTGTTTAGGTCGATCATCTTGTAGAGATCTTCTAAAATCTAAGGATATAATGGTTTGAATGGAATAAGTACGGATAAAAATAATAGCATTCTCTCTTTATCACGAATAATCGATGTGAAATTAATATTTCTACAGAATACAATATATTCCCCAAACAGAATTCTTTTTCCAAGAATTACGTTCGCTCGTGTGCCTATTTTGCGGGACCCCGTCAACTTCGACAAGAAATGCTTTAAAACTATTATTCTCATTTTCCTCGAAACTTGGAAGCTAGCGTAACATTTCTCTCAGCGTTGATCAAAGAACAATTAAACCTAAGCAACTCCCACCTTCCACTGTGTTTTAGTTCCTTTCTTTACGATCCGGATATCATAGGTCTTAAACTTATCTATAACTTTCTTAAGGAATGTAATGTAAGAATTTAACCACCGTCAAGTAAAACATAAATATTAAATACTCAACAGAGTAATTATTATGTAAATTTGCAGCTGGTAAGTCGAAAATTGTATAATCTATAAACTACATGTATACTGTACTTGCTGTATAAGCCGCGTTCGGCTTAAAGCAATAAATAAATAAATAATTCTAAGCAACTCCCAACATCCGCCCACATTTTCCACATTGCCGACCATCGAATAACGCATCTACCCACGTACACTAGCGGACAAAAAAGTTACCACTTTTTCGATTTGTTCTATTTTTGCTACTTTTTGGCATACATTTGGGACTGTGGTATGTTTAATATGTATATTCTAATGGAGAATTTAAAGCTGTACAAAAACCCAGTTAAAGTTGAATTTATTTAACAGACAAACAAAAGTGTTACATGACATTGAACGGGGTAACACATTTTTGGGGCCGACAAAGAAATTACCGCGTATAGTAACTTTTCAGGTTGTCCTAAAAGCAAATGGTGCCCCCCACAGAATATTATATTTCTTTTAATAATGTTCAAAAGTGGTAAATTTCGGTCGGCTTTAAAAGTGTGTTGTCTTGGTTGATGTTATGTAGGGTTTTTGTTTGTTAGTTAAATAAATTCAACTGTCACTGGGTTTTATACAGCTTTTAATTCTCTTCCAGAATATGTATATTAGGCACATACTGCAGTTTTGAGTTGATATTGAAAAGTAATAGAAGTAGGGTGGTTCGAAAAAGTGGTAACTTTTTTGTCCGCTACTGTATGAGACACATTCCCCCGACTCGTTGCCAAATTCCAAGTGCGACCACTAAACGTCACTCGATTTCAGCCATAAATATTGCTCCCGTTACTATCCCACGCGAAGCATAAGTGCAATGCCACTTTTTCATCGGCAACGAGGGCTGCGGCTCCCCTTAAACACAGCCGCGAGCGCCGTCGTTGCTGAAGCCATCCAAATAAATTAAGCGTCAGGCTAGTCGCCCTTATCTTTCCCGGGGCGTTTTTCATCGGGAGTTCCCGTAAAAATTCCCCGCGGCCAGCGGCGCCCATTAACTCCCTCCCCCACCGCCAGCCAGGGATCCTGTATAAATAATAATAACCGTGTACGACTCACTTGGCTTATCCAGATCAGATATCTCCAGCTGCGAGTACACCGTGGTGGCAATCCCCAGCACGAACACCGTGGTCGTAGTCGCGACACTCCACCGGCACCTCCACCACATTTTGTCTCCCTTTCGCGCACAGCACACACCCTCGATCCTGCCACCCCCCCTCCACCCTGCCCGCCCACCCCCCCGACCGACCTGACCCCCACGCGACTCCCTCGCCCTTTTCAGCGGTTACCTAGCCCCGCGACCGTTCTGAACCAGCACTAATTGCAGCCGCTGTTGCTGCTGCCTGTGCACTCGTTGTTGTCGCCGGCGACGATGTTGCTTCTGGTACTGCATTGCGCCGCCGTCGTCAACATCGTTTGTGCCCTCCACGACGCTGCCGCCGTTCTTCTTTCAGACACGACCACTTGCCACCAGATCGCTTCGCCTGCTTCCAGTCCATTCAATGGCGAATCGCCTTTCGACCGGCCGGGCTGCTTCCTTCGCGAGCTGCCTCTATAGGCTCTCTCTAATTGCAACGCCCGGCGAGAGGACCCCCCGGCAGTGTCTCAATTAATCCCCTACCAGATCCCTTGCCGGATTAATCGAACCAGGCGAATCTGACCGCTCAATCCTTCCTCGCGATTGTTCACCGAGAGAATCTTTACTGACTGGGTAGAACGGTGCGCTCCTTAGCTTTCAGCTTGAACATCGTTTGAGGGAATTCGGATCGAGTGGTGTAGTAAAACTGTTGGACCATGGGAATACTGTCAATGCTGTCTTTAGGGGTAGCTGTTATAGAAACTGGATACACACGCGGCTTTAGGAATCGAGGGATTCGAAGCTTGTGTACCTACATCCCGGAGCACAGAGGTATCAGCTGTCCTCTTTGAGCCCCGTCAACGATCCTACGGCACAGTTCCGGGTTTATGATTATCGATATCAATCCAAGTGGTGTTTCGTGAAAACACCGGCCGAGGGGGAAGCGCTAATTTGTAACGCACCCTCGGAGGCACGTGTCGGGCGGTCCGCGTCGGAGCGGGACCAGCGCAGGACTGAAAGGACACCCCCTCAGCTCCACCAGTGTACCCCGCCGTGCGTGCACGGAACCATTGACTTCTGAGGAGCGTCGTTCGTAAACAACACCCTGGGTGCGGCTACGTCCACCCACCGACGTTTCTCAATAAAAAAAAAAACAGCGTCGAACTCGCTGCCCGTTTCGGGGGCAAGCTACGTGCCGGTCCAATTCTCCGCTCGCGAGAATCGCTGGACCCTGGTCCAGCTCGACCGCAAGTAACGCTCCAGACACCGGTCCAGTTTGCTGCACCACCAGCTCCGAATGAACTCGTCGGTTTGCCCCTATCTCACGGCTGGTTACTCGCGCCGTTGCTCCGCGATCATCCGCGGCGGGACCAGCGGTCGGCGTAATTAAATTCCCACGTATCGATATTAATCAGCCGGCGAAATTCAGCCCACGAATGCCCGGCACCATGATTACTTTGCTGGCCAGCACGAACGGCGAGAAGACGCATGCACATCCTTGTGAGTCATTCGGCGACACGGAGCACCATCCCTCTGCGGATCGAGTTAATGGGGTGGCCGCGGCTGGGCCGTATTCGCGTGCACCAGGGGGAGCGGCAAACACGTGCGAGCTCTCCACGGGTACCGTTAAACGGAAGGACGCACCATCGTGGTGTTTTCGACGGCGGAAGCAAGCTACAGTCACCACGGCGAACGTGTTCACTCGCGTACTGGCGAACAACCCCCAGGAGCGGAGGGTCCTCCGTCACTTCGGCCCACTCTAGCGATTGACCGGGCTGGATGGATCATCGATCGACGGAGTTCGTACCGCGAACGTGGTCGGTGGCGAAGTAGGAAAAACCTTTACGATCGGATTTTCATTCATAGATCACTCGGAGCACCGCGATCACGGCCGACAAGCTAACCGACGGCGAAACCTCCCCCACGTGATAGAGCCACGTCGAGACCTAACCCGCGGCGGCTCGGTACTGAAACCATTCAGTACCGCGAAGGACCGCCGCGAGTCGCCTCGGCTATCGTCGAGTCGGCTCGGCCTGCGTCGGGCACGCTCGCTCTGTCGGTCTCTGTCTAGGGCGACGCTCTGTCCCTATCGCTTGGCCCTGCGACCACCTTTGCTTTCTCTCTGCTTCGTACCGCCGTGCCTCTTCTCTTTCTCCAGCTTTCTCCTGGCCACGCACACCGCGCGCAGAGATCACTATGATTTACTGGCGCGGCTAATGAGTCGCCATAATCTCTGCGGTGCAGGGTGCCGCGCAGCGTCGCGCGTGAGCGCAGGGCGCAGGGCGCAGGGCTTTCGGCGAGCCACCGAGCTGCTTGGACAATGTTAACTCTTTGCACTTCAACTGAGCTCACGGTGACAGCACAGTTTCGGCTAACTCTGTACAGCGATTTCGTTGAAGTTACGAGGAATGGAAGAATTTGTAGTTAGCAGGGTTTAAACGAATTGCTGGGATCGAAAATTGGTGCACGGGCCATTCCGCGGGCAATTGATGATTTTCGCGACCTGTGCCGAGGATTACGTTGAGACTGAAACATGGGATGGTGCACGGGAAATTAGGGAGGGTTTAAGTCATCATTCGGCTGGTCTCCAATTTTGGTTAAAAAGATACGAGCCAGCAAAGTTTGCATGGTTTTGTCTGTTTTCGCTCAGCTTAGGCTCTAGGGTAATTGTGGGAGAGATGCCGCACTGGGAGAGGCGCCGCACCTTCGGTATTTCAGGGTTATCGGTAATAAAATACAACACTGTCGATTTTATTTGCTTTAGGCTGCTAGTTTAGGTTAGATTAATAAGCGAGAACGTGTTTCCATTATTACTTTTAAAGATTTTCCTATTTTTCTAGGCAAGCCTACCGCACTTTGCCTCAATAGTTATACGTCGAGTTTATTTTTGCTATCGTAATAGTTCAAAATTCATAGCTTTTTCGTGATATAACTTGTGCAATACGTTAAAGTAACTCTGCGAAATATTTCTCGGCCAGAATAGGTCACATTCGACATAGCACTTCGAAATACGAAATTGCGGCGTCTCTCCCGGGCATTTGGGATAGATGCCGCACTTTTATGCGCACTGTATCGGAATGTACCTAAGTTGACTAAATGATGTTTTTAATGTTAAAAAATACAAAGAAAGTGTTTTAAAACAGATACCGTGATATCTCAAGGCAAATTATTTATTTTTTCATGACAAATCTGATAATCCCAACATATTTGTGGGCTTTTTACTCTTTTTTCACATTTTATTTTTCTTTTATGTGTAATGAATGTGGAAGGAAGAAGAAAAGACAATTAAATTTAGAAAAGCAGAAATAATATCTCTACCTATTTATTTCTCCAATTTTATTGTATTTTATAAGCGTATAAATTAAAAAGATGTTTCATTTTACTTTGCTTTTACTATTATTTTAAATAAAATGTTAAAATTAACAAGTTTAAAAGCAAAATTAAACGTTTCTCGAATTGCGGCACCACTCCCGCATGTGCGGCGTCTCTCCTAAAAAAGGATGTTTTTAGTTTCAATTTTTTACGAGTGACAAGCATTAAAATTTTGATTTTCTTTAATGCTAGTAGTAGCACAAGATGTTCAACTAATAATATGTATCCTTGGAAAACATTTTCATTGCAAAATTTAGACACGGTGGCAATTTTGCGTAAGGTGCGGCAACTCTCCCACAATTACCCTATATAGGTTAATGAATTTTTATTTCCGAAGCTATCGATCGCACGAGGTGCCTTCTTCTTTTATTTTAATCGAGAAGGGTTTCGGAGATAAAAATCTATTTGTAGGTAGATACACCCTCTTCTCGCGAAAATGGGCAGAAATTGTAAACTTCAGTGGCCTGTATTTTTTTAAATAAATTTGAAGCTAGCCGAATGGTTGACTTTATTTATGATGATTTAATAAGTTTAGCGTCGCGAAAATATTTCTGCTCGGTGGACGGAAGGATGAGTTGAAGCGCGATGGGTTAGAGGACACCCTGGTCCTTCAGTTTTCATAAAGGTGGCAATATACCCCGAACATTCCGCATTCTGAATGAATCACTCTCGTGGCGGTCCGTTTTTATTAGAGTCCCTCAAACGCGAGGACCCGGGGAACGGGAACTCTCGAAAATTGCTGCCTTATGTAAGACGTACCTGGCCGGCCATCCTGGACTCGTTCGATGCTAACGGGTTGTGAAATTACTATTCGTTTTATGGGCCAACGTTGGTCATAATTCTCTCGTTTCGCAATAACGTGTGAATTAGTTGATATCCATGGCGTTTCAAGATTGGATCGGTTGGAGTGTCTTTCGTCGAGAAGATTAGAAGCTGTAAAATATGCAGAGAGGAGAGTTCCATTCGTTTGATTTTTAACCAACTGCCTCAGACCACACAGGGATTTTCTAATTGAAAAATTCAATATTCTGGCGTTGTGGACGAGAGTGTTTTGTTACGAAAGGTACACACGATAAAGAAGTAAGCTTGTCTTTGGAAGCACTGCTTTTGCAACCATTCATGGGACCATATTGACTTTTACAAGGAGAGTATCCCCGGTGTCCGCCTCCGATTGCTTTGATTTTTGGATATGTTTTAGAGGACCGAAAAGTTAGATATACGTGTCTTTTTATTTTAGCCTGCTTGCATGTTTGGGGGGGGGGGGTGAAACCACCCCTCAAATTTACAAGATTTTCAGATGTTCGTCTCCGATTGCTTTGGCCAAAAACCAAAGCAATCGGAAGATGGCGCCACCTATTCTCGTGAAATTCGAGGGGTGGTTTCACCCCCTGAACATGCAAACAGGCCAAAATAAAAAAACCCCTGTTTCTTATTTTTCTGTCTTCTAAAACATATCCAAAAACCAAAGTAATCGGAGACGAACACCTGAACATCTTGTAAATTTGACTGTTAAAATGACTTCGATAAATTGTTCGCAAAAAGTACTTCGCAAGATCCAAGCCCGGCACACAACTAACGACTCGGCGCGAATAAATAGCCGATTAATCTCTGTAAAGCAACGGATAAGCATTATCGCTGGAAAGCCCGTTCGAAAGGAAGTATGCTCAGTACACAAAATACAATTCACTCCGTGGCCCAGTGTAATTTTAAACGGCCCGTTACGAATTTAAGCGCGCCGCAGTCGGAACGAGGTTAATGAGCATCACGAAACATATGTTCCGATTTGCAACGCGGGGTGGGGGACCCTTATTTGCGTCATAAACATGTTCATGAAAACTGATAGTTCGTGCATAGGCGGTGCACGCGCGAGATAACACCCCTCGAAACTTCATGACTAGGAGAACTCTCTGCGATCGCGATAAATTCCGGCTTTCGTGTTTCCGTCGCTATCGGGAATCGCCTGCAAATCACTTCCTAATCCTCATCGAGTAGGTATCTCCGAAGGTACCTTCCCTAAATCCCCTGCGAACGTTCCAGAACATTGCCGGCTTAGTTACGTGTGTATCGTTGCTTTCCCAGCTTTTGCGACGTAACGTCCAGCGGGACGCGATTTTTCGCCAAGCCAGGATCGAACCGATCGATCCAGCAATCGAGCCTGTAGCGTTGGTCCTCCTCAACTTTCCATTCCGCCCTTCGTGATTAAGCTAATGACGCCAAAAGTCCTGTTGGCCTTTAGCCTTAGTCGCTTTGTCGAAACTAAACACCCCGCATTTGGGTAGTTAATGATCACTGGGAAGCTTACAATTAGTGAATCATCGGAGGAAGGAGAATATTATACTTTCTTTCTTTTTGCTTTACATTTTTGGTATTGAGTGGCTTCAGGAAAGTTGCTGGATGAAACATATATCAAAGATTGTATGTTGAGTATAGTGAATGATTTAATATTCGGTGAGAATTAAAATTTGCTGCATTAGCTATTAGTAAAATTTTTAGCTTAATTCTAATTTTAATCGGGGGAACTAAAGTTGCAGTTGCTTTCCTTTTGAAGATATAATGATTTAATGCTTTCACCTGGGTCCAGGCGAAAATATACCCAAGATACTCATTCGTGAACAGATTTGAACTTTCGGAAGAGGTGAACGGAGATTACTATAATTTCCGTTTGTAATGGAATTTTTTAATTTCGTAATGGAAATATGTGTGAGTCGCCCAACACTTGCTTACACGTAATAACTCGAAGGCAGCGGAGTTACGAACCCAATTACTGTTAAATTTAATATTACCCATATCGGAAATTCCAAAGCCGATCCACCAGTTCAGTTTTTCGGACAAATTTCATGCTCCATATTCTTTGCTCAAACACATTCCTCTCTTAGATTTTGTAAATACTTATTAATTTCGAAATATCGTTGCCATGATTACATATCTTTTTATTTGCATTGCGTATTGCTGTTGCTGTGTCTCTCTTGATATTTTTGTGGAATTCAGAAATTTTTTTAAAAACTCCACCGTCCATAGAAAATATTGTGATCTACACGCGAATTTTTAACAAGAATTAAGCTTCAACTATAGCGGACGCGACGTGTAAAACTGTGCAATATTGAAGTCGCAATTTAAAAATCAATACGTAATTATTCCATAGCTGTTAAAAGTTGCGGGTTTCAAAAAGAGCAATGCAATGGTGATCAAAATTTACCATGAGGTTAAGTGTTTCAAATAAAATAAGCAATAGACCAAACTATCGTAAAACATTGCACACAAAGGCAGATATGCATGTAAATGCACCAGCAATTTTAAAATCACAGTCGAAAGAAGCTTCATCAGAAGGCATTCTTCTTTACAAAAGAAGAGTCGCCATTCCTATCTTAAATAGGGTAAATCCGGGAGACGCGGTCGACCTAATATAAAATGGCTATTAAAGCTAATATAGATATTACTTATTTTATCAGAACAAACCTAATATGTTCAGAATTTTATGCCGATTCAGAAAAACTGGTCGACATTTGCTTTAAGACAATATTTACTGTAAATCGGGTTGAAAACTGAAGTCATGACATCTGACCACCTCCCCCGAGGTGCCGGGAGAAATGGTTTTCGTCGTTGGCAGAGACCACTCACATAATTATTCATGGAAAGTTAACAAAGAGATAAAGCAAAATTATTTATGAGCGAATACAACTACGGATTCATTGATATTTAATTTGTTTACGCTAAACAAGTAAAGAACACTTCAAAGAAAAAGTGAATTACCTACTGGCGATTAGCAAGGCAAATGAATACAAAAATGAATAAATAAGCTAAATAAACAAAAATAATAATAAAATAATAATAAAAAATAAAAAAATAAACAGAAATAATAAAAAAAATCATAACTCGACCATCTCACCTTTCTGCAGCGAGACATGGTCTTCTCGTTAGCTTTGAGAGGAAGAGTTAATATGGCCAAATACTTTGGCTGCATTGTCCCTCAACATCTCTACTATCTTATTATTCCAAACATTAAAGGAAAATAAACTTAGAAGTATATTTTAAATACGATTCTGTACAACCGCTGTTTGACAAAAGAGGTTAAATGTAACATCAATTTACCTTTTATAGCCTATAAATCCAGAAAAACACAGAAGGAAGCGAAATAACGCTATTCATTCAACTATTTGGCTTCTAGAGAAGTAATTGGTCTGCACTTTAATGCATTATTACGTATAGACTCTGAAATATAGCGACACGACCAACTCTCCGGCCCGACCGCGTCTCCCGGATTTACCCTATAATGAAAATTAAACAAATAAGGTCTTATCGATTTTCCATCCGAAATAAACTCTCCATAAATTTCCGCACCTTAAAAATGTTTGTGTGGCAATAATCAATACTCTGCCCCGCACAGCCAGCCCCAAATCGCGAGCTCTCACATTATCATTCCCATACAATAACAGTATAATCATTCGTCCCTGAACAAACAGATAAAAAGGAAATACTCACGCCTGCATCCGGAACTCTCATTTTCTCCCCTTTTCCGCCGTGCATATCAAATGCGCGATTAATTCCGAGGCACGTCGTTGTGTGGGAAAAGTCGATCGCCTTTGAATCTCATGAAGCGCGATGAAAACTAATAGCACGGAATCTTGGGTCGAACGGTGTCGGGTTTAAAACGTGGTTTTTAAAAATTCTCGATACCCGTCCGGGGGGATCGAATTATAATCAGAGACTCCGATCGACGTGTACACCATGCACCGATCTCGCGCATCGACCGCTGCGTTCCGCCCGCGTGTGCCAGGACGGACGATAATTTATCTGCATCGGAGCGCCCTGTACGTTCCCGCGCTAGCGTTTTTAATCTGCCAACCGCGGGTCTCGGTGTTTGGTTTCAATTTTCGGTCGAACTGGAAAATTGCTTCCCCCAGAGAAACGCGAATAATTATGCATCCGGGCCGAAGATTCGACCGAAAGTTTGTGTTAAAAATGACTGACAGAAGGAATGCTTCGTGAATTTACTGGGAGCGACTGGTCGATGCGTCGTTGTTTATTCAGTTGCGCAAATATTCTCCTTCAATCCTTTCAGTGGTATCATATACCGCAAAGTCGGTTGATCGCAGCAATAACGATACTAATAGGAAACACTAGAAATGGGGAACTGTCTGCTTTGAAGGTGCTGGCGTTATTGGCACGTTGAATTTAGCTTGAAGCGGGCGTATAGGGGATACAAAATGAGTTAACCCTTTCACAGTGTAGTACGAGCGGCAGTCAGGCATGCATTTTGTATTTTCATCGCGAATGCAAATAGTTTAGACGGTTAAAGAAATACACATTTTTAGGTAGTTCGTTATCATTTTATTCCACTGTGAAAGGGTGAATATTATAAAAAATATTACAGGTTGAGAAATATTGCAAATAGAGGAAACACGTGCTTGGAAGATCTAAAAGGACGAAGTTTAACCCTTCGTTGACACTGTGGGTGGGAGCCACCCATAAGCTGATTTTGACGCTCTGTACATTCTATATGCAAAATGAATAGGGTAGAACCCCCAATTACTGACACCTACCCAATTACTGTCACCTTAAGCTATTTTAAACGTTGTAAAGTCATACACAAAAAGAATTATGTAATTCAACCTATAATCTATACGCTAGAAAATGCACCACTTAATATTTTTTTTTCATTAATTTCTATAAGACGATACAAAATTTTAATTTGATGACAACAGTGGAAATGGCGACTTCCTTACTAGTGAAAGAGAAAACAGGCCACTAAAGAAAGGGCTATAATTACTATATTTAAATTATTTACATAATAAACAATAATTTTTTAGTACAATATAAGTATCATAGAAAGTCACAACGATCGTAATATAACGATTAATTAAGCCTTTTTAATTATTATATGGGTGATAGTGATTGGTACAAGCGTTTCAAGCATTTTGGTATTACTGTCATAGCAGTAGTTGCTCATGTACATGAGACGACATAACCACAAAATGAGTAATAAACAGTATTAGGTTAGCTGGCAGTAATTGGGGTGTCAGGAATTCAGTCACACATGTTTTAGAGGTGTCAGTAATAGATCTCGAAATATGTGTTTTAGATTAATGAATTTATATATAAAAATAGAAATTCTACTAAACCTATTAAACCATAATAAATAAAATAAAAAATTTATACTTTTAGTCAATAAATACAGATACTATGCAATAATATTAGAGTCAATCCTTAATGTGTCAGTAATTGGGGGTTCTACCCTACCTTTTCCCCAAAGCCGGCTTGCAAACTTTTTTTTCTCTCAAAATATTATACCCGGCCAACAACTCTGTAGATTTTTAACTTCTAATATTGAAATTTGTAAAAGTTACAATTTTCTAAAGATTTTCTTCGTTTTTTCTCGACATGTGGTAATCTGGATTTTTTTTACAGAAACTGTGATTAAATTTCAATTAAAAAAACTATTGCAATATATTCTAGAGACCTTAAAATTTACCCATGATTTTTTTTATGACGATTGGATTCCATAGATGAGAATGACAGACGTTGAAAAATTACTCTGGGTGCGAGCCACCCAGGTATGTCAAAGTTGATCGAAAAAGGAGGTTTGTCAACGAAGGGTTAAGATGTACATCAGAGATGTTTATAAATGATCTCGAAGACATGTATCGTTGGTACACGTAACGAGTTGCTTCTTAAAATATCTGATTATCAATTGTTACAAACGCACTGATTGGGAGCCGTATGTTAACTTTCGAAGAACGCATAACATTCTACGCTTCGCATTATTAATGATCCAGAAGCCTAAGCGATTTCTCGCTGTATGAATTTAAATCAGTAATGCTGCGAAGAAATAAGTTCGTCATTTGTAGAAGGTCATATATATTCGTATAATCGATTCTTCTCCCACTGTAACTAGTCATGATCTGACGTCTGCTACGTTCTGCAGACGTGGTATACGTTTCTCATGCTTCGATGCAAACGCGTCTCGATGATGTTGCAGCAGATTCTGTACGATTCGCTCCCCGATGAGAATGCAGAATGGCTGGTATCATCGGCCTGTAATTGTAAAAATGCATGTACAACGGTAACAGAGACCCTGTCGCGAGATACGGACATGCACCAATATTAGGCTCCATTAATCTTGTAAGGGAGAGGCAGTTCCGTTATGCCACTGATTAACAATGATTATTCGTTAGATGGGACCCATTGGCTTTGAGACGAAGTTTTAATCCTTAGCTTAAACTCGGGCAACAGTGTACACATTAATCACGGCGTATTCTTGTCAGAGTATAATGTTCAAAGATTAATGTTGTTATTCGAAAGAAGAAATCCTGCGACTCCTCCCTAAATGAAAGGAATATGTATCAATGGCGCAGATATAAATCTGCGAAGCACGTAGGAGAGTATTAATTTTATACACCTTTAAGAATGTAGCGTGACGTCAGAGTGTCGGCTTTTGCTGCTAAAATCGTTATCGAAATTTGTCCAAAGTTAGTACAGTAATCAGACACGGATGGAGCCTTATTTGCGTCCTAGGCGAACTTGCCAAATTGCGCCCTTTATTTATAATACATTTGTTTAAGGTTTTTATTCGTAGCTTAAAACACTAATAGTGCAACTTGTAATATTTTATTATTTTTAAAAAATGCCAACGAGTAAGGAGTAAGGGATTTTCTTGAAATCCGTCATATCTCGTTTTCTGAATTCGAATAGCAATATCTTGAAATTATTGACTGGAAACACCATAATTGTAATTAATGGTTTTCAATTTCAATGTGTGCAAGTTATTCTTAGACCTTTCGTTTTAAGTTTGGATGTCTCGAATACTAATTAAATTAAATAAAATTGCTAAAATGAATAAGTACGTCACTTGCAATAGTAGAACAGATGGCAGATTGTTGTAACAGTGCTATCTATGTTCAGTAGATCTTTCGTGTATACCTTCTTCAATATGAAATTACAGACTCTATTACACACAAATAACAAGACATAAAAGCATACAAAAATTATGCCATAAAAGTCGTTGACCTCTGTTTCAGTTCACCCTGTATAACTCTCATAATCAAAACCTCTAAAATTCCGCTCCACTTTCCAATAACAGTTCTAAATTGCCTGCTCCAATCTGCCCGAAATACCAAAACAAACTTCATCATACCACTTTTCCCACTCGCGAGTAATTGAATTACCCTCGTAGCTAAAAATCACTTAGACCGCAATCCAACGTTCCCCAACACCCTCGTGTTTACATTCACGAATACTACACGCGATCAAAGCCCGAACTGACGATTGCAGAACACGTCTGTCCAATCTTCCGCGCCCACAAGTACAAAATATGTAACCTTCCTTTCGAAGTCCCAAAGGCATAAAACATCGCTGCACAAATAATCCAGCTGAGCCTGGATTCGGGGAAGGACAATCAAAAAGCCTTGAAGGGTGGTCGCGTTACGGATCGCCGGGGATAACGCCACTCGAGCGGTGATTCGAAAACGCTCGAACTGCTCGCGAGCTCCTCGTGGAGCGGTCAGAGTGTGTCTGGTACCTAGTACAGACAGCGGATCAACGATATTTTACATCGAGCACAGAACCCGCTTTCATGGCATTCCCAGAGGATTGGAACCTGACACCGCGTCATACATCACGGTACACGGTCGAACACCCAGGCTGTTAACCCGAAGCACAAGTTGGATACGATGTTATAGGCTTCCTCGGTCTGTTCGCCGACTTGTCGAATAAACCATGAAGCCTGTCAGTCGCATCGTTTCCCAGCTCGTGATCGCCGCGCTGCCCCGCTTTTTACGTTTACCCCAGAACCGACGGGCGCGGTCTTTAACGGGGTGACTTTCTTCGGCTATTTCGAGGTCCACGCAATCGGGCAAGTGTGACGAAACTCGGTTCGAAACCCGGCTGTGGCTCAAACTGTTGGCCCCGAGGAGCTGGAAACACATTTCTTCTGGCGTTGGAGAATTCTTCAAAGATTTCGGAGGGTTAAAGTTTCCTGGAAGCACAAATGGACCATCCTTTCGTTCCCTTCAGTTTAGTCTTCGGTGTTGGGGTTAGCGTATTTAGACAGTTCAGTGCCACGTGGGTCGCTGGCGCTGGGTGTTTGTTGAAAGTGAAGCTTGATAGCTTGACGAATCAAAGGAAGTGTATCCTGCGATACGGCGTCGAAATAAATGCGAGGAGAAAAGTAGCTGGAATTAAAAAGCGTAACGCAAATCCAATTTCCCTGTAATTGAATATTACGATCTAGGTTTTTCGGCAGCTTTTAAGCAGGGACTTAATACCGGTATAATGCTCATACCGGTATTTCGCCAATACAGCTATACCGAAACCGATATCATACCGAAACAGATAAATACCGAAACCGATATCATACCGAAAAAGATAAATACCGAAAACAATCGGTTTTCGGAATTACCGGTAACCGAAATAAATACCGGTATTTTTCGGTATTCTTCTCGGTGAACACCGAAACCTACCATGTTACTGAAAAGAATGCCGAAAAAATACCGGTATTTATTTCGGTTACCGGTAACCTTTTGTTTTCGGTATTTATCTATTTCGGTATGATATCGGTTTCGGTATAGCTGTATTGGCGAAATACCGGTATGAGCGTTATACCGGTATTAAGTCTCAGACGAAGATACAACCGAAAAATACCGGTATAATACCGGTATTTTACGTACCGGTAGGAGTCCCTGCTTTTAAGATTCTACCGAAAGCTGCAAATTCCTCTGCGAGGAACCCAATGTATTAACTTCATTGTGGGATATTATTCAAATGAAGGGTAGGTATTTAATTTTTAATTAGAGTTTCGAGCGTTTGGTTCTTCCTGAAGTCATTAGTAAGATACACTATTTGATGCAGTCTATGAATAATGTATCTATAGTTTCAGCTGGTAGATCTGATATAGATTATAGATCGAGGAATACTTGGATCTATCAATCATCCATGTACTTAATTTGGATTGGCTTCCTGTCGGATTATAATATGGGTCTAATGATGGAAGTGTCCACTAAACCGCATCAAGGAAATGGAATCACTTTCGTATGAAAAATATTTAAAAAAATTAGTTGGAAGTATGCTGGTATAACGATTGGCAGCAGGGATCCGAACCGCCTAGTAACCCTAACCCTTACCCGGTTAACCAAGGAAGGTTTCTGTAACCCATACTAACCGCGAGGGAACGGTTCTTAAATTCTAGAAGAAACCGAAGTAACCGGGTTAACCCGCTACGAGCCGGTTACTAGTGAAATAAGACAGTCACTTAAGGCAAGTCAGTGATATGTGAATCTACAGTCAATATAGGGTGATTCTGAAGCTACGCCCGACAATGGATGCGGCCTGGTACCCCGTACCGAGAACAAGCCCCCGCAGTGCCTCACCGAATTTTATGGCTTTCGACCCTCGAAGGGGTTGGAGTGCCTATTAAGAAGTGAGAAATCTTCGACTTCCGCATTTCTCATCAGATCTTTGCGAAAACGACGTCAAATGATTCCTTATGTTTCGCCGATGAAACTGACACCAAGAACGACATAATTCGGAAAATAATGAAGGAAATTCCATGCAAGATTCATTTCCATAATCTGAAGCTAATTTCGTTAATAATAGTCCGATTTACATGACATTTGGTATGATTTTCAACGGGAAAACATTTCGAGAAAAATGTGGGTTAGTCCATTGTTGCTCTCACTGCCTCAAATATGGTTTTCACCGTATTACTGTAACCGCATTAACCCGGTTAACCCGGTTACTCGGGTTACAGATGAATTCTGTTACCCGGTTAGGCGGGTTAGTCGCCAATACGGCGTACCGAACCGGGTACGGGTAAGGGTTCGGTTCCCTGATTGGCAGTTTCGAAGGTAAAACTTCATTTACAAAGCTCATTCTCACGAAAGTGGGCAAAAATTGCAAAATTCGACGGCCTGTGTCTTTTAAACAAAGTGAAAACTATCGAAATGATGACTTAAACCCCCCCTAATTTCTCGTGGATTACAGAACATTCCAATTTCACCGAAATCCCGAATGTCGCGTGCGAAACGTGCTCGGTTCATCATGGCCGTAACTTGCTGAAGGTGGTAATCTACGGGTGACTCGCCCCTTACGCTTCATCTTCATCAAGCAAAAGAATCACCAGCCTCTAAGCAAAAATACCAGAAATCGCATTCGACCCGTTCTTATTACTGCCGATTAATTAATGGCCCCGAATACTTCATCCCTGCCGCGCCACGCTCTACCCTTGCACCTACAAACTAGACTTCCGCGCAGATATCCGCGTGAATAATGGCTTCCGTTTCTTCTCGTACCGGCCCGCCCTGTATCACAATAATACCTTTCCCTCGGCCGGATAAAAGAAAACTTAGTCCTGGATGCCCCGGGCAGGCTTCTATCTCCCCCCGAAGCGAGACGCCCGCAGAAAAATCCCCCAGCGCTGCAGGATCGCGGGTGCCCGTTATTAATCGCTTAACGGCGACGGTCTCGCGGCATTGTCCTCCGTTATCAGCGAAATCGATCGGACAAATGGAAAACCGTTGGCGTTCGTAAGTTTGTTCCGGTCGAACGGGAGGGGCACGTCTCTCGCTAAACGGAGGGTGAGAAACGGTGGACGGTGCCGTAACAGTTAACGGCGGTTCGGGATGCTCGGGGTGTAACATAAACGGGGGTGAAGGAGGACCATGTGGAAATTTATGTCGGTGTTTACGCGCGGTAGATGGCGCTTTCTCCGTGAAGTGGCCAAGAGTAGAATAGTTATTACGATTACCTTGCCGAAGAGTAAGCTTCCGTCCACGTACCAGCGAGATTCTGTCCTTCTCCCGCTAGCCTCCGCGGCTAGGGTCTCGCTTTTCACCCTTCTCCTTGTTATCCGCCATCGTGCCACCTCGCGGTCCCCTTCCACGAACCCTTGCGCCACTCCACCCTTCCGTTATCCTCCTTTTTTCCCTGCGCCCCGTTCCGCTGCTCCCGGATGCACGATTTTGTTTTTCCATCCGCTGACCGTCCGCGCTGCTTCCCTGCTGGAAAAAAGATCCCGAGGGATTACGAGGCTGGGGTACGCGGAAAATCTGAGGTGTACATTCGCCGCGCGGAAAGGGAAGGGAACGGAGGCGAGTTCCTATTTATAACGTTAGCATAATTTATATGGCGCTGCCGCCGCGCCGCGCCGCGCGGGGGCATTAATGGCTGACGCATTAGCCGCCCCGTCGCACCCCGTAAGAACGCTTCTCGGCGCCGGGGAATTATCCGAAATAGCCGCGGCGAACTTGCTTGCCGTTACCGCGCGTTGCTGCTGAAATACAGGAGAAGTTTTTTCATTTCGCTCGCGGGACGACACGTGGATATCGTAAAAAAAAAAAGAAAGAAAGGACAGGGAGCAGCGCGAGTCCTGGCGAAGGGCGTGGGACATCCCCGTCGCGTATGTACATCCTAGGCGACCCGGGGCGAAGCACAGAGGAAACACGCGACGAGCGTAACTGGAAACGCCGCCGAAGGAAACTATCCTTCGCTGACCATTACTCTTCGCACAGTATCAGCAACTTCTAGGCTGCAATCAAGTGGGGCATAGAAACGACCCTCTCTAATGGAATTTTACGAGTTTCCCCCTTTCGGTTGCGGAAGTTTTTTAATTTAGCATTTAATGCACCGGAACTTTCGCCACGCTCGCATCGATCATCTTAACTCGCCATTCTCGGGCGAATCGATGCAATTGAATTTTCACTCCGACGAGAAGGGATCGAGGAACTTGCCGTTGTCGGGTATTCCCCGTGACGGATTACGGCTGCGTTACTCCGTCCGCGTTTATTTCGCCAAGGAACCGCAGAATATCTCTGTCCCCCAATTTCTTTCGTCGGCAGCGACAGCCGGAGAATTTAAGGGCGAAATGAAAGATGCCGCGGCGATGAGAAACGTGTTCGGGCAACGATAATGGACGACTGGTCGTGCGGCGAATATCGCGGGGCGTTCGCGCGAACCGTCGTCGTCCCCCCGCCTGCATTGCACCTGCACCGCGGCATGGGAACCCATGGACGGGCCACGTATTATGCAGATGACTCGCGCGGCCCGGGGAACGAAACTGACGGCGGCTCATTCTTCCTTTAAATCTCTCTGCTTGCAGATGGTCGGTGGCAAAAAGGAAAGAGACCGCGCTCTTACGCCGCCGCGCATAGTAACGAGCTTCGGTGGCTCGATACGATTCCAACGGTTGAAATTGTATCGCTTTCATCGAACGGAAGCATCTTCGCGCCAAGTTGTTGCGCGCGAATGAACGCGAGCGGGACAGAACCACTGGCGCACAGCATGCTTCTATAAATTTTAGTAGCCCCGATGTGCTTGCGACACAGCTGAAGGTTTCTCGTGGAAACTCGATTTATGATGATGGAAATTCGTTTTTACGAACGTAGGAGGATTTTTGATGAAGGCTTTGGCTTGGTAGCGCAACCCTTACCTGCCCGTGCGCTAATTAAACGATCTTTATTTTGCACGATTGCCCAACAGCATCCAGGACGAAGTAAGCAGCCACTCTCGCTAAGGAAAGATGGTCAGGCAAATGAACGTTTTCCAATCAAGCTCTTCTATCGTCAAAGCATTTTTGCCAATCTTCTCGTGGCATGAAGCATCCCCGAAGAAAGGAAAAGCCGCTGAGGGAACGGAGTTAGTCGTATCTGCAACTGAAAGGCTCTCCCGGCATTACAGCTTCTCCGTCGTATGAAGTCGTATTATTGCTGGAATCACCTTTATGCGGTGGCTGCTTTTACCGCGCATCGCCGGGGCTTTCGTATTGAAATGAGCACATAAGTCGACGGTATCTTATCGATGGCGTATACATCCATGATGAGGGCTGGTGCTCGCGTGCCCGCGAGAACAGAGGGGCTCGCAATATACTTGTAAAGTAGACAACATCCGCTGGATCAACATAATAAAGGTCAGGGGAGAGCCGAGGAAGGAGCGCGAGTGGAAACGGGGGAGGAAAAATGGGTAGAAACAAAAGGAGGAACCTTTCGCCGGTGGATACGGGGATCGCCGCGTCGGTTGCTCGAAGGCCCCTCCTCACCCGAGGCTTTTCCCTTTAACGAGGAACGACTTGTCCTCGTTACCACGCTCAGGAAACACAGATCAGGGGAAAGAAAACGGGGGAAAAGATGTTTCTCTTGAACCGAAGGATTCACGGAGCCCCAGGGAGAATTAGCTTCGTAATGCCTCGCAAAGATCCTGCCACTGGCGTCGTGTGGAATTCTAGAGACGAGGAGCCTGAAATCAACGATTCGCATACGATCTTACCGAGCGATCGGGCTTACTGTTATCGATTAAGATTAATGAATGTATGACGCGTGGCAAAGTGGAAGCTAAATAGTTTGCGTAATCAGTAATATATTCAGTGACCACAGGATTGTGTATAGATTGATGCTGAGTGAGGAACGTAATTCGTAGTACGGTAAGTTTTAAGATTGCGTGCTCCTGTTTGATGACTGGGCAATTTTGGTTGAAGAGTGCTCAGCTTTATTTACTGTTCTAGTCGTTTCTATTACTGCCATCGATTGCTTCGCTTGGGAATGTCATCCTTATCCTTACTTAATATATAAATGTGAAACGTTGTCTGTTTGTTTGTCCTTCTTTCACGCCTAAACGGCTGAAAGGATTACATTGAAATTCTGAATATACGTTACACACGTCCTAGATTAGATTATAGGCTATTTATTTTTTTGATTTAGGCTTTTTTATTTTTCAAACATCATAAATAATTCCCGGGTGAAACCGGGTAATGGGTCAGCTAGTCTTACATAAAACTTGTCACAGTGAAAGTGTGCAGGCAGACCGCGTGAATTGAAACAGGCTGCAATTCTTTCCCAACAAATGTCAGCGAAGATGCATCAAATACACACAGTTTAATAGGATGTAGGTATCCTTCTCTGTCAATATGTTTTCCAGGGATCGAATGTTGCGTATATAAATCAGGACTTTAAGATCTTCTTCAATGAAATCCTGTGATAGTTTATCAGTAAATTGATTCCTCATAACACTGTGCGCATAATTGAAAATAAAATGCACGAAAAGATTACATAAATGTAAAGTCCGCCAACATGCTCCAAGAATAGAAAGATTGTTCTTAATCCTTTATAACACTGTATGACTTTCGGCTAATAGGGTGACTGCACCTAATATCGCCAGGCAAAAGTTAAATCGCTGTCGATTGAATAATAATTTATATTTTTCCATGCAGTTCGTTTCAAAGTAAAGAGAAATTATTCATCTTTCATGTAGCATATGTTAGAATCGTTGAAACCTACAAATTGTTAATTAGGACTCAAAAAACGTAAGACATGCAAAAATCGGGTCCTGAGAAAAGTGTACCTAATATCGCCTACTCAAGAAATATTGATTAATTCATGTATATATGAGTTTTTAAAGTCATTTTTACATGTGCTTTTATTATTTCTTGCTCTATAAATGTCTTTTTATCCATCTTTGATTTCATTTTTATTAGAATAATATAGAAATTTGGAAATTTAGATTTTTAAAATATTTTATTTTTTACGTTCCGATGTACATATTCGACAAATAAATTTCATTTCGATTTCATTTCTTAAGTACATCATTAATTAGGTATTTCTAGTAGATATTCTTGCATTCACTGATTTATTAGACTTACCTTCTCCGAATGTGACGTAAAATTGTGATAGTCCAATAAATTTTTACACTATTAAGATTCTCTAAAATCCTTCCCTTTCTGTAATTGTTGATCACATGATGCTGCAATTATAGTATGTTTTCCTACATATGTTTAGGTACTAATTCAGTGCATAACCGATAAATTTTAGAGCTTACTTTAAGAGATATAGCGAGTGGCGATATATTAGGAACACTGGCGATATTAGGTACAGTCACCCTATATCATGTTATCTACGTTTTATATTGCTGATGCTAATGCACAAAATTTCCATATTAAACTACGTTTTATATTGCAGATGCTAATGCACAAAATTTCCATATTACACTAATAAAATTCTAACATAGGAATCAGAAACCTTTATTTTAGAATAAAAGGTTTATGAAATGAAATTAAAATGTACCTGTTAATTTATGTGCAGCACTCGATGTCTGCTAATATCCTAAAAATTTAGTTGCTTTATTCGTTGCACAATAAATCTCGTTCGCCGTAAAACGGCGAATTTACACGATCCGTATTCAGTGACAGTCTGGGTGAATCGAGAATCACGTAGACCTACGTGTTCAGACGTTAAAACGTAAACATTTGATGAATATGCCAGTAGCATTATAGCCGACCGCGGTATACGTATAGGTACGCTAAAATATTGCGCCATAATTATGCTAACTAGGCTATAACCTCATTGACGATTCCAGCTGGCAGGCCTGGGATACTTTCAAATCAATTTGGAACGTATTTGACACCATACATTTCTACTTGCTCCATCCAGAGACTAACATGTCGAATGTATAGTACGTGTAGTCGCTAATGATGGTGATAATGCTGTCTACTTTAATCTATTCACTAATTTCAATTATAACAACTCCAGTGACACCGCGACGCTACATCAATGAAGATAATACGATATTACTTAGAATTTCTAATCGTGCGCTTCATAAAAACATGCATGTAGGAAGTAAACTTGAAGTCGACACAAATTACGAGATTAAGAGTAAAGAAGAGTTGCTTGAATGCAGACGAGCATGACTTGCAATTGTGATCGAGATGTAGAAAGTGAAGGTTCTAGAAAGTGGATCGTTAAGGGCAGGTACTGTTCAACAGAGAAACAAGTTGTACACAGCAATAAAGGAAGAAGACGTGGAAAAATAAAGAAGCTGTACCTTGAACAGCAGAAGTTGGTAGCTGGAGGATACTTGCCAGGAAAGTTCAAGCTGATTGCGTCGTGACAAGGAACACGATATTGCAACACATGAGTTACAACTGCTAGAGACACGCAGACGGGCCAAGAAGAATAATAGATCAGAGGACCGAGTGTTGAAAGGAAAAGATCCACCTGGGTATTAAAACTCCTCAAATTGTCCATCTGGTCCTGTCATTGCGCAACGACACGCGTTTCGATTGTAAGTTCAGGAAGGCCCCGCCAGCTTGCATTTCACGCCATCCACTTGTTTAATAAGCAAGAAGGTGTCCACCAAGTCTTTCACCCGGTGAATACCAAACCATCCGTTCGACGAAATTTTGCATTTTACGGAATTTTTCCCAGCACCAGATATCTCTGCGCTTCCATTCTCGAGTAAAATTAGTGAAAAGTTTCGTTCACTGTGATACATACGATGTGATGATGGCGAAATAGAGCAGCTGTAATAGAAGACTATAAATATCTAGCAGCCATTGCCTTCATTCTGTCATTTTGCTATAGGGTAAATCCGGGAGACGCGGTCGACCTAATATAAAATGGCTATTAAAGCTAATATATATACTTATTTTATCAGAACAAACCTAATATGTTCAGAATTTTATGCCGATTCAGAAAAACTGGTCGATATTTGCTTTAAGACAATATTTACTGTAAGTCGGGTTGAAAACTGAAGTCATGACATCTGACCACCTCCCCCGAGGTGCCGGGAGAAATGGTTTTCGTCGTTGGCAGAGACCACTCACATAATTATTCATGGAAAATTAACAAAGAATAAAGCATAATTATTTATGAGTGAATACAACTACGGATTCATTGATATTTAATTTGTTTACGCTAAACAAGTAAAGAACACATCAAAGAAAAAGTGAATTACCTACTGGCGATTAGCAAGGCAAATGAATACAAAAGTGAATAAATAAACTAAATAAACAAAAATAATAATAAAATAATAATAAAAAATAAAAAAATAAACAAAAATAATAAAAAAATCATAACTCGACCATCTCACCTTTCTGCAGCGAGACATGGTCTTCTCGTTAGCTTTGAGAGGAAGAGTTAATATGGCCAAATACTTTGGCTGCATTGTCCCTCAATGTCTCTACTATCTTATTATTCCAAACATTAAAGGAAAATACACTTAGAAGTATATTTTAAATACGATTCTGTACAACCGCTGTTTAACAAAAGAGGTTAAATGTAACATCAATTTACCTTTTATAGCCTATAAATCCAGAAAAACCACAGAAGGAAGCGAAATAACGCTATTCATTCAACTATTTGGCTTCTAGAGAAGTAATTGGTCTGCACTTTAATGCATTTTTACGTATAGACTCTGAAATATAGCGACACGACCAACTCTCCGGCCCGACCGCGTCTCCCGGATTTACCCTAATCTGTAAACTGCACAAGTGCCAAAAAGTTTGCCAACAGATGCTTTCACTCTAAGAAATTTCTTAAATAATTGTTCCATTTCTTTGAAGACCCACTACACTTTATGCTTTAATTTATACAGAAAGATTTCATCAATTTTCCTTTTTTTTATATAATCATAAGTGCGGTATCTCCAGAAATTCAGCTTTAACTAGTGGTTTTCAGGTATTTCTCAGTTAGTGATGATACTCATTAGTTCCCTACATCACGCTGCAACTCAAAGTCAATGAATTCCTGACTGCAAGGAATATTGAAGCCCCGCTGAACAATGAATAAAAACGCCCACAAAATTTGGAGAAAAAGCAGCTGATATTTCCTCCAAAAATAATTCTCAGAATTGACTCATCTTTCTAAATACCACATTTCAACACCCTTATGTAATCACTGTAGCACGATCATCAGTAAATTACTGTGCGATATATATTCTATGAGCTCTGTTTTTCGTTGGGACTCAACCGTCACAGCATGTATCCTATCCATTAATTTGTAACACAGATAGAGCAGCTGCCTCGTCGTTCGCTGTAACATTGGAGTGTTGGACGGAACAACTACAACTCCGTTACCCACCAACGCAAAGCTCTTACCTCGGAGCACGCGGTAAATCTGTTCAGACCGGTATTCATCCCAGAATCCCTTCAATGACGATAATCTCGGCGGGGATCTAAATCGCCCCTTTTATTCCGCGCATTATCGCCCATCCAGCGTTTTCTTATTTGATCCCGACACGTCGATCAATCTCGAATCATCGCGGCATCACGGTGCACGCGCGCGTCGCGACGTCCTTCTGCGTGCATCCGCGCGCGTCCTGCATCCCGATTCGAAGCTCTTGCAACATCATTACGCCATGGATCAGATAAAAGCGTAATTAAAGGGTTAGCCGTGTTCGCCCGCGGTAACACTGCGTACAGAGTGTGCCAAAAGTGGTGGTCTTGGTCTCGAAACGAAACCATGTGCTTCGGAATAATTGAATATTTAGTTTGCTGAAATAATATTCGCGGCGACAGTGATTCTGGTGTATTATTTTAATGCGAACAGAATATTTTGGAATACGGATATACTTCCGAAAGGGACCGGTGGCCGATCGAGATGAGGTTTGGAGGGAGGAGTGGGGAGGGGGTGTGGACCCTAAATCTAAAATTGTAGCTCCGGGTATTTATTAGTTTCCAAAATATTAATAAAAAATTATTGTTAATTTTTTTTTTTTAAATTTTGTTTGGACGTAGGTGCGGGCACCCCTACCCGGCGACCCTCCCGTCCCCGCAAACTGTTTTACGAACTGCTGGACGCGTTCCCCTTACCTCCGCGTGCTCCTCAGGCACCGGAAAGGCACGCGTATTTAGCTGAAATTCAAAGTCAATTTTCTTGAAAACGAAACGCGATATTAAAAAATTGTATTCTATATTTTCGTCTTATTTTGGCCTGTCGAATCGCCCCCTAGAATATTGACTATCAGTAGAATAACACCCTATATAGGGTGCGTTCCACTTGCGCCCAAATCGCCCGCAACGCCCGCGATTTTCATTAAGGTGGGTTCTCCTATACGCGACTGGACACAACGTCAAGAATTTTAAAGTCGATTTTCTCGAAACTGAAGCGCGATATAAAAAAAAGTTACTCTTTCTTTTCGACTTATAACAAGTAAATAAGTCGAAAAAGAGGAATAAGATTTTTTGATATTGTGCTTCATTTTCAAGAAAATTGACTTTGAAATTCTTGACGTTGTGTCCAGTCGCGTATAGGAGAACCCACCTTAATGAAAATCGCGGGCGTTGCGGGCGATTTGGGCGCAAGTGGAACGCACCCATAGTAGGATGGGTCGCATTCGCAAGTTGCTGGTTCAAATCTCCAAACTCACGTCGGTTCGCTACCATGCTTTACGCGCCCGCAAGCGGGCGCGCACCCCCCGCGCTAATCTAGCCCCAACCAATACTAATATCCAGAAAAAGTTGAAAAGTGGAATGCGTTATGTCGGAATAAGTCAACAGAAATACTAAAAGTTTTTTATTAATATCTCGGAAACTAATAAATTCCCGAAGCAACAATTTTAGATTTAGGATCCCTCCCCCCAAGCCTCATCCCGATCGGCCACCGGTCCCTTTCGGAAGTGCAGCCTGGAATACTTCTGGTGTCATTAGTTTCGCCTATTTATTGTCCTCCACCGAATTGTCCGAATATTTCGAGTGCAACGTTTCGCCATGCAGTGTTATTCAACGTAGAGGAACTTTTCAATGGCGAGTTAACTCGTCTTCCCCAGTTAACAGGTTAAGGGTCTGGACGTATCAGAGTAGCGGGCACATGGAATCTATGTCACCTTATAATGAGTGGCAAAAAAACACATTTGCCCACTTGTGACTTAAACAATATCGCTCTGCGCGCCACTCCACTGTGCCAAATACTTCCCTACATATTTTCAAACTACAGTACATACTCGTTAGGAGCCCGTCGAGCGGGGCTGGCGGCGGGCTCCTAACGCGACTGGACACTATTCCGCGCGGCCACTGGCGCGAGTGAGAAAACCCAATGACCGAGCGAGAGGAAACGAAAGCCGACGGCAACTTCGGGTCGACTCGTTCGTTTCCTCTCGCTCGCTCATTGGGTTTTCTCACTCTCGTCCGAAGGATTTCAAGGAATGGTGGGGATAGTCGCCGGGCTCCTAACGCGTGGTAAAAACGGGCTCCAAACGAGGATTTACTGTATTATACAAATTATGCAGAATTGCTAGGATCCTCAGCTTATACAGAGAGACGAGTGCTGGAAATAAAGTGTACGCCGAAGAACGGTAACGGTAAAAAGAGATTTAAAGGCTAAAAATGGTCGCAGAATTAGAAAACTTTGCACAGATCGTACGGCCCGCTTCCACCAGTCGTAATAATAAATTACCATGGACAGGAACAGACGTTAAGCACCGTCGGATCCGGAGCACTCGAACGCCCTTGCAAATTCGACGGTGATTCGGCCCGCGTGCCCGCATAAAACGCGAAAGCGTTGAAAACGTGCCACATTTCGCCTCTTCCTTGCCCTTAGCAGCTCTACCTGCGAGACGCTAAAGAACGGGGGCGGATTTAATGCCACCCTGATTGCCGCTGCGCCGTATCGCGGCGCCAGCATGCTTTATTTCTTGTAATCCCCCTTCACGGCGAGTTTCGCGCACGGAACGGTTGTCATAATGTTTACTAGGTACGGAGGTTTGTTAGTTCGCGGTGGTATTTGTCGCCCGTGGGAAGCGAGGGAGGTGCGAGAAGGAAAATTAAGCGGCGCGAGAATTTGAAGGCATCATTGGGACGTGGACGAATGCTGCGCCTCAGAGAAGAACCTTTATTTGAGAATAAAGAAAGCTGGTACGTGGTGCGAGATTAGTTCCCTCGATTTTTTTACCGTCAAACGTGCATCAGATTTTGATGGTGCATAATTGGTCTCATTGTGCGAATGCCTCGACAGGTTGCTTAGCAGAGACTGATCTTCGTGAATGCATTCAGTCGGAGGTGTTTGAGAACCACTCCCTGTGGCATCTGCCAGTCTTGAAGTGGGAGCCGGAATTTGTACAAAAGGAGAACCATTTATAATTCTCAGTCTATCGCGATGGTGTTTTAGTTTTGGGGAGGAATAATGGGGTACAGTTGATGAGAATGGGTGTGCGGTGCACGATGACAGTGTGATTAATGAAAGCCCCGTTTTAAAGTTATTTCGGAGGTGTGCAAATGATTTTTTATGAGCGGTGCGAGTAATGCACCAGGCAGGAGATATTTTTTGAAACATTCAACGTTTCGCAAAAATCAGATTTTTTGCGGCGACGAAAATTTTGAAGGATAGATCAGCACGGCGTTTCAATTTCGGATGGATTAACCGAAATTTTTTCCGCCGAATTTTTACCTGAAATTGGTCATTAAAATAGTACGAAACTAAACACTCGTCCCTCAATTTACGCGGAGCATTTATTCCACGTGTGTGTTTTTTTTTTTACACGTTTGGAAATAGTGTAACTGGACTCTGTTAATAGATATAAGAAAATACGTTAGAATTTATGAGGATTATTTACCGCAGTGTGTACCACGTAGAAAGCGTACCGCGTGAATCGGGGGATGATTGTGATAATCAGGTCGCAGAAAAAAATCGGCTTGGTTAATAAAGAATGGATTATAAATATTTGATCGCCAACATGAAAGCTCTGCGGTTTTCGTATTTCCTCGCCTTCGAAACGATAATAGAAGCTGATTCTAACCGCGAAGTCGCGGACACGGGCCTGATGTGTGGCCTCTCCAAATGTAACGCGGCTAAAGCAAGACGTCTGTGTAACGTTCTCCTAATACACGTCTTCTAAATAAGAAAACGTTGCCGAGAATAAATGGCCACCTACGAGATCTATGGAAAGTCTACGATCAGATAGCTACAGGCTTGAATTGAGGTGCAAGGTAATCATTTCCAGCGCTTGATTCAAAGATAAGCAAGAATAACTTGGTCGGGCACAAAAATGATTATAGTTTGGAAACAGGGTCAAATCAATCATGCGTTTATGTGAACTTTGTTCGTTACTTCTAGTCCTCGTGCCGAGCCTGCAATGGTTGCCAACAATGAAGCAGTAAATAAATCCAGTACTTTATCTGTCAGACATTTTGGAAGAAGCGTGCACTGGCTGTCGATCTTTCTCGAATTTTGCAAACAGTTCAATTATTCCTGGAAATCTGGAAATTGTGCAGCTTTATTGGTGACAAAGACAAAATCTGTAATATTGAATTTTATTGTTAGTCTCATGCGTGATAATCAATGAAGGTAGTGAGAGGCAGATAAAGTATTAATTTTTTTATAGACACTCTGTATATTTGCAAACTGTTACATTGCAGCAATAAAGAATTAAAGTGTCATTTTTTCTGCGGGGATGTTTAACCAACGGCTCCTACCCTCTTCAGTCTACGACCTACGACATCTGCAAGGTTTTGAAATTTATCTGCATTGTCTAATGCTTTAAATCTTTTGACTCTGCGTACATCATTATATCCTTCTAATTCCTTCTTACTTTTTTTATATCCTTCTTATTCATTCATTTTGACGAATACATTTTGCTCCATTTCCTAATTCCTTTTTCGACTGTAGGTACTTACAAATCTCTTCTTGTGATGTTGTTCGATATGAAAGGGTCTAGTAGTCCTTTCGTTATTATTAGAGGAAGTGCAGCATATTTGGAATACTGTTGGTAATTTGGAATACCGAAGTATCTAATAAACTACCAACGTTATCTAATTTTTAACACCGTAGACAATAGGGGCTAATGACCTGTCAACGAATGACATTTGTGGATGAACCGCCATTTTGACATTTTCGACTTAATCTGCAGAGTAAGAAAACGTGAATCTGAAAAACTTTTTCAGCAAGTATTCAATCGCTCCAATCGTGGTTAAAATATGTAAAAACATTAGAGTTAAACACTTAGTCTACTCATTTGCGCGTTCCTTCTATGGTTCCGTGTCAGTTTTGCGATAATTTCGAGAATACAAAGTGTGACATGAAATTTTACGTTTCAATGCCATGTTGCTAATTCGGAATACCGAAGGTGAAGGTAATTTGGGATGCGTTTGTTTCACGCGTAACGGCTACCGCCGCGTCGGTGTGGGCCAGCGCTATCCATTTATATTTACCTAAGATTGTTCCTATATTTTATTATCTACATGTTTTTTTAAGTTTATAAAGTGAAGTGATTGAAATGCCACTATTCCAAATTACCTGCACCTTAACGAAATCGATACTTCCTGTCATTTTTCATTTAGACCAAAGTTTCAGCTACTTTTTGTTTTTTATTATTACTGACATTTTGTAATATAATAGTTTATTAGTTTCCCTATAATATTGTGCAGTTTTATTTGTTCCCATCCTCTGCCGTAATTTTTTATTCGTCTTAAACAAACTGGTATTCCAAATATAGTGCACTTCCTCTATAGTTCGAAGGATATTTGATTAAAATCTTTCTAGGACAGTATTAATGACGCAGAAGTTTCAGGCATATTTTTTTGCTGCATGTATCTCCAGCGTTTATCCCTCCCAGCGAACTGTGGCCAATTAATCTTCACTTGTTACCACCCCCCTTACGCAATTGGTGGACCAACGAATCCACGATTCGTGTAATTGCGAGATCACGATGGAAAATTTTATTCGTACCCCGTTATTAACCGATCGTGACAACGACCGTACATACGACAGTGAATGGCCAGCTATATAGGTCCGTGCGTGCGCGTGTTTGGTCACACGCTCGCACAGCCCGTGTGCAAATAACCAACGCGATACGTCAAAGCACAGTGCGAGTTATAAATTCGAATTGCGAGGGCACGACAAAACGGGCGGCGCGCCATTTGTAGATTGAATTGCTGATATTAGCGAAAAATTCATTAAACACGCGGGATTTATAGATTATATACTCGCGCGCATTAAATGGCGTGCGCGCGCGCGTTTCAGCTTTTGAAATTTGAACGAGATAAAGGCCTCCTCGAGCTACCTATTCCGATTGTTTAATCTTTATTGCCAGGGAACTCCTGATCGTAAATATCGTTATTTAATGGTAGACCGACGGGACCATATTGATCAATATAAACGATTTATCGGCCCCCTATAAAACAGATCTTACGCCGCCGTTATTTCGGTGAAGCGAATATCGATGTTGGAATAGTTCTGATAAAATAGGTAAATTGGGCTACTCTATTCGCGCGACATTTTCGACGAATCAGAAGCAAAGCATCCGGATATCAAAGTTTCATGTTTTTTAAGTATACTTGATATGTCAGGGCAAATCGTTGGTAACACGTACTTAGTTTAGTGGAAGATTCTTCTATCCCATTCTGAATCTTACAATCCCACTATCGAATGATTTTTCCTTTTGGAATTAAAGAAATGTATTTGTGCTAGTTTTTACTACTTCGGTGTTTTTTTAATATTTATAATATATTTATAAAATTCGGTGCAGGTGTTAAAGCTTCTAATTTTATTATACTGTCGTTGTTATTATGTTATTAACGAATTCTTCATAACGCTGCAGTCGAACGAACTCCAAATTTTTAGCCATTTTTTCTACCATGCGATATGAATTATATATATTCGATAAATGACCGTGAATCAGTGTCATCAAATGCTGATGGTCTCTGATGTCAACTAAGTATTGCTTTTCCACCAATACATTATCATTGCAGCATACAAAATATTGCAGATTAATCTTCTAAATAAATAGCACTAACATCACAGTTTAAATTCGTCTATTCCCTTAGTTAAACTCGTATAAATTGCAATGTTTGTTACATAACGTGTAACGCCACCAAAATCAAATACGCTCACTTTCCAGAGCTTGTTTCCAAATCGAATGCTAATGAAATTTATCTGTGCCTTCGTGACACAGTTCAGCCGGCTTGTCGACCACCCCGATACACAGGCCACTAGCAAACTGAACGATACGACACCCTACACAATTACACTCCCCTGATAATTGCCACCGCGCAGTTCTTTCGTTTAATTACCTGTGCCCATCTAATTCCCCGCGAATTATTTCCGAGTTAAGTGCGAGCGCTTAGTCTTCAACGCGCACGCACCCTCTCGCGCCTCATCTAAGCTTAATAGGACAAGATCACTAATGGATAAGATCGGCCAGGCGTCTGCTAACGGCCGGCCGTATAAGTCCGCCATGCTGCCTGAGATTTCGAGCCCCGAGTCACGTTCCTTAATTGTTTTAGCGCAATCAGTTACAGTTCGTCGGCTGGTAATTACACGCGGCGCTACGACCGGCTGGGGCCGTCGCTTTTAGCGAAACTGGCAACCCCTTTTTACTAAGAAAGCTGTCTCCTACTTGGCCGGCACTCTAAGGAACGATGACATCCGTCCTCGGCGACCCTGGAGGCGCGTACCGCCGCGCGCCATGATGAGTAAACATCCATTATCCCGGTGGAATCGAAGAGGGAGCTGTCGGGGGCGGAGGGTGGCCGGTCCCTGACGATTTGGCCATTTCAAAGGGAAGAGAAATCGATCCTGGTGACCTTTGCCCACCTTCTTCGGGTAGAAGGTGAACGCTCCACCCTCCCACCTCCCTCCCCCATGACTGGTCGCTTCCTCTACAGATATCGGGAAAAGATATTACGATCTCTCGATTGGGTACGATTGGCCTTTTCACGAGACACTCTATTCGTTCTGGATCAACGGGGGTTGGGGATGATTTAAGGTTAATTTCCAAGGGATTACGTCTGGCCTCTCCCTTCTTCTCATTAGACCCTTCTCTCTCTGAATACCTCCTGGATATTTGCCTGCGACGCTTGTATTGTGGCGCGATCGCGAGCACAGCACCCCCGAGTGGGGCGAAGAGGAGCGGGACGGTGGGCCGGATTTGTTGTAATATTAAATTTTTAATAAGCATTCAGCGCCGTCAAGATTTTTCGAGCAGAAACGGGGGTGGGCTTGTGAAAAGGAACGGCTGGTAAATGAAGCGACGAGTTTCGTGAGAAATTTCATTTCACAGGCACGAGCGTCGTGTAATTATGACTGTTAATTAAGGGAATAACAGTTGGATTGGACGTTTAATACCGTGGCAAGCTTAGGTATTGAGTGCGAATGTATATGTACCTACCTACTCGAAGAGCAGTTGATTTTTTCAATGATCGAATGAAATTCTTCTGTGAGCTGGTAACGCGAGCCCCTCCAGCGCCCAAAACTGCACTTTGGCGCACACGTATTTAGGTAGGGTGAAAGCACTAGTTATAGTCGACCACTTAAAGCTAAACGCGAATGAAAAGTACTGAAAAAAAATAAACAATCAATGTTATAAAATATATAAAATGTATTGAAGTAATTCAAATGTATTTAATGTATCACTAAATATTTTGTGTTAGTAGGAAAGTTCGGGGAAAATAAATAATTAGCGTTAAAAATAAAGTGTTCGAATGCTTTAATAATCGACCGCTTAACTCTAAAAGTCGACCGGTCCGATAGCTAGTAGTCGACCACCTTTTTTAATATGAAATTCAAAATAGGTTATGTGCGCATTACAAACTAAAATTTATTTTTAAATATAATGTGCAACATCAGTAAATAATTAATAATGACAGGAATAATGCGTAACTCAAATAAGTTCTTTTAAAAACTTTATCAAAATTTTAATAAGAAATAGAAATTATTTTTTTTTCCAATGTAAATTAAATTTTTCGTTTTTAAGATAGGAAGCAGTAACAAATTTTAAGTTTTTAAAGTAGGTATTTGTATTCTATAAATAAATTATATAAACTTTGTAGAACATTAATCCATAAGAAACGAATATACAATTTTAATTATCTTAAATATGATTAAATCCTTTCTTTTTTTATAACTCTTTGTTTCAAATTTTTACATTTTTCTTGCTTCTTCTTTTTACATTCTTCTACTCTCTCCTTTTTTATTGCTATTTTCTTGGATTTTTCTTCTTGATTTTTCAATCTTTCCTCCTTTTTCTGACGCTTTGCTATTTCAATATTTTGTTTCACTTCGTGTTTTTTTGAAAAAAAATCGCGCCATTCAGCAGATGAAACTGCACTTGGCAGTTTTTCTTTTGGAGATCTTTTTTTATTGCTTTAGATAGGAGCTGGATAGAATGTATGTTTGCCAAAAGCTTTATTAAGATCCTCTTATATTATAGTTAATACGTGGTCGACTAGTAGCATTCATTGTGAATGCAGTTAGCTTCAGAAGTCGACCGCTGTGGTCGACTATTGAAAATTGAAAGGGAATGATGATCCAGTTACCGACCTCCCATAAATAAATAAATTAGCCCACTTTTTTTAAATTTTTGAAGCGCATATAAAATTGTTGATGCTTTTTCAGTGGAATAGCATAATTTTCCAGTAAAAAATGTATAGAACTGAATTACATTTGTCGTTTCTATTCAAAGCACACTTATGTTTCTTGTGTTAGAAAACAGCAATGGCGCATGTAGAATCAAAATTAGTTTACAAATCACTTTAAAAGCATTTATTTTTTTTTACCTATGAAGAGCGCTTTTTGTCGTATTGTAAAGTTAGAAATTCAAAATATAATATAAAATTGCCATTTAATAAATTCTTTATTTCAGTACTTATTTCTTTAAGCTAAATAATAAAAGTGGTCGACTACTAGAGGGTGGCCGACTACTAGTGCTCTCACCCTACCTAAAATTCAATAGTCAATTCTCCCGATTACGAAGCGCGATATTAAAAAATGTTATTCTCCATTTTCATATTATTCTGTCCTGTAGAATCACCCCCCCCCCCCCCAAATAATTTACCACCCGTAGTGAAACAGCCTGCACAGTAGGAAGCCCTGGCCACGCCGTATTATAAGTATTCTTATAAAATTAATCTCAGAGAAGCCTCATTGCCGGTGAAACGAGTCAATCTCCCCTATTTACTGCAACGAACAAACGTCTGCACGCGGCAGCATTGGAATCGTGAGATCCGAGTCGGTAACTGATAAGCGTTTAACGGGTATCAGCGTACTCTTAATCCGGGCAATAAGGTTACGGAGCTTTAAGCTCCGCAGCGAGGCCTGGCCTGTTCCGAATTTACGGGCTGGGGAAGTTTAGCCAGATACACGAATCGGAAGTTGATCGTCGGAAGTTGCTCAGAGGCGACACTATCGGCACGTAACCGAGTCTAGTATCATCTCGCCGGGACGAGAGGAGCCGTTGCGCGACAGGGGGCGACCGTCGGGGGTGTGCGGCAGGGGTTAAAAGCTGAGTACTCAAGACGTCATTTAGTTGGACATTCCTCTCAAGGTCTCAGGGTCCTGCCGTCTCGCCGTGTATCTCTTCCGCTTCGAGGCATCGCGTCACGATAACCCCGGCGTGCCAGCAACTACGAGAAGTTTCATTTCAGGATTACGAGCACCTCGCCTCGCGCCACTGTAGGCGACGGTCGGTCGATGCGCAGTCGGCAGACCCCGTATTACAAGACGAGACGGGCATCGTAATGAGGGATGAGAATTACAGGTCCGAGGAAGCATGCCGCGGTGCGCCGCAAAGCTCTGCCCTGTCGCAACGTTGTTTCTCCACCAGCTGCAATCATCAACCCGTTTCAATTCTTATCGGCAGGGGCGACCTTTGCCAGCCGGGCTGCTGTCGCGCAGCTTTTCACCTTCTTCGCTCCTCTCGACCTTCGCGAATGTTCATTTCGAATTGAGCGCACCGATATTCGCGTACGAATATTCGGCGTTAAACAGGCTGTGGACAATATATTCGGTGCACGCGTTCAAAAACGCAAGTGCGGGTGTTTGTGCTCGGACACGAATATGTATTCGGAATGCGAGTGGAATAGTTCGGGCTGCAGTCGGTAAATTAGCACACGCGGATGCGTACGAATATTCTCCGTTAATATACGAGGGGTGTAGGAGGCACGAATAACGAATATTGTCGTTGAAGAACAAATGTGTGAAGACTAGGGTAGATGTACCATTTGTGGCCACTGCACCATTTGTGGCCACTGTCTTATTAATTCCGATATATTAAGTATTCTCAGTTTACTTTCATTACAATGAATGAAGCTGTCTAAGGGTGGGTTATGTTGGCAACATTTCTACTACTTTATACTGTTTTGTTGTCCCGTTTTATTTAATTATCATATGTGAATGTCCAAATCTTTGATAACTTTCCACATCCTTGCAAATGGTGCTTAGCATACGACTGGTAAGAAAACAATTAGTTACTGTATTTAACAAGAGTATGGATGAAGTTTTATACATATTTATATAAAAAAACAAATATTTTTGAGATTTAAAAAAGAATTCCAACGATATAACATAAACTCTAGTGGAATTAGGCACTGACCAAAAATGGTACATCGAAAATGGAATTGTACCATTCGTGGCCACGTAATGGCCATAAACAGTCCACGGTACAACCATTTTTGGTCAGTAGGCATTCTCATTAGCAACTTATCGTACAATACCTAATTATTGTAAAATTATTATACAATAGTTAGCGAAAAAATTCTTCTAAAGTCGAAGATTTTTACGATTCGTGAAAAGTCATTCGATGATGTCTTCAACGAAATTCTTTTATGGCCCGAAAAGCAAAATCATAAAGCGAAAGCGGAAAGCAGTTGAACATTTACCTGCTGTAATAACATCAGACAAATGGATGGAGATCATGTTGGCCAAAAAAAAAAGAAAAGGAGAACAAAGAAGAGGAGAGAATGATTAATAAAGAAAAAAGACTAGCAAAAATAGAAGAAAATAAAAAGATTAAAGCCATAAAGTTCGAAGAAAGGAATAAGAAAAAAAACAGAAAAAGCAAAACCTGTCGCTACCAAAAGAAAAAGTAAAAAGGATACTTATTGGCAGTTAATATTATTTTTGTGCAGCAAGTATTGTATTATTTGTTCAGTAGTGAACATTTGTAATAAATTAAAAACTACAATTCTTACTGTGGGTCTTTCGTATTACCAATTCTATAAGTGGCCACAAATGGAAAGCCGGCTGGCCAAAAATGGTACTCTAGTGGCCACAAATGGTGCAAAACAGTCTGGCACGATAATATAATGATTTTTTAAATAATTATGTTTAAAACATTGTTCAACGTAGAATATTTTAATTATCTGTATATTGTGGATTACACTTATATATTCTTTACTTTTGTGTACGTATTCTTTTGTAAGTTATGTATCTGTGAGTGGTACGGAAATCCTTCAAGTGGCCACAAATGCTACATCTACCCTATGTTAAATAAATATTCGCGGAAGTAGAGGAATATCAGGTAACGCGTGTATGGAGCTGGTGCTGGTGGATGATGGCTTCATGATTGAAATATTCTGGTAATAAATAGGGAATAAAATAAAGGTCCCGATATTTACGCGATACCTATGCTTTATAATACAAGTAATATGATGCATTGTTTACAGTTGAGGCAATTTGTTAACGCGTAAGTAAATGTAACGTTATTTGTGCAGTAAGCAAATTCCTATAAATAAACGATTGAAATAACTGAAAACAAGTTCATTTATGTATTATTCTAGCAAAAGCGGTGGCTTTCCACAATTCACTAAAAAGAAAACTCTGAAATATTCTATTTACATTAAGGGGACATTCTACTCTCTCGGCCTCAAAAAATTCGATTTTTTTTCTGCTGAATTCGGAAGAATGCACCTTCTACAATATCCTCCTAAATTTTTGGAGCGAAATTCGATGTATTTTCAATGTTATAGGTATTTGTAGCGTCAGCGGCCTGGTTCTCAAAACTTTAAACGCGTTTTTCCCGAAACAACATTTTCTTGGTTGGCGGATGTGATAAAAAAAAAAAACTCCATGACCAATTAATCCAAAATTTTAATATGTTATTCTAGACATTAGTGGCTTTCCCGCTTAGCACAAATATCTTAAGATTTTTTAATATTTTCTCACATTTTATATCTATTAAACAGAAAAGAAATGCCCGTTTCGGTACTTTCAACTTCGATCGACCGCCATTTTAATAATTTTGGTCCAAAGTTGTTCTTTCGTGGTAAGCGCGATAACCATACTCCTGCGAATTAAAAATATGTTTGGTTTTTTTATTTCCGATGATCCAGTCGTCCGAAATTTCAACCGCCAGCAATTCTGATGCCGCCAACTTAACTGCGAAATATTTGTGTAAACAAATGAAATAAACAAAGAACAATGATTTTTTCTTGTATTTCAAGAGTGGTAAAATATACCCCCAGAAATTCGAAAACATTAAGTGTTTACTTCATTATAAAAACCATCACCGAAAAGTGGCCGATTTTTCGGCCGAGAGAGTAGAATGTCCCCTTAAAATATCTAAATCCACCTGGTAAGAAGATTGAACGTCACGACTAACCAAGATATCCCACTCAACGGATCATAAAGATCACTTGTAACAAGTACCCAGTAGCGTACAATATGCCAAAACGTGTCCTGCGAAATAAAATAAAAATGAACCACAGTGCACTCACAATCAGTGAAGTTTCGCCGACTACAACTATGCAATAAAAAGAGGTTTAGGCGATGTTTGAAGTATGTAAGTATCCTCTCGCGTGCGACACGAAAGAAGCTCGTTGCTGTCACCATAACAATAGGCTATAAAGATAGCGAGAGAGTAGGTACACCTTGAAATGTGCTTAATATTAATACAGGTCCGGGCTCGTTTGCAGAACGCCGCGCCGTGTCACAGAAATTCGCCAGCATATTACCTACTACATACAGCACAGTTGGCCCGCGGAACGTTGAAGTAAACGCGATACTCGTGTAACCCGTAATGGATGACGGAGACACCGCAAAAAGCATAATGGCAGCACGAAGAGGCGTTATTCGCAAGATGGTTATTTCGACTCCTTTTGTGACACGGCCCCGTAAGGACAGAGATCGTTGATTGCTGTTCAGAGCCATTCAACTCTGACATTTATCGTTGCACGATCGCCTACCAAATCGAAATGCGCTTCGCTCCGCCCTTCGTAATAAACGCGCTGCTTCTACGGGGTGTACACGAATTCTAGGTACGTACAAACACTACGAACATTATATTGTACTGAGTCACAAGCTATTTCTGTTGTGGGATTTTGAATAGTAATCAATCAGACACTTGTCCTCATGGATCAATCTCATCTCTTGATCCTGAACTTCTGAAAGTTTTGAAGCTTCATTTGATATTTGTGCTTCCGTGCGTGATTAAATGTTGTATTGTATCATTTAGTATCAAAATGACAGGTGGGTCATTCTGCATCAAATCGACGAATATTTGCACTTCGTGGCAGGGATTTTGATGTAGTCTATGTGAAACTAGAGGAGGGGAGGTTATGCTATCATATTGCTGGCTTCGATTTTGTTTGAAAAATAACTGCTATCAAAGTTTACCTATATTTTGTACATGGGCAAGGAAACAATAAGATAAAAATATTAAACGGAGACGCATAAGCACCTAAATCTGATTTTAGAGAGGAATAAATAAAAAAAACAGAATTTTCTGGATTATCCAGGGTTATATCAGGAAATTTGTTCAATTATGCTTTCAGATCAATATACTAGAACACACCGTATGATGAGTAAAAGTTTATTCATACCCTTGTATAGACACAGTGAGCCTGTAACACAAATATGTGAACACCCTGTACATTGAGAAAAATATCGAGTTTCGGAATAATTGATCCGATTGGATGGGTATGATTCACTCTCACGTCAATCGTCTTCAAACATAATTCCACGATTGTCGGATTCCATGAAATTGACAGCGGCATTGTGGTAATTCACCGTGAGCCTTGACAGGATGCAGTGTTTTTTATTCCAGCAAAAAAATTAACCACCTTTCAAAAAAAAAACTTGTATATACTGTTACGAGCCGAGGCTGAGGGCAATGAGAATGGCGGCTGCGAGGCCGAGGATTGAATTTGTTTAGAGTTTGTTAGTAGCGGACGAACCGGGGTCTGGTATCCCCGGGAGCCGCTATAAGGAGGTTGGATGTCGTGGACGAACCGGGGTCTGGTATTCCCGGGAGCCACTAGGAAGGTAAGCTTTCACGGACGAACCGGGGTCTGGTATCCCCGGGAGCCACTAAGAGGTAGGATATCGTGGACGAACCGGGGTCTGGTATCCCCGGGAGCCACTAGGAATGTTAGTTTAGCCTCGTAACTTTATAATATGATACACCTTGAGCGGTAAAGGAGTATCTATGTGGGTTGGTCTCGAAGAGGAAATTCAGATGATGATTGATTCAAATAAAAGAACTCTGAATTAGAAATAACTAATTATATTCTATAAGTTCAGTCTTTTACAATTGTTTCAGTGTTTGTTTGTCGCGGTACCTAAGTCCACCTCTCGGTTTTAACGCACTGAGAAATGCGGGGGTCTCAAAGAGTTTAATGATTACAACACCTATCAGCAACTCTACGTACTGTATGGTTAAAGTTGAAATAATACTTGAAGGAGAATGTTACTCGATCCCGTAAGACTCTTTCGTCTAAACGTACTAAACTTGAAATGAGCCCCCGAGTGTGGATTCGTGGCCCTTTTTATACAGTGACATTCGGCTAGAAGGTAGTGGGGATATGAGTGCCTTCATTGAATATTAGGTTTTCGGGGAAAACTCAGTTGCATCACACCACTGCAGGAAACGGTGACGTGCATTCCGGACACCCGAAAGGGTTAAAAAGTCAAAGATAGATCTGCGTACGTAACAATACCTAGGACTACGATACGAATTATAGTTGAAAACGTTGTCACCGTAACTAAACTTTGCTTCTTTCCTCAAATATGTACATATATACATATGTGTATAGCCAAACCAAATTTTGACCTCAATTTTGTCGAAAGAATTATACATATAGTCAATCGATCGTTCGCATCCACATGGGACGTAGTATCGACGTCACACAATACTTGAAATCGTGAAATTACTTTCGTCGTCCCACCCCCGAACCTCGGTTCACAAAGTCGTTACCGAACGTCCTCGGTGTTTCTGCTTAATCCTGCGCGTTGGCCTCCTTGAATCTCGCGCGAACTTCCGGAATGACTTAGGTATGCATCGTTCCGTAATATTTCCATGTTGCGACTGACACGCTGCTCCATTGTCGAAATGAATTACTCTATTCGTGTATATCTTACGCTGGAGATGCCCGAACGCAATGGTGTACAATTTAAGAAATTGTTATTTAGAGCATGAATTGAAGTCACTGAACTCATATAATACTTGCTAACGTGCAAACTCAGCCAAGGACTGATCTAACGTTCCTCTGAATTAGATTTGAACTGGAGTAAAACGTAATAAGAATTGGAGCTGCTACTGGGTCGAGCCTAACTCAATTACCAGAATTAATAATAAATGGGAACCAGAAGAAGATATGGAGACTAAACTTGGGGTCGACTGAAGTCAAATTGAAACTGATGTCATAAGGATTTGGAGTGCACTGTTGTGGGGTGTTACAGTGTAATTTTTCAGTTTTTGAAGCAAAAATGAAGACAAATGTGTCAAAGCTGAATTTGAAATCACATACCTACGTAGGTATTTTTAGTATATAAATGAAAAACGGTGACACAGGGGGTGGGATTGTTCAGGATTGTTCGTGTGACATAGAAATCCAGAGGGTAACACGATGCGAATCAGAGGAACACGTTTAACCGGTATTTTTTTAAGGTACCTATTGAAAATATAAGACTAAGCATTTAAGAAAAAAACTTTCCCTGAACTCTAATCGAGCATTATAAAACGACGTGCGTTACGAAAAGTAGCACGTTTCAATTTTCTTACGAAAAGTAGCACGTTTGCCTTCGTTCTCACGAAAACTATTACGTTTCGGTGCCACGAAAAATAACATGTTTCGTCTTTCGCTGCGAAAACTAGCACGTTAGAGCGGTTTGCCACGAAAAGTAGCATGTTCGCGTTTACCCCGCGTTCGCAATTCCCGCACCCTCCCTTACTTAAATTATGTAGATTTGTTGCAGAATATGAAACGCAAAACGCACTAACTAGGAATCACATGAAAATTGAATAATTTCTATCGTTCCGAACTATAATTCATTTTGTGGACTGCAAAATCATATATGTATTTTTCTTGAAATATGCCTTCTTGGGATTATATTTTTTGTAAGAATATTTCTAAAGGTGTGAACATTATAGCGACGTGCGTTACGAAAAGTAGCACGTTTCAATTTTCTTACGAAAAGTAGCACGTTTCAATTTTCTTACGAAAAGTAGCACGTTTGCCTTCGTTCTCACGAAAACTATTACGTTTCGGTGCCACGAAAAATAACATGTTTCGTCTTTCGCTGCGAAAACTAGCACGTTAGAGCGGTTTGCCACGAAAAGTAGCATGTTCGCGTTTACCTCGCGTTCGCAATTCCCGCACCCTCCCTTACTTAAATTATGTAGATTAAAATTTTAAAAGACATGTGTGGTCTTTTGGAGATTAGATGGAATTATTATTTATTAAACAATATTTTCAACAGTTGAATTCTTTTAAACTGCCCACGCGCTGAAACGCGATAGTTTCTGCAGTCTGCAGTATAATCCAAAACGAGCTATTCTTCGTGGCCAAACCGGATAATATGTTAGTTTTCGCCATAAATTCCCAAACGTGCTATTATTCGTGGCGAAACAGTATAGCGTGCTAGTTTTCGTCGCAACAGTACGAAATGTGCTATTCTTCGTGGCAAGGCAGTCAAATGTGTTAGTCTTCGCGGCAGAAGACCAAACGTGCTAATATTCGTCAGAAAGATGGAACGTGCTTTTTTTCGTGGCAAACCAAAACGTGCTACTTTTCGTAAGAAAATTGAAACGTGCTACTTTTCGTAACGCACGTCGAAAAAATGTATGCAAAGAAGACTATTCTGAACATAAAATATAAAATGATATAGCACAAAATAGATATATTTGTATAACTATCGACAATTTATCGAATTACCGGTAAAAATTTGAGGGTATTTCTCGCGATTTACCCGCGTATTGCAATTCCTAGTACAGACTACATGGAACGTGTGAAGATAGGAAAATTTCATTTGGGCGTCTGGACAAGACAGTGATTTAAGACATTTCAGCTTTTCGTCTGTAATAATGTTATTCGGAGCCAAACAAACTATTTTTTAAGCACTTACCTAAGGAACATTTCTCGTAACACAGGGGTAGATATATCGGTGTGGAAGTTAAAGTTTGAATGGTCCGAAAGGGGAGGTGCTTTTAGCGCCGTTGCTGGTTTCTCGCCGGCATATAGCCACCGTGCTCCATTGACATCTAAATTCCGTTCCGACATGGGAAATTTACGGTGCAGACAATATCGTCCGCGGTTTCTCAAACGCCAATACGTTCGAACATCCTCGGCGAGTGAGTGATATACGATACAGGTAATGCATTCCTACAATGGAACAGCGTGTCAGCCGCAACATGGAAGCATTACCGGATAATGCATAAGTCATTGCAGAAATTCGTATAAGATTCAGGGAGACGAGTGCCCAGAATTAACCAGCCTTGAGTATTGACTTTTGGGCATTTCTTATGGACATGTGGGCTGTGAAGGGCGCGACAGTATTTTCCCTTATAAGTATCAGTGGAAGAGATTATGATTCATGATTTTACCGAATTACTGGGTAATTGAAAAAGTCTGTAAATTTGCAATCCCTAGTCTGTACTTCGAAACCTTAATTGCTTATAATATCATGAATAATCAAGACTTATTCCAGCAGCCTCCAGTAGAGATAGTGTATCGTTACTTAACACCACCCACCCTAAACGCGATGCACCAGGATCAGTTTTAAAATCAGCCTGCCACACTGCGATATACATTTTGCATGCATTGCTCTGTTATCATTACAATTAGGTACTACTCCACGTCGTGAAATCGTCGCGTTGCAGCGTTATGGAGCTACAGGGACTACAACACGTGATGGCCGTATGACGTCTCGGGCGCCTCTATATCCATGTTAATGAGGTATTACATACCCCGGCGTGTACCTTGAATCGCATATGAGACGTCAGCTGATAGAGAATTGCATAAATGGGATGCATCGCCCGAGGCAGGTTTTACGGGGCGCCGCAGCTGCGGCTCCCTCGTTACACCAATTCCACGCTGAAACTTTCCAGCGCCGCGATTTAAGCCTATGCTCGATAGTTTCTCCAGCGGGCGCCTTCTTCGGGGGATGATTTATGCATCGTTGGCGAATATATCGACATTGCGCCTAACACGTCGCTACGGTACCCAAATATATTACCCCCCATCATACATCACCTGGCGGTGGATATAGTGCCGCGGATCCGTGCGCGTTGCTCACACTTACGTGCACGACGATATACGAGCTCTAATAGTACCGAAAAAATATGATCAATCCCGCGAATCCATCTCCCTTTCGCTGGAAATTATTTGGCCAATACGGGTGGATATTCCTCGCCGGAACTTTGGTGGAACTATGATTTTCCGGAATCACTACTCGAGGGGTTAGGTACAATTGCAGTGGCTACGAAAGAGGACCAACTTCGGGATATTTTATTTAATTAAGTATAATGTTGTGTTGATTTAACTTGGTCTTCTTTAATGGCACTGAAGTGTTGCTAAGTAAAATTTGATTGAAATTTTTTTAAACAGTTGGAAGATATGCGGAGGGGTGGCACGTGCTTGTGTATTTAGATCTTGATTAGCTTAACATTGCACGACTTCGATAATTAGCTATCTAGATGTCAAGGTAATATTTTGAGAATGTACCCTAGTAGCATTTTTGTTTGGCCAACAGTTGCCAACAGTTGGGAATTAGTTGGGATATAGTTAGTGTTTGTGCCTACAAATTCCCAACACAGGGCCTACGGCAAAAAAGTTACGACAGTTTGCCAACGAATATTCAATGTTGGGCCTACAATTGTTATGGTTGGTTAATTAACAAAAAGTTACGACAGTTTGCCAACGAATATTTAATGTTGGGCCTACAATTATTATGGTTGGTTAATTAACAAAAAGTTACGACAGTTTGCCTACGAATATTTAATGTTGGGCCTACAATTATTATGGTTGGTTAATTAACAAAAAGTTACGACAGTTTGCTCACGAATATCCAATGTTGGGCCTACAATTACTATGGTTGGTTAATTAACAAAAAATTTACAACGATGATTAAATGTCGTCTTACAAACGTCAGAAAATTTGCTACATCAAAAAACCTGTTGTGATTTTTCTTTTCTTATTTATAAATACGTAATGAGGACGTCTGTCTTAAGACAAATGTGAAATTTTAAGGAATGAGTCTAAAGGTCGGATGATGATATTTTGTAGAATATTTCGCGTCACTGCGCAGTTTTCATAAACAATTAATACTAGTTATGTAACTAGAAATTATAAGTGTTTACAAGGAAGTGTGTTGGTCAGTTGCGAACAGCAACTCACCACCGGTTATATCTCGCCGCAGGCTTTCATATATTGCGACAATTTAGGCCTGATAATAATTTAGGCCGAAATAAGGCGGACAAAAGGGTGGCGTTTATGCACTCCGATTTTGTGACAAATAGGTCTCAATTTAAATTCTCAACAGATGTCCCCAAGCGAGACTACTACGATTTCAATAGACTAAATTTTGGAAAATACTGGTGGTTATCTCGCAATAGCGAACACTTAACCGAACTTGATGACCGCCGACTTATGCACCTTAGTTTAAGAACGTAGTACCTGAAAGTAAATAACAAAAATGCAATACTTAATATAAGCTGACTATTATAACCTTGCAACAAGGTCCTATCGTAAACTTATGTATATATTTCTCTCTTCTCCTTCTTCTTCTTTGTTACGTTATCCTATTATAACTGCCACAAAGGTAACTTAAGGGTTTTTTACCTTCTCTTCAAATAAGGCTTCTTTATTTTTTCCCCGTGATACATATCATTTTTAGCTTTGATTAAGAAAGTACAATATTTCATTGTTAAAACCCAATAATGTTCTTTTATATGTAGTATAATAATACACTGTTGCTTAGCTATAAGTTTTCGACATCATTCGTACAAATAGCTACTTTACTATTAAAATGTATGGCAATTTTTAATTACTCATGTTTTTGGTGCCACACGAACTATGTAAAAAGTACCTGCATAACCAATAAACATCTTTTTCAAAAAAAAAAAGTCAGTTGCGAACAGCGGTTGCTTTGTAAGCGGAAAGTTAGGGTTCGATTCTCCTCACCGTGAATTTTTTTTTTTTCCCCTAAACCAGACCTGAAGAAGACGTATTTACGACGTCTTTTGAAGTTCTTTAAGACGCCTTCTGGACGTTTTTAAGACGTCTTTTGGAAAGAAGCCTTCAGTTGGGGCTATGGAAAGAAACCTTCGGTTGGGCCTTCGTGTTAAGTGACGTTGGGCCTACGTTGGTTACAATCGTTGGCCCATTTAAAAATAGCGCGACACTTCAACAGTTGGCCAACGGATAACACGTCATTGGCCCAACAAACTCCCAACAAATAAATGCTACTAGGGGTATTGCTGAGATATGGTTTCAAAAAATGCAAGGTAAATCTATTTTTTTTCTAAATGCAATTATTTAAACGATATTGGAGTAAATCCTTAGAAATATAAACACCAATAGGATACTATTATTATTAATTATATACGTGTAAAACTCTTTAGCCAACCGTAAAATGAACGTTTCTCTTTAATCTCACATTTCTCAACCCATACATGCACCTGTCGAATCTCTAAACAATCCATTTAAATTACAGCACTCACTATAAAAAGAAGGTCGTTGCTGCGTTCCGTGACCATCCACAGTATGTTACGCTAGATACAGAGAAGATTTATCCGAAACGAGGGGCACGAGGAAAGGAACACGACCTTTCTCACGATCGGTTGTTTCTTCTCCCTTTAGCATCCATTAAAGTTAAGAAACCCCGAAACGGCTAATCAAGCTTAAATCAACCACCGTTCATTTCCCTGCAGAAGACAGGAATAAATTCAAAGGGCGAAGAATCTTCTCGTTCCCATTTCCATTAACAATTATAATGAAACTTCTATATGAAAGGATCGGCTGCAACAGCTTGGAGGGGATCGTTAAATCGATAACATCGAGCGTCGAACACGGCAGAATGATCCCCGAAGCACCGATAAAAGTGTGTCTCCTGTCCAGCCTCTTCGGACAGGACGTATAAAAATCCAGCTTCCCATTCGAATTGAATAAATCTGTCGCGGAAGGAATATAAACCCTGCACGACCGTGGACCTCCGGGGTAGAATCTCGGGGTCCTCGAAACTTTCTCATCGTCATTCGCCGACTTCGACAGCCCGTGTTCCTGAATCGATTTCATTGTATCGGGTATCGTATATCCGTTAATTGAGTATGACCGTGATATATGGCTCGTAAGGAGTATTTAAGGTTTCCTCTGAAGAGATACGATCGTTCATGGAATGACACAGGCGTGGAATTCGTGTTGCAGTTGAAGGGGTCACTGTAATTACTTTTTCATCAATACGCTGAATAAGCTGGGAATTTTCTAAAGACCGAATAAAAGGTACCTTTAAACTTTTAAAAATATTTACACTGAATTTTAAATGTTTTTTCCATCACGGTATATGTTAAATCATTAAATCATACAACATTAAATCGTACAATTTCTCTTAGGGAGAAGTTGTAACTGGTTCAACATTTCAAAATCACTTCGTATCCCTACTGTTCAAAATAATGAAAGTTTTTCGTATCTAGAGGATGGACTACCCGTCTAATCGTGTCGAATGGGTCAAACATGTAAAATTAAAAGATTCTTTATTAACACATTGACTACTCGAATGACGTGGGTGATCTATCTTGGGCAGTGTATTAAAAAGACCGAATTCTATTTTTAATTTAATGCTCGCACCGCGTTCATCACAATATGGATGTAATGTAATCTTTCGCGCCGGACGAGCGAGCACGTGAAATCTCTTTGACTACGGGAGCGATATTTTAATATGAAACCGAACCTTTTAAAAAGGACACGAATGGGCGAGTACAGGAGTATGTAGGTATACCTCCATACGCTAGATCAATAGAAGTCCGCCCTGTCTCGGCCGTGGCAGCTCCCTATAAACTGCCTTCGTTATTTTTAATAGTTCAACCGTGTCGTTATTATATTCCTCGCGAGAAATCATTGAACTCGTCATTACAAAGTACGTAGAACGTTGCACCTGGCATCCAGCGCTCGGAAATTTTAACCAGGGTACAGCCATCTATTTTCCCCACTGAATTCTTACAACACAAGTGGTAAAAATATCTCTGTTATGTGAAATCACAGACAAAGCTATCCAGCAGTCATTTCAGATTGTTTATACACAGGACAAAGAATTAGAACACATTCGCGAGAGTTTCTTATGTTCCTCATTCGTGGAGGTATTGGAGAAAACAGAAATGCGTTGGGAACCGGAAGGTTTCCCAAAAGATAATGACGCGGTAACACGAGAGTCATGTTAACGCGGCAGATTCGCCCCATCGAGCGAAATAACTCCCACTCGATTTATCGTCCAACCCATTTATTACGTCTCATGTCGTAGGTGGAAGCGTACCGAAGTAAATTCACCATAAGGAAAGCATTTGCCACGGTGAAGAGGGGAATGTACTGGAAGATGAAGAAGTACGTGCTCGAAGCAAAGAATCTCTCGGGGAGTAAAGCTCAGGCTGTTCTTTCACCTGATGCTTTCCCCTTTCGTCTTTTTAACTTATTCTATGACTATTCTCAATAAATCCTCTTCATTTCCCATGCCTGTTTTTGCCCAACCTCCTGCTTCCATGCCCTCGCATTTGGAACATAAATCATAATTAGAGATGGACATTTTAACTTAAATGAAAGGACGGATTTTATATAAAATACAAATTGGTAGTACCTTAATTATCATGTAAGAGATGAATAATTATGTAACTGAATAGAACGTGAAAAGAATGCATTATTATTATTAGTACCATCAACTCGTGTAATAACTATTAATAATTTCGAATAAGGACTAATGCACTGCGACTTTCGTGCTGGATTTATCCGTCTCATTTACTAAATTCCTTAGAAAAACAAATACTATATATGCCTGTGGGAGACAACGTTATGAATAGCCATAACATTAATTTTGCGAAATGAGAAAGGAAAGAAGTCTTCGGATGTATGAATTCCTCTTAAGATACTAAAGAAGTAGGTAGCTTTCAGGATAATATCTTCAGGCACCATTGCCTGGATCATTCTAATCTGCTCTGTCCAGGATGGTCCGCCACAGAATGCAATTAACATAAGTCCGATCGCAGATAAGAAAAGGTTAATAGGCAACCGCAGGTGGAAGCGTCCGGTGGAATAAAAAATGAGAATAGGCTGCAAAAATTTTCTATTCAACCAATGCACGATAGAGATCGCAGCAAGGTATCGACGCAGACTTTTGCAAATATATTGTACTCATTATGCAGGCGTGCATCGTAAAGCAGTAGCCGAAGTCCCCTACTATTTTGTGGAAGAAGACTGAAATACCTTCAACATTCAAGGTTTATAACGCAGCTTAAATATTGTACAACTGCCGGATGAAACGAATGAATAATTACTTCGTTCAAGGTACAAAATTGGCCAGGAACTGAACTGAAGCTCCTCTCATTCAGATTTGAACTGGAATAAGGACTAAGTGTGAATTAGAGCTGCCGCTTCATTGAACCTGACTCGGTACTGAATTAGGAATGAACTGTTCCTGAACCAGAGTGAAGTTGAGATTGAATTTGGAGTCGTCTAGAATTAAATCCATACTGGGATCGTAATGTTTGGAACTGTCCTCGAATGTTACGAGTGTTAGGTTTTAAGGTCTTCTGAACTAGAAACGAAGATTATAGATCAGACCAAGCTTTAAGTGGTTATACCTAGTCAGGCGGCCGAAAAGAGGCGAATGTTTGTCTAATTTTTTGGAAAATGGATTTTTCCTTGGAATGCGGTTGTTACTTTATTATAAACGTAAATATGTTTCTACGAAAAAATTACCAAATTTTCTTTAAACGTTGCTTTTTTATGTGCAAAAAGTTCTGCAGAAATATATGCTTCCGCTTTTTCAAAAAAATTCACAAACATTCGCCTCTTTTCGGCCGCCTGACTAGGTATAACCCCTTAAGGCGGGATCTCCTACCTGCGACTGGTCGCTGCCGGTCGCAGCGACCCCACTAGTGCAAGGGAGAAGTATGACATCTCTTTCTCCCTTGCACTAGTGGGGTCGCTGCGACCGGCAGCGACCAGACGTAGGTAGGAGATCCCGCCTTTAAGGGGACCTTCCGGTCTAAAAGTCGATTTTTTTTTATTTCATTTTTCGAATGTTCAACCTTTTAGGAATACGTGTTTAAAAGGATTTGTTAATATTCGTAAAATTCCAGAAGTTATAGGCATTTGAGTAGCGGCAAATGCATGGGCAACGACCGGGCACTCGGCGGTCACGTAAACCTTTAAACGCGTTTTTCTCGAAACAGTGTTCTCAAAACGGTGGGACCTGTATCTCCAAAAATTATTATCCGATTCGACTGAACCTTCTTTTATTTTGAAGAATATACTTCTGGCTAGGGGGGGACTAGAAAAATTACAAAAAATTGAAAATTTATAATTTTCAAAGGCGTTGAAAGGACAAAAAGTACAGGGAAAAGTGATTTCAAACTTCAAGTGTCGTTATTTTCTAAAAAAAATGTCATTTTTTTAATTTTTTCTAGTTCCCCCTAGCCAGAAGTATAATCTTCAAAATAAAATAAGTTTCAGTTGAATCGGATAATAACTTTTGGAGATACAGGTCCCAACGATTTGGATAAATTTTTTGACGCCTTGACTTTAACGACTGCCCAGGGCCGTCTGCAATAATTAATTATAAAACAAAAAATATATTTCTATAACTTAAGACATGCTTAATACAATGCAAAAAGTCCCATTAAATTATATATAGTAGTTTTCCTTTAATTAATTCCTAAATATCACCTATTTTTTGGGGCTCTAGACCGGAAGGTCCCCTTAAGGGGGGAAGCCACTGTGACGGTCGAAAATAAAGGCTATTTTCAAGACATTCTTTTATAATGGAATGTAACTTTCTACGAAAAATCTTTATTACCAACTGAAAATACATATATTTGACTAATATTTTATGCTCGCAGATTGACAAAATTTTCGGTTGTATGGCCACAGCATACGATAACGTTAGGCTCTGCAAAAAAAAAATTACAAAGCGGATGCACGTGTAACTTTCCAACATTTGATCCGAATTGAAAAATTCGAACGGTTTCTTAAAGTATATTACAATAGCTTCAGTTGCACGTACCAGTTTTTTGATCGAATAATTCATTCAATAGTAACATTGAAAAAACATGTTGATTTTTTATACTATTTGGTCAAGATTTCTTCTCAAGTCCGCCATTTCTTCAAAAATGAATATTTTTTTAAATCCGTACGTGCAACTGAAGCTATCGTAATATACTTTAAGAAACCGTTCGAATTTTTCAATTCGGATCAAATGTTGGAAAGTTACACGTGCATCCGCTTTGTAATTTTTTTTTTGCAGAGCCTAACGTTATCGTATGCTGTGGCCATACAACCGAAAATTTTGTCAATCTGCGAGCATAAAATATTAGTCAAATATATGTATTTTCAGTTGGTAATAAAGATTTTTCGTAGAAAGTTACATTCCATTATAAAAGAATGTCTTGAAAATAGCCTTTATTTTCGACCGTCACAGTGGCTTCCCCCTTAAGAAATCGTTTTCCTAGGAGCTTATATAATACACGATACAGAGGATAAAAGAATTTTTAAGAAAAACAGATATTTAACTATTCCATTAAATATAGCTTCTCCCACTATACTCCCCATGACAAATTAATGCTACGTCCTCCGCAATCCACCCATCGATCTACAAATTTCCCAAAGTCGAAGGGATTTTGCTCCAAGTGGCTTCTCATAAGAAGCAAGTATGATTTCTTCTATCGAATCTGAAGTCGGTATTATCACTTCAAAGAGCGAACTGACCCAGCAGCAAGTAAAAGCAAATATGTAGCTGAGCACCGCATCTAACTCCATATCTTCTGCATGCTCGCAATAAAAGGAACGGAATAGAAATTTTCCCCGGCATCTCGATTTTCCTATCGCGATCGAAAGTCGAGCACGTGCGCAGCACCCCAAACGAGAGGGAGGTGGTCCACGTGCGCTGGGACGCGCGCAGACGAGGTCGCGGGCGAAATAAATTCCCGCGGAGTCGTAATTAAGTAGACTAGCTGCCGGGAATTGCATCGGGATCGGCGAAAACAACTCTTCGGTCGCGTCCGGCCGAGCGGTGGGACCGCTCCGCATAATTAAGCCCTTAGCACTCCTCGGCTCTTCCTCGGCTGTCCGCGCGGAGGAATGCAGTTTCGTTTGGACGTGTCGTGGTGCACGTCGTAGGACAACCCGGATCCACCCGTCGACGCGTGTGTCCTCTTCTTTCTCCCCCGTCAGGAACAAGCCTCCTTTCGCCCAACGACGCTCGACTTCTTGCGCGTCGAATACTCACGCTCCCTCGCCGCCTCTTTGGCGCGCCCCTCGCCTTCGTTTTTTCCCCATAAGCAAAGGGGAGTCGATGCCGCGAGACGAGGCGTTTCTGACGTTGCCCAAAAAGGAGCAGCCGAACCGCGGGGATTGTATGTCATTGCAGGTAGAAGAATCGTGTCCCCGTGAAGAAAGTAAAGCAGCGAGCGTCGACTGTCCTCCCCGCGTCTCGCATCTCGGCTCGGCGATGTGGCTTGTAAGAGGATCCAGGTGGTCTTTCTTTGTGCGCGCGGCCTGATTTGGCGCGCTGATCCCGTAACGGAAGCTAATTAGCAGGGACCCAAGCATTGTGGTAACTCTGGGCCGGGCTGGAGTGTACAGTTTCATGTCGTAACTTCAGCTGCCCTATCTTTAGCTGCAGCCCTAAGCCTTCCTGTTTATATAGATTGCCCCGCGAGGTAATCGACGATCGGCGCCGGCACGCTTGACAAATCATTCTAAATAATGACTGTCTAACGCACCGTGCATCGAAACAAGCATCGTTCAGCATCGACGTGAAATCTGTTGGCTGATCAAGAAGATGCAACTCGTTTCTGATGCTCAGCTCCTGTTTCACGACTGGCCTACTTCTGTTTTACTGTGCGCGATCCCTCGCGTGGTTCTAAACGCAGACCCAAGCTGGCATTGTATTTGTTCAGACTTTCGTGCACCGGCGACGACACGATGCGAAGCGCACAGTTTTACGACGCGTGCGGGATTTTGAGAGTCACTGGGTCCGTTCCATCATCGACTGCGAAGCAATACTGTTCATGAATAAAGTACACTCGAGATCGATGTGTCGTTCTAAAACGTGCACAGCGAAGGAGGCGCGCCTTTAACTTTCAGCTGCCACTGCAACTGAGTTACGGTTCCGTGCCCACGTACGAGTGCAGATATCGAGGGTATGGAGAAGATGAAACTTGCAACTCCATTTTCTCGGAAATTTTTAAGTATCGCGCTATATGCTTCTGACGTATTATCGCGCATGCTGTGCACCAGCTAGACGCGAAATTTGAAGTAAATCGGTGACCCACATCTCTTGCACTCCACTTCGGAAATATATATATATATATATATATATATATATATATATACAAGTCTGGACGAGCCGGCATTCACACGTACGGAGGAAAAAGTGAAAAGTATTTTGCGGAGATAAGGGGTCACGCGTGAATTACAGTCGGTTATGTTACAAATGGGACACGGTCCTCGGCATATATGGCTTTCTGGATACAGAGAGACCTGGCTAAACAGCCTGCGAAAGTTTCTCGGCCATCTCGCGGGACATCCTGTACAAGCCAGATCCTCCCGGACCTCGCACAACACAGATTCCGGCTTCTGGACGTCGATGAGACCTACTCGCGTTTAATCAGGTCGCGCGTCATGAAATTCTATATCGTTCCAGGGTGAACTATCAGAGAGCGCCACTGTGTAGTAACGAGTGTACACTGCCACGGCCTCTAATCTCTGATTTCGACGAAACCTTATCGCGCAATTATCAAGGGGCGGAGAACGGCGAAACGGTCGCGCTGTAATCTACGGGTATCTTGCGAGACGTTGAGTCTGAATGTCGGGCGCACCGACGGTAAATAGAGTTAGCCCGCGACGTATACGAAGAAGAAAATCGGCAAGGGAAGAAAATGGCGGAGTCGAAGATCCGGGGAACCGTTCCACAGATCCGAGATTAGGCGCTGTTGCGTCTGGGGCAACTGGGATACGGTTGCCTTAGAAGTAATCTTAGAATTAATCGCACGACACGGACAGAAATGTACGAAGTAAGAAAGAAACGAAGGGAAACGGAGGGCCTGCTGCACGAACGATGAGGTTTACGTTCGTTAATTTTTAAGTTGCTTCGCCGCTGTTCTTTTAACGTTATTCTGAACGCAACAGTTGTACAGACGGTCATACAGACAAATCTGTAATGTGGAAGTTTTTAATGAAAATTCACGGAGTTATATAATAAATATCAACTTTGAAGCATTTTACTGAAGTAATTCTGCGATAAATGTTGTCTTAAATGAGCGAGTTCCACAATGTGGAGAAAAGTGTTTTGTAGGTCCAGTTAAAATTTCAACAAAAAATATCGAGCCATTCTCGAGTTACGATATTCGCCGTCTTTAGAAACATAGTTTTGAGAAAAACGGCTTTAAAGTAACTCTCGCAATTTTTCGAAATTTTCAATGAAATCTTTTTTAAAATACTTCTAAGGCTTATGGCTATCATAAACAATGGGAAAAAAAATTCGATTTTTTTACCTCGAAATACCCCCCCTTAAGGCGTGGAATATTTTTCGCATTATTGTCAATAATAATTGAGGCATTTGATGGAAAAAGGGCACATAAGCCTATGTGCCCTTTTTCCTTAAATCGTTTAAATCGAATCAGGTATGTGTTATGTATATAATATATCAAGGACATTACTTCTCTCGCGTTCAGATTAGCTAGATGCTGTTTTATCACGTAGCGTGATCGACTCGCAGCTTCATAGTCGCTGAGCGGTCGTGCAACCGTGCTGTCATGCAATAATCGTACTTTTGTTTCATAGAGGATTGTGTAAGCGAGGAAATATGGAAAGTGAGGCGAGTATCGAATCCGCAAGGAAAGAAGTTAATTTAAGAAAGAAAAAATTGATTTGTAAGACAGCTTGCTGCAAAAAATCGAAGAAACTAATACTTACTTAAAATATTACATTTGTTGTTTATTTTTTTGCTTCATTTTGTATTTTCTATTTAAGGAATGTAAAAAAAATGCGTAACGAAGTAAGTAAACAAAATTATATTTAAATAACTAAACAAAGAAGCAATTTTTTTACGAATTTACCATATTTACGGAATAAGGGCACATAAATCACTTGCTTGAAACTTATAAATAAAGACACATATCATTTTCAAATCATGACTTCTGTTTTCAGAACGTTTGAAGGACACGGTAACTACATCCTTGAAAAAATTGGATTTAATTGCATTACTTTTTGTTAAGTTATACTGTAATGAAACCTTTGAAATCGATTTTCTTGAAATGGCATTTTGGCGTATGTGCCCTTTTTCCATCAAATGCCTCAATTGCAATATCAATATGACAAACGAATTATTACTGCAAAATAATCGTACTCTATATTTCTTTTTTTAATAAGGAATCGCGTCGTTGACGAGAAATGTTTATAAATATTTTCTTTCGCGACGACAGCTCCTCACAACTATCTCATTAAGTTTCGTCTAAACAACGAAACATTGTGAAAATTATTCATTCAACAATAATTCCAACTATTTTTTGATCGCCCTTCGATGAAATAAATAACACTTATTTCAGAAATATTCTACCACAGTAACAGGAATGACACAGTTTCGTGGATAACCAGAGTCCTCGCGAAAGACAATTATAAACACCGCTTACCTGCAAAACCTTTATGGTTAGAGCTTAGATCCTAATGGCTAGAGTCCCGGCTCTAATTAGAAGCAAGCTCCATTATCAAAATTATTCTGGTAGAGAATAGCTTACAAAAGGAACGAAACTAACGTCTTCCGCGTGGCCACCGGAGCGTTTTCTGCTTCTCCAGGTCGATTCTCGTTCTAGTCGATCCTAGTCTATTTAGATCGTTATGCAGGCTTGCTTTAAAACATGGTAAACACTTCACGGTGGTCCGAACTGACAAAGAGGCGCAGTTCACCCAGCCAGTTCCGTGTCGGTGGGATTGGGAAAACAATTTATGAGCCGAACAGAAGCGGTTCTCTGCGATGTTAATAATAACAGCGACAAAGGTATTGATCGCAACGACGCTCCTTTGTGCGTCAGGGGAGAGACGATACTGTCTTATCTCGCTCCGGAGCGTAATTCGAAAGATTGCAGAGCTTATATAAGGAATAAAACTGAGTAACAGTAGATAATGTTGAATAACATTATACGTTAGAATTTTTTTACAGGGTACCTACAAATATTTCAGTTAGAATTGCTATTATTTCGTAAGGATTTCGTGTGAATTACGTTTGCTTAAATTCAAGACTTTCCAGTGGGAGGAAGTTTTCAAGTTATACCTCTACTTCCGACTTTTCAGCAGTTCTAATTAGAACTTATTAAAGTCATGTTAATTAGTCGCATGCATGCGGTATTATACCGTATTTTACTAGTTATAGCCGAGAGGAAAGATTCGAAGAAACTTTAGTCTGACTCCGAGGGGGAAAAAGTTAAAATGTCGAGATAAATACGAGTAAGCAGGCTTTTGGATGTTAGTTCACGGGTCAAATATTTGATGATGCTTGATATGATCTTTAGGGGACGGGAGGGTGTTGTTAATAGTGGTATGCAAGTATGAAGATGAAGTTCGGTAATTTCCTGAAGTTGCTGGTATTTGAGAAGCAGGGAACTGTAATTTGTATTGCGACCAGGGCTTATTGGAAGTAACTAAATGCGAGCACAGCTATTGTGGCTAAACTGCTCGTGAAACCCATAATTAAGCTATAGCAGAACTTTGATTATTTGAACATCGCTTGACCAAACCGGTCAATAATTTGAAGCGCGACTAACAATAATTATTTATTTAATAACGCGTTGATATACCCTTTGGTTCACAACAGTATGCAGGTAGTAAAATAAGAAGTTTTGAGAAACGCTTAAAAGCTGAAGGTGTGCTGCCAAAAAAGTTTAAACGATTCTCATAAGCATTGGCTTCGCGACCCATTCTCCCAATACAATTGTAAGAAGCGAGAGGTGTATTTTGCAGTGTTAGGTAGAAGAGTTATCACTTATTTATAGATAATCCGAATGTTACATCGTGACGAATTTGATTGATTATCGATTAATTTATTCCTTTTTCAGCTTCATTTGTCAAATTTTTATTTTGCTTTAATAGTAATGTATTCTTAAATAAATAATCATACTGTATATAAAAGTAGAAGCGAATGATAATCCGATGAAATTGATTTGTCCAATATCCTATCAGCCACTTTTTATTTCACAATTATCCAGTGTTATTTAGGTAACAGCTTGACAAAATTTTATGAGAGTAAAAACAAAGAGCGTTACTTTCCGTTGTGACTGACAAATACATTTCTATTAAGGGGGGACTCTACCTTGTTGGACCGAAAAATTGCATTTTTTTTTTTTTGCTTTTTCGGAAAGATATGAGTCTTGTGTATACACTCTGCAAAGCTTATAGCCAAATTCGAAAAATTGGTGAGGTTATAGCGTTTTGAATCGAGCGGTACGCAGGTAGATGTCGGAGCGCGTGGCGCCTCCTAGCAACGACGGTCGGTTCTCGAACTTCCATGCAAACACATCATTTGATTGTCTAATTGAGAAGATGTCTACCCTAGTAGCATTTATTTGCTGGGAGTTTGTTGGGCCAATGACGTGTTATCCGTTGGCCAACTGTTGAAGTGTCGCGCTATTTTTAAATGGGCCAACGATTGTAACCAACGCAGGCCCAACTGAAGGTTTCTTTCCATAGGCCCAACTGAAGGTTTCTTTCCATAAGCCCAACAGTTTCTTTCTAAAAGACGTCTTAAAAACGTTCAGAAGGCGTCTTGAAGAACTTCAAAAGACGTTGTAAACGTCTTTTTCAGGTCTGATTTAAGAAAAAAAAAATTTGCGGTGAGGAGAATCGAACTCAAACTTCCCAGTTGCGAAGCAACCGTTATTCGCACTTACCCAATACATTTCCTTGTAAATACTTCTAATTTCTCAGTACATAACATAGTATTAATTGTTTATAAAAACTGCACAGTGACCCGAAATATTCTACAAAATATCATCATTCGACCTTTAGACTCATTCCTTAAAATTTCACATTCGTCTCAAGACAGACGTCCGCATTACGTATTTACAAATAAGAAAAGAAAAATCACAATTTGGAATATAATAACAGGTTTTGGGATGTTGCAAATTTTCTGACGTTTGTAAGACAACATTTAATCATCGTTGTAAATTTTTTGTTAATTAACCAACCATAGTAATTGTAGGCCCAACCTTGAATATTAGTTGGCAAACTGTCGTAACTTTTTGTTAATTAACCAACCATAATAATTGTAGGCCCAACATTGAATAGTCGTAGGCAAACTGTCGTAATTTTTTGTTAATTAACCAACCATAATAATTATAGGCCCAACATTGAATATTAGTTGGCAAACTGTCGTAACTTTTTGTTAATTAACCAACCATAATAATTGTAGGCCCAACATTGAATATTCGTTGGCAAACTGCCGTAAGTTTTTTGCCGTAGGCCCTATGTTGGGAATTTGTAGGCAAAACTCTAACTATATCCCAACTAATTCCCAACTGTTGGCTACCGTTGGCCAACCAGAAATGCTACTAGGGTAAAGACACTAAATGTAAAAAATTAGGCTCGCTTCGCCCAGGAAGTAAATTCGCAAAAAGAAAATTCAGAGGGAATGCGCACACGAAGAAAAACGGGACAGAGTTAAACTCGATTTTCTCGAAACTACATTTTTCGACCTGGCGTTGAAGAAATCTCGACAACCAATGAAGCAAACAACTTGAAATTTTACATGCATGTTGAGCAAGCGTCTGTCTATCTATGGTAGTAGATTTATTGCCGTATTGTAACCGTTCCTAATTTTACTTAATGATGTTTTGCCGATTTTTGAGAAAAATTCGATTCATCGTATTCAGAAGCCTGCCAATTTAACATTTCTTTGTTTATCTTAATGAATCTACTACCATCGATAGCCACATTCATACAGATTAAGAATCTCTTTCGTTTTTGTGTTTCAGATTATCCTTCGAGTATATTTCGTTAACGCCAGGACCACCCGATTTTTTTTCAACGCCTCAAGTCAGCGCTCTGTATCAACCACATCTTTTTTTTACCGTCACATAAAAATTTATAACAAGAGCTGAAGATACAATAAAACAGCCTGTCAAACCGCAAATTAATTTGTCAAACCGTTTTTGTACAAAAAATTCACCAAATTCATCGATTTTTCGGCCCAACAAGGTAGAGTCCCCCCTTAAAAACAAATGTGTTAATTCTACAGTTACCTACTTGATCTTCTTTCAATCCACAAGACCGTATAATCCACTCGACGTGTATTATTTAAAGAAAACATAGCGAACTCCATTTTGCCATACACCACTCTGATTTACACACAAAAAGTAATGTATTCCATAAATTTTTACTAGTTGTACATCTGGAACTTTACGAACACTACAATGCCTTTATTATGGAACGATTTATGTAAACAATGTCGCGAGTTTTCTAGCGTTATGTAAACAATAGTCACTCGCTGACCGAGGTCAGTGCGAAATTTCTATAAGAATGGTCACATTGATTTAGTTCTGTTTCACCATTTCCACGAGAAACGTTTGAAATAGTCAGTGTTATCAGTATATGTATATGTATTTGTTAAATATATACAGTAATAAATTAAATAATTTCTGTTCAACCAAAATGCCACGAGGAAAAGTTTTAAGTTCAGAAGAACAAGCAAAAATAGAAGCATACCGCGATGCAGGATTGTCTCTTCGAGAGATCGCTAAAGAAATTAGTAGATCCACTACTTGTATATATCATTTTTTACAATTACGCGAAAACTACGGTAAAAATCATTATACAGGTGGAAATACAAAATTAACAAGGCGCGATCGTTCGCGAATATTTAAAGAAATATCGACCCAAAATAAAACTGCTAGTGAAGTAACAAAAATTTTGGAATTGCCAGTGACCACGCGACGTGTGCAACAAATATTGCAGCAAGATAACAGATTGAAGTGGACGAAAAGGTCGTTGAAGCCACCTCTTACGCAGGAGCATAAACGTGCAAGATTAGGATTCGCACGAGACCATATGACTTGGAGCAAAGAGTGGAAAGATACAATATTTTCCGACGAAAAAAAGTTTAATTTAGACGGACCTGATGGATTTAAATATTACTGGCACGACTTACGCACAGATAAATTTGTTGCCATGAGTAGAAATTTCGGCGGAGGAACTTTGATGGTGTGGGCTGCATTCAGTTACTCCTCTAAGACGCCACTTTGTAAAATTTCTGCAAGAATGAATTCAGAAAAATACATAGATTTATTAGAAGATTGTTTGATTCCATTTATTGAAGCCAATCACGAAGAAAATGTTGTTTATCAACAAGATAATGCATCAATTCATACTTCTAAAAAGTCACGCGAATGGTTTCGGCAAAAAGATTTGCCACTTTTGAAGTGGCGCGCTCGTTCCCCGGACTTAAATCCAATAGAAAACTTATGGGGAATCCTATATAAAAAGCCGTATATAAAAATGGGAAGCAATATAATAATATTAATGAGCTGGAAAAGGCAATTAGAGTTGAGTGGAGTAAAATCCATATTACAACATTACAAAAATTAATTTGTAGTATGGCGAACAGAATATTTCAAGTAATTCAGCATAATGGCGGAAGTACATCTTATTAATATTATACTTTTTTTATGTTTTTTGTACTAATGTTTTGTTTTTAATACACTGTTCTTATGGAAATTTCGTTAGTCTTCTGTAGTTTAAAGTATTATATTTAAGTTTATAACAAAAATACAAAGATTTTTTTAATTCATAAGACCTTTTCTTATTTTGTATCCTTCCGTCACTATTTCCTAATCTTCCATTAATTGTATTAGCACATTACTTGACATTTTTTATTAAAAATAGTAGTGTTCTTATAGAAATTTCGTCCACTGTATACATATGTACTTTCTTTCCAAGCACCATACTAGTAAAAAGCATACAAATCCATCGCGATTTTATTAAATCAATATTTTCACTCTCAATTCTGCTCCCCAAAATACGTAAACATTGTCAAGTGCCTAATAAAAACAACAAACGCTTGATATGCGTTCTCCACAAATTCTACCGGGTTGTCAGTCGCGCAGCTCGCGATTCCTCGAATTGCAGTAGGAATAAAAATCGATTATCCAACGCGTAATTCGACCAATAGCAAATTAATGACGCAAATCGGGCCGAACCTCATCACGTCGGCGGTACGATTTCAATCACCCGATCGAAATCGAGGGAAAATTGCGCGTGCGGTAGAGCGCTATCGATGACAAACATAGGTATATCAATCACAAAGCACGCACGAATTCCATGATCCACGGTCCAGGTGACCGCGTGCAAAACTATCGGTTACGATCGACGCACGGATCGCCCTGAATGCGAAATTGGCATCGGCGCGAGAACCAGTTCTCATACGATATCTTGATGACTGGAAAGGAAAAAACAAAAGCCCCGCGGATGGCAGCAACGAGGGCGATGATTGCGGATATTTTTCATGCGGTGTTTGGCCAGGGCATATGTGCATGTAAAAAAGAAACAGGAACGAAGAAAATGGAGAAACAAAAGCAACGAGGAGGGGAAAGAGCGGAAAAGGTGGCGCAGAATGCAACGACACGATGAGACGACAGAGAGAAACGTGATACCGGCCGACCATCGGGAGCCATGAAAATAAATAGAAAGAAAAATATGCCCAACCCGTGCGTTGCGTATTTAGGTCAAGCTGGTTGAAGATCAACATTCCCTGATCCGTGGTGGTTGTACGTACACGCGTATGGAATTTTTTTCCCCCGGGAAACTCGGACCGGCCGAAATGTTCAGTGAAACGTACATTCGTATCGAGTGGGTAATATTTTCTCTAGCGATCATGATTAAATTTCACGGAGTGATATTGGCGAAAAAATCGGGAGGTTTACATAGGATACTATATTTAGCAGTGGATTAATTGACTGCTATCTTTCGAGCGAGGTATATATTTTTGTTGGTATTGCAAAAGTTAATTGGAAACGGAGTCTTGTTGACTTTTAATCTAGATCGGTTGACACTCGAACGCTGGATTTTATTCTTCAAGTTCCGAGCGAAGACTTGTGGGAATAACCCGTTGCATTCTTATCCTATCCGCTCGTTAATCGAGAAATTTAAGGTAATTTTGCTCAATGTTACGGTTATTAAATTTGATTATTATCGTAATTCAATTTGAGGAATTTTTTCACGAAGGAACCCGTTAAGTCAACCGAGTTTGTCAGCTTTAGCTGGTTAGTGGGAATTCATATCTCAATTTCAGGAATATTTCCATAAAGGTCAGTGGGACACCGAATTCGCTGCCTTTACGGATAAATTCTATTTGGAGTTCGTGCCCCAGTTTGAGGAAATTTTGCACGAGAAGAGTCGTCAAATCAGACGAATCTTTTGCTTCTGCAACTAACTGCTAAGTGTTAGGAATTCACATCGAAATTCAAAGAATTTATTGTTCACAAATCACCTGCAAATTAAATGTAAATTATCGTCGCGAGTGTAATTAGCGTTACCACTAATGATTCGCAAAGTTCGCCATAATATTAGACACCGATTATCAAGCGACACTTAACGATTCTCATAAAGTTCGTTGAAGTATAGGCATAATTATATTAACACTCGCTAGGCGCGCAAGTTGTATAAGACTGTAATAATGCCTGCTTCAGGCTCGGATCGCTATCTAACAAGTCCAACGTGTTGCGAAACGCAAAATCATGCGTTGATCGGCAGACTCCGTCCTGTAATTACCAATTGGACGTATGGACGGCGCGATAAAATCTTTAACGACTGATACTAATTGGCAGGCATGCCATCTATACTTTATTTTTCAAACGAGAAAAGAGGAATGGTAGCAATCGACAGTGCAAGCATGCAGTCGTATAATCCATTATTATTTTCTTTATTTCCCCAATAAATAGTGATAATTCTCGTGGCACCATTGAGGCTGCAATTTCCTTTCTGCAATCCACAGCCTCATCCTTAAAAATATTTTATTCTGCGTCTACGGGCTTCAAGAACTCACGATGTAAAACGGAGCCCTTAAAATGTTAGTTTACTTCCCCTACTTCGTCCCTCATTACGTCGAATACATTACGAATTACTGCCTCTGTGCGTTTTATGTCTCGTGCGCTTTTGATCAAATCGGTCGGATATTTACTGAAAACGCTCAAGACCGGCTCTAAGCCCGTGATTTCCCGCTTTGATCATTGAAGTACGGGTTTTTTAATTATCAGGCGTTCTGCTCCTTTCCACCCCCCCCCCCGTTCACCCCCTGCCTAATCATCTCGTCACTAACAAGGAGAAGGCACACCTGCTGCAATCGGTTCTGGAATGAGACTAGGTGGACATTGTAGTACACACCTAGTGTTACAAAACCCTTAAAGGTTTTACCAAAATGGGCCTTCGTTTTCGAGAAATTTGAGTTCAAAGTTTTGCGCGATACTAGTAGTTCAGTTGCGCAAACAGTTTTTTCAAGCAACGGTCGTAGCTGCGGTAGTAAGGTGTTCGGCTACGGTGCCGGAGGTCTTCGGTTCGATTCCCGTGTTCCCCCTTTTTTTCTTTTTTTTTATTACCGTAGTAATGCAATGGCTGCACTTAAAATTATTTTGCGTTGTAATGGCTGCGTCAAACAATTTTTATTTTGTTCCAATAATGATGTTAATAGTATATATTATTACAATAATACTCCATACAGTATTATGATTACAAATTACAAGTATAATACAAGTACAGATATAATATAAATATAATAAAACCGCAAATTACAAATAATATCATTGCAACAATATTAATATTATTATTATTATCGATGATGCATTAAATTTACTACATCTACAAGTGCGAGTGATTTTATATATTTGAAAAATATGCCGAAGTCGTCGAGGCTGCAGACTGCCGAATAGCTGACGGCCATTACAACGCAAAATAATTTTACATAGGTGCAGCCATTGCATTACTACGGTAAGAAAAAAAAAAGAAAAAAAAAGGGGAACACGGGAATCGAACCGAAGACCTTCGGCACCGCAGCCGAACACCTTACTACCGCAGCTACGACCGTTGCTTGAAAAAAAAGTTTTCGCAACTGAACTACTAGTATCGCGCAAAACTTTGAACTCAAATTTCTCGAAAACGAAGGCCCATTTTGATAAAACCCTTAAGGGTTTTGTAACACTAGGTGTGTACTACAATGTCCACCTAGTCTCATTCCAGAACCGATTGCAGCAGGTGTGCCTTCTCCTTGTAAGGCGTTTCAGCCGCCGTAGCTCTCGAAAATCGTGCGGCAGATCCGAGGGCCTCGATCCCTGTTATAACGATAAAAAGAAAAAAACGGAAGGGTGAGTGTAAGAGCGGTCCCGTCTGTTCTTGGTATCGGCAGAAGCGATTATCACGCGTATATGTAAGTCTGGCTCCGTTGCGTCTTCTTGTCGGCGCAACGAGTAGCTGCTGCGTCAAGCAGCCGATTATTTCGGCAGCTACAGGTCGGACAAAACCAACCGGTCGCTTGAAAGCACTAAGGTGTCAGAGAAAATACAAGGACGTCTCTTGACTTGTCTGCCACAAGTTTTGGACTGCTCAAATTTTTCAATATTCTTTGGTTCTTTATAGCTTCGACCTGTGCATCTTGTAAATAGGGTAGAGATCTTTCAATGGTCCACTTTTGTTGCTGGCTAATATGAAATAACATTGAGTTCTTAGGCGCTCACGCAATTATAGATCGAAAGTGGGAACTCACGCGTGCGTGAGGACAGAAGGTAATGCAAGGTGAACAAGACTTCTACCACGTGAATGGAGGTATACATATGCTACATCATTTTTTACTGTGTCAATACTTCCCATACAGCACACTCCGTTGCCCGAAGCTTGCAGGAAGGTTCCATGGGGGTTGCCGTGGAATGTTGCCTCGGTGCGGACATAGGAACCTTCCTTGAACATTCCAGCCATGTGGCGGTGGAACATTGCCACTTGGAACCTTCCTGCCAGCCTCACGGAACGTTCCGGCCATTCTCAGGCAATGGTCACGGAGCGTTCCGGACATTCTCTGGCAATGCTCACGGAGCGCTCAGGACACTCTCTGGCAATGCTCACGGAGCGCTGAGGACATTCTCTGGCAATGCTCACGGAGCGCTGAGGACATTCTCTGGAAATGCTCACGGAGCGCTCAGGACATTCTCTGGCAATGCTCACGGAGCGCTCAGGACATTCTCTGGCAATGCTCAGGCAACTTTTCGGACATTTTACAACAAAGGTTCCAGAATCGATTCTTATATCGACTTTTCTCTAATTGCTATCAATAATAACAATACAAATAATAATAATATTGGCTCTGATGGAACTTCGCAAGTCCGCGTGGTGAAGCTCCAGGCATTGTGTGATGTCACTCACATGCGTCGCGACAGGTTGCAAAGCCAAAGCACGTAAGGAAGCACAAGTGTAAATAGTTAGAGCGTGATTACTTATTAATTGCTTGTAAATAATAAAAATGGTTAGAACGTGTGTGTCTTGTGGCGCAGGAGACCTGAGTGAATTGGATGAAGGTTTCACATATCACAGGTAAGTATATAGAATCCAAATAGTATGTACATGGGTTCTACCATTTCTTTTGTATCAATGACACACTGTGTCCTCTCTTGCGTCAGTCTTAATCTTGGTGGTCGAACTATACCGGACTTACCCTACAAATATATCTATTTTGTGCTGTATCATTTCATATTTTATGTTCAGATTAGTTTTATTTACATATATTTTTTATAAGATAGGACTGGTACCGTATCGATACATATCGATACTATTATTTTTTTTATTGTTATTATTGTTGCTGTTGCTGTTGTCCACTTGTACAAAAAAATATATGAATATTGCCAATATTTATTGTAAATTAATCAGTTCCGTGACCATTGCCAGAGAATGTCCTGAGCGCTCCGTGAGCATTCCCAGAGAATGTCCTGAGCGCTCCGTGAACATTGCCAGAGAATGTCCTGAGCGCTCCGTGAGCATTGCTAGAGAATGTCCTGAGCGCTCCGGGAGCATTGCCAGAGAATGTCCTGAGCGCTCCGTGAGCATTGCCAGAGAATGTCCTGAGCGCTCCGTGAGCATTGCCAGAGAATGGCCGGAACGTTCCGTGGAATGTTCCAAAAGGGCGGACATAGGATTCTTCATGGTACGTTCCATCAATGTAGCAGGAAGGTTCCGGTGCTGCACCGGAACCGTCCTGCTACATTGATGGAACCTTCCTGCCATGGGAGTGTGCTGTATGGGTTGAGGGGATGAATCTGGAGCTCAAATCAAGAGGAATTGCAACAGTCGCTGCAAAGTATGTTATTTGAATAATTTCGAAATTACTTTATATCTTTTATTATTACAAGCTACGAATATTACTAATTTCAAATATTCTCAAATATAACAATCTAATGAATCTAAGACAGAAAATCGAGGAAAACATACTTTTCCTATCCCCCTAAAAATAAAGCCTAAAGAACCTATTATTCATGTTCTACTTCCTTGTTACTTTCTCCTGCAAATTCGCCGTCTTAAACACTGGCGTATAATTAAAAATCACCCTGTACATGCTGTCTTTCTATTTCGTAAACATATTCATTTTATGAATACAGAAATTCAAACCCACAGAGAGATTATCTCTAGTACTTATATCGTTATGGCTGTAATTTACCGTTGCGGAAGTCATCTTGAGCGACCAATGGATTTTGTCTTAACTGTAGATCCTCTGTCAGGCAATTACTAAATATCTACCTGCGGTGAATCCTTTCTCGCCGACAAACCTGTCGGGTTATTTGTACGCGACCTATAATCCGCTGTCGAACATGGATACAGCCCATGTCGTGACATCTCGATGGGTGAGACGAATGGAAGCAAACCTTAATTAAATACTACACTGTTATTATCTCACGGTAGTATTAAAGCAGAGTGGCAAAGGTGCTGCGAAGTGTATCAGAAAAAAATCAAATTGGTTCTTCACTGAATTATTTTTAGAAAATTCGAACGGAACCCGAACCTCTTAAAAAATTCCCCGGCCGTTTCTTCGTAACATTTTACAGACCGAATATAAAATATTGCAGGAGATTTATTGCCTAGAGGTTCAGACAGCTTCATATTATCTTAAAAGCGAAGGTAAACATTATTTTTAAATTAGAGGACAGAGATAGGAAGGTGGGCTGTACACTTGCGCTTAATCATTGCTAATTAATTCATGGATCCTTAAGTAGCCGAATGATTTAGGCGAAGCATCACTGTATTATCTTATACATTTGGTACTCGATTGGGAACCGGTTGGGCAGGTTACAGGCTTCTGGTGCAATTTGGAAATCACGAAGGATATTGGTACTAACTACCATCTAACGTATTTTCGAGGGGTTGATATATTCAGAAGTGCATCCCGTCGCGTGCATGCCAGAGCGGTGCAACGATAAAGGATTTAATTCAGGCTTCATTATGTCATCATTTACATCCTGTATTTACACGATGTAATTGCGTTAACGTGGTTATAAATGTCGAGGTCCCTTTAACTAGCGGCGTCCTCGGGGAGAGCGGGAACAGAATTTTATTACCACACTCGAGGAATGCAGTCACAGTATTGCATAAACTGTAATTACAGCGGGAGCGCAAAACGCGCAAAGGCAAGAAGCCGTGCTTATCTTGATGATAATAACGCGTGGCACCCTCAGAATCGCCGTATTTATAGGAAGTACACTAGAGGGGCAACATAATTAAATGTAATAAACATAAATATAATTAAATCTAATAAACATCTACCACCTTGGAATTCTATTAATCTTCTGGTCAAGCGTTAATATTCTGCCTCAACGATAAGATTGACACCTTCCTGATTTCCAATAATTTGACAAATTAAACTTTTTTAACACAGATATTTCCTATCGTATTTTAAATCTGTGGGAACGTGGCTTTAAGACAGACTGGGTAGCTGTTCAGTTGTGACGATGAACGGCGAGTGCAGTGACACACAGTGGTTTGAACAGAGGAAAAAAGTCATTTTTGGAATTTTAAGTACGCAGAATTTTTTCAATACAATTCCATAGTAGGATAATTGAAGCACCAGAACCAACAAGAAGTTTCTGTAAATACCATTAATTTGTAAGGAAATTATAATATGAAAGTTGGGGAACAGAATACTTGCAAGTTTGAGTTACAAACGCACTATCTTACAAGTAAAATTTAAAGTATTCACAAATTAAAAAAACGTCGCAATTTTGTAATTTGATTATGTTCATACTGAACAAATAAATTACATGAATTAAGTCAATGATACAATCGTTGATTTCAGTGGGACACAAGTTGAACAAAGAGGTATTTTTAATAATAGAATCGAAGTTTACTTAGACATAACTTTTTTGCGACTACTAGCGTCAAGGTAAGACTTAATACTAGTGGTGCATTATATCTTTGAGTACATAACCAAACAGGTTTCATCTGCGTAAACTTGCGGCTTTGGTGTCGGGAGCATTTTTTCTATAACTTTTATCAGTATTTGGAGTATCTTGTTTTCATTTTTCATAATATTGAAAAATGTTTTAGATAAAAGTTGAATGGTTCCTAGGAGGCCATAATTTAATGTAATTAGTTTTTTTATATGTGGACGCATAGAGGTCGCAGAGAAGTAATTACTGAATCATACCATTTCAAGGATTTTAAAAAATAAAACCGAAGAACTTGAAAATATAGGAAGTGACACAATGACTCTTGTTTCTAAATGGGTGTGTGACGGTTCATCTGGACAAAGTGAATATAAGCAGGGTTTTGATAAAGAAAGCGTCACAGATGCAAATATGTTTCTCACATCTCTGGTTCCTCTTCAGTTACATGAGAAAGAACATGATTCTCTGGTGCTGTGGAAGAATACAAGACCTTCCTCTACTAGATTTTGTAGACCTGTTAAATTTCAATTTGCTTCAGAAACACCTCTCAAAACACCGTTAACGCAGATTATTGTTTCGCTTTGGATTAGCCATTTTGTTTTTAGTAATTTTGACTTCAGATTTGTAAACAGCGATCTCAAAAACCCCGGGATACCAAGTTTGGTATAAATTGAAGGTTTCACATTGATGTTATCATATTTTTTCCTTGATATCTGGATTTCGGACCACTGTGTGACATTACCAAGTGATTGCAGTTGGCACAAAAGAAATTGGAAAAAAGTCCTGTATTTTTAATGAACTTTGCCCCCGCAAGAAAATTCAAAGTTTTTTTCAGAATCTTTTTCTTCCCATGTCTCCAAATCGAACACGCCACATTCTGAGTGTGATGTTTCCTTTTTGCAGATGAAAAATAATTCAGAGTGCCCCCAGTTCAAGATTTCGTTTCACACACCTTACGTTCCATTTACAATCATTAGATTCTTATTTTATCCACCTTTCGATGTGAATCGAAGTAGTAATTTCAAGTCCCTCATTTTGTGTTTATTGTATGTATGAGAGAACGACAATCACAATAAGGTATGACTGATACATGCAAATCTCTTAGAATAAAAAACAAGCAAAGGCCATAGCTGCTGAAAATCCACAGATGTGATAATCCATTGATTCAACAGAACACGCTCGCAGGTCCTTTCATCCTCCGCACACATTCCCAGTCGACTCAACACTTATTTGCACGATTTTTTTTACGTCGCGGCTATTCGCGCGTCGAATGGGCCCCGCCACGGAACCCGGCGTGAGAGTAACGTGGCGCGCTTTTAACTCCCTTCTTTCTTTTAAATAAACAGTGCACACCTCTGGTCCACCTTTCGTCCATTCCGCATCCCGCTTTCTTTATTCCGGGGCCCTTTCAGCCCAGCCGCAGTGAATAACGGCCGGCTTACGCGTAAGAGGAGGCCTCACGCTGGGTGGACCAGGACGTCTTGCAGTTCTTTTCATTCAAACAACACCAACTGCAGCCGACTGCGATATTGTTTTTAAGAGCAGCTGAGAGCGACGCAGTCCGATATAACGGCTGCTAATATATGAACGCGGCGGCAAGAAATTTCAGCGGACACATGAATACGTTAATAAATATACGCTCGACGGCGAGCTAAGCGCAGAAGTGGAATAACAAAGGAAAATGGGCTTCTGGCTGCGGGTGGGTACTAAGTAACGTTACGTAAAATCGTCCCGAAAGGTGTTCGCGCGAGATTTAAGTCGATACGTGTAACAGTGGCTAATTAAAGTTTAATTAGAAGTTCGTTAGGACCGACACAGGGTGCCAACTCTTGGGAAATTCATCGAACCCTCCTCAGACCTCTCGGTTTCGTAATGTCCACGAAATTACTCTCGAACGTGAGAGCAATTACTGCAATAAAGCTCTCGTTGTCGAATGGAGGCTTCTAATTAAAACAGATAGGTCCTACCTCGCGGTGAACCGTGTTTACGAATAAAACGAACTCGAAGTACTTCGACAAAGGCGATGCAATTGTCGTGCTTGTATATTTTTTGCTCGTTGGCTTCGTACTTGTCCGATGTAACAATTTCTCTGTCTTTAAAATTCAGCCGCCGCCGCGGCTCTCTTCCCTGGCACTCTGCATCCGGCAGCATGAAACCGACGATCACGACACATTAATATACTCCATCAGCGTCTTCTGCGGCGCGCCATTCAAACGCGGCCCCCTCGATCCATCTTGCTCCATTAATTACTTTGGCCTTTTTTTGTGCCCGGCCGCGGAATTCGAGCTGGCACTTCCACTTGGCGAAAATAATTCCCGCCACCCGCCCCGCGTCGTCGTCCCACGAGCGTCGACTGGTTTAATTGCCGCACACTCCAGGATCCTCGGCTACGAAATCTACTTCCTCGTTTCCCCGGTGGACTCGAATGCGCCTCCCATTATACCCTAATGGCATAATAATCTGTATATCCCGCGATATGGTTTCCAATTTCAAGCGCTGATGCAGTCGGGACGCCAGCGTGTATACGTATAACAGCTGGCTTCCTGGACTGCCGGTGAGTTACGATTGCCACCAAGTAATAATGGCCACGTGGATGTTTCGGTGGGTGGGACTGTTTCTACCTACTCCCCAAACTGGATTCCCTCGGCCCGGCCAAGATCGTTTCCCAATTCACCCGAGGAAAGTGTAATTCCGCATTTTCCCGCGGACCGCTTTCGAACGAGCGTCGCGATTAATGGGACACCCGTAATCGCTCGGCAGCGACGATTCGCGAAATCGCTCATAACGTCGCGTTTTTTAAGTGAACAAATTTCAACGGTATGGATGTTACTTCTGTGACGATCACTTTACTCGTGGCTGGATTCGTGAGAAAAAGGGAATCGGGAGAGTGGTGTTTGGGAGATACACATTCAGTAGATGCAATTTGATTTAAGAATGATTTAAGGCGGGATACCACCTTCGCACTTGAAAAAAATTGAAAATTTTTTTGTTCTCAAAGGACTCTTTCAAGTGTATAGAATCGAAATTCATTCATTAGAAAGGTGGCCGGAACCTTTTTCTTGTGTAAAAACCGGATTGGAACAGATATATAAATCTATATAAAACTTTAAACGCGTTTTTCTCGAAACGATGTTTTCCAACTCGGCGTGTCAGGTTACTCCTATAATTTTCATCCGATTGACTTGAAACTTTGCACAATTCTTCCCCGTGGTGTAATCTAACGATGTACGTAGGACTTTTGCTGTAGCGTTGTTATTTTTCTTTTGGTGCGCAATTTTATAAACTTCTTTAAACTTTTTTACCCTAAAAAAATTGACCTTTTTGTTCAAATGGCCGCCATTTTCTTAAAAATCGAAATTTCGTAAAATCCCTACGTACAGCATTAAAAAATATTGTTGCCAATAGGAACATTCTTTGGTTTTTTTCTAAGAGCCACGTACAAAGCGGAATTTGACACGCCGTCTAACGATGTTCCTCCAAAGGAGTGTATTTTGGCGCCACCTACAAGAGATTATTTTTCACTTTTTCAGTTTCAAAAAATGTGTAATTACAGATTAAAGTTACATTAATGAATGACTGATACCGATTTTGTTTCTGCGCATTCTTTGTATGCAAAAAAAATTCATGAAAAACGCCTCCAAAATCGCAGTCAAAGGTGGTATCCTGCCTTAAGAAAGATGGAAACGGTGTGGATGTTTCCGAACTATGAAGCGCGAGCCACAGAAGTGTCTCGTGTGAAAAGAACCTTAGTGAAACTTTATACTACCAAATCTATGCAGCATGCATGCGAAATGGAGAAAATATATTTAATTCTTAAAAGAAGGAAAAGATTTTTACCCAAGTCACATTTTGCTACCTGCATACTATACTGCCCTCTTTAGTTAAAATGTCCTATCTAGCATTTTGAAACAACCGAGAAAACTGAAGTTTTATCATTTAAGGTAAATGTACCAATAACGAGCCGTTTAAGGAAACGGTGACAAAGTATAATGAATATTGTGTATAAAATTAACAATTTAAGTGAAACTTTTTTTCATTCATAAAGATTTTGTTGTTTCTCATCAGTACTCACATAACAAATTTTTTTTTTTTTTATATATTTAACGTAAAATAAACAAGAATATTTGTACATGTAAATGTATCAATATATAGCCAACCTCACGCGATTGACCTAGCGGCCGGATTTTCATGTCCCAGTACTTAGCCATAGGTTTTATAATCGTGTAAAAATTATTTTAAAAACTGATTCTTTGTCTTAAATTGAAAAATCTGTTAAGGAAAATTAAGAAGTACAGAAATATAAAATTATTGTATAAATAACCATAATAAACAGATTAGAAAATAAATGCAAAAAACAATAAGTTTAGTTACACTATCAATAGAAGTTTATGGTTATTTTATATAAGACTCAAAACAACCAACAAATTCATTAAACTGTACATATACATAAACTTTAATAAATTTAAATTAAATGCTATCATTATTATCTAGAAAAATAATGTTTATATTATGATTTATGATCAAAATACTTACCGGCTTTATTCCAAATATCGAGTCAGAAATTCACACTTTTTTCGTAATTTTGCTCTGGCGATGCCGATTAACATTTGCAACTCACTCCACCCGATTTATTGAACACGTGGTTAGTTACTGGGCTAACAAGATTTGTTTGCACCGATAAATAGCCATCTAAATATTCAAATAAAAAATAGTTTTCATATTCAAATTTTTTCTTTCTATGTGTTACAAATATTTTCAAGATTCTAAAACCTTTTTTTCTATCTAAAAAACTATTATCCTATAATAATTATGCTCTTAACAAGAAGCACGCTCTTCTTAGCCATATCATAACGAATGTCTGAAAACGCGTCATATATCTGGCCTCGAGACTATAAATGGTATTTCTAAATATCTAGACAAAAAATCAAGACGATATAACTTCAGATATTAAACCGAACAATTAAATAATGAAAATTACACCAAATATGTATTTTATCTTACGTGCATAGTTTAACAATTATTAATATTTCAACAGATGGCTAGGTACTGGTGCATGGCTCGTTATTGGTACATTTACCTTACTTTGTACCGTCCTTATTTTCCTTTATTCACATTAAAACATGTTGTCATTATTTCGTAACAGCCTAATATATTTTTTTGTAATTGGTGTACCGGTAGGTAATGTATTATTAACGTACCAATTAATTAATTGTTTTAGATAGGATATTTTAACCATTTGGAAATAAGTTAGGTTAAATACATTAGACTGTTTATAAATCTTTACGAAGCACTTAGAGTTTTCTAACATTACTTAAAAGGTAAAAGACGTGTGCTACTTCAAATATTTCAACATATCTCAAAAAATGAAAAAATGCTAGATAGGACGGTTTAACTAAGAAGGGCAGCATATGCATTTGCATAAGCATCCGCAGTCTAAGTAGTAATAAGTATCTTAGGATTTACAATGCAATAAAATTTTCTTATCACTAACATTCTAATAGGTAAAAATGAACAATTTCATCCTGACAGATTACTTTCGGTATCCCCGAATTTGTTTATAATATTAAACTTTCCATCGAAAATATAAATCTCTTAACCCCTCCTACATACGAATATGCAAAATATCCAAACCTACCCAACAATGAAGTAACAATAACTTGTATAAATCAGCTACCAAAGAATTTCTGCCCATACCGTTGTCGACTGTAAAGCTAATTTTCGAACTCCTTGTGTCCTCCTAATACTCAGTATTTTTATAATAACACTACACATTCGTCGACTTGCAAACAGAACCCCCTTCGCAGTAAACTATCGAGGAAACGTTCACACCCTTTCCTGTTAAACTAAAGAATGCCCAGAATTTACAGATTCGTCCATTCCTTTGACACGACATTAACGGCCCGGCGCTGGAAATATCCCATGGCGGCATAAGCGACCGCCTGTTTTTCGAGGGTTGCCTCGCTAATGAGATGTCCAAACGGGACCCTGTGTTGCGGCTGATCGTGAACACCTCCGCAGCTCGTAAACGTCCCGCAGTTTTACGCAGCGAAGCGTGACAGCGCCGGCCGTCATGGCGAATTTGCAACAAATCGAAGCTGCACGGGCTCAGCTGTGTGCGTGTTTCACCAACTGGAAGGCTCCTTCAATAATGCATGCGCGCTGGTTGCATGTATGAAGCGTGTAACGTCCGACACGACCAGCGCTGTTTTATCTTTTAATAGCGTGTTCGCGATAACGCCGTGGGATGTAGATAGGCGATAATGTACGTTCATGCAAATATTATTCTTCTTACCGATGTTTCAAGATCCGGAGTGTTTTTGCTGCCGCGGGGCGTTGGAGAAAAGGTCTGAAGCCTGCGGACTTACGGGGCGATAGTGCTCCTGAAGGTGATAGCGAATACGGCACCCCGCACTGGTGCGCACCGAGTGCGAACTTTTTCGGTGCCAAGATCACTGGCGCATTCGGCAGGCACGCACTGACTCTGTGCTGTTCTGGTGCTGCCCTTCATGCACGATCTCGTGGGGATTTTTATTGGAACGCGATTTTTTTTTCATTTTTCTCTTTATTAAGGGGTTACGCCACCATGAGGCGGCCGAAATGACATCAAAGTTTACGATTTTTTTTCTACGAAACTATGAATGTGACAATTACTTCATTATTGTTTATGGTTAGGGCATACATTAAAGGACATATTGTGTAAATTTGACAGAAAAATATTAAAAAATGGCCGAGCTATCCGTTATCCTGCAAATCTCCTCCGCCAGGACGCGCGCAGACGGTGTAACGGATTGTGATGCCCAGGATTATCTGAAACTAAAAAACCCATAGTTTTATTGTTCATTGATAAAATATCTATCATGTAGCATAGGATTTTTTCGATGCCATATCCCAATTGTTTATAGTAATTGTTTGAATTTTGCCTTTTTTGGTAAAAATTTAATGTTCATTTTCACTTTGCTCGATTTGTACAAAAATGTTTTTTTTCTCTAAATCCCTATGCTACACGATAGATATTTTATCAATGAACAATAAAACTATGGGTTTTTTAGTTTCAGATAATCCTGAGCATCACAATCCGTTACACCGTCTGCGCGCGTCCTGGCGGAGGAGTTTTGCAGGATAACGGATAGATCGGCCATTTTTTAATATTTTTCTGTCAAATTCACACAATATGTCCTTTAATGTATGCCCTAACCATAAATAATAATGAAGTAATTGTCACATTCATAGTTTCGTAGAAAAAAATTCGTAAACTTCGATGTCATTTCGGCCGCCTCAGGGTGGCGTAACCCCTTAAAGCATTTTTTCTGGTTAAAAATGTTAATTTTTCATATTTTTTTAATTGAAATAAAAGTACATGTTTTTGTACCAAATACGGTGCCCCTTTTTAATAGCGTTTCCTAAAATCCCTAGCGTTCCGTTTATTTCTGAGAAGGGAAAATAAGGTTAGATTTAGCAGGTACAGAGGGAGCACTGAGGGGGCACATTATACGGGGTGCGTTCCGATTCACGCATTGAGCGCATGAAATTGGCGGGGAGCGAGGAGCGGGTAATTTAGGGGAGCGGGAAGCGGGGAACGGGGAGCTAAAAACAATGTGTAGCATGTGTGGAACACATTTTATAGACGTCAGATTTATACTATGGCAACATGTTTGCTTATTTTCATATTGCAGATGACGAATGGTTGCAAACTAGCCACTTGCCCTGCGAAACCGCAAATCGCTTGCATAGGTATAACTCGTGTGGGTTAAATTTTCCCTTCGTGTTTACTAATAATTTTTCGTTCGGGGATACGGCACACATTGAATTCAGCGGAATTCATCGTGGCAGTATTTCCACCGGAATTTTAACAGCCGCCGAAATGTACAATTCCGCTCTTTTTTGCGCTTATACCTACCGATACACCGCCGGTTAACAAGGAAACCGTCACAGCTTTCGACTCTCGATTGCCGCCCGAACCGACGCGAATTGACACGAGTACGGAAAATAATTAAACGCACGGTTCGCTTTTCTCGCGTCCGCGGTGTAGGAAAAAACACGCTGAAATGGGCGAATTCACCGAATTTTCGTTCGTTACTGGGTGATTCGACACGACACGGTGATCTGTGAACACGGTTTCACAGCACTGAAACGCCCGTTTACTGGCTATATATAGGCAGTAAATTATTTTTAATTCCAGAGCAAACTCGTAAAGGAGAGCAGCGTGTATTCCTTCGTGAATTAAAATCACACCGTCCAGTGCCACTTTTACTACATCCCAGCGGAATTCGCGCTATCAAGGCTGCAATACGAACAAATTTTGAACGAATCAGTATACTTGAATGTTAAAGCAAGAAATGTATAATGGGATGTCGATTTAGTGATACGTTAGTGATACGAGCACAATCATAGCTGTAATAAATGAGAATTGCCACATTATTGTGTATATACTTTGCACAGAATTTATATCCCATCTGTGGCAGTAGAACGAGGATAAAAGCTTAAAGCTTTAAGGGCTTACGTCTAGTCAGCTTTTGAAAAAGAACGCGATTTTCGGGAATTTTTTGTGGAATATCCACTGTATATTTTTTTACAACTATTCTCTTATTTTAAAAGTACATATATGGAGAAACTTTCAGTAATTTTATTATAGAAAAATATTAAAAAATAAACGAATAACAGCCATTCTCGCGGAAGCTGTGTTGATAAAGGCGTTGTGCGGTGAGCAAGTTTTCTCTGAGCCGGATCATCTAAAATTAAAAATTCAAAAACATTTCGTTAATATATGGTTCAATTCAGTAGATGAACGAAGGGTTTTTCAAAAATTTGATTTTTGACACAATGGCGGCCGTTTAACTCAAAAACACGCTTTTTCGATGTCTGAATTGTTCGATTTTCGTTAATTAAAAATAGAGTTTTTGTTAAAATAAAAAATCCTTCGTTCGTCTACTGAATTGAACCATATAGTAACGGAATGTTTTGGAATTTTTAATTTTAGATGATCCGGCTCAGAGAAAACTTGCTCACCGCACAACGCCTTTATCAACACAGCTTCCGCGAGAATGGCTGTTATTCGTTTATTTTTTAATATTTTTCTATAATAAAATTACTGAAAGTTTCTCCATATATGTACTTTTAAAATAAGAGAATAGTTGTAAAAAAATATACAGTGGATATTCCACAAAAAATTCCCGAAAATCGCGTTCTTTTTCAAAAGCTGACTAGACGTAACCCCTTAAGCGGTCGTCTTTGAATCAAATAAATTCCGCTAGTTGCTCTAACGATTGTACAGGTTTTCAAACAGCAAAGCCCGATAAATTATTCATTAACCTCGACTCACCAAAAATAAATGATAAAGACAAAAATAGAAGTTGCCAGAGAATTGACATTTAAAAGCAACAGAAAGTGTTAACTCACAACCGAATAAATGCTTAATGCATCAACGGATGCATCGTGAACGTGGCAAATTGCTTTCCGTGTATAAACGCGATAAATGGATTACGATAACGGACAAACGGAGTGGTAATTAAATAAGACGATTAATCACGATGAGAACAAACTGCACAGATCCTCGCGCGCTCACTTATCTCTGGGTTGTCGAAGAAGCGCGGTGCGCGATCATTCACGGGGCAAGGGAAACGAATGTTGCTCGTCCGTCGCGTTAATCGTCCCTCTTTGTTAATGAATTATTACCGTGCACCTGCACAGTGTAGCCGAGCAGCAATACGACAGTCAGTCGGTCAAGTTAATCGCGACGTTGACGATGAGCGAGTGGCCAAGCGCGACGTAGAAATTTTTACGTCCCCTTCCTGGCGCAGACGTTAACCCCGCCGTGCGATTTCTATCGTTTTAAATGGCATTTTGCACGGAAGAAGCGTGGGAACACGCGTATCCGCTCAGCGAGCTGGATAACGCGCTCCTCGCGATCAGCGGAAATATATTATCGGGCCCCTTCGTTTAATTCGTGTCAATAAAAGCGCCATTCCCATTCAACATTTGCCTTTTTATATATTGCTGGTAGACATGAAGCAAATATCGAGGAATACTGGGGAATTCGCGAAATATGCTATGGATAAAACGTTGGCACGAGAATAATACACGAAAGTAGACGTAGGGTAACGTTTAATAATGGAATTGATTTCGTAACAGAAGAACTTGGCGATTTCTCGGAAATTTGAATTATACAAAATAAATTCGAAAACAGCAGAGTGATGACTTAAACCCCCTTTAATTTCACGTGGACTACGTCATATTTTAATTTCATTCACATCCCTTGGCATCGAGCGCAAAAAGTAGGCACTAACACCAAGCGCACCCTATTTCTTTGACGACGCATATACAATATCGTATATCCAAGTAGCTATAGGGTAAATCCGGGAGACGCGGTCGGGCCGGAGAGTTGGTCGTTTCGCTATATTTCAGAGTCTATACGTAAAAATGCATTAAAGTGCAGACCAATTACTTCTCTAGAAGCCAAATAGTTGAATGAATAGCGTTACCATTAAGGAACTAGTTTCTGATCAGTTTAGAAGGTTTCCCGCTTTAATATTCATTTTTAACCTAATAAAACATTAAACCATAGACTTTTTTTATACTAAAAGTTGAATTAATGTTTAAACTTCAAGGAAAAATTTTAAAAAGCTGAAAATAAATATATAATTTAAATACTTATAAGGTATGGAATAATAAGGTGACTAGGAACTAGTTTTTAATCATCTAAAACTAACAATACTAACTGCTTTCACAGACAACACATATATTTTTGAATTATCAATTTTTATGTTAGTAATTATTTCAAGCAATTATTTATTGACCTAAACGCAAAAGAACGATTTATTTCATGAACTGATAAAAAATTAGTGCCTGATCAAGAACTAGTTCCTTAACGGTATTTCGCTTCCTTCTCTGTTTTTCTGGATTTATAGGCTATAAAAGGTAAATTGATGTTACATTTAACCTCTTTTGTCAAACAGCGGTTGTACAGAATCGTATTTAAAATATACTTCTAAGTTTACTTTCCATTAATGTTTGGAATAATAAGATAGTAGAGTTATTGTGGGACAATGCAGCCAAAGTATTTGGCCATATTAACTCTTCCTCTCAAAGCTAACGAGAAGGCCATATCTCGCTGCAGAAAAATGAGATGGTCGAGTTATGATTCTTTTATTATTTTTGTTTATTTTTTTATTTTTTATTATTATTTTATTATTATTTTTGTTTATTCAGTTTATTTATTCACTTTTGTATTCATTTGCCTTGCTAATCGCCAGTAGGAAATTCACTTTTTCTTTTATGTGTTCTTTACTTGTTTAGCGTAAACAAATTAAATATCAATGAATCCGTAGTTGTATTCGCTCATAAATAATTTTGCTTTATCCCTTGTTAATTTTCCATGAATAATTATGTGAGTGGTCTCTGCCAACGACGAAAACCATTTCTCCCGGCACCTCGGGTGGTCAGATGTCATGACTTCAGTTTTCAACCCGATTTACAGTAAATATTGTCTTAAAGCAAATATCGACCAGTTTTTCTGAATCGGCATAAAATTCTGAACATATTAGGTTAGTTCTGATAAAATAAGTAATATCTATATTAGTTTTAATAGCCATTTTATATTAGGTCGACCGCGTCTCCCGGATTTACCCTAATATAATTTTCAATCAAAAAATTTATACAACTCCGTAAACTATGTATAAATGAATGCAGCAAACTTTCAACCCTTTACCTTTGTTCTTACTACTTGTATACAAGCATAATTGAAAAATTAATTACAACGTTTACACACACACATTCCTCCCGGTCTACAAAATCTTTACACAGTCTGTGAAATATTCAGAACCAGCCCCGGCAAAGCTGGCATTACATTCGCACATACTCGTGTGTAAAGGATCCTAACCGCGGGGAATAATGCCGTTCGCGGAAACGACTATATTCCCAATTGTCGAGGGAAGTTGCAACGAAGACGAGACCGTTCGGTAAAACTACGCCGCTCTATCTTATCACCAGCGCCCGAAACTTGTGCGTTCATGCTCTCCACTTACCGAAACGTGATGAGAAATCGAGATGGGAGGTGCTGGCGGTGAGTTCTGGAGCCGCCTCCCGCGCTGGGGACGTTTCTTGCGCCGGAGACAGTCCACCTGGCCTCAAGCGTTCGCGCGACACCTGCGCTCGATCCTCGTGTTTGCGATGTGTTCGCGGTTATGACATCATTTATTCGTGGGACGCGAAATTTGTATGCTCGTAAGGACTGCTCCTGCCAGGGAAGCTGGTATCATTCAGGGGGATCTACTTTTTCAACAGAGAATTAAGAGGCTTCTTCTAGATCTTTCAAGAATGAGGAAATTAAACGAGATTGTTCTATAAGGACGCGAAATAACGCTCTCATACATAGTTCATGATAATCGCGTCATTCGTTCACGGCTCTGCATAACTGAACTCTAAATTCTTGCCCAATTTTTTCTATATTATAAGAAAATATCACGGGGGGATGGTGGCTTTTTTGTGAAATAGTAATGGGAATGAAGTATAGAGTGTCTGTGAGTTTGCAATGACATGCAAGGTTTTGGAGATATTCAATGTTAGCAATTTAACAATATGTAAACGTGATTTTATTCTTTTGAGTACGAGTTAAGCACTTAGTGTAATTTTAATTATCGCAGTAGAAAATTTACTTTATAGCTTTTGAGGAAAAATTTGTTTCTTTTGTACGTAGATTTTTATTAGAATTTTAACTTTCCCGCTGCCTGCCACAGTTTCTCGCGACACGTTTCATTGTGCCAAGAGTCATGCGACACGTTTCATTGTGCCTCACGTAACACTCTATTATACACGTTTTCGAGGCAAAAACCGCCACATTATATCCAGACACGCAACGTAGAAACTTTCCTACTCATAAGGATCTAAAGTGCTTACAGTCCTAGACTATCTAGATATCTTTCATTATTGCTATCCTTTTCGACGTTCAGCGAGGCTCTGACGCTACACGGCAGACGCAGCTCTCGTGCCGTTTCAAATATTTCCTTCGAGACTTCTTGATAGAAAGATAGAACTCTGTGGCAACAGCGTGAGAGAGACGTAGAGAACAGAAGATGTGGCAACTATGCCTTTAACGCTTTCAGAAAAAATTCGTCCACACAGAGTACGCGGAGATGTAACCTCGGTATATACAAGTTCTTTTTACCGACCGCTGTAGTTTCAGGAGCGTCCGTCTATTTACTAGGGACGCTTCGAGCAATTCGAACCATAACAAAATTGAAACGGCACCATTAACGTAGTAGAGTAATGTGGGGCAAGAGTGCGCACTTAAAGTTTAGACTTCTCTAAAATCCTTGGTATTACACTGATAGTCATATCGTTTTGTGAGAAATAACTACTATCCCTTATTATTCGATAGGCAGTGACTTCATGTAAATTTACCTGTCACAACTTATATAAAATAAATATTTCCAAAAAGTGTCAAATGCGAACTTTTACCCGCTCTGTGGGGCAAAAGTTCGCATGTTATGGGGTAAAAGAACGCAACGAGAAATATCCAAAAAATGCGGATTAAAAATTCATAACAAAAATCAAAAGCTGAGATCAGCGTGGCTCAACTATCACAACCTCAAAATTTAGCAAACTCTAGAATTAAAATAAGTTTAATGAAGATATAACACCCGTCAAATTATTTTGGGGCAAAAGTTCGCATGCGAACTCTTGTCCCACTGCATTATGCGAACTTTTGTCCCCACAGCTACTTTTACATTGTTTAATCAATCCTGTTATCTGTGAGGAGAATTGAAAACTTCTATTAGCACTTTTTAATAGAAGAATTTCAGCTCTTTCAGACGGCATATTATTAAAATATTTACTGATCAATTTATAGGAATAATATTGATTCCCAAACATGAGAATATTACATCAGAACTAACGAATTCAGTACTTACCGCATTGTAAGATAACAAACCGAAACACAGCCACGAAATTCGACATTAGTGACTCTACCTTGATTTACAATTGACTGCCAATCACCATTGGCAACTGCCACAACTCAAACCATGAAATTCGCATGGTGCGAACTTTTACCCACCTTTACTCTAAATATATAGGTACAGAAATTGAAGTTCCTTTATAAATATTTATTGATAAAGATATTTCTCCACTTTCTCGATGATACAGTTTCTTTGCGCTCGATTAATGTCTGCCTTAGAACAAATTTAGTGGCGCTTAAAGTTACGTACTACCTTCGTCGATTTATCAGGATTATCGATACTTTAAGGATATAAAGACAATTTTATGGCCGTCGATACTTCGCCCATTATTTATGGGTAATCGATTGTAACATCTGTAATTCATAGCTCTGGCGTCGAGTATATCAATATTTATCTTATCGAAACGCTTTGTTGAAATATTCTGTCCTTACATCCTTACAGGTTTATTAAACGACGCGTCGTGAATAATGCTGCTCGTGTTTTACGGCAGCGATTTTTCAAGAAGATAGAATAATTCAGTGAATTCGGGGTCGCCATGCCAACGAGCGTTGAATTTTCGGCACATTTTTATCACGTGACTTACAGTAAAATTATATTATTTATATATACAGGTTTTGGAAATTCTAACTGTAAAAATAAAATAAACTCAGTTCAATGTCAAATTGGCGAACATGAAATTGATTAAGCTTCATATCAGATGGAAGATGAGTTTTGCTGCAAATAGAAAGGAAAATGTAGGTTCCTTAAGAATCCTAAGTGCACGTATAAAATTATAATTTGTTCCAGGAATTTTCGGGGGATTCGGCAATTTTATCCCCAATGTATTCGTATTGTGCCGTTTTTACTAGTATAGTAGGCAGATTAAATACCCGAATAATCACGGAATTTTGTACTTCTACCTGGCGATCGAACAGAATTACCCTTGCCAACCCTTTTAACTGTTGGGTCGATTCCACTTATCGTGAATCGGGCTGACCTACCCTATTACGTTCCGTGATAATCGATGGTGATGTTATTTCAGAGACGATAGGTACCTTAAAGAACGATAGTTTCGTATAACCACGCTGGATTTATGATTTCGCTTCGTCCTTTTTGATTGTTGGATCGAAGTAACATTGACCTGCGTGTCGAGTAGATAGCATGTGTTTTTTATTTATTAACTTAAATATCCTATAAATACAGTGTTCACGTAGTAATATCAATTTATAAATCGGCATGGTATTTAACCTGTGAAGGTGGCGTACTTGTTATCCCACATTAAATCGATCACTTTTTGCACTCGTCGGGAATTTTGATGAAATTGAAATATGCTGTAGTCCAAGTGAAATTAGGCGGAGGATAGTCACCATTTTGTAGGTCCGGAATTTGTTTCATAAAACCGTGCACCGCGGTTGTCAACAATTTGTTATTAAGTCAATTTTAAAGATTCAAAGTGACCAGCCAAAGTATTATTTCGTAGAGAAGACCTCAAAGAATTCAGCCATATTTTTAAAAAACCCGACTGCTTAAAAAAACATTGAAAAATTTAAATTAATAAAAAAATTAAATTCAAAAGAGAACTAAAATGACAAAAACAAGACTTCATTTATTTATACATGGTATATTAATTATCATAAATAGGATAATAATAAGATGAAAATTTAAATTAACTCAATTGGCTGCAGGCGGAGGCCTTAAATATTTTGATGCAAATGATTTGATGTAATTACATTCAAACATTTGTACATTCGAACATTACATTACATTCAATATTGTGTATCGCTGTTCGCCCTAATTAGATTCGATGGGTTATTAACAACGCCAATAGTATTCCCCACACGGACAAAGAGAGAAACATATAATTTACACAACACACTGAAGTTGAAATGTCACTATATAAGCATGAATTTGCATTGATGTTGTCCACCTCTTTTTGTTACCAGCTTGAAGCACTTTCTTTAGTCACTGCGGTACATGCTTGGGGTAGAAGAGCATCGAAATATTTAAGGCCTCCGCCTGCAGCCAATTGAGTTAATTTAAATTGTCATCTTATTATTATCCTATTTATGATAATTAATATACCATGTATAAATAAATTAAGTCTTGTTTTTGTCATTATAGTTCTCTTTTGAATTTAATTTTTTTATTAATTTAAATTTTTTAATGTTTATTTAAGCAGTCGGGTTTTTAATTTTTTAAATTTTTTTTAAATGTTTCTTATTTTTTTTTTATATCCTATAACATTCGGAACGTCAAGACAATTCTAAAGACACCTCATTTGTCCAAATCGGTGTATCCGTACAGGCTCTAGAGCGTAACATGGACATACATACATAGCCTGATAAACACAATACCCTTTGCGTGCCGCAGTCGGGTAAAAATACAATTTTAGAGCGATATTTGAAAAACAAGAATTTGTTTATAATTTTCGCGTTACAAAAACGTACTTTTGAACAAATTCGAAACCAGTAATATAATAACCGCAACACATTTCAATTGCCTGAAAATCTGCTTCAACGGTTGCAGAAAATGCTGGATTGGACGTGAGATACCTACATCATACGTTCTCTAAGAATTAATAATTATTCGCTGGCACTAATTGTGTACCAATGGAACACAAAAACAATTTAGCTCGGCGGTATCTTCCCGTTTTTCTGTTCCCAAATTGTAAATACCAATTATTTCAATGAGAACCTCTGTTGGTTCTCCAAAGTGCTCTGATTCGAGTCGTCACCGGACCGTAGAAAATTTTCAGCCACGGAAGCGAAGGTAATGGTGGCGCTTCCCAAAGTGAAAGATATCTCTGCGGATCATCTGAGCCTTTTGTCCTTTAACGGGGCTGCGGAGAGCACCGAGGAAGCAGTGGTTCGCGTGCTCGATGCGATAGGCTAATTAATTAGATTCCCCCTGGAAAGGCATAGCGCCACCCGGCGCGGAGGAATAGGGCGACGTGGATGACACGGTAGATAGGATATGTATTCTAATCTGGTTAGGCAGATATACTCGCATATTCCCTCAGCCCGGCACGAGCTCGCATTTCAATGAGGCCCGCCCGTAAGACATTAGATCGCCTTTCTTCTGTCCCGCCCGCCATATACCGCCGGGCGTCCCTCTTTCTTCCGCGTGTCTCTTCCAAATCTGAATCGAAGCTATCCAGGGGGGATGCCCAATCTCCCTTCGTGCAACGTTCAGCTCACTTCGACTAGAAGGGTTTGTAGTTCGCGCCAGCAAGCAGCAAGTACTCGGAAACTGCTCATATCGGGGATATAGCGCGTATGAAACCGCCACTTTGGAACTAAACCGGCGGGGCTGGTCGTAGCTGCCTCAGGATAGCTGGTAAGGGGTCGGGCCTGGAGTTACCCGGCTCCACGTATGGAAGTTAGTTCAACCGCAATCCTTCCGCCTAGACTTGCTCGCTGCCAAGGCACTCCACGTCCTTACTCAATCTTTGCCGAGGAATAGAAACGCGCCGCGGACAAGTGGTCGAGACCTCCCTCAAAAGTCGGCTGCCCGGGCTGTTCCCTGGAACGCGTGGGACGCTCGGTGGGTCTGGTTTCTGTTAACGATAAGTGGGGATCTCGTCTGGTGGCCTCTGATGAACTTGTTCTCGAGGATTGGAACAGCCGATTATGGTCCGATAGAGCGGCTTGGTTTACACCTCGGGTGTTCCATGCTTGCAGATACACTTGAACCGCTTAAGGCTCAACCCTTTGATCGGTCCAGCTGTTAGAAAGCATCTAACCGTTCCAAATTTTTTACCCATTTAATTGTAACCAGTTCTGAACAGTGCAGCGTTTCATTCGAGGGTTCTCCTAGCAATGCAACTTTAAACAGACCCGATGGGACGCAGTAATCTCGGTAATAAGACGTGTCAGCTGTGAAGCGAGTAATTCGCGTACACAGTTGACCGTATTTATACTTTACAACTCTGATTCGCGCCAAAGAGCAGACGCGGAAGCACGAGTTGCGCAAATACGTTGCTGCAACGGTCCAGGGCACCGTGCCCTCCAAACAACTCTCGCGGAGCGGGCTTAACGTATGAATTGCGTTTGACGCACAGAAGGAGCGCGGGTGTTTCTTGCAGCGGAACAGTTCCCCGCAGCTGTTACGCGTTTTAATTCGACGCGGCAGGAATCGCCGCAAATTCGAAACGTCTATCAATTATCGTCCAATTAAACGTCGGCTCTGCCGCGAGCCTGACTAATGGGATCCGCGGAAGATGGTATCACGAACATCTCGGCGGGTTGAATATTTATCGCGGCCGTCCCCCGATCGAATGCCAAGCCCGTTGAAACATAATGGTATCGCGATCAGCCAGAGCGACAACTTCCGACAGTTTTACCTCACGAATTGCGCCGGGGGTATCGCAAAAGTCTCTGGAATTGAATCGCAGCGGGCTCTCGGTGCCTTTCAGGTGACTTATCGCCCCTGCCGCCAGGAATTACGAGCAACGACAAGGAGAGACGAAGAGGCACGCGAGGTCTGGAGACGGGACCGATCGATTGGTCCGTGGAACAACAAAACCATTATCTGCTACGGTCGCTCAAGCACAAGGTAAACTGTTTCTCCAGGCTGGAGTAGGACTGTTCTGTCGGAAGTCACAGGGTCACTCCTGATCCTGTGACGCCCCGGCAAGACATGAACACTCCATTCAATCCGCTAGTCGTTTCCGATCCATTGAAATCGACTTAAAGTTCGCGTCAATGGGTGTAAAGACAATATTGAGTGTTTTATCAGCGCGGCTATACATACACAGGCGCTGTGTAGGGTACGATTCGTGAGAATCCGAAGTGACTGAATACATTATCGAGCGGCAAGTGCGTCAAAGGAAGCGAGCTATTTTCACTACTAGCAATTGCAAATGTCTGGAATGTCTGGATTGTATAATTTGTGGACAGTTTCGTACACGTTTCGTTGCCAATGCTTGTGGATCAAGTGGACGCCGTGTGATCGTGTGATTACTATTAAATTCAGTGTCTACTACTTTCCGGCAACTAACACGATTCAAAGGTCGCGACATTTTATGTGAAAAGGAAGTCTGGTTACACAGTTGTGTAAGGAACATTAAACATCTTGCTCTTTGATTGCTCTGACGAAGAATGAGCCAACATCATGCTTCGAAGAACAACTTTCAATGTAATTAGCGGGACGATTATATTTGACCTTTCCTCGAGGTAATTCCGTTTCCTCCCTATACTTGCGCCATCTAGCGAGGGGAAAGATTCATTTAGACTGTAAACAATGGACGATTGTTTTCGGGGAAGGCCCCAGCATAATATTTAGATTTCTGCAGCTTCCAACTGGTAGCCACGGTGTGCTTTTTTTAATTTCAGCCTGCCTCTTCTCATGAATACCGGGGTTTACTAAAGGGCAATACGCCGACGTAGAGCTAAGAAAAGGATTACACTGATTATTTGTACAGGCCGGTACCGGCAGCGCTTTGCATCTGCCGTGGGAAATAGAACATTGAACCCGAGCGCAGATGCATAATTACTACGAATCCTATTCCCCTCGAACTAATACTTAATTTGTCAAATGGTAAATCTTCTACCGTACACAGTAAAATCACTGTAGTAATAAATAATAAAATATAAAATGTGCATTACTGTAAAATCGTGCTACTGTTAATAGTTGAAGAAATCAACCTGTTTGTGACAATGGAATTGTTGGATGTTGAAATTTTCATCGCACGTTTAGAGACGAAGTTCTTTTTATTGATTTTGTTAATCTTGGAGTTATTAGTAACTTAAGTTATATGGTGAGTTGGTTTGAATCGAAAGAATTTTTTTATATATATAATGTGCTTAAAAATGTACGGAAATTTGGATAAAATGCTTTGTATTTGTCACCGCATTTTCGTTATTTATGTAAATATTCCTTCTGAGTTGAGATTTCTTCTAAACGATCGTCTGTTCGTTCCGATATTTACCTGCGCAAAGCTCTACCTTTATGCGATATAAAGAAAGATTACAAGTGAAGGTGGGATTCATAACATTTTTTACGTATCTCCCACGTACCCGCATAAAAGCGATCTTCGATCCGTATAGCGAATGCAAGTATACATGTATGTATACTTCGTAAAATATACCCATTTCACGAAGCACCGCCAGTTACTTCCGTTGAATGCATTTCTTCATAAAAGAAAAAAAAACAGAAAATAAAGGATGGAAGATAAAAGGAAAACCGAGATGCTGTGAAATAATGCGATATTAATTTGGGATATTTTCGCCATTAGTGAACGAGGTAAAGTAAAAGCTTTCATTTCGAATGAGAATTTACAAGCAGAGACTCATGCACGAGTAAAGCAACAAATGGATATTCATTAAACCAGAAAATACGGATCAGATTTATGAGACCGTACATTTGAAAAACACGTTCACAAATTTTCTGGTAAGAGACGGAAAGATGAAAGATCTCATAAAACTTACTTTCCTTGCTCGTTTTAAGAAATATTTAATTTTTCGTATAATTTCTACGTTATTTCTAGAAAATAAAATCACAGGAATACCTAATTACGGTTTTATTTCACGAAATTGTACCACATTTGAACACATGTGAACGTATTATATTTAATGCATTTAAATATAAAAGAGAGATATCACAGAAAATTCTCGATTCATTATTTTTCCTGTCAAAAGATAACGAGAGGAAAGCAAACTCGATGTTATGTGGCGTTTAAAGTAAACTCCTGTGAAAACATATTTATTATCTATAACTTTACATATTCTGTGGCCAAATGTAACATTTTCCAGGGTTAGAAAATGGCCACATTTTTATTATAGATTCCTACAAAGCTAACAGGATATACATATATATCTACTGCATAACAGGTACATAATGGTATATAACATTTTTCATTACATACATTTCTAAACTGTGAAATCTAATTAAACATCGGCCATAATAGCCCTGTGTATTTTCTGAAAAATTTTATCTGAGCTCAGGTGACGTTTTTACTAAAAGTGCCTTAGTAGTCAAAGTGTTACACCAGTTAATTAATCCCATTCTGAGAACACAATGTCGACGTCTATTAGAACCTCTTGTATACTGTCACGTGTTTGACATTGAAGAGCTATTAAATACGTACCTACTTCAGGACTTTAAGAAAGTGAAGAAAAAATGAGGAATCCGAAATAGCTACCCGTTTTTATGCGTAAGATGTGTTGCATGCAGATATTCGAGGTGTTCTTGATCAATTGATATACATAGGTATATACGCTGGAAGTGGTTAAGAGGGGTATCCAACTAGAAGTGGTTAAGAGGGGTGGCGTACGAGCCGCCTTCCAATTTTGTCGAACTCGCAAAACCTTGCATGCCGTGCATGATTTTCCAAATCAGGTGTGCGACATCGAGCCACATGCTTTTTGTCGATTCGAACTATCAATTTCGAGGGTTAAGTGCGCTCGTTCCCGATCCCTCTGGTTAATTAGGCTTTTATTATGCAGGTCTGCTGTCTCGAGAGCCGTCGCGATGGCGACGAACCCGTGACACGAGGTTATCAGGCTCTCGAACGAAGAAAATTGATGAAGAGCACGCGAACTGACAATGCTTTCGACTGCTTTCGACTGCTTTCGAACATCCGCCATCGTCCTATACATATTGCGTTGCCTCCTATTTGTTCATTTCATAATTGAATAATAATAACCCGGGCTCTTGACATTAATATTGAAATTAGTATTTGGTCATTCGCTTTTGGGGATTTCCACTTAATGAGTAAGTAGAAAAACCTGTATTAATTTTCATATTATACAGCGATGTGTGAAAAGCTCATGAAATTGAAAGGGAAACTTAAATTCGTTTCCAATGAAGTATAGTAGCTTTTAAACAATGATGAAATTTACTTTTTGTACATTATACTCTTATTTTGTTATACTATTCCATTACTGTAAAAGTATAAATTCTGTATGACAATGTACCAAGTATTGTAAATTGTGTTTTAAATATTCGTTACGAAGTTTGTGTCAAATACTCTAAGACTCCTCGCGCTCATCCTGACCCCCAGCCCCAAAAACCCCCTGCTCGCGCTCATCCTCACCCTCAGCCCCCAAAACCTCCTCCTCGCGCTCATCCTCACCCTCAGCCCCAAAAATCCCCTCCTCGCGCTCATACTCACCCTCAGCCCCAAAAACCCCCTGCTCGCACTCATCCTCACCCTCATCCCAAAACCCCCTGCTCGCGCTCATCCTCACCCTCAGCCCCCAAAACACCCTGCTCGCGCTCATCCTCACCCTCAGTCCCAAAAACCTCCTCCTCGCGCTCATCCTCACCCTCAGCCCCAAAAACACCCTCCTCGCGCTCATCCTCACCCTCAGCCCCAAAAATCCCCTCCTCGCGCTCATACTCACCCTCAGCCCCAAAAACCCCCTGCTCGCACTCATCCTCACCCTCAGCCCCCAAAACCCCCTGCTCGCGCTCATCCTCACCCTCAGCCCCCAAAACCCCCTGATCGCGCTCATCCTCACCCTCAGCCCCAAAAACCCCCTCCTCGCGCTCATCCTCACCCTCAGCCCCCAAAACACCCTCCTCGCGCTCATCCTCACCCTCTGCTCCGAGTTCCTGCAGTTCTTGCACGCCTCATGCACCGCAAGTGAGACATACTCTAGGGAATCGTACGATGCCACCAATACTGCACCAATACGATGCCACCAAGTTCATGCGCTTAATGCGCGAATTGGAACGCACCCATAGTCTTATCAGTTTAAAATGTGCGTCAGGTAGCAATGGAAGTATTCAAATATGCGCGCCGCTTGAGCGCAGGCGTAAGTGGCGCTGGCGTCAACAATGTGCGAAATAGTCGCGCGAGCGAGAAGAAGATAAGTTGGTGAACGTATTACAAATCGTTTGGAATCTGTTCGTCAGTCGTCTAAAATCACATAAAATGTGTCGAGTTTGTATCTGATTGTAAATAATGTAAATCAGTCGTTGTGTATTTCGATGGAATTCTTCAAAAGGACTCCAGTATTCACAGAAATAGACGAGTCCGTTGCATAGCGTTTCTCGCATAGTCTACGCATGCAAATGAGTAATTTATATAATTATAAAATTGTAAAATATATTAAAGCATTAAACCTAGTTATCAGAAGGACTAAGTTTATTTGCTAGATTCACTTGTATCTTGCACACTGAATCTTGGGCACTTGGGAAATAAATATAGTACAACTGTGGATCAAATGAATTTTTTCACAACAATGCATTGAAACTATAGAATAATCTTTTTCAGTTGAGGCATTGTTTTCGAGAAAATTGATTTTGATATACCGAAAGAAAAAGCACCTTCTATCTTAACAAGTGAGCAGTATCAAGCATATTGTTTGGAGAAATAAAGAAAAGAACAAGAGGCCCATAGGCGAGTGTTAGAAAATAAATTAAAAGCACAAAAAAGAAAACTTTAAGTTGAAGAGAAAAAACGCATGGCACAAGGGCAGGTAGAAATAAAGAAAAGGATTAAAGTAGAAAAAATGGAAGAGAAACAAAAGCAGAAAGAAATTTTAAAAATAAAGAAAGAACATAATCGAAAAGAAAAGCAAGAAAAGGAAAGAAAATCAAAAGAAGCTCGTGAAGTAAATAAAAAATTAAAGAAACCAAAGAAAACTGTACCAACGATTAATGTTAAGCTTTAAAATTCAGACTTAAAGATACAGTTATTTTTCTACACACCCTATTCATTAAAGAATGTTATTTCAGAATTTGTTAGAAATAGTTTGTAATTTACGCAATTCTTATTACTGTGATAATATTATGTAATTAAATATACTAGTCTCAATTAAAATAAATATACGTAAATGTTATTCAAAATTATATTATAGTAAAGTGTGCAAAATAAATTATAATAATTCATAATTATTTATTTATTTATTTACCCATTATAATTATTTATATTATTACCATTATTTTAAATATGTCAATAAAATTCGAGAACGCCGCAATTCGGGCTCCATATGGGGTCTCGAATCCGTCACTGGGGCTCCATACCGGGACATATCTTCCATAATTGGGACTCCATACCGGGACATATCTTCCATAATTGGGGCTCCGTAATATAAGCATTCCAGGTTTGAAGGCTCCGTAATAGGTGCAAAAACCTGTTTTTTTTCGTTTGATCGGTATTTCACTAATTTCTAATTATTCCATAAAAAATTATTTTTAGGGGGTTCCGGAACCCTTAAACTTACTAGAGGCCACGAAAAAAAACAATTATCCATAATTTGTTATTATTTCTAAATAACAAAAAGCCCGCAGAGCCACTAATCTGTCCGTAATTGGGTCACTTACCCTATTACCGTCGTTTTGATTATAATTTTTTTTTGACACTTTCCTTTTCATTTTGCTTTGTTCTTCTTTCATTTTTCTATTTTACAACGTAATTAACAATATTATTATATATTACTTAAAGCGTAATTCAAATTTTGAGGTTACGTACTATAGACAACAGAAAACGCGGAAAATATTGAATGAATGTATATACTTACTTTTTTAAATATTACACCAATAATTTTATTTACACTTTATCTATTAGTTTCAACTTATACCTAATGAAAACACTTTAAACTATCAAAAAATACTCCTGGTTATACACTAGTACAAGTCTTTGAGTATACTAAATCGCGACTTGCCCTATGCATGGACGCATGGCTAGTTATTGGGTCAGACACGAATATTATGTACCGATATATAGCCACGTATTTTTTACATAGAATAGAATCTAAATGCGTAATACCGCGTTAATTACTTGCTTTAAATACTCTTAGGATTCCATAATTTATTCGTTCATATAAAGAAACCCAATATTACAATAATTATATGCTTAACAAACATCGCTTTCTCCTTAGCAAATTCTGAAGAATCTAGCAAAATTCGTCATGCGTCTTTACTGTGAGATTTCAAACAATTTTTTAAGTGTTTTAAACATAATATTTATCAAAATCAGTTTTAGGGTATGAAGTTTAAGGATTATATAACACAAATTAATCAATATATTGTGCCTGATTGATATACATAGCTTAATAATAATTAATATCTGCATCAGTGGCCATGCATTGGTACATGGCTAGTCATTGGTACATTTACCTTACATACACGAATTTTGAAAACAAAGCCACATACGAACAAATTAAATTCTATACTTTCTACTTACCTTTTTATGTGTAATTACTCTTTTCCATGTTATATTACCAGTTACGTGACAACCCATATTTGAAATAAAAGACTATCAGGCTATAAAATGATTCCTTCATATTAATAAATGAACGTGAAAATAATGAGATAATTTTTATTCCAATTTTGTTGCACAAATTCACGTTATTCTTAATAGTAGCTATAGTTTAAAGGTTAAGAACAAGAGTTTTCCTTATTTAATAAATAAAAAGTACTTGTTTTTATTTGGACGTATTCTTTTATTCACGATAAAGATTTACCTTAAATTTCTCAAAAACTAGTGAATCGTATTATATTCTTGTTATGGAAAAGATACGTAAGATGTAATTCGTAACTCAGAAAAATTAATTATAAAGAAATACGTTAGTAAGTGAAATACATTCTCGTACGAAAAAATTTCATTCCATGCTTTCGACTTACATGAAATGGCCTTTTTACTATACCTTTATGCGAGATACAGTACATAGGTATTTAGTGCACCTCACACCCTTCGATCTCATCGCAGGGCGTTAATTAAAATTTACCAACCTAAGTGGTCAATATTTTATCGTTTTACGGTGCTTGCATAGAAACTAACAGAATATACAAAAACATTAGTATGTAAAGAATTGCATCAGGAAGCAATTCGCTTGAAAAATTTCAATATCTCATTGTGCAAAATTAACGACCATTTCGTGAGATTTAAAATGTGTTCGTGTGTAAGGGCGAGATAAATGAAATTCGTACAGTGTGCACGAAAAGGCCAAAGCTGATTAAAACGAAATCATTTGTTCCAAGTTTAAATGAGAGCTACCTTTTATAAATCATCTAGAAAAGCCAACAATGGATTATGGATTAATTTACGACAATATTTCGGCGAATACCAGAAACATTGGTATCGCCGGCATTACCCGCTAAACGTAGATGATTAATGCATATTTCAGCCAAGTTAGTCTCTGTACTCGAATAATACGAGCAAATGCATTCGTCGCTATACCGCAGCATACAATTGACGCGAGCCTTTAGTTGTAACAAATTATGCGCCCCCGCGACCGCGACAGCTGCTGTTTATTTTACGTGATATCACTATGCATTTATTTGCCTATTGGTGTCATTAGTCACGTTCACATGCTTCTGCCATGCTCTTTCTGCATTAGCATCGTAGTCCATTTTGATGGTCCCTCGCATTTTGATGGTCCCACCGGTTCCTTTCGAAAAATAAAATTCTATCAACGAGAATCACATACCGTACTTTAACTGTAATTTCATTACAATTATTATAACATGATTAAACAGGTCAATGGTCCTTTTAAGGGGTTACGCCACCCTGAGGCGCTCGAAACAGCACTAAACTAGACAAATTTTTTTTACCGATACTATGAGGTTGAAAATTATTTATTTTCTTCTTATGTGTAGAGCATGTATTAGTGCATATATTGTATAAATACTGTACAAAAATATTAAAAAATGACCGAGTTATTTGTTCTCCCGCGAAGCTCGTCCGCCGTTACACGCGTGACTGACCTAACAAATTATAACGCCCAGGTTCGTCTGAAATCAAAAACATTATGATTTTCGTGTTCCTTAATAAAATACCTACAATGTAGCATACGGATTTGAGAAAAAAAAATTTATTGCACAAATGAGAGCAAAGTGAAGAAAATGATACGTTTTTCACGTGAAAAACCGAATTTAAACCATTAATTATATACGAATGGGTTATCGGATGGAAAAACTGATATGCTACATCGTAGATAATACCATTAAGAATATGCGTACCAAGTTTGAAATCAATCGGACCAATAGTTTTGGAGATATTTCATAGGTCACCTTTGAAAATGTAGTTTCGAGAAAAACGCAAAAGAAGAAAAGTAGAATGGTCGCTACCTGCTGCGGAATATCGGCATCCACGCCTCGTTTAAAGTCTATAACTCGGCTATTTTGAGGAATTTTTGCGTCTACCATGACTCAAATTATTCTTAAAACTTCACGTAATAAGAAAATGCAAAAAAAAGAAATCGATTTTTCAAAACTTTCAGGGTGGCGTAACCCCTTATTAATACAACCTTTTCCCTGTCCCATAGACTTGCGTATAGAAACACTGCGCTTCAGTTTATATCTAAAATCGAAACTCCACTTTCTTCTAAACATACATCCAGCAAGCAGACGTTAACGAAGTTTCTTAAGATCCCTTTGATTATTTATTATAAAGCATAGTATAGATATCTTCGCAACGAATAGGTACGCCGACTAGGCAAGTACATAGGGATCAATATTAAAAGTGGATGGATGAATTTCATTCTCTGGGATCATGATTTATACGACCGACAAGCGGAGTCTGCTCCGCTGGATTCCAAAACGATTCCTCTCGGATTGCTTTCCGCCTGGTCCAAGTATTTTCTTCGACAGCCGGCCTCTGATATTTCAAGCGCCCCCCGTCGACGGAAACGTAAGAAGTGATATCTTTACGGGAGTGCTTCCTCCTTTTTTTTTTTCTCTCCTTCGACGTTCCCCGACAAACTCCTCCTCGTGTTTTTCTTCGGGCTCCGCTGACTGCATAGCGGTCGTACAGCGACCGACAACCCCGCCGGGGCTCGAAACGAGGGTAGGAAGTGACTCACTTTCGAGGCATTCTCGGCAGACGGAACACTTGCATCGAACGAGCCACCATTGCTTCTCCTCCTTCCCATGAGATTTTGATGAATCTCAAACACGATTCGGCCTTCCTGCTTCTGGCCGCCTATCAAGCGGACCACATAAAGTGTTGCCGCCGATTTTAACGAACCTCTGCGGGTAGATAGAGTGCTTAAAAATATTCCAAGCATTCCTGGTCTTTCGCGAGACATTTAATAGTTCACGAGACATTTAATAATAAAATTCATGGGGCACACGGTTTACAGGGAAAGGTGTATGAGTATTTCTGTATTTTCACACGTGGAAAAATTCAATTCGAACGAGTTGCATTTCAGGTACATTCCAAGAAACAAGTTTATGGTAAAGGATCAAATATTCAATAAATTGACAAAATAGAAGCGAATTCAACTGAATTTGCGATAAAAATACACCATTGTCTTTTCTGACTGCTTTTCACCACAGGAAAAAGCCTTATTAATATCTTGGAAATTGATTAACTTTTGGCTGGCAATAAGATTGTCACTGAAATTCATCCTTAATTGCTTCTATCTCAGTTTATGACATAGCTATATATGACACATCTACGAATGAAAATAGAGCATTGCTCTATCAACTTATTGCAATATGGAACGGAATATGAAGCCTGAACGCAGAAATTGCGAGGAATGCCCAGCGAATAGTGCTGATAATATCAGAACGTTATATTGTTTCAATTGGCACGTTTATTCGCTCAAATAAAGAGATTGGGGCTGAATAGCTTCTCATTACACATTTCTTGTTGGTGCGATGCGAATTGCCGGCGCGAGGGAAATGCGGAACGATAATGTTGCCCGTTTACAATATCCCGCGAAACGAACGACAATGACGACGACAATTTAATTGAAAAGTGCCCAGTTCGTAATTACAACGAATCGATAGGGGATGAAATGAAAGCGTATATGAAGTTTAATTAATAGATGTTTTAAGCGCTTCTTGATTAATACCGTGCCCGCGTAACAGCGCGTATTTGTTGCATCCAATCCAATGACCGTTTTGCGCGTTCGCTCGAGAAAAAAATCGCGATTAAATGGACAATGGAGTTAAAGAACAATTCGTTTCAATTAAACGATATCTGATAAATGCTTATGTGCCCGCAAAAATATATGAAATCCCAATTCATATTTCTCCATCCGCGAGAATTAACTTTTGACAGAAATTTTCGTGTCCTGCAAAGATTTAATTAATATAAACCGTCCATCTCCCGTGGCTCGACCTGTCGATTTATCTTTCAGAGCCTTCGGAGGAGGAAGCCACTCGCACATTTATACAGAAATCGGTGCCCTCCTTTGCGAGCGCTCTCGCTGCTATGATCTTCGTGCAGCCCTCGAACGAAATTGGTGGATGGCGATTTCGCGCGGGATTTGCACTTTCACGACGACTTATTTCCACATTTATATTCCCTCGGAAAGAAAAGTCTCGCCCTACTGTACACGCGTGCAGGGCAGTGTCGCAGAGGCGAACGTAAACTCAAGTGCGGAAGAAACGCATACGACGGCAAAGGCAATATTATCGTTGAAAGGGAATGATAGCACCTGGCTGCATGCGTTACTGCATGCCTGTACAAGTGTTCCGCCTCTCCTTGGAACGCCAATGTTGTACTTCCAGCGGATGTGCTAGAACGGTACGGTGAACGATCGTAAGAACGCTTTAAAACAGAGCCGAGCGTGCTGGGGAGCAAGCATAAGAACAATCGATGAAAGACACCGCCGTTTTGCAAGCATGTATCGAAAACACTGGATGATGGACGATAAAGAGAGGACAGCACGTGTTTATACTCCACGCTCGAATAGCAGACGTAGTATATATATTGAGGGTAAGTGTTGGTGGATTTATCAGGAGAGGACTGAAAATGAACCTCGTCACGACGGAGTACGATTTTCTGTTCCAATGTCCAGTTAAATATTCCAATATTCCAATCGCCCATTCTGTTATTAAAAATATCTACATGTGCCTCTGTGCGAAAAATCGGAGGAAATAAATTGTAATCTCTAGCCTGCACATGTTGGAAACTTCGTCCATGAGAATTATAATTATAAATTTTGGATGTCTGTATTTTTCCAACTGATATGCCGTGGTCCACGTGAGATTAGAGGGAGTTTAAGTGATCATTTCGACAGTTTCGAGATTTTCTCCCGGAGATAAGTAAGAATCGCAGGCTTCAATGTCGCGTGTTCTTCAAATGAATTCGAAGACAGCGAAGTGATGACTTAAACCCCCCCTAATTACACGTGGACTGTATCATATTTCAATTTCATCAAAATCCTTCGTGTCGAACGGAAGAAGTGATAGGTTTGGCGTGGAGTGGCCCCGGAGCAACGGCGACCACTGGAAATAAGAGAAGACGAACGAAAGCCAAATATGTACACGGATGTGGCAGTATAAATGTTTATATTGTGGTAAATCTTGAGTGGGATTAAAGTAGTGCCTACACGTGTGCTTGTTAAATATTCAAAGGGGGGGGCCGAGTTGACAAGTCGAGAGGGGCAAGGCTTCTCTCAACGAGCCATATGAAAACGGTATCGAAGCAAAAAGTCAGGGCAGTGCCATCTGGACGAAATATCTTTCTGCGAGCTTCTTCTTCGTCGTTTCCTAAATATTTGTATGTGCAACAAGGTTCGAGATAAACCCCGCCACACATGACTCTTAATTCTTGGAACACGCATGAAATATATTCTCGTATCTTCCTTTACGAGTACCAGCCCCAAAAACCGACGGTACGAGCATCGACTTCTTCGCAGCTACGTTTCCATTCGTTACACTTGTATTACTCCTGTTTCCCGACATATTTATGTTTGTTTTCGTTAATGCAGACAGGCATTTCGTTAGCATGCAAATAAGAACGAACGAGCTTGAGGGGACAACGTCACGTAACTTCAAATAACATAGTTAATGTAGTTTGAGTAGGGAGCTTATGTGCATCTGGCGAAATGTTCTTTCGTTGTTCGCGAAAAACTGGACAGACTCGCCCTGTATGCTGGACACGTGCTGGTTCGATAGGGAAAAAAAAAAGAGATGAAACGGAGAAGAATCGCGATCACGAATGAAATATCACGTTCCCGCGGTGCGATATATTTAAATCTTGCTGCGGCAAATATGATTTGGAATAAAAGGGGGTGATTAAAACGCCATCGGACTAACGCAGAGTTTCATTGTGTGCTTGCTTCGGTACGAACAGCGGCTCACTGTCCTGCGCGCCACGCGTCCTGAGTTTAAATTCAATCTATACCCTTTTCCGAGGGCACAACACGGACGTGACTCTGAGCTCGTTCCATTTCGCAAATATGCCGAATTGCCTTCAATCTACAAATATTTGAATGTTAGATCCCTTACTTGCAAATATGGTGTTGAAATTCTCATACTTCAATTGAAGATACATTGATTTAGGTTTAAAAAAGGACTTCTTAAAATTTCTGATATTTTTGGTAACATTCTTCTTAAAGTTCAGCACTACTTTTCCATCCAAGTCGTATGAAAACTTCTAGCTTGAAAGTCGCGAGAGAATATACTATACTATGCTTCAGTAGCACGAACACTTCTAGCATATTACACCGTTACACTTCAGATTCCTACGCAAAGAGGCAATGACAGAATATTGCCGAAGAAAATTGAAAGTTATTCCTTATTTCATTGATCGTTTCACTTTTACTAGCGAGAAGAATGCAAGATGTGTTTTCTGTGAACAAACGTTACGTTCTCCGAAGCCCTTCGAGCAGAGTAGTAAAAAAAAAAAAAAAGGGAGGAAAAGAAGAAGAGAAACATTGCCAGGGTACAGCAGAAAATGCTCCAGAAATCCTGCCAACTTTCTATTGAACTTGTCAGTCACGAGTCTGGAAACTTTTCCACGCAACGAGGGCACAAAAAAAGAAACAAATTTCTTATTCCCCACGAATTAGTATACAATGGCCGGGAAGAGGTCGCATTTTTATTCAGAAGAGGAATGGGGAATGGGTGGAACGGGGACGTAAGTTGACGACCGAGCAGGGAGTTCAAGAAACGGGGGGACGGAAGAAAAAAGTCAGAGTGAAAGTATCGAAGGAGGATCGCATCCCTATGATAACCCAATGATGTTATTATATAGGTACCAGCACCGCGACGGTTGGAGCCGCGCCACGTAATCGCGAAGGGTTCGTGAAGCATTAACGGAAAAGGCGAAGCTGGAGAAAGCCGAAGGAAGGGCAAAGAAGCGCAAAAAAGAAATGGAAAGTAAAGATAATAATAATCGGTGACACAAAAGGAATAGCGGAAGCACGAGTGAGCTAAGGAAACTCGCGACAACCGGATGGCAGATGTACATAGGTAAGCAAGCATAAAGGGAAATCGTTTCAGGCATCGTGAAAGGGGTTTAAAAAAAGACACCGATCAAAGCAACGGGCAGAGCTGAAACGTGGAGTAAAGAGAAAGTAATAAAGACCAAGGGGGTTGCAGCGAAATGGAAAAGAAGGGGATGAAATATGCCACGATAAACGGTTGCAACCACTGGCTAACAAAGTGAAAAGAACGAGAGACAAAAGTGCAAGGAGAGGCGAAAAAGTACGACGGCAATTGATAGTGACGTGGAAGACTCAGGGGGGGGGGCTGGGAGCATAAAGGAAAGGGAGGGAAACTGAGAAAAAGAGGGGAGCGGGAGCTGTTTAACCCTCGCCGAACTGAAACTTCCCTCCACTCTCGGATAACGCGATAGACGTGACCAGCGGAGCGTTTATTTGCAGACGAGAAAAATGGAATTACAATAAAGTGAAATGAAGTTCTAACGATCCAGCCGGCTTTGCTTATCCTCGATCATGGTGTACCGAGCCACTTGGTTTCACCCAGCCGGTGCAACTTTAAAGTGCTCTCGTTACGTTTCGTTTTCTACCGTTTTCTCACAGTCTACGTTTCTGGCTACCTTTTTCTGCCCGGGTCTCCGAAATTTCGGCACTCTTATGTATGTTCACCGCTGATGCTTTAATTGCGAGCTAGAAGTAAAGCACGGTGTCCTTCGACGATTGCTACTCGACAATTTGAAGATTAATTTTTAGGCTTCTTTTGTCGAAGAATTTACTTCAAGAGAAATGATACTTGAACATGGATATATAGAGAAAGAATTGAGAACAAGAACAGCAGTGTATATTATTATAAGTAATACCGAAGAATAGTAACATTCAACAATAGTAGTCCTAAAAAATAATAGTCTTTAAAAATAGTTATTAGTATTAATCTTAATCAGTTGAATGGATCTTCACGTTATTTCCTACAGTATTTATAAAATCATTGTGAAGAAATTATATCTGCTAATAATAATCAAGGTGCTGAACTGCGCGATCAAATTGTTTGATCGAGGATAATGGATTCGTCAATTGCGGACGACATTTAATTGCGCGAAAGAAAGGAAAATTGGAGTAATCATTACTTCGTTATAAAAGTATCGATAAAATTATAACAGAAGATTTAATCAGCGATTAAAACAAGAAGTGGACACAATTTTCATATTCCATAAGATGTTTCGATAACGATGATATTACGGAATTTGGAGTATCTTCTTTAAAGAGTGTGCAACATCTATAGAATCAATTCGATTGCATCGTAAATATGAATTTTAACGAAATGGAGAAATGATAAACAAGGAAACACGAATAGTTCACGTGAAATTAGCTTTATCATCTGATTATTTAGTGATGAAGAAACAGCCAAGGTAAAAATATATTGTCTCGAGGATTTAAGAGAAGCCCTAACACTAATTCTATAAGTCAATTCCGTTGACAACAGATTTACCGCGAAAGATAATGAGCTGATAAAGAAGGATAAAAGGTGTTATCCTGAAACGCTTACGGCCACGCCGTTAGGGTAACTCCAGTCGTTAAAGTTCCCCTCTTGCAATATTTCCCGCTCTTTTTCACCATTAGCCATTTCCCTTAAACACCATCGATCGCAAGTTACTCACTGAGTTTCAGCGCCTTAACGAGGATACTCGAAATCAAGGGAGAATCTACTCAGACTTTTTGCCTTCATTTCTAATTTCCTTTTCCTTCGCAGACGACCTGCCCGCCCCAAAGTAACGATAAAATGAGATTTAAATTTCAAAGTTATACGCACTGGGTTCATATCTTTCCCTCGATATTTTTGTAACTTTTTATTACCTTTTTATTCATTGAATCGTTCAAAACACATCCCAACACATGTCTCTGATCAACAGTTTCAACGTGCAGTTAGATGTATTCCTTCCCCCAAAAATCCATTTCCACCACTTTAGTGCGATCGTTCGATAATCACCCTGCCGACTTCCCTGTCGACTTTCAATCCTTACCACTGCACTTCCGTTTCGAAAGACTGACGGTTCCACGGCTTCCAGTGGAAATTCGACAGTTTGTTCTTTCCGAAACGTAAACCCACAGCCCACAAGCCCGACATTTGTCACTTCGCTGTTCGGACGCTATGATTCGCACTCGATCAATCCCTTCCCATTCCCTGGCCACCCCTGTTTTGCTGGTGTTTCCCCGCGCGCTAGGACAGGCCTTAACGAGTCATTGTGAGCACCCGACTGTTGGCCATTATTTATGCGCCGCATGGCGCATTCGTAATAAAAGCTTCGGCGGGCTGAGGTGGCAAACGGATCAGCCTTGCCAAATGAGTTGTAAACCACAGCTCGTAAAGGAATTTCTGTCAGTCGACTTTTACGATTTAAAGATTTAGAGGCTGCGGTGTGGGATACCGTTAGAGAGTACGAACGAAGTGTGGCTCGCACAATTCTTTGGAAATCATACTAGAAGACAAGCCTAATTCCTGCCATCAAGCTTATAAAGGGGAGCCATAATAATCAACGCTATTTTAATTAAATTTTAATTAAAGTCTTTCCAATAAATCCAGAAGAAAAGTAAAGGTACACAAGGTAGGTACAGGTAATGGTAGAGTTTCTGAGATTTTCTGATATTTGGATCACAAGTAATTATGTCTCCCCGAATTATATCTCTTTGTACCAAAGGGTTTATCCCGTGAATAGTAATAAATAAAATAAAAAATAAAATAAATTCTTGCCATGCTTGGTTATAAAACATATGTACCCATAGAGTCCTGGATCTTAGAAGTCTGCAATCCCATTGATCCCAATCGTACTCATTCACGGGAGAAACGAGCTCTTCCTGATCACGATCGAATGAGCGAACTTTAATCCAGAAAGGAGCGATTCCATGGTCCTGGAAAGTGGACTGGTTCCTCTTTGTTTTTATGACAAAATTATCTCTCTCCCGATATTCGAATCCTCTGGCCGATCTAACGTAAGAAGATCAAGATGAGACAAGCCATGGGACTTTTAGCTAGCATTGAATTATTATGGAAAGTAGCAATTAACCTCTCCATTCAGCAACGGTGCATAGAGAAATTTTACATAAAATATCCTCGATGAATATTTAAATATAATGCAGGATGCGGACCCACGGAAACGTGGAAACCATCAGACGGTTTCTTTTGCTTCACAAATGAGGCACGGTCCTCCCTTTTTCCTTCCGCTCTGTTCAGATGAAGCGTGATTTCAAGTTCCGCCTTGCTCGAGCCAGACGAAAATCTTCAGGTTGCAAGAATTTTATTGCTGCCTCACGTGACACCATTTTGTCTGTTTTTGAGGCACCGTGTTTGGTATGATTCTTCTTCACGTGAACAGTTTATTTGCTTAAAATCATCGTGTTAATACACATCATGTGGGAACAAATCATCTGCTCCGTGGAAGCAAGCAATATGATATACTCGCATCGCATACCGAGTGAACTCTATTTTGATAATTCCTCAATACCACACGTCTACATGAAACTGGCGACCAAATAGGTGAAATACATATCGCGGGAAAAAGGAAGAACAGAATTCTTGTAAACAGAAAGATAACGACATGCTACCCTCAAACATATCTGCACCAGCGACAGTCACAGCAACTCTACATCAAGTAGGGGAGACCGGGGCTGGTAGGCCAGTTTTTCAGTTTTCGATTTTTAATAAATTATGTAGACGAAATATCATTAAACCGGTTAGTATAATTCATAGGGCATACATTTGGCTATCTGATTAAATTATTAAAGTTGACTAAATGTGACAAAAATTAAGGCATTTTAATGTTTTTCTAACACCTTACATGCTGGTCAACCAGCCCCGTGGTCGGGGTTGGTAGACTAACAGTATGGGGTAGGTTGACTATAGGTGCAATCAGTGAAGAAAATGTTGTTAGCAACTTATCTAAATGGTAATAAAATAGCACAATGTCACGAGAGTTGTTTCATTATAAAATATTTATTACTTTTTAATAATAAACAACAATTTATACCATCACTGGGGTTGGTTGACCAGCTTAGTCATGTAACCCCGAACGTTATTAGTCAACCAGCCCCGAACGATCATTTTGACTTCAATACTCTATATAACCTTTAATTATTTATGTAAAATCAAAAACGCAGTCTCACTAGGTCGTTTAATAAACAAACTTTAAAATAGTCCCTTCGCATTAATTCTACTGTAACTACATAGAGCGTGGAAACATAAAATCTTTAAGAAAACATACTTACTTACATAGCCAATCTTTCGATAAACGCTGGTAACTGCCAAACAACGTGCAATGGTGGTGTCGGAAACAAACGAATGACATAGTAGAAGTGACTTGTTTCTACAGAAAATCGCTCCGCAGTAGAGCACACGTTAGTGAAAAGTTATTAACAATTAGTCAACCTACCCCTGGGGCCAACCAGCCCCGGTCTCCCCTACACCATAAAAATTCATTTCTGCTAACACTGACGGACCCCCGCGTAAAGATAATCATCGCGACAGATTCTGACACATGATGCTCGCTGGCCAGTCGACCACTGAATGAATTTCCCCAGAAGCAAGTCGGCTGTTTATCGTCAAACTCGGTCTAAATATCCAGGGCGGACGGGCCGGCACGTGAACGTAATTAGTTGCGCGTATCGTTGATGAGAACAAACATTCTGGCCGCAAATGCTTAGGCACACGCCGGGCTGGCTTTGGTTTGGATTTAGATGTGGGCAAGCCCTGTCCTCGTCCCGCGTACCTGCGCAATGGGCGCAATGCTGCGGCGGGCTCGCAAATTCGAATGACGCAAGCGGAGAACAAGGATGCGCCGTGACGGTGATTGTCGTGTCACAATCGTGCATTATGTCGCGCGCATAATGACCAGCTCGCACGAATGCATAGCATTTTCGGTACGCTCACGCCGAATCGACTATCGACAAAAGCCGAAATTGAATCGACCTCGTCAACTGGCCCCCACCGCCTCCTCGCCCCTTTCGGTTTCTCTCCGCCCTTCTGCGATCCCCTCCCGCTTATGGCTTCGAATTTCTTTCTCCCTCTCGCCCCCGCCTGTGTGGCATTTGCTTGGCTCGCGCTATTGTGCCGTTGGATAACGAAGTTGCAGGTGCTTCGGGTGAGAAGCTGGTGTATCACACGATGGCAGCGCTACATACCCTGTTGCAACTTGCGATTAAGGACGAAGGGAATAAATATGCGTATCGATACGGCAAAGGGTGTAGGGTGTAGGGTGTAATAAAACTAGTGAAGGGTAGTTTTTCTGAGGTCAGGGAAGGTGCACGGGGTGCTGAGGGTGTACTGCCCCAAGCGATTGACGGGTGGGACCGTGGAGCAACACTCGCCTCCAGTTCTTTGAAAACGTACCCTTTTTATGTGCTTGGGGAGCCTTTGTGTTCCAGTGAACTGGTTTATTTACATCTGCTCGAAGGCGTTGGCATATTTTGACGCCAGTCCGAACCCGCGAACCGATGCAATGGCCACTCCACGTCGCATCGATTGCTTCTACCACTAAACGTCGAGGGATGTCGATGAAATTCAGATATCACGTAGTCCACGTGAAATTAGTAGGGGTTTAAGTAATCACTTCGCTGGTTTCGAAATAGTTTAAAACGTACAGAGCAAAATACTTCCCTATTACCAAAAACCCCGACACCAAGAGGAAAAGTTCATCATATAAACCTGGGATGACCCGCGCACAATTTTTTTTTTTTACACACCGCACGAATCTCTGTGCACCGTTCTCCCTTGTCATCCCGCCCGTAGGCTATTAGAGACCAGTTACCTAGTCGCGGCAGCCGTTAATCAAGCAGGCGCGAGTTCATCGATTGTCAGGTGTTGAAAGTGAACGTTCCCTCCGCGAGGAGGGCCCGCGGAGCGCCGCCACCGCAACGGCGCGCCAGCGAAATAACAATTTCCCCCGTCCTGGCTAGCGCACGCGAGAGCCCTAGGAAAACGCAATTTGCATGGGAATATTACGGAATTTCCATAAATAATTTCGATACCTCGGGGTTATTAGCTCGCGCTCGAATTTTCATTAATGCATCATCGCGGCCCCGGAAGCCGGGGTAGGGAAAGAAAGATCGTCACGGATATAACCGACACGCGATTATATTTCAGCGGGTGGGTCCTGTTGGAGGGGTGGAGATGGACGAATTATCTCGTACCCAGTGAATTTGATTACTTAATTCGCGAATAGGTACGTTTACAGGCGCGGGTTGTATGTTTGGCAGCGGAGGCACGACGACGCGAACTCCGTAATCCAATTAACGCGGTGAAAGGCGAGATTGACGGTGAGACGACGGAGTTTCGAGGGTCCCGGGAATCGATTCGTACCACGGCCTGGTGGCAGATCGATCGTCAGGACGGAGCCTGTCAAACTATACTCTTGGGACCGCGGTTGCATTACGTCCGTCCTATCGGCCAGCCGTGTTCGCGCGATTAGCGCGTTGCAAAGCGTCTGCTCGCACTGTTTGTCTGTGCCGAGATAAGTCGATTTGCGGCCGGCGGCGCACGGCGACGTATTGTGCTGTTCCGCATCTGCGATCGACATTTAGATACGACCGATATATTCTGTGTCTTCTCGTAAGCTACTCGCACGGTGGATGTGCCCCTACTATCTATTCGATCGTTCACCCGATCGGATATCGTTTACATACGACCGTCTATCTCCAGTCGTTTTATTTTGGGGCGAGGTTCTAGTAAAAGAAGAAATGGTAGAGCTCGGCGGGCCTTTGTGCGCGATCCGATTGAACAGACGGGAAATGTTTGTTAGCGGAATATGAAGCCTCTATGTAATAGGATTAGGGGACGTCTGCGGTGGAACTGATGTAGAAGTGATTCGGCAGTCGAGCAAATATAGAGCGAGAAGGATTTTCACGAATAGCAAGGATTTATTTAATTAATCACGACTAGAATTTCGTTAGAATTAAGTTCACGGAGTGGCCGGCTGCGACGTGGTTATATTTGAGATTCACTTGGAGGAAATTACTCGGAAGTGGACTATATCGGCGGGCAGGAAGTCAATGCTCTGAATGTTGATTACCAAGCAGCTCTTGATGTCAATAATGGGAAGTGGAAAAATAGATGACATTAATTAGTAAAGACGAAACCATCGGCGATAATAAAATATCGAAGGAAGTACCTATGGAACTGATTGGTAGACTATTGAAAGTCGATTTTCTCAAGGATGAAGCCTCCTATGGAGAAATTCTATTCCACATTTTCTACGAATCTGTGCTGGAATTCCCTTTTCAATTACACCGCGTAGGGGTAAACAGTGTAGTTGTTGGCCACCTAAGTCAGAGGTTCACATAAGCGTTGAATTATAAGTCTTATTTTGCTAGCTTTAGAAACACAATTAGTGTTAATAGCTGTAAACGACTCTAATAGTCTAGAAATAGAATTTGTTTAAAGAAAGAGTAGGAGGATCCACAAAAATTTTACAGAAAATACGTTTCCTATCAAAACACATAATTATTGGCCAGACGAAGGCAATGATTGGCCGATCGTTTGGCAGTTATTGGCCACTATTTCATAACCTATATGTAACATATACCCCAACTAATTCTTAATGCTCTAAGACCTAATTATGAAATAATGTTAATGTAAAATAATGAATTAATTCGGTTAGATTCAGGATTTAAATTATTAAATAAAAATTGATATATTCATAAAATGGAACTAAATGTAATGTAATATTATTAAAAATATATAACCTATAATACCTTTTCTATTTAAATGTTTCTATATTAGCTAGTATTGCACCTTCTTTTACATTGTATTAATAGTATTTTCTTTTAAAACATAACCTTTTAAAATCACAACACAGCTATTTCACTATTGCTATGACTGTCAGGTACCCATTGGCCTCGTGGCCAATGACTGTCCTGAAACATTATTTACATTAGAGTTCTTGGCCACCTATAATTTCTGCAATAATGTATAATTTTAATGAATAAATAATCCTTCTTTATAAAGTTTAAACCTTTATTTGTCTATATAACGAATATGAGAGTTATATATATATATCATAAATGCATTAAATTATCTAAGAATTGCCTGATGTAACCGTATGGCTATTCAATTCAATCACTGTAGTTTTCAAGCATCGATTTCAAGTCGTCTATTTTTTACACGTAGTATGACAATTATTAGCGAAATAGTGATTGCATTCGACGCATGAAAGTAGAAGGTATCTGAATATGTTCATTATAAAAGGCATAATGTACATTACTTCTTAATATTCATGTTTTTAAAAAAAAGGCCAATCACTGCCAGGTGGCCAACAACTACACTGTTTACCCCTACACTTCAGGCCGTACGAATCGGCTAACTGTAAAGTAGTAATACATAACTTGCGAGCAATTCGCGAAGCGTCTTCAACGCGCACTTCCAAACTCGTCTTGCAAGCACATCTTCGTCGCCACTCGCTTTAGCAGCCTAGCAACGCCCCATAAATTCAAATTCATTTCTCACTTTTCCCCCCAACACAGTCCCGCTGTAAAACTGGTATCAAAATCCAGAACACTGATGGGTGCTTTCAAGCATCCCTCCCTCGGCCTCCGTCGCTGCACCTTCCGTCCGCGAGCGGCATCTGCAGCCGCTGCCTGGTACTGCCATCTATACGTAAGTCCACGTGGGTTTTCTGACACGTATGCATAGCCGCGCGAACGTATCGACGTGTCCCTTTATAACTGATTGCAGCGGAGTAGTAGCTCGGAGGAGGTGGTAGAAGCTTTTCATTCGATCGCCTTCCTTCCTTCCTTCCTTTGCTCGTACCTTTCCCTCCTTTGCGGCCACCACTACCAACAGCCCCCTCATTCTTCGGGCGATCGTCATTCTCAGCCCCCGCTTCCATCCTCGGCTCGTTCTCAACCTCTTTCTCTTGATTTCCTGCCCCTCCCACTGCTCTCCTCCTCCTGAGCGTCACCTCGGCCAAAGGGAAGTCTATAAATTTGCCGGGAGAAATTGTCATGAGAAATATGGAATATTGAGTGCCGTGGAATCTCTCCTTTTTCACTTCGCAGTTGGCTGCCGAAGTGGGAGGGAGATTTTCCAAACCGAAAGAGCGGAGGGTCCAAGACTTGTCACCTTTCTTCTACTTCTCCCATTAGTTTCGCTTCTGGGACATCGCGAACACTCGGACAAGGCGTTTAACAGAGCGACGCCTCTTCGTTAGCATTCATGCTGCTTTCTTCTCGTCAGCGACATTGCATTGCGAATTAATTCTTCGATGTTGGAGCTGCTTTAAAATCATTCAAGTATTCGATTCGGATGAGTACAGTTTATTATACAAAGTACACATTCCCTAAGATGAAAATCTTCGTAGGCTTAGGGTCGCTTCACTTTCACTAAATAGGATCCATACTTTCTTCGGGTTCTCCCTTCGTCTTATACCAATTCCCTTTTTCCTGTAATTAGGCCTGGATTAAGTCTGGCTAAGTTTAGTTTGGGTCCAACTTTAACCCACTTCTAATCCACACCTAATCCAGTCTTAATCCATACCTTGTACTCTGAATAGCAAGACAGGGGAACAGACCCAGTTCCTTTTAGTAAATAAAGAGGACATAACGAGACATGCACAAAAAGTTTCATTAACCGTATTCCTCCTCCTGATCGACCTTATGCTTTAATATCGCGTTTCACAAGAATCACCTCGACTTCCCACCGGTGAAGAAAATAACTCCACACAACACCCTACATAAACAGGATAAACACTCCTTTGACTTTGAAACATCAACAATATCGTCTGAATGTGTTATATCCTAGCTGACGACCACTGCAGTTTTCAGTTTCGAATGTCCAACAAGTGAACCTGCGACAAAAGCAAATGAAGCGCGTTGTTATCTCGAATAGAAGCGATACATTTCCCTGCCGTTCCCTTCGGTGTGTGTTGCATTCGGTGACCTCAGAATCATTCGAGACGCATCGCTACCGACATCCAAAAGCTGTTAGCCCAGCGGCGTGTATTCGGACGTCGCGTGCACACCCCGACGACCACAAGTACATGGAGGCGTTAGTTTGTTACTACGGATAGGTAAGCCTGCAAAACGTGAGCGGGCGCTAACGTCTGCGTATAAATTATTAGTCGATATTTCAAGCATGACGTCACTTCCGGCAATGTGCCGGCTGGTTTCCGCGGTATGATGGATGGCCCACCCCTCCATCCCGACGGACCGTGTCTCGCCACCCCCGTCGTCGTCGAGCTCTTCCTCAAATCGTTGCACATACACGGGTCTTCTGGCAAATACACGCCGACCAACTTTCCCGCAATACGTGTACCACGGCCTGATCAACGAGTATACGCGCATGATCGCGTGTACTATACTGTGCTGGGGCGGATAATCAATTTTAGGGGCCTGGCTCGATTGGTCCAGTGGTTTCGAAAATCTTCAGACAGGATATTACTGTTTTAGTGCCGTATGAGTGTTTTAATGTCTTATCTAGCATTGCAAGGAAATGGGGAGACTGAATTGGCAAGGTTTAGAGAGATGTATTGAATACAATTCAATTACAATCATTACATACAGTGGCGTGCAGAAGTATTCGGCCACCCTTTAAAACAAAATCACTTGTTTAAAATTGGTCCACATGAGTCGAGTTTCTTTGAGAAGCTAGAAGGATTAGTTTGGTAAGTGACGTGATTCCTCATTTTGAAAAAAATTGCAATTGGTCGGAATAGCGAAAAAAACAGTAAATGTCGTGTTTTTCAACTTTATTGTCTGCGCCCGTAATGAAAATTTAAGAAATGCCTTTTGGAGATGTAAGTAAGTTGTTATACCTGCTGAAAATTTCATGAAAATCAAACAGTTAAAGTTGGTGAGAAGCACAGTTTTTGGCCGAAAACTGCCGAAATGTGTGATTTGCTGCGTTAACCGATTCGTCGAGATTATTTCACGTTTGACGAGGTGTTAAACTTTGTCATCCATGAAAGATTTGAAAGAGGGTGGTGGTTATTAAGCAGTGGTAAATCTCGACGGTTGCTGCTACACGGGAAAATTGGACTAGTGAACAGTAGTGGTCAACAATTGAACGCGTTCATTTGAATACCAATTTTCGAGTATTATAAATGCGGATATACACCGATATATAAATACTATTTCCACATCGTACCACTTTCTTCTCCTATTAGAGCTTCATATCCTTCCTCCTCGGGTATTCTACTCTTCTCTATTCAACTTCTCTATTATCCTGCTAAATATACCGTCCTTTCCACATCAAATAGACCAGCATCGTACAGCAAATCGAACGCCGTTTGTAAATACCAATCTGGCTTTCAATATACAATAGACAATAATTGAAGTTCCTCCAGTTCATCCGATAATTCGATCCGAGGATACGCAATACTCGTTGCACCGAGTAACGTGATGGTCAATACCCACACAATGCGACCGGTAAGTCAACCACCCTTCTTTTTCCAAGGGATGAAGGAACCGACGAGGTCATGCCAGGAGAACTCTCTGGTTAGCCTTTGCCGTTGCAGTTGGAATTTCAGTTCGTCGATAAATAAGACGTCGGTGTTATTAGATATCATGGGCGCGGATCAGATTCCAATTTCATCGGCGTAGGGCGAAGCCCCGAGCTCGAAGGGGTTGAATCTGTGTCTGCTCGACTCTTGGCCATCTTGGCCAATGTCCCAAACTGGAAGGCATGCCGGACGACTGTGGATGGTTTACTGTTGATCTATTACGATAACGAGACGATACAATTACGATACGATTTGCGTTAACTCCCCTGCAAATCCATCTTGATGGAACTGCCATGAGGTTTTGAGTTTGAAAAATGGGAGAGAGTAAGGAAATCCTGTTTCCCGTCGAATTATTTTAAATATGTGCTTTGCTTTTCGAGATGTTGGTGGGATTGTGGGAACTGTTCAGTTTTTAGATTTAATTGGATTACACTTTCTAAGATTATTAGGAGATAGACAACTGTAACGAGTTGGACGATATTTGGAATGTTACTTATGTGCCGCACAAGTTCAGTGCTTAATAAATTTAAATAGAATGAAGTATTTTATACTTCCGTTATTTTTTACATTTGCTGATATTTGGTGGTGTATATTAAGTGTCTATGTTAACTAATTGCATTTGCAGTCTTTTTCCCACGATTTCGTTGAATAGTGAATTTAGCACATGTCAGGAAAAAGTTATTCAATTATCAATGCAAGAGTTTCATGTGAGATTGAGAGCACCAATTTGCTAAGAAATGTATACACGCGCGTGATTGGCGCCGATGCAGGAATATTCCCCACGAATGTGTGCGTGTGAAATTATATACCTACTCTATTCTTTTCTCTCCATATTAATTATAAATGAACATTTTTTGATAGCATAGTAGACTCGAACGCAATGTCGCTCGAATCTCATTACGCGTAATTGTGCGCTTGAAATAGATGAAAATATAATTGAATTAATCTTTTATGTTATAACTCACTTTGTAACGTCATTCAGGTTTATATCGACGGGTGAATCAATTCGATACGGCTCATCGGCAATCAAAAGAATAATGGGAAATTCAATTTCGAATGAGCAAGTATCGACGTTCACGTTATAGCGATTAAGGGAATGAAATTAACCGTAAAGGTGCGTTTAAACCAATCGAACGAATGCTCGTTCACTCCCCACTTCGACAAAATTCAAGTAATAGTATCAACTAAAAGTTGCAAGTGCCGATTGCCGTTTACACTAAATGAGCACGAATTTTGTCGAAATGAGGGGCGAACGAGCATTCGTCCGTTTGGTGTAAACGCACCATTAGAGAAATAACGACCAATTTATGGGGTAGCACATCCTACGATTAAGGGGGGCAACCACTTTAGATGCTTAAAAAAATCAATTCTTATTTTATTTCATAAATCATTAGCAAAATATCTTAAGAATATACCCTGAAAATTTCAAAACGATATTCGGATTCCTTCTAACGGTATGTATATAAATGATAAAGACTCTCCGCTCGACTCCCAAGCGCGCTCAGGTATCCACGAGCACTCAGTTAGGTAGTCCCTTTTTATGTCTCACCTCCACGAGGAAGAGGAAGGACTGCTGTATGGTGCTGGAATCTCTGATTAATCGGTAAGACACTTTATCATTTGATTAAACACATTAATTTGAGTTTGAGTTTTTCGTTTGTGAAACTTTAAACGTGTCTTTCTCGAAACGACATTTTTTCAATTTGCGGGAATCATAACACAAAAACTAATTGATGGATCATCTTCAAATTTGGAACACGTTTACATAATATAATTTATTAAAACATAAACCTAAAGTTGGAAAGCTTAGATTGTTTAAAACATATTTATTATTGCACAATGCCGGGAAACAAAATGGTAAAAACCGATCATTTTCTTTTCAAACACGTTCCAACATTAAATTCTCGATTTCTTTTCAAAAATTTAAGTTCATGTTCTTAAAAAACATCTCAAGAATGTATCAAATTTTTTTGGACTATTTCAGATGCTAATTGCGAGCTGCACGATTCCCGCAAGTCGACAACGACGACGAGGACACGCCAAGGGACATAGCAGATTACACCTTAATGCAATGGATGAAACAACTTGAAAAAATTACCAGAGATACATGAAAACATGAAAAAAATTATTGTTAGAGTTGCGGAAATTTCCGTTTTTTTTTTCGCAATAAAAAAAATCCCAAAAATTATCTAATTTTCGGTCTCCTAAAGTGGTTGCCCCCCTTAACACTAAAATTTTATGACTCCATGCGTTTTTTGCTCGTTAATAGCGCTCACATAAAAATTTACGCGTATCATACCATGTTTAGAGTGTACAAAAATGCACTGTTTGTTCTTGCATAAAAAATTTATTTTTCTGTCATCTATAATTCTGAAGACTTGATAAACATCATATGTATATAATTCAGTTTTCAAAAAGCAGAGTTGTATTGAGGATTTTATAGAGAACGATCTACTCACTGGACTGTTCTCTAATTTTATGCACACACTTAACAAAAATTATTTCTCATAAATGCAAATAATAATTTTTTTTACTACAGAACATGTGTAAGTTTCCAACTTACTAACCTGCAGAACATGTGTAAGTTTCCTTGAAGTTTTAAAATAGTGTTCTATTCACAATTTATAACCGCTAGGAATATCTTAGTGAAATTGAAAAGGAATATCTAGCATATGTAATTATTGAACACTTAGGCCGTCTGTCCACGGAGCGTCGCGTCATAGACACGTGCGCGTAGAGAGCAATCGTACGCCGGGCATCTTGACAAATGGAGATCAATGATGGACAGATATGCGTCGCACGATTGGTCTCTACGCGTACGCGTCTATGACGCGACGCTCCGTGGACAGACGGCCTTACTCTAAATATGAGCTGTATGTAGGTCACAAAACTAAATTATTATAACTTGATGCGAAATCAATATTTAATTGGTACCTACACTTTTACCATTAATTATCCGATGACATCGCTGATTCCGGCTGTGCATTACCTTTTCATAATTCTCCTATTGAATTCCACTATTATTCATTATCTATGTTACGAAATTCATTTGTTTTACTCACACAATCTTGTCAGATATGACTTATTTCCAGAATATTCTAATATCATTCATGTAAATCACATATTTTATTTATTAAACGTTTCGAAGGCATTCGACAAATTTTCTAAAGAATCCATGTCTTTCTTAATCGTAATGAATTGTCGTCACTATTATTCCAAATAACTCAGCGTACCTAGTACATAAATAATTATCTGTGCAAATATCTATCTAAAAAATACAACAGTTTTAAATTGTAAAAATTTCACTCGGTGGTATATACCGAATCGATTACCTGTGTACTCGCAGTCGACCTTGATTCGTCCACTTTTGCCGCTTTTGTTCGCTGCAAGGTTTGCCGCGCTTTTGTGCAAAATCTCAACACGTATGATCAAAGTAAAAGAGCCGGACTCTTTGAACGAAAATAGTGTGAATCGTTGCTTTCAGAGTGCTGACGTGACAAATGACACATTTCTACGTTTACCTCGCGGAATGTAGGTCAATTTTCATGATCCACTTGACATGATTTTTTGTCTTTCCATAGATTTCTCGCTATGTACATATATCCGAAATATCGCTCGTGATCCACAGAGGCGTCTTTTATAAAAAAACCTCTCACATCTTTTACACCTTTATTCGTCTGTTAGTATTTGGTTGGCAAATCGCAGACTCTCCGTGGTAAAAAGAACGCCGCTGGTGTCACCTGAACGAGCGAGCGTTCGATTGTAATCACAGGTGACGAATCCCGTAGAGAGCCGCTATTTGTCGCGCGAATCGAGCCGGTCGTTTGGTTCCAAAACGCAAAAGCAACACGTGAAACCTTTAGGCTGGCGTAACGCTCCCGTAAATTGTTTTCGGAGCTGGCTGCCGAAATGGTTACGCAATCTCCGTTCGCGGCAGCGTTTCTCTGCGCGCAGAATTCGCACAATATTCTGGCGTCCAAACAGAAAGTAGAGCGGAGATTGCGGTGAACCGTGCTCAGTGGATCTCACTCGGTGTGCAAGTTGTTAATTTAAACTTTCCGCGTTGAAAACGCAACAATTCTGTTGCCGAGGAGTTTCCACCGACTGGCTGCTTGCGCGTGACTTCCTTGCTTCCTGTCGCCCTCCGCCTCGCCCCTTGCGCCGCCTGGATGGTCGAATTGGTGTAGGACCCACGCTAACGCGCCGCAGGGGCCACGAGTTTTCAATTCCTCGGAATTCCCTGCGTGGATTTATGATATCCCGATGCGTGAGTGATGCCCGCGCGCTTGAAACCTTTCAGCGCAATTGACGTCAATAAATGTCACAGGGAAGTGCAGCTTGCGACCGTCAATCTTCTGCTGCTTCACATCCGTTGGTTATTTAAATGGAGAGAGGGGAGTGAAATTAGGGGTCTGGGTTTATTCCAGATCGCACAAAGTTTGTAACGTTGATTGTGTGTACAAATATTTTCACACTTATCATTTCTAACCAGGGGACAATCACCGATTTCGATAGAAAGTACCGTGAACTGGGGAACATTGGCATGTTTTTGGAACATTTTACTGTATAATATAAAAATTGACATTGTTACATTTGCTTTAAGGCAGGATACCACCTTTGACTGCGATTTTGGAGGCGTTTTTCATGAATTTTTTTTTGCATACAAAGAATGCGCAGAAACAAAATCGGTTTCAGTCATTCATTAATGTAACTTTAATCTGTAATCACACATTTTTTGAAACTGAAAAAGGGAAAAATAATCTCTTGTAGGTGGCGCCAAAATACACTCCTTTGGAGGAACATCGTTAGACGGCGTGTCAAGTTCCGCTTTGTACGTGGCTCTTAGAAAAAAAACCAAAGAATGTTCCTATTGGCAACAATATTTTTTAATGCTGTACGTAGGGATTTTCCGAAATTTCGATTTTTAAGAAAATGGCGGCCATTTGAACAAAAAGGTCAATTTTTTTAGGGTAAAAAAGTTTAAAGAAGTTTATAAAATTGCGCACCAAAAGAAAAATAACAACGCTACAGCAAAAGTCCTACGTACATCGTTAGATTACACCACGGGGAAGAATTGTGCAAAGTTTCAAGTCAATCGGATGAAAATTATAGGAGTAATCTGACATGCCGATTTGGAAAACATCGTTTCGAGAAAAACGCGTTTAAAGTTATATATAGATTTATATATCTGTTCCAATCCGGTTTTTACACAAGAAAAAGGTTCCGGTCACCTTTCTAATGAATGAATTTCGATTCTATACACTTGAAAGAGTACTTTGAGAACAAAAAAAATTTTCAATTTTTTTTAAATGCGAAGGTGGTATCCTGCCTTAAGTATCCTATCATAACATTGCATCTTTTGTGATTGTACTACCGTGTGAAAATGCATAAAAATGTTTTCCTTTTCCTTTTCATTAGATGTTGAGTAGATGCCAATGTTCCCCCAATTTACGGTAGGTACCCTAGTAGCATTTTTGTTGGCCAACGGTAGCCAACAGTTGGGAATCAGTTGGGAGGTGGTTAGTAGTTTCGCCTACAAACCTTCTTTACAGGGCCCAACCGTTGAATGTTGCATTTGCATCCCGACAATTTGCCTACGGTTGGGAATCAATTGGGAGGTGGTTAGTAGTTTCGCCTACAAACCCCGTCTATTGGGCCAACTGTTTAATATTGCACTGATCTTCCGGTGATTTGGATGAAAATAAAATCATATCCCAAAGTAATTGAAAGAATTTTGAACCCACATTGGCTACACTTTTTATGAAGACTGTCTGGGGGAAGAGAGGGTTGAGTGGAACGGTTGACGTCGACAGTCACAGGACGCAAGCCGCCTCGCGAGCGAAATGGTCCTGTCCGAAATTTGGTAGGGTAGACCGGGGGCGGTAGTAACAGGGGGCGAATGTAACACGCTAAATATCTCAAAACATATAGTAGATATTAACACCAATTTTGGATATATGATGAAGAATGACATTTGGAATATACACATCCATGCCCTAAGAGTACAGATACGCAATAGACATGGATAGTGAAGAAAATAACTTTTCGATACCCTAAAGTAACTTTTGCTTACTGACTTAAAATTGAAATATAAACACTTCCTTTGCAAGTATGTGCTTGTTCGATTTTTTAATCTGTAATTCGACCTTTTTTAAACTAATATTGATCGTTACTTGGCACTCTTAAGCGTCTCGTTAGTCAAAATTTATAATTTAAGTTCAAAAGCATGGTCGGGGGCGATTGTAACATCGGCAGTCGGGGTCGGTTTTACCGCAACAGAACCGACTAGGGACAAAGAAGGCGAATAATATTGTCTTATTTGCATGAAATCATATAGCATAGCACACGCAAACAAAATGAAAAATGGGTGCAATATACTGAATGTAAGGATTGAGCAAATGAAGAATGCACCAGCCAAAACGCCTTTTATTTCTGCCACAATTGCGATACCACATACTTAATTTATTATAGATTTTACTTTTATCATTTATTATTATAATTTAAATCAATAAATATTTTAATTTTGTAAAGTTATATTTGTGCTACTATCGACTCCATGCAGTGTTACAACCGACCCGGGGTCAGGGACGGTTGTAACACTTTCTCCGCTTCTCATTTTTTATTAATAACCGGAATATTACTTGACATACAGCGAAACTGTTGCGGCTCAAATAATGTCAGATAAATAAGTAACATTTTCGTAAAAAAAACTTTTGTTGTAACTGTAATAGTTTTAGCGTAATCGTATTCCAAAGTTAAAGTGTTACTACCGCCCCCGGTCTACCCTACATTGTTTAAGGCTACGGTTATACTGGATCTTAGAGCATATACGAAGAGAACTAGTTTCAAATGAGTCCACCTAACTTTTTAATTTTGCCAGTTGAAATTCTAACATTTTCCCGTTACCTATAAATAATAAGTATAATTCAAAATCCAACCGTTTGCCTACCGTTGGATTACTATTACATATAGTACGGTAGGCCCTATAAATGGTTGGGCAACAGTAGGAAAGCCTGCCTTAGCCATCTGTTGTTGGCCCATCCTGAAAAAAAGTGCCAAATCTAACTGTTGGCCAACTAATATTATGTGCGTGGCCCAACTGTATGCCAATCAAAAATGCTACTAGGGTAGGTAGTTGTTACAAAAATATTCGACACGTGCTTTTCGTTTAGCTGTCATCATCCCTGTTAAAGGGATGAAAGCAGCCCCCGAGGTTGGGGGTGAGAAACTTATTTTTTCGAATAACCTCAATTAAAACATCCTCGCTGATTCAAATCCCTCGTACACTTTCCCCTTAAAACTACCCCTGCTCACGCATCATTCTGGTTAATTCCCACGAATATAAAAAATGATACGAACGCGAACGAATAACGTCCGGACAATACACTTTCACCCGCGCGCATCTGCGCAGCCCCAAACTGCTCTGGCAGAAAACGAGCCGCGGGAGTCGTATAATCGATCCGAGACAAAGCCGCGAAAAATGATTTCAAGCATTGTCGGTGCCCAAGCGCAGCCACCGTCGCCGTCCGTCAGGAACAACAGGCGTTCTGATGACGCATAGACCGATGATACAGGTTGATTCGGAGAACGGGCGAGCGAGGGGCGTGCGGCTGGCCCTCCACCTCCCGTCCACCTCGTGCCGGCCGTGAGCGCTTCGTTACCTCAGCGTTTGCGTTTCCTGGCCGAGCCCGAAAACCACCGTCAACTGGCCGTCCTCCCTCCAGCTCGTTCCAGTTTCAATGGCAGATAAAATAGCGCGGTGTCCAGCCTCCGCCAACAGCACCAACGCTACCATTGCCACCCCACTGCCACCCCCGACCCCTTTGCAGCCGGTCAATAGTGGACAACGTGTACACCACCAACGTGCCGCTGGCATTTTTAACGGTTATATACGCCCGCCCTCCACCCTTTTTCCCCTCTTCTTCTCGCCGCTACTTTGTCCGATTGCCGTCGTCTCTTTCTGCCCACGGCCACCACCCCCATCCCCGTTCCCGCGGGGTCGTTTCACTCCTCCACGCACATTCATCCCCCTTTTCGCGGCGCATTTCTGTCATTCTTGCTCCTCGCTTCCAGCTTTCGCATCCATTTTACCCATTGTTCTTGTCGCGGTCTATCGTGCTCCCTTCTGCCTCCTTCCTACCCCCTTAGCTCCGCGCTCGAGACTTCTTTCGCAGGCCACCCCTTGGTCCACCTTGATTCCCGTCTCTCGTCGTCGTTTTTCATTATTCCTGTTGCTTCGCGTTTGTCTACCATAGTCCGACCACCCTTGAATTTTTCTGCCGTTTTAATTACGTTGTTCCGTTCCCGGCTTTAATTAATTTTATGGTTTCGCGGGCATCGCGTGCCGTCTGCGAGGGCTGGATGTTGGTGAACGAAGATCCCGTGTTCGATTTCGCTTGTTCTTAGGAGCAACTTGCGATCTGGCTCTGCGGAGCTTCTATAAATATATGTTAAGTTGATAATCGCATGATGTTTACATGTTTAATGCAATAAATTGCAGAATTTAAAGGGTAAATTGTGGCTGGTAAAAATGTTACGTTAAAGGAACAGAATATGGTTGTTAGCGAATGATTCTTTAGGGGTTTGTAGGGATTTGAAGTGATTTTTTAATAGTTCAGTTCCACCAGGTATCTTTGATGGTGTAACGCTATATTTTGACGAACTACGCGCCACAGAAATGTCTGATCCTAGCAGGTACCTAGTGGTGCAGTACCATATTGCTTTAGAGGAATACATATTACAGGTTTAACTTTATTCTTGCTCTCTGCCATAAAAGCCCAGTTTCAGTCAGATGATACCATGCTCACTAATTGGCAGTGTATATCCCAAATACAATATTTTCCATTATTTAAAACTTTCTCAAACTCGACCATCTTTTCCGACTAAAAAGCTGCAGAAATAATATTTTCAAAATTCACGGTGCCCGGGGCATTTGAATCACGTATAATACACATAACCATATTTCGTACTTTTGCAAGCAGAGAAACTCATTTAACCACGCTGGAAATTCAGATTTCTGGTGGGACTATTAAAAGTGACGAAAACCCTATATTGCGATATTCAATTATAGGAAAATAGTAGCTGCGTAATATTCTCCATAATTTCAGCTCTTTTTTATTCTATTTTCATTTCGACGCTAAATCCAGCCACTGATGAATCAATATCGCGGGCCACCGGTGGAATTTTATTTGACGCCTGCGTTATCGTGATCGAGCTCCTTTGTTTCCCCACGCTTCATTAGGCAGAGCGAAAATGTAAGGGAGCGTTTATTATTATTTTTCGGGCTGAAAGCATAGCGCCGTGGGGTTTTTCAGGGCGGACCTGTCCGAGGGCTGAGCTGAATGCGCCGTGGAAAAAATCGTCCGCGAAAAATCGGAATGTAGTTACCAATCTGCAATGCAAACTCGCGGTTTCTGCGGCGGTTATGTACTCGATCCGACGAGCGGGCGAAAATGTCGGAGAAAGGGATATGGATATGCTGCATGCCGAGGGGGTGGTGAGCCGCGTTTCGTTTTCGCAGACTCGCGAACGCCCGTCAAACGCGTCCTTCGCCATGCTAATTATATTCCCGCGTCCCGTTTTCGCTGCATCGCTCTTCCTAGCGTTGATTTCCAGTATTTTCTCTTGTTCCCTCGGCGAATGTATCGAGCCATCTTGTCAACGACGTTCCATCGTAGTATAATATTTACCGCGGGAAAGAGACAATGGACAATTCAGAGGCGAGTCACGATGCATGCAGCGGTTTCCCGCGGTATTTACCAGCTGGAACGATTCTCGGTTTATTCTTGCAAAAGAGGAAGCTCGCTCGGGGCCAAGTGTTTTTTGTAACCGATTGGCGAAATTAGTTGGTCTATAATCAAAGCGTATCGGTAGCGTGCCCCGAATGCACGTTGAACTTTAATGGTTCGTGAAAATGCAGTTTGCCGAATATCGGGGACATTCGGGGAAAGAAATACTCGCTGTTTAGAACATCGATGCTGTACACGTTACTGCTCAATGAATTTATGCCAGTGGCTTTCCAATAAGTGGATAAAGAGTGCAGGGAGTTTGGGATAAATAACATCTCCGTGGGTAGAATTTTAATAGGACACACGGATTTTGCTAGGAGAATAGGCAATTCGAATGTTACGTTCCGAGGGAGAATATACAAGATGATTCACTGCGAAGTAGCAGCTTAAGGAGCTTCTGCATCTTTCAAAAAGGTAAAGTACCTATTTTGTTCAGTGAGATATAGGGTAAATCCGGGACACGCGGTCGACCTAATATAAAATGGCTATTAAAACTAATATAGATATTACTTATTTTATCAGAACAAATCTAATATGTTCAGAATTTTATGCCGATTCAGAAAAACTGGTCGATATTTGCTTTAAGACAATATTTACTGTAAATCGGGTTGAAAACTGAAGTCATGACATCTGACCACCTCCCCCGAGGTGCCGGGAGAAATGGTTTTCGTCGTTGGCAGAGACCACTCACATAATTATTCATGGAAAATTAACAAAGGATAAAGCAAAATTATTTATGAGTGAATACAACTACGGATTCATTGATATTTAATTTGTTTACGCTAATCAAGTAAAGAACACATCAAAGAAAAAGTGAATTACCTATTGGCGATTAGCAAGGCAAATGAATACAAAAGTGAATAAATAAACTAAATAAACAAAAGTAATAATAAAATAATAATAAAAAATAAAAAAATAAACAAGAATAATAAAAAAATCATAACTCGACCATCTCACCTTTCTGCAGCGAGACATGGTCTTCTCGTTAGCTTTGAGAGGAAGAGTTAATATCGCCAAATACTTTGGCTGCATTGTCCCTCAATGTGTCTACTATCTTATTATTCCAAACATTAAAGGAAAATAAACTTAGAAGTATATTTTAAATACGATTCTGTACAACCGCTGTTTGACAAAAGAGGTTAAATGTAACATCAATTTACCTTTTATAGCCTATAAATCCAGAAAACCACAGAAGGAAGCGAAATAACGCTATTCATTCAACTATTTGGCTTCTAGAGAAGTAATTAGTCTGCACTTTAATGCATTTTTACGTATAGACTCTGAAATATAGCGACACGACCAACTTCCCGGCCCGACCGCGTCTCCCGGATTTACCCTATCCAATAATTAAAAATATTGCTTTCTTCTTTCCGTATTTTTCGTTCAATGATCAAATAGATCGAAAAGATCTCTCTTATAGTCTACTCCTTGCTTGTACAAAAATTGGTTCCAAAAAAAAAACGGTCCTTTTAATCCTCATTAACGCCCCCTAAGTAGTATGCTTGCTAGTATCTCAATTCGCCCAAGCCGCAGAAGCAAACGTAGCTTTAACGTACCCAAAGTGTAGCGTAACACGTAGCCTCGGAGTCATCAAGATTAATCATTCCCGCCTGTTGGACGTAACAACTTTCGATACGGCAAATTTTCGCCGATTATCTAACCGCAGCTTCTGCTCGCAACACGACCCCTTTCGCGACCAGTCGTGAGGGGGGTCAATCTCGGCGTCACGTGACGGCCGGTAGTTACCGCGGGGTTAATTTTCCTGCGCAATTCCCCAGGTTCGTCGCTGGCAACACCCCCGCCGCACCCCCGCCCGATCCCGATTTGATCGGCGATTCTCGTGTCTGAGTGCGTCCGTATAACACGTGCGGCATTATGTGCAGGCATGAATTGCAACGACAGCGGGAGTCACGTAAGTCACGAGTATCACGACCGCGATAATAGCGGGCCTACGCTTGCACGAGCATTAGGCCGTTGTGTGTCTTACTCTGAGCTACGCGTGTGTTTAATCCGCGCGGCAGACCGCTCGTTATGCCTGTCCTCCGACACTCCCACGACATTATTTACGCCATTTCGCCTGCTATAAGAGGCCGAGGTAACAGCATAATCCGTGGCTACTTTCACCGTGCCGCCGCTTCTTTGAGACGGTGCATCATTGCGTCAGTTCGTTAGGAACGTTACGGTTACGTTCCGTCGCCTGACTTTGCTGTTCTGTTGACGTCGACCTACCGCGGAATGGTCTCGAGTGATCTGCACGTGAGAAACTGCGGAGTGTTTGTAAAGGATGTGGGAAAGAAGTGTTGCAGTTTAGTGGAAATTTATTGTTACGAACCTGGGTGGTGAAGAGAGCTGGCAGTTTTGAGAAAAGAAACCATCAATTTTGGAATTCTGTTATTTAATTAGTCATTATAGAAATAATACACGGGGTGTTTGAAACTACAGAGGAATAATTTATATTTTCCCAACAAAGAGATTTAATCACAATAGGCCGCCGTCTCAAAGTTACTTGTATCGAAACAAGCCCACCCAATTCACTTCGACAGGAATCTCCCTTCGAAAAGATTAAGACCCAGCTGAACTTCCCAAATCCCCGAATTTTCGGTAGCTCCTGCCGCTGCTGTCGCGCGCACTTGCTATCACCGCAAGGGCATTTATCCCGCATGCAAGGCAGATGTATTTATATGCAGCAGCCTGTACCGGCTGGAGATACATTATCCTTTTCTCCTTCCTTCCTTCCGAGCCGGCGATGGGCAAATTTCGCTGCCTGGAAACTGGATGCGACAAGAAAAGAATGAAGCGGAGGGGAAGGGAGCGAGGGGAGCATTGGATAGCCGCGTAGAACAAAGAGCAAAAGGTAGGACGTGCCTTCCTACGAGGACGGAAAGGAGCCGATTTAAAATGCCGCCCACGACGGGTCATACCCCATTGTCTCGATGTTTGCAACGAATTTGCCTACGTGCTCGAATGCGGCCGCAGTCGTTTTTCGGGGGGTGTTTTGCTTGCCGCGCCGCAGTTTATATACGCGGCAGGAATAAACGTCTTTTACGCTTTTTTCCGCGCCGCGACAACCCGCGCGCCTTTCGCCCCCCGACACTCGCCTCGGTTCAACGTGGCGATGCTCGTCAAACAACGCGAACGCTTCTTCTCCTCGCGAAACTTTCGGCATTTATTATCGCGCGTCCCGCCTGCAGCGACCCGGCCACGGTACAGTGTCGGAGGTCATCGAGGATCCCTGGTCGAGGGGGCGAAACGGGGAGATATATCTGCGGCCGAATGTGCCAAGTTTAGAGCGTGCTCGAGGGTGTTTCACTCGGGTGCTCGATTCAGTGATAACGTCTGAGTTTATGAAGATTGTATCTCGTGAATTTCTGACGCGTACTGTCGACCCTAACAAGCCAAGATGTGGGTGATAGATCTGTTCATTTGCGAATTCTGCGATCGTTATCCTTAGCGGCACTGTATACCTACGCACAGTTCTCCCTGTGTGTACTGTTCTTCTACGTTCGAATGAGACCAACCAATTTCCATGCCCAGGATTCTCGCTTCTGGGAGATCTCGTGGTCTCGCGGTGTGCTCCGTTGAATATGACTTCTGTTCCTTAGAATAACTGCCTTCTTTGCATAGGGTGTTACAAGGAGCTTGGGTGAATTTTATCGTTGAAAGGATTAGAGCTAGGGGAGAGGGCGATAAGAAGGATCGAATGGTTTTCCATCACCAACTTATCTGCGTTATTCGTATGCATTTATACATACACACGGTATATGCATGCAGTTGTAAGTTTCCATTTTTGTGAGTGTTCAGTGCGCTCGGTTGTTGTAAAGAAATGTCAGTTCGTTTTTTAAAAAAGTGTCACTAATAATTTGGGAAATGTTTTAGGTTTCATTTTGTAAAATATTGAATTCTTTGGAATATTCGTTTGGAGGATAGTGCCACGTTATTTGTGACCTTCGCGTAAATGTGTAACTGCACACAACAATAAGGGAAAAGGGAATTATCATATTTTTGGTAAAAAATGCATAAACATTACTCGGACTCCCGAATCATACACATATGCATGAGCTACGAAACAGCATGCAGGACACATGCAAAGTACACGTGTGGCGTTACATTGAAAGATAGGAGTAGTTGTATTGCATAATTTCTAATTAAGATATATCATAAATGAATCATTTTCCTGGCAAACATCCTATGCATATGAAGAATGAAGAAGTACCTGCATTAATGTTTTAAAGAATATGGGGTTGTGCTGCAAGAAAATATGCAAATGGTCACATCCTATATATTGAATAATAATATACAGTAGAATACATTTGCAACTTATTTCAACAACAACGAAAATCAGAACGTAGTAGTATGTGAATACATTTCCATAAGTTACATTCCAATTGCTTCTAACGATGAAATTGTAGTTATATACTCACGAAGGGTATTACTTCCGGCATCCAATCTCACATCTCATCAGAGTGCAATGGCGTTAGAAGCTAAGAAGCACAGAACTGTAGTTCTCCAGAAAACGATGGAAAACAATGATCGATCGTGGTGCCCGCCCACGCCATTCGAGTCTGACATTTTAACTTTGAAATATCGCAAGCTTTCATCCTTCCCCTCTTGTCGAGGATCTCAGTGATAGTAAATTAGCTGCAAGCTTCATGAAAAACGAGTTATCACCGTCGAACACTCGCGTTCGTTGTAACTTAATGATTCACAGACCTGCGAGTGAAAATAAGTAAATAAGGTAAAAGACCCAATACGTGGACACGTCCCAGTAGCTGGACACTGGTGCAAATAATACAAATTAGTACATTTAATATTCGCTTTATCCAAAAAAGAACTATTTTATTCAATTATTCAAATATTTAGTAAAATATATTCATATATATATACAGGGTTGCCAGATCAAGCCTGATCATTTGCCGGATATATCAATCAATAAAGCAGGCATCTAAAATTCATTATAATAATAACTTATTATAAAGGAGTAATCATAATAATAGTAATAAAAGTATTATGAATATTCATTCGAATTCATTACAGATAATAATAGTTTTTTTATTTTTTGAAATGCGTTAAAAAAATGTTTGACAATTATATTTCAAATTTGTTTTTATTATAAGTTCTGCTTTCACTAAGTCGACATTCATTCTGTTCCTGCTATCTGTCCAGGTCTGATACATAAGAGAACAGATTCTTTCGACATTGGCCGAACTGACAGAATTAGAGAGAATTGGTTGCACTATTTTAAATAAAAAAAAAACGCTAATTCCGATAGATGGCATGCTGCAACATACTCTCTATTCTGCCGGAGATTTTTATTGTGCCTGCCTGAGGCCGGAGACAACGGTTTAAAACCTGAAACTCCGGCTGAATACCGGAGATCTGGCAACCCTGTATATATATATATTTGGTATATTTGTAACACTTTCGTAAAAAACAATTTATTCTTTTGAACTGTCCAGTTTACACCATTTTAGTATTGGATTTATTTGATTTGCTAAGCAGTCGATGTTACACACGAATTAGGGATGGAGTGCAAAATCACTAACAGTGATTTATCACCGTGATCGCAGAATCACGATCAGGATCGTGATTTAAGTTAAATCAATGAATTGTAATTCTTGATCATGATTGAATTATTTTTTATAAAATACTTCAATATAGCTTGTGTTATAGTCAAAATGTGCTAATTCAGCGAATATGTATATAGTATATTATACATTCATAAATAGTCAATGTATGCACGCACTGATTTGATTGGCTAAAGTATTCACATATACATTATACATTTTAACTAAAGTGAATAAATATTCGTTAATTTATATAGATCAAGAACGATAACATTGGTTCAAAGTATACAACTGAGATTCTATAAGAACAGTGAGGACTTGAGAATGTTTCGAGAGAAATTAGAAATTGGGGTTATGTGGAGCGTGCAAAGAGCAGTCATGATCTCCACCAATCAGAAGCGATCACTGTTCTGCCTGCACCAATCAGAAGCGATCACGAAAATCACGGATCACTGTGAAAAATCACCGTGATTGGGAACGAACGTGATCGGATCACTCGTGATTTACAAATCACGGTTCTAGCATACGAATACACATAACCTTAAAATTAGTCATTTAATAATAGATTTTTTTACTCAAGTTTGTTTACTGATTTGAATAAATTACTTATACAGAAGAAATGTGCAAAAAAAAAACTATTGTGTTGTTTTTTTTTATTTAATTTCTTTAGAAAACATCAAAATTGCTGATGTTTCATTATGTGTCCATGTAATGGGATAGTAAAATCGGGACGCCGGGACATACTAGTTAAGCTGTCCAGGTATTGGGCCATTGTAAGGACTACGAATTTTCAATATTTTACAAAATTATTCAATCCTACAATATGTGTGTTTTTTTTAATGATAAAGTACACACGATGCCCTATGTAATTGCAAAATCGTTTTTATATAAATCGATTTGTATAACTGAAAAATTCTCAAATGTGTGTACGCCGTACCTTAAATGTCCAGGTATTGGGACATTTACCTTATTCCTTACAACTAAATTTCTTAATCGCAGCTATGAAAGTGGCTACTACGTGGGTTTCTGAACGATGCAACCAAAATATTCCAAAGTTCTACTTCTACCACCAAAAATTTTCATTCACCGCATTTCTATAAGATATCTCTCTTCACACTTGGAATCGTGCAAAGTGGATAAACAGGAATGAACGTCTTCATATTCACATACTTTCGTGCATCAAATAATCCGCGAATTTCGAGTTAACTGACCAACTGCGAACAGGATTCCAATTTCAATCCGTCGTGAAGCAAAAAATGATGGGGACTACCATTCCAATATGTTACGTGAAATGTGGTGGAAGTTGAAGATCGAAAAGGCTCGCAGGCAACGCAGCCAGCTCGCAGTTTCGCTATATAGCCTTATACCTACGTACTGGCCGCTATCGAGAAACGTGATTTATGAGTGGACAGTATGAATCCCAGGCACGATGCACAGCCCAAGAGAAACGGCATAGGGGGCCACTGACTGGGATTAAATAATTATTCGCAATCACATGCAGCTGGTGCATTACGTATTGGCGGGCGTCAATGCTATTTAAAGGTTCGTTCACACGTTCCCCTCGTCCAGTACTGCGTTACGGCACTGTATTCGTAACACGTTGCTTCCATAAAATAATTCACTTTGACGGGGGAGCAACACGTCTGCTGTTAATTTCCTCTTTACTGTTAACAATTTAATATCCCGACACTGGTTTTATAATGTGGAAAGGTCAAGAAAATTGTAAGGGAGAATGAAACACTCGGATGCCCCGTAAAACTCAACTTTCTTTATTCGTTATTCTCGTAAGGCTCTCCGTAAGACTGCCGTCGCACGGTTGCGACGTACGTCCCAACGGTCCCAATCGCTCGCACGCGGCGCGGCGGTCGACGCTCGGTCGTCTCGCGGCGTTGACACTTGGCAACAGCGCCTTAGAAAATGTACTTCACTGTGATTAAGATGGATTTTCTTTTATCTGAAATACGCTGTGTTAGGCGAGGGCCTTTGAAATTGAATTTACTATGAGTGCATTCGATAGGGTTGAGGTGCAATGTACAGATATTGCGTTAATATTGCATAGTTCTTCTGGAATACTATGCCACGTGGCTATGATCATAGGAAGGAGTGTCCCACTGGGCTCTGTTTCGACAAATTCTTTTTTATAATCAGAATTATGTATATGAAGATTCTGCCTATTGTGATCCACGCTTGGTTTACTTTTTTTGCTCGAAGGGATGAGAGAAAGAAGTAGAGTAGCCGAATGTTATGATTAGATTAGTCCCTGGACAGCTTCGAGTGGTCAGTTTATTCTGTCGCAACTGCAATCATCGATTCTTTAAATATGTAGATCCTCCAAACCTGCACCATTGCTCTCTTAGATAAGCAGACTAAACTCTTAGCGTTCCTCTTCTTCTTCCATCTTCTCTGCAACCCCAAATCAACCCCTAAATGATGGTTCTTATAAAATAGGAACGTATATAAATTAAAGAGTGCTGATTACACTGAGTAGGCAATATTACGTAAATATTAATTAATTTTGAAAGAATCTAGAAACACTTCTTAAGATTGATCAAAGTCCCCGATATTCCTTGTCTATATTTTCGCAGATAGGTACGTTAATAATGGTGTTCTATAAAATTCCTAACATTTTAGATTGTACAATGACAATCGGTACAGTAGCTAGAGGAAAATAACAATATAGCTGGGGCTATAGTGCAGACTCGATTGCAATTGTTCCATGCACCCACGAAGGATACAGTTGCCGACGATAGGGGTTGAACGGAATAGAGGAGAGGGCAACTGCGAAATCGCTAGCTTCGCTCGTTAAATGTGCGGATTCGCGATTTTCTGCTCGTTAAGTTAACCCGAGGCAGTCGATCCTGATATTACCTCAGAGGAACGCGCGGATTGCACTGGAACACGCACCGAGGTGAATGCACATCGTGATAACAAACAAGCCGCGTTGTAATTATCTGTTTAACCAATTAATATCACTCGATTCTCGTAAACGTCTAGCAGAATCATCTAAACTGTTAAGTACAAAGGGACTCAGCGTTTCGTGCTTGCACCGAAAAATTGTACCAAACATTTTCATAAATGGGGGCAAGTAAGAGGGGTTTAAGATTTGTTTATCATCCCTGTACTATTTCTTATCCGTCAAACTTCTGTACTGGCAGCCTAAAGTATGAGGCAAGTAAACACCGAAGGTGTTGGAAAAAGTGTTAAAGACTCTTAGTGTGATACTCAACGTTGTGGTGACCACTAAGTATGCCAGGAGTTTTCAATGTGGGTTTACAAACAAATCATGTCTGTATACATGGCTTTCTGTCGAGATTAGTACATAGATGGCAGATTAATGCTAATTAGGTACGCGAAATCGTCTTATTACATTGTACCAGCAATTCATTTGTCGATGGTAGCGAGAATTTGATCAATTAGACACGACCAGTTAAGCTGACTGCCATTTGATTCAAATTAGTCGGACTTGCCTTGCTTGCGTTGCTGGCACTGTGATTCCTGAGGATGTGTGGAATATACGATGCACTGCGTTGTTACCTATATTTGTTAATGAGAATTTGAAGATGTATCAAGTATAATAATTTATATAAGTTTCAAGTCTATAACTGACACGATGCTTTAGAGGGACTTGTAATTTATTAAGATTTTTATTTCGAAATTGCCTGAGTTCTAATTGATTTTGAGGTTACATAAAATTAAATTGAACGTCAGTCTTCAGAGAGTTCCATTGCCCTCTTTGCCTGCCTGCTGTTTCTAATATTCCACTACACATTCCACTCTAATATTCAATATATATTTAAATTCAAACCGCCTTTACTATTTGCCAACTGAAGCTATAAATAATAATACAGTAATTCGTCGTAATAGGGTATGTGTCCCAATTACGGAGGGTTTAAGCCCGTTTGCGCAATCATATAATAATTAAACAATACTGCTACATGAATTTCATATTCTGAAAATTAATATCTGTTGATGAACAATTCTTCTTTATGAAGGACTTCTTTTTAAGTAAAAAAAAAAAATCTTTGTAATGTATTTAATTAAACAAAAACAGATGTTTTTGTCCCTATTACGGAGCCCTGAAAACTGCGCCGTCCGCATTACGGAGCCCGCCCGTATAAAGGTCTGCGCACACATATCCGTTCCGTCTCAGTTCCGCATCAGTGTGCCATTGGTAAGAAGAAGAGGGGCGTAGAGGGTCTCTTCTTCTTACCACTGGCACGCCGGAACGGAACTGACACGGAACGCATATGCGTGCGCAGACCTTTACGGTGCACCCCATTATGGAGCCTATCCACATTTCGGTATCTTTGAATGTCGCTCCTAACGTAACTTTTGTGAAATATGGTTACCTAGAGCTATTCTGATTCATGTTTCCAGATCCACACACGCACTTCGCTTTTGACAGTTTGGAACAAAAATGAGGTTATGACGAAACCACGCTTCCGGCTTCGAGGCTCCGTATTACGGACAAGATTGAAAATCTAGCGGTATTACGGAATTTAACTTAAAAATAAAAACAAACAAGTTTGTAGGTGCTGAATTTATTGTTTTTAATTACATTAAACCTTTTTAAGATATAATATGCATTTTATACGGTGAAAACAGTGTTTATAATTGATTTATATGAAATAGTTCGGTACAACATTTCTTAAGGTTTTGGACAAGAAATGCTATTAATTCACCGAACGCGTGTTACGCATTTTTTTATGAATACTTATAATATTATGACATATTAAAATTGTCGTTTTTTTACTTTGAATCTTGTTCGTGAATATTTGAATTTAATTATAAAAAATTTGTTTACGTTTGTTTATGCATGGATTTTGTTTCGTTGATAATTTTAATAGAAAGGCTCCATAATTGGGACAGGCTCCGTAATAGGGACACATACCCTAGTCCCGACGAACGGGGCTGGGCGGCGGGACAACAACGCGATGCGGAAACTATTCGTAGCCGACGACAACTTCGTGTCGACTCTTTTGTTCTCTCGCACGTTCTCGGATTCTCTCACTCTCGACTGAAGGATTCCAAGAAATGGTGGGGATAGTGAGCGGGACTATTACGCATGGTAAAAACGGGACAATAACGACGAATTACTGTATACTCCTAGCATTACGACATTCTGTTTTGAAGCGGTTTCATAGAAACCTGGAGCCACATTGAGAAAGCGATCCGCGGTTAAACAGCCACTCATTTTGCTACAATCCACTCTGTCAGCCTTTCCTTTCAGTCACATGTTCACTGGCACAATTCCCTGGATACCATTATCTGCGTGTGTGCTCTTGTAAATCATATTATCACGTCGACGCTAAAGCATTCTGCCCTCTCAACTGTATTCCATTCCGCTGTTCATCCACGCGAGACGCAGACACGCGTTCCACAGAAGGAATACGTTTTCATCTCCCAGCATGCCATATCGTATACCTACCGGAGAAAACATTCGCGACTGCCTCTCTCTGAATGCTAAACCCGAAACACCAATTCTTCCGCCAGTGAGCTCAAAAGACATACGTAGCATTTTTCGCCCGGAGCCCCTTACGGATGTTCGGTGGCTCGAAGTAATTAGGCGAATTCCATGGACCATGCATGCCCGTTTTGCTGAACGTACCTGAATCCCCAACTTATCTACACGAGTGTGCAGAGTGTACTGAGACACTCGCTACGAGCTTGTCGCGAACTTCGCGTGTCTATTCCTCATTAGCGGAGCGCGTGCCGCACGAGGGTAGACGAAATTTCGTAAATAATGGCAGAGTGTCTACGTCGCTCGGTGAGCGAGATTTTTTGTTCGCGTCACATGAAATCTTTAGTACTGCCCGGCTGTGAAAGGTTATTTGAACGCCTGTATATTTTAACGCCTCCTTTCGCCAGAACGCTCATCTCTGAGACCCTACTTGTCGTTTCTGAAGCTCCAATGTTAGATTAACCACACCATTCCATTAAGAGCACGAAGAATGACGTTGCTCTTCGATTGGTGAAAACGTCTGCAGCTGTAAAAAGTCATTTACTGCGGGATGGCCAGCTACCACTCCGGCCGGCAGGAAATTAAACCGAACGCCGTGAAACCAACCCCAGACGCTCCGTCAGCGTCCACTCGTTCTTCCGATCATTCATTCCCTTTGCAATTACCGCGTCCACTTTGCGCCCGGTAATTATATCGTCGGAGACTCTTGACAGACGATGTGGCGTGATCGTTAGAGTGGACCAGCTGCCGGTCCTGCGGGTTAAGCCACCTCCAGCCGCGAGTGCTGTCGTTCTTGCGGCGCCAGGACGTGTTTCGGATCTTACGAGAGTGAATTACCTTTGTGCCGCGACGCGCATGCATTTCGCGCTAATGGCGATAACTTCTCCCCTGATACACTATTATCGTCGAGCGCCTAACGATGTAAAATCTTCACCTAATTCACTGAAGTTCCGCCGTAGATTGCGCGCGGAACAGTAACACCTTGTTGGGCTCCTTTTTATCACACGAAGATGTATGGGGCTGAGCGATCACTTCGTTAGGTGGTTTTAGTAGGGCTGTCACTTTCGAAGATGGTAATTGTTGGAGATTGCAGAACTGGGAGTCGAGGGCAGTAAGTATGAGCGTGAAGAAGCTCGCTAAAGTTCGATGAAGGGAACCTTCTTGTATAGTAAATGAATCGGTCGGTTTTTGCAGTTGCCGCGAGGGATTTTGATGAAATTGAAATATGATGTAGTGCACGTGAAATTAGGGGGGGTTTAAGTCATCGTTTCGCTGGTTTCGAATTTGTTTAAGAAATACAGACGTGGATGTTTACATTTTTGTCTATGTTGTGGTGAAAAGAGGTTGCCAAACTTTGGCGATATTTCACGCACATCATAGCTGTAAAGTACTCTTCATTATTTATGATATATTCATAGTTCTGCTGGTAACTTTTTTGCGTGCAGACATTTGTGCAACTTCTCAGTGAACTCAGAATTCTCAAGCATTTACTATTTGAAGGTAATAATCCTAGGAAGTATTGTACATTCTCAAAGTCCAAATAAACTGGTTGCATAACTCGACAATTGAGTTCATTTGTGATCAGCCTTTAATGTACTTTGATTTTCATGCACTGCTAACAATCCACACTAGTTGCAGAATAATCTTTAAAGAGAATTCTTTCTTAGTCACTTGGATAATAACTATTCCAATTTCAATACGTATTATATCGATGTCAGCACAATTTTTCCACATTTTAACTACATGGAAAGTTCCAAAACCAGAAACATCACAACTATTTAATTAACACGCTCCCCCCAAAACATTGTAATTACGTTTTCATTACTGCTAACAAGGCACGCCCGTGCATTTTTGAAACGTCAACATTCCAATCATTCTTTTCGACGCCATTTCGCCCTGGCATTCTCATGGAGCAATGCACATTCAAAGCGTAAAACAAATATCATTTCATCAACGAGAAAGTTTACTGCGTGCTCGTTCGGCAGAAAACAACATTGACTGGGAGTGCGAGAAAAACAGTTTCCTTCCGCTCGGCGAGAATCTGTTTCAGCAGGCACTGATAAGCCCGGAGAACTTTCATTACCGAATCTCAATTCAAAATACTTTCTTCGTTTCCCATTTTCGTAGAGAATTACCGCAGTTTCCTCCATCTTCCGCCATTATGGTAATTACGCCCGAGCTTCGCGATACGCTGCGGCTGGTACTTGGTATCGTTACCTACGAGAGGGTAAACACATTCCCACCACAGACGATGCCTTTTTATTCCGCTGGTCTAGGAAATCTGACTGACAACGAGAGGCGCATGCAATGCAAATATCCTTGCACGCGCCACCAGGATAGAGGATCGCGGGAATGCGGTTCGGGCCGATTTGTATTCGTCGAGGGAAATCCCTCTGCTCTTTTCAGCTTCGCAGCGAAAGATCCAAGCGTCTTATCAAAATCCGAAATTCGTCATTGCTTCGGTGGTTCGGTTGCGCCTAATCTGGCTCGCGGCGTCACCTACTGCGTCGTGGGCTCTTCGCGCCCCTCTGAAATGAACGGCTCGAGCGGCCACGGAAATTGGACAGTCCACTTTTATTCCGAAACACGTTTCCCTCTTCATAGAGGAATCACGCGTGAACGACGCCGCGCTCGTGTTCTCTACTGCGGTGGCAGCACCGCTGTTTCAAAATCACGAAAGTCGGTTGCATTCGAGGAATATCGAAAGCTCACTTTAAAAGCGCGCAAACACTACGCCGGTGGGGGCAGGGGGTGGAAGATAGCGTGACACGACCAGTCAAGCACGTGAAAGCACGACAAAAATGTTCGAAGTAAGCGAATACCTATCGGGAACTCGAAAAATCGACAACGGAGAGAAAGGACGGCGCGGCACAATGCGGCCCGCAGCTGGAATAAAAACAACGGAAAATCTCTATGTACATCCGCCGCGGGGAAAACCCCTACTTCCCAATGATGCCCGGGGAAAATGGCAATGCGATGGAAGCACGGCACGTGGAAATTAAAGCCGGGCAGAAAGCAAATAAAGCAGTCGTGAATGATAAACGATTACGTGATCGTCGATTTATGTTGGGCAGCCGGCGAATATGTTTCGCCGTGGAAGGGAGTGAAAGAGCTGGGCAATAGGAACAGGAAGAGAAATCGATGGGCAAGCTTATTGGTGAACGCGTGCTTGGTGCTTCTCGTAAGGAAGTTCGAACTGGCGCCGGTTGCCGGGGAGAAATGCTGGGACTTTGGAGCGGACAAGTGGATGGTAATTGGAAGGAATTTAAGAATTGGTTTTATACTCGAGCTTGCCGCGGGATAGCCGTACAGCTTATTTAGGAAATAAATTCAGAGATACTTACCCACTGCATTTTCTAGGAGTTGGTGGTAAGTGGGAATTAACCCTTAACTGGTATACTGTTTTTGGCAAACGTGACTGCTATACTGGGGTCGTGGCAGACCCCAAATAAAAACGGACACAGAAATTCGTAAAGTCGACACTATAAAACAATAGAAACGTAGAAAGTTAAAATTAATTGGAAATTCAGTTTACAAACAAAAATTTTGCAGCGAACTTTGCGTGCTTGGGGTCATGAGCGACCCCAGGATACCAGTTAAGGGTTGAAAGGTTCTACTAAAGTGTGGTGGGTGTATGGTGGACGTTGCTAAGTATTTACTAATTTGTACCCTAAATCACCAGTGTTGTCACTCGATCAAGGTTTTCTTTGCTATATTGCATTAAATTCTCCATGTTGTATATTCCAATTTTAAAAAGAAGGCATGTTGAACAGAATTCCAGAAGAATTCTATTCGGCTACTTACTTCTGTATATTCAACTCTTCACTTACAATTTTTTGCTCGCTTTAATGCCGCACCATTCCTCGAGTTTTCTAAGAACCTGTTGAAGATCTTCAATTATATAAATAGAAACCAGTCAAAATTGTAATCAGTAGATGTCTCTTAAAATTGAAAACGGCCCGCAGTTAACACAAGGTCCTGTACACAAAGTGTTAACTGCCCAGCAGTGTTAATACCCACAAAAAACAATAATTCAGATACTGGACGTGTACGAAAGTGGGGCGGCGGAGAAACGAACAAGCGGATTCCCGCGATAGATGCGCGAGCCGATAGGCATCAATTACCGCACAAGAACGGGGAAGCTGCCTCGGAATCGTAGGATCGGAAGGCATGGGGTGTTGTCGAACCTGGAGGAAACGTCGGGACGAGAAACGGCAAGGGGGTTTTCGAGGGGAATCGTTGCAGAGAATTGCAACGTTTTCGTGCTGGCGCGTGCGTGTATTTCGGTCGCAATAACCAATGACACCGTCGTGAGGTTTGCGTGGGTGTGGGAAGAGATCGTGGCTGCTCGTGGGTGGAGAATACGGGCCGTTTGACTTCATGCGCGGCAGTATATAACGCGGGTAATACAATTTGTCGGAATTTATTGGCCCTCGATACCCGTTCGACCCCCGCTGGAATCAGCTTTCTCTATCGTATCGGTCCTGTGTCCCGCGTTTACCGTCCGCACACGTCCGTTCTCGACGATCGCGTAAAGTCACCACCCCTGCTTCCGTTCCTCCGTGCCCCGCCATCTTACCCGCCGTTGGCCTCTTCCAGCGTTCGAGCTCCCTAGGTGGCAGCGACAAGTGCCCCTTATTTGCATCGTTACGAATAACTTCTTCCTACTTCGATATTACCTCCTCCCGAATCTGCCGTGAGCACGACGCTTCGAGGCAGGCTGGCTCGAACTAAACGTCGTGGACCGACGTTACCGCGACAACCGGATGCGACGATTGCCCTAACGGGGGCCTCCAGATTGCGAGGCCCTTTGTTGCCTCTTTCATGGTGAAAATTAGTTTAGTGGAATGCAGAGCTTTGGGGAATTCGGTATCGATGCAGCTTCTGAGAGTTCTGTGGATGGGAGTAGGAGTTGAGCCCGTCATGGGAATGTTGATTGTTTTCCAGGCTTTGAGGTTCAGTTCGAATTATTCGTTGCATCTGTCTGTGATCAGAAAGCTTGCAGGGTTTAATTAGGGTTTGGAGGTTGTGGATCTATCATATACGCGCAAAGGCGTTCAATTTTGGAGGTTAGGAGGGCAGATTCGCGTTTCAACACTTTACCACCCGCTGTCACGTATGTATCTATGAATTCACAATTTTGATTTATCACGACGCGTGAGCCACAGTAATTTTATTTCATTTCCTTGTACATATGTAAGTAATTGCCGATCGCGCTAACGCTGGCTCGCGATTCGAGAAATGTCACAGAAACTCACAAGAATGAAATAAATAAAATAGTTAAAGAGCAAAATATACTTCCCTTTAAACTTCCGTAGGCGAAGCGGCACATTCATGTGCACCAACCGTTTGTTTCGCCACGCGCGGCTATCAAAGTGCTAATTATTGGGGTAGCCTACGATCGGCAATGATAAATTTCCTTCCGTACACACAGCGCAACACGCGCGCGCGCGCGCGCGCGCGCTTCCACCGAGAGTCGAACATCCTCCTCGTTTGTCAAGCCAGTAATAAGTCAACGCTGTCTGGTTCGCGTTAGCAAGGAGGGCAGGAGGTAAAAAGGGCGATAAAAACGGATATGGTTTATCGACCTCCGGGGCCGGTTCTCCCACAGAGGCGAAATTGCAGGAGTAAAATGTGCCAGCTGTTACGGATGGAAGATAAAGCTAAGCTAATAAGATAACGTCTAATTTGCATGATTGGGTCAGCCGTCCTGGGATCGAACGCGGAATGTAAAAGAAGCTGCACAGGAACAGGGGCGTTGACAACGCGACGGGAGTGGAGTGTCGGGGCGCGTTCTTAAGGAATATTTATTTCCACTGGGCGCTGCGTAAGATGGTCGTTGCATTAATTAAATTATCGCCAGGAGTAGCGGGCGCCGCGCCTTCGGCGCCTCGCCGGTGTTACGGCGGGACGGGAGCCCTTAAACGCGACCGGGCCACTGCGCAGTTCCTTTCAAATTTCAAACACGCATCTAGCCGGCGCGGCGGCCACTCCCGTCGGAATTGCCACGACGAGCGCGCTAAGGGGTTCAACGAGCAATTACGGGGGAAAAGGAGCTCCGGGCAATTAGGTGTATAATTACGAATAGAAGGGAAAAAGAAACGATTGCCAGCGACCAAGGTGGCGGGGTGGAGGACAGATACACGAAACGAGGAAACGACGGAACGAGTATAAGGAGAGCCAGTCGAGGATGACGTGTATACTCGTACGCGCGTCCCTCCGCGTTCATCTACATCCCTGCGTCGCACATAAACCGTAGGACTCAGCCGGCTACCACAGCCAGGGGGGGGGGAGCCGGGGGGAAGGAACTACCCCTTGGCACGCGAGAATAGCGAACCGACCATTACCTTCCACCTAACCACCTTGCGCCACCATCTACCCCGGTCCTCATCAACCTCCAGGTTTGCGCCACCTCGACCTCCAATACTAGACTGCCCCTGCATGCCAACGGAGGGAGGCCGGCTGAGGGTGGAAGGGAGGAAGGAGTTTCGGGAGGGTGCACAGTCACGTAGCCCCCGGGGGCAAAGAATAGCTAATTGTTTGTAATTAATATATTACATGCCAAGTGGTAAGTCTCGAGTGCTGGGCACATTACGCGATAGCCATCGCTTATTTACGGCTCAGTCAAGCTCGTACGTCGCGCGATTGACTGCCCTGCGAAATACTACGCTGGCGCACGCTTCTGAGCGTGTTCGCCGAGCGAACGTAGAGCTTGAAGGGTTTGCGGTAGAATGAATTTGCCGGGAATATTTGGTCGTTTCATGAAGATGAATTTCTCTTATTGACGGAGTGATTTCGTTAACCTTCGACTTTTGGGACCTGCCTCTGGCTCTCCGATGTGGGAACTACTTTCGGGTCTTGGTTTAAAAGATGAAGAAGATTTGACAGTATCTACACGTGATTTTGTTACTCGCGTATTTGGCACAGTTATTATTTCGAATATAAAGTGTTTTCGTTTCTTTAACTTGAACTCTTGACACTCTGTCGTCAAAATAGAGATATAAGAAGTCTATAAGAATTTCAAAACTAAGAAGAAGTCTCTACTGAGTTGACAATGCAATGATATACCTGAAGGAGATTTCAAGATACAAGGATCATGTTTCTTTGAATAGGATTCTATTGTCTAGCGTAGGGTGGCGCATTATTTAAAAAACTGTCTACCGATCATTGTCTACTCGCCCACTTTGTTGTACCATCAAAGAGCAACGAGGACCTTGTAGGTGACACTATTCCGTGCCGCTCGCTTGTAGAAAAAAATCACATTGAGTTGCTGCAAGAAGAGGTGTACGAAATGTGGATCGAAGGAGGCTGCAGCGAGGCGAAGAGGGCTCGAACAGGTTGTAAAGGCAACCAGTAAATTCCTGGTGGTTCGCTTGAACCGCACCCCCTTTACACGTCGGTATGCACTTAAGTGCGATTCTACTTCGCGAAGGATATACGTCGGGACATAGTGCATCGCGTCCAACCGCCGTCGTAAAATCGTTTCGCCCGCTTCCGTCGTTTGTGAAACAGGGCATTTGCTTAGCTAGGGACATTTCGGTTAACATTGAACTTGGACGTGCTAAATCGACTTAAAATATTGTGACAGACGCTTCTATTACCCCGCCGTGCGCCGAGTAATTCCTTTGGCATCTGCTTAAGTAGGTACGAACACTTTATTTAATATTCAATTCCGTCACTTTATATTCCTCTGAAATATTTTTTTTTAACTATTCAACTGTTCAATGGGGTAGTTATCTTTCTGTATCACTTTCTGTTGTTTCACCCTTGGTGTATAAACTATAAATTGACGGTCGATTATATGGAGTCCACTTTGCACCACAATTTCGTCTCATACACGTCTCAGAGTAACCTTGTATGCTAGATTTTAATCTCGTTATAATCTGAATTTCTCATTTTCTTAAACAAGTGATAGCAAACAACATAAATAGTTTGTTATACATGGTGGGTACGGATGTATACAATAATAGCTAACATCTCGAATTCTGTGCTAATTAGAGAGCAATAATTACATTTAAAATATAAATTCAGGTGGAACGAACTACCCTAAGTAGTCGAGTTTCAAAAGGCTTCTTACTTCCTGAAGCATTTCCTCAAAATATTCCCTTGGTGGAATATAATTTCGACATCCTTTGCGTCACATGGTCCTTCTTTTTCTCGTTTTCTATTACTCGCTGATGCTACCCCTGCATCGTTATCTACTTCTTCCGGCAATCCCCCCGTCTGCAGCGAGAAGAGCGCCTGAAGAGGGTTGATAATCACTTTCGATCGTAACTATGGTAATGAGGCGGCTAATTATAAAAAGGGATTACAAGCTGCACCGTAGGAGGAGCGCGGCAATGGGCCGGGGGGGGGGGAGGGGGTGGAGGGTGAGTTTTCTTAAGGACTGATACAGCCAGAACGACGACGACAACGACGACGATGCGGCGCTTGAGTTACGCGCTCGCGACGGCTAACTACTTTTAATGAGCAGTCGTGAGTGTTTAATGAATAGAAAGCGGTTCGTCGAGACGCTGCTGGCAACGTAACGAATTGTTTTTCGCTGCGTTCTCATTGTTTCGACGGCGGCGCTGTATCCTTGACGTTTTTACGAAGGGAAATTTGTCAGGGAGTAGAGAACGAGGTGGAATTATGATTAGAATACCGTCGTTTCTGTGCAGAGTTTTCGCGGTGTCGTTTATTAACAAGGAAAATAGGATAGTTTATACTGAACGTTCATATGCTTTAATTTGCTTGGTCACAGCTTGTTGTTCATTTTGTTTAAAGTTTAAACAGCTTAGATTCCCTTTTAAGCATTGTTCTTTAAATTTCAACTGCGTCGATTGAAGGATTGAAAATTCTTTAACAGTTTGAGTGGCGTTGGCGAGTGAATTAAGCAACCTTTTTTCGGCAGAAGCAATCGCTTATAATGGTCTGATCGACTTAAAGGGACAGTTCTCCATGAAGTGCTAAAGGGGCCCACAAGAAATTTAACTTACGGTAATTGATAATCTTGGCACAGACGAGGTGTAGATTAGACCTAACATCTCGCGACTGATTGTAGCGTCCACTGTTCATGAACGATGGTCAGTTGAACAACTATTCCCCGAGGTAGTGTTGAGGGCAAAGGGAAACTGTATGCGTGCGTGGAAATGCATGTGACTTGTCTATGGCGCGGACTGAAACTATCGGCAGCGTTCCGCGAGAAAAACCCTTCATGCTCATTTGGTCACGCTTTACGCTCAAGTCAACGATTCACTAGACTGTCAAGGATTTTTATCAAATTGTTCCACCTAAAGTTAGAGGGAAGCTGTAAATACTCATTTTGCTAGTTACGAATTTGTTTAAGAAATGCAGCACCTACGTCGATAACTAGGAATACCTTGCCAAGGAATTAGAATTTTGTATATTTCAGTAAGGTGGTGAAGCAGAGAGGATATTGAAAATTTCAAAATCCCATGCGTTCCAGCAGCTCGGTGAAATATTTAAAATTCCACTTACCCTTCTATCTTAACGCTATACTCGTATCCTGGGATCGGGTTGGAATAATCGAACAACACTTTATAATTTCACATATCTTTATTTCATATAGAAGTTACAAAAATTTCAAGTTACATTTATTCTTACAGTCAACCAAAGTACCTATTGCAAGTTAAAGAAATTCTTATATCTAACTAGAATATTTGACAATCGCAGCCATCGGCTCGGTTCTGACCGATTACCAGGTCTCACCGCGAGGAGGTTGTTGCGTTAAGGTGGAATCAGACGGCGCGTGAATCGGCGAGCTTGCTCGGCTCGGCAAGTCGGTTTGGCGAGCCGGACTCGCGATCCATGACCGATCAGACGGCGCGTGGCTTGGCGAGCTGGCTCGGCTCGTCTAGCTCGGCAAGTCAGCTTGGCGAGCCCGACTCGGCGATCCATAACCGATCAGACGGCGCGTGGATCGGCGAGCTGGCTCGGCTCGTCTAGCTCGACAAGCCCGACTCGGCGATCCATGACCGATCAGACGGAGCGTGGATCGGCGAGCCATGACCTATCAGACGGCGCGTGGATCGGCGATTCACACGCAAAGATCGCCGATTCACGCGCCGTCTGATTCCACCATTACGAGACCCATAGAGAGATAGATGGAATCAAAGTTCCATCGATCTCCCTGTACATGAAAAGCTTAGCCTACTAAAGCAAAGAGATAGCTGGAAACAAAGTTCCACCGACCTCTTCGGGTTAGATATAGAATCTAAGGAACTGCCAAGCAATCACTCGATTAAAATAAATTCAGCAAAGAAGGAAAGACGAGAGGTAAGCATGAAACGAATATTGAATGGCGCAGTTCCTACCACCCTGCTGTCCGAGTCGAAAGGGAAAAGCCCTCGGCGCCTCCCAGGCGATGCCTGTTGCTCCAAGCGACTCGTCAGGAGCAACACTAGGTGTGACCTGACTCAAGCCGACTTAAGGTCTGCGCACACATATCCGTTCCGTGTCAGTTCCGCGTCAGTGTGCCAGTGGTAAGAAGAAGAGGTCCTCTACGCCCCTCTTCTTTTTACCAATGGCACACTGGCACGGAACTGAGACGGAACGGATATGTGTGCGCAGACCTTAACGCGGAGATTGGGTAGTCGGACAGGGTGACTTACGCAGGCAGTATACCAGACGGTACACCCCCCACGCCCGAAACTTTTCCCTTTCGACAAGAACACCAGGTGATGAAACCGATCCACCTATACCAATTCCATGCTCAGTCACTTGCTTCCGACAACGGAAGCAGCGGTGACCTCCTCATCAGAGATGAGGAGCCAGCAAACGAGCAACAAAGTTAATAACACTCAGTGACGGCTTGGCAATTTTACATGGGGCCTTAAATACTTCATGCTATAATAAATTAGCCTAGGCTTCCATAGATGTCTTCTTTCACTATCACTTTTCACTAGTTTCTTTTTAAATATATTGTCTTATTAAACTCCCTTTCCCGCGAAAAGGTGAACCTGAAAAGCTAAAACAATCAACTACGTTATATTAGTAATGGTGTAATAGCCTTGGAAGGGAACTAACAAAAGAGTTATTAGGCTGGTGCCGATCGATATGACTTGGAAAGACTGAAGAGCATGCACGAGCATGCAAAACCATCGTAGAGATACGTGAAGGAGAGCAGGAAATGTAAACCCATCGATGAGATGCATAAGAAGGAACAAATCGTACAAAACCATCGAAGGAATGCATCAAATAAAATAAATCATGTGAACCCATCGAAGAAATGCATGAAATAGGAAAGATCAGGCAAATCCATCGAAGAAATACACGAAATAGAACAACTCGAATAGAAATCATCGAAGGAATACACGAAACAGGACAGATGCTGAGAAACCATCGAAGAAATCAGTTAGAAAGGAACAAAAATGAATTTTGACCTTGACAGAACAATACAATCTTGAATGGCTTTTAACGAACCCCAAAATTTCATCGGCACCAACTGAATAACCTAATCCAGGCCAGGGGGCCGAGGGGGTGTAGGAAGGACCAGGTTTGAAACCCTGACCAAGGTCCCCAGGAAGTCCAATAGTTCCGAATGAACCACGTGGCTCGGGAGCTTCAGTGTTCCCGGAGGTCCTCCAGGCCCGGAGGCCCGACGACGACTGAGTATACGGAGCTCCGTGAGTTTCCCACCTAGACTTCGGGAAACGATACATGCGATTAAAACAAGGTCAACGATTAATTTCAATTGCGAAAGCCAATGAATTCTTCGACAAAATTGGAATATTCGCTAAAATATCCATTTCAGTGGCTATTACTATGATAAATAATGTTAACAACATTTACACCAGCCGCCCAGTATAAATTATTATTAACTATGATCGATACAATTCGAGATATCCAGCAATAAGTAACATTTGGACTTGCACTTCGAAATGATTTCCTACCCCGAATGAATTTTATTTTACTCTCAATGTTTAAACGTTCGACAAATGTTAATGCTCATACGTACCTATAACATAGTATTATTAACAATATATAATTACATTTTAGAAATATTTGTAGAAATATTTAGAAAAATACTTTGCTTTCAATAGAAGGTGAGGTTTGGAATTTTAACTAATTCCTCTTGCTAGTAGGAAAGGTGTATAAGGTATACAAGGGCTCAAGTAATTATTATACCTTTATTCGAATGTGTAAAGAATTTTACAGCAACTTCGTGCGGGACTTTAAAGAACTAGAAATTCAGTTTTAAACACAGAATACGTGGTTTCTATTAAATCTACAGTTTCTAATCGACGTGCGTTACGAAAAGTAGCACGTTTCAATTTTCTTACGAAAAGTAGCACGTTTGCCTTCGTTCTCACGAAAACTATCACGTTTCGGTTTTCGCTGCGAAAACTAGCACATTTGAGCGGTTTGCCACGAAAAATAGCATGTTTCGTCTTTCGCTGCGAAAACTAGCACGTTTGAGCGGTTTGCCACGAAAACTATCACGTTTCGGTTTTCGCTACGAAAACTAGCACGTTTGAGCGGTTTGCCACGAAAAATAACATGTTTCGTCTTTCGCTGCGAAAACTAGCACGTTAGAGCGGTTTGCCACGAAAAGTAGCATGTTCGCGTTTACCCCGCGTTCGCAATTCCCGCACCCTCCCTTACTTAAATTATGTAGATTAAAATTTTCATATGTGTTGTCTTTTGGAGATTAGATGGAATTATTATTTATTAAACAAAATTTTCAACAGTTGAATTCTTTTAAACTGCCCACGCGCTGAAACGCGATAGTTTCTGCAGTCTGCAGTATAATCCAAAACGAGCTATTCTTAGTGGCCAAACCGGATAATATGTTAGTTTTCGCCATAAATTCCCAAACGTGCTATTATTCGTGGCGAAACACTATAACGTGCTAGTTTTCGTGGCAACAGTACGAAATGTGCTATTCTTCGTGGCGAGGCAGTCAAATGTGTTAGTCTTCGCGGCAGAAGACCAAACGTGCTAATATTCGTCAGAAACGATGGAACGTGCTTCTTTTCGTGGCAAACCAAAACGTGCTACTTTTCGTAAGAAAATTGAAACGTGCTACTTTTCGTAACGCACGTCGTAATGAAGATCCTACTTTTCTCCAAATTTTTACGACTGCAGAATCTTTCCCCAGAAGCTTCACGATCGTAATAATTCGTGAGTATGGATCGCCCACAGGTGTAGACAACCCTTACGCTATTTTACAAGCGCGTAAACGATTATGACGGAGTAGACAGTGGCAAGATTAATAAGGGTCGTGGTGAACTTTGCTGTTGAAACTCGTTACAGACTTACAACGATGTCTAATGAGCTGTAAGCTCGTAGTTATTGCACGCGAGCACGTTGGCGACGTACACGATTTTTAATTTAGATCGTGTTCCACCGGCACCGCGGGGATATTTTTCTTCGCTCCTCGTTATCCCAAGGGCTGAGGTGCAGAATAATTTATTTATTAGTTTCTCGCCCGACGCTTCAAATGCTTAACGACACTCAAGTGTTACTCCCTTTGTACAGATTTCCTTTTTCTTCGTGTTTATAACGGGTACAAGGAAGTTCGTTTAACGGGGTGCATCGTAAATAGCGTGGAGGTTTTGTTTCGCTGAAATCGTGGAAACTTGCACTTGCATACATTTCTTTCAGAAGGAAATCTCTATGCTTTAGACTGAATGCAATTACGTAATTTGTTTTAATTCAAGAAATTATAAAACTCGAAAGTGATAACCGAGAATAACGAAGTACAGAAATATATGCTTCGAATTATTTTCTGCTTTCTATATAGTCACTGCAGAATCTTTAAATCTGGATGGACAAGAATTTAGCAATTCAACAGGTTGCTTGAATTCCAATCCTCCAACTCTGCGCTTGAAAAATCCGTCGCTTTTTCTTAAATCTATTGCAGATTCCCGACGATCACTCGTTTCAGTGCTAAACGTAGCGAGGTAACTAAAAATTATTTACGGAATAGCGCAGCACTTTCGTTAAATGTGCAAAAAATATTGAAAATAAAGTAAACGTTACATGGAAACATATTAAAGCCTTCATTCTCCGTGGGCCCTGACCAATTCACTCGTCGAATCGAAAGGCCAAAGGGCTCTTAGCATTCCTGGCGCGTTTCGTTCCTCACCAGTGCCCAACTTGCCACGTACCGAGAATCTAAAGCGTTCTTTCTCCGTTTACAGAACAGAATCGAGCTGCAGGCGAACATCGCGAGTGATAGGAATACCTTCATACGTGACGAACTATTAGAAATGTACAAAAGTGTTTAGATGCAACTTGACACGTCGTACACTTACTATAATTTACAAAGAAAACACACAAGCGAGTCAGCTTCGAACTTGACGAACTTTCAGTTAATTTATGTACGATCTTTTCAGTTGACCATACAAGGAGGAACTCATAAAAAATAATTTTCCGCTTATCTGCCGTGATATTAAGGGAGAAAACTGTAAATTTACAGGAAACGTTACCAAATTGTTTGAACGAATGTCGCTAAACATTAAAGTCCAAGAGACAGGTATTTTTATATGCGTGCTTTATTTTACAAAGGATGAGATGGTCTATCGAAGATTCGAATCTTTCGTTCCATAAATAAGTAGGGGAGAGGCTTTCAGGTTGCCACTGCTTGCAGGTTGCCACCCCTGCTGTATTTCGACTTTCTAGCAGTGTCATAACCTCAACTCTGACTCACATCGACGTTAAAAGAGTAGTTGTCACTATTTATTAACCTCTGGAGCGGACAGACGCAATAACACTGTGTTTGCTGAGCGAAGTGTGATATAGTGTTTGTCAAGAAATTGAATTATTGAAATTGTGTGCTTTCCCTGTGCTCGTAAATTGAACATTTTCATCGACAATTCAAGGTAACTATTCGTACTGTGTTGTTTTTTTTATCTAATTTACATATGCCAAACAGATTTCCATACATATCATGAATTGACAAGTTTTTCTCATATTTTCTAAAAATGCGTCGGAATGCAAGTTGCCACCTTTTTTGGCTTGCAGGTTGCCACCTCTCTCTTTCCCGCTTGTTTACACTCAAATGTCATTTTTCATGATTATGTGATGTTTACTATTGTCATTGAGTTTGAAGTGAAGTGTTTTTATTGCATTTTAGTCATATTTTCGTTTATTTATTCCATTTTTGATACAGTTATAGTATGGCAGCACGCAGGTCAAGAAAATCTGAACGCGGCATTAAGGATTTTGAAGCGTTGCTCGACGCAATTAAAGCAATCAAAGTCAACAATAAATCAAGGAAGAGCACTGCAAAGCCATACAACATCGATATGCGAAGCTTTCCTTGATTTTTTTTTACACTTTCAGCAATTTTTCTAGGGGTGGCAACCTGCAAGCCAAAATTTCAAGGAGTCAATTTTAGATACTTTCGAGAATTTGCAGTATAATTTTTCTTTTTCGAGAGTTTACATGATTTCTAGCTCAGGATTGTAGCTCTACACTTCCTCTTTCCAACTTATACCATAAATCAACGATACGTTAATTTTATGACGAGTTATGATAAAAAAAGCTAAGGGGTGGCAACCTGCAAGCCTCTCCCCTAATTAAAAAAAATAAGGCGATCGGTCGATTTAACTTCATTATATTATAAAATATATACTAAGAAACTTTATTCGTTGACCTACCCACGTACATATACATCCCCTTTCAGTCGACTGGGTACCTTTCGTGTTCCTGGGTTCCCCTGGATTCGTGAGATCGTGAATCTTCGCAATGCATCGTGTCCTATAATTGCAAATCCTTTAGTTGGACAATACCAATGATAAAGGTACACCGTTTTTGCAATCGTCTGTCACGAAGCTGCATCGTGCTACACGTATCTGATGGAAGAAAGCGTGGGAACACATGTATGCACTCACGTTTTACGACGATGATGCTCGATAAACCAGTGAGACAAACAACAAACGTTTCGTCATTCTCTTTTGTTTTTAAGGAACTACAACGTGCAGAGGACGCTGAGATTGCAGTCAATAAAAGGCTACATGGTTCAGGAGCATCCTCTAATTGGACCACTTTTAGCTTCGAGTCTTTGTTCCTTTTCAGAGATATCGATAAATGTATTTCAAAAATAGAATTTACCATTCTTGTACTTTCCTGTTTTTTTTCTTTTTGGAACAGTTAATTACTACATTCCTCTGATTATTTATACGATTAAGTGTAGGTACACAGCGGATGTCTTAGAATTCTTGGTTTAATCTGTACAGAGATGATTCATATAGGAAAGGAATGAATATTAAACGTGCAATGAAATTATATCCACCGGGTTGCCTTTTATGTAAAAGTTAGCGTTGCAGTTAAAGCTGTACCGCGGAGCTAGCATAATCAATGAAATATAACATTTTAAATGTAAGAGATGGATTTATCTTAACGATCTGAAAGTTTAAAGCTATTTTTCGGAAATAACTATGTCGAAGTGCAAATGTAAATTTTCAGTTTCATTTACGTTGCAATTTATCTTTTTTCCAGCAACTGCTCTGGGTGGGGAATACATATTTGCCCTAATGTATTGCAGTCACTGCATCGCTCGGCGTCTCTGTTTCGTTTCTGTCGTCGAACATAGTTTGAAATTGTTCCGTTGTGAACACAATTTTTCCCTTCGCCTGCAATATTTCACTTTCGTAACTATTTCCGTGTTCAGGCCTTTTTATTTGCGCTTTTCGCAGAGCCCAGTGCCACATTGTAGTAATGGCAGGCGGGACAAAAAATTGAAATAATTTTTCACTATTTCGGTTGAGAGGAATATATTGTACACATCGTTTTCCATTTGTTTCGAACTGTAACGAGATGGAATTGCAACGGAGTAGCTGTTTTATTTGAAACAAATAAATGTATATTGTTGATAGGTCTAAAGAATGGGGTATAAATTGATTAGCACTTTTACTATAATCTTTCTCAATTACCGTGCACGATACCTTGGTTAACAATTATTTGCACGATTCAGTGCCTTTGGACGAAAATTAAGGAGGTAAAAACTATATATATGTTTCATAATTCTACTGGTAAATTTAGAAATAATAAATGTTTATAAATGCTTCATTTTACAGACACAGAGTGCAATCGTACATGTACTCTGTACCTTTGAAATGGGAATGCAAACTTTCTAAATTCAAGCATGCTTTATTTTCCAATTCCCCAATAAACTGGATTATATGGTGTTATTAAATTGAAATTAGTATGCCTGCTCTACGTGTATTAACGTACATGTCGCGTACCAAATACGCTCTCGCACGCCTAACTAAATTTGTGCGGTTGAATGAAGTGATTTTCCGTTCAATATATAATTTATTAATGATCACAATTAAACCACATGTCGCGGCGACTTCGTAATACAAACTCTGCCACGTGCGTGGCGATCCTTATGAGACGAGAAATAGCAATGTGTCGCGAGCTCGCCTTGCGCTCGTCTCGCGCTCGCGTCCCCTCCAGCTCGGGCGTAGACGGCCGAATACTGGCGACACCACCCGAGGCGCCAAATATGGCATAGTCCACAGACGGCACGGTCAAGGTCGGCGCCAACCGAGGCACGCTTAACATAAAACCTCACGCAAAAAATGCGAGACTAGCAATAGCGTCGCGACAGTAAATATGGAGTTTAATACATTAAACGTCATTTCACAGTAAATGAATCACTTTTTGGATTTGGCGTCCAACGATTTTGATGAGATTCGAATATGACGTAGCCCATGTGACATTGGTAGGGGGGGGGGGGGTGTTTAATTTATGATTTTACTAATTTCGATTTTGTTTAGGAAGTACATTTACCTATTTTCGCCATTTGCAAGTTTCGACTTCTTGTATTTGTTGTAAACACATTCAAACTCATCAAAGTGTCGACTTAAACCCCCCAATTTCATTGGGAATTACATTATACTTCAATTTCACCAAAATCTCATATGTCAAGTACAACATTTATTGCTTTTCTGTGTAATGATGCAATATGAAAAAGCAGAAAAAACTTATCCTTGTGGGATCTCGTGCAGAGCACTACCTAAAAAATAACAATTCTTTTCGTACTCAACGGTGTGAAAGATAATTTTATCGGTTATTAGTGCATAAAAAGTGCCCTACATTTAAATTCAGATCATCTTGTACTCGATCAACTCATTAAACGTCGCTTAGAACTGGTTGCATTCCCTCGTAATCCGATCACATTGTAACTCAGAAACCATTATCTTATCTCGTGTCTGGTACGATTAGTCTCGGTATTCCCGTCAAGGATTAGCAAGGATACGATAATTAGGACAACACCGACGGTAGACCTAACAAGGGGCGAACATGCACAGTCAATAATATTGATGATACGTTATGTCAGACTGTTCTATCCTTTCAATCGTCAATAAACACGCATAAAGGCCATTAATTTCCAAGTAGCATGCCTGTGCTATGGATTGAGATAAGTAGGCGCGACTAATCGTTTTTAAGATCGATCGGTAATGAGATTCGATAAAGTGGCAGGTGATTAATATTGGGCTGCTGGAGGAATTCTGGCAGACTTTTCCTTGCGAAACACTCCAACGATATTTAAGTTTCAACAAAGGTTATCTTCATTTTAGTCTACTTAGATTTACGAGTTTCCTACTACTTAGGAACTTGCTTCTTTTATAATAATACCATTGAATGTTTTTTTTTACATTTTCTTACCTGGAGTAATTGCTTCCGTTTAATAAGTTACTCAGAGTTCTACGCCGACAATAATCTGCAGCCCATAAAGAAACATCTACTTTCATTAATGCTTTATGTTTTCGCATAATGCTCCACTTTTATCCTCAATGACTCATTCCATATGGCCCAACATCTACCATTTCCTTCCATACCCACATAAAAAAGGACGTTCGCATAAAACCACTGTGATTCTTCTATAGTTTTTCCTCTGCAAATTTTTAAAGACCTTTTCGATACCCGCCAGTCCCCATACATCCAGCTTCTGCATATTTTCCTTACTAAGGTAAATGTCCCAATCTCTGGACACGTCCCAATACCTGGACACTAGTGTAAATAATGCTGATTATTACATTTAATATATGCTTTATCCATAAAAGAACTATTTTATTCAATTACACAAATATTTAATTAAATATATTCATATACATATTTTTCTTAGTAAACTCGTAACACTCGTAATAAAAATAAATTTTCTTGAACTGACCGGTTTACACCATTTTAGTATTGCCGTTAGCTGATTTGCTAAACAGTCTCTACTTTTCTTAAGCGAATATTATTAATAATGTTTAGTATATTGGTACAACTAATACATTTTTAGGAAAATGTTGCTTTGTAGTATTATTTTCTGATTGAATTATTCAAATTTATGGTCGTATTAGTTTTTTATTCGCGTGTCTATCTATCGGTACAGTGAAATCCCGGAACGGCCCAAAACCTGACCACGCAGACCATCTATGCAAACTGCGACTTATCTTACGCGTTATTGTTGACGGAATAATACAATAGTTATTTAGGACTGTAGTACTTATTACTTTGTATTGTACTTATCCTTCTGTAAGTATACTTCCCCTTTTTTATCTTGTTTTAACGATAATATTTAATTTGAAAGATTTTTTTGACATATAACCTTAAAATTAGTCATTCGATAATCTATTCTTTTTACACAATTTCATTTACTGATTTCCATAAATTACTTTTTATAATACTTTTATAAAATAAAAAAAAAATTATCATGTGTCTATGTAATGGGATAGTTAAATTGGGACACCGGGACATATTAGTTAAGCTGTCCAGGTATTGGGACCGTAAAATCGGGACACCGGGACATACTAGTTAAGCTGTCCAGGTATTGGGCCATTGTAAGGACTACGAATTTTCAATATTTTACAAAATTATTCAATCCAATAATGGTTTTTTTTTTAATGATAAAGTACACACGGTGCCCCATGCAATTGTAAAATCGTTTATATATATATATATATATCGACTTGTATAACTGAACAATTCTCAAACGTGTTTCCGCCGTACCTTAAATGTCCAGGTATTGGGACATTTACCTTATTCGCTTCCAAGTTAAGAACATTCCGCATAGTTTCTCTGCTCCATCTTGCTTTGATTGCCCACCAAGTTCTACCCATTTCTCTCGTCCACCCGCTCAATAAATTAAAGGTACATTGTTCCACGCGTTCTCCTTTTTTATCGCCCCGTCAATTCCACCAGCAATTCCAGGCCAGCAGGGCCATTGTACCCTCGAAATGCATTCTATACAACTCCAAGTATAAACATTTCTCGCGTCAAGGACAATCAGAGCCCCGAGCTCCGCCTCGGCGAAACCGCTCTTCCTCTTTCTTTCACCTCGTTTTCTTTTCGATTAGCGGCGCATAATAAGATTTTCCCTTTCGGACGTGAAAAATTGCTCCGCTGAATTATCACGGGTCCGGCTGATATATTGTATCAGCCAGGAACCTTGGCCAGAGGAGGTGGTCCGGCAGCAACGATTTCCTTTTGGCAAGCACGCAACTGCGGAATAATGAATTTCACGGTATGAGGGATGGCGGCGTACAGAGAAAGCTTTTCTCATCGGGCGCCGCAGCGCGAGGAATATCCTTCCCCTTCCTGCTCCGCCGTTCTCCATCGAATCGGACAAATATTTCACGGCTGTCATCGGGATTACCGACGACTAATCGGTGTTCCAAGACTTCCCACCGTTCACCCCCTTTGCTGGATTGCAATTGGATAATGAAAAGTAATCAGGCAAGGAGCCGATTCTTAAACGATTTCATTCAAACATTGGCTCTCGTCCAACAGCAAGCATCTTCGCCTTCAGGAATTAAAATTTAAAATAAAAAAAAAAATTTAAAAATAAGCTTTTATTTAAATGTACTAAAAAAAGAAAATAATTTTGTTACCGGCCTAAATGACTGCCATAAACGAATTCCCTCATATGACCAAACATAAAAGCGTGGGGCGTAAATATAGAAATGCCCTTTTTATATAAAATATTTATAATGCTTTACGTAGTTTAATACATTACTTTTCGCATTCTGTTAGAGATCAGGCTAATTCCTTAATAGAATATGAATATAAAGACAGTAATACTCTTTATATAAAAAGGGCATTTCAATATTTACGCCCCACGCTTTTATGTTGGGTCATATGAGGGAATTCGTTTATGGCAGTCATTTAGGCCAGTAACAAAATTATTTTTCTTTTTTTAGTACATTTTAATAAAAGCTTGTTTTTAATTTTTTTTTTATTTTAATTTATTTTATGCTTTTTAGTATTCCAGAATTTTAATTTTTAACGAAGTTCTGGAAATCAATTTATTATGAAGATTCCTCAATTACGATCCGATTTGTGTCGTTTTTTGACCATTTTCATCGGGAAAACATAAGGAATCGATTCACACTACTTTCGCCAAGATCCGACGAGAAATGTAGAATTTTCGATTTTTCACTTCTTAGGGGGCAACATTGTACGCCCCCCCCCGTGGTCTCGAGGGTCGAAGTCCTTGAAACCCATCGAGGCACGGCTTATCGGCGGCATTGCCTTTGAAGACTCTAGCGAGAAGATAACTCGTTACCTGCTTTCCTGATTCCATAATCAGGTTGGAGACATGAAAATATTGTATTGTCATCTGAACTACGTATGTGTGCCAAATTTCAAGGTGGGTCAAAATTAGCTTACAAGATATCATCCTCACAAACTAACTAACGAACAAACTCACAAGTGAAGCTAAATAAAAGCTTGTAATAATAAAAATGTGCTGGAGGAGTGACTGGTAATTTAGTATCTTAAATATCTCATTCATGTTTGATACTCTGAGGACGTATTAGAAAAGGTACCTAAACCTCTTCTGTTTCGTGGGGTATATCGATTACTGGACAGTGCTTTTTAGTATCTCGAGGTAATATTGATATTTTGCAAGTGAAAGGTTGTATTTAACACTGTTATAAACGATCAAGCTTGATTGTTTTCGGACGTTTCATTAACTTAATGATGGTTCTATGGTATATGTTGGTACTTGCGGTATCTACAAGCAATCTACACGTGCTTTTAAAAAATGAAGTTTAATGTTTAAAAAAAACCTTGATATGAAAGTAATAGCGTTTTTGCGACTGGTGTTCCGCGTTTCAACGTTTCTGTGTCCTTGTTCCCTCGTTAAAAAGTTGCAGGAGATGGGCGGACGGTAATTAACCGGACGATCGCAGCTGTTACATTTGTTTACGCAGGAAAATAACTTTAATTATCGTAGACGGTAATCCACGTTAGCGCGGAACGAGAGCGCGGCACAATGTTCGAGCCAATAATTCATGTTACTATTTGTACCTACACGAGTTTCGCTTGTGTCGATGAGAAATTAATAATTTATGATCCGGCTTTCCCGTAACACGCTTATGTTACCATCTAATTGTGAACAAACTTTGACTCCCGCCAGCACTCCGCGTTAGTTATGCCTTATACACATTTCCCGCCCGGTTGTCAATAGTTTGAAATAAGCTCGCCATAATCTCTGGCTGCATTTCGACCGGTGGATCGATAATTTAATAAATCTCAAGAGATACAGTGCGAAGTAGATCTCTGTTCTGCTATTGAATTAATTCCTAATAATATATTACCTATCCGACGTAAAATCGGTTTCTCTGCTTTCGATGTCGCAATCGCGAAGTCTTCAATAAGAAATAAATTACGCGGCGAACTTGATGATAGAAATCTGCGCAGCTCAAAATTCAAAAGGAGACTCATTTGTCACAACGGTGTCCACGACAATTTTACAAACATTCCACACGAATTCTTCTTTGAACAGCATAGGTGTCCTTCCGCAGCTGTCCTCAAAGAAATGTGCCAGGCTTTCGAAGACTCGTCTTACCCGTAGACAATTAAGGAGGACCAGTTAGTCGCGGAAGTTTCATAAAGCGCCTTTCGAAACGGGCAACGCACAAGGCACGCAGAATAATTCGCCCCGCGAGGCCGCGTAACGAAGTCCCGGGTAACGCGACGAGGGCGCGAAAAAGAGGCGCAAGAAGAAGCAAACAGGGGGGGGCAGGTGGCGGGACGAACGGTGGAGGGAAATTTGAGAATAACGAGAGGAAGAAGTCGAGCCAGATTGGATTAAGTTTTAATCAGGATTCCTTCTTTTTCCCCATTTTTCTTTTCCAGATGGAGCCCCACTCGCCTCGACAGAACACCACGTACTAACCACCCTCCGCCAAGGTAATGCTTTTAGGGTCTTAATTTCTTAATTTCTCGACTCTCGGCACGGGTATCGCGGCCATATTACCGAGTTACCGTGCTAATCCTGTTACCGCTTCCGGTAACCACACTAGGTGCCGCGCCCGGTGTATTTGTCAGCGTTACTTCCGTGTAACACCTTCGTCAGGCTAATTAACCTGGCCGAGTGCTTTTTTTGCCGTTCGTGCTCTTTGTTTAAAAAGTGAGAGCCCCGGGGGCCGGTGACTACGAAATGCCGCCGTGCGTCCTCTGAATTGTTAAGGCGGGTAGGTGGCGAGGCTATTTGGACGGCGGCGCGTTTGCAGTTGCTAAACATGTTCAATGTTTCGGGGTGGCAATTAGCCTGGCGAGGAGCGATCATCAGAAAATTTACAGCTATATCTAGCAACAAAAGAATCTCGTCTAGTTTGTCTCCACCCCCGTTCCTCGTTCGTCTTCAAGTCGCGACTGCAATTTCGTTTAAATTAATTGCGTTACCAAATGCACGAGACCCTTCTAACTATTTTAAGACTTCATCCTCCTCGTCGTTACAGTAATTCTATTTGACACACAGAAATATACCTACCCTCTGAAAGATGGCTGAGAGGGCGGAGGGAGGTGGCGGAAGCGTCGCGCTTGTTCCCAAAACGGCGGTACCATTCCGACCACGTTGGTTATCTTATTATCTCCACTCTTCTTCCGCTGATTCTGAATTATACACGTAGTTCTGGGACCGCGTTTTCATCCTCGAGTACTCCGTCCCACGAGGCGTACCCCGCCAAACAATAAACGCACGGCCGACTGCCATTACTCTGGTAATCCCGCTCCTCGTCCGAACAATTCAACAAAATTGCTGCAAGACGGACGCGAAAATTGCCGCCAGAGATGATCCATTCAAGAGATGCCGGCCGAGTCACGAGGAAATTATTGCCGCGAGAGGCTGAGTCTCCGCGGCCCCGTTCCGTTGAGGAAACAACGGGAGCCGGGCCGCTTGAAAAGTGGAACCACGATGTGGTCCCGCGTTCTGGACGAATTAAGGTTGCTGTAATCGGAGCCTTCGTTCCATTTCTGCTGTAATTAAAGTTAAACGTCTCTGGTGGTAGCGGGTCCTAAACAGGGTGTTAAAAGTAAGGGGTCTAAGACTTTAGGGGCTTACGATACTCACCGAGAGGAGCAAAGAATGTTTAATCAACGTAGGTCCCAAAATCAATCCCGCAAAGTCTTCGACCCGGTTTTTTAAACGCCTTTCACTCGCGAATTAAAATCCTACTCGTCTTTCAGCTCTTCTACTGGGTTACTTATCCTGCAACACTATTCCTAGCATAATCTACTTATCCTTTCCGCCCTGTTCATATGCATGTACTCTTACTTCGTACTTTATTTTTTTTTACTTTACTCCGCCTTTCTATTTTCTCGTGTTTAGCTTAAAGTCTCAAGCATGGGCGTCCGGAGGGGGTGCAAAAGGGGCAGTTGCCCCCCCTGGATCTTGAGAAAATTCGCTTATTTTTCAAAACTGATCTTTATTAAGTTTTTGCTAAAAAAGGGAATATTCTTAAATTTCGGTTTTAAATTATTATTTAAATTGGCCCTATAAAATGGGTTAAAGAGGGGTATATTTTTATTTACCATCACCCCAAAGTTGCATCCCCTGGAAAAAAGTCTCCGGACGCCCTTGGTCTCAAGCTAATATTACTTTATGTCACTTAAGATTAATAAGTTAAGATTACTTTACTTGTTTATTCTTACTTTTTCTAATCTTTGTTTCCTTGTCCCTATTTTAGGTTAGTTTATAGTTCGCGGTTAGGCTGGCCAACAGTGTGGCCACTGCAGCCTCGCCTTTACTCTCTTTGTCGATGCTTTTTGCATATATTCAGGTTTCTTCTATTAGAGTAATAAAGGCGATTAATAATAATAATGTATAGTAGCCTCGGAATGAAACAAAAAATTGTACCCCCTCGAATATCTCCCGCATCGTCGCTGGCGATGGACAATACCGTCCCGTTTCACGAACCGAGCCCGTCCATGAATCGTCGACGTCGGTGGCCAGGGGTGTCTCACGCGGTGGTGTCTTCGGAGGAGGGCCTTCGACGATTTGCATTTAATCGCAATCCACGGAGTAACATACACGCCGGCGTGTGTACCGAGCAGATACGAATTCATAGTTTACACTGAACGGCCCCCTGGTTCATATACGCAAACTAATTGTACCGGCGGTAAATTACAGAGCTTGTACGCCGGCAACGGCAGCTGCAGTGCCGCATGTGCGCCTTGCACTACACGCCTCGTTCCACGGTGCACGCGTACGCGTATACAGTTCTGTGCGTTCTGCCAGCAGTACGAAGAGGAAGGACGGAGGGAGTAGGGTCTGAGAGAAAGTGAGAGCAATGAGGGTAGGAGAATTTTGGACAGGGGAAGGGCATAGTAAAATACAGGGTGCCGAAGAAGGAAGAAAGGCGGAGGGTTTTTTTTTAAACATATTCAGGACGGCGACGGTGTAGTTTCACGAACGCCCTCATTTTACTCATTATTCTTGCAATGATGATTATAAAATCGTATCCTGGTATTGAACAAGCTGCACAGCGTACTTTTATTTAACAGAATAGAAACCCCAAAATACACCTTTTGCCACGAAGACAGCGATTGTTCTGCAGTAGGTAACTTTGATTACACAAAGAACTTACTATTTAAAAAATTTAATATCCCAAAAGGATTATGTTCGCCGAACGATTTTCAACAGTTGGTTCTTTATTATCATAAATAACTTGTACCTATTGTGTACGCACTAATTACATATATTTTTCGTAATTAGGATTTCAAAAAGATAATCATTTCTCGATTATTTAAATTTCTGGTAGATGAAGTGAAATTAATCATTCCTTCGACACTTTCAACAACTTCAACCTGGAGGTTCCACTAAGGTTTTCAAATATTTTTAAATCCGAACACCCTTCGAATAGCACTGCACCATTACACCGCCAATCGCTTGAAAACAAGGGAAAACGAGTGTCTTTTACTAAAATGGGTGAGGAGCGAAGACAAAACACTGTGAGGCAAAGAGAAAACAACAAGGATAACAAGGGAGCGAAAAAGGGGATGCGTGGTTGCCACGGACTGCATACACTCCATTACGCCTCATTTGCATGTTGATTGCCGCGGCGATATTGACGGTTACGTTTTTTCGTAAACTTTAATTTGTGTAAAAGAGGGCTCACGTGAACGTGGTATAAAGTCAAACACCTGTTATCTGGATTTCCTACTTTTCCCTGCTCATTAGTGCATATAACTGATATCTAAACTGGAAAGGAACGGGCAATTAATTTACCTCCACAATCTTTCGAGTGTTTAATTATTTACGATGAAACCTCGACTATCCAAGTATTGTTACCTAGTAAACCATTTAATGTAGGTATGAATGGATATTTGGGAAAATCAATGAAACACATAATTGAACTGAAAAATCGATAAGAAAAATATTCACATACTTTCTATCGACGTGCGTTACGAAAAGTAGCACGTTTCAATTTTCTTACGAAAAGTAACACGTTTCAATTTTCTTACGAAAAGTAGCACGTTTTGGTTTGCCACGAAAAGAAGCACGTTCCATCGTTTCTGACGAATATTAGCACGTTTGGTCTTCTGCCGCGAAGACTAACACATTTGACTGCCTCGCCACGAAGAATAGCACATTTCGTACTGTTGCGACGAAAACTAGCACGTTATACTGTTTCGCCACGAATAATAGCACGTTTGGGAATTTATGGCGAAAACTAACATATTATCCGGTTTGGCCACGAAGAATAGCTCGTTTTGGATTATACTGCAGACTGCAGAAACTATCGCGTTTCAGCGCGTGGGCAGTTTAAAAGAATTCAACTGTTGAAAATATTGTTTAATAAATAATAATTCCATCTAATCTCCAAAAGACAACACATATGAAAATTTTAATCTACATAATTTAAGTAAGGGAGGGTGCGGGAATTGCGAACGCGGGGTAAACGCGAACATGCTATTTTTCGTGGCAAACCGCTCAAACGTGCTAGTTTTCGTAGCGAAAACCGAAACGTGATAGTTTTCGTGGCAAACCGCTCAAACGTGCTAGTTTTCGCGGCGAAAGACGAAACATGCTATTTTTCGTGGCAAACCGCTCAAATGTGCTAGTTTTCGCAGCGAAAACCGAAACGTAATAGTTTTCGTGAGAACGAAGGCAAACGTGCTACTTTTCGTAAGAAAATTGAAACGTGCTACTTTTCGTAACGCACGTCGCTATAATGTTCACACCTTTAGAAATATTCTTACAAAAAATATAATCCCAAGAAGGCATATTTCAAGAAAAATACATATATGATTTTACGGTCCACAAAATGAATTATAGTTCGGAACGATAGAAATTATTCAATTTTCATGTGATTCCTAGTTAGTGCGTTGTGCGTTTCATATTCTGCAACAAATGATCATTGCTTGCATTAAATCGCGATCATTCGATTATCCCAGAAACCAATTATCCGAGCACCCTGTTCTCCTAGTGTGCAGATGTAGCTGGTACGATCAAGGTCCTACAGCGTTGTTGCGAATCAGATAATCAGATAATGGGGATGCTTCATTATTTTCATGCTTTAGGCTCGACAACAGCCGTCCACATTTCCCTCGTTTCTCGTTATCATTAATCAGGCGTTTGATACGAATTCATGTCGCATCAGGAATTACTGCCTCCGCTCCCGTACGATATTTTTACACGACCGATGATGGAGTGTACCCGACGCGAGTGGATGTCAATTTTCTGCCCCAGGGCACTCGTAATTACGGGATGAAGATTCGAATCCTGTCGGTTTCCGATTGGAGACAAGCTCAAAGGGCCCTTTCATCGGAGTTTACAACACTTCGGAGAGGGCGTAGGGGCAAAAGGGCTCCGAGTGGATCTCCATTTTTTTTTTCACTCGCTTCTTCCTCGGTGCCTCATCCCCGCCTTTCCTTATTCGTGGCTTTTCGAAATGCTCGAAGCGTAAAATTGCTGGTAGAATCGTATTAAACGCAATGTCTGTTTGCCACCTGGGACCCCACGAACGGCACGAACCCTTCCTTCGCCGTCCGAGCCGACGAGCCCGGGCTTAAAAGTCGCGAGGAATTAAATTTCCGCGCATTTCCTTTGAAATTTTAGCCCTGAACAATTCTTGCGACAGAAAGAATGGACGAGGTTTGGAAAATACTTTGTCCCCAAAGAAAGAACACGATCGATGATCCACCAAAGAGGGATTCGATAAAAGTTGTACTGGGGCGCCTCAGGGTAGATTAGAGAAGTATTTTCTTTTTAGTGCTACAGAGAAATATTATTAGAATTCTTATGTAATCGTAGGAGAAAAATAGGTTCCATTTACAAGTGTCGAAGCGATTTAAAATTGAAAAGCTGTGTGATTTATAAACAATCGCTTCCACATATTTGATACTCCCCTCCGCCAACCTATTGCAACCTATGCACCCCTTTCTGTAATACGAAAGTAGTTAATCTAGGTGCCAAAGATAAGACTTGTAAAATTGACTCCTAACAAATGACAATTTTCAATTTAAAATAACAGACAGTGCCAAAGAAAGGAATAAAAAACCATGAGAATTATTATCGTTGAAGCTTATAGAGCCCTTGCAAGCTCGACACCGGCAAATAACCTTCACGCAGCAATCCCACCCTTTCGCACGCACGTTTGAAACAAAGCGCCACATGTCCCGAGGAAAATGCCCCTCGATATTCAGCAACCGCGATAAAAGTCAAAACACCGGACAAAAAGAATAGGACGAGAACCTGCCGCACAGTTTCCGAGGGATGGCGACGAGGCGAAGTCGAAGTGCCAGAGGAAAAAGAAAACGATCGGGGGAAGAGACGAGGGATCTGTACAAGAGAGTTTTTTTTTTCCACGGGCCTCTCGATATCACACAGAGGGTGGACATATGAAGTTAGCCAATGTGCCAACTTGCCCATTTCCCACTTATCGAGTTTCCTTGGCACCCCGTTTCGGAGCAGCGAAGGCCAGGGAAACGGCGGAGATACCGGAGGGTGGAAAAAAGGCGGGTTGGTGGGGTAGCGAAAAAAGAGGGTATGAAACGAAGACACGGGCGGGAGAAGTGGGTAAAAGCGGCGCAAGGGAGGCGAGGGCGAGGGCAACGCTTGCCGAGGTTTCCTTCTAATTTCTCGAACTTGATTAAAAGTTGTTCGGCATGAAAATTAAGTTTCGTCCCGGCTGGGTATCCCGTTACCACTTCCTATCGCCTTCTTTGGCGGCCAACCGCGAGAACAGCGTAGCTGTGAAATGCAGACTAATGGGGAATCCGTCGGCGGTGAATTGAAACGCGTTCATTGGTTAATAACAATGGCCATGGAATTGCCACGAGCGAGATGCTGACAGAAACATTTTTTAATATGAATCTTGCGGGTGTTTTTATGTGTGACATAAAATGAGGATTATGTAGGAGTGTCTTCACGATTCATCGAGATATCGCGCACAGTTACCCCATACGTGTAATATATTTTACTTATTCAACTTCCTTCTAATACCTTAATATTGCTACTCAGTTTACGATTCTGTTGCTCCTTTAAGTGACCGTACATGGTGTCACAAAGATCATCGGTGCACAACTTACAATAAATATTTTCCACCCCATCTCTATTGTCCTATTTATTCTTTCCTTAAGTGTTCGAATGGTTAAAATATTTTATAAAAGAAATAGTTTTAAAATTCAGGACATCTGAGAAAACCGTTTGACCTACAGAGATACAAATTTTCATGAAGCTTTTACAGAATAAGGAAGGTAATTGATTTCTGAAAATTTATTACCATCGAACATGCATTTGACGTTTTAAAGGAGTCACGTGCCTTTACAAATGGATGGAACAGAACATTTCGCACGTGGCGATGCAAGGGCAGCGGACTATGCTTCTCAGGTGTACAAGTAATTACTTAGTGAATATTGGATATCATGGAATTCATACTCGTTAATGCCTATTCCCAGCATCAATCCATAAATGTTTTATTACCTTGATCCAGGATGGATGTGCCGACCGAAGCCAGTTTGATGGAACAAATTATAAGTAACGTTATCCTGGCAAGCAGGCGGATTAAGCACTTGCTCCTTAATTATACAAGGTAAATTTCAACGCCATGATCAATATTTTAGCGTGGTTAACAGCGAAGCTTATGCATATCGAAGTGGACCGTACTTCCAGGGGAAATCTACAGGATTACCTTGGTTAATTGTTTTCAGACACTCGCCGGTAGGTTATCAGCCCCACAAAAAATTCCAACACCTGCACGTCTCGGTTACAGAAGGATTAACCAGAGTTACGGCCACTTATTTGGTTGTTTATGTTCAGAACCCTGTGATTCCAGCACGGTGACGATAAAGTTTCCTTAATTCGGTAAATCGACTGTACTGAACTCGTTCTTCGTAGGGAAAGCATATATTCCATCACCCTAATTTGTTTGAAATGTAAAATTGCTCCGTTCTTGGTTGTAATATCACAATCGTCCTGCTCGTCTTCAATATTAGTGGAAATATTAAACTTATAATTTTGAAAAATTGAAGGCTTATTAGCTTCCGAGTCGCGGTTATTAAGTTAGCGAGACTTTAAGTTATTTGTGGCGCTGTCACGTTGAGAAATGCACATGCAGTTCCATGGGAGTATCATTCAATAGCTTGAATTTTCGAGCAGGACCATGCCATTACCTGCTTGTTGCCATTTGTTATTAACGTTAGCCATGATTACTGCTTTTCATGATCCAATAAATGCGAGATCCCACACAGTGCATATTAAAAGACCTTCGGAATATTCGTTCCTCTGTCACGTGATTTTCGAAACTTCGCCTCGTCAGTGTCGATCGCCTGCTCTAAAATTCCATTACGAATAACAGGCAAACACGAATCACGTCACGGGGAAAGATGATAAATTAGAAACTAATTTCGCGGTGATTAGTCGTGTAACATTTTTCCTGAAATGAGATCGCGTGATTGACGTTGAAAGGAAATCATGGGATGGAATTCTTTAGGAGCTTGGGTTCCGTGCTACTTTTCTCTTGTAATAGAAGCGATTCTTTAGTATTGCGCTAGTTTGTATTCGTGTAGGTAGAATTACACCCGATGTGCATACATAAGTTCTTATTCCTCATTAAATTAGTAGCTGATTTCCAATTCCGTCCAAATAGAATCCATTCTATTAAAAAGAGAGAAATAACAATCATAGAATGAACTGCCACTTTGTAAATTTGGAAGCAATGTGGTTTACGATCCAGACATTTATTCTTTGTTACTTTGGAGATTTAATTTTGGAACACATCATTTCTATATAATTCGTCAGGGTGTCGATACTTTGGAAGCAATTTCTACTGTTACACGGTTCAACTTTGAAATATCATCTATTTCAGGAATCACGCTCATCAATTTTATGAATCATCAACGTCTGATTATGATTTTAATTATTCTACTCAAATTCCAAAGCTATACACAGACGGTCGAACAAGAAATTGTCATACCATAATCAACTTAAGGGGGAACACCACTGTGACAGCCGGAAATGTAAGCCATTTTTAAGAATTTTTTTCCAGGAATAATTTACAGTTTTCATAGAAAATTTTTATTATCAATCTTTAGTACGCTGTCTTAAGAGACTATTCAGAAAAAATAAATAGAAAAACATGCATAAATTTTAATATATTAATTAATCTTCTAGATCTTCCCATGCGAGCTGATCGAATGTGTAACTATGGAACAGCAGGTCCGAAATTAAATTTCTTTTTTTTTTTATACACTATATGAGTGTAGTTTCCGTTGTGCGTACGGATTCTTCGATTGAAAACCAATTTTTTTAAATACACTCGAAAAACTGTCCATCTTATTCGCGGATTTTCGAAAATTTTCTTCTAAAGCGCACCATTTTTACAAAAATAATTTTTTTTAAAAATCGGTACGTACAACGGAAACTACACTCATACCGATTATATTAAAAAAAAAATTGATTTCAGAGTTGCCGTTCCAGAGATATCGTTTCGATAAGCGACCTATGTTTTCTTGTGAGGGGTGTAGGAGATTAACTGTAGGGTAAATCCGGGAGACGCGGTCGGGCCGGAGAGTTGGTCGTGTCGCTATATTTCAGAGTCTATACGTAAAAATGCATTAAAGTGCAGACCAATTACTTCTCTAGAAGCCAAATAGTTGAATGAATAGCGTTATTTCGCTTCCTTCTCTGTTTTTCTGGATTTATAGGGTATAAAAGGTAAATTGATGTTACATTTAACCTCTTTTGTCAAACAGCGGTTGTACAGAATCGTATTTAAAATATACTTCTAAGTTTACTTTCCATTAATGTTTGGAATAATAAGATAGTAGAGTTATTGAGGGACAATGCAGCCAAAGTATTTGGCCATATTAACTCTTCCTCTCAAAGCTAACGAGAAGACCATGTCTCGCTGCAGAAAAATGAGATGGTCGAGTTATGATTCTTTTATTATTTTTGTTTATTTTTTTAATTTTTATTATTATTTTATTATTATTTTTGTTTATTTAGTTTATTTATTCACTTTTGTATTCATTTGCCTTGCTAATCGCCAGTAGGTAATTCACTTTTTCTTTGATGTGTCCTTTACTTGTTTAGCGTAAACAAATTAAATATCAATGAATCCGTAATTGTATTCGCTCATAAATAATTTTGCTTTATCCTTTGTTAATTTTCCATGAATAATTATGTGAGTGGTCTCTGCCAACGACGAAAACCATTTCTCCCGGCACCTCGGGGGAGGTGGTCAGATGTCATGACTTCAGTTTTCAACCCGATTTACAGTAAATATTGTCTTAAAGCAAATATTGACCAGTTTTTCTGAATCGGCATAAAATTCTGAACATATTAGGTTAGTTCTGATAAAATAAGTAATATCTATATTAGTTTTAATAGCCATTTTATATTAGGTCGACCGCGTCTCCCGGATTTACCCTATATGGAAATCTATGCATGTTTTTCTATTACTTTTTTTTATAGTCTCTTAAGACATTGTTCTAAAGATAGGTAATAACAATTTTATAATAAAACTGTAAGTTATTCCTTAAAAAAATCTTAAAAATGGGCTCATTTTTCCGGCCGTCACAGTGGTGGTCCCCCTTAAAACGACATATCTCCCTTGCAAATGACAGTACTCAATCTGTGCAATCCAATCTCCATCATTTTACTATTTCATTTTCTAAACCTACAGCATACCCCTGAATATTCTCGAAACGCCTCGCTGTTGGGCGCCTTCAACTGAATAAACAATTACACCAAAACCATACATCTCTATAAATCCTATTCGTCAACGAAGGATCGCGCGAAACAGCCGTTTCCCCGGGAATTTTGGCCCCGGGGCTTCGTTACCATTTAACTCGAGGCGTCGTTATCAGTTTTAGAGGGGATTCATAAAACCGTCGCTTCCGCGGCGCGTCAATTTCCGGGTGGGCCGCTCTTCGGCCGCACGTACATCACGTTTTTAGCCGCGTCACGAGAAATATAATTGACCGCGTCCGTTGCCCGCAACCATTAACGGCCGCGTGAAACCGGAATGGACCGTGTATATAATATAATTAAACGGCAAACAATATGAAATCAAATCCAGCGGAGCATTCGCCGCGCGTGGAGGGCCCGTCGGCCCCGTCAAACGGTGGTCGCTTCGTTTTACCGGCATTTAAATTTTATTAAACGTTTTACGATTCGCCGCGTGCCCGTTCGTCGGGCGCGTTTCGCCTCTCCGCGCTAACCGTTCACCGATTTTTGTCGGCCACCGACCGGGACTTGGTTTTTAACGAGCTACCGCTTCGACCTTTGGCCTACCGAAGGTGGGCGTCTATGGACGATACTCGGGGGATTGAATTAACTTGTTAACTCGGGAGGACGAGTTAACAGGAAATAATTTAGTAACTGCACTTCTGCGAGGGGTGGAAATGTAAGTACATGTGGCATTATGTTGTTGCCGTTGCTGAAATAAGTTCACTTCGTATTATCAATTTTCAATATATAACCTGGAACGTACGGGGGACGTTTTTGGTCCAGAAATAAATTAGTTGAAATGTTAGGGGCTGACGTATCTACAACTGGAGGATTTTGAAAAGGGGTAGATTTTTTTTGTATTTCCTTATATTGAGAATGTTGTTGTTATTGGAGTATTAAATGGAAATGTATGTAGTTAACGGAGTTATGGAATTATCAGAGAATTTGGCTAATAGGTAATAGCCTTGGTAGGCTTTCGAATCCTTACTAATATATAAAAGTGAATACGTTGTCTGTTTGTTTGTCCTTCTTTCACGCCTAAACGGCTGAACGGATTTCAATGAAATTTTGAATATGCATTAAATACGCCCTAGATTAGATTATAGGCTATTTATAAATATGCTATCTAAAATAATAAAAAATAATAATAATAATTCCCGGGTGAAACCGGGTAACGGGTCAGCGAGTTTATTATATCCTTATTAAGTGTGTGTCTCATTAAAGGCCATAGAAACGCGGTAGATATTAAAATGGCAAAACACGCTATATAATTTTCTATCATAGTTAAACTATCGTAGATATCTTAAGAATTTGCAAAACAATCTGAATAAAAAATTATTCTTTATCATACCATTCATCCCTTAGAATGCGATGTCTTTTTTTTCTACATTTTCTAGTGTCATTTCGATCTCCAAACGCATGCAATTGGTACTAAACAAATGCGCCCCATTCTTATGCATAACTAAACACCGCTGGTGGGAGGAGATATTTAACCGTTAAATTCTGCAGTCAAAGAAACCGAGCATGGAGCATGTAACCGTGTCACTTAAATGGAACGGATGCGCGGAGTATTCCAATCACCCTGATACACCTCGCCGTTATGATGGCCAGTGAGCGCAAACTGCACTTACTTAGTTTAACTCCGTCAGGGTGAAAGCTACACGGAATACGAAATTCGAGCTGCCGAATTCCGGGTGGAGAATTGTTAACTGCTCCATCGCAATACTCGTCATTAACGTCCTTAGGGAAATAGTATCCTTATAGCAACTCCCTGGAAACAATATCCATGGTCGTACCTACTGTCCTCGAACTTAATATAGATCTCTTCAAACCACTTCGATGATAAATTTTAAGGTGACAATAAAGTGCACAGTACATGATGATCGACAGCCCTATGTGATTATTGATAATAATGTCTGTATAGAAGACTAGGAACTATTAAGAGACCTTAATCTTGCTTCTTTTTTTAAATATTTACGATACAGTTACAATTATTATAATCTCAGAAATCGTTATGACGGGGGCAGAGGAAATTATAGAAGTAGAATTTGAAATCAGGTGGTTTTACAATTACACCATCAGCTGCCATTCTAACCACATCAAGTTGAACCAAGCTGGTGCAGTGAAATTTGTAAAATCCTGCACTTACCGAAGCTAGTAACTTTAAATCCGCATTGATAACCTATTTTCTCTCAAGTTTTCCTCTGCGATTATGTTGTAAGATATTAAAATTCCCTCATTTTAAAATATCTCTCATCATGTCCAAATTTCCTACTCTAACAACTTTCAAGAATGTTGAAACATACATGGACACGCACAGCTGGAGCACTTCTTAATTTCATATTTTCGTGCCAGCATCGAAGGTGGCCTTCAACGCACCTTCGACACACACTGAATATTCCCTTGACCTTCGCACTGGCGCTAAATCACGGCCAGTACGAGGTGTAAGAAGTTGCACAAGGTTCTCCTGCGACGGGGACGACTTCGCTACGGACTCGACTATGCGTTCCCTAATTTATTCCATCTTAGCCCGCGTTTGGGCTCTGATTTTCAATTCGTGCCCCAGGGTCTCCTGCTCTTCGCACAAAGTGTTTGGTGCACGCCGACCGATACACTTCCTCCTGCAGCCGGCTGCTTGAGCACTATCTACATGTAAATCTAATATGCGCTCCGTGTATTCTACGAGCCTTCGTCGTAACGACACCTTCTCAAGGCGTCTGGGACGCTCTCCCTTTGGGACGGCATCGAGCTACGATGCTAATGGGGCCATCGAAATATTCCTAGTGCCGTGGCTTTTCTGGCGTCCAAGTTCGCGGTGGAAAAGTTCGCCCCGTATAACAAAGACGAGCAAAATTAGCCTACGTAACTTTGATGGGTGGCTTGGGAATTTTGTGAGGGGCGAAAAATACGGGCGGTTCGTCGTCCTTACACCATCGTGAATTCGATCTGCCATTAGGATTAAATGAGTATTGATTTGCTTGAGAAAATGTGCATTCAAAGTTTTGACCTACATATATCAGCTTACTTAAACCATAACTTGATTGATACAAGAAGGAGAAATGTACAGCGATGGAACACGTCCTCACAACTTCCACAATGCAGCTAGAACTCGTCTATATTTCTATCGAAATACGTACTTGAAATTCCGGCTCTTCCACCCTCGATTTCCCAAATTCTCCATATGCCCCACGCAAGCTTGCTGCAGCCGAAATGGAGACCCGCAATATGCAAACGATGTGCACCAGGTGTAATTTAGGCTTTGAGAGTCGCTATTGAAAAGGAGGATCCTAATTAGAATCCCAGAATGATCCTTTAAAAGTGCAAATTGAAATTAGTAGGGGAGGGTTGCCTATATCGTACCACTTAAGACATTCTAAGTTATATTTCATATTTGGTACTAATTTGAACGGAAATGACTATTGGATATTGGAGCTTGGTCTTTTAGGCACCTACTATTATACGCTTAACCTTTTGTTCAGAACAAATTAATTTGTTATTAATCTTTTTGTCACATTACTGTAAACGGTACGGTTTAGGCAACCGGTCTCCTAAATCGTAACTGCACTAAAAATAGTGTCAATAACAAATAAAGAAGAAACTATTCAATATGCAGTAATGATTATTATATAGTTACATATACATATGTATATGAATCACACACAGGCCGCAATAAACTATGTATATGATATATGTACATAACCTATATAACACACGAGTTGTCAAATCCTACTGGTACGATTGTAGTGGTACGATTTAGGAAACATGATCAATTTATTTATAAATATAAATTTAAACTTTATAATGAATGTAATATGTACTTAAAATGAATGTAAAATATTCTACATTAAGGCCTTACATACGTCTAGCAGCGCCAAAAATGCGCTAAAAGAAATTTTTTTTTTAGTAGGGATAACAATAGAAATTAATAAAAATAAATAGTACACATTGTTTATTGGTATTTAAACTTTATAAAAAAATTTATTTCACTTTATTTTTACAAAAATTACTATATAAAATTTTTTTTTCTCGAAACTACTTTTTCCGCCACGGTCTGCATGATAACTCATACAGTTTTTAATATTTTTTGATGCGATTTTTTTTAAAATATTCGAAATTGTTTTCTCTATAGTGTGTCGAGCCGGATTTTTTATATTTTGATTTAAAAATTTTATAAAAATAATTAAAGTGGAAAATTTATGACGTAAAACGCATACTTTTTTTTAAACTGCCATAAATTGCTAAATTTTTCGAAATTCAAAATTCCGGCTCGACACACTATAACTACAACTTTATTTTACAAGAATTTTTTTAAATTTTGCAGATCGATCAACATTTATTGAAGATATGATGCCGACCGTGGAGCAACTTTTTTTTCTTAGTGTTGTGAATCACGTGATTTTTTATATAGTAATTTTTGTAAAAATAAAGTGAAATAAATTTTTTTATAAAGTTTAAATACCAATAAACAATGTGTACTATTTATTTTTATTAATTTCTATTGTTATCCCTACTAAAAAAAAAATTTCTTTTAGCGCATTTTTGGCGCTGCTAGACGTATGTAAGGCCTTAAACCCGCTTTTAGAGAAATACATAAATACAGGAGAAAATTGCATTGTTTGATTATTATCAGCTAAAATAAACTGGTAAAAAGTTACATCAATCATACCTGATTTTTTTAAATGCTTGTAGCACGCACAAAATAGGGTGTAAGCTCGAAAAGTTTTGCTTCTATTTCTTATTTCGCATTTACTTGATATTTTTATCATCAGACGTCGTTTGTATTCATTAATTTTTGAGAAATTGATGCGGTACGATTTAGGTGACCGGTACGATATTGGCAACTCTCCCCTACAAAGAAGGTCAACGGATGTACGATTTCAAAACCACCGAGAGTGGCACATTCGTATCAGAAATCCAATCCCCGTCTCAACGAAGATCATGACGAATTCGTGTGCCGAAATTGAGAGCTCTGCCATCTCCTCGCTGGCATCGGAACGGAAACTGGGCACAGGCTCCTTAATAACGCGCCCCGATGAATTTCAATATTATTTTAATATAAACACGCCGGCTGCCGATATCAACGGCCAGGGAGCTTTTTATCACAGTTCTTTTGTAAGCTCGCTTTAACCGCGTCGCATTGGCGCGGGCAACCGGAATATTCGCATACCGAATGCCGCTGCAAATTTCCCCGGGTGGTATCGAGCTTCTATATCATTTCCATTGCTTCAGTTTTGCCTGCTGCTCTTTGTTTTTCAATTTCGACGTGCCTGTTTCTTCCTTCTTTGTTTCCCACCTTGTTTTTTTCTATCTGCCTCCTCCTTTTTCACCGTTTTGTTTCATCCGCCGTGAAATACCCCCGCGGCGATTATTCCCTCGCTTTCCCCGAAGCCTGGCTCGACGAATCCACCTGCCACGGCGCAAATTTGTCGAATAGCTGGTTTAATTTTGCGCCACCTTGCGCGGGAAAGGATTCAATAAAGTCGGCTTGTTGCCGGCATCCGGCTATCGGATTCGATTCAACGTTAGGAGCAGTAAGCACAGTATGTACAGTGTAATTCAAATGTATTTCCCCCGTTCTGCGTGCTCCCTTCGTCTTTGCACGGAAGCGTTTCACTTTAGTATTTCTTTGGTATTCTTACGACCGTTGGATTTCGATTCGTCTCCGCGTAATTGGTATAATGTGATTCGCATGCCGCGAGATAATGATTAGGGTGGAGTGAAAAAAACATTTTTTCAATGATCAAATTCTAATAGTGCGTAAAAGTTGTCTACTTGGCCCAATAAAACGTGTAACAAATTTCAGCTCGATCGGATAATTTCTTCTGTGTGCACCAAAGGCCTTAACTTTCAAAATTTTAGTACAAAACTTAAGAAACTGCAACTTTCTTCAGCTGGTGGATTCTACCTTTTTCTATACCCAAGACTATATTTGTTGCGTAAATGAAGCAAAGAAACACCCGTGGCTGGTTTCGGAACGATAGGAATGGCACTGTAAACTATAAAAAAATGCAGCTCTTCGCTCACTTTCCTAACGGAACAAGTGGCCCAGAACCAACCACGCGGAGGTAGCTGTACGTCGGGCTCCTTGTTTTTTGTATTTTACATTTTTTTCGTTTTTTTAAATAATTTAATTGTATTTTTATGTATTTTGTATTTTATATATTTTTTTTTTCTTTAATTTTAAGTTTTGTACTAAAATTTTGAAAGTTAAGGCCTTTGGTGCACACAGAAGAAATTATCCGATCGGGCTGAAATTTTTTACACGTTTTATTGGGTCAAGTAGGCAACTTTTCCGCACTATTAGAAATTGATCATCGAAAAAAGTTTTTTTCACTCCACCCTAATAATGATGCTGCGAAGTGTGTAGTATAAGTGGTACTTAACACTTCGACGGAGATGAGTTTAACCCCTCGGCTACCACCTCAGTATCTGGTACGGACCCTAAGTTTTCCACTGGTCGCCCACCTCCGTATCTCGTACGGACCCTCCGTTTTCCACTGGTGGCCCGCCTCCGTATCTCGTACGGACCCTAACGTTTTCCACTGGTGGCCCGCCTCAGTATGTATCTGGTACGGACCCTTTTTGTAATGCGGCTCCCGCGTCAGTGCCAGATACTCTAGAGGCTGTCTGTACCGTGATGTTTCAGTGTCGAGGCCTCAGGTAGCAAAGTGTCGTTTTCGTTCCGAGGGCCCGGGCCTCACAGTCAGTTTGTCATTTCAGGGGTCGGTAGCTGAGGGGTTAACCCCTCGGCTACCACCTCAGTATCTGGTACTGACCCTCCGTTTTCCACTGGTGGCCCACCTCAGTATCTCGTACTGACCCTCCGTTTTCCACTGGTGGCCCGCCTCAGGTAGCAAAGTGTCGTTTTCGTTCCGAGGGCCCGGGCCTCACAGTCAGTTTGTCATTTCAGGGGTCGGTAGCTGAGGGGTTAAGGAAAAATGAATTGTGAGGGGAAGACAGACAGTTTGTAAGGGAAAACGGATTGTGTACTGTCAGACGCATTTCACGAACGTTATAGCAGGCTCTACTATCATTTCATACGCATTGCTTTAAATATTATTTGGCATGGAAGGTGTTCGCATTAACCCTCTAGGGACGAGTGGGACTCCAGAGTCCCATTCAGATTAACACATTTTTATTTACGTTCCATCAATAAGATCGAGATTTGATTGGTATAGTGACCTTTAGTAGGCAGAGAAGAAATTGTTGTACCATCAGAACCCGAAATTAAACTTTTTTTTGTTATGAACAAATTAAAAAAAAAATTAAAAAAAAAAATAACGAGTAGCTTCCAAATCCGAAGTATAAAATAGACTATTTTAACGCTCAAAAAAATTCTACGTTAAGTTTAAAACATCCCCGTACCTAGAGGGTTAATAACGCACTTAAAAATATCATACAAATTTATTATTTATTTACTAGTTCTAGTCACTCTAACCGGTGTGTAATAGACTTTCGTGACTGATTGTACATTCTTTCTTCTCTTTAGTAAAGTCTAGTCCTATTTTCTGAACTGGGTGTTACAAGGATTCAGGATTTTAAAAATATTGTGCATTCGCTAAACTGACATGGGAGCACTATTCAACAAAAAGCGCAAATGACGTAGGTTCTCATTTTAAGGTGTCATTCCACTGTGAAGTCGTGAAAAATTGTCATTTTTTAGGATCTATGTTTTAGTAAACGGAATGTTCAACGTAAATAATATTTTGTCTACTTATTAATACACTTATTGACAGTATAAAAAAAATCTGTTTCAAATTTTTAACATTTTTTTAAAATATCCTGATTTTTCGGCCAGTCAAAGTAGAGTGACCCCTTGAGGGCGTTTTTGATTCTACTAAAAGATGACATTGCAATCTAATTATATGTAGTGACGTTCTCGTTACTGTCGTTTGAGATCTGCATTCTATGAAAAATATAAACTACATGTATCACTCATCCAATTAATTCGCAATAGCAAATTGACACATTTGTTCCATTGCACAAGGTACTGTGAAAGAAATATCGGGGCACCGTTCAATTTTCTTTCTGACGGATTCTCTTTTTCAAATTTTATTCCCTCCTGTTGCTGCCGGAAGTCGGAACGTACAGGGATTATCCGTGAGCGCGAAGGGCCGTCGATAATTCGGCCATTTAACTTTTCTAAATCACGAAGCGACGATTCGGGGGACAGTTTATTCCCGACGCATTGGAGGAGTCGCGTGTTTACACGGGCACGTACTAAATCCTACCATGAAATGGGGATTAGCAAAGCAAGGGAACCAGCTGAAAGCGGACGGTATATCTCTGGCGGGCAATCGATAACGAGGCTTGGGAATTATTCGGCAGCCAGTGGCTTCTTTGAAATCAGCCATTTCGCGCACGAAGGATAATATATAACCTGTATCAGGACCTACGCCACGGAGAGAAAGAATGCGATCTGATTAGAGGCTGAATCGAGCACCCCCGTCGCCTTGGTTCACGCTTCCATTCTGATCTTTCTTTCTTCCTTGCACACCCTTCTTTTACCTGTTTTATTAACCCGACAGGAGCAAACGTGCACGCGGCTCGCTGTGGACGATTCTCCCATTTGCCTTACGAGTGTGAATACAGGACCCGGTGAAATGTATGGGTTATTGAAAGTTACGTAGCTACAGTGGATCGTGTAACCGATGAAATATTTAGAGAGAATAATCGCAGTACGTATCCATACCTTCTTCCCTCCTTCTTCTCCGTGATAGTCAAACTTGTGTTTGACGAAGAAAGCGGCGAAGTGTCGAGAGAAATAAATAGAGATTGTGGATTAGCACTCCGAGTGGCGTCAGATTTTGAAAATAATTCCTACAACACTTTCGATGCTTTTGTAAACATATGAACGTGAAAACACGCGAAAAGTTCTTCTAATATTGCAAGGAAAATGCAATTATGGTACCACTTTGAGTCTCATCATGCACACTCGGTTAGCACTCCTAAGTATTCCACGAGATTCTTCCACCAAATCAAAAAAGCCGCCCCAACTAGCGACTGACGCGTGCGCACTATCCCCCATCGACGCGCCGTTAAGGGGTAACACCGCTCTAGAGGCAGAAAAAAATACCTAAATTTGACAATTTATTTTCGGAGTATGACAAACGGAATAGAATTTATTTTCAGAGGGTTTATTTAACACATATTGAATTGCGAAAAACAATTTTTTTATTGTCATTTTCAGACAAAATGGCGGCGACAGAGCCCGTTGTCGAAACCACTTCTTTCAAACTGGGAGGACGGATTTCTCGGAGACTATTGCATGGATCGATTTGAAATTTTTACAGTAGCTTCACAACAATATTCTCTTTAGAATTACGTAGCCGTTTTTTGATTGAATGTAAACTCTTTTTTTTATAAACAATTTAATGCTCATGTTTAGGGCAAAAGATCAATTCATTTCTTAAAAAGTGCACCACTTCCACAAAAATTGATTAAAAAAAAAACCCCCTACGCACTTCCAAAGCCAATTGTATATAGATTATAAATATTTTTTATTTTTTGTTCCCGGACTCATACATGCCGAGAAATCCGTCCTCCCGTGGCGGTGTTTTCAAAAAAGCTGTTTTCGACGACGGGCTCTGTCGCCGCCATTTTGTATGAAAATGACAATAAAAAAAAATTGTTTTTTGTACTTCAATATGTGTTAAATAATCCCTCTGAAAATAAATTCTATTCCGTTTGTCATACTCCCAAAATAAATTATCAAATTTAGGTCTTTTTTTCTGCCTCTAGAGTGGTGTTACCCCTTAAGATGCCAACCCGTCTCTTCCTCCGATGTAACGAGAGGATCCCTAGCGGAGGTGAACGAGTCTCCTTCCTACGCTACTGGAATTTAATACCAGGATCAGGAACGGGCACGGTGGCCATGGTCACTCAGACTTTCGTTCTGCTTGCAACTTACTGCCCAGACATCTGCCATCGAGACCGAGATCTCATCCGCTGGATTACGTCCAACCCCCTCTGCACGGGCTGGAATCGAACCGTCGTTCTGTCACGTAACGTGACATTATGCTAATTTCATGGTCATTAGCCGGTCGCGTGGGCACCCCCGCGGTTCCCTGACCGTCAAATGCGCGAGGTCGTACCGCGTTAAATTACGAATAATTACGGGCCGCCCCGCGACACTGGATCTCCGTCCGATCAGAAGTTGCGGCCACGAACGAACGGGCACCGTTAATAAAGGATTATTGTCGGGATTTGCGTGGCGACGACGCACGGCGATGCTCGTTTTTTTTGGTCAGACGCCCGTAGACTCCGACGACGATCGATTCTCTCTTTCCCCTTTATCGCCTGGTCCCGGTGATTTATTTATCAGTCCAGGCGGAGCTCGATCCCTCGCCACGGTTTTTGTACAAAGGAACGCTATTTCTGAGATTCTGAGTTAGGTCACGATCGGGTACTGGAGCATTTTTGTGGCTAAATGAAATAATTTGAGTTTGAATATTTTCTTCAGTTCCGGGGACGAGGGAGGTTTAAGTAAGGAAATTGCGTACTGTTTTCTTAAAACATTAATTACTCGCAATTTCACCAACCGTCGACTGATAACTACTTCGTGCAATTTCATTTCGTAACATCCGCGTAACATGGAAAGCAAATTATACTACAGTAATTCGTCGTTATTGTCCCGTTTTTACCATGCGTAATAGTCCCGCTCACTATCCCCACCATTTCTTGGAATCCTTCAGTCGAGAGTGAGAGAATCCGAGAACGTGCGAGAGAACAAAAGAGTCGACACGAAGTTGCCGTCGGCTACGAATGGTGTCCGCATCGCGTTGTTGTCCCGCCGCCAGCCCCGTTCGTCGGGACTATTACGACGAATTACTGTACTACATTAGATAAGTTTGTAGTTTCTAGCACTTTCGCGCGTCTGTTTTTCTTGGACGCGAATGAATTAATTAGGAAATGATAGGGGTAAACAGTGTAGTTGTTGGCCACCTGGCAGTGATTGGCCTTTTTTTTAAAAAACATGAATATTAAGAAATAATGTACATTATGCCTTTTATAATGAACATACTCAGATACCTTCTACTTTCATGCGTCGAATGCAATCACTATTTCGCTAATAATTGTTATACTACGTGTAAAAAATAGACGACTTGAAATCGATGCTTGAAAACTACAGTGATTGAATTGAATAGCCATACGGTTACATCAGGCAATTCTTAGATAATTTAATGCATTCGTGATATATGTATATATAACTCTCATATTCGTTATATAGACAAATAAAGGTTTAAACTTTATAAAAAATGATTATTTATTCATTAAAATAATACATTATTGCAGAAATTATAGGTGGCCAAGAACTGTAATGTAAATAATGTTTCAGGACAGTCATTGGCCACGAGGCCAATGGATACCTAACTGTCATAGCAGCAGTGAAATAGCTGTGTTGTGATTTTAAAAGGTTATGTTTTAAAAGAAAATACTATTAATACAATGTAAAAGAAGGTGCAATACTAGCTAATATAGAAACATTTAAATAGAAAAGGTATTATAGGTTATATATTTTTACTAATATTACATTGCATTTAGTTTCATTTTATGAATATATCCATTTTTATTTAATAATTTAAATCCTGTTTCTAACCGAATTAATTCATTATTTTACATTAACATTATTTCATAATTAGGTCTTAGAGCATTAAGAATTAGGTAGGGTATATGTTACATATAGGTTATGAAATAGTGGCCAATAACTGCCAAACGATCGGCCAATCATTGCCTTCGTCTGGCCAATAATTATGTGTTTTGATAGGAAACGTATTTTCTGTAAAATTTTTGTGGATCCTCCTACTCTTTCTTTAAACAAATTCTATTTCTAGACTATTAGAGTCGTTTACAGCTATTAACACTAATTGTGTTTCTAAAGCTAGCAAAATAAGACTTATAATTCAACGCTTATGTGAACCTCTGACTTAGGTGGCCAACAACTACACTGTTTACACCTACAGGATTTACTAAACTCGAAGTCAATTGGCTGGCGGCGAGCAAAATTCCCGGTAATCCGCGTTCGTGCTTCCACGGGACGCGCTGAAACGTGCTCCACCGCGAGAACGGTTCACAAGGTGTTAAGAGAGATATGAGAATTTCCGGAAAGAGGCGAAAACGATTTAATTACGCGACCGTGAATGTGGTTCTTCGCAAACGAACGTGTCGGCCTCCCTGCGCAAAACGTTAAGATGATGGCACTCGACGAAATGGTAATAATTGAATCTCTTTCCCCGCGATCGCAAAGCGTCCGTCCGTAGGTGACTTTTTTTAATCGTAAGCCGGAGTGTCTGGTTAAACTGGGTTCGTTTCTTCTTGTAATTTAGAGGCGTGGTTATTATTATTGACGGATTTTGTCCATTAGTATTTGATTACGGGGCAAAATCGGGTACCTATACTTCCTATGTATGGCGTAAATGTCTTATAGGAGCTGATTTCTAATCTTTAAAGAATCCAATAATAATTTTGGTTATATGTATAGGTCACGGGTGGGCTCATAAGATTTGCACAAATGTTGAGGAGGGCCACGAGACCTTTATTTGTGATTTTTGTCCACTAGATAAATTAAAATAAATTTATGTACAAATTAATATTTGTACAAAATAAAGTAATAGTAATAAAGGTTTTATAATTATATCATATTTTATGAGTTTTTTAATAGGTATCCGATATTACCCATAGGGTAAAACCGGGTACTTGCATACTTCCGAGAAATCTTGTTTTCCTGTAAGCCAAATAGTTTTTTCACAAAAGAACTCTCATTTTCTGATTCTGCAAGGTCCAACTAAGATTTACAGCGGTGTTCAAAGTTTATTTTTCTGACTTTTTGCTAGCAAGAAAAATACATTAGGCACCCGGGTTTGCCTCACTTTCCCCTATTTCTGTAGGCTCAGGATTTCTCTGTAAATTTATTTTGACAAATCTATTTACTTCTACAGCATTCAAACATATCTACACATTTTCTACCTCCCTCTACCTTTTCCAACCTAACGCTGTCTAAAACTGCCAGTTGAAAGTCACTAAATTACCTCATGCAACCAAGCCCTTGTACTAATTACACCGATTAACAGACGTCCCCAGCAAAACAATAATAAGACACTCAATCCATACAGCACTAAACTTCAATATTTCAACATTCTGCTCCACATATCCATCCACAGAACCCTTAACATCGCTATTTCAACATTTCACCCCCACTCATCCATATCCCGCTTCCAATCAGAATATAAAAACAATTGTCCCATAAACGGGCCACGATGGAGACAATGGCAACATTTTATCTCAGGTGTGCACCCTTATGCTGCTGGAGAAATACGAGTTCCACAGGCTCGCTCTTCGACCCAGGGACGCCGCGCTGGTTCAAAGCGATGAAAGTTATCATCCATTCTACGACATCGTTGCAACTCCTTGCTCTCTTTCCGTTCGCCAACTTACAGCGAATAATATTCTGCGGCTCCGTTAATCCAGGAGCCATCATCCAGTATCTCTGGGAAAGGTACACAGGTAGTTGGAGTTGCCGCGTAACCGGTAAACTGGACGTAAAGTTGCCACGTTATGGCCGCAGGCGTCGCGTGCGTTTCACGCACGGCGAGAAGACAGCCCCGGACGTCTTTAATGCTCCGACGCTGGGGGTGTTCAGGCTGTTTACGGCGAATAAAAAGCTCAGCGGGGGTAAATATTCACGGGCCAGGCCCGTTGCCGCGGAATCGCGCTGGCAGTCGCTAATTCCTTTTCGCTTAAAATCGCATTAACCATCGAGCCTTTCCATGCCTCGCTCAACAAACACGTGGTTAAGGATGTTGCGTCGAATAGAGCTCACGACGTGGATTAGGCTCTATTGTTATTTTGGAGTGTATGTTTTACATGTTGGGGAACGTTATTCGTGTTATAGAGATTGCTACGAAGATTGGGATAGAAAATTGCCCGTCTTGGGTCAGGGGTGCTCTGTCAGTGCTCTGGTTTTATGTGCAAGTGTGTTCACTTGTTTCATTCGTCATATTGTGTGTCGTGGTGTGACGTGAGTTGTGAAAGGAGGCTGCAGAATGAAGGGTAGAAGTTGTGGGACTTATTAGAGGGTTAAGTGGGCTGAATACACTTGCTGACACTGAAAAGATGATTGTATTGAAATGATTAGAACGGAGTTCAGAAGGTTTGCGCGTGAGCCTAGAAGTTCAATGTTGCTTCAGGTCTATCACTCATTAACGTCATAATAATTTATTTATTTATTTATTTCACATATACGGGTAAGACCCATTTCATAACAGAATTAGTAATGAACGATACATAGTAGAGACGGACGTTACACAGAAAAGAAAAAGAAAGACAAACGAAATACCGTTAAGGAACTAGTTCTTGATCAGGCACTAATTTTTGATCAGTTCATGAAATAAATCGTTCTTTTAAGTTTATGTCAATAAATAATTGTTTGAAATAATTACTAACATAAAAATTGATAATTCAAAAATATATGTGTTGTCCGTGAAAGCAGTTAGTATTGTTAGTTTTCGTGAAAATAAATGTGTAAGGTGGCCCACTTGACAGAAGGCCCTGTTGAACGCCATCTCTTATTGTTCGAAGTAATAGATCACCATCGACGCCACAGTCGATTTCTTTGCTGGTTGTTGCGGTATTAAAGGTTATTTTCATACATTTTGCTTACAATAGTTTACTTTACAATGTAGAGCAAGAATTTTAGTATTATATGTATCATTTTGCTTTAAAAGTCACTGATCATTATTTAGTTCCAATTTTTTCTTGTGGAACTAATTTTTGATCACCTGAATAAAAAATAGGTTAGGACATTTTAAAATAATAAAAAAAAAAAATTTAGATGGTATAATACTAAAAATAAGTTTATTTGGTACTTTCTTTTTAATTAGTATCCGATTATTTACATTGAATAGTTCCTTACCTAATAAGAAATTAGTTCCCATGTATTTTAGATGATCAAAAACTAGTTCCTCACCTGACCAAAAAATTAGTTCCCATGTATTTTAGATGATCAAAAACTAGTTCCTGACCTGATCAAAAATTAGTTCCCATGTATTTTACATGATCAAAAATTAGTTCCTAGTCACCTTATTATTCCATACTTTATAAATAATGAAATTATACTTATTTTCAACTTTTTAAATTTTTTCCTTATATTTTAAACATTAATTCATCTTTTAGTATAAAAAAGTCTATGGTTTAAAGTTGTATTAGGTTAAAAATAAATATTAAAGCGGGAAGCCCTCTAAGCTGATCAAAAACTAGTTCCTTAACGGTATGTAGAGTAGAACAATGATTATGAAACCCGAGAAATGTGCACAATATTTTGTGGGGGATTATTTTTTATTATTTTTTTATTATCATTTTCATTTATTTATTTTATTTAGGTACTCACTTTTGTATTCATTTGCCTTGCTGATCGCCAGTAGGTAGTTCACTTTTTGTTTGATCTCCTCTTTACTGGTTTAGCGTAAACAAATTAAATATCCATAAGTCTGTAGTTGTAGTATTCACTCATAAATAATGTTGCTTTCTACTTTGTTATTTTCTCATGAAGTGGTCTCCCCCAATAGAAGAAGTCAAAATTTGAGTTTTCAACCCGATTTTTCAGAAAACATTGTCTTAAAGTACATATCGACCAGTTTTCTGAATCAGCATAAAATTCTGAAAATATTAAGTTCATTCTGGTAATATAAATAATATCAGTATTACTTTTAATAGCCACTTTACGTTAGGGTAACCAACTGTCCCGGACTTACCCCACATATCTTCAAGGTTTTCCACATCACCCTCTATTCTCATATTTACTTCTCAGCAGCCACGAAAGATCGGGTTAACGCAAGCACCCCCGTTATCATAATCTCCACTATGAAACCGTTCCCAATTTACCCTCACCCACTCATCAGCTCTCAAAGCACCGTCATTCCAATTAAAATCTATCCTCCCAATAGCACAACTGTGTCCTCCTTTTTACTCTTTAATTCCGTCCGCCTCTGGGGGCCGCTGATCAAACGTCCGCAACTATTTCGCGTTAGAAACCTCGAACGTGGTACCAAAATAAAATAGCCCGGCTGAAAGGTGGGGCGAAACGAGTTTTCATCAAAGGGGCCGCGTATAAATCATCTGGAAATCGGGATCGGTCAGAATCGAGAGGCGTGCACGCAGGGGCGCGATCGGCCGTCATTGAAAGTCATTCGTCTTACTCGAGGTATGGGGCGCGCGATGGGCACACTTATCTCGCTTATCAATGAAAGCAACCGGAAGTGCTTGCAGAGCAGCGCCAAACGAAACGATAGATGCGAATCGAATGATGGATGCGCGCGGCAAACGCTTCGCATTCCTCCTTTCCCACGTCACTTAAACCCGGAGGATCCATCGCCCGGCCGAACCACTCGAGGCTCAGCCCCTTTTTGCATCGAGCCGCGCGACATTTCTATCGCGTGATTGATAAAACTGCGATTTCATCATCGTTGGGGATAATTTCTCTGTGAACAAGGTCCCGGGTCCCTCCATCTTCTCGCGGTTCGTCCTTCGGATTGGACGGGTCTCGGTTAAGTTTCTCGTGCAGTAGTCGTGGGGACCGTCACCGAGACACGTGAACGCCGGGACGTTCTCCGTTACGGCACCTTGGAATTTTATTTTCGAATGTGACGTGTGCTGCGTTTTGCATTACATTGCCCGAAGTATATATAGGTATATTTAAATCTGGGAAGACAGTCTTGATAGCCAAGTGAGTCCACAGAAAAAATGGAGGGGTTTTAAACGAGGATCGAGATGGGCATGCAAGTGATCCATCACGACTTCTCTCATTTTTCTCATTGATACTTCCCACTTGCTACGAGACTGATAAATGGACTGTACCTTGGAGACGTAATTTTGCGAATTTTTTCCTCGCCATAGTGATGCGAATCCTCCCCTGAAAAATTTGCGACGCCATCGCGGAGGCACCCTGTGTCGAGATAATGCATACGGTACAATGAGGAGTTGTTTGGGAGTGCTCGAACTAATGGCAGTCAATAGTACGGTGATAGCAACGACGACCACTTCGAGCACCTGCTACGAAGGAGTGTCTCAACTACAAATCCTTTTACCCCAAGGCGAAAGAGCCTTCGAAATTGGGTTTGTTAGGACCTTTTCCTTCCAGTTCAGAGTGTAGAATACGCCCGTGGCGCCTGGGAGGAAAAAGGCGAGCAGAAAAGTGGGGAATTTTGTGGAATGGTAGGTTGTGTGTATGACGTGTGCTTCGTCCTAGATTACTAGTGAAACGCTATGCTTTAGACATTTGGCACTAAAAAGTTAATTAACCGGAAAAATGGGAAATGGTGATGCTGTGAAGGTTAAGAAAGCTTCTAGTGGTGGTTAGGACAGGTATTTGCGCTTTTATTTTTGCAAAGCTTTAACGTAAAATAATTGTTCCACCAGACGATTACTTGTTCCACTCTGAGTGGCGCAAGGTTTTGAAAAATGCTACATTAACCCTCTAGGTACGGTGATGTTTTAAACTTAACGTAGAATTTTTTTGAGCATTAAAATAGGCTATTTTATACTTCGGATTTGGAAGCTACTCGTTAATTTTTTTTTTAATTTGTTTATAACAAAAAAAAAGTTTAATTTCGGGTTCTGATGGTACAAAAGTTTCTTCTCTGCCTACTAAAGGTCACTATACCTATCAAATCTCGATCTTATTGATGGAACGTAAATAAAAATGTGTTAATCTGAATGGGACTCTGGAGTCCCACTCGTCCCTAGAGGGTTAAGTAGGTCAGGCTATTCCGACTGATCGCTCCTGTCAGGAAAGTTCCGACTCGCCCTGCGCTTTGAACACAAGTCGACATTAATGAAAATTTAAGCTTCTATATTTTCTATTAAATCCACAAGAGAATACTGCCATTGGATAGGTGAGGCTTCCTCGATGAATGAGTCCAAATACGACCTTATTCGGGCTACTATTAATTACGCACCATTTGAATCGCTTTCAAATTCCCTTGACCAAGTATACATCAGGTATGATTAACAATTATAGCCCGGATGAAGTCTTCACATTCATTTTCATCAGAAGAATCCCGCCAATCCATTCGTAATACTACCTTCACCAATACCACACCTGCCAACAAATTGCACATTTATTAGATAATAAAGCTCATAAAAACAGTAACGTTACTTAAGGGGGGAAGCCACTGTGACGGTCGAAAATAAAGGTTATTTTTAAGACATTCTTTTATAATGGAATGTAACTTTCTACGAAAAATCTTTATTACCAACTGAAAATACATATATTTGACTAATATTTTATGCTCGCAGATTGACAAAATTTTCGGTTGTATGGCCACAGCATACGATAACGTTAGGCTCTGCAAAAAAAAATTACAAAACGGATGCACGTGTAACTTTCCAACATTTGATCCGAATTGAAAAATTCGAACGGTTTCTTAAAGTATATTACAATAGCTTCAGTTGCACGCACCAGTTTTTTGATCGAATAATTCATTCAATAGTAACATTGAAAAAACATGTTGATTTTTTATACTATTTGGTCAAGATTTCTTCTCAAGTCCGCCATTTCTTCAAAAATGAATATTTTTTTAAATCCGTACGTGCAACTGAAGCTATTGTAATATACTTTACGAAACCGTTCGAATTTTTCAATGCGGATCAAATGTTGGAAAGTTACACGTGCATCCGTTTTGTAATTTTTTTTTGCAGAGCCTAACGTTATCGTATGCTGTGGCCATACAACCGAAAATTTTGTCAATCTGCGAGCATAAAATATTAGTCAAATATATGTATTTTCAGTTGGTAATAAAGATTTTTCGTAGAAAGTTACATTCCATTATTTCTGTTTTCTGTTTCTGTTTTTCGACCGTCACAGTGGCTTCCCCCCTTAACAACAGTGTAATCTTGGAGAAAGGACTTCAGGAACTACTCGAACCAGACGCTGCCCCAGAAAGTATCATAAAAACACCCCAAAACCGTGTATAGGGCGGATGTCCCTCGGCGTGAAAACACGCCGACGCCAAAGTGTTATTGTAAACTCGGTAAGTGCCTCGCCCGGTATCCGACAGTCCGCAAGCCAAGAGCGCCAAAAACCTGCGCGGTTAATAAAGTCGTTCGCTGACGACGTGTCCCTTCCGATGTCAATGATCCTGGCCGAGCGATAAAACCAGGTCTCGAGGATATCCGCGCAAGCTCATTAAGTAAATCGTGCTGGGCCATTGCCGAGCCTCGCTTCTCGAAGGAAACCCTCGAATCGTCCGAAGGACGCGTTAACGAGTATCAAGGCTAGGTAGAACGCTTTGGGGTCTCGCCTCCTCTCAACTGCTCCTCGAGGTTTCGAGTGGCGAGCGCGGCTCTTCCCCGCCAGATATCATCGTAATTTATACGACAGTCGTTTGTTTCGGACCCGTTAGCCAGCGATAACGGAACGCAGAAGTGCGGTCTGATCATTCCTCGGTCATGCTTGCAGGGGTTCTAGTAAAGTGCGCCACCGGGGCCACTCCATTCCCTTAACTTTCATATTATAGAACACTTCGATTGCGTCTCGAGTACGCTCGCGAATCGAACTTCAGTTATTGTGTCGTCGTATTGTCGCTGTCGAGGGCTATCGAGAGCTGGGATCTTCGATTTGCCGAGTAACGGCGCAGTTGTTTGATAGTTTGCGACGATGAACTGGGGGCTGGTGTCAGCCAGCTGGAAAACTGTTTAATCGTAAGTGGTGGCGCTGTCGGGGAACAATCGCTTTCAGCCTTTCGCCTATTTCTTCAACTTCTGTTTACTGCAGCGCGCTAGAACTGCGACGATTTGCTCATTCGAGGAATCTCTTAAGATGCAATGCTGCTTTGGAATGGTTTTGGATTGGTGCAGGGTGATGGTAGTGAGAGACAGGGTGTGGTCCTATATACTTGTATAAATTAGAATGAAAGTATTAGTGCTGGGATTGATAGAGAACGGAGTTGTGGATGAAATCATCCCCCTTTTACTTTATTCCAAATTATAGTCCACTTTGTACAGTGTGTACAATGTTTGTTGTCAACCATTAAAACTAACAATTTTTATTTACAGATCCCTCGACTAATTTCTGATTAATTTTATTCCTTTCTTGGGTATCTTTCTCATTTCAAAGGCACGCAGCGTGGAATGTGGAAAATTGCACGTGCCAATGGTTTAATGAAACTTTAAGGCGAACGTCGTCGAAGAATGTTCCTTATTCCCCTGAATTCATCGAAATCCTCCTGAGCTTCCCCGAGATTGTCACCAGCAGCGGCGTATCTCGAAGAGACGTTGCAATATACGCTAGAAATGTAGCGGGAATGATTTATGAAACAGTCGTTTGTTTGGAATCTGTTGTCTTGCAATGGAGAGTAGCAGAAGCGCTTGATTACTCTTCCCTTCCTGCCCTTCTTCGCGTCGACCACCTGCCTGTAAACTAAACCTGCACAGCCACTCCATTCCCTTAATACTCTCGAATTCCCTGAATTTCCTTTCACCTCGTCGGACAATCTGGCTAGATTTAAATGATATTTATGACTGGGACCCGAATTTCGCCGGCGAAATTAACCTCTTATGAGAGAAATTAATATGCGATGTCGATGAAGTAATGAAAATCATAGGCGAACGTATTTCATTTTCATTTGCGTTTCAGCTTCGGCACTTTGTAATTGATTTTAATGACAAAATGAAGAATGGGTGAAGGATTTTTCATAATTTAATGAAAATATCAGTCACTTTTATCGTAACATGAACATTCCGTACACTATGCAAGATTATTATGTATAAAAAATGCGTTGTTGCCCTTTTAAGTAGTAACGATAAATTCTATAATTCTTTCGTAGGTCCAGTATCGTATAGGGTAAATCCGGGAGACGCGGTCGACCTAATATAAAATGGCTATTAAAACTAATATAGATATTACTTATTTTATCAGAACAAACCTAATATGTTCAGAATTTTATGCCGATTCAGAAAAACTGGTCGATATTTGCTTTAAGACAATATTTACTGTAAATCGGGTTGAAAACTGAAGTCATGACATCTGACCACCTCCCCCGAGGTGCCGGGAGAAATAGTTTTCGTCGTTGGCAGAGACCACTCACATAATTATTCATGGAAAATTAACAAAGGATAAAGCAAAATTATTTATGAGTGAATACAACTACGGATTCATTGATATTTAATTTGTTTACGCTAAACAAGTAAAGAACACATCAAAGAAAAAGTGAATTACCTACTGGCGATTAACAAGGCAAATGAATACAAAAGTGAATAAATAAACTAAACAAACAAAAATAATAATAAAATAATAATAAAAAATAAAAATTAACAAAAATAATACAAAAATCATAACTCGACCATCTCACCTTTCTGCAGCGAGACATGGTCTTCTCGTTAGCTTTGAGAGGAAGAGTTAATATGGCCAAATACTTTGGCTGCATTGTCCCTCAATATCTCTACTATCTTACTATTCCAAACATTAAAGGAAAATAAACTTAGAAGTATATTTTAAATACGATTCTGTACAACCGCTGTTTGACAAAAGAGGTTAAATGTAACATGAATTTACCTTTTATAGCCTATAAATCCAGAAAAACACAGAAGGAAGCGAAATAACGCTATTCATTTAACTATTTGGCTTCTAGAGAAGTAATTGGTCTGCACTTTAATGCATTTTTACGTATAGACTCTGGAATATAGCGACACGACCAACTCTCCGGCCCGACCGCGTCTCCCGGATTTACCCTAACAGAGACAATTCAATATATTATTTTAGAGAATTATCCCACTGTCAGGTGGTGAAATGATAATTGCATCGGACTTTCTGAAAGGAAAATATTGAAAATGAATTTATATGCATCAAAATCGATATTATCATAAAACAGTCTTATCTTCTGCCCCATTTAGCTTTCCACAGAAGAAAGTTCTTTTTCGATTCTAACAGCTTCAGAGATCATTAACGTGATATTAATCACAGATTCACCCTCCGTGAGCTCTTAATAACGCCTTATCTCCTCTAACACTTTATAAGGGCGTGACAGTGTCTTCCCAATAGGCGCTTTATGACAGCGGTTTTTCATCTGAACGTAGCGCGATTAGGCTTGGGAATCCCCAGAATCGATCGACGTACCTACCAGCGAGGAATTTCGCCGCTGGTCTGTCGCGATGCGGCTTAATCCCTCGCCAACATCCTTCGCACTCTGTCAATTTTTACGAGGCCATTTTTCAGTTCGCGCCCTTCTGCGACTTCAACCTCCCCTCGAGGCTGCCCCGTAATTGCGTTCGATCACTGGAACGGTCGATGCTTGATTACCGTCACGTAGTTGAAGCTTTTTCGAGAATAACGAACTTCGAAGCACGATTACAGTGAAAAGACAAATATCGCTATCAGTTCAGAGGGCAGTCTGATTTTTTTAATTCCTAATCCGTGTAGTCTTTCTTATGAGTAGCTAAATTAATTAATTAATAATTATCATCGTGCAGTTGTTTTCTAAATATATTCATTCGTCAAGGGTGTTCACATCTCTTTCCAAAATCTGTATTCATTTCCTCGTGCAACTATGTTAAGAGGTAATTATCCTCAAGATTATTTTATCACTATACCTTATGTACATTTTAGACCAGTACTGCAGAAAAATCACACCTCTGAGAAGTGGTTCACATTCTATTCAGCTAAGCTTAAGCTTCTAACTACTCTTTTTACTGTAATTAAAATATATTCTACACAGTTTGGAACAACTACAAAATTCACATAAGGCAGTTAGAATATTAAAAACCACTCACATTATACAAATCGAATTTACAGAAGTCGAAACATACTAAATATACACTTATTTTCTATTTTCAAAACTTTCTTTACTCTGCAGTCTCAAAATTGATCCATTTATTTTTACCTATATACCATTACAATTTAACAATATGCAACATCAGTACTCCGCACTACACATAGAACAATATTTTCACCATAACTTGCACCTCAATTTCCCGTCCCGAAGGCGAAGCTCCATCAGTCCAGAAGTCTGCAGAGCAAATAATTCATACACTCCTTAGCCACGCGATAAAGCGTCAACGGCACAAGGGACACGCCGGCAAAAAGTAAGAGACTTCCGTTTCGAGTGCACGAAGTGTCACGGGTCGACCGATCGTGGCACGAAAATTGAATCCAAACGGAACCTCCAGGGCCGAGCGTTACGGGGGTTCGGATATGGCGACGTAGAAATAAGCAAAGTGTATTCCTGGCCCCCTATCGCCAGGACGACAGGAGTGAAACAAACGACTGTCGCATAAATTACGCCGGTATCTTGATACTCGTTTCAGCTATGGATCCTGTACGAGGAATGTGTTCCGAGGTGTTCGAGGAGCTATCACCACGACAACGGATTTCGTGGATCGAGGGGCTGGTTCGGTGTTAACGAGCAGCGGTACATTCTTCTCCGAGGGTACTTGTTTAAAAAGATGTTAGGCCTCGTCCTTCGTTAGCCGAAATTATATAGGACGACCTAATATTTTTCTAATTCGAAGTGAACACTCTCAGTGATAATATCGACAGGTATTTCTCGTATCGAGACGAGAATTATTCAAATCCTTGCTTCATAAATTCACAGAGTGATACCAACTTTTCTCTGATAATGTACATTCCACCTGCCATCCGTAACACCTTCATGTTAAGAACGCTTTATTAAACAGCTGAACGATAAATCACTGTGTTAATATATTTGCATATAAAGGGCGTACGTAATCAGTCGTATCGATTACGTATACCTAGGTATATTAAAATGCGCGGTTAAATGAAATCTACTGCCACGTGTATTCGTGTTTCCCCAAAGTGATATTAATGCGTGCAGTCAGTCGAAGAATTTAACAGAGCGAAGAGAGTTCTCGGTGGACAGAAGTGGCTGGGAGTTTAATCACCCCGGTGTTGGAACGAACGGAATCGATTGAAAAATAATCATTAGCTCGGACGTGAGTGATCGCAGCGGGGGCCGAAGAAGTATAGGTTCGGTCGTAGGTGTTGAGGGCGGAGGTGGTTCAGGCTTCTCATCCCTGTCGTGCTCGGTTGAAGAAAAATGCGCCTTCGAACTGAGCCAACCGCCCATCTATAGGAAGCCCGTCCACTCCAGAGCCCGAGGGTAGTTTCGATTCCCGAAGGCAAAGGAGAACTCGGTCGCTCCTTTCAGATTTCGGGACTCCAAGGCATATAAATGTCTGGCCGCGAAACATATTCGTTATCCAGGCCAGGAATTTCGGCTGTGTTAGATTTGCATATTTCTTGGAGGGAATTCCAGGTAGATGATATCCGATCCCGCTCCAAACGTATTCGGGATTGGCCCCCTTAAATGGCGGAACAAAACGCCTCCCCCATATAAAGTTCCCCGAGCTGCACGGACATTTCGAATTGCCCTCGCCCGAAATGGCGATAAATTCTTTTGGGATAATGCATGAATACGGTAAACGGTGAGAATACGTGTTCGATGCGCGAGCAATCGCGGCCAGCGTCAATGAGAAGACTGCTGCTCGGCGAATTATATCAACTGCATTCAGCGCATTAAAGCCTTTATCCCCGTATAAACGAAACAGCACAGCGGGGCGCGTGCTTTAGAAACGAGCACGAGAATGGCTTACCCTCTGTAGAACACGGATGTAAATTTTAAAGCAGCTTCCCTGAAATCACAACTTATGACCACTTTAGACCGGCCGAGTCTTCTGAACAGGGACCAGGCGACGCGACATTTTTTCACAGTTGGGCGGGATCCCCTGTGAAAAGGCGCCGTACGCAAAACCTTGCGCAATTAGTACACGAACACCCTTAACTCTATAAGCCGATAACGGGATGAGGCTTCTGTCCCGCTCTCGTGGCTGGAATAACTGACCTTGTTATTTCGGCAAACACATCAGGCTCCTGGCTCATCGCCATTCCAGTCGGTCAAAGAAGTCTCTCCTCTGTCTGGCTGGCGTAGAACCGGGATCCGATGGCGGAGGTCGAACCGGGGAAGACGCGAAGGAATCGGCGGCGTTGTTCCCTTCGCGGCGGGCTGCGCAACAAAAGCGTGCGCGACGAGGGTTGACGCGTGGCTGGTGATTACGGTAGGAACCCCCTCGAGCCACTTCGCTAACCATAATGATGCAATTAAAACGATGCAATTCCACTTACGCGCCTCGACGCAGGGGGACGCGTATTTTTCTCGTACCCCTCGATACTTTCCAGTCCCTTGGCTCCTTTCGCCAGGACCATGCCCCTCGGTGGGCATAAACACCCGGAGCATTCACTCGGTTACCGTTTCGCGGTGCTGCCGGACACGCGTGCTCTCCAATTAACGCGGTTCAACTCAATTAATTAATGCAGAGTGGTGTCTGGTTGTTAACTCTTCATCTTGCCCGGGAGGGGTTATTGGAATTCGTTTGCATGGCTCGCCGCGTTTGTGACGAGCGAGGCACGAGGAATTAACGGGGAAATACGAATTCGAATTAGTGGCTTTGGGGTGTGTTGTTCTTGGTTACGTTGAAACAGGTTCGAATCAATGTCGGGGAAAGAGTTCTGTCCACAGTAGGGTTTGTCGGGTTTTAAAAACAGGGTTTGAAAACCGGTTTTTATTTATAAATTTGTAAAATTCGAAAACCGGTTTTAAAAATTAAAAAACCGGTTTTATATACTAAAATTAAATATTTCATTAGAAACCTTGACATTTTGACATGAAATTTCTTCGGATAGAAGCATATTGTAATAGGTAACAGTTTACTGTGAAACTAATCTTCATGGGTTCATATTTTCTGTTGAAAAATACTAAATGGAATGAAGATTTATAATATGGTACCACATTTTAAAAGATTTATATTTTGTACGGATTTCAGTTATTTTATTTTTTTTCACTTGGTTTTGTATACAGTCTATTTTATTGTATTATATTTTTGTAGATGCATAAATATTAAATGAACTCAAAAATTGTTCGGATTTTAGTTATTTTAATTTTTTTAATTTATTTGGTTTTGTATAGATAGGGTATATTTTATTTTGTTATATTTTTGTAATTCCATAAGTTTAAGGAAACTGAAAATTTTTAAAGTAAGTACAAATATTTATTTACTACTTTAATTACATTTTTGTTTGTGAAAATTCGAAAACCGGTCTAACCGGTTTTTTGGGAATAGTGGAATTCGAAATCCGGTTTTCTCAAAAGTCGGTTTTTGTATAAACCCTAGTCCACAGTGAGGAGCACTCAGCTGAATATTATTTATCTGAGGCGAGGGGCAGTAGCTTCTGAACGTTTCTGAGAAGGGAGGATGCAATTGACCAGTTCTGTGGTAGCGTAAGTATTTATTCTACGTTAATCACCTTGGCTTAAAAAGACGTTCAATTTTGTGTTCAAAAGAATATTAACAAGTAACAAGTTCATCTCAAATACAAATAATAACCCCGAGGGAAAATGACGTGTGAAAATGGTAATTTCACAATAAATTTACATCTGGCGATAACATGTAGGATCAAAAGGATTTAGACTTCTTCTATCTCGAAACAGTCCACACAATTCTCGCGATCAATACTATTCATATCTCCAGACATATCACGTTGAAACACACTTCCCCATTCTGTTACCTTTGTGCAATAGACTTAAATAGCCCCAGTACTCAACCGCGAAACCTTATGACGTTAAGGTAGTACTACCGATACGCCTTGAGTCAAGTGCGTGTTATATCGTCCTTTGACTTCCGTGGTGATTTGATTTGGCAACGTAGCACGATTGATTGTGTAGTTTTCTTCTGCTCGCTTGAAGCTTGAAATTGACACCTAACCAATTACTGTCACCTTAAGCTATTTTACTTAAAACAACTAATAAATAAACTATAGTATATAATGTATAGTATAGATTATAGGCTGAATTACCTAATTCTTTTTGTGTATGACTTTACAACGTTTATTTATTCGTTATTTTAAGTAAAATAGCTTAAGGTGACAGTAATTGGTTAGGTGTATTTCAAACTGCGCGGTCTTACCAACCTCTTTGCGACGTTTCCAAATCGTGCGTATAATGGCCGAGTGAGCACAGATAATTTTATTCATTTGCTTATATTAGCTATAGAAATTGGTGAATCAACATTTGGATACATGCATTATGTTTATGGAATATTAAATCTATATTTCTCTCAGTTTCATCAAAAACTGAATTGACTATTAATGTGAATTTTTGTTGAAAACGTCATTTTCCATAAGACTACGTGTTAATAGTGGAAACGTAAAATTGTTAATAACTTTTTTCTGGGTTGGTGTAGATTTCCAAAAATTTACACGAGTCAGTGTAAGGTCAAAACAAACTACTGTGCAAAGTTTCAGAATTTTCTGAACAGTATTTCAAAACCGGTAGTACTACCTTAAGAAATAGTGTTCTACAAATCCCACCGATCCCAACACTAAGGCAAGCAAGGTATTTTGTGTTCGACGAAGCAACCCACATTTTCTACAGCACTTTCAACCCATTTGCATCACTGTGCGGAAGAACGAATAAATTTTTTTTAACTTTTCTTCCAATGATGGAACAGGGGCTGAAAGTGGAAGCCAGCCATTGCTACACAGGCGAAACAGAATACCAAGGTGATTTTGATCCTCTATCGGAGTGTGATCCGCGGATAGCAGTCGTCTTCACCACCAATCGCAATATCTCGCCAAACGCTTTGGCGAGCAGTTGCGCGTCGGTTGGTATGCGGGGCTGCGGTACACTTTGGAATCTAATATGGCGCTGACGAGGACGCTCTGTCCAATAAAATGTCGGTCGTGCATAAACAGTTGCACCAGCCTGGTCACGGTTATTGTTGGCCGCACGATCATTTGCGCCCGAACGTTTCGCCAGGATGTGCACCCCCGGACAGAAACGTCCGCTTGCATCTTATACTTGCATAATTAATGAAACCGAATTATTCAGGGGCTCGCTAAGAGCGCAGCGTGGAACTGAATTTATGATACAGCCGGGATCGCGTCGATATTTTTGCAAATACTTGAGCGCTATGGGCGCTGAGGACGCAGGGCTGAATTCCGGCTGGATACTTAAGGAAGCATCACTATCTTTCAGATGGTCGTTCTTGAATCTCTGGTGAATGATACGCTCCGAAAACAGATCCAAGTTTAGGGGTAGTTCAGCCGCTTATGCTTTTTCCTCTGGAATAGCGTGAAGTAGTGGGGTCTTTCCGGCGCGATGGATTCCTCCCAGTTTCAGTGACCAGGGCGGGGAGGAATCGCGAATAATTACGCTATAAATAACAAAAAAAAAAAAAAAAAAGAGTCCGTGGATAGTGGCTTATATCTAATTTATTAGAGGGCGTACATTGTCGCCCCATGAATAGAGCCGGTGACCGAAAAACTGGGGGATATTGTACGGGACCTCCTGGTCCTCGTGCTCCCGTATAGTCTGTACTTTGCCACGGATCCGGATTATATCCTTATCCGTTGATTTACAGCGTCTACGGCTGCGCCAGCCTGGATATGAGATACTGCATATAGGAAAGATTTTACGCTTAATCGCGGCCGCCGAAATTGAACGCGGCCTGACTTACGTCTTCCACTCTGACCGACCCTGTTTTCGAAGTCGAGGGTTCGTACACGAGGAAGTCCATTTGGAACGGTATGGTTTTCGGCGGTTCTGACCAGCTCTTTTCAAGGAACAGTGCTCTTTTCTGTTGTTAACGTGCAAACGGATGTTCGTGGCTAATAAGCAGGGGTTGAAATTTATCTTCTTCCTTTTATTATGAGATTTCCTGTGAATTTTAAGAATACGAAACGCTGCATGTAATTTTCTACATTTGAAAAGTATTAAAGTTTATATGGTAGTTGACAGGAGAAGAAATTATAAATTCTTCAAGTTTTCAGTAACCCACTACAGCGGTACAGTTCGTTTCATTAGAAATCTGAGACAGCAAGAACATTAGTGTCTCAAGCTAAAGGGATCCCAGCCATTGTTAAAAAAATCCTGATTATGAATGAAAAAATAGCACGTTACATTCTTCGAATTAATTTCAATTAATTCCTCGCGCCAGAAACTGGAATATCGAACTTCGAACAACTCTCAGGCATTCACATCGACACTACTGTCGCAGAGGTTACCTAAGTCATAGGAAGAATCATTTCCATATGTGAGAAACCGTTGTCCCCGCCGCGTTCTGAAAAGATTCGCGCGGTTTGACTAATGGCGTATCCATTGTAGATCGATGCTCAAAGCAGGGGCAAGCTTTAAAGCTCGGTCCTTAGCTGTCACAGAGGCAAAGACGACATCCATTATCAGCGCTCGTTCGAGCTACAGACAGGTGTACCTGAAAGCTGTCCAGTACGTTTTCGAACCCTTATCCAGCCGGCGTTTTCGAGCACCGGCCTCGAGTGTGCTCGTGGCTTTCAAAATAAGAGTACACCGGGTCGTTCGTGTCGGTTCCTCGTTAGCGAAGATCAAAGTGACGATGGAGCGAGAGGGATACCCGCTTGGTTGGCCGAAACGGGGTTATCTATCGCAGTTGATCGCCCAACAGTCTGCATATCACGATTACGTGGTGTGTGACGTTTGCCTGTGTACGCGAGCCTCTGTGAAACGTGCTTTCGGATCGAGACAGTGTTGAGAGCACGGCCAGAAATTAGGTTTATCACGTGTGGCGGATGCAATTTCTACGATGTACAAGTTTATATGCTGGTATTCCGCAGGACTTTTAATCTGCTGAGCCAGTGTCGAAGAAATTAGAATTTCTCCTTATTTAGTTATTCTAATTGAGCCCTTTGAGGTTCTCAGGGATGTTGAGGTTGCTTTCTGGTTTTCAATGGGGATTTACTTACGGCGAACACAGGGAAGCGACAAATTTTGGACGAACTTAGTTGGGGCCTGCTTTAACAATTAATTGTGCCCATTTGATTTATTATTTTATTGAGGATTAATATTTGCAGATGCATATTTGTATAAAGGGTATTAGAAATTCGGGACATGTGGTGAAGGATCCTTGTTAGACTTCTGCAGCCTTTCAAGTATCTCCTAGAAGGAGAAATTAATTAATTCCATTTTCGAGAAAATTGAATTTGTAAGTTACAAGTCTATCGAGGAAACACTCAAATGCTTCGCGAGAATATATAGACTTCTACCACGTGAAAGCACCTGTTTACAATGTACCAAAGAGTTATTTACTCGTAAAAAAAAAAAAAAAAATAATGCGAATAATTCGTGTGTTTAAAAGTGTAACTCAAATGCGGGGTATTTAAATAGGTGACACAACCGGAAAATAATAATAATAATAATAATAATAATAATAATAATAATAATAATAATTGCAAATTGTAAATGCAACTCCTTAACTATATCCTTAACTATATCCTTATTCAACGAAGAATGAAACATTACGTTGCGTTGCAAACATTGCAAACTGCACAGTAAATTATTATTATTATTATTATTATTATTATTATTATTTTCCGGTTGTGTCACCTATTTAAATACCCCGCATTTGAGTTACACTTTTAAACACACGAATTATTCGCACTTTCACGTTGCATCTCGCTCATGCTGTACCATAGTATGAAAACACTTTTAAATATTTTGACACAGACATTTAATCGTGCAGTGACTGTTAGGTGGAGTTTATTTTGTTCGCAAAACGATACTTCCATTTGCCGAATAATCGGCTCCAGGAACATTATGGGAGATAGCAAGGAGGGCGGGAGGATATTGAAAAGGGAAGCGAGAAGGAGGAAAAGATTAAGAGACTGTATTTTTGCATGAAGAATGGGCGAGGGCGGCAGATCTGGCAAGTAGAAAGTGCAAACGATTCTGGATGTATATTTCAACTGCGACACGACGGTATGACTTGGAAATTATGTGGCTTGGCGACGACGGGAGGAGACATTTCAACGGGAATTTCTGCGTTACACAGGCTTTTACATTTGGGAAGTAGATGCGATGGAAATTTTACTTATACGTGAAAACCGCACCCGATAGGGCAGTATTGTTGTTATTTGAGAAGCGTGCTAAAGTTACAGTACACACTTCGACTACTAAGCAGGAAACTTGGTTAGAGAATATGATACATTCAAAATATAAAACAGGATGATTCTACATGAAGAAATAAGAAAATACAGGATCACATTTTTATACATCCATCTGATTAGAAATTGCCACACTGCAACGCTAAATCTCGCGCAAATGTAATATTAAAATGAATACTTGTTCAAAAATAGGTCGAAATATACAATACGAGATCTTGTTTTCCAGAATATCAAGTCTGAAAATCCGTCGAGCATGTGTGCACAGACTAAAGAGAGGAATAGAATTGATTTTCTCCAGAACGATGCGTCCATACAAAAAGCTGTTCTACAATTTCGATGTAATCTTCCACAATGATTCATTTCACCCGTTGCATTCTGCCAATGTTTAATCACACCATTGCGTACTTAACAAATATTTCACGTGCTAATTGTCCTAAAAAACGAAGCCCCAAATTGAAAAGTATTTTTCTATATTTTCGACTGATATTCTCAAGCAGCCTCTTCGAGTAGTACCACTATAGTTCCATGGCACCCTGTAAATGCAACTCCTTAACTATATCCTTAACTATATCCTTATTCAACGAAGAATGAAACATTACGTTGCGTTGCAAACATTGCAAACTGCACAGTAAATTCTAGAAATAGAGCAGCACAAGAAACTCGAATCACCAAGCTCCAAAGTTATTGAAATATTACAGAACAAGTCGAATAGAATTTTATTCTGAAACACTTTGCAAAATGAACGTACAGACTCATACGTAGAAAGTTAATTACGCACTCATAACTTCATAGTGGAATCCACCTATCTATATTTTTTAAACGACTTAGAAGAATTGATTTTTCTTGGGAGGTTCGGCGATGGAAATCTAATCAGGAACCACGGCTTTGTCATAATATGTTGTTCCTCGTCGTTGGTGGCGGGCTGCGCGTCACATAATCGCCCTGATGCACGGTCATAGTTCAAACACATAATGGTCACGTGACCACGGGCACGATCTAATTACGCTAATCAACTGTCGCCACGTCGTAATCGGCCGGGGCATCACGCGTCCGTAGCTTCTAATTGGCTATTATCCTGTAATCAGGATTTTACGCCGGATGATAAGGGGTGCCCCGCGAAGAAACCGAAAGGTGTTTAAATTAACTGTCGGGTCACGTTGCTCGAATCGGCGTGTCGCAATCTCCATTACGCGGCACGGTGATTACTCTGACGACTCGTCTGATTACACCGTGGATAATCCACTGAAGCGGGGCCGAAGTCGAATTAGCGGGCGTGCCCGCGCGAGTCGCGCGAAAGTAACTTGTCTTCGCGAATATTTGAGAAAAGTAGAATGAAAAGTTCGTCTCTGCAAATTCCGATTCTCATACCGAGTAGGTATGTCTACGCTTGCAGCAGCTTCTGAAGACATCGAGACGGGTGAGTGCTATTTTTGCCATTTACGAACTTATTAATCGAACAAGATTAAAGCCCTTTCACCGAGATTTCACCGCGTGGACAGACTATTCGGTGCATCCGGTACTCGTATAAAATAAAGTAGTTGAGCTATCGACCGTATTTTTAGAATATAACAATAAGTGGTTTCGGCGCACTGGTTCGGTCAGTTAAACCAGTTTAACTGACCGAACCAGTGCGCCGAAACCACTTATTGTTATACTCGTATAAAATGTAATGCCCGAGGCCCTAAGATGCACCTTAGCACAGGATGTTTACTGACCAAATTCTCAGCAGCACTGATTTTTTCTAAGAATATTCCACAGATTTGTGGAAATCGCAGGTAAAATTTAGCGACAGAATTTTCCGTTGGACCGAATATTTTCTGCCCCGTTTCTACTTGTTTCAACCCACCACTCGCGAACCAGGAAAACTGTCTCGCACGAAAGGCTCCTAACGGAGTCTCGTCATTTCGCAAGTCGGAGCAGCCTGTCCGTCTGTTCTCCACCTCTGAGCACAAAAACACGTGCCCGTCGTGTAATCGAATTGGCCATTGCATGACTCTGAATTTCGGAATCACGAGCACGAGCTTCTCCCACGACTCCACTCGTTTCATCTTCCCCGAGCGCGTCAAGTTGGCCCGAAGTTCAATTGGAACTAAACCGTTCCCAAAGTTGTAACCATTGAAAACCGCTCGCCAACTATTATTGGTCTAGGTCGCACAGTATAATTACTGTTCCTCCGTCGCGATCGACCCTCTTCCCCCGCGACACCCTCTTTTAGCCGTGGTCCTATCAAACACGTGGAACCGTCAAACACAAATCTATCGATTAGATGTGCGATTAACTTTATGGAGGATTCAGCGCGAACGGTTGCGAATTGTGCACGGCATCCTAAACGAATTGTGTTAAAACATTTACAACGTTGGCTATATGATACTTATGCTTGGGACACGGCTGTGCGGGAGGAAAAGTTTATTAATTAATCGACTGGCTAAAAGATTATTATCCACCAAAAAATATTATACAGCTCCAGCTTCGCTTTTGTTTCATTATCAATGATAATTGGAGGGTGTGAAATACTCGTTTAATTCCAGAATTTGTTTGGTTGACGTATAATTAATAGCAACACTGAGTATAGTGATTGGTAAGCTATTATCCTTTTTGATAACTTTTGTGGTTTCTTCCAGATCTATGAGATCACTTCGTTTTGCGACATTACAAGCTAAATGTTAGGTATAAAAGAAGCAGGGGGGTTGAAAGAATATGTAGAAACTGTTGCAGGTTAGTATGTTTGAAAGTAAACGTGTTTCCTGGGAGAATCATGTCATCCAGTCAATTTTTCTTCAGGTGAAAGAGTACATATACCTAGGTCACACCAATGTTTCATTTTTATAAATATCTGTATAGGGTAGATGTCCCAATTACTGCCACCTTAAGATTATAACTGAACTTCATTTAATCATTTCGCGTGTTGTGTAACCTAAAAATCGTTTCAGGTTCAAACATAATAGTATTTAACATATCTTTCATTAAAAAAAAAATAGTTTTATGAATTAAATATGAAGAATTTATTAATAATTAATTAAAATTCGCGGGCGATCCTAGTGTACTTATAACTGTCACCTCAAAAATCATCTTGTCCGTATAACTGCCACCCAATAACTGTCGGTCCTAATAACTGTGACCAGATAACTGACGGTCCGTATTATTGACAATGAGACCCGATTACAGTCGGTCCTTTTTACCGAGACTCGATTACTGCCCGTCCCTTTTCCGAGATCCAGTTAACTGTCGCAAATTTAAACGAAATTAATAGCCAGAATTATCAAACCCATATTTTTGAAATTGTTAATTTATTTGTCAAATAATGTACTTATGGATTTTGAGGTTAGAAGATAGAACTTTCAGAGATGACAGTCATGTGTACTTCACGTTCTTTTGTCCCGAATACTACTAACGGTAATAGGGTCAAGCCCAAAACTTTTGTCCCTAATGATGTCACCGTTAATTCTTATAATTTAACAATAAATATCATGTATTTTATTCGTTATATCATTAAAGTAATTCTTATAGACCGTAATAACTCATTTTATACAATAGATAGAGGTTCAATAGTAAAATTGCGGCCCTTCTTTAGTATGATTTCGCCATCAATTCCTACTAACGCCGTTACGTTTTTGACCCTCAAACGGCACTTTCATTTTTCAATATTAATTTTTAAGTACTAGGTACATATGAGTACATATATTTTTTTATTTTTATGTAAATCAGACTCTCCATTTAATAATAACATTTTTTGTGCATTTCTTTTTATACGTTACATTCTTATTACATAAAATAAATCAAGTGGCAGTAATTGGGACACTGGCAGTAATTGGGACATCTACCCTATTGTTAAATATATGTGGGGATCAGGAACCTCCATAACATAAGAGGCGGATACGGAATACCCAAGAGAGGGAAGTCGGCGGTAGCCGAGTAGGCTAAGGCGGCTGAGCAGAGCGCGTAGAATCTAAAGATCGCGGGTTCGAGTCCCGCGTCTCGAGGCTTCCTTTTTTCCGAATCCTACATATATATATTCATAGCGAACCTCTGACCTAGATAGAAGTTGTCGGAGAGATGCAGCAAAGTTCGTATTTAACACTATTTATGACCCGTCTCCTTACCAGTGAACGTGCAAGTAGTAACTCTCAGTATTTGGTCAGCCTTGCATCAGTGGTTTAGGTAGCGGACGCTACACGTCAGAACTAAATAAAGCAAAGATCAACACGGTTACATTATATCTCTCTGGACATTAAACAATTCTCTATAAACCGAAATTGGGCATCTATTTTATTTTCAAAAATATTTATATTTATATCTATACCTATACCTATACCTATACCCCTATACCCCTATACCCCTATACCCCTATACCCCTATACCCCTATACCTCTATACCCCTATGGCATATACCTATACCTATATCTATATTTATATTTATATTTATATTTATATTTATATTTATATTTATAGTTATATTTATATTTATATTTATATTTATATTTATATTTATATTTATATTTATATTTATATTTATATTTATATTTATATTTATATTTATATTTATATTTATATTTATATTTATATTTATATTTATATTTATATTTATATTTATATTTATATTTATATTTATATTTATATTTATATTTATATTTATATTTATATTTATATTTATATTTATATGGGATAAAGTCCCATTGGTGTATAAGAGAAAACAGAGAAATATTAGCTTCCAATACTTACATCTTAATAACATCATAATGATTACTACATCTCCAGTCCTCTATCTCAAAATCCCCCTTTTTCTAATTAAAATTCTCCCAACCATCTAACAATTTTCAATCAACATTCTATTTTAATAATCCAAAAGCACCTTTCATTCCGCAAAATTGCAATTATTAATACAACTCCTAACAAACCCAATTTCCATTATTAAACCGACGAAACCACTACTTAACCCCTGTTCAAACCCCTGCAAATTCAAATCTGCTCGGGCCATTTGCATGTCAAGGGACACAGCGAATCCCATTTTTTCAAGCAATTGCTAACAATTGGTCGCTTTTGGGGAAAGGGAGGTAATAAGAAAAGAAGAAGCGAATATATTCATCCCCTTTTTACCGCATGATCGTTTTGCCAGCCAGGGCAAGTTTGTTTCGGCTGTTCCGGCGAAATTTACCGATTGGACGGGCTATTAATTTTCGGCCGGATCCAGAAAGTATGGAAGTACGAGGGTAGGCAAGACCCACCAGCCGACCTCGATAAGTTTCGCGGAGGGAACTTTCGCGGAATACGTGAGGTGGAACCGCGTGAAAAATTCTTGCGGCCCATTTTCCGGTGGGAACAAAAGGGGGCGTGTAAAGGCGAACTTCGTACGTACGTACACCCTACTTCCACGAAATCTATATACCGGCGTATGCAGGCAGGGCAACTTCCACTTTGTCGGTGACGGGACAAAGGTCTGTTCAGTATTGGCAGACAGTGATTTAGATCGTTCGCCCGGAGGGCTCGCGTGTTCTACGAAAATTTGTAGATCAGACGACGAGCACTGTGATTTGCATACAGGACGTTTGAGAACCCGATCCTTTACCTGTTATGCATACCTAATTCGGTAAACAATATTTATGGTAATATGCCACCGACGGTAATTTCACTTAAACATTTCAGCGGGAGCGTCGCGATCCTCGTGGCAGAGGATCGAGGGGCAGGAGGGACTTGAAATCAGGCCTTGATAAATTAAGCGTTTGGTTGGTTCTTGTAATTATGGTTGAATTGCTTGTGTTAATAGAGAAACATGAATGGTTTGGATAAGAGAATTGTGGGATAGTAGGTACCGATAAGGGAGGATCCCGAATCCGGAAATTCAAAAAAATCTGGAACTTTGTGATTATGTAGGGATTTCCTCCTGATTACAACGTAATTTTGTTTGCTGCCCAGACTCACAATAAGGGGGTGAAATTAACCCCTGAAAATTCGGCTGTTTCCCGATTTTATTTTGTAACTCGCAATCTGTAAGAGATAGAAAAAAGGTTTCAAGACAAAAGTTACTTCTTTTAATTAGGACTATCATTTGGTAACTTACGGTTCTTACAGTTATGACACAAAATCGGAAAATAGCCGGAATTGAAGGGGTCAATTTCACCCGCTTAGAGTGAATTTGGGCAGCAAACAAAAATTGCGTTGTAATCAGGAGGAAATCCCCTGCATATTCACAAAGTTTCAGAATCTTTTGAATTTCCGGCTTCGGGAACTTTCCTTCTGAATTTTTTTTATAGCGATCATGCTATTCTTGCGGTGAATGGATATGTACACGAATGTCGGCATGCTCTGTACAGGGTGTAAAAGAATTATATCTCATCGTTCACGCAGGTGATCTTGATCTCGAAATTCAAGATTCAATTTTTTTATTTTAATGCATTCTACTCACTGGGTGGATGAAAAGTGTCGGAGGAACAATTTTTGTCGTTTTAAAGGAAGATAAGTTTTCTTAAAAATAAGCGCAATTCGTAGTTCGAATACAGCGAAGTCTAAAATCAATCTAAATTACAATTCCTTAAGATGCTTTATTCAATAATTTGCCATTGGTGTGAATCATAGCTCAATAAATATCCCCCAGCCTGTCGTGCTTTTTTTACTTCAGATCACGCTTGATCGTTACTGTTATTAGGGATGAAAGCACCGGGGAGTTGAAGATGGCGACTCGTTTTAATCATTCGGCGAACCAGCCGATCGAGATTCCGTATGATGAATGCCCGCGAACAAACCGCGACTTACAAAGGCCTACCACCTTCTAAGGGCTGCTTCTGATTCTGCGGGGAACATTCAACGACCCCAGCCTATCGGGGAATTACTAATTCCTTAGACAAAAGGTAATTTATCGATGCCCCATTACGGGAGGGACGAAGAAACAGACGAGGAGAGAGAGAGGGGGCGAGGGAAGGGAGGGTGAACTGATAGGGGTAGGAAGGGAAGAGGTCAATTGTCTTTCAGTCGAGATAGTCACCAAGGCCTGATCCTCTTACACGCGAGCAGCGGGCTTTTATGAGTTTACAAGGGGCTCTGTGAAACAGCAATCTTTCGTTTAACGGTTGATTAATTAAGTCTTGAAGTCTTTCGTGCGTGTGCATCGTGCAGGGCCAGTGTTTTTGGTTCGTTTTTCCTGCCGGTGCCCTTTTGAGCTCTATTTTATCGAATTAATGGTATTAGTGTATAACTGGAACTTATATGGAACTTTTAGATTCCAAATTTATCAGTTCTGCATGCTCCCTGTAGCTTCTCGATTGGGAAGAAAAATTATTTCTTACTTACGATTATTTCTTACTGCATAAGAAATAAAAATTCATATCTCGCTTAGGTTTCGAGATCTGAGTCTGCAATTCTAATAATTTCCCACCCTGATTAACGATTGAAATACCTTTCCCTGTTGATTGAAATACCTACACTAAAGATTGCAAAAAAGGATGCACCATATTCCAACAAAACTCGACGTGTGCAGTTTCATTAATCAAAAAGACAAGGTTTGGTTTCATTGTTTATTTAGACAAATCTCATATCCACCAACACCTACACCGTTCTCAATTCAGAGCAATACTTTGCATCTCACAGTTAATTAAACATTCGAACACAAACCACCTCGCAGTTAAAAACGACGACACTCTGCGTTTGCGCATATAGTTCTCGACGCGTACAGCGTATTTCCTTCAGGACTCGGTTAGAATTCAAGCTACGCCCGAGGTTGCTCTATATTCGCGGGGATCTCGATGCCAGATTCACCATTCGATACTTTCGACGCGCATTCTTGCCCCTTTTTTGGCCGAGCAATCAGCGGGGAATCGTGTTCCCGGTGGATTTCGTCTGGCTATGGGTACGAGGGAGAAACATCGGAGAGCGGCGGGACCAAACGCGCCAAAATTGCTCCGCCATTAAAGGCATAAAACTGAGAGAATGCGGCGCGCCGCGATCAACGTCATCGTCGCCGATGGATTGAATCGTCGCGGGAAGAATCGACATAATGTCGTTCGCGAGCATCGCCCGCGTCAACTCCCGTGATTATAGTTCGATGATTCGAGACAGGTTCCCTCGCCCGTAATAGCAGACTGCTCGTAAACGACGGACCGCACAATGGCAGACTTTAATGATGATCATTTCAGAACGCTTCTGTATTCACTGTCGGTGGAAGTTGACGGGGTATTTCTCAGTTGGGTTTACGTCGCTTGGCTCGCTCGGAGGAATGCAGCAGTTTTTATTATAATTTGCGGACGAAGTATTTCCATAAGAAATACTCTGCGTCATTAAAACGCGCACGACATAGGTGCTTACGGCTGCTTGGACCTGAAATCGGCATTCCCATGGCGAGATCTTCTCACAACTGTACCGAAATTCTTAAGGCTAGTGGGCCTCTAACATTAGAGCAACGAAGATCACTACCTGACCTCTGAATTGTCTTCGGCATGTTGATTAAATCATTCTTATAATCATTTTTAAATCATAATGCAGTGGACGAGGAAATTGAGCATTCGAAATTTCGAACTGAAATTTTTTTAATCAGAAAACAATGATGCTATGAGGATAGTAACAGCGAGGAATTGCCATTTTCTCGAACAACGTGTGCTTCTATATTCTTCTATGAAATTTTGCCACAGTTTTGGCAACTTTCCGATTTCGTGCGTGTCTAGAAGTATTGTGGCTCCGATTCTTCGGCTGCTGAATATGTACGATTCAGATTTGCAAACTTTTCTTCGTCTAAGAAACGCAGCGAGAATCTATAGAAGTTCGGAACTATTGATGCTGTCTGCTGAAATTGTATTTACAAATTTTTCTACAATTTCTATGGCACTACTTTTTATAGTAATACATTTCAAACATTCTGCTACCAATCACCCTGCAGTTCAATTAAAGACGTTCGTAGCACAAACTTCTTCACTTTCCTTCACCGCAAAACTGTTCCAGTTAGACTATAAATTGACATTCATCAGGTGCAGAATTTAATAGTGGCCCTTCAGAATCAATTAACAATGACACCAGCACTCAATGGACGCCCAAATCGGACATTACTTATGTCAATTCAACCCACATCAGTGCAGAACAGGTATTACTTATGTAGGGGAGACCGGGGCAAAATGAACCTCGGGGTAAAATGAGTTTTCTTAATTTATTCTTTAACAATAGAATATATTTACAAATTTTGGAGACGTAATAAATGTGTGTAATACCACAATGATAATTATGCACATTCAGATATCGAAAAATGGAAATTCATTTAAAAAATTAAAAATGAAGTTTTAGAGACTTCCGATTGGTTTTCTTTTCAATTTAGCTTTTTGGATAAATGAGTCTTAAATGTGTTATTTTAACTCCAATTTTTTTCTGCGTGTTTATAACAAGCTTATAAACATACATGTACACGCGTTGGAGAAAACATTAATCCTAACATTATTAAATAATTAATTTTCGATTGAGTACGTATTCGGGGTAAAGTGACCGGGGTAAACTGAGCTGCAAATGGCTGCAAAGAACAGATGCGCAAGTGATGTGCGCAATAGCCTAACCTGTCAGCTGGCTAGAAAGCCACGCGGCGTGGTGGAACAGAAACTAACCTCAAAAAAATTTCCATAGTTTTTGACAACCACGGTGCAAAAAAGACAGAAGCTGCCGTGCTACACACGTCATTCCAGCGCAACGGGTTAATAATTAGCTGTGTACTTAATTAAAGTTCTCCTTTTGTTGCAGTTCACTTTACCCCGGATAGTAACTCACTTTACCCCATATATGGGGTAAAGTGGTGTGTTTTGGCTTTTTCTTTTCAAGTTGAATTTTAATATACTTAAAGTTTATTTTAAGTATTGCTCTTCGTCATTTATCAATAGTAATGTTCAAATTATATTATAAATCTATTTCCACACATTTTTATTGTAAGGGAAAAATTTAATTCGACTTCAAACTTTTTTCGTCTCACTTTGCCCGGTCTCCCCTATATAAAATCAATCAACATCAACCCATAATAGATATTTCTTACGTCCACAACATTCACTTCCATTGAGACCGGATATTATTTGCAGCAAGTCAATCCGCGTCCTCCCAGAACGAATATCCCTGCAAACTCTCCATAAATATCTTGACGATTCGCATACATATTGTACACCCTTCACCTCGATATGGTTAGGAAAGTATCGACACTCGCCGGCAAAGGCTAATCTAACATCCACTCGCGTGTAACGTTCTCAAACGAGACTGTGCCGTTTGTTACAGGCGATTCCACAAGTAGAGCGGTTTACCTGTGAAATTATGGGATTGGTTCGGGTGGCGTGCGATTAAGAAATGAATTTCAAGACACTAGAGTCCTTCTTTTAACAATAATTAACAAATAGTTTATTCAAGAAAAGGCTTTTGACGCTAGGTCGAAATAGAACATATAATACGACACGGAGTCGTGTGAACTTTGACGATATGATATTTACGTAACGACGTATAAGTCGTTAATAAAGGATATTCCTTTGACTTTGGTTTCGACGCTAGATCGGAATTAAAGAATAACGTTTTATTTCGGTCTCTACGCTAAACCGGTAATTAAATATAGTATAACTGACGCGTTAATTAATATTAATGATATAGTATAATAGTACGATACTAAATCGTAAACTGAACATAAAGTCTCGACGCTAAGTCGATATAACGGTTTGATACAATGATGACGCTTGGTCGATTTGGAATGTTAAGTTGATACTTGGAGAGGGTTCCTTCTCTCGGATTTGTTGTAGCTTCCAGTTGCCTATCAGCTGGCCCACGCTTTCTAGGATGGAAGCCGAGGGGCTAGTTTAAGCGACCTCGGATTGATGTTGAATGTAGGAAGTTGAGGGGCTAGTTAAAGCGACCTCGGTTAGATGTTGAGGGGCTAGTGAAAGCGACCTCGATGGAAGTTGAGGGGCTGGCTAAAGCGACCTCGTATGGAAGTTGAGGGGCTAGTTAAAGCGACCTCGGATAGCTGTTGAGGGGCTAGTTAAAGCGACCTCGGAAAGATTTTGAGGGGCTAGTTAAAGCGACCTCGGTTAGATGTTGAGGGGCTAGTGAAAGCGACCTCTGGATGGAAGTTGAGGGGCTAGTTAAAGCGACCTCTGGATGGAAGTTGAGGGGCTAGTTAAAGCGACCTCGGATTGATGTTGAATGTAGGAAGTTGAGGGGCTAGTTAAAGCGACCTCGGTTAGATGTTGAGGGGCTAGTGAAAGCGACCTCGATGGAAGTTGAGGGGCTAGCTAAAGCGACCTCGTATGGAAGTTGAGGGGCTAGTTAAAGCGACCTCGGATAGCTGTTGAGGGGCTAGTTAAAGCGACCTCGGAAAGATTTTGAGGGGCTAGTTAAAGCGACCTCGGTTAGATGTTGAGGGGCTAGTGAAAGCGACCTCGATGGAAGTTGAGGGGCTAGTTAAAGCGACCTCGGATTGATGTTGAATGTAGGAAGTTGAGGGGTTAGTTAAAGCGACCTCGGTTAGATGTTGAGGGGCTAGTGAAAGCGACCTCTGGATGGAAGTTGAGGGGCTAGTTAAAGCGACCTCTGGATGGAAGTTGAGGGGCTAGTTAAAGCGACCTCTGGATGGAAGTTGAGAGGCTAGTTAAAGCGACCTCTGGATGGAAGTCGAGGGGCTAGTTAAAGCGACCTCGGATTGATGTTGAATGTAGGAAGTTGAGGGGCTAGTTAAAGCGACCTCGGTTAGATGTTGAGGGGCTAGTGAAAGCGACCTCGATGGAAGTTGAGGGGCTAGCTAAAGCGACCTCGTATGGAAGTTGAGGGGCTAGCTAAAGCGACCTCGGATAGGTGTTGAGGGGCTAGTTAAAGCGACCTCGGAAAGATGTTGAGGGGCTAGTTAAAGCGACCTCGGAATGGTTGAATGTTGGAAATTGAATGTTGGTAGTCAGGACTTTGAATATATATATATATAGACTTGTTGAGAGACTTCTATAAGCAGCGTGCTTATGGTTCGGTAGCAGAACCCAGTCTGAATCTCCGCTGCTGGCAGGCTCGTATTTATACAGTTTGGCGATATCTTGCTCTCGCCAATCACTGGCTGTCGATCTCGCGCACCAATTAGAATTAGCATCCGGTTCCCGCCGGTTCGCGCACTGCACTCGGTTTATTCGGCGTCCGGTTCATCGCGCGGTCTGCGCACGCGCGCTTGAGTCGTTCACGGCACTGAGTTCGCGTATGCGTTGCGAATGTCCTTAATACTAATATTACAATTTAGATATATAGAATGAAAATAGTAATTGGTATAAAGAATAAAGGAAAAATCTACGGCGGTTCGTAGCGGTACGTTACACGCGTAACAATCTCGGAAGCATTTATACCTTCTCCCCCGTTAACCCCGTTATTGCCCATCGTCCTCATCCGCAGCGCTTCGCAACAAACTAATAACGCGTTCGAGGGCAGCGTTAGCCGTAGAAGAGGAAGCAGAGGAATCGCCTCGCCAGGGCACTCGCGCCCGCGAGAATAGCGGAGTCTGGACGAGATAACGAAGATACGATCTTCCGCCATAGTGCCGGTTAATGACCTGCTGTTTATGCAGGAAAAATCTGGCGGAAGGGTGTCGTGAAGGGAAAAAGAGGCGTATCGGGGAACAGAGGAAGAGCGAAACTTGTGAAGATGAGAAGAAGGAGAAGCCTGAGAGACGATGCTGCAGAATGTGGAGGGAGTTTGGCGGGCTGGATGGAAAAGGAGAGGTGTACAAACGGGGAGAGAGAAAGGGGTCGTTGCACCGGCCACCAAGCACCCCCCTTTCCTCGTCAAGTCGCTCTATTAAAAAGTTGGAGATAACTAAAAGGGAGGTTAGAGGTGGTCGGCCCTTAACGCGAGCCTTCGCGCTATTTACTACTTCATAAAACCTTTAAAATCCACTGTAAGCAGATCCTCGGCGCCAGGCATCGACGGACCCGTTGTGTCGAGATGGATCGGTATTGGCCTCCACGGAGTTGCAAACTTGCTGAAACTTCGTTGGACTCGCTTCCAATAATAGCCGATAAATTTGTTCCTCCCGAGTTCTTTACATCGACTGTCCGTATTAACTCCGAGCACTTTCTTCATCTCCTTTCCCCCGCCGCCGGCCTCGCTGAAATTTCCACGCTAATTAAAATTGCGTTACAGCGGAAGGGGAAATATATTAAAGTTACGTGAGCTTTGGCCTCGGTTTCCTTAGTCGTTTTATGATTCTTCGTTTGAGAACGTTTCGAGAGAGTCGATTCTGCACTGCCCGCCTCAGCTTAATTGCCCTAACTAACATTTTTGAATATCCGAGAAAAATGAGGTTTTATAATTTTCTTTCTGCCGTCCTGGTTTCCCTTCAAAAATTTAACCGCTATCTCGTGACGGGCTATATAAATTTTTTGGAATAGGCGTGCGGGCTGCAAACGTAGGATTAACCTAGCAATTAATTTAATGCTTCAGATAGGACATTTTGACTTTGTAAAGGAAGTGAGATGGGACGTTTTAACATAATAATTGGACGTTCGCCATAATAATTGTTTCTCTTAATTTTTCTGTTTTTTCTTTTCTGCCCTAGTTTTAGTTTTAGTTTTAGTTATTTAGTTGCGGTTAGGATTCTAACAGTATTGTACTGCAGCCTCGCCTTTTACTTCGCTATTCTTTATGTATCACTGTTCTTTGTATGTTTCCAAGTAATAAAGACGAATAATAATAATAATAATAATTATGAAAAGATATAAATCGTATTTCATACCTTTTTTTAATACACCACCCTTTTCTCACTTCTTGCTTTAAATTTGGCACCCCAAAGATTTGATATGCAATTAAACATCACCCAATCTAATCCATTCATCAACCAGCAGATGCGTGGTTACGTGGATTTTACAGGACGTTCCCCCGTACGTCAAAGTTATCGCAGAGCCACGGTGAAGTCCGCGGCGGTTCCTGCAACAAGAAACGTCCAGAAAGGCAGTCAGTTGGTAGAAGGTAAAAAGTAGAAGCTGGAACACACGCCATGATGAAGCACAGGGTCCGGGCAGTCGCTTCTTGCAGGAGTGGGCAGGATAAAGGCCCGACTTACCGAATATGATTTATGCCCCAATATAACTGTTCAGCGATAAAATAAGGAGCCATCCCTGCCTCCTTTTTCCAACACCCCCGCGCCCCCGGACCCCGTTCGTCAACCGTTTTCCTCCGAATTCGATTGTAAAATATCCTCACGTTTCGCCTCCTCTAATCGAATATCCAATATTAATTCAGTATCGTTACCTTCACGACTGGCATCATTGTTACGAGCGTTCCTATTGCCGCCATTAACTTTCTTCATTTCTCCGAGCTGTCCCGGTAAATCTGCTCGTTACCACTTTTATGATCCCGACTTTATCGTCCGTATTTTATCACGCTGCATCGATGTCCTACTGACAAACCAGCGGTGCTTCTAGCTACGCGTGCTTAAACGCAGATCTATGACCGAGGGAATAATCAGAGAGCAATGTGCAGGGAATATTGACGCGAAGGTGGATTCCTTCCAATTGTCTTAATCGAGTTGGCTCTGCAGCATACTTTCTGTATCACAGTCGAACCTCGATAACTCGAGTCTCAAGGGAAAGGAAAAAAATCTTCGAATTATCGAGGTTCGACTGTATTATAAATCCAGTTGATACGTGCAGAGGTTGTTTCAAAATTGTGTGACAAGCTGGCACCGAGAGCTGAGGTTAAGTAAAATCGTACGTACAAAGGGCATCGGATGGTTAAATTAACTATTTACGTAACAAATGCTTCTCCAGACGAGTACCTATACAGTTAGTGCAAACTCGAGTAATAAAAATGGTAAGACGGTAAGATGTCTCCCGAGTTATTTGGTCAGGAGGAACCTTTCTCGTCCCACGATTGCCACAATTTTGGGACACCCTGTAGTTAGTTTCGACCACACCTCTGGGTTCGTTCTTTTCTTTACTCCCTTCGTAGCAAGATAAACCATCCTGTGTTTTTCCGCGGCGGTTTCAACGGCGATTGTTCTGAAAACTCCCAAAAGGCCCTGCGAACCGAGCGGCCCCGGTCCTGGCAGGAGGACACGGTGAATGGAATCGCAAGGGGACTTTTAAGGAGGAACGAATAAGACGGAGAACTTCATCATCGCGACTGATTGGTCGATTTGTCACCCTCCAGCCCCTCCGCCGCCCCTTCTCGCCCCGTCCCCGTGAATCAGGACTGCTGGCCTCCCCCTTGATGGTTAATTGAACAGGTCGAGTTGCTGATCCGACAAGCGGCCACCCCATTCCTTCCTTCATCCTTCTCTCGCCCACCGTCCTGCCCGTGTTCTCATCTCCGTCGGTGTGATTGATCTTTGCCAGGTGATCGACCTATCGCTGGCACGAGCCGAGATCGATCGGGCCTTCCTTTTTCAACGATTACACGCTCTTTTCGAGGTTCACTTCGCCACCCACCTTCTACGATTGCAAGTGGAAAAAAATCGTCGCTGTTCGGAGAATAAACTTCCAGATTCCAGGCTTTCTTCTGATCCCCGAAGTTGCTGGCAGTTTCGCTTGTGTGAACGGGCAGCTATTTGTTAGGATGTGCCAGGGGAACAGGGAGTAGAGGCTGGTTTCTATAGCGTTGCAGAGCTGATTTAAGGTAAATGTGCAATTCATTAAACAACTTCAACCGGTCAACTTTGCTTCGGAAACATTCATCAGAAGCTTCGAGTTCACCCATACCGGGCAAAAAGGAATCAATGGTACACTGCCTAAGCTTGAAGGCATTCATTCTCAAAGCTGCTTAATGATCCCCAGGCCCGCGGAATGCCTCGCCTCATATTGGAATAAATTACGAAGAAAGAGCTTATCCGTGGGCGCGGACGAGGGGCGGCAGGGGGTTAAAGGCGACAGGCACTCGGCACGAATTTAATAAAGTACGAGCACGTGATAAATCCGTGCTCACTTAGTAATGCGGTGGCTCGGCGACGGTGAAAAACAAAACTTAAGGAAGACGCATAGCTGGAAAAATCCTAATGAATAGTAATGGCCCTGACGGTTATACGACTATACCCCGTTTCGCGGGGCTGTATCTCTCTCGCGAGGGTCTTTTACGGCTCCCTCTGCAAATGATCGAGAAGAAAAATCAGCCGGCTGCGTTTTTCCCGCCGAGGCCTGGGAGAAATTTATAACGGCCGCTGATAAGTGTCCCGCCTCGATTTTAATACGTTGCTGAGTCCCACGGTGCCCGGCTGCCTGTGCAGCATTTAGAATTTCTTCCCCGGCCCGCCCATCCCCCGCGCGCTTTTCTTTTTCCGATGGCAAGCCTCCACGGTTTTAAAAGGAACCGCCGCGGGAGTAAATGGCCGAGTTGGAGGAGGGATTAAAGGATTATCACGAGGAACAATCTGCTAAAAAAGGCGCGCCGTCTACTTTTTATTGCCGGGGACATATATATATTTCGTTGAACGAAGGAGGAACGGCCTGATACTTTATTCTCATTCATTAACTCGGGTTTGCTCGCGGGAAGGGGATCAGCGTTTTGCGAGTACCTACGGGCCACCATTCTGCGTTCGTGGTTTGTTTGAGCGTTGAAGTATGATGCTCTTTGGGCCATCGTTTCAGAGAGGATAGCTTGGTACGATTTCGGGCATTTTTGGTGGCAATCAGTGGCAGGTTACATCCGACATAGTGAAAGGTCACGTTGGTGTTAAGGGGGCAATCCTATTCTTTGGGCTAAAAACATAGGAAAATTTGGGATTTTTTTTTTAAGAATCCAGCGATTCGATTGATCTGAAATTTGGACCATGTTTGGATGCATCTTTGAAGAGGCTGCAGGTTTTTTTTTATTAATTTTTAACCATAAATATAGTAGCTGATGCATGATCAGTAAGTGGCGAAATTAAAAAAGAAAATTTTATCGGAAAATGTTCTACGCGCCAATGGTGATACTATAGCATAGAATTTGATTCTTGGTAATTGCAGTGTTCTCTACGAGGGCTCTTCAATATTTTCGATAACAGAGGTACGCAATTGTTTGAGCCGCAGTCCTGTGAGATGACAAACGACGAAAATAAAATCGAGCACCCCTGTCGTTGCCATCTCACACGTTCGTCGAGTGTAAACGAAATGCGATTCGAAACTCATTGACGACGCAGTTTCGAGTTTTCATTAAGTCGAGCCCGATCCAACGGGGTTGTAACGCGAAGGCGTAAACACTGCGTTAATATCTCAGTTTATTGTGCAATACCGAGCCCTATTGTCGTGTAAACAGGTATACGCGCACGCACAAACGTCTGGCGTTGCCGTTAGAAGCCCGTACACATGTGCTCCGCCCTATTCTACGCGCGTAAATTCGCCACGCAGATAAACGTCTATTTTACATTCCACCGCTTCACCGGCTTCCAAGGTCCGAGGTGGCCGCACTTACGCTCGGTGCGGGTTATTTCAACGAATTCTAGCGGGTGACCGAGTCATACACGGCAAAGTGTTTTGAATTATTCCAATGAATCGTGGCGCAGACAGGGGCTTGATGTACGAATCGACGATGCTTCTGAAATTGGAATGCCTATCGAATAGGGAAGGTAGCAAAGGGCGATGAAAAAAGGAAGAAGAGCGCGTAAGGAAAATATTAGAAGAGAAATGGACTCCCCAGTGTCCGACAAACTATTTATTTAGAAACTGTTGAACCTTTCAGAATTTCGGAAATAAAGAAGTAACGCGCGTAAAGAAGAATTCGGAGGGTGAATGGACCCTCTAGTGTCCGACAAAGTATTCTCAATTGTACTAAATAATTATAGTAGGGGAAAGGTGGGATAGTTGATCACAGTTTTGCTTTTTTATTGAAATAATAATAATGGTTTGCTTTGTTTGTATTTAATTATGTAAGTTGTGATTCTTAGAGTATTCTCAATATACTTTGACAAATTTGAGAGCTGAAAACTAATTTTAATGACAGAATTTTAACATTTTCTGGCAGTGGCGTTATGCACAAGTATCCCCCACTGAAGGGGAGACTTGATCAAACGGTTAGGGAGACTTGATCAGTGAACTTTCAGAGTAAATAACACATTAACTTTCTAAAAAATATTTATTATCTTCGTCAATAACATGAAATAAAGGGAATATCATAAAAAGAAAGTAAACTATAACAAACTTGAAGGAATTACTGAAAAAATGAAACCGAAGAATTAAACTCTATGACATAAAACAACATAAATGCATTCTTAAAAGACATTTCACTTAGATATCATCTGATTAAGATGATGATAAAGAAAAGATTTTCCTTCTCACTTTCTTAGCCGTATTTTTCTGTTTCATTAGCCGTTCTATGGTTCTTTATTGGAGCATTTTCAGCTGTTCAAGTATCCCACCTCACACACTGATCATGTATCCCTCAATGCACTCGATTTGAAAAAGATGAAAAATTAAACTTACCATAAATATTTAGATAAATCAATAAATAGCATTAATTGACTCGAAATTGCCGTTTTTACTTACAAGGGGACCTTCAGGACTGGCAAACTCAGAAATTGTTTATACTTAGTATACGTGAAGGTCTTCACTCGGACTTTAATTTCCCGAAGCAGTAAGGCGCGCTTCCCATCCAAATTCGAGAAAATCGACTTTGAAAAATGTGGAGTTACCTTATATATATTTGATAGAAGCCGATGACCAATGAGCAGCGCGGGTCAGTGCGTAGCGCTTCCGTCTAGCAAGCATATGAAGTCGTCAGTTAAAATCTCACTACTGGCACTATTTTTTTATTTTTATTAATTTGCATGCCTACACCTTTCACATGCAAAGTTTATAAAATTCATGCTAATTAACAGATATGTAAACATCTGTTATATGTATGGGTGTACTGTGTATACCGGTGCTCCACCTCCCAGGAGATGGACATCACTTTCAATTAAAAACACACATCTTATTTAAAATTGTCTCTTGTTTGAAAAATCGTACTTTTTATTGCACATATTCATTTTTAAATAGGAATATTTACAATAAATTACATTTTTCGTCCAAAAATAAAACACGTAGAGTAGAAACTAGAATTTGGAAACGAGATAGTGGCGAACGGCGGTTAGTAATATTCCTATTTAAAAATGAATATGTGCAATAAAAAGTATGATTTTTCAAGCAAGAGACAATTTTAAATAAGATGTGTGTTTTTAATTGAAAGTGATGTCCATCTCCTGGGAGGTGGAGCACCGGTATACACCGTACACCCATACATATAACAGATGTTTACATATCTGTTAATTAGCATGAATTTTATAAACTTTGCATGTGAAAGGTGTAGGCATGCAAATTAATAAAAAAAAAAATAGTGCCAGTAGTGAGATTTGAACTGACGACCTCATGCTTGCTAGACGGGAGCGCTACTTTTTTTTTTTAAATATGTTTATTGTCGGTTTTTAGCACAGTCTACATGGGTGTAACAGGCGACAAAGACATTACGGGAGCGCTACGCACTGACCCACGCTGCTCATTGGTCATCGGCTTCTATCAAATATATATAAGGTAACTCCACATTTTTCAAAGTCGATTTTCTCGAATTTGGATGGGAAGCGCGCCTTACTGCTTCGGGAAATTAAAGTCCGAGTGAAGACCTTCACGTATACTAAGTATAAACAATTTCTGAGTTTGCCAGTCCTGAAGGTCCCCTTGTTAGTATATTTCAAATCGTTGAAAATGCAACATTTACTCGAAAAGGAGGAAGAACAAGCAGACCGAAATATTTACTTTTTGGCTGCAAATAAGATCGAAGCTTATAACAACATTATTCTATGCTCCCAAAAGAAAACTGCAACGTGAAGTGTTGCGATGATGTAAACATTACCACGCTAGCGTGGCAGCAGGCTACAAATTGCCAATATATTAAGTAAAAAACTGATTTGATCATGTATCCCCGCTGATCAACTATCCCACCTTTCCCCTACAGATAGGGTTCGATCTATGAATCGTCGAAGCTGCGAAAGTTGGAATGCTTAATGAAACAGTTAATGGCGGCGACGGAGAAGGCGAAAAGAGAGCGTCAAAGAAGAATTTAGAGGGGTAACGGACTCCCTAACTCTCCCAGCGAGAGTGTAAACTTAGGGGTAATGAAATGCAACGATCATAAGTTAGTTACAGACGCTTCGACGTTCAAAAAGTGAGTTAGCAAAGTTAGCTCTTCAATTAAGTACTTAACAGATACTCGCAGCTTCATCTGTGTGTTCAACGATTTCGCTGCTCGCTCGGTCCCCTTTGGTGTTATACTTTCGTTCGGATGCTGTGTTAATCCCTTTCACGCTAAAAAATTACTCTACCACGACGACATCCGAATTACTTGCACGTATTACAAGAATTGAAATTCTCTTGCCAAGTGCCAGGCATGTTTCTTTCAAATCAGCTTGCCAGGATTAAGAATCCAACTGATGAGGGCAGTTGTAATATAAATTGAATAATACAATAAATATGTTAAAATTACAGAATGCGCCACTCAAAATTTTGCTTGAAAATCGAGTTCACCGTGCTTCCACGGTCTTCAACTTTTTCAAATCCTATATCTGGACTAGGGATTGCAAATTTACCGACATTTTCAATTACCGGTAATTCGGTAAAATTTTCAATCAAAATCGGTTTGCCGATAATTTACCGGTATTTTTTAAGGTATTGAAAATATAAGAGTAAACATTACAAAAAATCTTTTTTTGAACTCTAATCGAGCATTATAATAAATATATGCAAATAAAACTATTCTGAAAATAAAATATGAAATGAGATAACACAAAATAGATATATTTGTGTAACTATTGACAATACGTATTAATATCTTACGTACATAATTAAATATTTTTTATTTAACAATTTTTTTTAACAAATAAACACGCAAAAAACATAATTTGTCTAAACTTTGGTCTCCTGATCGCGATCTAATTTTTGTTCAAAATAATCCCGCCACGGATAAAGCACTCTCAGATTCTACACTTATTGGTCGGATAGTCATTAAGAAATCAAATGCCATTTGTGCCTATATATTTTCTCCTTACTTTTTCTACTTGAAAATACGTCAATTTTTTTGATGACTTGATTTAGATTTTTAGTTCTCTTTTGGCTTAGAGTTGAGATACTTCGATTTTCGTCTTTATTAGTAATTGAAGTTTTTTTCACTGATAACGATGTAGACCGAAATAACGAACGCATGTATGCGCTATATTGATATACGTAATTTATCGAATTACCGGTAAAAATTTGACGAATTACCGGTAAAAATTTGAGGGTATTTCTCGCGATTTACCGGGAAACCGGTAAACCGGGTTACCGGTATTGCAATCCCTAATCTGGACCCATCTGTATACAGGGTGTTTCACTACCGCTGGCAATCCTTTTAGGGGGTGATTCTACATGCCAAAATGGGACGAAAATATAGAATAAAATTTATCTGGTTTTATTTCCTAAAATATAGAATAGTCACTCGAATCCTTCAATTCCATCACCCACGTTACATCAGCTTCACATTCGACGCCCAAACCAAGTATCGTGTCAGCAATCAGCCTCAGCTACACTCTCAAACTCGCTCGCACCTTAAGCCGGGTCCAGACCTGAATGAGTATACGCTGAGCAGGCTGAGCGCGCACGAATGTTCTAATGTGGACGGGTGAAACGGTAGCTACGCCCGCATGCTTCTACGTGAGAAAGGGTGAGCGCGAACGCATATGCTAGTGCGGACGTGTCATTCGTGGTGACTCGGCGCATGCGACCCGACTCGCGAATGCCGGCGAAGGCACATGGCCTGAGCCGGCCGTTGTCGGTTTTCTTCCGCACATCAAAGGGAGTTTGGAGTACCTTGCGTTCAGCGTGGAAGATAGAAGCAGATGTGATACTTTTCTAAAATCCTCGATGTCTCGGATTTTCATGATATTGAAATATATGGTAGTCCATATGAAATTAGGGAGGGTTAAGTCCTCATTTTTGCAGATTCGAAATTGTTTAAAAAATACAAATCTTCAAAGTTACCTGCTTTCGGTGATTTTAACGAAACCCGCCTACAGAAATTAATTTTAATGACCTAAATTATTGAAGGTATAGACTTGCGTCTTTTTTTTGTAATCATGAAGGATGGATCTATGTCAGGGCTCTCCAGCGTAGGGGCCCCTCACGCGCCTGCTTCCCCTTCCAATCTTTATTTCGCGCAGCGTGCCTTCCGTTGTCAGGGAGACCGCGCGACGCTACGAAGGCTGCCATGACGGGCTAGCCGGGCTAGCGTCTTCGCGGATAGCGTCGCGCGGTATCCCTGACAACGCGGACGAGAGTGGGAGAACCCCGAGCTTACGCGTAAGGCAGCTTGGAGAGCCCTGATCTATGTGAATGAATTTAATCCATTGCGAATATTGTCATAAACAGTTAATCAAAAATCTAAAAATTACATTTTCAACAATATAATGCAATTACCATATGATAGACTTTAAAGCCCTATTTTACTGAATAATTTGTCTTTCTTTTCTTCACTACACCCTGCATTGTTCTTAATTCATGTAGGAAAGTCGGGGTTCCGCCAGATTGACAATCAAAGCACAGCAGTGATAAAGAGAATAAGCAATATAATAAAAACAGTAATATAAAAAGAATAAAGGAATACAGAATATCACATGGTGCTATTCTACGACTCCCCGATCTGCCCGGCCCCCGAGAACCGCTTGCGTTCGACCGTCTTCGCCGAACCTCGGTCTCCGCCGATCTCCGTCGTCTGTGCGACATTGTATCGCCTTTCGGCCGATACTACCATTCCTACATTCATACAGCCTGACCGACTCGCTGTTGTTTTAAAAAATCACACGAGAGTACTCGCGAGGGTCGGCAATACGTCTCGTGGAGGGACGCAGGAAGAAAAGGGGTTCTTCGCTGACTGCGCGTCGTCCCGCCTGCGATGTCTTCCCTTTTCATAAAATTTTCTTCATTATGGTCCGAATTACGTCGTACTTGATGTTAGTTTCATCGACGAAACATAAGGAATCAATTGACGTCGTTTTCGCAAAGATCTGATGAGAAATGCGGAACTCTTGGACATTTCTGACTTTTTAATTGTATTCCAACCGTTTCGAGAGTCGAAACCCATAAAATTCGGTAAGACACTGCGGCGGGTTGTCCCCTCCACGGGGTAGCAGGCGGCACCTCTTTGACAGGCGTCGCTGAAGAATCATGTATTGGTAAACAGAATGACTCGGAGGGTTAAACTGTATGTTTATTTAGCTAATCACACCATCCTTCCGACTGCGGAGTGGGCTAAGCTAAGGACAGAAGTTGGTGAAGAAAGACATAATGGCACTTTCGATCCCTCCGCATGCGTCATTCGTGCGCGCTCAGCCTGCTCAGCGTATACGCATTCAGGTCTGGACCCGGCTTTAGACCCATTGAGAAGGGTCTGGTCCACCTGAAACTAGCTCACCCAAAGTGTTCCACCCGTCTGCACGATAAATCTCCATTATCCAAATTATCAATCACCGCGGCTTGGTCCCCGAGCGTTTTTAAAGTCACCTTCATCCCCCCGGCCGGCGTACTCAAAATTCCCCAGTATCCGTCATCTTTTCCCAGCGACGCGCTCTCCCGTGACAAGGGACGGCCAGGAGAATAATGGACTATGCAAACGCAGTTAAGTGCGCAGCTGCCGCCCGTTGTATAGGTGCATGCTAATCCGCGCGACACTCGCCATGACGTGACATAGGTCTTCGTAAAATCGAGCATCGAGTTTGCCAGACGTGAGAGACGGTAGCTTGTCGAAGGCCGTGGTCGCGCGTAACGATGTGGACTTACTACGTGTTTATCGACGCGTTTACATTGGCGCGTTTACACGCGCGAACGGAGACAGACTCGGCGGCTGGGCCGTTTCGGGTGGCCCGGCGAGCATTTCGATCGATCGCCCCGATCGAACCGCGACGCCCGGCCCGAGCGGCTCGGGCGGCCGGTCCCGCTCAATCTCCCGAGGACTCGCGGCTCTTCGATTTCTAGCGCGATCCACGGCCGCGACTTATGGCCTGTTCCGGCCGCAGAAGGAATAATTGTTTGCACTGCAGAATGGATGTAATGGGGTAGAAGGGGCTAGATAAATTTGGGAGGGATAGCTGGGATATGGAGGATCGGGAATTGTGGGTATGCAGCAAGGTCGTTCCATTGCAGGTGGATTATTTTTCGCGAGTGATGCGAGGGATTTTTATTAAATTGGACTATTATGTAGACCGCGTGGAATTAGGGGGGGTTTAAGTCATCAGTTTGCTGGTTCTGTGTTTGTTTAAAAAATATAGGACGTCAAAGACTGCATTTTCTGTCTGTCGAGAGAGAATTGCCCTTCGTTGGCTTTAAAAGTGTGAAACGGAGGATGAATTAGATGTTGATAGCTGTTGAGGAACTTAAATGGAAATACGAAAGCTTTCCGCTATTACGAAGTTCAGAATTCGGGAAAAATATTTACAATTGTAATTTTCTGATAGAAAAGTAGATATACTAATGAAAGTTTATAATTTGATGAACTGACAGGTGATGCTGCATATTTCCAAACTTTATTTCTCTACTGAATGAAATGTACACAGGAATTAATATTAACACCGCGAAAAGTTTGTATTCGTGCGATTTCTTTCTTTCTTTTTTTTCGCTATTTCGTTGCTTCCAAATTACCATGCAGCGCAGCTGTTCCACGCACAGCTGCAATATTCCTGTCCAACTGTAATTGTCGACTCAGATAGCTGTTGCTGCAGCCTTTCTACGTTAAGATAATTATAGAATTGTATACTTGACTCTGACAAACGTACGGTACACTTTAATTAATGCGTAACAATTTCAGCGAATGCTAATTCCGCGCACCGGACCTTTCAGCGCATGTGTTCAGGATGTTGCCACTGTTTCGAACCCATAGTCGCACATGTTCAATGGTGATTAACACGTAGCTAAATGAAATTTCCGTAACTGCGAATTGCTCTTTTGAATATTGCTTTACTGCTATTAAACCGCTGAATTTACGAACTCTGTATCGCGAAAGGGCAGTGGACTCGTACGAGCGAATAGAAACATTTAATCCTTCACACAATTTCGAATTCTACAGTTATTAGTATCACAAATACGAAAAAATGGAAATATCTGCAGTGTTTCGTTTTTACAATATCCCTTTTAAGATAGAAGCCATTCTGTTTGTTAATTAAAATTCGCGTAATAGCTTATTTACTTTAGCCCTATTAAAATTGCAGTATTGCAGAAAATTATAATATTCCAATTAGGATACATTTTTTAGAAGACAGAAGATGTGGGAATCTAACAATTATTAGTGAAATGAGGTTCATTATTAAAATTCGATGGAACACGTTGCTCAAGAGATTTGGTTATTATTTGTTATTTCGGGGATGGATTTTATTAGCGCCCATGAGAATGAATAATTTAGTTCGCAAATTTATTACCCTATCCAGGGTAACAGTTTCACCAGCTGCTGCAATAAATATCACACCGCGGAAGTAATTACAGTACAAATTCATAAATTAATGGGGCGAGTAATTTGTTCTGACCTTGCTCTTGTCAACAGGTGGCGCGGTATTTTTTAAAATAAAAACGATCTGGATTCTTATTCATTGCCTTGATTGTTCTGCAACATATCTACTAAAAGTTTATCAGAATTAGTAAGAGTTTTAAGAAATCCTGGATAATTATCGTGGTCTTTTTCATTAAAATTGTTAGAACTCGAATAAAAACTATTGAAAGCATTAAAACAAAATTTATAAGAATTCATACGGAACTTGTTATTCTGTGTATAACAGTCAGTTCAGTATAAATCAGTATTAGTACACAAAATCACTTTGTGTCGAGTGAATTAAAAACATTTTTCGGCGACTTTTTGCAATATTAATTTATCATAAATTTATAAAGTTATTACAAGATATAGAAATTATTAAATTGTATGAAATGTGCAAAATATAAGAAAACAAGGGAAACAAGACGGTGTATGGTCAGCCGCTTCTCTCAACCGCTGAAAGGAACCATAATTTCGTTTTAACATTTTATACATGTGTTGTCTTATAAATTTTTATGAATAAAAAAATCATTCAGCATGCTAAGAAATTTGAAAATATGCATAAAGACAGTAACAGTAAATTTCATGATAAATTTTTAAGTTTCACATTTACACTATATTTTTTTAACGGGAATAGACAGTGCTGTTTCGTATGTAACATGACAGGCTTTTACTTAGCAGAAATTTAAAAAAAATATTCTTATTAATTGCGATATTATGAATATATTCTGAACAAATTCTGTATAACAGGATTAGTGAATCGTCGAGTGTAAGAGGAGGAGGACAGACAGTTTACGAATAGACGTGTTGCCTGCCTTAGCAGCTTTAAAATTGTTTCCACTAGGAATTACAGATTATTGGAAAATTATTTTACCTAAATTTCGTCTGTTGACAATGTTGAAATTCCTGTACAAAGATACTTTAGAAGAAGTACAACACAAACTTCTGTCATATAATGGTGAAATAATTTCATTATAATCCAATGTACTTTCAATTTGCATTAAAACGCAATTTCCTAATAGCTCCAAATTAAACCAGTATAAATAATAGATTATAGTAGATTATTACCAGTATAAATAATCTACAGTATCTAATATTGATTTCACAAGTAGACCACGTGATTTATCAAATTTGTATAGAATGACCTGAGTGTCGAACAAGTTAAATCAAGAAGAACACTTAAGTAAATAATCGAGAAACCTTGAATAATACAGAGTGTTTCTGTACAATTGATAAGTTCTGGATAAGGTTCTACGATATTAAACACATTGATAATGCAATATACCAACCCCAGGGTGCACATTTTAATGGAAAACAAAAGTAGGTCTACCCTGGAACTGGAAGCTTGACCTCGACGATAATCGGTGCTTTTTCCCCGAAATGGGGATCGTAAAGCCCAGGTGGGACGAGACGTCCACGTGGTTGAGGCGACAGGAGACCATGAGGAGGCATGAGTTGTTCCCAGGACTCGAAGAAATCATGATAGCTTTGGACATAAGTAACGAGAGGATAAGTGCCGCCACGTATGTATTCCACTCTGTGTCCAGCTACATCTCGGTCACGTATCGCTGGATTTCATGGTCACGTACTTCTGGAACGAGCTGCGAAACTGGTCAGCAGGGTCAAAGTGTTCGAAATTCACTGTGCAAAATGAACAGGCAGCCATGCTTCCTCTCCACGACGAAAGGTACTTACACGCCTGGCCAAAGAAGCGTATCTACGTATCTGGTAGACGACATTACTAGGTTTTTGCTTCTGCGTCGCATGCTTAGTACTCGATGAAGATATTGACATAGTAATCTTAATATGTAAAGCAGGAAGTGTTTGTGTGTTTGTCTGTCGCCTAAAAACTTTCGAACGGTAAACACTGGGGGTCGCGAAATGTGTTCCAGCTCATTATGCTTAACCAATCCAGACGAATGTGACTATTTTCACCAAAAAAAATAAAGATTCTTTTTTTCTAAAATCAGAATCTAATTTTCTAATTCTCGTTTGCAGTAAAGCATTCGTTTCGATTACATTTAAATATTTAATTAATTTGTAAACGGCACGGTACAGTCATATTCTGCTATTTTTGCATCATTTTTTCAATTTATTAGCAAAAAATTTCTTACCGTGATAGTAAGAGACAAAAGCATATAGGTTTTTACATTATCCGTGTCCCCAAACGGGTTTTAATTAAATAGGGAATATTATGAAAATGAGAATAATAATAAATTTCGACCTGAGAACTTAGGATAACTGGACTTTTATTCCAGGCACCTATATTCTAATTCAGATCATATTGCAAAGAGAAACTGTCATGTGTAGAACTCAGAAAAAATTAACCTTTCTTGGTCCAGAGTAAATATTCGTTATGATTTTTTCTGTCATAAGGCAGTCTACTTTTCTACCAAGGAGAAAAGAAAACCAAAGCTTTTACTGCAATCATGTATTCTGTTCCTATCGCGATAACGTTTCTCTAAGTATTATTTAAACACGAACGAAGGATAATGACAGAACACACTTAAGAAGCAAAGCCATCCAAGTTTCCGTTCCCTGTTCTTGCCTTCAGCGGTACTAGTCTTGACTCCATTTTAAAACCAGAAGCACCGTGCCATTATAATTAACACTGAAAGCAGGCTACTAACGTTGCCCATAAAAGACACGAACTGCCATTAAAATCGAAGAACCAGGAAAGTCTCATGGATAGTATACAATAGGAACTCTACTGATCTTGTAAAAGTAGAACTTCCTCCACTAATAGTTCCAGTTCGAAAATTTCCAAGAACATCTCTTAAAAATAACAACTGTAGACTCTATAGTACCTACTAATCAAAGCATAACAAAAATAATTTATAACCCAGCAACAAGTTGACGCACCCAAATTAACTTCGTTCTGTTCACTTTGATGGCCATTAATTCTTTAAGTGCTGACAATTTAAACTCTCAGCGTACACCGCGTGCGGGACTCCTACATTTATATCTCTTAACCATAGCCACTGAACGCCCATGAGCGTTCCCCGCACTTGCTGCGTGCATTGAACGAACGCATATGTGCGCGCGTCACGCCCCAAGTGTTGAACATTTACAAAATTTGTACCTTTAATTTCAGAATATCCTGCGTTAAGAATATTCTCGGAACAGTTAAATGTTTCGGTACCTACAGTTTAAGTGGTTTGTCGACGTCGATCACTTTGAAGACACGTTGGTAGACGATCCTAATATTCCGGAGTTTTGTGCACGTGTGCACACGGAAACACGTTAAATGGAGACGCTGACGGATATACACGGGGTTAAACACAAAACGAGAGAAACGAGCCGACCGTACTTGTTGAAGTGTTTCAATAGGGTTGAACGTCGATCATGTGACCGCATATGCGCGCAAATGAATGCTTGCAGTAACGATGAATAATTATTGCCGCGTGTAATGCATTGCGGAAACGCGTATACACTCTTGTCTTGGCCGCAGTGAAGTAATAGGTTCCATGAAATTTCCAAAATTCCCTTAGCTGTGAAATTGTATCCATTCCCCTTACATTTGTACAGCCGCATTAATTCTGTCGCAAAAACGAAAGGAAAGTTGAAAATATTGTGAGCTTTCTTAAGTATACGCTAACGATTTAAATAAATTTTGAGAAATCAGGATAAATAATTTAATGTGGATGTTTGCGAATTAAAAATGGCTAAGTTAGGAAATTGGTATTGGAATATATTAAAATGAACATTATGTTGGCAGGATAGGAGAATTATTTATACGCGCTCTTGATTACTATGGAAAGTTACAGCTTCCGCGTGCTCCTATCGATAGTTCAATTTTCACAACTTTCTGTATTCATCGGTTATACCGCATGTCGCCATCCATTCGTCAGCCAAGGATTCAATTGCTCACGCGATGGTTTTTCTAGATTGACAAATAGTTTCTCCCGTCAGGAATATATATTTTTTCATTTGGCGTCGATTTTCGCCAACACGTGTCCGTTTTTTAACGGAAAGCACTCGTTTAGCCCATTGCTTTTCTGTTAAATCAGTTAAAATCAATCAAACCGTGCACCAATTCACAGTACCCATATTTTTCAGCAACAACGGCTCGCGTCAGTTTGTGATAATAGTAATTGGCAGAAAAATGTTTGCTATGGCACGGCACAGTGGAATCAACGAAGAAGCACGCGCAAATTATCACACATTTATGTGAGCAAATTGGCGGAGCAATGAATTTCTCATTTGCAGTAAAGCATTCGTTACGATTACATTTAAATATTTAATTAATTTGTAAACGTCACGGTACAGTCATACTCTGCAATTTTTGCATCATTTTTTCAATATATTAACTAAAAGCTTCCTTCCGTGACATTAAGAGACTCAAACATATAGCCTTTTAAATTATCTGTGTTCCCAAACGGTTTTCAATTAAATATGGAATATTATAAAATCACGTTGTTCGGAGAACGTACAGCAGAATTTGACACGAACGTGCAGCAATCCTAAGAATATTTCCCGCGGCATTATGACTGAACATACCTGCTATAATTTACATTAAATACGTTACTGTAAATTGGCCTTTCATTTCTGCAATATGGAGAAGCACACGAGCTACAGGGCACATGTGGGAATAGCTGAATGGTGCGTTTACGTAATGCCAATAATGGCCCGCGATCGCACGAGGTTAATACATTTGAAGAACACCTGAAACGAAATTATCGCCCGAGCATTCCATTAATTCACCGACAGACAACCTGTTCGTCCGACGCCGTTAATTTTTAAGGAATAACTTACAGTTTTATTGTAAAATTGTTATTACCTATCTTTAGAACAATGTCTTAAGAGACTATAAAAAAAAGTAATAGAAAAACATGCATAGATTTCCATATACAGTTAATCTCCTACACCCCTCACAAGAAAAACATAGGTCGCTTATCGAAACGATATCTCTGGAACGGCAACTCTGAAATCAAATTTTTTTTTTAATATAATCGGTATGAGTGTAGTTTCCGTTGTGCGTACCGATTTTTAAAAAAAAATTATTTTTGTAAAAATGGTGCGCTTGGGAAGAAAAAGTTTCGAAAATCGGCAAAAAAATGGATAGTTTTTCGAGCGTATTTCAAAAAATATGTTTTCGATCAAGAAATCGGTACGCACAACGGAAATTACACTCATACCGATTATATTAAAAGAAAAAAATTTGATTTCAGAGTTGCCGTTCCAGAGATATCGTTTCGATAAGCGACCTATGCTTTTCTTGTGAGGGGTGTATGAGATTAACTGTCTATGGAAATCTATGCATGTTTTTCTATTACTTTTTTTTTTATAGTCTCTTAAGACATTGTTCCAAAGATAGGTAATAACAATTTTATAATAAAACTGTAAGTTATTCCTTAAAAAAATCTTAAGAATGGGCTCATTTTTCCGGCCGTCACAGTGGTGTTCCCCCTTAAATAGCGAAAGCACAAAGCGTTGGCCACTTCATAGCTTCGCGACACAGCTCTCACCGCCTTCGCCCCGATCTGAGCACCGCGAAATTAGTTTCCTCCGCATTGAATAGGCTCCATCAGAGGCCGCCGGAAGTTCTTCGACCTATCGCTGTGCCGGCGTCGTCGGTTGAAAAATAGCGGACCTCCAAGTATACGTCCACGCGAAACGGTTAGCTTTTACTTTGCACAGCGGACACCTCGTTATCCTTGGAGCCTTTCATGGCCGTTTATATACGCCTACTTGAGAGTAACGTCGTTATAATGAGCGAGCCACGTCCCTTTCCACACAGCTTCCTCTTTACGCGCATACTTCGCCACTATGTACCGACGTCGTTTTAAGAAGAACCTCCCGTGTACTTGGCGCACTGCTAAAAGGTACACAGCACGCCCGTCAGTTGCACCGCGTAATTGTTTATTATTTAAAGAATACACCGGCCCCCGGCTACCCTACTTCTCCATCTCTGTTCAGCCATCCTCCGCGCCTCTGCGTTCGTTTGATGCCGGGTGACGCGGCGTTCTCTACTTAGAATCTTCGTTTAGCGTTCACCAGGTCAAGTGAAATCTTATTTTTAGCTCGCCGAAGGGGATTATCGGTGGCGGAGGGAACGTTGAAATTAGAAATTTTTCTTCCCGGAGGTTGCCTGAGCGCGATAGATTTGTCGGCCGTCAGAATGGGTCTGAAATCGTTCTTTTGCTCGAACCCGGCGCCGCGGAGATTATTCTCTTCAGCCGCAGAATATGGTAATTTAAGCGAATTTACTCGGGAGTTGTATCTTTGTATAATGGAAAGTAATTGTAAAAGCGTGTAATAGAAATCGCGAGTAATAAAATAAGGAACGTAATTATTTTCTAGAAGTCAGCTGATAATAATGCTTAAAAGATTCAAGCAATTGGAATTCGATTATTTATACGAGGCTCTGATTGCAATATTAATTAGCAGTGCATGATAGATGGAAAGATAATATTAGACGCTCCATCCACCGCAAGTCGCGCGGAATCAATTGCGTCACTAAATAATTTTCATATTGTAAAAATATACTTTCGGTCCGAAGGAAAATGTACACAGAAAGGTCAGACTTTTTCCGATTGTTTATTTATTTATTTATTTGACATTTACGGTCGAAACCATTTCATAGATTGTAATAAATTAAGGAAAAGCTCCGCAGAGGATGTCACAGCGATGAGACATGAATATTATTAATCTTGGACCTTCAGTTCTACGATTTTCAGAATCCGTTCATCCATCTGGAAATAAAAGGACATTCTATGCTACGTGTAATATAACGATATATTCGTTCAGTAGCGAGTATTTAAAAGTACTCCGCGATATTGGTAATTACGGTGGCGCATTGGATTATGCGCGTTCCACGGCTCCTATTTCAGGATAAAGCCGATACAAAGCCAGCCAACCCCCCAACCCCTCTCCCAAAAACCAAGCACAAGGTCCCTGCACAACAATTCCCAATTATCGCTTAAACCTCACTAAGTGGATGCACACGATCCCTTAGTAGATTAACCCAGGTGAAATTTCTCAACGGGTTTACTAAAATACAGGGACGGCCGTGTTAATGAAAAATAACCCGGCCCTCCTGTATTTCAGTCGACCAGGGGGGGGGGTGATAGGGGGGCGGGGGTGGGAGTCATTTATAATGGTTTTATCGTGATGGCCCCAGATAAAAGCGTGTCATTTATTACATTCACAAAATTGAGTTCGCGGCACCTCTTAATGGAAAATTCGAATGATCCTGCCTGCTAATTATTGCTGATGGGACACGACGATATCCTCGGACTTTAAAAGCAGCTACGCGAACGCATTTAATACACCCACGATAATGGATTAGCTTCGGAATTAATTATGATTCCGGCGTATTAAGCTTTGTCTGGCGTACAATGGAGAGGTTCGAAAGAAATTCCAACGAAACCGTTCATCGTTGCATAGTGGCCCGAAATTTCTTTGGCTTTCGTGGGGAACTTTTTGTTGAAAATATGCGAATAAAACCGTGAACGGTTGCGGAATAATTCAAAGCACGAATTTTAGTATTCAAAACTATATCGAAGTGGATCGAAGTATGAGAGAGTAGAATAAGTGGTGGAATTGGAATGGTATAGTTGGAAATGCATTGGTGGAATCACAATGTGTAGTGTAACAGGTTCATCCAGTTTCCTTTAAGGGGTAACACCACTCTAGAGGCAGAAAAAAATACCTAAATTTGACAATTTATTTAGGGAGTATGACAAACGGAATAGAATTTCTTTTCAGAGGGCTTATTTAACACATATTGAAGTACGAAAAACAATTTTTTTATTGTCATTTTCATACAAAATGGTGGCGACAGAGCCTGTCGTCGAAAACAGCTTTTTTGAAAACACCGCCACGGGAGGACGGATTTCTCGGCATGTATGAGTCCGGGAACAAAAAATAAAAAAATTTATAATCTATATACAATTGGCTTTGGAAGTACGTAGGGTTTTTTTTTAATCAATTTTTGTGGAAGTGGTGCACTTTTTAAGAAATGAATTGATTTTTTGCCCTAAACATGAGCATTAAATTGTTTATAAAAAAAAGGGCTTACATTCAATCAAAAAACGGCTACGTACTTCCAAAGAGAATATTGTTGTGAAGCTACTGTAAAAATTTCAAATCGATCCATGCAATAGTCTCCGAGAAATCCGTCCTCCCAGTTTGAAAGAAGTGGTTTCGACGACAGGCTCTGTCGCCGCCATTTTGTATGAAAATGACAATAAAAAAATTGTTTTTCGTACTTCAATATGTGTTAAATAAACCCTCTGAAAAGAAATTCTATTCCGTTTGTCATACTCCCAAAATAAATTGTCAAATTTAGGTATTTTTTTCTGCCTCTAGAGTGGTGTTACCCCTTAATAATTGCGTCAATCCACTAAATTTATGCTTCGAATTGCACAGTCAGTCGTCAGTTGAAGTAACTTAATTTATCTCTTTTATAGCGATCAGTGTGGGAGGTTGTATCGATTTCTATCAGGTGAGCAGAATTTGATTCGTTGACGAATGAATACTCGATTCTTTCCGTCCGCGTTAGGTTCGCTTTTTATTTAATTATTTTATTCTTCTTACAAATCGATCTCACTCGCGATTCTGTTTCCAAATCGTTCTTACAATCTGAAGCTGTCAACTTAAACATTCGCAGGATCCGCTAATATAATATGAAAAAAGGGTCCGAGAGTAGCAGGCACATGTCCCAATCGGATAATATTGATGGAGCCCCGCTTATTGTTAGATAACAAACGGGCCACTTTAATTCGACTGGCTATCTCCCTTCTCCAGGAAGGGTTAATCCTTCCTAATAAAAATACGCTGCTGGCTCTGAAGCAGGCACTACACAAGTTCATTCGTGTTGTTTAGCCCACAGCTAGCGTGGGTCGCTTAATCGCGTTAAAAGGTTATAAATGGCCATGGAAAATTCACGCCCCGCCTGGCTAAACACTGCCAATTAGGATATTTAACGTTTTTGGTGGGGAAATGATATCCCACCTCTGCGTGCAGCTACACCTCTCACTGTTTCTGCCTTTGCGTTTCCATAATATCTCTGTTGGTGGTGAGTTGTGACATTTGAATAAGTGGTATGAATAGGCTAGCGATCTTAACAGAATAGGGGAGAGGTGCTACAAAAGGGACACTTTTGTTTAGCGTCCATTTCTGACCATGTCATTATATGTATTTAAAAAACAATTACATCACAGGAGAGCGTGTTTATTTCCCTTCAACAAAAGTATATTACAAACTCATCAATTGTGAACGAGAATAGCAAAATCTTCGGTGGGAAACGTCCCTTTTACGACTAGGTGGTTTTAAATGGGACAGTATAAGTCATGAACGGGACACGTTAATAAAAATAAACTTATTAAGTATTACAATTATTATTGTAAATCTTTATGATACAAAACAATGGAATCTATGAAAAAATTAACTCTTCGTACTATAAATCATCAATATTTTTGACTATCTTCATAGAGTGTGACTTATCGTTAAGGTAGATCCTGAATAATCTTTTAAATTCAAGAATTCTTTCAAATTTCGTTCAAAACTAATTTGGAATACACGAAACCCTTGTACAAAGTTTAAAATCGATTTACCACATAGTTATCGAGAAATTGTTAATTAAAGTTGATGCATTTTAACACAGTGGCATATGGCAAGGTCGGCAAAAAGAGGGTTATAGTTTCAGTTTTCTTCCGAAACAGGAAAACTATATTCAAGAAGTGTACCAAAATTGGCACAAAAGTACATCGAAATGTGACGATATGAATTTATTAATTTCTGCAAAATTGACCACATGGTTTTTTCGTAAATGCCCATAGAAAATAGGTTTACGTGCAAATTTTTTAGAAACTACGTAGAGCAGTCAACTTGGCAACGTCGCACAATCGATATGTTTAGACATTTAAATAACGAACGACGATTCAAATTCATATGAACATTTTTTCTGACATTTTGGTGAAAACAGGCGCTCCGAATGAATGCGACGTTCTCAGATCTACTGCTCCAATTCACTACGCTAACCAATTTAATATTCTATTTCTGTATTACAATTATTTATATTAACATTGAACTTTTTAAAATATATATACATGATGTTAAAAATTATTATTATTATTCCTATAGTATCATACTACTTTACATTTATCGTTCATTACCCAACTCTAATTTGACTAACATAGTTGATTAGGAACTACCTTAATGCTTTAGCAGCTTTTTTAGTTGATAATTTAAAACAGTGTCATCTATGTATCAGATGATACACTAGTAACTTTACAGGAAAGTAAAATACATATAGTGTCCAGCAGTACACAGCCATGAAACGGTCGTCCAATTTGAGACTTGTTATGCTGTCCCTTTTAAGACTACGAGTGAGTTTAATATAATATAACCTCAAAACAAAGAGAACAATCAATTAAGCTTACCTATTAAGTATTTTCGTTTCAGTTGAATACAGGCTACTTTAATGATATAACACTTTAACACTTTGTGTATATCTTGATCTCAGAAAACGACACAGAAAATCAACGAAAATTTTACTTTCACTGCCAAAAAACATCAACCGCGGATTCAGGGTTGCCAGATCAGGCCTGATTGTTTGCCGGAGATTTAAATTTCGTCGAGTGGGGGGGGGGGGGGGTGAGAGCAAATAAGCGGCCTATAGAAAAACAGGCATCTAAAATTCATTATAATAATTACTTATTATAAAGGAGTGATCATAATAATAGTAATAAAAGTATTATGAATATTTATTCGAATTCATTACAGATTTTAATAGTTTTTTATTTTTTGAAATGCGTTCAAAAAATGTTTGACAATTATATTTCAAATTGGATTTTATTATAAGTTCTGCTTTCACTAAATCGACATTCATTCTGCTCCTGTTATCTGTCCAGGTCTGATACACAAGAGAAAAGATTCTTTCGACATTGGCCGAACTGACAGAAATAGAGAGAATTGGTTGCACTATATTAAATAAAAAACGCTAATTCCAATAGATGGTATGCTGCTACATACTCTCTATTCTGCCGGGGATTTTTATTGTGCCTGCCTGAGGCCGGAGACAACGGTTTAAAACCTGAGACTCCGGCTGAATGCCGGAGATCTGGCAACCCTGCGCGGATTACTACTCTGTTGCAAGTGGGACCGCAGTGAAGTTTACGCCAAATGCCTGGGCACTATACTCGTTCCATCCTAAGAATAATCCTACGCCCGAACCGTTTTGTGACCGTTCTGCGCAGCCCCCACTACCGCCTACGGGCCCGACGCAGGCGATTGCTCGCAGCAATTTTACCTGCTGACTTCCCTGCCCCTCCAAGGGCGGGACGTGACCGATGTCAATGTCAACACTGCAGGAGTGCAGTGTATCTACCCGGTAATTCTTTGGTTCCGAACAGATATAACATCAGTTAAGGTGTTCTAAATAGTCTATTTAAAATGCCATATTGAAACCGCCATCTTAGTTTTTGCAATTTTTACCTCAAATTCGTAATCAGCAACTTAGAAAACTTTAGTATACTGATTTTTGTACAAATTAAGCGTCAACTTTATCTTTTGGCCAGGTTTTCTCAATTTCCAGAAATTATTATTTGTAAAACTTAATACTGATTTTTTACATTAGTTAATAAAATGTTTTACAACTATGTAATTAGAACTTATCCGTTTTTATTGATTGAGGCATGTAAATCCTGTTATTCATTGTATATCGTTCATAAATACAAATTATTAGTAATATTAGGCAATAAAAATTGTTAACCCCTCAACGCCGACCTCCATACGTCGTGTTGTATGGACGCTAATTCTTCGTATACTTTTTTTCCATATTTTCTGTACTTTTCTTTTTATAAATCGTTACCGTGCGTATTGGGAAATAATAGTGCCACCGTGTATATGAAGGCGTCGCGTGCGGAACGGTTGACAGAGAGGTAACAGGCGGGAGGACGGAGAAAATCGTAGGCGGTTAAGTGGGGGTCGGACCAACCAGCGCCTCCTCAGAATCATCCCTGCGCGGAACAGGATTATTCTTAGGATGGAACGAGTATAGTGTTGTCATAAACAGTAAAATAAGTTGCATGTGCAATGCGTTTAGAATTTTGGCAATTCGATTTGTCCCATTTAAGACCTGTCCCTTTTATAGCACCTCTCCCCTACATTCAAAATTAATCAAGATTGTAGTTCAAGCTCCTTCGAAACTGTTACGAGACTCGATTTACCTTATCCCACGATTTTCCAATAGGATTTACATTTAGTGATTCGAGGTGCCATTCCACGATTCTTACTGCACTATCGACTTGTATCGATAAAGTTCATAACCCGCTCCAAATATTAGAATTTTATTAAAAACAGCTACCTATACCCGAAGCCTTTGAAGCGAGGGTGTACGTAACCTTATTGCAGTCATTACTGCGTACAGACACGCATGTACACGCTTTCCCTTCAAACTGGCGATTTACCACGATTCTATCGCGAGCCGATAGGGGAGGAGGGTCTCTTTTTTTTCCTCCCCCGATAGGTTGCGCCCTCGGAAAGTCGAGTGAACACCATCCGACGCGACTCGAATTAGCGCGCCATTCTTCGTTAACGATCCACGATTCGTCCACGAGAAGGGAGGAGAATAAAAGACGGGAGAGCCCCGTTAATGCGCGGGAATGCGTTTCTGGCATTTTGCCTCGTCAATTAGCACGGATTTATGTGTACGCTTATTGAAGCATCGCCGCATAGAGGCGGCCGTTCAACGAGCAGGTGCAACAGAGGGCCACACGGGGGCTGTATAAAAAAATTCTCCGCCAATAAACGCCAGACGAAAATCTTCTTTCGCCTGCATCGTTAGCCGGCGCGTAACGATACGGGGTAGCCACTTTCAGCAGATCGGGTAGCGGTTACCGATTCTAAAGGGAAGCTTCTATTCGCGTTTTTAATTGGCGACGCATGCTGGAATAACCGCGGCATGGTGTACACGGCTGTCACACGAGATTCAAACGATGATACCGATGGTAGCGTGCAGAGAGATTGAAATGCTGATAATCTAAATATCTAAATGAGTAACAGTGTTTACTGACGTACTTTACTCGAATCTTTCGCTGACATCTCTCGTGTCGTTGAGAAATGGGAAACTTCTCGATTTATGCCACTGGAAATGTTTATTGCATCAGCCGAGTAATTAACGTGTTTTCGCTTACACTTAAGCATTTATACTATAGGCGTAGGGTAAATCCGGGAGACGCGGTCGGGCCGGAGAGTTGGTCGTGTCGCTATATTTCAGAGTCTATACGTAAAAATGCATTAAAGTGCAGACCAATTACTTCTCTAGAAGCCAAATAGTTGAATGAATAGCGTTATTTCGCTTCCTTCTGTGTTTTCTGGATTTATAGGCTATAAAAGGTAAATTGATGTTACATTTAACCTCTTTTGTCAAACAGCGGTTGTACAGAATCGTATTTAAAATATACTTCTAAGTTTATTTCCCTTTAATGTTTGGAATAATAAGATAGTAGAGATATTGAGGGACAATGCACCCAAAGTATTGGGCCATATTAACTCTTCCTCTCAAAGCTAACGAGAAGACCATATCTCGCTGCAGAAAGGTGAGATGGTCGAGTTATGATTTTTTTTATTATTTTTGTTTATTTTTTTATTTTCTATTATTATTTTATTATTATTTTTGTTTATTTAGTTTATTTATTCACTTTTGTATTCATTTGCCTTGCTAATCGCCAGTAGGTAATTCACTTTTTCTTTGATGTGTTCTTTACTTGTTTAGCGTAAACAAATTATAAATAATATTGCTTTATCCTTTGTTAATTTTCCATGAATAATTATGTGAGTGGTCTCTGCCAACGACGAAAACCATTTCTCCCGGCACCTCGGGAGAGGTGGTCAGATGTCATGACTTCAGTTTTCAACCCGATTTACAGTAAATATTGTCTTAGAGCAAATTTCGACCAGTTTTTCTGAATCGGCATAAAATTCTGAACATATTAGGTTTGTTCTGATAAAATAAGTAATATCTATATTAGTTTTAATAGCCATTTTATATTAGGTCGACCGCGTCTCCCGGATTTACCCTATACATACGGGGTGTTTATAAATATGGGGGACAATTTTTCAGGATCGGTTCTACTCATCAAGATAAGGAGACAAGGTGGCATACGAAAATGTCGGGAAATGCATAGTTTTGCAGTTATAAGTATTTTCATATTCCGTAAACTACGGGTCAGAAATCTACTTCTTCTTCTTTCAAGATATTTAATGTTTTCCATTTTACCCGTACTCAAAAACATTATTAAACCCTGATACGCTTGTTTTACGTTTCCAAGCTCCTTGACGCGTGACTATTTTTATAAGCATTGCCTAAATAATGCAATGTCATCGGTGACCGCAAGTGGAGATGGTACCGCTTTCAACTTTCAACAGCAACGGCTCGTATGTAGCAATCCCTTTATACCAGTCGTCCCTACACGTTAGTACAAGAGGACGCAGGAAAATCGTGTGGTTAACACCGAGGTTACCGTGGCGGGCAAGTGACAATCGATACATACACCTATTCAGTAGACAGGCTGGGTAAACCCGCGCCTTTGGCTCGGGGACCTATGACACCCCAGATACATTGTTTGAGATGCTGTTAGTCGTGTCCCGATCCAGTCAGCAAAGAGTTGCGACGAGGGTGGGATCGATGTAAAGCCCCGCAGAGAGATACACACCGAGAGCGAGGATAAACAGAGCGACGTGGATCGACGTACGGAGAGGTGTCGCTTTCCTCTGTGGAAAGAAAACGGGGGAAGGGAAATGTGTTCGAAGAGGGAGAAGAGAGGGATTGCGGTGAAGTGCCGTTTGAAATTTAGGACGAAAGATTATCCCTTTGCAGGGGATTGATCTATATTTCACCAGGGAGCTTGATTTTTGGGGCGATTTTGGGGGAGGTTGGATGTTAGTTTTATTATCGTTATTAATATAACAGGAGTATCCCAGCAATACAGAACACAAATTACAATAAAGAGCATACCTAAATAAATAAATGTTGAGTTCGAGATGTCAGTTAAACTAAACAGAAATTAATTGTTAGCCGTCCCTGAGCATAGCCATGGTAATAGATTTAAATTCAGGCAAAGAGTGGAGTAAACACATCTACTTTTGGGGATAGATGGTTGATTGTAATGTGGGGGTACATTCACTTTTAAATAATCTATTCGTTTATGAGCTATTCCACGTCAAAACGGATAGGTGAAACATTCAGTTTCACCGATTCTCTTCAAAATTACAGCATTTGTCGATAACCTTGCAAAAACACAGCATACTGAATTTTAAAGGCCTATGTCAAATAGTTTTCGAAATATTGAATGTTAAAGTTTTAAAAATTGAAACATAATCGGCTGACGCGTCATCAGTTAAACTGTAATATCTCGGTCATTTTTAAAGATAATGCCTCCGTCTTGGGCTCATTTTAAAGCTGAAGGAATGATTTCTCAATCCGTATATAGAATATTTTGTTTATTGTTAATAAACTTAACAGTAATCGATGTCAAAGTTTCAAATCGCGATTTGACATCGTTCCCACCCACGATCCGGCTTGAAAAAAATACCATTCGATTCGTTGAGTCTTCAGCTAATAAATGCGTTTTTCAAAAAAGTGGAGAGATTTCGGGAACTTTCCTACGCTAGGCGATTGTTTTGAAAACGCGTGCGTGCGGACTGACCACGGGGATCCGTGTAGTTCCAAGCGGTGTGCACTGTCGTAAGTTTTATTTTTTTGTTGACTGTTCCCGAAATCTCTCCACTTTTTTGAAAAAACGCATTTATTAGCTGAAGACGCAACGAATCGTATGGTATTTTTTTTCAAGCCGGATCGTGGGTGGGAACGATGTCAAATCGCGATTTGAAACTTTGACACCGATTACTGTTAAGTTTATTAACAATAAACAAAATATTCTATATACGGATTGAGAAAGCATTCCTTCAGCTTTAAAATGAGCCCAAGACGGAGGCATTATCTTTAAAAATGACCGAGATATTACAGTTTAACTGATGACGCGTCAGCCGATTATGTTTCAATTTTTAAAACTTTAACATTAAATATTTCGAAAACTATTTGACATAGGCCTTTAAAATTCAGTATGCGTTGTTTTTGCAAGGTTATCGACAAATGCTGTAATTTTGAAGAGAATCGGTGAAACTAAATGTTTCACCTATCCGTTTTGACGTGGAATAGCTCTTATTTGGATTATCACGTCCCACTTCATATAAACGATTGTTTAAAAAAATATCGTCTCACGGTATTGTTCTGAAAGAATATAGTTAACTACCAATAGTAGAGGTGTGCAATGGTAATATTTCGATTAATAATGTGAAGATAAAATGTAACGTCTAGACATTTGCCTAGATGTCCGCGGCCTGGAAGTCAAATACTTGGCGTGGCCAGGCAAGGTCAAGGTGTCGATGAATAAAAATTATTTAAAAACGCAATATAATGAAAATGTACTCATATCGTCAGAATTTTAAATTGACAAATTATTTGAAAGCCTGCGAGAGGGAAGGTATGGGTATTGATGATCTGAGAATACCTTGCCTGGCCACGCCAAGTATTTGACTTCCAGGCCGCGGACATCTAGGCAAATGTCTAGACGTTACATTTGGTCTCCACGTTATTAAAATGTCCGCGATACGAGTAATGGAATGTATGAACACAGCATTTTAGCTGTGTATATGAATGTAGTTGTGTCATCTTAAGCGCAGTTGGAAAGCACCTTTATGTACTTGCAGCACATTTTGATTTCACATCTTTTTTTATATTGTATATTTTCTTCTATTTTTTTGTGATTTATTTGTTTCATGTACTTGGCGTATTTTTTTAAAAAATAGAAGATAATAAGTACAAAATAAAAAAAAGATGTGAAATCAAAATGAGCTGCAAGTACTATTGCCCGATGAGAAGAAGACTGACTACCACCAAGCTGAAATGTCACAGAGGGGCAAGGGGAATCGTCCACTCGCGTCAACCTATCCCCTCCAACACAGTTCGTCCCGTGGCGAAGAACGTAAACAAAACCAATCGCGACAATCCGCGGATATGGACAGCCGCTAAGAACCGAAAAGTAGGACTTCTTGGAGGGGATAGGGTGGAGCAAGCGGGCGATTCCCCTTGCCCCTGTGACATTTCAGCTTGGTGGTAGTCAGTCTTCTTCTCATCGGGCAATAGTACTTGCAGCTCATTTTGATTTCACATCTTTCTTTTATTTTGTACTTATTATCTTCTATTTTTTGTGATTTATTTGATTCCGTGTACTTGGCGTAGTTTTTTTTCTACTTTTTTGAAGTTATTTTTATGGGGATATAGTTAACTACCAATAGTAGAGGTGTGCAATGGTAATATTTCGTTATTTCGTAAACCGTTGAATTTAAAAGTTTCAGACCAAGTCACGAAGCTATTGCTTCCGCAATTGTTCACGAATCCCTCAATTTCGGAGCAAGAGATTTCATACGGGGCCAGATTACGCGTGTGTCGTGAAGTATCAGAGCCATGTGGCGGTGGGGAATTAAATTGAGCGTGAATGTGGAGATATCGAGCCCGAAATCGAGAAACGCGAGCGCGTCGAATGAAAGGACAGCGTATTAATCATCCAGGGCAGGGACTAATGCTTTCGCGCATCCTGAAAAATGATCTGCCCGCCAGTGTGCGTTCATTATATACCGGACCGATCAGATTTAATGGTTAATATGGATAAATTGCAAATGACATCTGTTTATCGGACAAACGCAGCGTATGAGCCGACCGTTCCCGCTGGATATTTATACGAATATACGTGTTTATCGGACGGCAGATACGAAATGAATGCCCTCCGAGGAGTGGGCTGTAAATGACACGATTTTTGGGGACACGTGAATTGCGCTGGGAGCAGATCGATTCATAAAAAGAGAAATTTATCTCTTCTGGTGTCCGTAACCGCTGATACGCGTGCCTCTGCTCCCCTGGTAAAATTAATTGCAAAGGAAATACGAAGGGATCGGGGCTGAGCTTCGTCCCTGGATACCCGCGAAATTCAGAAAGACATGTCGACGTAGGTACGACACTTTCAATTAGTATAATAATTATAATTATGCAAAAATTCCATAATATTCTGAGGAGCAATATTGAATTTTTAATAAATCGCTCGTGAAGCATTTAATCTGAACAATCTCACAACTCAGTGATCTGTTCTTTCCCTGGACAGAGATCCAGTAGGGGAGAGGCTTGCAGGTTGCCACTGCCTGCAGGTTGCCACCCCTGCTGTATTTCGACTTTCTAGCAGTGTCAGAACCTCAACTCTGACTCACATCGACGTTAAAAGAGTAGGTGTCACTATTTTATAACCTCTGGAGCGGACAGACGCAATAACGCTGTGTTTGCTGAGCGAAGGGTAATATAGTGTTGGTCAAGAAACTGAATTATTGAAATTGTGTGCTTTCCTTGTGCTCGTAAATTGAACATTTTCATCGACAATTCAAGATAACTATACGTACTGTGTTGTCTTTTTTATCTAATTTACATATGCCAAACAGATTTCCAAACATATCACGAATTGACCATTTTTTTTTTTCATATTTTCCTAAAAATGCGTCGGAATGCAAGTGGCCTCCTTTTTTGGCTTGCAGGTTGCCACCTCTCTCTTTCCCGCTTGTTTACACTCAAATGTCATTGAGTTTGAAGTGAAGTGTTTTTATTGCATTTTAGTCATATTTTGGTTTATTTTTTACATTTTTATAAATTTTTAGTATGGCAGCACGCAGGTTAAAAAAATCTGAATAATATAATTTATTAATAAAACTTAATAAATTTTTATCAGTTTTCTGAATCAGGTTTTTACTTGAGTTTTTTTACACTTTTGGCAATTTTTTGGGGGTGGCAACCTGCGAGCCAAAATTTCAAGGAGACAATTTTAGATACTTTCGATAATTTGCAGTATAATTTTTCTTTTTCGAGAGTTTGTATGATTTGTAGTTCAGGATTGTAGCTCAACACTTCCTCTTTCCAACTTACACCATAAATCAACGATACGTTAATTTTATGACGAGTTATGATCAAAAAAGCTTAGGGGTGGCAACCTGCAAGCCAAAATTTCAAGGAGACAATTTTAGATACTTTCGATAATTTGCAGTATAATTTTTCTTTTTCGAGAGTTTGTATGATTTGTAGTTCAGGATTGTAGCTCAACACTTCCTCTTTCCAACTTACACCATAAATCAACGATACGTTAATTTTATGACGAGTTATGATCAAAAAAGCTTAGGGGTGGCAACCTGCAAGCCTCTCCCCTATTGAAATAACTAACTAAATAACTCGTCTCAATGTCGATAGCAAGCAACCCTTATTAATGCAAATATCCCATTACATGTAATTAGTATCACCAAATAAGAAGAAGAGTGTCCAATTATCGCGGTGCATTGGCACTGCCTTCACAGCCGATTGTCCCTCCGAATTGTCCCAGTTCAGTTGGATGTCGTCGGGGCGAAGCTTCGTGGCCTGAAGACAGGGGGATTGCGCAGTCGTTCCACGTCTAGGGGAGGGAAAGAACAAACGCAGTGCAGGTCGTTGGATGTAGGAGAGAAGTGCAGGTTGTACTTCTACCTGCGAGAACAAGGGTGGCCTGGCCGACGGTAATTCGATACAGCAAGTGGTCGCGTTTCGGACAACTTGTCACTTAGCCCCCTGTCGATGTAGCCCATGGCCTGTCCCTTGTTAGGAAGCAAACCCCATTAAATTGGCAACAAAGAAGTGACTGCTTCGAGGATCGCGTTTCACCGACCAGTTTCTCTGCGACGCTTCTCCTCCGATACCCGAGAAGTGGAATTAAAGAAGAATTTCAGGGCTTCTGTCCGACCTCCCGAACCCTTCTATCTTCTAGTCTCTTGACGGATCGTTAGCGGCGCTCGTAAGCTTGCTATCGTGTCGTTCAGTGGGGCTATACTCTCAGAATCATCTTGCTCGCGGATAGGGTAAGTCCGGGACAGTTGGCTCACCTAACGTAAAATGGCTATTAAAACTAATACCGACTTTTACTAAACCTAATATGCATAAGATTGTATGCTGATTACGAAGAAGTGGTCAATATTTCCTTTAAGACAATATTTGCTGAAAATCGTGCCGAGCCGTCTCACCCGGATTCACCCTATTGTCTCAGAAACGATTTTCTGGAGGCAGTATTATTTCCATCCTGCAGAGAAATGTATGGGGATGGAAAGCTTTTGCGGGTACGAAATTCCTTCCTCTTTGTCTTATGTGCAGTTGGCAGAAACGAGGTGCGAATTTGCTAAGCAATAGTTTGGCTGGTGTCGGCGTGTTTTCACGCCGAGGAATTTGCGCCCTGTGTACAGTCTCTCTCTGCTTTTTACGTTCACTATTTTTTCGAAAGCGTTGAAAGGTTTGTACGAGAGTCTTTGAATGTTTACTTCGGAAACAAATCAAGCTAGGAGCTGAATTTGTACGCTGCGCAAAATTCTCCCTGCGCAAACGATCGGCAATCTGTCAGCTGACGGACTCAAAGGGGCCATTTTTGAAAACCTTACGCCACTCAAAGTGTTCATCAAAGCGGGATCAGAAATCTACAGAAATTAGATGATTGATAGTTACTATTTTCTACAAATATGTCAGTTCCATAGTTTCCTTCAAACAGTAGGTAGGGTAGAGTGGGGCTAAAAGTCCGGCGGGTAAATAGTCCAGAATTGAATATCTCTGTTCCTAAACAATGTATCGAGTTTCGCAGTATACTATGTAAAAGGCGAGAAGAAACGGAGGTAACCACAGAGTCTTTATTGTTTTCTACGAAGTAATCCAAAGTTTATCAGCGTATCAGGTAAGTACGTTAAGATTCTATGTTCCTTTAGTAATGTGTACATGATATTGTTTATTTGTAAATGATAATATTTTCTACCGTAAATATCGCATAAACTATGGAGGTACCGTTGGGCAAAAAGTCCCTCAGACTGAAACTATATATATTATATTATTTGTTTGCATAATAAGATGGCCAAAGTATAAAGAAATGATGCCAAAGTTTTTAAATATTGTTTTTGTCTTAGTTGAGCGATCTTTTTTAGTTTTCAGTTCAAAGTGAGACTCTGACTTATATTTTTATTTTTTGTTAAAGAATTCATGCGTTCTTTCAATATTGTGTACCAAAATGAATTGGATTAATAAATATTTGTTGATTTGAATAGAGTTCTTTACTTATTTAGTTTAATATTACACGATAAGACATTAGGGATTGTCTATCCTATGCAATGGACTTTTTGCCCCGTGCGTGGGGCAAGAAGTCCATTTTGCATTGACAAACATTTTGTGATATAACTCAACAGAAAATAACAGTATCAACAAACGAACTTCGCTAACGTAAACCATAATAATTATAGTTTATACAAAACAACACCAGATATCTCTAGATTGTTAGTACTAAATTTTACATAAGTTTATACGAAAAACCGGACTATTAGCCCCACTCTACCGTACTATTGCTAGTACCACACAGAACCTATTACAAAATATCCACCGTCACTCTTTTCACTGTCTTAAGGTAAATGTCCCAATACCTGGACATTTAAGGTACGGCGTACACACATTTGAGAATTTTTCAGTTATACAAATCGATTTATATAAAAACGATTTTGCAATTACATGGGGCATCGTGTGTACTTTATCATTAAAAAAACACACATATTGTAAGGGTGAATAATTTTGTGAAATATTGAAAATTCATAGACCTTACAATGGCCTAATACTTGGACAGCTTAACTAGTATGTCCCGGCGTCCCGATTTTACTGTCCCATTACATGGATACATAATGAAACATCAGCAGTTTGGATGTTTTCTAGAGAAATTAAATAAAAAAAACAACACAATAGTTTTTTCTTTTTGCATGTTTCTTCTGTATAAGTAATTTATTCAAATCAGTAAACAAACTTGAGTAAAAAGAATCTATTATTGAATGACTAATTTTAAGGTTATATGTATTCGTGTGTAACATCGACTGCTTAGCAAATCAAATAAATCCAATACTAAAATGGTGTAAACTGGACAGTTCAAGAGAATAAATTGTTATTTATATATTTGAATAATATTTGAATAATTGAATAAAACAGTTCTTTTTTGGATAAAGCGAATATTAAATGTACTAATCTGTATTATTTGCACCAGTGTCCAGCTACTGGGACGTGTCCACGTATTGGGTCTTTTACCTTACTTCGAGCAGCTTCAAACATTCCGCGCGATTGTTCCCCTGAAGTTTCTTCAATCAAATGTCATAATTGCTCGGATTTATCGCCAGTCGCATTTATGGAATAATTAGGGAATTACACGAACCCCGGGCACAGTGACCAGAACAAACATTTGGTTCGACACACAGCTTTGTCCATAATATGTAGTTTCAGCCAGTAACAGCGAAACTCTAGCAGTGATTTAGCTGGAGCTTTGGGATACCGTAGTAACGTGTCGGAATTTCCATTACGGGGAGTGCGACGCGTGTCTTCCCGTGGATCTTTTGAATTTCAAACGTAACAGAAACAGAAGGCAGTAATTAATATATTCCGGGGTCAGAGGACGGAGTCTATTGCGAGCTCGCACGATACCTGAACGAGAAGCCTCGATTACAGGCAACTCCCTTTAACTTCTATCCAACTAATTACTCGATCCATAACTTTGCATCTATTACAGCATAATTGCCAGACTAACCGTGACCCTCCCACTTTTCTCGCTGGCTTCCCGTTTCGCGAACCCGTTCAAACTTTTATTTAAAAATAGAACAAGGGTTAACTATTAACTGATGGTTAAGGGACTGCTTTGTTCCTACACTTTATACACCACCAGCAACGATTCTGTACGGAAGAAAAAAAGGTTTAAATTGTTCACCATATTGTCTACTACGTTCTTTAAAAAAAAATCGTTTCTGTAAGCATTGTAGCATTAGACTTCCTTTTCCCCCCAAGACTTCATAATTAAAGTAAAGTGACAGTTATTGTAAAATTCAATTTAGAATTTTTGAAAAATACATTTCGATAGTACTCACAATCAGTTTGAATTCCTTAAAAAACTTTTTAAAATACTTGCGTTGTAATGTTGTTTAATTTTTACATTTGCAGTATAGATTCATTATGATGGCAGCACATAGTGCCTACATCGTGTTCAGTACAATTTCGTTCCAAAGGTAAAGTTTTAATGAACGTGGACAATGTAGTTCCTAGTACTTTCCCTTGACAGGGTTCGTCCCTCAATATTTAATAATGCCACCTGTAAAATTACCTCGTCTACAAAGACTTTCCAGTCGGCCGCAACTTCGTTTCTGATGCACTTTGGCAATTAAATATAGCACGTAAATTGGCAGGTACGTTTTAATTTCATTTAGGAAACTTTTATCGTAAAAGAAGAAAGTGGCGAAAATATGGAAATTTTGTTAATTAGCGCGTGCATTATAAAACACAGATGTGTAACATGAAAATCACGTGGCGTTGTAGAGGGTTGAATAACAGATACTTACTATTGCAAGGACTTCAGTGGCATTAAAGATTTAAAGTGGAGCGCTGTATAAATGAGATATAAATGAATTTCTGCACGAAGCATGGCGAGGACCGATTCGATAAAGTCAATTATATCGTGCCTGATGCTTGTTATGCATAATTAAAAATTGAAGTTACGCACTCGCTGGGTAGCGCTATTCACGGCGAAACACAGAGAAGGGTCCATTTAAATAATAGGATTATGGTATATTTCGGAGGCCCCTTAATGTATTTACGTACACGTGATCGCAATGGAACATAACTTACTCTGGTTGCGCGTGATGTTATCATTTCCTCGTTTGGGCGGACTAAATTTTGCATACCACGTTTCGCGAGCATCGCACACTCGCGATATTTAAAAACTGGAGTTGTTTAAATAATCCGTCGGGAAAGATTTGGACGGTGAAATTGAAATGGCGACTGTTATTATTAGCATATTACTTTTTAGGCAAAATGGTTCGTTATTAGTGGCACAATCAGGAACTCTGATTATTTCATGACAAGATCAAATCAGAAACGACGAATAAAGTTTATAGAAATGAGTCTTTTTCACAAGCACCGTACGGGGAAATCCATTAAAAATTAATTTAGCAAATCGATATGAAAAGTATATTAGAAAATTTATATACAAATTTAAATAACACCTAATTGTATTTTTTGATCTGGCGTTCGTGTTATTTATAACTAAAAATAAGCTATTTTCCTCGACCGTTGGCGCATCGTTTCGATACACTTCGAGCTGTGCTGAAAACAGAATTATTAAAGCGCCCGAGGTTATTTGCTCCATGCATTCAATCGTAATTAACGACATATCTTTGATTGCCTCGTGGACCACGCGACGATTAAAGAGGGGGAAAGAAAAGCACGGCCTCTCGGGGGTGGTTTTTGAAACTAATATTCCCTTTTAGGGCGATTGAATTCTCATCACAGGACCGTAGTGACAGTCGCGAGTATTTCTCGATGAAGGACAATATTTTTCATCAGCCAGGAGGCTTTCATTTTAATTCCAGTCGCTGCGCAACTTGCGCGAAAATATTATTTCGAATACTGCATGCGTTGAATGATTAGTCCATTCGTTGCGGGAGATGTAGCAAACGGGCGAAGCTTCTATTCCCTGAAACATATTTCCATTTCTTTTTGATCGCGTTTTACGTTCGCCATGTGCTGTTTGCATTTTTCGAAACCGCTACGGTGGATTTCCCTTTTGCCTTTTCGAGTGTAAGCTATTTTCGTTACACAAAAGACTTTGCGATCTGGTTACGCGGCACGCTTACATTTGTTTCTCCCGTATCTTTCACCTTTTCTTGTTCCCTGCGTGCTGTTGAATCCACGGAATATGGCGGTCTCCCTTTATTCTCGTAACAAAAGCGCGAAAAGCGACCACCGTCTGCTTGGAAGTGCTGCAGTTGCTTGCCCTTGCTGATAGAGTTTCGGGATAAGAGGGAAATGTGCGAAAATTGTATTAATTGCAATGTTTGATAAATCGGCTTGCAGTTGATACTATGGGAACGTTTACGAAGACCGCGAAGTGACGTTGCTGCGCCTTATTTGCACTAAAACTGCCCTATTTGCATGGTTGTACAACGGAAGACATTGATTATTTATTCCAGGCAAATTGGTCGACGACGATGTTCGAATGATAGATTACATTTAAAACACGAAGAATAATTATCCACTACGCGACAATATATTTATAAACGAGAAATTGTAAAAATATTTTATTGTTTCCTTCGCTCTAGCTGCTGGGTACGCGATTCCTCCACCTCTGCACCATCTTCTCTTTGGAACTAATATTCTTGTGAATTCGTCTCCGTTTCCTCTATTTTCTGAAGCTTTCAACGCTTTCCAGGATGCAGAAGTATCATTCCCAGAGGTATAGTTTTCTTTACCCTCGTCCTCTTCATATCTGTTTCCCTTCATTACCAGACTCGACATGCAAGCCATTTTCGCTGCTGCGTTCCGCAAAATGTCACGTAGCACACCAATAATATTGCGTAACGTTGAAAACGCTAATTCAAGCTTCCCTTTGCAACTTATTAATATTCATATAACGATATTCATATAACACAAGAATAATGTCCCTAGTATGCACGGCAACATATTTTTCACCCTTGCAACACGTTGTGCTTCCTTACGAAGAATGAATCACCACTACCGTAAAATGGGGGAACATTGGCAGGTTTTTGATACATTTTGTTATATAACGTAAAGATTAAAATGTTTACAGTTGCTTTAAGTATCCTATCATAAAATTGCATGTTTCGTGATTGTACTACAAGTGTTAAAATGCATAAAATTTTTGTCATTTTCTTCTTTAATACATGTTAAATACCAGCCGGTACGGGGTAACATTGGCACATCATATAAATAGCAGTAACAGGTTAAGTTTTACTACTCTGAAGTCAGTAAAGACTGGTTCAGACACGTCCAGTAGTTTAGTCGATTAGCAAATAATTTAATCATTTTTCGTGTGTGGATATTAAAATTTAGTCGAGTAGCTTAGTAAAACAATCGTAAATTACTTAATTACTCGCTACTCGACTAAATTACTGGATCTGTCGGCTCCAACCTTTAGATACATTGACACTTAAATTTGTTTATTTTATTTTATTTTTTACATCTTAACAAAAAAATCTAATCGTCATCCAGACAGACTGGACATTCATAAGAAATTGTTTCGGTTCCCCGATTACAAGTTCCGCAGACCCACTGACGACACGCTATGCATTGCACCCAGTCAGGACCTTTATATGTTTCCCATTTACATAAACATATTTTGCAAACATTATCGTCTTCCCGGTAGTCGCTGTATAAGTTCTAGGCATTACTGCGATCTAATGTTATTAATAATATAATGTATAACGTAACAAAGTTATCTATTTGACAGGCGATTATTGGATATCTAACCGCAAACGTTGAAACAATTGAATACCTAAAATCTCGATCTCGAATGCGACTATATATGTTCATGCGTATAAGTGCCAATGTTCCCCCATTTTACGGTGCAATACCACACCGTCCTAGACAATACCAACTCCTTCACAATTTTCCAATCAAATTATTACAGGCCCACCTGCTACAGTTCGCAGAAAGCACGTTTCGAAACGGTACTTCCCCTTGCTAAACCCATCGGACCTTTCCACGATCAGGTTTCCACTGCAATGCAACAGCAGAGTTTACAGAATTCGCTTCAAAAATCCTTCCCATCTTCAGAGGAGGGATCTAAATTAAAAAGCGGTCTATTTCTGACCCTGTCGAGCGACACAGCGTGCCCATCGCTCCTTCGTCGCAGTCATTCAAGTCTCTTGAACGCTACCCAGTCGCCAGGCGATATTTCCACCGCTGGCGCGGCGGATGGTTTTCATTTCGGCCTGAATCGCTGTCGGCGTGCTTTTTCCGACCGACATGCAACGGGGCGAAGCGAGAGGGGAAGAGGAGCAGAGAGAGAGAGAGAGAGAGAGAGAGAGAGAGAGAGAGAGAGAGAGAGAGAGAGAGAGAGAGAGACAGAGAGAGAGAGAGAGAGACAGAGAGAGAGAGAGAGAGAACGTGGAAAAAGCGGAAAAACACCGTCGACCCAGGCCGCGTTTTCTATGGCCGATTCAAATTATGCGACGGTCATTATGGTAATAACCGTTCGCGTATCTCACCGGCTATTAATTCCAGCAACGGCACGAGCCCGAGTATTTACGGACGGAACGGTATCCCGTGTGCAGCGACAACGGGCGACAGCGGACCGCTGGAAAAACAGCAACAGCAGCCTGTATTAAAAGCCGGAAAATTGAAAGCGAAACACCGCGTCGACCGCGTTGGCCGTTCAATCGGGGGAGATACGACGGGGTCCGCGGAATGAAAAAAAGGAGCGGCAAGGAAACGAGGGGTCGTGTGTGGGAGGAGCGGGACGGAGAGGAGGAAGCAGCACGAAGGGAGAGACTACGAGGTTGGAGGGTTTTGCAAGCGGGTGGAATGGCGGGCAAAAACCGGATGATAACGAGGGACTCGCGGGACAGTGTATTTTTGCGATCCGCATCTCGTAAAATTTCATTCGGATCCCTTTTTTTTTTTGCGCTGTTTTTTTTTTTATCTATTTTTATCTGTCGTTAACACGCAGCAAACCCGAATACACTTTCCCCGCCGGTGAAACCTGATGCACGCCGATGACTCGGCTCCTCTCGCCTGGCCGGCGTCTGCTCGACTCGGTTACTGCGAGCGGAAATGCATCGAGGAGTCGGCGTTTTATCCACCTCGGGTGAATCGAGGGGAAAGATTGTCCGCTCGTGGCTCGTCTGAAAGGAATATTCATGGTGGTTTTACTGTGGGAGACGGGATGGTCTGTATTTATCTGTGTTCCTAGAATCTGGGGTACAGGTTGATTCATCTTGAACTTTCTTAATGGATGCAATGGAATTGATGTCTGCGTGAAAAAGTGCTTCATTGGACGCGTAGATTGCGTTGTACGAAAGAAACGATGTGGCGAGATACAGGTGGGTAGGGTTGAACCACAAGGTCGCAGTGCGAGAGGAAAGCTGAGCGCGAGAGGGCCAGGGAATTGGGTCTGTCTGTGGTCAGACAGACTTCCAAGGAACATCACTCAACTCTTACGTGTCAAGTTTTGTGAAACTTGGCATACACGTGGAGGACCTAAAAAAATTAGACAAATGCTTTTTAGCGGTGGAAATTTAATTCCTGTTTAGGGGATGAAATTACACTTCAACATTGAGGATTAAAATACTACTTAGAATTAGATGCCTGCAATAAATGTGTTGAACTGGTGCCATCTGTGGGGCAATTACACATTGCGGGGGATAATTAAGGATTTAAATTTACTGACTTACCATTAAGGAACTAGTTTCTGATCAGTTTAGAAGGTTTCCCGCTTTAATATTTATTTTTAACCTAATAAAACATTAAACCATAGACTTGTTTATACTAAAAGTTGAATTAATGTTTAAACTACAAGGAAAAATTTTAAAAAGTTGAAAATAAATATATAATTTAAATACTTATAAGGTATGGAATAATAAGGTGACTAGGAACTAGTTTTTAATCATCTAAAACTAACAATACTAACTGCTTTCACAGACAACACATATATTTTTGAATTATCAATTTTTTATGTTAGTAATTATTTCAAGCAATTATTTATTGACGTAAACTCAAAAGAACGATTGATTTCATGAACTGATCAAAAAATTAGTGCCTGATCAAGAACTAGTTCCTTAACGGTATAATCAGAACAAAACATCCAACGATAGTGCAATATCACAAGAGAGCAGAGCAGTTTCTCGCCAATTTCCCCTGGAATGAAGTGAAGCCGAATATCGAATGCTAAGAAAATCGATGGCGACAAGTACAAAAGGGCGGAGTGCAGGAAATCAGAGACAGAAACAACCCTGTACCCTGTACCCGGGTCTGCGACGCGAACTTGCCCCGGAAGTCGACTAGCTGAACGGCGCCCGCACGTGCCACGTGACCCATTCGGTCGCTGGGACAAGATGGAAATCGAGCGAAACCGTTCGAGGAGGCGGAACTTGACGACGATGAAATCGGGACGCCCGAGGAATAAGGAAATCCTGCACGGGGACGGCGTCGGAGCTCGAAACTGTCGAGGATCGTGTCTCACAGGATCTGGGTGCGCCGGAGTCGCGCCCCCGTCGTCGAACAAAGACACGCGCGAACCCGTCGCAACGGAGAAGCCTGTTTTATGTACGAAAGCAATGGCGCAGCTGGAAAACCGTTTGAGGGAGTAACGAGGGAGAGAGAGAGAGAGAGAGTAGAAAAAAAAACGAGAAATCGTTCCCCTGCCAGCCTCGCCCCTCGTTTCTATCTACCCCCGCGCCCTTCCTCGATCGCGCTCGGTTGGTTGGTATCACTGCTTCACGGTAGGATGGACACCGAAAATACGACAGGGGAAAAAGGGTGGGAAGTGGCTGAAAGGGAGAAGGAGAGAGGAGGAAGACAGACAGAGGGAATCCCTCCGTTAGTTTGCGATCTACAGAATTCAGCCCGCTCTTCTGCCAGCGGCTCGTTCTATTCGCGAGCAAATCGATCGGCTATGAAAACTCCTCGCGGCGCGGTCGCGCAGCCTATGCGTTTCTCCTTTCGTTTTCGTGCACATTACTCCCCCGTATGTCGCGGCAATATTCGTGCAGATGCGAGGGTCTAAGTTGGCTTACCAGGGAAGAAAGCTTGTTGAATATTGTAGACTGGTACGTGCGCCTGTGGAGCCACACATGGCAATGTAGTCGAGCTTCTTTTTGCAGAACGAGGGTGCTACTTTTTGTGGGGTTAGCTGTGGTTAAAGATCGAGGTATAATTGGAGGTCGAGTTGTTAGAGGCTAGCTGATTCGCATTTACTGCAAAACGTCTCAATTTATTGTTGTCTTGCTATTTATTTATTGTGGCAGTTTCAATTGTATTGTGTTCCTTAAATTATGTAAATACTTTTCTGCGGACAGGATGACGTGATGGGTTCCTTGAAGGTAAAATTCATTTTAATGGCAGAGGGGTACATTCGCCACTGCATAATAAAGTTACTGATGTTACACGAGAAACAGTTACACGCCTGTGTTAAAATTAAAGTTCGTTATCGTTGGAGTAATTATGGCCAGTGTTTTGTATTACGTTGCGCGGTTTCCCTTAGTCATTGGTGTTCATCAACTCCCTGCTTTTCGACACAGAAACCCTGAAAGCTCAACGCTGCGCTTGTTAGTGTAAGCATTTACGCATAAATTTTGTTTGTCCTACTTTACATGGAGACGTAGGAAATTAGATATTTTTGTTTGGTACGTTAGTCGAGCGAAGTAATTATTCGGTGGTGAAGCATTGAATTTGGAACATGCAGAATGAACATGTTAACGTTTCTTCCGGCACGTGATTTTATTCTTTCGAGATACAGTAAATAAGGGGGCGCTTGTAGAAAGCTGCTCCTTCAAGTACATTCTAAAGTAGAATCCTGGGAGATTTTCAAGTCCTCGAAGCAGATATACAGGGTCTTTCGCTAACTCTGTTATAAGGAGCTTCCACGAACACACTTGCAACGTCGGAAAGGCTTCTTTTTTTCAACTCTAACATGCGACGAACTGTTTCATTTCACATGGAGAAGAAGATTTTACCTTCCTTGTTAATCTCTCTGTATAGCGTGCATGATGGTAGATATCTGAGAATTGTAAGTAGAATTCCTGATAAATTTTTATCTTCGCGAAGCTTCTACTTGCAGTACTTTTTAAAATAATGCTCCTCGAAAATAGTACGATAAGAAAATGGAATCTGTGATTCAACTGGGAGAGAAATTAAATATTATACACTAGCTCTTCGCTTCGGGCCTAAGAGATATTAAAATTTTTTTTAATTTTAATATCGACCGTATTGACTAAATTAATATGATTTCGGCGCAAGGTTCGGTCACTTAATACAAATTTAAAAAGTCGTTTTGCAACTATTCACTCGTCCATGAATTAAAGTTCTTTATTAATTCTGCAACTATGATTATGTTGGTGTCTTACATATCTTAAAAGTTATGTAAAATTATATTGCTATTTAACATCAAATGTCATTGCATATGACATATTTGCAATAAAGTGATTGGGTTTTTATAAACAGTATAGTTTCGAAATTCGAACGCTCATACGTAATTTTCAACGGTTCGTTTTTGCCTTGCCTTTGTTTTCACCTTCTGATGCTTGTCGTTTGCCCGGTATTTACTTCAGTCATCTTCCAACCGACTCAAGTGTCGGTCGTTACTATTTGAACGCGCCGACTAATAAATTTAATAGTTCACGCAATATTCTTATACATACATCTTTCCTTGATAAAGGTCCGAATCTGGACTGAAACGTCGGAAACTCTTTAATTCATGGACGAGTGAATAGTTGCAAAACGACTTTTTAAATTTGTATTAAGTGACCGAACCTTGCGCCGAAATCATATTAATTGAGAGATATTAAGGACTTCATGAAAACACATTTCACCCCGTTTCACCACCCCCTTAGGGGTTGATTAGGGCAAAATCATGAAATTGGTTTTTAGGCATTTATGTGGGTAACCTTTCGATGTAAAAACCAAGTTGATATCTAATCGGGCCTAAGAGATATTAAGGAATTCCTGAAAACACATTTTGCCCCGTTTCACCCCCTTAGGGGTTGATTAGGGCAAAATGCTGAGTCTGGTTTTTAGGCATTTGTGTGGGTAACCTTTGTAAGTAAAAACCAAATTGATATCTAATCGGGCCTAAGAAATAATAATAAGTCCGAGAAAACATATTTCCACCCCTTTTTACCCCGTTCGGGTTGGAATTTCAAATAATCCCTTCTTATCGAGCACCTACGTCGCAAAAGGAATATACCCACCGAATTTCATGCTTCTAGGGTCAGCGGTTTGGGCTGGACGTTGATGAATCAGTGACACAACAATTATATAAGTATAGAAGATAGATGATTGTAAGTAGAAGCAGATTGCCTATAGTCAGACGCATCTTCGAACCTCCGTGTAACTTCTCGTACACGTACTTTCCACGAAATTCTTTCATGTACGAATATCCCAAATTAAAGAGAACATTGGAAATACGTACAAGTATGGTATTAACTTTATTCAAGTCGAGTTACACCTCTGCCTACCGCTTCGAATAAATCAATAAAGGTTTCTGTTCTACGCATTTAATCAGGAACACCAGTCCCCAAATTTTACTTTCGTTCCGAAATTTTTACATCCTTACTATGTATTCTTTAAAGTGATGAAGTTCGTACATTCTAATAACTTATTGGAACAATGCATGAAAAGTCGCTGCGGTACAGAGAAAGAAACTCTGAAAAAGATACTCTGCCGTCGAATCCACCACCGTCAACCCCCAAAGATATATAACCCGTTGGAACAGCAGTTGATTTGCAAGTTGAAGCGATCTTTATGTTTCTTTCGCGGCATCGTAACGAGATCCCTCTTCGCGCGTGTACACGCGAAGTGGCGAGTTCGTAAAATACGTTTACACAGGGGACGCGTGAAAGGGTGTAGGGTCTGCCTTCTTGGAAACTCGTCGCCGCGTTAGATGCACGCCTTGTCGACGGTTTTGCACGTGCCGCATAAAGGGAAGCGTCTTCATCCGGCGAAAGCTTTTCCCAGGGATGCGCGGTGGGTTTCTCAGGGGGGGACGGAGAAAAGGAGGCGTGAAAAGAGACGACGGATTCTGCCACGAAGAAGCGGCAAAGTCTCCCGCCCCATCGCCCCGCCGCGCCTTTCTTTCCCCTTCGCTGGGCTTCCTCTTCTTTCCCACCTGTTCCTCCTCGTCCTTTCCCTCCCCGCGGCTTATCTCCCATCCTCTGCCTCTGTTTTCACTCGAAACGCAAGCGTCACCACCGCCGACGTGCATGCATATGCTTACGAACTTCTGGTGTAAAGAACATGTTTGGGAGCTTCTTAACGCTCGAAGCGAGCGCCTTAATTGGTGTAAACTGCGCTGAATGCGTTTCACTCGCCGACTGGCACGCTCATAGCTGACTGTGCGGCGAGCTTGCTCGGCAGTTCTGCGCGGTCGTGATCTTTTAAGTGTTTACGAATAGCCGGAGACCATGGTGTTTTAGGGGCGGATTCTCGTGTAACAGCCCCGAAAAGTAACTGATATTTGTGAATATTTTGGGGAAAAACTATTGTTAATATTGGGTTAAACTCTTTTGGGGTACAAGGAGGCGTCTTCAAACTTGCAGAAATTTTTTTTATGTCGAGCCTTCTTAATATTTATGAATTATTGTGGAATCTTGTAGCACCTGTCACAGTCATCTGATTGCAAAAAGAAGAAAAATTTCTTAAAGTTAGATAGTTTACGCTGGGACTGAATATAAAAATTTAATTTTAGTTTCTATTTATAATACTTTTTTTCATCGAAATAAAGTAAATTTATCGAAGGGAAAAGTTACTTTTTTTTTTCAAACACTACCTATAACTTTATCAATTTTTCATTTTTTCCCCGTAAATTAGGGTAAATCCCAGCGTAAACTATCTAACTTTAAGAAACATTCCTCTTCTTTTGCAATCGGATGACTGTGTGACAGGTGCTTAACGTACCCCACACCAACACACAAAACCGTCCCGAATCCGCGCCACGTAACCTGTTGAAGTCACCCTTCAGTAATTGCCAGGGGCGCAGAGGCGGAACAGGTCGCGGATCCTTCTACAAATAACCGATTCCCGCTGCTTCGCTTTGAATCGCGAAGACGCGAGTGGCCGGAGGTGTCTCGAGTGAAATACGATCGAACTCGGGAACAATCACGTAACATTTATTGGACGGAGCGTTACGACGGGGCAGATGATTAGCGTTGGGACAAAGGTGGTGGCGCGGAACTTCCGAAAGATCAGACAGCCAGCCAGGCCAAAGGAGAAAGAAGTTATCGTACGCTGCGTCGCGTTCGTCCCTCGTAGCTGATACCTGCCTTACAGCCAGCCCCCTTGAGCCCCTGCATCCCTGGTCGCCTGACAACTTTTCTCATTAGACCGATCGATGTCAACCCAATTAAAGTTAACTTTCCGACGGAATAAAGGAACTCCGACTAAAGGCAGCGAGGATGGGTGACAGTGCCTGGGGCGGGCTGAAAATTTCTCTGGATGGTGGTGATGCAGATGTCGCGGGTACTTTGAAAATATGCAAAAGAAGTAGAGCGGAACGGCGGAGGGGAATGGGATAATTATTGTTACAAAGGAAATCGTATTCCGGGATGGCGAGTCGTATAACCCGAGCACCGTTTGAAGCGACGCGATTGACGTTCCGGGTAATCCTTTTTAATTAGTCCATTTGTGGTTACCTACTCCTCAGTAAGGGGTAATTATAATCGCTGGGTGTCTTTCTGCGTCTCTTCACCGTGCGTGATATGCAGGCGCTTCTGTTGCAGCACGATCTTGTGAATCGAGTTCGGTTAGCAATGGAGAAGAGTAGGTTCTCAAGCAAGCATATTCAATGAGACTATTTTTCTAAAGGTTCTCGTTAATTTCCCTTGTTACTGTGCCAGTTCACTTGTGGCTGTTCGAAGCCACTGAAAGGCAACTGTTCTCAAGCGCAAGCTAATTTACGCTCAAATATTGTGCTAATCAGTTAACAGGAATAATATTCTGCAACATTCCCCGTGGAAATAATTAGTGTCCATTTATATGTGGTCTGTGGCTAAAATTTGGGAACGCTGTAGGCGGTCAAACATTTGATCAAGGGAATTAATGAATCCATTAATAAGTACAGTTTGGGGGCCCCAGGTGAATGAAATTAATTACATAGACACGGACATTATTACAGGTGTTGTGAATCGACCCACCATCGGATTGTTGTTGCACGTTTAACTGAAATCCTTCGCAGTGTTGCAATATGAATAATCCTTTAAATTCAAATTTTCCATGTTCCGTAGTCACTTACCAACCCGTAAATTTCCTGTCTCCAATAATTTAAATGTCACAAGAAGTTAAAAATAATTGTGGGATCAGAAACCCACATAAGAGGAAGCCCGGATTAAGACACCTCAGGGAGTCGGCTTTGGCGACATTGGTAAGGCGACTGGCCAGTAGCGCAGAGAACCCAAAGGTGTCGTGGGTTCGAGTCCCATCACCCGAAGGTCATTTTTTCCGTTGCTCCCGAATATATAGGAATTACGAAACCTATTCCTACACATTTTTCTATAAAAAGTCAATAACCATGCTCATTGCGGACTAAAAAAATATAGCGAACCAAAGAAACAACCAGAGCTTTCCCACAGAAAATCTCCCGACCACAAAGTCCCCCAGATGAAACATGCTATAAACAAAACCAGACCTCAATTCCCAGAAGCTTTCCACATATTTATTTATACCTACCTTTCCGCCACTCGAAAATTAACAACACAAACCCCTTGAGCGCTCTGCATACCTTATTTACCGTTGCTTCCCTTCCACCGGAACCAGTGTTGTTTCCTCGATGGAGAGTAATCCCGTTCTACTCTCGCGCGTCTCTAAATGAAAGAGAATAGTTATATATCGACCGTGGCGTGACAACGTCGAGCCCCGACGATCCTCGTCGGATGATGACCCCCTTGGAATGGTGGAAAGCCTTCAGCGTTTTCAACGTCCGAAACCCTGAGTAGAAGACGGATTTTCGCGTACACACGTAGAGTCGTTTCTGTCAGAAACGTTGACGCCCGTGTACGGTTTTCCAAGGAAGTTCCCCAGGAGCGAGCGAAATGTGCCAGTAAGATCGATAAGACTTACCGTCGCTCCAGATACTCAACCACCCTTTATTCGAGGTCTGCCTATGCGTGCGCGCGCGTGTGTTTACACGCGCTTGTGCCCGCGCGCGGGGGTTGCGCGTGCCTCATTAACTACGAGTATCGCCGGGCTCCGCTCCACTTTATTTTCATCAGTTAATGCAAACAATGGCCCGCGAGCGCGGAGCCGGTGCGCTTCGGCAGCGGCCGGCTTAAATCGTCGGATTCCGTGTTCGTTTGACGCCAAATATTTGTAGATACGATCGTCGCAACGAATCTTATTTAACGCGGCGTACGCCTGTCCCATTTGCATACGGAGGGCGTTCGGCGTTCGTGTGCACTTGCCCGTTTGCAGGAGCGCGCGTGCACAAATAGCGCATTCTTGGGCGTTAGTCGTCGGCGAACGTGCGCGCAGGCGCGCGTGCAGGCACGCGGTGGATGTTTCGGGAACTATGTCTGAAGTTTTTCGGAATGTGCGACGCCGGCGCGGTATTTCCTGGTAGTTCCTTTAATGAAAAGAATCGTATGTGGAATGCTGATATTTTTCGTTTCAGGATGTTTTGTTGTTTTGGGAGAATTTTCTTGTTTTGCTTGTATGAAGCTGCTGAAAATTTAAACGTAGTGCACATACTTCTATTTAGTACTGCGTGGAGGCGAGTTAGCTAATGTGAAGTGGCTCAATATACATCTGATATGAATATGATAATAAAATTAAAGACATGTGTTCCTAGATTAATAAATAAAGAAACTACACGCTTGGAAGATGTTATGAGTAGAATTGTAGGAACTTTATTTCGGTTTATTAATTGCATACGGCAAGAAGGGCAAAAATTAAATGAGAAACTTAGAAATATTATGAAATAAATAAAAGAACACTAAAAATTAAATAAGGAATATGTCGACCTTAGTTAACTCGTCTTGTCCAGTTGACAGGTTAGGCTAGTCCATATGAATAAATCGTTTTTTTTTTAATTTGAACAGAGGGGTGCACGTATCAAAGAAACAGAAAATCCCTCTGGAAAATGTAGATCCGATCCTAAAATACTGTTTACATTTCCATTCAGAAGTAAGGTAGAACCCCCAATTACTGACACATTAAGGATTGACTCTAATATTATTGCATAGTATCTGTATTTATTGACTAAAAGTATAAGTTTTTTATTTTATTTATTATGGTTTAATATGTTTACTTCATGAAAAACATTTTGTGGGTCTTAGAATTTCTATTTTTATATATAAATTTATTAATCTAAATAATATATTTCGAGATCTATTACTGACACCTCTAAAACTTGTGTGACTGAATTCCTGACACCCCAATTACTGCCAGCTAACCTAATACTGTTTATTACTCATTTTATGGTTATGTCGTCTCATGTACATGAGCAACTACTGCTATGACAGTAATACCAAAATGCTTGAAACGCTCGTACCAATCACTATCACCCATATAATAATTAAAAAGGCTTAATTAATCGTCATATTACGATCGTTGTGACTTTCTATGATATTTATATTATACTAAAAAAATATTGTTTATTATGTAAATAATTTAAATATAGTAATTATAGCCATTTCTTTAGTGGCCTGTTTTCTCTTTCACTAGTAAGGAAGTCGCCATTTCCACTGTTGTCATCAAATTAAAATTTTGTATCGTCTTATAGAAATTAATGAAAAAAAAATATTAAGTGGTGCATTTTCTAGCGTATAGATTATAGGTTGAATTACATAATTCTTTTTGTGTATGACTTTACAACGTTTATTTATTCGTTATTTTCAGTAAAATAGCTTAAGGTGACAGTAATTGGGTAGGTGTCAGTAATTGGGGGTTCTACCCTAACAAGTCACTTCAGCGCGATATCACTGTCCACCACTCTCCACTTTTCATCCGTTTCTTCGTCGAAATTCTTTCGAGCATGTACCTGCAAGTTCTTACGCGCATCCACGAACTGCTACTAGCACTTTACCCGCATTTTTCTGATACCGTACTGCTTTACCGCACGCGGTTATTATCGAGCGCGGCAACTAGTTATTGAATGTATTTGTATTTATAAATCGTAGAACCGTATGCGATTGCACGGCAGGCGCGTAATCATGCGGTGCATTGTTGTTTCAGTGGTCGATAGCGGTGATTGATCGGCCGTCTCGGCGCATGGCGGAAGCTATATTTGTAATTTGTTTGCTAGTTACAATTCCAGCGAGTTCGCCTGATAATCGATCGTGGTTTGAGCGCACCGGCGTTGTAATTGCGAGTCAATTATCGGCGATGCCGAAAAGCTCGCGTGACTTATTTCTTCTTATTATGCCTCTCCTCTTTTTCTTTATTTAAGTCTGTGGGAATAAAGTACATAGGGGCTCTGCTTTTTGGCGCGACATGTCCTAGGAAAAGAGCCTGCAGCTCGGGCGATGCTGAATTGACGTCAATACAGCGACGAAGGTAATTTGTCAAAATTGGAAGCGTAGCTGCCTGTATTATGTGAAAAAGTTCCGTATAAGGTACGAACACCAATACTTGTTGGTGTGATGTGAAAAAAATTTGAAAATTATTTCCTCAGCGATATTGGAACTTGGATTACCAGCAGCGCTGGTTCTTTTCCATTTTAAAATGTCGATAACTCACCTTGCGATGGAATTAAAAACGTTACGTACCGTATAAATGACATTTTTATTGACAACTGTGATTTTATTTAACAAACATAAATATTGATAAGATAGAAAGTAGAATAAAATTAAATTACTTTGCTGCCGTAAGTAGACTTACAAAGTTACAACCACAAGACAATAAATTTTACCATAAATGAAACAAATCCAAAGCAAACATATACTTTCGGTTCCATCAAACTCAACGACCACTCGAGGCTACAAAAGTCCTAAATAATACCCACTCCAATACCCTGATCTGGAACTCCCTTTCACAAGTCCATGCCACAAATCATCCCCCAATCGATTAGCCATATTACACTATTTCAAATTAAATATACTCCAACAGATCAACAGGATTAAACCATCGTCCAGAATCTACAGATTGGACCCTCTAAACCTTAACAAAATATTCAAGCAGCCCATCTGCCTCCACGAGCAATCAAACAATTCTCCCTCTCTGTCCCTTCAGCGCCAGTTGCGGGAGCAACATTTTCACCCAACACATCCCTTTCACCGATGATCGACGCATTTGTTATTATTCGGTGAACTCGCAGCGCCATTAAGCCCCCGGGTTTGGTCGAACGTAAATCCCGTCGCGATGCAACGGCGTTACGGGTTTTATGAATTAGATCACTGCATTAGGCTCGCTACTCATCAATCTTGTCTCCCCCGCTCTGGTTAGCCTGTATCTATTATGTGACGGGACGGTTCTATGGATCGCTAATGCGGTTCCCCGTGCCCTGGGCTAATTTCGCCGGGGAGGTCGAAAGTAAGCGGCCGCGTTGGCCATTAAGTTTGAAACGGAGTTTGGATATCCATCCAGCCGGGGGGGAAGGGTTGCAGGTCGTGCGGGGCGAGCCAACGGCGTCGATCGCGAGGAACGTCGACGGCGTTCTGGACGCCTGGGAGATCAGTTTTCCCCGTAATTAGATCGGGATTGAATTCAGACTGCTCGACCGAGGACGATAGACCCAACGAGTTAATCGACGTACACATACACACACACACACACACACAAGAAAAGAACGGTAGGCGAACGAAAGGGGCAGAAGAAAAGAGGAAAAACAGCGCGCGCGCCTGCGGAGGCCATTTTACAGCGTCCCGGAACACGAGGGCCGTGGCAATCGCCGGATCCATCGTAACCGAATAAACTTAACGAGCGTTGATGCCGTGGCCGCTCCCGAAACCAATTAGTCGCCGATATTTGATAGCGACGAATAATCGGTTAGTTAGGTAGAGGCCGTTGTCGAATGCTTTCCGGCTCGTGTGCACGTAGGAGAAACGAGTCGAGGCAAAGTGGGCGCGCGATCAGCCGCGTCCGTAAGCCGATGAACGGTTGTTAAGGGTCGCCGTTATTGAAGCTCCTCGTCGAGTTTCGCTTCGCGTGCAGGGGGTCAGGGGATATTGAAATTTTACCGATTACACCCCCTATCGGCGCGGTGTTTTCATCACCCGCGCACAGGGAAGATTTTCGACGAAAAGGGTTGCTGGCAGGGGCGGAATGTGTTACCATGGAACCTCCGGTATGGACACAAGTAGCTGTATAGTATTCAAACGTTCTACTATCTGTGCAGTGTGTATGTTTCTTGATCGATTGTTGCTGTATGGTGAGCAATGCTTGATCTAGCGTTACAAGTAGCGTGGTAAATGGAACTTACAAGGGAAGTTTGGCAACACGGAAATTCAGAAAATTATGAAACTCGGTGTGCAAGAAGAGTAGTTCATCCGTAACGCAGCTCTATATTTTGTTGGTGCCATAATGCAATTTTTGGGGGTGAAATCACCCCTTGAAAAAAATGCAGCATTTTCTTTTCCGTGGAATATCTCGAGAAGGGTGAGAGATATCGAAAAATAGTATAAACAAATGTTGCATCTTACTTTGGTATCTACAAAATTGCATAAAGATAATTTTCGAAAAATCCATATTTTTCAAGTTACCCCTACCACCAATCCTTAATTCCATAATTACTTTTACGCGGTTTTGTAGATATAAAAATAGGATGCAAGTTTTGTTTAAACTTCTTTCCGATATCTCTCACCCTTCTCGAGATATTCCACGGAAAAGAAAGTTCTGCATTTTTTTCAAAGGGTGATTTCACCCCCAAAAATTGCATTAAGGCACCAACAAAAAATAGAGTTGCGTTACGGATGAACTACTCTACTTGTACACCGAGTTTCATAATTTTCTAAATTTCCGGGTTTCCAAACTTCCCTTGTTAGCGGAAGCTCCTGGAATTTAAGGAAATCGAAGAAATTTACAAATAGGAAATATTAGATTTTGCAGCAGAAAATATATGGGATCCACAAGTATATTTATCAAATTCCTAATAGCTATAAAAGTGTGAAGTTTTGAATATTCATTACTCTGCTTCCGTTTTCCTTCTGTGTTGCTTTAATTTAACACAAGAAAATTATACTAGCTACTTTGTAGGCAGAATAAAGAATATATGTTTAAGACCCTGGAATGACGAAACATATTAGGTACAAGTCCCACGTGTTTAGCCCTTCCTTATAAAAGCATATATTTGCATGAAGCTCCGCAGTCTAATCATAACCACACCAGCAAGCGGTTTTAAACTCTTCGAGTTCGATTATTTTCAGAACCCTGAATGTTTCAAACCCATTTCCACGTAAAGCTTCGTTTATTTAACACATTTCCAACGCAACGTCTTCAAATGCCACCGTGAACTGACCCCGCGCCAGAACATCGTCAACTGATCAACAATGTCACGTGTCCAATTAAACGCCAGTCGAATGAAACGTGGGACACAGAGGATCACGAAACAGTGCCCTCTGTCCCGGTTGCCTCGGGAGATATACGTATCTCGTTCGATCATTCTTATCGAAGGCGAGGATGTGGAATGAAAGCTGATAGGGTGGTGACGAATGAAGAAGGGCGTGCGGCGAGGGAGCACGTGAAAATCGGGGACAAGGAACAGCGGCGGAAGAGGCTTTGGGTTGCGAGGCACGGTCGGAAGTCACAGCCAGTTACAGGCAATAAAAAGAGATTAAGAAACTCCTATTCTCTTCCCTCCCGTGGGGAAGAAATACTGATGGAGAATCGTTTCGGCATTCCGCCCCTCCGCGGGGGGCAGGAGACGGGTCTCGTCGACGAAGGAAAATCGTGCAGCGGTGGCTCTGCGTTTGACGAACGGCCATAACAGCGCGCCACTGCTAAACGAAAACGTCCAACGTAATTGGAAAATTAACAGCTGGACATAAAATTCTAACCCGATGTGTCTGGCGCGTGACTTTTATGACAATTCCACCCTTTCAATCAATCGCGATCCCCCCCGTCCCCGCCTTTTCACCGCTACAAAATTATTTTTTATCTTCCGTTAGACTCGCGGCGAATATAAAACGTTGACGATAGATTCACGAGATGGGGATCTTTCCGCTATTGTGTTCGAGCATTTATTGCGGATATTGCGGGGAAAGAATTGCGCAATAGTGTTTGATGTTTTTTTAGATAGGCATGGGAGGAACGATATTGGGAATCAGAGGAAGGAATTGATTGCCTGTAGAGTTTGCTCAAGTTTGTTTGAGGCTATATTTTTGTGAGGGGACTTCCATCTACTGGTTATGTTTAGTTCTGAGGTTTTTAGAAGGATTCGAAGAGAATTGAAAATACCCTCCTTCCGATAAAATTCAGGAGAATAAAAGACATTGTCTATGCGATTTACACATAACAGTTCACTGCAAATTACTTTCAGTAATCGTTACAAATAATCGTGGCATTAAACAACTGTGCTGCACCCAAGGAAGTGCAACCCACCAGTTCGTTTAAATAAGAAGTTTGTTAATACAATGTTCTGAACTTTGGAGCGAATAACTGAGAGGATTGAGTTCCTGACAGGTCCTAAGTGTTGCTGGAAAATATCTTACTATTTTAAAGGCTAGCTGGAAGAATAATTGTAGGAGCAGGATAGAGCCAGGCTCAAGAAGATCTCGAGACTACGATAACGGGATATCATAGGGTAAGGATGACACATTCCTTTCACCCAGAGTTGGGCAAAGCTAATATCTAGATAACATCTAGTTAAAAGGTCCTTACGGTTAGTCGTTAGTCAAAGGGTGACTAAAGATGATTTAGCTTAGCTTTAGTCATGACGCCAGAGCTGAAGCCGGTTATTCAAGGATCTTTAGCTCTTGGGTTGTGACTAACGTGGTTTCAGCTTTCATTCAATTTTTAGTCGAGGAAACGACTAACCGGCTAAAGCCTTTGCGGCCTGACCCGCGCGCGGTCGCCTACCGGTCAGATTCTACAGAATCTGAATTTGTTTATTATTCATCGTATCAATATGAAAGTGACGCCAATGGATTCTTGGTGTTCTCCCGATTAATTGGACAGAAAATAATTTAAATCGGACTATTTTTAACGAAACGGGCTTTGAATTCTGTAGACAAATTTCTCACGCAATATCGTGAATTATGGTCCGAATTATATCATTTTTGGGCCCATTTTCATCGGGAAGACATGAGAAATCGATTGGTAATACTTTTATTAACACTTATCAGAAACAGGAAGATTTTATGTGGCCCGTCGGTTTTATTGCTCTCGAGTCTCGGCTCTCAACAGGCGGTCTACTGGGGCCCGAAGGTCCTCGCTCGCAAGCGAGAAAGCAAAACGGTGGAGTGGGTAGGTCTTTCCCGATAATCCGAGCCCAAAGGATTCTCAACAATCGAAAGATTGTACATACATATTCTTTCTGATGCTTTCGCCTACAATTATTATGGTGGGTTAATTAACAAAAAAAAAAAACAAACGTTGGCAAACTGTTATGAAAATGGGCCCAAAAATGATATAATTCGGACCATAATTAAGGATATTACGTGAGCAATTTGTTTGCAGAATTCAAAGCCCGTTTCGTTAAAAATAGTCCGATTTAAATTATTTTCGGTCCAATTAATATCACCATTGATATCACTTTCATATTTATACGATGAAAAATAAACAAATTCAGATTCTCTAGAATCTGACCGGTAGGCGACCGCGCGCGGGCCAGACCGCAAGGCCTTTCGCCGGTTAGTCGCCTTTATAGACTAAGAATAGAATGACAGCTGATCAACGATAGTCACAACCCACCACTAAAGGCTCTTGACTAACCAGCTTCAGCTCTGGCGCCTTGACCAAACCTAACTCAGGTAAGTTTTAGTCGACTAAGGAAAAAGGTGAAGTAGCTTTAGTCGAAACGTTATTTCAATCACTTTTTAGTCGAATGATGCCCAACTCTGCTTTCACCTATGTCTAGGTGACATAGTCTTCGCAAGCAAGAGTGATACAGTGTTTACAAAAGGAGAAAGCGAAAAATATTTGCAAGCATGCACATTACGCAACAGATTCTCAAAAAAAAAAACAAACAACAAGTAAATATGCTTCATACCTCCGAAACCTCCCAAGTAGGTACCCAAATCTTAAAATCACAGCGCTGCAGACCTCCCTTCGCCCCTAACAGTCCCCAAATCCTAGAAAACAGGGAGGAAGAGGAATAAGAATCACATCGCCGTTTTCATCGACAATTTTTCATTTCGCTCGGCCCATTAACGTCAAAACAACCTTTGGCCCCATTCATCCAGCGGCCCTCGGGAGCCGCGAGATAATAGCGTGTTCCAGCGAGGAAACTTTCGCCGAAGATTCGATGGTCTCATTGAAACTTTTCCACGTGGCCGCGCGGAAGCGGGCCCGTGTCAAGCAGGGCACGCGTCGGAACTCGGGGTTAATCCAACGACCATCCAGTAATCCGATTCGAGGCCTGGCTGAGGGGTTAGCGGAGAATGTTATGCTGATTGTAAGAACGAGCAAACCGATGCCTCCAGGAGACGTGGGCGAGCTGCAATCGCTTGGCATCGCTCGTGTCGCTTGCGGAATCCGTAATATCGAGGAAAGAGTCCCGGAGAGGATTTGACAGACGCAATTTACCCCGTTTTGCGCGCTGGGGATAGCAGAGGGGCGCGGGGCAGAGGCCATTCGACGTATCATCGAGCGGCGCAGTCTTGGAAATAGAGAATCTGTTCCCGCGTAATCCCTGAACGGATGAATCCCGTTTCTTCAGGAATGCGCTTATTGCCTCGTACCCTTCACTTCGTTTCCGGCTAGTTTTCTTATCCGATTCTTCCACGCTTTATCGTGCACGACCCCCCCAGGACACTTCGTTTAACTTAGCGTATTTAGGCGTAACGATCGTGTGGAATGGAGGGAAAGATTGAGGTTCCTATTTGCTAGAGAAACAACGCATTTTTTGCTTTTGCCTCTCACTGTTAGGGGTGGTGATTTTTGTTATGTTTGTCTATTGAGTTCCTTGGTTTAGTAAAGGCGAATTTAGACTTTACACTTTGGACGTGCATTCTTTTGGGGCTTAGGGCCCCATCGATGGGGTTTTAGTTTCTTTTCATAAAGAATAAGAGTTTTCATTAACTTTAATTTAGATCTGGTACGAAACTACACATTTTGTGAAGATGCTCGAATTGGTTTTGAATCGATTGGAACCTCCGTTTTTGAGTTATCACTGCAAAACAAAAGAAACTTTTTTTAAAAAGCCTCTTTAATGATCCATCTGTAGTGTCATATATATTGCAAATATTTTTCACTAAACAAACAAGTTTTGTAAAGCTTATGATGTTAATAAACTTCATGCCAAAGAGCAATAATTCTTAGTTTCAATTTGCTTCTTTGTAATTGATTGAAACAGAAATGCTTCATTTTAGACAGGGACGACTGCCTAAAGTACCCCTAAGTCTAAGTAATTCTTTGGTTGCTCTTCGTATTAGGCATTGTAGAAATTGCCTTCTGTAAGCTCCAGTCCCTAACTCTGAACCCCATAGCGTAAACATTTAATACACGACTGTTCCTCTTCGTTGACTTATTATTACCCCTTCGTTCCTCATTCACGCGTTCAGAAAGTGTGGACGCGCCCTATAACAATAAGCAGCGAAAATGCCACCCCCTCTGGAATCTTGCCTGCGACTTCGAGGCGAAGATCCAAATCATGGGAATGGAACACCCAGCCGATCAATAATCCATGAACGAATGGATCCTCCTTTCGGGGAAGCGCCTAGTGAAACGTAGTTTTGCTTTCGGTCGCCTCTCGCCCCGGCGTTCCATCCATTCTCCGTTTCCCTCTATTTCCACTTGCTCCCCCGTTCTTGCCTTCTATCGCCGGCTATCTAGGAGCAACGGAGGGATCGAGGAGCGACGCCTCTCTCTCTCTCTCTCTATCGCCAGGCGACGACGGAAGCCACCGTTTCACACGTGACGCTTTCAGATTTATTGGGACGCAGTATATCCAATAAATCGTTCGTTTTCCACGTAAACGTTCGCGATCTCTAAATATGATTCCGCGTGCCGTGGAATCTCGTCGAACCCAGCCAGCTAGGCGAGCATTTTATTCAATGGCGGGGAAGGGTGCGGGACGGATCGAGAGCGACACGGGTAATCGCGAGCAGCGCAGTCGCCATATTTCTAAATCGGAAACGGCAGGTCTCACGATCGAGTCTCGGGACTCCGGGTTCCCCACCCGCCCCAATGTTTCCCACTATTACGTGGGGCACAGTGGGGGCATTGTTCGATGGAAAACACGAGTAACAGGGAAAGTCGTACCCGGAGGATCGTATGAATATTCTGTCGCGTGTATGGGAGCACGTGGATAATAATGGCACGCCATTCGGTGCATCGAGTGCAGGTTCGTTATTATCGCGGGAGCACGGGGTAATTGGAACGAAATGGGGTGCATTAGGGGGAAGGGAAATTATGGAAGTTCTAATATTTCTCAGCGGGTGCGCTTTTCTTTGTTACTGGTGTAACGCAAGCAGTAGGGGAGACCGGGTATGGTTGTCTCATTTTTCTATTTTGATTTTTTTACGGGTCATAGCTGCAGGGAAGTTGATTCAAACTTAGATTAATATAAACTACATACGTCCGACTTTATAAAAAAAAATTGGTTCTATGGATTTTGTCAACCAGATTAGGAGATAATTCACATTATTTGCAGCAACTATTTTGTGACAACATACCCCGAGGCCGGGTTGGTTGTCACAGTATCTGGGGTTGATTGTCACACATTTGGATAGCTAAGTTTATGAATAAAAAGTCGATTCAATTAAGAAACTAATATCAATTCCTGGGACACCTCACCTCTGGACGTCTTCTTCTTATAAGTTTGCGGCATTATTATTGAGAACTGTTGCCAAACAAGCAAGAAAATAATATCACATGATAGGTACAGCAAGTTACAGTGGGATTAGCTGTACATGCGGCAAATACGTAACCCCAAATGTTCTGTGACAACTTACCCCAAATGTTCTGTGACAACTTGCCCCAAACCGTTAAACAATTTCACCTCTCTATTCATGTATTAAAAAGTTTAAAAAATGCAAAAAAGATCATTACAATAAGTTAGAAAAAACTCTTAACTACGAGAATAATGCAACAATGTTATAGTCAATACTAAGGAACAACCTATACTTACTTGATAGAAAATACGGCATAATTTACTTCGAGCGCACGAAAAGAAAGAATGATACATCGTGTCTCCATGCGACTCCACAACGACTTCTTGTGATGGGGGAGGAGGCGACGATATGTTTACGCATCGCCATGGATTATTAGTACATTCCTATTGTTTATAGTTTCTTTATTATAGCGCTTGTGACAACCTACCCGTGTGACAACCATACCCGGTCTCCCCTACGGTAATTATGTAGGAGAGAGGGGTGGTGTCAGGAGAGAATGTAGGTATGTGGAGGCATGTCGTTTGAAATTGTTTACACGGAGAAGTACGGAATAGTGAAAATGGGGGTAGTAGTTGGTAGCTATGAAGGGGTTGGTTTCATTAAGGGCGAAGCCCTATTTAGGACGCTAGGAATAAGGTGATTCTTGGGATTTTTTTTCTAAGAAATTGTTAAGCGGATCTTTTCCAAACTTGCAGGGTATTTTAGTTCACATTCAGACGATAAAAATTAATTTTTTCGTTACAAAGTGTTCGGTGGAAATGGAGATATAATATGAAGAAAGACAGGTCCAGGAAGAAGGATTCAAAAAGCCCGCGCTGACGCAATGTCTCCAAAGAAGAGAGGTCTCCGTTCTTCCTTCCCTTATCTTGGTACATAAACTGGTTCGTCGCGGCCGAAACTCTCTGTGGAATTAATTTCATTGTGTCGCGAACGTTACAGCCATATTAATTCCGACGTTTTAGCAGGCAACGCCGCGTTCTGTGCGCTCCTGTCTGCGCGCGGAGAGTCTCGGGATGCGTGTGCGGCGTGCCAGCGCGCATTTTCTATGCCCCGTTGATTCGGATCTTAAGGACTTAATTCCGTCTCGCATCGGCGCCCAAGAAACAGCACTTTAGCGTCGTCTAAACGGGATGAAAGGCCGATTGTAAATCGCGCCGCGAAGTTCGCCGGCGTTACCCGCCCGCGGAAGATTAATGATTACCGCGGCACGCGGGGCCGCGGGCGAATAATTTTCGGTGATTGGGCCGCCGTTCAATGGAAATAGCGCGATAACGCTGACGATCTATTAATACTGTACGGAACACCGTCGGCGGGCGGTAATTGCGCGGAAGGCGAATCAGGCGCGTGCTTGCGCGTTTAGGGTGAAGAGTACGGTTTCCTGTTGCTTAAAGGGGTAGTTCTGTGTCGGGAGTGAAAGGAGTCGGTCTTTCTGAGGCCTTCTTATGGTTCAGGGTTTCAAAACAGCATGCTTTTGACTTATTGTTGAAAGTCCGGATTTACTATGTCCATTGCATTTATTAATGCTTAATTTATTTAAGTAATTGACTTCTGTGACTCAGGGCTAGTACTGTAGGTATAATTCAAATAATAATATAAGTTTTTGCTGCACTACTGGTGCACAAGTCTGTAATAACTTTTCGTAAGAAAGGAAGGAAACAGAAGAGGAATAGGAAGGACGTAGATATATCTATAAATGGGGCAGCGTTAGTTTAGAAAATATAGAAGAAGCTAGGAATGATATGATGTATCTGAAATACCAATTGCGAGACACAAAAGTGTGTGTAAGTATCATGTACAATGGCCCTTAAAAAGTACTGATTGTGAATTCGCATTCCCTGAGACTAGGGTGACTGTACCTAATATCGCCAGGCAAAAGTTAAATCGCTGTCGATTGAATAATAATTGATATTTTTCCATGCAGTTCGTTTCAAAGTAAAGAGAAATTATTCATCTTTCATGTAGCATATGTTAGAATCGTTGAAACCTACAAATTGTTAATTAGGACTCAAAAAACGTAAGACATGCAAAAATCGGGTCCTGAAAAAAGTGTACCTACTATCGCCTACTCAAGAAATATTGATTAATTCATGTATATATGAGTTTTTAAAGTCATTTTCACATGTGCTTTTATTATTTCTTGCTCTATAAATGTCTTTTTATCCATCTTTGATTTCATTTTTATTAGAATAATATAGAAATTTGAAAATATAGATTTTTAAAATATTTTATTTTTTACGTTCCGATGTACATATTGGACAAATAAATTTTATTTCGGTTGCTCCGCACATTTCGTGACCTCACCTGTAACAAGCATTACATCGAAACCATTGTTCTCCGGTAGGCGGTATTGAGAACACGCATACTGCTAAAAGAAAAACGCTATTTTCATTATGAAAAATATTTGAATCGATTTCATTTCTTAAGTATATCATTAATTAGGTATTTCTAGTAGATATTCTTGCATTCACAGATTTATTAGACTTACCTTCTCCGAACGTGACGTAAAATTGTGATAGTCCAATAAATTTTTACACTATTAAGATTCCCTAAAATCCTTCCCATTCTGTAATTGTTGATCACATGATGCTGCAATTATAGTATGTCTTCCTACATATGTTTAGGTACTAATTCAGTGCATAACCGATAAATTTTAGAGCTTACGTTAAGAGATATAGCGAGTGGCGATATTAGGAACACCGGCGATATTAGGTACAGTCACCCTATATGGAGGAGATAGAAATGATAGGACCTTTCTTTTTAAGAATAATCCAAATTTGTGTTTTTCAGTTCGATGTTAAAATCAAAGTAAAGGAAGAAGTTTAAATCATCATAAATTTAACACAACTAATATTCTTCTGTAATTGAGCATTGCAATTTAATGTTTTCATAACTTTTTATGATTGCACCAGAAATGTGAAATTCTAGGAAACGTGTTAAAACTGGAAATTACCACCCATAAAATACAACGGTTGACATATAAATGAAAAGTTTGAATTTTGAAGTGACGATTAAATAAGTTGATGTATAATGTTCGCAGAAGGAAATTGCATTTGAAATAAACTTAATCGTCGAATCATTTCGAGTGAGTATGAAATGCTCCTGAATCATTCAATGATTCTTTAAATACACTCTGGTAAGTCTGTGCATATGAGACGTTTATTTAATTCGCCGATTTCATAAATAGAGATTGTTGAAAGTATTAAGAAACATGTAGTATTAAAGTAAATAGTTTTGAGTTTGAAGTCAATTTTTCCAGAAAATTATTTAGTAGGTGAATAATTTGCAATATACTGGCTGTTCTAAATTAACTCAAAAGCACGCAAACGTATCAAAATACTTGGCGTTATAAAACATATGTATCGTGCAAATAGCGATTAAATAATTCTACAAGGGTTCCGACTGTTTTAAACAATTTTCACTCTGCACTGTACATTACTTATGCGTGCTCAAGAAGATAATTCCAATTCAAAGTTTTCTCTTCAATTTCCATACCACATTCGTGTTTTATAATATTAAAAGAAGCACACAGATTTAAATAACATCTATGCTCATAAATTATTTATAAATTTTATTTCGACCGTAATAATTAATATATGTGATTTCGGCGCACAGGTTCGGTCAATTTAACAAACTAAAACACACTATTTAGCAATAATAAATATATAAGCTTTCAACGTTTCGATCTCCGTTTAGATCTTCATCAGGAAAGTTTAAAATATTGCTTTGTTCAAAGAATTGAGTCACAGTGCTATGGCACTGCCTACGACACGCGAGTCGGTTGGAATAAGACTAACCACTTAGTTAGTCTTAGTAGTTTGTTAAATTGACCGAACCTGTGCGCCGAAATCACATATATGCTCATAAATGCTACTCGCGGGCCAACCACCCCTTTCACCCTCTTACGTGTTAAAACTGAATATGGTACACTGTAATGCCGTGAATTGTTTCGCGTAATGCCACACAGAATAAGCTTTATATTTACCTAAATAGTACAGTGGCCTGCCGCGTACATTAGAATTTTCTTAAACGTCAACGTCTGCGTTTAACTTACACCAGTGTGTGTAATACCCTATAAAACGCAGAACGGACTAACATCCCTTTAACTTTTTGCGCATTCTTGTATTTACCTGCGCATAGAATTTAAATCACGCTGCATATCAGCCGAATCGTTTCCAGCCCACTAATAGACCGCCAGAAACTTACAACTACGGTGTTATCGTCGCTCTAATTACAACCGACGGTCATAATGACGGTGTGAATTTTCTCCTTCGCTGAACGAAATATTTTTGCGAGTAACTTCGGACAGGAACAATGGTCGGCGAGGCGGAAGTTTCGGTGTTCCAAACGAACAGCGGCGGAGGGGCACGTGGAACAGGTTCAGGGGGTGTTCGGAATGCGAGGGAAGTCATCCATCATTTAGCTGTGTATAATTTGGGCTTGCGGGAAGTTGGAACTACTCGCAGAAGGGCGATGCGGTCTCACAGGCCGGCTGCTGGTGTGAGTGAGACTTTATCAGGGCGGCATCCATTACTTAGTCGCCAGAGATTACGAGAAGGAACACTCCTCAAGAATGTTATCGCACTTAGTCGCCTGTTTCGCCGAGAGATTACGGGCCACCCCTTTTTCACTCCGCGTGAAAATGACTGGCCGCGCACTGTGCGTGGCGCACTGCAACCGTGGTACAAATGCGACTTGAAATTCCGTGGAATTCGTTCCTCGTTACCCCACTTGGCATCTCGGAGAGGCAAAAGTCCAGGTTTACAGTAATTTATATCGATATTAATTTTCTATGAGTTTTAGTAATGTACCTAATTTATTTCCAGGTGTCCACTATATTAGAATCTGTACTCTAAAATAGATAAATTAGGTGCCAGGTTATTTCTCCATGGAGTATGTAGCGTATACTTTCGCGAGAAATGTGAACACAGATCTGCAGTTATGAAACGAATTAATGTGGACAAGTATTTTTCGATAGAAATGAACTCTCGAAATTGAAAGGAGCCGCGACAGCTAAAATCATAAAACTTCGTCTGAATAGAACACAATTACACGTATATTGACGCGAGTCGCGCAATATTTTCAGCCGCGAAGAATAACAAACGAAATATCCTTTCATTTATGCCAGCCTACAAACAGAATAATTATCGCGCGATTATTTCCGCGCAATGTGTGTGTATTTCAACGGATGGTTGAAGTATCAATTAACATTTCAGGCAGCAGAACATCGCCTTGCAATACTTTCGCCTTCAGTGAAATCCGCCGTACGTATAATTCCTTTGTTTGCTAAACCCATTTGAATTTGCAGGATCGACGAGTTTATTCGTGCAAATTCATACGCTCATAATGTCTTCCTTTCAATAATTCAGCGGGGCCGGCGACAAAAGACGTCGCGTGTTTCTCGTAGCCGACGCGTCGACTGGGAAAATTCTGCTCATTAATTATCGCGAAAACCGTGGGGCAGTTGTTAAGGAAATCCTTTAATTTACGACACAGAACGAGTTTGAAAGAGGGGCCGAGGGGCGAGTTTTCATGACAGAGAAAGAAAGGATCTTTTAACCTGGTTCAGCTGCTCGTATTGTTACTTGCACGCTTTGTTCCGCGTCAAGATTTGCGACATGAGATGCGAACGGAATTTATTATGCAAGCAACGCGAACAGAACGAAGTGGCTCGTTTGCACGAGCGCTTGCACTCGCAGCAACAAAACGGAGCGCTGTTCGAAGTAATTACGCCAGTTACGAAAGGTTCGTTATGCAATAACTGCAAATCAAGGTGTATAGAATCGCGGAGGCGCGGAAAGAATGAGCCTGCGCCTGGTTCGAGTTCAACTGTCTGAAGACGTTAAAAGCGAACATCGCTCCAACGTTGAAAGGAATAATCGGGAGGTGCAGCGAAAACGTGAAACATTCATGATAAATCCTGTGAGTTATTTGATATGTTATCGAATTATTTGTTAAAACGTGTGAAGCATACCACTCCTTTACACATCGTTTCTACTCAGACATGCGAAGAGATTTGCCTTCTGTCAGGATCGCCTTGAATGTTTGCTTCTTCTCAAAGATATGTTCGTGAAAACAAATATGAAGGTTTTTTAACACGTACAACATTCATCAAAATTCCCTGGACACCTTCTTAAGTTCTTTTGGAATATTATAATATAACATTTGTAAAGAATTTTCACACAACCAGGCTTAGATTTGTAATTAAAAATTTTCTATACATATTTTGACAGTTTCTTTCCTACAAATCGTGTTTAATCTGCAGTGAATTTTGTAGCAGAAGGATTTAATCATTAACATAATTCTCATTCTGTACTCTGATACATAAATATATATAAATAATAATAATTTATCAAATATTTAATAGCCTTAATAAATATTTGACAAATTTTCCCAATCCCCAATTTGTTGTGCTGTCGAATTATTCACTCGTTTGTATCACTCGACCGTCTAGCCTAAGAAATTAAATAAAAAGTCTACTAACTCAAATCAAATCCACAGCAATTTATGTATCGTATTTCTTCAGCAATTCAGGAAGACCGACTTGAATCTAAAATACTGAATTTATTACAGCCTTTAATATCTATGAATTAATAAAATTTATATCCATAATCTGTTAGCTACTCTACATATTTAAATACAAAAAGAATGAAGGAAATACTGTGCTGTTCTCGTAATTCCATTTCTAATCATTTCACGTCCTGCAACGAAACAGTGTTTCGGGGGATAATATCCCTTTTGTTCCTAAAGTCCCAAATACCTACTATTTCAATGTAGCATTTCGTCACTTCGCGAAAGCACGTCGAACGAAAGAAAAAGTGACTTTCAATCTACGTCCACGATTGATTCGAACTTTCCCATATCCTTCAACATTTATGAATTTTATATCCCTTCCTGTCTCCACATAGACCAGTAGATTATACCAATAGCAGGTAGCAATTTCACCGAGAAATAAAAACACTATACTACCTTTCATGTCCGTCCAATTCGTACCATTTCATCCACTCCAACGAAAATGTTTCTCGCGGAGTAGTTTTTCTTTATCCCCTTAGTCGCGGGAAGTGTGACGTAGCTTTTCGCCGTTTCGAGGTGGCATGTCGACGAAATTAGATCTTAATTGGCACTCCCAGCGGCCGCTGCGAGATCCCCGTGTCCCTGCGAATTTTTCCGCAACCAGGAATCCCCAAAACGAGTGATACATTCGAATAACCCGCGGTTTATTGCCGAGAGTTTACAGCGAGGCCCCACCCTGCCTCTCGGCGAGCACCGATTCAGGCGTGCTTACCGGTTATGATGGCCGAAATAAAGTTGAATACTGGACTTTTTTATGACTTAACAGCAGACACGTTTTATGCTTTATGAAAGCCGTCTGAGCAGATTTCGAGATAAGTAAGGAGCGGTAATAAATCCTTCTTATTCCGCAGGAGGGATCTGAATTCGCCGTTTCAGCGTTGGCGCGCGGGCAGGTTCCTCTCTGCGTGTCGCTGAATAAAGTTCTAAAGCACGCGGCCTGGCGGCGAATCGAAATGACGAGAGAGCGATTCTCGGCGAACGGGTCCGTGCGGGACATTCAAAGCTTCGCGGTCATTCCAGCAGCGTCGTCCCCGGCTTCAGGTAATTGAGAGCGGAAATCTGAATGGCGTGGCTGTATTACGTTATTAACACTTTGCGCACCTTTTCCAGCGAACGACGCGCTCGCTGTCGATCTTCTTCAGATTCACCAAATATTCATTGTAGGGGAGACCGGGTATGGTTGTCACACGGGTAGGTTGTCACAAGCGCTATAATAAAGAAACTATAAACAATAGGAATGTACTAATAATCCATGGCGATGCGTAAACATATCGTCGCCTGCTCCCCCATCACAACAAGTCGTTGTGGAGTCGCATGGAGACACGATGTATCATTCTTTCTTTTCGTGCGCTCGAAGTAAATTATGCCGTATTTTCTATCAAGTAAGTATAGGTTGTTCCTTAGTATTGACTATAACATTGTTGCATTATTCTCGTAGTTAAGAGTTTTTTCTAACTTAGTGTAATGATTTTTTTGCATTTTTTAAACTTTTTAATACATGAATAGAGAGGTGAAATTGTTTAACGGTTTGGGGCAAGTTGTCACAGAACATTTGGGGTTACGTATTTGCCGCATGTACAGCTAATCCCACTGTAACTTGCTGTACCTATCATGTGATATTATTTTCTTGTTTGTTTGGCAACAGTTCTCAATAATAATGCCGCAAGCTTATAAGAAGAAGACGTCCAGAGGTGAGGTGTCCCAGGAATTAATATTAGTTTCTTAATTGAATCGACTTTTTATTTATAAACTTAGCTATCCAAATGTGTGACAATCAACCTCAGATACTGTGACAACCAACCCGGCCTCGGGGTATGTTGTCACAAAATAGTTCCGGCAAATAATGTGAATTATCTCCTAATCTGGTTGACAAAATCCACAGGACCAATTTTTTTTTATAAAGTCGGACGTACGTAGTTTATATTAATCTAAGTTTGAATCAACTTCCCTGCAGCTATGACCCGTAAAAAAATCAAAATAGAAAAATGAGACAACCATACCCGGTCTCCCCTATTTTGGGAGTGATCGAAACAGCAAAATTTATTTCTTAACACATCATTGACCGGCAATTTTATGCAAAAAGTAACCCGTGCCACCGGTTATTTTTACATAACGGAATATTAAGATGCGTAAGATGCAGCTGTTTTATATAGGGTAAATCCGGGAGACGCGGTCGGGCCGGAGAGTTGGTCGTGTCGCTATATTTCAGAGTCTATACGTAAAAATGCATTAAAGTGCAGACCAATTACTTCTCTAGAAGCCAAATAGTTGAATGAATAGCGTTATTTCGCTTCCTTCTGTGGTTTACTGGATTTATAGGCTATAAAAGGTAAATTGATGTTACATTTAACCTCTTTTGTCAAACAGCGGTTGTACAGAATCGTATTTAAAATATACTTGTAAGTTTATTTTCCTTTAATGTTTGGAATAATAAGATAGTAGAGACATTGAGGGACAATGCAGCCAAAGTATTTGGCCATATTAACTCTTCCTCTCAAAGCTAACGAGAAGAACATGTCTCGCTGCAGAAAGGTGAGATGGTCGAGTTAGGATTTTTTTATTATTTTTGTTTATTTTTTTATTTTTTATTATTATTTTATTATTACTTTTGTTTATTTAGTTTATTTATTCACTTTTATATTCATTTGCCTTGCTAATCGCCAGTAGGTAATTCACTTTTTCTTTGATGTGTTCTTTACTTGTTTAGCGTAAACAAATTAAATATCAATGAATCCGTAGTTGTATTCACTCATAAATAATTTTGCTTTATCCTTTGTTAATTTTCCATGAATAATTATGTGAGTGGTCTCTGCCAACGACGAAAACCATTTCTCCCGGCACCTCGGGGGAGGTGGTCAGATGTCACGACTTCAGTTTTCAACCCGATTTACAGTAAATATTGTCTTAAAGCAAATATCGACCAGTTTTTCTGAATCGGCATAAAATTCTGAACATATTAGGCTTGTTCTGATAAAATAAGTAATATCTATATTAGTTTTAATAGCCATTTTATATTAGGTCGACCGCGTGTCCCGGATTTACCCTACTTGCATAAAGCCGGGAATCCACCTGGAAGCTAATCTAAACTATGCTTTGCTATGCTATGTTTGGCTACACTATGCTATGTTTTAAAAAAACAGCTCCAATACATCCTTCCCCACCAAAAGCTACGTTTCTGTGCTATGTTTTCTCGGGTTAGCTCGACGTAGCAAGAGTTTTGCCCCGTCAGCGATTTTTCGGAAACATAGCAATGTACAGCATAGAAAGGTAGCTTTTGGAGAAAAAGGATGTATTGAAGCTGTTTTTTTAAAACATAGCATAGCATGGCTTAGCTTAGCTTAGCTTAGCTTCCAGTTGGATTCCCAGCTTTATACGACTTAATTCGTCACTGGTCAACAATCTGTTAAGCTTATCTGCGTGAAGTCAAGCACACCTACGTGACAGCGGCTGTCAAAAGTGTTGATTGGCGAGTCTGGCGATGAGTCGACTTACGAGGGACACCGAATTTCCTTTCCTTGAAATATATTCTTAAGCGCAAACATCTAAAGGTGGAATCAGACGGCGCGTGAATCGGCGATCTTTGCGCGTGAATCGGCGATCTTTGCGCGTGAATCGGCGATCTTTGCGCGTGAATCGCCGATCCACGCGCCGTCTGATCGGTCATGGCTCGGCTCGCCCAGGCTCGCCAAGCCGACTTGACGAGCTAGACGAGCCGAGCCAGCTCGCCAAGCCACGCGCCGTCTGATCGGTCATGGATCGCCGAGTCGGGCTCGCCAAGCTGACTTGCCGAGGTAGACGAGCCGAGCCAGCTCGCCGATCCACGCGCCGTCTGATCGATCATGAATCGCGAGTCGGGCACGCCAAACCGACTTGCCGAGCCGAGCAAGCTCGCCGATTCACGCGCCGTCTGATTCCACCTTAAGAGACCCGTATATTATATTATTCTTGTCTAATCTGAATTTGAAGGGGCCCTCGAACTTCGAAAATCGACATTTCCCGAGCGAAGTGCCTCTTTCTGCAACGTAAGCAAAGATATCCATATATTATTACGAAGCTGTTTTTAAAGAAGGGCTACTCCGTTTATGTGTACATGTATAAGGCAAGGTGTCCCTTGTTAGGAGCGACAACTTGTGCAATCGTTACATCTGCCCTGTAAAAAATACAAACGAGTTTTGAAAAATACTTCTTCTATTACAAGATCTACGTGAAGAGCTGCTACTTTCTCTTATTAATCCACAGTTCCCTTCATCAGTTACTATAACGGGAGGCCACGAATAATAGATAATGGCTGTCACCTGTGACTGTCATTGCTAAGAATATACCTCTGTGAAAGAATCTTTGTTCCATGAAATGAGGGACTTCCAATATCCTCGTCGTGTACCCGAAAATAAAATATATATAGGTATCATTGTTTCGAAGCTTCTTTATCTACCCTGTGTGCCTCGAAGTGATCAACATAATATTGGGGCACGCCGACCCGGTTGCAGTCGAAACTAGAAAGACGAATAAAAACTCGTAAATTGCACGATTGCACTTGCACGGTATCTCCGCTGTTAATACGATTGGAACACCGATACATTTGCGCGCGGCATAAGGGATCGCCCGCGCCTATAGCCACTCTGATAGTTTGAAACGTTTTCATCAGTCCCGGCATTTCCGAAAGAATGAATCGAAACGCGCGGCTGATACGAATCGCGTCGATCGATCATTTCCGTTCCCTGGGAAGCAATGAAAACTAATTTTTTTTCGCTCGATATTGGATCGCAAAGTCAGTGCCACGCAATAGCGTTAGCCCGATATATCCCGAGCCCTTTAAATAGTAATGCAAGGGAGTCAGTTTTGCAAAATTAGCATTCTTTCGAAATGATCGGAAATTTATTTTAATGCAGGGTAACAAATAGGTTTCAATATCACTGACGTAACTACAATGCTTATTTCGTTACGGGAGAGATTGAATTAATTCCGATAATAATTGTTTTCATATTAATTAAGTCGCTGATTATCTGATTCTCTGGAAACTGGTCTTGAAACTTCGAACTATCGGATTAAATCCAGCAACTATTTGCACTTCGATCGAGTTATAAATTACCTAAACACACCAAGCCACTGTAAAATTGGTGCAGCTCCTCGAACACGATAGATCTATGTACTTCAAAATATGATATGTTCAAGTGAACTGCTATTAATTATTATCACAGCGAACTGGTTGGTATTCGGGACGATATTGGGAGTTAAACGCATGGCGGATACAGGGTCTGTCTTGACCCATACCATAATTCCATTCCTGCATATTGCAGAATAAGATTTTATAGTAGATTTTGATCTCGTTACTATTTAAAATAGAAAGTTTCATACGGAAGTGGTGTTTATAAGCAATAAGTAATATTAGTAGGTACTTTAACACTCTGACAAGGGGACACTAAGGTCGACGGGAAACGGATTTTCCTGGACCTTGCAGTATTTGAAGATGTCGCCTCCGAAGTTAATTTGGCAAAGCAGTAGGGCGCGCTTCTCAAGATTTTCCGAGAAAATTGCATTTGAAAATCGAATTATTTTCGCAATTAGCTTTCTTCGAGTTTCAGTTTATTTTTATTTTTTTTTTTACTTTCCCTTTTTTACTTACATGCTAGTATGACACGAGCCAGGGTGATATTCATCATAAAAGCATGGAAAACAATAATTTTTGCGACACCTAGCACACACTATAAACGAAGCATTCGTACAAGAGCACGCATTTCTGAGGACGTCTACCGAAAAACATACTTCATTAACGTTTAGGTTTACGATATGGTCAGTTGTTTGGACGAAAAACTTGACTATTATTGCGGTGAAATTGCACACTGTAAAAAAATAAACTGAAACTCGAAGAAAGCTAATTGCGAAAATAATTCGATTTTCAAATGCAATTTTCTCGGAAAATCTTGAGAAGCGCGCCCTACTGCTTTGCCAAATTAACTTCGGAGGCGACATCTTCAAATACTGCAAGGTTCAGGAAAATCCGTTTCCCGTCGACCTTAGTGTCCCCTTGTGAGTGGCGATTTCTGATCTTTCGTTTCACTTTCATATTTTCTGGAAAGCATCGAAAGTATTGCCCAAACATTTTATTTAAATAAAAATTTCAAATGACGAGTAAAAGTTAAAAAAAAATGATCGTATTTAATATAAAGAAATTAACGTTATTCGTCAAATAATCTAAAGTTAAAGTAACATCTATTTGATCCGTTATTTAAATAATTTGTTATTTAGTTAGAAGAGATTAGGGGTTATTGCTCAAAAGCTTGCGCCAATCACAGTGCTAACATAAAGGACGGGCCCGTTCAAGCGGTTATAGATTCTGACTGGCAATAGGAAAAGGCTACACCCTTTTCATTGCGCAGATAATACATGCAGGCTATTCGATCAATATTATTGCGTTTGTACTAATTTACATTTACCTAGTCCGCGCTCGGCAAGATTTGATTTATCAATGCAAACCTGCGTCTCGTCATTTCCCGTAATAACCAGATCAAATACGGGCGGTGCATGTGTTTGTACGGAATTCAACCATAATCCATTAGTATGCGGACCCTGTTCATCCCAGGTCTGTTCACCGATACCTTCTCCCTCAATCAAACGTTTTATAGAATAAATCTAAGCCGAGCTCGTGGAAACTCTAACGGCCCAGAAATCTGTTTATCAGACGCTAATGATATTAAGTCCACTTGCTCTAATGTGCAGCCTGCATGTGCCTGTCAACGTTCGCGTATGCAAACTGTTAGTTATCAATATTCAATGGAAATTCTGAATGATCCACACGAATTGAACAGTATTTTCTTAGCTTGTACGGCATTTACATAGAGTTTAATGAATATTTCGCATGGAGTTTGAGACGAATATGCAAAGGTTTTATCTGTGGCAGAAAAAATAAACAGAAAATTGATACATGTACTAAATTTCTGGAAAAAATCGATGCACCTATCCCATCAGAATATTAAAAAATAACATTCCCATATCTTTGAAAATATACTCCGACGAGCAACATACGAATCAACGGCTCCATATCAAAACTACACAGTACAAAACTACACGTGCAATTTAGGACACATCAGAACAGTGCACCGAAAGTAGTGCACATGCAATTTAAAGCACATTAAAATTATAGTGTACATACAATTTAGGACACATGCGATTTAGGACACATACAATTTAGGACACATGCGATTTAGGACACATGCGATTTAGGACACATACAATTTAGGACACATGCGATTTATCATGGGCATAGCTAGGATTGCATTCGGGGACGGGGGGCCTAAAGCCCCTCTCATTTGGGGACGGGGGGGGGGGGGGGGGGGGGTAAAGGACTCCTTCGGCTTCCAATTCGGCCATTTGTGCACTGAATTTTGAATTTATGTACTTATGTAGGAACCAATATAACCGGGGTCGTGTAATGCGGAATTAGGTCACAATTGAGGCATTTGATGGAAAAAGGGCACATAGGCCTATGTGCCCTTTTTCCGTAAATCGGTTAAATCGACTCAGGTATATGTTATATATATATAATATATCAAGGACATTTCTTCTCCCACGTTTAAATTAGCTAAACGCTGTTTTGTTACGTAGCGTGAGCGACATGCAGCTACATAGTCGCTGACCGGTCGCGCTGCCGTGCTGTCTACTGTCTAGTCGTGCAATACGTTTGATTTTGTGTAAGCGAGGAACTATGGAAAGTGAGGCGTGTATCGAATCCGCAAGGAAAGAAGCGAATTTAGGAAAGATGAAAGTGATTTGTAAGACAGCTTGCTGCAAAAAATCGAAGAAATTAATACTTACTTAAAACATAACATTTTTTGTTTAGTTTTGCGCTTCATTTTGTATTTTTATTTAAGCGATGTATAAAAAATGGCCAACGAAGTATGTAAACAAAATTATATGTAAATAACTAAACAAAGAAGCAATTTTGTTACGAATTTACCCTATTTACGGAAAAAGGGCACATAAACCACTTGCATAAAACTATTAAATAAAGACACATATCATTTTCAAATCATGACTTCTGTTTACGAAACGTTTGAAGGATATGATACTACATCCTTAAAAAAAATTGGATTTAATTGCATTACTTTTCATTAAGTTATACTATAATGAAAGCTTTGAAACCGATTTACTCGAAATGGCATTTTGGCGTATGTGCCCTTTTTCCATCAAATGCCTCAATTGAATTTATTTCTATTTTATAATAGACTAATTTAATTTTGGATGAACGTTTAAGTTATTTTTTTTCCGGTCAGTGGGGCAAGTGAAGACTACGCCCATGCGATTTATGGTGCACATACAATTTAGGACACATGCGATTTAGGACTAGGTCCGGCGGAACCCATTATGCAGGTAATGCATTGCATAGGGGCGCCAGTCGAAGGGGGGCGCTAAAAACTATATCGCAGACTTAATAATAAAGGAATCCAACTCTCATATAAACGAAATGTAAACGTAATTCTGTTTTTATTGTACCTCGTAAAGGCAAAACATATTAAATAGAAAACAGGGGCAAAAATTTGGGAGCACCAAAAATTTTCTTGCATAAAGGCGCCAACCATCACGCGATAAAAGCCCACTTTTTCTTATTTCGAAATACAGAACGTACGCCCTTCACCTCGCTCAACAATATTGGTCACACTGATGCCATTATTTCGTGTCTCTCGTAAGCATAAATAATTTCACTTCCTACACCCCTGCACGACATTAAAGGCTGAGAGTAAAATTCCTGTTTGTAAATGGACTCACCACTTTCCAGATAAGCAACTCACGTCGTATACATCAAGCCTCATTCGATTCTCAGGAGAAACTTTCCCCTTTAATCCCCTCGGAGGAAAGTGTATTGCGCGATTACGAAAGCACCGAATTTCGTTCGCGAAGCAAGATTCCATCCTGTTTCTCGAGTCGATCGGAGTTGATTTGGCGCATCCCGTCGGTGTCAGTCGAAGCCCACCCCCTCAGTGATGCTCGTAGCGTCGCCGGGAGGTGCAAACAGCGAGGCCAGGAAAGTTTTCAGCCAGGATAAACGGAGGATTTTTGCTACAGAACGGGCGAGGGTGTAGCGGGGGATGGTCGTCGAAGGAGTAGCTGGAAATATAAGGGCATATGTTCCGACGTTGTTATCACGACGCTGTAAATCGGGGAAAGTTCGGCTGAACTGGGCCAAACGTTGACGCGACCGAAACATTTCCCGCGAACCGTACGATATTCGCGGGTAACGTGCCAGCAACTTGCGCGACATTGAAACATAAATTTTCACGGTGGAGCGGAGACGCGTGTGATCGCCCATTTACGTCCATTCGTCTTACGAGGGGAGTCGAAGTCGTAGAAGCTGATAGATGTTGTAGATAAAAGGAAATTGAAGAAGAACCGTTCTGCGGACGAGGCATTATTACGGAAAATCGATTTAAATAATCCCCTCAGTTGGGTAACAGGGGGAGCGCAAAAAATTTCAGTCACCGATTTGGCTAAAAGAATATATTCAGAATTTACTCAGAAGATTGAATTCAAAGTTTTGCTTTTTTCTGATTCTAATGTTCAAATAACTAATTTGAGGACTAATTAAGATTTAGTAAACTGTGTGGATAACATTTAATTTGTCACCGCGAATTATTTGCCCTTTCGTTTCCATGAGTAGACAAAGCTTTGAGCTGGATTTCCTCGCAAAGTATTAAAAAGTGAAAGTCGAATCGATGATATCGACTTTATGCACTTTCTCTCTCTCTGCGAAGGCGAAGCCTTCTTTCTGCCACTACTTAGTGCAAATCGTGTGCCTTCAAGTTGCAGTTCATGAGTCCTTAAATGCCAGAGAGATTGTGAGGTGAACATTTTTTAATTAATGCGTCATGTAGAATTTTCTAGAGTTTTGAACATGGAGTATACAGTGCACCCTCTTTAACACTCTAGGGACGACTGGGACTCCAGAGTCCCATTCAGATTAACACATTATTATTTACGTTCCATCAATAAGATCGAGATTTGATAGGTATAGTGACCTTTAGTAGGCAGAGAAGAAACTGTTGTCCATCAGAACCCGAAATTAAACTTTTTTTTGTTATATTGTTATAAACAAGTTAAGAAAAAAATAAAAAAATAAAAATAACAAGTAGCTTCCAAATCCGAAGTATAAAATAGACTATTTTAACGCTCAAAAAAATTCTACGTTAACTTTAAAACATCCCCGTCCCTAGAGGGTTAAATGTATACGCATAACGAAAATCAATTATCAATCCGGTTATTTTATGGAAATAAATGTATTCTTCTTACAGGATACCTCTTTCATCCTAGAATATAAAAAATATGATCCACAAATACGAACAATTTATTGCAGAATGAAATAAGCCAAGAGGTGTCCACGTGTTTGACAAACATTCGAAGCTATTTCACTCGAAATCAAAGCACCGAACGAAAAAACTCCTGTTCTACATTTTCGACCCAGTTTTTACACGTAGCAAATGCGTCACGTTTGTACCACAAATCACGAAACACACCGGATACTCCTCAATTTGCCCCAGCGCATAGAAACGCCCACGTAATTACAAATATGTGAACAGCCCAGTCTTCTACACTCTCCCATTACCTACTGAAACATCAAACCTACCATCGATTTCTGCAGATTCATACCTCTCATTTATCATTCATGATGAACGAAATAATTTTACACATCCCTGGACATTTACGCGTAATAACCCTCGTCCACCGGAACGCGTCGTCCTGGTTGCATAAATTTTTCATCGGCCAGCATTAATCCATACCTTCGTCGACAAGCTTTCACCGATAGCGCCCCGGTATACAGTGCGCAAATTTCAGAAGTATTAATTAAACGCTGACGAGATGCCTGCGTGGAAAATCCCAACGTTTCGCTCGGTAATGCCCCAGCGAAGAGAAGAGTGCACCGCGGAATCCATGCTAGCCATGAATTTTATACAGAAACTACGGGACCCGTAGGTGCATCCTCGGATCTACAGCGAAATTGCCCGCAGCGGAGATCGTCGGGAGCGATCCGGCGAGCGCGCAGCCGCGCGGTGCCCGCGAAGAACGTCACGTTGATGACACCGGATCGCTGGCTGGCCGGAAACAAAGCAAACAGAATAAAACTTGTTTCCTTCGTTACAACGTTTCTGGGTCCGCGGCGGTCCCCCGCGCGTGCTCTCTAATTTCCCACCGCCCTTCGCCCCATCCCCAGAGCCCTTTGCAACGCGCGCAAAAGCCTCCCCCTCGCGCAGGTACGACGCTGGCTGAACCGGAACCAGGTCGTGGCACGCGTATTTGTGAAACGTGATTCGCTCTCGTTCGTGCACGTCGAGTGGAATCAAAGGGGCGGGCGCGCGAGGGGGTGCGGCTGGTTGTATATCGATGATAGAGGAGTAAATCAGCGACAGACGGCGAGGGGAGGGTGGAGCGTACGGGGTGGATACGTATGTCACGATCAGTCGAAATATGGTTAGGCTTGGACATATTACGGGAACGGCGCGCGTGCAGCTGTGGAAGTGACTAAAATCTTTTTGAACGGGGGCGGGAATTTATTCCGGGGCACGTGGGAGGGGGGGGGCGTTGGAAGCGAGTCTGTTAAAATGTTTATGGCTATCTGTTTGACGAATGACGAGCGACATTTTACACTTATTGGTTTTGCAGGGATTTATTTGCATACTAGCTTAAAGTACCCGGCGTTGCCCGGGTAAAACTTCGATTATTACGGAGTGTCAAGGGGGTGAAATAAGGGAGAAAGGGTGGTATGTCCAGATTTCATGGTAGCCTATATTTTCCGCAGGGTTATGCAAAATTTGGTTCAGATAGGGTAAAAAAATCGGGATAAAAAGTATCCTGTATGTTATTCCTGTTCCTAGATTACGTATATTCAAAATTTCAGAAAGATCCGTTTCGTAATTCCGACGTGATTGAGTAACAAACATCCAAACATCCAAACACACTTTCACATTTATTATATTATATTATATATTATATGTATATTATATTATATTATATTATATTATATATGAAATCGGAACAGGTCCATACGCGCATAGGTAGAATCTATATAGTGTTCTGCGCTCTGCGCGAAAGAGATGCGCGTGACGGTTGCCCGTACAGTGGTGGGGATGCGAGTCCCATCGTTAGCTGTTCTGTGAGCGCTGCGATTCACGAAAACCTTGCTTCACTAAAATCGTCATTGCTCGGCTTCTATTTGTCATAGCTTAATGTCGCATACACATAAACCTTCCTCGAGAAATGCTTTACACAACGGTGCAACCCGCATCACAATCCGTCCAGTGGTTTCGGAGGTTTAAGATTTTGAACAAACGAACAGTTACATTTTTATTTATATAGATGAATATATTTTACTAAATATTTGAATAATTGAATAAAATAGTTCTTGTTTGGATAAAGCGAATATTAAATGTACTAATCAGTATTATTTGCACCAGTGTCCAGCTATTGGGACGTGTCCACGTATTGGGTCTTTTACCTTAACTGTTATTTAAAAATAATATAGTTTTCGAAACCGCCTAGACGCACTCCGCGCGTCCCACCTGTACGGCGTGACGTATCGTCTACAGTCTACACGCGCGTAGTGCGGACTCTCTATATTCAAACGCTATTATCTAAAAAATGGTTGGAGGCACGAAAAAATGATATATACAGTAATTGTAGAAAATTGAATGCTCGCTTAATATTGTTTGAACAAAATTTCCATAGGGTTTACCATTTTTGAGAAATTCTTTAAATCCAAACTATTGATGAATTCTAAAGTTTAAGGCTTAGTTGGCACCCTTTCCTGTTGTCCGATTGCAATCAACTTTTTCAAGGAATATTCTTTTATCAAATGGCACCGGTCTAAGAGGTGAGTGCGAAGAAATACAAAAAAAAATTTCGCCACGTATAAATAAGGACCACCCTAATGTAGAAGCCACCCCGTATGGACGAGCGAAAGGGATGAAATGTTGCAGTGTACGAATTAACTGGAAAATCGAGTGGCTGCAGCCTTCTCCACTGGTCGCGACCGTCGTAGGCGTATTCAACCCCTCTCAGCCCCCTCGTTCGAGCGACCCCCTTTGAAGCGATCGTTGTAAGGTTCTCCTCCGTTCGTGGGTATGATCGCATCAGAGAACCCCTCGACTCGTGGAATCCTATAAAAAAAAAAAAAAAGGAACCGAGAAGGAGAGGTGGAAAAAAGTACGAGAATTCGCGGAGCTAACCAAGCATCGATCCCATTCGCTGGAATCACGGGGATTGGAAGTATACCTACGTTAAGCAATATCCGTTCGGCCACGAGATTGAGAATTCCAAGTCGAAGTTCCGCCTTTAGGCCTGAATATTCGCTCGCGATCCGTGGGCCCTGCCCTCTATATCCTTCTGGTTACATTATTGAATTGGATTTCGCGGTGATTACCCGTTGCGCCGATTGATTTTACGCCGATTGAACCGTTTTATCGGACCAGCGTCGCCCCCACGGCCGGATACCGAGTATTTGTTAGCGATTACACGTTCAACAGACACGCCGCGCCGATGCGTGAAACGTTTCTGCATTGTTTTCTGGTCGATTTCAACAGTTCCACCATTCTTCTGGATAAATCTATGGAATTTTTTCGGGCGGTGGAATGTGGAGGTGGAATATATTGAGGCAATTAGTGTGCACTTGTGCGACTGCATGTTTCATACAAACCTCGTGACAAATTCATAGAAACTTCGCGAAAGGTAATGGAATATGTAGTTCGTTGTTATTAAATAATTAAACTGAATTACGAAATTGCGAATGCATTAAGATTCTTTATTAGTCGCGAATTAAATCTCTGCCCTCTTTAGTTAAAATGTCCTATCTAGCATTTTGAAACAACCGAGAAAACTGAAGTTTTATCATTTAAGGTAAAGGTACCAATAACTGGACACGTCCTAATACCTGGACACCAATGACATTTATATTTTTACTAAGCTTCATAGAAAGTTTACAACAATATTGTTGGGAATATATGCTATTTTGCAACTTGATGTCTTATATAAAAAATTAAGATAGCCCCTAGATGCAAAGTTGAATATATAAAACAGTCTTTAAATATCGGAGGTGCGTGCACTTGAATTCTGCGTAGATTTCTTAAGTAATTCTTAAAACAAATACAGTTAGTTGTTAAGGTGATAATAATCGTTACATAACGTTTTTCTGAGAAGAAAACGTATGTACAGAATCTCAAGAAGTTTCTTGTGACATACAAAACAAAACATTGATCGGTTAATGTTGCTTTTAATTAAAAATATACGTGTTTATGTACCGGTACATAATAATCTTGTCCTTTACACGCTGTCCCAATAACTGAGCAGCCGTCCAGGTGGTAGGCCTGTCAGCATTTTGAACGCTTAAGGGAAGTCCCAATACCTGACCGCATTGTCCAACCGGTCAGGTGCCTGGGTTTTCTCAAATTTTTGTATATCAAAAGTGTAAGTACAAGTATATTGTACATAAATTAACAGTTTTTTTATTTCCAAGTCCTATTTTTAGTCAATTTCATGCTACACTTTCAACATAACCTAAAATTGTATTTGCTTTCTCCGCGCGCAAACCATTCACACAAACACTAGTGGCGCCCTCTGCGCCGTGCTTTGCGCCATCTTCCCCATTGACCAGGTATTGGGACACCAAAAATGGGACGCTGGGACAAATCAGACTTCTATTGTCCATGTACTGGTACACATAGCTACTTGTGTTTTTACTCAATTTAATTAAAATAACGCACTGAAAACAAGTTTTTAGTAGCTCGTTTGATAGAAAGAAGTAACATTTATCTGAATATTCACACTTTTGTTAAAAAGAACGTTTATTTTTAGTCCATTTTTAAGCTATACTACTTTGATATCCTTAAGTGTCCAGTTATTCGTACTCTTACCTTACTTTGTACCGTGCTTATTTTCCTTTATTCAAATTAAAACATGTTGTCATTATTTCGTAACAGCCTAATATATTTTTTTTGTAATAGGTATACCGGTAGGTAATGTATTATTAACGTACCAATTAATTAATTGTTTTAGATAGGATATTTTAACCATTTGGAAAGAAGTTAGGTTAAATACATTAGACTGTTTATAAATCTTTACGAAGCACTTAGAGTTTTCTAACATTACTTAAAAGGTAAAAGACGTGTGCTACTTCAAATATTTCAACATATCTCAAAAAATGAAAAAATGCTAGATAGGACAGTTTAACTAAGGAGGGCAGATCTGCACCACGGTTTGCATATAACGCTCATGATTCAAATTTTAGAGCCTTCGAAACTGTGAAATTCAAAATGTTTTATAGAAGAATATGTATCAATACCAGATTGAATACCAGTTCCTGATATTCATTCTCAGCCTTCAGCAATCACTTTCAATATGAACGGTACTTCATTAAGCCGGTTACAGGGAGTTTACATTTATTCATAACATAAAACTTCTGAGGATAAAATTATTTTATAAAAATCACAGATTCCCACCTGAACGACCATCTTTGGAACATCGTCGAATGTTAGAAAGTTGATTATTTATTGGTGTTCATTTCCTTGTATCCGCTGATTTCAAAACAGATAAGTTCAGTCAGATTGTTTACAGACATACGAAACCACGATGCAATATACATGAACCAATATATTTAAAGATTTATCATCCCTCTTTCAAGTTTCTCGCAATCCCCTTGTACACACAGCTGCGATGCTACGGAGGGAAGGGCATTGTGAGAAATTTATTTAAGTTGCTCGTAATGGTGCTTCGTGACGCAAAGCTCTTTCACCGTATCACTCGTTCTCCTATATAAATCTAACATGGTTTTGTGTACCTTTTCCAAGATGACAAACAATTTTCCCGTGTGTATCCGCTTAAACAGAACGCATGCGCGCGTCTGTTGAATGCAGTGCTTCAAAAGCATCTTGCGTCTTGTCGCACAAATATACAAGGTGTTTCAGTAACTCAATTATATCATTACAATTGAGTAGCAAGATTAATTTGAGGTTTAGCAACTATGATTGGTACTTCGAAGTGAATAGCAATTTATAAATAAATTCGCGAAGCACTTTGTAGACAGCAGTCCCTTCTCAAGCCAGGAGGAAGAATGCGTGGCCATCGCAAGGAGAAATTGTGCTCTCAGCTGGTCATAAATGTGTCAGTTCCTTTCTGCCGGCTATGTAATGTCAGATTAATGTGTTATCAGGAAAGAGAGGGCCCAGACCTAACCCAGGTGTCTTTCCTCGAACGGTACACTTTCGAGCCGATCGCAAGGCGGTGATCACAATAATTCACTTAAAACGTTTTCCACTCGCTAGAGCGTTCTGCAAATATACAAGCCTTTATCTTTTTGTCCACATACAATTCACAGAGAGCTATAAAATATTGGAATTGCTAGGACGAGAAACATTTTATAGGTACATTTAATGAATCTGTCAAATAATTCTTCTATGAATTACAATTTTCTTTCATTTGGAGGGTGTTACGATTTTTTGTTTGGTTGGAACAGTTTCCTGGATTCTGCGAGGAAATACCCACAGGGAAATATTTCTAAATGATACTGCCATTTCGATATTTGCTATGTATATATCTCATTTCGGCCATTTCCGTGTATTGATTATCAAATAACCTCCCCAAGTGTTTCCAAAATGGGAGATGTATTTCAAACAGACCCGAGTGAGAACGATCAATAGATGCTAAATTGTCGTACTTCTGGTTGCACACAACTAGGTCGTTTAAATGCAATTTTGCGACAAGTACTGTATAGTCCGGGAGCCAGCGACACTTCTTGATGACTTATTTGTTTAAAGTTGGTTTATCTTTTGTTCTTCTATATTTCTGCTACATATGCACAAAACGACCTCCTGCCATAACGATAGTGGAACAACGCTTATCAGCAGCGTGTCAATTATGTAAGAAAATATTGTGCAAAATTCTTATTTGTTTATAGGAGTGGCAGTAGCATGCCGTTCCGCAACTAAGGTGGCAGCAGATCATTTTTCGGTGTTTTATGGTGTCTATTATTAGTACAAAAATTTTCAAATTTAAACAAATAAGAATTTTGCACAATATTTTCTTACATAATTGACACGCTGCTGATAGGCGTTGTTCCACTATCGTTAGGGCAGGAGGTCGTTTTGTGCATATGTAGCAGAGATATAGAAGAACAAAAGATAAACCAACTTTAAACAAATAAGTCATCAAAAAGTGTCGCTGGCTCCCGGACTAGTACGGATAGGATAAGAGCACGCAGAATGAACTGAAAATTGGTACGATATTCAATATTCGATTAAAAATATCTCACCTTCGTTTAATTAAATTCTAATTATATCCCTTTTCTTCCTTAATTCTGTGCACCAGTTCGCGAAGCACATTTCTAGGTAGAAACATATTTCGTACAAAGAATACCCGATTCCAGCACTGAGAAAGAGACTCGCAAAGATCCTTTCCTCGGCTTCGTATTTCCTCGATTCACGGCACTCGGAAATAAGCTCTTGATCTGGAAAGTACACGTTCGAAAAGAGAAAGAAACGCAGAAGCAGAGCAGGAAAATCTCAAGTTTCGAACTAGCCTCAGTCGAACGATTCTACCACCCATCGATCCTTCCGTGAACCGATGCGTTACGACCGATCCATCCCCGTCCGCGTAATTTTTAATGACCCGTACAGGCCCAAGTTCCTCGAAGAACAATCCGTTTCGCTTCCTGTTCGTCGGAAGTGAAGAAACTTAGCCTTCAGAGCAGCCTTCACAAAGTCGTTCGATGCGCAAGAAATAAAAGTCTTCGATCCGTGGACGATCTCGGGTGAAATAAAAAAAAAGGAAGACGGGGAGAGGGACAGGTCGCTGACGAGGAAGAATTGGAGGGTGTGCGGTCTCCTTTAGCAGACGTACCTTAACCTTAATCTTCCTTCTTTTTCTCGTTAATTCAATTTACCCCTTTCCCTGTCCCCCTTCTCGGTTATCCACCTCTTTCTTAGCCGGTTCCTCGAGCAACCTGCCACCCCCCCCTGCAGCTCTCAGCCCCGCCCTTTCCTGCGAATAACCCCCCGGGGGTTGCGTCACGTTTCCTTCTTTTGTTTTATCATTGAATTACGGGGCGCGGGGCATTAACATTTTCCCGTGATTATTTAAATTGAAGACAATCGTGGCCACGACTGGCTGTTGGCTGCAGCTCCGCGGGTTTTAATGCCGAACTACGTTGCCTATGGAAACCGAGCGGGATAGCCCACGTCTTTTCACTCTCTTCTTCTTCTTCTTCTCCTGTTTCATTTCCCCTCGTTTTACACCCCACATTCTTTTTTCCTCGCCCTCGTCCCCTTGGTTCTGTCCCGTTTCATCCCTCCGCTCTCTTTTTCGGCCGCTTCGCAAAATAATGCTGCCCCCTTCTTATATCCCGGATGACAAAGCGGCCGCGAACTTCCACTCGCGAATTCCTATAATTTCACCCCCCCCTCGCTGGGGCCCCCCTTCGTGCTTGCACCGCTGTTGCGAATTCGTTTCCGGGAATACACCTTACGGGCGATTTATTGGAAATTAAAACGGCGGAGTTTTGTCCTCCGGATGCGCGAATAGCGTAGAATGGTGAACGAACGATGGCACGTTTTTATTATGCCGAAGAACAGAGAGGATGAAGTGGCTTGGGTAGGAGGGTGAGACGCGTTTTCGTCGTCTATGATCGTGTAAAAGAATCGTCGCAAAAGACGGTTGGGTTTAAGGGAGAAATATGGGAATGAAAGAATGGCTTCTGAAATAAAAATCGTACATGAAATTTACACTGCATTCCATACAAGAGCATACAGACGCCCCGATTTGCGACCGATCTGCGCAGCTCCCACTACTACCCACGGTTTGAACCGCATGCGATTGGTCGTGGTAATTTCCAGGCAATAACTGGTACATCCCAAACCCGGGACCTGACCGTTGTCAACGTAAACAGTCCCGCACGAAAAGTTAACAGAGAGAGTGGAGAAGGCCGTGCGACGGAGAAAAACATAGGCGGTTAAGTGGAGTGTCGGCGTAGCAACGCCGCCTGAGGGTCGTGCCTGCGCGAAATCTGTATGCTCTAATGTGGAATCAAGTGTAGCTGAATTTTTGGAGCTTAGGAAGAGTCGGTGACGTATCCGAAATTATATTCAAATTAGGAAACACGTGTTTCTCGTATACCTAAATGTCCGCTTTTTGAGGTAATTGATAAATTCAGTGGTTGTGCATACGAACAATTGGTTGTTTTGATGAAACAAATATTGTTATGTAATCATAGTAATTGGACACGTTATCACGCACTAATGTGACTAATCAGTAATATTAGAGGAAGTGCAGTATATTTGGAATACCAGTTTGTTTAAGACGAATAAAAAATTACGACAGAGGATGGGATCAAATTAAACTACATAATATCATAGGGAAACTAATAAACTTTCATATTTCTGAGTGTCAGTAAAAATAAAAAACAAAAAGTAACTGAAATTTTGGTTTGAATGAAAAATGACAAGAAGTATCGATTTCGTTAAGGTGCAGGTAATTTGGAATACCGGTATTCCAATTTACCTTCACTTTATAAACTTAAACAAAACATATAGATATTTTGAGGAGATATATATACCAGAATATTTATAAAAATGCTAAGAACGGTTACATACTGCACTCGCTCTTGGTTCACACGTTTCTACCAATCTTGAAGATGTAGATGTCTATAAGACATTATTTACACAAATGCTTCTAAAAGGTTATACAGGTGACAGATGAAACTGACGCGGTGGTATCCATTACGCGTGAAACAAAAGCATCGGTAGGCTTTGGAATATTCCAAATTACCTTCACCTTCGGTATTCCGAATTAACCAAATGGCATCGAAACCGAAAATTTCATGTCACACTTTGTATCCTCGAAATTATCGCAAAAATGGCACGGAACCATAGAAGGAACATGCAAATGAGTCGATTAAGTGTTTAACACTAAAGTTTTGACATATTTTAACCATGATTGGAACGATTGAATACGCGCTGAAAAAGTTTTGCAGATTGACGTTTTCTTCCTCTGCAGATTAAGTCGAAAATGTAAAAATTGCGGTTCATCCACAAATGTCATTAGTTAAGAGGTCATTAGCCCCTATAATCTACGGTGTTACAAATTAAATAGCGTTAGTAGTTTATTAGATACTTCGGTATTCCAAATTACCAACAGTATTCCAAATATGCTGCACTTCCTCTATCAATATCTGTAGAATTTACTTAAACGAAATAAAATTAGAAATCTTCGCGAGGGATCGAAAGGAGAAGTTACGTGGCCGGTGAAATTTTTGCGAACGATTCGATGCACGAATTTATAATGTAGAAACGACGCGCACAAACTCGGAGAGCCTTCGTCGACCACGTACAAACGTTGTTTACCAGAACTTCGTTGAAGAGTTACATCGTTTCCCCGTGGCTCGCGTATCGTGCCCCTTGTTTCCGATGCGAACGTTGTTGACAGAACTTGGGGGTCGCCTTTTAGAATTTCGAAATCCTCCGCCGGAAATATTTCTTGGGCGAAGTTCCCTTAAGGAAAGTATTTCTATTTTAGCAAAGCTCGTGCGTCACGCTCGTCGTTCATGATGCAATTTGCGATGCCAGAGCATCAGTATCGTTGATAAAGTTTCGAAAGTGCGGCCCAGAATACTAGCACTGGCTCGCCTCGCAAAGTGTTGGTCCCTTCGAGTACTTCTTCTAAGGAAATCGCATTTATTCCGAGGGACACTTGACTATCGTTCTTCCCTGTATCCGCTCACTCACGTACGAACGTTTTTTCTCGAAATTTCACTTCACGCTTCGAAGATTTTATCGAACTATTTTTTCGATGCTATCGCCAAACAAATATGTAAATACCGTCGAACGAAAATATTTTCCGATATTCGTTGCTGCGAACGTTTCTTCGAAAAATTTGATTAAACCTTCCCCACAAAAAATTTGGTGGAGGTATGTGGAATTACTAAAGTCGATTCGTTAAAAATTATTTGTCAATATGAACTTTCGCAGTGAACTGAACGCAGCCAATTTATCGCGAGTCAGTCAATGTTAAACCTTTACAATATCTGCTTTTTTCCATGAATTCAAAAGTACAAAATACAAAAGTACAAAAGTACAAAAGTACAAAATACAAAAGTACAAAATACAAAAGTACAAAATACAAAAGTACAAAATACAAAAGTACAAAAGTACAAAAGTACAAAAGTACAAAAGTACAAAAGTACAAAAGTACAAAAGTACAAAAGTACAAAAGTACAAAAGTACAAAAGTACAAAAGTACAAAAGTACAAAAGTACAAAAGTACAAAAGTACAAAAGTACAAAAGTACAAAAGTACAAAAGTACAAAAGTACAAAAGTACAAAAGTACAAAATACAAAAGTACAAAATACAAAAGTACAAAATACAAAAGTACAAAATACAAAAGTACAAAATACAAAAGTACAAAATACAAAAGTACAAAATACAAAAGTACAAAATACAAAAGTACAAAATACAAAAGTACAAAATACAAAAGTACAAAATACAAAAGTACAAAATACAAAAGTACAAAATACAAAAGTACAAAATACAAAAGTACAAAATACAAAAGTACAAAATACAAAAGTACAAAATACAAAATACAAAAGTACAAAATACAAAAGTACAAAATACAAAAGTACAAAATAACTTTGAAATGACTACAAATGGTAATTTTTCAAATATTGTGATACAAAGCAACCGGTGTGAACTGATATGTATGCCATGTCGCTTTAGACGTGCCACGAAACTTTAGTCCCGAAACATTCCAAACTTCAACATCCTGTATTTTGTAAACAATACTCGAAACCAGCGAAATGATGACTTAAACGTCTCCTAATTTCACACACTCTACCTTCTACTACAGTTTCACAAAAATCCCTCTCGTCAATCGTGAACACTGATCGATTTATCGCAGAGAAACTTTTACATGAAAACACACAAACCTATACCACTGATATCATCATGCAGAATCCACTCTCGATCCACCAATTACAAAAAAAAGAAAAAAAAATTTCACTTCCCACTTTCTATTCCTACAAACACTTAAGCGCCCGAAAATGCCACTTAATTTCTACAGCAAGTAATTCTCAGGAGTAGCTGCAGCAGGATAACGACTGTAACGCCAGCGCAGCCTTAAATCCTCGCAGAATCCCGGCTCGCTATTTTGCACCCGGGAGAACAGTGATATTAAAATATGTGGAAAGTTTCGCGGCACAGCGCAGTGCGGAGAGGGGAGTTGAAAAAGATCGTGGATCTTTAAGGTTACAGGCACTCTTTCGGTAGCATTGTTCCAGGAGGGTAGAGTAGCCACTAAGTCACTCTTGACCCGCGTGGCCTCGGATGATGTACGAGCATAGTTTTCACTCACGACCATCGTTACAACCCTCCTCGCTTGTTCTCGTCTTACCGACACCGCCGTGCGACCGTCCCCGTTCGTTCTTCCACGCCTAATGTTCGCTGGGGGCCCCAGCCTGGGGCCTCCGTCTAATTGCCGTGCCGCCAGCAACAATGCCCGCCTGCGACGCGCCTGGCCAGCGCGCGAAAGAACCGCGAGGATCGGATCGTGACGCACGCAACTCGGGCCGCCTGGACAGATTTACGGGGCCCGTTTGATGTTGCCGAACAATCGACGACCACCGTGGCCCGTAAATTCATCGCGGCGAATCGATTGTTTGCGATCGCTAATTTCTCGCGGGGTCGTTGAATAACTCCGCCGACCCGACCTCGGCCAGCGTCCGTTTAATTGGCGCCGTTGTAATCGATTCGCTGCAGCCTCGAATCACACACGCTTCGCGGGTCGAATTTAATTTGGCCGACTTCTTGATCCGATAACGCCGCGCCCGCAACCGCCGGCGAATTAAAGCGTTATTAGTTACCGACACCGTGGATCCAGCGACATGTTTATCCGATCCACCACCCTCGCCGTTTCGTTTTCCGCTCGCCGGCGGAAACGCTTTATCGAATTCGTTAACGCGAGCCCGCTCTGTGCCTGCGTCTCAACAGGTTTCCAATAGCCCCGCTGTCTCTGCAGCGCTTTCTGCCCTTTGTTCGGGTTCGTTTCGTTACACGTGTGCCCGCCCGCGGATCGATCGGAGCATCGGCGAGTGGGTCCGATCTGTGTTGCGCGTTTAACCAGCGCCGTTTCCGGCCCGGACGTCATAATACGCGCGGAATTAAACGGGCACGCGCCGCCGGCCGGCTGATATTTCACTCTCGCCCGGATATGCGTAACGAACGGGGCGAATAATTAAAACGTTGCAAAATATTGAATTTCTTTTGTGTAATATCGTGCGTCGCGAAAGTGGGCCCTCGCGGATATGTCGCGCCGCGCGTCCCTTTGTCCCGCCGAGTTTTATTGTTGCGCTTATTATTGGCCCGTTCCGATACAATCCGCCTGGTATTTGATCAAAACTTGAAAACTGAACGTATCGCGGACGGTGATTATTTAATTATTCGGCGCTTCGTGTTTGGGAACGTGGAAAGCTTCACGGTCCCTGGATTTTCAATCGACCCTTGACCTCCTCCCTAGTAGCATTTTTGGTTGGCCAACGGTTGCCAACAGTTGGGACTTAGTTGGGATATAGTTAGTGTTTGTGCCTACAAATTCCCAACACAGGGCCTACGCAGGGTTGCCAGGCGTACTGAATAAATGGCGGTGTGCTGACGTATATGACGTCATACGGTGTAGGAGAAGGGGAACACCTACAGCAATAACGGTGTATTTGTGTTGGTGACTTCGTGACGTCATGCCAACCGAAACCAGCGCCAAGGTATGCCAAGTGACGCCACTACCGATTAGTACCACAATTCATCGCATGGCGTGCACAAGTCGAGTAGTGTATATAGGTCTATGCCGTCGTGTGACGTCACATATGCCAGTACGGTGTACTGAACCGCCTGGCAACCCTGGGCCTACGGCAAAAAAGTTACGACAGTTTGCCAACGAATATTCAATGTTGGGCCTACAATTGTTATGGTTGGTTAATTAACAAAAAGTTACGACAGTTTGCCAACGAATATTTAATGTTGGGCCTACAATTATTATGGTTGGTTAATTAACAAAAAGTTACGACAGTTTGCCTACGAATATCCAATGTTGGGCCTACAATTACTATGGTTGGTTAAATAACAAAAAATTTACCACGATGATTAAATGTCGTCTTACAAACGTCAGAAAATTTGCTACATCAAGAAACCTGTTGTGATTTTTCTTTTCTTATTTATAAATACGTAATGAGGACGTCTGTCTTAAGACAAATGTGAAATTTTAAGGAATGAGTCTAAAGGTCGGATGATGATATTTTGTAGAATATTTCGCGTCACTGCACAGTTTTCATAAACAATTAATACTAGTTATGTAACTAGAAATTATACGTGTTTACAAGGAAGTGTGTTGGTCAGCTGCGAACAGCGGTTGCTTTGTAAGCGGAAAGTTTGGGTTCGATTCTCCTCACCGCGAGTTTATTTTTTCTTTTCCTAAACCAGACCTGAAGAAGACGTATTCACGACGTCTTTTGAAGTTCTTTAAGACGCCTTCTGGACGTTTTTAAGACGTCTTTTGGAAAGAAGCCTTCAGTTGGGCCCAGTTGGGCCTATGGAAAGAAACCTTCGGTTGGGCCTTCGTGTTAAGTGACGTTGGGCCTACGTTGGTTACAATCGTTGGCCCATTTAAAAATAGCGCGACACTTCAACAGTTGGCCAACGGATAACACGCCATTGGCCCAACAAACTCCCAACAAATAAATGCTACTAGGGCTATTCCGTAAAGGGGGTATCGTGAATTTACCATTAATCATTTTTGGATGAAGCGATGGTTCATCACGTTAAACACTACTGGGTAATTATTGTTTAGGCGGGTACTCGTTATTAACGAGCTGTAAAATTTGTAATTCAGGGTCAAGGGGAAGTTTATACAGTGCGTGCACTCTCCTTAGGTTTTGGTCACGGTGTTGGATTTCAGTTGAGTAGAAATTTCTTCGTGTTTAAGGGAAGACACCTCTTCCCTGGAAAATTCGTTTAATCCCCAGCGTGCCGCGGAAGCATTATCCCCCTTCGAATCCCCTCTGCCCCCCACCGGCGAAACTTCTATTCTCGTGGTGCTCGAGAGGTCAAATGAACGGAAAACGGGGGGTGGCAAGAGGAGGCGACTTCCTGTTCCCCCAAGCGCATCGTTCCATTAATAAAACTAAAAACTGGATGCCGGTAGTAATTATGTCGAGGAGTAGAGGCGGGACGGCCGCCTGTTCCCTCGAAGGAAAATAACTAAAGCGTCGATGCTTACGCGATACCATCGTTCGAGTGACATTAACGAGCGCCGGACGCCCTCGAACGCGTACACTTTAACGACGAAGAAAAACGGCCGAGAGGTGTGCAAGAGGCAACGAGTACCGTGTTCACGATCCGAGCCATCCTGCTCCCAGCGTCCTCGCGGCCCTTTTCCGCCGCGTCGAACTATTTTAATCCCGTTTCCTACCGCCTCGCGCGCGAACTACTCGGTGCAACGTCGACGGCCTCGTTAGGCTATTAAAGTTATCTGCGGCACTAGCGGTCGGTACGCGAACTAATAGTAATGGCCCACGCAAGTACACAATTTATTGCTGTCTACATATTGGCAAAGGCTTTGAAGCTCCGAGAAAATAGAGTTTTCATAGTATCGGCGAACTCTGGTGCAGACAATATGTTGTGCAGCAAATTGTAACTGTTGGAAATCTATTTTCCTGCCCTTATCTTGTCTTGGGCGTTTAAATGACTTACAGCTGAAATTGTAACTGAACTTATAATTAAGTGGGATATAAAATAATGGTTTAGAAAAGATCGCGGGGGATGTCGACACACCGTGTTCAAACCACGACTAACTGTCGATCGGTTCCGTTGGCGATCATCACGGAGCACCTTAACGCCAAAAAAAAACCGAGCTACGCCTTGGCCTGCGAGTCGATCCACGCGTGGCTCTCTAGAAAGCTAAATATTCGGAATACACGTAGTTTAAATAGTTTTCCACTAGTAACGCTGCAGTGAACAATGATCTGAACTTAAGTTTTCATAAAGTGATAAAAAGTGGAACAAGTAAAATTGCCAGAAAGAATGTTTTTGGAAATTTAAAAGTGGTGGATGACCGAGCAGAATGGTTGAGAAAATTGAATATCCCCAATAATAAAGAAGATGTACTTAATAGTTTGCTCAAAACACTTTCGTGAATATGATCAGTGTTGTCAGATGAGATACTAGCGAGCGAGTTTTAAAAAAAAAATGCAGTTCGAGTGTCTGTAACTCTTACTAAACGGAGAGAAACATAAAAATAGTAGGGGAGACCGGGGCTAGTTGACTAACGAGGTTAGTTGACTAATTCCCTTTAATTCTTGTATTATGGAATAAATTATGCTGCGATTCGCAATATTCGAGCATATGAATGACCAGCTTGCCATTTAATGTGTCGCCGTGACAAAAACTTGCGTGTTCTGCCAGTGAGAATGAAAAATCTAAAAAGGTCGGCTGGGAGTAAATATTTTCGTTTCGACTATTTATGAATTTTTGTCCACTAAGTACTGCTTGATGTTATTTCATGAATATTTTGTGGACACGTGATACCTTGACTATAATTTACCGTATTTTATTTTATCCGGCGCGTGGAGGTTTTGTACGCACAACCCTTAACATGTTAACAATGTCGGACGGGGTTACTTGACTAAGCATAGGAATACTACTAATAATTGCATTTTTCATCCTCAAGATGCAGTCGAGGCAAAGAGTTTAGCTGCTCAAGTCCACTTCCTCCACCACAAATCCTTCCAAACTCACCTCTACCAGTTTTACACCCTATCCTCCCTTCAAACTCTCAGGCCTTCCAAATAGACCATAATAAACCAGTTCAAAATAATTACAGCATCTTAGACCATGATAATTAATAAAAAAAAAATAATACTGTGGAGGAATGAAAAAAAAAATAAAAAAATTTATTGGTCGTAGTATACATATGTACGCGTTCCGTATACTATATTGATGGAATTGGCAGCGTATATATACGTTTTTCACATTATATTGATGTACTGTGACAGCGTATATATATACATCTTTCGCATGCAAAGGGTTAAAACTGAAAAGCAAATGTCAAGTCAACTGACCCCATCATATTTGTTAACTAACCCCGTAGCCGGGGTCTGTTGACTTATTCGTCTCACTACTCTAAATACAATAAAAACTACAACCTAGACTCAATTAAAACGATTTTCAAAATTATGCCTGTATACCTAATGAAATTTCGAAACTTTTGGTATGCAGTAAGTCAACAAAATACTAATGGTCTATTTATAAAAATTAGAAATGTAAAAAATTAGTCAACTAGCCCCGGTCTCCCCTACCTATTAGTAACACTACAGAACACCTACTGTATGTTTACACGAATGACCAGTGCCAGCCATACAAGAGCAAACCATTATTTCGACGGAAACACTTTCCATTTTAGAGTCATTATTATTTAAACGTCGAGCTTAAAAAAGTTCCCCGTAATACCACTTGTTTGTAGACGGGTATTTGTAGTTCAACAGCTGAAACAACAAGTTCTATTGTCCCTTTTACAATGCACCATAGAGGAGATAAAACAAAAAAATCATATCAACCCACCACAAACTGATCACAAGAAAACTCTGACAAAAGTAGCCATATCCATTCACTCTGACCCCACATCGTCAAAATTCGAAGCTACACCGTCGAAATCTCTCCAAAATCCTCGTCTCGATTCATTCCAACATTAACGTCCACGCTATCCCTACAATCCGACGCTCGTTTCCAAAAGCCCTGCCAGTTTCTTCACTCCGTTCGTTAAAAATTCCAATTACCCGGGGGTTTAAACAGAAGCTCCCCTGACACGTTTGTAAACTTAAAAAAAATCGCGTGACTCGTACCATTGGAACTCCGCACGCATCGGAGGGGCCAGCTCGATAACGATCCGGCGAATTCGACGAAACCGATGGATCTCGAGTTAATTAGCGATTAAACGAAGCCTCCGCGCAACCCAAGCCGTGCCTAATCGAGAATCGATGTCGATTGTACAGACGTTATTAACGAGCCTGTGTGCCCCGTGGTTGATTGGTCACCGTGAATCAGGCCTGCGTCCAACACGTCGCTCCGTGGTGTGTCTCCCCCCGGTTTGTCTGATTCACGCACGTCTGTCAAAGCGAATCAGGAAGTGGTCGCGCGCCCCGTCGAAGAGGAACACGCTAATGGACGCGCGTTTACCAAAGATCGAAACACCGTATGTCGGCGGTAAAACCGTTTCGCCTCCTCTGGCGAGTTTTCGAGGATGTTCCGCGGGCCCCCGGCTCGAGCACGCTGCCGTCCATCGGCCCGCCTCGTGTTATGACATCGGTAGGGTCGAATAAATCCAATCCTGTCTCTCCATACACGGCTGCTCCTGGTACGAGGAATGTACGAAGGGGTGCCGACTGTGTTTGCGACGGAACCGCGCACAGAGGCGGGTTTTAGACAGCGTTCGCTGGAAAGGATTATGTGTGACGGCCGTGGGCGAGGAGCGTATGGATTTATTGTACTTGTAGTGGAGCAGATTTCGGTAACAATTTGTTAATACAGTAACGAGTTCCAACAAGGACTTTGTGGCTGGTTTCGAGAGTGGTGGAACGTTGCTCGTGGTTTGGATGAAACTCTGCAGATTTGCTGAATAGTGAAAAATATTTGACACGTATTTTCTGTTACACGGCAATCGTCCGTTTTGAAGGGGCGATAACAGCTCCTAATATTGGGGATCGAAAACGTATTTTCTGAAATTTTCTAAAAACGGAGCGGGGGATGAATTCGTTTTTGAAAAACACACAAACTTTAAAAGAAGACATTTTTCCTACGCCTAATAGTTTTCGGGATATTACAGAAAATATGTTTCCGACCCCCCAACTTTAGGGGCTGTTTTCACCCCTTCAACATGGCTGATTGCTGATAACAAAAATACTCATAATAATGGTAGCTGTGGGGAGAGTGCTCTGGTGGAATGAAATAGAATTTTTATATGCAGAGTTGAGAGTTGTATATATGGGGTGTTTAGAAAGGGTTGATGTATACTCGTTAAACTGAGTAAGCAGTGTCTAATTAACGTCGATCGAGAAATCAGTATTGTCAGATTTAAAAGCGATTTTCAGTTTTGGTAACGCAAGTGGTTTGCTTGCATCTTAATTATATTAAACATAAATAATAAATCAGGCGATGCACAGTGTTTTGCAAAGTATAGGATCTTTTGAATAGGTTCGAGATTGGGTTACTCTATTGCTGCGTTTTAATACGCAATATGTCATTGTCTTAAACACTTGAGCGGGAGTATAATTTTCGAGCGTCTCTGACTGGGAAATGGCATTCGATAATTCAACGATGTATATTAGAAATGTTATGTTTATGTGTTAGATCTTTGAAGTTGTATAGTATTCATAGTAATTAATGTGTCACTTGGTGTATTTACGGTGTACGTAAGTACTTAATTTGAATCTGGTGGACGCAGAGTCTTGAAAATATTACTAAATAATTTAATCAAATTATACACTTTGTTAAATGCGTTTATTTCGAAGCTTCTTTTATTGATTTAATAGCGTTTCTCTAGAAAAGTCTACAAGTGGAGGTTCTAGAATTTTCGCCAAGTTTCAAGTAGAATTTTCCAAACTATTCACACAGAATTCGAATGTATTTTTAATTCCATCAAGCTTCTGTTCAGGAATAATTAAATCCATTTCCACTCTATTGAGAAATAAAAAATAATGCGATCATTCTACAATCTATTTCAGTGCTGCTAATTCCGTTCCTAATAGCAATATAGCCTGTATAATCAGATTAATAATTTTCTACTCACTTTTAAATGAAACTAATAGACAATAAAGTTGCCATTACACTCCGTGCAAAATACCGCGATTATTACTCAACATTTCTTATCATTAGCAATATTTCCTAATAGCAAAACGATAATCTCTTACCAGTGTCTATCGCTGGAAAGAGTGTCGTAAACACATAATTATAATATCCTTCAAACAACTTCGCATACCTGCCGTGATTGCCAAAAGTTTAGACCGTAATTGGCGCTACTCCGAGAGAATTTCAATTAATTCTATGACGCTAAAAGGTATCTATAGACCCATCAATTTATCGTACGATGAGTTTGTATTACAACCTGTAAGGACAACTTTATCGATTCATCGTACGAAGTTGTGACGACGCTCCTAACAGCCTGTTGTACGGCATGTCGTACAAAATATGACGGTGTTATGACACTGGAGCCATCAAGGTGGCGTTTAGAACTTCCAGCACCATACTGATAGGCAGTTTATGGAACCGTGAAAACGAAATGGTTCGAAAATGATTTCTTGCAATTAATATAACGACTTAAGGGGACCTCCCTGTCTAAAAGTCGATTTTTTTTTATTTCATTTTTCGAATGTTCAACCTTTTAGGAATACGTGTTTAAAAGGATTTGTTGAAATTCGTAAAATTCTCGAAGTTATAGGCATTTGAGTAGCGGCAAATGCGTGGGCAACAACCGGGCACTCGGCGCTCACGTAAAACTTTAAACGCGTTTTTCCCGAAACAGTGTTCTCAAAACGGTGGGACCTGTATCTCCAAAAGTTATTATCGGATTCGACTGCAACTTTTTTTATTTTGAAGAATATACATCTGGCTAGGGGGGAACTAGAAAAATTACAAAAAATTGAAAATTTATCATTTTCAAAGGCGTTGAAAGGACGAAAAGTACAGGGAAAAGTGATTTCAAACTTCAAGTGTCGTTATTTTCTAAAAAAAACGTAATTTTTTTAATTTTTTTCTAGCCCCCCCCCCCTAACCAGAAGTATAATCTTCAAAATAAAATAAGTTTCAGTCGAATCGGATAATAACTTTTGGAGATACAGGTCCCACCGATTTGGATCAATTTTTTGACGCCTTGACTTTAACGACTCCCCAGGGCCGTCTGCAATGATTAATTATAAAACAAAAAATATATTTCTATAACTTAAGATATCCTTAATACAATGCAAAAAGTCCCATTAAATTATATATAGTAGTTTTCCTTTAATTAATTCCTAAAAATCACCTATTTTTTTGGGCTCTAGACCGGAAGGTCCCCTTAAGGTAGGCTCTCACTGCGCCTCGCCTCGGCTCATTTTATTCTTCCTATGCTTTTCTTATGTATCTTGACCATTTGACTCACACTGCGCCTCGCCTTGTTCATGATTCTTGACGATTGCAATACTGGCGATGCGCCCCTTCTACGTTTCATAAAAATCACACCTGCATAAAAATTAAAACTTACTCCCGCAGCAAACGCGTTAATGAATCCAACGTTATTAATTAATCACACACACTCTATGAATAGAGCATTTGCATCGAGCAGACGTTGCAATAAATGCGCCAGACAATCCACAAATGCCTTCTCCGGGTCTCAGAACAGTAGGCACAAAGCTCTCGCACAGTTGCGTGTCGCAGGATAAATACTGCCGTTGACACATAACGAAGTAGCTGACCGCAAGATTAACCCTCCGCCCTTCTTTCAATCACTCCCGCCAGCCAGTCTGTTCGCCGTTTTATCCAGCGAAATTACCGCGGTATTGGACCCAGGAGCCTGTTAAAGGGGCGAAAGTGAAGGGACAGGGCGACGTCTGTCCTCTGGCAGTGGGGATCGTGAAAGGGAAAGGCAGGCTCCTGGGGGGATGCTGGGCCCCGGAGGAGCAGGAATGAAAGCAGCCTCCCGAATATTACGGCAAGACGAATGCTTACAATAAAGTAAGCTACACAATAGCGCCAGCGGCTGCTGACGGATCCGACGAAACGGGGGCTGCGGGGTCCGCGCCAGTCGACTACGCCACTGCCAAGGAAATAAAGGGGCGAATGGGAATGCCGATCTAGGGCAAGGTTTCTCAAACTTTCGTGAGTTATTGCACCGTCGAATTGGCTTCGATTGACGACGGATATTTACGAAGAAGAATTGCGGTTAGGCGGGAATTTTAAATGCAGTGGTTAATAGAACGTGTACGAATCACTGAAAAATGAATTATAAGATTAAGGGACATCGATGAACCGCGTGGGGAGTGTTAAGTTGCAGTGGATTTTGGAAGGTCAGAATTTTTCATTATTGAATTTCAGAAGAAGATTTTTTCTGACTCGTGGATATCGAGAGGTAGGGTAGGGTGGGGCTAATAGTCCGGTTTTTCGTATAAACTTATGTAAAATTTAGTACTAACAATCTAGAGATATCTGGTGTGATTTTGTATAAACTATAACTATCAGGCTTTACGTTCACGAAGTTCGTTTGGTGATACTGTTATTTTTTGTTGAGTTATACCACAAAATGTTCGTCAATGCAAAATGGACTTCTTGCCCCACGCACGGGGCAAAAAGTCCATTGCATAGGATAGACGATCCCTAATGTCTTTTCGTGTAATATTAAACTAAATAAGTAAAGAACTCTATTCAAATCAACAAATATTTATTAAAGCAATTCATTTTGGTACACAATATTGAAAGAAAGCATGACTTCTTTAATAAAAAATAAAAATATAAGTCAGAGTCTCACTTTGAACTGAAAATTAAAAAAAATCGCTCAACTAAGACAAAAACAGTATTTAAAACTTTGGCATCATTTCTTTATACTTTGGCCATCTTATTATGCAAACAAATAATATAATATATATAGTTTCAGTCTGAGGGACTTTTTGCCCCAACGGTACCTCTATAGTTTCTGCGATATATACGTTAGAAAATATTATCATTCAGCAATAAAAAATATCATGCACACATTACTAAAGGAGCATACAATCTTAACGTACTTGGCCGATACGCTTTTAAACTGTGGTTTACTTCGTAGAAAACAATAAAGACGACGTATTCATTTCACTTTTTGACACGTATAATACTAAAGGCGTCGTGTAATCCGAACGAACATCCAGGAGCGACTGGCGACTCTGTGGTTACCTCCGTTTCTTCTCGCCTTTTACATAGTATACTGCGAAACTCGATACATTGTTTAGGAACAGAGATATTCAATTCTGGACTTTTTACCCGCCGGACTTTTAGCCCCACTCTACCCTACATACTGTTGGGGATGAACAAGCAGCGGTCTGAAAGGAATACGAGTAGCAATGGTCAGAATTTCGCCTGTACCCTTCGTCAAGCATGTGACGACGTTTCAATATTCACATAAATGTTAATTTTAACAGTTGGAATTCCAGGAAGATATTCGCAGCTTTTGCTTCAAAACGCGTGGCCATCAAAGTTTTAACCCTTTTTGCTCCGAGTATTCCTCTCGGCACACACTGACATGTACTTCTAAAACTGAGTGAATTGTTAAATTTAAAATCACTGAACCATGTTCTTTCCTATTCCACAGTTCTATAATTTTAATAACTGTAGCATCGGGCAGAGGAAATTCCAGTGCAAAGTGTTAATTGTAATTACGTAGAAAGACCATCGAGCTACGCCGAGGAAAACACAAAATTGGGAATACGAACGTTGGTATTATTCAAGAAAAAGAAATGATTATGCAGTGCCTGAACGAAGGGAGGAATCAGAATATTCTGATTCAGTCGCGAGCGTACATACGTGTGCTCCTCGGAACCATCTCGCGAGAAGGGTTCATGCATTTCGAAAGAGGATCCTTAATATTCAATGTAATCTTCGGCATTTCGATTTTACATTTGGCAAAATCTGCAAACGGGGACATTCTTTCCTTATTCCCGGCGAAAGCTTCCTCCCCCGGCCGGGTCCCGCGAGGTCATTTTTATCGGGACGACGGAAAGCTTTGCACGGTGCCCTTATTACAGCGTCGATACGATACCCGCTATCGTACACGTGGCAACGATACCTACTTGCGATCAGGCTCGGCGCACTCCAGTGCAATACTCGCACTTACGTACGTGGGGTTCGAGCGTGGCTACGTATCGAGCGGCGGAGTGCAGCGCCACTTTCCTACGTGGATAAGGACATGATCCTTTCGTTCATAACACCCTTCGGATACCTGGCTGATTCGTAAACTCTGCGCGACGGATTTCCGGTTAAAAATGATTTGTATTTCTGCTGCGAAAATATCCTTCCATGGGCGACTGAAGCGAAGTGACGCTTCAGTCTGCAGGAAACGAGGAGGAATAAAAACGTCGTAAAAGCAGGTGTATGTAAATTAATTCTTTTGGATGCTAGTTTGTAAATTCGTTTGTAAAGGGATATTTTTTTGGCGAGGGGTGAAAAGTGGGGTTTTAAAGTGGTGCTTGTTACGAGGATGGAGGGTCGGTGATATACATGAGTGGAGATGCATAAGTCAGTTTCTGTAGAGACTTATGTAATCATTTGATCCGTAGATACTAAATTTTCTTTCGTTACAAAATGTGATATAGGGTAAATCCGGGACACGCGGTCGACCTAATATAAAATGGCTATTAAAACTAATATAGATATTACTTATTTTATCAGAACAAACCTAATATGTTCAGAATTTTATGCCGATTCAGAAAAACTGGTCGATATTTGCTTTAAGACAATATTTACTGTAAATCGGGTTGAAAACTGAAGTCATGACATCTGACCACCTATCCCGAGGTGCCGGGAGAAATGGTTTTCGTCGTTGGCAGAGACCACTCACATAATTATTCATAGAAAATTAACAAAGGATAAAGCAAAATTATTTATGAGTGAATACAACTACGGATTCATTGATATTTAATTTGTTTACGCTAAACAGGTAAAGAACACATCAAAGAAAAAGTGAATTACCTACTGGCGATTAGCAAGGCAAATGAATACAAAAGTGAATAAATAAACTAAATAAACAAAAATAATAATAAAATAATAATAAAAAACAAAAAAATAAACAAAAATAATAAAAAAATCATAACTCGACCATCTCACCTTTCTGCAGCGAGACATGGTCTTCTCGTTAGCTTTGAGAGGAAGAGTTAATATGGCCAAATACTTTGGCTGCATTGTCCCTCAATGTCTCTACTATCTTATTATTCCAAACATTAAAGGAAAATAAACTTAGAAGTATATTTTAAATACGATTCTGTACAACCGCTGTTCGACAAAAGAGGTTAAATGTAACATCAGTTTACCTTTTATAGCCTATAAATCCAGAAAACCACAGAAGGAAGCGAAATAACGCTATTCATTCAACTATTTGGCTTCTAGAGAAGTAATTGGTCTGCACTTTAATGCATTTTTACGTATAGACTCTGAACTATAGCGACACGACCAACTCTCCGGCCCGACCGCGTCTCCCGGATTTACCCTAATGTAATAATAAGTGTAATAACTGTAGAATGCAGAATGTAAATGAGTAATAGAAGTATAGAATTTAAACTAATAATCTTCTATACTTACAGAATCGTTGTGTCATTGATCCATCGCCGTCCAGCCCAGACCGCTGACCCTAGAAACGTGAAATTCGGAGGGTATATTCCTTCTGCGACGTAGGTGCTTGATAAGAAGGGATTTTTTGACATTGCAACCTGAAGGGGGTAAAACAGGGGTGAAATATGTTTTCTCGGACTACATACTTATTATTTCTTAAGACCGATTTCATATCCACTTGGCTTTTACTTCGAAAGGTTACCCACGTAAATGCCTAAAAGCCAATTTCATGATTTTGCCCTAATCAACCCATCAGGGGGTGGTGAAAACAATATGCTTGTGCTTCATAAATATTTAAAGCTATTCTTTCAAAAACAAGGCCTCCTATGCAAAGATTACATTTCCCATGTTTGGCTCAGTGTTGCAGGTAGATTAAAAAATTTCGAAACCCCTGGTAGGTACAACTTTAAAATATTATAACCCGGGAATCGTCTACCTTCGGTCTACGTCTACGTGTTACATTTCCATCCTATAACTCTGATAACACTGTAACCGAATAGCGAAGTATCTACCTACAACCCACATCGATCGAAAGTTTCCCCACCGTTTCGCTTGAAAATAGGGACTTAACGTAAAGACCACCCGCTGAATTACGTTCGTATAAAATCCTTCCATCGCTGCAAGTAGAACAGTCTCCCAATGTTCGGCCTCTCGTTTCAGCCGCATTTTCGAAACGACTCGAAGCGCCTTCGGCCGATCGCCAACCACGCGACTTTCGATTTCTCCGTTTTGCACGCGAGCGTAATGCCCGCGGAGCACGATCGCAATCGAATATCAATGCGCTGTTCCCCGCTCCTCGAAACGTTCATTACAATAAAGTTGTCGATGGTCGCGTGTCGAACCGCAATACGGGAAGACATAGTGCTCCTCGAATCGTCCCGTAGATCTCGCGAGCGCGATACATGGCGGGGCCGTAAACAATTTGCAGCCGTTCGATCGAAAATCCAAGAACGACAAATGGCGCGTTCGTTTCGAGTAATTTACGACGGTGTCTAGTCAAGGCGATACGAGATCCAGGCCATCCAGGATGTTCAACTGTCCAGGCTACTAGACAGCGGAAGGGTGGTGCTCGTGTAAAATAAAGGAAATCAGTCACGGTGGAGCATTGACAACACAGCCGTTCGACTGTAATAGGAAATAAATTGACGAAGGGTTGTTGCGGTGTTTCCGCGTGCACAAATATCCAATAGCCGGCTGTAGGGGAGACCGGGGCTGGTTGGCCCCAGGGGTAGGTTGACTAATTGTTAATAACTTTTCACTAACGTGTGCTCTACTGCGGAGCGATTTTCTGTAGAAACAAGTCACTTCTACTATGTCATTCGTTTGTTTCCGACACCATCATTACACGTTGTTTGGCAGTTACCAGCGTTTATCGAAAAATTGGCTATGTAAGTAAATATGTTTTCTTAAAGATTTTATGTTTCCACGCTCTATATAGTTACAGTAGAATTAATGCGAAGGGACTATTTTAAAGTTTGTTTATTAAACGACCTACTGAGACTGCGTTTTTGATTTTACATAAATAATTAAAGGTTATATAGAGTATTGAAGTCAAAATGATCGTTCGGGGCTGCTTGACTAATAAAGTTCGGGGTTACATGACTAAGCTGGTCAACCAACCCCAGTGATGGTTTAAATTGTTATTTATTATTAAAAAGTAATAAATATTTTATAATGAAACAACTCTCGTGACATTGTGCTATTTTATTACCATTCAGATAAGTTGCTAACAACATTTTCTTCACTGATTGCACCTATAGTCAACCTACCCCATACTGTTAGTCTACCAACCCCGACCACGGGGCTGGTTGACCAGCATGTAAGGTGTTCGAAAAACATTAAAATGCCTTAATTTTTGTCACATTTAGTCAACTTTAATAATTTAATCAGATAGCCAAATGTATGCCCTATGAAATATACTAACCGGTTTAATGATATTTCGTCCACATAATTTATTAAAAATCAAAAACTGAAAAACTGGCCTACCAGCCCCGGTCTCCCCTACTGTCCTGCGTTTGGATTTTAGCGAACCATGTGGCCCCGCGTAGTCGAGCTCTCGTGGCAAAAATTATACAGAGTTCCCGGTAAATCGTTGTACAATCGGGTACAAGGATAAGTAAATAGTTTGGAATGAATTTCTTTTGTTGTGTGTTAAAAGTTCAAACACTGAGGATTTATTTAAATAAATTTACAAGAATTATTGAGTGATCTTGATAGTTTATTTTAGAAACTGTCAATACTGTGAAACAGTAACATAGGTTCGTATAAAGCATCACAAGATCTAAAGTGGTTTCTTATTGAAACTATGAATGAACTATTTTTTTTAGTACTTTATAGAAGTAGTTGCTCGCAAAATTACGACTTGCCATGGTGTTGCCTGAAAGATCACGCTTATCTCGTTTCAAAGTATTTACAACGTTAGTTGCGCGTGGAGACATGAAATTCCGGTCTCTTCTCTGCTTTTAGAAGATTATAATAATAATAATACGTATTTATTATACCAACAAAGTGCTTTAGATTAATACATAGTTTTTCCCCCCTTTTGTGGCGCAACGGGCACTTATGAAGTGCAGCATTATTATTAAGCGCTGTCGAAGAGATTTCTATCCATGTGTTCCTAAAAGTTCTATGGAAATCCGAGGAAAATAGAATTTTTTGCTACATCATGTAAAATAGAGTGACGGGGAAAAATTGATTTCGAACTATGCTGGAAGCATATTCCCGCTGACTGTGTCACGTCGAAAACGTTGCAGCGCTCCGATTGCCGTGTCAGTCAGTGCTCGTTTTTTTTTCTATTTGCGTAACAGCAGATTTCCGCGACATTTATCGAGAAACGATCGAAATTGATTATGGCAGCGGTGACAAAAGACGTATATATAAGTCTTTTGAAATAAAATAGACAACGCGGTGAAGCTGTGGTAAAGCACGGTAAATGTTTAAATAAGTTCAGAAGATAAGGTCAAGCTTCCCGTTTTAGCTCTTTCAATTTTAACGAAGTCGTCTTTGCTACGTCAACTCTACCATCGATTTGTGATAAAAATCCATCTGCTTTGTTACACTGGGGGAATGGTTTGAGTTAGTGATTGTCTAACAAGTGACTCAGAAATTTCTCTCATTCTACTTGGATGCTGAGACCCCATTCTATCAGATGAACTCGGTATCTCTTCTCTCAGAAAGCAGGACTATGTTTATACACTCTTGCGTTATATAATATTAAAGGTTCGTGCAACAAGGTACTCAAGGGCTTAGACCGTTCAGAACTAAGAATTCAGCAGTATCTTCTACCTACTACTCTGGTAATTAATCGCTTAAGGGGTTAGGCCACCTTGGACGGAGCAAAATTGCAGTCATTTTCGGCATTTTTTTTAGGAAGATAATAAAATAAACAGAAAATTTAATATGAAGCCTGTTATTATACAAATCTCGCCGGAAAAAAATCGTATTTTTTTCTTACAAAATGGTGGCGGTAGAGCCGTGATACGCAAGATCTTGTGGAGCGACGTTTTCCACGGTGTTCAATCTCACGGCTATACCGTTTGACTTAGAACAAAAAACCAAAAAGATTTATTTTCTGCACGCCTAAAACTATGGAAGTACGTAGGGAAATCCAGAAACATTAATTTGTCTCGAAATGGTGACCATGGAGAGAAAAAGTGCATTTTTTTTTTTTTATAAAAGTGTCAATTGCACAGAACATATTCAAGATATCGCAAAACCGCTACGTACTTCCATAGTTTTAGGCATGCAGAAAATAAAGCTTCTTGGTTTTTTGTTCTAAGTCAAACGGTATAGCCGTGAGATTGAACACGGTGGAAAACGTCGCTCCACAAGATCTTGCGTATCACGGCTCTACCGCCGCCATTTTGTAAGAAAAAAATACGATTTTTTTCCGGCGAGAGTTGTATACCCTAGTAGCATTTTTGGTTGGCCAACAGTAGCCAACAGTTGGGAATTAGTTGGGATATAGTTAGTGTTTGTGCCTACAAATTCCCAAAACAGGGCCTACGGCAAAAAAGTTACGACAGTTTGCCAACGAATATTCAATGTTGGGCCTACAATTATTATTGTTGGTTAATTAACAAAAAGTTACGACAGTTTGCCTACGAATATCCAATGTTGGGCCTATAATTACTATGGTTGGTTCATTAACAAAAAATTTACAACGATGATTAAATGTCGTCTTACAAACGTGAGAAAATTTGCTACATCAAAAAACCTGTTGTAATTTTTCTTTTCTTATTTATAAATACGTAATGAGGACGTCTGTCTTAAGACAAATGTGAAATTTTAAGGAATGAGTCTAAAGGTCGGATGATGATATTTTGTAGAATATTTCGCGTCACTGCGCAGTTTTCATAAACAATTAATACTAGTTATGTAACTAGAAATTACAAGTGTTTACAAGAAAGTGTGTTGGTTAGTTGCAAACAGCAGTTGCTTTGTTAGCGGAAAGTTTGGGTTCGATTCTCCTCACCGCGAATTTTTTTTACCTAAACCAGACCTGAAGAAGACGTCTTTACGACGTCTTTTCAAGTCCTTTAAGACGCCTTCTGGACGTCTTTAAGACGTCTTTTGGAAAGAAGCCTTAAGTTGGGCCTATGGAAAGAAACCTTCAGTTGGGCCTTCGTGTTAAGTGAAGTTGGGCCTATGTTGGTTACAATCGTTGGCCCATTTAAAAATAGCGCGACACTTCAACAGTTGGCCAACGGATAACACGTCATTGGCCCAACAAACTCCCAACAAATAAATACTACTAGGGTAATAACAGGCTTCATATTAAATTTTCTGTTTATTTTATTATCTTCCTAAAAAAAAATGCCGAAAATGACTGCAATTTTGCTCCGGCCAAGGTGGCTAACCCCTTAACAAGAAGCAATGCCCCCCGCGTGAAGCACTTCTGTGCCTCAGGACTGATAACTACTTTTAAGCGATACAAGCTCTTTCAATTTCTCCAAAACACCACTCACGAGCCGGAAGCCTATCTCCCCTGAAAAGCCTTCCATTGTCCCGTTACACACTCTCCCGGCAGAGAAGCTGCTGATTTATAAAAGACAGGCGAGCATAAAAACCATACAAAGCTATCCGGAACACCAGAGTCACGAACCACAAAAGTGTCTAACAAAAAGGGCGCCCCAGTCGCACCCATCGATCCACACACCGCGAAACAACTGCCCAACACCACCAGACACTTTCATTTTCGGCTCTCCCGTCGTCGTGGACTGCCCACCATCGAACGCAGCAGGACGAGCGGACAGAAGCCTCACGTTTCAAGTACAACCCTCGGAGTAACCGGCCGCGGATCGGAAGCAGCCCCCGAAAACCGGGGGTCTATCTCGGCCCCTCGATCCCGCGGACGAGTGTCGAGTCATTATTCGTAGTACCGAGCGAGCGAGATCGCGGCTGCGGCGGAGAGGCTCGCCGAACGCCGGCCGACGTGCTACTTACAAGGGGAGTCCACGGTGAGGTAATCATCGATTTTGATGAGCCTTGGCACGATGGATCTATGTCGAAAATAAGTAAATACGTGTCCGAGCGTTTCTGCCATTTGGCCTTAATAACAGAGATAATTACATGTAAATTATTAAACATTTCATAGCACCAATGGAATGCATAAAAGCCATAACCTTAATTTAATAATATGCCGTGGAGCGTTCGGTAAGACTTCAGCGTGGCGTTGGTTGCCGTCGTGAGTCCGATTCCGCCTGTGTCTATATATTTATCTTTTTCACACTTTATTTTTTCCACACTGTATGAATAGTGAGAGAAAAAGGTAACGGTAGTAACGTTCACCAATTCTTTTAAATGTATAAATACAATTTTTTTTTTTTTTTAACGTGGGGAAATCTTCAAAAGACACCCCGACGCCTCCAGAGGGGAATCCCCCGAGGGCGCCAGGGTAGTGTGGGATTTTTACCCACTAAAACCCCACGGCCACCATCGCGCGATGGTGTCTTTTGAAGATTTCCCCACGTTAAAAAAAAAAAAATAAAAAATAATTGTATTTATACATTTAAGGGGGGACTCTACCTTGTTGGACCGACAAATTGCATTTTTTTTTTTTGCTTTTTCGGAAAGATATGAGTCTTGTGTATACACTCTGCAAAGTCCTTTATGGTCCTGGAATAGCTTAAATAATGGTAAGTAGTCAATTTCTATCCTTATACATAATATGAACTTATAAACTCGATTTTCTCGAAACTACATTTTTCGACCTGGCGTTGAAGAAATCTCGACAACCAATGAAGCAAACAACTTGAAATTTTACATGCATGTTGAGCAAGCGTCTGTCTATCTATGGTAGTAGATTTATTGCCGTATTGTAACCGTTCCTAATTTTACTTAATGATGTTTTGCCGATTTTTGAGAAAAATTCGATTCATCATATTCAGAAGCCTGCCATTTTAACATTTCTTTGTTTAACTTAATGAATCTACTACCATCGATAGCCACATTCATACAGATTAAGAATCTCTTTCGTTTTTGTGTTTCAGATTATCCTTCGAGTATATTTCGTTAACGCCAGGACCACCCGATTTTTTTTCAACGCCTCAAGTCAGCGCTCTGTATCAGCCACATCTTTTTTTGTACCGTCACATAAAAATTTATAACAAGAGCTGAAGATACAATAAAACAGCCTGTCAAACCGCAAATTAATTTGTCAAACTGTTTTTGTACAAAAAATTCACCAAATTCATCGATTTTTCGGCCCAACAAGGTAGAGTCCCCCCTTAAAAGAATTAGTGAACGTTACTACCGTTACCTTTTTCTCTCACTATTCATACAGTGTGGAAAAAATAAAGTGTGAAAAAATAAAGTATGAAAAAAATAAATATATAGACACAGGGGCGGAATCGAACTCACGACCGCAACAACGCTGACGTCTTACCGAACGCTCCACGGCATATTATTAAATTAAGGTTATGGCTTTTATGCTTTCCATTGGCGCTATGAAATGTTTAATAATTTACATGTAATTATCTCTGTTATTAAGGCCAAATGGCAGAAACGCTCGGACACGTATTTACTTATTTTCGACATAGATCCATCGTGCCGAGGCTCATCAAAATCGATGATTACCTCACCGTGGACTCCCCTTGTTAGTTGGGGACGACAAGGGGGTGTTCCTTTCGCAGAGACGGTGGAGAAAAAAAAAAAAATGGGGAGGAAGGAGAGGCGAACGATACGCGGCGTGTCGTGGGCAGATAACAGGTTACGTGGTGAACGAAAATGGGTGTATAATTTCGAGGGCCGTGGAAACTGTGGAGGCACGATGGGGAGAACGAACGCGAAGGGGTGGGTGGCGGAAGGCCGAGGAGAGAGGGAGCGGCAGAGGGGGCGGCAGGAGGCTGGCAGAGTACACCTAATTAGTGCCATTACGGACCCACTGTTTTGCCAAATCGGCGCGGACTTAATATTGTCCGCGTCGGCCGATACCGCGGCCTCCCCTGCGACGGACGACAGTTCTACCGGTAATTGGCGCATTGTACGTACCGGGGGACTGCATTCAATTAGTTTCGTAAAAAAGCGGAACAGTCAGTGGCGGTAACGCCGGCAAATGAATGGCGCCCCCGGCGAACGAGCCAACCCTCCCCCTGAAGTCCCTCTTCCTGCCTGTGCTCATCATTCCCTTCGCCGCGATCAATCCCCCCCCCCCCCCGCGCCAATGGCGGGCGACGACGGGAAACTCGAGAGGACTACTTAAAAATCCCTCTCTTTGAATCCCTACGAGCCCCTGATAATGGGCCGCCGCGTACTTTTCCCTCCCCCGAGCGAGGGGGCTGATTAGTGCACGCGCGTACGCGACCAGCTCGACGCGCGGCGGTGCGCGAACTGCTCGAGCTCTTAACCTCGTCTTTTTACGACGCTCCGAGCTTTCGATGTGCGCACGGTCGCAGCGGCTCTGTAAGCTCGATTCGTTTGTTTAGTGCTCGGCGAGGAAGTAGCTTTTGTGCACGGGCAAGTACCTAGTTCGGGGGTGCAGATGGTTAATGGCGTTTGATTTGTGGTAGTCGGCAAGCGGTCTCTGTTCTGGAGACGTTCAGTTTCGGTAGCTTTATTCGATACGGTGGATGCTTTTAATTAGGTACGCGGGGGAATCTTGCGAAGCGGCGAAAGGTTCAATTTTAACAGTTTCTATAGCATCAGAAACGATCCTCCTCGCGATGTTGGGTTCATTAAACGTACCCTCGACACAGGGTTAAAAGAACGAGTATGTTAATTAGATAATATTTTTCAGTTTGATAAAGGATGTCGCTTAAGGGGTTAAACCACTGTAGCGCACGAAAAAAAAAGGCATATTTCGGGAATTTTTTTTGGCGCAATAAAGAGATCAATCGAAATTCTGAAAAATGGGATTTATAATTCTAGTAATGAAGTACAAAAAATATTTTTTTCAACGTCGTTCATGACAAAATGGTGGCTGCGCAGCATTTCTCCGTCGATGCCTGTTTTTTGTAAAGGGTCCTTGGCCGGAAACCTAACTCCCGCAATTTTTGACCTAGAACAAAAAACCAAAGTTTTTTCGATTCTATAGAACAACAGCAATAGACGTACGTAGGATTTTTTCGATATATTGATTTTTCGCGAAATGGTGCACTTTTTAAAAAAAAGTTTAAAATTTCATGAAAAAATCGTCACAGAATTGGTTATAAAAAAAAAAGTATGAAATATAAAACAAAAATCCTACGTACGTCGCTGGAGAAAGCAATTTTGAATATAACTGTAAAATTTTCAGATCGATCGGTGAAGATTTGTTCGAGTTATGTTTCCGGCCAGTTAAAAAAAAGTGGTTTCGAGAAAAACGCGTTTAAAGTTTTAAGTACTGTAAAATCATATTATATTCTTATATACCTTTAATCTGCGATGCCTGCACCATACAATTGGCCTTCTAGATTAACATCCTCCTCCTCTTTTTCCTTTCTTAAGGTTTTCAAATCGATTCGAGCCTCTCTTGCGCCTTCACTCAACGATAGTTCTGCTCTTTTGATGCGTTCCGCGTCCACCTCCATGCACAGATTGTAGCTGTTTGGGCCAATTGTCATGCCCATAGTGTCGATTATGTGCAAAATTGAGGAAAATCCGTCATTAAATACACACGTAGCAATATTTGTGGCAATATCTAATACTATTTTTCCACTAGATATGGATTTTGGAGCCATCGCCCATACGGTCGAGTTGAAACTCTCGTTGCTATTCTGTGTAAATCCGCCGATGCAACGAGTGAGAAGATCGTCCTTACTCAACTCTATGTACACTGGCTTTATAGCTTCGAAAACTTGTTTCTGCATAGGTTTTTGGTGTTTATAATCGCCCAAACTGTTCGTCGCTTTCGCTTTTTGCCAAGTGCACCATGAATATTCTCCAATTGGGCACTTGTCGTGTTGCGGGTTATTATCTGTAGATAATTTGTGATACAGTGTAGCCCATATAGCGTTCTTCATCTTTTCAATCGAATCACAATTTCTCCGTATAGCTAATCCGTAATATGTTGAAAGTTCGTCGATAAGCTTGCCTGTCAATTTTCCTTTTCCTCCAAGTCCTTTTGTCGCTTTTTTCAAATTACGGAGACGGGTGCCCATTCGTTTTTGAACATGATCTATGCATTCCTTTTTCTGAACTATAATATTTTTGTAAGGTGTAGCATCTGTAATACCTTTAAAGGTTTTCGAATCACCGTCGCCAATATAACTTGAGTACTTCGCGTCATGTAAGGTTTCAGAGCGCCGAAACATTTCAACAACTGCGTCGATTTCCATTTTTCCAGCCGATCCTTCGTGGTTTGCTTGGCATTCGCTTACATGATTTTCTGACCATTCCGCATATTCTTCTGTTTCTTCTTTTTTCTTCCAATATTCACACGATTTACAATATTTTGATTTTACGATGACATCTATAACTTTGCCAGTGTGCCAACCAATAAGAGAAACCAAGCCATACAAAGATGAAAATCCACGTTTTCGCCAAGATCCGTCGCCCGATATCGTGATTCCATTTTTGTCTCCTTTTTCAGCAGAAATGGTTTTTTCTTCTTTCGCTGCATTCGAAATACTCTTCTTACAAACAACTTCTGTTGCACTAGCAATGTTTTTAACGATCTTATCATAAAAAGATTGAAAGATCGGGCGGGGCAGTTCCATAAACGCACAAAACTTTGTTATTCCGCGTAAACCAATTCCAAGCAATCGCGTGGCAAACACAATTCTGCGGTTAATTTCGTAGGCATTCTTAACATATGGGCAACTTGGTATTTCTATTTTTTCACACTTATCACAGGACACAACTATTTTAAATCCCAAACCTCGTTTGCTAGTTTCAGTGAACTGCACTTCCGAATGGCACACTTTACAAACAACGACATTCGAAATAGCGGCAAAAACTGCTACAAAATTTAAGAGACGATAGCCAAAAGTAGAGTCCACTTCAATATCGTAAAAATCACGCTGGTTCAATTTCTTTGCCGATGCGCTGACATTTAAATCCTCAGGCGCTTCCATTTCATGTCGATTCAACGGTCGTCTGCGTGACACTTGTGGTTTCTTGCTGAATGCACTGTCAGATTTGGATCCTTTTTTATAACGACCCGTTTTATCATCACTCATGGTGAAAATCAATTGCAATTATCACTGTGAACTATTCTTCGAATATTACAAATCTTATACACGAAAGCAAAGCGTTCTTTTCAACGGTCGATCCTCACTTTACTAACGCTCTCGATCTGTCGACGGCGAGAGACGCGCTAAGGACCCGGCGTCCTTATCTAAACAAATGCTGTCATCAAGACGGCGACGCATATCGCGAAGGGCCCGAGGTGTCTATGCCTCGGTGCCCGACTTGACGCAGTAGAGATCCGAACCCAGATACATATTCCCACATTATTGTTTCTTCCGTACACCAAAACAAATCTATAGCGCGCGCAGTGAGAACAAAATGCGCTCGGGGCATACAAGAGAGCGTTGTGGTAGAATTGAAAATTTGGACATTTAGACATTTTTGCCGCGCTCCATCTTTTGGTATATTATTTTTGAGACCCTAAAACACCTTTTAAACAAAAAAAATTTTTTTTCATTTTTTGAAAATTCTACAGTGGTGTAACCCCTTAAGTGATACACGCCGAGTTTAATGAATTATGCAAGAAGTTGTTCCTAAAAAAGACATTTCGTAATCGGCCACATCTAGGGGATGAAATGAGCCCTGAGATTTCGGCGTAAAAAACATGTTTACCCCAGGGTAATTTCGGGAACTATGTGGTACAGAAAAATTCTTTTAGACAAACATTGTGTCTTTCTCATAATAAATTTAGCCACGTAGGGAAGATCCAAGTATATCAATTTGCTTAAACAATATATTAAGAGTTTGTAATTCTTTATTTGCTCTTTCGAATTGCTTGTCCATTGTTGCATTTGTCAATTGAAACTACAGATGAAAATCAAGAGTAGGGTAGACCGGGGGCGGTAGTAACACGGGGGCGAATGTAACACGCTAAATATCTCAAAACATATAATAGATATTAACACCAATTTTGGATATATGATGAAGAATGACATTTGGAATATACACATCCATGCCCTAGGAGTACAGATACGCAATAGACATGGATAGTGAAGAAAATAACTTTTCGATACCCTAAAGTAACTTTTCCTTACTGACTTAAAATTGTAATATAAACACTCCCTTCGCAAGTATGTGCTTGTTCGATTTCTTAATCTGTAATTCGACCTTTTTTAAACTAGTATTGATCGTTACTTGGCACTTTTAAGCGTCTCGTTAGTCAAAATTTATAATTTAAGTTCAAAAGCATGGTCAGGGGCGATTGTAACATCGGCAGTCGGGGTCGGTTTTACCGCAACAGAACCGAATAGGGACAAAGAAGGCGAATAATGTTGTCTTATTTGCATGAAATCCTATAGCATAGCACAAGCAAACCAAATGAAAAATTGGTGCAATATACTGAATGTAAGGATTGAGCAGATGCAGAATGCACCAACCAAAACGTATTTTATTTCTGCCAGACTTGCGATACCACATAATTTGTTATAGATTTTACTTTTTTCATTTATTATTATAATCTAAATCAATAAATATTTTAATTTTGTAAAGTTATATTTGTGCTACTATCGACTCCATGCAGTGTTACAACCGACCCGGGGTCACGGACGGTTGTAACACTTTCTCCGCTTCTCATTTTTTATTAATAACCGGAATATTACTTGACATACAGCGAAACTGTTGTGGCTCAAATAATGTCAGATAAGTAAGTAACATTTTCGTAAAAAATCTGTTGTTGTAACTGTACTAGTTTTTGCGTAATCGTATTCCAAAGTCAAAGTGTTACTACCGCCCCCGGTCTACCCTAATTGAAATTCTTAGTTTCGTTTGATTCATTACGCCAGATCAACCTATTTTTAATTTCCAACTATTTATCTTGTGAAAAATCTGCAGTCCCTAGACTCGTCTGAAGAAGCGAAAGCATCCGAACGCTGCCATTTCCTCGGGGTAATGAGAAAATAAGTCTCAGGGGCACATTTGTCTTCCAAAGCAGTCGGAGGTTTCGTGGACAGCGAATTGCCGCGGAAATCTCGGCGCGCCGTTCCCTTTGCAGCGCATTTAAACGCATTCGAATAATGTTATTTATTTAAGGAAACGAGACGACGCTAAAGAGCTTGTGATAAATCTACGCTTAACCAACGGTTCGCGGGGGGAACGAGCGCTTCCGTGTAAAACATCACATTGCGGGGGCTGGAAATGCGGATAAACGTTGCGAAGGAACGTCGACGTAAATTCTTTCTCATCGTGACTAACTGCAGCCGGGGAATGAAGAAACAATCTCGAAATGGAAGACGTTGAATACGTTCGCGAGCAATTTTAATGCACGCGTCTTGCTCCTTCAGAATGCAAGCACTCCGCGAGGTCGCGAAGCCTTGATAAGGCGAACATTTTCAGCCCTCACATTTTTCCTCTGCCTTTTTTTGTTAGACCTTCGACGGCAATGCTGGCCATTAAGTGTTATTACCTGAATCGCGAAATGTTTGGTGCACTCTCAGAAATGGAAATTCTATCGCTAAATGTTTGATGGCGAAGTTGTTCTTTTTTATTTCTTAATGTTGTTTGTTTTAATACCTTTTTTAAAAAAAGGTACAAAAAGAGCGCCAAGTATATTCAAAAAGAATCGCATTTAAAAACATTGTCGTAAATTAATATAAATTTATTAATGTGCTATACTTTTTAACTTTACAAATGTAATGATATACTATAATTGCGCCAATTATCACAATGACTATTTGTACAAAGACAAAATGTATTAAATAATATTAAGCAGATATATTTTTATACAAATAAATATTTTAATACGAATAAATATTTTATTCAAAATACTTGGCGCTGCTCTCCGAATTGATGTTGCTAAACTGAATAAATATGTATAAATTGCATTAAAATCTTTTTCTTTCTTTCTTGTCTCAGTGGTGTCTTGTCTTGTTTTATATTTATTAACCAAGACATTTAACATTTTTTCTTCCATATGTTTTTCCGATGAAAATCATACCAAATTTCTTGTAAATCGGACTATTATTAACGAAGTTAGCTTGAGGTTATGGAAATTAATTTTTCATGGAATTTCCTTCATTATTTTCCGAATTACGTCGTTCTTGGTGTCAGTTTCATCGGCGAAACATAAGGAATCAATTGGCGTCGTTTTCGCAAAGATCTGATGAGAAATGCGGAAGTTGAAGATTTCTCACTTTTTAATAGGCACTCCAACCCCTTCGAGGGTCGAAAGCCCTAAAATTCGGTGGGGCACTGCGGGGGCTTGACCTCGCCACGGGGTACCAGGACGCATCCATTGTTGGGCGGAGCTCCAGAATCACCCTGTAGAAACTCTAAATTAAAAATGGCTTACTGGTATAAAAATATCTGGCAATTTAAATGCAATTTGTTACAATATATTATTATTTTGTACATGCCTGGTATAAATTTCTAGAAACTTGTGCAAAAGAAGATATTTCTCTGTCGAACCTTCTCCGGGCAACTTCCAAGTCTGTGCGTCCCCTTCGTTTCTAGAAGCTCTACATAAAAAATGTATTAAAAAATTTTGGCGACTTACCTTGTTAATTGAGACAATAATTCAGTGTCCTATATGGTGTAAAAACCCGTGACATGTGAAAAATGTTGACTACTTACCTTATTTGACACTTGGCAGGTTATGATGGTTTGACACTAGCTAGGTTACGTTTACCTTGACAGATGTGCTCTCTTTCTGGCTGTAACGCGACAACAAATCGTGTTTGTTACGCGATTGGCCGAAAGTGCCGAAACCTTCATCGAATGAACAACGTGCATATTGGAGACATTTCCTCTCCCTTTCATGTTCCCCTCTTGCCCACACTTGACGATGGAGTCTTAACATAAAATTCGGCAAATTGCAACTTTGCATTGAAATATCTCAGCTCATAAGGCACGTAGGAACAAAACGAAGACACTTTTCTTATGTAAATCAAACCCAAGCTATCCATTAAGACCATTCAAAATCTAATCGGATCAGCCGTTATTGAGATTCGATAATCTCAGGGTTCTTGATAGCGGGTCTCGGCGTAATATAGCCACAGAGTGCCTCACGCTGCGCATATACCTATATACACTTGGCGCGAGACACTACCGTGTCTCTTGATAAGGTATAGGTACTGAGGATAGTATTATTTCATTTTGTTTATTATCCAGAATTAAGGGGACCTTCCGGTCTAAAAGTCGATTTTTTTTTTATTTCATTTTTCGAATGTTCAACCTTTTAGGAACACGTGTTTAAAAGGATTTGTTGAAATTCGTAAAATTCCAGAAGTTATAGGCATTTGAGTAGCGGCAAATGCATGGGCAACGACCGGGCACTCGGCGGTCACGTAAACCTTTAAACGCGTTTTTCTCGAAACAGTGTTCTCAAAACGGTGGGACCTGTATCTCCAAAAATTATTATCCGATTCGACTGAACCTTCTTTTATTTTGAAGAATATACTTCTGGCTAGGGGGGGGAACTAGAAAAATTACAAAACATTGAAAATTTATAATTTTCAAAGGCGTTGAAAGGACGAAAAGTACAGGGGAAAAGTGATTTCAAACTTCAAGTGTCGTTATTTTCTAAAAAAAAATGTCATTTTTTTAATTTTTTCTAGTTCCCCCCCTAGCCAGAAGTATAATCTTCAAAATAAAATAAGTTTCAGTCGAATCGGATAATAACTTTTGGAGATACAGGTCCCACCGATTTGGATCAATTTTTTGACGCCCTTGACTTTAACGACTCCCCAGGGCCGTTTGCAATAATTAATTATAAAACAAAAAAAATATTTCTATAACTTAAGACATGCTTAATACAATGCAAAAAGTCCCATTAAATTATATATAGTAGTTTTCCTTTAATTAATTCCTAAATATCACCTATTTTTTTGGGCTCTAGACCGGAAGGTCCCCTTAAGGGGGGAGACCACTGTAACGGTCCGAAATGTAAGGGTCTTTTCGGGAATTTATTTAAACCAAACAACGCAAGTAAATCAATGTATTGTTCAGTATAGTTAATAGTGTACATATCGAAGGATAAGATAAATTTTTTTCAATCAAATTCATAAATCCGTTTCCTGTATACTCTTCGTCAAAATTTGCACTGCGGCAAAAACATCCTAGTCGCGTTGACAGTGCCCAGGCCATATGGTTAATCCGAATTCAAAAACACAATAATATTTAGAAACTAGAAGCCTGCCTCTATTACGTGACGATCAAAAAAAGTCAAAATTGTAAAAAATTACAAAATGGCAGACCATTGAAAAAAAATCATGTTTTCGGGGTACAAAATTAGGGAAATGTTAATAAAAAAAATAGAAGCAGGTCGAAAATTGAAAAAAAACTGATCGTCACGTAATAGCGACGGGTTTTCTGTACAATAAATGTCCTTGATCATGTTAATTGGACGTATAGTTTTCTCTGTAGACTGTCAACGCGGTTGAAAAATGTCATTCTGAGAAAAACGCGTTCAATGTTCCGCGCGGCTCAGTCGCGCGTTTGACACCACTTCACAAAAAATATCGTATCTCCGTCAATTTTGCGAATTTCTTTATAAAATTTGGAGAGAGCATTGTTGAAACCTACGTCTTTCAGAAAATGTAAAAAAGAAAAAATCGATTTTTCCGAATTTTAATGGTCCGAAAAATAAGGGTGTTTTTGGGAATTTATTTCAACCAAACAATGCAAGCAAATCAATTTATTGCTTAGTATAGTTAATATGTACATATTGAAGGGTAAAAAAAAAACAACTGTTTAAATCAAATTCATGAATCTGTATACTAGTCTTCATCAAAATTTGCGCTGCGGCAAAAACATGCTTGTCGCGTTGACAGTGCCCAGGCCATATGGTTAATCCGAATTAAAAAAGACAATAATATTTAGAAACTAGAAGCCTACCTCTATTACGTGACGATAAAAAAAAAAGCCAAAATCGCAAGGAATTACAAAATGGCGGACCACTGAAAAAAAATTATGTTTTCGGGGTACAAAGTTAGGGAAATGTTGATAAAAAAATATAAGGAGGTCGTTAATTAAAAAAACTGATCGTCAAGTAATAGAGACGAGTTTTTCATACAATAAATGCCCTTGCTCGTATCATTTGAACGTATAGTTTTCACTGTAGACTGTCAACGCGGTTCAAAAATATCATTGTGAGGAAAACGCGTTCAATGTTCCGCGCGGCTCAGTCGCGCGTTTGACACCGCTTCACGGAAAACACCATATCTCCGTCAATTTTGCGAATTTATTCATAAAATTTGGAGACAGAATTCTTGAAATGTACGTCTTTCAGAAAATGTAAAAAAGAAAAAATCGATTTATCAGATTTTTTACAGTGGTCTCCCCCCTTAAGCGGAGTTGCGTGATACACAGTCTACGCAGTGTCTGACCATAGACGTGCTCCCAGTGGGGCTTGCTTTTCTACGCATTCTAGTAGTACAAGTCGATCATATCTTCCTGTGCCGTGTCTGGCTGCATCGTTTAATGCCTGCGTTGCTCTGATAGTTTAAAATAGAGATTGTTTGCAATACCAAAAGCTTGCACATATATACGAATTCAGCATTCTGAGTCGAGATTTTTAAAATATAACATTTATTAAAATTACACAAATTTATCAGCGCTTCCATTTATGATTTCCAAGATGTACAATATCGTCGACATTTTCATTGAATATTTTTAAATTATTCTCCGTTTCTATTTGAGATTCTTCACTTAAATTTTCTAAAAGGGATTAAAGAAGGTACAAGCAGAAAGACATTTGCACACCGACGCTTGAAGAAAAAGGTTGTTCCAGCGTTACAAATACATTCGTAACAAAGCTCCTAAAGCGTGCCGAACACTTTTATGAGGAATTGACAGTTGTAGACGTAACCAATTAATCGCAAGATTGCACGTGCCATCCACGAGCAACTTTCGCACCGGTCACGAAGGCCATCCGTCGGATCAGCGCGATAATCCTCTTCCCTTCCAGGAACAGACCGCCCACAGACAGGTCTTTGTCGTCGCGACGAAAGGAATCCTCATTCTCCGATACAGTGACGCAGTTCCACCATTAGGCTTCGCCTGGTAACGACCCTTTTCTGAACGTCCTGGCCGTGGAACGGGGCACTAGCCATTTCCTGGGGGCGTGGATTTAATAAAATAACTTATACCAAACTCTCTGGGCGTTTCTGAGTTACAGTTACCGAAGAGGTAAAAGTAACGGGGGGTTCCTTACTTTCCGCGCGGCAACTGATAGCAGAACGAACTTTTAGTCCCGCGCTTACCACGGTTCAACTCCACGGAAGTACGGTCTTATCTCCCTTGGTCCGCGGGAGAGCTTGCTTCCTCTCCCGCTCCGCTTTTTCGCCTCCATCCTGCTCTGGCGACCGTCGCTGCTTACGGTTTTGTACTTTTCCTTCTCGTTCAGCTTCCGACTCTGCAAATCGCCTTGCTTGTCGCTGTAACGTCACGTACGACGCGCATTTCTTCTACCCCCCCCGCATCGGGGTAATTGCGCTTGATTCCCGCGGCAAAGTGTTGTCCCAGATGCGCCGGGGCGTCTTAATCAATTTCCTTGATAACGTGGATGTTGTCTATTAAACGGGGGAGTGGCCTTTTTCTGTGTGCTAGACATTTGAATATTTATTTTTTATTATTAGGTTTGGTCTCGATATAATTACGAAAAAAATTTCTTATTTCCTTTTTTCGTATGGTATTTCACCAATTCTGTTACAAAAGAGTCGTGAAGAATGTATCAATGAGATGGGAATGATTTCTGTTGTTAAACTTCGTGAAACGTGGAGTCCTACTGTCCTATAGTAACTCAACATTAGCTTCAGAGTAACATGAACGAAGTGGTGCATGTAGATAATAATATATAAATTTTATTTGACAACACCCAGCTTTTTAAACATTCTAAGAAATATGGAGCTGTATATATTCGCGTGTTTTCGAAAGAGTTACAACAGTATCTACAATCCAAACTATTAATACGCCCCATCCAAAAAATCCGCAATTTAATATTAATACCATTCATTATCCATCTCAACGATCCGTGCAACGATGAGTAGAATCATTTTCGGTAACAATCTTTCATAAACAAGGGCCAAAAATTTCCACGAGAAGTACGCCGTCGGCGGTTCGCGATGCGCGGCAGTGTCCCATAAAAAGTTGTCTCGAAACACGGGACAATTTCAGGACGAAAATGCGATTCATCTTTGAAGGACGGCTCTTCAGGCAAATATATACCTCGGGCGTGTTTTCGACAGTCGGCGACACCTGCGCGGGACTTTTTCGTCTCTTTTTAGTCTTTCTGCTTTTTTTTCTACCCCCCCAACGTCGAGGTAGGCATTCGTGAAGCATTGCGCCGCGTCGACCCCCCGTCATATTGCGCCAGAACAACGTTTTAAAATAATTTAGAAGCGTCGAGCGGGACGGAGGGGAGCTGGAGGACACAACGGATGCACGTTGTTGTCGGCGTGCTCGTACCACCCACGTCTTTCGTTCATGTCGACGAGAAAATAATGAATGTATGAGGGATGGAAGGGTGTGCGGCCAGCCAAAGGTGGCAACACGCGAGGCGACGCTTATTTCCGCGTGTATCTCAACTTCCGTTTCTCGGCTCACCCCCTGTTTCTTTGCGATATATTTATCAGTAGCGGCGGGAAGGACGGTCCGACCCCTTCGTACTTGTGGCCGAGCGTTATTTTAGAAAGACTCCGGCAGAAATTAAACTGAGATAGAAAATAGGAAATAATATATGGAAGAATTAATTATTTGGATAACTGTCTGATCTCTATTTTAAAAGTAACTTGATAGAAGTATTCTTCTTTTCTGCTTCTGTTTTGTTATTTCATTCAAATATTAGGAAATATCAAGCACACTTCTGTGCTGCATTCGTTTATCACTGAGTATACATAGGGTAGAACCCCTAATTACTGACACCTACCCAATTACTGTCACCTTAAGCTATTTTATTTAAAATAACGAATAAATAAACGTTGTAAAGTCATACATAAAAAGAATTATGTAATTCAACCTATAATCTATACGCTAGAAAAGGCACCACTTAATTTTTTTTTTTTCATTAATTTCTATAAGACGATACAAAATTTTAATTTGATGACAACAGTGGAAATGGCAGTGCCTTAGTAGTGAAAGAGAAAACAGGGCACTAAAGAAAGTGCTATAATTACTATATTTAAATTATTTACATGATAAATAATAATTTTTTAGTAGAATATAAGTATCATAGAAAGTCACAACGGTTGTAATATAACGATTAATTAAGCCTTTTTAATTAATATTTGGGTGACAGTGATTGGTACAAGCGTTTCAAGCATTTTGGTATTACTGTCATAGCAGTAGTTGCTCATGTACATGAGACGACATAACCGTAAAATGAGATAAACAGTATTAGGTTAGCTGGCAGTAATTGGGGTGTCAGTAATTCAGTCACACACGTTTTAAAGGTGTCAGTAATAGATCTCGAAATATGTTTTTTTAGATTAATGAATTTATATATAGAAATAGAAATTCTAAGACCCACAAAATGTTTTTCATGAAGTAACCATATTAAACCATAATAAATAAAATAAAAAACTTATACTTTTAGTCAATAAATACAGATACTATGCAATAATATTAGAGTCAGTCCTTAATGTGTCAGTAATTGGGGCTTCTACCCTACACCAGCTTCTAGATACACACTCGTGCCTCGTCTCTCGACAGCATAATACATGAAAAACACTGGGTATACCAGGTGTAAATGGCAGGAATTAAGTGTGAAACACTTTGTTGCCCCTTCAAGCGTCCCTCCAAAGACTCGACAGCTTAATAGTTTTGAAGTCTCCGAGGTTTCGAAGGTTCTGAAGGCCTCGAAAGTCGGCAAAGTCTTAAAGGTCTCAGGAGAGTCCTTGAAACTACTGAACGCTTCGGAACTCCCGAAAGTGCTATACACTCGAGTGGCCCGGATTACGCTTGTAATTCGCAGATATGTATTTAATATCGCGAGACCATTAATCTCCCTTCAGCCCTCTCTCCCTCGCTTGTCAGTTTCGTCTTGCAAAACTGGAAGGAACCCCCGACACTATCGAGTTGTGGCTGAATTCATGATACAACCAGAAAATAAATTATTCCTTGCGCAAAAGTAAGCCGAATAAATACAATAAAATTTTTTCATTCGAGGCTCAGCTTTCGAGAAAAGCAATTTAGGAAATTCATTCTGTGCACGTGCACATAGCGAAGCTATCGTCAAACGATATATTAACATTCGCATACTTTCCTGAGTGATTAGGTTTAACGTATTACAAAAATATTGTTAAAATCTGTTTATTTTAGCAATTGTGGAATTGCTGGATTTCTTTCATTCTTTACCCCATAAAAATTCTTGAAGCATGTGTTAATAATGTTAGCAAAATTTGTTCGTAAAACTGTACCTATAGTCAGTGAATTTTCAACATTGATTTTCTCGGAAACGGAGCCATGTAGGAAAAAATTCCCTTTTAAATTTTCCACTTATTTTTGTGTAAGCAATCACTCCTTTCGCAGCTGCGCCACAAATTCGACCGCGACTTATATAATCTCACCTTTCGCCGCGAGTTTTTCATCGTTCGTTTTCACCCTCCCGCTGTCGTTTCGAGGCTCCCCGCACTCTGCTTCCACCCTTTCTCGGTCCTTTGGGAGGACGTTCGAAAATATTTACGCGCCGGGACACCAAGCCCGCATTGTTCCGAACAGCACGCGGCACGCTCGAACAGTGGGCGATTGCGCGCGATATTGCATCTCGAACAATCGCCCGTAGTCCGCGTTATCATTTGCTGCTCGAACAATGAACGAATCGAAAGAAGTTATTTGATCAAATATACCTAGAAAGGTTAGGAAGATTGGGATTATTATTCTCCTTTTATTATTGGATGGCTGTGAATGAATCAGACAAATTACATTATTCGAATGGAAACACATCGTTTACTCTGAGAAACAATTAATTTACGGACTCTTTATTAAGTTGAACGAGTATTGCAAGCCTGCATATTTTTGGTCCCCCTATAAAAACATTTTCCCCTTTGCCTTCCCACCGAATCGCGGCATTTTTATTATCGTTTACCTGCCAGACATTCCTCCGACCGCTGCGTTTAGTTACACAGCTGACAAAGCTGCATCGTTTTTAACCAGAAACAGATAGCAGCACGTGACTCGCACAAATTCGTTTCGGTATTACGCCCGACAACGCGCAACGAGCCAGCCTTCGCGAGCTGTTCTATTAAAAAACGACCTATCCTTCTTCTTCTTTTTTTTTTTTACGCTTCACGCGCGTCGCGCAACATTTGTTACACGAATCTGGACGCTGCTTGAGCCGCGCGGTTTACGTGCAGTTACAATTGCTCGACGGCGAGAAAAACTCGCGGACGGCGCGTCACGTGTCGTCCACCCGCGACATGTTCGCCTCTCTTCGCCACCGAAGAGGAAACCTAAGCACTCCTGCCGAGTGTGCGAAATTAATTACACGCGGTGGCGCGTGCGTGTACGCGCCACATTTTTTGCATTCTTCACGCCTGTTGTCTTGCAATCTGCGCCACTGTCTGCAACGTGATAGCAAAGCGGACACGTGTACCAGATGTAGCATTAACCATTTCGGTACCAGCGCCGGATATATCCGGCATCCATCCGATGACCTGTGTGTACCAGTGCCGGATATATCCGGCGTCACGGAACGAGCAGTCGTTCCTAGCGCCGACTTTAGTCGGCATCTCCGATAGTTTAAACAAAAAAAAAAAAAAAAAAAAAAAATTAGTCAAAAGCACTTTCGCGGAAATGTACGCCGTACTGAAAGTGTTAATTGTGGCAGTGAAGTTGCCGAATGGAATGCACCGAAATGTGGGAGAAAAATTGAGAACTTCGTTATTCAGGATTATTAACAAATCTCTGTGGAAAGTTTGCTTTAAAGTTTTCTTTATACCTGTATAAGGACATTCTCGCGAGTAATAAGGTTTCCATTTGATGTAAATGTTTGATTGTCCTAACAGAGTCGCATGCTTCACCCTTTGTACTTTCATGGTATACAGAATTATAATCAGCCAACAAGAGTCGACCTTCTTGTTCGTATTTCCCTATTTTCACGTGGAATGAATATTCAAGCCATGCTTTCCTCTCGTTGAAAAAGATCTTTCCTTTTCTGCTACTCCCTTCGTTTCGAAGAAAAGCCACCGCGCAATTTGCGTCAACGTTGTCGGTTCATTTGCATTTTGAATCTACCGCGGTAAATTGTAGAGTCGGCAATGGCCCGCGAAGAAAGCAGTGGAATAAATTTTTTAGATAGAGAAGACATACGGTCCCTTTCCAATTTCTTTCTCTTGCTATAGGGACACGAAATGCGCTCATTCGACCGTGGGGGAACGTGACCCTATGAAAGTGAGATTCACGCAGCTCTTTGATCCCAGCTTTACCCGTATTTCTCGAGAATGTAGTCTGCAGACGATTCTCGAAACAAATAAGAAAGATATTCCCCACTTCTCGCCGTTATTTTCCTTACTTTCCTGAAAACGATTGCTACAGTTTCTGTCACGATCCCGTGAAAATATCGCTGGGGACTTTCAACGATCCGCCATCACGCAAAACTTTTAATAAAACTGACTTCTTTTTTCCCGACTAATCCAAATATCTCCTTAGAGATCTCCTCGAGGACAATGACACTATATAATTTACTTACGATTAGTTTCATTATTTTTTATAGAAAAAAAGTGAACATATGGTAGCAACAATCGTATGATAACGCTTAGAATATTTTATTTCACTCGAACTCTCGTGGTACAAAAATATTTCGACGGTGTCTTCAAAAAAAAAACATTTCCCAGTCCTTCCTATTTCTCCTCCAAGAGTTTCCTTTCCCACTTCCCGTTTATCTGGAAACAACGAGTGGAGAAAATAGGGCGTGTTAAAGAAGAAAAGATACGACGACAGTTTAGTGTTCGCCTCTTTTTTAGTTTACAAATATCGCCCAGTTCGGAACGTGATCCTGAAACGTGCGCTAGAATTTTTCAATTTTGCTCGACAAATAGCGAGCCCCGCTTTCAAGGGTCTGAGGGTAACGGGGATCACAGGGAGTTCCGAAGGAATCACTTTCCGCGGGAGAAAAAATATTGACCATCGCCGTTCATCGTCCGCTCGTTCGCGTTGCGTGTCCGTGTAAAACAATACATTACTACGTTGTTGCGCAAGGTTTCTCGGTTTAATTCCAGTACCAAGCGTTTACTTCGTTTCTGCATAAAGGGATATTACCGCCTCGCGTTTTATTTCCGAAATTTTCATTGCACACTGCAGAAACACGATGACATTACTACCGCTTTTAATTTCCTGGAAGGTAAACATCAAACACTGCTTTGATATTTTCACGTTTTGCTATATAAACGTTACGGAACAACTGCTTGCTTAATTAAACTAATTGAGTCTGAGTTGGGACGATTTGTTGAAAATACCAGGGCAATTGAAAGCTATTAATGAATTTCGTTCCACTTAGGCGTGACAGATGTTCCACAATGAATGCTATTGCAGTTCCATCGAATGTCGTATCGTGGGTATAGTTTTAAGTCGATCCTGTAGGAAGCTCTATGCTGCAGAAAGTTCAGACAATTTTCCGATTTGCTGAGCAGTTTTATCGCTGCTGGGCGCGGGCTGACGAACAAGTTGTATTGTATTCTGTTTCGTGATATTTCTGATTCTCGTTGCAGCGAGTTAGTGATGCAGGAATGGTTTGGTGGTATAATTTGCTGCTCAAATGGAGTTTTAGTTAATGGGTTGTACTTGTACATATTTATTGACAAAGAAGATGCTTATCCGTGTCTTCTACTTGAAGGTCTACGATTTATCTGAATCATTAACGCATACAAGTCCCTTATTTTTAAGTTTAGATCTGCAACCGAGTCAATGTTGAAAACATGTAGCAAAAACTATCGTTTATTTGGTCGTTCCTTTTTACAGTAGCTTTGCATATAGTGGAAATGTGTGTGAAATATCTAATAAGTTAGTTTTATTATTATACCTGCGTCCGCTTTGGGAGAGAATTTAATTTCTCCATCTGACAATTATTTTGGAATCTTTCGACGTCACATTCTGCAGGCAACATCGAAAATAACATATTGAAATAGCCGTATTATCGATTCACTTCATGAATTTCAATTTACCGTTTCAGCCTGAACGGTGAGTTATATTGGCCTGTATTATATTGTCATAAAGTGTAGGTTGCTCTAAGATCGAAATAGAAGTTCGAATTGAAGTATTCATCGTCCGAAACCAGATATTTTTGTTTGCTAAATTTTGCACGGAATTCATAAAGAACTCTAAAATCCTGAGCGACTACGTGCAAAGAGAAGCGGCATAAGGGATAAATAAAAAAATATGGTAAACAGAACGAAGTTTCATACTTGTTATTACCCAGTTTTTGCAACGTTTCGCAAGGCTTTTCTTGTTTATTAACGAACGCCAGATGGTTCTGAGTTATCGGAACTGTGCACGCAGAATTTTAGTCCGGCATTGCAAAAAAGTGCAACACATGGGCATTCCGCAACAGTTACACCCGTGGATTGATGTTTAAACTGACTTTTATTTCGCTGGCATGCAGATATCGCGAAACCCAACTGGATGTGGAGTGTAGCTGTGGCTGAGGCTGGAACTGAGTACTGAAAATTGATGCTGGACTGAAGTGAACTGAACTAAACTGGGGATTGTAGTGGATTGAACTGAAAATTCAAGTTACCTTGGACAGCAACTTGTGAAGACTTTTAAAGAGTCTTTGGTTAGGAACAAGCCTGATCAGCTAGATAAAATATCAGATTCAATGGCAGAAAGAAAATATTTTTGGCACTGAGTCCCTTCTTGTATCAAACAGTACAATTACGTTTATATAACTGAAATATTGAATTGAGGCGAATACTTTTTTGCGCGATATTTGCAGATGCAAATGCGAATGCGCCGAAAACAAAATAATATTAATCAAGGATTCTATTAATGCCAATTAGAGTTCCGAATTCTTACCGTGCAATCGATTTAGCATGAAGAGCATGTTACATCCCATACAGCACACCTCGTTGCAGCAGTATTGCAGGGACGTTGCTGCAATATTACGTTGTTGCAGGTTGCATTGCAATATTGTAGGAACGCTTCTGCAATATTGTCGTGCATTATTGGAGTGGCAATGATTCTACAATATTGCAGCAATATTGCAATTTCGTTGCCGTGCAATGTTCCGTTGGCAACGATGGTACAATATTGCTACAATATTGTACGATCGTTGCCGTGCAATTTTCCATTGGCAACGATCCTGCAATATCGCGCCCACATCGTCGTGCAATATTCCAGTGGCAACAGTCCTACAATATTTCTGCAATATTGGGCGCACATCGTCGTGCAATGTTCCAGTGGCAACGATCCTACAATATTGCAAGAACGTTGCCGTGCAATGTTCCATTGGCAACGATCCTACAATATTTCTGCAATATTGCGCGCACATCGACGTGCAATGTTCCAGTGGCAACGGTCCTACAATATTTCTGCAATATTGCGCGCACATCGACGTGCAATGTTCCAGTGGCAACGGTCCTACAATATTTCTGCAATATTGCGCGCACATCGACGTGCAATGTTCCAGTGGCAACGGTCCTACAATATTTCTGCAATATTGCGCGCACATCGACGTGCAATGTTCCAGTGGCAACGGTCCTACAATATTTCTGCAATATTGCGCGCACATCGTCGTGCAATACTGTAGTGAAAACTTGTGGAAACATTACAACAATATTCTGAAGCAACTATGACTTTGTCAAAATTTTTCGAAATATGTACATGACGTCGAGTGGATTCTACGGCGTGTTTCATTTAACTGGATACGCACCGCAATATTGCCGAAGAGTTGCAGGATCATTGCCACAATTTTGCCGTTTCGTTGCAGAATCATTGCCGGAACGTTGCAGGACTACATATTCGTAATGTTGCCGCAACTTTGCAAAAATACACACCTGCAATATTGCGAAGGCGGACATAGGACTGAACCTGCAACGTCTCTGCAATGTTATGTTGCAACATTGCCATCTTGCACCGCATCATTGCAGAGACGTTGCTGCAATGTTATGGTGCTGTGTGGGATATAGGGTGGACGGCTACTTTCGTGAATAATCGTACATAGATGTAGCACACCCGAAGGAAAGGGATGTTGATGAGTGAATCGTAGGCTTGAAAGGGGTTACAAAAGAGAGTATCGGGGTATGAATAAGACTCCCACCCAACTCACTCCGCGCGTCGCTAGCTGTCAATACAGGGGGCTTCAAAAAAGCCCCGTCGACCAGCAAAACAATATCTTCCAATTTACAACGCGGAGGCGGCCGGGGCCCCGCCGTTTGATCGAATCAATCTCCTAATCCTTTCATCCGGGCCCTGATCTGGCGCGTCGCGGAATAAAAACGAAAAAACATCCCATTCGGAACTTATCGGCGGAAATACGAGACAGTCTCGGATTAGCGTTATGTGTAAACAACGATACGTATCCACCGTGTATGGCCCGTGACAATTTCAACGGACTACGCTGACCCGAATTCGCAGCTTTATCGGTTTTAAAGTCGCGGCTATCGCGCGGGTCAGCCGACCCCATTTTTGGCAGCGTGCCGCGCGACATTAATCCTCGGAGACCGCGGGCATAAAGGTGTTCCAGGTGGCTGTGCGCGCGTGCACGAGGGTGGGAGCAGGAAAGAGTTCTCTCCATTTCGTCGCGACAAAAATACCCCTTTTGTTTCTTCTAATGCCCTGCCCTTTCATCCCCCTCGCGTTCGTTTCTTCTCCTCCTGTTGGATCGCGCCCTCCTCCGCGTGGCTCCTTCTTCATCCACCACCCCCCCCCTGCCGCCCCTTGCCGCAATCCACGTCCCCTTCACGAGCTCCTCGCGCAGCCACAGGCCCGTGTTCCCGGGATAATGAAAGGACCCTCGAAACGAAGTCCATTGACGACGCTGGCCGATCCAGCTCGTTTAATCCGCGCGGGGAACAGTGGAATCCGCTCGTATATCACGCGGAAATAAAGAGTTTACCGGCCGTAGCTAAAAGCATTATCCTGTGACGTGCCAGGGAGAGATCGCTGGCTACGGTTCCGTCGGCCTGCTCGCTGACGAAAGTCCGACCCCGACGAGGGTGAGCTTTCGCGACTTACTACTGCCGCGTTGTTTTTACGGGGGCGAAGGTGTCGCGGTGCAGGAGTGGGCCGCGAGGTCCTGGATGCTTTGGGACGGTTGGTGGTTGGGCGACCCGTTGATGGAGGTTGTGCAAGGAAACGAGATGGTCGTGATATATGGAGGCGCATGAATTAAGTTCTTCTGTCCTCGGGGGTCGTCGATGGTTGTTTAGTATCTGGGCAAGGGTAGTTGCAGAACTTCGGGGGCGGCAGTGAGTTTCATGGAAGTTACAGGGACTTGACGCATCAAGATTCGAAACACGATCTTTGTTGATTGATACGCTGTGGAGTAGTGGGTGGCTACATAAACGACCGAAATTGGGTAGAGTTTTTGGTGGCTGAAAAGGGATGACTTTATGTAGTCTCCTGAGGAACTTGAGGGTCTTACATGGGTGTGGATCTCGCATGTTGGGAGGTCTGTTGCCTCCTCTTGTGAGGGTGCGTGTAAAAAAAGGCCCTCAGGAAAAAGGGACCCAAAGTTACAGTCAACCAAATTTGAAAGTTAAAGTCCTTGAAGAACTTTCTGCAGATTGTTGAAATTTATCCACGATTATGAACTCGCCTGTGTAAATATACTGGTAGGCGAGAATATAAAGCTAATCTCAATCTCGTGATTCTAATTTTAAAATTTTTCATCCCTGTTGGTTAATAAGTTACGCACGTGTGTTGCTGAAAGTTCGGTAGCGTACGAAAATAAAATACAGTAGTGTTTGTCGAGTTATTCAGCTTTTCACTTGAGAAGATCGTAGTTCTTGAATCACCCGGTGTACATACAGCGTGTAGCGGTAAAAGTAGTACAAGCTGAAATAGCGTGATCCTTCGCGCGAAAATACAGTGAAATTGCAGAATAATTGTTTCTCGAACGAGGCTGCGCTATCGAGAAAATCGATTTCGAATATTCGCCAAGTACGTGTGCACTCGACTGCGGAATAATTGCTTTCTTGTTTTTTTAAATTAGTATTCCTACTCGACCGCCGGTCTGTATTGCGATATTTTCTCACATCTCGCCATTGACATTTTCTGTGTTTTCAAACATAAGACCGAGTGAAAATATTAATTTACAGAGAGATGGAGAGAATTCTTATAATTAGTGAAATGCGCACGTACTCCACCAACTTTCAAAGTCGAGTTATAAAAGTGACATTCTAACCGTTGTCCAATATGTACCCTGTTTAGAAGATATCTTCTAAATAAAACTGAAATTAACTGATTTATTAAATTATAGGCTTTTTAATTTCAAACGTCGTACTAGCATTCAGCAAAACTAACTATAATACTTATACATAACTAATGTATAGTTAACTATACGTAACTATAACATAAATACTCCAATATAATTATCCAACCGTGCCTTTCTCATTCAAACGTACAGTGAATTTTTGATTCAATAGAAGTTCCAAGATAGCTGGTGAACAAGAATAATGAATAACTCCATAAGCCTCTAATTGACATCTGACAACTTCGTTGGCGTCCAAGCATCAATAATGCTCCAATCTATCTAAAAGAAGAAGTCCTGACTGACTGACTGACTGACTGACTCATCGACGCCCAGTTTAACCTGGGAACGTAAAATTTTGAAGCTATAAAATCAGAAAACTAGATAAGGTACAAAGTGTATTAAAAAAAAAGTTTATTCTCCATTCCTCGTACTAACAATAACTATCACTTAAATACCTCAAATTCACTGGAAGTCATACCGAAAGCAAATCATCAAAATTCTACTCTGATACCCGATCAACCCTTAAGGGGATATGCCTACCTGTAAGATCTGAAAACACAAGTATTTTCGGGACTTTATTTTTAAAAACTTGAAGACTTTTTTAAATAAACAGTTGTATATTCGAAAGTATATATTTTAAAGTTCTTGTAATTTTTTGCAACGCGATATCTAAATAAATAATGGAATTATAGGCGAACTCCCGGCAGCGTTTTTTTATTTAAGCACTTTGCGATGGCCACTGTAGCATTGACCTGGTTCATCAGAAATAAAAAATTCGACCAAATTTAGTTAGTATATTAGATTATCTAGTCCTTAATCGTGGCTTTTTCATTTCCGTTGCGTAGTTTTTATTCTACAGATGAAAAATGATGAAAAATGATGAAAAATGAGAGCGTTTCTGTGGCGAAAATCGATACTTCTGCTATGAGAAGCCGCCATTTTGTAGCAAATTAATTTTTCGGGATAATGAACGATTAAGGACTAGATAATCTAATATACTAATTAGAGTGGTCACCGCAAGCTACTGAAAAAAAAATCTCTTTTATTTCTTTATATTTTCCATCGCAAAAATTACTACAAGTAGTTTAACATGTACACTTTCGAATGCATAAAGGTCTGATTAAAAAAAACCTTCAAGTTTTTCCTCAAAAAATTCCCGAATATACATGTTTTTTCAGACCTCACATGTAGCCATAACCCCTTAAGGGGTCATTCTGGTTAGATCGCCGATAAATTCAGCGATTTTCAGGAATTTATTGCGAAGACAGGAATTATAGTAATGGAATAAAACTTTTTTCTATTGATTAAATTACATTTCTACAGTAAATAAAAAATATAAAAGTTATAAAATTATTGCTATTAAAATGGTTTTAACGGCGATTTTGATGATGTGTTTCAAAATTCATGCCTCGCTCGTGCGTGAGATTTCAGCAGTTGGACTTATCTGAAACCAAAAATACAAACAGATTCTTGATCAGTGTGACTGTCGCTATGGCCGGTACTAGAATCAAGTATTTCTGTTGAGTCTAACCTACTGTTAAAATCGAAAATAGCACAGAAAACACAGCCGAAATACATTGATTCTTGTATTTTGACCGCCATTTTGTTAATTTTAAGGATAAATCATTTATTCAAGTACGGGCCATAGCGACAGTCACACGGATCAAGAATCTGTTTGTATTTTTGGTTTCAGATAAGTCCAACTGCTGAAATCTCATGCACGAGCGAGGCATGAATTTTGAAACACATCATCAAAATCGCCGTTAAAACCATTTTAATAGCAATAATTTTATAACTTTTATATTTTTTATTTACTGTAGAAATGTAATTTAATCAATAGAAAAAAGTTTTATTCCATTACTAAAATTCCTGTCTTCGGAATAAATTCCTGAAAATCGCTGAATTTATCGGCGATCTAACCAGAATGACCCCTTAAAACCTTCGGGGCAACCATAACACCAAACACTTGCCCGGCCCACGTAATCAAAGAATTCAATCCGGCGCCAAAGTGAGCCCCAACAGCGCGAACCCTTCTTTCAGCACAAATACTGCAGTGAACAGAGACCGAGCGGAATTTTCGCGAAACACCCGCGCCAGGTCCACGGGGTAGCAGCGCGGGGTGTAACAGCAACGGGGGATCGCTGCATTATGCACCGGGCATAAGGGCCACATTACCCGCGCATCTATTCCCGAAACCGACCCTCTCACGACGGCTGCGACGAATCATCCAGCTAAATTCTATCGTCGCCAACCCCCGCGGAGATTATTTTCCAAGGGATATCGAGGATCGCTTTTATCGCGTCCTCGCCGGCCCCCTGTCCCCTCCGTCGCAGTTCGCGCTCGTCCTTCGGTTGGCCGCGTCGCGACGCCCTCGATCGTCGTGGAACCCTCTCAGACCTCGGGAGAAGTTTTTTAGAATCCCGCCGGGAAATTAAAAGTCCCGACGACACTCAGAGTCGATGACATCCCACCAGCCCCCTTTGCCGCGGCTGTTCGTTAATGCGAGGCCAAGCCATTGGAATATTTCATTAACAATGGAACTTTTACAGGATCCAGGCGGGCTAGCAGGGGGAGGAACGGAGGGGGCGGCTATTGGAAATGCAGTTCCTCGATGGCCGACGGCTAAACGGCCCCGGAAAATTAATTGATATCGATTAATTATTTACAGGGACGGAACTTGGTGGAGGGCGGAGGTTATCCCTTATTGATTAATTGATCATCTGAGGTCATCGTTCCATTTTTTGTCTGCGTTCTCTTTTTTTCTGGCGGCGATGCAGGCGAAGCGTTGAAGTCTTTTGAAGAGGGACATGTAGAGACTTTTCGCTGGGGAGGTTATCGTGATGGGTACCTACCTGTTTGGGAGACAATTGTGGGTTTTCAACGTTTAACAGCAAACGTCGAAAGTCGTTGAGAATAAATGAAGAGGTCCAAAATAGGGTATGTGTCCCAATTACGGAGGGTTTAAGCCAGTTCGCGCGATAATATATTAATTAAACAATACTGCTACATGAATTTCATATTCTGAAAATTAATATCTGTTGATGAACAATTCTTCTTTACGAAGGACTTCTGTTTAAGTAAAAAAAAATAAATCTTTGTAATGTATTTAATTAAACAAAAAAAGATGTGTTTGTCCCTATTACGGAGCCCTGAAAACTGTGCCGTCGGCATTACAGTGCCCCCAATTACGGAGCCTGTCCGTATTACGGTGCCCCCCATTACGGAGCCTGTCCGTATTTCGGTGCCCCCCATTACGGAGCCCGCCCGTATTACGGTGCCCCCCATTATGGAGCCTATCCACATTTCGGTACCTTTGAATGTCGCTCCTAACGTAACTTTTGTGACATAGAGTTACCTAGAGCTATTTTGTTGTAAATATTGTAGTTTTGTGGTAAATCATTTAATAAAAATTAAACATAATTATGTAATAAATATAATTATTTGATTTATTTATTACAACTTATTATAGAATAACAAATGTTTTCAATATTATAATATTAGTTGTATCACAAAGCATAAAAGTTTTTATATAAAAACCGTTTTTTTCGTGGAGGCTGATTCATGTTTCCAGATCCACACACGCACTTCGCTTTTGACAGTTTGAAACAAAAATGAGGTTATAACGAAACCACGTTTCCGGCTTCGAGGCTCCGAATTACGGACAAGATTGAAAATCTGGCGGTATTACGGAATTTAACTTAAAAATAATAACAAACAAGTTTGTAGGTGCTGAATTTATTGTTTTTAATTACATTAAACCTTTTTAGGATATAATATGCATTTTATACGGTGAGAACAGTGTTTATAATTGATTTATATGAAATAGTTCGATACAACATTTCTTAAGGTTTTGGACAAGAAATGCTATTAATTCACCGAAAGCGTGTTACGCATTTTTTTATGAATACTTACAACATTATGACATGTTAAAATTGTCGTTTTTTACTTTGAATCTTGTTCGTGAATATTTGAATTTAATTAAAAAAAATTTGTTTACGTTTGTTTATGCATGGATTTTGTTTCATTGATAATTTTAATAGAAAGGCTCCATAATTGGGACAGGCTCCGTAATAGGGACACATACCCTACTTGTCACGAAGCAGCAAAGTATCTTGTGTGAATAGACTCTGTGCTTAAACAAATGAGGGTAGTACTAGTTTATAGCACCCTTGTCGATATAATACTGTACTCGCAAAAATAAACCGATTTCATTAGTTTTGGATGCTAAATACACTGCAAATGCTATTTCCTACGAATTCTTCGTTTCGCAAACAATTTCCTTTAGGTATGTATATTTTATCCCAAAACTGAAATACCAGTGTCTAATGAGTTACAACTATAAACAACTTCCATCCTCGCATTCACAAATGCGTGGAACCGGAAGAAACCGTCCTCGAAACCACGCACTTCCCAAAACCACTTAGCACAGTTTACGCCTTGCCTTCCTCCGCCCCAATTCCTACAAACAAAGATAGGAAAGAAGAATATGTATATCGCCGGTCTTAAGCCGCGAATTACAAACGATCGCCTGGCCGAACCCAGAAATCTAATTTGTGCACCAGCGCAGACGGAATCTCTACCGGTTTCAGTGTGAAATTACCGATGGTACCATCGCCCTACGAACCTTCCAGGGGATGAAAGATCTGGTTATTACAGGGCAGAATAGAAACTCAACGCTAACTCGCACGATACTCTCTTGGTTCTCGCGCAACCACCCTGGCCTCGGATTTAATAACGTGAAACTGGAGCATCGCGAGGCGCCATTGAGCCCCGCGCGATCACGCAAAAGGGTGCGCGACAAACGGTGGCCGGAAACCGGGAAAAGAATCCGAACTCATATCCCCGAAATATTGCGTCGCCACGCTCCAGACTCCTTTCTCTTCGCGAACTCTGGACTCTCTCCTGCGAGCCCCCGCAGCTGCAGCCCTTCCACTTTATCCTTGCCGGTTTCCTGAGCGCCCACTCCCCCGGCCCTTTCAGCTTCCGTCAACCGATTCCTCGAGCCATTCCCCCCAAAAATTGTCGCTCAAAGGGAGGGCGAGGGAACGGAGATTGCCCAAAAGAAATTTCGCGAAGAAAGGGGAAGCGTCAGCGAAGGAAATGAAAGGAGGGTGGCTAATGGTGGCTCGCAACAAATTATTTAGCGAGGGAAGGCTGCGTGGGATAGGACTAGTGAGGGAAGTAGATTGGAGTCGAAAGACTTTCCGTGGAAGTTTGCTCCGTGAAGCGCGGCTTTGTAAAGGAATTTAAGATGTGCGAATAGGGAGCTCGCCGCCTCCTTCTTTTGTTTAGATGGGCTGGGGATTTGGGATATACCACTTACTTCTGTTTAACCGTGTATGCTGCACAGTGGGACGAATCGCTAATTTAGGTGGAAAAAATTCAAGTCATCAATATTCATAAGAATCGATATGTTGGCTGAAAAATGTCTAATTAGAGCAAATCCAGCATATTATCTTTTTAATGTACACCGTTTTCGAAAATCGGTTCGTTCAAGTTCATATGTTTGAAGGCAAAAGTCAATCCTGAGGAAATTGCTTCGGAATTAGAGCTTTTTTCGCATTAAGGTAAGTATGATATTTAAAAACCTTTTTATATTATAAAAATTTAATATATATTCTTAATTTAGCATATTTTGGTTACTTGGAAAAACCTCTATTAATGGCAGATATGGGGCATTGACTATGCAAAATTTACAAGGTCTTTTTTTTTTAAACTTAATTACTAACCAATGCCACAAAATGCCACTGTAATTCCATTATAATTTGTAAGGTTACTACGGATAGTTTCGATTTATGCTAAATTGAACTGCTAATATGTGCTAATGGATTGAAAATATAATTATATGCAAAAGTATCACAAGCACAAATTAAACTTATTATTGCCGCCAGTTATAAGTTGTGATGATCATACTACATCATTGCAATCTGATAATGAATATGAGGGTAGTGACGGTAGTGATGCTAGTTCACATGATCATTAACGTGATGACTGAATTGCCGTATCATAAAAAATAAAAAGGTGTTGTACTTATCGTACAAGTATAACTGTTTCACAGATTGTGTTATTGAATATGTAGAACATTGTATTAAATAAGGTTAAAAGAGGAATCTTTTGTTTTATTTACTTTAAAATAATCGTATTTGATTAAGATATTTAATTAACACAAGCTTTCACGACGGCAGTGGTGTTTTTTTTTAAATGGAACCATATATTTTTTAATACATAAATCGACCCATCTTGATATTCCCTGATATTTTGTTTTTTGCCATTTTGACATTAGATTCGTACTCAACGACCTCGAAAACTCTAGAATACCAAGTTTAGACCAAATCTGATAATTTTTTGGCATACGCGTCCGCCATATTGGATCCGCCATTTTGACTCCAGATTCGTACTCAGCGACCACGAAAACTCTAGAATACCAAGTTTAGACCAAATCTGATAATTTTTTGGCATACGCGTCCGCCATATTGGATCCGCCATTTTGTTTTTTGCCATTTTGATTTCAGATTCGTAATCAGCGACTGCGAAAACTGTAGTATACTTATTTTTGTAAATATCAAAGATTACCTTCATATTTTTGCCATGTTTCTGGGATTTCAACCCACTGTGTGCTGGCTCGGATGAAAGAAAGGATTTTCTTTTGGGCTCCGCCGATTACACGGTATAATATTTTGATTTCGCAGGTCCATCAATTTCGGGTGTATTAAGGCTCTCCAACATTTTAAAATAAACATTGAGCTGCTACACTTATGCGTAACTCATATAATAATTGAAGAGTCCTGGTAGAAAACACTGTAAGTGACAAAATTAAAAAAAAAAAATGTATCGGTATATGTTCTGCGTGCCAATGGCAATACTATAGTATAGAATTTTAATACAATTTCCCTTCGTAAATAAGTTACCAATAATGTTAAAAGATGGCACGTTCAACGCCACTTTTGTAGAAATTAATGTAAGAGCCCATGAAGCGATAGGTAATCAAGATTGGCACTTACAGAGCTTGCAAATTTAAATGACTGGCACATTCAGTTTTCTGTACAATTAAGGGGTGGTATATAACGGGTTTCTACAAATATAATTCTTTTTCTCATGAATTTGGACTACATTAATGCAAAGAATAGAAAATTTTGAGATATATTTGGGTTATTGTATATTTAAGGATATTTAGCAATCAATAAGAATCAAATTTCGGAAAAAAATTTAAAGTCAGGGAAGCTTTTTCTATCTCCCGAAAAAAGTTGATTTTTAACACTTATCTACAGTGTTTTCTTCAAGGACTCTTCAATCTCAGACGTGAGCAGGCATTTTCGCATAGGGTAAATCCGGGACACGCGGTCGACCTAATATAAAATGGCTATTAAAACTAATATAGATATTACTTATTTTATCAGAACAAACCTAATATGTTCAGAATTTTATGCCGATTCAGAAAAACTGGTCGATATTTGCTTTAAGACAATATTTACTGTAAATCGGGTTGAAAACTGAACTCATGACATCTGACCACCTCCCCCGAGGTGCCGGGAGAAATGGTTTTCGTCGTTGGCAGAGACCACTCACATAATTATTCATGGAAAATTAACAAAGGATAAAGCAAAATTATTTATGAGTGAATACAACTACGGATTCATTGATATTTAATTTGTTTACGCTAAACAAGTAAAGAACACATCAAAGAAAAAGTGAATTACCTACTGGCGATCAGCAAGGCAAATGAATACAAAAGTGAATAAATAAACTAAATAAACAAAAGTAATAATAAAATAATAATAAAAAATAAAAAAATAAACAAAAATAATAAAAAAATCATAACTCGACCATCTCACCTTTCTGCAGCGAGACATGGTCTTCTCGTTAGCTTTGAGAGGAAGAGTTAATATCGCCAAATACTTTGGCTGCATTGTCCCTCAACGTCTCTACTATCTTATTATTCCAAACATTAAAGGAAACTAAACTTAGAAGTATATTTTAAATACGATTCTGTACAACCGCTGTTCGACAAAAGAGGTTAAACGTAACATCGATTTACCTTTTATAGCCTATAAATCCAGAAAACCACAGAAGGAAGCGAAATAACGCTATTCATTCAACTATTTGGCTTCTAGAGAAGTAATTGGTCTGCACTTTAATGCGTTTTTACGTATAGACTCTGAAATATAGCGACACGACCAACTCTCCGGCCCGACCGCGTCTCCCGGATTTACCCAATTTTCACTTCTTCCTACGATTACCTATCACGGAGCATGGTACTTTTCAAAAATCCCTCACCACTAAAAGCGTTACTCATCCCTTTCCTTCTCAGTTTCCCTCATCCACTATCACTATCTTTCATAACGAGCATGGCTTCAGCCCTGACTAGAGCCTCAACGAAGAATAACGCACTCTCTGCGGCACGTAGTCCACACAATCTTACACCCCGAGGCAAAATCTAAGCACGGTATACAACAATCCTTACCCTGTGACAAAAACAGAGGTTGCCAGGCTCCCCTTCAATAACCCAATGTCGCGAAAGTCCGAATCGCGCAGCAATCCCCAACCAAAGCTCCACCCCCTTAATCATCCTTTCTTCCCGGGCCCTCGTTTCGTTTTCGATTTCCAACGGTCCCAAGCAAATCCCCTCGGTTAACCGTAATACCCAGCCGCCGGCCAGACCCCCCGGAACCGTCGTGGCCGTGACGAAAGGCAGGGCGAACTTCGGCGTACGTACGGCCGCGGAAGCCGTGGAAACATCCACGGCGAAGGAAGGGAATAACGGGCGGCGAGAAACGAGGCGCGCCGGAAGAAAGGATCGAGACGCGTGCGTGGCCGCGGAGGGGTGGCGAGGGTGCGACAGTGGTCCACGCTTACCACGAACTACACAATAGTTGGCCGTCTCACAATGGGCCAGCTCCTCCGGGCTGCGGGCGAGCAGACGGAATGAGTTTTTCTCCGTTTCGCCGCGAGAAGACTATTTTAGTTCCTATTCTTTCGCGCCACGACACGCGCCCCACCTTCCTCCCCCTGCCCACCCCCCTGTGCCGCCCACAACCACCTTTTCTCCGCGCCGCGGCTCTTTCTTCGCCACGGAGCGACTCTCATTGAGGGCTTCGTGCCGTGCTCTGCCTCCATAAAGTTATTATTTTACGAAGCCCCCGGAATGAGGGGGGGGGGGGGGGAAGGCGCGGGTTGTGGAACGGGAGGGAGAGAGAGAGAGGGGGGGGGGGGGAGAGGCACCCAAAACTCATTTCGGATGGGGCGCGCGTGAAACCAGAAATTAATTCGTTTCCAGCTCGCTCGCGCCTTCGCCCATTCCCGTTCTGCAGCCCGTCTGGCCGCCTTGACGAATCCGAAGAATCCCAGGAACGCCAAGTTTTCGGGGGCGAGCGGCGGGATGCACGGGCCGCGAGGGGCGAGGCTAGACGGCGGAATCGTAAACGGGTTAATTCCGTGGGACGAACGGCCGCGTTCTGAGGATGATAAATGTTTACCCGTGGGAGGTTACTGGGTGGCAAAGGTTTTGGGACAAGTGGAGCTCCGGTATCCTTGGCTGGATCGTTCTGTTGCTGCGGAGTTGCTTGTACGATTGCCATCCTGATATTTACGATGCTTCCATTTTTCCGTAGGCGCGGTGTCTTTTGTTACGCTGATTTTTTTTTGGGGAATGTAGCTATGGTGGGAAAAGAGAATTGTGTGTGTTTGGCAGTGTTTTGGGGTGGTATTACCATTTTGGGGAGTGTGAGTCGGTTCCTTGCGTGATTTTTTGGGATTGCATTGTGGAAGATTATGAGAACAAAGAGTTTTAAATTTTTCTTATTTATTTACTCATGCTGCGAGATAGTGTAGAGGGAGCGTTACGTAACTATCTCGCGTGTTTTTAAGGATATTAACTGTTCCTTGTAGTATGTCTAGAAAATTTTATTCGAAAACAGTGAAACTATCGCACCTACCAGATAATCATGCGAAAGGTTAGTTTAGGATGGAGGAATTTTGCTCTATGTTATTTAAGGCAGGATACCACCTTTGACTGCGATTTTGGAGGCGTTTTTCATGAATTTTTTTTGCATACAAAGAATGCGCAGAAACAAAATCGGTTTCGGTCATTCATTAATGTAACTTTAATCTGTAATTACACATTTTTTGAAACTGAAAAAGTAAAAAATAATCTCTTGTAGGTGGCGCCAAAATACACTCCTTTGGAGAAACATCGTTAGACGGCGTGTCAAATTCCGCTCTGTACGTGGCTCTTAGAAAAGAAACCAAAGAATGTCCCTATTAACAACAATATTGTTCAATGCTGTACGTAGGGATTTTACGAAATTTCGATTTTTAAGAAAATGGCGGCCATTTTAACGAAAAGGTGAATTTTTTAGGGTAAAAAAGTTTAAAAAAATTTATAAAATTGCGCACCAAAAGAAAAATAACAACGCTACAGCAAAAGTCCTACGTACATCGTTAGATTACACCAATCGGAAGAATTGTGCAAAGTTTCAAGTGAATCCGATGAAAATTGTAGGAGTAATCTGACACGCTGATTTGGAAAACATCGTTTCGAGAAAAACGCGTTTAAAGTTTTATATAGATTTATATATCTGCTCCAATCCGGTTTTTACACAAGAAAAAGGTTCCGGCCACCTTTCTAATGAATGAATTTCGATTCTATACACTTGAAAGAGTACTTTGAGAACAAAAAAAAATTTCAATTTTTTTTAAGTGCAAAGGTGGTATCCTGCCTTAATAGGGGTATCTTTACCTTGATCTGTAATCACAGTTGTTTTAAATTAGATATTACTTAGGTCTTAATTGGATTCTAAAGGGTTAGTAAGTTAACTTTACGTACGATTATTAAATTCTTGGGGTGGTAATAATTTGAAACAACCCTTTTTCTACGCTTCCTAGCGTTCAAAGACATTTGTTTGTTTTACTCCAGAGGTCTTTCCCTTATACTGCAATCTAAAGGTAAATTTAATAATAATACGAGTTGGAATGCTTCAGCTAGATTCTCAGTTGAGTATGGATTAGGTTAGCAACAGTAAAATAATACATGCAGGTTGTACAAATGTAGTCCTTTATACTAGACCTAACTCAAACCTAACCCAGACCCGACACTAAATAGTATGATAATTCGTAGAGCATGGCGGGAGAACAGACCCCATTTTACGTACTCGTTATACCATACCTGCAAACGCACACACAGGTCACGTAAAGGAAATACATACTCAAAGATTCTGGAACTTAAGTTCCATTGCGTAAATTTAGTCGTGGTTACGTAAAGTGCCTAAAGAAATTCTATATAAAAACCCATGGATCAAAGGTTTGGAATCATAATATCGATCACTTAGCACTTTAGAGAGAATAGTTTTATACGCAGCTCGTTTTAAACATTTTATATTCGCATCAAACAATTTACTCAATTGCAACATGAATTATACAGAATTTACACTAGGAACAGAATAAATTTCAACCACATCTACATTTATAACTGAAAAGGGCATTCACTAATAGCTTGAAACTTCAATAGCAAATATTTATTCAATTGCAAGCCCCGGTTATTATAAAGCTTCTACAAAATTCAGTAAAAAATATGCTTTCTTTAAACAAAGAATCAGTTGTCGAAGAATCTTACTTGCAACTAAAACTATGTGTGTATAGACTGTAGAACATTGCAATAGAAAAAGGATGTTTTGCGGTATAAAGAATATTGAAAAATATTTTCGAAAATAATGTTTAACACGTGGAAGACTTTTTTAATGCTTCAGATTGCTCTCGTGCGATGGGTCCCTAAGAATGCAAAGAGTGTTTCTGTGCCTAGGCCGACGGTTTGATAAATGCGCGCGCGAGGGGTTCACTGTTTAATTAGGATCTGATCAAGTTAGTGTAATTATTTCAGAGGAACCTGAGGAGGCGTGGTTATGGGGTTTCACACAGTCCTCGGGTATGAAAGGGTTGCCGACAAGGTCGGCGCAAGGCGGAAATTAATTTGTTTTCGGTTAATTTCGGGTTTCGGCCGGACCACCCTGATTGCTTCGAAGATTGTTTAGTCTAACGGCGTTCTATAGACTGGCTCGCATGAATGGCCGTTCGTGTGAATGGGTGTCCGTGGACCGGTTATTAATTAGAATACGATTACAACTAATTACGTATCAGGGACGGCTAAATGGATCTTTTCAATCGCTCACACCCTGGGGCGCCTTCTACAAAAAAATAATGATATTCAATTATATCTTCCTTTGATTCAATAATCCGTGCTCTTTCGAAGAACGTCTTATTCAGAGTAGAATAGAATAAAGAACACAGTGAAGATTATGTGTGTCGGCGGAAAGGCAGATGCGAGTTTTTAATTAAACGCTTGATTATTCTTGGAGCTGTCATGTGATGAAGGAACTGTCTTGAAGCGCTGTGTTTTGGCAAATCGAAAAGGAAGATGGAATAATAATTCGATTACAGAATGATGATGTAATTACTATACCTACGAAGGAATTGATAAAACAAATTGAAGAAAACATATCCTTCACCATTTGAAAACGTGTGGATAAGGTAAATGTACCAATAACGAGCCATGCACCAGTACCTAGCCATCTGTTGAAATATTAATAATTGTTAAACTATGCACGTTAGATAAAATACATATTTGGTGTAATTTTCATTATTTAATTGTTCGGTTTAATATCTGAAGTTATATCGTCTTGTTTTTTTGTCTAGATATTTAGAAATACCATTTATACTCTCGAGGCCAGATATATGACGCGTTTTCAGACATTCGTTATGATATGGCTAAGAAGAGCGTGCTTCTTGTTAAGAGCATAATTATTATAGGATAATAGTTTTTTAGATAGAAAAAAGGGTTTTAGAATCTTGAAAATATTTGTAACACATAGAAAGAAAAAATTTGAATATGAAAACTATTTTTTATTTAAATATTTACATGGCTATTTATCGGTGCAAACAAATCTTGTTAGCCCAGTAACTAACCACGTGTTCAATAAATCGGGTGAAGTGAGTTGCAAATGTTAATCGGCATCGCCAGAGCAAAATTACGAAAAAAGTGTGAATTTCTGACACGATATTTGGAATAAAGCCGGTAAGTATTTTGATCATAAATCATAATATAAACATTATTTTTCTAGATAATAATGATAGCATTTAATTTAAGTTTATTAAAGTTTATGTATATGTACAGTTTAATGAATTTGGTGGTTGTTTTGACTCTTATATAAAATAACCACAAACTTCTATTGATAGTGTAAGTAAACTTATTGTTTTTTGCATTTATTTTCTAATCTGTTTATTATGGTTATTTATACAATAATTTTATATTTCTATACTTCTTAATTTTCCTTAACAGATTTTTCAATTTAAGGCAAAGAATCAGTTTTTAAAATAATTTTTACACGATTATAAACCCTATGGCTAGGTACTGGGACATGAAAATCGGGCCGCTAGGTCAATCGCGTGAGGTTGGCTATATATTGGTACATTTACACGTACAAATATTCTTGTTTATTTTACGTTAAATATGTAAAAAAACAAAATTTTGTTATGTGAGTACTGATGAGAAACAACAAAATCTTTATGAATGAAAAAAAGTTTCACTTAAATTGTTAATTTTATACACAATATTCATTATACTTTGTCACCGTTTCCTTAAACGGCTAGTTATTGGTACATTTACCTTACCTTCAAACTCTAAAAAGGAATGTCCCTGAATCTTTCGGAATTTATAATAAGTGAATGGACTTCAAATTTTTGTAGTACATTCTAAAATATATAGTCTATTTAACTATGGTGAGTTTTGGCTTGGGTGGTCTAATTCTTGCGCGCAAAGCAGAGATGGGCAAAAAATTATTTGAAATAAAAATTTGTGTACGAAATTTTTATTTCAAATAATTTTTTGCCCATCTCTGGCGCAAAGTGTGTTCATTTAACATTTCTTCTCGTTTTTTACCCTACGTCCACCCTCTATCGCTGGTATCGCTCTAAAATTTACGTAGTGCCCACAATTTTCATAGCAATACGATTGATAAAATGATTCGTGTCTAACTTATTGTTAGTTTGCCCACAACAGTGACCCACACATTTTTGCAATAACATTTTCCTGCACTTTATATCTGCACGAATTTAAGAATCACCTATCGTTTTCGCGGTACATAGGCCGAGTACCGAAATTGGCGGACATTCGCTTCGTCGGCGCAACGTATCTGTTTAATCGTTAGTTGCAAAGATTTATCGACGTCACCAGCGATCCGTTTCGCTATCCGAAATCATTTTTCGATTGATTATCGGCGTCCGCCCTTTCTCCCCGACTTTTACCTCCGACCGAATGTCGACGAAAAGCGCTACGCGATCGATCACCACATCGACCGATATCTTCCATCCCTTTATAGAAAACCCCGAATTCTATGCTTCCGAATGTAACCGACAACAACGCATCGCAACGAATGACGAGTGGCCGTGGTCCGTTCGGCTTTTCGATGATCACGCGCAAGGTCGAAATTCTCCTGGTGCGCCGTGTTCCTAATTAATTTCTGAGCAATTCTCGCGCGTTTCGACTGGCTTTCTCTAAAAAATCGCGGATAGAATGCAACTTACAGTCCTGCGCCACGAGTAAACGCAATTATCGAGCTGCAGCGCTCTGGGTCGTCGTTCCGAGAAATTCTTTTGAACCTTGAAGCTGCGATGTGCACGAATCGACTGCGCAGAATAATGGATACTTTCAAAAATAAATTCCAATAAAATTATTAAAAATCGCTTCACAGCATTCGCTTGTACTCTCGTCGCTCCCCGAAGAAATGTTACCTGCACCCAATCTGTGAACACTGTGAATTACGCTTATATTAAGTCGGCGCATAACTAATTTCGTTTTTCATTAAGGGGGAACACCACTGTGACGGCCGGAAATGTAAGCCATTTTTAAGAATTTTTTTTCAGGAATAATTTACAGTTTTCATAGAAAATTTTAATTATCTATCTTTAGTACGCTGTCTTAAGAGACTATACAAAAAAAAATAGAAAACATGCATAAATTTTAATATATTAATGTATTAATTTTAATATATTAATGTGTAACTATGGAACAGCAGGTCCGAAATTAAATTTCATTTTTTTTTTATAAACTACATGAGTGTAGTTTCCGTTGTGCGTACGGATTCTTTGATTGAAAACCAATTTTTTTAAATACGCTCGTAAAACTGTCCATCTTATTCGCGGATTTCCGAAAATTTTCTTCTAAAGCGCACCATTTTTACAAAAATAATTTGATTAAGAAATCGGTACGCACAACGGAAACCACACTCATATAGTTTATAAAAAAAAAATTAAATTTGATTTCGGATCTGCTGTCCAATAATTACAAATTCGACCAGCTCGCATGGGGGGTCTAGAAGATTAATTAATATATTAAAATTTATGGATGTTCTTCTATTTATTTTTTTTGTATAGGGTAAAAGACCCAATTACTGTCACCTACCCAATTACTGTCGCCCTATGCTGTTTTACTTAAAATAAGCCTTAAACCATGTGAATTCATACACGAAAAAATTTTAACATACATTTAAAATTGTAATTTATGCGAGGAAAAGCAGGAATTAATTTTTTCTTCTTTAATTTTAATAAGATGGTAAAAAGTTTTAAGTTGGTTACGCTGTTATTGTCACTTGTCATTCCTACCATTTCACGTGCGTGCGCGTATTGACATAACCTTGTCCAATTTCGAAATTCTTGACAACGTAACCGTACACGTTTTGTAAGTACTATTGTTAATATTTATAACAGAATGTACTTTGACATCTTTTATTAAAATAGCAAAATTCCTATATTTATTCTCGTTTACTCCTTGCTGAACTAGAATTTAAAACTGACAATAATTGGGATGTCAGTAATTCGATTGAACACATATCACAGGTGACAGTATTAGCTCCCGTCATATATTTTTTAAATCAATAAATTTATTAATAAAAATAGAGATTTTAAGAGTCATACAAATTTTTTTCTTCAACTAAACATATTAAATAATAATAAATAAATAGATAAACTTATGCCTGTGATCAATAAATACAAAAACTATGCGATACGGTCAGAATCAATCCTTAACCTGACAGTAATTGGGTCTTTTACCCTAGTCTCTTAAGACAGCGTACTAAAGGTAGGTAATATAAATTTTCTATGAAAACTGTAAATTATTACCGAAAAAAAATTCTTGAAAATGGCTAACTTTTCCGGCCGTCACAGTGGTGTTCCCCCTTGAGCCTTCTTTTTCCACCTTTCCTATTCCATGCGAGCCTCGACATTCTATTGAATGATCAACCTCTAACTGTCTTACAAGCTCATAAGACGACTGCGCAGGGTTCCCATTCAGTAATACCTGAAGATCGTCACCAAAATTGTCGTCTTTGAATCTCTCAAGTTTACAAAAAAATATATTGCAACGTCTAAAAGGTAACAGAGAAGTAAAAACTCATATCCGACACAGACGGATTTATAAAACACCTTTTATTCCCCACAAAAAACATATGAGATATTGTGCCATTAAAACGAAATGAACAGGATGAACACTTAAGAAAAGTCTGTCGTTCGCGAAGAATCTTGTGTCGTGGTTCCTCAGCCGGCATCCTTGGAGCGTGCCGCGGCGGTTCCTGTTCAGCGGAAGAAGTGTAGATTGCGGTAGATGGTGGTTATTTTCTGTCTGCAGTCCCCTTGGCAGCGCGAGATGCCGCACCGTCGCTGGCAGCCGTCTGGAACAACCTATTTTGTTTATCGACCAGGGACGATCCGAGTGCCTGCACCGCGAATTTTATCGCCCGCCGTTCCTATGGCCAACCTTGGACGCGGCCTCGTCCACCTCGTTCCAGGAGCCGAGTCGATTGTTGTACGCGGGCTCGGTGCTGAAACGGAGACACAGGTTCCTCAGCGACCTCTCCATCTCTTCGCCCGACACGCTGCTTTTCCCGGCGGTCACCGCCAAGCTCCTTGCGTCCTGCAGAGACTCCTCCAGTATGTCTGCCAGGACCGTCGACAGAATGATCTCAGCCTTCTTCGATATGACGTACGTCCGATCTGTGTGTTGAGAGCGCCATTTTGTAGGCTTACATACCGAAAACTGGAACGTTTCTGTAATATACGGGAGTGATTTCAGCGGTGGCTTCGGCACTGGGAACTGACGAAAGGGGTTGATGCGAATGTTTGTTCTACTGGATCTGCTCTTCGAGTTGGGGACATTTTTGAGCGTACAGTTTATGATCGAGGGGTTTAAGAATTCGCGTTGCAAGCCGAGGTGGTGCGACGGTTTCACTTCGATATTATTAATCTTCTGAATCTTCTCATGATCTTGAGAAACGAGGGTTGAAGCGATGAATAGAACGCTAGGAAAGTAATAAACCACTTTGTTGATAGCAACTTCCAAGTGGAAATGTACGTTTTAAATAAGAAAACGACGCACGAGTTTCTCAGTTTCGTGTAGATACGTGGACGTTAAGACACTTTGCAAATCAGCTTGCCGATTGCAAGCGAAAGGGTGAAATGGCAAAGGGAAAATATGGGTCGAAGGATTCGATCTATGCGGATAAGCTCTCTAGGGAAAAAAGACGTTGAAGAGCGAATGAGAATGTATGGACAGGTTTCGATGCCTCGGAGCGGACCTTATTTCGAATTATGAAATATCGTTCGGTGGCTCACTGGGGCGCGCCACAAAGCTTTCTTTGGTTCGTTCGTTTTCCTTGAAACTGCTGAGGGACGCTTTTGTCGAAGCATACAGGAGGAAACGATGAGACTCGTTATCGTCCGTGCGTTTACAATAAGAGACAAATCTGAACTTCGCGTTGGATTTATCACGTAGGAGGAAGATAATGTATTAAAAAAGCTGCGACAGTGGAAGCATGGACGGGTGTATTCTTTATCGTAATGCGCGGCTTTGTCATCGACGTAATATCCTTTTTGCGATTCGAAACGCGAGCTGTCCCTCCGAGTGATATTTTGTTAACTTTAGTAATTCTTCTACGTGCAAATCAAGTTGAGAAAAATTTACAGCAAATTCCCTATTCGCAATCCTTTCCCCAGCAGATTGCAATTCTTCATTTCATCGTTGCGTCGTCTTCTTCCATAATTCAGGGGAGAAAGTCAATAGTGTGGCAGACGTTAACATCGTTTCATTCCGCGAAAGAAAGTTGGTACAAATGACGAGGCACTGTTGTAAGCACGCAGAAAAATGACCATTAAGAGATATAATGGACCGAAGGACGAAAGAATTCCATTGGACTCGCGAATCGAAAGGCTGTCGGTAGTTTTCAATCAGGATTGTGACGCCGAACTTAACCCGCGATTCAGGGGTGAGTCATGTCGCGTACACATAGGTGTGGCCGCCATTTTATAGGCGTGGGTGTATTTCATTTCGTAATGTACGAGACCACTTCGCTCTGGCACCCTTCCACCGGTATCTACACCCTTCTGCCTCCATTTACAGTGATTTTCCAACCCCTACACTAGGGTGGAGTGAAAAAAACGTTTTTTCGATGATCAATTTCTAATAGTGCGGAAAAGTTGTCTACTTGGCCCAATAAAACGTGTAAAAAATTTCAGCCCGATCGGATAATTTCTTCTGTGTGCACCAAAGGCCTTAACTTTCAAAATTTTAGTACAAAACTTAAAATTAAAAAAAATATATATAAAATACAAAATACATAAAAAAAAACAATTAAATTATTAAAAAAAAACGAAAGAAATATAAAATACAAAAAACAAGGAGCCCGACGTACAGCTACCTCCGCGTGGTTGGTCCTGGGCCACTTGTTCCGTTTGGAAAGTGAGCGAAGAGCTGCATTTTTTTATAGTTTACAGTGCCATTCCTATCGTTCCGAAACCAGCCACGGGTGTTCCTTTGCTTCATTTACGCAACAAATATAGTCTTGGGTATAAAAAAAAGGCAGAATCCACCAGCTGAAGAAAGCTGCAGTTTCTTAAGTTTTGTACTAAAATTTTGAAAGTTAAGGCCTTTGGTGCACACAGAAGAAATTATCCGATCGAGCTGATATTTTTTACACGTTTTATTGGGCCAAGTAGACAACTTTTACGCACTATTAGAATTTGATCATTGAAAAAATGTTTTTTTTACTCCACCCTACCCTACACCTTCTCCGTCTGCCCTTCGCGCGCCCCCGCCGGGTATCGTGGTGATTTACATATCGAAATAAAAATTGTATACATTGTAAATAATCTCACTTCCATCTTAATAACTGTCACTATAATCCAAAGGCGACACAAAACTCTTTAAAAAAAAAAAAAAAACGAAATGGAAAGATTACATGTTATTCCCTTCGTGCAATTTTTATTATTCTCGTACGCTATCTGCGTCTGATTATCGAATAATTGTTGAACGATGCAATATGCAAAATGCAATCAGATCCAATAATGCCAGTTAACCTTTACAGACATTGGGCGCTAATCGGTGAACGTTTAGAAATTTATGCTCGTCCAGCTTGTCCAATGATACTGTGTGTATAGTTAATCTTGTAAATATCGATATCGTTTCGTTATTTATAGATGTTTACGTGACAGTTTGAATGCTAGGGTTCAATAAGAGAGAGGTTTGTGTATTTTAGAGGTGATGTTGGTTACTTGTGCCTCTTTTTATCCTTGAACGCTTTTTATTGCTGTTCCGGCTAGGGGTGCTCTTGCGGCGCATACTTTTCTACGAAAATTATAATTGCCCCCCGTCAGAACATATCTCGTGAAACATTAATTTGTTGAACTCCGTGGAATTTGATGCTCTTGTGCAGATATCCAAATGGCGTACTGTTTACTCGTTCGCAACTCAGTTCACGATACAAGGGAATTAATTAGAAGACGAGCATAGGGCGCGCGATGCGAAGAGGGAAAACGAGGGGGATACTTTGTAACTTTTTTTCGGAGAATTCTATTTTTCTGATCATTTTAAAAATGTTTCAACTGACAAAGGAACAAAGGTATTCGTGCATCGTATGTATGTAAACCTTCAGATAACTTTTGGAGAAAACTGGAAATGTTAAAACATTTTTTAGACACACTTGTAGAGACCAGCAAAGACCCGTGAAAATCTGAATTTTTGAGTTACTGATGTTCCCTCGTAAAAGACACTCAGAAACTGTAAAACTTACGAGAATTAGTAACTAAAACTTCGATCAAAATGAAACTGATTTATTATACAAATATATTTACATATCCAGTATCAATATTTCTCCACAAATCTCATAAATCAGAAAGTGAAGGACAGAATTGTCAGAAAAATCAAGGGAATAAGAAATACATAGCCATATAGATACAAAGGGGAAAAAATGTAAAAAAAATTTTATGATAAACGATTTTATTAAAAACGCACTAAAAACTAAAAAATAATTATTTTCTTGTACTACAATTTCGATAGTGATATACTACGAACGCGTGCAAAGTTTCAGTTTTACTATTCATACATACGTGACGGATCATTTCTCGATAAATTGTCTATTTTCGGTAATCGCGATGCGACTGGCGTCCCGAACGCATCTGCTATTTGTCGTTTTCACAAACAACGCAAGTGGCTGAGTTCAAGGCGTTTGGATTTGCGGTTATGGATTATATTTATTGGTGACTGGGTAATTTTTTCACCCCCTCGGGGTTAATTTTTTTTTAAATATTGTATTGTCATCCAAACTACGCACGCCTGCAAAGTGTCAAGCCAAGTGGATAGTTGGAAGTTGGTTAAATTTGAGATGCCAGATTTGAATCATACATACAAACAGAGGATCGAAGCAGAATGAAATCGTTTAAAAATGCATGGACGCTGTGTGACAATGGAAAAGATTTAACAAATCCAGGATTGCAAAGGCAGAATTTATTCGAGCATAATGCATATCGCAGGGAATGTTTATCGTACGTCATGTAGTATTAAAATCGTAGTCACGTAAACGTTCCAATTCGTCGACGTGAGGTTGCATCTTAGTGGAAGCTAAGGAGATACAATTTTTCCTACGAGCATTCGCATACTATATGCAGCCAAAGTCTCGAGCACGGAGAGTACGGTCCTGTAAAATATACATAAAATGCATGCACGATGCATTCAATAGTAACGTTAAAGGCGTGTCCGAAAAAAGACCATCGTGTTCTCGCATTTTCTTGCTTTGATACCGCCTCCACCATGGCTTACAATATATTTCAAGTAATATCTCCTACCTGTTTCAGATTTTGCACGAAAAAAATATTAAAAATTAATTAAACAAACCAAGTACGTTTTTCGTCAAGAGAAGGTTATGAAGCTTGGAGTACCGTGGTCTGTCTACCTTCTCCCTTAAGGGGACTTAGAATACATTTTTATACAAAGCATCTGTTTGCTTAAGCACATGTCAGTCAAGAACATATCGACGTGCGTTACGAAAAGTAGCACGTTTCAATTTTCTTACGAAAAGTAGCACGTTTTGGTTTGCCACGAAAAGAAGCACGTTCCATCGTTTCTGACGAATATTAGCACGTTTGGTCTTCTGCCGCGAAGACTAACACATTTGACTGCCTCGCCACGAAGAATAGCACATTTCGTACTGTTGCGACGAAAACTAGCACGTTATACTGTTTCGCCACGAATAATAGCACGTTTGGGAATTTATGGCGAAAACTAACATATTATCCGGTTTGGCCACGAAGAATAGCTCGTTTTGGATTATACTGCAGACTGCAGAAACTATCGCGTTTCAGCGCGTGGGCAGTTTAAAAGAATTCAACTGTTGAAAATATTGTTTAATAAATAATAATTCCATCTAATCTCCAAAAGACAACATATATGAAAATTTTAATCTACATAATTTGAGTAATGGAGGGTGCGGGAATTGCGAACGCGGGGTAAACGCGAACATGCTACTTTTCGTGGCAAACCGCTCTAACGTGCTAGTTTTCGCAGCGAAAGACGAAACATGTTATTTTTCGTGGCAAACCGCTCAAACGTGCTAGTTTTCGTAGCGAAACCCGAAACGTGATAGTTTACGTGGCAAACCGCTCAAACGTGCTAGTTTTCGCAGCGAAAGACGAAACATGCTATTTTTCGTGGCAAACCGCTCAAATGTGCTAGTTTTCGCAGCGAAAACCGAAACGTGCTAGTTTTCGTAAGAACGAAGGCAAACGTGCTACTTTTCGTAAGAAAATTGAAACGTGCTACTTTTCGTAACGCACGTCGATATGACAGCAGCGGAAGAAAGTTAAACTACCGCTGAAGATTTGTTGCCAGACTTCATGCACGTAAATCTTAACTTACATTTCGAAGAAATATATAAATCTTCTTCTTCGCCGTCGTTTCAAATATTCTGAATTTTATTCTTCCCAGAGCAACAATTGAAAAATTGTTTTCCATAAAATTTTCAGGAGAAACCCTAAGAACTTACTTATAGCCTTATTACTAAGTTTAAATTGATTCAATTCTAATCTGTTTCGTGTTAAAGCTGAACTGAAATACGCATTAAAATATGTCACGGCGAAAATATCAAATTCACGAAAATGTCCAATTACTCAAACTAAAAGGACCTACCTATAACATTTCAAATAACCTAGGTTATCTGTGCGCAATACAGCCGTTTGGAACGCGAAAACGTTTGTTACGTTCGAAAAGTGGCTACTTGTTAATAGAGTCATCAAGGAAAACGTGCAATGGACTGAAACGAAATCCTTTGAACTGCAATGGTTCATATAAAGCAATGGATACAGAGTGCAGCGAGCAGAAGCCCGCCACTCTATCGCACTTTGGAGTCGCCTTGATTATTATGCATTGCTATGTAAATGAATGGATATTTAATAGACCTCCACGATACAGAGGTAGCTGGGACGAGACGGCGGAAAGATTTTCTGTTGCTCGTCGAAAATTGGAGATGCCTGGCCAAGTGCAGAGGATTAAAGGTTCCCGAGGCTTCTGGTTCTGACAATGAGAATAGAATTTTAGGGGTGAACGATGCCATCCCCTGTAGAGACGTCAGAGGAATCAAGGAAATTGCTATGAGGACAAGTAGAATATACATGCTTTGCACTTCTTTGCGTTTAAAAGAGGGAAATTATTCTTGGTACCGTACACTGTTTTCTAATTAGGGTAAATCCGGGAGACGCGGTCGGGCCGGAGAGTTGGTCGTGTCGCTATATTTCAGAGTCTATACGTAAAAATGCATTAAAGTGCAGACCAATTACTTCTCTAGAAGCCAAATAGTTGAATGAATAGCGTTATTTCGCTTCCTTCTGTGTTTTTCTGGATTTATAGGCTATAAAAGGTAAATTGATGTTACATTTAACCTCTTTTGTCAAACAGCGGTTGTACAGAATCGTATTTAAAATATACTTCTAAGTTTATTTTCCTTTAATGTTTGGAATAATAAGATAGTAGAGATATTTAGGGACAATGCAGCCAAAGTATTTGGCCATATTAACTCTTCCTCTCAAAGCTAACGAGAAGACCATGTCTCGCTGCAGAAAGGTGAGATGGTCGAGTTATGATTTTTTTATTATTTTTGTTTATTTTTTTATTTTTTATTATTATTTTATTATTATTTTTGTTTATTTAGTTTATTTATTCACTTTTGTATTCATTTGCCTTGCTAATCGCCAGTAGGTAATTCACTTTTTCTTTGATGTGTTCTTTACTTGTTTAGCGTAAACAAATTAAATATCAATGAATCCGTAGTTGTAATCGCTCATAAATAACTTTGCTTTATCCTTTGTTAATTTTCCATGAATAATTATCTGAGTGGTCTCTGCCAACGACGAAAACCATTTCTCCCGGCACCTCGGGGGAGGTGGTCAGATGTCATGACTTCAGTTTTCAACCCGATTTACAGTAAATATTGTCTTAAAGCAAATATCGACCAGTTTTTCTGAATCGGCCTAAAATTCCGAACATGTTAGGTTTGTTCTGATAAAATTAGTAATATCTATATTAGTTTTAATAAATATTTTATATTAGGTCGACCGCGTCTCCCGGATTTACCCTAATTATGTTGGCTACGGATCTCGTTCCAGAGATTTTTGTAACACTTTTAGTGTCTGTTGTGTCGATGCATAGTGTTTTACATATATCACAGGGTTAAATGAAAATTAAAGGCTGCGGAAGGTAGGTTTCTATGAAATTTTAACCCTTCGTAGTCACACGGGGTTAATCGCAACCCCAGGAAATTTTCGAGTTCAAATGTCGCGCCATTATGAATTCAGAATGAATGTAGATCTTAATATTAGAATTTAAAAACTCGGCGAATTTTAAGAAAAATAATCGCTTTGAAATAAACTAAATTTCGACCGTAAAATTTAACTACAATGGTATCGGCGCACAGGATCGGTCAGATTAATCTGACCGACCGCTTTTTTCCACAACTATTTTTTCAGCTACAAATTTCATCATATCAAAATTTAAATTTCTAGAAAAAGACTATTAAAGCATGCTTGTATGAATATCACGAATGCACATTGTACAATTATCACTCAAAAGTTAAACGATTCAGAAATAAGAAAATGGTAACTTAAAAATGACTAGGGTGCAGTGAACCCCATGTGATCAATTCGTGATTATAAGTAGGTGTGACCACGGAGGGTTAATTCGTAGAAACGACCTACAGGGCGGGCAGATAACTTATTGTTACTTTCAAATCGTTTTACAGACTATAAACCCAAAAGCACAGAATTCTGAATTTTTTCCTACACCTAATATGTAGGTATGTAATAGTTACATAAATGAAAGACACGAGTAGAGCTTCCACAAAGAACATAAACGTATATTCTATATATAGTAATATATACAAAGTAAACTTGAAAACATAAGGAAATATAAAAGTGAAAAAGGAAAATTACAATTGTTAACTTCGCTTTGCTTGCATGTGTCGAATCCGAGAGACGAGTGAGGGACTAGCAACGGGAAGTAGCGACGGCCGTGTCCTAAGGCCGGAAGTGCGGCGCCCTCACTATTTACGAATACAGGGAACCGCTTCAAGGTATATACAAACTATAAACCAGGACCATTCACCTAAAAGCAGCAAGAGTGTCCAAGAAATATTAAAAATTACACTATTCTGATTCCTGTCAGCAGCCGTTACCAACAACATCCACTAAAACTCGGACAAGACTCCATGACTATCGATAACCCACTTTTCATGTATCTCCTTCCACCCCCTGTTGCGCCACTTACCCGAATTTATCAGAATAAACCTGCCATCACTGGGGGCGGCATCAGTTTACCGTTCTCTGGCAACTATTTTCTCGGTTAAAAGCTCGGCCCATTTTCCCCGGATATACGAGCAGAAAGCGCCGCTAACGGCGGCGTTCTTCAGGCATTAGCCCCTTTTGACCCGCGGAACTTCGTCGTCGTCGCATTCACCCAGAAAAATAGCGTAATTTCGTAAACCCGCGGCCGCGGCCTTCGCCGAAGGACGCGCAGCCTCTTTTCAGAGCGGCTAAGCGCGGAAAACGTCGATTCGCAGGGTGCAATTAGTCGCTTTCGAGCAGCTGCAGCGGCGTGGAGAAATTTTCCTGGTAAATTGCTGCACGCGTACCCAAGGGGTGCGGGGTGGCTTCGCGTTGTCGTAAAAATTCACGGCGGCGCGCGCGATATCTCGATATTCCCGATTTCGAGAGCTCCGTCGCGTCTGCCGACCCCCGCGGGGCTTTCAACCCCCGACGCCCTTACTTTTTCCCGCGCCGACCTCCTCCCCAGTGCCGACCCTCCCCCGCCCTTCATCCGCGGGTCGATACAAATTCTTGTGAACACGGTCCAGGGACTCGTGTCAATGAAGAGATAAATCTCCTTCAGGCGTAACGCAACTGCGCGGCGGAAGGAATTTACAACCGTGACGGGACGGGAACGGCGCCGTTTGAAATTTTGATGAGGATCGATGGGGGCTTGGAGAGCGGGCACGCGGAGAGAGATTTCTGAATAGGAAGTGAGATTGAAGGTACGGGGTGTTCACCCCGTATAGCGACAGAGGTTCAAGTGAATTGAAGATGTGGTGATGGTAAGTGTGTACAATTCTGCTAAGTGGAGCAGACCGTATGAATCGGACGATAAATGGAAACAATACATTCTTCCATAAATCGGTTCTAAAACGTTACAAAAATATACTCTCAAAGTTATAGGCCGAAATTCCACTCCCTATTGATAATACAGCCTGGCGAGTCAGCGTGCCTCCGAGCGCCGAGCATAGGGTGACTGTACCTAATATCGCCAGGCAAAAGTTAAATCGCTGTCGATTGAATAATAATTGATATTTTTCCATGCAGTTCGTTTCAAAGTAAAGAGAAATTATTCATCTTTCATGTAGCATATGTTAGAATCGTTGAAACCTACAAATTGTTAATTAGGACTCAAAAAACGTAAGACATGCAAAAATCGGGTCCTGAAAAAACTGTACCTACTATCGCCTACTCAAGAAATATTGATTAATTCATGTATATATGAGTTTTTAAAGTCATTTTCACATGTGCTTTTATTATTTCTTGCTCTATAAATGTCTTTTTATCCATCTTTGATTTCGTTTTTATTAGAATAATATAGAAATTTGGAAATATAGATTTTTAAAATATTTTATTTTTTACGTTCCGATGTACATATTGGACGAATAAATTTTATTTCGGTTGCTCCGCACATTTCGTGACCTCACCTGTAACAAGCATTACATCGAAACCATTGTTCTCCGGTAGGCGGTATTGAGAACACGCATACTGCTAAAAGAAAAACGCTATTTTCATTACGAAAAATATTTGAATCGATTTCATTTCTTAAGTACATCATTAATTAGGTATTTCTAGTAGATATTCTTGCATTCACAGATTTATTACTTACCTTCTCCGAATGTGACGTAAAATTGTGATAGTCCAATAAATTTTGACACTATTAAGATTCTCTAAAATCCTTCCCTTTCTGTAATTGTTGATCACATGATGCTGCAATTATAGTATGTCTTCCTACATATGTTTAGGTACTAATTCAGTGCATAACCGATAAATTTTAGAGCTTACTTTAAGAGATATAGCGAGTGGCGATATTAGGAACACTGGCGATATTAGGTACAGTCACCCTACATAAAACGCATTTTAAACGCGATTTTCTCGAAACCACGTTTTCAAAAATGGCGCCGGGGATAACTAAAAACTATTTGACCAGTCAACTTCAAATTTGGCACACTTTTAGTTTATAATATTCCTCAGAATATGAACCACAATGTTTAACCAAATCGTTCATTTTAACTACTGTTTTTAAACAAATAAAACGCGAGTTTTTGGCGTAAGTGTTTGAAGTTCCGCCATTTTTAAAATATGCAATTTTTTACATATGCACATAAATAAAAAAAATTATTGGCTTGTTTCACATAACTACCAGTGTTCAGGAAATGCTGCATGTTAACGCCATCTCTTTGGCCCACCGGTAATTAGACACTTGGCGTCTGCGCGCTGACTCATGTGGAGCGTCGATCACGGCCCCTTCCATCGACTTACAATCGATGGAAGGGGGACTGCTCTTGCTTCCAGGAAATAGATCGCGATTTCCTGGATCTCGCTCTCTGTTCGCGACTACGCTACGCTTCACACGTTCCTTTTGCTCACTTTACGCACTTTTGCGTAATCGCGCATTTGCCTCGCGAAGTTACGTCTTTGCTTGTAACTAGCTTTCGTGCCGACTTCACTATCGCGCTTGCTTCTTTGCTAAGCTTCGCTAAGTTAAGTAGTGCTAAAACACATAGACACTTACTGTAGATAGTGTAGCTTTATTTGGGACTTGTACATATATATTTAAATTATAACTCTGTGCCGTTCAGCTTCGTTCAGTGTCCTTATTCCGTTCCTAGCACTGATCCCTTATTAACTTTAATAACAACCAGAGACGCTACAACCGGCGCCGTTTCGCATCTCGAGAAAAAAACCTATTTCAGATACTGCCCTATTTCTTTTGAATTTATTATAATTTTACAGTTATAAAATTTTTTTTACTTTTCATAATATTAAATCTCTCATATATATTAAATAAAGTACCCTCAAAGTTACGAGAGGATTAGCGCATTGGTATGTTTGCAAAAGATTCCTACAAATTGATACAAAAATAAGCCGTTTACACGGGCTAGAGAAGGTACAGATATTGTATCGCGTAAGACGTTTTTCAGTGAACGCTTCTCTAATCGGATTGACTGGATTGCTCTCGCCGATTAATTTTAATAAATAGTCGTACCCACCGCTGGAACTGTACCGCGTGAACTCTACGCTATCAGCAACCCCTGAGAGTGAGTAAAATTCCGAACCTAAAAACTGTATTTACCTTCTCATTCGTATTCATGGATTCCTGTGTACGTTCATCAGGCACATTCTAAAGCAGCGCAAACGCAGAATATAGTGCCGCGTTTAAAGAACAAAGACCGCCCTTCCTCGAGACGGAAAAATTGCCGCTAAATAGCGTTTCGCATTTCACCAGGGCGACTTTCATTTGATACATTTTTTCCTGCCACGAAAAATGTGCGGGGGCGGAGGGGCTACGGGGTTGACCTGCTTTAGGTGTTTCGCAGGAACGAAGACCAACTTTGTTTATTAAACTTTTCATACCGCTCTGTGCAGTAACGAACGCTGCACTCCGCTGTAAAAACGGCTCGTAAAAATCCGCGCATCGTGCCGGGAACAATATCCCCGATATTCGCAGTTTCGGGGGCGGAACGCTACGCGGATGCAGAATTCCCTCGGGGCTTTTGCCGAGGTTACTTCCGTTTCATGGTCACGGACGCGGACCACGGTTAATAGACCCTTTCCCCCTCCAATCGGACGCTGCGGATCCTCTAGTTAAACACCACATTCAGCAGACTATTCAGACGGATTAAAACGCGGACTGTTAAATGACTTTTCAACTGGAGGACTTTAGGATTTAACCGAGGAGGGGGGCTTGTATGTTTATTATCGGGGGGTGGTAGTTTCGGTGGATCGACTTGTGGGTTGTCACATTGAGCTGATAGGTAACAGTTGTGAAATAAGCCTTTTTGTAAAAATCCCAGGTTTTTTACAACATTTTTATCTCAAGGAGGCTGAGGAATCATAGCCTTTTTGTAATACGGCAAGACATCCCCAGCCTTAATGTAATGGAAACATTCAACAGCACAAAGTATCGAAGTACCAAAGTCACCTTGGATTAGACTTCGAATTGGTAGATATTACCGTTAAGGAACTAGTTTCTGATCAGTTTAGAAGGTTTCCCGCTTTAATATTTATTTTTAACCTAATAAAACATTAAACCATAGCCTTTTTTTATACTAAAAGTTGAATTAATGTTTAAACTTCAAGGAAAAATTGTAAAAAGTTGAAAATAAATATATAATTTAAATACTTATAAGGTATGGAATAATAAGGTGACTAGGAACTAGTTTTTAATCATCTAAAACTAACAATACTAACTGCTTTCACAGACAACACATATATTTTTGAATTATCAATTTTTATGTTAGTAATTATTTCAAACAATTATTTATTGACATAAACTCAAAAGAACGATTTATTTCATGAACTGATAAAAAATTAGTGCCTGATCAAGAACTAGTTCCTTAACGGTATAGAATTTTAAAACTCGAACACTATAACGATTCCGTTCAACGCAAACTTTCGAACCACCTTTTGGAAACAGCCCACATGTATCACGTCGTACAAACCACCCTGCTGTGATCATTTGTCAAAAAGAATTATTTCCCCTTATGTCGCTTTGAAACTCGGAAAATACATTTCTGCTGCAGGACCGGCCCAGTTAGCAGTTCGAATAACAAAATAGTACTAATTCACACCGAACTCAACGTGGTTTGCTGCGAAACCAATAACCATGCCGACTGCAGCCTAATTACCGTCGTCATTCCGAGGTTCCAAGCGCGGCGACCAGCGCGTGGCAGAAACGAATCGTTTCGCGGGGGTTTATAATTAAATTTTTTAATTCGGATATTAGTCTTCTGCCGCGATGGATGATGTGTACGATCCACGGGGCGCTACGGCCCGGGGCGCATCCTCTGACGAGAAAAAGGCGGCGAAATGGAAACGGAGATAAAGCGACTATGAACAGCGCTCAGCCTTTGTCGCGTTTCCTATCCCTTTCCGTCGTTATTAAATTTCCAAATCAACGGTCGCGAATTATTTCGGTTTTCGGAGCGGGAATGTTTTTTTTTTTTTTCCCCCGTTCATTATTCGAGCTAGCTGGCTCGCAGCCTTGATTTAGGGGAGAGGCCTTCGGCGCTGGCTCGGACGAACGATTTTATACGAGGGGAGGGAAATAATTATTACCGTGGAAAGAGTCGGGAAGTTCCAGAGAGTTACGGAGTTCTCCCAACTAATCGTAGAATTCGTTCCTTCGAAAGGAAAACACACGTCCCGCGTTCAGCGCCCAGGAAGTAAAATTTACGAGGCACCGAAATGTTAGAGCGTCCGTCATAAATTTCGGAACGAGCACGAAAGAGCTGGGGCGGTATATCAGCGCTCGGGGTTCACGATGAAAATACTGTCGCGAGTTAGCGATAAGCCTCGAGGAAATAGCTTACTGGTTGCTCATAGAAATCACCAGATATTTCGGGGGTGGATGGTTTCTGATCTGCAGGATATTCGCGTTGTTACGGACAACGCTTTCCTTTCCGCTCCGCATCTACATTGGGTGGAGTTGGGTGTGGGCAAAAAGTATTTGAAATAAAGAATAGGAGGTAGTTATTGTAATAGAATAGAATTTACTTTGAAAAACAAAATATAGCTGTATGTGGGTGAAAAATCCAAATGCAAAATTGCGTTTCCAGTGGCAAAAGTGTATTCAAATACTTGAAAAATCTTAAGAATTGGAAACATTCTAACAAACTGGTTTGCAGATTCAATGACATCTCATTTTAATATTCTTAACGTGTCATTCAGCTGCATAAAACTGGAAAATACAGGTGCGCCAAGATGTACTGGCCCTGCTGGGACTGCCAGTTAGAACCGCATTGAATTTTGAACTGGATCTATCTGGTTCAATGCGGTACTATCTGGATTTCCAAGCAGTGATTTTTGGCAGTTCAAAAAAGAATCCGGTTCAATGCGGATATCCAGGTCGATGGATGAAACAGGATTTGCAGGTCCAAAATTGATCAGTTTCTATCAGCAATTGCCATTTGTATAAAACCGGAAGGTTCGTATCTGAAATTGCGGATCAAAAATCTTACGGATTCAATCTGGAAATCCACAAGCTCTTTCGAGTCCGTCGCGATCCGGATTGGTGGAGCAAATAATTAATGGAATGCTTGTGGGGTTCGAAGAGAAAAAATTTAGCCCGGTTTCCAATGGATTGGCGGATAGAAAATTAATGCGGTTCCTTCCGGTTTTACGAAACTCATACTTCGAAATAATTGATTTGGTTCGAACACCGCTAGGTGGCCGCGATACTGGTAACTCCTCTCGCAGCAGCGATGTGCGCCGCGATACATAAAATCGGCGCCGCGAGCTAACGAGGCAGCTTGCTCCGTGATCAAGACTTCGATGCAAGATTGATACGGCAGAAATTCTCTTGATATAGTAGGTTTAAGAATAAAATTATATCAAACCTCAACTGACGGTGTAAGTGGTAACGGTTATTCGATGACTCCTTGATAACCTGAGTAAATCGGTCGAGCGACCATAAATGTGTCGCGAATACAAATAAAACCAGGTAGTAAAATGGCTTGGAAAAACTGATGAGATTCATCTGAATTTTGATCTACACTTCTAGATTCTACTTAGAAACAACTAAAAATTTGAGTCGATTTCATCCCAGAAATATGTGTGTTTGAACATGCATTTACGATATGCAAATCTGTGTAAGAACTGGTAGCAAAATAACTTTAAAAGACCAATAGATTCCATTTTGGTTTGGATCTGGATTTCCAACCAGCTTACAAAATGAACAAAGTTACTCAAGAAGTTTAGTAGTAAATATGCGAGTTACTTCGTGTAAATCCGAGCAGAACCGATGACAAATTGTGCTAGGAAATGCAGATAGGGTAAATCCGGGAGACGCGGTCGGGCCGGAGAGTTGGTCGTGTCGCTATATTTCAGAGTCTATACGTAAAAATGCATTAAAGTGCAGACCAATTACTTCTCTAGAAGCCAAATAGTTGAATGAATAGCGTTATTTCGCTTCCTTCTGTGGTTTTCTGGATTTATAGGCTATAAAAGGTAAATTGATGTTACGTTTAACCTCTTTTGTCAAACAGCGGTTGTACAGAATCGTATTTAAAATATACTTCTAAGTGTATTTTCCTTTAATGTTTGGAATAATAAGATAGTAGAGACATTGAGGGACAATGCAGCCAAAGTATTTGGCCATATTAACTCTTCCTCTCAAAGCTAACGAGAAGACCATGTCTCGCTGCAGAAAGGTGAGATGGTCGAGCTATGATTTTTTTATTATTTTTGTTTATTTTTTTATTTTTTATTATTATTTTATTATTATTTTTGTTTATTTAGTTTATTTATTCACTTTTGTATTCATTTGCCTTGCTAATCGCCAGTAGGTAATTCACTTTTTCTTTGATGTGTTCTTTACTTGTTTAGCGTAAACAAATTAAATATCAATGAATCCGTAGTTGTATTCACTCATAAATAATTTTGCTTTATCCTTTGTTAATTTTCCATGAATAATTATGTGAGTGGTCTCTGCCAACGACGAAAACCATTTCTCCCGGCACCTCGGGGGAGGTGGTCAGATGTCATGACTTCAGTTTTCAACCCGATTTACAGTAAATATTGTCTTAAAGCAAATATCGACCAGTTTTCCTGAATCGGCATAAAATTCTGAACATATTAGGTTTGTTCTGATAAAATAAGTAATATCTATATTAGTTTAAATAGCCATTTTATATTAGGTCGACCGCGTGTCCCGGATTTACCCTAGATACCATCAAGATTTTTACATGCATACCGTTAAGGAACTAGTTTCTGTTCAGTTTAGAAGGTTTCCCGCTTTAATATTTATTTTTAACCTAATAAAACATTAAACCATAGACTTTTTTTATACTAAAAGTTGAATTAATGTTTAAACTTCAAGGAAAAATTTTAAAAAGTTGAAAATAAATATATAATTTAAATACTTATAAGGTATGGAATAATAAGGTGACTAGGAACTAGTTTTTAATCATCTAAAACTAACAATACTAACTGCTTTCACAGACAACACATATATTTTTGAATTATCAATTTTTATGTTAGTAATTATTTCAAACAATTATTTATTGACATCAACTCAAAAGAACGATTTATTTCATGAACTGATAAAAAATTAGTGCCTGATCAAGAACTAGTTCCTTAACGGTATCCGGTTTGAAACTGATAGAAAATATTTCATCTGGTTCAATCTGGATTTTACGGAAAGAAAACCGCATCAATCCGGATTAAAAAATTTTTTATGCGGTTCTAACTGGCAGTTCCAGCAGGGGGGAGCTCCAATATTAAAGAATTCTTTAAGCTCGAGATTTGACAGTTTATCCAGTGCAGGATAGCTCGCCTCATAATTCCTCCTCCAAACGTTACAATTGCTTGGTACACGTATTCATATCAAACGGAATATACTTGAAATAACAACTTCCCTTTGAAGCCATGTTAAGAGGTGACGATCCATTATTTTCATGCCATTTTCCCCCTTTGTCCTTGGTCTACCTGTAGAACTCTCACGCGCAGACGTTCAGCTTACACACCTTCGCGGAACAGGTACTTCAAACACGCTCTAAAAATTACTTTTTGTCCGCGCACTGAGTGGCGATCCATGTATAAGCGGCGTCAGATTATCCCTGGTATCCACAACGCCATTGACCTGCATCCACTCAAGAGAGGCCCTCTTTGAGATGTACACAGGCTGTTTACCCCGAAACTCTCGTCCTAGAACGTTGTCAGAGGATCCATCTCTGTCAGCTGTCGAGCCTGGCGTGCTTGGAGGGCCTGCAGAAACGGCAGGTGTGCTTTAAATTAGGAAGAAAGGAGCGGAAGGTAAAGAGCTAATAATTCGATCGGTAAATAGACGGCGATAGTGCAGAACTTAGTTGTCAACCATTCTCGAGCTCTATTTATAATGGATTCCCTGGCATTTTCTTTGGTGAGCATTCCAATTCTGGCACTTCAAATAAACGAGGCATCGAAAAATAGACATAACATGGTGCTAAAATTGAAATTAAAGCTAACAGCTTCATCTTAAAACGAACCATAGGAATCCTTAGAATTTAATCCTAGAGTGACATCGCCTAAAAAATTTAATGAAACTCTTCAGAATATACCATGTCTCTGTGCTCTGCATAGTCCACGGATAATTATTACTAAAATTTCCATTGCGTTTCACTTCCAATGACGCAAGAAAATCGCACGACAGTCTCTCGCGTACCCCTAGAGAGGATGAATTACCGTCTGTTTATTTCCCCATGGGTGTGAAACGAGATTCCCCTGGCCGAACGTCGTCCCGAGGATATGATTTATCGCCCATCGCCTTCTGGGTCAGCGTTGCAAACGCGTGTAGACCGAAAGCCTGTGCACGAGGGCTGCGAATCCGACGTATACACACGTCCTGCACGGCTTGTTGTTGAACGAGGTACCCGGGGAGATCTCCAGATTCGCGGAGAGGGATAAGCGGCTTACCGATAATATCTGTCGATTCAGAAGATCGCACGCGATGCATTCGGAATCAGTCAACGATACCCCAAATGTCAGGGAGTTAATGGAAGAGAAACAGATCCTTGTCGAGGGGAAAGCGGATTTCAGGCCCGCGTGAAATCGCGTTTAGCCCGCATCCATCGGAATCATGGGATAGGACTGGAGAATGGATTGATTTTCAGGGATTTCTGGACGACACATAACAAACATGGTCGAAAATAAGTTGAACTACGCTAAAACAGGATTTGTGTCAGCTGTTAGGGGAGACCGGGGCAAAATGAACCTCGGGGTAAAATGAGCTTTCTTAATTTATTCTTTAACAATAGAATGTATTTACAAATTTTGGTGACGTAATGAATGTCTGTAATACCACAATGATAATTATGCACATTCAGATATGGAAAAATGGAAATTCATTTAAAAAATTAAAAATGAAGTTTTAGAGACTTCCGATTGGTTTTCTTTTCAATTTAGCTTTTTGGACAAATGAGTCTTAAATGTGTTATTTTAACTCCAAATTTTTTCTGCGTGTTTATAACAAGCTTATAAACATACGTGTACACGCGTTTGAGAAAACATTAATCCTAACATTATGAAATAATTAATTTTCCATCGAGTACATATTCGGGGTAAAGTGACCGGGGTAAACTGAGCTGCAAATGGCTGCAAAGAACAGATGCGCAAGTGATGTGCGCAATAGCCTAACCTGTCAGCTGGCTAGAAAGCCCTTAGAGAAAGCCACGCGGCGTGGTGGAACAGAAACTAACCTCAAAAAAATTTCCATAGTTTTTGACAACCACGGTGCAAAAAAGACAGAAGCTGTCGTGCTACACACGCCATTCCAGCGCAAGGGGTTAATAATTAGCTGTATACTTAATTAAAGTTTTTCTTTTGTTGCAGTTCACTTTACCCCGGTGTGTTTTGGCTTTTTCTTTTCAACTTCAATTTTAATATACTTCAAGTTTATTTTAAGTATTGCTATTCGTCATTTATCAACAGTAATGTTCAAATTATATTATAAATCTATTTCCACACATTTTTATTGTAAGGGAAAAATTTTATTCGACTTCAAACTTTTTTCGTCTCACTTTGCCCCGGTCTCACCTACGAACTCTTCCGTACGTTGACCGCGTGTAGATCCACTTTTGAATGAAAATGTTTTTAAGTAATTTTTTTATGAACTTTGCAGTATCCTGTTTATTTACAACTATTGATACTTGATTAGAAAATTTCCACCTACCTGCGCGTTACCGGTCCAGCATCCAGGAGGTTCGTTTTCAAAGAACAATTACTTCCGTTCCAAGTTACGAAACAACGAGGTTTATTATCCATATATACAAACGTTTACATAGTCATTAAAAGGTTTCGACGAATTGGTTGACCGCGAAGCACGGTGACGCGTTCATTCCCGCGGTACCTACATCGAAGATCCTCACGGAACAGTTTCAAACATAAAACCACGGTGACTGAGATCGAGCACGGAAAGCTTACGGCGGGCATAAGGACATTCAAGGAAGGAGAATTTATTGTCTATGTACAAACGCCGTAAATCGAGCTATCCGCCGCGGCGAAAGGAGGATCCCCCCTCGCCTGCTGCTCCCCCATTTTTTACTTATCTACTTACGGTCACTTAACCTAGGTGAAAAATAAGAGCAAGACTTCGACAGTTCGGGAGGGAATCTTAAGGATACTTATTGTCTATTTACAAACGTCCCCAATGGTGTTCGACGCTTTTGGCATGATTCTCTCGTAACCTCCTCGCAAGATTGTAAAAAGGGGCCGCCTTCTATTCCGCCTTCGAGACTTACTCCTGTACCCCTCCAAGCTCCCCGAACCCCCATGCAGCATCAATCCCGTGAAACGTCCTCCTTTCCCTCGCCCGTGCCTTTGCCCTTGTCCGAGCTGCTGCAACGGACCAAGCGTCCAAGTCACAGTTATCCGACCACCGGGCAACGGCTGATAAATTCGTGGAATGTTTCACAGCCAATCGTGGAACAGAAGGAAGCGAAGCGTGACTCGCCGGTTCGACCGGTGCGTCCGCCGTGACGCTTTGACGCCACGGCCGACCAGCACCATCTATATACAACTCTCTTGGACGCGCGAACTTCTCGTGTAGATATCGTGGGTACGGTGGACAGGGAGCGTGCTCGGTCGCATGGGGTTCAGACTTTTCTCCGACTTCTCCGCGTAGCCGTTCGGGTAGATCCAGGAGTCCTTGGTGTGCAGCACGGACGAGGGCGACGGATAACCGAGATCCTCCAGCAGCCCCAGGTCGGCCGCGCCCTCGGCACGCGCGGCCCCGTAATTCGGCTCGAAGATGTCAGGCCTTTTGTCCACCTTGTTTGGTATCACGTCGGGATCGTCGTCCGGCATATCCGCCGCCGCCTGACCCTTCGCCTCGCTCCTGGGCTCCTTGGCCAGCGGCGCTATCGCCACCCTGCTCTCCTTGCTCCCGTACTGCACGACCTCGGTGTGCGCCTTCAACGGTTGCATCGGGTGGCTGCGACGGTACAAGGTCAAAGTTATCCCGACGATCAGGATGCACACGGCCGTTATCCCGCCGGCGAAACAGGCCACGAAGAGGCTGTAGTCCGTGCCGTCGTCGGAAGTTCCGCGATCTGCGGGACAGAGGAACACGTGACTCGCGTAAGGACGATCGTTGGGCGGGCCTCGGGTCGGCGGTTCTTGGGAGGAGCGCGTGCGAACAAGTTGCAGGGGAGTCGCGGAGGGATTAAGTCGGGGATAAGGTGATTTTAAGGAACTTGTGGAACATTGGAGCTCGGGCTGGGTGAGCTGTGGTCTATTGTTGGGTGGCTGATCGAAACGATTTTAATTCTTAGACAACTAGGGCCCCGTTTAACAGAAACATTACTGTGGCTGGCGACTGGCGTTTGGATACATGCGCGTGGCGGAGGCAGTGTAAAAATAATAGAAATAGGTAGTTGTGTAGGTACATACTGTCGTATTGTCAGAAACGTGTACAGAATTTAAGTATAAGCTTTACTTTGCGAGTAATAAATAATTTTTAGACTTTACATAGACTCCTATATTCAGAGTCACCCAGTATTGCCGAATAATTTCATTCATTAGTTGCATAATTGAACACCGCGCAGTTTCGAATTTTCGCCACGATACATCGGTTACATTCGCGCCATTAGAAGTGTAATTAAGACTCGTTCACCTGGCTGCGGTGAATTTTCGAGCGATGCGATCGCGGCTTAATTAATCGCGCTTTAAGGGGACCCATTGTTACATATGAGGTATTGGGAGCAACAATGGACTACCCACATTGGAGAAAAATTAATTTCCTATTTTATATGATTCGTAGAGATTATTGCTACTAACTCAATTTCACAAAAAAATGTGATATTCAACTGTTCTAAAAATATCAGATTTATTAAGTGATATCATAGTTTCACTCTCCACCACTTTCCCGATAAATTATAAAATATAAATAATATCCTAATACAGTTTTCTAAAGTATAACAACTCGCAAAGTCGTTTAGGTATCAGTGAAAATAAAAAGCAGACATTGTTCTTCAGAAATGGCTTCTATCTATCCTCAGCAAATGGCAAGAAGGAGGAATTGAAACTCAGTATTCACGCGTCAACCGAATCGCAAAGGGAATCACGATTGTATCAATTAGTCAATCTCCGGTGAATTAGAATCGTCGACGAAATGACAGTTCTCTCCGACGACGTGACTTGATCGACCAAAGGATAAGTAAGACACGATTAGAATTTTCAACGACCACGGAAGCGTCGCCGATTAAACGGCTGATCGAGGGAGGTAAGAATCCTCATGATTACAGAAGTTCCCCCGGCGAGATACGGCGCCACCAATTCAGGGTTAATTTCCAGCCGAGAACTGGCGCGCGTCTCCTGCAATTCCATTCTCGGCGGAACGACGAGCCAAAGTCCCCGTCTCCGTCAAGCCGGAGAATTCGAATCGACAACAACGACAACATCGTTGGCTCTCGGGGAAGCGTTTCAGACGTGTCCGGTAAACGAGATTCCCTCCTTCCCTCTATTTATTGGATCACGGAGGGAACGTAAAGAACTTCCCGCAGGCAAAGATTAAGAAGGAAAGGGGAGAGCCGGACCGCTGACGACGATAGCCCGAGCTCTTTGGCATTCAGAAAACGCCTTGGTTCGTTAGCAGACGAACGTTCCGCGTCTGCATGCCTCCCCTCTGCCTGTGCAACGCGCAGACGTGTGCGTACGTATCTGTCCCGCGGCAAGCATATACAGGGGATAATTGGATTTAGGGGCTAGTAACGTTTACAGGTAATTTGTAATCAGGGTAAATGCTTCCTAATACTCCGGTTCAACTTAGAATGAAATTAAGGAAGGAAGGAAGGAAGGAAGGGCGCAGCTTTGTCGTGAGATCATTTATGCGCATTTAAAACGAAATTTCCGTGTACTTACAGGGTGTTTATGAAAAGGGGTTGAGAGGTATTATGAGAGGGGAATATTATCGAGAATATGTGAACGAAAGATATTTGGTGAATGATTTCCTGCCTCGAGCAACGCGGTGTATTATTAAATCCCCATCGAATTCATATTCGCGACTTTCGTGAGACATTGATTTCGGCAAAAACTGGTCCTTCCTTTATTAAACTTTCGGAGCTGGGCGTCTTAGCATCGAAAAGCATAGTTGGATTGGAAACTTGCTTAACTGCTAGATTCAAACTCTCCCGAACACCACCATCCGAACTTCAACTGCGATATTTTCGTTAAGCATTAAATCGCGTAAAAATCGGTCCGTTCTTTATTAAACCTGGAAAGCTGAAAGCCTTAGCATCGGGGCAAGGTTGGAGGTGGTCCAGGGCACAGTGGCGGCGTGAGTGCTGGTCGGACGCATACAGCCAAGGCTCGAGATGAGCCCGCGTCGCGGATGTGCTTCGACACACACCCACGTAAGGGCACACAGCCACCCGGAGAGAGAGACACTGGCGCGCAAACGTTTTCACACACAGTGGAATCGTCCGCTGGCCGGCATGAATAAACCATGAGGATGGAAATTAAAGGCGATAAATGCGCCTCGAATGAGACAGCAGCGAGGAAAGAGACTCGCTCTTTATGGGATTTTAATTCAGGGCTCGCGGAAAAGAGGATACGTAGGGGCGTATCACGAGGGAGGTGGCTGCACGGTGAATGGGATCTTGAAGTTAGCACGGATACGCGTATAATTGAGCCACTGAACGCGGGGGAGGAAGATGATAGCAAGATGATGCCGCGAGTCGTTCAGCCCGTCACGCGACACGGACCAATTAAGACGCGTAAGGGACGCCACAAAGACGTTCTTCCTCGTAAAGCTAGCTCATTTAACGTTTATTTGCCTGTCCTCGGCGCTCGCGCCATTGATCTTCCGATTTCGAGATCATTTTCTCTTGGTCTGAAAGAGGCAGCTCTCTCGTATCCGTTTATATTCGTCTCAAAGCGGCTACCATTTTCTACGCACAGCAGAGATCGTCGGGGATTAAATTCTTCTTTGGAAACGAGTCTACGATAATGATTTTGAAGGAGTAAATGGTAAAATGCAGTCTACGAGACTATGCAGCTTGAAACTGAGCACGCTCTTGCAAACTAATACCTTACTATGAACAGCTACGTTACTCGAAAGTAATGACGTAGCAACGACTTATTACAAGGGAACACAGGTGACAGTTAATTAACTTCGTACGACCCATAGTGGATCACAGGTTTGTTCATAGAAACCCAGAATAATAAAGCTTCGAAGGTGCAATTTTGTTTCTGCTCGCTCATCCAGATCCCCTAAGTCTAATAAGAGCATTAAAGCACTAAAGGTGCCAGTCCCAAGCAAGTTCCCGAGTCACCGTGCAAAATTATCGGTAAATATTGCCTGAGCAAGAACTATCGAAACGAACGCAAACGTCCTGAAAAGCAGCGTAGGGATTCCAGTGTCTGGCGAGGAAGACCCGTGCTTTGAAGTGGTTCTGCGTCCTTCCATTTATTCGCCGCGCCAAAGGAAACACGTTTTAAAGAACTCACCGGTGGTGTACATGGCGACTGCTTTGAGCGTGACTGGTTCAAGAACGACAGGATCGCTTCGGCCTTTAGCGTTGACAGCGTACAGATGGAGCCTGTAGTTGCGTCCTGGCTCCAAACCGGGCACCTCGAAAACCGGACCCGACCAGCTCGATCTCTCTGTGTGGTTCAGGTAGATGGTATTGACGTGATAAACGCTCTCCTCGCTGTAGACCTCCAGCTCGTAATTAGTCAAGGGCAAGCCGCCATCAAATCCCTCGGAGCATTTCACGATCAACCAGTCAGCGTCTCTTGAATCGGTGACTTTAAAGTCATCGTGACCTGCTCCACGCACAGAAATAGCAAGGTTTGGGACGACGTGGGTCTCCACATGACACGGTACTAAACAAAACTTAAAAAAAAAGGTCAGCATGCTCAATGGCGAACGGTTGCCAATTTTCCTACGGTAAACTCCACGCGTTTATGAGAGTCCCACACCCACCAACGCTTAATAAAGCCTCAGCCCCGTCTTGAATGAAAGTACATCGAACGAACCGATTAAACATATCCCACTGACATTTAACGCGTCATCACGGTGATCAGACCCCAAACGGGATCGAACCCCCCCAAACATCAGAACCCTCGCCTCCGATATCACTTTCCTGTAACCAGAAACCCCCAGAACCCTCGGAACCCCATCTCCCCCAGGAGCGTGCTACAAACGACCCCCCAAAGCCCGCCTAATTTCACGACCTTTTACACGCACGACCAGCCACCGCCACTTGCCGAGGGTCACAGCAGGAAACAAGCTGTTGAACACTACAAGCCTGTCGACCGTAAGCCGTCATGGCCGATGATGGGCAAGTGTAACGCTCTAGTTAGCGCTATTTAGGTCGCCCGGGGGAGGCTGAAGGTGTAAGGCTCGGGTGTCGCTTACCCATTCGATACGCGTAGGGTCCCGTCGACTGGAGGGACGTGCAGTTATGCAGGGGGTACGGCTTTCCAGCGACGATGATCTGGAAAAGGCAGGCCGTCTTTTGCACCCCTATCTGGTTCTTGGCCCAGCAGGCAACCGTGCCGTAGTCCATGTCGTTCTCCGGCGTGTAATTCAGCCTGGACCTGTGCCAGTGGCTCGTGATCAGGCTGAGCGGCTTGACCTGCGTGAATCGATTGGCGGGCACGCTCATCAGCTCCCCAGAATTGTTGAAGGTCCAGTGGAAAGTCGTGGGCGGCGGTTTCGACTGCACCCCGCAGACCAGCGAGATCGTCTCGTGCTTCAGGGCGCCGACCACTTGGGTGGAAGAGCCGTCCTTGCAAATCGGCGCGTCTGGAAACGCGGCAGGGTACAGACTCGAACGGGGAACTGATCAGTGGTGCGCTGGGGATTTAATCTTGGGGGAGAGCCGAGTTGAACGGATAAAAGTATTCTTAAGAAAGATTTGTTTAATGCGATTTCATTTAGCGCGAATAAAAATTTAGTTAAGGAATGAAACCCTGTTTTCTTTCCTTTTTACAAAGCCCCCTCTTTGGGGGGTGCCGGGCACCCCCTCTGGCTGCGCCACTGGAAATGATAGGCGAGATTCACCGTTTTACTTGGGGCTCTATGCGGAAATCGAGAGAAGTTGGGCAATTTTTGTGGAACACTATTTGAAGTGTTTAGGAGATTTTTGTAATTGCGTATGAGATTCGTTGTGGATGTTTTTTATTCGTACTCTGAATGGATATTGTAAGGGATTGCACTTGATGGTCTGTATAAGGATTGTGAGGAATTCCAAAGCTTTTATGAAGCATTTTCTTGGCGCGTATACAAAACAGTTCTATTGGAACAGGAGAGCTTTACGTTTTGCATTATATTTAAATGGCTTCTATCGGGAGGCCCTCAGAATCTCCAGGGACACGTAAGGGGAGTATAATTTCACTTGGAGTTTTATATGAAATGATGAGAAATCTGGTACTAATTGCGAAGCAATTTCTGAATCAGTGTAGCAAGATTTTCATACATGGAAAGAAGCTACCTTTTGGATTACAAAAAAAATACACATTCCATGAAGACAGATTCTCTGTCCCTCAGAGGTATTATAAAAATAATAAACTTCGTTTGTCACTTTACCAACATTCGCGAAAGAAACGAATACTGATCCCCAAATAATTTTATGAAACATGTATAATCCTTTAATCTACCTTGAAACCTTTTTGGACAGGAATTAATAGAATTTTAATTTATCATTCTAAGAGGCAGATATTTGCGCGCTCGCGTTGGATATTTTATCTACTAAATATTTTCAGCTATTCAACCTGTCTCTCGGCAGTGAAGGAGAATTTATGGGACTTCGCACTCACACATTATCTCGAGAGTAACCGGCCTGCTGGTGGATTTCCCTTCGACGTTGGCTGCCATGCAAGAGTATTCACCGGCGGAATTTCTAGTCACGCTTTGCAAGACCAGAGATTGTCCGCCGGGAAGAAAAATTCCAGCTGTCGCGTTCTGATGCAATTCCTTGCCGTCTTTGAACCATTTCAGCTTGTATACCTTCGGATTCGCCTGAACGTCGCATTCGAAATAGACGTCGTCGCCCTCGTTTATGTCGTTCGCCTTTAGACTCGAACCGAGCTTGATTGTCACTATTGGCGCATCTGAGAAGGGTAAGCGCGACGAATAAACGTGCAGGCACAATAAATCCTCTTTAGGTGCGAATATTGCAAGTAAATGGCGTTTTTCTGCTCCGAACAAAAATAAATCGAACGCAAAGATGCTTTGAAAATTACGTTGGTTTGGTGATATTGTTGCACGCTTCGACGAGTAACGCATCCAGTTCAGGGAAACCAAGATTAATGTGTTATTCACTGGATAGAGAGACGAATCGAGGCGTTGGAATGAAAATTAGAGAAGTGGATGTTGCAAAATATTGTTTCCAAGCTTCGTTACTTTTCGCTTTCAGCCATTGCAATGAAAGGAAATAACTGATCCAGAAAGGATTCTAAATTATTTAAAAGCAAGTATCTAACTGGAAAAGCGGATATTACTGAAACGAAGCGCAATTAATTCCATTGAATTCTGACGGTTGATTGAAATAAAATTGAATTGAAGCAGAGCGTCACTCACAATGAACCAGCAGTCGCCACATATCTTCTAACGCGCTGTCATGTACCACGGGGTTCTCAGCCCGACAAGTTAGGAACTTTCCATCGTCCTCCATAGTTGGTACGTAACTCAGCACACTTCTCGTAACGTTCGGACTATCTGCAAACTACGAAAAACTCAGAATCTAAGCTCGCGCGTGGATGTAGCGCGGCCGCGTGAACCAACGCTGAAATTATGTTGGATTCAAAAATGTTATACTCACATTTTTGGCCATGTGTTTGACCTGGTGGCTCCCCTTCCACCAGGTGATCACAGCCTTCGGCCTCGAACCGGAACTGGCGCATTCGATCCCGTACGTTCCTAACGCCGACAGGTGTGCCTCTTTGTTCGTAATATTCACTATCAACGGTTTCACTGAAATTCGGTGGAAATGATAAGATCGATGGCAAAGTGGCGGGATACTGCGTTGAGTATTTAACTTAAGGCGAACTCTTTTATTCTAGAATTTTGTGAAGTAATCTTTTGAAATTCCACTGGTAGGTATTAAATATTTAAATAATCGTGGAAAGTTTTGAATTAAAACATTCTGCTTATCAAAAGTCAAATACAGTAGAACCACTGGTACCTGTCTGAATTCATATGTTTTTAGGGGTAAAACCACTCTAGAGGCAGAAAAAAAGACCTAAATTTGATAATTTATTTTTGGAGTATGACAAACGGAATAAAATTTCTTTTCAGAGGGTTTATTTAACACATATTGAAGTACGAAAAACAATTTTTTTATTGTCATTTTCATGCAAAATGGCGGCGACAGAGCCCGTCGTCGAAAACAGCTTTTTTGAAAACACCGCCACGGGAGGACGGATTTCTCGGCATGTATGAGTCCGGGAACAAAAAATAAAAAAAAATTATAATCTATATACAATTGGCTATGGAAGTACGTAGGGTTTTTTTTTAATAAATTTTTGTGGAAGTGGTGCACTTTTTAAGAAATGAATCGATTTTTTGCCCTAAACATGAGCATTAAATTGTTTGTAAAAAAAAAGTTTACATTCAATCAAAAAACGGCTACGTACTTCCAAAGAGAATATTGTTGTGAAGCTACTGTAAAAATTTCAAAACGATCCATGCAATAGTCTCCGAGAAATCCGTCCTCCCAGTTTGAAAGAAGTGGTTTCGACGACGGGCTCTGTCGCCGCCATTTTGTATGAAAATGACAATAAAAAAATTGTTTTCCGTACTTCAATATGTGTTAAATAAACCCTCTGAAAAGAAATTCTATTTCGTTTGTCATACTCCGAAAATAAATTGTCAAATTTAGGTCTTTTTTTCTGCCTCTAGAGTGGTTTTACCCCTCAAGGGGTTAGGCCACCTTGGACGGAGTAAAATTGCAGTCATTTTCGGCATTTTTTTTAGGAAGATAATAAAATAAACAGAAAATTTAATATGAAGCCTGTTATTATACAACTCTCGCCGGAAAAAACCGTATTTTTTTTCTTACAAAATGGCGGCGGTAGAGCCGTGATACGCAAGATCTTGTGAAGCGACGTTTTCCACGGTGTTCAATCTCACGGCTATACCGTTTGACTTAGAACAAGAAACCAAAAAGCTTTATTTTCTACATGCCTAAAACTATGGAAGTACGTAGCGGTTTTTAGATATCTTGAATCTGTTCTGTGCAATTAACACTTTTATAAAAAAAAAAAATGCACTTTTTCTCTCCATGGTCACCATTTCGAGACAAATTAATGTTTCTGGATTTCCCTACGTACTTCCATAGTTTTAGGCATGCAGAAAATAAAGCTTTTTGGTTTTTTGCTCTAAGTCAAACGGTATAGCCGTGAGATTGAACACCGTGGAAAACGTCGCTCCACAAGATCTTGCGTATCACGGCTCTACCGCCGCCATTTTGTAAGAAAAAAAATACGATTTTTTTCCGGCGAGAGTTGTATAATAACAGGCTTCATATTAAATTTTCTGTTTAGTTTATTATCTTCCTAAAAAAAATGCCGAAAATGACTGCAATTTTGCCCCGTCCAAGGTGGCCTAACCCCTTAAGGAGAGGTTTGTACAAAACAATTTACAGACAATGGAACATTCACTGTGCTCGTGGTGATTATTTTATATTTCAGAATTAATAATAGAGGTAATGCGAATGTACTATCGCTTTAATAATAAATTGCACAAACTTCTAAACATATACTATGTTCAACTAAATACATTCTGTTACCCCTCGAACCGTCTTAAGCCCTCTTTATGATATCTACCATAAATCCTTCAGAGTAAAGACGCACTTTCTTTCACAATTCCACTTAAAATATTGTTAACAATATCCCTGCCAGTTAAAGTCGAGCTTTCCTCTGAAATTCGAGTTATTGAAGTTGCATTTATTTGAGTCGACGTTGAACTCCGGTATCAACCATAGAAATACACTGCTCAGATACTGGTGGCTCCACGGCGCACAGTGGGGCAAAGTGACAAATTTTGTGTCAAAATCAAAGAACTTTTGATAGAAATGAGATAGAGCGATGATTTTTTTTGTTGTTAAAGCTGAAACATTGCAGAATAAGGGAAAATTGCCGAGATTATGGTACGAACGTTTTTTCACTGTGAAAATTTGTGTTAAACTTGAAATTTTTCAACAAAATTGTGATTAATCCAATACCATGCACGGTAGGATTTTTTTCTTGACATGTTGGACCTCATTTCCTGTAGATTTTGTCACGCTGATTTCAAATCCGTTCGCAAAATTTGTCTACTACCTCAGGATTTTGAAAAAAATCGATTTATGTGAAAGACTAATGAAATCATATTTTTTTCGTTGAAATGATTTGATAACCCACTGGTTTGAAGGTATATTGTATTCCCATATATGGAACACAATCAAAATAAGAATAATGAAGTATTTGAATGTTTTTAGTTTCTTACAAAACACTTCACATCTCGTGATCACTTGACGTATCGCTGTCCTGGTCACTGGCACCCTCTGTAGGCTGTGTGTGGCTGCAATGTAATTTAAATTAGATATCTATTTTCCATAATTTTCCATAATTATATTTTCATTTACACATGAAGTAAGGTAAGTATTTAATCTTTTTAACTTACTTCTCATCAACAACAAAAAAAAAATATAAAAAAAAGACATTAATATAAATGAATATAATGTAAATGAAAATATAATTATGGAAAATAGATATCTAATTTAAATTACATTGCAGCCACACACAGCCTACAGAGAGTGCCAGTGACCAGGACAGCGATACGTCAAGTGATCACGAGATGTGAAGTGTTTTGTAAGTAACTAAAAACATTCAAATACTTCATTATTCTTATTTTGATTGTGTTCCATATATGGGAATACAATATACCTTCAAACCAGTGGGTTATCAAATCATTTCAACGAAAAAAATATGATTTCATTAGTCTTTCACATAAATCGATTTTTTTCAAAATCCTGAGGTAGTAGACAAATTTTGCGAACGGATTTGAAATCAGCGTGACAAAATCTACAGGAAATGAGGTCCAACATGTCAAGAAAAAAATCCTACCGTGCATGGTATTGGATTAATCACAATTTTGTTGAAAAATTTCAAGTTTAACACAAATTTTCACAGTGAAAAAACGTTCGTACCATAATCTCGGCAATTTTCCCTTATTCTGCAATGTTTCAGCTGTAACAAAAAAAAAATCATCGCTCTACCTCATTTCTATCAAAAGTTCTTTGATTTTGACACAAAATTTGTCACTTTGCCCCACTGTGCGGCGCATGCGTTTGAAAAACAACTGATAAAATTCGACCAGTGCGGTACTCACGATTGATATCTAAAACGATGTCGGAGTTCAGTGGGGCCACGAGATGAGTGTTGCTGGCCCGACAAATTAGCCTAGCCCTGGCGAACTCCCTGGTGACCTTGGAGATATCCAGACGATTTATCGTGATGCCCCCGTGCTCCAAGGTGTACGTGTCGTCCAGGACTTTCCCCCTGAAGTGCCACGTGACCTTCGGTGGCGGCGAACCCCCTATTACCTCGCACAACAGGGACAACTCGCTACCCTCGTTGAAGGTATGCTGCATCCCTGCCGAAGCCAAACTCCTACCGTCGCCAATGTAAATCACTGGATCCTGTGGCGGCACTGCGGTGAGGGGGTGGATATACATAAAACGTATGCCGCGTAAACATTTGGAAAATTTGAATTTTGATTACATCCCGCTGTTGATTTGCTGCGGCTGTTTTGAATAATCGTTTGGTTAACCGGACGCTTCCGTTTGATCCGGCCGAGCACTGGGCATCGAGATAAATTGAGCCTGCCGCAAAGGGGCCGCGCGCGGTTCAGGCCACCGATTTGCTTCGAATTTTGCATGTAGTTAGCGCACGCCGGGTGTGATAACGCATCGAACGCGCGCGATGCACGACTTAGAAGTTCGCGAGAAAATGGAATTCAGAGTTTCGTCTGATCCGGATGCTGCGCAACGATTTTTCATTGGATAATTCAGAGGGTTTTAGCTATTTTCTTTAAACCCCTGGTTTTAATTGCTGCTGCCTCAGTTATTTCGAATGCAAACGTCCTCTGCAAACAAGAAGCCCCCGTGCTGAACCTACCGTATCTCATATTAGCGAAATGAATGTAATTAAACGCCATAAACGACGCCCACGGACCACGAAGGCAGACTTAAATCACAAGCAAACGGTTTCAACTCGAACGCTTGCCGCGCGATAAAGCTGCTGGAGGTGGCGTACCGTGAAGCAAAGTCACTTGTTACTTGGAAAAAATGCGTAATAATGAATAATTTTTCTGCTTCGGGGCGAGAGCGGCGTCGACGCAATTGCACCTGTTGAGCCTGCAGTATGTCCAATTAATTAATTCGAAATCCTGTTAATGTTATTGCCACGAAACTACCGGGGTATTCATGATGGGATAAATCGTAGCAACATGTTTTTGTTTGCTGTCACAGTTGGCTACACACGATCAAGGTATCCCTTAAATTTATAATATTTCTACCAATTTGTATATCACAGCCTTATCCGATGTTGATACTTTTAGTGATGATCGTAATGTTTTTTATCGCAATAAGTTTTAGCAATAATCTCATGTGTTACATTAGGGTGGCTCTTATTTGTACGGGTCGAAATTTCGATAGGGCTTACCATTTTTGAGAAATTCTTCAAATTCAAATCATTGATGAAGTCTAAACTTTAAGTCCTGGTCGGCAGCCTTTTCTGTTGTCCGATTGCAATACTCTTTTTCAGGGACTATTTTTTTATGAATTGAAACCATATTAGGGGGTGCGAGCAAAAGAAATCGCAGGTTGAAAATAAGGGCCACCCTAATGTACACACTTATTTTCGTTTTAAGGGACAAAAACAGGCTTGTGGTGAGCAACAAAGAATACAAACAAAAAATCCAAGAAGCCGTGGACCACCCTTATGATCCATACACTAAAAACAGTCATACCTCAACCTACTCTCTGAACCAACGCTGTATCACATTATAAAAACGAGCCCCAAGCTGCACAAAATTAAGAACGTCGAATGGTAACGATTAATCACGATCGATGATTGGTCCGCGCACGCTCACCTATCACCGTGAGGTTGACCTTCTGATTCCTCGTCGGACTGTTTTTGTAGTCCACCCTGCATCTGTACACCCCAGCGTCCGCGGCTGCCAAGGGATCGATCTCCAATTTCGCTGGTTCCACGTCCGTCCTCATGGTCGCCCTTTCCTCGAACACGGATGAATCTGACCAGAGGCTCGCCTGAGCTATCGATCTGCCGCGAGCGTCCACGCTGTATATCGGCTCGCCAGCCCTCTCGCCTTTGTACCAAAAAACCATGCTCACCACCTCGCTCCTGCTCGGTGGATCGATGTCGCAAGGTATTTGAGCTTTGAAGCCGACCACCGCTGACACGTCTAATACAGGTACTGGAAAACATTTCGAAACAATGGAGTTATCATGTGACCCTCCAATATTCACGAAAATTGGGGTAGTTTGAAGAGGCGGGCGACTTGTTCAGTTTCTACTGTGGGGGTTCCATATTTTCAAAGAGTGCTTTTGACATCTTAGGATCATGGGGGTATATTAAAAACGGGCGTGCATTTTTGCAAACGTTCTCGTAGTGATTTTTAGACGGGAGATTTGGGAGACCACTCTTCCTTTGGTATCGTGCAATTTATACTCTTTCTTTGTTTTTAAACGGTCTGTGTTCGATATGGTGTGGATTTAAGAACTGTTCCCTAGTTATGTCTTTTTTACTTGACACTTGTAAGTGTTTTGCTATGCTTGGTTTTTATTTGAGGTTTTTATGGACATGGGGATGGAAGATTGAGAGGAGAGCGAGGTACTTCTTTTTTATCTTATATGGGATGCCAGTTTTTATTATAAGGTATTGAATTGTATTCGAGAAGTTCGAAATCGAACTCCACGTCGACGTAATTGAATTGATATCACTTCAATTCGAACTGCAAGAATATTCAAGAATAAAAACGCAGCAATAATCAAAAAATGGTTCAATTCAAATCTGTCAGATTTGCTTTTTCTCAAAAATCTTTAAACATTCCGTTTCACTAAAACGCGATATTAAATTTTGCTGGACAATCGTCTCGAATATCTCGCGATCTCATCCCATATTTCATTGGCAGAAAAATTGCCCGCACCACGAGGCCACTCTGCCTTTCACAATCAGTTTCCAGCGAATCCAGCGCGGCGGTGGCATAGATTTCCTTCCTAATTCTACTTCGAAACGAACGCGCGACGGGGCCCGCTGAATCTCAGATCCAGGCCACCGCAACAACGGGATCCCGTATATTTTCTTGCCACAACCGCAAATTTCCAGTTTTAGTCAGTCACTGGACCGAGAGCCGAGTTACTGCAAATTGGCCAACGTAGGGCTGACTTCGTGGCGCGCACCTGACCAACGCCAAAAACAAAAGTTCGGTAGGAGGAACCACATGTACCTACGATCGGCGATGGTACATACTACGGCTCAGACTATTTGTCTAACTTTTAATTGTCGAATGAAAATCGGATGTTGTAGTATTCGAGTCTGCACCGAATAAAATTCGAATGATATCGTAGTAGTAGTACATATTAGACAAAATTTAAATGATATAGGAAGGGATGAAGTACTCCTTCAGAGTTCACCGACCGAAGTAGCCTCCTTCTAATTAATTCCAAACTGTTTCACTAAGAGTTACTCAATTTTTAAGATTGAGAATTATATCAGGATAGAAACATATCAGTACTCAGTATTTAGTATACCTTCCTTCGTTTTTAATCAACAACTCACTGCGGCTTCAATTATATTTTCCATGAGTTTAAAAATATTTTAAAATACATCACCTAAATTCGTGACAACGAAAAGAACACAGAACTACAAAAAAAGTGTGTACAAACCCTTTAACCTTCCGGTACTCGCGCGTGTGCACGGAGTGCACAGAGGTCAGTTTTTGGCTGAAAAAAACGTTTTATCGTGATGTATTGTACCCAGCACCCCTATGTATTCTTCCAGCGGACATTTTTGCATAATGCTACGTACTTGTCAGGTTCAAATTCACTTTGGAACTGTTTCTGATTGGATGAAAATGATAGTATGCCGCGTATCTTGCCAGCGACCGCGCCCGTGTACTCACAAGTTTTCCAGTTATCCGCCTCCGATTGCTTTGATTTTTGGATATGTTTTAGAGGACCGAAAAATAACATATACGTGTTTTTTATTTTGGCCTGTTTGCGTGTTTAGGGGGTGAAACCACCCCTCAATGGTTTTCCAGGTATCCGCCTCCGATGGCTTTGATTTTTGGATATGTTTTAGAGGGCCGAAAAATAACATATACGTGTTTTTTTATTTTGGCCTGTTTGCGTGTTTAGGGGGTGAAACCACCCCTCAATGGTTTTCCAGGTATCCGCCTCCGATTGCTTTGATGTTTGGATATGTTTTAGAGGACCGAAAAATAACATATACGTGTTTTTTTTATTTTGGCCTGTTTGCATGTTTAGGGGGTGCAACCACCCCTCAAAGGTTTTCAGGTGTTCGCCTCCGATTGTACTGGTTTTTGGATATGTTTTATGGAATCGAAAAATAAGATACACGTGTTTCTTTATAGCGGCCCGTTTTCATATTTAGGGGGTGAAACCACCCCTCAAAATTCATAAGGGGTACAAAATTTTGTTGAGTCAAATTTCATATGGAAAAACATATCCAACAACCAAAGCAATCGGAGATGATCACCTGAAAATTTTATACCTTGGGGGAAGCTTTCACCCCCTAAACATGCAAACAGGCCTAAATAAAAAACACGTGTTTCTTATTTTTCGGTCCTCTAAAGCATATCCAAAAACCAGATCAATCGGAGGCGAACACATGAAAACATTTGAGGGGTGGTTTCACCCCCTAAACATGCAAACAGGCCTAAATAAAAAAACACGTGTTTCTTATTTTTCGGTCCTCTAAAGCATATCCAAAAACCAGATCAATCGGACGCGAACACATGAAAACATTTGAGGGGTGGTTTCACCCCCTAAACATGTAAACAGGCCTAAATAAAAAACCATGTATATCTTATTTTTCGGTCCTCTAAAACATATCCAAAAACCAAAGCAATTGGAGGCGTACTTATGAGTACACGGGCGCGGTCGCTGGCAAGATACGCGGCATACTATCGATTTCATTCAATCAGAAACAGTTCCAAACTGAATTTGAACCTGACAAGTACGTAGCATTATGCAAAAATGTCCGCTGGAAGAATATATAGGGGTGCTGGGTACACTACATCACGGTAAACCGGTTTTTTCAACCAAAAAGGCTGTCGGCAGGTTAATAATACGTCACCGTGCACTCAGTGCACGACGCGAGTGCTCGCGTTACAAAAATAGGCGCGAGTACCGGAATGTTAAATACCCAAGATGATTGTTGACGATAACTGACCTGCAAATGATCGATCGATAAAAAAACATTTATACTACATTATTATTTCAAGCCCACATTCTGTACTGGTCCAGTGTAGGCATTAAAATCTCGAACACTCTGTACAAGTGTAGGAGTTTGAACGAAGCCAATTAATCGGTCTACTCGCCGATTTATGCCCGTGGTCCAGGGGTTCGCCGCGGCGTCGCGATTTTATTGGGTTTCATAGCCACCTCATCAATCGCCCTGCCACCTGACCCACCCACCACTCTTTGGAGTGGCGCCCGCCCTAACCTCGTTATCCTTTTCCGCGTCGACCTTAGATAAAACCTCGGACCTTGGGAAATTGCCCTTCGCCACCCGAGATTAATCGCGCGCTGCCCATCGATTAGCTGCGTGGATGTCCGATGGTTTTTCTCGCCGACGGTCCTTTGACGGACCTGAATGCAATCGAAAATGTTCGGGGCGAGAACACAGTGGAAGATGGGGGATGAGGAACGAGGGTGGAACGCTGTTTGCGGGGCTTCAGAGGGAATTATCGGATTTTAATGAGCCTCCTTTGGTTGCGCGGGAGTAGATGGAGCGGCAAACAACTGACCCGGCGGAATTGGTAATTCCGTTAGGGGCTGATCGCTGGGAATTCGAAAAATTTAGAAGCTTGGGGGCTATGATGATCGTTCTGTCTTATCGATTTTACTTGGTATTGTTTAACCCTTGGATGGCGGTGGGAAAGGCATACGGGGTCCATTTTGACCCACAGTAATTCCCTTCATAAAATTCTCAGAATAACTATCTGTATTAGATCCTGATTTGCTTATGATCTACAATTATTCTTAATTTTTTAAAGCAGTGACTGTGATTGTAAGTGGTAAGTCAAAACAAAAGTATATTAATCAAGGTTTATATTAACCGGTTAACAAGCACGGTCCTTTTCATTATTCGGGCCCAAACTGGTAGCATCGAATAATTAAGTGAATCACACAAAATTTGGTATACAGGGGTTTTTTGAGTCGCTGAACCGATTCCGGGGGTAATTTTTTTCATCTGACACCCCCAACCCCTAAAAAAATAGAATTTAGGGGTGAGTTTGTCAATTAGAAAACGATGTGCTTTATGCTATAAAAATAAGAAAACACAGTGGGTTACTACAATGTGTGACATTTGCAACAACATCCCATTGTGTGTAATACCTTGTTTGAAAAATTATCATACTCACCAGAATCAAAATGAATGAAGAAAATTTAAAAAGATGAAAAAAATACTATAAGTATTGAAAAAAGTAAAAAAAGCACAAAAATAATAAAAAAATAAATAAAAATAAAAAATATATAAAATAATGCAAAAAAGTAAAAAAAAAAAAAAAAAAGTGGAGTGTAAAATCTTTCCGTAACCTCCTCGTCGGTAGACTCTGGGGTCGTGAAATTTTCACCAGCTAACTACGGGAGTAAGAGTTTACTTATGAAATAGAATACAGTACGAATAATTTATACAAATCCCAACAATTCGCTAGTCATTTTGGTTCGGCCATATTGAGTCTGCTATATTGAATTTTACAATTCCAATGCCAAATTCAGATTCAGCGATCCCAAAAACCCCTATATACAATTTTTCCATATCCCGATAGTATTTCAATATTTGGCGGCCATTTTGTTTCGCCATTTTGAGTCTGCCATATTGAATTTTACCATTCCAATGCCGAATTCAGATTCAGCGACCCCAAAAACCATTACATACCAAGTTTCATTCAAATCGGTTGAAAAACAAAAAAGTTATTCCATTTGATCATATATGATACATTGACAGAATTGGCCAGATTTTTGTTTGATCATATATGATACATTGACAGTTATGCCTCGTTCACATTAGTCAAGTTTACTGGCTTCAAGTGACTTGAACCAGTAAACTTGACTAATGTGAACCTGTCATTCACTTCACTTGAAATATCTTTTTAACTTTCTTTCAAGTTTTCTTTGCCTGCAAAGTTTCAAGGCAATTGGATTGGCGGTTATAACCTGACTGTAAGCTGTCAAAATTTGAAGTAGATTGCATAGTGAAGGTAGCGTTTGACGAACGAAACATGTGTTAGTTTCGTTTTGGCTGAAGGTGTGCGTGTAACGCGTATACCAGTCGGCTTACCATCGTGACTCTTGTACACACGTTCACACTATTCAAGTTGTATTTCAAGGCAAGAAAAGTTGGAACACTCTCTACTTCGCTTGAAACTTGAAAGGATATTTCAAGTGAAGTGAATAACAGGTTCACATTATCAAATTTAATGATTTCTAGCGACTTGAAGTTAGTAAACTTGACTAATGTTAACGAATATTTCGCGTAAAACTTGAAAGAAAGTTAAAAAGATATTTCAAGTCAAGTGAATGACAGGTTCGCATTAGTCAAGTTTACTGCTTCCAGTCACTTGAAGCCAGTAAACTTGACTAATCTGAACGAGGCATTAACCGGTTAATGTTGTAGCATGCAGAAAAGGAGCTTTGAAAAACACTGATCATCGAGACGTTTCTCTAACACGCTTGTTGGCCGCCCGTGAGGAGAGACGTGCGGGTGCGGAAGCCGCGGCTCGCGAGACCCGCGCTTAACGACGCGTCTGTTGATTTCTGCGGCCGCGGATAGCAACGATTGGGTATAAATTAGAGGCCCGCAAAGGCATTTGCTGATTAGCTGCTCCGAGAGAGAGGACGAGGTACGACACACGGCCGCTCTCGGACAGCTTAGGGACTCCGGCAGGAGAGTTCGGCGATAATACCTGGACGCCAACCGAACGGGAAAGTACAGAGTAGCTCCTGGACGCCTCGTTAAATAGACGGGAGAGTACGGGAGAATATTCCTGGACGCCCGTTCAGTATGGAGAGTTCGGCGACAATACCTGGATGCCAACTGAACGGGAGAGTACAGAGTAACTCCTGGACGCCTCAGTAGAGTAGAGTCACGAAAGTACAAAGCCCCTTTCTTAAATACCCGATCGTTGAGAGAGGAGAGTACGGGAGAATATTCCTGGACGCCCGTTCGGTATGGAGAGTTCGGCGACAATACCTGGACGCCAACTGAACGGGAGAGTACAGAGTAACTCCTGGATGCCTCAGTAGAGTAGAGTCACGAAAGTATAGTGCCTATACGAGCTATAGTGACTTAGGTGTGAAGTCACTCAGCGGGGTCTTACCCGACACCCTGCTGGGTACTGGCCGCTAAACGTGCCCCCTACTATCTCTTGCAGGACTGTATTTAGAGAAGACCAGGACAAAACCGGGGCCCTAAGGGCCTAAGACCAGGACAAAACCGGGGCCCTAAGGCCCTAAGACCAGGACAAAACCGGGACCCTAAGGCCCTAAGACCAGGATAAAACCGGGGCCTAAGGCCCTAAGACCAGGACAAAACCGGGGCCCTAAGGCCCTAAGACCAGGACTAAACCGGGGCCCTAAGGCCCTAAGACCAGGATAAAACCGGGGCCCTAAGGCCCTAAGACCAGCACAAAACCGGGGCCCTAAGGCTCTAAGGCCCTAAGGCTCCGGTTTTGTCCTGATCTTCTCTAAATACAGTCCTGCAAGAGGTAGTAGAGGGCACGTTTAGCGGCCAGTACCCAGCAGGGTGTCGGGTAAGACCCCGCTGAGTGACTTCACACCTAAGTCACTATTTCTCGTATAGGCACTATACAAAGCCCCTTTCTTAAATACCCGATCGCACAGTGGTCTGGAAAGCGGCGTTTGGTGGCCAAAATTCTGATCTTTCTGAAACTTGGTGATTAAGGGTTTTTGAAGTCGCTGATAACGAATTTGGCACCAAAAATTCAAAATTCAAAATGGCGGATTCAATATGGCGCGCATTGTGGTCTGGAAAGCAGTATTTTATAGTGAAAATTAAAAATCATAGCCGTACTAGAGAAAAAAGTGAAAAAAGATTCAGCTCTAACATTATCTTTGACTTAAAAAAAATAAAACATTAAAAATACACGCGTACGGGACGCCCAAACACCTCGAGCGTCATTTCTAAAAGTCTGCATAAAATTGAAGGTTGCAGGAGGTTGCACTTGAAATTAACATGCTCTTGTTAACAATTGTGTAAGCTATCATGTAAAAAAAGTCCGATGTTAATTTCACTTACTCATTTTTTTATAAGCCTTCTCAAAGTGTAAATTCATATAAACATTGCACTATTTGTTCATGGACTAAAAAATGCCTATGACACATATAAATAACTGAAATATACTTCCTTACCTATATAACTGTATGATATAAACACGTATTTTGATGTTCTATAATGAGTAATTACAACAATTAGTTTCACTTAAAATTTCATGATTTACACTTTATAACACTATATCTGATTATAGAATTGCCTGAAATATATAATATGATTGGAGTTTGAAGGTTTCGGGGGTTATCAATACATAGGAAAAAAAAATTTCTGTAAACATTGAAGTTGAAAAATTGACTTTTGGCCACAAAACGCCGCTTTCCAGACCACTGTGGATCGTTGAGAGAGGAGAGTACGGGAGAATATTCCTGGACGCCCGTTCGGTATGGAGAGTTCGGCGATAATACCTGGACGCCAACCGAACAGGAGCGTACAGAGTAACTCCTGGACGCCTCATTAGAATAAAGCCGAGTGCCGTCTGCACAATAGAATCTTGAAAATTGTATAACTCAACGAGACATAAAGTCTGTCTTTCGAAATTTGTAGCCCGTCCTACCAAACCATGTATTCCTTCCTGATCCGAATAAATTTTGTCTGTACAGAATATATCCTTGTTCCTGACAATCCTAAAGGCTACAATGTGAATTATAATTGCGAATTCTTGCTTCGAAGTCGATTGAATATGTAAAATATGTTACATAGGCTGAATTGCACTGATGCTAGCACTGCAATAATCATTGGCACTCCTGACTAAAAAGCCAAATATTAAAACGTACAAGCTTAGAAAGTACTTTTTTACCATTTCTTATTTTTCTTTCGCTACAACACTGCAAAGCCCAGTAGTTGAACTACACATTTTACATCTGGCAACGCCACAAAGTGGGACAAAGGGCTGAGTTTTAAGCGTTTTCTTAAAATTTTGATAAGGGGTAGGTAAGTATACTTTGTCGCTTTATAACTAACTAATGGATTGAAATACAGATTTACTAAGTGTTGTAGGTATTTAATAGCGAACGAAATAGTCTGTTTAAACACTTTAAACTTCGTTTTTAACTACATATGTTTTTCTACATAACCTCAAATTTTAGGATGCCAATGATTGTACTTTTATGCCTATTTTTGTTTTTCATTGAATATGTGTAAAAATAAAGGACTTAATAGGTACTCAAGATGTTTTATTTTAATGAGAAATCCATAATCATTGATAATAACTGAAAATTAAGACCATGTAAAAACTTCACAAAAAAATGTAATTCCAATTGGGATTTCCGCGTAGGCTGCCAATCATTGTACAGTTTAGCCTATAGCGTGAGCGGACACTTTGGTGAGGAGCTGTGTATCTCATCTTCCCACATTTTCTACAACCCTTTCACACTTCCCACTAGAAGTTCTCTACTCCCCTCTTACAAATTTCCTTCGATCTTCTTCAAAAGAATTCTTCGATCATATTTTCGACTTTCCTTATTCATCTCCCTTCTTAAACCACCTTCGACGCTGTCTTGCACTAACGAGGGGAGGCCGCGAATGGGACGAGCGATTTTTTAACGAAACCGGGCAGAAAATGTTGAGGCCGATGTGTATAAACAAAATCCAGAATATTAGCTGTGAATGGCCGGTCATTTTTATAAAAAATTATGAACAGTAAAATTATGAAGTCGTCGAATCGATTTTATACTTCATTAAGTGGTAGATCTTGATGAAAGGAATACAAAAGTCTTATGTGTTATTGGCATAGTATCAATAATTTAACCAGAAAATTCAATTTTTGTTTCGACGACTTCATAATTTTACTGTTTAAAGCCATTTTTTTATAAAAATGGCCGGCCATTCACAGCTAATATTCTGGAATTTGTTTATACACATCGGCCTCAACATTTTCTGCCCGGTTTCGTTAAAAAATCGCTCGTCCCATTCGCGGCCTCCCCTCGTAAGAATCTCCCTGTGCGTAAAAATTTCTCCGCTCCCCAGCGACGGTGAAACACGTGTATCGGCGGGGATTCGAGGCTCACACGAGAACCACGATTCTACTCCGCGTCGCTCCGCCAGAAAAGGATTGCCGGGCGCGCAATGCAAGCGATAAAAATTTCGCGAGGATACGTGGGTATCGCGCGCCTGGCGCACCGGAAGTCATCAAATTTACGGAGGATGGAGGCGTATCAGCGGCGCAGCGCCACGAGAGCACTTTGATGCGAGTTTAAACGGGAAGCGTCGCGTGCAATCAAAAGACGCGCCGTAAAGAAGCCCCCCCCCCCCCCCTTTGCGAGGCGGCACGAGTTTACGGGGCAAATTTGCGATGTACGCGGCGGGGCCCTTCTTTGAGAAGGTTATCAGCTTGCTACTTATTAGAAAGCTCCCGACGTGCGGCAGAGGGTGGCGAAGTAGAGTATCTGAAGTTCGAAGATACCCCCCCCCCCCCCCTGTGGGGACCGAAATACATATTTACGAGTGGGGGGCGCGGGGCAATCTAGGGTATGTGTCCCAATTACGGAGGGTTTAAGCTAGTTTGCGCAATCATATATTAATTAAACAATACTGCTACATGAATTTCATATTCTGAAAATTAATATCTGTCAGTGAACAATTCTTCTTTATAAAGGACTTCTTTTTAAGTAAAAAAAAAAATCTTTGTAATGTATTTAATTAAACAAAAACAGGTGTTTTTGTCCCTATTACGGAGCCCTGAAAACTGCGCCGTCCGCATTACGGTGCCCCCCATTACGGAGCCCGCCCGTATAAAGGTCCGCGCACACATATCCGTTCCGTGTCAGTTCCGTTCCGGCGCACAGTGGTCCCAAATCCCGAAAACGTGGCCAAAATCTGAAATATTATTGAATTTAGGCAAAAATCGGTACTCTGGGGCTTCTGAGGTCGCTGATTACGAATCTAAACTTAAAACTTTAAAAACCAAAATGACGAATCCAATATGGCGGACAACTATAGTAAAAAATTGTTGGATCTGCTCGAATGTCAGTACCCCGATGTTTTTGGAGTCGTTGATTACGAATCTGAACCTATAATGTTTATAAACAGATTACCCAATTAAAACATGTAGAATAATTCACAGTTAATTAGTTCTTGGTGTTTGACAGGTAAAAATCCAATTATATTTCCTGAATTTCAAGACAATAAATAAATATGCATAAGATACATAGAAAGTCATTCTTGTACAACTTTGTACCACAAGGATGTATAATAAATGTCTTCTAAATGTTACAAAATCGTCAAATAGATCAAACTCGTTGAGGAGAGCAATTTTACTCTCGTATGAGCAGGGTGGCACCCAGTGGCAGTCAATTTTTTAAAAATTTGCAAGGTATAAGCATTAGCAATAGGCCAGAACAAAAATTTCGGTGGAAGTTCGTGGAAGTTACAACTTTTCAACTACATTTATAAAATACGTGGGCCAAGTTTTGCTTCTACGTTCTCCAAGTAATTTTGCAGTCGTGCAACCTAAACGCTAACAGTTATGGTTACTTAAGAGTAAACAAATATTCTATTTACTTCCTGGAGTAGTATCCATTTTTCGCAATGGAAATTGGTCAACTCTGTCAAAAGTTATTCACTTTCAAAGTCGGCGTTCGAATTCGTATCGGCGCGCACAGCAAATGTTTCAGTAACGAAGGCTAACTTTGAAATGACTTACCTGTCAAACCATAAACATTTCGCCTTTTTCCTTGCCGGTATTTTATGGTCAGATCACCACTGTACCCAACCCAACGGCTAAAAATCCCGAAATAAAAAGTTCATTTTCGAGGTTTTGGCCACGTTTTGGCGATTTGGGACCACTGTGCGGCGTGCCAGTGGGTAAGAAGAAGAGGGGTGTAGAGGGTCTCTTCTTCTTACCACTGGCACGCCAGAACGGAACTGACACGGAACGGATATGTGTGCGCAGACCTTTACGGTGCCCCCCATTATGGAGCCTACACTTGATTCCACAGTAGAGCATCAAGATTTCGCGCAGGCACGACCCTCAGGCGACGTTGCTACGCCGCCTCCCCACTTAACCGCCTATGTTTTTCTCCGTCGCACGGCCTTCTCTACTCTCTCTGTTCACTCTTCGTGCGGGACTGTTTACGTTGACAACGGTCAGGTCCCGCGTTTGGGATGTACCAATTATTCCTTGGAAATTACCACGACCAATCGCATGCGGTTCAAACCGTGGGTAGTAGTGGGAGCTGCGCAGATCGGTCGCAAATCGGTAGGGGCGTCGAGATGCTCCAATGTGGAATCAAGTGTATCCACATTTCGGTACCTTTGAATGTCGCTCCTAACGTAACTTTTGTGAAAGATGGTTAAGGTAAATGTCCCAATGGCGAAACAGTTAAGGAAGCAGTTGAGATGATTGCAATTTTTTTTATATTTAAATAGTATAAAATTATAACTAAATATAATTATTCGAAAGCGTAAAATTTCTACTATCACATAACGTAACAAGAATCTACATTTGTTAAAGCAAAAGTTTTAAATTAATTAAAACATGAAACTGTTCATATGGCCCAGTAATTAAATAAAATTCATAGCGTGTCCCAGTCATTAATTAACAGTGTCCCAATTATTGAATATGTATTTAATTTAACTATTTCTATCAGTTAATGAAAAGAAATCAACTGACTGTAGTTCTTCTTCTTTATCTTTTTTACCTTCGGCATGACTTTATGTCTGCAAAAGTTAAAAAATGATTAAAAGTATATTATAAAAGTTTAGGTTATGTTAATATTATAACGAGTATAAGATTAATTATCCTAATAATTCTTAAACAGTATTATATTTTTGTCTAGTTATTATTAACGTAAATATATAGGATACAAAAAATACTTACTTTGGTACAATAAATATTTATAATTTTATAACTACTGAACACTGACGTCTGTAACACCGCGGTTAAACAACCATTGAACACACGTTTAATGATTGGTACGTGTCATGTTACCGTGTACTAGTGGATAAACGCAACAATTTCAATATTAAAAACAAAAAATTATTAAAAGATCCAATTAATTTTAAATTCTTCAATGTATAATAAATCCAAAACAACTGTATAATTTCAAAAATTATAAAATAATAATTAATTACAACCTTAACAAAAATATTCTCTCGCTTGCTTGAGCCCATTAGGTAAGAAGCGAGATTGAAACTGTTGAAGCTTTACTGTACAATAATATTTTTGTATGATATAACTATTCAGTTATGTAAGCTTATAATTGTATCTATATAAAGCTAATACATTTTGCAATTATATTTCGAACAGTTTAAACGTTGCAAATTAGTAAAACTATTATTATTAATAAACTTTCTTCTCAATTTTTAATTATTGGGCCATGTTTAAGGACTGGGACATTTACCTTACCTAGAGCTATTTTGATTCATGTTTCCAGATCCACACACGCACTTCGCTTTTGACAGTTTGGAACAAAAAAGAGGTTATGACGACACCACGCTTCCGGCTTCGAGGCTCCGTATTACGGACAACATTGAAAATCTAGCGGTATTACGGAATTTAACTTAAAAATAAAAACAAACAAGTTTGTAGGTGCTGAATTTATTGTTTTTAATTACATTAAACCTTTTTAAGATATAATATGCATTTTATACGGTGAAAACAGTGTTTATAATTGATTTATATGAAATAGTTCGGTACAGCATTTCTTAAGGTTTTGGACAAGAAATGCTATTAATTCACCGAAAGCGTGTTACGCATTTTTTTATGAATACTTATAATATTATGACATATTAAAATTGTCGTTTTTTACTTTGAATCTTGTTCGTGAATATTTGAATTTAATTAAAAAAAATTTGTTTACGTTTGTTTATGCATGGATTTTGTTTCATTGATAATTTTAATAGAAAGGCTCCATAATTGGGACGGGCTCCGTAATAGGGACACATACCCTAGTTGACAAATGGAAGGTGAAGCTGTCATATGATGTGGGCTGTGCCCTGCGTGTCAAAAGATGGGATGGGAAATTTGGATGGCTCGTAGTACTCATCGAACAGCATAAAAAATGCTTGAAGGGGTATTCGCTCGAAAGTGTATGAAAAATGAGCAGTTTTTATGATTTTTAAACGATTTTATTCGGCTTTGATCGTCTGTTTGTTTGTTTCTATGTATGGTACAAATCTGGCAACTCAAATTTAACCATTTCCACCAATCCAATTGTCTTGAAACTTTGCAGGCGTCCGTAGCTTCGATGACAATACAACATTTTAATAAAAAATTAACCCCCAGGGGGTGAATAAATTACCCAGGGTGCGTTCCAATTCGCGCATTGAGCGCATGAAATTGGTGGCATCGTATTGGTGCAGTATTGGTGGCATCGTACGATTCCCTAGAATTTGTCTCACTTGCGGTGCATGAGACGCGCAGGAACTGCAGGAACTCGGAGCAGAGGGAGAGGATGAGCGCGAGGAGGGGGTTTTGGGGGCTGAGGGTGAGGATGAGCGCGAGGAGGGGGTTTTGGGGGCTGAGGGTGAGGATGAGCGCGAGGAGGGGCTTTTTGGGGCTGAGGGTGAGAATGAGCGCGAGGAGGGGCTTTTTGGGGCTGAGGGTGAGAATGAGCGCGAGGAGGGGCTTTTTGGGGCTGAGGGTGAGGATGAGCGCGAGGAGGGGGTTTTTGGGGCTGAGGGTGAGAATGAGCGCGAGGAGGGGCTTTTTGGGGCTGAGGGTGAGAATGAGCGCGAGGAGGGGTTTTTTGGGGCTGAGGGTGAAGATGAGCGCGAGGAGGGGGTTTTGGGGGCTGAGGGTGAGGATGAGCGCGAGGAGGGGCTTTTTGGGGCTGAGGGTGAGGATGAGCGCCAGGAGAGGGTTTTTGGGGCTGAGGGTGAGGATGAGCGCGAGGAGGGGCTTTTTGGGGCTGAGGGTGAGAATGAGCGCGAGGAGGGGCTTTTTGGGGCTGAGGGTGAGGATGAGCGCGAGGAGGGGGTTTTGGGGGCTGAGGGTGAGGATGAGCGCGAGGAGGGGGTTTTTGGGGCTGAGGGTGAGGATGAGCGCGAGGAGGGGTTTTTTGGGGCTGAGGGTGAGAATGAGCGCGAGGAGGGGCTTTTTGGGGCTGAGGGTGAGAATGAGCGCGAGGAGGGGCTTTTTGGGGCTGAGGGTGAGCATGAGCGCGAGGAGGGGGTTTTTGGGGCTGAGGGTGAGAATGAGCGCGAGGAGGGGCTTTTTGGGGCTGAGGGTGAGAATGAGCGCGAGGAGGGGCTTTTTGGGGCTGAGGGTGTTTCATAACAGAATATGAATCAATTTAATACTGCATCAAGCGTCGAAATGAATTTTTGGTGTGATATCCGGCTCCACGATTTTATTTAAAGTGAAATTGTAGTACAAGAAAAGAATTATTTTTTAACTTTTAGTCCATTTTAATAAAATCGTTTAACATAAAGTTTTTTTTATATATTTTTGTTCTTCCAATGTAAGACGTCTGCGTATGTACTTCTTATTTTGTAGACTTGTTTTTTTAACAAAGACGTATGCAACACTGAGCACATCATTTCCGCGTGTCAGGCGTCTCTGAACCGAATTTTTAAACGTCAGCAATAAAAAACGAAGGCTCCGTAGCAATTTCGTTATTGCTGAATTCTCGTCTTATTTTACCCGGTGAAATTATTCATTTCATTTTCTACTATTTGTTACCGAACACGCTTTACGATTTTCGAAAAACCACGACTGTAAAGTCGATGAAGGCGATATCCCATAAAGCATTTAACCATTTTATTTCAAATTTCCACGGAATATTCTCTGAAGCTGAATCGAGTTAACTTCGTTTCACTTTTTTTTTGATAGGTAACTGTTACCATTTTTGTAGCGGAAAACCAACAGGAATATGTAAAAATCGCAGCGTTCGGTGGAACGCCTGTCATTTCAATTTAACAGAGAATTAAACTTCTAAGTAGATATCTAAGTAGTTAACCAATTACGTTATTTCACTACATAAATTACTTCCGTTTTTCTATTTCTGCTGAACCGTTTAGACTGCATCGTATATTTATGAAACCCTGTACTTTCTATTTTCCTGTATTAATTACATTCTTGATGGCCCTAATTCCGAGAAGCATCATGTTCGTTTATGGATAGCTCCTCAGAATCCTCTGCCAAGCCAGTCCCTTCGTAATTCCATAAACTATAACTTGATATACAGATAATACGACACGTAGCACACCCTTTGTTTATTGGATCGATCCTAATCCTGGGCTGGAAATAACTGTTCATCAAAACGGACACCTGTTACCCACGCCGACATGCAATATTACCTCGATAAATGGAGAACACCGTCCGATGCTAAATAATTCCTAAATACAATTGCCAAATTGAGGCTGGCCGGTACTTCGAGCGACCCTCGACGACAGCTGTTAACGATAGCAAAAATACTAATAGAAGAACACGAGTCCACGCGTGAAGCGCCAGGTATTCGTGCGAAGTCAGTCTTTAACAGACTTGGCCGTTATTTAAATAAAATATGTTAATTACGAATAATTGCTCAAATAATCAGCCGCCTTACCTGGCTAAAGTTATTTTTTTTTTAACAAGCAATTGATCTTTCCCTAAATTATTTAATTATTTCATTGCTAATCAATCAAATGATTTTTTATTTTATATATATCCTGAAATAGTCCCGCAAATTTAAAACAAATCTCACTCCAATGACAATCTCTTCAGTTAAGTGCCACGTATCCGAGGCTAGAAACATCCCCTACGCATTGAAAAATATGAAAAACGAAGTTAACTCGTTTTGACTACGGCACATGCCACGTATGACATAATACTGTATTTTCTCCTCTGGCAGGAATGTAATTATTAAAATCCCACGAAGAGTTAACTCGTGTTATGCAAAGTGGTGGCATTTTTAAGTAACAAGTTAAGTAGCCTTCCCTATTTATCTAATGGGTCAAACAACCACACCGTTTCCTTCTCTGATTATTATTCATACACCACAAATTTCATTCATCCTACACCAAATTTCTGTTCTAAACAATGTATCTCGATAACGTTTTTATAAACATCACCGAAAACACTTTCAGCAGCGCATGCTTTTAAAAAATGCCCTTTCATTTAAAAATTTAAACTTGCATATTGTCTATTAAATCTTCATGAGAATTCTGCGAATGATGGCGGAGGTTTTCCCCGTAAAAGCAACTCTACCTACGATTTTATTCAAGCTACTTTTAATTAAACATATATTTCGACACCCTGCCGATTTCCGAACGAGATTGAGTTTGGACTCACTTTCATCTGGAGGATCCCACCCAATCCCTCTAACAGAGAATACAGCAATTAAAATGTTCATTACTTAACGACTCCCGCGAATGAAGAATGCTGACAAGATGGCAAGCGGATGGAGTGCGGGTCCGATTGTTAATTGTTAGTACCTAACAGAGAACTAACTGAAACTTAATCGCCCAACACTTCTCTGCCGCTCTGCCGCAGGACGCTGTCGCGCGGATAAATCCAAAGACGAATCTGGCAAACATGACTCGAGCACCGAGTTATCGGCGCATCAGACTTATGCAGACACGCGACGGATTTACGCATTCGACATGCGGATTCGGCGGACGTATTAACGTTTACTTGAGGGAATTGCTTGGATCCGGTTCTCAGGGCAAGACACGTATGTATCTGGGCACACGTCGATCCTGTAATTATTCAAAGCAAACGCAGGCTCATGTCGTGGATCAGTAATGCATCGCATTATCCTCCCCCTAGTTTCCTTGTGTGCACGAATCGGTGCATATAGATTTCGCTAGGTGGGCCCGTAGCGAGTGAATCGGATGCGAAACAGCAAGCTCAGCCGATACTTCGACAGCTTGTGACTCGGTAAACGATCGAGAAGCTTCATGCGGTGAGATTAACGAGCCTTCTTTCCGAATGACAGCTGTGCGTTAAGGGACCATCGCTCTATTTTCTATTTGCCATTGTCGATTTTTTGGCTGGGTTCGGGGTACATACTGGGAAAAGGGATGTGTGTTTAATTTTGGAATACTGGGAGGATATGAAATGTAACTTCTGAAAAATGGAATTTTGTTTCTGTGAAGGTCTCATTTTGTGAAGTCTTGAGTGATGATTTTGAAAATATATTGTTTGGCTTCTCGGAATTTAACGAACAATTTGACTTCAAATTTCGATAGCACATTCTAAGATGTGCTATTTACTGCGAGGCCCCAGCTTTCTGAGAAATAATAGTTTATAACGAAGTGGCTGTCCAGTTTTGGCTTGAAATTATTTTTTATTCTTCTACATAAAATGAGAAAATGAGGAATGTAATAATTGTATGACAGAGGCTGTAGCTTAGAATGAACTGTTCAAAATTGGAGTCAATTCCTTCTTTGAATTTCAAGAAATTTTGATAACTATAAAACACCCTTTTTCCTATAGATCAACTTTGACGTTAAATAGTCATTCCCGGGAGTGTCGGCCAGTTTTTTTTGCAGTGCTCCGGAAAGCCATTTTGTTCTAGACCATTTTGTACAATTTTAAAAAAAAAATTTCTAGCAAAATGAAGATTGCTTTAAAAATATATAAAAAATCCAAGCTTTATATTTTTATTTATACGATCAAAAAAATCCTTAACTTTGTCTTTTGTTAGTGGCTTTAAGTTGGGGTCCCCCTTAAGGCTAATGAATGAACACTTTTATAAAATTATGTTTGCAGCGCGATTGATTCCACGTGCTGCAAAAATTGTTTGGATATGAAGCAAGAAATTAAAAGAAGTATCTAATTAATTAGTTGCTTATTTTAATAACTCATTTTACTCATTTTAATAAGAAATGTCCATTCACTTCCTTTTCGAGCCTCCTACTGTATCGACCTACGACGTTACGCTGTCTGTTTACGCTCCTTTTAGGGGCGAAGCTCGGCACACTTAACAAGTAAAGGCCTCAGTACACCACGGACCGCTGTTCAGTAAGAACACAAATCCTTGCCCAATTTCTGTGTGCGCAATTAGCCTCTACAAACAGTTCACCTTGTGTTGTACTGTGTCGCGTGTGTCTCCGTAACACTCAAGCAATACTTTCACAGTGTGGATTTTAAAACCGACATCGGTGCTCACTTCTAATTACCGTTAAGGAACTAGTTCTTGATCAGGCACTAATTTCTGATCAGTTCATGAAATAAATCATTCTTTTAAGTTTATGTCAATAAATAATTGTTTGAAATAATTACTAACATAAAAATTGATAATTCAAAAATATATGTGTGGTCCGTGAAAGCAGTTAGTATTGTTAGTTTTCGTGAAAATAAATGTGTAAGGTGGCCCACTTGACAGAAGGCCCTGTTGAACGCCATCTCTTCCTGTTCGAAGTAATAGATCACCATCGACGCCACAGTCGATTTCTTTGCTGGTTATTGCGGTATTAAAGGTTATTTTCATACATTTTGCTTACAATAGTTTACTTTACAATGTAGAGCAAGAATTTTAGTATTATATGTATCATTTTGCTTTAAAAGTCACTGATCATTATTTAGTTCCAATTTTTTCTTGTGGAACTAATTTTTGATCACCTGAATAAAAAATAGGTTAGGACATTTTAAAATTATAAAAAAAAAAAATTTAGATAGTATAATACTAAAAATAAGTTTATTTGGTACTTTCTTTTTAATTAGTATCCGATTATTTACATTGAATAGTTCCTTACCTAATAAGAAATTAGTTCCCATGTATTTTACATGATCAAAAACTAGTTCCTCACCTGACCAAAAAATTAGTTCCCATGTATTTTAGACGATCAAAAACTAGTTCCTGACCTGATCAAAAATTAGTTCCCATGTATTTTACATGATCAAAAACTAGTTCCTAGTCACCTTACTATTCCATACTTTATAAATAATTAAATTATACTTATTTTCAACTTTTTAAATTTTTTCCTTACATTTTAAACATTAAATCATCTTTTAGTATAAAAAAGTCTATGGTTTAAAGTTGTATTAGGTTAAAAATAAATATTAAAGCGGGAAGCCCTCTAAGCTGATCAAAAACTAGTTCCTTAACGGTACTCCTCGAACTCGCAATTCAGCATTCCACCTAGTCGCGAGTACCATTTCTTCGCATTCCATCATCATCCTCCCTACTTTACCTCCCAACAGCCCCATAACATGCCCGAAACGAATCTCCACACATATCCAACGTTCAAGACAAGATCAGGGGTCGCTAATCCAAACGGAATACCGAACACTCAAATTGGAAGAGCATCCTCCAAATGCACGGATCGACAATGTCCTGTCAGCGTTCCATCTACGTTCCCGGACAGTGGAACAGTCAAAAAAGCGAGGCCATCGTAATGCGCGAGGCGTTGCGATCCATTTCGATGAAGCCATCGCCAGGGCCATTCGCCGGATCACATTCAATAAGACGAGAGCCCTTTTCTTCCTGGTTAAACATGGCAAAGGCAACTGGACGCTCCGCCACGATACGCAGCTGGTGCCGCCGCTGTCATGCGCTCGCAATAATTTCTCGTAGAGACGTCCGCCGTTGGCCGAAGAACGCTCGCGGACCGAGAGGAACGCGCGCGCGTCCCAGCGACCGTCGCCGTCCACCTCCCCGTAGCTCGCGACGCTCGTACCAGCAGTGACACTTCGCTGTGCAAACACTGCCGTCCGTGCAAACGCGGTAACGACCCCCGCCAGACAGTGCCCCGGAAGACAACGTTGGCCCGCCGCAAAACCGTCGACTCTGCAAACACAGGGCTTGGCCGAGAACCGCGAAGACACGGCCGACAGCGCGCAGAAGGAGCAGGATGGGGTTGGCCGCGCGGAGGGTGAGCGAGGGATTTTTGTTTCACGGTGACCCGGCCACGGTTTGATCGAGGGTTTCGTTTGAGCGGCAGGGAAGTTTCGTGTAAACTACAGGGGACAGGCAGTGAAAGGGATACTTCGTCCGGTCCGCGTCGGGGGTGGCTTTCCGCGCCCCCTACGCCAGGCAATCTGACACCGAAGCCGCGCGAGGAGTCTTGCGTGACGGAACCGGAGATTCGCAGAAGTGTTTTATGAATGCACACTAGGGTGGTCCTTAGCTATAGGGGTCAAAATTTTTTTTCATTTTTTTTTGGTCTTACCCTTCTTAAAATATGATAGTTGGTAAGAAAATGATACGTGCAAAATTTCAGCGAGATCGGACAGCGGGAACCCGTGCCGCATTTAAGACGAAGTTTTAAAATTTCTATTATTTTCGTTAATTTCAATATAAATGTGTTCCGCCGTTTTAGAGGTAGTACTGAATATTTTTTAATGAAAATATAATGTCTTACATGTACATAATATTATCCAAAGTTAACTTCTAACTACATATTATAAAATTAATTGTAACATCTTATAAAATATTACATATTTGTCAATACACGCCTTTCATTAAGGTTGATTTACTCGCATCTGGATAACATCGCCAATAATCTTCTAATACTTGTAAAATGAACTGCTTATTATTTTCATCTTTCGTTAGTAAGCTATTATATTCGGTGATTAGCTTTACGCCTCGTTCTGCACTGTCGTTAACTACTTTTAAATTCTTTATTATTTCTAACGCATTTTTATATGTTTCATCGATTTCCCAAACTGAAGGGTCTTTTTGTAAAAATTCGGTACTTATATGAAATCTAGAAAAAAATTGCGACTTTGTGACGAGATGAAATTTTCTATGCGAATATTAATATAGTTTTTGACATCTTTTAAAACAATCTTTTTACTTGAAACCTCCGTTTGATTAGAATCCAAATTTTGGATCATACGCCTCTTTATATCACAAGAATGCGTTTCGTGCCTCAGGTAGCCGACACAGGTAACAGTATGGTTCAGATACTGCGATACATAGGAAGCTTAATGCTAGCCAAATTTAAGAATATGAAATATATTATAGGAAGCAATATACAAATACTCCTGGTATATATCTAAGAAACTGTATTTTTATTGAAAAAAATAGACACATTTTTAAAATAATGAAATACAATCATATCTGATATTGATGTAAAATTACTGTAATTTTACAACTTCGTCTTAAATGCGGAAAGGGTTCCCGTTGTCCGATCTCGCTGAAATTTTGCACATATCATTTTTTCACCAACTATCATATTTTAAGAGGATAAGACCAAAAAAAATCGGAAGTTGAAAATTAAGGAACACCCTAAGCCACAGCCGCCAGGCGGCAAAACACCGTGCACGCGTTCCCGCTGGATATTTTCTCAAGCAGTCCGAGTTAAAAACCGTTCCGACATTTTTCGTAGATGGTTTCTTCTTCAGAAATGTCTACAGAATCCGATACTGTGTAGCAAATTCGTGCTAGATAAACAACTTTTCGTAAAAATGCAAAAGTATTGCGTAGAAATCATGCACATCGGCACTTTTTTAAACTTTGACGGCCGTTTACAATCATATAAAACCATCAAATTTAATAACTGTATACACCGGTATATTCAGGAAACTCTCCTCTATCTTTTCAGGCTAAATTGAACTTTCTAGAATTCTTGGTTTTCACGTAATACCTCATTCTTGCCCAAAATCGTGCGCTTTTTACAAAAACTCATGTTTTTCAAAAACTGAGGGTGATAGAGCAATTCTATTTACGGATTCGTGTTTGGGACGAAAAACTCCACTAGGATCTCGGAGTGCATATAGCAGATCCAAATACGTGTTGGATAGTGTAGTTAAGACCCCCGATTGCCTATTCTGGCCTATACGCTGCGTTGTATACTAATTTTAAAAGATAAAACTCAAAAATTTCGTCAATATTTTTCGAAGTAATACATACATATTATTATTATACATCTAATAAACTGTACTTTTATTAAAAAATATGCACTGATACTTCCAAAATAGCCGAACACAATTATGTCCGAAATTGACGAGAAATCACTATTATTTCAAAACTTCAACTCAATTGCGGCAGGGGTTCCCGTTGTCCGATCTCGCTGAAATTTTGCACATATCATTTTTTCACCAACTATCATATTTTAAGAGGGTAAGACCAAAAAAAAAATCGAAAGTTGAAAATTAAGGACCACCCTAATGCACACACTTTCCGCGAAATTCTCTGGATGAAGATTGTCCCTCAGAAGGAGGAGGGTTCTCGCGCTAGATTGAAACAAGTTGCATTTAAAAACGTACCTCCGCGACTCGCTTTCCAACGTAAGTTCCAACGCTGCGTGTAGCATGTAAACCGTAATGGAACAGTTTGTGTAAAAGAAGCGGCTGCGTTTTTAACAGCGCATTCTGAATACTGATCATTAAGGGTAGGGCCGGGCTCGGAATACGTTAGTGGAGTTGTAAACGAGATTTTAAGTGCAGCAAATAATGCAACGCTGGCTGTGTTTAATTTCATGAATTTTGCTGAATACGCGATTTAGAAAATTGTCGAGGTACTTCTTCCGGGCTCCTTCCATCGGCTTTATCTTTTCCTTTTCATCGCGCCGCAGATTTCAGTATAGTAATATTACGCAGAGTTCCTTTCACGAGATAATTTACATTTCGGGGTTCAAGAGGATATAATAGCGACTGCCACTATTAAACGTTCATGCGTAAGGTATAATTAAATGTGGCGTTTAATTAACGTCACGAGTTAAGTCCGAAAGTAAAATAATATTTCCATCATTAAACCATTGTTTCGCCGAATTGAATGCCCAAGTAATTATGAAAACGAAATTTAATCATTTTTATTTGACTTTCTTAAAAGGGAAAATTCGAACTGTGCAGTATTCCGTTTTAAAAATGTTTGCGAAGTTTGTGTCCAAAATTTCATTTCTTCTTTTTGCTCTCCCAATATTTGTCAATAGAATGCAGTTTTGCAACCTTAAACAAGAACGATTTAATGTTGCGTTTACTCAAGGGGGAGGCATATCCAGAACGGTCAAAACAACATGCTTATTTGAGAATTTTTTCTAGAAAAACCGACAAACTTTTATTATTAAACATTAGTCTATTGAAAAGAGTACATCTTACGGATATTTCAGTATTTTTGTGATAAAAAGTATTGAAAGGTTTGTCAAATACAGGCGATGCCCGAGACATCCTTTTTTTATTTAGGCACTTTGCGGTGACAACCGTGCAGAATCATCCAAAATTGAAAATTCGATTTTTTTTTAGATAATATATGAAATTATCCAGGCGCTATCAACGCTATTAGTCGACTGTAATTCTGTCTTTATCCCCCAAGGAGCACACCCCAACCCCCAGAACCGTTCAGTTACTTATCCTACACCTACCCATCACGGAAATTTTGATTCCAGGATACAAACCGCTTCAAATTTAATCACATCCACGCCGCTGCATCCCTCTCTATAGCTAATCCCGCGCTAACAATCTCAGTCGCGACATTCTCCCGCGTAATCAACGCTGAAAACGCTTGGAGCTGTTCGCCGGATGAAAAAGGAATATCGGATAACGCTAAAACGGACTTGTCGTTTCTGACCCATGAAATTTAAGGGTTATTCCCGAGGAAGATATAAAGGGAGCCCGATGCCTGGATGCTGGAAAACCGGTGCGGCAAAGTGCGCGCGAACCAATAACCCTGACGGCGGGGGTGGCAAAGATCTTTTTTGGCGCTCGCGCGAAGGAATCGTGCTTGGATTGTAAAAAAGGAGGGTCGTGGGGGTGGGTGTAATATGGTCGGGCCCCGGTATGACATATTTCAGTCGACGCTGCCACGTTCGGTGGCTAATGCCCCATGCGTCGTCTCTCGAGTTTCGCCTATTGCGACTCGCAATTGGATTTTACGGTGCATCAATGCTGCGCGCGCGCGCGCGCGCGCCCGCGCACTTCCTTCTCGCGTTGCACGCCACCGTTGTACGGCGAGCTGCATCCCCCGCGCTCGCTCCCACCCCTAACTTTGGATCGAAAGACTTATGGGCCTTTGTAGGGCATCGCGATACATAATTTCATATTACCCATCTTACCGACTCGCGAATTTTACCTTCCCTCTCTCAGCCCTCCCTGCCCCTTTCTCTTGGGGGAAGTATAAACATGCATAAAATGTTGATGGGGGAAAAATACGAGGGTGCTTTCCTCCCCGCCACCCCGCACACGCAGTTTCTCCCGTTGATATTTTGCCCTTTAGGATTTCCCGCGATGCCGGGAAACGCTGCCCGTTTCCTCCCCGCTGGGTTTGACCGGCAAAAATATGAGCTTGCTTCGTAAAATGTTACGGGGTTCGGAGGACTTGGGAAAACGCACGGAGGATCATTTGCTGTGTGACGTTTGCGGGGTGAAGGTTTGTTCGTTGAATGAATTGTTTGTGTAGTAATTGTGCGGGTTGTGAAAACGAATAGGTATGTAAATAGTGGATTAGAGTGTTATATCAATGGTGGTGTACTCTGTGGCTTATTGAGGCTTCAGCGTTTGATAGTAGTGAATTGAGAATGCGTTATTGTTCAGACAGAGGGATAAAGCGTGGTTTGTTTAGTTTGAACACGCTTTTGTGTGCGTTATAGTGTTTGTATTATTGATTGGGGTGTAGAGAGTGTTCCACCTACTTAGCTGTCATTTGCAATGTTGGGTCTACTTTTAGTGTTTCGCCCTTTTACTCACAGCCAATTCAGCGTGGTGTTTCCTTGAACTGTTGGGCAATTCAATGAAAATTGAGAGTTGAATTTTATTTGATTTAGGGTAGATCCGGGAGACGCGGTCGACCTAATATAAAATGGCTATTAAAACTAATATAGATATTACTTATTTTATCAGAACAAACCTAATATGTTCAGAATTTTATGCCGATTCCGAAAAACTGGTCGATATTTGCTTTAAGACAATATTTACTGTAAAACGGGTTGAAAACTGAAGTCATGACATCTGACCACCTCTCCCGAGGTGCCGGGAGAAATGGTTTTCGTCGTTGGCAGAGACCTCTGACATAATTATTCATGGAAAATTAACAAAGGATAAAGCAAAATTATTTATGAGTGAATACAACTACGGATTCATTGATATTTAATTTGTTTACACTAAACAAGTAAAGAACACATCAAAGAAAAAGTGAATTACCTACTGGCGATTAGCAAGGCAAATGAATACAAAAGTGAATAAATAAACTAAATAAACAAAAATAATAATAAAATAATAATAAGAAATAAAAAAATAAACAAAAATAATAAAAAAATCATAACTCGACCATCTCACCTTTCTGCAGCGAGACATGGTCTTTTCGTTAGCTTTGAGAGGAAGAGTTAATATGGCCAAATACTTTGGCTGCATTGTCCCTCAATATCTCTACTATCTTATTATTTCAAACATTAAAGGAAAATAAACTTAGAAGTATATTTTAAATACGATTCTGTACAACCGCTGTTTGACAAAAGAGGTTAAATGTAACATCAATTTACCTTTTAAATCCAGAAAAACACAGAAGGAAGCGAAATAACGCTATTCATTCAACTATTTGGCTTCTAGAGAAGTAATTGGTCTGCACTTTAATGCATTTTTACGTATAGAATCTGAAATATAGCGACACGGCCAACTCTCCGGCCCGACCGCGTCTCCCGGATTTACCCTATTGGACTCAAATTAATATTTCTTTACGTTAAATGTTTTTATACTTGCATTTATGATTTATTAGCTTAGTTTAGTTCCTTTTAAACGTGTATGCACGAATGGATCAGCCAAATAATTATTGTAAAAGGGTTTAAAAAATTATTTCGGCAAGAGTAGAATATCGTGTGATAAAATTATTTTTATTCCATAAAGGTATGTCAAGAAGAAATGAAGGACCCTCATGGGCTTCTGCATTTCCTTTGAACTATCTCTTACTTTCTAATATTTGTTAATTATTTTTTTATTTTTAATTAAAGTGATAAAGATTATCTTTGGAAACATGACACAAGGGCAAGATATAATTATGTCGTTCGAAATATATCTAATCTTAGTTTTACTGTTACTTTTATTTATAATAATACGGCGCCTATGTTACCTACGTTAAAGCAATTTCTTTCTATAGAGCAGGAGAGAGGTAAGTGAAATAAATTAACGTAATTTATTTTCAAAAGTGATTAAGCGTTATTACTTGCATGACACCACAAAAACGGTGCTCTCAAATTCAATATTATTAGCGACAGCGTAATTTTGCTGCAACATTGCGTAAGACAGCGTTAATTATCCCTTCCAAATCTAAAATGCGGACTTTAATTAATTTTAGGCAAGTTACGTGGAAACAATTTTCCCTTGAATTAATTGAAATTCTTCGCGAGTGAATACTATGTAAGGTGTTGCACGGAACTAGGACGGGTTGTATTATATCTTTGAAACGGGGTGAAATATGAAGAAAAGTTTTGTGCTGCAGATCCTTTGTGTTGTAAGTTTGTAGGTCACACGATCTTATGATTCTGCAAATCATTAAAAATTACTAGCATGCTTCTAGAAAGAATTAAAAACTACTATTATGATTCTACAGAGAGTTAAAAATGAATCCTTTGATTCCACAACAAATTGAAAAACATCTTATGATTCCACAATGAATTAAAAATTATTACTGTGGTTCTGTAAACAATAGAAAAGCACTGTTATAATCACTATTACAATTTTACAAAATGGTGGTCAAAAGAAACCGTTAACTCTGCACAATAACAAAATCCCCATAATTCGTTAAAGGGAAATATAAATTTGATATCCACATACTTTTAATTGTCATTATTCACTTGAGTAGATAAAAGTACGTGTGATTATTCAAACGTACGTATGAGAATTCCAAAATCTACCCATAATACAGACTGAAGCGTGATTTCTCTCGAAAGTCCATAATCTAAATTCTAAAATGGAACGTTTCTATACGAGCTTCCATTCCCGACAAAATTGATTTTGAAAAATATGGCCGAGTGCGCGCATGCTTGAATAACTCTGAACTTTACAGATCTCTTCGCGTATTTCCGCATGATGTCCCAAAATACGTGATACGACTGCAAAAAGCGTGATTTCTCTAGGAAAATGAAAAACGTGGAATAAAATTTGTTCGCATGAGCCGTCGTTTTCAAGAAAATCGATTTCGAAAATGCATGGGCCGTGACTGGGTTTCGACTTGACAAGAATTGATTTACAGCTGTTTGAGGTTTCATGTGCCTACAATTCATTGCGAGGGAAAAGAGTTTTCGCACGCATGATCGTCAAAGTGGATGAGATTTTTTCACGCTGGCTGAAATTAACCCAGCCAAGACAACACTCTTCGGTGTCAATACTCGAAACCCCCCTCGCGCTTAGACGTTTTCACGAAGTTATTCAAGCACAGGCGAAAGAAGAGCTTTGCTGTGAACACACCTGCCCCCCGTAATGTGACAGGCAAATGACACGTAAACGGGAGACGATCGTTCTGCTGTGTAAACGGTCGGACATTATCTTTGCATACGTCTACGATTGAGTGTACCATTCCAGCGTCCCAGCGTCAACACGAGGGACAGGCCGCCCTGCATGAAGGGTTGAACAGAGAGAGAGAGACAGTCAGAGGGGCAAACAGCGGATAATCAAAAGATGAGGGCAGTAGCAGCGCGCGCAATTTTGGGATGAGGGATGACACTTGAAGGTACTCGAGAGGCTTATGAGGGAACATTATCACTGTTCGTGTTTATAGATTATTGCTCAGATTACACAGTTCGACAAAATTCGACTTTTTTTCGTACTTGTAACATTCAATAGCCGTTTCTTATAGGTTTCAGTGGGCTGAAAACGAATCCGCAGTCGGAAACAAGTCGGATAAATTATTTACTTTTTCGAATTCATGCTCTCGGAGCTTCGGTCTCTTTGGCTGATAAGTTGCAGGGAGTCGGTCCACTGTGGTGTTCGGTGAAATTACGCGTGAGTAAATGGCAGTGTTCCGTTTGTCGACGATAAACTGGGCTGCTCATGGCTAAGACCGCGAGAGATGATATAAGGGGCTCGTATTATCAATTTCAGCCATACGGATCCCCTTATTCCAAGACGTTACACGTTGCACCAGTATTTGCGCCCGTTTCCCTAATGCAATAGCCATACCACTTGCGATACATGAGACCATGTTTGTCCGCGCATACGCTTCCTCCTTCCTAAGGCGCGCCAATCCTCGAGTGTACTACTGTAATATTCGCCCGTTCACGGGGACGGATAACAAACGATAGTGGAGGCATAATAAACGATGTATGGCAAGAGAGAGAGAGAGAGAGAGAGAGAGAGAGAGAGAGAGAGGAGGAAGAGACGTCTTCAGATTTAACTGAGAGAGTATTTTATTTGCATCGACTTGATAATTTTTCGGCGTTAGAGGGTAAGTGTTTGAAAAGAATGAACTATCTTGCAACAATTTATCACCAACTGTTAACAATATGCAACCTAGCTTCCCTTATTAATAATTAAATATGGTTTTTATGGAAAAGAAAGCCAAAGAAAAGAAAACCAAGTCACAATTTTAATTTCGAAAATCAAAATTACTGTGCAAATCACTTAGTCCTTCGTTGCAACAAATTTTCGGAGGATACACTGCACTTTAATATTAGTCCCTGAGCTATAAAAGACAAATTAAAAAATTTCAAAAACATGTTACGAGTCTTGGAATTTTTAAAACAAATTACATCTCACCAAAACTGTAGCACCTAATTAATATAATTTCAACTGACAATGAGTCGCTAATAACAGTTACTAAAAAAATAATATATGTGGTGTAATTAGTCAGAATATGAAGCTACTGTAATTCGGCAGACTTGTGGGGCGAATGATTATTTATTGAAGTGGCTGTTCATACAGGGTGTTAAGAATGGGTTTCGGGACTTAGAGATTACTCGGTGCTTACTAAATTAAGGAAGAGATGCTTGGGCACTATAGGTTGGGAGATTAAGCTTGTTAGAGCTAGAAGGGATTTTCGAGATTGGTAATAGCGACTCGCTTGAGCAAGAAGATTGTTGTAATACATCAAAGCACGCCTAACAACAGAAGTAAGAATAAAGTGAAGAGGAAACGAAAGGAAACTATCTCCGAGAAACGATCAAACCCATGTAGGTACCAAAATCTGAAAGTCGAAAAGTGAAGGCGAAGAAAAATGTGAAAATAGGTTGAAAACAAAGGATGAATGACAACGAAAAGAGGGCATGTGTGAAAAATGAAGTGGTAAAGTGGAGATCGGTTAACTTTGAAAGGAAATGGCATCAGAAGAAAGAGCAGGAAAAAGGTGAGAGATTACTATGCGGGATAGCGTGCGATAGTCGACGTGCTCGCAGGAATATCGCCCTGGAGCAGGTGCAACAAGACCGGTCGCGTCCTCCGACGTGTATCGTATTTGCACAGCCTGTAGATAGGCACTAACCTTTTCGCGGACTTGGCATTCGATTTTCGCGAAAGCGATGGTATAAACGCTTTAAAAGGGCCAGTAACCCTCGACGCCCACGAAGAAGTGGCTCCTGCCCGTGCCTCGCGTGAGATAATGCCACAACCAATTTACTGAACAAATTAAACAATCGTTTTCGACTGCATTCGCTATAATTTCATACTAAATGGAGATTTGAAGTTGCGATAAATTCGAGGCCTTGCGCGAAGTGGGCTCACGGTGGGTACGTTTGAGGATAAAAATTTATGAGAAGCAGAATTTGTCTGGTAGTAATTGTTTATGATTGAGTGTATATTCTGTAGACTAAAAGTGGTCAATCGAAGAATTTTTAAAGGTCGTTTTTCCGTTTTTTTTTTTTTATGAAATTTGGAATTACCCTTGGTAGTAGCAATTTTAACTTTCTCATTCTGGCATGATGGAAACTAAGATTTACACGATAGCTGGTCATGAGACAAAGCTGCAAGTATTTGAAGTGGATTATTAGATGGTGAAAGTTGTATCAAGGGAAATGGCTGTATAGTTGAACAGGATTTTCTATACTACGAAGGTTTATTACTAGACTTAATCAACTATTCCGGGTTCATAAATTGCACCCTTTTCTTACTCCCTGCACCTGTTTCACCCCTTCCTTCTACCCCTGGCCACAGCAGAAGCTTCTTTCTATTCAATTCTGCCTTTCTCGTCGTCTTTCTTATATGAAGAAACTCCTTTTCGTAATACTTCGTAGCTATTTTCCATAAAAGCGTCCTTAATAATTAGCTTACAAAATTGGAAAACAAAATATCTCTCAAACTACTTCTTGCTGTTTCTTTCAAATAGGTCCACGAATCCCTAAAGTTTGATTCTACAAGTCTACTATAGTGTAGATTATTTATGAAAATGTTAGATCTCAATTAACTGTCCATTGGCTCGCTGACTAATTAAATTAATTTAGTCAGTAAACTTGTATATAGCTAACTTCTTAACATCACTGAGTTTCAACAATTCCTGAATAATATCACACACATACATTTACAATTAGCAATATACTATTACTTTTATTTAGTTTAATATAATTAGTTTAATATAATTTAGTTTAATATAATTAGTTTAATATAATTTAGTTTAATATAATCTAATTAATATAATTAAACTAAATATAATATTCCACGCACATATTCCGGTTATCTCATCTATATTCCACATCAGGATTCATATTCTACTGCCTTTTATTTTTCTTACCCCTTAACATACAACTCTACGCTCATAGCTAAATATTCCAAAATTAGTGTCACTTTTCGATAGCCTAGCGACGCCCATGGACAATTCTATGACACTACAATGGGAATTGAAATATCGTGCTCACATGTGACAGGAAAGTAATTGTGAAATTTCTTCTCGAAACGAGAATTCCTTGCTGGCGTTGGGCATTATGACAAAGAAGGTCACGATAGATCATTGTTTCGAGGATCCCGCGGATTCGTGCTTTGGGCAGCCGTTTCATCGAAGGAAATCACGCCCGTTCTTCACGATTGATGCCAGCAATGTTTCTTCCCGACCGTTGGAAGCCAAGAAGCGTATAAAAGTCCCGAACGTTATAGGAAGTCGATGGCTACGTGGCTGACCAGCCGAATGAATCCGGATCCAGGGGATAAAACGAAGAAAGGGATTCCCTTTCTCCTTTCTCTCCAATCTACCTTTCGCTTCGCGTCCCGGCCTTACCTTGCTTTTTATCTTTCATTACGGCAAATCTTCATTACCAGCGAAGTAGAAAGTGGCTACCAGCCACTGAAATTCTGTGGCTATCATATGAGACGAATAAATCTCCGGCGGTATTAAAATTATTTGCTTGCCTTTGGTTACAGGTAATCGTTGTTAAGTTTATTACTTGGAAAATAGGGGACGGAATTGCCGTTGGGATTCGCGATTTAAAATACTATAGTTGACATAATCTTCAGATTTAGAATAGGAAATTTTTTAATATTATGTAATGCAATGACATACCATTTTGAAAAATGGTTTGGGCTTTGTCGCATCGATAAAATCATCCAATAACAGCAATATGTTGGTTTAAATACGTAAATTTGTAGCTCATTTCACGACAAATCATGCCAGTCATAATGCAAAAAATAAGTGTAAAGTATAAAGCAATGAGGGATGAGCAAAAATGGGAAAGCCTGAAGTTGTTGAAAAAAGGACGCATTTAATTTTCGAACTAACACGTTTCCAATACTATGCGTATTATAAAGTGGACTAGTTCCTGGAAGCATGTTCGTAACTCAATTTGAAGTGCAACCTTAGTTGCGTCCACAGCGCGAGCTAATTGATCAGTGGCTGACCACATCTGGGGCTCTTCTACTTGCTAGTGGTATGTATCTAGTAAGAGTAAGGCGACAGTTCACGAAGAGAGCTGCAAATGAAAACTTCTTCCTGCTTTTTATCTGTTGTCTTCCCTTGGAATCCTGTTATTAGCTTTGCCATATATTTAGTTTACTTGTATCGAATTTGAACTATTACATAATAACATGTTTAGGTATGGAGAAAAATACATGTCGCGTTGAAAAATGAGAACGGTATCATTCACGTGTCTTTATCCGGGAAAAAAATCGACTTGGTCTGGCGATAACTACTTAAAATAAAACAATTTATAAATATTATATTAATATTAACCCAAGTATAATATTAAAATAATTTAAATTATAATATTAATATATACTATAATATTAAAAATAAATTTATAAAATTGACATTTCTTACACAGATTAGTTTCAGAGACCTGTATCCATACAGCACACTTCGTTGCAGCAGTATTGCAGGGACGTTGCTGCAATATTACGTTGTTGCAGGTTGCATTGCAATATTGTAGGAACGTTCCTGCAATATTGACGTGCATTATTGGAGTGGCAATGATCCTACAATATTGCAGCAATATTGCCATTTCGTTGCCGTGCAATGTTCCGTTGGCAACGATGGTACAATATTGCAGCAATATTGCCATTTCGTTGCCGTGCAATGTTCCATTGGCAACGATCCTGCAATATTGCTGCAATATTGCGCCCACATCGTCGTGCAATGTTCCAGTGGCAACAGTCCTACAATATTTCTGCAATATTGGGCGCACATCGTCGTGCAATGTTCCATTGGCAACGATCCTACAATATTTCTCCAATATTGCGCGCACATCGACGTGCAATGTTCCAGTGGCAACGGTCCTACAATATTTCTGCAATATTGCGCGCACATCAGTCGTGCAATACTGTAGTGAAAACTTGTGGAAACATTACAACAATATTCTGAAGCAACTATGACTTTGTCAACATTTTTCGAAATATGTACATGACGTCGAGTGGATTCTACGGCGTGTTTCATTTAACTGGATACGCACCGCAATATTGCCGAAGAGTTGCAGGATCATTGCCACAATTTTGTCGTTTCGTTGCAGAATCATTGCCGAAACGTTGCAGGACTACATATTCGTAAGTTTGCCGCAACTTTGCAAAAATACACACCTGCAATATTGCGAAGGCGGACATAGGACTGAACCTGCAACGTCTCTGCAATGTTATGTTGCAACATTGCCATCTTGCACCGCATCATTGCAAAGACGTTGCTGCAATGTTATGGTGCTGTGTGGGTAGTAGAGAGTATAGAATTACATTTTCTGGCACAACTCAAAAGAGGGCGTAAAATATAAAGTTGATTTGATATTCTGCTGAACTTCTCGGTGAACATTCTATCTGTGATCCTTAATCTGGACAGACGCAAAAGTAAAGTAAATTTAAGCAACTTATGCGACCAGTATTCACCCATTAATCACATGCAAATTTTAAACTGCTATTCCTGTAAAATTCACATTTCTTGAGTAACGCCACTATCAGCGCCAACCAGCGATATGTAGTTACCTCGTACCTAATCAAGTGTCAGCAAGAAGGAAAGAGAGTATCACAATATTCCTGACTAAAATACCGCCGTGTGTCGTCGACCCCGCCAGCAATCGATGCCCCAAAGGAGATGTCGCCGGGTAATTATTTCAAGAAGCCCGCGGATTCAGCCGTCGGCGGGCCGAGAGTCACGCGATTGATATCGACGCCGTGCCCGTCGAACGTTGACGCCAACGGGGGGTGACGCTCTAGAAGAGGATCAAGCGTCGGAGACGGGTCACAGCCGAATTCCAAACCCCGACGGATAAAACGAAGGAAAGTGGTGGGATCCTCTGTCCCCTTTCATCCGCGCCCTCCAACCCCCTTTCCCCAAGCTTCTTTCTTTCCGCCTCGCGGCCTTTGAGGCTCCTCTTTGCAGGATTTCTTCGGCAATGGGCGCACGGGAGACAATCGCGGGCGCAGGGAGAATCGCGCGGACCAATCAGCCCCCCATTGAGATCCTGCGGGCCCCCTCAGCTCCCGCCCCTCTCTGCCTGCCCTCCGTCGCGACCAGTTCGTGACCTGCAGGGTGGAACAGGACCAAAAGATGGATCCCAGCCGCCGATAAGAAGCAGAGCACGGAACCAGGCGGTGAGACGGCGGCCGGGGCGCGCGGTAGGGGAGAGGCAGAGAGTGATCTTGGTGTGGCGACCTAAAATCAGCTTTATCGGGTCACGCCTGACGCGCCCCGCTGGCAATCTCGGCGCTTCGATCGGACGCGGAGACGAGACCACGGTTGAACGATAAACGGCTTAAGCGGCGGGGGCTGAGGAAGGGAATGGAGGGGTGCTGGTAATAAAAGGACGATCGGGATCGTCCGGAATGTATAAATAATGCTCGAAAGGAAGGATTTTCGTTTAAGGGCGGCGGCGACAATGATTAACGAGAATCGTGAATGCCGGCAGGTTCCTCGGTGGTCTGTTCTTTTTTTTTTTTCTCTCCTTTTTTCGTTTATGCGATTTCGAGGGAGGAGGGTGGTTTTTGTATCGGCTTCGGTTTACACGAACGGGGTTACTTCGCAGTGGAAATTAAAATATCTCGGCTTATGGGAATGGAGGCGGCAAGTGTCCGTGGAAAGAAATGTTTGCCCCCAGAGGGTAAATGAGAATGCTCGGAATATGTATTGTTTTTTTCCCGCAGGTTCATTTTCCGAGATTTCACGGACACCCATCTTCCTAGATAGGATGGCGTGCTTTTACCATGGTAGGGTTATAGTTGAGAAAAAGAAACGTTCAACCGTGATACGCTGACGTAAGAATGATCTCTCGGGGAGTTATAAAATGATAATTTAATGCACGGGGGCGTTGCGTGTGCTGGTCTTACGTTGGCAGGCTTCCACTTCAACATCGGGGCGTTATTATTCTCTTACGCTCGAAGTACTTAACAATTTTTGGTCAAAGGAAGCTAATAGCTCGCTAGAAGACAAATCCACGATTTGATCCTTTTTTTTAGCGAAGAATGTTGAGCTTTCTAGTTCCCATACAGCACACTTGGTTGCTGAAACGTTGCAGAAACGTTGCTGAAAAGTTGCAGTTACGTTGCGGTGCAATGTTGCACAGGGGCGGACATAGGAAGATTTCTGCAACATTTCAGCAATGTTGCGGTGCAATATTACCCTGCAACGTTTCTGAGATTTTACTGCAACGTTTCTGAGATTTTACTGCAACGTTTCTGCAACTTTTCAGCAACTTTTCAGCAACTTTTCTGTAACGTTTCTGAAATTTTACAGCAACTTTTCTGCAACGTTTCTGCAACTTTTCTGCAACGTTTCTGCAACTTTTCAGCAACTTTTCAGCAACGTAATTTGCTGTAGGGGTTTTGAAATGGAAATACTTAAACATGAAACGTGTAGAATGATGCTAAAATTTTAAAGTAGTCCTTTCTTTTCTTCGTCGATCCTATGTTCCCATTAATCAACACCCACCAGTTAGTCACCAACAATCTCCAACTTCCTATCCGATAAATCTTAACAACACAATTTCCTTTGTACGCTTCTAAGATAAAATGCACCGCCCCAGATAATACCCACACACTTCCAGCACATTAAAGTCCCTCTGCTTTCACTTCAACGAGTGCCTCGCAATCTTACAGCCATCAAAACGAAACGTTGCAATGAAATTGCCAACGAATCGAACCACCGTGCAGATCGCTAAGAAGAACTATCTTAACTGTTATTTCGAACGCTTTTAACCGGGACATTTTATCCACTCGCCATTTCCACCGAAAAGATATGCAGAAATGGCCAACGAAGGGGTGGCCGCTAATGGAGGCGCTTGAAAAATGAAATTGACACGTGGCAACATGTGTTATCGCCACCGGCGCGACAAAGATCTTGAACACCCTTTCTCGACCGTTGTGTGTGTGTGTGTGTGTGTACATGACTGCAGGGGGCAGGGGGCAGGCATTGTTTCGAGAGCTAATAGCCTCTGGCCATTACAACAATGGGGGTTGCGAAACGACGCGAAACGACAAGCAGTTCAAACGCGACGCTGCAAAAACAAAAGGCATTACGGTCAGGATCGCGTGGAATGCATAAATAATCCTAACAGGACGCCGCGACTAAGGCCCGCGTCGACGGTCATTAACGTACGACGTGTATTCTGACAAATACGAACTGCCACCCGCGGCACTCATAATAACGTTACGTGCTAACGTTTTTCATAGTTTCGTGCCCCGTGTATCGCGCCCAGCGCGATATTTCGCTTGCAAAGGACTCATTAGCGCGGGCGGATTAGCGTAACCGCGAACAGTCGAAGCGACGGGGAAAATCCGCGTGGTGGATGTCCAACGAGCCCGCGCGTGCTGGGGCTCATTTTTGCGCCTCGCGCCTGCTTCGCGGGGTGTCCTGGGAATAAATGGCGGAACTTTGAAAGTATATTCGCCTTGGGGATGGAAAAAGGTGGTGGAGATGATTCCTTGCGCCGGAGGCAGCCAAACATTCGGAAGTAGATTTTCGTCGGTTTGAAGAACATCGTTTTGGAAATTCAAATTTCTGAGCACACGTGTACGCGAGTAGAGAGTAGCGGGATTTATCGGTGAATATGATGTAACTACGAATGAAATGAATTCTCGCGTGTGAGTTAGTTGAAATTGTAGAATACCTTTGTTTGAATGAGGCTTTGTTCCCCAGAAGATTTATTTAGTAGTGGAATCGATTTTTAAAAAGTCAAATGAACTTGTACTCGGTCGATATAGGTATTCAAACAAAGCAACCTCTTTTTTCATAGGCCACAGTTGGCAAGTGGACAGCCAACGTTTGCGATTCTAAATTCTTTCGCGTATAAAACGACCAATAACATTCATAGTATCAAATTAATTATTTCAATACCGTAACAATATATACAGAGTAGATATATCTGAAAAAATGTGGTCTCCTGAAAACTGTAGATACTATCAACATATAGTATCGAGTTTCTGACGCGTCAATATCTAGCAGTAGGCAATAACGTCTTCTAATCAATTATTTATCTAAACATTCTACTGAAGCACATTTAAAAATCGAGAGGAATAATTGTGGAATTTCATCGTAGCTGTAAGTGAAAGTAGTGCCGCAAGTGTATTACAACAGATTCGTCGAATTGAAGACTGCATAAAAGAAAATGCTGGTCATGTTGACAATTTGTCCTAACATTTATCTAATTAAATATGCACTTCATCATTTGACCTCCGCTGCGACTTTCCTCGAAGAAGCCATCTACGGAAGTTAGGGGGAGTTCCCTTAAGGGGACCTTCCGGTCTAAAAGTCGATTTTTTTTTTTATTTCATTTTTCGAATGTTCAACCTTTTAGGAATATGTGTTTAAAAGGATTTGTTGAAATCCGTAAAATTCCAGAAGGTATAGGCATTTGAGTAGCGGCAAATGCATGGGCAACAACCGGGCACTCGGCGCTCACGTAAACCTTTAAACGCGTTTTTCTCGAAACAGTGTTCTCAAAACGGTGGGACCAGTATCTCCAAAAGTTATTATCTGATTCGACTGAACCTTTTTTTATTTTTAAGAATATACTTCTGGCTAGGGGGGAACTAGAATAATTACAAAAATTTGAAAATTTATAATTTTCAAAGGCGTTGAAAGGACGAAAAGTACAGGGAAAAGTGATTTCAAACTTCAAGTGTCGTTATTTTCTAAAAAAAAATGTCATTTTTTTAATTTTTTCTAGTTCCCCCCTAGCCAGAAGTATAATCTTCAAAATAAAATAAGTTTCAGTCGAATCGGATAATAACTTTTGGAGATACAGGTCCCACCGATTTGGATCAATTTTTTGACGCCTTGACTTTAACGACTCCCCAGGGCCGTCTGCAATAATTAATTATAAAACAAAAAATATATTTCTATAACTTAAGACATCCTTAATACAATGCAAAAAGTCCCATTAAATTATATATAGTAGTTTTCCTTTAATTAATTCCTAAAAATCACCTATTTTTTTGGGTTCTAGACCGGAAGGTCCCCTTAACGCCGGACGGCACCTAATACCGGACATTAGCTATATCTGTGACAGTTCAAACGCTATTTAGCTGTTCTTTCGCGTAAACCGTAGAGGGGATAAAACAAACAACGATCACGTGTCGACATGGTCCAGTTCCTAAATAAATCCGAAATAAATTAATTGATTGTTTGGTGTGACGGGAATCCGGTGAATCGTGTAAAGTTTAGATTATTATATATACCAATATTCCTGGCTAAAAGACGTGTGAGTTGCGTTATTGTATCTTTTGGTAAGTATTTTTTTAATTACCTTTGTGTTTTGTGTAAACAGTGCACTGGTTTCCACAAAAAAATAAATTTTTCAATCTGTTCACTGTCCCCTGGTTCCGGACAGAACGTTGTCCCCTATTACCGGACAGTATAAACCTGAATCTTGTGTGTTCCTATTTGTATTACTGTTTATTATTTCGGTTTCAGTGTTTAAAAAATACACGTGACCATCATGAATAGCAAGAAAAAAGGTTCATGGGATGAAAATAATTTGAAACCTGCACTTCAGAAAATTCTGGCAAAAGAAATTAGCCTAAGAGAGGCATGTTCAAGATATGGTATTCCAAAAAGTACTTTGTTTGATAAAATGAAATGTATAAAATCTGGTAAAGAAATTACTTTACAGTGTAAATTAGGTAGATTTGCCAAAACAATTCAGTGTTCAAGCTGCCAAAAATGGGCACACTAGGCTTGTGCTGATATTTCCGAATGTTCGGAGGATTATATTTGTGATCACTGTAAACTATATTGAGACTGTGTTGAGTTGCGTCAGTAATTTTTACTGTGTCCGGTACCACTTAATGATTTCTCCAAATCGCATAATCAAGTTTAACCGTAATTTAAGTTAACTATAATGATAATATTGAATGTTTTGTTGTGTAATTTTGATTTCTCATATTGTTATCTTATAAATAACGTAGAATATAAAGATTAAAATATTATTTTTTTCTTCTTATTTAAGGAAAACCTTAAGCGTCCGGCACTAGGGGAACTCCCTAGTGACTGTATCCTCCCACTTTGAACACTCTATACATACAATATATGTTTATCGTCAGTAGCTCTAGCGTCGAAATAGCCATACAACTACTTTCTTCTCAGCTCAGACCTGTAGAATACGCCTGTTAATTTTCTAGCTCGACTTTCGAATCACCCCGTACATTTCACTATATCATGTTACCGTTTGATCGCGCCCACTCGTGTGTGACGTACAAATGAAATGTAAATTCCAGGCCCCGGATGCTTCTCCCTCCTTCCGAAGCAACCGCGGATCAAGTTAACGAGTTATTTAACAAGGACAAATTGTAAACCCCGCTGTACCGATTTCATCGACGGGCATATCGTACGGTTTAATTTGACTTTATGGCTCGGCGAGTGGCTCCAAGTGGGAACGAATATTAATGAGACCGGTTCCCTCTGTTTTGCGGCCTGGATTCATTAGTCTCTTCAGCCTGGCGGGCTCAATGAAGTTTTGCCACGATTCGGAGTTACATCGCGATTACCAAGACCCTCGATTTCGCCAGTCATTAGGGCGAGCTGCGAGCCACCCTTAATTGTCGAATCAGTCGGTTAAGTCGCGACACTTTGGAGTATGAAGTCTTAATCGAGTTGCCAAAGTTCGATTAACACTTTTTGCGTTGCATATACACGGGTATTATTTGCAGGATTAAGAGTAACGTTAATTTACATGCTTCCGAATGATAATAAAACTGACAATGAGTTGCGCGGGATCTTCAAACGTCGTCTTCAAATCAGTCATTTTTTTTTTTGTGTTTTGAGGAATTTAAGTATTCAGATACTTTGCCTGCATATTCAAGGAAATTATTCTTCCCTGAAAATCAGCATCAGACACATCTCCATTAAGGGGGGTCACTCAAGTGAAAATAAACTACCAGTTATTTTACAGATAAAAATTTGAAAATATGTATTTCCATATTATTTTTTACGCTGAAATGAATTATGTAAGAATTAATACAGTGTCATTTTTTTTCCAAAAATTTAAAAAAAAAATTTCGAAAAAATTATTCGATTGTAAAATCCATACCCTTATTTTTGTAGAATTGTATACAAAGACTGCAAAAAAAATTTCAGCTCGAAAACTTCATTTTTGTCCGAATTATAAAGTTTTTATGTTTTAGTTACTACCCCAAAACATAAAAACTTTATAATTCGGACAAAAATGAAGTTTTCGAGCTGAATTTTTTTTTGCAGTCTTTGTATACAATTCTACAGAAATAAGGGTATGGATTTTACAATCGAATAATTTTTTCGAAATTTTATTTTTAAATTTTGAAAAAAAAAATGACACTATATTAACTCTTACATAATTCATTTCAGCGTAAAAATCATATGGATATGCATATTTTCGAATTTTTATCTGTAAAATAACTGGTAGTTCATTTTGGACGGTCCAATGTACGGAGCAGGAGCGTTTTAGTTACTACGCGAAAACATAAAAACTTTATAACTCGGACAAACATGAAGTTTTCGCGCTGAACTTTTTTTTGCAGTCTTTGTATACAATTCTACAGAAATAAGGGTATGGATTTTAAAATCGAATAATTTTTTCGAAATTTTTTTTTTAAATTTTTGAAAAAAAAATGTCACTGTATTAATTCTTACATAATTCATTTCAGCGTAAAAAATAATATGGAAATACATATTTTCAAATTTTTATCTGTAAAATAACTGGTAGTTCATTTTCACTTGAGTGACCCCCCTTAAGGCGGGAGACCACTGTAATGGTCTGAAAAGTAAGGGTGTTCTGGGGATTTTTTTCCAACCAAACAACGCAAGTAAATCAATGGATTGCTTAGTATAATTAATATATACATATTGAAGGGTAAAAAATTTTCTTTTCAATTAAATTTGTAAATCTATTAGGTACGTGACGATAAAAAATGTAAATATCGCAAAAAATAACAAAATGGTGGGCCACTGATAAAAAATCATTTTTTGGGGGTAAACAGTTGGGGAAATGATGATAAAAAAGATAGAAGAGGTCTCTTACAATTACATCCACTCCTGCCCTGACAGCACAGTAGTCCAGGAGCCCCGCATTCACCCACGCAGAGATGATTATAACACAGTTTATGATCCCAGGGTAAAAGTCAATCAAACAAAACAGTATCTAATTGGATACATGGCATTCAATCGTGGGCAGTACCTACTCGTTCGTGCTCCACATAGATAAAATACCCATGGCAGAGTAATAAAAGGGATTTTATCGGCTGTTTCCTCCTTTTCGAGGCAATCGCTACGGCGGAATAATCATTTGGTCCGATCAGCGGTGTATCTTGATACAATCTGCCTGCTTCCCTGCCGGCGGGGCTGCCCCCTAAAAAAGGCTTATCGAAACTAAAGCGACGTTATCGTCTTTACGCCAGGATTCACGAGCTTTCGAATATCTCCCAGCGAGATTACGATCGGCGGAAGGACTGCGTGGAAGAAAAGCCAGGTTTTCGAGCGCGCGCGGGCCCCCTATCGCGATAACTGTTATGCTAATCGCCGATTCCGCGATGACGAATTTATACGAACTCGAAGGAGATGGGCGGTGAAGCGTGTCAGAGACGGGACAGCGGGGCCCGCGCCTAACCATGAGGAACGATCTCGATATCTAAAATCGTTCCTCCAATACTTTGGACACTGAAATATAACTGGCCCACAAAAAAAGATAGAGGAAGAACGTGCCGTCCACAGGTCTGCACACGGGGATCGTTTAACATTCCTATCTCCCAGAATTCATCTTCCGTGGGCGATCCGTGGTCGAGGGAAGTGGTTTTGGGGAACGTTTAGATATTACGTAAAATCGATCCGCGCGGGTTGCGGAGACATTTTTTCTTGCGGTAGTGTAAATCAATGGGAATGCTAGGATTTATAGTAATTTTACCAACCTAACCCTTAAAACTGCAACCTCGCTATGGGAAATTTAATTGTACAGATTTTCCACACGACTAAAGATCAGTGTTGCAGCTTTGCGTGCAATTCTCCACGATACACTGCATTAAAGAGAATTCTCGATTAAATGGTAGGTTACTCCACATTAAATTTCTCTATTTTTCGCATTCGAATGCAGGGAGTTCGATGAAATGAAAATATGACGCAATCCGCGTGAAATTGGGGTGGGTTCCATCATTTCATTGGTTTCGAATTTGTTTAAAGAAATAGAGATCGTACAGTTCGCACCCTATATAATTTATATCTATACACGAAATCGACCCTTCGAGTCTTTAAAAACAGGCTTTAAACCAGAATTTGGAAGGCAAGAATTTGTCTATAATTCTTGTATGCCAAACACGGGGTCATTGTGGTCTAAAGAGGAATTTATTCAGGAAGGCCAATCTTCCTCGATTAAAATAGAATATGAAGCAACTCCGGAATGCTAAAAGTTTCAAAGGTATAACTTAATTTGTAGGGCCTGTTTTTGCGAAAATAGACGAAAATCGTAAACTTCAACGGCCGGTACCTTTTAAACAAATTCGAAACTAGGAAAATTATGGCTTAAACCTTCATTCTAAATAAACTACATTATACTTCAATTTCACCAAAATCCCTGGCTTCTATTACAAAAAAGATCGAAAACATGGTTTTCAAAATCATACCTAAAAAAAATGAAATCTACTACATAAGCATTAGTGAATCCTATCACACCCTACAATACAACATAGCTGTATGACTATGATGTCTCAACAGTGTCACGAAGCAAACTCCGAATCCTTCAAAAAGAAGTGATAATTATTTCCTTGAAAAACTTCAAAGAATATAAGTGAATAATCCTCAGCAATTCTTAATCCCTCAATTAATTACGAAACACACACACCTACTCGTCAGATACAATGAAAAAATGAGTTCCCCAGAAACGTAGAAAACTCCCTCCCTATTTCAAGATTTGAACCCTTCAGTTTCGATAGATTCCTGTGGAATAAAGGCTTCTCTCCTTCTTCCGACGCCGTTCGTCCTCCAGAACAAGGTACTTTCACGCGAAAACAGCGAAAGGGGCGGAAGATGAGGCTATAAATGCAAAGCAATAATGACGCTCGTCCAAGGAGTTCCTCCTGCAGGAACGTCGCGGGGGACGTTTACCGGTTGAAGAACTTTTTGCATTCCATCTTCCGCTATGATTGCCCGTGCTTCTTGTCTGAAAACGCCACTCGTCCCGGCGCACGCTATCTTTTGCGCGCCACGGCCCATATTGCATTTTTCCATCCCGTCTACTCGAAACTCGGGATTCCACGGTTCCTTTTGTCGAGAAGCACTTTATCCTGCCTTCCCCCTCAGTATTAGCCCGCGCAGCGCTCAAGAAACGAGCGCAACATTCGAACACCCGTGTGTCTGCGTCAACAGGAAATGGTCCCGCGAAAAAGAGACCCGAAAAAAGAACAGTTTTGGTATTTGAAAAGTGGAATATATCTAATAAAAATTTAAAAAAAAAATTAAAACCGACTTCAAAAAAAAAAAATTGCACTAAAAAGTAAAAAATAATTCTTTCCCTTATTTAATCTACGACTCATATTTTTTAAGCCGGCGCCAGATTTACACAGTGCAAATGATGAGGCTCCGACTTGAAAAATATGAGTCGTAGATTAAATAAGGGAAAGAATTATTTTTTACTTTTTAGTGCAATTTTTTTTTTTTTTTGAAGTCGGTTTTAATTTTTTTTTAAATTTTGTTTATTTTTAACTTTTTAGTTTTATATATATTGACACAACATGCTGAGGAGATATGCGCGTACGTACATAAAATAATAATAATTAGATGACAATAGTCTTTATTATTAACCATAACGGGCAAAATATTGGGCCAATTCTGATTTAGTCTCGGATGGGACCACCGGGGCATCGCCCTCTTTCGAATAAAAAAAAAGATCATCAAAATCGGTCCATATGCTGAGGAGTTATGAGGGGACAAACATGTAAATTATTATTATTAACTATAACTGGTAAAATATTGGGCCAATATTGATTCCGCGTAGAATGGGACCAACGGGGCACCATCCTCTTTCGAATAAAAAAAAGATCATCAAAATCGGTCCATATGCTGAGGAGTTATGAGGGGACAAACATAAAAAAACATACATACGGGTCGAATACATAACCTCCTCCTTTTTGAAGTCGGTTAAAAATGATCACCATCGTGTCATAAATATAAAACATAGAATGTTCTTAAAAATTTCAGAACAAGGAATGAAATTCTTTAAAAGGACATGTTGGAGAATTCTCAAAGTCACCATTCTCATGAGTATTTTGTACTTTCGTGCCAAGTAAATGTGTTCTACACACTTTGAAATTGTCAATGCGTTGCGCTCGAGTTTGCTGAATCTTTCATTGCCCACATTTTAATGGCCTAGCCAAGAAGCTATTGTTACTTTAGTAATCGGTTATCTGCGACAACGGCTCCACCTGAAACTTTTGCTTAACTCTGCGAGAAATGGGAGAGGCTAGGTAGGCATCACTTGGCAACTGTTCGGTTGCCAAGGAGTATTGAGATTAATAAGAGATTGCGGCGGGATGAATGGAATCGCGGAAGAATGAAATGGAGGGAGAGGACACACCGAGATTCGCGGAAGTTGCGGACGGGACGCTTTATCGCGAGACGAATTGGATTTCGAAACGGGTGGGGTGGGATTTGTGACGTGGGGCGTCGTGGTCGAGGCTGGCTTTCGATTGTTTCCTGTAAAAGTGGGATAAGCAGAAAGCAGATTAAGGATAAGGAGAACCGCGTTTCACGGTTCGTTGCTTTTCGGCTGGTGAGTCAGGAGGAAATGCTACTTACTCGACGCATTCTACTTTGCTCAGCTTGGGACTTGAGCAACTTTTCTCGACCACAATCTAGTACAGTGGAATCTCCAGTATCAGCAGTCTACTAACCGAATATTCTGCCATTCGAACGTTGCATTACAAAATCCAAAAAATTATTAAGGTGGTCCCCTAAACTCAAAAATCGACAGGAGGCGAAATCCTAAGGATACGTTTTTTAGATATCGCCCGATGAATATTTTGGTAATTTTTTAAGAAGACGATCCGACGTTTTTGACTATATCTCGCGTTAGAGTTTACCGATTTGATCGCGACGACCCTTAAATTAAAGGTAATTAAATTACATACAATTATTTCCTACATTGTTTTCAAATCGGACCAACAGTTTAGGCGGAATCGATCGAAACTTAGGAAAAATGTAATGTATCGGGGCCGAAATTGAAATCGAAAATACTACATAGCCTGCAAGACATAGGAATTATCATGTGACGTCCAGTTTCTTATTTTTTACTTAGAGTGCGCACCTTTACGAAGAAAACAAGCCCAACCTGAGCAAAATCCATGCACAAATAAGGAAGTTACGGGCGATAAAGTGGGTGTGCCTATTTTCAAATTTTTCCCTATTTTTGCATTTCGTCCTGTTAAGTGGGCCCCCTTAAACATCAGACACTATGTTAAAAATGTTAATGACCTTTTAGTAGCTTGCCTCGTGTCGATTTTTAAGTTTAGGGGACCACTTTACATAAAAATTCCATAGCGGAGCCTCCGTCAGCAAATGACTGTAAACTACTTAATGTTATCAGAACAGTAACATACACCGCAATCCACGTGAAATTAAACACCCTTACCAAAAACACAGCGCGCTAAAATCTGCAACATTCCCATCACACCCCCACTAACCGATCCACAGTGGTCTGGAAAGCGGCGTTTTGTGGCCAAAAGTCAATTTTTCAACTTCAATGTTTACAGAAATTTTTTTTTCCTATGTATTGATAACCCCCGAAACCTTCAAACTCCAATCATATTATATATTTCAGGCAATTCTATAATCAGATATAGTGTTATAAAGTGTAAATCATGAAATTTTAAGTGAAACTAATTGTTGTAATTACTCATTATAGAACATCAAAATACGTGTTTATATCATACAGTTATATAGGTAAGGAAGTATATTTCAGTTATTTATATGTGTCATAGGCATTTTTTAGTCCATGAACAAATAGTGCAATGTTTATATGAATTTACACTTTGAGAAGGCTTATAAAAAAATGATTAAGTGAAATTAACATCGGACTTTTTTTACATGATAGCTTACACAATTGTTAACAAGAGCATGTTAATTTCAAGTGCAACCTCCTGCAACCTTCAATTTTATGCAGACTTTTAGAAATGACGCTCGAGGTGTTTGGGCGTCCCGTACGCGTGTATTTTTAATGTTTTATTTCTTTTAAGTCAAAGATAATGTTAGAGCTGAATCTTTTTTCTCTTTTTTCTCTAGTACGGCTATGATTTTTAATTTTGACTATAAAATACTGCTTTCCAGACCACAATGCGCGCCATATTGAATCCGCCATTTGGAATTTGGAATTTTTGGTACCAAATTCGTTATCAGCGACTTCAAAAACCCTTAATCGCCAAGTTTCAGAAAGATCAGAATTTTGGCCACAAAACGCCGCTTTCCAGACCACTGTGCGATCGCGCTCTTATTCGACTTTCCGAACGACCCCTCCGCCCCCAATCCACCACCCCGCACTACTGTCCTTCAGCGTTATTACGGATGGCCATAACACAAAAAAAAAAAAAAAAAGAAAGAAAAAGCTGCATCGTTCCCACCGATTATCGGTATATCGGTCATAATCCCGTCGAAAGCGCATCGAGTCCATTTGGATTTAACGCGGCTCGATCCCCAGGCACCGGCGAACGGCGTCCGGGGCTGGGAGGGAAATCACCGTCAGAGGGGAAAGAGGATTACCCACGGGCAAGTTAGTCGTTCGGATTTCACCGCGACCAAAATATCAAAAGCGACACGTTAGCAGCGTGTCGTGTCCATCCATTATGCCCGATAGTTGATAGCGGGCATCGAAATTGCCGTTGCGTTTCCGGCATATAATCAAAGCAAATTCCCGATAACCGGTATAACGATGTAAAACGGAACACAAGGCGACCGCTTTATTCCATTATCCTTTAAAGCAGGAATAATGACCACAGGCCGCTACCACCGCCACCCCCTTCGACACACACACCCCCTCGCCCCTGTCGATACGGAGTAAATTGCTTGTTTTATATGCAAATCTCTTTACTCTCTTCGCCGTGGCCTGAATTATGGCTGGCGCGATAAACATGCTACCGCGATCCATCCGATAATCGGCAATCTGGGGGTAGAGGGCCGTGTGCGCGCCCCGGCGAGCGGGCCGGGGGGTAGGGGCTGGTGGCAAACATCGGTGGCAAGGGGAAATCAGTGAACACACGGTATTACGTCGCTTTGCGGGGGGGTGTGTGTATGGAGCGTTTCTGAAATTTGCATCGCAAAAAAGGGACCCGCCGATGCCGATCGGCGGCGGCTCTTCAAAGGGTGGCTGGGATTTCTGTGATTGCGAGATCCCCTCGGCGTTTTTGCGCGCGGTTTCAGCGCCAGGAGAGAAAGTATTGATGGTTTTTTGATGCTCCGGGGCAGGGCTAGGGGGGGGGTGGGGGGGGGGGCGGGGGTTAATTGAGGCTGGTGAATTGTAATTTCGGGGCGGGAGGGGATGCGCGAGCGTGGAGAGGAAATGTGAGGCAGTGAGTGAACGGAGGGCGAGACGTTTTTCCGGGGAAAATGAAATCGGGGAAATTATTCGGAATGTTTGTTTTGCTTTAGTTGATTTTATTAGCTGCTTCGAGCGCGTGCGAATAGTTACTTAGGTTAATGTTTGGGGTGGAGTGGAAGTTAATGCGACGTAATTACGGAGCTTCTGGGGAACCAGCTCTCACGGATATCAATCTTGACGATTAGTCTTGACGAGGTTTGTTTGTTGATTTTTGAAATTATTTTTCCTAGGGGTAAACAGTGTAGTTGTTGGCCACCTAAGTCAGAGGTTCACATAAGCGTTGAATTATAAGTCTTATTTTGCTATCTTTAAGAACACAATTAGTGTTAATAGCTTTAAACGACTCTAATAGTCTAGAAATAGAATTTGTTTAAAGAAAGAGTAGAAGGATCCACAAAAATTTTACAGAAAATACGTTTCCTTCAAAACACATAGTTATTGGCCAGACGAAGGCAATGATTGGCCGATCGTTTGGCAGTTATTGGCCACTATTTCATAACCTATATGTAACATATACCGTACCTAATTCTTAATGCTCTAAGACCTAATTATGAAATAATGTTAATGTAAAATAATGAATTAATTCGGTTAGAAACAGGATTTAAATTATTAAATAAAAATGGATATATTCATAAAATGAAACTAAATGTAATGTAATATTATTAAAAATATATAACCTATAATACTTTTTCTATTTAAATGTTTCTATATTAGCTAGTATTGCACCTTCTTTTACATTGTATTAATAGTATTTTCTTTTAAAACATAACCTTTTAAAATCACAACACCGCTATTTCACTGCTGCTATGACAGTTAGGTACCCATTGGCCTCGTGGCCAATGACTGTCCTGAAACATTATTTACATTACAGTTCTTGGCCACCTATAATTTTTGCAATAATGTATAATTTTAATGAATAAATAATCCTTTTTTATAAAGTTTAAACCTTTATTTGTCTATATAACGAATATGAAAGTTCTATATATATCATAAGTGCATTAAATTATCTAAGAATTGCCTGATGTAACCGTATGGCTATTCAATTGAATCACTGTAGTTTTCAAGCATCGATTTCAAGTTGTCTATTTTTTACACGTAGTATAACAATGATTAGCGAAATAGTGATTGCATTCGACGCATGAAAGAAGAAGGTATCTGAATATGTTCATTATAAAAGGCATAATGTACACTGTTTCTTAATATTCATGCTTTTTTAAAAGAAGGCCAATCACTGCCAGGTGGCCAACAACTACACTGTTTACCCCTAGTAGACGAAATCTCGGTTTCGAAAAGTTCACTCCGCGGCTTGAGTTTCGTTGTGTTCTAATGAGGAATCGCCCTCTTCCAATTCGATTAACGAATTATTTTGTATGTTAGACATGAGGAGATCTTCTCTTTAATTGCCCTACGGATTTGCCAAAATTTCAGTTTACAAGAAGCTCAAGTAACCCTTGATGTTATACTGAAATGCAAATATTCGACTACTTAGGTACCTCCCGTCTATATTATTAATATTAATTAACGTTTTTCTTATGAAACTACTTAACCCTCTAGGGACGACTGGGACTCCAGAGTCCCATTCAGATTAACACATTTTTATTTACGTTCCATCAATAAGATCGAGATTTGATAGGTATAGTGACCTTTAGTAGGCAGAGAAGAAACTGTTGTACCATCAGAACCCGAAATTAAACTTTTTTTTTGTTATATTGTTATAAACAAATTAAAAAAAAAATTAAAAAAAAAACTAACGAGTTTTATTTTAATTTTAACGCTCAAAAAAATTCTACGTTAAGTTTAAAACATCCCCGTCCCTAGAGGGTTAACGTGGAAAAGAAGAATATTACGAATATCGCATGAAAAGCCATGTACAGCAGGCCCTTTCGAAACCTAACGTCAATATCGTAAAGTCTCCGCAAACATGAAGATACAGAAGAACAGGAAGATTGATAACACCGTTCCCTACACACCCTAATACTCTTCACCCTCATTATCTTCAATATCTCTTCCCCTGCATCTCCCATGCCTCGCGACGCCCGAAATCATCCTACACCTAAACGTCCCCCGCACGCATCAAACATAAATCCGTTCCGCTTTTCCCGCCGCATATTCGCGATCAATCATCCCGAATTCGTAAGTATTTTGATATTCGAGCCGCCGTGCCCTACATAAAACATTTCTAGCGTCCCAATCCCGGTGTGTATAAAACGGCGAGGGTTTTCGAAGCGGCTAATGCGTTGCGATTTTTAAAAGGTCCAGCGGACAAACGGGGACGGGGGCTTGCTTTTCAAAGTTTCCGGCGCATGGAAAGCATTGGCAACGAAACTCGGAATCGTACTCCGTAGTCCATCTAAATCCATTACTGGCTAAGCCAGGCCCAGTATCCATTGCGAAGATCGATCGTCGCCAACTTCCACGAATCTACATTTCGCTTCACCCCCTCACCCGCCCCACTGCCGCCCCCCGCGCAAGGAGAAACTAATCGGCGAGAGGCGAGAGCGAGGGTTTCCAAGAAGCGTACACTTCTCGGAATTCAGATATAAAGAATTACAGCGGATCGATAGAACTGTAGCGACGGGACGGGAAAGCAGCCGGGCGATCGTCGAACCGGAGAGCGCTTCATGATTTATTTCTGCTATAAAGTTCTTCTGGGATAAAAAAAGAGGCGGCGTTTCTGCGCAGGAAGAAGGCGAGACGTTTAAAATGAAGGGAGAAATTGTGGACGCTGTGTTCAAGTGATGGCTAGCAATAGTGCGCTGGATCTTTTAGGGTGGCAATTTTATTTAAGGGTGGAGTGTAGAAAAGTAGGTTTCATGTGTACTTAGTAGTGACAGCAATTGTTAAAAAGTGTCTAAAATTTTTGTAGTTTTCATGGCACCTATATTCAGCCCATTTTCAATTTTTCAAATTTTCTAAGTTCTTATAATTTCACTGAAAGAATAGAGAATATTACAAGCGAGAGCAGATGAAAAATTTAACAAGAAATTGTTATTGTTACACGGATGGCAGTGCTGGTACATTGAAATCTTACAATTACTGAATATAGGACTATTAACGTTCATAAAAATAGTGTTCAGTGGATATATATAGGGTGACTGTACCTAATATCGCCAGGCAAAAGTTAAATCGCTGTCGATTGAATAATAATTGATATTTTTCCACGCAGTTCGTTTCAAAGTAAAGAGAAATTATTCATCTTTCATGTAGCATATGTTAGAATCGTTGAAACCTACAAATTGTTAATTAGGACTCAAAAAACGTAAGACATGCAAAAATCGGGTCCTGAAAAAAGTGTACCTAATATCGCCTACTCAAGAAATATTGATTAATTCATGTATATATGAGTTTTTAAAGTCATTTTCACATGTGCTTTTATTATTTCTTGCTCTATAAATGTCTTTTTATCCATCTTTGATTTCGTTTTTATTAGAATAATATAGAAATTTGAAAATATAGATTTTTAAAATATTTTATTTTTTACGTTCCGATGTACATATTGGGCAAATAAATTTTATTTCGGTTGCTCCGCACATTTCGTGACCTCACCTGTAACAAGCATTACATCGAAACCATTGTTCTCCGGTAGGCGGTATTGAGAACACGCATACTGCTAAAAGAAAAACGCTATTTTCATTATGAAAAATATTTGAATCGATTTCATTTTTTAAGTACATCATTAATTAGGTATTTCTAGTAGATATTCTTGCATTCACAGATTTATTAGACTTACCTTTTCCGAATGTGACGTAAAATTGTGATAGTCCAATAAATTTTTACGCTATTAAGATTCTCTAAAATCCTTCCCTTTCTGTAATTGTTGATCACATGATGCTGCAATTGCAGTATGTCTTCCTACATATGTTTAGGTACTAATTCAGTGCATAACCAATAAATTTTAGAGCTTACTTTAAGAGATATAGCCAGTGGCGATATTAGGAACACTGGCGATATTAGGTACAGTCACCCTAAAAAAAAAATACACCAAACGGAGCAAAAGCAATGAACAAGATAATGGTAAAAAGTAAAAAGATCAGTGACGGGAAAGAGAACAATGTTAAAAATTTCACGGCTAATTGTAAGTTTCCAAAAGTCGCGAAATCTTCCATCCCAATGGAACAAATACCCCAAAAAATGAGTAAAAATTAAGTACAAGACAATACTATCCACGTATCGCCCTAATCAAACGAATTAAACATAAACTATCGTCTTGCTATGGAACTAAGAATAACCTACAACAGAATCTAGTACTTGGCCTCGTGCTTTGATTATTCATCTGCCACTGCCTTAGCATAATAATTATCGTTCAAACTCGAGGGATTGGGTAGCAGCTTTCCATTTAGCCAAAACGTTAGCGGAACAAGTTAATTATGAATGCGACGTTCGTGAACTGTGCCTGACGAAACATCGCCCGGAACGGGCATGGAGGGATCGAGCAGTTGGAAGTCCCAGGGCACGGGAACCAACTGACACATTAGTCACAATTCGACGGCAGTTTGCGGAAAATTTTCAGCCGCTGGTTCCCGCCGAAAGTTTGCCACTGGCCCGTTCGTTGACCCTGCTGAACTTTGGAATACCCCGAGTTTCGTGTTTTTCTCGCACCACGTATCGGTTGGTTTCAGCCCCGTCCGAACAGTTTCACCATTTTTTCATCCTCTTGTGAAAGAGCACCGCGTGCCTCCACTTTTCTACGCCAGAGTCTCCTTTTCAAGCAAATTCGGGGGTTACTTGCACGTCAACCTGCTGAAACAGAACTTAAACTTTGAAGTAATGAAACTTGTGTAGTAAAACATCAACTTTTACTCTTCCAATATGTTTTCGTTTTAATAATACATATATCAATGCATCATCGAATAAAATTTCATAGAAAAATTTGTAGGAATGTTGGGGGCATAGCAAAACCTATTTGTTCAGAGGAAAAAAATCAAACGAGTTTGTAACAGAAGATTTTAGTAAGTTATTAGTAGATTTTAATTCATAGAGAATCGTAGTAGAATTATAAATTCTGCTTGACATATTTAGTTTCGGCCTGCTGGGAGAGGCTTGTTGTCCGCGCATTTCGATGTTGGTTCATCCAAAATTTCATAACTTTTTTTACAATATAGATATCATCATAATATTTTGGAGAAATGTTCTTAGTACATTGTACCTTATGTTCTCATATATATTGCATTCTTGCAGAAACCCAGAAAGCATTGTTTCATAGTGCACAGGTGTAGTCCTTTAATTTTCTTCGTTCCTCTTTTCCGAGACTCCTCTGTTGAGGCAACTATTTCTACGGAGTTCTATGATAATAAATTCTGCAGAGTGATTTATGAACTAATCACCCAGCCTTCTTTGCCGTCCATAGCTTCTCCCGTAATCCTGATACCTTCTTACAGTTTGTGAATTAATTACATCGATGATAAGCGCTGCTATAAGGTACTTATATCCGGGAATTAAAAAAGTAGGTGACTCTTCTGAGATGGTTCTTCTTGGAAATATTCTGGATAACTGTTAGGACATATTGCCTATGTGCTGCCTGCTTTGTGTGTCGAGAAATGAGGGTAGTTTGTTTCGAGGCTTACACATAATGTTTCCTAGTTAAGTCAGTAAATCGATCACTCGAATAATATTTCAATTTTTAAAGCGAGTATGTTTACTTGAATCTTGCGAAAATTGTGACGAAAGATTGCTGTATTGTTGCTTGACTACAATAATGAGGTAGAGTGAGGAAATCTTGTACAATATTGTGACTTAACTTGGGCAGGTTTACTGTTCCGTTTGAATTAATACTCTGCATTAAAGCTATCTACTGTTCGTAATTTATTGCAATTATTACCTCGAATGCTATGCGCTTCACGCAAATTATATTACGCTGGCACATTAAAGAACAATCTCTATTACAATATAGGTGAAATTTTGATTAAAATAGGTGGAATTTAAATATAAATTTCGCTTCTAAATTGTAGGGTAATTTCAGAACGATCACAGAATAGGCGTGATTAATCACAAAAATTTAATTTCATGATAAATCGTAAAGAATGTGGTTGTACAATCATGATCAAAAAAGTTTCAGCTCAAAGAAAACATACATATTACAATTTGACAGAAAAGTAAAAGTCTGGTATTAAAGTTGCTTCTATACAGATCCAAACACTTCACTTTGCAATTTTTTATTGACTAAATATTTAAAGTATGCATGTATTTAAAGTGTACTCTTTCGAAGTCCAAATCCGAATTCACATCCAAACGTGCGTTCAATTTAAATTTTACACACAATTCTTAAATCCTTAATCCTCCTAAAGACTATAAATAACATACTGACTGAAAACTAACTTGGAAGCAACGCACCCTCGAATATACAGTCTCTCCGGAACGTGACAAAGTGCTATTCAAGTTTCAGTATTCCCTGAAAACCAGATCCTCTCTAAAGATTCCCGAATCTTCGATAAATGGCCTACATTTCCAAACTCATGTCTTACACATATTTTACCAAAATGTAATATAAGTCTGAACGATATTCATGCATTGGTAGAATCCTTTAGTAGCCCATTCATGGTACTTTTCAAAAGTTCCCTCATTTAGGATTTTATTTTTCTATTAATTCTTCGATAGAGTCCGCGACTTAACATTCTGTAGCAATTCATCGTAGCTTCGTGGAAGCGAGAGAGGTTGGCAGGCGCGCGTGTGACGAAAATGTTAAAAAAACGAAGTGTCGAGAAATGTGCACATGCGTTCGCGTCGAAGTGGCTGAGTGGCTGCATGTGTTTGCACGTGTGCGGGGGTAAAAGCTCGTAAGGGCAACCACTGGGTGGTATCAGTTTTACTTTCAGAGCGTTTTCGAGAGACTGCGGTGTGTTTAAAACGCGAAAAGAGCGAGCATGCAAAGGGTCCTGCAGCAGGCACGAAATTCTTCAAACTTCTACTGCTATGAATTTGTCTCGCAGGTGCAACGCTCAGCGATTAAAATTCTCTCATCAGTATACACACTGAACACTTCTTCTCGGCAGCGGATTTCGCATATCAAATGGTGACAGTGATCGGCGAAAAACAAATCGAAAAATAGAAAATAATTATATTTCGTATCGATTGATATGTCACACAACTGCATGTGAAATTGACCATTTTTTCACCGTGATTACCCTATTTAAATATATCATAATGAAGGGTGTCAGTGGTGGTCCACCACATCCATTGCGAGGAAATCTTTCACTAGACGTAGAAGTATTTTATTACATCTTATATTGAAGCCGAAAAATAAGCGCATTGTTACTTTCCTAATACTGAGTACCGTAGTCTAATTTTTCAGGCCCCATCGCGATCTTTATTCATTCATGGTGGTGACTTTTACCGGCGTAACACTGTTGTATACATTCCAATGCGTTTATGAACCCACAAAACCCACGCGTCCCGAATCTCACACTTCGAAGATTCAAATCTCTGTAACTTCGTCATTTCGCCGAGTCGTTGCGTAAAATTCCAGGAACACGTTTTCGAAATGTGAACCTTTAAGAATATGTAATAAAAGCAGTCGATTCTTTTTATCGTCGAAATGGGAATATCCCTTAAGTCGCAGACACGAGAGAGACACGAAACGGAATGTGTCCACGCTGCGCAGACCTACGGAGGCAGGATGCCACGCGCTGCTTCCGGTTATCCAGTGTCACCGATCGTTACTCCGTTTCCCGCGGAGGACACTGAAACCTGTCCTTTTTCCCAGCTTTCTGCCTTCCACGTAACCCCAGGCGCGATGTACACGCGAATGATATCCCGAGGGGGATGTCTTCCCTCTCTGTATTTCTCCGGGGGTTCCGTCATTGCGCTCGCGTAATTGTAGTCTCCCACCGCCTCCTATCGTGGAACGTTGATGCGATGTTTCGTGGACTTCCTTGGATTGACCCTGGCAATACCCGTGCACATTTTTCCGCTCGATTTTAATTTAGAATGCCTCTTTTAAAGGGGAGTGATCTCGCTGTCGCCGAGATAAGGCCCTGAGTAAGGTTTACAGCGAGTCGCGAGAAAGAGAATATTTAAGTATCCCCCTTGGATTTAAAAGTGGAGAGAAGGAAAAGCGGGACGTAAAGTAGATGGTTTTGAAAAATGAACGAAGGACGTGATTTTTGGCAGTGATTTGTCTTCGATGAAACTTCATGTTTTTGAAGGTATCTTTACAGGTCGAATTTGGAAATAACCATCCTTGTCCTTGTATCATTGGGTATTTTAATTTATTTTAGATATCATTGCAATAAAAAGGAAGAATTCAACGTCCACAGCGTCGCCCAATAACGAAGGTAATGTTAGCTAAAGGGGTATTAAAATGTTTATGAAAAACCTCGTACTAAACTTCAGATCAGTTTTGTTTTACCGTTATGGACATTAATAATTTTTATATTATATTTAATAAAAGGAGCATGTTTAACCTTGGAATGCCTTTGATCTCACCATTTGATATTCTCACGACACCCTCGATCCCCTTTAACCCCTGTATGTTCAATTTTCGTAGCTCAACGTGCTTCCCAAGATGCGTAGTATATCTATTTCTACAGGATGGACCACATCAAGCGTTACAAGGTATCTTCTCAAGGACTGCTAAGGATAGCGATAAAATTATTTTTTAGTATTTCGCTGGAGCTTTTTATGCGATGGGTACCTATGGTAACGTTCTCTAAGAGGTGAGAAGGCACCCTCCTTGAAATAAAATTTATTTAAAAGACTTCCTTTAATATTTCGCATAGGGGAGGAAATACGGCGGAAAATTAGACGAACTTTGAGGCAGGAATAAAATACACAAAGGGGACTGCGTACGTAGCGAGCTAAAAATTCTTCTAAATGTCAGAAATAGAGTTCATGGAACGGTATTACTTTAACCCTCTAGGGACGGGGATGTTTTAAACTTAACGTAGAATTTTTTTGAGCGTTAAAATAGTCTATTTTATACTTCGGATTTGGAAGCTACTCGTTAATTTTTTTTTTTTAATTTTTTTTTTAATTTGTTTATAACAAAAAAAAAGTTTAATTTCGGGTTCTGATGGTACAACAGTTTCTTCTCTGCCTACTAAAGGTCACCTATCATACCTATCAAATCTCGATCTTATTGATGGAACGTAAATAAAAATGTGTTAATCTGAATGGGACTCTGGAGTCCCACTCGTCCCTAGAGGGTTAAACGTCTGTTAATTATTTTGTGTCCCCTACCGCGTTATTCATATTTCTTTTCACTAGACTGTAAATGAAAAGTACAGTTCAAAGAATAATACAGGAACGTTGATCTAATGTCGCTCAGAAAACAGAAAGCTGCTGCTACATCAAAACGAAACGCAATGCCAACGAAAGGAAACTGTAAATGAAACTCGACTCGCTCAAATATTCAACGGGCGCCAACGTTTTCATAAATATTATATCTCATCGACATGAATCCCTACTACCACGCTATGAATTATAAAATTCGAGGAATCGCCTCTTCATCGCGTAAAACATCTACTAAATCTTAAAAGCACTTCTTTCCTGTCTGTGCTGCGCCACGTGAACATTATCCCATGGGAAACGTCATCTCTTCCCCCGTGTTTCCTACCACTTCCGCTGGCGGTTTCGAGTCGCTGTTCTAGCTTCGTTGCTAATCAAGAAATGTCTGCGAAACACAGCCTTCGCGATCCACGAACTTTCTACGTGCACGCTGAAAAATTTCAGCGGCGAGCACAGATGAAGTATGAAGACTACATCGAAGCTGAGATTAATTAGACACTAATCAAAGATAAACCTCTTTGCTAATCCTAACTGTCAGAATCCTCCATGTAGGTACATTCGTACAATAACAGTCCTATAAAAGAATTTGAAAAAGTATTCCAAATGGAACAATTATATGTAGGAAAGTCGGAGTTCCACAAATTAGACAATCAAACGCACCAGTGAAAATGAGAATAAGCAATATAATAATGGAAGATTATTATAAAAGAATAAAGGAATACAGAATATTATTACAACGCGACCCGTGCTCTTAGCATGCTGCTCGACGACTCTCGACCGGCACGATCGCCAAGGACCGCCTCGATTCGACCGTCTTCGCCGAACTTCGTCCTCCGCCGACCTCCGTCGTCCGCGCGACAATGCATCGCATTCCGGCCGCTACTACCATTCCTACATATAAGGTAAATGTCCCCATTAGCGACCGTTTAAGAATGTGACTGGTTCGAAATAGTAATTTTTTTACTAATATACGACAATGTTTGAGTAAAGTATGGATCATTGTATTTTTTTAAGTCTCTAGTTTCTTAATCAAATTAGTTTTAGAGTGATATTTGATTATTTACACAAAAATTATGGTGAATATTATATTGGACCCCATTATTGACCAGCAGTTTCCCCCATTGTAAATGCACCATTTTGTTGATTAAATTTGTGTTCATGAGTATAACAAACTGTTTTTATTAACATTTTATGAAAATTAAACAATTTATAATCTGTTTAAGATGTTGTTTTATGTTTTCTATTATTTCCTCCACGGCTGACCTTACATATGGGTACTCCAGATTTTATTTTACATATTGCTTCAATTAACTCGGTTTCCGTGTATTTCGCGCCCTTCTGCTCGTTTTTCTTTGTTTTCGCCATTGTTATTTTCTAAAGAAAATATATTTATGTTGTTACTTTTTGTACTCAATTGTGAGTACAAATCAAATGTACTCAAAATTTAATAATTAAAAAATTACTGGAGTACTTTAGTTAGGTCTAACAACACCACTTGTAAAATGTCCGAAAACTGGTACAGACCGGTCTTTGACGGTACCTATTTCCGACCACGATTTTCTGCTACAATAATGAAAGAAAATGTATATTTTCTTTCTATTTTATAATTCTGTATATATTTCTAGTTAATTTGAGTAAGTTACTGCACGGATCCATGTATTTTTATTGTAAAATTTGCGACTTTAATGATATCTGTAGTATAACCTCGCGTTATTAGAATCTATCAACTTTCATGTCAATGACCAAGTCCTAATTTACATGTGAATTTACTTAAAGATGAATGTACGGCTACATAGATAACGTATGAAACAATAAATGAAACACCTCTAATTATAATTTCTGAACTTTCTGGTTGATATTTCGCTTTCTATGTTGCAATAAACAGTAATAAATGAATAATTGGCCACTAATAGGGACGTGGTCGGTAATGGGGTCATCTACCTTATACGTCCATGAAATTCATTCCTTTTATCCAACAAAGTGTCCAGAAGAATCAGTCGTATTCGATTCGAAAGTATTTAATTATTGTTTGTTCCTTTTTATCAATATTTTTAATATCAGTAACATATTGCTAGCGTTTAAAAACCCAGACATCAAATATCTACAAAAGATATCCTTCTACGTTTTCGATTTATTTTTACAGGAAGAACCACTTCGTGCTGAATTCGTACGATCACTACAACCAGACTCTGTATATTAATATCAACAAAATGAAAGGCGAGAAATCAAATGTGAGACTTCAAATGGACAGTATAAGAATCATAAACTCAACGGAAGGAGTTAGGAGATGGTTGGTAGGTAACATCGAGGCAACTTCGAAGAGAACGGGCAGCTCGATCGAGCACCATTCTCTGTGTTGCAATGACGTTGATACTTTCATCAAACATAGCGAACGGGATGTCGTATATCGCGTTGAACTATGACGTTACCACGTCGTTATAGCGAAATATTCTAACGAGCCGCGTATATACGTGGCTCGCGTGTCGAAAATTATTCGATATCAACGTTTCTTAGAGAAAAAGAACAAGAGCGCGGGGAATATTTCATGAAACATATCGACCCCGCGACGTGTGTCGGCCGTGCGCCGCGATCGAACCCGTATTAACATCGAATTTTTGCGCGATTATGCGTTATTTACGAAACCCAGCGGCGCCGTAATATCGTGAATTTATTGCAATTTCGCCTGGATAGGTGGAAGGCAAACAGGAATGCTAGCCACTTCGGCCTTAAGTTGTTGCATACACGTAGAGAAGGGATAGTTCCTCGGGACCGGGTTGTCGTGTTACGTGCGGTACCATAATTTTTCTGCCGCCATGATAAACGGCCCCCGGTGCCTTTTCATTTTACGCAAAACGTGGGCCACGGGGTATTCAGCTTATCGATTGAAACCCAGGACCGGAAAATTTTGGACTCGCGCGTAGTGGCAAGTTTTAACACTGCAATGAACATTCGGGATTTTATTTTTGTTACTTTGAAAATTGTAGACACTTTAATGAAAAAGAATCTTTGGTTTAAGCGTGCGAAGAATGATTTATGTATTTGTATGCTTCAGCGATTGTGAAGACTACAATCTGATGGAAGCTATTTTGTGGAAGACAGAAACGAGGCGAAATGAAGAGGATAATGTATAATTCTGTAATATACGTCAGGTATGTTCATTATCTAAATGTTGAGATTACTAACTGAGGACCTTGCAGCGAGAGGAGTGCAGTGTTTACCAACTTCGAGTAAATTAAAAAAAAAAACTGTTTGTAAGATTATTGCTTTGGCTTCAAATGAAAAAGAGAACGCTAATTGAGAAATTAGAAAAAACTGTTTGTAAGATTATTGCTTATACTAATATATTTGCACACAATAAGTAGTAGGGTAGACCGGGGGCGGTAGTAACAGGGGAGCGAATGTAACACGCTAAATATCTCAAAACATATAATAGATATTAACGCCAATTTTGGATATATGATGAAGAATGACATTTGGAATATACACATCCATGCCCTAAGAGTACAGATACGCAATAGGCATGGATAGTGAAGAAAATAACTTTTCGATACCCTAAAGTAACTTTTCCTTACTGACTTAAAATTTTAATATAAACACTCCCTTTGCAAGTATGTGCTTGTTCGATTTTTTAATCTGTAATTCGACCTCTTTTAAACTAATATTGATCGTTACTTGGCACTTTTAAGTGTCTCGTTAGTCAAAATTTATAATTTAAGTTCAAAAGCATGGTCGGGGACGATTGTAACATCCGCAGTCGGGGTCGGTTTCACCGCAACAGAACCGAATAATATTGTCTTATTTGCATGAAATCATATAGCATAGCACAAGCAAACCAAATGAAAAATGGGTGCAATATACTGAATGTAAGGATTGATCTGATGAAGAATGCACCAGCCAAAACGTATTTTATTTATGCCACAATTGCGACACCACGTAATTTGTTATAAATTTTACTTTTTTTCATTTATTATTATAATTTAAATCAATAAATATTTTAATTTTGTAAAGTTATATTTGTGCTACTATCGACTCCATGCAGTGTTACAACCGACCCGGGGTCAGGGACGGTTGTAACACTTTCTCCGCATTTTTTATTAATAACCGGAATATTACTTGACATACAGCGAAACTGTTGTGGCTCAAATAATGTCAGATAAATAAGTAACATTTTCGTAAAAAACTTTTGTTGTAACTGTAATAGTTTTTGCATAATCGTATTCCAAAGTCAAAGTGTTACTACCGCCCCCGGTCTACCCTAGTTATTGAGTTTTTATTTCTTTATTTGGCGAATTTTTCAAATCTGCAGCTGCCGGAAACAAAAATATTGCACAAAACAGGGTGCAGGTTAAAAGTTGGCAATAAATCGGCTCATTTGTTATCGGCTTTGCATCAAACGATGCAGTATTTATTTTTACGTATATTACACGTCATAACTCAATGACTGTAAAAAGTGTAGTTGTACCCCTCTCGCTGCAAGGTCCTCAATTTCTAAATTATCATTATTTTCTCCTAACTGCAACTGATAGGATGCAGTAACGGCACATGAATATTCAATATCCTTCATAAAAGATTCATTTCTGCCAACCAAAATTTAGGTACAAGATGCACTGCTCGATTCAGTTGCTCCCAGAAAACCGACAATGCGTGTACAGAACTTTGCAACTGGTACAATTGAACAGCACCGATGAAGGTGCAATTCTCGAACCACAGTCGCGTGCAAGCATATTTCCGTGCAATGAAGCTGTAGCAGCAGCGAGAATTCAATCGTCACGGTATTATTCAGTGTTGTGCCAATCTCCATAGAATATCACTCCGAAACGGCCGCTCCGGGCATCTCGACCGTTAGGACGCTAATTATTACGTCTCTGGTGCATACTATTAAATACCTATTTAAATTTCAACCGTCTCTAATGATCGACAGTGCGTCGTTTAAACACGCACAATGTCTATAAATTCTGCTCGTTACGCTAATCGCCTGAATTCATTAAGCCTTCGCGACGTGGTAATTAATTGATAATAGAAGGCAGCAGAACGCTTACGTGCATCTTAACCCCTCCACCAAGTGGCCATCGGCCCGCCATTAATCAAACGCTGAGCACGTGGGACAGGAAGTTTAATTGATTGTAAGATTTATTTTCCTTATGCTGCTCCCCGAGGTTTCGTTCATTTTTATTTCGACTCCTTCTTATGGTGATTAATCGATAAGGTCTTAATCACAGAGGTTTATAAATTTACTGGGGGTGGGATCGAGAGCTTCTTCGATAAGATAGAATGCAAAGTGCGGATCGCTAGTTATCGTTCGGTTCACTATTCACGGAGTCAACGTTAACCAGGATCGACAGTTTCTGGATTTCCACATTGCACGGTGTATAATTATTCTCGTAATAAAATTCTAACAAAAGGGCGATATTTCAACTTGTCGAAATTCAGCCGAACTTCTCGTGTAACGAAAGTGACCCGGGAGAATTAAATTTCAGCGTAGCAGTGATAAATTCTGGCAAATGCGACGTGGTTTGCAGTAGAAGGTTTATCTGTCTGGCGCTGTAATTTTCAAATGAGAATGATTATTTTCCAAGTTGTGACGTTCTTAGCGATAAAAGTTATCTGAGTGTTTCATTGCAAGAGAATACGTGGTTCATGCTAATTGCAATGTCGGTAACAATAGAGATTTCCCTTTCTTTTTTTTCGAAGAAATAAATAACTTGCGTGGTATACGCAATATGATTTTATTTCTGGAATATTAAATTTTTTTATATTTTTTCGTATTATCCTTCAGCGAGCCAAATTTTGTTTGAAATATTATCACTGTGATCTCAGGTACTTGTTCTACAGTGATGCATACCAGACTTGGTTTACAAATGAAAATGTAATCGAAATGATGGCCACTGCTCGATCATTTTCTCGCTTAGAATTTTGACGATCATTTGCAGTTTCTTCCCGTAAATTCGTGTCAGTCAAAAATTAGGAAGCAAGTCAGTGGTTATCTCGTTTTAATTTGACAAGTAACTGTCACAGAATGGACACAAAGCACAAACTACGTAACAATATTATATAATCATATTCATTTTTTATTTTCCAAGTTATGACGAATTAGAAAATGTAACTCAAGCATAATTTAATATTTTTTGATTACTATTTTCCTTTTACTTTTGATTAAATAAAGTGCTATTGACGTGTCAAAATAACAACATAATGAATTAATATACAACGACTCTACTAATCAGTAAAGACGAAATATAAAGTCTAAGCAACATATACTTATATAACACTTTTTCTTCAATTTGTTCTCCGCAATTAGCCTTCAAAATGTCAACCTGGAATTAAGAATCAGCCTTTGTTCGCACCCTCTATCATCCTTTGCACCTGCTAATACATGCAATGACCCGCTGTTAGCACGTTAACTGCCGCGTCACTCAGGCATGGGTGACACTAGGTGACACCTAAGTTTCCCCGGGGCCGCGTCACCCACAAATGGGTGACGGTTCTACTTGTCCGACGAGAAAGGATTTTGACATTGTAAAAAAAATTAGACGGACGGAAAGTCGCTGCGATGTAAACCCTGGTTCAGTACCTATTGAGGTACTGAGGTGCTTGTCAATTAGAAACGACGTTCGTCTTTGATGGGGATATTGGAGGGTGAGAAGATATCGGCTTACACTAGAGGACTATTAAGATAATTTTGGTAAAGGACCGGGCATTAAACATACACAGGATCCGGACAGTCCGTGAATTTTGGCCCCGCAGGACTCATACCCGATTCACGCGTAGCTGTCAACGTGTTAGATGATTATGTTGAAAATGAGATACCTCTTCGACAACAATATTCCTGTTTGAATCAGACCAAATCTTCCTCAACAACTTCCAACAAATTGACACAGAAATATTCCTCATCGACTTACAGGGTAAGAAACTATTTCCCATTTTCTTCGTTCCAAGTGGAGGTCTAAGCAAGACGCCACATTAAAACTCGTTACTCACAAAATCCAGGAATTTCGTGAGCGTAAAATGGAAAGTCTGTCAACTCATTCACAGTGTCACGAAATAACAAGGGAAGACCTGAAAATGTGTGTTTACTTTACCATCGAAATTATATTTGTATTCGCGACAACAAATACGAAAAAACCGCTTGCCCGGATTTCTCTCGTACTGCACCGTGAAACTCTAGAGTCTAGTAAACAAAATACAATTCACTTAATTAAATACATAATTACCTCAACGTTCACTGAACCCGTTACCCAAATCACGGACCGTAGAATCGGCGTAGAAACTTGCCGACGAGTGCTACCTATTCAAATCCACAGATCCTCCTGGTTTCGAAGAAGACAGCGCGCAATGCTAACTCCACGCGGCCGCAGGATACCAAGAGGCAGAAAATGTCACGAACTCTAATACGCAAGAAAAACGTATAGCCCGCGTTGCAAACCGCCGACACCCGCAGCGTGTTAACCGAAACACCCAAAAGTCCGCTGCACCTCCCGAGCGCTAAGGCACGATGAGGGTAGTTCACTGGCTCTGATTTCGAAGCCGCAGCACGCTACTGCCAATTATTCAACGTACACATTGTCCCATTGTGAATCAGTCGAGAGATGGTGGTCGATTACTGCATCCGAAGTGGAGCCGTTATGTCAATTTGCATAATGCATCGATTAAATAAACGGGCTGCGGTCCCGTCCGATGTCGTGAGGCACGGAAGCGCAGCCTGCGCTGCCCGCGAAACGACTATTGACAGTCGAATTCTCCATACTGCCCACGTATATCGTCAACCCCGCGTCACCGTCGAAATTAATACGGCCCCCCCCCCCTGGTGCCTTTTTAACCCCCATACACCCCTCGGAACCAGCCGCCTAGCCGCGCACAAGCACCGCGTAAAGACGCACGAGGCTGTCGCACAGCGTCTCCTCGGACGGTCTAACGCCGCGGCGGCGGGTCGTCTTTCGGCGTTAATTGGAGGCATAATTGCAACGCTCGTGTTCCTACACTTTGCGCAAAGTGCCTCGGCAGTGTTAGATTGAACGTCGCCCCGTGGCGTCGAACAGGAATCCGGGAAATGTCCGCAGAAACGGGGAACAAGCCACAGTGGGCGGAAGAAATCTAGGGGTAGATACTCGAGGCGTGCCGAAGCTCGAAGGCGGTTCCCGCGAGGCTACAAGCCTCCAAATGTGTCTTTCGCTCATTAGGAGACCCGAAACACCTGTTCTCTATCGCCTGCCCATATCATTAACGAGCTAGTGGCCGAAAACTACCCAAGACGCGTCTTTAACCCCTGGAGCCTTGCTAGCTCGCTAGCCCCTAATGCTTTTACGACCTCGCTACATTCCTCCTACCCGCCGTTCCGCCCGGCCCAACGCGCGTGGAATTTTAATTTCAGATTCGATCGCAGGGGACCCGAGCTCCAGATACGGGGATACTGATGGAATTAAGCACGACTTCGGCGGGACGGAATTTTCTCCGCGACATTCGACGTCCACCTGGGGACGCGGCGAGGTAACCAATCAACGGCTGGCCTCGCCTAGTATACTTTAATCGCACACAGGATTACTCTCACGTCGTAATTAAGTGGCCCCGGGAGCAGAGCCGGCCGGGGATCAGAAGTTTCGACCACTTACTCGGCTCGTCGACGTTGCCGAGGAAAACTTGCGCCGCGACAAACCGGGCCATCACGCTCATCAGCAGAAGCATCCCCTTCATCCTGCGTCTGTGTTCAGCTGGACGGGTCCTCCCCTATTCCCCCGCTCGCCGGGATATCGCCCTCAACTGCAGGGCAGCAAGTAGGTCGAGATAGCTGATAAGTTTCAATGAATCCTATCCTCCAATGGCTCGGAGCTCCGCGTTCGAACCGATCCTTCCTGCCGCTCGGAATCCCGGCCAACCCCTCCCGCGCTGTCGCGCGAACTTCACGGCACACTCGCTTCTCCACAATCTCACTGCGCGACTTCTCTACCCTTCGCAGCCCCGGCGGCGTCTATTGTCAATCGAAAGTGACAGCCGCAGCTGCTCCTGGAGCGAGAAGTCAGCGACGTTGGACAGAGGCGTCCAAGGGGTAGCTCATTCACGAAACGCTTGCGACAGCGGCGCAGCTAACTGGGTGGCTCTGGTCCTTTTTTTAAACTGGTCGTCCCCCTCGTCGCGATTGCGTGCGTACACCCAGCGAGGCGTCTTCGACGTTATTAATGGAGCTACTCGATCGTGTAATCGCGTATTCCGTCCACGGTCCATTAACGCTCGTTTCATACGCGGCTACACCTCACACGGGCTTCCCGTCATCGTTCGTCGATAGTGACGTAACGACGGCTCTTTTCCAACGCCGGCTGCACGTGGCACGCGGCTGTCGAAGGATGGAAATAGACGCCCCGACGATGCTGACGATAACGCCCGAGCGGTGTCATTAGGATCCATCAGATGTTGTCGCGGCAGAGCGTGCGTGCTGTCGTCGGAGTCTCTTCATGGCACACCGTGGTGACTTCGAGTCGTCCTACGCCCTCCGATAGCGACGATCCCCGTGGCTGCTCGATCGCCACCGCGATACAGTCCGGGAATTCGTTTCGGCGAGATCGCTCCAACTGTTAGCGCGTCTCCTTCATGCTCGCAATTTTATAACCAGCTGGTCCGAGGATAATGGTGTCCTCCGGGACGGCCGATAATACCGCTGTAGAATCAGCTGAATCGACTGGATAAATTCTTCCTCGCCCTCCGTAGCTAGTCTCCGAGGTGTTGCACGCGTCGCCGAGAGACAGGGGGCAAAACGAGGATATCGGCTTGCAGGACGTTCGATGTTCGTGTAACCAGTACTTTGTTAGCCGAGCCTCAGCTTATATTTCGTTCACTTTAATTGCTTCGAACCGTGGCAGGAATGCAACCGTGCTCCGAGTCTCGCAAAGCGTCGCGATAGCTACTAGGACGATGTAACGCGATTTCAACGTCCCTCGAGGTACGACACTTCGATCGGTCGGCTCACTATGAAACTGGTAATTACTTTGGCCCGGTCGCTGGATTCCGTCGTGCGCGATCAAGAGCGGATTTCAGTGACGGATGTCGATCCGAAGTAGATCGCGTTGTCGTCGGTGGTCAGACGTGGGAGCGCGTATAGTCTGTGCGCGATGTAGAAGGCGCGCTTACTGCTGCGTTGCGGCAGGCCTACTGACAGGGGCAACCGAGCACTCGGCTCGGCTCGGCACGATTCGTGCGATTTCGCCACCCCCCGGCGGCAGCTTAAAGCATTCTCCGAGCACTTTTCATACACCCCTCGCCCCCGCCGCTCTCCTTCCACCCTGCTCTCCCTCCTGTGATCACTACAGGCTATTTCCCTTGTTCAACCCCCGCTACCCCTCCCTCACGAACAGACAAATGTTAGAAAACGGTGCGAGAAGCTCGAACCCCGTATTTACTATTCATTCGTTAGCGGAGGGATTTAGCGGAGAACGTTAAAAACCGATTAGGAATTATCTGGGCTACCTTGGGATATTGGGAATGTGTCAGAGAGGGGGCGATCTCAAGGGAGCGATGCGAAGACAGTGTGATCAGCTGTGTTGCGAAGACGCAGAGAATTGTGGTTGATATGTTGACTGCGACTGCATCAGTGATAATAATAATAATAATAATAATAATTATTATTATTATTATTATTATTATTTATTTATTTATAAACGGACCGAAGCCCTCTTTACATAAATATTTAGACGAAAAGAAAAAGAACTTAACCTAATATTACAAAAGATAGACATGCACAAAAACGAATGAAACTCATGGTACATAAGATATGACATTATCCGATAATCATACGTAACTGTCTTTTAAAAGTGTGCACAGACCCATTAAAGAAATCAATACTATTATACAGAGTACTAGAGTCAGCAATAATTCGATTTATTGAATTAATTAATCCATATGTAGATCTGGATTTAAGTGGTTGAAATCCTGCTCTAGATCTCAATACGCGTTCAGGTGCATAGAAATTGATTTGCATAAGAAGAGAGGGACAATCAATATGGTTATTGATTAAATTAAAAATAAAGAAATGGTCGGATATTTTTCTACGTGCAGCTAATGTTTCGAGGTTGACTGTGTTTAATATTGTAGAGTAATCGTGATCGAATATTGACATTGGCCTCTTAAGCTTATATGAACAATATCTGAGAAATTTATGTTGCACTCTCTCAAGCATGATTTCGTGATTAAAGCGTTTCGGAGACCATATAATTGAAGCATATTCTAACAAGGGACGAACAAGGGTAATATATAGCAATCTTAGTGTGTGAATTGAATGAAAATCAGCTGAAAAACGTAGTATGAAGCCAAGTGTTCTAGAAGCCGAGTTAACGTGTCTACCTGTAGTTTGGCTTCTAAAGAAGATGATACATAATTGCAATATACCGCTAGGTTTGTGGTTGTTGATCGCTTGTTCACGAAGCCATGTTGCTCATCACATATTGAGAGAGTAATATTTATTTTACGGGACAAGCCCATTACAACAAGTATGTGCAGTACAGTAGTTTGCACAAACAATATAGTAACAAACACCGTGTTCGAATCCTACTGTTCTTTGAGGAATAATAAGTTCGAATGAGTAAAACGATACCTTGTGTTTATCACATAGCAAAAGCACCAAATAACCGAAGCTCAAGAATTTGAGAACTTGCTAGACTTTCACGAGCTTAAGACTGTATGACTTTAAAACTGTCCGTCTAGACGAGAATGCCTCCTTAACCTGTTTGCCGAGACAGACGAGTTCGCCGGTTACCTGAAAAGGTCTTCAGGTCATGTAGAATGCATGAATTAATCGCGACAAATTACTAATCACACTCCTGCGAAGGGAGAAAATGCTTCCATAAGTTGTATCCAGCATTCGCTGCCGCTAAAACAAGTTAAATAGCGTTTCATTATTTCTGGATACACTGGGCCTCATCTTAAAATAGACGAAGAACATTTCTGGTGGAGAAACAAGCCACTTAATAAGTTAATAGGTACCTATTGAATGTGAGTTGATACACTTTGATGCCACTAAATACATAAGGCCAAACTTCCTATTTTTTTCAGGCCCGACTCCTTATTTCTTTAGACCCAACTTCTTGTTTCTTGAGGTCCAACTCCTCATTTCTTCAGGCCCAGCTACTTATTTCTTCAAGACCCACTTCGTGTTTCTTGAGATCCAATTCCTTATTTCTTAAGGCACACCTACTTAATTCTTGAGGCCCACCTCCTTATTTCTTGAGGCCCACCTCCTTATATCTTGAGGCCCACCTCCTTGTTTCTTGAGGCTCACCTCTTTATTCCTTGAGGCCCACGTCGTTACTTCTTAAGGCCCACTTCCTTATTCCTTGGGGCCCATCTCCAACTCAATTCCATCAGGTTTTTCGTCGATGCCAGAAACATGTCTACTTTGACGCCTGAAGGACTTTACGAGCTCACTACAGCTGTGCTAGCGAGTATACAATGTCCCACGCTCGGAACTGTGACTTTTACTCCTGTGCAAGAAACGCGCAAGAGTAAGCGCGGCCGGAAACAGCCACCCTGTCACCCTCCATCGGCAGTACGACGAACTTAACAAATCACCCCCGAAGCTCGGCCGACTTTTTTCGACTCTCTCCCCCGTTTGTGATGGAGAGCCCCGCCGTGGTCCCATTAAAGTACACAAAAGCGTCAAAAATCGGTGTTCTAGCGTCTCGAAACATTGCAATATTTCCGCGGCGAAAGTCACCCCCGCTGTCCAAACACCGGATGTTTTCCTATTCATGCCATAGAGAGAGTGAGAGCGAGAGAGTGTGAGAGAGAGAGAGAGAGAGAGCGGAAAGGACAGTCTCTGGTGCCTGCAACTGAAAACCGTCCCATTTGAATGTTGAACTTTCGATTGAACATTTTCATAAATATGTATAGCGAGCCGGAGCTTTCCACAGCTATTGTCGGCCCCAGCTTCGACGATGAAAAGGGAGTAGGATATTTTTCCTATCTGGGAACAAAGTTCTCGTCGAGCAATCGCGATAAACTATTAAACCTTGATCATTGAATTACGGGAAACTGAACGTCGCCCCCGCAGTGCGCATCGGAACCCGAGCAATCGATTGGCGCGTTATTCGCCCGGCCATTTGAAAATATGCGCGCGAGTATGATCTCTTCTGGGTCCTATTGTGTGGGAGGATTTTTTATTTTGCGTCGACGGATTGCATTGTTTTTTTTTTTTTTGGGACTATTGGCAATTTTGCCGTATTGATTTCTCAGGCATTGCTTGATCCTTTCAAATGTAGCAGCTTAACACAGTGGCTGGCGTTAGTGGAATTTCCGAAACGCAGCAGTGTTGCCAATAAGCATTGGGGGCAGACAAACGTTTAGTCCAGTAGTAATTCTTATTTAACACACTGTCTTTGATGCTATTAAGCATATCTTACAGAATTTCGTGCATATGCTTCAGTGTGTACCAATTCGGGTAACCCTGACAGTGAACGTGTTGAATTTGATCTTTTTAGAACAATGTACTGAATGTAATTTCCTCTGTTAAAATTATTTTTCTTAAGAATAATTACAAATGCTTGCACAGTGGATTTACGATTATGGAAATGTTCAAGCTTTTACCTGCTCTGAAAGATTGGGGTTTCGAAAGAGCCACTTTGGAATGCAGAAGGAAGATTTTCAATATGAAATAAATCTGGCAATCGAGCGATCCATGAGGTTCCAGATCGCCCGAGACTCAAGCGCCCGAAAGAAGCGTGCCTGGTCTGCATTGAGCACTACTCGAAGCTTCGAGTAATAGAAAACGCGATTATCGATCGTCCAGAAGCTCCTTATCCCCGATTATGATCTCTCGAGTGGATTACAAAAGGGGGGCCGTTGAATGAGATAGGAAGTGCCACGTTCGTCACAATTACGACGAGGTTACTAAAAGGCCGGGAGAGTCGACAATGGGGCGCTCGAGAAGGAAGTATATTGCTTCCGCAATAAGATTCTGGGGCGCACCCTAAGAAAGGGGTTAAGTTCAAAATACACACTGGCCAGATGATGTGGGTGCACGAAATTCGGAGATGTCCCGACGAGATAATACAGCGACTGCTGCCTATTCGACCAACCCTTTCAGTTTCCACACGGGAACCGCCCTTTAAGGCAGGATACCACCTTTGCACTTAAAAAAAATTGAAATTTTTTTTTGTTCTCAAAGTACTCTTTCAAGTGTATAGAATCGAAATTCATTCATTAGAAAGGTGGCTGGAACCTTTTTCTTGTGTAAAAACCGGATTGGAGCAGATATATAAATCTATATAAAACTTTAAACGCGTTTTTCTCGAAACGATGTTTTCCAAATCAGCGTGTCAGATTACTCCTACAATTTTCATCGGATTGACTTGAAGCTTTGCACAATTCTTCCGATTGGTGTAATCTAACGATGTACGTAGGACTTTTGCTGTAGCGTTGTTATTTTTCTTTTGGTGCGCAATTTTATAAATTTTTTTAAACTTTTTTTACCCTAAAAAATTGACCTTTTCGTTAAAATGGCCGCCATTTTCTTAAAAATCGAAATTTCGTAAAATCCCTACGTACAGCATTGAACAATATTGTTGTTAATAGGGACATTCTTTGGTTTCTTTTCTAAGAGCCACGTACAGAGCGGAATTTGACACGCCGTCTAACGATGTTTCTCCAAAGGAGTGTATTTTGGCGCCACCTACAAGAGATTATTTTTTACTTTTTCAGTTTCAAAAAATGTGCAATTACAGATTAAAATTACATTAATGAATGACTGAAACCGATTTTGTTTCTGCGCATTCTTTGTATGCAAAAAAAATTCATGAAAAACGCCTCCAAAATCGCAGTCAAAGGTGGTATCCTGCCTTAATTACTAAAAAACGTATTCGTCATTTCCCCAGTTTGCAACTGACTGTTGCATTTAATTATCCCGACGATTGCCAGTGGCTTAAACTTGCGCGTTTAAATCAATCTTCACGATTTGCTAACCGGCTTCAAAAAATGAAGAGTCGTAGATTAAATGGGGAAACAAATATTTTTCTCTTCTTCGTGCATTTTTATTTTCTCGAAGTGGGTTTTAATTTTTTCTTGCATTGGTTTACCAAATGTTTAGGTACTTGCGAGATAGGATTTTGATGGCTTTGCATGCTTCGACCGAATAATGCTCCGTCAAATGGGAACTCGGAAATCCGAGATTTTTGAGAAATTTTATACCCCACAACAATATTCCGACTTCAGTCGCACTTAGGAGTATTTTAATATACATCTCAGTTAGTGGCGCGTGAATGTTCTCGCACACAGAGGCGCATAATCTCGCCATCTCTCGATGAGTTCAGTTCACGAAATAGCAAAGCCCTCCGTCTTCTTTTGCCTCGAGAAAGGGGGAAACACACGAGAAAGAAGTGGCGAGGCGAGGAACGCTACTCCCTCGAACGTGGAAAGCGTTTCACGCCGCGGTTCGGGAGAACAATAAGAGTGCTTAAAACGCGGGCCTCGTATTCGCAAATGCTTTTGGCCAGTGTCGAGAGCCAGGAGAAGAAACTGCAATATTAACCACTGTCTTGAGGGAAGAAAATTTCAAGAATCGCGACGAGAACCCGCTTCAGCGGTGTATTCTGTTTTACACCGAGCTACCGAAGTGATCGATCTCGGGCTCTCTATAAGCACAAGCTTTGACCTCAGGAATCACTGCATCCGCATTACCAGCTGTGTTTTTCGTAAAAGTATTTTAGGAACGAAGACACTCTAAAACATAGCTGTGCATTAATTAAATAAAAAATAATTTGAATAACGCATTAAATAAAAGTAACTTTAACTTTAGATTATTTGACGAATAAAGCTAATCTCTTCATTCCGCAATAATTTGTTTGAACTTTTATTCGTTATTCGAAATTTTTATTTAAATCAAATTTTTACCCATCTCTGCTCTAAAACTTCTAAAACTTCCCACGTTAAACTTGACGTTGCCTCACTTATTTGGAATCCTGGGTACAAGAAGTGTATCAGACTTCTTGACAACGTCCAGCTCAAGTTACCGAAATTTGCAGCGCGTATTTTGGGGCGTCCTCTAAATATAACTTCGTGATTTAGTGGTCGTGATAAAGTGATTGCTGTCCAACTCGTTTCCGACAAGAAATCGATCACTGAATACCTAGTCAACAATCACGCAAGAATATTTTATTGAAGGTTCAATCGAGAAGATATCGAATATTAAATTGGGGGTTCTTGTAAGACCCCCAACGTTGCTTCGCGGTTCCAAAGTGGATGACAGACACGTTGCTACTCCGTTCAAAGAGAAAACGAGGCGCGAGGAAGTTCCGTCTAGAGCTCTTACTACCCGACCCGCCGGGTACTCGAGTACCCGCCGGGTACCCGTGAGATACCCGACTACCCGGGTAAACAAAAATTACCCGGCTACCCGGGTAGACAAAAATTACCCGGGTATCCATGAGATACCCGAGTAAATTAGATGTGATGAGGTAGTTGAGAATTTCGATTTGACAGCCGATCGTCTTTCGACTTTCGATCATTTTCGGCTAACATCAGTAATGAACGGAATAAACTTCAAGCAATTAAACATTTTATCATAATATTCATAATCTTAACGTGCACACACACATTCAATTGCTTGACGTTTATTCCGTTCATTACTGAGGTTAGCCGAAAATGATTGGAAGTCGAAAGACGATCGGCTGTCAAATCGATGATCATTTACCCGGGTATTGCACGGGTACCCGGGTAGTCGGGTATTCTACGGGTACCCGGGTAGTCGGGTATTCTACGGGTACCCGGGTAGCCGGGTAATTTTTGTCTACCCGGGGTCTCACCCGGGCCAAAAGAATAGCTCTAGTTCCGTCAGGAATTGCATTTCGGAAATCCTAACTTCCTAAAATCCTGAAATACAAACTGGTCAGCACTCGACTTTCCAAAGCTACTGCACCTACCGATCAGAAGACATTCGATCGCCACATTTCCACCCCGTTATGACAAAACGTTCTCAACGTTTGCAAGAAACGAAAGGAATATTCCCTAGTAGCATTTATTGTTGGCATTTTGATGGCCAACTAATTCCCAACTTGGGGATACTGTGGGCCAACCAGAAATGCTACTAGGGTTGACTGCACGTAAGATGAAAATTGAAGGGCTCAAGGGGGTTAGATTTAAAAATTTATTCACGCACGTTTCTGGCGATGGTTTGCTGGTTTATGAGCTGCACGTTGCAGCGTAGCACGAAGAAATGCAAGAATCCCTGGACGCAATAAGACATTTTTCGCAACGTTACGGATGCAGTCCGTTGAATCGTCCCCGAACCGACTAGATGGGACATATCGGATTTGCTGACTTCGAAATCCTCGTCCCTGAACCCTCTCGGGATCGAGCGGCCCGGGCTTCGGGTAAATATTGGGATCACGATGAATCGCGCGGCCCGCCATTCCGACCGTCTGACCCTTTCTTATAACGACTTTTGTTCCTGCAAGGCTGTAACTTCGAGGCGATTTACCCTCGAGAGGTATCATCGTGACTACGGCGAATTTAGGTGTAACGATAAAGGCAACAGTCGCAACATCACTCTGCCGTGACGTCGATTCTCGTCGGGCGAAAAACGGCACACTTACAAGCCGAAGGGCCGTCCGTAATGGGCGAAAGAGGAGAGTGGGCCACTGCTTTACGGGGTAACGAGTTCGGCTCAAATTCTCCATGCACTTAGTACACACCGTGTATAATAACGCGTTAAGCACGCCGGACGGGTTACTCATTTTTCGAGAGAATAGAATTTTAAAGTTCTGCCTTTCCTGACACTGCGATGTGTACTCGTGGAAAAGAAGAAGGAAGGAAGTGTAATTAAGCTGCGATGTAGAATGTTGCTTGGCTCTTGTATTCTGCATGCACACTTTCGGGAATTTTTAATTATTCATAGGATTATTTATTTAGACCCCATTCGTGTTTGCACTCGATTTGGGAAAAATAAAAGTTTGAAAGGTTCGCGTGTCCTATGCGTTTGTTGTATCTTTTTAATGATAAATTATCTCGTAGTAAAGATCCTTGCACAGAATGTCACAAAAGGCGAATATTCGAATATCGAGTAGTGCATTCTATACGCTATTCTACACGGTGTGCACTAACTGTATGCAAAATTTGAGCCAAATCGGTGATCCAAACTTCGTGCATTTCCCCCGTGACACTTAGAATGAGAAATGGTTGGAATTGAAACCGAACTAGTATTAGAGTGAGGCTGACTTGGCTTTGAAACAGCAATGAATTGGAACTGAGGAAATGCAATGGGTTTTAAGGGTTTCGATGTAGGGGCGGAGGGGGATGATAGAATGAAGCAAGGTTTGGGAAGTTTTGGTGGAGGTATGGATGTATGGAGTGGTGCAAAATACATGGAGAAGTGAAAAATACAGAGGGTGAATCCTAAATTATTGTCTACATAGTTTACAGCACAGTTTATTGATCTATAAAAATTCAGACGGTAGATTCCAGTGTTAATAATAAGTGTAATTACATAAATCCAGAGTAAATAAACGCCATTGTGTTCTATGATATTACCCCATCTTTTTAATATCGCTATTCTACTAATTTAAAAAAGAAAAGAAAGAATGTTATTTTATTGTTATATTTTATTATTACACGTGTAGATTATAGGCAGGTACGTGACGCATTCCTTTTTTCTTTGTGCTCGTTCCCCAGCTTCCGATCATCGAAAGACCAAACGCCTATTAGTTTTTCAACGAACGCTGTAGGTCACCAAAAAAAATATATACGCATTCGAAGAACTTCCCCCCACATCCGTTTCAGGGGTTTAATTAATATGCATTGTCATTTAATTCGCCGCCATTGTCGGTGGCGCGTGGAACGAGGAGAAAAAAACAGAAGGGGAAATGCATTACGACCCACTGTGTTTTTGCGAGTGCAATTTCACGCGCGGTTTTTCTGCAAATGACGCGGACGGGGAGGAATACCCACCAGGGAGGAGATAACAAGAATATTTGATTCCTCTTTTCTTATTCGCGGTGTTGAGAACTCGCGTTAAGACGACGTGTGAGAAACTTCTTCGCAGTTTCGATTTATTTGTGACGCCTTGGAATCTAGAATTTGCTGATTGCAATGAAAAAGATAATAAAGAAATTAAAGAGCATTGTCCCATTTCTTTTTATAAATCACAGGAAAGTAAGAGACGTTTCAAGTTTGTGATGCGTTAAGTGTTTCTCGTATTTCTTCGGATGTTCTCTCCGAAATAAAATTATTTCTTCATTCTTTTTTAAGATTAGAAATTAGGTGGAAAATATTTTTAAGAGGGTGACTAGACTTTCAGAAATTTATGCAGACATCGATGTGACAGGGCTGGCGATCAGCTTGGAAATAAATGTTGCCTTAGTGAATATAGAAAAGCAGTATGTACCTGCCCTGAAAAAAAAACTGAGTGCAGTAGTTCATTTCGTTTACAGATTCGTATGCGATCGCCCCATTCATGCTTTTAAGTCTATCTTTAATCCCCTTCGAAACCCTGTCTTGAATCGACGAGTTCAATGCAAGCTCGTACAAAGCGTGACTGATCGTTAACGATGAAGTTTCGAAGCCAGCAGCAAAGAAAGCGAGAGCCTGCGCGGCTGCATAAAGGTCGTCCGCTTCTATTTGCATAAATAAAATTGCACTTTAGCCAGCGCCCGTGGAATATTTCCAAAGGATTTATTTCATCCGATGGAAAATATTTTCAACCGACAAAGGCGTAAAAAATGCGCCTCTTAATGCAATGCATTAGATCCTATCAAATAATCAGAGCATGCAGGAGGTACAAGTCATTCCACGCTAAAACCATAATTTTCTGCTTTTGTTACAAGGGATTTTAATAAAATATAAATATGACGTAGTCCGTACGAAATTAAAGGGTGGTTTAAGTCGTTATTTCGCGGGTTTCCGTACCATTTGCATTTGTCGAAAATTTGAACCAACTTTAGAGAGAGAAAACATGTTCGCGCCTCGTCCCTTCCAAAAGTCGAGCGTCCACGTGGATTATGAACAAAGCAGAGTTAAACTTAATCCGCTCAACGTTTAAGTTTTTATTCAACTTTGGATATAAATTCACTTGAGCAACATATGTTTTGTTATTCAGTCAGGCATGAAATGTGGATCCGTGCATCTCTGGTGTTGATATCATGGGGAACAGCCAGATAGAATGATTTGCAAGTTACCTACTTTAATCTGGCGTTTACAAGCTTATCTGCTCAACTTACGAAAAGCCTCATCATTCGAAGATGATTTATCTTTCCCTGGGCGATGTGTATCGCCCTCATAATCGTCAAATTGTTCTTAGTATAAGAGCAGCGAAGCAGAATTTCTAGGACAATCTATGGAAATATTATTATTATTATTATTATTATTATTATTATTATTGTTATTATTATTATTATTATTATTATTATTTAACGGGAAACCCTTTAGTATACAGAGCTAACAATTAATACAAATTAGTACATAGTATGATTAAATAATTAAAAAAAAAAGAAAAATATAAATATATAAAATACCATAACAAAAATAGAATAATATAAAATAAAATACCATATTTTAACATTTACGTACCCTTACAACTTCTTGTTCTCGTTTTCCTGTTAAGCAATGTTTGTGGTAAAGTGACATTTTTGGAAAGAAGTAATGAGTTGAAACTATGAAGAGATCGATATATTGAGTTATTCATCTATAGAGACGCGGTAGCGTCTCGACGCCAAGTACAGGAAAGACACCCTGTATATGTCGACTGTCGCTACCGCTATCATTTACTCGAGAAACGGCTAATCCAACCTAACCTGAAACTTATTTCATTAATATCTCATCACGCCTGAAATATTTTCTAAATTTAAAGGCATTTTTCTTATGTAAACCGCATATAAGCTTTCGAATAAGACCAAATTTCAATAAAATCTGTCCACGCATGACAGAGATATCATAATATCGTCTCATGGATCAGTCGGAAACGGTAATTTTTTCTTCTTCTTCTGATTCTTCTTGTTCAACCAAATTTCGTCAAACATAATACGTATACGCGTTACACGCACACCTTCAGCCAAAAGAAACTAGTATATGTTTCGTTCGTCAATCGCTATCTACACTATGCAATCTACTCCAAATTTTGACAGCTTACAGTCAGATTATAACCTGACGAGTGTCAAATAAGGTAGGTTGTCAAAATTTGAGATGCCACGTGTTTTTACAAATATGTATCGTTGTACCCACGGTGTAATACCGTTAAGGAACTAGTTCTTGATCAGGCACTAACTTTTGATCAGTTCATGAAATAAATCGTTCTTTTGAGTTTATGTCAATAAATAATTGTTTGAAATAATTACTAACATAAAAATTGATAATTCAAAAATATATGTGTTGTCTGTGAAAGCAGTTAGTATTGTTAGTTTTAGATGATTAAAAACTAGTTCCTAGTCACCTTATTATTCCATACCTTATAAGTATTTAAATTATATATTTATTTTCAACTTTTTAAAATTTTTCCTTGAAGTTTAAACATTAATTCAACTTTTAGTATAAAAAAGTCTATGGTTTAATGTTTTATTAGGTTAAAAATAAATATTAAAGCGGGAAACCTTCTAAACTGATCAGAAACTAGTTCCTTAACGGTAGACAGGTGTTCCGACTCTGTACCTTTTACTCCAGCGATTTTGTGTGCCGATTTCTGTTTAATTCCCCTGGCCGTCCCGAGAGGCGTCGTGACTCAGAAGGCATATACATATGTATTAATGAGACTGTAGTAGTAGAGATTTTAGTGGTATTACTGGGCTTGCCAGACACAACAGATCATATGTAGAGAAAAGGGGAGAAGACGAAGAAGCGAAGTGAAAAAGAGAAATAAAGTTAATTTTCATTCGTTACTTTGAATGAATGTACTGTACACAAAGTACTAGGTATACATATAAAATACATATAGATCGGCAATGCAATGCGCATGGTTTCATTTCGTAGTTGTTAAACTTACGTAGAATTTATTCTTAATCAAAAAATAAATAAAGTACACTCGCTGAGCTGCATTGCGCTATTCCGAGTATTCCAAGTATATATACCTTACAAAAAGTAAAAAAATTACGCCAAGTACATGAATTATCTTTGTAAAAAGAAGTGAGATCCCCATAAAAAAACTTCGAAAAAAGTAAAAAAATACGCCAAGTACATGAAACAAATAAATCACAAAAAAAATAGAAGAAAATATACAATATAAAAAAAGATGTGAAATCAAAATGTGCTGCAAGTACATAAAGGTGCTTTCCACAACTACATATACACAGCTAAAATGCTGTGTTCATACATTCCATTACTCATATCGCGGTCATTTTAATAATTTGTGCAGATAAAATGTATCATCTAGACATTTGCCTAGATGTCCGCGGCCTGGAAGTCAAATACTTGGCGTGGCCAGGCAAGGTATTCTCAGATCATCAATACCCATACAATCCCTCTCGCAGGCTTTCAGATAATTTGTCAATTTAAAACTCTGACAATATGAGTACATTTTCATTATATCGCGTTTTAAAATAATTCCAAGATCATTCATCGACACCGATACCTTTAAAACTCTAAAAATATGAGTACACTTTCATTATTTTGCATTTTTAAACAATTCATATTCATCGACAGATTGACGTTGCCTGGCCACGCCAAGTATTTGACTTCCAGGCCGCGGACATCTAGGCAAATGTCTAGATGTTACATTTTATCTGCACAAATTATTAAAATGACCGCGATATGAGTAATGGAATGTATGAACACAGCATTTTAGCTGTGTATATGTAGTTGCGTCATCTTAAGCGCAGTTGGAAAGCACCTTTATGTACTTGCAGCACATTTTGATTTCACATCTTTTTTTATATTGTATATTTTCTTCTATTTTTTTTTTGTGATTTATTTGTTTCATGTACTTGGCGTATTTTTTTACTTTTTTTGAAGTTTTTTTATGTTGTTTACTCGGAACTATATCATTTTGCTGTTCACACTGTACTTTATTCTTCGTTACTGCGCTATATTTGCACTGCTGACTATTCAAAATGCTAACATTGCAACTGGCATCGGTGTTATCGGAAGTTGGGTCAATGTGCGCGCGTTCGATGAACGTCGGCACAATTAAATTAATTGAAAATTAAAAATCTTCAGATGATATTCCAAAAAAGGATTTAAACACTTTAATTTTTTCGTAATTTACTCATTAGCTTCCCCTTGTATCGATGACTCCACCCCCGAATTTTATCCGAAAGCAAAAATCGAGCGATTCTTTAATACGTTCAAACACTTGCATCATTCAGGGTGTTAAAATTGCCGAAGAAAGAATCGCGCGATTTATTCCAGTGACTCACCCGATTGCCATGCAACAGCGGCCAGCAGCCCGTTATCAAAATGTCAGAAGGCTCCGAGCATTGCCTCACTTTACATTGAATGCGGCCGACTGAAAATCATTACAACGACGGAAGTCAACTCGGTAGTGTCACGCAACTTGGTCAAAGTGTTGCGATAATACCGTGAATAAAATGTCCAGACACGTTTCGAGAGGGAACGTTAACACGCTCCGACATTGGAAGGGCGGGAGGGTGGTTTCACTCGCCCATACGACCCCAATTTCTTTCGCTACATTAGATTTAATTACTCCGCCGTGTATGCTATGAGCATCTGAGCAAACTTTCTGAACGCTTGATCGTGCGTTCATATTTTTGGTAATGTCGCATTCTGAAATTTACCGATCCACGAAAATCGCACCCTTCCAGGAGCAACGTGAAATAAAAACCATTCGAAAATATTAGTTTCACGTGAAATTATTTGTCGTCGAAGTTGGGCTTCGCGAGAAGAAATTATTCTGGGGCTGTTAGGATCTTTCGAAGTGCAACGAACGTTTTTCGTGGTACACTAATTTATAACCAACTAGTTGTCATGTAAATTTGAATATTCCATTTTTGGCGTCAAGTTTTTTATGTGGATTGTAAAATAATAAACAAGAGTTGCATCACTGTCCTGAATAATATCTGGCAATGAAAATAAAGCTTGCAGCGGCACGTGTGATCTAATAGGGCACTTCGTCTATGTTTCTAATTTTGAGAATAATAATCACTTCGTTGCAGACAGAGTGAATGGAAAGAGAAGAAGAAAATGATGAAACAAGGAAAATAATGATTGCTGTGCAAAAGGCGAGGTACAGCATTCTAAATGAATAATATGCTTTCTAATTACACTTCTCTTTTTCCTTATATAGGGTAGAAGCCCCAATTACTGACACATTAAGGACTGACTCTAATATTATTGCATAGTATCTGTATTTATTGACTAAAAGTATAAGTTTTTTATTTTTTTTATTATGGTTTAATATGTTTACTTCATGAAAAACCTTTTTGTGGGTCTCAGAAGTTCTATTTTTATATATAAATTCATTAATCTAAAAAACATATTTCGAGATCTATTACTGACACCTCTAAAACGTGTGTGACTGAATTACTGACACCCCAATTACTGCCAGCTAACCTAATACTGTTTATTACTCATTTTACGGTTATGTCGTCTCATGTACATGAGCAACTACTGCTATGACAGTAATACCAAAATGCTTGAAACGCTTGTACCAATCACTATCACCCATATATTAATTAAAAAGGCTTACTTAATCGTTATATTACGATCGTTGTGACTTTCTATGATACTTATATTGTCCTAAAAAATTATTGTTTATTATGTAAATAATTTAAATATAGTAATTATAGCCATTTCTTTAGTGCCCTGTTTTCTCTTTCACTAGTAAGGAAGTCGCCATTTCCACTGTTGTCATCAAATTAAAATTTTGTATCGTCTTATAGAAATTAATGAAAAAAAAATATTAAGTGGTGCATTTTCTAGCGTATAGATTATAAGTTGAATTACATAATTCTTTTTGTGTATGACTTTACAACGTTTATTTATTCGTTATTTTCAGTAAAATAGCTTAAGGTGATAGTAATTGGGTAGGTGTCAGTAATCGGGGGTTCTACCCTATATATAATTCTACCATAGAGGAATGAATGGGAAAATAATTTTAAAATATTATTATCCACTGCTAGTCTTGAATATTACACTTCCAGATCATTTACAGTCTGTGTAAAAGATAGTACTAAAAAAAGTGAAACCCCATTAATCATTTTATGCGCTACTCATTTGAAAAGTAAAAATGAACAACGTGCATATACTGCCAGCATTTTACGTTTGAAGATCGTCTGTAACGATATTCGACAGAATCGTGACTCATTAATATAAGAATTATGCATATCATTTGAATACAAAATTGAATTCTGATGTAGCCGAGGCATAAATTATTATTAAACTGCTGAAATATTAAATTTGAATTTATTACAGCAGAATATATAATTCTAAGTATGAAGCAGCTCGTAAAACAGACAGTAAACTGCAGTATGATTATATGAGAGTAATTCGTAACGATGAAACTATCTTGATAAAAATCCAATGAAATCAATTTGAAGAAGCTGCAGCTCCAAAATCCGCATGCAACACACACGGACAATTAAAGAAAAATATTATACAATATTATTGGATGATCTGGGTATAACATACGGTTAATTATTAATTACGTATATTCAAATGTACAAACACTGAAACATGGACAATTTTAAACATGCTCTATTCCGAAATCCATTGGTTGGAAAGGAATTTTTATTCTTCAAGCTTCGTCATCTGCACGTACATCCCATGGTCGGGCTTCAATAAGAACAACTGGTGCTTGTTCGCAACATATGGTACTACAGTTTTCTCGCAAACGTCAACTTTAAAATTCGATAAAACTTTGATGAGTGTCACCTTCACCTGATTCTTGGCAAACCTTGCACCTGATGAAGAAACAAGTCAGATTCACTGTCGGTAGATTCTCTTACCTACTTTTTTTTTTAAGGGGGTAGTGCAGTGTTGGTACGCGAAATGTACCGGCACTTTCGGAATTTCTCAGAATAAATTCTGTTTAAAATCTTCGTGTGAAACCCTGCGCCTTCATTCATATGCATTTCGTTAAGCCGCATAAATATTTCCGTACTAAAATACGTAATATAACTTCATAGATGTAGGCTGCGGAACGCGTATCAAAAAGAAAAGAAGTGTCCATCTGGCCTACATGATTTCAATACTCCCCATAATCCAAAATTGAAACAGCAAAGGAATTATTAATTTACACGCATATGGTTATTTTCTAAAGTATAAGATGGAAAAAATATTAAAAATTAGCCAAATGGCAACATTTCAAAGAAATTGAATCAATCTACCCATAGAAATCTTCAATTTTGACTCTTGAAATGATATTTTATTACAAACTATCGCTTTGTCTCTAAGTCCTGCGATAAAATTGCGCATACTTTAGACGTACCCACTGTCATGAACTTTACAAAAAAACTTGAATTCCATAACACTACGAAAATTATTATTCAAATGCATTTTCTTGAGAACCTAAACTAACGCGAAAAGGGAATCGATGTTTTAAAAGTTTAACACTGCATTACACCCTTAATGAGAAGATTTCTCACCGACGCAATTCCTTGGGCCGTCTCCGAAGGGCAAGAAGTGCATTGGGTGTCTGGTCGCATCGCTTCCATTCATAAACCTATCAGGATTGAAGCCTTCCGGGTCTGGGAAATTGTCCGGGTCCCGTTGAATCGCGTACATTGGCAGAAATACTTTCGTGCCCTTCGGTATACTGACGTTCGTCCCTGAGAACGTGTAATCTGACGTTGCCATTCTGGACAGGTATAATAATGTTGGGTATTTCCTCAGGGTTTCTGGAAGATGCGAAATGCATCATTGGTATATGCATCAGTTCATGATAATAGATTATTCCGTCTTACTCGAGTTCATGTATATTAAATTCCTGAATAATTGTATGTCTAAATGGTCGCGTAATATGAATTTGATTAACCAAATACCTAAAGTCAGAATTAGAATCGTTGGTAGACTATCTTTCGGTTAAAGGCTTTAACAAGAACAGATTCAAAGTTTCTACAGTACCTAATCGAGAGTATGTTTTAGAAAAAATTGCCACCTACTCGGCATCAAGTTATGACATTTGTCACCTACCCTAAGCTACTGTTTTAACGAATACAAGAAAGCAGTACCGTGCAAACATGCATCCAGATATTTCATTTCGCTTATACAGTCGTATGTGATTACTCCGTTCGTCTGTTGAAGGACTTCCTTGACATCAGCTCGTGCTTTCTCCTGGGCCTCTGGGTGCAGCGCAAATTCGTACAAAGCGTGGGCGACCGTTAGGGAAGTGGTTTCGAAGCCAGCGCCGAAGAAAATGAAAGCTTGAGCCGCCGCGTACACATCGTCCAACTCTGTTTAGATAAGTAACATTGCACTTGAATATTAAATATGAATCCCAGAGAATGTCAACGTGAATACACGCCAAAACCGTGCGCGGGTCGCAAATCCCTCGAGAACTAAAGCCGAGTGGCGTGTAATAAGGAAAAGTTGTTTAGAACGATGACCTTGACAACATATTTCAAGGTCACTGAAATCGGCGCGGGAAAAAGAAATCGAAGCTGATACATCACAATGCGCGTTTCCGTAATAAATCTTTGAGTTGGACACCAATCAAATGTCCGCAATTTTCGCCTTTTATTGTCATTTTAATTTTAAAAATAACAGTCAGCAAATAACCAAAACAATTTAAATAAACACAGCTTCTAATACTATAATGACGTTTTAGTTTGGTCCCTGCGCTAGTGGCGCCCTCTGCTAATTTTTAAGTTACCCATGTACGAGATCAGCTTTGATAAACTACTTCCCGCAGTGACATTTTGCGCGGTGACCGCTCTTACTTTCGAGCCCGAGTTTATCCGGGTGTTGCTTCAAGTCCACCAAAACGTCTATGAAATCGTGTCTATGGAACTTGTGTTCTATTCTGTATTCCATAGCCTCTCTGATGATACGCGTGAAGAACTCCACCAATTCATGATCGACCAGAAAGAGCCGGCCGATAAGCTTGAACATGAAAGGGTAGTCCCTCAGTCTGTCCTTGAGGAAGGCGGTGAAATCCGTCGGGAAGGCTCTTCGACCCATGCGATGGAATTCGCTGTTCTCCGCGGCCAGTGCGTTCATCTCGATGCCAAAGCCACAGGAACCTATCACGTCGATGCTCAACTTCGCGGCAATGTCTTTGCACTCGACCGGCTCGCCCGTCGCGACCAGCTTCTCCAGGTTGCTCTCGAAGTGATCCACGCACTCCATTACCAAGGGGAACATATCCCTCAGCTTGCCCGAGCTGAAAAGTGGGGAAATTCTGGTCCTTAACGGCTTCCATCGTGCCGCGTCAAGTCTGAAGAGTTGCACCGATAATGGCTCCGCCTATAAATATGCAGGGTATGTTGAAAGACGCTGGTAGCCCCATTGGCCCCCCCGAATCTAGGTAGTTAGAGCTATAAGAAGACATTTGTCGTGATGGACTTGCAGATCTTGCGGTGCGATGCGAGTTAGGGTAAATCCGGAAGACGCGGTCGAGCCGGAGAGTTGGTCGTGTCGCTATATTTCAGAGTCTATACGTAAAAATGCATTAAAGTGCAGACCAACTACTTCTCTAGAAGCCAAATAGTTGAATGAATAGCGTTATTTCGCTTCCTTCTGTGTTTTTCTGGATTTATTGGCTATAAATGGTAAATTGATGTTACATTTAACCTCTTTTGTTAAACAGCGGTTGTACAGAATCGTATTTAAAATATACTTCTAAGTTTATTTTCCTTTAATGTTTGGAATAATAAGATAGTAGAGATATTGAGGGACAATGCAGCCCAAGTATTTGGCCATATTAACTCTTCCTCTCAAAGCTAACGAGAAGACCATGTCTCGCTGCAGAAAGGTGAGATGGTTGAGTTATGATTTTTTTATTATTATTGTTTATTTTTTATTTTTTATTATTATTTTATTATTATTTTTGTTTATTTAGTTTATTTATTCACTTTTGTATTCATTTGCCTTGCTAATCGCCAGTAGGTAATACACTTTTTCTTTGATGTGTTCTTTACTTGTTTAGCGTAAACAAATTAAATATCAATGAATCCGTAGTTGTATTCACTCATAAATAATTTTGCTTTATCCTTTGTTAATTTTCCATGAATAATTATGTGAGTGGTCTCTGCCAACGACGAAAACCATTTCTCCCGGCACCTCGGCAGAGGTGGTCAGATGTCATGACTTCAGTTTTCAACCCGATTTACAGTAAATATTGTCTTAAAGCAAATATCGACCAGTTTTTCTGAATCGGCATAAAATTCTGAACATATTAGGTTTGTTCTGATAAAATAAGTAATATCTATATTAGTTTTAATAGCCATTTTATATTAGGTCGACCGCGTCTCGCGGATTTACCCTAAACGTGAAACGAGGTCATATCTCTGAGTCCATCGGGTAATTTTATTGCGATAAAAGCTATCTTTTTGCACGTGAATTATCATGTATCCACTCACTGTTAACTTAAGGGGGTATAAGTCAAGGATTTGATGAAATTAGTAGAGTAAACCTACAGCGTAAGCTCCTATTTTAAGAGAATTCATAACTAAATTCGAAGCAATCGTTGTGACTTTCAGGAACTATAATTATCCATATCGGTAAGTGCCAGTTTTGCATTTCGATGGAAGCCTGATAAAAATTATAAATCAATAACAAATTAGTTTGAATTTCGAACTCGTGCACCTGCGCGTTATCAGTAGTAAGATATCTCAATAAACGTTGCGGAGAACTTCGTGTAATTGAAAATATATCGCGGCACAAAAGATGTTTAGATAAGCAGAGCGTCGAGGAAAGGCTTCAAAATTTATAACAGGACTTGGGGTGAGTTTTAGAGAGAACTGATCGAATAGCGGAAAATAAAATCTGTTTATTTTGAGTAGCGTAATATGCCAATTTTACGGAAAATGTAAGATAAGGCGGATTAATCAGTCATCCCCTATAATTCCATCGTACTTCACATTTTTTATTTATAAAATTGATACTTCGCTACTTTCCCTAATCGTGTTCTAAAGATTATAATGGCTTTTATTTGTGCAGATCAGTCGATGAATAAAAATAGGCCATTCATTGTCGTTTCCGGGAAATTTGCAAGGTGTTTCCGCATTGTGGCTAAAAATTTAAGTCATTAATTTTCCTAATCATCATGGCTCAGCAATCGGATCGCTTTTTTATGAATTTAGGTATCTTTACAGCGTAAGTTTTTTGCCATAAGTTGTTCCAGGTGATGAAAGCTATTGCATCTCCCTTGTTACGGTGTAAATCCACGATGAGACAAAAATATCGTGCCTCGCACGAGACTTCAATCTCACGCCACAATTATTTCATTATTTTTTAATTATTTGGTCATTAGACTCTCGCGAGACAAGTTTCGTGCATCTCATCGCGGAGTCGCACCTCTAGCGAACGTTCGTAGGTCGAGCGTGAAACTCGAAACTAACACCTAAGTAGAATACACAGGAATTGATGGAAAGAGCCGGTGGTTTTAATTAAAGGTGTTTGTTTAATGCGGAGGCTCCGTTCTTCTTTGAAATTTCAGTGACCGCCAAGGTGTCATTGATCCCTTGATAGGAATATCTCATATACGTACCTCCTTGATAGGAGTCAATGTCCTCTCGGCGAAACAAGCAAAGTCTTTGATAAGAACATCCTTCATCAGCTCCGGATCTTTAACGACCAGCAGTGGAGTAGATCCAACGAACAGGCCAACGAACGGCTCGTCCTTGTAAGTGTGGTAGGCATCCGAGAAGCAATCGCTGGGGGAATTCCTTCCACAGAACACGCCCCAGAAGGTGCCAAAAAATGGTATAGGCTTGGGCCCTTTGATGCCTCGCTTCTGCCAGAAGTCGAACGTAGACGTGAAGTAATAATAAAGCAGGACTAATATCACGGCGGCGAATCCAACGGTGTCCAGCATCATCCAGGCCATGGTCCTTGAGCAGCGGAGCTCTCGCTCTTCCTTGAAACCGATCGAACGATGGTGCTACGAAATTCTGCCAAATCGTGTACCGCCAACGAGGTAGCCACTAAGCGAGCATCGAAATCGACTCGATCTCACTGAAGCATCTCCCTGTGCGTTCTTGTAACGCGATAACCAGGTCTGAGGCAGAGTTGGGCAAAGCTAATATCTAGATAACATCTAGTTAAAAGGTCCTTACGGTTAGTCGTTAGTCAAAGGGTGACTAAAGTTGATGTAACTTATCTTTAGTCGAGGCGCCAGAGTTGAAGCTGGTTAGTCAAGAGCCTTTCGTCGTGGGTTGTGAGTAACGTGGTTTCAGCTGTCATTCAATTTTTAGTCGAGGAAACGACTAACCGGCGAAAGCCTTTGCGGCCTGACCCGCGCGCGGTCGCCTACCGCTCAGATTCTACAGAATCTGAATTTGTTTATTTGTTTTTCATCGTATCAATATGAAAGTGACGCCAATGGATTCTTGGTGTTCTCCCGATTAATTGGACAGAAAATAATTTAAATCGGACTATTTTTAACGAAACGGGCTTTGAATTCTGCAAACAAATTTCTCATGTAATATCCTTAATTATGGCCCGAATTATATCATTTTTTGGGCCCATTTTCATCGGGAAGACATGAGAAATCGATTGGTAATACTTTTATTAACACTTATCAAAAACAGGCAGATGGCCTAACAAACTCCCAACAAATAACTGCTACCACGGACTCTGCTAATAAATTTTTCACGTAACATCCTTAATTATGCTCCGAATTATATCGTTTTTAGAGCCAATTTAATCGAGGAAACACGAGGAATCGATTGACGTCACTTTCGCAAAGAACTGATTAGAAATGCAGACCTACAGATTCGTCACTGATTGTGTGCAACATTGTATGGCCCCACTGGTTTCGAGCGTCGAAACGTGCACAACGTATCACAACGTGCAATATAATAACACGTTTCTGGATGTAGCAATTAACCGACGATGGTAATTGTAGGCCCAACATTGAATATTCGTAGGCAAACTGTCGTAACTTTTTGTTAATTAACCAACCATAATAATTGCAGGCCCAACATTAAATATTCGTTGGCAAACTGTTGTTTTTTTTTGTTAATTAACCCACCATAATAATTGTAGGCGAAAGCATCAGAAAGAATATGTATGTACAATCTTTCGATTGTTGAGAAGCCTTGCTTTCTCCGCTTGCGAGCGAGGACCTTCGGGCCCCAGTAGACCGCCCGTTGACAGCCGAGAGCAATAAAACCGACGGGCCACATAAAATCTGCCTGTTTTTGATAAGTGTTAATAAAAGTATTACCAATCGATTTCTCATGTCTTCCCGATGAAAATGGGCCCAAAAATGATATAATTCGGGCCATAATTAAGGATATTACGCGAGAAATTTGTTTGCAGAATTCAAAGCCCGTTTCGTTAAAAATAGTCCGATTTAAATTATTTTCTGTCCAATTAATCGGGAGAACACCAAGAATCTACTGGCGTCACTTTCATATTGATACGATGAAAAATAAACAAATTCAGATTCTGTAGAATCTGACCGGTAGGCGACCGCGCGCGGGTCAGGCCGCAAAGGCTTTCGCCGGTTAGTCGTTTCCTCGACTAAGAATAGAATGACAGCTGATCAACGATAGTCACAACCCACGACTAACGGCTCTTGACTAACCAGCTCCAACTCTGGCGCCTCGACTAAAGTTAACTCAGGTAAGTTTTAGTCGACTAAGGAAAAAGTTGAAGTAGCTTTAGTCGAAACGTTATTTCAATCACTTTTTAGTCGAATGATGCCAAACTCTGGTCTGAGGCAATGCGTCACAGCCTGCTCGCGTCTCAGGGGCGCGGACAGTGCGCGGACCTTTCTTCGTTGGCGATTTCGGCAAACTGAAATATTGGCAGTCACAGGGCACCACGACATTTTTAATCAAGGAATTAAACATTGTACTCTGTCGTAACGGGCTCGTTTATCTTTCCATCCGACAGTGATAATCGGTAGATTAGTGATGGGCTCAAGACCGATCGAATCGCTTCGAATCTCATTAGTCATGGTTGCCAAGCAAATCGAATCGCTTCGAATTCTGGACAGAAGTTTCGAATCGCTTCGAATCCCGGGCGAAAATTTGGAATCGCTTCGAATAGCTTCGAAAGCTTCGAATCGCTTCGAATCGCTTCGACTATTATTCGAAACAAAAATTTCTTGAAAGTCTTGATAGGTCATGAAAGTCTTGATAGGTCTTGAAAGTCTTGATTGGTCTTGAAAGTCTTGATAGGTCTTGAATAGAATTGTAATATCAAGATAAAACACGCATGATCAATAACGATTAGTCGAACAACTGCATCTTCATACCATAGGGTAACGCCAAAATCGAGATGTTGTCAGATCCATAGACTTATATAGACGGAGCGGAAGAGAGGACTGTTGGCGAGGGGACTGTAAGATCGGAGGGGAAAAGGCAGAAACCATACAGGCAATTCGGTAGTTAGGTTCGGATGTATTCGGTTCTTGTCGGTTCGGCATTAATGGCTATGTTCGAAACATAACCACTGTTGCTCAACTATTACTGTTCTAAAGCGTCGTAGTGGTCGTTGTATATAATCATATATTAATTGAGTGTAATAATGACTTATTGCGTAGTAATCGGTTGTGCAAATCGCAGGAAAAATAAAAACTGCGAACAGTTGGAGAAAGAAAATATAAATAATGATAGTATTCGATTTCACATGTAAATAAATAAATATACATACATAACCAACAATTTATATATTATATATATAATCTTAGAAATTCAAACGTGTTGCTTGATTATCGAATAGATAATATGTTTATAATAAAAATATTTTTTTTTTTCATCAGTTATGTCGCAGCAAATGAGCGATATATATCTATTATACTATATAATTATTTATGCATATTAATTATGTTTATGAACTTTTAAGCTTACAAAATCTTTAAAAATATAACTATTATTGCATATATCTATAAGTACGATTTTATTTAAAAAAAGCTTCATTCTATTTACTAATTTTGTTATATATATAACCTACATGATATACGAAATTTTGAATTATGTATAAGTATACCTAACCTTTTCGACTAAGTATCCCTCATAGATATATATAACGTCATTGAATTTCCGAATAGCCCCGAGGAGGAACGGAGTTACCCGATTTGCCTGTATGACAGTCCCCTTACCGCGAATCTTACAACCCCCCTCAGACACGCTCCGTCTATATATGTCTATGGTCAGATCCCCCCGAATTTTTTCGACTCGCTCCGAAGTTCGGGTTCCCGAGCCTCGAAACACGAGACGATCCGCATACTCCTATTCAAGACCTATCAAGACTTTCAAGACCAATCAAGACTTTCAAGACCTATCAAGACTTTCAAGACCTATCAAGACTTTCATGATCTATCAAGGCTTTCAAGAAATTTTTGTTTCGAATAATAGTCGAAGCGATTCGAAGCGATTCGAACTTTCGAAGCTATTCGAAGCGATTCCAAATTTTCGCCCGGGATTCGAAGCGATCCGAAACTTCTGTCCAGAATTCGAAGCGATTCGATATGCTTGGCAACCATGACTAATGAGATTCGAAGCGTTTCGAATCTTTACAGGATTGAATAACTTCGAATCGATTTCGAAGTTGATGTCTTGAGCCCATCACTACGGTAGATTCAAAAATACTAGATAAGGACATGGGTAGGTGCTTCCCCCCCAAAGATGTGGTCCCGATTAACGGTATGGAAAAATTAATTTAGTATTTTAGAGGAAATGTAATAATAGGTAGATAATGTTCCAGCGTTATGTCAATAGCTGTAAGAACTGGGGTAATGTTGTGTTGCCTTTATTTGTGCAACATGTGACTTGCTCCTGATATGTGTGTAGAGAAACCTCTAAGTGGTATAGAGTCTTTATTTATTTATTGCACACGGTTTCAGCTGTAGTACTTTTTAGGAGTGATTATTGGAGACGGAGGATGAATATTGTGTAGGTGCACCGAGCTATTGCGAGATTCTTAATGCGCATGATTCAATAGAATCTGGTAAAAAATCTTATAAAAATTGCAGTAGTGCCCGTGACAGGCATGTTGTACTTATTGAAGCGCAACTTCCTATATTGTGTCTCCTAATATTAGAAAATTATAACACGACAGTAATTCGTATATTAATCTATATATATCTTTATATGTAAAGCAGAAAGTTCGTTTGTGTGTTTGTCTGTCGCCTAAAAGCCTTCGAACGGTAAACTTTTGGATCACTAAATATCAGGGATTGTAACCGTAACCCTAGGCCGGTTCGGTTCTCAGTACCGTAGACTAATTTACATAACCGGGTAACCCGAGGCATCTAGGCACAGAGTTACCCGGTTAACCCGCTCTCGGAGCGGGTTACCCTAATCCGGTAGAGGGCGTAGTGTTTCCCTATTTTTGTGAAATCGACCTGTACTTATGAATTTTTATTTTAAAAACTATCTATCGCATTAGGTTCATCCTTTTTTTATTTTAATGCAGAAGATTTTGTCTATTTGAATAATATTTTTTTGAAATTGTAAAATTATTTATGTAACGTCAAATTATAAACAAATTTTTATTTTGCAAATTTCTCCTCGAGGGTGACATGTTTCTAAAGTTGAAAAATGTACTTAATATATTCCATGACCGTATAGTATAAACATTGTGTTTTCATTTTAACACTTGCATACTATTTTCTTACAAATCAGTAAATTTCATATATAATAGTTGTGTTACAAAATATTATTTTTATTATAAATATATAAATTACCTTTCGAACTTCTACAGAATTGTTACATTTGTTATAGGCCATTCATCCAACACGGTGATGCAATTTGACCAAGAAACGATTTGCATGTAATGTCGTGGGTATAATTCAAGAAAATTCGTAACATTTTTCCTCGAGAGATTAAAAATTACATGGAGAATCAAAACCCTGCAAGTAATTGACGTCATTGCATGCAACCCGGTTCTTGTTAAAATTGCAGTTGCATAGCAGCGGTGGACGCGCGCGGAGCAACCATAGTCGGATTTTGGACGTAGAATGTCGTATGTCACTTGTAACCCGCTCCGAGCGGGTTAACCGGCTCTCTGTACTCTTTGGGAGCCGTTCCTTCGGGGTTACTACGGGTTACAGTAACCTTCGCTCGGTTAACCGGGTTCGAGTTAGGGTTAGGCGGCGGTTACAATCCCTGCTAAATATACCTCAGCTCATTATGCCTGGCTAAACCAGGTGAATGTGACTATTTTCACAAAAAAAAATAAAAAATAGATTGTATTTATCAAAGAAGAAGTCCTGACTGACTGATTGACTCATCAACATTGTTTTTATGACGTAGGCACCCACAAAGGAAGGATTTTTGAAAATTCTGTCCCTAAGGGGGTGAAAAGGGGTAGTAGAAGTGCGCCAGTGCGAAGAAGATTAGAGGCTACATGTTGGTGTTAAAAAAACACGCAGAATATATTAAAAATCATGTATTCCGTTAAATAAGTACATACACATATCATTCGCTACGAAACATTTTATAGTATCATTTCTAAAGATACTTTCCACTTATGCTTCAGCTCTGTGCATAATTTTATTTCCAAGGATACTGATGACAATTACGCTCTTCAACCATTATACGTACTTCCGTGTTATTGGATCTGCGATATTAGTATGCGACACACAATTCAACTCTTACGCAACAACAGGTTTATAACTTGCGAAACAGAATCACAGCATAGCAGTCCGAGGTCTCTAATTTTACTATGGAGTAAGACAAGGAGGTAATAAAAACAAGGAAGAAACTTGTCGCCGCGAATGGTACAAAGGGATCCGTAAGAATACTAAAATCAATATCGTCGTTTGAATTGCTGACAGGTAGAAAAAATGGAAACAATCCTTTTTTATGAAATGACATTAAAAAGATATTCCGAAGCCAAAACTCTTTTCTTGAAATAGAACGTGTACCTTGTTTAGCTCCGACTAAAAGGCTATAAAAAAAATTGCAACTACGACACAGTTCATTAATTATTATTTACATTAATATTTTTAAGCTTTACAAAGTGACACCACTTCCAACATGCTTCGTTCCAACCCAACGGTTCGTGTAGCCGAAATTACCAAATAATTATAGCACAGACGAGTACCGAATATTGATGTCATTATCTTTCAATCGTCACTCGAAACAGACGAGAAATTCGTACTTTTTAAATATATTCCTAAATGCCATTTAATCTTCAACCTTCGTCATCTTCACGTATATCCCATGAGCAGGTTGTAATAGGAATAAGGACTTCTTGTCCACAATGTATGGCACTTGAGTTTTCTCGCACACGTCGACTTTAAATTTCGATAAAATTCTGATCGCTGCCACCCTCGTCTGGATCTTAGCGAATCTTGCGCCTAAAGAGCAAACCAATTAGATTCACTATCGCTGGATTTTCTGATCTATTTTCCTTTTTTTTTTAAGGGGGTAATGCAGCGTTGATGCGCGAAATGTACGGGCACCTTTGGAATTTCACGCAGTAATAATTATTCAAGACACCAGGTCGATTTCACTAAGCTGTGCAAATCGTTTCCTACTACAGTATTTCATAGTTTGAAAGATTGTAGGCTGCTGAAGGTTTGTTAAAAGGAAAAGAAATATCCACTTGGTTGATATGATTTCAATACTCCCGATGTTCCAAAAATGAAAAAAGTAAAGATATTGTTAATTTAAATGAAGTAGAAGTAGAAGTGAAAAATATAGAAAATTAAGAATATGGCAGTGTTTTGAAGAAGAAAAATCGATCTTTCCCCAGGAAATCTTCGACTTCGACGGCCTGAATAAAATTTAATTTCAAACTGTCCCCAACTGTCTCTAACTCTTCAAAATTCTCCAAATGCATTTTTTGATTCCTAAACTATGAAAAACCCAGAAGAGGGAATCGATTCTTTTTTAAGCTCTGCGCTGCATTACACCCTTAATGAAGAGATTTCTCACCGATGCAATTCCTTGGGCCGTCTCCGAAAGGCAAGTAGTGCATTGGGTGTCTGGTCGCATCGCTTCCATTCATAAACCTATCAGGATTGAAGCCTTCCGGGTCTGGGAAAATCTCCGGGTCGTGTTGAATCCCGTACGATGGCACAAAAACTTTCGTACCCTTCGGTATACTGACTTTCGTCCCTGAGAACGTGTAATCTGACTGTGCCATTCTGCCCAGGTATAACACTACTGGGTATTTTCTTAGGGTTTCTATAAGAAACGAAGTGCATCATTAGTAGAAAAAATTGCCGGATTGGGTGAACGAATTCTTAATGTATGCTAGCAACTTCTGCAAACGCATGAATGCTGCCAACTTATGAATTTGGCGGCTACTCTGAGCTACTGTTTTAACGAATACTACTCAGCAAAGCAGTAGGTACCTTGGAAACATGCATCCAGATATTTCATTTCGCTTATACAGTCGTATGTGATTACTCCGTTGGTCTTTTGAAGGACTTTCTTAATGTCTGCTCGAACTTCATCCTGGATTGATGGTTTCAGAGCCAGTTCGTACAATAAGTTGCTGATCGTTACGGAGGACGTTTCGAAGCCAGCGGCAAAGAAAACGAAAGCTTGGGCCGCCATGTACACATCGCCTATTTCTATTTAGAGAAATAACGTTGCATTTTAAATCAGGAACCAGTGAAAACGTAACAGACGACTTATTTTGTCTGATACGTTGTTCGCAATATTCTGTCCTGTTTTCATATTTCTTCAGGGTCTACGCTCAAATTTTAAACAAATTCTTGGATGAGAAGTGTGCTTCTTAATACACGTTGCAATTTTAGGCCCTTGAAAAATTGACCATTTTATTCGAACCTGACATCTTTTACAATTAAGAATTTACTAGAGTTGTTTAAAAGAAATAGTATACACTGTGAATGGAAGAAATGTGTTTAAATAACTTCTATCGTCATTATCCAAAGGTAGAAAATATGTCAAAGTTTCTACAATTCTCGCAGGTGTCGTGAAGGTAGCTATTCAAATTTGCTTTCCCATATCGTATTTTTTTAACACAGTAACGATAGAATTGGTAAGCTTATTAGGTACTTGTTTCGTTATTAAGTAGGGTTTATACAAAAACGGGCTTTTGAAACAACCGGTTTTCGAATTCTACTATTCCCCCAAAAAACGGTTAAACCGGTTTACGAATTTTCACAAAAATTATATTTAAAATAGAAAATAAATATTTGTACTAATTTTAAAAAATTTCAGATCTTTTAATATTTATGGAATTACAAAAGTATAAAAAAATAAAATATACTCTCTCTATGCAAAACCAAATAAATAAAAAAAATTAAAATAACTAAAATCCGTACAGTTTTTGAGTTTATTTAATATTTATGGATCCACAAAAGTATAACACAATAAAATACCCTGCATACAAAACCAAATGAAAAAAAAGACTATAATCCGTACAAAATATAAATTATAAATCTTTATTTCATTTAGTATTTTTCTTCCGAAAATATGAACTCATGAAGATTAGTTTGACAGTAAACTGTTACCTGCTACAATATGCTTGTGTCCGAGGCGATTTCAGGTCAAAATGTTAACGTTTTTAATTAAATAGTTCATTCATTTTCACATATTAATTCTAATACATAAAACCGGTTTTTTAAATTTAAAAACCGATTTTCGAATTTTACAAATTTATAAAAAAAACGGCTTTTAAACCCGATTTTTAAATACCGACAGACCATATTATTAACCCAGTAAGGTATTAATGGCACTTCCTCCTGGGACGATAACGAGTGTTCGAGGAACATCTGTCTAATTATAACTTATCATATGTACGTACATAGATAATGCACATCACCGAAACTCTGCTCGTCAATGACACGCACGACCAGTGTACGAGATAAGACTTTGATAAAGTATCTTTACTGGTAACATCTAGCGTGATAATCGCACACCACAAAAAAAAAGCCATTCTCACCTTCAAGCCCAAGTTTCTCTGGGTGTTGCTTCAAGTCCACCAAACTGTCCATGAAATCTTTTCTACAGACGTTGTTTCGAATCCTATACTCCACGGTGTCTCTAGTAATACTCGTGAAGAATTTCACCAATTCATGATCCACCAGGAAGCGGCCAAAAATCTTGAAGATGAAAGGGAAGTCCCTGGCCCTGTCCCTGAGGGCGGACTTCCAATTCGTCTGGAAGATTCTCCGACCCATGTTACGAAATTCGCTGTCCTCCGCGGCCAGTGCGTTCATCTCGATGCCGAATGCACAGGAACCTATCACGTCTATGGTGAATTTCGCGGAGATGTCGCGGCACTCGATCGGCTCGCCCTTCGCGACCAATTTATCCAGGTAGCTCTCGAAGTGGTCCGAGCACTCCAGCAACAAGTGAAACATCTCCTTCAGCTTGCCCGAGGTGAAGACAGGGCTAAGTCTGTTCCTTAAGGGCCTCCATCGTGGCGCGTCAAGCCTGAAGAGGTGCACCGATAATGGTTCCACCTATAAATTACTAGCTTCACTACTCGGCTTCGCCCGGGATTTAAATTCTGATTTTATAAATTTTTTTGGGTGAAAATAGTCGCATTTATCCGGATTAGCCAGACATAATAATGGTTCAAAAAAACCCGTTTGTAGATTGAAGTAAGTATACATGCCTAACATTTCATCAAAATCGGTTAACCTTGGGCTGAACTATAAACGCTCAAAGATCGCAGAATAAGGTCGAAAATCGCTGATTTCGGGAATTTCGCAATTTTCATTACAGACTCACAAAAAGGTTAAAAAACGACATTTACTATTTTTTTTTTTTGCTATTCCAACCAATTGCATTTTTTTCAAAACGACGAAATACGTCACTTAGCAAACTTATTCTTCTAGCTTCTCAAAAAAACTCATGTCGTTTGGACCAATTTTAAAAAAGTTATGCGATTTTAAAAGTTGTAATCTTTCATTCGTCCGCCACTATATATTACGAAGACTTAAGAACGTATTTCTCCTACAGTACTGGATATTTCAAGGGCGATTCCTTATGGACTTACGCTGCTTAAAACTTCTCAGTTTCTTTTTACGAGTTTTATTACTCAGTGAAGCTTATATCTTTAGCTCTGGAACATGTGTTAATATATTATTGAAATATTGTTAGATGACAGGAACAAGAAATGGATTTAATGAGCAAGCCATTAAGCTAATCTTCCCTGTAATCGTTCTGCATACTTTAGGACAGATTCTATATCTCTCGAGGTATCACTCTCAGCGTCTGTAAGTATATGAACCGCTTTCCAATCCCACCACTGCGTGCACTAGTACTTATCACGAGTTTATAGTGCACCCAATATAGCAGACACAAATTTACAGTTCACTCACAAGCGGGGAATTGCAATCAAATTTCAAACATAAGCAACCACTCCATTTGTTCTAAATGTGTGTTGTTCATATTTACTAGGCGAGACCAGACGAGTCACTGGCCTGCGTAATGTGATTGTCTTAAGAGTATTTGTTTCGTCATATCTCATCAAGCTTCCTCTGCATCAGTGCAACAACAAATGATTGCTAAACGTTTCCTATGTAGAATCATTTAGTACTATAGTTCGTCACCATTGAATTTTTCCAAATCATTTACAAATTCGGAATTTAAAAAAACGTAATCACAGGAATGATTATTACCGAATTAGTGTTTTCTAAATGACAAATTCTGGTGCGCCAATTTATTAAAACAATACAGTAACAATTAATAATTATATTTGAAGCACTATTTCCCAAAAAGTTACATGAAAGTAAAATCACTGTAAATACAAAATGCACGTGACAGTCTTTTGTGAACCAATTTCTGCCCCTTATTACTGAACATTGAAATTCAAACATGAAATTCGAACTTAAGGGGGAGTATGCTCCTTTGAGAATTTTTTCTAGAAAAAACCGATAAACTTTGATTATTAAACATTAGTCTATTGGAAAGAGCTTACGGATATTTAAGTATTTTTTGTGGTAAATAGTATTGAAAGATTGGTGAGCTATAGGCGATGCCCGAGATGTCCTTTTTTTAGGCCCTTTGCGGTGACAACTGTAGCTCGGTGCATCCAAATTTTAAAATTCGATTTTTTTTAATATAATGTATGGAATTATGTAGGCGCTATCGGGCCCGACTTTGAAATCATGATTTTGAGGAAAACGCGTTTAAAGTTTTGGGTCTGAGCGCTGCGCCGAGAAACTCCTACCTACAATTTTGGTCGGATTGACTTGACACTCTCAGGGAATATTTTCAAGATGTTCTACTTCAAGGAAATATAAAAATCGAAAAATCGATTTCTCGAAAATTTCTAGGCAGGCCTCCCCCCTTAATGCAAAGAGCGTACAGAAATGAACGTGAAATACCCGAACTCCATTTACGAAAATTCCCTCCTTTTAGACTTACAAGGATTACTGACAATCTGAAGTGTCGTTGATCCCTTGAAAGTAATATCACGTATACGTACCTCTTCCACAGCACTCAGGGTCCTCTCAGCGAAACAAGGAAAGTCCTTGATAAGAACATCCTTTATCAGATCTGGATCTTTAACGACCAGCAGTGGAGTAGACCCCCCGAACAGTCCAACCAACGGCTCGTCCTTGTAATTGGAGTAGGCATTCGTGAAGCAATCGCTGACGGAATTCCTCGCGAGGAACACATCCAGAAAGTTGCCGAAAAATGGTATAGGCTTGGGCCCTTGGACGCCTCGTTTCCGCCAGAAGTCGAACGTAGACGTGAGGTAATAATAAAGCAGGAACAATATCGCGGCAACGAATCCAAGCGCCTCCATCGTCCACAACGCCATCGTCCTCGCGCTACGAAATTCTGCGATTCCCTGTACCGCTGATCACGGAGTAATCAATCCAGCATTCAAATCGACTCGATCTCACTCAAGCATTTCGTTGCGTGTTGTTTCGATGCTGCGTCCGGAATCGAGGTCACTGGGTCACGGTCGCTTCGTGTAGGAATCACTCCCGCACAGCCTGCAGTCTCGACTGAAGCGTCCCCGGCACTGTGACTCGACGCAAGTCCTAATCTAGCAATTGTATTGTGCGCTGTGTCGCTGCCGACTAGCTCATTTATATTTTCCTGTTGTGCCATGATAAACTGTAGGGGGATATTAGATAGAAGGGGCAATGAATAATGCTATGCTCGGGACGAAAACGGTGGATCGGCGTTACTTCATTCGATTCTTCTTATTACAACGCAGCAATTAGCTTGGCGTTGTTAATTTTACCAGGGCGATTGGAGCAGACCAATATTTTATTTGCTCCGCTTCGACATCAAAATACTTGCTCCACCTTCGCTCCATCTGCTTTTTTTTTAAATAGACATTCTTTTAATACTTTCAACCAGTGATCTTTCATTGGCAACAAATGCCAAGTCTCTCAAGCTTTTCATTTCTATATAGAAAAAAAATTATAAAGAATGCTTAATTTTCGGGGAAAGAAAGTACTATGCCTCCTTAACACCGGACTCCGTGGCCCTAGGATATAATATTTTAATAGATCGAGCTTAAGCTATAGAATAGCGTGATTTATTGAGAAATACAGTGAATCCTCGTTAGGAGCCCGTTTCTACCACGCGTTAGGAGCCCGGCGACAATCCCCACCATTTCTTGGAATCCTTCGGACGAGAGTGAGAAAACCCAATGAGCGGGCGAGAGGAAACGAACGAGTCGACACGAAGTTGCCGTCGGCTTTCGTTTCCTCTCGCTCGCTCATTGGGTTTTCTCAACTCGCGCCAGTGGCCGCGCGGAATAGTGTCCCGTCGCGTTCGACGGGCTCCTAACAAGTATTTACTGTATTAGGTTGGTGCATAGGAAATTGCCGTTCCGCGTAGGGAAGTCTGAATGGAAATTTTTTTATTCTTTAACTACTTCGTTTGTTTAATTTTTTTGAGTCTCTGTGACATTTCTCGTGCTTTAAGCCGGCGTTAGCAATTATCCTTATATCCCCACCATAAATAAAGGAGGCAATAGAATATTTATTTATTGTCTATAGATATACGGAGCAATAGAGGCCCCAATGTCTTATTGGGGGAATCCTATTTTCGGGGCTAAAAACATAGCAAAATTTGGGATTTCTTTTTGAAGCCACTAATGATTCGATTTGTCTAAAATTTGGACCATGTTTATATACATCCTTGCAGAAGCTGCAGTTTCTTTTTTATTAAGAATTAATAATAAATATAGGAGTTAACTGCCTCAGTCATTACAAAATGCCTGAATTTTCAAAATATTAAACCATTAAAGATATCGTGTAGGTACGCAGACTTCCAATACTATCGCTTTGAATCTCAGGCTTCTCATTCAAACGAGACCAATCAATGAGCGATAAAGTGGGTATAAATACGTACTGCTGATATCACTGTTCGTTGATGTGGTAACACGATACAGATAGCATAAAAATGAGAAGTACGATAGAATGTTCCCGCAGATGTAATAACACTTAGCTGAGTCCTCGACATGGTATTTCGAGTGCTGTCGAAGCACTCGAGCAACAAGTGCCACAAATTCTTCGACTTCATAGACCAAAGCTCCAGGGAGGAGCCTATTCTTAATGGCGCCACTTATATTCGACGAGCTGGAGAGAATGGCAAAGGAAAGTCCAGAGAGAGCAGCAAAGACTGGGGCTGGGAAAATAAAATATGTCTCGTGTATTTGGATGCGGCACAGATGCAATGTTGACTCGCGATAGTTTCGTAGAATATTAACTAGCAGGCTTCCTTTGATAGTCGTGCGCGTTATTTACCAGAGCCTAGCGTATGACGCAGCTTCTACTAAGATGCTGTTAAATAATTTAGCGTTTCAGCTTCCTTACTCACTTGCTTCCTGCTTGAGCTTCAATATTCCAGAATCTTTATTAACATCGTAAAGCACGAGGACAAATTTATTTGCCCGAAAGGTGAGATACTTGTTATTCGTAATGGGGGAAGGAATGCGTCGACGAGATCGGAGAAATAAGTTTGAAGAACATTTTAATAATTATTTTACGTTTACTGTGTATTGCGATATTTTTTATGTTATTTATTTTTTTATCCTATTTCTTTTTTGTTTTTTATTATTTCGGTTTAGTATAATTTCTCGCCACAAATAACAGAATATTTATGAGAATGTTATGAGCCGATCTGGTTTATTCATTATATTCAACATATATTGGTGGCTTCGTTTCAATCCGAGGCGCCAATATGATTTGATTTAGTTACGTGATAAAGTTGAGAGCCCCTGTAAACAAAACACTTCCATGGCTCAAGATTAGATTTGTTCACGAAGTGATATCACGACCTTCTCCGAATTGTCGAACTGGGTACCCACTGATCGCTCGACATTGTTACCATTGTATCTTGAAAATATAATAGAAATCTTTCACTGCTGTTATGAAAAGAAAATTAAAACCGACTTCAAAAAAATAAAATTGCAACTAAAAAGTAAAAAATATTTTTTCCCTTTTATTTAATCTACGACTCTCATGTTTTTAAAGTCGGCGCCAGATTTACCCAGTGCAAATGATGAGGCACCGACTTAAGAAATATGGGAGTCGCAGATTAAATAAGGGAAAAAATTATTTTTAACTTTTTAGTTTTATATATATTGAGACAACATGCTGAGGGGATATGCGCGTACGTACAAATATTGATTCAGTGTAGGATAGGACCACCCTCGCCCTCTTTCGAATAAAAAAAAGATCATCAAAATCGGCACATATGTTGAGGAGTTATCCGGGGACAAACATAAAAATAAAAAAAAAACAAATGAGTCGAATCTATAACCGCCTCCTTTTTGAAGTTGGTTAATAAGATTGAATCATTGAGCTATAAGAATACCTGGAGAGAGAACAACAATAGGAAGAAGTAGAGGCGACAGCGGTCAGAGAAAAATAGAAGATTACGGGTGAACCTATCCTTCTTCTTCCTATTATCCCTCTCGCTCTGTACTATCATGTAGTAAATGTGCTATGTTCATTGAGCACATTCCCTCTTTTTCTCTGACCGGCCGCCATTGCTCTGTTCCCTCTCCAGGTATGCTTATAGCTCAATGGATTGAATGGGGAAGATGACTGCAACTTTTTCCCACCTGTGACGCCACCAGCACAAGAGTATAAAACATTAGGTAACTACCCACTTCATACGTTCCACAAATGAAAAATTCGGGCGCAAACCACTCACGCATGCGCACTCATGCAAAACCGCAGTACATGCGCTAGTGGCGCCCTCTGCGCCGAGCTTTGCGTCATCTTCCCCATTGTAACGATCATCAGGGCCGGCGGAACCCATTATGCAAGTAATGCGCCGCATAAGGGCGCCAGCCGAAGGGAGCGCTAAAAACTATATCACAGACTTAATAATAAAGGAATCTAAGTCCCGTATAAACAAAATGTAAATGTAATTCTTTTTTTTTACTGTACCTCGTAAATGCAAAACATATTGAATAGAAAACAGGTGGAAAAATTTGGGGGCGCCAAAAATGTTCTTGCATAAGGGCGCCAACCATCCTCGCGCCGGCCCTGACGATCATGCATGATAATTGCGTAATCACATGTACGCGATAGCGGCAGATAACGTGCTACTGTGAAATAATGCGTGAAGAATTTTGAAAGATGTTCTTCATCCCATTTTTTAAGCCCATTGATTCATTTTTAAATAATACCAGTATTACTATGTTCTACAAACACATAGGGGAGACCGGGGATAGTTTGGACAATTTTTTATTAATAGTCTTTAGCGGGCCTGTAAGATGCCTTACGGCTATAAATTGTACACCATTCGATAGCTCAGAATGTGCGCTATTCATTTGAACCTGAGAAACGGGCCTTCCATTCCCTAGTATTACTTTGAGATGAAAAAAGTTCAGAGATGCATATTGTCCAAAGTATCCCCACTGGTGGGGTTACATTGGACATAGCACGGGGATAGTTTGGACAGATGGAAAGAAATGATAATGAATAATCCAATGAATATATAATTTATTTAAAATGACCAAAAGCCTGTTGGGCCATTAAGGAGCACGCACTCCATGGTGTTTTCCAGAGCCGCGCGAAAGGGGAACTCGAAGCCAACGATACCGCGGGTGTACATCGGATAAGAAAAACTGTGAGAGTGTGCGGTGCAAGCTCGTATTCATAGGCTGAAATAACTGGCCTCTTGGGCCAGTGGCAGCACTGGGGCCCCTAAGAATCCCAGTCATTCAAGCCTATCCTACGTGTTATCTGTCCAATGTAACCCCTCATATCATATCAAAACAAAATTATTCGTGCCTTTCCTCAAAAAGGATACTTTGATTTTTGCATAGCATTACTTTATTCTAAACACATCCAGCAATGCCTAAAAAAAGTTACAATAAAAATTTTCCATAATGAAGTATCCGAATCACAACAAAAAGTAGATGAAAATATTATACAGTAACATACAAGAATTGAAAAGTGTGACATACCTTGTCATTCGTGAATGTAACACGCCATATTGAATATCATTTGATTTGGTGTGCATATAGGCACAAACTACAAAAAAAAATTGCAATCATCATGACACTATGGAGGCAATTTTCAAACTGTTCAATGTATCCCCGTGTCCAAACTACCCCCGGTCTCCCCTAATAGGTATCATTTATTGATTTCATTTTCCAGGTTACATTCGCGCATATTAGTAAAAGTAACATCTGTTGAAACAAAATCGTCATCCCAATTAGAATATCAATCTTCATAAACCAAATTGTATAAGAACGAAAAAGAAATTATGTTATTCTCCGAGTGAGAAAATTCAGTTAAGTATGTATGATCACCACCCTGGATAACATCATCGATGATCGACGCAATCACATTCTCAGAACCGAGCACCTGTGTCTCGGTCCGATTTCGATCTGCAACGAATACTCTACATCAGCGAAGGCCAGTTGGAGCATTTGGGAGCCCGGCCTCCATGATGTTTACCAGAGCCGCGCGGAATTTGTTCTCCGATCAGAACTTACCCTTAATAATCCCTAGATTTTTCCCTTCTATATCGTATTTCCTATAAAAATAATCTCGTTAAATTAATCTCACATCATAAAGAGTGACATTGCTTATGGCCACCCCTAGTACAGGGTAATTCGCTTAACTTGACGATCATAAACCGCTCGTAAACGACTCGTTGTATGAAAAAATTATCCAAGGATGCCATGAAATACGATAACTGAATTTTTAGACCTCGCTTTTTTATATACAAACAGGCGAGCCACGTTTGTGATGTAGGATATTTGTATTTTGATACGAGGCTAGAGGAACCATAGAGATAGGCGATTGATAGGAAATATTTGATTAGCACGCAATGCTTGCGATATAAGTTTTATTATAAATAACCGATTAAAGTTTACTTTTGGATTCTACATTAAATATTATAAGTAAGAAGGAATCTTTCAGTAGAATTTATCACGTCGAATCGGCTTAATGGCATCATATAAAGATGAATACATAAACGAAATTTGGAGCGAAATTTGTATACAGGGTGACTCTTATAAGGTGATCCGACCATCAGTCACTGTAAGAATCACCCATAAAATATGGTGCCTCCTTAATTTACAAAGCATATTTCGTGCAAGTAAAAGATTTTGAATAAGTAATTTTTATACACATTTTTTTACACCCTGTGCATATATTACAGTGAAGTACTAATAAAAATACAGTAGTTTCTACAATTATTCTGTATATATTCCAATGGAAGTGGCTGTAGACTATTCTAATTTAACTGCATGCCTAATCAGAAGTCTTATTCCAATATACTTTATATAAACAAATTTTCACTCTTCAACTCGATTCCTGTTATTCCGAGGTACCCGATAATTCCAACCAGTCCGCAACCACCTCACCTCAGATTATCAAGCCCCCACAGAACGCAATGCACATTAAAACAACGCAGTAACAATTAAAAAATCGCAACACAAAAAGTGAATCTTTATTCCTATCCCAGAGTCAAACACCAAGCGTGCTTCCCTGTTTTGTAAACCATAAAAGAAAAAAAAGTACACCTCGCCCCAGACTCTCCTCTAACCTGTACCCTCCCAAGTACCTAGATCGAACCCTAAATAAATACACCCCCCGTCGTCGAAAACCCCATCAGGCATCTATTGAAGTAAATTACTCGACGAAAAAAAAAAGGGGGGAAACTAATACCACAACGATAATTCAGTCCCGCGATCGCGCATCTTCCTTTTCCTGATCCAATGCTTGCCAACGGAAAAGCGACGCAACGCCCCCGGACACGTCCACACGCACCGTCGGTTCGTTATGTCGTCAAAGGGCGAATCGAATTCTCCACTCGAGCACCATTATTAAATGCAACATGCAAACGTGTTGTGCAACATTGATTTTCTCTAATTGCCCCTTGTTCGCGGCCCGTTATAGCCGACTTGCCCGGCAAATCATTACCGTAGATTGTCCTCCTCCGTTCGAAGGGGTTAGTTAATATGCATTGTCATTCAATTTGTTGCCATTGTCAGTCGAGCGCGAAAAGACGGGGATACCATCGTCTGTGTTCTGTGGCTGGCATTTCACGAGTGGCTTCTGCGAAAAAAAAGTCGCGAAGGGGAGGATAGTGAACGGGTGAGTGAATTCATATGGGGTGATCTGTTGTTGATGATGGAATTAGGGAAATGGTGATGGGTTTCAGAATAAAATATCGTTTTTGGGAAAAATTTCTTCAACAATCTGTTGTCGCTCTGACGTATTCAGATCAAAGTTGGTGCAAGAAATTTTGTTATCGACATGAAAAAAAAGTATAAAGCTAAAAAAAATTTGATGCAATGAAACTTTGAAAATTCCAAAATTTCCTTCTAGATACCTAGGTATGGTATAGTATTTTGTTTAGCTCCATATAATTGAAATTTGCGGCAACTATCTTCACGGAGCCGGGACAATTCTTAAAACCTAACTTAATGAATTTAATAGAAGTTTTTACTGGCTTGTTAATAACGGGCCCTGAAGGCGGTAAAAAATTTTATGACTCTACACTTGATATCGATAAAACGGCACGAACGGTCGAAAGAGAGACATTATCTCGAACGCGAGTTCACTATTTCGGTAAAATACTGTTCCGTATAACAAGTGGAAAATATTTCACTGAATTTATTTCGTCCAATTGCGCGCAGTTGTGATAAAGTACCATTTATTGCGCGTAAACCGTAGCTACTTTGGTAGAGATTATATCCGCCATCCCTGCAAATAATGTTTTATCGAATCGTCTGCTGTTTCGGGAAATAAATTTTTAGTACGCGCAGAACGTGCACGTACTCTAAATATATTACGTTTGCCACATTAAACATTGCTCGTTAAATAATAGGTACACGTTTAGAATTATTCGAGAATGATTTAACAGAAACGCGCTTCGCGATGGCGCGCAAAAGCTCGGGATGCTCTCCAAACTAAAAATACACCGAGAAGTGTACTCTTGACATTTATGATACCAAGGAATAGAGGATTTCATGGGTGCCCAATTCGAATAAATCTATTCGCTTACATGTAACGAATAACAATAGATTTCAGTGAATAACATAAACTCATAATACGTTTATGTAATTTCAAATACAAATCTAATTACGATATATCGGAGACCAGAAATAACAGTTATTTTTTTAATTTTTTCGAAAAAAATCATTGAGATAAAGTTAATTTTTATTTAAATAGAAGTCAGTCTTCATCAAATACTGCATAAATTTTCCGAAAAATCAAGTGATTAAAAAATATTAAGATTTATCTCTTTTGGTTACTGATAACCATTATTGTCGACCGAATTATTTTTTGGTCCCTAATAATCATTATTGACGACGGAAATTCTTTTCGGTTACGAATAACCATTACCGATGACCAGAATTTTTTTTTGGTTACGAATAACCATTACCGATGACCAGAATTTTTTTTTGGTTACGAATAACCGTTATCGTTGACGAGAATTTTTTTTGGTTACGGTATAACCAATATCTGTTGTAGGAATTTTTTTTGGTTACGGTATAACCAATATATTTTGCGGGAATTTTTTTTTGGTTATGGTATAACCAATATGAATTGCGGGAATTTTTTTTTGGTTACGGCATAACCAATATATTTTGCGGGAATTTTTTTTTGGTTACGGTATAACCAATATGAATTGCGGGAATTTTTTTCGGTTACGGTATAATACAGGATAGACACCCATTGAATGCCACTATTTGTGTCGGCCTGGCCAATCCAGGTTTTTCCGTACCGTGTTTGCATTCCAGAAATTTTATAGTTCAATGAGTATAAGCAAAATCGCTTGCTGGAATTCTGTTTTGGTTCCCGGTAACCAATATCGATTACGTGAATTCTGTTTTGGTTACCGGTAACGAATATCGGTTGCGGGAATTCTGTTTTGGTTACCAGTAACCAATATCGATGGCGGAAGGTTTATTTTGGTCACTCTAGGGCATCATTTTTTTTTAAATATTATTACGAATAATTTGTATTTATGAACGATGTACAATGAATTATAGAATTTATACGTTTTAATCAATAAAAACACATACGTAATAATTATATGTTTTATTCACTAGGGCCTAAAATCGGTGTTGAGCTTTACAAATAATAATTTTTGCAAATTCTGTTCGGATAAATTGCACCCCGGCGGCCACAGAATTTGCAAAAATTATTATTTGTAAAGCTCAACACCGATTTTAGGCTCTAGTGAATAAAACATATAATTATTACGTATGTGTTTTTATTGATTAAAACGTATAACTTCTATAATTCATTGTACATCGTTCATTAATACAAATTATTCGTAATAATATTTAAAAAAAAATGATGCCCTAGAGTGACCAAAATAAACCTTCCGCCATCGATATTGGTTACTGGTAACCAAAACAGAATTCCCGCAACCGATATTCGTTACCGGTAACCAAAACAGAATTCACGTAATCGATATTGGTTACCGGGAACCAAAACAGAATTCCAGCAAGCGATTTTGGTTATATTCATTGAACTATAAAATTTCTGGAATGCAAACACGGTACGGAAAAACCTGGATTGGCCAGGCCGACAGAAATAGTGGCATTCAATGGGTGTCTATCCTGTATTATACCGTAACCGAAAAAAAATCCCGCAATTCATATTGGTTATACCGTAACCAAAAAAAAATTCCCGCAAAATATATTGGTTATGCCGTAACCAAAAAAAAATTCCCGCAATTCATATTGGTTATACCGTAACCAAAAAAAAAATCCCGCAAAATATATTGGTTATACCGTAACCAAAATAAAATTCCCGCAAAATATATTGGTTATACCGTAACCAAAAAAAATTCCTACAACAGATATTGGTTATACCGTAACCAAAAAAAATTCTCGTCAACGATAACGGTTATTCGTAACCAAAAAAAAAATCTGGTCATCGGTAATGGTTATTCGTAACCAAAAAAAAATTCTGGTCATCGGTAATGGTTATTCGTAACCGAAAAGAATTTCCGTCGTCAATAATGATTATTAGGGACCAAAAAATAATTCGGTCGACAATAACGGTTATTGGTGACCAAAATCATTTAAAGAAAGATATTAATTCTTATGCCATAACTTTTCAAATTTAGGTTATAACAGTTATGGTCTCTGCGATATATTGTACAAGTAACTACCTATCATTATTTTATAATTCAGTTGTAATTGTCCCATACTATGTGCACCGATAACTCGACATAAATGTAGGATGAGGATTACGTAAAATATAATTGAATTTTCAAATCTAGTTAACAACAATAACACGTACATGCAACACTATGTAGTTTAATAACGCTATTATCTAAAAAATGGTTGGATGCACGAAGAAATGATATATACAGTAATTGTAGAAAATTGAATGCTCTTTTACTATTATTTGAACAAAATTTCCATAGGACTTACCATTTTTGAGAAATTCTTCAAATTCAAAGCATTGATGAATTTTGAGCTTTAAGGCCTGGTCGGCACCCTTTCCTGTTGTCCGATCGCAATAATCATTTTCAGGGACTATTTATTTACGAAATGGGACCACATTAGGGGGTGAGAGCAAAAGAAATCGCAGGTTGAAATTAAGAGCCACCCTATTGAGCATAAGTGCTTTCGAAAAAATGTTTAAAAGAAAAATCGATTTTTTTCAACCCGTCTAATCGGAACGACCCCTTAAAACGTATCACACCGCGCGATCGAGGCTTTGGTTCCGCGGACAACGGAAGCGTAACGGCGACGGTCAAGCTCGAGGAGCGTGGCGCGAATCCATCGACGCGAAAAAGGACGAGATGTCCAACAGACGATTCCCATCGCGAGCCTCGTGTCTGAAGGGAAACTCTCTTCCAATAGAAACGATCGCGCATTAGACACGCCAGTGCCCCCTTCTATCCTTGCCCCTTGGCTCTATTGTCCGTGGCACGGTCGTCCTTCATTACCTCGCTACCGGAAATGGACTTTTTCCTGCTTTCCTGTCCGCCAACGAGACGTGATCAAAGCGACCCCGCCGCGGCAAGGACAACAGGCAAGACAAACTGCGACGAGGAAGGAAGAGGAAAAAAGGTGGGAAATGGGCAAAGAAAAATGGCAGGATCGCCTTCCTGCTCGTGTTTATAAAAGGGGAAATTACCCTTTTAGTCGGTGGGATTCCTTTCGCGCTCGGGGCAGCTACTTTCATTTCGCGATCTGCCACCGTTTCTAATTCGTCTCTCTTTCTGCTCGATAACGGGCCGACCCACAGTGGGGTAGGAGACCCCAAAAGTTGGCGAAAAATCGAAATACAAAAGAATGTTTAAATATCTGATTTTTTATCCCTGGTATAGTTGAAATATGTGCGCATAATAAAACGTATATCCACAGCCTTCTACAACTCTTCCATCCTTACCCGAGTCGGTCAAAAACAGTTAGCTGTTGGAACTCCGTTACACGTTTATTCCAAGCGATTTATCAAACGATTTTGTGTAGCTATTTTTTGTGTTTTCTGTGTTTTAAACTTCTGTTTCGCGATAAAGACGTAAATTTCAGGTGTTTATTTAATTACCTTTTGTCGTTATACGTTTGCGGCAAGCAATAATTCCTTCATAATGTTTAATTCAAAATTGCCTCGTATAACCTTAATTACCATAGCTGATCTACAAAAACAATTAAACATTTAGTTAACTTCCAAGTCCGATCAAGCATTTTTGTTTGCACAGTTATCATCTCTGATTATTAAAGAACTGAGATTAACTTTCAGATTTTGCTCGTTTTTGCTCCAATCCCTAAAATTTCAGTTTATTCAAAACGGTTCCCAGTCCATGAAAATAATTTCTTTTTGCATACACTGTTAATTGAAATATTTATATCTGTTGTTATTTTCAGATGTGAATCCTAATATTATTGTTGTAACGAGATATTTAATTAACACATGTTTTCACGACGGCAGTGGTGTTTTTTTTAAATGGAACCATATATTTTTTAATACATAAATCGACCCATCTTGATATTCCCTGATATTTTTTTTTTGCCATTTTGACTTGAGATTCGTACTCAGCGACCTCCGAAACTCTAGAATACCAAGTTTAGACCAAATCTGATATTTTTTGGGTATACGCGTTCGCCATATTGGATCCGCCATTTTGTTCTTTGCCATTTTGAGTTCAGATTCGTAATCAGCGACCGCGAAAACTTTAGTATACTCATTTTTGTAAATATCAAAGATTACCTTCGTATTTTTACCATGTTTCTGGGATTTCAACCCACTGTGCGGCCGCTTCGTTTCGTTTATTTAGATCGCTGCCTGCCTCGCGCGACACCTGTTTAGTCGAAGATCCCTGATGCGGTGGATATACGCACGCGCAAGAAAAAAGTGTTCATAGTGGTGGTTTAATTTAGATCAATTTTGAAGCTTTGTTATCTCGTAAAGATTGTTACAAATCATTTATTCTGGTAGTTTCTGTGTATGCGTTGCGACTTACATATCGGGATGCAAGGTTCAAGTCACTTTGCGGAAAGCAGGTTTTTTCTCCGTACATCCAATATGTTGCCACAGCGTTCAGAAACTCGACGAATAGGGTAAGTGTGGGTATTACTGCGGACTTTTAAGGTAGGTTAACTTTAGAACCCTCGATACGGCGTTCAAATGAATGAAAGTTCCTCCTTCTTTTTTTAAAAGAAAGGTGGGACCTTAATAATTCCATAAAAAAATATAAGGGCGGGGTAATAAGCACAGTTAATTAAAAACAAAGAGATTTGTCAATCAATGTCATTGCACGAGTTACTGCGGACATGCATGTATTACTGCGTGCCAGTTACTAACGAAACACCAGTTACTGCGCATGTATTACTGCGGTCTGATGTCAGGCCAAACATAACCTTAGTACAAATATCACTTGTAGGGTAAACCAACCAGTAACTGGGCTTCTACATGCTTTGCATTTTATAATCGTATTTGGATAAATTATGACAAGAATAAGTAATTACATTTATAGAAATTTCAAGAAAAATAAATTTAAATGCAGTAGTAGGTCCGCAGTAATACATGCACATGGTGTCAAGTAGTGCACCTAATACTGCGGTGAGAAATAAAAATTAAAACTAAAATGTAGACGACTGATTTATTGTTTTTCTGAAAAAATAACTCTTATTCTATACCGCTACAGTGCATGTATTACTGTTAATAACAAAAATATAAATGTTTTTCAAGTAGGTGTTCATGACCGCCATATCGGAAATCGACCGAAGTTTCGCCTTGACGAATTTCAAACTACGATAAAAGAATTAATAATAACTTTGCTGTACATACTTATTAATAATTATCTGTAATAGAGTTTAAAATAATTTTATCAAAAATTTTCAAGAGATTATGTACTTTCCAACACTAAATATGATCTGTTTTAGAATATCCGCAGTAATCGGGACATCCGCAGTAATACCCACACCTACCCTACTCGTTTCAGTAGTTCCGCTGGTTTCTCACTGTTTGGTAACGCTAGAATGTGCCGTTACTGAAGTGCGGGGGTGCATATCGAATTTCTCTGCCAATCAGCACGCGAGTTGATAAAAAACCGAGTTTTTTTTAGCTACCGATAGCTCCCCTGTAGCTGGAGTCGATGCGGCAACCGAGCCCAAACGAATAGCACGACGTAGTGCTGGAGTACCTACCTAAGCCAATTGCGTTTAGTCGCGAGGAACCGTGCCGCGACAAAGTGATTCCTCGGTTCTCGCGAGTATTCTTCAACGTTCCCCTTGAATTCGCTACCCGGCGACAGCTATCTGTCGCGCGGGTGTTAACTGGAGTGCTGTTTGACAGCGGCAGGATGGGAACACAGAGGCGTCGTTACGGTGCCCGATGACGAGAAACTTCAAAAGATCCCCAAACAATTTCGAAGTAATTTCAGCGCTGCGGCAAGTCGCGCGAAAGGCACCCGCCGAGGAAATAACTGAAGCTGAGGAAGATCTCGCGCAACCGAAGGTCCTTTGGGTTTTATTGCCAGCAGCGGCCACTGAATGTTTTAACATCCCGGTCAAAGGATCCACTGCGGGGCGAAAATTGCGCGACATTTCGGGCGAAGCTACAAACGCCTGTGTCGTTAAGGCTGATGGGTGATCACAGATGTTAGATCTTTGAGCCGCGAATTGGCGCGTTGGCAAGTAATAATGCTTGGGCTGGAATTGTGCGACGGAGAATTTGTAGATTGATGCAAACGATTACGCAGGCTTCATTACGGGCGAGTTTCAATTAAGGGGGGAAGCCACTGTGACCGGTCGAAAATAAAGGCTACTTTCAAGACATTCTTTTATAATGGAATGTAACTTTCTACGAAAAATCTTTATTACCAACTGAAAATACATATATTTGACTAATATTTTATGCTCGCAGATTGACAAAATTTTCGGTTGTATGGCCACAGCATACGATAACGTTAGGCTCTGCAAAAAAAAATTACAAAACTGCAAAAGAAAAATTCGAACGGTTTCTTAAAGTATATTACAATAGCTTCAGTTGCACGTACGGATTTAAAAAAATATTAATTTTTGAAGAAATGGCGGACTTGAGAAGAAATCTTGACCCAATAGTATAAAAAATCAACATGTTTTTTCAATGTTACTATTGAATGAATTATTCGATCAAAAAACTGGTACGTGCAACTGAAGCTATTGTAATATACTTTAAGAAACCGTTCGAATTTTTCAATTCGGATCAAATGTTGGAAAGTTACACGTGCATCCGTTTTGTAATTTTTTTTTTTGCAGAGCCTAACGTTATCGTATACTGTGGCCATACAACCGAAAATTTTGTCAATCTGCGAGCATAAAATATTAGTCAAATATATGTATTTTCAGTTGGTAATAAAGATTTTTCGTAGAAAGTTACATTCCATTATAAAAGAATGTCTTGAAAATAGCCTTTATTTTCGACCGGTCACAGTGGCTTCCCCCCTTAACACTTGTTTCAGAAAGTACGTAAAAGTAACGAGTGAGTGGAAGAACAGTTCTTGTGATAAGGGGTCATCTGATAATCAGATTTTACTTTGATTGAGATAAAGAGTTGTAAATAGTTCTTAATATTCATTGACTCATCTTCATGTCTGGCGGCAAGCGGTGTTAATTGACACATGTAGATTGGTCGAGTGATTTTGAAATCGTGAATAGTGTCGCGTGGAAGAAATTGTCGATAGCAGCCACGAACCATCTCACCAATTTAGCACACGAAAAGAATTTATACAAAAATAATAAAATTGTAGCTCAACTTCTATGTAACCAATTTTACCTACTCGATTGATTTCAAAAACCATACTTCTTCGTGACAAATATACAGAAAAATAGTTGTTTCTTTAATTTCAATTTTCCTTTCTAAAGTATTTATTCAGCATTTCTCAAATTACGAAAGTGTATCATTTGAATAAGATGACGCGAAAATTCCGCGACATCTAGACTAGATTAACAATGTCATCCCTCAGCTTCAAGTGCTCTCAAATACCACTGTCGCCGTCAGAAAAAAAGAAAGTTTAGCCATTCAAATACGACAAATTTATTCATATCGTCGCTGAAAACGAAATACGGGCCGGAATGTGAAGTCGAATGAAAGATTGTTGAATAACCCAGAAACCATATCGCCCGCTATTTGCCCAGCGCTATCCAGGGGAATTTAAAACATCGCCCTGCCGCGCCGCGCGCATTTCTGAATTACACGTTTCGCACTCGGATCGCAGTGGGGCATATAAAAACGATATATTTAACCGAGCCCTGACGTTTTATTTTATCTTCCCCTCCCTCGCGTAACATTTAATGAAACTGGAGAAAAGTGTACGCGATGAAGACATTACCCTCCCTTTAAATTCCATCTCGAATCCTTCAGCCGATCTTGATATCGCGTTTTACACCCTGCAGCGCTATCGCGCCAAATAAAAAACGTCGTAATGTAGTAGTCTATTAATTTTTATTTCGTGTTCCTCGTCTACCGGGCCGTCGTAAACTTTACGCAATTTTTATGTAGCCCCCAAGAGAGTGTACGTGGGCGAAACTTCCAGCCTGCTCGTGTACTTGTACAGCGCTCACTCAACATGCAGTAATTCCCCAAGTTATTGGCATAGACAGATTTCCCTTTTTTTGGTCGAATTTTCCGTCATGTTTTTAAAAACCACCTGAGCTGTAGATATTTAATTGGCTCCCGAGGCACGATTGCATTTAAAGCCAATCCCTATTGCTTCATTGCTTTAATCGATTTTAATCGTTTCCCTGTGTTAACGGTACTTGCGTATGGTTAGTTTTTAGCTTTTTTAAAGCAACCTTATCTCTGGTGGAATGGAAAGTACTAAACGTAAGCGAAAGAAGTAGCTAAATTTTTGTACCGCAGAAATGCGATTTTGAGAAGCTTTCGTTGATGCTTTATGGGTGTAATAAGTTTAAAATAATATAGGCATAGTTGTGGAGAATAATAATTTCGTTGTAGAAGTGTCTCAAATTGTAATTTACTTAGTTCTGTGCTGGCTGAAGCATATTGTTCATTATACTATCACTTTTGCAAATTGCTAATTCTGTTGAGAATAATGGAACCACTGGGACTAGCATAACACACTGTACTTTGTGCGTGCAGATCAATTTCTATTTTATATTATTTACGTAAGGATACATTGGTATGGTCGATACAACTGTTACATTGAATAATACATCACAATGGATCATACTGATATGTAAAGGTGTAGTTGTAGAAACACGGTCTCGGCTTTCAGTAGTGTGACATTCACCAAATACTTGCCGATGGGAAACGTTTCTGGTAAACCATCCTTGTCGACCATGACAAAATTGTTCTGTCCGTAAACGCCCTGAAACGTAAACAATATTAAAGAATAGCGGCTCTAGCACCGTCATTTTGTTGAAAAAAATAAACACAATTTTTTTTCAATCTTCAGTAGATGTATAATAAATGCCATTAATAGGATTTTCTATTCAGTTCATTACTCAAAAGAAAGAAATTACTAAATAAACCTATGATTTTCATACGTCCAAGACAATGCGTAGCACGAATTTTTATTTGTCAATAGCGACCAGAAATATTGTCTTTCAACGTATACACGTGAAGGTATCTCTTAAATAAAATACGTTAATAGTACTTGAATAGTTGTAGTTACACCATAGTTGAAGCAAATATTTTGGATTAAAATGAACAATTATTCTGCTAATACTATCAAATATATAATAATAAATAATGATAAATAATCATAGAAATCAAGGATTGGTATAATTCGTCATTTATTTTGCATTTTGTTGCGTTTAATTGTTTACGTACCGGAACTGGTGGGCAATTGTTGTGATCCAGGTTGATTAGTTTTGCCATGGGAGCTGCTATGTTATGAGGATCACCTACCAGTTCGCAAATGTCCGTTTCTAAATGAAGTCCAATATCGTTCGTGTATTCACCCATCTCGAGTCCGTTTAGATTCGTATGTACCTGCGATAAAAATATTCATCGGTTACTAAACGCTCGCCGAAATAAATTTTTGACGTCGAAACTCCGCGTTGAAAATTCCAATTCTGTTAATGATTTAAATTTATCTACAAATACATGTAGCTGTACGATGTAGATATATACAAAACAATAAACGAAATGTACGATACTTAAATAAGCATAAATGAGTGTTAGTTAACAAAAACAGCGAATATTTAAATCAGCTAATATTTTACGTTAACTTTCTACGAACATTCAATGTTCAATATTCAATATTTCCTTTATGTATGCATCATAAATTAAAAAATCATAATTCGATGAATTATAAACCTTCCTTTTACGATTCGCTTGAATTATAAACTTGTCATTATAATACAATGACATTCAAAGAATTGAAATTATAAACGAAATTCTGCTCACAAATTTTACAGGTCATTCTGAGCATTATTCGCCCTTTGTTATAAACTTTGAATTCATTGTATATGTTTAGTATAATATTTATAGTAGAAAGTACAATAATTACGTACTATGACGCCTTCTGGAAACTTCTTAATGACTTCTATATGCGCAGATAATGTAGTCCCGTATTCGCTGTCATCGTTTACCCAGAGCCGACATGAATCTGGTTTGATGTACTCATCGCTGCTGTGCACACACTCAGCGTCGTCAAAAATCACGTCAAGGTCTGCCTTATATCAATAACAAAAAATGAAAATATTAGGAAATAATCGTGGACAGGTATTAGGAAGATTGGGACCAAAGTGATAGTTCAAGTATGTACATGGAAGTATGTACTTAGAAGATAGATTAAGTAGAAACGTCCGATATGTGGCCAGACGCAGGAAAATTCACTGTGGAGGCGTTACATTTAAAACTGAGTTACAGTTGTACTAACAGTAAATGGAACATTTTAATATTAAAGGTGGCTTTGGAATTACATTATTTTAAAATTCTAATGTTTCCATTTTGCAACAAGGGCCATACAATCTTGACCACTTATGGCTATTTTAATAATCCATTAATGCGTTATGAAAGTAAACATTCACAAACACACAATACTATTTCTTAAAAAATTGAGACGACTTTGGCATTACATGCCTCCACTTATAAGAAATGAATTTAATTATAGAGTGCCTCGCTCGAGACAAAGCAATCCCTAAAAATAGAAATTTCATATATGTGGGATCAGGAACCCCCATAACATAAGAGGCGGATACGGAAGAACGAGGATGGGAAGTCGGCGGTAGCCGAGGTGGTTAAGGCGGCTGGCCAGTGCGCAAACCTAAAGATCGCGGGTTCGAGTCCCGCTGAGGCGACTTCCTTTTTTCCGTGATCCTACATATATGACTTGCTTTTACAGATATCAGATTCTCATATTGTGTAACTTTACTCCCCAGTATTTCAATTTAAAAATCTGAAAGCGATTTTAAAGCCTCCAGAAGTAGAGAAAAGTCCAATATCATTATTCTAGATTTTTCAATTTGTCACTCCGTACACTTGGCTGCTACTCGCTTTACAATAAATTATCAGCGCCATTTCTTGCAATTTTTTACTACGGATTACTGACTATAAGTATTTTTACACTCAAATCAGTGGTAGAGGAAAGTTTCTCCTATTACTTTATGCTCACCTTTACGATATAAAGTCGTAACAGACAGAACACGAAAATCAAACACAAAATCTTGCACATTGTGATGGATGCACCAAGTATTCCGTTTCGACTTGTTCCCGGGCAATACTGAACGCTTTTTCCGCGACTCGCCGCCATATCCCACAGTGAGATCACTGATTTTATCTGAAATCATTGTCGCCGGGAGCCGCCGAGTGGACAATGAATTACTATTTAAGGGGCATAGTCGTAATTATAGGAAACACGAAGATGAATTGACCTCGGATGGTCCAGTAACTTAATCATGAATAATTGACTTTGATTGTTATCATACGAATATTATTAGTTATTATCGCTAATGATAATGATTCGTTATTACGAAATGATATTTGCGCTTCGTAAAAGATAATAACAGAATACGTATATTGTGGACACTCCCCATACAGCACACTCCCATGGCAGGAAGGTTCCATCAATGTAGCAGGACGGTTCCGGTGCAGCACCGGAACCTTCCTGCTACATTGATGGAACGTACCATGAAGAATCCTATGTCCGCCCTTTTGGAACATTGCGCGGCAACCTTCCTGCAACCTTCATGGAACGTTCCGGGCATTTTCTAGCAATGGTCACGGTTAAGGAAATTAATTAAATTACAATAAATACTGACAATTAAATATTCATATATTTTTTCTATACAAGTCGACAACAACAAGAACAATAATAAAAACCATAAAAATAATAATAGTATTGGCTCTGGTGGATCTTCTCAAACCCGCGTATGTGGAGTTCCAGGCTCTTCCGCTCTCTTTACTTAAAATGTACTGCATGCAGCGTGTAATGAACCTGGAATAATACATGCATTTATTTTACAATTTTACAACTTTAAGTGCTGAAATGAGATAAATAATAAATTTACTTACTCATTTTACTATATGTTTGAATATATGAATTCTTTTTGTATATTTCTCTGCCACAGAATCCTCTATTAATTTATTTAATATCAGCAGCTTCCACAGCTTCTCTTCAGTAAATGAATCTATAAAAGGTCATCAATAAATTATTTCAGTCATGAAAACTGGCTTCATTAAAACAACATTCATGTAACGCCAATCGCAGGCTGCATTGAAGCGACGCAATGGAAAAATTAGAATCACCGTTACTTTAAATAATTGAACGGAAAGTGAAATGAAAGTTGTACAGTACATGCATGTTTACAAGGAAACTGTGTGAAAAGTAAAAGCTTGTAGCACAGAAAGCAAAGAAATATATGTATTTTAAATAATTAGAAAATTGCAGTTGGTTAATAGGCATCAAATATTTTATATTAGTTACTTTAACTTAAAAATAAGCTCCTTAATTTGAATAATTCATATATATTACTTGCGAAACAATCTGTTTTTATCCTGTTCTTATATATCGTGACAGAAAACACAAGAACATTTATATTGTCCAAATACAGTAGGAATGCTTGCAGGGAGAAGCCAGCCTTTAGAAGTGCCTTCTTGGAAACAGTGTTTTTTAAAATGATTAGAACAACAATACGACGTTCTTTGAATGTACGAAATTCAGGCCCAGACCCATGTTCTGTAACCAACGATGCAGATAGTTTTCATTCTTCAACGGAAATCTATATGAAACAAACAAAAATATTTATTTTTAAGAAGTTCGACATAACCTACAAGTAGCATATACATGGGTTCTACCCTACCCGTCATATGTCAAACCTTCACCCAATTCACTCAGGTCTCCCGCGCCACAAAACACACACGTTCTAACCATTTTTACTACTTAAAGCAATTAATAACTAATCACGCTCTAACTATTTACGCGTGTGCTTTCTTACGTGCTTTGGCTTTGCCACCTGTCGTGTCGCACGTGAAGTACGTCACACAACGCCTGGATCTTCATCACGCCGCCGGCTTGGGAAGATCCACCAGAGCCAATACTATTTTTTTTGGTCGAATTTTCCGAACGGTTTCCGCCATGTTTTTAAAAACCACCGGAGCTGTAGATATTTAATTGGCTCCCGAGGCACGATTGCATTAAAAGTCAATCCCTATTGATTCATTGCTTTAATCGATTTTAAGCGTTTCCCTGTGTTAACGGTACTTGCGTATGGTTAGTGGCTTTTTTAAAGCAACCTTATCTCTGGTGGAATGGAACGTACTACTAATCGTAAACGAAAGAAGTAGCTAAATTTTTGTATCGCAGAAATGCGATTTTGAGAAGCTTTCGTTGATGATTCGTGGGTGTAATAAGTTTAAAATAATATAGGCATAATTGTGGAGAATAATAATTTCGTTGTAGAAGTGTCTCAAATAGTAATTTACTTAGTTCTGTGCCGGCTGAAGCATATTGTTCATTACACTATCACTTTTGTAAGCGACGGAAAAAGAGAGCCACCGGCGCCGGGAATCGAACCCGAGCCGCCCGCGTGCTGATCAGCAGCGTTAACCAGAGTTGGGCATCATTCGACTAAAAAATGATTGAAATAACGTTTCGACGAAAGCTACTTCACCTTTTTCCTTAGTCGACTAAAACTTACCTGAGTTAGCTTTAGTCAAGGCGCCAGAGCTGAAGCTGGTTAGTCAAGAGCCTTTAGTCGTGTGTTGTGACTATCGTTGATCAGCTGTCATTCTATTCTTACAAGGAGAGTATTTTAGGTGTCCGCCTCCGATCATTTTGATTTTTGGATATGTTATAGTGGACCGAAAAATAAGAAATGCGTGTTTTTTTATTTTTCCCCGTTTTCATATTTGGGGGGTGAACACTGCGTTCAAAGTTAGGGTTAAAAACTCATTTTTGTGGAATATCTCGAGAACTATTAGAGATAGGGGAATAGTGTCAATGGACGAATTTTGTGTCTTTGAATGCGAAATATGACTGACTCACCAGATTTTCAAAAAGTCCACAAAAATGATTTTTCACCCCTAACTTTGAACGCAGTTTTCACCCCCCAAATATGAAAACGGGGAAAAATAAAAAAACACGTATTTCTTATTTTTCGGTCCTCTATAACATATCCAAAAATCAAAATGATCGGAGGCGGACACCTAAAATACTCTCCTTGTTAGTCTAGAAGGCGACTAACCGGCGAAAGGCCTTGCCGTCTGGCCCGCGCGCGGTCGCCTACCGGTCAGATTCTACAGAATCTTAATTTCTTTATTTTTCATCGTATCAATATGAAAGTGATATCAATGGATTCCTGGTGTTCTCCCGATTAATTGGACAGAAAATAATTTAAATCGGACTATTTTTAACGAAACGGGCTTTGAATTCTGCAAACAAATTTCTCACGTAATATCCTTAATTATGGTCCGAATTATATCATTTTTGGGCCCATTTTCAGCGGGAAGACATGAGAAATCGATTGGTAATACTTTTATTAACACTTATCAAAAACAGGGAGATTTTATGTGGCCCGTCGATTTTATTGCTCTCGGCTGTCAACGGGCGGTCTACTGGGGCCCGAAGGTCCTCGCTGGGTAGTTGCGAATAGTGGCTGGTTCATTACCCAACACACTTTCTCGAAAATATTTGTAATTTCCAGTTACATATCTAGTACTAAATGTTTATAAAAACATTCGACCTTTAGACTTATTCTTTAAAATTTTCACATTCGTCTTAAGACAGACGTCCTTATTACGTATTTATAAATAAGAACAGAAAAATCACAACGTGCAATATAATAACACGTTTCTGGATGTAGCAATTTTTCTGACGCGTTGTAAGATGACATTTAACCATCGTCATAAATTTTTTGTTAATTAACCAACGATAGTAATTGTAGGCCCAACATTGATTATTCGTAGGCAAACTGTCGTAACTTTTTGTTAATTAACCAACCATAATAATTGTAGGCCCAACATTAAATATTCGTTGGCAAACTGTTGTTTTTTTATTAATTAACCCAGCATAATAATTGTAGGCGAAAGCATCAGGAAGATTATGTATGTACCCATACAGCACACTCCATGGCAGGAACGTTCTCTGAAGGTGGCAGGAAGGTTGCCGTGGAATGTTCCACCGGGAACATTGCTGGAACGTTGCAGGAACCTTCCTATGTCCGCCCCTGTGGAACATTGCACGGCAACCTTCCTGCCACCTTCAGGGAACGTTCCGGGCATTTTCTAGCCACCTTCATGGAACGTTCCAGGCTTTTCTAGCCACCTTCATGGAACGTTCCGGGCATTTTCTAACCACCTTCATGGAACGTTCCGGGCATTTTCTAGCCACCTTCATGGAACTTTTCGGAAATTTTACAACAAAGGTCCCGCAGTAAGCAGGGCTCGAAAACTGTTATAATATCGATTTCGGTTCTCCAAACGGTTATAAAGAACCTTTATTCTGAATAATTGTTATGAAGAACCGAAATTTCCAACTATTATCTGTTTCGGTTACGGTTCCTATTTCCCTCCTCATATCGGTTCCATAACCGTAATTGTATCGACTTTTCCCTAATTGATATCAATAATAACTATTGTAGTTGCAGATTATACTGTATATGTGCATATTTTTTACAAAATCCTTATGGAAAAAGGAGAAACATTTATACACACCATTGATTTCTTAAATAAATTAGCTACACATTTTTTTACATTCACATACACTATATTATTCAGAGTAGGAAGTTAAAAGTTTCTCCTGTATATTAGGTACTTACGCTTTGTGTAGACGATGTAAGGTCAATTGTTGTATGCTTTATGTTAACTATGGGACTATTCCCGTTAATAATAATAATAATAATAATAATAATAATAATAATAATAATAATAATAATAATAATAATAATAATAATAATAATAATAATAATAATAATAATAATAATAATAATAATAATAATAGTAGTAGTAGTAGTAGTAGTAGTGGTAGTAGTAGTAGTAGTAGTATTGGCTCTGGTGGATCTTCCCAAGCCGGCGCGGCGGCGTGGTGAAGATCCAGGCGTTGTGTGACGTACTTCACGTGCGACACGACAGGTTGCAAAGCCAAAGCACGTAAGAAAGCACACGCGTAAATAGTTAGAGCGTGATTAGTTATTAATTGCTTTAAGTAGTAAAAATGGTTAGAACGTGTGTGTTTTGTGGTGCAGGAGACCTGAGTGAATTGGGTGAAGGTTTGACATATCACGGGTAAGTAGAACCCATGTATATGCTACTTGTAGGTTATGTCGAACTTCTTAAAAATAAATATTTTTGTTTGTTTCATATAGATTTCCGTTGAAGAATGAAAACTATCTGCATCGTTGGTTACAGAACATGGGTCTGGGCCTGAATTTCGTACATTCAAAGAACGTCGTATTGTTGTTCTAATCATTTTGAAAAACACTGTTTCCAAGAAGGAACTTCTAAAGGCTGTCTTCTCTCTGCAAGCATTCCTACTGTATTTGGACAATATAAATGTTTTTGTGTTTTCTGTCACGATATATAAGAACAGGATAAAAACAGATTGTTTCGCAAGTAATATATATGAATTATTCAAATTAAGGAGCTTATTTTTAAGTTAAAGTAACTAATATAAAATATTTGATGCCTATTAACCAACTGCAATTTTCTAATTATTTAAAATACATATATTTCTTTGCTTTCTGTGCTACAAGCTTTTACTTTTCACACAGTTTCCTTGTAAACATGCATGTACTGTACAACTTTCATTTCACTTTCCGTTCAATTATTTAAAGTAACGGTAATTCTAATTTTTCCATTGTGTCGCTTCAATGCAGCCTGCGATTGGCGTTACATGAATGTTGTTTTAATGAAGCCAGTTTTCATGACTGAAATAATTTATTGATGACCTTTTATAGATTCATTTACTGAAGAGAAGCTGTGGAAGCTGCTGATATTAAATAAATTAATAGAGGATTCTGTGGCAGAGAAATATACAAAAAGAATTCATATATTCAAACATATAGTAAAATGAGTAAGTAAATTTATTATTTATCTCATTTCAGCACTTAAAGTTGTAAAATTGTAAAATAAATGCATGTATTATTCCAGGTTCATTACACGCTGCATGCCGTACATTTTAAGTAAAGAGAGCGGAAGAGTCTGGAACTCCACATACGCGGGTTTGAGATGATCCACCAGAGCCAATACTATTATTATTTTTATTGTTTTTATTATTGTTCTTGTTGTTGTCGACTTGTATAGAAAAAATATATGAATATTTAATTGTCAGTATTTATAGTAATTTAATTAATTTCCTTAACCGTGACCATTGCTAGAAAATGCCCGGAACGTTCCACGAAGGTGGCTAGAAAATGCCTGGAACGTTCCATGAAGGTGGCTAGAAAATGCCTGGAACGTTCCATGAAGGTGGCTAGAAAATGCCTGGAACGTTCCATGAAGGTGGCTAGAAAATGCCTGGAACGTTCCACGAAGGTGGCTAGAAAATGCCTGGAACGTTCCATGAAGGTGGCTAGAAAATGTCTGGAACGTTCCATGAAGGTGGCTAGAAAATGCCTGGAACGTTCCATGAAGGTGGCTAGAAAATGCCTGGAACGTTCCATGAAGGTGGCTAGAAAATGCCCGGAACGTTCCCTGAAGGTGGCAGGAAGGTTGCCGTGCAATGTTCCACAGGGGCGGACATAGGAAGGTTCCTGCAACGTTCCAGCAATTCCTCGACTAAAAATTGAATGAAAGCTGAAACCACATTAGTCACAACCCAAAAGCTAAAGATCCTTGAATAACCGGCTTCAGCTCTGGCGTCATGACTAAAGCTAAGCTAAATCATCTTTAGTCACCCTTTGACTAACGACTAACCGTAAGGACCTTTTAACTAGATGTTATCTAGATATTAGCTTTGCCCAACTCTGGCGTTAACCACACCGGGCGGCTATGCCGACTCTACGTGGTCCCTTATACTCCGTCGCTACATTACTCACGTTGGGACGCCACCTATGGTCATACTTGCACATCATATGCCGTTCCCTAATTTGCCCTAAACTCTTACACTTTTGCAAATTGCAAATTCTGTTGAGAACAATGGAACCACTGGGAGTAGCATAACACACTGTACTTTATGCGTGCAGGTCAATTTCTATTTTATATTATTTACGTACGGATACATTGGTATGGTCGATACAACTGTTACATTGAATAATACATCACAATGGATCATACTGATATGTAAAGGTGTATGTGTAGAAAGACGGCCTCGGCTTTCAGTAGTGTGACATTCAACAAATACTTGCCGATGGGAAACGTTTCTGGTAAATCATCCTTGTCGTCTATGAAAAAATTCTCCTGTCCGTAAACGCCCTGAAACGTAAAAAATATTAAAGAATAGCGGCTCTAGCACCGTCATTTTGTTGAAAAAAATAAACACAATTTTTTTTCAATCTTCAGTAGATGTATAATAAATGCCATTAATAGGATTTTCTATTCAGTTCATTACTCAAAAGAAAGAAATTACTAAATAAACCTATGATTTTCATACGTCCAAGACCATGCGTAGCACGAATTTTTATTTGTTAATAGCGACCAGAAATATTGTCTTCCAACGAATACAAGTATCTCTTAAATAAAATACGTTAATAGTACTTGAATAGTTGTAGTTACACCATAGTTGAAGCAAATATTTTGGATTAAAATGGACAATTATTCTGCTAATACTATCAAATATATAATAATAAATAATGATAAATAATCATAGAAATCAAAGATTGGTATAATTCGTCATTTATTTTACATTTTGTTACATTTAATTGTTTACGTACCGGAACTGGTGGGCAATTGTTGGGACCCAGGTTGATTATTTTTGCTATGATAGCTGCTATGTTATGAGGATCACTAATCAGTTCGCAAATGTCCGTTTCTACATGAAGTCCAATATCGTTCGTGTATTCACCCATCTCGAGTCCGTTTAGATTCGCTTGTACCTGCGATAAAAATATTCATCGGTTACTAAACGCTCGTCGAAATAAATTTTTTACGTCGAAACTCCGCGTTGAAAATTCCAATTCTGTTAATGATTTAAAAGAAAAGCCCTGCAATATTCAAAGATCTACAAATACATGTAGCTGTACGATGTAGATATATACAAAACAATAAACGAAATGTACGATACTTAAATAAGCATAAATGAGACAAAGATAATGTGTTTAGATGACGTGCTTCCGTGTTAGTTAACAAAAACAGCGAATATTTAAATCAGCTAATATTTTACGTTAACTTTCTACGAACATTCAATGTTCAATATTCAATATTTCCTTTATGTATGCATCATAAATTAAAAAATCATAATTCGATGAATTATAAACCTTCCTTTTACGATTCGCTTGAATTATAAACTTGTCATTATAATACAATGACATTCAAAGAATTGAAATTATAAACGAAATTCTGCTCACAAATTTTACAGGTCATTCTGAACATTATTCGCCCATTGTTAGAAACTTTGAATTCATTGTATATGTTTAGTATAATATTTATAGTAGAAAGTACAATAATTACGTACTATGACGCCTTCTGGAAACTTCTTAATGACTTCCATATGCGCAGATAATGTAGTCCCGTATTCGCTGTCATCGTTTACCCAGAGCCGACATGAATCTGGTTTGATGTACTCATCGCTGCTGTGCACACACTCAGCGTCGTCAAAAATCACGTCAAGGTCTGCCTTATATCAATAACAGAAAATGAAAATATTAGGAAATAATCGTGGGCAGGTATTAGGAAGATTGGGACCGAAGTGATAGTTCAAGTATGTACATGGAAGTATGTACTCAGAAGATAGATTAAGTAGAAACGTCCGATATGTGGCCAGACGCAGGAAAATTCACTGTGGAGGCGTTACATTTAAAACTGAGTTACAGTTGTACTAACAGTAAATGGAACATTTTAATATTAAAGGTGGCTTTGGAATTACATTATTTTAAAATTCTAATGTTTCCATTTTGCAACAAGGGCCATACAATCTTGACCACTTATGGCTATTTTAATAATCCATTAATGCGTTATGAAAGTAAACATTCACAAACACACAATACTATTTCTTAAAAAATTGAGACGACTTTGCATTACATGCCTCCACTTATAAGAAATGAATTTAATTATAGAGTGCCTCGCTCGAGACAAAGCAATCCCTAAAAATAGAAATTTCATATATGACTTGCTTTTACAGATATCAGATTCTCATATTGTGTAACTTTACTCCCCAGTATTTCAATTTAAAAATCTGAAAGCGATTTTGAAGCCTCCAGAAGTAGAGAAAAGTCCAATATCATTATTCTAGATTTTTCAATTTGTCACTCCGTACACTTGGCCGCTCTTCGCTTTACAATAAATTATCAGCGCCATTTCTTGCAATTTTTTACTAAGGATTACGGACTATAAGTATTTTTACACTCAAATCAGTGGTAGAGGAAAGTTTCTCCTATTACTTTATGCTCACCTTTACGACATAAAGTCGTAACAGACAGAACACGAAAATCAAACACAAAATCTTGCACATTGTGATGGATGCACCAATTATTCCGCTTCGACTTGTTCCCGCGCAATACTGAACGCTTTTTCCGCGACTCGCCGCCATATCCCACAGTGAAATCACTGATTTTATCTGAAATCATTGTCGCCGGGAGCCGCCGAGTGGACAATGAATTACTATTTAAGGGGCATAGTCGTAATTATAGGAAACACGAAGATGAATTGACCTCGGATGGTCCAGTAACTTAATAATGAATAATTGACTTTGATTGTTATCATACGAATATTATTAGTTATTATCGCTAATGATAATGAATCGTTATTACGAAATGATATTTGCGCTTCGTAAAAGATAATAACAGAATACATATATTGTGGACACTCGTAACAGGTCCAAATTAAACACTGTACATAGCGCTTCTAAATTTAAAAAGAAGTATCATTCTTCTCGTGTGTAACAAAAAATGAGAGTGACACTAATAAATATTGTTCTCAGGTCTTTTTGCACAACTGGTGATGATATCAATTTTAAAATATGCACCCTCGGTAAAGTCTTACAATTATATAAAAAGTATTTCAAAGAATTTAGTCGCAATTGCGGGTAATTTTAATAATAGTAACTTAAAGTAAAATTTATAAGATTAGAATTTTTGTATGATTTCCGAACTGTAATAACGGCCATTGTATCGAAAAGAATGCCAATCATAAAGTTCACTTCTCCATTAAAATAATAAAAGGGTCAGAAATATTACATTTCGAGTGCATTTTCTTTAAACAAATTGGAAACCAGCGAAATGATGACTTAAACCCTCCCTAATTACACATTAGGGTGGCTATTATTTACTCTTGGTGAAAATTTTTTCAAGATTTTCGTCGCGGCACCCCCCAGAATAGTTCCAAATAATAAATCTAATAAACTCTGTGTAAAGTTTGAGCCCGATCGGATAACGGGAAAATGTGCCCCTGGGCCCTTGAACATTTAAATAATTATTTAACAGCTCGCAAAGTCGATTTTATTTAATATGTATCCTCCAAGTTATTGATTACTAAAAAAACTAAAAAAAAAAAATTATTTTTAAAATTTTGAAAGTTTGAAATCCTTCTCGAACACCCTTTATTTATGAAAGCGAAAAAAAATTGTAATATTTATTTTCTGGGACTATTTTTTAAACATTTACGGTGGGGCCTATACCGAGAAAGTTCAAAAGTCGAAAATAAGAGCCGCCCTATGGACTACATTATTCTTCAATTTCATCAAACTTTCAACAAAATCATCTATCTGCCATGGAACGCCTATCAATTCATCTGAGAAAAGTCCCACGAAATAATTCAAATATTTCTTGCACGGAAGCTCTTGAAATGGACGCTTCCAGCTATTGGCCCCCCTGCCCGCCTCACTTTCCACCCCTAACGCGACGCCGTCGGAAATCGGAATTCTACCAAGAAATATAACCATACCGATAGAAATCATCATCCCCGGCCGAACACGAGCCGCAACCCCTTTCAATGTCCTTTCTCCTTTCGCCCGGCCGTTTACAGGAAGAATACCAAATGGAACAGCTCATCGACCAGTGGCATTGGCATGCGCCCAGTTCGCCGACAAAGCGGCCATAACGTGACTCGCTTCCGGTATTTTTCGGCTTCTGGTGGCCGCGGGAAAGTTATCGCTGGCCAACGGAATACGTAGCACGCCGAAAGATAAATATACGATATCGTTTTGTAGTTGCGGCGCTCGTTTTTGCGAGGGAATCCCCCCAGGCGACCTCGGTGTCCGCAGGATACTACGCGAAGACAAATAATTGCTCGAGTAAACCGCGCGCATGCGATCGCTTCGCCGGGGTGAACCGGAATTTTTGGAGACTCGCTTAACTCCGCTACCTACGCGAAACGCCCGTTTCGGGGTCTGTTGGCGAAACATAAATTAGCCTCCGCGAACGGTTGTCGAATGTACCGTCGCTTAAAACCCGCGTGACGCTTTTTAATCGGGTCCTCTCCAACCGATATTGCGCTGCTGATTGTAATCTACGGGAACGATTTGCTGGCCCGTGTGGTTGGGTAATTTTGCTGGTAAAGGGGTGGGATTTTTACGTTCTTTTATTGCCTTATTTTTGTTATGATGAAGTAGATTTGTCATTTTTGGGTAAAAATAGGCAAAATTGATAGAGGAAAGAATTTGACCGCAATCGTATTTACTATTTTCTCAAAATCTTGTTTCAAAGGTGCAATGCTTTTTCCATTCTTACAACGATATTCCATTTAATTTTCAGGTGCAGTTTTTCCAATAAGTTGATTCTTCCAAATGTAGGGCGTGCGAGGTTTACCAAATCTTTATGAACGGCGAATGACTTTCCCGGCGAACGTATAGATAGGAAAAGGTTCATATTGACCCGTGATACAGTTTCATATATACACGTCCCAGATGAATTTTTATATTAAATTCTAATTCTATTATGATTTAAAGTTCTTATTTTTTTAAAGAAGTGGTGCTAGTAAGTAATAAGTGACAAACGTACCTTGATATCCACGATGGATCCAAACCGACTCTGTATCCTCCAGGTGAGGGTTAAATATTTAAATTTACAATACATTATTATGTATTAAATGGCTATACACAATTAAGAGTGTGTCAAGTAAATACCAAAAGCTAATAGGGTGACTGTACCTAATATCGCCAGGCAAAAGTTAAATCGCTGTCGATTGAATAATAATTGATATTTTTCCATGTAGTTCGTTTCAAAGTAAAGAGAAATTATTCATCTTTCATGTAGCATATGTTAGAATCGTTGAAACCTACAAATTGTTAATTAGGACTCAAAAAACGTAAGACATGGAAAAATTGGGTCCTGAAAAAAGTGTACCTAATATCGCCTACTCAAGAAATATTGATTAATTCATGTATATATGAGTTTTTACAGTCATTTTCACATGTGCTTTTATTATTTCTTGCTCTATAAATATCTTTTTATCCATCTTTGATTTCGTTTTTATTAGAATAATATAGAAATTTGAAAATATAGATTTTTAAAATATTTTATTTTTTACGTTCCGATGTACATATTGGACAAATAAATTTTATTTCGGTTGCTCCGCACATTTCGTGACCTCACCTGTAACAAGCATTACATCGAAACCATTGTTCTCCGGTAGGCGGTATTGAGAACACGCATACTGCTAAAAGAAAAACGCTATTTTCATTACGAAAAATATTTGTATCGATTTCATTTCTTAAGTACATCATTAATTCGGTATTTCTAGTAGATATTCTTGCATTCACAGATTTATTAGACTTACCATCTTTGAATGTGACGTAAAATTGTGATAGTCCAATAAATTTTTACACTATTAAGATTCTCTAAAATCCTTCCCTTTCTGTAATTGTTGATCACACGATGCTGCAATTATAGTATGTCTTCCTACATATGTTTAGGTACTAATTCAGTGCATAACCGATAAATTTTAGAGCTTACTTTAAGAGATATAGCGAGTGGCGATATTAGGAACACTGGCGATATTAGGTACAGTCACCCTACACAGAATGTGAGAAGAAACTTCTCTTTCGGTCCTCTTAATAGTCTGTTCTCCTACCACATATAACGGGCAAGTAGAAACGGCCCGTGCTCGGTCAGCCATAGGTCAATAGATACTTCACACCATATACCTACCCCGTAACTATTACAATAAATTACTAAATTTATCACACCGAAAATAAAATTTCTTCCCTTCTTTACATAACAAGAACCAACCACATTATACCATACCCCCATCATAAAATATCTTGTAACCGATTAAGCATCCGCGCACAAGACCAAGCATAGCTGAAGCATTTCCTCTTCCTCTATCATAATTTCAAAATTATTAAAACCACTAACTACAAAATTACTCGAGTCAGGGCCTAACACTCGACATAGTTCCCTGAAAAGAAAACCTCCCCAATAAAAACCCCACCGAATTTGCTTCCTCGTATCTAAACAATATCCTGATCGCGCGGCGACAATGCAGTACAAACACCAGCGGAATCTACCAGAAAACTGAACTCACCCGGTATCGGGGAGCCGAAAACTCCAGTAGCATTCGGAACGGACCGATATCCGCGAACAATGCAGCATAATATTACATGGCCCGCGCGAAATCGACCGGCCAGTATCGGCGAGCAGAGTGGTAAGCTCAGCTCGTCGCGTTGGCAAATTGATCGCGTAAATTCCAAAGACAATTAATTCCCGAAAGGTAAACCGGGCGGCCCCGTAATGGCAACTGGAACTTCGGCCGGCGCCCGGTCTCGCCCCGTGATAATGCACGGCTGCGGCGCGGGCCACGCTCCCCACTCTTTACGAGCTTATTCCAATTCCAGCCCGACGGACATACGGCTAAACGGATTTCGTCAATTCATTTACCACTTGATCTGGCCGCGTATTTCAATTATACACGTGCTCTCTTTGTCGCCGGGACATCCGGCCTGTGTACCATCGGCGGCCGGGCGCGCGGGCGATCGCACACGAACGGAATCCTGATAAAGTCGTGGGAACGGATGCGGACCGCGGTTACAATTGAATTAATCTCGATCGGACAACACGACCTCCGAAACGAAACAGGAAATCGCGTTGTCGCGGGCAAAATCGGGCGGGCACACGTGCGAGGCGTGCCGGTCCAGTCCAGTTGCCCGTTATTAGCCGTTACTGTTTTCCAGGACGTTGCTCGTTATTGGCTCGCCCGCGTTTTTTCGCCCCCCCTCACCCATCCCCGCCGCGCCGCCGTGCAGGTTCGTTAATTAGGGTGTAACCGGTGCGCAGCGATTAAATTACTGGGGCAGAAATAATTTACGCGATCGCGGAACTGCAACGGTCGGATTTCCATCGAGGCTTCAGACTGCTCTCTGAGACTCGCAGTCAGCTTACACACTGCATGCTTTTGGAGGGGTTTTGTTGTTTAGGAACGGTTAGTACAGTGTCTAAGAAGAGTACCCTTCTTTTTTAGGGCTTTCTGTGCTTTCGTTTTTAGTGAATGGTGAGGGAGAAGCTGACAAGGGAAGATTACCAAGCCGGGAATTCGACATATTATGAAACTTTGGGGGTATGTATTACGCAACTTTCTTTTGCTGCCCAAATTCGATGTAAGGGGGTGAAATGGACCCCTGAAAATCGGGCCATTTCTGATTTTGTGTTATAACTCGCGAATTATAAGAGATAGAAATAAGGTTTTCAGATAAAAGTTACTTCTTTTAATTAGGGCTGTCATTTGATAACATACAGTTCTTACAGTTCGCGAGTTATGACACAGAAATTTAAAAATGGCCCGATTTTCAGGGGTCAATTTCACCCCCTTAGAGTGAAATTGGGCAGGAAAAGAAATCCGGCGATACATATCTATATATCCTCTACATATTCCCAAAGTTTAATAATTTTTTGAATTTCCGGCTTAAGGATCTTCCCTTCCCATACAGCAGTATTGCAGGGACGTTGCTGCAATATTACGTTGTTGCAGGTTGCATTGCAATATTGTAGGAACGTTCCTGCAATATTGTCGTGCATTATTGGAGTGGCAATGATCCTACAATATTGCAGCAATATTGCAATTTCGTTGCCGTGCAATGTTCCGTTGGCAACGATCCTGCAATATTGCGCGCACATCGTCGTGCAATGTTCCAGTGGCAACAGTCCTACAATATTTCTGCAATATTGGGCGCACATCGTCGTGCAATGTTCCAGTGGCAACGATCCTACAATATTGCAAGAACGTTGCCGTGCAATGTTCCATTGGCAACGATCCTACAATATTTCTGCAATATTGCGCGCACATCGACGTGCAATGTTCCAGTGGCAACGGTCCTACAATATTTCTGCAATATTGCGCGCACATCGACGTGCAATGTTCCAGTGGCAACGGTCCTACAATATTTCTGCAATATTGCGCGCACATCGTCGTGCAATACTGTAGTGAAAACTTGTGGAAACATTACAACAATATTCTGAAGCAACTATGACTTTGTCAAAATTTTTCGAAATATGTACATGACGTCGAGTGGATTCTACGGTGTGTTTCATTTAACTGGATACGCACCGCAATATTGCCGAAGAGTTGCAGGATCATTGCCACAATTTTGCCGTTTCGTTGCAGAATCATTGCCGGAACGTTGCAGGACTACATATTCGTAATGTTGTCGCAACTTTGCAAAAATACACACCTGCAATATTGCGAAGGCGGACATAGGACTGAACCTGCAACGTCTCTGCAATGTTATGTTGCAACATTGCCATCTTGCACCGCATCATTGCAGAGACGTTGCTGCAATATTATGGTGCTGTGTGGGCTTGTGAGTGTTGGTTGGAGCGGCGGCGAGCATGGGCAAATTGGACCATGATTGTACGCAGTTGCTTCTGTTGGTCCCGTCTTGAGTATCAGGTTTCAATTATTATTCAGAATTTATAGGGATCTGTAGCGAGGTGTAGACTATGTTTTAGGAATGGGGTAGTGAGACTAATGCAAAGTAAGAGGAAAGTAGAAAGTTAATGTGTCAATTTTTATGCGACTTTCAGGCCGCGTGTACCATTGATGGGCCACGTTGGTGCGTTTCGTTAGCTAGTTGCTAAAATTAAATAAAACTACTTATGAGTCAAACCTTTTGCCCCACATAAACCACCAAACCGTTCATGAGACAACGCACTTTTTATTTAGAAGCACTTACATCGGTGACCGTCGTACACTGAAGCGAGAAATGGAGACTTCGTTCGGTAGTCGATGTTCCCGTTCACACGTTCTCCCGTTGCACGTCGATCAGAAAGCTCTCGGCGGATTAGCCAGCTGCGCGGGCCGAGGCGATACATTCTTTTTCAACCGCGAAACGTCTCCGAGGGTGTGTCGTCGAACAAGGTTAGGGGGGAAGCGAATTAGGCTGCATCATCCATGGTGAGCTGAAGGGCTAAATTGCGTCTTCTCTCTAAATTCATTTCCTCGGAGATTCGAATCAGGTTAGCCTGCTCCTGGCGGAGAGCTCGCTGCAGCTCCTGCAGCCTCGATCCAGCTTCTATTTGCTTCTCCGCTATCTGTCTCTGCAAAGCGGCTATCCGATTGTTCAAAATATTGTAATCTGTATTCAGTGGATCCGCCGGGTCCCGGTCAGCCACGTAGTCGCACAGCACGGCGGCGGTATCTTGCTGCACCACGCCTGATGTCAGCAGACAAATTTTATCGTGAAGATCCGCCAACTGTGTCAGAGTTAGTGACTGCAAAGAAATACGTTGGCTGAGTTAAAGGTGTGTCTCTTTTGTTATCGTTTAAATTAGGGTGAAAGCGCTAGTAGTCGGCCACCCTCTAGTAGTCGACCACTTTTATTATTTAGCTTAAAGAAATAAGTACTGGAATAAAGAATTTATTAAATGACAATTTTATATTATATTTTGAATTCCTAACTTTACAATACGACAAAAAGCGCCCTTCATAGGTAAACAAAAATAAATGTTTTTAAAGTGATTTGTAAACTAATTTTGATTCTACATGCGCCATTGCTGTTTTCTAACCCGAGAAACATAAGTGTGCTTTGAATAGAAACGACAAATGTAATTCAGTTCTATACATTTTTTACTGGAAAATTATGCTATTCCACTGAAAAAGCATCAACAATTTTATATGCGCTTCAAAAATTTAAAAAAAAATGGGATAATTTATTTATTTATGGGAGGTCGGTAACTGGATCATCATTCCCTTTCAATTTTCAATAGTCGACCGCAGCGGTCGACTTCTGAAGCTAACTGCATTCACAATGAATGCTAATAGTCGACCACGTATATTCGTTTCTTATGGATTAATGTTCTACAAAGTTTATATAATTTTTTTATAGAATACAAATACCTACTTTAAAAACTTAAAATTTGTTACTGCATCCTATCTTAAAAACGAAAAATTTAATTTACATTGGAAAAAAAAATAATTTCTATTTCTTATTAAAATTTTGATAAAGTTTTTAAAAGAACTTATTTTAGTTACGCATTATTCCTGTAATTATTAATTATTTACTGATGTTGCACATTATATTTAAAAATAAATTTTAGTTTGTAATGCGCACATAACCTATTTTGAATTTCATATTAAAAAAGGTGGTCGACTACTAAGCTATCGGACCGGTCGACTTTTAGAGTTAAGCAGTCGATTATTATTAAAGCATTCGGACACTTTATTTTTAACGCTAATTATTTATTTTCCCCGAACTTTCCTACTAACACAAAATATTTAGTGATACATTAAATACATTTGTATTACTTCAATACATTTTATATATTTTATAGCATTGATTGTTTATTTTTTTTCAGTACTTTTCATTCGAGTTTAGCTTTAAGTGGTCGACTACTAGTGCTTTCACCCTATAAGGTGAATTTGTCGTTCATTTAACAGAGGTGGTGTTTGTGCAGGTTTACGTTGATTAAAAAATGTAAGAAGATACGTTTCACGATTCCAAGAAAGAAATTATAATAATAAGACTTAATACTGTATTTACACTTACGTTTAGCCAAGAATCAGGATCGAAGGCCGTTGTTGGCGTCGGTTGGTCCGTGACTTCACCCTCCTATGTCAAAGTAAAGTAAAATTTTATAACGTAATTACAATTAAAACTCGAAGATCTTTTCTTTTTTTTGGTACTGGAAATATAAATAAATCTGTCCATGGCAATCGAATGGAGGGGAAAAAATTATGATTAGTTGCATTGTCTCAGACGGATAGATACGTATTAGATTGATTTTTGGCAACACGTATTAAAAGAAAATAAATAACTTTTGCCAGGGCCATTAAGTCTCTTATCCACGAGATTTTGTACGATTAAATGGATTTTACTGTAAGTATTGTTTATGTTGCGTATGCCACGTACCTGCGGTTGCTTCAATAAGTCAGCGATATTTTGTATGTCCTGCTCTGTTCGATAAATATTTTCGGACAGTATATGAGATTTCTCGAACAGGTCTGCTATGTCTTGCTTCATTTGTGGATCTGTCGCCAGATCTTCCTCTAGTTTATCCGCCATTTTGGGTTCCTCCTTAACTTTACCTTCCAAGAAAGTGATGTAATCTCGAACCCGTTGTACACCTGCATTAGAACAAAATCTTAAGTATCTTCTAGTTTGACTAATTAATTAAGAAGAAATTACGAGATTTACGGTAATTCGGATTTGGCAAGCAATGAGTATCTATTTTTACAGATCTATTAAAATTCACCCTCGTTTAATTCGCAACAAAATAAATTTACAAATAACTTGTAGTAAATGCATGGTTCTCCTCATTTTTATATGCAACGGATATTATTTAACGGAGCTTTTATATTCTCAAAAATTGTAACTTTTTTACTTCCCCTTGTTATTCTGCATTCCACGACACAGAACTACTAAAATTCAACCCTTAAATCCACTCAAGTGATCCAATAATACTCATGATATTCACATGATAATGAAGCATTATTAGTACAGGACTGTAATTAATTATAGAAGTAGCTATTTAAAACGGAGAACTCTGAACTTTGAATGAACTTTCTATTTCACACGGTAATAAACTATGGTATTTAAAACCCCACATAAATGACACGACAAAAAACAGGGGTATTTCTATAACGCTGACGCGATTCTAAATAATCTAACAATCGATTTCACAAGACAGTGACGCCGCGCACGGTCGCACAAGGGGTGAACTTATTTTAAACGAATTATTTTCTCTGACCTTTTCGTAAGACCTGCAGTGGCCATTGACAGTGGTTACATTTTTATCGCCCACCCTCCAAGCAGACTTGTGAGGCGATGAACTTATTTACATATTAACCACACCACCAATTAAAGATTCTGAATGTCCGCGCCCAATCTCATTCGCGAGTGACAATACGAATCCTCGGCGGAAAAAGAGGCGATAAAAAGGACGAGGACCACCGTTTTTTAATAAAATGTCTTTTAAAGTTTTTACCTTGATTTTGCTTTCTAAATTTTCCCTTGAGCAATTCATTCGCCTTAATGTAATCCCCGCAGTCATCCACAATATCTTTGTCCATTTCCGTCTCCTTTGGCGCCACCGTTCTCACTGCATTCATTTCACCGACAATGTGTAATTACAGAGGCATGAAAACGGAACGGCGTAATAACATTTTAACGGCGATTAATATTTAAACGTTAACAAAGTATTTTGCTAACTAGACACTCGTTGCCAGTCGTTTGGAATTACTCGGCAGACGGAATTTAATAATGAAATAGCTGTGACTCGAAACGTGGGGTGGTTTACTAAAAAAATAAATTAAATGCGTACTTCGTTAACACAAAAAAATGGACGATTTCAAGGGATAAAGGTGGCATGGGAAAAGGCCTTTTTGGTGACGTTTCTTGAAAGTTATCAAGGTTATTGCTATTTTCATATTAATATTGTTTAAATAAAGCTAAGTATTTAATTTACACCAATGGCCGTAAAAAATGGATAAAGTCGCTTTTGTTATAGAAAAAGCACAGTGATTTGCACACCACTTGTTCTTCATCTCTAGCAATGGGCATTTAAAGCAGTCGGAATTCTACTGTTCTAATTATCATACCCGAAGCCCGCTTCAGCCTGGTATGCTCATCCTTCAAACCGTCCAGCTCCTCGCGCAATCGTTCGTTCTCCTTCCGGCAGTGGTTCAACTCGTCTTTCAGTTTTTCGTTCTCCTCCCGGCAGAGGTTCAGCTCGTCTTTCAATTGCGCATTCGCGGCTTGCAGCTCGTCATACTCCTTCTTCAGCTCGTCCAAGCCGCCCTGCAACTGAGCGTCATGATCCTTCTGTTTATCTCCCTCCGCCTTCAACGCAGCTATATCCGACTGCAAACTGGCGTTATCATTCTTCAACTTATCGTTGGCCGCCCTCAGCTTCGCCAAGTCATCCCTTAATCCCTTCGATTTATTTTCCGCCTCGGTTAGCTCGTCCTGCAGCCTCCCGTTCTCCGTCTTCAATTTCTCCAGCTCGGTCTTCATTTTCTTCAGGTCCGCCTTCGCTTTCTTCAGCTCCGGCCTCAATCTATTCAGCTCGTTCTCGCAATCCTCTAATTGTTTCCTCAACATTTCCAGTTCCTTCGCGGCCTCCTCCAGATCCGCGATCTTCTTCCTCAAGCCGTCCCTCTCGCCCTCGAGATCCTTCGTTCGATCTTCCGCCTCCTTCAGCTTGCCCCTGATCGCTGTCAACTCGTACGACAGCTTCCCATTCTCATCCTTCAATGCAGCGTTCTCGCCCTTCAACGCCTCCAGCTCCGTCTTCGCGTTCTTCAGCTCCGTCTTCAGCTTCTCCAGCTCCGGCCTCAATCTATTCAGCTCGTTCTCGGCATCCTCTAATTGCTTCCTCAACGTTCCCAGCTCCTTCGCGGCCTCCTCCAGATCCGCGATCCTCTTCTGCAAGCCGTCCCTCTCGCCCTCGAGATCCTTTATTCGATCTTCCGCCTCCTTCAGCTTGCCCTTGATCGCAGTCAACTCGGACGACAGCCTCCCATTCTCACCCTTCAATGCGTCGTTCTCGCCCCTCAACGTCTCCAGCTGGTCGTTCAGATTCTCCAGATCCTCCTTCAGTTTCTTCATCTCGTTCTTCAACTTCTCGTTCTCCCCGCGAGTCCTGCCCAATTCCGCCTTCAGGGCGTTCAGCTCCGCCCTCAAAGCGTCCAGCTCCTTCGCGGCCGCGTCCCTCGCCAGCTTCTCCTTCTCCATTTCCTTTCGCAGATTGTCCACCTCTTCCCTTAAACGATAGAGCTCGTTCAGCAACTCCTGTTTCTCAGCCGTCAGGTCAGCCAACTGGCCCTCCAGAGCTTTCACTCGAGCCTCAGCGTCTGCGAGCGCCGCCTTCAGCCGCTCCGCCTCGGCGCTCAGCCGATCGGCTTCTCCTTTCAGTCTCTCCAACTCGCTCCTCAGTTCGTTCAATTGCGATTGCAACCTCTCGTTCTCCGTTTTGCAGTTCTGCAGGTCTGTTTGCAGCTTCTGGTAAGCTGCTTTCTGTGCAGCCAGGTCCGACCGGAGGGTATCGATTTCTACTTTTTGGCCATCCCCAGCGCCTCTCAGCTTGTTCGACTCCTCTGCCAGCTTTTTACGATCCTCGTCGAGAGTCGCGTTCTCTGCTTTCAGAGCGTCCACCTGGGACTTGAGTTGGTTCCTCTCGTCCTGTAACTTGTTCTTCTCGATGCCCAGCGCGTTCACCTCTGCCCTCAAGGCGCTGTTGCTGTCTCTCAGCGCGGCCACCTCTTCTTTGCAGGCATCGAGCTCGTTCTTCAGCGCCGCGAGCTGCTTCGCCAGATCGTCCGCTTGGGTTTTGTATTTGTTGTTATCTGCTCTCAGGTTCTCCAGTTCCTTCTTCAATGCTGCGAGCTCACTTTTAAGGGCTTCGACCTCTGCAGAGCCCTTATCCTTCGCTGCCTTTCCGTCTGCCAGGTCCTTCTTCTGCTGCTCCACTTGCGACGTCAAGTCGGCGAGCTTCTTATCCAGCGCGGACTTTTCGCCGCGGAGACGATTCAATTCTGCCTCTTGTTCTGCTCTTAGTGCCTGGTCATACGAGAAGTTTTATGTAGACATTTTTAAAACTGTAGATGATATAAGTGGAAGGTGTATTAACCTGTTAACCGGCACGGCTTTCGATTGAAAGTGCTTCCTAGCTGGGTAGCGACAAATAACAAAAAAAAAAACGAGTTAAGTCGTCTTGCCCATAGCAGGGATAAATCTGTCCTAATGTTATGTTTTATACAAATAGAATGATAAAACTGAAGACAGAAGAATATAAAAACTGAACACTGTAAAACACTCAAGATTACAAAATACTAAAGAAATATGTAATTCACTTCGACACAAAATGTTTTTTAATAGTTTTGAGTACCTCTGTCTATATAAAATGAAATTGCGTCTAGCAAAGAATTCTTGAATTTATTATAATTCGTCAGGAAGCATGCCTTGTTGCTATTAATTATTTGCTTGGTTTCTCTTACTATTTTCACTCATCATTAGACGTTTCAATAAATTACTGTTAGGTTTCATAATTGCATTGAGCTATAAGAATACCTGGAGAGAGAACAGCAATGGGAAGAAGTAGAGGCGACAGCGGTCAGAGAAAAATAGAAGATTACGGGTGAACCTATCCTTCTTCTTCCTATTATCCCTCTCACTCTATACTATCATGTATATAGTAAATGTGCTATGTTCATTGAGCTCAATTTCTCTTTTTCTCTGACCGGCCGCCATTGCTCTGTTCCCTCTCCAGGTATACTTATAGCTCAATGCATATTTGAGCCTCTCAGAGAGCAAACTAAGGAATTCAGTTTTCCGCAAATTCCTCAATTTTAATAACCTAAGTAAGTGATATTGATGACTTCTGAGTGATTCGCTTAACGATACTCTTTCTCGTCAATTAAAAATACTCCATAATGAACACACTCTTTTACCTGACACTCGCTCAAGTCCTTCAACGCTTTCTCCAGATCAGCCTTCAGTTTATCCACTTCTAGCTTGTCTTTGCAGTTCTCCATTTTCCAATACTCTACATCTGCCTCGAGGTTAGCGATTTGTGCTTGCAGCTCAGCTACTAGCTTCTTCAGATTCGCGATCTCCGTGTTCGCATCAGCACATTCCGTTCTCAAGCTAGCTAATTCCTGCTCCATATCCTGCAGCTTTGCACGAAGCTCCTGATTCTCCTGTTTCAGAGCCTCGTTCTGCGCCCTGGCCTCGTCCAGTTTCGCGATCAGATCCTGCACCTTGTCCTCCAACATCACCATGTCCGCCTGCATTTTCTGATTGCCATCCCGTTCTTTCCCCATGTTTGCCTTCAGCTCGTTCATTTCGCCCTGCAAAGCTTGCGCGTCGCTTCGCAATTTATCATTCTCGCTCTGCAAACGAGTCACCAGAGGCTCGAGGGACTGGATTTTCTTCTCCGCGTCAGCCAGTTGAGCTCTCAGTTTATTCAACTCGTCATTCAACGACGCCACTTGCCCCGCCAGCTGCTCCAACTCAGCCTTCAACCTCCCGTTTTCTTCCTCGCACGCCTTCATGTCTCCCTTGAGTTTCTCATTTTCAACCTCCAACTGGCCCTTCTCTGCTCTCAGTTTCTCGTTCTCCGCATTACAATCGGCCACTTGTTTGCTCAATTTATCCCTCTCGCTCTGCAAAGCACCATGCTCGTCCTTCAGCCTGCTTAATTCCCCCGCTAGAGCGTCTCTTTCGCTCTTAATCCCATCAATTTCAGCCTTCAACGCGGCCCCTTCGCCCTGCCTTTGTGCCGCCTGCGCCTGGAGCTCCGCAGCTTCCTCCTTCAGCTTCGCAGCTTCCTCCTTCAGCTTCTCCGCCTCTTTCCTCAGCGCCTCAGCCTCTGATTGCAGCGCGTCGTTCTCAGCGATCAGTCGCTTCAAGTTTGCGTCCAGGGAACTGTTCTCTACTTTTAGCTTCTTCAGCTCGTCGTTCGCCTTTTCCAGCTGCCCTTTCGCATCGCTCAATTCTAACCTCGTTTTCTCGAGGTCGCCCCTCAGAGCGTCTGCCTCCGCCTTGCACTTCTCGATCTCCGCCTGCAGAGCGTCGTTCTTCGATCTGAGCTGGTCGGCTTCGTTCTTCAGCTTCTCCATCTCGCCCACGCACTTGTCCAAGGCTTCTTTCAACGTCGCCAGCTCTGACTTCAGTTGGTCCATCTCATTCTTCGACTTCTCCAATTCCTGCCTCAGACGATCCAACTCTTCCTGCAAAGCAGCATTGTCGGCCTTCAATTTCTCCACGCCCTTCTTGGCCTCGTCGAGCTCACGTCCCAGCTCCAAATTTTTCGCCATCAGATCCGCATTCTCGTTCGTCAAACGATCCTTCTCATTCCTTAGGTCGCCGATTTCTGCCGCCAGTCTTTCAGCTTCCGCCTTCATCCCCTCGTCCGCCGCCCTCAGCGAGTCCCCAGCAGCTTTCAGCGCCTCTGCTTCCTTCCTCGCACCATCCAGCTCGCTTCTCAGCGCCCCAATATCCTGCTTCAGAGAATCGTTCTCAGTCTTCATCGCCTCGAGGTTCTTCTTCAGCCCCTCGTTCTCTAATCCCAATTTATCGAGTCGTTGGCCAATGTCGTTCAATTCAGCCTTCAGACCATCGTTCTCCGCCAGGGACTCTTCCAATCGTCTCTTAAGATCCCCATTTTCATTCAGCAGAGCGTCGCGTTCCTCGGTCGCCTTGCTCAACAGATCCTCCAGTCTGTTGACCTCTGCCTCGAGATTGTCCAGCGCCCTTTTCACGTTTTCGTAATCGCTCCTCAAGACGTTATTCAGATTCTCCAGCTCCTCCAGCCTGTCCGCCAGCCCCTTGTTTTCCGCCTTCAGGCTCTCGAGCTCCCCTTTCAAACTTTCGTTCTCCTCAGCCAGGCTCTTCATCGCTGCCTGAAGTTTCGCGTTGTCCTCCGCCGCTGCGCCGAGCTGCTCCTTCAGGCTCGCATTTTCCGCCCGTAGCTGTTCAAGCTCGTCCCGGCCACTTTCCAGGTCCCTCTGCAGGGCTTCCTTGGCCGCCCTCTCTTCTGCCAGCTGGCTGGTCAGTGCCTCCACTTGCCCCCTGATCTCGTCCAGCTCCTTCAGCAACTCCTCTTTCTCGCCCTTCAACGTGTCTAGCTCTGTTTGGAGATTCGCTATTCTAGCTGTCGCGGACGCGAGGTCGCCTCGCAACGACGCCAGCTCCTCCTCCATCACCTGCAGCGTCTTCGCGAGGGCGTCCCTGTCCACGCAGCACTCCTCCAGCTCCGCGTTTCGCGCTTTACACTGCTCTATTTCGTCCAGCAAAGCCGCCACCCGCGACTTCAGGTCGTCGACCTCCGTGTTCAAGGCAGCCTCGCGAGCCAACGACTCGTCCAACTTGGCCTGCAGGGCCGCCATCTTGTCCGCGCAGTCCTTCTCGACCTTTTGCTTCTGCTCCAGTATGTTGATTATCTGGTCGTTCCTCTCGGCCAACGCGTTCCGTAATTTATTCAGCTCGTCTAGAAGCTGACCCTTCTCCCCCTCGAGATCCTGTAATTGTGGCTGCAGGTCGTCGATCTGGGATTTCAAGTGGTCCAGACCGAGCAGGTCTATCTCTGACTGTCTCAACTGGTTCAGCAGCTCGGCGATCTGAAAGCATGTGTATAAAGGAGAAGAATACCCAGAGTGGCTTGGGGAAATATGGCTTCTTTCAGGGAGGTGGCTGGAGAGGTACAAATAAAGTGAAGAGAAAGACGTCTTATAAACATGGCGCTGGAAACGTGTCCTATTTGCAATATATGAGGCTCTTTGCTAAAGATAGGTGGTAATAGAATTTCGATTAACCTGCGTTCGATTTTACTGTGTACTTATTGGTCGAGGTCTGAGTATGATAGAAAGAAGGAGCCAGGAATCTAAGTCGAAGCATCAACCCTGTCAAAGTTAAAAGTAATTTTCAATGCTGGTAATGCAAACAATATACTAGCAATGAGAGAAAACACGGGATTCCCTAACTATTTAATTCGCATCAAAATTAATGATTCCTACTCGATCATACATTTGTATTATTATAAGACGCAATATCGTGTTAGTTGAACAAGTAGAAAATGCATGTTAAGTCCAGACCGGGGAATTCTTAAGACCACACGATTCCGTAAAAGATGGTAGCAGAAGACAGAATGTCTTTCCCAAACATCGAAGTCGACAACTGATGCCGAACCACGTTTCCAATCGCCCAGTGCATTAAAATTAATAATAATCATATGTGACCACTTTGCACGAGACGTCTATTTCCAGCCAACTCCCCTTGCTCCTAAAAAATTCTCCAGCGAAACTTCCCGCGACTCTATAACAGGAGAGTTCTCCATTGGACGTCGGAACGGGAAAGAAGTGGATTCCATTACTCAGATTAAATAAGCGTGGGGGCCGCGCGGTTGCCTCGGCTCCCAACTATCGCGATACCTTGTCCTCTCTCCTATGCAGCTCCGCTTTCATGGCCGCGATCTCGTCAAGCAGATCCTTCTGGCTGACCATAGTCTCCAGGTCTTTATTCAACGAATCGATGATGCTGTTCTTCTCGTCCAACTGCCTCCTCAAGTCGGCCACGGCCTCCTCGCAGTCCTTCAGCTTCTGCGTCAGCTCTGAGACGTCTATGTACTCCGGTACCGTGGTGGTTTCGGCCGTTTTCTGCGGCATCGCTCGATACTGAATATCGGGAGCGGACAGCTCCTTCTCTTCAAGGCCCGCCAGCTCCTTCTCTTCAGGGCCCGCCAGCTCCTTCTCTTCGAGGCCCGCCAGCGCGCGACGCAGCACCTCCAGCTCGGCCAGAAGACGATCGTTCTCCACGCGCAAATCGTCGCAGCTCTTGGAGAGGTCCCCCAACGTCTCTATCGATCTCTCCACGACCTTCGCGACAGGTTGTTCCGGCATTTGACCGCCCTTCATCAGGTCCCGGAGCTTCGCCCTCAGGCGGTATATCGCCGGGCAGCTGACGTCCTCCTCTACCTCCACGAGTCTCAACTTCAGATACGATATCATGTCCCTGAGTCTGTCGTGACAGGAAAGTTCGTAGCCTCGCAGGTGGATCGAAGCAATGGGAAATATCGGGGGAGCTTAATCGCTATGATTCTTTGACTGTTCATTAGTACACGGAGCGTTTGAGGACTGTAGGTAGTAAGGTTAATTAATTGATGGACCTCGTAAAAGGGAATCAGATAGGCTGAGTAGCAGAGATGGGCAAAATTTTTATTTAAATAAATTATCGAATAACGCATAATACTTAAAACCATTATTCGTCATGTGTGGAATGATGGTAATTCGGGTTAACGAATGATGATTTTTTTTTAACTTATATTCGTTATTCGAAATTTTATTTAAATAAAATTTTGCCCATCTCTGCTGAGTAGTGATGCGAATGATAGGTGGCTTTTCAATCAGTCCCACGTGTATGTTGAATATTAGTAGATTTTACACTGCCGTTCATGAGTATTAGAACACCTGCTGTATTTCCCGAAAATGTGGTATTTGGTGAAGATTGAATACTTTACCACTGGATCTATTTTGTTAGAGTTCTTGTTGAGTGTCCTAAGACATATAAACGGCAAGTATCAAGTGCCAATAACTCTTTTGCAAGTCAGTATTGTAAAACCCTCGGTGCACCAATGTCAATAGTCGTTTTGGGTCTCAATAGCTCCACATCGAATACAAAAAACGTACTTGTATATTAAACTTTCACCCCCAAAGGTGTCCCTTTACGGACACTTCGACTAAACCCCTTGCAATTCACTGCATCTTCTCTATCAACTACACCCCAAGACACTACAGTGTTTAAGGCAGGATACCACCTTCGCACTTAAAAAAAATTGAAAATTTTTTTTGTTCTCAAAGTACTCTTTCAAGTGTATAGAATCGAAATTCATTCATTAGAAAGGTGACCGGAACCTTTTTCTTGTGTAAAAACCGGATTGGAACAGATATATAAATCTATATATAACTTTAAACGCGTTTTTCTCGAAACGATGTTTTCCAAATCGGCATGTCAGATTACTCCTATAATTTTCATCCGATTGACTTGAAACTTTGCACAATTCTTCCCCGTGGTGTAATCTAACGATGTACGTAGGACTTTTGCTGTAGCGTTGTTATTTTTCTTTTGGTGCGCAATTTTATAAACTTCTTTAAACTTTTTTACCCTAAAAAAATTGACCTTTTTGTTCAAATGGCCGCCATTTTCTTAAAAATCGAAATTTCGTAAAATCCCTACGTACAGCATTAAAAAATATTGTTGCCAATAGGAACATTCTTTGGTTTTTTTTCTAAGAGCCACGTACAAAGCGGAATTTGACACGCCGTCTAACGATGTTCCTCCAAAGGAGTGTATTTTGGCGCCACCTACAAGAGATTATTTTTCACTTTTTCAGTTTCAAAAAATGTGTAATTACAGATTAAAGTTACATTAATGAATGACTGAAACCGATTTTGTTTCTGCGCATTCTTTGTGTGCAAAAAAAATTCACGAAAAACGCCTCCAAAATCGCAGTCAAAGGTGGTATCCTGCCTTAAAAAATATCACAAAATAAGGGTAGCCGTATAAAAAATTTCAAAAAATTCATCCACCGTATTGTGCATGCCCCGAGTACGTTACTGTATCGTTGCACGGCCCAATGCTTGACTATTACTACTGGCCGCGTCCGAGCTCGAATCACTGTTCGCACGCAATCAGTTGGATCGTCTACGTTTAAACCTAGGAGCGTTATCGCCTAACAGTGAGGAATTGCGACCAGTACTCTTTCTTCTCGAGAGCGAAACCCTCCCGCAGGAATCTCATCTTCTCCCGGAGACAGTGCACCGACGAGCACGGATCGTCGCAGCAATCTCGTTCGGCGAGGGTTTCTTCTAGATCCACCACTTTATCTTCGAGGGCCGCGTTTGCATTCTGCAGCCTTTCGATTTCTTCCCGCGAGTGCACCAGCAGCGGATCAGGCTTCAATATCTCATCCGCGTTTACACCTACACGAAAACATCTAATCTTTAGAAACATTCGAGCCGGGGCGCGTGTGCGACACCGTTCCCCCGCGCTCTGAATTTTAGGGGGATGGAAAGCCCCGAACCGAGGAACGCGACGGTTCGCAGCGGAAGCGACGCTCGGCTCGTGTTATTGCCAGGAAAAATATAGCGCCGCGGCGTCGGGCATGATATTCCAGAATCTGGATCAAGCGGCGCAAAGTAAAAATAGTGGCGCCACGGCGGAGTAATGCGATTAACGTTGCTGCGGCAGAGGGGGGGGGGGGTGATATTGGGATGCTTCTTTAACAGCGGCGACTATGGAACTTCGGATGAAATGGATCTTCGTGTGAGAATAAGTCGAAATTATAGAATAACTATCTTTCGAGCGGGATCTGTTTTCCAGGAAGTCAGCTTCCAAGTTGGGATATTTTTTTAATCAACCGCGTACAGGTACTCACAAAAGTATTCGCCCACCATCGTACGTGTGACAAATTTTCAGTATTTCCCATTTAATCTAGTTCCGACGATACCCACACTCATACAGATTACACAATTTTTTAAATTTTCTATTTTAGGCAACTACAACGGCTGATTTTATGCTAAACATGCGCATATGATTTTTGTAAGGCGCTCTATTTGAAGCACTATAACTCCGGATATAACCACAATTTTTTCATACAAATTTTTTTTTCATATTCTCTAAAGATTGGCAAATAAAGCCACAAAGCTGGAAGTAAATATATTTAATGGTTTTGTTTTAACAAATTCTCTAAGTTCGCATCGTTTTTCGTACGTCAAGGTAGGGAGACCCCTTAAGTACCGTTCAATTCAGAATTACCCTTTATGATGGACTTTAATGTAAACCTTTTATTCCACATTTTCGATTTGCTTTCACACGAAGAATCACCCCCTCCCAGATCGTACCACCAGTTCGATGCCACCCCATGTTTTCCCCGAATGGTAAAACGTGTATATTACGGTGGCCGTTATTTTCAACATGCGATTTATTTTCCTCTCACCCCCTAGTATGGTTCCATTTCATAAAAAAGTAGCCCCTGAAAAAGATTATTGCAATCGGACGACAGGCAAGGGTGCCGACCAGACGTTAAAGTTTAGAATTCGTCTATGGTTTGGATTTACAGAATTTCTTAAAAATGGTACCTCCTTACATTCAAAAGCTCTTATCTAAAAAATGGCTGGAATCACAAAAGAATTATATATACAGTAATTGTAGGAAATTGAATGCTCTTTTAATATTATTTCAACAAAAATTCGATAGGGCTTACCATTTTTGAGAAATTCTTTAAATAAAAACCATTGATAAATTCCAAACTTTAACGCCTGCTGGGCACCCTTTCCTGTTGTCCAATTGCAATAAACTTTCTCAGGGACTATTCTTTTATGAAATGGAACCATTCTAGGGGGTGACAGCAAAGAAATTCGAGAAACAAAATTCGATACGTATAAACAAGGGCCACCCTAGTGCATATGCTATCGCACTTTTCGTATCGCGCCCCTTATTCGCGGCACCAGCGGCGCGGAACGCTGGTCCTTACGATCGGGCGGCCAGGCTGGCTCGCAGGGCAAAAAGAGAAACACGAGCGGTGAAAGTATCCGTTCTGAATTGCAATTAATCAATTTGGCGCGCGCGAACTGGCGGTCGGGCAGTGAGGGGGCACGAAATATCATACATCGATACCGAATGGCTGGAGGGCTTGTTTCAGAGACCTATTTTCGCTCTCGAGCTGCAGCCGCTCCATTCGCCACTTCTTCATCTGACACTTCATTACGCTCAGCTTCCTCAGGGCAAACGGGAGGTCGTAGATCTCCGAGTCTTTGCAATTGTCGCTGAAGGGGTTGTAACTGCAGCAACAGCACGGCTCGTTCGGCGGACCAATCGATTCGCGGGACGACGAGGCGTTGCAGCCGCACCGGCAAAGCGACAGAGCCATCCGCGTCTCCATCGTCTGAATGAACTTTCAGCATTCACGTCGATTAGGCAACGATGATGCGTTTCGTGTTTTAACCCATTTCCATCTGGCGGCGGAATGGTCCGCTAAATTTCGCCGGGCTATAGAACGGATGATGGATTAGTATTATAGCCAAATTATATCCCCTGATATAGACCCGTCCTCTGTTCTAATGGAACGATGGAAATGGGTTAAAGTAGACGCCCGCTGGAAATTCTTTGAACGAAACTCTAGTAGTTCCTATGGATAAGGAACTTTCGATTACAATTATTAAGCTACATGATATAAGTTCATTGAACACAATAATGGGAAATAGTAAAAGTCTGGGAAGCCCCTACAATCGCCAGACTTTAATATCAGAAAAAAATGTGCGACGAACTAGAAACAGATTCGAAACAGAAACATGGCATAGGGTAAATCCGGGAGACGCAGTCGGGCCGGAGAGTTGGTCGTGTCGCTATATTTCAGACTCTATACGTAAAAATGCATTAAAGTGCAGACCAATTACTTCTCTAGAAGCCAAATAGTTGAATGAATAGCGTTATTTCGCTTCCTTCTGTGTTTTTCTGGATTTATAGGGTATAAAAGGTAAATTGATGTTACATTTAACAACAGCGGTTGTACAGAATCGTATTTACAATATACTTCTAAGTTTATTTTCCTTTAATGTTTGGAATAATAAGATAGTAGAGATATTGAGGGACAATGCAGCCAAAGTATTTGGCCATATTAACTGTTCCTCTCAAAGCTAACGAGAAGACCATGTCTCGCTGCAGAAAGGTGAGATGGTCGAGTTATGATTTTTTTATTATTTTTGTTTATTTTTTATTTTTTATTATTATTTTATTATTATTTTTGTTTATTTAGTTTATTTATTCACTTTTGTATTCATTTGCCTTGCTAATCGCCAGTTGGTAATTCACTTTTTCTTTGATGTGTTCTTTACTTGTTTAGTGTAAACAAATTAAATATCAATGAATCCGTAGTTGTATTCACTCATAAATAATTTTGCTTTATCCTTTGTTAATTTTCCATGAATAATTATGTGAGTGGTCTCTGCCAACGACGAAAACCATTTCTCCCGACACCTCGGGAGAGGTGGTCAGATGTCATGACTTCAGTTTTCAACCCGTTTTACAGTAAATATTGTCTTAAAGCAAATATCGACCAGCTTTTCTGAATCGGCATAAAATTCTGAACATATTAGGTTTGTTCTGATAAAATAAGTAATATCTATATTAGTTTTAATAGCCATTTTATATTAGGTCAACCGCGTCTCCCGGATTTACCCTAGGTAATAGTGTGGGATCGGGGAGCCCCATAAGAGGAGCCCGGAATAATAGACCTCCGAGGGTCGGCTTTGGCGACGTTAGTACAATTTTTCATGTGTTTTTGGTGCCTCTAATTTGTTGACTGTACATGTTCGTCCAACAAACAAACTTTTATATTGGAAAAAAAATAATGGCGACGTTGCTAAGGCGGCTGACCAGTAACGCGGAGGACCCGAAGATCGTGGGTTCGAGTCCCACCGCCCACGAGGAGGCCCTCTTTTTCTGTGGCTCCCGGAGATACAGGAATTACGAAACCTCTATTCCTAAAATAGTAGTTGTATCAAATGTACTGTATTTGTTAATACTATTAGGAAATATAATATGGAATTTATCAATGGTATTATTCGGTTCTAATAGAAGCATTGAGAAATAAATGGAACACAGGGGAAATAAAGTTTCTCGTCGCTTTCGAAAATCAATGAAAGAAGAGAGGAAGGTTGACTTGGCAACAAACGATTGAGATAAACGGGCCCCGATAAGAACATCATTGTGCATCGAAGCGCCGATAACGTAGCTGCGATTTATAAACTACCGTGAATTATCATCTCCATCATAAATTAACGTGATGAAAACGGCGTTGCAATATGCGAATTACAGCAGCAGTAGTATACCAAATTTCTTGACTATGGAGTTTACGGAATGCGAAATTGAGTCGTTGGCGGAGCGAGTTGGAACGTGAGTATTGATAAGGGAATAGTTGAGGACGTAACTGCTGATGATGGTGATTCGAATGTAGCTATCTAAGGGTGAATGTTGGTGGCTTTATCTATAAACGTTTCCTAGTAAACATTGGTTTGAATATAATTTGGATACTTAGAGAAAATGGAAAGTAATCATTGAAAAGAGAACGCCCGCCGTTGCTCTAATTACTTGGAGAACAGATTTCAGTTTAAATAGCAAAGAGCAAGGAAGAAAATTCTTAAGGAAGAATTTTCAAATTTTCATGGCCTCGATTTTTGTGGTTTTACATTACTTGAGGTTGCTCAGATCGTGAGTGAAATATTTAATTAGTCATTAACGCTTCATAAGGATCTGAATTTCTACCATTGAACCAACTGGACACACACACACGAGCATTCAATGAACCCTACTAGCTTCCATCACCCTTGTAACATTATTAGCTCGACGAAGTATGAAAGAAAAGGCTATGGGCCTCCATCGGGACCATTAACGCTCATAGGGTAAATCCGGGACACGCGGTCGACCTAATATAAAATGGCTATTAAAACTAATATAGATATTACTTATTTTATCAGAACAAACCTAATATGTTCAGAATTGTATGCCGCTTCAGAAAAACTGGCCGATATTTGCTTTAAGACAATATTTACTGTAAATCGGGTTGAAAACTGAAGTCATGACATCTGACCACCTCTCCCGAGGTGCCGGGAGAAATGGTTTTCGTCGTTGGCAGAGACCCCTCACATAATTATTCATGGAAAATTAACAAAGGATAAAGCAAAATTATTTATGAGTGAATACAACTACGGATTCATTGATATTTAATTTGTTTACGCTAAACATGTAAAGAACACATCAAAGGAAAAGTGAATTACCTACTGGCGATTAGCAAGGCAAATGAATACAAAAGTGAATAAATAAACTAAATAAACAAAAATAATAATAAAATAATAATAAAAAATAAAAAAATAAACAAAAATAATAAAAAAATCATAACTCGACCATCTCACCTTTCTGCATCGAGACATGGTCTTCTCGTTAGCTTTGAGAAGAAGAGTTAATATGGCCAAATACTTTGGCTGCATTGTCCCTCAATATCTCTACTATCTTATTATTCCAAACATTAAAGGAAAATAAACTTAGAAGTACATTTTAAATACGATTCTGTACAACCGCTGTTTGACAAAAGAGGTTAAATGTAACATCAATTTACCTTTTATAGCCTATAAATCCAGAAAACCACAGAAGGAAGCGAAATAACGCTATTCATTCAACTATTTGGCTTCTAGAGAAGTAATTGGTCTGCACTTTAATGCATTTTTACGTATAGACTCTGAAATATAGCGACACGACCAACTCTCCGGCCCGACCGCGTCTCCCGGATTTACCCTATACTGCAAGGTTTTCCATTCTCGTCGGGATATAAATGCCCGCTACTTAACAACTGCAATTTACACAGCGATAGCCTTACTTCGTTCTCAGGATCCCCTCGATTCGTCTCCCCAGGTATCCACTAGCTCATATTTTACAAGGTTATCCGAGCGTAATTACTTCCCCGCGCCCTTGTTTTTTATTTCTCCTCCGACAGCGTCGCCGAATCACCGATGTAAGTGAATTACGATCGTAAACCGATTGCAGACAGTTGGGCGCACCTAAGCGCGAAACTGCCGCCGGGTCACAGGTGAAACGTGAAACATTTAGCTGGAAAATGTGAGGTTGGGGTGATGCGCTTCACCGCGGCAGTCAAGCTTTTATTGCTGCGGCATCGATGAAGATCGATAATCCGAATTAACGTCAGATGTCTTCTATAAATAAAGCTCGTTTGGATTTATACCTACGACACCATTCAGGACACTGAAACAATGCGTATGCCTTAAGGGGTTAGGCCACCTTGGACGGAGCAAAATTGCAGTCATTTTCGGCATTTTTTTTAGGAAGATAATAAAATAAACAGAAAATTTAATATGAAGCCTGTTATTATACAACTCTCGCCGGAAAAAAATCGTATTTTTTTTCTTACAAAATGGCGGCGGTAGAGCCGTGATACGCAAGATCTTGTGGAGCGACGTTTTCCACGGTGTTCAATCTCACGGGTATACCGTTTGACTTAGAACAAAAAACCAAAAATATTTATTTTCTACATGCCTAAAACTATGGAAGTACGTAGGGAAATCCAAATATATTAATTTGTCTCGAAATGGTGACCATGGAGAGAAAAAATACATTTTTTTTTTTATAAAAGTGTCAATTCCACAGAACATATTCAAGATATCGCAAAACCGCTACGTACTTCCACAGTTTTAGGCATGCAGAAAATAAATCTTTTTGGTTTTTTGTTCTAAGTCAAACGGTATAGCCGTGAGATTGAACACGGTGGAAAACGTCGCTCCACAAGATCTTACGTATCACGGCTCTACCGCCGTCATTTTGTAAGAAAAAAAATACGATTTTTTTCCGGCGACAGTTGTATAATAACAGGCTTCATATTAAATTTTCTGTTTATTTTATTATCTTCCTAAAAAAAATGCCGAAAATGCCTGCAATTTTGCTCCGTCCAAGGTGGCCTAACCCCTTAAGGGGGCATTCTCGTGTAACGGCCCCAAAACTAACTGACATTTATAATTTTTTTTTTAAAATACTATTGTTAATATTGAATTAAACTCTTTTGAGATATAAAGAGGCATCATTAAAATTGCAGAATTTCTTAGGTACTTTTTATAGGAGACACTGCTGTGGCTCACGACTAATATTCCAAATTTTACATTTTTCTTAAGAAACAGTTTCAATACATTCTAGAATAGATTCGCTGTTTCACCTCGAATTCTTCTGTAATATTTTTATTACGCGAGAAGTATGAATAATCTTTCAGGTCATGCTAATTACATTCCTTTCCTAATTTTATACTGTTTTTAAACACACCTTTCTCAATTTCACGATATTCTATGAAGTATTATATTTCTTAGGACACTTCTTGTCGCGTGCTATTAAAAATTTTTCTTCGCGAAACGAACAATCCAACGTCATGTGAAATCAATTTCACAGGTTGCAAAGAACTAATATTTCCACAGTGAAACGCAATATACTGCACCTCACTGATTAAAAATTCTTTGCACGGATACAGTATTCTTTAATATTCCAACCTTTTATTTCGATATTTTATTACTCAATCCAATCCCCGACATAATCCAAAAATTCCACTCTATTAATAAACGAACCCGAGGAAGCACACCTAGAAATCACATTTCACGTGCTTATCACATTTCGCTTTTGCCCTTCGTCCCGCAAGAATTCTCTCCCTTTCATAGAATTCGCGGGTCTGGCAATAGTGGCAATCCCGTCATAAGCATTCAAGAAACAAACCTATTCCTTTCCCAAGAGAACGTGACACTTCTTTCCCGGGGAGCACAGTGGTTTAGACACAGTTGCGTATCCTTTTAATTAATTTATGCCTCTCCACGTAAACAATTTGGCGCGAGGTGGCGCAGAAATGCTCTGGAAATCCCGGCCGCGATACCGCAGAGCATCGCCGTAATACACATTTTTGCCAGGTCTAATTACAGTGGCGTTATGAAAATACGCGTTTGTATGCAGGCACTCCTGCCGGGTCCACCGACTGAAACGCGGGAACGGGCCGCTCCGATTTGCAGGCGACGCAAACGATCGGAACCGTTCCCTTAATTAAAGCCGGAGAAGGGCCCTTCCTTTTTACAACTCGGAGGATGCTGTCTCATTAAAATGTATCGTCGCACCGCGCCGGGTACCTATTTATCTGCCGATTCCGGGGGAACTTTCAAACGTAGCGAAACTTTCGATCATATCCTGACCGTGCAACTCCGCTATGCTCGTAATTAAATTACGCGTGCCGCGCTGCCGGGGCGACCACCAGAATTTTGTTATTAAACCCTCGATATTAACTTTCACATATTTATTAGGAAACTTCTGGACGAAAGCTGCCGAACCGAACGAGACGGACGTTTCCGCTTCTCGCGTTTAATCTGCGCGGTATGGCTGGGAAGGAGCGGAGAAGTTTTAGGGTGGAATGGAAATTATTAGTTAATCGGCTGGTTAATTTTCGGTGCGTTGCATTGGGCGCCTTAATTTACAAGTGGATCTTCAGAAAGTGGTTGCGGGTAAAGTGACTTGAAATAAAATTAAAATTCGTAATTACCTAAATACATAGTGCTTCTTTAGAGGAACAGATTTTTTTGCATCTTGTTTGGTTAACCATCCACTAAAGCGCGCCGCCGATCGCGCCGGATTTTCGTTAAAAGTTAGCCCGCAGATACGAAACTTTCGTCTCGCGTCTCGTTTAAACGATTGCCATACCTAATTGAATTACGATCGGCGAACTCTCGTTAGAAACATCTTACCGGGTGTTCCAATTTTAAGGAACTTGCAGGATAACGAACACTTGGGGCGTGCTCCACCCTCGGTTCGGCTGCTCTAGATAAGTTATCAGGAGTGCATCTCGTCAATTAAATTTCCGCGGTGACCCGCGATCGGAGCTGCAAAATACAGGGGTGCTTTACACGCGAATCGATTGTTGTTTAACTTTTACACTCTCGTAAGGGAACGGTTAATTGTAAATCACGCAGGGATTTAATTTAAGCTGTCAGCTTTTTATATTATAATGAAATTATTTCACGTAAAATGTATATGAATTTATGAATATAATTTTAGAGAAAGAGGGAAACTTGGTTAACACTATTTCCGATTCGTGTGAAGTAGAGATCAATATTTTTGAGAATACTGTTTATACGCGTAACGTAATCGAGCGTTTAACATTTCCATGACAAGCGTGAAACCTCGTGAAATGGGTTGCGAACATCACGATCACAAATTTTAACCTTTAGTCATTAAACAAATTTGTCGTAAATATGTAAATCTCACCAGGAAAATACGAAGTTCGGGAAAGGGGAAAGGAAAATTGACAAGCAAAATGTGCAGAAAATAATTACGTACCTTCAAGCGTTTTTATTTACTCTAACGATTTAAACGATACTTATGCAAGGGAGCATTTGAAGGTTTGTACAATCTTTGTAAACAACTATTTTATTCTGTAATAATACTGTACATTATTCAAGATCAATGTAGGTTTCATTGTTGTGCCATCACTGCTTTCATCAACATAAGTGGATTCTTAGAATTTATAGAATAAGTAGTAAGCATTACGCTGAGTGAAAAATGTTTATTAAACATATGTGAAAAAATCTACCTTGTCAGAGTTTCAAGTGATTTCTGTTTTTGCTGATTTAATTTATTCGCTTCCATTTACTACATGAGAAGTGAAAACGAAGAATTATATTGTCATATTCTCCCTTCGATGCTTACAAAGGGCGTTCTATTTCTCCTGCTTCCATTTTTACACATGCTTCACCCTTTTCGTACCACAGAACCGTGTACGTACTCTCTTCTGAACTCCTGGTCTGGCCTTAGCTAGTGTTTTCCACTTGCCGAAGCAAAACTGCACCTCATAGTACATACAGACTTATAATAATAGTGTTTATTAATTATAACACGAATTAAATACCATTATTACTAGGGTGAAGATGAATGTTGTAAGACTTCTCCGTATGCAATAAATAAAAGCAGACAAATACTTACATTACCAACAGGGTTGATTCTTCACCTTAAGTTCAGTAAACATTTTTCACTCAACACAATGAGTACTACTTACCCTATAAATCCTGAATCCTTTCGTTTGTAGTACTCTGCATATTTTTTAGACAACAATAATTGTAAAGTACACTACAGAAGATATTTATTTCATCACTCTCAAAACATAGCAAACACAATTTCTATAGCAATATCCAACTTATTTTGCCCAAGATACTGAGCTACACATTTTTGCAATAAATAAATGTCGGAATAATATCATTCTGGTACTAGTAATAACAGGGGTATACCTGCTAACGTGTTTAATATTCGAGTGATGAAATAATATTTGCAGTACTGTATAATCCCCAATTATCCAAGTGCCACTGCATTAATTAACAAAATTCATCAAACATGTTCACCGAAACCGACAAAATGTTGTAACGAGGTCGCATCGCACGGTTTTGCAACGGCTACAATCCGAGCTACTTGGAATTTTCAGTTCCCGCGGTCGGACCAATTAAAAACCCGGTCGTGCAGAAACTCCCGTGCAACAACCACGCCGTGCAGCCAGATCGCGCCGACTCGCCGGTGCCGCCGTTGAGATTAATCGAAGTGAGAATCCCGGTCCCATTCGTCGTTTGACGCCCCGCGGGCAACAATGGGGGACGAATTTCTCGGCAATTGCCTGTCAATCGGCGGGACCGAGGACGCGTACAAAGAGAAGACGAGGATAGCCGAAGTCGCGGCCGCCACGATGTGCAGGCTGAACAGCATAATGAAGCAGATGAAGGACTGGAGGGAGGACCGCGTGAAGCTGAGATCGAACATCTGGCGGCTGAAGCTGGCGCTGCGCGTGGCCAAAAGGGAGACGGACGACACCCTGCACGCCGACCCGCTCGTCGAGCACCAGAGGGAAGAGATCAAACGGCTGGAGGCGGCGAATCAGGCGCTGAAGAACGAGATCGCCGAGGTTAAAACGGCCCTGAGCGAGACCGGCCGCGCCGACATCCGCGAGGACGCTTCGGGGGCCAACGACAGGGTAGTGGAATTCAAGCAGGAGGTCCTGGTGGAGAAGGAACGCTTGAACAACGAGATCCTCTATCTGAGGAGCCGGCTGAGGGAGGCGGAGGATGGCCAGGAGCACAGCTCGGAGGTGGAGCACCTGACGTGCAAGCTGAAGCACTTCATGATGGTGGACCACACTATGGAGATCATATTCACCGACATCGTGAACAAGGTCGCCGAGACGGTGGCGAATCTGTCCGAGGGGCTGGTGAACCTGAGCGAGCACCTCCGTAGATCTAGAATGAAGAACAACGACTTGTATTCGGAGGTCGACAAGCTGAAAGCCATGCTGCGGTTCAGGTACGGGGACTCGATAGACTACGAGAAGCGGATCGTCGAGCTGGACCACCTGACGAAACGGCTGAAGAAGGAGCTGAGTGTGTTCAAGGTGAACTTGGAGGAGAAGTCCTGGAGCCAGAGCGCTGACTATCAGCACAGCTTGAGGAACGTCGAACGCCTGACGAACGGTCTGGTGATCAAGCTGAGGAACGACCACGAGGCGCTGCTCGCGGCCGGGGACCCAGACTGCTTGAGATACATGAAAAGGATCACCGAGCTGCGCGTAAGCTTGAAGCAGCTGCACGCCGAGCTGGCGAAGTCCATTGTCTGCCTCCCTGCCTCGGAGAGGGCGACGGAGCCTAACAAGTGCTCGAGGCAGATCTCCATCTTGGAGTGCACCTTGGAGCAGATCACCGTCGAGATCGATCAATTAAAGGAGGACCACGTGATGAAGCACTGCAGGGTGGGTGGCGACAGGAGCCTGGAATACTTGAGTAACATAGAGGAGCTCGAGGCGGTCATCGAGAAGGCGAGATCAACGATGAACGGGCTGCATCGGCCGGCGAAGGAGGACGCGAACGAAGCGGAGGGCGTTGAAGAGTTGAAAGGCTTCGTCGACAGGATGTGTCGCGAGATCAAACAGCTGGAAACGATAGCCGCGTCTAACGATCGGCCCAGTTTGTTCAAGCGAATCGAGCAGCTGGAGGAATCGATCGTGCGCGTGAACGTCGAGTCCAGCGAGAAGGACGAGCATCTGCATGTTCTGAAGGAGAAGCTGCTGAAGGCGGGCGCGTTGCTCGAGGAGAGAGTCGGCGAGCTGCAGGATGCGCAACGAAAGATAGTGACGCTCGCGGAGGAGAACAGAAGCTTGAGGAGCAAAGCGAGGAGAACGGAGGAGAAGATGTCGGAGTTGCAGCGCGAGCACGAAGGCTCCAAGAAGGAGCTGGAGCAGCTGCAACAGGTGAAGCACGAGGGGAATGTAATAAGGAAGAAATTGCAGGCTTACAAAGAGGGGTTGCTGAAGGAAGTGGGGAAAATGCGCGATTCTGTGCAGAAGAAGAGCGAGGAGATCAAGGCCATCGCTGGCGAAAAAGGCGCGATCGAAAAGGCTCTGAACGCGAGAATCGCGGATCTGGCGAAGAGCCTGCAAGCCGCTTCGAGGGAGAAGGAGAGGCTGCAGCATAAACTCAGCGAGTTCGAGCGGGCTGAGCGCAGAGCCGAGGAGTCGGCGAACCTGAGGAAGGAAAGCGAGGATGCGACGAAGAAGAAGAAGAGGAAGAAGGGAGCGGAGGAAGGTGAGGGAGCGAAACGCTCGGAGGCATCGTCGGAAGACACCGACGCCGAGGTGCAGCGGCTGAAAGCGGAGCTGGAAACGTCGATAGAGAGCGTGAATAACGCAAACTGTGAAATCATCGATCTGAAGGCCAGATTGGACCATTTATCCAACGACAGGGCGAGGCTGGAAGCGAGCATTTTTCACATGGAATCGAAGAAAGAGATTCTCGTGTATCAACTGGGCGTCGAGAAAACTACCGCCGAGGAGAGGCTGAAGGAGCTGACGAAATTAATGTCGGAGTACAATGAATTGGTCGGCGAGAGAGCTGATCTGAAGAGCGAGGGGGAACGGCTGAGGGCGGAATTAATGGATTTAAGCGCTGAGAAGGAGCTGCTGGATAGGTCGCTGGTGAACGTTAAAGGCAAATGCTCGAGCCTCGAGGGCGAAGTTAACGAATGCAAGTCCGATTGCTGCGTTCTTCGGGAAGAGATAAGGAGCTTGAAATGCGACAGGGAGGCTCTGGCCGGCAAGCTGGAGGAGGCGCGGGGCGAACTGAGCGGTGCCGGGGACGAAATAAGGCGGCTGGAGTTGGAGAACTCGAGGCTGCGCGACGATTTGGATGACATGGCTGTAAATAATAGCGGGTTTGAAGACCGCGTGCGGGTGCTGGTGACAGAAAAGAATGGCCTCGCGACGCGTATTAACGAGCTCCACGGGGAGAACGTCGCGCTGAAGGATCAGCTGAATAAAGTTGAAACGGAGAACGAATATTCCTCCGTCGAATTGAATAAATTGAGAACGGAGTGTGACAAAGCGAGGTCGGGCAACGCCGCCCTGCAGAGCGCCCTCGGCGAGGCGAGGGAGGGCAACGAGGCGCTTCTCGGGGCGAACGAGCAGCTGAAAATGAAGCTGATCGAGGCGCGCAGCGAGTACAGGGTGCTGGATAATCAGCTGAAATGCTTGGAGATGACGAACGTCGCGCTGAAGAAGGAGAAGGAGACGTTGTACCGCGAGTACGTAAGCAATCTGCGCACGGGGATCTCGAGGGCGGAGAAGGACGGATCGGTGGCGGTCGGCGACGCCATTTTTAACGAGCGCAACGAGCCGAAGCGGACCACCGCGAAGACGGAGAAAACGAAGGGGAAGAACCCCAAGGACGAGGTGAAGAAGCTGACGGTGGAGAACGAGTCTCTGAAATTCGAGCTGCTGAACCTGAGGAGCGAGAATCTCGAGATCAAGCTGGAGCTGACCCACGCGAAGGAGGTGCTGCAGATGCAGGATATGGAGCTGGCGCAGAAGAAGAGGAACGAGACTGCGATCAGGCCTATCGCGGACAAGTTGGAGATCATGAATCTTTATCAGAAACAGATTAACGGCTACCAAGGTCGTTACAGCGACGACAGCGTGACCACGCTGGCGCGCATCGACCCGTCCAGCGTGCGCCGCGCCGGGTCCACCGCCAGCCAGGGGCAAGGGACAGACATCGAGAGGTTGCTGGAGATCATGAACAAACTGAAGATCGAGAACGTCGCCCTGAAAATGGAGCTCAACACGCTCAGGTGCAATTTCGTTGTTAATTTCGCGGAGGACGAGAAAAGGCGGGTCCAGCTTCGGAACGTGCTAGATGAGATTCAAGCCTTGAAGGCGGAATTGACGAAACTGAGGGATGAAAGGGAGGCCCTGCATGCACGACTGGACACAGCTGCAACGAAATTGAATCTTTTGGAATCGGAGAGAGTCGCGCTGAAGGGCGAGCTCTCTGCCTTGAGGGAAACGAACTCCGACCTCAGGAGCAGGGCGAACGAATTACGGTGCGATTATCAAAAATTGCAGGAGAGGAGCGTGGGCTTCGAGAGTTGCATAAGAGGCGCGATCAGGCAGATAAAGAAGTACACGATGGCCACGGGAAGTTCGCTTGGCCTTGGCGACGAGATCAAGAACCTTTTGACGAAATGCATTTCGGACGAGGAACTGTTGCAATCGATGAACGTGGCGGCTTGTGTAGATGCTGCGACAGCTTAATGGAACTACATAATTCAGAGAATACAAAAATTAAAGACGAGCGGTTGGGATTTCATTGCTACTAGTGGGAGATGAATAAAGCGAAATCTCGAATTTTCATTTGCGAAATGAGGTATTCTTTTCGAATGTTTAGTTAGCCGAAGCTGTTATAACGGGGCATAAGCCGCAGCTAGGGATTGCAAATTTACCGAATTTTTCAATTACCGGTAATTCGGTAAAATTTTCAATCAAAACCGGTTTACCGATAATTTACCGGTATTTTTTAAGGTATTGAAAATATAAGAGTAAACATTACAAAAAACTTTTTTTTAACTCTAATCGAGCATTATAATAAATATATGCAAATAAAGCTATTCTGAACATAAAATATAAAATGAGATAACACAATATAGATATATTTGTGTAACTATTGACAATACTTATTAATATGGATCTTCACCACGAAAACAATGAAAAGAATCTTATCTTACATACATAATTAAATATTTTTTATTTAACAATTTTTTTTAACAAATAAGCACGCAAAAACATAATTTGTCTAAACTTTGGTCTCCTGATCGCGATCTAATTTTTGTACAAATGAATCCAGCCACGGATAAAGCACTCTCAGATTCTACACTTGTCATATGCCATTTGTACCTATATATTTTCTCCTTACTTTTTCTACTTGAAAATACGTCCATTTTTTTGATGACTTGATTTAGATTTTTAGTTATCTTTTGGTTTAGAGTTGATTCTTCATGAGATACTTCGGTTTTCGTCTTTATTAGTAATCGAAGTTTTTTTTCACTGATAACGATGTAGACCGAAATAACGGACGCATATATGCGCTATATTGATATACGTAATTTATCGAATTACCGGTAAAAATTTGACGAATTACCGGTAAAAATTTGAGGGTATTTCTCGTGATTTACCGGGAAACCGGTAAACCGGGTTACCGGTATTGCAATCCCTAGCCGCAGCCAAACGGCACCACGATGCTTTCAAGTTCATGAAAAGAGTTTCGAAGAGACCAGCGAGTTTCGTGGAAGGAACTTCAAGGTCTAGTTAGTTTAATTACTAATTTATTTCCAGAAGTTTCTCTAAGTGCTGCGAACACCGCTCGCGCACGGTGTAAATGGAACGGCTTTATAAATATTTATGAAAGCAGATATTTACCTCGCTACGGTACTTGACGAAAAATAAACGAATCCAGCAATCGTGTCAAATATTTGCTGAAGAAATGGACGAACAGAGATCGGAATAAAATATTCCACATTCATTGGATCCGCCTCCGTTCAGCTATTTATTAACATATTTAGTCGGAGAGTAATATTTCGACTTGTATTTTCCGCTGTATATAATTCCTTCGCCATTCTCTGAAAGCATTGATTTGATTTTTGCATAATTTATTTATTTACGTCACGAACCCATTAAGACGTCAAAATTATGAGATAAAACGATCGGAAATAAGTACAATTTATCAAGAACAGCGTACCACGAGCAAAACAGGAGGCAGAGAAAAGAAAAAGATAAGATAAAAATATATAATTAATGCACAAAGAATACTATCGAAAAGTTATTATTCCAACAACAGAAATTTTCAATCTTATATCACTTACAAGCTTGGAAAATCGAAACTGTTTTTTCACCACTCTCGAATCATAAATACAGAATTAAAATTCACGAGGAAATTAATAAGCACACTTCGGAGTAAAACTTCAACTCCTGCTTCAATAATAACTACTTTATTCCTCAATACTTCTTATTCCTCGCCTTTGTCTTTTTGCGGCAACAGTACGCGCCCCTACTGACCGACGCAACGCGCATCGCTGATCGCCGAGTTGTCGTCCTTCAGGCGTTCCACGCCCGAAGTTTCAAACATTAATAACTAAAAAGCGGAGCCTCCGCCGCAATTTCTTTACTCCTGATTCTCGTCTTATTTTGTCACGTAGAATCGCCCATTTCATTTTCTATTGTCTGCTGCCGAACGCCCCGCACAGTGTGCCATTATCACCGTTTCCTTGTGAAAGCGTGGCAGCGAAAATTCTCTAACGTGAGATTATTTCGACAAAAAGCCGAAGCTCGTTCTGTAACATAGTTCCTCCTCATCCATCATCCGCCAGGACTGACAGGGGGGTTGGCCGCGATGCGGCCGGCACGTGGGTGGACAGTCTTCGCACCCTTTTCTTCCGTCTAAAACTTTGACCTCCGGCCGTGGGTTTTCAGCGAATTGTCTGCTCCTGGCAGGCTGCTTAGTTATCATATCACGTATTAATAGGCGGCGCCGCATTTAAATGATATTAGCGGTTCAAGAGCGACGTGGGCCAAGCGCGAAGTTAATATTTCTTGGTCGAGGATCGTGTGTAAACTTCGGCCGCCTGAGTAACGATTCAATTTCACGTTAACGCATATTTTACTCGCGGGATTTGCTACTTATCGAGGGCTCCTAGTTTTGCAAGGGATTACGCTCCGTCAGGAGGCCGAAAAAGGTGTGATTTTTGGGAATTTTTTTTCTCAGAAACTATAAAACTTTATTCAGTAAAGTTTTTTGTTTGAAAGGTAGTACATTTAGCTATGTCTCTGAATTTTGGCGTTAGAAAATATTTAGTAATAACGAAGTTATTTAGAAAATTCCCAAAAATCACCCCTTTTTCGGCCTCCTGACTGAAGTCTTTGGTCGAGGCTTCTCTGCTGGGGATGACGTTTTATTTGCAACTTATATCATTGAATTTTATGTACCGTTACATTGGCTTGGAACGTGCTACCGTGCTATACAAGCACGTGATTATAATTGATCAATGATTATATTGAATTCTCCAAAGGATTTATTTAATATATTGTAAGTCCGGGAGAGTTCGATCACTTTTTGGAAAATAAATTGTATCATCGTTGTTTTTCACATTTTTGTCGCAAAGCCCAAGCAATTTAGGGTATATATAAATTATAGTGTGCGATAATTTCAAATATTTATTTTCATTTTCAATCAAAAACATTGGCACTGCAACTGGTCGGTCTCACCCGCATGTCGGGGTTAGACCGTCCACCCACTACGAGTAATCAAGGTAGTGATCGACCACCTTATTAAAAAAAATTAAAAACGAATACATACGTATTGTTGGTGTTACACTGTAGTTATATGCATATCATATCCCCAATATCGGAAGAGTGTAAATAAACTTACCTGTTTTTCGAATATCGCCACCACTGTAAGTTGGTCTAAAAACTTTCAGCCTCGCATAAAGTCTTAACTGTATCTTATAACTAAAATATGGATTTGTGACAATGGTCAATGTGAGATAACCAACAAGCGCCTTCATTTCTTTTGTGTCATTGACACACAGTGCCCTATCTTACGTCAGTCTTAAAATATCAGCACTGGCCGGACTCTCCCGGTGGTTCAACACTCCCGGACTTACCCTACAGTAGAATCTCCATTATACGAACTAACGTATATAATCATAATATATATCATCCACAAGAATAAACGTTTTCATGACATCTCTCAGTATTATGATCGATCAGCTCACACACCGTTCAACCATTAAACGTCAGCACATTCGTTTTCATAGGTGACCAATGTAAATTAAGTCCCCGATAGATTCATATGGAAAATACATCGATCAATTGTCACTTAACTCCGCAACAAACAGCGACGAGAATTTCTGGTAATACTGTTTTATTAAATTAGTCGCGTGACGTTCAATGGTGCCATTTATAATGTATCAAATCATCCGTAATGCAATAAAAGCTGTCTAGCACTGAAAATTGTAAACCACAATTAACAATCGAGCATAGATAAGCTCAGAAATTTGATAATCTAATAGATTATAGGTAAGCCAAATGTTTCTCGAGTAATCCGAGAATTTTGCAGAAAAAATGTCGAAGCGACAAAAGAATTTGCAATTATATTTGAACATCCAATTCTTATCAGTTTTAGAATACTTAATCATCGATAAAATTTCCTTCGATATACTAGCGAGTAGACAATGTTCCTTGACGAATCAATCGGAGGTAGCAAAGCAGACTGTAAAACGGTACTTGTGGATGTATGTACGCATAGCAATTGAGGGCATTGGCCAAAGACTAAATAAATACGGGACTGCTTATATAAATTGAGACTTCTAGCTTTCGTAGGAAAGGTGGCAACTCTCGGCTCACACTTGGATATTAGACAATCTCTAGCTGTTTCTTCTGCTGACATGTACTTTTACTATAAATAGTGATGGTCATAAATAGCCATGGGAAATACTTTGATTAAAAAGACGCGTAATACATGTTTAAAGCAAGCGAACTTTTGCACCGACCTAAGTTGACCTGCGTTGAATGAGGACATTTCTAAACATTACACGTGAGGGATGGCAATAACGAAGGTTGTAAATTGAAGAACACGTTAATCGTGGTTTCTCTGTTCCCTGCCACGATGGCTACTTATTCCTGTACCCGTTCTTCATTTCATCACACACAGCCACCCGTATTTCTGTCGCCCTCTGATCGCTCGCGAACTTAATGAGCGCACGGTGACCTTCTCTATTGTGGTCCATGGAGGCGTATATCCGGCAACGAGTTAGCGCCACCGCGCTCATCCCCGTGAAGTGCCAAACAGTCCACTAATTAACAAAGGTCCAGGACGGCTATGCCCGCTGTCTATGTACATAGAGAAATGAACATTTCAAAGGACGAGCCTGGATTCCTTCTAACCGATGAATTTAACCGATGCGCTGCTAAGTAGCCGAACTTCCTACTCCGAAATCGCGTCAGGATAGCGGGCAATTTGCCGAGATGAGCGTGGATCCGACGATCCAATGATTTCATCCTATATTCGTAGTAAATTGTTAATAGAGCTAGGGGTTGTAGCGACGCTCATACGGATTAAGAATCTCTCGGAATATTTTGTTTCGGATAAGCCCGAGCCGGGAAATCACCTACGCCCCACAGTGGGGCAAAGTGACAAATTTTGTGTCAAAATCAAAGAACTTTTGATAGAAATGAGATAGAGCGATGATTTTTTTTTGTTAAAGCTGAAACATTGCAGAATAAGGGAAAATTACCGAGATTATGGTACGAACGTTTTTTCACTGTGAAAATTTGTGTTAAACTTGAAATTTTTCAACAAAATTGTGATTAATCCAATACCATGCACGGTAGGATTTTTTTCTTGACATGTTGGACCTCATTTCCTGTAGATTTTGTCACGCTGATTTCAAATCCGTTCGCAAAATTTGTCTACTACCTCAGGATTTTGAAAAAAAATCGATTTATGTGAAAGACTAATGAAATCATATTTTTTTCGTTGAAATGATTTGATAACCCACTGGTTTGAAGGTATATTGTATGCCCATGTATGGAACACAATCAAAATAAGAATAATGAAGTATTTGAATGTTTTTAGTTACTTACAAAACACTTCACATCTCGTGATCACTTGACGTATCGCTGTCCTGGTCACTGGCACTCTCTGTAGGCTGTGTGTGGCTGCAATGTAATTTAAATTAGATATCTATTTTCCATAATTATATTTTCATTTACACATGAAGTAAGGTAAGTATTTAATCTTTTTAACTTACTTCTCATCAACAACAAAAAAAAAGATAAAAAAAAAGACATTAATATAAATGAATATAATGTAAATGAAAATATAATTATGGAAAATAGATATCTAATTTAAATTACATTGCAGCCACACACAGCCTACAGAGAGTGCCAGTGACCAGGACAGCGATACGTCAAGTGATCACGAGATGTGAAGTGTTTTGTAAGTAACTAAAAACATTCAAATACTTCATTATTCTTATTTTGATTGTGTTCCATACATGGGCATACAATATACCTTCAAACCAGTGGGTTATCAAATCATTTCAACGAAAAACATATGATTTCATTAGTCTTTCACATAAATCGATTTTTTTTCAAAATCCTGAGGTAGTAGACAAATTTTGCGAACGGATTTGAAATCAGCGTGACAAAATCTACAGGAAATGAGGTCCAACATGTCAAGAAAAAAATCCTACCGTGCATGGTATTGGATTAATCACAATTTTGTTGAAAAATTTCAAGTTTAACACAAATTTTCACAGTGAAAAAACGTTCGTACCATAATATCGGCAATTTTCCCTTATTCTGCAATGTTTCAGCTTTAACAAAATAAAAATCATCGCTCTATCTTATTTCTATCAAAAGTTCTTTGATTTTGACACAAAATTTGTCACTTTGCCCCACTGTGCGCCCTGAGCATGCCTCATTTTTTAGGCGCCATATCGACACCGTAAAAAAACAATTAAAACGAATTGAAAAAATTATTTTTAAATTATTTTTGTATAATATAAGAGTGGCTTAATAACTACCAAAAAGTTTTATTCCAATATATGTTGTATTTACTGAGAGAAAAATCTTTACAAATAGCTTCATTTTTCGGCCGTTCAAAGTAGAATGACTCCTTATGCCGCGTTTACACCAAGGCGAACACGAACAAAAACATTGTTCGCGAACGTTTTCGCCTGTTCCTGTGGTGTCCACACCGCCGCACACAGAACAATACGTTCACATACGATTCGTACGCTGAGGTTTGTTCATGTTTGCGGCGGTGTGGACACGACAGGAACAGGCGAAAACGTTCGCGAACAATGTTTCTGTTCGTGTTCGCCTTGCTGTAAACGCGGCATTAAGGGGACTAGGCAGTCAGAAACTCGATTTTTTTTTGTTGCATTTTTCGAAAGTACCACCCTTCCCGATTAAAATGCCGTTTGGTTTATGTTAAAATTCGCAAAATTGAGGGTTTTACAGCCGAAAAGGTCGAGCGCGCCATAAACCGTTTATGCGCGCACGCAGGTAGACTAGATTCCTCTTTCGAAACTTTAAGCGCGTTTTTCTCGGAAACATATTTCCTCTTCGTTTTGCAGTGATTGGGAAAAAACGGAGGTATCAGTCGATTTGAAAAAAATTCAGCATATATAAAACATGTCTAGTTACGACCTGGACCTACGCATAAGTCTGTAAAAACTCCTGGTTTGTAAAAAAAAAAATAGAATGGCTCTTTTCCTTGGCGAAAAATGACGTTTCTTTAAAATTTGCCCTTTTGCAGCCACCATTTCTATAATTTTGATTTTTTTCCTTTTTCAATAGGTTCAGGGCAGAATAGGGGCCAGGGTAAAGTATAAATTTTAGAGGATATTTCACAATTAAATTTCTTACGGCCAGAATCACTGCAAAATTACAGCGGCTCCAGAAAAAACGCCTACATATCAGACGACTGTAGCGCTGTCATACATATGTATATAATATTCAAATCATTTCTTTTTTACTGTTTATAGTATTAATAAACATTACCCAAACGTACTAGTCACAATTTGTATTTATCTCCTTGTAATTAATTCGCAAAAAATACTTGATTTTCGCGCGATCTGACTGCCTAGTACGCATCCTGTCCATCTCCTCGCTGCCTTTCGACCGCTTCATGTGGCGTCGTAGGAGAAGTGACAAAAGTAAAATATTCATAAAAAAAGTAGTAGCGGTGTTCCCAGGGCGACATTTTTCAGAATTTTTTTTGTAAGTATTAAATGGTTTCCTACGCGTCAATCTGTGGTGTAGGTATTTTAGAAAAAAAAAATTTTGAAAGAATTAATTTTTTGTAAGAATCAATATTTCTTGTAAGAATGAAAGGAAAACTAATAAAAGTAAAATATTCATAAAAAAAGTATTCGCGGAGCTCCCAGGACGCGCATGGACGCATCCTGTCCATCTCCTCGCTGCCTTTCGACCGCTTCATGTGGCGTCGTAGGAGAAGTGACAAAAGTAAAATATTCATAAAAAAAGTAGTAGCGGTGTACCCAGGGCGACATATTTCAGAATTTTTTTTTGTAAGTATTAAATGGTCTCCTACGCGTCAATCTGTTGTGTAGGTATTTTAGAATAAAAAATTTTTTGAAAGAATTAATTTTTTGTAAGAATCAATATTTCTTGTAAGAATGAAAGGAAAACTAATAAAAGTAAAATATTCATAAAAAAAGTATTCGCGGAGCTCCCAGGACGCGGATGGACGCATCCTGTCCATCTCCTCGCTGCCTTTCGACCGCTTCATGTGGCGTCGTAGGAGAAGTGACAAAAGTAAAATATTCATAAAAAAAGTAGTAGCGGTGTTCCCAGGACGACATTTTTCAGAATTTTTTTTTGTAAGTATTAAATGGTTTTCTACGCGTCAATCTGTTGTGTAGGTATTTTAGAAAAAAAAATTTTTGAAAGAATTAATTTTTTGTAAGAATCAATATTTCTTGTAAGAATGGAAGGAAAACTAATAAAAGTAAAATATTCATAAAAAAAGTATTCGCGGAGCTCCCAAAACGTGCATGGGCGCATCCTGTCCATCTCCTCGCTGCCTTTCGACCGCTTCATGTGGCGTCGTAGGAGAAGTGACAAAAGTAAAATATTCATAAAAAAAGTAGTAGCGGTGTTCCCAGGGCGACATTTTTCAGAATTTTTTTTTGTAAGTATTAAATGGTTTCCTACGCGTCAATCTGTGGTGTAGGTATTTTAGAAAAAAAAATTTTTGAAAGAATTAATTTTTTGTAAGAATCAATATTTCTTGTAAGAATGGAAGGAAAACTAATAAAAGTAAAATATTCATAAAAAAAGTATTCGCGGAGCTCCCAGGACGCGCATGGACGCATCCTGTCCATCTCCTCGCTGCCTTTCGACCGCTTCATGTGGCGTCGTAGGAGAAGTGACAAAAGTAAAATATTCATAAAAAAAGTAGTAGCGGTGTTCCCAGGACGACATTTTTCAGAATTTTTTTTTGTAAGTATTAAATGGTTTCCTACGCGTCAATCTGTGGTGTAGGTATTTTAGAAAAAAAATTTTTTGAAATAATTAATTTTTTGTGGTGCCATCTGTGCCATACCGTGGAAAATTTCTTCTGGCAAAACCATTATATATACATTTTTAACCTTCAAATACAATACTTTTACTATTTTACTAGAAAATTTAATATTACTTACGTAATTTCGAAAGTATGCCAAATAATAAGACAATTATATAAATACAGTACACGCATACAAGTTACTTTGCAATGCTTTTACACCGTTTTCCACCGTTTTGCACAATGGCGTCACAAGGCTATACCAAAGAGGAGGTATAATAAGAGGCGTCACTCGACAATGACAGAAATAACCTAGGGAAATCACTAGACAACCAATTTAAATGCCCATTCGGCAATGATCGCTAAGCTTCGGCAATGATCGGTCAACTTCGGCAATAATCAGCCAATTGCGGTAAGGTACATTTAGTCGATTTGAATATCCCGCTCGAAATAGACAACCAATTTAAATGCCAAGGTCAAGCAAGGACTTCAAAGGTTCCGCCCGGAGTGACGCCTCTTATTATACCTACTCTTTGGCTATACCAATGAAGGACGCTATTTCTAAAACTTATATTCGGCTGTAGAGGACACCACCAGTCGTCCCTCACATCGCAGCCCCTTCCGTCTTTCGCTGTAACTCCCCGGAACTAGGCACTGTCCTTCAGGTCCATGCTTATGACACAGCCTAGGGTGAATTCCACTTACGCCCAAATCGCCCGTGAGTTTCATTAGGGTAGGTTTCCTTGTACGCGACTGGACGCATCGTCAAGAACTTCAAAGCCGATTTTCTCGAAAATGAAGCGCAATAACAAAAAATTTCATTCCTTTTTCTCGAGTTATTTACTAGTTATAAATCGAAAAGAAAGAGTAACTTTTTTCCATATCGCGCTTCATTTTCGAGAAAATCGACTTTCAAATTCTCGACGATGCGTCCAGTCGCGTACAGGAGAACCCACCTTAATGAAAATCACGGGCGATTGGGGCGTAAGTGGAATTCGCCCCCTAGTCACACCGCGAAAGAGCCAATCAAAGTGAACCGTGTAAATTCGCCTTCAGGCGAGAATATCTTCATTGCGCAGCGCGCGAACGAGGTGACGACACTGACGACTCTGGGTGCGTTCCGATTTTCGCAGTGAGTGCAGAAATCGCAGCGATTCAGGCGGTCTTGAAATTTAAAAATGCTACTATGGAAAAAGAGACGTTGTTTACAATAACCTCGATACTATTAAATAATAGTGATAATGAAATCAGCAGCTGTGATTCGTCTGATGAAAGCGAAAATGAAGATGATATTAACTTGCCATTTAGAATCAGAATTAATATACATATCATTAATTGTAAACAAAACACTCGGACAGATTATGTTTGCCTAAAAATGACAGATTATGGAGAACATTGTGGAGGTTATTCCGGGATATTCGATAATAAGTATGTAATTATACATTTGTATTAAAAAAAACATCACATGAAGTTTCTTCGGAATAATAACGTAAAAAAGTGGCATTGTAATCATGAGAGAATTAATTGTTTTTATTACTTTTCATTAACCCTTAACTGGTATACTGTTTTTTTCAAACGTAACTGGTATACTGGGGTCTTGGCAGACCCCAAGTGAAACAGGACACAGAAATTTGTAAAGTCGACACTAGATCCAACCTCTATGGATATTTTGTTGGTAGGTAATGTATAAAATAATAGAAGCGTAGAAAGTTAAACTATTATTATAAAATTAATTAGAAATTCAGTTTACAAACCTAGACAATCAAAAATTTTGCAGGCAACTTTGCGTGCTTGGGGTCATGACCGACCCCCAGGATACCAGTTAAGGGTTAAATTGTATCAGCTATTTCCAATAGAGAAATTCAAATAATCAAAGATTCGAAAAACAAATACGCATGCGCGCGCGCAGTGACTGCTTCACCTCTGAAATTCTGCGTTTGCTGCACGCTCGCTGCACCGGAAGTAGTATCGTATTGGTGGAAAATGAGAGAAATTCTAGGGAATCTTACGATGCCACCAATACGATGCCACCAATTTCATGCACTCACTGCGAAAATCGGAACGCACCCTCTTTCACCAGTTTCACCAGGGGGTGGACAGTAGTATAGGCGCCGTGAAGAAACATAGTTCATCCCGTTTTGAGTATACACTAGATGGCGTTGTTTCGCCCCCCACGCCCCTCACTCCGCTGGCGCTAGGTTGCGTCTGTCTTCGTTGCACTCAGTAATCAGTTCAAATCAGTTGCACGTGGCCGCCATTCACTGCCATTGTATCTGATTGTCAGCAATCATCAGCAATTGTCAGTGATATTTTTGTCGGTAAAGTGCAGTAAATTGTATTCATTGTAAATCTCATGTAATTATCAAATACGGTATTTTTTTACTTTGTAACAAACAATTAATTGAAAACCCAATACCTCGTAACGCCTCATAACCTATGATAACCTATATATGAGGTGCGGTTTGGAAATCCACGAGGTTATGACAGCAAGTCATATGAAACATGTATTTTCCCTTCAATTTTTCAAAAAGGAATAACAGATGGACTGTAATCTTGATATATAATAAAAAAATTCTTTAAAACAATTTCATTACCTTTTTCTTATTCATAAAACACACTTTTGTGAATAAGAATTTAATAAAATGAAGAGACCAATAGAGAAATATGCAGAAATACATAATTAGTTATTACAAATAGTTACTGTAACAACTAATTATGTATTTCTGTATGTTTCTCTATTGGTCTCTTCATTTTATTAAGTTCTTTAATTATATATCATCACATTATCTGAATAATATCTCCATCATCTGAACGGCCATCTATTATCTTATCTTGGGGTTCTGAGTATACACTAGATGGCGTCACTGGCGTCTATCCTTCTTCACTCTTAAGCATTGGAGTGTCCACCCCCTGAGTTTCACTGAGTTTCACCCACTGATATATATACTATGGATACGAGATTCCCATAAGCTGGCTGTACAGCGGTTGAAGCGAATTGAAGGGTCATTTTAGATGCCCGCGCCTCTACCGTTAAACCGATGTATTAAAGGAAATAGCGCGAAGTTTGAAAAATGTGGTTTATAACAGTTTAAAAGAATAGTGTAATATAATGTATTATTATATTATGTACATAATGTAGTATAATCATATAATACGAATTGGTTGTATCATGGTTGAAATTCAAAAAAGGTAATCAGAGCAAATGAAATTCATGAAAATAGTGAAATAAATATATAAATGTAATATAAAACGAACTGAAGTAATGATTAACGAAGGTCGCAAAAAGTGAATTTAAAATATTTGTAAACAGTTTTGTCGTTTGCTTTATTGTTATGGATAAAGGAGATGTAGGTATGCATTTCTTACGTTTTAAGAGCAGCATTAAACGAAATTGAATTCATAATAATACTAAAATAAATTTATTAATCTTACAATACATAGAAATATGTACAGGTGGGTACAATTATTTATTTTCTTCTAGGGTTACATAATACATATTATCTAAAATATTCATTACATAAGCTAACGTAGAGATGTAAAGAAACTTTCATTTTAACATTTTATCAACGTAGACACACTTTCTTACCTGTGCAATTAACTTCCATTAAAACATTCCTCCACGGTTCATGGTGTTCTTTATCAGATATTATAGCCACATCTTGAGCATTATCTGAAAAAGATATAACTGTGGATGTATCAATGAGAGTATTTACATGTAAAGCAGAAAGAAAAACTTGTAAAAGAAAAAACATTCAAATACATTAACTATCAATTTTTGTGTGTATACTTTTATAACGAATACTTAGTTTTAATAACTTTTATGAGCGATGAAACACTTTTTTACCTCTACAATTTGTTCCAACCAAAACGTCCCGCTGTTCTTGAAACCTTGCCTCTTTTGTTAAAATTGTAAGCACAGTTCCCGGTTTTAAACGTTTCCTATTATAGTACACTACAAAAGAGTCTTGTGTAAAATGATCTGAACACAAGAAAGTACTGCTTTTAATACGCAGTCCTAAACCGATTAGTTTCAACCACTCTTTATATAATTATTCGTCTCGTGGAAATCTACGCATAATCGTACGGAAATTAGAACAAAAATATATCAGTACTATTGAAAATTGATAAGAGGTTATGTTATCTTTACGTACTTGTGTAATGTCGTATTTTTCTTACTGTTGCTCAAATTCCCACAAAATACACATTTGCCCACCTTGAAAATTGATTTGCATTACCACTATACACTGCACAATTTATCTAATTTTGCCAATAAACACTTTTTAAATACTCGCGTCAGCAACAGATCGCGGGGCGAAGGGAAGTAAAGTACATCGGTTCAACGCTAGAGGCGCATCATGCACCTTCAAATCGCTTCAAGCATCTCCAATCCATAGTATATATATCAGTGGTTTCACCATCTTTCACACTGTGTGCGGTTCATGTTTAAGGTCTAAGGTCACGTGTACTTTTGCTCAATCCTGTTCATTCATAAGCACTTGTTAAGTATGTGTACAGCGCTGAGCATTACGCTGAGAAGTGTAGCGATAGTTTTCATGAATTAAACACATTCACCCACAAACACTATGGATTCACGCAAGCAAGGAAGAACAATTCATAGCGAGGCACGAAATATGGTGAGCAGAATTATTAAAAAATGCGACGAAGAAGCTAAGAACGGTCAGCCTCTCCACTTACTACAGCAAGCGAACATCCGTGCGGCCGATTACGCTGGCGTGTCGGTGAGGACGATCAGCAGGATTCGGAAGGAAACCACGGAATCTGGGGAAAAGCAGTTATCTTCGCCAGGCAAGAAACGTCCGCGACGAATTGGTAAGAAATTTCATTGTTCCGAGGAAAATCGGACAATTATAAGGAACATCATTTACGAGTTCTACATAGAGAACAAAATTGTACCGCCCGCCGCGAAATTGTTAGACGCGATACGGGAGAGAATAGATTTCCCGTGGACGAGACACACGCTCTACAGGCTGTTAAAAAGCATGGGATTCAAATATATGAAAAACAACAGCGTTAAGAAAATTTTGATCGAAAAACCGAATATCGTCCGCTTGAGATCGAAATATTTAAGGGCTGTGCAATATTACAGAGCGCAGAAGAGGAACATCATTTACATAGGCGAAATGTGGGCAGACGGCAGTTTGTGCTTCAGCAAAGGCTGGCAGAACGAAGACTTGCTAGAAATACTGCAAAATAAAAGTTCCTCCCACCGGCTGATAATCGTCCATGCCGGCGGGAAGAACGGATTCGTAAACGGGGCGGGTCTGATCTTCAAGTCGCAGACGACCAGCGGCGACTACCACGGGCAAATGAACGCTCTTAATTTCGAGAAATGGATCACGGAGAAACTGTTGCCGAACGTTCCGCCGAATTCGGTGATAGTGATGGAGAACACGCCTTACCACGGCGTACAATTGAATAAGCCGCCGTCCAAGTACAGCATGAGGAAGGACATGATAGACTGGCTGACAGAAAATAACATCCCGTACGCGGAAACGATGAGGAAGCACGAATTGTCGAAGCTCGTACAGCAGCACAAGAGATCCGGGAAGATATATAAGATAAACGAGATAATAAAGGTGCACGGGCACGACGTACTGAGACTGCCGCCGTACATGTGCGAATTAAATCCGATCGAATTAGCCTGGGTGGAGGTCAAGCGAAAGATTCGAGAGAAAAACACTACTCCGACTCTTTCGTGCGGCGATTTAGAGATATTCATTCGGCGAGCTATGCAAGAAGTTACGCCGGTTGGGTGGGAAAACTTCTGCGTACACGTCGAGAGGATCGAGGAGGAATATTGGAAGAAGGACGGCTTGTTAGAGGATTTCCTGGAGAACTTAACGCTGGAATTAGAAAGCAGCGAGTCCGACGATTCGGATGATTCCGACGATTCTGACGATAGCGCGTCCTCGGAAGATTTATAGGGTAAGAGAGCATGAGAATTATGATTACGGGTGGTTTGCGCTGATACAAAGAGCTAAAATATGACCCCGATCGGAGGATTTTTATGAGCGCGAAATGCGAGATCGTTTTTTTCATCGAGATGTTATGGCGTTTTCGGACGGGCGCACTGAGTGCGAATTTTGGCCAATCGGAGGCGAAAAAGTTCACACTCTTCGCTTCCGATTGGGTAGGGTTCGCACTCGGGCCGAAAACGCCATTAGTTAAAAACGATCTGCGCGAGATCGTGTTTGGGCGTATTTTCATTAGGGGACACTCGGCAAACCAGTCGCGGTAGTTCCCCGAACTTATTGTGATTCGCTCTGATTCGCAAAACGCTCGAAAAATAGGTGATCTTTAGGATTTTTTTTTTCGAAAAAATGTACATCTTGCGGTAAAAAAACTTGATGGTCTTTCTTTATTCGTTCTTCAAGGATATGAAAACATTTTTTTTTTTTAATCTCCTATAATGGTTCGAAGTTTACGTGGCGCTCGGTGCACTGCTGCGACAAAAGAGGCGTAAACGGCGGACAGTGGAACTCGACGTAGGATTGTCTGAAATCGAAAAACCAACGATATTCTTATAGATTATATCAATCGCTATCGCATCAGCCGTTAAGAAGGCAAATAAAGGAAAAAGGCGATGTTTGGTAAGCGTTTGAACACGAACATGCGGAAAAGGGAGTAATTCTGCGCCTAAAAATGTTAATAACGAAGAACTATGACCTCTAAAATGAATGGTCAAAGGGTGATGCGATAGTTAGTTCAATTACAAAGAAAATGCCACCAAGTTTTTTGGAATCGGTTAATAATTTCTTTTGTTATGCTGTCCACCGTTCGGAAACATCATGATTCGAGAAAAACGCGTTTAAAGTATTACGTGAGCGCCAAGTGGCCGGGTTTTACCCATGCATTTGCCGCTACTCAAATGCCTATATCTTCGGGAATTTTACGAATTTCCAAAAATCTTTTTAAACACGTATTCTTAAAAGGTTTAACATTCGAAAAATGAAATAAAAAAAATCGATTTTCAGACCGGACGGTCCCCTTAATGTTCACATAAACACGTAAATAGTTACAATTTTGCAATAAATTAATACTTTTACACCAAAATATAATATAATAACCTGTTAAAGTGTCCCTCATCTGAATACAAAAACCTTTGCATGAAATATGCATGTATACTTTCTAAAATAAATTCCTAAACAATCGTTCTTCTTCCTCCTGACTGTAAATAACCCCCATTTTTGATAAGGATTTGGGTAAATTCATCAAAATCATGCGCATCTTTGAAAAAATGTTACTATGCTTTAAGGAGGGACAACAAGGTAATGGTCCCAAAAGTAAAAGTATCTTTGGAAAAATTTATCGAAAGCAAACTACTGAACGAATCTTTCTGAAATTTTCAGGACCTTTTATTGGATATTTAAGTTACACGAATATCTTTTTTTAAATTTATTTAAAGCAGATTTATAAGCTGTAGGGGATCAGTAAGTTTGCGCTCCAAAAAAATTCCGCTGCCATGTTTGACAGTTTTCCGACGAAACGGTTCGAATGAAATGAAAAAACCGAAAAGTTTTAGAAACTATAAGCGGGTGGCTATGGCACAACGCGTTCGATTTGGAAAATTTTGCAAAATGACAAAATGGCGGATCTGGGGAAATTTGATATTTTGTTCTAGAAAATTAACCTCTTCCGTTGAAAGAGAAATAGAAGGAAACGGCCAATCAAAAAAATCTCCCGTCGTGCCATAGCCATCCGCATACGGTTTCTAAAACATTTTGGCTTTTTGATTTTAGAAGAACCGTTTCGTCGAAGACAATTTTTTGCAGCGCTAAGTTACTGGTCCTGTACAGCTTATAAATCTGCTTTAAATAACTTTCAAAAAAGATATTCGTATAACTTAAATATCCAATAAAAAGTGCTGAAAGTTGCTAAAAGATTCATCAAGTAGTTTGCTTTTTATAAATTTCCAAAGAGACCTATAATTTTCGGGCAATTACCCTGTTGTCCCCCCTTAATTGTTTAAAAATGCAATCTTTATCTCAATTAAAAAAATATTATTTCTTTATTCATTTCTGCGAATTCTCTCGTACAGCTTATTTACATAAAAGCACACTAATAAGGGACAGGCACAGTATCAGGGACATCTACCCTACATATATACATAATTACATGAAATTAGTATTTATTTTACGTGAAAAGACAATAAAACACGTTACGTGCACTATCAATTGGTTATTTTTTATATCCTTGTTTCAAATTATAACCTATCTAATTTTCTTTCATAGATGGCGCTAGTAAATAAGCAAACATTGAAACCGTCACTATCGTTGCCGACTTACGATATTGTAATTTGTAAATACTTCAAGAAACTACAAAAATGTCTGATGAATCGATTCACGATATGGCTTATCACGGTAAAACCTCAAATATTAAGCGTCTTCTGAGTGAAGATGATGGCTTAAAAACATCTAAGGACAACGTGGGTACTCAATTCTCCGAAATACTTTTTCAGGTTATGTTGTCACCTAAACAAATTTCTTTCCTCAGAACGGACGAATGTTAATTCATTGGGCAGCACTGGGAGGCCATGACGAGTTGGTTCGATTTTTATTATCTCTCGATGTACCTGTAGACCCTACCGACGATGTAAGTGTATCGTGTTTATTTACGCGGCAAAAAAAACGATCCACCCGCAATTTACCGCAACACAGTTGCACAATAGATTACAAAAATTTTTTTCGTGATTGTCAGTCCTTTGTCAGTGTCGCCAACATGTACATATACCATGGGTATATTATTTGGAAGCAACGCATGAAATCAAAGATCTAATTTCTCTTCTTGCCTTCCCTGAAGATTCCTATGTTGACTAACAAGAAAACGTTCCCAACCCGAAAATTCTAATTTTAACGAAACTGTGTGAATGTAGAGCATATTGGACTGTGCAAGGAGCAATTTTTTCCGTGTGAAAATTCAGTTTGATGGGGTGAATCAGCTCGTAAAGTTTTTCGTATTTTTTTTTTTTTTTTTTTTTTATAAATATGGCACCCTGTACCATATTTGATCCTACATAAAACCCTTTAATCTAATTACTATTTGTTACACCCAATATGTATTTATATAATGTTAGATTAACGAAATACATCGATTTGAATGTTTAGACAGACATGACACCGTTAATTTTGGCAGCGTCAGCCGGCCGTGAAAAAGTTGTCAATACTCTATTGACCGAGGGTGCAAATGTTAATGCTACAACACAAGAAGGTCATTCGGCGCTGCAATATGCGGCATCGAAGAATTGGAAATCTATCTGCGCTGCTTTGCTAGAAAAGGATGCAGATGTCAATATAACTGATAAACGCGGCGCGACGCCGTTGCATAGAGCCGCGTCGAAAGGCAATATTGCTATTGTGAAACTTCTCGTGGAGTGTGGGCAGAAGTTGAATATAGGTAGATATTACACGAACTTTCATTTTTTCCATTTCCCTAAAAAGTTTTACAGAATACAACAATGCATCCATAATAAATTTATGATAAATTTTTTCGTATAAAAAATATACATTTCGACTAATATTTCAGTTTGTTAATTTTAAAGAATCCATTATATTCGTATTCCTGGCGAAAGAATCTTTTTAAAAGAAATATTATTTCCATGTACTTGAATTAAAATTGGAAAGCACGAGAGCTATAATTTTCGGAGCTAACAATTCGGCAAGTTCGTGCATTAACAATAGGAATCATTAAAATCAAGCTTTTTTCATTCCGTTGCTTGTAAAAATTATTTAACGATGTTAGATAGATATATGCAATTTAAAATATTTATAATATATTTATATCTAACTGGAGAATTTTTAAAACACGAATTCACCGTCATCGCCAATATTACGTTTGTAATTTTGATATTTTGACTTACAAAATTTCAGACAACAAAGATGCCGAAGGCAACACTGCTCTTCATCTGGCGTGCGAAGAAAATCGCGTGGACGAAGCTAAACAGCTGGTTACGCGTGGCGCTAATGTATTAGTGAAGAACAAAGAGGAGAAGACTCCTTTGGATCTTGCGAGTCCAGGATTGGCGCGACAGCTGAAAGAAATCAAGGAAAGCACATCGTAAATGATAATGAAAACAATGTACTAATGTCGTTGGCTCAGTGGTGTTCAATCCTTGTCTCTTTCTTACATTAAAGGCAAAATTATTTGAACTTCTCGTGTCGTGAATAATTATTTCCATTCAGCGAATTATTTACATGAATATAACAAATTTTTATTGTATCATTGCTTTTATTAAATAAAGTCAGAGGTAAATAGTTTTAGTATGTATATGGTTAAGTCGGCGACGAGATCAATAGCACGGCAAATAATATACAAATACTTGAAAATATACAAAAGTTGAATGTATCAACAGCCAAACGCCAGCTATAAATCTCCTCTATCTTTTTTGTTTTTTTCTTTCATTAAATCGCATTATAACATTTATACGTCTGTTGTACTTACATATAGTGACAGAACAATAAATAATCTGTTCCGACATCGACAAATTTTGTTTATATTGCGTTTCTTTCCGTATAAAGGACGCGAAAGAAAAAGATTCTGTGAAAAAGGTCTAGTAGCCTGTATAATGTTAAAATTATTGCGACGAGCGGTACTACAATAATAATTCATCGGCTAGTAAATAAATAATCGATTGAAAATCACTGACCGAGTAACGATTCCTCTATCATTCAGTTTTCAGCATTTATTACGCTCTCTTAGCATACTTCATTGTCAATAATAGTTGATTTATATTTATATAAAATGTATCAAAAAGTTCGTTATTTCCGCTGGTCGAATTTTATCCACCTTTTCTATCGCTCTTTCTTCTTTTCATCTACTCGGTTTACTTTTTTTAATGGTTAGTCTGTTCCAACTCCGTTGGAATTCGTATTCTTAAGAGAAGAGATGATCGCATCAGCGTCCGAAATAAATTTCTTAAATAAAAACGCACCAAAGTTCAGGGGCAATATCTTCTGCGCTTATTTACACAAACTCGCAATGATTTGCGGCTAACGTAAGGTGACCTGGGGATTTCGTTTTCGTTTAGAGATATTTTGGATGGATCATAAAAAATATGTCATTCTCATCGTAATGATTGATTTTGATAGATATATCACTGAGTGTTTTAAGCTTCTTTTGTTACGAATAAAATATCGTAACGATATCCCGCGTAAAGAAATACGTGGTACTTTAATTACTCACGAAATTTTGACCTAAAAATCTGGCGTGATTAAGAATGAAATCGAAGCTGAGCGAATTATTATACAGTCACTTCTCCGATAATTCATTTTCCCTGAATGCTTGAAATTAATTAGGAAACGTAATGTAGAAATACAATTGGAGCATTCTAGAAGTATGCGAAAATACTTTATTGCTATCGATATAAATTATTTTCGATAGATAATTATTTTGAAAAGAACAAACTGGAGGAAACTTGAAAGAGATCCCAGCTATAAATATACACACGGCTCGCTCACTTTAGCATGGAATTCACGCTCTCCGAAATTTTGTTTAACACATTAGTTCGTAATAGAAATAATGATTATTATAGTACGATTTAGCACGGTTAATGGAATATATTTTTTTTACAATCATCCAAAATTTCTAAAGGAAAAGAAATACCATCTGTGAAAAGGTTGTCGACATATCGGCGGCGTCTCGAGTTTTCCACACAAGAGATCCTGCGGCTTGTATCTTCTCTCTATGTTTTTTGAGCCCAAAAGGGGCTCGAGCAAAAGCTCCTGTAGTATAAAATTCACCGCACGAACGCCATGCGTCGGCATTTACGTTTCCCTCTCGACAGACACAATTCATTACAGTATCTCTCTTTATTTGCGAAATTATAATTTATTTCTTATTAAGTAAATCTGTCGAAAATGTGTATAACGTTTATTAAATTTATTCAAAAGATTTTCAGATTTAATTATAACCGTGTCGCGTGGCGAGAAATAACGGTCCACGATGTATTGGGTGGCAGTTCAATTGCAGATTTGAAAAGCCCGCCTAAAAAATCACTAGAAAGCTGTTTAATGTAAAAACAGGCCGGTTTCGTTCATATACAATTGCTTAACCGTATCAAAAAATATTATAACCCTGATGTATATAGAGTCCGCGATAAGGCGCGTTGCATCCAGCGAACAATATTTCCGCACGAAAAAAAAAAAAATACGAATTCTTAATGTTTCCGCGTAATCATTTAACTGTAAGCTTCTCGAGTTTCGAGGCATCGAGCTCGGTCGCGCGTGTTGTATATTTAGGCACATTCGGCGGAAAAGATACCTACGAGATATATCCGCCTCTTCGTTTAACCTTGATGCTTGTTAATATAAAAAAAAAAGACCGACCGGACGAAATCATTAAGAATGCTGCTTTCGGCGTAAATGTTGCTTTCCCGGATGCGCCGCACTTTATAGGACACTCTGTATATGCGTACATACATGTACACGCGTAATGTGTATAATCGGCCGTTAACCTCTTTTTGTCTCGAGTTCCAAGCTGGGAACACTCTCTACAATAGCCATTCGACTAAACAATGATTAAAATTTCAAGACGATAACTGCAAAGGTGCATTTCATCATTTATTTTGTACGTTTTTGATTTAATTGCAGGTTTCCTCAATGAACAACGCTCACGTCTGCCACTTATTTATTTCACCTACGAGAAAATAATACCTTTTTTTCTTCCCTATAAATTGGTTCTCTTACTTTAAAGCTTAGTATCTCCGTTCGTTATGTTCCGGCAAAAAGAGGTTAAAAATGCGTCATCTTTGAATGCACGAGAAATGCACAAGCTGTAAAAAAAAAATGCATGTATAAAAACATTGCTGTTCCGTACTCCCGTTTTATCTTCCTCGATCTCATTTCACGGCTGTTCGAATGATTCAACTTCAAACGCATCGAGAAATCTCCATTGGAACGATTACTTCCTCGATTAAAAACGCGCGAGTGGTGAAATTATGAAGACGTTTCTCAAAAGCGTGAAGAACCGTCAATGTACAAACTATGTTAGAAAAATTGATCTTGTTACTGCCATACACTTATAAGCTCATGCATGCTAGGAATAACTGTTTCAAGAAGCTCTCGCGAATTCTTCAATGCATTTGAAATCGAATGGCACGAAACGAAAAAGCTGTCGATCCACGATCGGCCCCTAAGTACCAATTGATAAATCTCGATCATCGATCTCCGGTTCGTTCCGACAGGCAAGTCACAATTCAATCGAAAACAAAACAAAAAAAAAACTGTTATTCAAAGCAGAAATGAAGAAACGTAAAGAGTATATCTCTTAGAAATAATAATACTTTTCTCTCTCAAAATACGGTTTTTTCAATCTAAAACCTCTTTCGCGCACAAAGTATACTTACATGTAAGAGAGTTCATACTTCTCGCGGAATAGCTTCTGATTGTCTCAAAGTGTTCTAGTTCTCTCAATGCATCCTTGAAACTCTTCGCAGTATCGAATCCTTCGCCTCGAAACGTTGCAAACCTTTGCCGCATATTTCTGTATTGTCAGTCTTGTTTAAAAACTACTTTCTTCGAACACCTTGATCGACAAACAGTGTAGCCCGGTTTTTTTTTTTTTTTTTTTTTTTTTTTTTTTTTTTTTAAATTTCGTGGTCGCTAACCTCTCGGAACGATGCCCAAATCGTCCATCATTGGCTCGATTATTAAAAATAATTACAAATAACATATTACAATTTTTTTCGCGATAAAAATAAAAACTGAGATAATAATAATTAATAATAATGTAACTATAATAGATATTAATGCTGCCTAAATGCGGTGTTACTTCGTTATCGATTATGCAGCCCCAATAATATATTTCTAGTCTTAACCTTACCCGACGAAGTAGTAGCATTTTCCGCAAAAAATCACGAAGGTAGTCGAAAGGGAATATGTCGTTCAGAAAGTGTTTAAGATAAAAGCTTGTACAAAGTATGGCATTCCAGCACTGCTAATGCATAATGGCATATTTAACGTACAAATCCTAGTCTACGAGTACCTTGCGCGCTGAATTCGTTGGAAAGGAATCCGATGCGAATTTACTTGTGAAGATCCTTCACCGTAAATCACCAATGACGCGGGTTGTCATTGGTAAGCTTGTCGGGGAAACGGGCAAGGGAGATGTTTTCCAGAGGAGGTTCGTTATTTTTTGCGGAATTCCGGAAGAAGGGGGGTAAAATACTACTCGGTATGGCCCTGTCGGGTCTCTTTATGTACAGAAGAAAGCCGCCCTCGTCTAATGGCATCGTTGGGTGCATAGGAATCGACTCCCGAACTCGGGGACACGAGCTCTCTGTTTGGAACTCTGTATTTTTTTTCGTAGCAGATCTTGCGCGCACCTCTTGGACCTGGGTGTTTTTTTTTTTTTTTTTATGGGTTTCCTGCGTTGTGAGGGTTGAATAAGTGGTGTATTCTTTCGTTCAGTTGACAGTTTCCTCACCATCGATGCTTTCGTCCTGCGTCGTCGAGTCGTCGCCGGAACCACCAGTTTGAACGGCGCCGCGTTTCAGACGCGTCGAGCTAAGACTGATTGGAGGCCCACCTCGTCTGCGAAGAAGTTCCGTCAGTTTTACTTAGGTTACATGGTACCGGAAGAACGTGAGGGGGTTTCGTAAGAAACAAAGCAATCTTGAAGCTCTTGAAATCGATACTGACAAGGGAACACCGCGAACCCGGACTCACCGATTGGAACCCAATTTGTGGGTTTTTAGAGTGACTCAAAACAAGAACAACGGTGTGTTTCATTTGGGCCCTAGCGCCCTTTAAGGGGGTGAAAACTAACCTCAAAGTCAAGTTTCACTTTTTCGCGTATAACTCTCAATGTACAACAGACAGAAAAAAATGTTTCAAACAAAAGTTTAATGGTGCAATAAGCGCTGAAAACTTGCGTTAACAAAATTTTGAAAAGAGTTTAAAAAGAAAAATATCTGATGAAAAAAAACTTTTTCAAATATTTTGTTAACGGACGTTTGTAGCGCTTATTGCACCATTAAACTTTTGTTTGAAACATTTCTTTCTGTCTGTTGTACTTTGAGAGTTATACGCGAAAAGGTGGAAGTGCCAATTTGACTTTGAGGTTAGTTTTCACCCCGTTAAAGAGCGATAGGGCCCAAATGAAACACGTCGTTGTTCTTGTTTTCAGTCATTAAAAACCCACAAAGTTGCGTTCCGATCGATGAGTCCGGGTTCGCGGTGTTCCCTTGTAAGTGCTTTCCACCAAGAACTACTTTCTAATATACCTTCTCAACCGTTTGAAATTGAAACTTTGTATTTAAAGGTGAAAAATGACAAAAAGTACGCGTCTTGTATAGATAGAGTATATTTTATTTTGTTATATTTTTGTAATTCCGCCAATATTAGAAAAACTAAATTTTCAAAATAAGTACAAATATTTATTTACTATTTTAATTGTATTTTTTGCGAAAAATGGAAAACCGGTTTAACCCGGTTCTTTGGGAATAGTGGAATTCGAAAACAGTTTTTTTCAAAAGTCAGTTTTTGTATAAACCCTAGAGGTGTGCAAGTTGCGCGGAGGACTCCGTGTAAAGAAATAAAACGGAAATGTCGATTGTAAATAACGGGTTACATCTACCTAGTCCCAGGAAAATAGAAAAAAATTAGGTTTTTTTTTAAAACGTAGAGGCGGAAATCCCCTTTTTGTACTAATAGGTACGGTTATTAATTAGATTTTTCCAAATTTGGATTGATGAATAATAATAATAAAATAAGTCGTAGCTGTCAATAGGAAACGACAAGGACCCTTTAACTATAATATAAACTGTGAATAGCGTAATTTAGGGCAGTAATAATAATTTAATTCGTAAACTAACCAAAACTCGGGGTATTCTTGAAACCTGAAGAATTTTCATTTGTACCATGCTTTTCACGTAGGGTATGAACTGTTCTTTTTTCCTCGACGCCTAGATATTTTAATACAGTATAATAATTTCTTACTTTCAAATGAATTTTCGATAATAAAAATGGCTACGAAGAATTCGAAAATAAATTTGTTCCGATAATTATAACACGTAATGTAGGGTAGATGTACCATTTGTGGCCACTGTCTTATTAATTCCGATATATTAAGCATTCCTTTCATTACAATGAATGAAGCTGTCTAAGGGTGGGTTATGTTGGCAACATTTCTACTACTTTATACTGTTTTGTTGTCCCGTTTTATTTAATTATCATATGTGAATGTCCAAATCTTTGATAACTTTCCACATCCTTGCAAATGGTGCTTAGCATACGACTGGTAACAAAACAATTAGTTACTGTATTTAACAAGAGTACGGATGAAGTTTTATACATATTTATATTAAAAAACAAATATTTTTGAGATTTAAAAAATAATTTCAACTATATAACCTAAACTCTAGTGGAATTAGACACTGACCAAAAATGGTACATCGAAAATGGAATTGTACCATTCGTGGCCACGTAATGGCCATAAACAGTCCACGGTACAACCATTTTTGGTCAGTAGGCATTCTCATTAGCAACTTATCGTACAATACCTAATTATTGTAAAATTATTATACAATAGTTAGCGAAAAAATTCTTCTAAAGTCGAAGATTTTTACGATTCGTGAAAAGTCATTCGATGATGTCTTCAACGAAATTCTTTTATGGCCCGAAAAGCAAATCATAAAGCGAAAGCGGAAAGCAGTTGAACATTTACCTGCTGTAATAACATCAGACAAATGGATGGAGATCATGTTGGCCAAAAAAAAAGAAAAGGAGAACAAAGAAGAGGAGAGAATGATTAATAAAGAAAAAAGACTAGCAAAAATAGAAGAAAATAAAAAGATTAAAGCCATAAAGTTCGAAGAAAGGAATAAGAAAAAAAAACAGAAAAAGCAAAACCTGTCGCTACCAAAAGAAAAAGTAAAAAGGATACTTATTGGCAGTTAATATTATTTTTGTGCAGCAAGTATTGTATTATTTGTTCAGTAGTGAACATTTGTAATAAATTAAAAACTACAATTCTTACTGTGGGTCTTTCGTATTACCAATTCTATAAGTGGCCACAAATGGAAAGCCGGCTGGCCAAAAATGGTACTCTAGTGGCCACAAATGGTGCAAAACAGTCTGGCACGATAATATAATGATTTTAAATAATTATGTTTAAAACATTGTTCAACGTAGAATATTTTAATTATCTATATATTGTGGATTACACTTATATATTCTTTACTTTTGTGTACGTATTCTTTTGTAAGTTATGTATCTGTGAGTGGTACGGAAATCCTTCAAGTGGCCACAAATGGTACATCTACCCTACTTTTTCCTACAACTCATGAACAGTCGCGCAGTTATTCTATTCTTGTTCATATCTAATTGCGCACTGTCTTCGGATTAAAACGTAGCAGTAAATAATTTTTCAAATAAAACTGACTCACCTCAATTTATTTTTAAGGTTTGCCACTTCTCTGGTCAACTCTTCCTGAGATTCCAGCATATCGTCTATTTCCCTCTGTGCTTTCCTCTTCATTGCTTTATGCCTGCTAATTTCTTCCTCCGCTTCGTCAAGCTGCCGCTTCAAAGCCTTCATTCTTGCGTTTACTTTCTCTGCTTGCTCCTTATATTGGTCCGAGTTTCTTCTCTCATCTTCCAACTGTAGGCTCAATTCCTTCAATTTCTTCTCTAACTTTCTGTTGATCTTTTGCTGAGCGAATCTCTCCTTCGCTTCGGTTTCCAATTGCTCGTCGAGGTTATTAATCTTAGATTCTAATTGCTGGATGGTAGCTTTGGTCTTTGCCCTCTGAGCGGTCTCCAATTCCGTTAATTTCGCTTTCAATTCCTTATTTTGCCTCTCCAGCAGCAGTTTGTGCGACTCCAATTTCTGTGTGGTCGATCTCTCGGTGGTTAGATCGTTGGTTAGTTGTTCGATGGTTATCTGCGCCTTTCTAGCCCTGTCCATCAGTAATTCGGCGTTGGACTGTTCTTCCTCCAATTCTTCTTCCAACGTTGCGATCCTGGCTTCCAGTCTTCGCTTCTCATCCAGCATCAGCGTGCCCTTGTTAGCGTTGTTGTTCAGCTCCTCTTGTAATTCATCCCTCTCGTTCTCGGCAGCTCTTCTAGCTCGTTCGCTGCTGGCAAAATCTTCAGTCAACTGCATCAAATCTGCCTCTAAGCTCTTCACTTTCCTCTCGGTCTCTTTGGCACTGGCAGCAAGCTCGTCCCTGGCGGCTCTGGCCTCCTCGGTCTCTCTGGTGCAATCCTTTATCTGGGTCTGAAGTTTCTTCAGCTGCTTCAACGCGTCCTCTTTCACTTTATTGTGCATCTCCAGCTGCTGCTCGATATCCTTATAATCCGCCTCCATTTTCTTGCGTTGCGCAATGGCGGCAGCCCTCTGCTTCCTCTCGTCCTCTAGTTCCGCTTCGAGGTCGCGCAACTGTTTCACCAGCCCTCTTCGCTTCTCCTCGGCCTGCTCTTCCTTCGCTTGCAAATCTCGCTCGAACTGAGCCCTCAGAGCTTGCATGTTCACTTCCAGACGCAACTTCGCGTCCTCCGTGAACTGCAATTCGTCTTCAAGCTCCTCCACTTGGGAACGTTGCTCCGCCAATTGAGACTCGAGGGCACGCTTTGCCTTCTCGAGCTCGTGGACGTTCTTGTCCGCTGTTCCTTGATTATTCACCAGTTCGTCGAGTTCCGATTGGAGGCCGCGACGGACTCGCTCGAGTTCCTCCACTTTCTCGTTCATCTCGTCAAGCTCGCGGGTCAGGGATAGGACACGTGTTTCTTTTTCACGAGCCTCGCGTTCCGCAGCATCCCGTTGCTCTGCGTATTGCTCGGAGACCGCTTTTTCTTCGGCCAGCACCTTTCAATGGATAGTAATAATGATAGATGTTACGGATAATGAATTTCTAAAGAATCGCGATGAAATGGAGGGAAATGTTTAACGAGAATGAACACCTTACGGACCGTAATCGGCGGGTGAAGAACGCGCTGAGAACTACACTTGCGATCATGTAATGTGCAAGATAGTAATTTTAATGTGATTTATAATGGGTGTGTAATTAAGTGCAGAAATGGTCTGTAAAGTGTTGAATATTAACTAAACAAAATCTGTTATCGTCGTAAGTAACCACCAAATTATCTACATGAAACTTTCGAAACAATGAATAATGATAATAATATTAAAAACTCACAGAAAGTTCCTCAAACTATTGTTAATAATAAAAAAGGGTAACAGTTGTATCAATCCGAAATTATAATAAAGTTTAGAAATAATAGTAATAATTCTATTATAATTGAATAAAGTCCGTAGTAATTTACGCAAGTTTGAACAACAGTAAAAATGAAGTTAAGAAATATGAACACGAAGTTAAATAAAAATTTGGAATACAATAATGTGGAAGAGAGAATAAATCGAAAATTTCAATTAAAACGAACTTGGAAAAATATTCGAATGTAAGTGAAATAACTGTTAAGAAATAAGTAAAAATATTCGAAAGAAGTTACTTGCGATTTCACGTTACAATTCGGATATTGTAATTTTACCACCGAACGCGTGCAATCATTTAGATTAGAACGCACAAATAATTACCTTGTCGAAATTCTTCTGTTTCTTCTCCAACTCCAGCACCTTGGCCCTTTGCGCTTCGAGCTCAATAATACTATCCTCCAATTCCGCTTGAATTTTCTTCTTCGATTTATCTAGTTTATCGTTGGCAGCTTGCAGTTCCTCGACCTGTCTTTGAAGGGCTTCGATATCCTTCATACACCTCTTTCTAGCTTCTTCTAAAGCCGCAGCCGCTTCAGATTCTTCTTCAGCTCGTTTCTTCGCTTCGGCTAATTGTACATTTAAGCCGAGAACCTATTTCAGAAAGGCCGAACAGTTATTATTTTCGTATGATTTCGCATAAATTTTATGGGACTGCTTAAAAGTCCTCTAATAAATATTCCGGCGTTATGCGTATCGAAATGTATGTACGCAGGATACAGAGTGTTTCAGAATTATATGCATGCTACATACGTTCCATTAGCTACTCAGAGTTGGGCAAAAGTTTATCTAAATAAAAATCTCAAATAACGAACAAAAGATAAATCATTTTTATTTGTTATTCGAGAGCACCGAATAAATAATTTTATTCGACGAATAAAGATAATTTCTTATTGGATGAGAATTTATTCGACGAATGAAGATAATTTTTTTATTCGATGAAAATTTATTCGACGAATAACGATAGTTTTTTATTCGAAAGTTTTATTCGAATAAATGCGTCGAATAAATTTTTCATCCGTAGCATTTATCTTTTCGAAGCCTTCGAATAAAGCCACGAATAACTTTCGTCATCGTCGAGCGTATTTATTCGAGCCGCCGGTCCTTTGTGTTCGGCGCTCGCCGCTCGGCCGGGCTCGACCCTCGGCGGCTCGAATAAACACGCGCGACGCTGACGAAAGTTATTCGTGGCTTTATTCGAAGGCTTCGAAAAGATAAATGCTACGGATGAAAAATTTATTCGAATAAAACCTTCGAATAAAAAACTATCGCTACTCGTCGAATAAATTTTCATCGAATAAAAAAATTATCTTCCTTCGTCGAATAAATTCCCATCGAATAAAAAAATTATCTTTATTCGTCGAATAAATTCTCATCCAATAAAATTATTTATTCGTTGCTCTTCGAATAAAGATAACTTCGATTATTCGAGCCTCGAATAACGAATAAAGATAAAGTATCATTTATTCGATCGTTATTTAAATAATTTTTTATCTAGATAATGCCCAACTCTGTAGCTACTAAGGCTTTACCTATAATTCCGAAATACTCATTTTGTATTATTAACGAAAAACAGACGAAATAATTTATTTTACGTGTCACTAGTAATTTTACCTGTTTATCTAAGGCTCTCTTTGCTTCCTCCTCCTCTTCCAATTGGTCATGTAGACTTTCCTTTTCGCTCTCCAGTGCTCTTAACTTCGAGCTCAGAGCTAATTTTTGCCTAGTTTCCTCTTCAAGCTGCTGTTGGAGTTCTGTGAATTGAGACTCGCACGTTGCCGAAGCCTTCAAGGCCGCTGAAGCCTTCAACTCTGCAGCTTCTAGCTGCTGCATGATGCTTTCAGATTCTTGTTGCAGTTTCGTCACCCTCTCTACTAATTCTTGCCTGTTCCTTTCGACTTCGGCGAGTTTCGCGTTCACCTCAGCAAGCTGCTGTTCCGCCTGCTTTCTCCTTCTGTCCGACTCCTGCCTGCTGGCGCTAACGGATCTGAGCTCCGTCGCTAAATCAGCGTTTTCGGCCTCCAACGTTGCCTTGGCCTTTTCCAAAACGGCTTTAGTCTTCTTCAACGCGTCCATCTGCTCGTTCAGAGCCGTCAGTTCTTGCGTATGCTTGTGACGCATATCCGCCAACGTTGCTTCGTGCATCGATGTCTCCTCCTCTAGGTTCTTCTTCAATGTCGCCAATTCCTGTTCTCGTTTACTTCTCAATTCCTGTTGCGCGGCGGTTGTGTCTAAAGAATCCAATAGCTCGTTCTTCAATGCCTCTAACTCCTCGTTCAGATCCCGTTTTAATTTCTCCGCCTTGCTTCTGGCGGCTTTCTCGGCTTCCAGATCCTCCTGGAGCTCAGCCAACTGAGACTCTAACTCACGAAGAGCCTTTTGAGCTTGAGCCTTTGCCGCCCCTTCTTCGTCCATCTTTGCCATCACTTGATTCAATTCCTCTTCGCGCTTTCCAAGTTGCAGCTGAAGTTCCTCTACCTGGAAGAGATTTATTAAAATTATTCCTTCTACTTCAGTTAAACTCGTTAAAGCCATTAAATGAAAGAAACTTGTTAAAATTATATTACCTGCGTCTTTCTCTCCGTAAGTTGCTCCTTCAAGTCTGACACCTCAGTTTCTATTTTTCTCTTCGATCTATCCACTTCCTGTCTTTGTTGATGATCCTTCAGTAATCTCTCCTCGAGATCCGCAATTGTCGCTTCATGTTTGGCTTTCAATTTTGATAAATGCTTCGCCTTCTCCTCTTCCTCGGCAAGCGTCTGCGACAAATCGTTCGCCCTTTCTTCAAGAATTTTCTTCTCCTTCAGTAACTTCTGATTCGTATCGTCAGACAGCGCGAGGTCTTCCTCCAGCTTCTTTATCTTCGCGTCGCACTGCACTTTCTCTAATTGCAACTTTTGCCTGGCAGCCTCTTCCTCTTCCAGTTGCTCTTCGAGGTCGCTTATGTTCAATTGCAACTTCTTCTTCTCTTGCGTCAACGCCGCGCTTCTCTCTTCCTCCTCCTCGATTCTCGCCTCGAGATCGTGAAGTATCTCCTCTAGCTCTTGCTTCCTCGCAGCCAGTCGCGCTCGCATCTCCTCCGCTTCTGCGCACAACTCCACTTCCGCCTGTAATTGCTCCGCCAGCATAGTTTTCTCTTCCATGGCCTGCTGATACTTTCGCTCGTACTCCTGCGCAGAGTGCAACTGCATCTCTAACTTGTCGCGCACTTGCTTTAATTCGTCTTCCTTCTGAGTCAGTTTCTCTTCCTGTTTGGTTACTTCGAGAAGCGGTTTTACTTTAGTATACAAGCGCCACCACTGCCAATTCCGCAGCTTCAAGTACGCCGCGCAATTTCGTTGAATGATCCTGATGGCGTTCAACTGCTGCAGACGTTTCTGATAGTTCCTGCGGGCAAGGAAGCCGCGGCAGAACGCTTGGAAATTGACAATTATATCAGTGATCTTGTAATCACGTTCCTCTTCGAGATGAGCCAACACTCCAGCGCGGAAGAAAATCTTTGACTGGCCGACGCGGTAGAGATTAGGATCGAGTTCGAGGGCTTGAATCTGAAACGCAGATGTTTAGACACTTTTAATAAAACTTCGAATTTCGAATAGACTCCGAATGAATGGGTTCTTAATTAGAATGCCGAACGATACATAAACATCGATTCTGCCGCAGTCGTCATCGCTGGCGTTAATAAAATTTATTAGAATCAAATGCTTCGAACGAGAGAATCTACTTACCATCTTTTCGCACGCCTTCTTTCCATCCATGAATCCTTTTGGAATAGCGTTAGGTGTTAAAAGCTCGTATCTTTGCCTGAACTCCTGGAACGGTATCCTATTCGGAAATCCTTGACGGCAGATCCTGATGCCTTCCAGAACTCCGTTGCACCTCAGTTGATCCAGCACCAACGGCGCGTCGATCTTGCCGGCCCTCTTCTCGTGATTCGGTATGATACATCTCACGAAATTAGGATTGGTGTTTCTAAGGGTGACCATTAGCTTCGCCAACTGTTCCTTGTACAATTGCGAAACCGTTCTGAACATGCCTTTTCTCGTCCTCGCGCCGAACTGTGTGTCGGTTAACGCTTGCTGGGCCATCCCGACGATCTCTGCGTCCTTCCAAATGTGACAGACGAATGGGTCCTGCGAGTTTTGCAGCAGGCTTACAACGTTCTCGTTCAGAGGATCCATATTCTTCATTAGCCACTTGGCGGCCGAGTAGTCGACTTTCCCGGCGTAATGTATGATAGCGAAATCCGCGACGCCTCTGAAGTCTGTTTTCATAAACTTCGGGTGAACGCTGTGAGCACCTACTAACTTCTCGACAAACGTTTTATCCGTGGCTTTGGGGAACCAACATTCCTCGTCCAGCAGTGCCATGATACCTATTTCGAAAGTAAAATATGTTTCTCTTTAGACTCTTCTAAAATAACTGTGCCAAGTTATTACCTAAAGAATTAATTGTACATTGTAAAAATAGTTTCGAAAGGACATTATACGTGGCAAAAAAAAGGATACAGTCCAGGTTGAAATGAAATATAGACGTTAGGCGAATCGAAGTGATATAAGCTACTTTAAATTAGCATAATACACTGTACGAAGAAAGGTAAAGAAATCAGTGACTGTATAGTATGCTAAAGTACTTAAGGGGGGTCACTCAAAATGAACTACCAGTTATTTTACAGATAAAAATTTGAAAATATGTATTTCCATATTATTTTTTACGCTGAAATGAATTATGTAAGAATTAATACAGTGACATTTTTTTTCAAAAGTTTAAAAAAAAAATTTCGAAAAAATTATTCGATTTTAAAATCCATACCCTTATTTCTGTAGAATTGTATACAACGACTGCAAAAAAAATTCAGCTCGAAAACTTCATTTTTGTCCGAATTATAAAGTTTTTATGTTTTAGTTACTACCCCAAATTCAGCTCGAAAACTTCATTTTTGTCCGAATTATAAAGTTTTTATGTTTTACCCCAAAACATAAAAACTTTATAATTCGGACAAAAATGAAGTTTTCGAGCTGAAATTTTTTTGCAGTCTTTGTATACAATTCTACAGAAATAAGGGTATGGATTTTACAATCGAATAATTTTTTCAAAATTTTATTTTTAAAATTTGAAAAAAAAATTGTCACTATATTAACTCTTAGATAATTCATTTCAGCGTAAAAAATCATATGGATATGCATATTTTCGAATTTTTATCTGTAAAATAACTGGTAGTTCATTTTGGTCGGTCCAACGTACGGAGCAGGAGCGTTTTAGTTACTACGCCAAAACATAAAAACTTTATAACTCGGACAAAAATGAAGTTTTCGCGCTGAAATTTTTTTTTGCAGTCTTTGTATACACTTCTACAGAAATAAGGGTATGGATTTTAAAATCGAATAATTTTTTCGAATTTTTTTTTTTTAAACTTTTGAAGAAAAAAATGTCACTGTATTAATTCTTACATAATTCATTTCAGCGTAAAAAATAATATGGAAATACATATTTTCAAATTTTTATCTATAAAATAACTGGTAGTTCATTTTCACTTGAGTGACCCCCCTTAAATGTAAATTAGAGTAATGTCTGAGCGAAATTCACTTCAAGTAACACTATTTGGTGGTGTATTAGAAACAAAAACTACTACATTACTTTAAGGGGAGAAGACCGTATAAAATGGAACGAAAAATAGAAACAAAAATGTTTCCATAAAACATTTAAAAAATATATTCCCAAAGTTATAGAACGAAAGTTAACTGCGTATTGATAATGTAGCCTGGCGAGTCAGCGCGCCTCCAAGCGCTGAGCATACTTAAAACGCATTATAAGTAGTTATACCTAGTCAGGAGGCCGAAAAGAGTCGAATGTTTGTGAATTTTTCTTGAAAAAGCGGAGGCATATAATTTTACAGAACTTTTTGCACTTAAAAGAGCAATATTTAAAGAACATTTGATAATTTTTTTTGTAGAAAAATATTGGCGTTTATAATAAAATTACAACGGACATCCAAGAAGCCTATTTAAAAACGGCGAGTAAGATATCTCAACAACCACTGCACCAATCTTTCTAAAATTTTGTGGGCTTATTTTTTATATAAGAGTCTAGAGAATGGCGTTCGCATTTTTTTTTTCAATGTGTAGTTTTGATTTTATCAACGAAAAATTGCGGTTTTTCGCGCGAAAATCAGGACTTCAAACTTTAAATAGCCGCCATTTTATTTTGAATTAATATTTCGGAAAATTCCCCCCGTCAATCGGAAGATACATTAATATACTAACGAAATCTTTTTCGTTTTTTGATTTTAGATAATCTGGTTCCGAATGGCAGTGCTCACCGCAAAACAACTTTTTAAAAAGGCTTCTTGGACATCGGTTGTAATTTTATTATAAACGTAAATAATTATTTACGAAAAAATTACCAAATCTTCTTTAAATGTCTTTTATGCGCAAAAAGTTCTGTGAAAATACATGCTTCCGTTTTTCCAAAAAAAATTCACAAACATTCGCCTCTTTTCGGCCTCCTGACTATGTTAGGTTAAACGCGTTTTTCTCGAAACCACGTTTTTTAAAATTGGCGCCGGGGATAACTCAAAAACTATTTGACCAATCGACTTCAAATTTTGCACACTTTTAGTTTACAATATTCCTCAGGACGTGAACCACAAGGTTTAACCGAATTACTAATTTTAACCTCTGTTTTTAAACAAATAAGCCGCGAGTCTTTGGCGAACACCACACCTAATTGTTTGAAGTTCCACCATTTTTAAAATATGCAATTTTTACACCATTTGTGGTTCATATTCTTACAATTGGCGCATAAATGGAAAAAAAAAAAATTATTGGTCTGTTTCACGTAACTACCAGAGACGGCGCCGTTTTGCATCTCGAAAGAAAACCTATTTCCGATACTGATCTATTTCTTTTGTATTTATTATAATTTTACTGTTATAAAATTGTTTACTTTTCATAATGTTAAATAAAGTACCCTTAAAGTTCCGAAGGGATTAGCGCATCGGCATCTTTTATACGGGCTTTTCCCCTTAACTACTTTAATTAAGTAGATCGATTAAATTAAGAAGAACGATCTTTTTAACGTACCCATAGGCTTGTCAATCAAATCAATGGTCGGCTGCAAGTCCAACCCAAAATCGATGAATTTCCACTCGATCCCCTCTCTTTGATATTCCTCTTGCTCCAGAATAAACATGGTATGGTTGAATAACTGTTGTAGCTTCTCGTTCGTGTAATTGATGCAAAGCTGTTCGAAGCTGTTCAACTCGAATATCTCGAAGCCAGCCATATCCAGAATACCGATGAAACTTGCGCCCTGCCTTTTTGTCCGATCCAGCGATCTGTTGATTCGGTTCACAAGCCATCTGAACATTCTCTCGTAACAGGCCTTCGATATCGCCTCTACCGCAAATTCAACCTGCTCCTTTGTCTGTGCTTTCGTCACGAAATCTCGGCCCACTTTGATTCTCGGCTTCAAAAATGCCTTTGTCATTTCTGTGACGCTCAAACCCAGTAAATGCGAAATCTTTTGGGCGACCGTGTTATCCGGCAGCGTGGCTTGGTCGGAATTCCTTTCTTGCCGGAACTGCATCGAGCCGAAAAGCATTACCGCAGACACTATACGGAAGATCGAAGAGAAGTCTTCATTCGTCATGCCCATGATGTGCATGGACGTTACGGTGGAGAAGAACTCGGCAGAATCGTCCACTCCCGGGACTGGTAATGCGCCATTTGAGAGGAATGGATAGTGCTTCGGGTCCTCCAAGATGAATTCCTCTGAAAATTTAAACACGATCAAATCCTATATTCCTCCGCATGCTTTAAAAAAAAAAAGTAGACAGTGTGTTGCATAAGATTGGAATAATACTATTACTATTTATGACTAGTGCTGCGACTAACTATTTGTCGAATTTTTCGGTATTCGAATATTCGAATACTTCAGTTGCTCAATTATTTGGCGAATATAATTCGAATATCCGAGTATTCGAATATTTAAGTATTCGAATAGTATTCGAATAATAACATTCGAATACTCAAATATTCAAAGTTTATTCGTAGCATTCGAATACTTGGATATTCGAATACAAAAGTATTCGAATAATAATAACACAATACAATAGTATTCGAATAATAATATTCGAATACTTAAATATTCGAATAGTATTCGAATACTTGGATATTCGAATAGTATTCGAATACTTGGATATTCGAATAGTATTCGAATACTTGGATATTCGAATAGTATTCGAATAATAATATTTGAATACTTAAATATTCGAATAGTATTCGAATAATAATATTCGAATACTTAAATATTCGAATAGTATTCGAATAATAATATTTAAATACTTAAATATTCGAATAGTATTCGAATACTTGGATATTCGAATAGTATTCGAATAATAATATTTAAATACTTAAATATTCGAATAGTATTCGAATACTTGGATATTCGAATAGTATTCGAATAATAATATTTAAATACTTAAATATTCGAATAGTATTCGAATACTTGGATATTCGAATAGTATTCGAATACTTGGATATTCGAATAGTATTCGAATAATAATATTTAAATACTTAAATATTCGAATAGTATTCGAATACTTGGATATTCGAATAGTATTCGAATACTTGGATATTCGAATAGTATTCGAATAATAATATTTAAATACTTAAATATTCGAATAGTATTCGAATACTTGGATATTCGAATAGTATTCGAATAGTATTCGAATAATAATATTCGAATAGTATTCGAATGTTATTATCCGAATATTCAAATATTCGAAGTTTATTCGTAGCATTCGAGTACTTGCAAAATATTCGAATATTAAATTATTCGAATAGTCCCAGCCCTATTTATGACTAATTTACACGAATTCTATGGCTTCAACAACTAACTCTCCATTGTGCCCTGACTTCTATAAAAGGTAGAATCTTTGTTAAAACTTCTTCCATCTTCTCTCTCAACTAATTTCAGAAAATCACCCAGCCGTCTAAGCTTCTTATATCTATGCTCAATTGACATTTGGTTAACGAGACTAATAATCAAATTTTAGTGCCCATTTCCAATAGAAAAATTGGTGCACTCATCGGTGGCACTGTCCCCATGAAACGCTGCTTGAAATGATGCGCTGCCTAACATTCCACGTCTCCATTTAGCTTCAAGTCAGGTAGCACGGCTGAGTCATCTATGAACGAGGTTCTTTAAAATCATTTCTATCCCGAAAGGGCAGGTCTAATCGAAGAACGGTGATTCGAGTATGGATGAGAATGTCACCTGACAGGTACAACACGTAATGGGCGGAAACGCTGAGTGCCTTGAATTGGGAATATCGATTCGCTTCCTCCCCCCTCGAATAGCAACAATTATGTACGCGTTCTAATCAGATTTGGGCTTGGCCTAACTCAATAATATTTTACGCAACGCGAAACGTCTATTGGAAGCTCTTTCGACGAATCTCTCTGTAAACACGCGTCACGACTTTAACAGATCGAACCGAAAATCGCTACTGGAATATTAATTCTAGCGATATTATTTAACAAAAAACTCTTTCTCGCGATACACTTTCAAATCAAATTTATATAACGAGAAATGACAGCGCGAATGAAGTATGTACGCTGGTATCTTTCACGTGTTCAAAGACCATTTGGAGCTAGCCGATAATTAAAAAGGTGGAACAAAGGCACGCTTCGCTCGAGATAAGTGGAGGCTAGGCTTGGACTATGAATAAAACAAGTCCCCTTTAATGTAGCTCCATTATTCAAATTGAAAACTGAAGAAACATTTATTGTTAAACGAATCGAGCCACGCATTAATAAAAGTAGTTGTTTTACGAATATGAAAAAAATTTATTCCATTCCTTTTTTTTTTTTTTTTTTTTTTTCAAAGTTCATTTATCCAAATGTACTTACTTTTCTGCTCCGGCGAAGCACCGGCGAGGAGCTGGTAAAATATGTGGAAGGTTCTTTCATCTTTTGCTTGACGAATTGCTCTCGACTTCTCTAGGAGATAAGTTTCTATGTTCGCGCCGGCAATGTAGCCGGAAGCGTCGAAGTTTATCCGGATGAATTTACCCTGTTTGACAAATGTTCGGCTATTATTTAAAGAAATGACTGTTTTGTTTTTTTTTTAAATTTATTGTATGGTACAACAATAAATAACGCGCGAGTTATTTCGGCAGATATAAATTTCTGTCGATTTTAGTGAGAATTTTGCAGTCGCAATTTTGTTTATATCTTTTGATATGTTACAACAAAGATTGTTGGAAAGAGACTCGGAATGAAATGTTTCCACTTACAAATCGAGAAGAGTTGTCGTTTTTCACCGTCTTGGCGTTCCCGAAGGCTTCTAGGATCGGATTCGCTTGCAGGAGTTGTTGCTCCAATTCACCCTGTCGTCAAGAATCATTATGTTAAGCGGAGGATTAGAACATATTTCAAGATACAAAATTTATGGTAGCCAACTCTATTAAAAATATCTCTTGGACCTCTGATTATGTATACTTCGGAATAAATGTTTGAAAATACGTTTCGATTATTTAAAAATTCACGACGCCTTTACAGAATCGTGTTCTAAATTGCTGCAACTTAACACGAACAATGCCGAGAAAATTTATGGAGTACGTGAAAATAGAAATAATTTTTCACCGCGATAAAAAATACTTTCATCGCGTTTAATTGCGTATAATCTTTCCAATTCAGTTGCTTTGTAATTGTTTGAATAATTTACCACGCGATTAATAAAACATTAATAATGGAAAGCGTAATAAGACCGAAAGTTAATCATCTTTTTGAGAACGTAATTACTATACCTTGTCATTATAATCAATATATATCATCAATTATAAACAATAGATTTTTACAAAATTTAGTTACGTTAACAGGATTAAGAGACAGAAAACTGTGTTATTTCTTATTAATTATAACATCTGCGAAACCATTGAAACGTAACAGCGCTTATCTGTATAAGTTAACGTGAGACACAACAAGCGAAAGGAAGGCGATTGCATTTTGAAGCTTAAACTTGGGAATGCCATCCTACGCGGTCAATTTGCGATTCTGTTAAACAAGCTATAAATAATACACCCATTTTCAAGACGAGCAGGAAACCATCTTCAACTGTTATCTTCGTTAACACAGAGAGACACGCCGAGCGAGCCTGATTATATTCCAAACGAGTCTCGGCTTCGCACAGAACATTAAGTAAAAAGAAGCGCCAAAATGGAGAGAACACGTAAGAAGCATGTTACGCACACGCACACACACGCACATGTTAGACATACACAAACACGAGACATAGAACACATTAATGAATAATTAAAATTAGTCGACTCTCACGTTAATTACCGCAAATTTATCCGAAACAGTTCCGGAACCCTGATATCCAACGAGCAGCGGGGGAAACATGGGGAATTTGTTAGAATCACCGGGGGGTACTTTGTTTATCGAGTTTACAAGCAGTCAACCATCGTGTTAGAAACGTTCTCCCCTAATTAACGCTGGACAGTTAGTGCGAGAAATGAACTAGGCTTGGGACTGTTTGAATAATTCAATATTCGAATACCTAGTGGGTACTCGAATGTTACATTCGAATACGAGAAGTATTCGAATATTCGAATACTCGAATACTCGAATATTCGAATTGGGGAATTATTCGAATACTCGAATTGGGGAAGTATTCGAATTATCGAATACTCGAATTGGGGAAGTATTCGAATATTCGAATACTCGAATTGGGGAAGTATTCGAATATTCGAATACTCGAATTGGGGAAGTATTCGAATATTCGAATACTCGAATTGGGGAAGTATTCGAATATTCGAATACTCGAATTGGGGAAGTATTCGAATATTCGAATACTCGAATTGGGGAAGTATTCGAATATTCGAATACTCGAATTGGGGAAGTATTCGAATATTCGAATTTCTCTTCAAATAATTCTGCCTCGAAAACTGAGTAACTTTTGTCAAAACAATATTCGATTCCACTATATTTTTCTAGCGTTCTATAAATTTATTCCTACTTGATTTTTAATAAAAAATTTCAATCGCGAAATGTTTCCTTCCAAATACAAAAGTGATCGAATGTAAACAACTCGAATGTAATACTGGAAGACTTGAATGTTCGAATCAGATTCATTAATTCGAGTATTAAAATACTCGAATATTCGAATTGGGGAAGTATTCGAATATTCGAATTTCTCTTCAAATAATTCTGCCTCGAAAACTGAGTAACTTTTGTCAAAACAATATTCGATTCCACTATATTTTTCTAGCGCTCTATAAATTTATTCCTACTTGATTTTTAATAAAAAATTTCAATCGCGAAATGTTTCCTTCCAAATACAAAAGTGATCGAATGTAAACAACTCGAATGTAATACTGGAAGACTTGAATGTTCGAATCAGATTCATTAATTCGAGTATTAAAATACTCGAATATTCGAATTGGGGAAGTATTCAAATACTCGAATTTCTCTTCAAATAATTCTGCCTCGAAAACTGAGTAACTTTTGTCAAAACAATATTCGATTCCACTATATTTTTCTAGCGTTCTATAAACTTATTCCTACTTGATTTTTAATAAAAAATTTCAATCGCGAAATGTTTCCTTCCAAATACAAAAGTGATCGAATGTAAACCACTCGAATAGTAATACTGGAAGACTTGACCGTTCGAATCGTACTCATTAATTCGAGTATTGGAATACCCGACTGCAGCCGCAATTCGAATTTCATTCGACGCAAATTCGAATACTCGGACCGCGACTATTCGAATAGCGAAAAAATCAACAAACAGTCCCGGCCTGTGAAATAAACATGGGTCGGGGATGGGAGAGACGTGACAAATTCTTCCTCCATTCATTTCCCTTTCAGCGAGAAACGAGGGAACTAAATAAATATAGTTAATGAGAGTGCACGATAAATGAGACGCGATTACGCAAAGTTTTTAACGTGCACGCAACGGCTGGAGAAAGTTAACGAGGTTATCGAAAAAGATTTCCAAAAGCCGGAATTGGAGAGACGGTTAGTGGGACCAAGCGGTGGTGGGGAAAAAACGGGGTGGAAACGGGCGAAAGAAAAATGTATAAAATAAACAAGGCGAGACGGAAAAGAGATACACAAAGGAGAGGCAGATAGCAGCGTGTACATCGCGTGTAGTGGGATGTTGATCATTTTATTATTGACTTACTATGATTAACGCCGGACTCGGTGTCTAGGTGTGTCGTGGCCGCCGAAAGTCAGCACCGGGAATAAAAGAATTTGCAAAATTAAATTCACGAGCCTCGGTGTCGGCGAGTCCGATTTTTCATTCGAGCTTCTCTCTCACGTTCTCGTTTTTCGGTGAGTCTTTTCCCTTTCCTTTCCCATCGATCGACAAAGCGCGTCGACTTTGTGTAAATTAATATTAATTTAATTGAATTAATTTTAATAAACGTGTAATCGCATCGGTCGACTTCAACTTTCTCGTGGTTCCAGTGTCGCAGAGGCTGCCGTGACTTTCGTTTAAAAAAAAATCTCGCCCCGCAAACGATCCACGGGCAGTCGTTAATATCGAATTGCGAGATGCCCGCGAGAAGGGAGCGGTCGTTAATATTTCCCTGTATAAGCGCAGAAGTTTCGACGCGAACGGTGAGTCAGAACAGTCCGACGGGAGTGACTCAAAGCCCAGTTAGGCCGATAAGTGGATCGTTTCACTGAAAAAGGAAAGATCCTTCGAGAGCCAGCGATCTACGATGGCCTATCGCGATCTATCGCGACCGGAGCACAGTGTTTCCAGTGGCGATCGATTTCGCCAACGATCCACGCACTCGGCGCGTTCGATTCACGCGTTTATTTTGTTATGATGACGCTCACAGGCTGCATTGTTAATAAAACAGCCGTCGGAGTTGGCAAGAAATTAACCTGTTAATCTGCTTAACGAGCAACTCGATACGCAACTAATTACGCGCGATTATTTCCACGCGAAGTAATTCTTACAATTCAATGTTAACTTTTCCCCTTTCAGCTGCGAGCCTTTGCGAGCCAAATAAATTGAATTTGTTTGTTAGAATGCCTTGTAAACATTGTATGCTTTGACGAGATAATTATGTTAAGGCAGGATACCACCTTCGCACTTAAAAAAAATTAAAAATTTTTTTTGTTCTCAAAGTACTCTTTCAAATGTATACAATCGAAATTCATTCATTAGAAAGGGGACCGGAACCTTTTTCTTGTGTAAAAACCGGATTGGAACAGATATATAAATCTATATAAAACTTTAAACGCGTTTTTCTCGAAACGATGTTTTCCAAATCGGCGTGTCAGATTACTCCTATAATTTTCATCCGATTGACTTGAAACTTTGCACAATTCTTCCCCGTGGTGTAATCTAACGATGTACGTAGGACTTTTGCTGTAGCGTTGTTATTTTTCTTTTGGTGCGCAATTTTATAAACTTCTTTAAACTTTTTTACCCTAAAAAAATTGACCTTTTTGTTCAAATGGCCGCCATTTTCTTAAGAATCGAAATTTCGTAAAATCCCTACGTACAGCATTGAAAAATATTGTTGCCAATAGGAACATTCTTTGGTTTTTTTTTCTAAGAGCCACGTACAAAGCGGAATTTGACACGCCGTCTAACGATGTTCCTCCAAAGGAGTGTATTTTGGCGCCACCTACAAGAGATTATTTTTCACTTTTTCAGTTGCAAAAAATGTGTAATTACAGATTAAAGTTACATTAATGAATGACTGAAACCGATTTTGTTTCTGCGCATTCTTTGTATGCAAAAAAAATTCATGAAAAACGCCTCCAAAATCGCAGTCAAAGGTGGTATCCTGCCTTAATGCTTTTCATTCTGTAACTATGTTGCTTTACTGTTTGCACTTTCGTTATGGCGAAGGCTTTGCCCGATCACCTGGGTTCAGATAAAATCTTAAGGATGCCGAAGCTATTCGTGCCATTACTTCTTGCTAATGACGGGAATGTCTTCGTTTTCCCTTTAAGAACGTTTATATGCCATTTGTCTCCATTGTTGCGCGCAAAATTTTATCTAAACGCGGAAATAGAGGTTGGACTTCCGCCCTTCGTTATCGTTTAACGATAGTATACGCTCAACCTCTTGCACCAAACTTGTGAGATTATCGTGATTATTGTGGCAAATTCTGATGTCAACGAGCGTCAGGAAATACGTGATTGAAATTCCGTTCGAGATTTTAATCCTCCATAATTGGAAATTTTCAGAAATATATGCACATAGGTATACAACAGGATGTTGATAAGCAATGTAAGTTGTTTAAAAATTAACAGATAAATTCCATTTGCCTTCAAATGAGAATCGAATAGCAGAATAAAATTTTGGTGACTTTCGAATTACAATGGCTGATAATGAAATATTTATTCCTTGTCTTCGACGACCTTCGTATCTCGCAGAAAATATAATTGCAAAACGATTTTTCTTTTTACCATTTTGTTCGTCCGAGCGAATAAATAAATGCTGTCTTAAACAGTGTTCTCGTTTATCTATACAGAACAAAGATATTTGGGTGCTCGATCCCTCGGGATTAATTGGAATAAAAAATTTCAATTCCTTTGCTAGACACCTTGAAGTGCGAATGGATCGTTTAATATTAAGACGCAGCCTTTCGAACAAGTTTTTAAAATTCTATTACCTACATTCGCAAATTCTATTCCGTGTCCTTTGCTGCTTATTTAATGTAATTCACCGCTTAATATTTCCATTTCGCATCGCGCGTTTCTGTTTATTCTGTTCTACTGAAATTTATTTATAATCTTACGAAATCGACGAAGCATCATGCACGGAGAAAAGAGAAGGGAGAGTATTTACAGAAACTTTCATGCACTGGATCGAATTTACAAGATCATTATGACCTACTTTATAATCGAACTTCTGTTTTAATTTCAATTTTTATAATGATTCGTCGGAGTAACCGCTTCGCGCGTAATTCGAGCAACATTGGGGTAAATGTTTCTTTCATTATTGAGCTGCTGCATAAAACGTGGAATATATTGTGCAATATAAAAAAAAAAAAAATGCCGAAAACAAGTTTGTTATTTATTGACAGTGAATAGTCAATGCACTTATTCTATAATGTTTAAGTTGGACGATGCAAAGACTTTACCAGTGCAGTTTGTGCCCGGCGTCATGTAACTGGCGATAAAATCGAGGAACTTAGAATTCTCTATGAAAAAACAAATGGAAAATGTGGGAAATAATCTTTTTATAGAAGCTTCCGTTACCGAGGAGTGCGACTTTGAATATTTCTTCTCTATAAATTACCCGTGTGCGTTCGGATTTATGTACTCGATTATCGAAGATACAGAACCAGGCAAAATGTTTATTTTTTATAAATGTTAATTTAATAATTACTTAAAGAATCAGATATGTTTGTTAAGCTGAATATTTTAGCTAAAAAATTGCAAGAAACGTGGGAATTATATCAGCGTGTCATCTATTCGTACCGATTAAATGATAATGACTGAAAGTATTAGCAGTGCTAAAACCAAAACAAGTCTCAATACTGGCAATGCTCACAACTAGATACGCGAGCAGATATCGAAGTCAAGTCGAGGCATAATCAAGTACACGTGTGCTTGCTCGATAAATATTCAGGAAATTATTTGTCTCGAAAACGAAGCCTCCTGTTGCGACGAAATTTTGTCCTACAGTTTCGATATTCTTTTTAGGTAAAATTGGCAATTTCCTTGCTACTGGAATCAATTACTGGACACCCTATATGTTTCATTTAACAATTCGAAAAGCTATGTTACTGGATTTTTACAAGCATTCTTGAGGATTTTGCAACATTATAATTAATTGTGTGTTTTAACTTTTTATGAGGTAGTGAAGTAATTGTTAAATTAAATAGTTTCTTTAAGAAACCATCCTATGGCGATGGAGATTGTATTTTTATTGGTTCAGCGTTTCGAAGATATAAGGTTCACTTTTAAATGCAATAATGTGTAAAAAAAAAAAAAGAAGAAGATTAGATTTCGAAGACACTTCACTGGCGATAAATACCTGATCATCTGGTATAAAATAATTTATTTTGTATTATTTTAGAGATTCAAAGGGTCGCTATTTATTATTTCGAGAAAGGCGTAACTCTTTATTGGTTTTTAAGAACTAATAAAAATAATACTACGATGAACAATTTTAACTCTGAGCCAATAATTGTAAGTTCTTTCTCATACAACTTATCTATCGAACATCTTTCCACAGATTATCATTTATTTAGAAGTCTGAGCGCCAAGAAAAACAACTGGCTAACTATTAAATCCAAAAACAGACGTTGATTTTTCAATATCTCCTTTTTAGGTTTAAAAAACCATACTTATTCATATGTTCATTTCAGATAATAAAATGTAACGTGATTAATTTGATAAGCACATTATGCACGGTGCACAACTATTTTCATCGCTCAAGACAACTTTGATCGACATACAAAAATGTTGAGAATCTTTAATTGTGGTTTTTGCCTCAGAGGTGAATAATTAATTAAATCCTAGTGGGTATATTTTATGTACCAAATTGCTTCACGAAGCGAATATTCCCTACACAAAACGAGAATATAATCGTGTTTTGTAAAACAGAAAAGATATAAAATAGAAAATATTTATTAAGAATAATTTCTGCGCCTAATAGCTAAGATTTTGGTTTTATAATAAGCAAATCAGCAGAACGTAGAAATGTTCTTTAGGTTGCATTTTTAATTTCCAGCACAGAAAATATAACTTCGGCAACTGAATAATTAAATACTAGAAAGAAAATGGTTATTATTTGATCAATTAATTCGCTGGGCCTACGCAGAAATCTTTTACCGTTGATCTTCAATTATCTTCTAAGCATAGTTTCAGGAAAAGACATAAGATCTCCTTCTTCTATTAATAAGTTTAATTATTACAAAAGCATTCTGGTGTCTTTCTTTTCAATACTTATGCGATTGACGTTTATGTACGCGCAGAATTTAAGCTTCGCACACCCGCATTACTGTATAAATGTCTCTCAAATCAATTCTTCGTTCCGTTTACGACGAACGTGGAAACAGCAGAGGAAACAAATATTCTATTAAATTCTAACTTATGGAAGAGACATCTCGGGGAAGGAAATTATTCTACCTTTACATGAATATGTTCTTCTATCGATTGATTGTCAAACGCGTGGATTCGGTCTATTTTGCATACATAGAAAAGAGAACCAGTGCAAAAGAGAAATACTTCAAGAATGTGCAAAAACGTGTGTTCCGCTATCAGAGAAAGTATATACAATTCAGTAAAGCTAGAACAGTCCTCGCCTTATTGTACAAACGCTATTCTTCTTTTTCCATTATAATGATATAAATTCAACTCTATGAAAAAAAGAGACTCTCATCACGAATAAACCCCACGCTCGCAATGAAATTTATATTTTCTAAAAAAAAAAAAAAAAAAGGAAAAAGAGAGAAATAGAAGCATTCAGTTATTAACTTACCGCGTTAGATTTTGGCTTCGAAGCGGCGACGTACGCCAAATATTGGATCACTTTCTTCGTGTTCTCAGTTTTACCTGCGCCAGATTCACCGGTGCACAAAATCGACTGGTCCTCGCGGTCTATAAACAGAATATTACGAAAAATACGTCGAGGTTAAAAAAAAAAAAGTAGAGAAAAAGTATATAAATTACTTATAGGTAGTATTATTAATTCTATGAACAATTAAATACATTAATGTATTTCGAAGACAATTGCAAGATTTTTAGTTGAAACTTAAAAAAAAATACTTTGCCCTTATTAGGGGCGAGCAAGATCAGCCACCAAAGAGTAAAAATTTACTTTGTCGAACGTGACTGGATAAAAGTGATAAGCTGATAGATAAGTCCATACGAATGACAAGCGAAATTGGAGGAATCAATAGATGGAACGGGGGCTAAGCGAACGTATGGAGGAATTAATTGAAACGCCAAGCGAGTCGAATATCACCGTGGCTGCATAAAGGAGTAAATGAACGAGCAAACAGACGGGCCAATTACCTTGAAGCATGGAACGATACGCAGTGTCCGTGATGGCAAAAACATGGGGTGGAACCTCGTGTCTCTTGATACCCTTATACCTCTCCATTATCTTTTCCGTGTAAATTGACAGCCTCTTGTATGGATTTACCACCACGCAGAACAGCCCCGAGTACGTCTGCAATCACATAAGAGAGCACCCGATGGATATATCAAATCGAACATAAAAGTTGATGATTGCAAGTTCTTTGCTCTGACCCCCCCGGGCCCCTTGCAGCATTCTTGACGATCTTGGCAGAGGAGAAATTTATCAATCATGGTTAAGGGGTACAACCACTCTAGAGGCAGAAAAAATACCTAAATTTGACAATTTATTTTGTGAGCATGACAAACGGAATAGAATTTCTTTTCAGAGGATTTATTTAACACATATTGAAGTACGAAAAAGAATTTTTTTTATTGTCATTTTTATACAAAATGACGGCGACAGAGCCCGTCGTCGAAAACAGCTTTTTTGAAAACACCGCCACGAGAGGACGGATTTCTCGGCATGTATGAGTCCCGGAAGGAAAAATAAAAAAAAATTATCATCTATATACAATTGGCTTTGGAAGTACGTAGGGGGGTTTTTTTTTTAAATCAATTTTTGTGGAAGTGGTGCACTTTTTAAGAAATGAATCGATTTTTTGTCCTAAAAATGAGCATTGAATTGTTTATAAAAAAAAGTTTACATTCAATCAAAAAACGGCTACGTACTTCCAAAGAGAATATTGTTGTGAAGCTACTGTAAAAATTTCAAGTCGATCCATGCAATAGTCTCCGAGAAATCCGTCCTACCAGTTTGAAAGAAGTGGTTTCGACGACGGGCTCTGTCGCCGCCATTTTGTATGAAAATGACAATAAAAAAATTGTTTTTCGTACTTCAATATGTGTTAAATAAACCCTCTGAAAAGAAATTCTATTCCGTATGTCATACTTCCAAAATAAATTGTCAAATTTAGGTCTTTTTTTCTGCCTCTAGAGTTGTTTTGCCCCTTAATCAAACAGGGGTAGTGCAGAAAGCTCCGGTCATTGATTTGGTTTAAAGGCGTATAGTTAGTAAAGGCCGTGTGTAATAATTAGACTGCGGAAGTTTATGTAAGCATGCATATTTATCACGATAATTACGACCTCCCTATTGTAAGAAAATCGAATACACTATATCATGGCCGCTACTACACTCGAGCTACGTAAGTAAGTTCTGTATATGCTAGAAATAAATAAACATAACGTTTTTAAAATAAAGAATATATTTTGAAAATTCTCTAATGAAGAAACATGTTTCTATCAAAGTTTCACTTGTTCAGTTATTTTCTATGAAAATGTATATTTGCATAAACATCCGCAGGCTAGGAATAATATATTCGTAATTATTGTGCGAGCAAATCGAGTCGAATGTTTTGCCATTAGCGGGTTCTGTAGATATGTAGATTAGGGCTGGGACTATTCGAATATTTTACAAGTATTCGAATGCTACGAATAAACTTCGAATATTTGAGTATTCGAATGTTATTATTCGAATACTATTCGAATACTGATGTATTCAAATACTTAAATATTCGAATAGTATTCGAATACTGACGTATTCAAATACTTAAATATTCGAATAGTATTCGAATACTGATGTATTCAAATACTTAAATATTCGAATATTATTCGAATACTAATGTATTTAAATACTTAAATATTCGACTAGTATTCGAATACTGATGTATTCAAATACTTAAATATTCGAATAGTATTCGAATACTGACGTATTCAAATACTTAAATATTCGAATAGTATTCGAATACTGATGTATTCAAATACTTAAATATTCGAATATTATTCGAATACTAATGTATTTAAATACTTAAATATTCGACTAGTATTCGAATACTGATGTATTCAAATACTTAAATATTCGAATAGTATTCGAATACTAATGTATTCAAATACTTAAATATTCGAATAGTATTAGAATACTGACGAACTCAAATACTTAAATATTCGAATAGTATTCGAATACTTAAATATCCGAATAGTATTCGAATACCGATGTATTCGAATACTTAAATATTCGAATAGTATTCGAATTAAGGTTGGATTCCACTGAGGCAACGCGAGGCAACGTGTCGCGTGCGATGATTGCGATAGTGATTGCATGTGTCGCATGCGAAAAAAAGATGCGACGATGTTGTCGGTTGCCGGTTGCCAAAAAGCTGCCTCAGTGGAATCCCAGCTTTATATTCGCCAAATAATTGAGCAACTGAAGTATTCGAATACCGAAAAATTCGACAAATAGTCCCAGCCCTAATGTAGATCTGCATATAAAGAAATAGGAGTAATTTAAGTAACTGATCGTAGATATAGGTAGGAATTAGTAATGTACAGTAATTTAATTGCGGTTCCATAATTCTATGCAGGTACATAGATTCATATGTGAGATCTGGAAAGACAAACAACTTTGAAATCGATTATCCCGCCAAATTGTGAGCAATGCACCCTGTGTGCTTGGAAATATAATTCCGCACGATGAACGCTAAGTAGGTATATGCAAAATTTGAGTCGAATCGGTAACCTGAACCTCTTGCGCTCCCCTCGCAAGTAGGTACATATACAGGGGGGTCGAGTAAATCGTGATGCAACCGAGTGGAAGATTAATGCTCTTGACAAAGCAAATAGCAAATGCAGAATAGGTTTTTTTTATTTGTTGTGTAGCTTCTGAGAATAATGAATTTTGAATTGATTTACTTAAATATGCATTTGTTTCGCAAAATCACAATACTGCGATGTAACATATCGTTTGTAGTCGTATTACAAATTTCGAAAATCTTTTTTTTTTTGTTACAAAAACTACTGAAATGTCGCCTACGTTGTTGTAAGAAAAGCTGCACACTGTGTATTAAATTCTTATGAATTAAGTCTAAGATGATTCTAGTAAAATTCTAGTATTTTTTTTTTTAATTATTCAAAACTCGCCTCTTCGGTATAACGACTTCATTGCTGTGCGATAAAATAATTTACGAGCAAAATTATTGTTCTTGAAAACTAAATCACCAAGAAAAAAAACTTTGCCTTATGGTTTTTCTTCAACAAGGATGAACGTAACTCGTTGTTGGCAAATTGAAATTTATCTGTTATTATACTTCGAGGATAGTTGCTACTGATTTGTTAGTAAAGATCTAATCAATGGACCATTTATGATCCCAACTTTAAAAATTTATGATATAATTTTTATAAATGTGTATTGGACCAGCTAACAGACGAATAACTCCGAATTTCGTTACTTCTAGTAGCAAGTATATTTAATACTGTTATTCCTTCGAAAAATAATTACACACTTAACAAAATAAAGTGGTTATTGCGATTTGTTTCACTCGTAATATGAAAAATATTGAAAGTTACTGATTTTGTACAGTTAACATCTATTGATGAATGAAGTACCTATGCATTAATTAACTGGATATTAACACGTTTTCCGTCGGTCGCGTAAAATTACGCGTTTCTTGCATGCTTTTACTAGCAAAAATAGAAGAAATATTAATAATTAACATAATCAGAGCTTGACACGTGATACATGTCTTCAATTATAATTTCATTCCTAAATATTGAGTACATTTCCAGTTACAGTAATTTTTGTTAAGTGTGATTTCAACAAGTTTCGTAAGTAGCAGATGCGAAAGCTGTTACCATATATCTTTTACAACAATTTTCTTTATAAAAGAGGGAAACCATTACAAAATATTTCTTAATTAATCAAATTATGGGATAACAGCTCGTCACACGTTATTTGCAATGCCCCGCGTGAAATATAAAGTTTATTCAGTTCCTTGGTAAATTGCCAGGCGAGATTGCAATTTAATAACTGACCTCCATAACGACAAATAACACTAAGCAAATATTTCTATCGTTAAAGCTGCCTAGATAACGGATCAATGGTTAACGAGGCAAGTATATATCAATTAAAATTGTGACAGTGTTGACGATCGAAAGTAAAGGCTTCGAAGTGTTTTCTGAACTGCAAGATAAATCAAATATTTCAGTGTCCTTTCTAGATAAAATAAAATAAAAAATTCTTATTAATATTTGGACATTATTGTAAATTCACATTAATTATTTTATTTAAATAGAATTCTCGTAGTTATTGGGAAAATATATTGGTTCTACTTTAAAATAAATGCCAAACAAAATGATACTTATCTAGACGACAAAGAATTGCCCAACGATAGAAAGCATAAAGAAATGTAAAAAGACGTTTCGTTATCATTTTTTATGCAGAATCTTAATACTATTAAATAATTATTTTGTTAAAGTCTTCTCAAAATCACTTTCTGTTTGTATGTAATTTTTACCATTTTGACTAGAAAAATATAGGTTTTTGCATATACAGTGATAATAAAAATTACTTTCGGCTACAATCGTAGAACTTTCTAGCCACATTCAAATATGAATAACGCTGCTTCACAGGAAACAGGTGGCATTCGTAAATTTTTCCTGCATTAGCGTGAAAGTTGAAAGGAAGCAAATTCAATAGACTCGAGAAAAAGAAGAAATTACAAAATAATTGATTAATCCCAAATTTCGAAATTGTTCGCTTTTGATTGTTACCGTACGTATGTCGAAAAAATCAATGGTGCATCAAACAAATTTCGAGTTGAAAGTATTTCAAGTCGGCTTCAAATGGGTATTCTGAATTTATTTTTCTCCTTTCATTATACTAAAAGAAAAATGTAGCATTTCCATTAAAAAATATAAAATACATTTGAAATCATGTTGAGAATATTATTTCTTGTTTGTATCCCCACAATTTATCAACTATTAAAGTATCCTTCTATTAACTAAGTCTCTGAGTTTACAATAATAAAATGATACACGATATTTTCATACAGAAGCTTTACAAACATTGAATTCCTTTGTACATTTTTCTTAAGCTAAAGCCAATTTCAACACTCTATATTATAACCTCTCTGCTTAATCATCACTTTTAAACTTTATTTTGTCGCATTCCCGCAATAAGAAAATTATGCCTCATTCATTTTAAAAGGAATTCAGAAAGAAAATACTCCCATGAAGAAAAACGTTGTGCACAGATTTGTAACCAGGGATAAATTGGTTGATCGAATGCAAGAGAATCAATCCACTAGGTCAATAATGTGATAATATATAAAAACAACTACACAAGTATTAAATTAGATGTTGTTGCTCTACATGGGATAAATAAAATTGACTAAAAAAAAAAAATACAACTTTTCTATTCCTTATCGAATCAATTAAACAAGACGAACGAGATCTGCGTTAGGCCAAACAAAACAGCAATCAAGGATAAAACGCCTAAATAAAATAACGCGAGCAGGGGACGGAGAGAGACAACTAGCTGCAACTGGTTTAACAAGAATACTATCCTATTGAGGCCTGTTATGATTAACGACTGATACGTACAAAGTTAATTAACAGACACTAATAACACCAACTCCCAGAGCAAAACAATCGCGCGATAAAGTTTTAACGCGGCGCGATAAAATTAACATTGCACGAAAGGGACGCTGCTGCTCACCCAATTCTCCTGCGAGCCTGGGGAATTTCATCTTTTTATTCGTTTCGCGAACGCTCATCGTTGACTTTTACTTCACTTCGTCGCTCTCCAATTACAAGCGCGTACGAATCGTGCGCGAAGCACTTATTGCTCGAGCTGCTAGCGCACGCATTTTAAGTGATTTGCTACGCACGCGTTGCACTCTAACCATCAATAACTCCATAAATTGATAAACGACCACGCTTTGTAGCGTAAACGAATGAATACGAGAGCAGCGGGACATTGGTTTATTTTTTTTTTTTCCTCTCTCAGATCTGCGCCCCACATACGCGGTGCCACGCTCTAAATACAATATTTCCTATTCCCCGCGAAAACCGTACCCGCCCCGACGGGACATTTGTCCGCGAAGAAATCGTATTTCGCAAGGCGCGCCAGCTTTTATCCAAAGGTTTTTTCTCGCCTGGATGAATAATTTACGCGTCGAACGGAACGAAAAGACGATGGCATGCGTCACCATTAAGGAAAGATGAGCAAGCGGATCGGTTTACACTTTACACAAGTTCATGCCCGTGTGTAACCACGGGAATATGTCGAGCAGGAAATCGTCAAGGGGAATTCCCAACAATTTTTTTGTTTTCTTTCTGATTTTAATTAAACGCGCCTTACGATTTAATTCTCACTTCCCTGTTATTAAAGAATTCCAGTTTTTTTTTTTTTTTTCAGAACTACGATCGCCAAAAATGCGATCAACATTGGGAGAAAAATGTTCTTGCTAGGTTCGTCTAAGGGCGATTTCCACTTACGCCCAAATCGCCCGTGATTTGCATTAAGCTGGGTTCTCCTGTACGCGACGTGAAGAATTTCAAAGTCGATTTTCTCGAGAACGCAGCGCGATATGAAAAGAAGTTAGTCTTTCTTTTTTACTAACAACGAGTAAATAAGTCGAGAAAAAGGAATAAAATTTTTCGATATTCCTCTTCGTTTTCGAGAAAATCGACTTTGAAATTCTTGACGATGCGTCCAGTCGCGCACGGGAGAACCCAGCTTAATGTAAATCACCGGCGATTTGAGCGTAAGTAGAATTCGCCCTAAGTTATGAGTCTCGGTGTTTTAGAACTTCGTCGCACTGGCACATTCTGCTGCGTCGCAAATGTGAAGAGAACAATGCTAAAAGTGTCCGATACGCGGGATAGAGGAAAAGTTGTTTAGAAGCAGCTGCTTTTACTGCGAACAAGAATGTTGCAAGAATTCATTGTACGATAACAATGGTACCGGTAGTTGCTCGATAAGAGGTTAAATAACTCTGCCCCGTTTCAGCCGCTGATAAGAGGATAGCGGTAGGTTGGCAGTGTGCTCACTGAAATAGTGAAACGATGACTCAATTATAATCGGTACGAAGCATCTTATTGTCGTAGAACTGGGCCCTTCTATGGGCACGATATAATTCGTGTATCGACGTCCTCAAATTGGTGGCTGATAACAACGGATCACGAGATATCGTTGATTTTAATGGAAACGCAGCCTAAGACACGAACTTTCTTGCTTTGATCGTTAAAGCAATTTTTACGTGAATATAAATACACATATTAATTAATATTCTAATCGGTATTTAGACTCCGCGGTATTTCAGCAAAACAAATCGCAAATCTAATCATTGTGTTTCTTCGTTGAATTTAAACAATTTTATTTCGATCGTAATTGTCATTCCGCATTCTTAATATCTAATTTTAAACAGAAATTCTAAATATAGTGTGCTCTATTTTTAAACGATTATATAAAAAGAAGTTGTATTTAATTCTGTGAAATAATTACGAATTTTGTTACTAGAAAAACAAAAAAATTTATACAAGATGGTAGATATAAATAAATGTCATTGGTACTCGAGTGTTACAGTTTTTCTCTTTTCGTTATTATTTTATATATCTACCAATTATGCAGATTTAATGGACGGACACGTTTGCATTATATTAATTCATTAATCCTGGTTTATACGACCATAAACAAGTTTCTTTCAGGCACGATATTTTATTTTAATTTTCATATATCAAGAATATTGTAAGAGAAATATTTAAAAATGGCGATCGAGTTTGAAAATTATTTTACACTGCGTTAACTATGTTTCTAATTTTTACTAAATATTTCTTCACAAATTTCTATAATGCGACAATACTTTATTAATAAACGGAATGCCTCGCAAATCCCTGCAATACATCATACGTGCGAAACGAGGGCGATTCCAGGTCCAAAAATAAATCGATAATTTTAAAAAAAAACAGACGCAGATATTCGTGTGATTGACTACACGCGTAATAAGAAGCCTCAATTTCATACATTTTGTTTCTACTTGAAATGTACAACATTATCGATGACGATAGAATATTTTGCTCGTTAGTCGTTACTTTAAAAACCATACAAAAAAATTATACACCTCTTCGGGGAAATTTATCAAACAGAATTTTAATTGAAACCGTGGCATGTCACGTGTACATTCAAAATGAATTTTCTCGTAAACGAAGCCTCGAACGGACAAGTTTTATTCGACAATTTCGATTTATTTTTACATACAAACTTTTGCATTGTATAAAACATCACATGCAGATGTATTGCAATATCCGTATATTAATGATGCTATTCTCATTTTTTTTTTAACACTAAAATACAAAGAAGTTTAAAAAGTCTTCGTTTTTAAACTCGTCTTCTTCTGACTTTAGATGACAATTTGGATAACGAAACAGCTGCAAACACCTAAAACTACTATGTACTGATATACATATGTATTTTGAACAGCCAGGCACTGCCTTTTCACTGCTAATTGTTTCCAAGAGTTTTGAATACGTCGCTATTAATTTTATCTAATGGCAGCTAATTAAATAACACACATTTTGCAATAACTTTTCTGACAAGTCGCTACTAATATTTGACAAAATGCTTTCCACCATGTAAATTTATTAAACACGATTACCATCGAAATGTTTCCCATCTTTCGGTAATACAGGACCAGTTGTATTTTTCCAGGGAATACTTAACAAACTTATCGTACATTTCGTCACACATTTTTTCTGTTTTAAGTAAACGCGTCACTAAAATGTGGGTATTTTTGTTTGGTAATTGAATTCCTTTCGGCGGATGTCGAAGTTCACACATTACACCGTTTCTGACTTCTGATAAGTCCAATTGAAGAAAAGCTTCTGTGTCGAGACTTTTTTTTCTGTTTTTTAACAAGATAGATAAACCTAACCGAGGTCGGACAAAGTCTCAATGCAAAGTAGGGATCCACGGCTGTTTTGTTCCCCTTTTTTTTTTAAACAGAACTCTCTCCTCGAAGGTCTCCAAAACCGGTCTCAGAGAGTGTCGTGTCGTCGACCTGCCTAACATTCCTGGTTATAGCTGACTAACAACCACCGGCTCTAACTCCCTCTTAAGGAAAATTGCATCTTTTTCCTCGCACCGGCACGTGAGAGAGAAAAAGAAAGTAACGTCAAGTTTTAATGCCAATTTACGAATCCTCCCTGAACACCGCGTTAACTATTTAGATTAAAGGTTGACCCCCTTTTGTACTTGCACACGATAATTCGAATGAAAGAAATGCTGCAAAATATTGGAAGCTAAAATTAATTAGGAGACTTATTTTTTTTTCAAAATTCGTGCATATTTTTTGTTTAAATTTTACGAAAAGCTTCATTTAAATTATTAAAGGTGGATATTATTGTTTAGTGCTAATTAATCAGTGAAGCGTAATTTGCACTGAATTTTTTTGGAAATTTTTCTCGCTTAAAATCTTTGCGACGCGAAGTAGAGCAAACATTCGCGTCATTTGTATCTACAATGACTCACACTTAAAATCAGGAATGGAGGTTATTCGTTATGATCAAAGAGAATCTCAACGGTAGAATGATGACAGTCATAAACAGATATCGTAGCGCAATTATCTTCTTAAAAGACTCAAGAATAAGTATTGCACGTCAAGTAACATGCGATGAGTAAGACGGAATTTTTAAAGGCGTCTTTGGAAATTTATTAAAAGCAAACTACGTAATGAATCTTTTTGAAACTTTCAGGAATTTTTACTGGATATTTAAGTTATACGAATATCTTTTTTTTTAAATTTATTTAAAGCAGCTTTATAAGCTGTACAGGACCAGAAAAAAATTTCCGCTGACATGGTTGACAGTTTTCTGACGAAACGGTTCTTCGGAAATAAAAAAACCAATAAATTTTTGAAACTATATGCGCATGGCTAGGGCCCGACGGGTTCGATTTTGAAAATTTTGAAAAATGACAAAATGGCGAACCTCTGAAAAAAATTGTGAAATTTGGTTCCGGTAAATTAACCTCTTTCGTTGAAAAAGAAATAGAAGGAAACGGCCAATCAAAACAATCTCTCTTATTAAAATGTACTAAAAAGGAACCAATAATTTTGATACCGGCCCAAATGACTGCCTGAGAAGAAACCCCTCATATGACTAAAAACAAACGCGTGAAAAATAATATTCAAATACTGAAATATTCGGATACTGAAATATTCGAATACTGAAATATTCGAATACTGAAATATTCGGATACTGAAATATTCGAATAGTATTCGAATAGTATTCGAATACTGAAATATTCGGATACTGAAATATTCGAATACTGAAATATTCGGATACTGAAATATTCGAATACTGAAATATTCGAATACTGAAATATTCGGATACTGAAATATTCGAATACTGAAATATTCGGATACTGAAATATTCGGATACTGAAATATTCGAATAGTATTTGAATACTGAAATAGTCGGATACTGAAATATTCGAATAGTATTCGAATACTGAAATATTCGAATAGTATTCGAATACTGAAATATTCGGATACTGAAATATTCGAATAGTATTCGAATACTGAAATATTCGACTCGTATTCGAATACTGAAATATTCGACTCGTATTCGAATACTAAAATATTCGAAGTTTATTCGTACCATTCGAATACTTGTAAAACATTCGAATATTAAATTATTCGAATAGTCCCAGCCCTACCTTGTATCCAGAAATACATAAATAAAACCAAACAGAAAGGAGTACGATAATTGTTTGCCTTTTGTAATAACTGGCCATCAACGTTTCAAGTTATTGACCGTTAAAGTTGGTTGCGCGTACGGAGATGTTTACAGTAATTCTACCATATTACGCTGCACCGTTTTCTGCACAATTTATCATGGCTTTTAGACGCACGCATCGGATCACGATACATGCTATTATGCACGCATGTGGAATGCTCCAGGAAGAGAAGTCGAGAGAGTATCCGCGTTTTATTATGTTTCCATGATTATGCGTCACATTTACTAGGAAAGCCATACCGCTTACTTTCTAGCTTACAAAACTTCCTGACGTCACGAGAAGCCTGACTTAAAATGACTCGTCTTCCAAGCATTCCGCTCTTAAGAGTTAATACCAAACTCCTGGATACGGTTCCGTGTAATTTGCTTCTGTCAGTTGCACGAGCGATCGAAATCGCTGTACGTACAACTGCACGGGTTATCGAAGAATAAAAATGGTAGTCATGTGCGTTCAACGGACATTTTTACTTATGGCAATGAATCGATCCACATCAATCCACAGTATCTTCAGAGTGCTTTCATTTAATATCCAGGATGTTAGAAAAATCTGCCCAGAACTTCGAAACTTATAATTGCATTAATTATAATTCTAACATTGTTACTTAAAAATTGTATTTAACATCTTCACGTCACAAAATCGCGTGCTCGTTAAGGTAGTACTACCGGTTTTGAAATACTGTTCAGAAAATTCTGAAACTTTGCACAGTAGTTTGTTTTGACCTTACACTGACTCATGTAAATTTTTGGAAATCTACACCGACCCAGAAAAAAGTTATTAACAATTTTACGTTTCCACTATTAACACGTAGTCTTATGGAAAATGACGTTTTCAACAAAAATTCACATTAATAGCCAATTCAGTTTTTGATGAAACTGAGAGAAATATGGATTTAATATTCCACAAACATAATGCATGTATCCAAATGTTGATTCACCAATTTTTATAGCTAATATAAGCAAAGGAATAAAATTATCTGTGCTCACTCGGCCATTATACGCACGATTTGGAAACGTCGCAAAGAGGTTGGTAAGACCCAGGGTTACCAGGCGATCCAGTACACGTACTGGCATATATGACGTCATTTAGCTTGGATTGGCTCGGCGTTGACATGACGTCACGGCGTCACCAATCAAATGTAAGTATTCCCCTTCTCCACCACCGTATGACGTCATATAGGCCAGCACACCGCCATTTTTTCAGTACGCCTGGCAACCCTGGTAAGACCGCGCAGTTTGAAATACACCTAACCAATTACTGTCACCTTAAGCTATTTTACTTAAAATAACGAATAAATAAACGTTGTAAAGTCATACACAAAAAGAATTAGGTAATTCAGCCTATAATCTATACTATACATTATATACTATAGTTTATTTATTAGTTATTTTAAGTAAAATAGCTTAAGGTGACAGTAATTGGTTAGGTGTCAGTAATTGGGTCCTTTACCCTATCTCCATGCAATGCTAACTTCAAGCTTCAAGCGAGCAGAAGAAAACTACACAATCAATCGTGCTACGTTGCCAAATCAAATCACCACGGAAGTCAAAGGACGATATAACACGCACTTGACTCAAGGCGTACCGGTAGTACTACCTTAAAAAGTATCAGTTGCAGATAGAAAGATGTTTAATATTTATTTCTTCAAGCGCTGTATTCTATTATTATTATTATTATTATTATTAAACAAGCCAACGTATAAACAACGTCGTCAATAATGAAAATCGCTTCTGACACTGATATAGTTTATTCATTGGCATACGCGTTGACTGCCCCGTTCCTGGCACAGTTTAACGAGCACCGAATATCCCAAGCCCGAACCCCTTTTTCTTTAACACCGTGTATACGAAGGCAAGCACTGGCGCGTGATTTTTCGACTAATATTCGGACGGAGAAGGGGGTGGAGGGGGGAGGGGGGGGAGGGGGGGGCATGAGGTGTATAAGGGCGTGCGTGGCGGAGTGACGTGTCCAGTCAATCTATCCCGGAATCTGTGCGGTTTCGTCAGAGTTCGGTTTCTTTCCTAAGAAGACCGAAACTGCGAGTTGACTATAAAAGGCACGAAGTCTCCAACGAAACCCGCCTCTTTCTCTTTCCCTCTTTTACTTGTCAACGGTGGCATTACATCGGGGCAGCGCTTATGGTGCCGCGAGGAAGCGGGTTAAGGACACTCGTCCTTATAAGGACTCCTCCTTGATCGTTCCCATTCTCTCCTCTCCTCTCCTAAATTTGACAGATCCGAACGCGAGAGTGTCTCGCGGCATTTCTTTCCCGTCGGATCAATTAGGCAACTCTCAATTAATCCGGCGACGTCCACGCCTTATTGGACTTCTGTTTCGCTTCGATCCGTTCGCCGGCTCGACGAGCAACACGATTAATAAACAATGGCGTGAATAATGCAGCGGGGAAAATGTAATGACTGGGAAGCAGAGAGAAGCGATGGGAATTTAAAGAGCGCAGCAGAAACTGCAAACGTTAGGAAGCACGAAGATTGCAGTTACTTTTTAATTTCAGACGAAAACGCTGATACAACGCAAAAGTATCCGGGCACCCCGTGTCTAACATATTTTGCATATCTATTAAATCGACTTCAAAGTAAGAATTAGCAATTCTAATTCGAGTTAATACACTTTTGTTTTTGGGTGCTTTAATTGAAAAATTGTAGTTTATTTAAGAAAAAAAAAAAAAAAAAAAGTATTATCCGTGGAAGTAACAAAGATCGAGCGAACAAAATATTCGTCCAAATTCAATTTGTACAAACGTAATTACACTCAGTTAATATTACTCTTAATATTCCCGCGGTTTTATTATAAGCTTTAATTTTCATTAATTTTCTGTGAAATTCGGGCTTATCTTGTTACATTCTTCTAGGAAAATTTCTTTGGATATTTCTTTGGTAGATGGTACTAACTAAAAATATATTAATCAAAGTTTATACTAATATAATTTATAATGGGTAATTCTGAATTTATCTTAAATAAGTAAAATATGTTATACGGTTGGGGTGGATGGATACTTTTGTTAGTTGACTGCAGCAACACTACATGCACGTTTCAAATCTAGTCGTAACGGTCGTGACTTTAAAGATTCGGAGAATTTTCGGGCGGCCGCGAGGAATGCGATATATCGCGGGATCGAAAGAAGAAAAATCAGCACGTACGAGGCACATGCATGACGTCACTCTCTCGTGTCCTAGAATGCTTGCCATACGTAAGCAGATATTTCTATATCGTAAGGCCCAATAAAAACTGCGATTCTTGTAATTAATACCAAATGATGGAGGCCTGCACGATCCCGTCTCAAGGTCCCACTGAGGGGATCGACGAATTATTACGGGAGAGAAAAAAATGCAATGAAAAGTATCTACGATCTTCAGATCGGTGTACTTCTGTGCTATCTACAAAAAAAAAACTTTTGAAGTCCCTTTATCAAAGCTTCTATAAAAACAGAAGTGCTAATCGAAGGAACGCGTTCATTTTGCCTGACTGGCTGTTTCGTTGCGAATGTTTCTCAAATTCTTAAATAGGGTAGATGTCCCAATTACTGCCAGTGTCCCAATTACTGCCACTTGATTTATTATATGTAATAAAAGCGTAACGTATAAAAATAAATGTACAAAAAATAGTTATTATAATAACTATTATAATAACTATTATAATAACTATTTTTTGTACATTTATTTTTATACGTTACGCTTTTATTACATATAATAAATCAATTATAATAACTATTATAATAACTATTATAATAACTATTTTTTGTACATTTATTTTTATACGTTACGCTTTTATTACATATAATAAATCAAGTGGCAGTAATTGGGACATCTACCCTAGCTAACGTCAAACGCAGGGCGTCGCACAGTGGGGCAAAGTGACAAATCTTGTGTCAAAATCAAAGAACTTTTGATAGAAATGAGATAGAGCGATGATTTTTTTTTTGTTAAAGCTGAAACATTGCAGAATAAGGGAAAATTGTCGAGATTATGGTACGAACGTTTTCTCACTGTGAAAATTTGTGTTAAACTTGAAAATTTTCAACAAAATTGTGATTAATCCAATACCATGCACGGTAGGATTTTTTTCTTGACATGTTGGACCTCATTTCCTGTAGATTTTGTCACGCTGATTTCAAATCCGTTCGCAATATTTGTCTACTACCTCAGGATTTTGAAAAAAATCGATTTATGTGAAAGACTAATGAAATCATATTTTTTTCGTTGAAATGATTTGATAACCCACTGGTTTGAAGGTATATTGTATTCCCATATATGGAACACAATCAAAATAAGAATAATGAAGTATTTGAATGTTTTTAGTTACTTACAAAACACTTCACATCTCGTGATCACTTGACGTATCGCTGTCCTGGTCACTGGCACTCTCTGTAGGCTGTGTGTGGCTGCAATGTAATTTAAATTAGATATCTATTTTCCATAATTATATTTTCATTTACACATGAAGTAAGGTAAGTATTTAATCTTTTTAACTTACTTCTCATCAACAACAAAAAAAATATATAAAAAACAAGACATTAATATAAATGAATATAATGTAAATGAAAATATAATTATGGAAAATAGATATCTAATTTAAATTACATTGCAGCCACACACAGCCTACAGAGAGTGCCAGTGACCAGGACAGCGATACGTCAAGTGATCACGAGATGTGAAGTGTTTTGTAAGTAACTAAAAACATTCAAATACTTCATTATTCTTATTTTGATTGTGTTCCATATATGGGAATACAATATACCTTCAAACCAGTGGGTCATCAAATCATTTCAATGAAAAAAATATGATTTCATTAGTCTTTCACATAAATCGATTTTTTTCAAAATCCTGAGGTAGTAGACAAATTTTGCGAACGGATTTGAAATCAGCGTGACAAAATCTACAGGAAATGAGGTCCAACATGTCAAGAAAAAAATCCTACCGTGCATGGTATTGGATTAATCACAATTTTGTTGAAAAATTTCAAGTTTAACACAAATTTGCACAGTGAAAAAACGTTCGTACCATAATCTCGGCAATTTTCCCTTATTCTGCAATGTTTCAGCTTTAACAAAAAAAAAAAATCATCCCTCTATCTCAATTCTATCAAAAGTTCTTTGATTTTGACACAAAATTTGTCACTTTGCCCCACTGTGCGTCGCGAAGCTTTATATTATAAAACACGATACTGTGAACATCATACAGATAAGAGTTTACTCGATTCGACGTTTATCGAATATCGATTGTTATATCTTTTATCTTGTAGGGACGGTAAAATTTTCGATCCGCAATGCACTCTTCGGAAAGAGCGTTAAAAGTTACGATGAGTCAATGTTACGTAGAAACGAGGTACGACCGTTATCAGTCTTTGATAAGAGTCAAGAAATGGAACCGCGGTGGAGCTACCCATTGACATTGAATACTCGGTATTCCTCGGCGCTTTTAGCTGTTACCGATTCAAGTGTACTTTTCAGTTTCTTCCTTAACGTTGTACTTTCGTAATAAATTTATTCGCTATTAGAGTAATTTTATACATTAATTCAGTATCTCCTAAGTTCCTTGAATTTTTTATTTTACACCTCCGCGCGATTATAACGTTATGGTAACACCGAAAACATACATTGAATTATAGCAGTGTTATGCTTTTCCTTATATTCAACAAATGGTAACAATTCGTAGCAAATTGTTGCCCAAATCACTGATCGACTTTATAAACGCGTTTCACTTTTGTAACTTATTCTAAGGAAATTTATTATTACGAGTAGTAATAGAAATATATATTATACGGCTTGAATAATTAATAATAGAAATGACAGTCAAATGATAAGAAACTATCTTTGTATTGAAGAAGTCTAAAAATCTTTTTTAGCTTCTAAATAATTAGTCGAGGTATTTACCAAATTAGGCGTGTTGCAGACGCGAATTACAAAAGGGGCCACACATCAGAAGTGACAAATTACTTAAATTCTTTTATGTTAGGAAAATAATAGTGAGCAACATATCGCGGCTAGTAGATGCTAAGTTGGAAGGATATAATAATGCTGCCATCTAACAAGGAGAATCCCAGAAATATATCATTCTCAGCTGATGCATAGAGAAAAAGATCGATCATAATACCGCGAGATAATCAGATTCAGCGAGAGGCTTGGCTTAGGTCAGTGCTATGTTTACAAACGCGTCTGATTCTTGTTGCGCGTTTTACTCGCAATATGATAGAAACACTAGTTACTGTTTCTTGAATGCGATCTTAAAAGTTGAGAGTAGGTAGTGATTAATTCTTTCTTGTACCATCTGGATGTCTAGATAAATATCTTGCCTGGCTCGGTTTTTCGGAAAGGCGCTATTCTGGCAACTAAAAAATTTCAAAGGCACGCCTACTTCATATTTTTCAAAAAAACGTAGATTCATTTAATATACAGGATTAGGCCCGGTGCAGACGACCGGTTTGCGGCGCGCGTTTTAGCAAAAACTAGGCTGCTAGGGGTGCGTTCCACTTGCGCCCAAATCGCCCGGAACGCCCGCGATTTTCATTAAGGTGGGTTCTCCTATACGCGACTGGACACAACGTCAAGAATTTCAAAGTCGATTTTCTTGAAAATGCAGCACAATATCAAAAAATCTTATTCCTCTTTTTCGACTTATTTACTTGTTATAAGTCGAAAAGAAAGAGTAACTTTTTTTTATATCGCGCTTCAGTTTCGAGAAAATCGACTTTGAAATTCTTGACGTTGTGTCCAGTCGCGTATAGGAGAACCCACCTTAATGAAAATCGCGGGCGTTGCGGGCGATTTGGGCGCAAGTGGAACGCACCCCAAGCGGTATGTTTGCGTTCGTTTCGACGAGCGCACGTATTGCCTCGCCGCAAACCGCTCGTCTGCACCGGGCCCTAGTGCTGTTTAACCCTTCGTGGTCACACCTTCTTATAATCACAAATTGGTCATTTTTTCAGTTCCCATTTCCGTATTTTTGAATCTTTTCACTTTTCAGTGATAATTGTACGTTCGTAATACTTATACGGTCATGGTCTAGTATTCTGTGTCTAGAAATGTAAATTTTGATACGATAAAATTTGTTGTTGAAAACGAGCGATTTTCCCCGGTTGGGGGGAAAAACCGATTTTTTGTAAATTTTTTTCTTTTTTCTTTCGCAATAAATCCCCTTTGGAAGACGCGAAGCTGCGACATTTCAAATCGGAAATTGCTCTTGGCTATTCCGTAGCAGACAGTCAGCTGTGCACATAATTATTTTACACAAATGTAGAGTGACCAAGATCAATGTTAATATTTCATTTATAATTATTGTAAAATATAGCTAATCATATGCATCCTGACAAAACGAAACGTAGGTATGTCCGCGTATTTCAGTTTTATCGAATCTCACAATGAAAGCTCTGAAGTTATGAGAGTACTAAACTAACGTGCACTTCGAAATTAATTACTGAACCGGAATCTTTTGGAATATTTTTCTAAAAATATCCGTTAACATTTCTATGCGCATGAGATAACAATAGCCATATATATATATATCTCTCTATTATCAATAATTTATTTTTTGTTTTCATTGTCACCAAACCTAACGATCAAATTAATCAGCAAATTAATCTTCTTATAGAAAGATTAATGAAGATTATAATAGCTGCTACCATACGCAATATTATCTTAAACTTGAATCGATAATAAGCATTTTTATCCTGGTGCTTTATCTTTAAATGGAATAAATATAAAGTTAAGAATAATACTAGTGTACACTCATGAATTACGTAAGTATAGAACAAAATCGTCTTTTATACATCGAGGTGGTCATGATACTCTGTTTTTTGCGTACTTGGCTCTAGAAACAACGAAGTTTAATCACAAGCGTACGCTTTTGAATAACGTTATTATTGCGTTTCTGAGAACCAAAATGAGAACCAATTATATGGACAGCAAATAATTCTGTCACTGAACATATCGCACTCGACGTCGACCATCTCCGCGTTGGAAGAAAAAGAGAGGACTAATCGGTAAAAAAAAAAAAAAAAAAAAAAGAGAAAAAGAATAAAATAACGTTTCAGTCGGCTTTGCAGCGCCGCGAAGAGCCGTTCGTTTCCGCTCCGGCGAAATTAAAGGGATGAAAGTTTCAGCGGGCAATAAATCGCGAAATTGCTTTTGACAGTTTCGTTGGTGGAAAATGATAAAATCTGTCAAACTCACGTAAATGAGGCCGGAGTAGTATCTGTCTTTGAGGTTATGCAGCACGGATGCCTCGTTCAGGCACGTTAACTCGGCCATGTCCTCGACTTTGTCGAATTTCGGCGGATTCATCTTCTGGATATCATCTTTCGCCACAAGGACCCGCTTTCCAGTTTCGGCGATCTCTACCTCGACCTCGTCGCCCCGCTCGCCCTTCACCCCGGCTGCAACGAAACCCTGGGTTTCGTGCGGCACCCAAACCAGCTTCTTCTGCGTCCATTCCGCCTGAGTTGCCGGGTCATTGAAATTGTTCCTGTCAACGGAAAGGAACCGCAATTCCGGGTCCGAATGGTCCACCCTCGAGTCGACGTCCGCCATTTCTGTTTTCGAGATCACTAGCTCCTCGAGCCGGTTTCAGGGACGAGCGATTCCAAGGACGATCCTCGCGAGACTGACCTCCCCGTAACAAGGACACACATGTAACTATTCCACGCCCGTTTTCCCGTCGTTCTCGAGTGTCCGTTGTACGGCGGTGGTTGAACTAACTTGGAGGTTGGAGATATACAGACGATTCGTGGTTCGTTCTCCTTCGAGGCACCGTGTTCTTCTACCACCTTTAACGCTCTTCGAGATTGTTTTCTTTCTCGCTCCTCGCGGCCATCTTCTTTCTTCCTTATGCCGAGAATAATGGTGGGGACTCAATTCGAAGGTATGCTGCGTAGCGGCGCTCGTATCGCTGTGTGACGTGTTCTCGAAGAGATTTCATTGGTCGGGACCTGTACCTGCCGACCAATCGGATGATAGAAATGATGTTGCCGGTTACGCGGAGCGTGCGACGCTCTTGATTTGTTAAAGTAATGTAGTCCCGCTACGTGTTCTCTACACTATGGTTTGAAAGGAACGTATGAATTGTAAGCGTGGTTTGTATGCAACTGTTCGTAACCGTCAATGTGAACTCTGATTTTGAAGTTAAATGGCATCGTCCGTTGATGATGTAAATTCGTAGCCGAAAATTTGTGTATGTGAAAAGAAAGTTCAACTGACGAACATAATTTCGTTCTTATTTTAGACATATAATTTTGTATTTTATATATATCAACATCGTATATAATTGTTATAATATAAACGAATAGAGAAATAATAAGTATAAATAGTAATGATATATGATTACAAATGTAATAAATGTTCTATGATTTTTTACATAATGTTGCTGAATATTATTTTCTACATTTTTTTTTATAAGAAAATTTAAAAAAAAATTAAAATCGACTTCAAAGAAATAAAATTGCACTAAAAAGTAAAAAATAATTTTCTCCCTTTTTTAATCTACGACTCTCATGTTTTTTTAAGTCGGCGCCAGATTTACACAGTGCAAATGATGAGGCATCGACTTAAAAAATATGACAGTCGTAGATTAAATAAGGAAAAGAATTATTTTTTACTTTTTAGTGCAATTTTTTTTTAAGTCGGTTTTAATTTTTAAAATTTTTTTTTTATTTTTAACTTTTTAGTTTTATATATATTGACACAACACGCTGAGTAGATATGCGCGTACGTACATAAAATAATAATAATTAGGTGACAGTAGTCTTTATTATTAACCAGAACTGGCAATAGGGTACATAGGGTATGTGCATAGGGTAAGTATCCCGATTACCGTGCCTTTGACGTAAACTTGCTCACGAAGGAATTAATTACTGACTTCTGTTACTTTAATTTTGCTTGGTGAAAATTTATATTTGTGTTTTGAACTTTCCTCTTTATTAAGGCATTTTTTTCGGTTTGAAAATGTTGATTTTTCATATTTTTTTAATTGACATAAAAATACATGTTTTTGTCCCAATTACCGTGTCCCGAAAAGGGTCTTGTCCCTATTACTGTGCTCTTTTGAATTGAGTTCCCGTGGTTAGGTTATGTCTTTGAACTTTGAATTGTTCAAAACATTTTTTTTCTCTACGAGAGGTGTTTTTATGTAATTTTAATATGACCTTTTCATTACAAAAGCAAAATATGCAAATATAAATTTCTGTTCTCACGTTCTAAGAAACGAAAGTAAGGTTAGGTTAGCAGTTACAGAGGGAGCCAGTGGGCACGGTAATAGGGACAAGCGCATGGACCTGAAGGACAGTGCCTAGTTCCGGGGGGTTACAGCGAAAGACGGAAGGGGCTGCGATGTGAGGGACGACTGGTGGTGTCCTCTACAGCCGAATATAAGTTTTAGAAATAGCGTCCTTCATTGGTATAGCCTTGTGACGCCATTGTGCAAAACGGTGGAAAACGGTGGAAAACAGTGTAAAAGCATTGCAAAGTAACTTGTATGCGTGTAGTGTATTTATATAATTGTCTTATTATTTGGGATACTTTCGAAATTACGTAAGTAATATCAAATTTTCTAATAAAATAGTAAAAGTATTGTATTTGAAGGTTAAAAATTAGTATATATTGGTTTTGCCAGAAGAAATTTTCCACCGTATGGTACAGATGGCACCACCAGTCGTCCCGCAAAAAGCGGCTGGAAGAGGTCGATTCCCCTTCCGTCATTCGCTTCAACCCCCGCGTCCATAAGCCTAGCTTATGCACTGTCCTTCAGGTCCATGGACAAGCGTTAAATTCCTGGCCCTATTACCGAATTCGCTTTAAAAATGCGAAAACGTTTCAAAAGTGCTCATTTTGCTATTTTGTCATAAAATTTGAACCTTTTATGATATCATAAACACTTTACATAAGTGCAAATCATGATAATGATCAATTTATTCACTTCTATAAAGTACGTGTTGCTTACCGTTTCCGGTAAGGATTTAGGTAAATCCATCGAAATCTTCATATGCATTTTTTAATTATTTTTTACCATGCTTTAATTGTTTAAAAATTGAACGTTCTCTTTGCAACAAATACATTAATAGTTTAACTTAATTAAAAAAAATTCTTTCCTTATTTATTTAGGCGAGTTTTTTGTACGACTTCTTTAAGTATAAAGGCACGGTAGTCTGGACACGTACCCTACCCACACAGCACACAGCCGTCCTAAAAGCGTCCCAGGGACGTCTGTCCCAGTCGTACCGGACGTCCCAGGGACGTCCCGAATTTCCCACGAACGGCTTATATACGTCCCCTGAACAACGAATGTTACCAAAAAAGTGGTCCCGGGTACGTCTCGCACACAGCATACAGCCGTCCTAAAAGCGTCCCAGGGACGTCCATCCCAGTCGTTCGGGACGTCCCGAATTTCCCACGAACGGCTTATATACGTCCTCTGAACGACGAATATTACAAAAAAAGAGTGGTCCTGGGGGTACCACCACCCGTCTTTTAAGCGCATGGATTAGGACTGAACACAGGCGTTCGAAAAACGTAATTAAGACCTATTTTTATCGATGAATTAAGCCTTTCGCCCGGGTCCCCCACAGGACTTTCGTCAGTAAGGCTTACCTGGCGGAACCCTGCCTTAGACAAGCTGTGTATCAGGACTGGGACAGAACTCTTATATATACCAACCGGAGGGCGATGGAACACCAGCGAGAAACTCTCGAGCCGGGTAGCCCTCCGGTGGCATATGTCGATGAACCTTATCGGATCCCTACAATAGCACACGACGTCCTCAAAGCGTCCCAAGGCCATCCCAAAGACGTATTTAACACGTCCCAAACGCGTCCCAAATGCGTCCCAAGGACGTCTTTAGGACTTTGTACAGAGGGCGCCACTGTAGTTACCGACGTCCCAAAAGCGTCCCAAAGCCGTCTATAGACGTCCCAAAGCCGTCTATAGACGTCCCACAGACATCTTGTTACCAATCGGGACATTCAGACCTAAAGTCCTAGAAGGGACCTAAAACAGACGTCCTCGGGACGTCGTGTGCTGTGTGGGTAGTTGCGTGGGGTTGAAGCCACGGACCTGAAGGACAGTGCACAGTTGCGGGGTGTTGAAGCGAAATACGGAAGAGGAATCGCCTGTGTCAGCCATCTTGAGCCGGTCAAATTGTGATGCCCTCTGTAGGCGAGTTTACTTACTGCGTGGATTGGTGTCGTTTGGTGTAGACGTATACACTATACAGTAGTTGTTTACGGCGTCGGTTTTTGTGTAATTATCTATAAATCCAATCGTAAAAATTCCAGTTTGCATTGTAAAAGGATGTAAAACTAACTAGGGCTTCCACGAAAAGTTTGAGACAAGAGGACATAGATGACAGCACTATTTGACCGGCACCAGATGGCTGAGGTATTTACCGTCTGACCGTCCCTCCCCGTGAAAAGCTTCATTCCCCGCGTCATTAAGACTACTTCATGCACCGTCTCTTAGATCCATGATAAGTACTTAGCCCTGCGTGGTCACACTTCTTATAATTATAAATTGGTCACATGGGGTTCACGGCACCCCAGCGTCATTTTTGTTACCATTTTCGTATTTTTCAATCCTTCAACGTTTGAGTGATAATTGTACATTCGCAATACTCGTACAATCATGCTCTATACTGGATTCCACTTAAGAGTAGACTCGTTCCGCGCAATGATGACCCTGAGGAAGCTGTTGATTGGTAGGAAACCGGCAGAGAGAGCGCTACGACCAATCGCACGCGCAGGCAGTAGTGGGAGCTGCGCAGATCGGTTGCAAATCGGTGGGGGCGTAAGTCTACTCTTATATGGAATGGTATATAATAGTCTTTTTCTAGAAATGTAAATTTTGAAATTTGTAGTCAAAGAAGAGCGATTTTCCACGGTCGTGGAAAAAAGCGAAAATTTTTTCTTCTTTATTTCGCGGTAAATCCGCTTTGGAAGGCGTAACGGCGCGGCATTTGAACTCGAAAAATGCTCTTGGGGTGCGATACACCCCGTGTGACGGTATGTATAGTATAGCCAATAGTGGAATGAAAATCTCACCTGTGATTCATATAAAACTATTTTGAATAATTTCTCACTTAATAAAAGTATAATGCAATACGATATTCGAATAAACATTGTAAATTTAAAATTTTCAAAACGACGTCCTTCGCAACATGGGAAACTGAATTCTAGTAAGAAATTGGTACAATTTTCGTTAATTAACAAAGTATTTCATACTTCTATTTGATTCTAATACTAGACTCAGAAGAAAAAGTGTGTCGTAAACTATTAAAATGTCTAGTTAATATCTTAATTGTTGTTTGAAAACCACTTTTACGTGAAAATCATGTCCAAAGTTTGGAGCATATTTGTTTCATAAATTGAGGATAATTTTGAGGAAATGTAATAAACCTGCTTCTGCAGAGAACTCGTCTGTCACATGTTCCTGAAGTTTTGTTTTTGTTTTTACCTCTTTCCCTTCCTTCTACATTCTGACACCCGAATACTTGTACTTTACTTTTGTGTCTGTAATCAACAAATACTTTAGTCTGTTGCCTGCTTGTAACTTCCATTGTCCCCATAATTCAAAAGACAAAATTATGTCCAATGTTGAATACGCATGCAGCAGAAAAAATTATAATTTGCATCATTTTCACACTGCAAAAATATTTATCTCGTAGCGCATTTGCCAAAGTCTTGTACTGTAATTTCTGCGGCTGCTCTGAGAATGTCCCACAAGACATCAGGAGTAATGTCTTCGTAAATGCCAAAAATTACACTTTGGAATTGCGCGTTGGAGATTTGTATTGGTTCATTGAAGCGGCTAAGTCTATCCGCAATGCAAGTTTGAGTTTCAAAATTTCCATTCAGGAATGTTTTTAATACTCCATACTGTAAAACGTGCGAGAAAGGAGACAAATGTAATTTTTCTAACTCACTAAATAAGAGAACTTGAATTTTGTAAACGTTTAGAATTATTTTCCATAAGAATGGCTGACTATTAGCAGCTAGTATCCTAACATTTGTTCATATTTGTCATTGTGAACATTGTATAATTGATCCTATTTAAAAAGCATTCAACTGCACCATACTGTCTTCAACAGCACAAACTCCATATTAGTAACATTAAATTTTACACCCTGTATACTGGCTGATACAGGCTAATCTGATTCTAATGGCACTATTACAAATGTGTGGGAAAGGTACGATCTCCTTAGCACGCTTCTGATACGCTCATGCTTACAATCAGCCTAGCTTATCTTGAGTGACGTATTCTAGCATAACTGTGCAATGAAGGTTAAACATCCCGCCTCCTGTTCCTATATAGTTCTATAGCTGACAATAAGAGCTAACGTTGTTATGTGTCTCCTCTCGATCTAATAATCATTGTTATAAAGTTTTTTTTATATCGATACCGACATTTAATTATCATTATTTTAATAAATTGTGTGCCAGGTAATAACTACTTGAAAAACTAATTTTGTGACTGAAACATGTATTACGAAGAGTGCAGTGCTGGAAACTTGACCGTTAACGACAAAAATGTAAATACAAGCATACAATGGGTGCATTCCATGTGACGCATTATGCGCATAGCTGCAGAGCAGGGGCGTCCGTAGACTTTTTTCCAGGGGGAGGGGGGCAACTTTGGGGTGTCGATAAAGAAGAATATGTAATGAAAAAACAAAATTAAACTCTTTATTATGACAAACTTTATGGCTGGCATCTAGCACTAGTGAAAATATAAAGATTCGTTTTCGAGTGTATATACTTAGGTCTATGTGACGTAATGTCGATCACTTTGTAAAATTAAGCGATTTTTACTCAAAAGCCAGGGGGGGGGGCAACTGCCCCCTTTTGCCCCCCCCCCCCCTCCGGACGGCCCTGCTGCAGAGAAAACCGTTCCGTGTCAGCCTATGGCCGGTATTCACAAACGTGTCTTAAGATTAAGCAAATGCTTAAGCATGCGGCATCCTCTACTAACCCTAGTAGCCAGTAAAGGATGCCGAATGCTTAAGCATTTGCTTAATCTTAAGACACGTTTGTGAATACCGGCCTATGCGTGCATTGGTTGCGTTGGTGGAGCATACGATTCCCTAGAATTCTCCCACCTCTAGCGCATGAAGCGTGCAGTTGATGCGCGCATGCGTATTTGTCTCTTTACGTACGCTTTGAAAAACATACACCAAATCGACGCGCGTTACGAAAAGTAGCACGTTTCATTTTTTCTACATGCAGTTATCCGTAAGAAAAAAATGAAACGTGTTACTCTTCGTAACGCGCGTCGAAATTATGTGGTCCCCTCCTCGAAAGGATAGAAAATATAACCTATAGATATGCTACATGACAATAAATGTTTATTAGATATTTCGTTCTTTTACGCTACATTTGTCAATTTTTTATAACTTAACATCATTCCAAAATATTATTGTTACGCCGCAACGGTATCTTTATGGAATCGGGTATAAGGTCATCACGAATTTGGTAAACATGAACAAATTAAGCTAAAACTTACTATTTTGATGAAATATACTCAGAAAATGACGTTATGAATGGAAATTTTGATTTCTTAATCACGAATAATTACACTCCACAACTTCCTCATCCGCTCCCCAAAGTGACAGAAAATATAACCTATACGCTATACCCGATTTCATAAAGATACCGTTGCGGCGTAATAATAATATTTTGGAAGGATGTTAAGACATGAGAAGTTGACAAATGTAGCGTAAAAGAACGAAATTTCCAATAAATATTTATTGTCATGTAATTAGCATGTATGTAGGTTATATTTTCTGTCACTTTGAGAAGGGGGCCAATCGAAAGATCGATCTTTTGCACCATAATGTTCGATTTTTTGAATCGATTTTACAGTATAGGTCGATCCTATGGAATCGATTCTCGGGGAACAGAAATCGTGTTCCAATTCTATATTATTTATAAAAAAGTTTCCCGGTCTCTGGAAATTTAAACTGAAACTACTTTTCTGGAACATTAATGATAGAATTTTGATTTATTGAAAATTAGGTTATAAAATATTACATAAGACGCTACGTGAGTTCCCCCGCCTTGTAAGAAAAAGTAAAAAATTCGCGATTTATATACAATTATATAGCCATGTGGTCCATGGGCATATGAAGAATGTTCAGGATGGAATACCCCTGAAGAATACATTTGTGATTCATGTGGTAATTAATTTTAAAACAAAAAAATAATTTTTTTTTTATTAATTTAACAGTTTTCTCACTTCTTTTGTAAAGAAAAATCATGGCCGGAATTACCCCACGTTAATTCCGTAATTCCAGTCAAATGAACTTTTTTGTGTTATTGCTTCCAACTTTGTTACAACGTAAATTTATGCTTTCTCGGTCATACTAATAAAATCTAGACACTTCAAACTATCAATTCGTATAAAAAAACTAGCAAATGTGTAAGTTGCTCAAATTTTATAGCGTTTCTTTCTTATATAGCTGGAAGTACCCTACTTTCCCCTGTTTGCAGTATTCGAATTCGAAATACAGAAGCACATGTATAGCGACAAATACGAATGCGCGTAATATGCGCATTGACTGCCCATGCTTTTATTTTCTGCACTTGCTGCACGCATTATGAGCTAGAAGTTGGAGGATTCTAGGGAATTCTACGAAATTGGTACTGCCATCTCTGCACTCGCGGTATGAATTGCAATCAACGTAACGGTCTCAATTTCGAAGCGAACAACACATCCCTAGAAGGTTTTAGGCATGGTCGAAACGAAAGATGAGGAAGGAAGCAAATACGTAGCGCGCATTTTTATTTCTTAAAGGCTTTTACTGCTAAGTTTTTCGAACGTGCTCTTATAATGCTAACTTTACAGCTATACTCTAATCCAGAAGACGTACTAGAGCCTGCGGTTCTATTCAATAGCCTTCAAAACCTTGAATTTACACCGGACGCGGATAATAAATAACTTCATTTTTCCTTTACACATCTGTTTACCAAATTACGCTGGGTAAGCAGCAGTTCGTCCTGTAAAACTCATACAATATGGTCTTCGCTTTCAATAATTGTCGCTGTTCAAGAAGAATAGAAAAACTCAGGTTGAGAAAATCCAGGAACCAATAAAGCCATCAAATTTCATTAGCAGTCGGTCCCCGATCCTTACGACGAAGTAACCGATGTAGTTAGGAAGCGTGCTTCGACCACCGTCCAAAAGTCTCGAATTAAATTTAACGTAATCGATCCAACTGCATAGCTAATTGTAAGTAAGTTTGAACATTCCCGCGCAACCTCACGAGCATCAAACGCATCGAAAACCGTTCCGATACGTTACTGCGGTTCATGCGCTGTTGGAATCGGAACGCTATGAATGCGCGCAGCGACTGCGCTGCGGTCTATGCGCATAATGCGTCACATGGAATGCACCCAATGTTATTCTATGATCATTTAACAAATTCGAAATACATGTAGAGAAATTTTTTATAGGGAGTAGTTGTGGATCTTCGAAGTGACACTTTAACAAAACCAACCAAAGGAATGAGGGAAGCAATGTTTCGTGCTGAAGTGGGTGATGATGTTTATGCGGAAGATCCAACAGTGAAAAGTATGAAAATATAATTGTTCGATAATGTAATTAACAGGGTTGCCAGGGATTCTATGTGACCAAACACCTCAGGAGTGGTGGTAATGTGTGCGTGAACTGACGCTAGCGCCAAGGCAGCCAAGTGGCGCCAACGTGAAGCGAACCACGGCCAACCAGCGTCAACAATCTATTTCCCGGCGACGCTGGTTGGCTGTGGTTCGCTTCGCGTTTGGGCCACTTGGCTGCCTTGGCGCTAGCGTCAGTTCACGCACACAGAGAGCAAGAAGTACACTAAGGGACAGAATCGGCTTCCCTTCGGAAATTTGGCAACGTTGCATGTCGGGTCCCCCTATGTCGAAGAACCACTGAGTTATGCCTAGTGACAATGGTGACAATTTTACAAGTTATTATTTAGTTTGCTAAAATGGATTTTGCTTGATAAAACATTACACGTAAGAGGATGATGGGCTCGATTCCTCATCTATTTGGCAAAGAAGTAGCATGTATCGTAGGTAGAAAGTGAGGACCATCGATATTGCTCCTTCGTAAGAAATAACTAGCCTCTTCGCGCCAATTCGCTGCACGGGAATGACGGAGAGCATGCGGTAGACAGGGATGGTGCTAAACAAAGACAGAGCTTTATGTGCAAGTGAGAGGGTCTTATGCGGCCCGCGGCTACCTGGGGGTCGCGGCGGCCAAAACGCCTTCCCTCGCCTTCCCGTGCTGGAACACCGATATAGGGATTTCGTGCGTTTACCTAGACTTCGGCCTGGCAGTCTAAAAACTTTCTACCTACGATACATGCTACTTCTTTGCCAAATAGATGAGGAATCGAGCCCATCATCCTCTTACGTGTAATGTTTTATCAAGCAAAATCCATTTTAGCAAACTAAATAATAACTTGTAAAATTGTCACCATTGTCACTAGGCATAACTCAGTGGTTCTTCGACATAGGGGGACCCGACATGCAACGTTGCCAAATTTCCGAAGGGAAGCCGATTCTGTCCCTTAGTGTACATATAAATAGAAGCAATAATGGTTGGGCTCCTGATTGTGATCAAATCGAAATTTTGTTAATTAATTTATGCCTTTGATGATTTAATGAAAATATTTTACGGGCTCCAACTTGTTGCTATCATGTTTAAATGTTTTTAAGCTACTACATTTATCATACTCTAATTCTTGTGTAATACGTATGTATATGAAATATGTTATGTACAATTTATATAGAAATTGTTAATTTTTAGAATTAGAAGAAAGGGCGGCCGAAATGGTTGGAATGGAGGCTGCAATATTTGTATCATCTGGAACTATGGGAAATTTGATTGCTAGTAAGTATAATTTATTAGAAATTAAGCAAGTACTGTAATTAATGGTACATAAAGCATTTGTGTTTTATAAAGTCTTCTTGTAGTTTAAACCGAAGGTATGGAGTTTTGTTTTATGTTTACTAATATTGTTTGAAGAAATGTAAAATTATTTAAAAAGTGTTTAGAGCAAATCAGTGTGCACAATTTATTGCTTTTTATATTTATAATTGCAATAAAACTGAAATTACAAACACACATGTTTCATAAACATAATCAAAATTTATTTCATCTGTAAGATTTAGCAATATATTGTAAAATGATAATAACAAACATTATTTATATTTCTATATTTATAGCCATTTATAGCCAGGGTAGTTTGTTTATCTTTACCATCTAAAATATCTTTGTTATGTTTAGGAATAGAGCAAATAGTCTTAATGTGGGATTATTCAATTTGAGAGAGCATACACATAGTGTGTCCCAAAAGTATCCGAACTTTGTGTGTACAAACAAACGGTTGTGGGTTCTTTAAATCTCACCAATGAAATATGAAATGCGGATAAACACTTTAGGTAACAAATATGTACTTCAGGTCCACACAAGTCTGCTATAAGAAGACTGAAAAAGGTATATCTGGGAAGAAGAAAGGATCGCGTCAGTCTGTGGCAGCTGTCGCGTCTTTTCTCTCTTTTCTCAACTTTCTTGTGGTCGGTAACGCCCTAGACCAGATATAGGATAGACCTATCACGCAATGTAATTTTGTGTCACACGCTCGGGGGCCTCGCGAGCTCCCTTACCATTTTCGTGTCACACCCAACGTTATCGATTCAGAGTGGAATTCGAACCCAATCCTACAAGCGGTTAGAATTGAAACTAAATATGATGAAAATTGCTACGATAAATGTAAACGTCCGAACTTAGTTCTCAATTCAGGGCCGTATTAACAAATTTGAGCGCCCTGGGCTAAAAAGATTTGGCGCCCTAATCCTTCGGTAACCAACTCTATACACCGCACAGGCTACAGTTTCTTCCCAATCGATGCAAGGCGGTATATCGTATGGACTTAAGGGTTGTCGTGTCTCTGCTTCCGTAAAAAATTTAAAAAAAAAATCATTTCAACATACTCGATTCTTAAGCGCCCTTAGATCACCGGCGCCCCTGGGCTACAGCCCATTTAGCCTACTCGTTAAGGAGGCCCTGTCTCAATTTGTTTATAAAATACAGTACGTTTGTAACTAAGCAGGAATACCTCAAGGAATTGGAACTTTGTATATTTCAATAAGGTGCTGAAGCAGAGAGGACTTTAAAAATTGTCAATAACCCGCCAGTTCCAGTATCTTGCTGAAATATTCCAACTTGCACTTATCCTTCTATCTTAACACTATACTCGTGATCTGGGGTCGGGTAGGAACAATCTAGCAACATTTCAAGTTACATATTTTATTCTTACATGCTACCAAAGTATTGCAAGTAAAACAAAGTTCTTATATCGAACTAGAATATTTGACAATCGCAGCCATCGGCTCGGTTCTCACCGATTACCAGGTCTCACCACGAGGAGGTTGCTGCGCTTCGAGACCCGTAGAGAGATAGATGGAATCAAAGTTCCATTGATCTCCCTGTACATGAAAGCCTTAGCCTACTAAACCAAGGAGATGGATAGAAACAAAGTTCCATCGATCTCTTCGGTTTAGATACAGAATCTAGGGATTAAAAGAAATTCAGCAAAGAAGGAAAGACGGAAGGTAAGCATGAAACGAGTATTGGACGGCGCAGTTCCTACCACCCTGCTGTTTGAGTCGAAGAGGAAAAGCGCTCGGCGCCTCCCAGGCGATTCATGTTGCTCCGAGCGCCTCGTCAGGAGCAACACTAGGTGTGACCTGACTCAAGCCAACTAAAGGTAGATTTACACTAGCCGTCTGGACGGCGGCAAGACGGCGGCCGTCCCACTAGCGCAACGGAGACACAGACGCGGAGATTGGGTAGTCGGACAGGGTGACTTACGCAGGCAGTATACCAAAAGGTACACCTCCTACGCCCGAAACTTTTCCCTTTCGACAAGAACATCAGGGGATGAAACCGATCCACCCATACCAATTCCATGCTCAGTCACTTGCTTCCGACAACGGAAGCAGCGGTGACCTCCTCATCAGAGTTGAGGAGCCAGCAAACGAGCAACAAAGTTAATAAAATTCAGTGACTACTTGGCAATTTTACATGAGGCCTTAAATACTTCATGCTATAATAAATTAGCCTAGGCTTCCTTAGGCCGCGTACAGACTTGAGCACGAACGCGAATGAGGCAAGCCGAGGCAGAATGCGTATGCAAGTGTTGCACGTCGGTGAATTGCTCGGGGTCGTTCGCCGCATGCCTCGGGCCGTTCGCCGCTGCCTCGGGGCTGTTCGCCGCACGCTATCGGTCGAAAAAAATTAATTTGTGCTCAATGCGGGTGTCGTTCCGAGGCAGGACGTGCCGCGGCGCCATTCGCCGCATGCCTTGGGCCGATCCGATAACTTTGGATCAGCCCGAGGCATGCGGCGAAAGCAAGGAAAAGACGAGCCACTTTCTATACATGTTTATTTATGATATTTTTGCACTTGCTGTTCGATTGAGTGACTGAAACAATGGTCGGACACTTCATAGTTCGTATGGAACTTGCACCCAATCAGGTGTCCACACATACATATACACGTATATGTATACATATGATATGTGAATATGCATACAGTGTGTGTGAGTTAAGGGAGAACAATTAAATGATTCGTATGCGAGTAAAGATATGGACAAACTGTTAGTTAAAAAAAAAAACTGTAGGTTCCTCAAAACAGATATTTCAGTGTGCAATAAAATAACAGCATTTATGCCATTCTCTGTAAGTCAGGTATTTCGAGACTTCGAGAATGCACTCCAGTCCATAGGGTAGGGTGGGGCTAATAGTCCCGTTTTTCGTATAAACCTATGTAAAATTTAGTACTAACAATCTAGAGATATCTGGTGTTGTTTTGTATAAACTATAACTATTATGGTTTACGTTAGCGAAGTTCGTTTGTTGATACTGTTATTTTCTGTTGAGTTATACCACAAAATGTTTGTCAATGCAAAATGTCCATTGCATAGGATAGACAATCCCTAATGTCTTTTCGTGTAATATTAAACTAAATAAGTAAAAAACTCTTTTCAAATCAACAAATATTTATTAAACCAATTCATTTTGGTACACAATATTGAAAGATAGCATGACTTCTTTAACAAAAAATAAAAATATAAGTCAGAGGCTCACTTTCTTTATACTTTGGCCATGTTATTATGAAAACAAATAATATAATATATATAGTTTCAGTCTGAGGGACTTTTTGCCCCAACGGTACCTCTATAGTTTCTGCGATATATACGTTAGAAAATTATCATTATGAATTAGCATTATTATTCAGCAATAAAAAATATCATGCACACATTACTAAAGGAACATACAATCTTAACGTACTTGGCTGATACGCTTTTAAACTGTGGTTTACTTCGTATAAAACAATAAAGACGACGTATTTCTTTTAGTTTTCGATGCATAAAATAACGAAGACGTCGTGTAATTCGCACGACCGTCTAGGAGCGACTGGCGATTCTGTGGTCACCTCCGTTCAGGGTTTGGAGGACTCTAGCGTGGCACCACACCTACAGGAGCGGTGGTAATGTGTGCGTGAATTGACGCCAGCGCGAAGGCAGCCAAGTGGCGACAACGCGAAGCGAATGTGACGTCACGAATGTATAGACGCCAACGCCAAAGACGCCACGTGCGATTGTGAATCGAACATTTTTAGTAGTTTTTCCAAGTTTTTCATTCAATTGAAATTACACTTCATTATGACATGAATAAGGAATCAGGTAAGACAAATACTTAATACTTTTGCATCATCAGAATTATAGAAATGATATTTTTTATATATACCAGCGCCAAGCGAGTGACGCCGCGGCCAACCAGCGTCGACAACATATTTCCCGGTGACGCTGGTTGGCCGTGGTTCGGCGGCTCCCATCGTGGCGTCTCACGCAAACATTACCACCGCTCCCTGTAGGTGTGGTGCCACGCTAGAGTCCGGCAAAGCGCATCTTTTCGTGGCACAGAGTCCACCTGTGACGTCACATTCGTTTCGCGTTGTCGCCACGTGGCGCGCTGGCGTCAATTCACGCACACATTACCACCGCTCCTGTAGGTGTGGTGCCACGCTAGAGTCCTCCAAACCCTGCCTCCGTTTCTTCTCGCCTTTTACATAGTGTACTGCGAAACTCAATACATTGTTTAGGAATAGAGATATTCAATTCGGGACTTTTTACCCGCCGGACTTTTAGCCCCACTCTACCCTACTTACCGGCGCATTTGAGAAATACGAATTTGAAAGAAAATGAATATGGAGGGTGAGTCAATAAGAACTTTGAGACGCGATGCCCGCTCGCTCGTCACCTTTTGGCGTTTTCGGACGGTCGCACTGGGGCGGACCGAGTGCAAACCCTACCCAATCGGAAGCGAAGAGTGTGAACTTTTTCGCCTCCGATTGACCAAAATTCGCACTCAGTGCGCCCCAGTGCGACCGTCCGAAAAAGCCATTAGATTGTTCGCGGCGATTACCCTGGTGATTATACTGTTTGTGCTGTTACGTTACCACGCCATAACGCGTGAACATAGCTTTATAAATTTTATATACAGAGATAATGTATATGGATATTATATATACTCAGATATAGGGTAAGTGTGGGTATTACTGCGGACTTTTAAGGTAGGTTAACTTTAGAACCCTCGATACGGCGTTCAAATGAATGAAAGTTCCTCCTTCTTTTTCTAAAAGAAAGGTGGTACCTTAATAATTCCATAAAAAAAATATAAGGGAGGGGTAATAAGCACAGTTAATTAAAAACAAAGAGATTTGTCGATCAATGTCATTGCAGGAGTTACTGCGGACATGCATGTATTACTGCGTGCCTGTTACTAACGAAATACCAGTTACTGCGCATGTATTACTGCGGTCTGATGTCAGGCGAAACATAACCTTAGTAGAAATATGAAGGTTAGGTATAAGGTTATGGTCACGTTGTCACGTAAGTGAAACGGTCAGAAGAAAGGTTAGGTTGCGCAGTCGTTGGTCCGCAATAATACATGCATATGGTGTAAAGTATTGCACCTAATACTGCGGTGAGAAATAAAAATTAAAACTAAAATGTAGACGACTGATTTACTGTTTTTCTGAAAAAATAGCTCTTATTCTATCGAGCAATAACGCTACATTACATGTATTACTGTTAATAACAAAAATATAAATGTTTTTCAAGTAGGTGTTCATGACCGCCATATCGGAAATCGACCGAAGTTTCGCCTTGACGAATTTCAAATTGCGATAAAAGAATTAATAATAACTTTGCTGTACATATATATTAATAATTATCTGTTATAGAGTTGAAAATAATTTTATCAATAATTTTCAAGAGATTATGTACTTTCCAACACTAAATATGATCTGTTTTAGAATATCCGCAGTAATCGGGGCATCCGCAGTAATACCCACACTTACCCTAGAAGTGTGTCTCAATTTGCCTCAGTTTGCCTCGGCTTGCCTCGTGCGGGACGCACAGGACAAAAATCACAATTTTTCCAGCCCGAGGCATTCGGGTCTGCCTCGGCTTGCCTTATTCGCGTTCGTGCTCAAGTCTGTACGCGGCCTAAGATGTCTTCTTTCACTATCACGTTTCACTAGTTTCTTCTTAAATATATTATTTCACTGTCTTCCCCGCGGAAGGGTGAACCTAAAAAGCTGAAACAATCAACTCCGTTATGCTAATAATGGTGTGCTGGACTTGGACGGAAACTATGAAAGGACTTATTGAGTTGGTGCCGATCGAGATAATTGCGACCAATAGCAGAGCACGCACGAGCATGCAAAACCATCGTAGAGATACACGAAGGAGACCACGGAATGTAGACCCATCGATGAGATGCATGACAGAGTAACAGAAGTCATACAAAACCACCGAAGAAATCCATGAAGTAAAATAAATCATCAAAACCATCGAAGAAATGCATGAAATAGAATAAACCATGCAAAACCACCGTTGAGATACATAAAGGGGACGAGGGAATGGCAACACATTGATGAGATGCATGACAGGGAAGAAGTCATGCAAAACCATCGTAGAAATCCATCAAATGAAATAAATCATGTAAACCCATCGAAGAAATGCATCAAATAAAATAAATCATGTACATCCATCGAAGAAATGCATCGAATAAAATAAATCATTGAAACCCATCGGAAAAATTCATGAAATAGGATAGATCATGCAAACCCATCGAAGAAATACACGAAATAGAACGACTCGTCCACAAATCTTCGAAGGAATGCATGAAATAGGACAGATGATGAAAAACAATCGAAGAAATCAGTTGGAAAGGGAGAGAAATCAGTTTTGACCTTGGCAGAACAATAAAATTTTAAATGGCTTAACGAACCCGAATATTTCATCAGCACCAACCAAATTAGCTAACCCAGGCCAGGGGGGGGGGGGGCTAGGGAGCCGAGGGGGGACCAGGGTTGGAACCCTGACCAGGTCCCCAGTAAGTTCAGTAGGTCCGAATGATCCAGGTGGCTCGGGAGCTCCAGGGGGTGGAGGAAGGTCCCCAGCAAGTCCAGGAAGTCCAGTAGGTCCAGGTGGCTCAAGAGCTCGGGGGGGGGGGGGGGGGGTTGAGGAAGGACCAGGGTTGAAACGCTGACCAGGTCTCCAGCAGTAATGCCAGAATCGAGGGACGTGAGACAAATCCTTACTATGGCTCCCACTATGGCTTACCGTCGTCCCCCACTTTCTTCCCATCGCACTGCACACAAGCATATCCCTACTCCTGTCCATGTGCTCGGCAGCCCAACAAGCAGCGCACACGGACAGGAGTAGGGATATGCTTGTGTGCAGTGTGATGGGAAGATAGTGGGGGACGACGGTAAGCCATAGTGGGAGACGACGGTAGGTCAGAATGGGGGTAAGGATTTGTCCCACGTCCCACGATTCTGGCATCACTGGTCCCCAGCAAGTCCAGTAGGTCCAAGTGGCTCGGGAGCTCCAGAGTCCCCGGAGGTCCTCCAGGCCCGGAGAACCGACGACGACTGAGTACATGGACTTCCGTGAGCTCCCCACCTAGACTTCGGGAAACGATGTCCCCCAATCAAAACAAGGTCGACGGTTAATTACAATTCCGAAATCCAACGAATTCTTCGGCAAAAATGGATTTTCCGCTAAAATATCCATTCCAGTGTCTATTGCTATGACAAATAATGTTAACATCATTTACACTAACCGCCCAGTATAAATTATTATTAACTATGATCGATACAACTCGAGATATCAAGCAATTAGTAACATTCGGCCTTGGATTTGCAAATGATTTTCTACCCCGAATGAATTCTCTTTTATTCTCAATGTTTAACCGTTCGATAAATTAATGTTAATGCTTATACATATCAGATAGTATTATTTATAATGTATGAATACATTTTAGTTGAACTTGATGTAAATGAATAATTGGAGGAATATTTGGAGAAATATGAGCGACATACTTGTTTCATACTTACTCTTCCTTAGATACTAACATCAACGAAGTATAGGATAGAGCGATAGACCTATCACCTAATGGGAGTTCGCGTTCACATCACCAACACGCAGAGCCACGGTACTCTATGAATCACTTTTTCGCTGGCACAGGCACTGACTCCTACAATCGCATTGCACATTATTACAAAAGCACTTCTCGTTTTTAAACGTCCTTCAGTTTCTGAAAAAGTCTTCTATGTAACGGGCATAAATGATTATCAGTGGAATCCTGTTAAAAGGCCTCCCACGCGGTCCAGTAATTGATGAAATTGTTGCACAAATTGAGAAATCACGAAATACTATGCACTACGACATGCACACACTTCACTGAATCGATGCATTTCTCAGGGCTGGACAAAATTTTATTTCGCAATGCGGGTTTGGAAAGTAACTCGATTTTCAGTTGCATCCCATGCACCCCACGCGGCACGCACCGGCATGACTAAAAAAATTGGTGCGGGAAGGCCAGCCAACCGACCCGTACCTCTCTAGAAATACAGCGTGCAATAAGACGCCTGTTGTTCCTTACATCATGAAAATCGTCGATATTTCAGGAAAGGTAGAAGAGTACAGTGAACAAATATAAACAAAATAACCAACATAAAACACTTTATTTTCTTTCTCTATCTATCAACGTCCACTCTGAACGATGCACTCCATAATGGAGTTCTCACAATTAACACAAAACGTTTTTGTCGAGCATATGGCGCTGACAAACCCGAACACACCGAATACCGAATGACATATCCGAAAGTTACATATAACTAGGTAGAACAAGCACAATGTTTTCCAAGCACAGTCGATGGAACAACAGCATCTGCGGCAGCCCACACTTTCACGATACCACTTTCTCCTGCTCCCTAGTGCGGAAGTTCATCCAGAAACCATTCTCCGCTGCCAGTATGAAGTTCTTCTTATCGAGCTTCATCGGAACGGGGGTGTCAGCGCTGGGCTCCAAGTCACAGCGCCACAACAGATGAAACAGCACGACCTTGGACTCCATCAGAGCGAATCTGTTCCCGATGCAAGTCCTTGGTCCCAGACCAAAGGGCACGTAGGTAGACTGGGAAACCTCTCTGTTCAAGAATCGTTCAGGCTTGAAGTTGAGCGGGTCAGGGAAGTGCGCGCGATCGCGTTGAAGCGCGAAAGGAAGGAACCAGACATTTCCGCCTGGTTTGATCGTGACAGGCTGCGAATCAGGCGTTGCTGGTGGAAGCTGGAACTCTTTCACGCAGACACGATCTAGGAACGAGAGCAAGGGATAGAGCCTTAGGGTCTCGCTCAACACAGCGTCCATGTATTGCATGTCTCTGATGGCTTCGTAAGTGGGCTTTCCGTCTGTTTTCCAAAGGACCTCGTCGATTTCCGACCGCAGTTTCGCTTGAACTTCAGGCACCACGCCGATTTGATGAACAACGAAGCAGAGGAAGCTAGAGGTCGTGTCGTAGCCGCCCAAGAAGAAGGCGAACGCCTGGTTGGTCATTTCGTCGATGGTCAGTCCTCCGGCATCTTTATCCCGCGCCTCCATCATCAGTTGGATCATGTCGGGACGATAGATGCCCTGTTTTGGGACAATTGAAACGGTGAAAGGGCAGATGCCTAGGGTAGACCGACAGGATTAAGGTCTGTGCGCACGTATCGGAGCCGCCAGTGTGAGTGGTAAAAAGTACTACATAGATTACCTATATTTGTGCAAAATTTTATTTAAATCGGTCCAGTAATCTCTGAGATATTTCTGGTGCCGCAAATTGTGTAACTTTGAAGAGGCCTTGGAAGAGGGGACTGCTATGGTACCATTTCTTAAGATATATAATTTCTTTTTGAAGAGAATTCGTGTTTTCGAATGGAATATTTTACAATTGTCCGTAAAATGTGCCATACACGTTGGAATTTGTATCGATACGTGTTGCAAGTATTAGTATCGCGATACGAATCTCAATGTATATTTGAATATCTCGGTATCGACGTATGCATCGGTATCAGCTGGTATGGTCGTCTGTATCAATGCATTGAAACGTTCGTAACTTGACCATGCAACTGATACGAATATCTACACGTTTCAGTGTATATGTCTGTTATCTCTTGTAGTACGCCACTAAGATTTACTTTTTTCCATAGACAAACACTTTTAGACGTTTTAGATGCAATAACTGAGAAATAAGTTTAGGATTTAAGAATGTTATCCGGAAATTCCAAGAAACCGCGTTCTGGACTGAACTGATAGTTCACACTCACACTTGTTCGTGACAGTTACAATTATGTAATACTGGGACAAGGAGATCATCGACACCGACGGGACTAATATGCGTGCGTAGGCATTTAAAGCGGAAGAAGCGTACAATTTGCGTGAGAAGCATCGTCGTGGATCAGAAAACGAACGGTGACAGATATAAGATCTCGTGTTTTCTATGCATCATCATTTCGAAAAACGAACTATGGCATTCTTTCGGAAAGCAATCTGAATATAACGCGAATCATGCATAGCCGAATAGCAATATCAAATAGTATAACTTGAATTTACGACATCTAATTCTGCCTACCTTCTCCTCCCGTATCTTAACCGTATCAGCAACGATGCCCCGGAAGTACATGCGAGCCTCGTCGCTGAACAATCTTATTCCAAACAGCTTGGAAATGGTCGGGAAGTTGTTGCCTATCAAGAACTTGAACGACAAACCAGACATGAAATTCATCGTCTTCTTACCAAATACGTAGAACTCGTTATTTGGGATCTTCATAGAGTCCACAGTGATCCCAAAACTACACGAGGCGATCACGTCAGTCGTATATCGACCGAATATATCCTTCAGATCGTAAACCTTTCCCTTCTTTGACTCCATCGCAATATAATCGGCGAAGTTCACTGCGCAGTCACACATCAGGGTGAACATGGTCTTCATCTTGCTGGAGGTGAAGGATGGACTCAGCAGCTTCCTCATCTCCCGCCAACGGTCCCCACGAAGACTAAACAGATTCTTCCCCATCAAGGGGTCAAGCTCCTCGTCGACGAAGCCGCGGTGGTCGGTGAAATGGTCGAAGTGCTTCACAGCGATGGATGCGATCAGTTCTGGGTCGCGAATCACGATCACCGGATTGTCGAACTGGTAGAATCCGAAGTATCTGTGGCCTGGGTAGAGGTTGTATGTTCCCTGAAGGTGTTCGGCCATGGAGGATTGACGGAACATGAGCGGCGCCATGTTTCCTAGGATCGGAATCGGTGGCTCATGGGGGATCCCCAGAACCTTGAAGTAGGTCATGCGGCCCCATAGGAAGTAATAGAGGAGGAGGATTGCTATCACAGCGAGCAGAGCTCCCGTGAATACGTCCATGGAGATAGATGTAGCTGGATGTTTGGTGACGACGGCTCCTGGTCTTGAAGGGGAAATACGAGAACAAATAGAAACTGCTGCTCGTCTGTAACTGAACTACTTAGATGATAGCAGAATCATCCATATAACGCGGACATATAATGCGCACTGCGCAGTATAGGATGGTTATGTGACCTATGATAATATCAAGCAGTTTTTATAAATGGTTATCTCACAGTTAGCGATACGAGAGGCCGTGTGAAATCACGACTCGGGTGAGCTATTGTACATATTTAGATCGTGGTTTAGTGAAATCTTGATGATCTTGTCGTTTGAAGGAGACGAAATTGTTGTTAGTGCAGGGCGGTTTAAAAAATTTGGTCGCTCAGAGTTACATCCTCGCTACTGTACTTCCCAATTTTCACACAGTCCCATATTTTTAGGGAAATTCTGAGAAAGGAATGCTTGACCCAATTTTTATCTTCTTTGCATACGACATAGACTTGTCATTACCATTTATCTTCCAAAAATTTCGAAGTCTCTTATCGTTAGTACATTTCCACCTCACGAATCTAACATTTCGACAGAGTCAAGTTCCTTCTTTGCAAGTGGGAATACAGAAAGATACGAAAGCTCCTGTATTCTTCCTTCTTTCGTCGAAGCCAACGTCAAATTTGTCATCACAGAAATATTAACACGAGTATACTCGTCGAGAAAAAGGTACTTAGAGGATGGTGAATTAATTAAAATAAAATCACGTGTCCGAGAATTAGTGAGACAGCAAACAGAATACGCTTTATTCTCATCTTCTGTGTACAGAGATCGCAAAGTTGGGTTTCATTTTCCGAATGCGCCCTGGGTGTCGGGGCATCAAAGACCGCCGCTGCTCGAGTGTTTAATTTACGACCTCGCTATATCTTTGCGGGTACTATACAATCGCTGGACCATCGGCCGCCCCACACTTGATGCCCCAAACATTCTCACGACACTACTTTAGCCTGCTCCCTAACGCGAATGTTAAAGTTGAAAGCAAAGAAATTCGATGCGATATCAGGCGTTCAAAAGGCTTCGATCGCCGCTATTTTCGCCATCTCGTAGGAGGAGTATCAAAGATGCTTCCAGAGCTCGTACACTCGTTGTAAACAGTGTATTTCTTCAGACGGGATGTATTTTGATTCGGAAACTTTTGGGACACACCGTGTATAATTTGTGGAACATCTTTTCCAAGGTTACTTTTTTTTAGATTTCAAGGTGGTCGATGTTTTGCATATCATATTTCTTATTATTTCTGTAATATAGTGTTATAATATAACATTATCTATAACCCCCCAAAAGTAAGTCATACAACGTGAAAAACATCGATAGCATTGAGATAATGCATGCGTAGGGCCGCTTCTGTCAGAGTGTACGTTTTCGAGGTTCAAAAGGGATACTTGCGGTACACAAAGGGAGCATGTGATTTTAATCATGCACATCCCAGAATTGTGAGAGAGACCCACTTTGTATAAGTGTCTGTCGTTGTGAGTGACAATCAGGAAAATTCATTTATGCTTTCATTTAACTTTTCACATATTCATTAACAACAAAGAAAGCTTCGACTTCATTTGTTTGAAGAAAACATTTTGATCAAATTATAGTAATGAATCATTGCGACGTACGAGGCAGTGAGGCGTACTGCGGCGATTCTACTCATTGCTTGCAACACGAACAGTGTGGTGCTTCCCAGATCGCGGGAGTAAGCCTTCAACCATTAAGAAATAATCCTGATGGCACGTTCGATATTCCGGTGCTTCAATCTAAACTTCGTAAGGACAGAGATCACGAGCCGATTTCAAAACTGGTACTTGTGGAGAACACAATAGATGGGAAAATTGTTCCACAAGACTGGATCGACGAATTAGTAATCTTTTGCAAGGAACATAACTTGAAGTTGCACATGGATGGAGCCAGGTTGTGGAATGCATCCGTAGGATCTAGAAGGTCCGCGAAAGAAATTGTTTCGGGCTTTGACTCTGTGACTTTTTGCCTCAGCAAAGGTTTAGGTACTGTTCTCCTCAGAAGTTTTATTTTTCTTTTCTTAGAGTAACTCGTTTAATATTTCTTAAGTTTTTAATGATGTGCCATTTATTTAACCAAATTACACAATTAGCATGGCCCTTTAGTTTTTAATATGCCACCAATAGCTTTTAAGTACTTCGGATGTTTTACTATAAAATTCTTTACTTACATTTGTATTAATCGCGTTTTATTAAAAGAAAATTATTTTTTTATTCAGGTGCTCCTGTAGGGTCTCTTCTTTGTGGAAGCAAGCAGTTCATTGTTAATGCACGAAGAGTAAGGAAAGTGTTGGGCGGTGGTATGAGACAAATCGGCATCCTAGCTGCGGCAGGACTTGTAGCTCTGGAAGATGTTATTCCCATATTACATAAAGATCATATGAGGGCTGCGATGTTTACTTCTGCAATAGAAGAAATTCAATCTCCCCTATTGTCGATCGATTTAAGTACTGTGCAAACGAACATGGTTTTCGTAAAGGTAGATACCAACTTCGTATCCGCATCAAAGTTTGCTCGTCTCTTAAGAGAAATCAATGATGATGACGAAACCAAAGTTCTTGTGAAGTGTTTAGCCCTGAACGATTCATTTGTCAGGTTTGTATTCTATCATGAAATTACTGATAGTCAATTACTGTTAGCTGTTCAAAAGATTAGACATGTTGTTAAAAAATTAAATCCCAGCTTGTGATTCCTGTCGTCCCTTTACAATTCTTGAAAATCAAAGCTTTTGTTAGATGCCATTAAAGTAAAAGCGAAGAAAAATGTTCGTACTTGGTATGATGCCAGTAATAGTGTCTCTTTTAATGTAAAGTTACGTACAATAAAAAGTTTGATCTGATACAGTTGAAAGTTTTAAATGATCATTTAATTAATCCGGGCAAAATCATGTAAATAGAAGGAGTGCCTAATTCTGGTATCTGAAGATTTACTGGAGCCACTGCAAAACTAGTGCGGTGTAATCAAGGGTGCAGAGTGTGTTTATACTTATGCAGCTACGTTCTTTCGTGTTTAAATAGCACGCGCTGGAAGTCAAACCTCTGCTTCTTAACTAACAACTTGAGACCGGAAACAGCTCACACAGCTAGTAGGTTTCTTCGTGTATTTTATCTTTGGAAAATGATTGTCCAGTTTGTATGACTTCAGCACAGTCAGGTAGAGTTCAGCGAGCCGAAGATCCGCAATTTATCTCTACCATATTTATTAATTTACGACCTTCCACGTTTATTCTTACATTCTATCAAAGTATTGCAAGTTAAAGAAATTCTTAAATCTAACTAGAATATTTGACAATCACAGTCATCGGCTCGGTTTTCACCGATTACCAGGTCTTTGGTAACTACCAGGTTTTGTACCAGCGGACAAAACTGATCCACCCATACCGATTCCATGCTCAGAAGTAAGAAGCGAGGAGTGCTCGTGTGCGAAGACAAGCTCCTTCAGATTACCTGATGATAAGATGGCCGGAACCAGCTCAGAAACGGGCGAATCCTTGAAGACTGCACGCCTATGCGGCAGTCGCCGGATTTTGAAGTTATTTTCGAAAGACAACTTAGCTTCCTCCACGTGCATGTGACGGTTAGAGTCAGACAGCTCGAAGCGTGGATCCCGCGAAGATCCCACGAAGAACCCCCAGTGGTCGCCCAAGGATAGGTAGAGATCAGAGATTGAAGATCAGTAATCAGAGATTGAAGATCAGTAATCAGAGATTATAGGCAGGATTTGGAGGTTAACTACGTCGGCAAGCCGGGCGGCATGGCGTGGTGCAGTTGGACAACAAAGTTCGTAGTCTGAGGAGTGGCAAGCACAGACGTTCGTTCACAGCGAGAGCCCAATGCAGAATGGAAGTTACTAAACTGCTATCTTTTTTTTTTTAATTTAATTACTTTGTGCGGCTTTTCCGATGCCCCGGGGATAGTGCACCCCTATTACCCGCACTTATCCTGTAATTTTCCAAAGTACAGATAGTGTTAAAGCAATTGATAATGATACAGGGTAAAACTTCCAAAAACCTGTTAGCTGTGAAACTGCTATCGGCCGGTGTGACCGTATTTATAGATACTCATTTACAGTCGCACTCGCACACCAATCAGAAATCGCACTTTATTCTGCACCAATCAGAACTTATACCTTAGCCCGCATCAATCAGAGAGCTCTCGCGTTTCGTTCACTTTTGATCGTTTATACTCTTTGCACTTGCGCACGCGTTTTAGGTACATTCGAATTGTTCGTCCGATCGACTGGCGATTGCGCGTGCGCTCGGGAAACACTTGATTCTTGCGCTCATCGGTACCAACTTAATACTCATACAATAATAATAATAATGATACCTATAGCAAGAGTGATTATAATAAAGTATATCAAAGGGGAGGAAATAAAGAGGGAAAAAAAAAGAAAAGTAGCGGTTAACTTGAGTTTGTTACACTCTGCTCGATACATGAACCTAAAGGACGGTACATAGTTGTGGGGGAGTTGAGTCGCAAGACACAAGGGGAATTAACTTCTAACAATAAGTAACTTTCAGCCATCTTGGTGTGATCAAATAGTGGCGCAGTCTACACTACTGACGAAATTATCGAAATTCCTTGTTTACAGTTGTTTACTATTCAATAGTGTTGATGATATTACTTCATTATTTACAGTAGATGATGATTGTCAAATATGTAGGGTGATATTTTTTTACATTGTCTAATTTGTGTTTATTAACACTCTAATGCCTTTTAAGAGGTTCCTTTACACTGTACTTCTATGAAATTCAATTCGTTTATTGACGTTACTCGTCCTCGTAATATTGACGTAATTCATCCTTCGTTGCCACATCCCATAAACAGTTTGATTCTTCATCCGTAGGGATAACATCCTGCACGAAGTTCAGATAGTCACTAATTGGACAAATTTTGCCACATCCAGGAATAGTGTAAGTGGTCAACTCTTCCGTAACCCCAGTCCAGAGCTTCATCTATTCACGAATTTAATTATATTAGATGTCATACATGTAGGATTTCCTTTTTGCATAGCGCTATGATGACAAAAGATGTACAAGAACTCGAAAATTAAAAAAAAATTGTAACTGCAGAAATGTCGTTCAAGTGATGCGGCTAACGTAACCATTCTCTTGTAAACCGTAAAATATATCGAGAATCCTGATGCAAAAAAACATCGAAAAGTCCTTTACCGTTTTGGAATCCGAGGCTTTGTTCTCGAGATATTAACAGTTGAATATTAGCGGTCTAACTTCCGGGCCGCGCAGTTTAAAGCCGAGGCAGCTGAGTGCGCGGTTGCGTACGCTCGCACGCACACACAGGGGGCGCGTGTACGTCCAGCCAACCGGGCTGGTTCATTTTCACGGTTTGAACCAGCGCGGCCGGCCCTACTGTGTGCGTGGGTCTGTATCTACGCGTGCCTCCCGCGTGTGCGTCATAGGGGTCAGTGCTCCGCGCTCAGCTGTCTCGGCTTTAAACTGCGCGGCCCGGAAGTTCGACCGCTGATATTCAACTGTTAATATCTCGAGAACGAAGCCTCGGATTCGAAAACGGTAAAGGACTTTTCGATTTCTCTTTGTATCAGGATATTGCATGTCCCGGGAAGTCTCCGATTTCCGTATTGTCAGTATTATTGAACGCTTGAGGAGACAGATTGTCCGAAGGCCCCTTCAGACATAAATATAAATGCGTGTATGTATTTTAGGCAATAGTTCATGTAGTCCTCTCGTTAGTTTGTAAAATATTTAAAACAGTCTTCGTTAATAACAACTTACTCGAACGAATACACTTCCAGCGTTGTCTCGTAATTTTTCAACTATGATTGTAGATCCATAAAGTGGTATCTCTGGTTTCTTAAAACCATGCGCTTTGGAGAAAGCCCCAACATTTACGTCGTGTGCACTGTACAAGTACATCCTTGGTTTTGCTGAATTTCCTCCAGTAAGATTCATGTTTCGTATGAATTGCTTTATAAGCGCACCGCCAGACAGCCGCTTCAGCTTCGTTGTGTAGGTTGCAATCTCGCCAGCTAGCATAACGACTTCTTCTATTTTTTTAAATATACGGTGCGTGATCCATTTCGGTGTGGCAATTTTCATACTTCTCTGTAACATTAATAGGGTGCAAACGGATTATGGCGAAGTAATTAACACGAATCCCTTGAAATCTAACTCTTTCTGTAACATTACACGCTAAATGATAAGTGATAAGTCGAAACGTATCTAATATGAATAAAGAGAAATGTTTCTTTCTTTTATTTAAAATTACATCAAGAACAGTCTATGCTTCGTAAGTAGAACGATACATTCTTAGAATCTTTTGTAACTGTAAAAAAAGATAAGTCCGATAAATAATTATATGAACCATTTTTTTTAAAAGTTTTTCATCCTATAGATAATCTAATTTCCTTTGCTCCCCTATCACTTATTTTACCTTAGAACAAAAAAAAAAACAACAGACGATTGATTGTACCTCTGACGTCACTAATTGGTAGACACTGGAAACCGACGAAAGTGGCTGCGATGTCGCATTTAAACCTGTGTTCTCACCTACAATCTTGTAAAGATCATCGTACTGTGATATTTTGTCACGAATTACAGTCAAGTTTAGTACTCTCTCCAGTTCTTCTGTGTACCTGCGAAAATGTCACCATATTTTTTATCACATCTATAACTATAGTTTACAATTTTAGTTTTCAAAGTAGTATTGGAGGGTAGGTGAAGCATTAAAGCATTCATTTCCGTGACATCATATGTGTCCTCCGCAAAGAACGCGTGAAACTTAAATAATAACAGCAGTTCAAAAGTACGCGTCCCCTACCTGTATCTAATATTTTTGCAAATTTTGCTTCTTACAAGCAAAAAAGTAAGTAAAAAATTCTAAAATAAAATTTTGTCGCAACTTCTTTCTCTTGTGAACTCTTACTAGCAGGGTTGCGAGGCGGTCCAGTACGCTGTACTGACATATGTGACGTCACTTGGCTTGGATTGGCTCAGCGCTTGTATGACGTCACGGCGTCACCAATCAAATATAAGTGTTCCCCTTCTCCTACACCGGACGACCAAAGGAGAAGATATGTACGACGTCATATGGGCCAGCACACCGCCATTTATCCAGTACGCCTGGCAACCCTGCTTACTAGGTAGAGTTAAGCAAAACATTCTCGTCAGAAGCGATCGCCCGGAAATGCCTGACGAACTTGAAGGGGCATTTTTCAAACCAATTCGCTATTCAGCGTTAACAAAATAAACGAATGTTGTTCCGTGATACTATATGTATATTTAATATACTTACAGGGGGCAAATATATGACATCAATATATCGTCCACAATGGCCGGTTTGTACGACAATGGTATTGTCAAATATTTGGGGTGTTTACACTGTTCGCTTTTTTTTTCCTGATACAGTGCCGTTAAAACTAGTTCCAGAGACACTTTTGTCCGATCAACATCTGTACTGGTAGCACGAAGATCACCATGGAGGTAGGAATCACCCATAAATTGGCCATACAATTTTTGTAACAATGTTCCGATACGATACTCCCTCATCTGCCCCACCTGAAGAAACGAAAGATTTATCATGTTGTATCTCTTTGTTGATTTGATTTTTAATTCTCGTAACGAGAATATTTAAAAAAACTTCCTTCTAAATTTCTCTTCCTTTTTTTTTTAAACTAGTTCCTCATCATAACTAAAATCGTAAAAATGGGTTTTGTTGTAGAATAGCAGAAAAGACACTGATTTCGAGGACGTTTCAAGTTTTAACGGATAATGCCACTGTAGACCCCGGAAAGGCAGCCTGATTTTGAGAATTTTTTATGCGAGTACAGTGAATGAAATACAAAATCTGTTTGGAGGCCTTTATTGTATATACCTTGAAGTAAGATTACAATTTTTTTTTTTAATTTGTTTAATACAAAATGGCGGCGTCACAGCTCAACAAAAGAAGCTTCTTCTGAAAAACAGTGTTCCGCGGCCGCAAAGATTTCTCCTTCAATTTTTGAATTAGGTAGAACAAAAAACCAAAAAATTTTCAGTTCTATACAAGATTATCTCGGGAAGTACACGAGGAAATGAAAAATTCTGTTTTTTGTAGAAATGGTGCGTGATCGAACAAAACGTTGCAGTTTGAAGTAAAAAGTGACGCGAAAAATTGTTGAAACGTTTTGTTCGGTCGCGCACCATTCTTACATAAAACAGTATTATTTAATTTCCTTGTGTAGTTCCCGAGATAATCTCATATTGAACCCAAAAAATTTTGGTTTCTTGTTCTACCTAATTAAATAATTGAAGGAGAAATCTTTGCGGCAGCGGAACACTGTTTTTCAGAAGAAGCTTCTTTTGTTGAGTTGTGACGCCGCCATTTAATATTAAAAAAATTAAAAACAAAATTATGATGATACTTCAAGGTATGTACAATAAAGGCCTTCGAACAGATTTTGTATTCCATTCACTATAGTCGCACAGAAAATTCTCAAAATCAGGCTACTTTTCCGGGCTCTACAGTGGCATTGCCCCTTAACATACAATATTTGGGGGTGTATAGGGACCACTGAAAATAAAAAGAAAGGTTTATGCAATCAGACGCTTGGAAGCGCTTTCTTTCCGAAAGATAGTAATGGTAGCTTTGTGAGCAAGATGATAATACATTATTTTACTTTTACCTTGGAGTAAATTGATGTTATTGTATACTCGAGCTCATTTTAGAAGGAACTTATTTCGCGCATGTTGAATGAGCTATTCAACTGTCGCGAGGTCTCTGTTCCCCCACTTTACCATGCGCAGCCGAAAGACCATTGGTGGTGGCATAGCCAATGAGCGCCAACATGCGCAGAACCGGTCTAAACTCGTCGGTCGGCAAGTTCCTTCTAAAATGAGCTCGAGATTAGGTTCAAACTATATACGCATATGTTTATGTTCAGTGCATAAATCGTTTTCAAACTGGCATGTAATACTTTATCAAGAATTTTATAAATATTAATGACTAAACGAAGAACTCAGAAATCCTGAATTTTTTTATGGATTCCTAATGTAGCCATTAAAACTAATCAAAAGCAGCCAGTTAATTAAGGTACTGATTCAAAAAGCTATGTGGCTATGTTTATTGTAAGAGAGAAGGCACGTGCTCTTCATATTTCATAAAGACATATCTTTAAATTAAATTAAACGAATGAAATGTTTCTTTGGGTATGTTTTGTTCCTGTGAATGGAAAACACGGTTTTGGTCGTAAATATGACATTGATTTCTGTGTTAAATACAAAGTATGTACTTACTTCAGTCAATTGGCCGTAACCAATATAGTCATAAAGAGTGGCGTTGTAGGATAATTTTGGGTATATTTCTGTTTTTACGGGCGTACGGTCGCCATGTCTGAACACCTATGAATATACGAAAAAAATTACTGAAAAATATATTTACCATCTAGAGACGCGGTAGCGAAGCCAAGTACATGTTCGACACCCTGTATATGTCGACTGTCGCTACCGCTATCATTTACTCGAAACACAGCTAATCCAAAAGTTAAAAATAAAAAAAATTTAAAAAAATTAAAACCGACTTCAAAAATATAAAATTGCACTGAAAAGTAAAAAATAATTTTTTCCCTTATTTAATCTACGACTCTCATATTTTTTAAGTCGGTGCCTGATCATTTGCACTGTGTAAATCTGGCGCCAGCTTAAAAAATATGGGACTCGTAGATTAAAGAAGGGAAAAAATTATTTTTCCTTTTCAGTGCAATTTTATTTTTTTCAAGTCGGTTTTAATTTTTTTTAAATTTTTACAAATATGTATCGTTGTACCATTGAATTGCAACCAAAATGCAGTCTCAAACACAAGGTAAGTTGGCAAAATTTGAATTGCGTCATGTTTGTATATCATCAAACTGTTTTTTTATTTGTAACTAAACTGAGGATTTTATGTACATGTAGATAATCGAAGCGTAAAATGAAGCTGTGATCTACGCCAGGCTGTGTATGTACGCATAATTTTGCAGGAAGGATTTCGTATACATACTTATTCAGATATTTTGATACATGGACACCTTCGATAAAGCATGAATTTAATTAGTGTTTCTTGTTTCAATAAAGGAATTATAAATTTTGTAAATAAATTATATTTTATTACTGGAATAAGCTGCTTCGAGCACCATGTACTATACACAAAGTACTACACTTATAATAATAAAAACAGAACATTGATAATAAAGATTCGATTCAAAAGCATGAAGAAAATGTCCACTTTTAGCGTTTTCGAGAAAAACAGGTTTAAACAACGCGCAATGGTACCTAAGATTCAGGGACGTGCAATAAAGAAAAATATTATTTTCGACAAATTTGTGAAGTAGATATAGATGCGATTTTTATACAGCATAAAGAAACAGCCAAGAACTATTTGTTGCATATAAAAAAAGCTCAAATTTCACAAAAAGTAGACATACAATATTTTTGCACTGAGCCATCGATTTCTTTACATATATACAAACCGGGTGCTTCTGGATACCGTTCGTGTTTGCCGAATACAAACTGGACGCGAATAAAAACTTAAAAAAATTTAAATTAACCAATCAGTAAGCTGCTCACCAGTTGAACTAACTCCACCTTGTATGCTGCTGTTGTTACGTGCAGAAACGACACCAGGAACAGAGATATTTTAAAATACATTTCTGCGCGAGATATGCGCAATTCCGAGGAAGGTGCACCACCAACTACTGACATGATGAGATTAAAAAAAAAAGTGGCCAAATTGGGGAACATTGATTGCTGCCTTGCAAGGTAGAATCTGCGTGATTGCCACGAGTGGGAGTACTTATAACTTATTACAGTAATTTGTTAAAAATTAATCCAGAAAAGAAGGAGCAACGAAGATTGTGGAGGTAAATTTGATAAATCGGTAACAGCATATCTGTTTGACTAAACGGAATTTAGATTTCAAGATTCTGCTTACGTATCTAAATAATCGGAGGCCCTGGAATTAATGTTTTCGTTATCAGCGTTTGGAGATACCGATGAGTCTTTTATGGTTCTTCGTTTGTATGTGAAATTTCATTGGGCACGGAATTTCGTACGTATAATGTACTGACAAGCACTTTTTATTTGGCTGAAGAACGATACCTATGGCTGGTAAGCTACTTACGATTAGACCTTACGTATTAATATAGGATTGTAAAAATGTTGCAAGTCATACTATACTTTTTGTTTCGAGATTTTTTCACTTTTGCATTTGTGTGTATTACAAAAAGCAGGAAAGTGATGAATTCAATATTCTCAACTTGTTAACTTGCATCATTTTACTAATTTCTAGCGTGTATAATAAATGTGAAATTTCGGATGTTTGTGTACCGTATTTAGGTAGCACGTGCACTGCGTTGTTAATATCTTAAATTTGCAAAATCCGGGTTTCTCGTGATTAATCCCTCGATCAATAACTTTATCGTAAATATTTATCAGAAACAGCCATACTGTTCGAAAATTCTGGTTCATTTCGAGATAAGTGTCTATTAAGGCGGAGCAATAAATTCGTCAAGCTAAGGGCCGGTGCACACTAGGGTGGCTCTTATTTTCGATTTTTGAATTTTCTTCGGGGCACCCTCCACAATAGTTCCAAATAATTAAAAAAAAATCTGTGTAAAGTTTCAGCTCGATCGGATAACGGGAAAGGGTGCCCCTGGGCCGTTAAACATTTAAATCATTATTTAACAGCTCGCGAAGTCGATTTTATATAACGTCTTCCAAGTTATTGATTAAATAAAAAAATATATCAAACAAAAGTTGTAGATCCGGACAAGGAGCATCTTTTTTGGTGAATTATTATTTTTCGTGCGACAAACGGTTTTCGAAAAAAATCCGAAAAACTAAAAAGAAAAACTTTTTTTTTCCAAATTTTGAAAGTTTAAATGCTTTTAGAACGCTTTTTATTTATGAAGGTGAAATATTCGCAGAAATATCACCGATATTTTTTGCGAATTTCGACCCCAACTTTTCAGGAAACATTCATCACATATCAAACATTGAAAATAAGAAGAAATTTTTTTTTATCTTGTTTGCATATTTCGGTATATGCCCCCCCTTAAATGTTTAAAAAATAGTCCTCGAAAATAAAAATTCCATTTTTTTTGTTCACCTTCATACATAAGAAGCGTTCTAGAAGCATTTAAACTTTCAAAATTTGAAAAAAAAAAGGTTTTTTTAGTTTTTCGGATTTTTTTCAAAAACCGTTTGTCGCACGCCATCTTGTACCGGTCAACTTGTGCTGCACTCTGTAGGCGAGATTACTTATTTGTACTATTAGCGTAGTTTGGCGTTGGTGTGCTTGGCGCGGTGTGACTTGGCGTCATTCAGCGTTGTTCAGCCGCTGAACTTCAGCGGTCATCAGCGTACATCAGTGTTGTTCAGCGTCGTTTGGTGTAGTGTATAGACTAAATAGTTCAGAGTTCTTGTGTGATTACTTGTAAATTGAATTGTGGAAATGCCAGTTTGCAGAGTGAGTAGCTGTAAAGTTAGAACTTCCACGAAAAGTTCGATACAAGAGGAGTTCGAAAAACATTGTAGAAAGCAAATAGAATTCACCTGATAAAATGTATTATTCAACAATATATTAAAGTAAGATATCACCATATTGCGAAATAAAAAAATAATACTTCAGAAAGTAAACGAACACATTTTAATAAATTAGTTTTGTTTTCTGGTTACTAAATATATTGTGTTATTATTGATCCTCCATATTAAAATGTATGAAATGTATGAAATACATTTTTTTAATATTTAAAATGTATGAAATTCAATTGCACAGTTTTAAATTTGGCCACGGCATGATATAGAGGGCACCACTAGTTGACCGATACAAGATGGCTGAAAGTATTCCTTCCCTCCCCGCGGAGATCTTCACCCCCCGCGTCCATAAGTCTAGTTTATGCACCGTCCTTTAGGTCCATGGTAAATACGTGTCCGAGCGTTTCTGCCAATGGGCCTTAATAATAGGGATATTTACATGTAAATTATTAAACATTTCATAGCGCTCGTGAAAAACATAAAAGCCATAATCTCTACTTAAAGATATGCCGTGGAGCGTTCGGTATGACTTCAGCGATTTTACCGGCAAAAAGATCAAAATAGTTTAGATACGCTCAAAATACCTGCCAATGATTCTGATTTGCTCCGCGAAGCAAATGTCGATTCTTCTACCCTACAAACAGACACAGACCTAAACTACTTAGTAGTTAATCCAATCGACAAATTAAACGTCTTAGGCGCTCACTTCCAAACAGTCCACACGCAAAACAGTGCCCTCGGCAAAAGTGGTCTCAACAATATCATTAAAGCTAAAATCGACTCCTTCAAAGCTGAATTATCTGCGGACACCAGCAATAATAATTCAGTGTGCACCTTTTCTACCAATAATACAGCGGACGACCCTAACCCTGATGAAACGCCTACTAATTACTTTACAGATTACACACAGCTAGCCCTCACCTTCCGGAAGCTTAACAATAAAAAATCAGCGAGCTTTGACAATATCCCCAACATTTGCCTAAAGAAGCTTCCACCATACTATATCCTACTGTACGTAATCCTCTTCAATAATTGTTTAAACCTATCCTACTTCCCACAGCTCTGGAAAACAGCAAAACTTATAACTATAAAAAAAAAAGGGCAAAGAGGGTAGCAATCCAGCTAAGGTCGGGGCCAGATATATTGGCCGGTGAGTTTCGTGAGGGGTATTCTCCCACCACACCGTTTGCCTGCCTCGGTGCTCCTTTTCTCAACGTTTTCTGACTCACTCTCGTTCCAACTCGCTCTCGCCTTCACAGAACAAGAGTGAGCCAGAAGTGGTGGGGATAGTGCCAAGCTTCTGTCGTGTAGGTCAAACCGAGCTGTCAGCGTAGAAATACACACATCAGAATAGGTGTGCGTTAGCTCCGAAAAAATTCAGGAGCTTTATTGGTCAGAACATTGATTCCTTCTCGATAGCTTCATCTCGTATTGGTAAACGCATAGCTTCGTAATGCACACAACTATTCGACGTGCGTTACGAAAAGTAGCACGTTTCAATTTTCTTACGAAAAGTAGCACGTTTGCCTTCGTTCTCACGAAAACTATCACGTTTCGGTTTCCGCTGCGAAAACTAGCACCAGGGGGCAGAAACTAAGATAGGAACTTCCGGAATAGCGTTTAGACAGGAAGCAGCAGGCTTTCATAATTTAGGTGGCGTTGCTGTCGCGGTATAGTTGTGTTTGTATCTGTACATACACGTTGGCTTACGCACACTTCTGCAGCTTACGCTTGCCGCCGTTTACCAACGTTTACCAAATGTTTACCACGTTTACTGAACACTTACTGAAGTTCATCGACGCTTCTGGACGCTTCAACCATTTTCAAAGGTTATTTATACTTTTAAGTGTATTATTCAGAATATTCTGAAGCATACAATAGTATCGAATAAGTTTAAAATAAATGTGAAGAAGAATGGAGCTACTCCAACGAGAGTGGCAGGTAAGAAAGTTTCATGTACGGTTTAAGGTTAGAATACACAGCGTTTATTTGAATCCTCGTGATGTTTGTTTAGTTTTACATTATAAATTCTACTATCAAATACTTTCAGTTTACTGTATTTACTAAATTCAGAAGAAAATATATTAAGAGTCATTTGCTAAACATAAAACTTGTATGTTTGGATTGTACTCGTCAAATACTATCAAAAGGCACAAAAATGAATTTTTGATTTTGCAGGGAGAGGACAAGAAGTTCATTGGTGCAGGAATGTTAACAGACTGTTAAAAGGTAAAGATTCCAGTGCTACAGTTCAAGCGTATTTAGCAAACCAAGCTTGCAACTACCACACCAAGAATTATAGAAAAAAGTAGATCATAGTTCTTCTCCTATATTTATTATATACACTTCTATATTTTTACATTATATGTTATATTTAACTAGATACAAGATAAATAAAAGGAATATTTTCAATTGAAAAATATGTGCCACTCACTAATCCTTACCTCTACTTGTATTTTTACAATTAAGTATATTATACAAAATGTAGGGTAAGTGATACATTTGTTGGCGTTATCAATTATTGTTGGCAAAATAATGTCCAATTATGCCAATAATAACTGAAAAGATGGGGAAGATTTAAATAAGAAACTTCAGGTGCATGTTAAATATTTAATTAAATTCAATTACTGCAAATTTAATTAAATATTTTTCTATTACACACGAATTTCATATCCAAATCTTCTTAACGCGTCAACAAATGTATTTCTTATTCTACATATTACAGTACGCAGATTCTGAGCGGATTTAATTTTCTCGGCATGAGCCGCCATATTGAATTTTAGTTCAAACAGAATCTTTCATAATTTAGAGGGCGTGCAAATACTAAACCGAAAGTTTTGCTGGAGTTTCCACCCCCTGACTATAAGAAAGTAAACGTGATATTGTTCACATGTTACACTAATACCCTCTGCAGGAGGGACAAGTAACTTTTTCTTTAAGATCACAGGAGTGGGGATAGAGTCGGTCCACCTCATAGACTTATATAGACGGAGCGGAAGAGAGGACTGTTGGCGAGGGGACTGTAAGATCGGAGGGGAAAAGGCAGAAACCATACAGGCAATTCGGTAGTTAGGTTCGGATGTATTCGGTTCTTGTCGGTTCGGCATTAATGGCTATGTTCGAAACATAACCACTGTTGCTCAACTATTACTGTTCTAAAGCGTCGTAGTGGTCGTTGTATATAATCATATATTAATTGAGTGTAATAATGACTTATTGCGTAGTAATCGGTTGTGCAAATCGCAGGAAAAATAAAAACTGCGAACAGTTGGAGAAAGAAAATATAAATAATGATAGTATTCGATTTCACATGTAAATAAATAAATATACATACATAACCAACAATTTATATATCTTATATCTATCTATATAAATAAAAATGTAACTGTTCGTTTGTTCAAAATCTTAAACCTCCGAAACCACTGGACGGATTGTGATGCGGGTTGCACCGTTGTGTAAAGCATTTCTCGAGGAAGGTTTATGTGTATGCGACATTAAGCTATGACAAATAGAAGCCGAGCAATGACGATTTTAGTGAAGCAAGGTTTTCGTGAGTCGCAGCGCTCACAGAACAGCTAACGATGGGACTCGCATCCCCACCACTGTACGGGCAACCGTCACGCGCATCTCTTTCGCGCAGAGCGCAGAACACTATATAGATTCTACCTATGCGCGTATGGACCTGTTCCGATTTCATATATAATATAATATAATATAATAATATAATATAATATAATATAATATAATATAATATAATATAATATAATATAATATACATATAATATATAATATAATATAATAAATGTGAAAGTGTGTTTGGATGTTTGGATGTTTGTTACTCAATCACGTCGGAATTACGAAACGGATCTTTCTGAAATTTTGAATATACGTAATCTAGGAACAGGAATAACATACAGGATACTTTTTATCCCGATTTTTTTACCCTATCTGAACCAAATTTTGCATAATTACTCTCTAGAACCCTGCGGAAAATATAGGCTACCATGAAATCTGGACATACCACCCTTTCCCCCTTATTTCACCCCCTTGACACTCCGTGATGATCGAAGTTTTACCCGGGCAACGCCGGGTACTTTAAGCTAGTTATATATATAATCTTAGAAATTCAAATGTGTTGCTTGATTATCGATATATATCTATTATACTATATAATTATTTATGCATATTAATTATGTTTATGAACTTTTAAGCTTACAAAATCTTTAAAAATATAACTATTATTGCATATATCTATAAGTACGATTTTATTAAAAAAAAAGCTTCATTCTATTTACTAATTTTGTTATATATATAACCTACATGATATACGAAATTTTGAATTATGTATAAGTATACCTAACCTTTTCGACTAAGTATCCCTCATAGATATATATAACGTCATTGAATTTCCGAATAGCCCCGAGGAGGAACGGAGTTACCCGATTTGCCTGTATGACAGTCCCCTTACCGCGAATCTTACAACCCCCCTCAGACACGCTCCGTCTATATATGTCTATGGTCCACCTATCTTTCTTACACCGTGGTTCAGGCGGAGCCAAGCAGCGTTCCCGTTACCCCACCATACCCTTCGGGGGCGAAACTCCAACTGACAAATCCACGATCGTCATATGGTGGTGGTTGATTTCTCCTCGATCGTTGCTCGCGAAAACGAATTCACCGGCCAATATATCTGGCGCCGACCTTAGCTACCGCCCAATAAGTCTTTTGCCTAATATCAGTAAAGTTTTTGAGACTATCATAAACTCGGCACTGCGTGATCATTGCACTGCAAATAACATAATCCCAGAGTACCAGTTTGGTTTCAAGCACGGTCATTCCACTATACATGCGCTGTCAAAGTTCACTGCGGATCTGTGCTGGTACAGAAACGCGGGGGATTGCGTTGCAGCGTGCTTGGTGGATCTGGAAAAGGCCTTTGACACGGTCTGGCTTGACGGCCTCTTTTTTAAACTTATGGAAAAGAAATTCCCCTCACATCTAGTGAAAATGCTATGGAGCTCCCTCCACGACAAGAAGTTTTTTGTCGCAGAGGGAGAGTTTATCTCTTCGAAGGACTTCTCAATTGCAAATGGGCTCCAACAGGGTACGGTGAACTCCCCCATCCTGTTTAACATCTTTATGTCTGACCTACTTCATCTTTTTGACCTAAACAACAATAAAAAAAATCACGCCCTGGCTTTCGCGGATGATCTTATTATTTACATCAACGGCAAATTCCCGTCAATTATTCAGAAACAACTCCAAACACTTTTTAACAAGATAGCTGATTATTTTCACACCTGGAAACTCAAAATTAATGAAAGCAAATGCCAGACAATTTTATTTAGACCTTACATCTCCAAAACTTCGGATGCAAATACAGATGTCAGAACCTCTTCTAAGAAGTTTGCTCTGAAATCTACCACCGACCCTAACATAAACATACCCCACAATAGCATAGTTCGCTACCTAGGTGTTCACCTGGATTTCAAACTAAACTACAACGATCACGTATATACACAGCTCCGAAAAGCACAAAAAGCATTCTACGCTAATAAAAGACTTTTTTATGCGAGAGACCTTCATAAAACAGTCAAAATCCTTTGTTATAAATTACTGATAAGACCCATACTTACATACGGCTGTCAGATATGGTTCAATGTAAGCGCAGGGGTTATGGAAAAATTAAGATTATTTGAGCGGAAATGTATACGCGTCTGCCTGAGTAGATACAGATCACTTGAATCCGACTTCACCAAATACGTGAGCAATTACAATTTATACTACGAAGCCAAACTAATCAGGATTTATTTATTCATCCTTAAGCTGTCTAGAGATCACTGGGCCAGTATCACATCAGTCGCCTCGAACTCCCTCATCTCACATTCGGTCTACCCCAACCCTCTATACTTCGATAATGCAAGGCTCTCGGGTTACGTTCCCCCTCAGGCCTTTCCCTACCTGGACTCCTTAGGCTTTATACAAAATAGTAAAATGCTCCCTATAATTTACCATTCATCACCAACAATTCATCTCGACGTATCCAGAAGGCAAACGTAATTATGGAATTGAATAATTTCTAATTATCTACGTCGCGGAAATCGGGATTCACATTATTTGCAAGACAGACAAGTAGGGTTATGCGCGAAGTGCGAATGTTTAGCGTCTTGTTTAGTAGATAATAATTTAATACATATTTTCTTATAAATGTTAATGTTCGCAGGAGCATGCATGATCGCCTAGGGTGTGTGCTGTGCGGAGATGGAGCTGAAGTAAGTATCGCATGTATCCTGTTTATTCATACGTTACGTTTAATTTTGTACTAATGTTCTATTTGTTTTCAGCGCTAACACAATACGGAATATGGTGATTCTACAGAAGAAAGAAGTCTAAAATACAGGAAATTTTCTAACATCGCACCTAGTAGGTACCACTGGTTACGGGACGTATTGTATATAGATTTATTAATGTAAATATAGAATGTTCTTCTTCGAATTTATTTGCGCTATCTGTATAATTTTGTAACAATTGTAATCGCCAATCCTGTATTATTAAACTTTTTGAAATAAATAAATGAATTATTTAATAAATGTAGAATCTGCTTTGTTATTTGGGGGTAGGGATACACCTATAGCAATCACGGTATACATGTGTTGGTGCGTAGGGACGTCCATGGACGTCACGCGCAGGGAATTGTTTGGCAATTGTGGCCTTCAGATGGCGCTGTTGGATGGTCAGGCGGGCAGTAGGATCTGCCGGCAGAACCGTAGTCGAATGCGGACGTAGGCTGCGCCGCAGCTGCCGGCAGATCCTGCGCTCTCCTGGCAGACCCTGCTGTCCATCTGCTGGCAGACTGCAGGCAGATGGTTATCAGAGGATGTACTTAAGAAATGAAATCGATTCAAATATTTTTCATAATGAAAATAGCGTTTTTCTTTTAGCAGTATGCGTGTTCTCAATACCGCCTACCGGAGAACAATGGTTTCGATGTAATGCTTGTTACAGGTGAGGTCACGAAATGTGTGGAGCAACCGAAATAAAATTTATTTGTCCAGTATGTACATCGGAACGTAAAAAATAAAATATTTTAAAAATCTATATTTTCAAATTTCTATATTATTCTAATAAAAATGAATGTCTTACGTTTTTGAGTCCTAATTAACAATTTGTAGGTTTCAACGATTCTAACAGATGCTACATGAAAGATGAATAATTTCTCTTTACTTTAAAACGAACTGCATGGAAAAATATCAATTATTATTCAATCGACAGCGATTTAACTTTTGCCTGGCGATATTAGGTACAGTCACCCTAAGGCAATTCACTTAAACACTCTTTTTTAGCTCCAATCTTCGTGTTTACCAGGTTTGTGCACTTTATGAGTGTATGACTCGTGGCGTCTGGTGCTAGGGGCATGGGGAATTTCGGCGCGCATCAACCGTGCGCATGTTTCGAGGCTTTTTTAACTGAATATATATACAGTGGTCCCCGGATTATCGAGAAAGATTCGGGTCTGGGGATTCTCCATAAACCGGGGCAGGGGAAGTAGTTTGCGCCTAAGAGACTGACCCTTGTCAGGACCCTCGCTCGAACCTTTCGACAAGGAGAATGAACGACGTAAACCGAGAGTGAGTGAAATGCCGCACCTGCGGGAGACCCTCGGTCTACGGCGAATTGAGATTCAGTATTGAATATGAAAATTTTCATATTAGGGGAAGCGTGGGTAGCCCCGGACACTTAAATGAAACACAAAAACAATATACAACCAATAAATTATAATCAAATTACTAATTCAGGAAATCAAAATAAGCACCTCCTGCTGCGTTATAACTAAAAAAAAGAACACATTTCTTAAATAATTTAAGAAAAAAAATCAGAAGCCTGTAGCCTGTGTTTTTACACAATCAAAAAATAGGCGGGTAGCCCCGGACATAATTTTCAACGTTCATCTAGACGTATCGCGTATCCTTATTTCTTACATAGGGTAGATGTACCATTTGTGGGCACTTGAAGGATTTCCGTACCACTCATAGATACATAACTTACAAAAGAATAGGTACACAAAAGTAAAGAATATATAAGTGTAATCCAAAATATACAGATAATTAAAATATTCTACGTTGAACAATGTTTTAAACGTAATTATTTAAAAAATCATTATATTATCGTGCCAGACTGTTTTGCACCACTTGTGGCCACTAGAGTACCATTTTTGGCCAGCCGGCTTTCCATTTGTGGCCACTTATAGAATTGATAATACGAAAGACCCACAGTAAGAATTGTAGTTTTTAATTTATTACAAATGTTCACTACTGAACAAATAATACAATACTTGCTGCACAAAAATAATATTAACTGCCAATATCCTTTTTACTTTTTCTTTTGGTAGCGACAGGTTTTGCGTTTTCTGTTTTATTTTTCTTATTCCTTTCTTCGAACTTTATGGCTTTAATCTTTTTATTTTCTTCTATTTTTGCTAGTCTTTTTTCTTTATTAATCTTTCTCTCCTCTTCTTTGTTCTCCTTTTCTTTTTTTTTTTGCCAACATGATCTCCATCCATTTGTCTGATGTTATTACAGCAGGTAAATGTTCAACTGCTTTCCGCTTTCGCTTTATGATTTGCTTTTCGGGCCATAAAAGAATTTCGTTGAAGACATCATCGAATGACTTTTATCGAATCGTAAAAATCTTCGACTTTAGAAGAATTTTTTCGCTAACTATTGTATAATAATTTTACAATAATTAGGTATTGTACGATAAGTTGCTACTGCCTACTGACCAAAAATGGTTGTACCGTGAACTGTTTATGGCCATTACGTGGCCACGAATGGTACAATTCCATTTTCGATGTACCATTTTTGGTCAGTGCCTAATTCCACTAGAGTTTAGGTTATATCGTTGAAATTCTTTTTTAAATCTCAAAAATATTTGTTTTTTAATATAAATATGTATAAAACTTCATCCATACTCTTGTTAAATACAGTAACTAATTGTTTTCTTACCAGTCGTATGCTAAGCACCATTTGCAAGGATGTGGAAAGTTATCAAAGATTTGCACATTCACGTATGATTATTAAATAAAACGGGACAACAAAACAGTAGAAAGTAGTAGAAATGGTGCCAACATAACCCACCCTTAGACAGCTTCATTCATTGTAATGAAAGTAAACTAAGAATACTTAATATATCGGAATAAATAAGACAGTGGCCACAAATGGTGCAGTGGCCACAAATGGTACATCTACCCTACATCGCAGAAATAATAAAAATTTGATGGATCAATATTTGCACAGTCGTTATATGCTGAAGCTTTGCATTTATTGCATTGGATTCAGTCTTCTTCGAAGGTTTCGCCGCGTAGCCAAAGTGGGGCAGGGGAGAGAGTTTGCCCTCCCCCACGGCACAGTAAAAAAAATTAGTCGTTCGTCTAAAATTGCAATGAAAAATGTTCATTAAAAGTAGAATCAAATCGACCTAATTTTCGTTTAAAAACCACTTCTTGGCCGCTCTTTAATGCTTTTACGCGATCTTGTAGCGTGCTACGTGGTACATCATATCTTTCAGCAGCTAATCTTGCTGTTAACTTGCCCTCCATAACACATACAATTGCTTCTTTCATCTTATTTCCATCCCACTTGCCTCTGTTGCTAGTTGGCCCCTTAAATTTTGGCATTTTTATAACCGTATTCTAAAACAGATATATTTATAGTATTTAGCATCTTAAAGTAGTGTAAACTGATGAGGAATCACAATAATAAAATGTATGCTTTTAAAAAGTAAGGTTCGTAAAAGTGTCCGAGGGTACCCGTCATATTAGTGACCGGGGGTACCCGATTGACTTGATCCAATATTTTTACTATTCACTTGTACAATATGAACAGAATTTAGCTAAATGTTTAAGAATCTTAAAAAATGTTAAATTTTGAATAGTAAAATCAATAAGACATGTAACAATACTTACATTTAATACACAACAAGCACCGATCAAATTTAATGGCCTCAGTAACGTCACTTTCAGTGGGAAGAAAACTGATTATAATGTCGAACGCGCTTGGCGTGCACGCCACTACAAACTTGAAACTGTTTCTGGGCTTAGGCAGCCATGTTATAATCTGCCATTTATTTTTCTATGTGGCATGGTAGTGAAGATACAACAATGTCCGGGGCTACCCACTCTTCCCCTACTGATTACACTTTGATGGGAGTACTACCAATGGATTGGGGAGTTTATGTCGACGAAAATGAGTCCAAACACGAAACAATTCGGTCAATTTTTTATTATGATAACACAATTAGATTTCAGTTCCCCGGTTTAAGGGAAAAGCACGCTTCTGGTTCCGTACCTACCTGTGGCCGTCTATTATGTGTAAATGATCACCTTAGTTCAAATAACAGAATATACACGATACTATTTCAATAAAAAACAAAACAATTTCAACTCAAAGGAACTGGTTACTGCCAAATCCAATAGGTAGGGGAGACCGGGGCAGATTGTAACAAAAAAAAGTTTTCACAGTTTTTTCTCGAAAGTGTTTTCCTCGATCAGGAAATAATTTGCGTGATTTACTACTTACATATGTGGTGAACTAATTGCGTGAAAGTACGTGACAAAATCTTGGACACTTAGGCATCTAGCTTCATCTTAAACAAATCTGAACCTTTGTTACAATCTGCCCCAGTCCGGGGTAAATTGTAACACATCTGTTTTACTTATTTAAATACAAATATGAACATAAATAACCATTTCTAAACAATATAAATGAAAACACAGATCATTATTAAACATTTGATATACATGAGTTAAGCAATCATTGCTTATTCATCTGATTCTATCAAAATCTTCTTCTGTGCTTTCTTTACTTTTGCCTTCATACTTTTTTTTATATTTTTTGGATTCTCAATTGTTCTGTTGTTCGTCTACAGCATCCTTTTCCGGTGTGTCAGCAAATAGCTTGCTTCATCACCATTTGGAGCGGAGTAAGTATACTAACATGTTACAATTTACCCCGAGGTCGAATTTTTGCGTTTTATCTCAGCAAACGAGACACTAAAAATCAAATCACTAAAATGCAAACGATTCCTAATGACGGTTAATTGAAATAAAAGTGCTAAGACAACATTTACTTTCATGCTCTAAATACTAAAATTCTTGGCTATTACCTCAAAATGAATACATAACGCTCGTTTGTGTCACTAAAACCGACGGTGCTAATATCGTCAAGCAGCTCTCGCATGCTGTGGATTACCAGATTTATCGTTCAAAAGATTTTACTTATGTTACAATTTACCCCGTGTTACAACCTGCCCCGGTCTCCCCTACTAAACATCCAGGCAATTTCTCCTGAAGGCTGCATTTAAGCAATCTTCAGGAAACACTTTACAATTTGGTGAAATCGTTGATATTCTCCATTTAAATTCTCTCCTGCATTATTAGGGTAAATCCGGGAGACGCGGTCGACCTAATATAAAATGGCTATTAAAACTAATAGAGATATTACTTATTTTATCAGAACAAACCTAATATGTTCAGAATTTTATGCCGATTCAGAAACACTGGTCGATATTTGCTTTAAGACAATATTTACTGTAAATCAGGTTGAAAACTGAAGTCATGACATCTGACCACCTCCCCCGAGGTGCCGGGAGAAATGGTTTTCGTCGTTGGCAGAGACCACTCACATAATTATTTATGGAAAATTAACAAAGGATAAAGCAAAATTATTTATGAGTGAATACAACTACGGATTCATTGATATTTAATTTGTTTACGCTAAACAAGTAAAGAACACATCGAAGAAAAAGTGAATTACCTACTTGCGATTAGCAAGGCAAATGAATACAAAACTGAATAAATAAACTAAATAAACAAAAAAAATAATAAAATAATAATAAAAAATAAAAAAATAAACAAAAATAATAAAAAAATCATAACTCGACCATCTCACCTTTCTGCAGCGAGACATGGTCTTCTCGTTAGCTTTGAGAAGAAGAGTTAATATGGCCAAATACTTTGGCTGCATTGTCCCTCAATATCTCTACTATCTTATTATTCCAAACATTAAAGGAAAATAAACTTAGAAGTATATTTTAAATACGATTCTGTACAACCGCTGTTTGACAAAAGAGGTTAAATGTATCAATTTACCTTTTATAGCCTATAAATCCAGAAAACCACAGAAGGAAGCGAAATAACGCTATTCATTCAACTATTTGGCTTCTAGAGAAGTAATTGGTCTGCACTTTAATGCATTTTTACGTATAGACTCTGAAATATAGCGACACGACCAACTCTCCGGCCCGGCCGCGTCTCCCGGATTTACCCTACATAGTGTGTAATGTAGTGACATTCACTAAAAATGGACCGAATTTCTCCATATTTGAACTCATTTTCATTGGGAAATCCTAAAAAATCCATTGATAATACTTTCATGAACTTTTATCAAAAACATGAACATTTTATTTTTCTCTACTGCGTATTTTACCTAGCCCAGCGATTTTATTGCTTTCGGCAGTCAACGGGCGGTCTACCTAGGACCGAAGGCCCTCGCTCGCACCGAGGAAGCAAAACTGTGAGGTGGGTAGGTCTTTCCCGATGATCCGGGGAAAAAAGCTTGTCAATAATCCGGGGACCACTGTATTCCACTAATTAAATATACCGTTACCGACCCCAAACAAAAATGTAACTGATTCTCGTGTATGAAGTAGAAGTTGAACGCACAATCGCATTAAAAACACTGAAAAAATGTGAAACAACAAACACTTGTAACTTAAACATCGGTCGACGAGCGAACTTTACAAACCGGAGCAACTCCTTATTATCAACCGACGACTGACGTACTTATACCTACTTCTACCGGCAGGGTCGAAACGACTTGTTTATGAAAAAATAAGTTTTGAAAAAAACAAGTCATTTAAGAAGAGACATGCATTTTTATACATTTTTCTGCTTTATTTAACTTGCACTCTTTTCCTTTTCTTTTATGCAAACGACGAAATCTTTATCTTCACTGCCATTATCGATGACTCATTTTTGTTTCCGTTGCCTGATTGTGGATATTCTTTTGCACGAAAGACATTCTTTTGTCTAATGAATCACTTTCATCGCAGTCAGTGTCAGAACATTTTTCGTGTAAATTATTTATTTTTTCCAGTAATTCCAAACCTTGTAAATTTTTTTTGGCACGTCACGATAGAAAATAGAATTCCGAATTTTAATTTTTCGATTCTTTTTTATGAACACTCGAAAGATATGAAAAATGTAAAAGAAGAATGCACCAATTGTTTTTGTATTTTGTTTTGTAAAAATGTATTTGAACCATACGGAAATATTATGAGAAACTTCTGAAATCAAAAGTTTACCTGCGTTCGGTGATAGGTCAAAATGATCCCGGTATATATACTTAGATCAGGGGTGGGCACACCGTATATCAATCTGTTGGCAAAATTTAGTGGGCGGCACATTCCACCAGAGGCGCTGATATCAATAAAGTTGAAAATATTTGGTAACAGATGGCGCTGATGAGATTATTTTGTGGCGGGGAGAAGAACATATGGAACCCGCACAGACCCATTTTAATGGAGCTTTTGTAAGATGTTGTTCTCAAAACATTTTTCTGAGAACTACTTCATACAAAAGCCCCATTAAAATCGGCGTGTGCGGGTTCCATATGTTCCCTTGTTAGGCAATTTTATTACCTAACCATTATATTCTGATTGCTGTAGTGACGCCGCCACTGGGCTGCGCTGATTATGTTCTATTGTAGGCACCCAAGAGGGTAGAAATATGAATTCTGAGCAGGCATCTATTTGTGGGCGAATAAATGACTCTCCACAATTACTAACAAAAATGGTTTTAATAACCTTAACAATTTCAGGTACAAAATGCTCTCTGAGCGATGCGTACAGTACGACACGTGATGCCAGAATGCCGTTCCAATGGCGGTCGGCGTCTTCTTCTCCTTCTTCTCCCCGCCTCAAAATAATCTCATCAGCGCCATCTGTTACCAAATATTTTCAACTTTATTGATCCCAGCGCCTCTGGTGGAATGTGCCGCCCACTAAATTTTGCCAACAGATTGATATACGGAGTGACCACCCCTGGTACTTAGATATAGGGGAAAGTCCTGCAGTACCTACCGGGCAGCGTTACAGTACCGGCCAAAGCTAGATCAACTTTCAACTTTTGAAAATCATTCAAATTCTTTGAATGGAATAAATAAATTTTTGTTGGATTTATAAAATATATGGCGGCACAAACGTTTGCCTTTATAAAAGATATAAACGTGTAAGGAAGTGAATTGAAATTTTACGTGTATGAGATGATACTAATACTTTAAATGTGGCAAGCTTTGACAAATGCTCCTTCAAATCGGTCAGACTTTTCCGAGTGATCGCTTCTGCCGAGAAATTTTTCTTCAGCTTGGTCCACACTTTGAATACACGCTGGCACTGATGAAAATTTAAAGAATTTAAACTTCTATATAGTTTATTATATCTTCATGAAAGTACTACCACTGGGTAGCCGAGGATTTTCCGATGAAAATGAGACCAAATACGACCTTATTCGGGCTATGTTTAATTTTTTATCCATAACGCGAATCACTTCAGAATTCCGTAGACAAATGATGCATTATGTATGATTAAAAATAGCCTAAATGGGGTTGAGCTTGGGCACAGTTTTATTAGGAGAATTCTGCTAATCCATTGCTGATAATTTCACGCAAATCTAATCTATACTTATATAATCGTTGCGTCACTCCCTGATTCATCATCGTCCAGCCCAAACTGCTAACCGTAGAATCATGAAATTCGAAGAGTATATTCCTTTTACGACGTAAGCTCTGGATAAGAAGGGATTTTTTAAAATTCCATCCCCAAGGGGATGAAAAGGGGTGAAGTGTGTTTTGACGGACTCCTTAAAAGCTCTTAGACCCGATTAGATATCAACTTCGTTTTTACTTCAAAAGATTACCCACATAAATGTCTAAAAACCAATTTCAGGATTTTCCCCTAACCGACCCGTAAGGGGGTGAAACGGGGTAAATTGTGTTTTCATTGATTTCTCAAAATCTCTTAGACGCGATTAGATATCAACTTGGTTTTTACTTCGAAAGGTTACCCACATAAATGCCTAAAAAGCAATTTCAGGATTTTGCCCTAATCAACCCCTAAGTTGCGTGGTGAAAAGTGGTGAAATGTGTTTTCATGGATTTCTCAAAATCTCTTAGGCCCAATTCGATATCGATACTTGGTTTTAGCGTAAAAACACAAATGCCTAAAAACCAATTTCTATGTTTTGCCCTAATCAACCCTTAAAGGGTGAACATGTCGTACTAAGTGCACAGTGAATTGGGTCGTCTTAATTTTTTAATAGTAGGCGTAAACGAAGATATACATAAGTATATGCATGTTCGTTATACAAAGATTACTTTACACAATAAATAATTACTATAAAAAATTACTAAAAAAAAGCAGATATAAAAGCAATTCCTTTTGAAATTATTCTACCATAGCGAAGTACGGGAGTATTTTGCTAGTAGAGAATATAGAAGTGGCAATATTGTTACTAAACCGTGCCCAAGATGCAAATCCCAAGGCGTGAAAACACGCCGAAGCCACTCGAAGTGCTAATAAGTATACATGGTGTTTCACTGCAGATGGTAAATCTGCACAGTTGTACGGATACATTCTCCACTTGAAAACAATAAAAAAGTGCATATAAACATATGCCCTGTTTGACTTTGTTTACGCACTTAGCACAGCGAGTTCTGCGTTGCAATAATTTTTCCGATAAGCGAGTCTGGTAGGTACTACTTACTGTTTCCGCTCCACTGTTTGCGAATAATGTTTGATGTTTTACACACGATTATTTGACTATGCTGTAGGTAAATCGTAAACGCTGTCATAGCACTCTATGAGCCATTCCAGCTCGTTCTTTCGATAAGAGCGTGACGTGTCATGAATTCTGCACTACGTTGTGTTCAGAGCAGAGATAATGGCGAGGTATTCTAATTCAAAGTTGACCGACATGCATTTGATGTAGGTAATCACCCTGGTAGCATTTATTGTTGGCATTTTGATGGCCAACTAATTCCCAACTTGGGGATACTGTGGGCCAACCAGAAATGCTACTAGGGCAGACACCAATTGACAGAACGCAAAACTTGTGTATGCATAAAGTATGCAGAATCTATCCGCAAAGTGGATCCCACATATTACGGGACACCCCGTGTACTAGATACGTAGATATAGTATATTATGTTTACGAGATTATCCTGCGTTATTGCGTCTTTTCTCATCAGCGTTCTGTAGACGAATAAAGAAATCGGATGATCTCCATTATCCATTACAATCTCCGCTGATCACCATTATCCGATTATCAGCGATGTCTGGTCAGAGTTCCTTTAGATCTGCGATCGATCATGCAACCGGAAAAAAGATCGTGGACGCTTTCTACAGACACGTGATATGCCGATATGATGTTAGATTTTGATGTCTGGCGATAAACCGATTCGTCTGTGTCGGGCCTTACTTTGTTATAAACCATTGAATTTGATACAAAGTATATACATATATACGTGCATATAGGATAATACACAGCACTAAAAGGATACGCAGTGTTATTTAAAAGACACTTGATATCTCGTCAAACATAAGATGTAAAAAAGTTTTATATTGTGGTACAGTATTCGTTGAGGCGTCGGGCGAGCAATATCAACATCAGATTTCATGCTCCTCCCCAGATAGCACACGACGTCTTCTAGACGTCCATTTTACGTCTGTTTTTGGTCTGAACGTCTTAGACCATATTAAGACGTCTTTAAGACGTCTGTGCGGAGACATTTCTAAGACGTCTTTAAGGCGTCTGTGCCAGGTCGTCTTTAAGGCGTCTGTGCCAGGTCGTCTTTTAGACGACTGTGTTGAGACGTCTTTTAGACGTCTGTGGGGAGACGTCTTTTAAACGACTGTGTTGAGACGTCTTTAAGACGTCTGTGGGGAGACGTCTTTTAGACGACTGTGTTAAAACGCCTTTAAGACGTCTGTCCTGAGATGCTTCTAAGACGTCTGTCCGAGTAAGTGTTTAGGGCGTCTCTAAGACGTCCATGTCAACGCGTTCTTTAAACGACTGCGTTTAAATGCCTTAAAGACGCATATGTGCATAAACAAGTCGTGACTAGGCCGGCTCGCGATGGATAGTACTAACCCGACCGCCAGGCGGCGACCGGGCCGAGCGCTTCTCGCAGGTGGGATACAGCAGTCATGCCTATAAGAGAGCCGGGCAGATCATATACCGTCACTCTCGAGTACTGACGTTTTTCGTTTAAGGAAATTTATATTTTCGACTTGAACTTGAATATGCCAAAAAATGTCTCGATCATTCGCTATTGCAAGACATTCTTGTTTTTTATGAAGAAACGAAAATAATGAACAGCATGAAAATAGACTTTCCCAAATGGGAACAAGAGCAGCTACTCGATGGGCTTATTTTTTCAAAATAGGTACTTAATTTCATTAAAAGATATTAATTCTAATAAACACGAATCAAGTCACGCTTAATATCTCTAATATCTCTTTAAAGAACTGCAGTGTAGGCCTAATAGAGTTCTTACGAAGACGTCTTTGAGGCGTCGTGAAAGTTTGAAATTGGACGTCTTTAAGACGTCTTTACGACCACTTAAAGATGTCTGTAAGACGTCTTATAGAAATCTACAAGGCGTTTAAAAGACGTCTTAAAGACGTACGGTTTTCTGACTGACGACGTTCAAAAACGTCTATCTTTCCTCTTTCAGAAAATATCAGACGTCTTTAAGACGTCTTTCAGAAAATAGCAGACGTGTTTAAGACGTCTTTCAGAAAATAGCAGACGTCTTTAAGAGGTTTTGAAAGTTTGAAATAGACGTCTTTAAGACGTCTGAAAGATGTCTACCTGTACGGCGTGACGTATGTTAGCTAATAAACACGTCCAGTTACATGCTGTAACTGATCTCTCAGGTTTGTAAACAAATGTTACGAACCCTTAAAGATGGGTATGCTGCAGGTGTGGAACACACAGATTAATTATCTTTTTATCCTGTCTTACAATTAGTTTGGAGAGGGTAATGGTCTACCTATGCAATTGGTGGAATGGATATAGGTACACTCGTCCCTCGGTGTACGCGGAGAAATACGTACGAGAAAAAAAATAAGTAAAAAATATAAAAAATTTAAAAAATTGCGTAGGAGAAATGCCCGTGTTTGTTGTAAAAATATTTATTTCACAAATTTGCACGAAAGCAATAATAATGAGAGTTCAGGAAAACAAAAATAAATTTTATTCGGTGTCGCTGTCGGGACTGCACTCCAAAGCAGTCAACCTTTTCTTTTGAATTGGTTCAAAGTTACTGTCCTCAGCATTAGAAATCTACTTCAGTTTCATTATCGGAGTGTCTCGTTTTGGATAATTTTCGGATAGAAAGATATATTTTCTGAACGCGTAAAATGAGGTCGCGTAAAACTGAGACCGCGTATAAACACATTGCGTAAACGGAGGACTTATTTGCCGCGTATAAAGAGTACCGTATAAATCGGGAGATGAGTGTACTCGCAATCAGTTGAGAAGACAAAAACGGCCGCGCGATTCACCGCGGATATGGGACAAAATCTTCGAGTGACAACGGGCGAAAAGAGCCGGCTTCCCGCACCGCGTTCGCAAGTCATAAACTCATAAAGTTCACGAATCTGACAAACATGAAAATTAAAACCAAAAATGACGCCTTAGATGAATTGCCTTATTGCATTCGATTACAAGCGAAAATATTAAATTTGGATGTTGAAATGACTGTATCAGAAACCTAACATCTTATTACGAGTATACTACTGCTTTACTTATTACGAGTATACTCGTAACAAGATGTTCTAGTAGCCTAAAAAACCGAGCCGAGTCTGACTCATGTCTGAAAAGAAATTAAACCTATTTTGTAGTGTTTTGTAGCATTGGGGGTGTAATTTAACATTATTAAGGCGATGCCATCGAAATTCGCTTCAAGGTCAAAAATGGAAATATGCCCTTTTGAAAAATCACTCCTCATATTATACTGCTTATATTATTATATTATATACTATACAATATTATATTCGCTATATTACCAGGTACTGACTAAAATTGAATTAACTGTGCTCACAGAAAGGTATAGTTATATACGGCGAATTCCACTAACGCCCAAATCGCCTGTGATTTTCATTAAGCTCGGTTTTCCCGTACGCGACTGGACGCATCGTCAAGAATTTCAAAGTCGATTTTCTCGAAAATGGAGCGCAGTAACAAAAAATGTTATTCCTTTTCCTCGACTTGTTTGCTTGTTATAAATCGAAAAGAAAAAGTAACTTTTTTTCATATCGCGCTTCATTTTCGAGAAAATCGACTTTGAAATTCTTGGCGTTGCGTCCAGTCGCGTATAGGGAAACCCGCCCTAATGAGACTCACGGGCGATTTGGGCGTAAGTGGAATTCGCCCTATAGTAATCTCTACAACTTTACTACTAAGCAAGTATAAGAAATTAAAGCTTAATTATAGTATGTAAATGTAATAAAGTATATTTTAAATATATTCTCAGTAAATTGTACTCTCTGCGTTCAACTGAATTATATTCAATATCAGGTTACGTTTCACGGGAAGAAGAATCTGTAAATTTTATTGGTTACATATTTCGTTATTTAACTTCTTCTTTTCACTGCATTTCAATCAACGCTTGACCCCCGCTTATTCGAGCATACAAAAGAAGTAAAGCCTACATTCATTTGTCTATTTGTGGAAAATGCAATACGGTTGATAACCTATTTAAATCAAAGAATATGTCCTAGCATGCGAAATAAAAATTTCCTTTGGTTAAGTGAAAAGTAAGAAACTGAGAGATGGGTGTCGGTAACGGGGATCGGTCGGGAATGCAGGCCGCTGCTTGTCCAACCACGTTGATGCTATCCTACATGGGTCCTCCGCCGCAGACGAAGTTGGATCGTGCCATGCACGAGGGCGAGCTCAGTACCTATTTCCAAGATTACAGAAACGAAACATTATCGAAATTCTCCGTAAGTTTGTGTTCCGTTTCATAGATTAGAAAATCTGACAACATGTCCATTCTGCCATTGTTTCCTCGAGTTAAAACCTCAACTACTATTTACAGTATAGTGCCTCGCAACTAATTAGATATAGTGATGCCGCAATAGCAGTAGAGGGCAGTGACGAAAAAAACTTTTCTTAAAATTTTGCCTGTGCATCTGACGCGGTGTTCCACTATATTATAATTCTCTTGATTTAAACTGAAATCGATTCTTCAAGATGATGCATACTGGATTTACCTCAACATTTTACTTATATTTTATTTATTATTACTTACGGTCTATAAATTTTCTGATGGGTGTGAGGCAATGAAATCCTGATTTCGTTTTCGTTCGTTTTGCATTTCAATCTTTTGCGCTACACTGGCGAAATAAAATACGAAAATGATATGTTTAATTGTTTCCTTTTACCCGCTGTACATTTTTGAAGATCCCGCCTTACAAATGGGGGACCAGGAGTATACCGTACGCTCCAAGGCCCAATGTTGTCGCAACTAAAATGCTTCGTACTCTCAATCAGAATCTGAATGTGCTCTCGAATGACATTTCAACAATTGATATTCAGCGTATGAGGGAAGTCGACGACCTATTTAAAGTAATAAGCATTCTACTTTACGATTCAGTTCTCAAATGAACGCTTCATAATAAGCTACGTTTAGGTTAATTATACAGGGTGCTCCGTAAAAGCTGGTGCAACCGAAAAGATAGCGAGTCTGTGTGGAAAAATGAATAGAAAATATGCGGAAGGCTTTTTTTAAATGCGTCTTCGTTTCCGAAAAAATCGATTTTTATAATTCGGTGGGAACGCGTAAGTTTGACTAACAACGAGAATTGGCGAAATGTAGCAGAAAATATGGCACAACTGCGGATTCAATAAAGCCACGTGTTCAAATAAATCGAAAGTGTGGAATAACATTTTTGCGAGCGAAGTTGCGTTTTCGTAAAAATCGATTTTAAAGATAGAATCTATTTCACAGTCATGTGCACGCATATTCAACGGATTTTCAATGTTGATTTGATAGGAAACCATGTTTCGTATGGAAAAGCTGTGTGTATTCTACGTTTCCTATTTACTTTTTTGTGTAGAATCGCTTTTGGTTTGTATCACCTATTATGAAATACCCAGCAACTATATACTAGAACTTAACTGGAATTCCAAGGTCTGTATTAAATATATATCGTTATTGCAATATTACGAGGACTGATAAAAATGTAAGCAATTTTTTAACTAATTAGATTTCTCGAAGAAATTCGAAATGACAATCCGAAAATGTTGACTATTTGATTGAATTGTTCGCGCTAAATCTAATTAACGAACTCGATTTTGTTGAATTATTCGAAAAACACCAACACGAAATGCAATTAGCTTAGTGATAATAAATATCAGTGCCGTCTTATCGTTTTCGGGGGCCCCGAGGCGAGCTCCATATTCTAAATTAAATAAAATCAAAAATACCGCGCCAACACGCGAAGTGAATTAGTGTTAAAACAATTGAATATATAAGATCAAACGTGGGATCCATTCCACGAAAAAGGGCTTCATTTTAAAATCTAAAATTTGGTGTATTCATTATTTTCTTTCCGTCACAGTTGGAGGGCCCATTTCCAATTTTTTCCTAGCTTTTACACCCCTATTTCTTTTAAGGTTCCAATTTTTCGGGGGCCCCCTGATCTCCGGGGCCCTGATGCGGTTGCCTCTTTTGCCTCCAGGTTAAGACGGCACTGGGTATATATTATATAATTAATAGGCGAAAAATGTAAAACTAGGAAGTGACACAAAAAAAAAATTTCGAATCGCCAAAAATCCTTCTCGCAAACATTATTTCTATGCAAAATGAACCTGTTCCCAAAATTTCAGCCAATTCGGAGCATGGGGGTTTTCGGGAGTACAGTCATTAATTATAAATAATTGAGTAGAAAATATAATATGAAATCTGTAGAGTGACATTTGACTGGAGAATATGTCGCGATTTTTAAACATCGTTGGAAAGGTCTCACCAAGCCGAATCCAATGCTCCATTTTCAGCTTGAACATCAGGTGAGAGCACCGTAAAGAACTGCTTCAAAGGTCGTGATTTTCAGTTTCCGAACAAAAGAAATCAGTAGCAAATTCGCATCAGGTTGGAAGGATCTCGAGCAGACACTTGTGGCAAGCCAAAGTGGTGTAAGCGATACCCCTAAAGGTCAATAAGCGTTTCTGGACCTCAGTAAAAGGGCACGAGCGTGCTAAGGCAGGGTCATAGGCCAAAACCACCCTAAAAGTGGGGACGAAAGAGGCATTTGACTTCCTAACCTGTAAGAACATAGCTTAACCACTCGGATTTTCTAAGTACCTAGTCGAGGCTCGCTAAAATCAAATACAATTTTGCCACATGTTTCTTCTGCTCTAAAACTCGAAATCTCGAAGTTTAAGGTCATTTTTCAAGTTGACCCTATTTGATGTCACCCGATGTTGAAATTAAAAAAATATATAAAAAAAAATTTATGTTATTCGATTTTAACGCATTCGCACTAAAAACTAAAAAATAATTCTTTTCTTGTACTACAATTTCGATGATGTTTTCTCACTTTAAATAAAATCGTTGCGCGGGATATTTCATAACAGAATATGAATCAATTTAATGCAGCACCACGATTTTATGTAAAGTGAGAAAACACCATCGAAATTGTAGTACAAGAAAATAGTTATTTTTTAGTTTTTAGTGCATTTTTAGTAAAGTCGTTTAATATAAAAATTTTTATAATATATATTTTTATTTTCTAGTTATTTGCGTTTGCGGACATTTTTTATATTTTTTTCTAGTTTTTAGTGTTTGTGGATTTTTTATTATTTCTTTTTATATTTTTCAATTTTGACTTTTTTTTTTAAAAATTGAGTTGCCAGATTTGAACCACACATGCCCTGAACAGACACCAAACATACAGGTGATCGAAGCTAAGTAAAATCATTTAAAAATGGTATCAGTCGATTCGTCTTGACGAGTCCTTACCGACGGTACACAGAATTCGTGACACGCTCTCCAGTCACAGATCACTCTACAGATTCAACGTTGTCCTTCCATTTGAATAGATCGAATGCAAGCAATTTTGTTCCAGTACCATGGTTACTATATAAATTAACTAAAGTTGTTGACTGCGTGTAGCTTGAAATATTTCAATTCTAGGCAGTGGCGGACTGGGTCTAAGAATATTGATTGCCAGGAGACAAAGGGGGCCCACCCACAACTATAAGGCTACCATTTAATTTTTATTAGGAACAAATAAAAATTTCAAAAATACATAAATGGCAAAATAGTACAATTAAATTTTTGTGAAATAAATGTATCTTCGGAAAATGATTCTATTAAAATTTTTTATTATAATAACAATAGGATTTTAGCTGCATACCTACAGTAATAATATTGCAACTTGTATTATATTTTCAAGCTACTAAAAGGTCAGTAACATTTTTAACATAGTACTGTCTGATGTTTAAGGGGGCTCACTTCATCACTTGCCATCAGAGATGGGCATTATACGACTAAATTATTCTTCGACTAACCTTCGAATAAAAATTTCGAATAAAATGAAGCTATTCGTGACTAACGAATGAATTTTTAGTCGACCAAGTTTTTATTCGATGAACTCGAATACAAATTTCGAATAAACTGAAGTTATTCGAGAATAACGACTAAAAATTTATTCGACTAAGAATTTAATCGAATAAAAATTTAGTCGACTAAGAATTTAATCGAATAAAAATTTAGTCGACTAAGAATTTAATCGAATAAAAATTTAGTCGACTAAAAATTTATTCGTTATTCCCGAATAACTACACTTTATTCGAAATTTTTATTCGAGTTCGTTCGAATAAAAATTTAGCCGAATAAAAATTTATTTGACTAATGCCCAAGTCTGCTTGCCATCGAGGAAGCTGACAGCCTGGCCAGTCCGCCACTGAATTCTAGTTTCGTTTCGAACATTAAGGTCGATTCGTTACGATACAAACGAGTTCTGTTATAGGCAGCGCAAATTCAGCGCATTCAGTACAAGGATCGTACCGGCACCCTTCATCCCCTGGCGTTCTTCAAACCTGACGAGTACAAGTACCAATGTGCACCGGGGATGACTACTTCCTATTTCTCTAAATACCCGCAGAACTTCGTACAATACAAAATACCAGCGGTTTTGCCTCTTACGTACGAGAGGCAAATGCAAACGCCTTACATACCTCAGCTGTCTCTGTATGGGATTTATAATCAATCGGGTTGTACCGCTTACAAACGATAACTTGCTGTTATCCGTCGGTGGTAACCACAACCGTGAAAAGTGTATTACGAATTTAAAGTTACGAAAGAAAATGTTATTCCAGGCGATGTTCCAAAGGAACACTTCTTTAAATGTTCCTCCGTAAGTCTGTACAGAAGATATTTATGTTTGTGAAAGAATCTGTGTAATCCTTCTGTAAATATATGAGACGCAAATTTTTATTATTTGCAAATGGCAAATTTATACACATACCTATGTGAAATATAGATTTTGCGAAATTGGCTTTACGTGGTCATTGTAAAGTAAATTTATGGTGTTTCTAAGGAGCATTTAGATTCTAAGACAACGGTATTCTCGCATGTCATTTTTTTAATTTTTTATTTATTTACTATGGCATACAATTTTACAATGCTTTTGTACACAAGTAGGTGTATCAACTAGTGGCTAATGGTGTTTGTTTGAAAATGCTTGTACTTAAAATATAACAAAATATTTCAGGTATTCTTGGAAGTTATTTCGACTCCTTAAGTAATAATTTAAGGCTATTTTTACAAAAATGTAATATTGCGTATTTTTCTTTTTACATAAAACTAATTTTCAGGATTATTATAAGCTTAGACTTATTACGTAGCTGTACTTCAAACGCAAAATGAAATATAAATAATTGAATACATAATGTATTTAGTCATCGCAGGGCATACTTGGACTACATATTCATTTCAGCGCAGAGCTAAATGTAATGTAACTTAAACAGAATTAATTTTGCGATAATACTAAGAGTTCTATAAAATTACGTAACTATTCGTCAATTATGCGGTTATGCGCGTGCATATGATACCAAGATACAAAGTAATGTTATATTAATAAAAGTTCATCAGCATAATTAAAATCTAAGACGAAACGTCTGTGAAAATTCTGAAATCCTTGACACGAAACGTACGAATTCCTCGGCCGAAATCTCTCCCGTTCGACTGAAGACCATTTCCTGAAGTACCTGCGGTTAAAAGGTAGAGCAGGTAATATTAATTACAACGTACAAATGGGTAGGAATGTCATAAAACTCGATAAGTTCAAAATAGGGTGGCCCTTATTTATACGTGACGTTTTTTTGGGGTTTTTTTTGCTCTCACACTCTAGGACGGTGCCATTTGCTAAAATAATAATTTCTGAATAAGGTTATTGCAATCGGACAACAGGGAAGGATGCCGACCAGGCCTTAAAGTTTAGAATTCATCAATAGTTTGGATTTAAAGAATTTCTCAAAAATGGTAAGCCCTATCGAAATTTTGTTCAAATAATATTAAAAGAGCATTCAATTTTCTACAATTACCGTAAATATATTTTTTTCGTGCTTCCTACCATTTTTTAGATAATAGCGTTTGAACATAGAGAAGTTCGCACTACGCGCATATAGACAATACGTCACGCTTTACAGTTGGGACGCGCGAAGTGCTGATCTCTCTATATTCAAACGCTATTATCTAAAATATGGTTGGGAGCACGAAAAAATTATATATACAGTAATTGTAGGCAATTGAATGCTCTATTAATATTATTTGAACCAAATTTCGATACGGCTTACCATTTTTGAGAAATTCTTCAAATTCGAACTATTGATGAATTCTAAACTTTAAGGCCTGGTCGGCATCCTCTCCTGTTGTCCGATTGCAATCATCTTTTTCAGGGACTATTTTTTTAACAAATGGAACCATATAGGGGGTGAGAGCAAAAGAAATCGCAGGTTGAAAATAACGGCCACCCTACTGTCTTTACCACTTTAGATTGTCTGTGGGCTGCGTGTTGTTGTGTCAATTATGAATGATGCTAGACCGTACAGACTTTCAAAGATGGCAAAGCCGGGAATCCACCTGGAAGCTCAGCTAAGCTATGCTATACTATGCTATAGCTTAGCTTTTGGTGGAAACGGTTCCATACGAATGTATTGAAGCTATTTTTTTAAAACGTAGCATGGCAAAGCATAGCTTAGCTTTCAGGTGGATTCCCGGCTTAAATTTTTGGTGCCCGCTTAGTTGGAGCATCTGTAAAATGGTTCATGTTGCGATTCATGCATCGACTCCCGTACTTGCATCTTGCTCACACTCCCGGCTGGCGCGCAAAATGCCACTTTCATGAAACCTGGGAGTCAATGCATGTATCAATGTTGTATTGGAACATGTATCAGCGTCTGGAGGCCCCTTAACAGAAACCTCCAATTTATTGGGTATATCTAGAGCAGCGGTACCTAAAGTCATGACAGCGTATACAGTTGAAGGTAAAACATCGTCTGTTAAACACAATAGCGGAAGAATAAAAAAATTAAAACGACTTCAAAAAAATAAAATTGCAGTAAAAAGTAAAAAACAATTTTTTCCCCTATTTAATCTACGACACTCATATTTTTTAAGCCGGCGCCAGATTTACACAGTGCAAATGACGAGGCACCGACTTAAAAAAGATGAGAGTCGTAGATTAAATAAGGGAAAAAATTATTTTTTACTTTTTACTGCAATTTTATTTTTTTGAGGTCGGTTTTAATTTTTTTTAAATTTTTTTATTTTTAAATTTTTAGTTTTATATATTATGACACAACATGCTGAGGAAATATGCGCGTACGTACATAAAATGATAATAATTAGGTGACGATAGTCTTTACTATTAACCATAACTGGCAAAATATTGGGCCAATGGTGATGCAGTGTAGGATGGGACCACCGGGGCATCGCCCTCTTTCGAATGAAAGAAAGATCATCAAAATCGGTCCATATGCTGAGGAATTATGAGGGAACAAACATTAAAAAAAAAAAAAAAAAAAAAAAAAAAAAAAGCATACGGGTCAAATCTATAACCTCCTCCTTTTTGAAGTCGGTTAAAAAGTAAGCTGAACGAAAGAGACAGAAGAGCATTGAAGAGGATTGTGAGATCTAATAAGAAAACAACTGCTGCTAAAATAACTTCAGAGCTGAATTTGAATCTTCGAAATAGTTTATCCTCAAAACAGTGCGGCAGGAACTCCATAAATAAACATTCATGACATAATTTTCTTAATGTACGAGGTGTTTTTATTATTTTGTCCAACACCTGTAGGCACATATGTTCTACGTATTTACTTTTAATCAGTCTAAGGGATCAATTTTATCTCATATTTATCACTGACAAATTTATACCATCCAAAAATTTGTACCCCATTTACAATATGCTGTTTTGATGATTTTCAAAAACTAATGAATAATTGAGAAATTGAAAAAAGATCGATAGTGAGGTTAAGTTTGCTCCAAAATTGAAGGATCGGATGCAACAAGGGGACTTGCACTTGAAAATGCGAAAAATTATTGTCCAAACGCTAAAAAAGATTGGAAAATGAAATGTTGTTAAACTGTATTTTAAAAAATATATTGTTGCAAAGCTCGTCGCGACACACATTGTTTCTATTTACAATTTGTAGGGTAAAGGACCCAATTACTGACACCTAACCAATTACTGTCACCTTAAGCTATTTTACTTAAAATAACTAATAAATAAACTATAGTATATAATGTATAGTATAGATTATAGGCTGAATTACCTAATTCTTTTTGTGTATGACTTTACAACGTTTATTTATTCGTTATTTTAAGTAAAATAGCTTAAGGTGACAGTAATTGGTTAGGTGTCAGTAATTGGGTCCTTTACCCTATATCCAATCATTACTAGTCGAGCTAAAAATTATAAACAAAATATTTTTCATCGTCCAAAGTCAACATTTCTTTAAACATAAATTGCGATAACTTGAGTCAATATTAAGGGGGAACACCACATAGCTGTGACGGCCGGAAAAATGAGCCCATTTTTAAGATTTTTTTAAGGAATAACTTACAGTTTTATTATAAAATTGTTATTACCTATGTTTAGAACAATGTCTTAAGAGACTATAAAAAAAAGTAATAGAAAAACATGCATAGATTTCCATATACAGTTAATCTCCTACACCCCTCACAAGAAAAACATAGGTCGCTTATCGAAACGATATCTCTGGAACGGCAACTCTGAAATCAAATTTTTTTTTTAATATAATCGGTATGAGTGTAGTTTCCGTTGTGCGTACCGATTTTAAAAAAAAATTATTTTTGTAAAAATGGTGCGCTTGGGAAGAAAAAGTTTCGAAAATCGGCAAAAAAATGGATAGTTTTTCGAGCGTATTTAAAAAAATATGTTTTCGATCAAAAAATCGGTACGCACAACGCACACTCATACCGATTATATTAAAAAAAAAAATTTGATTTCAGAGTTGCCGTTCCAGAGATATCGTTTCGATAAGCGACCTATGTTTTTCTTGTGAGGGGTGTAGGAGATTAACTGTATATGGAAATCTATGCATGTTTTTCTATTACTTTTTTTTTATAGTCTCTTAAGACATTGTTCTAAAGATAGGTAATAACAATTTTATAATAAAACTGTAAGTTATTCCTTAAAAAAAATCTTAAAAATGGGCTCATTTTTCCGGCCGTCACAGTGGTGTTCCCCCTTAACGGATCGTTATGAGACTTGAAACATAACTTCGGAAGAATTGGCTTTGTAAAAAGAAAAGAAAACTGGATTTTATTTTTTAAATAAATCTTTATAATCACCTACTGATTTTTATTGAATTTGCACTAAACGAAATTGCAGTAAATAAATTTTTATCCGCTCAACTCTGTTGCCCCCGAGATTAAATCCACAGTGCGCCACTGAGTGAAGCTATCGACTTCAACCTTTGATTTTCGAAAGTTAGTTACTTATTTCAATGTATTATGAGATCTGTATCGATACCTTCATGTATCGATACACATCGCGATACAAGTGGGTATCTGAGATTTGTATCAAGTACCAACAGTCCAGTTCAAAACGCAATTACATGGAATTTCCTGATAACATTCTTAAGTGCTAAACTAATTTCTCAGTTGTTGCATCTAAAAAACATCTAAAAGTGTTTGTCTGCGAAAAAAAGGGGACCTTGGTAGCGCGATATAAGAGACAACATATACGCTGAAACATGCAGATATTGGTATGAGTCGCACGGTTGGGGTATCGACGTTTCAGACATTGATGCATACCAAATACACATTGAAATTTGTATCGCGATACTGACTCTTGCAACATGTATCGATATACAGATGAAAACGTGTATGGGACCCTTAAAACTCCTAAAAATTTCAAAAATTAAAATTTTTCGACACCGCGCAGTGAAAAAGATGCGCTGGAAACGGTTAGGTTCGTCCTCCAACTATAACTATCTACTAATACGAACACTCATGTGAAAAAATTTATTCTACATTTTCGATTTATTTTTGCACAAGAAATTGCGGTTGCTTCCTTCCACTCAAATCCTGCAAATGCGATTGCAATCTTCCGGAAATGGTATTTTAAAATGAAAGATTTTACTACAATTACTCAAGACTCTCGCTTCGGATAATGCTTTTCACCTTTATCTTATACATAATATGACGAAAACCATCGATCATTTGAAACTGCAGGTTAATACTTTTTTCCGTAGTTTCCTTATTTTCAGTCTGGCGAAATTGTGTATTGGTAAATTTTAATAAAAAAGAAAGCAGGGAGAATTTAGTAGACTTCCTCTCAATCAACGCCACGAACGTTTAAAATCAATCTTTATCAATCTGACAGATTGATAGAGGCCTGCGGAGGTTCTAACAGACACTAAGGCTGGTTTTTAAATTAAAAATATATAAACAAGCATACGCGCATGAAAATTGCACAAACTTTAGTGAACAAATACATATTTCACTGAATATTTTCGAAAGATTTAATTTGAAGTTGTAGTGAAAATTTAATTATGCTCAAAGAGCCGTTGCTCGAAAAGAACATTTATAGATCTACGTTTGCATGATGTTTGTTTATCGCTATGATTGCTAATTACAAGTGGTATAAATGACTTCTCCTCCTCCTCTAAATATTTTGTCTAGAAAAACATTCTTAAGGGGAGAATGGTTTTTTGTGAATTTTTTTTTTAAGAAATGAAAAGAAATATTAATATGGGGGTTTCGCCATCATATTTATTAACATTTGTAATTTCGAATTGCATTTCTGTTTATGAAAAATAGCAATATCCGCCGTCTAGGCGAATTCTAATTAGCCCGGGTGTATGTTGTACCTTAAATTGGCGGGAAGAATATCTCTTAACCCTTTCGCACCGGACGGGACATATGCTGTCCCAGTCTGGAAAATTTTTGATATTACGGCTGGGACAACATATGTCCCAGTTACTGAAAAACATCTAGGACAGAAAATAACGCCAAGTTGGGCCTCCAAACTGATTCTAAATTGTTGATGGTGCGCTGTTATGGGGACGTTTATGTGTCTCCAAGACCTTCAACCTTTTAGGCATAAAAGTTATTTTATCCAATAATCGATTGGAGGAGAAATAACTGATCCCGGCAATGGGGCGCACTCGGACTGATTTTTCGCCGTATTGAAAGGGTTAAACAAGCAGATCGATAGACTCAAGCTTTTTATTTTCAAAAATTATAATTATATGAATGTGACAAATAATTTTATAATTTGTGAGTAATATTTGCGCATACATATTCCAGCTTAAATAGTGAACTGTTTAGCTAAAATAAATTGTGGAATAATAAGATAAATATAAAATGACGATTAATAAGCAAGCCATAGAAAAGCGTATAAACAGTTATATGACATAAATATTGTGGCTCGAAAGTTTTGTCGAAATATAGGCCAAGTAGGCAACAAATTGTAATGATTGTACAGATGATTGTGAGGCGGTTTCATAGCAGGGTAGAAAATATTTTATGGGCAGATTAAGCTATGGACAAATAGCTCTTTAAAGGTTACATTAATTTTCGAATTATATTTCAAATTAAATTCTTCTGCTTGCAGAAATCGAGTAATCTCGACAAATTTCACATAATGCAACGAACATTTTCTGTATTTTAAATATAATGATGGTCATTCAGGCGAATAGAGAGTCATAAAGGATCTAAAATATGCCATTTCATGACACCATCGGCATTTGAATATTACTGTGTAATTAAGTGTGTCTATTAATATTTTCACATACTGACGTGCTACAATATTGGCAGTGATGTATAAATGTTAATTATTCGCGTGATTAAGTTCGATTGTTCGGTATTATTACGGTTCCTGTAAACATGCCGGAATGAAATAAATTTTGAGCTCACGATCGAAATTGCACTACGTACTGTACGTATCGGATAGCTGTAGCAACTGAAATAAACGGTATTTATTTTAATTGCACGATTAATATCATGCGCGATCGGTTTTCAGTGTCGATCATAAATTGTCACATTAACGTTGCCTGCTGCACTCACATTCGCCTTCTTTTAATTACTTGGAATATTTTACAAGTATCACCGACACCATTTAATTAGTAATCTTAAAGAGCAATTTGACGTATGATTTACAGAAAGGTTCATTCTTTAATGACTATTAATAATAATTGACGTATTACAAATCCATGATAGCTTTGATTCGATAATTGCGAATAGGCTGTTCGATAATTAGAAATGTTTATATGGTATAAGTACTATTTAAAACTTGAGATGTTATTGTTCCTTTCAGAAATGAAACTCAGAATTTTTCAGAATATGTATGTACATACTTATACTTTGAATGAAAACTGTACCTTTGCTTTTTTCGTACTTCGAACTTCCATATGTATTCTACAGGGTGTCCTGAAATTCAGGGGCTTCCCTAAACGTGCAATATCCTGATGCAAAAAGACATCGAAAAGTCCTTTGCCGTTTTGGAATCCGAGGCCTCGTTCTCGAGATATTAACAGTTGAATATTAACGGTGGAACATCCGGGCCGCGCAGTTTAAAGCCGAGGCAGCTGAGCGCGCGGTTGCGTACGCTCGCACGCACACACAGGGGGCGCGTGTAGATCCAGCCAACCGGGCTGATTCATTTTCACGGTTTGAACCAGCGCGGTCGGCCCTACTGTGCGTGGGGATCTGTATCTACGGGCGCTTCCCGAGTGGGCGTGCGAGCGGTTACTGCTCCGCGCTCAGCTGTTTCGGCTTTAAACTGCGCGGCCCGGAAGCTCCACCGCTGATATTCAGCTGTTAATATCTTGAGAACGGAGCCTCGGATCCCAAAACGGAAAAGAACCTTTTGATTTTGTTTGCATGGACAATTTACATGTTCCGGTTTGTCCCATTATTTTGGGACACCCTATATATTGGACGTTAGACATTGTCAGTGCATACGTAAATTATCATTTGTTTCTTATGCTGCAATAAACGCTTTGATATCTTTTCAAATAATCTATTTTTCTTCCCTATATTTTTGATTCCATGAATTCCGCTGAGGCTAACTTTAATAAACAAAAGTCGGGTTTGAGTGTAGGCTTGGGTCGGAAAATAGTTTTTTAAACTCTATACACACTAACTGTTAACTCTTAAAATAAACATTTTGATCCTCGCGGAAATTTCCAGTATATGATTTCCTTAACACTATTCTGTTTATATTTTTCCTCTACATAAATTGTCTTCTTCCTATTAAAGAAATTTATAATCACCCGCAGGTACGTGCGATTTAAATATTGAATAGAATTAAATATTTTCGTTGCACATTCGGGAGCTTTATAGTTTGAAACGTTTTGAAAATCAATAGAGCCTTAAGAACCTTGATGGTGTTGAAGGATATGAAAGTTAAGAAAGATTCAGAAGTATTAAGCTTTTGAAAGCAGTAAAAGACTTAACAACGTTCTGAACGAGATAGGAGGATCCTAATGGTAAAGTAGGATGAAGCAAATGGGACTCAATAAGTATTGGTGAAAGGGATACATGGAAATAATAAAGTAACTGGATAAGACGGGAGCAAGTTGCAAAAGTTATAAACCGTGTTCTCGAAAGCTACTACCAACGAGCAATAATAACATTATTTTCTCGTATTAATTATACGTGTGATCATTTTATGTAGTATGTATAGCATGTATGTGCCTTCTATTAAAAACAAGCGTCCTTTATTTGAAATATATTTCCATAATTGGTCTAATTAATAATTATAGAACTATGATGAAAAATACCTTTCATTAGAAAGCTGTTAAAAAGCGGTAAAACGTAACGAAACGAACATATTGGGAGCTAGAAATAATGCTCCTAACTCTTTCAAACAATGTTACGTGTACCTACTTGTGAAAAATTATCAATTTTTTTTAATAGTATTCCATATTGTTAATCTATAGAAAATCAGAGAGTAAGTATTACACTTATGCTGTGGCTGCTTATTCCGAAGATATAATATATAATTGCACTATATCTGTACATCGTATTAATATTTGTTAAAATGATTTCCAACTCAAAGTATCTTTGCCATTTAAATAGCCCGCGCTGAAAATCGGACCCTCAAACTTCTGTTACCTCCATCTTGGAAACGAAGTCATAGATTGCATAAATTTATGGCATCTCAGCCAGCATTGCCGATGAAGAAATAATACTCTAAAAATATGAAAGTCCCTTGCTAATAAATCAATTTCTGGACCCTTAAGCCCTCATTTAGCTAAAAGTCCAAGGCGATTGGTTCTGTCACAGACGCTAAATAGGCAGTCTAACAGAGCAGTGGGACTCAGCATTTTCTAGCGTATAAATACAGTTCGCTCGTGCAACGCGTTCTTTCAATTAATTTTTTTGCGTCCCTTGCTTCTATAAAGCTGTGACTACATATGTATACAATAGTAGGTGCACACAGAGCTATCCAGACATTACATGCTGTAGTTACACAAAATAAAATCTATCTTCTATAGGTATATAAAATAGAAGTCTGTTTGTGTTCCCTATTAACTCCTAAACCCTTCAACCGATCTGGACCAACGGGTATTGGGAAACCGGGAATTTCGATACGCCAACTAGTGACAAAAAATTGAACTACTCAGGGTAGGCTGAAATCCGTCGAACTCCATATGATTATCAGTGTTTATATAGACATGTTGTGAAAAACGAGTGCTTTTAAATTCTTTGGAACGCTAAATTTTTACTTATTCGATTAATCAATACTTATTCGGAATGTTTGGTGGGATCCAGCCTACTGTCAATAGCTTGCCAACTTACCACCGCAGCGCTGAAATCTAAGACACGCCCCCACTTGGCTTCCCAATAGCCGGCTGAGATGGTCAAATGTGCCCCTAAACCGAATTCCACTCGCGATGAGTCATTCGAAAGCTTATAAAAAAAGAACCATTTGTGGCAAGTTCCAACCTTGTATCCCGACTCGGGGGGGTAGTAAAGGGCAAAAATAGAAAATCAGGTTTCTGTCGAAATTCTCCCATACTAGTGTATGAAAAATTTTGAAAAAAGATCAGAAGCATTTTTGTTATCGAGGCGCATATTAGGGAATCGTTTCAGATTTTTAAACTGAAAATTCAAGCTGTGAAAAATAAAAAACGCCAAAAAATGTTGAAGAATGCCGGTTGTGTACGTACATAATAATGCGTTAAACCTAAATTATCGCAAAGTGTCAAGGGGATGAACTCAGGGGAGGTGGTGGGGTGTCCAGATTTCATTGTATCCTATATTAGCGCATTATTCTGTATAAGTCAGCATTGCGTAATAATTAATGAAGGCGTCAGTTAATTTTAAAACGTCTAATTGTTATCTTTTGATTTTCACATTTCCACAAATGTTGATGTTTTTGATTTTAGATAAGGTAGTTTGTATTAGTATTGAATAAAAACTAAATGAGCTGCATCGCTAATGAATGTATACAGTGTTTAGAAATAGTTTGGTAAAACAGAAATATCCCCACGTTTTGAAAACACAATAGCTTTTTTCGTCAAGGCGATTTTAGAAAACAGTCGTGTTTAAATACCCACGATGTAGGGCAAAAGCTCTTACAATCTTGTAGAATCTTATGTTTTCGTGCGCTAACAAACGGATTAACTAAAATGCACAAAAGGATAAAATTAATCGATAATAGATATACATACACCCAGGTATAAAAAAGTGGAACGCTTGGAAAAGAAACTGTTTAGCGTGGGCGTACTAAAATATAAAAATGATATCTGAATTCTTGGATCTTTTCGCGAGTGCGCGATGCTTTCGGTATACGAAGAAAGTAATCTTCGTCCCTAATAGCCACGTGGCGACTTTTACTGTAGCTTTAGTCCTCGGATGGTTAAATTGCGGGTCCAGATGGAATTTCTGGATCATAAATTTTGCAATTTTGTCTTCCCCATTTAGAGAACAGGTGGTAGTATATCCCGTTCGTTCCTATGTAAAGTAACCTGAATTATTGTTTGAGTCAGTTTTTAAAGATTATAGAAAGCAAACATGCCGCTATGAGCTGGAAATATGTATAATACCACAAAGTGTTGCTACCATTAACGGTGGAAGGTTATCTCGTAAGAAGTTATCCAAGTCGGAAACCTACTTTTTGCTATTTTTCATATATTTTATCTGAAGAATTATACAAATGACCACAGGGAAAAACATAAGTTACATTTTCCGTTTTTCATAGGGGAGAAATTTTAAAGTTCTAAAAGCTTTGAACCAATCCCATATTACAAAAACTGTGTTTTTATTTGGTTTTGGGATTGAATGTGTTTTTGTCACCCATTCGAACATTTAAAAAATATTCATTTTTATAACATTAATTATGCCTTTGGGGTTTTACAAAACTTCGTGAACTTAGTATGAGCTTTTTCCCCTGTTCATAATTATTTTTTCAAATAATCACTTCTTAGGTCATCCTTAAATTACCATTTAATATGTTTTAAGAGCTTTCAAACTACGCAATTATTTTGGGAAATGCTCAACACAAATTCTTACCGTTCGCCGCGTATAAACTGCAGATTTGTCATTTCTCCACCTATTTCTATTGGGAAACCAAGAATTTCGATACGCCAACTAGTGACAAAAAATTGAACTACTCAGAGTAGGCTGAAATCCGTCGAAGTCCATATGATTATCAGTGTTTATATAGGCATGTTGTGAAAAACGAGTGTTTTTAAATTCTTTGGAACACTAAATCTTTACTTATTCGATTAATAAATACTTATTCGGAATGTTTGGTGGGATCCAGCCTACTGCCAATAGTTTGCCAACTTACCACCGCAGCGTTGAAATCTGAGCCACGCCTCCACTTGGTTTCCCAATAGTGTTAGCACTGAACAGGTTAACTCTAACAGATAAGGGAAGATCCCCAACCCGAAAATTATAAAAATTATGAAGTTTTGGGGATATGTAGACTAGGGTGGCTCTTCTTTTCGACTTTTGAATTTTCTTCGCGGCACCCCCCCAGAATATTTCGAAATAATAATAAAAAAAATCAGTAAAATTTGAGCCCCATCGAATAAGGGGAAAATGTGCCCATGGATCCTTGATGGGGTTTTTGGGGGCTGACGGTGAGGATGAGCGAGGAGGTGGTTTTGGGGGCTGAGGGTGAGGATGAGCTAGGAAGGAGTTTTGGGGGCTGAGGGTGAGGATGAGCGAGGAGGGGGTTTTTGGGGCTGAGGGTGAGGATGAGCGCGAGGAGGGGTTTTTTGGGGCTCAGGGTGAGGATGAGCTAGGAAGGAGTTTTGGGGGCTGAGGGTGAGGGTGAGCGAGGAAGGAGTTTTGGGGGCTGAGGGTGAGGATGAGCGAGGAGGGGGTTTTTGGGGCTCAGGTTGAGAACGAGCTAGGAAGGAGTTTTGGGTGCTGAGGATGAGGATGAGCGAGGAGGGGGTTTTTGGGGCTCAGGGTGAGGATGAGCTAGGAGGGAGTTTTGGGGTTCAGGGTGAGGATGAGCGAGGAGGGAGTTTTTGGGGCTCACAGTAAGGATGAGCGCGAGAAGGGGTTTTTTGGGGCTCAGGGTGAGGATGAGCTAGGAAGGAGTTTTGGGGGCTGAGGGTGAGGATGAGCTAGGAAGGAGTTTTGGGGGCTGAGGGTGAGGATGAGCGAGGAGGGGGTTTTTGGGGCTGAGGGTGAGGATGACCGCGAGGAGGGGTTTTTTGGAGCTCAGGGTGAGGACGAGCTAGGAGGGAGTTTTGGGGTTCAGGGTGAGGATGAGCGAGGAGGGAGTTTTTGGGGCTCACAGTGAGGATGAGCGCGAGAAGGGGTTTTTCGGGGCTCAGGGTGAGGATGAGCTAGGAAGGAGTTTTGGGGGCTGAGGGTGAGGGTGAGCTAGGAAGGAGTTTTGGGGGCTGAGGGTGAGGATGAGCGAGGAGGGGGTTTTTGGGGCTCAGGTTGAGAACGAGCTAGGAAGGAGTTTTGGGTGCTGAGGATGAGGATGAGCGAGGAGGGGGTTTTTGGGGCTCAGGGTGAGGATGAGCTAGGAGGGAGTTTTGGGGTTCAGGGTGAGGATGAGCGAGGAGGGAGTTTTTGGGGCTCACAGTGAGGATGAGCGCGAGAAGGGGTTTTTTGGGGCTCAGGGTGAGGATGAGCTAGGAAGGAGTTTTAGGGGCTGAGGGTGAGGATGAGCTAGGAAGGAGTTTTGGGGGCTGAGGGTGAGGATGAGCGAGGAGGGGGTTTTTGGGGCTGAGGGTGAGGAAGAGCGCGAGGAGGGGTTTTTTGGGGCTCAGGTTGAGAACGAGCTAGGAAGGAGTTTTGGGTGCTGAGGATGAGGATGAGCGAGGAGGGGGTTTTTGGGGCTCAGGGTGAGGATGAGCTAGGAGGGAGTTTTGGGGTTCAGGGTGAGGATGAGCGAGGAGGGAGTTTTTGGGGCTCACGGTGAGGATGAGCGCGAGTAGGGGTTTTTTGGGGCTGAGGATGAGGATGAGCGAGGAGGGAGTTTTGGGGACTGAGGATGAGGATGAGCGAGGAGGGGGTTTTGTAATACGGATTTACTGTAATACGTCCAGTTCTTCACAATAAACGTCTGAACAGAACTCGACAAGAAAGCAAAGACTCACGGAACAACCCAATATGCAGTTGTAGGTGTTGGGTGGTCAAGTACACCCGAGCTTACATCTGATTATTCCAAATACGTAATAGATCCTAGCGTTTCTATTGTAGTCAATCACGCCCGGAGCGCTTCCTCTGCCGTGCCCGTTATTCTTGGCCAGCAACTTGCGGCCGTAAATATTATCGAAACTTACCATTCGGGCGACGTGTTCCGCCTCCGCCCTGCCAATGCTGCCACACTCGGTCTGCTCGTTCCGTGTCAGCATCTGCGCGGCCTCCATCAAATCGTTGAGCGAGATTTGATTGTCGCCGTCGAAATCTGGAAATGAAGGTATTAACGGTGTCGTTGTTTGCAGAGGATTATCTGGACCCTATTCTACGCATCACGCGGCCAGTCCAGCATAACTACCGCACGTGCATGCGCCGGAGACGTTTCTGAAACGGAAGCGCGCTGAATTTATCTGAACCACGCGATCGTTACACCGCTCCGTGCCGATTAGATCAACTAAATTTTCTGTCCACCCGTGTTTCCTTCTGTTCTACTCTTCTAAACCTGAACACCCGCCCAGACATTTTTGGGGAACCCCGGGCGAAGAATTTCTACCCCCTTTGCTCGTTTTTTAGCAACTTCAAGTAAATTGGGTTTCTTCGTTATATGTATCTACTTTTATTTCGTATCAGGAACTGAATTTACTAGTATTGCTGGGAAGATTATATTATTATTTGTTATCAAGTTACATTTAAGAAATGATCGTTTAAATTTTCATTGAAGAATTATTGTTAATATTAATATATTAAAATTTATGGATGTTTTTCTATTTATTTGCTTGTTTGTACAGTCTCTTAAGACAGCGTACTAAAGGTAGGTAATAAAAATTTTCTATGAAAACAATAAATTATTCCTGAAAAAAATTTCTTAAAAATAAGTGTCCACTTTATTATACTCCCTGGGGGAGCAATTGGATTGCATCTGATTGTCTAGAAGATATAAATCCCAACAAAACATCCGGTACAATCGAGTTTGTAACTCCAGAAACTACCAGAATCGTAACAGAACCTTATTGTTTCATGTTTTCTTCATAAATACACACAGGTACACAACATTCTCGATATCTCCCTATATTCAACGTTTGCTGCTTCTCCTCTACCTTATCTCTTATAGCTTCTACGCATCCACTCTATGCGGTCTCTATTGTTTCTTTGGTCTTTCGTCTTTATTTTCCATCTTCCCTCGCCTCTAAATGGTTTCGTAACCCCCCGTCTCTGTTCCCTCTATCCAACGCTCATATCCCTCTTCCCCAGGCACGCACACTACCCTCCGCTCTCCCTCATCCCTATTGTTTCTCTGCTTCCGCGGGCATTGATGTGACATCGTGTGTACCGTGAAATTAAACGGTCCCGATTAACGAAATCGAGCGAGGCCCCCGCGTGTCGGTAATATCGGATAGGCTTCCACGGCTGGAAAGGGTTGTAACCGTTTTTGTTTACCCTTTGTTGAAATTGTTAGTCCGTCGCGGTCTGAGACAATTTCTTTGGGTTGTTTCGCGCTGTTGTGATGGGTGGACGTTGAAAGTAGAAGAATTTTAACTTGTAATTAGTGATAATTTCACGAGAAGGGTTTTCTGCCGTTGTAAATTCATTGTTGCACGTTTTCCATAATTTCTGCTGTAATTATATTCCAGCTGTTTCGTTGAATCAATTTAATATTAATTTAAATCTTCCTAACCTAATTCTTTTGCTGCTCCAGCAAGTTACATCATAACGATTATGAAAGTATTTTCAAATTGGTACCACGTCAATTTTTCGAGGTAAATTTATGCGCTCGTTAAAACTGAAAAATCTTGAATTTGAAGTGAGCGAAATTCAGTGTATAATGATTTGTTTGTTGAAAAGGTTTAAATCTCAATTTTGAATTATTACTAATTTCTTACCAAAAATGTAAAACGCCCAGGCAGCTCGAGCATTTTCCAAACTATTTTCGGAGAAAGCCGAGCATAAGTCCAAGACGTCCTCGAGGCTTAAATGTCCATCTTTTTTTGAGGAGAATACTCGATATATAGAATCGCGAAATGGGCTACACTAAAATGATTTAGTGGCATATTATTATATGAGAAGTAACACAAGTTATTGAAACATTGTACACACATCACAATATAATAACTAAATATGGTGAAATAATAATAAATTTTAAATAAAGTTTGCTATATTTGTATATACTCTATTCGTGACAATTACGAAGATGTGCATGTTTGAATATTTCGAAATGAACATTATATGTAAATATTCTTAGATAAATATTCTTAAATATTTCGTAAATATTCTTAAATATTTCGTAAATATTCTTGAATATTTCGTAAATATTCTTGAATATTTCGTAAATATTCTTGAATATTTCGTAAATATTCTTGAATATTTCGTAAATATTCTTGATTATTTCATAAATATTCTTAAATATTTCATCTACCTATTCAGATTACTATTTGTTATTACAGTTCTTAGGACACTGCTGATTGATAACACATTATCTGAGGATGTTTTTACAACTTATCATAACTTTTTTCAATAAACATCGTATAAACATGAATTTTGCCAAAGAAAATTCTTAAAATGATTTCAGAAACCCGTAAAATGATTTTGTCAATCACTTTAACTGTGTTAATCTAACATATTGTTTGCAACATATTGTTTATTTGAAATCATTGATCCAGAATTCTGTTACAAAAGAATAATTAACTTACGTGAATTTCCGGGAATATTTTGTCGATTTGTTCCAGAGTGAAACGATGCTGTAGATCGCCGCGAAGTTTCCCTGGATCTACTTCGTCAAGAAGCTTGGCAATGCTAAGAAAATGTATTTAGACTGATAAACAAATGGTAATTAGTTAAACGGAACTTCATACTTTCGTTTTCATTGCACCTAATCTTACTGCGTGAACATTTAAGCGTCTAATGAAGATTATAAACTGATTACTTATTTTTATGACGATTGTAAATTACATTTCTAAAGAGTACAACGATGCTAAGTAGACTCATTACCGGAACTTTGAAATATAATTGAGAATTTAACTTTTAACTGAAAATATCCTGTAGCAACAGAATTCGAGGAAATTTTCAAAAAATTGATTCGATTCGTTTAATCGGTCACTATTCGTAATAAATTTTGTAACATAAAACAGCAGTAAAAACAAATAGTAAAACAATTTAAAAACTGTAGTTCGTTTTTGTAGCAATATTTTCTAATTTTTTAAAGAAGGTGAATGGTACCAGAAGCAGGGAGTTTTCGAAATTATATTTGCAAAAATTCAAGGTTCGACAAAGCTGTAAATTATTTAGCAATCACTTATATTCCTTTAATTCTCGCGTATAATACTATATATATTTTAATAGCTTCTCCTTTTTATATTTTTATCTACCAAACCACCAACAATAAATACTATGCAATCATTTTAAAGCTCGTGCAAAAAGCTTATAGGGGTAAACAGTGTAGTTGTTGGCCACCTAAGTCAGAGGTTCACATAAGCGTTGAATTATAAGTCCTATTTTGCTAGCTTTAGAAACACAATTAGTGTTAATAGCTGTAAACGACTCTAATAGTCTAGAAATAGAATTTGTTTAAAGAAAGAGTAGAAGGATCCACAAAAATTTTACAGAAAATACGTTTCCTATCAAAACACATAGTTATTGGCCAGACGAAGGCAATGATTGGCCGATCGCTTGGCAGTTATTGGCCACTATTTCATAACCTATATGTAACATATACCCTAACTAATTCTTAATGCTCTAAGACCTAATTATGAAATAATGTTAATGTAAAATAATGAATTAATTCGGTTAGATTCAGGATTTAAATTATTAAATAAAAATTGATATATTCATAAAATCGAACTAAATGTAATGTAATATTATTAAAAATATATAACCTATAATACCTTTTCTATTTAAATGTTTCTATATTAGCTAGTATTGCATCTTCTTTTACATTGTATTAATAGTATTTTCTTTTAAAACATAACCTTTTAAAATCACAACACAGCTATTTCACTATTGCTATGACTGATAGGTACCCATTGGCCTCGTGGCCAATGACTGTCCTGAAACATTATTTACATTAGAGTTCTTGGCCACCTATAATTTCTGCAATAATGTATAATTATAATGAATAAATAATCCTTTTTTATAAAGTTTAAACCTTTATTTGTCTATATAACGAATATGAGAGTTATATATATATCATAAATGCATTAAATTATCTAAGAATTGCCTGATGTAACCGTATGGCTATTCAATTCAATCACTGTAGTTTTCAAGCATCGATTTCAAGTCGTCTATTTTTTACACGTAGTATAACAATTATTAGCGAAATAGTGATTGCATTCGACGCATGAAAGTAGAAGGTATCTGAATATGTTCATTATAAAAGGCATAATGTACATTATTTCTTAATATTCATGTTTTTAAAAAAAAGGCCAATCACTGCCAGGTGGCCAACAACTACACTGTTTACCCCTATTTCATCAGAACTTTTGTTACTCACTGGCGTATTTCACTTTTTCTCAAATAGGTTAATTCCGTATAAGTAGCAACGGCCTGTTCGTCAATAACATGGTCAACCGAAAATAAACTTCCCATAATGATGCACATGCGGATGACTTTCAATGAACGAAACAGCGCACTATCGATGGGCGCGCATAACGCTCAGGTATCGATGTTCTGATAACGTGTTATCTGTTTGAAAGGGATTCTCGAGAAATGCTGCGCGCATTATTTACAATTAAATTCCAATTACCGATAAGCGTCGCTCGTGTCGTACGGTACAATGCAATAAAATGCATATCTACTAGTAACAAAGGTTTCGAGCAGTCTGGTTTTTACGATAATAAGACGAATCTTGATAACGGGATGCTGAAACTAAAATAGGGTTTGGATAATATGGAAAATAGTGTTAGAAAAAAATGAAAGTTGGGTTGAAATGAGGATATATTTTTATTTACTTTGGTTTACAAGAATCCTTACTTGGGATTACGAAGAAAACTTTTCGATTTCTCAATATGAGAATTAAATATATTGAAGGCTTTGATTTTATAAATAAAAATTGTCTTTAAATCTTCATGAAAAATACGAGGAGCCTTTTAACTTGGTTAACAAACCCTTGCAATATTATGAATAGTGCTGCATATAGAGGATATAGAATTCTATATATTTGTTGTTAATTATAATGATCTAGAAAAATGTATGTTTACGTTATAACAGTAAAACATACATAACTATGAAACTTGTATGTTTGTTTCAATTTTAATTTCCAATTAGCACAATCATGTTCGTCCTTGTGCAAGTGTAAAAGTTGTAACAATAATATATTCATATAAAAATGTTCGTTTATCTCAGTTGATTGCACCGGAAGGAAGATAAAAGCATACAGCTCGAGAACGATTGATATCGAACACGACAGATGTCACTAGCGTCGTGGGCGCTGCTGTAGCGGTCAAGGATTACTGGAACTACATTACAAATATAATAACGATCTTCCTCCGCTTTTAAATAAATTAATTTTCATGAAACTTTTAACAAATATTCTTAAAATATTTAAATTCGGGAATTCACCATTTATTCATGGTCACGATTTGGAACTTTTACATTGAATGTTCTTAACACGTTGACTGCCCACGAAATCTGGAGGTGCTATGCTCGACGCCGAAAACGCCCCGATAGGAGTGTACTCTTTAAAGAAGGGATGTGGGCTATAGCGGTTTTACAGGGGCAAGAGGTACTCCGCTCGCTCCGCCTGTGATGTGACAGATCAGCCAATAACAAAAATACGTGTGTTTTGTTTTTATGATTAGCTACGTTGTAAATTGATTTAACTTTTCAAAACCATCCAATCGGTGAAGTATCAAAACAAGCGACACTCCGATTGGCGTGCTCAGCGCCGGCCTACGGCCAGCCCGTACCGGCCCGATTGCTTCGATCGGTGTAGTTGGCGTTGGTCAAAGATCAAAAAACACGCCGATCGGTGTAGTGGGCAGTCAACGTGCTAAACAAAACTAAATTTACGATAAAAATGGAAATCTAAATATTTAAATACAAACTTCTCACGAGGAGAGTATTTTAGGTGTCCGCCTCCGATCATTTTGATTTTTGGATATGTTATAGAGGACCGAAAAATAAGAAATACGTGTTTTTTTATTTTTCCCCGTTTTCATATTTGGGGGGTGAAAACTGCGTTCAAAGTTAGGGTTAAAAACTCATTTTTGTGGAATATCTCGAGAACTATTAGAGATAGGGGAATAGTGTGAATGGACGAATTTTGTGTCTTTGAATGCGAAATATGACTGACCCACCAGATTTTCAAAAAGTCCACAAAAATGATTTTTCAACCCTAACTTTGAACGCAGTTTTCACCCCCCCCCCCCCCAAATATGAAAACGGGGAAAAATAAAAAAACACGTATTTTTTATTTTTCGGTCCTCTATAACATATACAAAAATTAAAATGATCGGAGGCGGACACCTAAAATACTCTCCTTGTCAGTATAAAATAATGTTATTTGAAGAGAGAACGAAATTCTTTTTAAAAAAGTATTATCACGAGTGTGTTTAAGATAAAATCCTGCCAGATTAGGTATTTCAAAAAGATGGTGATATAATACACCGATTGAAATCAGTTCAAGTATAATCCTATATAATAAGACGCTTAAGGTGGATGTTCGTTTGTTAGCAAAATCTTTCCGGAGGCTTTTTTTCGTACTTCCCGATGACCTACAGGGTTCAAACTCAGCATGAAGTTTCCTCGGCACCCAAAGATGCCGCAAAAAATCCAAAACCTGGAAAATTCGATAATGGGTAGTAGATACCCTTCTGGTACCCAAAAGTTGTAAAATTTTGTTTTTTGCAGGGAAAATTGTTTCTAGGGAGTTTTCAACAAAAACTGTGATTATCTTAGGCGTCTTATTATATAGGATATTAATTCCTGGCGAAGACAGGCTAAAACACTAGTTATCTATAATGAACGTAAAATATTTAAAGTAACCATTGCAATGAACTCGTTTCACATCCTTTTACAAATTTGTAGTAGCCCCAAGTTAAAATGTTTAGTGTGAGGATACATCTGCGTACTCAAATGAAAATTAATTATTTAATTATTAAATTTTAAAGTGAGCTTCATAATCTGCTTACGAGACTAAAATGCTATTTGGAAGTTTATACAGAAAACAATAATATATTTAAATTTCTATATATCTTTATTAACAAAGATAATGGCTCTTGGTCGTACTCTTGTTTTCCCTCCTCGTCATATTTTAATAATACACTTAAAATTCGTGATGTTTCCCACAATAATTTTCCATGATTTTCCACCAGCTAAAAACTGAACTACCTGAAAATTTTTATTCCATCTAGCTACGAGTTACCATGTTTTGTCAAAGCTTCACATGAAATTAACGAGCTCTTCATTGCCTATACACTGCAGCCGGAGAAATTCTTCAGATACTTTCTTTCCACACCCAAATCAATTTTACCAATATTACATCCCCCAAAACAAACCACCTGACACTTCATTTTGCAGTAGCTACTGGTAAAACATTTTGTGGCGAAACAGAGAATCGTAAAATTAAATGATTATAATTCCTCTCGAACTCTTTTCCGTTCCCCCAAATCAAATCCACCCTGAAAAAAAAAGCTTTATAACTTGATATCATCAGTTACTAATTATTACAACATCAAAATTTAACAATACCGAACAGTTGGAACAGTATCTACCCTACCAAATGTGCCTAAAAAAAAAAAAAAAAAAAACGTAACAAGTGAAACCTGAGAATTCAGCAACTTAAAAACGAACAATTCCCTCGCAACAGGGGTTGCACGTCGGCCATTTAATCCATCTTTTTCTTTCAATTATTTAACGTCAGAACGGTTTGAATCCCGCAGCGCGGACTCGCAGATCGCCCCGGTTCATTAGTCCGTCCCGAAAGAAATGCATATTCATGAAATACATAAATAACCGTAAGAGATTTATATTCAAGGGACGCGCAGAACGCGTGCACACAACTTCAAGGATTCGCTTAGAATTAAGCAGCGTGTAGGGCGGCACGTGAATGATTAAACCGATTACACGTGGAACGCCGGGAATTTCGATATACGGGAGGGGGGGGGGGGGGGAGGTTTAATTAGACCGTCAATGAGCGAGCTTACTGATTGGAAAACGGTCGTATCGCGCGATTTGTACGCTTGTCGAGAATGATGTACTTTGGCTCGAGGTTTGGCTGGTATCGATTTCGCCGAACTTATAGAATACGTTCGAATTGCTATTGTCCCGCGATCAGCGGTCCAACCATTACAAGAACGTAGTAGGAGGTATGTGTACAAGGTGTTAAAAAAAAAATGGTCTAAGACTTTAGGGCCACTTCTATCGCTTTAAATAAAAAGCGCGTAACTTGACTCTGTACGGTACTGCCATCTGTTAACGATGCGGCGAGCTAATATTCATGGTTTCCATGACGACCGCAGTCTTTTGTCTCGAACAAATCCGGGAGTGTTGATTCCGCACCGTAATCTTATAACAGTGGTCGATTGTTAAGCGAGGTAAGTTAGTACATGGAATAGATATGAATTATTAATATTAATCTTATTAAATAGAGGAATGTTTCTACTTGGAAACTCACATTCGGTTTTTGGTGATATGCAGATTCAGTGTATTCCTTCAAATATCCGAACACGAGGCGTGGGGTAATACCGGCCAAACGTGAGGGGTAATTCCAGCCAGCTTTTATAAAAGAATTTTGTGACGAAAAAGTGGAGCACGATACTTTGCTACTTTTGCAAAGAATTCGGAAAATGTGATGAAATGTGGTTGCCGTGCACAGTAGGTGGTCAATGGGCACATGAAGAATGCTCAGGGTGGGATGCCCCTGAAGAATACACTTGTGATATATGTACTAATTAATTTTAAAATAAAAATAATACAATTTTTTATTAATTTAACAGTTTTCCTATCACTTTTATGAAGAAAAACTATTTTTGGGTTATTGCTCGCAATTTTGTTATAACGTAAATTTATGCTTCTCTCGTTCATACTAATACAAAGTACTACGTTTCTTTTATTAACAATAATAACTCTTCAGTTCATAAATAACTGAATTCACATTATTTAGCGAGTTTCAGGTGTAAAAATGTGAAAGTCAAAGATTGCAAATGCAGGTAACAATTTTACGAATTTGCAAAACCTAAAAGTTCAGATGCGTACAATTTTGAGCTTTGTGATTAAAGAAAATGTTCGAAATGTTCATACTTATGTAAATTTATCTCCTGAAGTATTTACATGCATTGCTGAATCACCCTGTATATCAGTTTTGCATGTGCTTCAACATTGCAAAATGATCGTGAATAATTGTTATGTAAGAAAATATATTAATAACATATTTCCTATTAAAAAATATGACAATTTGCAAATCTCCAAATCGTCATCATATTTATAAACAGATTATATTTTTAATTTTATAGATAGTTTATATTTACAAAATATACTTTACAACTAGTGTATATATCGTTAATATTTCTTCAAACCTTATTAGTAAATTTCTAAAGCTTGCGGTTCATTATCCTATAATTAATATTTTAAAAATTTTCGTTAGCTTATATAACTTCTTCATTAATGCTCTTCACTACTAATGATTGAATAATTGTTGGTGTCTTGTGCCATCTTGATTCTGTTCCATGTACTTTCCAGAAATTCCCAAAGAATTAAATAAAAAAAGCGCTTTTACTTTCGCATTTTATTTACAGCTTACTAAATAATTCTGCAATTTTATTTCATGACAAATTTCCTATTTTCGATTATAATTTCACAAGCGTATTTCCTGGGATATTAAGTACCATTTGGGGTATACACGCGAGCTGGTGGGTGCATTTCGAATCTAATAAGTTTTCGGAGTTCAATAAGCTTGTGAAATAACGAAAGTGTTCGTGCTTAGCGAAGAATGGTTGATGAGGGGGGTATTGTTTGCCCCGAGTCGTTGGCAAGCTGATAACGTCTCCGTGACTAATAATGAAGCATTGTGAATAATGATCTTGTTTGAGTAAGAAGGATTGCTTCTGGTGAAGATTTACGTCTATCTGTATAATCGCATATCAACAGCAGAAGATTACAGAAGTGCAGGTTTAATGTACAGTGTGTTAACAAAATCTGGGAATTCTTTTTAGGATCAATTCTACGTGTCAAAATAATGAAAAAAATGACATACATACATATATACAGTTGATGATCGCTTGTTTATTTAGTTATCAGCAATTTTCAAAATATAAGGGGAATTAATTACAGAACTATAACATGACTTACATCATCCAGCTACACATAAGTTTTTAATATCATTGAATTATTAATATTTAATATTTTCAATTATATCTTCACATGTTTTATTATCTTTATAGGTGAGAGTTTTATGTTTTGTTATATCAGACTAATTGATACACAATGTTGTACGGTATTTTGGTAAAACACAAAACAGCGTACGAGACAAGTGAATGATTAAGTGTTACTGGATATGTATAGGTATATGTCCAAAGGGTTTATACATAAGGGTACACGTGTAGGGGAGAGTTGCCGAAATCGTACCTCATCAATTTCTTTGGCATTATTAAATTTGAATGACATCTAACGTAAAATACACATTCTTTACTTTGAGAAGAGCCATAGAAATTGAATAACACAAGATTATATAGGGTAAATCCGGGAGACGCGGTCGGGCCGGAGAGTTAGTCGTGTCGCTATATTTCAGAGTCTATACGTAAAAATGCATTAAAGTGCAGACCAATTACTTCTCTAGAAGCCAAATAGTTCAATGAATAGCGTTATTTCGCTTGCTTCTGTGTTTTTTCTGGATTTATAGGCTATAAAAGGTAAATTGATGTTACATTTAACCTCTTTTGTCAAATAGCGGTTGTACAGAATCGTATTTAAAATATACTTCTAAGTTTATTTTCATTTAATGTTTGGAATAATAAGATAGTAGACACATTGAGGGACAATGCAGCCAAAGTATTTGGCCGTATTAACTCTTCTTCTCAAAGCTAACGAGAAGACCATGTCTTGCTGCAGAAAGGTGAGATGGTCGAGTTATGATTTTTTATTATTTTTGTTTATTTTTTATTTTTTATTATTATTTTATTATTATTTTTGTTTATTTAGTTTATTTATTCACTTTTGTATTCATTTGCCTTGCTAATCGCCAGTAGGTAATTCACTTTTTCTTTGATGTGTTCTTTACTTGTTTAGCGTAAACAAATTAAATATCAATGAATCCGTAGTTGTATTCACTCATAAATAATTTTGCTTTATCCTTTGTTAATTTTCCATGAATAATTATGTGAGTGGTCTCTGCCAACCACGAAAACCATTTCTCCCGGCACCTCGGGTGAGGTGGTCAGATGTCATGACTTCAGTTTTCAACCCGATTTACAGTAAATATTGTCTTAAAGCAAATATCGACCAGTTTTTCTGAATCGGCATAAAATTCTGAACATATTAGGTTTGTTCTGATAAAATAAGTAATATCTATATTAGTTTTAATAGCCATTTTACATTAGGTCGACCGCGTGTCCCGGATTTACCCTACTCTTTGATGAGGATGAAGACAGCCAGCGCAGATGAATCAAGTACACAACAAGTATGCTTTACGCCAAAGCCATTGTGATAATAAATTTACAGTATATTGATTCATATTACCTGGCGGAAACTTTGCAAATTTTTCCATTTCTTCAAGTATCAAAAGGGCCATATTTAAATACCCAAAGAGCCATTGTTGCTGACCCCTGCACTAGCCCAACGTTCGGCTAGAGAGTGTTCTCACAATCGAGCTTCCACCATATATTTTGTGATCCCTTACACAGGAACCAATAGCTATAAAGTACAGGTGTCCACGAAACAGAAGCTTCAATCACACATACAAACCCTGGTCACGAAATAAATGTCGCAGTGTGCGCACATCGCTTGTTGGCATTGACATTGGCATAACTTAAAAGATGTCAATTTTGATATTTTTCGCAGAAAAAGACATACATATTAAGGTGGCCCTTATTTATACGTGTCGAAATTTTTTACGACAAAAAAAATAGAAAAAAAGAGTTCCTGAAAAAGTTTATTGCAATCAGACAACAGGAAAGGATGCCGACCAGGCCTTAAAGTTTAGAACTCATGAATAGTTTGGATTTGAAGAATTTCTAAAAAATGGTAAGCCCAATCGAAATTTTGTTCAAATAATATTAATAGAGCATTCAATTGTCTACAATTACTGTATATATAATTTTTCCGTGCTTCCAACCATTTTTTGGATAATAGCGTTTGAATATATTAGAGAGGTCCGCAATACGTGCGTACGCGCCGTGCAGGTGGGACGCGCGAAGTGGGACATGGGTTATAACTTAAGAAGCTAGAATTACATTTTCTAGAGCAAAGGCACAACTAAAAAAAAGGTGTAAAATAGGGAGTTGATTTGATATTCCGTCGAATTCCTTGGTGAATATGCTATCCGCGAATCTTAATCCGTACAGATGCGAAAGCCCAGTGAATTTCAACAAGGTATACGATCAGTATTCAACTATCACTCAAATGCAAAATTAATTCCCGCAGAATTTACATCTTTTGAGTTATGCCGCTATTAATGCCAAGCAGCGACACATTCGACAAATTCACTGTAAAAGTTTCAAGATCGCGCAGTCCTCGGGGCCGGTTCACTTCATCCCGGTGTAGGAGAGTGGCACGTGGACGTTGTCAAAACACTACGATCCGCATAAAACACGAGGCTGAAGTAGCCGAGCTCCACTCGTCCCATTGGTCGGTGGCTACTTTGCGCGCGCGCTACTCTTTCCGTTCCGGTGCGGCGCGAGGGCTCCACTGTGCGCGCCGTCCCCGCTATCTATTATTAGGGGGTTCACGCGGCAAAATGCTCGCGATGATATAACCAGGAGGGGCAGACGACGGGTGGGCCCGAAAACCGGCCAATAATTATTACACGACTCCGCGAAGCGGTTATTGTCCCAATTCGGGGGTCGCTTTGCGGATAATGGCTGTGCTCGAGAGGTCATGTGAGCCTGACGTTCCAGCATGTCAACAGCAACTATGCATCATCGGATGTCTGCCGCACGTAAACGCCCGCTCCCTTCCTACTATCCCTCCCCATTTCTCCTCCTTCACCGTCGCCTCTCTGTCTCGCTTCGGCGTTCATCCCCCTGTCTGGTTCGTTCCCCGTCTTTGCGTTCGCGTATTCCTCTTCGATCCCCCGTCCCGTTCGCTAGATCCCTAATCGAGACCTTGCCTCCCTCTAACTTCGCAGTCTCCAGCTCTTTTCATTTCTAGATTTATCTTCCTATTTCCCCTCTTTCGCACCCCCTGCCCTCCCTTCCTCGTCGTTTATTATGTCTCTTTCCCTCTACTTCCCTGAAGCGTCCTTCCAGCTTTGCCCGTCTATAGCTGTCCCCTTCTCTCGCAGCCATTATTCCTCAGCCTCGGTCCAGTCCCCTCTGTTTCTATCGCTGTTCAAGCTTGCCCAAGCAATCACGGACAGATATACGCGTCACGCAAATCGTTTATCATAATAAGCAGACAACAGGGGGAGCCACCGATCCACCAATGCGAAATCAAATCGGTTTGTCTAAATAAAAACTGGCGCCAACGTACCTTTTGTGACTTTGTCCTGGGGTTTTCGCGGAAGATGCTTGCGACAGATTTAACGCGAATGAATGAGAAAGTAGATTCTCGGGCTTAAATGATCAGTGCAATTTTACATAATGTTGGAAATCATGGCACCGTCGTTTTTGCGACTGTACATCCTCTTATGAATGTGGAAGTTATTAATTAAGATAAATTGTTATTAACCGGCTTGATGGTGTACATGAATCTCGAAAACCGCTCCAATGATTTGGATGAAAATTTAATGAGACGTGCAGAAAAGCATTCCCTAAGATGTGTCGGGAGCAGATTTTCGAAAAAAATATAATACAATTTTTATGTTGAAAAATACGATTTTATCGATTTCTTGTATGGAAAATATTTTTTATCTTTTTTTTAAGAATTTATCTCGAAATTCTGCTCCCGACACATCTTAGGGAATGGTTTTCTGCATGTCTCATTAAATTTTCATCCAAATCGTTGGAGCGCTTTTCGAGATTTTATGTACACCATCACACGCTGCACTGCGTACACGCCTTTACGTTTTTACTCACAACTTTTATGTACATAGGCGATTAAAACTAGAAAAAAACGTTGTCTCTATTGTTATTTATCACTTTACAATTTGCGTTTGAAAAAAGGCCTGTTTTGGGGCTATCGAGGGTGACCTACCCCCTTAAGAAGAACATGAATCTCTTTTTTCACGTAATTTAACTTTTTGTAATAGAGTTGGTGAAACATATCGGGTACAGTAAAATACAAAATAGAAATACGATAAGAAAATGGAAGATGTATTACGCGTGCTATTAAAATTATTTATATAATTATTATTCGTTTACTCCCTATTTTATATGCGTATATTAATTTTGAGAAAAACAAATGGGAGCCGATTTTGAATAATCACGACAGAATAGATATTGAATAATATCGAAAAATATTGAATTTGGGCATTATTTCTTCCCTGTGATTCTGAAATTTTTAGGTTATATCTTACAAACATTTTATACAAACCAGCTTTTACATAAAACGACGGATACGCGAATATTTTTAATGGGATGCGTTCATTAAAACAAGTTTACGTAAGAGACTAAAAGATTAACATTGTATACTGTCGTTATCATTAACAATAATTAACATTTGTCGTGCGTAATCTGGATTCATATTTTCGATTATAAGAGGATTATATACTTAAATTCTTCTGCACAATCGCAATCTGGAAATCGATGGGAGATGCTATCTGGTCTGTTTAACTCAATCTTTTCTGAATGTTTATGTTGAATTTTTGATTTGTGTCTGCCGAACAATGAACATTTATTGCAGCTAATTATTTCTAATTCAATAGGTTGTAGTGGATCATACAATTTTTCCTCTTTTTCTTTCTTCCCCTTTCGGTCTAATCATATACTTTATTTCTTGTCTATTACCCCCTAAACATTTTTTAGCAAACATTCTCTCACCAGTTATTCGTCTTATGTTAAACAGTAAATTCATCATTATCCGAACCTCGGTTCTCCTAATGCTCTATTATATCGGAACATTGTACTATTCGAACGTTCTAGTATCTGAACAGAGCATAGCATTGTAGAATATCCCTTCTCCTATTGAAAGTTGTTCTATAACCGCTAAAACCAATCGTAACCATAACAATTTAATCTGAAATTGACAATATACAAAGGTATGTAGTGGTAACTATGGTAGAGACACAGTACACTATTAAAAATTTAGAAAACGAGCAAAAGTGCCAAAATTATTTAGAAATTTTCAAGTACTCCTAATATTAAAAAAGTCAAATATGAAAAATCTTGTGTGATCCAGTTGTTAATTCCTTTTCACTATTCTTCATTTCAGTCCTTCACATTTGTGTCATTTTCCTCACAATATACAATGATGAACATCAGAAGAGGTCTGTATGTATTCCAAAATCGAAAAATGTCCTTATCCGAACAGTTATGTTTTCCAATTAATTCGGATAATGGCGGTTCCGCTGTATAAGTGTATACACACTTATATTTACTACTCGGCTTCGCCCGAAATTTAAATTCTGATTTTACAAAAAAAAAAATTTATTTATTTATTTATTTTGTGAAAATAATCACATTCATCTGGATTAGCTTCGAAATTACCGTTCGAAGGTTTTTAGGCGACAGACAAACGCACAAAGTCTTTCTGCTTTATACATAAGATTTCCAACTGTGAGGTGAGTACTGAGTCGGTAAGTTAATAACACCTGAATATGTATCTTTTTGGGATTCGAGGATACAAAATAATACACATACAGATTAAAATTTGAATGGTTGCGTCTATCGTACACATGTTGTAGCCTGCATCAAGGCAAGTTCACCCGTGTAACATAACATAACCTTAAACCTATTAGTTAAGAATCATCCGTTTCATATCCTTTCTGATGCACAAAGTACGTAGGGGAGAGTCTTGCAGTACCGACCGCTCTAAGTTTTTTGGTTATATCTTCGGCTAGAGTCGATAAAAATCAAAAATTCAAAAACATGTTTATAGTATAGATGGTACTTAATAAGAGGAGGGAAATTATTTTTGTGAAATTTAATAATAAGAATTGATAATTCGCAAAAGTAAAAAAGTTGTAATTTCTAGGAAACGAAAAAGTGTCGCCCAGTACCGACCAACTGTTAGATTAGAAGATTTTTAAGTCTAAATGACTAACAATGTTAATAAAAAGACATTTAATTGTTACAATAGAAGATTTTTTCAAATTTTATTAGTACACACATCGCAAATAAAATAATTAATATTTTCCTGATTTGTGCATTCGACGTGTGCCCAACCTTCACATTCGATACACTGCACCCAATCTTCGTCAAATGATTCCTTGCAAATAACACAGTGGGTAACTTCTTTATTAATTCCTATCTTCCTGTTTGGCCGGTTATCACACCTATCCTTATTTACTTTATCCCCTAATTTTCTTCTTTTCAAGTTTTTTTGAGGTTTCCTTAATTGTTTTTTAGCTTTTCTTTTCTCTGCTTCTTTTGCAATCAGTTGCTATCAGATTGAACTTACAGATAAGAAAAATTTGATCTCTACTGGTTGATAGTCTGTTGGTCGGTACTGCACGACAGTCGGATGGTCGGTACTGCACGACAAACATGTGGGAACATTTTAGATCATGATATATTATGTACCAAAAAATATTGTAAAACTAGGGCGTTTTATTAAACTTAATAGACTAGAGACGGTACACATCATAGAGCATAATCATTTACTTACACGAGAAACAAAAAATCGGCTTTGCAAAATAACTTTTAACCTATGGAATATTGACGAATACGTTTAATGTCTCATAACATCAAGCGCAATGGCGTACACGATACGACCCCGAAATAGGTTATACAGAATTGTGATTTTTATTTGTTTATTCAAGTAAAAGGCGCATATCTGCCGGAAGAAGCGAGAACTATCTTTGGTCGGTACTGCAAGACTCTCCCCTATACCGAATGTAGCAGAAAGGACTTTGAAAAGATATATTAATAACTAGCTGACCCGTTACCCGGTTTCACCCGGGAATTATTTATGATGTTTGAAAAATAAAAAAGCCTAAACTAAAATAAATAAATAGCCTATAATCTAATCTAGGACGTGTGTAATGTATATTCAGAGTTTTAATGAAATCCGTTCAGCCGTTTAGGCGTGAAAGAAGGACAAACAAACAGACGACGTTTCACTTTTATATATTAGTAAGGATAAGGATTGTGTGACAAGTATCTCCCAGCAATCCATGTATAATCCCATCATTACATGCTCGTTGCTTGCGCATGAAGAGATCGAATCCCGAACTAACTCATTCGTCAACGCACAATGTCAAACGGTCTCCTGCTCTGCTTGCCTTTGAACTTGTTCGCTTCCTTACGAGGCTGGCGACGCGGAGACACGCCCGTGGCTACGTGTGCGACGTTCCAACACACGTGCGCAGGTTGCGCGGCAAGTGCAGGATCGAGCTAGGCTGCATATCTCCACCCTAGGAATTGGAGTGGATGGCGAACGTGGGTACAATAGTTCGCATTGTATTGGATCTCCCCGAGTGATAGGCAGCCCCTCCCTCCGTATCCCCGTGTCTATCTGTTCCTGTCTATCTGGCCGGCTCTGTCTCCCCTTCTCTTCGCGGGGCTTGCGCCCGCCACCTTCCTCCGCGTCGTTGCCTACCGTCGTATCTCATTTCGCGAAGGCCTCGAGCGCACGTTATTATGCGCGTTATGCTGGTGGCTCACTATTCTATCGCCATCGCGGCCAACTGCATCGTTCCTGCCCGTTTTGTGCTCTTCCGGTCCTAGCTACGCCATCTGTCCCGCACGCTCTACAGACCCACCAAGTTTCGGAACCCGCGCGCGCGGATTCACCGAACGAATCGATCGCCACTATCCATTTCAATTCCTCCCGATAGAAACTATTTTAGAGAATTCTCCTCCCCCCCTCTTATCCCCGTCGCCCTCTCCCCTTGCTCAACCCCGCCCCTCAAACCCCTTCTTGGTTGTTTCTTTCTGCCAGCCTGTAAACAATGCGGCGCTTCGCACTGACATGGAGCATGATTTAAGGTTATGTATCGGGGCGTGTAGCGTGTCGTTGCTCGTAGGGGACTTTTCAAATGGGACACTTGAATGGCTCGTGATTCGAGGCATGTTCATATAACAGAGGAGATGTATCTTCGACGTCAGAGTCACGAATTTGTTATATATTGTTTTGCTCTTTCCGCCGTTTTGATCGATCATGTCGCTGTTGAGACTGAGGTTAGGTATTGTCATTAGTTTGTATTTTGATTTAGAATAGATTTTGTCCAGCTCTGGATCCTGTTGTAAATTAAAGCACCCACACTTGTGCCCGGCAATTATAGTCGATACAAGAAATATTAGCTGCTCAAGGTTATCTCACACTCTATTTATTGTCTTATCGATTCGATTGTGTTTCTCGGTCCACGTTTCGCGAATAAGGAGACAAACTAATGTGACGTAAAGTGGAGAACGTATACGTGTAAACAATTGACTTTCATGTATTTATAGTTACCCACACAGCACCATAACATTGCAGCAACGTCTCTGCAATGATGCGGTGCAAGATGGCAATGTTGCAACATAACATTACAGAGACGTTGCAGGTTCAGTCCTATGTCCGCCTTCGCAATATTGCAGGTGTGTATTTTTGCAAAGTTGCGGCAACATTACGAATATGTAGTCCTGCAACGTTCCGGCAATGATTCTGCAACGAAACGGCAAAATTGTGGCAATGATCCTGCAACCCTTCGGCAATATAGCGGTGCGTATCCAGTTAAATGAAACACGCCGTAGAATCCACTCGACGTCATGTACATATTTCGAAAATTTTTGACAAAGTCATAGTTGCTTCAGAATATTGTTGTAATGTTTCCACAAGTTTTCACTACAATATTGCACGACGATGTGCGCGCAATATTGCAGAAATATTGTAGGACCGTTGCCACTGGAACATTGCACGTCGATGTGCGCGCAATATTGCAGAAATATTGTAGGATCGTTGCCAATGGAACATTGCACGGCAACGATCGTACAATATTGCAGCAATATTGTACCATCGTTGCGAACGGAACATTGCACGGCAACGAAATTGCAATATTGCTGCAATATTGTAGGATCATTGCCACTCCAATAATGCACGACAATATTGCAGGAACGTTCCTACAATATTGCAATGCAACCTGCAACAACGTAATATTGCAGCAACGTCCCTGCAATACTGCTGCAACGAGGTGTGCTGTATGGGTATAGGGGCAAGTGAATTATATTCAAATGAAAATCAGCGAATTAGTCCTGTATTAAGTCAAACGATTGACTCTGAATTATTTTTTGCATACAGGTGTGCAAATGGTTAATGTGTACGCATGTGTAAAGTATTTTAAACTTTACTCGGTCTAAAGAATTATTCGTTGCGTGTGTTTGAACAATTCATTTTAGGAAACCTTTCTGTAAAAAAACACAATTATTTTAGGAAAACCACAGTCACCTATTTAAAGTTGAAGGGACTGTCTTAAATCTGTCAATTTTTCAGGAGAGTACCTTAATTTTTTGCTTTGCTTTGAAAATGTAAAGTTCCACTTTATATTCGTTTATTCAGACCAATATTCTTCAAAGCAGAAGTATTGTTAATGGAACTATTACTATCCTAATAGAACATAGAAAGCACTACTAATTTTAATAACAATTCTAATCCCATTTACATATGCGTAGTTTTATAGTATCCCTCTACTAATTCAGTTACGTACTGTCTCCAAAAGTGAAACCGGCTCGGGACGGGGGTGGGCCAGTTTCAACTTTCGAATTGGGTAGTCCATTCGGCTTGCCTTTATCCTCTGCCGCGGCGCGTGATGGGGACTGAGAACGCCAGAGAGGGCGCGCGACAACAACAAGCTATAAATTACGTCTCACTCGCCCGCGACAACTACAAAATAAGTAGCGTGGGTGGTGGATTACCACTCATGAAATCACAAAATGTATCACTTATGGAGGCAGTAGTGTATATTGTAGTAAGAAATTACCAAACCTCAATTGCTGCCACCATCATACAAAATTAGGATTTAAGATTACACAGAAGATTATGAAAAGTAGAAGATACGTAAGTCTTTGACATTAATTCCCCTGAAAATCAATCGTTTGTTATATGCTTATTAATTCAAAGTGTAGCGATACCTCCGACTCCGCCACAAGAGGGCATTCCGACCGATCCCGCTCTCTCGCAAGTGCTTCCTCAACTACCGATTCCTATATATAGCCCTACCTCCTGACATCTCCGCGTCTAAGGCAGGGTCGGCTACGTAAAGCCCCGTTCACATTAGTCGCTTGAATTCTCAAATACCTTGAAACTACTGTACCCGAATGGCCCACCTTTGTTATTTACTTGACTTGAAATCAGGGATTGAAAACTGTTATAATTTTATCGATTTCGGTTCTCCAAACGGTTATGAAGAGAACCTTTATTCCGAATAACTGTTATGAAGAACCGAATTTTCCAACTATTATCTGTTTCGGTTTCCCTTATCCTATTTCCCTCTTCATATCGGTTCCATAACAGTTATTTTTTCGGTTCTATATCGGTTCCTAAACGGTTCCAGAATCATTTCTTGCATCGACTTTTCCCTAATTGATGAGCCGAAAAAATAACGGTTATGGGAACCGATATGAGGAGGGAAATAGGAACCGTAACCGAAACCGATAATAGTTGTAAATTTCGGTTCTCCATAACAGTTATTTGGAATAAAGGTTCTCCATTTATTATTTTCGGAACCGTTTCAAGCCCCGCTTGAAATATCCTCTCGGGTTTCTTTCAAGTCTCAAGCGAAGTAGCAATTCTTTCAACTTTTACTTGCCTTGAAATACAACTTGACTAATGTGAACGAGGCTTAAGCCTTACCGATGAGTCCACCAGCAGCCCCAGCACGAAACCGCAGCCCTTCCTTTTCGCTCCTTCTGCCCTAGCTTCCAACCGTTTCACACCCCCGCCAAAGAATCTTCGGAAATGAAGTTCTCTAAGTAACGTCACGAGAAATACGACGAAACCATACTCGTAATGAAACTCTTGATTGCTGAAATACTTGGTTTCTGAAATTCGTCGACACGCTAAATTACGTAACGTACTTATATTGCAGTTCCATGTGACCAATTGATCCTTCTGGGAATTAGAAAGGAAGGCCGACATAACTCCATGATGGTCAGTGAAATTTCATCGGTAGAAGGTATTGTGAAAAATGAAATTATCCGGAAACCATGTTGGCTGGGAACTGGAAAGGGAGTTAAGCGGCCTTCGTCCAGCAAATAATTGATGCACGTCAATTAGATTTGTCAGGGTGATCGTTGTAATGAAATTAACAGGAACACTAGCGATAGACGCGTACATACATACGTATATAACCGATGATAGATGTGTATACGTTCACAGAACTGTTTCATATACATGGTGTATCGCGAATCAACCGTCACCGAACTCGATTTGCTTGCCAAAAAAAAAAAAGGAAAATTACGCGGAGCTTCGAAAAAGATGATTTTCTAAAATATATAGATTATTCATTTTTTTCTATATATTGATTCAAATCCCACTTTTTTTCAACGAGGCCAAATGTGTTTTGAAGAAGTCTCGTGGACGATCATCTTTCATTGCACAATTTGATTCTTTGTATATATCTTATAGAGACAGTAAAAGTCATATTTTTGTTGTGAATGTGTCCTTTAAAAATTAGACGCAAATGCCTTTTTTATATAACTGTATAACTATTTGTAGCATTTTCTAAACGTTTATTCAAAATAATAGGGATATTTGCAGTATTTATGCAAATATCAAGAATGTGTGTACACGGAATTCAATTCGTATTTGTTATTTACACTTTTACTTTTGTTTATAAGTATATTATTTTAGTGCTTGGTCACTTTATAATGTTCTTCAGCATGATGATTTCGAAGATAACTCAATTGTTTTTTAGACAAAAAGAATGTATGTGTAAGAGGAAACTGAATGCAATTATGGTTTATCCATAATTCCCAGAAACATTTAAATTTTCTTCATTTTTGAAAAAGATATATACTTTCATTTCCCTTCTTGTTAATGCATTCCAAATCTCTGTATATGCAAAACAATAGGTTCTCGTATTCTCTTGTACTTAAAATTAGATACATAGTTCTGACACAATGAAATAAACTATTTTCCTTAATACCAATATGTAATAAAATTAAAAGGTGCTCATAAGCAATAATAAAAGCTAAATGTGTAGTGATTCTTAAATTTTTCTATAATTTTGTCAAATACTTGGGAAACTATTAGTTTTAAGTAGTAACAAAAAAAAAATGATTGCTAGATTAATTCGAGTGATAAATTCAAAATTTTATTTCAAATATCACAAGTTGCTGGGAGTGTCAAGCCATTTAAGTGGGCCAGCAAAGATTCATGGGTCACCCTGTATAGTCATACACGCAACACATGTAGGTGGCTGGTCTCACAGTAGAATCGGTGGCGTGAATTTAAATTTTTCCGATACTGGATACCTACCTCTAGCTCCGTTGATCCGGTAAAACTGCTAGAAATTCCTATCGCACTTTCTCGTTAACGAAGATAACACGATCGTTCTGACTGTTCCGCTAAGAGAACGAGCAATTATCGGTCTACTTATTGATGACAATTCCCACGTCACGTTAATCGTTTAACTCTCTTTGGCTATTCTGGATTGTCGGATTCGACGAAGAGTGATAAGCGTCCCTGAGAACATTCATAACTCTGTTACAAGAAACTAAACTACCCCTTAGAAGTTTTTATTTGAAATTTATGATGAAAGCGATTGCTGTTTACATATGGCCATTATACAAGTTTCTGGCAGAAAATTGTACATTTTTGCGTGTCGATCTCGATGTGCAACAGTTGGCAACGTGGTGTGTAGAGTGACACTTTCTCTATCAATGACAAGGATCTTTAGAAACTTTACCCCTTAAATTTTCTGACACCTGTTGTCGAACACCCTGTATATAGTACCTACTATTAATTTCTTTTTGGAGTCCCATAAATGATAATATTATTTGTGGCGAGCGGAACGCGTCGCAGCAAGTTCCAGGAAACGTAGCGCGTCAAAACAAACGGTCGCGAACCGCGACCTTGCCTCGCCCTAGCGACGAGTCGTTCGAGACCCACGTGGAGGGGCTAAAGGTCTAAACACTAGGATGGAGCGAAACAGGTGGAGAAAATGTTTAATACATATTCTCTTATTCCTGTATTACTATTTTTTGACCCGTGTCTGGAAGTGTGTAGCTGTACAATTTCAGCCGTCTGCGTTATTATTTTCAGGTGGCGCAGGTGACTTAAAGTTTTCGTAAAAATTGGGAAAACGGGGTTATAAATAAGTAATCAGAATATTTTTAAAAATAATGTTTAATTAATGTTACAACTAAAATTAGATGTTACAGTGGAGGCTCACTGGAGGGGGCCAGTTTCCCCTCGATCGCTGTTCGCGGGACAAGTTCGGCCCGGACAATGTATCTGATCTCGACCTTGAGTCAGTAGAACTAATAATCAACAATTGCCAGAGCGAGAGAGGACACTAAGGAAAGCGCAGAATACTTGATTTGTAAAAAATTTATAAAGTCTCTACAAGTTTTTTTTTAATTTACCATGCGCCACCTGAGGATGATGTAATAACTTATTAATTTTTTGTGTGAATGATGCTTTAGTATAGGGTCAAAAATTAACAGTACAGTGTTGGCGAAATTGTAAAAATAAATTTTTCACTCCACCCTACTAAACACGTTCCGTCTCAGTTAAGAAGAAGAGGGGCGTAGAGGGTCTCTTCTTCTTACCACTGGCACACTGACACGGAAATGAGACGGAACGGATATGTGTGCGCAGACCTTTAGTCCCACGAGAGGAAGCGACGGAACCACAGCGAGCTTTTAATAAACAGTTATATTATTTATCACCAAGCATAGTATTAATTTTACAATAACTCTGCATTATTGTATGTTAATGCAACGCAACTATTGGGATCATACTAGTTGAAACTGAAATAGGTGGTAACCAAACAGTTTCTTAATATACTTTCTGGTATGCAATAGAAAATTGCATGTGTTGAATGTGTTTTAAGACATGACTTAGGTATAAATAGGTTTCTTTTTTAATATTTGTAATTAACAGTGAAAAATTCGATTAAACTCGATTTGCAAGTTATATACAGGGTGTCGGTTATATAACGGCAATAAGTGACCTTGAATGACCTTGGAACACCAACATATTACAGGTCGATGAATTCGTCAGAGAACGGGCTACACGCCCATCTGAATAATAATATGTAGTTCCATTTAAAAAACAATGGTCACTTTGAAATCTTGAAAGTACGTCACATCACAAGATGTCCCCCTCGAAAGAAAATAAGTTTTACTTGAAAGATTTTTTCAATAACGTATAGGTTAGGAGATAATTGCGTGGCCCACTTCAAACGGGACACCCTGTGAATTAATACGGTAAGAATGTAAGAGGGACGACAACTTTTTAAAACGCTGTTTATTGTTAACACATACTATAATATACGAACAAACACCCTCCAGGTATGACAATTAAATTAATTAGAAATAAATTACTATTTTAGTGTTTGGACATTGTCGACAACTGTAGTTTCATCCGTTGAATCTTCCCCGACGCAGTTTTAGGTATACTGTCAACGAAGTGCACACCTCCTCTCAGCCACTTTTGCGGTGACAAGGTTTCTGTAAGTTTTATATAAAAACAGTATTAATTTTCACAAGGGCAACTTTTCTTATATAGGACGATAGTACCATTACAAATACTTATAAACATGTTTTACATCGGAAAATTAATGAATGTTTTACTGTGGTTGATATTTTGAAATACAATTTTAAGTACCAAGAACATTTATAATCCCTGTTATTTCTGAATTAACACTTTCAATGGCGTCGGCGTGTTTTAACGCCGCGGGATTTCCATCCTGTACATAGCTCGGGCGTGTTTCCACACGTGTTTCATATTTTCTGGAAAGCTTCGACAGTATTGTCTGAGAATCCCCGAATCGAACTTGAGTTTCACCGACTCAACCGACACTTCACTCGGTTTAACTTAGTTTCGTGTGTGCGATGAAATATTGTTTTTTAGGCTAATCATATTGAAAATTAGGTTAAAAAAATATTACGTCAGACGCTACGCGACTGCCTCTCTCTCTCTTGTAAGAAAACTTAAGAAATTCGCGATCCCCACTCAAAGCCTTGCGTAGTTTAAGTACACATTTCTTACAATTTAATTCGAATTAGAAGAATCTCGCCAATCTACTTTCACGAGGATTTACATTACAGAGAATTTTCATTGCTGGATGACTCGATCGAAGACTCGGCTGACGCGCGAATGAAGGATCGCTGCGGCGCTGAACTACAAAGTGACCTCCAAGCTTGGTTTGTGTTCAAAGTAAACATTCGAGGCTCCGGAGCAATACTTTTGATGCTTTCCAGGAAATCGTGCGCAACATGGAAATACTTCGGCGCGTTACAGTTATAAGGTCAATGAAACTGGATAGAGTTCTACAGGCTAGCAGTAGCGATCGCCAGAAGAATAAATATGCAAAGTGAAATTCGAGTCCTAAATCCCTGTAGTATTATTTTCCGTAAATGTTATATTTTCTCTGTACGATGGACTTGGAACTAATAACTTAGAGTTCACGTGACCCGTAGTGTACTAAAAACAGGAAATATCGGGAAAGTGCATCCAATAAATTTTATCCACAGGGCCAACAGGTAAATACGTATTTGTCTATTTCTAACTTTCCTCCATGCGTTTTGAATTAATAATATCTGTGTTTTTATAATACGTCGTTTTTTCGGAACTTCATATCACTACCATTAAAATTGAAGAAACTAAATAAACTGTTATTTGTATTTCTTTTTTCTTCGCAATACAGAAGACTGAACGGAATTGAAAGATTAAGTATTCCAAGCGCGTGTAATAATTCTTTGCCAGTAAAGGCTTTGTAAATAAATAGTATTATCTAAGTAACCTCTGGATCAAACTTTACAACAGACTAGACGTTACGATTCTCACCTGCACTTTAAATCACGTAACATTAGTAATTTAGGAATACGTTCTTAGAGCCCATAACTTCAAGAAAATGTAAACAAACTATCAAGATTTTCAAAGTTTTCGTCCAGACGATCCGAATAAACAGTGTATAATATGTTATTGTAGAAGTTCGAAGAACGACGAATCTTAGAGTTTACCGTATAAAGATCCGAAATATCCCACAAAGCATTCAAACCTCGGGCTTCCGCCAACAGATCCTGGTAAATATCAGAATTTACGGATCAGCCCTGCTGACAAAAGCCCCAAGTTCAAACGGGACAAGTTATGCAGAGAGTTAGCAACCCTCCATGATCTGAAGTAAATCTGGTTCGAAGATTTCAATTGTTAAAGAAAAGTATCTCTCTTTCCATTGGGTATACTTTATTTATTGTTATTGTTTGACAATGTTTTTTAATGGGTTATTTAATAGTGAGTAGTATAATCAATATTATTCTAAATTTTCTGTACCTAAGTAGTTTTTGCTTTTTAAGCCTAAAACGGAAATATTGGTCGGTAGTTTTAATAATTGTATAATATAAGGGTTGCTCTATGGGTTGGTGATTTTTTGCAAAAATAAAGATCACAGAATTATGGGATCCGTACTGTGTTTAACTAATTTTTTGTATGTTGAGGGTTGGCAAGTTTCTACATAGCTTGGCCCGAATATTATAAGATCTTCTCACAAGGACTTTCACCGCCCCACAACAGTAGATTCACCGGTGAGTCCTATGTAAGATTCACCGGTCTTCGAACTTGTACAGTAACATATACGTGCATCTAATCAGCTGCCACTTTGATAATGAATATAAAGGAAAGAAGCTTACGCTTAGTGAATTCCAGGATGTCTGCCACGGTCAGAGTGCTACCCGGCTGTTTCACCACAAAAGCTGCTGGCACCTCCCCGTTTATCTCGTGAGGCTTGCCTATAACTGCTGCGTCTTTGACATCCGGATGCGACTGTATTACCATCTCGATCTCGGACGGCGAGACTTGGAAGCCCTTATATTTAATTAGCTCTTTAAGTCGCCCTGTTATGTACAATATCCCGGCCTTACTGTAGCACCCCAGATCACCGGTGTGCAGCCAGTTTTCCTGGTCGAGTGTATCCGCGGTGGCCTTCGGGTTGTCGTAATAGCCCAGCATGACTTGACTGCCTTTGAAGCAGATTTCGCCGACCTGCTCCGGACCGAGCACCACGCCCGTAGACGGATCCACGATTTTGCCAGTGAGGTCGGGCATTAAAACGCCTACGTTGTCGTCGTCCAGTGTCCTGTCACTCAAGGCTGCCGCTACTGACAGTTCCGTCATACCATAACCGTTTCGGATGCATTTCACTTTTGTACGCTTCTTCACCTCCTCTCCCACCTGCAAGACATTAACAGAACTGAAGGCAACTGATGTCATCGAAGAGATCAGCTTATCTTTGGGACCCGATGTTCCGCTTATCTGTATCATTAGGTCATTACAAACGTTCCGTGAACTCAACAGCGCTTTATTGCGCACACTTTAAAACACATATGAAATGATAGTTTCCATTACAAACGTCAACATTACAAGTCTCGTCGTAATTTACACATCGCAGTTTATGAATCAAAAGCGTATTTGTTTTATTTATTTATTTAAATACTTGTACGGGGAATACCCATGGTTTACAAGAGACAAAGCAGAGAAATTAACTAAAGAGTCTATACAATAAATAAGCCAAGAATACACGGCTAACAAAGCCAACTAAACTGAACTAAAAGATAAACAAGAACTAAGAACACAAAACTAAATACTAAAATACTAAATACCACAATAATACCTCAGTGTAAGTTAGTTACGGACCTATAAAGAATCGTCTTTACCGAAGTCAAGGAGCATTGGAAGGGGTCTATGCCATTGAAATTCTGATTCGCAACAATCATCGCCCTATTAATAGGGTCAACAGCATAATGTCGATATTTCGGTACCCCTGCCACAAAGAGGCCTAGAACGCATGGACCTAACCGGAGCATTGAATGCTACTAGTGCAAGCAAGTAAGGACAATCAATATAACCTCCAATGACCTTATACAGAAAAATAATATCCGCAAAACATCTCCGCTCCTCTAAAGTGACCATCCTAAGTGATGCAAGTACAGGGTCATAGTTTTCCTTATTATGATCATTATTTCTCCATCAGGTCATCCCATAAGTAACGTCGTTTCTAATCTTACTTTAAACAAAGCATAACAAAATTATGCATTTGAAAAAGTTTTCTCTCTACAGTCTACAGTGAGCGTTTGAAGCAGAGCTGTAGTTATTCGAATATTCGAATATTTCGAATAATTTCGAATACATCAAATAATTTCGAATAATTCGAATAATTTCGAATAATTTCGAATAATTTCGAATAATTCGAATAATTTCGAATAATTCGAATAATTTCGAATAATTTCGAATAATTTCGAATAATTCGAATAATTTCGAATAATTCGAATAATTTCGAATAATTCGAATAATTTCGAATAATTCGAATAATTTCGAATAATTCGAATAATTTCGAATAATTCGAATAATTTCGAATAATTTCGAATCGTTCGAATAATTTTGAATCGTTCGAATAATTTCGAATATTCGAATAATTAGGAGTATTGAATATTCAGAGCGATCGAATTTCGGATTGTACCGAATGAGAATCTGAACATGAAATATTTTTTCACAGGTTACCGTGCAATTCTGCTCATATTGGGCTTTACAATTATTTGTTTTTCAAATGATAAATTTGGAACTTTATTAATCTTTGGTAAATTGATACATTTTGAAACGAAAACAACCATCAGTCATTAATATTATTATTATTCTAATAATAATGGGTGGACAACCCCGACTCTGTCGGCCAAGGGCCCCCTCCTCTGGGCCCACCCGTGCCCCGCCATAAGCGGGTGACAAACAGCCGAGTTTTTTGTAGGAAACTGAAACCGCATAAACGATTGTGAGGAACTATAATATTTTTATTTCTACTTATTCTAATTATTCGAATACTCGAACCTCAAATCGACATTACTTATGGGCTGACCTGATGGAACGACGAGTTCCTCTATTCCCCTTGGCTTGAGGAATTTGGGCGTCTGGAATGTTCCTACTTTTCTGCGACAATTTGTCTACATACCGTTGTTTATATTAACTGCGAAGTTCGGAGATATTCGCGAACGATTCGGCACAGCAGAAAAAGATGAAAGAAAGAGATTTGCTTCGGCACTTTGCCAACAAGTTTCGCACTCCCACTTCGTGCGATAACTTGGTGGATTTTAAATTTTAACAAACTTTGACGGAAAACTTACGTCTCTCGGAAGTGGCGCCGCGCCGCATATTAATTCTCTCACGCTGCTGAAGTCATAGTTGGACACAGTCGGATTTTTCGCCAGAGCTAACAGAACTGGTGGTACCACCGTTACATGTGTTATTTTGCAGTCGTCAATTACTTTCATAAGCGTATCCAAATTAAACGTTCTCATAACGTATACGGTTGAATAGGCACTTATGGCAGTCATCAGCATGCAGAATGCATAGCTATGGAATAGTGGCAAGAAGAGTAGCAATCGATCATCCCGTTGAATGTCGAAGTAGTCATATTTGCTGTAATTAATAGCGAGAGAAAATTTAATTTGATACCACACAGTATATTAACAGAATCCTCGGCACAATGAACATTAATTAATGCGAGGTAGTTTCGAAGGAATTTTAGAAACGATAGTAATATCATCAAGTTTTAACTGCAAAAACTTTTAAATCCAGTAGGGTTTATACAAAAACCAACTTCAGAAAAAAAACCGGTTTTCGAATTCCAGTATTCCAAAAAACCGGTTTTCGAATTTTTACAAAAAAATAATTAAAACATTCATTTACTATTTATGGAACTGCAGAAATATAACAAAATAAAATACGCTCCATACAAATTACAAAACCAATTAAAAAGCCTAAAATAGCTAAAATCCGTACAAACTATGAATTATGAACCTATATTTTCTTTAGTATTTTTCTTCTGGAAATATGAACTCATGAAGATTAGTTTTACAGTAAACTCTTACTACGATATGCTTGTAACCGAGGCGATTTAAAGTCAGAATGTTAACGTTTCTAATTAAATAATTAATTTTAAATTTAAACACCGGTTTTCGAATTTTACAAATTTACAAAAAAAAAGACGACTTTTAAACACCGGTTTTTAAAAACCGACAAACCCTCAAATTTAATCGCAACAGAAAATTGTACTTTTTAATTTTACCTCGTATCAGCATTGTTAATTAACAATAAACTGTTTGACCAGGATTCGTGCTCTTGCCGTATTAATTTTAATTTATCAATAAAGTGCATTTTGACCAATTCGTAAGTGGATATACAGGGATGAGCAGAAACACCTGACTATTTTAAAAGGGGGATTCCTGGCGCTACAGGTCCGCACAGTGCCCCGCATGGTACCATATGATAGTCTTCAGCTTGGAATTTCATTTGCCATTTATTGTAGCAAAGCCTGTAACGGCTTCTCAGCGAGAAATTCGTAGGCAGTTCAATCGACGCGATGCATCATCTCGCAACACTATTCTTATGTGGGTGTCGAAGTTTCGAGAAGAAGGCTCTGTGTCTCTGAAGGCTCAAGAGATTGAAAACATCCCACGGACCATTTGAAAGACATAATTTTTAAGCAGGCATAAAGTTGTAACACCTACTAATTTTCTAATCAAGATAAATCTCCTTTCTTTGCAGATTATTATAGTACAACAATAGGTTCATTAGTACAAAGTGATGCCTCTCTATTTCATCGTGGAAACTGTCAGTTATTTCTGCTCAATCCTGATATATTCCCTTCGTTTTATTTACCTTGCATTGAATACCATATGTAGTAGGTTTCCATGAGATAATGATACACCTTTCGGAACACCTGTTGTTCCACTGGAAGACATAATGGCTGCAAGTTCTTTACTGTTATCGGCGACTGATGGCGCTACAAACGTATCCGCGGCAGTCGTATCTTTCTCCAGGAGTTCCCTTAACGTTGGAACAGTGTCCGTGAGGGCCGTATCCTCGAACTCGATTAATTTCATCGTCCAGCTCAAAGTCGGCACGATTTTCGACAGCATTACCTCGGTACGATGAGATACAAACATGATCCGTGGTTTAAAAATTTCCAACATATGTCTGCATTCCCCTACGTCAAACATGTTATTTCAAATATTAATCGTTATGGTTTAGTATTGCATAACGAAAGGGCCCAATACTGGTGCACGAGCGGAACAAAAACATGTTAATAAAGAAACTTCTTATTTTAATATGCTTGCGGAACCAAGCTTGGGCAGCATTTGAATAAAATATATTAAAAATAATTATTCAAATAATATATTGTCCTATTTAACTGAAAGTTACTTTCAAACACTCGTGAGTTACTTTATTTGAACTAGCAAATGATTTTCCCGTGTGAATTATTTCTTTACTTGGTTATTAATCGAATAACTTTTTATTCGATTTTATATTTCAATAATCAGCGCCTGAAATAATCTGACAAATAATTTCTGATAAGGCTGTCTTTCGGACGATCGAAACATAAAAGACAAGTATAGCATTCCATTTACGAAAATAAAGACTTCTCCACATATTGTTAGAAAAATAAAGTCGCTACTAAATGGCGACCGCTTCTGAAAATTTGTTCTAGTGTAGTAAATCTAGACCGATGACAAATAATTGTTAGCGACTTATATCCTCATAGTAATTGCACAGTATTCATGTATCGAAGTGAGCATAAAGATTACAGTATTAAAATTGTATCATAGAAAGTCGAGCAGGGTGATGATGATGATTGCACGTGTTGAATTTTATGTAGGCACTATATCAGAATTCTTATCGTAGGTTTAAGGGTACCATCTTTAGGGTATGTAAATTTGCGAATTCGATTAATCTTCGAATAAATAATTTTATTCGATGAGAATTTATTCGACGAATAAAGATAATTTTTTATTAGATGAGAATTTATTCGACGATTGAAGATAATTTTTTATTGGATGAGAATTTATTCGACGAATGAAGATAATTTTTTTTATTCGATGAGATTGACGGACGCGTTATCTTACAAAGTTATTCGTGGCTTTATTAGAAGGTTTCGAAAAGATAAATGCTACGGATGAAAAATTTATTCGACGCATTTATTCGAATAAAACTTTCGAATAAAAAACTATCGTTATTCGTCGAATAAATTTTCATCGAATAAGAAAATTATTTTCATTCGTCGAATAAATTCCCATCGAATAAAAAAATTATCTTTATTCGTCGGATAAATTCTCATCCAATAAAAAAATTATCTTTATTCGTGGAATAAATTCTCATCGAATAAAAAAATTATCTTTATTCGTCGAATAAATTCTCATCAAATAAAAAAATTATCTTCATCCCTCGAATAAATTCTCATACAATAAAAAATTATCTTTATTCGTCGAATAAATTCTCATCGCATAAAATTATTTATTCGTTGCTCTCCCAATAAAGATAACTTCGATTATTCGAGCCTCGAATAACGAATAAAAATTATTTATCGTTTGTTCGTTATTTGAGATTTTTATTTAGATAAACTTTTGCCCAACTCTGGACTTACTGACGATATAAATTTCCCACTGTGTGTAAATGATAAGTAGATAAATGGATAATTATTTTAGTGACCTTTGACTCACTTTCCGTGTATGCTGGATTCAATGGCGCAAATACAGCTCCAGCAGCAAAGATCCCACATATCGATTTGCAGTAATTCGGATGATTCTCGGTTGCAATAGAAATTCTATCGCCCGCTTTCACTCCGAAATTTTGTAAAATACTAGCCACTTTTACGCTGTCGTCAAGTATTTCTTTGCCGGTGTACGCTTTACCGCTCTCGAGATCTACCTAGAACATCGGTATTGCAACGTTAAAATCGGAGACACTTTAAAACCTACAGATTTTAGGAAAATAGTTCTCTCATTCTTCCATTCTTCCCAACTTGCATACCGTAATATGGGGAACACTGGCAGGTTGTCATAACATTTTGCCGTGTGCCTAACATAAAAATCAAGATGTTTATATTTCTTATAAATATCCTATTATTTTGCTACAAGTATACGAATGCCTAAAATTTATGTCCTTCCCCATTTTTATGTAATATAAAAACCAAAAATTGATGTGCCAATGTAACTCCAGGTTAGTACATTACAATAAATATTATTTAAAAAGCAATAACTGTCAAAATACCTAATAAATAATCTAGTAAAACAAATATTAGGTAATTAATATATAGAAAGCATGAAAAGCCAAAATTGTACTAACTAGGGTAACTGTACTCGTAGTTGACAGTGTACCAATAGTTGACACTTTTATTTTTACTCACGAATAATAAACTTTCTATTGAAAAAATGTTTTTGACTAATACGCTGTTTGAAAAAGTATTAGTCAAAAATATTTTTTAATAGAAAGCTTATTATTCGTGACTGAAAATAAAGGTGTCGATTATTGATACACTGTCAACTACGAGTACAGTTACCCTGCATAAGTTTCTGTTCTTATTTTTGATTCGTTAATTTTTTCATTTATTTTCATTTATTTCATGACAAACTTTGATTCCGCTATTGCAAGTTCCGCAGACCCAATAACGACACGTTATGCACTGCATCCAGTCAGGTTCTTTGTATGAACATTTCGTTGCAGACAAAAAAACTTTTTTCCGTCAGATTTATAATTTTGTTTAGTAGAAATGAAACGTTTAAAAGAATTTGAACAGTACTGACTTTTATTGACAGTCCTTCAGCATTTCAACTATAAACGTAACGAGTAACAATATTCTAATCCTCATTAGTGGCACTAAATAATTAAATAGGACGTTACCTTTATTCTCATATAAAATGCAGTAGAATTGTTTAAATAAGCTTTGTTGGTATTTAGGACAGGCAATTTGAAAGAAAATTCTCGACTTACTTGAACAATGTGATATGGACGATCTCGAAGCCTGCTGATAACATATTGCCCCATCGAAATTTTTGGTATTATGTCTCCCGGCGGCCCATAAATAATATTATTCTTTACATTCATTGTTGCTTAACCGCAGAAGCCTTCGCCTGAAACAATACACGTTGCATTAAAAACATTGCTATATTTGGTAGTAATAAAATCATGTATGCCAGTCAAGGTTTGCAGAAAAAAGGTAATTCTATTGAAAAACAACGCCTATGTTACAATAACGTATATTTTTTCTAATTCGCTTTTTAAATGATCGAGCACTACGAGGACTACTATAATTTTTTTAAAAAAAGTATTGGAATTTATTTGTAAGAATTTAATACGAGGACCAATGGCGAACCCAGAGGGGGTGCAAGGGGCCCTGGCACCCCCAACGAAGGGGCTTTGTAAAAACAAAAGAAAACTGGATTTTATTCATTAAATAAATTTTTAAGATCACCTAATGAATTTTATTGAATTTGCGTTAAAAATATTTTTATCCGTTCGACTCAGCTCCCCTCTAATTAAATCCTGATTGCGCCAGTGACCAGGACTACAGCTTTGCTTATACCATGGACGACACTGTCCACAGATTTAGCAACAAATAACTTTTGGAACTGGTAATACTATTACGAACTATACGTTACTGTAGCGTAGCATTGTTGTTTATCTAGGTTACCTATTATGAACTCTACTGACCCATAGTAAATCTATAGTATCTTAGTTTCATGTTCGATGTCCTACAATCAACAATCAAACAAACGTACAAGGAACATTGCTCAACTGTTACCCGCTGATTTTTGTGAAACTTGGTGTACAGGTAGAACACTTAGAAATATTACAGACCACATTTTTTCTAGTGACGAAAATTTGTGTTTAGGGGTATCATCCTTCAAAGTTGGGGCTGGAAAATTATTTAATCGAATAACTCGATAACTACAAGGGATACAGAAAAATGATACGCAAGAAAGTTTCTTAGTTTTTCGTGAAGAATAACATGACATAAGCAAAACTTCTACAAAATTATAGACGGCGCCATTGTAATTAAAACAATCCACTTTTTTCAGTCTTAGCGTATTTCTAGAATAAAGATTCTATATTACATAAAAAAATTATAAAAAATACTTTCTTAATAACTGCTTTATTCTTCATAAAGACCAAGCAACTGTCTTGCTTATCATTTTCTTTTATCCTTAACCATTTCCGATTTATTCGACTAAATATTTTTCCAGGAAAAACTAATTTATCCTAAAAAGGATCAACTAATTTATATTGAATATTTTTTTAAAAAATAAGCTTTTATTAAATTGCACTAAAAAACGTAAAAAATAATGTCGATACCTGCCTTGCTTAGAAGAATTTTCTCATATGACTGAACATAAAAGCGTGGGGCATAAATATTGATTATTAAAAGTTATTGCAAAAACTAATTGCTGAACGGCAGGATTTTGTCTTGACTTTTGATCTGGTTAGATCTCAACAGACTTTGAATTTAAGAATTGTACTGCTCGCAATCAGGTGGAAAAAAAATCGTGCAACAACTCTCTAGCAGAATGCGAAACCTAATGTTCCAAAATACGTGGAGCATTATAAATATTGTATTTATATAAAAAGGATATTTCAATATTAACGCCCTACGCTTTTATTTTTAGTCGTATAAGGGTATTCATCTAAGGCAGTCATTTATACCGGTAACAAAATTATTTTTGTCCTTTTCAGTATATTTTAATAAAAGATTGTTTTGGAAAATAAATTTTTTTACTATATTTTACTTGCTTTTTCATAAGGATTGTTCAGTTGTGTCATGCTCTACTGAACACCCTGTATATCTACGGAAAACATTCTAGCGTCCGAAAGTCGTTCCTTCGGTGCTAATTTCAACCGCAGAGTACACGGGGTGGACCAATAAGAATTACCACTTCGAATATTTCCGGAACTAAGGAAGTAAGAGAAAAAAATTTCCCATAAAAGTTATTTGGTATGATAGGTGTTATCATATGGTCATACCAATTTTTTTGCAGGTGCAGTCGCTCACGATCGATTTTAGAGATAAGTACTCGAATTAGGGTGGCCCTGATTTATACGTGTCGAAGTTTTTTTTTTATATTTCTTTGTTCTCACCCCCTAGAACGGTGCCATTTGATAAAAAAATAGTCCCTGAAAATGTTTATTGCAATCGGACCACAGGAAGGGGTGCCGACCAGGCCTTCAACTGTAGAATTCATCAATAGTTTGGATATCAAGAATTTCTCAAAAATGGTAAGCCCTATCGAAGTTTTGTTCAAACAACATTAAAAGAGCATTCAATTTTCTACAATTACTGTATATATCATTTTTTCGTGCTTCCAACCATTTTTTAGATAATAGCGTTTGAATATAGAGTACCACCCGTACAGCGTGACGCATTGTCTATATACGCGCGTATTGCGGACGTCTCTATATTCAAACGCTATTATCTAAAAAATGGTTGGACGCACGAAAAACTTATATACACAGTAATTGTAGAAAATTGAATTCTCTTTTAACATTATTTGAACAAAATTTCGATAGAACTTACCATTTTTGAGAAATTCTCAAAATTCAAACCATCGATGAATTCTAAAGTTTAAGGCCTGCTCGACACCCTTTGCCGTTGTCCGATTGCAATAATCTTTTTCAGGGACTATTTTTTTATCAAATGGAACCATATTAGGGGGCGAGAGCAAAATAAATCTCAGGTCGAAAATAACGGCCACCCTAGTACTCACAGCGGTAATTCTCATTGGTCCGCTCTGTATGGTAGGAATCTTCATGGCATAGCCATCTCTGTATAGTGTATATCTTTATAGACAGTCTGAACGATCACAATCGCCGCCTCCGTGAACAAAGACAGAGAGATTTGCCGGCGTGGTTGATCGGTTCGGCAGTGGTATTAACTTGAACTTCTACCGCTGATGGCGCGGTAGTACGATAGGACACGGTGTGTATTCAACCGTGGAACGATATGTGGACTTTGGATTCTGCCAGTGGTATTTGCTGAAACAGATTGTTCGCTGAAGATCCTGATGGGTTCACCTGTGTGAATGTCACTCGTCCTTCATCCAATCAAACTCGCTACTCCGGCAGAACTTTTAATCGACATTTGAAAGAAACATCAATGACCTAACCTAACCCAGTAAACAGTATTCCCAACGAACCTTCCGACACTTTTGCCATTCGGTATGCTCAATTCTCGCGCAACAAGCACGGGAAACTTAATCCTAGTGGAAACTGATAATTATTGTAACAACGCAACTGCTACTGCGGCGCGATTAATTGTTTTAACTGCCTGGAATCAATCGTCATTATTTATTTAATCCTATGACAATATTTAATCGTAATAGTCACGCCTGTTGTCAGTGGAATGGAGTTAGTTGTAACGTTGGAGGTATTATTTGCAAAACCTTCCAAATGATAAACAGCATTTAATATCGCAATAATGACATAATAATAACGCCAAACATTTACGTACATTATGTGCATCTACTTCAATTTCTGTGTACTTTATTAAATATCACACTTCATCGTCGTAATAATTAAAGTTACAGCTCAATTATGTAAAAAAACGTGTTTTTCACTACTCCCCTTTTGTAGATTCAATTTACTGTTTGTACAAATTATGCGAAGTGCATGTGCACGTAATTAAATGGATTAGTAAAGTGTCTAGATTAGTAATTAAAGATTAAAGTCAAAGGTTTCTCTGTCACCGTTATGAAAATAATTTGAAACTTTCGTCTTAAGGGGTCGTTCCAATGTAGCGCCCTAAAAAATTACCGTTTTTTGGAACTTTTTTTGTCACGAAAAGAATGTGTTTACTGAATTTAAGTTTTTTTTTCTATTTATTGATGCGCGTTTCGAGAATACAACCAAATTTTTTTCACATTTTTTTAATGCTTGCTTTCGACAAAATACGTGGGCCCTGTAAAGGAAGACGCCCCCCATTGTGCGGTCGATTTTGGAGGAATTATGTGTCTAAAATTAAAAAACCAAAAAGATTTGTAATCAGCATGACTATGTCCCAAACTAGATTTGATTGGATTTGTGAAGAATTAACAAGATGGCGGACGCCCAAAGTTGCCATATCGAATTTAGCGGAATTTTTTAATCATTTTGCGACGCGAAAAATGAGAAATATATAACGAAAATGTGTGATTCTAGTTCGGACCGTAGCGACAGTCATACCTACTGATTACAAACCTCCCTGCTTCCCCTGCCCCAGATGCATGGTTCCTCCAAAGTCGACCGCGCAATCGGGGCGTCTTTTTTTTACAGCCCATACTACACCCACCTATTTTGGCGAAAGCAAGCATTAAAAAGTATTACATATTTTTTGTAGCTTCAAGACATGTGTTAATATAAGGAAAAACTTCAATATAGTAAACACATTCTTTTTGTGACAAAAAAAGTTAAAAAAAAAAAAACGGTAATTTTTTAGGGCGTTACAGTGGAAAGACCCCTCAAGTATATTCAAAGCAATATGAAGTGTTCGTAGACGTAGTAGGGTCTGTCGGTTTTTAAAAACCGGTCTTTTTTAAAAATTTGTAAAATTCGAAAACCGGGTATTAAGTTTTAAAAAAACCCGGCTTTATATACTAGAATTAATATGTAAAAATGAATTCATTATTTAATTAAAAACGATTACATTTTTACTTGAAATCGCTAAATAAAGATTTATAATTTATATTTTGTACGGGTTTTAGTTATGTTTCGTTTGGTTTTGTATGCAGTGTATTTTATTGTGCTATATTTTTGTAGATCCATAAATATTAAATGAACTCAAAAATCGTACGGATTTTAGTTATTTCAATTTTTTTTATTTACTTGGTTTTGCATAGACAGAGTACACTTTATTTTGTTATATTTTCGTAATTCCATGAATATTAAAAAAACTGAAAATTTTGAAAATAAGTAAGTACAAATATTCATTTTCTATTTTAATTAATTTTTTTTTTCAAAAGTCGGTTTTTGTATAAACCCTAGTTACTATTAATTGAAAGTTACGTACGTTCAGCGTCGAGAATGCTTCGCTCAGAAGCACGTCGACAAATAATTGAAAAAGAAAGCGGAAGTAAAAGGGGGTGGCGAGGAGAGATCGTTGACAGGGTCAGAAACGTGGTTGCAGCGATAATTTATAAGCCAGTATCATTAAGCGGGGCAGTCGCTGTAAATATCGGGCCTAGAGCAGCGGCGAGAGTGTTTATCACGTGATCGGGACCCGTTTAGCCAGGAATAAAACACGAGGTTGTGGCACTCATAATATTAAATTATCGCGTGCTCGGGGCAGCGGCGAGAAGTTGGAAAAGTCGGAAGGAAAGCTCGATATCACGGCGGAAACGTCTCGTTGACAAATTGTTTTCCTTCGGTATCGAGTTCCCGGGCCACAGGGAACACGAACGAGAGAGAGCGGGAAAATATTTTCGTTTTCACGCCGTCGGAATGGAACGACACCATTTTATTTCGACGCGAAGCAATTCGGCGCGCCGGGCGAACTTGCAGGCAACTTAATTACAAAGACGATTAAGGCTCGCGATTAATGCTTCTCATTTTTTTTTTTATTCGAGCTTCCGATTATTCCGGACTTGTCATAGAAGGACGGATTAAGTTTCTTCTTCGCGATTCAGTGTTTCTAGTGGATTGAGAGATTGCAATTTACAAATGAAAATTTAATTGTTACTGTTCACACTCTGGGTGTGAGCCACCCATAAGCTGATTCTGACGCCCTGCACCTTTTTCAGTACGTAGATTATCCTGGATACTCGTGGAATATCTCTGTTTTTTCGATTACCGAAATACCGTTAAGGAACTAGTTCTTGATCAGGCACTAATTTTTGATCAGTTCATGAAATAAATCGTTCTTTTGAGTTTATGTCAATAAATAATTGTTTGAAATAATTACTAACATAAAAATTGATAATTCAAAAATATATGTGTTGTCTGTGAAAGCAGTTAGTATTGTTAGTTTTAGATGATTAAAAACTAGTTCGTAGTCACCTTATTATTCCATACCTTATAAGTATTTAAATTATATATTTATTTTCAACTTTTTAAAATTTTTCCTTGAAGTGTAAACATTAATTCAACTTTTAGTATAAAAAAAGTCTATGGTTTAATGTTTCATTAGGTTAACAATAAATATTAAAGCGGGAAACCTTCTAAACTGATCAGAAACTAGTTCCTTAACGGTATGCTAAATGAATACCTTTTTTTCAAAGCCAACTTGCAAACTATTTTTTTCTCTTTAAAAATATTGTATCTGAGAAACAATTCTGTAGATTTTTAGCTCCTAATATTCAAATTTGTAGGAGTTACAATTTTTTGAAGATTTTTTTCGTCTCTTCTCGACATATGGTGATCTAGAATTTTTTTTACAAAAACTGTGATGAAATTTCAATGAAAAAACTACTGGAATACATTCTAGAGACCTTGAAGTTGATCCATGATTTCTTTTATAACGATTGGATTCTTTAGATGAGAATGGCAGTCGTTCAAAAATTGCTCTGGGTGTGAGCCACCCAGTATGTCAAAGTTGATCGAAAAAAGAGGTGTTTCAAAGAAGGGTTAGTAATGTCCGGATGAGGCTCGTGATTAACTGTATTAATAAAAATTGATTAATTTGATGAAATCGAGTTATAGGTAGCATTGAATGTGAAAAAATATAAAAAGATATAAATGTAAATGCATTGAATATGAAAAATAGAAGGGAGCATATTTCACTATAATTTTTCTAAAACTGTGTAGATTAATGTTTTCTGATTCGTTTCCGCGTACTAATACATATTAGAGTTTTATAACATATTAATATTCACTGGAGATAAGTGGATTTTTATACAATTTTGTGCAACAGGGGGCAGCTTCAAATTTTGAAAATTCACCCTGCCATACAGAAGAGATATTTTTGCTTAGTAATGGTGCCAAAAGCTGTGTTAATATGTAGATTTTACGTGGGTAAAATAGTTTAAATTTAAACTTATCCCTGAAATATATTTTGTTTACTCTGTGTTTATTAGTATTTCAATAGATAATACATTTGGAGTTGCAACCATCTTGCTGTAAAGTCTTCAATTTAGAATTCATTTATACAACTTAATACAACTTCAACGCTATTTTCGATTTGTAGGTATAAATTCATAATTCAAAAATCTTGTATTAGCGAAATGTAAGAAAATGCTTGAGTTGTTCGTTTTGTGAGGGTCCCACTTTATATGGTCGAGTGTTTCATGGCATTAGGTAAAAGTCAACAGTAAAAATATGTGTCGGTAATATTTCCATATGCCTAAAATGTTAGATTAAAAAGTTCAATTTAATTTTTCTTTGAAGACTAGGGTTTATACAAAAACCGACTTTTGAGGAAACCGGTTTTCGAATTCCACTGCTCCAAAAAAAACGGTTTTCGAATTTTCACAAAAAAATGTAATTAAAATAGTAAATAAATATTTGTACTTATTTTAAAAATGTCCAGTTTCCTTAATATTGTGGAATTACAAAAATATACTGTATCTATACAAAACCAAATAAATTAAAAAAGTTAAAATAACTGAAATCCGTACAAATGCGTACAATTTTTGAGTTCATTTAATATTTACGCATCTACAAAAATATAATACCATAAAATAGACTGCATACAAAACCAAATGAAAAAAAAATAAAATAACTAAAATCCGTACAAAATATAAATCTTTATTAATTATAAATCTTTATTCCGTTTAGTATTTTTCTTCCGAAAATATGAACACATGAAGATTAGTTTTGACAGTAAACTGTTACCTACTACAATATGCTTGTGTCCGCGGCGATTTCAAGTCAAAATGTCAAGGTTTTTAATTAAACATTTAATTCATTTCCGCATATTAATTCTGGTATATAAAACCGGTTTATTAAATTTTAAAACCGGTATTCGAATTTTTCAAATTTATAAATAAAAACCGCTTCTCAAACTCGGTTTTTAAAAACCGACAAACCCTAATGAAGACGTCTCTGAAGGGGCCTCCAGACGCTGATACATGTTACAGTGAAACATTGATACATGCTTCATGATACAGGTTGCATGAAACCAGCCAGGAGAATAAGCAAGATGCAAGATGCATGTATCAATGTTTCACTGCAACATGTATCAGCGTCTGGATGCCTCTTTAATGAACAGGGTGATTCTCCAGCTACAGTCGACAAAGCCGAGGCCATACAATGTTGCGCACTAGGAAGGCTCTTATTTACCCTTGGTGAAATTTTTTTTCAAGATTTTCTTCGCTGCACCCGCCAGAATAGTTCCAAATAATACAAAAAAATCTGTGTAAAGTTTGAGCTCGATCGGATAACCGGAAAAGGGTGCCCCTGGGCCCTTGAATTATTTAACAACTCACAAAGTCGATTTTATATAATATCCTCCAAGTTATTGATTACACAAAAAAATATGTCAAACAAAAGTTGCAGATCCAGACAAGGAGCATCTTTTATGTTGTATTACTTTTTCTCGTGCGACAAACGGTTTTCGAAGAAAGTCCGAAAAACTAAAAAAAAAAAAAAAAAAAAAAAAAAAAAAAAAAAAAATATTTTTCAAACTTTGTAATTCTTATTTTCGAGGATTATTTTTACCACAAAAAAAATATTTTATTTTATCAAAAAAAAATTTCTATTATTTTCAGTGTTTGATAAGTCACGAATGTTTCCTGAAAATTAGGCACCGAAATTCGCAGAAATATCGAAGATTTATTACTTGGTGGGATTATTGAAAGTCCTTAAAAGTATCCTCAACATTACCCCTAATGAAAGTAACGACCACTTTTAATTCTATACATATAGTAGTAGTATTCAATTTGAAACGTTTAAAAAATTTTCAATCGAAAAGCGAAATGTTTTGTGCGGAGCCATTATTTATAACCAAAATAATCTAAAGCCATTTGTTTATTTATTTCTCATTCATAATTATGTGGCGCTGCGCGCGAGAAGGTGTGGGGAGAATTTTTTAATTGTTACTATCATTAATTCAACGTTAATATCATCCGTGCATTGCTCATTCCACATTCATCGAATGTATTTAATATTTCTTTAGAGCGTGTATACCGTTGCTGTACTCCTCTTTCAAATCCTATCGGAAATCCTTCAAATATTCCTACAGGACAGCGAGATAGCGAAACGAAGTAGGAATCCGTTCTTGGAAGTCGGAATGTTGAGAAATCGCTGTTCGGGTTCTGTCTTGACGTAGATATGAGATTGGATTGGAAATCTGTGCAGGATGTATAGGGAACCCGTACCGCAAACGCTGTGGTCAGGTCAGCGTTTAAATTGTTCGCCGCGAAGCCGTATATGCATGTATTACCAAAGCGAATGGACAAATTCAAACTTAATTCGCTTGACAACGTCGCTGGCGGCAACTGCTTAAGGTAGTTCCTAAGCAACTAAGTTAGTCAAATTAGAGTTGGGTAATAAACGATAAATGTAAAGTAGTATGATACTATAGAAATAATAATAATAATAATTTTTAACATCATGTATATATATTTTAAACAGTTCAATGTTAATATAAATAATTGTAATACGAAAACAGAATATTAAATTGGTTAGCGTAGTGAATTGGAGCAGCAGATCTGGCAACGTCGCATTCATTCGGAGCGTCTAAAACTATAAAATGTCTTTTATCACCAAAATGTCAGAAAAATGTTCAGATGAATTTGAATCGTCGTTCGATATTTAAATGTCTAAACACATCGATCGTGCGACGTTGCCACGTTGACTGCTCTACGTAAGTTTCTGAAAAATTTGCCCATAAACCTATTTTCTGTATGGGCATTTACGAAGAAACTATGTGGTCAGTTTTGCAGAAATTGATAAATTCATTTCCTGTCATTTCGATGTACTTTTGTGCCAATTTTGGTACATTTCTTGAATACGGTTTTCCTGGTTCAGAAGAAAAACTGAAATTATAACCCTCTTTTTTTGACTCCGCCATATGCCACTGTGCTAAAATGCATCAATCTTTAATTAACAATTTCTCGATAACTATGCGGTAAATCGATTTCAAACTTTGTACAAGGGTTTCTTGTATTCCAAATTAGTTTTGCACGAAATTTGAAAGAATTCTTGAATTTAGTAGATTATTCTGGAACTACCTTAATGTTCTTTAAACGTGGCGTTGCGCTTTTACTTCAATTACAAACAATCGAAATGTGTAATATGTGTAATAATATCTTAATGGAATATAGTGGTATTTAACAACAATATGTGTAATAAGACATTGATACAATTTCTGCATAAGCTGGTTTGTTGGAGAATTATATTTGTTGGTATATGAAAATCAGATAATAGATGTGGATAACATGGAATTGGCTCATTTTTATTTAATGTGATTGGTTAAAAGGTGAATCTAAATTGGGGAGGAAAAGGGTGACGAAAAGTATGAGAGCAGTGTTTTTCTTAAAAATTGGAGTACTGGAAAAAATTTAAGAAGAGTTTCGTTCTAAGGGATAAAATTTAGGGTTTGGCGTGACACGTACGCGGAATTTATGCTATGCTGCCCCCTTTAATCCCTCTGCCAACATAGCTTCTATAATTTCGTGGATTGCCAGAAGTTTATGCAGAATATTCTACATAAGGTGGCATCAAATATTTCTGTTGTTTTAATTGTACAAGACAATATTTAAGAATAATGGAGCAATTACACTGTTCGAGGGGGCAAATGTCACGGATGAGAAATGATTTATAATTTAAGTAAGGGTCGTACTCTCGTGGTTTTTAAGGTCATTATTGTCTTTTTAAATGTAGTTTATTTCTTACAAGCGAATAGGTATTCAGAAAATTATGCAACTTTGTGTGCAAGTAGAGTAAGAGAACCCTATTTTTTACTGTTGTCATAGTGCGGTTTAGGGGGTGAAATCACCCCTTAAAAAATGCAGAATTTTTTTTTGTTGAAAATCTCAAGAACTGAGAGATATCGAAGAGAGGTTTAAACAGAAGTAGCATTTTTTTATATCTACAAAACTGCGTAAAAATAATTATCGAAAAATCCATACTTTTCAAGTTACCCTCACCACCAATCTCCAATTCGATAATTATTTTTACCCAGTTTTGTAGATATAAAAAACATATGTAACTTTTGTTTAAACTTCTTTTCGATATCTCTCACCGTTCTCGAGATATTCCACGACAAAGAAAATTGTCTTCAAGGGGTGATTTCACCCCCCAAACCGCACTATGGCACAGACAAAAAATAGGTTTGTCTTACGGATGACAAACTTTCTGATTTTCTGAATTTTCGGGTGTGCCTAACTTCCCTTGTTCGACATTTTGTGCATAATTAAATAGAAATGAAGATATTATATTATCATAGGTCACCTTGTAGGTTTCAACTTCAAAAACACTGGTAAAATACCGCATAATTAGCTTGCAAAACAACATTTTTAATAGCGTATCTACTATGTTTATGTTATTAATCATGAATAAAAATTAAATTTTCCGGTTATCCTCAAATTCATTATTCGATGTTTATTTTTTTAGCTGTTTACTCTTAACTATCATTGATTAAACTTGTGTTCGTTAAAACGTACCTACACGTATCGGGGTATTTTCAAATAAAATTGTATCGAAAAATTTAAAGGATCTCACAGATATAGATATACACTGGCGAATAAGTTTATTTCAGCTGCGGGTGAGAAAGTATTCATTTCGTAGTTAAAATAAAATCGTTGAATTCGTAAATATCGATTTTTACGTATTTCCGGGCGGTTACCGATACCGAAAAAAGTGAAAGTGCTTATAAAAAAATTCGATAGTAGTTCAATCCGATTAGTTTCACAGAATACCTAGTCTCTGAATACTTCGGATACCGTTAAGGAACTAGTTTCTGATCAGTTTAGAAAGTTTCCCGCTTTAATATTTATTTTTAACCTAATAAAACATTAAACCATAGACTTTTTTTATACTAAAAGTTGAATTAATGTTTAAACTTCAAGGAAAAATTTTAAAAAGTTGAAAATAAATATATAATTTAAATACTTATAAGGTATGGAATAATAAGGTGACTAGGAACTAGTTTTTAATCATCTAAAACTAACAATACTAACTGCTTTCACAGACAACACATATATTTTTGAATTATCAATTTTTATGTTAGTAATTATTTCAAACAATTATTTATTGACATAAACTCAAAAGAACGATTTATTTCATGAACTGATAAAAAATTAGTGCCTGATCAAGAACTAGTTCCTTAACGGTACATCCATTACATGTTTCTCGAAATATCATATCCATCCAGATGAAAAACGTGGTTTTGAGAAAGCCACGATTATAGACTCATTTCATAAGAAATATAATTTTGAGCCGAAAACTTCCAAAAAATAAATGAAAATTTTACATCTTTTCTTCTACACCGCACAGTTCCTGAGATGTTGGAACTCTCGTGCTTCATACGCCCAAATTCGAGTACTGATCTCACCCTTTAGATATATATATATATATATAATTGCCGATAAAAAAAATACGTGTCAAATATTTCTCTACTTCCTACATAAGTTTTCCCAAATTCGGCGTGGTGAGAAGGGTCCATCCAGAGTACATAATTTAATTCGAAATTCTGTCAACACTATTTACTATTACACCCACTCAGAGGTTGGTTCCCTTTAACCCTCATCCGTCCCTTGTGCCAATTTGACAGAAACGCAAACGTACACAGTGCACGTTGCGAGTAAATATAAAAAATGCAGTATGTATATTATTTGTATGCCTGAATATACAGAAATTTCATTTTGTATTTTCAATAAAAGAATTTGCAAGGTCAACTACTCATCTTTTCCTTACATTGATTTTTCTTGCCATTGCGTCAATTTGAAACTGAAGGACCGATGAGGGTTAAACTCCATAACTTCCTGAATCAGGTATCTAGATTAGGGCTGGGAATATTCGAATAATTTACTATTCGAATAATTTACAAGTATTCGAATACTACGAATAAACTTCGAATATCTGAGTATTCGAATGTTATTATTCGAATACTATTCGAATACTGATGTATTCGAATACTATTCGAATAGTGATGTATTCGAATACTATTCGAATAGTTCTGTATTCGAATACTATTCGAATAGTGCTGTATTCGAATACTATTCGAATACTGCTGTATTCAAATACTGATGTATTCGAATAGTATGGTGTGAAGTATAAATCGGGTTCTTTAGGTTCATTTTTTTACAAGCTTTTATTTAGTTTCAGTTGTGAGTTCGTTAGTTTGTCAGGGTGAAATCTTGTAAGCTAATTTTGGACCCACTTCAACATATCCGATGGGCTTGAAACTTTGCAGACATACGTAGTTCCGATGACAATACAATATTTTCACTAAAAAGCATGAAATATTTTATAGTGAAATTTAAAAAAAAAAGCTTTTATTAAAATGTACTAAAAAGGAACCAATAATTTTGATACCGGCCCAAATGACTGCCTGAAAAGAATTCCCTCATATGACTAGAAATAAACGCGTGGGGCGGAAATATTGAAATGTCCTATTTATGTAAATATACAAAATGTACGTATTTTGATACATTAGTTTTCGCATTCTGCTACAGCGTCCTTGTTGCACGAGTTTTTATTTCATTTGATTGTGAGCACTGTAATTCCGCAATTCCAAGTCTGTCCTGAAATCTAACCGGATTAAAAATCAAGAGAAAATAATGCCCTTCATGTTTGAGGTCTTCGTACCGAGGATCTAATGCGCTAGCGATGTGCTCATGTCTGACGATACTTTGGCCTTGCTTCCATTCCATTTCAAAGCGTCGCGTAGCATCTGTTGCCACTAATAATTATAAAGATAATATAACTGGATCATCCTCGTCCTGTGGTACAAGATGGACATCATGTAAACTCCTGACAAGAGGACACATCATGGATAGTGTACAACTTTTATTTGAACACATTAATGTGGTCGCCATTTCCAAAGGCTTTTATTTTTACGATGGTCATGGCCATGTAATAGTCCGAGGGCCATCTGGTTACGCGTCTTCAAATGCTTTGGAAACCCTCGAACGACGTTCCGATATTCTAGGAAGTCATGGCACCGATTGGCAGAGGGGGATTTAACAGTAGGCGCACTGGGCGCGCGCCCGGGGCCCCGACTTCTGAGGGACCCCACAAAAACCAACTTTCCACTTTTTTTTAATGACACCAAATTTGATTTCATGAGTACATAATCTGTTTATGTGTTTAAAAATATGGTTAACGTGATTTTATTTTTCCTGTCTTTCCCATTTTTGTAAGGGGACCAATATTTTCTATTGCGCCCGGGGCCCCCACCGACCTTAATCCACCTCTGCCGATTGGCTTTAAACAAATAACGGAAAATCATGGCTAAATCCAGTGCCTGACTGACGGAGGCGCAGTTCATGCACACATTACCACCGCTCCTGTAGGTGTTTCCCCCTCCATCAGTGCAGCAGAATTGTTCCGAACATTGGCAAGACCCCATATTTCATATGTCATATTTCATAGTACTTTCGTGATTCAAGCTACGGCAATACACAGTAAAGCTCAGCTTTAGCGAGACATTTAAGAAAAGCCTTTGAATTGTATATATTGTAAATAGCAATGAATAAGTTGCGAAGCAATATTTGGGACTATTTTGAACGGTCCTCTGATGGACTACAAAGCAAATGCATAATTTGTGATGCAGTTTTGAAATCCAAAGGGGCAACAACATCATTATGGAACCATTTACGATTCATACATGGAGCAGAAGCAGGTGTAAAAGTAACACTAGATAATATGCAACGAGGAAGTAAGAGGAAGTGAGTAATTACGTACAATCGTACATAATTTTCAGTGTGCAATAAACAACTTGAAATCAGCTACTCTCGTTCTTTACAAAAACGACAAAAAGCCGCCGCGTTCAGGTCACTAGTCAATACAAAATTATGAAAGAAAATAAAATCTAAACCAGGGACTCCTACTGGTACGTAAAATACCGGTATTATACCGCTATTATACCGGTATTTTTCGGTTGTATCTTCGTCTGGGACTTAATACCGGTATAACGCTCATACAGCTATACCGAAACCGATATCATACCGAAACAGATAAAAGTTATTTAAAATATAATATCGACCGGATTTATTAATATAATATGATTTCGGCGCCAGGTTCGGTCACTTTAAAGTATATTATACGAAACAGATAAATACTGAAACAGATATTGTACCGAAAAAAATAAATACCGAATGCGATATCGTACCGAAAACAATAGGTTACCGAAAACCGAAATAAATACCGGTATTTTTTCGGTATTCTTTTCGGTAAATACCGAAATCTACCATGTTACTGAAAAGAATAACGAAAAAATGCCGGGATTTATTTCGGTTTTCGGTAACCTATTATTTTCGGTACGATATCGCATTCGGTATTTATTTTTTTCGGTACAATATCGGTTTCGGTATTTATCTGTTTCGGTATGATATCGGTTTCGGTATAGCTGTACTGGCGAAATACCGGTATCAGCGTTATACCGGTATTAAGTCCCTTAGATTCTAAACTATGAAATTAAAAAATATATAAAAACAAATTTTATGTTAAACGATTTTATTAAAAATGCACTAAAAACTGAAAAATAATTATTTTCTTATATTACAATTTTTTCTATATAAAATCTTGACGTACTTCATGAATTTTGCATTTGCATAATTTCATTATTTTCTTCTAGCCATTCTGATTGTGATAAAGACGCACATGAAGAAATAGATAACTCAGAAGTTCGCTCTACGCAATGTAGTAGTACATTTCCTAAAATATCGGAACGTCGTTCGAGGGTTTCCAAAGCATTTGAAGATAGGCCAGTCAGTTCAGAACGTACAGAACTCATCACGCAAGCTGCAGCAGAAATGATCATAGTCAATCAGCTCCCTATATCATTTATAGAGTCGAAAGGTTTTGAGTTGTTCATGAAAGTTGTGGAACCAAACTACAAAATTCCATGCAAAGGAACAGTTCTAAGTCGAATAAATCTGGTGTATAATGAAAGAAGAAAATTTGTTGAACGGAAGCTTGCTACTGCTGAGTCAATTGCCATAGACACAGATTCTTGGACTTCATTAAGTATGACTTCGTACATAACAGTGAATGCCCACTACTTAAATTCCGATTGGCAGAAAGAGTCATGGAATTTAATAACGGAGGAAATGAGCGAAAGGCACACTATCACAAATCTTATTACTAAATTAAAAACTGTTACTGATGATTGGAAAATAACGGAAAAAGTTTTAGGAATTGTTACAGATAATGCGAGTAATATAACTGGTGCAGTTGATGCATTAGCTTGCGAGGGTGGCGTGCGTTGTTTTGCCCATACGCTACAGCTTAGTGTGCAAAAGGGACTGAAACTAAACGACGTTAAAGAGATATTAGATAAAGCTTCTTCTGTCGTTTTACATTTTCGCCATTCTGCAGTCGCTACGGAGGCACTTCGCGTACGGCAGAAGCAATTGGATCTGCCGAAACAAAAATTAATGCAGAGATGCGTAACCAGGTGGAACTCGGACTATTATATGGCCACGAGCGTCGTAAAAAATAAAAGTGCCATAAATACTGTACTGGGCGACCGGTCAATTACAAAACAATCAGTAAATGAACGACTTCACCTATCGCATATGGAATGGAATGTACTTGAAGGATTAATAATTTTTCTGAAGCCTTTGGAAATGGCTACCACATTAATGTGTTCGAATAAAAATTGTACACTATCTATGATGCGTCCTCTTGTCAGGAGTTTACTTGATGCCCATCTTGTACCACAGGACGAGGATGATGCAATTATATTGTCTTTAAAATTATTAGTGGCAACAGATATTACGCGACGTTTTGAAATGGAATGGAAGCAAGGTCAGAGTATGGTCAGACAGGAGCACATCGCTAGTGCATTAGATCCCCGATACAAAGACCTCAAGCACGAAGAGAACGAGGCACGTAAACAAATTTGGGCTACTATCAAATCTAAATTAACAAACTCTGTTGACGGCAATGAGGATATGAATGATAATCGGAATGATAAACAAGAACACGAAAATCCCCTTGATTTTTTATTTAAAAAAAAATCATTGGGTAATAGTAGTGCTCAACAACAGTGGGCTAATTTCCGAAAAGAACCAGAAATCGAACATAACGCAGATTCTTTGAAATGGTGGAAACTGAATGAGAATAAATTTCCATCCGTGGCCAAATTAGCAAAATGCTATTTAAACATTCCAGCAACTTCTTCTTCTGCTGAAAGAGTGTTTTCTACGGCTGGAAACATTGTCAGCAGAAAAAGAAGTTGCTTAGATCCGAAAAATGTTAATAAATTAGTGTTTTTGTACCAGAACCGCAATGTCAAGATTGTCAACGGGAGTAATACAGGGTGTTCGGATACAGGTGAACATCCTTGTACGGATTCGGAGTGATTTTACATGAAAAGCTAAGTCGAAAATATAGAATAAAATTTTCTGACATTCCACTACATTTTCCAGGAAATTGACTCTGAATTTTAGCCAAATACGCGTACACCGAGGTACAGCTTAAGGCACCTCAGGGGCACGCGTATATGGCTACAATTCAAATTCAATTTTCTCGAAAACGAAGTGCGATATCAGAAGATTTTATTCTATATTTTTGACTTAGTTGTTCATTTAAAACCACTCCCTAAAATAATGTCCACCTGTAGCCGAACACCCTATATATGTATACATATGTACAACATAATATTTTTCTTATGTATACATTTTCACATATAAATATATTTTTAACGTATTGCTTCAATATATTGTCTCCTCTAATTATTTGTATGAGAATAAGCGTCGAGATCATATAAGTTCTTACGTAAAGGACAAACTTAAGATTGGAGTATGAGTGAGTGCGTACTAGTGCGTCCCAGTCAGGAAGTGTTGCGGAGTGAATGCTAATTCCGTACATTTTGTATATTTATATAAATAGGACATTTCAATATTTACGGCCCACGCGTTTATTTTTAGTCATAAGGTAAGTGCGAGTAATAAGCATCTATAATTGAATTTACAAAAACTTATACATATTTTTGAAAACTTTTGTTTTTATGGAAATCTATGGACATTAAACTATAAACTGTAATATTTGTAACAATATATGAACACAACAAATACGAAAATTAATAGGTTTCTAAAAACTTTGTAAACGGGCTTTGTTTTGTGTAGTGCAGTTAATAAGGCCCACCTATTTAGTATGTACAATTCTTTTTGTACAATTCTCTTTGAATGACATTTCGTATGTAATAAAAGCAATAAATGGCACTACCAGTATTGTAGATTGACCTGCCAAGGATAAATGACAGGTGGGCCTTATTACCTGCTGGGCCTTTTTATCCGCACTTACCTTATGAGGGAATTCTTCTCAGACAGTCATGTGGGCCGATATCAAAATTATTGGTTCCTTTTTAGTACATTTTAATAAAAGCTTGTTTTTAAAAAAAAATTCACTATAAAATATTTCATGCTTTTTAGTGAAAATATTGTATTGTCATCGGAACTACGTATGTGTGCAAAGTTTCAAGCCCATCGGATATGTTGAAGTGGGTTAAAATTAGCTTACAAGATTTCACCCTGACAAACTAACGAACTCACAACTGAAACTAAATAAAAGCTTGTAAAAAAATGAACCTAAAGAACCTGATTTATACTTCACACCATACTATTCGAATACATCAGTATTCGAATACAGCAGTATTCGAATAGTATTCGAATACAGCACTATTCGAATAGTATTCGAATACAGAACTATTCGAATAGTATTCGAATACATCAGTATTCGAATACTTAAATATTCGAATAGTATTCGAATGCTTAAATATTCGAATACTTGGGTATTCGAATTATATTCGTCAAATACTTGAGCAACTGAAGTATTCGAATATTCGAATACCGAAAAACTTGACAAATAGTCACAGCCCTAATCTAGATCACACCCTAATATTTTGGCATGAAAAGAGAATAAACAAGAAAAAAACCCCAAAAACTTCATTTTCTGACTGTGTCCAGGTGGGTGCGCATCTGTGTCCGCACTTAAATGGCGATATGGGAATAAGGGAGTGCACCCCATCGAGTTGGTCACTTACGTGGGTAGCCACCCCCCAGCTGTACGGTATTGTTTCGGATATTCACGCGCAGTAACAGGGGCCAGTGGAAGAGGCGGAAATGCGTTCTCGGAAATCACTGAAGTGCCTGGCTGGGGGTCGGTGTTCGGGGTTAGTTCCAACGTAGATTCGGTGCTAGGGGGTAGATGGGCAGGGGGTATGAGGGCGCGTGCCACTCTGATTGTAGCAGCCATACTGGGACACGGGGGCCACATACCGGCGATTCTTGGTTTCCTACGGCGTGCCTAGACACCCTGGGAATACTCGGGACTTGCTGAAGCGCAAGACTCCCGCTGAGGGTGACGCTGTCCTAAAAAAGTGTTCGCGCGCAATGTCGGACAGACCCGGGATATTAGGGGATTAAGCCCCTCCGCGCGGAAGAAACAAGGGAAAACAGAAGCTGAAGAGGAAGGTTCTTGAAACAGGGCAAGTCTTGCAACGATGTTTTACTTGTTGCACCGCGAGTATAATTTATTCGACTGGGATGTATAATTGCGTTACGTTGCGCCAGGGTTGTTTCGTGACGGGCGGTACACTCGGAAGGGTAGCGATTCTACATGATAAAGTGAGCAGGAAATATGCAATGAAATTTGTTTATGAGGCGCTTCCTTTTCAAGAAAATTCATTTTAAAGCTTTAAGAATTTATCAGTAAATTGCAGAATAACTATTTCTTCGAACGAGGCACCTGACTAATTGTAAGAATAGTTCCACCTTTGAATTGAATTTTCGAAAACCAAGCCCTATTTCTAATAGAACAGTTATTTTTGGAAAAAAGATGTTAAGAAAAAGGAAAAAAGTACAGTTGTTATTTATCGTGAATCTTAAGAGTGATATTTTTGTGTGAACAGTAATTTTCACATTTTATTGTTACAATTCATCTAGTTATCCTTGTGATATTACCTGTACCAGCAAGTAAAATGGACCGCGCCATGCATTATAGCAGACAAATTCAATTTCATTTTTAAAAATTCATTTCAGGGGTAGCAGGTTTTAAAAATTTGAGGCGACCGCACGGCTTGAGTAAATTAATTTAAGCAACAAAAAGTACCTACTTTCTCCACCTGTTAGAGTGGGCTCGAAAATTGCAATCGATCAGGTGCAAAAAGTTTTCGCTACTTTAACTAGGTAAATCGGTTTTAATTAGGGCTGTTACGAATACTCGAATACTTAGAGTATTCTAATACTGATTTCAGCAAAGCCTTTGATTCGGTGTGCCACTCTATTTTACTTGCAAAGTTATCGGCCTTAGGCTGCAAAGGTAACGTACTATCGTGGATCGAAAGCTACTTATCGGGCCGTTTTCAAATTGTGAAAATTCGGAGCACATGGTCTTCGCCTATTGAAGCTACCTCTGCCGTACCGCAGGGCTCTTTATCATTTTTGTTAACGATCTTGTCGATGTTTTCAAGCATAGTAGGTTTCTCCTATATGCGGATGATCTTAAAATATTCAGTAAGATATGAAGATGCTCTTAATTTGCAATCAGACATCAATAATTTTGAGGACTGGTGTCAAAGGAATAGGATGGGTCTGAACCTCGCGAAATGTTATGTTATGAGATCATCGCGCTGCACTAACCCAATTGTTCACCCATATAGACTTGGCAAAACTGAGTTAGCGGTAACCAATGAAATTAAGGATCTGGGAAGTGAACACTTATCTCCAACATTAGACTTCTCTAAACACTATAGGGTCACTGCTAACTCTGCTATTAGGACACTTGGGCTTGTCTTACGCTTTTCGTCGGACTTCCAGAATATTCATACTCTTAGACTGCTATATACCACTGTAGTGAGACCTATAATAGAATATGCGTCTATAATATGGTCCCCCTCGCAGTTTAAATACGTCTCACTGCTAGAAAGAGTTCAGCACAAATTTCTTAGGTTTGCCGCTTATAAACTCGGCCGTCCAATGTCACGTGATAATCACAATTATGACCAAATTCTTGCGTCTCTGAACCTACCTATGTTATCGGAGCGTAGGAGAATTGCCGATCTATGTTTTTTATTCAAGATTGTTAATGGTTGCATCAACTGTCCTGCCCTTTTGCGAAATATCTCCCTCTATGCACCATCCAAAAACTTAAGAGGAAGAACACCCTTTTATTGTTCAAGCACCAAATCTAAGTTTGGTGCTCGCGATCCTGTAAATCGGATCGTCGGCGTTGCCAATTTATACTCAGACCGCATCAATTTGTTTGGTGGATCAATGCAAACATTCAAAAGCAATCTGCACAGAATTGTCATAGATTAAGAAAGGGGCAGTACTTAAATTTACTTAATCTGTCATCTGTTTTTTCTCGTTTTTGTACATATGTCACTTTTTTCTTTATTGTACAAATTGGGCTTGTCCCGTAATAAGTAATTAAATAAATAAATAAATAAATACTCTAAGTATTCGAGTATTCGAGTATTCGAGTATTCGAGTATTTGAGTATTCGAGTATTCGAGTATTCGAGTAGTCGAGTATTCGAGTATTCGAGTATTCGAGTAGTCGAGTATTCGAGTATTCGAGTATTCGAGTATTCGATTATTCGAGTAGTCGAGTATTTGAGTATTCGAGTATTCGAATATTCGAATATTCAAATAATTAGGAGTATTCGAATATTCGAATATTCAAATAATTAGGAGTATTCGAATATTCGAATATTCAAATAATTAGGAGTATTCGAATATTCGAATATTCAAATAATTAGGAGTATTCGAATATTCGAATATTCAAATAATTAGGAGTATTCGAATATTCGAATATTCAAATAACTAGGAGTATTCGAATATTCGAATATTCAAATAATTAGGAGTATTCGAATATTCGAATATTCAAATAATTAGGAGTATTCGAATATTCGAATATTCAAATAATTAGGAGTATTCGAATATTCGAATATTTACAGCTCTAGTCTTAACCGACATCGACACCCGAGCACGGTATCGGCTCACGTGGGTATCTATTCAAATAGAGGATCGCAAATTTTTCGTTGTCAAAGATATTCATCTTAGAAATATTTAAATACGAGAAATATCCAATAAGTTTCAAACTTCACTATTTGCGACGTCAGATTATTTCCACATATCACTAACTAATTAAAAAAGTAACGTTCTGCTGACAGAGACTAGTTGATTTCTGAGCAGAAAAATGGGGAAAACTTTGCATGAATGATTTCATATAGCAACAGAAGTCACATTGAACAAATACAATAAACAGAACTGTACGACAAAGTTTTCCCAGAATCCCACGTATGCATGTTCTATCTTTGAAACTGGGCGATAAGGCGGGGTGGAGTAAAGATGAGAATCGTATCTGATATAATTCACAGTTGGGAAAGTGGCCTTTAGCGTCAAATTGAATTTGGACCTGCTATAACTTCGTGGCCACTTCGTTCGCCGGACCTAATTCGGCCTGGCTTTTTCCTTTTGAGAACAGTAAAAAATATTGTGTATCAAGGAAGGTTAACAGCTTCGAAAAATATGAAACAGCGAGTCGTTGCAGTGGGTGCTGTAACGAATTTAGAAGCTAGATCGAGATAGATAAAAGCTAGAGGAAGATATAAGACTGTGGTGTACGTACCCTATTAAAGCTTAACCTCTCAGTTTTTATACAGTCTCTTGAACACTAATTATGGCATAATTTGCCATGCATCATTAACCAAACCGTTTTTAAATGCGAGAGCAACCGTATTTAACGAATTTACAAATTCGTTACGCTACAATAGTGCCCGTCTAATTATGGCTCGCTTAATTGTCGCTGAGTTATCTCCGCTAATTTTGGCGACCGTTCACGGGGAACGAGCCTCCACGTTGATCGACAGTGACTCAAAGTATTAACGACTCATCTCAGGAAGAAAAATAAAATTTCATATTTTTTATATTTTATAATTACGAGATTGTTGCGATCGCATTGCCGAGGTTCTTGCGATGAAAAAGATACCAAACTCGATTATATTTGAATAATTTTGTGTTCACCGCGAAGTAGGTAACTAACTATAGACCATAAATGGGCGTAAAATATTTTTTACATTCTTTACTAATCAACTTTAACTATCTTGAATTCTCGTTTTGATTACAACGCTTTCAAACGTTTACAGCGTTTAATTACAACTCATAACTCAGGTCACTTTACTCTTAGTCGCTGTCGAATAGAAGCGCTCGTGGACGACAAACGCGCATTGTTTTATACTACTAAGGCAATTTCCATGGTTTTCATTTTTGCTTAGTTTGTTCACTATTTCATAGCAAACAGTCGTCCGTCTGCTTCATAAAGATAGCGTGTCCAGAGCATTCGTATCGTGAATCTGGTTTTTGAAGCCCTGACACACTTGCTGATTTTACAAGAATGCACAGTTCCTTATTCGTTGGTATCGTAAAACAGGTGTAAATAATATTTCACTATACACCGGGGTATCGGACGACCTTGTAACGAACAGTTTTTCTCAAATAGGTATACAAGCACCTAAATAGGGAAGATTCGGTGTTACTTACAAGGGAACACCGCGAACTCGGACTCACCGATTGGAACGCAACTTTGTGGGTTTTTAGAGTGACTCAAAACAAGAACAACGGTGTGTTTGATTTGGGCCCTATCGCCCTTCAAGCGGGTTAAAACTAACCTAACATAACCTAACCTCAAAGTCAAATAGGCACTTCCACTTTTTCGCGTATAACTCTCAAAGTACAACAGACCGAAAAAAATGTTTCAAACAAAAGTTTAATGGTGCAATAAGCTCTACAAACTTCCGTTAACAAAATATTTGAAAAAGTTTTTTTCATCGGATATTTTTTTTTTAAACTCTTTTCAAAATTTTGTTAACGCAAGTTTTCAGCGCTTATTGTACCATTAAACTTTTGTTTGAAACATTTTTTTCGGTCCGTTGTACTTTTAGAGTTATACGCGAAAAAGTGGAAGTGCCTATTTGACTTTGACGTTAGTTTTCACCCCCTTGAAGGGCGATAGGGCCCAATTGAAACACACCGCTGTTCTTGTTTTGCGTCACTCTAAAAACCCACAAAGTTGCATTCCAATCGGTGAGTCCGGGTTCGCGGTGTTCCCTTGCAAGTAACACCGAATCTTCCCTATTTAGGTGCTCCTATGTACACTAAGGGACAGAATCGGCTTCCCTTCGGAAATTTGGCAACGTTGCTTGTCACTAGAACCACTGACAAGGGAAGTTTGGCAACCTGGAAATTCAGAAAATTATGAAACTCCGGGTGTGCAAGTAGAGTAGTTGATCCGTAACGCAACTCTATTTTTTGTTGGTGCCATAATGCAATTTTTGGGGGTGAAATCACCCCTTGAAAAAAATGCAGAATTTTCTTTTCCGTCGAATATCTCGAGAGCGGTGAGAGATATCGCAAAATAGTATAAACAAATGTTGCATCATAATTTTCGAAAAATCCATATTTTTCAAGTTACCCCCACCACCAATCCTTAATTCCTTAAATACTTTTACGCGGTTTTGTAGATATAAAAAAAGGATGCAATTTTTGTTTAAACTTCTTTTCGATATCTCTCACCCTTCCCGAGATATTTCACGGAAAAGAAAATTCTGCATTTTTTTTCAAGCGGTGATTTCACCCCCAAAAATTGCATTATGGCACCGACAAAAAATAGAATTGCGTTACGGATCAACTACTCTACTTGCACACCGAGTTTCATAATTTTCTGAATTTCCGGGTTGCCAAACTTCCCTTGTCAGTGGTTCTAGTGACAAGCAACGTTGCCAAATTTCCGAAGGGAAGCCGATTCTGTCCCTTAGTGTATGTATATACATATAGCTATGAAAAATAAAGGTCAACAAACGTTAATTACTCATGATAAGTGTTCTTTCAAATGGCATATTACATAAATAAATAGAAACGTAATTTATGGCAATATAATTAGTGGAATTCAGAAATGAACATTTCCCTATTTATATGCTCGCCACTGTATATCGCCGCTTAATTGTCGCGGGGCTGTCTGCCCGCGACAGTTAAGTGAGCACCACTATATTTCTGAAACGAAAAATAACATATAACAATTATTGCACCGTGATTTATCCTTGCACGGCTTGCCTGCTTTTATGTTATACGATACACTGTCAATATGCACAAATTACGCGCGATTCTCTCTAATGGAGATTGAATTATCCCGCAAGATTCGTAATCCCCGATTATATAATATTCCCCGTGCTTGGCGTTCCCTCAAAATCGCGCTGATAAAAGCTAACGACTCGCCTCTCGTACGTGTGTTCCCTCAATTGTTTTCCCTCGAGTGATTTCGCATCTTCCCCTTGCGTACTAACGAAATTAATCAAGGGTCACGTCTTCCCTCAAAGAGAGCTTTCAAGAGGGTTGCGAGGGGCGAGGGAATTAGAATACGTAATGATATCTGGCATTCTCTGACGCGAGATTTCATTCCCCGAAATAGTGGTATTTAGCTTGTACTTGACGAATCCTAGAGAGCTAAGATGGAAGGGATTCGCGCGGCACGTTGTTGGCAAATTTTGTACCTCAACTATTACGGCACATTGTGGATACGATTTGAGTCGTTCCCTCGTAAATTAGCACGCCCATTAAATCGCTAGGTTCAGCTTGAAAAACGAGGAATTAAAACAGCTGTGATGTATCCTTACAATAAACGAGGATATGAAAATATTGCATAAAACGTTTCGGTTATTTGTGAACAAGGAAAGGTGCAACATGTGATGAATTAATTTGATTTTAATAGATTAGTTTTAAGAGTTGGTGGTGGGGGTGCCTAACTTGAAAAATATGGACTTTTCGAGAATTATTTTTACGCAGTTTTGTAGATATAAAGAAGGAGGAAAGTTTTGTTTAAACTCCTTTTTTTATATCTCTCATCGTTCTCGAGATATTCCGCGGAAAATGAAATTCTGCGTTTTCTGCAAGGGATGATTTCACCCCCAAAAATTGCACCATGGCACCAACAAAAAACAGGGTTGCGTTACGGATGAACTACTCTACTTGCACACCAAGTTTTATAATATTCTGAATTTCCGGGTTGTCGAACGTCCGTTGTTAGTCAAATAGCTGAATAATAAATAATCTGTTAAAAAATTTTAAATTATACTGATAACCTCAGCTTCCTATCTATTAACCGAGATAATAATTCTACCCTATCTCATTTAATTAAAGCATAATCCAGTTACAAGAATCCACCGGCGAATTGGAACCGTAAAGTTATATTTTATGAGTGCAGAAATTTAGGAAATCTTGTATCGAATTACAAAATTCTACTTTTGAAATCTCTACATTTATAAATAGGTATATAATGCAAGTTTATTTTTTGAAGGGTACTTAGAGATAACGGTATAATTCTTTTCTCATACTCCAGGAGAAAGTAGGATCTTTTATGAGATCTTTGTAGTGTCTCGCTACTGGAAAATCCTTAGGGAACGGAAATAACAAGTCTCTCATTTTACCTATATACATTTCAACTTTTCTTTTTTACGTACTCCTAAGAATAAGTAACGGTTGCTTTAAAACATTTTTTTCATATTTTGCATAGTTACAGAAATGTAATAAAAAATACCCTTTATTTAAAGAATTTGAAGATGAGGCAATAAACATTAAAATAAACATTTTTTTGGAGTTAAAAATTATTACTTTAAATATTTAAGACTATGCGTCGATTCTCATTTCGTTGTCGATGTTCTAAATATTATCTGTAAAATATTAATCATTTTCGACAAGAACATAATAAACTTTCATGGATTTAGTATCTCTTTCTCCGTCATGTTCCTTTTTAATTTTTATAACTATGCGAGTTATTTTTCAAACATTTAATAATGCAAAAATTTATATACCATTCCCTTAAGGAAGAATTCTGAAGGTGTAGTAGCGGTCAAAAGAAAGTTTAAACTATGAATGGTAATAAAAATAAAATAGTTCCGTTACGAAGAATTATATCTTAACAATTTATGTCCCATAAATTGTGGAGTTTTCAGAATTGGTCAGCACCAACAATTATGTTAAGTATTAACTTAAAGCTTAAGCAGTACTAAGTTAGTTATGCAGACACGTAAAAATATGAGTTTAAAATTTGTTTTGAACTATGAAAAATAATTCCACCCTTATTCCTAATAAATAAAAAGGAAGGGCCTCAGTGGCAAAAGTCAGTTTCGAGAAAAGTATCTGTAAATATTATAAGTTGCTGTAAAATTTTTGCATGAAATAGAGAAAACTGTGGTTTTTTAAACAGTATTTTTTATTATTATTTAATATTTGCATATTTGAAAAATATAGAATATTGCAAAAATATACTCATAAAAATTAATTAAAATAAAGTACAATCCTAAATAATTAAGCTAATCAGTATCGAAATGCGATAAGTACATTTTGTTTGAATTTTGCATTCTAATTTCTCAAACACAATCTACATAGTTACTATAACAAACTAAGTTCTATTGTGCCAGTAAACTGAACAAATATTATTCCAAACTAATTTATTTCAACTGTTAGCACACATGTATTTTCAGAAAAATCTGAGTACTTTTATCTTACTTATTATACGTCCACTAAAGCATTTATTTCCATGAAAAATGACGCTGCTCCGAAATCATATCGCTGAAATTTTCTTATCAAATTACAACGATATTACATAACCCATTAATCCCACTGTTGACTTCACACATTTTTTGCCACGCACCTATCTACTCTATTAATAGCCGTTATCGCGCGACTAATTAGTTGCGCGTACCGCCGAATTCGGCGATAAGAAGCGCGCCTATATTTCCCTCCCCAAAAAGTCTCGAATCCCCGGGACAAATGTGCCGCGGAACAGGAAGTTTGACGTTGCAAAGTGGGTACATACTAGGGCTGGGGCTATTTGTCGAATTTTCCGGTATTCGGATATTCGAATACTTCAGTTGCTCAATTATTCGGCGAATATAATTCGAATATCCAAGTATTCGAATACTGATGTACTCGAATAGTATGGTGTGAATTATAAATCAAGTTCTTTAGGTTCATTTTTTACAAGCTTTTATTTAATTCCAGTTGTGAGTTTGTTAGTTTGTCAGGGTGAAATCTTGTAAGTTAATTGTGACCCACTTCAACATATCCGATCGACTTGAAACTTTGCACACATACATAGTTCCAATGACAATACAATATTATTCGAATGCTGAACTATTCAAATAGTATTCGAATACTGAAATATTAGAATACTGATATATTCGAATACTGAAATATTCGAATACTGAAATATTCGAATACTGAAATATTCGAATACTGAAATATTCGAATACTGAAAATTCGAATACTGAAATATTCGAATACTGAAATGTTCGAATACTGAAATGTTCGAATACTGAAATGTTCGAATACTGAAATGTTCGAATACTGAAATATTCGAATACTGAAATATGCGAATACTGAAAATTCGAATACTGAAATATTCGAATACTGAAATATTCGAATACTGAAATATTCGAATACTGAAATGTTCGAATACTGAAATATTCGAATACTGAAATATTCGAATACTGAAATATTCGAATACTGAAATATTCGAATACTGAAAATTCGAATACTGAAATATTCGAATACTGAAATGTTCGAATACTGAAATGTTCGAATACTGAAATGTTCGAATACTGAAATGTTCGAATACTGAAATATTCGAATACTGAAATATTCGAATACTGAAAATTCGAATACTGAAATATTCGAATACTGAAATATTCGAATACTGAAATATTCGAATACTGAAATGTTCGAATACTGAAATATTCGAATACTGAAATATTCGAATACTGAAAACTCGAATACTGAAATATTCGAATACTGAAATGTTCGAATACTGAAATGTTCGAATACTGAAATGTTCGAATACTGAAATATTCGAATACTGAAATATTCGAATACTGAAATGTTCGAATACTGAAATATTCGAATACTGAAATGTTCGAATACTGAAATGTTCGAATACTGAAATATTCGAATACTGAAATATGCGAATACTGAAAATTCGAATACTGAAATGTTCGAATACTGAAATGTTCGAATACTGAAATGTTCGAATACTGAAATGTTCGAATACTGAAATGTTCGAATACTGAAATGTTCGAATACTGAAATGTTCGAATACTGAAATGTTCGAATACTGAAATATTCGAATACTGAAATATTCGCATACTGAAATGTTCGAATACTGAAATGTTCGAATACTGAAATGTTCGAATACTGAAATATTCGAATAATAACATTCAAATACTCAAATATTCGAAGTTTATTCGTAGCATTCGAATACTTGTAAAATATTCAAATATTAAATTATTCGAATAGTCCCAGCCCTAGTACATACACGGGACGATGCCCCGCGAAATCGCCCTTATTATCCCCTTCAATCCGCGTTTAAAAACTGCCCCGTTATACTTACTGGCGTTATCTCCGCGAACAATGCGTTCTGCCGAATGAAAAATCGCCGCCCCCGATTTCAGGACGTTTCTCTTAATCGAGCCCGATTGTGCTGTCTTCCGGTTCGCATTAACGCAAGGCCGCGACGTAACGGAATTAACGAGGCACCCCCCCACTGAACGGGCCGGGGGTGGCGTTGTCTCCGCGACGCAAACGCAACGGCCTGCCCCGAGCCGGTCTCGGGATTTTGATAACATGTGACTTTATCTGGAATTTCCGGGCGCGCAGGTAGCCTGTTTACTTAAGATAATAGTAAAGCGTAGTGGCTGGATGAGCGTAGGGGGCGGGCTGGGGGGTGGCAAAGGCGAAGGGATATTTCAGCAGGAAGTGTTGAGTCTCCTTGGTAGCGGGCGGGGGTTGGGTGGGTTTGGGGTGGAGAAGCGAAGAGAAATGAGGAAAGAACGCGGCGAGTCGAATGGCAAGGAAGGGCGTAGGAGGGGTGGGTCGCCAGAGTGGCGATAGAAGAGGAAGCCGAACTGGGCCGAAGAAGGGAGCCCCGAAGAGAAGAGGGAACGAACGGTTTGCCCGGAGGGTTGGCTGGCCGTAGCCAGCGAAACAGGCTAAGGGTAAGAGCGGAAGAGTGAAATAGAGGGGGTGAGATTCTCTCTTAGCCGGGCTACAAGAACTTCATTTTCCGAGCCATTACACCCCGTCCCACTGCGCTACTCTGGAAACCCCTTTAACCCCTTAAATTAATTTATATCGAAATTTTAAATGACATTCATCGAGCCGAACAATAAATAACGCCGGCAGCCACCGGGGAAACGGCACCACGTTACACCGTGATGTTGAGCCAGTTTTTTTTTTCGAACACCACCCTTGGATCTTCGCAGATAAGGGGATTCTATTTTTTGGAAATTAGGCGGACGGATTTGATGGTCAGTGGAATCAAGACTGACCGGTGATTTAACGCGATGATACCCGACGTAACGTGGCATAATCGAGTGCGGTTAATTATTCTTTGCACCAAATAGTGCTTCTTCGGCACGTAATAAATATTAACGTTGCGTGCCATTTTCTTGCACCGTATAAAAAATTTCACGGTTACCTAACCTTGCGACTTTGCTGTTCAGTAATGTTTCAACCAGCAAAAACGATAGCATATTAAATAAATTAGCTGTAGGGGAGAGGTGGGATGAAAGGGACACGTATTGAAGGGGACATGGTCATTATCTCAAAGATAAAGGATCTGCCCGGGCCAAAAGTGTTTTTATTTTGTAGCCACATTCATTCATGTGTAATCAAGCCAGATTTCAAGCCGCTATCGTATCTACGACTACGGAAATACACACTTGAATTTTTTTCAGGTTCAAAGTATAACTTTTAGTATTTTCTTGAACTGTATTGTGAAGTGCTGTTATCCGCGACTGATTTTTCTAAACTAATCTGCATCTAAACAGGTATTTATTTAAGAACGATATCGTATAATGTCCGATCCTTTTTGAATCATATTGTAATTGTAGGAATTAGATTTTCAATTTTAGTGCTTTATTTATGAAAGGGACACAACAAAAATTTATGAAGGGGACGTCCCTTTCATACCTGTCCCCTTCAAAACCTTACCATTCTTCATTTTTTTCAGTGAAAATATGCCGCCTAAAAAACGGGTTAGTGCAGATAAAATACAAGAAGCAGTGCATGAAGTCATTGAGAAAAAAACCTCAATAAGATCAATTGCGAAGTGTATCAATATAGCCAAATCACATTTAGCTAGATTGGTCAGGCAAGTCAAAAACACAGAATCATTTATCTATAAACCGAACATTAGACAAATTAGACAAATCATTATTTATAGTTATTAAGATTGTTTAGTTACATAAGCATAACTGTTGAGTTTTTAGTTCCTATTACGAATATATATGAGCATATATATGAATTAAAATAGCCTATGTGATTTCGGTACCTGCATAAATAATAATTAAAGAAATGATATTAATATTACCTGTTTTTATTACACTGTCCCATTCATAAACACCCATGTCCCTTTCAATACAGCCAATTTATGAAAGGGAAAAAACACGTTTTTCGAAAACGACAAATATGATATGTAAATATAAAGAGAAGCTTAATAGGACCGTGTATTTATATAACCAGATAACTGGCCTTTCTAATGTTACCAATTAGAACTCGAATGGTTATTTAGTTTTTTTACTATCTGGTCCTAAACACAAGTGTCCCTTTCATCCCACCTCTCCCCTACTATTTTGTTTAAGAACTTGGCAAGCTCGCCACAATATGAAAGTACACTAAGGGACAGAATCGGCTTCCCTTCGGAAATTTGGCAACGTTGCATGTCACTACCCACACAGCACCATAACATTGCAGCAACGTCTCTGCAATGATGCGGTGCAAGATGGCAATGTTGCAACATAACATTGCAGAGACGTTGCAGGTTCAGTCCTATGTCCGCCTTCGCAATATTGCAGGTGTGTATTTTTGCAAAGTTGCGGCAACATTACGAATATGTAGTCCTGCAACGTTCCGGCAATGATTCTGCAACGAAACGGTAAAATTGTGGCAATGATCCTGCAACTCTTCGGCAATATAGCGGTGCGTATCCAGTTAAATGAAACACGCCGTAGAATCCCCTCGACGTAATGTACATATTTCGAAAATTTTTGACAAAGTCATAGTTGCTTCAGAATATTGTTCTAATATTTCCACAAGTTTTCACTCCAATATTGCACGACGATGTGCGCACAATATTGCAGAAATATTGTAGGACCGTTGCCACTGGAACATTGCACGTCGATGTGCGCGCAATATTGCAGCAATATTGTACCATCGTTGCCAACGGAACATTGCACGGCAACGAAATTGCAATATTGCTGCAATATTGTAGGATCATTGCCACTCCAATAATGCACGACAATATTGCACGAACGTTCCTACAATATTGCAATGCAACCTGCAACAACGTAATATTGCAGCAACGTCCCTGCAATACAGCTGCAACGAGGTGTGCTGTATGGGTAGGCATAACTCAGTGGTTCTAGTGACAAGCAACGTTGCCAAATTTCCGAAGGGAAGCCGATTCTGTCCCTTAGTGTGCATGCCGCTGCTCGGCATTGATAGTGGCGTAGCTTAAAAATGGGAATTTTACTTGCGTTTGACTAATAGTTGAATACTGATCATTAATTCGTGTAAAACTCTAGTTTTGCATCTATCCAGATTCAGGATCACAGTAGGTACTGTATACCCACGGACCTTATTCGTGCAAGAAGAATCAGAATGTAGGGGAGACCAGGGTAAACTAGGCTTAAAAAAGTTTAAAGTAGAACGAAATTTTTTATTTTCAATAAAAATTTATACGAATAAATTAATAATATAATTTAAACATTACTATTGCCATGCATGGGGTAAAGTGAGCTGAAATAAAATAAGAACTTTAATTAAGGATTATACGTAATTATTAACCCCTTGGGCTGGATTTTTTGCACCGTGGTTGTGAAAAACTGTGGCACATTTTTCCTTTTGTTTTTAGGTTAGTTCTGTCCGCGTGGTTTCATAGCCAACCGACAGGTTAGGATAGTGCGCACATAACTCGCGCATCTCTTCAATGGGTGCGTTCGGCGGAACCGGGACCGATCACCGTTGAGCTCAGTGAGCGGTTACTGAGCGGCTACGTGGCGGTTGAGTCCGCTGAACGCATCCATCGCAGCTCAATTTACCCCGGCCACTTTATCCCGAATATGTACTGCTCAGTGGAAAATTAATTATTTAACAATGTTGCGGCTAATGTTTTCTCAAACGCGTGTACATGTATGTGCACAAGCTTGTTTTAAACATGCAGAAAAAATTTCGAGTTAAAATAATATATTTACCTGTGACTCATTTATCTAAAAAGTTAAATTGAAAAGAAAACCAATCGGAAGTGCCTAAACATTCATTCTTAAGTTTTTAAATGAATTTACATTTTTCAATATCTGAACGTGCATAATTATCATTGTTATATTACACACATTTATTACGTTACCAAAATTTGTAAATATATTCTATTTTTAAATAATAAATTGAGAAAGCTCATCTCACCCCAAGGCTCACTTTACCCTGGTCTCCCCTATCTACATTATTTGAGGTATGCCACTATAAGTGCCAAGCAACGATGTATGCAATTTCTGACGGAGTAGCGTTAAATAAACCTCGAGACGCAGCGTGGATTTTTAAAATCACAATTCCACAATTCCGCGTGGAGCATCATAATTTGATTACTCGCGTCTCTCCTTTGTAAGCTTCGGTCGTTAGGCAAATTGGGGCAGTCGACGCGAGTTTTATCCGACTCGGGAGATTCCTTTGAAAATTGAACAATTTCTTCGCGTCCCGCAGAATGCTAACGTTACCGGTGTTATACGTTTTAGCGGTTGTCGCCGGGTAAAATAATGCGAGAAAACCTCTATGTTCATCCGAATGGAAAATCGGTTACAGAGGCGTATCGCAGACGCCTGGCATGGTTGAGTAGAATTTTAACAACCGAGTACCGTAATGGTCTCTTTTATGATAATCGTCGCGACATTCCGCAGAATTGGTCCTTTCCCTCATTGACGTCAGTCTCCACTTTTTAAGTCGAACGAATCCCACCTGTTCCTTCGCGGTCTTCTTTTCCGCCAAACATTTGCTGGATTTGCTGTTTCAATGAACTCGATACGGGGGGCCATTAAAGTCGGTCGGGACAGATATCTTCAATATTTCTTGCTTCGACTATTTCATACTGTTACCATGCGTTTCTATTCGGGCGAACGTAACTTACGCGATAGCGTCGATGAATAATATAAATACTAAACAATTTCATCTTACGAGTAGGTGTCAGTAGGTTTTATGCTAATTTTTCATATTTTTAAATCGTCGCTCGTTCTTCTCTAATTAATATAGACCAGTGAATTTGTTTTTTATTACTACCAGTAGACTAGTCTTTGTATTAAAAATTCAAAAAAGTAATAAAAAAATAGAAGATAATAATAATGACAATATAAAAAAAAAAGTGAATAATAATGCCAATATAAAAAAAAGATGTGAAATCAAAATGAGCTGCAAGTACATAAAGGTGCTTTCCAACTGCCCTTAAGATGACACAACTACATATAGGTACACAGCTAAAATGCTGTGTTCATACATCACAAAAAAAAAAAAGAAATAGAAGATAATTCTCTCTACATAACGTATGCAAAATCTTCACTTATTTCTGTGAACAAAAAATACATTTACTAAGCGAAACGTAGCTGCTTTGACGTCCTGGTAGTCGAAAAAAAATAATTATATTGAAATATATAAAGCTAGTGACGCAATCCGCACGAGTGACACTTCTTACAAGGTTGACGATAGAAAAACGCACTATACATTCATGATCTCGGTATTTTTTCTTCCGTGCATGGATATATGTACCAGGAAAATGCAAAGGCGTCCCTTTTTAAATTCATACCATGCGGTTTTCCCGCATAAATTGGTTCTTCTAAACATCTTGCAGGTAAACGTGTTGGAGGGTATTCGAAACATGAATGCTCTGCAAAATATTTCAAGCTCTTCAATTACGTGCATCGTAACGGGGGCTCAAACGTTCCGCGATGAAATAAGAAACATTTTCTGTATCTTTCTACTTTCTCTACACTTTCTGGGAATTTTTCTTGTCGAAGTATTCAGTTGAAATTGAATGTAGACGGATAAACACGTGTCCGGTACCATTTTTCAAACACTTCTGGTATATTTAAAAAACTAACTGTATCATATCTTTCTCTCCAGTCTGAGAAAGTATTTTTACTTTGATCGAACTCCCTTCTAAATGTAAGTAGTATCCATGGTATTTTTATTCCGTCCCCTGCAGCACATTGGTTGCCGAAATGTCTCAGTTACGTTGCGGTTTGATATCTGAAACATTGCACGGAATATTGCCGAAAAGTTGCAAGTAAATTGCTATGTCCGCCCTGTGCAACATTGCAGGATATATTTCTGCAACATTTCTGAGTTTTTACAGCAATGTTCGCGCAACATTCCTGAGATTTTACAGCAATGTTCGTGCAACATTTCTGAGATTTTACAGCAATGGTTAAGCAACGTTTCGGGAAGTAGGGCCAAAAATAAAAATAACGGTATTTTTATTGATTTTATATATATCGGACGCGTTCTCCGAGGGGGGCGACGACACGAATGTGTGCAGAATCATAGTAGTATAACGTCCGTGTATCTTTATTAAATAGAAAATTATTTTACCCCAGGCAGATTCGAACCCGCGACCCGTAACACTGTAGACGAACACTATACCGCTGCAGCTAGAACTGTTGATTGAGAACATTACTTACGTATTCGAACTCATACTCCTACCGTGCAACACTTTAAACTCAAATTATTTAAAAACAAAGAATCATTTTGACAAACTCCATTACATCTCCCTAATCGCGGAGTCGGATATTTCACAACAAATTCATTTCGACGCTTGATATTGTATTAAGTTGATGCATATTCTGTTATGAAATATCCTGCGTAGTACAAGAAAATAATGTTTTTTTTTTTAGTTCTTAGCGCATTTTTAATACAATCGTTTAACATCATTTTTTTTTTATATATTTTAGGGGCACTGGCAGTAATTGGCACGTGTAACACTTTTTTTACAAATATCCTTTGTTGCTGTATACAGTTAATGAATTTGTTTAAACTCTATAGTGTTAATTAAATAATTGTATTAATTATTTATGTCAGATATTGTCCACGTTCGCATATATTCCCTCGGCGATGACCTGTGAAATCTGACTGTATTCCGCGTGTCGACATTTCAGTATCGTTCCGCGTAATTCCGGATTTATTGCGGATTGGTTGCCGAAATCTTGCTGATAAGTTGCGAGCGCAATATTGCACGGCAATGGGTGTGCAATATTTCGGCAATATTGCACACACATTGCCACGCTATATTGCACGGCAATGTGTGTGTAATATTGCGGAAATATTGCTCATACGTCGCGAGCGCAATATTGCACGGCAATGTGTGTGCAATATTGCCGAAATATTGCTCATACGTTGCGAGCGCAATATTGCACGGCAATGTTTCCACAATGTTGCAGGAATATTGCAATGCAACCTGCAACCAAACGGCAACATTGTAATGTACTGCAACGTGTGTGCAACGTTCCTGCAACAAAGTGTGCTGTAGGGGGTAACACATAGTCACTTTATACGTATACTTTTTTGTTGGTTACGACATAATTTGCAATACCATCACGACATGTTACTGGGTGACTGATTAGTTTATACTTCCTAGTGTGATTATTAATACGATTAATAAACTGCCGTTATTTGGTCGAATGTCTGAATTAGGTAAGTATTCATACGTCTTTTAATTTTTTACAGTCACGTTAATTGTTGCCATCTTCACTATTGCATTTTTAATATTATTATGAATGAAAGTGCTACGTTACGATACTCGTTGAATTTCTCAAATAATGTGCGATATTGTAAAATAAATTCTATGGTCCCGTTTGAAAAACTCAATGGGACCTTGAGTCTGTTATGAACAAAATGTGTTATTGAAATGATTGTTATCACTTTTCGCGGCCAACTTAATACAGACCATGCAATCACCTTATCGCAAGTGGCGAAACAATCGTGCGGGCCGTTTAAGTACACATCCTATATTCTTAATTCAAATAACTTTCATGTGCTTTTTTAATATTGTATTCCAGTCAAAGGAAATTAAAAAATCACCGTGTATTTTATACTATACACTACAGAATTGAAACTCACTTGCGCAATATCTACGTACACATTGGGTAAGAAATGGGCACGGTTTGTGAAGTAATTCTCAATAAGCATAGGTGCATAATTTATCGAATATATTGATTTATTATTACGAAGTTTCCATAGATCCATATTCCAGAAAAGAGACAATTGGCTTATGATGGTTACAGTATGAAACGAGTGTATTTGATTGTAACTTATTTAAATATTGCCTTATCATTTCCAAATTAAATTTACGATCTAAAAAATCAATCCAAGGTTACGTTTTGTCTGAAGCAATATCTATATTAAAATCGCCATTCAAAATGACAGGCAATTGAGATAGATCTTTGTCAACAAATTCCATTATCGGCGAAATCATTACAGTACAAGATTAAAAATTGATGAATGAACTGCAGTATTTTAGACACACCTAGCTTGATTAGGAGAGAGAGAGAGAGAGAGAGAGACAGATATATATATATATATAGTATATCTCTGTGTGTATACGTATGTACATATAGCAATCATGACAATCGTCTGGGTATTATCTAGAACGCACTGAGCACTACAAATCTCTCCGGAAATGAGACCCCGTATTTTTAATCTATCATCGATTTTTATCATCATTTGCAGTAACCCCACATACCGTTTATGCTTGTCAGACGTGATAACGTGACATACCAAATTTCTTGTCAGTGTGTTCGATCATATTCATGAACGATTTCATCGAATGTGCCACCTTGAGATTTATGAATGGTGATTGCTCAGGCCGATATTAAAGGAAAGTGATTTCGTTTAGCTACGATGGTTTTGCTGTTATTTAAAGGTATGCATGCCGTTCGTCGTGCAATATGTACTGTCAACCGACTGATATTATTGATTTTAAAATAAGCTGCACGAATCCAAAAGAATCCAATTCACTGTTTGGCTTCGAAAATTTTGGTAACGGAGAATTTTTGAAATGCCGTTTTTAATCATTCTGCGCCTTAAAATAAATTTGGAAGGTCAGAGGTACAATTTCATAATAGCAATTAGTTTAGGGCTGGGACTATTCGAATAATTTAATATTCGAATATTTGAGTATTCGAATATTTCAGTAGTCGATTATTTGAGTATTCGAATATTTGAGTATTCGAATATTTCAGTATTCGAATATTTGAGTATTCGAATATTTCAGTATTCGAATATTTCAGTATTCGAATATTTCAGTATTCGAATATTTCAGTATTCGAATATTTCAGTATTCGAATATTTGAGTATTCGAATATTTCAGTATTCGAATATTTCAGTATTCGAATGTTTCAGTATTCGAATGTTTCAGTATTCGAATGTTTCAGTATTCGAATGTCTCAGTATTCGAATGTTTCAGTATTCGAATGTTTCAGTATTCGAATACATAAATGTGGGGTGCCGATGAGCGCTGGTCGAGGCGTAGCGTGTGACGCATCAAGACAAACAGCCGAAAAGCGCGTCGGCATCGTCGCGTGGTGAGACGGACAAAGGCAGTTGGGTAACGATCGTTCAGTAGGACAGTCGCGCGTTATTGTCACTGTCGTTTATATATATCTCTCTTATTTTTTATACCATTATCTAACCACTTTGACCTACAAGTATTAAACATTATCTATTTTAATATTAACTGGGCCTCAATTATTTATAAGACCTCCATATCCGCGTCCCATTCGCCCAAAGAATCCAAATAACAGGAGAAATCCTACATAAATATTCGAATACTATTCGAATACTTAAATATTCGAATACCGATGTATAATGGAATACTATTCGAATACTGATGTATAATCGAATACTATTCGAATACTTAAATATTCGAATAGTATTTGGATACTTGAATATTCGAATTATATTCGTCAAATAATTGAGCAACTGAATTAATCGAATATTCAAATACCGAAAAATTCGACAAATAGTCCAAGTCCTAATAGCAATCATAAATATGAGTAGAATTCAGATTTTTCTAAACCAATAGCTATGCAGAATTTTGGGGCAACTCGATAGTTGAGCTTAACTGTAGCTTCCATTGAGAGACTAGAAAAGTAAGCATTTTCTGTTGCGAATAATAGGGGAGACCGGGGATAGTTTGGACACGGGGATACATTGGACAGTTTGAAAATTGCCTCCATAGTGTCATGATGACTGCAATTTTTTTTGTAGTTTCTGCCTATATGCACACCAAATCAACTGATATTCAATATGGCGTGTTGCATTCACGAATGACAAGGTATGTCACACTTTTCAATTCTTGTATGTTACTGTATAATATTTTCATCTACTTTTTGTTGTGATTCGGATACTTCATTATGGAAAAATTTTATTGTAACTTTTTTGAGGCATTGCTGAATGTGTGTAGAATAAAGTAGGGGAAAGGTGGGATAGTTGATCAGCGGGGATACATGATCACATCAGTTTTTTAATTAATATATTGGCAATTTGTGCCTGCTGTCACGCTCTCATGGTAATCTTTACATTATCGCAACACTTCACGTTGCAGTTTTCTTCTGGGAGCATAGAATAATGTTGTTAGAAGCTTCGATCTTATTTGCAGCCAAAAAGTAAATATTTCGGTCTGCTTGTTCTTCCTCCTTTTCGAGTAAATGTTGCATTTTCCACGATTTGAAATATACTAAGTGTAGTAGGCATACAGGGCATTTAGGCAACGGCCTAGTGTGTGACATTAGCACATAGGTGGCGTCCATTTAGATAGGAGTTCGGAGGACAGGAACCGTGGAGAGTCGGCGTAGCCGGTGTGGCTAACGCTGCTGATCAGCACGCGGGCGGCCCGGGTTCGATTCCCGGCGCCCGTGGCTTTCCTTTTTCCGTCTCCTATAATTTCAGAAGTGGGATTCTGACCCTTAGTTTAGGCGTGCCTCTTGGATTATGGCCGAGGGCGGCGCATATGTCAGGTATGGCCGAACTGTAGTAGGCATACAGGGCATTTAGGCAACGGCCTAGTGTGTGACATTAGCACATAGGTGGCGTCCATTTAGATAGGAGTTCGGAGGACAGGAACCGTGGAGAGTCGGCATAGCCGGTGTGGCTAACGCTGCTGATCAGCACGCGGGCGGCCCGGGTTCGATTCCCGGCGCCCGTGGCTTTCCTTTTTCCGTCTCCTATATAAGTAAAAACGGCAATTTCGAGTCAATTAATGCTATTTATTGATTGATCTAAATATTTAAGGTTTGTTTAATTTTTCATATTTTTCAAATCGAGTGCATTGAGGGATACTTGATCAGTGTGTGAGGTGGGATACTTGAACAGTTGAAAATGCCCCAAAAGGAACCATAGAACGGCTAATGAAACAGAAAAATCCGACAAAGAAAGTGAGAAGGAAAATCTTTTCTTCATCATCATCTTAATCAGATGATATCTAAGTGAAATGTCTTTTAAGAATGCATTTATGTTGTTTTATGTCATAGAATTTAATTCTTCGGTTTCATTTTTTCAGTAATTCCTTCAAGTTTGTTATAGTTTACTTTCTTTTTATGATATTCCCTTTATTTCATGTTATTGACGAAGATAATAAATACTTTTTAGAAAGTTAATGTGTTATTTACTCTTAAAGTTCACTGATCAAGTCTCCCTAACCGTTTGATCAAGTCTCCCCTTCAGTGGGGGATACTTGTGCATAACGTCACTGCCAGAAAATGTTAAAATTCTGTCATTAAAATTAGTTTTCAGCTCTCAAATTTGTCAAAGTATATTGAGAATACTCTAAGAATCACGACTTACATAATTAAATACAAACAAAGCAAACCATTATTATTATTTTAATAAAAAAGCAAAACTGTGATCAACTATCCCACCTTTCCCCTAATGCTATGCAAAAATCAAAGTATCCTTTTTGAGGAAAGGCACGAATAATTTTGTTTTGATATGATATGAGGGGTTACATTGGACAGATAACACGTAGGATAGGCTGGGATTCTTAGGGGCCCCAGTGCTGCCACTGGCCCAAGAGGCCAGTTATTTCAGCCTATGAATACGAGCTTGCACCGGACACTCATACAGTTTTTCTTATCCGATGTACATCCGCGGTATCATTGGCTTCGAGTTCCCCTATCGCGCGGCTCTGGAAAACACCATGGAGGTCGGGCTCCTTAATGGCCCAACAGGCTATTTGTCATTTTAAATAAATTATATACTCATTGGATTATTCATTATCATTTCTTTCCATCTGTCCAAACTATCCCCGTGTTATGTCCAATGTAACCCCACCAATGGGGATACTTTGGACAATATGCATCTCTGAACTTTTTTCATCTCAAAGTAATACTAGGGAATGTAAGGCCCGTTTCTCAGGTTCAAATGAATAGCGCACATTCTGAGCTATCGAATGGTGTACAATTTATAGCCGTAAGGCATCTTACAGGCCCGCTAAAGACTATTAATAAAAAATTGTCCAACTATCCCCGGTCTCCCCTACGCATGCAACCTAAACGAAGACTAACATAAGAGTCGTGGTTCCAGGGAAAATCTTTAGCCGTCTCATAAAAAGACCGTGCATGAATATGCCTTGCATTGAATTCCTCACTGAAATGCAAACCATGTTTATCCTCGCCCTGATAAAGCAATCAGAAGTAAACAGAATTTGAGGAGCGAGTGTGGAAACGGGGAAAAGCTTTTAACGAGTATAGGTACTGGGATGAAAAGATAATCCTAGCAATCGCGTGCCTACGCCGAGGAAAGAATTGATAGACAACGTCATAGACGATGGTATATTACTCGGACATGCCATTTTGGGGGTGCAGACATTGGCAGCGACAGAAAAACTTGCTAACGAAATATAAGAAAGAAGCGGGGCAACGAGCACTATCATGCACTGCAATACAATACACCGTGCTGCTGAATGTAATTTTATGTTGTAAATGCGCCTTTTCGAGCTCCGAAAAGAAATTGCGGACCTCTCTATAGTCGAACGTTATTATCTAAAAAATGGTTGGAAGCACGAAAAACTTATATATACAGCAATTGTAGAAAATTGAATGCTCTTTTAATATCGTTTGAACGAAATTTCGATAGGACTTACCATTTTTGAGAAATTCATTAAATCCAAACTATTGATGAATTCTAAACTTTAAGCCTTAGTCGGCACCCTTTCCTCTTGTCCGATTGCAATAAACTTTTTCAGGGACTATTTTTTTTATCAAATGGCACCGTTCTAGGGGGTGAGAGCGAAGAAATAAAAAAAAAATACAACACGTATAAATAGGGACCACCGTATTGCACCAATGGGAACCCGCCTTAAGGTATCGCTTATACCACTCGAATTTTTCCCAGCCACCTATATCTCATTTTTCTTCACTCAGATATTGCTCCCTGTTTTTTCCGCTCGATAGTTCGAAATTACGAGCTTTAAGGCGAGTTTTCAAGGTGAGCTTACCTCACGTAATATGAAATTAAAAATGATGTCACTGCATGCTTCCTACCGAGTCTTTCGTATTCGTTTTTTTACTATAACTTTAATTTTCTTTTGCTACTGCGATGGAGCATATAAAACTGAACAATTCTTGTAGATATTTAAAGTTTTGTTCCATTTGGTGACGTTACAAAGTTATATTAAAAAAGAAAAACGAAAAAAGCAATAATATGGGTGCTGATTAAAGGGGCTTGTGGCTTTAATCAAACAGTTATCGATAGGGGAGACCGGGGCAAAATGAACCTCGGGGTAAAATGAGCTTTCTTAATTTATTCTTTAACAATAGAATATATTTACAAATTTTGGTGACGTAATAAATGTGTGTAATACCACAATGATAATTATGCACATTCAGATATCGAAAAATGGAAATTCATTTAAAAAATTAAAAATGAAGTTTTAGAGACTTTCGATTGGTTTTCTTTTCAAATTAGCTTTGTGGATAAATGAGTTTTAAATGTGTTATTTTAACTCCAAATTTTTTCTACGTGTTTATAACAAGCTTATAAACATACACGTACACGCGTTTGAGAAAACATTAATCCTAAAATTATTAAATAATTAATTTTCCATTGAGTACATATTCGGGGTAAAGTGACCGGGGTAAACTGAGCTGCAAATGGCTGCAAAGAACAGATGCGCAAGTGATGTGCGCAATAGCCTAACCTGTCAGCTGGCTAGAAAGCCACGCGACGTGGTGGAACAGAAACTAACCTCAAAGAAATTTCCATAGTTTTTGACAACCACGGTGCAAAATAGACAGAAGCTGCCGTGCTACACACGTCATTCCAGCGCAAGGGGTTAATAATTAGCTGTATACCTAATTAAAGTTCTTCTTTTGTTGCAGTTCACTTTACCCCGGTGTGTTTTGGCTTTTTCTTTTCAAGTTGAATTTTAATATGCTTCAAGTTTATTTCACGTATTGCTATTCGTCATTTATCAACAGTAATGTTCAAATTATATTATAAATCTATTTCCACACATTTTTATTGTAAGGGAAAAATTTTATTCGACTTCAAACTTTTTTCGTCTCACTTTGCCCCGGTCTCCCCTACATTCGCATGTGTAAGTATCAAAGAAGTCTCGATTCCTTTTGATACCTTTGACTTTGCACGAGCTTCACGAATCCAATTCACTGTACCGTGCGTAAGAAAGTTTCACTTCAAAAATTCAACGAGAAGTTTAATTAAAACATTTATCAGTTGTGGAGTTAAAAATTCATTTGTGAAGGCAGTTTCCGTAGAATTCGGCAAAGACTGTAAACTCTGAAAGGTATTTTTGTATTTTTTATTTTGTATTTTTTAAACAATTTCGAATCTAGAGAAACGGTGACTTAAACCCCTTCTAATTTCACATGGACTAGAAAATATTTCGATATCTTCAAAATCCCTGCCATCGAAGTACAAAAGTGATCGGGTTGGCGGAATGGCCGGTATTAGAAGACAAAGGTCTTGCAGCTGGATGAATAGTGTCAGTGGTTGGAAGATACCTACTTGCTGAAAAACCCTGTCGCAGCCGGCGTCTTTATCTGGCTATTCAGGATTTCGGGAATCGCTCTTTCAATTTCGACGTATTTTACTCGGTAAGAGGGGAACAGTTGAAAAGGGGACCGCGTGTCGCCGGACGTATCGTTTCCTCGCAAAAGACTGACAAGGTTTCAGAGAAGTAACTCGCGTAGAATTACTTGTAGGATATGGTGGATAGAAAGAAAGAATGTTAATATCGGTCTTTGAGCTGTGCAGGCACCTATAAAGTATAAAATATGCTCGCACATACCGCATATAACTCAAGTATCTAAAAGATATGAAAATTATAAGAAGCACATGCAGAGTATACGTACATACGTAAACTATGTACCTAAAAAATGTGCCGTATATGCGGGATTTATAGAATGACATTTCTTACATTCTTCAAGGCCGAAATAATTTTCTAATCTTATCTATTGACTAGCTTCAACAAAGGTATTTTGTATAAGGATAGCACCACATTTTACACGCATAATGCTTTTGGAACGGTGTAAAGTGTTTGCGAATATTTTACGGCTCAAAGTTACTTAAGGCAGGATACCACCTTCGCACTTAAAAAAAATTGAAAATTTTTTTTGTTCTCAAAGTACTCTTTCAAGTGTATAGAATCGAAATTCATTCATTAGAAAGGTGACCGGAACCTTTTTCTTGTGTAAAAACCGGATTGGAACAGATATATAAATCTATATAAAACTTTAAACGCGTTTTTCGCGAAACGATGTTTTCCAAATCGGCGTGTCAGATTACTCCTATAATTTTCATCCGATTGACTTGAAACTTTGCACAATTCTTCCCCGTGGTGTAATCTAACGATGTACGTAGGACTTTTGCTGTAGCGTTGTTATTTTTCTTTTGGTGCGCAATTTTATAAACTTCTTTAAACTTTTTTACCCTAAAAAAATGGACCTTTTTGTTCAAATGGCCGCCATTTTCTTAAAAATCGAAATTTCGTAAAATCCCTACGTACAGCATTAAAAAATATTGTTGCCAATAGGAACATTCTTTGGTTTTTTTTTTAAGAGCCACGTACAAAGCGGAATTTGACACGCCGTCTAACGATGTTCCTCCAAAGGAGTGTATTTTGGCGCCACCTACAAGAGATTATTTTTCACTTTTTCAGTTTCAAAAAATGTGTAATTACAGATTAAAGTTACATTAATGAATGACTGAAACCGATTTTGTTTCTGCGCATTCTTTGTATGCAAAAAAAATTCATGAAAAACGCCTCCAAAATCGCAGTCAAAGGTGGTATCCTGCCTTAAACTTTTTGCTCTTGAAAGACAGCTAAGCTCTCTAAATGAAATAAATGACACGTAGTGCATACGTCAACTCACATATGTTCAGAGTAGTGGAGCATTAAAAGCTGGCGTCGAAAGTGACACATACTTTCGTTATCGGGATTACTACAGAAGTGTCTTAGCAAAATTTTTTAATTGCATGTAAGAATTATTTTACATGAGTAAATATATTTGGTTTGTCTTTTTATGCTCCTAGAAAAATATTTTTTAATTTACACAAACGCAAAATTTAAAATATCTATAAACGAAAAATATATATGTTACATGATGAACTGATAAAATGTGCTGATTTTTTAGCAGGTGTAAACGTACCAGACGAGGTTTCGAAACTAAGAAGAAATCTTATCACGCGTTTCGTATTTATTTTTTAATGTAACATCATCACCGGCTTCGGTATACCACCTATTATAAAACACCCTGTATAATACCACCATAAACACCATACTCACAGGTAACACTCCGACAAAATTCCGACATCAACTTTATTAAAAGCTTGTGGGTAGAAATAGAAAAAAAAAATGGAGAAAGGATCGCTTTTCAATGGACAAAACTGTTTTGTCGAATCGACCACTGTCGACGATTTCTCATCGACAAAACAATTTAGTCGAGGAATAGTTGATATTATCGACGGGATCCATCGACGGGAAGATGTTGAATCGAAAAGCTCTTACGTATGAATTTTATGAATTTACCACGAAAAGGAAAATGAAAAAAAAAAAAGACTGTTTAGTCGATAGGATTTTGGCGCCAATAACGCCCTGTGGATATTTCGCTGTCGATTGATAGTTACTCGACTTTATTATCACAAAGCAGTCCAGTATCAGTTTCACTATTTTGTTCAGTCGATGAGCAGTCAATAATTGCAGTCTATTTATTACGTCAGCACCCCCTTACAGTGAACTTGGGCAACAAACAAAAATTGCGTTGTAATCTGGAGGAAATTCCCTACATACTCACAAAGTTTCAGAATTTTTTGAATTTTCGGGTTCCCGTATCAGTAATTATTAGTTTCTGGGCCCCGCCACGCGGAGGTGTGCGGAGCGCGCCAGCTGCCCGTAGGATGTCCCGCTCACCTCCGCGCGCCCCTCAAGCGCCAACGATGCACGCGCATTTAGATGAAATTCAAAATGAATTTTCTCGAAAACGAAGGGTTTGTCGCAACTTCGTCACTCTTGATTTTCGTCTTATTTTTGCCTGTATAATAGATTTTGCCTAGAGTATTGACCATAGGTAGAGGAACACCCTGTAGAATGAACCTACAGTTTTGTAAGGGTCTTTTCACACGACCCCACTTCTGTGATTCCCGACTAATATTGCAATATATCTCAACAGTCTCCAATCTCTACCATAAGAGTATATTAAAAATTTGTAAACCACAGAATTGTCTCGTATGATGAGACTCTAATCATCTATCTATTAACAATTCTCTACACTGTGGAATGTTAAATATAATTTTAATTGTTGAGGTATAAGTGCTGACTGTAATATTCCTTGAATTAAACTGAAGTAATAAATAAATTACCTAACACGTGCAATTTCTAATAATGTGTAAATAGCGTGATTGTGTTATAATTTCTAATTACCAAAAATTCTTTGAAATTCTACAATTCTGAATCTCCTTTCTTGTTTTCCCAACTTCTTCTTCCGCCTTCTCCACCGCGTACAATCCACGCACGGTTCTTCTTGTCAACTTCGCGGCTGACACTGACACTTTTCAAACGGAGAATTTGTGCACGTGCGCAGCAAGCTTCCAGCGTGCACTAAAACACAGTTGCTCAATCGGGAGCCGTGTGCCTCCTTGGGTTCTTGGATCCGGGCAGGGTTGCCGGAAGACTTCCCTCTCGGCGGGACAAGGTGACGTCACATATACCTATGTACACTTATACGGCTTGTCACACCATGCGAGCGTTTCCCCTCTACTACTCCCTACTACGTCACTGAGCTGCAACACTTCCAATAGTGGTTCCACTTCTACTACTCCATACTAACGCGTCACTAAGCTCCCGCCGCGGCCATGTTTCCCCACCTTCTGGCAACACCGAACCCGGGTCAGAAGTCAGAACCGAGCGCGGACCTCTTAAGGGGTTAAACCACTGTAGAATTTTCAAAAAAAGAAAATTTTTTTTTTTTGTTTAAAAGGTGTTTTAGGGTCTTAAAAATAATATTATGTGGTGCAATTGTGTGGTGCAGGCATCGCAGATTAAAGGTATATAAGAATATAATATGATTTTACAGTACTTAAAACTGTAAACGCGTTTTTCTCGAAACCACTTCTTTTTAACTGGCCGGAAACATAACTCGAACAAATCTTCACCGATCGATCTGAAAAATTTACAGTATATTCCAAATTGCTTTCTCCAGCGACGTACGTAGGATTTTTTTTTATATTTCATATTTTTTTTTTATAAACAATTTTGTGACGATTTTTTTCATGAAATTTTAAACTTTTTTTTCAAAAATGCACCATTTCGCGAAAAATCAATATATCGAAAAAATCCTACGTACGTCTTTTGCTGTTGTTCTATAGAATTGAAAAAACTTTGGTTTTTTGTTCCAGGTCAAAAATTGCGGGAGTTAGGTTTCCGGCCGTGGACCCTTTCAAAAAACAGGCACCGACGGAGAAATGCTGCGCGGCCACCATTTTGTCATGAACGAAGTTGAAAAAAATATTTTTTGTACTTCATAAGAAATTATAGAATTATAAATCCCATTTTGCAGAATTTCGATTGATCTCTTTATTGCGCAAAAAAATTCCCGAAATATGCCTATTTTTTCGTGCGCTACAGTGGTTTAACCCCTTGAGGGGAATCCCCACGGCCGCGACACTCGCCGAGCCACGCGCGCCGCGGGGGTTCACCATTCCAGCTCCGCGCTCGGGTCTGACCCGGCGTTCAGAATCGCAGAATTCTCCGGCACCTCTGTGTTAGAGAACCGTAAGAGAAATTTTTTTATTTACTTTTCATATATTAAGCTCGTTCGGATTACTATTTATTCATAGATACACGTAATGAAATACTTAACAACTCATGCAACAGGTCATAAAATATATGTACATAAATTAAGATACGTCTAGATTACTCTAGATAATAAATATGGAATTGAGTCGTACCTTGCCACGACGACAGGCAATAAATATTAAAGTAAAGGCAAGTGTGCAAAAAGTTATGTATAATTAAATGGACTGCCTTCAACATTAGAGATTCACTTCATTGAACGAAGTTTACTCAATTTCATTCGACAACTGGCCAAACTAATGAGAATTAGTGCTAACAATTGCGTATATAGAAATGATTTAGTTAGATATATTGATCGTAGATACTATTCCATTTCACAGTTTGAATTATTATTTCATCAGGGAATAGTATTTTTGTATAATATAGTATTATAGTATTCACCTTTTGAGTTTTACCGAATACTTTTGCGGCCCACTGTAGGTACGCCTGTGTACCATATTAACCTAATTGTATTAAAAGATGGTGCTTTCTAAAAGAACATACTGGGTGACTCGTGAAATCGGTTTTTTGTCGATACAAAAAATACGCCCCAAATGAAATGTATGATGCATGAAGGATTCGACGGTAATCACCGCCTGAGCGTCGAAGTCGGTGCATGATTGTTATGAATACGGAATTTCTGCGCACTCAGTTACGGGGCAGAATTATTTTATTATTTAAGTATTCGCGGTTTTTAGGACTTCCGTATATCTCATTGACCCTCTAACTCCCAGAGTTGCACCGGTGCAACATTCATTTCAAAAGTTTTTATATTTTTATATTTAACTTCTGTTAGCAACCATCCGTAATTTTCATGACGGTAAAGTAGATTTCAATGTTCTCGGTTTAGAAAATCAAACATTCCCTTGAAAAAATTATTGTGGATTATTATAAAAAATAAAAAATGAAAAATAAAATATAAAAAATCGCTATTTTTCATTTAAATCTACCAAGATACAACATATGTATCAGTCACAATTTTGAAAAATAACGATTCAAGGGTCAGGGCGTTAGAGGGTTAAGTGCGAAAAGTTGTGTTGTATGTCGGTGGCTGTTAAGTGATTTTTTTTTATAAAAGCAAAAGAAGAGAGAAGTCATGAAGAATCCACCGAGCTTCGAGCTTGTTCAGTTGAAGCAGAAGCGTGTTTCATTGGGATTGCCTGGTTCGGGTAATAAACCCGATTTAATTGCACGATCCAATTGAAGCCGATCCAACGGGTGCTGGGATGGATGATTGCGAGGAAGATGCAGCGGGTACGACGGAAGAGGAAGAACTGTATACGACTCGAATGTCACTATACAAGTAATACGAATTGTGAAAGCCTGTCAAGGGAAATTGACTTTTAAGAAGAGAAAATTCTGTCAAGTGCAGATTCGAAATTCGCCTCAATGAACCAATAGCTTGCAATCGGTGCAGAACAAAATGAGTGTGCACGTAGTGGCCGATTTATTACCTATGGTAGCTTTGATGGCAATAATCCGCCTTTTCCTTAATGGGAAAATTAAGTGTCACTAGGGATGGAGTGCAAAATCACTAACAGTGATTTATCACCGTGATCGCAGAATCACGATCAGGATCGTGATTTAAGTTAAATCACGACCGTGATCGTGATTTTTTTACCTCGAGTGAATTTGCTCACTGTGAATACTGTGATCGTAATTCTTGATCATGATTGAATTATTTTTTATAAACTACTTCAATATAGCTTGTGTTATAGTCAAAATGTGCTAATTCAGCGAATATATAGTGTATTATACATTCATAAATAGTCAATGTATGCACGCACTGATTTGATTGGCTAAAGTATTCACATATACATTATACTTTTTAACTAAAGTGAATAAATATTCGTTAATTTAAATAGATCAAGAGCGATAACATTGGTTCAAAGTATACAACTGAGATTCTATTAGAACAGTGAGGACTTGAGAATGTTTCGAGATAAATTAGAAATTGGGGTTATGTGGAGCGTGCAAAGAGCAGTCATGCTCTCCACCAATCAGAAGCGATCACTGTTCTGCCTGCACCAATCAGAAGCGATCACGAAAATCACGGATCACTGTGAAAAATCACCGTGATTGGGAACGAACGTGATCGGATCACTCGTGATTCACAAATCACGGTTCTAGCCATCACTAACGGCCGATTTCTTCACCTCCAGATATCTGCCAGTCAGAGTTATCTGGCAGATATCTGGCACATGCCTATTTCTTCACCTCCAGTCTCGAGTTATCTGCCAGTTGTCCTCCGGTCAATTTGACTAGAGGTTCGGGCACCGGATAACTGCTGGAACTGCCAGTTAGTGCGTTTTTGCAGTAGTGGGGGAAGTAGGGAATGTGAAACAGAGTTATGCTTGTGAAACTGTTCTGGACGCCAGTGTATACTTTGCGACGTCAAGCGATTTTAGTTTTGTTGAAAAAGGGCAATGTGATCCCACGCCTGGTTTTTATCTTTCCAGGTTGAAGCATTAGTTTTCTTATTTTCTATAATATGTTTGTATTTCATGACTATCTATTAATAACTCCTTCTCTTCATGCGTAAAATTAGCGCTTCTGCTCATTTTATCCTGTAAAGAACAATGTGAAAATAAATGAATGTACATATCACTCATTTACTGCAACAACGACATAACTCCAAATTCACGATTTTAGGGGAAACGGGTTTGAAAGTTTCGTTAGACAACAGCCGCTTTTTCTATACTAATAACTCAAAATGTCGTTGTTACAGCAAATGAGCGATATAAGTGTAATGTACTGCAATAATCTACCTCAATGGCTTCAATCAGCGTATATCCCTTTATCAATACTGTTGAACAGCGTTCAATAGCGTCAATCGATCGAATCGATTACTGGCGATCACCATGCGATCACTTTTGTACAGCTTCGCAATGAAGTTGTCGCTTTACCTTTTTTGCGGCGTTGCCGCGTCAACCTTTCAGTCAGTTAACCATAGGATCCAAAAGCGTGAAGAAACACGCACTACTGCCATCTGGCAGATAGCATCTAGCTGGCCGCTAGCTAACCGGGACTTTGTCCAGAGATGAAGAAATCGGGCGTTAGTGTCACGTTCCAGCTCCACCATATGGGATCGCGACTGTTAGTGCTCGCCATCGCCACCAGAGGTCTAATCTTTCAAACTTTTTCTCGCAAGTGACAGGTGCAGAGTTCTTTATACCCTTTTTTAACATTGTTCGTTTTGTTTATTGTACTCTTCTTATATATATCTTGTTTTAGCACAATAAACGTCCATTTAAAAAAAAAAAAAAAAAAAAAAAAAAAAAAAAAAAAAAAAAAACCGACCGGGTTCGTCGGCTGTAGCTCTACCGATGAGTCACGCAGCGCTTCTTTTCCTGCTCGATCTTTAAAACGCCATACCACCTGCGCTGCATAGTACCCACTCCATTGCGCTTAACCGGCCTTAAGGATTATGGTTATGCCGGAGAGTCGACGAGGCAAAGAGGAAGATCCCTTTCTCGTTCAGGAAACATGACGGTTCCGGACGTGTTGCACAAGAGTAAGGCAAATGCGATACGTATCAATCGGACGACAATACCGCCCTTCTCAGTATAAAATATCCTATCTAGCATTGCGAAAGATCCGAGAAAACTGAAGCTTTATCGTTTTCTTTCTGCCATCCTTATAAAAAAATTAATAACTTAGACTGTTTCTGGATCTCTACGAAGCACGTAGGGTCTTCTAACTTTACTTAGAAGGCACAAGACGTGTGGAACTTTAATCATTTAAATAATTCTTGAAGAAGGAAAAAATGCTAGATAGGGCATTTTAACTAAGAAGGCCAGAGTAATGGAAAAATATTAATTGCGGCGAGGGTAAAAGGCAATAATAATAACTGGCATGATTGCACTCACGCAGCGAACATATCGAAGTGTGCCTGCACAATTTATTACGAGAAATGAAGGGTTTAGGGAGTACTTGGTGAGACAACAATTTGAAGAGCCGTATTTGGATGAAAGAATGGTCAAAATTGTGTATTCAAGCCCTATGCAACTATTTACTTCCGAGGCTGACTTTGTTGGCTGCTTTCGAAGAAACTCCACTAAGGAATGATTAGGGCCGCCTAACGAAGGAGATCCATGGATCGAAGGTGGAATCGAGGGCCATGCGACTACACGTGACAAGGCGTCAGCAAACGTGTTAAGTCTTACAACAAAATTGCTTACAGTTGGGAAGACATATAGATTTATACATTTACTGTTTCAGAGTCAAAATATTGGTAACATTCGAAATTCTATCACATGGAGTAGTTTTTTTACTGCCTCACTTTCAATCACTTTTACTCTCAGCTACTGTGGTTTGCAAAAATGTTGCCAGCAGAAACTTGGTGGTCCGATCGAGTGTATCCTCATAGGCCCACGTTCTCTAGCACAGTGGTAGAGGTAAGGCACACGTATTGTCGCTATTGGCCGACGCGTCACGTCCAGTGATGCCAGAATCGTGGGACGTGGGACAAATCCTTACCCCCACTGTGACCTACCGTCGTCCCCCACTTTCTTCCCATCGCATTGCACACAAGCATATCCCTACTCCTGTCCGTGTGTGCTGCTTGTTCGGCTGCCGAGCACATGGACAGGAGTAGGGATATGCTTGTGTGCAGTGCGATGGGAAAAAAGTGGGGGACGACGGTAGGCCATAGTGGGAGACGACGGTAGGTCATAGTGGGGGTACGGATTTGTCCCACGTCCCACGATTCTGGCATCACTGGTCACGTCAACGAATCGGTCAGCAGCACCGCGTGACGAAGAGAGCGAGTGGGGAATTGTGGAGTTCCGCGGGAGAGAGTGGGGCGGCGCGAGCGAGGTAGCCCCCTTGCCCCGCTAAGCATCCGGACGCCAACATTTTTGCAAACCACAGTACCTTTACGCTACCAATCAATGGGCAGAGAAGTGCCAGGGGGAAACAAATAATTGAAATACACTCTCCGTAGCGCGGTTTTAAAATACAATTTCACAGACAGCTCGGCAATTTTCAATATTGCCCTTCACGCAAGAAACCAGTGTTCTGAATCAACGGAAAAATAGCGGCCGGTAGCGCGCTGGCAGTATGAAACCTCGGTTCCATTTGCGTTAACCAGCGATTGCGGCGCAACTGTGAGAGTTAAAAATGCGCTCAAACGCTTCTGTGATGTTAAAGGGATTGCTTGGGCGTAGCGCTGGCTTTATAGAATGGATATAGGTATTCGAACTGGAAAGCGGAATGAACGCAATCTGGCAATGAATCCAATGCTTGTGGGGAAATTCTTTAGGCTGTACTTCCGAAAGGGGCCGGTGGCCGATCAAGATGAGGTTTTGTGCGAGGGGTGGGGAGGGGGTGTGAACCCTAAATCTAAAATTGTAGCTTCGGGTATTTATTAGTTTCCGAAATATTAATAAAAAATTGTTAATTATTTTGGAAATTTTTTTCTGACGTTGGTGCTGGCCTCCCTACCCGGGAGCCCTTCCGTTACCCTATTTTTTATTTTTGAAATTTTGTAACCACAGTCTCATTCTTAGCATCGCCAAACTCACATCGGTTGGCTACCATGCTTTACGCGCCCGCGCGCCCTCCGCACTACCCTAGTAGCATTTTTGGTTGGCCAACGGTTGCCAACAGTTGGGAATTAGTTGGGATATAGTTAGTGTTTGTGCCTACAAATTCCCAACACAGGGCCTACGGCAAAAAAGTTACGACAGTTTGCCAACGACTATTCAATGTTGGGCCTACAATTGTTATGGTTGGTTAATTAACAAAAAGTTACGACAGTTTGCCAACGAATATTCAATGTTGGGCCTACAATTGTTATGGTTGGTTAATTAACAAAAAGTTACGACAGTTTGCCAACGAATATTTAATGTTGGGCCTACAATTATTATGGTTGGTTAATTAACAAAAAGTTACGACAGTTTGCCTACGAATATCCAATGTTGGGCCTACAATTACTATGGTTGGTTAATTAACAAAAAATTTACAACGATGATTAAATGTCGTCTTACAAACGTCAGAAAATTTGCTACATCAAAAAACCTGTTGTGATTTTTCTTTTCTTATTTATAAATACGTAATGAGGACGTCTGTCTTAAGACAAATGTGAAATTTTAAGGAATGAGTCTAAAGGTTGGATGATGATATTTTGTAGAATATTTCGCGTCACTGCACAGTTTTCATAAACAATTAATACTAGTTATGTAACTAGAAATTATAAGTGTTTACAAGGAAGAGTGTTGGTCAGCTGCGAACAGCGGTTGCTTTGTAAAAAGAAGTAAGATGGCCGACGCACGCACGGGTTCGCGTCCGAGTCAAGCGTCCTAAAATTGGATAACGTGTGGCCAATATCTAGATATTAAAACCGATATAGACTAAATATCAGTAATCAAGTAGCGCAAAATCTAATCAGTGTAAAGTAACACATCCAAACAACCACCTAGAGATAAATAAGCACGACTTTGGAAGATAACCTCCAAACACATAATCAAACCCCGCAAGGGGATGCACCATCTGACGACATATATAAAAATGTATTCACATCGAGAAAAAGAAAGGTGATGGGCACGAACCTAAACATGAAAAAACAAAAACAAAACAAAAACAACAGTGATATACCTACCAACAATCGTTTTGAACCTCTCTTAAGTGTGGAGAGCGATGAGGAAAATATAGATACGGACATGAAGGACGATGAAGACATATTGCTAAGGACGCCAACCACAAAAATGAAAAGACCTCCTCCACTTGTGATTCATGATGATGTGAAGTCACATAATACATTTATTGGCATACTCAGAGGCAACCTTAAGGAGAAATTCCACGTAAAGTATCATAAGGAATTCACAGAAGTGTTCACAGCAAACCAAATAGAATATGAACAACTAAAAAGTATATGGCAGCAAAATAATCTTCAATTTCACACCTACACGGACAAAAATGTTAAAAAGAGGACTTATGTAATAAAAGGACTACATAAAGATACAGACATACAGGAACTGAAACAAGAACTGGAAAGAATGAACTATACAATTTTTAGTGTATATCAAATGAAAAATACCAGACAACCTCTATATATGGTTACTTTCACATCTAATATACAATTAAAAACACTTCAGCATAAGGTACCATATCTACAATACACTAAAATTGAATGGAACAACTATGTTAACAAAAGAAGAATCACGCAATGTCACAAATGTCAAGTTTGGGGACACGCCACAAGTAATTGTTATGCTGCTCCAGCCTGTCTAAAATGTGCTGAAGGGCATCTCACCCAGGATTGCCAAAAAGCTAGTACAACACCAGCCAAATGCGTCAACTGTGGGGGAGATCACCCTGCAAATGCTACATGTTGTGTTGCGTATAAAGCGAGACTGGAAATGATTGAAATGAAAGCTGCAAACAAAAGCCAAAGGACCAGCCCTAAGGACAGCGCACAGCTAATACCGAAAATCAGCGACCGAGGGGAATTCCCTGGACTTCCCAATAACAAATCTGCACAGGATGGGGTCGTAGAAAATCATCCAACAACCCAGCGTTCAGTCTACAATCACCGTCCAGCCACAACATCAGGGCCACTATCACATCAAAATAACAAATTAAGTTATGCAAGTAGTACGACACTGGTAAATTCAAATTTATTCAACACAATCCAAAATCAAAAGAAAAGAACCATGAACATGACTGACAATAATGTAAATAATAACAGTATCTCAGAATTCCTATTATTAACTAACGAAGTCAAAGAGCTAAACAAAATATTCGACATAAAGAAAATGTTAGTTGAAGTCAAAGAGCTGAAAAATCAATTACTACAATGTGAAAATGAAGCGCACAAATTCCAAGTATTTTTAAACTTCTGTGATAACCTCAATGACAGATAGACTAACTGTCTGTAGCTGGAATACAGATGGACTAAGAACCAGGCTAGGGGAATTAATAGAATTCTTATATAGAGTCAACGTAGATATTTTATTACTCAATGAAACTAGATACACAAACACACTTAAACTAAAAATAAAACACTATAAAGTTATTAGAGTAGATAAGAGCAGCACTGCAGGGGGAATTGCAATCCTCATTAAGAATAGTATACCTTATAAAATAGTACAAATTAGTAATACTGGCCACATCGAAAACCTATGTATTAAGCTAGCTAGTAATGTACATATAATCTGCGCATACTGTAGTCCCAATAAGGAATTAGTATATCAAAACTTAGAGTCGCTCATGAATGTGGGAAATAGGGTGTTATTGGTTGGTGATCTTAATGCAAAACACCAGACCTGGAATTGCAATAGGAATAACAGGAGAGGCAGAGTTCTTCTCCAATATGCACAACAGAATAGCTGTAGTATACTATTCCCTGACAATCCAACTCATTATCCATGGAATGGTACAACGCCATCGACTATAGACATAGCGTTGAACAAAAATATCAGACATGCCTCAGATATTGAGGTACTTCACGAGTTGAGCTCGGATCATAACCCCATTGTTATCACCCTAACAAACCAAATTAAAGACAACAACGACAGGATCCATTACAAATATGAAAATGTTCATTGGAGTAAATTCAGACAGCTGTTAAATGGAAAACTCAATATTAACTCTAAAATCGTAAATACCAATAGTATCGAACAGGAGGTACAACGACTCACAAGCATAATACAGCACTGCATAGAAAAGACAATAACTTCTACAACTTGCCGACAGACACATGACAAACTACCAGCATACATATTGAACTTGATCTCACTAAAAAACAAAATACGGAAAAAATGGCAAACAACTAGGCTCTCAGTATACAAACAACAAATGAATAGAAAAGTAAATGAAATTAGAGCCAGTATTAGTAAATTTAGAAACGATACCTGGACTAAAAAGCTTACGAAACTCAATGTGAATGATAACTCCCTATGGCGTATGACAAAGATTTTCAAGAGTGAATTCCATCCGGTCCCTACATTGCAGAATAACAATATAGAGGCAATAACTGATGATGAAAAAGCTAATGTACTCGCATCACAATTTGAAGGAGTACATGCCATAGACCTAGAGAATAACACTAACGAACAAAACGAAATAACTTTAGGAGTACAAGACTTTCTACATCATAGTATCATTGATGATGAGTGGTATAAATTCATCACATCTCCCAAAGAAATTCTAAATGAAATTAAGAAACTTCCCTCACGCAAAGCACCAGGGCTAGACAAAATACAAAATATCATTCTTAAAAATCTCAGTCGCAAAGCCATAGTACAATTCACATACATAATAAATGCATGCTTTAAACTCTCATACTTTCCTCTGTGCTGGAAAACTGGAAATGTGGTGCCAATACTGAAACCGGGGAAAAATAAATCAGAGCCTAGCAGCTATAGGCCTATTAGCCTCCTAGCAACTATGAGCAAGCTCGCTGAGAAAATTATACAACAGAGACTAAATAAATTTGAAAGAAAAGAAAACATAATAATTGACAATCAATTTGGCTTCAGAGAAAAACACAATACGGTCCAACAAATCATAAGAATAATAAATGACATAAGCATCAATTTTAATAAAAATAACGTTACGGTTCTGTTGCTTTTGGACATCGAAAAAGCATTCGACAGAGTGTGGATAGATGGACTCGTCTACAAAATGATCCAATATAAGTACCCTAAAACCCTAATAAAATTAACAAGCGATTACTTGAGAAATAGACACCTCTTAGTAACGGTAAATGAAGCCAAATCCAAAAAGAAAAAAATCAAAGCTGGTGTTCCGCAAGGCTCTGTCTTGGGACCTAAACTATTTAATATACATTTAAACGATATTCCACAATTCCAAAAAACGTCTCTGGCACTATTTGCGGACGATACGGCTGTCTATGCACACTCTTTCAGCGCAATAGTAGCAGCAAAGCAAATCCAAATACACATAGATATACTCCAAAAATACTATGATAAATGGAAAATATCTCTTAATGCAACAAAAACTGAGCTAATAGTGTTTGCAAAAAAACAGAAAAACACAAAAATAATACAACCAATCACAATTTATGGACATAAGATAGAACCAACTAATTCCACTAGGTACCTGGGAGTCCACCTAGATCCCAAACTAACATTTAAGAATCACATAAAACAAGTACTACGAAAAGTATATCTGGTACAAAGGAAAATGTACCCTATTATGGTAAAGAACTCACCTCTCTCTAAACACAACAAACTGCTAATATACAAAATGATTCTTAGACCAATAATAACATATGCGGCACCAGCATGGTGTAGTGCAGCACCAACCAATATCAAACCACTCCAAATATTCCAAAACAAATGCCTTAGACCAGCGCTGCACAAGGAGCTGTTTTCGGCGCCTAGCGGCGAGCAACCCACCTATCTCGTTGCTAAGGTTAGAATCGGTGAGGAGAACTGCAGTAGTGTATGTGCGTGAACGTAGGCTCGTAGCATCAGTAAATATGGCTGGGTTCAAGTCATACCAAATGCGCGTACACTACTGCAGTTCTCCTCACCGATTCTAACCTTAGCAACGAGATAAGTGGGTTGCTCGCCGCTAGGCGCCGAAAACAGCTCCTTGTGCAGCGCTGCCTTAGACTGATCCTATCAGTAGATAGATATGCCAAAATTAGAGATATGCACAAAGAAACAGAAATGTTAATGATAATGGACTATGCCAAAGAACTAGGGGAAATTTTTTATCGTAGTCAGTTAAGCAACAATCCATTAATGAAGAATACTACTAGTATAAGACAACACAACACTCCATTCCAAATCAAACATAAACTACCATATCAAGCACTATCAATATTCAATGAATAAAACAAAACTTAGATACACAAGATACGACCCTTGTAATCTGCAAATGCTGAAAATAGGTTTTTTACATTACATAGTTTTCCTATTCTAGAATCACTATCAACAATAGATATAGACACAAATAGTAGCCAACCCCATCGAACAAGCGTAAACACTGCAAGTGCACGAGACTGATTCAATACGCTAGGTAAAGATTAATAGGTTAATCAGGGACTAGGCTTAAGAGAGTATATTTTGTCTAAGTACATTGATATATTAAGACTACTTATATATATTATGTACATACTGTTATTTTCTTAATAAAGTTTATTTATATAAAAAAAAAGGTTGCTTTGTAAGCGGAAAGTTTGGGTTCGATTCTCCTCACCGCGAATTTTTTTTTTTTTTTCCTAAACCAGACCTGAAGAAGACGTATTTACGACGTCTTTTGAAGTTCTTTAAGACGCCTTCTGGACGTTTTTAAGACGTCTTTTGGAAAGAAGCCTTCAGTTGGGCCCAGTTGGGCCTATGGAAAGAAACCTTCGGTTGGGCCTTCGTGTTAAGTGACGTTGGGCCTACGTTGGTTACAATCGTTGGCCCATTTAAAAATAGCGCGACACTTCAACAGTTGGCCAACGGATAACACGTCATTGGCCCAACAAACTCCCAACAAATAAATGCTACTAGGGTAATCTAGCCCCAACCGGTGGCCGATCGAGATGAAACTTGGTGGGTATTACGAGGGTTGTGGACAGACCCGAAATATAAAATTATAGCTTCGGCAATTAATGCGTTCAAAAGATACTGGGGTAATTGTGCATAAACGGGTACACCTTACCGATTTTTTTTAATCACTTTACCACGGTCCCCCCTATTAATAATATTTCTGTTGACTTATACCGACACAACGCATTCCACTTCCCAACTTGTCCCGGGTATTAGTATTGGTGGGGGGGTAGAGTAGTGCGGGGGGCGCGGGCCCGCTTGCGGGCCCGTAAAGCATGGGTATAGGTTCCTATACTATATGGGTGTAGGTTCCGTTGTGCGTATCGATTTCTTAAACAAATAATTTTTGTAAACATGGTGCGCTTTAGAAGAAAAATTTCGAAAATCCGCGAATAAGATGGACAGTTTTTCGAGCGTATTTAAAAAAATTTGTTTTCGATCAAAGAATCCATACGTATAGCGGAAACTATACTCGTATAGTTTATAAATAAAAAATTAAATTTAATTTCGGACCTGCTGTTCCATAGTTATACATTCGACCAGCTCGCGTGGGGAGGTCTAGAAGATTAATTAATATATTAAAATTTATGGATGTTTTTCTATTAATTTTTTTTTGTATAATCTCTTAAGATATCGTACTAAAGATAGATAATAAAAAGTTTCTATGAAAACTGTTAATTATTCCTGAAAAAATTCTTAAAAATGGCTTACTTTTCCGGCCGTCACAGTGATGTTCCCCCTTAATCGGTCATAGTAAATTGGGAGTAGAACATTAGTATGCGACACTAGCGGTCGGTACGCGAACTAACAGCAACGGCTGTGACGCAGGTATACAGTTTATCGCGGTCTATCAATTTTCACAGTATCGACGAACTGTATGCATGAAAAAACTGTTGTGCAGCAAATTGTAACGCTACAACGAACAATGATCTGAATTTAAGTTTTCATAAAAGTGCCAAAAGGTGGAGCAAGTAAAATTGTCTACCTTGCATACTTTTACATATTCCAATATTGTGTCTAAATGTATTGTCAACATTTTCACCGTAAGAAATTACTTTTAAATATAAACTTTCACACTACTGGTTCCATATAAACATATAGTAAAATGTATTGGGAAACCAAGTGGAGGCGTGGCTTAGATTTCAGCGCTACGGTGGTAAGTTGGCAAACTATTGACAGTAGGCTGGATCCCACCAAACATTCCGAATAAGTATTTATTAATCGAATATATTTAGTGTTCCAAAAAATTTAAAAACACTCGTTTTTCACAACATGTCTAGGTATATAAACACTGATAATCTAGAGACGCGGTAGTGTCTCGACGCCAAGTACAGGAAAGACACCCTGTATATGTCGACTGTCGCTACCGCTATCATTTACTCGTCGCCGGGCTATTCCAACCTAACCTGAAACTTATTTCATTAATATCTCATCACGCATATAAGCTTTCGAATAAGACCAAATTTCAATAAAATCTGTCCACGCATAACAGAGATATCATAATATCGTCTCGTGGATCTGTCAGAAACGGTAAGATTTTCTCCTTTTCCTTCAACCAAATTTTCGTCAACATAATACGTATACGCGTTACACGCGCACCTTCAGCCAAAACGGAACTAATACATGTTTCGTTCATCAATCGCTATCTTCACTATGCAATCTACTCCAATGCGCGTTACACGCACACCTTCAGCCAAAATGATACTAACACATGTTTCGTTCATCAATCGCTATCTTCACTATGCAATCTACTCCAAATTTTGACAGCTTACAGTCAGATTATAACCTGACGAGTGTCAAATAAGGTAGGTTGCCAAAATTTGAGATGCCACGTGTTTTTACAAATATGTATCGTTGTACCATTGAGTTGCAACCATAACCCATAACCACAAATTCTAACGACTTGAAATCAGCCTGTAACCACAAATCAAATCAATTCTCAATCGATATGGAATACATATACCTATGTAGAGAAAAGGGGAGAAGACGAAGAAGCGAAGTGAAAAAGAGAAATAAAGTTAATTTTCATTCGTTACTTTGAATGAGTGTACTGTACACAAAGTACTATACATATAAAATACATATAGATCGGCAATGCAGTGCGCATGGTTTCATTTCGTAGTTGTTAAACTTACGTAGAATTTATCCTTAATCAAAAAATAAATAAAGTACACTCGCTGAGCTGCTTTGCGCTATTCCGAGTATTCCAGGTATATATACCTTACAAAAAGTAAAAAAATTACGCCAAGTACATGAATTATCTTTGTAAAAAGAAGTGAGATCTCCATAAAAAAACTTCAAAAAAGTAAAAAAATACGCCAAGTGCATGAAACAAATAAATCACAAAAAAATAGAAGAAAATATACAATATAAAAAAAGATGTGAAATCAAAATGTGCTGCAAGTACATAAAGGTGCTTTCCAACGGCGCTTAAGATGACACAACTACATATACACAGCTAAAATGCTGTGTTCATACATTCCATTACTCATATCGCGGTCATTTTAATAATTTGTGCAGATAAAATGTAACATCTAGACATTTGCCTAGATGTCCGCGGCCTGGAAGTCAAATACTTGGCGTGGCCAGGTAAGGTATTCTCAGATCATAAATATACCTATACCTTCCCTTTCCCAGGCTTTCAGATAATTTGTCAGTTTAAAACTCTGACAATATGAGTACATTTTCATTATATTGCGTTTTAAAATAATTCTAAGATCATTCATCGACACCGATACCTTTCCTCTCACAATCTTTCAGATAATTTGTCAATAAAACCCTGCCAATATGAATACACTTTCATTATTTTACGTTTTTAAATAATTCTTATTCATCGACAGCTTGACCTTGCCTGGCCACCCCAAGTATTTGACTTCCAGGCCGCGGACATCTAGGCAAATGTCTAGATGTTACATTTTATCTGCACAAATTATTAAAATGACCGCGATATGAGTAATGGAATGTATGAACACAGCATTTTAGCTGTGTATATGTAGTTGTGTCATCTTAAGCGCCGTTGGAAAGCACCTTTATGTACTTGCAGCACATTTTGATTTCACATCTTTTTTTATATTGTATATTTTCTTCTATTTTTTTGTGATTTATTTGTTTCATGCACTTGGCGTATTTTTTTACTTTTTTTTATGGGGATCATATGGACTTCGACGGATTTCAGCCTACTCTGAGTAGTTCAATTTTTTGTCACTAGTTGGCGTATCAAAATTCTTGGTTTCCCAATACCTGCGTCGTCCATATTTGTCACGCCACACTAGCGCCACCATTCCCGCGGTGGTAGTTTCCTTTGCCAATAGTAATACTTATTAGACAATTCATGAAGTATATAGACCATTATGTAAATGAGAGAGAAAATAAAATATAAGGCGATAAGATAGTCATACAGAATCAATAATAATAATAATAGTGATACCTGGTTGTGTAATGAATAAGAGAAAAGGTGAAATTTAACCGGCCAGCGGGTCAACCAATGGGATGTTTACAGTGTGTGTTCCTTTCCTTCGCGGATGTCTACAGGTCCGTTCTTACTACTAGATATTAAGTATAATCGTCGAATATAAACACTGTCTCACAGTTGGACTCGAAAACGTCCAAAATGCTGTGCACCACTCGACGGGCCGTCCGTACTGAGCGAGAGTCCGAACAAAAACGACGCAGTACGTAACAATATTCGTCACAACATTGAACGGGGATCCGTTTGATAAAGTTTTTTTAATGGTGGGGAGGCCGGACTATGTGACGCGCTGCTTGCCTTTGCAGAATTTGCAACTTACCTGTGTCTGCAGCGAAGATACCTACATACCTATGTACATATGAAGAGAAGAGAAGAAGATCTTTCAATAGAATAAAGTACCTGTGCATAAATATTTTTATAAGCTTATTTCCAAATTGCCAAGCCACGCCATCGTTTTCCGGGTCGAAACAATTTTCTAATGCATCGCGCGTAATTCTTTATGCATAAATAACAAAAGAAAAATAGCTTAAAACGAAGAGTACACTGCTTCGTTATAATGACACACTTTCTTCGAATCTTCTGCACTTTCGTTATCCAAAGATTCGCGGCATTCCCGCCACCTATGTAACTTTCCGTAACTATGCGTTATGGGGGAGATATAGTAGGATAACATGAACCGTCCGCGGTCATAAGAATTTCCGGATTGTGCATGAAACAAAGAAGAGTAGGTAAGGTTCATGCATAAAGCCGCGAAGTTCTCGGCGCAGCACGTATTGGAAATGCGGGGCTGCGTCTCAACGGAAACCCGGTTTGCTAGCTTCACAATTTTTAAAGCGTGCCGTGTAATAGAAAAGTCGAGGAAGTTGTCAAGTTTCCAACTATTACCATTCTTGTCTCACTATTTTTAACGAGCCGCGTGGAAATTTCATTTTTATCGCAACGCTCCCGTGTAACTTTCGGTGGAAAATACACCGCTCCAACTTTCAGAGGGTACGCTTCCTAGAGTTTGTTTAAGGGACCGTCATAAGAATAAGAGATTTACCGGACTACGGAAATGATTCTACCTTGAACAATTGTACCTACACGGAGGTTCGGTCTAAACTGTTCCATATTTAGTGACGTATTTGCAATTTCAATGATTTATATGTTGTTCTTGTTTTTTAGTCTAAATAAGCATATATATTTAAAATATATTTTATGAAAAAATTCTAACTTCAAATGCACGTGATAAAACTAATTTGATAAAAAAAATTTTGAACAAAAGTTAGTCAGTATTCGGTTGACAACAAATTGCAAAAGTAAATATTGATAAAAAAACTTTTTATTCAATAAAAAATCGAGATCACCTCAATTTTTTTTAATGCAACTGTACATTTTTTTCTACACCAATCGATGCATCTATATATTCTGGTTAAAAAAGTATTGGGGTATATAAGTCGAAAACTGATTAGTTCAGAAGTTATGATTTTTGTCCCGATTTCCCATTGATTCAACGCACTGTGGCGTCGGCGGGCCAGGCGATCCAGTACACGTAGTGGCATATATGACGTCACTTAGCTTGGATTGGCTCGGCGTTGACATGACGTCACGGCGTCACCAATCAAATATAAGTATTCCCCTTCTCCTACACCGTATGACGTCATATAGGCCAGCACACCGCCATTTTTTCAGTACGCCTGGCAACCCTGGTTCTTATCTTGCCGTTATAAATTTTCGAAATCCAAGTGACGATAAGTGGTCGAAACTACAACACAGGTTTTTGAATTTGTTGATAAAGATCTCCCTCAATCGCCTATCATTTTGAGTGGCGATTTTAATATAAATTTTCCTCCAGCAGAGGGGGCATAACCTTTGATTGAGGTTTTAGATCGTAAATTTAATTTGAAGACGATTAGGTAAGGATCGCAATGTGATCACCATATAAACCCGGAAGTATAATAAAATTGACGTAATTTTCCAATATTTAGATAAATTACAATCAAATACATTCGTTTCATACTTTAGTTATCTTAAGCCAATAATTGTCTCTTTTCTGGAATACGAATCTATGGAAACTTCGTAATAACGAATCAAAATATTCAATAAATTATGTACCTATGCTCATTGAGAATTCCCTCGCAAACCTAACCTATTTCGTGTACATATAGTGCGGACGTATTTTTTCCTGTGCCAGGGGCAAGCGCCTACCTCTGGAAGGAAGATTATTCATTTCCAATTATTTCGATACTGAGCAAAAATAGATAGCTATAGACAAACGTTCCACATTTGTTTCAATTTTCCAGTCTTGTTTTCCAAACTTTCTGACAATGAGTTGCGAATTGGTATGTTCGTCTTGCCGTCGTTATTTCGGGCCGACCTTTTTGTTTAGGCTTTATAGCACCTCAACACTATTCAAAGGCTGGGGATACTTGAGGGAGTAGAGAAAGTTATTCAAACTCTAGTATATCGAAAATATGCCATGACAATGGAACCTGTATTATTCAGACTAATTGAGGGCTCGGATGCAATAAGGGGACTAGCGCTCGAAAATGGGAAAAATTATTGTCCAAACGCTATGAAATATTGGAAAATTAAATGTTGTTAAACTGTATTTTAAAAAATATAGTGTTGTAAAGCTCGTCACGACACACATTTTTTCTATTCACAGTTTGTTTATCGAATCATTACTATTCGAGCTAAAAATTATAAACGAAAAATTTTTCATCGTTCAAAATCATTATTTCTTTAAACATAAATTGCGATAATTTGAGTAAATATTAAGGGGTCGTTATGAGACGTGAAACATAAAACTCAGAAAACTCTAGCGAAGCCGTAAAATGTATGCACAAAACCCTTATGTTAACAAATGTAATAATATTTCATTAAAAGGTAATACTGGATATAACCCATGTTTTTCAAAGTTCGCCGTTAAAAAGTATCGAGGCAATTTTGAGGTACATATAACTTGCAGCGACAAAGTATTTCCTTAATATACAAGGAAGATTTTCACCAATTTTCACACTGATTAATAAATAATTGTAGAAGATATGACGATATATATAAATCTCCCGCGCCACCAATAGTCAACAGCCGCGTGTAATGGGCTATTTAGCAGTCTTAGCATTCGCGTTGACAGTTGGCGCCGTGGGAGAATTATATATATATCGTCATAACTTCTACAATTATTTATTAATCAGTGTGAAAATTGGTGAAAATCTTCCTTGTATATTAAGGAAAAACTTTGTCGCTGCAAGTTATATGTACCTCAAAATTGCCTCGATTCTTTTTAACGGCGAACGTTGAAAAACATGGGTTATATCCAGTATTACCTTTTAATGAAATATTATTACATTTGTTAACATAAGGGTTTTGTGCATACATTTTGCGGCTTCGCTAGAGTTTTCTGAGTTTTATGTTTCAAGTCTCATAACGATCCCTTAATATTTACTCAAGTTATCGCAATTTATGTTTAAAGAAATAATGATTTTGGACGATGAAAATTTTTTCGTTTATAATTTTTAGCTCGAATAGTAATGATTCGATAAACAAACTGTGAATAGAAAAAATGTGTGTCGTGACGAGCTTTACAACACTATATTTTTTAAAATACAGTTTAACAACATTTAATTTTCCAATATTTCATAGCGTTTGGACAATAATTTTTCCCATTTTCGAGCGCTAGTCCCCTTATTGCATCCGAGCCCACAATTATAATTTAAATTGCAATAAACTATAAGCATATTTTCTACATTTGCCGTAGTTTATTTATGAAATTTATCGGTTAAAATTGATTTATAAACGGAGAACGAACGATCCACATCACATGATGTGTTTGTGGCAAATCTTTTACTGCAGTACTGTTATTGAACTTCTGCAGGGCTCTCAGCAACTTCCCTTAAAATTTCACCGATTCGTGATACGGTTTTGTAAACGGCATTCCTCTTCAAAATTGCATTTCATTACTAATGAATTATAAGAAGCTATAAAAAAAAATTTAAAAAATTGAAACCGATCTCAAAAAAAAATAAAACTGCACTAAAAAGTAAGAAATAATTTCTTCCCTTATTTGATCTACGACTGAATTCTGAGGAGTAATGCGGGGAAAAACATTAAAAAAAAAAATACATACGGGTCGAATCTATAACCTCCTCCTTTTTGAAGTGGGTTAAAAATAGGAGAAAACTAAATATACTGTTGCCGTGGAATGTAAAACAATGTTGATTTAATCGAATATCCAGCTAATCAGTGTTCTGATAAAATCGAGGTTTTGCTGTATACTCGTGACCACATAACAAATAATTTATTTCGATTGAACTTGAGTTGAAAGATCAGATCACTGTAATCTCGCCTCGTCATTGCAACGCGTACGTACATATACTGCCCATCTGAGATAAATGACTTTTAATATTTCGTGTTAAGTTATCATATGTAGGTAAATATTAAATCTAGACAAAAAGGTATCTAAATATCTGTGACAAAGCCGTAAAATATTTCATAACCTCCAAACGAGACTTTGGTACATACGCCCCAAATCTGGCATCGATTTCACATAAGTCCGAAATATAAACTGTTTTATCTTCAGTTTCAATGCAGATGTGGCTTTCTTATTTAATATACATATGGTAAACCATTTCTGCGCTATCTGACAGCAATAACTCAATTCCAGCGAAGGTTGCAAATACGTCCTAAATTAACAGGGCAGTATAAACGAAGCGAAACGCAATTGTAATTGTAAAAAACAGGATTTAAAACATATAGTTTGCCAATGCCCGTGCTCGATATTCAAAGAATAGAATTAATTAAGAAATTGTAATTTTTAAAGGCGTTGAAAGGTTGAAAAATATAGGGAGAAAGTGATGTCAAACTTCAAGTGTCGTTATTTTCTCATAAAATGTCCTTTTTGTAATTTTTTCTGGTCTAGTCCACGAGCGAGTTCCATGCCATTTAATAATCGGACATTGTTTTTTATTTCAGGCCAATGGTTTAGGTGCTACAGGTTCCACCGATTCGGATGAATTTTTCGACGCCTCGACTTTAACGGCTCCCCAGTGCCGTCTGTAATGATTAATTATAAAACAAAAAATATATTTCTATAGTTCCAGACATCCTTAATACAATGCAAAAAGTCCCATTAAATTATATGCAGTAGTTTTCCTTCAATTAATTCCTGAAGATCACCTATTTTTGTGGGCTCTAGACCGGAACATCGTTCATTATCCCGAAAAATTAATTTGCTACAAAATGGCGGCTGTTCAAATTAAAATATCGATTTTCGCCGCAAAAATCGCTCATTTTTCATGTGTAAAACAAAAACTACGCAACGGAAATGAAAAAGCCACGATTAAGGACAAGATAATTTAATATACTAACTAAATTCCGTCGAATTTTTCATTTCAGATGAATCTGGTCAAAGTTAGAGTGATCACCGCAAACTACTGGAAAAAAAAATCGCTGCCGGGAGATCACTGATATTTCTTTTATTTATTTATATTTTCCATTGGAATAATTACTACAAGTAATATAAGATGTACACTTTCTAATACATAAAGGTTTGCTTAAAAAACTCTTCAAGTTTTTCCCCCCAAAAATCCCGAAAATACTTGCGTTTTCAGACCTTGCAGGTAGGCATAACCCCTTAAGAAAGAAAATTACGATACAGAATGCTTGTTTCACACAGGTCTTTTATTCTTCAGATGTGCTAGGTTAAGTGTACGTATAAAGTGTTCTAATGAGCGTGGTGGGCCCACGAAGACTGTGGTAGTGAAAAAATAAATTTCAGGATAAAACAAACTGGCTCTCATATTAGGAACCCATTTTTTATCTGCGTAAGGTAAAAGTACCAATAACTGGACACTTAAGGATATCAAAGTAGTATAGCTTAAAAATCGACTAAAAGTAAATGTTCTTTTTAACAAAAGTGTCAATACTCAGATAAATGTTACTTCTTTCTATCAAATGAGCTACTAAAAATTTGCTTTCAGTGCGTTATTTTAATTAAATTGAGTAAAAACACAAGTAGTTATATGTACCAGTGCATGGACAATAGAATTCTGATTTGTTCCAGCGTCCCATATTTGGTGTCCCAACATCTGGTCAATGGGGAAGATGATGCAAAGCACGGCGCAGAGGGCGCCACTAGTGTTTTTGTGAATGGTTTGCGCGCGAAAAAAGCAAATACAATTTTAGGTTATGTTGAAAGTGTAGCATGAAATTGACTAAAAATATGACTTGAAAATAAAAAAACTGGTAATTTATGTACAATATACTTGCACTTACATTTTTGATATACAAAGATTTGAGAAAACACAGACACATTACCGGTTGGACAATGCGGTCAGGTATTGGGACTTCCCTTAAGCGTTCAAAATGCCGACAGGCCTACCAACTGGACGGCTGGTCAGTTATTGGGACAGCGTGTAGAGGACAAGATTATTATGTACCGGTACATGAACACCAATATTTTTAATTAAAATCAACATTAACCGATCAATGTTTTGTTTTGTATGTAACAAGAAACTTCTTGAGATTCTGTACATGCGTTTTTTTCTCAGAAAAACGTTATATAATGATTATTATCACCTTAACAACTAACTGTATTTTTCTAAAGAATTACTTAAGAAATCTACACAGAATTCAAGCGTACGCACCTCCGATATTTAAAGACTGTTTTATATATTAAACTTTGCATCTAAGGCTTTCTTAATTTTTTATATAAGAGATCAAGTTGCAAAATCTAGAGACGCGGTAGCGTCTCGACGCCAAGTACAGGAAAGACACCCTGTATATGTCGACTGTCGCTACCGCTATCATTTACTCGAGAAACGGCTAATCCAACCTAACCTGAAACTTATTTCATTAATATCTCATCACGCCTGCAATATTTTCTAAATTTAAAGACATTTTTCTTATGTAAACCGCATATAAGCTTTCGAATAAGACCAAATTTCAATAAAATCTGTCCACGCATAACAGAGATATCATAATATCGTATCAGGGATCTGTCGAAAACGGTAAGATTTTCTTCTGATTCTGATTCTCCTTCAAGAAAATTTTCGTCAACATAATACGTATACGCGTTACACGCACACCTTCCGCCAAAAGAAACTAACACATGTTTCGTTCGTCAAACGCTATTACGTTACCTTCACTATGCAATCTACTCCAAATTTTGACAGCTTACAGTCAGGTTATAAACCTGGCCAGTGTCAACTAAGGAAAGTTGTCAAAATTTTCTGAAATGTCACGAGTTTTTACACCACAATCCACACAAGACACTGAATTATTGTCTCAATTAACAAGGTAAGTCGCCAAAATTTTTTAATAGAATTTTTATGGGGATTTATTTTTATACCAGCAAATTATTTTTAATTTAGGGTTTTTATGTAAAGCTTATCCCCATAAAAACTTCAAAAAAGTAAAAAAATTACGCCAAGTACATGAAATCAAATAAATCACAAAAAATATAATATAATATAATATATATTAAAAATTATCTGAAGTCATTCCCTATGCAAATTATCTTTGTGAAAAGAAGTGATATCCCCATAAAAAACTTCAAAAAAGTAAAAAAATTACGCCAAGTACACGAAATCAAATAAATCACAAAAACTAGAAGATAATTACAAAATAAAAAAAAGTTGTGAAATCAAAATGAGCTGCAAGTACATAAAGGTGCTTTCCCGCAGCGTGCAAAGGTGACACTGTGTAACGCAATGTAAGATTCGGTGCTTTCCAACTGCGCTTAATAATATTAAGCAGATATATTTTTATAGAAATAAATATTTCAATACCAATAAATATTTTATTCAAAATACTTGGCGCTGCGAAACCGAAAAAATGTTAATTGTCTTATTAATAGTAATTTAATAAATTACAATAACTCCCTTACAATCTAAAATACATAAACATATACATATTAGAAACGCAGTCAGATTTATTCTACATATATTTAATTCTAATATCATACGTAGCATATGCACACGCACACATACACACATTCACGAATGCACGCACAAGAAAGAAAGAAAAAAATTAATGCAATTTATACATATGTATTCAGTTTAGCAACACCAATGCGGTGAGCAGCGCCAAGTATTTTGAATAAAATATTTATTGGTATTGAAATATTTATTTCTATAAAAATACATCTGCTTAATATTATTAAGCGCAGTTGGAAAGCACCGAATCTTACATTGCGTTACACAGTGTCACTTTTGCACGCTGCGGGAAAGCACCTTTATGTACTTGCAGCTCATTTTGATTTCACAACTTTTTTTTATTTTGTAATTATCTTCTATTTTTTGTGATTTATTTTATTTCGTGTACTTGGCGTAATTTTTTTACTTTTTTAAAGTTTTTTATGGTAACATATACTCCCAACAATATTGTTCTAAACTTTCTATGAAGCTTAGTAAAAATATAAATGTCATTGGTGTCCAGGTATTGGGACGTGTCCAGTTATTGGTACTTTTACTATATTTGAATGACTTTCGTTTTTATTTTATTACGAAGAAACCGAATCTTTCTTATAGTACTTCCCACTAGGGTGCTAAACAATACATATTCAACTTTCAAAACGTGCATCGAATTTTAATAAAAGTGTTTTCAGTCAAGAGTTATGATGTTTTTAAGAAATGGGTCTCAGATTCAGCTACTTTACCCTATAACATTCTATTGTAAGTTTCTCTGAGCTGGAATAAAAAAAAAACTTGACTTAAAAATTTGTTAAGGTCCGTGTTAATGTACGAACAGATTCGAACTAGTATTTAGGCATGCCAATTACCATTTCCTGCCGCAATCATTTTCTAAATTAAACTCACATCGCAATCTATTGACATTTTACATAGCGAGGGGAGAGGCGCCTACCTTCCGATTCGGTAAACTGTTTCGCGCGTGTAAATAAAATCGTGATCCCTCTGCACAAATAGCATTCCGCAGATAGAGAATTACCACCTCGTCTGAGGAGAAATAAAATTTCATGGTGCTCGTGTCCCAATTCCTCGAACGCAAATAGCCGTTTATGCGGAAGTTTTCCGGAGTCCTCTCTCTCTCTCTCTCGTCGTTTGGCGGTAAATGCCAGGACTGTATGTACACTCGGTGCCCGGAGGGCCTGCTTTGTTATAGCCCACAAACCTCTGATACCGTGGCATACTTCATCATGGACCGCGGAGTATTTCAAATACTCTTGGCACGGAGTACTTGCACACTAGTCGGGCTACGCAGGAAGAGCACATTCCCAGTTCCGGCCGGGCTTAGCTCGATGGCCGACGAGTTTGAAAATCTTCGGGGTGATGAAGAATCGACGATGCACGTTAGAAGCTTCCCCGAGCAATTTCACTCCCGCGATCTAATATTTTCTATAATGGCATGCAATTAGATGGGCAAGACTGAACGGAATTTCTGGCCTGCGAATCAAGATCGTTGCAGTTTTCATGGGAATAACTGGGTGACCGAATGCTTGCATTATTATGCATAGCAGATAATATTTGTTTTGTACAGGTAGAGTAGTGTTTTCGCAGTTGATTTGTAAAAGATTCTTTGACGCCGGTAGATCGTCAAAATATACCGCGCAGCAGAGATGGGCAAAATTTTTATTCAAATAAAATTTCGAGTAACGAATAAAAGGTAAACAAATTATTCGTCATTTTTTTTTTAACTTGTATTCGGTATTCAAAATGTTATTTAAATAAAAATTTTGCATATCTGTTGCCGCGTGGTAAATTAATTAAATAGACTCGACTGTGGAATTTCACAACGTTGAGATTTAAAATTGTAGGCGAAGAACACTGTTTTTCAAGAAAATACAAAATGTTAAAAGTGTAGCATGCAGAAAAGGAGCTTTGAGAAACACTGATCATCGAGACGTTTCTCGAACACGCTTGTAGGCCGCCCGTGAGGAGAGACGTGCGGGCGCGGAAGCCGCGGCTCGCGAGACCCGCGCTTAGCGACGCGTCTGTTGATTTCTGCGGCCGCGGATAGCAACGACTGGGTATAAATTAGAGGCCCGCAAAGGCATTTTTCTTCTTAGCTGCTCCGAGAGAGAGAGGACGAGGCAGGGGGTGGACAGTAGTATAGGCGCCGTGAAGAAACATAGTTCATCCCGTTTTGAGTATACACTAGATGGCGTTGTTTCGCCCCCCACGCCCCTCACTCCGCTGGCGCTAGGTTGCGTCTGTCTTCGTTGCACTCAGTAATCAGTTCAAATCAGTTGCACGTGGCCGCCATTCACTGCCATTGTATCTGATTGTCAGCAATCATCAGCAATTGTCAGTGATATTTTTGTCGGTAAAGTGCAGTAAATTGTATTCATTGTAAATCTCATGTAATTATCAAATACGGTATTTTTTTACTTTGTAACAAACAATTAATTGAAAACCCAATACCTCGTAACGCCTCATAACCTATGATAACCTATATATGAGGTGCGGTTTGGAAATCCACGAGGTTATGACAGCAAGTCATATGAAACATGTATTTTCCCTTCAATTTTTCAAAAAGGAATAACAGATGGACTGTAATCTTGATATATAATAAAAAAATTCTTTAAAACAATTTCATTACCTTTTTCTTATTCATAAAACACACTTTTGTGAATAAGAACTTAATAAAATGAAGAGACCAATAGAGAAATATGCAGAAATACATAATTAGTTATTACAAATAGTTACTGTAACAACTAATTATGTATTTCTGTATGTTTCTCTATTGGTCTCTTCATTTTATTAAGTTCTTTAATTATATATCATCACATTATCTGAATAATATCTCCATCATCTGAACGGCCATCTATTATCTTATCTTGGGGTTCTGAGTATACACTAGATGGCGTCACTGGCGTCTATCCTTCTTCACTCTTAAGCATTGGAGTGTCCACCCCCTGGGACGAGGTACGATACACGGCCGCTCGCGGACAGCTTAGGGACTCCGGCAGGAGCAGGGGATGGACACTCCAATGCTTAAGAGTGAAGAAGGATAGACGCCAGTGACGCCATCTAGTGTATACTCAGAACCCCAAGATAAGATAATAGATGGCCGTTCAGATGATGGAGATATTATTCAGATAATGTGATGATTAAAGAACTTAATAAAATGAAGAGAGCAATAGAAAAACATACAGAAATACATAATTAGTTGTTACAGTAACTATTTGTAATAACTAATTATGTATTTCTGCATATTTTTCTATTGGTCTCTTCATTTTATTAAGTTCTTATTCATAAAAGTGTGTTTATGAATAAGAAGAAGGTAATGAAATTGTTTTAAAGAATTTTTTTATTATATATCTAGAGACGCGGTAGCGTCTCGACGCCAAGTACAGGAAAGACACCCTGTATATGTCGACTGTCGCTACCGCTATCATTTACTCGAGAAACGGCTAATCCAACCTAACCTGAAACTTATTTCATTAATATCTCATGACGCCTGCAATATTTTCTAAATTTAAAGGCATTTTTCTTATGTAAACCGCATATAAGCTTTCGAATAAGACCAAATTTCAATAAAATCTGTCCACGCATGACAGAGATATCATAATATCGTCTCGTGGATCTGTTAGAAACGGTAAGATTTTTCTTCTGATTCTCCTTCTGATTCACCAACCAAATTTCGTCAAACATGATACGTATATACGCGTTACACGCACACCTTCAGCCAAACGAAACTAGTGTATGTTTCGTTCGTCGACTCTCGGGATCATGACGCCTCTCGCGACGGCCAGGGGAATTAAACAGATAACCTACCAACTGTCATCGCTTTATATAACCTACCAAGTGTCAAATATGAAAAGTTGTCAAAATTTTCTGAAATGTCACTAGTTTTTACACCACATAAGACTGAATTATTGTCTCAATTAACAAGGTAAGTCGCCAAAATTTTTTAATAGACTTTTTATGTAGAGTCACAGACTTGGAAGTTGTGCGGAGAAGGTTCGAATCGACAGAGAAGCATCTTCTTTCGCATAACTCTGAAAATTTGTACCATGCATGTACAAAATAATATATATATATATTTTTATACCAGTAAACTATTTGTAATTTCGAGTTTTTATGTAAAGCTTATATATATATATAGAAATGAAGGGGACGCAGAGGCTTGGAGGTTGTCCGGAGGAGGTTATTACATAGACAGCGAAGCATCTTCTTTCGCGCATCAATATTACAGTCCATCTGTTATTCCTTTTTGAAAAATTGAAGGGAAAATACATGTTTCATATGACTTGCTGTCATAACCTCGTGGATTTCCAAACCGCGCCTCATATATAGGTTATCATAGGTTATGAGGCGTTACGAGGTATTGGGTTTTCAAAATACCGTATTTGATAATTACATGAGATTTACAATGAATACAATTTACTGCACTTTACCGACAAAAATATCACTGATAATTGCTGATGATTGCTGACAATCAGATACAATGGCAGTGAATGGCGGCCACGTGCAACGTGCAACTGATTTGAACTGATTACTGAGTGCAACGAAGACAGACGCAACCTAGCGCCAGCGGAGTGAGGGGCGTGGGGGGCGAAACAACGCCATCTAGTGTATACTCAAAACGGGATGAACTATGTTTCTTCACGGCGCCTATACTACTGTCCACCCCCTGGGCAGGAGAGTTCGGCGATAATACCTGGACGCCTGCTGGAGGGATTCGCACTAGAGTCTGTTCCTGGACGCTCGACCGATGTGGAGAGTACGGCGATAATACCTGGACGCCTATCGGTCGAGAGAGTACAGAGCATCTCATTAGAAAGAGGAGAGTACGGGAGAATTATTCCTGGACGCCCGTTCGGTATGGAGAGTTCGGCGATAATACCTGGACGCCAACCGAACGGGAGAGTACAGAGTAACTCCTGGACGCCTCGTTAAATAGAGAGGAGAGTACGGGAGAATATTCCTGGACGCCCGTTCAGTATGGAGAGTTCGGCGACAATACCTGGACGCCAGCTGAACGGGAGAGTACAGAGTAACTCCTGGACGCCTCAGTAGAGTAGAGTCACGAAAGTACAAAGCCCCTTTTCTTAAATACCCGATCGTTGAGAGAGGAGAGTACGGGAGAATATTCCTGGACGCCCGTTCGGTATGGAGAGTTCGGCGATAATACCTGGACGCCAACCGAACGGGAGAGTACAGAGTAACTCCTGGACGCCTCATTAGAATAAAGCCAAGTGCCGTCTGCACAATAGAATTTTGAAATTGTAAAACTCAACGAGACATAAAAAGTCTGCCTTTCGAAATTTGTAGCCCCGTCCTACCAAACCATGTATTCCTTCCTGATCCGAATAAATTTTGTCTGTTGTTACGTCCGAAACCGATGGGTGTGTGATTTCCGGAACGTAAAGGGATCTTGCCCCGTCGCCTCCGGCGTAACCGTAATCTCTCAGGCCGGTCACGCTTTTTGGAGTACTGTGCAGGGCAGGTGGATTGGCATTTTGCAGATCGAGGAGGAAAAGAACGATTTGTGTTTCGTCTTGGGACCGTCAGCCAGACACATCAGTAGGGCTACAGCTGACGGCCCCTGCCCCAGACAAACGGGAACTAAGAGGAATAAACTTGGAACTTGTATATATACGAACGAGATTAGAGTTGGGGACTTGTGAGAAGATTAGACATCTAGCGGCGCTGGCGAAGACTAACCAGGCGCGGACCCATGGTGGGGCTGGGACGTGACACTGTACAGAATATATCCTTGTTCCTGACAATCCCAAAGGCTACAATTCGAGTATTGTGGGGCAAGAGTGCGCGCTTAAAGTTTAGACTTCCCGAAAATCCTTGGTATTACACTGGCAGTCATATCATTGTGGAAAAAATAATTACTATCCCTTATTACTCGATAGGCAGTGACTTCGTGCAAATTTAACCCGGCACAGATTATATAAAATAAATATTTCCAAGAAGTGTCAAATCCGAACTTTTACATACAATAGTTGTGGTAATATAGCGAAACGACTAATAGTTTACAATTCATTTTTTTTAATCAAGGTAACAGTAATAGCACGTGCTATTGTAGGCACGTAGGATCGTTGCTACTGGAACATTGCAGTGGCAACGTGTGCGCAATATCACAGAATATTGTAGGATCGTTGCCACTGGAACATTGCAGTGGCAACGTGTGCGCAATATTACAGAATATTGTTGGAGCGTTGCCACTGGAACATTGCAGTATGCGCAATATTGCAATAACGTTGCCATTCAAATATTGCACGGCAATATTGCAGCATCGTACCTGCAATATTGCAATGCAACCTGCAATAACGCAATATTGCGGCAACCTTCCTGCAATAACGCAATATTGCAGCAACCTTCCTGCAATAACGCAATACTGCAGCAACCGTGCTGCAATAACGCAATATTGCAGCAACCTTCCTGCAATAACGCAATATTGCAACAACCTTCCTGCAATAACGCAATATTGCAGCAACCATCCTGCAATAACGCAATATTGCTGCAACCTTCCTGCAATAAACCTGCAACGAAGTGTGCTGTATGGGACACAACATTACCCGCGCCTTCGTAGGTTGCGCATCAGTTTTCCGGAGGAACAGTGTTTTCTTCTTCACACGCGGGACAAATTATTTTTTCTACGGACCTTGATGGTTGGGCTGTTCTCTTTTCGGAACCGATTTGTTTTATTCCTTTCAAAATTTTTCAGAAGTAGATGTTATTTTTTGGATTTTTTTTTGCTTTTCTAATTATTTCTTTGCATCTTTGGGTGCCTAGGAAACTTCATGCTGAATTTGAACCTTTTAGGACATCGGAAAGTATGAAAAAAGCCTCTAGGCAGAGGTTGCTAAAAATTCATCAGATACCTTAAGACTCAGTCCTGATTTTTGCACGAAAAAATCAGGATTGCAACTTTAAATAGCCGCCATTTTGTTTTAAATTAATATTTCGGAAATTCCCTCCGTTAATCAGAGGATACATTAATACACTAACGTAATCTTTTTTGAAAACCAAAGTTTTGAAAAAGACTTCTTGGATGTCGGTTGTTACTTTCTTATAATCGTTAATATTTTTCTACAAAAAAATTACCAAATGATCCTTAACTGTTGCTGTTTTAAGTGCAAAAAGTTCTGTAAAAATATATGCTTCCCCTTAAGCGTCTTATTATACAGGATTCTTGCAGCTAACAAGAAGCCAACTTCATCCATGTATGGCATGCTAACCTTTACATCACCTGGGCAAGGAGATTTCAATTTCGATCGCAAATGTATAACAGGGAAGCACGGATTTGGATATTCTAGCACCTTTCTTTCCCTCTTTTTCATCATTCGCTAAATTTGCACCTCGAAGCTTCCATTGTTTGATTTAAAATTTCCTCGTTCGGGGTTATTTCGAGGTAATACAGTGCGGGCCACGGGAATCTGACGATGTTTAAAGTGCGATAGGTTGGTAACACTGACATTTAGACGGAAAGCGAACTCATTGCGTGCTTGCGTAACTGATACCATTTAAGTGACATAGAAGCAGTAGTTTGGTGTACGCCAGTGTTTCTCAAACTTTTTCAGGCCACCGCCCTAGGGTTTATACAAAAACCGACTTTTGAGAAAACCGGTTTTCGAATTCCACTATTCCCAAAAAAACCGGTTAAACCGGTTTTCGAATTTTTCACAAAAAAAATGTAATTAAAATAGTAAATAAATATTTGTACTTATTTTAAAAATTTTCAGTTTCCATAATATTATGGAATTACAGAAATATAACAAAATAAAATATACTCCATCTACATATACAAAATCAAATAAATTAAAAAAATTAAAATAACTAAAATCCGTACAAATGCGTACAATATTTACGCATCTACAAAAATATAATACAATAAAATAGACTGCATACAAAACCAGATGAAAAAAAATAAAATCACTAAATCCGTACAAAATATGAATCTTTTAAAAGGTGGTACCGAATTATAAATCTTTATTCCATTTAGTATTTTTCACCAGAAAATATGAACCCATGAAGATTAGTTTCGCAGTAAACTGTTACCTATTACAATATGCTTCTATCCGAGGAGATTTCAAGTCAAAATGTCAAGGTTTTTAATGAAATATTGAATTCTTTACTTAATGGTGTTTTAAATTTTAAAATCGGTTTTCGAATTTTGCAAAATAAATAAAAACCGGTTTTCAAACCCGGTTTTTAAAAATCGACAAACCCTACACCTACTACAACTTAGATCTATCAAATTATTCCAACCGCCCTCTGCGATATACACGGTGTCCCATTTTAATCTTTCCACGCAGTCATCTAAATAACATTTAGGATCGCATCGCCGCAACGCAACATTGTGCGTTACCACAGTTACGACTACCCCGAGCATTTTAAAGCTGCAGTCCGTGGAATAATTGATATAAACAATATTTTATTCACATAAGAGAATTTGCGTGCGCATTTACAAGTTTTCACACTTAATGAACATTGTTGGGTAATCATGTGCAACTTCGTGTTATTAAAATCCTAATCGCCCCCATTTCCACACCCTTTTGTCTGACGCCACCGCCCTCTTAATGCCTAATGCCCCCCTAGACAATTTAAACACCCCCCCAGTGGACCGGTTGCGTCGACATTGAGAAACACTGGTGTACACCGTGCATTTGCGGTAGAAACATTTTTTAAAATTGGTGATTTAGTTGCAATTATACAGCGATTACTCCGTTGTCATTTCAACATCCCACGCCACGCTGCCGTTCTCGCAACACGGAAATAATAAAGATATTTTTAAACAATTTCGAAACCAGAAAAATGACGACTCGAACTTCCCCTAATTTCACGTGGACTGCAATATATTTCAATATCATCGAAATCATTCAGATCGAGGTACAAAAGTGATGGAGTCTGGGCCCAAAATTAAATTTTGCAAAATTTGGCAAAATTTCTATTTTATGTTATCAAAACGCGAATAAAAAAAATTAAGTTTATTCCTCAAATAATCTAAAGTTAAAGTAACTTTTATTTGATGCGCTATTTAAATAGTTTTTTATTCGGTTAATGCCCAACTCTGGCTGGAGTAACACTCGCCCCGCCACACCCTGTATGCCTAATGAAGATGCATAGTAAAGTGAATTCATTGTTAGATAATCCTCGCCGATAACCCAAACCTGCGAAGTTCCTAACCTCGGCTCTGTTTCCCTTTCCAGCCTATTTAACCGGCTTTCTCCATCGCTTAAGTTGTGATCGTTATTCCAAGTTTAATTCGCCTTTTATGCGCGACATCGAGCAGCCTTGTGCCGTCAGCTCTGCGCGCAGAACACTTTTCCTCGAGCGCGGACATATTCCAACGGTTGCCTAAATAAAAATTTGTTAGAGAAAATATTGGATATCTTCTATGAGGTCAACTGTTACTAAATAGTATGCTGTCGTTCATAATGTGTAACGATAAATATTATCCAATTATGTATGTGGAGAGTACTTGATTAAGGAAATGTCCCTGAAAGAAATTATGTTACTTGTATTATTAACCAACGAATTATTTCTGAAGGCTTATCGTTAGTTTGAGCATAATTCTAAATCTATTATCTTTGCCATTAGAAATGGAAAACGAAACGGTAGGTTCTTCTAAAACTAGTATTGTGCAAATTATACTGTATATAATTAATTATACGTTATATGTATTAGGGTGGAGTGAAAAAAACTTTTTTTCGATGATCAATTTCTAATAGTGCGGAAAAGTTGTCTACTTGGCCCAATAAAACGTGTAAAAAATTTCAGCCCGATCGGATAATTTCTTCTGTGTGCACCAAAGGCCTTAACTTTCAAAATTTTAGTACAAAACTTAAAATTAAAAAAAAAAAAAAAAAAAAAAAATACAAAATACATAAAAAAGCAATTAAATTATAAAAAAAAAAATATATAAAATACAAAAACAAGGAGCCCGACGTACAGCTACCTCCGCGTGGTTGGTTCTGGGCCACTTGTTCCGTTAGGAAAGTGAGCGAAGAGCTGCATGTTTTTATAGTTTACAGTGCCATTCCTATCGTTCCGAAACCAGCCACGGGTGTTTCTTTGCGTCATTTACGCAACAAATATAGTCTTGGGTATAAAAAAAGGTAGAATCCACCAGCTGAAGAAAGTTGCAGTTTCTTAAGTTTTGTACTAAAATTTTGAAAGTTAAGGCCTTTGGTGCACACAGAAGAAATTATCCGATCGAGCTGAAATTTTTTACACGTTTTATTGGGCCAAGTAGACAACTTTTACGCACTATTAGAATTTGATCATTGAAAAAATGTTTTTTTTCACTCCACTCTAATATGTATACATATAATTATACTATAATCGCAGTAAAAGAATTATGTTTGTTATTAGCTGCAGAAAATACCGGGGAGGTAACAAGATTGCCATGAAATTGGCTTGCGAAACAGTTCATTTAGTTCCACGGTCTGAAAGCTTAAAGAGTTAAGTGTTTGCCCCGCTCCCGTAATGAAAATATGAGTGATAAAGTAAAAAACCTTAAAGTGAAGAAGATAATAAAGCATTCTTCCTTTGAAAATGTGGTTTACCATATTTCACGTATATTTGGCACTTTTTCTCTGCCTCGGGTCTAAATAACTTTGCGTGTAGTAACCAGCTGAGAACTTTTAATACGATACTCTTACTAATTGTGAGAAGAAATTAATACGCTCTAAATATCCTTTCGCTATATTCTCCTAAATATTCAAGGGGCTATATTTTTTCAATAGATGTCGTTACTGTGTAGTAACATATACTCCAGATGAATTTTATCGTCAAATTTTACATTAATTAATTTTAAGTATAAGTATAATTTGCATTTAATATCGATCCTTTACGTGCCAATAGTAACAAAGGCGATAAGTTAATAATTTGTTATTCTATACGAGGATAAGTTTCGTTTATGTGACTTCTGGTTGCCAAATTTCTATGTATTTTTCTCTCTAGCAAGGGCGCCCCAAAAAGTTTCTCCGCGTCCATGAAATTGAGGTTCTGTAAACAGTAAACTGTGCTTTGTTACACGAGGGCTTACAGGGGTAAAAAGAGAGATAGGGCTTCTTCACGCGGGACACTTTTGTGGGTGGCGAATGGTATGTCAGATATATTCACACATTTTCCACCTTTTCCTATCTTTTCCCTTTTCTATCTTTTTTCTCTTGTACCTCCTATCTGTTCTCTCGCAGAACATACTATGCTTTCATACTATGCACAGCAATATTTTCTTGCTGGCCCGGCTGAAACGAAGAATAGGCCGCCTATTTAGCCGTTTTATATTATAACAGGATGACTATACTGAATCCCACTTAAAGGTCTAAACACACTTATCAGTTCCGTGTCAGTGTGCCAGTGGTAAGAAGAAGAGACCCTCTACGCCCCTCTTCTTCTTACCACTGGCAGACTGACACGGAACTGAGACGGAACGGATATGTGTGTTTAGACGTTAAGAGTGGACTCGTTCCGCGCAACGACGACTCTGAGGAGGCTGTTGATTGCAGGGACTTAATACCGGTATAATGCTCATACCGGTATTTCGCCAATACAGCTATACCGAAACCGATATCATACCGAAAAAGATAATTACCGAAACCGATATCATACCGAAAAAGATAAATACCGAAAACAATCGGTTTTCGGAATTACCGGTAACCGAAATAAATACCGGTATTTTTTCGCTATTCTTCTCGGTGAACACCGAAACCTACCATGTTACTGAAAAGAATACCGAAAAAATACCGGTATTTATTTCGGTTACCGGTAACCTTTTGTTTTCGGTATTTATCTATTTCGGTATGATATCGGTTTCGGTATAGCGAAATACCGGTATGAGCGTTATACCGGTATTGAGTCTCAGACGAAGATACAACCGAAAAATACCGGTATAATACCGGTATTTTACGTACCGGTAGGAGTCCCTGGTTGATTGGTAGGGAACCGGCAGAGAGAGAGCGCTGCGACCAATCGCGTGTGCAGGCAGTAGTGGGAGCTGCGCAGATCGGTTGCAAACCGGTGGGTGTAAGTTTACTCTTACATGGAATGGTATATACAAGTACATACTTTGAATTTTATTTCCTGTTCAATTTGCAAAGGCACTCGATGTACCTTCAAAACAGACAATCATAAGGATGATGTCAGGCCTAACGGTAAAAATGCTTGAAAATTTGCATTAATTAAGTGTCTCACAACGAAATTTGTGTTTGCGTGATGAGGTTTGAATCCAAATTCAGAGAACTTTCTGGAATCCTAGGTGAAATTAATATAGCAGAACTTGAATCATGCGAACACCCTCCATGATGTCTGAAAAGTTCTTCTTCTTGAATACAATTCATCCTATAAATAGTTCCATCTTATAATTCTAACATTCGTGAAAATTACTTTTAATAATAATCACTCGTAATATTACTATTTCGCTAGTTTCTTAAAATGAATCATCGGTTTCGTCGTCTTAACTAAATAAGTTCACCCAACCTTTTACACGCCAAAATATCTGATGTCATGTATCATGCACGACATGAAAAGATTGCAAATCAGGCAGATTAACGAACTAACCGAGAAACCCATTCTAGATAGCATTTTCTCTCTTCGATACAATTGTATCGCCTCCATTGACACAGGCTGATTCATCGCTCTTTGTAGTATAGGCATTCGTGGGTAGGGCTGGGACTATTCGAATAATTTAATATTCGAATATTTTGCAAGTAGTCGAATGCTACGAATAAACTTCGAATATTTGAGTATTCGAATGTTATTATTCGAATACCATTCGAATGTTACTATTCGAATAGTATTTTTCGAATTTTACGGTATTCGAATATTCGAATGCTTCAGTTGCTCAATTATTTGGCGAATATAATTCGAATATCCAACTATTTGAATATTTAAGTATTCGAATAGTGAATGTCCCAATTTCTGCTCATTTAAGAGGTTACTCGTCATAAAGAAGGTGTAAAAAATTTGTTTGTGATCAATAGTTACAGTGTAATTGATTAATTCTTTAATCATAAATCAACCAATTCGAAAACTATTTAAGAAAGATATTTTAAGATGTTTAACTATTAGTAATTTGTAATTAAATACAATGCAATAAATGTCCGTATTTCTGCTCACGAAATATAGCGATGTACGTATTTCTACTCACCATTTGTACCAATTTCTGCTCACATAATATGTTGCCTTTACAGGTTAAAGTAAGTTACATCTTCTATGGAGAGGTTTTATAACACACCAGTAAAGCATAAAATAATGATAGACAAAAAGAAAAATGCCTTCGAATAGAAATAGAGGTTACAGCATACATTGAATTGTGAGGTTATGTCACTAAAATTTTGGTGAGTATAAATGCGGACATGACGGTGATTCACTTGACCCTAAACCTACTCACCTGTTTTCTACTTAAAAAAATTAAAAATAGTAAAAAAATCCAGAGCACAATACGGTATTTGTTTTTGTTATTAAATAAGAACTTTTACTGCAAAAACTATTTTCTGCCCAATTATCGAATACCAATAGTGATCCTGTTCCTTAGCACAACCAACTAGAACACGATCGAAAACCACGAGTCTCTCGTTTCAAATTTTTTTCGTTGCTTATGCTGCACTTTGATTAGCCCCAACCTCGTGCAACACTCGTGTAAATGTTCAAATAATTTGGAATTATTTTGTTGCAACTATAGTACAAGCGTAACGCTTATAATAATAAGAAAAATACGAAATGAACAGAAATGGGGACATGAGCAGAAATAGGGACATTTACCTTATGCTGTGAATTATAAATCAAGTTCTTTAGGTTCATTTGTCAGGGTGAAATATTGTAAGCTAATTTTGACCCACTTCACACCATACTATTCGAATACTGATGTATTCGAATACATAAATATTCGAATAGTATTCGAATACTTGGATATTCGAATAGTATTCGAATACTTAAATATTCGGATAGTATTCGGATACTTGGATATTCGAATAGTATTCAAATATTTGGATCTTCGAATCCTTAAATATTCGAATAGTATTCGAATACTTGGATATTCGAGTAGCATTCGAATACTTGGATATTCGAATAGTATTCGAATATTTGAATATTCGAATAGTATTCGAATCCTTAAATATTCGAATAGTATTCGAATCCTTAAATATTCCAATAGTATTCGAATACTTGCATATTCGAATAGTATTCGAATACTTAAATATTCGAATAGTATTCGGATACTTAAATATTCGAATAGTATTCGAATACTTAAATATTCGAATAGTATTCGGATACTTAAATATTCGAATAGCATTCGAATACTTAAATATTCGAATACTTGGATATTCGAATAGTATTCGAATACTTGGATATTCGAATAGTATTCGAATATTTGAATATTCGAATAGTATTCGAATCCTTAAATATTCGAATAGTATTCGAATCCTTAAATATTCCAATAGTATTCGAATACTTGCATATTCGAATAGTATTCGAATACTTAAATATTCGAATAGTATTCGGATACTTAAATATTCGAATAGTATTCGAATACTTAAATATTCGAATAGTATTCAAATACTTAAATATTCGAATAGTATTCGAATACTTGAATATTCGATTTATATTCGCCAAATAATATTGACCAACTGAAGTATTCGAATACCGAAAAATTCGACAAATAGTCCCCCAGCCCTATTCGCGGGGCAAAGTAGAACAGAGCCACGCGAAAGGCGGCTCATTAAACCTGAATGTACCACCTAGATGACACGTCAATACGAGTACACGTTCCCTGTCCCATCTTTCTGGAAATGATCGATGTCTTTCGAGGCTTTAGCTTGTCGGAATTTATGGGACGTTGTCAGCAAGACTGAGAGACGAAGACGTTATCAGTGACTGGGTGACCGAGTAATCCGGCGGGGCGGGAGAGAGAGAGGGGGGGGGGGGCCAGCTGCGCCAAATTGGCAGAGGGTCTACCGGCAAGGAGGCGGCGACGGAGTCTTTAAAATTCGAAGCGAGTTAATTTGATTATCGCCCTAACGGGGCTCTACTGGGCTGAGGAATAATCCGGCTGTATAACGACATCGGCTTAACTATTGCCGGCGCGTTTCTATTGTACGACTGTACAGGCGCCCTGGAAGGCTGCAGCGACGGCGGTGCAGGGTGGGTGGGTTGGCGGGGGAGCAAGGGTTAAGAGGCTTCGTGGAAGGGTGCAAGGGGCTATACTGATTGGCCCCCATCTGGGGTAGTAGTAAACATTCTCTCGCCTTCCCGTCGAGCAACTGAAAGCCACCCTCTACTTTTTCTTTCTCTCTCTCTCTCTCTCTCTCTCTCTCTCCCTCTCTCCCTCTTTCCTCCTCGCCCTTTCCTCCCCCATCTTCTTCGCTTCCCCATTCAATCGCGCTCGCTCCCCTCTCGTCCTTCTCTGACCTCTTGCTTCCCACTCAATTCCCGCCCCTAACTCCTTTTCCCTCTCTTACGAACTTAAGCCCGATTTAATGGGGTGGAAACGCGCGGCTCGATCAAGTTGTATTCAATTATCCCCCCGCTCCCCCTCGCCGTCCTGCTGTTAACCCCGGCCATCTACAGAGTGTCTTGCAAGAAAGTTCCTCCTCTTTCTCGGGCTTTCGTTTCCCGCTACTGTTGTTGCTCGCGTCCCTGATTCGCCGCCCCTGCTTGCCCGCGCTGCATGTATCTCGCGCCCTTGTTTCGGGTAGGTTCGAATGACGTATCGCTGTCCCTTTGAGACAGCTCAAGGTCAAGCCGAGTTTCCATTCGAAATCAAGTGGCAAGCGTTGGTGGTTTAGAATAATAATTCTGTTTATTATTTGTTGCTCCGTATTTTCAGTTACTGGTGTACAGGGATGATTTAGAAGGAAGGGAAGTCCTGTGGTTTTGATTCAAACGTATAAGGTGGTTAATAAATACACTTGCGCTGGGTGACAAACAAGTTTTTTTAATTAGAATAAAATTCAGAGATGCAAAAAGTCTTTTGCGTGGTCTTGTAATTAGACGCCTGTTATTCGCATAGATGCCATACATCATGTGATACACGGGGACGAATTTGTATGGAGGCTAAGTAGGCTGCAGCCTAGGGCGGCTAATTTGCGAATAAAATGTTAAACATAATTTCATAGGAAGGACCACTTTCTTATTTTGGCTGTTTTATTTGGGTGATCTTTAAACACAGAGGCTTGAGAGAATTTTAGAAACAATTCACTTTTTTTTGCGTGTAGCAAATTAACAAAAACTCATTGCGAGTTGTCATGTTGAATTAATTCTAAAATTGTCTTGACTCTTTTAAATTCAAATATTTGATGATATTTCACGAAAAGACGCTTGTCAGCCTAGGGGCGCCAAATCTCGAAATCCGCCCCTGATGTTACACCTGCTTATACACACAGAGGTATATAAGAACTTACAGTTTTAGAAATATCATCTTATTCGCAAGAGAGCGTTCCCTGTAAATAAATAAGAAAGTATGAATAGGGAAGAAATACATCATATTACAGACTTCTTCTGCTTCTCAGCTCTTCAGGATGATAATAATAATAGTAACGGGACCAGATAAGAAATAGGGGAAAAATGTACAGATTATGACGCAGAGGATCATCATTAACTTGAACTCTATGAAAGATCGTGGAAACATAAACCATTCAGAGCTTATTAAAATTACAACAGTAACATTGTTATATCTAGCGACAAAACTTTCATGCCGACAGTACTCAATAATACTTATTTCTGCAATTTTTAGAATATTTTAGGATTTCTTGTAGAAGTGAATGGCAAACTTTTCTATTAAAAATAATTTAACTCAATATTCCTTTCCAGGGTGGTGTTTTACTTAAAGGATATTATAATCGATACTTTAATCGATATGTTGAACAAATGCTTGTTATTCATTAGTGTTATTTTATAAAATAAGCGAAAGACTAATTTATCGATAGGTATGTATTCACATATGTTTTGTGGTGTTTAATACAGAAATCTAAATACCTTACGTTGTCACTTTACTGTTGTTACTTGTGACTTTTGCTCACACACTTTCTCTATTTCAGGTATTTAATATGAAATACCTTGTGATTCAATTAAGGAGGTAGAAAAAGAACGATTCTTTGGGAATTTATTTCAGAAAGTACATGCATATTTTTCTGCAAAGGTTTTTGTATTCAGATGAGGGACACTTTAACAGGTTATTATATTGTGTTTCGGTGTAAAAGTATATGTTTATTGCAAAATTACTGCGGGTAACCCCTTAAGCAACACATTTTTATCTGTTTAATTTTTTCATCACCTTAATGTTAGAGGAATACGTGTTTCTACTTTAAGAAGAAATATCGATGACCTTGAATAAAATAAATCTTTGGATTACCGTGCTTCTCCTATTAAACTTTCCCCGTACCGTCACTTTTCTATAAATTAAACGCGAAGGGTATGTATTGTAAGAGTATATGGTCCGCTTCGATATACTTTTAAGTACCTCGTTTCATAACTGATGTGCTTGAAATTGGAATTACAGCTGCACGTTATCGCCAGAATCATATTACTCAAATGAATCCTGCACATATCGAGTCAGATACGTATATTCACTCTGAACCATGAGATTGCGATATAATATTTCGCGTCTATAGTATAAGTACCTAAAATAATACGAGGTAAAGTAATGGTTGGTCTTTGAATTAATAGAGTGGTAAATTCTTTGATGTAAAATAAAACTGTTTGAGACTTTGTGAGTCTCTTTATACGAGTCACATTTATGGCTCACAGCTGGTAGTATTTCAGATATATTCGCATAATTTCTATCTATTTTATTTAACATTTCCTCTGCCAAATAAATATATACGAAACACCCAAGTAGCAGTCGTGAGCCTCAGAAGCGTCTTGCCTGAAAACACCCTGAGGGACCCTGAACTAAACGGCTCTACATAGTTGCGAGACCACCAGTTAGAATTTCTAATATTACAGGACTCCATCTCTGGTGGGCGGCAAACAAGTATAAGTCAGAATTCTTTGGTTTGCAGGAAGACACTTGGAATATTTAAAGTGCTATGTAAGATCAGGTGTTAAATTTTGGACGTGAAAGTTGGTAACATATGGCTCGTCCCATTGGACTTGCAAAATATACTTCATACTCGAAAGAAATTACAAATTGAGCCAAAAACTTTTATTCTTAGGTAACTTCGATTCACAAAGAGGAAGAAAAAGAAACTGTTTAGCTTGGGGGAGATATTATTTTCTTCGTCGTATCCCCTTTTGACCAACATTTGATATTTACACTGCCGCGCAGAAACATTGAACGCAGTTAAATCAACAATTAATTTAATAAAAATTCTGAGACAACAGAATTTAATTCTTGAATATCGTACATATCTTCCGAGCATTCAACGCTGCTCGTAATTATCAGGCAGTCTAATTCCATTACAGATGCCTAATTCGTAGGGTGATCAGGAAATGGGTGATAGAAAATAACGACCGTCATCTTGGTCGATGAAATAATAAGGAGGGTTCTCCAGCCGGAGTTAATTTCATTCCGAGTAATGCTTCTCACTGCGGAGCAGAATCTCAAGACTGAAATAAATCTTGTCATCTGGCAATGCCCAGAGTATGAGGAAGAATGTATAATTTTGATAAAACTGCTTCTCAAGCAGTTTGTGTTAGTTTTTTTCTATGTACATGAACCTGATACCGAAGGCCTTAATTTATGTACAATAATCTTCTTAAGAAATGCAATGTATGAATCTAAATAATAGGGCTGTTCGAGTACTCGAATATTCGAGTAGCTTGAAATTCGGACCGAGCCGAGACTCGAAAAACCGGACCGAGCCGAGTACTCGAAACAATCGAGTAGCTCGAATAGAACCGAACAAGTCGAATTTTTTCGAGCAACTCGAATTTTTCCGAGCAACTCGAATTTTTTCGAGCAACCCGAATTTTTCCGAGCAACTCGAATTTTTTCGAGCAACTCGAATAGAACCGAGAACTCGAATTTTTTCGAGCGGCTCGAAGTAAACCGAACGGGCCGAAAGAACCGAGCGGGCCGAAAGTACCTAGTGGGCCGAAAGTACCGAACAATCCGGTGTCGAGTAGTTTGAAGTTTGAATGTTTCGAATATTTTAGAATATGTTTATATACTGGATAATAATAATAATTACGAATCATTATCCAGTATATAAACATATTATTATTATTAATCATAAACGGGTTAGAACCCATTATATAGCACGGATACATAACATTTTGCGTGTCGAATAAAAATAAATCTAAATATATGCATACTATATCAACTTATACTTAACAATGGAGAGTACTTAAAAAATAGAGGTGAAGAATGAATAGTGAGAAATGAAAAATTTACAATGAAAATGGAAATGAAGATAAGAGTGAAAATGAGAATGAAAATGAGAATGAGAATGAGAATGTAAATGAAAAACAAAAATGAAAATGAAAATGAAAATGAAAATGAAAAATGAAAATGAGAACGAAAATGAAAATAAAAATAGAAACCCATAGAAAATAGAATAAAAGTGAAAAGTGAGGGGTGGAAATAAAGTGTATACTATAACATTAAATTTAGTTTTGTCGCGTTAACGGATTACCAGCTATTTTGTTCGCTCGCTCTTAGCATTCTGTATAATTTACTCTTTAATACGTCCACAGATTCATGAAAAAAATCAACTGCATCAGCATATAGGTTTGCTTGTTGTAGTAGCCGGTTAATCGGATCAGATGATCCATATTTCGTTTTGTACACGATATAATAGAATAAGGGTTTTTCCCTGAGCGATCTGGACGGAGCATACAGTTTTATAAGTTCCAGCAGGGGTGGACAATCAACTTGGCCTTTTAGTATTTGATATTCTAAAATATTCGAAACATGCAAACTTCAAACTACTCGACACACCGGATTGTTCGGTACTTTCGGCCCACTAGGTACTTTCGGCCCGCTCGGTTTACTTCGAGCCGCTCGAAAAAATTCGAGTTCTCGGTTCTATTCGAGTTGCTCGGAAAAATTCGAGTTGCTCGGAAAAATTCGAGTTGCTCGGAAAAATTCGAGTTGCTCGGAAAAATTCGAGTTGCTCGGAAAAATTCGAGTTGCTCGGAAAAATTCGAGTTGCTCGGAAAAATTCGAGTTGCTCGGAAAAATTCGAGTTGCTCGGAAAAATTCGAGTTGCTCGAAAAAATTCGAGTTGCTCGAAAAAATTCGAGTTGCTCGAAAAAATTCGAGTTGCTCGGTTCTATTCGAGCTACTCGGTTGTTTCGAGTACTCGAACAGCCCTACTAAATAACTAGTAGTAGGGCTGGGACTATTCGAATAATTTAATATTCGAATATTTTACAAGTATTCGAATGCTACGAATAAACTTCGAATATTTGAGTATTCGAATGTTATTATTCGCATACTATTCGAATACTGATGTATTCGAATAGTATTTGTCGAATTTTTCGGTATTCGAATACTCAAATACTTCAGTTGCTCAATTATTTGGCGAATATAATTCGAATATCCAAGTATTCGAATACTATTCGAATATTTAAGTATTCGAATACTATTTGAATATTTAAATATTCGAATACCGATGTATTTGAATAGTATGGTGTGCATTATAAATCAAGTTCTTTAGGTTCATTTGTCAGGGTGAAATATTGGGTGCGTTCCGATTTTCGCAGTGAGTGCATGAAATTGGTGGCATCGTATTGGTGGCATCGTACGATTCCCTAGAATTTCTCTCACTTTCCACCAATACGATGCTACTTCCGGTGCAGCGAGCGTGCAGCAAACGCAGAATTTCAGAGGTGAAGCAGTCACTGCGCGCGCGCATGCGTATTTGTTTTTCCAATCTTTGATTATTTGAATTTCTCTATTGGAAATAGCTGATACAATTTAATGAAAAGTAATAAAAACAATTAATTCTCTCATGATTACAATGCCACTTTTTTACGTTATTATTTGGAAGAAACTTCACGTGATGTTTTTTTTTAATACAAATGTATAATTACATACTTATTATCGAATATCCCGGAATAACCTCCATAATGTTCTCCATAATCTGTCAATTTTTAGGCAAACATAATCTGTCCGAGTGTTTTGTTTACAATTAATGATATGTATATTAATTCCGATTCTAAATGGCAAGTTAATATCATCTTCATTTTCGCTTTCATTCGACGAATCACAGCTGCTGATTTCATTATCACTATTATTTAATAGTATCGAGGATATTGTAAACAACGTTTCTTTTTCCATAGTAGCATTTTTAAATTTCAAGACCGCACGAACCGCAGTAACGAAACGGAACGATACGTATGCGCGCAGTGACTGCGCTGCTGACTGATGTATTCGAATACTTGGATATTCGAATAGTATCCGAATACTTGGATATTCGAATAGTATCCGAATACTTGGATATTCGAATAGTATCCGAATACTTGGATATTCGAATAGTATTCGTCTACTTAAATATTCGAATAGTATTCGAATACTTGAATATTCGAATTATATTCGCAAAATAACTGAGCAACTGAAGTATTCGTGTATTCGAATATTCGAATACCGAAAAATTCGACAAATAGTCCCACCCCTACTGTCGAGTAGCATACAAATATAGTAAATACTGTAAATTAGTGCTTCCCATTTTTTTTCAGTCGTCATCCCCTTTTATAATATTCAAATGAGCTGCGACCTCCACCCCCGCATAGGGTAAAATAATGTAAAGAAAACACATTAAAAATTGTTATTTCAGAATATAATTCTAACTAAATAATTAAAATACATAGCTGCGAAAAAGCGCCAACTAAAAATAACTGTGGCGACCTTACAGAAAATACTTCGCGACCCACCCTTTGGAAATCATTGCTGCAAACGCTACTATTGCAAACTGTTAGCTTCTAATTTATAAATTGTATGCTATTTAAAGCAATAAATAAATAAATAATAAGGGGGGTGGTTTATCGTTGCCCCAGGTCACAAAACCCAACGTCACCGTGGAGTTTAGCCGTGTTTGCCGTTGGACCCACCCTCTCAATATCGCTACCACCCCTTCGTCGCCATCATTCCGGGCAATTATTCGCAGCCGAAGGGAAACGCGTACACCGATCTCCGCCGAACTCCGCTCAAAGACACGGAACCCTGACCCCCCTCCTAGGGCTCTCTTTACTTCCAGCGGGCTTCCATGGATAACACAGGGTTTGTACGTGCGATGCACGGCTCGTAGTTTCGTTTCTGTGTGTTGCGTGGCCGCGTGCAAGAAAGGCCGGGCGTGTGTATACGGTCGCGGCGCTATAGAGGAGCTCTGCAGCAACTGCGCCAAACTTCGAATTAGCACCGGCGACAAACTTCGAGATTTACAGTACAACTGCGACCTCCATGAGTGCCGACGCCGAAAGAATTACAGCCCCGTTTGAGGTGTACGTGTATGCGTACAGAAACAGAGGCCCAGTAATCACGAGCCCCCGCTTAAATGTTGATGTGCTTGTAAGGATGGTCCTTATTTTCAATCTGCGATTTCCTTTGCTCTCACCCCCTAATATGGTTCCATTTCAGAAAACAATAGTCCCTGAAAAGGATTGCTGCAATCGGACAACAGGAAAGGGTGCCGACCAGGCCTTAAAGTTCAGAATTCATCAGTAGTTTGGATTTAAAGAATTTCTCAAAAATGGTAAGCCCTATCGAAGTTTTCTTCAAATAATATTAAAAGAGCATACAATTTTCTACAATTACTGTATATATAATTTTTTCGTGCTTCCAACCATTTTTTAGATAATAGCGTTTGAATACAGAGAGATCAGCAGTTCGCGCGTCCCAACTGTAAAGCGTGACGTATTGTCTATTAGCGCGTAGTGCGTACCTCTCTATATTCAAACGCTATTATCTAAAAACTGGTTAGAAGCACGAAAAAAATATATTTACGGTAATTGTAGAAAATTGAATGCTCTTTTAATATTATTTGAACAATATTTCGATGGGGCTTACCATTTTTTGAGAAAGTCTTTAAATCCAAACTATTGATGAAGAAATACAAAAAAAAATTCGACTCGGATAAATACGGGCCACCCTAGTGGTTATTCGAGTTTCTTACAAGGAACATCAGCCAACTTTTACACGCCAATTTTGATGGGACTCGGCGTACAGGTAGAGTGTCTAAGCATATTAGAGATATTTTTTTAGCGGCGGAAATTCATCCTTGGAGGGTGAAGTTACCCTTAAAAGTTGGGGATTGGGAAAGTATTTAGCCGAGTAACTTGAAAATGACGATATAGGGGTAGAGATAGATACCTGCAACAAAGGTGACGGACTGGAACCATCTTGAGGTGTAATTGGGGAATTGCAGCAAGAGGGGTGCAGCTCCATCTTTACCAACTTGGAGTAAATTAGAAAAACCTGTTCATGAAATTATTGCTTTGACTTAACATTAAAAAGAGAACACTAATATTGCAAAATATATATTTTCACACAATAAGTAGTAGTTATTGAGTTGATAAGTTTCTGGAGCTGACCAAACCAAAAAATATTGCACAAAACAGTAATGGTTGCAGGTTCAAAATTCGCAATAAATCGGTGATTTGTTGTCGGATTTGCATCGAACGTACGCCAAACGATTTGGAGTTTTTTTTTACATATATTACACGTCATAACCCAGAAATTGTAAAAAATGGAGTTGCACACGTCTTCCCACACAGCACCATAACATTGCAGCAACGTCTCTGCAATGATGCGGTGCAAGCTGGCAATGTTGCAACATAACATTGCAGAGACGTTGCAGGTTCAGTCCTATGTCCGCCTTCGCAATATTGCAGGTGTGTATTTTTGCAAAGTTGCGGCAACATTACGAATATGTAGTCCTGCAACGTTCCGGCAATGATTCTGCAACGAAACGGCAAAATTGTGGCAATGATCCTGCAACTCTTCGGCAATATTGCGGTGCGTATCCAGTTAAATGAAACACGCCGTAGAATCCACTCGACGTCATGTACATATTTCGAAAAATTTTGACAAAGTCATAGTTGCTTCAGAATATTGTTGTAATGTTTCCACAAGTTTTCACTACAGTATTGCACGACGATGTGCGCGCAATATTGCAGAAATATTGTAGGACCGTTGCCACTGGAACATTGCACGACGATGTGCGTCCAATATTGCAGAAATATTGTAGGACTGTTGCCACTGGAACATTGCACGACGATGTGGGCGCAATTTTGCAGCAATATTGCAGGATCGTTGCCAATGGAACATTGCACGGCAACGAAATTGCAATATTGCTGCAATATTGTAGGATCATTGCCACTCCAATAATGCACGACAATATTGCAGGAACGTTCCTACAATATTGCAATGCAACCTGCAACAACGTAATATTGCAGCAACGTCCCTGCAATTCTTCAAATTCCAGATGTGACCGCACAATGCTACACACGCGCCCAACAGAAATCAAATTTTTTCATTTACCAGTAATTTTCAAAAATTGAGAAAAATGTAGGTTTCGTTTTGTTGCGTGTACTCGCGTATTTCTAGCAAAAAAGTATTACATGAACATTTTCCGTGCTTTTCATTTCTGGTGCCGAAAATAGGGGTTCCCGTTTAAAAAAGTTGACCTTGGAACGGCCTTTAAATTTGATCCTTAGGTCATAGTGAAGGTCACCATCAAATACTTCTTTCCAAACCTTAAAACTTTTGTGTGAAACATTTTTTTCGAAAACTTCATACTTCCGAATTAATCCGGGATTCTCATCTTTTTGGTACACCCTGTATATCAAAATTTCGAAACGACTATTATTTCGCCTTTATTATATTTGTATAAATATTTATATGAATAAAAAATCTAAAATGACACGTCCTTGTCAACATCAAAGAGAATTCTTAATCTAAATCTAATACAATTTGCATATATACTCGAGCTCATTTTAGAAGGAACTTATTTCGCGCATGTTGAATGAGCTATTCAACTGTCGCGAGGTCTCTATTCCCCCAGTTTACCATGCGCAGCCGAAAGACCATTGGTGGTGGCATAGCCAATGAACGCCAACATGCGCTGAACCGATCTAAACTCGTCGGTCGGCAAGTTCCTTCTAAAATGAGCTCGAGTATAAATACGAGCAAGGAATTATTTTTGTGATAACATAATTCTTGTTACTTTACTCTAAAAAATGATGTAATTCTGAATTTGATTTAGTAGAATATGTCTTCAATGTTACAAACGTTCGACGTTTTCTTTTTCAGTTTTAGCTTCATTCTTTTCAGTTTGACTTCATTTTTTACATAAACCGAAGTTAACAAATTCAAATCAATGTCTACGAATTGAAAGCAGAATTACTTATTTTTATCAGTCGATAAAATGTTAACTTTAAAGATTATAACATTATTCATGCATACGAGTTATAAAATTTTAATTTTTGTAACACGTATAGAATTAATTGCTGTCAAATGCAAAGCTATTTTTATCAAACGAAATTAACGCGTAGCACGAATTTCAGTCAGTTGTAACTGCTAATTTAGTTAGACCTCGTGTAAGCCGTGCAGCACCTCTACACGATTCTATCTAATTCAAAGTTTGCATAGTTGACTTTGTAAATTAATAACAAGACTAACTTTATGAACTGCATACCGTACTTATATTGTTAGAAGTTATGTAATATATCGTAGCTTATGATACTTGAGGTTCACGGTTTGCGACGAAATTTGCGGTTTCAGCTTCGAATAAGTTGCAATTCAATTTATAATGTTCTGTTACCCCAGTACCGGTAATGTATTAACGTCCTACAAGCGATGCATACATTTAATATCTGTTCATTGTCTGCAGTATTATATTTTATAAATGACATGTGCCCAAATCGCCCGCAATTTTCATTAAGGCAGGTTTTCCTGTACGCGACTGGACGCGTCGTCGAGAATTTCAAAGTCGATTTTCTCGAAAACGAAGCGCGATATGGAAAAAAGTTACTCTTTCTTTTCGATTTATAACAAGTAAATAAATCGAGGAAAAGGAATACAATTTTTTGATATCGCGCTTCATTTTCGAGTAAATCGGCTTTGAAATTCTTGACGATGCGTCCAGTCGCGTATAAGGAAACCTACCCTAATGAAACTCACGGGCGATTTGGGCGTAAGTGGAATTCACCCGGGGTAATAAATTCTCGTCGAGTAAAAAAATGATAAATTAATAAAAATTATTTAAATTACGGGTCGAATAACAGTTACTTTAACTTTAGATTATTCGACGAATGAAGTTCATTTTTTTACTATATCAATACGACATTTAGTGCAAATACAGCAGTGTATTTACAATTTCCTTGGGCTTTCTCAAAATTAGAAAAGTTCTCAAAGAATGAGGGCGTGAATGGGTCAAATCAAACCCGAGGGACGAAATAGGGTTAAAATAGTGAGGTTATGTGGTCATTCTACTAACTTTGATCGGCCGAAAAATTAAGCTGCTTTTAAAGATTTGTTTCGCAATAAATACACCATATAATGAAATAAATCTTTTTGGAATTTATCAAGTTACTCTTATATTACACAAAAAAATTAAATTTTTTTTTAATTTGTTGCAAATGTTTTGTTATAACGTCAATGTGACACATACAAAAACGAGGAATGTCCGTGGCGCAGGTGATTCCCCGACTCAGGCTTATCTGAAACAAAAAATATCTGCTTATCTGAAAGAAAAAGTCCCCCAAAAGGGTATTTCCTCGAATGTTCCCGGAGAAAAATCTCGGTTATTTTTCGACAGAAATTGTTAATTGAGCTAGAATCTTTTCGAATTTTTTGTTTCAGATAAGCCTAAGCGGGGAAACCACCTGCGCCACGGACATACCTCTTTTTTGAGGTGCCATTTTGACCCCGTAAAAGTCGTTTAAAACAAATTAAAAAAATTCTGTTTAAAGCTATTTTGTGTAATATAAAAGTAGCTTAATAAATACCAAAAAGATTCATTCCATCATATGTTGTATTTAATGAGAAAAAAAATCTTTGAAAATAGCTTCATTTTTCGGCCGATCGAAGTGGAATAACCCCTTAAAGGTTTTGGACCTCCCTTTTTTACGATTCATGCCAGGTACAGAGGTATCAGCCATCTGGATTCTTTTCGGATTTAAATCCCAAGGAAATCTTGCCCTCTGTTCTGCCACGTAATGCTTCGAAATGTACGGGCCTGCATTTAGAGGCATTGTTCCCGGCAACTAAAGTTTCCCGGACATGCATAGCGTTAAAAAGTGATCCGATAGTAATTGGGTCACGACGAGTGTCTGCATCTGGAGATAGTCGTCATATTCGAAAGAGATTCCGCGCGTAATCTGCCTAGAATCGAGTGTAATGACTTTCCCACGGCAGGGCAAGGAAAGGGGATGTCACGTGGGATCGATGCAGTCACGTGGTACGACGTTCCTCTCGCGAGATCCATCATGGAAATGCATGCTGAAGAGACCGTGAGCTCTCGTAATGAGTCTTCAACTGCTGAATGTTATTACCAATTCCGAACTGTTATGGGTAAGAGTAACATGTTTCTTCTGTAGCCTCCATATTATTATCCTACCGTTCTTCCTTGATCCCTGAATGGATCTGAGTTATTGAAAAATTTTGTCTAGGGTTTATCCAAAAACCGACTTTTGAAAAAACCGGGTTTCGAATTACACTATTTTCAGAAAACCGGTTAACCCGGTTTTGAATTTTCACAAAAAGAATATAATTAAAATAGTAAATAAATATTTGTACTTATTTTAAAAATGTTCAATTTCCTTAATATTATGGAATTAATAAAAATATAACAAAATAAAATATACTCTATCTATACAAAACCAAATAAATGAAAAAAGTTAAAATAACTAAAAATCCGTACAAATGCGTACAATTTTTGAGTTCATTTAATATTTATTTATTTTACAACAAAATAGACTGCACACAAAACCTAATGAAAAAAAATAATAGAATAACTAAAATCCTTACAAAATATTAATCTCTTAAAAGGTGGCACCAAATTATAAATCTTAATTGCATTTAGTATTTTTTTTTCTGAAAATATAAACTCATGAAGATTAGGTTTACAGTAAACTGTCCAAGGCGATTTCAAGTCAAAATGTTACCGTTTTTAATCAAATAATTAATTCATTTCTGCATATGAATTCTAGTATATAAAACCGGTTTTTCGAAATGTAAAAACCGGTTTTCGAATTTTACAAATTTATAAATAAACACCGATTTTTGAACCTGGTTTTTAAAAACCGACAAACCCTAATTTTTAACCGACTTCAAAAAGGAGGAGGTTATAGATTCGACCCGTATGTTTTTTTTTCTTTTTTATGTTTGTTCCCTCATAACTCCTCAGCATATGGACCGACTTTGATGATCTGTCTTTCATTCGAAAGAGGGCAATGCCCCGGTGGTCCCATCCTAGACTAAATCAATATTGGCCTAGTATTTTGCCAGTTATGATTAATAACAATTTATATCTGAATAAAGTGCTCTAGATGTATATTGATTTCTGAATCAAATATTGGTTGGAAAAATGAAACGTGTTTTTATTATTTCATTTAGTGAAGTATACAGAGGAGCTTGAGAGAAAAATTGAAGATTTTTCGAAGATGCTTAAAAAGTAGATAGGTTTGTAGCTCAAGTGTAAGGTAAATGTCCCAATACCTGGACATTTAAGGTACGGCGTACACACATTTGAGAATTTTTCAGTTATACAAATCGATTTATATAAAAACGATTTTGCAATTACATGGGGCATCGTGTGTACTTTATCATTAAAAAAAAAACACACACATATTGTAGGAGTGAATAATTTTATGAAATATTGAAAATTCATAGACCTTACAATGGCCCAATACTTGGACAGCTTAACTAGTATGTCCCGGTGTCCCGATTTTACTGTCCCATTCCATGGACACACGATGAAACATCAGCAATTTGGATGTTCTCTAGGGAAATTAAATAAAAAAACAAACACAATAGTTTTTTCTTTTGGCACATTTCTTCTGTATAAGTACTTCATACAAATCAGTAAACAAAATATATTATTGAATGACTAATTTTAACAGCTGGTTTAGCCAATCAGATGAAAGCAATAATAAAATGGTGTGAACCGGAGAGTTCAAGCAAATTAATTATTTTTACGAGTGTTACAAGTTTACTTAGAAAAATATGTATACGAATATATTTTATTAAATATTTGAATAATTGAATAAAATAGTTCTTTTTTGGATAAAGCGAATATTAAATGTACTAATCAGTATTATTTGCACCAGTGTCCAGCTACTGGGACGTGTCCACGTATTGGGTCTTTTACCTTACCTACTGTTGTTGTTTACACGGTTAGTAGTTATATGACTGGAAACACACGATGTAGCAAAAAAAGGCACCTTAATTATTATCGCCAAAAATTAAATTCGAAATTAAAGTCTCGTTAGTGTTATATCATCTTCTCCTATTTCTTCATATTTGGTGACTTTTCTAATATGCTGATTAAAAGGAAGGCAATCCACTTGTATCCTTCCTGAATTCCTCACAATTTAATGCGAAGCTGTGTAAATACAGTTTAAAAATAATTAGAGACCGCAAAGAGTTAAATTTATTTGGTACTCCTATTTCGGCGACTATTGCTGTACAAATTTAGATTTTCCACGAGCAATTTGAAATCAACCTGCACAAACCGCGCGGCATTATGCATTAATATAATTTAATTGAAATAACCTATTTTGGTGGGTCGTTCCGTTCGGGACTATTAGCATCATCTATGATACGTGTGCAGCTGGCAGCGGCGCCAAATGCGCACCATCCGACGTGGCTTTGATACCATCAACATTATTAGGTAATGCACTTGCCGTACGCGTGTCGAGCGATTATTTCGATGATTATTCGACACGTACTTCGCGAAAGAAGCTAGAAACAGGACAGCGGTGTAGAGGTGGTGGAGACACTGGATCTGAAATCCGCCGTTCTGTGCAGAAGCCGGCCGAAAGCGAACTCACAATCAGTACAAGAACGCAGCCTGCATGCAAGAGAATCTGTGATTTCACGGAGATTCTATTTTGCAAGGTAGCGATCCGTATCGCCAATCAAGTTCTTTCAATCCACGACGATTCAATCGAAGTACTCTTGTCTTCCCTCCCCGTTCTTTTCCACCCGCGTGTGTCCCCGAACACGGCGCTTTCTCTGATTTACCTTCAGGTAACCCATTCTTCCCTCGATTTGCATTTATTCCGAGATGTCATCTTTCACGTCCCATCCCAGCAAGTGTCCTCGCACTAATGCTTCGAAAGGGAACTACGACACTATAGGCGCGTTTAGAAAAGTCTTCTGTTCTTAGAATTGACCTGCTGTCCTTCCTTTTCTGGTTCTAGAAGGTTGAGATGGTGATCTTTAGAGGTAAAGATGTCTGATGTAAAGCTAAGAAATTTTGGGTTGCGTGAGTATTTACTGTGACGAGTGGAGAAAATGACGAATATGAAGTGAAAAGATTCTGTGCCGCGTTTGTAGGTATTTAACCTTCCGGTACTCGCGCCTATTTTTGTAACGCGAGCACTCGCGTCGTGCACTGAGTGCACGGTGACGTATTATTAACCTGCCGGCAGCCTTTTTGGTTGAAAAAACCGGTTTACCGTGATGTAGTGTACCCAGCAGCCCCATGTATTCTTCCAGCGGACATTTTTGCATAATGCTACGTACTTGTCAGGTTCAAATTCAGTTTGGAACTGTTTCTGATTGAATGAAAACGATAGTATGCCGCGTATCTTGCCAGCGACCGCGCCCGTGTACTCATAAGTACGCCTCCAATTGCTTTGGTTCTTGGATATGTTTTGGAGGACCGAAAAATAAGATATACGTGTTTTTTATTTTGGCCTGTTTGCATGTTTAGGGGGTGCAACCACCCCTCAAAGGTTTTCAGGTTTTCGCCTCCGATTGTTCTGGTTTTTGGATATGTTTTAGAGGACCGAAAAATAAGAAACACGTGTTTTTTTATTTAGGCCTGTTTGCATGTTTAGGGGGTGAAACCACCCCTCAAATGTTTTCATGTGTTCGCCTCCGATTGATCTGGTTTTTGGATATGCTTTAGAGGACCGAAAAATAAGAAACACGTGGTTTTTTATTTAGACCTGTTTACATGTTTAGGGGGTGAAACCACCCCTCAAATGTTTTCATGTGTTCGCCTCCGATTGATCTGGTTTTTGGATATGCTGTAGAGGACCGAAAAATAAGAAACACGTGTTTTTTTATTTAGGCCTGTTTGCATGTTTAGGGGGTGAAAGCTTCCCCCAAGGTATAAAATTTTCAGGTGATCATCTCCGATTGCTTTGGTTGTTGGATATGTTTTTCCATATGAAATTTGACTCAACAAAATTTTGTACCCCTTATGAATTTTGAGGGGTGGTTTCACCCCCTAAATATGAAAACGGGCCGCTATAAAGAAACACGTGTATCTTATTTTTCGATTCCATAAAACATATCCAAAAACCAGTACAATCGGAGGCGAACACCTGAAAACCTTTGAGGGGTGGTTGCACCCCCTAAACATGCAAACCGGCCAAAATAAAAAAATACGTATATGTTATTTTTCGGTCCTCTAAAACATATCCAAAAATCAAAGCAATCGGAGGCGGATACCTGGTAAACCATTGAGGGGTGGTTTCACCCCCTAAACACGCAAACAGGCCTAAATAAAAAAACACGTATATGTTATTTTTCGGCCCTCTAAAACATATCCAAAAATCAATGCAATTGGAGGCGGATACCTGGAAAACCTTTGAAGGGTGGTTGCACCCCCTAAACATGCAAACAGGCCAAAATAAAAAAACACGTATATGTTATTTTTCGGTCCTCTAAAACATATCCAAAAATCAAAGCTATCGGAGGCGGATAACTGGAAAACTTGTGAGTACACGGGCGCGGTCGCTGGCAAGATACGCGGCATACTATCATTTTCATCCAATCAGAAACAGTTCCAAACTGAATTTGAACCTGACAAGTACGTAGCATTATGCAAAAATGTCCGCTGGAAGAATACATAGGGGTGCTGGGTACAATACATCACGATAAAACGTTTTTTTCAGCCAAAAACTGACCTCCGTGCACACGCGCGAGTACCGGAAGGTTAATTGAAAATTAGTTAGAGAACACTACCAAGGGAACATGCCGAACCCGGAAATTAAAAAAATTCTGAAACCTTGCGAATATGTAGGGGATTACCCCCTGATTATAACGCAATTTTTGTTTGCTGCCCAAATTCACTCTAAGGGGGTGTAATTGTCCCCTGAAAATTCGGTTATTTTCCGATTTTGTGTTATAACTCGTGAACTGTACTTTTTTTTTACCAAATGATAGATCTAATTAAAAGAAGTAAGTTTTGTTTTTAATTTTTTTTCTATTTCTATTTCTTTCTTTTCCACCTGAAAAGAACAGTCCTCGACCCCTGACCATTTCCGATCCCTAAGTCTGCGTGACAAACGTCGTGTTATATAGTTTCCTGACGACCCTTCGACGTTTTCCAAACAATTCCCTGGCAATTGAAACTAACAATATCGTCTATAAAACTTAACAGATATCTTTTCCAGCATACATTTCCATTATGATATCCTTTAACCAAAAGTCATTTATAAAAATTCGTAAAATTTTCGCAGGGAACGAATCGTCTTCAATTACTACTGCTAATGAATATCGGGTTGGGGTTCTTCAAATACCTGTTATGGAAGAACATATGATCGATGTGCTATCAAGCGTATCAAATAACTTTCTCCACAAGGATCTCACTTGGAACACATCTCCAGACACGCAAATAGGGATTATAGTTCGAAGAGAAAAGAAATAAAATAAAAATAAATTTACTACGCCTCCATAACATTATACAAAAGTATTCATGACATCGTCGGACATGTCTACCAGGCTGCCGCCAAGCATCATCGTTCATCCTGCCGCCGTTGTTCAAGGGAAATCAGCCGACCAGTGTGTTGTCGCAGACAAATCGGAACGAGAAAATCGGGCAATAAAGGTGGCCTTCCATTAACTCGACCCGGGGATGATGGTGGACTTTGCCCTTTCTGATCTTTCAGCCGACCGAAATGGAAGTTACACCGAGGAGGGAGTCGCCGTAAGTATCCGAGTGTAATATAACCGGGTGGCAGTGGATTAGAAGAGGTCTGGAGGCTTTGGTAGATCGGTCGGACTCGTGTTCAAGTGGCTCTGCTTGCGGGATGGTCCGACTCCTTTGCTGAGATTAGCTTAGTTACAGATAACTAAGTCGGAATCCGGAGGAGCTGAAGATACAGCTGGAAGAAAATAGGTAAGGAGATGAAGGAAAGGGGCGCGGGACAGGAGGGGGCGTAGATGGAACGATAGAAAGAGGAAAATCAGGGCGGAATCCTCGGAAGCCAGGAAAAGTGGCAGCCCCTGAGATCGGTTTACCTCCACAGAGAATTACAGACATGTATGCATACCCGACCACAAATGACCGCGAATCGCTGGTAAGAAGTTTGATTATCTTTCCGGTCGCTAGCAGAAGGCAAAGCGGGCGTCAGCCGGATATTTCTGGAGCGGCCGGGAAGGATATTGTGATCCGTGCGGCGAAACAGCCGCTGGCTGGCCAGCCCTTTGCGCCAGGCCGATGTCTGGCAATATTACACGGTCACGTCGGCATAGGGAGAGGGACGAGACGCTGGCAGGATCGGGCTAGCCGAGCAGAGACAGCCAAACAGGATCTCTAGCCCTGCTCGGGGTTAATTGTCTTGCCAATGTAGGATTAGCGGGCCCAAGAGCAGGTCTTACTGGCCTGCCTCGCGGTCGCTTACCTCCCTTAACCAACGGGCGCAAACTTCAGCTTCCTCTCTCCTCTGACCTTTTCCAGGCAGAAGTAGTGCCTTCGATTGCTCCTTCGAATATCCCGCCTTTTGCTCTCTCGTTCTCGCGATGCTGCTGGCTTTCCTCCCTCGACGACCCATCCAAGTTTCGTCACCACTCGCGAGTCAATACGGCCCTGGAATGAAGGCCATGAGCAGTGGCGGATTTAACGGGCGGCTGATGAGCAGTTGCCGCCTGGGCCCCATAAGGCCCCCCAGAAAAATATGATTTTAGCCAAACACTATATTTTTTTTTTGGATTCTCATAATTTCATACCACCCGCGCGTTTTATTTGTAATTCTGTTATGTATACAGGGTGTCCCAGAACGTTTGCCACCTGGGACTTTTTCCTTTAATTCGCCACTGGCCATGAGGCACATTTGCCGCTCCATGTTGTTAGAGCAGGCCCGGCCAACTGGTCGATTTGGGAGCTGGGGCGCTGCTCCTTGCGACAAGAAGAACAAGAAGCAGTAAACTAAATTTCATTCAATTATTTTTCCACATCAATGGAAGGCATAGAACGGGGCCCCCTGGAAAGTAGACCCCCGGCTGGGACCCCCGCTTGATCCGGCCTTGGCCTATGCTGGAGTATCACCTCCTCGGTTTTTGGTCAAGTGCCTACCCGAAGTCCCCCGGATCAGATGGGATTTTAATATCGGTTCTTTCTGTTCGAAGCCCAAAAATCTCGCACTTTGAGGCCATTTTCCGAGGTGGTCCCATCTGATTCTGAAGTCTTGGCGAGATCTTTCCAAGAGTGTTTAGAAATCGCTGCACATTCGTAGGTCAGTAATCGCCTTGCAGACTTAACATCGTTGCCGCTGCGTTGCTTTTTCGCCTGTTTTTGGTCGACTCCTGTCTCCTGGTGCGTTTCTTTCGCGGATTAGTCCATTGCTCTCCGTTCTTGCGCGAACTGCGTGTCGCTATGTGGAGCTTCGCTGTTGGTTTCGTTCTACGTAGGCCACTCTGATACTGTTACGACCCCGACCACATCAGGGTTGCGGATTTCAGAGGAACTGTTGCCCCTGATGAATAGGATCACATGCTTCTTGAGGAGACTCTGTACGGTGTACCGAGCTCGAACAATAGTTTGCAGATGTACCGGCGACAGACAGTTTGGAAACTTTCTGACTATTGTACCTTGGGAATGTTGATCATACGAATGGTGGAAGAGTGCTGCAGAAGAATTGGCAACGTTTTCAGTGTGGTATCTACATTTTTATGTTTTCATGAAAATTTAGATTTATGTTTGAAGATCTGCCCTACTTTGTTATCATACACAATTCTTTATGCGTAATTTACTTTATTCATGCGATAACTTCTGCTTTATTTCATCGAAGAGACAACGTAATTTGAATGTGTGGGGTATTTCTACTTGCTCATTAATTCTTATATTAAATATTCTTATATTCAAGAGATGTGCTTACGAAGGAAATCTGACAATAATTCTAAATCATAGTGATTCAAATGGTACACTTTAGAATTTAGATGATAAAAGCAAACTACCTTGTGAGAATTTTAATACCATAGTACTGACAATATCATAACTTCGTGTCACGCAGTTTGCAACATCCATGTCTCTAATGCAATGAACTCTTTTGAGGTTTGCAATGATGGTAATCTTAATGTCAGTAATTAGTATTAATTATATGAGATTAGTATTACTCTTAGATGATTATACATATTATGTAACCAATTTTTCTTTCCTAACCCTATATTTGAATGGTGAAAATTATTGTTATAAACTTTTGGTTCTGCTACTTCCAAAAACAGTTTGCAATTTCTAAAATTATTAGTAAGTAATATACACAATTTAAATTTAAACAATTTATTGTCTCGCGTAATTTTCCCTTATCACTGTATCTTGTCTGTCGTAAAATATATATTCTTTACGTGAGAAGTTTATCGATACCTATGCGAATATGTTTTTAATTGGTACCTTGAGAAACATATAATATTAAATAATTAACGAAATGAATGATGTGTCTGATGCAGGATCACTGATTTATATCCCCGACGTTTCAACAAAATTAAACGGTAATATTCACCATACTACATGCTTCGTTATGAATTTAGAGAAACAGATTTTATTAGTTATTAATTGCCACGCAATTTATTATTTAGTCATATATCTGATAAACCTAACCTCCCTAAAGTCTCTCACATATCATTGGATTCAGAATTTCAGGGTCAGGAAAATAAACTTAAGACCCTCCCTTGAGAAACACAGTAAAACAATTGTCTCAAGGTTAGTTCTTTTTCCTATTTTGAATTCTTCATTTTGAATGTTACCACAGGGATGAATTTTATTGATGAAGCCACAAATTCTTATTTCATCTCCAGCCCCAGTTGACCTCCTTAAAGTCAATTCTTCAAGCTGTTATAATTTTTAAATTAAAAATTTGCGCTGAAACGCTTGTAAAAAATTGAAAAAGTGAAATATCCAAAAAATCCTACGTCCACTTACGTAGGGTTTTAAACTCTTTTTCTAGAAAATAAAGTTTGCTTTAAGGCAGGATACCACCTTTGACTGCGATTTTGGAGGCGTTTTTCATGATTTTTTTTGCATACAAAGAATGCGCAGAAACAAAATCGGTTTCAGTCATTCATTAATGTAACTTTAATCTGTAATTACACATTTTTTGAAACTGAAAAAGTGAAAAATAATCTCTTGTAGGTGGCGCCAAAATACACTCCTTTGGAGGAACATCGTTAGACGGCGTGTCAAATTCCGCTTTGTACGTGGCTCTTAGAAAAAAACCCAAAGAATGTTCCTATTGGCAACAATATTTTTTAATGCTGTACGTAGGGATTTTACGAAATTTCGATTTTTAAGAAAATGGCGGCCATTTGAAAAAAAGGTCAATTTTTTAGGGTAAAAAAGTTTAAAGAAGTTTATAAAATTGCGCACCAAAAGAAAAATAACAACGCTACAGAAAAAGTCCTACGTACATCGTTAGATTACACCACGGGGAAGAATTGTGCAAAGTTTCAAGTCAATCGGATGAAAATTATAGGAGTAATCTGACACGCCGATTTGGAAAACATCGTTTCGAGAAAAACGCGTTTAAAGTTTTATATAGATTTATATATCTGTTCCAATCCGGTTTTTACACAAGAAAAAGGTTCCGGTCACCTTTCTAATGAATGAATTTCGATTCTATACACTTGAAAGAGTACTTTGAGAACAAAAAAAATTTTCAATTTTTTTTAAGTGCGAAGGTGGTATCCTGCCTTAAAACTACCGTAAACTGGGAGAGCATTGGCATGTTTTTGGAACATTTTGCTACATAATATAAAAATTAACATTTTTATATTTGCTTTAAATATCCTATCATAACATTGCATCTATGTGAATGCACTGCAAGTGTCAAAATGCATAAATTTATTGTCCTTTTCCTTCTTTAATGCATGTTAAATACCTGCCACTGTTACCCCGTGACCGGGTAACATTGGCACATCATATATAAATAGCACTAAAAAGTTAAAGTTTTTCCACATCTGAACTTACAGTAACGTTTTAATTTTTTTTCTTTTTATGTTCAATGCACTCTATTTTATATTTCATTTATTTATTTATTTGTTATTTTTTTAATTAACATTTTTAATTTTGGTTTAGGTATCCTATTATAATTATTATTAGGTATCCTACAAAAAATCCCTTACCTTGTATTTTGTTAGTGGCTCCAGGTTGGGGTCCCCCTTAAAAGAATGTAAAATTGTTCACGAATTTCCTCAGAAAACCTTCTCGGTTTAATGGTCACCGGGATCGATTAATCAGATTTGGGCATGCTGTGTCTAATGAGTGGACGCTAGTGGATGGCTGGACGGATCATAAAAAGCATGTATTGGTTATCCCCAGGAGCGATACTGGAGGGTCAGCTAAGCCTGGTTTTCAATGTTTCAGTATGTTGTTCCGCGTACAGGCCTTAGTTACATGGAGCCGAAGAGAAGGGCAACAGAATGGTTGAGACTAGGCTGTGCTGACGTTGAAAGATGGTGGTGCTCCTTCTCTCTGGCAGCTGCTTCCAGCATGATATAGCACCATCCGAACGCGCTGATAGATCCAATTTACAGGGCGCCTTTAACACACCGACCCATACCCGAAACTTCAGCTCCCACCTTGACTTCGTTCACAGGGAGGAAGACAATTTTTAACTTCCCAAACCTCCCGCTTCGGTTCACTTTTCGACCGATGGGGAATGATATAAGCACTTTCCTCGTATCCCATCGGCTAACTTATTTCTTAAGGAGGAATTAACCTCCTTCCAGGGAAACAGCAGGAACGTCTAAGGCCAGTCCCCATGAGATTGATAACCAAGGCACCAGAATCTGCTACGCATGATAATTCGAAACTCTCCGTTCACAGTTTAAACAAATTCCGGAGAAGTGTCTAAGGTAAAAGACCCAATACGTGGACACGTCCCAGTAGCTGGACACTGGTGCAAATAATACTGATTAGTCCATTTAATATTCGCTTTATCCAAAACAGAACTATTTTATTCAATTATTCAAATATTTAGTAAAATATATTCATATATATATATTTGGTATATTTGTAACACTTTCGTAAAAAAACAATTTATTCTCTTGAACTGTCCGGTTTACACCATTTTAGTATTGGATTTCTCTGATTTGCTAAGCAGTCCAAGTTACACACGAATACACATAACCTTAAAATTAGTCATTCAATAATAGATTCTTTTTACTCAAGTTTGTTTACTGATTTGAATAAATTACTTATACAGAAGAAATATGCAAAAAGAAAAAACTATTGTGTTGTTTTTTTTTTATTTAATTTCGCTAGAAAACATCCAAATTGCTGATGTTTCATTATGTGTCCATGTAATGGGACAGTAAAATCGGGACGCCGGAACATACTAGTTAAGCTGTCCAAGTATTGGGCCATTGTAAGGTCTATGAATTTTCAATATTTCACAAAATTATTCACTCCTACAATATGTATTTTTTTTTAATAATAAAGTACACACGATGCCCCATGTAATTGCAAAATCGTTTTTATATAAATCGATTTGTATAACTGAAAAATTCTCAAATGTGTGTACGCCGTACCTTAAATGTCCAGGTATTGGGACATTTACCTTAGTCGTGAGCAACGTGTTTTTCAGTTGGCCTCCTTTTCTCCTAATGCTACTTAAATTATTTTTGTAATTTGTAAAAAGACTATGGAGGCAATAATTGTATTTTGTAATGTTAATTGAAACACGATTTCCTAGCGCCAAAATTCGGTACGGCAATATATGATTTTTAAGCGTCAAAATGATTAAAAGTAGTTTCAGCAGTTGTGCTTCTTTATTTGTTAGACTAGCAACGTTTTAGACAGAAAAGAAATAGCAGCTCTGGAGCATTAAGATGATATTATATTCTCTCGAATGGAGAAACAGTTTGACACAACGGTCAATTGATTTTGTCGTGGGTTAGCTTAGCAGTCTCGTGTCACAACAAAATATGAAATCGAGCAAAGTCTACTTCAGGTTTCTTTAAGTATTATCAATTGGGACACGCGGTAATTGCCATTCCATGGACTTGGAAATTGTACATAAATGTCCATTAAAAATTGCAGTGGAAGCACGCTCTGTTAAATAGTCTATGGTTATTTATCAATATCTAGACTGTCCTTGAGAACTGTATTCTTATCTTATTTAAAGATAGCAAAAATAGAAATTACTTGCTGACACGTCTTTGCTTTAATTGTCATCGTTACCTGTGCAGTTACAGTGAAGTATCCCATTCATAAATTTGCATACATGAATATTTAATTAAGAAAATTGATAAAGCCAGAAGTCAAAATTAGTCTTTTAAATATTGTTCATGTAAAAAAAATCATGACAAATTCAACGCTTACACGTAAGTTACAAAGAAGACACAAAAAACATAGAAAAAGTCAAACACCCACATTTCCGAAATAGATGTGGATAGAGTCACTCTGGTTTACGGAAGTTATGCACACTTAAGGCCTTACATACGTCTAGCAGCGCCAAAAATGCGGTAAAAGAAATTTTTTTTTTAGTAGGTATAACAATAGAAATTAATAAAAATAAATAGTACACATTGTTTATTGGTATTTAAACTTTATAAAAAAATTTATTTCACTTTATTTTACACATATCTCCAGTAAATATTGATCGATCTGCAAAATTTAAAAAAATTCTTCTAAAATATAGTTGTAGTTATAGTATGTCGAGCCGGATTTTTTATATTTTGATTTAAAAATTTTATAAAAATAATTAAAGTGTAAAATTTATGACGTAAAACGCATATTTTTTTTTAAACTGCCATAAATTTGCCATAAATTGCTAAATTTTTCGAAATTCAAAATTCGGGCTCGACATACTATAACTACAACTATATTTTACAAGAATTTTTTTTAAATTTTGCAGATCGATCAACATTTACTGGAGATATGATGCCGACCGTGGAGCAACTTTTTTTTCTTAGTGTTCTGGATCACGTGATTTTTTATATAGGTAGTAATTTTTGTAAAAATAAAGTGAAATAAATTTTTTTATAAAGTTTAAATGCCAATAAACAATGTGTACTATTTATTTTTATTAATTTCTATTGTTGTCCCTACTAAAAAAAAAAAATTCTTTTACCGCATTTTTGGCGCTGCTAGACGTATGTAAGGCCTTAAGTACACTTCAACTTTAGTCTAAAATAATTTCTCGAAAAGTTCCAGGAAGGTCCTGAAATTTTGTGGCGACACTCGCTCAAGTCACATGAAGGTCAAAGCTGGTGGGCAGTTAATCAATACTCTTCCGACTCGGTAAGAAAAATTTTATGGTAGCGTTCATGATTCGATAGAACTTTACAAGCCCCTTCGCTCAAAAACCATAAACTGGAAGTCACGTTTTTTTTTAACAATACACCGCTTCTCTTGCCCTGTCTGCAGAAAATCTAGAAAGGTGTCTACGAGGAGTCTCGTGATAACTTTGCTGCGTCGTAACATCTCTTATCACGTTCTTGCCCTCGGATTAACTGGCATGCCCAGCTCCTCAGCCGTTGTTCTTTTCCAGCACCTCGCGTTCATGCACGTACGCGCGCCATAACTTCTGGCGAACGTACATCCGTCACTTCTGCCCTAATCTTCATTCGCGCGTATTATAAGGTCCGAGCGATTAATCCAGGCGAGGCAATTAGCAGCGCAGAGGATTCGACAATCGGGGCCATAGGCCTTGATTTCGGTGTCTGGAGGGTTGGACCAAACACCTCGTCAAGGTGGACGTGCCTGCGGCTCGTGTGAGACCAGCTGACCCCCGACGATTAATGGTAAACTTAATTACTGCGTCTCCTCCCTCTCTGAGCTCGCATCGCGTTTTCCACTCGCGCGCTATTTGCTTTTGTTCGCGCATATGAGCGCGTACAACAGTACCGTTAAGGAACTAGTTCTTGATCAGGCAATAATTTTTTATCAGTTCATGAAATAAATCGTTCTTTTGAGTTTATGTCAATAAATAATTGTTTGAAATAATTACTAACATAAAAATTGATAATTCAAAAATATATGTGTTGTCTGTGAAAGCAGTTAGTATTGTTAGTTTTAGATGATTAAAAACTAGTTCCTAGTCACCTTATTATTCCATACCTTATAAGTATTTAAATTATATATTTATTTTCAACTTTTTAACATTTTTCCTTGAAGTTTAAACATTAATTCAACTTTTAGTATAAAAAAAGTCTATGGTTTAATGTTTTATTAGGTTAAAAATAAATATTAAAGCGGGAAACCTTCTAAACTGATCAGAAACTAGTTCCTTAACGGTATAAGAATTAATGGAAATTGAGGGATATCGCATATTTTCTAAATTATAATGCACACCTAAATAGGAAGCCAGTGAATTAATTTTGTTTGTACAGCAAAAGTTGCTGGCATAACAAAATCATTTTGGAACGATTAAAAATTTTCTAGTGTACCTTTTTTACTATTTTTCTTGAACATTACGTGTCTCGAGGTGTTGGCAAGATTCTTATTATATTATATGTGGGAAGTAAAACTTTTCATTCTATACATTTGCAGAGAATTTACAATATCATAGCACTCTGCAAAAATGTTCGCGTTAAGTTCGAAGCGGATAATCCCAAACATTTTTCACGTATAATAGTAGACGTGAAGAAGACGTAGGGTAGACCGGGGACGGTAGTAACAGGGTGGCGAATGTAACACGCTAAATATCTCAAAACATATAATAGATATTAACACCAATTTTGGATATATGATGAAGAATGACATTTGGAATATACACATCCATGCCCTAAAAGTACAGATACGCAATAGACATGGATAGTGAAGAAAATAACTTTTCGATACCCTAAAGTAACTTTTCCTTACTGACTTAAAATTGTAATATAAACACTCCCTTTGCAAGTATGTGCTTGTTCGATATTTTAATCTGTAATTCGACCTTTTTTAAACTAATATTGATCGTTACTTGGCACTTTTAAGCGTCTCGTTAGTCAAAATTTATAATTTAAGTTCAAAAGCATGGTCGGGGGCGATTGTAACATCGGCAGTCGGGGTCAGTTTTACCGCAACAGAACCGAATAGGGACAAAGAAGGCGAATAATATTGTCTTATTTGCATGAAATCATATAGCATAGCACAAGCAAACCAAATGAAAAATGGGTGCAATATACTGAATGTAAGGATTGAGCAGATGAAGAATGCACCAGCCAAACGCCTTTTATTTCTGCCACAATTGCGATACCACATAATTTATTATAGATTTTACTTTTTTCATTTATTATTATAATTTAAATCAATAAATATATTAATTTTGTAAAGTTATATTTGTGCTACTATCGACTCCATGCAGTGTTACAACCGACCCGAGGTCAGGGACGGTTGTAACACTTTCTCCGCTTCTCATTTTTTATTAATAACCGGAATATTACTTGACATACAGCGAAACTGTTGTGGCTCAAATAATGTCAGATAAATAAGTAACATTTTCGTAAAAAAACTTTTGTTGTAACTGTAATAGTTTTTGCGTAATCGTATTCCAAAGTCAAAGTGTTACTACCGCCCCCGGTCTACCCTATGTATAATATAATGGTAACCGTAAATACTATACAAAACTAATTTTATCGTCGAGCAGAGTATTTTTTACGGTTGACTTGTGCGTAACTGAGCGTGTAGTAGTGAGTTGCTGCGTGAGTACGGTTTGGTAGTCAAATCTCGACGTACTAACCGTGTTCAGTGAACGAAATTTCAAAGGCTGAGAATGAAACTATCCTATTGGAGATTTTTCCAACGGCAAGGACATGCATGTTCACTCTACTGGTGGGCTTAAACATTTGGGAATTTTCGCAGTGAGCCAAAAAAATATTCAATAATTCAGGAAAGCGTTGAGCGAGGAACAAGCAGCAACCGAAGTAATTTGGGAATTTACAAAATCAAATATGATTGTAAATCCAGTGGAATAACGGATAATAGAATTGTAAATGTAAAGCGAGACAAGTAAGACTAATTGTAAGTAGGATTAAATACCCAATTTATATGTGCCGGTGATTATAGAAGTGGTGTACCGTTAGGGAACTAGTTTTTGATCAGTTTAGAGGGCTTCCCGCTTTAATATTTATTTTTAACCTAATACAACTTTAAACCATAGACTTTTTTATACTAAAAGATGAATTAATGTTTAAAATATAAGGAAAAAATTTAAAAGTTGAAAATGAGTATAATTTAATTATTTATAAGGTATGGAATAATAAGGTGACTAGGACCTAGTTTTTGATCATGTAAAATACATGGGAACTAATTTCTGATCAGGTCAGGAACTAGTTTTTAATCATCTAAAATACATGGGAACTATTTTTTTGGTCAGGTGAGTAACTAGTTTTTGATCATCTAAAATACATGGGAACTAATTTCTTATTAGGTAAGGAACTATTCAATGTAAATAATCGGATACTAATTAAAAAGAAAGTACCAAATAAACTTATTTTTAGTATTATACCATCTAAATTTTTTTTTTATAATTTTAAAATATCCTAACCTATTTTTTATTCAGGTGATCAAAAATTAGTTCCTCACCTGACCAAAAAATTAGTAATATTTTTGAATTATCAATTCTTATGTTAGTAATTATTTCAAACAATTATTTATTGACATAAACTTAAAAGAACGATTTATTTCATGAACTGATAAAAAATTAGTGCCTGATCAAGAACTAGTTCCTTAACGGTAAGTCACGTATTTTTTGTTTCGAGATATTTAGACTGTCGCGTTTGGACGTATTGAAAAATATTTTTCCATTACTGAACAAAATGTTTCACAACATATATTCTCTTCTAATGTCGAATTTATCTATCATTGTAAAATTTTATGAGTGACTTGTACGAAAATGTGTTTTTTAATCCTTCGAATGTCTCCCAAATTCCAAAAGTGCTGAAACATAATTTTTCTTCAAACATTTTTCGAACAAAAGTAATTTTTATTTTCAAATACTTCGCCACTAACAACTATTCAGTCCACTATTTCAGCGCAATTAAGTATATTTCGCGTTTTCTTTCTTGTTTCTTTTCTTGCTCCACATCTAAAGTTAATTCATAATGCAAAAATATGTGATTATTTCTTTTCCCACAAATTACTCAGACAGAACAAATGCCATTCATGCCATTGCTTACTTGACGGCTAGTTTGCAACAATTAATTCCTAATATTGAAATATAAATCAATATAACATAAAATAAGAGAAATCTCAATTTTTTGGTGTTCTGACTTAAGGTAAATGTACCAGTGCCCGGCCATGTCCCAGTACCTGAACAACAATGCGAATTTTATTTACTTTTAAGCTTAATTTTCAATGTAATTAGAAACAAAAAATAGTACCATAATGCATAAGTATTTAGCAATATTAATTAAAATCATTATTATAGAAAATTGAAAATCGTTAGATAGAAATAATTTTTTTTGTAACACACTTCGTACGCATAGCAGATTTCGAGAAATTTCTATGGCTTCCGTTAAGAAACGCCACTCATTTACTAAGAAAATATTGACTGCATTTCTTATATATATATTATAATAATACATCATTATAATAGTAAATAGATTTCGATTTAGTTTAAGATGGTTAAACTTGCAAGAAAATTAATATTTTTTTAAACAAGTCTAAATGTTCGACTACTGGGACGATATAATTCAGATATCGGGACATCAGGACATGCATTTTTAGGTTGTCCGCTTACTGGGACGATATAATTCAGGTATTGGGACATGCAGTTTTAGGTTGTCCGCTTACTGGGACATCTGCATGTTTTCGTATTTTCATTAATAAATACGTCTATTATAATACATAAACTTTTTTTTCAGGTTCCAATAGTATAATATTGTGTTATCTTCAACATTTCAACAACATTGTTTTGTTTCATGATGGTTTTACAAATTAAATTAGGAGACAAACTTTGCCGCTATTCCTTAAGGGGTTAGGCCACCTTGGACGGAGCAAAATTGCAGTCATTTTCGGCATTTTTTTTAGGAAGATAATAAAATAAACAGAAAATTTAATATGAAGCCTGTTATTATACAACTCTCGCCGGAAAAAAATCGTATTTTTTTTCTTAATAATGGCGGCGGTAGAGCCGTGATACGCAAGATCTTGTGGAGCGACGTTTTCCACGGTGTTCAATCTCACCGTTTGACTTAGAACAAAAAACCAAAAAGATTTATTTTCTGCATGCCTAAAACTATGGAAGTACGTAGGGAAATCCAGAAACATTAATTTGTCTCGAAATGGTGGCCATGGAGAGAAAAAGTGCATTTTTTTTTTTTATAAAAGTGTCAATTGCACAGAACATATTCAAGATATCGCAAAACCGCTACGTACTTCCATAGTTTTAGGCATGCAGAAAATAAAGCTTTTTGGTTTTTTGTTCTAAGTCAAACGGTATAGCCGTGAGATTGAACACCGTGGAAAACGTCGCTCCACAAGATCTTGCGTATCACGGCTCTACCGCCGCCATTTTGTAAGAAAAAAAATACGATTTTTTTCCGGCGAGAGTTGTATAATAACAGGCTTCATATTAAATTTTCTGCTTATTTTATTATCTTCCTAAAAAAAATGCCGAAAATGACTGCAATTTTGCTCCGTCCAAGGTGGCCTAACCCCTTAAGCCCCTTCAGCGGCCGGGTATTGGTACATTTACCTTACGCCATTTGCATAATCATCGGCGCATATAATTCACCCTATGTAACCCAAATGTGGTCGCTAATAAGCTATGACGCCAATACGTCCTTAAATAAATTAATAATAAAAATAGAAAAGAATCTTCCCATTACTATACAATATACATATATGTGTATAGGGTAAAAAACCTAATTACTGTCACTTACCCAATTACTGTCGCCCTATGCTGTTTTACTTAAAATAAGCCTTAAACCATGTGAATTCATACACGAAAAAATTTTAACATACATTTAAAATTGTAATTTATGCGAGGAAAAGCAGGAATTAATTTTTTCTTCTTTAATTTTGATAAGATGGTAAAAAGTTTTAAGTTGGTCACGCTGTTATTGTCACTTGTCATTCCTACCATTTCACGTGCGTGCGCGTATTGACATAACCTTGTCCAATTTCGAAATTTTTGACAACGTAACCGTACACGTTTTGTAAGTACTATTGTTAATATTTATAACAGAATGTACTTTGACATCTTTTATTAAAATAACAAAATTCCTATATTTATTCTCGTTTACTCCTTGCTGAACTAGAATTTAAAACTGACAATAATTGGGATGTCAGTAATTCGATTGAACACATATCACAGGTGACAGTATTAGCTCCCGTCATATATTTTTCAAATCAATAAATTTATTAATAAAAATAGAGATTTTAAGAGTCATACAAATTTTTTTCTTCAACTAAACATATTAAATAATAATAAATAAATAGATAAACTTATGCCTGTGATCAATAAATACAAAAACTATGCGATACTGTCAGAATCAATCCTTAACCTGACAGTAATTGGGTCTTTTACCCTATGCAGATTGTTTTGAAATTCTGCGTCGAGGTGGATATGTAGAAAATATTGACTCAGTTACAATTTATAGTATTATTTATTAGTACCATTTTTCTTAAAACTAAGAATTCCAGATTATCACAAGATCAAAAACTTATTATGGGATTTATACGAATGCAGTTACGTCATCGGTGAAAATGAACGCTGCATGCATGCATGTGTGTTAACTATTATAAAAATCGTTCGTTAAACTTCTTCTTCGTACACTTGCATGGACAGTTTCTCATAATTTCATAATTTTCATATAATATATACAACATTTTTCTAAGTCGAATTCCTGAATTTTTACGCGATCCATGCCCCGCAACTTGCGGGTAGTTAGACCCCCATAGATGAAGCTAGCCCCGTCGTTTGTGTTGGAAAAAAGCTTCGCTCTGCTTCGTGGAATGAGATTTCCAATGAAAAATGCTAGCGTATCAAATGAAATCGCGGACAGGCCGTATGGAGGCGATCGCGGTTACGTAGCGCGGAGGCGCGCGCGTGGGATGTACTTGACGTATTGCTCGAGTGATCGGATATCGATTAGCCCCCGCCGCACGGTTAGTCCACAACACCCTCCACGAGTCGTAACTTGCACTCGAATGCTATTCCACTAATTACCAAGGCGACAGGGACCACTGCGGTTGGCACTTCTGACGGTGGATCTTGACGGTTCCACGCATATACGCCGGGGTGAACTGCGGAGATTATCGACCGAGCGTATGCGGTTAATCACTGGCCGATCGTTAACGTATATTATCCTCTTTCATTATACGCTCTAACATTATCGCCGGGGCCCTTCTTCGACTCCCAGTTAATTCCACTCTTGCGGTTTCCTGTTTAATCCTTCCGTCAACCGTCGATCTTGCCGTGGACTAAGGACCAACGCTGAATCCCTCGCCCGTCATAGCTCGAGGATCGTTATCACGGATTATCTGAATTATTGTCACTTTCCAACTGTGTCTCGCGCAAGCTTAATAATGTCACCTGGTGCTGAGGCTTATGGAATTTCGGATGGAAACTTGCGGGCTATTGTCTCGATTACGATATTCCGGCAATTGCCACAGCTGAAGACGTTACTGCGAAAAGGAGACAGCTCCGTAATTCGCTGGAATCCAGCTATGGGTAGCATTGCGTGTGAAAAAAAATTAACTGGGTTAACCGAAGGTGAAGCATCATTCTGTAGATTCTGGTAGAGGATAGGTGCTATAAAAGGGACAGGTCTTAAATGGGACAAATCGAATTTCCAAAATTCTAAACGCATTACACATGCAAGTTATTTTCCTGTTTATGGCCACACTAGTGCCTAGTCATTTGACATAAACATCACTGAAATTTTCATTGGTTTTCTGTGTCGTTTTCTGAGATCAAGATATATACAAAGTGTTAAAGCATTATATCATTAAAATAGCCTGTGTTCAACTGAAACGAAAACACTTAACAGGTAAGATTAATTAATTGTTTTCTTTGTTTTGCGGTTATTTTATATTAAACTCACTTATAGTCTTAAATGGGACGACCGATACATGGCTGTCCCTCTCATACACATGTACTGCTGGACACTATGTATACATATGTATGCATCTTACTTTCCTGTGAAGTTATTAGTGTATCAGCTGATACATAGATGACGTTGTTTTAAGGTAGTTCCTAACCAACTAAGTTAGTCAAATTAGAGTTGGGTAATAAACGATAAATGTAAAGTAGTATGATACTATAGAAATAATAATAATAATTTTTAACATCATGTATATATATTGTAAACAGTTAAATGTTAATATAAATAATTGTAATACGAAAATAGAATATTAAATTGGTTAGCGTAGTGATTTGGAGCAGCAGATCTGACAACATCGCATTCATTCGGAGCGTCTTTTATAACCAAAATGTCAGAAAAATGACATTTTGTGACAAAATGACATTCATATGAATTTGAATTGTCGTCCGCTATTTAAATGTCTAAACATATCGATTGTGCGACGTTGCCACGTTGATTGCTCTGCGAAGTTTCTGAAAAATTTGCACGTAAACCTATTTTTTATGGGCATTTACGAAGAAACTATGTGGTCAGTTTTGCAGAAATTAATAAATTCGTTTACTGACATTTCGATGTACTTTTGTGCCAATTTTGGTATATTTCTATAATATGGTTTTCCTGTTTCAGAAGAAAAACTGAAACTATAACCCTCTTTTTTTGTTTTCGCCATATGCCACTGTGTTAAAATGCATCAACTTTAATTAACAATTTCTCGATAACTATGTGGTAAATCGATTTTAAACTTTGTACAAGGGTTTCTTGTATTCCAAATTAGTTTAGTACGAAATTTAAAAGAATTCTGTAATTTAGTACATTATTCAGGAACTACCTTAAATTGTCAATTATTAGTTGATGGCGCATTGTTTCAAATTTAAGAATTAATAAAGTGACTATTCGAAGCGACAAACTTTATCGTAAAAAATTAATAATAAAATCTTTAATCTGCCATATGAAAATGTACCTACCTATTTTAGTACAATTCATCTCATTTTTGTTCAAGTAGAATTTAATTCTAAACTATTTTATTATTTAAGTGTTTTATAGTTTTTTTTATATACGTACTTATATTTACCACTCGTGGGTATTTCTATGTTGAACTTAGTTTGTAAGACAAAAGTTTTATAAAAAATATTACTTTATAACTAAAGAAGCTGCTAAAGCATTAACGATAAGTCACACTCTATGAAGATAGTCAAAAATATTGATGATTTACAGTACAAAGAATTAATTTCTTCATACATTCCATTGTTTTGTATCATTAAGATTTACAATTATAATTGTAACACTTAATAAGTTTATTTTTATTAACGTGTCCCTTTCATGGCTTATACTGTCCCGTTTAAAACCACCTAGTCGTAAAAGGGACATTTCCCACTTGTTTGAAAATCGAAGATTTTGTTATTTTCTGTTACAATTGATGAGTTTGTAATCTAGAGACGCGGCAGCGTCTCGACGCCAAATACAGGAAAGACACCCTGTATATGTCGACTGTCGCTACCGCTATCATTTACTCGAGAAACGGCTAATCCAACCTAACCTGAAACTTATTTCATTAATATCTCATCACGCCTGCAATATTTTCTAAATTTAAAGGCATTTTTCTTATGTAAACCGCATATAATCTTTCGAATAAGACCAAATTTCAATAAAATCTGTCCACGCATGACAGAGATATCATAATATCGTCTCATGGATCAGCCGGAAACGGTAATTTTTTCTTCTGATTCTTCTTCAACCAAATTTCGTCAAACATAATACGTATACGCGTTACACGCACACCTTCAGCCAACAGAAACTAACACATGTTTCGTTCGTCAAACGCTATTACGTTACCTTCACTGTGCAATCTACTCCAAATTTTGACAGCTTAATACAGTCAGGTTATAAACCTGGCGAGTGTCAAATAAGGAAAGTTGTCAAAATTTTCTGAAATGTGACGAGTTTTTACACCACAATCCACACAAGACACTGAGTTATTGTCTCAATTAACAAGGTAAGTCGCCAAAATTTTTTAATAGAATTTTTATGGGGATTTGTTTTTATACCAGCAAATTATTTTTAATTTAGGGTTTTTATGTAAAGCTTATCCCCATAAAAACTTCAAAAAAGTAAAAAAATTACGCCATGTACATGAAATCAAATAAATCACAAAAAATATAATATAATATAATATATATTAAAAATTATCTGAAGTCATTCCAGATGCAAATTATCTTTGTAAAAAGAAGTGATATCCCCATAAAAAACTTCAAAAAAGTAAAAAAATTACGCCGAGTACACGAAATCAATTAAATCACAAAAAATAGATGATAATATAATATTAAAAATTATCTGAAGTCATTCCCTATGCAAATTATCTTTGTAAAAAGAAGTGATATCCCCATAAAAAACATTAAAAAAGTAAAAAAATTACGCCAAGTACACGAAATCAAGTAAATCACCAAAATAGAAGATAATTACAAAATAAAAAAAAGTTGTGAAATCAAAATGAGCTGCAAGTACATAAAGGTGCTTTCCCGCGGTGTGCAAAGGTGACACTGTGTAACGCAATGTAAGATTCGGTGCTTTCCAACTGCCCTTAATAATATTAAGCAGATATATTTTTATAGAAATAAATATTTCAATACCAATAAATATTTTATTCAAAATACTTGGCGCTGCGAAACCGAAAAAATGTTAATTGTCTTATTAATAGTAAATTAATAATTTACAATAACTCACGATTTATTCTACACATATTTATATCTAATATCATACGTAGCATATGCACACGCACACACACACACACACATTCACGAATGCACGCACAAGAAAGAAAGAAAAAGATTAATGCAGTTTATACATATGTATTCAGTTTAACAACACCAATTCGGTGAGCAGCGCCAAGTATTTTGAATAAAATATTTATTGGTATTGAAATATTTATTTCTATAAAAATATATCTGCTTAATATTATTAAGCGCAGTTGGAAAGCACCGAATCTTACATTGCGTTACACAGTGTCACCTTTGCACGCTGCGGGAAAGCACCTTTATGTACTTGCAGCTCATTTTGATTTCACAACTTTTTTTTATTTTGTAATTATCTTCTATTTTTTGTGATTTATTTGATTTCGTGGACTTGGCGTAATTTTTTTACTTTTTTAAAGTTTTTTATGGGGTATACTTTTATTGAAGGGAAATAAACAGGCTTTCAATTGATGTACTTGTTTTTTAAATACCTATAACGACATTGTCAGAAATGGACGCTAAACAAAGGTGTCCCTTTTATAGCACCTCTTCCTTACTGATGGCGAAAACCAAGCGGTTGAACATTGAGACTGTTTCATGATCCAGTAAGCATATTTCACAATAAATAGTTGCATAACACTGTTTTTATTACTTTTTCAAAAGTTAAGCTGCCCCGTCCGAGGAATTTGAAAAAATACATTAGGTATAGGTTGCAGCAACATTTTTTATGGGTTGACCATTGAAGTCGCGCTTTCTGTGCGACTTCTGCGATATTTAGCACTCTGTTCGTGATTACCCCACGGCAGTCGAGTAATCACGAACACCAAGGGTTTTGCTTTTTCGCTATAAAGTTGATTTTTATTATAATTTTTCAAAAATTCGTCACAGTACTTTACAGATGAATATTTTAAGTATGTTTGTAAATAATAAACAAATTCATTTCTCACATAGTTTCCGTTTTGTTTGCTTTTTTGCTTAGGTGTTCGCAGATACGAACACTCTCCCTTATGTGATTTATACTTTCTTTTAAATGTCATTAAGAATTAATTTTTTGGAACTCATTCACAGTTATTGTTGCAATAGTCTATGAAAAAAGCACTTATTTAAAATTTAAATTCAGTATTGAAATTTCGGTGATTTAAAAGTGCGCAGTTGGGGAGGGCTACTTATGGGAGGTTATAGGAATTTATCAGTTTTGGCAACTCCCAATTCCTAAGTTTTTAAAACATGGTCGCCCTATATATAAGTGTACCGGGAATGGGCAAGGTGCGACGTTGGCGATGCCGAGCGCTGCGCTCGCCTTTGTGCAGGATTTCGATGGCAACGTCTCTCGGCGGCAGCCGTCGCGACCAGGGGTGGGCACTCCGTATATCAATCTGTTGGCAAAATTTAGTGGGCGGCACTTTCCACCAGAGGCGCTGGGATCAATAAAGTTGAAAATATTTGGTAACAGATGACGCTGATGAGATTATATATATACGGAGTGCCCACCCCTGGTCGCGTCACGCAGTCTTTAGCTGGCTTTTACACTGCATTCCACATTAGGGCATCTCGACGCCCCTACTGATTTGCGACCGATCTGCGCAGCTCCCACTACTACCCACGGTTTGAACCGCGTGCGATTGGTCGTGGTAATTTCCAAGCAATAACTGGTACATCCCACACGCGGGACCTGGCCGTTGTCAACGTAAACAGTCCCGCACGAAAAGTGAACAGAGAGAGTAGAGAAGGCCGTGCGACGGAGAAAAACATAGGCGGTTAAGTGGGGAGGCGGCGTAGCAACGTCGCCTGAGGGTCGTGCCTGCGCGAAATCTGTATGCTCTACTGTGGAATCAAGTGTAGAGGTCACGGCTCACGAGCGTTCGCTGTATTCACTTATCATTAATATAAATATACTTAGTGATAACATTATTTTCGTTCCCGGTTGTTTAAGAATTTACCAACTGCGTATAAGATTTGTAAGAAATTTTAAAAGAATCACTATAACACTTTAATGTTTCCACTTGTTGTGGTTTGGTTTTATTTTCCCTTTATCAGTTACATCAGCGCCGTTCAGGAGTTGCCGCGTAGGGCAACTGGTCAGACAGTCCGGGGCAAACACTTGCTGGCGGCGCGCAAGCCACGCCACCCCGGGCAATACGGTACAGATGCCTAGGATGAACAAGGACCGTCGCCTCCCTACGCATCTACGAGCCTGTACTCCCGCCACAACCATTCCTCCCCACTCCGCTCTAACGATAGCTGACGTCACTGCCCCGAGCTTTGCTCGCAGCGTTTGCCCCGGGCAAATGCGGCTGCCCATGCCCTGAAAACGGTAGCCTGACCGGCGCTGAGTTACATGCTACACTATCTCCTAAAGGTGACGTTTTGGGACCGTTTTCCTCTACTGCCCAACGAACTCTAGTCGTGTCTTAGTTTAGCAATTGTTCCCAATCTTCCTTATCTTATATCTAAATAATACTTTTATCTTTACCTATCATTATAACCCACTTATTATCATTGCTATTAATGAAACGTAGCTTTAGCTGATGGCCAAGTTCCATTAGACGCGATGACTTCCCTTTGTCTCTGCCTCCCTACGGAGGCGATATCCTTGATTCTTTTCGCGCTCGCGAATAATCATATTATTCTGCCAGAAGCTTTTTAGAATTCACCCCCAAAAGGAGCTGAAGCGTCGCGACAATACGCCATTGTATTCGTTCCCGCGTGAACGGGTCAAAGAAACTCGTCAAAGTTAACGACTCGTCGTTGGTCGCGGTTAATGAAGACGTGCCACTCGAGTCCCCTGCCGCCTCTGGCAACTTAACTATGTAAACCATCCACTCCGCGGTTAGGACGTCTCTCGATAAATGCCCTTCACGGCTTTGGCAACTGCCTCAACTTCGGGAATACTTGAACAACCTTATCCACCGTCCGTCACTTTTCACGTTTCACTTCGCCACCTCATCAAACCTTTTCACCCTCGCTCCGCCACGTATTCGTTCCCCTTTTTTCGTCATCTTCATAGCTTGAGAAACTTAATCGCGAATTACCACGAAAGTGCTTCCTCTAATTATGTTTAGGTGAATCAATTTCGCACTCTTTGAACTACCTGAAGTCCTTGCTCGAGCGGTTTTTCGAGGTTTGCTAGTTTATTGGACTTTTAATTCAAGATTCACTATTCCTTCGTGAGATCGCGATTAACCTCTTACGTTCTAATCCCCGCTTCTCTTGGGGCGCCGGTTGGTTCTAATTAATTTTCGGAAAATCTTTCCGAAAGGTTCGTTACCATCATTTGTAGAGGATGTAAAATCCTTTGCAGTCCCGGAACGTTGTGTATTATATTACTAAAGTGTAATGTTCCACTGAAACGTTTGCGAACTTCTATTTTACACCCTTTTGATGAGGAAAATAGTATTTTCCTTCAGATCTGTGACTCAAAACACAAGATGTTGTTAAAAGCGTTGGAACCATGGGCGTGAAATGCGATGGTCTAATTATTATATTAACAATATAATATATTTCCGTAACGTTTTCTATAAACAACGTCGATTACAACTTACGCTGAATCCTCGCAGGTAATGATTTAAATTCAACCGAAGTACAAGACCGACGATGATAGCTTCTCAAGTCCTCCTTCACTTTTTAATGAGCTTGTAGAACTCGCCAAACTGCGCACACCAATGCATGCCCCCTTTTGCGGGGCAGGTGGCTAATAGTTTTCGAGATATTAACGATTAATGTTACGCCAGAACGCTTTGATTCTTAAGTATGTGTCCTCCGCACAGCAAGTGTCTCGGCACGGTGGTGGCGAGTACTACGCAGAAATGCAACAGCTCTATGTATCTTAACTGAACTTAAAATATGCCTGAAATGCTCTTTGAAAATGCCAACTTTCTAGACCTTATAGTATTTGCATGTTTGGTTTGTGGAGGGTGACCATAGCCTTTGGAAGCATGATGAGCAAGTCTGGTCGTGCGCGAATTTGCAGCTTGCAATGGAGTGTGGTAATGAAAAAGTTGTTTTGGTCGGAGGTGCTAGACTGCCCTTATCAAGGAGATGCCTTAGTGACTAACGCATATTAACAGAAAGCAGGTCATTTAACATAAATAAGCTGACCTCACGAAAAATTGCCAATGATAGGGATTGACATACGTTTTATACATTTTAACGTGTCAGACAATCGTCAGGTATTTTTAATATTTTTATATTAGAAAAGAAGCTAAGTTTTCAAGTCACAATAATATTCAAAAATTCTTCTGCTAATCGTAACATTGAAAAAAAAACCATGTTGATTTTTTATACCTTTTCTTTCAAAGTTCGACATTTCTTCAAAAATTAATATTTTTTTAAATCTGCAAGCTTAACTGAAGCTATTGGAATATACTTTAAGAAGGCGCTCGAAATTTTCAATTCAAAGCAATCGTTGGGAAGTTACACGACTGCGCGTTTTGTAAATTTTTTTGTAAAATTTTTTCAATCTAGGAGCACAAAATATTAGTTAAATCTATGTATTTTCAGTTGATAATAAAGATTTTTCGTAAAACGTTACATTTCATTATAATAGAATGCCTTGGAAATAGCCTTTATTTCCGACCGTCACGGTGGCTTCCCCCGTTAAGAGCGCTGCAAAAGTTTCATTGAAACTGGGCATTGTAAATACGGCCGTACGTTAAATAATTGGAGACATGATAAACCTCTGTGGGTTAAATCATAAGGGTACGAGAACTGTGCCCCGGGTATTAAACTGCAAATTATTTAATCGGATATTTATGCTGGCCACCGGCCTTACTTTTATTGACTTAGCGAAGTATCAGGTTTTAATGAGCACTGGGCCGTAGCTTCGACTTGCTGGAAATTCAACTTCCACAATTTCTGGAAATTTTAACTATCGGAAAAACAGTGAAACTTTGTCGCGCTTCCTGCCCTTGGTAATAAAAACGGAGCTTTACGCTTAGAATTTGCACAGCGTTAGCTGAACGTTTGTTCGCGAGTTCTTGCACGAGTTTTATGTTCCCTTCATTGTTAAGCACTTTCCTTCCCTACACTTTGAATCGACTTCGGATTGCCTGCAATTACTGCCACCGTACGTTCAAATTAATAGAATGTACGTATGTTATTTTTACTTTTTATTGTTGGGTCTCCAAGTTTCCTTTTAGTTTTTCGCTTCGACCGAAACATTTGTACTCGCGAAAAGGATATAAAGAAACAATTTGATGGATAGTGTTACATGCAGGGCCGCTCCTGGGTTTTGGCCGCCCAGGTGCAAAAACAATATTGCCGCCCTTATTAATTCAATATTCTTTAATTAAGAATTTAATATGCAGTGTTTACTTTTATATCTATTCATACATAAGTTTAAACAGTTACCATGCAAACAAGTTTCGATTATTATTCTTATTAATAATAATTTTACATATTATAAACGGCTTGCGGCCGCCCAGGTGCGGGGGCACCTTCTGCACCCCCGCCAGGAACGGCCCTGGTTACATGACTCACACTTCGATGAACAGTTGTAAGTACATACATAGTCGTGATATATTCAAAATTTCTTCACCTTTAGATGATATCATTTTCAAACTGCTAGGAGGGAAATTCGCTTTTCGAAGAATCTCTTAAATCGATGACTCTTCCTCTTGAATGCAATATTTTACACGGTAAAATAGTCGACCAGATTTTGTGATCTGATACACCGTCGTTCCGCGATACGAAGTTATCTTACAATTTAATAACAAAATTCCACACTTTTTTATTCCTCTATAAATAAATTATTTCGATATTGCCACAGAAAACTGTCGAGGTTGGGGCTTCCGCAGAAGGTTAGAGAGTTTGGAAGGGTTCCGTCATAGACATATATAGACGGAGCGTGTCTGAGGGGGGTTGTAAGATTCGCGGTAAGGGGACTGTCATACAGGCAAATCGGGTAACTCCGTTCCTCCTCGGGGCTATTCGGAAATTCAATGACATTATATATATCTATGAGGGATATTTAGTCGAAAAGGTTAGCTATACTTATACATAATTCAAAATTTCGTATATCATGTAGGTTATATATATAACAAAATTAGTAAATAGAATGAAGCTTTTTTTAAATAAAATCGTACTTATAGAGATATGCAATAATATTTATATTTTTAAAGATTTTGTAAGCTTAAAAGTTCATAAACATAATTAATATACATAAATAATTATATAGTATAATAGATATATATCGCTCATTTGCTGCGACATAACTGATGAAAAAAAAAATATTTTTATTATAAACATATTATCTATTCGATAATCAAGCAACACATTTGAATTTCTAAGATTATATATATAATATATAAATTGTTGGTTATGTATGTATATTTATTTATTTACATGTGAAATCGAATACTATCATTATTTATATTTTCTTTCTCCAACTGTTCGCAGTTTTTATTTTTCCTGCGATTTGCACAACCGCTTACTACGCAATAAGTCATTATTACACTCAATTAATATATGATTATATACAACGACCACTACGATGCTTTAGAACAGTAATAGTTGAGCAACAGTGGTTATGTTTCGAACATAGCCATTAATGCCGAACCGACAAGAACCGAATACATCCGAACCTAGCTACCGAATTGCCTGTATGGTTTCTGCCTTTTCCCCTCCGATCTTACAGTCCCCTCGCCTACAGTCCTCTCTTCTGCTCCGTCTATATAAGTCTATGGGTTCCGTGGCATTTATTCTTTGCGGGCGTTCTAACCTCACACGAACATAAACATTTGATAGGCCACACGAGCTTCGTGTTAAAACATTTAAGATTAAATTTGGCAGCATTTGATGATCAAATTAATCCTTCCATGGACATTTGCGTTTCTTTTGTCAAATTCAAAAATTTATTTCGTTGCTTTTGGCCATACAGTCGCGAAATTTCCACCCTCTGCGCTGGTCTAATACGTACTCATTGTTAGTGAATCTAGCATGCTGCTGTCTTCAGTTTTATTTCAGATCGAATAATGCAAGTAACAGCACAAACAATGAAAAATAATATAAATGCACTGTCGTAGATCTTCCGACGTTAAAAAACTATTTGAAAATATAAGAAATGCATTTGTCTGTTTTGGTATCTCTAAGACGTCAAACAACTATGTAATACCCAAAAGTACATTGGAAACGTCCCTGAGCGTTTCACTTGCCACTGAAACACTCAGAGGCTAGACCTGAGCCCCTGCTGCTTTTACGAAGTCGCTATATCTCGGTAAGGGACTATACCACCCGGAATGTTGTTGTATCTACGTGATAATATATATAAATAAATAAAATAAATAAAAAAAAAATAAATAATGTTCGCTGCTAACGTTGCTTTTGCAACGAATCGATCGTCTCTGCGAACGAGTTTTACCAAAAATTTAATATCAGCTTCTTGTTCCATTTTGATTTCTTGACGAATGTCTAAAAGACACCGTTAATTATGGCGTTATAAAAATAGCCTAGTCATAAAATAGGCTTCAGCGGGAAAAATGATATATTGTTTGTACAGTTAGCGCCACTAATGCCGTTTTTTAGTATTTTTACTACAAAGTTCGAATAGTTTTGGTACAAGCCGTGTGTGTGCGTACATGCGCCCAGACCGCCGACAAGTTTAAACAACATAATAATATGTATTATGCAGCCGTTTCGGCGAAACTTTCTTTTCAGGATCGTTCGGTGTGTGGTATGCAGACAGATCTATTCATTAGAGAACACAAGCAAATTTCTGCCGTACAATATATTGTGGTAGAAATAAATCTGAGCCGCTCAGTGTCAATCATCGTGCCTAATCCGTTGACAGACCTTTCCACCAAACACGCGGAGGATGAACGATGAAGAGCGCGCAGGAATTCTCATCGCCCTCTGCTTTTTTTTTTATTTACGATCGGCGTGCAGCTTGTGCATGGCTATGACTTGCACATTCGGCACCACGGATTTGCTCGTAGCAATTTATACGAACGTCCATTTATCATCCGATCTGATCCCGATAACTAGTTTCGGGGATATTTCGGAATTAGTTGCTGCGACGCCCGTTTGCCCGAGTTCGAACCAGCGCGAGCGTGATCCGCATGTAAGACAGGATGCAGAAGTCAAGGTGCATGAAAACAGTCTCGATGGCCGTTTATTAAATCGCGGACGAGTGGATCCTCGATTACGAGGTTCGATTGTGACCGCGCGCCTTCGATTAGTCGTTGACTTCACGTGGTTGGCCTTTCTCTTCGTGAACATGAAACGATTGGCGTTTGTAGAACAAATTGTTGAACACTGAACTTACCACTATTATGGGCGTATTCCACTCACGCCCAAATCGCCCGCAACGCCCGTGATTTTCATTAAGGCAGGTTCTCCTGTACGCGACTGGACGCATCGCCAAGAATTTCAAAGTCGATTTTCTCGAAAATGAAGCGCGATATGGAAAAAAGTTACTCTTTCTTTTCGACGTATAACAAGTAAGTAACTCGAGGAAAAGGAATAAAATTTTTTGATATTGCGCTTCATTTTCGAGAAAATCGGCTTTGAAATTCTGGACGATGCGTTCAGTCGCGTATAAGGAAATCTACCCTAATGAAACTCACGGGCGATTTGGGCGTAAGTGGAATTCACCCTAGGTAAGAAATAACATTTAATAAACTGTGCAGAAAGGTACAAAGATAGCTCGTGATATTTTGCGACGCGCACGTGGCCGATTCACCGCGATGCCTCGTGCCTCGATTCGGGAGAGTTCGTCTGTAGCGTCGAACGCCGAATGACGAATGTCCTTGGCTCGGAGGGAAGGGAGGCCTCTCCGGGAAGTCTCCAGACTCGTCGCGTCTTTGTTTCTCGACTTTGCGCGATTCAGCACGCCACAAACATTTCTACGGTATTTCGTGGAAATGGCCTTACAATTTTAAGGCATCCCGCGTCCTCTGTGACATTTTAACCTCAAACTGCCTCGCTTATTATATTTCTCAGTTTTAATGCTGTGTTGTATTTCATAATCTAGTACTACATATTAGCATCTCACAATTTTAATGTAGCGTGAAACGTAGTTTATCTCTATTTGGTATTAAGATTGCAATGATGCAATACATATACATATCGTAAATGTAAAGTATGTTCCACCTTCTCGCGACCTCTCCTTGCAACTTCCACGTGCGCGAATACTGAAGCTTCACTCCATTAAAATGCATTACGCATTCACCATAGGTACAGTTCACATTCCATCTATTCTCCTTTACACCAACGTCGTATACCTCCTGTATGATTTACATCTTGGAAAGAATTTCCCGTCTCTCCCCATCACGCGGCAGCTTAATATTGTCACTGTCCCGAATGAATATTAATAAGCTTGCTGTAAAGATAATCGTGTATCCACAAGAGAAGTGTTTACAGTTCAAAATACATGTACCTACGTCGAGTTTTACAGAGGTTTTGTTAATATTCAGAATGTGAGCAACTTATTGTTTGTTAAAGTGCAACTTGCTGCTCGACGTAGAGATATAAATTTAAGTAGCTCTTGAATAATTGAAATGCAAATTGCTTTCTTACTGTTGAAATAGCAACGCGTGATCGGCTTGAGTGTTGAATTGTAACTGCCCAGATAGCACTCGACGTCTATGAGCCGTCTTTAAGACGTCTGTTTCAGACATTCAAGACGTCTTAAAGACGTCTGCTATTTTCTGAAAGACGTCTTAAAGACGTCTATAGACATTTTTGAATGTCCTGAGTCAGGAAACCGTACGTCATTAAGACGCCTTTTAAACGCCTTGTAGACGTCTATAAGACGTCTTTAAGTTGTCGTGAAGACGTCGTAAAGACGTCCATTTCAGACTTTCACGACGCCTCAAAGACGTCTTCGTAAGGTCTTGATTAGGCCTACTGCAGCTCTTTAAAGAGATATTAGAGATATTAAGCGTGACTTGATTCGTGTTTATTGATTCGTGTTAATGAAATTAAGTATTTTGAAAAAAGAAGCCCGTCGAGTAGCTGCTCCTGTCCTCATTTGAGAGAGTCAACTTTCATGCTGCTCAATATTTTCGTTTCTTCATAAAAAAGAAGAACGTCTTGCAATAGCGAATGATCGAGACATTTTTTGGCATATTCAAGTTCAAGTCGAAAATATAAATTTCCTTCTGCAAAAAACGCCGGTACTAGAGAGTGACGGTATATGATCTGCCCGGCTCTCTTATAGGCATGACTGCTGTAACCCACCTGCGAAAAGCGCTCGGCACGGTCGCCACCTGGCGGTCGCGTACTATCCATGCGTCTTTAAGACATCTAAACGAAGTCGTTTAAAAAACGTCTTGGCATGGACGTCTTAGAGACGTCCTAAACACTTACTCGGAAAGACGTCTTAGAAATGTCTCCGCACAGACGTCTTAAAGATGTCTTAAGGGGTTAGGACACAGTAACGAGCCAAGAAAGCAGACGATTTTTAGACGACGATCATAAGAAAAGTAAACAATCGATTAATATAAGGTTTTGTGTTTTAGTTCACTATATTATGAACTATAAGAAAAGCATATAATATTTACAAAATAGCATTTGTACGCCGTGCATTTAAAATGTCCATTTTTTTTCGGATGACCAACTGGTGGGCCGGATTCCGGCAAATCGGATGAACAGTAACAAAAACCCCAAAAATGTCATAAACTATAATATATTTCCTAGGCATTGACGATTCAACATTTTGAATTTTTTAATTATAGTACAAAATATAAACAAAAACATCACACACTTTTGTCGAAATTTGATCATTATTTTTCAAACATCGACCATTTTGTAAATTTTCGCAAAAATTGAAATGTTGGATCGTCAATGCCTAGGAAATAGATTATAGTTTATGACACTTTTGGGGTTTTTGTTACAGTTCATCCGATTTTCCGGAATCCGGCCCACCAATTGGTCATCCGGAAAAAAAGGACATTTTAAATGGAGACATTGTACGGCGTACAATTGTTATTTTGTAAATATTATATGCTTTTCTTATAGTTCATAATATAGTGAACTAAAACACAAAACCTTATAATAATCGATTGTTTACTTTTCTTATTATCGTCGTTTAAAAATCGTCTGCTTTCTTGGCCCGTTACTGTGTCCTAACCCCTTAATATGGTCTAAGACGTTCAGACCAAAAACAGACGTAAAATGGACGTCTTAAAGACGTCGTGTGCTATCTGGGTGGTTAGTTCGAAACATGCGATATGATCAGAGTGCAAAGTTTTTTTTATTTAGACAGATGCCAGTGCTGCACGTTTGAATGAACAAAATTATTAGGTTCAGTTAGAATGAGATGGTCATCGCTTATGTAAAGAGTTACTTTCAGATACAGAATTGAGTCGGAATAATTCGGAAAATAATTAATTAAAATTAATTAGGTAAAGTAGACTGTATTAAAATCCTGCCTGAAATTTAGAAAAGCTAGTAATACACCGCAGTAGTGTATTAATGAACTTCGACCCTAAATCCGGGTTTTGCTTCTGTAGTGACAAACAAATATTCTTTTTATTCGTTAATTAATGACGACCGTTTGTCTGTCAGTAAAAAAATGCAAGGTGAAAATGTGAAATTCGGTTTTGCATGTGCCAAGAGTAATATCATCCGCAAATATATAAATTATCTAAGAAATCTGAATAAATAAATATCGTATATTTATGGCTCATGTGTGACAATCAAAATTTCAAAATAGTTTTATTGTATGAAGATATTTATGCTGCATTGCATAACTATACAATACGCTCGTTTAATATAAATGGAATAAGTTAGGCAAAAATGGTCTAATCGACCAATTTCAGTAATTTCTAAACAACATGAAAATGAAGTGTTGCATAGTTGGTCTAAATAATTGGGTCAGTCTGCTCCTAGCATGGCGTGCAGGACCTTCAATATGTCAAGAATTCGATCTACAGTGCTGCCCCGTTATAAGTCCAGGTTCTCTGTTTCGTTAGAAGTACATTTCTAACCCCACTACGTCTTTCGCCGTGGCTAGTTAGAGAGACTGAGAATCACCAAGAGGGCACGCGGCAGCGACAAGCCATAAATTTCGGTCAAAATACATCCGGTATTCGCCTAAAGGCGGAACCACACATTCGACATTCCGCCTTCCCTGAAACAAGACGGAAAAAATAAAGGCGAGTCGCATGACATACCGTTTCGTTAGAGGTTCGACCCGTCCTCCGAGGCTCGAACTTATAACGAGGTAAAACTGTAATAATTGTTCTGTAAGTTTTTGTATATATTTTTGCGCTGTTAATTATAATTATTAATAAATTCTAGTTCTTAGTATATCAGTATATAAACACAGTATTCTGTTTGCCAAGATTTTTATAATAATTTGATGCATCGGTTATTTTGAAAAAGATACGTTACGCGCATCATGGCTCATTATAGGATAAAGTAATATAACCCAGGGGTCATAATAACTATCCATTCTTGGCTTGTTAGTAAAAATTATTCTGTATCCAAAATTCAAAACATTACGAAGTTCATAAAACAGTTCTTAGACGTTTGGTAACGAAGAAAGAAGTTGGTAGTATAATATGGATCGCAGTGTCCACACGTAAACAGATATAAACTAATGAAGCCAATAAAAACTGACTTTTGATTCATCATATCCCGATCTTGTTCTACGTAATCTTCAAAAGTCTTCCCCAAAATTTATTTACTATACTAAATACATAATCACATATTTCTATAAACGGTTCGCGAATAAGGTGCAGGAAACTAGGTGCTTCCACACTCCCACCTAAGATTTATTCAAATCCGGGAGCAGTCTCCACGTTTCGTACGTGCGGCCGGGAAAAAGTTTTATTAAAACATCAACTTTTGACTTCATCAGCGGATGGATAAATTGCCACTCAGTGGAGTAACTATGCGAAACACGTAAACGATTCGACGTGCTTTGTCGAACAATTTCGCGAGGACGGCTGCGACGACGTGCTCGCGGAAGGAGCGACGGCACAGTTTCCTGTTTCAGGGTTGTTTGCGTGTTCGATAACGAAAGTTAAACAGAGAAAGAGGCTATTCGCGGATGACGTGATGCGAGAAAACTGAAGAAAGCGCCCGGCGACAGGACACGCCGGAACAGGAGCGGCTGTGTTTACAGAGCTAAGTGACACTAATTGAAAGTTCAATGTCGGCATATTGATTATGGGCATAGAGCATACAATGGCGGGGGCAAACACGCGCAGGTAATTCAATCTCGGCCCGATCTAATTCGTTCGACGCCCGACAACCCTGACGAAGTCTCACCTTGCGCTCCTCTGTTGTTGATCAACCGCGATCGAAATAACGTTCGCCCCCTCCTTAAGCCGCGTACCTGCGTACGTAAAAGCAGATCCACTCATAACAGTCCCGCGACAGTTCAGACTGCAGTGCTGTCCGCGTCAATGTTCTTTCTGTCACATTGTCAATCAGACCCTCTGATTCAGAGTTGCCCGGCAATTCCCTATGCGTAGGGAAGACGCGATGTCACATAACCTATATAGATACGTTAGTACGACTGGTGCACGCCATGCGACGAATTGTGGCACGTCACCGCGTCACCAACACAAGTATACCGTTATTGCTGTAGGTTTTTATTTGTTTTTATTAGTTAACCGGCTAACTGGCACGGTCCTTTTCATTATTCGGGCCCAAACTGGTACCATCGAATAATTAAGTGAATCACACAAAATTTGGTATACAGGGGTTTTTTGAGTCGCTGAACCGATTCCGGGGGTAATTTTTTTCATCTGACACCCCCAACCCCTAAAAAAATAGAATTTAGGGGTGAGTTTGTCAATTCTTTACTAAACTCTTTTTATTTAAAAATTTTTTATTTGTGAAGTTTTCTTGTCTATAATTCGATTGCTGCAGTTACTTTTTTCAATGCCACCCCCAACCCCTGTGAAATAAGGGTTTAGGGGTTTAATTTTTTAGTTTTTTATTTTCTACGAAAAAGTTTCGAATAATTTTATACCTAATAAAAAAATATATAAAATAATGCAAAAAAGTAAAAAAAAAAAAAAATAAAAAGTGGAGTGTAAAATATTTCCGTAACCTCCTCGTCGGCAGACTCTGGAGTCGTGAAATTTTCACCAGCTAACTACGGGAGTAAGAGTTTACTTATGAAATAGAATACAGTACGAATAATTTATACAAATCCCAACAATTCGCTAGTCATTTTGGTTTGGCCATATTGAGTCTGGTATATTGAATTTTACAATTCCAATGCCAAATTCAGATTCAGCGATCCCAAAAACCCCTATATACAATTTTTCTATATCCCGATAGTATTTCAATATTTGGCGGCCATTTTGGTTCGCCATTTTGAATCTGCCATATTGAATTTTACAATTCCAATGCCAAATTCAGATTCAGCGACCCCAAAAACCATTACATACCAAGTTTCATTCAAATCGGTTGAAAAACAAAAAAGTTATTCCATTTGATCATATATGATACATTGACAGTTAACCGGTTAAGCTCAAATTGAACTCTCTATAGAGAGTTATAGAGCTATACACGAGGTTTACATAATGTTTTACAATTATTTAGGTATGGTACGCTATAGTAAGATACATGAAATGTGTAACTCTATATTTTTAGGTCGCATTTTCTGAAAATTATATACAAGAGAATACGCTATAATATTCGGGTTGTAAAGCAAGGATCTGATATTTACAAGGGAACACCGCGAACCCGGACTCACCGATTGGAACGCAACTTTGTGGGTTTTTAGAGTGATTCGAAACAAGAACAACGGTGTGTTTCATTTGGACCCTATCGCCCTTTAAGGGGGTGAAAACTAACCTAACCTAACCTCAAAGTCAAATAGGCACTTCCACTTTTTCGCGTATAACTCTCAAAGTATAACATACAGAAAAAAATGTTTCAAACAAAAGTTTAATGCTGCAATAAGCGCTACAAACTTCCGTTAACAAAATATTTGAAAAAGTTTTTTTTAATCAGATATTTTTCTTTTTAAACTTTTTTCAAAATTTTGTTAACGCAAGTTTTCACCCTAGTAGCATTTTTGGTTGGCCAACGGTTGCCAACAGTTGGGAATTAGTTGGGATATAGTTAGTGTTTGTGCCTACAAATTCCCAACACAGGGCCTACGGCAAAAAAGTTACGACAGTTTGCCAACGAATATTCAATGTTGGGCCTACAATTGTTATGGTTGGTTAATTAACAAAAAGTTACGACAGTTTGCCAACGAATATTTAATGTTGGGCCTACAATTATTATGGTTGGTTAATTAACAAAAAGTTACGGCAGTTTGCCTACGAATATTCAATGTTGGGCCTACAATTACTATGGTTGATTAATTAACAAAAAATTTACAACGATGATTAAATGTCGTCTTACAAACGTCAGAAAATGTGCTACATCAAAAAACCTGTTGTGATTTTTATTTTCTTATTTATAAATACGTAATGAGGACGTCTGTCTTAAGACAAATGTGAAATTTTAAGGAATGAGTCTAAAGGTCGGATGATGATATTTTGTAGAATATTTCGCGTCGCTGCGCAGTTTTCATAACCAATTAATACTAGTTATGTAACTAGAAATTACAAGTGTTTACAAGGAAGTGTGCTGGTTAGTTGCGAACAGCGGTTGCTTTGTAAGCCTCTCCTCACCGCGAACTTTTTTTTCCTAAACCAGACCTGAAGAAGACGTCTTTACGATGTCTTTTGAAGTTCTTTAAGACGCCTTCTCGACGTCTTTAAGACATCTTTTGGAAAGAAGCCTTCAGATGGGCCTATGGAAAGAAACCTTCAGTTGGGCCTTCGTGTTAAGTGACGTTGGGCCTACGCCCACACAGCACCATAACATTGCAGCAACGTCTTTGCAATGATGCGGTGCAAGATGGCAATGTTGCAACATAACATTACAGAGACGTTGCAGGTTCAGTCCTATGTCCGCCTTCGCAATATTGCAGGTGTGTATTTTTGCAAAGTTGCGGCAACATTACGAATATGTAGTCCTGCAACGTTCCGGCAATGATTCTGCAACGAAACGGCAAAATTGTGGCAATGATCCTGCAACTCTTCGGCAATATAGCGGTGCGTATCCAGTTAAATGAAACACGCCGTAGAATCCACTCGACGTCATGTACATATTTCGAAAATTTTTGACAAAGTCATAGTTGCTTCAGAATATTGTTGTAATGTTTCCACAAGTTTTCACTACAATATTGCACGACGATGTGCGCGCAATATTGCAGAAATATTGTAGGACCGTTGCCACTGGAACATTGCACGTCGATGTGCGCGCAATATTGCAGAAATATTGTAGGATCGTTGCCAATGGAACATTGCACGGCAACGATCGTACAATATTGCAGCAATATTGTACCATCGTTGCGAACGGAACATTGCACGGCAACGAAATTGCAATATTGCTGCAATATTGTAGGATCATTGCCACTCCAATAATGCACGACAATATTGCAGGAACGTTCCTACAATATTGCAATGCAACCTGCAACAACGTAATATTGCAGCAACGTCCCTGCAATACTGCTGCAACGAGGTGTGCTGTATGGGCATTGGTTACAATCGTTGGCCCATTTAAAAATAGTGCGACACTTCAACAGTTGGCCAACCAATAACACGTCATTGGCCCAACAAACTCCCAACAAATAAATGCTACTAGGGCAGCGCTTATTGTACCATTAAACTTTTGTTTGAAACATTTTTTCCTGTCCGTTGTACTTTGAGAGTTATACGCGAAAAAGTGGAAGTGTCAATTTGACTTTGAGGTTAGTTTTCACCCCCTTAAAGGGCGATAGGGCCCAAATGAAACACCCCGTTGTTCTTGTTTTGAGTCACTCTAAAAACCTCCAAAGTTGCGTTCCAATCGGTGAGTCCGGATTCGCGGTGTTCCCTTGTTAGTGGTGGAAATAGGCTTCGCTTTCTTCACTTTTGACGTGAATACATCTCTAAATTTGCTTTCATACTGGGGGGCATCCCAGAAAACCCGATGATAACGGAATCGCGGGATACAGTTTCGCAGCGCAGCTCCGAATCTATGGCCCGCATTCAAAATCCAATTACACCATTCGACAGCCAAAGGATCAAAGAATTTGTTGCGCTAAGTGAGTACCGTCACGGACCGCACGCGGCGGAGGGGGCGCGCAACCATTTTGGGCTCGTTTTGGCGCGTCTGGAAACTTCCGCGCAGTATAACTTCTGGCTCGGTGAAGCTACGACGCTCGTTTTGGTTCCAATCTACAATAATCGTCGAGATATATCGATCCCTTATAAAAAACATTAGCGACGAGTAGTTACGGCGAAGTTGTACAGAGTTGAAGTTAAAAATTAAATCGCTTACGGTTGGAAAGAGCGTCTCGCCAGCAATTCAGCGATACCCATGAAACCCCGTATGAAATAGTTAAGCGGTGTCGGGAACGCAAGAATGTCGCAAGACCGCACCTTGTGAGACTTTATGCTCGGCGAGTTCAACCTCTCTTATACCGAAATTCCTCCGACGAGTCTAGGCAGTACCCTGTATTGATTTAACGTTCACCAGAAATCTCGATGTATCGTGTATGCCATTTGTATCCTACTTTTCATATCACAGACGTATCATCAATAAAATTATAACAGAGTAATTATTTGTTTGTTTGATTTCCTTCCTGATCCCCGCGGCGAGAAAACATTCTCCTGAGGGATATGTACACGTATTCACGTGACCCGTCCGTACACCCAACACAGACACACCCGACTTTTTTTGCTTTCGCGAAGACGCCTGTATTTATTGAACAAATTTGAAATTTAAACCCCCCCTAATTTCAAGTGGGCTACATCATATTTCAATTTCGTGAAAATCCCTAACACCACGCACGAAAGCGATCGACTTGGAATTACTCATATGCACATGGAAGTGCAAGTTTTAAACTTGGATTTTGAATTTGCAACGCATTCCCAAACCACAGTGTATAAGGTGAATGTCCCAATTTCTGCTCATTTAAGAGGTTACTCGTCATAAAGAAGGTGTAAAAAATTTGTTTGTGATCAAAAGTTGCAGAGTAATTGATTAATTCTTTAATAATAAATCAACCAATTCGAAAACTATTTAAGAATTACATTTCAAGATGTTTCACTATTAGTAATTTGTAATTAAATACAATGCAATAAATGTCCGTATTTCTGCTCACGAAAAATAGCGATGTACGTATTTCTACTCACCATTTGTACCATTTTCTGCTCACATAATATGTTGCCTTTTCAGGTTAAAATAAGTTACATCTTCTACGGAGAGGTTTTATAACACTACAGTAAAGCATAAAATAATGATAAACAAAAAATAAAATGCCTTCGAATAGAAATAGAGGTTACAGCGTACATTGAATTGTGAGGTTATGCTACTACAATTTTGGTGAGTAGACATGCGAACACGACGGTGATTCACTTGACCCTGAACCTACTCACCTGTTTTCTACTTAAAAAAAATTAAAAATAGTAAAAAAATCTAAATCCAGAGCACAATACGGTATTTGTTTTTGTTATTAAATAAGAACTTTTACTGCCAAAACTATTTTCTGCCAAATTATCGAATACCAATAGTGACGCTGTTCCTTAGCACAACCAGCTAGAACACGATCGAAAAATCATGAGTCTCTCGTTTTAAAAGTTTTTCGTTGCTTATGCTGCACTTTGATTAGCCCCAACCTCGTGCAACACTCGTGTAAATGTTCAAATAATTTAGAGTTATTTTCTTGCAACTATAGTACAAACGTAACGCTTATAATAATAAGAAAAATACGAAATGAGCAGAAATGGGGACATGAGCAGAAATAGGGACATTTACCTTATTGCACATATGTCCTACGTGATGTAGTAATTTTAACATTTTGTAATTTCTCTAATTAACATTTTTTAGCACGGATGACTAAATGCCTTTCTGACATCGACACTTCGTTGTTCACTCCTATCTATTTTTTACTTGTGTACTAAGAAATCTCAATCCGTGTCTTCGTGAAATGAAACTGTCCACTTTCTGAGCGATCCTAATCACTGCACACCCCCGCCAAAACTTCCCAAGCCTTGCCCTAATCTATCATCCCCCATCCTACTTTCAAAGCCCTTAAAGCCCATTTCATTTCCCCATTTCCAGTTCATTGCTACTTGAAGGTCAAGCCAGAGTGATTCTAGTACTACGCATAGTTCACTTCCAATTCTGACCATTCATTATTCTAAGTCCAGATACATTCCAGTGCCATTTCACGATTACATTAGTTCTCGCCAAACTTGTATACCAGATATTGTGCTATTATATTACAATAAGTAACTTCCATTTTGGTTTAATAAACATTTGCTAAACAAGCAGAAAATTCATTGCCTTCTTGCATCTATTAGAATATGTTGCGAGAGTTTTCCACTGCTTCCTTGTTGTTATTAAATTGCTCGTAAAATTTCATAATTATGTTTGATGTATACATTTGTGCAAAGAGTCTTAACATGTAGTGGTTCTTGAATAATTATGTTCCTGTATTTATAATAACTAGCAACTACACCGCCACGATGTTCCAGTTTCAGACACATTCTCGTTCCGAGTTCACTAGATATCTACCCATACAGCACACTCTCGTTGCAGCAATGTTGCAGGATGGTTGCAGTGCAATATTGCAACGCAACATCGATGCAACTATCCAGCAATAATTCTATGCCCGCCCCGTGCAATGTTGCACGGCAACGTCGCAGCAACGTTACATCGGCATTGCGCTGCAACCATGCAACTCTGCAAGGTTACTGCAGCCATCCTGCAACGTTGCCGCCACGAAGTGTGCTGTATGGGTATGTGAGTGATATACTATGGGCGAATTACGCTTACGCCCGAATCGCCCGTGAGCTTCATTAGGGTAGGTTCCCTTATACGCGACTGGACGCATCGTCAAGAATTTCAAAGCCGATTTTCTCGAAAATGAAGCGCAATATCAAAAAATTTTGTTCCTTTTCCTCGAGTTATTTACTTGTTATAAGTCGAAAAGAAAGAGTAACTTTTTTTTCATATCGCGCTGCATTTTCGAGAAAATCGACTTTGAAATGCTTGACGATGCGTCCAGTCGCGTACAGGAGAACCTGCCTTAATGAAAATTTAGTAGTAAATTTTGCGTAAGTGGAATTCGCCCTATGTAACAATATTCGTCTACTTTAGACTGAACATAGTAATTCAAATAATAATGACATGGCTGTTAACCATTAAATGCTTACCGCAGTAATATTTTTTAAATCCTTGTGGACCCAAAAAATATTTTGGACCAAGCAGAACTCTGTAAATTCGTTTGTCCCGTAAAACTATTAATGATACGTTATGCGATAAATGTATTGACACTTGAACCGATCAGATCTTGATTTTCATTCGAAGGAACAATAAAAAAAAATAACAGCAAATTCTGTTTCGATCCTTATCATATTGGGAAACCAAGTGGAGGCGTGGCTTAAATTTCAGCGCTGCGGTGGTAAGTTGGCAAACTATTGACAGTAGGCTGGATCCCACCAAACATTCCGAATAAGTATTTATTAATCGAATAAGTAAAAATTTAGTGTTCCAAAAAATGTAAAAACACTCGTTTTTCACAACATGTCTATATAAACACTGATAATCGTATGGACTTCGACGGATTTCAGCCTACTCTGAGTAGTTCAATTTTTTGTCACTAGTTGGCGTATCGAAATTCTTCGTTTCCCAATAGGCATTCTTTTAAGAAAATTTAACATCAGATGGTAAGAATTAAAAAATTAAAAAATTCCCGTTTGAAATGAATATTTCAATTTGTTCCTTAACTGTGTTCGAACAATGAAACCAATCAAACCCATGATATACACCCTCTCAAAGACTTAAGGGGTTATTAAAATGATGTGCAAACACGACGGCAATTACGCAGGTGCCTGCCTCTTCTACCCTGTCCCGTTCACGATGGGAGCCACGTAGAGGAGTGAGTTCACCGAACTCGCGGTGGAAATTCCAAAAAACGGTTAAGCAATTTCACCCCTAAATGGGACAATTCGTTACAAAAGTGACGCGCGCGTGTATAGATTGGCGTACGAACGAAGGTTTTAGCCCGGTCCAGTAATTTTCTGGTCCGCTTAATCGTAGCTGCGACCACTCTGGGAGCGTCACCCGCACATGCGTACGTAAGTGTAGCGTTGGAAAGAGATTTGGGCGCTCGGGGTGGGACATTGTAAGAGAGACGGAGTATAGCGCGGGAGAGGGAAAATGGGGAAGTCGGATCGGTTAGGGGGAAGAGACAAGGGCGAGGTGAAGGAATATCGAAAAGACTCAAAGGACCGCCAAAACAGCACGCGCTAAAGGGGCGGGAGAAGGAACGGTGGGGGATCGAATGAAAATCCATGAGAGGGAGGCAGATGAATAGCGTGACGGAGTGGCAGAGGACGATAGTCGACGAGAAAGAGACCAATATAAGCTGTTAGCTCGCAGCTGTTTGTGCAAACGTTATCCAGAACCACGCTCTACGTTCCGTCCCTTTGACAACGAAACTACAAACACCGGCTAGGAATCTCGTAGTTGCGCACCACAGAGATATATTCTCCCGTCTCTGTCTCCGTAATGGAGATTTCACTCGATTTCACGTAGGACAGAGTATTCTCCCGAGCTGGTATCGGAATCAGCGCAATTTCATTGGGCTTCTTTAATTTCCCGAATCGCTTACCGAACAGGGATTACACCAAGTGGACTGTATTCGTTGTAACTTTAATAAGGGGGTAGTAGCAAAATGGGGTGAAAATGTAAAATACCTATCGTCGACGAGGTTTCGCTTTTGAACTTACCGATTTCGAAAATTCGATGATAAAATTGACCGTGGCATTCGAATGGTGAAATAAATTTTCGTAGCTTGCTTGTTCCTTACAATTAGCATGATAAATATTGTGATTGTGAATTCTGGCAATATTTTCCAACTACGCAAAAAAAAATGTTGTAATATAATTTTGCAAAATCGAGGAAATGGAAATACATTATTTTCTATACGTGTCTCTTTAATTCGCTGAGAAAAGCTGTCAACAACAATGGCGATTAGGGTGTGTCGGTTTTGTGGGTAAATTTAAAAATTTTGAAAATTTTAAAATCACTATTGACTAAGTAATGCTGTTTTTAATCCTGAATCTGAAACCATCTTCAGAAATTGATTTGAGTGAGGTTTAGCTACTTCAAATCACAGTTGAAAAAAAGTGAAAATTAAGTAAGGTTTAACTACAAATTACATAGTCATATAATGCTTACAGCGAGTCTTGCTTACATAAAAGCATGAAAATGAGAATAAAAATATGTGGAAATTAGTGTTTATTACATTCACATGAAAATGTATGGAAATTTGTAGTTATTACAAAATGAAAATAAATGTAACTTTAGCAACAGATCTAGCCATACGTCATCTATGTAGTAAATTTAATGCTGTTTAACAAAGTCCACCAAAGAAGCGATATCTTGTTTTCTTCTGTTGCGGTTCATAAGCTCATTTATTAACATTTTTTTTAATAATTTTAGTATTTTTCGTATTTTCCTATAATTTCAAATGAAATTCCAACTAGGTAAATAATGTATTTCACAAGATTTAAAGGTAGTGTTTAATTTTAAACCTGAAATTGTACCGTTTTTCCACTAGTCGTTTTTAAAATTAACACATTGAAAAAATTGACGCACCCTAATGGCGATGGTAATTTTAGCAATTTTTAGGATGATAAAACGCAAATTGTAAAAATGAATATTCGAAATCAATTTTTCGAAAACTAGGTTTTATGCCAAAAAACAATTAATCCAGGTTTTTGCTTTATTTTCAAACGAAGTGTCACCCCATTTTTGATTGCACTCCGAATTTCCCCCACACGATATAATCCTCCGTTGTCGCTCTCGCTGTCCCCTCGCGTCACGCTTCCGGTTTCTTCCTTTTTGACCTCGCTTCGCCTTCGTACGCTCCTTATTTCCACGTTTCATCCTCCACAACTTTGGCCAACGCAATACTCCGAGTTTTCCCCGATCTGCTCCGCTCGTTTCTATTCAAGGGTTGTCGCCACTTCATGGCTTACTTTAGTAATTTACTAGGGTGCAGTTACATCTGATACCAATCAGTGCCACGGAGAAACGATTCTCCTCTGTAAATTGAATAATAGTGGAACAATAACACTGTTCACCTGGAATACTTTTGTTGCCTCGACAAATGGAATAGCAACTGCCTGGATATTTTTAAGACACGAGGCAATATACTATCGCAAGTCCTGTGCACGATGCACGTATGTAAGTACTTATTTAAGTGGTTCCATTTATGGAAATGTAGGCGATTTTGAAAAATCCGCTTACGAAGTTAATATCTGGTTAATCAGAATATTTTTGCGTTCGAAGCAAATTACTGTACTTTGAAGCAATTTTTCGTACAATTCACTACAGTAACAGATTTTTTTAAAGGGGATAATCTATACAGAGTGTTTCAAAACAGCAATTCAGGAGTTTTAGTGTGGACAGTGTTCACCAGAAATGGGCGATTATTTAAATAAAAATTTCGGATAACGAATAAAAGTTAAAAAAATTATTCGTTATGTGTCGAATAAAGTTACTCCGGGTTAACTATATTCGACGAATAAAGTTACAGTTAAAGTTGAAAAATTTATTCGATGCTGAAGTTGAATAAACGACGCTTTACGAATAAAAAAATTACCTTTATTCGTCGAATAATCTAAAGTTAAACTAACTTTTATTCGATTCGTTATTGAAATAATTTTTCATCTAGTTAATGCTAAACTCTAGTATCCACTATGCTGCGTAAAAAATACTTCATGAACGTGGGTCGAGAAATCAATCCTAATAGAGTAGAAGCGATTTTCGATGTTGTTAATATAAGTGATATTGCCTCTATTTATTCCGTGCGGAGTGAAAACAGGGAATGTTTGAAGGAGTTCGTAATTTCGCGAAATGAAGATGAATAGAATGTGTGAAAATGGGGGAACACACAAACACCATTTGCAAGCATTAAGCTAAAAATGTAATAATCTTCTGTTTTCATCTCGCGTGCGATAAATAGCAGCAGCAGAACTGAAAATCGCTTTTAACTTGGCGAAAGTTTATTTATCGACTTATATTCATTTAGCATTTTTTACACAGCTTAATGAATATTATTCGTCTGATAAAGCTTGAATCTTTCTCTTACAACGTACTCTACATTCAAAAATACAAACTTATAATATAACTCTTTCTTAATACATACCTAGGATTCATGTAAAGACTGTCTGATTCGTATACAGGGTGTCCCAAAATTGCGGGAGAGTCCGGAACATGCAATATCCTGATACAAAAAGACATCGAAAAGTCCTTTACCGTTTTGGGATCCGAGGCTTCGTTCTCGAGATATAAACAGTTGAATACTAGCGGTCGAAACTCTGGGCCGCGCAGTTTAAAGCCGAAACAGCTGAGCGCGGAGCAGCGACCGCTAGCACGCGGCGCGGGAGAGCCGACCGCACTAACCCATTATCACGGTTTGAATCTGCGCAGGCGGATGAGTAGTGTGTGTGTATCTACGCGTGCCTACTGCGCGTGCGTCTCGGCTTTAAACTGCGCGGCCCGGAAATTCCACCGCTAATATTCAACTGTTAATATCTCGAGAACGAAGCCTCGGATCCCAAAACGGTAAAGGACTTTTCGATGTCTTTTTGCATGAAGAATTGGCATGTTTCGGATTGTCCCATTATTTTGTAGACCTTCTAGTATCTGAACACCTATTATCCCAACAGTATATTCCCTTCCAGATTGGTCTGACGTGACGTGATGCTTCAGATATTGTTTAAAATATTTTAAATTCTCGTGCTGGTACACCAAACGGGAAATGACATTGAAGATCGTGGTGGTAGATTATAGTATCAGGAAAAGGACTTCCATTTGGGATTATAAAATAATCACCATGAGAAAAGTGAGGGTTCCAGTATCCAAACACTCTCTCCCTGTTATTTCGGACAGAGGTTCTGCTGTACTTTCTTTTATCAGCCGTAACCAAACTTTGAGAAACGAAATCTTTCACAGAGTATTGAAATGCATCGAACTACATAGAGGCATACACACACATGCATATTCTTATCATTTTCAATGTTTACTTTTTCTTGACCTAAGTGATTCACAATTTACACTCCACAACTTCGATTGACAAGAAAGTAGCCTTTACAGCGGACAGAGCACGTACAATAATCCCCGGGCGAAAACGAAAATCACTTTCAACGTCTTGTTTCTCAGAAGAGGAGGTCAGAGCGGAAGACGAGCGGAAATCCAACTTCGTGAGCAGAAAGGTTAAGATTGAGATTCCCCGCTGCCTAGAACAATTCGCCCAATTTTGTAGCTCTTTTGAAACGCGTCGAACGACCGAAATTCATTCGTTACGGGGGCAGGGGAAATTCATTTCTTACTATGAATTTTGTTCTTCGATTTTTCTCTTATTATTAATCGTCTTTATTACTCAGGATTTCGATCAGAATTTTTCTTATTATTTGCAATTACTGTGTCGTCGTTTTTTATGGATGCGAAATTAGCCAATACAGATTGCACTGAACAGTAGGAAACATTAAAGATAGATACAGTGTTCATTATGGGTAGAAGGGTGAAGAAAGCTACAGATGAATTTTTTTTTCTTAACCAAATAGCCAATGTATGATAAAATTTGATAGAATGGATTTTAAGAAAGACAGTAGTGCGATATATACAGGGTGGGCCAGGATTGGTGGATACACCCAGGCATATTATGGTAATTCTTTGCACAAAAGTACATTGAAAAATGCACAATAAAATGTCTTCATACGAAGTTTCGTTCAGGAAAAATTTAATTTTGAAAACTCATAAGGCACGCCCACAACAGATTAACAATAATTATTAAAAAATGCCGTAGGGAATACATATAACAGAATTCCGGATTGCCCGAATGTTTACGCAAACATACATTGAAATTCTGCTGTAACATTTTTTCGAACAAGGTTTTGGGTTTCATAAAATCGATTTTGAAGGTGAAACCAATTTTCAGTCGAGCGCGCGCGTAGGTACTCAACGCATTGTCGAAATCGTTTTCCTCGGTAACGAAGGCTCTCCGAACAGATTTTATTCCGTAATTCACTTTCGATTTTTTTTTTACTCAATCAACCCACATTAATGTACAACATCGAACAATAAGAGGCGCGAATATCGTTGGGGCGAATCCGATCAATCGCCGAAACAATTCTACGGGCATTTCGTGGATTCTATGTCACGAGACACCTCCAGGGAAATTTCTGTATTCCTCATTTTCGCGGAGGGGCCGCGGCGAGGAGAACTTCCGAATGCCTTCTTGAAAATTCATCCTTTCTTTCGCATCGACGCAGCCGAAATTACGCTTTCTTTTTCTTCGTCGGCAGCCCGACGGATGAGGTTTCAATGCGCCACGAAACGGACAGACTTCGTTCCATTCCGGCTGTTGATTACTTTTCATTGTTAAACGTCACGGTTACAAATCCTAGGCGCAATTCTCATTACCGACCGAATTTGACTGAAACCTTCTGAGAAATCACTTTCCGCGTTTCTGTCCCTTTGTGTCGCGTGCGTGACGTATTTCGGTGTGCACGTACAATCAATCGCGCAAGAATGTCCAATCTCTTTTCAAACTGTTTTTTTTTTTTTTTTTTTTTTTTTTTTTTTAGAACCGAACGAAACGCTTCGTTGCTTTGGCAGGTATTAGTTTCTATGACTCGCTACTATCTTCGCGCTTTCGTTCCTTGGATTATCAATGCCCGCAGGTATGCACATAGACCTACATACTATGCATATAACTATGCGGAATTCATTTCTGGAGAAGTTAGCTAACCACTTTTCGGAAGTTCCAGCAACTACCGACCAACTAAGAAGTAATCTTCTGGCTGTTTCTACTATTCCGTTCGATAAAATTCGCCCTGTAGTTTCGGGCTTACTGGATCACTTCTCTGCCAATCGCGGGGGAACGTTGAAAGCTGGCATGAGAGGTTATGTAATAGCATTGGAGGAATTAACGACGTTGCAAAAACAGAATTTGCAAGATTATTTCAAAGAATTCGTATGAATACATTCATAATCCCAGGATTTTCTATTTGTATGCCAGAATGATGAATGCATTTTCAGCTGAGTAAGTAGCTTATGTATACAGGGTGTTTCAATCAAGTGGACGTAATTTCAGATGCGAACTGGGACATGAAATAATGAAGAAAATATAAATATATGTTTATTTGACATCGTTTTCGAATTGCAGATAGTTATGTAATTTCAGTAATTTTATTTACAAACTGAGATAGTACAATGTAGATCTCACTAACTGTAAACACTTTCATAATATTTTATAGGGGAAGGTAGCTTAATTTGGACCATTTTCATATGTTTCAGTATACAGGGTGTCCCAAAAATGCTGCGGTTCCTTAAAGGGGGTGATTCGGGGGGTGATTGCAAACAACTTTTTCCTTTGCGAAAATGCCCTCCGAGGTTTCGTTAACGAGATATTAATAAAAAGCACCGACCAATCAGAGCGCGAGCCTTCCGCTGGAGGTCCCGCGCTAGCGTGGCCGCGCGCCGGGCCGCGCTGCGACTACGAACAAGCAAGGCGGCATGCATCGAAAGAAATTGCGTAGAATGGCAAATGAAAAAGACGTAACAAAAAAATCCAACCTTTTGCCATGGTTTGTTTGCCATTTAAAGTGAATAATGAATAAAGGATAAATGGATGAAAATCACGTGTAACGTAAAAAGACGAATACACATTTTTTTTAGAAGATTCGAAAATAATAATTATTTGAAGTGGGAGGATAAGGAATACGTAAAATTCCTTGTGTTAATAACATATCCAGGTAATGTAACAGGAAATTAACGAAAAGTGATCGTAGTTCGTTATTGTGATAAAAATGCGTAGTTCAATAACGGCCAACACTGTTGTTGATAATGAATAAGTAGGTTTAAAAACTCGGAAGAAAAATTTACGTACGGAAATTTGGAGAATTATCTCCGGAAATAAGCCGTAGCCTGCGTTAAATTTAAAAAATAATAGTCGCCAATAATGTAACTAAAACTCACCCTTTCGGAAATTCACCTGCAGCTTAAAAACCTGTGTCCACTAGGTCACTGAACCGATCCTGGTCATCGCCGAGTGCACAGCTGATCTCAGGTACACGACACCATCCAAAGTTAAGGGTCGCAACGTCAAGTGCGTCCGGGTTAATGTACCGAATATTCACTACACTGCACGGCTACTAACACTGATCACTTAATTTATTTTTCATGGAACGTGTTGTTGCTACGTTATAAAAATTGGTGGAAATGAATTTTTACTTGGCGTTCGGAGCCGTGGGTAATTCCCGCGCAAATTCTCACGCTGCAGCACTTGCGTCCTCGTTGTTCGGGGGGTACACACAGAACATCGCGTAATACTCTTGAGCAGAGAACATTTGTCTGCGACGCGTTTGCTGACTGCTGACTGACAAGATTTTTTCCAAGCGACTTCTTCTACCCCCAAATAGTTTCTCTCGTTCCATTATGAGTTGACCCCCACCAGGCCAAGAGGCTTCAGGTAAAAAGAAGCCAGCACATTTTCGGAACACACGTGTTTTGCACAAGTGCAACGAAAACTTTCACAAAAGCCCGCGCTCCGTCCTTCTACTGCCAATGTACCCATTGCTTCAAGATAGAAAACAGACTTCACGTGTATCGGTTCGAAAGGGTCCGAAGAGAAGAGAAACAGAAAGTCTCCGAGTTGCTATAAAGAAAAAATCCTGCTTCCTGTATCCCTTTTCCGATACCCTGAGTTCACGTCTGCTACGAGGCGGAAGTAAGTCATAAATTATCCGAAACTGTAGGAAACCGTTCCCTACCGCCGACTTGCGGGACAATACGGTCATAAACCGCGACCCTGGCGAAATGCTCTGGCTGATCAGCCTGATTAATTTTGGAGAACTAGAAATCACAGAGTATTATCCAGCATCAATACGTCTCGCGGAGAGACACAGGAAAAGAAGGGATAGTCCGCTGACTGCGCGTAGTCCCGCCTGTTTCGTCCTACCCTCAAATTAAAGACGGATCCCTTATCTCTCGAGTATAAACACGTGCTCGAATTTCAAAACACAAGCACGCATCGACGTATTCGGTGCGAGAGACTGTGGGCTTGAGGTCCGATTGGCCCCAAACTAACCAATGTGCCCTGCATCCCTCCCAAACGGCCACTGTCCTGAAGAGGCCCTCTTCACAACGATATCTCCTCCACAAGGCCCACCTTCTCTCGCACGGAATACGTCGACGCATGCTTTTGTTTGGAAATTCGAGCGCGTGTTTAGACACGAGAGATAAGCAGGCCCGATTGGTTAGTTCAGGACCAATCGAACTTCAAACCCGCCTTCTCTCCAACGGAATACGTCGACGCGTGCTTTTGTTTGAAAATTCGAGCGCGTGTTTAGACACGAGAGATAAGTAGGCCCAAATGGTTAGTTCAGGACCAATCGAACTTCAAGCCCGCCTTCTCTCGCACCGAATACGTCGACGCGTGCTTGTGTTTTGAAATTCGAGCACGTGTTTATACTCGAGAGATAAGGGATCCGTCTTTAATTTGAGGGTAGGACGAAGCAGGTGGGACTACGCGCAGTCAGCGGACTATCCCTTCTTTTCCTGTGTCTCTCCGCGAGACGTATTGATGCTGGATAATACTCTGTAATTTCTAGTTCTCCAAAATTAATCAGGCTGATCAGCCAGAGCATTTCGCCAGGGTCGCGGTTTATGACCGTATTGTCCCGCAAGTCGGCGGTAGAGAACGGTTTCCTACAGTTTCGGATAATTTATGACTTAATTGGTTCCGCCTCGTAGCAGACGTGAACTCAGGGTGTCAGAAAGGGGAAACAGGAATGGTATGCATTTTCTTCTTTATAGCAACTCGAAGACTTTCTGCGTCTCGTCCCTTCGGACCCTTTCGAACCGATACACGTGGTGTCTGTTTTCTATCTCGAAGCAATGGGTACATTGGCAGTAGAAGGACGGAGCGCGGGCTTTTGTGAAAGTTTTCGTTGCACTTCTGCAAAACACGTGTGTTCCGAAAATGTGCTGGCTTCTTTTTACCTAAAGCCTCTTGGCTTGGTGGGAGTTAACTCATAATGGAACCAGAGAAGCTACTTGGGGGTAGCGGAAGTTGCTTGGAAAAAATCCTGTCAGTCAGCTAGAAATCGCGTTGCAGAAATGTTCACAGCCCAGGAATACTACCGTATGTTCTGGGTCTACGCCCGGAACGACGGGAACGCAAGTGCTGCTGCGCGAGCATTTGTGCTAGAATATCCCAATATCGAAACACCAAGCGAGGATACGTTTCGTCGGTTAGCGTCGCGGCTTTAAAACGTAGGAACAACACGTTCCATAAAAAGTAAATAAAGTGATCAGTGTTAGTAGCCGTGCAGTGAAGTGAATATTTCGGTACGTTGACCTGGACGCACCTGACATTGCGACCCTTAACTTTGGGTACTGTCGTATACCTGGGATCAGCTGTGCACTGGGCTCGTCCATCGATGACCAGGATCGGTTCAGTGACCCAGTGACACAAGTTTTCAAGTTGCAGGTGAATTTTCGACAAGGGTGAGTTTTAGTTACTTTAATGGTGATTTTTAAATTTAACGCAAGCTATGGCTTATTTCCGGCGATAATTCTCCAAATTCTCGTACGAAAATATTTATTCGGGCTTTTTAAACAGACTTATTCGTTATCAGCAACAGTGCTGGCCGTTATTGAGTTACGGATTTTTATCACAATAACGAACTACGATCACTTTTCGTTAATTTCCTGTTACATTACCTTTTCGTGGATATGTTATTAACACAAGGAATTTTACGTATTCCTTATCCTCCCACTTCAAATAATTATTATTTTCGAATCTTCTAAAAAAAATGTGTATTCGTCTTTTTACGTTACACGCGATTTTCATCCATTTATCCTTTATTCATTATTCACTTTAAATGGCAAACAATCCATGGCAAAAGGTTGGATTTTTTTGTTACGTCTTTTTCATTTGCCATTCTACGCAATTTCCTTCGATGCATGCCGCCTTGCTTGTTCGTAGTCGCAGCGCGGCCCGGCGCGCGGCCACGCTAGCGCGGGACCTCCAGCGGAAGGCTCGCGCTCTGATTGGTCGGTGCTTTTTATTAATATCTCGTTAACGAAACCTCGGAGGGCATTTTAGCAAAGGAAAAAGTTGTTTGCAATCACCCCCCGAATCACCCCCTTTAAGGAACCGCAGCATTTTTGGGACACCCTGTATAGAGATAAATAAGAAGTGTCAATAAAAATTATGTAGTAGAAAAGAAACTCACTAAGTGTACCTGCAAAATAATACCATCTATTAAATTTTAAAAAATATTTATAATCCTGAAAAATGAGTTTAAAAAAATCTTGTCATCGGTCCAAATTAGGAAACCGGTTGCCTAAATTGAACCGCTAGGCTCCTAATTTGGACCATTAGCTTTCTTAACGACAATTGGAACAAAAGAACCTTTTAATTCTAGCACTAACTCCAGCACACCGAGTATGTATCCAAGTGTGGCATTTCATGCATTGTATCATGTCTTCTTCTTTGGTTTCTTCGCACAGTCTAAAAAACCATGAATCACCAGTTCCTTTTTTATTTTTCTGCATTTTGTTAAAGTTTGGTGAACTAATTTTTTTAAATTTTTGCTTTAACTGCGATTTATAAGGACTGCTGGTTATTTCTACTGGCTTCTGGGCTATTGTATTTTTTGTTTTTTTTTCTATTTTGACATTGTAACCCTGAAAATATTTTTTCAATTTTAATTTGCTTATAAAAGAGCGTTACAACTGTCATTGCCAAAATCTGGACCGATCCAATTTCGGCAACTATTTTCGGTCCAACTTAGGCAACTTGAATATTAGTCCGGGAGCCAGCGACACATTTTTTTTTGTCAATTCGTTTAAAGTTAGTTTATGTTTTGTTCTTCTATATTTGTGCTACATATGCACAAAACGACCTCCTGCCAGCGCACCAGCAGAACAACGCTTATCAGCACCGTGTCAATTATGTAAGAAGATATTGTGCAAAATTCTTATTTGTTTAAATTTGAAAATTTTTGTACTAATAATAGACACCATATAACACCGAAAAATGATCTGCTGCCACCTTAGTTGCGGAACGGCATGCTACTGCCACTCCTATAAACATGTTAAAGAAATGAACTCCATTGACCAAAATGTTTAAAGCTGAAATTTGTTTTGGTGGTAGTTTTAATCAGAAAATGGAAGAAAAACGATTGCTGCCAGTCCTATCGTGGAACAAAAGGCTTGGCAGGAGCCACCAAAGGTACGGCGCGACGCAACGTTCACACGGCGTGTGCAATTCAACATTCATTTTCTCCGCCCGTGGTCATATATTTAAAGCTGAATTTTTTTGTACTAATTGTTTACATTAATAAGTGTAAGAAAAACGTTTGCTGCCAGACCTATCGTGGAATAAATGGCTTGGCATGAGCCACCATAGGTCCTGTTGTTGGCTGAGGGAATGAAAGGTGCAGTGTAGCGAGTTGTGTGAATTTAACCAGAATATTTAAAAGTGCAATAAAATTTTCTCTTTATCTTAATACATAATAGAATCTATATATATATTCGCCATCGCTGTTCGCATACGATGCGGATTCGACATCATTATCGATGTCATCATGATCGTCATCGATATCATTATCGATGTCATCATGATCGTCATCGATATCATTATCGATGTCATCATGTTCGTCATCTGAATGACACTCTTTCTGGTCCCTCTGATCACGTTCTGGATCTGGGGCAGTAGGGTAGATGTCCCAATTACTGCCACCTTAAGATTATAACCGCACTTCATGTAATTATTTCGCGTGTTATGTAACCTAAAAATTGTTTCAGTTTGAAACATAATATTATTTAACATCTCTGTCATTAAAAAAAAATAGTTTTATGAATTTAATATGAAAAATTTATTAATAATTCATTAAAACTCGCGAGCGATCCTAGTGTACCTATAACTGTCCACCTCAAAAATCATCTTGTCCTAGGTACATATGAGTACATATATTTTTTTATTTTAATGTAAATCAGAATCTCCATTTAATAATAACTATTTTTTGTACATTTGTTTTTATACGTTACGTTTTTATTACATATAATAAATCAAGTGGCAGTAATTGGGACACTGGCAGTAATTGGGACATCTACCCTATTTATAACATAGGCATTCAAGTATTGTGTACCCCCCAATAAACATGACTCATGTATGAAAGAAGTTAATTCCCTTTTATTCACGAAAAAAGTTCACATGCAAAGATTGTGAAATCAACTTTGCTAATTCCAATTGTATTCTCGTTCTCCGCTCGAACACTGATTCCTCTGTCGCTTTGTTCCACGATAGGGCTGGCAGCAAACGTTTTTCTGACACTTATCAATGTAAACAATTAGTACAAAAAAATTCAGCTTTAAATATATGACCTCGGCGGAGAAAATGAATGTTGAATTGCACACACCCTGTGAACGCAACTCTGCGCGGTACGTCGCGCCGTACCTTTGGGGGCTCCTGCCAAACCTTTTGTTCCACGATAGGACTGGCAGCAATCGTTTTTCTTCCATTTTGTGATTAAAACTACCACCAAAACAAACTTCAGCTTTAAACATTTTGGTCAATGGAGTTAATTTTTTTAACATGTTTATAGGAGTGGCAGTAGCATGCCGTTCCGCAACTAAGGTGGCAGCAGATCATTTTTCGGTGTTTTATGGTGTCTATTATTAGTACAAAAATGTTCAAATTTAAACAAATAAGACTTTTGCACAATATTTTCTTACATAATTGACACGCGGCTGATAAGCGTTGTTCCACTATCGTTATGGCAGGAGGTCTTTTTGTGCATATGTAGCACAAATATAGTGGAAAAAAACATAAACCAACTTTAAACAAATGAGTCGTTAAAAAGTGTCACTAGCTCCCGGACTATATGTAATGTATAACATTGAACAGAAACCTAAATCGAACATAAACTCTCAAAATTGTAAGTGGAAGTTATAGATAAATAAGTAAGGTTTGTAATGAGATAATAAGACTTGTAATTACTTACGTTTAGACGAATCAAGGGCACTCACACTTACGTCGAAATAACTAGTTGTCTACTTAGACAAACAAATAACTCCTCTCTCAAAGCAACCACGAGGCGTTTCTACCCAAACACAATTGCATTAACCTCGTCTACATCTACGTATAACAGGATGCCTATTAGGGCTGTTCGAGTACTCGAATATTCGAGTAGCTTGAAATTCGGACCAAGCCGAGTACTCGAATAGAACCGAAAACTCGAATTTTTTCGAGCGGCTCGAAGTAAACCGAGCGGGCCGAAAGTACCGAACAATCCGGTGTGTCGAGTAGTTTGAAGTTTGAATGTTTCGAATATTTTAGAATATGTTTATATACTGGATAATGATTCGTAATTATTATTATTATTATTTTGACTTTATTAAGAAAGTAAGATACGAGTAAAGGCGAGGCCGCAGTAATAATGTGAGTAATTAAAATGTAAATTGTAAATGAAAATATTCTCTAACTATTGAAAATAATTTTGCGCGTATGTATGATTTATTAATATTTCTTCTTGCGTTTTACTTTATTTTCCTTTCTTTTTTACCTTCTCCGTGTGGGCTATATTTCTGCCGAGTCACTGTTAACAAAGGCTGTTACCCGTTAATGAAAAATGAATAAGTATAAATAAATCAAGAATTCAAAGAGTCAAAATTGAGATTATGGGTTTTTCAATGTGTGTCTAGATGAAATTTGAATGTTTGCAAAATATACCATCTCAACGCTGTGTGGTTTAGAAAAAATGTACTAAAAAAAGAACAATAATTTTGTTACCGGCCTAAATGACTGCCATAAACGAATTCCGTCATATGACCAAACATAAAAGCGTGGGGCGTAAATATTGAAATGCCCTTTTTATATAAAATATTTATAATGCTTCACGTAGTTTAATACATTACTTTTCGCATTCTGTTAGAGATCAGGCTAATTCCTTAATAGAATATGAATATAAAGACAGTAATACTATTTATATAAAATTTATTTTATTTTATTTTACTTCATTTTTTGTTAAGTTATTTTAAGTTATTTTGTATTGTTTACATGTATATTTTGCTTTATGCTGTATATCTTTGCTTACTAAAGGGTTTTCCCGTTAACAATAATAATAATAATAATAATAATAATAAAAAGGGCATTCATTGAATTCTTGATTTATTTAAACTTATTAATTTTTCATTAACGGGTAACAGCCTTTGTTAACAGTGACTCGGCAGAAATATAGCCCACACGGAGAAGGCAGAAGAGAAAGAAAAATAAAGGAAAACGCAAGAAGAAATATTAATAAATCATACATACGCGCAAAATTATTTTCAATAGTTAGAGAATATTTTCATTTACAATTTACATTTTAATTACTCACATTATTACTGCGGCCTCGCCTTTACTCGTATCTTACTTTCTTAATAAAGTCAGAATAATAATAATAATAATTACGAATCATTATCCAGTATATAAACATATTCTAAAATATTCGAAACATTCAAACTTCAAACTACTCGACACACCGGATTGTTCGGTACTTTCGGCCCACTAGGTACTTTCGACCCGCTCGGTTCTTTCGGCCCGCTCGGTTTACTTCGAGCCGCTCGAAAAAATTCGAGTTCTCGGTTCTATTCGAGTTGCTCGAAAAAATTCGAGTTGCTTGGAAAAATTCGAGTTGCTCGAAAAAATTCGAGTTGCTCGGAAAAATTCGAGCTACTCGGTTCTTTCGAGTACTCGGCTCGGTCCGGTTTTTCGAGCCGAGTCTGGCTCGGCTCGCTTTTTCCGAGTACTCGAACAGCCCTAATGCCTATCCAAAATCGCACAGACTTCAGCAGTCTTTGGATATCATAGTGGTCCAAATTAGGCTACCTTCCCCTATATCATTTCAGATTATCTAGAGACGCGGTAGCGTCTCGACGCCAAGTACAAGAAAGACACCCTGTATATGTCCACTGTCGCTACTGCTATCATTTACTCGAGAAACGGCTAATCCAACCTAACCTGAAACTTATTTCATTAATATCTCATGACGCCTGCAATATTTTCTAAATTTAAAGGCATTTTTCTCATATAAACCGCATATAAGCTTTCGAATGAGACCAAATTCAATAAAATCGGTCCACGCATGACGGAGATATCGTAATATTGTCTCATGGATCAGTCGGAAACGGGAAGTTTTCTTCTGATTCTTCAACCAAATTTTTGTCGACATAATACGTATATACGCGTTACACGCACACCTTCAGCCAAAAGAAACTAGTGTAGGTTTCGTTCGTCGACTCTCGGGATCATTCGGCAGGGATCGTCGTCCGTCATTGTACATATATACCTATGTATACTATTGAATTTTATAACCTACCAAGTGTCAAATAAGGAAAGTTGTCAAAATATTCTGAAATGTCACGAGTTTTTACGCCACATAAGACACTGAATTATTGTCTCAATTAACAAGGTAAGTCGCCAAAATTTTTTAATAGATTTTTTATGGGGATTTGTTTTTATACCAGCAAATTATTTTTAATTTAGGGTTTTTATGTAAAGCTTATCCCCATAAAGACTTCAAAAAAGTAAAAAAATTACGCCAAGTACATGAAATCAAATAAATCACAAAAAATGGAAGATAATATAATATATATTAAAAATTATCTGAAGTCATTCCCTATGCAAATTATCTTTGTGAAAAGAAGTGATATCCCCATAAAAAACTTCAAAAAAGTAAAAAAATTACGCTAAGTACACGAAATAAAATAAATCACAAAGAATAGAAGATAATTACAAAATAAAAAAAAGATGTGAAATCAAAATGAGCTGCAAGTACATAAAGGTGCTTTTCAACTGCGCTTAAGGGGGTAGACACGTCACGTGACCTGGCCGATTCGGCAGGTCGGTATTACAGCAGATTTTTCTGCACAGAAATGGTAATACCCATAGATACGCGGCTGCTGGTGCACGCGAGAGGGAGCTGTTTGCTATTTCCGTATTCTATTCTGAATAAGGAAATAAATTCTCAGCTGTTGCGTTGTACATGTAAATATTTAAATGGAATGTCTGCTGATAGAGCAAACGTAGAAAATTCATTGTACATACATTTTAATTACTTAAAATGTGCTTATGCTACACAATGCTACGTTGGCAGTAAGGAATTATATAAGTGGAAAAATAGATGAGGGGATATCCCCAGAAAATGAAGTATGTTAGGTTAGACATTTTTTTATTAGGAACGTGAAATACGCTTATTACAAGATAATTAAACGTCTTATGCAGAAAGCAGTTATGAACAAACATTATAGAATAAAATTGTGTTGGATGTTGAATTGGGGCTAATGAAAATGCGCAGGATGAATGCGCGTGATTATTATGTGGTCCCCTCCGCAAAGTGACAGAAAATATAACCTATGTATCTGTTATATGACAATACATGTTTAGCGGCAATTGCGTTCTTTTGCGCTACATTTGTGAACTTTTTATCATCCTTCCGAAACATTATTATTACGCCGCAATAGTATCTTTAGGAAATCGGGTCTAGCGTATAGGTTATATTTTCTGTCAGTTCAAGGACAGAAAATCTGCTCCTCAAAGTGACAGAAAATATAACCTATACGCTAGACCCGATTTCCTAAAGATACTGTTGCGGCGTAATAATAATGTTTAGGAAGAATGATAAAAAGTTCACAAATGTAGCGTAAAAGAACGAAATAGCCAATAAACATTTATTGTCATATAACATATACATAGGTTATATTTTCTGTCACTTTGAGGGGCCAACCATATAATATTCACGCGCATCCAGCCTGCGCATTTTCAGTAGCGGATTTGAGATGCGGATTTTCTGTCCTCGAAGTGACAGAAAATATAACCTATATGCTTCATGACAATAAATGTTTATTATCTATTTCGTTCTTTTACTCTACATTTGTGAACTTTTTATCATCCTTCCTAAACATTATTATTACGCCGCAATAGTATCTTTAGGAAATCGGGTCTAGCGTATAGGTTATATTTTCTGTCACTTTGAGGAGCAGATTTTCCTCGCATTCTCCCGATTAAATTGACAGAAAATTATTTAAACCTGACTATTTTTAACGAAATAGGCTTTCAATTCTGCAAACAAATATTTCACGTAATTTCCTTAATTATGATCCGAGTTATATCATTTTTGGGGCCAATTTGATCGAGAAAGCATAAGGAATCGATTGACGCCACTTTCGTAAAGATCCGATTAGAAATTGCAAAACTTCAGATTCATCAGTGCTTAGTGCGCAACATTGTATGGCCTCGCTGGTTTCGAGCGTCGAAGCCGATGAAACTCAGCGAGACACATGATTGCTGGCGAGCATCGCGTTTGACGACTCTGGCTAAAGAATCACCTTGTACAAATGCTAAGAAACGATAGTGTGAAGTGGCGGCGCGTTTCAATTGCACATTGGCAATACCGTAGATTCTAGGGCCTATAATATTAGCTCCGCGTTACGATGTTCTTAATCAGAGTACTGCATTAATGAATTAAAAAATAAATGAATTGGTCAATTAGTTAAAATTAATGAACTGTGCATGATTTTAATGACGCCTAATTTAATGGCACTTACAAACTGAATTACTAATTGTAATTAAAATAATACTTTTTGACGCGCAACATGAAACCGCGCACGCAAATGGTTGCGCGTATTGTCGAAAGCATCAGAAATAATATGTACAGTCTTCCAATTGTTGAGAAACCTTTGGGCTCAGATTATCGGGAAAGACCTACCCACCCCACTGTTTTGCTTTCTCGCTGCGAGCAAGGACCTTCGGGCCCTAGTAGACCGCCCGTTGACAGTCGAGAGCAATAAAACCGACGAGCTAGATAAAATACCCAGTACAGAAAAATAAAATGTTCATGTTTTTGATAAGTGTTGATGAAAGTATTACCGATGGATTTTTTAGGATTTCCCGATGAAAATGATATCAAACATGGTGCAATTCGGTCAATTTTCAGTGAACGTAGAGTGTGTCCTAATCATGTAATCATAAGAAAAAATAACATTTCAATAGGTACATGCATGAAACTCTGAGATCAGGAATTCCGAACCAAATGGGGCATATGTAAGAACTGGCGAAATTCAACAATACTTCATCGTCTAAATTTTACAATTAAAGTATTTATTTGACGTGAATATAAAGTCGGTCAGCAAAGTCTTTCTCGATTTGAGTTCTGTAGAAGGCTGATTTTCCTTCGCCATCGAAAGTCCCCTCTTGTCCCTCTCGCTGGCAATCATGCGACTCGCTGAGTTCGTGTGCTTCGGCGCTCGAAACCAGTGGGGCCATACAATGTTGCGCACTAAGCAGTGACAAATCTGCAGTTATGCATTTCTAATCAGATCTTTGCGAAAGTGACGTCAATCGATTCCTCATATTTTCTCGATCAAATTGGCCCCAAAAATGATATAATTCGGACCATAATTAAGGAAATTACGTGACAAATTTGTTTATAGAAGTGAAAGCCTGTTTCGATAAAAATAATCAGATTTAAATAATTTTCTGTCAATTTAATCGGGAGAATGCGAGGAATCCAGTGGTGTCACTTTCATATTGATGCGATGAAAAATAAACAAATTCTGCTTCTGTATAATCGATGACGCATCGCCGAGCAACGGCGATCTCGCGCGGCTCGGGCCACAAAGGTTTTCGTCCGTTATTCGAGCTTCTAAGGTCGTATTCAGATACATATATTGGCCGGTGAGTTTCGTGAGGAGTATTCTCCCACCATACCGTTGGCCTGCCTCGGTGCTCATTTTCTCAATGTTTTCTAACTCGCTCCCGTTCCATCTCGCTCTCGCCTTCGCAGAACAAGAGTGGGCCCGAAGTGGTAGGGATTGCGCCAAGCTACTGACGTGTAGGCCAACCGAGTTCTGGCAAGGGAAGATCCCGAACCCGAAAATTAAAAAAATTCTGAAACTTTGTGAATATGTAGGGGATTTCCCCCTGATTACAACGCAATTTTTGTTTGCTGCCCAAATTCACTCGAAGGGGGTGAAATTAACCCCTGAAAATTTTGCTATTTTCCGATTTTGTGTTATAACTCGCGAACTGTAAGAGATAAAAAAAAGTTTCAAGATAAAAGTTCCTTCTTTTAATTAGATCTATCATTTGGTAAAAAAATTAATTTACAGTTCACGAGTTATAACACAAAATCGGAAAATAACCGGATTTTCAGCGGTCAATTACACCCCCTTAGTGTGAATTTGGGCAGCAAACAAAAAATTGCGCTGTAATCAGGAGGAAATTCCCTCCATATTCACAAAGTTTCAGTATCTTTCGAATTTCCGGATTCGGGATGTTCCCTTGTGAGCGTAGAAATACATACATCAGAATAGGTGTGTGTTAGCTCCGAAAAAATTCAGAAGTGTTATGGTCAGAACATCGATTCTTTCTCGATAGCTTCATCTCGTAGTGGTCTACGCATAGCTTCGTAACGCACGCAACTATTACGCTAAGAATAAATAACAACCACACGGCTACGTTCAGACAGAGCCGAGCAGCGTTTCCGTTACGACACCATACCCTTCGGGGGCCTAGCAACTCTAACTGACAAATCCACGATCGTCAGATGGTGGTGGCTGATTTCTCCTCGATTGCTATTGACCGGCCAATATATCTGAATACGACCTTAGGATAAAGATATAATGAAAGAAGAAAAATTATTCGAAGCCCAAGATGAAAGGCCTTCGAATAAACAATGGAAACTAATCAATACCCGAACCTATATAGAATTTTAGATTTAGGGTACACACCCCCAAACCTCGTGTCGATCAGCCACTGGGGCCATTCGGAAGTATATCCTTTTATTTAAATAATGCCCATCTCTGCATTGGACCGTAAAGAATTACAAAAAAATCAGGGAGTCAACTGTTGACCGGTTTGGAGACTTTTCCTTATTACATGTTTTATACAATAGTCAAAAGAATAAAAAAGGGTAATAATAAGAGCAATAATTGCAAATAATTTCTGTAACTTCCACATTCTGAAAATATAATACCAGTAAATCAATATTTCCAGTATTAGTAAAAAAGTTCCAATCTCTCTTTTTTTATTTTAAATAATGTGGCCATATATAATTATAACATAAATTCGACAGCGATTTCAAGTGATGTATGTGTTACGGTAAAAGCGTTAATTTAGTAAATGTATACAGTTCCCAGCAGTTCCTAGTAAATGTATGCCTAAAATGCATATAACCTAACCTCTAATCGGACGAAAATGCATACATTGACTGTATCACGCTTTTACTGTGGCACGTGCAGCGTGCGTCGCTAGCCGGTTTCAGCGTAAACATTTCGCCTAATAGAGAGTGGGGGTATAATGATGGGGGATCTACCCCCACTCTCTATTAGGCGAAATGTTTACGCTGTAACTGGCTAGCGACGCACGCTGGGCACATGTATCCAGCTAACGCTTCAGTTTTGCTATTATTCCACGCTGGCAGTCCTCCCGAGTAGGCGCCATCTCGTATCCACTAGCTGAACTAAATTTGTCACGTGACTTGCTCTGCTTATCGCCAATATGGCGGAACTCGTACTTGGGAATGCAGTCACGGGGATTCGCTTTTCGTCCTTATACGAGCACATTTTGGGCTGGGTGAGGTCTCATTCGAAAGAGGAAGACTCGATACAGCGCGCTCTGGTCATCGTTTGAGTCACAAAACACTTTTTTTTTTTTTCAACGTTTGCTCTACTTTCTACACTCATATTATTAGATATCAACACAATCTCGTCGAACCATGACCAGAGCGCGCTGCACTGAACCTTCCTCTTTCGAATGAGACCTCACCCAGCCCCAAATATGCTCATATGAGGACGAAAAGCGAATTCTATAAAACCCATATTTCGGGCCAATTTAGTGTCGATTACAGAGCGCTGTTTTACCCGTGTCTACCCCCTTAATAATGTTAAGCAGATATATTTTTATAGAAATAAATATTTCAATACCAATCAATATTTTATTCAAAATACTTGGCGCTGCGAAACCGAAAAAATGTTAATTGTCTTATTAATAGTAAATTAATAATTTACAATAACTCACTTACAATCTAAAATACATTACGAACGCACACACAAGAAAAAAAGAAAAAGATTATTTATACATATTTATTCAGTTTAGCAACACTAATTCGAGGCGCAGCGCCAAGTATTTTGAATAAAATATTTATTGGTATTGAAATATTTATTTCTATAAAAATATATCTGCTTAACGTTATTAAGCGCAGTTGAAAAGCACCTTTATGTATACTTGCAGCTCATTTTGATTTCACATCTTTTTTTTATTTTGTAATTATCTTCTATCTTTTGTGATTTATTTGATTTCGTGTACTTGGCCTAATTTTTTTACTTTTTTCAAGTTTTTTATGGGGATTAAATAATACTTTTATGTCACGGCAGCTCAGTTTCTATCAATAATTATTGAAATACAAAACTTCTTGTAATTCGGAACCAAGGTCAAATGGGACAAATGTTTATAAGAACTTCTCTGCTTATTTTATGCCTCCAGTTCGTCTCTGGAATTATGCTCACACTCCTTGAAACTCCCTGTACAATACCTTTTTATGCTACCTCCACAGATTACCTACGCGAAGGGTATAAACATTTGTTACCTGGTAAACTTACATCAGCTGTTATAATTTCCTATTCTGACGTACTTCTAAAACTAACTCTAAGCTCCTCTTTTCTTCTCCCTTATCTCAAGTTCCTATTAAGTCTAGCCTTTTTCACTTATTCTACTCTCTCCTTATCTGTTCTCCTGCACCCCCCTCATCTCCCCCAGCTTCTTTTCACCCTCGCCCTCCAACAATTCCCCCAAACCCAGTTCCATACCAAAATAGTTCTACAATTAGATTTCTACTGCAATATTTCATATCATCTATTTCTCAAGTCTGAGATGCTTCTGTATTGAAATTTTTTTTAGTTGATTGAGAAGTAATTGGTCTTGAAACGAAATTCCTTCGCACCATTTTATGTGCCAGCGAATGTGTGACCATATAAAAAATAATTAATTTTTCACTGCTACACTGTTTGTATTTTATTTAAACCTTTTATAACGTTTTACAGCTAATCCTTCAGTGTTATGTTCTCAACTTGGCCTCTTTCTGGTGTTTGAAATTGCCACTTCAAAGTTCAATATTCTAGTGTTGGGCCCTGAGCGGGAAACCCGTAGATTATGTCGTCTATTATGTTAACGATGTAACGTATTTCTTTGACAGTGTCGTAATATAGCATGGGTTGCGATGAGAACTATTAAGGGGTTACGTCTAGTCAGCTTTTGAAAAAGAACGCGATTTTCGGGAATTTTTTGTGGAATATCTACTGTATATTTTTTACAACTATTCTCTTATTTTAAAAGTACATATATGGAGAAACTTTCAGTAATTTTAGTATAGAAAAATATTAAAAAATAAACGAATAACAGCCATTCTCGCGGAAGCTGTGTTGATAAAGGCGTTGTGCGGTGAGCAAGTTTTCTCTGAGCCGGATCATCTAAAATTAAAAATTCAAAAACATTCCGTTAATATATGGTTCAATTCAGTAGATGAACGAAGGGTTTTTCAAATTTTTGATTTTTGACAAAATGGCGGCCGTTTAACTAAAAAACACGCTTTTTCGATGTCTGAATTGTTCGATTTTCGTTAATTAAAAATAGAGTTTTTGTTAAAATAAAAAATCCTTCGTTCATCTACTGAATTGAACCATATATTAACGGAATGTTTTTGAATTTTTAATTTTAGATGATCCGGTCCAGAGAAAACTTGCTCACCGCACAACGCCTTTATCAACACAGCTTCCGCGTGAATGGCTGTTATTCGTTTATTTTTTAATATTTTTCTATAATAAAATTACTGAAAGTTTCTCCATATATGTACTTTTAAAATAAGAGAATAGTTGTAAAAAAATATACAGTAGATATTCCATAAAAAATTCCCGAAAATCGCGTTCTTTTTCAAAAGCTGACTAGACGTAACCCCTTAAGGTGAATTGAGAGTTGGCGCGTATCGATTAAGCGCACTGTACTATGGAACTGGATATTCGACGATGGGAACTGGATCTCCTGGAAATACGATTCTCATTTAGTGCGGATGTAGTGATTCTTGTCCCGTAATCACTCAATGAGAATGAAAATCGAATTTCGTCCTAATTTCGACATTGCAATGGTGCAGATTTTAACGGAAGCTTGCGAGACCACTCGCTAGCGCTTTTTGTTCAAATTACCTTTCTTGAATATGAATTAATCATTTCTTAAACTCACGAAACGTTAGGTGTCTAATTTCACTGACAGCTTACTCGTTTCTGTTGCATTATTTTTTCACGAAACTTCCTTATGCCAAATGAGTAATATGTACAGTGTATACATAGAGAGTACTGGCAGCAGTGAAGAAACAACAACGGATGCCATTAATCAACTTCGTGGAAATCCTGAAAATATTTAAGTAGCCAGAGATACACGAGTGAAATTATCTTTTTTAGATGGCTCAACAAATTTAATTTTAAATAAGTGAGGACCAGTAGTTCACACACGAGTTGATTAAAAATCTTACGAACTATAATAAAATCTCAGTCGTTTCATACAAGTTTATGGACGGATATCCCGTTTTAAGCGACTTCAAAAACGAGGAGGTTAGAGATTCGACGTGTATGTATTTATTTTTTATATTTGTCCGCGCATAACTCCTCAGCATATGGACCGAGTTTGATGATCTTTTTTTTTATTCGAAAGAGGGCGATGCCCGGTGGTATTATCCTACACTGCAGCAATATTGGTTCAATACTTTGCCAGTACTGGTTAATCCAAAATTCGCCTCTTTACATAATTTGTACTTCATGTATTCTCGCATTTTAGAGTATCTCCGCGCGTTGAGTTGTAGACCTCATAGGTATAACGAATTTGAGACATCCTTATTCCCACTTTTTCAAGTCGCTTATTTTTGGAATTTCCCCTTTCTAGCAAACGATTATTTTTTTTATGAGCAGCTACGTTTGTAGGCTTACCCACATTTTTTTTTTAAATAAATGTAGTTATATGACTTAAATAACTGAAAAGTAAAAAATAAAAAATTAAAACCGGCTTCAAAAATATAAAAATACACCAAAAAGTAAAAATATTTTTTTCCATATTTAATCTACGACTCTCCATTTGTTTAAGTCGGCGCCAGATTTACACGGTGCAAATGAAGGGGCGCCGACATAAGAAAATTGAGAGTCGTAGATTAAATAAGGAAAAAAATTATCGTTTACCTTTTAGTGCATTTTTATTTTTTTGAAGTCGGTTTTAATTTTTTTTAGTTCGTAAATAAATTTTTTGTACCAAATTTGAATCGTTTGATAAAACATTGTTCAGCCATAGTTATATGAAACTTCTTTTCTAGATTTATTTAGTTTATACTGTAGAATGCATCATACGTGTATATATTTGTAATATTAAAATATTAAGACACCACAATATATTCTTGAATGAGGCAATAATGTGACAAGTGGTTTTGTACAGGTGAAACTTTCCAGTGACACTAATTGCATTATAATATTTCGAGATTCGAAACTGAGATTTTTAAATATTAATAATTGTTTAATAAATTATTATCTAATTTTTTCAAATGATACATATATTATACATAGAAAAACTGTTGTATTTGAAAAAAAAAACTAAATATGCTATAATGTTTATGTGGAATTACTCTTTAATCTTTAATAACTTTGTGATTAGATATTAAAAGGAAATATAAATTAAAAAATTACAGACGTATAATTAGAGGTACAAAAGTAGAGAATTAAATTTAAAAGGGATATCAAAGGACTTATGAAAACACAAATTAAATAATTAGAAATCCATAGTTAATATAAGAAAGTTTGTTTTTTGTTCCAGATAACTGTACAAGACCGTATTGAAATTCAGTGACGTTCAAGTTGTCTAAAGACATTTTTCGCCTCTTCTTATTTCCAGACGAGTTCAAGAAGTTTGTAGTGGTGCTAGATTATCAAATTTATGATTTAATTCGATTAAGAAAGCAAAGAGCCACCGACAACACCACCTGTACTATAACAGATTAGGTACTGCAAATTTATTTTCGTAAAGTTTACTTTCCCGAAGGACTACATTTCCGCAACACTCTTCTTTTGCCAGGCGACTTTAGCCTCAATCTCATAAAAAACGTCCCAGTTGGTTTGCAAGAAGGGAAAAGAGAAGCGTTACACAATTTCAAGCCACATCTCGTACCTTATATGTAATTCTTCGTAACAATTTCACACGCAAATATCTTTAACGTACATTTTTATATAAATTTGTGTTATATCAGTGTTATTGAAAATCACACAAAGAGTTGCATGGAATTTATTAATCAACATACTAATGCACTGCTAAAGAAAATGAAGCACAGTAGAAAATTATCCAAATCAATTGTGATTTGTGGTACAGGTTTCGGATAATCGAATAACCAATAAATAAATAAGATTTTTCTGTAAAGAAAGACTTTTCATTTTGAAGCATTTCGATACACCACAAAAACAGAAAGCCTTAAACGAATATTTCCAGCCTTGCTCCCCAAATGTGTTAACAACGACAAAACGACAAAATTTCGGTGGTCGAACTTTCGGTTTAGGCTTCATACGATTTTAAAACTGTTTCCAGAGGCGTGAGTGCTTCAAAATGTGTAGAGGGAATATTACTGAAACTTTATCTAGAATCCCCTTCTTTTCCTTCTTTTTCATCTTTCTCTGTGCACCTGTTGTTGTATAACAATGGGGATAATACAGCTCGGTTTCATGTTACTAACGTTTTAATGCGAAACCTACACGTTTCGTTAACGAAATTCGTACCGTGAGTGCTGTTAGGCAAGCTAATGGCACGTAGTGTATAATGAATAATGGCGAATTGTAGAATGCGAGAAATTGAGCGAAATGAAAATACCGTAGGCATTTATTTTCGTTCCTCAGAAAACGCTGCTCGGAATTCGGATGACCGAAGACTCGGTTAATCGGTGTTCCTATAATTGAATATTCCGTTAATCGGTGTTTTGATAATCGACCTGTGACTGTGTCATGTTTGAGGAATTTAAATTATTTTATCATTCCTTAGTACTTAATCTCGCGAATCAAAATATTTGTTTCAAAATTAAATCATTTATGTCATTTATTATTAATATCGCTGCTTTAAGAAAATACGATTTTTTAAATCACAACGATCACAAAATATAGAGTAGAACTTCTACTATCCGAATTAATAGGGAAAAGTGTATCTTTCCTACTGTTTTGTCTAAGTCCCGAGGGGGTTCCGATGCAAATTTCCACAGATGATAAAAAAATGTTACTGTTATGCAATAACATTGAACGTGCCAGATAAGCCAAATCCAGGAGAAGCTTTCACATCTGGAGTAGAATAAAGTTACCAGCCACAGAAGAACTTACTGAGTACTTGCTAGGATATGCAAAGAGTTATACACTTTGACCTACTGGAGCACAACCCCGTGATAACTGCAGAAGCCCATTGTGAACAACTGGACCGATCGAAATCGGCATTGGAAACAAAACGGCCAGCTTTACTCAACAGGAGAGTTCTCTCCCCTAAGGGCAACGCGTGACCACATATAGCAAAGCATGCATTGTAGAAACCGGGGGGGTGACTCTGTTCGGAAAGGATTGTTCATCCAGCCTGCTCTCCTGATATTCTGCCAACGGAATACCACCTCTTCAATAGCCTGCAATCCATGGGGAGATTGGAAAATTAAGCTTCAGAATTATTCTTCGTAACATCTTCTAAGGAGGGAAAAGGATTTTTATGAAAAGAAATAACTTGGATATGAATCCTGACGATCCCTGCATAAAAACATATGCACTATTATACGAAGTCACGCTCATTCCTATGTTGATGGACAGAATTCAATAATTGTGGTGATGTGCCAGAAAATTAAATAGTAATATAATACGAATGTTTCAAAGCGGAACCCTTAAAACAGTAATCGCTGCACCTTGGTTCGTTAGCAATGGAACGCTATGCGAAGATCTCTGAATAATTGAATAATTTATATAAGCTGACGAAGCAAACTTGTTCGTGGCGTTCTTGAACAGGAAAACTCTATTAGAAGAGTGAAAAGGGGGAAACTAAGGGATGTGTACCACAGAAATCGAATTTGAGATTCGAATTATTCGGAGTATTCGAATATTCGGATTATTCGGAGTATTCGAATATTCGGATTATTCGGAGTATTCGAATATTCGGATTATTCGGATTATTCGGAGTAGTCGAATATTCGGATTATTCGGATTATTCGGATTATTCGGATTATTCGGATTATTCGGATTATTCGGATTATTCGGATTATTCGGATTATTCGGATTATTCGGAGTATCCGAATATTCGAATATGTACTCCGAATATTCGAATACTCCGAATAATCCGAATATTCGGAGTACATATTCGAATATTCGGATTATTCGGAGTACATATTCGAATATTCGGATTATTCGGAGTATTCGAATATTCGGATTATTCGGAGTACATATTTGAATATTCGGATTATTCGGATTATTCGGATTATTCGGATTATTCGGATTATTCGGATTATTCGGATTATTCGGATTATTCGGAGTATTCGAATAATCCGAATATTCGAATATGTACTCCGAATATTCGAATACTCCGAATAATCCGAATAATCCGAATATTCGAATATGTACTCCGAATAATCCGAATATTCGAATATGTACTCCGAATATTCGGATTATTCGGAGTATTCGAATATTCGGAGTACATATTCGAATATTCGGATACTCCGAATAATCCGAATATTCGGAGTACATATTCGAATATTCGGATTATTCGGAGTACATATTCGAATATTCGGATTATTCGGAGTATTCGAATATTCGGATTATTCGGAGTACATATTTGAATATTCGGATTATTCGGATTATTCGGATTATTCGGATTATTCGGATTATTCGGATTATTCGGATTATTCGGATTATTCGGAGTATTCGAATAATCCGAATATTCGAATATGTACTCCGAATATTCGAATACTCCGAATAATCCGAATAATCCGAATATTCGGAGTACATATTCGAATATTCGGATTATTCGGAGTACATATTCGAATATTCGGATTATTCGGTGTATTCGAATATTCGGATTATTCGGAGTACATATTTGAATATTCGGATTATTCGGTGTATTCGGTGTATTCGGAGTATTCGAATATTCAGATTATTTGTAAAAAAATGAAAGCAAATCCAGATATATCCTTTTACCCAATGTTTATTATTATCATAGAGATTGAAAAAAAGTTGGCATGAAATATACATGTGCTTTAAAAATGGCGGTGCTGTCTGGTAAAACATTTTAACATTCTTCTGTGGTTTCCAGGTAATATTGGTCTTAAAAAGTGACGTAATCCAATTTCAAGGTGTGATTCTTGTTTGTGACATCCGTAGTTTCCCGATGAACCAATAAAAACTAAAATTAAAACAGAATTATGAAGTTGGTGGCCTAAAAACGGCGATTGGTTCAAGAAAAATTCAACCGTGTTCGCGCGCTACTAAAAATCAGCGACTTCTCAATTTTTTTATGAAAATCTCGAACCTTTACGGACCATATCAGAGGTTTATCCGAAAATGGCACATGTTTTACACATCCTGTAATTTTTTCAAGCCCATCTGAACCTCCTATAATTCGCAACTAGCCGAAAACCAGGAGAGAAAAAAAGGATTCGAGAAAACCGCGTTTAAGGCCGTTCTGTCCACGGAGCGTCGCGTCATGGACGCGTACGCGTAGAGACCAATCGTACGACGCCATCTGTCGATCATTGATCTGCATTTGCCAAGATGCCCGGCGTACGATTGGTCCCTACGCGTACGCGTCTAAAGGCGCGTTTACACCAAGGCGAATACGAACAAAAACGCGAACAAAAACATTTCCGTCTTTTCTCGCGAACATGGTCGCTAACACGCTGTTCGTCTCGTTGTAAACGCGAAATAGCAGTGTTCGCTAACATTTGACCCTACTAATAGCCGTGAAATCCTCCGGATGCCCAAATCCATGAAACTTGGGTCTTGCTGTCCCTTGCCATTGTGGGACTGCTCGTAAACAGACGACCCTCTTGGACCGTCCGCCAGCAGGTACTCCACAGAAATAGTATGCGTGGCAAGCTCGAATAAAATGTTTATATTTTTGGTTTTAGCATAATGAGAATATTTCCAACGTATGGATGAGATTTTTCTAATAAAAATGAAACCAAACCCGACGCAATTCAGACAAGTTTGAGTTCTGCTTTGATATACAGGGTGTCCCACCATAGAGTGGACAGCGGGATATCTCGTAACGTGTTGGAGATAAAAAAATAAAAAAAATACGTAAATTAATGGTTCGAGGGGGCTACTTAATTAGCCGCGACGGATTTTCTTTTCGATTATTATTTTAAAAGATACGATGGTCAAGTTCGGTTTTTCAAATGGGACGATTTTTTTTTAAGTCCTTAGTTGATAGTGCGTTCCAAGACAAATTCAATAAGCTTTAATGTATACACTTGATTTCCACTGGTTTTTGAGATATTGCGCTTGCAAATATACTCATTTTCACTGGAAGAAAACCCGCTGAACGAGCAAGGACCGGGGTCGGTCTTGCTGGCGCCACGGGTGGCAGTGCCTGCTGAAATAGATACCTACCTACCAAAGGTCTACGCAGACCCAAAGGCTGGACAATTCTTTTCCGTCAGAAATGCTACTTTGGTAGGTACTAGAGCTGTAGCTGTGGACCGGGAACACGAGATACCCGGGTACCCGGGTACCCGTGAGATACCCGGGACGAAGAAAATTCCCGGATAAGCGCTACCCGGGAAAACTACCCGAGACTCTCGAGAATCTCGAGAACTTACAGAGTACAGAACGTAATTCTGGAGCGATGCCTGTCAGAGAGATACCGTCTGGCACCCTGTGGCGAGGTCAACCCCCTGCGGTACCTCACCGAATTTTATGGCCTTCGACTCGAAGGCCATGACGCTCAGTGTGGTTTCAATTATGGAACGGTACTCTATGAGATCTCGAGAGTCTCGAGTATCTCGGGTAGTTTACCCGGGTAGCGCCTACCCGGGAATTTATTTTCTCCCGGGTATCTCACGGGTACCCGGGTACCCGTTCTCCCGGGTATCAACAGCTCTAGTAGGTACATCTGCGGAATCGAGTAGCGCACCGTTACTTTTATTTCGCACTTGCTTCTGCGCTCGGATGGCCGGTTATTTTGGGAGGGATGCAAGTTCGATTGGTTAGGTTAGGAGGTGTGAAAGTTGCTAGACTAAATTTCAACCATAGGGAGCAGATTGTATTAGAACCAATCGGATTTGCATCCCTCACAAACGGCTGCTCTCTTGAAGAGGCCCTTTTCACGACAATATCCCCTCCCCAATGCCCACCTTCTCTCGCGCGGAATACGTCAACGCATGCTTTAGGTTTCGATATTGAAGCTCGTGTTTATACTCGAGAGGACCACGCATCGACAGCGAGCTACCCCTTTTCTTCCTGTGTCTCCCCACGAGGAGTATTGCCGGTGGATTGATAGGAGCGTAGATGTCTGGATGCCAGTTATTGAATTCAGGAGACGATAGAAACACTTTATTACAAAACACACATGTACTATAATTAAAGTAAATCGTATTCCTCTCGGGCAGGAGTACTGATAATGATCGAACTTGCGCCCCACTTCGCGCAGACCGATTACGCGGAGGGTAGTCGGGTGTCACACACTGCACAAATGATACAGGGTAATTCTGGAGCAACGCCCGTCAAGGAGATGCGGCCTGGTACCCCGTGGCGAGGAAAGCCCTTCGCAGTGCCTCGCCCGATTTTTATGGCTTTTTCCGGAAGAAGGTACGAATCCTGGGCCGAACGTAGCGAAATGGGGTCGAGTCCCCGCAGTCGAGGGTGAAATATCCATTACAGCGTATTAAGAAATTCTTTTCTTCATCGTGTCGAAAGGGAAGTGACGCCAATGGATTCCTTATGATTTTCTGATGAAAATCATACCAAATATCACGCAAATCGGATTACTTTGACACAAGCTATTTGTATTCCCTATGTAAAAGTTGCCCGATTTACGCGACATTTGTAATGATTTTCATCAGAAAACCCCAAGGAATCCATCGGTGACACTTCCATATCGATACGATAAAGAATAAAGAATTATATTATTTCCTAAACAGATACAGGGTAATTCTGGAGGTACGCCCGTCACCCCGTGGTGAGGACAACACCTCGCAGTGCCCATCGAATTTTATGGCTTTTTCCGGAAAAAGGTACGAATCCTGGGTCGAACGTAGCGAATTGAAGGGTTTCGACTCTCGAAGTGTTTGGAATATCATTAAGAAGTGAGAAATGTACAGGATTTCAACTGTTTGCTTCTTTTCTTCATCGTATCGAGAGGGAAGTGACGCCAATGGATTCCTTATGTTTTTCCGATAAAACTGACACCAAGAACGACGTAATTCGGAAAATTTACGTATTTTTTTTATTTTTTTATCTCCAACACGTTACGAGATATCCCGCTGTCCACTCTACGGTGGGACACCCTGTATATCAAAGCAGAACTCAAACTTGTCTGAATTGCGTCGGGTTTGGTTTCATTTTTATTAGAAAAATCTCATCCATACGTTGGAAATATTCTCATTATGCTAAAACCAAAAATATAAACATTTTATTCGAGCTTGCCACGCATACTATTTCTGTGGAGTACCTGCCGGCGGACGGTCCTAGAGGGTCGCCTGTTTACGAGCGGTCCCACAATGGAAAGGGATGCGGATCGCCAGGTATCGTCAGAAATGTTCGTCCACTGCGTTCCTACCGACGCAAACATCTTCGAGAACGTTCGTACGCTGTATTCTGTTCGTGTTCGCGGCGGTGTAAACGCGACGAGAACAGACGAACATGTTTTTGTTCGTATTCGCCTTGGTGTAAACCCGGCTTATGACGCGACGCTCCGTGGACAGACGGCCTAAAGTTTCTGGGCACAGGCGGCGCTGTAGGTTGCCGCTCGACCACTGATCTCTATATAATACTGGATAGCGTATCCCGTGTTAAAATCGTGTGCCGACTTGAAGATCCCGGCGCCATTTTAATCTGAGTAAGATTCTCACTTTACAGCGGTAAATTTGAACGGTAATAAAGGGAGATATACGTAACTAATGAGTGCATGTATGAAAATTGGAAATTATTATTTTAAATAAAAGATGTAATAAAAAATAAACTTACATAAAATAAAAGGAAATGTATAGATGGCCCAAAAGAAGAAAATAGATAATGAACTGATTAAGTTAAAGATAAAAACACGTTAAGTATAAATATGAAAACATTTTTATTAAATGTAATAAAAGTACACGTATAATAAGATATAAAATTATATGACAGATATAAAAATTGACGTAAATTTAATATATATATATATCGTGTAAAACTGTACAATTCATATTTAATATTTAAGAATAATATACAATACATACAATAAATTCTGACTATAAAAATGTATACAATATAAATATGAAAATATAAATTATGCAATAAAATACAAATAAATATTACTTATTTTTAAAAGAAGTGGTTTAAGATTAGATTAATAATTATACATCATAATTTAATCAATATAGGTACAATTTGAAAACTAGCATAACGAATTGTTATACTTACTAATATGATGTCATTGAACAGATGAACCAATTTCTTTAATCTATAAGAAGTATAGAAAATACATAAATATACACCACAGTATCGTTAAAAGAACACAATTGAAGTTTCTGATAATATCTAAACTTAAAAATATTGTTTATTTTGTTATCCATGCATTAATAAAAATTACAAAACAGTAAGACAACACTTTTCCCACAACAAAGTAAGCTCTTTCCACCACATTGCATACAGTCGCAACAAATAAAATACATGCTATTCCATAAACGTTTCATTAAAAAGCTATTATAGCTAGAGCTCTTACTACCCGCCCGCCCGGGTACTCGAGTACCCGGTGAGACCCCGGGTAGAAAAAAATTACTCGGGTACCCGGGTACCCGTAGGATACCCGACTACCCGGGTAGACAAAAATTACCCGTGTGTCCATGAGATACCCGAGTAACTGAAGTGTGATGAGATAGTTGAGAATTTCGATTTGACAGCCGATCGTTTTTCGACTTTCGATCATTTTCGGCTAACCTCAGTAATGAACGGAATATGCTGTCAAATCGAAATTCTCAACTATCTCATCACACTTCAGTTACTCGGGTATCTCATGGACACACGGGTAATTTTTGTCTACCCGGGTACCCGGATACCCGGGCAAAAACAATAGCTCTAATTATAGCAGCTGTTAGGCATTAAAGCAGCTATTAGGTATTAAAACAGGTTTTAGGCATTAAAGCAGTATCTAAACTTAAAAATATTATTCATTTCGTTATCCATGCATTAATAAAAATTACAAAACAATAAAACAACACTTTTCCCACAACAAAGTAAGCTCTTTCCACCACATTGCATACAGTCGCAACAAATAAAATATATGCTATTCTATAAACGATCCTGTCCTTTTCTAGCATGACAGAAGACACAACCAGATTTGTATTGCCCAAAACTGGTAGGAATGCTTCCAGAGAGAAGACAACTTTTGCCAGTGCCTTCTTGGAAACATTTTTTCTCGAAATGATTGGAACATAACATGGCGTTCTTTGGTGGCACGGAATTGGAGCCCAAACCCATGTTGTATAGCCATTCTGCAGCCATTAATGGAAAACTATATGAAACAAACAAAAATATTTTTACTTCCTTAGGAATATTTATTATGAGGAAGAAGTTCCACTTAACCTACAAGTAGCATATAAATGTTATTTTTACCTACCTGTGATATGTCAAATCTTCCCCAAATTTTTCTGCGCCACAAAACAATGCACGTCCTAACCATTTTTATTGTACGTATTAATTTTTCCAAGTAATTAATACGTCGTAATCAGGCACCAACTATTATTGATACCTGCGATTGCTTGCTGCAGCTTGCTTGCTTTGGCCAGCTTTGGCTTGCACCCTCCGCCTCACTTCGCGTCGCTGTGTGTCGTCACACCTGAGAATCTTACTCAGATCAAAATGGCTTCTATTCGGCACAAGCCGCCTATCCTCGTTCACTATCCAGTAGTATATACAGATCAGTGCGCTCGACCCTTTCACCCGCCGAATCAGCAATCTCGCGGATCTTAATAGAAACCAAGCGCCATTTTATTCGGGAAAGATAGTACTTTCGGAAAATGCAATAAAAAAATCGACTTTTCGACTGCCTAGTCCCCTTGACTGGGTAGAATACTTTGAACGGAAACGCGAAAATAATTTTCTCAACGCTGTCTTTCTTAGCTCGCCGCAAGTTAGTACATCCGGAGCTGGGCCCGCCCATGCCGCAAGGGCCTCAATCACCAGTAGGTGGCGCGACGATGCGCGCGGCGCGCCGACCGTCCAGAAACAACTATCCCGTGAGCAATAACCCCTCAAGGAATTTCCGCGTCCATGAGCTCTGTAGAGAGGCGGAGGGTATATCGCGGGTGGGTTCGAAAGTGTGAAGCGTGGCATCGGGAATTTTGTCTTCGACGCTCGGGTCCGAGATATCCGGTGAAAGGGACGGTGGAAATCGAGCGACGGCCCGCGTACGGCGCATAGCGCGCTTCAAACTATGTGCTTCTTTTCGTTTCAGCAGTAGCTTCCCCGATACCGACTGCACAGTCCTCCACTCGGTTGCATATTCGCTCAGCGTACCGTAAACAAGTCAATACATATGTACATACGCGTGCATGCATCTTCCTTCCCTCTGCTGTATCTTCGCCCCGCTATCCGGCCACCTCCACCTCCCCCCGCCACCCGGTCCTTCCTGGCCAATGGGACTCTTTGAAGCAAACGCTGTCCGATAAACTCCTATTGATTGAGAACCTTGCGCTTTTTATTTCAGAACCGGCTACTCGCTTGCCCTTCTGTTTCTATTTTCGTAACGGTGACGAGTCACCAGGGAGATCGGCGACGCGTTGCGCTTCCTGTCGGTACGTTCCTGTAATTGATAGGGAAAGCTCTCCCCCGCCATCAACGAAAGACACCGTCCACGTTATTTACACGCGGAAAATACGGCTGCACTTTTTACGGTAGAAGGAGACTTAATCACCGTCTACGATGGAGTTCAATACTAAGGTAAATGTCCCAGTGGTTGGACGTTTAAGGCGAAGGTTGCGTTACTACGACTTTTTATAAGTAAAAATAATATAATTTGAACTAAATATTTATCCAATCGTAAGACCAAGTCTTCTTCTTTCAGAAAACGTAGTATAGAGTATCATTTATGTAAAGAAAAATATTAAAAATTATAATTTATAAAAGTGTTCACTTGACCCAGTGATTGGACAGAATTTACGGCATGTCCCAGTGATTGGACTTAGCGGTCCCAGTGTTTGGACATAAAATAAAATTGAATAAAAATCGTTGCTATAACAATAATTGATATTTCTTTATACTGCGGACTTATATTATGTTTGAAAACAACAATAAAAGCAACAAAATGTACAAATAAAACCTCATTATAATTTTATAACCTCAAATGTTTAGGCCCGCGCGTGCGCAGCACACGACCATAAACAGTGGGCCACGTCTCCAAATATGGCGCTTCAGTCATTGCACAAAGCGTCCAATGAGTAGGCCAGCGGCGATCTCGTGTACTAGTGCATGGACACGGTTGTTTTTAATTAAACTAAAGAAAAATCATTTAAAAACACATGGCTATCAATTAAACAGACTTTAATAAGTCTAAAAAACCTTTACTTAGTATAGAAGCACGCTCAACGTAGTATTTACGAACTTAAGAAAGACGCTCTCAATCTTAGTCGAACACTTAGTAAGGCTTGTCATGATACATTAAGTTCGCGATTGCTACACAATAATATTTTTTTTTTCAATTAATACATCATGTTTCCGAACTGTTTTCATGATTTTTAGCATAAAAAATAAACAAGGATAATTATTTTATTTCCTGAACATCGTGAATATTGTTTTTAAATTTAATATTAACAGAAATTCATGATAGTGTCCAATCACCGGGACGTGTCCAACCACTGGGACATTTACCTTACACTATACTTCTTGGATTCGACTTGCGAGGGACGTTCGGCAACCCGGAAATTCAGAAAATTATGAAACTCGGTGTGCAAGTAGAGTAGTTCATCCGTAACACAACCCTATTTTCCGTTGGTGGCATAATGCAATTTTTAGGGGTGAAATCACCCCTTGAAAGAAACGCAGAATTTTTTCTTTTCCGCGGAATATTTCGAGAACGGTGAGAGATGTCGAAAAGAGGTTTAAACAAAAGTTGAATCAGTATGATAAGAGCACATTCGTACATGCATTACTCGAAGTGTAATCTAAATCTATATCACTCAAAGACGCGAGTACAAAAACATGTTTACCGAAAACTCGGAAAATCTGAAGGTTCGACAAGGTTATCCGCATCAATGCGATTCTGCGTCATTTCAATGATAACATATATATATATATATATATATATATATATATTTTGCAAAGTCATTGTGAATCTTCGCGCATTATTTACTTATCGTGTGCTTTCCAAAATGGCCTAATCAGATTACACTTCAAGTAGTGCTGTTATCGTGCTGATTCATGCACGTCACTGATTAGTTTTAATGAGTTTTACCTTGGATGCAATTTTAGGTAGGGGAGAGGTGGGATGAATGGGACACGTATTGAAGGGGACATGGTCATTATCTCAAAGATAAAGGATCTGCCCAGGCCAAAAGTGTTTTTATTTTGTAGCCACCTTCATTCATGTGTAATCAAGCCAAATTTCAAGCCGCTATCGTATCTACGACTACGGAAATACACACTTGAATTTTTTTCAGGTTCAAAGTATAACTTTTAGTATTTTCTTGAACTGTATTGTGAAGTGCTGTTATCCGCGACTGATTTTTCTAAACTAATCTGCATCTAAACAGGTATTTATTTAAGAACGATATCGTATAATGTCCGATCCTTTTTGAATCATATTGTAATTGTAGGAATTAGATTTTCAATTTTAGTGCTTTATTTATGAAAGGGACACAACAAACATTTATGAAGGGGGCGTCCCTTTCATACCTGTCCCCTTCAAAACCTTACCGTTCTTCATTTTTTTTCAGTGAAAATATGCCGCCTAAAGACGAGTTAGTGCAGATAAAATACAAGAAGCAGTGCATGAAGTCATTGAGAAAAAAACCTCAATAAGATCGATTGCGAAGTGTATCAATATAGCCAAATCACATTTAGCTAGATTGGTCAGGCAAGCCAAAAACACAGAATCATTTATCTATAAACCGAACATTAGACAAATTAGACAAATCATTATTTATAGTTATTAAGATTGTTTAGTTACATAAGCATAACTGTTGAGTTTTTAGTTCCTATTACGAATATATATGAACATATATATGAATTAAAATAGCCTATATGATTTCGGTACCTGCATAAATAATAATTAAAGAAATGATATTAATATTACCTGTTTTTATTACACTGTCCCATTCATAAACACCCATGTCCCTTTCAATACAGCCAATTTATGAAAGGGACAAAACACACGTTTTTAGAAAACGACAAATATGATATGTAAATATAAAGAGAAGCTTAATAGGACCGTGTATTTATATAAGCAGATAACTGGCCTTTCTAATGTTACCAATTAGAACTCGAATGGTTATTTAGTTTTTTTACTATCTGGTCCTAAACACAAGTGTCCCTTTCATCCCACCTCTCCCCTACGTACTGCCTTGCTTAAATAATTGAAAGCTGTCTGAACTGGACATAAATAAGAATTTAAATATGGCTTTAAGAAACCATGTTATTAATGGAAACTGACAAAATGGACTTCGAATTCGGTAATAGAGGTTTTATTTGTTTGCAAAAAAAATATAACACATAAACTATTTATATGTATGAAAAGAGATTATCCAGAGGTAGGTATGTCAGCGTATATTTACAAAATGCAAAAACTTAATTTTAAGAGTTGGTGGTGGGGGTAACTTGAAAAATATGGATTTTTCGAAAATTATTTTTACGCTGTTTTGTAGATATAAAAGAAGGATGCAACTTTTGTTTAAACTTCGTTTCGATATCTCTCACCGTTCTCGAAATATTCCGCGGAAAAGAAAATTCTGCATTTTTTTCAAGGGGTGATTTCACCCCTAAAAATTGCATTATGGCACCAACGAAAAATAGGGTTCTGTTACGGATGAACTACTATACTTGCACACCGAGTTTCATCATTTTCTGAATTTCCCGGTTGCCGAACGTTGTTAGCATATTGTTTAAGATTAGAACGTTTCCTTGTTGGAACGGGTTCGCGACGTGGGAAAACACTTGTGTTCGAACCTAAGTGGCAAAGTTTATTTTAAACACGAGACACACGCTTTTACACTTCTTATTATGATGTATTCTTATTTCTTCGCGTGATTTTTGCAAGAAATACTCAGGATTTCAACTTTAAATAGCCGCCATTTTGTTTTAAATTGATATTTAGGGAAGTCCCTCCGTTAATCAGAGGATATATTAATATACTAACGAAATCCTTTTTTGTTTTTTGATTTTGGATAATCTGGTTCTGAATGGCTTCTTGGATGTCAGTTGTTACTTTATTATAAACGTAGATATTTTTCTACGAAAAAATTACCAAATGTTCTTTAAGTGGTGCTCTATAAAGTGCAAAAAGTTCTGTGAAAATATAGGCTTCCGCTTTTTCGAAAAAAATTCACAAACATTCGCCTCTTTCCGGCCGCCTGACTAGGTACCGTTAAGGAACTAGTTTCTGATCAGTTTAGAAGGTTTCCCGCTTTAATATTTATTTTTAACCTAATAAAACATTAAATCATAGACTTTTTTTATACTAAAAGTTGAATTAATGTTTAAACTTCAAGGAAAAATTTTTAAAAGTTGAAAATAAATATATAATTTAAATACTTATAAGGTATGGAATAATAAGGTGACTAGGAACTAGTTTTTAATCATCTAAAACTAACAATACTAACTGCTTTCATAGACAACACATATATTTTTGAATTATCAATTTTTATGTTAGTAATTATTATAAACAATTATTTATTGACATAAACTCAAAAGAACGATTTATTTCATGAACTGATAAAAAATTAGTGCCTGATCAAGAACTAGTTCCTTAACGGTATAACCCGTTAGGTATCCTGCGGGGTTCATCGGGGCCTTCTTTATGCGCCCGGTGGTCCCATGTGCACCAGGAATTTCTGACAGTTGTGGTTTCGTCCACACGGGATGTTCTCTAGAAGTGCTGCAATCTGGCGGCTCCGAAAGTGCTTATTCTTAATGTACCTAGGCGAGAAAGAGAGCCTCGGGCGATGAGACTCGGACCCAGAGCTGCGGGTCCTCTACGTACTGGGCAGCCGAACTTACGCTTTTCCGAACTCTACAAATATCGAAACGATAGGCCGTTCCCAAACGCCGGATGCCTACATTAATATTATTATAATTCTCCTGCAGGTACGCGTGTCGAGAAGGAAACAGTTGGGTGTTTTCAACCCTGCTTGGGGTAACGCCAGCGAAGACGAAGCATCCTTGTTGACACAAGTGAGGACTCTGTGGTAGTGGTGGGCTTCCTAGCAACGGTCAAAGCAATAAGGCCTTGGTAGACAGGACGATTCTGGTAATTAGGTTGGACTTTGTTCTGAACGAATATAGAAACAAAAATAGTAGAGGAACATTTTGAATGGTTCAATGAGATCTAAATGTTCTGTCATAGAAGAAACATGCGCATAGACCTGTTCTGCGCTACTATTGGCTATACCCCAACCAACGCTCCCTCGGAGCCAATTAGCTCATTCTACATGCGTGAAACGCGTTCCTTCTTGTATGACAGGGAATATACCTGCCTATATTTGCATATATGATTTTTTCGCAAGTGCACAGGTACACTTGTAACATGCAAGTGGACTGCTTTTTAACCCTTCGTGGTCGCACGGGGTGTATCGCACCCCAAGAGCAACTTTCGATTTGAAATGTCGCACCTTTACGTCATCCAAAGGGGATTTATCGCAGAAAAAAAAAAAAAAAAAATTTTAAAAAATCGGGGTTTTCCCACAACCATGGGAAATCGCTCATTTTCAACTACAAATTTTATCGTATCAAAATTTACATTTCTAGAAAAAGACTATTAGACCATGACTGTATAAGTATCACGAACGTACAATTATCACTGAAAAGTGGAAAGATTCAAAAATACGAAAATGGTAACTCAAGAAATGACGCTGGGGTGCGGTGAACCCCGTGTGACCAATTTGTGATTATAAGAAGGTGTGACCACGAAGGGTTAAAGAGAACTATAAATATGGTTTTTGTTGCTTATTGTCCTGCATATGAAAGGTAAATTAAAAGGTAGGGTGATTGAAAATGTTAGGAGATATTTTGTATTATTTTTTATAACACATTATTCTAACGTTGGATCTCCATGTCGATAGTATACTAATATTGTATTTACAATTCAACGTAATCCTCTTGTTTCTATGGACTGCTTGCATAGTGGGATACTTGAAAGCATGTTTCATTCCTTTTGCAACCGCTCAGTCTCGGCATGTGTATCGGATTATTCTGTTCAGCAAAGATGTTGTAATCGCTTTTACAAATAATGACACAATAATTAATTATTCAAATGTGGAAGCCCAGCAGCTAAATAATGTAATGAAAAATGTCAAGAAATGTATAAGATACTAGCTCACCCGTTACCCGGTTTCACCCGGGAATTATTATTATTATTATTATTTATTATTTTAGATAGCATATTTATAAATAGCCTATAATCTAATCTAGGGCGTATTTAATGTTTATTCAAAATTTCATTGAAATCCGTTCAGCCGTGAAAGAAGGACAAACAAACAGACAACGTTTCACTTTTATATATTAGTAACGATTTATTATTAAAAAATCAGATATTTCGTATACAGGGTGTCACCAAACTGGCGACGCAATAGCAAAAGGGATGTTTCTGCATGAAGGAATATGTAGAAAATATGCAATAACAATTTTTTAAGAAACTTTATTTTCGACAAAATTGATTCCAGAATCTCGTTTGATGCGTGTACGTCTGACTACTTAGAAATTGTCATACAGCGGCAGTAAATATGAATGGTGCAAATTACTGCAAATGCAGATGGAATTAATCTTTATGTAAAATTATTTCCTGACTTTTAATGCTGAAAACGATTGAAATTTTAATACTATGTTTGTTTTCCCTTGTCAGAAGCTCTACCACATTCTTTTAAAAATTTGATAATCTACTGATTTTCTTTGAACATTATCAGTTCCCATTCCCTCTTATCATTTACCTTGCAATAAAGTATTCACCACCAATATATTCCAGAAACTAATGACATTAAAGGCGTTAAAAAAGTAAGCACTATCTATCTATTGTTTGTTGATAGTGCCATATTTTAATTATCACTTATACTGTACAGGCAGTTTGAACTTACAGTCTTTTAAGAAAAAAAAAATGAGAACCATTATGAAATATATACATAAATCATCCTTCCGATAATAGCCGTCTTGTAATCGACATTCTTCTGTAAACATGTTTGGAAGAGGAATTTGTTAAAAGGATTTTGCGTTCATTCTGTCGAAAATATTACACGGTAATAGCAGGAAAAGGTATATGGGCAAAGTAACTTCGTTTCTATATTAAGTAACAGAGACGGTATTAAAACTACTTTATATCGTTGTCCATTCTAGTTAGAACGCTGTATACGTTTGATAAATACACATATTCATATTTTCATTTCCGCCATGAACAAAGCGGCATTTATGGCAGGCCATGTTCTGAACGAATAACATTGCCTCCGCACTTTTAGGAAAACAATATTTTCGTAAAACACAGATTCCAATGTTGTCGATAACGAATGGTGACACAGATTCCAATGTTGTCGATAAAACGATAACTAAAAACAACTTTATCTGTGCACTGTATTAACGAAAAAATATTATTCTAATGATATATTAATAAAGGAAGGTGGCTTAAAATAATGACTGTAAATCAAGCAGAATGTACAACTACCTATCACAGAATTTTTTTACTTGTTTTGTCAACCTGGTTGGTCAACAAATTGTATATAAAAATAAATCGACTGTTTCGTATGCGTTTCATTTAAAAGGCAAACAAAACATAAATATAAAATACGAATTATTTACAAGAACATATATAGTTTTCAATTGCTATTAAAACGTTGATAATAAGGTGACGCAGAAAATAGGAATTTTTATATAAATTGCTGAATTAACAACTTTCAATTATCTTACGTAATACAATTCATTTGTAGAGCTTTTTGCTAAAATAAAGGAAAAATTTTAATTTTGATGGCCTGTATTTTTTAAATAAATTCCGAACCAGCAGAATAATAATTCCTGATAACTTCACGTGGAATACCTACATCAGATTCCAATTTTTTCAAAATCCCTGACCTCAAGTGAAATGAAATAAAATGAAATGAGTCCTATATGAAATTTTGTTCGTGTTAACCAATAGTAAGGTAAAACTGTAAAACGCTGAATCTATGTAGAATATTTACACAAAATTTTTCCTATATTGTGAAAGCAGAGAAAAGTATTCTCGTCACATGCAAGTGTTTTGCATATCCACTGAACATTTCATAAAACAATGACTAATAAAGTTTATGCAGATATTATCTCCATTAAACCGAATGCCTTCGAAACTAGTTGTTACTTTGATTAAGGAAACCGATAAAAACTAAGTAAAATTTTAAAATCAACCTACTTCAATTTAATGTTCTCATTTTTCTTAGGTGTCATATATGCTTGCCAATTTTCTTCACGTTCTGAGTAGGTACTTGTTCCTTGATTTCAATATTTAATTCTCACTTCGTCCGATTCTTCCATCAAATTCTACGAATTCCTTGACATAAAGAAAACGAACCGGGTTTAAAACCTAGAAGGTTCTCCATTCGCCATAGTATGCTGAATAGATTTTATAGTCTTCAATTAAAAAAAAATGTCCCTTTCTGGTTAACTGATATAAACAGATATTTGGGAACTTCGTGGATAAGGGAATTACGTGTATCTGAAGGGTTGAAAATAAGGGCCTTGACAAAATTTAAATTTAAATTTCTACATTTTCTGTTAGATCTCTACAAAAGCATCACTAATAAATTGGCAAGATTCGTCTGATTAAAATGACTCCAAACTCGACAACATTCCGACTATTTTTAATTATCTATATCTATCTATACTATTATATAAAGAGAGAGCCGATTTTTATGTTCGCGCAAAACTCAAGACCTATTGAACCGATCTTCCTCAAATTTTGACACGTTATTCCTGCATACTCTAGGATGGACATAGGCTATGTAGCATGTCTCAGAAACGCGTTATTAACATGTAATTTATATGTAAACATTTCATGTGTACGGCTGCTTTGCAGACCACGTGACCCGTGTATACGACAGTCTACTTCGCGCGCGCATGCGCGTATTCGGTCCGCGCGGTACTTCGCCCGTAGCAGTACCGCGATTTTACCACCAGGTGGCGAAGCTTCTCGAGCGCTTTCTCGCGAGAGACGGGGGACGCTATGTAGAGATAAACATGAACCAGTCACGCTAATAACTCGGGCGAAGCAATGGTTTTACGGAATTCGGAAGGGATTCGAAGTATGTATAATTAAAAATGACCCGAATCAGGTCGCATTTGGAATCATAGGTATTCAATGGGAATAGAAAATTATATTTTCATTAACGTCGACATTATATATTCAAAAGGTGTGGCGAGTCGAACAAAAGTTTTCAGAAGCGTTCGCTCAGAAAGGCCTGACTGACTTGAAACTGTACTTCTCCAAATTTTGCGCCACTCAAAGTGTTGATATGGCAGGAGTAAAATGTTATGTAGATTTATTTAATACAGTAGAGAAATGTTCAGTCTTCATTTTTTAGGAACAGTTTCCTTTGTTTTTTTACTTTCGACAATTTTTTAATGTTAGATCCTGATGTAATTGATACTTTTTAACATTTAAAATAAAAATTACAATTGCCTTCGAGTATGAAACTGTGTATACAGCATAGGAAGCAAAGTAGAAGCGAGATGAAAAATAAATGTACCAAAAAGTTTTTACACAATGTTGGCACTTAAGTTATGTTCGCTTTTAATTCATTTTATTACCAACACCTCATAAAACTCACATATGTATATTCCTTAATATAAAATTACACACTTATATGCTAGAAAGAGACGAATGGTAAAGAAAGCTCGAAACTGTACTCATTTTTATAAAACCCGCTTCTAGAATAGTTTAAAATCCTTCTTCATATTCTAAACTATTTAATGCAAAATACGATGCTACATCCTTATCATTATTATTTTTCCCCAGGTGGCGGGCACACCTGCATCGTAATCCCGTCGAGGTTTAAAATCTTGAAGGGCGCACGTAAACAAAGCAACACTGTAAACAGAGCAAGCGAAAGCATATTGTAACTGTGCCTGTTCTTTACTACCCTGTACGGCTCCCCGGAATTCACAAACTTTCGTCCACATTCTTCCATCCCGCCATCTGTGTCTCTTCCTTCAAGATAATAGTTCAAATTCTGCATAGGAATCTCCGGAACTATACCCTCGTGACCAACAAACTATGTTGTTATAATAGTATCAGTGTTATTCGACGAAATTTAATAACAAACTTATATTCTCACTATTCGTACATTCTTGACGAACTTTTTAAAATACAATAATTATTACACACTTACCATCATCTGAAGTAATTTCAAAGCGCCACCTTTGAACACGTTGAGAGTTATATAATTCATTCGGTAGAAATTCAGACAACAATAAACCCTTTCATCGCTAAATCATGTAACATAAAAACCCTAAATTAAGAAATAAATTATTTCTCCATGTTGTAAATTTTATTACGCATTTGTAAACAGGGACTTAATACCGGTATAATGCTCATACCGGTATTTCGCCAATACAGCTATACCGAAACCGATATCATACCGAAAAAGATAAATACCGAAACCGATATCATACCGAAAAAGATAAATACCGAAAACAATCGGTTTTCGGAATTACCGGTAACCGAAATAAATACCGGTATTTTTTCGGTATTCTTCTCGGTGAACACCGAAACCTACCATGTTACTGAAAAGAATACCGAAAAAATACCGGTATTTATTTCGGTTACCGGTAACCTTTTGTTTTCGGTATTTATCTATTTCGGTATGATATCGGTTTCGGTATAGCGAAATACCGGTATGAGCGTTATACCGGTATTGAGTCTCAGACGAAGATACAACCGAAAAATACCGGTATAATACCGGTATTTTACCGGTATTTTACGTACCGGTAGGAGTCCCTGTTTGTAAATAATACTCGCGTTTACTTGCTATAACTTTATTTATTATACAGCTTTAGTGGCCGTCGTTCTGAGGAACGCAACGCCTGCGGGGAATCCCGTGTCGCTCTGCCCTATCGATTTTTCGAGGAATTAAACATCCACGCCAGGCTCGCTTGTAATTTCATGTATCGCATTATTCGCAGTCACCTTGCACGGTTATCGAGTACCTGACATACCAGCTTTTACGTGCATATGTTCGTCATCTAGGCCGAAAGTTGGAATCCGTGAGAGGAGTTCCTGCGTCAGACCGCGGGATACCCTCCGGGGGTCAGGCAATGTTCTGACAGTGGTATTAAACTTGCCGAATATTGATGTCTCTTTGCAACTGTGTCAGTTCGCTAAGTCTCGTTGTGCTTTGGCAAACTAACCATTCCAGCAGTGATGAATACCTGTTTGCGCGTTTCTTAGAGAAAACCAGCGCTTGATTATGTTAAAACATTAATCTTCGGATCGACAGTGCTCGATTGCAACAGAATTGTGCGTTCGGCTCGCAGGCAATGGGATTTTAACGATGTATGTTCGGAAATTCATGTGCTTGGGAATTGATAGTGGAATGACTGGAAAGACTGTGAATTTTACAGAAAAAGCAGTTCCAAATTTGCGTTCATATGACGACTTTGAATTCACTCTACTTTTGCATCTAACCAGATTAAGGAGCACAGATAGCATATTCGCTAAGAAATGCAACAGAATATTAAATCAACCCTAATCAGCCACTAACAAAAGACAAAGTTAGGGATTTATTTGTTCGTATAAATAAAAATATAGAGCTTGGATTTTTTTTATATAGTTTTACAGCAATCTTTATTTTGCTGGAAAAATATTTTTTTTGTTGAAAAGTTGTACAAAATGGCCGCGAATAAAATAGTATCCTGGGGCACTGCAAGAGAACTGGCCCACACCTAAAAAAATGGAGTATATTATCTTCTATGTAGCGTAGGATTTTTTTGATATTTCAATTATTCAATTTTTTACAAGCAGTTCAGTGCAAATTTTTATATAAAAAATTAAAGTCAATTCTTCAGACTGCTATAATGTCCAAAATAATTCGAGTTTTGAGAATATCCTACGCTACTCAAAATGATTCAACGCCACATCTGCTCTCTGGTACTAATGAAATTAGAAATGAGGGGTTTTATCTGATAAAAATACTGTACCTATGGAGTCCATTTGTGCAAAAAAAAATTAAAATTGACATTTTTTTAGTCATGCCACAATCAATGGCAAGCACCGTTTTGTGATCGCTTTTTATTTTGAAGATAATTATCTTCGAACAAAAGCATTATCTGAAGACAGTAATGTTCAATCATTATTGTTTTTTTTTCAAATTTGGATTCGCTTTTTTAAAACATTCTCCTCACATCTTGGATAAACGATTATACATTCCTGATTCGTTAAGACGTACTCTTAAACTTCTATAAGAATATTTCTTTTCCCAGTGATACGCGGAACGACCACTTTTATCACCCTCCAATTTTGAGGGTGATCTGTTAGACATGAACGCTTACATTTCTGTTTTAAGGGGGTATCCTGGTCTGACGAGGCGTTTTCGTCGCGGTTATTTCGGAATTTTTTTTACAAAGAACCCATAATATTGATTATTATTTAGTTTATTGCTACACGCTTATTGATATTTGAACTACCTTTACAAATTTTGTCGATAGAAAAAAATTAAAATCAAACGCAGTTGACTGCTTTAAAAAGTAGTGGTAGAAAAAGAATAACGCGGTCACTGCGACCATGATTAAGCTCGTTCTAGTGATCTGAAACAAAAAATGTAAAGAGATTCTTTATTTATATGCCTTTGGCTATCGTCCCTACCAGAATGATATAAAAACATTGAAAATTAAGCAAATGGCGGCGGTTTGAAAATTAAGTTTCGATTCTCGCACATTTTCTCAACTTTAAAGGTCTGTGAAAGTTTAAAAACAAAATATTTTATCATAATTCTGGTAGGGACAATAGCCAAAGGCATACCAATAAAGAATCTCTTTACATTTTTTGTTTTAGACCACTAGAACGAGCCTAATCATGGTCGCAGTGTTTTTTCACCATTATTTTAAAGCAGTCAACTGCGTTCGATATTAATTTTTTTCTATCCACAAAATTTGTCAAGATTGTTCAAATATCAATAAGCATGTAGCAATAAACTAAATAATAATCAAATTTATAGGTTCTTTGTAAAAAATTCCGAAATATCGCGACGAAAACGCCTCGTCAGACCAGAATACCCCCTTAAACCGAATATGTCTCATCAATAAATCACACGGAGCGCAGTATTTTCTAAACGGGGAACGTTTAAAATTAACCAATCCGCCCGTTTCACAAGGCAACTCACCCTAAAATAAACAGACAGCTGCATTTTAAACACACATCAGTTCAGTCTTTCCCTAATTATTCGTACCACAGAATTGCGTGTTCATAAAAAATTCCAGCTTCTATTTTCCAGCTATCCTTCACTTGCCAAAGCACTAGAGCATTAATACCTAATACCAACTGTAACACGAATGGAATAAAACAGTTGAAAAAATTACTATTTCGAATTCAATATTCTGCACCTACCGAACCCTTGGGGTGCTCAATACGCGACGGTGGTCCACTCCGTATATTTATTTCGAAGCTGTTCGGTAGTACTAGATGAAAAAAGCAGAGTTAAATCCGCATCAGAGACAAAGCAGCAGCTTCATTCCGCTTCGGATCTGTTTTACGAACGTCACATAATTAGAGGACTTAAGGTGGGACTTGAGGAGGCTTGGTTATCGCTGCACATTTAGAGCACCCTAGATGTATCTTCATTTAGTTGCCTGGATACGCCCTTATATTGCAGGAGCTCATAAAGATTTTCGAATAAGTATTGCAGGTTAATTAGCCACTTCCTTGGTACTCGAGCGTGCAATATTATCTCGAATATTAGCGAGCGAACGGTTCCCAACGTAAAAGCAATTACTTGAAGATCTTGCGGTTTATAAAAAAACTTTTCCGATGTCAACTTATTTATCGCGGAAGCTCGCGCTGTCGTCGAGCCGTTGCATTTTTCGCTTGGAAATTTATTTTTCACCGGGCGAACGCGTGTAACGTGAACGACGGCAATTTTCCTTTAAATGTTCAATGATTATGGTACACTATTGTAATTAATGGTTTATGAACTGGTGAATTATAAACTGTTATTTTTAAAGCCGTAAATTAATTTCTTAAATATGGAGACATAGAGGAACTCGCGAAAGTATCAGTCCACCCTGTGTGTAATACATATATGTTACAAGTTATTTATAAATTTTATTTCGACCGTAATAGTTAATATATGTGATTTCGGCGCACAGGTTCGGTCAATTTAACAAACTAAAAAAAAAAAAAAAAAAAAAAAAAAACTATTTAGCAATAATAAATATATAAGCCGGATTTCACACTATTTTTAAATTACCTTCTTACACGAAACAATTGTTCCCTTTAATTAAAGACAAAATACCGGTTTTTAAACATTCTAACATCGTATATTCGATTTTTAGTGCAATTTAGTGCAATATATTCGACTTTTTAGTGCAATTTTTTTTTTTTTTGAAGTTGGTTTTAATTCTGGCAAAATTTCTTTGAGCATTTATTCGGTAGATGATACTAACTATAAATGTATATTAATCAAGGTTTACACTAATGTAAATTATAATGAGGCATTTTGAATTTACCATATATGTTATAAATTTTTCTACTCAATTGGAAAACTATTTAATCTGTAAAAACTGTTGAAGATTTTTTATGCATCCTGCTTTTCTTTCCCTGGCGACAAAGCCTGTCTCCGATCAAATTTCACAAAAATAGTTTTTGCTGCCACGAAAAAAATACGAAAAAGCGACTTGCATAATCTAATCAGTTGAATCCAATAATAGTTTTGAATTCTTGAGCTGCCCGAGTTTCACTTCAACCATTCAGTTTCGTCGCGTGAACCGATTTAAGTGGTTTTGAATATCGTAAAATCGAACCTTGAGGTACTGCTTCACAGTTCTGTAGGATTAATCGATCCATTGCACTCCAAGTGAACGACTAACGCGAGTATATACAACGACAGGCAATATCCACTTTGCATTTTACCACTTTCCCTGTTTGGCTATCGCTAATCGCTTCAGACTCCTAAATGTTAAACAAATGTATCATTCAAAATAGTTGAATTCAATAAAGCTCTTTGATAATTTAGGAGATTGGATTTACATCTGCAGAATCCACTGCAAGAAAATATTAAATTCTTCTTTTGTTATAATTTAGTATCATATTTATCAGCAACCACGTCGATTCCAACTGCATTTTTCACCCTTTTTGTCACGTATAGTATACATATATCAAAAATATTAAACACGTGATTTTGCATTTTTTTTAACAATTTTTCTGTATTAGAAATACGAGGGACTTAGTATAATTAGAATAATTATATTTCTGAGCGTTAAATTTATAAGGTATCTGGGGATTTTTAATCTATTCCTCCAAACATCTTAGCGTTATTCGACTGCAAACACAAATGAGGAATACATGCGAATACAAGGAAGTGAATTATACGATAGCAATGTTACTCTTGGAGTTAACATGCAGCTATGGAATCCAGCTTTGGGTCTGCACGAGTAAATCCAGCGTTAAAATAAAGAGTACCTATATTTCGAAAATAAAACGCTTGGATAGATCAATTCCTGGCTTACTGGTTTAAAGAAGAAATTAACGAATGTGTCAGAGATCAGGAAAATGAATCACAAGGTGCTATTGAAGTAAATAGTACACGAAGGTTTAAGAGAAAGAAATTTTATTGTAGGTATATCGAATTAATTAATGGAAGGTAATACATAGCCTTAGACAGGGCTTGTAATTCAATGATGATCCCCTATTGAAGGGTAACCCTGCTCTCAATCAAATTGTCAGGATGTGCTGCTGATTAATGTAATATGTCCCTGTAAGTACTTCCGAAAGTAGCTTATGCCACAAATATGGAAAATTTGTATTTATCATACTTTTAGTATTTTTTAATACACCAAAAACTGGAGAAACCTGCATAATTACTGATACATACAAATATATATTACAGAGATCAAATTGCAGCTTCTAAAGATGATGATATTCAAAAAAATGTTTCGAGTCCCTGCGTCAAATTTGGAGCGCTATTTTTTTGGAACAGCAGCCAGGGCGGAAAGAGTCTCTACTTATTAGAGATATATCGACTTATAATATCAGTTTAAGGATATACCTAGTATTTGATTCATAATATTAATCATACTGCACACTCCATTGCAGGAACGTTGCAGGAAGGTTCCCTGAGCGTTGCCGTGCAATGTTCCCCCAGGGGCGGACATAGGAAGGTTCCTGCAACGTTCCAGCAATGTTGCGGTGAAACATTGCACATGGAACCTTCCTGCAACATTCCTGGAACCTTCCTGCAACATTTCTGGAACCTTCCTGCAATGGAGTGTGCTGTATGGGAAGTTATAATAACTTCAACATCTTGTCAGCTGACTGTCAGCTTGATTTTACTTTAAAAGATTATCTATTAGTCAAATTCATAGTCGAGCAACTTACATTCCTACATAAACTGATTATTTATTACAAAAAAAATCGACATTAAGCATTTACAAATTTCAGAGCAATGAATACGACTAGAACTTCCGTAAAATGGTTGAACAGAGTTGTTATAATATTAGATAATCCACCGAGTGATAAAATCATCCGTTAGATGTTAGATAATTCCTTAAATATTTTTCTCAGTATCCATCAGTATTACATTATCACCTGCAATAATTTGTGAGCTATTTATTTGGTTGACTTTGATTTACAATTGCATATGCAGACGCCAATGAAGTTCCAATCAGATTTACGAAGAGTCTTCCGACCCGTCTCATAGTGGTTTCGACACTTTAGAGTTTTAGACTACGCGTCTAACGCGAAAGAAGCCCTGAAAGGAAATGTCTTCGTATATTACTTTGGGGTATTTACTAGGGTTATAAAGACTTTAGGATACTGGAAATCATAAATCATTTAAAAAAATGGCAATCGGTAAAAACTTGAAACACATGTACATACAGGGTGTCCCAAAATTCAAGGACTTTCCGGACCATGCAGTAGCGTGATACAAAAAGACATCGAAAAGTCCTTTACCGTTTTAGGATCCGAGACTTCGTTCCCGAGATATTAATAGTTGAATAAGTTCCGGGCCGCGCAGTTTAAAGCTGGGTCAGCTGAGCGCGCGGTAGCGTACGCTCGCACGCGTCCGCGGAAGGCACGCGCTAGCGGTCACTGCTCCGCGCTCAGCTGTTTCGGCTTTAAACTGCGCGGCCGAGAAGTTGCACCGCTAATATCTCGAGAACGACGTCTCGGATCCCAAAACGGCAAAGGACTTTTCTCTCTCTTTTTGCATCAGGATATTGAATGTTCCGGGACGTCCCTAATTTTTGGGGCACCCTGTATATTATCGTATACACGTGACATCAGCTACGTGTACTCATCAGTTGCCATCAGTCTTCAACCGTGCACAGTTGTGAAATGAAAGTTTTTCTTTAAATTCTTCTCATATGTTCCACTACCGGGGATCCCAAGTTGGTCAAAGTGTAGAACAAAATGCAGATGTTTGCAAGTATTGATTCTCCTATATACATGTACAACACGGATCATTGAGAAATTAATGACGTAAAAATAATTTGTGTATCTGTGCGATTATTTGAGTAAAAAATCTCCTTTCCCAGAATTTTAAAAGGAAGGAGCTTCTGTTTCATCTAAAGCACTTTGTTGTAGTAACATTTATAAAAAATAGCGAATAATCAGAAACATAAGACGTCCTACATCCGAATATGCTCTTTTTTGGTTATACCATAAAATACTTATTATAAAATGTGTACCTACTATATCTCCCTATAATAAAATTAAATTTGTTATCACATCAAATGAAAAATTGGCCCCGTTTTGTAAATAAACAATACTATAAATCTGTATTTTTTATCATTTCGTCTTTCTAATGTCCTACCATTTAAAATCACCCGAACCAATCAGACTATCGCGGAGTCATTTAATAATTATTTCGCGTTAGAAAGCAAGAGTAGACGACTTCTAGTGTGCGCAGCGGTCACCTAGAAATAATAGCCTCGGCCACGTTTAATATCTTCGAGAGTACGGCAATTCGATCGTGTATTCGTCCCTTCCTTCATCTGCGCTTTCGTTTCCTTTGTTTCCCCCTCGTCATTGTCGTCCAATAGCGTGGCACCGGCCGATAGCGACAAAAGAGTTGGAGTATCGGCCCACTGATGGAGCGGCCCGCTAAGAAATCTGATTGTAAAGGACGACCGAGCTAACGCTTCCATTTTTCCTGCGGCATCGCCTGTATCCCGCAAAAATCTATTTCTCCCTTTTTATTATTTCTTATTCCAGCCGACTCGCGCGCCGCGCCGCCTCGGCCACGGCTGTTTCGCTGCCGCCTTTCAAAGAAATATCACGACTATTTCAATTCTCGCTGATATTGCCGGCCGATAGACGAGCAGGGGCTTACCCGAGGCGAACCGACGCCATCCTTTATTTTATACGGAGCCATGTACCCGTGTAGCATTCCGAACCCCTTCCGCGCTGCTTTCTTCCCTCCCCCTCGGATTCACCTTCTCCCCCAAAGCTCAAAAAGTGCCTCAAGCTCGTGCACAAATTTCCAATTAAATTCCTTCCATTAATATTTTTTAGGCTACGCCCGACGAAGCGAGGTCGGAACATTTCGATTTCTTTAAACCAGAGATGGGCAAAATTTTTATTTAAATAAGATTTCGAATAACGAATAAAAGTTAAAAAATATTCGTCATTTGTTGAATAAAGCTAATTCGGATTACCGAACGAATAACGAATAATTCTTTTAACATTTATCCGTTATTCGAAATTTTATTTAAATAAAAATTTTGCCCAACTCTGCTTTAAACTGCAGGATATTCAGGAATTTATTTCTGTATTTCATTTATCTGTCAGTCTTTTCTCTAATAAATCTGAATTTTCTATTAATGTAAATTATTTTATTCTCATTGAACAGTAAGCCTATGAAAGTGGTGCTAAGCGAAATTTTACAGAAGAGTTTCTTAAAGTGTTGGAAATATAATTATTAAGGTAAATGTACCAATAACGAGCCGTTTAAGGAAACGGTGACAAAGTATAATGAATATTGTGTATAAAATGAACAATTTAAGTGAAACTTTTTTCATTCATAAAGATTTTGTTGTTTCTCATCAGTACTCACATAACAAAATTTTGTTTTTTTATATATTTAACGTAAAATAAACAAGAATATTTGTACGTGTAAATGTACCAATATATAGCCAACCTCACGCGATTGACCTAGCGGCCCGATTTTCATGTCCCAGTACCTATAGCCATAGGTTTTATAATCGTGTAAAAATTATTTTAGAAACTGATTCTTTGTCTTAAATTGAAAAATCTGTTAAAGAAAATTAAGAAGTACAGAAATATAAAATTATTGTATAAATAACCATAATAAACAGATTAGAAAATAAATGCAAAAAAACAATAAGTTTAGTTACACTATCAATAGAAGTTTGTGGTTATTTTATATAAGACTCAAAACAACCAACAAATTCATTAAACTGTACATATACATAAACTTTAATAAACTTAAATTAAATGCTATCATTATTATCTAGAAAAATAATGTTTATTTTATATTATGATTTATGATCAAAATACTTACCGGCTTTATTCCAAATATCGAGTCAGAAATTCACACTTTTTTCGTAATTTTGCTCTGGCGATGCCGATTAACATTTGCAACTCACTTCACCCGATTTATTGAACACGTGGTTAGTTACTGGGCTAACAAGATTTGTTTGCACCGATAAATAGCCATGTAAATATTCAAATAAAAAATAGTTTTCATATTCAAATTTTTTCTTTCTATGTGTTACAAATATTTTCAAGATTCTAAAACCCTTTTTTCTATCTAAAAAACTATTATCCTATAATAATTATGCTCTTAACAAGAAGCACGCTCTTCTTAGCCATATCATAACGAATGTCTGAAAACGCGTCATATATCTGGCCTCGAGACTATAAATGGTATTTCTAAATATCTAAACCAAAAAACAAGACGATATAACTTCAGATATTAAACCGAACAATTAAATAATGCAAATTACTCCAAATATGTATTTTATCTTACGTGCATAGTTTAACAATTATTAATATTTCAACAGATGGCTAGGTACTGGTTCATGGCTCGTTATTGGTACATTTACCTTACTATCGAGCATTTTCTTCTGTTCTGTTTTCATTTTTGTTTTCTGACACATATTGAAAAAATACTCATATTTGCTAAGACGCCAACGAAAGAGGGGTTGCCGTTCTAAAAATCCCCTGGATAATGCTCGAAAAACTCACTTCTGCGGAGGTCGCGCCAGAGCTCGTGTGATTCGTTAGCATCTTGCATTTTAATCCCCGCATTACTGAAGTCCCAGATCGCAGAGTAAGTTCCTTGAATAATTTGATCGGAACTGGGGATAACTAGTTGATGGAATCGCGACTCTTTTTCTCTGTCCTCAAATCAATTTCCGAAACAGTGCCGCGGTTGACAATAACGTTTGCAAATGAGAAGCTGTTAAGTCTTTTAATCTTTGTTTCCACATCTTTAATATTAGGAATATTATTATACTATCATTATATTATCTTCGCTATTTTCTTATCTACATTCAGAATCTCAGCTTTGTGTATACTGGATGATTAATTTGCAATATTAATACTGTTTATTTTATTTTCTTTCTTTCGGAATATTTCTTTGGTCTTTTAATTCTGATTTTAATTTTACCTCATTTGTCCGTTCTCTATTCATATATTTTCCTGCTATTATAATATACCAAGGGGTTGTTATCTCGTAAGAAATAAATAAATAAATAAATTATCTTATTGCACTATTTAGTAAATGCAAGCTCACGCGCACATTCATTCTGCTATATAACTAATGCCTATCATAGATGTCACGAGTAAGCAAATAATCGGAGAGCTTCGAATGCCATCGTTGCTTCCAACCACCCTTACCTGGCCGTATAAAAATTCTTAATCTAAAACCAATTCGGGGGAGTGTGCCAGGAAACCCCATGGTTTTTGTAGGGACACGCTCACCTTATGTAACGGGGAATTGGCAGAAGGTATTTCCTAATATCGGACCGACGTCCCTTGAAAAAGAATGTTGCAGTGACATTGCAAAGAGGGGAACAGGAGGAGCAGGAGCAAGAGAGAGATAAATGAAAAGCTTCGCCGGGGGAGAGCGGAGTATCACATTTAACCCCTCTTACAAACCCTGCGTGCAGTACGCCGAAACAAAAGACTGTCAAATTCCTTTGACGAGAAATATTGTGATGATTGAACGCGGTAGAAAAGAAACCCGATTAAAAATATGTTATTCTGTGAATTATTAACCAGAAAATCTAATATTTTTATTTTAATAATAATATGATGTTATTAGTAGTAATAACATTGTTATATTATATTATGTATTAATATATTATTAGTAAATATTAATATTTATAGTTACAGGATGAAAATAGTATCTTATGAATTTATCTGAAATGTTTTAATATTTCTTTACTGATTTCAAATTTTCAGTATTATTTATACAAGAACTATTATAAATCCTATTTGGTTTCGCTCTTTCGATTCGCGTATTTTGATTTTTAATAGCTGCATCAAGATTTTCAAAAGATAGATTCTCGTATATATTAACAAAATATTGCCACGTGTTATGGAATTTTCGAAATTAATTATTGAACATACTTGCATACGGATTTTGCGCGTGTCGTGTGTGATTCTTTCTCGCAAAAGAATTTCATGAATAACTAATAAATAAGCGTTATCTTGTCGTAGGTAACTGCTTATTCAGAATTATTTAAATGAAACCCAACTGTGATGTACATGGCGATGTAACTTGTGAGTACTGCATCGTATGCAAATATCTCGCGAGAAATTCACGGCAATAAATAGTTTACTACAACGTTTGAGTTGCAAATGAATCTATTTATATTCACAAATTTTCGTTCTCACTATTTTTCGCCGTAATTTTTTTTTTAAACATAGAACGATGTATTCTTCTCGTCTACTGAAAATAATGGGAACGCACATTAAATATAGCAACATCGTTTCAATAAATAAATATAATGTTTATGTTGAAGATAATAATAGAATTTAATGCTACTTGAATATATCTTCTGCAACGTGTCGTAAACTATGGCTTTATGACATTCTTAAAAAAATCATATAAAACAGAAGAATATTCCACTACACATAATTTTCAAAAATTTTCGAATATCGAAGAAGTATTATTTATTATAAAAAATTGTTTCTCTTGTACCAATATATTTATACAAATAAAATTAGTGCTACGCGAGCAAATGTGTACGCCAAATATTGACCAACGAAATCATATTCATTGTACATTTGTAAAAGGATTAAAGTTAATTGAAATGAATTGTGGTGGGGAACATTTCACTTTTCCACAGTTGTGTCAATCTACAAAGTCTATACATTACACGTACTCTAGTAACTTGAATTTTAAACATGTTCTCTGTGTGCAGAATAACGTTGGTATTTAAATATGAATATTATTAAAATTTCTATTTCTATTTAAATTTTTCTTGATCTTTCTATTTTATTACTAATCTAAAAACAATTGGTATAGGTATTCGTTGGATATAGGGTTTATACAAAAACCGACTTTTGAAAAACCGGTTTTCGAGTTCCACTATTCCCAAAATCCGGTTAAACCGGTTTTCGAATTTTCACTAAAAATATAATTAAAATAGTAAATAAATACCTATTTGTACTTATTTTAAAATATTTAAGTTTCCTTAATATTAAGGAATTACGAAAATATACTCTATCTATAAAAAACCAAATAAAAAAATTATAATAACTAAAATCCGTACAAAATATAAATATTTTAAAAGGTGGTACCAAATTATATATCTTTATTCCTTTAGTATTTTTTTCAGAGAATATGAACTCGTGAAGAATAGTTTTACAGTAAACTGTTACCTACTCCAATATGCTTGTGTCCGAAGCGATTTCAAGTCAAAATGTTAACGTTTTCAATTAAATAATTAATTCATTTCTGCACATTAATTCTAGTATTTATATGAAACCGGTTTTTTAAATTTAAAACCGGTTTTCGAATTTTACAAATTTATAAATAAAACCGGTTTTTTAAATTTAAAACCCGTTTTCGAATTTTACAAATTTATAAATAAAACCGGTTTTTTAAATTTAAAACCGGTTTTCGAATTTTACAAATTTATAAATAAAACCGGTTTTTTAAATTTAAAACCCGTTTTCGAATTTTACAAATTTATAAATAAAACCGGTTTTTTAAATTTAAAACCGGTTTTCGAATTTTACAAATTTATAAATAAAACCGGTTTCTACACCCGGTTTTTTAAAACCGATAAACCCTAGTTGGATAGATACGCGAAGAAAGTATTACAAATATCTTTATTTAATCTGTCACGATGCAATAGTAAATGTATAAAATTCTCATGTTTTAGAAGTAAGAATACTTGTTTTACATTTCATTATACAATATTTAGAAGTCCAGCAATATTTCAACTTATTATTCATAGAAAGTATGCGAAACTTCTGCGCAAGTCTTCTGAATAATGGATAGTGCTTTTGCAGTGTTCCTTTTCGAGGAGAAAATAATTAAATCAGATATTCTCAAGCAAATTAAAAATAGTAATTGTTGTGTTCTTCGAACCTTTACAAATTGATTTAGTATGCTGGTTTCGAGCCTTGATTACACCGGAAAGCTTGATCAGGCTTCTGTAAAATCGAAGCAGCTCCTCATAACGTGCTACGTTTATCTCAAATTACAAGTGGCTCTCGTGCATGAGTAATGATACCGTGATACTGATGATATTCGCCCCAAATTAGTCACGTGCAGCGCGCGTAGTGTGGCAGCGTTATCGAGCGATTAAATGAAAAGATACGCGCTGTGGCACGCGTCTGTAGTGCAAAAAGGTGTGTCTAAATTTACCTATAGAAAAAGCAACAATATGAATGATATACACGAATGAAATAATAGAATAACTGTTCATTGTGAGAAGCTTCACTTTTCGGAGAAATCATTCGGAAAATCAAGCGATCAAAGCAAAAGTGATTCATACATGGCGTAACAGCTTTCGCTGCGTATTATGAGAATCTTATAATTTCAAATTTCCATTCACACACACCCTGAAAATAAGCTTCTTTTAGGTTTTCATCGTCTTGGCACCTGAACTTCTCATCATTTTCATAAAGTGATACTAATAACAAGTAACGCGTGTGGTTTGATATTTAGGACGGGTCCAAATTGACCCTGCATCCGCCCGGCAAGGGCTTAAAAAACATAATAAAAGTCACGATGTTAAAGATAAAAAGTAATGCGAATGTACTGTTGCCTTAACAACTTGAGACTCATATGTATTTTCTGCTACTGAATTGCATATATTCTTTAATGTGTTGAGCTACATTCAGAATTGTGCATTAGTCGAATAAATTTTTATTCGGCTAAATTTTGATTCGACTAAATTTTTATTCGAACGAACTCGAATAAAAATTTCGAATAAAGTGTAGTTATTCGAGAATAACGAATAAATTTTTAGTCGAATAAACTTTTATTCGACTAAATTTTTATTCGAACGAACTCGAATAAAAATTTCGAATAAAGCGTAGTTATTCGAGAATAACGACTAAATTGTTAGTCGACTAAATTTTTATTCGACTAAATTTTTAGTAGAATAAACTTTTATTCGACTAAATTTTTATTCGAACGAACTCGAATAAAAATTTCGAATAAAGCGTAGTTATTCGAGAATAACGACTAAATTGTTAGTCGACTAAATTTTTAGTCGAATAAATTTTTAGTCGAATAAATTTTTAGTCGAATAAATTTTTAGTCGAATAAATTTTTAGTCGAATAAATTTTTAGTCGACTAACAATTTAGTCGTTATTCTCGAATAACTACGCTTTATTCGAAATTTTTATTCGAGTTCGTTCGAATAAAAATTTAGTCGAATAAAAGTTTATTCGACTAAAAATTTATTCGTTATTCTCGAATAACTACACTTTATTCGAAATTTTTATTCGAGTTCGTTCGAATAAAAATTTAGTCGAATCAAAATTTAGCCGAATAAAAATTTATTCGACTAATGCACAATTCTGAATGTAGCTCAACACATTAAAGAATAAAAATTTAGTCGACTAAATTTTTATTCGACTAAATTCTTAGTCGAATAAATTTTTAGTCGTTATTCGTTATTCAAAGGACCCCCGTGGCGACTAAGCGACACGAATAAGCGTGGGTCAGAACCCGAGCCGCTCCGTCTGCCAGACAAGCGTTTCCCTTGCCCCATAATACCCCTCGGCCCGACCGGGGGCCGAGGGCCACGGGACTCCAGCCGAAGCGGCTTATACGTGACGCTCAGTCGCCACGGAGTTCCTTCGAATAACGAATAAGGAATAACGACTAAAGATTTAGTCGACTAAAAATTTATTCGCTATTCTCGAATAACTTCAGTTTATTCGAAATTTGTATTCGAGTTCATCGAATAAAAACTTAGTCGACTAAAAATTCATTCGTTAGTCACGAATAGCTTCATTTTATTCGAAGGTTAGTCGAAGAATAATTTAGTCAAATAATGCCCAACTCTGGCTACATTGAATTACATTCTGTTTGTGCCTCAACCTAAATCCCTTTCTAATGCTATGCATAAATACTTCGGATTGAAATTATTCATCTTCACTGGGCACTTTTAAATGTTTAAAATATTGTAATTTTGAATCTTTGCATTTATTTTATAGCCTATACCAGTCCCATTAAAACAAAGACTCTTCTGGTATATGGTCCATCGAAATCGGTTCAGTAGTTTTAGAGTTTTGCGGTTTCAAACATACATGCATGCCACGAACATTTTTATATTTTTATATAATAGTATAGATGAACACTTCTCAGTTGAAATTGAGCTTGTGTTGGGTCCGGATTGTAGGAACTTCATTACGTCCTTATCATAGCATTCTCCAAACCCGAGTACCCTGTGAAACATAGCAACAGTTTCCGTTGTATCGCGTGGTATTGTTTCCTGTCCGTTAATTTCTTCGATTTAGTTAACGCTTTGAGTGGCGCAAGCTTGAGAGAAATGCTCCTTCAAGTCGGTCAGACCTTTTGCGACGCGATCGTTTCAGTCGGGAAAGTTTTGCTCAACTCGATGCTTTTAGAACATGTTGACGTGGAAACACCAAAGCCATGTGCAGAATGGAAATTCCTCGGCGTTAAAACACGTCGACGCCAGTGATAGTGTGGGCACTAATTTTTGTATATATTTCAACGTACAGCGACAATCTTCTAAGAAATACGCTTGGATACTAGATAGCCGCATACTGGAGTTTTCCCTGTGATTTACAATAATTTAAAAAGCGTTTTCAAAAATATTTATGACACTCTGCTTCTAAATTGCACATTATTGCAATCAGGGACTCCTACCGGTACGTAAAATACCGGTATTATACCGGTATTTTTCGGTTGTATCTTCGTCTGAGACTCAATACCGGTATAACGCTCATACCGGTATTTCGCTATACCGAAACCGATATCATACCGAAATAGATAAATACCGAAAACAAAAGGTTACCGGTAACCGAAATAAATACCGGTATTTTTTCGGTATTCTTTTCAGTAACATGGTAGGTTTCGGTGTTCACCGAGAAGAATACCGAAAAAATACCGGTATTTATTTCGGTTACCGGTAATTCCGAAAACCGATTGTTTTCGGTATTTATCTTTTTCGGTATGATATCGGTTTCGGTATTTATCTTTTTCGGTATGATATCGGTTTCGGTATAGCTGTATTGGCGAAATACCGGTATGAGCATTATACCGGTATTAAGTCCCTGATTGCAATTATTTAACTATATGTTGTAGAATTAGGTAATGTTCCAAAACATTGCCTCATGATTTCATAAAATTTTATAATCATTCGTAAGGGTTGTTTCGAAAAATGCAATGCACAGACTTATGAAAAGTATCGATCTTGTTTGACTGTCTTCTGTGATTTTTAACGAATCTGTCTGAACCTAAGTATTAAAAAATCTGTCGAGCGAATTTAATGGGACTGTATATGTATAATAAAAATATAAAATCACTTTGGTATAAGAAGCACGCAGTCAAAGGCCAGAAGTAGAAATTATGTTTTCTTTGTATGAATAACTAATTCATCACATAGTAAAAAGTTAAATTGCCATTTTTAGAAATATAGAAATTTTTATAACGATTTTGATTAATTCACTTCACCGCTAATTCCGAATAATGTTTGCCATAATTTGCTCTCATCCCCTAACACCTTCCCTTTCTGCCATGTTTGGATCGAAATTAATGCATCCGCTAATTAAACAGAAATTAGATTACAATGATATTTCATTCATCGATTGCTTCGCACATCCACCTTGCACATTAGTACTTCCGTAAAGTTTAAATTACCGAAAAGCAAATATTTTTTAACAGCCTAAGTATTTTATAAAAAAATATTAAAATCTTCGCTGTCGCAATGGCACTCTATAACGATGTTAAATTTGATTCCCGCGATCCATTTGTCTTCCACTGATCCATTATGGTTATACTTTTTCAGTCTACAGCGAATAGGTATTTATAGTTTTATCCTCACTCGTTTTTCATTTTTATAACGTTAGAGATACAATTTCTCTTGTTGTGTCTCTACTTCCGGCGCAGCTGTTTGGAAAAGCAAACGCATTTTGATTTTAAATATCACACCTTCAAAGCGACCGTATGGCGATGAAATTTATTTGCCCGACTTTTCAGTTGTGGCCTTCGGTATATTGATTAAACGGCTTTTTCCATCCATTTGTAAATGCATAGTCACCTATTTGCATTAAATTGTGCAGAATTTTTTAAAATACACCGATTCTAAAGCAATGAAACCTGGTCCCCAGGCTTCTTTCATTTTCATCGCAGGTATTCCTTGTAGAAAGTAATTTAAACACGGATCTGCTTTTGTGATGATTCGCGTTATGACTTCACTTTGGTCAAGCTTCATGACAAAGATATTATAAAACTATAAATAAAAGCTACGATTAATTTTCAGTTATTAATGTGACTAGTATCTTGCATTAATTATTTATCAATTATTCTAGAATGTAGTAAGTACTGCAAACCTCACAAATATACAGTCTTAAGATTTATTTCTTTTAAGTTATGACGTATTTAATATAATTTAATATTCAGTTCTCAATATTTTCCATAAAATACAAGTGAGGAGTTATTTAAATTATTCCATAGATTGCTGTAATAAACGCGTATATAAGATACATTTACTAATTTGGTCGCTTAAAAACTGCAAATATTTGGGCAAAGGTCAAGCAAAAAGTGGTCCACATGCAGCGGCATAACGGAGGCAAAAAGCAAAAACTACCGTGTGACTTGTATACAGGATGCCCCAAAATATCCTCATGCAAAAAGACATCGAAAAGTCCTTTACCGTTTTAGGATCCGAGGCTTCGTTCTCGAGATATTAACACTTGAGTATTAGCGGTCCAAGTTCCGGGGCGCGCAGTTTAAAGCCGAAACAGCTGAGCGCGGAGCAGTCACCGCTCGCGCGCACGCGCAGGAGGCGCGCGTAGATACAGACCCACGCGCACAGTAGATCCGACCGCGCTAGTTCATTTTCACGGTTTCTAAGTTGATCAATAGTTTTTATTTTATTTTCTCTGTCTTTCACCCGATAATTGAATAATTGACACTTGATAATTATAGTGCTCTCCTTTCTGAGACACGATTGCTGACTTTGGAGGTTGAAACATTTTTAAGGCAACAAATCAAATGGCAACGATATAGAAGATCATAATTTGCAACATTACTAAAACTGAACACTTTGAGTGGTGCAAGGCTTTGAAAAATGGGTCTTCAAATCAAATTTTATCCTTCTCTCCCCGCGGTTGAATACCTGCCGACTCTACGAAAGAAAATTCTGTATTCTCTATTAAATCTTGGCAGGGGTATTATTAATGGATGGGCGAGATTTTTCCAGGCTACTTTTAGCTACACGTAATATTCAAATTGCTTCAGAATTCCGTAGGCACATTATGCATTTTCTGTGATTAAAAATGAGCTGAACGGGGTCGAATTTGGACTTATTTTCATCAGGAGAATCTTATGAATTCTTTGCTACTACTTTCACGAAAATCTATTAGAGAGTATGCACATTAATAGTTTCAGGGCCGGCCACAGGCGGGTGCAGCGGGCGCAAGGCACCCGGGACTCCGGTTTTATAGGGGCCCAAAAAAAAGGAAAAATAAAAAATAAAGAAATATTACACAGATATGACAATAAAAAATCATATATTTAAATATGTTAATCTTTTAACATTCTACGTTTTAGTTAGTTCTGTTACTTTTTCATTTTCTTTATTAATGTTATTATATTCTTTTTTTTTCGTGAAAAGATTTTATGCTTTTGTACCGTAGAGAAATTGTTTGAGCCCCAAATTATTTCTTCCACCGGGGCCGGCCCTGAATAGTTTTATTACTACCAATAAATAGATCACAGGAGCCTCCACTTTCTTTAAATCTTTTTATAAAGTTGCATCATTTTGTTGTTGAAAATAAAAAATTCAATGCATACGAAAGTATTTTATACATTTTTTGATATGTCGTACAGTTTTATTATACCTATCTATTTACGTAGAAATATGTAGCTTCATTTAACGGAGGCACTCAAGTTTTGTTATATCCGCAACATTGCTTAAAAGAGTTACAAGTAAATTATCAAGAGTTAAGTTGAAAGCAGAAATTCTTGTATTTTAGATATTCATTCACCATCGATTATTTATCTCTTTGCACCTGATATCGTGATTTATAGTAACATATTCTTCGAATGAATAATATTTTGAAGCACTGTTTCAAGCAAATAGGTTGTTTACACTTTCTAATTAAAATGAATGCTAATAGTACAAGAAGATTATAAAAAACACTATTAGTTAATGGGTTCAAGTGTTGAGTGGGAAGAATATAGATGCAAATCGATGCAGATCAGAAAGTAGTCGTAAAATAGAAGGGAAAACATTCTCTTCTCTGTAGGGAAGTTGAATAATAGAAAAGTAATTACAGCGCGACACAGCATTTCACGGTCCACCTAGTCAAACGCAATACACAGAGGACTAAAACGTTTTACACCATTTATTGGAGAAATATGTAGTTCAACTACAGAACAGCTTGTTTGTTCCATAACGAACAGATTGACCAATAAAAAAAGGTAAATGTATGGTATTTTCAACAATGCTCAGCTGTTTCTATACAGGGTGTGTATAAATTAGACAGCATCTGGTGGTATTAAAAAACTTTTCAGGCTTTCGAAGCCTCCTCATGATCATTTTAAAATTCTTTCTAAGGAAATACTGTATTTTTAGCTCATTGTTATGGCACAGTATAAAAAAAAGGGTAAAAATTTACCACTCTCATATCAATTAATTTGTTTAAATTCACCTTAAAATTATGCAAAGTACATACGAAGTTTTATATGGCTCTTAAAATTTCTAATCTGCTTCGAAATGACTGTCAAATGAGCAACCCTACAAAAACATACACAAAATGACTGCACCAAAACGTGTCTTTGCACTGAGCATTTTTTTTATTTACGTCGCAAAATACTGGTCTGTGCAACATTGGTCATTAATTTATATAGGTACTAATAATACACACCTTAGCAATTATATTTTGTAAAAAAATCATACCAATGTACCTAAAAATATAAATTTTAAGCAACGACTTTAAAACGTTAATAATTTCATTAGCTGTCATCTCGAAACAAAAGTTTTGGGTTTACGCGACTATTACGCTGATAGCCTCATTTGAGATTAAACGAAATAAATAATAAACATTCCACGGATTCCTTTTATTCCAAACCATCTTCTTCGCTCCTAACAAACGACACACAGTGACGCTCAATTGAGATACAAAATTTTATAAAAATACTAATTCGAGATGTTTGGTTTCTCTTAGATTCTATGACACTGTAAAACGTGAATTATTTAACTTAATTACCATATAGTTATCACAGTGTCTTACTGATTGTGTACATAATTATTAATTCTTGGGTAAAACTTCGTAAAATCGATAGTCAATCATGTTTCGTTATAAACATATATGTAAATTACTTGTTCCTTTGTGAAAGTTCTAAAATCGAAAGATCATCCACAGCAATTAGTTTTAAAATTGGTAGATCCATACAGCATACTCCATTGCAGGAACGTTGCAGGAAGGTTCCCTGAGCGTTGCCGTGCAATGTTCCACAGGGGCGGACATAGGAAGGTTCCTGCAACGTTCCAGCAATGTTGCTGGAACGTTCCGGTACTGCACCGGAATCTTCCTGCAACATTCCTGGAACGTTCCTGCAATGGAGTGTGCTGTATGGGTAGTTGTAAAGATAAATAGGATGTCGAACTTTGAGTCTCTCATTGTGAAAAAGATGAGAAACTATATTTTGGAGAAATTGAACTTATGTAAACTCGCACAAATGTTCATACGCAGCGGTGTTTATTTTCTTCCGTTTCTATGTATCTGCAATCCGCGTGTACATCGAGAATGCATGGGATCTACATTGATACACCGATCTCACGTCGTGAATGAGAAATTGACCAATTCCCATGATATGGAATCTGTGATGCTCGACTGTTCAACAGTAGAATATACCTTTTTCACTGTATTTCAGCGTTCGAAACAGTGGTTTGAAAAACACCCCTGTATTTTTTGTTAAACGTGTCGAATCATAGTGGAATATTTGGTTTTGAGTCCCACACAGACATCAATTTGCACACTTCACGACACTCGCTTTTATTCTATTCAGATTCCAATGTGAAAATACAAACACATACTGCAGTTTTCGAAGTATATGATATTTTAAATATATTCGGTACCTACTCAACATCACACATCTAGATAATTTTTGAGAATCACACCAACCAGATGCGTTGTGTCATCGCATGGAGTCATCAGAATAGAAAGAAAACAATAACAATAATTACAGTGGTTCACAAAATCCAAAAAATTATTTTTTATCGAGTGTCCACTATGAAATTCTTATACAAGGTGGTCCCCTAAATGCAAAAATCGACACGAGACGAAATCCTAAGGATACGTTTTTGAGATGTCACTCGATGAATATTTTGGTAATTTCTTAAGAAGACGACTCGACGTTTTCGGCCATATCTCGCGTTAGGGTTGATCGATTTGATCGCGACGTATCTTAAATTAAAGGTATTTAAATCGCATACAATTCTTTCCTATACTATTTTCCAATCGGACCAATAGTTTAAGCGGGATCGAGCGAAACTTAAGGATAATGTAATGTTTTGAGGCCGAAATTGAAATCGAAAATTCGCTATATATCCTGGTAGACATAGAAATTATTATGTGACGTCCAGTTTCTTATTTTTTACGTAGAGTGTGCACCTTTACGAAGAAAACAAGCCCGAACCAGCTGTAAACCAGTGTTATTTGTTGCAGAAATGATGGGAAGGCTGTAGGTAAATATAGGCAAATGCAAAAATGTAATCGTGATTATAGCTCGCTCATTGCCAGTTGAAATGTTTCGTTTCCATTTTCTTCGGATGGAAGCCTATTGATAAAATAATCATTCAGGATATGAGTCAGGACGGCTATTGCAGAGTGGCATCCAATAAAACGGAGAAATTGTAAAATTATAGGTACAGGGGTATAATCGATAGATATACATACATAGGCATATGTCGTTCGTGCATCCGCACACAAGAATGTGAAGTGGTTGTTTCAAATACACGTTGGAACAGCAAAGTTGTTTCAAAATTTGTAGAATTCTTATAAACGCTAAATATAGGCTGGGGATATGGGGAAACGGGCACAGTACTTTTATATATCAATTTGAATGCACGTGGGGTTGCATTTATCCTGTGTGGCTAAAACCTGATGTTTGTTAACACTGTAAATGTTTGCAGTGAATGAATTGTATTGTTGCAGGCCAATATGTAAACACGGTTTCAAGCAGCTGCTTTGTTCATCGATGGCGTTTTTTCAGATTCCTCGAACGAGAGTCGAGAAAAGGATTGTTAGCTGAAGTGCCACTGTTTCGAAAATAAATTCATCGAGTTTTAAAAAATTATTGCTCATGTTAATGAAATAAAAAGATAATTCTGTAAAAAGGGAAACGAAAAAATAGCAGAAATATAAGACGGGATTGCACAAAATGAGGGAAAATACATCCTTGATTGATTATTAAGTTTTTATCCTGCTTCATAAACATAAAACCAGTATTATAAGACGTTGTACATATTAACAACGGAACTGAACTCAAAAGACTCCTTCCCCATTCTCAAGAAGTTCAAATATTCCATTTTGCATACTTCCAACCAGATTTTCTCGTGTAGCTTCTTGTACCTCATTCCACGCTGTTGTAATTGCAGTCTCTAGTTCTGTTACGTTCTGATATTGTTTCCTTCGAACGGAAACTTTTCGGGCGATGATGCACCACGTGTTTTCCATCGGATTTTGGTCGGGAGAACATGCTGGCCACTTTAAAACATCAATTTCTTGATCTCGAAGCCATGCTACAGTTGCACGGACTAGGATTGGGCGATTCTACTCGATTCTTTTTTTGAAGAATCTATTCTTTTATTGATTACTCTAAGAGTCGATTACTTTATCGATTATTCTAAGAATCGATTATTCTAAGAATCGATTATTCTGACAATCGATTATTCTAAGAATCGATTATTTTATCGATTATTCTAAGAATCGATTATTCTAAGAATCGATTATTCTAAGAATCGATTAGTCTAAGAATCGGTTATTCTAAGAATCGATCATTCTAAGAATCGGTTATTCTAAGAATCGAATATTGTATCAATTATTTTATCGATTATTCTAACAATCGATTATTCTAAGAATCGATTATTCTAAGAATCGGTTATTCTAAGAATCGATCATTCTAAGAATCGGTTATTCTAAGAATCGAATATTGTATCAATTATTTTATCGATTATTCTAAGAATCGATTATTCTAAGAATCGATTATTCTAAGAATCGATTATTCTAAGAATCGATTATTCTAAGAATCGATTAGTCTAAGAATCGATTATTCTAAGAATCGATTATTCTAAGAATCGATTATTCTAAGAATCGATTAATCTAAGAATCGAATATTGTATCGATTATTTTATCGATTATTCTAAGAATCGATTCTCGATAACTCCATTAGTAAGTTTTGTTTTAAAGAATTTTATCATTATAATCTTTTATTTTTCAGTCTCTACAAATGAAAATAGAATTCAGATGTCCTAAATTAAATAAAGTACAACTGCATATAAAAACTGAAATTGTGTCCCCTTCTCTTTGTTTCTAAAACTAAGTCAGTTTTTGCAAAATTAGACTTTTGCGACTTAAAAAACCAGCGAATTTTTTTGTAGAAATTGATGTCTGTTTTAGACGCTGCCATTCTTTTTTTACCTTTCAGTATGTCCCATTTAAATCTATTTCAGACGATAACCACACTCATACAGATTGCACAAAATTTTAAATTTTCTATTTCAGACAGCTATAACGGCTGATTTTATGCTAACCATGCGCATATGATTTTTGTAAGGTGCTCTATTCGAAGCGCTATACCTCCGGGTATAACCCCTATTTTTGCATACAAATTTTTTTCCATATTCTCCAAAGATTGACAAATAACTCCACAAAGCGGGATGTAAATATATATAATGGTTTCGTTTTAAAAAATTCCCAAATTTCGCATCATTTTTCGTCCGTCAAGGTAGGGACGCCCCTGACATTGTCTTCACGCTAAGAAAAAACAAACGCCCAGTGGAAAAAGGACCCACGCCATTCGGTTCCTTAGGGCACGTGACTCATTAACATTAATTCTTCAGCTAAAATTGATAACAGTAGTCACACACCATTCAGTTCAACCACCGTTTAAAATAATCACAATTCCGCACCGCATTCCTTCTAAAACTAATTTTTCCTTCAATCTGCTATCCCCTGAAATCCTAAAACGGTGGCATGAGCCTATTCTTCACTAGCCCCCTCAATTTTAGAACAATTTTACAGTTATCAATCGCAGTACAATTATTCTTCTAGTATAGCCACACTGCGTCATCACCGCCTGCAGACAAATCAGATAAAAGCAACAGCACCTTGCCACTCTCTGTCCCCGTGGCTCAGCGAGCAAAAGGCACACAAAGGGAAGGAAGCTCTTACGCGGCACCTTTCGCGCAGCCAGGTTCCTCGCAAGAAGCCAGGTACCCCGTAACGCGGATCTAACTCGCGGGCACTCGGCCACGAGGCAGATCGCGGCGCGCATTGAATTTGATAGCGCGAAGACGTGCGCGGGCCGATTAGACGATCCTGCGCGGCTTTCGGGAGGGTGCAGAGCGATCCGCGCGAGTCAGTCAGTCAGCCATCCCGTCAGCCAGCCACCTCGGCTATCACGTAAGAGCCGTGAGTGGGGCTTTTCGGAAAGGCACGCCGCTGCTGCAGGAGTGGCTTGCTGCTTTCGGTAGTGGGGATACTGCACGGTTACAGAAGGAAACAGAGATAGAAGGGGTTGCGGGGGGTAGTGGTGGTGGTGGTGGTGGTGGTGGTGGTGGTGGTGAAGGCGCCAGATAGAGACAGCTCCACGGGGGTGTACTGAGCAGCGGCGAGGGCGAGGTGCGTGGGGTAGGGTGGTCGAGGGGGTGCTCGGCGAAAGAGGGAAGACAGAGAGAGAGAGAGGGAGAGGGACCGAGCGAGACGCCGACGGCGTGCGGCGCGGCCGGGGGACCGGGTTGCTCTCGTTGAACGAAGAGAGAACAAACGGCGAAAGGAACAGAGACGGCGGCAGGGATAGGGGAAGAGGGAGAGAATAGGATAGAGAGGGTGGTAAAGTGGCGGAAGGGTAAAGAGCGGAGGGATGGAGACCGTGAGAGCGTGAGAGGGTAGCGATTGTGCTACAGTCGCACCGCGACACCCCCACGAGTGAAACCGCGCGCGTGGCAATCTGCCCCCTCGGCCGTGCACACGAAGTGGGCCCCCCGCTAACAGTGCTATGCTTTTAAGGCTACGATCAAGGCTCTCCCCGTTGCCGTCGTTTTTCTCGTGCCTCGAACGCCGGCTCGTCCCATCGACCGATTCGCCGAACGTCTTGCGGAACAGCTTTTAATCGGGTAAGTGGTTCCCATCGTCGCACCTGGACCTTGCCTACCGAAACCGCGATCTTCCTTTCTGGTCCCCGGAAACGTCACCTAGCCGAGCCACCCGCCCGAGGCTCGACTCGGTCCAGAAATCAACGCTGTATCACGATTACCACGGAAAGTCCTCGGAGACCTGTTGATGATCTCTGGCGAGCCAGAGGGTGACCCGCAATTTCTTCCGATCCGCCGACGTCAGTTTTCGGGGCTCCGGCTCGCTTGCGACGTGCGACAGGACCTGCACGACGACCCCGTCAGTGCGTTTTGATCAGTGACCAAAGGAAAGGGTGCTCCGCCGCTCGTGTCAAGTTTGCTTCTCGCCACCTGGGACGCTCATAGTGGTCTTCGCGTGATCAATCAGTATTTCAGGGATTTATTGAGGTTTCTAGTAGTCGGGCAGTTGTGCCGTTCTCCCCGGGCTAGGTAGCTTCCTTCCTGAAACCTCGACAGGGCCAGTGAATTCAATGATCTCTACCGATGACGATCAATCGCGGTAGCCGTGAAAGGATTTAGTGACTAGTGGTGCTGTGAACCCTTCGAGAGGAAGAAAGCTGTCAGTTTACGCGTCGAAGGGACGCGCTGATGGCAACAGTTCATTCGAGTGTTGAAGCCATTAAGTAGCCGAAGGTGTTTCAGTGTTCGTTGTTCACGTACGCGGGGCTATGCCGAACTTCGGAGTCATTAAACTTCTGCTGAAGGCTGGGTGCGAGGACTATCAAGGGAAGGACTTTTTGTTGAGGATTTCCAAGCGCTATGGTTTTGCGTACCACATCGCTGTGTAATAAAGTCGGGAACCTGTTGAAGGATCCTTCCAGTTACACGAACTTAATACGAATGGCTTGGCCGTCTCGCTAATATCGATCACAACACGCTTTAAAGTCCGTTTGCGATGAAGAACGCCGCGTGAAAATCCGAAACTTCGAGAGTCATAAATCTTCGACATGCCGCATTGTTCTATCAATCAACCTGGTGCTTCTTTCATCGCTAGCTCGATTACTTCTTTCTACACTGTTTCCTTAAATGCCCCATCTTAAACATACATTTCCCTGGCAACGCGTTCAAAGCGAAGCAGTCGCGGCCAAATGAAATTCTGCACGTCGCTGCGTTTTTAGGACTAATTATTCGCGGAAAAATGCGGGAAATCTAAGTGGTAGTGGTGAGGAGCGCGCGAGAGGAAGGAAGTTCCTTTAAACGGTGGCTGCAGAGGCCTCCCAAGTGAACGCAAGGACTTTATATGTACGAATGCCGTAGACTTCTTTTGTTCGTGGCACCCTTTGCCAATTCATTCAGCAGCGACGTATATGTAGCGCTCTTTCCCCGGAGCCACTGTACTCGCTCCGAGCACCTGTGGACCGGCGTCCCTCGTGAACTCTCCTTTGGAGAACTGCCAATGACTTCCGGCTGACTCGTAGAACCTGTTGATGATCCTCGCCTGCTTCTACGTTTCATAGGCCGAATTAAATTAATTCTCCCCTCGTCTTTACCCCCCGAACACTTTCTCGCCCTCTATTCCACCCTGTCGCCGAAGTGGAGTCGCGTGCACGTGCTGGTTTTTCCTTCGCCTCGCGAGAGACAGGCGCAGGGCATTGTTGTGTCGATCAACGATCTTGTTCCTAGGAAAGTGATGCCAGTAAACACTTCCTGCGGCAAGGAAGATTCAGAGATTCTGAATTGATGGTTTCAAATGCTTGAACCTAGTTTCTTGGTAACGCTGCGAATGGGGTGAAATAATTTAAATTAGTGTTACTCGTGATTTATTTGTAATTTTACTGCTGGAAGTTTAAGCAAGTTGGTTTGGTTGAGGGTGTTTTGTGCTTTCTTCTGTACAGCGAATGCAACCAGCAAACGGGTTAAGGGGACCTCCCACCCTTGACCACCTCAAAATTACCAAAAATGAGCCTCTTTGTTGAAAAATTGCAGGAAAAAACTATGAGACATATTGAAGAAAGTGGATATATTTCTGAAAGGGCTAGCCTTACACAACATAAAAAATAATAATTCAGTCAATTTCACCTCTGAATAAAACCACAGTAGTTCAAACCGCAAACTTTCACTTTTGAGATGATCACTGCTGGCCGACATGATATCTCAAAAACCGTTCGACATAAAGTCTTGAAATTTTCAGCACAGCTTTGGCACACCCATAGCTACGATGTGACCTACAATCATCACTGGGAAAATTCTACAACCAGTTTTATAAAGCATTTATAAACTTTTAGTTTTAGTTTTAAAACCAAACTTCAATAAAGCTTCAACTTTAAACCACTTTCTTCAATATGTCTCATAGTTTTTTCCTGCAATTTTTCAACAAAGAGGCTCATTTTTTGGTAATTTTGAGGTGGTCAAGGGTGGGAGGTCCCCTTAAATCTTCTGTAAATTATACAATTTTTATCTAATTTTTCTTCTTCATTAGTTCTTGAATTTTCGAGTGACTGTAATTGCCAGAGATATTAAGCGTTAATTAGCAGGAAGATTATAAATAGCAAGATCTGTGTAACGTTTCAAGTTGAATGGAGCTGGCTCGATAAATGTAATTTACGAAATCGAATGCTCTGATTGCAGGGAGTAATTATATGAGGGCAGGGTATTATGCAGGACAAGTTGAATGAACTTTTTAACTACGCGGGCAATTAAATAGGAAAAGTGACATTGCATACAGATATTTCGCATTGGCTGATACGAAACGAAGGTATTTAACTATATAAAAATTGATAAAGAAAATAAACGGTGCGGGGAAATTTATACGAATCCAATAGCTTTTAATACATTATCGATTATAGAATTAATAATTTTTCTGCTGTTGATTAAATAGCGGTTGATTAAATACCAGGTTGACATGACCCCTCGTTTTTGAAAATTAAAATGCCACAGAGTTTTCTACGGTTCTAGAGAGCTCAATTAAATCTAAATAAAATTTATTCGAATCACTTTCTCGGAGTTTTCGTAGCTCAGAAAATATGATGGAAAGCATGTTCCATATGGGAGATTTCGAGGCAACAGTGAAACACGGGTGGTTACAAATTAAACCTGATTTTAACGATTGTTCGAAATTTATTTATTTATTTATTACGGGTAATAACTCTTCGGCAGATTGTGATGACTAGAACGACACGAGTGCTGCACTTATACTTGCGAATGCTTATCAATTCTTAGACTTGCATCACTTGGAATCATCTGATAACACGATTGAACCAGGTATTTATTCCTTTGGTGTGTAAACGAAGATTGCTTCCAAAGCCAATAATGTGACAGCACGAACCAATAATCTGTGTGTTTAGCGAGTTTGCTCTACTATCGATGAATTTTCACATTACACCAATTCTCGGTACAGTGGCTAGTGTTTAAAGACGTAATGCACAGTTTAACATTATGTTTAAACATTAGGGTGTTTAATATTATAGGGTTGAAATTAAAATCTTAAATTTTTTTTAATTTTCTCATGTCCTGATTCCTATTAATATAAAAAGAATATCTGACAAGTTTTGGGAAGATTGAGTAATATTTAGAGGCTGTACACTTTGCACACTAAATAATATCTAGTAGGCTAAGGAAACACGATTTCCAACGATAATTATTTTTATTCTCAAGTCCTCAAAAAAGAAACTAAACTTCAAAGAAGACTTAGACTTACATAAATTTATATTTGGAAAATTGAAAGATTGAGTAATATTTAGAGGTGCACAGTTTGCACACTAAATAATATCTAGTAGGCTAAGGAAACACGATTTCCAACGATAATTATTTTTATTCTCAAGTCCTCAAAAAAGAAACTAAACTTCAAAGAAGACTTAGACTTAGGTAAATTTACATTTGGAAAATCGAAACACCCTGATAACAGTCATATAAGGTAAATGTCCCAATGGCGAAACAGTTAAGGAAGCAGTTGAGATGATTGCAATGTTTTTTATATTTAAATAGTATAAAATTATAACTAAATATAATTATTCGAAAGCGTAAAATTTCTACTTTCACATAACGTAACAAGAATCTACATTTGTTAAAGCAAAAGTTTTAAATTAATTAAAACATGAAACTGTTCATATGGCCCAGTAATTAAATAAAATTCATAGCGTGTCCCAGTCATTAATTAACAGTGTCCCAATTATTGAATATGTATTTAATTTAACTATTTCTATCAGTTAATGAAAAGAAATCAACTGACTGTAGTTCTTCTTCTTTATCTTTTTTACCTTCGGCATGACTTTATGTCTGAAAAAGTTAAAAAATGATTAAAAGTATATTATAAAAGTTTCGGTTATGTTAATATTATAACAAGAATAAGATTAATTATCCTAATAATTCTTAAACAGTATTATATTTTTGTCTAGTTATTATTAACGTAAATATATAGGATACAAAAAATACTTACTTTGGTACAATAAATATTTAAAATTTTATAACTACTGAACACTGACGTCTGTAACACCGCGGTTAAACAACCATTGAACACACGTTTAATGATTGGTACGTGTCATGTTACCGTGTACTAGTAGATAAACGCAACAATTTCAATATTAAAAACAAAAAATTATTAAAAGGTCTAGTAATTAGTAAAACTATTATTATTAATAAAATTTCTTCTCAATTTTTAATTATTGGGCCATGTTTAAGGACTGGGACATTTACCTTACTTAATAAACAAAGAAACTAGTTTATTAATAGAATTACAAAGGTTAGCGCATGGAACCGCCGATATTAAATTCTGCAACGAACACGAAACGGCTCGTTGAGGTTGACAAAACTTTGCGACGAGTATCGCAGCCACGGCGTTCGCCATTCGAAGTAATTAATTAACGCAAAGGGACATTTCCAAAACCGGAATAATTGCAGTTAGAGCACGCGACAAAGTAAACAACGAATGCGCGTGCTGCGATTCGAGGGAAAAAAAACCGCAAGATTTTCTTTAATTGAGGAAATTTTACCTCCCTCCGCTGCAGAGCTGAGGGTGAACGCGGAAAACTTCGTATCCCGCGTCGCAAAACTTTATCGCGCAATTAGGAAGCTATTGCTGCTGCGAACGTTTCTGCGATTCTGTGGAGACATTGAAACGATTTTTCGATTTGTCGTCCCGGCCGGCAGAAAAGTCCGGGGGAAGCGAAATACGGGGGCCGATTGTCAATCTTAATCGGCCGGCAGTCAGGGACAATAAGATTTCAATTCCGCCGATCTTTTATGTAACATTCTTCATTTTCGTAAAGAAATCCAAGTACGTTTTGTGCTTCTAATTCGATCCGCGTCCTCAGCTATTCCAGAGAAGGGGCGGCCGGGGGTTGGGGCGCAAAATTAATAAGTTTAGTTTGCGGACCTAGCGGATTCCTGATTCCCTTCCTTTCCATTTGTCCCGCCAATTTTTCGCCCAATGCTCGCCGATTTCTCTCCGTTCCGTGTTTCACCTCGTAATTCCCTTTTACTTGTCATCAGTTCGTTCCCTTTGATGTGTTGCGCTGTTGGAGGCATCGAAAACCTTGTTAGTTCCTTTGGATTCTGTGCTGTCTTTTATTGGACGCTAACTATGCAACGTAAGAATAAATAATACAGCAACATTGATTTAATAATGCGTGTTCTTTGCTACTTTTTTTCATATATTTTACGGTTTCGCAGATATTCGCGATAACACGAAAGCTCAGGATTTCTTGGAGGGGATGATTTTACCCCTAGGACTGTTTCGTTGTCGAAACAGAAAATGAAAATGGTTAGGTTGTGAGCATCACTTGAATTGGATTTCGGCGAAGTTTCGATTTTTTTTTTTTTGAATTTTCGAGTTGGCGAACATCCCTTATCATGGGGTGACAGATTGTGAAAATGTATCGTTGAATGATTATTAACAGGAAATGTCATACAAGAACGGGTAGAAGTTTATTTGTTTGTTTATTTTTCTCGAAAATGAAGCTTCATACGAAAAAGGTTATTCTGAAAAATTTCATCTGTTTTTGTACGTGAAATCACAATATCCGGGCTAGAATCGCGAACTTTGTTGCACCCTGTATATTTAAGACTAAAGAGTGTAATATTTAATTAAATAACGGTTTAATTATTTTAACTTGATTCAATGCTAGTACGGGAACGATTACTTCACGAAAAGATAAAATGTAAAAAATACTTGCAAACAGCATATTGCAACTAAATAATCTATTTCGATACTTTGCAACACCTTTCACCTTTGGCATAGTTTAATTTTTCCGATTTCCTTCTACTTTCTTCAATTCATTTTTGAGAGTTTTTTATGCGAGTATAGTAAATGGAATACAAAATCTGTTCGAAGGCCTTTATTGCACATACCTTGAAGTATGATCACGATTTTTTTAAAATTTTTTTAATACAAAATGGCGGCGCCTCGGCTCAACAACCCATACAGCACACCTCGTTGCAGCAGCATTGCAGGGACGTTGCTGCAATATTACGTTGTTGCAGGTTGCATTGCAATATTGTAGGAACGTTCCTGCAATATTGTCGTGCATTATTGGAGTGGCAATGATCCTACAATATTGCAGCAATATTGCAATTTCGTTGCCGTGCAATGTTCCGTTGGCAACGATGGTACAATATTGCTGCAATATTGTACGATCGTTGCCGTGCAATGTTCCATTGGCAACGATCCTACAATATTTCTGCAATATTGCGCGCACATCGACGTGCAATGTTCCAGTGGCAACGGTCCTACAATATTTCTGCAATATTGCGCGCACATCGTCGTGCAATATTGTAGTGAAAACTTGTGGAAACATTACAACAATATTCTGAAGCAACTATGACTTTGTCAAAAATTTTCGAAATATGTACATGACGTCGAGTGGAATCTACGGCGTGTGTCATTTAACTGGATACGCACCGCTATATTGCCGAAGAGTTGCAGGATCTTTGCCACAATTTTGCCGTTTCGTTGCAGAATCATTGCCGGAACGTTGCAGGACTACATATTCGTAATGTTGCCGCAACTTTGCAAAAATACACACCAGCAATATTGCGAAGGCGGACATAGGACTGAACCTGCAACGTCTCTGCAATGTTATGTTGCAACATTGCCATCTTGCACCGCATCATTGCAGAGACGTTGCTGCAATGTTATGGTGCTGTGTGGGAAAGGAAGCTCCTTCTGAAAAAAAACTGTGTTCCGCGGCCGGAAAGATTTCTCCTTCAATTTTTGATCTAGATTAAAAATGCGAAAAATTTTGAGTCCTATATAAGATTATCTGGGTAAGTACACGAGGAGGTTAAAAAATACTGATTTTTGTAAGAACGGTGCGTGCCAAAACCTCGAAATTGTTGAAACGTTTTAACCTCATTTTTCCGAATAGGGATAACTTTGTGCCATCCAATCTTATCCAGATTTATTTATTACTGTTCAGTAAATATATCATATCAATGATCTTAAAGCAGTTATTACAAATGTATAACTTCTGAAACCTGGGTCTTCTACAAGAAAACGAACAGAAACACGAAACCACCCTTAAAATTTAATTTCTCACAACCTTCCAGCCATACATTAACTATTGTCGCCTTATAATAATACATACTCATTTACTCAGTGAAACACTCCAATGAACGAAAACTAAGTGATCCGCGCTCTAATGTTGTTACCATGGATTACGGGGGCGGGTAAGGGTCGGTGACTCTGGACTTCCAGGCCATAGTGTAATTCGCGAGAGCGTCCTCGTTTCCGCCGTGCACTCGCAAATAACCAAGGCAACGTGTTTGCGATACACAGGGTGTTAAAAAGAAGAGTCCAAGACTTTAGGGGCTTATACATCTCACCAGTGGCGCACTCAGGATTTCATTTTTGGGGTAGCCGAGTTGAACGGACAAAAATATTTTTAATGCAAATTCAGTAAAATTCATTAGGTGATCATAAAATTTATTTAAAGAATAAAATCCATTTTTTTTTACAAACCTCTTGAATTACTTCAGTCGTGGTTACATTAATTTCGTTTTTCCCTTTTTCTTTAAGTGGTGCCAGGGCCCCTTGCCCCCCTCTCTTGGTGCGCCACTGAATTTCACGAAGAGGAGTAAAGAATGCTCAATCAGCATAAGTCCTAAGAACCCTAAGATGGGATTTTTGCAATAAAATATTGTGTTGTAAAAAAGATAATAGAAAGCCTCATAAACTACAATTATTATTGAAGACAACGAATGCATGCGACAAACGATGAATACTTATGCCACTATTTGAGAGAACATAACCTCACATTTACAACTGCACGAAACAACTGAAAATGAGCCAGTGTTATTTAAGAAACATGGTCAACTTGATAACGACACATCTGTTAGAAATACTGTACCTATGTAGTCTATTCAGGGCCGGCGCGAGGACGGTTGGCGCCCCCAAATTATTCTACCCGTTTCAATTTAATATGTTTCGCATTTACGGAGTACAATGAAACAAAAGAATTACATTTACATTTCGTTTATGTGGGAGTTGGATTCTTTTGTTACTAATTGTAAGCGTGCGAATAGTTTTTTAGCGGCCCCTTCGCCTGGTGCCTTTATGCAGCGCATAACTTGCATAATGGGTGCCGCCGGCCCTGAGTCTATTTATCCAAAAGGAATCAAAATTTCCAGTTTTTTCGGTGACCTCAAATGCCAAGCAGCGTTATGAGCCTTTTCGATGCTTCAGGTGTGTAGAATAGTGTGGAACAAAAAAATCAAAATAATTTGACTGTTTTCTAATAGTAAAAGAAACTTACCTTTGGTCTTCCATATTAAGCCTGCAGACACTAGTTTCTGTCCAACGAAATTTTGGGCTCCCGCAAGGGCTTTGTAGTTGTAATTTTTTGTTTTTTTCAATGTATTTCTAAAATTTTGTATTTGTCAATTTTTTTTGTATCTCTCGCGAATCTAACAACGCTACTTACTAAAAATAATAATTATTAACCCTTCGTGGTCACACCTTCTTACACGGGGTTCACTGTACCCCAGCGTCATTTTTTGAGTTGCCATTTTCATATTTTTGAATCTTATCACTTTTCAGTGATAATTGTATATTCGTAATACTGATACAGTCACGGTCTAGTAGTCCTTTTCTAGAAATGTAAATTTTGATACGATAAAATTTGTAGTCGAAAATGAGCGATTTTCCACGGTCATGGGAGAAAACCGATTTTTTAAATTTTTTTTTTATTTTTTCTTTTGCTATAAATCCCCTTTGGAAGACGCGAAGATTCGAGATTTCAAATCGAAAATTGCTCTTGGGGTGCGATACACCCCGTGCGACCACGAAGGTTTCAGCGACATGCAGCAGCTCAAACAATTTGCTCATCGCGTTCAGATGTTCACAGCTTAAATACCACTGTAAAAGGCAACTTTTGAAAACTATCAGAAGCCAGGAATTATTAAAAAAAAAAAAAAAATCTGTTCCTAGTACTCCATTCCACCCTTAATGCGCTCCCAAAAACTAGCCGCATACTTCAGTTACACCCTGTATACACGTTTCCTCGCGCTCGGTTACTCGAACACCGGGCACGGATGCTTCCGCCCCCGCCGCCGAATGGGAAGTCATTGGTGACATTCTTAATTATTTCCCTTATCCGGCGCACCTGAGAATCCACCGCGAGGGACATTTTTCTGCCCGACGTTTCATTTGCCTTTCGCCGTGTTCGTCCGTGGCTCGAATTAATGCTCGGCATTCTGTTCCCGCCCGCGAAATTCTCCCCCGGAGTTCCCCAAATAGCCTTGATGCGCCGGTGCGCCCGGGGCAAGATATGCGGGCGCACGGGTGCGCGGGTTAAATATCGCTTGAACAAACGGCAAAAACAAAATGTTCGTTAGCAGAGCCTTGATTCATTTATACCGCGCCGCTTGCGCAAACTTCTCCCCGCGTATTTTCTTCTGCCGTTTCGTCGCCACTCGGAACCGGACCGACCTCCATCAGCCGCGGCAGCTGGGTCCTGATTATTTCGGGCTGGCCTCGTCGATGGCGAAAAGAACGGCCTCGATACAGCAGCCGTGACTCTTGGAAATGAATTCTTTCGAACGAGTGGAAATCAATTTTTTTTTACGGGTCCAATGGAACCGTTCTTTGCAAAGTAGGTCTGTTTCAGACGGAGGAATGAGTTTTGTGTGCGTGTTTTTTGCTACTAGGGGGATGCGGATTTATTTGGATACGTAGAAGAAGGATGAGATTTGTAGCGCTTCTGCATTTTGAGGTTAAACGTTTCTGCGCTTTTTTAAAAGTTAAGGTTTATTTTCTTTATTATAGTTGTCTATTCTATCTTGTAAGAGATTCATTTTACAGAACGAAGGCTACTAAATTTTTAGTAAAAATTGAATATTTTTTTCAAAATGCTGTCGTTCTGCAAATCTGTATTGTTAGGGGGCCTCCGTTGTTCCAACCATAGCGATAAACGTGATGAAGAAAATAAACCTTAGTTTCTCCATTTTAGATGGCTATTATAGTCCCCACAGCAACGCCCGAAGGAAAATAATTTTTTTGAAAAAGCTTATGTCACCGACTATATCTATATATATATGGGGTAAAAGAGATACAAAAAATTGAAGTATTACTTCGAACATACCTTAATATGCAGACAAAACGCCAGACAGTATAAACTTACAGTTTTCGTTAAATAAATCCCCACAGATGGCGTTGAAAACCGGGGAGTTCCCCTAGAGTACCTCCTTTTCATCGATTTTCAGGAATTTATTGCGACGAAAAGAATTATAGTAATGGAATAAAACTTTTTTCTATTTATTAAACTACATTTCTGCAGTAAATAAAAAATATAAAAGTAATAAAATTATTGCTTTTAAAACGCTTTTGAAAGCGGTCTTGATGACGCGTTTAAAAATTCATGTCTCGCTCGTGCAGGCGATTCCAGCTATTAGACTTATCTGAAACCAAAAATCCAAACAGATTTTCGATCGGTATGACTGCCGCTATCGCCGGGACTGTAATTAGTGATTTATCTTCAAAATGGCGGGCAAAATGCAAGAAAAATGATTTCGGCTTCTTTCTTTGCTATTTTCGATATTGAAAGTAGGTTAGACTCAATGAAAATACTTGGTTGTAGTCCCTGCGAGAATCACAGGTTAGGATAGGTTAGGATAGATTTCGAGATTTCATCTTCACGATGTGAAAAAATGAGGTTTTGGGAAAAACACGTTCAAAATTGTCGTCCATAGAGGCCGAGCCTCTCCCCACGAAATACCTCTGTAGAAGCTAAAATAATTGGCATTTTTCCATGAACATTTAACAGTACAAAATCGATTTTTTCAACCAGCGTAACCGTCCCTTAAATTAGAGCTATTGTTTTTGCCCGAGTATCCGGGTACCCGGGTACTCGAGTACCCGGTGAGACCCCGGGTAGAAAAAAATTACTCGGGTACCCGGGTACCCGTAGGATACCCGACTACCCGGGTAGACAAAAATTACCCGTGTGTCCATGAGATTCCCGAGTAACTGAAGTGTGATGAGATAGTTGAGAATTTCGATTTGACAGCATATTCCGTTCATTACTGAGGTTAGCCGAAAATGATCGAAAGTCGAAAAACGATCGGCTGTCAAATCGAAATTCTCAACTATCTCATCACACTTCAGTTACTCGGGTATCTCATGGACACACGGGTAATTTTTGTCTACCCGGGTACCCGGGTAGTCGGGTATCCTACGGGTACCCGAGTAATTTTTTCCTACCCGGGGTCTCGCCGGGTACTCGAGTACCCGGGTACCCGAGTAATTTTTTCCTACCCGGGGTCTCACCGGGTACTCGAGTACCCGGGCGGGCGGGTAGTAAGAGCTCTACCTTAAATAGGAAAGCCATATCTGCATTGAAACTGAAGATATAACAGTTTATATTTTGAACGTATGTGAAACCGATGCCCGGTTGTTAAACGAAATAGCAGTAACGGCAAAATATTAGTAGAAAAAGCGTAACCGCGGTTAATTTTTCGGTACTTTTTTCTACGGTTTTGTGACAAATATTTGGATACCTTTTTATCCAGATTTAATATTTAACCGAATCTAATTTATATAAAATACAAATGGCAAAACACAAAATGCTAAAAGTCGTTTATCTCAGAGCCACCGTTCGACCAGATACGCCCTTTCGAATTAACACGGTACCTATGTACTTCCGGAAATCGATAATATATTCCTTAAGCCCAGATTTAAGCAATGTTGTCCAGACTTAGTAGATTCTTTATGTGCGTTTCCAACGCTGTCTTGGTTAACCAGTCGCTTTTCATCGAAAGACTTTTCCGGACTTTTAAACAGATGGTAATCTGCGGAGGGGACGTGCGGGGAGCAAAGTGAACGAGGGGAAACTGGGTAACCCAATTGCTGCAGTTTTTCAGCGATCTGTACTGCCGAGTGTAATCTTCCGTTATCGTGAAGCAGAATTGAACCTTTACAAATCTTTGCAGTCTGTACAATTTTCGGCTACTTCGTAGGTATCTTTTCGTACACAATGCTAAATTCATTCTAATATTCCTATTCTTCAAGACATCGTTAAATTCTTTAACAATAGATAATACATAACTTATAATTTTATCAATTTCACGAATTTTTATGTACCTTCGAAGGGAAGGAATTTTTATCTAAAGATATTTCGCGACAGAGGAAATATTGTTTTGAAGAAACAGAAGAGTATCGAATACATACGATGCGTACTAAAAGGTCGGAAGTAAGGTAAATGTCCCAATGGCGAAACAGTTAAGGAAGCAGTTGAGATGATTGCAATTTTTTTTATATTTAAATAGTATAAAATTATAACTAAATATAATTATTCGAAAGCGTAAAATTTCTACTTTCACATAACGTAACAAGAATCTACATTTGTTAAAGCAAAAGTTTTAAATTAATTAAAACATGAAACTGTTCATATGGCCCAGTAATTAAATAAAATTCATAGCGTGTCTCAGTCATTAATTAACAGTGTCCCAATTATTGAATATGTATTTAATTTAACTATTTCTATCAGTTAATGAAAAGAAATCAACTGACTGTAGTTCTTCTTCTTTATCTTTTTTACCTTCGGCATGACTTTATGTCTGTAAAAGTTAAAAAATGATTAAAAGTATATTATAAAAGTTTAGGTTATGTTAATATTATAACGAGTATAAGATTAATTATCCTAATAATTCTTAAACAGTATTATATTTTTGTCTAGTTATTATTAACGTAAATATATAGGATACAAAAAATACTTACTTTGGTACAATAAATATTTATAATTTTATAACTACTGAACACTGACGTCTGTAACACCGCGGTTAAACAACCATTGAACACACGTTTAATGATTGGTACGTGTCATGTTACCGTGTACTAGTGGATAAACGCAACAATTTCAATATTAAAAACAAAAAATTATTAAAAGATCCAATTAATTTTAAATTCTTCAATGTATAATAAATCCAAAACAACTGTATAATTTCAAAAATTATAAAATAATAATTAATTACAACCTTAACAAAAATATTCTCTCGCTTGCTTGAGCCCATTAGGTAAGAAGCGAGATTGAAACTGTTGAAGCTTTACTTATGTAAGCTTATAATTGTATCTATATAAAGCTAATACATTTTGCAATTATATTTCGAACAGTTTAAACGTTGCAAATTAGTAAAACTATTATTATTAATAAACTTTCTTCTCAATTTTTAATTATTGGGCCATGTTTAAGGACTGGGACATTTACCTTATCAATGAATCACGGTGCATAAAAGTCGGCAAGAGTTCTTATTGCATCGCAGCGGAAACTAAAAATATTTCTGAAAAGATGATGGATCAGTGCATGTTTAGTAAAGCTCGTATCACGCGAAGATTAATTTCCATCCTCTTCGGTTTCTTTACATTTTCACGCGAATGATGAATAATGAGAATTTATGCACACCTTTCCCCTCTCCTTGATTAGTATTATTATAGCTAAGAGAATGTTGTGTAAACGTTTGAAATTTTCAATTATGCAGTGTACCAACAGCTGCCTATATTTTAACGTTGAGAACCAACAGTGGCATGGAGGTAGTAGGAATTAGATGTGGTTCCTAGATTTATAAATGCGCACAAATAATAGAGAATTTTGTACGAACTTATGCAATACACAGCTTCTATTTTCGAGATTTGTGATCGTGCACAGATTTCTAGGCAATAATTTCATTCGAAAAAGGCTTTTTGTTTTGAAGTTTGTAGTAGGGGAGACCGGGGCTAGTTGACTAATTTTTTACATTTCTAATTTTTATAAATAGACCATTAGTATTTTGTTGACTTACTGCATACCAAAAGTTTCCAAATTTCATTAGGTATACAGGCATAATTTTGAAAGTCGTTTTAATTGAGTCTAGGTTGTAGTTTTTATTGTATTTAGAGTAGTGAGGCGAATAAGTCAACAGACCCCGGCTACGGGGTTAGTTGACAAATATGATGGGGTCAATTGACTTGACATTTACTTTTCAGTTTTAACCCTTTGCATGCGAAAGGTGTATATATACGCTGTCACAGTACATCAATATACTGTGAAAAACATATATATACGCTGCCAATTCCATCAATATAGTATACGAAACTCGTACATATGTATACTACGACCAATAAATTTTTTTTTTTTTTTTCACTCCTCCACAGTGTTATTTTTTTTTTATTAATTATCATGGTCTAAGATACTGTAATTATTTTGTACTGGTTTGTTATGGTCTATTTGGAAGGCCTGAGAGTTTGAAGGGAGGATAGGGTGTAAAACTGGTAGGGGTAAGTTTGGAAGGATTTGTGGTGGGGGAAGTGGACTTGAGCAGCTAAATTCCTTTGCCTCGACTGCATCTTGAGGATAAAAAATGCAATCAGTAGTATTCCTATGCTTAGTCAAGTAACCCCGTCCGACATTGTTAACATGTTAAGGGTCGTACGTACAAAACCTCCACGCACCGGATAAAATAAAATACCGTAAATTATAGTCAAGGTATCACGTTTCCACAAAATATTAGTGGACAAAAATTCATAAATAGTCGGAACGAAAATATTTACTTCCAGCCGACCTTTTTAGATTTTTCATTTTCACTGACAGAACACGCAAGTTTTTGTCACGGCGACACATTAAATGGCGAGCTGGTCATTCATATGCTCCAATATTGCGAATCGCAGCATAATTTATTCCATAATACAAGAATTAAAGGGAATTAGTCAACTAACCTCATTAGTCAACTAGCCCCGGTCTCCCCTACCTATATCGCGGTGTTGGAAATATTTTACTTACCAATAAATAAATATGTCTAAATTAGGGTCGCTCTTATTTTCGACCCTTGAATTTTCATCGCGGCACCCCCCAGAATAATTACAAATAATAAAATACATCTGTGTAAATAATTATTTAACAGCTCACAAAGTCGATTTTATATAATATCCTCCAAGTTATTGATTGCGTAAAAAAATATGCCAAACAAAAGTTGTAGATCCAGACAAGGAGAATTTTTTATGTTCTACTACTTTTTGTCGTGGAACAAACGGTTTTTGAAAAAAGTCCGAAAAACTGGAAAAACAAACTTTCTCTTTCTTCAAATTCTGAAAGTTTAAATCCATCTCGAACACTTTTTATTTGTGAAGGCGAAAAAAATACTTCTGATGTCTACATCTTCGATATTTTTGAGAATTTCAGTCCCTAATTTTCAGGAAACATTCATGACATATCAAACACTGAAAATATGGAAAAAAAATTTTTTAATCTTTTTAGCATATCTCGGGATATGCCTCTCTTAAATGTTTAAAAAATAGTCCTCGAAAATAAAAATGACAATTTCTTTTCGCCATCACAAATAAAAAGTGTTCGCCATGGATTTAAACTTTCATAATTTGAAAATAGAAAATTTTACTTTCTAGTTTTTCGGACTTTTTTCGAAAACCGTTTGTCGCACGAGAAAAAGTAATACAACATAAAAGATGCTGCTTGTCTGGATCTACAACTTTTGTTTGACATATTTTTTTATGCAATCTATAATTTGGAGGATATTATATAAAATCGACTTTGTGAGCTGTTAAATAATTATTTAAATGTTTAAAACCAGGGGCCCCTTTTCCCGTTATCCGATCGGGCTCAAACTTTACGCACATTTTTTTTTATTATTTGCAACTATTCTGGGGGGTATCGCGAAGAAAATCTTGAAAAAAATTTCACCAAGAATAAATAAGAGCCACCCTAAAAATTACCTTTGGACATAAGTTTATCAATACTCAAAATTTAAATTCAATTTTCCTTTATTCATTGCTGGCAAACATTTATCTGTAAATAAGACTATATTGACCGAGCACTATGACCTATTATATAGTTAAGATTTTATTGTTGTGCTACTTTCTCGATAACTTTGGAACCCCGTTTCTGCATAGTTTATTTAAAATCAACACCTTCTATGCACCTTCTACTACCTTAAATAGTTACTAAATATCCTCTGGCACCTATAATTTTATTTTATAAGAGACTGGGTAGGCGATCTCACAATGCTGCTCTTTTTATTTTACGCAAAATTTTTATTTTAATACCTACTGTCTGCTGTGAGTCGCTGATACGTCTGACATGTCCAAGGACGAAATAAGTAGATGAGAGAACAACCTCTCCCACGATGCTTCAGTCCGTTGAACCACCCATAGCTTCTTCAGCATGATAAATGGCGCCAAGACACGTGCATTCTCAAAGGGGAACTTATCCACCTGCACTTTCGACAGTCAGTTTAATACACTTCTGATGATACTCACGCACACGGCGTCTCACGTACCTTTCACCATCTAATCGACACAGATTAAATTTGCCTTCGTCGAGAAATACAACTTCGCATCGCTGTATTTCTGTCCAGTCAAGTTCTGCCCCGTGTTTCTCTACAAATTGAAGTTTAACACGTCGATCCCTTTTAAATAACACAGACTTTCCATTATTCGTCATGTCGGACGTTGGGTCCAAACACTTACCTCTTTTTACCTATTCAAGTAAACATTTCGCTTTCGACGGATCGAAAGATCAGCTTGGATGCAACCTATTTTCCGAAGATTTGCTACCTCGGGAAATATTAAGCTTTTCTTTAAAATTTATATGCTTTCGAATTTGTAATAAGTGCGCCCAGTTCCGTGAACATGTTGCGATAAATTATTCAGACTACACTTTTATTCGCGTGCAGGAATCTGAAGGGAACTGAATTTATGTAGGCGGTGAAATAAACGAGGAGACGTTTTAATGAATTTTGACGTTCAAATGAATCGGCAGGAATGAAAAGAAATTTTATATTGTATTACTTGCTTGAATTTTTTTAAACGAGTGATTAATTCGTCCAGTATTTATAGAGGGCAGGTGAAAAATTATTAGAAAAACAGCACCCATGTAATACACGTGGTCGAACGTAAAGGGAAAAATTTATTTTGGATTTTACTAATTGTAAGTGTACAAACACCACAGAGTGCTTAATTTCCTGAGAGTCAATGTACGCTTGATGACGAATTATGTTCCGCGCAGCTTAATATGTTCCCTCAAGTTTTTTTTTTAAATCAGAATTTCTTGCTTGGAAAGCGCCCGTTTTCTGTATGTACTTTTCCAATATAAACTTTGAATTATTAAATGGGAGATTAAGCAAAGAATGCAAAACAGAGATACGATTAAGCTCGGAGGTAAAGAATCACTCCTTGGCCACGGCGTTTAATCGATCTACTCGCTGGTACGTGCTGGCAGTGAAATAGACCAATATATGGCCAGACGTACGTTGCAAGTGGAATAACTCGTAGGTAACTGCCCACATCCGATCGACAATACCACGAATGCCCTTCTTTTGGACCTGCGATTTCTTTTGCTCTCACTGCCTAATACGGTTGCATTTCATAAAAAAATAGTCTGTGAAAAAGATTATTGCAATCGGACAACAGGAAAGGGTGCCGACCAGGCCTTAAAGTTCGGAATGCATCAATGATTTGAATTTGAAGAATTTCTCAAATTTTGTTCAAATAATGTTGAAAGAGAATTCAATTTTCTACAATTACTGTGTATATAATTTTTTCGTGATTTCAACCAGTTTTTAGATAATAGCGTTTGAATATGGAGAGATCGGCACTACGCGCTTGTAGACAATACGTCACGCCCGATCTCTCTATATTCAAACGCTATTATATAAAAAATGGTTGCAAGCACGAAAAAATTATATACACATTAATTGTAGGAAATTGAATGCTCTTTTAATGTTATTTGAACAAAATTTCAATAGGGCTTACCATTTTTGAGAAATTCTTTAAATTCTAAGTATTCGTGAATTCTAAACTTTAAGGCCTGTTCGGCACCCTTTCCTGTTGTCCGATTGCAATAAACTTTTTCAGGGACTATTTTTTTATCAAATGGCATCGTTCTAGGATTAATCTCTATAATCTTAGGATTATTAATTTAGCCAGAAGGCACACCAGAATAGGCTACCAAATGTGTAAAAAATCATAGAATATTATTTGATATTTCTATTAATAATATTGTCACCTTATAAAACAGATCTTGTTGTAATTGTTCTGTGTCACAGAGGACCACGCAGTTTATGCTAAATTCAGATTACAGAAACTTGGGCACAGTGTACCACTCACCATGTGACGTTTGAATAGCCGCGCCTCTTAATCAAATAGTTACGCGTCAACGGCACTTGTTAATTTCGGGTCAAGTCACCTTTTATTATATAAAACGTTGTGAAATTTTCAATCGTCAACGTGAACAGGGCGAAAAGCACCGCTGAAACGTTACTGACAAATCTTTATAATCATTTTTAAAAAATTTAGATTTTAAATTTACATCTATATAATCTCAGTTTATAAACATTTAAAACACTTTACTGTATATCGATCACATAGGAAAATTATAATTACCGTAAGTATTATTATTTTATATTCAGATACGAAGGAGCAGTGCAGTTAATCTATAATTTTACATCGCATAACTGTAATATTAATAATCTGCTATGTTTATTGTTAACAATATAGTGCAAATAACATCGTAATTAATTATGCAGATTTTTTAATTCGATGATGTCTCAAACAGATCATTTCTCAGGAACCAAATTGTTAATGTATAATATAACATCTCCACGATTATATTCTAGACAGAATAATTCATCTTCTTGCTGGCAATGTCGGATTTAAACATTTCCTTGGTTGTTCAGAAAAAGGTTAAAATTCAAAACAAAATATTTACAACTCTATGTTTCCGTAAGTAATGTTTTCTTTACTACACTATGATTAGCAGACTACATTGGGGAATCTTAACTAAAGATTTTGGAAATTTGCATTACTAATAAATCCTTCAATTTTCCTTCCAGTAATTTTCGCTTATCTTTGTGGACAGCGTGCGATCAGGAAAATTTTTACTTCGAACGTACTTAAATTCCAATTAACCCGGATTAGCGCGGCAGCGTTGCGCTGTGTTTGCGTTTGCCAACTTTTGAACGTATAGATCCAATGGCAGTGCATGATTACCGACATATCGTTTATACTTTAACGTATCGATGCAGTACGATTTAATTACCAGCGTTTAATGACCCATTAAACATTTCTATACGAGCTCCAGTAATGGTTTACTCTTTTACGCTCAAACATTATTTTTCATATCAGTAGATAAACTTTCGATAATTAATATTGCGTTAAATACACTTTTCATTACGAACTGCTCCACATACGTGAAGACAATATTAACTAATTTAATTTTAAAAAATCTGCCTCGTTAGCTTATCAAAGATACTATACAATTGATACATGCAGCAGAAACTAGCGACAGGCTTCGAAATATGTAAGAATTTTTAGGTTTGTAGCTACGTTAACCGATTTCGATTAAATTTTCAGCATGTAGGTATACAACTTACTTAAATCGACAAACAGGATTTTTAAATTTTCATTACAGGCTCAGATAAAAAAGTTGAAAAAACGACCTTCACTATTTTCTTCGCTATTCCCAGGGTTGCCAGGGATTAGTTGCGCCGCAACATCTAGAGGAGTGGTGGTAATGCGAGCGTGAACTGACGCTAGCGCCAAGGCGGCCAAGTGGCCCGAACGCGAAGCCAACCACGGCCAACCAGCGTCGACAACAGATTTCCCGCCGACGCTGGTTCACCGTGGTTGGCTTCGCGTTCGGGCCACTTGGCCGCCTTGGCGCTTGCATCAGTTCACGCGCACATTACCATGCGGCGCAACTAATCCCTGGCAACCCTGGCTATTCCGACCAATCGCAATTTTTTTCAAAGCGACGAAACACGTCACTTAGTAAACTAATTCCTCTAGCTTCTAAAAAAAAAACTCAAGTCGTTTGGACCAATTTTAAACAAGTTATTCTGTGTTAAAGGGTGTCCGAATATTTTTGTCCCCCACTGTATTCATTGTATAATTTATACAAATTTACAAAATCAAATATGATTGTAATTAGAATCTTAATATATAAAGCAGAAAGTGTTTGTGTGTTTGTCTGTCGCTTAAAATCTTTCGAACGGTAAATTCTGGGGTCATGAAAGAAGCCCAGCTCATTGTGCCCACCTAATCTACAGAATGTGACTATTTTCAAAAAAAAAAAAAAAAAAAAAAATTATTTTTCCAAAAAAAAAAAAAATTATTTTTCCAAAAAATAAAAAAATTATTTTTTTTGAAAAATCGGAATCTAAATTTCGGCCGAAGCCGAGTAGTAAAGCCAGTGATATATAATAGAAATGTGAATGAATCTGATGTAACCCAAATGTGGTCGCTAATAACCTACGAACTTGATGCAACTTTAAACGAATAATTAACAAAAAAAAATAAAAATAAATGAGTTCGCCTGGACCGTGTACAAAACAGAGGCAACTGTCCGAGAACGTGGCGTTAATACTTTCCGGATGCTGTGGACTAGACCGAACCGATTTGCGCCCACCCCAGGATCGTGCTGGAATGACGCAGCACCTGAGGCTAAGAAGAATCGAAAAAGGGTCGTGAGCGATACCCTCGGTTTGCGGAATCGATCAAAGTGTCATAGAATTGTACAGTTAATCTGTGTTTCTTGGCCCGTGGTCCGTGGAAAGCTTCTGTTGGCTTTCTACTCGTATCCCGGAAAAAACGTTCCCTGCTTTAACTTTTCCTGCTGAAAGGAAAACATTGCTTCTTTTTTTTATTAACGCTGCTGTTAAATTTTACACGGCGGCACCTACAACGCTTGTACACCAGATTTGTTTATTAGAGAAATAAGTAATACCAGTGGCGCACCCAGAGAGGGAGGATTTGTAAAAAGAAAACTGGATTTTATTCTTTAAATAAATTTTGATAATCACCTAATGAATTTTATTGAATGTGCATTGAAAATATTTTTGTCCGATCAAATCGGCTCCACCCAAGATTAAATCCTTTTGTTTATTTGAGGGATTATGAAAAAAGGAATAAAATTATGTAGGTTTTTAAGATTTCTGTTTTTTCTTTAAGCAAGTCATCTTCGACTACTTTAAATGTTATTAAATAACGCAAGTTCATGGAATATCAAACGTCTCGCTTCTATTTAATGTAACAGTAATAAATATATTGCTGCAGCAGTATTTATATACATATGTTTACACTTAAAATCTCATACATTACTTGCCTCTCTATTTTTATTTGCAAAATGTAACACACAAATACGATACTTTTGTAGTTAATGTGAAAATTTATTTCTACCGATATTGATTCAAACAGCCAGAAAAAAGGAAAATTTTGTAAATTGTCAGTGGAGGATTAATATATGGAATTATATCTCTGAAAAATATATCACGTTAAGAATCGTTCATTTATAAAATTTGCCAATTTGCAGTTTAATATTTCTCGCCTGCTTGAGCATCAGATCAATTCATTTTTATATTATTTAACTACATACAATACGTTTCTTACGGAATAGAAGTTTCAAAGAAGTAAAATATAAAGCAACGACTGAAATTAATGCGTTTCATTAGAATCAAAGAAAATGTGAAAATGCAGAAATCTTGTATAAAACTCGTAATATACATATAGTATATTGTAAAAGATAGAAGAATGAAAATTATATTTCCAACATGCTAATGAAGAAAGCTGCATTGAAATATATTTGAATAAATAAAGTCAATGTACAATAGACACAGAACAGTAGAAAATACATATAGAAAATTTAAATAAGCATTACACTTGCATTCTTTTTTCACTTTGCGTTGAAATTTCCAAAATAAACATTGGTGGATGCACATTTTTATAAATCTTACGCTCTTGTCAAATCTTATCAAGTTTTGTATTATAAAATGTTTGTACATTGATTATTACAAATGAGGTTTTATTTATACACAGTGTATTTCATAAAATCGAACGCGCATAGCAAAAGTGTTAGACGATTTTCCTGGCGAGCAACTATACATACAATTCTAACTCTACATTTGTGGCGGAAGAGGTTTAAAAGAAATGTAAATTATAAAAAATTCTGTTGACGTCGCAAAATTGTATACTACATTTATCATTAATTTTGCATACGTCACAAATAATGAATAAGCAAAGCTAAATCAATAATTTTCAAATTCCACGCGGCGATAAGTTTCCTTTATCCTAATGAATATTCATTCCTGCTTGCATATAGTGGCGCTCATATGAAAACTTCCTCCGGATCGATTTGATTGATATTCCGTCATGCATTATTAATTTAAACAAATAAAGTAAATTCTTTCGACTCAGGATTTGTTTCTGCATTGCATTATCGTTAACTTCTCTGGCATAATGTCACAGTGGTAGTCCGATCATTTATTCTTTTTGCATCAAGTTTCTTAGAGCCATACAATTGTTATTGCCAAATGTAAGTAATAATTATTAAGTCTTGGTAGAAACACATTTTATGTGCATTCGGTATATATATTCGCGTACTACAAATTGGAAGAAAATTTTTAGACGCATACAATTATTCGTTTCATACATTCATAAAATAATGTAACTTAAATTATTACAAAGTGCATAGCGCAAAGTTTCAAATTTTCCGAATATTCAGTAATATTATTATTACAAAAGTAACTATTACTTTTATAGTGACTATCCACTTTGAAAAATCAGAAAATATTTCGACAAACTCGTAAAAATTATGATTTATGAACATGTTCCCTATTTTCATGAAATAATTGCCAAATGTTTTTTTTTTAATTTATTTATTTAATGTCGCATCTGCTTGTTAACTACTAGCGTCCACAGTGAATCGCATTGCTTAATACACTTCTTGTATATTTTCTTCTATTTTTTTGTGATTTATATTATTATCTTCTATTTTTTGTGATTGTATATTTTCTTCGATTTTTTTGTGATTTATATTATTATCTTCTATTTTTTGTGATTTATATTATTATCTTCTATTTTTTTCTGATTTATATTATTATCTTCTATTTTTTCTGATTGTATATTTTCTTCAATTTTTTTCTGATTTATATTATTATCATCTATTTTTTGTGCTATATTTGTTTTATGTACTTGGCGTAATTTTTTTACTTTTTTGAATAATATATACACTTCTTATACTGATTGCAGCTTTTATACTTACATAAGTCTACATAAACACTAGTTTCTAATTGATCACGCTTGGTTGTCTACTATTATTTTGTACTGGATATTATGATACTGCATTTTAATGTCTACAAAATTGTTCGTTTTTTGAGTTGTTATTTTTGCCAAATTCCTCCGACTGTTTTTGTTTCTTTTAGGTAAGTTATTATTCTCCCTACATATTTCTTATCGCTAAGACTGGAAGTGTTACTTGTTCTATTAGGTTTTGGCTTATTTGATATTCTTCCATTATATGTTTTACTGATAGCTCGGCATTACACCTATTACATTTTGGAAGTTGAGTCTTCTCTATTGATTACACAGTTCGACAGCCAACTGGACTTCTAACATTCAATAGCCGTTTCTTATAGTCTTCTGTGCGCTGAAAACAAATCCGCAAAGTGTTTGTCGTCATCACCCTCAGTTTTCGAGAAATTCGATTTTGAAAAAAAAATGCAACTTTTCAACTTTGAACATTTTTTGTGTTCAAATAGTAATAGTTATTCAGTTCCTTGCTCCGTCAAATTATTCCACGAACCCTCGCGAACACAACGATATAAGTTATTTATTAAACAAAGATCAAAGGGAAAAGGACACCCGAAATGCATCAATTTTCGCAGATATCTTTCCAGATATTTCAAAAACTAAGGGTCCAGGAACAAATCTGACTACGCCAGGCGATGCAGCAGACATTTTTCCTTCGGAAAGCATCGACAGAAGTGGTAACTCTCATTTTGTTTTCCATACAGAAGCGAAATAGTTTGGCAAAACGTGCGCCGTCGCTCAGCGTAACACACTGTCGGCGCCGCACTTTTTGCCAAACTATTTTGCTTCTGTATTGAAAACAAAACGTGACTTACCACTTCTGTTGATGCTATCCGAAGGAAAAATGTCTGCTGCGTCGCGTGGAGTAGTCAGATTTTCTCCTGGACCCTTACTTTCGGAAATAAATTGAAAGATGTCTGCAAAATGGGGTGCATTTAGGGTGTTCTGTTCCATTCGATCGTTGTTTAAACATATTTAATTGTTCATAATAGACTAATAACTTATATCGTTGTATTCGGGAGGGTTCATAGAATAATTTCAAGCTACAAGCAACCGAATAACTATTACTGTTTCGACACAAACGGTGTTCAAAGTTGAAAGTTCGCAGTTTTTTTTTCTCAAAATCAAATTTCTCAAAAACCGAGGGTGACGGCGACGAACGGTTTGCGGATTCGTTTTCAGCGCACGGCGAGTCTGAAAGAAAGTAAAATTTCCTCGAACTGTATTACAGGTGTGTCAACCTGGTATGTCGAAATTTAAATCTTGTAATAATTATTTGTTCCCTTCTTGTCAGTGAAAGAAGCAGGGTTTGTAGTGAAAATATTTCCCCTTATTTCGTGGAGTTTAGTTCGCTTGCTTTGCATCCACTCTCGATTCCATTTCTCCAAAATCTTCGATGGAAATATTGCCAAATGTATTTCCAAGGAAAATTCATGTTTTGAAGCATTTACCAGACAGCAGAGTTGGGCATTATCTAGATAAAAAATTATTTAAATAACGATCGAATAAATGATACTTTATCTTTATTCGTTATTCGAGGCTCGAATAATCGAAGTTATCTTTATTCGAAGAGCAACGAATAAATAATTTTATTGGATGAGAATTTATTCGTCAAATAAAGATCATTTTTTTATTCGATGGGAATTTATTCGAAGATTTAAGATAATTTTTTTATTCGATGAAAATTCATTCGACGAATCACGATAATTTTTTATTCGAAGGTTTTATTCGAATAAATGCGTCGAATAAATTTTTCATCCGTAGCATTTATCTTTTCGAAGCCTTCGAATAAAGCCACGAATAACTTTCGTCAGCGTCGAGCGTGTTCATTCGAGCCGCTGAGGGTCGAGCTCGGCCGAGCGGCGACCGCCGAACACAAAGGACCGGCGCACAGTGGCGTGTTTATAGGGAAAAATTGTGAATAAATTATTTTATGCCCTATTCCTACGTATTTTGACCTGCTGATTTCAAATATATTGTTATTTTTGTTGTAAACTAAAAAGTGGTAAAAATGAAGGTTTTATTTGTTTTAAAAAAATCATAACTCATAAACTATTTATATGTATGAAAAGAGGTTATCTAATGGTATTTCTGCATATATTTACAAAATACAAAAACTGAATTTTAAGGGTTGGTGGTGGGGGTAACTTGAAAGGTATGAATGTTTTGAAAAATAATTTTACGCGGTTTTGTAGATATAAAAGAAAGATGTAACTTCTGTTTTAACTTCTTTTCGATATCTCTCACCATTCTCGAGATATTCCACGAAAATAAAATTCAGTTTTTTTTCGAGGGGTAATTTCACCCCCTAAAACCGTACGATGGCATCAACAAAAAATATAGTTATGTTACGGGTGAATTACTGCACAATTACTACACTATTTGCACACCATGTTTCATAATTTTCTGAATTTCCGAGTTCCCTAACTTCTCTTGTTAATCAGCTATTGAGCATTCAGACGTTGAGCTCCAGGAAGAAGATATATCACTTTTTATGTGATTTCTGTAAATTGTTTATTGATATTAGTATTTTTCTAGTTTTAAAATTGAGTAAGTTCCTATTGTTAGTTTAAAGAATATTATTATTTTATTATTATTATTATTGTTGTTATTATTATTATTATTATCGACGTATAACATTATAACATTGTGTTGAATAAAACATGATATAAATTTCATTTGTGTCATAACTTGCTATGTGCATGATATTCTTGTAGTCAGTTATTTTTGTACCTCTTCTTATAACTTTGAGGGGTGGGTTTACTCCCTAAATATGCAAACGGGGCAAAATAAAAAAAAAACGTATTTCTTATTTTCCGGTCGTCTAAAACATATCCAAAATCCAAAGCAATCGGAGGGAACATCTCCTTTTAAATCATAAAAAAGGAGACGGTTTGCTGCCTAGTTACTTTTACTTTACAATGGTTTTCGGCACCTAACACAAAAAGTTGCGCCTAGTAGCAGCTGATTCCTTTTCTATTCGATAGTATACACTTCTGCCTTCCTTATGAAACAACTTTCAGCGTGTCACATTGTGTCACATTTTTTATATACGTAAAATTGCCGCAAATAAAATGTGCTTATCTAAGAACGTTACAGAAAATGTTTAAAAAATCGGAAAACGTTGTTCTATGGATCATTTTGTTCGCCTTAAAATATACTATACTGCCAACTATCCCACAGATTTGTTGCAATTTTTGATACGCCAAACACAGAAGAAATAGAACGCCCCCAGAAGTGCCTAAAAAATTTTGCTCAACTTTAAACATTTATAGAGCAGTTGTTAATACTTTTAAGGAAAAAACAAACTTTGACCATTATACTAGACATATTTAAGAACATTTTCATGTGTTTACATTTTCATTATCTGTCAAATCGGAAATCGAATTTATTCACAATTCCCTAGAAAACACGCCACTGTGCGGCGGCTCGAATAGACACGGACGACGCTGACGAAAGTTATTCGTGGCTTTATTCGAAGGCTTCGAAAAGATAAATGCTACGGATGAAACATTTATTCGACGCATTTATTCCAATAAAACCTTCGAATAAAAAGGTATCATTATTCGTCGAATAAATTTTCATGGAATAAAAAAATTATCTTCATTCGTCGAATAAATTCTCATCGAATAAAATTATTTATTCGGTGCTCTTCGAATAAATATAACTTCGAGTATTCTAGCCTCGAATAAAGAATAAAAATTATTTCTCTTTTGTTCGTTATTTGAGATTTTTATTTAGATAAACATTTGCCCAACTCTGCCAGACAGACAGACAAAACCGAATAACAAAACTTAACTCGGCTCACCTCAAGCAGACATAAATACGAAGTCTGCGGACGGAAAATCAATGAAGCTCCAAATCGATTTGTAGTTTAAACAACTCTGCAGTACATGTCAGCTCCATTAATACTCCATGCTGTTATTTATAATTCCCCAGGGATATGAATTAATATTGTTCGCATCGCAGAAGTAAACTTATTCATATCTCCATTAATACATTATTATAGATGCGGAGATGGGGAACTGCAGGAAGTTTGATAATTCCATTTCCTCTCCACTCTGGCACTTCACCCGCCATTAATTTGTCAGCGAAGGGATAACAAGTGCGCACAAGGGTAGGAGCTTCGTGTATACACTGTACAATGTGCACGCACACGCAAATTGCTGTAACAATTAAGTTTTCATATGCTTAAATAGAATTGATTGCATCTTCAAGTTTACAAAACTTAAAGATACATTGCTGCGCCCGCCACAATTTTCTTCAATCTTATCGTCGCGTGGGATTCACCTACACAACTGTCTGAATAGAAACGCTGTAGGTATATGGATGCTCCCATCTTCGCGTCATATAAATAAAATTATAAAGCAGCGGGGAAAACAGGGGTTGTTAATTTGATAACGCTGGAAGTAGATGTTCGTCGTCTTTTTCAATCAAATTTCATGTAAAATGTAGCAGAAGCATTGTAACAACAGCATTGTGATTAATAGTCCAGTGAAATTAGGATATGTCTTCGGAATAAATCCCAGCAAGCTAAATTTTGGTATGGGCCTTTATTTCGTCGTTTTAAACACTATGTCAAAAGTCCCCATCGATCCGACCCCAGCCAAAAATTTTACAGAGGGTTGAATGTAAACAAATGCTGTTTCTCGCGAATATCTCGTTGTCTAGCAGTTTTGCGACAAAAATAGTTATTATACCATTTATAGCCTAGGAAATTCTGTACAAAAAAGGTTCTATGAGTTTTTTTCGTAGGAGTAACCATTTTCATGTATGTCGAGTTACCAAGTTTCAACCCCCATACTTTTGACAAGGGAAGCTCCCGAACCCGGAAATTCAAAAAATTACGAAAGTCTGTAAATATGTAGGGGAAGTCCTCCCGAGTACAAGGCAATTTCGTTTGCTGCCCAAATTCACTCCAAGAGGGTGCAATTGACCCCTGAAAAAAATTTCATTTTGTATTATTACTCGCGAACTGTGGGAGATAGAAAAAAAGTGTTCAGGAAAAAGTTACTTCTTTTAATTAGGACTACCATTTCGTAAATTATAGATCTTACACTTTTTACGGTTCGCGAGTTACAACACAAAATCGAAAAAAAAAAACGGATTTTCAGGGGCCAATTTCACCCCCTTAGAGTGAATTTGAGCAGCAAACGAAATTGCGTTGTACTCAGGAGGACTTCCCCTACATATTTACAGAGTTTCATAATTTTTGGAATTTCCGGGTTCGGGATCTTCCCCTGTCAAATGTATGGGGGTTGAAACTTGGTAACCCGACCTGCATGAAAAGGGTTACGGCTACGAAAAAAACTCATAGGACATTTTTTGTAGAGAATTTCCTAGGCTATACATTGTATAATAACTATTTTCGTCGCAAAACTGCTAGATAACGAGATATTCGCGAAAAACAGTTGTTTCTTTTTTCAACCCTCTGTAAAATTTTTAGCGGCAGTCGGATCGATGGGGACTTTTGATATATTGTTTGAAACGACCAAATAAAGGCCTATACCAAAATTTAGCTTGCTGGGAATTATTCCGTAGATTGGGCAGATTTCCGTCTAATTTCACTGGACTATAAGTAGTTATCTATTTGGAGGAAAAAATGTTAAACTCGAAGATGCACATGCGTTACTTTAGCAAGCTTAATAAAATGTGGGATAATAAAAACACCAGGTCATAATGAGACCAGGCTTCAGCGAAAAGTGAGGAAAACGTAACTCCAAATTAAGACATAAATGGAGCCTCAATTGGACTCCGATGAAAGTATAAAAAAGAACCCTAAAATAGACGCATAAACGCCACACAAAATCATTTCGATCAATTTGACACGTGGAAGAGGGAAGACGATATAGTTGTTTTAACAAATTGCAATAAAATAAAGACACCTATTCAATTGTTCATTAGTGCATTTTTTAATGTAACAGAGACCCTGGAATCTTGTACAGCCATATGTAATAAAGAATGGTTTTTAACAAATTTAAGAATCCCACTAAATCGTCGAAAGCAACAAGCACATCGAAAGTCTGAGAAAGGGGATTTCTCAAAGAATTCTTTGCAATTCAGTTTGCAAACGCATCGCTTTAAGAAAAATGTACGAGACGCGACCGAAGAGCGCGAGTCTTTATCCGCTTATGTCACTAAAGAAGAAACATTTCCGCAAGGAACGGAAATATCCACGGTACTTACCATCCCAGTGACATACTGACACGGATATATCCACTTAAACCACCGGGCTTGAGGTCGCGCCACGGCGCTCTTTGGAAATCGCCGTTATCCTTCTGGGTATTATTTGAAATATTAACAACATTTTTGTGTAAACTGCCTCCTTCGTCCAGACTTGAAATTATCTTAAAAGAAAACGTGCCTACAATGGAATTTTAAGTCAACAATACATATTTCAATAATAATTTCGCGTAGGAAAAAATTAGTAACGCGTACAGTGTGCCCTGATTTAATTTAAGAGATTGGAAGAAATGTCTGTGATGGGAAAAGGTGCTCTGTAGGGGCTGAGATTTAGGAATTAATTAAAGGAAAACTACTGCATATAATTTAATGGGACTTTTTGCATTGTATTAAGGATGTCTTAAACTATAGAAATATATTTTTTGTTTTATAATTAATCATTGCAAACGGCACTGGGGAGCCGTTAAAGTCGAGGCGTCAAAAAATTCATCCAAATCGGTGGAACCTGTAGCACCGAAACCGTTGGTGTGAAATAAAAAACAATGCCAGGTTATTAAAGGGCATCAAACTCGCTCGTGAACAAGACCAGAGAAAATTACAAGAAGGACATTTGTTTAGAAAATAACGACACTTGAAGTTTGAAATCACTTTTTCCCTACATTTTTCGTCCTTTAAACGTTTTTGAAAATTATAAATTCTCCATTTTTTTTAAATTTTACTGGTCTATCCACGAGCCAGAAGTATATTCTTAAAAATAAAAGAAGTTTCAGTGGAATCGGATAATAACTTTTGGAGATATAGGTTCCACCGATTTTGAAAACACTGTTTCGAGAAAAACGCGTTTGAAGTTTTACGTGACTGCCGAGTGGCCAGGTGTTACCCATGCATTTGCCGTTACTCAAATGCCTAGAACCTCGGCAATTTTAGGAATTTCAAAAAAATCCTTTTAGGGGGGTCACTCAAGTGAAAATGAACTACCAGTTATTTTACAGATAAAAATTTGAAAATATGTATTTCCATATTATTTTTTACGCTGAAATGAATTATGTAAGAATTAATACAGTGACATTTTTTTTCTTCAAAAATTTAAAAAAAAAATTTCGAAAAAATTATTCGATTTTAAAATCCATACCCTTATCTCTGTAGGATTGTATACAAAGACTGCAAAAAAAATTTCAGCTCGAAAACTTCATTTTTGTCCGACTTATAAAGTTTTTATGTTTTAGTTACTACGCCAAAACATAAAAACTTTATAATTCGGACAAAAATGAAGTTTTCGAGCTGAAATTTTTTTTGCAGTCTTTGTATACAATCCTACAGAGATAAGGGTATGGATTTTAAAATCGAATAATTTTTTCGAAATTTTTTTTTTAAATTTTTTAAGAAAAAAAATGTCACTGTATTAATTCTTACATAATTCATTTCAGCGGAAAAAATAATATGGAAATACATATTTTCAAATTTTTATCTGTAAAATAACTGGTAGTTCATTTTCACTTGAGTGACCCCCCTTAAACACGTATTCCTGAATGGTTGAAAATTCGAAAAATGAAATAAAAATAATTAGACAGCTAAAATCAACGGTTGCTTCTGGGCTAGATTGTAGAGCCAGTAATAACTTAAACCATTTGCTCTTTTAACAAGTCATGTTTTTATTCAATGTTTACAAAATATTAAAAATTAAATAATACATAAAACGTCAAAGTGAGTGCTTGCGTAACGCGCGCCTCCACGCGGCGAACACGATTCCGCTTGACCGACTCATCTAAAAACAAAATCACTGTATATGAGTATCCTTTAACTCAAAATCTACAATGTGGAACTCGGTCGAAAAATTTTAATAAAAATTCACGGAGTTATACAACAAATATCAACTCTGAAGGATTTCACTGAAGTAATTCTGTGATAAATGTTGTCTGAAATGTTGTTAAAGTTATGCGATCTTAGCGAGCGAGCTCCACATTGCGGAGAAAAGTGTTTTGTAGGTTCAGTTCAAATTTCAACAAAAAATATCGATCCGTTCTCGAGTTACGATGTTCACCGCCGTGAGAAACACAGTTTTGAGAAAAACGGCTTAAAAGCCCGCCGCGTCTACCTGCGCTGGCTCGTCCGTTACTTTTTCCGCTGTAACTCTCGCAATTTTTCGAATTTTTCAATGAAATCTTTTTTAAAATACTTCTTACAAGTCGAATAATTAACGACTTGTTAGTCATCTCTAACAATAGTACGCGAAAAGCAATCACTTTTATATACAACTAAATTTTTAAGTCCGACCATTTTTAACATTTCAAAATCATCAACTCATTGTTCTGGCTATTTTTAAATACTTTTATATTTTATTTATTTATTTCATGTCGCGTCGTCTATTTGAACCTACTTCATTCTCTACTAATATTCTATAATTTTAATAATCAAAAAATGATTTGTTTTTTATTAAATTTATTTTCTATTTTTGATATCAAATTTCCCCGAGTAAACTTTTATCGTTGTCGCGCTAAAAAACTAATACATAATTCCATTAACATGAAATCCTTAAAAGAACCAATAAGCAGAAGCATATTTGTTTTCCCAAAGAGTGCAGCACAAAAAGTAGATTTTCAAGTAAAAGCCCAACCCTGGTTGCCGGCGATTACTCGAAGCTCAAAGGGCCAATGTGATTTAAATTAATAGTTCGGGGGCCAGCTTCGCAGCTCTCAGCTGAACCTGATTCACAGCGGAAGTAGAAAGTCCCATGGAACTTATAGAAACATCCGCGGAGGCCGCTAATGGTTTCAATGTTGGATAACGTATCTCGAAGAATTTACGGTGCAGCGTCCACAGCTTTTCCTGCTGCTCCAAGACCATTTATTTTCTGGACCCTTGACTTCGTCATGGATACGGCGGGCCACGTTGCATCGAGTGCTATCCGCCACGAGTGGGAGATCTCTATGATCCTCAGAGCCCACTCGATCTCGGAGAAGATCATACAGCCAAACATAGGACACTTGGAAGACCTGCGTCGAGGTGATCGACGCAGCATGATTGAAATTTCGAATGGTGATTTTAATCCGGCCAGTGATAGCGCAAGATGCGTCCATGCATCAGGTCCATGGATGAATAGTTTGGATTATATTAGAAAGGTTCTGAATGCAAGTAAAGTGGATCTTTTATTTTACACCGTATCGTGTCGATAATATATTTGTTTCGCTTGGTTTCGAAAGCTTGCAAAGCAGTTCGCTGCCTTTCGATCCGAACGAATTACTATTCTCGCATAGTCGTTCAAATAAAACACTTTGAATATTTATGTGAGGAATAATGCTAGCCCAATTACTGCCAGTGTCCCAATCACTACCAATTCATTTATTTTACTTAATAAAAACGTAATGGATAAAGAATAGTGTATAAAAAAATTTATTATTGAATTGTTACTGTTCTTCTTCTTCTTATCAGTGGGGCACCCTAAAAAAAAGAGATTAATATATCCACGATTGAAGTAATTTAAGAGCTTTGTAAAAATCAAACTGGATTTTAATCCTTAAATAAAATTTTATTATCACCTAAGGAATTTTACTGAATTTGCATTAAAAATATTTTTTAACTCGGCTGCCCCCAAGATCTACTCCTGACTGCTTCTTCTTCTTCTTATTATTATTATACACTATTCTCTATACGTTATGTTTTTAACAGAGACCAGAAATAACAGTTATTTTTTTTAATTTTTCCGAAAAAAATCATTGAGATAAAGTTAATTTTTATTTAAATAGAAGTCAGTCTTCATCAAATACTGCATAAATTTTCCGAAAAATCAAGTGATTAAAAAATATTAAGATTTATCTCTTTTGGTTACTGATAACCATTATTGTTGACCGAATTATTTTTTGGTCACTAATAATCATTATTGACGACGGAAATATTTTTTGGTCACTAATAATCATTATTGACGACGGAAATTCTTTTCGGTTACGAATAACCATTACCGATGACCAGAATTTTTTTTTGGTTACGAATAACCGTTATCGTCGACGAGAAATTTTTTTGGTTATGGTACAACCAATATCTGTTGTAGGAATTTTTTTTGGTTACGGTATAACCAATATATATTGCGGGAATTTTTTTTCGGTTACGGTATAACTATTGAACTATAGAATATCTGGAATGCGAACTGTGGGTATTAGGAGCCGCGGCGCGCTGTTGAAAAAAGATAGTTGCACAGCGTGGGATGCTGTTTCACTCTTACTCAAATTTACTACAGGATAGAAGTACATTTACTACAGAATGGTGTATAATACAGGATAGACACCCATTAAATGCCACTATCTCTCTTGGCCTGGCCAGATATTTTATAGTTCAATGAGTACCGTTAAGGAACTAGTTTCTGATCAGTTTAGAAGGTTTCCCGCTTTAATATTTATTTTTAACCTAATAAAACATTAAATCATAGACTTTTTTTATACTAAAAGTTGAATTAATGTTTAAACTTCAAGGAAAAATTTTAAAAAGTTGAAAATAAATATATAATTTAAATACTTATAAGGTATGGAATAATAAGGTGACTAGGAACTAGTTTTTAATCATCTAAAACTAACAATACTAACTGCTTTCATAGACAACACATATATTTTTGAATTATCAATTTTTATGTTAGTAATTATTTCAAACAATTATTTATTGACATAAACTCAAAAGAACGATTTATTTCACGAACTGATAAAAAATTAGTGCCTGATCAAGAACTAGTTCCTTAACGGTATAACCAAACTCGATTGCTGGAATTCTGTTTTGGTTTCCAGTAACCAATACTGATTGCGGGAATTCTGTTTTGGTTACCAGTAACCAATATCGATGGTGGCAGTTTTATTTTGGTCACTCTAGGTCATCATCAATTTTTATTAATATTATTACGAATAATTTGTATTTATGAACGATATACAATGAATTATAGAATTCCACAGAACTTGCAAAAATATATAACGAAATTGATGGCTATAAAGAAAAACGTGTTAATATAGATCTAGAGATCATGGCATATTGGCAGGATAAAAAATATACAATGCCGTATATATATAAACTGGCAACAATTTGCCATGCTGTTCCGACTACTCAAGTTAGCGTTGAAAGAGCCTTCTCGGCTCTGAAATTGATGCTGAACGATCGACGGTGTAATTTATCAGAAGAAAATTTACACAAATTATTATTTGTTAAACTCAACACCGATATTATGCCCTAAATAGTTAATAAAATATATAATTATTACATATGTGTTTTTATTGATTAAGACATATACATTCTATAATTCATTGTATATCGTTCATAAATACAAATTATTCGTAATAATATTAATAAAAATTCATGATAACCTAGAGTGACCAAAATAAAACTGCCACCATCGATATTGGTTACTGATAACCAAAACAGAATTCCCGCAATCAGTATTGGTTACTGGAAACCAAAACAGAATTCCAGCAATCGAGTTTGGTTATTACTCATTGAACTATAAAATATCTGGCCAGGCCAAGAGGGATAGTGACATTTAATGGGTGTCTATCCCGTATTATACACCATTCTGTAGTAAATGTACTTCTATCCTGTAGTAAATTTGAGTATAGGCAGGTATAGGCGTGTGTGTAAGAGTGAAACAGCATCCCACGCTGTGCAACTATCTTTTTTCAACAGCGCGCCGCGGCTCCTAATACCCACAGTTCGCATTCCAGATATTCTATAGTTCAATAGTTATACCGTAACCGAAAAAAATTCCCGCAATATATATTGGTTATACCGTAACCAAAATAAAATTCCCGCAAATTATATTGGTTATACCGTAACCAAAAAAAATTCCTACAACAGATATTGGTTATACCGTAACCAAAAAAACTTCTCGTCAACGATAACGGTTATTCGTAACCAAAAAAAATTCTGGTCATTGGTAATGGTTATTAGTGACCAAAAAATAATTCGGTCGACAATAATGGTTATTAGTGACCAAATTCGATATCCGTCATCGATAATTGTTATTCATAACCAAAATCATTTAAACAAAAATATTAATTCTTATGCCATAACTTTTAAAATTTAGGTTATAACAGTTACGGTCCCTGGTTTTTAATAAGAAAAATAAATAAAGTGATAGTAATAGGGACACTGGCAGTAATTGGGACATATACCCTGCTGTAAAATAAAAAAGCCGGCTTCACTTATATTTAGAATCTTTGAAACAACCAAAATTTAATATTCTTTCATGAATTTATGCGTTTATGTTGAAATAAATGAAACAAAACGAACTAAAGTCGAAGAAATAATTTGCTGTTTGACAGTAGATGTAGGTACATATTAGTTGAATAAATAACTAATGGAATTTTTCGAATCATATTAATAATGTAGAACATTATTAATAGAAAATAAATTTAAATTTTCGTTAGTTTTTCATAAAATTCGGAAAAAAATTGTCTTCCTTGATAATAGATACAGATTTAAACAAATAAATCTTTTTTTTTGCATTGTAATTATTATTATCTTCTATTTTTTTTTCTGATTTATTTGATAATACTCTTTTCCGTCCTCGACTTTGTCCTGCACTTGGCGTGATTTTTTTACTCTTTTGAAGTTTCTTATAGAGTAATAGATACAGATTTAAACAAATAATAAATAAGTCGCTGAAGAAAGGAATAGTAATTATTTCTCTGAAGAGTGTATATTAATTTATACACTATGTGAATTATTACATAGTATTAATTTAAAGAATGTCGTTGTCGTATATCATTTTACAAATGCTATGAAACGTATTAATTCATTGTAACAAATCTGCGTTTCAAAAGTGATTTAAGGAAAGCAATGGAGCAATGCATAAATATATTTATTCGAATTTATAACTTGTACGTTATTGAAACACCAATGAACAGAAACTACATATTCCTAAATTGCAATTTTTTTAGTTGCACTGTGTTAGCCTGTCTACATGTAAATAATTATTAACTACTTAAAATTTTTAATATCATTTGAAATAATCTGGAGCAACTATATGCCGATATTTTAAAAAGTTGTGCAAGGAGAATTGTCGGAATCACGTGAAACTTTCACGTTGACTGAGCATTATCAGTAATTCATTTCACGCAAATTCTTTATGACATTTCCGCGAATATTACACGCTCATCGGGTCGAACAAAAATTAGCAAGCTGAAGTGCGGAACCATTAATTAGAACTTTTCCGATAGGGAGAAAGAGGATGACGTAATAGGTGGAGTGTGGATTTTCATATAGTGATGGATTTGATCTGACTCTGAGCGTACAAGTCGAAATGGGTGGGCATAAAAATTTAACTGACGTTACTTAACTCCGTGAATCATTTCAGTCGGTGCGTTCCCGATACTTGTGTTTAAAAAGATTATATGTAGATACCAAAAAAGAATTTAAGCCAAATGAAAAAATGTATACAATAATATTACACTATAAACATTTCTCAATCATTTGCATGCTTTTAATTTCTTAATTTCTTTTAGACACGAGAAATCTCAAGTTCGAAATGCAAAATGCTATTAAGGGTGGACCACACCCTGAAGCCACTAACAAAAGACACATTTAGGGATTTTTTGATCGTATAAATAAAAATATGGGTCTGGGATTTTTTATATAGTTTTAAACAAACCTTTATTTTGCTAGAAAAAAAATTTTCTATGACAAATTGTACAAAATGGCTTCCCGAGAATGACTGGAACATCTTAGAAGGAAATACAGAAAATATGTATAAATTGGAATGTATTATTTTCCACTTAGCGTAGGATTTTTTCAAAATTCGAATCATTTTGGAAATTATAGCAGTTTTTGAAGAATTGATTTTGATTTTTTACATAAAAATTAGCACTGAAGTGCTTGTGAAAAATCGAATAATTGAAATATAAAAAAAAATCGTGCGCTAGATGGAAGATAACATATTCCAGTTTATACCTTTTTTTGCATTTCCTTCTCCTAAGGGAACCCTTATGATCCCGAACCCGAAAATTCAAAAAATTCTGAAACTTTGTGAATATGTGGGGGATTTCCTCCTGATTACAACGCAATTTTTGTTTGCTGCCCAAATTCACTCGGAGGGGGTGAAATTAACCCCTGAAAATTTGGCTATTTTCCGATTTTGTGTTATAAATCGGGAACTGTAAGAGATAGGAAAAGAGTTTCCAGACAAAAGTTACTTACTTTAATTAGATCTATCATTTAGTAAAAAAATATATTTTACAGTTCACGAATTGTAACACAAAATCGGAAAATCACCGGATTTTCAGGGGTCAATTACACCCTCTTAGAGTGAATTTGAGCAGCAAACAAAAATTACGTTATTATCAGGAGGAAATTCCATACATATGCGCAAAGTTTCAGAATTTTTTAAATTTTCGGGTTCGGGATGTTCCCTTGTCAGATGATTCAGTGGGCCAGTTTCTTTGCAGTCCTCCGGGAAGCCATTTCGTCCGCGCCACTTTGTACAATTTTTCATAAAAAAAAATTTCTAGCAAACTAAAGGGTGCTTTAAAACTATATAAAAAATCCAAGACCTATGTTTTTATTTATACGAACAAAAAAATCCCCAACTTTGTCATTTGTTAGTGGCTTCAGGATGGGGTCCACCCTTAATCTCTTATTTTAAAAAAATATTTTATTTTTACCTTACTCGACTATTAATGTCTTTAATAATTTAATTTAATAATTTGTCCGCGCACTACATTAACACTTTCGAAAAATGCGGCGAAGTGTAAAACAGCAGCTATTTTCTACACAGTCTAGTTCGCTTCGTTCCACGTAACAGAGTTCACTCGCAGATTACAAGTTTTCGCCCTCGAAGCGATTCTTCGCCGTTAAACGCAAATTACTGAGCGCCGATAGCTGATATTCCATCAAGGAAGGCACCGGCGTCGTTTCGCCTTTGCTTCAATTCATCGCTACTTTCGCGCGAAAGAAAATCTTGGGAAAGGGTGGAACGGGTGGTATGAAGGGGGAGCTGGCAAGGGGTGCCCCTTTCGGAGCCCACCGCTGGATGATTGCCAATGAATGCTTAAACGTAAGGTACCTGTTGATAATCGCGTGATATAATGCACGATACGCCTTACTCCATTTTAAACTCGTGCCACCCCTCCGCGCCCCCGGCCGCCGCCACCCAGCGCCGCGATATTCCATCCCATTTTTATTCGATCCACTGTGAAACTCGCGACATTAATGTTTCAGGCGGAGGGAAATTTTACGGGGCCATTATGTGAGCGGCTTAGAAGCCAATCGCGTCGAATAAAACTTTCATCATCCACGTCAGTCGCTATAACTTGACGAACTTATTAGTTTCACGTCTCCTTTAAACGAAACCTGCTCCGAACGTGCGTTTCGCAAATATGCAAATAATTGATTCAAAATTTGACTGGAGTAAAATAAAGTGGTTGGTGGTTTATTGAAATTAAAGGTGAAATTATTTGAAATTATTTTAAATGACACTTGAAGTATTTAGATGGTAAATGGCAACTGTTGTCAAATTTTAGCTGAGAAATTAATTTCAATTAGGTAGTGGAATGGGCCCTTTTTCCACTGTGCACTTTCACTGCGATTCGACGAGACTCTGATACTTCACTACTGTCACTTTTCATCGAGCACGCACGTGAATTCACTAATTGGGCAAGAGTGGGATTTTTTTCTCTGTTTTCCTGCACGACTAGCGTGCTGGAAAACGGTGGCACGGCGAGGAGCATGATTCCTCGTGTCAAAATGAATGAAAGTACCTAATATGTAGTCACTGGGAACGAAAAAAAATTTCGAATGTCCATCACAATTGCGCGGTTCTGGTACAGAAATATCGGCTCAAAGGTTTCTGTTGTCGTGAAATGTAGTAAAAGCCTCGTAAAAAGGCAGGGTGGAAAGGGCTCTTGGAATAAAAAAATCGTTACATTCATTGGGAAGCTTTAAACTCCCGGCACGTTACTATTTAAATGTTCTCGCTTTCAGCGCGGCATGTGAATTGTGAAGCTTCGTATAATACCGAAAGCATGTTACTTGAATTTAGAAAGTGAGTATATCGTGCGTTCTATGTACAGTGTGATTCGTAATAGATGGTACGACCGCCCATACAACACACTTCGTGGCGGCAACGTTGCAGGACGGTTGCAGTAACCTTGCAGTGTTGCATGGTTGCAGCGCAATGTCGATGTAACGTTACTGCGACGTTGCCGCGCAACATTGCACGGGGCGGACATAGAATTAATTATTGCTGCATAGTTGCATCAATGTTGCGTTGCAATATTGCACTGCAACGATCCTGCAAATTTGCTGCAACGTTTGCACAATGTTGCTGCAACGTTGCGCCACTATTGTGGCAACGTTCCTGGAATATATATATATACTAGCATGCCCCGTGTCGGCTTCGCCCGAATTATTAGCGTGACTGATTTTCATGGTTATTAAAATTATAATATGTTTTAACGAAAATAAGTATTTTGAAAAAAGCTTGTTCTACTTTCGTTTCTTCTTAAATAAGAAGAACGTCTAGCACCGGCGGATGCCCTATAGCAGCGTTGCCAGGCGGTTCAGTACACCGTACTGGCATATATGACGTCACAAGACGGCATAGACCTATATACACTGCTCGACTTGTGCACGCCATGCGAGGAATTGTGGTACTAATCGGTAGTGGCGTCACTTGGCATGACTTGGCGCTGGTGTCGGTTGGCATGACGTCACGAAGTCACCAACACAAATACACCGTTATTGCTGTAGGTGTTCCCCTTCTCCTACACCGTGACGTCATATACGTCAGCACACCGCCATTTATTCAGTACGCCTGGCAACCCTGTGCCCTAGAAAGGTTTTGTTTTGGCATGGTTATGTTATTTAACCCGTTAACCCGAAAATATAAACGTCCGTTATCGGAAAGTGGTGGTACTCGACAGTGATGCTACACGATCTGCCCGGCTCTCTTATAGGCATGACTGCTGTATTCCACCTGCGAGAAGCGCTCGGCCCGCTTCGCCGCCTGGCGGTCGCGGCGCGTAGTATCCATCGCAGCCGGCCGAGTCATGACTTCTTTATGTACATAATAATAAATTACACAGATTAATTATATTTTACGTGATTAAACATAGCCTATGTCCGTTCTTGTTGTTCAAGGATGCTGTAGTTAAAATTTCATGATAATTGGTACAGTACTTTTTGAGATTTTTCAGTACATACAAACAAACGCTGTAGCTTTATTATAATAGTAAGATAAGATAAGATAGTAAGAAGTAAGATAGTAAGATATATATATATATACCGTTATTTATAATTTTGGCCCTACTGCCCGAAACGTTGCAGGAGGCGGACATAGAATTATTGCTGCAACGTTGCGTGAAACATTGCAATCTTGCATTGCAACCATCCTGCAACTTTGCTGTAACGAGAGTGTGCTGTATGGGCGAAAGAGTAATGATTCTACGTGACAAAACAAAGGGGAAATATTGTATAAAATTTGTTCATAGGAAGTTTTTTAAACCACACTTGATACATCCGAACTTCAGCAGCAACTTCTCTATACACATCGCAAATGTTTCTTACTGTTTCTATGACACAGTGCCCCTTTGAAACTCATTAGAGGGGATTGCGCCATGTTGGACCGAGAAATAGGCAATTCTTTGTGAATTGTTTGTTCAAAAACGATTCGACAAATTAATTTCAGGTTCGCCAGGCTGTATTATTGTATCTTGAACTATTGTTCTGAATTTTTGTGTGACAGTGAGAAAAAAACATTGAAGAATAATAGGGTGGCCCTGGCGTTGACGAAAAGTACTGTAACGGTTATTCGGAACACAAAAAAGAAAAGAGATTCTGAATCTATATGAATGCGGCTATGGCTGGTAGTAGATGCATTAAGAAAAATAAAAAAATATTAAAATGGCAGCCTTTTGAAGAAGTCGAATCGTCCCGATTTCAATCTGAAAAAGATTTCGCCCAAAAATCGGGAAAACTTCTTCAAATAAAAGAGGAACGGTAACAGATACGACAATAAATCTAGTACCACAGATACAAAACTTTCCGTTCAACCCCCCATGCAGCACACTTCGTGGCGGCAACGTTGCAGGATGGTTGCAGCGCAATGTCGGTGTAACGTTACTGCGACGTTGCCGCGCAACATTGCACGGGGCGGACATAGAATTATTGCTGCATAGTTGCATCAATGTTGCGTTGCAATATTGCACTGCAACCATTATGCAACTTTGCTGCAACGTTTGGCATCGTTTCCACAATGTTGCGGCAACGTTCCTGCAATGTTGCCGCAACGAGAGTGTGCTGTATGGGCCCCAATGCATTCCCTTCAAACCTCCGCGCAAGTGGCGCCGTCAAGGAAGCATTCGTCACGCGGCGGTTTAACGAATCACGAGTATTTAACTATAAATTCCCATTACTTGAAGCAATTAAGCCGCCCGGTTTAAGTGGATGGATAATTGATCGCGAAAGTTTGACCGGCCATTCATTCGGCTTAAACTGTTTATGCAACACTCGGTTGGCCAGCTATTTTGTATCACGGCGGCATTCAAGTGCGCACTTTACAAAAACAATTATGCGAGGCCGCGATTGGCAGACGTTCGTTTCCATGTATACGCAACGAGAACCATTAAACGACCATTTGCCGCGCAAATAATAGCTGATGCGCCGATACACTCGTTGCACCCCTTTTTTCCCTCGCCCCTGCCCACCCCCCTCGTCCACCGCCGTTGCCGTCCACCCCTCCGGCTAACGCCGCCGTCGAATTTCAGATCGCGCTTTAATATCGGCGGCCGCTTAATCCGCAATGACGGTTTTTCTGGGATTTCGCCGCTTTATTACAAAAAAGCTTCAGCCCGCTGGACGGCAGATGTCACGTGTGCCATTTTTTTGCTGGCCATCCTGTGAACTGCTTCTACCCCTGTACCGTCGCGTCGTTACGCGCTCGTTCGCTCGTTCGAAACTTTCCTTGAAACGCGTCGCGCAAGATTAGCCCGGCATGAGATTATAGAAAGCTCGGTACCATAATCACGGATTTTTTCTTCGAATTTCTGGTATTTATCTAGGGTTTGTCTGTTTTTAAAAACCGGTTTTTATTCATAAATTTGTAAAATTAATATGCGGAAATGAATTGATTATTTAATTAAAAACGTTAACACAACCATATTGCAGTAGCTAACAGTTTACTGTGAAACTAATCTTCATGAGTTCATATTTTCTGGAGAAAAATACTAAATGGAAGAAAAGTTTATAATTTGGTACCACTGTAAAAGATTTATATTTTGATTATTTAGATCCATAAATATTAAATGAACTCCAAAATTGTACGGATTTTAGTTGATTTATTTGGTTTTGTATTAATAGTGTACCTATATTTTATTGTGTTATATTTTTGTAATCCCATAAATATTAAGGAAACTGAAAATTTAAAAAATAAGTGCAAATATTTATTTACCATTTTAATTATATATTTTTTGTGAAAATTCGGAAACAAGTCCGACCGGTTATTTGGAAATAGTGGAATTCGAAAACCGGTAAATATTTAGCAATATTAAGTGTTGCAGTTTTGAAAAATCCCCCCAAAATAGGGTGCCGTATTTGGAATAAGGGTGTCAATTACTTTTAAGGGAGGTAATAATGTTTGAGCTGGAGTATTTGGTCTTCAATTTGACGCTGTTGTTCTCCCACTACCCCTGCAGCATAAAATATGTCGACTTCTCGAAGTCTGCTGAGCAGAGCACGTACTTTCAAAAAATGGAGCAGCATCGTGAAATTTATAAAAAGAAAAGGTTTGCAGCGGGTTCCTCATCTACTTCTACATTTAAATATCATGCATTTTTGTTCGAATTAAAATATTCGAATTTCGACTATACCCTAAATACTGAATATTAATATTCAATCCAATTTAATCGCCGTTACGTTATTCTTGATTCTGACAATATAATTAATATCCGTAATATATTGATACGAAATAAAATTCATTGTACGTCAAATGACATCTGTTTATGCTACAGTGACCTCTACCTGTTCTGCTCCCTGTTTTTTGTAAATGGGACTTTTTACCTGTACTTCTATATTCTTTTTTTTTTTTTTTTAATATTTTTTCAGTGATGAATCTCAACGTATTTACAGGCGCTTATTAGGATTTCAGGCTCTCTATTTTTACACCATTGTAACTTTTATGTATATTGGGCTCTGTCCCATTAATCAATGAATAATAATAATAATAATTCTAGGCAAGTGCTCTAGGAAGTGCGCGACAGTCGGGTCATCGATTTGGTTGAAATTTCGTGCATAGTTACCGCACGACATGTATAATAACGTGATGAACGTATAGGACGCTCTAGTTAAAAGTTTGGGAGAAACTCGAGTTCAAAGTTTTGTCTTCCTCAGACCTTCGACATATGCCGACGTACGAAAATACGAATTCCAACTTAAGGGGGTATTCTGGTCTGACGATGAGTTTTCGTCGCGTCATTTCGGAATTTTTTTACAAAGAACCCATAAATACGATTGTTATTTAGTTTTTTGCTACATGCTTATTGATATTTGAACTATCTTTACGAATTTTGTTAATAGGAAAAAATGAAAATCAAACGCAGTTGACTGCTTTAAAGTAATGGTGAGAAATAAACACTGTGACCATGATTAGGCTCGTTCTAGTGATCTGAAACAAAAAATGTAAAGAGATTCTTTATTTGTATGCCTTTGGCTATCGTCCCTACCAGAATTATGATAAAATATTTTGTTTTTAAACTTTCACAGACACTTAAAGTTGAAAAAATGTGTCGAGAATCGAAACTTAATTTTCAAACCCCCGCCATTTGCTTAATTTTCAATATTTTTATACCATTCTGGTAGGGACGATAGCCAAAGGCATACAAATAAAGAATCTCTTTACATTTTTTGTTTCAGATCACTAGAACGAGCCTAATCATGGTCACAGTGTTTTTTTTCACCATTACTTTAAAGCAGTCAACTGCGTTTGATTTTCATTTTTTCCTATTAACAAAATTCGTAAAGATAGTTCAAATATCAATAAGCATGTAGCAAAAAAACTAAATAACAATCGTATTTATGGGTTCTTTGTAAAAAAATTCCGAAATGACGCGACGAAAACTCATCGTCAGACCAGAATGCCCCCTTAAGGCGCAATGGCAGCTAAACTGTAAGCCACGTAGTAATTCCACATATATGACGTATGTTGGTGATTTTTAATTATTTACATCGTTCCCAATTCCCAATCTCATACAGCGATCCAGATGCAGGATTTACAGAACAAACTTTGAGCTTTATTTTCCCATAAAATGTTCAGCAACGCGTAATATATATTGGTTACAGGGTCGAGGCTTGGCCCTGTTGTCTCTACGCAATTGATTTTCCAGTGCATTCATATTCCAAAGTTGTCTCGGGAGCAGAATTTCAAGATAAATTCTTTAAAAAAAGATAAAAAATATTTTTCATACAAGAAATCGATAACGTCGCATTTTTCAATATAAAAATTGTATTATTTTCTTTTTCGAATCTGCTCCCGACACATCTTAGGGAATGGTTTTCTGCATGTCTCATTAAATTTTCATCCAAATCGTTGGAGCGGTTTTCGAGATTTTATGTACACCATCAAACCGTGCACCGCGTACGCGCCTTTACGTTTTTATTCACAACTTTTATGTACATAGAGATATTTAGACTTTTCTTTTTTGTGTTAAAGCTCATAGAATAGCGATTAAAACTATAAAAAAAAACGTTGTCCCTATTGTTATTTATCACTTTACAATTTGCGTTTGAAGAAAGGCCTGTTTTAGGGCTATCGAGGGTGACCTACCCCCTTAAGGCAGGATACCACCTTTGCACTTAAAAAAAATTGAAATTTTTTTTGTTCTCAAAGTACTCTTTCAAGTGTATAGAATCGAAATTCATTCATTAGAAAGGTGGCCGGAACCTTTTTCTTGTGTAAAAACCGGATTGGAGCAGATATATAAATCTATATAAAACTTTAAACGCGTTTTTCTCGAAACGATGTTTTCCAAATCAGCGTGTCAGATTACTCCTACAATTTTCATCGGATTGACTTGAAACTTTGCACAATTCTTCCGATTGGTGTAATCTAACGATGTACGTAGGACTTTTGCTGTAGCGTTGTTATTTTTCTTTTGGTGCGCAATTTTATAAATTTTTTTAAACTTTTTTACCCTAAAAAATTGACCTTTTCGTTAAAATGGCCGCCAGTTTCTTAAAAATCGAAATTTCGTAAAATCCCTACGTACAGCATTGAACAATATTGTTGTTAATAGGGACATTCTTTGGTTTCTTTTCTAAGAGCCACGTACAGAGCGGAATTTGACACGCCGTCTAACGATGTTTCTCCAAAGGAGTGTATTTTGGCGCCACCTACAAGAGATTATTTTTTACTTTTTCAGTTTCAAAAAATGTGTAATTACAGATTAAAGTTACATTAATGAATGACTGAAACCGATTTTGGTTCTGCGCATTCTTTGTATGCAAAAAAAATTCATGAAAAACGCCTCCAAAATCGCAGTCAAAGGTGGTATCCTGCCTTAAAGGGATTATGCCTAGTCAGCTTTCGAAAAAGAACGCGATTTTTCTAGGGAATTTTTTGTGGAATATCTACTGTATATTTTTTTACAACTATTTGCTTGTTTTAAAAGTACATATATGGGGACACTCTCAGTAATTTTATTATAGAAAAACATTAAAAAATAAACGAATAACAGCCATTCTCGTGGAAACTGTTTCGATAAAGGCGCTGTGCGTCGGATCTTCTAAAATTAAAAATTCAAAAACATTCTGTCAAAAGGTTCTTTCAAAAAGTTGTTTTTTGACAAAATTTGGCGGTCGTTTAACGCAAAACCACGCTTTTTTGATGTCTCAATCGTTCGTTTTTCGTTCATTAAAAATAGTGTTTTCGTTAAAATAAAAAATCCTTCGTTCATCTACTAGTCTTTGATATGTAAAAGAAGTCTGCCAAAGTTTAGGCCAATCGATACAGCGGTTTCCGAAATATTCGTTCATTTTTTAATGTTTTTCTATAACAAAATTACTGACAGTTGCTGCATATATGTACTTTTGAAATAAGCGAATAGTTGCAAAAAAATATGCGGCAGATATTCCACAAAAAATTCCCGAAAATCGCGTTCCTTTTCGAAAGCTGACTAGGCATAACCCCTTAAGTGGCTAATGAAACTCAGAAAATTACACCAAAACTATCGAGTAACCATAAGTCTAAACAACTAACCATTTTTAATTGTGAGACATGGAGATTTTTATTCTATCAGTCAACTGTATCTGTCATTTTCAAACATCCTTTATAATCGATGCGAATTGCATCAGAGGAGAGCAAAATACTTCTGTCGTGGCAAATGAAATTCCTATTATTTTTTTAAAAGCAAGTGAAAAAGCAACACAGTCACTGTTTTTTCTTTTTCATTTCGTTCGCGATACGCAATTTTAGCAGCGAAAGTATTAAGCCGAGCTTTTGCTACAATTTGATCGATTAATTCTCGTATTTTTGTTTCCCTTGTTGCCACTCTAAATGGCAAATATTATAAATATACAATCCTCGTGTCCAGGAATGTTTAACAGTAACAGAACATATTTTTGTTACAGATCGCAGTGGTTTCCAAAGCGTTGCATTGGGTGAGTGACTAGCTTCTTAACACAGAGCGTATTGAAAGCATGTAGGTATAACTTTAGGGGTGAATTCGGGGCAGAAAATTAATTTAGAAAGTTCATGCGAAGATTCGTTGTATCTAACATTGTCTACGAGTTGCGGGCATTTTTCTATTTTAATAATTCTCATTGCAAACCGGGCTGGCGTGAATAGTTAAAAAAAAACAACGCGTCAGAAATCAGTGAAAAGACAATGAAATCAGTCAATGGAAAGACGTTTTATTGAAATATAAAAATGTCTGCAATTTGGAAATAAGGTCAAACTGTTTATATGAATTTTCTTCATTATTCTTGTTTGCTGAAATCATCCCTGAAATTATGTCCACATGCTCCGATACAAACTCATAATTCTAAGTAGGTTTAGGTGGACTACTATGGAAATAATAGAAGTTTCCTTGCGAAAAGGAAATAAGCAATTAATTAACTCGTTGCAAACGGAATAACTATTTTTACGTGAAAAAAAAACTGGAATAACATACCCTATTTTACAATTTAATGTTATAAACCTTAATTTGCGAAATTCGCAGAACATGTGTAGTCGTGCATAAAAAACTCTTCTTCGACGTACATAAGTGAAAATGATCATACAATCAACACGGCTAAAGAATATAAATATTAATTCGATTTAACATCTGTGTAATAAAATTCCGCCTATTAAGTTTTTTATTTTGAACGAAACAAATGACTACGCATGATTAACAAACAAATCACCTACACTTTTATAGGTATAATAATCTATTAGAGTATATTCTATTTACAAAGTATTTAAGTATTCACATGGAGTGTGTTCAGTTTGTTATAAACAAGACTTAATCAAATTTTAATTGAAGCAATTTCACATTTGTTATGTTACATTCACTCTTTGAATTAAAAAACCTCTTATTATGTATTCTTATTAAAAATGATAGTAAAGGTTTCAATTTTCCTCTTTTTTTTTTGTAATTTAGCCTGAAAGACTTATTCCATTGCCATTCATAGAATTCAGTGCATCGATACCTCAGAATTTTAAATTTACTAAAATCCCTCTAATAATACGTTTCATATAAAAAAAGAGATTAGATTTGAATATTTTAACCAATGATAAAATATTACTAGTTTTCTCCGTTGAAGGATAATTTCCACTGGTGGATATTAAATTTTGCCAAATCGAGCGAACAAATATCCTCCATAATTGCGGATTTTTAATGTGTTACTTTGTGCTTTCATGTGCAAATGGAGTGGTCGGAAATTTCGGGTCTCAAACTTTACATCTCTCCACGGAATATTTACGTAATTAATCCACAAAGGGCAGATGTAGTTCCGGGAATTGATTTATACTACCACGAATGGGAAAATAATTTGCAAACCAATTCACATTGGTTAACAAAGTGGCCAGTTCAAAAGACCGCTTTAGAATACTTAATTTAATTTCGATGAAACTCTAAGCTGCAATTGATATCAATTGGGAACCAAGTAATTATGCTACATTCAATTTGCTAAATCCGTTTAAGTAACAGCATTACATTCAGTATCAAATGGATTAACTTTTTTATTAATAACTCGTAACAATCAGGCATATATTTATTTAAATCATAATTACAAGAGACAAAATATTTGTTACATGGATTCAGATATTAATCCTGTCGAAAATAACAAGAAAAATAGAATTTGCTAAACACTTTACTAATGAACTCAAATGAACAATAATAATATCAATAGTAATAAACGGCTTTAGTGTGTAGTTAGACAAGAGGAAATATAACAAATAGTATAGATATGTAATTCCCAGCAAGCTAAATTTTGGTATGGGCCTTTATTTGGTCGTTTTAAACAATATGTCAAAAGTCCCTATCGATCCGACTGCCGCTAAAAATTTTACAGAGGGTTGAAGGTAAAAAAATCTGTTTTTCGCGAATATCTCATTATCTAGAAGTTTTGCGACAAAAATAGTTATGATACAATTTATAGCTTAGGAAATTCTCTACAAGAAAGGTCGTATAAATTTTTTCGTAGGAGTAACCATTTTCATGTATGTCGGGTTACCAAGTTTCAACCCCCATACTTTTGACAAGGGAAGATCCCGAACCCCGAAATTCAAAAAATTATAACTCTGTAAATATGTAGGGGAAGTCCTCCTGAGTGCAACGCAATTTCGTTTCTTGCCCAAATTCTCTCCAAGAGGGTGCAATTGACCCCTGAAAATTTTTTTATTTTGTATTATTACTCGCGAACTGTGGGAGATAGAAAAAAGTTACTTCTCTTAATTAGGACTAACATTTGGTAAATTATAGTTCTTACAGTTCTTACGGTTCGCGAGTTATAACACAAAATCGAAAAAAAACGGATTTTCAAGTGTCAATTTCATCCCCTTATAGTGAATTTGGGCAGCAAACGAAATTGCGTTGTACTCAGGAGGACTTCCCTTACATATTTACAGAGTTTCATAATTTTTTGAATTTCCGGCTTCGGAATCTTCCCTTGTTAAAAGTATGGGGGTTGAAACTTGGTAACCCAGCATACATCCAAATGGTTACTCCTACGAAAGAAACTCATACGACCTTTTTTGTAGAGAATTTCCTAGGCTATAAATTGTATCATAACTATTTTTGTCGCAAAACTGCTAGATAACGAGATATTCGCGAAAAACAGAATTTTTTTTACCTTCAACCCTCTGTAAAATTTTTAGCGGCGGTCGGATCGATGGGGACTTTTGACATATTGTTTGCTTGCTGGGAATTATTCCGTAGATTGGGCAGATTTCCGTCTAATTTCACTGGACTATTTTGTGAAATTTGAGTGTTTATATATGCAACAAATAGTTCTTGACTATTCTTTATGCTGTATAAAAATCACGTTTATATCTACTTCATAAATTTGCCAAAAATAATATTTATATTCGTCGCATGTCCCTGAATATTATGTACCTACCACTGCAGTTTAAATCTGTTTCTCTCGGATACGCTAAAGGTGGACATACAATATTTGCGCACTAAGCCATCGATATTCAGGATATTGATTTAATCAATTCATATTAAGTATGTGTCTGAATTGAGATTGCAAAGTCGGTCAATATAATTTCTATGAATCACTACTAACAAACTACTACTAATAATAAATGCCGCTTTTGTCAAGACAATATTAATTTCATTGAACTATTGAACTTATCACCGTCAGAAGTCTAGACTCTGAAGTTTTAAATCGAACAAATGTCATTTCCTATCCTTCAACGCGACATAGTTTCTGCTCTTCGAATTAAATGGACTACCTAATCGCAAATTTAGGCAACCTTTTGCAAATCATCGACTCAAACTAATTACACATACCTGCTTAGTTTCCATAAAAATCAGATAAGAAACTTGGATAAAGTGAAAGATATAACTAGGATTAGAAGTTCTGTTCTTGAGATTCTTCGCGTCGAGTTGTAGGCCAACTTAGAGTTTCATAAAAAAAATTTAAAAATATCCTAAAACATATTTAAAATTTTTTTAAAAAATCTGAAGATTTATTTATAAATCTTCGACCCCTTTAGAGCACAAAAGATTGCCATCTTTCCGAAGGGAACGGCGAGCCAAGGCCCGAAGAAGCAGGATTTGCAAAAAAAGTAAATATCGCCAAGAATCATCCCCTTTTCAAATTCCATCGCTCGCTGTTTGGCCCTCGCAAACCGTAACCTGCGGGGTTGGCGGTGTAATGCGCGTGGAGTGTAACCTAGTAAATTCATTTGTAACATTCTATACACGAATATAACAATTCCTGCTATCACAACATTTGTCTCTTGGAATAGCAGAACTTTGCCCTGAGTTGCCTCACCGCGTGCCATAAATAGCTAAGATATGTAAATGTTCTTATTCAAGTGCTCTGCTTGAGACTCTTGAGACACTATCTGCCCATACTAGTGAAATATAAATGACTAAATTTCCAGGTTGATTACGTTTAACAGCATTTACTGCGATCTTACACTTACTGACAAAAGTTAAGAAACAAAATAATCGTTTGGCATTTACTGTATATTCTTCATCTTCTGAGACACATACGTTGGAACTAAAATTAGCACAAAGAGGTAATATTTCATACGTCAATATACAATGAATGTTTTTTCGAAGATACGTGTCCAAAGACTACAATTAATTGTGGTCGCAAAAACGGAACACACGCCTTGTGACAAAAGTAAAGAAACATGTGTACTTCTCGCAATAAGTCAAGTTCGCAATGTAAACAAACATGTTTGGAGACGTGTAACGTTCTCAAACGAGACTGTGCCGTTTGTTACAGGCGATTCCACAAGTAGAGCGGTTTACCTGTGAAATTATGAGATTGGTTCGGGTGGCGTGCGATTAAGAAATGAATTTCAAGATACTAGAGTCCTTCTTTTAACAATAATTAACAAATAGTTTATTCAAGAAAAGGCTTTTGACGCTAGGTCGAAATAGAACATATAATACGACACGGAGTCGTGTGAACTTTGACGATATGATATTTACGTAACGACGTATAAGTCGTTAATAAAGGATATTCCTTTGACTTTGGTTTCGACGCTAGATCGGAATTAAAGAATAACGTTTGATTTCGGTCTCTACGCTAAACCGGTAATTAAATATAGTATAACTGACGCGTTAATTAATATTAATGATATAGTATAATAGTACGATACTAAATCGTAAAGTCAAAATAAGGTCTCGACGCTAAGTCGATATAACGGTTTGATACAATGATGACGCTTGGTCGATTTGGAATGTTAAGTTGATACTTGGAGAGGGTTCCTTCTCTCGGATTTGTTGTAGCTTCCAGTTGCCTATCAGCTGGCCCACGCTTTCTAGGATGGAAGCCGAGGGGCTAGTTTAAGCGACCTCGGATGGTAGCCAGGTACCCGGTTATGGCGTCCCCAGATGGAAGTAGAATTGGATGATGATTCCCTCTCCTGGACTAGTAGTTGCTTCTGGTGCCTATAAGCTGGCCCACGCTTTTAAGGAGGGAGGTTGAGGGGCTAGTGAAAGCGACCTCTGGATGGAAGTTGAGGAGCTAGTTAAAGCGACCTCTGGATGGAAGTTGAGGGGCTAGTTAAAGCGACCTCTGGATGGAAGTTGAGGGGCTAGTTAAAGCGACCTCGGATTGATGTTGAGGGGCTAGTGAACGCGACCTCGAAGGAAGTTGAGGGGCTAGCTAAAGCGACCTCGTATGGAAGTTGAGGGGCTAGCGAAAGCGACCTCGGATAGGTGTTGAGGGGCTAGTTAAAGCGACCTCGGAAAGATGTTGAGGGGCTAGTGAAAGCGACCTCGATGGAAGTTGAGGGGCTAGCTAAAGCGACCTCGTATGGAAGTTGAGGGGCTAGCTAAAGCGACCTCGTATGGAAGTTGAGGGGCTAGCGAAAGCGACCTCGGATAGGTGTTGAGGGGCTAGTTAAAGCGACCTCTGGATGGAAGTTGAGGGGCTAGTTAAAGCGACCTCGGATTGATGTTGAGGGGCTAGTTAAAGCGACCTCGGAAAGATGTTGAGGGGCTAGTTAAAGCGACCTCGGAAAGGTGTTGAATGTATATAGACTTGTTGAGAGACTTCTATAAGCGGCGTGCTTATGGTTCGGTAGCAGAACCCAGTCTGAATCTTCGCTGCTGGCAGGCTCGTATTTATACAGTTTGGCGATACCTTGCTCTCGCCAATCACTAGCTGTCGATCTCGCGCACCAATTAGAATTAGCATCCGGTTCCCGCCGGTTCGCGCACTGCACTCGGTTTATTCGGCGTCCGGTTTATCGCGCGGGCTGCGCACGCGCGCTTGAGTCGTTCACGGCACTGAGTTCGCAGGCGGTTATGCGCATGCGTTGCGAATGTCCTTAATACTAATATTACAATTTAGATATATAGAATGAAAATAGTAATTGGTATAAAGAATAAAGGAAAAATCTACGGCGGTTGGTAGCGGTACGTTACAGACGGTCAGTCTCCTCCCTGATATCGTCGAAAGTGGTTTGTGTTATAACCTTCATTCAATATGGCAAGAAGGCAACATTTAACGGAAACCGTGAAAGAAAGAGTAGTTCAAATGTTTAAAGAAGGCCAGAGGAAAGTTGATATTGCAAAAGTGTTTGGTGTGAATCGTTGCGTTATCACGAAGATTATAAAACGATGTCAAGAACATAGGACTGTTAAAACGGCACTGCGAACCGGTAGACCGCGAAAAACAAGTAAAAGGCTACAATCGTCGAATTGCAAAGCTCTCTAAATGCAATCCATTTTACACTGCTTCCGAAATTAAAAATGAATTGGGTCTCGAAAACATTAGCAATAGAACAGTTAGCCGTCGTTTAAATGAAAATAATCTTTTTTCCGCGCAAAGCCTGTAAGGAACCACTTGTTTCTAAAAAGAATCGGAAAGCTCGGTTGGAGTTCGCTAAGGAGCATATTAATTTGACTGTTACTCACGAGGGGAGGCCGCGAATGGGACGAGCGATTTTTTAACGAAACCGGGCAGAAAATGTTGAGGCCGATGTGTATAAACAAAATCCAGAATATTCCCTAGTAGCATTTATTTGTTGGGAGTTTGTTGGGCCAATGACGTGTTATCCGTTGGCCAACTGTTGAAGTGTCGCGCTATTTTTAAATGGGCCAACGATTGTAACCAACGTAGGCCCAACGTCACTTAACACGAAGGCCCAACCGAAGGTTTCTTTCCATAGGCCCAACTGGGCCCAACTGAAGGCTTCTTTCCAAAAGACGTCTTAAAAACGTCCAGAAGGCGTCTTAAAGAACTTCAAAAGACGTCGTAAATACGTCTTCTTCAGGTCTGGTTTAGGAAAAAAAAAAAATTCGCGGTGAGGAGAATCGAACCCAAACTTTCCGCTTACAAAGCAACCGCTGTTCGCAGCTGACCAACACACTTCCTTGTAAACACTTATAATTTCTAGTTACATAACTAGTATTAATTGTTTATGAAAACTGTGCAGTGACGCGAAATATTCTACAAAATATCATCATCCAACCTTTAGACTCATTCCTTAAAATTTCACATTTGTCTTAAGACAGACGTCCTCATTACGTATTTATAAATAAGAAAAGAAAACTCACAACAGGTTTTTTGATGTAGCAAATTTTCTGACGTTTGTAAGACGACATTTAATCATCGTTGTAAATTTTTTGTTAATTAACCAACCATAGTAATTGTAGGCCCAACATTGGATATTCGTAGGCAAACTGTCGTAACTTTTTGTTAATTAACCAACCATAATAATTGTAGGCCCAACATTAAATATTCGTTGGCAAACTGTCGTAACTTTTTGTTAATTAACCAACCATAACAATTGTTGGCCCAACATTGAATATTCGTTGGCAAACTGTCGTAACTTTTTTGCCGTAGGCCCTGTGTTGGGAATTTGTAGGCACAAACACTAACTATATCCCAACTAATTCCCAACTGTTGGCAACCGTTGGCCAACCAAAAATGCTACTAGGGTTAGCTGTGAATGGCCGGCCATTTTTATAAAAAATTATGAACAGTAAAATTATGAAGTCGTCGAATCGATTTTATACTTCATTAAATGGTAGATCTTGATGAAAGGAATACAAAAGTCTTATGTGTTATTGTCATAGTATCAATAATTTAACCAGAAAATGCAATTTTTGATTCGACGACTTCATAATTTTACTGTTTAAAGCCATTTTTTATAAAAATGGCCGGCCATTCACAGCTAATATTCTGGATTTTGTTTATACACATCGGCCTCAACATTTTCTGCCCGGTTTCGTTAAAAAATCGCTCGTCCCATTCGCGGCCTCCCCTCGTGAGTGGTCGAAAATTTTATGGAGTGATGAAAGTAAGTTCCACTTATTCGGAAATGACTCCAGGAGTAACGTGCGACGTCCTATTGGACATAGGTTTAATGTCAAGTATCTGAAACCAACAGTAAAATTTGGTGGTGGTAATGTGATGGTGTGGGGTTGTTTCTCACCTAACGGTCCTGGTCCGTTAACACAAACCATAAAAAACTTCCAAAAAAGTAAAAAAATTACGCCAAGTACACGAAATCAAATAAATCACAAAAAATAGATGATAATTACAAAATAAAAAAAGTTGTGAAATCAAAATGCGCTGCAAGTACATAAAGGTGCTTTCCCGCAGCGTGCAAAGGTGACACGGTGTAACGCAATGTAAGATTCGGTGCTTTCCAACTGCGCTTAATAATATTAAGCAGATATATTTTTATAGAAATAAATATTTCAATACCAATAAATATTTTATTCAAAATACTTGGCGCTGCTCACCGAATTGGTGTTGTTAAACTGAATACATATGTATAAACTGCATTAATCTTTTTCTTTCTTTCTTGTGCGTGCATTCGTGAATGTGTGTATGTGTGCTTGTGCATATGCTACGTATGATATTAGAATTAAATATATGTAGAATAAATCGTGAGTTATTGTAAATTATTAATTTACTATTAATAAGACAATTAACATTTTTTCGGTTTCGCAGCGCCAAGTATTTTGAATAAAATATTTATTGGTATTGAAATATTTATTTCTATAAAAATATATCTGCTTAATATTATTAAGCGCAGTTGGAAAGCACCGAATCTTACATTGCGTTACACCGTGTCACCTTTGCACGCTGCGGGAAAGCACCTTTATGTACTTGCAGCGCATTTTGATTTCACAACTTTTTTTATTTTGTAATTATCATCTATTTTTTGTGATTTATTTGATTTCGTGTACTTGGCGTAATTTTTTTTACTTTTTTTGAAGTTTTTTATGGGGATATCACTTCTTTTTACAAAGATAATTTTGCATAGGGAATGACTTCAGATAATTTTTAATATATATTATATTATATTCTATTTTTTGTGATTTATTTGATTTCATGTACTTGGCGTAATTTTTTTTACTTTCTTGAAGTTTTTATGGGGATAAGGTTTACATAAAAACCCTAAATTAAAAATAATTTGCTTGTATAAAAACAAAAATCCCCATAAAAATTCTATTAAAAAATTTTGGCGACTTATCTTGTTAATTGAGACAATAATTCAGTGTCTTGTGTGGATTGTGGTGTAAAAACTCGTGACATTTCAGAAAATTTTGACAACTTTCCTTATTTGACACTCGCCAGGTTTATAACCTGACTGTAAGCTGTCAAAATTTGGAGTAGATTGCACAGTGAAGATAGCGTTTGACGAACCAAACATGTGTTAGTTTCTGTTGGCTGAAGGTGTGCGTGTAACGCGTATACGTATTATTGACGAAATTTTGGCTTGGAGAAGAAAAACATACACTAGTTTCTTTTGGCTGAATAGCTGAAGGTGTGCGTGTAACGCATAATAAAACGCATATAAACGAAACATACACTAGTTTCTTTTGGCTGAAGGTGTGCGTGCAACGCATATACGTATTATGTTGACGAAATTTTGGCCTGGAGAAGAAAATCTTACCGTTTCTGACAGATCCATGAGACGATATTATGAGATCTCTGTTATGCGTGGACAGATTTTATTGAAATTTGGTCTTATTCGAAAGCTTATATGCGGTTTACATAAGAAAAATGCCTTTAAATTTAGAAAATATTGCAGGCGTCATGAGATATTAATGAAATAAGTTTCAGGTTAGGTTGGAATAGCCCGGCGACGAGTAAATGATAGCGGTAGCGACAGTCGACATATACAGGGTGTCTTTCCTGTACTTGGCGTCGAGACGCTACCGCGTCTCTAGATAAAAGAAACAATGGATAGATTTGTGTATCGTGATATCTTACAAAATCATATGCTACCATTTGCTAACGAGAAAATGTCAACAGAGTGGTCATTTCAACATGATAATGACCCAAAACATACTTCTAAATTAATTAAGGCGTTTCTCCTGGAAAAAAATGTTAATGTAATAAAGTGGCCAAGTCAATCACCGGACTTGAACCCAATTGAACATTTGTGGGATTACGTTGAACGTCAATTGGGAAGTCATTCTTTCACCAATAAAACGGAGTTACCCTAGTAGCATTTATTTGTTGGGAGTTGGTTGGGTCAATGACGTGTTATCCGTTGGCCAACTGTTGAAGTGTCGCGCTATTTTTAAATGGGCCAACGATTGTAACCAACGTAGGCCCAACGTCACTTAACACGAAGGCCCAACCCAAGGTTTCTTTCCATAGGCCCCACTGGGTCCAACTGAAGGCTTCTTTCCAAAAGACGTCTTAAAAACGTCCAGAAGGCGTCTTAAAGAACTTCAAAAGACGTCGTAAATACGTCTTCTTCAGGTCTGGTTTAGGAAAAAAAAAAAAAAATTCGCGTTGAGGAGAATCGAACCCAAACTTTCCGCTTACAAAGCAACCGCTGTTCGCAGCTGACCAACACACTTCCTTGTAAAACACTTATAATTTCTAGTTACATAACTAGTATTAATTGTTTATGAAAACTGTGCAGTGACGCGAAATATTCTACAAAATATCATCATCCAACCTTTAGACTGATTCCTTAAAATTTCACATTTGTCTTAAGACAGACGTCCTCATTACGTATTTATAAATAAGAAAAGAAAAATCACAACAGGTTTTTTGATGTAGCAAATTTTCTGACGTTTGTAAGACGACATTTAATCATCGTTGTAAATTTTTTGTTAATTAACCAACCATAGTAATTGTAGGCCCAACATTGGATATTCGTAGGCAAACTGTCGTAACTTTTTGTTAATTAACCAACCATAATAATTGTAGGCCCAACATTAAATATTCGTTGGCAAACTGTCGTAACTTTTTGTTAATTAACCAACCATAACAATTGTAGGCCCAACATTGAATAGTCGTTGGCAAACTGTCGTAACTTTTTTGCCGTAGGCCCTGTGTTGGGAATTTGTAGGCACAAACACTAACTATATCCCAACTAATTCCTAACTGTTGGCAACCGTTGGCCAACCAAAAATGCTAGGGTAATGCAAAAAATCACAACAATATGGTCTCAAATACCGGTTGAGTTTTGTCTCCGATTAATCGAATCAATGCCACGCAGATGCCATGCAGTCGTCAGTTCCAAGGGATATCCAACATCTTACTAGATTATCACGAAAATTACAGACATTAAACACCGTTATTTGTTGTTAAAAATGATTATAAATTATGTTTCTTAACTTTTGTCACGTATGTTTCTTAACTTTTGTCAAACGATTATTTTGTTTCTTAACTTTTGTCAGTAAGTTATATTGTTTCTTATTTTGCATACATTATTTAATAAAAACAATCACATCGAAGAAACTCGAATTTGATTGTCGGTTGCAATTTAGTAAGTCTGCACACTCCGAAGAGGCTGGAAATAAACGGTTTCGTTTATTATAATTTGTATCGCAATGAACTTTCAGAATTAATCGTTTAAATCGCACTGCAATTTTTATTTTAATTCAATGCGAAATGTATACTGATTAAACGCAACATATACCTATGTATGCGTGGATGTTTTATCAGGCGGACGCGACGCCCTCGAATATCAGAATCAATTAATGAAATGCAATATATGCGAATGTGAACTTATTCGTTTTATGGAATTTGCATTTTTCAAGTTTTATTCTGATATTGAAAAGGAGTATCAGATGGAAAGCTTCGAAATTCGTTTCAATATGTACAATTTGTCGCCGGATGTACGCTATCGTTCCGTACGAAGATCGATTTTGTTCTTATTCCACGATTCTATCCGTTATATGGAATTGCTGAACTTTACGTTTGCCTCGAATTTTATTTCGTTCGATTTTCTCAGCCCCTGCGGAACTTGCGATAAGAATACAAAACTCCAGAGGTGAGAAATACGTAATATCTTTGATAACTTCGGAAAGACCGAATCCTGAACTACAGCCGTCGAAAAGCTAGACGTACGACATCCTTTCGCGCCTTCATTCATCGCCAGTCTTGTAATCCATCCTAACAAAACTAAAGATTTTAGTCGACTTACACGTAATACCCATTGATAAACATTATAATCCATTGGATCTATTCCATCACTTTGAATGGGAATTTAAAATAACAATCACATATAATATTTACCGACTAATTTTTGACGAAGCATTTTCAAAAAAAACATATTGAAAAATCTTGAATAATAGTTGTTTAAGTTAATCGTGCTTTTTGTCCTGAAATAATAATAGCAAATTCAATTTTTTATTTGGCTAAACTGAATGTAATTGAAATTTTCATGCAACCGAAGAGTTTCACATATTTCGCAAAATACTAATTTCACGATCACATCACCTTAATATTTCTATACCCAGAGTGTCCAGAAGAATCGATTTATATAGGCGGAGAACAAACCATAAAAAAAAGTGACGTCGCATTTTCCCATATCGTGGTTGCACATAAAGAAGAAAGATGATATAAAATGATGGACACTGTTATGGCATTTCACACTTTCCTTTACCGCCTTTGTATCGCCAATCGTATATGCGATATGACACATGCGATACGTAACTCTTTCTGTACAGAGGTGCTAAAAAAATTTCATTTCTACATCAAACGAGATGCATCCAAGTGTGGCCCCCACTTTTTAGTCGCTCCAATAATCCATCTAATTGCAAGTCAATTTTATCTTGCTCCATCGTGTCGCGTAGCTTCTGGTCTTCGAGATATTGATGACCTTTAATTATTCGCCCCAGTAATTATATTGCATTATTAAATTCAGACAGCAGCTTATCCGGGATAATATCGACAAGAAACACTTAATTGTAACAACTTAATTGCCCTCACTTGTCGCGCTAATTCTACGTTGTGTAATTGTTCAGATTCAGGAGAGATAGTTAGGGGTTGAAGAGTGGAAGGTGGGGCAAAAAAAGGGAACATGAAGGATGCGTGGCTTTCGTCCTGGGTCTACTAGTAGACTGATTAGCAGGACTTTATATTTATAATAGCTGGGAAATGTATAGAGAGGTTGTAAACTCGGTGGAGTGTCAAAGTAAAAATGAGGACCTTGCAGTGAGAGGGGTGCAGCTCCATCTTCACCAACTTCGAGTAAATTAGACAAAATTATTTATAACATTCTTGCTTTGACTTAACATTAAAAAGAGAACACTAATTGCAAAATAGTTATTTTCACATACACTCCTCACATTAAATGAAGGACCACCTGAAGGAACCCGAAAAATAGGGGCAAGTTCACATGGTCATAACTCCGGCAAAAATGGTCGTATCGATATTTTGAAAATATGGTTTGAAAGCGTGGAATCCCTACTTTCAGCTGTTTTTTTTTTAAATTTTAGCTCTATTGCTTTTCGGCAATGTTATAACAATGTAAAGAGCACTTGGTAAATTTAAAAAAAATGTCTTCAAATTGTGAAAGTTCCACGGGGAGTATGAAATTTTTTACACAAATTCCATTCACACCCGTCGAAAGCGGCTACTCTCCTGCGTAAAATGAGAGTAATACATTTCTCGCGCGATTTTTTTTGGCCGAGTTATTCAACTTTGAAGCAAAAACCGTTTTTTTTTTCCTTTAGTTGCTTCTAGCAAGCGAAGGAATCATCGTAGAACGTTAATGAACAAAGCAATAGAAACATCAGTCTTTCCTCTTTAAGACGCATCTTTGACTTTTTTTATTCAGTTAATGGTTAACTTTGCGACTGGTGAAAAAAATTTCATACTCCCCGTGGAACTTTCGCAAGTGGAAGGAATTTTGTTAAAATTTACCAAGTGTTCTTTGTGTCGTCATAACTTTGCCGAAAAACAACAGAACTAAAATCTGAAGGAAGCAGCTGAAAGCAGGGATTCCACGCTTTCAAACCATACTTTCAAAATATCGATACGACTATTTTTGCCGGAGTTATGACCGTGTGAACTTGCTCCTATTTTTTCGGGTTCCTAGAGGTGATCCTTTAATTAATGCGAGGAGTGTAGTTATTGAGTTAATAAGTTTTTATTTCTATGTTTGGAGAATTTTTCAAATCTGGAGCTGCCTCTGACTTGCACCAAAGCGTACAAAACACCGTTGCTTTTTGATAACTATGCGCAATAAAGAACACAATTTATCGATTTATTATTACTTTATGGATCAAATATCGAAAAAATATGTTAACATTTGTTGTAATTAACAAAACAGTAAAAGCTGCGGGTTCAAAATTGCAATAAATCGCTCATTTATCATCGCATTTGCTTCAAACGATGTAAAAATTTTTTATGTAGGTATTACACGTCATAACTCAAAAACTGTCCAAAATGGAGCTGCACCCCTCTTGCCGCAGGGTCCTCAAACGTTTCGGGGGTCCGCACGAACGAATTGATAGAAACATAAGATAACCACCCGAAGCCTCAATCAGCGCCGCTACATCAGTTGATGCTTCCGCTAGATGGTTTAATTTACGGCCCCGCTTAATTTATACCTTCCCCAGCTACTGTATCCACAGACTCTGCTTTAGCGCCCTCTTGCGGCGAGTGCGGGGACTATCGCTGTGATATAATTGATATGATTACGTAAGTAGTTGTTACATAATAACCGGCACTAATTTCTTTCCATATAATCATGATTCCGTATTCGTATCCGTTTCCGTATCACACACTCGCCGTATGACAGCAGAAACACTTAGGCTTTCCCTTCAAATTCCAGACGGCCATCTTTGTTACACAACATGTTAGGTGCTTTCAAAGTCACGCTAAAATCACGAAATCTGATTTCTTATTTCCATTAACAAATATGACCAAACCGCAGACATTATATATTTCCGGCTGGTTAAATCTGAATATTGAAATGGAGCTGAAAATCAATCGCGCAATGAGAAACTTTTGCTAGCTAATAAGGTTTGTCGGTTTTTAAAAACCGATTTTTTTTATAAATTTGTAAAATTCGAAAATCGGTTTAAGCGGTTTTTTTTTGGGAATAGTGGAATTTGAAAACCGTTTTTTTTCAGAAGGCGGTTTTTTTATAAAAACTACTAGCTAAGCAAAAACATTTGCAGAGGAATTTCTTCATCTCGAAAATTCAAAAGAGTCTGACGAGGGGAGGCCGCGAATGGGACGAGCGATTTTTTAACGAAACCGGGCAGAAAATGTTGAGGCCGATGTGTATAAACAAATTCCAGAATATTAGCTGTGAATGGCCGGCCATTTTTATAAAAAATGGCTTTAAACAGTAAAGTTATGAAGTCGTCGAAACAAAAATTGAATTTTCTGGTTAAATTATTGATACTATGCCAATAACACATAAGACTTTTGTATTCCTTTCATCAAGATCTACCACTTAATGAAGTATAAAATCGATTCGACGACTTCATAATTTTACTGTTCATAATTTTTTCGCGTAAAGAATTCGCGGCCTCCCCTCGTGAGACTTTGCAGAAATGTAGCCCAAGTGATACTAATAACGTAAATATTTTTTGATTCGGCAATAAAATGGTCCTAAGGGTGAAAGCACCCCCTCTAAGTAATTGTGAGTTTTCATATTATCGTGAATATCTGCGAAACCGTAAAAGAGATCGAAAAAAAGTCCAATACAAAGTTTTATGGCTTTCGATATGCTACAATATGGTGATAAAGAATTGTCGAAAAAAAGGTGGTGGGGGTAAATTTGGAAAAAAATAATGTTTTTTGCAAATTTTGAAAAAATAATGTTTTTTGCAAATTTTGAAAAAATAATGTTTTTTGCAAATTTTGAAAAAATAATGTTTTTTGCAAATTTTGAAAAAATAATGTTTTTTGCAAATTTTGAAAAAATAATGTTTTTTGCAAATTTGGATTTATATAATGTTTTTTTGCAAATTTTGAAAAAATAATGTTTTTTGCAAATTTGGATTTAAATAATGTAATTTGCAAATTTTGAAAAAATAATGTTTTTGCAAATTTGGAAAAAATAGTTTTTGCAATTTGGAAAAAATAATGATTTTTGCACATTCTTATTCACCGCTTTATAGGACACAAAAAACCATAGAACTTTGAATTTAACTTCTTTTTTATATCTTTTACGGTTTCGCAGATATTCATGAAAATTTGAAAACTCACAATTACTTTGAGGGGGTGCGTTTTTCACCCTTACGACCATTTTATTGTCGAATCAAGAAGTAGTTACGTTATTAGCATCACTTGAGCTACATTTCCGCAAAAGTTCCAGATTTTTTTAATTTTCGAGTCGCCGAACTCCCCTTGTTAGTTGAGCAATCCTTCGTACGAAGCTAAATGAAGTTTGTCTAATTTATCAAGAAAACAGCCACATTTCATTAACGTGCAGCTTAAAGTACTATTCAGAATAATGTCGTTTCGCATATTCTGATTTAGAGCGCGTTGGACTTGTCTGAGAATCACAGTATTACGATGCACTGACATTATGCATACAAAGCATTTTCTGTGTATGTTAATATATGAAAATTCATGCTTGTGGGGTTGGGTATTATTGCAAGGCACTTCTGGACACACCCATGACTAATCCATCTGCTGGACTCTGTTCATCCAGAATAGTAGGACACATACAAAAACTGGGCGGGCACTCCATCACGCTGGTAATAGATCCACTGACACATGTGAATGGAAACGTCTTTCCGAAGGTCTGCTCGTTCATTTTTCAAAAATTACCAAAAATCCTCAAACTATCGTTCAACCGCCCCGAATCACATGTTCACTGTGAAGTTTTATTTTGACTCAAAAGTATCCACCCCATAACGTGTTTTACTTATTTAAATACTGCCAAATTCAGAATTACGCATTATTGTTTACATCAGTATAAACCTTGATTGATATATTTTTAGTCAGCGCCATCTACCGAAGAAATGCTGAAAGAACTTTCGCTAGAAGAATGGAACTACAAATTTCGGAGAAAATTAGTAAAATCTATGCATAATACATTAAAGTTTATAATAAAATTGTGGGGATATTAGAAGCATATTAACTTATTGCAATTACGTTTGTATAAATTTAATATTGAATTTGGGCGAATATTTTTTATTTACACGGATGATAATACTTTTTTTTAATAAACTATGTACAATTTTTAAATTGAATGCACCCGAACCAAAAATATATTAATCAAGATTTATATTATATGTATTTAAGTACATAATATAAAATTTCCAAAACGTGAGCTTCTAAGTGACTTAACTTGAGGAAATAAGTGACGTTTTTAATTTTTTGATAAAAACGAATCAAGTATGTGTACGATGTGTATATGTACTAGGGCTGGGACTATTCGAATAATTTCATATTCGAATATTTTACAAGTATTCGAATGCTACGAATAAACTTGTAAAATATCTGAGTATTCGAATGTTATTACTCGAATATTTAAGTATTCGAATACTATTCGAATATTTAAGTATTCGAATACAATTCGAATATTTAAGTACTCGAATACTATTCGAATACTGATGTATATTCGAATACTGATGTATATTCGAATAGGTACTGATGTATATTCGAATACTTAAATATTCGAATAGTATTCGAATACTTCAATATTCGAATAGTATTTGGATACTTGGATATTCGAATTATATTCGCCAAATAATTGAGCAACCGAAGTATTCGAATATTCGAATACCGAAAAATTCGACGAATGGTCCCAGCCCTAGCAGCAAGCATATTTTTCTCCTCACGCAACGGCTCCCTCGGTTACAAGACACCAAATCGGTGAACTTTACATCTGCTTCCGACAATTCTTCTCATTCCATTCCACTTTCTCGAGTCAGTTTTCAGGCTTCTCCGTCCTTCGACCACCCCCCGCCAGAGTGTAGAGTGAGGTGGCCGAAGGATATCGCGTGAGAGCATGCAGAGCATTTCAATAAACGACTGGAAGAACAGTGCCGGCTGCATTCCGTCCGTGGCTCGCCCAAAATCGCACAGCCGGCCAGGCAGTCTGAAACTTGGGATTTTTTAACAATCTTTATCCACTCTCCGGATTCTCCCAGCTATTTTTTTTTTTTTTGTTAAATGTGAATCTACAAATTCGATATAGTATGCAAGGTGCTGACAAATTTGTGGTGCATGTTAAAACAAAGTGATTTCTCGTGCAAAAATAAGTAAAAACTGTGGTGTACATTTTTCTGGCACGGAGCTTCGTTTTCAAAAAAAATGGTTTGGAAATTTCGTGCGACTATGCCTGCACTGACTTCAGTTTGAGCTTGTATTTCATTCACCCTGTAGGGTGCGTTCCACTTACGCCCAAATCGTCCACGATTTTCATTAAGGTAGGTTTTCCTATACGGGACTGGAGTCAACGGCAAGAATTTCAAAGTCGATTTTCTCGAAAATGGAGCGCAATATCAAAAAATTTTATTCCTTTTTCTCGACTTATTTACCTGTTATAAGTCGAAAAGAAAGAGTAACTTTTTTTCATATCGCGCTTCGTTTTCGAGAAAATCGACTTTGAAATTCTCGACGATGCGTCCAGTCGTGTATAGGAAAACCCACCATAATGAAAATCACGGGCGATTTGGGCGTAAGTGGAACGCCACCTTAGTTTTATGTCAGTGATGGCGAACCTTTCTGTGAAGTGGGTCAAATTTTGGTGGTAAAAAGTGTACCAATAATTTGGAAAAACCGAAAATTTGTTAACAGAAAAACTTGACAGTTGATCCTTTTTTTGGTTCTCACTTTTCAAATCCTCTAAAAAGGTATGCGTATCCTTTTTACTTTACAACTTTTACTTTTGCAAGTGAAGAGCAAAGAAGAAAGGTGAAGTGGGTCATACACAGGTGCAGTGATACGATAGAAAATCTGTTAGCGAACGTCCACTTGGAAATATTTTTTTTTATAAATTCGACATTAGATATTTATACTTTAATTTTTTAATATTCTCGATTGCCTGTTCTCCCTTTTATGATATAAAAAATAAGTTTGTAAAAAACTGTCCTATATGATACATAGGATTTTGTGGAGCGTCTACTTTATGCAAAGACACAAACTAAATCTTACCCAATTTAAGGTTATGAAAACTAACCTCAAAGTCAAATAGGCACTCCAGCTTTTTCGCGTATAACTTCTAAAGTACAAGGAACAGAAAAAAATGTTTCAATCAAAAGTTTAATGGTGCACTAAGCGCTGAAAACTGGCACGAACAAAATTTTGAAAAACTTTAAATAAAATATCTGACGAAAGAAACTTTCTTATGGCGTTTAGTGCGCCATTAATCTTTTGTTCCAAACATTTTTTCTGTCCCTTGTACTTTAGGAGTTATACCCGAAAAAGTGCGAGTGCCTATTTGACTTTGAGGTTAGTTTTCGCACCCTTAAAGAATTGAAACATACCGAATTTGCATTAAAAATATTTTTATCCGTTCAACTCGGCTCCCCCCAAGATTAAATCCTAAGAGCGCCAATGGACAGAACTCTGTGAGAACTGAAACTAATTTCTGCTTAGGATCTCGCGTGGTATCGACGAAACATTATTCACTAAACCCGCCTGTAAACCTCTCGCGGCCGTTAACACGTATTTCAATTTACAGTGCAGTGTAATATATGCGTAATATATTCTATCGGAACCGGTGAGAAGCTTCGAAAAATAGTGGATACTTTCGTTCGGTGATTTACCGATTGGCTCTCGCTTTATTTTCCGCGGGATCGCGTTTAAATCAACAACGGCGGCTGGTTGCGCAGCCATATACGGGATGTCTACTTGGAAAATTACGAGACCCTTGGTGTTTTAGCAACAGGCCTCTATTGCTCGACAAAGGAAGGAAATAGGAAAGACGGAAAGACTGTGCGCACGTTTTTATGCGAGCAGACGTAACATATATCGAGTATCCTGAAAGCATTTTCAGCCACTAAAAGCACCCAGACGAAACCTTGTTGCTTCCCTTCTATGGAAAATTCTCCCGCGCGTTTGTAAAGAGTGCCACGCCGTTATCAGCTGATGTAATTTTTCTTATGAAAAGGGAGCAAGAAAGGGGTGTAATAAAGAAAATTTTTAATATTACCACGGTGAACGTTTATACGCGCTGAGAAGGATGATATTGCATAATTTTCTTAATCGTAATACAATGCGCGGGTCTCTATCGACCCACAAGGAAAGACCCCAATCAGGAACTTCAAAAAATTCTGAGACTTTGTGATTATGTAGGGGATTTCCTCCTGATTACGACGCGATTTTCGTTTGCTGCCCAAATTCACTCTAAGCGGGTGAAATTGACCCCTTAAGGTAGTTCCTAACCAACTAAGTTAGCCAAATTAGAATTGGGTAATAAACGATAAATGTAAAGTAGTATGATACTATAGAAATAATAATAATAATTTTTAATATCATGTATATATATTTTAAACAGTTCAATGTAAATATAAATAATTGTAATATAGAAAATAGAATATTAAATTGGTTAGCGTAGTGAATTGGAGCAGCAGATCTGACAACGTCGCATTCGTTCGGAGCAGGGTTGCCAGGCGTACTGAAAAAATGGCGGTGTGCTGGCCTATATGACGTCATACGGTTTAGGAGAAGGGGAATACTTATATTTGATTGGTGACGCCGTGACGTCATGTCAACGCCGAGCCAATCCAAGCTAAGTGACGTCATATATGCCAGTACGCGTACTGGATCGCCTGGTAACCCTGGTTCGGAGCGTCTTTTATAACCAAAATGTCAGCAAAATGTTCAGATGAATTTGAATCGTCGTTCGCTATTTAAATGTCTAAACACATCGATTGTGCGACGTTGCCACGTTGATTGCTCTACGTAAGTTTCTGAAAAATTTGCACGTAAACCTATTTTTTATGGGCATTTACGAAGAAACTATGTGGTCAGTTTTGCAGGAATTGATAAATTCATTTCCTGACATTTCGATGTACTTTTGTGCCAATTTTGGTACATTTCTTGAATATGGTTTTTCTGTTTCAGAGGAAAAACTGAAACTATAACCCTCTTTTGTTGACTCCGCCGTATGCTACTGTGTTAAAATGCATCAACTTTAATTAACAATTTCTCGATAACTATGCGGTAAATCGATTTTAAACTCTGTACAAGGGTTTCTTGTATTCCAAATTAGTTTTGCACGAAATTTGAAAGAATTCTTGAGTTTAGTAGATTATTCAGGAACTACCTTAAATTTCGGCGATTTTCCGATTTTGTGTTACAACTCGCGAACTGTAAGAACTGTACGTTACCAAATGATAGTCCTAATTAAAAGAAGTAACTTCTGTCTTGAAACTTTTTTTCTAGCTCTTACAGATTGCGAGTCAGAAAGTAAAATCGGAAAATAGCCGGATTTTCGGGGGTTGATTTCACCCCCTTAGAGTGAATTTGGGCAGCAAACAAACATTGCGTTGTAGTTAGGAGGAAATCCCCTACGTATTCACGAAGTTTCAGATTTTTTTGAATTTCCGGGTTCGGGATCTTCCCTTGCCAGTCGCGTTCTGATTCCTTTAACCCTACTACAGCCCTCGGATCTTCTTTGACCCAGCCGTATCCTCATTTGTTTGAAAGCTTCTCCAATTTTAAGAAAAATTTAAATAGTGTGCACCTATAGAAGCATAGGTATCCTCTAGGGTTTATACAAAAACCGACTTTTGAAAAAAAAACGTTTTTCGAATTTTCACAAAAAATATATTTAAAATAAAAAATAAATATTTATACTTATTTTAAAAAATTTCAGATCTTTTTATATTTATTGAATTACAAACGTATAACAAAATAAAATATAATCTACCTATCTATACAAAAACCAAATAAATACAAAAAATAAAATAACTAAAATCCGTACAATTTTTGAGTTCATTTAATATTTATGGATCCACAAAAATATAACACAGTAAAATATAGTGCATACCAAACCAAATGAAAAGAAACGGAAATAACTAAAATCCGTACAAAATATAATTTATAAATCTTTATTTCATTTAGTATTTTTCTTCCGAAAATATGAACTCATGAGGATTAGTTTTACAGTAATCTGTTACCTACTACAATATGCTTGTGTCCGAAGCGATATAAGGTCAAAATGTTAACGTTTTTAATTAAATAATTAATTCATTTTTACATATTAATTCTAGTACATAAAACCGGTGTTTTTTTTTAAATTTAAAAACCGGTTTTCGAATTTTACAAATTTATAAAAAAACCGGTTTTTAAAAACCGACAAACCTGTAAAAACTTTTGTTGCCAGCCAGATGCAAAATCGACCTATTTCTACCATTCTCCTTTTCAATAAAAACAATAGTTACGATTACTCAAAGTTGATAAAATTACAAACTTACACACGATTCAGTAAAAAATATTGTGAATATAATTTCCACGAAATGTTAAATTAAAACATAACGCATTAGACAGTGGTTCTGTCATAGTAGATAAAATCTTTTTCCTCGACGGCATTAAATATACGCCAAAATAGTCAGAATTCAAGTCAACTGCAATTGCCCCGTTTATCTGAATCTACGAAATTACGTTGTCCGGGGAAGAAGACGACGGAGAACGTACATATAAAACAGACCGTCCTGAAAGCATTTTGCCCGTTAAAAGCATCGAAGAGAGAATTCGTTCCATTTTCTATGAAAAAGACGCACGGGCGTCGTGAAACGTGCTCAATCGTATCCATCAGGTATAATCGACCCTGAAAAAGGACGATTAGCACACAACTTAATTCGATGGAAATTAAGAGACGCTGTTTCCTTTTGTTTAAGATTCTGCCAGTTAATTCGGAGAGTGTTGGGGTTGAATGGAAGCAAAAACCCTTTGGTAGACTTATTGCCATAGGCTAAAGCTATTTATTCTCAACAATAAACAACTATATTCTTTTATTAACTTTTCGGTATCCATTATAAAAATAATTTTAGTAATTTTACAAAATTATTTCGATTCGATGCTCAGCACACCACTTTGGTACTGAAGATTTAGTACTTTTTTTTATACATGTTACATATGCCAATTAGTTTGATTTGTGCACAGTTATATTTATCAATGTACCTCAGAAAGAATGCGGTTTAGTCTTTTACATGAATTAATGTAGAAAATTCTTAAGTAGCAAATTGAAGAAGATTTGTAACTTAATGCAGCTAAATTACTTGCAAATACAGTTGATCCCGGTTAAGGTGACAATTTCAGGGTCCAGGAAGTATCTCTTATTCGAGGTGGCATGCGAATCTCACACCTCCGATTTCACGCTTCACTGAGTTTTATGGCATTCGGCGCTCGAGAATAGGGGACCAGGCAGACAAGGGCTAGTCACTAAGAAGAGAAGAATGTCAAGTTCCGCATTTCTTATCGGATCTTCACGAAAATAACACCGAACCATTCCCGGTGTTTTCCCGATTAAAAGACACCAAGTTCCACGTAAATCGGACTATTTTTAGCGAAGTTGACAGTAAATTCTACAAATTAACTTTGTATGTAATTTCGTTAATTATAGTCCGATTTACATGGTCATTGGTGTCTTTTAATCGGGGAAAATACAAGGAATCTGTTGTTGTCATTTTCGCGAAGATCCGAGGAGAAATGCGGAACTTGACATGCTTCTTCAAGGATGCATAAACATGGTCCAAATTTCAGATGAATCGAAATGCTAGTTTCTTAAAAAAATCATAAAGTTTGCTATGTTTTTAGTCCATAAAACAGGATTCCTCCTCCACCGAGGTGCACTGTACAAGGTGTTCAAAAAGAGATGGTCAATGCTTTCAGGGATTTGTAAAAAAATCTGCCGCAAAATTCTTTATAACGTTGAGAATTAATGTTAATTTTTTTACATCGACATATTCTGCTCGCTGAAAGGAGAAAAAGTCTAAAAGGAACCATATATCACAAACGCACCGTTTCCTAAAAAAAAAATTCAATAAAATTTCGGCCTGGAATATTGAAACCATTTTTCACGTTTTTTTGTTTTTAAACGGTGCGTTTGCGACGTGTGATTTCCTGTAAACTTCATCTCACTTCAGCGAGCAGAATACGTTGATTTAAAAAAAAAAACTTTACAGCGGTGTAGATTCATCCCCGAAAGCAGTGGCCATCACTTTTTTAACACCCTGTACTTAGTATTCCCTGCACAATTTTCGCAATTAATTTACTTATCACTTTACAAACACGCAGAGAAACGTCCGATATGTATAAATATTTATATATTTATCTGCACGAAAATTACTCAGAAATTATAATACCCTTGAATTTTTGTCAACAATCGCTCTGTACACTAATATGCCAGTTAGATTAAGAAGATCGTGCAGCAAAGTGACAGCAATTTTAAGCTGAATGATACAACCTATTTAATAAACAACTCAGACGCTTAACCAACTGTCAATATAATTAATTAAATTCGCTGGCGTAATTAACAAAAACCTAATTAACCCACAACAGAGAACAATAAAGTAAACTTGAAGTACTGAAACAAGGAACGAAAATGGTCACACGGTTGAACCCTCAGCCATCGATATAATTTTGGGAAAACAGATTTCGACCTACATTTCCTCGGCGAGAAGTTCGCATAAAATAAACAGGAACACCGGCAACATCGTCGGAGGCAGCCGCGACAACGATTGAGAGGGAAAAAGGGCGGTTGAAAGGGGGTGTAGTTCAAGAACGAGAGAAAGAGAATCGCGGAGCGGGGGCGGTGGAAGGTGGGGAGCGATGACAGGAGCGGAGGAGGAAGTGGTTTTTGTGCGTGGGACGATAAATTTGGTGGGTGCAGCATTTTGTCCCCGAAAACCTATCGCAATAAATACGCGGTACGTCCACCGCGCGGTTGAGCCGCCGCGTTATACTCTAATGCAGTGCATATGGAACAATTTATAACGCTTCAGTGTGGGTCCGCGGGCGCCTTTTTTTTTCGTCGCCCCTTCGCTCGCTATTCACCACCTATTGTTTCCGTATTGCTGAATTATTATTTCGTAATTTGCCCTTTGTCCTTGGGAACGGGCGCGCCTGGGACTGCGCCGCATCGATTGCGGCCCCTTGGAGAGGTACTTAGCACGCGACTAGATCAACAACTATGTACACAGAGATCAATGAATTTGGGATGAGAGGGTTGAAGCAAGCTGTTGACACACAGGCTTCTCTTCTTCACCTCTGTACATTATATATTGCAGTGTTTTATTTGCTGCGTGTACTGATAATGCGATTTGATTGAGAATTCTATTTGTTTATCAATAGTGTAGGAAACGGAAAAAGGAAGCCTCGGACGCGGGACTCGAACCCGCGATCTCTCGATTCGTAGCGCACTGATCAGCCGCCTTAGCCTACTCGGCTACCGCCGACTTCCCCTTCATGGGTGTTCCGTGTCCTCCTCTTATGTTATGGGGGTTCCTAATCCCACACTAGTTGTCACTTTTGTGATGGAAAACTTTTCGGCTTATTGCCTTCGAGCGTATATGAATATTCAGGGATGAACACAACTGCTAATGAGGCTACTTTGAATGTCCACTGACAAAGGGTCCAATCGATGTTTATATAGCGGGTCGAGGAATTAAGCAACAAGCGTGGGAATAAATATTGCAATTAGTGAACATGTGAGGTGCTGGGAGTCGTACAACTACATTTTTTTTCTGAGTTATTTAGGTAGGTGTATATTTAGTGTTGAGTTCCTTGTGTTGTATCAGCTAATTATGAGGTTTTCAATTAATTTCGTGGTGTGTGGATTGTAGGGTAAATTCAGGAGAGACGCCACACGTATATAGGAATTTGGCGTCTTTTTTTGCAGTTTCGAATTTTTTTTATTGTATATGAGTGCCTTGTTGTAATAAAAAATAAATCATTTCAATTAAAACGAAATCCAATTTGTTATTGGCTCTCAACCGAAAAGCGTGGCGTCTCTCCTGAATTTACCCTATCTATTTACTATCTCTCGATACTGTAGAATATTAAGATCTAATTACGACTTAACCTAATTCAGATCTACGAATTTTTATAATATTATTACACATGTTGTATCTTATTATTATTATTTAGGAGGCCGGAAGGCAAAAAATAAACCCATTTACTACTATTATTATTTAGGAATAATTAATCGTATTTAAATTTCCTAGTGGTAATGTACCAAACTATTTAGACAGTTATGTTGTGATAGTAACGCGTGAAACTCCTCGGGCACGATCTTGAATAAACGCGGTACGAAACTTTAAATTTCCTTTTTATCGCAACGTAACTCATTAATCTCAACTGTGTTCTATCACGTTAATTTTTGACAGAGAATTAGTGTACGCGAATCCTCCCTCGCTACATCACAGTCTTCAATGAACCAATTACAATTTCGTCATACACCCTCACTTACATAAAATGGAGTAAACTCGTACGACATGCCGGAATAGAAATCTGTATACAAATTTGTTTAGTAGAAATTTAAATAAAGTGTATACATTTTTTTACTTCATTTTGCTTCCTCCGCGACGTCCCTTAAGTATTAAAGGGACCATATTTTTTAGGGACACCCTGTATATTAAAAATTCTATATCACAAATTAAGACGCAATTGTGACAAATGAAGTCTTCCTTATCGAAAACGCGATTGTTTCTTGGCAAGGCTGTGATTGACATGTAAGATAAAAGCTACCACCTGTGACCGTGACCCACGAGCAGAATCGTTGTCAGGAACGTTAATGTTAATCACTCTCTATTGTGATTTGTGTTGGAGTTAAACAATGCATTGCACGGCAATGCCTCGTATTGAAAAGAGTATTATATTAGCAGGTGACAGTCGTCACATCTTTTAATTACGAATCTGATTAATGAACACAAAAGTCGTATATAATAGAATAATATAATTTTAATATAATATAATATTGTTTATTAATATGTTATAAAGAATAATACTACATAATAGGCTTAATACAAGAGAGCGTTGTTAAAAGCGTATACATTTGGAACCAACAATCGAAGATCGGGCATCCCCGGCAGACCTGCGTCCACAAGGCGCATCTTCATTGTCCATGCAGGAAAGACGCCTTAAGGCTAATTTCCAACATATAATAATATAATACCCTGCTGTATTCGGTTCATTGTTTGAACCACTCCAAGTATTCAATTTTGCATCCCGCTTAGTGTCTGATTTCAAAATGAAAAATATCTCTTTGTATTCTAATAAAATTTACTTGGAGGTTATTCTTACTAATTCGGGTTAGTCTTACTGCAAAAGTAAAAATGAAAAATTGGTAATTTAATTCTTAGAAAGCATATTAAAAATTAAAATACTGTTTACCATATGTTGAAACATATTCTATCGCATGTATATCACCCTGGCTACCGTTCAAACTATTACACATACGTAACAGTTAACATACCAATCGTCGATACGTAGGAGAACGTGGCGTTACATTTTGGCGGCCATTAATTCTATTACGCAAATTTCCGATGCTTCTGACAAAAGCATCTCGCATGTCCGTGCCGCGAGATCGCGTTTCATTCGACGGGGGGATCCCATTGTTTCTCCGATACTTTTCTCCATTTCGCGGTGCTATCAAACGGCCGAGCAGTTTCGATTTTAAAAGCATCCCTCGCGTAAAAGGGTTTCCCGCGATTTTCACCCGCGCCGCCCCGTTTCCCTCCTTAATACGATCGTATCGCGGTGCAAATGCGACAGACTGGAGAGCAAATGCATTGGCAAGATTCGCCGATATGCCGTTTCGATGATTTTAATGCACCGCCGATTATCGCCGCCCGGAAATCCCCTTTGTCTTCAATATCTGGTGATTCCGAAATCGCTCCTTTTACTCCTTCCGCTCCATTAAAGATGGCGTAAAGGCAAGATCCCATTGGCGCGACCGCGTGCCGCGCGCAGCTTTCGAGGGCGCGCAGGCCGATTTGCCGCAAAAGACGCTCCCGCTGGTTTTACGGGATTCCCCGCGCACGGGATGCAGATGCGCGTTGTCGAAAAGACGGAGAAAAGTGTGTGTGTTTCCACAAATGTACTCTTTACTTCTGCATATCACTTGCACGTGCGTATTTGTTGTCTATTATTATTAGTTTATATATTAACGCAGGCAATAACGTGGAAATAAAATTATTGCTGTAAATAGGGTAAATCGGACCACTGTTTTTAAAGCTGGAATTTCGTCTGTAATTAATTCAATATAAAGCCGAGGGTTTTGCTTATGATGTTCCTTGTATATTAAATGAGTTCACAGTGATAATGTTGAATAACACAGAAATTATAATACTTTGTTAAAAAATAAGCATGTAAAAAATTATAATAATGGTCGAACCTATCCTCCCATACAACTTGCCTAAATCGTACCCCTGGTGCTTCTTTTAACTTAAGGGGACCTTCCGGTCTAGAGCCCAAAAAAATAGGTGATTTTTAGGAATTAATTAAAGGAAAACTACTATATATAATTTAATGGGACTTTTTGCATTGTATTAAGGATGTCTTAAGTTATAGAAATATATTTTTTGTTTTATTATTAATTATTGCAGACGGCCCTGGGGAGTCGTTAAAGTCAAGGCGTCAAAAAATTGATCCAAATCGGAGGGACCTGTATCTCCAAAAGTTATTATCCGATTCGACTGAAACTTATTTTATTTTGAAGATTATACTTCTGGCTAGGGGGGGGGGGAAACTAGAAAATATTAAAAAAATGACATTTTTTTTAGAAAATAACGACACTTGAAGTTTGAAATCACTTTTCCCTGTACTTTTCGTCCTTTCAACGCCTTTGAAAATTATAAATTTTCAATTTTTTGTAATTTTTCTAGTTCCCCCCATAGCCACAAGTATATTCTTCAAAATAAAAAAAGGTTCAGTCGAATCGGATAATAACGTTTCGAGAAAAACGCGTTTAAAGGTTTACGTGAGCGCCGAGTGCCCGGTTGTTGCCCATGCATTTGCCCCTACTCAAATGCCTATAACTTCTGCAATTTTACAAATTTCAACAAATCCTTTTAAACACGTATTCCTAAAAGGTTGAACATTCGAAAAATGAAATAAAAAAAAAATCGACTTTTAGACCGGAAGGTCCCCTTAAGACAGTCACATTCGCCCCTAGCGGCAGAATGTGTAAACACCGGTTAGCCATTCACCATGCCGTCACACCACAAAAAAATATAAAGCAGGTCAGTTTCTCGGGTACTTTTCACTAAAATTTTGCCACGATTCTTAAAGATTTTGTACAATTTTCCATTTGTGAGAATCAGCGAAAGAAATTTCTATGTGAAACTACGTCTATTTTCAAGTGTATTTCTTGTTTTGACATTAACGAACAGTGCCCTATATTTTAGCGCCATAGATTGGAATTCAAATTGACCTATGTGCCTATTTCAAAAGAAAGAAAAGAAGAAGAAGAAAGACGATGAAAATGAAAGCTGGTTTTGTAAATTCTGTCGAGAAAATAGACAGGGAAATATAATACAATGCACGCAGTGCAAAATGTGGGTGGACGAGCTTCGTGCGAGAATGGATAGAATTACTTTCGAATATGTATGTGACGATTGTAGTAATTAAATTTGAAAGTACGAATTAGGATAAGTATAATACGATTTAGGAACATTAATCCTAAATCGTATTTTTCCCATATTAAAAATAAATCGTTTTTATGAATAGAATAGTTGATTATTTTTTGTTGCTTGAGTTTATAAAACTGTTTATTCTATTAATAAAGAGTTGATTACCACTAATTTTCTTTCATATTCCCTGTTATTTTTCATGTAACAATTTTTCATTTGTTCTGAAGGGGTACAATTTAAGCAAAAGAAAAAGTGAACAAGCTGACTTGAGTCCCTAGCACGGTGAATAGGCTTCGGCGACGGCGGCGAAGTGTAAGTCCCTTGTTTCGGTTGCTGCATTCAACAGCCGGCGCCAGACAAACACAAAGCAAGATGTGTAGAAGAAGACTAGTCTTATCCACGGTTTTCGGCGTGCGCGGCTGGCAAAGTGTCGGCCCGTTTAGTGCGTGCTGCCTCGTAAAATATACCCCTTCAAGTGCTCGCAAAGGTTGTGCGCGGCGCCCAGTTGCGCCAATGGGACTTCGCCTTAACAGTCACTACTGCTGTTACCGCGGCGCCGCGCGCGGCGGTCGCATGAACTTCAACGTACATATCACGGTTCGCCGAGTTTTCGTAGGGTGTCAATTAATCCTTGTGCACAGGGCGTTTCACCTGAAATATCTCTGCTATACTTAAAGTTTCTTAAAAGTCTTTCCTACGAACGTTGCAGAGTTTTGCGGGGGCCGACGTATAGTCACAATAGTTTTATTCTGTCGGGAGGTGTTCGTGAGAGCCGAAGGTCAACTTTGTTTTTTAAATGGAATGCTATATTTTGGTTGGTGGTAACCGATAACCACTTTAAAGACGAATTCAACGATCTGTAACAATGAGTCCTTCAAGATCACTAAAGGTCCTTTAAAAAAATGTATAAATATGAAGTTTCATCTTATTAATATTAGAAATGAAGGAGATAATTTGGTGTTTTGATTCTGGCTGAACACTCCGGATATTTATATACGTATTAATTTCATTCACAGCCCACATGTGTGGTTGCTTTTTTCTCAATTTTTCCCGCCGTTTTGTTTCTGCATTACTATGGGCGAGTTCCACTTACGCTCAAATCGCCCGTGAGTATCATTAGGGTAAGTTTCCTTATACGCGACTGGACGCATCGTCAAGAATTTCAAAGTCGATTTTCTCGAAAATGAAGCGCGATATCAAAAAATTTTATTCCTTCTTCTCGACTTACTTACTTGTTACAAGTCGAAAAGAAAGAGTAACTTTTTTTCATATCGCGCTTCGTTTTCGAGAAAATGGACTTTGAAATTCTCGACGATGCGTCCAGTCGCATACAGGAAAACCTGCCTTAATGAAAATCACGGGCGATTTGGGCGTAAGTGGAACGCCACCTATATTGACGATAGATATTTCTGGTTTGTCGTTTCGAGATTTTCTAATCAGCTGGTAAATTGTTTAAAACCGTTAGTACAATATTATCGAAAGCAGACAACAGAATTTTTGTAAAAAATATACGTATTACATGCAATTAGTTAAAAACAATTTATGGAGGGTATACATAGTGGATAAAATTCTTAACAATTTGCACTATAGTTCGATTACTTTTAATGAATGTATTACGTTCGGTGACGGGCCGTAAGGTTTTACGAACTTTAAACAACAATTAGTTACCATATGGTATGTATGTATCAGTATAGTTCTTTCAATCTGCATTCACTATTTTTATTATTTATGTGTAATTTAGTATCAAGGCTATTTTTATTAATTTATTTCATACCGGTGATTATTATTTTAGTGGGCGTTCAGAGAGTTTTTGTTTATATTGTTCCAATTGAATGAATTTTACTCCTCTTCAATGAAAAGAATATAATTATTATGAATCGTATGTATTTTGTTTATAAGTGTAAAGAAGAATTCTGTTCTAATTCTAAAGAACATTCTTTTGTTTGAAAAATATTATTTAAATAATATTACCTTATACAGCAGGCTTTTAAAGTTTAATAGAAGTTGAATATAGTTTTCTGTCATTATTTATAACAAATCAGTACGTAGATTTGTAATGCTGTTAAGAGTCATTAAACAGGTTAATTTATGGAGAAATGGAGAATGTGACTTTAACAAGGCTATAAAGTACTGTTTTCGAGAATAATAGCAGACATAAAATTGGTAAAATATAGCGTTTAGAAGTATAACAGCTTGGGAAAGATTGAGTACTTTAAAACGAAGCAAAGCAAATTCCCTCCCCCGAAGACTATCGCCGAACTAATAAATCTACTTAAACTGCCTTCCATTAACAAGTTCCTTGAGAAGTTCACCTTACAAAAACCTACTTAATAAGCTGCATAATAGTTAAGAAGTAGCGGAACCCCAATGCCACTAATTACTGATCATGAATCGGCGATGTTCTATCGCAGGAAAAGTATTCCTGCGACGTTGGCATTAAATGAAAGAGATTTAATTAACCAGATTGCCTTCGTCCCATCTACGGTTACTAATTATGAAAATACTGAAAACTATTATTATTATGTTCCTGAAATTAAAGCAGAATCTTGCATATTTTTTTATTAAAAAATTATTCACTAGCATGATCTAGCTAGACAATCTTTATTTCTACTTACATAGTAAAATTTTAATCTTTCCTCGGAACAAAGCAAAATGAGCATTCAAGACTTTTCAGTAATTTATTATATTATATTGCAAGTGACTCAAAAACAATGTTATTTGTAAAGAATATAAAACTACGATAATTAATTATTGGTATTGTATCATTACGTAAATAAAAATCAAAACGTCGCAAAATCGAGTGGTTAGTTAAACGATGTTGTGTTAACCAACATTTCCGTTAAGCGTTGCTCCTCAAACCGAGTTTCTACTCCATCATTTATAGGATATTTTACGTTAATGAATGCGTGAGCGAACGTCGGTTCCTACCGTGATTACCGCGTTTTCAGCGATTATGAAAAATAACAAAGAGAACAGAGTTCACTGTGAAAGTGTGAAATTCCCTGGTTAAATTTGATGTAATTTCATTTCACCTCAATATGAGTTTAATTAATACATTGTTCCCCGCAAAGAAATATATTCTCAAGTAATACTCATTAAAATATATTCTACTGTACAGTTGGCTTCTATATACAGGGTGTCTCAAGTAGACCATGTCACTGATTTACTTTCTCTAGTTGCAACGACACGAGCAATATTTCCTACGTATTTTCAAAATTTTCAAAGACCTGGCACGCTGTAGAAATTTTTTTTTCAGAGTCAATACTTCCTCCCCAGAATTGTTAAGGTCACCCATGTTTCTTTACAGTAAGTAACATGGATATGCATTTAAATATGTATAATAGCAGAATCTTAAATTGTCTTTGAACTCTAAAATTTAGAGTCTAATAAAATATGCAACTTATTTTCTTTGAGACGCTATTGTATATCTGTATGTGGTGCAAAATAAAATTAACGTTTATAGTGTGATATGCTCAAAATGCTCCGCTACAAAATCTCCGCCGCAAATTAAATTTCGCAACAGAACCGTAAAAGTAACCTAATTGACAAGAAGTGCCAAGAAATTTACAATAAAATGGAGTTTCTGAAAACGGTTAAAATAGATGCATGATGCTTCCATTATATGTTTCTATTTAGCAATGCAACACAGAATTAAGTTACATAACATATTATTAAACTAGTTTATGACACTCCTTCATACACGCAAGCTGATCCTGCCACATGACCACAAATACAATGCGATCAGACGTCTAAGGAAGACGCAGATACCCCGTGATGCATTTGTGGTTGTTCGGCACGAATCATCGGTGTCCTCCGTAAAATACGCTCATCTATAATGCAGGAATATCGTAAATATTATAATTCGTTAACATATGTTAATTTGTTATTTTGAGTGAGTGAGAGTTGGACTGTATCTCGTTTAATAACCGTGCAGCGTAAAATAATAAACAAGAGGATTTGAGGGAGTAACAAAGTGCTATAAATACACGAAGACATAATTAATTTATAATTCTAATTAAACATTTGTATGTTAAATTGCCAAATCATCCGCGAACCGGCACTCACCGAATGGAACGCAACTTTGTGGGTTTATAGAGTGACTCGAGACAAGAACAACGGTGTGTTTCATTTGGGCCCTATCGCCTCTTAAGCGGGCGAAAACTAACCTCAAATTCAAACAGGCACTTCCACTTTTTCGCGTATAACTCCCAAACTACAACAGACAGAAAAGAATGTTTCAAACAAAAGTTTAATGGTGCAATGAGCACTGCAAACTTGCGTGAACAAAATTTTGAAAAAGAGTTTAAAAAAAGTACCTAAACGAAAAAAAAAAATTTTTTTCAAAATTTTGTTCGCGCAAGTTTGCAGTGCTCATTGCACCATTAAACTTTCGTTTGAAACATTTTCCTCTGCCCGTTGTAGTTTGGGAGTTATACGCGAAAAAGTGGAAGTGCCTATTTGACTTTGAGGTTAGTTTCCACACCTTTAAAGGCCCGTGGGGCCCGAATGCAACACAGCGTTGTTCTTGTCTTGAGTCACTCTATAAACCCACAAAGTTGCGTTCCAATCGGCGAGTGTGGGTTCGCGGTGAACGCTTGTAAGTATAATTTTCTGCGAAAATCCGTGATAGTATCACTAAACGAGGCAACAATAAACGACATGAAAATGGAATCGTGCTATGTCCGTGATACAGCCATGAAAGGATGGCGGCAATCACACAGAGTTCTATAGCATAGAGTATAGAGGTTAAAGAAAATTTATTTTCGGGTGATTGGCAGAATATTTTTTTTTTTTTTCGGCGATGTGTGAGGTGGGGGTTGGTTGTGAAATCGATATGCCAATAATATTCGGGCAAGAACCATATGCCCATCCCCGAAATTCAAATTCCCTGGTCGACTATGGCGCGGCCGATTATCGGCGGCGACGAACCGGTAGGGGGGGTATATATATATCGGGTGATTAATGAGCACGCCGATAGATGCGCGCTCAACCAGCCTCTCGCACCCTCCTCCGATCGGCCATGGTCGACGGATAATTTATTAAGATTCAAAAGGCGGCAACCGAAACGCCACGGGCTTTCTGCCAGGCCACTGTTGCTCCGGATCCGACGGTAATCCAAGTTCACCGATGGATTCCCAGATAATTATGTTCGACGCGTCGTTGATGCAGCGGAAGTCCTCCAGCTGGCGCTATTTAACGGCGTTAAATTATTATTTCCACGAGGGAACCTTGGACTGGAAAATGGGAATCCCGCGGATCCGTCCTCGCGTGCGCTGAAAATGGCCCTCTCGAAATCCGCGCGTTTAAAGGGCGCGATATTTAACATTTTTCAAATTTCCGATCCATATTTCAAACTCTGTTTTTAGCGCGTTCATGAATATATACAAAGCTGCGAAGATGATGTGCGATGGTATTTCTGTTTGAAAGTATTGTTATACTTATACAGGGTGTCCTACATTTAATCAACGCACGCAAATATCTTAAATAATGATTCAGATGAATGTTGAATAGTTTCGCGGGGGACATTATTTAATGCGTATGACCTCCGTAAAGATGGAGGCGCTTCTGATAGTTAAAGGTCGTCAGCATCCTTTTAAATGGGATTGTGTATTTTTTTGCGTAACATTGTATTTTCAAGAAAGACGTAAATAGTGACTTATATTAGTGGAGGACATTTAAGATGATTTTGACAATTAATGCAGTACCTTTGAATAAATGCACACGTTCCTGAAACAAAACTTAGGAACTCATTCTCAGTATTGCACTATACCACATTATAGTACCGTGTCGTGTACTATACAGGGTGTCCCAAAATTGGGGGACAATCCGGAGCATGCAATATCCTGATGCAAGAAGACATCGAAAAGTCCTTTACCGTTTTGGGATCCGAGGCTTCGTTCTCGAGATATAAACAGTTGAATATTAATGGTGGAACTTACGTACCGCGCAGTTTAAAGCCGCGCGCACGTACCCGCAGGAGGCGCGCGTAGATACAGGTTCCCACACAGTAAAACCGACCGCACAGTGACGTTGCTAACTGCTAACTCATTTTCACGGTCTGTACCAGCACGGTCGACTCTACTCTGTGTGTAGGTCTCTATCTACGCGTGCCAGGGGTCCTTGCTCCGAGTCAGCTGTTTCGGCTTTAAACTGCGCGGCCCAGGAGTTCCTACGCTAATATTCAACTGCTAATATCTCGAGAACGAAGCCTCGGATCCCAAAACGGTAAAGGACTTTTCGATGTCTTCTTGCATCAGGATATTGCATGTTCCGTGTTTTCCCTCAATTTTGGGACCCCCTGTATATACTGATACTATATGTACAATATGCATACACGGTGTACTATACAGACGCTCTATAGGTATTGACGTGAATGATATGCGGGTTCATAGAGTGCTTTGTGTGGATACTCCCAAAATTATTTCCTAAGTAGTTTACACAGTTTGTGAGATGTCTTGTATATAGTAAAGAAATCGCAAGGGACATCCAAATCCGTAACCCCAGAACAGATATACAGGCAGGGCCCGATCTAGGAGGGCGCAAGCAGGGCAACTACCCCGAGCAACAGATTTGGGGGTGGTAAAATTGGTAGAAAGAGAAAAGTAATATCAATAAAAAAGTAAAACTTTTTGAAAAAGCGGTAGAAACTAGGTAATACATGTTTGTATTTAGTATCAAACTTATAAATTGTTTTTAAATCACCCATATAATTACTATTATACTAGGGAAAGGTGCGTATCTATATTAAAGATCTTTACAAAAGGCTTTTGTTATTCAAGAAATATCTAAAAAAAATTTCACTCACTGTCAAAAATTATATTTTAATGTAATTATTTATAATTAAATATAAAAGGCGGCAAAAATCATTTTTGCGGAGATCAGCGGAAGAGCTATATAAATCGCGCCCTGTGTACAGGTTGTTAATAAAAATGTGAGACTGTTCTTCAGGGTCGGTTCGAATCTACAAAGTATCTAATAAAAGAAGTTGGTATACGCATACATTTTTATTAACAGTTAGACTTCTTTTCTAAAATACTACAAATTTATTGTGAACTTATTCTTTGACAGTCGCAAAATTTTTCACTTTTTATCTACACCAATAGGAAGACACCTATTTAACATACATTGAAACAGATGAGAAAAGAAGATAAGGAAAAGCTGAAAAGATACTTTCTACACGAGGATCTCTATTATCTCTATTATCTATAATGACACCCATTACAGTGGATGGTGTCTCATGAATTCTTATCAGACACCACCGATGTCAGCTAGAAACAGGACCCAGAAAATAAGATGGCAACTTTCTCGTTCAATATTAATCTTACTTCGAATGCTTAAATTTCAAAAATTAAAACCATAACCCTGCAGTCTTCACTTCAACTTACGTTTAAGGTTTTTGGGTTGAAAATTACCAAAATTCACGAAACCCATGTTTTTAATTTTATAATGTTGCTAAAGGACGGAGGAGATGTAGAAATGTGTTTCCCTATCTTTTATAACATATTCTATTATACAAAAACAATATATTTATTCAAATATCTTCAAATTATTTATTCATAACAAGTTTTACATATTTGGTAAGAATACTTTTTTACATGTAAATTTTGTACATTTCCACGGTCAGAAATTCTTATACCGACCTAGAAAAAAATGTGCATCGTACTAGCATTCGAATCCCATAATACAATAATTAATTTATTTTTGCACTAATACAACTATTCTAGTCATTTTATGCTCCTTGATTGATTTCTGTCACTTGGTAATGCCTCTTTTACATTGGGTCGAAAAAGACCCCTAAAACCTAATGTGTAACAATTTTTGTTACTATCACGTCACATAAATCCTGAGAATTAACTTTTTATATAATGCTAGGGGAACAGAAACAAGCATATTAATAACAATCTCATTATTAATTTTTTGATAACATCAAAAGTTTTTAAAGCAATAAGAACGCGATGTGTAAATTTTATGCAAGCAGTAAGCGTCACATTAATGCAACAATATCCAGCTTTTTAAAGCAATATGCGCTTCACGATACGTTTGAAATGTTGAATGTTTCGAAATTTGCGTTAATCTTCAATGATAGTGATGCACCGCTCGCTGTGATTTGTAAAGCTTTACATGTACCAATTGAGATTTCGGATAAATCATTGTTCGCCTCACAATTTCCGGCAATTTTCACGATAATTTCACTGCAGCGACGAATATGCCCCGATCAAGGATAGCAGTATTTCCTTGGTTTCATTTTTTGTTGCGGTTGTTATTAAACGAGTAGATGAGAAACTTTTACCTTTAAGTTACTGAATATGCAAGGAACAAAAGTCAATGACTTACTTTATTCTTTACAGGCGTGTTGCACTTTATTTCAAATTTCGCTGTTTGCGTTTAGTTCCCTCAGTCTTTAACCCTCTAGGTACGGGGATGTTTTAAACTTAACGTAGAATTTTTTTGAGCGTTAAAATAGTATATTTTATACTTCGGATTTGGAAGCTACTCGTTAATATTTTTTTATTTTTTTTTTATTTGTTTATAACAGAAAAAAGTTTAATTTCGGGTTCTGATGGTACAAACAGTTTCTTCTCTGCCTACTAAAGGTCACTATACCTATCAAATCTCGATCTTATTGATGGAACGTAAATAAAAATGTGTTAGTCTGAATGGGACTCTGGAGTCCCACTAGTCCCTACAGGGTTAACTATAGGTACCTACTCCAAATCCCTGATTTCGGGAATTCCCGCGATTTTCGCCCTTATTCCGCGATCTTTAAATGTGTGTAGCTCAGAGCAACGTTAACCGATTTAGATGAAATTTTCAGCATGTATACAACTTACTTCAATCCACAAACGGGATTTTTGAATTTTCATTACAGGCTCAGAAAAAATTGTGAAAAAACGACTTTCACTATTTTCATCGCTATTCCGACCAGTTGCAATCTTTTTCAAAACGACGAAACACTGATTGACCAAACCTATGCATAAAGCATGGGTGTGACTTTGCTGATGCACTGTTTGCCAAACGCACCCGCACAGTGAGGCTCCGATTCACCGACAGGTCCCCCCATAATCCCTTACTCAAGGCGCGAATAGAAAGCGCGAGAACCGCCATCGAGCCCGCAGTTTGCCGGATCAGATATGGCATTCAACGAGGTTCGACCGTTTCGATACACAAAACGCGGGACAGAGCTGGTCTTGAGAGCTTCTCGATCCGTCATTTGCGTCCTGTTCAAGTAGTTTCAAGACACTTCCCGGCTTAATCGTCAGGTCGACCGTTCAAGGGCACTCGAGTGCCGCGGTAAGTGGTTCCCCTGCCGGCACTTCTTCATGCTCGGCAACTGGAAACAATAGATTTCGTTTCGAGGGGCTGCTCCTACATCACAAAAGAAGGAGAATGCAAACTGGCAATGGGGGCCACGCGTTTTCTTCACGCATCTGCTTCTCCGCGGCTCCGCCGGATCCTCATTCGCGTGCAATGAAGTGGCATTTCATTATGAGTCACGGCGAAGTCGCCGGGTAGAGGGTGCGACTCTGGAGACTCCTATATGATTTAAATTTCGAGTCTACTATTGGACCACCTATCGCGCGACAAACCGATGAAAGTGTAACACCCGCAAATAATGATACACAGTAAGTACTTTGGAACCAGTTGGGGAACTTTTCGAAAAGGGAACAGTCGCTAAAAGTTTGTCGCTTATTTTTATGGAATATGAGAATTTGTAAAGCGCGCCAAAAATAAGGGATACTTTTTAAACAATAATATGTTCCCCGCCACAAATTTTAACGAATTCGATTACACAGTTTTGTACAGCAAAAAAAATCATTAAATTTTCTTTATAACCATTTTTTTATATCTACTATAGTTTTCAAGATGTACTGGAAAATAGGAAAACACTCATTAACCTCCGGGGGTGTTGTCACCCCGAAGGTCCGAAACGGGTCAGACCAAAAATTGCCCGATACTTCCATTGAGGTCCTCTACAAACCTGCACAGTTTAAAATAATCCGAATGTTCGGGTGACCAAACTGCCCTTGCCAGTTGCCGTAATTTAAGTTTTGGGGATGAAACAGTCCTCCAGAATTTCACTCCCCTAATGCTATCTGAAAAAATATTCAAGCTGCAGGAAGGTTTTTTGAAAATATATTTTACGGTTTCCTCTTTTGAAGTAAGCTGGTGGTACAATTTTTAAACACCAAACGCGCTTCCCTGACGAAAATTCACAGGCAAAGGCGTTAAAGTGTGTGGCAAAGGTGTTACAAACAAAGGAGGTGTGAAGAAAATTTTGTCCGTTGTTTAATGAAGGTGGAACGAAACGTGCATGGCGAGGTCGTCTGTCATTGTCTGCGAGATCAATGGTTCTGCTTAAGGGGACTATCGTAATGCTCTCTCGCCAAAATTCGCTGCCGTTAAGCGTTGATGACTTTGCCTTGTATCTCTAAATAACCATTTCACGTTAAGGTATTACTCTTAAGCGGCCCCGCTTGAAGCGTTTGCGTTCCGATCTATCTCTCCTATCATGTGTCTGATAATCTGAATTAAGAAAATGGGGAATTACTTGAAATTAAATTCACACTTATTTACCAATACTAACACTAGAATATTTTCATCCCCAACGTCGTCGTCGATTATGTTCTGGCGATTTCTTAACCCCTCCCTCACCAAGTATAGGAATTCGAAAGATTTTACATCCCCCTACCTTGCATAATATTTTTCACGTTGAATTTTTTGAGTTATTAAAATTCTTCTGAAGGGTTATCGGTAGTCATGTTTAAAATTTTGTGTTGTACGAATGGTAGTGGTTGATTTAAATTGCAAGGTTCAAGGAAAAACACTGGGGTGCAGTTTTAAGATACGAAAATTAACTTTAATAATGAAACGCAGACAAAGAGTCGCCAGCCTGTCGTAACACCTACACGGCCATATATAACATATCCCTCGCTGTTGCTAACGGCCGCAGCGCCATCAGCGGACATTACTCGAGGCGCGCACGCTATATGTATATCGCTGCTGTTCTGGATCGGCGATTTATTCATTTTTTTAAAGGGATAGCAAAACGATAGAGCTGCAGTTTTGTTTTTTGGATGCTTTGAAATGGTAGATAGGACGTTTTATTTAAGGAGCACAGATATGTACATAGTGCTGATAGAAACAATAGAGTAGACATTGTTATTATTATTTTGTTATTGAAATTTACTAAAGCGTAGATAGACATTTTTCATTACTACCTACATACATAATTCGTTTTACTAAAAGGCCATATGTGTTAGAAATAATTTTAGACTGTGAATAGACTACAAAAGCTAAATCAATAAGAAATTCCACCAGTTTTCAGAATTTTGAAAGTAGGTACTTGCACTGTTGCCGTATTCTGTATAAATAATTTGACATACGATTTAATTTTTTGGCCTTAGAATTCGTGCTGCGAGCTGCTGCCGTAAACATGTCCTGCCTTCTCATATTCGTTCTATTCAAGAACATGAGTTAACAGTACGTAAGGAATTTCCAATAGAATAATATTCAATGCACAGAAAAATACTTAGAACTTTGAATTTTAATTTTCTGAATTTTTCCTAAGTCTGCAAAACCCACAATTTATTTAAAAACCTGCAATATCTTCTGTTAATATAACAATCTATGTTATTGTGAACGTGTTTTGTTTTATAACACTGAGGCTACATTTAGCTTTCAATATTGCTTGGAATAATTAAATCATTAAACAAATTAAGACACAGAAGGAATAAGTATAGTTTTAATATTTTTACATATATTTAAATATTCCATGTAAAATGGAATATTAATATTACACGTAACTTCTACTTTAAAAAACAAACGTTTCCTTTTACAGTTATAAGTTGCTACAACTAGAGAATATTTTTCAATCTCCTTGGCAAGTTTTATTTTTATAAAATTTATTGTTGCAGTACTCCATTCCTTTGATATTTCTATTGTACAAAAGTAAGTTTGTATTATCTCTTTTAATTATGTATCTTTTTGTTCCAGTTCAGTAAAATCCTTTCAACTTTTTGTGTCGTTTATGTTTATATTTATGTTTATGCCTATCTATAGAATAAATAAAAATATCATTTAAAAGCATCCTTTCTACTAACCAGATTTTTTAAAAATCAGACGCGGCGTTACAATCGTCCCTAGGGGTAGGGACAAAAGTGACAACTGACATATTTTAAAGGCTTATTTAAAAAAAAAACTGGTATAATATATTCAAAAATTTTCGATTTGATTATGTTGTTCAATAATCAAGGTTTGCCATCGCGTAGGAATGTTTTACAAATTTTACAAAATTTAAAAGTTTAAAAGTTACCGACTCAAAAATGCAAATTCCTAAGTTTGTCTCTGGTCTCATTTTGTGTGCTAATATTTCAGTGTCCCTTACATACACACTATTTGCAAATGGACCCATTTCGATCCTGATACTTACATAATCATTCAAGAATACTTATCGAGAAGTTAATTCACCAGTGACGACAACTAAAAGGCATGAATCTTCCTCCATGTGTCAGAATTAATCCGATTTTCATACTCTCAGTGAGCTGTGGAATTATGTTAACATATTCGCCTGTGACTGAATCGTCCGTGATTTCAAGAGATAATGCGATTTTTCATAAGCAACCATGGAATTGGAGCACAGTACCTCAATGCTATTGTATTTTACGGGGTGAAATGTTCTGAGCGCATGCTGTATGCGATTTGCAAGCTACACATATAAACAGAAATTCATTGATAATTTGATATTCAATGTGCGTAGAATATGCTCGTATCGGTCAAGCGGAACACCTGCATATTGATGTCAAATTGTAGTTGACATTTTCCATTGTAATGGACGGCAGAGAATGAACGGACCATGTGCATCTTGCAAAAGAGCACTTATTTTTGTGTTTCACCGTTCGCTGTTGTGGATGTATATATGTACAAACATGATGCAAAAGCTTTATTAGCAGTTATATTAAGTAGCACAGAACTCATTTCACGAGTTCAATATTTCATACTAGCAAATATACCCGCGCTTCGCTTCGGGCCTAAGAGATATTAAGGACTCCATGAAAATACAGTTCACCCCTTTTCACCCCCCTAGGGGTTGATCAGTGCAAAATCCTAAAATTGTTTTTTACGGATTTGTGTCTACTGCTGTATACCACCTGCGAGAAGCGCCCGGCCCGATCGCCACCTGGCGGTCGCGTCGCGTACTATCCATCCAGTAGAGAAGATTAATTTCTTAGTAATGAATTAATTTCCCTTCATACGTCATATCCCAATCCTTTAATTACATAGGGTGTACCAGCCCGAATGTCAAGGCGTTAGCTGTTTGAAACAGCCACGAAGATATGCCTGAAATATTCTTTTGTAATTTCCCGTTTTCAGACAGAGGTACCAATTTCTTTTAGCAGGACGAAATTGAGAATTCACTTTTGTACGTGGAAACTGTACTGAGTACTTTTGTACTGCTTTTTAAAGGAAAGGGGGATAATGTTAGAGTATTAAAATTATTAACTTGTAACTGTTAATACGAATATTAATATTAATTTGTTACTTAAGAAAGAATTTACGAAAAGGAAAATTTGAAACTTTTCTTTAGAAGGACTCGATAGCAACTCTTTATTGTCAATCATTCGCTGTTGTGTAGTCGACAATATTATCGAACATTATACAATAAATTAATAATTTCAATACTGTAACAATATTAAATAGAACGTGTCCATCAGTTTTCCCGAATTACAATAAAAAGTGTATTATCAAAAGTGAGTCGAAATTTTAAAATCAATTTTTCACGCGAGACTTAGCTTTTGTAAAAATAAGGGCAGAAAATAAAGTTGTTCCAGAAAATTTTACAAGTATTTGGGAATTTAATTCTTTTATGTACTACGTAATTAAAAAAATGTTGAAAATGTTGATAGCTGAGCTGTACTTTTCCATTTAATGACTCATTAATATTTACTAACCAGGGTCAAATTTATCTGTTACTCAAATACTATAGTAATTATTCTTAAATGCAATGAATAAAAATCGAACCAAGTGCTGGAAATCTTGGAGACTAAAATACTACTCCACCATGATTAACCCAACAGTCATGTCTTTGCTACAATTATCTTCACACTTCTCTGGTAAAATGTGGTGCATGACGTCAGGAAAAATGAAACCTAAGAATTTTGTAATTACAAGCACCAGCTGAAGTCTACTTGGCCTTAGTCAGACATGTCGAAGCAAAGTAAGTGCACGCTCAGTCGATGGAACAGCAAAATTATTTCTCTCAAGAATGAAGCCTCACAGGAAAAGAATTTTTGCCAAAATTTCCACAAATTTTTATACAGTGAATCTTCACTAATTTTATAATATCAATTTTTCGCTACCTGTCAGTCTATAATGTGATATAATTAAAAAGAAATAATGATGCTGACATGCAGCACAATAAAATGTAAAAATTTATTTAGTAAAAACCAAAATAGACTATTTGCTACGTATCGGCACAAATTAAATATAAAACAAAAACTTCCCTTGTAAAAATGAAGATAGCATCTAACTGTAAACGTGGTAACGTTATAATTCAGAATAGAATTGCAGAAACTAATGAATGAAACCGTACACTTCGCAATCCGCCATGTAATTTCTATAAATAAATTTGATATTTTATCTGTTATCGGATCGCACAAAATCGATTTCACGAAATTGTACAAACATTACAGTGTGGCTTCATTTTATAAAACAACCCGGAGCGTCGGACTTTTGATTAAAAATTACAGTGGTAAAAGTCAATGCCGTGCTTGGCATATATATGTATTTATAAAATTTTCGTTTTCCAAAACTTTCTCTCTCCTCTCGCAGCTATTAAAATTCCTACATTTATAGTAATAGCATTTTGCTTATATCCACTTTTAAACTCACTTACATTGAAATGAATAAAAAATTTGGATTATTTTTTGAAAACTCAAAAGCCATCCGTTTCGTAAATTTCCAACTATGTTGTGCAAGTAACAGTTGAACAGTTTACTGCGAAGAGGAGGCAGCTCTAAAATTTGAAAATTCACCCTGCCATAAAGAAAATATATTTTTCCTTACAATTAGTAACAGTGCTAACAAATACTTTAAAAATATACCTAAAAATATTTTGTTAACACTGTTTCTTCTCACCTTTCCAAAAGCCAATACATTTGACCCTGCCTCCTTGCTGCAAAGTCTCCAATTTATTTATTGTCTACGCAATTTTGGTAGGCACGATCGAAGGTAATGTCTACCAGCCGTGGAATAAGCGGGCGGCCTTGGTTTGCTTCTCCTCGCGCGGCATGGGAAAGAAGAGAAACACCGAGGGCTTTCCGCGCGTTATACGATCCCGCCGAAAGCTATCCAAACCTCTTTCGACCTCTCTCCTGAGAAAAGCTAATCCCATCAGAAGTTTTCAGTATGTTTATAATCCACTAATCGCTCGCCTTCCCCGGCACAATTTAAAACTTTCCTCAGCGCCGTTATCCAACCCGCTCTCATTTGCCTTCACCTCTTCAATTCGTCGTCCTTCACGGGCCCTACTCCTTAACCCGACTTCATTTTGCGGCTCATAGATTGCTGAATTTCAGAGTTACTTACCGCGCCTCTTGCCCTTTTTCCATCCATCTGCAGACCTGCCTTCCTAAAAAAAAACCTGGCGTTAGTGGTAAACAAAGAAGAACTTTAATATTGGGCAGCAATATTTCGCCGAGACTGATAATAAATAATATCGAAGCGCATTTCTTGTGTGGTACAGGAGCGGTGGGAAGCATCCACGCAAATAATGCAATACGCAGAAGCCGGGAGCAACTTATTCCGCGGGAGTATTAAAATAAGTATATCAAAGGCTGATGCTTTAAGAAACTCTTTGAAAAGTGCCTTTAAATACGGGCAAAAAGCGTGTGGGTAAATTGATACAGATGGTATATATTTGCCACAACTAAAATAATCACAAAGAAATAAATTATTTGTGGAATAAATGTTTCGAAAATTTTTTTGCAAGTAAAGATTGTACTAGTAGCTGAAATAGCTAACCCAGATAGCACTCGACGTCTATGAGCCGTCTTTAAGATGTCTGTTTCAGACATTCAAGACGTCTTAAAGACGTCTGCTATTTTCTGAAAGACGTCTTAAAGACGTCTATAGACATTTTTGAATGTCCTGAGTCAGTAAACCGTACGTCTTTAAGACGTCTCTTGAACAATTTGTAGACGTCTTTGTAAGACGTCTTTGAGACGTCTTATAAACGCCCTGTAGACGTCCATTTCAAATTTTCAAGACGTCTTAAAGACGTCTGCTGTTTTCTGAAAGACGTCTTAAAGACGTCTATAGACATTTTTGAATGTCCTGAGTCAGGAAACCGTACGTCATTAAGACGCCTTTTAAACGCCTTGTAGACGTCTATAAGACGTCTTTAAGTTGTCGTAAAGACGTCTTAAAGACGTCCATTTCAGACTTTCACGACGCCTCAAAGACGTCTTCGTAAGGTCTTGATTAGGCCTACTGCAGCTCTTTAAAGAGATATTAAGCGTGACTTGATTCGTGTTAATGAAATTAAGTATTTTGAAAAAAGAAGCCCGTCGAGTAGCTGCTCTTGTCCTCATTTGAGAGAGTCAACTTTCATGCTGCTCAATATTTTCGTTTCTTCATAAAAAACAAGAACGTCTTGCAATAGCGAATGATCGAGACATTTTTTGGCATATTCAAGTTCAAGTCGAAAATATAAATTTCCTTCTGCAAAAAACGCCGGTACTAGAGAGTGACGGTATATGATCTGCCCGGCTCTCTTATAGGCATGACTGCTGTAACCCATCTGCGAGAAGCGCTCGGCACGGTCGCCGCCTGGCGGTCGCGTACTATCCATGCGTCTTTAAGACATCTAAACGAAGTCGTTTAAAAAACGTCTTGGCATGGACGTCTTAGAGACGTCCTAAACTCTTACTCGGAAAGACGTCTTAGAAATGTCTCCGCACAGACGCCTTAAAGATGTCTTAAGGGGTTAGGACACAGTAACGAGCCAAGAAAGCAGACGATTTTTAGACGACGATCATAAGAAAAGTAAACAATCGATTAATATAAGGTTTTGTGTTTTAGTTCACTATATTATGAACTATAAGAAAAGCATATAATATTTACAAAATAGCATTTGTACGCCGTGCATTTAAAATGTCCATTTTTTTCGGATGACCAACTGATGGGCCGGATTCCGGCAAATCGGATGAACAGTAACAAAAACCCCAAAAATGTCATAAACTATAATATATTTCCTAGGCATTGACGATCCAACATTTTGAATTTTTTAATTATAGTACAAAATATAAACAAAAACATCACACACTTTTGTCGAAATTTGATCATTATTTTTCAAACATCGACCATTTTGTAAATTTTCGCAAAAATTGAAATGTTGGATCGTCAATGCCTAGGAAATATATTATAGTTTATGACACTTTTGGGGTTTTTGTTACAGTTCACCCGATTTTCCGGAATCCGGCCCACCAATTGGTCATCCGGAAAAAGAGGACATTTTAAATGGAGACATTGTACGGCGTACAATTGTTATTTTGTAAATATTATATGCTTTTCTCATAGTTCATAATATAGTGAACTAAAACACAAAACCTTATAATAATCGATTGTTTACTTTTCTTATTATCGTCGTTTAAAAATCGTCTGCTTTCTTGGCCCGTTACTGTGTCCTAACCCCTTAATATGGTCTAAGACAGCGGTGGCCACATCGGGCCATTTGGGAGTAAGGCCTCCATGCTGTTTACCGTAGCCGCGCGGAAGGGGAGCTCGAAAGCCAATGGTAACGTGGGCGCGTCACGGATAGGGAAAACTGTAGATGTGTAGGTAGCAGCGTGCGGCACAGGTTCGTACCCGTAGGATAGGCTTGAATGACTGGGTTCCTTGGGGGGCCCCGACGGGACCCCTTGTACACCGTCCACTGGAGGGTCGCTGGGGCCCCCAAGAATCCCAGTCATTCAAGCCTATCGTACAGGCATGAGGTTGCCCCGCACACTACTACAGTTTTCCCTATCCGTGACGCGCCCACGTTACCATTGGCTTTCGAGCTCCCCTTCCGCGCGGCTACGGTAAACAGCATGGAGGCCTTACTCCCAAATGGCCCGATGTGGCCACCGCTGGTCTAAGACGTTCAGACCAAAAACAGACGTAAAATGGACGTCTAGAAGACGTCGTGTGCTATCTGGGTAATAATACAAATAAAACTAATTGGTATTAAGTAAACGAAATAAATTGTTATTGAGTTTGATTATATTCTGAAAACCACTTACATACTTCCTTAAAACATTAAACCGTACCAATACGATTTGGACGTAACAAAAAGACGTTTTAAACACGTTCAGAAGAGGTGCAAAGTAACAAAACATGATGTAAGGCGTTCAGGCCAAAAATGGATTTTTCAAAGAAGTCGTGTGCTATGTGTTATCCCAGATAAGCGTCTTATCCCAGATAGCACACGACGTCTTTAAGACGTCCATTTTACGTTTATTTTTGGTCTGAACGTCTTAGACCATATTAAGACATCTGTAAGACGTCTCAACACAGTCGGTTAAAAGACGTCCTGTTACAGACGCCTTAAAGACGTCTGTAGACAGACGTCTTAGAAATGTCTCCGCGCAGACTTCTTAAAGACGTCTCAACACAGTCGTTTAAAAGACGTCCTGGTACAGACACCTTAAAGACGTCTCAACACAGTCGTTTAAAAGACGTCCTGTTACAGACGCCTTAAAGACGTCTTAAAGACGTCTGTAGATAGACGTCTTAGAAATGTCTCCGCGCAGACGTCTTAAAGACGTCTCAACACAGTCGGTTAAAAGACGTCCTGTTACAGACGCCTTAAGGACGTCTTAAAGACGTCTGTAGACAGACGTCTTAGAAATGTCTCCGCGCAGACGTCTTAAAGACGTCTTAATATGGTCTAAGACGTTCAGACCAAAAACAGACGTAAAATGGACGTCTTAAAGACGTCGTGTGCTATCTGGGAAATGAAGGTCTGCAGCTTTGGTTACGCCTTTAACATATGGGAAAAATTCTCAGTTTGGGAAATAATTTTGCGTGATGATGTATTGTTTGAAAGCAAACATTTAAATATTTAACGATTTTTAAGATTTTCAATAATAGGTACTTACACAGGATTGTGCTTTAAAGTAGACTAAATAATTATTCGCGATGTGTATTTGTCGATATTTCGCGGAAAGTTAGTCGAATCTATGCCTAATAGATTAAATCATAGAAATGTTAGAATTTGGGCTAATATTCTTTGCACCATCTTTGCCACTTCCACCGATATCCATACAGCACACTTTCGTTGCAGCAGAGTTGCAGGATCGTTGCAGTGCAATATTGCAACGCAACATTGATGCAACTATGCAGCAATAATAATTTTATATATATTAATTTTTTCCTTTTTTCTATTTCTTTTTACGGCTGGATGTTTTGTTTTAGTTTTTTCTTTGTTTTCTTGTACGCAGGCTACTATTGTCTTTATTGTCTAAATTGGGCTTGTCCCGTTATAAATAAATAAATAATTCTATGTCCGCCCCGTGCAATGTTGCACGGCAACGTCGCAGCAACGTTGCATCGACATTGCGCTGCAACCATGCAACACTGCAAGGTTACTGCAACCATCCTGCAACGTTGCCGCAACGAAGTGTGCTGTATGGGTAATAATTGGTACTTTTTAAATAAACTTGTGTACAATGTTGCCACTGAATGCGTCCAAAATAAAAGTACCTATATTAATCAAGGTTAATATTATTGTGCATTAGAATTTCGAATTCTTATCTTGAAGTTTGAAGTCGATTGAATGTGTAAAATATGGGGTGTAAATAAAGGGTGGACGGATACTTTTGTGAGTTACTGTATGCAAGACGTTATTAAAAATGATGTTCCACAGTAGATACACGTTATGGGTCGTGTAACGATTCCTGAAGTGTACCCATCCTGAAGATTTATGACTCCATGTTAAATTTACCGACGAGGAAGACTTTAATTTAGGCGATGGTTTTAATTACCAGTGGCACGATATGCGCAAGTAAAACAGATTCTATCAGAAAGGACAGGTGAAGTCATTACGTAGACTGCATTTTAAAAAGACGCAAAGGTAGAACTGGATATTCAAGAAGTATAAAAAAATACAAAAATAGATCTGTAGTCTTTTATCGATTCGGAAAATAAAAACGTCATATTTTAGCAAGACAATAAAAATCGTAACAAGCGGATATATTTAGAGCATAAAATATATTTATTCACAGCCCTTAAAGACTGATTTGTGTTATTATTCCGTAGCACTGTAAATAATGTAGGGATCGAATTTTTTAAAAAAAAAAAAAGGAAAATAAATTTCATTACCGTGCAGGAACTTCAGAACAATTTGTATTATATACAGGGTGTTTCATAGGAAGTTGCTGAAAGTAAACGGCTGCTATTGTTCTGTGCAAGCGCTTATTGCAAAAATTCAAGTGGTTTTTAGTAGATAAAGATTGGCAGTTTTATTCTAGCCGTGGCGGAAGTGAAAACGTTTTCGTGAAAATGAGTAACCTTACAACAAGGGAAGAACAATGTATCTCATGGGGTGCTACTTTCCTCGAGGAAAAAAGTTATAGTAGAGTTTATAGGGGGTTTCGTACTAAATATGGAAAAAAATATTTGGAAAAAGTAAGAATTTTTTTTTATCTCTTTTCCTAAGGAGGGAAGAGTGGCCTCCGAACTCACCGGATTTATACCCCTGGAACTATTTTCTATAGGGATCCATAACGGGCAATTGTTACGCTGAAAATACGGCAACTTTAGCCGAAATAATTGCAGCAATTAAAAGAATTATACGCGCCATCGCAAATAATGTTCTAGAGAAGGTTTTTTATGGTTTTCGAAAATGAATTGATTTTATAGTAAGAATTTGGATGATGCTCATTTCGAAAACATTTACCACTAGTCCATGTAAAATCTGCATTCTTTAAATCAATACCGATAAAATAAACGCATAAAAAAGCATTTTGTTATAGTGTGTGCATGCTTATTAAAAACTGCCATTCTTTATCTAAACACCACTTGAATTTTTGTGCTAAAAATTCACCAGAAAAATCCTATGGAACAGCCTGTAGCTACTTTCAATCTTTAACTTTTTACCTGAAGCATATAAAATTTATTTTACATTCTCACAAAAAGACTGAAAATTACTCGCTCTTAAGGGGTAAAACCACTCTAGAGGCAGAAAAAAAGACCTAAATTTGACAATTTATTTTCGGAGTATGACAAACGAAATAGAATTTCTTTTCAGAGGGTTTATTTAACACATATTGAAGTACGGAAAACAATTTTTTTATTGTCATTTTCATACAAAATGGCGGCGACAGAGCCCGTCCTCGAAACCACTTCTTTCAAACTGGGAGGACGGATTTCTCGGAGACTATTGCATGGATCGATTTGACATTTTTACAGTAGCTTCATAACAATATTCTCTTTGGAAGTACGTAGCCGTTTTTTGATTGAATGTAAACTTTTTTTTACAAACAATTTAATGCTCATGTTTAGGGCAAAATATCGATTCATTTCTTAAAAAGTGCACCAGTTCCACAAAAATTGATAAAAAAAAAACCCCACGTACTTCCAAAGCCAATTGTATATAGATTATAATTTTTTTTTATTTTTTGTTCCCGGACTCATACATGCCGAGAAATCCGTCCTCCCGTGGCGGTGTTTTCAAAAAAGCTGTTTTCGACGACGGGCTCTGTCGCCGCCATTTTGCATGAAAATGAAAATAAAAAAATTGTTTTTCGTACTTCAATATGTGTTAAATAAACCCTCTGAAAAGAAATTTTATTCCGTATGTCATACTCCAAAAATAAATTATCAAATTTAGGTCTTTTTTTCTGCCTCTAGAGTGGTTTTACCCCTTAATACACGTTATTCGAGTTCTTCGCGCAACACAGAGGTATTAAACTTTTTGTGTCGAATACAACATGAGACAAGTAGGCTGAAGGTTTTCGTAAAAATGTACATAAAACACAAGCACTCATTCAGATGTAATTTACAATTAGATTACATTTTGCCCAACTCTGCGTTCCTCTATAAAAGATTAAGATAAGTGCGAATAATAAGGCCCCCTTAAGGATCCATATTTTAAAAAAAAAAAAATTATACACACCTTTGAAAACTTTTTATTTTATAGAAATCTATGAATATTAAATTATAAACTCTGATATTTCGAATAATATAATTAAGCGACAAACACGAATATTTTTAGGTTTTTAAAAACCTTGCAAATAGGCCTTGGTACCTGTTGGGCCTTATTACCCGCACTCACCTTACACATTTTAGCTTTCAGAGACGTGCAATTACACTTTCCAACTACTCGCGCGAACATAAATATAGTATAATGACGTGCTGTCATTAAGAACGTTTAAAACCACCGAAGGCTACGTTACAACATTTTCTTCTAACATTTTCTTTAACGTCGCAGCAAGCCGTGGGTAAATATTTCATTGGAGTGCCGCGAATCCAATATCTCTGCCACTCAATTACCATTTCAGTGAGGTACCAATCGTTTACGTAATCGCTTAAAAGTACAATCAGAGGTGATTTCTATATCAGTTCCATAAAGCGGTGGGCGATATTAAATTACCTATCGAGCGAATGTAAACGGGGGAGAAAGGCTGCGGGAGGGGGGGGGGGGGGTGTTTGCTGAGAAATTCATACACCTGAAATGGAAGTTTACTCACCTGCGATAGCCGGCCAGCCTCCAGGAGCGTTGCGAGTACACGCGAAATTGATTGAAAGTAAAGATAATTTTAGTTGCGGCATAATGGGATTCAAGAGATGCCTACCTAACCTGAAAACTCGCCTCGGAGCAACCTCTGCTCTCTTCTCTACCCTGTCTGCTTTGAGTGAAGTGTGGGAAACATTTGACGATGAAAAATTCGTATACTGAAATCCATGTAGCTAATGTAGAAGAATGAGATAGGATATAATTTAATGAATAAAGTGAATAATATTTGAACTACTACCTAATCATTAAAATAGAAAGTTATTATATTTTCATGGGTTACATATATAAAATAATGAATAATATTCAGGAACCATAGTATATAAATACTAACTAGTTTAACAACGGAATAGCGAATAATAAGGAGTATTTTATTTCAATGACTAATTTGAATATAATTATCGCCTGGTTTTAGAGTTAGATTTAATATTTACTCGCAAAGAATCGAGTCAACTAAAAAGATTGGAAAGACAAGATTCTCTTCCAAATCGATTCTTTCTTCAAGCATTTTGTGTTGATGCTTTTGCGAAGTCCCAGGAATAATTATGTAATTAAATCTAATTACTCTTCTTTCGTGTAACCAATTTACTCGCCCCAGGTAGATTAGTAATGCTTGAAAAATAAGGTAGAATTACGAATTACCATTTGACAGTATTAATTAAATTAGCTTTTTTTTAAAAAGTGATGGTTTACGATCATTTGTGCTTTTAAACTTTAATTGGAGTAAAGCAGAAGCCTGCATCATCTAGCTTCATGTTTGTCTGAATTGAATGAATCACACCAGTCTAGAAATTTAGAAGTATATTAACGCATGCGAAGAATATGTATTAAAAATCACTCCCTTGCAGTTTCATTTTCGTTCCCCTTAAGTCTAGCCCCTGTATATATATATTATTCGTTAATAAATATTAGTTGTGTCATCCGATAATAATGTTATACATCTAACTATACCCATACAGCACACTTCGTGGCGGTAACGTTGCAGGATGGTTGCAGTAACCTTGCAGTGTTGCATGGTTGCGGCGCAATGTCGGTGTAACGTTGCTGCGACGTTGCCGTGCAGCATTGCACGGGGCGGACATAGAATTATTGCTGCATAGTTGCATCAATGTCGCGGTGCAATATTGCACCGCAACGATCCTGCAACTTAGCTGCAACGTTACTGCAACTTTGCTGCAACGTTACTGCAACGTGTGGCAACGTTTCCACAATGTTGCTGCAACGTTGCGCCACTATTGCGGCAACGTTCCTGCAATGTTGCCGCAACGTTGCTGCAACTACCATTCAAACCTAAAATATTTCCGTTGTTTTTAATGATACGAGAAAACGTCTAAGGAAAAAAATGTTTCCAAGAACATACAAGGTTAAAAAAAAATCGTAATTGTTCACAGTTTATACCGGTTTTTATAATTTCTCCCCACTTAGACTGGCATGAGATAAAATTCATGTTTAGCAGAACACAAATAATTGCCTTCTCTAAGGGGCTATTCGAGTGTTTAACAAACGATTTTTTCGATGCGTCTTAAAGGAAAGCTGAGCTGATAGAATAGGCAGCAAATGTTCCGACGTGGCTTCGACGAGTCGTTTTATTTCACGGAGAAACGCACCCGTCGGTCACAGGCAGCAAAATATTATCAGGGGTCAGAAAGTATATTGGATATGAATCGTGACAGCCTTGCATGGTGTACCCTCGTAGAAAAGGGAAATATGCACCTCCACGCTTGGCGTGTAACCCTCTTACCGTTTTTAGTCAATAAATTCAGGGGAGCAAGATTGTTTTACACTATTCTATACAAATCGAGCTTTGGCCACTTTCAGCCTATCAACCGTGTCTGTGATTTAGCCGACAAGTTTAAGGCGCTCATTTGATCTTTTTACCACATCTTACTCCACACTCAAACGTCGACTGAGTATTTTAAATATTATGTTGTGAAATGATTTAGCTTGGCTCTTTTTTTTTTTATTTTTTGTTCCTTTTATTGTGTGCTCGGCGACATCTGTTTTAACGTTCAATGTGTAGGTACTTACTTTTTGTACATTAATGGGAATCTTTTTTCCCGTTTATATAATAAATAATAATAATAATAAAATAGTTCATGACTTACAAATATTAGAATTCATGCGGAGTATAGTTATGCTTTGTCACTTAGGTGATAAAATATGAATCAATAAAAGGATAAGGTAAATGTCCCAATGGCGAAACAGTTAAGGAAGCAGTTGAGATGATTGCAATTTTTTTTATATTTAAATAGTATAAAATTATAACTAAATATAATTATTCGAAAGCGTAAAATTTCTACTATCACATAACGTAACAAGAATCTACATTTGTTAAAGCAAAAGTTTTAAATTAATTAAAACATGAAACTGTTCATATGGCCCAGTAATTAAATAAAATTCATAGCGCGTCCCAGTCATTAATTAACAGTGTCCCAATTATTGAATATGTATTTAATTTAACTATTTCTATCAGTTAATGAAAAGAAATCAACTGACTGTAGTTCTTCTTCTTTATCTTTATCTTTTTTACCTTCGGCATGACTTTATGTCTGAAAAGTTAAAAAATGATTAAAAGTATATTATAAAAGTTTAGGTTATGTTAATATTATAACGAGTATAAGATTAATTATCCTAATAATTCTTAAACAGTATTATATTTTTGTCTAGTTATTATTAACGTAAATATATAGGATACAAAAAATACTTACTTTGGTACAATAAATATTTATAATTTTATAACTACTGAACACTGACGTCTGTAACACCGCGGTTAAACAACCATTGAACACACGTTTAATGATTGGTACGTGTCATGTTACCGTGTACTAGTGGATAAAGGCAACAATTTCAATATTAAAAACAAAAAATTATTAAAAGATCCAATTAATTTTAAATTCTTCAATGTATAATAAATCCAAAACAACTGTATAATTTCAAAAATTATAAAATAATAATTAATTACAACCTTAACAAAAATATTCTCTCGCTTGCTTGAGCCCATTAGGTAAGAAGCGAGATTGAAACTGTTGAAGCTTTACTGTACAATAATATTTTTGTATGATATAACTATTCAGTTATGTAAGCTTATAATTGTATCTATATAAAGCTAATACATTTTGCAATTATATTTCGAACAGTTTAAACGTTGCAAATTAGTAAAACTATTATTATTAATAAACTTTCTTCTCAATTTTTAATTATTGGGCCATGTTTAAGGACTGGGACATTTACCTTAATGGTCGCTAATTCTTTCATGCTGATATTTTTGTATTTCAAAAAGAGTAATATGTAAGTAGTAATACTAAAAGTGAAAAGTAATAGTAGAAACGTACTGTTTTCTTAAGTTAAATAATGACCAACCATCGTGGATGATCTAAAAACATTTATGAAAAAATTAAATTAAGCCATTCCTTTGCAGAGAAACATCGAAATGTTTTTGTCAAAACAATTTTTTAAATTTTAGATTTTTTTCTGATTTGTTCAGCTCATCAACAATTTAAGTTCGCGAGAATTAAGAAAAACTTTGGTCCTTTATTTCGGGCAAGAATCAAAGGCTTCATTTTCCCAGGCATTTCACAATTCCAGTGGCGAGGCGCACCAATGATTAATCAATTTCGGCGCGATGAACTGAAATTTTGGAATGAAATTTTCTTTTGTATTGTATAAATATATATTAAAATACCCCTGAAGTTTTGGAAAGATCGACTTTATTTTTCTCTGATAAAAAAATCAAGTGCCAAATTTAATAAGTGTCAAAAATCAAATTTTTCCGGAGAGAAAAAAACTCGCCTAACTTTAAATTACTTACGAAATTTTATTTGTTTTGATCGCTAAATATGCTTAAGTATACAATATCCCAAATGCATGATAAAATTTTCCAATTTTTGCATTAATATACTCCAAATTCATGAAAAAAAGAATTGTATTTGTAGAAAACCCCGTATATGCCACCCCTTAGTTTTAAAGAAAATTGAGTGTGCCGTTCATTTGAATTTGCAAGCACTGCAAGTGCCAATCCTGTTTGCCCCTAGCTAATTGGCTCTTACATTAAAAAAAATTTAATTTTAACCAATGGCGCCCGGAGACTTTTTTCCAGGAGGGTGGTGCAACTTTGGGATGATGGTAAAGAAAAATATACCTCTCTTGCTTTTTTTAACCCATTTTGTAGTGCCAATTTAATTAAAAATTTGAAAACGAAATTCAAAAACATATTATTTTTTAGTATAAACTTAATAAGGGTCAGTTTTGAAAAATAAGCGATTCTTTCTCAAAAGCCATGGAGGGCAAGTGCCCCTTTTCCACCCCCTCCGGACGCCCATGATTTCAACACTTACGGTTCACCATAGAGTAAACCTTCGCGGAATATACTGCGGGGATAGTGGATTATGTGGATGACAGGTACACAAGGGCTGGGCACCGCACTAATTTCACGAAATTGTTCCGAACGTATCGGTAACTTTTGGTGTATCGTGAAGTAACGCACGTTTCCATTCGAGAACGCTTAATTGTTTAGGTATTCCCGGCGAGGGGTGGAAAATCGAATTTTGGAATAATTTGTAACATCGCGCCCGAAGCTGCGGGTATATGTATAGGATCTCTATGCAGAGCGTAGCGCGTTTATTATATCACATTTGTTTCTCGTATCAAACCGACGTTACGCTTTCAATTTAATCTGTTCGTTGCCCGAATTGCGCGCTCTCTCACTTCTCCCCCCGCACCCCCCTCTCTCTCTCTCTTTCCTCCTTCCTGCCCAGCTTTACTTCCGAAGCCTACCATTTTTCAGTTTTATCGTTTCCAAAAACCGGCCAGTCGACAGTGATACATCTGCGAAAGGTTTACCGATAATATAACTCAAAACATCCGAAAACGAAAGAACTCGGGGGTGTCTGCCATTCTATTTTAAGTGCTTTATCTTCATTAATACGCTCGAGTAATTTTAACTTAACCTGTCGCGAAGCTGGATGTGTTAAAATTATAGTCATAGAGTTGATGAAATTATTACTAATTTCAAGAAATTAGTACAGTGAAAGCTGCAGCGTACGACCACCTGTTATCCAAATAATCTACCTACTTTACGCAAATTTTATTTACTTAACGAACATGGTTTTTTCTATAACGAACGATAATAATTTAAATAATACTTACTCGTTGTATAAACTCGTGCTTACTCAATTATAGGTATAAATATTACCAGCGAGGTTTAGATTACCTGTCGATCCACTAATAATTCACCGACGCGACGCCACAGACAGTGTTCAGACGATATGTGCTGACTCCAACTCTCTTCATCAATAATATTGACCGCAGTGGAATTCGACCTACCTTCGTTTTCGATTCGAATTAAATCCTAAACGATTTACTCTGAATAAATAACCCAGCCAGTAATGATCGATTATCTTTTTTTTTGTTTTCGAGAACCGCAGCAGGTAGTTAAGGGTTTTTTTTTAAACTGAGCAGGGATCCATTTCAATTAGGGATTGCAAACCGGTAAATCGGTAAATCGGTTTGAAGTTTTTTTTCACTGATAACTTAGTAGATATCGACGGAATTATGCGCTACATATGTGCGTTACATTGGTATACATAAAATTTTTACCGGTAATTCGTGACATTTTTACCGGTAATTCAATAAATTATGTATTTCTCGCGATTTACCGGTAAATCGATTTATCGGTTAAATATATCGGTATATCGGGAAATACATAATTTATCGAATTACCGGTAAAAATGTCACGAATTACCGGTAAAAATTTTATGTATACCAATGTAACGCACATATGTAGCGCATAATTCCGTCGATATCTACTAAGTTATCAGTGAAAAAAAACTTCAAACCGATTTACCGATTTACCGGTTTGCAATCCCTAATTTCAATTCATGAGGGCAGTTTTTTATACTTATGATCAAGAGACACCATTAGTTAGCAAAAAAATATTAATTCAAAGAATTTATACAATTGTCAGGCGATCTGTTTCTGTGCGGCGTGCAACATATTCTTCGAATTAATGTTTCTTTTATTCATAAGTATAAAAAAATAGGTACCTTCACAATTTGAAGTTTCCAAAAGAACACTCACAAATTTTCATATTTGCACTAATTGCATATTCGCAAAAATACTTTTATTGCAACAATGCAGACTTTTCAACGTTCACATTTAGGATCTATCCTATCTCCATCCCTCGAATGAAACATTTGCTTTCTGTCCTGCAAGTGGAAAGTACACGTTCAGCTGACATTTGATCTTCCGCCAGCCCCGCTAACGGTCAAGAGCGACCCTTTTTGCGCGAGAAACGGATTACTTTTCGATTCTTTTAATCTCCGTTAGGGGCTGTAGCGGCTAGCTGGACCCAGGAACAATTTACTTTACACTTTTCGAGAGCTTTATGGCCGCAGATGAGAGCTCGTCCCGTGCGGGAAGCTTCATCCGGCGCAGGGGAGCGCGCACCAGAGGCGGTCCGTCTAATTTTTCGGGCGGCCGGCGCATGGTGTATAGAAGCGCCGAGAATTTCGTTTTAAAATCTCTTCACGGTTTACGTGCCGGCCGCCGGTATAAAGAGCGAACTAAACTGATGCGGAAATTGAGATCCGCAAACTATGCAACCGCCGCTGAGGCATTGATTGCGCCGCGCTGCGTTTCGCTTCGCTGCTAACGTTTCAATGAATAAAGTTAACCAATAAAGCATCCGAATCGTATAGCGGGTTCGGAAGATCGAAGGTATTCCCACGATGCGGCGCTCGTGTCCGCCGAAAATAATGCCGCGGCTCGCTTTTAGCAGCGAAATTGCGGAGCAACCGACGCAGAAAACCTTGCCGCGCCGCCATAAAGGAAAAACGATCCTTCTGATAGGTTTAAATGCTCGAAAATTTCATTAGAGACCCAGAGGAGCCATCCTCTGTTTCACTTTTCGTCTGGTTTCCGTTCCACGCGTCCTGAATGCTAAGAAGCTTCGCGCTTCAGCGGCGCCTCGCCTCGCGCAACCTGCCCATTCACGTTTTCTAAGAAAAATTATCGCTCCTTACTATTCTAATTAGCACCACGGTCTGCTCCCCTTGCTTCTCCTGTTTCCGAAACCTCTTGCCAGTGATTCACTGTGAAGTATCGTGTATTTCGCATGGGAGGTACTTCTCACGATACTTAGCCTCCTGCGCTTCGCTTCGACGGCTGAACGGTTGGTTAAGAGAACGTTGGGTTCGAAAGAATGTTATTCCCCGTGGATTGCGCAGCACTTAATTTCCATAAAATGAATATAAATGGAAGTAAACTACCCACACAGCACCATAACGTTGCAGCAACGTCTCTGCAATGATGCGGTGCAAGATGGCAATGTTGCAACATAACATTACAGAGACGTTGCAGGTTCAGTCCTATGTCCGCCTTCGCAATATTGCAGGTGTGTATTTTTGCAAAGTTGCGGCAACATTACGAATATGTAGTCCTGCAACGTTCCGGCAATGATTCTGCAACGAAACGGCAAAATTGTGGCAATGATCCTGCAACTCTTCGGCAATATAGCGGTGCGTATCCAGTTAAATGAAACACGCCGTAGAATCCACTCGACGTCATGTACATATTTCGAAAATGTTTGACAAAGTCATAGTTGCTTCAGAATATTGTTGTAATGTTTCCACAAGTTTTCACTACAATATTGCACGACGATGTGCGCGCAATATTGCAGAAATATTGTAGGACCGTTGCCACTGGAACATTGCACGTCGATGTGCGCGCAATATTGCAGAAATATTGTAGGACCGTTGCCACTGGAACATTGCACGTCAATGTTCGCGCAATATTGCAGCAATATTGTACCATCGTTGCGAACGGAACATTGCACGGCAACGAAATTGCAATATTGCTGCAATATTGTAGGATCATTGCCACTCCAATAATGCACGACAATATTGCAGGAACGTTCCTACAATATTGCAATGCAACCTGCAACAACGTAATATTGCAGCAACGTCCCTGCAATACTGCTGCAACGAGGTGTGCTGTATGGGTAGGTTTGAATGTAGAATACGAATGAAGCATTGAAGGCAGAAAGGTAATAAATTGCTTCTACTGTCAAGCATACGTAACTGTGACCAGCCATTCGTAAAACCGAGTGGCGACAATTTATTGAAACCAGTTCTAACGTAAAAGGTTTGACAAATATCACATTTGCAATATTTTTGTACTTCACTCTTTTGGATCATTATGTGTAAAAATGTGTAGTTTCGCCTGATTAATTAAGACGTTTTGTCTGCTATGAATCGTTGAGTGAGAACCCTCTAATTTGCAAATTGTCAACTTAATATTGAGTACAAACGGAAATTGCACTGCTCCCATAACAATATCCAGGACAGGGGATGCAATCGTGGATGAGAGCATGAATGATTTAACAAATTTCAATTTGGGATTTTTTATCACTCCTTGATTATTTTATAAATTTACTTCAGTTTAACCCTTCCGCTGCGATTTTCGACTATATACAAAAAAATGTATTGCCTTGTACTGCGATAAACATGTAAAATGCAAAAAAAGTTGAATATTAAAAACTTTTTTTATTCATGTAAAATTGACACTTTTCAAGAATCGTCCGAAAATTTAAATACGCAGCGAAAGGGTTAATAAACGATATATTGATATTTGAATTAGCGCAGCTTTCTACTAAGTAGTACATTTAATTACGAAATTGTTCTATAAGCATGTAAATTAAACTGTGAATACAATAAAAATCCCTGCACTTAAAAATCCCTGCTCCAACAAAATGTCAACAAACCCCGAAATTGCACTCCAGTCAAATGGTTCTTATAAAATATCCAATCTGAAACAGAAATAGCTGATCAGGAACGGCCTAGTGTGTGATTGGCCGCTAGATGGCGCCCCGCTCGTTACAATATAATAGACATGGCAAAGAAGAGTCGACATCTTGCGGATGTGAATGATGATAGGAATGGTATTTAATGGATACACCTTTTAAACTAATACAACCAATATTTATTCTAAACGAAACTTTCATCGCACGTGTTCGCTTTGATCTCTGATTGTCTCTGTATATCCATAAACTAAACCTGTAAATAACAACTCAATCTATATACATGTGCTAAGGAAGAATCGCTAAGTCTAGCGGCGCCATCTAGTTAATCTCTACTTGAATTAAAAACATCTCCACACATCTGCCCTTGGATAGAGCTTCTGCTGATTAGAGCAGTCGCCCGGGAATCAGAAGATCCGGTTTCGAATCCCGGTCTAGGCAATCCGGCGGCCGACTATTTTTTTTTTTTGCTTCTACAGTTTTTAATTGATAGTAACAACAACAGAATTGTTTCGAATCGTAAAATCGTAACTACTTGGTCCGGAAAGTTCAAACTACAAAGTGTCATAAATGTTATTTTCCTTGTTTGTGCTTTCATGGCAGTGATTGAAAGGTTTCAAAAGGTTGCGAGTCCTAACGCTTTATTGGATCGAATAGTTCAAAACGCTTACAAAGCGCACTCTGGCAGGAACGTGCAAAAAAAAAACGCTGCAGGTCGAAGTTCATTCAAACATGGACGTACTAGACGCTTTTTATAATGGAATTTCCGGCATGTCGGCAGCCGGTTACTGCGATCACTCGCTACTGAAACTTTAACAAGGTACGCCAGGATCCGTGCAACGTTTTTGTCCCGCGCTCGCAGCGTGAATTTTTATCTAACGGCGGCTTAGTGAAAACAAAGTTATTAATGGTGAATTACAGATAGCAGGGAATCCTTAAAACAAAGTGACTTCTCGGTTCGTGCAAACACCCCTGCGCGATGAGAAATGTCACGAGGTTGAACAGCATGCGTGGCGAAGGATTTCTATAAAAATACCAGCTCTTTTAGATGTAGCTACTTTTTACCATGCTCTTTTAACTTCCGGAATAAATTTTTTTTTATTCCCGATCTTGCAGATTTTAAGCAGCGCGATAGCGCTGAATTTATTTGGCAGATGCATGAAGCACAATTATAGACGTTCATTTAGAAATTGATTGAGTTAGATTTTAAAAATGGATTTATTGGAGAGTTACCTTCAATTATTACCCAACACTGTGCTTAAAAGAGGAATGACGTGGTTGAAATAAAGTGTCCCAAAAAAGAGATCCAACTTTGTACGTGAATATAAATGTTACAGATTTGCAACTCTACCTGGATTCGTTTTAATTATGCTGCAACCATTTTAATGTAAAATTGTAAAATTTGTCTTTCATTTTTTTCAAACTTTTAATGCTAAATTATCTAACTGAAAAATTACACATGAGATACCATAAGTTTCATGCACTGATATGTTTTAGTAGATGCTATTCACATGGAAGGAAACATCTATCTAATAAACGCTGTCATAACAATAAATAGATGAAAAATGACACAGGTGGGTGACAAGGGAAATAATATTGAAATGATTAAATGAACTTAACTAGTCGAAATTGAACACAAATTGTATAGTATATTAGTAGTAACAGTAACATTTCAATAGGTCGAGTGGAAGTTTTAGCATTCCATTGTCTGGCTATTTCCACTTTATATCGAAAAATTAGGCAGCGCGGGCTCGCCGCCCGACACTTCAGCAGGACTTTTATTACACACTCCACTATACGCGATAAATTCTTTGGTTTTAATTGAATTTTCATCGACTACCGTCTACCCATTGTCAGAATTTTGATTGCATAGTTTTCAAGTGCCTCTACTCAGCTAGGATCCCCACACGTACACCAAACTGTTACTAAATATTTAGATCCATTTACACAATGCACATTGCAAATATTGGGATAGCAAAATTAAGAAACACATAACCACACATTCGACTGGTTTTCCGATTTTTGATTACAGGTATTTTTACACACGGCATTCTATGGATTATGGTTGGATCCATTCCAATACTTCAATATGCAAATATTTAATTTTTAAGTATTTAAATACTACATTTGAACTAGGGCAGTATTCGAATAGTAAATTCGAATTAGGGCAGTATTCGAATACTAAATTAGAAGTAGGGCAGTGTTCGAATACAAAATTCGAATTAGGGCAGTATTCGAATTAAGGCTGGGACTATTTGTCGAATTTTTCGGTATTCGAATATTCGAATACTTCAGTTGCTCAATTATTTGGCGAATAAAATTCGAATATCCAAGTATCCAAATACTATTCGAATATTTAAGTATTCGAATACTATTCGAATATTTAAGTATACATCAGTACTCGAATACTGATGTATTCGAATAGTATGGTGCAAATTATAAATCAAGTTCTTTAGGTTCATCTTTTTATAACCCTTTATTTAGTTTCAGTTGTGAGTTCGTTAGTTTGTCAGGGTGAAATCCTGTAAGTTAATTTTGACCCAAAATTGAACTATGTACGTGTACAAAGTTTCAAGTCGGTCGGATATGTTGAAGTGGGTCAGTATTCGAATACTGAAATATTCGAATTGTATTCGAATACTGAAATATTCGAATTGTATTCGAATACTGAAATATTCGAAGAGTATTCGAATACTGAAATATCCGAATAGTATTCGAATACTGAAATATCCGAATAGTATTCGAATACTGAAATATTCGAATAGTATTCGAATACTGAAATATCCAAATAGTATTCGAATACTGAAATTTTCGAATAGTATTCGAATACTGAAATTTTCGAATAGTATTCGAATAATAACATTCGAATACTCAAATATTCGAAGTTTATTCGTAGCATTCGAATACTTGTAATATATTCGAATATTAAATTATTCGAATAGTCCCAGCCCTAATTCGAATACTAAATTCGAATTAGGCCAGTATTCGAATACTAAATTCGAATTAGGCCAGTATTCGAATACTAAATTCGAATTAGGCCAGTATTCGAATACTAAATTCGAATACTACATTCGAATTAGGCCAGTATTCGAATACTACACGCGAGTATATTCGAAGAGTGAAAGTTTTCTTTTATGACACAATTCTACGTTTAAAACTGACTGATTTTTGTCCAAAACATGTTTTGATTCGACAAACAGTTTAGGATTAATTGGAGAAATATAATTTCAGTCGGAGAACTTTGTAGGCGTGTTGCATCCCTTAAAGTATCACCTAGCGAAAATACAATAAAAATCTGATATTATTTTAAATTCATAGAGAAAGAATTAACTCTCGGAATGTTTCGTTGCAAGTATGTACACAACTATTCGAATATAATACTAGAGTATTTAAAGATTCGGATCGCATTCGTTGATTCGAGTACATGTTAAATTCGATTTTATCATTCGAATTTTATTAAATGCATTTTCAAATAAGTGCTCGAATAATCGAGCAATGTAAAATTCGACAAACAGCTCCAGCCTTACTACACAGTGACACACGTTGTTTCCACGCTTTTTCAGTATTTTAAATTTGACCTATAGCCGAGGGCAGTCACGTGCGTTGGATTGATTCCAACTGCAGTGATACCGATACAGTAGTGCCTCAATTACACAAACACCTTTTAACTGGATGTTCGATTATTTATCCAAACACCGTTTAATCCAACGTGTAACTACTTGGCAGAAATCATTGGCCAAAAAATACCCAAATGCGAATTATGTAATAAAAATCATAAGCCACATTCTTCTTAACTACAATCATCTCCCTGAAAACAGGAAAAAATGCCAAGTTAAAAATAACATAAATGAAAATATTAGAAACATTCCCAAAAGTGATTAAAATATACGGTAAATTATAATGTTAGAAACATTTGGTATGCATAAACCGTGTATTGCGTAATATGTATGCAGCTTATAGAAAATCTTTCATAATCTCAATGCACAATGCAATAACTGTTCATTTATTTGTAAAGTCATTCGTGACCTTAGTTGTCAATGCGACTTTAAACCTATAAAAAAATACAAAAAAGAGGTAGAATAATAATTCGAATGAAGAGTAACAAAGGAATGTCTAAGAGAGGTACATACAATGGGAACATTGAAGAAGAAGACTATATCTTTAAAGATAATATTCCTTAGATAGATATTCTGTAACATTTGAAGGTAACATTAAACGCAAAAGGAACGTAATCCGGCGGAAATGTCGCTTCAAAAGGAATATGCGATTTTCCAGTTCACTAGAATTGAGGAACTGCAGTGAAAAACGAACGTGTAAAAATTTTCTTATGATGGAACCATTCGAAAATACTTTTTAAAATTCCAAGTTACAGAAATGAGATGCACCAACATCTTAAATATGATAATCGATTAAAATAATAGCATAATATGGATTTAACCTGGTTTCTCAATCACTCGACAACAATAATACGTTATATTCCCATTTCGTTTTTTAATACAACAGCAACGCAATATTCATTCATATAATGTCAGCAAAGAAGTGTGTAAACAATAAAAGTTTGGATGCTGAATAAAATTCTTTACTCGACATTAGTAATCCACAATATATTTCGCAAATAAACCTTCCAATAAGTAGGCAAGCATATTTTTCGATTCGACGCGAAGTAATAAATAGCGAGAGTGGTAAATGAAACTATAAACTATAAAGAATTTAACAGAATTATTACTCTCCCATAATTAATTATTACAATTCAATGCTGCCATAAGTTCTTAACTCGACCAGTTAAAGAATCCCAAAATTCTGAGGTGGCACTGAAAGCGTTGAGGTTAGGAAGATGTCGTGCGGGAAATAGATTTAAGGAACGCTGACAGTTATTGCGTTGAAACATTAAAAATACGTTAAAGGAGCGTGGACCAGGTTCATTTCTAATCGCCGCACGTTGGCGGGCACTTCCGTATGAAACTTTAGCGAAGTAAAGTCCACGTGCCCCGGAAACTACTCCATACGATAGAATGGGGAAGAAAAAGGGGGTTGAGTGAATGGCGCAGGCACCGGGGAGAATGTTTGAAGCTCATTCAGAGCAGAAGTGAAATCCTTCGCATTTCAGGAAAGCGTTGAAGATGTCAAGCACGTAGCTTGGTTCCTGATCATTGCCCGAAGCTTACTACTGAAGATATATGAGAATGCCAACGCAGGATGTCACGCGGTCGTCCAAAAAGTTTCGTGCGAACTCGAATCCCAGATTACAAATACACTGCGTGGATTCTCGGCTCGTTCATCACGGCGCGATACAATGCGGCGTTGCAAAAGAATTTTCTCCCTAGGAACGTTCACAAAAAAAAAAAAAAAAAAAACTTTAGGAGTATAAAGGTATACATATACCGATAGCAGCGCAATATAAAACTGAAGAATCTATGACATACAATCCGCTGAAGGAGTTTTTCTGTTGCAAAGTGTTGAACATTTTTTAACGAATTATGGGCTCTTGCAAACAATAGATTTTACAAGGTGGAAGCTTCATGTACACTTGGTAGTTCGGCTTTCCTCTGGCATCGTTGGAACTCTTTTTATGTTATACAAGTTTTAATTAAACACAGAAACTTTTCATCTTCCAAGTTTCCCTTGTTTTGCTGCGTGCCTTGTAATAATCAGGTTAGTAATTAAAATGTTTAACAAACTTAGATCGGCAGGATGACAAGTATTTAAAGCCTTGAAATGAAGTCTGCGCTGTCCGTATCAAACTGTGGGGTTCTACTTTTTTTATATCCAGTGCTTTTGTAGAAATAAATACGTCGGTATGTTCCAGTTAATTAATGAACTGTACAAACGAATTCTACTAATATTATAATCGTTATAACAATATAATTGTCCTAGTGAAATTACACAATTTATGTAATTGTAATTATTTGCAGTACCAGAAACATATATTTGTGAAGCGAAATCTATTTTACATTTTGCACTTGCATACATTTATAAATCTTTTAGAGATGTAAAAGAAATATTAAACAAGAACAATATATATATCAACAATGTATATCATGAAAAGTATAAAAAAAAGTATTAAAAATAGTAGGAAAACTAAAATAAAGTAGGGGTTAATTTTAGGAATTTATATTAAATTGGTTTTCAATTGCTTACAAGCTTACATCTAGGGAAAGGAATGTATATCCAGTCCAAACGTCCCACCGCAATGTAATAAGGAGAGCCATTGATAACAATGGACGATATTTGAACTAGAGCTATTGTTTTTGCCCGGGTATCCGGGTACCCGGGTACTCGAGTACCCGGTGAGACCCCGGGTAGAAAAAAATTACTCGGGTACCCGGGTACCCGTAGGATACCCGACTACCCGGGTACCCGTGCAATACCCGGATACCCGGGTAGACAAAAATTACCCGGCTACCCGGGTAGACAAAAATTACCCGTGTGTCCATGAGATACCCGAGTAACTGAAGTGTGATGAGATAGTTGAGAATTTCGATTTGACAGCATATTCCGTTCATTACTGAGGTTAGCCGAAAATGATCGAAAGTCGAAAAACGATCGGCTGTCAAATCGAAATTCTCAACTATCTCATCACACTTCAGTTACTCGGGTATCTCATGGACACACGGGTAATTTTTGTCTACCCGGGTAGTCGGGTATCCTACGGGTACCCGGGTACCCGAGTAATTTTTTTCTACCCGGGGTCTCGCCGGGTACTCGAGTACCCGGGCGGGCGGGTAGTAAGAGCTCTAATTTGAACGATTGAGCTTATTTCAATTTTTTTAAAATGAACGTCCAATTTCGCCTAAAACATAGACATTTAAATCTTCAGTATCGTTGGTGCGTCGTTCAAAGCGCAGAGCGAGCTGGACAAAACATCCCCGGCCAGATCGATCGTTCGAAAAGGCCTGACTTGACGCGGGTATTTCGCGGGACCTTGGATCCCTCGAACCGTTGAGGCAGGTAGTTCCCCGCAGTTTCAAACTTTCGCCCGCCAGTCTCGCCGATCCCCGGCTACCGAGTACCGCCGGTTAGTAAACATAAACGGGTTTGGAAATCATTTATGCCATTTACGGCGCAGCTATACCCCGGCCGACGCCAAAGCGGCCGAGTTGAAAGGTAACCGCGATCGCTGGCGGATAAATCGTAACCGGTTCGATCGGGGCCGATCGGAGCGCGCGCAGTTACGGTATACCAAGCCAGGAATCAGCGATTGGAGATGAAGGGACAGGAATGGCGAGTACGTTGTCGGGCAACGTTCCGCTCGGCCCTGGTCGAAAGGGGATAGGAAGTTGGCGTGGAGGAGGTTGGCGCGGAGGACGTTCGAGGGGGTAACAGGTCGGATGTCCGGCAGTCCGTCACCAGCTATCCCCCAGTATCTCCGGCGTGGACCACCGCGTCACACAGGCCGGCCTGCAGCCATATCGCCCAGCTACATAACAAGTCCTGAATATGCATATATTCGACTATGGGGGTCGCTTCACTCACCCCGACACCCCTATGTACACGCGAGCAGACCGGTGTGTGTGGGTGCACGCAGTCGCTCATACGTTTGCGGATCTCGACGTACCGACACGCGGGGACGATCCTCCCGCGATCTGGCCTCTTCCTCCCGCGATACACACGGGCCTATTCCTCCCGATATCCTATATAATATGTAGATCTCGTTCTCTGTATCCCTGCTCATCCGTCCGTCCGCGTTCAGTCGCAGGCCACCCCTTTCCATTCTCGGTTCGCTTGATCCTACTTAGCTGTCTCTGTTCGTCCCTCGCTACTTGACCGTCCGCCTCCCCGCCGCTCGACATCCCCACGCGTCATCTCTCTCGTTTCCACTCGGTCAACGAAGAAGCGCCATTCACGCCAGTTCACTGCCTGCCGACACACGGATTTATGACCGTGTACGCCTGTGCCCGCGCGTACATTCGTCGCCGGATTTTGACGTATTGCGCGCATTAGGGTGATTCTAATTACCCTGCCCTTCGACGGACACTATGCCCGCGGTTTCTGTGGAAACATTTTTCGCCCCGCGCTTCCTTGCTGGCCGCAGACCGGGGATCTACGCGCGCGCTCGCTGCGCGCCTGCACAACGGGCAATGCGAGGAACAACGACAGAAATTGACTCACTCGGATCGGGAGTTTAACCCTCTAGTGCGTAGATCTTTAATTCAGTTGGGGAAATTAGGCCGGTCTAATTTGGGATGAAGAGGCCGAATCCGATGTCTGTTCTCAATTTGGAGGACGTCTGGGCTCTCCCCAGGGCAGCCTTCTGGGTCACCGCCTTAAGGCGGGTTCACGTAGCAAGTACAAAAAAATGTAGTGTTTTTTTTTATAAAATAAATACTTTCTTTTTAATGAAAAACTGTGAAAAAATGTTAAAAAGAATATAAATTTATGATTCAATAGAGAATTTGATCATTATAGTGCATTGTGCAATTTAACAAAGCACAGAAGAAGCGCGAGAAGCGCTTGGCCCGGTTGCCGCCTGGCGACCGCGTCGCGTACTATCCATCGCGAGCCGGCCGAGTAATGACTTCTTTATGTACATACCATTTTTTATACAGATTAATTATATTTTACGTCATAAATTATAGCCTATGTCCCTTCTTGTTGTTCGAGGATACTGTAGTTAAAATTTAGTAATGATTTGTTCAGTACGTTTTGAGATTTTTGTGAGCATACAAACAAATGCTGTAGCTTTATTATAATAGTATGATAGTATGATGATAGTATGTCAATATGACAATATGACAGCATGATAATATGATAGTATGATAGTATGATAATATGATAGTATGATAGTATGATAGTATGATAGCATGATAGTATGATAATATGACAGTGTGATAGTGTGATAGTATGATAGTATGATTTGATATATGTATGTATGTAGGTACCAAATGTCATGAACAAAGAGCTAAAAAGGTGCACAAGTAAAACTTTCACGTATCAATTATTAGGGTGATAAACTAACACTCTAACTAACTCAGGATGACCTACCAACATGATACCGCCTTAAGGCGTCTACCGGCCATGTCTCACTTCACAGGTGTAAATTATTTTTTATTTCCAAATCTTTATTCCATTCGATAGATCACTACAAAAACTACTTACCAATAATTTTCTTTCACCTGTACGGTACCGGCAAGTATTTTATTTGATTTTTCTAGTTTCACAAATAATTTTCGCAACGTGCTTAGCTGAAAAATGCACTTCAAACTGGATTTCTGTCAAATCGAAACGTCAGATTCACATGTTTCTTCGGTCAATATGTGCGGTGCGGCAATACTTTAAGGCTGGCAAATGAGAATTCAGAAAAAAAGTTATAGCGGCCGAACTCCTGGATGAAACAGTTGCCCGCCTTAAGGCAGGCGTATGCACTAGAGGGTTAATAGCGTATGCGCGCTACGCTTTGACAGGCTCGGGGGGTTTGGATGAAAAACGCGGCTGCATCCTTAACGGAATGTTCTCAATAGGGATACCATGTTTCGTCGGCTGGTTGCCTTCCTCGAGCCCAGCTTCTCGTTCGCCCTTCCGACTCGGGCCGGTAACGCTCGTGTGCCAAGTGCGCGTCGATGTATCGTCTTTGTGCGCCGATCTCACTCCGCGCTGTCCCTTTGACGGAACAGCACTGGCATCTTTTTAAGTTTCCTAGTTTCCCCACTTCCGCCTGTTCTCTCGTTCCCACCCACGTCTCTGTTTACCGCTGTCTATTTACGCGTCCAGCCGCGTCGCTGTTCCTCCGTCAGCTCTTTCTTCGCTCCCCCCGGTTTCCCTTTTATTCTCCTGTTCGCCGCTCGGTATCGTTTGACACGGCGATCGCGGACCATTTGAGAGCGCCGCAGAAAGCAGAAAGGGAGGCTCGTCCCATCGCGGGCCGCGCCGGAGCGGGGTCAGATTCGATAAAAAGGCTGCGGGTTTAATGGACGACGAGCCGTCTCGAATGCAGACTGCTTCTTCTGCCGCCACCTTTGTTTGCGCTGCATCCGTGCATCCTCGTCTCCGCGTTACGCGCTTTCAGCGTATTAACCGCCGGGGCATTTTACCGCGGGGATGAATTTTAAACGAAGGGTCTTTAATGCGTCCCCGCTGCCAGTCAACTTTGCGCACCGCGGACACTTGGTACTTTTACGGGCTTAACAATGGAAACAATACTGACGTCACTTCGCCGCGGCGCCAATGCAGAATGGGGCACAATGGTAAGGTTTAAAATGGCCGGAAATTGGGCAGCAGAAAGGAGTGCCATTTTTAAAAATTGAATCTGGTCATTTTCAAAGTGAACCCGTAAGAGGCATTACAAGAATTATCGTTGCCGTCTGCATTCGGAAAGGAGCTGACAATCAGTTGTATTAGTGAAGACACAATAATTTATTTTACAAGTCAGTGTTACAGCACAGAAGGAAGATTTTTTATTTTTATTATTTAATTATTATTAATCGTCTTTATTGCTCTAATTTAAAAATACATGATTTACAAAAGCACAGACAAGAAGGGTAAAGGCGGGGCTACAGTGGCGACACTGATGGCAAGCCTAACTGCGGACGATAAACTAAACTAAAATAGGGACAACAGAACAATTATTACAAAAGTAAGAATAAACGAGTAAATAACTTAACTAAATTACAGTCATATTATCTTGTGCATTTAAGATAAACATGAGAACACGCAAAATCAAGACAAGTAAAGGTCAAGGAAGATGAAAAAATAAAGTACGAAGAAGAGTAAATGCACATGAACGAAGGAACCCATACAGCACACTTCGTGGCGGCAACGTTGCAGGATGGTTGCAGCGCAATGTCGATGTAACGTTGGTGCGACGTTGCCGTGCAACATTGCACGGGGCGGACATAGAATTATTGCAGCATAGTTGCATCGATGTTGCGTTGCAATATTGCACTGCAACGATCCTGCAACATTGCTGCAACGAGAGTGTGCTGTATGGGAAAGGATAAGTGGATTGCGCTAGAAATAGTGTTGCAGGACAATTAAGGGGGGCAACCACTTTAGATGCTTCAAAAAATCAATTTTTTTTTTATTTCATAAATCATTAGCAAAATATCTTAAGAATATACCCTGAAAATTTCAAAACGATATTCGGTTTCCTTCTAACGGTATGTATATGTATAAATGATAAAGACTCTCCGCTCGACTCCCAAGCGCGCCCAGGTATCCACAAACGCTGAGTCAGGTAGTCCCTTTTTATGACTCACCTGGTGACGTAGAAAATAGTACCTTTGCTTTGGGGTGGAATCGCTTATTAATCGGTAAGACACTTTATCATTTGATTAAACACATTTGAGTTTGAGTTTTTTGTTTGTGAAACTTTAAACGTGTTTTTCTCGAAACGACATTTTTTCAATTTGCGGGAATCATAACTCAAAAACTAATTGACGGATCATCTTCAAATTTGGAACACGTTTACATAATATAATTTATTAAAACATGAACCTAAAGTTGGAAAGCTTAGATTGTTCAAAACATATTTATTATTGCAAAATGCTGGGAAACAAAATGCTAAAAATCGATCATTTTCTTTTCAAACACGTTCCAACATTAAATTCTCGATTTCTTTTCAAAATTTAAGTTCATGTTCTTAAAAAACATCTCAAGAATGTATCAAAATTTTTTGGACTAGTTCAGATGCTAATTGCGAGCTGCACGATTCCCGCAAGTCGACAACGACGATGAGGACACGCCAAGGGACACAGCGCATTACACCTTAATACAATGGATGAAACAACTTGAAAAAATTACCAGAGATATATGAAAACATGAAAAAATTATTGTTAGAGTTGCGGAAATTTCCGTTTTTTTTTCGCAATAAAAAAAAATCCCAAAAATCATCTAATTTTCGGTCTCCTAAAGTGGTTGCCCCCCTTAACCGAGTGCGAGACTTGAAGGACGAGTAGGATTTTAATTCGCGAATGAAAGGTGGAAGAGCGTTGAAGTAATAGTCGGCAGTGGAAGAAAAAGCTGCAAACTTCAAACTTAGATGTGGAACGAGAAGGAATGGAGCTTGGTGCCTTGGAGTATTTTATATGAAATATTTGAATATAATAAAATGTTCCGTCTCAATTTAATTTCTGTATAAATAATATTTAAGAGAATAGACGATAAAGTAGTATGTACTACTTTATCATGTTATCACACAGTTTATGTATTAATTACGTACAAGATTCACTATAAACAAAAGGGTGGCATGGGCTAAATTACGTATTTGATTAATCAGTCATAGCTTGTTTTTCAAATGATTGTTTTGTATAATTCTTTTTAAATTCCCCAGCGACAATGACCCCACTGTTTGTTGTTTCCTTTTATTATAGATGTAGTACGTGTTACCAACCATGTTTATAATAATATGTATTACAAGGTAGGTCCTCCCTTTTGTACGATTAAACAGAATCGATTACAGTGAAATTACACGTTTAAATCCCACGAGACGAAATGCATTCAGTAATCTCGCTTCGAACGTTTTACAACACATTGAGCAATCAAAGAAAATATAAACAATACGAGTAACGATATACATACAACCGTTTAAACACTGGCGCCCAGTTTGTTTGTCGAAATAGAGAAAAATTCGGAACAATAACAATTACGTGACACGGTGCACGAGGGTAAATATTAAAAATAAAGCGGTAAATTTTCCGAAAGCTAAGCAATTTAAAAAAAGTCACATAGAATACTGTAATAAGTTTCAACATCCCACGTCGGGGGAATTTTCAAAATTCAAACTGGAGCAGGGCGACGCGACGTTAACCGAGATGGTATCAGGAATGGAAAGTAATTTCGAAATGTAAATTCAACGTCGTATTTCAAAGTGTACAATTAACCTTCGTAATGCCGTATATCCTTTAAAAGCGCTCAGTCCGAACTGTTGCGTGCACACGAACGGAACGACAGTGCACCTTCACATTTAATTTGAAGAACAGTAATGCAGATACTTCATTTTGTTATAACTTAAAGGTAAGATCCTCCGAGGATAAAAGTGGTGTAATCCAATTTCACCTCATTGCGAGAAATTTATGCTCAAAGCGTGATAGTTCACTTTGTTCAACGAGGCAGATCGTGATATAAAAACATGAGGAATTTCACTGAAAAATGATTTCTCGTCCAGCTAATAAGAAATATCTCGTGGGAACCATAATATTTGCCTAGTTGGAAATTCATTTGAAATTCTAAAAAATTATTAAAAAAATTTAATAATTGAGCTTATGAACCGCAACAGAAGCAAACAAGATATCTTATTTGGTGGACTTTATTAAATAGCATTAAATGTACTACATAGACGACATACGGCTAGATCTGTTGCTAAAGTTACATATATTTTCATTTTCTAATAAACACACGTTTCCATACAGTTTCATGTGAATGTAATAAATACGAATTTCCACATATTTTTATTTTCATTTTCATACGATTATGTAAGCAAGACTCGCTTCAAGCAGCATATGAATACGTATTTGTAGTTAAATCTTACTTAATATTCACTTTCTTGAACTGTCATTTGAAGTAGCTAAACCTCACTCAAATCAATTTCTGAAGATAGTCGCAGATTCGGGATTAAAAGTAGCATTACTTTATCACTAGTGATTTTAAAATCTTCAAAAATTTTAAATTTACATACAAAATTGACACACCCTAATGCTATAACCTTCTAACGATAGAACATTTTGATAGTAGAACGTTCGAACAACAGTAGTTCGGATCCTGGAAGTTCTTCTGAATTTTTAACAGCTTAAAATTTTCATCAAATTATTAACAAAGTTTCACTCTGTTTACTAAGTATAATTTACTCGTGATATTATGAAATATCAACAAAGGATGTACACATGATCGGTTATATATTTCCAAAAGGCCCCCAACTTTCGTTCATTCGACTAATGAAGGCGAGTTTCATAAAATTTGCTGACCAACGATCGTATTAATCCACATCGCATCAGAGCCCTCTAGCACAATTAATTAACTGTCAAAATAGGGGTCGCTTTAATTCCTGTTCAATATAGCTAATTATGCGTAATGTGCCCGGATACAGATTGCTTCCTGATGTATATAGTCACGTCTACTTGTTGTCGATGTTTATATCATATTTATTCGTTTCAATCGTATAAAACAATCACGTGAGTACTGCTTTTATTATTCAATAGTTCTTTCTAAAGTGTTGGATATAATATTATGATTTATTGTTAGAAGGGAAGTTGGGCATCTAGAAAATTCAAAAATAAATGAAACTTGTTTTGATTCGGCAATAAAAAGGTCCTAAGGGTGGCAACACTCCCTCGAAAAAATCGTGAGTATTTACGAAACTGTACAGGATGTAAAAAATAAATCTAATTCAAAGTTCTATGGTTTTTTGTGGTCTATAAAAAGTGGATAAAGGATTGGCGAAAAATATTCTTTTTTTCAAAACTTACCCCAACCACACTTTTTTTTCGACAATTCTTTATCACCATATTGTAGGATATCGAAAGCCATACAACATTGAATTGAACTTCTCTTTTATATATTTTACAGTTTCGTTGATATTCGCGATAACCTGAAAAGTTTCAGATTTTTCGTTTCAATCGTTTCCCATTTATAACTTGTATTATAATAATCTCACTTTACTAATCATTACATTGAAATTAAGATGCTACAGCCGAAATTGTTGCAGTTAATAAATTCTTCTACACTGAACGATGCACAGTTCACTGTTGATCCAAAACACATAAAGTTATAATAATATGGTGCCGTGCAATCGGGCACATTAATTTTTCGTATGTGCATTTGCATCACAGGAATGTGTCCATTGCTCCAATTAATGTGAGATATCGCCGATTCGATCCTACTACACGCTGACGGGCAATTTGCCAGGTCATTTATTTAAACCGTGATATACAGCTTCGCATTTTAATTGATCCATGGCAATATCGTCGAAACTGTTAGCGATGTCGAGAAATGTTTCCCATGTATGTTGAATAGTATCAAGAGGAATGGATATAGATAATGGATATGATTTCTTCATATGGAAAGACGTTCCGGATATTTGGGGATTCTTATCGTGTTGTATAATGGAATCACGTAGCTCTCCAACAATTAACGTGCAATCTCTTCGGGGCAAAACTCCAAGTCTCTTATAATTTTGTATTATAAAATTAGATGCACGAAATCGAGTTGTACAATTTTATAAAAATTATTTTTCTAATGCATTTCAGGTCATAATGAAGAGAAGAATCTAACATTGAAACGTTCTTTAATATTTATTGCCAGTGTTAAACGTTTATATGCATCATCAATTAATTAATCATTTCTAGAATTTGGTATTCGATTAATTACTGAGATATACAATCATCTGTCCACACATCCTGCCCCAATTGCTACTCGTCAAATCGATTTACGCAATCTACGTTGTCAGCAACGCGTTGCAATCAATAAACTCATAATAATTTTTATTATAAACCTGTATTTTTTGGGAACATTAATTCTGTCAATTTTCATGATTTTTACAATTTTATTCTGCTGTTTTCAGTGACCGTTAACCATATAAAGTGCGTATAATTAAAATAGAAAAATAAATTTGCAAAACTGGAAGGGCTATCACTGGTTTGAAAGGTCCGTGTTTATAAACACAGGCAAGCATAGAAATAGTAGTTTTACAGAATAATAGTAGTATAATATAATAATTTTTCACAAAAGAAGCTACAATAGAAAGAATTTAATTTTGCCTTTTCGACTGATTTTTCCACAAATATTCTTCTCCTTTCCATTTATAATACGAATTCCCCCTGATCCTAGTCTGAGCTGGAAGCAGATGAAGTACTGATACTTCCACTGCTGTAAATTTACTACGACGTGATTACAAGTGTGGCATTGTGATACTGGTTGAATTCGTCTTAGTGCCTCCTACAATATTACGAAAATAAACATCATATGGCTCCATTTAAAAAATTAAATGTAAACTTACTTCTGCTATGGAAAAAAGCAGAACTACACTGCCCAGTCGACAGACAAACATTTTTGTTAATAACTTTTTTCATCGCATAATCTTAAGGGGAGAATACTATTTTAGGGAGCTAAAAACATAGCAAAATTTAGGAATTTTGTTTTAGGAACCTAGCATTTCGATTCATCTGAAATTTGCACCATGTTTTTATGCGTCCTTGAAGAAGTTGCAGTTTTTGTTTTATTCATTTTTAATAATAAATATAGAAGTTATGCGTCACGCCGCGCAAAACTCGTCGTCCGCTGGTGTGCGTGATATTTACCTTCCAGGTAATCTGAAACAGAAAAATGAAGCAGCGTTTTACTTTGTACATATGTAGCTTGAATTCGACGAACCAGAATACCGCTAAGTTCTGTACTTCTTTTGTTACGTAAGAAAATTGGCGCAAAACTGGATAGCAAAAATTAAAGGTACAGACCTTTCGGTTTGAAAACTCTCCACACTGCTCAATAAATTTTTTTATTATTTGCTGGTCCATCAATTTCAAGCTACATATGTATAAAATAAAACGCCGTTTCATTTCGCTGTTTCGGATCACCTGGTAGATAAATATCATGCACACCAACGGACGACGAATTTCCCGCGGCGTGATGGTCGATCATGCATAACTTCAATATTTATGGTTACAAATTAATAAAACAAAACCTACAGCTTCTTCAAAGAGGCATCAAAACATGGTCCAAATTTCAGATGAATCGAAACGCTGGTTTCTTAAAAAAAAAATCCCAAATTTTGCAAAACAAGTCATACCTCTTCTCCGATTGCAATTAGAAAAAAAATATTAGAGGAAAAAGGTGAATGGCTGAAACAGCTCTACATTTTCAAACCATACCTTTTTTTTTTAAACGATGGAACATTCACAAATCCTCAAATTTTAACGGAGCACCTTGGTTATTTTGTAGGCTGGGTAGATACAAAGAATAAATAAAATAAATGAGTAAATCTGAGCGTTAAGGAAAAAACAAACGTTTATTCTCAAATGGTAATTACTGAAAACAGAACACATAAATATAGTAAAATAAACTAGCGAACAGTTTAATAAAATTACGCGCGCTATTAATACAATCCACACGCAAAGGGAGGAGCGTCTGTTTTTCAAACTTTCCAGGCTGATATTAATTCTGATAATTTTTCACGGAACTAGTACACCGCGGAACATAGTTTATCTGCAACACACACGCTTGATTGGTCACTTTCAGGCGGTAGCTAGGATTATTTCCAACAAATATTATTGACGAAAATTGCTTAATCGTCTTGATTATCTGGCGGAAATCGCATCGTTCTGACCGCTATCCGCGGAAGTCCAGCTTCCTGATCGGCGACCTACGATACATCATAATACGTCAGCCGCACTTGGGGATTCACTAATTCAGTCACTATCAAAATAGATGTGCGACCGAGCCCCCTAATACGGCTAATTCGCATAACAAACTGGATCGTATGAAAATTCAAACGCGCTGTGTCGATGGGATTTAATGGGCCGCAGCCAGGGAATGGCGCTCGGATGTCACGCCGAAACGCGTTTGGATGTGAATGCGGCAACATTGTTATTCCCGACGTGTTTATCGGGTAACAAATTACACTAAACGCTTGGATATTGTAGAAATAAGGGGAACGGAAAAGAAGCACAGGAGCTTTTAGTAATTTCGCGAGGTTAGCTGCGTTTGCGATTTTAGAAGAGGAACGATCTAGCTAGAATGATCGGCGCATAGGAGTTGCACAAAAGTCGGTGGTCCGAGATAGATTTTAATTCTTCTCGCGGGGAACAGCGCCCAACTGACACGCGCGAATTTACGGGTGAATAATTATCCGGAAGGTATTTATAAAATTTATTAAAGCACTAATAGGGGCGAATTCCACTTACGCCCAAATCGTAATGATTTTCATTAAGGGGACCTTCCGGTCTAGAGCCTAAAAAAATAGGTGATTTTTAGGAATTAATTAAAGGAAAACTACTATATATAATTTAATGGGACTTTTTGCATTGTATTAAGGATGTCTTAAGTTATAGAAATATATTTTTTGTTTTATAAGTAATTATTGCAGACGGCCCTGGGGAGTCGTTAAAGTCAAGGCGTCAAAAAATTGATCCAAATCGGTGGGACCTGTATCTCCAAAAGTTATTATCCGATTCGACTGAAACTTATTTTATTTTGAAGATTATACTTCTGGCTAGGGGGGGAACTAGAAAAAATTTAAAAAATGACATTTTTTTTAGAAAATAACGACACTTGAAGTTTGAAATCACTTTTCCTTGTACTTTTCGTCCTTTCAACGCCTTTGAAAATTATAAATTTTCAATTTTTTGTAATTTTTCTAGTTCCCCCCCTAGCCAGAAGTTTTATTCTTCAAAATAAAAGAAGGTTCAGTCGAATCGGATAATACTTTTTGGAGATACAGGTCCCACCGTTTTGAGAACACTGTTTCGAGAAAAACGCGTTTAAAGGTTTACGTGACCGCCGAGTGCCCGGTTGTTGCCCATGCATTTGCCGCTACTCAAATGCCTATAACTTCTGGAATTTTACGAATATTAACAAATCCTTTTAAACACGTATTCCTAAAAGGTTGAACATTCGAAAAATGAAATAAAAAAAATCGACTTTTAGACCGGAAGGTCCCCTTAAAGGTTTACGTGAGCGCCGAGTGCCCGGTTGTTGCTCATGCATTTGCCGCTACTCAAATGCCTATAACTTCTGGAATTTTACGAATTTCAACCAATCCTTTTAAACACGTATTCCTAAAAGCTTGAACATTCGAAAAATGAAATAAAAAAAAATCGACTTTTAGACCGGAAGGTCCCCTTAACCCGCCGGCAGGCCCGCGTGTGTACTCAGTACACGGAGGTCAGTTTTTGGCTGAAAAAACCGTTTTACCGTGATGTATTGTACCCAGCACCCCTATGTATTCTTCCAGCGACCATTTCTGCATAATTCTACGTACTAGTCAGGTTCAAATTCGGATTGAAAGTGTCTCTAATTGAATGAAAACGAAAGTATTGCCGCGTATCCTACCGGCGTGCGCGCCCGTCTACTCACAAGTTTCCCAGGTGTACGCCTCCGATTGTTCTGGTTTTTGGATATGTTTTAGAGGACCGAAAAATAAGATACACGTGTTTTCTTATTTTGACGCGTTTGCATGTTTAGGGGGTGAAACCACCCCTCAATGGTATTCAGGTGTTCGTCTCCGATTGTTCTGGTTTTTGGATATGTTTTAGAGGACCGAAAAATAAGATATACGTGGTTTTTTATTTTCACCCGTTCGCATGTTTAGGGGGTGAAACCACCCTTCAACTGTTTTCAGATGTTCGTCTCCGATTGTTTTGGTTTTTGGATATGTTTTAGAGGACAGAAGAACAAGATATACGTGTGTTTTTATTTTGGCCTGTTTGCATCTTTAGGGGGTGAAACCACCCCTCAAAGGTTTTCAGGTGTTCGTCTCCGACTGTTCTGATTTTTGGATATGTTTTAGAGGACCGAAAAATAAGATATACGTGTTTTTTTATTTTCACCCGTTCGCATGTTTACGGGGTGAAACCACCCTTCAACTGTTTTCAGATGTTCGTCTCCGATTGTTTTGGTTTTTGGATATGTTTTAGAGGACAGAAGAATAAGATTTACGTGTTTTTTTATTTTGGCCTGTTTGCATCTTTAGGGGGTGAAACCACCCCTCAAAGGTTTTCAGGTGTTCGTCTCCGACTGTTCTGGTTTTTCGATATGTTTTAGAGGACAGAAGAACAAGATATACGTGTTTTTTTATTTTGGCCTGTTTGCATCTTTAGGGGGTGAAACCACCCCTCAAGGTTTTCAGGTGTTCGTCTCCGATGGTTCTGGTTTTTGGATATGTTTTAGAGGACGGAAAAATAAGATATACGTGTCTTTTTATAGCGGCTCGTTTTCATATTTAGGGGGTGGAACCACCCCTCAAGTTTATAAGATTTTCAGGTGTTCGTTCCCGATTGCTTTGGTTTTTGGATATGTTTTTGAGGACCGAAAAATAAGAAATGCCTGTCTTTCTATTTTGGCCCATTTGCATGTTTAGGGGGTGAAACAAATAAAACGTTGTATGAATTTGATTTTGCGTCATAACTTGCTTTATGGATGAGATTCTTGTCGCCAGTGACCGTTATTAGGGGGTAAACTACCCAAGAGGTGGTTCACCCCTCATTGTAAGTAGCGATGGGAAGCCATAAAACCACTAATGTGTCATCCTGAAATAAACTATGTCTAAGGCTTTTTTTAAGAATTTTATGAATTTTTTTACTGGCTTCAATTCTCTAAAATGCGCAGTTAACCGATTACGGCTAGTTTATGGGTAGTTTCACCTCCTAAACATGCAAATGGGCCAAAATAGAAAGACAGGCGTTTCTTATTTTTCGGTCTTCTAAAACATATCCAAAAACAGAAGCAATCGGAGACGAACACCTGAAAATCTTATAAAATTGAGGGGTGGTTTCACCCCCTAAGTTTGAAAATAGGCCGCTATAAAAAAACACGTATATCTTATTCTTCTGTCCCCTAAAACATATCCAAAAACCAGAATTATCGGAGACGAACACCTGAAAACCTTTGAGGGGTGGTTTCACCCCCTAAAGATGCAAACAGGCCGAAATAAAGAAATACGTATATCTTATTTTTCTGTCCCCTAAAACATATCCAAAAACCAAAACAATCGGGGACGAAAATCTGAAAACAGGTGAAGGGTGGTTTCACCCCCTAAACATGCGAACGGGTGAAAATAAAAAAACACGTATATCTTATTTTTCGGTCGTCTAAAACATATCCAAAAACCAGAACAATCGGACACGAACACCTGAAAACCTTTGAGGGGTGGTTTCACCCCCTAAAGATGCAAACAGGCCGAAATAAAAATACACGTACATCTTATTTTTCTGTCCCCTAAAACATATCCAAAAACCAGAACAATCGGAGGCGTACACCTGGGAAACTTGAGTACACGGGCGCGCTCACCGACAGGATACGCGGCATACTTTCGTTTTCATTCAAGCAGAGACACTTTCAAAACGAATTTGAACCTGACAAGTACGTAGAATTATGCAGATATGTCCGCTGGAAGAAAACATAGGGGTGCTGAGTACAATACATCAGGGCAAAACGGTTTTTCAGCCAAAACAAACCCCCGTGTGCGGAGTACACGACGCGCCCGCTCGTGTAAAACTTTTAGGCGCGCCCGCCGGCGGGTTAAGGCAGGTTCTCCTGTACGCGACTGGACGCATCGTCAAGAATTTCAAAGTCGATTTTCTCGAAAATGAAGCGCGATATGAAAAAAAGTTACTCTTTCTTTTCGACTTATAACAAGTAAATAACTCCAGGAAAAGGAATAGAATTTTTTGATATCGCGCTTCGTTTTCGAGAAAATCGGCTTTGAAGTTCTTGACGATCGGCTTCGAAGTTCTTGAAACCTACCCTGATGAAACTCACGGGCGATTTGGGCGTAAGGGGAATTCGCCTTAAGTATACGCTTCTGAGGTCTGTGAAGTTTGCACCCCCCCCGAGAAAATTTTTATAAAACAGAAACAGGATTCGTGTGTCCACGATTTGTCTGTGTTTGTCCACCCTTCAGAAAAAAGTTATGACAAAATTAAAAAATTCGTCAACAAACGTGGGCAAATAGTGGACAAACGAAGCCTCTTCTTATTTTATGCAAATTTTCACTTGAGGGGTGCCAACTTCGCAGACCTATGTTTCTGCATTATTTCTCAACGCAGTCCGCTGGACTTTCAACACACTTGGTCCATCTGGAGCTTTGTCACTCTCTGTGAATAAAATGTTTTTGGTTGAAAGAAAAACCAGCTATGCGGCCTTTGCATTTATAACATTTGGGTAATTACACCGATTTCAATGATTTTTGTATAACATATAACTTTTTAATAAACGGCGAACCCCAACTAAAATCCACGAGGAAGCAGCTTTTCTACGAGTTCACCGGTTCGGGATAGGTTTGGGTTAGATAATAAATAGAAAGACAATAACCGTTATTTATATGGAATTTTATAATAAACTATTATTTGTATTAATTGTAAGTGGTAAGCCTAAGTAGCAGACAGCCCACATCAAAGTCAAAATGTCAAAACTTGTTTCATGAATATCTCAAAAACTAGAATATCCTGACAACATATTCGAAGTGGACCCTCGTCTGTATAATTACCAAATTTTAATTAGCAAATTACCAAATGTCTCCTATACAGCACAGCCACAGCACTTCATAGAGTTGTCTATGAAGTTTGATAAATAAATTTGCCAAATATTATACGTGGCTTTTACTGCATTTCTAATACATCGTGATTCGCTTAATGAAACCATGCGTTTATAATTTAAATTGCCTCCCTTCTCGTAGTTCTAAATTTTCGTAGCTAAATTTAAATAAAGTTTCCTATTGTCGAATTATAAGAGTGAAACTAACCACTGGCAAGTTATTTGAAATCACGCTTCCTGTTATTTATAACACTTCGACTATCTTCTTAATTCTGGGGTCCAATTTTCTATACACGGGCAATCAATTATTGTAAATATATTTTTGTTGCTCTTGTCTGTACTTAAATCGTCGCGATTCGATGTGAGAAGAATGCAGCATAATCATTGATTAACAACCTCAAGATACTGAATTTAATTAGATTTAACGTTAGGAATTATTTTAAAGGTTTAATACAGTAGATTCACCCTAAAAATTTCAACCACGTGAGAAAGTAGACAGTGATGGGACGGAGTTATCATATTTTTTAAAAATCCAAACTGGAACAGCTTTTGACAGGTTAAAATAATTTTCTGATGAGTTATGTATGCTGGACGTGTTGTGTACAAGCGGAATCCTCTAAATATAGGAGAGTTAGGCTAGTTCTGGGGCCCATTGTCCTACATTTGTGACACGTCGTGAATCATGCAAGTAGTAAAGATCAATAATTGCCTGTATACCGTACAGGCCGAACTGAAATTAATTATGCAGAATTTCTTAGAGGCACCGATATGCTAGTCCACATAATAAACCAAATAAGCACATCAAACTTTAAAGAATTTAAGTCCCTCTCATTTCTACATGCATGTGCATCGACTATGTACAGGGTGTTAAAAAAGTGATAGTCACTGCTTCCAGGAGTGAATCTACACCTCTGGATGGGTGGAGATTAGTGAAAGAAAACCGGCCACAAAATTGTTTATAATAATGAAAATTAATATTAACACTTCTCGATGAGAGAAGAAAATTAAAATCGTGAAAAATGGTTCCATCAAATACATGGATCACTTCATCCATGCCAAAAGTTTATCAATTTTGCGGCAATTTGTTTTTACACCCCTGAAATCAGTGACCATCACTTTTTTAACACTATATGTAGTGTATTGTTTATTTCAATTTTTTAATAATAATGAGTAACTCGTTCGAATTAGATTATCGTATGTATGCATAAACCAATAAGCCTTTCCAAGCTATGCTTCTTTCTAAGCTTTGGCTCTTCCAAAATTGTCGCAGCTTTTCAGATAAATCAGTCAGGTTCTATTATTTTCCACGACTTCTATATATGCATTCGTAATGAGGGCTTCAAGTAAAGAATGCAAAAATACTGCCGACTGCAAAAATACAGTCATTATTATAATTATTAGTACTAGGAAAGTATAATTGTCTTACTCACTCTACCAAAGTTCAAGCTTATTGTTAATCAAGTGCTGATAAGGCTACACGAGAATATTAGTCGCAATGCAACTGATAAAACAGTAATAAAATTGCATAAAAAATAGATACTCCATTTAGAAACTCATGTACGTTTAAATGTAATTTCAAAATCATTTCTTCGAGGTGCTCTTGGAGGCTCGCGAACAATTTTCTTAGCGGTTTAGTGAACTTTGCATATGGCTAGGGTGTTATCTACTGCACAAGCCACGCAAATACGCAGTGCAGATGCATGGCAAGCACATTACAGCGCATTTCACATAAGTAACTACGATGTGTCTTCGATTGCCATTAATAACTCAGGAGGAGTACCCAGATTAAGTTGCTACGTAGAATTAGTTCTGTCGATAAATATCGTTTTTCGTATTTACCATTCACAGTGCTGGAACATGCACAAACAATGGGATGAATTTATAACATAATGTTCATTGTAATCTAGGTTCACTTCTCAGGTACAGTAGAACATCGAGTCATTCGTTTTTACATACAGGTAAATTATTTTATATTTCCAAGTATTTCGATACTGGACAAAAATATGAGACACGTTGGAATCCGCCAACTGATCTAGTATTTTCACTTATCAGTGCCTCCCCTGACTCAGTTCCAGGACCATTTTTGGCCATTAATTCACCTGGTGCTAACTTAACCAAATTAAAAAATATAACAAAACACTGAATTAAAAAATAAAAAATAGGAGACATTACACAAATTGCTTCGTGGCATCGAAAAGCTGTGTCCAAAACCGTGAACGCTCTCTTTATAGCTATTATAGTTTTGGATAAGCCTAGGGATAAGACCACACATTTTTATTTTACTGACAGTCTGACCTACACATTATGCGTTTCACTAACGAAATTCAAATTGTGGATTTTTTGTGGCGGGTAGTTATGTGGGTAGTATTGTTTTTCTTTTTTATAACGCCTCTATTTGCTTAAGGCAGTATTACACCCTAGACACCTCGTTTTTTAAAGTGATATTTGGAAATTAATTTTGAAGAACCTATCGCAGCGCAGGGGTTTCGCACACGTATTTAGTAATGTTTGAACCATCAACACAAATTTTTGCAATGCATTTTATTGAAAATTGTTCAAGCTTCACGCCGAAGCGCAGGAAACGAAAGAACCAAAGGTTTCTTTGATATATATGCAGTCCTAACCAAGTCCGAACATTGTTAGCGAAATCGCAGCTGTTTCAAAATTGATGTTTGATTTTTTCAAATTTTTTTTCAGTAAAACGGGGGGTTGTATTTAAACCATTGATATAATTTTGCTACCGGCTATAGGTACACATACACTTTGAATGTGTGTGAAATTTTAGCTCAATCGGTCCAGTAGTTTTTGAGAAAAATGTGCGCCCAATTTAAAAAATGTTGTTTCGAGGAAAATGCATTTGAACTTTTTCATGCAGTTACAACCTACTTATACGACTGAAGTTACGGTGGATAGCGACTAATTTCTATTACCCCTAATCTGCTATACCAGGACTTTAAAGGAAACCTTCCTCAGCTTCAAAGAACTCGTGTTGGGCAGCTCTCGCTTCTTTGCTGGCAACCCTAACCTCTCTAGATACAAGGGTCGAGGAAACGACTACGGGTCACGCTGCGAATTTCTATGAATTTCACCTTAATATTTTAGGGACATATTTTCGAAACCCCAAACTATTAGAAATCAAAAAAATAAAAATCGAATTTTTGGGTGCAATATCCCCTTACATATAGGGTAATTTTTATGTATTTATTTCTAAGAAATTCCTTTGTTTATCAACTCATTCCTTGTGCTATATTTGGAGAATATCGCCTATTTTCTTAAAGTAAAAATAACGATTCTATTAAAAAGTATAAATGTACAAAGGGAATGGCTTTTCAAAATTTGTTGCCACGATATCAATGGTCCAGGTTGTCTGAAGTAAAAAATTCAAAGAGATTTTTAATTTGTATGATTGTGGTTATGGCCGGTACCAGAATAAATTAGAAATATATAAAAATAACAAAATGGCGGTGGCTAAATAAAAAATTTCTAGTTTTGCTCCAGATATGCCAGTTTTTAATATAAAAAATTCTAAGGCTGCATTCACGTCTCTCTGGTAACTATTAAGTCTGTTATTATTTGCAAAGTTTGGTAACTACCAAAACAGATCATATTCCGTCGAGTCAGGCGAATACGGTGAATGGTTAATTACTTGCCAACCCAAATCACAGACTTCCTTTTGAGTAGAAATTGCTGCATGTGGTCCAGAATTGTCACGATGGAAAGCAATCTCTCTTTCATTAACGACTGCTGGCCTTTCATCTCCAAGTCCAGTGTTTTCTTTGTTCAGTTGCTGAAAACAGATTCCAAAATTAGCGGTCCCATCTTCTTTCAAAAATTCGTAGTATATTAGGCTTCTTTCCTCCAACCTTGCATGGAATATATCTGCTTTCGGAAGTAGTTCAGAGTTTATCACTAAATTAAATAAAAGGAATATTTCTGATTCAGCATATGTACTCTCTTCTTTTTATTTTTTAACTTCAATAATTAATCTATTAAAACATGATAGGATGTAATAAGACGAGGAATAACGAGAATAACGAATTATAATTCGGTGGACTGAAACTTCTTTTTTATAAATTCATACAAACCCAAGCATCCACGTGCTTTAAAAGAAGTCGGAGGCGCTTAACACGATTGATATTTATTTTAATTTATTTGCATACAGTCGCATCAACCATCAAAATTGGTCACTATATAACGTTACAGTTTTTGGAAATTGCTTTTATCGTTTGGGAGTTATGAGACTTCTTTGGAATGCTTCGAATTATCTTTTATATACATCCGTGTAGATTAAGGTGGTTCGTATTAATTATAGTGTCGTAGTTGCATGGGGGACATATCGGGGCATCCTTTTTATTCGAGAGGTACGAGTGGATAAATATTACGTAGTCGATCCGCGTGCTTGATATCGCAACTTGATCCTGTCCTGAGAGGTTGTTCAGAGAATTCTTGCCATAAAATTCGACTTTAATTGATATTAGACTTGCAGGGGCTCTGGATTTTCATTTCTCATTCCAGGCATCTTGTGTTTTCAGCCTCGTAAGGGAGGTTGGGTTATTTCGCGTTAAAAGTTGGTCGTAGGGTGGCATTACGAGATTAGCCAGCTACTTCTTTCGCCATTTTACTCGCTAATTCGGTTTTTTCCATTCCTGCATAGGGTGGTATCTAAAATAATATCTTCGCTGCTGGATACGATCGATAGAAAATTACTTTGTCATACATTCCAAGATTTATACTATTAATAGCAATAAATGACAGACACAGAGTCTCTACCAACACATTCTTCGAACCTCGGATGGACGTGCAGAACGTAATCCACATTCAAAATTTAAATTATTAAATCCAATGTCTACGAGTTATCTTTAATATGTACGAGCAGTAGCAGTGTTTTTGATTACGAAATTTGACATAGGGGGGAGGTGAAAGTAGGGGGTGTGTATGGAAGTGAAGGTTGGATACAAAAGGAGAAAAAGAAAGAAGTGTGCGTTTAGTCCTGGGCCTGCTAGTGAACTTGGTCAGTAAAGCCTCGTTCACATTAGTCAAGTTGTACTTCAAGGCAAGTAAAGTTGAATGGAATCTCTACTTGACTTGAAACTTGAAAGAAACTTGAAAGGATATTTCAAATCAAGTGAATAATTGGCAAGTTCAGATTGGCAAAGTAGTTTCGAGTTACTTGAATTCAAGTCCTTTGAATTTGAATTCCTTGAAATTCTTAGAAATGTATGAGAAATATATTTTATGGAATAACGAAGGAGAGGCCACTTCCTTTGACGCCATTTTAGATATCTACTTGCTTTAAGTAATCTCTTAAAAGTAACTTGAAGGCAACTGACACTACTGAACACAAGCTCGAAGTCAAATTACACGAATTGAAGCGACTTGAAGTCAAATTACAAGAATTCACGCGACTTAAAGTCAAATTATTCGAATCCAAACAACTTGAAGTCAAATTACTTGAATCCAAAAAAACTTGAAGTCAAATTACTTGAATTCAAGCGACTTGATGTCAAACGACTTGACTCCAAACAACTTGAAGTCAAATTACTTGAATACAAACAACTTGAATTCAAATTACTTGAATTTGAGCGACTTGAGGTCAAATTACTTGAATTTGAGCGACGTGAAGTCAAATTACTTGAATTTAAGCGACGTGAAGTCAAATTACTTGGATTTAAGCGACTTGAGGTCAAATTACTTGAATTTGAGCGACGTGAAGTCAAATTACTTGAATTTAAGCGACGTGAAGTCAAATTACTTGAATTTAAGCGACGTGAAGTCAAATTACTTGAATTTAAGTGACTTGAAGTCTATTTACTTGAAGTCAAACGACTTCAATCCAAACAACTTGAAGTCAAATTACTTGAATTTAAGCGACTTGACGTCAAATTACTTGAATTCAAGCGACTGGAAGTTAAATTACATGACTCCAAACAACTTGAAGTCAAATTACTTGAATACAAACAACTTGAATTTAAGCGACTTGAGGTCAAATTACTTGAATTTGAGCGCCGTGAAGTCAAATTACTTGAATTTAAGCGACGTGAAGTCAAATTACTTGAATTTAAGCGACGTGAAGTCAAATTACTTGAATTTAAGTGACTTGAAGTCTATTTACTTGAATTTAATCGACTTGCAGTCAAATTTCTTGAATTCAACCGACTTGAATCCAAACAACTTGAAGTCAAATTACTTGAATTTAAGCGACTTGACGTCAAATTACTTGAATTTAAGCGAATGGAAGCCAAATTACTTGAATTTAAGCGACTGGTAGTCAAATTACTTGAATTTAAGCGGTTTGAAGTCAAATTACTTGAATTTAAGCGACTTGAAGATCAATTTACTTGAAGTCAAACGACTTCAATCCAAACAACTTGAAGTCAAACGACTTCAATCCAAACAACTTGAATTCAAATTACTTGAATTTAAGCGACTTGACGTCAAATTACTTGAATTTAAGCGACTTGAGGTCAAATTACTTTAATTTGAGCGACTTGAAGTCAAATTACTTGAATTTAAGCGACTTGAAGTCATATTACTTGAAGTCAAATTACTTGAATTTAAGCGACTTGAAGTCATATTACTTGAAGTCAAATTATTTGAATTTAAGTGACTTGAAGTCAAATTACTTGAATTTAAGCGACTTGAAGTCATATTACTTGAATTCAAACGACTTGAATCCAAACAACTTGAAATCAAATTACTTGAATTTAAGTGACTTGAAGTCGAATAACTTGCATCTAGATTACAAAAATTCTTACATCTGACGACGCTGCAAAATCGCAACTTAAGAATTTTTAAGCAAGAAAATCGGCTCCCGAATCGCGAACAGGGTCCCGTAATTGCGTGTACCCGCGCCGCCCCTATTCATTATCATTTCTGCCTAGATTCTAACAATACTTTAATACCCGTCGCGGATTTATTAATCGTGCCTTTACTTCCCAAAAATATAGTATCTCGCGAACAACGACCTTGTGAAATTAGATTGGCTATTCGAGCGATTCAAGGAAGTTCGGGGAACGTTGCGATTGAAGAAGGCGTATACGTATACTTCGAATGCAATGTACTTAATGGACGAATAGCGAAACACTGTTTCATGGGTTTACCGTAAAAGCATTTTCGAAAGCCCCATTACGAGAAGCCCAACCTGAGTTCTCCCAAAAGCGCCATTAATGGACCATAGTATATCTTCGTTTCATCTAGGCCAGGCTCGACGGAAGTCGACTATCCGCAACATATTTATTTGCTCTGCCTTTAACAATAATGCCTACATTATTTCACATTCATTATTTACAAAAACACATGCAGCAGTGGAAATATTTATTGCGTCGCTCTAATAAACACACTTACCACTTCTACCCCTCTTATTATTAATACTAGAAAAGTATTATTGCAAAATTTATTTACTGCAACAATGTGTAGCTCTATATTGGCCAAAGTAATTTGGATGTGGATTATTTTATCAATCATATCTGAGAGGGATGCAATAAATATTTACAGTAGATACTGTTAACTGTGCCACTTGCATTCGAACGTACACCCTGGAAATTTGCTCACAAATTTTTTATGTCGTTTAGTAAATTGTTTTGTATCTTCCATCCGTTTTCCGTTATAACGCAATCCTAGCAAACAAATAAAAGTACCAAACGTGTTTCCTCCATGCTGCCCATATTTGCTGGCGTTTCGCGCAAGTGTCTGTGTAAACGAAATCGATCGACCTCACATCGATCCCTATTTTGACCGCGACCGGGAGAAAACACGAGAGTGTTTTTACGCTGCTAATGAAAAAGCACTTTGCTCGACGTGAAATCTTAGACTATAATTTTCCCGAAGGCGCTGTTAACACACCGCAAAATGCCTCCATTTAGCGTAGAGGCGGCTTGTTGAACAGCCGTAACTTAAAGCACGCGCGCCTACAGTTCAATTATGCCGGAGAGGTGAATTAGCAATGAACGCCGGCGGAGAAAGCATTCACCTTGCAGACATTAATTCATTAATTTACGGCCCCGAGGCGTTGCAATTTTCCGGCTGTTGCGCCATCCGCCGCGACAAAATTAAAAATTTCATTCTGCTAATTGCAGGTCTCGTCGCCTCTTTTGGCCGCATTCAAATCGCGAAGATTGCGTCGCACATTCCGCTCCAGTCTTACGAGAATAAGTTCGCGTAATCTGTTTTGCCGCTTTAAAAAATTGTACCGCGAAATTTTTCATTATTCTCGTTGCTTCTTCGTGGAAGTCAATGGAATCAGCGATGGAAGAATTGTTTGTTTCCTGCGACGTTTCGCTGAATATGTATTTTTAGTATCATCGGGTAAAGCGACACGACATATTTCCGTGTGTTCTACACGAGAGCGTTTTAGTGTGTAGAATCGCAGCCCTCAGTTCCGCCGAAAGTGCTATTAGGGAGGTGCAAAGTACCTATACTTACCTGTACTTTGCCTGCAAGAACTTGAAAGCGAACGGGTTCAAACGCAATTAGAGATACATTTCGTGGGCCGTTCTGTTGTTTACCTTTTGTCAGTGAAATGCATTTTTAGTTAATTCATCCTGCATAAGGGGGAGCAATTAGCAATATTACTTCAAAGGGAATAGATGTAAAGAATTACTAAGTTTCAGATAATTCTTTGTACGGGGTGATAAATAACTGGCTAGTGGAGCTTACGAAAATTAATAAAACAGTTGTAATTAACTAATATTTGCAAGGTAATAGTGTTCAAAATATATAGCTTCATATTTTGCAAATTAAACTGTGGAATGATTAACGTCTCAAAAAGTTCAGAGTATCAGCAATTTCAGAATTAAGAAGAATTCTTTTTTAATCAGCACATTTTTTTAATAAACAGAAGGAATATATGTGTGTAGAAATTGACTAATAGTTTGATCTGTCGAAACCTGGTCTGCGTAATAATACAAAGAATTTGTTGTTAATTTATAAAATAGCAAGTTGAATGTCTGAATAATGATTAGCTTGCGGTCCTATATTTACTAAAGTCTCTTTTTGTTTTTGTGAGTTTTATTGGTCAATTAAGTCTTCACCAATAATATTACGATAGTTAAATATTACTGTATACTATTCTACTATTAGAAAATTGTTTAAATAGCATTTTCAAACATATTTGTTTGAACAATTTGTAATGTTTGCTTACAATTAGTTTTACACTTTTAATTGAACGTATTCGAATTTAATAGAATTTCAATGAATTATTAAACAGTTTAATATTACGTGCAACTATACAATCCTTATGTTTTGAAATAATTGGTAGGTACTTCACGTTGGGAAGTATTAATATTCATCTTGAACGTTTAAACTCTTGCCAACACTCGTATTTGTTTATGCTTTGTACATCCTTTCATTAAATCCATATTCTGCATTTTCACTTTCACGTTATTATCGTTATACGTTTTTACGTATATAATCGTTATGCACTTGTAGTAGACCTTAGCGTTAACAGCGTGTAAACATAGCCACGCACACGATACAGTTAAAGCTTTTAAGCAACCAGTGCTTCACATTTCAGGTACATTTCTGAAAGACACAGCAGGCAAGCCACCTCTCTGTTTGCAATGCATTAACGGTTTAATCTTGTAAGTTTCTCGTTCCCAGTCATAAAATATACTTCCTTGCAGAGTAAATGTCGACCTCGGTTCATACCTGAGGCGACGGATTTCTGGATCTCTTCAAGTATGTCAAGAATGCATTAAAATTTAACAAGAACTTACGCTTCGTCTGAGTGACTTCGTTTCCGGTTAATGGTTGTCTATCTTAACGTTCGTAGTTAATATCGTCTTGTAAAAATTATACTATTCATAAAATTTATCACAGTGGAAATAGCAATTTCTTACTCTCTGTCTAACAATAGCATATTGTACTTACATATATCATAAATAATAGGTTCTTTATTTTCTGTAATTGATGAATTGAAACGATTCTATTCTAATAATGGTATCAATATACAACAGTGGGTGTAAAAAGTATTCGTGCAGTGATTAAGGGGTTACATACCTTTGACAGGTCGGAAAATAGGGTTATTCTTATGAATTTTTGTTTCATATAAAAAACGTTATATTTAAAAATCAAGGCGTAAACCTTTTTGTGTATAAATTAAACTGTATTCCCTCCAAAAAGAAATTTGATATCTTACGAAATGATGCCATAGCAGCTCCTTCTTCAAAGGCCTCTCCATATTCGCGGTACTAAAAATATCTCAGAGATTACTGGACGGATTTGAATAAAATTTTGCACGAATATTCTTAAAACTGTAGGTAATTTATTACTTGTCGAAGCCGATATTTCGATTCGTGTCTTGTTTATTTTATTAACAATAGAAGCTGAAAACTTAATTCGAAAATCACATGCTTCACTTTAAGTAGCTGCCATTTTTCAAAAAATACATTTTTTCAAAATCAACTTCGACAAGTACTAGATTATAGTCTTAAGAATATTCGTGCAAAATTTTATTCCAATCGGTCCAGTAATCTCCGAGATATTTTTTGTACCGCAAATATGAAGAGGTCTTCGAAGAAGGAGCTGCTGTGGCATCATTTCGTAAGATATCAAATTTCTTTTTGGAGGGAATACAGCTTAATTTATACACAAAAGACGTATGCCTTGATTTTTAATATAACGTTTTTTATATGAAAAATAATCATACAAAAACCCCTATTTTCAAACATGCTCGAATGCATTTTGACACCCGATGCAAGATGCGGTGGAAAAAAATATACAGCCCCTTCAGCAAAAAGATACAGGTGACCTTGAAAAATTCGAGAAAGAATGACCGTGGAAAAAAAAAGATATTTATGTGTTCTCTCTATGCTAGGACACCCTGCATGTGAATAATAAGAAAGCAATTAAAGTACACGAATTTGAGTACTCTGTAGCAGTGAAAATTCTAAACTTATTTACAGTGTGTTCAGATGGGCTTAAAGATTTAGTTTACACGCATAATTCTCACTGGACTAGTTCTAAATAAAAGTTTAATTTTTTAGCAATAACAATAGCTACTATTATAATATTAGAAAATACATCTGTCGAATTAACCTACTTTGTTGAACTAATATTAAAATGAACATCTACCATTACTGTATAATTTCATGATACTATAGGAAGCAATACATTCGTGCTTCGGCGAGTAGAAAATGTCTGCCAAGTGCAGACCGGGAACTCTTGAAAGAGTGCACAATTCTGTGACGTTAATCGTAAGATGGCAAGGGTTTGCGGAAATAAAAGGAGGGTAGTTACGACACCCCTGGGGCCCCAAAGTCACCAATGTAAAGTTTTATTATTATTATTATTATTATTATTATTAAATTAACGGGAGAACCCTTTGGATACAAAGTATAGAACAATTTCGTACAAAGATAAAGTAAATATAACAAAAACATACAATAACATAAAATTAAATATATAACAATAAAATAGAATAATGTGAAATAAAATAAACAAAAACAAACAAAACAGTCTGAGCACTAGGACCTAATCTCAACACCAAAGGTGCTTAAATTAATTTAAATTAAATTAAATGTGATATGATAATCATTTGTTTACACAACGAATGCAAAAGAACAGAGGGCAAGCTAACCACTTTCATTGTGAAGACAGAAGAGGATCTTAACAGCTGAAGGAGTTAATTTTTCAACCTGCAAATAATGATTTTTTGCTCAATTCAAGGAGTGTTAAATGTCATCCAAATCGTGTGCTGCGTTTGTACACCATTGTGCAACAATTAGCACTGGTAAAGTGAGATTCTATGTAACAGAATATGAGGAACAAAACAAATTAAAACATATAAACGACAGCCATTTAAAATGTGAGCCTCAGGGGAAAAAAGTTCGTTGGTGGTCAGAATACCTTAATTAGGTAAAGCTTTCGTTTGGCAAAGAAAAGATCCGAGTTCACAATGGAACATTCAGAGGGGGATTGCAGGGCATTGTAGTCACCATTAAAACGATATGGTGATTAAAGCGATTATTTTCGTACAATACCTATCTATTTTACAAGTAACAATTTCTCAATTACTATCAGACAATAGATTCTCAAAGGGCCAAAATATTCCCTGCTTGCACTTGGTGTCAGGAATTTTAATGACGTTAAAATATGATGTAATTTACGTGAAATTAGGCTGGGTTTAAGTCATCATTTTGTTGACTTCCAATTCGTTTGAAAAATACAGGTCGTTAAAGTCTGCCTTCGCGATGAATATTGATACCCTATTGCCCAGAGTGTCTTCAGTAGAACACCATTTAACCTAAGGTTTGATTATTCGAACAGTATCACTTACAATTAATAAAAAAAATAAAAAAAACAAATAGTATAAAGGAACGTATTCACAGTACGCAATGGGTATTTACGGGCGTAAATAACATTCCATGTAATTTTCAAACATTCAATGCTTCGCACAATTATTCTGAGATTTTATGAAGCACAGAGAGAAAGTAATCTAATTATCCGGTATTAAAGGAAATATAAACTTACAAACTGACAATTCAGAGAAATGGAAAGTTGCATAAATTCAGGATAAAAATTGAGTAAAATAATTAAATTTTTACTAATCACGTGTATAATATGAACGTAGTATAATAAATACTCGTTTTTGCATCAAAACCTCATCGGTCAATTATACAAAAAATTCTGCTATCCAAACTTCGTGTCACTCGACCAGTTCGGATAATCGAAAATAAAAAATAATATGAAAATAAAAGATAATTTTAATCAAAGTACGATTAACAATGTGCAGGTAACTTACAGTGCTCAACATTAACTGCTGTATAACTACTCCGAAACAGTACATTGTAAACACTTCCTACTGTAAAACGGTAAATACTATAATAAAATAATAAAAACAGTGTGTATGTTCAATGTATTTTACCCACTTAAAATCTGCATACATATTACAGCATTTAGTAGATAGGTAGGTACTATTACGAAGCAAAAATATTTTTTCTCCATGGCAGGGTGAATTTTCAGAATTTGGAGCTGCCCCCTTTTTGCACCAAATTGTATAAAAATTATATCTCTTCTTCTTCTCTTCTCTTCTCCTCTCTCACAACTCAGGAACTAATACATCAATTTCGACGCGGCTTTTTTTAGTGTGTAGTTCAATTCTCAGGGAAGGTTTAAGGCTATATATATATCATCTGGATATTACTAAATGGGACTGAGTAATAAGCGAAATAGTGAAGCCAGGCAGATAGACCTTATCTTACATGGCGTCTACTGTTCTGCGCGCAAGAGATGCGCGTGACGGTTTCCCGAACAGTGGTGAGGATGCTTGAGGGTCACATCGTTAGTTGCATGTTTAAGGCAGGATACCACCTTTGACTACGATTTTGGAGGCGTTTTTCATGAATTTTTTTTGCATACAAAGAATGCGCAGAAACAAAATCGGTTTCAGTCATTCATTAATGTAACTTTAATCTGTAATTACACATTTTTTGAAACTGAAAAAGTGAAAAATAATCTCTTGTAGGTGGCGCCAAAATACACTCCTTTGGAGGAACATCGTTAGACGGCGTGTCAAATTCCGCTTTGTACGTGGCTCTTAGAAAAAAAACCAAAGAATGTTCCTATTGGCAACAATATTTTTTAATGCTGTACGTAGGGATTTTACGAAATTTCGATTTTTAAGAAAATGGCGGCCATTTGAACAAAAAGGTCAATTTTTTTAGGGTAAAAAAGTTTAAAGAAGTTTATAAAATTGCGCACCAAAAGAAAAATAACAACGCTACAGCAAAAGTCCTACGTACATCGTTAGATTACACCACGGGGAAGAATTGTGCAAAGTTTCAAGTCAATCGGATGAAAATTATAGGAGTAATCTGACACGCCGATTTGGAAAACATCGTTTCGAGAAAAACGCGTTTAAAGTTTTACATAGATTTATATATCTGTTCCAATCCGGTTTTTACACAAGAAAAAGGTTCCGGTCACCTTTCTAATGAATGAATTTCGATTCTATACACTTGAAAGAGTACTTTGAGAACAAAAAAAATTTTCAATTTTTTTAAGTGCGAAGGTGGTATCCTGCCTTAATAAAGAAGTCATGACTCGGCCGGCTCGCGATGGATAGTACGCGACGCGACCGCCAGGTGGCGACCGGGCCGAGCGCTTCTCGCAGGTGGGATACAGCAGTAGACACAAATCCGTGAAAAACCATTTCAGGATTTTGCACTGATCAACCCCTAAGGGGGTGAAAAGGGGTAAACTGTGTTTTCATGGAGTTCTTAATATCCCTTAGGCCCGAAGCGAAGCGCGGGTATATTTGCTAGTTATATCATACAACTGTGTAGCTACGTGTTAGTACATAGAAACAGATCAGAAAACATCAATCTACACAATTTTAGAGAAATTATAGTGAAATATTCTTATAAGAGATGTTAGTTAATTTTCCCGAAAATTCAGAAAATTACGCAACTTTGTGTTCAAGTAGAATAGTTCATTCGTAAGGCAAGCCTATTTTAGTTGGCGCCACAGTGCGGTTTATGGGGTGAATTCACCCCTTGAAAAAAAAAGAATTTTCTTTTTCGTGAAATATCTCGAGAAAGGTGAGAAATATAAGTTTAAACTTCTAGTCTTCAAAACAGCGTAAAAATTATTATGGAAAAATTCAAACTTTTCAAGTCACCCCCCCCCCCCCAACACCCCTTAATTCGATAATTATATTTACGCAGTTTTGTAGATATAAAAGAAAGATACCACCTTTGTTGAAACTTCCTTTCGATATCTCTCACCTTTTTCGTGACACTCCACGAAAAAGAAAATTCTGCATTTTTCTCCAGGGGCGATTCCACCGCCTAGCCCCTCGGTATGCCACCCTAAAAAAATAAGCTTGTCTTACGGATGAACTACTCTACTTGCACGCACAGTTGCATAATTTTCAGAATTTTCTGGTTGCCAAACTTCCCTTGTTAGTAAATCACGAAATAAAGTTCATCTGCTGATCAACGTCATCTTTGCCGGAAACCACAGAACGATTTTCACCTTCAGTTAACTCGCAGTTAATTCTTTTACCTACAACTCAATTTCAGCAAATTACGGAGATGCCTCCTTTTTGCAGCAAAGTCTTCAGTTTTACCTAAATACTGCCCAATTATCAATAGAACGCCGGAAACGTATGAGTTACGAAATAACAGTAGAGTGGAAAAAGTGACCGAAGCGTGGTCGAAGCGAACGGTTTAATCAAAATTTATTCGTTCACCGTACCATCCGGCCATAAAGCTGATTATACGAGATCGAAGGGAGTCATATCCTTCGAACAGGATATACTTGCCGAAGAAACCGTCCGCGTAGCTGTTCCATAGGTTCACTGTATGGCCAAGTAACCGCCGCAAAAACGTCGGCCGCATTTTCTCCAAAAGTGCCATTAGCGGGCCAGAAAGTACCGCGGGGCGGTTGGAAAGGAGGTTGCCCGAGGGCCATTGCGATTCTGAAAACTTGGACGATTGCAATAACAATTCAGCGAAGCCACGGTATTGCCGAACGGTGTTCTTCCCGGGAGGCATCGGCGCTGGTGCTGCGCGCGGCGGGAAATCATCGAACGAGCAGGATTGACGAAATAAATCGAAAAGTTGCAGGCCGCGGCGAGCAGTGGGCAATAAACGGATAGGACAGAAGTAAAAACGTTGGGCAAGCATCTGTCTCGCGAAGTCGCATGATCGTGCGTGGAAAATAAAGCTTTTTATTTATACACGGTGTCCGGTTATTCCCTGGTCTCATTAACCCTGCGTGGTCACACGGGGTGTATTGCACCCCAACAGCAATTTTAGAGTTAAAATGTCGCGCCTTTACGACATCCTAAGGGGATTTACCGAAAAGAAATTTAAAAAAAAATCGGTTTTTCCCAAAAACCATGGAAAATCGCTCATTTTCAACTACAAATTTTATCATATCAAAATTCACATTTCAAGAAAAAGACTATTGAACCCTGATTGCATAAGTATTACGAATGTACAATTGTCACTGGGAAGTTAAAAGATTCAAAAATACGAAAATGGTAACTCAAGAAATGAGGCTCGGGTGCAGCGAACCCCGTGTGACCAATTTGTGATTATAAGAAGCTGTGACCACGAAGGGTGAAATCAGGTGATTAGGAAGGCGAAATGTTTTATAAACATGGTGTCAAAAACGAACACTTAATGAGATATATGTACGTTTTTAAAAATTAGCGCTACTTACGTCGCAAAGTTGTAGTATAGGTATGTTGTTGCGACAGGGTTATCAGGAACGTCCATATTTCGTTGTTAGTTATTTCATGATGGTTAATAGATTTATGAATCGTAATATTTAAAGGATGTTCGGTTACCCGAACGATCCGATTTCTTTGAAATTGTGCAGCTTCGTAGAGGACCTTAATAGAAGTATCAGGCAATTTTTCATGTCTGCCCATTCCCGGTTCATCAAGGTGGAAACCCGCCTTAAGGGGACTAGGCAGTCGTTTTTCGTGAGAAAGGGACTCTGTCCTTTATTTATTTGTAAACAAATGAAAGCACACCCAGATATATGCTTTTACCCAATGTTTATTACTACCATACAGATTGAAAAAAAATTAATAAGAAATATATATGTGCTTTAAAAATGGCGCTGCCGACGGGTAAACATTGTAACGTTTTTCTGTCGTTTTGCTTTAATATCGGTCTTAAAATGTGACGTAATCCGACTTCAAAGGTGAGATTCTTGTTTGTTGGATTCATAGTTTCCGCGCAAACCTATAAAAACAACAATTAAATCAAAATCATGCGATTGGTGGCTGAAAAACGGCGATTTTTTCCGAGAAAAATTCGTTCTTATTTGTGCGCTCCTCAATTTTTTTATGAAAATCTCGAATTTTTACGGACCATATCAGAGGTTTGCGGCGAAATGGCACATGTTTTACACATCCTGTCATTTTTTTCAAGTCGATCTGAACCTCCATTCGTTCGCAATCAGGAAAAAAACCAAGAGAAAAAAAGATTCGAGAAAATCGCGTTTAAAGTTTCTGGGCAAAGGCGACGCTATAAGTTACCGCTTGATCTTTTTAGCTGCCAAATCAACAATTTCGCGAATTTTAATTTTAATATAAAGTGCAATAAAACAATCGATTTTTCGACTGCCTAGTCCCCTTACGGGGGTACACGAGTATTAGACGGCTAAAATGAACGATTCCTTTTGGGTTGGATTGAAGGACGACTAATAATTCATACCATTTGCACGTTTTACAATACTTTATTGTGGATGTAACACGCATTTTAAGACCAGAAAACCTAAAAAATATTAGAAATTAAAGGAATTACGAAGCGTCAAATTGGGGGCGCTGCGCAATGGATGCGTTAAGACGGTGAACATCATAATTGTCGGGAACGGATTAATATTTTTAGTTGAAATTTTAACTGAACCTACAAAACACTCTTATATAACAAATATCAACTTAGAAGGATTTTACTGAAGTAATCCTGTGATAAATGTTGTCTTAAAATATATTTTACCCCCTTCCGAGATAAGGGGTGGAGTTGAGGGTTGCATCCATAACAGCGGCATAGGCACAATTGCGCCCTCATACATTTTATATGAAGATAAGGCAAGAAAAAATAATACAATTTTTTTTAAATGTTATTTTATTATAAAAAAAAAGTAAAAATAGATAATTTACATTATAAAAGAAAATGTAGGAAATTCTTTTTATTGATTTTCATTGAGACTAAATGTTATCCATTTATCGTACAAATTACATCGACTGTGAGAATATTCATATAAAATATGTGAGGGTGCAATTGTGCCTCTGCCGATGGTTAATGAATTTTACAAGTACCCGTTGTAACATATCCTGCAAAATGTTTTCGGATTTTATTAATACACTCGTTAGGGCACAAAACCTTAGTTTTATATATACAGAATAAAAAACTAAAAACTCTTAAATTTTCTTTATAACAATTTTTTATATCTACTATAGTTTTCAAGATATATAACAATTTGTCATTTATTTTGAATGTATTTACTCAAATTTTCGCTCACAATATGTTAAAGAGGAAGGACCAAAGTATATTTTAGCATATTCGGTATTAGCTAATTAATTCAAAGAAAAGTTACAAAAATTGAAAACTGATAAACGTATCAACTTGACCCAGTCTCCCCTACTGGAAAATAGGAAAACACTCATTAACCGTTAGGGGGTGCTTTCACCCCAAAGAACCGAAAACAAGCACAAACGAAAAGTTGCCTTCGGTCCTCTACAAACCTGCACAGTTTCCGAAAAAACGGAATGTTCGGGCAACCGAACTTCCCTGTTAGTGGCTGGCAGCTATAGAAGGATTTTAGTTCAGATCCCCCGCATTTGAGTAATCACATTTCCTCAAACACCGGATATCGTATTAATAAATTCACTCGGTGGGTTATTCTGGAGTACAGTGAAGAGGGCGTCGAGGTCGATCAAATCCCCCTTCATAAAACGAAAATGTAATAAGACCTGAACGTAACCCTCTTTTACACACTCATCTTCAAACGCACATTCCATTTGGGGGGAGTCGGAACTGACACTTTCTGAGTGGAAAGTGAATTCAATCACTTGTAATTTGCATACATCTTGACGAAGACGTTGAATCTGGTTCTATATGTATATGTAGGTAGATGTTTTCGTAAAGAATCTCAACTCCTCACTTAGAAAATGCCTCTGTAGTTGTCGCAGGGAAAGAATTACTAGTATTTATAATAACTACATTACATCATGGTATAATATATAACGCATGTTTTAATATTAGAAATAAACAATGGAAGATAGAATTTATAGTTTATTTCCATAAAATTTGAAGTGTTGATTGATCCTTGGATGAATCAAAATGGAAGCATCTAACTTAGTTGAGGCGAAAGTGCATCGGTTAAACCGAGTTCCATTGGATAATAAAGATTCTGAGAAAAAATTTGTACAATACAATAAATAAAAAGTAAATAATACGTGTAAAACTTATTCCTTAAATTTAAGTATTTCAACTGACAAGTGCCATGAGTCCAAAAGGACGAAAAATAAGTTTATTCTAAAAATAATAATTTTGTATCTGAAGTAAGGTGACACTTTATTATATAAATTGAATTATTTAATTATTATATAAACTTTATTACACAAATAATAAAATATTATATACAGTAATTCGTCGTTATTGTCCCGTTTTTACCATGCGTAATAGTCCCGCTCACTATCCCCACCATTTCTTGGAATCCTTCAGTCGAGAGTGAGAGAATCCGAGAACGTGCGAGAGAACAAAAGAGTCGACACGAAGTTGTCGTCGGCTACGAATGGTGTCCGCATCGCGTTGTTGTCCCGCCGCCAGCCCCGTTCGTCGGGACTATTACGACGAATTACTGTAATACATGGAATGCATATTATAAATACATATATGCTAATCATATTTGTATTTATTTATAAAAACCTTAAGGAGAGGTGCCACCTTGGAGGCATGAAAATCATATGATTATTTAGCAATTTGTTTATTTTAAATAATCAACTGAATACAAAATCTTATTAATGATTTAAGGGGTCTCCCTAGTGTGACGCCTGGAAAATAGGGCAACATTTGGGTATTTTTACCCGACTGCGGCACGCAAAGGAGGGTATTGTGTTTATCAGGCTATGTATGTATGTCCATGTTACGCTCTAGAGCCTATACGGATACACCGATTTGGACAAATGAGGTGTCTTTAGAATTGCCTTGACGTTCCGAATGTTATAGGATATAAAAAAAAAATAAAAAAAAATTAAAAAATTAAAAACCCGACTGCTTAAAAAAACATTTAAAAAAATAAATTAAAAAGAGAACTAAAATGACAAAAACAAGACTTAATTTATTTATACATGGTATATTAATTATCATAAATAGGATAATAATAAGATGACAATTTAAATTAACTCAATTGGCTGCAGGCGGAGGCCTTAAATATTTCGATGCTCTTCTACCCCAAGCATGTACCGCAATGACTAAAGAAAGTGCTTCAAGCTGGTAACAAAAAGAGGTGGACAACATCAATGCAAATTCATGCTTATATAGTGACATTTCAACTTCAGTGTGTTGTGTAAATTATATGTTTCTCTCTTTGTCCGTGTGGGGAATACTATTGGCGTTGTTAATAACCCATCGAATCTAATTAGGGCGAACAGCGATACCTACACAATATTGAATGTAATGTAATGTTTGAATGTAATTACATCAAATCATTTGCATCAAAATATTTAAGGCCTCCGCCTGCAGCTAATTGAGTTATTTTAAATTGTCATCTTATTATTATCCTATTTATGATAATTAATATACCATGTATAAATAAATTAAGTCTTGTTTTTGTGATTTTAGTTCTCTTTTTAATTTAATTTTTTTGAAGGAAATGTACTTGATATTGCAGTTTCAAACTTTGGAGTATTTAATCAGTTACATTTGGGCAATGTACTTAAATTTCTTGAAGCATTGGTGATAATTATATTTTATGTTTGAAGGATTACAATGAGGAGCTCGCAAATAAATGGCGATCATGATCCCGGCTGTCATGGTCATAGACTTATATAGACGGAGCAGAAGAGAGGACTGTAGGCGAGGGGACTGTAAGATCGGAGGGGAAAAGGCAGAAACCATACAGGCAATTCGGTAGCTAGGTTCGGATGTATTCGGTTCTTGTCGGTTCGGCATTAATGGCTATGTTCGAAACATAACCACTGTTGCTCAACTATTACTGTTCTAAAGCATCGTAGTGGTCGTTGTATATAATAATATATTAATTGAGTGTAATAATGACTTATTGCGTAGTAAGCGGTTGTGCAAATCGCAGGAAAAATAAAAACTGCGAACAGTTGGAGAAAGAAAATATAAATAATGATAGTATTCGATTTCACATGTAAATAAATAAATATACATACATAACCAACAATTTATATATTATATATATAATCTTAGAAATTCAAATGTGTTGCTTGATTATCGAATAGATAATATGTTTATAATAAAAATATTTTTTTTTTTCATCAGTTATGTCGCAGCAAATGAGCGATATATATCTATTATACTATATAATTATTTATGCATATTAATTATGTTTATGAACTTTTAAGCTTACAAAATCTTTAAAAATATAAATATTATTGCATATATCTATAAGTACGATTTTATTTAAAAAAAGCTTCATTCTATTTACTAATTTTGTTATATATATAACCTACATGATATACGAAATTTTGAATTATGTATAAGTATAGCTAACCTTTTCGACTAAGTATCCCTCATAGATATATATAACGTCATTGAATTTCCGAATAGCCCCGAGGAGGAACGGAGTTACCCGATTTGCCTGTATGACAGTCCCCTTACCGCGAATCTTACAACCCCCCTCAGACACGCTCCGTCTATATATGTCTATGGTCATGGTCATCTGAAACAAAAAACACAGTTATTTCCTTAATCTATATGAACGTAGCTAGGGTTTGAACTAGAACGAAAATAGAAAATCACAAAATTCAAAAATGGCAGCACTTTAAAGAAAAGCTTTCATTTCGCGGCAAAAAAGTGGTCAGTTTTTTGAGCTGCGAAATTCGAATTTTGCATATAATGACTTCATTCTGGTTCAGGTTCTAACAGAAGACGGAGTGAATATATATGTTAAGTTTTAAGTCGTTTGGTTGAGTAGTTTTTGAGATATCGTGATCGCCGCGCCAAAAAATGTCGTTTCGAGTAAAATGCGTTTAAATATTCAAACACCATTTATCAAATAATAAATCATACTTACAATTAGTCTCCAATGCCTGGCCCATAGAGAGCACCTTCCTCTTCTTCATATAATGTTGAACTTTCAGAAAACGCAAAAAACAAAAAATCGATTTTTTAAACCGTCACACTAGTGAGACCCCTTAAAAATCTTTTCTCCTTACAATGCTTTGAAAATAATATTTACATCAGTGTTAACTATTAATATGCGTATTAATTACCGTATGACGAAAATCATTTCTTTACAAGAGAGTGACAGCACAATTTAGTAAAATTATATCACCATAATTCGTTGCGTTACTATTAGTTAACTATTAATAAAAACATACATATCATAACTATTACTTTTTCACCATATTTTCTTAAAATCAAGCTACATTCCATTCTCAACTTTGTATTAATTACTACAGGAAAATTAATTTCTCACAAAATTGAGAAACAGTAGCCTGCTTCGCTCACCAACTAAATAGCTCCTTCGTCGCATATTAATTAACAATACTTTGCACACCACAAAATACAAGCTTCTTTTCGTTACACCTAAAACCACTATTGGGAATAGAGCTCTTACTTTTTGACCCGTCGGGTACCCGTCTACCCGAAACAACTTCAAGCCATTGAATTTGGTATTGTTCGATCATTTTTGGCTAACATCAGACTATACCACAGACAATCACAGACAATACTACATTCAATTGCTTGAAGTTATCCCGGGTAATGTCCGGGTACCCGGGTACCCGACGGGTCAAAAAGTAAGAGCTCTATTTGGGAAACCAAGTGGAGGCGTGGCTTAGATTTCAGCGCTGCGGTGGTAAGTTGGCAAACTATTGACAGTAGGCTGGGTTCCACCAAACATTCCGAATAATTATTTATTAATCGAATAAGTAAAAATTTAGTGTTCCAAAAAATTTAAAAACACTCGTTTTTCACAACATGTCTATATAAACACTGATAATCATATGGACTTCGACGGATTTCAGCCTACTCTGAGTAGTTCAATTTTTTGTCACTAGTTGGCGTATCGAAATTCTTGGTTTCCCAATAGTCCACGCGTTTCTCACAAATCTCGATGATTCGAGTCCCCCCTGGGATACGCTAAACTCTCTAGAAATAAAGCTTCCCTGCCGATAGAATTGCAATAACCTGAACGAAATATTGCTCGAAGAGAGCTTTGGATAACAGCCTACCCTCTGCGCGGATCGACATAACAAATCAACGAAATCGGAGGAGGAGTGGAAAACGAAGAAATGGCCAGGGAAGAAATAAAAAGTCCCTACATCAGAACGTGGTGCCCGGGCAAATACATCCCCGAGTGTGGTGATCCACCTTTCCGCGTAACCAGCGCACTCTTCCGTGGCGCCCATGCATCACACATGAGCGAAATCACTGGCCATGAATGGATCGCCGAATGTTTTGTAATGACGCACAATGCCCGTACATCTATGTATGCGCGCGAAAGTGCTTCTGAGCGCCCGCCGCCGTCCAAGGGAGAGTGTCGCCAGCACCCTGCAAAAGAGCTCTTCCCCTTTACTCTCTTTCTTCTCGCCGCTTAACGCGTTTTAAGCGTTTACATTCCCGTTTTATGGCCGGCACGCTTTAGGCGAACACCTTTTTCTCGTGACGCCGTCCTGTCTTTTATTAGAATCGAATCATTCGTCCGGGTTAGGTAGCCTCAGCTTATACATGGGAGCTCTGCAGTGATACCAATCTTAGATAAAAAAAAATTATGCAGACAAAAATGTTATTTACGTGTCTATTCTTAATAAAATTATTACTACATACTTTGTTCTGGAATTCAATTAAACATAAAGTAGGGGAGACCGGGGCAGGTTGTAACACGGGGTAAATTGTAACATAAGTAAAATCTTTTGAACGACAAATCTGGTAACCCACAGCACGCGAGAGCTGCTTGAAGATATTAGCACCGTCGGTTTTAGTGACCCAAACGAGCGTTATGTATTCATTTTGTGGTAATAGCCCAGAATTTTAGTATTTAGAGCACGTAAGTAAATGTTGTCTTAGCACTTTTATTTCAATCAACCGTCATTAGGAACCGTTTGAATTTTTGTTTCTTTGTCGCAAACGAATCAGTACACAGTTGGTTTATTATTATGTGTACGCAGTTTAGTGATTTGATGTTTAATTTCTCGTTTGCTGAGATAAAACTAAAAAATTCGACCTCGGGGTAAATTGTAACAGGTTACTATTGGGAAACCAAGTGGAGGCGTGGCTTAGATTTCAGCGCTGCGGTGGTAAGTTGGCAAACTATTGACAGTAGGCTGGATCCCACCAAACATTCCGAATAAGTATTTATTAATCGAATAAGTAAAAATTTAGTGTTCCAAAAAATTTAAAAACACTCGTTTTTCACAACATGTCTATATAAACACTGATAATCATATGGACTTCGACGGATTTCAGCCTACTCTGAGTAGTTCAATTTTTTGTCACTAGTTGGCGTATCGAAATTCTTGGTTTCCCAATACTTACTCCGCTCCAACTTGTGATAAAGCAAGCTATTTGCTGACACACCGGAAAAAAGATGCTCTAGACGAACAACAGAACAATCGAGAATCCAAAAAATAGACAAAAAGTATGAAGACATTTTGATAGAATCAGATGAATAAGCAATGATTGCTTAACTCATGTATATCTAATGTTTAATAATGATCTGTGTTTTCATTTATATTGTTTAGAAATGTTTATTTGTGTTCATATTTGTATTTAAATCGGTAAAACAGATGTGTTACAATTTACCCGGGACTGGGGCAGATTGTAACAAAGGTTCAGATTTGTTTAAGATGAAGCTAGATGTCTAAGTGTCCAAGATTTTGTCACGTACTTTCACGCAATTAGTTCACCACATATGTAAGTAGTAAATCACGCAAATTATTTTCTGATTAAGGAAAACACTTTCGAGAAAAATCTGTGAAAACTTTTTTTGTTACAATCTGCCCCGGTCTCCCTTACGTTTAATGCACCTAGAAACACAATATTTTCATTAAGAGTAGCGTAAAATATGCGAGTGAAACGCGGCAACGTCGCTTTTGTGACGTCCTTTTGCGCGTTCGTACGGGTTCGCAACAAATTACTAAATGCATGTTTGCAGCTTGTTTTACCAATTACACTGTCCAACACGATTTTTGGTCTGCAATATCCGCTGGGTGATTCTTGTAGAGTTTTTCGCCCTGAACACGAATCCGCAAGCAGAAATGCTCTATCACACTCAGTTTTTGAGAAAATCGATTTTGAAAAAAACTGCAAATTTTCAACTTTGAACATTTTTTGTGTCGAAACGGTAATAGTTATTCGGTTGCTCGTTGCGTCAAATTATTCTACGAACCCTCCCGAATACAAAGATATATATTATTATTGCATTATGATCATTTAAATTTGTTTAAACAACGACCAAAGGGAAAATGACACCCGAAATGCACCCATTTTTGAAGATATCTTACAATTTATTTCCAAAACTAAGGGTCCAGGAAAAAATCTGACCATTCCACGCGATGCAGCAGACATTTTTCCTTCGGAACTCATCAACAAAACTGGTAAGTCACGTTTTGTTTTCAATACAGAAGCAAAAGAGTTTGGCAAAACGCGCGGTGTCGACAGTGGTAGTCAACGGCGGCGCGCGGTACACTGCCGCTCAACGTAACACAATCGCTTAACGCGCCTGAGTACCACTGTTGGCACCGCGCGTTTTGCCAAACTATTTCGCTTCTGTACTGAAAACAAAACGTGACTTACCACTTCTGTTGATGCTTTCCAGAGGAAAAATGTCTGCTGCATCGCGTGGAGTAGTCAGATTTTTTCTAAGACCCTTAGTTTTGGAAATAAATTGAAAGATAACTTCAAAAATGGGTGCATTTCGGGTGTCATTTTCCCTTTGATCGTTGTTTAAACAAATTTAAATGATCATAATGCAATAATAACTCATATCGTTGTATTCGGGAGGGTTCGTAGAATAATTTGACGCAACGAGCAACCGAATAACTATTACCGTTTCGACACAAAAAATGTTCAAAGTTGAAAATTTGCAATTTTTTTCAAAATCGAATTCCTCAAAAACTGAGGGTGATGGCGATAAACGGTTTGCGGATTCGTGTTCAGGGCGCAAAACTCTACAAGAATCACTCAGTGGATATTGCGGAACAGAAAAAAAAATTTCATTTTGTTGGACTGTGTTATTACTGTATGCTTTGTACCAGTATACATTGTATAGATGACTGCCCGGCGTACAGCGTTGCCACGTTTCAAACAGTTCCTCCAGGCAGTTCCAAAAATACGAGCACATTGCTGCCTATTTATTCAATTATTATCTAACAAATCGGTACGGTTCATGTCCGATTTTCTTTTTTAGAATTTCGCTGGAATATTTAAGCTTTTCATTGCAACATTTTTTAGAACTTTCTCATCATTTTTTAGAACTTTCTCATCATTTTTAAGGACTCTGTGCAACGTTTTATAGAAATTTTATCGCTTCTCCCGTAACAGCGCATAAGAGCGCAAATTTGATTTCAATTTTTTCAAAAATCGTGCGGTCAATCGACTTGAAATTTTGACAGAATGCGGACTACACTTTGGACATTAGATTAAGACACTTTTCAAAGATTTCTCATCAATTTTGCTCCGGTATCGAACCTCCTTAAGTGTAGCAGTAAATGTAAGACTGGCAATAAATGTAGCATCAGATATAAAAATAGGAAGAAATGTAGCACTAAATGTAAAAATAGCATTACATAGTATATGTAAACATAGCATTAAGTATAGAATAGTTTCATTCTTAGAGTTCGTTTGTGTAAACGTCAGAAACAATAATATTACTTGTTAGAAATGAGATACAAACGTATGTACAATAATTAATAACAAATGTTGCCATGATTGCAGTTAAGACTTCAAGTCAAGTTTTAATTGGTTGATTTAACACGCGAAAATATAAGAATTGTGAAAATTTGCACGACCTTTTTACTTTCTTATAAGGAGAGTATTTTAGGTGTCCGCCTCCGATCATTTTGATTTTTGGATATGTTATAGAGGACCGAAAAATAAGAAATACGTTTTTTTTTATTTTTCCCCGTTTTCATATTTGGGGGGTGAAAACTGAGTTCAAAGTTAGGGTTAAAAAATCATTTTTGTGGAATATCTCGAGAACTATTAGAAATAGGGGAATAGTGTCAATGGACGAATTTTGTGTCTTTGAATGCGAAATATGACTGACTCACCAGATTTTCAAAAAGTCCACAAAAATGATTTTTCAACCCTAACTTTGAACGCAGTTTTCACCCCCAAAATATGAAAACGGGGAAAAATAAAAAAACACGTATTTCTTATTTTTCGGTCCTCTATAACATATCCAAAAATCAAAATGATCGGAGGCGGACACCTAAAATACTCTCCTTGTTAGTATGTTAAGGTAGTTCCTGAGCAATCTACTAAATTCACAAATTCTTTCAAATTTTGTGCAAACTAATTTGGAATACGAGAAACCCTTGTGCAAAGTTTAAAATCGATTTACCGCATAGTTATCGACAAATTGTTAATTAAAGTTGATGCATTTTAACACAGTAGCATATGGCGGAGTCAAAAAAGGAGGGTTATAGTTTCAGTTTTTCTTCTGAAACAGGAAAACCATATTCAAGAAATGTACCAAAATTGGCACAAAAGTACATCGAAATGTCAGGAAATGAATTTATCAATTTCTGCAAAACTGACCACGTAGTTTCTTCGTAAAGGCCCATAAAAAAAAATAGGTTTACGTGCAAATTTTTCAGAAACTTACGTAGAGCAATCAACGCGGCAACGTCGCACAATCGATGTGTTCAGACATTTAAATAGCGAACGACGATTCAAATTCATATGAACATTTTTCGGACATTTTCGTTATAAAAGACGCTCCGAATGAATGCGACGTTGTCAGATCTGCTGCTCCAATTCACTACGCTAACCAATTTAATATTCTATTTTCGTACTACAATTATTTATATCAACATTGAACTGTTTAAAATATATATACATGATGTTAAAAATTATTATTATTATTATTTCTATAGTATCATACTACTTTACATTTATCGTTTATTACCCAACTCTAATTTGACTAACTTAGTTGGTTAGGAACTACCTTAAAACAAATTGAGTTGAATAAATACAGTAATAGAAAAAACTAACTTTTTTTCAATGTAGGTTAGTCCGCTTTTGTTCTCAATGTCTCCGTTTATACTAAATACATAAATGCTCATAACTGATCATATGTAGAACAGCTAACGATGTGACCCTCAAGCAGGCCCACCACTGTGCGGGAAACCGTCGCGCGCATCACTTGCGCGCAGAGCCGTGGACGCCATTTAAGATAAGATCTATCTGTCCCGCTTCACTATTTCGCTCATTACTCAGTCCCATTTAGTAATAACGAGATGATATATAGCCTAAACCAATCCCAAATGTTTTCTCTGCAAATCTGTGAAAACTGCAGAAAAATTGGTTGTGTAGTTTCCGAGTTTACCGCGTTCAAACAAAATAATAGGGTGGCCTGTCCAGTGAATGAACGTTGCTCATATGTCATATAATACGATAAATTAACACGCATCGTTAAAACTGACACTGACATTTAGACTGAAGACCCACAGATATCTCGCAGAAGCGTTTTTCTGTTTAATTATAACCAATACGGCATTAATTCCGTTTATCTAAAAGTTGTCTTCATGGCGTTCGAGGTAAATCTTGTTACGTGATATCTACAATTTGTATTCTGAGGTGCATTTAATGGTCCTATGATAAATTTGTTGTTATAATTACATAGTTTAGATGCTCCTTCAACGAAAAATACTGTATGAAATAATAACGGATTTCTAAGAATTCGTCGAGTTTGTTAGGTGTTTATGCATCGGATGGGAGATACCGGTGATTACCAACGAATGAACTGGACATTCGCTGGACATTTCTAACTTTACCAATGAATAAATAGGTTACTCGGTCTTTTTTTCTCTTCACACTTTCGCCGTCAATACTCCAGAAACCAAACTTCAACTAGTACGCATAATTATGTTCTTATAAGACTAAGTAAAGTATCAAATCAATAATATTATTGCAATTGGAGAATGAAAAATTATTTACTTTAACCTTTAGAGGGCCGGGATTTTTTCATTGAAATTGTAAATTTTATTTACTTAAAATTTATGCATACATACCACCAAAATGGCCGGCAAAGTATCCAAATTCTTAGGTGTGGCATATACCTACTGGAATTATTAAATTTTGAACTTTAATGTTTCTAATGGTTTTTGATATCGCTAATCACGATTCTAAGGTCAGAGTATCGAAATTTTACGGAGAAACAGTGTTGCCAACCTAAACAAGCCTAAATGAATAACAGCAGTTACATTCATATATTATTCTTTCCTTTGGCGTTACCCAGGGCTCTTTTTTTGTTTTTGGGGTTTTTTGTGTTATTTTTGGAATGGTTCTTTTAGTTTTCTGATTTTACTATTTATTATGGGTGCATTCCATGTGACGCATTATGCGCATAGACTGCAGAGAAAACCGTTCCGTGTCAGTCTATGCGTGCATTGGTTGCGTGGTGGAGCATACGATTCCCTAGAATTCTCCCACCTCTAGCGCATGAAGCGTGCAGTTGATGCGCGCATGCGTATTTGTCTCTTTACGTACGCTTTAAAAACATACACCAAATCGACGCGCGTTACGAAAAGTAGCACGTTTCATTTTTTCTACATGCAGTTATCCGCAAGAAAAAAAATGAAACGTGTTACTCTTCGTAACGCGCGTCGAAATTATGTGGTCCCCTCCTCGAAAGGACAGAAAATATAACCTATAGATATGCTACATGACAATAAATGTTTATTGGATATTTCGTTCTTTTACGCTACATTTGTCAATTTTTTATAACTTAACATCATTCCAAAATATTATTGTTACGCCGCAACGGTATCTTTATGGAATCGGGTATAAGGTCATCCTATCAAGCATTTAAATCTGTAAACCTAAAAATTGAAGCTAAAATCAATTAGAATGTAATAAAACGCACGAATTTGGTAAACATGAACAAATTAAGCTAAAACTTACTATTTTGATGAAATATACTCAGAAAATGACGTTATGAATGGAAATTTTGATTTCTTAATCCCGAATAATTACACTCCACAACTTCCTAATCCGCTCCCCAAAGTGACAGAAAATATAACCTATACGCTATACCAGATTTCATAAAGATACCGTTGCGGCGTAATAATAATATTTTGGAAGGATGTCAAGTCATAAAAAGTTGACAAATGTAGCGTAAAAGAACGAAATTTCCAAGAAATATTTATTGTCATGTAATTAGCATGTATGTAGGTTATATTTTCTGTCACTTTGAGAAGGGGACCAATCAAAAGATCGATCTTTTGCACCATAATGTTCGATTTTTTGGATCGATTTTACAGTATAGGTCGATCCTATGGAATCGATTCTCGGGGAACAGAAATCGTGTTCCAATTCTATATTATTTATAAAAAAGTTTCCCGGTCTCTGGAAATTTAAACTGAAACTACTTTTCTGGAACATTAATGATAGAATTTTGATTTATTGAAAATTAGGTTATAAAATATCACATAAGACGCTACGTGAGTTCCCCCGCCTCGTAAGAAAAAGTAAAAAATTCGCGATTTATATACAATTATATAGCCATGTGGTCCATGGGCATATGAAGAATGTTCAGGATGGAATACCCCTGAAGAATACATTTGTGATTCGTGTGGTAATTAATTTTAAAACAAAAAAATAATATTTTTTTTATTAATTTAACAGTTTTCTCACTTCTTTTGTAAAGAAAAATCATGGCCGGAATTACCCCACGTTAATTCCGTAATTCCAGTCAAATGAACTTTTTTGTGTTATTGCTTCCAACTTTGTTACAACGTAAATTTATGCTTCCTCGGTCATACTAATAAAATCTAGACACTTCAAACTATCAATTCATATAAAAAAAACTAGCAAATGTGTAAGTTGCTAAAATTTTATAGCGTTTCTTTCTTATATAGCCGGAAGTACCCTACTTTCCCCTGTTTGCAGTATTCGAATTCGAAATACAGAAGCACACGTAAAGCGACAAATACGAATGCGCGTAATATGCGCATTGACTGCCCATGCTTTTATTTTCTGCACTTGCTGCACGCATTATGAGCTAGAAGTTGGAGGATTCTAGGGAATTCTACGAAATTGGTACTGCCATCTCTGCACTCGCGGTATGAATTGCAACCAACGTAACGGTCTCAATTTCGAAGCGAACAACACATCCCTAGAAGGTTTTAGGCAGGGTGGAAACGAAAGATTAGGGGTGCGTTCCACTTGCGCCCAAATCGCCCGCAACGCCCGCGATTTTCATTAAGGTGGGTTCTCCTATGTATACGCGACTGGACACAACGTCAATAATTTCAAAGTCGATTTTCTTGAAAATGAAGCACTATATCAAAAAATCTTATTCCTCTTTTTCGACTTATTTACTTGTTATAAGTCGAAAAGAAAGAGTAACTTTTTTTTATATCGCGCTTCAGTTTCGAGAAAATCGACTTTGAAATTCTTGACGTTGTGTCCAGTCGCGTATAGGAGAACCCACCTTAATGAAAATCTCGGGCGTTGCGGGCGATTTGGGCGCAAGTGGAACGCACCCGAGGAAGGAAGCAAATACGTAGCGCGCATTTTTATTTCTTAAAGGCTCTTACTGCTAAGTTTTTCGAACGTGCTCTTATAAATGCTAACTTTACAGCTATACTCTAATCCAGAAGACGTACTAGAGCCTGCGGTTCTATTCAATAGCCTTCAAAACCTTGAATTTACCCCGGACGCGGATAATAAATAACTTCATTTTTCCTTTACACATCTGTTTACCAAATTACGCTGGGTAAGCAGCAGTTCGTCCTGTTAAACTCATAAAATATGGTCTTCGCTTTCAATAATTGTCGCTGTTCAAGAAGAATAGAAAAACTCAGGTTGAGAAAATCCAGGAACCAATAAAGCCATCAAATTTCGTTAGGAGTCGGTCCCCGATCCTTAGGACGAAGTAACCGATGTAGTTAGGAAGCGTGCTTCGACCACCGTCCAAAAGTCTCGAATTAAATTTAACGTAATCCATCCAACTGCATAGCTAATTGTAAGTAAGTTTGAACATTCCCGCGCAACCTCACGAGCACCAAACGCATCGAAAACTGTTCCGGTACGTTACTGCGGTTCACGCGCTGTTGGAATCGGAACGCTATGAATGCGCGCAGCGACTGCGCTGCGGTCTATGCGCATAATGCGTCACATGGAATGCACCCTATGTCGTTAGCCCTGGGTGACGCCAATGGAAAGAATAATATATGAATGTAACTGCTGTTATTCATTTAGGCTTGTTTAGGTTGGCAACACTGTTTCTGCGTAAAATTTCGATACTCTGACCATAGAATCGTCATTAGCGATATCAAAAACCCTTAGAAACAAGTTCAAATTTTATAATTTTCAGTGGCCACTGTAGTGGCCAGCCCGGCCCTCTAAAGGTTAAGGGCTACAAATTTCACACCTTCGGAATGAATTCCCGCGAAAAGAGAAATTGCTTCTTGCATACTATTATGCAATATATATTAATAACAAATGATGATTGTATATTACGGCAGTAATTACTGTTATTTAGTAAAATTATTATAATTTACTATGTAACGGGTGTGTAATAATAGTTCTAATTTCCTGTCTAAAGTGATCTGATAACTCGAGCAATCACTATAGTAAAAGCTTCGAAGTATTTTTAATACAGCAAACTCCGTTTCTTCGCGCTCGCCATTTGATGAAAATCGTTTTAAAAAGTTCTGCAAGGAACCAAGCGATGGTGGATCCAGAACTTGTAGTATAATCTCTGCTTAAGCGCCATGGAAACTTCGTTACGCGTATGCATATGCGAAAACACGTACCTGCGTGTAACGAATTTGCATGGTCCATCAATGAATGGAATTTTTTATCGCCCCGGATTGAATAAACGCTCACTTCACGGAATTTTAGATGCATTCGAAGTAGATCACTCCTACGCGGGACCAAAAGGGCACGACGTTTTATCCCCATAAGCATTTGCAACCTTGAAATAGAATTTACGTGTTACATCGAGACAACTTCTCGGCGAAAGCTGAATCATTAATGGAGGGTACGAAAAACCTGAAGTAGGGTAAAGAGTACAGTGGTTGGCCACCTGACAATGATTGGCCATATTTTGAGAAATAAATGAATATAAAGAAATACCAATGTTATGCCTTTTTTAATGAACATATTCATATTCCTTGTACTTTCTTGCTTCGGATGTAATCAACATTTCTCCACTCACTATATACTGTGATTATATATAAAAGCAAATAGGATGACTCGGCTTTGAAGCTTGGAAATTACAGCCATTTAATCAAAAAACCATAAGAGTACAGTTAAAAGTTTACGAATAGTTTAATGTATTTATGATATGTATATCTCTCATATTCGGTATATATCGATAAATAAAAGTTGAAACTTTATAAAAGAATTATTTATTTGTTAAAATTATACATATATTATGAAAAATACAGGGGGGCAACAACTGTCATATGAATAATGTTGAATAGCAATAATTGGCCGGTGATTGTTTTATAACCTTAGTAACGGTAAAACGGTTATTGGCCCCCTATTCATTAGCGGTACTGAAACGGTAATTTGTAAGAAAGATTCAACATTTATATAATTATAGTATAATTAAATAAAAAGAAGAAGTACAATTAGGTATGTTACATTGTATAGTTATATTTTAAGTTTCCTGTGATTTGAATTTTAATTGGTGTATTCAAATTCAATTTGATTATTAAATTTATTTAATTAAATTGGAATTAAGAATGACATTTGATTGAACTAATTAGATTATTCAAATTTAATTTGATTACAGAATTTATTTAAGTAAATTGAAGTTAAAATTTAAATTGTGCTTTCCTAGTAGATAAATTGTAAAAATTTTGAATTTTTTAGTAGAACTGAATTACCCCACTATAAAATATGCCAAAATACATAAGATATATCCATTTTTTATTGATTAATTTTAATCCCATTTCTATCATCAAATCATATAACATTTTCTTTTAGGTTATATTATGTGTCAAATAGCGGCCAATCACTGTCGAACCGATCGGACAACTACTGTCGTGACCATGCCAATAACTATATTTTTTCGTAGTCAACACATTTTTTGTATATTTTTATAAATTCTTGCTTTTTTTTAAATAAACTCCATTTATTTTTAGATTATTAGGACTTTTTTTTACTTATTTATATTGATTTCCAATGCAAATTTACTAAATTCACACTTATAATTCATTATTTATGTGACACTCTTACTTAAGTGGCCAACCATTGTACTCTTTACCCTATATTCAATGTTAATATTCGCTACTATTTTTTTAAAAGACAGTACATCCTACAAGCACGTTAAAATAATATCTGTTCATTGCTGGAAATATTTTGAAGTTGAGAGATTTTGATTCGAAAACTTCCTCTTTATCGCCTTTGACAGATATTGCCTCTGTTCTTCCCCTGTTTCCTCTTAAGTAATTAGATTTTCTTTGCCCGCGGATGTAAGGGAAGACAGTAGAAAGAACCTGAAGCCAGTTAATTTACCCAGAACTCGTTGTTCGATACTTTTATTGAAGAAGTTCTTTAAAATATCAAGCGTATTAAGACAAGGAAGCTTCGCCTCGGTCATTTGTAGCTTTCTGCGTCGTGCGAAGTGCTTGAAATACACGCGGCTGATGTAAGAACGAATAAAATCTACACGAGTTAAAGGGGTGTGTTAAAATCTTGGTTAAAATGAACTGCATTCTCAGACTAAACCATCTTTCATTTGTAAACAAACGATCTAACAATATTCAGCATACTCGAGCAGGGAAGCAAATAACGTATGATAAAATTTAACTTAACTCTGCCACGTGTATTACACAACATTAACAGTTTGCAGTCATAAATATTGTTTTTCGCGGCTCCGTTCCTGATTGTAAGGAAGTACATGGCAAGTTATTAATTAGTTAATTAGATTATAAAGAATAATCATTCAATTCGTGAAAAAAGCACTTGAGGTTTGGAGGATATTTTTAGAACCATTCAGATTCTACGTATTTGTTATTACCCGTAAGCAACTAATCTAAGTGCTGTGTCTGTCGGAACTGCTCCCCATGAAGGAGAACTCTTCTCCGCGGTAGCTGGCAGCCACGCTATGGAGGTAACGCAACTTTACTTTATTAAACGCTGTCATAAAATCGCAGCAGCAATTGTTGAACTGATCGACGGGGAAAGAAAAGTTGCCGTAGACTCAGCGGAATCGAACCGTGATGTGGCCAACGACATGCAGCTGCACATTCTGTCGCTGCAAGCGCTCGGGCGTCGTGGGAAGACATCGCGAACGTTCTTTCGTTAAGGGGTTAGGCCACCTTGGACGGAGCGAATTTGCAGTCATTTTCGGCATTTTTTTTAGCAAGATAATGAAATGAACAGAAAATTTAATATGAAGCCTGTTATTATACAACTCTCGCCGGAAAAAATCCTATTTTTTTTTTTTACAAAATGGCGGCGGTAGAGCTGTGATGCGCAAGATCTTGAGGAACGACGTTTTCCACGGTGTTCAATCTCACGGCTATACCGTTTGACCTAGAACACAAAACCAAAGAGATTTGTTTTCTGCATGCCTAAAACTAAGGAAGTACGTAGGGAAATCCAGAAACATTAATTTGTCTCGAAATGGTGACCATGGGGAGAAAAAGTGCATTTTTTTTATAAAAGTGTCAATTGCAAAGAACATATTCAAGATATCGCAAAACCGCTACGTACTTCCCTAGTTTTTTGTTCTAAGTCAAACGGTATAGCCGCGAGATTGAACACCGTGGAAAACGTTGCTCCACAAGATCTTGCGTATCACGGCTCTACCGCCGCCATTTTGTAAGAAAAAAAATACGATTTTTTCAGGCGAGAGTTGTATAATAACAGGCTTCATATTAAATTTTCTGCTTATTTTATTATCTTCCTAAAAAAAATGCCGAAAATGACTGCAATGTTGCTCCGTCCAAGGTGGCCTAACCCCTTAAGCATCGTGGTGTCCAGAATGTCGAAGGATGGCGTCGGAACGGACGTTGTCAGATATGGAAGTTCCAACGAACGCGACAGTGCTCAAACACTTGCAAAGAATCTTCTAAATCGCACAGGAATACAAGTTGAGGCTCATCACGTTCAGGATGACACTTTTTCCTTGCTGCCGCGGTTTCGCATGTACGCATACGTGCTGACCGGGGACATCGATAAAATGTACCGCCAATTCCTCATTCGGCCGGAGGATCGTCGTTATCAGCGCATCTTATGGGGAGACGAACGGGACGAGATCGCAACGTTCGGACTGTCTTCAGTACCGTATCTCGCCATAAGAAGTGTCCATCAGCTTGCGGATGACGAAAAGGACACTTTCCCGGTGGCGGCATCTATCTAAAGAGGGACATGTATGGTCGGCAAAGGTCCCTTTGACCGGGGCTCAACAACCGGCACTGACTGGCGGTGCAATACCGTCATAAATGGTGACCCGCCTGTCCGATGATGCCGGCTAGCTTCTGGGACCAGCTGGTTGTGTTCTTCCTCCACCGGTGAATTCACAAAGGGGAGGTGTCTCCTCCCCTTCAAAAGTGCAACCAATTAGAAGTTGTCACCTCCCAAAATTCTGGACAACGCATCTACTTCTCGAGCGCCGGAAAAGTTAGAACTCACACTTGGGCAATTCGTCGCATGGACAACAGTACCTTGTCCCGTCAAGCGTTCGTGACGAAGGCATTCACACGGAAACGCAGTCGTGTTCGTCCATTGCCAACGCATGTTTTCTCGTCTGGTCATCATTCATGGATCAGCAAGTTCTACTTCGTCGCGATAATATGAACCAGTCGCTTAATATTAATTTGGTGGATGACAAAGTATCCGGCATCACGCGTGCCATGAAGGTTAAGTGGGACCTGCAACACCGAAAGAAGCGAACGTGTTTTCGCGCGGCTGTCGGTACAGACACTATCCGAACGACGCGTCTCACTGCTCCCGGCACCGCGGGAGAAATTGTCAGATGTCACGACTTCTGTTGTCAACCTGATTTTCAGCAAATATCTACCAGTTTTTGTGAATCAGCATAAAATTCTGAATATATTAGGTTTATTCTGATAAAAGAAATAATATCTGTGTAAGTTTTAATAGCCATTTTATGTTAAGTGTATCAACAGCCCGGATTTACCCTACCCGATAAAAACACTTCGCCGACCAAGTTTCACCAGAAATTCCATTAAAGAACATTAGTGTATCACGTTGCCGCGTTGCGCAAATTCGCGTGGTAAACAGTAGCAGCAATTACTCGGTTAAGAATTCTGTGGCGAGTTCGTTGAACACATCGGGATATTGCAAATGCAGATCGTGCTTTCCTTCTTCGAACATCTTTAACCTGAAACGTGGAGAATCCGTGTGATTCGGGTGGGAAAGCTTATCAAGCTGGCCAGAATTATGTCGCTAGCAATGGGAATGTCATACGAACTTTGCTCCGGGGATGTGCTCGTTCAAATAAATCGCATGCTCGGGAGAAATCATTGCATCCTTGTTCCCTTGAACTATCAATGTGGGACATTTGATTTTCGGCAGAGATTCTTTGCACACGTCGCCGTTTCGCGTCTCATGAACTCTACAAAGTGCATCCACACAGCCGGCACACAATTCTGGAAAATATTCCTCCCCGTAGACAGCTATCAATGGTTCGCGCATTGCCTCTGACCAATTGTTGATATTTCGCAGTTCTGGGAACACGCGAATGCCACGCATGGAAAAGGATGGTCAGTTTATTAAACCTACGCACCGACGAAGTGTTGGATATACATGCAACGAGAGGAAGTAAAACTGTGTAGAACTCTTGATAATTTCAACTTCTTCCGGTCTTACATAGGCGCATGCACCAACGGTTACTATCCTTCGCACGTTATCGGGGAACATCGCAGCGAGCTTCATCGAAGTAACTGTGCCATTGGACCATCCTATCAATGAAAACCTCGTGTAACCCAAAAGTTTCATTAGGTTACAGGCTTGCACAGCATCGCGTTCGAAAGTATCGTCGCGGAAGGTTCTGCCGGGTGGTCTGGACTTCCCATAGCCAGGCGGGTCCCATGCGACTATTGTGAATTTCCTTCTATCCAGACCCTCCACTTGCGGTTTAAAATCCGTCCAGATCGAACCTGTAGCATGGTATATTAGCACGGATGTATGTATATTAGAATTAGGTAACTTCAGTTGGAATTGCCAGGTTGTTCGTGTCGCCGATTCCTTACATAATCACTACCCACACAGCACCATAACATTGCAGCAACGTCTCTGCAATGATACGGTGCAAGATGGCAATGTTGCAACATAACATTGCAGATACGTTGCAGGTTCAGTCCTATGTCCGCCTTCGCAATATTGCAGGTGTGTATTTTTGCAAAGTTGCGGCAACATTACGAATATGTAGTCCTGCAACGTTCCGGCAATGATTCTGCAACGAAACGGCAAAATTGTGGTAATGATCCTGCAACTCTTCGGCAATATTGCGGTGCGTATCCAGTTAAATGAAACACGCCGTAGAATCAACTCGACGTCATGTACATATTTCGAAAAATTTGGACAAAGTCATAGTTGCTTCAGAATATTGTTGTAATGTTTCCACAAGTTTTCACTACAGTATTGCACGACGATGTGCGCGCAATATTGCAGAAATATTGTAGGACCGTTGCCACTGGAACATTGCACGTCGATGTGCGCGCAATATTGCAGAAATATTGTAGGACCGTTGCCACTGGAACATTGCAGAAATATTGTAGGATCGTTGCCAATGGAACATTGCACGGCAACGTTCTTGCAATATTGTAGGATCGTTGCCACTGGAACATTGCACGACGATGTGCGCCCAATATTGCAGAAATATTGTAGGACTGTTGCCACTGGAACATTGCACGACGATGTGGGCGCAGTATTGCAGCAATATTGCAAGATCGTTGCCAATGGAACATTACACGGCAACGAAATTGCAATATTGCTGCAATATTGTAGGATCATTGCCACCCCAATAATGCACGACAATATTGCAGGAACGTTCCTACAATATTGCAATGCAACCTGCAACAACGTAACATTGCAGCAACGTCCCTGCAATACCGCTGCAACGAGGTGTGCTGTATGAGTAGTGGCCCCTCAGAGGATGAACGATCTATCCGCGAATCGATAAAAATATGCTATAGCCGCTCTGAACATTATATTTTAATGTCTTCTTACATTCGGTAAAAAGGAATACATGGTGTACGATTATAACTATTTACAAAATGCTACGCTACTGCTTCAACGATAAGTGATACTACTTAAGTAGATAGCAGCAGATTCATCGAGATACCGACAATCCGCACTCCCGAACCTAATGCGCGTCCAACGCGATAACGCGTATATATGTACATATTTTTACGAATTTACTCACCCGCAACACCAGGTAGCAGCAATACTGGATGTTCACCGGTCCCAACTCTCACGTAATTGATACCAGTGGCGTTTACGGTAACTTTCCGTTCCTGTCGAACAATTCGCCAATTGCTGCTGCGATTTTATGACAGTGTTTAATAAAGTAATGTTGCGTTACCTCCATAGCGTGGCTGTCAGCTACCGTGGAGAAGAATTTTCCTCCATGTGGAACAGTTCCGAAAGACACGGCAGTTAAATTAGCCGATGTTTTTTTGCCGAAAAAGTGACACGACTTCACGAGCATTGCTGAAGATCGCTTTGCTTACACTTTGCCGCCGTCTCAGTACACAGGGTTGCCAGATCAGGCCTGATCATTTGCCGGAGATTTCAATTTCGTGGTGTGTGGAGGGATGGAGTGGGGGGGGAGAGCAAATAAGGGCCAATAGAAAAACAGGCATCTAAAATTCATTATAATAATGACTTATTATAAAGGAGTAATCATAATAATAGTAATAAAAGTATTATGAATATTTATTCCAATTCATTACAGATTTTAGTAGTTTTTTATTTTTTTAAATGCGTTAAAAAAATGTTTGACAATTATATTTCAAATTGGATTTTATTATAAGTTCTCTGCTTTCACTAAATCGACATTCATTCTGTTCCTGTTATCTGTCCAGGTCTGATACATAAGAGAAAAGATTCTTTCGATATTGGCCGAACTGATAGAAATAGAGAGAATTCGTTGCACTATATTAAATAAAAAAACGCTAATTCCGATAGATGGTATGCTGCAACATACTCTCTATTCTGCCGGAGATTTTTATTGTGCCTGCCTGAGGCCTGAGACAACGGTTTAAAACCTGGGACTCCGGCTGAATGCCGGAGATCTGGCAACCCTGTCAGTACATGTAATTCCCATGATATGAAACGCCGCCCACGCGATACTAAATTTGTTGCGAAAGTAAATGTGGGATCTCTTAGCTGCGACTTGACGCAGTATACTGGTGCAATGGAGCAGCAAGCGTCTGTTTCTGTTCTCCTACAAGCGTTTGCGACCGTCGCGTCCGCGCCAGACGTCGGAGCCTGACGCGCGTCTGTTTGAGGAGCAGGCTACGGTGGCGCCGTTTCGTTTCCCATCTTGGCGTTGATTGGTTTGATCCCTACGATAGGAGTCCGGACTCTGGGGGAATTTCCTGTGAACACTGGTGGGGACTCGCTAGAAATCTCCATATAAGGAAATCCTTAAGGTGGGATCAGACGGCACGTGAATCGGCGAGCTTGCTCGGCTCGTCCAGGCTCGGCAAGTCTCGGCTTGGCGAGCACGACTCGGCGATCCATGACCGATCAGACGCCATGTGGGTTCGGCGATTCACGCGCAAAGATCGCCGATTTACGTGCCGTCTGCTTCCACCTTTAGGAGTCGTCGTCGTGTCACTCCCGTTCCCACAGTTGCCATCCAGCTGGTGAAGATCATGGCCCCCTTTTACTTGTGTATGATAACCGAAAGGATTTTAGGGCGTTTTCATACGTAACAACATACTTTAAATTCAGTTTTATTGTCTCGAAATTACACATTCATTATATTGCGGAATTATACGTTTTTCCAACTTTAACCTAACATTTCTCGAGAAAGGTAAGATACGTCTTGAGATTTATGTGGGAAATTATTTCTACAACAGTCCTCAACATTATTACACAAAATTGTTTTACACATGTCTGCCCCTTTTTTAGTTGTAGCCATTTTATTGAGGAACACGTTTAACAAGGACAAACCAAGAAATGTTTGAAAAATGGTTTTGTTCAGCCTCAAGAGGCAAAAAATTGATTTTTCCAAATGCTTATACGATATCTACCATGACGTTTTTATCCTGGATGCTGTCTTCAGTTTTAAAATAGCAGTCAAACGCGATGAACGTGATAAAAATAATTTGACAAAAAACAATGTTTCGAACAAAAGTTAGTCAGCATTCAGTTGGCAACAAATTGCAAAAGTAAGTATTGGTAAAAAGCATTATATTCAATAAAAAATCAAGATCACCCCACTTCTTTTAATGGAACTGTACATTTTTGTATACACCAATCGATGCATCTTTGCATTCTCGTTAAAAAACTATTAGGGTACTTGTGTCGAAAACTGATTAGTTCAGAAGTTATGAATTTCGTCCCGAACGCCCGTACACGCGACGCACTGTGCCGAGTGATGCCAGAATCGTGGGACGTGGGACTAGTCCTTACCACCACTATGGCCTACCATCGTCCCCCACTTGCTTCCCATCGCACTGCACACATGCATATCCCTACTCCTGTCCGTGTGCTCGGCAGACGAACAGGCAGCGTACACGGACAATAGTAGGGATACGCTGGTGTGCAGTGCGATGGGAAGAAAGTGGGGGACGACGGTAGGCCATAGTGGGAGACGACGATAGGTCATAGTGGGCGTAAGGACTTGTCCCACGTCCAGGGAACGGCGGAAATGTCGTGCGCCTGCATCAGGAATAGCGGTGGGGGAACACCACGCATGCGCGTGATGACGGGGTGACGTTAAACCAATCAACGCCAAGATGGGAAACGAAACGGCGCCACCGTCAAGATAGGAAATGAAACGGCGCCACGGTCAAGTTTCGTTTCTTGGCGTTGATTGGTTTGACGTCACCGCGTCATCGTGCTTGGATTGGTTTGACGTCACCGCGTCATCGCGCGCATGCGTGGAGTTCCCCCACCGCTATTCCTGATGCGGGCGCACGAAATTTCCGCCGTTCCCTGCCCACGTCCCACGTATCCCACGATTCTGACATCACTAGTGTGCGTCAGTCAGTTCCCCCGCGCCGGAGCGCCCCCACTGAACGGGACTGCACGCCAAAAGTGTGCACATTGCGCGCGGACAGTCCTCGGCATTCGCGTTGCGTTTCGCGCCGTCTATAGACGGCCCTCGAACTTTAGGCGAGGGGAGTGAAGCAGCTTCTGGGGAGCGAGGAACACGGTCACGTGGTACTCTGGTGCCGCATTGGTGATTGGATCCAGCCTAAATGCGCGAAACTTCAATATGAGACCTACAGTTTGTTCGCAATTATAAATGTACGATAAAATATATTCAGTGAAACAGAGAAACAAAGTGTTTTATTTATAAATCAACATACTGAAATGTTAATGGTGATTGAGATGTCAGAATTAAATGGTTAACAGTTTGAATCTATAGATATGAAAAATGTGTATTGATTTTGTTTGATATTCACTTTTGCAACCTCGCAGTAGGGTTTGCAATATTATTATTTGACGAGATCTTTAAACAATTAAAACTTGTCTATTTGGAAATAGATATAACTACAAGGTTATCCTTCACTTTTCTTCACTTAAGAATGTGATTTAACGAATTTTGCAGCAACATATAACTGGCCACCGTGGAAGTAAATATTGGTCACAGTTTTATAATGAAATATTAAAATATTAATCTATTAAAAAAGTAATTAAATGTGTAACTTTAATTCATTTGCCTCATTTTGCTTTCAACGTACGTACAATTATCGTTTTCGAGAGTAGAGTAAATATGAATAATTGAGGTGTTGCTCTTTGCGACAACATAACGGCACAGGAACAAGTGGGTACCTGCCAGAGTTCTGCAATGGGCGGGTTTGACCCGCCCGTCACCCGGCCGTGACGTCGATTCACCCGCCCGCCCGTACCCGTATCTGCACTCACCCGGTGATACCCGCTACGAAGCTATCCATACCCGCCCGGACCCGCTGGCGGGTTAGCGGGTCAGCGTCGATTTCTACCCGCCCGAAGCTGTCGCGACACGTACTTGACTCACCCGTGGTCGCGCTGTTATCCGTTCGTACCCGTGCCTTTAGCTGCACTTCAATTCCGACTTTACTGGTACTTTATTCGGCAGTTGTTATATCAAGATGCGGATTTATTTCATTCTACGAATGAACAGTATGGCATGCATTGTATCAAATTCAAGAAATTATGGATACATGCAAAAATTGAATTTAAATTGAAATAATAAATCTACAAAAATACTTGTAATACGCTATAAAACTTTATGCTATTCATACTTTAAAAGCTTTTATGTTTCTCTGCAGTATTGGAATTTTTGTTACTTTCCCTTTGTTCATAATTATAATATAAATAAAATATTAACTCTGTTTGAACGCGCGGGTATTAGCGGGTATAGCGTAGCGCGGGTATTAGCGGGTATAGCGCGGATACGGGCGAGTCAGATAAAAGTTCCGTCAGCTCCGGGCGGGTATGGGCGGATAGAAATCGACGCTGACCCGCTTACCCGCCGGCGGGTCCGGGCGGGTCGGGTGAATCGAAAGACGGACGGGTAACGGACGGGTAAACCCGCGATATATCCGCCCGTTGCAGAACTCTGGTACCTGCCACAGTTATTACGTTTTACATTTTATGAATATCGATACATGGCCGCTTCCGAGTAACATAGGAGGCCTGGATTCGGTTCGTGATCAATAGTACGTGTCACAATAATCAGGGCAATTTGTGCAAGGAATTCCTTCGGAGCGTTCAGTGCCCCACTTTGACTGTCCATGCGAAAGAAGACCCATTGATCAGTTCAGAACACGCGGCGTACACGGTGAATCAAATCAGCAGGTCAAAGTATCGTATCCCTAGTAGCATTTATTTGCTGGGAGTTTGTTGGGCCAATGACGTGTTATCCGTTGGCCAACTGTTGAAGTGTCGCGCTATTTTTAAATGGGCCAACGATTGTAACCAACGCAGGCCCAACTGAAGGTTTCTTTCCATAGGCCCAACTGAAGGTTTCTTTCCATAGGCCCAACTGAAGGTTTCTTTCCATAAGCCCAACAGTTTCTTTCCAAAAGACGTCTTAAAAACGTTCAGAAGGCGTCTTGAAGAACTTCAAAAGACGTTGTAAACGTCTTTTTCAGGTCTGATTTAAGAAAAAAAAAAAATTTGCGGTGAGGAGAATCGAACTCAAACTTCCCAGTTGCGAAGCAACCGTTATTCGCACTTACCCAATACATTTCTTTGTAAATACTTCTAATTTCTCAGTACATAACTAGTATTAATTGTTTATAAAAACTGCACAGTGACGCGAAATATTCTACAAAATATCATCATTCGACCTTTAGACTCATTCCTTAAAATTTCACATTCGTCTCAAGACAGACGTCCGCATTACGTATTTACAAATAAGAAAAGAAAAATCACAATTTGGAATATAATAACAGGTTTTTGGATGTTGCAAATTTTCTGACGTTTGTAAGACAACATTTAATCATCGTTGTAAATTTTTTGTTAATTAACCAACCATAGTAATTGTAGGCCCAACCTTGAATATTAGTTGGCAAACTGTCGTAACTTTTTGTTAATTAACCAACCATAATAATTGTAGGCCCAACATTGAATAGTCGTAGGCAAACTGTCGTAATTTTTTGTTAATTAACCAACCATAATAATTATAGGCCCAACATTGAATATTAGTTGGCAAACTGTCGTAACTTTTTGTTAATTAACCAACCATAATAATTGTAGGCCCAACATTGAATATTCGTTGGCAAACTGCCGTAAGTTTTTTGCCGTAGGCCCTATGTTGGGAATTTGTAGGCAAAACTCTAACTATATCCCAACTAATTCCCAACTGTTGGCTACCGTTGGCCAACCAGAAATGCTACTAGGGATAGAACGAGTCGTAAATACATTTCGTGTTAATCTATTACTGATTTGCTTCTTCGTAATCATACAGGTTGAAGGTTTTCGTAAAAGCGTCTCATTGCTTACAGCAGACATTTCCTGATAAGTTTACGTCCAAGTGAAACGACAATTGATATAAATGTTTGCGATATACATATCCAGATAAAAAACGTACAAATAGAGAGTTGCTGGAGGGACAGCATACTTGATAATTGAGTGTGTGTTTAAAAATGAATGGATGCGAAATACCAATGTAACATGTGCGTTATCCGCGCCGTTTCAATCGCATCGAAGCGTCCGCAATGTACCGCGTGAGCGGCGTCTGCTCTCAAGGCCATCACATGTATTGAGACGTCGGCAGAGCGCAAGCAAACCGGTCGTCAACCATGCTCGCGAAATTATGTCGCTCTCTCGGCAAGAAAATATCGGCTGATCTAAGTGCTGTGTCTGTCGGAACTGCTCACCATGAAGGCAAATTCTTCTCCACGGTAGCTGACTGCCACGCTATGGAGGTAACGCAATTGTACTTTATTAAACGCCGTCATAAAATCGCAGCAGCAATTGGCGAATTGTTCGACAGGAACGAAAAGTTACCGTAGACGGCACTGGTATCAATTACGCGAGAGTTGGGACCGGTGAACATCCAGTATTGCTGCTACCTGGTGCTGTGGGTGAGCAAATATGTTAAAATACGTACAGATACATGCGTTATCACGTTGGCAGCGCTTTAGATCCGCGAGTACTGCTTGTCGGCGAGCGTGTGAATATAAATGTGAAAGGCTATCTTTAGTATCGCTTATCGCTGAAGCAGTAGCGTAGCATTTATGTAGTTCTCAACACGACACAGTAAATAATAATATTCGCACACCATTCGCGATGAATGTTATTCTGAAAATGTCGAATAAAATATAGCTGCGTTAAATCATACAACTATGGGATGGAGAAAAAAATATTGATACGTATTCCTTTTTACCGAATGTAGGAAAACATTAGAATATAATGTTCAGAGGAGCTCTAGCATATTTATCGATTCGCGGATAAATCGCTCGGCCTCTGACAAGTAAACATTCACTTATAAGGAATGGAGTTTTCCGATTTGGAATATATATTTTGATAGTACTTATAGTAACCAAGAAATCCTGAAAATTATATCTGCAATAGACCTATTTTACTCATGTTATCAATAACATTCAATATAGCCTCAAGGCGTATGCGAAAACCGGCAAAATCCTCTTATTTAAGAATAATTTGGTAAAACCTGGCGTCTGTATGTTTTTTGTGGTGCTGAATCCAAATATGACGTTATTGTTTGTGTAAAAAAAATCCTAAGGTTGTTCTCTTAATAAAAAATCGATTCGGTATGTGGAAATTATTATTATTATTATTATATAGACTGTTTTTCAACCTAACCTAAACTGGTTATGAATTGGTATCTTGTCCTATGGGCCCAGATGTAGCCCCTGAGAGTTAAAAACAAGTCAAAATGGATTTTTAAGTAAATTGGTACGAGTAATCCGAAAAAAATATTTAAAAAATTCTTCGGCTTTTCCTTGCGTTATCTAAAAAAAAAAAAAGATTTTTTATTAAGAGAACTACCTTAGGATTTTTTTTACACACACAATAACGTCATATTCGGATTCAGCACCACAAAAAACATACAGATGCCAGGTTTTATCCAATTATTCTTAAATAAGAGGATTTTGCCGTTTTTCGTGTACGCCCTGAGGCTGTATTGAATGTTATTGTTAACATGAGTAAAATAGGTCCATTGCAGATATAATTTTCAGGATTTCTTAGTTACTATGAGCACTTTCAAAATATATATTCCAACTCGGGAAACTCCATTCCTTATAAGTGATTGTTTACTTGTGAGGGGTCACTGGCGATTACGTAAGGAACCCGCGACACGAACAACATTGCGATCTCAACCGAAGCTATCCAATACACATGCATACCTACGCGCTACTATACCATGCCACAGGTTCGATCTGGACGGATTTTAAACCGCAAGTGGAGGGTCTGGATAGAAGGAAATTTACAATAGTCGCGTGGGACCCACCTGGCTATGGGAAGTCCAGACCACCCGACAGAACCTTCCCCGACGACTTTTTCGAACGCGATGCTGTGCAAGCCTGTAACCTAATGAAAGCGTTGGGTTACACGAGGTTTTCGTTGATAGGATGGAGCGATGGCGGTATTACTTCCCTGATCCTCGCTTCGATGTTCCCCGACAACGTGCGGAAGATGGTGGCCGTTGCCGCGAACGCCTATGTGACACCGGAGGAACGTGAAATTTACAAGAGTACTGCACTGTTTTACTTTCTCTCGCCGCGTGTATGCCCGACACATTGTCGGGCGTAGGTTTTAACAAACTGACGATCCTTTTCTACGCGTGGCCCTCGCGTATGCCCAGAATTCAGAAGCATCGACACTTGGTCAGAGAAAGTGCGGGAACCAATGATAGCTGTCTACGGGGAGGAATATTTTCGAGAGACTTGGGCCGGCTGGGTGGATGCTGTTTCGAGAATTTCTGAGAAGCGAAACGGCGACTTGTGCAAAGAATCTCTGCCGAAGATCAAATGTCCCACACTGATCGTTCAAGGGGACAAGGACGCATTGGTTTTTCCCGAGCATCCGATTTATTTGAAAGAGCACATAGCCGGAGCAAAGTTCGTATGCCATATTATGACTTAATTATGGCCAGCTTGATAAACTTTCTCACCCGAATCACGTTTCAGGTTGGAGATGTTCGAAAAAGGGGCGCACAATCTGCATTTACGGTATCCCGATGAGTTCAATGCACTCGCCACAGAATTCTTAACCGAGTAATTGCTGCTACTGCAGTCTACCATGTGAATTTCTGCGTTTGTACGCGCCAACGTAATACACTTATATTCTTTAATGGGATTTCTGGTTAAACTTGGTCAACGAAGCATTTTTATCGATTGCTCGGCTAGGGTAAATCCCGGGCTGTCGGTGCACCTAACATAAAATGGCTATTAAAACTGACACTGATATTATTTATTTTATGCTGATTCAGAAAAACTGGCCAATATTTGCTTGAAGACAATATTTGCTGAAAATTGGGTTGCTCTGAAAGGAACGATTAATGTGGCCAAATACTTTCGCTGCATTGTCCCTCAATACCTCTACTATCTTATTATCCAAAACATTAAACAAAAATGAACTTAGACGTATATTTTAAATACGATTCTGTACACCACTTTTTGATAAAAGAGGTTAAATGTAACCTCAACTTACCTTTCGTAACCTACAAATCGATAAAACCACAGAAAGAAGCGAAATGGAGATTTTCATTCAATTTTTTGACTCCTAGAGAAACAATTGTGCGACACCTTAGCGCGTTTTTTTTTTCGTATACATAAAGTCTGAAATGTGGCAACTGTACACTAAGGGACAGAATCGGCTTCCCTTCGGAAATTTGGCAACGTTGCATGTCACTAGGCATAACTCAGTGGTTCTAGTGACAAGCAACGTTGCCAAATTTCCGAAGGGAAGCCGATTCTGTCCCTTAGTGTACCAACTCCCCTACCGTACCGACAGCCCTGGATGTACACTAAGGGACAGAATCGGCTTCCCTTCGGAAATTTGGCAACGTTGCTTGTCACTAGAACCACTGAGTTATGCCTAGTGACATGCAACGTTGCCAAATTTCCGAAGGGAAGCCGATTCTGTCCCTTAGTGTACACTAGGCGTCGAAACCGGCTTCCCTTCGGAAATTTGGCAACGTTGCATGTCACTAGGCATAACTCAGCGGTTCTGGTGACATGCAACGTTGCCAAATTTCCGAAGGGAAGCCGTTTTGACGCCTAGTGTACATATGTACCCTACTTCACGTTTGTAGAAAGTTATCACACAAATTATAATTTCCATAAATGAAGAGTCATTGTGGGAAACATTATAAGTGTCGAAATTAAAAAAAAAAAAATTTTTATTGGGAAATGTTCCACGTGCCAATCGTAATACTGTAGCATAACATTTAATTACAATGTTTTCTACAATGATTCTTCAAATGTTAAAAATTCGATAGAAAATAAGAATTTGGAGGAAGAATACGATATTTCTATTTTTATATGTATTAAAAGAAAGCAACGGGATAATCGTTTACATTTTTATTTTGAAACCAATTTACGAACCTTTGTGAAGAATTACCTATCAAATATTTATATCTTCAGTGGTTCATCAACCGCTTTTGAATACACTATCTCTGTATCTTCCTTGTTTCCTATAAAATAACAGTTTTGAGTTTCACCATTCGTCATTGTATTCACTCTAACGTGTTTCACCAGGGGTGGGATTCAAGTTGAATGCTGTAGCACTGTCGCGATACAGAATAATGTTTCGCGCAAATAATACTATCTTTCCTATAAACATTTCCGTGGTGCAATTAGTTTCAATCGGTCCGGCCACTGTGGGAGCATTATTCAAGTATCACGGATTCTATTTACAATTTGCATTGTCTCTTTCCTACGTTCCGTTCCACTGGCCTCCGAGCACGGCGATTCGTAAAAGCAACTAAAACGCGACAATAGTGAAAGGATCGATTGTTCGACGGAACAGAGAACGGTGCGTCTAAGCTCGGTCATTCCCGAGTACGGTTAGCTTTACTAGGAACCTTCGTGGATACTTGGTTCAGAGGCTAGTCATTCGGTAGATTGGCCTCTCGTGCTAAGTAAGTGGACCACCAGGACGGAAGAGCAGGAGAAAGAAAGGACGGAAAGCAGGGGACGAGATAATACGTTTCCACTGGCAAGGGATCGTTCGACGAGTTCTTATAGAAACGTCTCTGTATCGATCCGCATTAAAAGTCTCTCCAGGACAAATCGTTTTACAATTGGTTTGTTGAGATTGCCCTTACGTTTACAGCAACGTTGCAGCGTATTTCCATACTCCGTAAGTTGCTAAAGAGATTTATATCTTTGTATGGCTACTTTGTCTATCGATCAATTGTCAAAATTAATTAGCGTGAGGTGCAAAGATTAATACAAGATGGTTCTGTTTATAGTACCTATCTGTAGGGTTGCCATGATTGCAAAGCATTGATACGGGATGCAGGGTGTTTTTCCAGGGGGGGGGGGGGCAGCTTTGGGATGATGATAAAGAAAAATATACCCCTCTTCCTTTTTTTAACCCATTTTATAGTGCCAATTTAATTAAAGTTTTAAAATCGAAATTTAAAAATATTCCCTTTTTAGTCTAAACTTAATAAAGATCAGTTTTGAAAAATAAGCGATTTTTTCTCAAAAGCCAGGGGGGGTGCCCCCTTTGCCCCCCCCCCCACCCTGCGGATGCCCATGACGGGACGTTTAAGTGCTAAATAAATAAAACATGAAAAAAGTGGGTATGGAAACAGAAACGAAACGAAATTCTTAACCCTGTTGCAGGAGTGAAAACGATATAACCGAAATAAAAATTCCGACTAATTTTAAGAGCCAGAAATAATTTGTTACGTACTTACGGAATAATTAAAAAGTTCAATAAAACTGATCAAAATCTGGAATCTCGAGTGGAGTCAAGTTCATCCGAAGAAATGGATGAAGTAGATGCAATGAAATAACCCGGAACAAAATTTGTTTTTCGTTCTGATTGAAACGAAATATTCTTCAGCAGGAACGTTATTAATCGAAACGAGATTATTATTATCGGAGCTGAACCGAAACGAAACGAAAAAACATTTCGCTCCAGGTCCCTGGGTATATACATCTTTAAAGTGACACTTCCTCTTTGGCATCCTTTATAGCAGGTATAAAAATGGGGTTACTTAAAGAAGACTCGATGTGCAGGAGCGAGCAATTATTTATTTTATTACACACGCGCGAAACAAATTAGCGTTCACTGAGGACTGACAGTTGATCGGCGGGCTCCAGCTACCGCTGATGGAGGTGGAAACACCTACAGGAGCGATGGTAATGTGTGCGTGACTGACGCAGGCGGAGTTCATATTTAGAGACGCGGTAGCGTCTCGACGCCAAGTACAGGAAAGACACCCTGTATATGTCGACTGTCGCTACCGCTATCATTTACTCGAGAAACGGCTATTCCAACCTAACCTGAAACTTATTTCATTAATATCTCATGACGCCTGCAATATTTTCTAATATGTTCTTACAACAGCGCTTTTTCGTTTGCCTCCACGAGAGCCCAAATAAAGTGTGCCTTTCGACTCTGCGTTGAGCGCGCGTTTGTATCTCCACTACTTCTTGGAATCCTTCGGTCGGGAGCGAGAGATCTCGTGAGCGAGCGGAAGAGGACGAAAGAGTCGACACGAAGTTACCGTCGGCTACGAAAGAGAGAAAGAATGATACTTTGTCTCTCTTCGTCTTTCAGCTCGAACTCGAGCTCGACCCGCGTGCGGGCCTACATGCCAATGCAGTAGCGGCTACTACGTTGTACATAAATACCTATTTTAGGCCACAGATATTTTCATTATCGAATTTTCCAGGTTTTGGATTTTTTACGGCATCTTTGGGTGCCGAGGAAACTTCTTGTCGAATCTGAACCTTGTAGGTCATCGGGATGTACGAAGAAAAGCCTCTGGAAAGATTTTGCTAACAAACGAACGTCCACCTTAAGCGTCTTATTATATAGGATATGTATAAAAATACCATTTTCAGACGAAACGTGTTTTCATCCCAATATAATTTTACTACACTAATTCGATAGAAAGTAACAAAACGTATCATAAAGCTAATTACATGTGAACGGTGAGATAACAATAAGTCCAATTGCAAATGAGCAATTCGTAAGCAATTAGGCAAGTGGATGTAAATGTATGCTAACTAATCCTCTGATTGAAATTTCGATTTCACAATGCACGTGTAGCGAAGTATATTATGATAAATAATGAATCACATTTGCAAAGTGACAAGTTCCTTTATATGTTTGACCCTTATATACATGATTAATTGTTGTTAAATTAAGATCCTCCTTCGTGATAATCGAATATTAATATCTTCAAATGTCGCAAGATAAGTTTTTCAAACGTGATGATAAATATTTAGGAAAGATACTGCGCTATCGAAGAAAAGTTTGAAAGCCCTGCTTAAGCGAAAATCGATTAGATGTTTCATCGCTAACAGAGTCGGCGATCTTCATAAAACTGATAAAATTTAAAACAAAAAAACGAAAGAGGAACTTATTCACTTTACAGGATTGAAGCGTTCCTTTCCGAATACAACTCGTAGGCGAGAACTCTATACTGCGAAACTATGCAAAACTTTTCCAAGTGTAAAGGAAGGAGACGCGTGCTTACATTTAATGCCTCGGCCGCCCTAATTGTTTTTCGGCCGTTCCGCATTCCCGGAATAAATTGGATCAACGAATTAGGAAAGGACGATGCAATAACAAAAAAAAACAATATGAATTACGGAATACCTAAATAAAACAAACTTGTGAAAATATTATATTTTCTATTCATTACTGTTAGCTTTAAATAATTTTAGTACACGGAACCTTAAAAAAGTGGCATCGTTTCCGAATTTCTTGTTGATAGTGAATGCGACGGTAAAAGAATTTCAGTTTTCAAAGTCGACCATATTTTTCAAATTACTGATGGTACACTTTTTTACAGGGACGCGATGAAGCAGTCGACATAAATCAGTGAAAGTAGCTGCTCTTCGTGGTGCCGTAAGGTAAGTCGATCAATTTTTCAATCGTTTTTGTAAGTCCTCTAAAACTGGTTATAGTCAACGTAAGTTTCGATGTGCTAGGCTTTATAGTCCCCCCAGTCTTTCGAGACGACCAGTAACATGTAAATCACTATTGTAGATATAATTTGAAAATCTCATATTAAAACATATTTTCTCTTACACCAACTTTCACGATTATATTCATGACACTTTAAATTAAATCGATAATATTGAAAGGGATAAAGGGTCTTCAATAGGGTTTGTCGGTTTTTAAAAACCGGGCTTGAAAACCGGTTTTTATTTATAAATTTGTAAAATTCGAAAACCGGTTTTATACCCTAAAATTAATATGCAGAAATGAATTAAATATTTCATTAAAAACCTTGAGATTTTGACTTGAAATCTCCTCGGACAGAAGCATATTGTAATAGGTAACAGTTTACTGTGAAACTAATCTTCAGGAGTTCATATTTTCTGATGAACATACTAAATGGACTAAAGATTTATAATTTGGTACCACCTTTTAAAAGATTTATATTTTGTACGGATTTTAGTTATTTTATTTTTTTTCATTTGGTTTTGTATGCAGTCTATTTTATTGTATTATATTTTTGTAGATGCATAAGTATTAAATGAACTCAAAAATTGTAAACATTTGTATGGATTTTAGTTATTTTCATTTTTTTAATTTATTTGGTTTTGTATAGATAGAGTATATTTTATTTTGTTATATTTTTGTAATTCCATAATATTAAGGAAACTGAAAATTTTTAAATTAAGTACAAATATTTGTTTACTATTTTAATTACATATTTTTGTGAAAATTCGAAAACCGGTTTAACCGGTTTTTTGGGAATACTGGAATTCGAAAACCGGTTTTCTCAAAAGTCGGTTTTTGTATAAACCCTAGTCTTCAAAAACTAATTTTTCAGGAAATGAAATAAAAGTTTAATGTCCATATTAATGTTATTTTAATTAATGTTAAAATAGTATGGTCAAACAGAGCTGTATTATTCTTCGAGTCGCTATTTTGTGTTCAGCGAAATTTCATTGATTTTAAAAATTATTAATGTGGTTAAATTTTATTGTTTGGTGCTTGGACTGACCCCCTTTTCGAAATAAATGATATCGAACAGAGAATTTAAGGAATTATCTAAGGCGATATGTAGGGTTGATTATATAAAATATTTTATTTCACTTTGAACTGGAAAATCAGTGCGAAGGAACTCGATACGAACGAACTCAAACTCATACTTACAAGGGGAGGACAGGGTGTGGTAGACATCGATTATGATGAGCCTTGGCACGATGCATCTATGTAGAAAATAAGTAAATAAGTGTCCAAGCATTTAAGCCAAGAGGCCTTAATAACAGATATTTACATGTAAATTATTAAACATTTCATGGTGGCCGTGGCCGGTCCCCGCTCCCGGGGATTCCCCATTGGAGGCTCCGGAGTGTCCTTGGAAGTTTTCCCCACGTTAAAAAAAAAATAAAGTGTTAATTATACATTTATAAATTATTTTTTATTTATTGCACGAAGATTTGTCACACTTCGGATTTGTCAAAAATCCGAGTTATCTCCTTTTCGATTCGATTAACCGACAAGTATTTGCACGTAGGTATTTCTGCTAAATTAACTTGCGACACGTTCCATTCTAAACTTTCCGTGCGGACGTTATTTGCACTTCCGCTTCATTTCTCCAGAATCTTCCCTCGCTTATCCTTTTACACAACCACTTAATTTTAATTCAGTTCGTTAAATTCATTTTCAGTGGAATTCTTGCTGCACTTGGTCACCTCTCTGGTTCGCAGCGGAGTGTGCCTGGCTTGCGTATACATATACGTATGCGTATGCACGAATACGTTCAGCCACTCTCTTCCCAGCGAACTTCGTTTGAATATATCCTAGATTCTTTCTGGCGCGAGTGGATGGTACAGAGATTTATAGCGGAAGGTTGCACCATTGACAAAATCCGCGGTAATACCCGTGCCAGTCCATAGATACTGGTTACATAAAAATCCCGGAGCGTAGAATTTCTGTGGATTCAGATTAATGACACTCGATATATCGATATATCCTGATGGCGACACTTAGCAACTGGGAAATACAATTTCACGTCGCCTTACAAGAATCTGTACATTTGAAGCGTACGTGGACACCTTAAATTTATTAACAAGCATAACGTTTTTCAAACTTATCCAATAGACATTGTTTGCTTATGGATGACCGCTATTTTATTGAATAAAATAAAGTTAAGTACCAAGTACTTCGTTATCATATAAAAACATGATTTTCGCTATTACTTTCCGTGATGTTGGGTATTGTTTAAGGAATTAGACGAATATCCTTCGATTTTAGGGAAAGAGACATTTGTTAGAAATTTGATCTAATGTTTAAATACATTAATTGCTGAAGGTATCTACAAGTAAGGTATATTCTTCGACCGCACTTAATGCAATAAACATTTGTTAAATATGAATGATCACGATGAAATTATAATTAATTTAATTAGAACATTCTTTTTAACTTTTGAAATATAAAATTGGGGTAAAAGACACAAATTTTTGGCTACCACTATCGATCACCTTTGCACAGAAATATAAATTGCAAAAACATTTTTCACCATCAGCAAGGTATATTTTTGTTGCAAATTACATAAACCATTAATTTTAACAGAAATAACTTTGTTAATACAGTAAATCCTCGTTAGGAGCCCGTCGAACGGGGCTGGCGGCGGGCTCCTAACGCGACTGGACACTATTCCGCGTGGCCACTGACGCGAGTGAGAAAACCCAATGAGCGAGCGAGAGGAAACGAAAGCCGACTCGTTCGTTTCCTCTCGCTCGCTCATTGGGGTTTCTCACTCTCGTCCGAAGGATTCCAAGAAATGGTGGGGATAGCCGCCGGGCTCCTAACGCGTGGTAGAAACGGGCTCCTAACCAGGATTTACTGTACTTCTTTTTCTCTACAGAGTCTTGAATATTGTTTCTATAACATATACAAGTGCTTGAAACATTTTTCCAGATCTCGAATGATCAACAAAACAGTGAATATATTATTTATTGCAATTCTTCAACGCATCAACATAACCTCTCATATGTCCACGAAACTTATTCTAAAAAATTCGGCGTCCTGTTGGTATAAAATGGACCGCTCTTTAGCGAAATTTGGAAAAAGCATTTTGCCACATACATTTGTAAGTGCCGATAGTAAATACAATATATCTTTTGCATAAGCTGCGAGAAAATCGCTAAGCGATCTATTCACAGCGTCTGTGGTAAAAGCTTTCAGTATTCATTGTCGGATAGGATTGATTCATTTCGCATTTATGCATTCCCCGCTATTCGTCCTTGGCAACTACAATATTATAGTAGTCTCCTGCTGATCGATAGCGCTAAACTCAATAACGCCTAGTTGTTCGAGTTAACACTTTTCGATGACCAGCTTTCTGCTAGCTTTCTAGTCGTTAGGCATCAATTCGACAAAGGCATCGCAATAATTCCGTCCCAAACAATTTATACACTTACCACAATTTCCATTTAAACAGTCAAATTTCCAATTCATACACAGTACAAAATTACGCATTCTATTCCCAAGGGAAGGTCATACTCTCTCTCTCCAAAAACCAATGTGTTTAACTCATTTAGCACATTCAGGTAATATTTCTAAATAACATTTCCATAAATCCATTTTTCAGTGCAGAGTACATAACACAGATATGCAAAATTTTTATTTAAATAAAATTTAGAATAACGAATAAAAGTTAAAAAAAAAAAGGATTATTGACGATTTTTTTTAACTTTTATTCGTTATTTGAAATTTTATTTAAATAAAAACGTTGCCCACCTCTGATACTTAACAGCGTCATAATTTTCGATACAAGTGTTTTCTGAAATTCTGGAAAACTTTCAAGGTCCACCAAACTATAGTCGATTTCACAGCAACGGTACATTTTTTTTATAATGAAATTCGTGGATGTTTCGGGTTATGTTGTGGTACTGAAGAATTGCAATAGATAAGTTCTCTTGAGCGTGTGGGTGTGATTTGAAATAATTTCATACTCCGCGGGGATATTCTTCTAACAATAAGCACCGACGCATTGTTGGAACTGTCAGGTTCAGGGGATGGATGCTTCACCATCACCTGAAGCCGAGAATCATCCCGTAACAGGGAGGAGAAGCGACCGCAATCGAACCTGTGGGAAGCATCCAATACGTGCAGGTTGCCGACGCCTTCGGTCTCTAGGGTATGATACGTGTTCGAAGCTTTTCAGTTTAAGTGCAACGCCGTTGGTTGCAGAAACTGACGTAACAATTAAGGCCGAAGTTCGAAAGCACGTGGTGAGCCGTAGTAGCCGGGCTAGTTGTACCCGGCCGATAGTACGTTGCGCATTGTTACCAACAAATGCTTGGTTCTCCATGAAAGCAAACAGCGAGCCAATCATTCTGGCATTATTGGCACAGTCTGAAAGGCTTTGCCAGTGGAAGGGACCCGCGAAACCATTTAATGGATAATCTATATGCTTTACGGATTTGCCAAACAATAATTCAGTAAGCCCTATATTCGATCTTGAATCGTTTAATTCACTCTGTAAGAGGCGAAATCCCCTTCGTCATTTCGATCTCCGTCAATATTAGTAGTCCATGTAAATTTCAAGATTTTTCGTGTGATTTCCGTTATAATCTACGGGGTGTCCAGTTATTCACTTGTTCCCTTGAGGGTACTAGGCAGTTGTTCCTGTCTAAAGTTTCTGTTACAATTAATTACGAAGAAACAAATTGAAACTGCAACTTGTTCTTCGGCATGAAGTTTGTTAACATCATAAGGTTTAATAAAAAATTGTTTGCTTAGTCAAAAATATGCATTATATATGACGCTACAGGTGGATCATTAAAGAGGCTTTTTCCAAAAAGTTTCTTTTGTTCTGCAGTGATAACTCGACAACGGAGGTTCCACTCGATTCGAAACAAATTCGAGCATCTTCAGAAAAAGTGTAGTTTCGGGGCAGGCCTAAATTGAAGTTAATGAAAACTCTTATTCTTTGTGAGAAGAAACTGAAACCCCATTGAGACCCCATTGATGAGGTTTTACCATCCCCCAAATCCCAAAAGACGAGGTCTTAGTCTCTTTTCATGAGGAATAAGAGTTTTCATTAACTTTAATTTAGGTCTGGTCCGAAACTACACATATCGGCTCACACGAATCCGGCTGTTCCGCTGATCCAAAACGAAAAAACCAAAAGGATTCTCAATCAGTCGAAGTGTGGCTATAGCCGGTAGCAGATTTAGGAAAAAAAATTAAAAAATCACAAAATGGCGGGACTTTGAATTCAAACTCATCTCTCCCGTGTTGTTTTTTCGTCTTTAAACGGCCTTAAACTTTTGAAGGAAAAAAATATTTGATTCTGCTACCGGCTAGAATTATATGTTTTCTGAAGGTGTGCGAAAAAGATGGGCCAGATTGGCCCACTAGAAGTTGAGATATCGCGTGTATCGTCGTGGAAAACACCGTTTTGAGAAAAACCCATATCTCCATTAATTATTATTATATATGACTAAAATTTTTTTACAACTTACTGAATTGTTAGTAAATACGGGTGGTTAATGCTTATCGGTAAAAATTGCGTAGTTTTTTTGTGGGTCGTCCCTAAAGAGAATAGAGGATCTCGTCCCTCTAGACGAGAATACCCCCTTAAATCGGCGCGGGTGAGGTGGGGAATGTAGCAAATACCTTTGCGAAGTAAGTAGTGTTGTTCTTTCAAACGCGCCTAGGGTAGAACCCCCAATTACTGACACCTACCCAATTACTGTCACCTTAAGCTATTTTACTGAAAATAACGAATAAATAAACGTTGTAAAGTCGTACACAAAAAGAATTATGTAATTCAACCTATAATCTATACGCTAGAAAATGCACCACTTAATATTTTTTTTTCATTAATTTCTATAAGACGATACAAAATTTTAATTTGATGACAACAGTGGAAATGGCGACTTCCTTACTAGTAAAAGAGAAAACAGGGCACTAAAGAAAGGGCTATAATTACTATATTTAAATTATTTACATAATAAACAATAATTTTTTAGTACAATATAAGTACCATAGAAAGTCACAACGATCGTAATATAACGATTATTTAAGCCTTTTTAATTATTATATGGGCGATAGTGATTGGTACAAGCGTTTTAAGCATTTCGGTATTACTGTCATAGCAGTAGTTGCTCATGTACATGAGACGACATAACCGTAAAATGAGTAATAAACAGTATTAGGTTAGCTGGCAGTAATTGGGGTGTCAGTAATTCAGTCACACACGTTTTAGAGGTGACAGTAATAGATCTGGAAATATGTTTTTTAGATTAATGAATTTATATATGAAAATAGAAATTCTAAGACCCACAAAATTTTCATGAAGTAAACATATTAAACCATAATAAAAAAAATAAAAAACTTATACTTTTAGTCAATAAATACAGATACTATGCAATAATATTAGAAGCAGTCCTTAATGTGTCAGTAATTGGGGCTTCTACCCTATATCTCATTAAGTGTTCATCTCTGACATCACGTTTATAGAACCTAGCTGTACTTCCTGCCTTCGCTTGGAGTTTAGATTATGATTTTTTTTATTTTTTTTTTGTGGGGGTGAAAATAGTCACATTCACCTGGATTAGCCAGGCATAATGAGTTGAGGTACATTTCGTGACCCTAGAGTTTACGGTTCGAAAGTTTTTAGGTGACAGATAAACACAAAAACATATAAACTTTACTTTACCTCTCTAAGCACCCTCTTTGCAAGGAGGCCAGTAAATAACCGGACACCCTGTATTTCAAATGTCTATGAAATAATTGAATACTGAGGAAACACTACGGACGAATTCCTCTTACGCCCAAATCGCCCGTGATTTTCATTAAGGTAGGTTTTCTTGTGCGCGACTAAACGCGACGTCAAGAATTTCAAAATCGATTTTCTCGAAAATGAAGCGCGATATGAAAAAAAGTTAGTCTTTCTTCTTGACTTCTAACAAGTAAATAAGTCGAGAAAAAGGAATAAAATTTTTTGATACTGCGCTTCATTTTCGAGAAAATCGACTTTGAAATTCTTGACGTTGCGTTTAGTCGCGTACAGGAAAACCTACCCTAATGAAACTCACGGGCGATTTGGGCGTAAGTGGAATTCGCCCAATATAAGTCGTATCGATATAAATTTTTATATTTGGCGAATTCTATTTACGCCCAAATCGCCCGTGATTTTCATTAGGGTAGGTTTTCTTGTGCGCGACTAAACGCGACGTCAAGAATTTCAAAGTCGATTTTCTCGAAAATGCAGCGCGATATGAAAAAAGTTAGTCTTTCTTCTTGACTTATAACAAGTAAATAAGTCGAGGAAAAGGAATAAAATTTTTTGATACTGCGCTTCATTTTCGAGAAATACGACTTTGAAATTCTTGACGATTTTCAAGAATTTCAAAGTCGATTTTCTCGAAAATGCAGCGCGATATGAAAAAAGTTAGTCTTTCTTCTTGACTTATAACAAGTAAATAAGTCGAGGAAAAGGAATAAAATTTTTTGATACTGCGCTTCATTTTCGAGAAATACGACTTTGAAATTCTTGACGTTGCGTTTAGTCGCGTACAGGAAAACCTACCCTAATGAAACTCACGGGCGATTTGGGCGTAAGTGGAATTCGCCCTAAATGAATACCCGATGGGGTTTTTAAAATGTGTTCTTATAGAAATTCTTATAGAAATATTAAATTTCAAATGCATCCCTACTTCCCTACTAATATATAAAAGTGAAACGTTGTCTGCTGAACGGATTTCAACGAAATTGTGAATACATATACATTACATACTTAAATTTTTTAAACATCATAAATAATTCCCGGGTGAGGCCGGGTGACGGGTCAGCTAGTATCAAATAAAGGGATTAATTATTTGAGTATTTTGCTTCTTAAATTCTTAAATGTCATTCAGCATGCGGATCATATTATAAAATTTTGTATAAAGTCACACATCTTTTAACGTTGCAATACTTAGGTTGCGATAAATAATAGTGTCTCATTTTCAAGAGAAGTAATTCAATGAGAATATATCCAGGTGAGTAAGCACTTATACAAATTGGACTGTCCTTACATTATAAGGCATTAAGATAAATTGCTTCTGACTTGGTTGAGGTTACAGGAGTTATTTTTAAGTGAACTGCTGGTTCAGCAGCAGGATAATGTGAAAATCGAACGGTGAAATAGTTGACAGTTTGTCGTTTCGCAGGCATCTGAGGGCTCCGCAGCAGGAAGTATTGCAACTTCTGCTATTTCCGTTCTTAAAATTATGGCGTCGATCACCGAGATGAATTTATCGATGGTGGGTTTACTTGCATCTGTAGAAATCGGAATATGTTTAGCCCTCGGCCAAAATTTTATTCCTTTTAAGAATCCACTTCTGTAACCTCGCCCTACTGGGTTGTAACAATAAGTCTTGGAAAATATATTAAAGATCTCTGAGGAAATTTTAAACAGCTTCATTGAATATGTAAGAAATTATCGTATCACATTTTAACTAAATCTCAGGTTTTGTACAACAGACATTAAATAAGCGTATATTAAACATTGTAAAATGAACTTAAAATAGCTTGTTTTGAAATGAACAAATAGAAAGGAGTAATTCATTTTAGAATGAAAATAATTAAGAGTACATACTGCCTCACTGAGGAATAAATTTATTTCGTAAAACAAAACACATTATTTATTTTTTAATTACATTACGATTCCTTTGAAGCACTCGAAACGACAGGAATGTATTTTCTGCAGAAGAGTACACATTATAATTTAACAGTAAGAGTTATTAAAAACAGGGATACATTTGTTTGCCTTTGACATGAAATACTTCCATGACGTACGTATCTAATTTAATGAACTTTGTTACCTCAACAATATTATCTTTCCGCTTTTGCAACGAATAAAGAAATGCATGTGCCTGCACCCTTATGCAGCCTGTTCGCCATTATAATTCTTGAAAACATTTTCACAAACTTACCGTTTGAAAAAATATCCCGGACATTCTAATGTGGATAAACATTTTTAAGCACACAAGTGTACAAGAAATATGGATATAGGTAAATAAAATTGTGGAAATTGCGAGAACAAATACATATATATTTCCGTTTCTATATATACTTTGTTATAAAACGCACACTTATCGTAAAGTATTCCGATGCACCTCTGGATTTAGTTTCGAACCAGCTCATAAATTGCACGGGCTCGTAAAATATGAGGATCCAGTAAGACGATATACAATGCAAAATTCCTAAGCCAAGTGTAAGATAATTCTTGATGGTACATTTTTTATCGAGCCAGCTCACATTTCTCACTTCTTAGCCTTGGAAAGCGATGCATGTACATATTTATATAAATTATAATAATTTCACACAATAAACTTTTTAAAAGCAGTAAAAAAAACCCACTTCAAAGGTGCGCTAAAAATAACAAAATAATTATTTTTAAGTCGGTGCCGAAATAGAAGCAAAAATAAATCGGTTGGACGCGTGACGTTCCACTATAATTTTGCGCGCTATAAATCCCGGGCGTTAGTGCTAATGAACTATAACTGTTAAAGGTTTAGAAATTTATTTAATTTTGCTTCTATTTTGGGACCGACTGAAAAAAATTATTTTATTCTCTTTAGCGCACCTTTGAAGTCGCTTTTTACTTTTTTAAAAAATGTATTATTTTTCAATTTTTAGTTACCTTCGTTTGAAGTCGGTTAAAAACATTTACTATGGTACAAATTGGAATTCTGGAAAAGAGCATCTGAAAAGACTTGGCTTTCATATTTTAAATATTTTCTTCCGTGTTATCATTGAATCCAGGGTTTGACAATAGTTTTAAAGCTTTTCTATTGCTAAAGTCCGATTGGCTTGCAACGAGCTTTCATTAAACTGACAAAAACATCAGAATAATATAATTGTGCGCTCGCTGTGACAAAGAACCCGCGTCTACGTTGCTCAGTAATTGCAACGTGTTCAGTAACGGAATGAAAATTTCAATAAAACCGCTCGGAACAAGTATAACAAGCTTGATAATGCAAACGAGTTAACAGCGTTTAACGGACAAGCGTTGCTGGTATTACCAGTATCAAGACTGGCGTTTATCTTCGCTCGTAACGAGAATGTTGTAACGTAACGCGATATCCTGCTGTGTCAACAGTTTATATCCTCGTAAATGGCCCGCGAATCGATCATTAAACTTTGTATTTATATCGTGCATCAACGATCTGACAAAACGGACGGAGAACGAACTCTGATACAATTCATCATGGGTCAAAGTTGTAGCAGGCAGTGGATAGATAAATCTCCCGTTTCTTTAAATTTTCCTGCTCTTAATTACGAAGGACCTGCAGAATTGTAAGTAAGTACATCTACTAGTACTTAAGAACAAATGCTTGTTACATGAAAAATAACAGAGAAAATGAAACAAAATTAGTGGTAATCAACACCGCGCTTCGCTTCAGGCCGAAGAGATATTACTCCATGAACTGACTCCATGAAAACACATTTCACCCCTTTTCACCACCCTCTTAGGGGTTGATTAGGGCAAAATCCTGAAATTGGTTTTTAGGCATTTGTGTGGGAAACCTTTGTATGCAAAAACCAAGTTGATATCTAATCGGACCTAAGATATAGTGGGAATTCCGGGAAAACAAAATTTACCCCTTTACACCCCCTTAGGGGTTGATTAGGGCAAAATCCTAAAATTGGTTTTTAGGCATTTGTGTGGGAAACCTTTGTATGCAAAAACCAAGTTGATATCTAATCGGGCCGAAGAAATATTGGGAATTCCGGGAAAACAAAATTTACCCCCTTACACCCCCTTAGGGGTTGATTAGGGCAAAATCTTAAAATTGGTTTTTAGGCATTTGTGTGGGAAACCTTTGTATGCAAAAACCAAGTTGATATCTAATCGGGCCGAAGAAATATTGGGAATTCCGGGAAAACAAAATTTACCCCCTTACACCCCCTTAGGGGTTGATTAGGTCAAAATCCTGAAATTGGTGGTTAGGCATTTGTGTGGACAATCTTTGTGAGTAAGAACCAAGTTGATATCTAATTGGACCTAACAAGGAGAGTATTTTAGGTGTCCGCCTCCGATCATTTTGATTTTTGGATATGTTATAGAGGACCGAAAAATAAGAAATACGTGTTTTTTTATTTTTCCCCGTTTTCATATTTGGGGGGTGAAAACTGCGTTCAAAGTTAGGGGTGAAAAATCATTTTTGTGGACTTTTTGAAAATCTGGTGAGTCAGTCATATTTCGCATTCAAAGACACAAAATTCGTCCATTGACACTATTCCCCTATCTGTAATAGTTCTCGAGATATTCCACAAAAATGAGTTTTTAACCCTAACTTTAAACGCAGTTTTCACCCCCCCCCCCCCCCCCCCAAATATGAAAACGGGGAAAAATAAAAAAACACGTATTTCTTATTTTTCGGTCCTCTATAACATATCCAAAAATCAAAATGATCGGAGGCGGACACCTAAAATACTCTCCTTGTAAGAGATATTAAGGAATCCGAGGAAATACATTTTACCCCTTTTCACCCCTTTGGGGACAGAATTTTTCAACAATCCTTCCTTAGTGGGCGTCTACGTCATGAAAATAATGTACTTTCTAAATTTCACATTAAACGGTTCGAGCTGGGCCTTGATGAGTCAGTCAATCAGTCAGGACTTCTTCTTTTATATATATATATAGATTTGTCAAATATTTAATACACTAAATATTATTAAACAAAAAAGTTTATATTACATATGTTTATAACAGTATTTAACAATTATGTCATTTATAGCTTTGATCTTTACGACACCTTTAGCAAATGTACCTAGATGCTTTTCTGTCAGAATAATTCCAACATTACTTCTGTTCTTCATAGTAACGATAATTATTTTACCGGAAACTTGTATACGATAGTTTTAGCTGTTATTTCTGTAACACTTTCAATTCTTAATAATTGAGTACTTGATCACGAGGTCGTATCGCAATAGAATTCATTTTTAATTAACGAATGAGGTTGTTATCTTAATGTAATTATTATAATTGAATTTCTTGTTATCAGCAGAATTCCATCTCATTGCAGCAGGATTACAATCTCATTATCCTGATTACGGACAAATATTACCGTTTCTGTGGAGATGGAACTAAAGTTCTGTTACATTTTGCTCCTCACATAATAACTTTTATATTGTATATTTTATACAATAATGCTACATATCTGTAACAATTTTCAGTACTCTCAATTATTAGTTCAATTGCCATTGATACAGTACAATTGTTATCTCACAAGGGGAGGACACCAAGTGATAGACATCGATTTTGATGAGTCTTGGCACGATGGATCTATGTCGAAAATAAGTAAATACGTGTCCGAGCGTTTCTGCTAATGGGCCTTAATAATAGAGATATTTACATGTAAATTATTAAACATTTCATAGCGCTCATGTAAAACATAAAAGCCATAATCTATACCTTAAGATATTCCGTGGAGCGTTCGGTATGACGTCAGTGTGGAGTTGTTGCGGTCGTGAGTTCAATTCCCCCCGCCTGTGTCTATATATTTTTTTTATACTTTATTTTTGCCACACTGTATGAACAGTGAGAAAAAATGTAACGATAGTAACGTTCATTATTAATTCTTTTAAATGTATAAATACAATTAAAGTTTTTTTTTTTTTTTAACGTGGGGAAATCTTCGAAAGACACCCCGACACCTCCAGAGGGGAATCACCCGAGGGCGCCAGGGTAGTGTGGGATTTTTACCCACTAAAACCCCACGGCCTCCATCGCGCGATTTCCCCACGTTAAAAAAAAAAATAAAAAAAAACTTTAATTGTATTTATACATTTAAAAGAATTAATAATGAACGTTACTACCGTTACCTTTTTTCTCACTGTTCATACAGTATGAATTCAAATAACTTTTACTGGAAACAATTTTCAAAATTATGTACATATACAAAGTTACAGGGAAATATAGTTCCAGTCATATTGGTTTACGAATTGTGTCTGACCATAAACACTTAGGCCGTCTGTCCACGGAGCGCCGCGTCATGGACGCGTACCCGTAGAGACCAATCGTGCGACGCATTTGCCAAGATGCCCGACGTACGATTGGTCTCTACGCGTGGACAGACGGCCTTATTCTTCCCTCGTGCAATTGATGTGGCGTTAAAATACACAGTAAAAAAAAACAGAATCTGTCTCGAAACTGCGTGGAATACCAGGATACGGTAATTATATCGAGGCTAACGTAAAATAATAGTTTTAGTCTGATAAAACTTATTTAACTGACCAACAAAAAATTTAATGTACGTACAAAATATCGTACGTGTTTCGAGTAATAGAGTGGACCCTAGTAGCATTTTTGGTTGGCATACAGTTGGGCCACGCACATAATATTAGTTGGCCAACAGTTAGATTTGGCACCTTTTTTTCAGGTTGGGCCAACAACAGATGGCCAAGGTAGGCTTTCCTACTGTTGCCCAACCATTTATAGGGCCTACCGTACTATATGTAATAGTAATCCAACGGTAGGCAAACGGTTGGATTTTGAATTATACTTATTATTCATAGGTAACGGGAAAATGTTAGAATTTCAACTGGCAAAATTAAAAAGTTAGGTGGACTCATTTTAAACTAGTTCTCTTCGTATATGCTCTAAGATCCAGTATAACCGTAGCCTTAAACAATGTACAAAATGACGGACGGGACCATTTCGCTCGCGACCCACACAGCACCATAACATTGCAGCAACGTCTCTGCAATGATGCGGTGCAAGATGGCAATATTGCAACATAACATTGCAGAGACGTTGCAGGTTCAGTCCTATGTCCGCCTTCGCAATATTGCAGGTGCGTATTTTAGCAAGGTTGCGGCAACATTACAAATATGTAGTCCTGCAACGTTCCGGCAATGATTCTGCAACGAAACGGCAAAATTGTGGCAATGATCCTGCAACTCTTCGGCAATATTGCGGTGCGAGATTGCAATGTTGCAGGTTCACTCCTCTATGTCCGCCTTAGCAATATTGCAGGAGTGTTTTTTGCAAAGTTTTGGGAACATTACAAATATGTAGTCCTGCAACGAAACGGCAAAATAGTGGCAATGATCCTGCACCTCCATTGCACCGCATCATTGCAGAGACGTTACAGGTTCACTCACTCCTATGTCCGCCTTAACAATATTGCAGGAGTGTATTCCCGCCGCAACCTTTCGGACAGTGAGGGACGCGACGACGGGAATGTGCGCAGAATCGTAGTAGTATAACGCCCGTGTGTCTTTTTCTCATAGAAAATTCTTTTACCCCAGAGGGATTTGAACCGAGGACCTGTAGCATCGTAGACGAACACTTTACCGCCGCAGCTACAACCGCTGATTGATAAGATTGCTTACGTATTCGAACTTATACTCCTACCGTGCAATACTTCAAACTCAAATTATTAAAAAACGAAGGCTCATTTGACAAACCCCATTAGGGTTCTGTAACACTATAGGTGCGTACTACAAATTTCACCCGGTGTCATTTTAGGTTAGGTTGGAAAACAGTCTTTAGTCTGAACCTTTACATTTGTCTTCGCTTCTCTCTTTTCTCTTGCTAGATTGTATATACGTATTTGTGCAATAAAGACGTTTAATAATAATAATAATAATTTCAGACATTAAAAAAAATATAGTACCTACTTTATCTAAAAAAATTAAATTGATCTTCGAATCTCCTCTATAAGTTCATGTACCTACATACAACTCCCGCGATAGCACTTTTTTCATATCTTCAACGGCCAACGAGATATTCTAGCGTATCCAGTTAAATGAAACACGCCGTAGAATCCACTCGACGTCATGTACATATTTCGAAAAATTTTGACAAAGTCATAGTTGCTTCAGAATATTGTTGTAATGTTTCCACAAGTTTTCACTACAGTATTGCACGGCAATGTGTGCGCAATTTTGTTGGGGCGTTGCCACTGGAACGTTGCACGTCGATGTGCGCGCAATATTGCAGAAATATTGTAGGACAGTTGCCACTGGAACATTGCACGACGATGTGGGCGAAATATTGCAGCAATATTGCAGGATCGTTGCCAACGGAACATTGCACGTCGATGTGCGCGCAATATTGCAGAAATATTGTAGGATCGTTGCCAATGGAACATTGCACGGCAACTTTCTTGCAATATTGTAGGATCGTTGCCACTGGAACATTGCACGACGATGTGCGCGCAATATTGCAGAAATATTGTAGGACTGTTGCCACTGGAACATTGCACGTCGATGTGCGCGCAATATTGCAGAAATATTGTAGGATCGTTGCCAATGGAACATTGCACGGCAACGTTCTTGCAATATTGTAGGATCGTTGCCACTGGAACATTCCACGACGATGTGCGCGCAATATTGCAGAAAAATTGTAGGACCGTTGCCACTGGAACATTGCACGACGATGTGGGCGCAATATTGCAGCAATATTGCAGGATCGTTGCCAACGGAACATTGCACGGCAACGAAATTGCAATATTGCTGCAATATTGTAGGATCATTGCCACTCCAATAATGCACGACAATATTGCAGGAACGTTCCTACAATATTGTATTGCAACCTGCAACAACGTAATATTGCAGCAACGTCCCTGCAATACTGCTGCAACGAGGTGTGCTGTATGGGGAGGCGGCTTGCGTCCTGTGACTGTCGACGTCAACCGTTCCACTCAACCCTCTCTTCCCCCAGACAGTCTTCATAAAAAGTGTAGCCAATGTGGGTTCAAAATTCTTTCAGTTACTTTGGGATACGATTTTATTTTCATCCGAACCTATATATTTGTTTTTATTATCTTTAACTAAATGTATTTCCGTAGGGCATTATTAGTTGGCCCAGAATTAGTTATTCGTAGACAAATCACCGGAAGATGAGTGCAATATTAAACAGTTGGCCCAATAGACGGGGTTTGTAGGCGAAACTACTAACCACCTCCCAACTGATTCCCAACTGTTGGCTACCGTTGGCCAACAAAAATGCTACTAGGGGAATACAAAAGTAATGACAACGTATACACACCTCGGCATTTTGAAGCACTTGAAGCTTTAAAAAACGGATTGAAATAACACGAGGCAAAAAAATTTACAAGATTTTACAAGATTAAATTTGCTAAAAATTTTGCGCGATTAAATCCACAAATCTTTAATTAATCCGTGTTTAATTTCACAGTTCCTTACCCACCGCTATAATTTCTATTCTTTGTTCCGAAATACATGACGCCGAATATCAAACTGTAAATGCTCTATTATCCGAAGATTCTCTAACAGTAAGCCGAATGCTCATGCCCCCGATTAATTCGGTTAATCGAGGCAGTATCGTACCAAGCCGGACCTCACTTTTAATTATTTATTTCATAAAATATACCGCACACAAAGGCGGAGTAGGTGTCTCGGCGCTGTAAATATCGCAGGCGGCATAGTTGGCTGTACGTTGGAACAGAGAGTCAAATTCAGAGAATACGGAGCAGCCAGTCCTTGGGAACTACGGTCCTCTATGGTAGCTCATGATACAGTTTTACGCCGGCATTTCTCGACATTGTGTTGCTCCGTCTAGCCGGGGTGTTAAACGCGGGGCGACCGAAACCGTACAACTCCGTTGCACAGCGCGCACGTTACATGCGCTCACCATAAACATCCGCAGAGAGTTGGCTGGTTCGTTCGGACAGTTTGCAAGGACAAAATCACCCGGAAGCCGCGTTACCTCGTTCTGCCGTGCTGTACAACTACGTCGCCGAATAAACATTTGGAGCAAGACGAAACTCGAGAGCGCACTAGCCCTCGATAACTACATACTTGGGCTCTATCGAGCCACTGTTACCTCGTATTCTTGCATTCTCGAATTTCTGGTACACAAACACACACACCGTTGCCCTTTGGCTCTTTGTCCGTTCAGGCAACTGGGCGGTCAGATCGCTCAAAGATCAAGAATTTTTTTGGCGAATTAATTACAAGCAGACGAAAGCGAGCATAGACTTTTCCTTTTATACAATGTTTATTACTATCACGTGGAGTAAAAAATATTTTTATTTTATATATATATATATATCTATTTTAGAAATGGCGTCACGTGGGGTTGATTGCAGTGTTTTAGAAAAAGTGTCTCTGGTTTTGCATTGATATTGAGGTTAAAAATAAAGATAATAACACAACGGTTTTCTTGGAATATGTTTCTCGTAAAACCTGTAATTTCGGCCTAAATCTCGGAAAAAAAAATTGACCCAAAATGATTAAAATAGCGACTAGGAGAAGACGATTTTTTCGATAAATGTGGATTTTCGGGATGCACGTATATTGGTTTTTTATCTGGGAACTAGAGTTTTTATACTTTGATGTAGAGGTTCGGTGCAGAAAGGAATATATTTTGAACATGCTGTAAAAATTTCAAGTCGAGCCGAAATTCCGTTTTTTTTTTTGCAATCACTGCAAAACCACGGAAGAAATACCTACACACCTGACGACTGTAGCGCCGTCATATATATATGTATATATTATCAACAAAAATTTTTTTTTAGAGTTCATAGTCTTAATAAATATTACCCTGCTGATTGTTCCTTTTAAGGTGATCCTGAAAAAAGTGTTTCCCCGGTTTATCAACATTGTTAAATAACGAAAAGTTTGCAGCAGAAAAGTAACTGAAAACATCTTCAAAGGAAGTTTGTAAAAAATAAAACCCTGTTTTTTAGAAGGACTTTAACACTGGACCTGTCGAAAATTGCCTTCAACTAGAAGCCATTGTTCTTAAAACACGTTAATTTTTTAAAACGTTGAATCTGAACGCTGGTATACGGAATTAAAGTAGAGAAATAAAATTTATTTTTAAAGCCAATACATTTATCTGTAAGAAATTAACATTGTAAATTGTATTTTGAAACAGTACATTTCGCTCTTAATTCTGAATAAAAAAAAATTGTGTTTGTAGATCTGACTTCCACGTAAATCGTTTCTCCATTTTGTCTAAAATAGAGAGTCTAAAATACTCTAACCTCAAAATCACTGAGCTCGATTAAGAAAAGTAGCACGAATAAAATAAATACAACTAAAAAAAGTAGATATTTATGTGATTCTCAGAATGACTTGAAAAAAATTCAGAAATATGTTATTCATCTTATATCTCGTTACGTATATTACGTACGGTTTAAGGTTAATTTTCCTTCTGGGCTTTAGGGAATTACCTATGTGCGCGTGCACGTTTTTCAAACCTTACCGCGGTAATTTGTCAGAGACTCCCTTTAAAAAGAAGTTGCTGTTTGAATACGAAGATAACACTACGGGATCAGGAATTTGGTGCGCCCCTGGCTTGCATGTATTTTAACAAAAATGTAAAGCAACCAAACTGAAAAGAATCCACGATTTTTCTACGTATTAGTGTATACAGCAGGGGTAGCGAATTCCTCGGATGGTAAATCCCAGCCGGATATCGTGTTTCATAAGGATTAAATACTTCCGCCCTCGGGATGTGTAATTTTCCTCTAAGCCCGTTAAATTTTTTAGAGAGAAATCTTTATATTAAACATAGCACACGCACGCCGCGGTTTCACATCTTTTGCTTTATCTCTAGCGATAGTGAAAGGACGAAGAGGAAAAATGAAATGGAATTCCTGACATGTTGAGGTTGCATGTGAATAACTGTGTAGTATGCGTCTCGCAGACATGCGCGCGCGCGCGTGTGTAGATCACGTACGTGTAATATTGAAATACCTCTTTATATGATAATCATTCCATTACGTAAATTACGCGTGCTTTCTAGGCAAGCAAGTTAAACATTCGCGGTACGAAGTCTCTCGTAACTTCTTTAAAGCATTGTAAGCTCTGGCTATAGGCAATGCACGTATTGGCGAAGGAAACTACCACCGCGGGAATGGTGGCGCTAGTGTGGCGTAAGAAATATGGACGACGCAGGTATACATTTTACTATATGTTTATATGGAGCCTGTAGTATAAAAGTTTATTTAAAAGTTATTTCTTACAGTAAAAATGGTGACAATACATTTAGACACAATATTGGAATGTGGACAATTTTACTTGCTCCACTTTTTGGCACTTTTATGAAAACTTAAATTGAGATTAGTGTTCATTGTACCGTTACAATTTGCTAAATTTTTTTCTGCATACAGTTCGTCGATACTGTGAAACTTGGTAGACCACAATAAATTGTATACCTGCGTCGGCCATTACTATTAGTTCGCGTACCAACCGCTAGTGTCGCATACCCACACAGCACCATAACATTGCAGCAACGTCTCTGCAATGATGCGGTGCAAGATGGCAATGTTGCAACATAACATTGCAGATACGTTGCAGGTTCAGTCCTATGTCCGCCTTCGCAATATTGCAGGTGTGTATTTTTGCAAAGTTGCGGCAACATTACGAATATGTAGTCCTGCAACGTTCCGGCAATGATTCTGCAACGAAACGGCAAAATTGTGGCAATGATCCTGCAGTTCTTCGGCAATATAGCGGTGCGTATCCAGTTAAATGAAACACGCCGTAGAATCCACTCGACGTCATGTACATATTTCGAAAAATTTTGACAAAGTCATAGTTGCTTCAGAATATTGTTGTAATGTTTCCACAAGTTTTCACTACAATATTGCACGACGATGTGCGCGCAATATTGCAGAAATATTGTAGGACCGTTGCCACTGGAACATTGCACGTCGATGTGCGCGCAATATTGCAGCAATATTGTACCATCGTTGCGAACGGAACATTGCACGGCAACGAAATTGCAATATTGCTGCAATATTGTAGGATCATTGCCACTCGAATAATGCACGACAATATTGCAGGAACGTTCCTACAATATTGCAATGTAACCTGCAACAACGTAATATTGCAGCAACGTCCCTGCAATACTGCTGCAACGAGGTGTGCTGTATGGGTACTAATGTTCCACTCCCAATATGTAGAATGAGTTCCGATGACGCAAACACGACGGGGTAGAAGTTCCTTTCCGGGGATTCACCTAATAAGTTATAACAGAGATTCCTTATTTATTATTATCCTTACCATTTCTAGGACTCGCTGAACGTAAACGAGTTAGAGCAATTCGTGAGGGGAATCAGTATAATTATAAATAGTCGGGTGAAGTAACGTTTGGATTACTGTTCGGTGGAAAAATTTCATCAACTCATCAGCTATACTGTCATGAAGATTTAATGAAAAATATAGGAATTATAATTTTCATCTGTGGATGACTCATCCTGCACGAGAACCTTATTCCTCTCTACTAGAGCAGAGCTAGAGAAAACTGCGTATATGACGGTGACTACGAAAGTAGAATCAGATTTAGTGGACAGTCATTAAATTACGAAGGAGCATACAGGAAGCAGAAATATTTGTGTCAAACTTTAGGGGTATATAGTAGGTAGGGGCCGGCTTTAAATTACGTAAGGGTAATTTTGGCGATTTTTTACCCCCTCCGCCAGTATAAAAATTCGTAAGATTTTATATTGCAAATTTGCAACTCCCTCCCTCTTCCTTCTTTACGTAATATTTTTTTCACGATTTAAAAGAAAATTAGCTAACGTGTTTGCGATGAAACGCCGTTTTTTAGGCTACTTATATTGAAAATTAGGTTAATAAAATATTACGTAAGACGCTACCTGACTCCTCCGGCACGTAGAACATTTTCCGATAATTTTTTTTTTTAATTTTGGCACTTTACAGTGTTTTCTGCATGTACATTAAGGGACATAATCGGTTTCCCTTCTGAAATTTGGCAACGTTGCATGTCACTAGGCATAACTCAGTGGTTCTAGTGACAAGCAACGTTGCCAAATTTCCGAAGGGAAGCCGATTATGTCCCTTAGTGTACTCTTCAATTCTTAGCACAGTCAAGTAGAGTTTAGTGTAATGCATCATTTAAATTTACAATTGGTGATAACAGGTTCCATTACATAAACTCTGGGGTCACGAAATGTGTCCCAGCTCATTATGCCTAGCTAATCCAGATGAATTTTCACAAAAAAAAATTTTTTTTTTTATAAAATCAGAATCTAAATTTCGGGGGAAGCCGAGTAGTGAAGCTACTTAGTTTCCAATATACCTTTACTGGAATAACTAGTGGTGCGTTCCAGAACAATAAACTTTGTAATAATTAGTGTTTCCTTAATAAATGAGACCGATTCGCTTGAGATAAATAAATAATTTTCTCGTTTAGTTATAAGCCACGTTTAATAGATTTGAGTTATCTATACAGGGTTCACGATCATTGAACATTTTAAAACGATAATTGAGTTAATCCCATTGGTAACGATAAAGAGGTCAGATAAATTTAGCAATTTTCGTATGCGTCGGGTTAATTTGCGAAAGTAATCAATTAAAATACGATGTTCAAAAGCGTGAATACAAAGCCACGCTGCATACTGCGGTCAGGTTATATTCTATTCTATGCATTTGATTTCGGGTGCCTGTGTTTAACCGCACAACTCGGAATATTTATAACATGTGTGTAACGAAATGTCTCGTCCATCTTACAAACAGGTAGGTATGTGTATTCACTGAATTAAATGTACAAACGAGAATACTAACCTCCAATAGCTGTTGTTTATATGAAAAGCAGACAATGAAACACACTATCAGAAATCGTACGTTCCAATGCAATTAAAAAGCATATCAATTATTTTACTCTCGGGAATACTGTGTTTAAAAGAATCGAACATTTTCAAAACCGGTTGTTTTTAGTTCATGTTCATTAGAAGGTTCAGAGTATACATACAGTAATTTATTGAAGTCATTCAACACAGTGCAAAATGTGTGGTAGGTACTTGTCCTTTCATTTTGTACTTTTTCAAGAATAAAATTTAAAACAATATAGACGTATAACGTTTCGTTTTCCCTTGTCGTATTTCATATTTTGTGAATTTAGTTTACAATAATAATTTAACCCTTCGTGGTCACACCTTATAAATCACAAATTGGTCACGTGGGGTTCACTGCACCCAATGCCTCATTTTTGAGTTACCATTTTCGTAATTTCTCTAGTAGTCTTTTTCTAGAAATATAAATTTTGATATGATGAAATTTGTAGTTGAAAAAATAGTTGTGCGAAAAACGATTTTTTTTTTGTTAAAATTCACCAAATTCTTAAATTTTAATATTAATCTTTAGAAGACCGGCTTTTTTCGAAAAAATAGTGGTTTTCTGTTTCCAAAAATTTATATGTATATGTATATGTATAACGTATATGTTGTGCAGAATTAGAGGCTTGCACAGAGCCCCAAAAGAGGCTTCGCCGGTCCGGAACGGTGAAATAAAATTTTTCACATTTTTTAATTTCAAAAATACAGTATGTTTGGAGGTTTTTGATACTGCTGATTACGAATCTGTAGTCGGGTTGTAAAAATTTTTGACCGACATGGCAGTTTTACTGACCTAAAGGAATCAACACATACCAAAATTCGAACGACGTAGACGAAGAAAGTTTTTGTATCACCTTATCTTTCTTGTTTTTTCTTCTTTTTCCATGTTTTTATTTATTATTTTTGGTATAAAATTATAGTCTCAGTGATAACAACAATATCAAATAATAATCTCAGAGATAGCGAAAATATCAAATTCTAGTTTCAGAGATGGCGTCAATATCATCAAATCAAATTATAGTATCCGAAATGCATATGCCGAAATTCTGCAAAGATAAGAATGTCCAGGAATTACCATAAATCATTTTTAAGTGGTGTGCTTACTCAAAGCCCTAAAAGGGGCTTTGCCGGTCCTCTAAAGGTTAATGTCTGAAAATTTCTTAGAGCATATATACATGGAGGTATCATTGCCTTAGAGTGACTGCCTCGAAACTGTCGGCAACATCACGCGAGAGAGAAAGACATGCGCCACAGGTGCGAGCGAGAGAAATACATCTTGCGAGCGAGAGAAGTATATGTCCTGATCGACCGCAATGCGCATGCGCCGTTATCGTGAAATGGGGAAGATGACTGCAACTTTTTCCCACCCGTGACGCCACCAGCACGCATTCCCATTTATACAATACATAAATGAAAAATTCGCGCGCAAACAATTCACACATACGCACTCGGGCACAACCACAGTACATGCGCTAGTGGCGTCATCTGCGCCGAGCTTTGCGTCATCTTCCCCATTGGCTGCACGCGGTATGGTTTGAAGTGATACGCGGTGCATGCTTTCATTATTTATTTATTTTCCGAAACGAAGCAGGAAACATATGGAAAATGGAGGAACATATGGAAATTTTTTATTTCCTAGTGCACACATTTAATACAATTGTCACTTTTCAGGATTTCGAAATAGTTTTCTCCGCATCCCACACATTCGTTTTCGCCTCAGTCTTCTAACGTCAGATTCCTATCTTGTATAATGGAATTTTCGCTCCCTGAATCTGAAGATAGGTTTACAGTAAGAAAAACACATGTGGTCGGACTATCCCATAATCAAGGGAGTAATTGACCACCTTGCCAAAATAAATTAAAAACGAATACATACGTATTGTTGGGGTGACACTGTGGTTTTATGCATATATTATATCTCCCAATATCGGAATAGTGAAATAAACTTACTAAGTTTTAAGTGTTTCCTGTAATTTAAATATGAATTTGTGACAATGGTTCTGCCTTCTGTCTGTCTGCGTAAACAACGATATTCATAGTAACCGCGGATCGTTGTCAGCGATATCGGTGCATGCGCATTGCGGTCGATCAGGACATATACTTCTCTCGCTCGCACATGTCTTTCTCTCTCGCACCATGTCGGCGACAGTTTCAAGCTTTCAATGAGACCTCCATAGTATATGCTCTAAGGAAAATTTACAGAAATATGAGCAAAGAAAAAACAATTGCCTGGGGTGCGATACACCTTCTGTGACCACGAAGGGTTAAAATCAGGGACTTAATACCGGTATAATGCTCATACCGGTATTTCGCCAATACAGCTATACCGAAACCGATATCATACCGAAAAAGATAAATACCGAAACCGATATCATACCGAAAAAGATAAATACCGAAAACAATCGGTTTTCGGAATTACCGGTAACCGAAATAAATACCGGTATTTTTTCGGTATTCTTCTCGGTGAACACCGAAACCTACCATGTTACTGAAAAGAATACCGAAAAAATACCGGTATTTATTTCGGTTACCGGTAACCTTTTGTTTTCGGTATTTATCTATTTCGGTATGATATCGGTTTCGGTATAGCGAAATACCGGTATGAGCGTTATACCGGTATTGAGTCTCAGACGAAGATACAACCGAAAAATACCGGTATAATACCGGTATTTTACGTACCGGTAGGAGTCCCTGGTTAAAATACAGTAATTTGTTGGATATTTGGTGCTTCTAGTGAAAGAACACTTCATTCGGAAAATGCCGATTTTCAAACTTCAAGACTTCCGTGCTTAAGAACATATTTGAAGGGAAAATATTTGGCGAAGGACACCTCGATAGTGTCCCTTGTAAGACGTAGGCATTCAGCCGTCGAATCGGATGTCGCGATTTTTCTTGTTTACAGTACGAATGCACTTTTGATAGTCGTGGAAGGGAGAATTAAGTAGACCAGCCGGTTGCTTAATGCGGCAGTGGAAAGTCGATCCTCGCTTTGGGCGTTCGTCCAACTGCGAGACCCACGTGGATTCCTGGAGGCGTTCGATGGATATACACCGGATATTTCTCCGGACAATGGTCTTCCAGGAAGCCATTGATCGACCGTACTCCTCGCATAGTTCAGGAATAATCGGCGCGCCAGCGCAGATAATTATTTCGAGTCTACGAAAAGTTTCCGCGCGCCCTAGAAGTTCCCAGGGGCTCGAGTTGCTAGTTTTCGCAAAAGAAGCAAATCGTGCAAAACCGATGAAATCTGTTCTCCATTCCGCCCATTCCTTCCTTAGGCCTAACACCCTTCGAAAAGTGCTACGGATAACCGTGGACTTGTCACTGAGAAAAGAATCTCGGGCTCCAAACGAAGGTTTGGCGTTTCATAATGTCGTTCAGGAGACTTCAAACTCTCAAATTGTTCCATTTTTAAACGATTTTACTTAGCTTCGATCCTCTGTATGTTTGTTTGTTTGGTGTCCACCAGTCAAATTGTCTTGGAACTTTGTAGGCGTGCGTGGGTGTGACGACAATACAATTTTTTATAAAAGAAAAGTAAAAATTGAAAAGAAAAAAATAAAAGTGGAAAAAATATATAAAAAAAATCCACAAACACTAGAAGCTAGAAAATGAAAAAATATTTTTCTAAAAATGCACTAAAACTTAGAGAATAATTAATTTCTTGTGCTATAATTTTGGTGGTGATATGTGACTTTAAATAAAATCATACAAACTCTGTGATTATCCTTTTTCTTTACAATTGATTTGAACAATTCTACAGGATAATCTTAGTTTGTATGATTTTATTGAAAGTCACCATATCACCATCAAAATTGTAGTACAAGAAAAGAATTACTTTTTAGTTTTTAGTGGATTTTTAGTAAAATCGTTTAACATAACATTTTTTTTTATATATTTTTTTATTGTCAAGGTATACTACTGTGGAACTTGAAAATAATAATAGTAGGAACTTGTCTTTATTGTACAGTAACCAGACAGAATACGATAAGAAATAGTAGAAGAAAAGAACCTACAGTAAAATATCTATATAGTATCCTGTTACCTGAACGTTCTAGTACCTAAGTATGTGAATGTTCTCTCATTGAAACATTGTATTATCAGTATGCTTCCTTTGTTTTGTATGTTACCAGGATTGTCCCTCAATTTTGGGACACCCTGTATACGATTGAATATTGCCTTTAAGGTAGTACTACCGGTTTTGAAATACTGTTGAGAAAATTCTGAAACTTTGTACATTGGTTTGTTTTGACCTTACACTGACTCGTGTAAATTTTTGGAAATCTACTCCAACCCAGAAAAAAGTTATTAACAATTTTATGTTTCCACTATTAACACGTAGTCTTATGGGAAATGACGTTTTCAACAAAAATTCACATTAATAGCCAATTCAGTTTTTGATGAAACTGAGAGAAATATAAATTTAATATTCCATAAACATAATGCATGTATCCAAATGTTGATTCACCAATTTTTATAGCTAATATAAGCAAATGAATAAAATTATCTGTGCTCACTCGGCCATTATACGCACGATTTCGCAACGTCGCAAAGAGGTTAGTAAGACCGCGCAGTTTGAAATTTTCTATATCTCTATGCAATGTGATGCAATGCTAACTTCAAGCTTCAAGCGAGCAGAAGAAAACTTACACAATCAATCGTGCTACGTTGCCAAATCAAATCACCACGGAAGTCAAAGGACGATCTAACACGCACTTGATTCAAGGCGTATCGGTAGTACTACCTTAAATGAAATCAAGCGTTACTAAGTGTAAATATTGAATTAATATTTTCGCAACTCCTGCATCAATCTGAACTACCTTATTTTCTGAATAATGGACGAATAATATACGAAACAACTTCTCCAGAACTGCGCAAGTGACAGATTTATTTTGCAAATGCTACGTAAGCCTGTTCAGAAAATTTCATAACCTCCTCAACCACAATTCTGAACCACGAATGTAAAATCTATAATTCTGGCGTAAAAATGTACGCTTATCTTTGTAACAGGTTTTAAATATATGAAATTAACCGATACGGTTTGCACACAACTACATTCCTCTCTTTCATAAAATTATACATACACTCCTCACACAGTTTCGTATTACCTTCGTTTCTGACCGTCTCTTTCGTCACGTGATCGGACTTTTCGAGGAAGATCAATAGATATTCACATCAACGAAGTTTGTCAACAGCGCATTTGTATCATTGCAATGACTGCACCTACGTATACCTGCAACGAGTAATTGAATGGCGATTTGTGTGGCCGCAGGAGTATGGCGACACGAAAATTCTCGTCTCGCGAAGGCAAACAGAAACGAGTGTAAACGACCGTGAGTACAGAGGCAGCTGCTGGCGTGCCGAAAGTGAGTAAAGGCCAGTTTTCACCGATCCAAACTAAACGGCGCGTCATTAACCGCCGATAAACAACCGCGACCCGTATCACGCGTTTTCATTTAAATTGCATACGGCTTCCGCGGTTTTTAGGCGGCAAGGTATCACGCGAAACGTTTCCAACGAGAAAGCGATTCCGTTCCGACGCGCCCGAATGTTTTATATTATTAAAATGCTGCCATTGTATTTCACGTAACATTCATTTAACATAGACCCATGCAATGGTTTTTGCGTTTCGTTTTCAGTTTTACGAAATTTCAATCTCTATTTTTAACTTATTTTTGCATAAATAATCAGCTTCCCAGATAGCACAGGACGTTTTAAAAACGTCCATTTTACGTCCATTTTATGTCTGAACGTCCACGGCTTGATTTGTGAAAATGGACGTTCTTAAAACGTTTTCTGGACCTTTTCTGGACGTTTTATGGACGCTTTCTGGACGTTTTTAAAACGTCCAGAAAACGTTTTAAAAACGTACTTTACGGACGTTTTAGAAACGTCCGAAACAGGCGTTCAAAAGAGGCTGTGCGCCATCTGAGAAATGTCGTTAGATTAGGATACATTAGTTGAAGGAAACCAGGGATTGTAACCACTGTCTAACCAAACCATCCACGAAATATGGATAGATCGTACAGGTAAAGTCTAATTAAATCTACATACATATATACATAAGTATACATACTGGTACATATAAATGTTTATGAACATTTGCTGAAAGAAACAATGGAAAACCAAAAACACAGAGGCATTTGTTTAAATGTTTCTGACCGAATGTTTGCAAACCGGTTTTATACAGTTTTTATATTGTTTTCATACAGTTTTTATACAGCTTTCATAACGTTTTTGTACAGTTTTTGTATATTTGTTTCAGTATTTGCGGTCAAAGGTATGTAGTTCTAGGTTAGGGTTTGAATAATTTTTCAATTTTAGGTTAACGTCGTTGATGCCCAATGGATATTGTATTGCTATTTAGTTGGCCTCGGCAGAAAAGGGAAAGAAGATTTCCATAAATTAAACGTAGCAACGGTTTTAATATATGTAACTATCACCTTTATTTTACTGTTCCCAATATTGATTACTGTAAAATTCAATGTATTTTCTGTATATTCGACCTCCTACTATCATGTTCTTGTATCTATTGTAAATAAATGAAATAAATTGTTGTCGAGTTTGATCTCATTTTGAAAACCATTCACTTGCTTAAATTTTTATTAAATCGAACCAGCCCCGTCGAACGTCCGGAAAACATCCTAAAAACGTTTTAAAAACGTCCAGAAAAGGTCCTGAAGACGTTTTAAAAACGTCCAGAAAACGTTTTAAAAACGTCCAGAAAAGGTCCTGCAAAACGTTTTAAAAACGTCCAGAAAACGTCCTGAAAACGTTTTAAAAACGTACTGGTTTGTGAAAATGGACGTGTTTAGGACCTTTTCTGGACGTTTTTAAAACGTCCTGAACGTCCGCCCTGGACGTTTTAAAAACGTTTTTAAAACGTCTTTGTGCTATCTGGGTTCTTTGTGATTGTACCTCGATTTTAGAAACACCCTGTATAGCTAAAATCCTGTTATATATTTTCATCAATACAATCAGAGAATAGTAGTAAGTAATTTTTGTAAGGTGAAGGGTTTGCGTATGCTGAAATCTATTACAGTATATTCTTTTCGTGTTATTCGAAATATTCAGTCCATAAATATGTTATATGGTAATTATGTTGCGAGAATATATGTACCTATGTCGAATATAAATTGGAAACTGTATTACTAATTATTGTAGTGAATTTTATTTTTTTACATATTTAATATTTATCCTTGAACTGTGTAGACAAAATTTAAAAATCGACAAAATTGAAAGTTAGTACTAGTGGCGGAATATTACAGTTGCGATGTAGATTCTTTTCGTCATACAGGTGATTTTTTCGTCATTTTTGAAATTTCAAATCTGTATAATTTTTTGCAATAGACAAGTTTTGAGGGACTTGGAATTTCTTTCTGCATTTCGATAGCAGTTCATATACATATCGCAAGTCTATAAGAATTAAGGATGTATCGGACGTACAATATGAGACAAAAGTATATGAAATTTGAAATACTTGAATATCTACGTCTTACGCATAGTAAATCTAGATGTAAGGAACTCGAACGACAGTTGCAGTGTTATTTTTACTCGTAGAAAGGCACTTTTCACTTGACAAATGCTCTTCCAAGCATTATTTGCTAAACTTTTGGCAGTGAAAGTACCCTAAATTCACAATTTTCTCAGGTTATGATTTATTTATTTAAAACAGTGTATTGAAAAGAATTGAAACTCGGCAGATATTTTCATCTATCCATATACTACATGCACAAAAAAATTGGAAACTATTGTACCATTTCTTCAACATTTTTTCAGCTGTTTTACCTGTCAAGATCGTCTCTTTCCATGAAAGTACGTGTAAAATCAGTGAAAATTAAAATCGTTATGACTCAGCACCCGTTTAGTGAATTCGTTTAAAATTTTTGAAGCACATCAGGAAGATTAAAAAGAACAATCTCAAAAATTCCATCAACTTGGTACACCTTCCTTAAACCCGTGCGCGACGTGCTTCCTTTGTATACCTAATTGCTGCTTGCAAAAATCGAGAAACGGAGAATGCTCACCAAATTTTCTGTTGGAGATAGTGCAATATGCGCTCTCTCACTCTCCAACATTTGGTAGGACTGCGGACGCGCCAGCAACGATGGAAACGCTGCCTTGTGAGTATTGTTCTTTCCTGCCTGCCCCCTCCAAACCCGGTTGCTATGCCGTTCTGCTAGCACCGGTAGCAGTGTAGCACGCAGGGTTGCCAACTCTACGGATTTTCCCGTAGATCTACGGATTTTGTACTGTATCTACGGATCTACGGATTGTAAGCTGAAATCTACGGATGTTTTACCTTTTTCATGAGTTAGTAACCTATATTCAGCAAAAGAATCACTTTTTTTGTAAAGACTAATAACGACATCTGTTGCCACACATTTACTGTTTATTTAGAAATCATTTACTGTTTAATTTGACCCATTGATTTTACAATCTAAACCGCCGATTTACTGCGGGTCGCTAAATTCCACTTCACTACAAGAGCTTTTCATCACAATTAATCGCTGGAATTCAAGTTATTATTTTCTAGTTCTACTACCCTACATTTTGAACGAGTACAATACCCAGATAGCACAAAGACGTTTTAAAAACGTTTTTAAAACGTCCAGGGCGGACGTTCAGGACGTTTTAAAAACGTCCAGAAAAGGTCCTAAACACGTCCATTTTCACAAACCAGTACGTTTTTAAAACGTTTTCAGGACGTTTTCTGGACGTTTTTAAAACGTTTTGCAGGACCTTTTCTGGACGTTTTTAAATCGTTTTCTGGACGTTTTTAAAACGTCTTCAGGACCTTTTCTGGACGTTTTTAAAACGTTTTCAGGACGTTTTTAAAACGTTTTTAAAACGTCTTCAGGACCTTTTCTGGACGTTTTTAAAACGTTTTTAGGACGTTTTTAGGACGTCCGACGGGGCTGGTTCGATTTAATAAAAATTTAAGCAAGTGAATGGTTTTCAAAATGAGATCAAACTCGACAACAATTTATTTCATTTATTTACAATAGATACAAGAACATGATAGTAGGAGGTCGAATATACAGAAAATACATTGAATTTTACAGTAATCAATATTGGGAACAGTAAAATAAAGGTGATAGTTACATATATTAAAACCGTTGCTACGTTTAATTTATGGAAATCTTCTTTCCCTTTTCTGCCGAGGCCAACTAAATAGCAATACAATATCCATTGGGCATCAACGACGTTAACCTAAAATTGAAAAATTATTCAAACCCTAACCTAGAACTACATACCTTTGACCGCAAATACTGAAACAAATATACAAAAACTGTACAAAAACGTTATGAAAGCTGTATAAAAACTGTATGAAAACAATATAAAAACTGTATAAAACCGGTTTGCAAACATTCGGTCAGAAACATTTAAACAAATGCCTCTGTGTTTTTGGTTTTCCATTGTTTCTTTCAGCAAATGTTCATAAACATTTATATGTACCAGTATGTATACTTATGTATATATGTATGTAGATTTAATTAGACTTTACCTGTACGATCTATCCATATTTCGTGGATGGTTTGGTTAGACAGTGGTTACAATCCCTGGTTTCCTTCAACTAATGTATCCTAATCTAACGACATTTCTCAGATGGCGCACAGCCTCTTTTGAACGCCTGTTTCGGACGTTTCTAAAACGTCCAGAAAGTACGTTTTTAAAACGTTTTCTGGACGTTTTAAAAACGTCCAGAAAGCGTCCATAAAACGTCCAGAAAAGGTCCAGAAAACGTTTTAAGAACGTCCATTTTCACAAATCAAGCCGTGGACGTTCAGACATAAAATGGACGTAAAATGGACGTTTTTAAAACGTCCTGTGCTATCTGGGATAGAAATTAGCAAAATTGATTTCAGAATCTTTGCATGTGAACTTTTTTAATTCTTATTCGTGAATTTACGTTGGGACGAAAGTCTTTGGCGAAAACGACTTTTGGGGAAACATTATTTTTGGGAATAGCTCTTGTACTGAAGTGGAATTAGTAAAAGTCGATTTCACAACTTTTGCACGTGAACTTTTTTCGTAACTTGTAAATCTTTGTTGTGAAAATAATTTTTTTGACCATGTTAGGGGGTGGTCGAAATGTACGATTTCTAGAAAGGATTTGGGAAAGGACGGTTTCCATGAGCAAGGGAATTAGGTTATTTGATACATGTAATAATTAACACTCATGAAGAAAATCCGTAGATCAACGGATTTTTCAAAGGGGCATCTACGGAATTCTACGGAAAGTTTTACTCTTCTCTACGGATTTTCAAAAATCTGGGTTGGCAACGCTGGTAGCACGCTCGATCGACATTCGCGACACACGCGTGTCATGTACGCTAACCTCCAAATTATATACCAAATGTAATTCATATAATTATAAACTTTGATAGTGACACGTGTGTATCTTCTCACCGAACCTGCTAACTCTAACCCCGGTTTCACACGGCGATACATGTATCGCGATGCGTGGATGGTTCACACGACGGTTCTCGAGAAAACAATGAAAATCGGTATCCATCGTGCACGTGTGAAACCGGGCTAACATTTTCTAATTTAAAAAGAAATTTATTTTGGGAAACAATTCCTTTTCAGTTGAAATAAAAGAAGAACCAACTTTGTACGAATCGGTTTCAAGATCACTGACACTAACCGTAAAAAATGATCGATTCAGTGTAGAGTGGCACAAAAACACGAATGTTTTCGTGTATATTAAGAGAAGAGATATTTGAATCAGTCTGTGCCACAACGTTTCTTACGTCCAAAATGCGGGTTAATGAAGAAATATGTTCCACAACCTGCCCGATGTTTATTTCTCGCCAATTTCGTTTCATTGACTCCCGATAAACGAACGCCCTATAAAATGGAATAAAGACTTTGCGGGGTGCGAAATACGTGTTTGCGTGGATTCGGTCGTGACATAAGTTTTTAAAAGTACAAATCTTACGAAGGTGTAGAGCAATCGTCAGAAAAGTCGTAGCTAAAAGATATCGACACCCCGCTATCGCACGTTTCGCCTACCAGCCAGGAGTTACGCTACCGACAAACGGCTCTCACCATTTCATGCTTCCTGGACTATCGTAAAATTCGCTTCTGGCTCTTGCCCTCCTGCGACTTTACCTCCACTCCCTTACCCCCGCTGCCCGCGTTCTTCACAGTTACTGCGTGCTTAAGACTCTAACCCAAAAAGGGGTCAATAAAGGACTCTGAATTTAAAATAAATTCGCTGCACTATCACGTGTCTATTACTGCCTACATTTCGTGTTTAAGTCATGAAATCTTATGTCTGGAAAGTTACAAACCGTGTCCGATTTACACTCACCATAGTAATGATGGCGATAAAAATAATAATAGGTCCAAGGATCAAGTTCAGCATGAGGTACCCTAAATAACAAGGGATTTTGATGAAATATACATAAATTGTAGTTCTTATAAAACTATTTGACCCGTATTTTTTTCTATCGGCCGGCATTCGCAAAAAAGGGGTCAAAAGAGCCCTCAAAGTTGAGGGTGGGAAACGTATACCGTTGAGTATCTTGGAAACTATTAGAGCTAGAAGAATGGTGTAAATAACAAAATGGTGTATTTTTCAATAAGGAATCCAGCTGCGCAAATTGATTTAAAAAAATTTCCTTTTTTTTAAATAATATATTAAAAATAGTACTTTTGAGGTTATCCTCATAAGTAGAATTTTACAGATAAACAAATACCTACCAAATCTCACAGATAAGAAATATCTAACACTTACGATTAGTCAAATAGACGAAAAGTAGTCTTATCTTCAAAATTTTCTCAAAAACTAAGCTCCAAATAGAAATATTTGTATTTTTTTTGCTTTTGTGATTATTTACTACGAATCAGATTCTTCTGGCTTTTCGTACCAGGATTTACCGAAAACCGTGTAGAATATTTTAACAATTATTACGAAATAATAATACTACTAATTGTAAGCAGTACACACAATGTTTCCACAAATACCTCGTTAATATACTTTTAGAGGGGACAAATTCCAATCCAGTCTACATACTTGTATTTCGTAATACTTACATTTCCTTAACGACATCCCAAAATAAACTCGGATTTAAAAGTTTATGTTGTAACACAATTATTATTCACAATGTACTCGCAAAATATATTATTGCAACAATAAAGATTTTACCTTAACACTATTTTCCAGTACAACCCCCTCGTTTTCCAACTTATTTCGTACATCACAGTACACTTTTATATCTCGACAAGAAAACGTTTCTACTTGACAAGGGAACCATTTAACCACCGCTTCCTCTAGTAATTGCTTCGTGACAAACAGACGGACACGTATGGTGTCTTTAAGTGGAACAAACAGGTGGTAGACCGAGTAAATAGTAGAGCATATAATGGAAGCTTCCGTAATTCTCTCCCTAAAAAACGTTTGAAACCTAAACAACAAGAGAAAACATAATCTTACAATTTTTGGGGCTCGCCATAACTAAGTAAGATCACTGTAAAAAAGTTGTTATTGTTGAACAGTAATGTCGTGAGATTAAACAGTCCTGACGACAAGCGATGACTTCCGACCACGTTGGGACACTCAGCTATCGGGTGTTTTAGGTTTAATTGTTTAGGGATACACCCCGTAAATTTTGAAAAAAGTTTTTTAATTTTTTTTTTTAAATTCAAAATGTGGTTAGCGCAAGTTTGCAGCGCTTATTGCCCTGATAACCATCTGTCTCCAATCTGACATCAGATTGGTAGCAGGGTCTGGCATGAGAGCGCAGAATCTGACGTCAAACTGTAGTAGTCTGTGTCTGCATTTGGCTGCGTTCTGAGGTGCAGAGCCTGATGTCAGATCGGCAGCAGATCGACAGCAGATTCTGCCGTCTGCTTGGCACAGCCAACAGCGCCATCTGAGGGCCAGAATTACCAAAAGATTCCCTACGCACCAACACATGTATACCGTGATTGCTATAGGTGTATCCCTACCTTTACATAAGCAGGAAGCAGATTTTGGAATTTATTAAATAATTAATTCTACTTATATCAAAAAGTATTTCTTTATTCTTTAAAAATATACAGGATCGGTGATTATAATTGTTACAAAATAATATAAGTAGCGCATATAAATCTAAAGAGGAACTTTCAATATTTACATTAACAAATCCATATATAGTACGTCCCGTAACAAGTGGTACCTACCCATACAGCACACCTCGTTGCAGCGGTATTGCAGGGACGTTGCTGCAATGTTACGTTGTTGCAGGTTGCATTGCAATATTGTAGGAACGTTCCTGCAATATTGTCGTACATTATTGGGGTGGCAATGATCCTACAATATTGCAGCAATATTGCAATTTCGTTGCCGTGCAATGTTCCATTGGCAACGATCCTGCAATATTGCTGCAATACTGCGCCCACATCGTCGTGCAATGTTCCAGTGGCAAGAGTCCTACAATATTTCTGCAATATTGGGCGCACATCGTCGTGCAATGTTCCAGTGGCAACGGTCCTACAATATTTCTGCAATATTGCGCGCACATCGACGTGCAATGTTCCAGTGGCAACGGTCCTACAATATTTCTGCAATATTGCGCGCACATCGTCGTGCAATACTGTAGTGAAAACTTGTGGAAACATTACAACAATATTCTGAAGCAACTATGACTTTGTCAAAATTTTTCGAAATATGTACATGACGTCGAGTGGATTCTACGGCGTGTTTCATTTAACTGGATACGCACCGCAATATTGCCGAAGAGTTGCAGGATCATTGCCACAATTTTGCCGTTTCGTTGCAGAATCATTGCCGGAACGTTGCAGGACTACATATTCGTAATGTTGCCGCAACTTTGCAAAAATACACACCTGCAATATTGCGAAGGCGGACATAGGACTGAACCTGCAACGTATCTGCAATGTTATGTTGCAACATTGCCATCTTGCACCGTATCATTGCAGAGACGTTGCTGCAATGTTATGGTGCTGTGTGGGTAGTAGGGGCGGTGTCAGAAATTTTAATCAGTATTTTCGACTGCTTTCTTGTGTAGAATCATCATATTTCCTGTTGTGTTGGCGCTGAAAACAAATACAATATTAGTATTAAATTAAACGTAACGTATGAATAAACAGGATACATGCGATACTTACTTCAGCTCCCTCTCCACACAGTACACACCCTAGGCGATCATGCATGCTCCTGCGAACATTAACATTTATAAGAAAATATGTATTAAATTATTATCTACTAAACAAGACGCTAAACATTCGCACTTCGCGCATAACCCTACTTGTCTGTCTTGCAGATAATGTGAATCCCGATTTCCGCGACGTAGATAATTAGAAATTATTCAATACCATAATTACGTTTGCCTTCTGAATACGTCGAGATGAATTGTCTGGATGTTGATGGATGAAATTACTTGGAATATTATTCGAGCGTACGTCTTCAGTGGTCTTCAGGCACCATCAGGCACAACGGGTGCCACTTTGAACGGTACAATGAGCTACGCTCGGATTGGCTGCGCCATAGTGCCGAAATTCGCGATTGGTCAAGACTCTACGTCCAGTTTGCGTTCGTTTTCGAGGTATGAGGTGGCAGTCACTGGCAGTGGCAGTCAGTTGAGTCAGTGCCGGAAAAAGCGAAGAATATTCCAAGTAATTTCATCCATCAATATCCTGACAATTCATCTCGACGTATCTAGAAGGCAAACGTAATTATGGAATTGAATAATTTCCAATTATCTACGTCGCGGAAATCGGGATTCACATTATTTGCAAGACAGACAAGTAGGGTTATGCGCGAAGTGCGAATGTTTAGCATCTTGTTTAGTAGATAATAATTTAATACATATTTTCTTATAAATGTTAATGTTCGCAGGAGCATGCATCATCGCGTAGGGTGTGTACTGTGTGGAGATGGAGCTGAAGTAAGTATCGCATGTATCCTGTTTAATCATACGTTACGTTTACTTTTATACTAATATTGTATTTGTTTTCAGCGCCAGCACAACAGGAAATAAGTATGATGATTCTACACAAGAAAGAAGTCGAAAATACTGATTAAAATTTCTGACATCGCCCCTACTAGGTACCACTTGTTACGGAACGTACTGTATATGGATTTGTTAATGTAAATGTTGAAAGTCCCTCTTGTGACAATTGTAATCACCGATCCTGTATATTTGTAAGTAATAAATAAATACTTTTTTGATATAAGTAGAATTAATTATTTAATAAATTCCAAAATCTGCTTTCTGCTTATGTAAAGGTAGGGATACACCTATAGCAATCACGGTATACATGGGTTGGTGCGTAGGGACGTCCATGTGACGTCACGCGTAGGGAATCTTTTGGTAATTCTGGCCCTCAGATGGCGCTGTTGGCTGTGCCAAGCTAGTGATCCTCTAGGCAGTGATCGGACGAACCACAGCCATTTTGGGGCAAAACCGAAAATAACATAACCTAAACATTCATTAAATCGTCTGCTTTCCAAGCTGCTTGTTTATCTATCTCTTTCTATTCGTATTTCTGTCTCTTTCTTTCTTACAGTTTCTTTCTCTGTCTACTTCCGCTTTAGACACAAATCGCAGCAACCAATCAGCGACGATATGCGTTTGTCCGATCACTGCCTAGAGGATCACTATGCCAAGCACAGGGATGGGCACTTCCATTATATATCTGTTGGCAAAATTTAGTTAGGGGCACTATTCACTCGTGGCGCTAGGATCAATAAAGTTGAAAGAATTTGATACCAGATGGCGCTGTTGAGATTATTTTGTGGCGGGGAGAAGTACATATGGAACCGACACACGCCGATTTTAATGGAGCTTTTGTAAGATGTTGCTCTCAAAATATTTTTCTGAGAACTACTTCATACAAAAGCCCCATTAAAATCGGCGTGTGCGGGTTCCATATGTTCCATTGTTAGGTAATTTTATTACCTAACCATTATATTCTGATTGCTGTAGTGACGCCGCCACTGGGCGCCGCTGATTATGTTCTATTGTAGGCACCCAAGAGGGTAGAAATATGAATTCTGAGCAGGCCTACTTTGCTCTAGGTTGCAGATCCATTTGTGGGCGAATAAATGACTCTCCACGATTACTAACAAAAATGGTTTTAATAACCTTAACAATTTCAGGTACGAAATGCTCTCTGAGCGATGCGTACAGTACGACACGTGATGCCAGAATGGCGTTCCAATGGCGGTCGGCGTCTTCTTCTCCTTCTTCTCCCCGCCACAAAATTGTGGGATTAATAGGTAACTGCGTGTACTACGCACGTGTCCCACATAAATATACTTCGTGTTCTTGTGACACGGGATCAATGACGACAGCGTTGTTTGGCTTTTTATAACAATATATATATTTAAAACAAACAACTCCTACTCCTTACAAGTCGTGGTCTTGGTACTGTGACTTTCATCAACCTCTTTGGATTACGCTTAATATTCGCCTACCGGCTTCTTGCTACGTAATACTGCAATACTGCGCCATATCCCTTTCAGTGCTAGGAACCTGACGAAAACGTACGCGCCGATGCGCGCGCCTCAAAGTCCCTACAAAATAATCTCATCAGCGCCATCTGTTACCAAATTCTTTCAACTTTATTGATCCTAGCGCCACGAGTGAATAGTGCCCCTAACTAAATTTTGCCAACAGATATATAATGGAAGTGCCCACCCCTGGCCAAGCAGACGGCAGAATCTGCTGTCGATCTGCTGTCGATCTGACATCAGGCTCTGCACCTCAGAACGCAGCCAAATGCAGACACAGACTACTGCAGTCTGACGTCAGATTCTGCTCCCCAGTTCTGGCTATCAGGGTGTACCACTAATCTTTAGTTTGAAATTTTTATCTGTATCTTGTACTGTAGGAGTTACACGCGAAGAAATGGGAGCGCCTATTCGACTTTGAGGTTAGTTTTCACAGCTTTAAAGGGCGATTGGTCACGAATGAAACATACCGTTATTCTTATCTTGAATCCCTCTATAAACCCACAAAGCATCGTTCCAATCGGTGAGTAAGGATTCGCGGTGTTCCCTTGTCAGTCTTCATTAAGATTTGCTGGGTTGCCTGTGTCGAATGGCAAAGCCAGACAGTGCACAGTGCTATAGAATGTAGACTAACGAAATGCGTGTATTTTCGCCGGAAATCAGACGTTTGCGTAAAATTGATCGGCCATCAAGGGAAGTTTCGCAGAGTGTGTTTGACGACACTCGGTTCCCAGCATCGTTTCCGAACGAGGACTATCGAAGACCGATCATTTCAACAGATTCCTCCCGGTCGTAAACCGCGCACTTCCTTATATCGTGTTTCGCGGCACGAGGATGGTGAGACGGCGTTTCCTCTCGTTTCGAGCGCACCGCGCGCATCATTCGTCCTCGTAAGTTGAACATTCGTCGAGCGCTTTCCTTTACGGATAGCGAATCAGCAGTGCCCCGATCGTCCTTCTCGGCTTCTCCCAGCAGATTGTCGTCGTCTTCTTCCGTACCCAATGGCAGCATCCTGCCTCAATGGACGTTACTACGCTCTTGGAATCTCGGCTATTTCGCCTGGCTCGCATTCCAACAGATCGAACATAGGAGGGAAATTTGTCCGTAAACATGCAGCGATTTAAGCTTGCTGGTGTACCGAGCAGACATTTCTCGCGGCATACGTAAGATTTCTCTTTTTTTTTTTAATTTGCAGCTTCATTTCATGCCTTTAACCACCTTTTTCAAAATTGTGGTATCGTTCGGGGATAAGCAACCGCTCTTGAAGGAATTGTTACGTCCCAACTTGCCCTTTAATGCTTACTAACAAGGGAAGTTTGGCAACCCGGAAATTCAGAAAATTATGAAACTCGGTGTGCAAGTAAAGTAGTTCATCCGTAACGCAACTCTATTTTTTGTTGGTGCCATAATTCAATGTTTGGGGGTGAAATCACCCCTTGAAAAAAATGCAGAATTTTCTTTTCCGTGGAATATCTCGAGAGCGGTGAGAGATATCGAAAAATAGTATAAACAAATGTTGCATCTTACTTTTGTATCTACAAAATTGCATAAAGATAATTTTCGAAAAATCCATATTTTTCAACTTACCCCCACCACCAATCCTTAATTCCATAATTACTTTTACGCGGTTTTGTAGATATAAAAGAAGGATGCAATTTTTGTTTAAACTTCTTTTCGATATCTCTCACCCTTCCCGAGATATTCCACGGAAAAGAAAATTCTGCATTTTTTTCAAGCGGTGATTTCATCCCCAAAAATTGCATTATGGCACCAACAAAAAATAGAGTTGCGTTACGGATGAACTACTCTACGTGCACACCGAGTTTCATAATTTTCTGAATTTCCGGGTTGCCAAACTTCCCTTGTAAGTAGAGCAGATATTTCTATAAACATAGGTAGGATTTTCTTTTTCGTTTGCAACTTCATTTCATATCTTTAACTTGTTTTTTTTTTTAAATTTTGATATTATTGGACCAGGAATAGTTGTCCAAGAGTCGTTTAGCGCCTTAACGTCTTTCAATCCTCTCCATATTGAGCAGACGTGTCTGAGCACATGTGTGATTTGTTCCTTTCTTCTGCTCGCAGGTGCTTTTCATTTTTTAAATTTATTTTTTCAAATATTTCGATATTCTTCGACGGGGGAGGAACCGCTGTTCAAAGCGGAAGTTTCTAACTTGTTTTTTTAGAAAACTTAAGAAAGAGTAAAACAGGGTCCATTTTCTAGGTTATATTACAACTAGCGAAATACCCACGCGCTTCGCTTCGGGCCTAAGGAATATTAAGGACTCCATGAAAACACATTTCACCCCTTTTCACCACCCCAACTATTTTTTATTAGATTATCATAAAATTATTATTTATTATATAGGGGAAGTCGGGGTATTGTGAGCCACGGGGAATCGTGAGCCAGCGCCATATTTTTTCCCCTAGTGAATAATGACAGCTGCCAACAACTGTTATTTACTTGTCTTATGATAAGCTAATATTTCCACGATCAGTGAACGTACGCACCCGCATCGTTACTTTGCTCTGTTAACAGATAAAAATTGGCTGATCTCAAAGTATTATTTTCACTTCGTGTGTGGTCTATTATTGTGACACTTTTCTGTGAATCCACGCAGGTAACTATTTTTATAATACTCGTGTGACTTCAAGCTTTCGAAATAATAAAGAAATTTGGCATTAAGTTAGCATTGTGTTATTTATTTGTGGCCATGTTGTAAAAATAATGGTTCGGGGAATTGTGAGCCACTCGATTCTTGACATTTAAAAAGCTAACCTCACCTGTTTAATGTTTCTTTATGATTGTTTATGTAATATTTGAGCACAATATAAATTTTACTTTCCCGACTGTTATGTATATAATAGAGGTAAAGTATGTAGATCGTGTTAAAAATGACCCCCCGGTTTTTTTGCAATTCTCGACGTTTCATGATCCACTGACTCTAAAAAGTCAAAAAAGGGGTACAAAAATGCTTGTGTGTGTGTGTGTGTGTGTATGTGACGCTTTTTTGTTGGCGTCTATTTCAGTTTGTATCTCCAGAGTCCATGGTCACTTTGGGCTGATATTTGGTAGGATGCCTTCTATATATGGGGCATTGATGCTATTAACCGTCTCCAACCGATATTGACGAGGAAGAGGACATTGATTTCTTCATAATTTGCATGAAAAATATGCCGAAAAAGATGAACCGCAATAACACCATTCATTGCAACGTCTGCGATCGCGCAATCCACTTGGAATGCGTCGGAATGACCGCAAGTTATTGGACTTGCGAGCATTGCATTTCAGATTAATTGTAGTCATTTTTTACTTTTTTTTTTATTAATTGAAAATTATTTTTTCATTTAGAGACATGAATAAACATTTTCTAACAAGCATTGTCATTTTTATTCAATTTATAAAGTGGCTCACGATTCCCCGAGATTTTTCAGATTCAAGAAAATGCAAATTTTTTGTAATAGTCTGAAAATCATCTAATTTGCAAATATTCGATTCCACTATTGTGACTAAAAAAAAGGTAAATCTTCATACTACAACATCCAGCTTTGAAATTTGAAGAAACACTTCATTTTATAGCAGTTTGTTAGCAATAAAAAAAAGTGGCTCACAATACCCCGACTTCCCCTACATATTTGATAACGAAACAATTTGAAAATAATTTATTTATCAAATAAGGTTTTGAATGTTATTTTCATAGGAGTTTAATAATTAATTCCAATAAATTTATTTGTAATTTCCATTTGAGTAATTCTTATTCAAAAAGTAAAAAAAGTTACGCCAAGTACATGAATTATCTTTGTAAAAAGAAGTGAGATCCCCATAAAAAACTTTCAAAAAGTAAAAAAATTACGCCAAGTACATGAAACAAATAAATCACAAAAAATAAAAGATAATAATATAAATCACAAAAAAATAGAAGAAAATATATATCACAAAAAATAGAAGATAATAATATAAATCCCCCCAAAAAATAGAAGAAAATATACAATATAAAAAAAGATGTGAAATCAAAATGAGCTGCAAGTACATAAAGGTGCTTTCCAACTGCCCTTAAGATGACACAACTACATAGACACAGCTAAAATGCTGTGTTCATACATTCCATTACTCATATCGCGGACATTTTAATTATCCCATCAAAAAGAATCCCAATTAAAAACATTGTCGTAAATTAATTAATTGCTTTACAAAATTAATATACAAAATTGCGCCAATTATAACAATGGCTATTTATAAAAAGAAAAAATGTATTAAATAATATTAAGCAGATATATTTTTATAGAAATAAATATTTCAATACCAATAAATATTTTATTCAAAATACTTGGCGCTGCTCACCGCATTGGTGTTGCTAAACTGAATACATATGTATAAATTGCATTAATCTTTTTCTTTCTTTCTTGTGCGTGCATTCGTGAATGTGTGTATGTCTGCGTGTGCATATGCTACGTATGATATTAGAATTAAATATATGTAGAATAAATCTGACTACGTTTCTAATATGTATATGTTTATGTATTTTAGATTGTAAGGGAGTTATTGTAAATTATTAATTTACTATTAATAAGACAATTAACATTATTGTAAATTATTAATTTACTATTAATAAGACAATTAACATTTTTTCGGTTTCGCAGCGCCAAGTATTTTGAATAAAATATTTATTGGTATTGAAATATTTATTTCTATAAAAATATATCTGCTTAATATTATTTAATACATTTTTTCTTTTTATAAATAGCCATTGTTATAATTGGCGCAATTTTGTATATTAATTTTGTAAAGTAATTAATTAATTTACGACAATGTTTTTAATTGGGATTCTTTTTGATGGGATAATTAAAATGTCCGCGATATGAGTAATGGAATGTATGAACACAGCATTTTAGCTGTGTCTATGTAGTTGTGTCATCTTAAGGGCAGTTGGAAAGCACCTTTATGTACTTGCAGCTCATTTTGATTTCACATCTTTTTTTATATTGTATATTTTCTTCTATTTTTTGGGGGGATTTATATTATTATCTTCTATTTTTTGTGATATATATTTTCTTCTATTTTTTTGTGATTTATATTATTATCTTTTATTTTTTGTGATTTATTTGTTTCATGTACTTGGCGTAATTTTTTTACTTTTTGAAAGTTTTTTATGGGGATCTCACTTCTTTTTACAAAGATAATTCATGTACTTGGCGTAATTATTTTACTTTTTTGAAGTTGACTGCCACGTGCGCTTAAAAATAAGGAAAAAGTAAGGAAATCCCAATAAATTATAAATTCTGATCTATCTTCGTCACACGTTTACGTGTTTCTGGCGCCCTGCAGCCTATCTAGTGACGTTAGACGATAAGGTATATACTTGGAATACTCGGAATAGCGCAAAGCAGCTCAGCGAGTGTACTTTATTTATTTTTTGATTAAGGATAAATTCTACGTAAGTTTAACAACTACGAAATGAAACCATGCGCACTGCATTGCTGATCTATATGTATTTTATATGTATAGTACTTTGTGTACAGTATATTTCATTTACTCTTTTTATTTACATTTATTTCATTTTCAGTAACTTTCCCTTTCAGCTGTTGAAATAATTCTCTTCGTCTGCATCGTTAACTGAAAAATAGAACACATTTATTAATTATTTACAATTTATCACACATGCTCAAGGTCATTGAATGAATAATTACGTATGCAAAACCCTACCTGCAAATTTGTGCGTACAGAGTCTGACGTAGATCACACTGCATCATCTTCTGCTTCGATTATCTGTAAATATATGAAAGCCACATTTTTTTTAATTATACGACTTAACGTAGAATTTATATATAGAAATATAGAAATAGAGTGGCCTTTTGCTATAGTAATTGTAGAGAATGCATAATGTGTCTAAAGGAGGTGAGAGCGTATGATTAATTAGAGTTTTACGAATGTCTTTCACAAAAGATTGGAAAGTATCAAGGGAGATGTATTTTCAACGTACTTTCTTGACTAATGTGACTGACTCTACATTGCAAGCGGTACGCCATAATATTCTTAATCTTAATTCTTAATGCTACGCTAATTTGACAAGTTTTGTCGATTTACCTTATTTGACAAATTTCCAGAAACTTGTGCGAAACAAGATGCTCTGTCTATCTATCTTCTCTTCTCCGGACAACCTCCAAGCCTGTGCGTCCCCTTCAATTTTATATATCCAAGTCCTGTGCGTCCCCTTGATTTCTATAATATATATAATAAGCTTTACATAAAAACTCTAAATTGCTGGTATACAAATAAATATCTGGCAATTTAAATGCAAGATGCAATGCAATTTTTTGTTAGTACAATATTTATTTTGTACATGCATGGTACAAATTTTGGCGTCCCACCTTGTTAATTGAGACAATAATTCAGTCTCCCATGTAATGTAAAAACTTGTGACATTTCAAATTTGGATAACTTACCTTATTTGACACTTGGCAGGTTATGCTGAATTGACACTTGGTAGGTTATAAAGCGATGACGCTTGGTAGGTTATAAAATAAAATATATATCGACGAACGAAACATACACTAGTTTCTTTTGGCTGAAGGTGTGCGTGTAACGCGTATATACGTATTATGTTTGACGAAATTTGGTTGGAGAATCAGAAGAAGAAGAAGAATCAGAAGAAAAATCTTACCGTTTCCGACTGATTCATGATACGATATTATGATATCTCTGTCATGCGTGGACAGATTTTATTGAAATTTGGTCTTATTTGAAAGTTTATATGCGGTTTACATAAGAAAAATGCCTTTAAATTTAGAAAATATTGCAGGCGTCATGAGATATTAATGAAATAAGTTTCAGGTTAGGTTGGAATAGCCCGGCGACGAGTAAATGATAGCGGTAGCGACAGTCGACATATACAGGGTGTCTTTCCTGTACTTGTCTCTTTTATTTGTTATTGATATTCCAAGTAAAACACCGCCATTTCAGCTTATATCTCTTTATACATTTAAGTTTGATATGTATGCTGATTTCATCATAAACTACCTGCTATCGCTGAAACCTTGAGACTCGAAGGAATTTTGTCATTCGATTTCAAATGTTGGAATTCAAAGTCAATTTAAGAAAAAGGAATTAATAAAGTCAACAGTAACAGATTTATTGTCAATATTTGTCAACATATATTTCCCAAACACAAAATATCAACGCAAACACTGCAATTTTAGCACTTAAACAAATATCTCCTATTGTTATTAAAATAAAACACGAACGTTCTTTTCGATCGCAACAAACCCACTTTCGTAATTGCTTTTTAATTATCTGTCATACACAATTAACAATATATGTATAGCAAGTATAAAATATTGTTTTAAAGGCATATCGAAAAGCAACAGATTTTACGTCCAATGTTAATTCTTTTGTGACAGATTTATTATAAGTTAAATGAAACGAAAACAATTTATATCACAGCGCACGCTTCAAACATTTATACGGCACGCAACGGATAAAAGGGAATTAAACTGAATTAAATCAATAATTTCCGACAATTACGCAACAGCAAACGACATTTATTGCGTATTCGTCATTTGGTTCGCTTATAGGTGCATTTCAAATTTTTTTATTTCCGACTTTTCGATCATTTTATTATTTATTTTGCATAATTTCGCTACATAAATTATACTTTTGATACATTGCAGTGTTTAATTCGTTGCTCCGATATTTTCAAGCCACTTCTGCGTACATAGTCCACCTCAGTCAATTCATAATACAGCCAGCGTGACTTATCAATACACGCAACAACATCCAAAAAGCTTTCCTCGCAGCCATAACTATTTAAAGCACAACCCATAAACTTCTTCTATTTTGCCGATAAAAACTTAAGTGCCAGAAAAATGTGCCAACGACTATGACACGATAGGCCAGACGACGAGCATCGCATGCCACGCTAGCTTTATGCCAGCAGCCACCTTTCAACAATAAAGCACTAATCTCTCCCGTACTCTGCTCAACCCTCTCCTTCTCTCTTCTCCCTCTTCTTTATTCCCCATTACCCTCTCCATTTCGCTATGTCTCTCCTCTCCCCGAACTTCGCCCCTCCCGTGCTTCTTTCGCCCTCTCAATTTTCCCATGCCTACCTCTGTCGTCCTCTGCTCTCCCTCCCTTTCCGCGCCGCTCGGACTTCCTCTGCTCTCACCGTGAGTCCCTGCCGCTATCCGCTTCTGTCCCCTCTTCACTGTCTTGCCTTGTGGCGCCCTCTGCAAGCTCGACGTCTACAGCACGCGCTATAGAGGGCCGGCGGAAGAATGCGTGCGGAACATGGGAGCTGGAGAAAAGGAGATCGAGGTGTAGGTAGACAAGGCGGCCGACCAGGGAAATGCTGATCCGCATTCTCGAAACGCCCGCTATTCCGGCGGTATTGCACGAAATTGCTACACTCTGTCCGCGTCATTCCGCGGCTGGTTGTTGCAGCAACACGGTTATTCTCTTGTTCCCCCATAGACATACCTTTAGCTCGCTCTTTCGCCGGATTTTATATTCATGCCAGTGCTCCCCGTTATCCCCAATTCCTTTTCATTCGCGGCGCTTCCTAGAGCGAACGGAAACACGCACGCGTAGGTACGTGTGTGCTTCATTCGTCATTTTACTCAATAGACGCTTCTGTCTTTTCCTTGCGGGTAGCATCGACCAATTGGGGAGTTGAAATGGTAAACGATGTAACTGCCAAAGAAATAAAAAAATTTTCTTCAATGGAAAAGGACGTCAATTCTGGACACTGTGAGACTCGCTGTAAGTGCTATAATAATTTATTTCAGCTTCTAGAGCTGTTGCAAGGTAAAGCTGAAATCATATGTACACCGAGCGTCGAAACCGGCTTCCCTTCGGAAATTTGGCAACGTTGCATGTCACTAGAACCACTGAGGGTGCGTTCCACTTGCGCCCAAATCGCCCGCAACGCCCGTGATTTTCATTAAGGTGGGTTTCCCTGTACGCGACTGGACGCAACGTCAAGAATTTCAAAGTCGATTTTCTCGAAAATGAAGCGCGATATAAAACAAAGTTACTCTTTCTTTTCGACTTATAACAAGTAAATAAGTCGAAAAAGAGGAATAAGATTTTTTGATATTGTGCTTCATTTTCAAGAAAATCGACTTTGAAATTCTTGACGTTGCGTCCAGTCGCGTACAGGGAAACCCACCTTAATGAAAATCACGGGCGTTGCGGGCGATTTGGGCGCAAGTGGAACGCACCCTGAGTTACGCCTAGTGGCGGGCAACATTGCCAAATTTCCGAAGGGAAGCCGGTTTTGACCAACGTCGCTGTGGTTGGAAAGAAAACATTTGAAAGTTTTCATTTTTGGCACTTACATCATTTACCGTTTCATCTCCTCGATTGACAAGGTTCCATTCTCATGGAACTTGGCGCATGGGTAGAGTACAAGAAAATATTAGACACAGTTTACGGTCTTGTTTCGTTATAAGTCCGACGCTCGGGGGACAGGCTGAGCCTCTAAAGGCGAATTCCCAAGGCGCGTGACTCGGCGAGTTGCGCGTCATGGGATTTCACCTTTATGGTGTCCCCAGTGGTGGTCAGATCTGGACACGGCGTAACGAAACGGTATGCTATAGTGATCCTCTAGGCAGTGATCGGACAAACCGCAGCCCTTTTGGGGCAAAACCGGAAATAACATAACCTAAACATTCATTAAATCGTCTGCTTTCCAAGCTGCTTGTTTATCTATCTCTTTCTATTCGTATTTCTGTCTCTTTCTTTCTTACAGTTTCTTTCTCTGTCTACTTCCGCTTTAGACACAAATCGCAGCAACCAATCAGCGACGATATGCGTTTGTCCGATCACTGCCTAGAGGATCACTAGTATGCTATTCGGCTCGCCTTTGTTCTTCGCCGTCTTCTTTCAGTAACACGATGCCAGCGCTATCTCGAACGAAATTTATGGCTTATCGCTGCCCCGTGCCTTCTCGCTCATTCTCAATCTCTCGCACTCGCCGCGGTGACTACAAAAAAGTAGGGGGGGGGGATAGAAATGTACTTCTAACGAAACAGGGGACCCGGACTTATAACGAGATAACACTGTGCTCGCAGAAGTATCCGCTCACCCTATATGTAATACATTTCAAAATAAGAATTCACAATTCTAATTCACATTGATATAAACCTTGATTATTATAGGTACTTCTGTTTTGGGTGCCTTCGATCGGAAAATTATACACAGTTTATTTATAAAAATATTATTACCTATCCGTGAAAGTAGCAACAAAAGATCTGAAATAATATCACGAAACTCCTTGGCGTTCCCCTACAACATGTTATTTATCAACTCTATCAACATGATAACAGAAAATAGGTGTCTAATGCTTTCTAATACTCTATCCATGTGCCAAAGTTTATAAAGATTGGAAATTACGAGTTGAGTGTTATTCTTTATGAGGCTTAGGAACTGCACAAAACTTCTGTTCTGCCAATATTGCTCTGCCCACAATAGTTATAAATATGGAAAATAATATGTTTTACTGTATGATTTGAAAAGTATTCTCAGATAAATTGTCAGAGTAGCAAAAAAATAAATATCAAGCTAAACTGTCTGTATGGGAGATGTACCATTTGTTAACGATGAGATGCTGGTGATTCAATGGAATAACTCTTAACGATAAGGGAATTAAGCTGGAATTATGTTTCAGATCTGAAATTAGATATTTCCGCGTATTCTTAAGTCTATTAACTATTAATTCTACAATCCTATACAATTTTAATATCCTACAAAACCATATCTGACATAACCTCGAAAGAAGCTTAAGGAGGGTCAATCAAGTGAAAATGAACTACCAGTTATTTTACAGATAAAAATTCGAAAATATGCATATCCATATGATTTTTTACGCTGAAATGAATTATGTAAGAGTTAATATAGTGACAATTTTTTTTTCAAAATTTAAAAATAAAATTTCGAAAAAATTATTCGATTGTAAAATCCATACCCTTATTTCTGTAGAATTGTATACAAAGACTGTAAAAAAAATTTCAGCTCGAAAACTTCATTTTTGTCCGAATTATAAAGTTTTTATGTTTTAGTTACTACCCCAAAATATAAAAACTTTATAACTCGGACAAAAATGAAGTTTTCGAGCTGAAATTTTTTCTGCAGTCTTTGTATACAATACTACAGAGATAAGGGTATGGATTTTAAAATCGAATAATTTTTTCGAAATTTTTTTTTTAAATTTTTGAAAAAAAAATGTCACTGTATTAATTCTTACATAATTCATTTCAGCGTAAAAAATAATATGGAAATACATATTTTCAAATTTTTATCTGTAAAATAACTGGTAGTTCATTTTCACTTAAGTGACCCCCCTTAATCATAAAACCACTATTATTGAGAATAATATAAATATAAAAAGCATTTAATCCTAAAATAGTGCAAACGGTGTGTCAAATATCGGTGGACGTCATACGTCCGCTGCGTTTTCCGTTTCTATTCATTTTTGGATACGTTACAACCAACTGACTCTGAATCGATACATGTTCACTACCTTTTACATATACAGGTATAGGCGCGCTATAGCGGCCCCCTAGCTGCATAGGTCTCCATCGACAAAAGTAAGTAAGAATTTCCTCGATATCAGCCGAGTAAAACGTATTCTGTCCTCCTACTTTCCATGGAAATTTCCTTTACTTTCTTGCCGTCGCGAACCTTCTTTCTGAGTATTTCACTATACACACAAAGGACGAGTGCGTCGTCAATAAATAATATATCTGAGAAATGAACGCTGGGCTGCTACCATCAATTGTAATCGTGATAACTTAAACGAACACTCCTACCTTTTAATAACTGAAATATTATACAACATAACCTTTAAATCATTCCACTAAAATATTTATTGTGCCTTCTATTTTGAATCTATCGATTCATATAGTTTCCAGAACTTCCAACTTTTATGTTTCCTGCGAAAAACTGGATGAAGCAACAATTTCAATTTCATTTCTCTGCTTTCCTTATATTTTATTGATACCGTTTTGTATTCTTCGTTAAAAACTTTTGCAAACTCTGGACCACAGATTGTAATGTAAAATTATATCCTCTGTGCTTTTAAGTACATTCCAAAGAATATTTTCAATTACTTTTTGAACTTTTGTGAGTATTTTCAATTTGAAAAATTCAAAGGATTATCTGAAATCAGTGTGCATCACATTATTCGGTTCCTTCGAAATGCCCAAAATTGAGTCTTTACTTATCAAAATTGAATAGATATTATATTTAGAGAGTATTGAATATGATTCCATTTCCCTCCATAATGCTGTTTTCACACTGCAATACGTTGTAAATTATTCAAAAGTGATTTTCAAAAAGGAATGCAAAATTTTGTTAATATGTGGTTTTTACAAATCGTTCTGTCTTTTCAAAATTTGAAGTTCCAGATGGCTAAAATAGGTGCAGTTGCTTAATTCAAAATGATGTTCGTAAAATTCAAGATCTCTAATCAATTTAACCCTCCGACATTTTGCATTGTCATGCGTGCGTGCGTATGACAGGCTCTTTCAAGCACTTGTTACATAGGGAATCTGGGTTACAGATATGTGGAAACTAAATATTCTTTCGTACTGACAGGGTTCTTTGTTAAAAAAAATACCAAAATTCACGTTCTAAAAATCCATAACCCAAATTACTACTTTTCAAGATTTTAACCAGATATTTTTCAAAAATTTTTCGACAGACATTTCAGTCATTTCCATAAAAATAAAAGTTATTCATTAACACACACCCATATTCTGAAATGAGAACACACACAACCGGCTAAATATTTGGAATTACTCTACGAGTTACGAGAAACAGGGATTTTCTCGTTGATCAAACTTCAAGTAATTTCTTCAACGGAGGAGATATCATTTACATAGCTATAAATTACAACATTACCATTGGTGGACTAATATTATTCCAGAAATGTTATTACAAAACAACTAGTTTAAAGGGAAACGCTATTACTATAATGAATAATACATATTATCAACTTCAAATGTGCCCCAAAAATAATACATTCTTGTTTAAAAGTTTGTTTCCTTCGTTGCAGACACCTTGTATATTAGAACGAAAATTTTACCACGTAAAATTCTCCCGAATTTCATAAAACAGCTCCATTCCTCTATTTCGAATCTATGGTTTTCGTAACGGAGGATCAGAATTGAGTAACTTCTTTCTTCAGTCTTGATACACGTAGCGAATTAAACATATGCATTACGATATCTTCGTTGAAGTTTGTCGCTCTCGTGTCACTAGACAAGCTCCTATACAGCGCGCGGTAGAAGCTGCCACAGGTTTGGTATGCATACATACGTGTGTGTACTTGTTACGTGTGTATTCCTCATCCTATGGCTGGAAGTGCGATAGGATCAGGGAAACCCAGGATCGAAGTAACGGAAATTTGATTCCTCTAGCTAGTAATATTGTACGTGACTGTTTATTCGGCAAACACGTATACGTGCATATATTATAGACGTGTGTGCATACGCTGCAGTTGTATGCAAATAACATGAGTACCTACTGTGGTGTAATATTCCAACTTAATGATCCTTACTCCAGCACCGTAGTTGGCTGCTCTGCGCGTCATAATAACAGTAGGGTAAGTGTGGGTATTACCAAAGAGGAGGTATAATAAGAGGCGTCACTCGGACAAGGACAGAAATAAGCTAGGGAAATCACTAGACAACCAATTTAAATGCCCATTCGGCAATGATCGCTAAGCTTCGGCAATGATCGGTCAACTTCGGCAATAATCAGCCAATTGCGGTAAGGTACATTTAGTCGATTTGAATATCCCGCTCGAAATAGACAACCAATTTAAATGCCAAGGTCAAGCAAGGACTTCAAAGGTTCCGCCCGGAGTGACGCCTCTTATTTTATACCTACTCTTTGGTATTACTGCGGACTTTTAAGGTAGGTTAACTTTAGAACCCTCGATACGGCGTTCAAATGAAAGAAAGTTCCTCCTTCTTTTTCTAAAAGAAAGGTGGTACCTTAATAATTCCATAAAAAAATATAAGGGCGGGGTAATAAGCACAGTTAATTAAAAACAAAGAGATTTGTCGATCAATGTCATTGCAGGAGTTACTGCGGACATGCATGTATTACTGCGTGCCTGTTACTAACGGAATACCAGTTACTGCGCATGTATTACTGCGGTCTGATGCCAGGCGAAACATAACCTTAGTAGAAATATGAAGGTTAGGTATAAGGTTATGGTCACGTTGTCACGTAAGTGAAACGGTCGGAAGAAAGGTTAGGTTGCGCAGTCGTTGGTCCGCAATAATACATGCATATGGTGTAAAGTACTGCACCTAATACTGCGGTGAGAAATAAAAATTAAAACTAAAATGTAGACGACTGATTTACTGTTTTTCTGACAAAATAGCTCTTATTCTATCGAGCAATAACGCTACATTACATGTATTACTGTTAATAACAAAAATATAAATGTTTTTCAAGTAGGTGTTCATGACCGCCATATCGGGAATCGACCGAAGTTTCGCCTTGACGAATTTCAAATTGCGATAAAAGAATTAATAATAACTTTGCTGTACATATATATTAATAATTATCTGTTATAGAGTTGAAAATAATTTTATCAATAATTTTCAAGAGATTATGTAGTCTCCAACATTAAATATGATCTTTTTTTTTTGTTTTTTTTTAACGAGGGGGGAAAATGCAATTACGCATACCCCGGCTATTGCCGGGGTTATGTGGGACTCAGAGGTGCAAAGATACCCACTAAAAAACCCCCCTCTACCACCACCTAACCATTGCCAGCCACAGGGACCCGGGACTTGAAGTACTACTTCGGGCCCCCTAACGCTGGCCCGCCTCCCGTATAGTTACTAAGTTAAATAAATAAATAAATAAATAAATAAATAGATTAAAAAAAAAACAGATAAAAACATAGATAAATTAGTAACTTGGGGCAAAACCGTACGGGAGTCACTCATAAATAATACATAAATAACTCTTACACAACCCACATGCGCCCCGTCAAATAAATAAATAAGCTAAATAAATAAATAAATAATAAATAGCCGACGCGCATGCGTGCCCCACATCCACTTTGGCTACTTCCTGCCTCCTTTCGCAGGTCCAGGTCGGGGTCTGGTGCTTTCTTCAAACATTAAATATGATCTGTTTTAGAATATCAGCAGTAATCGGGGCATCCGCAGTAATACCCACACTTACCCTACTGGCCTCCTAAAATGTCCTACCTAGCATTTTTTCATTTTTCGAAATATATTGAAATATTCGAAGTTCCACGCGTCTTTTAACTTTTAAGCAAAGTTAAAAACCCTACTTCCCATACAGCACACTCGTTGCCCGAAGCTTGCAGGAAGGTTCCATGGGGGTTGCCGTGGAATGTTGCCTCGGTGCGGACATAGGAACCTTCCTTGAACGTTCCAGCCATGTGGCGGTGGAACATTGCCACTTGGAACCTTCCTGCCAGCCTCACGGAACGTTCCGGCCATTCTCAGGCAATGGTCACGGAGCGTTCCGGACATTGTCTGGCAATGCTCACGGAGCGCTGAGGACATTCTCTGGCAATGCTCACGGAGCGCTCAGGACATTCTCTGGCAATGCTCAGGCAACTTTTCGGACATTTTACAACAAAGGTTCCAGAATCGATTCTTATATCGACTTTTCTCTAATTGCTATCAATAATAACAATACAAATAATAATAATATTGGCTCTGATGGAACTTTGCAAGTCCGCGTGGTGAAGCTCCAGACATTGTGTGATGTCACTCACATGCGTCGCGACAGGTTGCAAAGCCAAAGCACGTAAGGAAGCACAAGTGTAAATAGTTAGAGCGTGATTACTTATTAATTGCTTGTAAATAATAAAAATGGTTAGAACGTGTGTGTCTTGTGGCGCAGGAGACCTGAGTGAATTGGATGAAGGTTTCACATATCACAGGTAAGTATATAGAATCCATGTACATACTATTTGTAGGTTAAGTCGAACTTCATAAAAAGAAATATTTTTGTTTGTTTCATATAGATTTCCGTTGGTTACAGAAAATGGGCTTGCGCCAGAATTTCGTACATTCAAACAACGCCTTATTGTGTTATAATCATTTTGAAAAACGCTGTTTCCAAGAAGGCAATTCTAAAGGCTGTTTTCTCCCTGCAAGCATCCCTACTATATTTGGACAGGATAAAAACAGATCTTTTGCAAGTAATAGATATGAATTATTTAAACTAAGGAGCTTATTTTTTAGTTAAAGTAACTAATATAACATACTTGATGCTTATTAACCAACTGCAATTGTTTAATTATTTAAAATACATATATTTCTCTGCTTTCTGTGCTACAAGCTTTTACTTTTCACAGTTTCCTTGTAAACATGCATGTACGGTATAACTTTCATTTCACTTTCCGTTCAATTATTTAAAGTAATGGTGATAGTTATCTTTTCATTGCTTCACTTTAATGCACCCTGTGTTTGGCGTTACACGAATGCTGTTTGTAATGATGCCATTTTTCATGACTAAAATAATTTATTAATCACCTTTTATAGATTCATTTACTGAAAAGGATCAAATAAATTAATAGAGGATTATGTGACAGAAATATATAGTTGGTACAGAAAATAGCAAAAACAATCATTCAGTACATTCAGACATGTACTAAAATTAGCAATGAGTAAGTAAATTTATTATTTATCATATTTCAGCACTTAAAATTGTAAAATTGTAAAATAAATGCATGTATTATTCCAGGTTCATTACATGCTGCATGCAGTAAGTACATTTTAAGTAAAGAGGGCAGAAGAGCCTGAAACTGCACATACGCCGGTTTGAGAAGATCCACCAGAGTTTTTCAACAGTGTTTTTCAAAATAATTATAACACAATGAATTGTACGTTGTAGGAATGTACTAAATTCTGGCCCAGACCCATGTTCTGTAACCAACGGAAATCTATATGAAACAAACAAAAATATTTCCTTTTAAGGAGTTCGACATAACCTACAAATAGTATGTACATGGGTTCTACCATTTCTTTTGTATCAATGACACACTGTGTCCTCTCTTGCGTCAGTCTTAATCTTGGTGGTCGAACTATACCGGACTTACCCTACAAATATATCTATTTTGTGCTGTATCATTTCATATTTTATGTTCAGATTAGTTTTATTTACATATATTTTTTATAAGATAGGACTGATACCGTATCGATACACATCGATACTATTATTTTTTTTATTGTTATTATTGTTGCTGTTGCTGTTGTCCACTTGTACAAAAAAATATATGAATATTGCCAATATTTATTGTAATTTAATCAGTTCCGTGACCATTGCCAGAGAATATCCTGAGCGCTCCGTGACCATTGCCAGAGAATGTCCTGAGCGCTCCGTGAGCATTGCCACAGAATGTCCTGAGCGCTCCGTGAGCATTGCCAGAGAATGTCCTGAGCGCTCCGCGAGCATTGCCAGAGAATGGCCGGAACGTTCCGTGGAATGTTACAAAAGGGCGGACATAGGATTCTTCATGGAACCTTCCTGCCATGGGAGTGTGCTGTATGGGTTGCTTCGTAGAAATTTAGAAACAATCTAATATATTTAACCTAACTGCTTTTCTGATGGTTAAAATATCCTATTTGAAACATTTAATTAATTGCTACGTTATTATCTACCGGCACAGCTGAAATGACAACATTTTTTTAAATTGAATAAGGAAAAACAAGGACTGCGCGAAGAGAAAAAAAATGATAAAACTTCAGCTTTATCGGTTGTTTCGGAATGCTAGATAGCTTGTTTGATGCTTGTTTTTTTTTTTTAAAGTCAATTTTGGGTATTTGAACCCAACTTTTTGGGTATTATCTGCAATATTTATCAGACAATTACAAATTAATAATTTCAATACTGTAGCAATATTGTCAAATAAATTCATAATTTATGGAGACTCGTTGCCAGTCCTTACGACCAATTTCAAGAATTTCTTGCTTTCTGTATACAGGGTGTTAAAAAAAAGCTCTAAGACTTCAAGGTTCTACAGTTATTAATTATCAGCATTACATTTATATTTCATACCCGAAGGATTAATTTCAGGACTTATATCGACGAAGTATTTTTAACTCCACTCGACGAGCACTCCAAGCACCCTAAGTCTTAGATCCTTGTTTTAGCACCCTTTATACCAGGAAGAATCGCATTTCTTTCCGGACAGTTTCATTGGAGACTCCATTTCTTCAGGCAGCGATATCCGAAACAGTTTCGCGAAATTTACACGCGTGCGCGTAAGAACGCGGGCATAAGTATAAACGCGAATGTGTACGTGGGGGGACGCAATTCGCATTCGATAGGGCGACCGAATTAAAAGTTTCGCGAGAGATACTACGCTCGCTTATCCGCTCAATTGCCCTCCTCCCGCACGATACGCATTTTAAAGTATTCTCATTCGAGCCTCGATCGTAACTGCTGTTTTTTCTTTCCTTTCCACCAAAACACGTTTTTTGAAGCGTAAAAGCCATTTCGAAGAAACGGCTGAGCGATCGGAAGTTGAATTCCCCGTCCAATATTATCGGGGCTGTTTATTCCATAAGCGTGCGCGCGCGCACACGAAAACACCGGCATACGCGCATAAACGCGCAATTCTCATTTAATTCAATGGCCGAATTAAAAGTTTTCTACGAGCAGTGTTCCCCGTTGATGCATGCAATTACCATCCTCATGGAATTCTAATTTTAAACTTCTCATCCGTGTCCAAGCTACCATTGCTTCGTTCCTTCCCTTGGAACTTATGTTACGCGGTTTCGAAGCTTCAGGATTCGACAGGAATTCTATTGGAATTCAAAAACTGCCCGGTTCGTAATATTTGACTTCGGATTTAATAGAAATTTAATCACTGTTTCGCGTACAAGATGAAGAGGCATATTAATTGTTAATGATTTTTTATTAGAAGGCAGAATTAAAGCAATAAATTTTATAAATTTTTTATTGGAATTTGAAGGCAGATAGGATTCCAAAACGATATTTGAGTAATGTTGTGATAAAGAAATAGGATTATTTAGTCAGCTCAAATGAATTGTCGACAGACAAATTGCGAAATTAAGAATGATTGAGTATGTTAAACAACTGTTCATCGTTTTCGTATGGACTTCTACTTAAAGACGAGATTTCAGCAAAGAAACATACAAGAATCAATGTTTAGGAAGATTTTCCCAAAACGCGGTTGTATTTAGTACAGTTAGTATTAAAATTATTATTTGTAAACAATATTCTTTAATCTCGAATCACACCTTCATTTCAAAGAAGCAGAATTTTCTAGAAAATGTAGCAGCAAATGTTTTTCAAAATTCACTATTATCACTAAATGAAAACACATTAGTTTGCATACAGAAGTTCCGAAATCAACCAAATTTCAGCACGAAGCTGACAATTTTAACATTATCGACATTGCAACACCATTAAACAATTTTCAAGCGAAAAATGAAATATAATTTATTCTCGTCTGAACAGTTCTATCACACAAGAAGCAAAAATTATAACCTCATGTGTAGATTAAAAAGGCAGGGTTGCATAAATCAGAAAAAAAGAAAAAATTTAATACAGATAAAAAATCATGAACTACCAATGTTACGTTTTATTCAATTTCCTCTTTTGTCGAACGTACACAGGACAATTTATTAATGATCGAATACTTCGAAGCGGAAATGTGTAAAATCTTTCCCTCCACGTATTATTGCGCCTTCCAGAAGAAAATTGAAAGTACAAACTAAATTCTGTTTTCAAATTTTCTAATGCATTGAAAATATGTATACAAGTTCATGTTTCGATAAAGATAGTACATAATATAAAGCTGTAGGGATGGTTTCTCAATTTTTTCATACTTATGTGATATTTAACTGAAAAAAAGATGGCTTTGCACGACGTCGGAAATCTATTGATATTTAAAGAGTGACACAAAAATGGGGCCTTTTTTAGCCTCTTTTTGGTCCCACGATTTTGGAACTGAATTTTGTGCCAAATGATACCTTATGATGAGACATCAATCACAAAATATTTTCAAGTTGAGGTGACAATTAGTTTCTGAGATAGGGGAGGTCAAAGAAGTGAAAATTCGTTAACGCCTCAGCCCATACTCTTCGATGTACGAACTTCTATGTCAGTCCAATAATTTAAACAATTATTTCCAGGGGTTTTGCTGACTGCTAACGATGAATTTAAACTTGGATTTTCAAAATTCACAAAAAAGAATCAAAATCAAAAAATATAAATGTCCGTGCAGTGGGTGCTTTTTTTAATATATCGTCCACCATATTGATTCGGCCATTGTGAGTTTTGCTGACTTCTAACAACGAATTTGAAGTTAGATTTTCAAAATTCACAAACAATATATAAATGTCCGTGCAGTGGGTGCTTTTTTTAACAGATCGTCCACTATGTCGAATCGGCCATTGTGAATTTTGAAAATCTAAGTTCAAATTCGTTTTTAGCAGTCAGCAAACTCCTGGAAATAATTGTTTAAATTATCAGACTGACATAAAAGTCCGTATGCGTATGGGCTGACTCGTTAACGAATTTTCACTTCTTTGACCTCTCATATCTCAGAAACTAATTGTCACCACAACTTGAAAATTCGTTGTGATTGATTTCTCATCATAAGGTATCATTTGGCACAAAATTTAGTTTCAAAATCGTGGGACCAAAAAGAGGCTAAAAAGGGCCTCATTTTTGGGTCACTCTTTGGGCGCTTTACCCTATATTTCTTGATTTTTATTTTTTTTTGTGAATTTTAGAAAATCTAAGTTTAAACAATTTTCACCTCCCATATCTCGGAAACTAATTGTCACCTCAACTTGAAAATTTCGTGTGATTGATGTCTCATCATAAGGTACCATTTCGCATAAAATTCCGTTCCAAAATCGTGGGACCAAAAAGTGGCTATTTCTTTACTAATTTCATTCAATATAGTGTTCACGGTGCGGGAAGTGTTTTGAAATTAAAATCAATACACCGTATCCCCCGGGAGACCACGTAGATCCAGAAGAATGACGAAGGAATCTGTTGAAATCTCGGATGAAAGTGATGGAAATTTGATCCCCGGATACAGCAGCATCGCCAGCATCCACTTATGTTTGGTAAATATATACGTTCCCGCGTGCCAAACAGTGTGAATGCAATGCAAGCGTGCAAACGCGAGCGGATGTTTTCCCAACGGGGAAGAAATTGGAAGTGATTTTCTCTGAATTCGACGAGAAAATTGAAACTTCCCTGTTCCGCGCCAGTGCAATGCAAACCAGTGCGATTATTATTGAGTTCTCCGTTGAGAAACGAGGGAAAAAGATTTATAAAACAAGCCTTGACTAACGTTTCAATAAATATTTCATGTCTAATAATAATATTCAATTATTCCTGAAATTCTCCTAATTCTTTCTTTTATATAAAATATTGCAGGAAAATTGCGAATATTTTGTAAATATTATCAACAGACGCGGCAGCGTCTGGAAGCTAATTTCCCTTCCCCCTCTACCCATAGGCACACTGAGCGACCATGTCTCTATACACGAAAGATAGCGAAATTGACAGGTCGTCGGAGCTATTTTAGCCTTATTATCTTATTTTATGACATAGTCCCGGTATTTTTACACGATTAAGCGAATCATTTATTTTTTTCCAACCCATATGTCGTTTTACTTAATGTATCAAGCTATTTGTCTAAAAGATATAAGATTTATTCTGAATTAATAGTTATCAAAATGATACTTTTTTGAGTCAGACGTTTCGTGACGTCACGTTTTACTTTTACAATTGACGCAGGTAGATGTCGCCTAGATAGCTTCCTGAAGTTATCCGGAATGGTTTTGCCGAAAATGCGGTTGCGCAGTTGACGAAAAATGCAAAAAGTCGCTGCATTCGGGTCTTTAGTAAATGTCACCTAGCTGTCACTCAATTATAACCTGCCAAGTGACAGTTATCAAAATGTTAGAAATATCACGATCGCGAGTTTTTCGATCATATGGGACACTGCCTCAATTATTAATTGCCTCAATTAACAAGGTAAGTCGGCAAAATTTTTTAATAGACTTTTTTTGTTCAGCTTATAGAACCCAAATTATTTAATAGACTTTTTATGTAGAGCTGATAGAAACGAAGGAGACGTACAGACTTGGAAGTTGTCCGGAGAAGGTTCGGCAGAATAGTATCTTCATATGCGCAAGATTCTGGAAATTTGTCAAATGAGGTAAATCGACAACATTTGTCAAAAGACATAGCATTAAGAATTAAGAAAATTATGGTCCAATATGTTTTTGTTGTATTATTTGTTATACAGCTACGGTCTATGTCCACTGATACTTAACGTATGACTTTCTTCTATCTTACGCCACTTTTATGAACTCTGGATGATTGTTTTGGTTAATTAATTGTTTATTAATTTTTGTAGAAAATGCGGGAGGCCTACTTGATGGTGAGTTTTATTGACGATAAGCTTACAGAAGAATTAAATAATAAAAAAAAATTATATATACATTTATTCAAATTCATTTTTCCAGACTCGAATGATGCCGAAATACTAATGGCAGCGAACAAGGTGCCGAGAACGACGGCGTCGCCACCACCACCACAGCAGTCGGCGACAAACGGTATTAATTCTTAATACTTTTTATCTTTTAACAATATAATAAAAATTGTTGACTTTAGCTTATATCAGGGGAGCCCAGGCCGGTTGGCTGTCGCTGGCAGCCGCAACTACGGCGCCGCCGCCGCCACCACCACCACGGCCACCACAGGGCCCGGCCACGGCACATGGTATTATTTCTTAATACTTTAATTAAATACCTTTTTATGTTTTTACCATATAAAAATTGTTCAGTTTAGCCTATATCAGGGGAGGCGAACATTTTTATCTGCGCGTGCCAAAAATTTATAAATCATTATAATATAATTGCTGACGTTTATTACTAATTACAGGAGGATACACGTCGAAGCGCCATAAGTAGCAGGGATTGTAACCGACGCCTAACCCTAACCCGAATCCGGTTAACCGAGGGAAGGTTACTGTAACCCGTAGTAACTCCGAAGGAACGGCTCCCAAAGAGTACAGAGAGCCGGTTAACCGGCTCGGAGCGGGTTACAAGTGACATACGACATTCTACGTCCAAAATCCGACTATGGTTGCTCCGCGCTCGTCCACCGCTGCGATGCAACTGCAATTTTAACAAGAACCGGGTTGCATGCAATGACGTCAATCATTTGCAGGGTTTTGATTCTCCATGTATTTTTATTTTTCTCGAGGAAAAATGTTACGAATTTTCTTGAATTATACCCACGACATTACATGCAAATCGTTTCTTGGTAAAACTGCATCACCGTGTTGGATGAATGGCCTATAACAAATGTAACAATTCTGTAGAAGTTCGAAACGTAATTTATTTATTTATAATAAAAATAATATTTTGTAACACAACTATTATATATGAAATTTACGGTCGAAACTAAAAATTCATTTTGTTTAAAAAAAGAATGGCGAAACTTCGAAAGGTATGAGGAAAAAAATTATTCTTTATCTACTTGTTAACATCTTTAAAGTGTATAACATAACACATGGCATGAATTGCTCTGTTACTGCAAAAGGTATATCTTTTAATTTTAAAATTCAAGGAGTTTAAATATGTTTTAATATGTCAACGGTAATTACCTTGTATTCACCTTTCTGTAAGCAGACGTTTTGTTCACGTATATGTCAGTCTTTCTCCAACCGACTCGCGATTCACACGTAGTGCCATGACACTGTGATTGAATATTAATCGAATATTAATAGCAATAGCAATACAATTTATAATTCTTTCCTGAGGATGATCTAAATCCAGATCGAAACGTCGAAAGAGTATAAGATATAATTTGCAAAATAGCTGTTTTAATTATCAGTTCAAATTGACCGAACCATTGCGCCGAAACTAAAAATTTACTATGAAATTTACTGATTTGTAAGAAAATAGTATGCAAGTGTTAAAATGAAAACACAATGTTTATACTATACGGTCATGGAATATATTAAGTACATTTTTCAACTTTAGAGACATGTCACCCTCGAGGAGAAATTTGCAAAATAAAAATTTGTTTATAATTTGACGTTACATAAATAATTTTACAATTTCAAAAAAATATTATTCAAATAGACAGAATCTTCTGCATTAAAATAAATAAAGGATGAACCTAATGCGATAGATAGTTTTTAAAATAAAAATTCATAAGTACAGGTCGATTTCACAAAAATAGGGAAACACTACGCCCTCTACCGGATTAGGGTAACCCGCTCCGAGAGCGGGTTAACCGGGTAACTCTGTGCCTAGATGCCTCGGGTTACCCGGTTATGTAAATTAGTCTACGGTACTTAGAACCGAACCGGCCTAGGGTTACGGTTACAATCCCTGATAAGTAGGAGCGGTTGGAGGGTGCGGGCCCGTCAAGAGCATTGGGCCACCCTCCAGGCGGTACGGGCGCAAGCCGTCAGCCTCCGCTCTCAGCCGAGTACCCTGCCAGATTTAGTTAAGACCCAGAGCCGTGGCCGTGGCCGCGGCGGCCGGATTTTGTAAATAAACAATTGTAAATAAATAGTTCCATTAAAATTATAATTAATATATACCTAATTTAAAATCGTTTAATTTATAATAATGTAATACTATGTTCCAATTTTTTTTTCTCCTCGAAATTATACATTTTTCCATTGCAATCTTTAATGCTGCCAAAAGTCATTCTTTCTTGTTTGAGAACACCTTCAATGTTTTATTTTTTTTTCTATTCGTTCGTAACGAATCATTTCTCGATATAAATTGTGTATTTACTATAAGCTATAAGCTCAATGGTATTTACGGAACTCGTGATGCGACTAGGGTAAGCAGGCCAGTAGGTGGACAGTTTAGCTGATTCCGAAGTTTACATCAAGGTGTTTCTTAGAAATATCTGTTGTATTAAAAAAAAAATCAAAAGCTTTGCACGTAAAAATGTATAAATTTAAAGAAAAAAATAACTGCAAGTAAAAAAATTAATGTATTTAAGGATAAAATGATGAAAATTCTACTGATAGCCCGTATCACAAATAGATGGACGATAGGGCTAGCAGATGGACAGTTCAGAATCAATAGATGGACGGCTGTCAGACTTGACGAGTAAAAGACTTATTAGCTGTAGTAGGTACCTAGATTAAGTTATTTTTTGTTAAAATATAATTTATTTCATCAAAACTATAAACGGATGGAGTCTTCATTGCCAGAAAACGGTGCAACAGGTTATGCGCCCAGGCCGCAAATAAAGTGAGGTTATGTCTAGCCTAAAGTGGCCAAACGTCCCGGATCGTGTGGGACTGTCCCAGATTTGAATTGTTTGTCCCGCATTGAAAACTGTCTCGGAAAGTGTCCCGGATTGGATATGTAACCTTTTTAACATTTTCTTAGTGGCACAAAGTAAAAATATATATCCACATAGTTATTTTTGGATATTCTATGTAGATAATTTTTTCTTACGATAAAGTGTTTTTAATTTTGTTTTAATTTATCAGAAGTATGTCTTTATTATATAATTAAAGAAACTAAGAAAATTGTGTCCTTATGATTGTGTTAAGCTTTTTTTTACATGTCCTGCATACCAACATAAAACATCTGGTCACTTTAATCTATCCAAAACGTTGCAACGGGGAAATAAATATTGTGCTTATATAATTTATTTATTTTTTCATTTATTCTAAATTTAATTATTTTCTTTAGAAGATTTATCTGTTAAATCCAGTGGGATTGTATTGGTTCCTTTTCTAATATCATCCAAGGCTCTGTCTATATCATTACATGTATATTGATGTACGGTATTTTTTTTTTTAATGCTTGCCATCTAAATAAAAGAAGAAAAATAAGATACCTACAAGTAAATGTGTAAACTGTTTGTTTATTAAAAAAAAAACGGCTTCAAAAGATTTAATTCCATTCTGTCCATCTATTGCTTTAGGTTAGAAATCGATACCAGTACGTGGACAGTCATATTTATAAGTTCTATCGTTTTATTTTTCTTTGTTCACGCGTTTATTTATAAATTCTTAATATTAGAATGCTATAATCTATTACATACTTCTTTACAATGTATCCAAATACGTTTTTTATTAATTTTATGACACACGATGCTGAGCAATAGCTAATAACAAACGAGTGACTCGCGCATGGTGGCGTGAAATCGTACATATAAATACATTTTTCGCATACAAAATTTTTTTTCTCGATAAATATGTTAATGTTTTATAAAACAACAAACGTTTTTTCTACAAAATAAAAAACCAATAATATAGATTAAAACTCTAGTTCTTTCAATATTAACGATTAACCAACGATTCGTCCATCTGCTGGGCCCCGTCCACCTACTGGCCTGCTTACCCTAGCGACTCGAACGCAGCGGCTTTTTGTCTTTTTTGTAAAACCGCGAGTGACTTATTTCAAGTCGTTTGGATTTGTGGTTATGGGCAATATTTTTATTGATTATTGCTGACTGGGTACAATTTTCACCTCCACGGGGTCCTTCAAAGTCGAGGACAAAAAACAGTATTATTTGTACTTCTAAATTAATTTGTGGCCAATAAAGAAATGTCAAGTATAAAAAGTGACAGAGGAATCAGTGTTCCAGCGGAGAACGAGAATACAATTGGAATTAGCAAAGTTGATTTCACAATCTTTGCGTGAGAACTTTTTTAATTTTTTTCGTGAATTAAAGGTACAATTGGAATTAGCAAATATGATTTCACAATCTTTGCGTGAAAACATTTTTTTGAAATGTTTTTCGTGAATTAAAGGTACAATTGGAATTAGCAAAGATGATTTCACAATCTTTGCGTGAGATAATACCTACGTGAAATTTTAATTTGTTAATTTCTGTGATAGTGTGTTTTGTTTGGTCATCGTGCGACGTGAAATAATAAAAGAAAGGAGTTGGAAAAGTGACAAAGTGCTATGCTGTAGAGACATGAAGCGTTCGTAATTTATCAAACTGTTAAATCGTTTAATAATTAATTATAATTCCCTGTAAAAACCTGTAATATTTTAAAATATTGTCAACTGTACACGATTGCAATTGTTATGGATTATTATAAAATGCCAAATTGTTGTGCATCGAATATTCTACTAAAAATACTCTTTAAAATCGTACGTATTCTATTTCCACTAATGTCTATTCGAATCTATTTACAATTAGTTCTATTCTATAATATATATGTTATTTTATTTTTAATATTCATAAAATTGTTTGTTTGGTATCAACTTTATTTCTTATTTTTTTATATCCAATTTCCTCAAGTATTCTGGTTTCATTTAAATAAGTTATTATTCTCACTCACATAGTACTTCTCGTCATTCAAACATTCAATGATACCTAGTTATTGGAAGTTTTACATTTTCTCTTATATTACTGGATGCAAGTGTGTAAGTTAATCTATCTATTTAGTTATAATGATTTGTTCTCTTCTAGCCAGAGTAACTGCTGAGTTTGCTGAGTAGATATTTTCCCTCAAGTATCTCATCAAGTCTGGTTCATTTGGTTTGCAACCACTCTCTATTCCATTTTCCTAACATTCTTTATGTTATGTATTTATGTGCGTTTTCTATTGGATTTGCCAAATTCTTGATGCCTGTACTTATTGATCTTTCAATATCTACCAGTGTTAAGTTCTCTAAATTCCCCTCACACGGCACTATGTTACGGGTTTTTTCATTATGGGCACAGAAAGTATTATCCGAGAATCCCGGAATATTTACTGGAAGCGAGTTAACCAAACTTTCTCGCCAGTAGCGATCGCTCAGAGAAGTCTGGCCGACATGCAGAGGCATTTTTTAAAACCTCACGCCACTCAAAATGTTAATTTTGAAATAATATGAATATTCGCACATAAAGAAACTATTTCCAATTTTCCACCACCTTCCTTTAGCTTATACAGGGCAATTCAGAACGAGTGTCCAAAAGTTCGACATATTGTTTGGGAGGTCATTTTTGGATATGTTTTAGAGGACCAAAAAAATAAGAAATACGTGTCTTTTTATTTTGGCCCATTTTCATGTTTTGGGGGTTAAATCACCCCTCAAAGTTATAAGATTTTCAGGTGGTCGTCCCCGATTGCTTTGATTTTTGGATATGTGTTAGAGGGCCAAAAAATAAGAAATACGTGTTTTTTTATTTTGGCCCATTTTCATGTTTTGGGGGTTAAATCACCCCTCATAGTTATATGATTTTCAGGTGGTCGTCCCCGATTGCCTTGGTTCTTGGATATGTTTCAGAGGACCAAAAAATAAGAAGTACGTGTTTTTATTTTGGCCCATTTTCATGTTTTGGGGGTTAAATCACCCCTCATAGTTATATGATTTTCAGGTGGTCGTCCCCGATTGCCTTGGTTCTTGGATATGTTTCAGAGGACCAAAAAATAAGAAGTACGTGTTTTTATTTTGGCCCATTTTCATGTTTTGGGGGTTAAATCACCCCTCATAGTTATATGATTTTCAGGTGGTCGTCCCCGATTGCTTTGATTTTTGGATATGTTTTAGAGGACCAATAAATAAGAAGTACGTGTTTTTTATTTTGGCCCATTTGCATGTTTAGGGGGTGAAACCACCCCTCATAGCTCATAAGAATAGGTGGTGCCCGCCTCCGATTGCTTTGGTTTTTGGATATGTTTTAGAGGACCAAAAAATAAGAAATACATGTCTAAGACGAATACTTGTGAGTAAGAAGTATTAGACGGAAATAGATCCTATTCTCAATTCTAATGCAGATACAACAGTTTAAAATTGGACTGCTGTAATAGTAAAATCACAAGCTCGATACGAAGTGATCTTTCAGATATTAAATTAAACCAGAGAAGATTACGAAATATCAGTTATTTACAGTTCAATTTTATAATAAATACTTGAAATGTGCTTCTTGAGAACCACATTGGGAAACTTAGTGGAGACGTGGCTTAGATTTCAGCGCTGTGGTGGTAAGTTGGCAAACTATTGAAAGTAGAATAAGGATTTATTAATCGAATAAGTAAAAATTTAGTGTTCAAAAAAATTTAAAAACACTCGTTTTTCACCACATGTCTATATAAACAGTGATAATCATATGGACTTCGACGGATTTCGACCTACTCTCAGTAGTTCAATTTTCTGTCACTAGTTGGCGTATCCAAATTCTAGGTTTCCCAACCTATAAGTACATTCAACAATCGACGCATTAGTAAATTATTTTACTAATTATTATTATTTGCTAATTATTTTTTACTAACAATATTGTAAGCAACTGGTATCGCCTAATCTTTTCCTTCACTTCTTAAAGATTACTTCGTATCAAGCGCGTGTTTTCACTGCGATGGCAGTAAAATTTCAAAATGTAATATTTCAATCAGAAGGACCTCCCACTATTATCTATAGGGGAGAGGCTTGCAGGTTGCCACCCCTAAGCTTTTTTTATCATAACTCGTCATAAAATTAACGTATCGTTGATTTATGGTATAAGTAGGAAAGAGGAAGTGTTGAGCTACAATCCTGAGCTACAAATCATACAAACTCTCGAAAAAGAAAAATTATACTGCAAATTATCGAAAGTACCTAAAATTGTCTCCTTGAAATTTTGGCTCGTAGGTTGCCACCCCAAAAATATTGCTAAAAGTGTAAAAAACTCAAGTAAAAACCTGATTCAGAAAACTTTTCAAAATTTATTAAGTTTTATTAATAAATTATATTATTCAGATTTTCTTGACCTGCGTGCTGCCATACTAAAAATTTATAAAAATGTAAAAAATAAACCAAAATATGACTAAAATGCAATAAAAACACTTCACTTCAAACTCAATGACATTTGAGTGTAAACAAGCGGGAAAGAGAGAGGTGGCAACCTGCGAGCCAAAAAAGGAGGCAACTTGCATTCCGACGCATTTTTAGGAAAATATGAGAAAAAATTGTCAATTCATGATATGTTTGGAAATCTGTTTGGCATATGTAAATTAGATAAAAAAAGACAACACAGTACGTATAGTTATCTTGAATTGTCGATGAAAATGTTCAATTTACGAGCACAAGGAAAGCACACAATTTCAATAATTCAGTTTCTTGACAAACACTATATTACCCTTCACTCAGCAAACACAGCGTTATTGCGTCTGTCCGCTCCAGAGGTTATAAAATAGTGACACCTACTCTTTTAACGTCGATGTGAGTCAGAGTTGAGGCTCTGACACTGCTAGAAAGTCGAAATACAGCAGGGATGGCAACCTGCAAGCAGTGGCAACCTGCAAGCCTCTCCCCTACTCAAACACCTTCAAAACGCAATATCCTATTCCAAGTCAGTTTAATTCCATCGCAGCTCCGGATCAGACAAAGTTAGCTCAGAAATTGAGTCGTTAAATCGCCAAATCGTCCCGATATCAATATTGAATTTCGTAATTCTCGTAGCTGTGCAATGAAATCTCCATTTATTACACCCGAATTCTCCATATCCCCGGTAGAAATCCCCATGGAGCATTGCGGACATGTAATGCGGGGTCGTTGTACATGTCATTAACTTAGAAAGCTGGCCCGTAACTCCAGTGGTTCTTGTTTGAAATCTGTTGTTCACTTCGATTTCCAATACGTCAATCGCTATGGAGAACCAAAAAACGAGCTGCAAGTCCTTTAGGTCCTACCAGAATTCGGCATCTTCTTGTTAATAAGTAACTTTATAGAAAATTTGCCAGGATAAAGGAGCATACATATTCTAAATCTAAAGAATTACGAAAAAGTCACGTCCACGGTATACAAACCTACACTGTAGATTACGTACTTTCGATTAGGATTATTGAATGCGATTTCCAGGTTGCTCTGTACCTATAATTTCAGCGTGTGGTACTGCGATTCTTTCGAAAGCCTCAGTTTTGTTATTGTCCGCTATATAACTTTGAAGAATTCAATTTTATTCCATATTTCACGATCCAACAATACAAATTTTGTCCGTTTATTTAAGGCATTTGTTGTGCATTTCGTTGCGTAAAAATGGAAAAATAAAAAAGGTACCTCAGTGATTCTCAACCTGTGGGTCGCGAGCCCCAACTGAATTGCGAAGTGTTTTCTGTGGGTTGCTACTATTATTTTTAGTTGGCGATTTTTAGCACTTATTTATTTTAATTATTGAGGTAGAATTATATTCTGAAATATCTATTTTTGATGTGTTGTCTTTACCTTACCTTATGGGGGGCAGGTTTTTAGGTATTATAAAAGGAAATTAAAAGAGGTTGGGCTACGTCAACAATTTTAGAATCGACTTTTAGTAGTTTTGTGTTTAATATTGGAATTAGTTTTCTGATGGATTAATGGACTGTTCACATTTCCACGCTCCTTAATAAATAAAGACCGATCACTTGCTCTTCTTCAAATAATTCTTCTCTGTTCATTAGCTTCATATATGTATAAGCTATTTTCTGCAATCATTTAGTGCAGGAAACAAGTATTTATCATTAAATAACTATTATAAACTTATTTCGCGTAGGTTCTGAATCGCTGTGACGATTGAATATAATATCCCGATGTTCCTAATGCCAAAATTAAAATACTTTTTGACTACATACTTGAATTTTCAATTCATAAATTTCTTTAAACACACTGTTTCACATGGATAATATTAATTTTATCACTTTCTGATTATGATAATATTTACAGACAATTATGCGAGTAAATTAACGATAAATAAAGAGTACCTTTTACTCTGCTCCATAATGTTTTATTTAAATGAATGAAACAAATGTACCCATAATAGAGTTTATTAATTTAAGAGACTAGCAATCAAATGGACTTCATTATTATATAGAAATGTCATTTTGTCTTTGCTGCAAATAATTGTAGTTAGATAGGTACACATATATGAAACACATTTATTTACACCATTAATTTCGAAATTATGTTGCACCTCCGTATAAATTGAAGATAAACATTGTATATTATTACGCGTTTATATTAAATATCCAGGTATAATTGGATGAAATCTTAATTTGCCAATCGCTATTTGACTTCAGTCTGGAAATATGCGTCCAATTACCGAAAACTCGGACACGCTACAAATGATACCTACAGAGACTACAGGCCTCTGAGGTATAGGTAGGTGGAAACATCTGAGTTCTTTTCACATTTTAATCCTTTGCACTTATTAGTTCTGCCATAGACATAGTTTTTCGTCGGTTGTTAGAAAACGCGATTTTACTGTTACGAATTTCGAAAGTTCGCGGCAAGTCATAGAAGCTTTTTGTAGAGTTGGAAAGAATATTAACTAAACGCTCGCCACCTACTATCCGTACCAACCGTGTGAAATTAAATGGCGACCAATTAGACGTCTCAAATATTCACCACAACAAGATATGGCTTTATGAATTTGCATTAATTCTTTGAAAAAGCATCGTGTGCATACGTAGAGAGTTTCGACGCGAACAAATTCCTTGATTACTTCAGACCCAGCGTTACCTTTGAAACGCTGAGAGCACTCCTCTCGCTGCTGCTCAAATATTCCAAGCGAATCGGATTTACTCAGATCCGAAATTCAGAAAAAGTTCTCCCGTGCATCACGAAAGATGCTTCATGTAGCATCCCTTATTAAATTCCAGTTTCAAGATCTGTTTCTCCGCGCGACACGATATAAGCCTATGTCAAGCAATACATTATTAAATTTCTCTTCCTCCCCTATCACTCGGGGAATGTCACTTTTTGGTCAATTCGAGGCTCGGGACAGAAAAATATTTACAGCAGGTACATGCGTTTGTACTGTTTAGACAAGACACGTGTGACGATATAATAAAAATCCTTCTTTCTGCACGATTCGGTAGGGCTGGGACTATTTGTCGAATTTTTCGGTATTCGAATATTCGAATACTTCAGTTGCTCAATTATTTGGCGAATATAATTCGAATATCCAAGTATCCAAATACTATTCGAATATTTAAGTATTCGAATACTATTCGAATATTTAAGTATTCCAATACTATAGGAATATTTAAGTATTCGAATACTATACGAATATTTAAGTATACATCAGTAGTTGAATACTGATGTATTCGAATAGTATGGCGTGAATTATAAAACAAGTTCTTTAGGTTCGTTTTTTTACAAGCCTTTATTTAGTTTCAGTTGTGAGTTCGTTATTTTGCAGGGTGAAATCTTGTAAGTTAATTTTGACCCAAAATTGGACTATGTATGTGTGCAAAGTTTCAAGTCGATTGGATATGTTGAAGTGGGTCAGTATTTGAATGAATAGTATTCGAATACTGAAATATTCGAATACTGAAATATTCGAATACTGAAATATTCGAATACTGAAATATTCGAATACTGAAATATTCGAATACTGAAATATTCGAATACTGAAATATTCGAATACTGAAATATTCGAATACTGAAATATTCGAATATTGAAATATTCGAATACTGAAATATTCGAATATTGAAATATTCGAATACTGAAATATTCGAATACTGAAATATTCGAATACTGAAATATTCAAATACTGAAATATTCGAATACTGAAATATTCGAATACTGAAATATTCGAATACTGAAATATTCGAATAATAACATTCGAATACTGAAATATTCGAATACTTAAATATTCGAATAATAACATTCGAATACTCAAATATTCGAATACTTAAATATTCGAATAATAACATTCGAATACTCAAATATTCGAAGTTTATTCGTAGCATTCGAATACTTGTAAAATATTCGAATATTAAATTATTCGAATAATCCCAGCCCTAATTCGGATAGTGGTCTTGTGGTTCATAGAGTAGGACGTTTATACAGGGTGTCCCACTTATAACGAACATTTAAATTATTTCCACTGATACTGAAAATAAGAGAAAGTGTCTAACAATAAAAGGGGTTTATAGAGTTTGAATAAAACTTGTTTCAATAAAACTTGAAATCTGTTTAAATGAGAACGTTGTCATTTTCCAAGCAATTATCATTTCACGCATTATAATAACATTGGCGTAACTAGGATTTTTGTCATGGGGGGGGGGGCAGGTCCTATCTCCCCCCCCCCCTCTCTCTCTCTCTTTTTGTAGGTAGAGGAAATCTTTCTATACATACACATTTTACAACAATCATTTACCTACATATTTATTTAACACTTAAACAAAGAGTAAACTGAATAAAAAATGATTGATTATTTAATAGACGACTGTTTTTTACTTATTTCGGCCAATTCGCAATCCAAGTCATTTTTATCTGGGAAATAAATTGTCGACACTGGTTGCCCGTGGTTGGCTTCGCATTGGGGCCACTTGGCTGGCTTGGCGCTGGCGTCAGGTCACGCACACATTACCACCACTCCTGTAGGTGTTGCGCTGCAATTAATCCCTCCGAACCCTGCTTTCAGTTGCCCGAGTTTTTGAAAAATGCTAATAATGCTAAAAAATGCTAAATTCCATATGTATATATTGTTCATTAAATTTTCATTAGAGTACTCTCAATGGGTAGGCATTCACCCGATGAGAATGAGTCCAAATACTCCAAATGCGCCGTTATTCAGGCTATTTTTAATTACACATAATTCGAATCGCCTCAATATTCCATTAAATAATTACACATCAGGTATGATTAAAAATAGTCCGAATGCAGTCGAGTTTAGACTTATTTTCATCAGCAGAATCTCGCCAATCCATCCGTGATACTTTCACAAAGATGTCGAAATATGAAGCGAACACCAAGCTTGGTCCGTTTTTACAGTAAACATTCGAAGACTATCGATCGGAACCCTCGATGTTTTCCAGAAAATATCAACATGAAAACACACCAAGGCCATCCATTTTTTTTTAGAAAAATGACTAAGCTTTGGCAGCTAATATTCTGTGATTTGTTTGTACCCGAGTCTTCCTACATTTTGGGCCCGGTTTCGTAAAAAATACGCTCGTCCCGATTGAAGCCTCGCCTTGTAAAAATAACAAAAAAATTGGACTAAATTTTTTTTTAGAGGAACAATTCAATCTCTGTGGTATGCATAACATTTAATATCTTCGAATTTGAACTCAAGCCCATGATTTGGGATTCGTTAATAATAAAATGAAAGTGTTTATTACGATAAAAAACTGTTTTCTGGCTAGATTAGGCACATACACTTTTCTGTTGCTTTCATCCAGACCTATAATCTAAAAGAACACCGAATTCAAAATTTTAATGTTTGAAGCCATTTTTTGCAAAAATCATTGAACGTTTGCGACTAATATTAAAGAATTTCTTGGTTTCGTTAAAAAAAATTGCTCGTCCTCGTCGTAGCCTCTCCTCGCAAGTGAAACCTTACTGATGAATCCAGTAGCAGGTCAAAACACACACAAACTTCATTTCACTCCTTTTCTGTACCACTTTCGACACTTCAACTTCCAACTCCTCCTTCTCGCCCATATATACCACTACTTGGACTTTGAAGTCTAGAAAGGAAACAAGATGTTATACCGCGGACAAGAACTTATGCCTCACCCACTCTAGCTCGTAGTATAAATTAAGTTTTGCCCTACATGTTCGTAGAACGCAATCGAAATCACGGTACAATTGTATCCGAAGCAATTTATTCAGAATTCTCTCTCATTGCAAGCTCACCCACGGATATTTAATATCAAAGCACCAACCTAAGATGTGTACTGCCCTCCTTAGTTAAACTGGCCTATCTAGCATTATTTCATTTTTTGAGATATGTTGAAATATTTGAAGTAGCACACGTCTTTTACTTTTTAAGTAATGTTAGAAATCTCTAAGTGCTTCGTAAAGATTTATAAACAGCCTAATGTATTTAACCTAACTTATTTCCAAATGGTTAAAATATCCTATCTAAAACAATTAATTAATTGATACGTTAATAATACATTTCCTACCGGTATACCTATTACAAAAAAAAATATATTAGGCTGTTACGAAATAATGACAACATGTTTTAATTTGAATAAAGGAAAATAAGGACGGTACAAAGTAAATGATAAAACTTCAGTTTTCTCGGTTGTTTCAAAATGCTAGATAGGACATTTTAACTAAAGAGGGCAGTGTACTAGGGTGGTCCTTATATTTCAACTTTTAAATTTGTATTGTCTAACCCTGCTAAAATCTTCTATTCGACAAAATAACAATATCTGCGTGTTTTTTATTTGTATATTTTGATATACAAAGGTCGTTCAAGGACTTTATACTTCGCATGTACCACAAGTTTGGCGACTGCGACTTTCCATAATTGTCACTTGTCAATTTTAATGAAACAGGGCCCATATTTATATATCAGAATCCGAAACCATGCTTTTATCTGTGCCTGAATTTTAATGTTACACTCTCACTTAAAAGTTAATAAAATTATTTTGTTCTTATTGTAAAAATTTCTATCAATTTGTACCAAAATAGTAATATTTCAATGCCATTGAGCGACCTTTAATTCTTAATATATTTTAACAAAATTTTAGACGAAATTCTTTTAAACTATTTGGAAGCTTCTGAGAGGGTCAGAGGAAATTTTTAAAAACTTTGATTTTTTACCATACACATAAGGACCACCCTAATTTCAATGCCATCGAGCGACCTTTAATCCTTAATATATTTTCAACAAAATTTTAGACGAAATTCTTTTAAACTATTTGGAAGCAATTCTGAGAGCGTCAGAGGAAAATTTTAAAAACTTTGATTTTTTACCATACATATAAGGACCACCCTAATGTGTACCCATTGTAAAGTCCTCATTGCAATTAGAAACTTTATGTTTGAATGTGCTTTTTTACAACCAAGCTGAAACAAATTGAATGTTGCGGGAAATCTTCAAATAGCATTGAATTGCGCACAGCAACCGAAATAAATCGTTTTGTAACTTACAATAAATTTCTAAAATCGAATGTGATTGTAAATCCATTAGAATAATATATAATAGTAATAGAAATGTACCTCATGCAACCCAGACGTGGTCGCTAATAACCTTATTGATGCGGCCTTAAATAAATAAATAATAAAAGGAAAATTCATTCGCAAACATAAAAGTGAGTTTTAACATAAAGCTTCGTCCAGGGAAGCCTGCATTCCCGAACGGAAACGTTAATCAACGATTGCGAAAGTCAGCCAAGTATGCGCGCGGTTGATTAATAGCTAGGATTAACATAACTCGCTGTAAATCTCTGCTATAACTCTCCATAACGTCAATGACAATTTCCCATAATGTAACATCACGAATGGAATCAATTTGGGCGTAATTTCGGAACTACAATTTTACGTTTAAATCTTTCGTATTGCTTACGAATGCTGGGAAATAATTAAATATGTAGATTCTTCCTTTTATATCACTTACCTGAGAAAATGTTATTTCGGAGGCAGTATGTGCAATCATTAGACTGTGGATGTTTATGAAAATATACATTTTTATATAGAAAAGGACTGAACAAGTGAAACTTTGATAGAAATATGTTTCGTCATTTGAGGGTTTTAAAAATATATATATTATTATAAAAAATGTTATGTTTATTTATTTCTAGCATATTCAGAATTTACTAGAGGAATTTTATCAATAACTAATAAAGTTAGAGGAATGCAACACAGATGTTAGTAATTGTTATAGAAGATAAAGTTATTCAAGAACATGCGTCATTTAATTACAATACATTTTAATAGTTTTCTACGAAAATAAATGATGTGTAACTTCGAAATGCAATTAATAATGTAATTTCATTTTGCATTATTCAACACATGTACATATATGTATATTAGGGTGGACCTTTGTTACTCTTGTCGAAAAATAATTTTTAAATTTTTGGCGGGGACACCCCCCAGTATTGTGCCACTGGGTGAAAAAATAATGTGTGTAAAATTTGAAATCGATCGGACAACGGGAAGACGTGCCTCATCGCAGTTGAAGTTTTTTTATTTTTGAAACTCCTTTTTCTCCATTGTAGTATATCGTTAATATACATTTTTATATATCGTTGAATTTGTCTTTTTACGCTCTGTAACAATATAGAATCAAAGTATAAGGTCACATGAAAAAAAAACATCATGACCTTGAAATCTCAAAAATTGACCTTCAGAAAAAACTTTTTTCTTTGGCATTATTTTTATCTTGCCAAACAGTACAACTTTTGTCTAAGAAATTTTTTCATATATTCGCAAATGAAGGTACTTCAATTTTTCTCTTTAAACAATTCCCAATATAATATAATATGTATACTATAATATACTTATAATGTAATACATAATACAAGAAAGTAGTTTCAGAACTGAAAAGGTATATTTGGAGGAATAAAAAATGAAAGTATTATTTTCGAGTAAATATCTTATATTTCTTTTAATAGTGACTGTTTTGTTACATCCGGAAACTGTTTTCTATGTTCGGAAACAATTTGTAATATATATTGTTTTTCCTCCTCGTTTTTGACCAATAACTGATTGTATTCCTGCATAAGTTTAACACCACGCTTAGCAGTGTCATTAACAACTTTTAATCCTTGAACGATGTTCAATCCGTATAGAAAATCGATCTCATTTTCCATACATTATGATCCTTTTTTAAAAATTCCATGGGAATTGAGAATCGTTCGAAAAAATTTTTGAACCTTGCCAAAGAAAATGTTCAATTCCTATTTCAATATAGTTTCCTACATCATTTGGATTAATTGTAATTTTATTGCACGATTCGTCGACTTCAGTATTAAGCCGTTTTCAGTCGTTTCAGTAAAAATGCTAACGCTCTCGTTTCTGTTGATAAATACCATAAATGGTTGCACATTTTTTTTACAGCTATAAGGCTTATTTTTTCATCGATTTTGCGGTACGTATAGAGTTTTTGCAAAAACTCTAAGTCTTGTCGTGGAGCTTCCGCTGTCATTGTAGCTCGAATCCACGGTTTTATATAAAAAGTGGCGAGAAAGATGCATATATCACGAATTCCAGTTTCTTCTTCCACAGTTATTGAAAATTGATGTTTAAATAAGTATATTTTCAAGCAATATAAAGCTTTTGCCATCCATCGAGCGTGGTGGAAAGCTCCTGAGGCTCGAAAACTTATATTTTTTCGTGGAGTCCCATCGAGGAAAATAATTATTAATTGTAAATTGATTGTGTTTCACGAAAAAGCAACGATGCGTCGTCGACAATGATACATTCAAGAATGCCCCTCGGCAACGCAGTCGCCTCGAGCCTCCCTTCTTTGGGCCCTGTCGCAGTCCCCGAAAGGGTATATGACACCCCCAAGTGCCGCTCACGCTTTTTCTTTTCCAAGACCCTCCACGACGACGGCTAAATGACCGCTTGGAAATACATCGAAAGACAGTCGAAATCCCATATTCCTTACACTATGAAATTCTGTTTTTTATTCCAAAGGCCTGACCCTTCCTAAACCTTCGGTTCTGGATCTTCTGTTCAGAGCAAGTCGAAAACTAACGGATTCTTAGAGGTTCGAACTATCTACCTGATGCAAATACAACTGCATTTAAAAAATTTTCATGACCATTTACACAATCTATTCCGCGCGTATAAACTAAAAATAATATTAAATAATTAGAAACAATGTAATCTTGATGAAAGTATCAGTTACCTCATTAAAATTTTGAAATCTGTTATTTATAAAAATATGAAAAAATTTCTTAGACAAAAGTTGTACTGTTTGGCAAGATAAATATAATGCCAAAGAAAAAAGTTTTTCTGAAGGTCAAATTTTGAGATTTCAAGGACACGATGTTTTTTTTTAAGTGACCTTATACTTTGATTCTATATTGTTACAGAGCGTAAAAAGACAAATTCAACGATATATAAAAATGTACATTAACGATATACTACAATGGAGAAAAACGAGTTTCAAAAATAAAAAAACTTCAACTGCGATGAGGCACGTCTTCCCGTTGTCCGATCGATTTCAAATTTTACACACATTATTTTTTCACCCAGTGGCACAATACTGGGGGGTGTCCCGAAAAAAATTTGAAAGTCGAAAAATAAGGTCCACCCTAATGTATATCCTGGGAGGAACTTTAGCTTATTTATCCTGTATCTATCATTTAAAATAACTAGCATTGTTGGTAATGATATGCAAGCAACAACAGCAATTCAGTTATTCTGAACGTCAGAATCTTTAGCAATAATTTCCCCAAGTGCAATTTCGACCATATAAACCGCCGTACTCAGCTTTAGCTTCTTCACTCTAGTTTTTGTTCTCTAGTTTGTTGAACGTTGTTCCATTACCGCAAGGTCGAGGAAAGGTAACGTTCCATTATTCGTTTTGCGCGGTTAAAAGCTGCAAAATCTACAGAAATTGGTCGACAAGTACCCTGGCAGTGCGGGGGCAGTTGTGTAGCACAAGAAACGGATTTCCAAGCTTGTAACAAGAAGCAATGCAGTCCAACAACGGCGTTTCGGTAGGACTGTATTAACATTCACTAAAATCAATGGAGAGAAAATCAATACGAAGTTGGGATAAAAGATTTTTTCGAATAATTCAATCGCTCGGAATTGTGTTCCCTCTACGTTATAATAATATATTATATTTATTTATTATTGACAACTTAAATAACTAAGAAGTAAAAAATAAAAAAATTTAAAAAAAACCGACTTAAAAAAATAATAAAAAGGCACTGAAAAGTAAAAAACAATTTCTTCCTTTATTTAATATATGACTCTCAATTTTTTTAAGTCGACGCGTTATCATTTTCACTGTGTAAATCTCGCGCCGACAAAAAATTGAGAGTCCTATATCAAATAAGGGAAAAATTATTTTTTTCTTTTCAGTGCCTTTTTATTATTTTCTTAAGTCATTTTTTATTTTTATTTTTTAAATTATTTTGCGCTTTGTATCGCTTTAAAACTCTTCCCCCAGCGCAAAACGTCCCATCGAGTAACTCAGTCGTGCCGCACGCTGGGTGGCTGTGTATGGATTTATTTTGGCAAGGCGATTTCAACGCAAACGTTTATTCTTGCTTCGACCATCACCTCAGTAGCATATCTGCGCCAATGTTTTCTTGTGCAGCTGTTTACTCCGTGAGTAAATGTGTAAATAATTCTTCGTGCAACAATTTTTTTTATGATCGCGATCGATGGGAAACGTGGAGCAAACGTTTTACCAGCAGTTTGTGTATGTGTTATCAGACTTTTATTGCACATTCTTTTGCGCGATATTAATATCGCGATTGTTTTAACGATGTTGAAAAAATATTATACACGAAGCAGCAGTTGCCGCGCGATAACATATGTATAAATTCCTTTTATCTTATAGCGTATTATCAAAAGTATTAAATACTATCTGTTCCGCGGCATTCATAGCGGCCTGTTATTGAAAAATTCCCGAGGTTCAAATGAAACGGTTTTTACTCCGGAGCTGTAGCATGCGGTTTCACACATGCCGGGTGTTCTATTTGCGCAGGACGTGTTGGTTCGTAGATAACAACTTCCGCGTTTCAGCTCCGCTTATTTTATGGCACTACAATTTTTACGGATAACACTTTAAAAGCGCGAAAGGGAAGAAAAGGAACTTTCGCAGGTCCCGCGAGTTATAATATCCGTTTCAGGTGTGTAATTTGGAACACTGCTGCGATTCAACGAAATTTATCGCAATTGTAATCACCTCAGAGGGGAATGATGGTAAATTTGTAGAATGCCGAAAGTATCCAAGAATAAAATCGCTCGGATAGCAATATCTGATATCAATATTTATTCGGATTATCACTTCTACAGACAGGATGCTTTAAAAAAAAACACGACCCACATCCGAGCCGGTATCTCCTTTAGTTAATAATAATATCTCATGAAAATTTAGAATAATATAGTTAAAAGATGTATCTTTTAGTAGAAAAATATAGTATATGACTTTCATTTATACTTTTCCCAAAAAAAAATCCTGAACTTGTATGCTTTTTCCGGGGCCTCTAGGTGGATGTAATAGCTCTTCGAAGCTATTTGTAAAGATTTTATTTCTCAATAAATACAACCCATAATAAAATAAACCTTTTTGGAATTTATTAAGCCACTCTTATATTACCCCAAAAAAAATTAAAAAGATTTTTTTAATTTGTTGCAAATGTTTTTTTATAGCCTCAATGTGACACCTACAAAAAACAGATGTGCTCGTGGCGCAGGTGATTTCCCCGGCTCAGGTTTATCTAATAAAAAAAATTTGTAAAGATTCTTAACCCTCCGGTACTCGCGCGTGTGCACGGCGTGCACGGAGGTCAGTTTTTGGCTGAAAAAAACGTTTCATCGTGATGTATTGTACCCAGCACCCCTATGTATTCTTCCAGCGGACATTTTTGAATAATGCTACGTACTTGTCAGGTTCAAATTCAGTTTGGAACTGTTTCTGATTGGATGAAAATGATAGTATGTCGCGTATCTTGCCAGCGACCGCGCCCGTGTACTCACAAGTTTTTCAGTTATCCGCCTCCGATTGCTTTGATTTTTGGATATGTTTTAGAGGACCGAAAAATAACATATACGTGTTTTTTTATTTTGGCCTGTTTGCATGTTTAGGGGGTGAAACCACCCCTCAATGGTTTTCCAGGTATCCGCCTCCGATTGCTTTGATATTTGGATATGATTTAGAGGGCCGAAAAATAACATATACGTGTTTTTTATTTTGGCCTGTTTGCGTGTTTAGGGGGTGTAATCACCCCGCAATGGTTTTCCAGGTATCCGCCTCCGATTGCTTTGATTTTTGGATATGTTTTAGAGGACCGAAAAATAACATATACGTGTTTTTTTATTTTGGCCTGTATGCATGATTAGGGGGTGCAACCACCCCTCAAAGGTTTTCAGGTGTTCGCCTCCGATTGTACTGGTTTTTGGATATGTTTTATGGAATCGAAAAATAAGATACACGTGTTTCTTTATAGCGGCCCGTTTTCATATTTAGGGGATGAAACCACCCCTCAAAATTCATAAGGGGTACAAAATTTTGTTGAGTCAAATTTCATATGGAAAAACATATCCAACAATCAAAGCAATCGGAGATGATCACCTGAAAATTGTATACCTTGGGGGAAGCTTTCACCCCCTAAACATGCAAACAGGCCTAAATAAAAAAACACGTGTTTCTTATTTTTCGGTCCTCTAAAGCATATCCAAAAACCAGATCAATCGGAGGCGAACACATGAAAACATTTGAGGGGTGGTTTCACCCCCTAAACATGTAAACAGGCCTAAATAAAAAACCACGTGTTTCTTATTTTACGGTCCTCTAAAGCATATCCAAAAACCAGATCAATCGGAGGCGAACACATGAAAACATTTGAGGGGTGGTTTCACCCCCTAAACATGCAAACAGGCCTAAATAAAAAAACAAGTGTTTCTTATTTTTCGGTCCTCTAAAGCATATCCAAAAACCAGATCAATCGGAGGCGAACACATGAAAACATTTGAGGGGTGGTTTCACCCCCTAAACATGTAAACAGGCCTAAATAAAAAACCTCGTATATCTTATTTTTCGGTCCTCTAAAACATATCCAAAAACCAGAACAATCGGAGGCGAAAACCTGAAAACCTTTGAGGGGTGGTTGCACCCCCTAAACATACAAACAGGCCTAAATAAAAAAACAAGTGTTTCTTATTTTTCGGTCCTCTAAAGCATATCCAAAAACCAGATCAATCGGAGGCGAACACATGAAAACATTTGAGGGGTGGTTTCACCCCCTAAACATGTAAACAGGCCTAAATAAAAAACCACGTATATCTTATTTTTCGGTCCTCTAAAACATATCCAAAAACCAGAACAATCGGAGGCGAAAACCTGAAAACCTTTGAGGGGTGGTTGCACCCCCTAAACATACAAACAGGCCAAAATAAAAAAACACGTATATCTTATTTTTCGGTCCTCCAAAACATATCCAAAAACAAAAGCAATTGGAGGCGTACTTATGAGTACGCGGGCGCGGTCGCTGGCAAGATACGCGGCATACTATCGTTTTCATTCAATCAGAAACAGTTCCAAACTGAATTTGAACCTGACAAGTACGTAGCATTATGCAAAAATGTCCGCTGGAAGAATACATAGGGGTGCTGGGTACACTACATCACGGTAAACCGGTGTTTTCAACCAAAAAGGCTGCCGGCAGGTTAATAATACGTCACCGTGCACTCAGTGCACGACGCGAGTGCTCGCGTTACAAAAATAGGCGCGAGTACCGGAAGGTTAATTATGCAGATTGTTTCATATCCGATTCAGTGACTTTGAAGGTGGTGCAAGAAATATTTCAAGCACCGTACCATTTCCAGAATTTACGGTGACTCGACTCGGCTATCAACAAGTATCGAATCTAATTCAAACGCGAACCGCAATAATTCCGGATTCGCGTGGGGCTGGTGTCGTGGGTCAGCAAAGATCCGCGGCGAGGGAATAAAATAAAGGACTGGACGAGGACGACATGCTCGAAGAAGCAGCCCGCCGACAACCCCGACTTCGAGTATCTTCCCGACAAAGCCTCTGGGGGAGCTTATTATTATTTGTTCGACGACGGCTACCGTATGGGGCCCATGTCCCTTAGTACGTCGCCTCCTGTGATATCAGATAATCCTCAGGAAAAAAACAGAGGCACAGGCTCGTACAGACATTGGTATAGGGGGCAGAGCGGACGGCTGCAAATCTGGAAGATACGAGCAACGTTGCCCGGTTGGGAGAGGAGGCTTCGGTTGGCTCTCCTCATCGGGCTCCAGCTTTCGTCCCCGTTTTTTATCATTCTCACGGCGCCGAGACCTAACCGCCGGTTTCATTTCCTTGGTTATCCCTTCCCCGGGCAAGCCGCCGGCATAAAAACGTCGCTCTGTGGCCAACAATAACGTGGCGCGACCATGTCCCTCACATTTGTTCCCACAAGGAAATTAAAGGCGCGGCGGACTGATGTCGGTAATGAAAAGGGTCTAACGCCGGCTTATTTCGGGTTTTCGCGTAACGGCGCTGATTTAATCAGCTTCTCCTTCACCTGCCAATGCCGCTACTTTGGTGCTAGTGTACATTGTCGATGGGATTTTTTTTTTTGTTTAGGAACTTGGAAATTATTGATGATTATACCGTCAAGGACCCAGTTCCTGATCAGTACCCAATTCCTGATCAGTTTAGTATATAAATACCAAATAATAAGCTTATTACGATACAAATTTATTACCAAAAATTACTAAATAATTATGAAGTATTTTGAAATTTATACGCAAAATTTGATGCCTCATATTAAAATGTGTTTTGATAAAACAAATATCAAAGTAAGACGCTTGTAGCTACGCCTGGTTTGATGCCATTTTACTGTTGTTCAGTATAAGAGAGCACGTCGTGAATTTCAGTTCTTTTCTGTGATACTTTTGAAAATTCTTAGGTAATATATACTTAGTTAACTTCTTTGATACTTTAATAATATTAAATAACTAAATTATGAATGTTTTGTATTCTTTTTAATGCAAAAAAGTGGTGATTAGTTATTGGGTACAGTTTTTATATGCTTCCGCAATTCCTGATCGCCTGATCAGCAAATAGGTTATTGAAGCAAGAATTTTGAAAACCGAGAGTTTAATTATACAGTTGAAATTTACTAGCTAAGTTTTTGTTATTTTCCAAATAATATGTAATACTCTAAATTGAGTAATTTCTAATCAGGGTTTTGTGTTAAAAAAATAAAGGGTATGTTTATTAAATCATCCAAGACATTTAGGTTAGCAATACGCACATAAATGATCAACTATTAAAATTCTGCATTGAAAAAATTTCAAATACCAGCTAAAAGATTGTAAAAATATTTAGTATATTTATATTCTGTTAATAAAGATGCCATAAAAATATGCTATTTTAATGATTTTTTATGCAATTTATACATTTCAATCTATTTGATCAGGAATTGGGTATTGATCTGATCAGGAAATACTGCCAGACATGATTTAGGTGATCAGAAACTGCTCCCTTTGCATTTTTCACTTTCAAAGTTAAATTATAAAATAATTATTATTATGTTTGCATTTTTTTAATACCAAATTAAAGATAGATCTACTGAAATAACAAAACATCTTTTATATTTGGTTACGTTTTCCATTTACACGTTTAAAAACCCGCGATGGTTACTCTTATGTGATCAGGAACTGGGTCCTTGACGGTAGTGAATCGTTGTGGATTATTTCAGGAATTGAGTGGTTAACTGTTTTAATAATAATGAAGGAATAATAAGTTATTATTTATTATACATAAAAAATTAATAATAATTTGGTAAAGCAAATGTAGGCTTTGCTTCTCGTGTTTAACACTGCCAAACAGTGCGTGATATATTGTAAATAATATTTACATAATGTTAGGGCACCACGTGAACGTAATTACATTTAGAATAGTGCTTGTGCGATGTGTAAACTTAATAAATAACTTATTAGAGCAACCCACAGAGCGTATCTACCTAATTAATCTTTTAGAACGGAGATTGTTTATGTCGGAAGTTTAATTTTCATGTAGACACATTTTCTCCGAGAACGTCATGCAATAAATTCATTATACAATTATATGAATACTGCAGTTAAAAAATAATCATTTTACGTAGGTTTATAAAGGAATATTTCAATTCTGTTGTATGAATTTTTCAATTGGTCATGAATGACAGTAATTTAACGCGAGCTTGATACATTGTATTCAAATATTGCACTTTGGCATAACTTTTAAAAATTATTATTTATTACTTACACACAGAGACATTAGTTTACTAAAATAGTAAATAAATTGCAAAATGTAACATAATTTCTAACTACTACAAAAAAAGGATAATTTACTTTTTAAACTAAAAACATTTTATACAGGGTGCACCTTTAGGGATAAATAAAATCGTGCAACCCCTGGATGCCAAAGGGAATAAAAAAATTATCTACTGTTTTACAATCTGAAGCTTTGTTGTTGAAATTTCAATGTTCGGTTTTAGAAGTTAAATAGTTAATAGGCACATCCACGATTTCACACATGTACCAGAAATATGCATATATATTGAATGAGTTTTCAAATTCATTTTAAATAAAATTGCATACTAAATAATAAGAGTTAAGTGGCAAACTCGAGGATTTATGTTGAAATAACAAACTTGTGGTTCATATTTTATAAAGCCCAAGTGTGTACTCAACATAGTTGTCAAAATATCATAAATATTTCCCCGCAATTTTACACTACTTTTAACATATCAAGCAATCTATTAATGTCTCTCTAATTTGTTTATAGAAAAACTGCCCGAGGCCTCGACCTTCGGTTTTGATGAAACTGTACAGGTCAGTGAACTTCGTTATATTATAGCTGTACTATAAATACTTTAATTCGCATGCCTAATTTCTACAATTACTTATGACAGGTAAATGAAAATAAATTCGAAAGCTAGGAATAACAATTTGTCTACTTTATCGGGTGAAATAAAATAAATTATGTATCTCCTTTCTGTTTTCTTAAAATAGAGCAACTGAAATAGAACAAAATAAATATTTATTATGTTGCATGTGACACATTATTATTTCTTTCACGTTAAATTAATTTTATAAGAATCAAATTATAAACAGTAAGTAAACTATATAAATTATTTATATTCATATAAATATCTATTTATCTATATAAATATATAAATATCTATATTAATATAAATAATTTATATATAAATAGAATATCTATTGATCTTATTTAAATTATTATTGATAGATTTATGGATTATATTGAACTAAATTAATTAATAATTCGATGAATCCTTAAATAATCTGTATATTATCAAGTTCGAAAGATTTATTTATAGATAATGATATTCAAGAAAATAAATCTTGATTTATATATAAATTATTTATAGATTAATAAGCTCCTTATTGTATAATTATTTTGCTTGATATATAAATAATTTATATATTCATATTTATTTAATATATTTAATTAAGGAAATATATATTTATTCATACACATATAGTTAAATATAAACGTATTAATATAAATTATTTATTTTATAATAAGCTCATTATTGAATCCTCATCTTACTTATATAAATTATTTATAATTAAATAGATACAGCGTATGCAGGCACATACATATGTACCTATCTATGGAGACCGATTGGTACTATCTATTCAGACTTCAGGCAGGAGGCAGTAGCGAAACTGTTGTGTTCAGACAAACGTTGTTGCAGCCATTTAAATGCGAGTGGTTATACACAGTGTAAGGCTGGGTATCGACGAGTGTAATGCAACGTGTAATGCAACGTGTAACGCAGCACGAACTTTTTGGACGTATCACGAATGTTTCGCTGACCTAACTGCGGGTTAGTGGAATTCGTGGTCTGCTTGCAGTTGCAACGAACATGCCGGATGAACAAATGACGAAAAGTCGAGTTGTAGAAAAAGAAAGTGTGCCTCGCCTGGCTTCTTTAAACGTCTGCATACATCACAGTGTGTGCCATTTATAATAACATGACAAAAAAGGTTGTTAAGAAAAATTTGAAAAGTGTGCATCAATTCATAATCAAAAGTATATTTCTAAAAAAGGTCAGAATTACGTTAGCATATCTACTTAGTAATTAGTTGGTAATTAACAAACTAGAAAAATTGAGTACTAGTTTATATTTCTTTAAGAATATTCCGCAAATTTATACATTTACATACTTATAAAACTACGAAGAATTTTCAAAATCGATTCTTTCAATACTGAAAAAAACATCACAGAAATTGTATTCTATATTTTGGGCTAAAGCCTCGATCACATTTGTCAAGTTAAGCGGGTACGGGGCTATTGGACACGTAAAATCGATGGTTTCTTTTGTGTCGGATTGCTTAGGTACCAAGTAATCATTATTCTCGTAATTTTCACGGTTTATTGTGGACGCGTTTCCGAGTAATTACTAAAAAAAAATTGTCGGAATGTTCCAATTTGTTGAAATTATTAAGCGCTGATTTTTTCCCACACATTTGCGCAAAAAAATCGTCTATAATCGTTTATAAAAATGATTTACAAACATCCAATGTTAATGCGGAAATTCCACGTTGTAGAGAAATGAATTCTACACCTCCAGTTAAAATTTCAAGTGGAAATATTCATTCGTTCGAAAGTTATGATGTACACGGTGATGTACGGTGTTTAAAAATGTAGTTTCGAGATAAGCGGTTTCAAAAGTTAAGTCGCCTACGCCAATACCGCTCTGCGCTAAAATTTCCGTAATTACTCGAATTTCCTCACGAAACTTTGTTGTAAATTATTCGCAAAAGATCACACTTTCAGAATTAATATTAATAAAAAAACTCGATTTTTCGAGATTTCAATAGCCCTGTACCCCCTTAAGGGGACTAGGCAGTCAGAAACTCCATTTTTGTTGTTGCATTTTTCGAAAGTACCACCCTTCCCGACTAAAATGCCGTTTGGTTTATGTTAAAAATCGCAAAATTGAGGATTTTACAGCCGAAAAGGTCGAGCGCGCCATAAACCGTTTCTGCACGCACGCAGGTAGACTATTAGATTCCTCTTTCGAAACTTTAAGCGCGTTTTTCTCGGAATCATATTTCCTCTTCGTTTTGCAGTGATTGGGAAAAAAACGGAGGTATCAGTCGATTTGAAAAAAATTCAGCATATATGAAACATGTCTAGTTACGACCTGAACCTACGCATAAGTCTGTAAAAACTCCTGGTTTGTAAAAAAAAAAAAAATAGAATGGCTCTTTTCCCTGGCGAAAAATGACGTTTCTTTAAAATTTGCCGTTTTGCAGCCACTATTTTTATAATTTTGATTTTTTTCCTTTTTCAACAGGTTCAGGGCAGAATAGGGGCCAGGGCAAAGTATAAATTTCAGAGGATATTTCACAAAAATCACTGCAAAATTACAGCGGCTCAAAAAAAAAAACGGCTACATATCAGACGACTGTAGCGCTGTCATACATATGTTATAAACTGAAGCAACAAAAAATAATCAACTTCTGTTCATAAAAACGATTTTTCGTTTATGTCGAAACAAGAAATAAACTTCGCAAATAGTAATTGTACAAAATCCTTAGGAATCATGTCAAAATTTTAGTGAAAAGTATCCGAAAAACTTACCTGCTTTATATTTTTCCTGTAGAGTGACGGCGTGGTGACTCGGCTTGGTAATGGCGTATGGCTAACCGTTGTTTACACTTTCTACCGCTAGGGGCGATTGTGACTATCTTACAAGCAGAGTATTTTAGGTGTCCGCCTCCGATCATTTTGATTTTTGGATATGTTATAGAGGACCGAAAAATAAGAAATACGAAATAAGAAATTTTTTTATTTTTCCCCGTTTTCATATTTGGGGGGTGAAAACTGCGTTCAAAGTTAGGGTTAAAAAATCATTTTTGTGAAATATCTCGAGAACTATTAGAGATAGGGGAATAGTGTCAATGGACGAATTTTGTGTCTTTGAATGCGAAATATGACTGACTCACCAGATTTTCAAAAAGTCCACAAAAATGATTTTTCAACCCTAACTTTGAACGCAGTTTTCACCTCCCCCCAAATATGAAAACGGGGGAAAAAAAAAACCCGTGTTTCTTATTTTTCGGTCCTCTATAACATATCCAAAAATCAAAATGATCGGAGGCGGACACCTAAAATACTCTCCTTGTTAGTAGTGATGGGCGATATTGGTCCCATCTATCGATAATGCATATCGATATATATTTTGTCGTTCAATATCGATACATGAAATATATTACTCAAAAAGTATCGATATTGGTAATATCGATAATTTTTTTTTACATAATCATCGCATTCAAATAGGGTGAGGAGCGATTAACTGCAGTAAATGGAGGGGGAAACACCTACAGGAGTGGTGGTAACGTGTGCGTGACTGACGTAGGCGCAGTTCATGCACACATAAGAAATTTATTAATTAACAAAACAGATACTTTTAAATTCTGAATTGTTTGAGCTTAAAAGAATCGCACATCTGTTTTCTGGATATTCGAGAACAAAACTTTTTTTTTGCTTTTTCCATCTCCGAGTTTATATTCGAATCTCCGGGTTGGAATGTATGGCACTCCGGGATTTATATGGTGATAAGGTGGCAACCCTGATTTGGACGTAAGTGGAATTCGCCCGATGTTTCTTAAAATATTTAGGTTAGGTTAGGTTTTTTTATTCATTCCCTGTAGTTTTTACAAAGAATCGGCGTTTCAAGACACAGTCTCATATTGCCCATTCTTAAAATATAAATTCTAGTTTTAGGCTGGCAGCCTAAGCCCAGATAGCACACCTCGTCTTAGAGACGTCTAGTTTAGGTCTATTTTAGGTCTGAACGTCTTGATTTGTAACAAGACGTCTTTAAGACGTCTTTAAGACGCCTTTTGAACGACTTTAAGACTTTACCAGACGTTGTGCTATCTGGGAGGCTGGTGCGGGCTGGTGATTGGCGGGAACAGCGGGCACAAGTCGTATTGGCTATGTCAATGTGACGTCACGCGTGGGGAATTGCGTAGCAACTCAGGTCATGACTCATGGAGGGTGCAAAAAAATTATCGATATGTGGACCAAAAGTATCGATACGTGTAATTATCGGTGTTTGAAATATCGATAAAAAATATCGATATTCTGACAGGCAAATATCGATATATGCAGTTATCGATAAATATCGCGCATCACTACTTGTTAGGTTAAAAGAAATAGCGAGGGTACGATTTAGCCGCAGGTACGAATCAGGCAAGTTTACCCTACCTTTCATCCCTTGAACTGACAATGAGTAATTCTTTTCAAAATGGCTGCAATCGTGCAGCTTAAAATTCAGATATAATCTAATCCCAATTATAAAAACGGTGAAAAATTCGAGAGTTATAATAACTAATTTGTGACCCACTCAAGTAGCGTGTAAAGCGATCTCCCTGGGGGTAGATCTCCGCCATCTATTACAGCTACTTGCATCTATTCGGTTACATCCCTGCGCACCCCAGGTCCTTGAAGCACTGATGCCCAAAAACTGTGCTGAATAAACTCCCTGACTCGAGGGAAGATAAATAATCAAGGGTCCTGCTACTGCCTCTGTCCCCTGTACTTCGAGATAAATCACTTCTCAGAGGGGTCGTACAGAGAAATGGAAATTAATAACATTCTTCCCCACTCAAAATCACTTACAACACTCATTCCTTGATTTAATATTTAATTTAGGAAAGACTTTAGGAAAACCTCGTTTAAGGTAATGAGCGGAAACCAATTGTCTCCAATTTGAATGATTAACAACTATTACCAGCGACAAATGTGCCGACACAAATGCATATTGCTATGTAATATTTAAATTCAACCGACCGCTATGTAATTGATACGGCGAATATCGCTACATATGTTGGTGACTTCAAAGAGATTTATTCAAATCGATCGAACGTTATCCGACATGTAACCGCATCGAGCGAACGAGTTGATTAATCGTGGGATATTGCGCCGTACTCATACTCATCGCGCGAGATATACGCCAAGCTGCGTAATTGAATTGACTAATACGGAAAACCGAGACATAATAGCGTGACATACAAATCCGTAACAACGCCACGGTACCTATGTATGCACCAGAGAAGTCAGCTGACATAGGGATAATTACTGTGTTCTTCGTTCAGACCCCACTGACAAGGAAGGAAATGCAAATTTTTTTTAAACAATTTTTTTTCACCTATCTTACTTCTTTCTTTAACAGCTTTGACGTGATTTTTATTCGTTCATTTCCCACCATACGTAATCGATTCTCAGTTTACTCAAGACTTCTATATTCTTAAAAATCAAAAGAATTAAAAATTAAAATTTTTTCTTCGTAAACGTTTAAATTTTACAATTTATTACACGTCTCGTATTATTATATTTTTATTCGTCGTGGCTAATAATTTTAGTAAAACTGGTATTTTTGCACTACCCACACAGCACCATAACATTGCAGCAACGTCTCTGCAATGATGCGGTGCAAGATGGCAATGTTGCAACATAACATTGCAGAGACGTTGCAGGTTCAGTCCTATGTCCGCCTTCGCAATATTGCAGGTGTGTATTTTTGCAAAGTTGCGGCAACATTACGAATATGTAGTCCTGCAACGTTCCGGCAATGATTCTGCAACGAAACGGCAAAATTGTGACAATGATCCTGCAACTCTTCGGCAATATTGCGGTGCGTATCCAGTTAAATGAAACACGCCGTAGAATCCACTCGACGTCATGTACATATTTCGAAAAATTTTCACAAAGTCATAGTTGCTTCAGAATATTGTTGTAATGTATCCACAAGTTTTCACTACAGTATTGCACGACGATGTGCGCGCAATATTGCAGCAATATTGCAGGATCATTGCCAATGGAACATTGCACGGCAACGAAATTGCAATATTGCTGCAATATTGTAGGATCATTGCCACTCTAATAATGCACGACAATATTGCAGGAACGTTCCTACAATATTGCAATGCAACCTGCAACAACGTAATATTGCAGCAACGTCCCTGCAATACTGCTGCAACGAGGTGTGCTGTATGGGTATGGAGGTTAAGATTAGAAACTATTGTCGTAGGTCTTTGGTAATAATTTTAAAAGTTCCTTTAATCACTGAAAATTAAAGTTTCTCTAGTCAGTTAAAAACGCTACCAGTTCTGTTTTTCGTTGCTCTTATTTTAAACCTTGCATCATTTCCAGGATTATATAACACTTTCACTCGATCCACTGTGTTAATTCTTCGACCATCTTTAAAAATCTCTTGAGTAACCTGTAATCTTCTATGTTTCTTAATTTATATAAACTAATTGTCTGTTTTTATTCCATTTTCTTCCACTACCATCTACCACCTTATGACGTCTTGCATTAAAAAAATGTCTCAGATCGGAGTCTATTCCGGAATTCTTTCATTATTATCCATCTCTAGAAACTCCTAAATATGTTGTACCCTTGTTTGCTCATTTTCTGCTTCTAACTTTGCTGGATAAAACATGATTGATCTCATAGGTGTTGGTAAAGCTTTGTTCTACAATGATAATTCCATAGGATGTATCAATTTAGAACTTGAAGGTTCATTTAATAATATAAGGATTATTTTTCACTGACCCATATAGAACGAAATTTTAATCCATTATCAAAGTCAATGTTGACCAAAGACACGAATGCAACTTATTATGCTCTGAAATAAAACTTCTGCCCAAGAAATTACACCGTCGTTATATTATCGAATTATTTTTGCCTTAACTTCACAACAGTAAGCATAATTATTTTAAAATGGATAATAATCGATCTTGCATTCACATAAAATTACTTAGTATTATTCGTGGTACACCTCTACTTGTGACTTGTAATTTTTAGTGTCACAATGACCTATTAATCTAACCAATATAAGCTAATAATGTAACTGACAATAAACTAAACTAATAATATAATTAAGTTCACTTGCATCATTTAACTGATTAATCCTCACATTATTCTCAATCGATATGATTGTGGCTGTGAATAGTGGCCGGCCTTTTCTTCGCGAACATTTCTGCAATATTTCGCGAACATGATTTAGGAAATTACCACATCGCAGATTTCCGTCCAGAGCACTCGTATTTCATGAGGACCACATACGCGAAGTAAAAAAATTCAATTAAATCTCGGTAGAAGCACGTGTGTACGTCACTCATACATTTGCGACCTCGTTTTAAATGAAAATAAAAACGATGATTGCGGATAGTAAAGTTGGGACGTCCAAAGTAAATAAATCATCGAAATTATAAGGGGAGAAGCAAATGAATAAAGTAGGAGAGTAAAAGTAATACCGAAAAGAATGAAAACGAATGTTAATCGGGGGAATAGGGGGTTATGAAATTTGAATTTTGAGATGAATGAAGCGTTTCTTCTTGTATTTTATTCATAACAATTTGTCATAAAAAATGTATAAGGCTCGCAAGGGGAGGACAGGGTGTGGTAGACATCGATTTTGATGGGACTTGGCACGATGGATCTGCATATGTCGAAAATAAGTAAATAGGTGTCCGAGCGTAAGAAATAAAAAAAAATGTTAATTATATTTATAATTTTTTTTTTAACGTCGGGAAATCTTCAATAGACGCCAGGGTAGTGTGGCATTTCTACCCGCGGCCACCATGAAATGTTTAATAATTTACATGTAAATACCTATCTCTATTATTAAGGCAGGATACCACCTTTGCACTTAAAAAAAATTGAAATTTTTTTTTGTTCTCAAAGTACTCTTTCAAGTGTATAGAATCGAAATTCATTCATTAGAAAGGTGGCCGGAACCTTTTTCTTGTGTAAAAACCGGATTGGAGCAGATATATAAATCTATATAAAACTTTAAACGCGTTTTTCTCGAAACGATGTTTTCCAAATCAGCGTGTCAGATTACTCCTACAATTTTCATCGGATTGACTTGAAACTTTGCACAATTCTTCCGATTGGTGTAATCTAACGATTTACGTAGGACTTTTGCTGTAGCGTTGTTATTTTTCTTTTGGTGCGCAATTTTATAAATTTTTTAAACTTTTTTACCCTAAAAAATTGACCTTTTCGTTAAAATGGCCGCCATTTTCTTAAAAATCGAAATTTCGTAAAATCCCTACGTACAGCATTGAACAATATTGTTGTTAATAGGGACATTCTTTGGTTTCTTTTCTAAGAGCCACGTACAGAGCGGAATTTGACACGCCGTCTAACGATGTTTCTCCAAAGGAGTGTATTTTGGCGCCACCTACAAGAGATTATTTTTTACTTTTTCAGTTTCAAAAAATGTGTAATTACAGATTAAAGTTACATTAATGAATGACTGAAACCGATTTTGTTTCTGCGCATTCTTTGTATGCAAAAAAAATTCATGAAAAACGCCTCCAAAATCGCAGTCAAAGGTGGTATCCTGCCTTAATGCCTATTTGCTTAAACGCTCGGGCACCTATTTACTTATTTCCGACATAAATCCATCCTGCCAAGGCTCAGCAAAGTCGACGTCTACCACACCCTGCCCTCCCCTTGTTCGTGAAAATATGCAGAGAACAAAAGAAATAAGAATTAATTTCCAATTTACTAATAGGACAATAATAAATAAATTTTGCGACAGGCTTGTTTGAGTGTGTCACATATTAAACAGCTCCATTAATAATTCCTCACGAAACAGAAGTGTTCTAGAATCTACACTACTATTATTTACGACTAAATTCCTATTATAAATAACAAATTAAAATGGTACCCCCGCGAAATACACCCCGATTCATTATACGCCTTCATTTTATATCTTATACCTAACGAAGATTTAGAAGGTGTTCTTGGAAAATCTGCGGTAACGTAACGGTAGCAGATTTTACCAATGCATCGTGCCATTAAACAAGTCCAATACATGTCTAAGAATTTCGAAGGAAATCCTTCAACCTGACAATTAAATCTCTACCGATGAAGAATTGCTTGCCACTTCTACGAGACCGGTCTAAAAGCGAGTACACTTTGGAGAAGTAATAAGTTTCGAGTAACCGAGATCCCTTCCTCATCCGAAAGTAAAAGGTTCACAGAAAAGATGAAGTTTATTGTTTGAGTTCTCGAATCAACGTATCATCATCTTCGGCTGGCTACCAACGATACAGAACAACCGCAGTATTCAAAGTGCCCAACTTTAATCGGCAGCCGCTGAAGAAACGTAAGATAGTTCGTTCCCCCGGAAATAGTAGCCATAGTATCAGGGAATTAGCTCAAAAGTCTGTATCTCGTAGAAAGTTCGACAGCTAGTTCGAGGAAGTCAATCCACCGTCTAACGAGGCCATCGAGAGCATCGAGGCGTTCAGTTTCGCCTTCCCCTACGCTGGGAGCCGAGATTAGTACCAGGGCTCTGTTCATCCTGCGGTGATGGAATCCGAGCTTTCGTTCGTCCCACTATTCTGCCCTACCTCTCTGTCTCTCTGCTAAACTTCAAAGGCATGTAACTTCTTTAAAATGGCATGCACGAAGTACTCCCGGCAGGCCAAAGTTTATCAACGCGTCCCACTAAGCGTGCCTAAGAAATGGAGTCGCACCAACACGGGTTCGTGAATGCATCCTCGCCGAAGGCATTCAAAATTTTACTTTACTGGGATGGCTTCGTTATTGCCAGTAAGCTGTGCATCGTGTGGCGTTGTTTGGACGTAATAGCGAAATATAAACAGTCAGGTATATGCTATATTTTATTCAGCACGACGGCATTATTAGGTACCAGACTTGGGTAAAAAGTGTTCGAAATAATGTGGTTACATTGTGGGAATACTGTAGAAATTATGAACTACTGAAATTATCTTAAGGGGACCTTCCGGTCTAGAGCCCCAAAAAATAGGTGATTTTTAGGAATTAATTAAAGGAAAACTACTATATATAATTTAATGGGACTTTTTGCATTGTATTAAGGATGTCTTAAGTTATAGAAATATATTTTTTGTTTTATAATTAATTATTGCAGACGGCCCTGGGGAGTCGTTAAAGTCAAGGCGTAAAAAAATTGATCCAAATCGGTGGGACCTGTATCTCCAAAAGTTATTATCCGATTCGACTGAAACTTATTTTATTTTGAAGATTATACTTCTGGCTAGGGGGGAACTAGAAAAAATTAAAAAATGACATTTTTTTTAGAAAATAACGACACTTGATGTTTGAAATCACTTTCCCCTGTACTTTTCGTCCTTTCAACGCCTTTGAAAATTATAAATTTTCAATTTTTTGTAATTTTTCTAGTTCCCCCCCTAGCCAGAAGTATATTCTTCAAAATAAAAAAAGGTTCAGTCGAATCGGATAATAACTTTTGGAGATACAGGTCCCACCGTTTTGAGAACACTGTTTCGAGAAAAACGCGTTTAAAGGTTTACGTGAGCGCCGAGTGCCCGGTTGTTGCCCATGCATTTGCCGCTACTCAAATGCCTATAACTTCTGGAATTTTACGAATTTCAACAAATCCTTTTAAACACGTATTCCTAAAAGGTTGAACATTCGAAAAATGAATTAAAAAAAAATCGACTTTTAGACCGGAAGGTCCCCTTAAGCTTAACTTTGAAGAAGTAAGCTTATTTTGTGCCAAGAGCAAATAAGTAATTTTTAAATAATTTTTCTAAGTAGTTTCCTTAACTGGTTCGAACAAAATGATAAATGATTTTGAGTTTGGAAAACTGCGCTTTGAATCTGTCTATGACAGACGTATGATATTGGCCGCAAATAGTGCAAACTACAATATTGAAGTTTTGAAATATTAACTATTTTTTTAATACTTAACAGCGTTCGCTTTTAGACCTGTTCTGATTTCAAACATCTGCGAGATTATGTTAAACGATTTTATTAAAAATGCACTAAAAACTACAAAACAATTATTTTCTTGTACCACAATTTCGATGGTGTTTCTCACTTGAAATAGAATCGTGGTGCAGAATTAAATTGATTCGTATTCTGTTATGAAATATCCCGCGTCACGATTTTATTTAAAGCGAGACAACACCATCGAAACTGTAGTACAAGAAAATAATTTTTTTATCCTTTATTTTTTGTTTAAATAAAAAAAAAATTTTTAGTTTTTGGAGCATTCATAGTAAAATCGTTTAACATATTTTTGTTTTATTTTCTAGTTTTTAGTATTTTGTGGATTTTATTTTACATTTTTTCCTTTTTTCTTTTCATATTTGATTTTTTTTATAAAAAATTGTATTGTCATCACACCCTCGTACGCCTACAAAGTTTCAAGACAATTGGACTGGTGGAAGTGTGTGAAAATTGAGTTGCCAGATTTGAACCATACACCAAACACCCAACACCCAACACACAGAGGATCGAAGCTAAGTAAAATCGTTTAAAAAGGGACTTGCTTCTCATCCAGGTGTTTTCTAAATGACGAAAAGTATTATATACAATACTTGACTTGTATCGTACACTTCTGAAGAATTACATAGCTATTCGTGCCATGCCCAAAGAAGTCTAAAACTTTAATCAGGGTTTCCAGAATGTTGCTTCTCCTGCTCAATAGCAACTGAGGTACCAGAACCTCATCTTCAAAACCAACGGATGAACGCGTACATGGACGACTGTAACAGATTAGAGATTAGAGGATTACCAAGCAGGCTTTTCCTTAATTGGGATCCTTTTATGTGATCCTGTGCTGCATACCTGACCAACCATGGAGATGGTTCTTCGCGGAGTGTATGCAGATCCAAAAATCCTGGATCTGACGAAGTCTCCTTGAAAACAATTATTAGATTTTTGAAGTTGGAAAACTGCGAGTCGTTTATTTAATAACGTCTAATAACCATTTAGGGCTTAGGGGATGTATCTGGTTCTTTAAGTATTACATGTTTGAAAATTAAATAAGTCACATATACATGAACTATTATTATTTACATATTAGGTAGATGTACATTTAGGACACAGGGTTTTTCTTCGCTAACATTTCTACAATATTTGTAGATATCGTCTGAAGGTAAATCCTTACTAATATATAAAAGTGAAACGTTGTCTGTTTGTTTGTCCTTCTTTCACGCCTAAACGGCTGAACGGATTTCAATGGAATTTTGAATATAGATTAAATACGCCCTAGATTAGATTATAGGCTATTTATAAATATGCTATCTAAAACAATAAATAATAATAATAATTCCCGGGTGAAACCGGGTAACGGGTCAGCTAGTAGGGGAGAGGCTTGCAGGTTGCCACTGCTTGCAGGTTGCCACCCCTGCTGTATTTCAACTTTCTAGCAGTGTCAGAACCTCAACTCTGACTCACATCGACGTTAAAAGAGTAGGTCACTATTTTATAACCTCTGGAGCGGACAGACGCAATAACGCTGTGTTTGCTGAGCGAAGGGTAATATAGTGTTTGTCAAGAAACTGAATTATTGAAATTGTGTGCTTTCCTTGTGCTCGTAAATTGAACATTTTCATCGACAATTTAAGATAACCATACGTACTGTGTTGTCTTTTTTATCTAATTTACATATGCCAAACAGATTTCCAAACATATCATGAATTGACAATTTTTTCTCATATTTTCCTAAAAATGCGTCGGAATGCAAGTTGCCTCCTTTTTTTGGCTTGCAGGTTGCCACCTCTCTCTTTCCCGCTTGTTTACACTCAAATGTCATTGAGTTTGAAGTGAAGTGTTTTTATTGCATTTCAGTCATATTTTGGTTTATTTTTTACATTTTTATAAATTTTTAGTATGGCAGCACGCAGGTCAAGAAAATCTGAATAATATAATTTATTAATAAAACTTAATAAATTTTGAAAAGTTTTCTGAATCAGGTTTTTACCTGAGTTTTTTTACACTTTTAGCAATTTTTTTGGGGTGGCAACCTGCGAGCCAAAATTTCAAGGAGACAATTTTAGATACTTTCCATAATTTGCAGTATAATTTTTCTTTTTCGAGAGTTTGTATGATTTGTAGCTCAGGATTGTAGCTCAACACTTCCTCTTTCCTACTTATACCATAAATCAACGATACGTTAATTTTATGACGAGTTATGATCAAAAAAGCTTAGGGGTGGCAACCTGCAAGCCAAAATTTCAAGGAGACAATTTTAGATACTTTCGATAATTTGCAGTATAATTTTTCTTTTTCGAGAGTTTGCATGATTTGTAGCTCAGGATTGTAGCTCAACACTTCCTCTTTCCTACTTATACCATAAATCAACGATACGTTAATTTTATGACGAGTTATGATAAAAAAAGCTTAGGGGTGGCAACCTGCAAGCCTCTCCCCTATGTAATATATCACGAATTTTATCAGCTGCGAGAATATAATACTAACAGTAACATACACTCCTCAGAAAAATTAAGGGATCGTATCTACGAATCCGAAAATGGGGGCAAGTTCAAATGGTCCTAACTCCGGTAAAAATGGCCCTATCGATATGTTTAAAATATCGTTTGAAAGTTGGAAATCTCTACTTTCAGCTGCTTTTCTAAGATCTTAGCTGTATAGCTTCTCGGCAAAGTTATAGCGATATAAATAGCCCCTTGACAGTTTTAAAAAATTTTGTTCAACTTTGTAATGTCACATGGGGTGAACGATTTTTTTTACACAGGGTACATTTATACCAGTCGAAAGCGAGTACCTTTCTGCGTCAAATCAGTGTTCTGTGGTTGTTGTGCGATTTTTTGGGACTGAGTTATTCAACTTTGAAGCAAATGTCGTTTTTTGGCTTTAATCGCTTTTGGAAAGCGAAGGAATCATCGTAGAACGTTCAACTAAAACGCAATAGAAAGATCAGTCTCTCCTCTTTAAGACGCATTTCTTACTTTTCCGATTTGATTAAGATTTCGGTGTACCATGTACTTTCGAAAATACGCATAAACATTGCGCAAAATCCATTTTTTCTTTAACTCGCTGTATTTCGGCAAGGGGTGACCGGAACATCGCGGTCTTAAGGGGTTAGGCCACCTTGGACGGAGCAAAATTGCAGTCATTTTCGGCATTTTTTTTAGGAAGATAATAAAATAAACAGAAAATTTAATATGAAGCCTGTTATTATATAACTCTCGCCGAAAAAAAAACGTATTTTTTTTCTTACAAAATGGCGGCGGTAGAGCCGTGATACGCAAGATCTTGTGGAGCGACGTTTTCCACGGTGTTCAATCTCACGGCTATACCGTTTGACTTAGAACAAAAAACCAAAAAGATTTATTTTCTGCATGCCTAAAACTATGGAAGTACGTAGCGGTTTTGCGATATCTTGAATATGTTCTGTGCAATTGACACTTTTATAAAAAAAAAAAATGCACTTTTTCTCTCCATGGTCACCATTTCGAGACAAATTAATGTTTCTGGATTTCCCTACGTACTTCCATAGTTTTAGGCATGCAGAAAATAAATCTTTTTGGTTTTTTGTTCTAAGTCAAACGGTATAGCCGTGAGAGTGAACACCGTGGAAAACGTCGCTCCACAAGATCTTGCGTATCACGGCTCTACCGCTGCCATTTTGTAAGAAAAAAAATACGTTTTTTTTTCGGCGAGAGTTATATAATAACAGGCTTCATATTAAATTTTCTGTTTATTTTATTATCTTCCTAAAAAAAAATGCCGAAAATGACTGCAATTTTGCTCCGTCCAAGGTGGCCTAACCCCTTAAGGGGTTACGCCACCCTGAGGCGGCCGAAATGACATCGAAGTTTACGAATTTTTTTCTACGAAACTATGAATGTGACAATTACTTCATTATTATTTATGGTTAGGGCATACATTAAAGGACATATTGTGTGAATTTGACAGAAAAATATTAAAAAATGGCCGATCTATCCGTTATCCTGCAAAACTCCTCCGCCAGGACGCGCGCAGACGGTGTAACGGATTGTGATGCTCAGGATTATCTGAAACTAAAAAACCCATAGTTTTATTGTTCATTGATAAAATATCTATCGTGTAGCATAGGGATTTAGAGAAAAAAACATTTTTGTACAAATGCGAGCAAAGTGAAAATGAACATTAAATTTTTACCAAAAAAGGCAAAATTCAAACAATTACTATAAACAATTGGGATATGGCATAAAAAAAATCCTATGCTACATGATAGATATTTTATCAATGAACAATAAAACTATGGGTTTTTTAGTTTCAGATAATCCTAGGCATCACAATCCGTTACACCGTCTGCGCGCGTCCTGGCGGAGGAGTTTTGCAGGATAACGGATAGCTCGGCCATTTTTTAATATTTTTCTGTCAAATTTACACAATATGTCCTTTAATGTATGCCCTAATCATAAACAATAATGAAGTAATTGTCACATTCATAGTTTCGTAGAAAAAAATTCGTAAACTTTGATGTCATTTCGGCCGCCTCATGGTGGCGTAACCCCTTAAGCTCATTTTAAAGCGTAGGGGCTGCCTAATAATCTTTTACCTATGGCCACTATGTTTAAATATTTTACCGAAGGTATGACCATTCGAACTTACCCCCATTTAATTTTTCAGAAGTATAGTTCCATTAAATTAAACACTAATAACCTTGAAATATCTGGAAAAAAATTAACCTTTCGAAAAATTTATTTTATCGTTGCCTCTGGCTCGTCGTACTGTACAACTGTTTCCTCAAACATATCCTTCCACCTTCAAAACCAACGAAAATAATTCCCTGCAATTTAATTCCCCAGCTTAAATTGAATTGCCATAAAAAAAAAAAATTCATTCTCCTATTTTCATCAATTTTGATAAATTAATTTAAAACACCACTTTACGTTATTTTCATTTTAATTCTACGAGAACGACACAGCACATATATTACTTGTACTGCCCGCAGCTTGAATCCCATAAAAGTTTTCCCTTGCGAAATACAGAAAAATCAAGCACTCGTTACCCAAAGAACTGATCAACGTCTCAGATACCTTGGTGCTTTGATTATCTTTCTTTTAACAATCCAAGTAAAATGGAAAAGATCATCTGAATGTAGGTTCAGGTGTTCCCAGCCGCTAGCAGGTGTGTATTCGAAAGGCACGGACACGTTTCCTTCCCATCTGTTTCTCCGCACATTTCACTTCGTTCAAATGCAGACGCATAGCGGGTGCACGTGAAAAATAATGGGGAGAATCTGCGAGTGTCTATCTACCAGGTCGTAACTGCAAAACTTGCGCGTGTAGACGTAACGATAATGGCTTTGGACTGTTGCGGTTACGAGATACCCTGAAATATACACGTAAGACCCTACATTTGTATAGCTGTATGAATGCTGTATTCAGCCCCGAGCATTGGCAAGGATACTCTCTGTCTGAGGAAGAAAATGCTGCCAGGATAAAGCAGTGTGTGTTAAATGTGGGGTATCAATCAACAGAAATATTCCCTGAATTGTTGGTTGACTTCTTCTAGCATTCTAGGCGGAGCTCGTCAAAAGTGCTTATTTATTTACAAAGAGATTGATGAATAAATATCCTCCGCTTGGACAGAGATGGATGAGAATGATGCCGGAGTTGGTGGCAAATGTGTGTTCGGTATTACTTTATTCTTCTTTCGCAAACTAATATAGATTTCAAATATGAATAAGATTTAACGTTACTGATTAACTACTCAGTTACAATTTATTAGTGCACTATTTAATCGTAAATATTACAAAGTTGCATGTAATTTACCAATTGCATATTAATTGACTTCAGCTTTCTATTACCGTTCTAATAAAAATGATATTTTAGGATCAAATACCTCTGTTGATGTTCTTCATATTTGGGAGCACTTGCACAAATATCAACGTTTTGTTGTAAATAATGCATACCACAAGGGCTTGTCAGTAATAGTGAATACTACTAATATCTGCGAGAGCCAACGGTCGAGTCTTTAAACTTGACCCGAGGAAATACGATATTCCAGTAACACAGATACTCTCCTCCACCCAAATGTTAGCACGTGATCACGAAGCATCTCAGGTGCGTCGATATAGGCATGTTTGTTGAACTGCTAAGGCCGTGCAAAGGACTTTAGCCTATTGCACAATTCTGTGTTTATAATATTAGGTAGATGCACTAGTAACTTCGGTTATGCTTTAGATAGAGGCTCTAAATCCAAGTAAGGCAGGAGCTTTTATTATGTAGATATTTTACAGTAGAACTACCACTATCCGAATTAATAGGAAGACACGATTGTTCGGATAAGGAAATTTTCGGATGGTGGTACAATCACTTTCCTCGTGGCGATTATTCTATATTTCAGAAAGAATAATACAAGAATACTGTTGGAATAGATGGCGCTCTTCGCGACCACCAACTCATCAAGCTTTGCCTTTGTCTTAGAGTGTATTCTTTAACCCTTAACTGGTATCCTGGGGTCACTCGTGACCCCCAAGCACGCAAAATTCGCTGCAAAATTTTTGGTTGTCTAAGTTTGTAAACCGAGTTTCAAATTAATTTTATAATAATAATTTGACTTTTTACGTTTCTATTATTTTATACACTAGCAAAATATACCCGCGCTTCGCTTCGGGCCTAAGAGATATTAAGGACTCCATGGAAACACATTTCAACCCCTTTCACCACACCCTTAGTGGTTGATTAGGGCCAAATCCTGAAATTGGTTTTGTAGTCATTTATGTGGGTAACCTTTCGAAATAAAAAATAAGTTGATATCTAATCGAGCCTGAAAGAAATACAATTCGCCCCCTTAGGGGTTGATTCGAATTTTCACAAAAAAATATATTTAAAATAGAAAATAAATATTTATACTTATTTTAAAATTTTCCAGTTCTTCTAATATTTATTGAATTACAAAAGTATAACAAAATAAAATATAATCTATCTATACAAAACCAAATAAATAAATAAAAAATAAATAAAATCCGTACAATTTTTGAGTTCATTTAATATTTATGGATCCACAAAAATACAACACAATAAAATACACTGCATACAAAACCAAACGAAAAAAAAAACTAAAATAACTAAAATCCGTACAAAATATAAATTATAAATCTTTATTTCAAGTCAAAATGTTCACGTTTTTAATTAAATAATTCATTCATTTTTACATATTCATTCTAGTATATAAAACCAGTTTTTTTAAATTTAAAAGCCGGTTTTCGAATTGTACAAATTTATAAAAAAGAACGGTTTTTAAACCCGGTTTTTAAAAACCGACAAACCCTAGTATTTGAATAACGAGAGCTCGATTACTTATGGCTTTATGGATCCACTCGTAAAGGATCCACACACGAGAAATACTCGCAGGTGTCCGTTCACACGCACTGTACCGTTGGCCGTGGTAGATCAAATACAGTTGCGTGGTCCTGAATGTATATTTGCATTGGTTTTAAAAATTCACTTCACATGGAAACCACGCACTTTTGCTTCTACGATTCAAAAGTAGTTTGAACACATTTATCAAACAAATTTTTCAAGTATATATTAAGGGGTTAGGCCACCTTGGACGGAGCAAAATTGCAGTCATTTTCGGCATTTTTTTTAGGAAGATAATAAAATAAACAGAAAATTTAATATGAAGCCTGTTATTATACAACTCTCGCCGGACAAAAATCGTATTTTTTTTCTTACAAAATGGCGGCGGTAGAGCCGTGATACGCAAGATCTTGTGGAGCGACGTTTTCCACGGTGTTCAATCTCACGGCTATACCGGTTGACTTAGAACAAAAAACCAAAAAGCTTTATTTTCTGCATGCCTAAAACTATGGAAGTACGTAGGGAAATCCAGAAACATTAATTTGTCTCGAAATGGTGACCATGGAGAGAAAAAGTGCATTTTTTTTTTTATAAAAGTGTCAATTGCACAGAACATATTCAAGATATCGCAAAACCGCTACGTACTTCCATAGTTTTAGGCATGCAGAAAATAAAGCTTTTTGGTTTTTTGTTCTAAGTCAAACGGTATAGCCGTGAGATTGAACACCGTGGAAAACGTCGCTCCACAAGATCTTGCGTATCACGGCTCTACCGCCGCCATTTTGTAAGAAAAAAAATACGTTTTTTTTCCGGCGAGAGTTGTATAATAACAGGCTTCATATTAAATTTTCTGTTTATTTTATTATCTTCCTAAAAAAAAATGCCGAAAATGACTGCAATTTTGCTCCGTCCAAGGTGGCCTAACCCCTTAAGGAAATCGAAAATTGTACCATTAGAATCGTGCCAGGTCTAAGTTGAAAATAAGTTTCAGGCCCCCGATTTGGTTGAAATCTTGCATACAACAATTCTATTCTATTGGCAGGGGTTCGATTTTCTCGAAAATTAAGTCTCGGATAAAAAAATATAATTTTTATATAAATGTAAAAAAAAAACTAACTTTATTTATTGAAAGTCGCGGGACGAGATGACACCGAAGGATTTTACTTTTCTCTTTAGGTTACAGGTACCTCCTCTTTTAAAAATTAACTCAATACAATACATGCTTCATTAAAATATTCAAACGGTTATATCTACAATAATTGTAACGCACAAAATAAATTCCGCGACATGCAACCAATAGGGCGCCTGTACACATGCCGGAAGAAACACGTTGCGCACGCGAAAGCCGGCGCTATTTGAAATGGCGGTGTATGAGAAGGTCGCAAGCTAGGTAGATTCGAAGTTACGCACTGAGATAGAGCTGAAAGCAGCTCCACAAGCAGGGATTCGAATCTAGCAGATTCTAAGGAGAGCTTCGGGTAATAAACTTTATCCAGCTCCCTAGGCAGCGACTAAAGTCCTACCAGATGCAAACTAGTGCTCCTGGTTATGAGCTAAAGCGGGCTCCTTAAGCAGCGATTTAAGTCTCACACAATTCAATCATAATGTGCTCGCAGTAAGAGCTCTAACTAACTACTATAGAGCTCCTTCAGGTAGCGAATTCAATTTCAACGTAAGTGTGACCTTAACCGTAAGGTTCTTTGTCTCCACAAGGCAGTGAATGGTTTCAAAGAATAGGATTATAAGTAGACTTCGACGTTAAAGCAATCATTCCTGCTAACAATTGTATTTTATAAATTATGTGCCATATTTTAATATCCGTACTATTAATTACCAGGCCTAATACAGAGATGAAGGTATTCGTTGCTGATTTTAGTACATGAGAAGGTACTGATAAGGGAACATCTCTGAAAGTGAAGTCTCTTTTTTTAGTCCACACAGGTGTAAATTTGTGGAGGATTGAAAAATATTAGACACTTGTATTTTTGTTTCTGCTAATGAGTTGTTTAAATACTGAGAACTCGACGCGCGAGAAAACTCTTCGAAAAACAAGAATCTATATACGAAAAGAACAACGTTAACGTTAAATTTTGTTTCAAATTTAATATTTGAAAAGCAAATAATTGTGAAGGTCAGTACGAAAAGAATTTTACGATAAAGTGTGAAAAAATATTTCAAGTTCAGATTCCTATTCGGTACAATCCGAAATTCTATCACACCTAATTATTCGAATAATCCTAATTATTGGAATAATGTTCGAATATTCGAATAATCCTAATTATTCGAATAATAAGTTTCGAATATTCGAATACTCCTAATTATAAGAATAATGTTCGAATATTCGAATAATCCTAATTATTCGAATAATAAGGTTCGAATATTCGAATACTCCTAATTATAAGAATAATGTTCGAATATTCGAATAATCCTAATTATTCGAATAATAAGGTTCGAATATTCGAATACTCCTAATTATAAGAATAATGTTCGAATATTCGAATATTCTAATACTCCTAATTATTCGAATAATTTTTTAATATTCGAATACTTTCAATCATTCAAAGAAATTATTCGAAAGTATTCGAAATTATTGGAAATTATTGGAAATTATTCGAAATTATTCGAAATTATTCGAAATTATTCGAAATTATTCGAAATTATTCGAGATTATTCGAAATTTTTCGAAATTATTCGAAATTATTCGAAATATTTACTGCTCTACTTTGGACCCGTATTGACTATCCTACTATAAGCATTTTAAGCGATTAAAACGCGTACCTATCTTTTTCTTACAGCAGTAGAAAAGTAATTTTTCCAATTTCTGAAGTTTTCGTTACGAAGGTAACGTCACGCTTGGGTCCAAAGAGCCCCGGTACCGTTGGCCGAGGGTTAAATTAAACGAAACTCGGTTTATCGAGACTCTTATTGCAGAAGCTCCAATACATTTCGCTGCTGACAAAAGGAAGCAGGTCAAAAGAACTTCTTTAGACGCCCACGAAACCTTATCACTCTAATTAAATTGTCTTAAATAAAGCTTTTACTCGATCAGCTGGGTTAATCATTTCTTTCAAGATTCTCACCCTATTCACTAATATCAATTAAACCCTGCACATAAATCTGATTCTTTGAAAAAGTATTTAAAAGCTTCGAGCAACAGCAAAGAAACGACGCCAAAGATGCGGTTATATACCGGGGAGCCAAAAGGAGAAAACATTCTACTGTATCTAAGGGAAACAAATTTATAACCTGTTTTCTGATGTTCTTCGTATTAAACGCGAAACGAGACAAGAACCAGACGGTGAAAGATTCATGGGTACGTTTCTTGCAGTTACGTCTATCGCTTTTTGCTCGCTGGTTAACTTACCGGAAGACGAAATTCTTCGCCTCACTATTTCAGCAGATGAGCCCCGCACAATTTTGTATTACAGCTACATTTTTCGTTTCTTTTCAACAATACCTTTATTTGCTGCGTACGGCTGTTTTGTCAACGTTCTTATGATAGAATTGTGTGATAATATTAGAATTTGGAAAGTTTGTGCATCTAATTTACATTTAACAGATTATTAATTTTCACAAATATTAATTTTCCTGTCGACTTGTAATCGATTAGGTGGATGGCCCAAGGTGTTTAAAAACGTTGGCCGGTTAACTTACGTGTAACTTATAGTGTTACAGCTACATGGAAGTTGCGAAGGTTTCCTTTTTAATAATAAAAAAAAAACTTAGATTTTGTGAGCTACTTAAACAATTTGACTTTATTTTTCGTTTTCATTTTCATTTATTTGCAAAGAGTGCTATAGTTTAAATAAATTTGTACAGAGAAATAATTGAAAAGTTTTTGTATGCAGTCGATACAGTTAAGTGAAAAAGCATTGTTGCAATCATAGTCGAAGGAAGTATTAACCGTTCAGGAGCCACGAACACTTTTTCGCTGGAATGGGACTAAAAAATACGGGAAATATCGAATGGATACGAGGATACTTGAGCTAAAAGAAAATCCACTGTTCAAAAATCATATCAACCAATTATTTTAGAAAAGTCAAGAAACTGCAGATAATGATAGAAATGATATTAGTGAATACTAAAAGTAAAAACTACGCAACCTTTCACATTATTATTGTTCAATATTTTTCTTGTAAAATGACAGTGTAATAAACAGATGAAGCGAGTCGCATTGTCTTTGATATAAAATATAATAGGCACATAATAATTAATTCATACTGCGATATTTAAAAATTCATTTCTCCCTTTCTTCTGGTTGTTATAAAAATAAATTTGATATACTTTTCAGCTAAATACCTTTGTTGAAGATTCATTAATCTTTTGGAGTGATCCTGCAAAAGTAAGCTTCTTCATTGTCACGTTATTGTTTATAAATATGAGAATTCTTCTGCGTGCAAAGCATTTCACGTAAATAGGCATTGTGCATCGACGACGATACGTTAAGGTAAATGAAGCATTACTCGCGTGTGTATCCATTTCGATTTAGTGTCGCAATGACGGGGAAATTTATGGAAATTACACAACCAGTCATTACTATTCCGGCTTGTATACATAGACGCCATAAATAAGCGAATAAAAACTTAATCATTTTCGCTCAGAAGCATTCGCTAGATCGTGGCTAATAAATTCTCCGTGGTGAATTCAGAAAACATTCCTTCCATTTAAAATTCACTAGAACAATTGTCACAGGTTTTGGAAATTATAATATTTATATATATATATATAATAGAAGTTGTGGATTCAATTATTACCTAAACATAATTTTATCGTGAAACTGTGTAGTATAATCTTCACAATAATGTGCAAGGTGGATCACGCAACGTTTTTTGATTGCAATTAAAAAAACTATTAGAGTAAAAATTTAAGTGGTTTAAATAGTGACTCTCCTATGATCATTTTTTTTCACAAGTGCAAAGGTAGATTTGCACTATGCAAATATACATTGGGTCTAAATGCAAGCAGACATTTCTTGGAAATAAATCAATTCTGGTCTACATCATGTGTATAACAGTATGTGGATAAATTGATGAGGAAATTAATAAATTCTACATATATTGCATATAATTCAAACGCAAATGGAGACGAAGCGTAGTAAATAGGGGATGCACGATTACGCATTTATTCGTATTTATTATAGCTTTTCCATCATTTGTAGGATACCGAATTATTTATTAGTATCACTTCAAGAGTTGCCGTTTTCCGTGAATTTATGATTCATCCAATTGAAGACTGCTGCAAAATAGGAGACATCTCCATAATCTGCTGAAATTGGGACATACAGTCGCGGCGGAAAGCAAGTTGACACTCTTTAAAATCGCATAACTTTTTTAAAATTGGTCCAAACGACTTGAGTTTTTTTTAGAACCTAGCGGAATTAGTTATCTAGGTGACGTGTTTCGTCGTTTTGAAAAAAATTGCAACTAGTCGGAATAGCGATGAAAATAGTGAAGGTCGTTTTTCAAATTTTTTTCCGAGCCGAATAAGGGCGAAAATCGCTGAAATTCCCGAAATCAGCGACAAGTGAATCTTTAAACAATTTGGTGCAAAAAGGTGCAAAAAGCAATTTTGGAAAATTCACCCTACCATAAAGAAAACATATTTTCCCTGTGTAACAGTGCTAAGTTAATATTTATATTTCAAGCGAGTAAATCACTATGAAATTATGCCTAAGAATATTTCGTTAACACTGTTTTCGGTAGTTTTGAAAAGTTAATACATTTGGAGCCGCCTCCTTACGGCAAAGTCTCCAATTATTGTATCCTTCCGAAGTAATAAAGTAGAGTCGAGGTGTGGAGCTTTCGCGAAGCTGGACTAAAAATGGAATTGAAATCCATAGTGATCGAGGGAGACGTTTCGAAGGAGGTGCGGCTCTCTCCCTCCGCCGCCATCCTGGGAACGAGTTTTCCGGAGCGGCGGAGTTCTCAGTCAGGAATTACTATCGCGAAATCTCATGGCAGGATGTTCGTTAGCAGGATTTCTTTCCCCCTTGCCGACCAGCTGGCCACTCGACTCGAGTGCATTCTTATTCATCCGTTTTTCAGTCATTGTCGGAATCCTCTTCCTCGGGCGTGATTCATCATTCGTTTCAGGATTCATGGCCCTCCGAGGAGCCGGGCTTCCGTTCCGATTGAATAGGAGGAATTACATCCCCCAAAATCTCCTTCGTTTTATTGAATTTTAAGAAACGCTTCATTATTTTCCACCGCTCTTCCGTTTTATTTGCGAGCGCTGCCGAGACGGTTCTATAGTCCTGCATCGTCTGGGTACGTTACAGTAGCATTGAAACTTATTTTATGGCTTCATCAAGTAGCTTTTGTGGGTTGACGAAAGGCATGTGTAATAGGGTGGGCCGAAAAACCCAAATTTTCGATACTCGAAACAACCTGGTTCGGAAAATTTCCCTTTGGGGAAGCAAAACCGAGGCAAAAAAATTTTGAAATCGTTCAATATTCGACCCTCGCGCGTCGGGGTCAAAGTTTTTAATTTTTCACCACGTTTGGCGACTTCTGTATATTTTTGTAAAAGTTTTGAACATCGGAAAATATTATTTGCGAACATAAACACTTGGAATTGTGGTAGATTTTATTTATTTACTTAATTAGATTTTATTTAAAGTCACATATCACCATGGAAATCGGTAGTGCAATACAAGAAAATAATTATTTTTTACTTTTTAATGCATTGTTGGCCAATTAAATAAAATCGTTTCACTTAAAAATATTCTTTTTATATATTTTTTTTTTTTAACATGTCCTCTGGTAATATATACCACATAAATTCAAAACCTCTGGAATTCAGAATTTAAAAATGAATTAAAATAACCCACTAATGATTAATAAATTTAATAATTTCATAGGAAATACAAAAAACTAGAAACATCTCATAATCAATAAATTTAACATTAAAAATGTTCTTGGCCTCCTCCAACCAAACCGTTAAATAATTTGAAGCTAATCTCCTCAAATTTAAGTCAACGCTAAGTTTTTTGATATCCTCCAACCCAATTACAAACCGTTACGTAATTTTGAAAGCTAACCGCCTCAAATCTAAGTACCATCAAAAATATTATCCTCCCACCAACCTTATTTTTTATGGTGCATAATTTGAAGCTAATCTCCTCAAATTTAAGTCAACGCTAAGTTTTTTGGTATTCTCCAACCAAATTACAAACCGTTACGTAATTTTGAAAGCTAACCTCCTTAAATCTAAGTAGCAGATAATGATAATCCCACCTTCAATCGCCATTAGCTTGTCAATGTAAACATTGACATATAGCACAGTGAGAACAGTCTTTAAAAATTGAATTTCAAGTCGTCGAGCGACCGAACTGAATTTTACTAAAGCCCAACCCGATACGCTCTTATTAAAATTTCGGCTCCGAAATCGTCGAACCCGACAACACGAGGACGCGCTACAGATTAGAGCTATTATTTTTGCCCGGGTATCCGGGTACCCGGGTACTCGAGTACCCGGTGAGACCCCGGGTAGAAAAAAATTACTCGGGTGCCCGTGCAATACCCGGCTACCCGGGTAGACAAAAATTACCCGGCTACCCGGGTAGACAAAAATTACCCGGCTACCCGGGTAGACAAAAATTACCCGGCTACCCGGGTAGACAAAAATTACCCGTGTGTCCATGAGATACCCGAGTAACTGAAGTGTGATGAGATAGTTGAGAATTTCGATTTGACAGCATATTCCGTTCATTACTGAGGTTAGCCGAAAATGATCGAAAGTCGAAAAAGGATCGGCTGTCAAATCGAAATTCTCAACTATCTCATCACACTTCAGTTACTCGGGTATCTCATGGACACACGGGTAATTTTTGTCTACCCGGGTACCCGGGTAGTCGGGTATCCTACGGGTACCCGGGTACCCGAGTAATTTTTTTCTACCCGGGGTCTCACCGGGTACTCGAGTACCCGGGCGGGCGGGTAGTAAGAGCTCTACTACAGATACCGTAACGTGGCCGGTGTACGAAACCAATGATTTCAAACATCCTGCCGCTTTGCCCTAATTTCGAGTTACATTTCATTCACGCAGCTGCGGGACTCTCCCGGAATCGACGCGGAACGTGTCGTTTGGTCCCCAGCTGGTCCCCAATCAACGTCGTCTCGCTTATCAAACTTCCAGCTCACGACATGCGGACGAAACGGACGGATTCAGGTGCCTATCTGGCATTTGCATTTGAACTCGGCGATGTTCGCTGGCCGCCGCAATAAGAATGCTCCCCTAATTTTATGCCACTTGAATATTCACTTCCAGAGCGATGTGCACTGAGTACTAACCCCTGCTCTCTTTGCTTCCGTCCCAGAATTTACAGGGAGGAGATTTTGTGTTCCTCAAATTAATTATGAAATAAAACATTGCGCTCTGATATTCGTATGTACCTAGTCAGGTTGGCGTTCTATCACTCACATTTCTTTCCGAAGATAGTGCAATCCTTTTATATGGTAACACAGTGTAAACATATCTCGCAAAGTAGGCGCTAAAATTTATCGGTTATGCACTGAATTAGTACCAGGGGGCTGCCACTCTCATTTGCGGTTTTGTGACAGTGTTTCAACTGCCACCTAGGCAGTTCCAATTTTTTCGAACTAAAATTCAATATGGCCGTCCAACATAGTCTGGGAATCCAGTAATAATCTATTAATTGCTGCAACAATTGTTGTATTTTGATCGCAAACCGTACTGAGGATGATAAGTCCTGTTTCTTCGACAGCTTTTACAACAGTTTTGCCGCAGTGCATCAACTGATTTGAGGACGTCTTGCAATTTGTGAAATAAAGCAGTCAGATCAACAACAGACTAACCTACAATTCTTTCGAAATTGAATTAGTAGCAATAACGTATTCCAATAGGCTCTACTAAGCATATAAAATAGGGGAAAAACATTTTTTAACGTGGGTTGGTCCGTTGTTGCTCTGACTGCCTGAAATAATAAGCAAATGGGAGTTTCCAGTTCGATACGGTACCTTTTAGCATAAACACTAGTGCATGGCCATATTGAATTTTAGTTCGAAAAAATTGGAACTGCCTAGGTGGCAGTCGAAACACTGTCCCAATACAGTGGGTCCAGGGACAGTGTGGCCAATGAGCCGGAAGCCGCCATTTTCAGTTCCAGCCAGGTCAAGCGCGCGCGATATTTGAAAAGCGTGGAATCATGTCTTATATAGTGACGTGTATGTATAAACTTAATATTTAATTTTATTAATGAAAAGTTAGATAAATATTTTATAGTTTATATCAGTTTCTAATTATATATAAATTATATATGAATATATAATTATATAGTTTATAATTATTAAAAGCTACTTAAAATATAAAGTATAAAATATAATATAAAATATAAAAAATAAATGTATGACTTCTAGTTCGAATACATTATTAATCATAGTATATTACATAGTAATTATATTCAATAATTTATTAAAAAATATGTAGATACACGTGGCATCTCAATTTTTGACAGCTTACCATATTTGACACTCGTCAGGTTATAACCTGACTGTAAGCTGTCAAAATTGGGAGTAGCCAATTTGACAATGTGTAAGTATATGTATATGTATACTGATCTATACATAAGAGCTGCCGGAAGTTGCCTGAAAATGGCGGCACCAATCAGCGGCGAGGAACACATTGGCCACACTGTCCCTGGACCCACTGTATGTCCCAAAATCGCAAATGAGAGTGACAGCCCCCTGATTAGTACCTAAACATATGTAGGAAGAAATACTGCAATTGCAGCGTCGTGTGATCAACAATTGCAGAAAGGAAAGTATTTTAGAGAATCTTAATAGTGTAAAAATTTATTGGACAGCCACAATTTTACGTCGCATTCGGAGAAGGTAAGTTTAATCATTTGGCGAATGCAAGAATAAATATAGGGCACTGTTGATGTCTAAACCAGAAATAAACTTGGAAACAGATGTAGTTTCACATAGAAATTTGTTTCACTGATTCTCACAAATAGTAATTGCACAGAATCCTGAAGAATCGTGGCAAAATTTTAGTGAAAAGTACCTGAAAAACTAACCTGCTTTATATTTTTTTTGTGGAGTAACGGCATGGTGATCCGGCTTGCTAATGGCGTATGGCTGTTGTTTACACTTTCTGCCGCTAGGGGCGATTGTAACTGTCTTAGGTTAGGTTAAAAGAAACAGCATGGGCACGATTTAGGCGCAGGTACGAATTAGGCAAGTTTACCCTATATTTTGTAATCTTGAGCTCTGAGTTTTATACCGTGTGTTCCATAACATATGGGCATAAGGATGAACGAGGCACGTACAAATAATAGTAAATGTTCACACAAACGTTTGCTCTATCTTTTTATCCCGAGTTACAAACCTCCCTACCAGTGGCGGATTTAAGGGGGAACACCACTGTGACGGCCGGAAAAGTAAGCCCTTTTGAAGAATTTTTTTTCAAGAATAATTTACTGTTTTCATAGAAAATTTTTATTATTTATTTTTAGTACGCTGTCTTAAGAGACTATACAAAAAAAATAGAAAAACGTCCACAAATTTTTATATATTAATTAATCTTCTAGACCTCCCCACGCGAGCTGGTCGAATGTGTAACTATGGAACAGCAGGTCTGAAATTAAATTTCATTTTTTTTTTAAAAACTATATGAGTGCAGTTTCCGTTGTACGTACGGATTCTTTGATTGAAAATAAATTTTTTTAAATACGCTCGAAAAACTGTAAATCTTATTCGCGGATTTTCGAAAATTTTCTTCTAAAGCGCACCATTTTTACAAAAATAATTTGTTTCCGAAATCGGTATGCACAAAGGAAATTACACTCATATAGTTTATAAAAAAAAATGAAATTTGATTTCGGATCTGCTGTTCCATAGTTACACATTCGACCAGCTCGCGTGGGGGCGTCTAGAAGATTAATTAATATATTAAAATTTATGGATGTTCTTCTATTTATTTTTTTTGTACAGTCTCTTAAGACAGCGTACTAAAGTTAGGTAATAAAAATTTTCTACGAAAACTGTAACTTATTCCTGAAAAAAAATTCTTAAAAATAGCTTACTTTTCCGGCCGTCACAGTGGTGTTCCCCCTTAACAGGGCGGCCGATGAGCAGTTGCCACTTGGGCCCCTCCAGGGCCCCATCCTTAAAAAAAAAATATGATTTTATCCAAACTATATTCTTTTTCTGTATTATTACACTGAGCCCGTTTTCAGTAAACTACCGCTCTACTTTCCCGAGAAAAGGGCCCCTGCTCAGAAGGCCCCCCTAGGGCCCCGTCTTCAAAAACAAAAATTATGATTTTATCCAAGGACTATATTGTTTTCCTATACTTTTCTGTACACTTGCCCCCTTTTAGTAAACTACCTCCTCATTTTCCGGAAAAAGTGGGCCCCTCAAAACGTTCGCCACCTGGGCCTTTTTTCTTAAATCCGCCACTGCTCCCTGCAATTAAATAATTCTCGTTGCAAACGAAGCTATCGTAGCATCCTAACAAAAAGTACTGGAAGTGACTGCGATACCTTCACTACGATTCCAATCCGTACCTACTTTGTTCACAACCAGAATCAGCCTAACAAAAATAACAAGGTCAGACAGAACAAAGAGAGTTACCTCTCTGTGCCTAATTCCTCCCTAAAGTTATGCTCCCAGTTACAACTCTTCCCAGACATCTTACATCTTTTTAAAGTAGATGCGCATAACGGCAAGTACATTTAACACCTGTCACTTGCCATTATTATTATTAACAAACCTTTCTGGGCTCGCGAATAATACATTATTATCTGCCCCGTGAACGGTTGCACGAGCAGCGTGTCGGCACCGGCACTCGGTATTTACATACGTATATACACGCGGGCGCTGTGAGAAGCGGGGGTGGTAAAAATTGACGAAGTCTAGGAGGCAAGGGCCAGAAAATGCCCGGGGCGATGCCTAATGAGCTTCCTGTAGCATCGAGTCGTCTCCTCTATGGCTGCCATTCAGGACCCGTGACAGCACGGTGATTCAGAATTCCAGCCAGCGAGATCCGTGGCAGGGACGAGGCTCGCAAAGCCGGGTGACAATCGGCAGCTACCATGGCTATTGTTTTCGCCGGGCCCGGCCGGGAGCCGGGGAGACTTTCAAAACGTTTTAATAACCCGTTCTTCCCTTGGATGCTTTTCTGTTTTTTCTTTCGCGCTCGTTTCCTCCTTGAGCGAGTTCGTAAAGCTGACTTGCGTGGCAAGTAAGACGAGCCGGTAATTATACGTGCTGGGTCTCGGAACTTATAGAGGCTGCGAGGCTTCCTTTTAGGCTCCTCGCGGACCCTGCGACGAGGCACGAGCAAGATCTTGTCGGGATAACTTCCCGCGGTTACCGATGTCCCATGCAAATGCACTTTCAATTTAGATTTTTGCACCCCTCTGATTGAGACGGCGTCGCTGGTTAATGAGTATACGTTTCGCGGAGAGGAAGTAATTATCACAGTCCTGCCAGGGCAAAACTCTTTTCAGTGTTTCAGCTGTGTTTAATGTACATATTTTTGGGTGCTGAATTCGAAATGCACAATAAATATCTGATACCACATCGACTACGGGGGGGGGGGGGGGGCTTGACGACTGCCATCGCGGTTGGTACAGGTAAATGTGATAGTAGAACTTAGGTACTACACTGCTGAACAAAACTGAAGGATCACTATACGGGAGGAGCGCTAATAAGGTGATTCTTGGGAATTTTTTTTCTAAGAAACTGTTCAGCGGATCTTTTCCAAACTTTCCGGGAATTTTAGTCCACATTCAAACGATAAAATTTAATTTTTTCGGTACAAAGTGTTCGGTAGAAATGGAGATATACTATGAACATGTTCGTGGGGACTCGGGCGCCGGAGTTGCAAATTTGTGGTTATGTTGGAAGCCTCAATTCGTCACTGAAATAAAAAAACCAGGGATTTTCTTATTTCTCGTACAATTACATTGTCGATGGACCTAAAACTTTGATAAATAAATTTAATTGAACAACTCTTTTTCCATAAATAGTATAAAATATCTTGGGGCAGAATCGTAACTTTTTCTTTGAAGTTCTACCAATTTGCCAACTTTTAACTTTTTTTTTCGTTTGTTAGGTTCATCGACAATGTAATTATACTAGAAATAAGAAAATCCTTGGTTTTTTTAATTCAGTGAAAGTTTTGAAAATATCCGCTTAACAGTTTCTTAGAAAAAAATTCCCAAGAATCACCTTATTCCTAGAGTCCTAAACAGGGCTTCCCCCTTAATTCCCCGAAAATTTTGGTCATATTTAAATGGCTGTATCTCCACGAAAAGTGGTCGCAAGAAATATTCAAAAAAATCATTAACGCTTGAAATTTCTAGTTTCTGAATCAAGGACTCAAATTTTGTCTTCATCCATTATGATACTTTGTTATAAAAACGAAACGCAGAAAACGAAGTTTCGAAAATTTCTGTCCAATTTTGACAAATAAAACTTAGACTTGTGTATATGATTTCTGTACAGTACCTCGCGACTCGCAATTTTTCTGTGATATCCGCGTATTTGTCTAGGTTTTAATAAACGCGAAATTAAAGTGGAATTAAAACAAATTAAAATTCTTGTTGCGAAACCGCAACAGACATGAAAGAGTGCACGCGGCGCCTTAATGAAAGCATGTCCCTCTGTACGCGAAGTCGAGATGGAAAAATTGATGTTTCAACGAGGGAATATAATATTTATGTCAGAATTGACTAGTTACTTATACAGTTACAAGAATAAAATTTCCGTTAAAAAGGTCTATAATAAATTGGGAATATAAAGAAAACTACAAAGATGTTGTACATTTTAAAGTCGTACATATTTCCAGTTTCAATTGTACAATGTTCTGCTGTCGAATGGTGCAAGTATTTATCCTTTAGAATACTTTCACAGGTGTTGTTGTTTAATAAGATTTGAATCGAATATTCCATTTTTTTTTTTTTTTTTTTTTTTTTTTTTTTTTTTTTTTTTTTTTTTTAGTAGAATTAAGGACTTTATTATGTTTGCTAGTATTTTCTTGTAAATAAAACGATGAAGTTCTGCATGGAACTTAATCGTGGAGTGCTTCGAATATTAGACGAACAGTTTAAAAAAAAGACTTGAGCCCTTTAACAGAGAATATATTTTAATTAAATTGTATAGACATTGCATATAATTGATAATTGTGAATAATAATTATTACATTATTAACACCACACTTTTGTGTGCCCATTGAAATATTCTGTATCTGTGATCGGATTTCTCAAACATTTGAAACATTGAATATTTTGTTTATTACAAAATTCATAATTCGTACAGTCGTTTAAAAATTATATTAATTACTCATTTGAATCAAAATAATTTTTCTTTTGTGCTTCATGCAAACGAAATTTATTTTATGTAACTGCAGTAATAATAAATGCTTTCTGTCCGAATGCAAATAATAGTTAGTAATTGGTAAGAAAAAATTTTAATTGCTGCGCACGAAGACGAGCAAAAGTTTTCCACTGTTCATTGTTTCCTTTTATACAATGACGCATTTTTTAATTCAAGTTCCGCTCCAATTTCGTGGCGCATTTAAACCCCGATGCTGCAGCGACTCTGACTTCTCTCTTTATTATCATGCTTATGATGCATTTGTCGACAATATAGATGTCGCGTGGCTGTTCATTACAGGGCGCGACGAGCACATAATTACAGAACTATATCTCTCTAATGTACAATCCGCGTGTCCATAGTTCCGTCCAAAAGCATAAATTACGGGGCAATTGATTTGTATACACAATTTTGTGGAACCGTCCCCGAAATAATTGCTTGGGTCATAAATATTAGTATAGAAATTCCCCGTTGGAATAGCTGTTGGTACAGTATACCGCTAGGGAATTTCTCGAGAGTTAGTGTTGTAATCAAAACAATGCACGATTAACGGGAACGGGTTTGCTCATCACTTTGCTATTGGCGTTTCAACAAAGAATTTGTTAAATTGCAAAAAAAAAAAACCCTAGTTTCTAAGGCTCCGTTTGCATAAAAAGGAAGCCTCGTTTCGAAGAAATTAGTCTGTAACTTCGGTTTATCTTTACACGAGAATTCATTTGGAGTTACAGAATATTTAATACTACATTCTTACCCAATTCTTATCGAAGTACTTTCACGAAAACGAAGACTCCCGCAAGAAAAACTTTCAAAAACTCCTTCTCTATTGTACCCATGGACCTGAAGGACAGTGCATAAGCTAGGCTTATGGACGCGGGGGTTGAAGCGAATGACGGAAGGGGAATCGACCTCTTCCAGCCGCTTTTTGCGGGACGACTGGTGGTGCCATCTGTGCCATACCGTGGAAAATTTCTTCTGGCAAAACCAATATATACCAATTTTTAACCTTCAAATACAATACTTTTACTATTTTATTAGAAAATTTGATATTACTTACGTAATTTCGAAAGTATCCCAAATAATAAGACAATTATATAAATACACTACACACATACAAGTAACTTTGCAATGCTTTTACACTGTTTTGCACCGTTTTCCACCGTTTGCACAATGGCGTCACAAGGCTATACCAATGGAGGACGCTATTTCTAAAACTTATATTCGGCTGTAGAGGACACCACCAGTCGTCCCTCACATCGCAGCCCCTTCCGTCTTTCGCTGTAACCCCCCGGAACTAGGCACTGTCCTTCAGGTCCGTGATTGTACCACTCATTGCGGGACACCCTGTATGTAGCAAATGTTCGTAATACGTATCGTTAATTATTATACGTCCCGTTACATACACCTAGACATTACGTTCCCCGATCGTGCGTCATCTGTTTTATTAAATTAATTTCAGGTTTCCTTATCGCTTAAGCGGGGATTGCGCCTTGTTGGGCCGAGAAATAGGTAATTCTTTGTGAATTTTTGGTACGAAGACGGTTTGACAAATGAATTTGAGGTTAGGAGGTATGGGTGGTAGTAGATTACCGCCATATCTGTCACCGTTCCTTTTTTATTTAAAGAAGTTTTCCCGATTTTGAGGCGAAACCTTTCTCAGACTCAAATCAGGGCGCTTCATCTTCTTCAAAAGTCTGCCACTTTAATATATTTTTATTTTTCTTAATGCAGCTACTACCACCCACAGCCACATTCATATAATAGATTAAGAATCTCTTTTCCTTTTTGTGTTTCGGATAACCCTTGCAGTACTTTTCGTCAACGCCAGGGCCATCCGATTATTTTTCACCGCTCTCTCTGTATCCGCCATGCTTTTTTTCACTGTCACACAAAAATTCGGAACAATAGTTCAAGATACAATAAAACAGCCTGCCAAACCTCAAATTAATTTGTCGAACTGTTTTTGCACCAAAAATTCACAAAGAATTACCTATTTTTTGGCCCAGCAAGGCGCGATCGCTCCTTAAACATTTGTTCCTTCATTTTCCGGCTTGGGGGCTACCCGGGTGGCCAGGGATTCTTTGTGGCCAAACACCTATAGGAGTGGTGGTAATTGGCGCGTTAACTGACGCTAGCGCCAAGGCGGCCAAGTGGCGCCAACGCGAAGTCAACCACGGCCAACCAGCGTCGACAACCTATTTCCCGGCGACGCTGGTTGGCTTCGCGTTGGGGCCACTTGACTGCCTTGGCGCTAGCGTCAGTTCACGCACACCTTACCACCACTCCTGTAGGTGTTTGGCCACAAAGAATCCCTGGCAACCGTGGGGGCTACGTACACTACCCTTAATTGTTATTAATATTACGATTAATACTTCGTAGGCTTGCCTTTTCCACGAACAACAGCTTGTAATCTGTTTGGCATTGGATGCATTTTAACTAACTCTGATGACATTTTATTGCATTCCTCTTTCAGGCTCTTTGAAGATGATCTTTTGATGTAACATGGTGTTTTGCACAAGAGATTACCCGGTTCTACCACCCGCCTTGACCCACCCTGTATAGCATGCCTATACAGCAGCGTACAATTTCATTAATTTCTGTCCCCTATGCTTTACTTCTCTTTCCCTTGTTACCTCTCCTCTATGTAACCTCAAATTCTTCCATTTATGCTATCCTTACGCTTCCCCCGGCTGTTCCATCTACCTTTCTCCACACTTCCGATTTCACCCGTCCCGCCTCTCGCGCGTCCTCTCATCGCTTTTGCCGATATACGATGCAGAGAGGTGCATTACCGAGCTCGCATCGCCTGAATTTCCATCTGCTTAGCAGCGGAATCCGCTTTACGTTCCGTTAGACAGAGGAGTGGTATTGCCTACCGATATATCAGTAGCGGGTCGGAAAAGCGGGGCGAGGGAGCAGAGCGTGGAAAGCGGGCGGTATGACGAGACGGAAGAGGCGAGAGGCGAGACAAAGAATCCTACGGGGACAGTAATTTTTGCCCCTCCATCAAACGCTGATCACTATTATACCTTGTCGACTTATCGCATGGTAAATCCGGAATGAAGTTTTCACAGGTGAGTTACGCGACAGCGGGCTAAGCGATTCTATAATTCTTTTGACTAACGCTTCGACATTTGCTCCGTAATAGGAAAATATTATTGCGAAAATTGATGGCTCACTGGCTTGGCCAAAATAAGTTGGCTACGAGTCATTTTAGCAATCATATTGCTATGAAAATTGCGCGTGCTACGTAAATTTCGGTGTTGGTATGATCAAATATTTCTAGTAGGTACCTACTGTATGCAGCTGCAGTTCGTGAAACCCCAAGCGGAATAGCGAACTATTCCTTCTATGGCTAACTTCCTTCCAGTAGTTACAAGCAAATACGCGAAACGACGGTCATGGACATTGATACAAGTTTGTAAGGGGCTACTGCAACAGCATCGTGTTCCATTGGAATTTCAGATATAATTGTACACGTTGTTAGGATACGTGCTACGATCAGTCCGAACATCCGCGTAAACATTCCCTTGCAGCAGAAGGAACTACCGTTCAGAATCAGAATTTGCTGTTAAATATTTCCATTTATAGAAAAATTGTCTTTAAATCGAATTTTAAAAGCTATCAAAGCTTCACGTTACTAATTTCCATATAAGTTTAAGACTCTCCGTATCGCGTGTACCACCCGTAACCCACGCTGAACTATACTTTCAGGCGGTTTGATATTTTGAGTATAAGCAGAAAATATTTTATAATATCATCAGCTGATGCATAATTATCTATCTTCTATTTTCTGTCTTCTATAAATATATCATATATCATATATCATATATCATATATCATATATCATATATCATATATCATATATCATATATCATATATCATATATCATATATCATATATCATATATCACATATCACATATCACATATCACATATCACATATCACATATCACATATCACATATCACATATCACATATCACATATCACATATCATATATCATATATCATATATCACATATCATATATCATATATCATATATCATATATCATATATCATATATCATATATCATATATCATATATCCAGCTCAAACCGTTGAAACTAGAATCATGAAATTCGGAGGGTATATTCGTTTTACGACCTAGGTGCTCGATAAGAATTTTTTAAAATTCCATCCCTAAGGGTGTGAAAAGAAATAAAATGTATTTTCTCGGACTGTTTAATATCTCTTAAGCCCGATTAAATATCAACTTGGTTTTTACTTACAAAGGTTAGATACCCACACAAATTCCTAAAATTCAACATATACATATATAAACGTTCGTTAAACAAAGGTTACTTAACAAAAATTACATAAAAAAACAGATATAAAAGTAATTCCTTTTCATTATTCTACCGTAGCGAAGCACAGGTATTTTGCTAGTTATATGTATATAATGTGGTTATCGCAGCTTTGCGTCCCCATGTTATGCAGCGTGAACCGAGTAATTTTGTCACAGATGCCACGGTTTTGAAGTATCTTTGACGTGACGACATTAGATTCTTTCTATATATTTTTTTAAATCAGTTTTCAAGTTCACCTTCAACGTTTTTATGTACAACCCTACAGTTCTTTTTTAGACAAATTCAACGAGCTTAATAAAAAAAACAACTTCCTTTGTTCATTTCACTTCTCATGCACGCTTTTAAAAAATTAGAGGAAACCGTTGTTTCGAGGAGCACGGGTAATTAGGGAAAATTTGCGGCACGAATTTTTCGCGTACGTTCATGTTATTCCTACAATTTCACTGGAGATCCTGCCCTTGAGTAATTTCACACGCGGCACGTGTGACGATTAAAAATAATATTTCCACTTTGTCCGGCTTTATGTGCAAACAATGCAGAACCGCGGCACATGTGACCCGTCCTCCACATAAATCTGCGTAATTTTAAGTGGCCACGATAAAACGATATGCCAGGGAAGAAAAAGAATTGCTTACGTAGGTATTCTTAAACACTCCTCTTCACACGGCAATTGGCAATTGACACGTTTTCTATTAAATTGATTTATTTTGCGGACCGTGTAAAAATTTATGTCCGCGAACATGTAGTACAATTTAATACGTGTAGATAAAACCTCCGTTTCCATATAATTGTGCAAATATTGTTATTTGCCTTGTAACAGTAGTTATTTATTTATTTATTTATTGCTTTAAAGCACATGTGGTTTATATAACAAATATAGTATAGATTTAATTTATAAAACATGCAATGTACAAATTACAAGCTACCAGTTTACATAATACCATTTACAGTATTTAATATTTATACCTTACTTGGCACCACCTTGCATTACATTTATTAAGAAAATTGTAGGATAACTATAATATTGCAGGAAATAAAATGTATGGTTCCATTTGAGAAAATATCGGTGTCTTTAAAATCTCCTTAACACTTCCACGCACAAAAAAGCAAATTAAATCTAAAAGTTGGCCATCTAAAACGTTTCAATTCTGTCCAACAATATGTTTTGATATTTCCAATATTTTTGAAAATATTCAGATACAAAAATACAGATATTATCAAACACACAGTTTTCTGTTGGTCCTGCAACACTAAAGTGACCAGCTGAGAATGTTCACCTGCAAACGATTTGAGAATACAATATTTATCGCCGCGTCCAATTTCGATTTCAAGATGAAAATTCGCATAAAGTCCATCCTACTCATTCTGTAACTACTGGCTCGGGTCGTCCTCCCTTCACTAATTACTTTAATACAGATTTGGTCGAAAATTCAGTCACGGCTTATCATATAACATCTACGTTAGTTCAGATTCAGATTATCACAGTTTGGTACCTAGAATTAGTTCACTTCTGAAAAGCGCTTAGTTTACTTCGTCGTCAACCTGATTTATCCAAATAACTATCTTCGTCACTTGAACCACGTCGACAAAAGTATTCGGACACGATTTAAAACAGAATAACTTTTTTAAAATCGGTATAAACGTCTTGAGTTTTTTTTTTTTAGAAGCTGGAAGGATATGTTAACTAGGTGACGTGTTTCGTCGTTTTGCAAAAAAAATTGCAATTGGTCGGGATAGCGAAAAAAATAACATAAATAAATTGCTAGTACAGCATTACAAGTTACTTAAATATTTTTTTGACTATTCCGACCAATTGAAATTTTCTTGAAAACAACGAAACACGTCACCTACATCTTTTTAGCTTCTAAAAAAAACTCATGTCGTTTTGACCCATTTTAAAAAAGTTATTCTGTTTTAAACGGTGCCCCGATACTTTTGTCCCCCGACTGTACTTCGTGACGTTTCATCGCATGTTCCGTTGCACCGCGGTTTACCAGACGCCCGGTATAACGTAATTGCAGGCCAAGAACTCTGCTTGAAATCCTTTGCGATATTTAAACATGCACTGCGAAACGTTGGTAGTGTTTTCAGGTTGAGTTTATAGTTTTTACAAAAACACTTTCGTTCATACACAGAAATAACAGCAGTTCGGTTTATCTGTCATACGTGCAGCACAGCTTCTAAGTAAATTAAACTAAGTACAACAATGGATGCAGGGACAATTGAATTTAGGTAGAGCAGTGTGTAGATACTGTGTGTAGTGATATTGAAACAAGTAGCTAAATTAAATTCGCCGTGTTTGAATACGTCGAGTACCTTCAAAGCATCCAACCCGCTGGAATAATTAAATCAGTAGTGAAATATTCGAGCAACTCCAATCGAACCAAGTGTCTAATAAACTATTACACGACAGCTTAAGTTTCCAATCCACTTAATTCGTTCGACTCCAGTTATTTTCTTATTCCGCTTGCTTTTTACGACACTTTAACAGCTGGAAATACCCTAGTTGGACTACCGCTATATTCGGGAATTTATTAAACGAAAACTATAAGTTTATACTGTGTGACGTTTTGCCTGCATATTAAGATAGGTTTAAAGTGAAACTCGGAATTTTTTGGAGCGTTTTTATTTAAAATTTACAAAATTATAGTAGTCACAAAAGAATTTATCGAGCGCAATCGTAGCGGCTGTCTCCGTCTTCTAAAGTTAAAAACCCAAAGCTTATTTTCATCCTTAGAAGTGTGACTATTATCGGTACTTTAGTCCCCAAAAAAAATTACAAAATGACGGCTTTTCAAATAAAAACGATCGATTTTTACAGACAAATTTGGACTATTATGGCCTGAAAACATTCTTGCGCCCATCTCGCGAAATGTGGTTTTGAGAAAAACGCGTTTGAAGTTTTCACAGTCAATACTTGCAATTTTTGCAACTGAATAATTCTGGCAATTTTACGAACTTGGCTGCAGCACTCTGCAGATCCATTTTTGGGATCAAAAACTGTAAGAAAATGCAAAAGGAAATAAAAAATCGAATTTTTTGACCGATAAATTTAAATAGGGTAGTTTCTTGACCGCCGAAATGGCGGCGGTGTCAACCTAGACTGGCAACCATATTTATATTGTCGGAAAATCGACAGGTTACCGTTCGCGGATTAAATGATAAGGGGAATTTGCGAGAAAGGTGGTGTAACGGAAGCAGCGAGTCGCCACATTTTTACTCACGTTGTGTAGCTAAACCATTCATTTTGCTGCAGGCAGTATAACACTGGAACCAAGGGCGTTTGTAGAATTTTAGGGGAGTGTAGCAACTTTGAAAAACAGTCAAGTTGACAGGCGGCGATCGGCAACTTGTTTGAACCCATTCTGTATTTAATTAAAAATTTAAAATTGAAATATAAAAATAATCACTTTTTTAGCATAAACTTAATAAAGATCTGCCTTCCTCTTATGTCAAGCTTCTCAACTTTATTCTCATCTCATGATTGCTTTCACATTAAATTTCCTGAATTGCCCCAAATATGTCTCTACGTCTGATTTTTATTTTGAAATGTGTTACAGCTCTCACCAACCTATACTGAAGGGAATAAGTAATAGGACTTCAAGAAGCTTTCTTGCAAATATTTATGAACAAATCGAGAATACTGGGTTTTAAAAGTTGGGAACCCTCTTGAGACCGAAATAGATTTGGAAGTTTTGAAGGACTTGACATTTTTGAGCTTTGAGATGTTCGATGCGTTGTTTTCGTTTTAAAATTAGGTAACATTAGAGAGAAATAAAAATAGTAAATATACGAAAGATTTATAAGGAATGTAAAAACAAAAATTAATAAAACACATCAAATTGCAAGCTTCCAGAAGACTGTGAGACAGAAGGCTCTCGCAAAATGTTTTGAACCCACTTGAGTTTGGGGCTGTAATTCAAGACGAGTTTGACCGTCTTAGATTACACAACTAAGCGCAATCAATCGAAACACCCGTTACGTATGTTGAAACGCGAGATTACTGATTCGATGCGAGGTTCAACCGAAAGTTTGTCTCGAAGTTTAACTTGGCGCTTGCTTCGAAATTCAGTTCGAGACTGTCCTGTTGCGAATTGACCTTTAAGGGGACCTTCCGGTCTAGAGCCCAAAAAAATAGGTGATTTTTAGGAATTAATTAAAGGAAAACTACTATATATAATTTAATGGGACTTTTTGCATTGTATTAAGGATGTCTTAAGTTATAGAAATATATTTTTTGTTTTATTATTAATTATTGCAGACGGCCCTGGGGAGTCGTTAAAGTCAAGGCGTCAAAAAATTGATCCAAATCGGTGGGACCTGTATCTCCAAAAGTTATTATCCGATTCGACTGAAACTTATTTTATTTTGAAGATTATACTTCTGGCTATGGGGGGAACTAGAAAATATTAAAAAAATGACTTTTTTTTTTTTAGAAAATAACGACACTTGAAGTTTGAAATCACTTTTCCCTGTACTTTTCGTCCTTTCAACGCCTTTGAAAATTATAAATTTTCAATTTTTTGTAATTTTTCTAGTTCCCCCCCTAGCCAGAAGTATATTCTTCAAAATAAAAAAAGGTTCAGTCGAATCGGATAATAACTTTTGGAGATTCAGGTCCCACCGTTTTGAGAACAGTGTTTCGAGAAAAACGCGTTTAAAGGTTTACGTGAGCGCCGAGTGCCCGGTTGTTGCCCAATTTGCCGCTACTCAAATGCCTATAACTTCTGGAATTTTGCGAATTTCAACAAATCCTTTTAAACACGTATTCCTAAAAGGTTGAACATTCGAAAAATGAAATAAAAAAAAAATCGACTTTTAGACCGGAAGGTCCCCTTAATGCAGATCTGTCCGTTTCTAAGTGCCGTGCTATGTTTGTAAGGAGCAGAGCAGACACATATAACGCGGTATCAACTAACATTCATGAATCATGATAACGGAGACAGAGTAGGGGAAGCCCCGTGAGCTTCGGAGCTTATGTTGGACAGCACTGACCTGGAATGTAAACCGTGCGTGTCGGAAATCGGACCTCGAGTTTAGAAAATAATATTCAACACTCCGAAATTGTAAAGAATTAGTCAACTTCCTTTGACACGAGAGATATTCTTGTTTCAACTTGTTCTAGGATTACTTAATTCTGTGGGTGAGTTCAAGAAGAGCCTATGTCTGAATTGACACTTTTGACTAATTGGCGTTGGAAATTTTACAAGGACTTTATATATGCCCATGATTTTTTGCTTTTGGTGGAAAGAATGAATCGACGTTGGCCATTTTTATACCAATGCAAGGGTTTCAATCCATGAAACGTAAACATTTTAATTTTTCGACTCATCTGACAGGCTATATACATAGTTTCATTAGTGAACTGAATGAACAACACAGTGAGCAAAGGGTCGGGCGTGTCCAGTAAACAAAACAGTGGTGGAGATTTTCTACACTAGGGCTTTTACTGGGGATGTTCTGCACTAGAGCTATTAATTTGAATATTCAAGTATGATTCGAATAATTATGAGTATTCGAATATTCAAATGTTCAAATAATTGTAATCTATAAATAATAATAATAATTGTGAGTATTCGTATATTCAAATATTATTCGAATAATTAGGAGTATTTGAATATTTGAATGTTATTCGAATAATTAGGAGTATTCGAATAATCGAATGTTATTCGAATAATTAGGAGTATTCGAATATTCAAATGTTTTTCGAATAATTAGGAGTATTCGAATATTCTGATATCATTCGAATCATTAGGAGTATTCGTATATTCAAATATTATTCGAATATATAGGAGTATTTGAATATTAGAATGTTATTTGAATAATTAGGAGTACTCGAATATTCGGATATTATTCGAATAATTAGAAGTATTTGAATATTTGAATGTTATTCGAATAATTAGGAGTATTCGAATATTCGGATAATATTTGAATCATTAGGAGTATTCGAATATTCTGACATCATTCGAATCATTAGGAGTATTCGAATATTCGAAATGTTATTCAAACAATTAGGAGTATTCGAATAATTGAATGTTATTCGAATAATTAAGAGTATTCGAATATTCTGACATCATTCGAATCATTAGGAGTATTCCAATATTCGAATAATTAGGAGTATTCGAATATTCGGTCATTATTCGAATAATTAGGGGTCCTGCATCAAAACGTACGTTCTCTACAGTAGGGAATATTGTAACGGCAAAGAGAAGCTGCCTTGCACCAGAACAGGTTAATGTTTTGGTTTTTATCAAAACACCAAAACAGGTTTTTGTATGAATAATAAGAATAAAATTACTACTATTATTATTAATGAGCATTATGATTCAACCTTATAAATACATCACGTCCCTAAATTTAAATAGAATTCATACCTTTTGTTTCAAAATGTATAACTTTACCAAAGATTAGTAAAGCTTCAACTCTAACATTTAAAAAACAAATAATTTTAAAGGCCAATATGAAAAAAATAAGACAATAAAGTGTGAAAAAATATTTCACGTTTTCATTCATATTCGGTAGAATCCGAAACACAATAAAGTGTGAAAATATATTTCACGTTTTAATTCGTATTCGGTACAATCCGAAATTCGAACACTTTGAATTCTTCGAGTACCTACTTTGAATTATTCGAAGATTCGAATACTCTGAATTATTCGAAGATTCGAATACTCTGAATTATTCGAAGATTCGAATACTCTGAATTATTCGAATACTCGAATACGCTGAATTATTCGACTACTCGAATACGCTGAATTATTCGAATACTCGAATACTCTGAATTATTCGACTACTCGAATACGCTGAATTATTCGACTACTCGAATACGCTGAATTATTCGAATACTCGAATACTCTGAAGTATTCGAATACTCGAATACTCAGTAGTATTCGAATATTCGAATTATTCAAATAAATTATTCACATTCGAAATTTTCGAACTATTCGAATATTTACAGCCCTATTCTGCACGTACACACTGTCACTGGCACTTCAAAGTTTATTATTTCTCCAAAGACTATTTCAAATATATTTGAAACCTGTAGCCCTCCTAGTGACAGCAATTCATTACAATCAGCCACGTTTTTATTCTGCATCATGCATATAATTATAATGTATCATTTATTTTAAATACACCGCGTGTAGGAGGTAACCGAAACAACAGTTTGACATAATGAGACTTATTCGTTTCCACGCTGATAAGGATAGTAACAAAAATCAATGAACATCGCTTTCAAAGCAGCCATTGCACGTTGTTCCCCCCAACGCTTCGCGATACGCGAATGATAATTCTTCCTCCTTTTCGTATTTCCGAACTCTACATTCGTGGGAATATCGGAATACGCGGGCGACCATGAAAGCACGCGTTTTATCGCACGGCACGAAAACAAAGAGAGCAAGCCACGACACTCCGGAACAGTGAATGGAAACACGGGGCTGCTCGAAACAGACCAACGAAAAAATAGGTCGAAGAAAAGGAGCGCGTAAAACAAACGGAAAAATGAAGAGAAAGAGCGAAGGCGGTGGGCGCGAGGGGAGAATCAAGAACCGCGTCCGAAGGTGAGCGACGCTAGCGCGCGGAGAGAGAAATGTGAGAATAAAGTTCAATGAGGAGGGAAGAAAAATCGAGTGCCTGTGAGATTCGCTGCGAAGAGGCAAAGGGAGGGAAAAAAAATAAAAAGGGCGAAACGTCCGTAAATGCGCCAAAAGTACGCCACGTACATATGCACCGTGCAGCGAGCAAATAAAAAAGGCTGATCTTTGAAAGCATCCAGCTTTACGCCCGTCCGCGATGCATCGGCACTAATACTCGGTGGATAAAGCTTAATTAACATGGAGATCGTAGCGAGCTGTCGAATTGGAAATTACTTCAGCGGGGCACGCCTAAGATTAATCCCCGGAAAGCCTTAGCTTTCAAGGAAGCTGCTTCGTTTTATCAAGCGGGCCTCCACGATCCAAGACACTTTGGATTTATAGACGAACTTCCCCGCTCAGACATTTCTCTTCCCTTATTCGTGGCCATGCAGATTCGAGGAACAAACAATGGTCGCTCTTGTTAAGATAGTTTCATCATTGTTCGAATGTTTCGGTATCTTGACTCGTGGCTTTTGATTTTTATCCGCGAAATAACGGATACGTGAAAAGTTGTGGGGTTCAGGACAATTGTCCAAGGGAATTATGATTTAGAATAATAAGGGAATCGTTACTGAATTTAAAGTACGTAAAAAAGCGTTTTATAATCAAAATAAAGAGTATGTATACCTTCAGTGAAAATTATTTTTGTTTATGCTTAAGGTTGTTAATTTGTTGGTGGCGTTCAACTATACAGTGCAGTTCACTTGAGTAGCCTCGCCCATTTTTTTTTAAATAAATGAAGGTAATATGAACGGAAAAAGCTTCTGATTTTTTATCTAGAGACGCGGTAGCGTCTCGACGCCAAGTACAGGAAAGACACCCTGTATATGTCGACTGTCGCTACCATAGACTTATATAGACGGAGCAGAAGAGAGGACTGTAGGCGAGGGGACTGTAAGATCGGAGGGGAAAAGGCAGAAACCATACAGGCAATTCGGTAGCTAGGTTCGGATGTATTCGGTTCTTGTCGGTTCGGCATTAATGGCTATGTTCGAAACATAACCACTGTTGGTCAACTATTACTGTTCTAAAGCATCGTAGTGGTCGTTGTATATAATCATATATTAATTGAGTGTAATAATGACTTATTGCGTAGTAAGCGGTTGTGCAAATCGCAGGAAAAATAAAAACTGCGAACAGTTGGAGAAAGAAAATATAAATAATGATAGTATTCGATTTCACATGTAAATAAATAAATATACATACATAACCAACAATTTATATATTATATATATAATCTTAGAAATTCAAATGTGTTGCTTGATTATCGAATAGATAATATGTTTATAATAAAAATATTTTTTTTTTTCATCAGTTATGTCGCAGCAAATGAGCGATATATATCTATTATACTATATAATTATTTATGCATATTAATTATGTTTATGAACTTTTAAGCTTACAAAATCTTTAAAAATATAACTATTATTGCATATATCTATAAGTACGATTTTATTTAAAAAAAGCTTCATTCTATTTACTAATTTTGTTATATATATAACCTACATGATATACGAAATTTTGAATTATGTATAAGTATAGCTAACCTTTTCGACTAAGTATCCCTCATAGATATATATAACGTCATTGAATTTCCGAATAGCCCCGAGGAGGAACGGAGTTACCCGATTTGCCTGTATGACAGTCCCCTTACCGCGAATCTTACAACCCCCCTCAGACACGCTCCGTCTATATATGTCTATGGTCGCTACCGCTATCATTTACTCGTCGCCGGGCTATTCCAACCTAACCTGAAACTTATTTCATTAATATCTCATGACGCCTGCAATATTTTCTAAATTTAAAGGCATTTTTCTTATGTAAACCGCATATAAGCTTTCGAATAAGACCAAATTTCCATAAAATCTGTCCACGCATGACAGAGATATCATAATATCGTCTCATGGATCAGTCGAAAACGGTAAGATTTTCTTCTCCTTATCCTTCAACCAAATTTTCGTCAACATAATACGTATACGCGTTACACGCACACCTTCAGCCAAAATGGTACTAACACATGTTTCCTTCATCAATCGCTATCTTCGCTATGCAATCTACTCCAAATTTTGACAGCTTACAGTCAGATTATAACCTGACGAGTGTCAAATAAGGTAGGTTGTCAAAATTTGAGATGCCACGTGTTTTTACAAATATGTTTCGTTGTACCATTGAGTTCACGGTGTAATAGACAGGTGTTCCGACTCCTGTTCAGAATGTGTGACTTTTTCGTCCTAATTCTTCTGGCGGCCGGCAGATTTCGTCGGTGTCGTAAAGGCATTTACATATGGCCTGTTGTGTCTGGCAAGCCCATAGACATATATAGACGGAGCGTGTCTGAGGGAGGTTGTAATGGCGTTTTCGGACGGTCGCACTGGGGCGCACTGAGTGCGAATTTTGGCCAATCGAAGGCGAAAAAGTTCACACTCTTCGCTTCCGATTGGGTAGGGTTCGCACTCGGTCCGCCCCAGTGCGACCGTCCGAAAACGCCATAAGATTCGCGGTAAGGGGACTGTCATACAGGCAAATCGGGTAACTCCGTTCCTCCTCGGGGCTATTCGGAAATTCAATGACGTTATATATATCTATGAGGGATACTTAGTCGAAAAGGTTAGCTATACTTATACATAATTCAAAATTTCGTATATCATGTAGGTTATATATATAACAAAATTAGTAAATAGAATGAAGCTTTTTTTAAATAAAATCGTACTTATAGATATATGCAATAATAGTTATATTTTTAAAGATTTTGTAAGCTTAAAAGTTCATAAACATAATTAATATGCATAAATAATTATATAGTATAATAGATATATATCGCTCATTTGCTGCGACATAACTGATGAAAAAAAAAAATATTTTTATTATAAACATATTATCTATTCGATAATCAAGCAACACATTTGAATTTCTAAGATTATATATATAATATATAAATTGTTGGTTATGTATGTATATTTATTTATTTACATGTGAAATCGAATACTATCATTATTTATATTTTCTTTCTCCAACTGTTCGCAGTTTTTATTTTTCCTGCGATTTGCACAACCGATTACTATGCAATAAGTCATTATTACACTCAATTAATATATGATTATATACAACGACCACTACGACGCTTTAGAACAGTAATAGTTGAGCAACAGTGGTTATGTTTCGAACATAGCCATTAATGCCGAACCGACAAGAACCGAATACATCCGAACCTAACTACCGAATTGCCTGTATGGTTTCTGCCTTTTCCCCTCCGATCTTACAGTCCCCTCGCCAACAGTCCTCTCTTCCGCTCCGTCTATATAAGTCTATGGGCAAGCCCAGTAATACCACTAAAATCTCTACTACTACAGTCTCATTAATACATATGTATATGCCTTCTAAGTCACGACGCCTCTCGCGACGGCCAGGGGAATTAAACAGAAATCGGCACACAAAATCGCTGGAGTAAAAGGTACAGAGTCGGAACACCCTGATTGAGTTGCAACCATAACCCATAACCACAAATTCTAACGACTTGAAATCAGCCTGTAACCACAAATCAAATCAATTCTCAATCGATATCGAATACATATACCTATGTAGAGAAAAGGGGAGAAGACGAAGAAGCGAAGTGAAAAAGAGAAATAAAGTTAAGTTTCATTCGTTACTTTGAATGAATGTACTGTACACAAAGTACTATACATATAAAATACATATAGATCGGCAATGCAGTGCGCATAGTTTCATTTCGTAGTTGTTAAACTTACGTAGAATTTATCCTTAATCAAAAAATAAATAAAGTACACTCGCTGAGCTGCTTTGCGCTATTCCGAGTATTCCAAGTATATATACCTTACAAAAAGTAAAAAAATTACGCCAAGTACATGAATTATCTTTGTAAAAAGAAGTGAGATCTCCATAAAAAAACTTCAAAAAAGTAAAAAATACGCCAAGTAGGGTAGATGTCCCAATTACTGCCAGTGTCCCAATTACTGCCACTTGATTTATTATATGTAATAAAAGCGTAACGTATAAAAATAAATGTACAAAAAATAGTCATTATAATAACTATCATAATAACTATTATAATAACTATTTTTTGTACATTTATTTTTATACGTTACGCTTTTATTACATATAATAAATCAAGTGGCAGTAATTGGGACACTGGCAGTAATTGGGACATCTACCCTACATGAAACAAATAAATCACAAAAAAAAATAGAAGAAAATATACAATATAAAAAAAGATGTGAAATCAAAATGTGCTGCAAGTACATAAAGGTGCTTTCCAACTGCGCTTAAGATGACACAATTACATATACACAGCTAAAATGCTGTGTTCATACATTCCATTACTCATATCGCGGTCATTTTAATAATTTGTGCAGATAAAATGTCTACATCTAGACATTTGCCTAGATGTCCGCGGCCTGGAAGTCAAATACTTGGCGTGGCCAGGCAAGGTATTCTCAGATCATCAATACCCATACCATCCCTCTCGCAGGCTTTCAGATAATTTGTCAATTTAAAACTCTGACAATATGAGTACATTTTCATTATATTGCGTTTTAAAATAATTCCAAGATCATTCATCGACACCGATACCTTTCCTCTCACAAGCTTTCAGATAATTTGTCAATTTAAAACTCTAAAAATATGAGTACACTTTCATTATTTTGCATTTTTAAATAATTCATATTCATCGACAGATTGACCTTGCCTGGCCACGCCAAGTATTTGACTTCCAGGCCGCGGACATCTAGGCAAATGTCTAGATGTAGACATTTTATCTGCACAAATTATTAAAATGACCGCGATATGAGTAATGGAATGTATGAACACAGCATTTTAGCTGTGTATATGTAGTTGTGTCATCTTAAGCGCAGTTGGAAAGCACCTTTATGTACTTGCAGCACATTTTGATTTCACATCTTTTTTTATATTGTATATTTTCTTCTATTTTTTTTGTGATTTATTTGTTTCATGTACTTGGCGAATTTTTTACTTTTTTGAAGTTTTTTTATGTTTATATTATTCTTGTTACATCCTCAACTGGAAATTAAGAAACGTTTATATTCGGCAAAGTTGTAATCCTAAAAAAGTTTAAGAAAAAATTAAAACCGACTTCTTGAAAATAAAAATGCACTGAAAAGTAAAAGATAAGTTTTTTCCTTATTTAATCTATGACTCTGCATTTTTTTATGTTGGCGCCTCGTCATTTGCACTGTGTAAATCTGGCGCCGACTTAAAAAAATGTAGAGTCATAGATTAAGTAAGGAAAAAACTTATTTTTTACTTTTCGGTGCATTTTTATTTATTTGAAGCCGACTTTAATTTTTTTATTTGTCACTTTTTAGTTACTTAAGTTATAAATTTATTTAAAAAAATATGGGTAGGCCTGCAAAAAGAGCTGCTCGTAAAAGAAAGAATTTTGATTATAATAATGAAACATATTTCTTATTTTTGGTGTAACTTTAAAACTACTTCAACGATTTTGAGAACTCTTTCTCCATTATACCTCAGTTGCTTGAAGCTAAACTAAGTGCAATATCTTTCACGAAAATCGGTCCAGTAGTTACGGAAAACATACATACGTAAACAATCGAACGTAGAGCCTCTTTCTTTTTGAAGTCGGTTAAAAATATCTGCAGTAAAATCCGTGTATAGCGTATGTCACATAAAAATGTACTTACAAATTGAATTTTATTATTCATTAATATTTGGCACGTTTGCTGTTACTTTTTACAATTTCAAAAATCCGACGATGATGCGAATCGCGTAATGAATGCAGGTAAGATTGGTCGACATTCACCCATGCTAATTTAACGGCGGTAATAAGATCGGGGCGATCCTTATATTGCTTTCCACCCCCGTAAATTTTTCTAGGAAGCCACCCCCACACATTTTCTACAATATGTAAGTCGGATAATAACCCTGGCCATAGCGGAACTTCAAAATTTTTATCTCGGAACCACTCTTTCACTACACAAACTGTGTGTATTGCGGAATTAACCTGCTGAAAAATCCACCATTTTCGCCTCCATAACATGTTCAATCTTCCGCCAAACATTCTCAAGCATATTTAAGTATTTTCAGGAATCTTGTTTCCCTTGTACAATAATTACCAAATCAATTACTCCAAAGTGGAATATCGCGACGGAATCAGCGGATGAGTGACGCTGAGGAAGAATTTGTTCCTCTTCTCGCAAGTCGTGGCAATATTTTTATATGAGGCTATTCAACCTCAGAATGCATAATTCCAAAGTGGTAATAGTTGACCAAGTGTCGATGTGACACATCTAAGCGAAATATCTATTTCTGCCTTATGGGACCAGTGAAGAATGCGGTGTACGAAATACTGTGTGCAACGTGCAGTGCACGAAGATCTGTCCATTCTTAGCTAGCACCTAATTACTGACAGCTTGTGCAATCGCTGTTATCTACATTCGCAAGTCTTTTCAATGCTGCATAAACGTTGCTGAATGGACAATCGGGTTTTCTTAATCGGTAACATTGGTGAACTATCTTCATCTGGCTGCACAGCTCCTCGACTCGTGCAGGCTTATCGCCCAGGTTTCTGTTCTGTAATAAATTCTTTTTACCAGTTTTCTTTTTATACACCCGCGATTTTCGCTTCTGCATTTGCATTTTTTTCTTCTTTAAATTCATACGCGCTAAATATGCACGTCCGTCGCTCACATTTATCATTTATACTAAATGGATAGGTGTACATCGTGTCCGGTTTTATTGCTTCATTGCACGGTCCTCGGAAACGCCACGTTACTTATGGTATCACCTATATATCCTGCTGTACACTATCGGCCAAAAGTTTGAAACCATCTGCCCACCTGTACGACAAGATGTCGCGTATGCGCTGTTTTAAATGATAGGTTCAGAATTTTTTAAATTAAACAAAATGTGGGTAAAATTATTATTATTATTATAACCATTAAGTCGTAGTACCGTTAAGGAACTAGTTTCTGATCAGTTTAGAAGGTTTCCCCGCTTTAATATTTATTTTTAACCTAATAAAACATTAAACCATAGACTTTTTTTATACTAAAAGTTGAATTAATGTTTAAACTTCAAGGAAAATTTTTAAAAAGTTGAAAATAAATATATAATTTAAATACTTATAAGGTATGGAATAATACGGTGACTAGAAACTAGTTTTTAATCATCTAAAACTAACAATACTAACTGCTTTCACAGACAACACATATATTTTTGAATTATCAATTTTTATGTTAGTAATTATTTCAAACAATTATTTATTGACATAAACTCGAAAGAACGATTTATTTCATGTACTGATAAAAAATTAGTGCCTGATCAAGAACTAGTTCCTTAACGGTAGTATTATATACTCTGGCAAACTAGGGCTTTGCTGTTGGCTTTGTCCCTTTAAAAAAAATTGCGGCAGCATATCTGCGAAACTAAAACGTCTGTTCAATATTAAATAGGAAAGAATCAACAAAAATTCTTGATATTGATAATTTACGGATTGTCCTCTGTTATGGACAGGCTTGAACAGAAGTGCTATAAAAAAATTTCAAAACCTTGTTTGATAAATAATTTATTTTCTAATGATATATTTGCAAATCGTTTTAATCTTATTTTAGTTCGCACGAAAAAGTCTTTTAAAATTGAGTTATATGCATTCCATAAATATGTCTACAGCAAACACGTGAAATTTTCGAATTCTTTTACCACAATAACGGGGCATAGATTCCCAAGTTATTATAGGCTAATTCCTTGATACTTATAGATGTTTCCTAAAAAGTGTGATAGTAATTTTTGGCACATAAATGAATTGTACATACGTCATAAGTTTTATAATAATTAAGCTTCTTCAATAATGCAGTTTAAAAACATTCGAGTAATTCTAAAAGTTAGATAACTAAATAATTCCTGATTTTCCTATGATTTTCTTCTAAACTTTACGCCGTGTTATACATAGAATCCTAAATAACACGTTCAGCTGTACCTAAAGAAAGACGGATAGCCTCTTGTGTACGGTCTTTCAGCATCGAACTTTGCGTCGAATTCTTAAGCACGGAGTAAAGAAACTCGATTAAGAGCAATCTCCTCCAACGGCGGAGAGTTTTATTTGGAAAGAAAGCCGTTAACGGTAAATCATTGCACAAGAATTCAAGTAGGAACAAAGAACTGACGCAGCCAAGAATAGTGCAAAAAATTCAGAGTACGTGAAATCAAGCAATTAGAACGTTGTGTGCCTGTAAAGGAAGTATTTCAGGAACAATGAATAAAAATAAGGAAAGAAGCGGAGATTGAAAGTAATAATAATAAAATATTAGACTGCTGCGAATTTCTTTATTACCGTTTTATTTTATATTTGTAAGAAAAGAAAAACTTTAATATTCATTGTTCGGTGAATAATTGAATATTTACAATGAACGTGTTAATATCTTAAAGAACTAGTTTTTGATCAGTTTAGAGGGCTTCCCCCGCTTTAATATTTATTTTTAACCTAATAGAACTTTAAACCATAGACTTTTTTATACTAAAAGCTGAATTTATGTTTGAACTTTAAGGGAAAATTTAAAAAAGTTGAAAATAAGTATAATTTAATTATTTATAAGGTATGGAATAATAAGGTGACTAGTTACTACTTTTTGACCATCTAAAATGCATGGGAACTAATTTTTGATCAGGTCAGGAACTGATTTTTGGTCATCTAAAATACATGGTAATTAATTTTTTGATCAGGTGAGGAACTAATTTCGATCATTTAAAATACATGGGAACTAATCTTTGATCAGATATGTTTTGTATAAATATTCAATGTAAAATCATGAAATATATTCTTTGCTGGCAGCACCCACAGTCATTTTAATATTGTTTATGTCGACTAGAGCTTGTTTTACAGCTTGTTGGGTATAATTTTTATAAGTGCGCTTCTTCTCCATTTTATGGTTGTCCAACACTTGTCCGAAAAAAATAATCGGATACTAATTAAAAACAAAGTACGAAATAAACTTACTTCTAGTATTATACCATCTAAATTTAATTTTTTATAATCCTATAATGTCCTAACCTACTTTTTATTCAGGTGATCAAAAATTATCTCCACAAGAAAAAATTGGAACTAAATAATGACCACTGACTTTTAAAGCAAAATCATGCATATAATACTAAAATTCTTGCGCTACATTGTAAAGTAAAGTATTGTAAGCAAAATGTATGAAAATAACCTTTAATACCGCAACAACCTGGCAAAGAAATCGACTGTGTCGTCGATGCTGATCGCTTACTTCGATCAGTAAGAGATGGCGTTGAACAGGGGCTTTCTTCTAGGTTTATCAGGCGATCCAGTACACGTACTGTAGGGTGTTTCATATTATAGGGTTAAAATTAAAATATTACAATTTTTTTTACTTTGTTTATGCCCTGATTCCTATTAAGGCAGGATACCACCTTTGACTGCGATTTTGGAGGCGTTTTTCATGATTTTTTTTTGCATACAAAGAATGCGCAGAAACAAAATCGGTTTCAGTCATTCATTAATGTAACTTTAATCTGTAATTACACATTTTTTGAAACTGAAAAAGTGAAAAATAATCTCTTGTAGGTGGCGCCAAAATACACTCCTTTGGAGGAACATCGTTAGACGGCGTGTCAAATTCCGCTTTGTACGTGGCTCTTAGAAAAAAAACCAAAGAATGTTCCTATTGGCAACAATATTTTTTAATGCTGTACGTAGGGATTTTACGAAATTTCGATTTTTAAGAAAATGGCGGCCATTTGAACAAAAAGGTCAATTTTTTTAGGGTAAAAAAGTTTAAAGAAGTTTATAAAATTGCGCACCAAAAGAAAAATAACAACGCTACAGCAAAAGTCCTACGTACATCGTTAGATTACACCACGGGGAAGAATTGTGCAAAGTTTCAAGTCAATCGGATGAAAATTATAGGAGTAATCTGACACGCCGATTTGGAAAACATCGTTTCGAGAAAAACGCGTTTAAAGTTTTATATAGATTTATATATCTGTTCCAATCCGGTTTTTACACAAGAAAAAGGTTCCGGTCACCTTTCTAATGAATGAATTTCGATTCTATACACTTGAAAGAGTACTTTGAGAACAAAAAAAATTTTCAATTTTTTTTAAGTGCGAAGGTGGTATCCTGCCTTAATATAAAAAGAATATCTGACAAATTTTAGGAAGATTGAGTAATATTTAGAGGTTGCACACTTTGCACACTAAATAATATGTAGTAGGCTAAGGAAACACGATTTCCAATGATAATTATTTTTATTCTCAAGTCCTTGAAAAAGAAAGTAAACTTCGAAGAAGACTTAGACTTAGATAAATTTATATTTCATTATTATTATTATTGTTCACACCTATAAAAATTCTGTACCTTATTATTTTACCCACATTTTTAAAACCTGAAAAAGCGAAAATATGTAGGGTAGACCGGGAGCGGTAGTAACAGGGGGGCGAATGTAACACGCTAATATCTCAAAACATAATGCATATTAACACCAATTTTAGATATATGAAAAACAATGACATTTGGAATCCATGTCCTAGCAGTATAGATACGCAACAGACATGGATAGTGAAGAAAATAACTTTTCGATACCATACAGTAACTTTTTCTTACTGACTTATAATTGTAATGTACACACACCCTTTGCAAGTATGTGCTTTTTTAAATCTGTAATTTGCCTTTCTTTCAAAGTAATACTGATCGTTACTTAGCCCTTTTAAGTGTCTCGTTAGTCACAATTTATAATTGAAGTTCAAAAGCATGGTCGAGGGCGATTGTAACATCGGCAGTCGGGGTCGGTTGTACCGCAACAGAACCGAATAGTGTCAAAGAAGGCGAATAATATTGTCTTGTTTGCATAGAATCCATGCAGTGTTACAACCGATCCGTGGGCAGAGACGGTTGCAACACTTTACATTGTAACGTTCGGGCTATAACACTCCGTTTCTCATTTTTTATTAATAACTTGGATATTACTTGACATACAGTGAAACTGTTGTGACTTAATGATGTCAGATAAGTAAGTAACATTTCCGTATAAGAGTGTTTGTTGTAAATGTAATAGTTCCTGCGTAATCGTATTCCAAAGTCAAAGTGTTACTACCCTAGTAGCATTTATTTGTTGGGAGTTTGTTGGGCCAATGACGTGTTATCCGTTGGCCAACTGTTGAAGTGTCGCGCTATTTTTAAATGGGCCAACGATTGTAACCAACGTAGGCCCAACGTCACTTAACACGAAGGCCCAACCGAAGGTTTCTTTCCATAGGCCCAACAGTGCCCAACTGAAGGCTTCTTTCCAAAAGACGTCTTAAAAACGTCCAGAAGGCGTCTTAAAGAACTTCAAAAGACGTCGTAAATACGTCTTCTTCAGGTCTGGTTTAGGAAAAAAAAAAATTCGCGGTGAGGAGAATCGAACCCAAACTTTCCCGCTTACAAAGCAACCGCTGTTCGCAGCTGACCAACACACTTCCTTGTAAACACTTATAATTTCTAGTTACATAACTAATATTAATTGTTTATGAAAACTGTGCAGTGACGCGAAATATTCTACAAAATATCATCATCCAACCTTTAGACTGATTCCTTAAAATTTCACATTTGTCTTAAGACAGACGTCCTCATTACGTATTTATAAATAAGAAAAGAAAAGTCACAACAGGTTTTTTGATGTAGCAAATTTTCTGACGTTTGTAAGACGACATTTAATCATCGTTGTAAATTTTTTGATAATTAACCAACCATAGTAATTGTAGGCCTAACATTGGATATTCGTAGGCAAACTGTCGTAACTTTTTGTTAATTAACCAACCATAATAATTGTAGGCCCAACATTAAATATTCGTTGGCAAACTGTCGTAACTTTTTGTTAATTAACCAACCATAACAATTGTAGGCCCAACATTGAATATTCGTTGGCAAACTGTCGTAACTTTTTGTTAATTAACCAACCATAACAATTGTAGGCCCAACATTGAATAGTCGTTGGCAAACTGTCGTAACTTTTTTGCCGTAGGCCCTGTGTTGGGAATTTGTAGGCACAAACACTAACTATATCCCAACTAATTCCCAACTGTTGGCAACCGTTGGCCAACCAAAAATGCTACTAGGGTACCGCCCAGTGGTGGGTAAAGACACGAAATTTCTATTTTATACACGACATGTGTCTTAAATGTCGTAAATGTCGTAAATGTCGTAAATGTCGTAAATGTGTCGTAAATGACGTATATCTGAAATGAAAACAACTAACCTATAATACATTTTTCGTATAGTTTATAAAGAAGTGCCAATTTATTAATAATTATAATTCTGATTGAAAAAATTAAATTAAATTAAATTAAGTTACACTGACGAAAAATGGATATTGAAAGGTTAGTAAAAGAAACGCATTGGGAAACCAAGAATTTCGATACGCCATCTAGTGATAGAAAATGGAACTACTGAGAGTAGGTCAAAATCCGTCAAAGTCCACATGATTATCAGTGTTTAAATACCAAGATATGTTGTGAAAAACAAGTGTTTTTAAATTTGTTAGAACACTAAATTTTTACTTCTTCGATTAATAAATACTTATTCGGAATGTTTGGTGGGATCCGGACCTACTTTCAATAGTTTGCCAACTTACCACCAGAGGGCTGAAATTTAGGCCACGTCTCCACTAAGTTTCCCAATATAGAATAATAAATATAATTTGATTACTTTCACCACACTGAAAGGGATATTGCACCCAAAAAATAAATTTGATAATAATTTATCAATTTCATTTTTTCTGAAACGGATATTTTTATTTACATAATTTTCAATTCAAATAAATTTTATTTATTATCGTACATTTATTTCTAATTACTTTACCTTTCACGATTCTATTTTTATTAGTTATTATCTAAACAATTACAAAACAATAATTAACACCACGCTTTTGAATACTTTTTTGGGGTTATGAACGCGGTGATTATACGTAGTTTTCGATATTATCGACGTATTCTACAGTATTCTATAGTATTCGCATGCAACCAACAAGCGAGTCAGAAAGAACTATATTTTTCCAACACTTTAATTGTTGAAACCTTAAAATAATGAATATTTCTATTTACGACATTTGCGACAAATGACACGTATAAAATGGGCTTAAAAACGACATATTATACATACATTTGCGACACGTCATAAATGCATTTACGACGCGGCGTAAAATACGCGACCCATCACTGGTACCGCCTCAGGCCTACTCTAGTGATAAAACTGTGCAATCCCTAAATATTATTAAATTTGTCTAAAATTTGGCATACAGATCACTTAGATGAATAGAACCAAGGGGGCGAGCAAAGTTACGTGAAAATAGCACCTTTGGAAAATTGAAACACCCTAACGTACTGGCATATATGACGTCACTTAGCTTCGATTGACTCGGCGTTGGCATGACGTCACATGACGTCATATAGGCCAACACGCCGCCATTTATCCAGTACGCCTGGCAACCCTGTTTTCTTCAAATGGGTTACCTTACACATTTATTTTCACGAAACCTAACAATACTAACTGCTTTCACACGCAACACATATATTTTTGAATTATCAATTTTTATTTTAGTAATTATTTCAAACAGTTATTTATTGACATAGACTTATAAAAACGATTTATTTCATGAACTGATCGGAAATTAGTGCTTGATCAGGAACTATATAGTACGGTACTCGTTTACCCGCCCACGAGAGATGTACCTTGTAAGCCATGAACACATTTCGACGAACACTCTGCACACTCCTGACTTAGCCTTGCTTAACCTTGGCTGCTCGTGATGAGTTCACTCTCAACAATACAAATACACCGTATGTATTCAGTTGCCCTTCGCACGCGTGCATTAATAGTAACCCCTGCATCTCAAGCGTTCGGGATTTCACGGTAGAGGAATTCGATGGATCCCCGAGCAGGCCTTCCCCGCGATGGGATTTCAAATGGATTTTAAATAGATCTAGGAATCCTCTCTGCTACTTGACTCGCCAGAATTATTTTACGTTCGGCGTAATTGCGGAAGTCGGGTACACTCATTTCAGTCTCCCCGCAATTATTACACTTCAGCTTACTCTGTCAGCTCCCGAAAATGAGGAGCCTGAGAACTAACTACCTCGCCAAGTTGTAATTACTAATTCCCCGAAAGTATTTGCTTCGTGATATTTGTGGAATAAAGATGTATAACCTAACGAATATTTAGCGCCCTTTCTCTTACGACGGTGTTGAATTATTACAAGGGAAGTAGTATAAAATACGAGTAAATACTCGACTTAGAGTGACTCAAATGAAGAGCAACGGTGTGTTTCATTTGGGCCCTATCGCCCTTTAAGGCGGCGAAAACTAACCTCAAAGTCAAATTGGCACTTCCACTTTTTCGCCTATAACTCTCAAAGTACAGCAGACAGAAAAAATTGTTTCGAACAAAAGTTTAATGGTACAATAAGCGCTGAAAACTCGCGTTAACAAAATTTTGAAAAGAGTTTAAAAAGAAAAATTTCTGATGAAAAAAAACTTTTTCAAATATTTTGTTAACGGAAGTTTGTAGCGCCTAGTGCACCATTACACTTTTGTTTGAAGCATTTTCTTCTGTCTGTTGTACTTTGAGTGTTACACGCGAGAAAGTGGAAGTGCCACCGCCTTAAAGGGCGATAGAGCCCAAATGAAACACACCGTTGTTCTTGTTTTGTGAGTCCGGGTTCTTTACAGAAGTGTGGCCACGAAGGGTTAATAAAATATATAAATGATAATAAAAAACGCATGAAATGCCGTAGCCTAACAACCACATCCGTATAAATGAGGGTGGCTGTGCATTTAGAAAAGCCTCTCGAAAGCAAAGGGAATACTGATTTGCTGCGGGCGTATTGAAACAACGTGTACTCTGAATAAAATGTAAAGGATGGCGAAAATTAAGTTCAAAAGACAAAGGAGTCGCAGCGTATGTAGTTGCGAAGTACTTGACGCAACGTCCCCACCTGTGGAACGCGCGTGCTTGTCTTCGCCGGAATGTAAATGCATAGCCCCATCAAAACAAATACTCGGCTGCAATTCTCTGGCGCTAAGGGCATTTTCGTTTTCTGCAGCATCGCGATCCCATTTGCACAGACATTCGGGTTTATGCTGATATTCAGAAACGTGAAGAGGGGAAGAACCGTATGCAAATAGCAGCATACGTACGCGGGTAGCTTTGATTGGCAAAACGTAGCCAGGCACCACACTTTTTCTAGAATATCATGCCGCAGCAACACACAGCGTGTCCCGCGAGGAAACACGCACACTTCTATGTCAGACTCGGCAGATTATTCTGAGCCAAAGAGAACGTATACACTAGGAGCTCATTTCCATTCGTTGGATAGTTGCAATTAGAAGAAAATGTTTCAGGCACATGTGAACCTACGAAGAACGGATTTCTTCATTTTTCCAGAGCTTTTTATTTAAATTTTATATAATATTTTTAGTTAATTGCAAAGTCAGATGCGACTATGTTTTAAATGGAAGACCACCAATCTTCTTTATAACCATGAAGTAAGAGTAAGGAGACTCATCTCTATACCCCAGACAGAAAAAAGTTGGTCACGAAAAATGTTCCGTTTACTGCCAGGTTCGCCAAATGGAATAACTTGACTTTGTCGTCGCCATCTTGAATATTCGTCTCATAATACATGTTACGTGCAGTGCGCTACGCGTTACACGCACACCTTCAGCCAAAACGAACTAATACATGTTTCGTTCGTCAATTGCTATCTTCACTATGCAATCTACTCCAAATTTTGACAGCTTACAGTCAGGTTATAACCTGACGAGTGTCAAATAAGGTAAGTTGTCAAAATTTGAGATGCCACGTTTTTACAAATATCATCAAACTGTTTTTTATTTGTACCTAAACTGAGGATTTTATGTATATGTAGATACACTAAGGGACAGAATCGGCTTCCCTTCGGAAATTTGGCAACGTTGCTTGTCACTAGAACCACTGAGTTATGCCTAGTGACATGCAACGTTGCCAAATTTCCGAAGGGAAGCCGATTCTGTCCCTTAGCAAAGAGGAGGTATAATAAGAGGCGTTACTCGACAAGGACAGAAATAACCTAGGGAAATCACTAGACAACCAATTTAAATGCCCATTCGGCAATGATCGCTAAGCTTCGGCAATGATCGGTCAACTTCGGCAATAATCAGCCAATTGCGGTAAGGTACATTTAGTCGATTTGAATATCCCGCTCGAAATAGACAACCAATTTAAATGCCAAGGTCAAGTAAGGACTTCAAAGGTTCCGCCCGGAGTGACGCCTCTTATTATACCTACTCTTTGCCCTTAGTGTACATGAAAAAGTCGAGGACGGAAAAGAGTATTATCATTACTTTCCTTTCAATTTTTCATATTCACACGTCCTACTGTAACCACGTAATAGCATGTTTTTCAGATATGTGTATATGTACACCTCCTGTAATGTAACCATGTATTTCTAACCTTTTGTCTCATCATCTGTCATTTACAATTTCAAGATGGCGACGACAAAGTTCAAGCCATTCCATTTGGCGAACCTGGCAGTAAACGGAACATTTTTCGTGACCACTTTCAATCTAGGCAGATGAGTCTCCTTACTCTTACTTCATGTCTATAACACTATAAAAGTGAAATAAAAAAAACAGGAAAAATGAAGGAACCGTTATTTGTGGGAATTAGTCTTTGCGATATTGGTTTTGTTATAACTTTTAAATAAATGGAAATACACCTTGTAGTTTGGGCTGAGTATTTGTGTGTGCGCCAATTGGAAGTTTGTCATCTTCCTAATGGAACACCCTGAATTATATGCGAGTGGATAATTACTAGAAGAAAGCTTGGGAGTTTGGATCATAAATAAATAATAGCCCCAAATATATTAATAATTATACTCGAGCTCATTTTAGAAGGAACTAATTTCGCGCATGTTGAATGACCTATTCGACTGTCGCGAGGTCTCTGTTCCCCCACTTTACCACCCAGGCTTCCCACTCTCCTTGCACCATTCCGATTCTCTTTCACATACCGGGTAACCAAATAAAATGTGTATTCTACTAAATTCGGGCCATATTAAGAATTTATTTATTAGTCGTATTATATTGAAATGTTACTTATAATATTTCAGTTCCTTACCTTTCCTTTTTTATTTTTTTGAACAGAATTCATTTTCATCCATTGTGTATAACATTTTCTAATATCTTTGTTTTTTTTTTTGACACATTCAACAAAAAGTCGAAACACGCGGTATATACGAAAGTGGCGCCACGCCAATGCTTTCGGCGCAGAACGGATGCGCAGCCGAAAGACCATTGGTGGTGGCATAGCCAATGAGCGCCAACATGCGCAGAACCGATCTAAACTCGTCGTTCGTCAAGTTACTTCTTAAATTAGCTCGAGTATAGTACAAAGGCGTCGCTAAAACATTTGGATGCTAACAAAAAGGTTCGTCTTACTGTCAACTGGAGACTATCGATTCCGGAGTTGTTTATTATTGTGAGGATAAGGATTGGTAAATGAACAATGGGACAAGACGATAAATGGCAATGTTATTGTGTTCTGCAACGTCCACTCTGTTGGCTCAGTCTAGCACGAAGTTTCCCTTTTTCGCTGCGATCGTTAACTATCGACTTTTCAATAGTTGACAATTGATTGACTGCCTGTTATACCGGTCCTTTTCATCGGCTTCTGTCTTTCGGTGTTGTCGGCTTTTCAAGAGAAAGTGAAGCTTTTCATAAATCTATCTGGCAGTGGAAACAAACAGATTAACATTTCACGTGAATAGCAAAGGACTTAAAGTACACTAAAGCATTGGGTATGCCCTTGACGGGCATTTTCTGCTTACTCAAGGGAAACTTGCAGATTTTGTGATTTATATTTTCTTCTATTTTTTTCTGATTTATATTATTACCTTCTATTTTTTGTGATTGTATATTTTCTTCTATTCTATTTTTTTTGTGATTTATATTTTTTTCTGATTTATATTATTATCTTCTATTTTTGTGATTGTATATTTTCTTCTATTCTACTTTTTTGTGATTTATATTATTATCTTCTGTTTTTTGTGATTGTATATTTTTTTCTATTCTATTTATTTGTAATTTATATTTTTTTTCTGATTTATATTATTATCTTCTATTTTTTGTGATGCCCTTGCCAGGCATTTTCTACTTACTCAAGGGAAACTTGCAGAACTGTGACTCATAACATTACAAAGTCATAACACAACAGTGATTATTAATTGTGAAACGAATGAAATGCAATTGCTAATGTAGTAAGATATCCTCCATTTCTCACTTTAAATAGGGTAGAACCCCCCACTTACTGACACATTAAGGATTGACTCTAATATTATTGCATAGTATCTGTATTTATTGACTAAAAGTATAAGTTTTTTATTTTATTTATTATGGTTTAATATGTTTACTTCATGAAAAACATTTTGTGGGTCTTAGAATTTCTATTTTTATATATAAATTTATTAATCTAAAAAACATATTTCAAGATCTATTACTGACACCTCTAAAACGTGTGTGACTGAATTCCTGACACCCCAATTACTGCCAGCTAACCTAATACTGTTTATTACTCATTTTATGGTTATGTCGTCTCATGTACATGAGCAACTACTGCTATGACAGTAATACCAAAATGCTTGAAACGCTTGTACCAATCACTATCACCCATATAATAATTAAAAAGGCTTAATTAATCGTTATATTACGATCGTTGTGACTTTCTATCATACTTATATTGTACTAAAAAATTATTGTTTATTATGTAAATAATTTAAATATAGTAATTATAGCCCTTTCTTTAGTGGCCTGTTTTCTCTTTCACTAGTAAGGAAGTCGCCATTTCCACTGTTGTCATCAAATTAAAATTTTGTATCGTCTTATAGAAATTAATGAAAAAAAAAAATTAAGTGGTGCATTTTCTAGCGTATAGACTACAGATTATAGGTTGAATTACATAATTCTTTTTGTGTATGACTTTACAACGTTTATTTATTCGTTATTTTCAGTAAAATAGCTTAAGGTGACAGTAATTGGGTAGGTGTCAGTAATTGGGGGTTCTACCCTAGAAGCAAGAAAATCGTTTGCGTTGCGGGAGCCAAAAAATGTTTCTAACTCTGACGGGGTCGATTCGTGGATCCATGTCCATTTAAGTATTTCTTACTCATTATCAGCTTACTGAGTATATACCAGTAGCGCACACAGTATTTGATCTTGGGGAAGCCGAATTAAACGGACAAAAATATTTTTAATGCAAATTCAGTAAAATTCATTAGGTGATTAGAAAAGTTTATTTACGGAATAAAATCCAGATTTCTTTTCTTCTTACTAAGCTCTTAAATTACTTCAGTCGTGGTTATATTAATTAACCCCTCTGCATTAACTAAATAAAAACTTCTTTAAATAACAGATCGATTAAAAATCACTTTAACTTCAGATTACTCGACGAATAATGTTAATTTTTTTATTCGAAGCTTAACTCGACCTAACTTTATTCGACACATGACGAATAATTTTTTTAACATCTATTCGTTATTCAAAAATTTTATTTAAACCAAAACACTACCTACTTACTCCGTAAATCCTAGAGCCCACGTTAAACACTGAAACGATACCTCGAACTCCGCCGCAAGAGGGCCTTCGACCGATCGCGCTCTCTCGCAAGTGCTCCCTCATGTATCCATTTGTATATATACCTGTTTCGTCCTACCTCCGAACATCCCCGCGTCTGAAGCAGGGCCTGCTGGGTAATCCTCTCGGGTGAGTCCACTAGCAGGCCCAGGACGAAACGCAACCTTCCTTTTCTCTCCTTCCAACCTAACCCAACAACAATTCTTCAACCCCCGCCAAAAGACACTCTCTATAAGAGCCCACGAAATCTGACAAACACAAAGCTGCTGTAAATAAACGTCAGAAACGTAACAGGCAGATGTAGAAGGAAAGGGGCAACAGATACGCAGCCAGGAAGAGCGTCGAATAGGTACGTACACTAACGGCCGATTTCTTCACCTTCAGTAATCTTCCAGTTAGAGTTATGTTCCACATAACTGCCAAATGATAGCATCCAATTGGCTTAGAGCATATAAATGCTCTAAGCCAATTGGTCGTTCGCTGACCGGAAGATTACTGAAGGTGAAGAAATCGGCCGTAAGGGACATAATCGGCTTCCCTTCGGAAATTTGGCAACGTTGCATGTCGGGTCCCCCTATGTCGAAGAACCACTGAGTTATGCCTAGTGACAATGGTGACAATTTTACAAGTTATTATTTAGTTTGCTGAAATGGATTTTGCTTGGTAAAACATTACACGTAAGAGGATGATGGGCTCGATTCCTCATCTATTTGGCAAAGAAGTAGCATGTATCGTAGGTAGAAAGTTTTTAGACTGCCAGGCCGAAGTCTAGGTAAACGCACGAAATCCCTATATCGGTGTTCCAGCACGGGAAGGCGAGGGAAGGCGTTTTGGCCGCCGCGACCCCCAGGTAGCCACCGGCCGCATAAGACACTTGCACATAAAGCTCTGTCCTTGTTTAGCACCATCCCTGTCTACCGCATGCTCTCCGTCATTCCCGTGCAGCGAATTGGCGCGAAGAGGCTAGTTATTTTTTACGAAGGAGCAATATCGATGGTCCTCACTTTCTACCTACGATACATGCTACTTCTTTGCCAAATAGATGAGGAATCGAGCCCATCATCCTCTTACGTGTAATGTTTTACCAAGCAACATCCATTTTAGCAAACTAAATAATAACTTGTAAAATTATCACCATTGTCACTAGGCATAACTCAGTGGTTCTAGTGACAAGCAACGTTGCCAAATTTCCGAAGGGAAGCCGATTCTGTCCCTTAGTGTACACGGTTTCTAAAAGGATACGATTAACGCCCGATTTCTTCATCTCTGGACAAAGTCCCGGTTAGCTAGCGGCCAGCTAGATGCTATCTGCCAGATGGCAGTAGCGCGTGTTTCTTCACGCTTTTGGATCCTATGGTTAACTGACTGAAAGGTTGACGCGGCAACGCCGCAAAAAAGGGAAAGCGACAACTTCATTGCGAAGCTGTTCAAAAGTGATCGCATGGTGATCGCCAATAATCGATTCGATCGATTGACGCTATTGAACGTTGTTCAACAGTATTCCTTCTTTAATCGAAAACGGCATCGAAAATCTATATCATCCCAGCAATCCACATGATCTTTCCTCACTCTTAATATATACGGTCGTCGGATTCTACAAAATATTTCTTCATCCTCTTCTTCTTCCAAATGTTCAAAAACGTTAATATTCATGATCACATCCATTTCTAAATTTTTTCGTCGAAGCGCCTTTTTCAACAAAACTAAAATCGCTTGACGTCGCGAAGTATACACTGGCGTCAAAGAGGAGGTATAATAAGAGGCGTCACTCGACAAGGACAGAAATAACCTAGGGAAATCACTAGACAACCAATTTAAATGCCCATTCGGCAATGATCGCTAAGCTTCGGCAATGATCGGTCAACTTCGGCAATAATCAGCCAATTGCGGTAAGGTACATTTAGTCGATTTGAATATCCCGCTCGAAATAGACAACCAATTTAAATGCCAGGGTCAAGCAAGGACTTCAAAGGTTCCGCCCGGAGTGACGCCTCTTATTATACCTACTCTTTGCTGGCGTCCAGAACAGTTTCACAAGCATAACTCTGTTTCACATTCCCTACTTCCCCCACTACTGCAAAAACGCACTAACTGGCAGTTCCAGCAGTTATCCGGTGCCCGAACCTCTAGTCAAATTGACCGGAGGACAACTGGCAGATAACTCGAGACTGGAGGTGAAGAAATAGGCATGTGCCAGATATCTGTCAGATAACTCTGACTGGCAGATATCTGGAGGTGAAGAAATCGGCCGTAAGGGACATAATCGGCTTCCCTTCGGAAATTTGGCAACGTTGCATGTCACTAGGCATAACTCAGTGGTTCTAGTGACAAGCAACGTTGCCAAATTTCCGAAGGGAAGCCGATTCTGTCCCTTAGTGTACACGGTTTCTAAAAGGATACGATTAAAACGAAGAAGTACAAACAGTCGATTGGGAAAGGGGAGAGATGGTCTGAAAACAAAGAAACAGGGCGAAAGGCTAAAACGGAGAGAGGAGCGGGGGAGAGCTCTAGCAAAGAGAATAGAGAAAACAGAGAGAGGGAGGATAGGGAAGTTCGCAGACAGTTTAAAGCCCACAGTTGGCGTCGTATAACCCACTCTACCGATGGAAATCCAAGTAGTATACTACTTGACCATTCAACTGGCTGAATGGGGAATATCTTCGACCATGTGGAAGGTTCGCTTGTGTGCGTCCTCGCGCATGTTGAGTGTTCCGTGTTGCGCGCGGGATGCGGCGTTAGCGTCGGGCGAGACGAGGGGTCGGGAGGATGTGCGAATTTCTATCTGCGCGCAGCATTCACGCACGAAACGATGGAGCGGCACCGGTAGCTTTAATAAGTTCTGAGGATTGGCTTTTGTCTGCTACGGTGGTCGATTGAGCTTCGAAATGCTGCGGCACGGGGGTTTAGTATTAACCTCTCTGCGGGATTAGTCAGTTTTTATCGAGCATCAAGCGTTAACATATACTTTCTCAATAATATACAGTTTTGGTATTAATTCTGTTGCACCTACAAATACGTGATTATAATTAGTGTTGTTGGAAAGAAAAACAGAAGTATCGAGGCAATTTTTCCTTTTTAAAGGAATTTTTAGTGGTTTCTACCATTTGTATTAAGGCTGAAACTATTTGTTGAATTTTCCGGTATTCGAATACTTTAGTTGCTCAATTATTTGGCGAATATAATTCGAATATCCAAGTATTCGAATACTATTCGAATATCTAAGTATTCGAATACTATTCGAATTTTTAAGTATTCGAATACTGATGTATTCGAATAGTATGGTGTGAATTATAAATCAGGTTCTTTAGGTTCATTTTTTACAAGCTTTTATTTCATTTCAGTTGTGAGTTCGTTAGCTTGTCAGGGTGAAATTGTGTAAGTTAATTTTGACCCACTTCAACATATCCGATCGACTTGAAACTTTGCACACATACATAGTTCCAATAACAATATAATATTATTCGAATGCTGAAATATTCGAATAGTATTCAAATACTGAAATATTCGAATAGTATTCGAATACTGAAATACTCGAATAGTATTCGAATACTGAAATATTCGAATACTGAAATATTCGAATACTGAAATACTCGAATACTGAAATATTCGAATACTGAAATATTCGAATAGTATTCGAATAGTATCCGAATACTGAAATATTCGAATAGTATTCGAATACTCAAATATTCGAATAATAACATTCGAATACTCAAATATTCGAAGTTTATTCGTAGCATTCGAATACTTCTAAAATATTCGAAGTTTATTCGTAGCATTCGAATACTTCTAAAATATTCGAATATTAAATTATTCGAATAGCCCCAGCCCTACTTCATACTATTCAAATTTTGAACAAGCACGGAACTATAAACCGTCAGTTATCAAGGTGATAATTTATAATGAGTAAATGAAGCATCGATTACAGAGAAGTACTTAAGGAATTTTCGTTATCAGATCAGAAGTATGTAAATATCGAACGTAAGAACACTGAAATAATGGTACAAATAATTTTCAAAAAAACTTTTGTTAGCACACTGTACCATTACTTATACGCAAATGTCCATTCTACTGAAATGTCAAAAATCTGCTGAAAAAGCGTTTATTTATATGAAACGTATTCGACTGTGCAAATGCAACGTTTGACCCCCTTATACTGAATGACTTACCGTTGCAATCGAGATAATAAAATTACATTCGCGAAATGCTCGGCCACTGTTATCGCATAAATATATTAATTGCTTTCATTTCGCCATATTAGCCAGTTGGATATCTGCGATAAACGGAATACCGATTGAATGAAATAATTGCGTATGGGTGCGTATGTACTGCGCAACGTGTCAATACAATAAAGTCCGTGTACATAATGTACAATGCACGTGTGTGCTGCGAGGTTATGTTAAACCTACCCCGATTTTAATAATCACCAGCGCTGACCTCTTAAGGGGACCTTCCGGTCTAGAGCCCAAAAAGATAGGTGGTCTTTAGGAATTAATTAAAGGAAATCTACTATATATAATATAATGGGACTTTTTGTATTGTATTAAGGATGTCTTAAATTATAGAAATCTATTTTTTGTTTTATAATTAATCATTGCAGGCGGCATTGGGAAATCGTTAAAGTCAAGGTGTCAAGAAATTGATCCAAATCGGTAGGACCTGTATTTCCCAAAGTTATTATCGGATTCAACTGAAACTTTTTTTATTTTGAAGAAAATACTTCTGGCTACGGGAGAAACCAGAAAAAAATTACAAAAATGACATTTTTTTTTAGAAAATAACGGCACTTGAAGTTTGAAATCTCTTTTTCCCTATATTTTTCACCCTTTCAACGCCTTTGAAAATTATAAATTTTCAATTTTTTGTAATTTATTCCGGCTTCCCCCTAGCCAGAAGTATATTCTTCAAAATAAAAAAAGTTTCAGTCGAATCGGATAATAACTTTTGGAGATACAGATCCCACCGTGTTGAGAACACTGTATCGAGAAAAACGCGTTTAAAGTTTTACGTGGGCGCCGGAATTTTACGAATTTCAACAAATCCTGTTAAACACGTATGCCTAAGAGGTTGAACATTCGAAAAATGAAATAAATAAAAATCGACTTTTAGACCGGAAGGTCCCCTTAAGCACAGCAAATGAAGACAAAATCTGACATCCTTTTAGCATACTGCATGTTTGTGTAACATTCTGGACTTACAAGAAACATCACGCAACTGTCACACGTCGATTCTAATGAAATCTGGTGTAAAGGTAGAACATATGAGAATATTCGAAATTTTTTTTCGTAGCTCCCCATAATTATTTTAAAGGGTGAAACTCTTGAAGTACTCTTCGAATCAAAGTCTGTGAGACTGAAAAGTGATTTACCTACACAACTGTTAGAACATCGTGCGTTTCTAACACTATGTATTTACTTATTTTTCTTAAGTTGAGATTAAGAAGTTTATTAAGTTTCTAAATTGTTTTTCTTTAAGTGGGAGAAAAAGAAGCGAATTTATTTTATTTTTATTTCACATTCGCTGTAAATTATTTCTCCTATAACCAGAAAATTGACACAGATAGAAAAGAATCTTAAATGAACAAGTTTCTTGGTTTCATATAGGAAATAAGGTGACGTAAACAGAGACTCGAAAAAATAAAAAATGGAGCCACTGTAGATTCTTTTGAAAATTTTTTGTATAAATCTGTACGATGAAACAAACTTTTGCGCAAAAATTTTGTGAGTGAATGTAAATAGTGAAGAAGGCTAATCAGTATTAAACATATTCTCCTGAATTATTGTTCTAAATACTTTGAGTCCCGTGAAAAGTTTCAAATACGAGCGACCCTGAGTGAAAATTTCAATGATTTCCATGAAATATTAAAAGAATTTTCCTTCTTGAAAGATTCAGTCCTCTGCAACAAAATCTAGCTCTCTAAGTTCATTTACCTTAATTAAATCTTCGTCGCTAATAACCACTTAACCAGTTGATGCGACAATAAAGTACAAAATGAAAAAAATTAGCGAAATAGTGTTTTAAAACTTTTTACAGTCAGATGATTCTAGCGAAAATAATTTCCATCCTTGTACATGCATTAATCTGATATTTTTCCTTATTACACAGTTGAGTATCGAGTTGCATTTCAGGAGCACGTATCCGTCGTTCCGTCGACGTTGATTTACCTACCCGCCGAAAGTGTATTGTTTTCTTCTACAAAAGCGTAATTTAGATGCTTGTTAAGTGTTAAATTTATCGATCTTGATAGTGTTCTACGACCGGGAAGAAAATGCGCGCGCGCCCTCTGCAGACATTCCAGATTCTGAACAATGAGTTATCCAGCGGAGAAAACGTGGACCGCTATTCAACGCTGATTACACGTTAACTTTTTTCAATCAACGGCGTGTAATTAAATTACATAATTGAACACGTGATTAAACATTTCTGCGGCTGCCAGTTTCACGAACCACATTTTGAATTTATTGAAATGGCTATATAACATTAATTCCTCCAAACGTAGTGCAATTTTCGACAATATCCCTAAATATTTGCAATATTCGTGACACGTGGTTTTGAATCACATCTCGGTATTTTCCTGAATCAGCATTAATGAAATTATTTAGCCAACACACTGAACGAAGTTGCTTCTTTTTTTAACATTCCACGTCGCCAATTAACGTTTCTTCAGATAACTCTGCATAGAAATGTTTAGTGGTAAATTAGTGTTTCAAATACATAGCACATTGTCACTTTTTCTTTTACAACAATACTTCAACGTTAAGAAAATTACGCAGCACCTTGCACATTCTAAGTCTAAGCTCATTTGTTGCCCGGTGTGTACCAAATCTGGATTTTTGTAGAAATGCAAGGGCGTAGCCAGGATTTCATTCAGGTAGGGGCAATGAATAGTGTAACAAATTTTAATCATCCTACGTATAATTAGATAAACAAAGGAATCTGCACGAAATGTGGGATTATTTCTCAGTTTAATTTATTTTTATTTGGTAATAAATTAATTTAATTTTGGACGAACAACTAATTTATTATTTTTCTCCTTGGCTACACCCATGTACAAATGTATTTTGTATTTGGTGTTATCGCTCGAAGGAAATTTGTGTTCCTATTGAAAGATCCATTCGATAATTTGGTGTTTCAAGAATTTGCATTAATTTAAACTATTGCAAGAGTATTTCAGATATTTTATCAGCTGACGCAAAAACTGACATAGCCGTATAGTCAGTCATTTTTTATAAATACAAATTCGAAGGTATTATTATTATTATAAAAAAAAATTAAAAAAGTTAGGACCGACTTCAAGAAAATAAAAAATAATTTTTTTCTTTATTTAATATGCGACTCTCCATTTTTTTATGTCGGCGCCTCATCATTTGCACTGTGCGAACCCGGCGCCGACTTAAAGAAATTGAGAGTCGTAAATTGAATAAGGAAAAAAATTATTTTTTACTTTTTAGAGCATTTTTATTCTTTTGAAGTCGGTTTTAATTTTTTTAGTTTTTACTTTTTAGTTACTTAAGTTGTATAACAGCATTTATTTTAAAAAATGGGCAGGCCTATAAAAGGAGCTGCTCGTAAAAAAAAACCGTTTGCTAGAAACGGAAGATTTCCAAAATAAGCGACTTTAAATAGTGAGAATAAGGACGTCTCAAATTCGTTATTATTAACCAGTACTGGCAAAGTACTGATGCAATACTAATGCAGTGTAGGATGGGACCACCGGGGCGTCGCCACCTTTCGAATAAAAAAATGATCATCAAGATCGGTCCATATGCCGAGGAGTTATGCGCGGACAAACATTAAAACTGGAATTCTAAATAATCCTAGAGTATCTAGATAATAATAAAAAAAAATAACACGCTACCACCGGCTCTTCATACTCTGTCAAATAAAAAAAGAACCTATGCCGAAGTTATGGCTGAACATACATAAAATAAATATACGGATCGAATTGAGTAACCTCGTCCTTCTCTGAAGTCGGTTAATTATGAAAACGATGATACGCTCTTTCAAAGTAAACTGGATAGAATCTTTTTTATTATACCTTCGACAAAGCAACTTTGAACCTGATCCGATGCACATGCTCTTGGCTAACGAGGCAAATCTCAAGTTAACAACCACTCTGTACTCCTTTGACATATTTGTATCTAATCCATTAAAAGAAAAAAAGTAAAAATAATATATTCATTTAAAATTGAAAAGCAGACTCCCGAGAGATGTGAATGCCAAGCGCGAGTCTCTGTAAAACGGAAAATAGTTAGGAGGAATTAAAAATACGAAAATCTTTAACGCTGTTATTATATTACGCGAAATGTTTATTTAAATATCTATCTTATGATGATCGTATAGAATGATTAAAATGTATAATATGAATTCTCATAAGCTTATTTATTTTCATTTTGCTGAAAGTAGAATTAACTCAAAATGGAGGGTCCATGTTCGACGTGAAACAATGCTGCGTCTGTCCATTTTGTTTGATTTTCGTAAACTGTAGCTCTCAATATCTCTGTAAATCATTGAAGCTAGTAGTCCGAACTTTTACATAAATTGCGCATTGTATCGCGTACGGTGTGACGTGGAACAATTCCTATCAGAAGGAAATTCATTTCGAATACTAAATTTAAGTGTCACGAAACGTTCCAAGCTTATACATATTTATATCTTCTGCGCATCTCCGCCATTCTATCGTTCTACAGATTGACGTATCTTGAAAATTAATTACACGAACCTTGCATCAATGAAACTTTGACAATACGTTATGTCTGTCCGTGCATATTGCGATAAATTCCATCTATCAAATTGTATTATTTAAACGTGTCCGTTTCTTTAAAACGGGAACGATGAATGTGGGGTGCTCTATTTATGATATACAATACAATAATTTACATTAATTAGGTCGAATCGGTCTCTCATTGCATCATGAATGCTTTATATCATGCAGGTCTCAAAGTAATCTTAAAATATTATTTCAAGCTAACTTCAACTGACAAAGGAACTTAAAAGAGCTTAAATAAAAAACATCCCTCACCATAAACGATTAAACAATTTCATTGCGCAGTTTCATAGAGCATAAAAAAGCCATTGAATTTTCGTTGCAAATTTTTGTTAAGTGTATCTGCTAAAATTTTCAAGATGTACAGGGAAAAATATAGAAAAAAGCCATTAAACTTTCGTTGCAAATTTTTGTTAAGTGTATCTGCTACAATTTTCAAGATGTACAGTGAAAAATATATTAAAAAAACACAGAACATTAAGTTAAACGATTATCTGTAATTTGATAAAAAATGCTCTAAAAACTAAAAAATAATTTATTTACTTTTTAGTGTTTGAGTGTTGCAACAAAAAACTTGGAAATTTGAACTATTTGTACGTGACGAATCATTTCTCGATAAATAGTATATTTACGGAAATCGCGATGTTTTACTGAGTAGATATACATATACCTAGGCAACTTTTTTTCGTTTTCGAGAATAACACCAGATGCTGATTTCAAGTCGATTCCACTTGTGACGATGGGTTAAAATTGTAGGGAACGCAATTCTTTCACCCCCTCGGGGGTGTTTTTTCTTTTAAAAAATGTTGTATTGTCATAATAACTATGTACGCCTGCAAAATTTCAAGTCTAAATTGGATTACAAGAGTTGAGCCAAACAAACAAATGGACAGAGGACTGCAGCTAAATAAAATCGTTTAATAAAAAGGAAAGCAATCTTTAAATGGTATTCTCACCCCGGAGAAGTAAAAAGTAGCGGAAGAAAAAAATTGCCTGATACTTCTATCGAGGGTCCTTAAGGTAGTTCCTGAGAATAATCTACTCAATTCAAGAACTCTTTCAAATTTCGTGCAAAACTTATTTGGAATACAAGAAACCCTTGTACAAAGTTTAAATTCGATTTACCGCATAGTTATCGAGAAATTGTTAATTAAAGTTGATGCATTTTAACACAGTGGCATATGGCGGAGTAAAAAAATATAGTTTCAGTTTTTCTTCTGAAACAGGAAAACCATATTCAAGAAATGTACCAAAATTGTTTCTTCGTAAATGCCCATAAAAAAATAGGTTTACGTGCAAATTTTTCAGAAACTTACGTAGAGCAATCAACGTGGCAACGTCGCACAATCGATGTGTGTAGACATTTAAATAGCGAACGACGATTCAAATTCATATGAACATTTTTCTGACATTTTGGTTATAAAATACGCTCCGAATGAATGCGACGTTGTCAGATCTGCTGCTCCAATTCACTACGCTAACCAATTTACTATTCTATTTTCGTATTACTATTATTTATATTAACATTGAACTGTTTAAAATATATATACATGATATTAAAAATTATTATTATTATTTCTATAGTATCATACTACTTTACATTTATCGTTTATTACCCAACTCTAATTTGACTACCCATACAGCACACCTCGTTGCAGCAGTATTGCAGGGACGTTGCTGCAATATTACGTTGTTGCAGGTTGCATTGCAATATTGTAGGAACGTTCCTGCAATATTGTCGTGCATTATTGGAGTGGCAATGATCCTACAATATTGCAGCAATATTGCAATTTCGTTGCCGTGCAATGTTCCGTTGGCAACGATGGTACAATATTGCTGCAATATTGTACGATCGTTACCGTGCAATGTTCCATTGGCAACGATCCTACAATATTTCTGCAATATTGCGCGCACATCGACGTGCAATGTTCCAGTGGCAACGGTCCTACAATATTTCTGCAATATTGCGCGCACATCGTCGTGCAATATTGTAGTGAAAACTTGTGGAAACATTACAACAATATTCTGAAGCAACTATGACTTTGTCAAAATTTTTCGAAATATGTACATGACGTCGAGTGGATTCTACGGCGTGTTTCATTTAACTGGATACGCACCGCTATATTGCCGAAGAGTTGCAGGATCATTGCCACAATTTTGCCGTTTCGTTGCAGAATCATTGCCGGAACGTTGCAGGACTACATATTCGTAATGTTGCCGCAACTTTGCAAAAATACACACCTGCAATATTGCGAAGGCGGACATAGGACTGAACCTGCAACGTCTCTGCAATGTTATGTTGCAACATTGCCATCTTGCACCGCATCATTGCAGAGACGTTGCTGCAATGTTATGGTGCTGTGTGGGTAAGTTAGTTGGTTAGGAACTACCTTAAAACCCTGTAAAGTTTCCAAAAAATAAGAATTTTCGAATTTTCGGGTTACCGAATTTCCCTCTTTGAGAAACTTCCCTAGCCCCCAGTTCTAACGTTGAGCACCGCGCGCACTAGCATTAGCCTAATATAATTTCAATTTCAACGCGAATGCCACTAATGTTTTTGGGCGTGGCGATGTATTAATATATCCGAATGCAATTTTGGCAGATATACATCATTGCGGCTGATGGAGGGTTCGACCTATCCGCCGGATGTATTTATGGGACGAACGTGTAGAATATGACCGTGCTTACGCGTATACATACCTGGCGGGTACATGCACAGTAAAACCGTGTCGGCCTACACCTTCGAGCACAGATATCGTCTGTATAACACTAGGGTGGTCCTTATTTTTCGACCATAAATTTTTTTGCACGCCGCCCCCTAATTTCGTTCCATTTCATGAAAAAATAATTTGTGCAAAATTTGAGATCGATCGAACGTCGGGAGGACGTGGCACAATTGAGTTGAAGTTTTGAAATAATAGTGATTTCTGGTCAATTTCGGACATAATTGTGTTCGGCTATTTTGGAAGTATCAGTGAATATTTTTTAATAAAAGTACAGTTTATTAGATGTATAATAATAATTAATATGTACGTATTACTTTGAAAAATATTGGCGAAATCTTTGAGTTTTATCTTTTAAAATTAGTATACAACGCAGCGTATAGGCCATAATAGGCAACCGGGGGTCTTAACTACACTATCCAACACGTATTTGGATCTGCAATATGCACTCCGAGATCCTAGTGGAGGTTTTCGTCCCAAATACGAATCCGTAAATAGAATTGCTCTATCACCCTCAGTTTTTGAAAAACATGAGTTTTTGTAAAAAGCGCACGATTTTGGGCAAGAATGAGGTATTACGTGAAAACCAAGAATGCTAGAAAGTTGAATTTAGTCTGAAAATATAGAGGAGAGTTTCCTGAATATATCGGTGTATACAGTTATCAAATTTGATGGTTTTATATGATTGTAACCGGCCGTCAAAGTTTAATAAAGTGCCGATGTGCATGATTTCTACGCAACACTTTTGCATTTTTACGAAAAGTTGTGTATCTAGCCCGAATTCGCTACAGAGTATCGGATTCTGTAGACATTTCTGAAGAAGAAACCATCCACGAAAAACGTCGGAACGGTTTTTAACTCGGACAGTTCCAGAAAATATCCATCGGCAATGCGTGCACGCGGTGTTTTGGCGCCTGGCGGCTTGCGAGCCATGGCGAGCCGATACTGGGTGCGTTCCACTTGCGCCCAAATCGCCCGCAACGCCCGTGATTTTCATTGGGTGCGTTCCACTTGCGCCCAAATCGCCCGCAACGCCCGCGATTTTCATTAAGGTAGGTTCTCCTATACGCGACTGGACACAACGTCAAGAATTTAAAAGTCGATTTTCTTGAAAATGAAGCACAATATCAAAAAATCTTATTCCTCTTTTTCGACTTATTTACTTGTTATAAATCGAAAAGAAAGAGTAACTTTTTTTTATATCGCGCTTCATTTTCGAGAAAATCGACTTTGAAATTCTTGACGTTGCGTCCAGTCGCGTACAGGGAAACCCACCTTAATGAAAATCACGGACGTTGCGGGCGATTTGGGCGCAAGTGGAACGCACCCATTAAGGTGGGTTTCCCTGTACGCGACTGGACGCAACGTCAAGAATTTCAAAGTCGATTTTCTCGAAACTGAAGCGCGATATAAAAAAAAGTTACTCTTTCTTTTCGACTTATAACAAGTAAATAAGTCGAAAAAGAGGAATAAGATTTTTTGATATTGTGCTTCATTTTCAAGAAAATCGACTTTGAAATTCTTGACGTTGTGTCCAGTCGCGTATAGGAGAACCTACCTTAATGAAAATCGCGGGCGTTGCGGGCGATTTGGGCGCAAGTGGAACGCACCCACTGTGTAGCGATTTCGTGATAGATAAACAACTTTTCGTAAAAATGAAAATATATGGAGAAATCACTATTATTTCAAAACTTGAACTCAATTGCTGGGTAAATTCAATAACCGTATTTTCTTTTCTTCACCTATTTATGATATAATATTCACCATTTCATATTAAACATATTATCTTGTTATTAAATATAAAATATTAATGTCGAACATACCCCCATTTTTAAAATTAATTTTATTATTAACTTGCAAATAATATAAGAAAGAAATTAAACGAATGGTCACTTTCATTAAAATACGTAAAATTTAATATAATTAATTAAAAAGATATAAATATTAATTAGTTATTACGTTGAAAAAATCATACCGTAGCACTATTATCGTAAATATTTGGGCACAAAAAGAACGCTTAACCATCATTATAATATTTTTATTCATACCATTCCGTTCATACAAAATTTCACATTTATTGCAACTTTAACGCGAATGTGCCACGTCTTCCTCTTATCCGATCAACTTGATATTTTACGGGAATTATTTTCTTATCCAATGGAACAATTTTAGGGGGCGGCGTGAAAAAAATTTTGAAAAAAAAATTTCACCAAGAGTAGCTAAGGACCACCCTAGTATAACACAACCGTCTCATGTGCAATCCGGAATTCTGATCTTCCGCGTATAATTTCGCGTAATTACCTGCCACAGCGTGGGGACATTTAAATTTCCCCACGGCCGAGAAAGTGTTATATAATGAATGGAGCGCATAGAATCTTGAAATACTAAGTTCAGCCTTTTGCTTTCAGTTAAAGACGTTGAGCAGGCGCACCATATCTGCGGGTAATCTGTTGCGACGTGTGAAAAGCAATCCACTGCACGGCTACTAATTGCACTAATGGCCCGCAGGGGGCTGTGCCTTCGAACGTCACCACTCTCGCCATTTTTGTTTTGTTTTCGTGTGGTAAAGATACTGGAAGAAATGTTTTTTACGAATAAACAAATGCTGTGACTGACACGGAATCTTTTCCAAGGTTCAGAAATCTCTATCTTTTTTAAAGTGGGATCCCTTAATTCTGGGACACCCTGTATATAATCGACCTTACTGTTAGAGGACTTTAGATAATAATGATAGTACACGTGTTCATAAATAATATAAGATATAATAAAATAGTGGTATAACGAAAAGTTAAATATAAAAAATTAACACTTTTGGTGTTGTGAGAATTTGAGAATTAGCGCTTCGAGTCGATCAAGCCTATCCGAGTGATCGCTTCTGTTGAGAAAGTTTTGTCGGGACTAATAAAAATTTAAACTTCTGAATTGTCTATTAAATTTTTATAAGAGTACTACCAACAAATAGGCAATAGTTTTTCGATGAAAATCAGGTCTTGTAGGGGTTGAAGATAGGGGGATAGAGGGAAAATGAGGAGGAGCATTTCGTCGCAGGTCTGCTAGTGGACGCGTCAATAAGGCATATACAGGGTGGCCTATTTAAATCGATCCACTCGAATCTCTTCGAAACTGATGATGATACTAAAACATCTGGCAGAGAAAAGTGAAATGATTTCAGGGGGCACATTATCCGATGTGAGTAAGTTTTTCCTGTGTGGTGTTTTTTCACGACGCTTTGCTTTCGAGAAAATCAATTTTAAATCCTCGTCTACGAATAGTTCGAAATTATGAAATAACTTCTTTTCATCGGGGCTTTGCTTTCGTGAAAACTCATTTGCAAAATCTAATTAAGAATTATTTCCATTTCCAAATCGATTTTCTTAAAAATACAACTACGGTCGAAGAAAAGCTATTTTACAATTTCGACTCATTTTTCGACAAGGATCCATTCCACGTGCAATTCTTCCATATTTACACCTGTATTCCGCCGAAATGTTAGTGTTGGGCAAGTAGTAAACGAGTTTCAAAATTGATTTTCTCGAAAATGGAACCTTATATAAAAAAAATTCATTCTACATTCTCGACTTATTTTTGCATTAGGAATCATCTCCTTTCCGGTTGGACCGCGATTTCGAGAACACTCTGTACCTATGAATAATCAGGAAACTGAGAACTTGCACGAACGAAATGCGTTCAAATTTCAAGAAACGTGAAAATGGTTTCATTAAATAAACGAATCACTTCGTCGAACCGGATGACCGTGTCAATTTTGGTTTAGGAAACGGTGCGTTTGCGACATACGGTTCCTCTTACACTTTTAGACCTCAATAATGAAATTGGAAAATTTTGTGAATTTTAGCCAAAAAAAATCGCTTTTATCCACAACTATTTTTTCAAACCCAAATTTCAACATACCAAAATTTCCATTTCTGGAAAAAGACTATCAGAGCATGATAGTTTGAGTATTACAAATATAGAATTATCCCTCAAAAGCTGAAAGATTAAAAGATACCAAAATTTTAACTCCAAAATGACCAATTTGTGATTATAAGAAGGTGTGACCTCGGAGGGTTAATTTTCAATGTTGTAAACAATTCTGCGACAATTTTTTTTTCCAAATCTCCGTCGATCCAGAATCGTAGATTACCGCGACCATCACTTTTTTAACACCCTGTACACCACGTCACCAGCCGCGAATCTTAATTGGCGAAAAGACGCGGCAACCGCGCGATCGGTCGCGAGTGTGTTAAACAATAATCGCGTAGCGTAAGTTTGATGGACGCAGTTAAGCAGAATTGACACCGGATCCAGCACGATTCCGCGTGGTATTTATGAGGACGTGCCGCGTGTGTAATAGGTCCGAGGGATATAGGGTAGAACGTAACTCAGCATCAGAGCTGGCCGGCGACGGTACGAGTCAGAGCCGAGGCCGAGGCCGGGAGCCAGCTTCGCCTGCCGTTCCTGTATTTCAGTAATCCCAGGCAACACGCTCACGGAATACCCCCATAGATATCCCATACGGAGTTAGCTTGCGGCCGTTTCACTTGCCAGTTACTTTGAGGCCGAACAACCCGCACCCTCCCTCTTCGGCTTGGCTTCGTTCTCCTGTCCGTTCGGATGCGATAGCATCTTAATCGTCCTAATTCGCGCCCACCCATCACCGCTTGACACTTGTTGTATAGCTCGTTCTAGTTTGCGAACGGGAACCCCCGGCGGGCGCACACTGTTGGCACGGTGTCACATTTAATAGACGGAGTTAATTAGGAGTCTATTGGCTACCTTGGTTTTTAGGCAACGTCGGATCAACTGGTCCTGGAGTTAGAGGGCGGTGAAGTGCCGTTTGATAGGCTTAACGTGCCCAACGCTCGGACTTCAATTCGCTTGGCGTTGCAGTTCAAGGTTTCAGGATACTCACATCTGCGATAAGGTTTGCGGTGACCGTCGCGTTTAAGTGCCTGGGTAATGATTGCGCGCAAGTGCAAACGATCCTGCTGCCATCCCAAGGATAATCCATTCGAACATAGTTGATGCTAGGGCTAATTTGTGTAATTCACGGTTCTGGTCATTGCGACTAACAAGGAACTTTACCCAATTGTTACACGCTGATTTCGGGGGAAGCCGGCATACAGGTGGGGTGCCGAAGATTATTAGACTAAATTTTTTTTTTAACGATGAAATTACCCTTCGTAGTTGGGGGTTGGAAAACTATTTAGTCGAATAGCTCGAAAACGAGTGGGGATTGAAAAAATGATTCATTTCTATAACTCACGACCATTCTTATGATTGTCTCATTTCTACAAAGAAAAAATGATATATGAGAAATATTTATGAAAAGCTAATTTTTTAACTACTCCGGCGCCAGAGTTGGGCATTATTCGACTAAATTGTTCTTCGAGTAACCTTCGAATAAAAATTTCGAATAAAATGAAGCTATTCGTGACTAACGAATGAATTTTTAGTCGACTAAGTTTTTATTCGATGAACTCGAATACAAATTTCGAATAAAGTGATGTGATTCGAGAATAACGAATAAATTTTTAGTCGACTAAATCTTTAGTCGTTATTCCTTATTCGTTATTCGAAGGAACTCCGTGGCGACTGAGCGTCACGAATAAGCCGCTTCGGCCAGGGACTCCTACCGGTACGTAAAATACCGGTATTATACCGGTATTTTTCGGTTGTATCTTCGTCTGAGACTTAATACCGGTATAACGCTCATCCCGGTATTTCGCCAATACAGCTATACCGAAACCGATACCATACCGAAATAGATAAATACCGAAAACAAAAGGTTACCGGTAACCGAAATAAATACCGGTATTTTTTCGGTATTCTTTTCAGTAACATGGTAGGTTTCGGTGTTCACCGAGAAGAATACCGAAAAAATACCGGTATTTATTTCGGTTACCGGTAATCCCGAAAACCGATTGTTTTCGGTATTTATCTTTTTCGGTATGATATCGGTTTCGGTATTTATCTGTTTCGGTATGATATCGGTTTCGGTATAGCTGTATTGGCGAAATACCGGTATGAGCATTATACCGGTATTAAGTCCCTGGCTTCGGCTGGAGTTCCTCGGCCTCCGGTCGGCCCGAGGGGTATTATGGGGCAAGGGAAACGCTTGTCTGGAGCGGCTCGGGTTCTGACCCACGCTTATTCGTGTCGCTTAGTCGCCACGGGGGTCCTTCGAATAACGAATAACGACTAAAAATTTATTCGACTAAGAATTTAGTCGAATAAAAATTTAGTCGACTAAAAAATTATTCGACTAAGAATTTATTCGTTATTCTGGAATAACTACGCTTTATTCGAAATTTTTATTCGAGTTCGTTCGAATAAAAATTTAGTCGAGTAAAAATTTATTCGTCATCCTCGAATAACTACACTTTATTCGAAATTTTTATTCGAGGTCTTTCGAATCAATAGTTAGCCGAATAAAAATTTATTCGACTAATGCCCAACTCTGTCCGGCGCCATCTGTGATTTTGCCGAAGTTCTGCTGATTCTATGTTATTCCTCGTAGAAAACCGTGCTACTTTCTTGTTTATCGTTTATTCTACCCCTAGTCAATTTAGAGTTATTCGACTAAATAGGTTTCCAACCCCCGACTATAGGGGAGAGTCGTACAGTACCGGCCAATGCTAGATTTCATAGTTCATATCATACTGTTAGTTAACTGTACTATCGATGGAGAAACAAATAAATATAGTCCTGAGCAGGGTTGCCAGGGATTAGTTGCGGCGCAACACCTACAGGAGTGGTGGTAATGCGTGCGTGAACTGACGCTAGCGCCAAAGCAGCCAAGTGGCGTCAACGCGAAGCCAACCACGGCCAACCAGCGTCGCCGGGAAATAGTTTGTCGACGCTGGTTGGCCGTGGTTGGCATTGTCGACGCCATTTAATTTAAATACATAATTTGTTTAAAACTCCTGCAGAGTACTAAAACACTACAGTTATACTTTTATTATTACCGCTGTTGTTATTATTTTGCCTAGTATTAAATGGTAACCGATGTTATTTATAAAAACGCTACCGAACTGTACTATATTGTCCAAAGTATAATCGCTCTAGGACATTTCACAGCTGCGTTCCCAAAATATCATGAAAATAATTCCAGCCACTTCTACCGTACTTAAAAGTTTCGAACATTGATAGCACATTTCCCACATCTAGTGTGTCGACTTGAAAGGTACTACGGCTGATTTGCGTTCGCTACGTGGTCAAGCAGGGTTTCAGCGAGCACAAGTTACGGTCTACGTTTACTTAGGATTCAGGGCTGCCGGCCGTAACATATAGTAGTGAGTATAAGTTTCACGGAAAAGTCCTCATAAATGGAAAAGGTCGCTGGTAACCGCTCCGAGCAAGTAGCTTGTAATCGCGCGGATCTAAAAAACGGTCGTTTCTAACGGTCTCTCTTTCACGATTTTCTAAAAAGTGAATCGTGTTTTGTATTTACCTTCGGATCCTCGCTTTAATACAGGACAGCTCTGAGAAACTTGTTACACTGTTGATAATACAGGAAACATGCGCGGGAATGAATATTTATAAGGAGAGTAATATACATACATAGGGTGTCTCGCAACTGGTCGTGCAAACTGAAAAGTGGTGGTTAGTTATTATGTATGAAGAAATACGTCGAAAATGTAAAATAGCATTGTTTTGATTTGGTGCTTCGTTTTTTAGGAAAAAGACATTGGACACACATTGAGTGCGCTTTCAAGTACTCAAAAATTAGTAGAATAAGATCTAGTAAATACAGGGTGATTTAGACCAAGTGTACAAAACATTGTTTTTATTTTAAACAACGTTTAAAATTTTACTGCTGCCATAGTAAAATCTCACTCTTAATATGAAGTAATTTTTACTAAATCAAAAATAATTAAAAATTACTAATAATAATACCGATTAACAAATAATAATTTCTTGATGCATTCAATAAACTTCGTATGAATAATGTACTTATTATAACTTTGCGAATGTACTACAACAACGGTAAAATTTCTAAAATTGCTGTAACTACTTAAGTATTGAGAATAGAAAGTATAACACTTTTTACTCACAAGGGGAGGTTTTTAGGTGTCCCCCTCCGATTGCTTTTATTTTTAGATATGTTTTAGAGGATCGAAAAATAACAAATACGCGTTTTTTTATTTTTACCCGTTTGCATATTTAGGGGTCGAAACCACTCCTCAAAGTTCATCGAACCACTCGCATTTCATCAAGCCTTTGATATTCATAATTGAAACCTTCAATTATGAGAGAGTTTCGGGCGCCCAAAAGACCAGCGCCAAAATGCAGACGCTTGGACCAACAAATTATAAACAAACTACTTCCTTGCACCTTTTCAAAAGGAGAAGCATCTATTCGCAGCACAATTTAATTAAAAAACAGTGAAATGAAGTTCTTCGATAGAAATCCAGCTCGATTGTACTTCTATGTTTTTCTTTGGATCCTAGGGGTAAACAGTGTAGTTGTTGGCCACCTAAGTCAGAGGTTCACACAAGCGTTGAATTATAAGTCTTATTTTGCTATCTTTAAGAACACAATTAGTGTTAATAGCTTTAAACGACTCTAATATTCTAGAAATAGAATTTGTTTAAAGAAAGAGTACAAGGTTCCACAAAAATTTTACACAAAATACGTTTTCTATGAAAAAACATAGTTACTGGCCAGACGAATGCAATGATTGGCCGATCGTATGGCAGTTATTGGCCACTATTTCATAACCTATATGTAACATATATCCTACCTAATTCTTAATGCTCTAAGACCTAATTATGAAATAATGTAAATGTAAAAAAATGAATTGATTCGGTTAGAAACAGGATTTAAATTATTAAATAAAAATGGATATATTTTATTTTTTATGTATTTATTTTACACAAAAAACAAAAATATATTTATTTAGCAGAGATCAACATTTGGTGTTATAATTTATAAGTATAAAAAGAAACGTACACATTTTTGAAATTATATAATAAAAATAACAAGTTTCTTAATCTGTAATAACTATAAACTACTTTTTGGCGACTTGAAATATCTTTCAACTACTTTTTAACTGTTTTTTTACCAACAATATTTTCTTTGTGCATAGTTTGTTGTTTAAAATCGTTGGTCTTACTTTCTGAATGACCCTCTCGTTTTCAATATTCTCAACATCGTCAATTTTTTCTTTTTTAACATTGAATTTCTTTTTCTTATTCTGTGGTTGCTTTTGCAACTTTTCTATTTTTTTGTTTCCTTTTTCTTTTTCTTTTGCTTGTTTTTTTTTCATAATTTCGAGCTTCCTGGCATCTTTTTTTTTATTTTCTATTTTCTGCTGATTTAATTTTTTTTCTTCATTCAATTTCCACTGTAATGATGTGATTGCAAAAGATGTTCTTTTACTATTTTTCTTGCCAGTACGTTTTGGCGTTTACTTTTTGGAAGCCACACGCTGCGGCAAGCCTTTTCTCACAGCACCTATTGCTTGTTGTATTTGCTGTTCTGAATATTTTTTTTCGCATTTGTCTCCTTTTTTTCTTTTCGCCATGGTTTAAAATCAAAAATTCCTAAATTATATTCATAAAATGAAACTAAATGTAATATGATAGTATTACATTATTAAAATATGTAAACTATAATACCATTTCTATTTAAATGTTTCTATATTAGTTAGTATTGTAGTACTGCACCTCCTTTTACATCGTATTAATAGCATTTTCTTTTAAAACATAACCTTTTGCAATCACAACCCTGAAACGGCCAAAGCATGGGGAATGATGGCCAACAACTGTTTCACTGTTTCTATGACTGTCAGCTACCCATTGGCCTCGTGGCCAATGACTGTCCTAAACCATTATTTACATTACAGTTCTTGGCCACCTATAATTTTTGCAATAATGTATAATTTTAATGAATAAATAATCCTTTTTTATAAAGTTTAAACCTTTATTTGTCTATATAACGAATATGAAAGTTCTATATATATCATAAGTGCATTAAATTATCTAAGCATTGCCTGATGTAACCGTATGGCTATTCAATTCAATCACTGTAGTTTTCAAGCATCGATTTCAAGTTGTCTATTTTTTACACGTAGTATAACAATGATTAGCGAAATAGTGATTGCATTCGACGCATGAAAGAAGAAGGTATCTGAATATGTTCATTATAAAAGGCATAATGTACACTGTTTCTTAATATTCATGTTTTTTTAAAAAAAGGCCAATCACTGCCAGGTGGCCAACAACTACACTGTTTACCCCTAGACGGATTTCACGGAGGCCATTCAATAAGCATCTGCCAAGTGAATCGGAGAAGCTTTCCGCTGTACGGGCCCGGGGCATTAGCATCGATATCAACAGCTTTCTAACTTTCTACTCAATTAACTCGATCTTGTCAAGCTTTTAATATCCAGAGAAAGAAATCGCGTCACTTTGGAGGGAGGATTCCACTTGAAGCGAGTTCGCCGTCCCATTACAGTTGAACCGAATGTCTCGCGGCGTTCACAAGTAGCTACTTCTGAGAGTCCATTTTCAGGCCTGACCTCCAGCAACTCCCGAGCACTTACAGGCCGTAGCAGCTGAAACAGCTCTGGGCGATACGGGGAAAAGGAGGAAGGCTTCCACCTCCCGATGAATCATCGCGAAAAGAAGGTTGTAGCCGGCGCGGGTCACTCTTCGTTATAAGAAACTGTCCTCCACTTGTTATGCGGATGGCGAGGCTGCCATGACATTCCTTGCATAATTATTGCTCCGCCGACTCTGGGAAGAGCCTCCTTATCTGTTCCTGACCGGAATACTGGACCGTAGCCGTTGCCAGAGACGATGGCAGGAGTTTCTGTCACGTAGCAATGAAGATCCTGGCAGTGAATCAATATAAGGAACTAGCAGATCTTCGGGAAAATGAAATACAGTAGATGAGTGGAACCTCCGCTATCCGAATTGATAGGAAGACGTTTCCATCATCGGGTGATGATTCGTCTGCGAAGAATGCTACCCCTGTGTCCTTCTCCTTTCTTTAAACCTCGTTCTAAAGGTAATTTTTTATCCTCGAAGGAAGAATGACGCAAAGTTACTGTAACTGCAAACACAAAAATATGCACCTTTTAATTATGTGCGTTTTTGCAGGTATCAGTATTAATAACATTGTCCATGTGCTTGCCTTGGAATGTCGAAGAAATGTCCAAGAAAATTTCAGGAGAATTACGGAAACTGTTGAGAGGCTTTAAATAAAAATGATTCCTTTCTGTTTTTCTTCGTGCTCCTCCGGCAAGCACAAATCTTACCCTCGCGCAACTTTTCATTCTCGAGTTATGGTCTTCTGCTCGAGCAGCGATTTAAGGGGCAAAGCGCTCCACTTGCCGCAAATTCTCGTCTCACATAAATGATAGCAGTAGTAAGTCACTGAAAATCCATTGTTTTCACGTACTCGTGCCAAATTCTAATGCTACAATAATTTATTCAAAACCAGCCTAAACTTACATTTTTCATATTCCTCAGTCTCACAAAGAAGCTAACCAAACTCAACAAAGTTCATAGAAGCTGACAAAACTCAACAAATAAGCATTATTCCAATTGAAACTATGCCTATTAAAGTTTTACATCTCTTTTAGCCTGTATCGCAGAGATTTTTCTAAACCATCACCGTGTTTGTTACGCCTGACTAGCAGCTCTATCAGCTCTAAGCGCGCAGGGTGTCCAGCGAGGTCGCCGCGTAAAGCAGGGGACTAACTTAAAAGTAAGATGATCTTTAACAGGGATCTTTTTCCCCGAGGAACAGTCTCGCGTTTTAATTACGTTCAAAGTTGAGGGGAGCGAATTTGTGCGGTTCGAGCATCCCGCCCCGTAGTTCCTTCAAAATTCACGGAGCTGGAAAAGTAAAGTAACAAGATTCCACTACTGCTAACTCCAATTATCACTGGTAATGTCCTCGTTGCAGCTTGACGAACTTTCCGAGGGCCCTTCCGACACAGGTAACTGAAAAGTTTCTGAGAAAGATTCAAAACCTATTAAAGAATACCTCGGCAACGTTCTTGACACTACCCAGCCACGTCAACAACAGAAACGCCGCGCCCGGCACTGACAACAATGAGCTTTCCCTCTGGCACGTGACTTCGCCACTACGGCGAGCAACAATGAGCGGAATATTAAGAAAGCTCCCGTCGGTTTTTCTTGCGTTCGGCTGCGAGATTCTGCAGAAAATAATTAGCGCCACTTGCCCCCTGCAAAGCTACGTCTTATGTGGGACACGCCTTTTACTCGTTTACGCGTGGATGCGCCATGGCTTCTTCTACCTTGCCGACTATTCGCAACGGCACACCGAGCAGAGATTACCATCTTGCCTTGTTATTCCACCTGTAAGGACACTGCATTAAGGGAACGTTAAAAAAATATGCTGGACGGTTTTATTTTATGTGTCGTACAATTTTTTTACAATTTTAATTGGAAGTCACAATTTAGGTGACATTTTTATCGCACCCCAAGAGAAATTTTCGATTTGAAATGTCGCACCCTTATGTCTTCCAAAGGGGATTTATCGCAAAAAAAAAAATAAAAAAAATTTTAAAAAATTGGGTTTCGCCCACGATCGTGGAAAATCGCTCATTTTCAACTACAAATTTTATCATATCAAAATTTACTTTTCTAGAAAAAGACTATTAGACCACGACTGTATTATTGGGTTAATATTGGGTTAATATTGTGGATACTAGGAAGTAGATAACGTAGCACGTGTAATGAAAGTGAGTTTTTGATACGAAGGGTGAATTAATAAAAAAATACCCTTTTATACTAAATAATTTTTATTTGAAACGTTTTTCTTTCACTTCCACAGTTTTGAAGATATTTAACACTCCGTGGTCACACCCTTCTTATAATCACAAATTGGTCACACGGGGTTCACCGTACCCCAGCGTAATTTTTTGAGTCACGATTTTCGTATTTTTGAATCTTTTAACTTTTCAGTGATAACTGTACATTCGTAATACTCATAAAATCATACTCCAATAGTCTTTTTCTAGAAATGTAAATTTTGATATGATGAAATTTGAAAAATAGTTGTAGAAGAAAGCGATTTTTTTGTTGAAGTTCACAAAAATTTTAAATGTTAATGTTAAGGTGTAACAATTTACAGAAATATTGGAAAAAAAATTGCTTGCGGTGCGGTACACTTCGTGTGACCACGAAGGGTTAAGATGGTGCTGTTTGTTGGTTCACCCTGTACAGAAAATAAATCTTGCAATATTCGTAGCATCTTAATATATAAAGCAGATATATAATATATCATTCGTGGCTTTATTCAAAGGCTTCGAAAAGATAAATGCTACGGATGAAAAATTTATTCGACGTATTTATTCGAATAAAACCCTCGAATGAAAAACTATCATTATTCGTTGATTAAATTTTCATCGAATAAAAAAATTATCTTCATTCGTCGAATAAATTCTCATCCAATAAAAAATTATCTTTATTCGTCGAATAAATTCTCATTCAATAAAATTATTTATTCGTTGCTCTTCGAATAAAGATAACTTCGATTGGCCTCGAATAACGAATAAAGATAAAATATCATTTATTCGATCGTTATTTAAATAATTTTTTATCTAGATAATGCCCAACTACATACAAACAGTGAAAAAGTAGATTGTATTATAACAGTACCTATATGCACCTATATAATAAATTAAACCTCCCAAATTCCAAACTTTCTTATTTTCCACTGTATATATCATAAATTACCCAAGTCTTTTATAAAATATAACATAATTTCTGCACAGAAACAATCTTATTTTTAGTAATATCAGCAATATTAATAACTATTGACAAACTACCCGGACCAAGCGTCGTTGAAAATATACCTACCTTCGTCACCGATTAAATTCCAACTCAAAGAATTTTTCACGCCACCTACGCTACAATACTTTTCCCCGGCGAAACTCTTTCTAAGCAGTCGCCATAAAGTCTTGAGATACTCGCTTTGCTCCGCGTACCCGCGCAAACTTCCCCGCTGTTAATTTCTATTCAAGGCACAAGAGTAGCGCGTATCGACGATTAAAGTGGCTTTAAAAGGCCGGCAAGGGGCAGAGGGGGACCGTACGTCACTTTGTATGAAATATTCTCATAGTGGAGGTCCATTTCATTGAGGTCACCTGCCAGAATGACGAGGGCGCGCTGATAGAGGAAACGTGTTACGGAAGTACGTCGTGCATACGAAAGTGCATTCTATCGCTCACCTTTTCGTACGCATCCCGTATCCGCCAAGGGACGCTCCCTCAAAGAACAAAGGGATATTTTGCGAGTCAAATATCATCGATTGCTTGAGTGTCTGAAGGATTCCTCCAAATGGAACAAAGAAACATTATACGGTCCTTTCTTTTCGGCAACATCTCTGCATTCGACTCGTTCATTCCCGTTTGAAGGATCGAAGGTGATGGAGCAACTTTGGAAAAATTTCCTATGACCCATTTGCGTCATTATTCGATCCTTTTCATTGGCGAATTGCATCGATCTTATGCGGTAACAATTGAGGAGCCCAGCGGAAATAGGCGCATGCCTCATTAAGTGTGCCTAAATTTTCGTTTCTTTGTGCCATTAATTCATTCCTGCAATTTAGTGTAATTCCACCATCTCCTAATATAATAGCATGTACGTTTCACCATGGATGGGCAAAATTTTTATTTAAATAAAATAAAAATAAAGAATAAAAAATAATTTTTTTTATCTTTTATTCTTTTAACCCTTCGTGGTCACGCGGGGTGTATCGCACCCCAAGAGCAATTTTCGATTTGAAATGTCGCAACTTTACGTCTTCCCAAGAGGATTTATCGCAAAAAAAAAAAATAAAAAAAATTAAAAAAAGTCGGGTTTTCCCACAACCGTGGAAAATCGCTTATTTTCAACTACAAATTTTATCATATCAAAATTTACATTTCTATAAAAAGTCTATTAGACCATGACTGTATATCTATTACGAATGTACAATTATCACTGAAAAGTTAAAAGATTCAAAAATACGAAAATGGTAACTCAAAAAATGACGCTGGGGTGCGGTGAACCCCGTGTGACCAATTTGTGATTATAAGAAGGTGCGACCACGAAGGGTTAAAATAAAATTTTTGAATAACGAATAAAAGTTCAAAAAAATTCTTCGTCATGTGTCTGGGTTCGAATAAAGTTGAAGTTAAAATTAAAGTTGAAATTTTATTCGACGCTGAAGTTGAAACGCTCGACGAATAAGCCCCACTTCCCCCTACATTTTGTGCAACATGTAAACGAACACTGAATTCTTAATTGGCATCATTAAAAAAAAAATACGAAAAGAAATAATAATAATTAATTATATGCATTAGTCCCCATGTAGGTATAAATCCAATTATTTCTTCTGCTAGCAGGTCAGCACATCTTTTCCACCCCCGGTAATTGGCAATGGCCTCCACGCGTTCCTACAATACAGCCTGTAGTAAATTCAACCTGCAACCAGATAATATATTTCTAAGAGTACAGAAAATTAATTTGGAACCTTGCAACGAGCTTCATACTGTAATAATGCTATCGCTGCCACTCGAAAAGGGAACGGAACACGAGGCGAAATTCTAAGAGCCGAGACATAAAGCTACCCAGCACTGATAAAATATTATACGTGATCGCAGAAATAGCAGGCAGAGCAGAGGAATGACGCCAAAGAGGACATTGCTGATTAGATTTTCCAGGAGGTGCAAATGCAGCACGTGTCCACATCGGGTGCGGACAGGAAATCGTATTATCGGTGGGTGGAAAATGGCGGGAATGAGGCAAACCAAGAAATTATGGAGGAATTGCATACGTGCATGGCTTTCCTGATATTCTATAATATAATATGAAGAGCTGGCGTAAATTCCTGACGAGCTTCCATTGTGCCATTGTTACATTTGCAGCCTTTGTTAACAAAATCCATAATTAAAACGGTTGCGATAGAAATTCCATTTTTTTAACGATTTCTAGTTGTAATTATCGAAGAGCAACGCCAACCTCAAACAACGTAACCTTTAATCGTTTAAACGCTACCTTTGTAGTGACAAACAAATATTTATTTATCCTTTTCAGTTTAGTTCATACTTTTTGCACTTTTGTGCACTTTTATGTACGGTTGAGGCACTCATGTATCTATCAACGAGGGAGCTGAAAAATATGTTGGAAATTTTTGTGGAAATTTCCTGGAATTTTTAAACAAGTAGACATTTAAAAGAATTGATATTTGAGCCAAGTTATGCAGAAAGCTAAATAGCAACCCTCAATGAGCTGAAATTGAGTAAAAGTTTGGAGATTGTAATTGTGAAAGAAAAGTAGCTTTATTTCTATTGGGTATATTTTATTTCTGGTTATTGTTTTACAATGTTTGTTAATGGGTTATTTAATATTATTTTCAATTTTCTGTGGTAGTTTTCTGTTTTCTGGTAGTTTTTATTTTTTAACCCTAACATGGAACTATGATTTGGTAGTTTTAATAATTGTATAATGTAATAGTTGTTCTACACGTTGGTAATTTTTTGCAAAATAAAGATCACAAAATAATGGGCCCCGTACCGTGTTTAACTAATTTTTTGTCATTTCGAGAGTTGGTAAATTTCTGCATAACTTTATCATTCATATTCCCTTTCGAAAGGCTAATAAATTGGTTGCATAATTTTATGGCCAGTTCCTTGTCAAACTGGCGTAAATAAATGGGTTAATTTCACAAGTGTTAAGTGGTATTTAGCATCTTATGTAAAATAACGTGTAAAATATATTTTTTTTTAACATGTCTTATAACATCTTTCGGGTATACAAGTATTTTGATAATAGTCGTCCAATTAAATTTTATTCAATAAATTCTCACACTGCTATTACTATTTTCTTTCGCGAGCCTCTACATAGAAGACACTTTAAAGGATCAAATTATATTCGCAGAACATTCGATCAAACATAATAATTACTGTCGAAACCAACAGTCGCTAAACGAAAAACAAAACTTTTCATTTACAAAAAAATGCCAGAATCAGGAAGCAAGAGCACAAAGAAATACGTCGCCGTACTCGTACAATCTCTCAGAAGTAGTGTAGGATGAAAGCGAACTGCACTTTGTACAATTGTAAACTTCTCCAGGGTATACGTTTCTTCATAACACGCTCCCGTGCAACTGCAGCAAATGGAATCGACAGGTAGGTACAAGCAGCGGTTAAATGAAGGGGAAATATTTTTTATTAGATTTCCTCGGGGCACGTGTGCCCCTGTCACAAGAAACATGTACCAGCGCTGCTGGAAATAATGACAGACTAGACGTTTTATTATTAAGCAGCTTGACAGAAACAATATTGTTGCCTTCTGTCGCTGCTAAAGATTTATGACACGGCTCACGGGTCATTAGTTGCTTTAAGTTTATGGGACTTTTAGCTTCATTCGGGACTTAGCAGGTTGAAGTAGAAAATATTTTCACGAAAATGATTACGCACCTAGGGTAGATGTTCCAATTACTGCCACCTTAAGATTATAAAAAAAAACTTCATTTAATCATTTCGCGTGTTGTGTAACCTAAAAATTGTTTCAGTTTGAAACATAATATTATTTAACATCTCTTTCATTAAAAAAAAATAGTTTTGTGAATTAAATATGCAGAATTTATTAATAATTAATTAAAATTCGCGAGCGATCCTAGTGTACCTATACCTGTCACCTAAAAAATCATCTTGTCCTAGGTACATATGAGTACATATATTTTTTTATTTGAATGTAAATCAGAATCTCCATTTAATAATGATTATTTTTTGTACATTTCTTTTTATACGTTACGTTTTTATTACATATAATAAATCAAGTGGCAGTAATTGGGACATCTACCCTATGTATTATTCAGGGTTTACAACTTATCGCTTCTCCTATTATCGATCGCCGCGTCATTATACAGAATGCCAAATCCGTCATATTACGTTCGATTGAATAAAAAATAAGCGTTTATTTCGAAAAATAGTGGTTCATAAACATTTATATAGTAAAATAGGAACATAAAAAAAGATTGTTGTTTTTTAACGTTTTTCTAAAATTTGGTGTCTCGAAAACTTTAATTGTTGAAAACACGCGTAAAAAGCTTCCGACGCGAAAAATTTATACTCCCTACCCGTCCATCCTTTTTCATTAAAAAAGAAAATGGATGAACTGATAGTTGTCCGTAGGATCGATAGTTTCGAAAATAGAAATTCATTTATAGAGGATGTTTTCGCGAAAACAGCCTCAAATTATAAACTTTGACAACCCTGTATTTTTTATACAAATTCGAAACCAGTGAAATAATGCCACACCCCCATCTGATTCCATGCGGATTATATTACCCCATAAAAAAACTTCAAAAAAGTAAAAAAATTACGCCAAGTATTTTGAACAAAATATTTATTGGTATTGAAATATTTATTTCTAGTTGGAAAGCACCGAATCTTACATTGCGTTACACAGTGTCGCCTTTGCACGCTGCGGGAAAGCACCTTTATGTACTTGCAGCACATTTTGATTTCACATCTTTTTTTTATTTTGCAATTATCTTCTATTTTCTTGTGATTTATTTGATTTCGTGTACTTGGCGTAATTTTTTTACTTTTTTGAAGTTTTTTATGGGGATATCACTTCTTTTTACAAAGATAAATTGCATAGGGAATGACTTCAGATAATTTTTAATGTTATATTATCTTCTATTTTTTATGATTTATTTGATTTTATGTACTTGGCGTAATTTTTTTACTTTTTTGAAGATTTTATGGGGATCTCACTTCTTTTTACAAAGATAATTTCCATAGGGAATGGCTTCAAATAATTTTTAATATCATATTATTACCGGGGCCGTGGGGGCCGTCAGTAATAAAAATAATCCCCATAATATATTTATATAATAACATAAATATTATAATAATTTTAAAGAAATAAATTTTTTATTTTATATATATAAATATACATGAAAATGTGCTTATTTCATTTGCTCGTGCAGCAGAGTTACTTTCTCTTTCAGCTGTTGAAATAATTCTCTTCGTCTGCATCGTTAACTGAAATAGGACATATTTAGTAATTATTTATAAATTATCATACGTGCTCATATGTCAAGATAAGTGAATAAATAATTGCGTATGCAAAACCCTACCTTCAAATTTGTGCGTACATAGTCTGACGTAAATCACACTACATCATCTTCTGCTTCGATTATCTGTAAATATATGAAAGCCACATTTTTTTTAGTTATATGACTTAACGTAGAATTTATATAGAAATATAGAAATAGAGTGGCCTTTTGCTGTAGTAAGTGTAGAGACTACATAATGTGTCCGAAGGAGGTGAGAGCGTATGGCAGAAAGTCTTGTTGCAGGAAATTTAAATTAAATGCTAATGGTAATAATTCAGCGAAAATGAACAAAGCGATCCAATATTTTTAACGCACAATTTATTGGTGTTGGAATAATATTAATTTAGTATGTTTTTTGGTGAATTGAAATATTGTTAATGGGAATCTAAAACATTAATGAATTAATGAATAGCGTGGCAACTACTGTGGATTTTATATATTAAAGTATTACGAATGTCATTCACAAAAGATTGAAAAGCATCAAGGGAGATGTGTTTTCAGCGTACTTTCTTCACTAATGTGACTTGCTCTACATTGCAAGCGGTCTACCATAATCTATTTTCTTAATAATTCTTAATGCTACGTCGTTTGACAAATTTGGTAGATTTACCTTTTTTTGACAAATTTCCAGAAACTTGTGCGAAACAAGATGCTTTGTCTATCTATCTAATCGTCTCCGGACAACCTCCAAGCCTGTGCGCTCCCTTAATTTTTATCCAAGTCCTGTGCGTCCCCTTCATTTCTATAAGCTTTACATAAAAACTCTAAATTAAAAATAATTTGCTGGTATAATAAAAATATCTGTCAATTTAAATACAATGCAATTTGTTATAATATATATTTTGTACATGCATGGTACAAATTTCCAGAAACTTATGCGAAAGAAGATGCTTCTCTTTCGAACCTTCTCCGCACAACTTCCAAGTCTGTGACTCTACATAAAAAGTCTATTAAAAAATTTTGGCGACTTACCTTGTTAATTGAGACAATAATTCAGTCTTATGTGGTGTAAAAACTAGTGACTTTTCAGAAAATTTTGACAACTTTTCATATTTGACACTTGGTAGGTTATAAAGCGATGACACTTGGTAGGTTATTACCTACCCCACCTTTTACCCCAGCGATTTTGTGTGCCGATTTCTGTTTAATTCCCCTGGCCGTCGCGAGAGGCGTCATGATCCCGGGAGTCGACGAACGAAACATACACTAGTTTCTTTTGGCTGAAGGTGTGCGTGTAACGCGTATACCCACACAGCACCATAACATTGCAGCAACGTCTCTGCAATGATGCGGTGCAAGATGGCAATGTTGCAACATAACATTGCAGAGACGTTGCAGGTTCAGTCCTATGTCCGCCTTCGCAATATTGCAGGTGTGTATTTTTGCAAAGTTGCGGCAACATTACGAATATGTAGTCCTGCAACGTTCCGGCAATGATTCTGCAACCGAACGGCAAAATTGTGGCAATGATCCTGCAACTCTTCCGCAATATTGCGGTGCGTATCCAGTTAAATGAAACACGACGTAGAATCCACTCGACGTCATGTACATATTTCGAAAAATTTGGACAAAGTCATAGTTGCTTCAGAATATTTTTGTAATGTTTCCACAAGTTTTCACTACAGTATTGCACGACGATGTGCGCGCAATATTGCAGAAATATTGTAGGACCGTTGCCACTGGAACATTGCACGTCGATGTTCGCGCAATATTGCAGCAATATTGCAGGATCGTTGCCAATGGAACATTGCACGGCAACGATCTTACAATATTGCAGCAATATTGTACCATCGTTGCCAACGGAACATTGCACGGCAACGAAATTGCAATATTGCTGCAATATTGTAGGATCATTGCCACTCCAATAATGCACGACAATATTGCAGGAACGTTCCTACAATATTGCAATGCAACCTGCAACAACGTAATATTGCAGCAACGTCCCTGCAATACTGCTGCAACGAGGTGTGCTGTATGGGTATACGTATTATGTCGACAAAAATTTGGTTGAAGAATCAGAAGAAAACTTCCCGTTTCCGACTGATTCATGAGACAATATTACGATATCTCCGTCATGCGTGGACCGATTTTATTGAATTTGGTCTCATTCGAAAGCTTATATGCGGTTTATATGAGAAAAATGCCTTTAAATTTAGAAAATATTGCAGGCGTCATGAAATATTAATGAAATAAGTTTCAGGTTAGGTTGGAATAGCCGGGGGACGAGTAAATGATAGTGGTAGCGACAGTCGACATAGGGTGTCTTTTTCCTGTACTTGGCGTCGAGACGCTACCGCGTCTCTAGATATTTCGACTTCGTCAAAAATCCTGGTACGAAATGCAAAAAATAATCAATGTAACGTGGATATATCGTCCAATATTTCCTTACAAAAATTCCATATCTTATTTATCTTTGAACAGTAGTAGCCTGGAGTGCTAATCTATATGTTACTGAGAACGACAAAGATTCTGCATTCCTCGGTCACCGAGATTTGTATTTAAATTCTTTATCGAGGTGACATTGCACTACCATGGTTTTACTACTCCCTGAAACCTGAAATATTCACTGAAACCCCACGTTACTGATGCGGCACTGCTGTGCGATGCAAGTAGTGCTCAGAACTTTATGACGAGTATAACGAGTATCGTTGTTTGCATTACCCGCGTGAATTCGCGATTACTGTTTCGCCATGTTAAACCGTTCCGCGGCATAATTCATGGGGCAGCACATGCCGCAAGAACACGCTCCCAGATGTAATTGCGGCGTTTACGTCTGCAAATGAAGGCGCAATGCGCCTCGAATCTCTTCCAACTCATTCTGACCGGTTAATCGTTCAACGATATGCAGAATGTTTCATAACACCTGGACGTAGATTCGAATATAAATCCATCATACAGAAATAATTACACAATCGCTGGCAGATCGCCCCATTCTTCATTAACGCTTTGCTTCGATTCATCAACTTGTGCGAATTGCTTGTGAACGCTATAAACCACTTCTGCAAACTACCCATAAGAGTTTTTGAATTTAGGGAATTCTCACATGGAGAGGTTCCCAGGTGTGCGCCTTAGGGTGGCCCTTATGTATTTGCTCTCTCCTCCTAATATGGTTCCATTTCATTAAAAACTATTTCCTGAAAAAGATTATTGCAGTCGGGCAACGGGAAAGGGTGCCGACCAGGCCTTAAAGTTTAGAATTCATCAATAGTTTGGATTTGAAGAATTTTTCAAAAATGGTAAGCCCTATCGAAATTTTGTCCAAATAATACTAAAAGAGCATTCGATTTTCTACAATTACTGTGTATATAATTCTTTCGTATTTCCAACCATTTTTTTAGATAATAGCGTTTGAATATAGAGCGGTCCGCAATTTGCGCATACCACCTGCACTGCGTGACGTATTGTCTATACGCGCGCAGTGCGGACTTCTCTATATTCAAACGCTATTATCTAAGAAATGGTTGGAAGCACGAAAAAATTATATATGCGGTAATTGTAGAAAATTGAATTCTCTTTTAGTATTATTTGAACAAAATTTCGATATGGCTTACCATTTTTGAAAAATTCTTTAAATCCAAACAATGGATGAATTCTAAACTTTAAGGCCTGGTCGGCACCCTTTCTTGTTGTCCGAGTGCAATACTCTTTTTGAGGGAGTATATTTGTATGAAATAGAACCATATTAGGGGGTGAGAGCAAAAGAAATCGCATGCTGAAAATAAGGGTCACCCTAGCGCGCCTCCGATTGCTTTGGTTTTTGGATATGCTTCAGAGGCCCAAAAAAATAAGAAATGCCTGTCTTTTTATTTTGGCTCGTGTGCATATTTATGGAGTGAAACTACCCCTCAATGTTCATAAGGGGTACAAAATTGTGTTGAATAAAACTTGATATAAACTTCATTCGCGTCATAACTTGCTGTATGGATGATGTTCTTGTCGCCAGTCAACTGGCGACAAGAACATCATCCATACAGCTAGTTATGACGCAAATTAAATTTATATCGAGTTTTACTCAACACAATTTTGTACCCATCATGAACTTTGAGGGGTGCTTTCACACCCTAAACATGTAAACGAGCCAAAATAAAAAAACACGTGTACCTTATTTTTCGGTCCTCTAAAACATATCCAAAAATCAAAGCAATCGGAGGCGGACACCTGGGAACCATTCCACGGTCCAACGAAAAAAAATCGAGATCACTGTTCCATCACGCCACAACCCCTTGAAAATTATCTCGCATTTCAGAGATTTTTAGGAATTTGTAGAGACTACTCTACTGGGTGGACATGAAAATTTGAGAAAAGAAATTAAGAAAAAAATTTTACCTGACGAAAAAACTTTTTTCAAACTTTTGTTAACGCTAGTTTGCAGCGCTTATTGCACCATTACACTTTTTTCTGTCTCTCGTACTTTAGGAGTTATACGCGAAAAAGTGATTGCCTATTTGAGTTTGAGGTTAGTTTTCAGACCCTCAAATGGCGATTGGACCCTTAGAGGGCCGGGCTGGCCACTATAGTGGCCACTGAAAATTTGAACTTGTTTCTAAGGGTTTTTGATATCGTTAAGTCCTTTAGAGGGCCGGGCTGGCCACTATAGTGGCCACTGAAAATTTGAACTTGTTTCTAAGGGTTTTTGATATCGTTAAGGCAGGATACCACCTTTGACTGCGATTTTGGAGGCGTTTTTCATGAATTTTTTTTGCATACAAAGAATGCACAGAAACAAAATCGGTTTCAGTCATTCATTAATGTAACTTTAATCTGTAATTACACATTTTTTGAAACTGAAAAAGTAAAAAATAATCTCTTGTAGGTGGCGCCAAAATACACTCCTTTGGAGAAACATCGTTAGACGGCGTGTCAAATTCCGCTCTGTACGTGGCTCTTAGAAAAGAAACCAAAGAATGTCCCTATTAACAACAATATTGTTCAATGCTGTACGTAGGGATTTTACGAAATTTCGATTTTTAAGAAAATGGCGGCCATTTTAACGAAAAGGTCAATTTTTTAGGGTAAAAAAGTTTAAAAAAATTTATAAAATTGCGCACCAAAAGAAAAATAACAACGCTACAGCAAAAGTCCTACGTACATAGTTAGATTACACCAATCGGAAGAATTGTGCAAAGTTTCAAGTCAATCCGATGAAAATTGTAGGAGTAATCTGACACGCTGATTTGGAAAACATCGTTTCGAGAAAAACGCGTTTAAAGTTTTATATAGATTTATATATCTGCTCCAATCCGGTTTTTACACAAGAAAAAGGTTCCGGCCACCTTTCTAATGAATGAATTTCGATTCTATACACTTGAAAGAGTACTTTGAGAACAAAAAAAAATTTCAATTTTTTTTAAGTGCAAAGGTGGTATCCTGCCTTAATGACGATTCTATGGTCAGAGTATCGAAATTTTACGCAGAAACAGTGTTGCCAACCTAAACAAGCCTGAATGTGTTAACGCAGGGCTAACGACATAATAAATAGTAAAAACAGAAAACTAAAAAAACAAATCCAAAAATAACACAAAAAACCCCAAAAACACAAAAAGAGCTACAAAACATTCTACGTCCACGTCATTAGCCCTGGATAACGCCAAAGGAAAGAATAATATATGAATGTAACCGCTGTTATTCATTTAGGCTTGTTTAGGTTGACAACACTGTTTCTCCGTAAAATTTCGATACTCTGACCATAGAATCGTGATTAGCGATATCAAAAACCCTTAGAACCATTAAAGTTCAAATTTTAAAAATTCCAGAATATGCCATACCGTTCGCGGCCGGCCTGGCCACTATAGTGGCCACTTAAGGGGACCTTCCGGTCTAAAAGTCGATTTTTTTTTTTATTTCATTTTTCGAATGTTCAACCTTTTCAACTTTAGGAATACGTGTTTAAAAGGATTTGTTGAAATTCGTAAAATTCCAGAAGTTATAGGCATTTGAGTAGCGGCAAATGCATGGGCAACAACCGGGCACTCGGCGCTCACGTAAACCTTTACCCCATAAAAAACTTTCAAAAAGTAAAAAAAAAAAAGATAATAATATAAATCACAAAAAAATAGAAGAAAATATGAATTATCTTTGTAAAAAGAAGTGAGATCCCCATAAAAAGCTTTCAAAAAGTAAAAAAATCACAAAAAAGATAACAATATAAATCACAAAAAAATAGAAGAAAATAAGAATTATCTTTGTAAAAAGAAGTGAGATACCCATAAAACACTTTCAAAAAGTAAAAAAATCACAAAAAATAAAAGATAATATAAATCACAAAAAATAGAAGAAAATATATAATATCACAAAAAATAAAAGAAAATAATATAAATCCCCCAAAAAATAGAAGAAAATATACAATATAAAAAAATATGTGAAATCAAAATGAGCTGCAAGTACATGAAGGTGCTTTCCAACTGCCCTTAAGATGACACAACTACATAGACACAGCTAAAATGCTGTGTGCATACATTCCATTACTCATATCGCGGACATTTTAATTAACCCATCAAAAAGAATCCCAATTAAAAACATTGTCGTAAATTAATTAATAGCTTTACAAAATTAATATACAAAATTGCGCCTATTATAACAATGGCTACTTATACAAAAAAATGTATTAAATAATATTAAGCAGATATATTTTTATTCAAATAAATATTTTAATACGAATAAATATTTTATTTTATTCAAAATACTTGGCGCTGCTCACCGAATTGGTGTTGCTAAACTGAATACATATGTATAAATTGCATTAATCTTTTTCTTTCTTTCTTGTGCGTGCGTTCGTGAATGTGTGTATGTGTGCGTGTGCATATGCTACGTATGATATTACAGTTAAATATATATATGTAGAATAAATCTGACTGCATTTGTAATATGTATATGTTTATGTATTTTAGATTGTAAGGGAGTTATTGTAAATTATTAATTAATACTAAGACAATTGATATTTTTTCGGTTTCGCAGCGCCAAGTATTTTGAATAAAATAAAATATTTATTCGTATTAAAATATTTATTTGAATAAAAATATATCTGCTTAATATTATTTAATACATTTTTTTGTATAAGTAGCCATTGTTATAATAGGCGCAATTTTGTATATTAATTTTGTAAAGCTATTAATTAATTTACGACAATGTTTTTAATTGGGATTCTTTTTGATGGGTTAATTAAAATGTCCGCGATATGAGTAATGGAATGTATGCACACAGCATTTTAGCTGTGTCTATGTAGTTGTGTCATCTTAAGGGCAGTTGGAAAGCACCTTCATGTACTTGCAGCTCATTTTGATTTCACATATTTTTTTATATTGTATATTTTCTTCTATTTTTTGGGGGATTTATATTATTTTCTTTTATTTTTTGTGATATTATATATTTTCTTCTATTTTTTGTGATTTATATTATCTTTTATTTTTTGTGATTTTTTTACTTTTTGAAAGTGTTTTATGGGTATCTCACTTCTTTTTACAAAGATAATTCTTATTTTCTTCTATTTTTTTGTGATTTATATTATTATCTTTTTTTTTTTTTACTTTTTGAAAGTTTTTTATGGGGATCTCACTTCTTTTTACAAAGATAATTCATGTACTTGGCGTAATTTTTTTACTTTTTGAAAGTTTTTTTTATGGGGATCTCACTTCTTTTTACAAAGATAATTCATGTACTTGGCGTGATTTTTTTTACTTTTTGAAAGTTTTTTATGGGGATCTCACTTCTTTTTACAAAGATAATTCATGTACTTGGCGTGATTTTTTTACTTTTTGAAATTTGAAATGTCAGGAGCTTTTACACTAAATAGGAGACTGAATTATTGTCTCAATTAACAAGGTAAGTCGCCAAAATTTTTTTAATAGATTTCTTATGTAGAGTCGCAGACTTGGAAGTTGTCCGGAGAAGGTTCGACAGAGAAGCATCTTCTTTCGCATAAGTTTCTGGAAATTTGTACCATGCATGTACAAAATATATATTATAACAAATTGCATTGCATTTAAATTGACAGATATTTTTATTATACCAGCAAATTATTTTTAATTTAGAGTTTTTATGTAAAGCTTATAGAAATGAAGGGGACGCACAGGACTTAGATAAAAATGAAGGGGACGCACAGGCTTGGATAGAACTGAAGGGAACGCACAGGACTTGGATAAAAATGAAGGCGGCGCACAGGCTTGGAGGTTGTCCGGAGACGATTAGATAGATAGACAGAGCATCTTGTTTCGCACAAGTTTCTGGAAATTTGTCAAATAAGGTAAATCTACAAAATTTGTCAAACGACGTAGCATTAAGAATTATTAAGAAAATAGATTATGGTGGACTGCTTGCAATGTAGAGAAAGTCACATTAGTGAAGAAAGTACGCTGAAAACACATCTCCCTTGATGCTTTTCAATCTTTTGTGAAAGACATTTGTAAAACTCTAATTAATCATACGCTCTCACCTCCTTTAGACACGTTATGCAGTCTCTACAATTACTATAGCAAAAGGCCACTCTATTTCTATATTTCTGTATATAAATTCTACGTTAAGTCGTATAATTAAAAAAAATGTGGCTTTCATATATTTACAGATAATCGAAGCAGAAGGTGATGCACTGTGATCTACGCCAGACTATGTACGCACAAATTTGCAGGTAGAGTTTTGCATACGTAATTATTCATTCAATGATCTTGAGCATGTGTGATAAATTATAAATAATTAATAAATGTGTCCTATTTTTCAGTTAACGATGCAGACGAAGAGTTGACAGATAATAGAAGCAGAAGGTGATGCGATCTACGCCAGACTATGTACGCACAAATTTGAAAAGCATCAAGGGAGATGTGTTTTTAGCGTACTTTGTTGACTAATGTGACTGACTCTACATTGCAAGCAGTACGCCATAATATTCTTAATCTTAATTCTTAATGCTACGCTAATTTGACAAATTTTGTAGATTTACCTTATTTGACAAATTTCCAGAAACTTGTGCGAAACAAGATGCTCTATCTAATCTTCTCCGGACAACCTCCAAGCCTGTGCATTCTCTTCATTTCTATCCATCCAAGCCTGTGCGTCCCCTTCAATTCTACTATCCAAGCCTGTGCGTCCCCTTCATTTTTATCGAAGTCCTGTGCGTCCCCTTCGTTTCTATAATATAATAAGCTTTACATAAAAACTCTAAATTGCTGGTATATACAAAAATACAAGTATCTGGCAATTTAAATGCAATGCAACTTTTTACTACAATATATTATTTTGTACATGCATGGTACAAATTTCCAGAAACTTATGCGAAAGAAGATACTTCTTTGTCGAACCTTCTCCGGACAACTTCCAAGTCTGCGACTCTACATAAGAAATCTATTAAAAAAATTTTGGCGACTTACCTTGTTAATTGAGACAATAATTCAGTCTCCTATTTAGTGTAAAAGCTCCTGACATTTCAAATTTGGACCACTTACATTATTTGACACTTGGCAGGTTATGACGTTTGACACTTGGTAGGTTATAAACATGGCGGACGCCGATCATACATACACTAGTTTCTTTTGGCTGAAGGTGTGCGTGTAACGCGTATATACGTATTATGTTGACGAAAATTTGGCTTGAAGAATCAGAATCAGAAGAAAAACCTTACCGTTTCTGACTGATCCATGAGACGATATTATGATATCTCTGTTATGCGTGAACAGATTTTATTGAAATTTGGTCTTATTCGAAAGCTTATATGCGGTTTACATAAGAAAAATGCCTTTAAATTTAGAAAATATCGCAGAGGTGATGAGATATTAATGAAATAAGTTTCAGGTTAGGTTGGAATAGCCCGGCGACGAGTAAATGATAAGCGGTAGCGACAGTCGACATATACAGGGTGTCTTTCCTGTACTTGGCGTCGAGACGCTACCGCGTCTCTAGAAACGCGTTTTTCTCGAAACAGTGTTCTCAAAACGGTGGGACCTGTATCTCCAAAAGTTATTATCCGATTCGATTGAACCTTTTTTTATTTTGAAGAATATACTTCTGGCTAGGGGGGGGAACTAGAAAAATTACAAAAAATTGAAAATTTATAATTTTTAAAGGCGTTGAAAGGACGAAAAGTACAGGGAAAAGTGATTTCAAACCTCAAGTGTCGTTATTTTCTAAAAAAAATGTAATTTTTTTAATTTTTTTCTAGTTCCCCCCTTAGCCAGAAGTATAATCTTCAAAATAAAATAAGTTTCAGTCGAATCGGATAATAACTTTTGGAGATACAGGTCCCACCGATTTGGATCAATTTTTTGACGCCTTGACTTTAACGACTCCCCAGGGCCGTCTGCAATAATTAATTATAAAACAAAAAATATATTTCTATAACTTAAGACATCCTTAATACAATGCAAAAAGTCCCATTAAATTATTAGTAGTAATTTTCCTTTAATTAATTCCTAAAAATTACCTATTTTTTGGGGCTCTAGACCGGAAGGTCCCCTTAAGAACTTGGATACTTTGCCGGCCATTCTGGTGGTATATATGCATAAATTTTAAGTAAATAAAATTTACAATTTCAATGAAAAAATCCCGGCCCTCTAAAGGTTAAGAAACAAACCGTTATTATTTTCTTGAGTCCCTCTATAAACCCACAAACTTGCGTTCGAATCTATGCGTGCGGGTTCGCGGCGTTCCCTTGTGGCAGAAATAGGTGCTCCACTGTCCGGAAATTCCCTCATCCGAACGGTCGTGTCTCCCTATTAATTCGGACACCGAAGGTTCTACTGTATATTTCAACAAAACAACCACAATTCAATCACACTTCAACACCCGCAACACCCCAATTCAATTTTTCTGAAACTACCGTTCATTGAAATTCCTCGCTTTTAACGCCACCAGCAACTAGCGGCTCGTTACCTTGAAATTCAGACAAATGGCAGGGGAAGAAACTTTCCGCTGGACGCGTACATTTTTCTTTCGGTGGCTGCCGTATAAAGCGGGTAACGGAGGAAGAGAACTGTTGGAGGACACCAAGGGAGATTTATCGTATCTGTCAGTTACATAAGATAGTAGCTGGTCTAGGTGGGATTGATCCTCCGAGCCGTGAACGATCGGGGTATCGGGGTCCGTTCTCCAGTCGACTGTGCGCCGCCTGCCGACCACGATCAGACGGATGCAGGCCGTTTGATAAATTTTATGGAACCGAAGAAAAACACACATATTTTCGCCTAGATGCTCCGTGCACGGTGCTCCCCGCCGGCTTCCTACCGCCCGACGTCGAGTCGATGCCTGCTTCTGACAGGTGGCTCGCGGTTATTCAGTCAGGCGATATCAGAACAGGTTATTCGAACGTGCACATCCACTCCTTCCCCCCGTTGTTCCAGCGGCATGTGTACACGGTCGGTTTACGTAAGTTTGATATAGCCCCGAGTGGGTGGGTTGCGAGCACGTACATGCGCTCAGCGTCTCCTTAGTTTGCTCCCCCGCTTGATCATATTTGAAAAAGGACTGGCTGCCGCGCTCGCGGTGACAGAGACACGCTCACGTCCGCGAAATCTAATCAGAGGAATGCTCGTTCAAGCCAATCGCTGATTTCACTCAGCTGTCGATTCTGCGCTTTAAACGATACCGGTGTACGAAGAAATGTATCCACTTGTATTCGATTTTCTTGCCGGCTGACTCGCTGATCTTTCGTTGGCCCGCTCCGAATCCTTGTTCCGTGATTGGTTTACAAGGGGACGGGGGTGGTGGGATAAACTTTAGGCAATGTGGAGTTTGCGGGCGGTTTAATAAGAATTTAACGGAAGGCAATTTGTTGGTTGTAATTTGACTACTGTCATCGATGAATGAAACAGATTTGTCGCGTAATGCTTTACTTTATTAAGTTTTGTAGAGAAATTATTTAGATGCCATTACGTTTTCGCGGTAAATTATTGGTAATATAACGCTAGTGTGCAATAAAATTAAAATAGGAAAGTTTGTTATAAATGACTATAGCTTTTAGTTATACACAGTTCATTTTTTATGAATTAAAATCATTTTGTGGAAAATTGATATTTTTAAAATCGGCTACGACAAAAACTATATTCTTTTATGTATTTTAAGAGAATTTTATTTTGTTGGATATGTTTTGGTCACCGCGGAAGCTGTTCTGAGAAAACTGCCTAACGGAAATTGCTATTACATAATCGATCTTCTTAGTTTCCGAATTAAATTCACACAATTGCCAGATTAAAGTATGTATTTTAAGACGCATATATAGATTTTTAAATTAAAAAAATATTCGCAATGAAAAAAATTATCAAAGTTCACCCCAGCTCTAACAGATGACGCTAAAATCTTAATTTCGATTTAGAATGGACTATGATCGTTTCCCCCTGGGCTCTTCAATTATTAAAACTTAAGGGGACATTCTACTCTCTCGGCCGAAAAATCGGCCACTTTTCGGTGATGGTTTTTATAACGAAGTAAACACTTAATGTTTTCGAATTTCTGGGGGTATATTTTACCACTCTTAAAGTACAAGAAAGAATCTTTGTTGTTTGTTTATTTCATTTGTTTACACAAATATTTCGCAGTGAAGTTGGCGGCATCAGAATTGCTGGCGGTTGAAAGTTCGGACGACTGGATCAGCGGAAATAAAAGAACCAAACATATTTTTAATTCGCAGGAGTATGGTTATCGCGCTTACCACGGAAGAACAATTTTGGACCAAAATTATTAAAATGGCGGTCGATCAAAGTTGAAAGTACCGAAAAGGGCATTTCTTTTCTGTTTAATAGATATGAAATGTGAGAAAATATTAAAAAATCTTAAGATATTTGTGCTAAGCGGGATAGCCACTAATGTGTAGAATAACATATTAAAAATTTGGATTAATTGGTCATGGTGTTTTTTTTTTATCACAACCGCCAACCAAGAAAATGTTGTTTCGAGAAAAACGCGTTGAAAGTTTTGAGAACCAGGCCGCTGACGCTACAAATACCTATAACATTGAAAATACATCGAATTTCGCTCCAAAAATTTAGGAGGATATTGTAGAAGGTGCATTCTTCCGAATTCAGCAAAAAACAAAAATCGAAATTTTTGAGGCTGAGAGAGTAGAATGTCCCCTTAACTCATAGCCCATCTTTAACGGACCTACTTGAGGCTTTTAGCACCGTATCCGCATTGACTAGTCGCCTGCCCCATAAATCTATTACGAGACTGTAATAAGATTAGCAAGTCTGTGCTGATTATGGGCTTATTTACATCAACGATGATTAAGAGCCACCGGAAAGCATATCCACGTTAAGAGGGATGGAGCTTCTAACCATACACAGCAATTACAGTTTCGTTTTCAGCGGATACCGTTTTAATCCCTATCAGAAATCATATTGCGGCGCTTCATGTCACTGACAAAGGAGCGATGCTAAGTCCTAATCTAATTAGCTGTCACTGGAGATACCCAGAGATTCAATTACCATTTGTTTAATACTCCTCCACTGGCATAGTTAACGTTGAAAAGGTGGTATTATTGTAGAAAATTAATAGCATATGAAATATATTTGCTGGTATGCATTACCCTTTGTTCAACAAATGTTCCATAAGCAATGTCACAATTTGCGTTGATTTGGAATAATTATTATATGTCTCGCTAAAAGCCGGAGGTACCTTTACCAGCATACGTGTATTATTTCGGGAAAAAATATTGCAACTTGCATCGCAGAATATATATAACTTTATGTCGAACTTTAATCTTTTCAATGGTATAGGTAAAAATAAATAAATTAAAAAAGTATTTACTAAATCTATAGTATTGATGAAATATTTAAAATATGTTAGTATATCCTCTTCGTCATTATATATATATAAATACTTGGCTCGTTTGTGAAATCAAATGTTAACCGAGATGATGGCAAATTATCCGTATCAATTTCACAAAAATGATCGTCACTGGATGCACCTGCTTCGTGTGCTTCTGATAACAGAGAGGAATTGTGACTGCTTGTATCACTACTTGTATCATTGTCAGCAGCTTCACGATACCGCCACTCTGAACCGTTCATTTTTATAACAAAGATTGTATACAAAAAATTTTATGCACAAAATTTGATTTACACTCATAGAAACTAGGTAATTATGTACAAAAGGTCCATCCCCGCCGAATTCGATGACCTTGAAATATACTACCGGGGGCATGATTCTGAACAACTTTTTCTATAAATGTTATCGTCGCTCGGTTTTAGCTACCGAAATACTCGCAAAAAACTGTGATCGGTAGTTTTTGGGCCCCGAACTTTTGGGAAATTTTCACATTATGGAAATTCGTATATTGAATGTAAGTACATACTTAGAAATTCATGTCCATAAAACCATAATTCCCAATAAAAAAAGAGCCGTTCATTTTCATGTCCCTCATGTGACATAAACTCAGGGATGCCAGGGATTAGTTGCGGAGCAACACCTACAGAAGTAATGAACTGACGCTAGCGCCAAGGCAGCCAAGTGGCCGAAACGCGAAACCAACCACGGCCAACCAGCGTCGACAAACTATTTCCCGGCGACGCTGGTTGGCCGTGGTTGGCTTCGCGTTCGGGCCACTTGGCTGCCTTGGCGCTAGCGTCAGTTCACGCACACATTACCACCACTCCTGTAGATGTTGGGCCACAAAGCATCCCTGGCATCCCTGCATAAACTGACGGATAGTGGACTCAACAGTTCGGTGCACTACAGGTAGTCTAAACATGGAACGAAACAAACGAGTATATACGAAAGGGCTAATATCGGAACGTAGCAAATATTTTTCCACAAGAGACCCTTTCTTTTAGAAATACTTTATTCTATTACATGCAACAACAAAATCATCAAACACTTGATACGTCAAATATAAATGTTACGGTAAAATGGAAGTTATGATGTACCGTTAAGGAACTAGTTTTTGATCAGTTTAGAGGGCTTCCCGCTTTAATATTTATTTTTAACCTAATACAACTTTAAACCATAGACTTTTTTATTCCAAAAGATGAATTAATGTTTAAAATATAAGGAAAAATTTTAAAAAGTTGAAAATAAGTATAATTTAATTATTTATAAGGTATGGAATAATAAGGTGACTAGGAACTAGTTTTTGATCATGTAAAATACATGGGAACTAATTTTTGATCAGGTCAGGAACTAGTTTTTGATCATCTAAAATACATGGGAACTAATTTCTTATTAGGTAAGGAACTATTCAATGTAAATAATCGGATACTAATTAAAAAGAAAGTACCAAATAAACTTATTTTTAGTATTATACCATCTAAATTTAATTTTTTTTTATAATTTTATAATGTCCTAACCTATTTTTTATTCAGGTGATCAAAAATTAGTTCCACAAGAAAAAATTGGAACTAAATAATGATCAGTGACTTTTAAAGCAAAATGATACATATAATACTAAAATTCTTGCTCTACATTGTAAAGTAAACTATTGTAAGCAAAATGTATGAAAATAACCTTTAATACCACAACAACCAGCAAAGAAATCGACTGTGGCGTCGATGGTGATCTATTACTTCGAACAGTAAGAGATGGCGTTCGACAGGGGCTTCCGTCAAGTGGGCCACCTTACACATTTATTTCCACGAAAACTAACAATACTAACTGCTTTCACGGACAACACATATATTTTTGAATTATCAATTTTTATGTTAGTAATTATTTCAAACAATTATTTATTGACATAAACTTAAAAGGACGATTTATTTCATGAACTGATAAAAAATTAGTGCCTGATCAAGAACTAGTTCCTTAACGGTACATACATATTGTTATTAAATCCCAAAGTTTAAAGCCTCTTTAAATATCAAAAACAGAATTTGCTGCCAGTTCAAACGAGGCATTTGCTTAATCCGTAACGCGATGCCAGCGTAATCAATATCGCGAAAAGTCCTGTATACAGCACTTCCGATGCGCATTCGGAAGAGGTATCACGGCAAAGCAACTGGTACAACTGTATAATGCAACAGCGGGGTTAAAACACTGACAGGCACTGACAATGAGTGAATTATAGAGTTCCCCTAAACCTACTGCTTCGAGCTGATTGATTAAACTTCTCTATATGAAGTCTGACGGTTCCGAAGCAGACTTGAAACGCATCCGACATGCGATGTAATATGGACTTCCAAAAACATTGACTCTGCTGAACCCACCCTTTCGGCGTATCTCAGTTCATCCCTTCTATCGCGGAGGGCGGAGCTTTGGCAACAAGTTGGAATTTTCTTCAAAATTTCAAATCGTTCGGAGCGTGCATGTTAATTTTGGTTTGATGCCGGTTCCAATGGCTACGCTTGGTTTTTAATACTTGAAGCTCGATATTGAAGCATATGAATGACCAGCTTGCCATTTAATCTGTCTCCGCGACAAAAACTTGCGTGTTCTATCAGCGAATTTTTGTACACTAAGTACTGATGATGTTTTTTCATGAATATTTTGTGGAAACGTGATACATTGACTATAATTTGCGGTATTTTATTTTTGTACGTACGGTCCTTAACATGATGACAATATCGGACGGGGGTTACTTGACTAACAAGGGAACATCCCGAACCGGGAAATTCAAAAAATTCTGAAGCTTTGTGAATGTGTAGGGAACTTCCTCCCGATTATAACGCAATTTTTGTTTGCTGCCCAAATTCACTCTAAGCGGGTGGAATTGACCCCTGAAAACCCGGTTATTTTCCGATTTTGTGTTATAACTCGTGAAATGCTAAATAATTTTTTTTGCCAAATGATAGATCTAATTAAAAGAAGTAACTTTTGTCTCGAAACTTTTTTTCTATCTCTTACAGTTCGCGAGTAATAACACAAAGTCGGAAAATAGCCAAATTTTCAGGGGTTAATTTCACACCCTTCAAGTGAATTTGGACATCAAACAAAAGTTGCGTTGTAATCAGGAGGAAATCCCATACATATTCACAAAGTTTCAGAATTTTTTGAATTTTCAGGTTCGGGATCTTCCCTTGTAAGCATAGGAACACCACTAAAAATTGCACTTTTCATCCTCAAGCTGCAGTTGAGGGAAAAAGTTTAGCTGCTCAAGCCCACTTCCCCCAACACAAATCCCTCCAAACTCATCCCTACCAGTTTTACACCCTGCCCTCCCTTCAAACTCTCAGGCCTTCCAAATAAAACATAACAAACATGTACAAAATAATTACAGTATCTAACCCGATGGTAATTAATAAAAAATATAACAGTGTGAAGGAGTGAAAAAAAATAAAAAAGATTTATTGGTCGTATATATATGTATATGTACTAGGCCGTCCCGAAAAAAATGAAAATGATTGTTGCGTTAGGCCTTAGTGCGGGAAAGTTGTGTCTGGGGATCAATAACAACTGTGCAAAATTTCAGCCCTGTGAGTTAATATCTTCTGTTCCGGCAAGAGCCTTGAAATTTTGAAATTTGTGTAAAAAATATAAAAATCGCCTTGCAGCTCTTTGCCCACCCTATGACAGCAGAGTGTATGCCTGCCTTTTGATACAAATCTCATGTTTCCATTTCATCAAGTCTTTAAATCCGACTCCGAGTCTCTTTTCGCGATTAGGATAATTTTATCAAATTTTGTCTTCAAGGTTAGGAAGGAACTCCACATGCAGCCACCGTCACGTGGTGAGTTCTGAGTCACTCTGCTGTCATTGGGTGGGCAAAGGGCTGCAAGGCCATTTTTATACTTTTTACACCAATTTCGAAATTTCAAGGCTCTTGCCGGAACAGAAGATATTAACTCACAGGCCTGAAAATTTGCACAGTTGTTATTGATCCCAAGACACAACTTTCCCGCACTAAGGCCTAACGCTACAATCATTTTCATTTTTTTCGGGACAGCCTAATATGTACGCCTTTCGTATACTATAGGGTAAAGGGCCCAGATTTCGTCCCCCATTTATATTTGACCCTATACAGGGTGTATAAAATGTTAGAATGAGCTGGCACTTGGCATGAATTTTCTTTGACCGTTTCTCTATGCATCCACGAATCGCAATATGTAATTATGTCATCTCAATACGAGATAATAAACAAAATGTGAAAACGTGCAAAATGTGAGATCTGAAAAAAGTGTTCCTAATTTCGTCCCCAAAGAAAATGTTTGTAAAACAGGAAATAAATTGAAAAATTAATTTTTTTATTGATTCAAGTGATCTTACAGTTTATGTGCGCAAGCAATCACGGCGAATAAACGTCTTCTTTCCGCATGGACTCCTTATTCCACTGTTTTCGTTTCGGCATCTACAAAACATTAAACATTTCTACTATAATTCCTTGAAAACCGATAAAAGATAATTCACTCCTGCAACGGTTCATGTTTCAGCCCTTTTTATTTCAAATAACAAATTTTTAGAACACCGATCTCAATTTCCTTTAGAGTTCCGGGCCACAAAATTTGAAATTCGCGCTGTTTCAATATGGCGATCGCTCTAACGGACCACGCGAGTGATGGCCGTCAAAGTTATTGCGTATAAGAAACTACAAGATATGGCCGAGAAAGTGCTACAACTTCGAGTTCGAAATAATATTCACTTCTACGAGTGACGTGCTATCACACTGGAGTCTGTAAAAACTCGCCGTGCTCGAAAATCTTCTCCTTCGCAAACGCACAAACACCTAACCTGTTACTTGCAAGTCTGTCGGAATACTGGCGTATACTAATGCAGCATTTACCACCAGATGGCACTGAAAATGCAGCCATAGTAGTGATCCTCTAGAGAGTGATCGGACAAACGCGTATCGTCGCTGATTGGTTGCTGCGATTTGTGGCAAAAGCGGAAGTAGACAGAGAAAGAAACTGTAAGAAAGAAAGAGACAGAAATACGAATAGAAAGAGACAGATAAACAAGCAGCTTGGAAAGCAGACGATTTAATGAATGTTTAGGTTATATAAAGTAGTTGAGCTATCGACCGTATTTTTAGAATATAACAATAAGTGGTTTCGGCGCACTGGTTCGGCCAGTTAAACAATATAACGCAGTATAATTTTTAAATATCTTTCCTTGAAAAAGGTCTAAATCGCAGACCGAAACGTCGGAAATTTATAATTATTAAAATTGCAAATTAGCTTCTAGATTGTTTAACTGACCGAACCAGTGCGCCGAAACCACTTATTGTTATATGTTTAGGTTATGTTATTTCCGGTTTTGCATCAAACGGCTGCGGTTAGACCGATCACCATGGACCTGAAGGACAGTGCCTAGTTCCGGGGGGTTACAGCGAAAGACGGAAGGGGCTGCGATGTGAGGGACGACTGGTGGTGTCCTCTACAGCCGAATATAAGTTTTAGAAATAGCGTCCTTTATTGGTATAGCCTTGTGACGCCATTGTGCAAAACGGTGGAAAACGGTGCAAAACAGTGTAAAAGCATTGCAAAGTAACTTGTATGCGTGTAGTGTATTTATATAATTGTCTTATTATTTGGGATACTTTCGAAATTACGTAAGTAATATTAAATTTTCTAGTAAAATAGTAAAAGTATTGTATTTGAAGGTTAAAAATTGACATATATTGGTTTTGCCAGAAGAAATTTTCCATGGTATGGCACAGATGGCACCACCAGTCGTCCCGCAAAAAGCGGCTGGAAGAGGTCGATTCCCCTTCCGTCATTCGCTTCAACCCCCGCGTCCATAAGCCTAGCTTATGCACTGTCCTTCAGGTCCATGCCGATCACTGCCTAGAGGATCACTAAGCCATAGGAATCGAGAAATGCAGGAGGACGAAATTTGGGCCCTTTACCCTATTGATGGAATTGGCAACTAACCCCACAGCCGGGGTTTGTTGACTTGTTCGTCTAGTGAGATTAGTGAATCTAAATATAATAAAAACTACAATCCAGACTCAATTATAACGAGTTTCAAAATTAAGCCTGTAGGGTAGATTGACCGTTTGTGGCCACTGCACTGTTTTTGGCCATGTGCATAATTATCTTATTTTTAAATTGCTTGCAGATCATTATTATGAGGAGAATTTCACACCATAGATATTTTGTTTAGTATACCGCCAGAAATATAAGGTTACATTTATTGCTTACACGGAAAAATATTATATTTTTTAAGATCTGGCCAAAACTGGTACAATTCCTTAAGGTGGCCACAAATGGTGCATCTACCCTATACCTAATGAAATCCGGAAACTTTTGGTATGCAACAAGTCAACAAAATACCAATGGTCAATTTATAAAAACTAGAAATGTTAAAAATTGCCGCCGGTCGCCCTTGCCATTCAACAATGACGGCCTCTAAGGTCGACAATGCAATAAACGTTAGCCGCCAGTACCTACTCGTTTCTAAAACCAACAGAGTCGTGTGAGAACCTTGCCGACAAGGGATGTTCGGCAAGTCGAAAATTCGGAAAAAATTGGGGCCTTTGCAGGAATGTAGTTTCATGGATGCTACTAAAGTAGCCATTTTTTATTTCGGCCATGAAACCGTCCTGGGGGTGTAAACACCAAAGCCGTTTGGCGCCATCCGTTACGAGACACTCCGAACAGTAATTTCTATTCGCGCAGAAGAGCGCAACAGTTACAGGAAACGGTGTGAAACTGAAGTTCCTCGTACCGCGATGTCAGTGCGTGATTTAGAAACGGCCGTATATCTCACGCGGCGTACACGCACACAGTCGATTAGATGATAAAACCCACACATCTGCGACTACGATTTGAGCGCTAGGCAGTGCAGTTCCCCGGCCATGGTTGCCACATTGACGACTCCTTATCGCCGTTGCGTTCAATGCATAAAGCGTAAAGTTCGTATCTCATGCATACATTCATAGAGGCAGTGGAAAGCTGCGGCGAAGGGCCGAGACGAAAGCCATAACTTACGGTCCTCCATCGCTGGCCCCCGCCGGCCCCCTCGCCAACCCTCTGACCCCTCTTTTTCGCCGGCGAAGTATCGAGAACAGCCGCGAAATCACCAGGGGGGGGTGACGGCGGCACGTATGACGGGCAGTCGTGGATGTTGATACGCCGTCGAAGCGGGCATAAACCGCTCAAAATTCCATTTCCCCGTTGGGATTCATTCGCTCCCCCGGGCTCATTGAAAAATAGCCCACTTACCGCGCTTCGCGGCCTCTTTTTACCATAAATCAATCGTGTCTTTCCGTCTCCTCGCCCTCCGTCTCCTTCCGCTATCTGCTCCTCGCTCTTATTTCCCTCCACATTTTTCATCCCTCCCGCCCTCTTGCCTGACTCTATGCACCGGATCGCTCCAATTCTCTGCTAGAACGATCCACCAATACGACTAATGACACCCACCCCCACCCCCCCCCCCCCAGCCGACTATTCGTCTAACAGACGGCTACTTTGCTACCCTATTAAGCGCCCAATGAGTTGAATATGACAATGGACTCTTTTTATTTAAAACCTGTCGGGCAGAACAGCAGTACCATTTATTGTTTAGGCTTCTGCGGATCAGAGTGAACGGCTCATCTTATGTACCACAGTTGTTCATTCCTTATTTACCTGCCTATTTTTATTTAACTGACAAGCAATAAATTGAAGTGGGTGGCTGTTCAATATTCTCGAGGCTTCTAAATGTTTCTGTTAATTTGTTGATAAAAGGAAAGCTTCCTAGGCAAAAATTGTGCCATTTAAGGGGACCTTCCGGTCTAGAGCCCCAAAAAATAGGTGATTTTTAGGAATTAATTAAAGGAAAACTACTATATATAATTTAATGGGACTTTTTGCATTGTATTAAGGATGTCTTAATTTATAGAAATATATTTTTTGTTTTATAATTAATTATTGCAGACGGCCCTGGGGAGTCGTTAAAGTCAAGGCATCAAAAAATTGATCCAAATCGGTGGGACCTGTATCTCCAAAAGTTATTATCCGATTCGACTGAAACTTATTTTATTTTGTAGATTATACTTCTGGCTAGGGGGGGGGACTAGAAAATATTAAAAAAATGACATTTTTTTTTAGAAAATAACGACACTTGAAGTTTGAAATCACTTTTCCCTGTACTTTTCGTCCTTTCAACGCCTTTGAAAATTATAAATTTTCAATTTTTTGTAATTTTTCTAGCCCCCCCCCCCCCCTAGCCAGAAGTATATTCTTCAAAATAAAAAAAGGTTCAGTCGAATCGGATAATAACTTTTGGAGATACAGGTCCCACCGTTTTGAGAACACTGTTTCGAGAAAAACGCGTTTAAAGGTTTACGTGAGCGCCGAGTGCCCGGTTGTTGCCCATGCATTTGCCGCTACTCAAATGCCTATAACTTCTGGAATTTTACGAATTTCAACAAATCCTTTTAAACACTTATTCCTAAAAGGTTGAACATTCGAAAAATGAAATATAAAAAAAAAACTTTTAGACCAGAAGGTCCCCTTAAGGGCACCGACGTAGATACTTCATTAAGGTTACTTACTGTTAGTGGTTTTTTAATGATAATGACGGTTAGAAGTTCTGAATCTATTTAACCTTAAAATATAAATATCACCTAACCCGCTGAAATTTACATATACTTTCTGACCAACTCACTCACTTCTTGTTCCCCTTCTCACTTATCATCCTCCTTTACATTTTCCCCATTCATATGAACCTTCATGCTGCCTCACTCGTTCTTCTTACCTTACCTTACTTCTACTACTTATTCCAGGCTCGTTCTTACCCTCCTCTGTCTGCTCTCACATCTAATTCTACTTTACCCTATTATACCTGTCTGCTCGTGTCTCCCCTCGCCCTAGCCATCCTTCTCTTCTTCCCTTTTTCAGGGGTTGGGCCTACCTGTAAGGTCTGAAAACACAAGTGTTTTCGTGATTTTTTTTAAAAAAACTTGAAAACTGCTTTTAAATAAACGGTTGTATATTCGAAAGTATATGTTTTAAAGTTCTTGTAGTTTTTTTTTTTGCAATGCGATATCTAAATAAATAATGGAATTGAAGGCGGTCTCCCGGCAGCGTTTTTTATTTAAACACTTTACGGTGACCACTGTAGCTTTGACCTGGTTCATCAGAAATAAAAAATTCGACCAAACTTAGTTTGTATATTAGATTATCTAGTCCGTAATGGTGGCTTTTTCATTTCCGTTGCGTAGTTTTTATTTTACAGATGAAAAATGATGAGAGATGAGAGCGATTCTGTGGCGAAAATCGATACTTTTGCTGTGAGAAGATAATGAACGATTAAGGACTAGATAATCTAATATACCTACTAACTAAATTCTCGCGAATTTTTTATTTCAGATGAATCAGGTCAAACTTAGAGTGGTCACCGCAAACTACTGAAAAAAAATCGCTGCCGTGGGGTCGCTGATATTTATTTTATTTATTTATATTTTCCATCGCAAAAATTACTACTAGTAGTTTAACACGTACACTTTCGAATACATAAAGGTTTCGTTAAAAAAGCCCTCAAGTTTTTCCCCCAAAAATTCCCGAATATATGTACATGTTTTTTCAGACCTCACAAGTAGACATAACTCCTTAATTCGTCATTCAACGACGGTTTATTTAAGATTATGTACACTTCTTAACATATTCTTGTAAACTATTCTGCATTCTTTTTAATTAAATTCTGTCTAATTGTACTATACACACCACTTTTACAGCTATACATTTAACTGATGTTAAAAAATTACTAATTCCATGTGGCTAATAGTATATTAATATACAATACCACCTCCTTCAGCGACACAACACATTTCAATTACAGAAACGTCTTCCATATAGTCTAGTCTACATTTTCTAAATAATAAAGAAACATTTGAAAGCGTTGTTACGCAGAAAAGTATTGGAATGTAGAACGAAGCATATACTGAAATTCCAAGGAGAAGTGGGTACCATTTTTACTAACTGATTTCAATATGCACGAGTGTATGTATAAATTATAATAAAACTTTGAATAATCGTAGTCAATATGGTTATACGACAAAATGTTTCTAACTCTTTGGATGTGTTCATAGAAAAATATATTCCTCCGATAAGAAAAGATAGAAAATAGAAGATCCGCATTTGGGCGAGCACTTTGATGGAAAATTAGTAACGAATATTTTGTTGGTATTTTGTAATTAGCGAAATTAATTTTACAAGTCGAAAGAAATTTATTGCGTCAAAGATCGTAATGTCTTTGACGACGAAATTCCTAAAATATCGTACGGTAATATGTCACGTCGTTGCAGAACATACAGGGTGACACGTATGGTTATAGGTAAACCTTTGAATTCAGAGACTTAATCTACCTTAAATTTAGTGATTTATTTTTACTCTAAATTTGAAACTGAAGGTTGCATTATTTTGGCGCTGTTTGTGTTTCTCGAATAATTTTAAATCCAACAATTTTGTACCAATTATCTCTATGTAAATAAAATTTATTTTGGTTATTTGAATAGCTAATATTATTTATATCTGAACTGTCGATAAGCCTAATAACTAAATGAATTATATAGAGTAAGCATTAACTGCAAACTTATTATATAAAATACTAAGCACATGAGATGTGTGTTAAACAAATTGAAATTGAAATTTATTTATTAACTGCACGTCTCGACAAAATAAATGGAATTCCTAACTAATATTTTGTCGTTTCGATTGTTGAATATTAACTCATAGCTTTATTCTTTGGAATCACAGTCGTTCCAAGCATGTAGGTAGTAGGCAATTTGTGTTGAATATTCATATACATGTAGTATTCAAAAAGATATACAGGGTGTTCCTCTAACTATGGTCAATACTCTAAGGGGTGATTATACAGGCAAAAATAAGACGAAAATCAAGAGGGACGAAATTGCGATAAACGCTTCGTTTTCGAGAAAATTGACTTGCAGAACGCGTCAGCTGCTCGTAGTTCCGGTCACCTCCGCGCGCCCCTCAAGCGCCCGCGATGCAAGCGCATTTAGGTGAAATTCAAAGTCAATTTTCTCGAAAACGAAGCGTTTATCGCAATTTCGTCACTCTTGATTTTCGTCTTATTTTTGCCTGTATAATCACCCCCTAGAGTATCGACCATAGTTAGAGGAACACCCTGTAATTATTTTAACTTTCAATGCAATCATTTTAACTTTCTAAGTTCTAGTACAACAGTACCATGTCTCACAGTGTTAATCAATATTCATTCTCAACTACGCCAAACATTTCATACCTTTGTTACAACTTTTTCTAAACCTATAATCTCCGGGACACCCTGTATAATTATGTCAAAAATCTAAATCTCCTTTAAAATATTCCCGATGAAAATATTTCCCGACAAGAAGGGGTGGATTGTATGTTTATTTATTGCATCTGGAATTCATTATCGAAACCAATGATAGCTTCCACTGTAATGACCATTGCTCGACGTCCCTTATAAAGCCGAGTCACATATATCACGTCCGCCAAGTTAGATCCGGAAACTTTCCCCGCATCATTTCCACTTTGAGTGAGCAGAAACTCCGGAGCATAAGCTCGCTCCTTGAAGGCCGGAGTAGGTACGTCGGAGAAAAAGAACACACGTCACTTGATCGTTCTATAAACTCGCGAAGTTCCATTAAACCACCGGGGGAAGTTATAGGAACTTTTTCACCGCGAGTATAATTTTCATAAAAATTCGTTTCAAAAATCGATCGATCTGGACCGATGAAATTTATTACCCTGCAGTCCGGGGCCCCGCGGCGTCTCGGACGAGGGGGGAGTGTCGAAGACGATCATCGATCCTCCTTCGCGACAGCTCCTTCGACGATAATGAATTAAGAACACAATGGATTAATTACAAAATCGAGAGCACAATGGACCAATTAAAAACAGGCGGCGAATAATGAGGCAGCTCTGAAGGGCTTGAAAAGTGACGCAACACTTGAGCGCCCCGACAGTTTCTCACTGGTCCGTCCTTCCTTTTAAGGAAGGATCTAACGATGGCAGTCCACGTGCGTCGTTATCGGTTAATTTTATTTCGCCGTTCATTGTCCCTACGCGGCCATTCATTAAAGTTCCCCGTTGAATGTTAGCGGCAGCTACAGCATGATTTCCACCAATGTCGAAATAACGAGCTTCTGCTCCTCCTTTAATTGATAACAGGTCAAGTATGGGATGTCGTTAATCACGCGGGCACCGCTCTCGCGTTTTACTTTGAGCTTGTTCGCAATCCTTGTTTCGCGCACTTTTGCAGCACGGGGAGTATTAGAAGCTGAATGGGGAAAACCGATAATTAAAATCATTGCGTGCTACGTATTCGTGGATACGTTAGTGCCTGCGTTGGCGTTGGAACGGAGAAATTCCTTCTATGTCCTGCGGCAGATTTTTAGGAAAGAAGAGAAATGGAAAAAGAACTACATTAAATAATGATTCTTTCTTTTGTACTATGTTACGTTATTCAAATTTGCCAGGCAGTGTGATATTTGCCTGAAGTTCAATATATATATATATATATGTAGGAACTGTATTCACGAGTACATTTGACCTCCAAAAAATCTTACAAAATATTTTCGTGGAAGCTTTCCATAAAATAATATGTTTTGCTGTTACTGTAAAAAAGGACTGGAGCTTAGGGCCATTTAAAACAATTGTGTATTCAAGGCAAGTGAATACTGTGCACGGTCTGCGAGTAAGGATAGAAAATGGACTTAAGGTTATTCGAAAAATACCTAAGTAGTATTTTCGAGCGAGTGCGGAACTCAATGCGACGGCGGGCAGTAGTGTGTGGTGAGGCACCAGGCGGGCACTTCAAACCTTTTTTTAATTATTAAAAAAATAAGGTACATATGTATGTTCGGTGGCGGACTGGCCAGGGTGTCAGCTTGCCCGATGACAAGTGGCTCCCTTTAAGCATCAGACAATATGTTAAAAATGTTAATTAATTAATGTTAAATAATAAACCCTATCGTAGCTTAAAAATATAATGAATATAAGCAAACTATTTAAAAACATCCACCATTTATTTAAAATTAAAAAAAATTCAATTATAACAATCTGTATTTACATTTAGTATCTAAATTTTAATTTGAAACGCGTTTAAAGTTTTAGGTAGTGTTTTTTAATTGAATTTTTTTTAAAATGTTGTCTAAATATTTACATATATAGGCATAAAGTTTTTAATTAATATAATTCGAGGGTTTCTCTTTAAAAAAATCCCAAGTATCGCATTTTTTTAGGGCCGTCAACGTAGGGAGACCCCTTAAGGGGACCTTCCGGTCTAGAGCCCAAAAAAATAGGTGATATTTAGGAATTAATTAAAGGAAAACTACTATATATAATTTAATGGGACTTTTTGCATTGTATTAAGGATGTCTTAAGTTATAGAAATATATTTTTTGTTTTATAATTAATCATTGCAGACGGCCCTGGGGAGTCGTTAAAGTCAAGGCGTCAAAAAATTGATCCAAATCGGTGGGACCTGTATCTCCAAAAGTTATTATCCGATTCGACTGAAACTTATTTTATTTTGAAGATTATACTTCTGGCTATGGGGGGGGGGAACTAGAAAAAATTTAAAAATGACATTTTTTTAGAAAATAACGACACTTGAAGTTTGAAATCACTTTTCCCTGTACTTTTCGTCCTTTCAAAGCCTTTGAAAATTATAAAGTTTCAATTTTTTGTAATTTTTCTAGCCCCCCCCCCCCTAGCCAGAAGTATATTCTTCAAAATAAAAAAAGTTTCAGTCGAATCGGATAATCACTTTTGGAGATACAGGTCCCACCGTTTTGAGAACACTGTTTCGAGAAAAACGCGTTTAAAGTTTTACGTGAGCGCCGAGTGGCTGGTTGTTGCCCATGCATTTGCCGCTACTCAAATGCCTATAACTTCTGGAATTTTACGAATTTCAACCAATCCTTTTAAACACGTATTCCTAAAAGGTTGAACATTCGAAAAATGAAATAATAAAAAAAATCGACTTTTAGACCGGAAGGTCCCCTTAACTCATCTTCCTCGTTCGACAGATTAAAAATAAAAATACAATGTGATGACCTGCTGTAGGAACTAGTTATTAAGTTTCTATACACCAGCGGCGCTGGCCGTGATGGACACACCGGTTCTCTTAGATCACCGAAGTTAAGCATCACAGGGCGGGTACTGGGGAAGGATGGGTGACCGCCCACCACCTTTCTCCCGGTACGACGCTCGCTGCTGGGACCCGAGGGAGAGAGGAGAGAGGAAAAGATACGACTATATAGTTCGTTGGGCTATATATAAGCGATAATGCTTGAAATGCCATCCTGCTAACCACAGGAAAAACAGAAACAGAAAAACAGAAACAGAAAAACAGAAACAGAAAAACAGAAACAGAAAAACAGAAACAGAAAAACAGAAACAGAAAAACAGAAACAGAAAAACAGAAAAACAGAAAAACAGAAAAACAGAAAAACAGAAAAACAGAAACAGAAACAGAAAAAGAAACAGAAACAGAAAAACAGAAACAGAAAACAGTAGTTTCTATACAATGCGGTATGAGCTGATAGTTTAGGTGACAACTCTAGTTGTGCGCACAACTCATTATGGGACACACTCTAGAATAAGAAACACTTTTCCTCAAGTGAAGTAAGAATTCCACAATAGCGCTGCTAACTAATTTTTCTGAATTTCAATCTTATTTCAGCATTTTATCGGGCAAAGTTTCAAGAACGATAAAAGCAGATCCTTCCATTATTTGCTTTCAGATCGCCGCCTGATACCCCGAACTGTCATCGCGAGAGCGGTTCATTCTCATGGCAGCACGGAAGCTCGCAGCCCTCCTCACCGCGGTTCTGCAGCTTTGCTTATGTGAGTGAGTTTCCCTTTCTGCGGACCGCTCGGTACCGATCCTGGTGAAATCCGTTTACTTCCTCCGGCCGCCCCCCGACCCGCCCCGCGATCGTGGAATCTCGGTAATTCGGCGAAGGCGGCGCGGTGGAAAAACAGAGAACGAGAATCACGCGGGCGGTCGGGGCGAAAGAAACGGGGAACGGCTGGGGGAGGCAAATTGAAAGTTCGCGTTCGCGATTGCATCAGCTTCCGTCGGCTGACTTTCATGAGAAAACCGCAGATGCGTCGAGCACCTCGAAAATCTGCGCGCACTCTTCGCGAAGGAAGTTTAAACTTCATTTCGTTGCTGGAGCCGCGAGCTGACAACCGGAATTCCTAATAACGGATAAACACTGCGAGCGGGTGAAGCGTGGCGAGGGAGGCAGAGGGAAGAAAAACGCGGGGACACTTCGCGGCTTCGCTTTTACTCTCTCACAGCGGAGACCGGGGCGAACGTGGGATTTTCTAACTAACATCGGAATGTCAACGTGTTATGCATGCAGGAATTTGTCTTCGGATCAGTTAGGGGAATGTGGTGACAAGAAGGCGGCCAAATTATTATACTCGAAACATTTTCATAAAAATCTGTGATAATCGTGGCTGTGACTAACCCTTCGTGGTCACACGGGGTGTATCGCACCCCAAAAGCAATGTTCGATTTGAAATGTCGCAACTTTACGTCTTCCCAAGGGGATTTATCGCAAAAGAAAAAAGAAAAAAAATTTTAAAAAAATCGGTTTTCCCCACAACCGTGGAAAATCGCTCATTTTCAACTACAAATTTTATCATATCAAAATTTACATTTCTAGAAAAAGGCTATTGGACCATGATTGTATAAGTATTACAAATGTACAATTATCACTGAAAAGTTAAAAGATTCAAAAATAGGGAAATGGTATCTCAAAAAATGACGCTGGGTGAACCCCGTGTGACCAATTTGTGATTATAAGACCCATATCGGGTCATCACCCTCCGTGGTCCCACCTTTTTATAATCACAAATTGGTCATATGGGGTTCACTGCACCCCAGCGCCATTTTTCAGTTACCATTTTCGTATTTTTGAATCTTTTAATTTTTGAGTGTAAGGAGCTTTTCGCAATATATTTATGGCGCTGCCGTGACTTCTTCGAAATGAAAGGAATTCTAAATAAAGTGGACAAAATTGGAAGAAAATGGGATTTGAAGTTTGATAAAAGCGAAGAGAAAAATTCAAATAAAATGGTAAAAACAGATTTACTTAAAGAATTTCATATGGGGGTGTTTGTAAATTCCATAGTATGTTCAAATAATACCTACTAATTACTAAAAGAAATAATACTACAACTTTATCACACATAAAATTACAGCAGGGATTTATTCCATTTAGCTCCATTTATTCAGTAATTTATGGAGTGAAAAAAGCAATTTGTTCTTAAAATTGCTAGGAATTGCTGTTATTAATCGTAATCATATTTTGCACTTTTTATACAAGTGAATTCATCCAACACTACAAGAAAATGAAACACATTACGGGCGACGCATACGTGGTTGACCGTTCTACTGAAACGTTATGGAAGGGAGTGGTACAACGTAGCGAGAGAAAGACGAGCAGCGCAAGTGATAGTGACGTACGTACAGTCAGGCGCAGCGTTGCAGTCAAGATGAGAGACGCAACGTCTAACCTGCAATCGCAATTCAGATATTATTTTGAAAAGTGTTGTCAGAACAATTATTCAAAGTGATCCAAGTTTCGGAGATTATTTCCACAGAAAGGGTTATCAGCAATTCTATTTCGGACGATTAAGATACAATCTTGTTCAGATTTCCTCTAAAAAATTTAACTTCTACGCAAAGTGTCCATTATTAACATCCGAAATTTTACATTAAATAAATGCCTCAGGAAGGAAAGTGAGGAAATAAGCGAGCACTTCGCTACTGTTGAATTTGCCGCATTTTTGTATTGATGTCTCTATGGATAATATGACACAATCGATGTTCGCGCGAAAAAGTTTCACTTCAGTGTCTGTTCTTTTTTTCAATATAGGCGCGTTAGTGCGTCGTGTGCTCTGTGCACAGATTTTTAAGTTTATGATTATAATAAATAATGTGTCCATTAAATACGTAAGCAAAATAGTTGTGTTTATTTTAATCCATTGCCGAAGATAAAATCTAACAATTACTTTTTGTAGGAAATAAGATAATTTAACCCTTTGTTGCATAATTTCTTCGATTTTGGAAAAAATACATTTTTGGACTCGTACAAGTGATAATAATAAGAGAAAAATAATAAAAAATAATAAGAGAAAAATAATAAAAAATAATAAGAGAAAAATAATAAAAAAAATGTGTTTTTTCCACTTTTTCCGCCATTACGATTATGATTACTTGAAAACCGCGGAATTACAACGTTCAGCGCGATCTATGTAAATGTTTAGAAACTACGATATGTATCTTTCATGATAAAGTAGTTACATCACTCTACAGGCTAGTTAAAACAAAAAAACTTAATTTCTTAAGATTTCAAACAAATTTCCAAATTATATAGCCCACCTTCATATTGTAATGAAAATTAACTATAGCTTTCTCGAGTCATATGGAAACTGGTGCCAAATTGATCGAAGTGTCAGCACCTTGGTTCTTAGCTTCAATCCCCACGTAAATAATATTTAATTCGAATATGTCGTACCTGTACCACTCAATTCATCTTACTAAACGGTTTTGTATGCCATCCATTAAAGAAAATTAAAACCCCTCAAGTTTCCCTTATACTTTTTCTTACGCTACCTAAGCAAAAGATTAGGTAGTAACACAACTCCAACCGAACAAAAGCACCTGCAAAAGTACTTTTGAGTACATTCACTGCAAATTACTACCGATTTTTGATGAACCAATGACCAAATATGCTATCTGTGATCCTTGATCTGGCTACATGCAAAAGTGAATCCAGAGATGGGCAAAAAATTATTTGAAATAAAAATTTGCACGCAAATTTAAACAAATTGTACGATCAATATTCAACTATTAGTCAAATGCAAATTTTAAACAGCTTCTCCTGTGAAATTTCAGTTACTTGAGTTGTGCCACTATCAAAGCCAAGCAGCGATCTATAATTCCAATAAATCTGCGTCAAAGTAAATTAATATACATATTTAACTTTTGAATTTAACCCACCAGCTGAATATATCAATGCTCAAGGTCACATCTCACTTTCATTGGAAAACAATTTCAAGGGGCAAAAAAAGAGGGGCGCGAAGTCGATTTATGCGGAAGGGAAATCGTATTAAACGGGGCGATCGCCTTTTATTATTGACGTGTTCATAAGATTAGACGGAAGTAACCTCGGCGGAGGAAAGGAAGCCACGGCTGGGAATCTCTTAGGCGGGTGTATCCGCGTTGCGGTGGAATGGCGCCGCAACTACCCTACAAGGGCAATACATCGTCGTAGTCGGGTGTAGGGGAGTTTGTAGAATCCATTTAAATCCGGCGTGATTTAGTTGGCCACGCGGCCCCTGGACTGAATAGCGGCGTAGCCGTTCCCAGTAAGTAACAGAACCTCAGGCTTTTTAGACTGATAGGAACGGTTAAAAAGCTATTCGCCACGCCGAACCGCCGCTACTTACAATTAGTTATGCCACTGCATACACCCTGCACGCGGATAAATGCAGTCTGTTGCTGCGGCACCTTAGCCGGCGCCACGTCTCCGTCATCGTAAACCCGCCAGCTCCCGCGATCCCGAGAAACTGGATTTAAGGATTTACCAAGCACGCTTTTAACGGAATATAATTACGGGGGACACCAGCCGCGTTCCGAATAAAGAAGGTGAAGCTGCACGGGCCTCGGCCCGTTAAGTATATAATAGGAGATAATTTTGTTGATGCTAACGGGCTCACTCGATTAAGGGTTGTGACAAATTTGATCCCGCGATGGAATCTTACCGGGAGGCATTTTCTGTCGTTTACGAATATTAAACTGACGGGTACCGCGGAACATGGACGATGGGGTGCGACGTCTAAGACTCTTGGCAGTGATATGCTGCTGGGGGGCTATTTAGTGAAACGATATAAATTTTTCAATTCAGATGTAGGGTATCTATTGTATTCTTTGATGTGAGGCAATTTGTATAACTGTGAGATACGAATGTTTGAGAAATATTTTCATATGGGGTGAGACGCGCAATTGTGGTGGGAGACAATTTCTGTTTCCTAGAAGGTAGATAATATCGATGGCTTACTGCACTAGAGCTGTAACGAATATCCGAATAATCTAAGACTTAGATTCTAAGTATTCGAATATACGAATATTCGAATACCAGGGAATTCGAATAATCAGGAGTATTCGAATAATCAGAAGTATTTCAATAATCGTATTCGAAATTATTCGAAATTATTCGAAAATATTCGAAATTATTCGAAATTATTCGAATTATTCGAAATTATTCGAAATTATTCTAAATTATTCGAATTATTCGAAATTATTCGAAATTATTCGAATTATTCGAAATTATTTATTTATTTATTTATTTATTTATTGTTTGTAAACGGGAAAGAGATCCCTTTAGTGTACAGGAGTGAGAGGGTGCATGTTATAACATAATTTGAGTGAGAAACACCAGTAATCGAAATCAACCGCAAACAGTAAAGTGTAAGAGCTAAAAATAGAGAAAAGACGAAGGATGTCACAGTACATTATTTAGAATATTATTCAGATGACGTTTGAGTGTAGAATGAGATATAGTGAAAAGATCAAAAGAGCCAATATACTTATTAGCTACTTCACAAATACGATTAATTGGATCAGAGTAGCCAAAATTCGACTTATAAGAAGTCGTGTAAAACAGTCTGGCATCCCTGAACTGCCTAGGCGGAATATGAAAATTGATAGAACACAATATCTGTGGACAGTTAACTAGACCATTGACGATCTTGTGAATGAAAAGTAAATCAGATCCAATTCTGCGTATCTGTAAAGTAGGAATATTAAAAGATTGCATGAGTGGTACATAGTTATGATCGCGCCTCGCCATACGTTGACCAATTTTATATGCAGCATATCTCAGGAATCTATGTTGTATCTTCTCCAGGAGATAAATATATTTGGAATGCTGGGGTGACCAGATAGTAGAGGCATATTCAAGTCGCGATCTAACAAGTGAGAAATACAAGAGTTTGAGGCAGGGTTTGAAACGGTTCTAGAAATAACTGTTTCAAACTGTTATATATCGGTTCTTCATCAAACAGTTATGAAGAACCGATATTCTGAATAACTGTTATAAAGAACCGATATTCTGACTATATCGGTTTCGGTTACGGTTCTAGAACTGATATTATATCGGTTCTAGAACCGTTATTTTTCGGTTCTAGAACCGTTATTTTTTCGGTTCTATATCGGTTCCAAGGCGGTTCTGCAATCGATTCTCGTATCGATTTTAGAGTGTCTAATTGAGATCGCCAGTATTACGGTTGCAGATTTTTCTATATAAGCGTAAACATACCTTTTACAAAATCATTATGAAAAAAACCAAAACTGAAATAATTATGCATAACATTATCTTGTAACATGAAAAGTGTTCTTTAATATAAGTGGTTTTCTTAGTGTCGTAATATGAATTCTTTTTTACTTTTGACTGATGCGCGCCGTAAACATTGTATCGCTTGCAACGGTTTTCAATGGCGCGGCGGGCCGTTGAGACTACAGACTTCTTCGCGATGCTGTCGACGCGCCGAATGATACAAGTCAAAGCGCGACAGTTTTCTTCAGACGATACGAAAAGTATCATTCCTGGTCTGATCGTCACAGAGAACAGAATAAAAGCCTTTAGTGTCAAACAAAGGAGCTGTTTTACTAACAGTTTTTGTTTAAATTAATATTTGATAAGCTTAGTAGTAGTTACTATATTCGTGATATACTGTACATGTGAAAATTTAAATTAGTGTGTATTTAAAATTACTGTTAAATTAGAGTTAATATAGTGTATATGTAACATAAAAGTGGTAATAGATTAGTGTTAAAATTAATTAAATTAGAAAATTCTACAATGGGTAGGAAAAAGTGTGACATTGTGCGGAAGTACTTTAAAGACTGTAATGCTGTCAACAAGTTGCGGTGTATAATTGAAGAATGTGCTTCAGAAATTTCGGTAAGTACCTATATTTACATTTTCATTGCATAATCTTTCATTTTTATTTATTCTTTTATGTTTTTTGCCATCTTTAATCTTGTAAATTCCAAATTCTAGAATCATTCTACAAACTTAGTGAAACATTTAGAAAATCATCACCCAAACGAATTTACTGTTGTAATGATGGAAAAAGAAAGTTACAAAAGAACACCTGGGACGGGGACATGTACTAGATCCAACAATAGGAAGAAGGCAAAATTCGATTTAATGGATACTTGCTTAAGATTAGTCACTATTCACGGCCGGCCATTTTCCTTAATTGACGATGAAGCTTTTCGTGATATTATTAACATGGTACCTCAAACGGAAGTAATCAATGCACATAAAGTTCGTAATGCAGTAATGATAGAAGCTGATACAGTAAGGAATAAAATTAAAGATGAAATAGTAGGAAAATTAATATCGCTGAAAGCAGACAGTGCGACATGCATGGGGCGTTCATTTCTGGGAATTAATATACAATTCTTAAAAAAGGACAAAATACAGATTCGCACATTAGGTGTCGTGGAATTGTTTCAAGGCCATACGGCCGAATATTTAAAATTTATAATTATGAACACGTGCAGCAGATTTGGTATTTCTATGAAACAAATATACACCGTCACAGTAGATAATGCTGCAAATATGTTGAAAACCGTAAGAATTTTGAGTGACGAAGACGAGCAAAATAACATTGAAGATAGTAGTGATGATAGTGCAGATATAATCACAGAATCAGAAGTGATTGAGGTTTTATTGAATCAAGAGGCAAGAGACATATGTCTGGATGACATAGAAACTTCCGAATTTTTAAATGAAACAGATTTCACGATAACCGCAATTCGATGTGCTGCCCACACGCTTCAATTAGCCATCTGTGATTTTTTGAAAAAAAAGAAAGAAGTGTCACAAATTGTGGAAAAAGCTAGGCAAATCGTCAGGAAGTTACGCACGCCTCTCTTAAAATCCACATTGTCAGCAATGTACGGAAAAAATGCCATTCTTGATTGCACTACAAGGTGGCATTCTACGCTTGATATGCTCGAAAGATTATTCGAGCTGAAAACATATTGCGAGCAAATCGAGGATACAGACCTAAAATTATCAGAAATAATGTGGAGTAAAATTTCTGCATTAATTGAAGTTTTGACACCTGCTCGTGTTGCGACAAAGCGTTTGCAGAGTGAACAATTGTTACTTGGCGATTTGTACGAAATTTGGCAGCGATGCATTATTGAAACCGGCAAAAAAGATAATGAATTTGCCACAGATGTGGTAACTAATATGAAAAACAGACAATCAAAGTTACTTGAAAATGAAGTAATTGTGTCCGGAATATACATGGATCCCCGTTATAATGTCATATTAACAGAACCAATGATTCGTGTGGCTAAAAATTGCCTTCTTCGGACATACAGCAGGATGCAAAGTATATTAAGCAACGTATCCAATACAGAACATAACGCTGTAAGTAACGATGTATCTGATGTCTCAGAAGAAGAAGAATTTGAGAAATTATTGAAAGATGCAGAAGCTACGCATGCCTGTAATAAATCATTAACTCAGAGATCGCAATGCCATATCGAAAATGAAATGGACGAATATTTTAAAGAACCTCGGCTAAAAAGTTCCTCGAATATTTTAACTTATTGGAACGCGAAGAAAAACAAAATGCCTGAATTATATGAATTAGCGCAGGTGATTCTAGCCGTTCCACCGACGCAAGTAAGCGTAGAACGACTGTTTTCGGGATTAAAATTTATCCTGTCTCCTCACCGTTCGAAAATGAATTCAGACGTTATAGATAATATATTATTAATTCGATTGAACATGCAAAAGCTGGGAGGAGAGAAAGATGCAAACGCTTAAGAAATGAGGAAATTAGAAACTATATACAATAATTGAATGAGAGCTACGAGGGATAAATTACTGATAGTATTATTACAACTTTGATATTGTGAGTACATTTAACGCTTTAAAATTACATTCTATTAATGAGAAAGTAGTATTTAATTTTTTATCTATTATCTAGATTCTAGGTCGTATCATATGAAATTGCCGTTTTTTAATCGACATATCACTCGGATGATATTTTAATACAGCGCAGATTTACAGCAAAAATGGAAAGGACTGAAAAACGATTTGGAAAGGACTTCGCAGGATTCTGCCAATGTGATTCAAGTGCACACAGTCACGTCCCAGTTTCCAGACAAAATAACGCAGAAGGAATCTTTGAGAAGTATACATATAGTATAGTAAAGTTTTGCAATTGAGCAGCATGTTTTGAACGTTGCGACAAAATACATACCTACAAGCTATCAGGTAAACGTTTAGTGATCCAAACTTTGTAAAAGTTGATCATCCAATATTTTTTATCTTAATTAATATTAATTTCTCCGAAAATGTTGAGTCTAAAGGAAAATTTCATTACTAGTGTCTTCTTCATTGTATAGATAAGTATATTTTTTATATTATGTGTAAAAAATACTGGTGGTGCTTATTCTAATTACAATTAACATTCCCCTTTTATAGTTTTCGGTTTGAAGATTGTTTCTTGGCAAAAGGATGACATTACACAAAAGAAGACTGAGTCTAATGTGAGTACATAATTATCAAGGACGAAAGACACTGTTAAAGGACACACAGAATTAGGTTACCAACAACGGGGCTTCAGGACATTAATATTCAAAGGACGACTTATCATAGATATTTTAGTTCAAGGTATCAACGAATATAACATGTTTCGAAATTATTATTTTCAACGAAATGTATATATTTAATTTAATGTGTGTAAATGTAAAAATGTAAATGTAAATGTAAATATAAATGTAAATGTTTAATATATATTTATTTAAAGTATGTAAAATGTATTTCTTGTTGAATATATCAAAGAATGTAATATATATAACACCAAATTTGATTGTAAAGAAATTCTGTTATAACACTACCCAAGTATTTCGTACATTAATTATAATACAAAATGTAATAAAAATTTAAAACATGAAATCGAAACTTTTATTTGATATTCCTAAACAAAGTAAGTCTCAATGATTGTTGAAAACCGTTGCAAACGATACAATGTTTATATGTACTGCGTATCAGTTGAAAGTCAAAAAGAACCGATATTACGACACCAAGAAAACCACTTATATTAAAGAACACTCACTTTTCATGTTACAAGATAATGGTATGCACAATTATTTTACTTTTTGTTTTTTTTTCATAATGATTTTGTAAAAGGTATGTTTACGCTTATATAGAAAAATCTGCAACCGTAATACTGGCGATCTCAATTAGACACTCTAAAATCGATACGAGAATCGATTGCAGAACCGCCTTGGAACCGATATAGAACCGAAAAAATAACGAAAATATAATATCGGTTCTAGAACCGTAACCAAAACCGATATAGTCAGAATATCGGTTCTTTATAACAGTTATTCAGAATATCGGTTCTTCGTAACTGTTTCAAGAACCGAAACCGATATAATAACTGTTTTCAACCCCTGGTTTGAGGGAACTCAGATTCCTGAAATCGGCTGTGTTACGCATAACGAAACCTAACATCCTCGCGGCATCCTTAGCGACATTACGATAGTGATTGGAGAAGTTGAGTAATGAGGTAAAGCGGACTCCTAAATCAGAAATTTCAGAGACATGAGTAAGCGCTGAATTATTCAGACTGTACTCGAAGGATATCGGACATCTTTTCCTAGAAGATCGCATGACGTAACATTTACCCGCATTTAAGGACATATTGTTTCGTTCGCACCAGAGCTCAAATTTGAACAGATCAGATTGCAAAAGATTACAGTCAGCTATGGTAGATATTCTTTTGAATAATTTTAAATCGTCCGCGTATAACAAAAAGTGGCAATTTGAAAAAATGTCAGAGAGATCATTGATGAACAAAATGAATAAGAGAGGGCCAAGATGTGAGCCTTGAGGGATTCCTGACGTTACATTAATTGGCGACGAGTACGAATTCGCGACTTTTACAATCTGAGTTCTATTAGATAGGTAATCTTGAAACCATAAAAGGCAGTTACCATGGAAACCAATAGCGGATAGTTTAGATATTAAGATACTGTGATCAATAGTATCAAAAGCTTTCCTGAAGTCTGTGTATATTGTATCCACTTGATGATTGGACTCCAGTGCAGAAGATACAAAATTACAGTAGACGGATAAGTTAGATACCGTTGAGCGACCCGGCATAAAACCCATGCTGTTCGTCACAAATAATGTTCTGTAGTAACGGTCCCAACTTGTCTACAATTATGCTCTCAAAGACTTTTGGAATCACATCCATGACGCAAATCGGCCGGTAGTTCTTGACATCAGAGGAATCGCCGGACTTGAAAACAGGAGTTATCGAGCTGGTTTTCCATGCAGTTGGAAATTTACCGGTAGTTAAGGAGCGGTTAAATATGATCCACAGTGGGCGAGATATTATAAAACCGCACGATTTAAAGAATAGAGCGGGTATACCATCTATCCCCGGGCCAATGTTGACATTCAGTTTACCGAGTTTAGTGAAGATTTCGCTTATATCAATGGACAAGTCCGGAACACAAAAATTATTCGAATTATTCGAAATTATTCGAAATTATTCGAAATTATTCGAAATTATTCGAATTATTCGAAATTATTCGAAATTATTCGAAATTAATCGAAATTAATCGAAATTATTCGAAATTATTCGAAATTATTCGAAATTATTCGAATATCCGAATAATTACAGCTCTATACTGCACAAATATTGTGTACCCACTTTTTGTGAAATTGTATATTTCTTTAATTATAAAGTAACCTTGCATTTTTAAAACTGTTTTTCTCGAAACATAGTACTTTGTGCACTAAGCCATCGATATAGCAGAAGAAAAAGTTAAATGATATAAGAAGTTTTATTCGCAACTGATGCACCTGCAAAGTGCAATTGCATTAGTGCAATCATTTTGTGTGGGGAAGTATTAAAGCGAGTTCTTTAAAAAAATTCATTGCTTCGAAACCTCACTACATATTTGAAATTGTTTAAGAACCGTTATGTTTTATTCAAGCAGATGCTCAAACGTTCCACTATCGTGTAATAATCATTTCCTAAAATTTGTTATATTATTGTTGTGGTATATATCATCTGATTATAATATATTGCAGAAAATATAGGGTGAATGCAATAATACAGAATCGACGCACATTACAGTATAATAAAACATAAAATAAAACATGAAGATATATTAACACCACAGCTCTGCTGGTAATGATGTGTGTAAAAGGTATCATGCGACTAATAAGTACATATTAATTGACGCAAGTACCTTAAACAGTGTCTTTTATTTATGTAAAAAAGTGTTGTTAGTAATGTTCAAAAAATAATTTACTTACCTACGTATGTCATACACTTTCATTTTATTAAATAGATATTCATTAGTATAGAGTATAGAAAATTGTGGATTACTTTTATCTGCTATTTGTTATCTGAATTAAATCATGCCGACCCCTGTTGCGAACTTTACAGAGGGTGTACCGCACCTGGACATAAATTATGTGAAGTACCAAGCAAGGAGTTATATTTAAGCTGATTTATGTGAATATTTTTATTACTTTTATCGTGAAAATACTTGGAAAACCATATTCATATTTTGCACTGCAATTAAAAATATTATATGGTTGTAAGTTTTCCGGAAAAATTAATAAATAAACTCCCTTCATTAGAGCTTTAAACATAACACACATAATATAGCATACATAATACTACAAACGAGTAACATTTATTTCCAGAATTACTGTTATTGTGAAATTTTTATCGTACAAACCAGTAGGTAGAGTAAAGAAACTAAAAAAAATTGTCAAAATTGTCGGAGGGAGCATTTCTTTAAATGTAAGGTGAAACGAAGAAATTAAGAACCAGGGAAGAATATAAGTCAGAAAAATGATAACACTGCTTACAACTCTAACCTTGTCAGGCATTTTTACTTAAAAAAAAAGATAAGAATTAAAAATCAACTTTACTGCAAGCAGGAAGCATTTTTAAATTCAAAAAGCAAGCGTTTCAGAACGTATGATTTATTTTCATCTACAAAGTGTGTGAAACGAGCTCCCAAAGTCTAACCAATTATTTCTGCGACACCCTATATAAGGTGTTTTTAGACAGGGATTCGGGACTTGCAGCGCAGATAGTACTCGCTAAGCCGAGTGCAAAGTGCTTAATGAACATGGGCCGAAAAATCAACTCTGTCAGAGTTTGAAGTGATTTTCGATGTTAGTAATGCGAGTGGTTTGTCTGCTTCTATCCATGGAATGCTGAGTGGAAATAGAAGAAAATTTTTGGAAACCATCAAAACAGCATATTATAAGTAGAATATTAATTTTTGAATGACATAGTTTTGTCGGTGAGAAATACAAAATACAATTGAAGCATTTGATGGGAAAAGGACACATATACGCCAAAATACCATTTCAAGAAAATCGATTTCAAAGTTTTCATTACAGTATAACCTGTACAACTTAATAAAAACTAATGCAATTAAATCCAAAATTTTTAAGGATGTAGTACCGTGTCTTTCGAACGTTCTGAAAACAGAAGTCATGATATGTATACTTTATTTATAACTTTCAAGCAAGTGGTTGATGGGCCCTTTTTCCACCAAATGCCTCAATTGCTTTCATAAGCTCACGAAAAGTATAACAGTGCTCAATTTCTCCAGTATTTTTCATAATTTTTCAAAATACCCATTTAGAAAATATTCCAAATATTTCACCAAGTTAGGTGCTACCACGTTAGACTCTACACGCAAGATGTATGTAATAAAATATAAATAATTTATGTTTATCCTTACGAATAGTTTTTGCAAACTGTTACCGTAAATTTTTATCCTGTAGGTAGAGATGATTTATATTTTTTTTTTAAATAATACGCTTAACTGCTCCCTTCTTCCGCGAACGGAATAACGAGGAGGGTTAACGTGCAGAAAGCTCACAGGCCGGGTCGCTTGATAGCCCGTCAGCGACCAGTTCGCTAGTACGTTTCTCGTAAAATTTACGAGCTCCTTGAGTTTGCAAAAATCCTTTATATCGCATCGTGGGAATCTTCGCAAATGGAAATACGGCCCCACGTGCGGGCAACTGTGTGACCGTCGTCCTGCCTCGCTTCGATCTGTTCCATCTTCATCGACAATCCGCGCTGATGACACGCGAAAACGCCAAGTTCCATTCCATTTTCAATATCGCCGGGACAGGTGGCCGATCGTTTTACAGCTCCGCGCGCGATATGTATAGCTCTGTCCATTATCTTACTAACGTGGCGTGCAACATCCCTCATCCATTTTATTTACACTCCCCCGTCGATAAATAGACACTGAGGAATTACTATACGCATGCTCTGATTCCTGACAAGTTCGCTGATTTATTCAGGTCGAATTTTCTTTGAATTTCTTATCCGACACATATAAAATGATCAATGGCCGTTTGTGAACATATTTATTGGGACGTATCAGTCTAGATAAAAAGCATCCATTATCTCAGAAATCGCCGAGTATCAGGAGGACCAGGTTTATTGCCAAATTTTTTGCATACTTTTTGCAGTGTTCAGTTATTATTAAGCGCCTTTATTGCGCAAATAAAATAAGCAAGGGAAGAAAGGACGAACAAGACTATCGCAAAGGCGAGGTTCAGTCTGAAGATTGTTTTTCAACCTAACCTACTACCCATACAGCACACCTCGTTGCAGCAGTATTGCAGGGACGTTGCTGCAATATTACGTTGTTGCAGGTTGCATTGCAATATTGTAGGAACGTTCCTGCAATATTGTCGTGCATTATTAGAGTGGTAATGATCCTACAATATTGCAGCAATATTGCAATTTCGTTGCCGCGCAATGTTCCGTTGGCAACGATCCTGCAATATTGCTGCAATATTGCGCCCACATCGTCGTGCAATGTTCCAGTGGCAACAGTCCTACAATATTTCTGCAATATTGGGCGCACATCGTCGTGCAATGTTCCAGTGGCAACGATCCTACAATATTGCAAGAACGTTGCCGTGCAATGTTCCATTGGCAACGATCCTACAATATTTCTGCAATATTGCGCGCACATCGACGTGCAATGTTCCAGTGGCAACGGTCCTACAATATTGCGCGCACATCGTCGTGCAATACTGTAGTGAAAACTTGTGGAAACATTACAACAATATTCTGAAGCAACTATGACTTTGTCAAAATTTTTCGAAATATGTACATGACGTCGAGTGGATTCTACGGCGTGTTTCATTTAACTGGATACGCACCGCAATATTGCCGAAGAGTTGCAGGATCATTGCCACAATTTTGCCGTTTCGTTGCAGAATCATTGCCGGAACGTTGCAGGACTACATATTCGTAATGTTGCCGCAACTTTGCAAAAATACACACCTGCAATATTGCGAAGGCGGACATAGGACTGAACCTGCAACGTCTCTGCAATGTTATGTTGCAATATTGCCATCTTGCACCGCATCATTGCAGAGACGTTGCTGCAATGTTATGGTGCTGTGTGGGTAGTTACTAACCTAACCCAACTTTTTCCTAACCTAACTGTTTTCCAACCTAACCTAAATGAGTGTGTCAAGTATATATTACTAGCTTTACTACTCGGCTTCGCCCGAAATTTAAATTCCGATTTTATAAAAAGAAAATGATTTTTTTTTGTGAAAATTTCATCTGGATTAGTGAGGCATAAATAGCTGAGGCACGTTTCGTGATCCCAGAGTTTATCGTTCAAATGTTTTTAGGCGATAGAAAAACACACAAACACTTTCGGCTTTATTGTATATTAAGATGTGCATTTCCATTTAAATAAACAATGTTGCAGTAAATATTTTAACCACCGATTGACGGCCCATTTATTTTCAATAAATTTCGTGCTTAATATTGGGTATATCCCTTACCGGTTTCGAGTGAAATGCAGTGCACCCTATCACAGAATCACTCTATAGATAGGCGCAAGTTTATGTTGAGCTTTATGAAGTTAAATAGCATGACAGTTTCAAGCAGCACGACTAAAACTAGATTTACATTGACGGTCTAGTCACGGTTTGGTCACAGTTCAGCCATAATACGGTCAAATACTATTCAGTGCACTGGAACGTAATTGAAGCGTGATCGCTTGTGTACTTTGGCCGATTTGAACAGCATTTCATTACAGCTGAATGGATTGTGATTGTATCGCGTTTCGACCCTCCAAGCAATATGTAATTCCATATTATTATCGCTTATTATTATATCTCAAATATTGCTTAGGAAACTACGTACATATATGTCACTAGCTTTACTACTCGGCTTCGCCCGAAACTTAGATTCTGATTTTATAAAAAAAATCTTTTTTTAGGTTTTTTGTGAAAATGGTCACATTCATCTGGATTAGTCAGGCATAATGAGCTGAGGCACATTTCGTGATCCCAGAGTTTATCGTTCGAAAGTTTTTGAGCGACCGACAAACACACAGACATATAGAAGCTTTTTGCTTTGTGTATTAAGATTTTATTCCTACGGTAAAGGTTCTTAAAAAGCTGAATAATATGACAGAAGCAATTATCCTATTTGGAACAGAGTAATTACAATATCGAGGTCGTTTTTAAGGATCCATTGTATTTGTCCTCCATGAACATTGTCCATCCTGCTGTAACTATTTTTGGTTTTCAGTAATTACCGTTTAAAGGTTCGTTAATCAGGTTCGTTCGTGAACATATAAGCGGGGAAGGAACCAACTTATTGGGTAGAAATAGAGCAACAGCCAACAATGACTTACATTCTAACGAAAACTTGCATTTTTATATTTTGCATTATACCTTAATGTGGACATTATTCTCGAATTGCTGACGTTTTCCCGATGAAAATGAGTCCAAACACGACGTAATTCTGACAACTTAATTCCAACTCTCAGGGGCGAATTTATATGTAGGCTACAGCCTAGGGCGGCAAATTTGGGGGCCGGCTAATTTTGGGCGAAAGAAATTGAAACAAGTTTATACAGAGGGGCTTGAGACAACTTTAAAAACAATTCACTTTTCTTCCATCTAGCAAATTAGCAATAACTCATACGTGAGTTGGCATATTGAATTAATTTTAAAATTGTCTCAACTCTTTTAAATTAAAATATTTGATGATGCTTCGCGAAAAGGGCGGCAGAGTTTGTTAGCCTAAGGGCCCCAAATCTCCAAATCCGCCCCTGCTCGCAGTATGTGAATTACATGTTACCTGCGCCTGTATAATTAAAAATAAACTGTACTACGTCGTGTTTGGACTCATTTTCGTCGGAAAGATCTCAGCACGCCATTAATAATATCCTCAAGAAGATAATATCTAAGATGAAAATCTTACAAGAATAATTCTTAAATAGTCAGCTATAAAAATTAAAGTAAATATCCCTCTAAAATATTCAGTATAAAACGCTGAAGCTAACTCTGATTCTCCGTCAACTAAATCAAAAGGAGTTCGATTTAATTCAATTGATATTCTTACTATGAATATAAAATAAATTATAACTAATAAAAAAATAATTTTATATAATATTAAAATTTGCAGAAATCTCAATCCACATATCTCTCGATTAATAAAATAATTGAAAATATAATAAAAAATAAACTGACCTCGTAAGAAACAGATTGAGCTACTGGCCGAATAGCACTTACAAGGGAACACCGCGAACCCGCACTCACCGATTGAAACGCAACTTTGTGGGCTTATAGAGTAACTCAAGCGGCTTTAAGCGGGTGGAAACTAACCTCAAAGTCAAATAGGCACTTCCGCTTTTTCGCGTATAACTCCCAAACTACAACAGACAGAATAAAATGTTTCAAACAAAAGTTTAATGGTGCAATGAGCACTGCAAACTTGCGTTAACAAAATTTTGAAAAAAGTTTTTTTGTTCCGTTTTTTTTTTTAAACTCTTTTCAAAATTATATTATCGCAAGTTTAGAGTGCCCATTGCACCATTAAACTTGTGTTTGAAACATTTTTTCTGTGTCAGAACCGATACATAACAGTTTGACACAGTTATTTTCGAAATCGTTTCAACCCCTGCTTAAAACACTTAATAAATACAAAAATCAAAAATTTATCGAATACAAATTTAAAAAAAAGGGTCAACCCAATCACACTATTACAGATCACAATAAAATTAATACAACTCTAACATAATATAAATATAAATTATACTATAATATAATCTATACAAATTTAAATTTTCTTTAGTAGTTGATTCATCGAACGTACGAAATTATCGTTCCCGTTTGCCATCGGCTTGTCGCACGAGCTCCGTTTGAAGCTGGCCATCAGCGTGCCAATCTCGCTCGCGCTGCGTCAGCTGGGCACAGTGGTGGGGGCGGTTCACGCGCGCTAATCCGGGGAGGAAAGTGGACGCTCATCGGTGCTGTATTTGCAGCGGCGCAGAATTAAGTCTACGGATAGATTGCTAGCCAGACACGCCCCGCTCAAAGGCGTAAGTTCTGTTACGACAGTGGAGGCGTTAAAGGAAGCAAAATATCCTTTCCACAGCAGCGTGGCTGGAAGGACAGGCTTCTTCCAGTGTCGAAGACACGTCAAGGAGATACCGCCGCAACTGCCTGATAGGATACACAGCCAGCAAGGAAACATAGAGGAGCCGAAGAAGTAAGGGTGAAGAAAAAGAAAGCTATCCGAGTTGCGGCCTCTCCTAGTCGGCAGATTATGCTAACGAGACAATCCCCACGGTACGCTGCAGGCACAGCCGACTGCGGGTTTATTTTATTTTTCTCGTTCGGTAAAGTTTCCCCCCGCTGTTCCCTGTTCCGCGACCGCGGCCTCAGCCTTCTCGGGACGAAACGCTTAACCGTATCCAAGACTGCAACTATTCCCGATACTCTGAAAAAAAAAGGGGAGCAGAAAATTTAAGTGGCTCTGCTTAGGTACCGCAGGAGAACCTCAATGGTCATTTCTTCCCTCGGAAGATTGAGAATGGTGCTCCCAGCTGAAACCGGGCTAACCATTATAGCTTAACGCCCGCGCAAACTCGGGAAGATACCGCTACAGTTTTGTGTCTTAATTGTATTATATTGCTTCTGTAATTTGTGATTTAGTAATTGGAGGTTTAGAAGACCCTAAACATTCTTTATCTAAGGTAAAAGTCCCCATTTCTACTCATGTACCGATTTCTACTCATTTCGTGTTTTTCTTCTTGTTATAAGCGTTACGCTTCGAGTATTGGGAAACCATGTGGAGGCGTGGCTTAGATCTCAGCGCTGCGGTGGTAAGTTGGCAAACTATTGACAGTAGGCTGGATTCCACCAAACATTCCGAATAAGTATTTATAAATCGAATAAGTAAAAATTTAGTGTTCCAAGAAATTTAAAAGCACTCGTTTTTCACAACATGTCTATATAAACCATAGACTTATATAGACGGAGCGGAAGAGAGGACTGTAGGCGAGGGGACTGTAAGATCGGAGGGGAAAAGGCAGAAACCATACAGGCAATTCGGTAGCTAGGTTCGGATGTATTCGGTTCTTGTCGGTTCGGCATTAATGGCTATGTTCGAAACATAACCACTGTTGCTCAACTATTACTGTTCTAAAGCATCGTAATGGTCGTTGTATATAATCATATATTAATTGAGTGTAATAATGACTTATTGTGTAGTAAGCGGTTGTGCAAATCGCAGGAAAAATAAAAACTGCGAACAGTTGGAGAAAGAAAATATAAATAATGATAGTATTCGATTTCACATGTAAATAAATAAATATACATACATAACCAACAATTTATATATTATATATATAATCTTAGAAATTCAAATGTGTTGCTTGATTATCGAATAGATAATATGTTTATAATAAAAATATTTTTTTTTCATCAGTTATGTCGCAGCAAATGAGCGATATATATCTATTATACTATATAATTATTTATGCATATTAATTATGTTTATGAACTTTTAAGCTTACAAAATCTTTAAAAATATAAATATTATTGCATATATCTATAAGTACAATTTTATTTAAAAAAAATTTCATTCTATTTACTAATTTTGTTATATATATAACCTACATGATATACGAAATTTTGAATTATGTATAAGTATACCTAACCTTTTCGACTAAGTATCCTTCATAGATATATATATATATATATATATATATATATATATATATAACGTCATTGAATTTCCGAATAGCCCCGAGGAGGAACGGAGTTACCCGATTTGCCTGTATGACAGTCCCCTTACCGCGAATCTTACAACCCCCCTCAGACACGCTCCGTCTATATATGTCTATGATATAAACACTGATAATCATATAGACCTCGACCAATTTCAGCCTACTCCGAGTAGTTCAATTTTTTGTCACTAGTTGGCGTATCGAAATTCTTGGTTTCCCAATAGTAGTAACGAAATAATTCTAAATTATTTGAACATTTACGCGAGTTTTGCACGAGCTTGGATCTAAACAAAGTGCAGCATAAGCAACGAAAAACTTTTAAAACGACAGACCCACGATTTTTTGATCGTGCTCTAGCCGTTGGTGCTAAGGGACAGCGACACTATTGGTATTCGATAATTGGGCAGAAAATAGTATTTGCAGTGAGAGTTCTTATTTAATAACAAAAAACAGATACCGTATTGTGCTCTGGATTTAGATTTTTTACTATTTTTCATTTTTTTAAGCAGAAAACAGGTGAGTAGGTTTAGGGTCAAGTAAAGCACCATCATTTCTGCACTTCTACTCACCACACTTTTAGTAACATAACCTCCAAATTCAATGTATGCTGTAACCTCTATTTCTATTCGAAGGCGGTTCATTTTTTATTTATCATTATTTTATGCTCTACTATTGTGTTATAAAACCTCCCCATACGAGATGTAATATATTTTTAACCGACTTCAAAAAGGAGGAGGTTATAGATTCGACCCGTTTGTATGTTTTTTTTTTTTATGTTTGTCCCCTCATAACTCCTCAACATATGGACCGATTTTGATGATCTTTTTTTTTATTCGAAAGAGGGCGATGCCCTGGTGGTCCCATCAGAGACTAAATCAATATTGGTTCAATATTTTGCCAGTTGTGGTTAATAATAATAATTTATATGTTTGTCCTCGCATAACTCCTCAGCATATGGACCGATTTTGATGATCTTTTTTTTATTCGAAAGGGGGCGATGCCCCGGTGGTCCCATCCTACACTGCATCAACATTGGCCCAATATTTTGCCAGTTATGGTTAATAATAAAGACTATTGTCACCTAATTATTATTATTTTATGTACGTACGCGCATATCTCCTCAGCATGTTGTGTCAATATATATAAAACTAAAAAGTTAAAAATAAAAAAATTTTAAAGAAAATAAAACCGACTTCAATAATATAAAATTGCACTATAAAGTAAAAAATAATTTTTTCCCTTATTTAATCTACGACTCTCATATTTTTCAAGTCGGTGCCTCATCATTTGCACTGTGTAAATCTGGCGCCGGCTTAAAAAATATGAGAGTCGTAGATTAAATAAGGGAAAAAATTATTTTTTACTTTTTAGTGCAATTTTATATTATTGAAGTCGGTTTTAATTTTTTTTAAATTTTTTTTAACCTAAAAATTTATATTATGCGAGCAGAAATTGGTACAAATGGTGAGTAGAAATACGTACATCGCTTTTTTTCGTGAGCAGAAATACGGACATTTAGAGCATTGTATTTAATTACAAAGTACTAATAGTTAAACATCTTAAAATATCTTTCTTAAATAGCTTTTGAATTCGTTGATTTATTATTAAAGAATTAATAAATTACTCAGCAATCTTTCATCACAAACAAATTTCTTACACCTTCTTTATGACGAGTATCCTCTTAAATGAGTAGAAATTGGGACAGTCACCTTACCTACTTATGACCATTTTTCTTCGGAAGTAATATACTTACTCGTACACCCGATTACGCTACCAGCTGCATCTTACGTTGGTAGATATATTTTTATACGTATGGAGTAGACAGTTATCTCTTCCACATCGATATTGCCTAAAATTCTACTTACCTTGTCTACTCCCAAAGCGAAGCGGAGAAAATAACCGTTTGGAAACTTTCGATGGTTTCCTGTAATTCAACGCCGTAAACACGCTGAGATATATCAGTTTGAATATATCTTTTCTCAACTTCTACTTAAGTGGGTAAAGAGGAGGTTGAAGTCGTGTAACTCTAAAGGGCCATTTTTCGAAATGTAACTTTATTCACCGTCGCTTTTCCCATTTGTGTTGTGCTTCATTGTTCCTTCCGAACGGTTGTTCCTCTATCCTTTTGCAAATGAATTGGTATTTCATATTTTATATCTGCTTCTAAGATAGTGCGCTTCAAGACAGTTTCTGCGATAGTTCTTTTATTTCGCAACACCACAGCGACGATTGGGCATTCGATTAAGTGGCATTCCGTTAATTGAAGGTCTGGTTAAACGATGTTCGGATATCCAAACGTTCGGTTAAGCGATGTTCGAGATAATCGAGGATCCCTGAGTAAGTACTCTCGCCCCTGCCTCTTCGCCTTTACAAACCAATTTACTGTACCAACATAAGTCAAATAATAATGACACAAGAAATTATATCGCGCCAAGCGGCTGTATCTACATGGCTGTAGTGTTTGTTATTAACGATTTGGGTTAATTGTGAAACGTAATATTTAATGTCCAGTTTCAGATTTATTCAAGCATTCATTTATTGACGAAGCCATATTACATATTTTATCAAAATTACATTGCTGTTATTTTTCACTGCTTTTAGCTTTTAAAATGAGTAACAACTACAGCGTAATGAATGTTTTGTTTTGATGCCGGTTGATGTGATTTTGCCTCCAATTTAGGTAAGCTGTAACTTTTGACTGGTAAATAAATTTTGAATTCTTATGGGTGTAATTTTTAAGGAGAGTCATATCTTTAATATTGTCATAACATTTGTCTGATACTTTCACTAGTTTTTCTTTTTTACACCTGAACATTAAAATTGGGTTAGTTTCTTAAATTGAACCGCTTAATGGTTCTTCAGTTACACCGGTCCAAATCATGCAACGTTCTTTCTTTCTCAAGGATAAAATATGGGAAATGGGGCAGATTATAGTACAGAATTTTTCAAGTCAAGCAGTGTTGTTTGTTTGACTGCATTTTCAGTCGTAATACCGATTATTACGAGTGCATAAATTGCCAGTCTGACAGCGACTGATTATTTCGTCAAATGCATATTTAAATTTTCTCAGTATGCTGTAAAATGCTTCTCAGTGATATTTTCGATTTTTTTTTTATGGGGTGTAAGTATATTTTCTTACCTAAAATAATGAAAAGTAGACATGGTCCAATTTAGGATACCTGTGGTCCAAATTAGGAAACCAGTTTCCTGGTTTGAAAATATTTTTTTATAACCAGCCACATAGCGTTTCAGTCAGTTTGATTAGATTTATGTATCAATTACAATCCTGAAATTGTTCTCAAATTTTTCTGCTTAAAACTATCAACACGTTTCAGATTTATGGAGGTACTTTCTTAAGTGGTCCAATATAGGGAACTTTCCCCTACTAGAATACGAAATAGTTCAATCTTAATTTTTCACTAAAAGGTGATACCGAAGAAAACAGTATAGAGAAGTATTGAATACCGTAACAAGGGCCACTTTCGTGAATATTTTTAAATAGAACTATGTTTTTCGTGAACAGATCGGCCCTTGTCGTCATTTTATGTGCAAAAGTAAGGCAGTCGAAAACTAAATGCCCTGCAGAATATATTAAAATTAACTTGCTTCTCTACCGTTTACGAATATCTTCTACAATATTTACATATGCTACTAATTACTAAAGTAGTTTGAGTCATTTTTCGTTTAGAGGTAAATCGGTAAAACGCAAAATAACTGACAAAACTCGAGTCTTCCAGATTCTTTACTTACCAGGAAAGGTCCCGAATCCGGAAATTCAAAAACTTCTGAGACTTGGTGAATATGTAGGGGATTTCCTCCCGATTACAACGCAATTTTTGCTCGCCGCCCAAATTTACCCTAAGGGGGTGAAATTGACCCCTTAAATTCCGGCTATTTTCCGATTTTCTGTTATAACTCGCGAACTGTGAGAACTGTAAGTGACCAAAAAATAGTCCTAATTAAAATAAGTAACTTTTGTCTTGAAACTTTTTTTCTATCCCTTACAGATCGCGAGTTACAAAATAAAATCGGAAAATAGCCGAATTTTCAGGGGTTAATTTTACCCCCTTAGAGTGAATTTGGGAAGCAAACAAAAATTGCGTTGCAATCAGGAGGAAATCCCCCACGTATTCGCGAAGTTTCAGATTTTTTTGAATACCCGGGTTCGGGATCATCCCTTCTTAGACCGCCTGTCAAAATTACTGGAACACGTGGAAAATTCAACATTTTCATTTTGGGAACGTTCAGTAAGAAACAGATCTTTGTGTCCCAATTTCCATTTACCGCCTCGCGTACAGTGACGCACAGTGGCGGGATTTGAGGGAAGAAAAACCGGCATTACTAGACTGGTTCGCATCTCAGCTGTAACTTCTATCTATTGGTGGAATTCCCTGTATAAGCTAAAATCAATAGGCGCGTGCTCCGATCTGATAAGTATCCCGAAGAGGGGTACTCCTCCCTTCTCTGCTGAGGAGAATCCTCTTCCTTTGTGCGAACACGTGATGCTACGTCTGCATGACGAGAAGCAGAAAAAAAAATTGCTCTTACTCTCTTGCAGGAGAGATTCGCATAAGCATACAAGTGTATACCTGCATCCTTCTTGCAGGAATCTTGTAGAACCTCTCTTAGCCTTGAACCCGCCAGGTGGTAACTTTGTTACCTAATTGGTGAGATTGGGTCTGACATACCCCAACTTGGATTTCTATCAACACAGTCGGATTTGGACTTTTTCTTCGGAAAAAGGCAGTCAAGCCTTTTCGGATAGTATATTAAGTGATACGAATAAAACCGTATTTGTGAAGAATATAAAACAACAATTAGTTGATTTTCAATGCCTCCAAGGAGAGAAAAAACACAAAAAAAATTTTAACAAAGTATTTCATAAATAAATGTAATTTCTGTGTATATACTTTGTAATAACTTTTATATGTTTTGTATATCTTTACTTGTGGTGTACCGCGGAGCTCTGGGAAGAGCTTAGGTGTGCCGAGGGGGAGAAAAGGTTGCGGAGTAGTGATTCAAAGTATGAAGAGGATCCGTAAATTTTACATAAAATTCTATGGATGGGCGAAAACACTTTTACAAGGGCTGGTGCTTTTGACACCAGAGATAGTCACGCGTGGAGTTACGAAAATCTTTGTTCGAATTCGCATCGATATGGGAGGCAGAGATGGGCAAAAAATTATTTCAAATAAAAAATTAATTTCGAATAAAGGACAAAAATTTTATTCGAGACTCATCAAATAAAAATAACCCAGAGTTATTTTTATTTCAAATAAAATTACTTTCATTTGAAACGTCACAAATAATTTCTTTCGTTCAACGTGAATATATCCGTTGGCCACAAATAATTTTCTCGCTTGACGTGAAGTTATCCGACGGCCACAAATATTTTTCTGGTTTGACGGAATTCATTTTAACCTTCAAATAATTTTGTCGTCTTTCCATGCATTTGTATTTGAAAAAAATTATTTGAAGCGCAAATAGTTCTGGGAGTAGTGAAAGTAACTCTCACTTATTTTTATTTGAAATAAAAATAACTCTGGGTTATTTTTATTCGATGACAAATAAAGGTAAAGCCTATTTTATTTGATACGTTATTTAAATAATTTTTTATTTAAATAATGCCCATCTCTGATGGGAGGGTAACGTTTGGGCAGGAATATTCTGAAACGATATGGGAAATGATGCCTGTATAAAGGAACGAATACACGAGGAGATTTTACATTAGACTTTTCTAGATTCACGAGACAAAAGTCTCAGCAGCAACTAAATGTAAATAATGGAAATAGTCGCGAGAGATGAGATTTTGGAAAATATATCATGAAACTTGTTTCGCGAGAGTTTAATTTCATGAAATTAATGACAAAATATGTAATTGAAAAATAATGAAATAATTGTCTCCTGAGATTAAAGTCTCATGTACGACACGATATTTTTGCGTCATTGTGGATTTGCACCACAACTGTGTAAATATAGCAAATTAATACTTCTGCAAAATCATTTTCAAAGACAATATGGAATCATGGTGCAATAATTGCCTTAATCGTCGGTAATAATTGCATAATATAATTCCGTTATACTCTAGAAAAGTATAACTTCATTGTTCCAGTAAATAATCCAGAAAAATCTAATACAAGTGATAGATAACGAAACACGATTTGCTCGCACAGTGATTCGTTAACCAATTACCCCGGATAGGAGCCGAGGAAATCTTTCCAGAACATTGAACAATTGCGTCGTTATTTCGTTTGAAACGTAGAACGTTTTAACGAAAAGGATAAAAATAAAGCTTCTTAATACAGTAGGACCTTGATTAAAGAAAAAAGAAAATAAATATTCTAGATATGCATCTGTTACATCCTTCGTTTGCCAATTCACTACTGTGTTAGACACCAATATTCCAAGGAAACGAAAACGACGAAAAAAAATTCCCATTCCTTCGGAACTAGTAACCAGAAATTGAGCAGCTCGGAAAGATTGAGAAAGTAGAGTAGAAGATGAAGAAAATGATTGAATCGCATGTATGCAATAGTAACATGCAATAAATTTGTTGGAGCACCAGCTTTCTGCTAACATTCTACTCAGCTTCTTGATGAGGGCTTTGCAGCAACTCCGTCCAAACCAACTGACTCTTCGTCACACTTTCCACCCCAGGTACAAATTCGGACAGAACCAGACTTTCTCATCTGGTTACTAAGAGCCACGGTAATTCCCTTCCTAACAAACAGCTAATCTTTCTAAGACCTAGGACAGTAATTTCACAAAGCAGTACATTTCATTCTACTCACAGGGGTAGTTTGGTTACCCGGACATTTCGATTTTTTTAAACTGTGCTGGTTTGTAAAGGATCTCAATAGAAGTATCAGGCAACTTTTCAGTCCTTCGGGGTGAAAACAACCCTTAAATAATAATGTGTGATTTCCTGTATATCTTAACAGCTGTAGTAGATATAAAAAAATTATTACAATGAAAACTTCACGGTTTTTTATGTTCTATAAAACTGTGTAATCAAATTGTTTAAAATTTGTAGTTTAAACAGGAAAACGTTCTGCAACAAAAATTTCGAATAATTTGATTACATAGCTTTATAGAGCATGAAAAACCATTCGATTTTCTTTGTAACAATTTTTTTGTACCTACTATATTTTTCGAGATATACTGGAAATAGGAAAACACTCATTAACCTTGGGGGGGTGTTTCACCCTGAAGAACCGAAAATGGGCACAAACGGAAAATTGCCTGATACTTATATTGAGGTCCTCTACAAACCTGCACAGTTTCGAAAAAATCGGAGTATTCGGGTAACCGAAATTCCCCTGTCATAACAGTCTTGTACTTCAATTAATTCTACTTACAATTAGTTAATTTACTTTTTGTAAAATAGATTTGGCCTAATATTTAGTTGTAACCGGTGTTGTTTGAAGTATAATTGGTGTATGACCTTTCACACCCGACTTTCAAAGAAATTACATAGGTATCATTTTTCACGCGAAACTTATTGTTATTTATAATATGTGAAATTCGATTATCCGGCCATCTTGAACCCACGTTAGTCCGGATAATCAAGGTCGTTCGAAATTATTTATCATACGAAGGCCACACAGGGGAAGTACACGATAAATCCATTTCTGTTGATTTTCTGATTTTGATGCCATCTGGTGGCTAAGAGGGAGTACTCTAATACGACAGTTGAAAAGGGGAACACTCTTCGAAATCCAAAGATATAAGCCTTTTAGAAATAGGTGTACAGGAAAATAACATGATAAATCCAAGTGAAACAGAGGAATATTTATTTATTTATTTATTGCTCACATGTATCTACTTTGAATAATACATCATTTCCAACTTATAGCTAGTTAGTTTGTCTGGTAAAGATTACAATTAGTGATTACTACTATTTAACTATAGTTAGATTCCTACAGAATATTGTTTAAAAAAATTGTAAATAATTTTCATACCCTCGATATCAGAATCACATACGAAAGAATACAATACAAAGTGGAAGACAGAACTTGTGTCTGAGGAACATTGTTAGTAGGGTTTGTCGGTTTTAAAAAACCGGGTTTAAAAACCGGTTTTATTTATAAATTTGTAAAATTCGAAAACCGGTTTTATATAAATACTAGAATTAATATGCAGAAATGGATTAATAATTTAATTGAAAACGTTAACATTTTGACTTGAAATCGCTTCGGACACAAGCATATTGTAGTAGGTAACAGTTTACTGTAAAACTAATCTTCATGAGTTCATATTCTCGGAAAAAAAATACTAAAGGAATAAAGATATATGTATAATTTGGTAACACCTTTTAAAATATTTATATTTTGTACGGATTTTAGTTATTATAATTTTTTTCATTTGGTTTTTTATAGATAGAGTATATTTTATTTTGTTATATTTTCGTAATTCCATAGTATTAAGGAAACTGAGATTTTTTAAAATAAGTACAAATATTTATTTACTATTTTAATTATATTTTTTTGTGAAAATTCGAAAACCGGTCTAACCGTTTTTTTTGGGAATAGTGGAATTCGAAAACCGGTTTTTTGAAAAGTCGGTTTTTGTATAAACCCTAATTGTTAGTAATATTTTGCGTTCACCCTCACAAGGGGCCGTCCTTAAATTACGTAAGGGTAATTTTGGAGAATTATTACCCCCTCCCTCCCCCAGTATAAGAATTCGTAAAATTTAATATTTCAATTGTAATATTTTTTTCACTTAATTTTTTCAGTTATTAAAATTCTTTTAAATGTTTATAAAATTCATTGAACTCGGTTTCGGGAAATTTAAACTAAATCTATCAATCATATTTGTAACTAGCTGCTATTTCCTTTATTTCGCTTTTGTGTTTGTACGTTTACGTGCTTTTTGCTTCTACCTTATTTACGTATTACTTGTATAATTCTTTCTCTACTCCACACTTCAATGCTCAGTGCATACATTACTGTTTTTTTTTTTAATTTTTCAAAGGGCTTCCCTTTAACTAATTAAATAAATAAATAAATAATTATTACAGCGACATCTATTAATAAAAAACAGAGGAGTAGTGTGACAAGTCTAAGAACTCAATATTAAATACTGAGCTATTGAGCTCAATAATATTGATGCACCGACTGTATGTTCCATTTCGGTTACTCAGTGTTCGACCACTTTCAACTTTAAAACTACTCCCCTATAAAAAACGGAAAATGTGACTTATCATATTTCCCCTGTAGCCTTCGTATATTAAAATTACTCAATATTTATCCCGTTAAGAACACTAAAAGCGCGCATAAGAAGGATCGAAACGCGAGAAAAAACGAGCCGGCTGTTGATAGAGGGTTGGTTAGTTAGGAACGTATCAACGCTGCGCACATCGCAGACCGACGCAGTGTTGGCTCAACGTTTTAACGTTTCATCTCGGCCGAACAATCGAGAGACTCTTCGCCCGCGGAACTCGTAACAAAAGTCTTTCAAATATCCCAGCGTAGCCTTTGGCGAGAATCTATATTTACAGAAAAGATTCCGCTGGTAGCGCGCGAGAGTTTCCCCGCACGTGATGCAACTTCCGTGGCTCGTACTTTGTCTTCCCCGAGTGCCGAGACAACCTTTGCTTTCTAGCACTGGAATCCACGGAATTCCCCGAGTTAGCACGGAGCGCCCGTGATCTGAAAACCCGGACAGATATTTGACCCCTTCACTGCCGCGGAGCAGTCGATGCAATTTCCTCCGCGGTTCTCGCCACCCAAAAATGCTCCGGATTTTCCCCGAAAATTTGGCTTGTCGATGTTCACACCGTTTTTCACGCGTGATTTCTTGGGGCATGTTGGAAGGGACTTTTAGCTGGAAACTATTTTTTTCTGGCCAGAGAAACGCATGTAAAGGATTCAGCTTTCCTTTCTGCCAGGCTCGTTTTTTCAGGCATTAGTCGTTTTTTTTTTCGAAAATGGAGAATTTAATATAACGCATATTTTTGACTAAAAATTATTTTTTTAAAGCTTACGATGTTAATAAATTTTGTGTCAAAGAGCAAGTCTCAGAGTCGATTTATTCATTCGCAATTAAATGAAAAAGAAATGCTTCATTTTCGACAAAAACGACTGCCCATACAGCACACCTCGTTGCAGCAGTATTGCAGGGACGTTGCTGCAATATTACGTTGTTGCAGGTTGCATTGCAATATTGTAGGAACGTTCCTGCAATATTGTCGTGCATTATTGGAGTGGCAATGATCCTACAATATTGCAGCAATATTGCAATTTCGTTGCCGTGCAATGTTCCGTTGGCAACGATGGTACAATATTGCTGCAATATTGTACGATCGTTGCCGTGCAATGTTTCATTGGCAACGATCCTACAATATTTCTGCAATATTGCGCGCACATCGACGTGCAATGTTCCAGTGGCAACGGTCCTACAATATTTCTGCAATATTGCGCGCACATCGTCGTGCAATATTGTAGTGAAAACTTGTGGAAACATTACAACAATATTCTGAAGCAACTATGACTTTGTCAAAATTTTTCGAAATATATAGATGACGTCGAGTGGATTCTACGGCGTGTTTCATTTAACTGGATACGCACCGCTATATTGCCGAAGAGTTGCAGGATCATTGCCACAATTTTGCCGTTTTGTTGCAGAATCATTGCCGGAACGTTGCAGGACTACATATTCGTAATGTTGCCGCAACTTTGCAAAAATACACACCTGCAATATTGCGAAGGCGGACATAGGACTGAACCTGCAACGTGTCTGCAATGTTATGTTGCAACATTGCCATTTTGCACCGCATCATTGTAGAGACGTTGCTGCAATGTTATGGTGCTGTGTGGGTGGGGAAGAAAGGAAGGAAATGTACTTGTAACGCATTTCAAAAATATAGTTTCACACAGCTTTGCATGAAAATTCACATGTCTAGCAAATTTACGTAATTCTACCCCCTGGTCAAATTCTCTTTCCACTGTGTTGTGTATTTTTCGAATTTTAACATTTTTTTTCTATCTTCAATAATTTCGAAGAAATTAAACTATTTTAAATAGACTTCCTATGCCCACACTGTGAGGGCAGTTTTCACCCCTTGAACACGAGTTTCAGCCCATGAAAAACATACGTGTCTAATATTTTCTAATACTCGACCGATGTGCAAGTTTCCATGAAAATTGGGAATTACACAGTCCATCAAAATGAAACTTTTTTTCTGTTCCGCAATATCCACTGGGTGATTATTGTAGAGGTTTTCGCCCTGAACACGAATCCGCAAACCGTTTATCGCCATCACCCTCAGTTTTTGAGGAATTCGATTTTGAAAAAAAAATGTAAATTTTCAACTTTGTACATCTTTTGTGTCGAAACGGTAATAGTTATTCGGTTGCTCGTTGCGTCCAATTATTCTACGAACCCTCCCGAATACAACGATATAAGTTATTATTGCATTATGATCATTTAAATTTGTTTAAACAACGATCAAAGGGAAAATGACACCCGAAATGCACCCATTTTTGAAGTTATCTTTCAATTTATTTCCAAAACTAAGGGTCTTAGAAAAAATCTAACTACTCCACGCGATGCAGCAGACATTTTTCTTCAAAAAAATGGGTGCATTTCGGGTGTCATTTTCCCTTTGATCGTTGTTTACACAAATTTAAATGATCATAATGCAATAATAACTTATATCGTTGTATTCGGGAGGGTTCGCAGAATAATTTGACGCAACGAGCAACCGAATAACTATTACCGTTTCGACACGAAAAATGTTCAAAGTTGAAAATTTGCAGTTTTTTTTTTTCAAAATCGATTTTCTCAAAAAGCTGAGTGTGATAGAGCATTTCTGCTTGCGGATTCGTGTTCAGGGCGAAAAACTCTACAAGAATCACCCAGCGGATATTGCAGACCAAAAATCGTGTTGGACAGTGTTATCAATTGAGTGATTTACTCGCCTCACCTAAGTGCGAAGTAACAAGATGACAGCGCAGAAGAATTTCGCGCTATAAAAGAAATACGAAGGATGAAGGGCGAGCAAGAAAGACAGTCCATCCACGGAGACAAATAAACGAGGCATAATCGGAAAGACAGAGAAACGCAGGAGCATGAGAATGGAGAGCAGGGAGCGAAATAAATAGGAACTGGAGAGAGGCTTTCGTTCTTGGACAAATATTTTCGTCGTGGTTCACGCACGGCTCCGTAGAAGCATCGGGAATTTGACGCGGAATTAAAATTCTTCCGCGAAAGAGCGTCGAAGAAGACAGCTCGGGAGAGAGAGATCCTCGCTTGAACAAGAGCAGAGCGATCGTAAAATCCCGGCATGAAAACGGGACTTCAACGTCCGGATTACGAGTGCAGGACTCAAGAATTTTTCCATTTATCGCTTTTCTTGCATGAACGCATACAAGAATTCGATACGGGAATATGGGTGAATTGGCAGTGCCCCCGTTTTCCCCCGCTACCCCTATCTTTCTCTCTGTCCCCTCTACGGTGAATTGGCGGGGGTGGCTCCGAGGGTGGCGTCCTCCTCTAACTCCCACCTTGAATATCTAATCGACAGCGCTGCTCATTCATGCATGTACATCGACGGAAAATCGTCGGCAGGAGAATGCGTTCCCTCAAGCATTAGTCACTGATTTCTATTGGATTCCCAGATAAACCGAGGCTCGCAGTAACGTTAATCGAAAAATTATTTCAAGCGTCCCTTTTACCCGGTATCGTTCTATTTAACAAGCACAGAAATTTCCTGCTTCGTTAAAATATACCCAATTTGAACGGTTATAATCATAACCGAGACTTTAAATAACAATGTTCGACAAATTGGTATCAATTTAGCAGCGTTGCTTCGTATAATTATTAATCAATTATCAAATAATCATCGTCAGAATTGCTATTCTAATATCTCATATATAATATAATTCACCACTGGACGTTAGATGTGTAACAATTGTTAAAATTTCGTGACGAATTTTTGTTCTAGGTCAACAAACTCCGGAACTCCTGCCAGAGTTCTTAGCTCCTTTAGAGAATCACACGGTGATCCAGGGTCGTGACATATTCTTCACCTGCGTTGTTAACCATCTGCAAACGTACAAGGTAAATTATAGAAGATTTCTAGACTCATTCGCTACAAACCTTTATAAGCACTCACAATTGTCACACACAACGAAGGTCAATGTAACCGAACATACAGCGTTCAGTTTATTCACTGAACTGAATAAAAACTGTTTACTCAACATAGACCCACAGATCGATCCTCTTATAATTAGAGTAAACAGTGATTTTTTACTGCAAAAATGTGTTATCCGTCTATTCTAGATTTGCGCATAAAAGCAGAGGGTAATCTTATAATATTGCTTCAATGTGCGAATGTTTACTCAATTTACTCACTCGGCTTGCTAATCAACGCCAATAAGCGAACAATAACCGATAGTAATAGCTCTCTTAATAGCTTTCAATGAACAATGAATTAACACAGTTCAGTGCCGTCGGTATGAATGAACCGTTTGTATCAGAGTCGGTAACTAACGCGTGACTGATATGTGTGCATAGACCTTTAGTGTGTTTCCACGACGATATTTTTTGGATAGCACCACAAGTATTGTCCGAGAGTCCCCGAATTGTTGCTTTGAAACCAAAGAAAACTTGGGGTTCGTTGTATACTTAGCGTAGTAGTCGGCTCTCCGATAAGTCGTCTACTTAGTAATGAAAATTGAAATTTGTATATTCTGCGTTAGATATTTAAAGGGACGTCGCCAATGTATTAGCCAGATTCTCCTGATGAAAATGAGTCCAAACTCGACCCCGTTTGGACTATTTTTAATCATATCGTACACAATTTTTGTATACAGTGTTGTGACATTTACGCGCACAATGCAATTCGAAAAAAATAAAAGTAACCCGAAGGAGCTCGTGTTTGGGCTCATTTTCATCGGGAAGACCTCGCCTATCCATTGTTGGTATTCTCGTGAAGATTTAATAAACAATATAAAAGTTTAAACTTTCATTAGCTGGATAAAACTTTATCGGCCAATTTTAAACGGCATTTCCCCGAACCTTGCACCACACAAAGTTAGTTACGTGAATTATTTAAAAGACACGCAAAAGATTGTCGCGTCATCGGGAGTTTTACTGCGAGAAATTTCTACATCAGATTGTATGGTATAATCCTATTTACCAGAGCATTTCAAATTTATTTCTCAGGTGGCCTGGATAAAGTCAGATTCACGAGCAATCTTAGCAATACACACGCACCTAGTAGCGCACAATCCACGACTTTCAGTCACGCACAATGGGCACAATACCTGGAAGTTGCACGTGTCGAACGTTCAAAAGAACGACTCAGGCGCCTACATGTGTCAAGTGAACACAGACCCCATGCGAAGTCAGGTGAGTACATATTTCTATAGTCAAATAGTACTGCATTACATAATTATGTAGCATACTTCCTGCCTTTTTACGTGCACGAAAATCTGCAACAAAGGCGAATGGCTGAATGCTGATTAATTAGTCCCAATCCGACGCCCAATAGATTTCCTCAGGAGGGAAGAATTTTTTCAGGGGACAGAAAAAACCTCCCTGACTTCAAATTATTTACGATATTTGATTTGTTTTGTTTGCTAAATATGCTTAAGTATACAATAACCCAAATGCATCACAAATTCACGAAGAGAAGAATTGATTTTGTGGAAAACCCAGTATGTGCCGCCTCTTTTGCTAGTCGTAGAAAAAAACTGAATGTGCCATTAATTTAAATTTGCAAGCATTGTGAGTGCCAACCCTGTTTACCTATCGCTTAATTGGCTCTTGCAGTGTTTTCTACACGGACTCTTCAATTACGTTCGAAGCGTAACACTAGGCGTTATTTAACTTCACTTTACAACAATTGGAAGCGTTGAGCGACGCAATTTAATCACCAATTATTTGGCGACAAATAAATTACAAGATCGCTAGGCGACACAAGGGGCTAGAAATGTATTTTTCCATGCCTTTACGTAACACAATTAAAAAACTGATGGTACATTGCAAAACTCCAGTCCAATCAATTCGTTTGCCAGCTTCGAAGCAAATCGCCAACGTAACTTGTCCGAGTTTCATGACCCTTACGTAACGTGCACACGCGTTTTATACGTCGCCAATTCTTATCGAGCTGGCCAATAAAAACGGATATCGTAAAGCGGAAAAAAATCGAAATTCGCTATAGTGTCTGGCGCATTGGGAGCGCGGAACACAGCGCGAGGTGCCAGCAAGATTTCTCGATTTTAAATAAACTTCAACGTGTACCTTAAACACGGCCTAATAATTTTGAAAGTAGTATCATTTTCATTGTACAAAAATTTTAAATGAAAATAAAAAATCGACGAGTCCATTAACGAAGCTGTGGAGAAAGGAATATTATTAGTTTGTACTTTTAAGTAGGCAAGTTTGAGCTTCATGGGGGTTTTTTCATCACAGCGACGCACCCAGAGAAGGGGCTTTTTAAAACAAAAAGAAGACTGGATTTTATTCTTTAAATAGAATTTTATAATCACTTAATGAATTTTATTGAATTTACATTAAAAATATTTTTATCCGCTCAACTCGGCTACCCCCAACATTAAATCCTGAGTGCGCCACTGTATACTTATTAACATTTGTAATTGGGAATTAAATTTTTGGAAATATTTTCAGGGAATTCTAATTGTCCCGAGTGCGTGCTGCATCTCAAATTGGCGGGAAAAATGTCTCTCGAACGAGTGTACCGATCTTCGACCTTTGATTTTCTAAAACTAGAATTTTTTTGAGAGGATAAATCTATTCCCTAAAATTTCCAAAAATTGGTATTTTTCTTGGAGTCACGAAATAAAAGAAATACACCGAAATGTTTCTACGGTTGAAAATTATAGGTGGAAAGTGGCAGACGTACCTACTCGGATAACCGTTTAATTCTAAAGCATTCGTGGTTTTGGCATGAAAGAAGAGGGAACTGATTTGTGGCAAATTATCCGTAGCATCACGTACACCTATCGCGTCCACCAAACGAAACTACCATGATAGCAGGACACCTCGTAATACATATTGGGCTTTGCGGTATCACTAGCCGACTATAGACACGGGTATGCCCCTGCGTTTATTCTGGGCAGAATAGTTTCATCGTGTACGTGCCTAAGTCTACGAGGTCATGCTCAGCTCATGTAGCATGTTGTTAGCTACACGCTATCAGCCAGCCAATATTTTATATTACATCCATAGCTAGTTAGGACACGTAAACGTTGTCCGCGCAAGAATCACCCTGCGTAATCGATCTAAACCTCGTTGCATTTCATTTATTACTGCCATATTGCGGTAGCAATAAACGTAAGAAAATAGTCGAGGACAGCACTACTAAATAAATGGAAAGATATTTGAGTTTAGTTATAAATGATGAAGATATAGGTAACAAAAGGAAAATTATAAAAATTCATCTATTAAAAGTCAATGTAAAATGGTATAACAGTAAAAAGTTATCTTCACTTCTTCTTCTTCTTCTTCTTCTTCTGCTTCTTCTTCTTCTTCTTCTTCTTCTGCTTCTTCTTCTTCTTCTTCTTCTTCTGCTTCTTCTTCTTCTTCTTCTTCTTCTCTACATATATAAACGAAAACGTATGTTTTCCTGTTCCCTCACAGCTCAGGAACTAATAGATCAATTTCGTTGCGGCTTTTTTAGCGTGTAGTACAATTACTAAATGGGACTGAGTAATAAGCGAAATAGTGAAGCGAGATGTGCGTGACTGTTTTTCCTACAATGGTGGGGATGCTTGAGGGTCACATCGTTAGTTGCACGTTTAACAAAGAAGTCATGACTCGGCCGGCTCGCGATGGATAGTACGCGACGCCACCGCCAGGTGGCGACCGGCCCGAGCGCTTCTCGCAAGTGGGATACAGCAGTAGACACAAATCCGTAAAAAAACAATTTCAGGATTTTGCACTGATCAACCCCTAAGGGGGTGAAAAGGGATAAACTGTGTTTTCACGGAGTCCTTAATATCTCTTAGGCCCGAAGCGAAGCGCGGGTATATTTGCTAGTTAAATATATGCGTGAGATAAGTCTTGTTTGATAAAATACTGTGAAGTTCAATTTTGACTTTTATCTTCCCCATTTTCAACTATTATCTTTGAAGCACTGGTGGGAAGTTTTCTAATTGTTTTAACCCCAACTTCCCGGACCAAACGTTCTCAAATATTTCTGCAAATAAATCTCACTAGGTACCTGTAGGTGAAGAGAAAGATTAATACACATTATCATGGGAATGTTTGAAACATTAGATAAGCGAATAAATTCTCGTCGAATAAAAAATTTAACTTCATTCGTCGAATAATCTGAAGCTGAAGGAACTTTTATTCGATCAATTATTTAAATAATTGTTTATTTAGTTAATGCCCGACTCCGCTTTTAAACGGAAATTACATTCTGAAAATGCAAATCGTTTGTTTTGCCTGAAATTTGTTCGCACAACGACACACTTCTAAGAGTTAAGTAACTTTGTGTCATTAATGCCATTGTACAGGTAACGACGTATGGATCGTAATACGATCACTAGATTCTCCAAACTTTGGAGCATTAATTCTATACAAGGCAGATGTGCATGTGTTGAGGAACATGAGCAGGATACCCTTCTTAATCCTAATATACTTATGCAAGGTATTACATGACCGCAACCTTGCAATTCCTAGCGCCATTATCCTATACGCGCGCTTTAATCTAAGACAAAATAATTTTACTTTGCAAGGTCGCTTCAATTATTGTGCCTAAGAAAAGTCCCTGCACATTTTTGCAACAAATAATTCATATGTGAATTAATAATTGTTACACAAAATTCTGGAAAATCATTTTTCCCCTTGCCCTACATTTTTTTATGGAAAATCATTATTATTATTATTCAGAAACGCTCAGGGAAATAATTATTACATACGCAACATAAAATACAAAATTTGACATTGCATAGTATTTTATACTCATATTTCTTCAGCTATGCAAAATATGGAAAAATGTTTTAAACAAACATTATTTGTTTTCAAAAGAGCTATCTAAATTTTCAAAAATTTCGTATGCTATTAATATTCGTATACTAAAATAGGTAAGTTTAGTGAGGTAAAAATTTGTCTCCATCTCTGGTTCTCGAGAAAGTAACTTGTAACGCTTCATGTAGAGGGGTTTGAAAAACAGTTTGTTACTAGCGAACATTATTCTGATTGTCGTGGTCATCTGAAACAAAAAACGCAAAATTTTTCTTAATCCATATGAGTGTGGTTATCGTATAAACTAGAATAAGGCCGGTATTTTCCAAATTCGAGTTTTGCAGCACAAAAAACTGACAAATTATTTTCCAAAAAATTAAAACTTTTACTCGAAATGCTACCATTTTTTTTTTCAATATTTTTTATTCATTCTAGTTCAAACCCCTCTTACTACTACCACTGTAACTTCGAACAAAATTACTATTTTTGCATAAAAAAAATTGAGCACATTCTTCGAATGTCAATGAATAAACCTACAAAGTTTGGAATTATAATACTCAATAGTTTTCTTTCAAAAAATCCCCCAAAATTCGCATTATTTTCAAAGCGTCAAACTAGGGTAACCTCTTAATCCAGACACTATCCTTTCGTCCACGTGTTCCTCGACGCTTCTGCACCGCAAACTACAGGTCATATCCGATGCGGTAGGCGCGCGATGCATTGCGGGAAATCTACCCAACGGAAAATAACGTGGCCACTGAATTGTTGACCGCATCGCCGCCCCTCGAACACAATTTTATATTTAAGAACATGCAACTCCTACACCCTTTACCCACATCGTCAGACACGTTTGTAGACCATAGTTTCTATTTTTTTAGCATCTTTTTTCATCCATCTTTTTTTTAATAAATTTCCATTTCTTCGTTATTTAATTATCTCTGTTTATTTGCCATCTTCATCGCGCCAATTTCGATCAGATACATTCGGGACGTTTAGCTTTAAAATGAGCGCAAATAGCAAGGGTGCAGTAAAATAACTGTATTTCAACTTAACCATACGTTATCGCAGTGATTCACTGTGCCTGAGTTATTTAGTTTTCATACGTTTGCTTCTAATGAAAACAAAAAGGCAAGCTGCGAATCTTGTTCTCCGACAAGGGTGGCTTAATCACTGGCGACAGCATTGTTGTTTCAAAAATTACTAATTGTAATAATTAAATATATTTAATACTTAATAATTAAGCCCATTAGAACAAAGAACTAAAAATGATTGCGGAACATGTACAACTAGTAGAATTGACAAACTTACTTAGTTTTCTATGGTTAATAAATTATTGTTTAGATAAGTTCATTAATTTTATAGACTTGCTACTCAAATGTGTTTGCTATCTCCAAAATCTTGGACATCTACAATTTATTTTTCCCATGCACGAATATTTTTCTGCAACGCGTGACCATTTCACACGCTTACAGAGACAACTTTTGAAAATCGCCTATTCGATTATCATCCCCTATAGAGGTTAAATCATAGGAGGTATATTCGCGCGATTTAAATCTGCACGGCGATCATTAAACTGGCATGTCTGTATTATACGCGACATGTGTACTTACACCAGCAAAGATAATTTTCCGCTCTAGAACGAAGCACCCGAGACCGTTTGCACTTTCCGAGCGGCCCTTACGTAATGTAGCCTGTACGCAGTTACTCGACGTAATTAGTCGAGTCGAAAGTTCTCCGAGCTCCTTCTACACTCTTAAAAGGCTACATAAGAAAGGGTAATCGCCACTTTCCCGCACTATTTTAAAAATGGCCATACCTTTTACAAACCTTACAATGATCCTACAGAAATAAAAATTGCGCCTAAAATAAGAAACATTTTCCAATAAACAGAACCGTCCAAGCGACAGGTTTGTATGCAGGGTGTTCCACCTAACCCTATCGCCTGAATTATTTCTGCCATATTTAAAATTTCACAAAACCTTTTTATCGAGGGGAATTTATTTTAAATTTTTTAAAGGACCTTTAGTAACCTTGAAGGACTTACTGCTGAAAAAAATCGTAGCCAGGTTTTCAACAGTTGACTGCAAAAATCTTCATTAACATTTTTATCACGATCTTTATGAAATTTTTAATCATTATTTTTCCAGAAAGGGTACATGGAAGTGGTAATACCCCCGGACATTATGGACGACGAATCTGCGGAGGGCATGGTGACGAAGGAGGGTGGAAGTGTAAAATTGAAATGCATCGCTACCGGCTCGCCGAAACCCACTGTCACGTGGAAACGAGAAGATGGCCGGAATATTATCCTCAGAGAAGATGGACAAAAGCATTGTAAGATGTCACAAGTCAATTTCTTTGCTTTAATGCCCGTTTCTGCGCCCTTAGGAATCAAATGTCGAGTCATCCCAAAGATAGCGTGGTTTCTCCGAGAACCGACAGGGGAAGTTCGGCAACTCGAAAATTCAAAAAAGCTTCAACTTTGCAGAAATTTTTTTATTTTTTGATTCGGCAAAAAAAGGGTCCCAAGAGTGAATACAGCCACTCGGAAAAATAGCGAGTTTTCAGATTATCGTGAATATCTACGAAACTGTAAAAACTATCGAAATGAAGTTAAGGGGACATTCTACTCTCTCGGCCGAAAAATCGGCCACTTTTCGGCGATGGTTTTTATAACGAAGTAAACACTTAATGTTTTCGAATTTCTGGGGGTATATTTTACCACTCTTGAAATACAAGAAAAAATCTTTGCTGTTTGTTTATTTCATTTGTTTACGCAAATATTTCGCAGTGAAGTTGGCGGCATCGGAATTGCTGGCGGTTGAAGTTTCGGACGACTGGATCATCGGAAATAAAAAAACCAAACATATTTTTAATTCGTAGGAGTATGGTTATCGCGCTTACCACGAAAGAACAATTTTGGACCAAAATTATTAAAATGGCGGTCGATCAAAGTTGAAAGTGCCGAAAAGGGCATTTCTTTTCTGTTTCATAGATATAAAATGTGAGAAAATATTAAAAAATCTTAAGATATTTGTGCTAAGCGGGATAGCCACTAATGTGTAGAATAACATATTAAAATTTTGCATTAATTGGTCATGGAGTTTTTTTTTTATCACAACCGCCAACCAAGAAAATGTTGTTTCGAGAAAAACCGCGTTTAAAGTTTTGAGAACCAGGCCGCTGACGCTACACATACCTATAACATTGAAAATACATCGAATTTCGCTCCAAAAATGTAGGAGGATATTGTAGAAGGTGCATTCTTCCGAATTCAGCAACAAAAAAAATCGAATTTTTTGAGGCCGAGAGAATAGAATGTCCCCTTAAATTCAAAGTTCTATGGTTTGTTGCGTCCTTTAAAGCGGCGATAATGAATTTGCGAAAAACATTATTTTTTCAAAACTTATCCCCCACCACCCTTTTTTTCGATAATTATTTATCACCATATTGTATGATATCGAAAACCGTAAAATTTTGAATTGAACATTTTTCACTCGAGCTACATTTTGGCAACGTATCAAAAATTTTTGAAATTTCGATGTGCGAACTTCCCTTGTGAGTTCGTAATATTAGTGTGTAACTTAACACGAGTATTATTTTATCCAGCCGGTATAAATATTCGCTTACGTATGGATCTAGCAACAATTTCGTGTCAAGTGCCGTCTATTTAACACCTTAAGTGTAGATTTTGTTTGGACGGAATTTTGTCATGTACGGAAATTGGGCCATTTTGACCCACAATCAAGTCACAAAATCTCATTCCTCCTTTACTAATGTATTATTTGGACTGAAACACCGTCATATTTTTCATCCCTCAACTGCTTCATATAATTTTCTTAATTCTGTTTTATTGTAGAAATTGAGTCAGTTCTTAAAATCCGAACCTAGCCCAATCCTAACCCAAACCGTAATAATTAAATGAACTGAGTTTTATTTTTGTATTGTCGTTTCTTGTAAATATAATATTACAAATTTTCTTAACCGTGGAACTTTACAAATTCCGTATAAGGGTTAGAAAATTGCGCTATTTTCTTTGTCGATTTCGTACAGCGTCACGCCAAGTGTGCTATTTTGCCACGTGCGCATTAAGTTCCCGCGGCATGAAAACACGCTGACGGGCCACTTGGAATATTAAAATTAGAGTTTATGAGTTAGCAACCTTCCTTTGTTAAAATCGGTAAGCAGATCGCGAAATGGTACAAATTAGTAAATATATTTCACCTCTCATTATGCACACGTCCCTAAATGAATAGGAACGATTCTTCTACGAGTAAATTCACGTTGTCTCACTAATGTGCAGTGTTATATGCGAATTTCGGTAACAGTAGAACCGTGGGGAATTACAGCATAATTTCGAAACAATGCCAGGAAGAAGTATTTCAGTCCGTATTTGCTCGACTGTACTGCTTTAGAATTAGCTGCTGTGTACGATAAACAATGGAGACTCCTAAATTTTACTTACAAGATGACCCAAGGCAGATGCACAGAATTGGGAGGATAGATGTGACAAGATAGACAACATCCTTACCTCGTTGTTGTCGAGTGGAATTCCATCTTCTGCGTGGTTTATATTTATAATATAATCAGTCTTCTACTATAAATGAACACAGAATTAGCTTCGCTGCAGTTTTGCAGACACTCGGTAGCTAATCATTATCTGGGAACCAATGCAGGGCGGTTAACGACTCTCAAGCAATATTAGACAACATAAATTCCTGCATCTTCAAAAATCATAGCGAAAGAAAAACCTTTCTCCTTTGAAAAACAAGCCATTACCTTTCGTGCAAAATTAGGGATACATACATATCGACAACACGAAGCATTGTAAAATTAATTTATTCGTCAAAACAATCGTCACTCGATTCAAATACCATTTCTAAACGACAAGCCACATCGTGCAACCTCATTGATACATTGGTACCTTATTAAAAAAAATAGATATACCCGTGTCAAGTTTCATTAATTTTTACAAAGCTACTAATGATAAAGAGGAATAGCATATGTAGAAAAAAAAATAAAAAATCATATGTCTAATTTCCGTCCCAAAGAAAAATAGTCACTTTCAACGAATAGTCTTGCGCTGTTGAAAAAGGTTCTTCGTCCTCGAACGGCTAGCGGTTCTGGGTCCGATTAGACCGAATTAAATAACACTCTTTTCCTCAGAACGATATTTTTCTCGATTTCTAAAGTTCTCTGGTGCCACTTACAATTACAATCGTCAGCGTTGCAAGTGGGTAAAAAAAGACCCGGCCACCACCGACCGAGGGTTAAAGGTAGATTTACACTAGCCGTCTGGACGGCGGCAAGACGGCGCACAGTGGTCCGACGCATAGAGGAGAAAGTGGAAAAAACTCATAACTTCAGCATTTCTCAATATTTTTTAATTATTTTTGTTTCGTATTACTTCTTAAACATCAAACTTAATATAATATTAAAGAAATAATTTAATATGACTTTTACAAATGAAATGTGTAATTTTATCAAATTTTATTCAATATATAATATAATTAGGCGTTATAAACTAATATTTGAACATACGTAAATTATTTATACATTAATCTATATAGAACAGTCATGTTTATTTACAAATATTTTTAAGTAGTAATAAATCTGAAATAAACCGTGATCCGCTATCAAGCCGTTTACACAAGCCGTAAATTATAAGATATATTAATTTCAATATAAGATAAAACAAATCTTTAAAACAATAAACAAAAACACTCTTTTATAGTTTATACTTGCTGTTTTCATGTCACGAGAGCATTCACAGGTATTACTAACGATTCTTTGTATTGCGTGGTTTCAAATTTCCTTTTATGAATTTCATATGTTTTGCAATACACACATTTGGCATGGTGATAAATCGTTTTGTTGGAATCTATTCCTATGAGAGTAACAATTTTGTATAGGCACGAAAATCATTCGAAACGCGCAGCGAAGAACCGGGAACCTATTCGGGAGTCCTGCTGTACCCCCAAAACTTCATGCGTTTTCACACTTTAAACATTAATATCAGCTAAAGTTGCAAGAAGTAGCAGCTGATTTTTGCAGGACATTTGTGTGATGGTATCTACTTTCAAAATATATCATCAAGAGAACGTAGGAACGCGTAGCTTTTTTTGTAGGCCTACAGAAAGCAGTTACAACCTGAAATTATACGTACCTTACTTTAAGGCTCGAAAACATGATTTTGGTTCTGTATTTTTGAAAAGTATTTTCGTCATACATAGTTGAGACTATACCCGTTTATAATACATAATACATTTGATTATAAATGTCCCCAAAAGTGAAAGGAAAATGTCGAAACTTTGGTTAGAAATCTGTCAGAATCCCGCTAGAATACGGAAGGTCTACTTCAGATTCATTTTACTTCCGTATTAAAGAGAAAATCATATATCCCTTTTCATAGTAAGATACATTGGTTCATTGGCTACCAGAAAATAATAATCGATACCTAAAAATCCGGCTTTCATAATTTAGGGTTTTTTCCAGCTCGGGACCACTGTGCGCCGTCTTGCCGCCGTCCAGACGGCTAGTGTAAATCTACCTTAAGGGGTTAGGCCACCTTGGGCGGAGCGAATTTGCAGTCATTTTCGGCATTTTTTTAGCAAGATAATGAAATGAACAGAAAATTTAATATGAAGCCTGTTATTATACAACTCTCGCCGGAAAAAATCCTATTTTTTTTTCTTACAAAATGGCGGCGGTAGAGCCGTGATACGCAAGATCTTGAGGAGCGACGTTTTCCACGGTGTTCAATCTCACGGCTATACCGTTTGACCTAGAACACAAAACCAAAGAGATTTATTTTCTGCATGCCTAAAACTAAGGAAATACGTAGGGAAATCCAGAAACATTAATTTGTCTCGAAATGGTGACCATGGGGAGAAAAAGTGCATTTTCTTTTTTTATAAAAGTGTCAATTGCAAAGAACACATTCAAGATATCGCAAAACCGCTACGTACTTCCCTAGTTATCACGGCTCTACCGCCGCCATTTTGTAAGAAAAAAAATACGATTTTTCCGGCGAGAGTTGTATAATAACAGGCTTCATATTAAATTTTCTGTTTATTTTATTATCTTCCTAAAAAAAATGCCGAAAATGACTGCAATTTTGCTCCGTCCAAGGTGGCCTGACCCCTTAAGGCGCGCGTGTATGGATACACATCGCGATGGAACCAACAAGAAGATGCCGCGGAACTTTTAACTAGAGTCTGGCTAAAACACGGGTTGATAAAGCCCTCGATTAAATCCACAAATCCTGTCTATTCCTGGAACTTCGCTCGATCCAGGGAGGAAAGAGACGGATAGCGGGGGAGCATTATTTCAAAGTTCGAAGAGGGAAGGAGCTCGTCGAGTTAAGAAAGGATTCGTGGAGTTTAACGGTGTGAATAAAGATATCTGTTGAAGCAAATCACGGCGGGCGAGAGGGAGAATTGCCAGGGGAACCTGGTAACCCTTCGCTCCGACCCGCGATATTCCTTTTGCATCATTAAACGGGTTTACGTTTAAAGGGAGTTAATTGAAACCATAAGCCATGAAGTATGGGCTTGCTTGGCGTACCCGGCTGGCGTTCGATAATTTCGTCAATTCCCTCATTAAAGCCGAGCCCCACCGGGCGGCCGCCGGGGGAAAATATCGCCCGCGCAAAGTATCGCGCGGCGCGTCAATGCGGAATAATCGATTGTCTCGCGGCTCATTGTCGTTAATTAATTACTTTGTAGACAGTAATTTACGTCCGGACGTGTGCGTGGGACATTTTACGGTCCCGTTTTATAGCCGAGTACGTGTCCTGCATCTATATAGACCGTCTCCTTTATCAAGACCGCCGCTAAATTACCCACCGGATACCCGCTGTCAAACTGGATCGTAACGCTCCCCATCCGAGCATTTCCGCGTCCTTCTTTCAATTATGATCGCGGCGCAACGCTCGGAATGGCCCCGCCAAGTGTTGCTACTAGAGCTCTTACTACCCGCCCGCCCGGGTACTCGAGTACCCGGTGAGACCCCGGGTAGAAAAAAATTACTCGGGTACCCGGGTACCCGTAGGATACCCGACTACCCGGGTACCCGGGTAGACAAAAATTACCCGTGTGTCCATGAGATACCTGAGTAACTGAAGTGTGATGAGATAGTTGAGAATTTCGATTTGACAGCATATTCCGTTCATTACTGAGGTTAGCCGAAAATGATCGAAAGTCGAAAAACGATCGGCTGTCAAATCGAAATTCTCAACTATCTCATCACACTTCAGTTACTCGGGTATCTCATGGACACACGGGTAATTTTTGTCTACCCGGGTAGCCGGGTAATTTTTGTCTACCCGGGTATCCGGGTATTGCACGGGTACCCGGGTAGTCGGGTATCCTACGGGTACCCGGGTACCCGAGTAATTTTTTTCTACCCGGGGTCTCACCGGGTACTCGAGTACCCGGGTACCCGGATACCCGGGCAAAAACAATAGCTCTAGTTGCTACTGCGGAGGCAGTCTTAAGGTCTACGCACACATATCCGTTCCGTGTCAGTTCCGTGACGGTTCGGTGCCGTCAGCGTCGGTGGTGAAAAAATATCGTTTCCCTGTTTTTGGAACGGAGCAGTTGTACGCTTGTCCGTGTCAGTTACTGGCGCTGAAACAACCGGACCATTGACACTGGCGGTATTGAACCGTCGCGGAACTGATATGTGTGAATCCGCCTTTATAGGCGTGCTGTGTGTTTCATTTAAGGGATCTCTCTACTTTCGAGGCTTTAAATTTAAAACTATCGAAATTTACTTTTGAATTTTCTGAAATTATGAAGTGTGTAGGATGTATATGTATGTAAAGTTGTATTAAGAAGTTCGTGACATTAACGAGGTTATAAGACTTTATTAATTCGTCGTCATAAGATGAACCTATGTGGTGGCTTTTATAAATATCTATGTGTTAGGTCATCCTATAAGTTTGTGCCGAATTTTGCATCAAAATTTAAATCAATACTTCAAACATGCCTTTCAATTTTTCGACAAAAACGTAGATAATATTATACATATCATACATCACATATCATATATCATATATCTTATATCGTATATCGTATATCGTATATCGTATATCGTATATCGTATATCATATAACATATAACATATATCGTATATCGTATATTGTATATCGTATATCGTATATCGTATGTCGTATGTCGTATGTCGTATGTCGTATATCGTATATCGTATATCGTATATCGTATATCGTATATCATATATCATATATCACATGTCAACTATCAAGTATCACATCATTCAAAGCACCACATATTCAAATTTCAAAACTTTATAAATTTTGCAACTGTACCCAATTACCAAACACAAGTGCCCTTCCAAAATATTCTGAAACCTCTTGAATTCCGGCTTTAACTCAAGGCATTTTCGATAAAAAACGTCTTCGATAAAAAAAAAGGGAAAAAACGTCAAGGTTAGAATGTAAGGATTGAAGCTAAGAGAATGTCTTTATTTTTCAGCTTTGAAAACGTATTCGCGCGAGACTTTGGAATTAACTGGAGTCCTTAGGCAGGAGATGGGCACATATCTTTGCATAGCCAGCAATAACGTGCCCCCGACGGTCAGCAAACGTTACTCCGTCGACGTCCACTGTACGTATCACTTGTCACGTAGCCACCAAATGTGACCGGTTCACTATCACTGTTAATTAGCAGCATCTGTCCTCACTCTGCATGCATGACTACTGAACACACAGGAGCCTAGTTACTCCATTGAATTTAGAAGTGCACAACATGCATGTTTACAACAATTTAATCGAATTGCACAGAAGAGCTTCTAAACTTGCCACACGTTTCCTTGTAGTAGATAGTAAGATTCATATTCTTCGTATCGATAGGAACTTTTCGAGAATATCATTGAAAAAATTATGCCACAGGGAAATAGAAATCTGCGGATGGTCACTATAGAGCTTCTTTTAAAAATTTCAACATACCCTTATTCTTAACTATATCGTAAATTCTTCACACTTACAAGGGAAAATTCCCGAACCGAAAATTCAAAAAAATTATGAATTTATAAGTATGTATTTCTCCATTTTTTTTTTTGCTGCCCAAATTCACTCTCAGGGGGTGAAATTAATCTCTGAAAATCCGACTATTCCCCGATTTTGTGTTACAACTCGCGAACTGCAAGTTACCAAATGATAGTCCTAATTGAAAGAAATAACTTTTATCTCAAAACTTTTTTCTATCTTAGAGTTCGCGAGTTATAACACAAAATCGGAAAATATCCGTATTTTCAGGGATTTCGCGCCCTTAGAGTGAATTTGGACTACGAAAAAAAATTCCGCGATACATACCAGTGGTATCTATATTTTTATGTGTGCATAATTAACTTAATACTAGGCTTTAAGTATTATGTTGGTAGCACCGCCCTATTCTGTAAACTCCCCATCCATGAGACATAAATTTTAAGAAACAATTCCTTCTAATGGAACTATCTTATTCTTCTTACGATTCACAGTTTAAATTTTCTTTTCACCACTACTATATCTGTATTCATTAATAAAATCCAAAATATTAATAGCACGAGTGCCCACCTTATGAAATGATAATTTTTCAATTTATTTTTTTTTATTAGCCAACGATCAAATGAAAAAATATTCTCAAGCTTTATAGTTAAGAAAATTCGCGTGCAAAGTAATAATACGTGTGAGAAGTGCATAGTCCGCACGTAGTGTTAGTAATAATGTGGTAGTCGAAATTGATACAAGAAATGTTAATCGTGTTCGCGTGTCTTCCTATTCATAGTAATTACGGGAATGTTTGCGTTTCCGCACGTACAGGCGGTTTAATTGCAAACCGACAATATGCGTAAAGCAGCCACCGAAGCAGGGCATTAAATCCGGAAGTTTATTTAACGCGATGGACAGGAATGTCGAAAGCGGGAAAATTGCACGCGTTTTTCACGGAAATAACTTCGAACGAACGCATAACGTAGGATCATGAGAAATTCTGCCGAACTGGCAAATATTTATACACTGCGTATCATAACAGGTTTCCATATGCGATGGAATAAAAATAAGTAAAAATCATTGTCCCATTGATCTTATTAAATTTATGTATACCGTTAAGGAACTAGTTCTCGATCAGGCACTAATTTTTGATCAGTTCATGAAATAAATCGTTCTTTTGAGTTTATGTCAATAAATAATTGTTTGAAATAATTACTAACATAAAAATTGATAATTCAAAAATATATGTGTTGTCTGTGAAAGCAGTTAGTATTGTTAGTTTTAGATGATTAAAAACTAGTTCCTAGTCACCTTATTATTCCAGACCTTATAAGTATTTAAATTATATATTTATTTTCAACTTTTTAAAATTTTTCCTTGAAGTTTAAACATTAATTCAACTTTTAGTATAAAAAAAGTCTATGATTTAATGTTTTATTAGGTTAAAAATAAATATTAAAGCGGGAAACCTTCTAAACTGATCAGAAACTAGTTCCTTAACGGTATTAAAAGATATCGCGTTTAGCATTAGGCAGTAAATTAAGAACACGGGGAAAGTCGTGCGTTCAAATGCAGAATAATAATGAGCAACCGATATATTTTTAAGTTGCGTTGGATGTAATGGAAAAATTCATAACAATCAGTTATATTAGTAATCAAACCGTCCAACCAAGAAGTCATTTTTAGACATTGTTTCAGCCTATTCGTGAAGGCTCTAGTTAGTAATAAACATAGATATTGTTTAGGTTTGCCCTTTTCTTGGCATGAATTATCTAAAATTTGTGGTACATTAAATAAATTCCCGGGAACCCAGGGGTCTAATGAAACTGTTAACTTTTCTCAATAAAAGTTATTTATCGAACTCTTGACTTTTAAGTCATTTCTTTTCTGTTTTAAGTTAACTTGTAAGAGTTCAGTTTTAATATTTTATGTTCGATTAATAAAAGTTCTTGAGAATTTTTAAACAGGTATTTAAGGGTAAAATATAAAAGTTAGGAATATTTTTTTAGTTACTATTATTTAACGAGTTGGAAGCGGGATAAATATAGAAGAGAAAGCACATTGTGATTTTTATATAATTAGTTTCAACGGTTTAAGGTTTCAACTTCGGATCTACCTACCCCACAACATTTTCAGGAAATCTGCTTGTCATAAATTTAACTTTTTTACAGCAGAATAAATGTTCCTGTTTAACTAGAATTGTTTTCTACTTTGAAGAAAATAAAAACCTTCTTATTTACGCAATAATGTATGGAATAAAAGTTTCAGTTAATACACTGCATTTTATAACAGTTTTCTCGGAACAGAAACGATAATAGTCATAAAATTACAGTTATTTCATAATTAATTGAAAATTTTGACAGTTTCGTTCGACCCCTGCAAGAAACATAAGATGATCTAATTATTCCTATTGAAATAACTGACGTACAAATTTATTCAAAATATCTAGAGATAGTCTCCTATAAAGATTTAATAAAAAATATGCAATGTAATCTTTTACACTTCGTCAGTGGTTGCCTCATCTCGCGCGCAGGGTTTATCGCTGTGGAAAACCGAAATCAGATTTATAGGAAGGGAATACTGTATTTCTTCCACCAACCGTATAATTATATGTCGTTATAAATGCCAAAATGTTTATACTTGAGTAAAGTCGATTCTCATAAACGTCCAATATATGGTACGTAATTTCACGAAAATATTGATCGAAGAAGGGAATAAATTCTTATAAATTATAAACCCTCCATTTATAATCCAATTACATTATTACCTTTGAAGCATTCAAATTGTATTTAATTTCTTAAATTCGAGAACGACTTTTGTCCTCGCAAAATTCAAAGGTAGAAAATTCACACATAACAGGTTGATATACGTAATATCAAATTCTAACTACGAGGTGAAAGCTATGGAAAATTAATGCAGGCCAGTTTAATGCTACTTTATACTCCATGAATACGATATAATTTCAGAATGTACTAATTTTACAGTACACCTGAAATTGCCATTTTATCGTGAAATTCGCGGGACTAAACGACGGAAATTTTCGTATATTGGCTTAGATATTGACTCCGCAGTGAATACATTAGTCGCATTAAATGACTTTCGGTGCTCGATCTCGAATCTACGATCTCGTAGTGCACAGCGAGAAACCGGGAGCAAGAGAGACAGCATAATTAAAGCAGCGTAAACACGGGAATGTTCGATGCTATACTACGATTCCGGGATTAGCAACCGACTAATACTCTATGCCTGCTGCAATTACTTTGCCGTACCGCTAGATTCCCGAGCCGGAGATAAACCAACCCGCCATTATTAGGTGCATTGATTTTAATTTCTGTTTCTATTGCTTTAAACACTTAATAGCTATTTAAAGTTGTATATCCTGCAAGTGTTTCTTATTTGTACCCCACAAGGAGGGGCATATTTTTAATTTTTTCGTTAACATTTCACAGTAGTCGCCAATGCATTCCTGAATATTATAAGAACTCGAAATGAAAATTATAAAATAGCTGAGTCTCAATGAAAACAGAAAACTGGGTATAATATTATGTTGGGACTACACTATCCGGTGCTGGATTAACCAACAAGCAACATAAGCACGCGCTTAGGGCAAAGGGAGGCAGTACAGAAATTTTCTGAATTTTAAAATCTAACTTTTGTTAGAAACACTTTTTAGCCGAAATATCGGAAATGCCTAAGCCGGCCTGTCCACGGAGCGCCGCGTCGTAGACGCGTACGCGTAGGGACCAATCGTACGCCGGGCATCTTGGCAGATGCGTCGTATGATTGGTCTCTGCGCGTACGCGTCTGTGACGCGACGCTCCGTGAACAGACGGCCTAAGAAATCGTACATTGCGCTGAACTGATCAGGCACAAAAGCGTTGTGTACCTTTGACAATAATTATTGTTTGTGGGTAAACGAAGAAGTAAGTGGAACATCTGTTTCAACGCCTTTATTATACACATCTTAAGTAGCTTCAAGCAATTTTTTCAAATTGACCAGCAACACTATTTGAACGAATTTTATTCGATTCACTTGAAGTTTTTACAGTAGCTTCTAAACTACGTTCTCCATCGAAGTGCGTAGCGATTTTATAATTTGTTGAAAACTTTTCAAGTTACGTACAATTTTCTAGCTGAAAATGGTGAATGGAGCATGGAGAGTGAACTTCGTGTTCAAATGCTTACCATTTGTAAGAAAAACAATATTTTACAATATCGATACGTACTGCTGGCCAATTTGAAAAACGTGGTTCCGAGAAAAAGTGCCATTTTGAAAAAAAAGAAAAGAAAGAAAATAGCTTGAAACTACTTAAAATGTATATAATAAAGGCGTTCAAACAGGTTATTATCGACTTATTTCTTTGTTTACCTACAAACAGTTGTCAAAGGTAAACTACGTTTTTGTGCCGTTACAGTGGTGCTACCCCTTCAATGCTTAGAGCCCCTAAAGCTCTTAAGCCGGTCCTGATACTACCTATAATAGAGAAATAAATAATATGATATAATAAGTTATTTCATACTCTTTAAAGTTCTCGTAACTTACGTTTTCAGTTAATAAACCGTTCTTTTTGTGTGGGGCATTTTTTAAATTTTTAACTTAACTTATTTTATTTTAGAACATAGAATCTGTCCTAGTTACATTAAATAGCCTGGCCTCAAAACAAATTCCCTACTTTACATTCCCTTTGAAAACGAAATATTTCATAATCTTCTTAGTCCGCTGAAGTAATGAACAAAGAGGACAATTTATTTGGAAATCTGTACGTTTCGCATGGAAAATGAACTTAAATTATACAAAGTTATTTTCGTTCGGTTTTACTAATTGCACAGTGAAAATTATGAAAGATAAAGTGAAGCTTTCTTATTGATTACAAGCAGTGAATTGCGGGTATATTGAAACAATCATATTTGCAGTTATATTACAAAAAAAATTTCATGAAAATATATGGAGACACATTCAATGCCAGCACGTATTAAAACACCTGTTTATTTAAATATAAGCGGACACATATTAACTAGAGCTCTTACTACCCGCCCGCCCGGGTACTCGAGTACCCGGTGAGACCCCGGGTAGAAAAAAATTACTCGGGTACCCGGGTACCCGTAGGATACCCGACTACCCGGGTACCCGGGTAGACAAAAATTACCCGGCTACCCGGGTAGACAAAAATTACCCGTGTGTCCATGAGATACCTGAGTAACTGAAGTGTGATGAGATAGTTGAGAATTTCGATTTGACAGCATATTCCGTTCATTACTGAGGTTAGCCGAAAATGATCGAAAGTCGAAAAACGATCGGCTGTCAAATCGAAATTCTCAACTATCTCATCACACTTCAGTTACTCGGGTATCTCATGGACACACGGGTAATTTTTGTCTACCCGGGTACCCGGGTAGTCGGGTATCCTACGGGTACCCGGGTACCCGAGTAATTTTTTTCTACCCGGGGTCTCACCGGGTACTCGAGTACCCGGGTACCCGGATACCCGGGCAAAAACAATAGCTCTAATATTAACTGCATGTTACATATTGTTACATAACAAGTAAACATAATACTTGCGTTAATTAAACCAAACAAGGTTTACTCATTTAAGTATAAATCAGTTTTTTAACTAACAATGCAGGAATTTAACTATTTGGAAAATGATGTTTGAAATTTGGATCATTTAGCAGACCCTCTTATTTCATCAATCGTATAACTCGGTACATAGAATTCGCCTAATTTGGGAATTTTAAATATTTCCATCGCTTTTTGACGATGCGAAAGCAAATTCGACGAAAGAGTTGTTTTTGATTCGAAAAGATACATAATAAAGTAAAAGTCTTTTTTAAGGTCGTAATTTTCAAGATTTCAAAGTCGTTTACATTTTGATAGGAAACTTACTTACACTTGCCGTTTCGGAAGCACATAATTTCTGTCCTACACATGTAGAAACTGCCGATTCAATTCCAAGGGATTACTCAAAATTACGTGCGCTGAAATTTTCGTCAAAACTTGACTCTGACTCTGATATTTCTAGCATTTGCGAAAGTCGCAATATTCTTAAAAGTAAATTTATGTTCAACGAACTGGAACGTCCGATTAGTTCTAACGCAAAGCTCAGAAGTTCGGCAGAGTAGAAATAATTCGATGAGTTCAGTTACGAAGTTCGCGTCGCAAAATCCAACGAGTCCACAAAAGTCCAAATATTCCGCAAATTGAGAGATTAGAAATTCGACTAATTCTCCGACTTAAGTCTGTGATTGTTTAGTCGCTAAAGTTCGAGACATATCTGACTTTCGGGAGCGATGCCATTTTATTCTGCTCAGGTTGAATTTCACCCTCTAATTTGTAAGTTGCATGCTCCTCAAAGGTGACAAATTGAGGTGCAGCGAGGCGAGGTGGTAAGAATACCAATGAGGATTTTTCAGTCGAGTTCCTGAGCAGAAACATTGCACACGCCATTAATTTAGGAAATGAAGTTTGATATTCTCCTGAAGCTTGCGATACGCCAGTCACTATCAAGTTCTAATGCGTATTGGGAAACCAAGTGGAGGCGTGGCTTAGATTTCAGCGCTGCGGTGGTAAGTTGGCAAACTATTGACAGTAGGCTGGATCCAGAGTCAATTACAAATGTAATTGATTATGTAATCAATTACTTTCATTGCAATTACAGAGTAATTTCGATTAAAAAGTAATTGCAATTACATGTAATGCATTTAGAAATTACATTATAATTTGCAATTACATGTAATTTTAATTACAATGTAATTGATCTGCACAATTACAATTACAATTGTAATTTTGTAGGGCAATTACAGTGTAATTCCAATTACAATTGTAATTGTGCAGAGAAATTACATTGTAATCACAATTACAATTGTAATTGTGCACAGCAATTACATTGTAATTGTCAGGTGTAACTGTGGGGCAATTACAATTACAATTGTAATTGTGCAAAACAATTACAATTACAATTGTGATTGTGCAAAACAATTACAATTACAATTGTAATTGTGCAAAACAATTACAATTACAATTGTGATTGTGCAAAACAATTACAATTACAATAGTAATTGTGCAAAACAATTACAATTACAATTACGATAACAATTAGCGAATACTTGTTGCTGCGAAGACAATAGCATTTTTTAAAGGTTTGTTATTGTAGATGCCGACATCTTAGTCAGTCATGACTTCGTGAAACTAGTAATTTCAGTAAAGGATCATAAATTGTAAACAAATTAAAAGCATTTATGATACCGCCTATAATAATAAAGTAATAACAAAAAATGAGAAACAGAACAATTTCTTTAGGAAGAGATATTAAATTTTGTATTTGTTAATATCTTGCTCTTAAAAATAATAATATACCTACTTTATATCATTCGAGGAATTTTCTTTCATTCCATTCAAACTTCATACTGAATGAACGCACGACCGGATACGGTCAACCGGTCCCTAGAAATACTATTTTGATGGTACGTGATTTTCGGAATCAGGGGACCATTTTACATAAGAAAAAGATAGTGACATCTGCTGCGCAAATTTTTTTTATTTATTTTGTAAACTGGTGTAATCGGTGGTCGGCTTTAGTTTTGGAGATATTCATAAAAATATTTTGATATTTATTCGGAATCAGGTACATCTGTGTTGATCGTTTCCGGGATATCGGTATAAGAGTGAGGTGAGATCGTAATCATGATTCATGGGCGTGCAAAAACTTACAAGCAGAGGTTTCTAGGTGTCCGCCACCGATTGCTTCGATTTTTGAACATGTTTTAGAGGCTGAAATACTAACAAATACATTTTTTTTTACCCGTTTGCATATTTAGGGGATAAACCACTCCTCCAAATTCATAAGAAGAGGCACAAAAGTTCCTATTGTTAGTTTCAAGAATATTGTAACACAGTGTTGAATAAAACTTGATATAAATTTATTTTGCGCTATAACTTGCTGTACGCATGATGTTTTTGTCGTCAGTTACATTTGTACCTTTTCTTATGAACTTTGAGGGGTGGTTTCACTCCCTAAATATGCAAACGGAGTAAAATAGAAAGCATACTTGTTATTTTTCAGTCCTCTAAAACATATCCAAAAACCAAAGTAATCGAAGGCGGACACCTGGAAACCTCTCCTTGTCACTACCTTTCGTGTTCCACAGTATTGCACCCTCTTCGTAAAAATTAATTAAGGTGAAGGTCTCGTCCTTCGACCGTCCCTTTCGGTCTGTCTCGCGATAGCACGTTCAGACTACGATGCACAGTGGTTCCAAATCGCAAAAAAGCGGCAAAACCCTCAAAACGTACTTTAATCTTGTCAGAAATTGGTGGTCGGGGGTTTTTGGGGTCGCTGATTACGAATCTGAACTTCAAATTTTTGAAAACAAAATGGCGAGTCCAATATGGCGGACGTGTATATTAAAAAATTGATAGATCTGCACGAAAATTGGTATTCTACTGTTCTTCGGGTCGCTGATTACGAATCTGAACTTCAAATTTTTGAAAACAAAATGGCGAGTCCAATATGGCGGACGTGTATATTAAAAAATTGATAGATCTGCACGAAAATTGGTATCCTACTGTTCTTCGGGTCGCTGATTACGAATCTGAGCTTCAAAATTTTGAAAACAAAATGACGAATCCAATATGGCGGACGTGTATATTAAAAAATTGATAGATCTGCACGAAAATTGGTATTCTACTGTTCTTCGGGTCGCTGATTACGAATATGAACTTCAAATTTTTTAAAACAAAATGGCGAGTCCAATATGGCGGACGTGTATATTAAAAAATTGATAGATCTGCACGAAAATTGGTATCCTACTGTTCTTTGGGTCGCTGATTACGAATCTGAGCTTCAAATTTTTGAAAACAAAATGGCGAATCCAATATGGCGGACGTGTATATTAAAAAATTGATAGATCTGCACGAAAATTGGTATTCTACTGTTCTTCGGGTCGCTGATTACGAATATGAACTTCAAATTTTTGAAAACAAAATGGCGAGTCCAATATGGCGGACGTGTATATTAAAAAATTGATAGGTCTGCACGAAAATTGGTATCCTACTGTTCTTCGGGTCGCTGATTACGAATATCTTGTCTAAAATGCAAATTTCAATATCGCAGACCTAATAGCATTGGCATAAACCTTTTTTTTAAATTCATTTTTGCGGAAATTGTGATAATTTCCCAATATTCGCCTAAAATTATATAATCAAATTGTCGAATTTAGTATGGCGATCTTAATTTTAAAACATTCTTGAAATTAATTACTGTGAAATTTTTTTTTTTTTTTTCAAAAATGCGGCATTCCTACGTTTATAGAAGATTGCATAGTTCAAATATGTGGTTGAAAATAGTAATAAACAAAGTTGGAATTATAAATGCTGTTTGAAATGAAAAGGGTTCGTTCACGGAGAGCGCAGATAGATACTAATAGGCACTTTAAATGCGGATATCTTAAAAAAGCGCAAATATGCGCAAGATTTTTCAATTGGATATCATACTTCACATGTTACTTTACGTCAAGAAACCTTTAACTGTGTGAAGTTCCGTGAATAAAGTAACTATTTTCCTTCCGTTTTACTAAAATATGAGTAGGATTTAGGACATCTTGAGAAGGGAAATACAAGAGTAAGTTCAAAGATATTTTGCATTATTCATGTGCAAAATGTATGTTTATAACACGTATCTTAATGGTAAAATGTGTTACATATAAATTTTTTAAAAATAAACTTTGCCTGATACATTAAACATGCGAGCGTTTTCAAGCCATCTAAGAAGTACGAAATTTCGTCAACTTTGACAGCCTATATCTCATTAACCAACCACTATATTTTAAATTTTCAAGCGGCATTTGTTGCACTGATGTATATATATTAAATGTACCATACTATCGGCAAGCTGCTATTCACTTCAGAAATTGACTTTTGGCCAGCTTTTCGGGAAAAAGGCACCACTGTGCGATGCTGGTTCGTATTTCGGAAGCAACTGTCGGATAGTAATATTACTATGTATTCACTCGACAGCAATGTACAACGCGTCCAGTGTCTGAGAGTTAAAGGCTCCCACAGACCAACGCGAATATTCGCGGCGGCAGCGGATCCAACGCTGTTCAGCGGCTTTTTATACGTGGCGGCTTATGGGCAGCCGCGTCTGATCCGCGTTGGATCCGCTGCCGCCGCGATGGATTCGCAGCACTTTACTAAACGCGGCGGCTTCTGAGTTTGTTCACAGCAACGCGAAACATTTCCGCATAGGTTTGGGTGTTGCCTTTAAAAGTCGTTCTCCGACAGTCACTCTCGGACGTAGTGTCCACTTGCGAGAAATACTATCAAGAACTGCTCGCGCGAGTTTTACTCTCAAGTGAACACCTACTTATAAACTATATAAAGGAAGTGGTTCAATCTCCTAGACACATTGAATAAAAGATATGTATTATGTAAGTAATGTCTTTTTAAGATTGTCGGTTTGTACAATTGTAACTACGATCAAATATTTACAATTTAATAACTATGGAATTGTTTTGCACAATTGCAATTGCAATGTAATTGCGCTGCAAAATTTCGATTACAATTGCAATGTAATTACTCTCCAATGTAGTTATCCTGCACAATTATAATGTAATTGTCCTGACATTTACAATTACAATTTTAATTACAGTGTATTTGTCCCGCACAATTACAATTACAATTACGATGTAATTGTCCTCCACAATTACAAGTGCAATTACAATTACAATGTAATTGCCCTGCACAATTACAATGTAATTGTCTTGCACAATTACAATTACAATGTAATTGTCTTGCACAATTACAATTACAATGTAATTGTCTTGCACAATTACAATTACAATGTAATTGTCTTGCACAATTACAATTACAATGTAATTGTCTTGCACAATTACAATTACAATGTAATTGTCTTGCACAATTACGATTACAATGTAATTGTCTTGCACAATTACGATTACAATGTAATTGTCTTGCACAATTACGATTACAATGTAATTGTCTTGCACAATTACGATTACAATGTAATTGTCTTGCACAATTACGATTACAATGTAATTGTCTTGCACAATTACGATTACAATGTAATTGTCTTGCACAATTACGATTACAATGTAATTGTCTTGCACAATTACGATTACAATGTAATTGTCTTGCACAATTACGATTACAATGTAATTGTCTTGCACAATTACGATTACAATGTAATTGTCTTGCACAATTACAATTACAATGTAATTGTCTTGCACAATTACAATTACAATGTAATTGTCTTGCACAATTACAATTACAATGTAATTGTCTTGCACAATTACAATTACAATGTAATTGTCTTGCACAATTACAATTACGAACTATATAATTGTAATTGATCAAGACAATTACATGTGGCAATTACAATTGTAATTGTGGTCAACAAAATTAACGATTACGGAAAGTAATCTGTAATTGAATTACACAATTACATTTCAATCGTAATTTGTAATTTGTAATTAGATTACATTTTGCCCAACTCTGGCTGGATCCCACCAAACAATCCGAATAAGTATTTATTAATCGAATAAGTAAAAATTTAGTGTTCCAAAAAATTTAAAAACACTGGTTTTTCACAACATGTCTATATAAACACTGACAATCATACGGATTTCAGCCTACTCTGAGTAGTTCAATTTTTTGTCACTAGTTGGCGTATCGAAATTCTTGGTTTCCCAATACAAATTCTAAATCCTAAAAATATACACACTACACACTTGTACAAATACATTTTATTATGCTAGGCACGAGCAAATTCGTTATACCACTGACAAGGGAAGTTTGGCAACCCGGAAATTCAGATAATTATGAAATTCGGTGTGCAAGTAGAGTAGTCCATCCGTAACGCAACTCTATTTTTTGTTGGTGCCATAATGCAATTTTTGGGGGTGAAATCACCCCTTGAAAAAAATGCAGAATTTTCTTTTCCGTGGAATATCTCGAGAGCGGTGAGAGATATCGAAATATAGTATAAACAAATGATGCATCTTACTTTTGTGTCTACAAAATTGCATAAAGATAATTTTTGAAAAATCCATATTTTTCAAGTTGCCCCCACCACCAATCCTTAATTCCATAATTACTTTTACGCGGTTTTGTAGATATAAAAAAAGGATGCAATTTTTGTTAAAACTTCTTTTCGATATCTCGCACCCTTCCCGAGATATTCCACGGAAAAGAAAATTCTGCATTTTTTTCAAGGGGTGATTTCACCCCCGAAAATTGCATTATGGCACCAACAAAAAATAGAGTTGCGTTACGGATGAACTACTCTACTTGCACACCGAGTTTCATAATTTTCTGAATTTCCGGGTTGCCAAACTTCCCTTGTGAGTAATTCTTTGTGCAAAAACGAGTAAAAAATTTAGTAAAAAAAAAGAAGAGTAAAATTTAATAATAGGAACACAGTGCGTTATAAATATAATTAATTAAGGGGTCATCCTTAAATTACGTAATGCTTTCTGGGGGGAGAGGGGGTCGCGAATTTCTTACGTCTACGTAATATTTTTTAACCTAATTTTCAATAAATACGAATTCTATCGTTGTTCCGGAAAAGTAGTTTTAGTTTAAATTTTCCGAAACCGAGTTCAATGAACTATATCAACCTCTCAAAGAATTTTAATAACTAAAAAAATTAAGTGTAAAAAAATCTTACGAAAAATCAAATCTTGCGAATTCTTATACTGGGGGTAAGAAATCGCAAAAATTACCCTTACGTAATTCAAGGACGGCCCCTAAGTGTTAAAAATTAATCAGTATTTTCCACTTCAAGAGAGACACAAAAGAAGTCCAGCAAATATTTTATATAATAAATATAATGTGTATTAGGTGTCATAAAATGGAATGATATTACTTTTGGAAACGTATTTACAGTGAATCATTTAGAATCAGTTATCAGTAGGATGGTAATGAGTCATCATTAAATGCATGAATATGTTTATCAATTACTTAGCCCTTTTAATTTTGTCTTTTATAAAACATCCGTTTATTTATGCCATGTGCGCAGATTAATAACTATATACAGTATTTAAAAGAATAATAGTACAGAATATAAACCTACAATTTCTCCAAAGAATTGGGTCATAAATAAGGTGTAACTTTTCTAATTTGTTTCTATTTATTTTGATATTTGTCCACGTTAAATGGACTTTCCCTCATTCAGTCGGTCATTTTCCTCACTACATGATTTATACTAGAAAAACAGTCAGGAAGAAGAAAAGAAAAAGTCAACATGTTACTGTGTATATAGAAATAAAAATTAGGGCATGCCAGACCCAATTAGGTAAACAAAGCTTTCACCATATCAGTTAAAGCTTGAAACCAGCATATTTTGTTCCAGTTCCACCTGTTATAAAAGTGACAAGTGAATTAGTAGCTGCGCCAATTGACAGCGATGACGTCGTACTTCAGTGTAACGTTGAAGCTTCCCCACATGCGATGAATACTTGGTATAGGAACACAGGTAATAAACACTTGCCGCGTATACCTTACTATAATTAGTGTCAGTATTACAAGCGCACAAATGTTTAGAATACAGCGGCAGCCCTACGTAATAAATAACACAAATATGACTGATGATCTGAAATTTATAACAAAATAATAATTTATAAAAACTTTTTACAAACCCAGTAAAAAACTTAGTAAACGTGAATCCGAAGAAAAAAAATTCTAAGTCATAGTTGTTTGTTAACACTTTCAGCGGCGCAAGGTTTAAAAAATACTTTAAGGGGGAAACCCTATTTAGGACGCTAGGAATAAGGTGATTCGGGATTTTTTTCTAAGAAACTGTTAAGCGGAACTTTTCCAAACTTGCGGGGTATTTTAGTTCACATTCAAACAATAAAAATTAATTTTTTCGTTATCCAAAGTTTACAGTTTTTGCCGATTTTTGAGGTCAAATAACCGCCAGAAATGAATTTTTATTTCAAAAGAAAAACACTCGATAGTGCAAATCTTGACTCTAAACGCAATACAGTCAATTGAAGTTATTCTCTCCTGTATTCGGGCGTGTGCGAAGTTGAATGAATTCGCAGAATCTGAATGCCTACGCTATAAGTAACCAATGCAATGGATTTTAGTTTCCGGCGGTGTTTCGTTCGATGTTTGGAAAGGTAAATCTAGCCGCGTTGCGGCGCAAACATCCCGTCAAAATGAACGGCGGACGCCAGAACTCGAGACCTGCTCTCTGGCAAAATTAAAAGCGTCGCAATATTCTCGTTTCTCGTCCAGGCGAAAAGCTGTTGCCCAGTGACAAATACGCGATGTCAGAATACCCATTGAACGATTACTCCTGGCAGATGAAACTCACTGTCAATTCTCTGAAAAAAAGGGACTTCGGAGAGTACGTTTGCTCGTCTGCGAACGCTCTAGGGAAAACCGACGGTGTTGTAAGCTTACAAGGTAAGTCGTCGCAAAATGTACATTTCATTGACAAAAGCAAACCAATAATTACTAAACGTAACACATTCTCTGTTTTTGTTTACACTGATAGAGTAGAACCTCGATTAGCACTGGCGAATATAAGGCCCCATCTTCAACAAACCAAATTATGATTTTATCCAAACACTATATTTTTTTCTGTATTGCTACACTTGGTCCGATTTTAGTAAATTACCTCTTCGTTTTTCCGAGAAAAGGGGCCCCTCAGAACGTTTACCATCTGGGCCCTTTTTCTTAAAACCGCCTTTTGATTAGCTATCCGAATTGATCGGGCGACACGACATTCGGATGATCGTGAAATTCATCGAACGACGATGATTCAGTCATTTTTTTCATAATTTATTTCTTTAAGGTTGCAGTAACATAAAAAAGACATCGAAAAGTCCTTTACCGTTTTCGGATCCGAGGCTTCGTTCTCGAGATATTAACAGTTGAATATTAGCGGTGCAACTTCCGGGCGGCGCAGTTTAAAGCCGAGACAGCTGAGCGCGGAGCAGTCACCGCTCACACGCACACGCAGGAGGCGCGCGTAGATACAGGTTCATACACACAGTAGAGCCGACCGCGCTAACCCATTTTCACGGTTTGAACCAGCGTATGTGCGCGCTAGGGGTCACTGCACCGCGCTCAGCTGTCTCGGCTTTAAACTGCGCCGCCCGACAGTTGCACCGCTAATATTCAACTGTTAATATCTCGAAAACGAAGCCTCCGATCCGAAAATGGTAAAGGACTTTTCGATGTCTTTTTGCGTGGGGATGTTGCATGTTCCGTGAAGTCCCTGAATTTTGAGGCACCCCGTGAAACGTTAACTACTAACTGAAACTCAACTTTCCCCATTTTATCGTCCAACATCTATCGCGAACCATCCACAACAGGTGTTGTGCTCGCATTTCATTAATTCCTGTGTTCTTATTCAGAGCTACATCTTTCCGCGAAAACGACGCCCAGCACTCTCGCGAGGAACACCGACTCGAAGCCTCGAAAGAAGCCGGTACCAAAGGGAAGGAAGAAAAATAGCAGTAGCAACGGCAGGCGGACGCACGGCGGTGGCTCCGACGATTTCGACTCTCTTGGAAACGACGACGACCTTGGTACTACACAGATCATGGCCGGCAATACCCTCCAGGAGGGCCACAGAACGGAAAGGCCGCTAGCTTTACCATCGCTGTCTCCGCCGTGGATAATCCTGAATGCTGCCAATTCCAGGCATCATTCGGTATCGATCACCACAGTCTTCTTTTCGTTGCTCTTCCCGACCATGCTATTTACTCTTTAAAGAAACACACCAGCACAAAGGACTTTAATGGCGGGAACGACGGTGGAGGCGATCGAAGACAATTCGGGAATAGGGTAGAGGATAATGGGAAAGTTCGATTCGACTCTCCCAGACGATACGAAGGCATTGTTCATGTACAGTAGGAGAATGCAGCTTTGTATTTTGCAATCGGTACCACATGGTTGGAACATTTACTTCGTAGAATGAACTTGTATCTGATTTAAAAATGTGGGATCAGGAACCACCATCAGAGGGAGCCCGGAATAAGAGACTTCGGAGGATAGACATTGGTAGAGTTCAGGGTTGCCAGGGATTCTTCGTGGTCAAACACCTACAGGAGTGGTGGTAATGGGTGCGTGAACTGACGCTAGCGCCAAGGCGGCCAAGTGGCCGCAACGCGAAGCCAACCAGCGTCGACAAACTATTTCCCGGCGACGCTGGTCGGCCGTGGTTGGCTTCGCGTTGGGGCCACTCGGCCGCCTCGGCGCTAGCGTCAGTTCACGCGCTCATTACCACCACTCCTGTAGGTGTTGCGCCGCAACTAATCCCTGGCAACCCTGGTAGAGTTGGTTAAGCGGCTGGCTAGCACGCCGAGGATCCGCAAGGTCGTGGGTTCAAGTCCCATTGCCCCCGAGAACTTTTCTCCGTGGCTCCCGAACATATAGGAATTACAAAACCTATTCCGACATAAATTTTAAGTTCAGAAAAATTGCTGGCTTGTTTCGTAACATCTTTGTCGCGCCAAATACGGGGATAGGTATTAGGAGACTTATTACAATTGAAACGTGAGGAAGTGAATAGTTAATGTTGGTAGGATTAACATTAATTTCAGTTTATTTCTGTTAACGCTGGGGTATGTTTAGTGTCCTACAGCACCTTGTCAACTCAACTCGCCAGTTTAAAAGGGTGTGGAAAAATTGACAGAGGTATTCTATATCTCGAAACTAAAACAAAATCCTAATAAAAATCGATTTGTTAACGATTCGTTTTCACTACGTCATATCAAGCGTTCAACGTGGCCTCAATTGGCAGCAATTCACTTGCTCAGAAATTTGATACATCGACGTTACGAATGCGCATATCCAATTACGTTACGCGAGCAGAAGATTGTTAGTAAGTGTTATTCACAATTATTCCACTTCCTATATCAATTTATATACTGCCTCGTGTGTAATTCATACTGTAGATTAAACTAGCTCTATTTCAAAAACAAATGGTTTGCGGACACATATTTATTAGGACTTTTCCCTTAGCTTCGAATTGTAGAATGCACCCCTAAATTTTAACGCCTTTCTAGCTGCATTCTGCATAATATCACCGCCCTCCGTGCAAGCGAAAAATGTGCACAGTAAACACGTTTGTGCAAAATTAGCTTAACTGAAATTCTTATTCTGTACATACATGTGGTGATACGTTTTATAACACGTTTCTAATGAACGTAGTATTTGGCCACTTAACTTCGGAGACATGAACTTATTTAACTGTTTGTTTAAAATAAATAGGAAACACAAAACATAAATCTTTGAGTTCCTTTGCTCTAAAGTGTAAAAATATTTCGCGATCGTTATTATTTGGTATAATGATTGACATAATATTTTTCAAAGACTATATTCTCCCCAATCCTGACGTATATTTACTTAACATAATAATTCTTTAAATATGCATATGTATCCTTAAATAATTGAAGCACGACTTTCGTGTAGTCTCGATACAAACTTCTTAATCTCTTCTTCGATTAAGCATGAAAACGATGGCACCATAAAATTTAATAAAAGTCTATCACGTGCTAATAATTTAGCAGTAAGTCAAAATAATGTCGAAATAATGGTTCCTGGAAACCATTAGTCATTTCCTTTTCGTACATATTAGAGGAATCCTTATTTTTCCTAAAACTTGCTGACGTTTCATAATCGAAAGGCTTTTGATAACTTGCGAAGTATATTTTTATCAGAAGCCTGCGCGCTATCACAAGTGGTAGGGTGTTTAATAAAGATAGGGGTGACTACAGAGTCTCGCAGAAATGCACCCCGGGACCTGGTTATTCTAAATATTTATTTATCTTTACAGCATTTTATATTGCATTACTCGAAACGTTCCGCTGCCTTATCGTTTTATTCGCTCGTCGATGGCACTCGCCCTCGCGCGAACAATCCATAAAAAAAGCAGGCTTGCATATGGCAACAGAATCGATCGATCTTTTTAACGTAGTACGTCGGTAAAGACGAGTTTCATCGTCGTAGAATCCTCGATCTATCTACCGTTAGCCACCCCTTTCCGTCGCTGTCACACCCCCTAACCCGTGTCTTTCTTTCCTCCGACCTTTCTCGATCCGAGTTCGTCGCCTATCGTTAATCACTCCGCAAGAAGGGATGTTCTCGCGAGTTTCATTAATCGCGCGAAGAATGCAAGTAATCGAGAAGAAATCTCTGCGCGTAAGCAAAATTCGCGTGTAATCACAGATAGAACAAACTTGTCTTTATAGGCTGGTCCCCTTCTGGTGTAGCAGAATAATTTATGAACTTGGAATTAATTATTTTAGCGAGTAAAAATTAATATATACTTCTTTGCGGATATAGTAATTTATATTTACTTCGATAGAGATGAAATACGACGAGTTTTGGAAGAATTTACGAGTCTCAATTTTCTGTTCTTGATAACGTACGAGAAATGGAAAATAGTGCGAGCAGTGAAGCTAAAAAAAAGTAATTCTTCAAATCTCATAATTGATTTTCGAATAAAAAATTATATTTGAAGTATTTAAAAAAACAGAAGGAAACGTGTTCAGAAGGGATTCGAAGCAAATATTAGCGTAAATTTTTCACTCCGTGCACTTTATAATTCTAAAAAATGCTGTGTTCCTTCGTTAAAAATATATTCCACATTAATACTTGCACTACTTCTTTAATAATTCTATCACATTCTCGCCTTTGAAAAATTATCTCAATCATACGATCCCGTTTCACTCATACATCTTGCATATTTTAGAAGATAAAAATTATGAATTCCAAAATGGTAGCTGCCTATAAGTTACCATTGGCGACACTAAAATTATTAAACGCAGAAGTAATTGCACTGCTTCTGAAGCAATTTGCGTAAGAAAAATTACTAATAAGTAAATATATTACTCTCCCTCCGAATAAAAAAATGGTTTCTGAAACTGTCATAGCAAAATTTTTTCTACGAAATAAAATTAAACTTAAAAAGTACAATACATTCTTTCTTATTAGTATGTTAAAATACACTTTTCGACGAAAGTACATACTTGGTGTTTGACGATATTTATGTTAGCGTAATTTAACGAAAATGGAATTTGTAAAATTAAAAATTTAATGACACAGACGCCACTTTCAACATTAGGTATACACATGGAAGGAATATGAAACGTTTTCATTATAAATGAAATCAGCAATTCGATCTGAATCAATTCAGTGAGAATAAAATAAGATGGAGATTAATGTGTAGCAAAGCAATTTCATTAGTTAGTCACGAATACTTTTCTAATACTCGTTTAATACACAGCGAAAAGTTTGAAACCAACGATTATAGTTAGTGATGGGACTAATTCGAAGGAATAAAAAATTAAAGCAGAAACTTTACATTATATTCGACACCTAAATGAATATCGAGTATAATATATAAAATATATATTCCCGAGACAGGGTACAACTCGATATGAACAAGTATTTTCTAAGCATTTATAAGTATTTGTTAAAATCAAAAGTACGCTTGAAATATAAATGTAAGGGTTTTTAATAATTAAAAAATTCACTGATATACTATAGATAAGAATTATCTTTCCCATTGTAAACTGTAAATCGTTCACATTTACAAGTGGTCAGAGAACAAAACCTATTCATCGTATTTTTCACAAATAACGCGCGACACATTATTATCAACAAATAAGTAGCCTCGCAACGAATTCGATTTCTTTTGCAAAACTACTAGGATCCCAAAATTTGATATTTTTTTTTGTAAACATTAGGCATCAAACTCATTCAATATCGTGCGTGTAACACAAATAGGTGGATATGGGTTTGGAAATCTTTCCTATTCCGAGTTACAAATACTTTTCCTGTACTTATTTCGTTGTAGAAATTGCTGAGCACATTCGAACTGATCACAAGCCCTGTTATTATACAGGGTGTTTCACTACGGGTGACGAACCTTTTAGGGGCTGATTCTACAGGCCAAAATAAGACGAAAACATGAAATAAAATTTTTTAATATCACGCTTCGTTTTCGAGAAAATTGACTTTGAATTTTAGCCAAATCCGAAGAGCGATATCAAAAAATTGTATTCTCTATTTTCGTCTTATTTTGGCCTGTAGAATTACCTCCTAAAAGCTTTACCACCTGTGTCGAAACACCTTGTAGATAGCATTACTTCACATCCAATAGAAATTTAGTAATAACAATTGGAATTCAACACTTGGCCAGCGTTCTTGCCAAACTCCGTCGTCAACAAAAGTGTTTGCATCTTGGAACGAAAAAATATTTAGACACTTGTTTACATGACCTTCCTTCATCCTTGAGGTGAGTCCAATAGGGTCCTAAAGTTTGTCCACCTATTTTGTTACGCCCTGTAGAATACCACTATATCATTATCATTCCTATTTAACTGTAGTCGTCTTTAAAACCGAAAGAATATTAAATTGGAATTTAAAAATATTCAATATATATTTTATGGATTGAGATATCAATCCAATAACAAACAAATCAAGGTACCATTGCAAAATACCAGGAGGCGTATTCTAGTAGATATCAAGTGAAAAATGTTGACGTCTATTCCCGATCGTTTATAAAGGCAAAAAAGTTCGATTTGAAGTAATGATCGCATTACGAAGCTAATTGCTTGGTAAGATTTGTAATTAAATCGAATTTTCGGAGGATGAAGAGGCGGTGGAGTAAATGCCGCGAGGAGAAAAAACATAGGTCTTCCTTTTATTTAAATTAACAAGGACATACTTTTAGATGCAACGAGGTATAGTCATTGCGGGGCGACCAATACGAGAGAGTTTCTCTCAACGAAATTTTGTAAATATGTGAGTGATGCTAGCGAATTTCGACTGTTACGCTGGCTAAATTTTAGCGAAAGCGTTTACGTCACGACGAATGATCACGAGGACTCTGAATGAAGCGCAAGGAGATGAAGTCTTCATATGGCGTGAAACTTACGAAAACTCTTTAATATTTCAGAATTATTTGTTTTGTTTATGCTTGCAAATCCTGTTGCGCAGTCAATGGCCCGGAAAGTTATCTTAGTGGGCAGTGATGTTTTTCTTACAAAAAAGTATGGGGAAAGTGTTCTTTAATGAACGGCTATTTGCAATTTTAATTATCTGTTTTTTTATAATTTTTAAAAGTATTGTGACTCTATAGATGTGTCCAGCTCGTTTTTATTAAATGCTGCAATGTGTGTTTTAATAAATACAATGAATAGTACTATATATTTTTTCCATTTGTTAATACAGAAAATATGTTTATAAAAAGGCGAAATATTTTTATCATTAAATTTTTAACCGACTTCAAAAAGGAGGAGGTTATGTATTCGACCCGTATGTATGTTTTTTTTTTATGTTTGTCCCCTCATAACTCCTCAGCATATGGACCGATTTTGAGGATCTTTTTTTTATTCGAAAGAGGATGATGCCTCGTTGGTCCCATTCTACGCGGAATCAATATTGACCCAATATTTTACCAGTTATAGTTAATAATAATTTATATGTTTCTCCCCTCATAACTCCTCAGCATATGGACCGATTTTGATGATCTTTTTTTTATTCGAAAGAGGATGATGCCCCGTTGGTCCCATTCTACGCGGAATCAATATTGACCCAATATTTTACCAGTTATAGTTAATAATAATTTATATGTTTGTCCCCTCATAACTCCTCAGCATATGGACCGATTTTGAGGATCTTTTTTTTATTCGAAAGAGGGCGATGCCCCGGTGGTCCCATCCTACACTGCATCAACATTGGCCCAATATTTTGCCAGTTATAGTTAATAATAATTTATATGTTTGTCCCCTCATAACTCCTCAGCATATGGACCGATTTTGAGGATCTTTTTTTTATTCGAAAGAGGGCGATGCCCCGGTGGTCCCATCCTACACTGCATCAACATTGGCCCAATATTTTGCCGGTTATGGTTAATAATAAAGACTATTGTCACCTAATTATTATTATTTTATGTACGTACGCGTATGTTGTGTCAATATGTATAAAACTAAAAAGTTAAAAATAAACAAAGTTTAAAAAAAATTAAAACCGACTCCAAAAAAATAAAGTTGCACTAAAAAGAAAAAAATAATTCTTTCCCTTATTTAATCTACGACTCATATTTTTCAAGTCGGTGCCTCATCATTTGCACTGTGTAAATCTGGCGCCGGCTTAAAAAATATGAGTCGTAGATTAAATAAGGGAAAGAATTATTTTTTACTTTTTAGTGCAACTTTATTTTTATGAAGTCGGTTTTAATTTTTACTGTATACAAACTGTTTAGTAATAATCTAATTTTGTTTCGTTATTTTACCTTGCAATATAAATACAATATTTCTCCGATTTGTCAATAACTAATTGCAACAACATTGTATTCGTCATACTTCTATAAATCATAATTACATAATATTAAAAAATTGCCCAAAGAACGTGTTCTGCAAATAAGTTCTTTGTATTAAATCATATTTATAATGTCGAAAAAATCGAAGTATTATTATAATATGTAGTCTCAAATAGACTGATACTTTCTATTGTTATTTTAATTTATAAGTACATCAATACACTTGCATATAGTAACTGAAACGAAATTTATGCATTACGTGTTTGATGCCATATGAAGATATGAAGACTTTCAGCCACTCTTGCTACTATATAATGTCCATATTTTCGTTGTTTGAAAATAAAATATATAAGGTGTTCTTCGCGACTCATGCAAGATATAAGTTGCGTTACGATGCGATGCGACAGAAGATGCGTGCCATATATCAGAGAGTGTACGATTATTATTTATTAAGTACCTTTCTAAGTGTAAGTAAGCTTAATGGCTTCGCAACGCAGGTAGTAGTTATCTCCAGTTTTGCATCAGAACAGAGGGATGCAAAAGGAATTTGAAAAACTATCGACTGAGTTAATATAAATACACAAGTAATTGAAATTCGTTTTTTAATAAAATATTTCGCACAGGGACAAAGTGATTAACTTTCAATCACTTCGACTTATCAATTGATGACTGAATAACAAACTGTACTGCGCATATATGTCTCTTTTGTCAGTCGGCTAATTTGTAATTAAATAAGAAATTATTTCAGACATCAATTGTTATACGTAATCGCTATTAAATCAATTGATTAATAAAATCAATCTTCCATTGCTGTTTAAAAGAGCTTAATCAGGAAATGTTAATTTTCGTTTATGTAGCTTAATATTGTATTAAATATCTGACAATAAGAAATACTTTTATGAGAAATAAAAATTGTAAAGTGTAATATAAACGATTGACTCAAGATATAATTCTTGAGGATTAAATTCAAGACTCGTTCTAAAAAAACGCCACATAATTCCAAAATGGATTATTTTTAAATTGTACTCATTAAAATATTTTTGTTTGTCTGTATGAATAGTTTATGTGATTACTTGTCCCTGAAATTTGGCATAGTTTTTCTTAAATACTCTGTATAATAAAAATGCTGCGTAATAAATACGAAGAAAGAGTTGTAAAATAAAGTGTATAATTTATCGTTAGTAAACAAATGTTGTTTATAAATATATTTACTCAGAGTGGTAACAGCTTCACTGTATAGTCTGTGTTGCTAAATTGCGTCTGCATTTTGTTCAATTAAAAGTTTCAATCTTTTTCAAAAGGCCATTTTACAAATGGTCGTCGTAAAATAATTTCTTTAAACTTTCTGGAGATTATTAAAGTACTTTTGCATCTCTCGCATTTTTATATGCATCTCAATCTATAAAAATTTCGTAAATTGCCATTGAAATGCATATAGAATTTCAAACAGACACCGATCGATTAACAATTGTAATAATATACGTGAAACAGCTGGCTACTATACCTTGTACAGTAGTATTCAGAGAAATTGATATTCAGGCATCATTGTTCAAGATTTTCGTTGCTTTTGTCAACACATATAACATTTCTTCGATTGTTTGCATGGCATTATGTACGTAGCTGCGATAATCTTAATGTTTTAACAAAGTATTACACATAATGTTCGTACACTGTGCAATTATTTACAAAATTCATGACAACGATTATTAAGTATACGTGCCTCAACTAGCTTCTGGCTTCTCCCAAAATCGCGTTACTTCGGTTATAAAAATATATGTTCAGTAGATAGCATAAATGTGTGGCGTCTATATTAAGAAAGATCTATTCTCCAGAAATCATTCAAATTTGAATCACTCCGATACGTCATCTCCGACTGTAAGCCTGGGGTGTCCAACTAGCGGCTCCCGAGCCACAATGGCGCCTTCTCCTCTTCGCCTGCTCCGCAGAGGCGTAGGGGAAGGCCCCTTCCGGGTGCCGCACTCTCTCCCTGCCGGGTCGCGTGCAACGCCCGGAGAAAGATAAGTGGGGGAACCGGCTGACCAGGGACTCGTGCGGCTCTCGGAGCGGGGCAGTTGGACATGCCTGTTCTAAGCTCACCGGCGGTGTTGCTTATAACGAACAAACACTGTATTCCCTTTCAGTAAAAGCATTCTTTGGCTGCTTTTCACTCAAAATATTTTCTTACAAATATTTTCTCACATATATGTGCTAATATGAACATGCATCGCGCTTTTATTTCACTTCTATTCGTTAATGCGCATTTCCTGCACTGGGCGTTCTTTAGGATTGCAAGGCCATTTAGTTACCATTTTCGTATTATTCCAACGCTTCGTTGAAACGTGAAATAAATATAATATTGACAATATTGCTAGCCGGAATAAAAGAAAAATTTGTTTCACACTATTTTAAATCTGTGTGGTTTTGCAAAATGAGTGAACGCAATTGTTGCTTTGAAGACAGCTTTAATCTAAGCGCTTTGAATAAAAGTATTTCTAGACATTTGCATAAAATTGTATAATATTTTAATGGAATGAAATATTAAGGTTCAGAAATCACTGTTTATTTGCTTGTAAAGAAAAGTTGTGTAAATTATGAACAAACTAGCGCGTATTCTTTCTAGAAAAGATTAAACTGGAAAGGGCTATAATTAATGGTTGACGATTAAATATACGCGATACCGATAATTGTAAATTAACCAAATTCATTTCGACGGCTTGTTATGTAGAGAGATTACAATATGGTAGCCAATATGCAGAAAGAATGGCACGACAATAAGTATGGTATAGTAATGTCCCGTTTTATTAAAAACACCTTAAAAACCTTCTGGGCAATTCAATACATTAACAATAAAGAATAATATTTAAAATGTACTATACACAGTTGTACAATAATCTCCTACGCGTCGCAGCAATTTGGCAGGCGACACGACTCGGCTTTCTATAAACAAATTTCGTTTAGAAGCAAGATTAGGAGAATTGAAAAATGAAAATGAAATTATGTTCATCTTTCACCTTCGCATTAAAAAAAAATACCGCCATGCGTACCCCGATATGTTAATCCACTCGCGTTCAAAACGCAACAAAATTTTCTTACGCAAATTATGGACATTAATTCATTAATATTTAAAGTTACACTTTCGATTAAACGCGCGTTACAAACCTAAAGCATGTACATATATTTAATCTATAATACTGAATGGTAACATCAATACTAACGTTTGCTATAAATATTTTTTTAAATATTTAACACAAAATTTGTGTCATATATAATACACGTGATGGCAATTGGACAAAGTCAATACGAAATTTACAAGGTAAACATGTCGATGGAAAATTCGGACGCACGTATCATTTCGCGTATTGGTCAATAAAATGTTAATGAATCGATGAACATGAGAAACAAGTCCCGGTAGATTTTTAAGGAAAAAAGAAGATTGCTTCGCGCGTTCCAATTATATGAATACACATAATATATACGATAAACTATTATACATAAGTGATCCTACTCAATATCCTCTTAATATAAGACTACTCGGTTAAGCATAGCGAATTTATTGGCGCTAAGGATAAAAGAAACACATATATGGCAACGATACATATGAATCATATAGGACCATGTTTTATGTATGTACATATAACCTATGGAAAAAAAAAACACATTACGAGTATGTAACCTGTAAATATAACACAGAACTGAATGTTGGCATTGTTGACGAAACGTTGAGGTAAAAGAAAACCAAGAGGCTAGCGCGCGAGCGTAATATACATGTGTAACGTAACGGTAACGTTGAGCAGGGCTGCGTTCCGAACACGGCCTGACGTGGTCTCAGCATGTAACATATTGAAGCTGACACGAGGCGACCTTTAGTCATTTGTTAGACACTTGTCTGTAACTTAAGATACGATATTGCGAATAAGTAAATGTGAAACTTGCTCGTTCGTTAGATTTCTCACAACGAAAACTCGAGCGTTATATTGTATTCCTGTTGAGCTGTTATGCTTCCGGGCATCCGACTGTACTTTTCGTTTTATCACTTAATGCAGATCTTTCTCGTTTCACCTAAAAACGATTTCGATTGCCTTAGGGATATTTAGCGATCAAATATACCTTGCGATTAGTTGGAAGCTTGTACCGCCAATTAATGCGAAATATCTCTTACCACTATTTAGAGTAAAGACGTTTAATTGTGTTTTAAATTCAGTAGTTGAGTTCCTTAGAAAATATTATAAATTTGATAATATCGTTTGGCTAGGGGAATTACATTGATTTAATTCGCGTTAAAATATCGTTATATTAAGCAGAAATATATTTAAATGCGTTAAGTTACCTGCGACAAATAGAAACTTGCTACTTTTTTGTAAATAATCTAAGCTTTTAATAAACTTGCATAAACACTTGTTTTGCATATAAAATACACATTTTATATTTTTATATCATATATCGACGCATCAACAGATCAGGCTATTAATATATTTGTCTTTGGATTCTTCACTCTGCATTTCGACTTATTATTACATTTAAGCGCGCGCAAACGATGTTTCAATTCCGTTGGAACGTAATGTAATTGATTAAGCGGATTTCCTTGCTGTCGCTTGAGAATTTCAGTGACGAAACTCCGTGTCGTGCATATTACGAGGTGAACACCGACAGCTTAGAACATGCCTTAGATTTAAACCACAATCTATAACCCTGCGCTGTTAAAATTATAATTGTATGCTGTGTCTATCTCCGTGCAATAACAAATGTAAGCGTGAAACGAACGATTACAGTCTTACGCAATGAACGAATCATTCGGTTTCGTAATTGAACTCGTTTGCGGGAGTATCTCTTACTCCACTTCTTCGCAGCTTTCAGTTTCACAGTTCTTACTCGTTGCTCGGTTAGATTTCACTGAAAAGCGTAACCAACAGTAATGAAGTTATACACAGCAATAATAGCAACCTAATTGTATCTGTGTCGTTACTCGATACACGATCGTTTATCTTTTGTAAATGAAAATTGAGAATACCTTGCCTTGGATAAAATAAAACCACGAGTGTAACGATTAGTACACGATTTAAAGATATCGAGAAACTACTTATAGAACGAATTGCGATAGAGAACGAGCATGATGTACGATACTATTAACTCCAGACAATAAAATGTTATTATCGATGTTACCCTACGATCTGTGGTTCTTCAATTTCTATTCCCTCCAATTAATGGCCAAGTTATAAGCTATTGAGACTATACGCACAATAATCACTTATAGATTAAGTGTTCGAATCGTTTATTTGGTAGACATTAATATATAAAATCGAGGTAGTTTATTATACAATCCTCACGCTTGTAAAATAATAAAATTTCTTTACTCCGTAACTACCGATTGAATTCGTTTAACAGCTTTCACGCGCTGCATATTATTTTGTTTCTCCTCTCCAAGGACTTCCTTCAATTTCTCTACATGACTGGAATAACCGACCGCTTTCGCGACGGAATCCAACTCCAATTTCTCGATATCCGGCACCGCTTTATGAGCATTGTTCAACATATGTTTAAATATTCCCACTTGCTTGGGCGTAAGGACAGATATCGCTTTGCCGGGCTTCCCAGCGCGGCCAGTTCTGCCTGCTCTGTGAATGTAACCTTTAATGTGCTTAGGAAAATCGTAGGTTATAACTAGCTGCACATCGGGAATATCCACGCCTCTTGCCAACGCGTCCGAGCTGACGAGTCTAAAAACATAATTCGAACGTGAGAAACGCTATAATTGAAATTCACGTTTTAATACAGGTAAAGCCTACATTTGGATGTCTCCGGCAGCAAATTTTCCAAGCATATCTTCACGCTGTTTCGGCATAAGCTGGGCTGAAAGCTCCCCGATCGTCACGTTCTTTTCGGACAGAAACGATTCAAGCAAAAGTGTCAATCTGTGGGCAGTTTGGCCCGAATTCGTAAATATTAATGTTTTGGAGATCGTGTCGCTCCTAATTAGTAGCTGGTACAAAGCGACCGGCTTGTACTCTGCCGCGCATTCTACCGCAAGTTCTGTTAGTTCCTCGGGGCTCGTGTAACGACCCACAAAGTAATCTACTTCCTTATCCAAGTTCACATCCTCATCTTTGCCGGATACCAGGACGGAAGTAAACAATATTGGTTGGAACAGCCCAAGACGACTCAATTTCTCGGGATCTTGGGATAAAGTTGCGCTGAACAGTAGCTTCTGTGCTGGAACCTTGCTGTTTAAACATTACAAAGTCGCTAACAACCTGATGCAAAGTGTGAGATACGTATTTCAATAAATGTCCGCGTATTAAGTAAATAATATCTACATTGAAAGATCAACATTACGTATAGAATGACCTGATAATAGTTGAGAAATAACCTGTGACGCATGTTGAACAATGTTAGCCGCGGAGGATGATGGTGGGGCTCGGGAAGATATTCTAACCAATTAGCGGCTCGATCCGCTTCATCGATAACAAGGAATCGAAGATCATTCAAGGAAAATCCTGGCGTTTTTAATATGTGGTCAACTAAACGTCCGGGTGTAGCAACAACTATATCCACCAAAGATACATAACCTCCTCTGGCAGCTTAACAAAAAAATAAAGGATTTTATTATAACTTATACATTTTTTTATAATTTTCGCAGGATATACAGGGTTATCCAATTAACTCGGAACCCGCGCGCGCGAGGACAGATGCCTTGCGTTGCGTTTATCAGACAATCGCCTAGACATTTGTCCTCAGGCTTAGGGGAACACGGCGCAAAACCCTGAGCAAGGCTTTGGTACAGCCAAATCCAATTTTTTCTTTAGGGCGAGGACTGGCTACTTCACCATTCATCTGTGTTCGCGCGCGCGGGTTCCGAGTTAAGTGGATATCCCTGTAAATAATACTTCAGTTCATAGAGAAGCACTATGGTACTTACTCTTTTTAATAATACTATTTTGTTCTTGCTGAAAGGAAGATGCACCAGAAAGTAGGCAAACTTTGAGACTCGTGTGTGACGTATACGTAACCATCACTTTGTAAACTTGAGCTGCTAATTCTTGTACTGGTACAACAACTAAGCAACGTATTTTCGGTACCAAACGTGATTGTAATATTTGTATAATTGGCAAAACGTATGCCAAAGTCTTACCTAGAAAGCACATTTTCAAAGCTACAGTTTGATACTCCAAACCTTTGTACTATATATTTTAATAACATAACGCGGTAATTATATAGAACAGGGCACACCTCACCGATTTTGATGACCTTCAAATATGTTGTCGGGGGGCATGATTCTGAACAACTTTTTCATAGGAAAACATGATACCGCCGCTAGACCTTAGTTTTCGAGATACGCGCAAAAATAGTTTCAACATTACATACTTATCGTATTTCAGAGATACAGTCGCGTCGGAAAGTAAGTTGACACTCGTTAAAATCGCATAACTTTTTTAAAATTGGTCCAAACGACTTGAGTTTTTTTTTTTAGCAGCTAGCGGAATTAGTTTTCTAGGTGACGTGTTTCGTCGTTTTGAAAAAAATTGCGACTGGTCGGAATAGCGATGAAAATAGTGAAGGTCGTTTTTTTTCAAATTTTTTCTGAGCCTGTAATGAAAATTCAAAAAAAAAAATGTTTGTAGATTGAAGTAAGTTGTATACATGTTGAAAATTTCATCGCAATCGGTTAACGTTGCTCTGAGCTACACACGTGTAAAGATCGCAGAATAAGGGCGAAAATCGGCAATTAGAAAACTAATTCCGCTAGCTTCTAAAAAAACTCAAGTCGTTTGGACCAATTGTATAAAAGTTATGCGATTTTAAAGAGTGTCAACTTACTTTCCGACGCGACTGTATGTTAGACAGTAAATAAAAACAATGGTTACAAGTTATTTCGATCTTTATGCTACGTTATTGTTAATATTAACTGCAAAAATGTCGGTCATAATATCGAAGCATGCATTTTCTTTATACATTATCCGTCGGGCGGCCTTGGTTCCCGAGATATTTAAAAAAAAATTCTGTTTACTTATTCCGACACAACGCATTCCACTTTCCAGCTTGTCCTGGGTATTAGTATTGGTTGGGGCTCTTTCTTATGGAATGGAATATATTTTTGTGGAAAATCTGAGGAGTAGAACGAGTAAATTTTTCCTGTGTTCTATTCAGTAATTAATAACTTCGTAAAGAATAACGAGCGGCGGCTAAAACCTCCTGGAGGTTACTCAGGATAGTGTCCTTGACAACATATGTCAAGGTCATCGGCGATGCCTCCCCTAAAGTAAACATTTACCAAATATTCTTACGAGCATCTCGAAAACTAAAGCCGCGCGGCGGTAACGTGTATAGGAAAAAATTGTTCAGAATGACGACCTTTACAACATAGTTCAAGGTCATCGAAATCAGTGAGGTCTGCCCTCGTCTATATAGGGCGAATTCCACTTACGCCCAAACCGCCCGTGAGTTTCATTAGGGTAGGTTTCCAAATACGCGACAGGACGCATCGGCAAGAATTTCAAAGCCGATTTTCCCGAAAATGAAGCGCGATATCAAAAAAATTTATTCCTCTTTCTCGATCTATTTACTTGTTATAAGTCGAAAAGGAAGAGTAATTTTTTTTTATATCGCGCTTCATTTTCGAGAAAACCGACGGTGAAATTCTTGACGACGCGTCCAGTCGCGTACAGGAGAACCTACCTTAATGAAAATCACGGGCGATTTGCGCGTAAGTGGAATTCGCCCCTTCTTATCCATAACACTCTTAGCCAGTTTCGTCGATCATTACTCAAATGCTATGGACTGAAACTATGTAACTAGAAAATTAATGACACAACAGCTTCGTTCTAACGGATGCCTAATATATTCATACCACTGCCAGTAGGAGCAGACACACATGTATCGCGCAACCACCATCCCTGTTGCCTATCCAGATTACCCTTCAGTAACCAGGAAATCATACTTGCTTGAACCGGAAACAATTTGCTGATACCATTAGCTTTCAGAGCTTCAACAAGTTTGGAATCTAGAACTGAATTCAGTTCTTCTATGCTTGGACCGCTACTTAAATCAATCGATATGACTTGCGGACTAGCCAACCATTCTGGTAGCACCCTCTTGACTTCGCGAACTTTTCTTTTAGGCTTGGCACCTAGAACCAAGAATTCGCTAGGTTTCTCCGCTATTTGTTCCTGTAAATTGTTTGAATTCCCTAAGTTATTAGACATTCCCGTTTCTCCATTATCCGCGCTTCCATCTAGCACAACTTTGTCTTTAGCTTCAACAGTCTCAGTTTCTCCATTGTTCTCTGCATTTTGGATATCCTTTTTCTTCCTCTTTTTCTTTTTACGTAACCCTGCCTGATCCGCGTTTTGTGCTTCGATATTGCTTTCTGTAACATTGCTATCGATAGAAGTATCTTGAACTAAACATTCGTTGACTGTTTCTTTCTTCCTCTTCCTTTTTTCAGGGTCAGATTCTTTCACGTCTTCGCGCTCTCCCGAGACCGAACTTTCGTTCTTAGCTGCCCTCGCTTGTTTACGCTCTTCTATTCGTTTTAATAATTCGGAGAGATGTTTCTTTTCATTTTTTGCTTCCACCTCTTTCTCACCCTCGTACCTGCCGAGATATAACACATTAAAAGTAAGATATATAAAATAGTTTATAGACACGCGATTCTGATTCAAGTGGAACTTAAATGTATAAAGGTAACGAATATCGCTATGTATCGTTCGAATCAGTAACGTCATCTTCTATCGAACTCACCTATTTATTACGAACAAACTCATTTCATTCGCGCTATTATCCACGTGCTACAACGAGTTGTAGGTTATGTATGCACGGTAATTACTTTATTTAAAATAACACAAAATAAGTACTTCCTTAAATATTAACTACAAATTAATAAGTACAAAAAGAGACTGTTATAAACTTTTATTCGATTAATTTAGGTACATCTCTGTATACGCATCAAGTATTCACTACGTGCATAAGATTTATTTTGAAAACCACATTGTTTACAAACGCTTAACCTCACTAAGTAACACGTTGTAAATACCTATATGAATATCATTGGCTAAAAGTTAAATTTTTTGTATAGAAGAATTTGTGGAACATAATTGTAACTTATTTCAAAGAATTTCGAAATAATGTTTAGATCGTTTTATAAATTGTCCAGGAGCGGATTTGAAGATTTGGCGCCTCTAGGCTAACCAGCGTTTGCCGCCCTTTTCGCGAAATGTCAGCAAATATTGAAAAGAGTCGAGACAATTTCAAAATTAATTCAATATGACAACTCACATCTGCGTCATTGCTAATTCGCTACATAATTAAAAAGTGAATTATTTTTAAAGTTATCACAAGCCTCTGTGTTTAAATCTTTTTCAATTTCTTTCGCTCAAGATTTGTCGCTCCCCAAAATTTGTCACTCCCCAAAATTTAGCGCTCCCAAAAATTTGCCGTTCCCCAAAATTGTCCGTTCCTCAAAATTTTTCACTCGCGAAAATTTGGCGCTCCCCAAAATTGGTCGCTCCCAAAAATTGCCCGTTTCTCAAAATTTGTCGCTCCCCAAAATTTGGCGCTCCCCAAAATTTGGCGCTGCCCAAAATTTGTCGCTCCCCAAAATTTGTCACTCCCCAAAATATGGCGCTCCCAAAAATTTGCCGTTCCCCAAAATTTGTCGCTCCCCAAAATTGTCCGCTCCTCAAAATTTGTGACTCCCGAAAATTTGCCGTTCCCGAAAATTTGGCGCTGCCCAAAATTTGCCGTTCCCCAAAATTTGTCGCTCCCCAAAATTTGCCTTTCCCCAAAATTTGCCGTTCCCCAAAATTTGTCGCTCCCCAAAATTTGTCGCTCCCCAAAATTTGCCGCTCCGCAGAATTTGTCACTCGCGAAAATTTGGCCCTTCCCAAAATTTGCCGTTCCCCAAAATTTGTCGCTCCCCAAAATTTGTCACTCCCCAAAATTTGGCGCTTCCAAAAATTTGCCGTTCCCCAAAATTTGTCGCTCCCCAAAATTTGCCGCTCCGCAGAATTTGTCACTCGCGAAAATTTGGCCCTTCCCAAAATTTGCCGTTCCCCAAAATTTGTCGCTCCCCAAAATTTGTCACTCCCCAAAATTTGGCGCTTCCAAAAATTTGCCGTTCCCCAAAATTTGTCGCTCCCCAAAATTGTCCGCTCCTCAAAATTTGTGACTCCCGAAAATTTGCCGTTCCCGAAAATTTGGCGCTGCCCAAAATTTGCCTCAAATCCGCCTTCGAAATTCCCTCAAATTTCAAAGATCACTTTTGAATCAACTAATGTGTACTTACAGACTGAAACAGTTATTTTACGACGACATTTTGTTATTATGATTCATTGTATTAAATACTGAATATATCTACATTATTAACAATACAATGGTACCTGCATGTAAGCACGCCGAGCAAAAACATGATAACCTTTACCTTCGCCCTAACTGTATTACTTTGAATAAACCTTTATGTACTTAAACATTTAGAGTGAAGTTAGATTTAGTGAAATACCGTTTCAAATCGGTCGGATCATTTCAAGAAATCGCTTCTACTTGAAAAAGGTTTCAAAGCACTTTAAAAGAACTAAAAAATCGTATACTTTCCATTAGATCTTTATGAGTGTACTACCAATGCATAGGCGAGATTTTTCACATGAAAATGAGCCCAGATACGGCTATATGTATAACTATTCGCAATCTGTGATCTGACAAATCTTAACACGCGCAATAAATAAACAAGTTCGCTCTACTTGTAACAATAAAGTTTTATTACCCAAGTTTACTATACTCTGTAATACACTAGTTTTCAGATTTCGGTAAAGGATTTATGTTAGGACATAGCGGTAAATGTGCGCTTGGTAATCCTTTACATTGGAGTGCGCAACTAATTCTTCCAAACTGGGCTTTACATATTCATCCTTTGGTATCGAATGGTACACTGGTTCCCCAAAGAAAGTTCCTACTTCCCATGCTGGGACATTCTTCATTAAATCAGCTTCTTCGTCCCGCACTAGTCTCATCTGTTTTAGCGTTCTACAAGAACAAAATATTATTAGTATTTCACTCGAAATAAATGGTTTCGTACGCGTACGAGACGAGTCACAGTGTGTTCCACTTATTATACACCTACTGATTGCTAGCTACATTACAAACTTTCAGATACCAACAAAGTTATGTAAGAGTTTCTTACGATCTGTCCATTTCGGCGTACAACAGCGGCAGTATAGCTAGTCGGGCGCTTCTCATTTCAACCTCGCACCATTTGACCCTTTTATAATTAAAATAATATCCAGCAAATCCAGTAAACGTACATGCGAGGAAGATTCCGATACCAGTTTTACCTGAAACGTATTTTCCATTCGTCATTTAAGATTTTCTACAAGTGTCGTGCAATTATACTTTTTAGCGATAAAATCCAAAATATATTACATATATACTGATATATATGTACCTCCGATAATATTACGCAAATGAATTCGTTGAATTTGGTAAGGTGCATATCCTCCTTTGGGAGGTAGATCCTGAGGCCCTACTTTAGCCGTGGTTGTCATTTTTAGTTACGATTTCTCTGCTCTGCCGGATCGGAGCAGAAGCTTCCACAAACTAACAGAACATAGATGTTCGCATCAGGGGTGGGCACTTCCTATATAATAACTGTTGGCAAAATTTAGTTAGGGCACTTATCACTCGTGGCGCTAGGATCAATAAAGTTGACAGAATTTGGTACCAGATGGCGCTGTTGAGATTATTTTGAGCCAGGGAGAAGAACATATGGAACCGGCACACGCCGATTTTAATGGAGCTTTTGTAAGATGTTGCTTTAAAAATATTTTTCTGAGAACTACTTCATACAAAAGCCCCATTAAAATCGGCGTGTGCAGGTTCCATATGTTCCATTGTTAGGTAATTTTATTACCTAACCATTATATTCTGATTGCTGTAGTGACGCCGCCACTGGGCGCCGCTGATTATGTTCTATTGTAGGCACCCAAGAGGGTAGAAATATGAATTCTGAGCAGGCCTACTTTGCTCTAGGTTGCAGATCCATTTGTGGGCGAATAAATGACTCTCCACAATTACTAACAAAAATGGTTTTAATAACCTTAACAATTTCAGGTACGAAATGCTCTCTGAGCGATGCCTACACTAAGGGACATAATCGGCTTCCCTTCGGAAATTTGGCAACGTTGCAGGTCACTAGGCATAACTCAGTGGTTCTAGTGACAAGCAACGTTGCCAAATTTCCGAAGGGAAGCCGATTATGTCCCTTAGGCCAGATCCACACTATCGGTCCGGTCACGGTCCGCTCTCGATCAAAATCACATCCGTGAGCGTCCGCACTATCAATCCGGGCGAGTGTGGACGCTCAGGGATGTGAATTTGATCGAGACCGGACCGTGACCGGACCGATAGTGTGGATCGAGCCTTAGTGTACAGTACGACACGTGATGCCAGAATGGCGTTCCAATGGCGGTCGGCGTCTTCTTCTCCTTCTTCTCCCCGCCACAAAATAATCTCATCAGCGCCATCTGTTACCAAATTCTTTCAACTTTATTGATCCTAGCGCCACGAGTGAAAAGTGCCCCTAACTAAATTTTGCCAACAGATATATAATGGAAGTGCCCACCCCTGGTTCGCATTCACTGCAAATGACCATTTACTCTGCCAGGGGCGAATTCCACATACGCCCAAATCGCCCGCAACGCCCGTGATTTTCATTAAGGTAGGTTTTCCTGTACGCGACTGGACGCATCGTCAAGAATGGTCAAGAATTTCAAAGTCGATTTTGATGCGAAAATGAAGCGCGATATGAAAAAAAGTTACTCTTTCTTTTCGACTTATAACAAGTAAATAACTCGAGAAAAAGGAATAACATTTTTTGATATTGCGCTTCATATTCGAGAAAATCGGCTTTGAAATTCTTGACGATGCGTACAGTCGCGTATAAGGAAACCTACCCTAATGAAACTCACGGGTGATTTGGGCGTAAGTAGAGCACTAAAGAGGTGAGTATGCGCATCCGCCATATTGGGTCCTCAGGAGAGAGAATATTATTGAGTACCCGCCTTTTTGAGTATTGTCAAAGTCGCTTTATAAACGAAATATAAACTTAAGTGTAATATAATACTCTAATAATGTGTCGTACTACCATGTACCAATATCAACAACGCATATTTTGTTTATAAAGTGAATCTGGCAATACTCAAAAAGGCGGGTACTCAATAATCTTCTCTCTCCAGAGGACCCAATATGGCGGATGCGCATACTCACCTCTTTAGTGCTCTACCCACCCCTGGCGCATACTCACCTCTTTAGTGCTCTACTTCGACGGATTTCGACCTACTCTCAGTAGTTCCATTATCTGTGACTAGTTGGCGTATCGAAATTCTTGGTTTCCCAATGCGTTTCTTTTACTAACCTTTCAATATCCATTTTTCGTCAGTGTAACTTAATTTAATTTAATTTTTTTAATCAGAATTATAATTATTAATAAATTGGCACTTCTTCATAACCTATACGAAAAATGTTTTATAGGTTAGTTATTTTCATTTCAGATATACGACATTTACGACACATTTACGACATTTACGACATTTACGATATTTAAGACACGTGTCGTGTATAAAATCGAAAATTCGTGTCTTTACCCATCACTGCTTAGTGTATATGCCTTCTAAGTCACGACGCCTTTCGCGACGGCCAGGAGAATTAAACAAAAATCGGCACACAAAATCGCTGGGGTAAAAGGTACAGAGTCGGAACACCTGTCTATTACACCGTGCTCGGGAGGCAGTGGTGGGATTGATAACTTTTCTGATCGGCAGTGTACGGCCTAATTTATTCGCTTTTTAAGTACATCGAAAATCTCTTTTACGCGCGACAGAACAGACCTCATTTCACAAAAGCTATTATGCAGTCAGGGCCGGCGCGAGGATGGTTGGCGCCCTTATGCAAGAAAATGTTTGACGCCCGCAAATTTTTGCACATGTTTTCTATTTAATATGTTTTGCATTTACGAGGTACAATAAAAAAAGAATTACATTTACATTTTGTTTATATGGGAGTTGGATTCTTTTATTATTAAGTCTGCGATATAGTTCTTAGCGCCCCCTTCGGCTGGCGCCCTTATGCGGCGCATTACGCCGGCCCTGTATGCAGTCGTGTTCGTTTTTCGCGAGCCGATACTGTTATAGCACACCAGAATTTGATCATGAGTTAACTGTTAAATATTATAAAATTTAACTTAATACAACGAAATAATTTGCACATTATAATGCAGATTATCTCGTAGATAGGTTTTCATCTTAAGATGATAAGAAAGAAGTATTAGTTGAATTTATGCTATGATATTCTAATTCTAATATTTAAATATGCACTTGTTATACTTGCTTTTCAGATTTCTGGGAACTTAGAAATCCATTTTTCGTACAAATTCTTGGTTGCCAGTGTGGCCCAACATTAGCACTGTCCAACCTATCCAACTTACCAGTCTTTTAATATGTAGAATATTTTCTATTTTTATTTTATGCAGCTGGCTCATTGAAGAAATATATAATTCTTTTAATATATATACTATAAACTTTCTAAATGCCATATGGTACATAAAAACAGCTTCCACAGCTATAGTATGTACAGGTATTTGGGCAAAGCTGTAAGGCTTCTCCAATTGCAGATAGAAAAAATTCATAGACGAAAGTGTTGTATGGTTTTTCGTACTATTTTCAATTGTTATTTTTTTTGTTAATCGCTACTGAAAAATATGGAGCAAAATTACTTATTTACCCCTTGTATATTCATGCATCAACTAATCTTTTAGTATTGTAATTACATAATGTAATTTAAAGTCTATATTTATAAAACACCCGAGATCTATAAAGCATTTTTCAGCTTTATGCGCAAATCATCTCTATACCTACTTTTATTATATCATTTTCACACTGCTATACCCAATATCACTGTTCCCTTCTGTACCTTAAATGTACACAATTCTATCTCTATTTGTTAATTTCGTAATGTTAAGGACGAATCACAGTTAATACCCGTAATTATGTTTCCGTAATATTTTATTCTCTACATGATCGAAGAATTATGTTGCAGAAACTTGTCGAGCAAAATAATTGTTTCATTAGGTAAGAATATATATAACAATATATAATGACAAATGTATATTGAAGTATTTATAGATAATGATGCGATAAAAGTCTACATCCATGCCCGCGATTACTTAGTTCCACCGACTAATAACCAATACGGCCGCCAACCGCGTACACTTAAATTACGGCGATTTTACGTTAATCAATCGCAATTACAGTATAAAGATTTTTTTTCTTCAGAACGCCATACTGGTATATACATTTAAACATTTACATGACACAACTTTATTATCACCTGAATTTTTCACAAAGCACGTAAAAATGAAATAATACTTATACCAAATGTAACACGAAATATTAAACCATAACAAAGTTCTATGTAAAGTTTCTTAAGTTACGTATCGTAAGATTATTAATAAAAGCAAAGAAACAAGAAAGGGGGGGGGGGGGTGTGGAGAGGAGTAATTCAATCGCTCTTCTTGTCGCCAGCCGACTGGAGGCATTTCGCGTGCTCGTCGTTCAAGCGATCGTACTCCTTAGCGAGAGACTCGGCTTGCGACTTCAGAGCCTCCTTGTCCTTTCTCTCTTTGGTCAGCTGGTTCTCCAATTCCTGATGCTTCGCCTGCACCTCTTTCACCTGATTCTTCAGCTCCGACACAGCTTTGTCGTGCGCCTCGTTCGAGTCGTTCTGCGCGCTCTCCCCGACCGTCTTCTGGGAGAGCAAGCTTCTGGCCGTCGTGGTAGCCGACTGAGCCTGGCGCAGAGCCGCCTCGCTCTGCGCCAGCAGCGTGGCTTGAGCGGAGATTAGGATGACGAGGCGGCGTATGACGAGGCTCAGGAACAGCGCGAAGCCGGATATGTAGAAGTTTCTTTGCGCTCTGAACAGTCTCATGTTGCCTAAACAGAAGAATACGATAACGTGCTCCGATCGACTATCTGGTGCAACCGTCGAGGTACGTCGCTCGGCGGAACGTTTCCTGTACCTTGCATCTCGGCGTCCAAATGGGCGTGTTCGCCCGCGTGCTCTCCGGCCATGGAATACTTTCGCATCTCCCTAATAGCGTCCAATAAGAATAAGACTAATATCGCGAGTAGAACTAGGAAGTAAATCGAAGCTCGATTGCTCAAGCTTTGCAGGAATCGGGACTTGAAGAACTTTTGCCATCTGGTCGGCGAAGCTATCGGCAGTACCAATAGCAGTACTATAACGATTTCGGTGTAAAGAAACCCGGCGATTAGTGTCCACTGCAAGCTCATTTTTCTTTATTGTTTAAACTTATCGTATCTGGAAAGGAATACGAAATATTTTATTCCCGCGTTACGCCGGCTGCGATAGAAAATTCGGGGAGCTATTTCAGGAATCTCTGCGCAACTTAACGACAATGATATTAGTTTATACGAGTTATATATCGAATTTTGTCTTGTCTCTAAGTCGCGGCAAACTTTGCGTTCCGCGGATCTTAATTCTGCTCGGGTGTTCGTAAAAAATGTCGGACATTGCGAAGAAGCTACCTGAAAGCATTTTGTAAATAATGTCGAGTATTAGATTATTATATCGAAATAAAGTTTGGTGCAGCTTAGAAATGAAATAAAATCGAACGTGCAATTGTATTAAATCATATCAGTTTTTAAGCGGTTAATTGATCCCTGAGATCGATTCCCTGTATGTCGTCGTCGTATCTATAACGATATGTAAACAATTACTATAGACATTGATTATTTACGATTTCTACCGGCTCGCTTTTAATTTAGACGAGCGTTATTACATATCCGAATGTTATTCACATCGATCGTGCTTGTGTAAGAAATGTAAGTTTGTAATTGATACGTAATCTCTACTAATTAGATCGAGATTTAATCAGGATTATTTATTTCAACAGTTGGCCGTTTTTATATGTCGAAACGTTAATAGTACGTTGCTACTAGAGTTTCTTTGAGATGCGAGAATACTGTCTTATCGGAGGTCTCCCCGATTTATGTACTATTTGCGGCACTGCTTCGTTTCATTTTTAGGTGTAACCTAGAAACACGTTCTAATGTTTCGGCCAGTGAGTATACTTAATACTTTTATATCCCGATGCAGGTTTCCGCACGAAACAGCAATTCGCAGACAGAATTTCGGTGTGTCACAGTGCGTCTAAATACTACGTGCGACGAGAAGAATAAGGATGGAAATTATACGTTGATTTCTCGGCTAAACATTTTCTACTTTTTCAAATATGCTTACGTTCGCGAAACACACGCTTATAAATAGTTGCGGCAGTAATTTAATAAGTATCCGAATTTATGTACAATCTGAACAGAGAATCTGCTAGGTGGAACACTCGAGATTTCTAAAGGAGAAGTTACAAATAATTATATCCAACGTTTTATCTGAAATATATCGAAGTTATTAATAACTGGCGGTATAATAGCTTTCTTTAAATCGCTCGCTCGAACCGAGTATTACATGATTACGCTAAAAATAAGACGGAATGTCAAAAATACCATACCGGTAATTAGGAAACGGCGTAGACAATGAACAAGTTCAAAGTACATACATGTAACGTCAGAAATTGTATAAATAAACCTCGCTCGATGACGTCACTATCGGAGTTTCATTTAAACTGTACGTCTTCGGTTGATTTGTTACATCTAAACGCACCTTAAACCGCACACTCGGCGTGCATGAATGACATTTCTTCTTAAAAGCGGCAGGCAGGCATGTGTGGACCCACACCTGGTCGCTCTGACGCACACGCACGGCCGAGAGTGACCTCGCTTCGCATGGTTGGCGTCCGTTCGCGGACTCCTCTACAATATTTCGTGAATATGGCTTAGAGCGAAGCCACGCCATAGGCCGTCGGCTAGACCATATTCATGAAATATTGTAGAAATGTTCACGAAACGAAAGCCAACGATGTGAAGTTGGGCTAAGTACTTGCGATGTGCATTTGCGTCAGAGTCTCCAGGATCGAACGAACTGTTTATACACACGTATATATATGAAGTATTCATTAGATTATAACGCAAGTTTGTCGTAAATCGAAGAGTCATGCTTTTAAATGTACGTACTTGCGTTCTCTTCGATTTAAATGTAGACGCGCAGTTATGTAGAAAAAGAGTAACGGAAGGTTAAAGAAAAACAGATTGATCAAAGATCATTAATTGTACGTACAGGTGAAATATTTTCTAAGCTTCATGGAACTGTATTTTCGAGCAATAATAACAAAACAATAAATATTCTTTAATTTTGTTGAGCAATTACATTCGACATTTATTAAAATTTCTGGCGCTACTTTAAATAATTCGCAACCCAGTATTTATTATTACCCTCCTCTCATTTTATTTTTGAATAGTGGGAGCACAATGAAAATAAAATTAATCTTTTTAGAAATTGAAATATATCGGTTTTATGGTATATATTAAAACGCCATTATCGAAAAAATGGTTGGAAGCCCGAAAGCTTATATATACAGCAATTGTAGAAAATTGAATCTCTTTTAGTAGTATTTGAACAAAATTTCGATAGGGCTTACCATTAAAAAAAAATTGCGGCGCATATAAATAAAGGCCACCCTAATGCTTAGTTCTTAGGATGTTTGTCTGCTATGGTTAGCTGGCATGCAACAACACTATAAGGGCCCCTATAGCACTGTTCGAGTTGTAAGTTATTGCATAATAAAAAATGTTATATATTGTATAAATTAATGCAAAAAGAAATAAATGTATGTGTTTTCAAGCGGCAAGGATTAAAAGATTGTAATATCAAGGTCTCATTATACTTCATTATCTTCACCGCAACGGTACCCCCCGGATTTTTTAAGTTGGCAGAGAAAAGTTGTATATAAAATTAATCAGTTTTTAATCGCCAATAAATTACAACAATTAAAGTTTTCAGTTCGTTTCTTGTATTAGAAGAAAATCATCTTTATTTTTTTAAATGGAATCACATTATTTGCTTGTCTTTCGTTCTCCTTAAGGGCTGAAATAATTATTTAGTCGTGCTCGCACAGTAGGAATTTCGTAGAAAATATTTTCCCCTTCTATTCTTTACCCTTTCCATTCCATATTTTAAATAGTCGAACTATTTAAAATTTAAAGGGAAGGTTTGTGGAATAAAATCAAAACCTTCCAGCAAGTGAAAGACAATGTTCAACATAAAATGGATTTGAGTTTGAGGTAAAATATGTTTGAGGCATCATTGAAAATGGTACTACTGGCGCCATGTAGTAGTAATTCCATGTATCCTCTAGAGTAGTCTAGAGGGAGAGACGCTTCCCGAGTGAGGGGAAGCGTATTTATTAATTTTTCAATTTTTTTTTTATTAAAGTAGCATATCTCAAGAGTATAAACATAAAATTTTAGCTAAAAGTGTTAAAAACGAAAACAGTTATGATTTTTTAAGTAAAAACACTTTTTCTGGAACTGTTTTTCTGTCAAATTTTATTTAACCATGTTGATACTTTAAATGTTCATTTTCAACGATGAACGTATATTCTATAATGTTCAAACTTTATATCAGAATTTTTGCGACTTAATTTAAGAGATAGTTTTTAAACAGCAGCTGATTGAAAATTAGCTTGGGTGGAATCGACCCAGCGTGACAACTACGTTCGAAAAAAAGTAGGTTGTGACAATCGAGGGTTAAACACGTAATCCACGAAAATCAGACGATTTATTTTGCGCCACTCTGTATAACCGGGGCGGAAAACGAAACTATAACCAGGGAAGCCAATACAAAATTTATTACCAGAATGTTGTTGGAAAACACTATATGGACAGTTACGATACATATTTGATACAGCAGCAAAATTATTTAGTTTGTAGTACAGCAAGTCTCGGATACATCTGTACCGAGTTGATTGTTTCACGCCTGACAATGCAGTAATAGTCCTTTTTGCCAAAATGAAAACTATTCATATCAGTTTAGCCGGGAAGAAATGTACGTAAGGTTTCGCCAAATTGCTTTGTAAATTTTTAACTAACTATTGCAATGTGTTGTCGATATCTCCTCTTTCTTGGCTGCAGCAAATTGAGATGAAAGTATCAAGAAGCTCTAGCATGAGAGCCAACCAAAGCGCGAGACAACGAACGTCAATTCCTGGAAGCTGTCTTTAGCTGTGCCAAGCCTCGAAATATGCTCGTGAACATATTTGGGGGCACCACCGTATTTAGTATATTCAGTGACATTTCTGAGTAATATTAATTTGAAATTAACCTGGACTGCTTTACTATTTAATTAAATGTAACGAATACATTATCTTCGATACTATTAAATAAACAAATATGGACTTAATGGTTTAATCTTGTAGAGGCATAATACATTTGGAGCAAAGTACAGCAGAAAGATAAGCAGAGTACTTCTGTTGCTATAGTTTCAAAATTAAAATATAGCGCTGTCTTAATTATTTCATTGAGTTTCATACGCATGTCTCATCGATTTCTAATTGTATCTCAGTGGAGTAAGCATTACGTGTGCTTACGCATCGACATAAATACGTATCGTGCACATATGACGTCATAGCTAGATGCAAGCGACTATCCTGTAGTTGCGAATAATTCGTCATAGATAGCATTCATTCATCTAGAAAGAATGAATGATGTATGTTATATGACTAATGTATTTGGCAGATTTAACTGAGCTTTATGGCATTCTATATTCACATCTATCTCCAACTATTAATGGTATTTTTAGATAAAAAATGTCATTCTTTAGTATTGTGTATTTTACAATATTCATCTGTATAAATCAAAAACATTTTTATCCAATCTTTTGGGGCAGCTATTGCTCGTATGGAGCAGATTGGATAAAAATTTTCTACATTTTTGAAATTTTTTCTTTTTACGAAAATGAAGTTCGAACTAAGAAAGGAAACACGCAACAGTCGTTAAAAAGCTCCGGGAACTAAAAAAGCGTTTTGACGAGAATATTTAACGTAAGATAGGTGATCCTTCAATTTTTCAGACCATGTCGTATGTTTCACCATCTAGGACATACGGAAAAAAAATTTGAGCGGTCCGGCCTTTTACACAGTGTTTATAGGTACTTTTAACTGAAAAAAACGTGGACACTTGAGTGATTCCACAATTTTCTTTGAAGTGGCATCACGTTTTGTAAAAAAATGGTAAATATGCAATTTTTGGTGTCATTTTAAAATGGATTTTATACAATGAAAAAAAAACTTATTGAATTGTCAACCAAAGGCTCTGCAAGGAAAATTTCTTAGCTTTCCAAAACATACATGAAATTTTTTCTGCGAACATGCGTTCGTAAGTTATGGGCGTTTAATGTAAAAAGTACCTATTTGCTTTAATCGCGAATAACTCGGTTGATAAAAATCATACGATAAAACAAAAAAAAAACGAAATTATAGAGGATTGTTTGCTCTACCACAGCGCTCCATTGGAGATTCCTGACAAATATTTTTTTGGCTCGTACATACGTTCGAATCAGGCATAAATATTTGAAACTTCGTTTTCTACGCTTCATCTTAATGAATCAGTATCATAACGCATGAGAAAAAAATGCATCCTCGATTTCAAAACTAGAAACTTCAAGCGTTAAAATGCTTTTTTTAAATATTTTTTGCGACCATTTTCCGCGGATATACAGACATTTGAAAATGACCAAAAGTTTCGTTAAATTATAGTGATCCTTTAATTTTGGCCTTGATTTTTGGTTTTTTAACACAAAATATTGCCAAGGTATAGTATATAAACTTCAAATCCATCACATTAAACAGTGTAAAAAATAATAAAATTTCAACTTTACTTTCCAAAGAATTTTTTATTAAAAAATGTTCAAACATTTTCTTCGATCAGTCGCAGGTAATACATACATAATGATTTGAAAGAATAATTCTTCTTTGATTTTACTATCCCACAAAAAGCTCACATGTCAAGATGTACATGTGCACGATTCATTTAAATTGTTAAGTTTGTAAATATTTAAAAAATTTATTTTGTATATACCATGAATTTCAACAAAACAATATAATCTAAAAGAGTATGGGAAGAACAACCATACTTTCACTCTACCTGTCCTCTCCATCCGTATCGCGAAGAGGTCGTTGACCTCTAGCATGTTTTAGTTGTATTTATCGCGGGATAAATAGTTGCTAGGCGAGCGAGTAACGTCGTTACGCTCCATTCTTTCAACCATCATGGCTTCCACCCAACGAATTTAAGAACCTTGGGCCGTCGCTTTTCGCGCAACTCAACGATACCCCCTACCATGCGATGAATCATTCGGCCATCACCTTGTCCTTATTTCCTGGATATCTCATTTGGCGCCGGTTCGGCGAACGGTAATCGCTATATAGGTTTCCCCATCCTTGTTGCGATCTAGCGTTCTTTGTCCTCCACGTCACTAGCGGAATCTACGCCGGCAACCCCACCAACCGACTCGTTTTCTGTTCTCTTTATATCGATCCTCTTTGATGCTGCAACTACTAGTCTATCCGGCGTGCACGTAACAACATCGAGGTTCTCCCAATTCGCGAGTGGCAGTTATCTATTAACTGATTGTTAAATCTTGTGACGGGGATAGCAGCAGTGTTTCCATAGCCCTCCAGTGTAGTGAAAAGGTAAACGAGATGTTGTATTTACGTGGCAGAGGAATATGGAGTAAAGGTTATCAATTACCGATGTCGCCGTCGGTAACATCGAATGGTAAAAACTTTCCATAGCTATACAAAATAAAGGAACAGGGATATATTATAATATTAATGCCCCCATTTCTGTTTTTTTTTGTCCTCCCAAATAACGTAGATCTTTAAATTACATATTATTTCCTTGAATTTATGATACAATATTGTGCGATTTTTTACTTCTTAAATAGTCAGACTCCAAAATTATAATTTATTGTGGACGTTTACAAAATTGATCTGCAACGATTTTTCGCAATACTTACGTGTTAGTTAGCTACGTAAAAAATAACAATTTTGTGAATTTTAAAGCTAACGATTCCGGGAGGAATTTAGACATAAAACTCTGACCTAGTCAACAAAATATATTTGAACTATTAGTGTAGACTCTAGACACACGTTCTCGGCGCCCTTTATTTAAACATATTAGGTAGATAAAGGAATCCAGTTGCTGGCTCCATCCACAAGCTATTTCATGCATTATATTTATACAAGTGCGACTTTAATGTATATAATATAAATATACAATGGATATTCCAAATACATTAAAGAGTGATGAATCTTCTTATAGTAAAATTCCAGGCTGCAGCCTTACAATGAAATTAAATTAGTTACGACAGAGCGCCATAATTGCCTTACACCTATCCAGAGCCGCGTAATTCCGTAATTTAAGATTAAATTAAAACCAAGCATTTGTTGCCTCGAAATATTACTGTGCAACACACATTTTTTCTATAGTTGGACCACCTGAGTATATATTACTCAAGGAGTAAACATTTCCACCTCATTACATCATTATGCCTTAACTCAATTGCAAAATTCTGCACGTGATCTTTTCGCCGTCAGAGCTCCGTGAAATCTTTCTGTGAATCATATATTCGAACGTATTGTTGAGCGTTATTCCTCGTACTATCCGCGTGCATTCTCCGCCCGGTGCTCCCACCAATTCCGCGAAGAATATCTGTGACGCTGACGGCAGGCAGCTCGCTTCAGTCGGCTACCAGAACCGTACAGAACCGGTACCGGTATAGCAGAAGAGCGAGTAGGATCTACTACCGTTTCACGAGGAGGTAAATGCCACACCCTGAATACTTAGAGTTTCTTGCCGGTCAATACAATCTTCGAGATTTTAATACGTTAACGTCTCCGACGTTTGCTGATCACTCGAGTCCAAGCAACATCCGACCGTTGGTTCTGAAAACCGTTTGCGTTAACCGATGAGATCATCGCTCATCCAATATACCTAACAATTCATATGGACGTGTGTAGTCGTCGGATAGAAAGCTGTTTGACTGCCAAAATATGCTTGGCCACGTTTCTTCAGCAGATTCCTATTTCACTTGATGTTAAGAGAATTATGAGTTTCACAGTACAGTTCATTTATTGAGAGTCTGATATAAATACTGAATATACAGGTTTTTCCAGATTAGTTATTATCAGATATTTTAAAACGCGAATGTGTTTTGTATTAAGTTTCCAATGGGAGGTTCCGCGATAGTGTTCACCTTACTCGTGAAGGGAAATATTTTCGTTGGCCAGTTATTAAACAAATTATTGCTCTTCTGAATTACGATGAATGGGAGCGTCCCTGGGTCGATCGTGACCTTCGCCAAGACATGACAACGTTGTAAGAGCATCTGCTATCGATTCTCATTTTGAACAACGCATATACGTTTTACTCAGCAGTTGTTTTCAGAATATTTCGGGTAATTAGTGTCGCCATATACGCGTGTAGATACATGTCTTATTAAACATGTTACGTAAATGATTTTTATCGCGATACTGGGACTACGGTATGGGTCATAAAGCAATGTTTGTATGATACTTCTCGCGACGAGACAAACACCGTACTTACAAATGTACCTGTACGTGTACATTCATCTGACAGTTTTAGATGACTCATAACATTCCTAGAGATTTAATGCTTCGCAAGCAGATCGTGCCTGTATGAATCATATACAGACGCAAGTCAAGAATGTCAATACAATCACGAATGCTGTTTGAAGGTCGATCACTTTTTCACGTTTATTGTACTGTAGACAGAAAGTTTAGCAATTTTTCAGCTCGATAACCTTCGAGGACAATATGTACACTTAAATATGCCTTTTACGTCTGAGCTTTCGAAAAAAATGGCAAGAATGAAAGTTGCTCATTGTCAGTTTGAACAGGAAAATATGATAATTATAAGAGAAATTTCTTTATTGTTTTCGTGCTTTTAAGTTCATCGCTGTTTTCTTACGTAAAACCGTTTTTTTTTCCCGATGCTTAAGGTAAAGAGAAGTTGAGGACAAATCCAACGATATTTACTTTGGAGTACGTGGATTGCTTTTTTATATCCGATTGCCTTTCAGACAGACAGTTTTCTTTAATTAATGTCAAGACATTTCAGTCTGCAAAATTAAGATCTTGAAAAAAGTGATTTTTTTACTATCACATTTCCGCTGTGAAACGGAGCAACTTCTCCGTTTTTGTTATTTTTTGACAATTGGGCTTATACTATATTAAAGTGTGTTTTGTTTACCATTCTTCTTGTCGAATTTGGAAAGAGTTTTTGCACTTTGATGAATATTACGTTTAGAAATGAATATTACGCTTCGAGTAAAAAAAGTACATAAACAATTCTTAATATATTATAATTTAATACAATTTTTATTTTTCAGACAATTTCAATAATGTCGGCCAGTCAGTACTACCACGTGCAGGTAAACAAAAAATTTCTTCACTTTATATACTTTTTCTCATTTATATTCTTCTTATATCATATGTTTTAAATAATTTCAATTTAGAAACATATATGTTTTAATATCATTATGTTTTACTATTTATTAGTATAAAGAATGATTTATATTTCAAATTACAAATATAGGATTTGTTTAATACTTTCAACATACAAATTAGGGCTGGGACTATTTGTCGAATTTTTCGGTATTCGAATATTCGAATACTTCAGTTGCTCAATTATTTCGCGAATATAATTCGAATATCCAAGTATCCAAATACTATTCGAATTTCAGTATTCGAATTTTATTCGAATATTTAAGTGTACATCAGTATTCGAATACTGATGTATTCGAATAGTATTCGAATACTGATGTATTCGAATAGTATTCGAATACTCAAATATTCGAATAGCATTCGAATACTACAAAATATTCGAATAATAACATTCGAATACTCAAATATTCGAAGTTTATTCGTAGCATTCGAATACCTGTAAAATATTCGAATATTAAATTATTCGAATAGTCCCAGCCCTAATATAAATAGCAAAATATTTTAAACAGTAAAACAAACTACATTCTAATTGTAAATTTCACGAAAAAGAAGCAGCATACAATGACAACGAACGTCCTCGATATTAAGCTTGTAAGAAAGTTTAGCTTGAACCACCCGATATATACTTCGACGTATACTTCAATAGTTATGTTCCTAGTACATAGGGTAGATGTCCCAATTACTGCCAGTGTCCCAATTACTGCCACTTGATTTATTATATGTAATAAAAGCGTAACGTATAAAAATAAATGTACAAAAAATAGTTATTATAATAACTATTATAATAACTATTATAATAACTATTTTTTGTACATTTATTTTTATACGTTACGCTATAATAACTATTATAATAACTATTATAATAACTATTTTTTGTACATTTATTTTTATACGTTACGCTTTTATTACATATAATAAATCAAGTGGTACTATTATAATAACTATTATAATAACTATTTTTTGTACATTTATTTTTATACGTTACGCTTTTATTACATATAATAAATCAAGTGGCAGTAATTGGGACACTGGCAGTAATTGGGACATCTACCCTACTGTATTGAAAGTTTCATGGATGTTCAAGGTCAGCTTTACTTCTTTCATATTCATGCGGTATAAAAATTTAAAAATTCTTGTATAAAATGATTTTTACCACATTTTCGGGTTACGGGGTATGATTCGATTTACCTTAACGATACCCTTCCAACGGTGTACAGAAATTAAAAATACACTGTCACAAATCACTCTACTCTAAAATTGTCCTTCCGTAAGTTATTACGACGTAGGTCAAGCGTTTGATTAGTTTAATATTATGAAATAGATAAGTAACTTATCTCAGTTTGAATTAGAAGGTCAGCTGTATTACGTTAGTACAAACACAGAAAGCGGAAGCATTGACGCATGTAAGTTTCATATCAAGTTGTTTCAGTCGATGTACACGACTCTGCAGAAATAGTGTCCGCTTTTCTTAATGGTTTGTGTAAAATATGCTTCAGCTACATATGCAATTAACGTATCTTTACGCTCGAACGATACGAGTGATTAACAATTTAGAATCATAATAGAATCGATTACCAAAATGCAAGGATCGTTAACGGATTTTTAATGCTTTAATTGAAGCGTCCTATAACTAAAAGATAAATTTCGATTTTTGTGCGCTGGAGTTTAATTTGCGATTCTACTCGAAAATAACAACTGTGAAACAAATACTATTTTCTGCATCCTTACATACAGGGTGTTTACAAATATGTGGGAAGTACTTTCGTAGTGGGTTGAAGGCCCACGAATAAAAAAAGTTCATAAAAAGATAATATTTAATATGACCTTGTTTCTGAATTACCTGTTGCAATAAATATTTGCTTATCTCTAAACAGAAGGGTCTAACTGTTTACCTCTAGCCTGGATACAGGCTTCTCATCGTCTCATACATAGATTGCCTGATTTATCGAGAAACTTTGGGTAGCGCTTGGATTTCAGTAGGCTCAAGAAGTATCTCAATATTAGTATAGATTTTTAAATGCTTCTAACAGATCTGCAATCTACAGTTCGCTTTAAATAAATCACTAACTCTCCAAACGCTCATTTATTCTGTGGAACATCCTGTCGAGCAGACGTCGCTTCAAAGACGCATTCCCTGGCTGCATTACTCGGCGAGTCCATACGTGAGACGCATATCTGCCATTTCACTGTACCAATACGCCATTTTCACTTCGGGCGTAGAAGCTCGCGCTAATGGCACCGATTTACAACAACAATATCTTATTGTTAGCTTGACCGAACACAAGACACAGATACAGATTAACGAAACCTCGAGTTCTTCCAACTGGTATCTTCGCTTGCGGGCATAATTATTGGAAACTAAAGAAAGTTAGGACTCCGAAACAAGGTCATATACAGGGTGGGCCATTTAAAGCGATTACCTCGAAACTGTCGATCATACTGAAAAATGTTTCGAATAAAAGTTGTATGGTTTCGAGCGGGGAAATAATTTGGCGTAATAAGATTTTTTGGGTGAGCGCGTAGAGGACGTGCGAAGGTCAAGTTTTTTTTTTTTTTTTTTAATGGAATCATGTATTTTTTAATACATATATCGATGGCTTACTGCACAAATATTGTATGTCCACTTTTTGTGAAATTATGTATTTTTTAATTACTAACCTACCCTTGCATTTTCAACCCTTAACTGGTGACGTCCCATTTTAACCGACTAAGGGTTAAAACTGTTTTTCTGGAAAACGCTAAAAGTGGACGTACAATATTTGTGCCGTTCTATTTTTATTTATCACGAGCAAGCTTACAGTACCCTTTACCTGCGATATTTCGTTTCTTCAGTGCACCCCAACCGTCTACCCTGCGGATCCTTTCGACGCGGAGGAAGATGCAAACCTCCTTCGAACCGCCATGAAGGGTTTTGGCACCGACGAGCAGACCATCATCGACGTGCTTGCCCATCGCGGCATCGTGCAGCGGCTCGAAATAGCTGATAAATTCAAAACCATGTTCGGGAAGGATCTGATCTCCGAGTTAAAGTCAGAGCTCGGCGGCAACTTCGAGAACGCTATTCTGGCGCTAATGACACCGTTGCCGGAATATTACGCCAAGGAACTTCACAAAGCGATGTCCGGAATGGGCACGGACGAGGGTGCCCTTATCGAAGTGCTGGCGTCTCTTAGTAATTATGGCATTAAGACCATATCCGCTGTCTATAAGGATCGTAAGTACTACGTACTCCTTGTCTATTTCCTAGTTTTCGTGGCGAATGTGTTGAAAAGGGAGGATAACACTTTGTGCACCAAAAATGTGGTTAACTTCTTTGTAGAATTGTTTATGGATAGTATTAAGTTAGTTTTTTAATATATATTTGCAGTGTACGGAAATGACTTGGAAGATGATTTGAAAAGCGACACTTCCGGCCACTTTAAGAGGCTCTTAGTTTCGCTGTCTTGTGTAAGTAAATTTTAATATAAGAAGTTGTAGTCGATACACATATAGGGACCATTAGGGTGACTGTACCTAATATCGCCAGTGCTCCTAATATCGCCAATCGCTATATCTCTTAAAGTGAGCTCTAAAATTTATCGGTTATGCACTGGATTAGTACCTAAACATATGTAGGAAGACATACTATAATTGCAGCATCATGTGATCAACAATTACAGAAAGGGAAGGATTTTAGAGAATCTTAATAGTGTAAAAATTTATTGGACTATCACAATTTTACGTCACATTCGGAGAAGGTAAGTCTAATAAATCTGTGAATGCAAGAATATCTACTAGAAATACCTAATTAATGATGTACTTAAGAAATGAAATCGATTCAAATATTTTTCGTAATGAAAATAGCGTTTTTCTTTTAGCAGTATGCGTGTTCTCAATACCGCCTACCGGAGAACAATGGTTTCGATGTAATGCTTGTTACAGGTGAGGTCACGAAATGTGCGTAGCAACCGAAATAAAATTTATTTGCCCAATATGTACATCGGAACGTAAAAAATATAATATTTTAAAAATCTATATTTTCAAATTTCTATATTATTCTAATAAAAATGAAATCAAAGATGGATAAAAAGACATTTATAGAGCAAGAAATAATAAAAGCACATGTGAAAATGACTTTAAAAACTCATATATACATGAATTAATCAATATTTCTTGAGTAGGCGATATTAGGTACACTTTTTTCAGGACCCGATTTTTGCATGTCTTACGTTTTTTGAGTCCTAATTAACAATTTTTAGGTTTCAACGATTCTAACATATGCTACATGAAAGATGAATAATTTCTCTTTACTTTGAAACGAACTGCATGGAAAAATATCAATTATTATTCAATCGACAGCGATTTAACTTTTGCCTGGCGATATTAGGTACAGTCACCCTATATCAATTCTCTATTTCAACTGTAGCTGTAAATAATCGAATAATTCGAATAATTCGAATAATTCGAATAATTCCGAATAATTCCGAATAATTCCGAATAATTCGAATAATTCCGAATACGAATCGTTTCTTCGAATAATTCGAATAATTTCGAATACGAATCGTTTCTTCGAATAATTCGAATAATTCCGAATACGAATCGTTTCTTCGAATAATTCCGAATACGAATCGTTTCTTCGAATAATTCGAATAATTCCGAATAATTCGAATAATTCGAATAAATCGAATAATTCCGAATAATTCCGAATAATTCCGAATAATTCGAATAATTCCGAATACGAATCGTTTCTTCGAATAATTCGAATAATTTCGAATACGAATCGTTTCTTCGAATAATTCGAATAATTCCGAATACGAATCGTTTCTTCGAATAATTCCGAATATGAATCGTTTCTTCGAATAATTCCGAATACGAATCGTTTCTTCGAATAATTCCGGATACGAATCGTTTCTTCGAATAATTCCGGATACGAATCGTTTCTTCGAATAATTCCGAATACGAATCGTTTCTTCGAATAATTCCGAATACGAATCGTTTCTTCGAATAATTCCGAATACGAATCGTTTCTTCGAATAATTCCGAATACGAATCGTTTCTTCTAATAATTCGAATATTCAAATACCTACTCCTAATTCCTCGAATATTCGAATCTCAAGTTCGAATTGTCTGGTATTCGAATCCCAAGTTCGAATCGCCTGGTATTCGAATCCCAAGTTCGAATTGTTTGGTATTCAAATCTCAAGTTCGAGTTCTCTGGCATTCAAGTATTCGAATACTTAGAATATTCGAATATTCGTAACAGCTCTAATTTAAACCAATCTTTTGGAGTCACTTTTTTGTTATGCGATCATTTACAGTGTTACTCCAAAATCATTTGTAAACCTTTCGGACTATTCGTATGTATTCTGTATCGCTTATTCGTGAACGAAATGCGAGCAACTGGAATATGAATATTATTCGACATGGTACCATTAATAATGTTGAATAATGTGTATTTATTACAAACAGAATATTTTAACACCTTAACACTTTGAATGGCGTCGGCGTGTTTCCACGTCGATATTTTCTGAGAAAAGTTAGAAGTCTCGTCCCAGTATCCCCGAACGTTTGCTAGAGACGTGTTAATCAAAAATTTCTCGACAGTAATGCTCGATTTGAAAGGCCCGGCCGACTCGAGGGGGCATTCTTTAAATCCTTGCCCCACTCAAACTGTTAATGTACTTGTGGAAACCTAAGTCAAAAACCAAAAACCCGTAAAGGTATTATCCTGAAGCATGATAGGCAGAACTATATAAATGACAAGATTTTTGTAATGATGTTGAAAGGCAAACAGAAACGAGAATTCCGATGTTGATGTGGCGGCTGCAGTTCAGGATGCTGAGCGACTATTGGAGGCTGGCGAAGGCCAATGGGGAACAGATGAGAGTACATTCAATGCTATTCTTATTACCAAAAGTTTTCCTCAACTACGAAAAATCTTCGATGAATATGAACGCCTATCTGGGAACAGCCTGGAAGACGCTATCAAGACAGAGTTTTCAGGCTCCCTTGAAGATGGCTACCTTGCAGTCGGTAAGAAGCATTGATATTTTATTCGCACGTTATTTAAAATAATCGGAGAGTTCATTGAAAAGGTGAATTCATTTTTTTTTTAAGAACACGTTTCCCGAGCGAAGAAACATATTTTACATAATTTTCTTGCAATTTATACGTGTGAAATATTGACATACGAAAGGTTTCGTTTGATGTAATTTGTGGTCCTCTTAAACTTGTCTATGTTTTATTTGATCCACTTTTCTCTAGACATATTAATATCGATGCAAATCTGGATGGCAATTTCATGTGACTTACTTTCTATATTTGCGTAATAAATATTAATCATTTTTGAACTCGAACGGTGCCTCTTAGGGTATAAGAAGTCTCACGTTCTCCTGCATGAGAATGTAAACGTATACGTATGACACCTGTTGCCGAACACCCTATATGTATTGTATAGCTCCGTACATGCGAGGATTCCCCCTTCACTACCCTCTACTACGTCACTGAATTTCTACTTCCAATTGCTGTTCCCCCTCTACTACTCCCTACTACGTCATACGAGGAGCTTTTCCTGGGCACCTCAGTACTCATATAGGCAGAGATTCAGTGTGGCGAGGAAATCCGCCGTGCCGGATGGACTAACTAATCGCTGGAAAAATTTTCATCTCGGCGTTGATTGGTTCGACGGTCGCGTCGTCATCGCGCGCATGCGTGGACGTGCGTAGCATATCCCCCTCTCGTTAGTCCATCCGGCACGGCGGATTTCCTCACCACTTTGAGAGATTACTGTAACTTGACACGAGCATTATTCATGCATCTATATATATATAATCGTTGTGTCATTGATTCATCACCGTCCAGCTCAAATCGCTGACCCCAGAAACATTAAATTCGGAGGGTATATTCCTTTTGCGATGTGGAATATATTTACGAAAAATTTAGCTCCTCCAACTAGTAATTTCAACGTAAACAATTAAAATAGAAGTTAATTTCAACTAAATTTACTAAAATTTAGCTCCCCCAACTAGAAAGCTTAACGTAATCAATTAAAATAGAAATTAATTTGTAGGTGCTATATAAAAAGGGATTTTTTGAAATTCCAACCCTTGGGGGTGAAAAGGGGTGAAATATGTTTTCTCGGACTCCGCATTATTTCGTAGGCCCGATTAGATATCAACTTGGTTTTTACTTAAAAAAGTTACCCTCACAAATGCCTAAAAACCAATTTCACGACTTATCCTAATCAACCCCTAAGGGTGAAATGGAGTCCTTAATATCTCTTAGGCCCGAAGCGGAGCGCGAGGGTAGTTTGCTAGTTTAGTTATAAATACGTACTAACTTCCGTAGATCGTTCAACAACGCCGCGTCAAATATAATCATTTACAACACTAATTTTTGTAACATTCCTCCCCCAACAAATTCGTAATTCAATTAAAAAACAACGCTAGCCTTGATTTCATTCGAATTCTTATTAATTTGTTCCAGTGAGATGTACTCGAGACAAGACAGCATATTTTGCGAAGAGACTGCACAGTGCGATGAGTGGACTCGGCACAGATGACACAACACTGATACGTATAGTCGTAGCTCGATCGGAAATCGATTTGGGAGATATCAAAGATGCCTATCAAAGAATCTACGGACAGTCTCTTGCAGGCGACATTGACGTAAGTTTAGAGTATAATGATCCTGGATTAAAAACACCTGCAAATGTTTCTGCAATGGCTGTCCCTTTTATTTTTATTCAGTTGAATAAAAAAGCTAATTCGTTCGAGCATGAAATTTAAATGTTGTTCGCAGTAATTGGCATAATTAGAGACGATGAAAATCCAGTAGAAATAATTGACGTAAATAATATAACATTTCGAATCTTATATATTCCTTAATATTCAAAGTCATTATTTTGTTTACTTTAACGTAGAGCAGCAAATATAATACACTATAGCAATTAGCAACTGTACAGTGTACTTCGGCATTAACACTTTAATAATAGAATATTTTTAAAGTTTGCTTATCTCGATGTGATTGGAAGCTGATGGTTTGCAGAAACAAACATTTACGTTCGTACTTACCCTCGTCGAATTAACAGTGCACACTATGTACCATATATCTCAATTCTATATCACCTACGCAATTTATTTTACATTGCTGTACCTTGGATGCCCATAACTTTCCATGAATTTCAGGATGACTGCTCGGGAGACTACAAGAGACTCTTGCTTACCCTACTTGGATGAAAAACATTTCATGTCCAACAACCTCTTTTGTTTTATATCATACCTTAATACCAGGGATAATTCTTCGCGATAATTCGCAAGCTTAATCTGCTCATCTAAATTAGACCGATAATTAACGGTGACTATGGTGTTGCGTGTGCCTTTGTTTAACTTTGTTCGTACTCTTGTTATTATTACTCTACTGCAGATGCGCTTCATTTACACTGAAATATATTATACTCGTCTCTGTGAGACCAACTGGAATAAATTATATTAGTAACCGCCTTGTTTGTTATTAAAAATCACACATCGAAGTTTCGTTCATTAATACGATGGTCCACCTAGCGGCGAACTAATTGCACTAATCTAAGAGTGGCTTGTTTAATATCGCGTGCATGCGTGTACCCTTACAATTTATATACACAAATATCGGTATTATTTCATTGTCTAGCATTAACATTGCTTTAATGTTCCCACATTCTGTTTGCATTTGCAGAGTGACTGCGGCGACGAATTTAAGCGGCTTCTGATCGCACTTTTGAATTAATGAGAATCGTGGAAGCCAGTAAACGTACACACGTATATTTTCTATAAGAATACCACAGCGCGGGCATCTCTAACAATAAATGTTAATAATATGCATCCCCCACATAACTGTAATATCTATATATTTGTAATAAATTCACACGTTCCTAGGCGAACTGCTCGTTTGTTGTAAACGGTAAAACGAGAACACCTGTGTCTTCTCTTTTTTCCAGAACGATTGCACCGCAGAGTGGAAAAGACTTCTGATCGCGATGCTGAATTAAGGGAACGTTTTAGCGTTACTCGATCGAATTTGCCGAGACAAATACTCAAACGTTTCAAGTATTATGCGACGTAAAAAAAAAAAAAAAAAGAAAGAAACGATTGCGATGTAATTCAAGGCTCGACGGATAAGGCACTAAGCATAAAAATCCATCTAATTCGCGGCGGCAAATCTTTAAATGCATATGGAGAGACGCAAAGGTTTAGTGCAGTAGTAAAATTAAACATTGTTCGTTAAAAATGCTAAAGATACTAATAACAGGATTACCTTCAGACGGGTAAGAATGAAAAACTAGCGAATATTAAAAAAGATTAGTTGGCCAAAGAAAATTCATCACTTACGAAAATAATCTATTATTATGTTAATCAGTAATATAATTGATTTTCAAGCGAAGTGTTTATAATATTCGCAATTGACGGATATGCGCGACATACATTCCACTTTTTTTTAACTACGACTGATGGAATATTTTTAAAGTTTTTATTTTATATATTAGTTTATATACTATTTATTACTAAATTTTTTTATCATTATTTTATCTGTAGTTTTCTGTTACACTTAAGAAATTAAGATGATCTTATAAATGAATTGTGTTATCCTGAACGAGGCCGCGAAAATTTATAATAAAGATGTATAAATTACATCGATGTGAATTTGGGACATTAATGTTATAGGCGAGCAAAATGAGATTAAATACGGTACATAAACGAAAGGAATTCTACAAAATTTAATTGCTATGTGCCTGCTTTCAATAGCTGAACGGTATAGTAAACTATGGCACGTTCAAATTATAAATAATCGATTAGGCAGCTTTCGATGTTAATCGTTAAAATCTTGTTCTTTAATGAATGTTTACGAAATTGTTAAACGAGAATGGTCTATTCTTATTTTACATGAAATACGTTTGAGACGTGATAAGATACTACGCACGCAATTTTAATAATAATAAAATCATTATTACAGGAAGAAATTATACGTTGAAATAATAATTACAGAGTTTAGTATTACATTTATGTTACATGCGTATGTATCTACTATTGACAGAAATAAGAAAATACATGAGCATTCCATTGAACCGAACAGTAATTTTCAACACCCCGTAAATTCTGATCCTTTAATTTTTAAAATACTTATTAATTTTTAAGACCAACATCGAACACCTTCGCGAAAAAATTGATTCAGTGATCTTCTGACATTTGCTATGAAAAACAAGTGATCATTCTTTCAAAATGCAACACTGCTTTCTGATTTTAAACACTGAATTATTATTAATACGGACTCACTTGAATAATGCCCTCGGATAACAAACGTGTGATGTGTTATTAAAATTGGAATAAAAAAAGCTTCGTTAAAATGTTTACATTTACACTAATACTCAATGCACCTAAAATATTTTTTTTATATCATTTTTATTATTAGCTGTAGCCGAGGCAAAACAGTTTTATTTAATAAAAGACGTTGGTTCGTTGAATCGATACATATAAGGGTGATTGTTAAATACCTATCGGGTAGACCCAAGCAGGGTTGCCAGGCGTACTGAATAAATGGCGGTGTGCTGACGTATATGACGTCATACGGTGTAGGAGAAGGGGAACACCTACAGCAATAACGGTGTATTTGTGTTGGTGACTTCGTGACGTCATGCCAACCGACACCAGCGCCAAGTCATGCCAAGTGACGCCACTACCGATTAGTACCACAATTCATCGCATGGCGTGCACAAGTCGAGTAGTGTATATAGGTCTATGCCGTCTTGTGACGTCATATATGCCAGTACGGGGTACTGAACCGCCTGGCAACCCACCCAAGTGACAAAATAAATTCATTAAGTTCAAAAGCCATCTCGACATCTTCTAATGTTAAATGACAAATTATGCACGAGCTACGCAAACGTTTTAATATCAAAATCACGAAATCTATTCAACTACAATTTTATAGTCTCAATTCGATATCAGAAATTATTTGTTGCTGAAATAACAGAATCCCCGAAGATCGCAGAATAAGGTCGAAAATCGCTGATTTCGGGAAATTTCGCGATTTTCGACCTTATTCTACGATCTTTAAGCGTTTATAGCTCAGAGCAACGTTAACGTATATTGATGAAATTTTGAGCATGTATACAACTTACTTAAATCTACAAACGGGATTTTTGAATTTTCATTACAGGCTCAGAAAAAATATTTGAAAAAACGACCATTACTATTTTTTTCGCTATTCCGACTAATTGCAATTTTTTTCAAAACGACGAAACACGTCACTCAGGAAACTAATCCTTCTAGCTTCTCAAATACACTCAAGTCGTTTGCACCAATTCTAAAAAAGTCATGCGATTTTAAAGTATGTAAACTTTCTTTCGTCCGCCACTGTTACACAAAAACCGACTTTAGAAAAAACCGGTTTTCAAATTCCACTATTCCCCAAAAACCGGTTTTCGAATTTTCACAAAAAAATATAATTAAAATAGTGAATAAATATTTGTACTCATTTTAAAAAATCTCAGTTTCCTTAATATTATGGAATTACGAAAATATAACAAAATAAAGTATAGGTATTCTATCTATAAAAACCAAAAAAAAAAAAAATTATAATAACTAAAATCCGTACAAAATAAAAATATTTTAAAAGGTGTTACCAAATTATATATCTTTATTCCTTTAGTATTTTTTTTTTCCGAGAATATCAACTCATGAAGATTAGTTTTACAGTAAACTGTTATGATTTGAAGTCAAAATGTTAATGTTTTCCATTAAATTATTAATTCATTTCTGCATATTAATTCTAGTATTGATATAAAACCGGTTTTTTAAATTTAAAACCGGTTTTCGAATTTTACAAATTTATAAATAAAACCGGTTTTTTGAAACCGACAAACCCTAGCCAGCGTACATCTGCAATCCTCTATTTATTCTTACCCACTGTCTGCCTACCTCGCACTCACTCGCTTCCTTTCACACCCCATTCACCATTTCACTGCTTCTCACTTGCCTTTTATTTCTCAATTTAGTCTCCTTTCAAATTTAATCCCACCGTCCACCACTGTCTCGCAGCTATCTTATCCCCAAACACCTTACACCTATACCTCCTCTCCTGCATCCTGCACTTCTTTGCCTTGCCATACTCCGCTCGTTCTCGCTTCTACTAACCCCATGCCTTATACTCAATATCACTTTCTACTATTTTCTACCATTTATTTATTTGCTCCTCTCCTATTTCATTCTTTTCTCTCCCCTCCTGCGCACCCTCCTCGCCGCATAGTTTGTGCAATATTCTGTTAAAGCTGCCCCGCACCCCACCCCGAGCACACCATTAGGAGAGGAGAGCGTAAGTGGTGGGGCAAGAGGATGCCATAGTGCGTGCCAACCATACTCTCCAGCTCAGTTATGCCTCTAAACGTTTTAGGGGAGTTTCTTGCACCGTGTTTCGCTTCTTGCCGTCCATAATTCACAACATCGCTTTTTTCACGCATCCCGTCGACCTCGCCGCCGGACCTTTAGAAGCTTTATCAATCACCCTCCAAACAGTCTTTCGTTATCCCGTTTGTGGTGCCGGCGCATTGTCGATCGAAGTGGTTTATTGGGATCTTCGGCGGACCATCGATCCCCGCCTTGTTCCATGTAAATAAGGATACAGTGTTACGAGATCCTCGAAAGTTCCAAACGTCAAACTGTGGGACTCCGGTAACAGGGGAACGCCAGAACCTGTTTTATGGAAAACAGATACCTTGTGTGTTTATTCGTGAGGTTGATAAAAAGGTGGAAGATTGTAATGCGATTTTGTAACGTGAAGTCGGTTTAAATATATTGAAATTTAAGATGATAATATTGCGAAATTTGTTTAAATGATAAACGAGAGGATTGAAATGAATTTCTTTTTTCTGTGACGATGCATACGTGTTTTTTTTTAGTGAAGATTTCCTTGTGCTTTAAGGCAGGATACCACCTTCGCACTTAAAAAAAATTGAAATTTTTTTTGTTCTCAAAGTACTCTTTCAAGTGTATAGAATCGAAATTCATTCATTAGAAAGGTGACCGGAACCTTTTTCTTGTGTAAAAACCGGATTGGAACAGATATATAAATCTATATAAAACTTTAAACGCGTTTTTCTCGAAACGATGTTTTCCAAATCGGCGTGTCAGATTACTCCTATAATTTTCATCCGATTGACTTGAAACTTTGCACAATTCTTCCCCGTGGTGTAATCTAACGATGTACGTAGGACTTTTGCTGTAGCGTTGTTATTTTTCTTTTGGTGCGCAATTTTATAAACTTCTTTAAACTTTTTAACCCTAAAAAAATTGACCTTTTTGTTCAAATGGCCGCCATTTTCTTAAAAATCGAAATTTCGTAAAATCCCTACGTACAGCATTAAAAAATATTGTTGCCAGTAGGAACATTCTTTGGTTTTTTTTCTAAGAGCCACGTACAAAGCGGAATTTGACACGCCGTCTAACGATGTTCCTCCAAAGGAGTGTATTTTGGCGCCACCTACAAGAGATTATTTTTCACTTTTTCAGTTTCAAAAAATGTGTAATTACAGATTAAAGTTACATTAATGAATGACTGAAACCGATTTTGTTTCTGCGCATTCTTTGTATGCAAAAAAAATTCATGAAAAACGCCTCCAAAATCGCAGTCAAAGGTGGTATCCTGCCTTAAATGGTTGTTGTTAAAATACGATGAGTGGTTGAGCGCGATTAATTAACAGAAAAACAGTAATTTCTGACGGACAGCCTCGGATACTGTGCGTATAAATAAATGTGGAAATTCAATTATTTCGGAAATTGAATAAGCAAATGAATGGAAAATGGAAAGATAGTGCTTACAATAAACAAACAGTGATTATTAAATTTAAGGGAAGACACTCGTGTTTAAACGGCAAATAAAATGAGAGCTTTCTAAAAATGAGAGGAAATGGATAAAACAAATTATTTAAAAAATACTGAATTCACCGTGTTTATGGAACGAACAATGTAATTACATTAAATTAATTATTGTAAGTGAAGTGGGTGCTCGATTAGCTGAACACCTTTAATGGAACAATTAATGAAGTCCCAAAAGACAAGCGCTTATTTTTAATACATTCGAAATACACGCGAATTTTGGCACAAAATGAGATGGACTTTAGTCTTGATTTTGTCATGGACGGTTTCTTACGCGTATGGAAGTTGCGAGCCGATTAGAATTGAAATGTGCAGGGGTTTAGGATACAACGTTACTGCTATGCCGAATTTCGTTGGACACGAGATTCAAGGGGATGCCGATTTCACTCTTCAAACATTCAGCCCCTTAATTCAGTACGGATGCAGGTAAATATAATTAATAATAAGTAATAAATATAAAAAGAAAATTTAAAAGTTCTGCACTCCCCTTAACGACACACTAAATTTTAGATAAAACGTTAAAAAATTACAACCCTTTTTATGTTTCTATTTTAGTATATAAATGTTTGTACAGTGGGGTGAAATACTGTTTTTCGAAAAAAGCGTTTATTTTGTATTCTGTCGAACGTAATATTACGGAGGTGGAATTTGGAGACTGTTCGCAAGAAACAGGGGTTAAAACAAATAATGACGTTTTTAATGAGCTCGTAGAATCTTCCGCCAAATAATCCCCACGTCTGCGTTTTAACCATCGAACGATGCACTGAGTCATTTATTCATATAACAGAAATTTCTGTAAATTTTCCCTTCTGAAATTTTTAGAGCTACGAATGATTTAAAAAATTTCTACAACACAAGCAATTTTTAGGATCTTCTCCCAGAATTTTTTTTCAGACTTTTAAATGCGTTATAAAAAAAGTAATTGTTAAAATCGGGGACGATTGTGAGAACGTCCTTTTTGATTATAGAATGTAGACACATTTAAATATTTTTTAAAGGGCATGATGCGATTTCTTTTAACTATTGTAGGGAATAATAAAATGAATTTGATGACTGTTGAATAATATCTGTGATTTCGATTTATACTGAAATTTAAGGCAAATATGTTTTATTGAAGTAAATATTAAAGTAAATGTATAAATACATAAATTAATATATAAATATTTCCGCACTTCTTTCAGTTTAAAAAACAGCGTTATTTCAATTTAAAAGATTCTTGACTACTTCTTCAATTTTTGATAAAACTCAAAATTTTCGATATTTTTTGTTAAATAGTACACACTATTATTGAAATTTGATAAATTCTTGTTTATTAATTTCACTGTCTGTTATTTAATGTTAAATATTCCCATTAAAAAACATTCAGCAGCAGAATTGACTATTTCATCGATATTTTTGCTAGATTCTTTTCTTTTATTTACTAATTTATAATCTCCCCTATTAGTTGCCTCCTTAACTTTTATAAATAATATCGTAGAAGAAGAAATGTTAACCCAATTATATAACAGTAATATACATTTTTATAAATGCGATTATAAATTGTGCATAGTCCCTAACAAAAAGAAAATGAATTCCTAGGATAGGAAATTTTGTTAGCAACTATTATATTTTTTTTTTTAAAAATTGACATTTGTATCACTGTACGTGTATACAATCGCGTATTTTTAATAAATTTATAGCTGTACTATTTTTATTCTCCAAAACCAAACCGTCCTAAACCTTTTAAAATTCGGAAATTCAAATTCTTTTAACCACACAGCAAGTTGTGTGGAAGATCTGGCATATTAGGAAATGCTTCTGTTTCAAAGGATAACAAAACTATTTTTAGTCGAAACCTGAATATGCCTGGGGGGCACATTTCGACCCTAAAAGTTTGAAAGACTGCAATCCATTAAAACTATTCCGCTGCACGTGTCGTACAACTTGCTCGGCGCACGGCTGAAGTAGGGGAAAAGAAGAATTAAATAGTATACCATCTGTAGAACGAAGCAATCTATATTTAAATTCCCCACTTTGTGTAATGATTCAATAATAATTGTGTAATAAAAATAATTCCAGAGCATATCAATTAAATGGAACGAGATGGAAATAGTAGTATAGTTATATTTTATGTAAAACATGGTCGAAAGCCTTAGAAGGGTTTCATTTTCAAATTTCTGCATTAAATGGTAGGTGGAGATTCGGTCGCAGAATACTTTTAGTCGAGAAACAGAGATTTGCACGCAAATAAGTCGGATTAACTGGCTACGAAATGGCAAATATGTACATCCAATTGTTAATAAAGAACATTATACCGTCAATCGACTCTATTATTTTTCACGTTTCGATATCGTAAATAGAAATTGAGAAAAACGATGAAACCTACGTAATAGAATAATCTACTACTTACTATTTACCTAAAACCTAATAAAATAGCTGCAAGGTTTTATTGGAAAACAAAATTCCAGAACCAAATTTCGTTAAAGTAAAAGTTGTAATGAACTTGGATCCAGGGATCAGTAATTCGGTCAGAGATCGGTAATCACGAAAAAATCATGATAACACACACACACACGTGAGACTACTTATGTGTTAAAATATGTGTCGAATATTTACTGTAAATGAGGAAAATATTCCACAATCGAAAATTATTTGCAAACACTTGTGTTAGTAGATACATTGACCTCTGTATAAACATATGTTATCTGATTTTTTGTTATTAATGATAAATAGATACTATTTAAGTCTATAGATTTCAGATAGGTTCGTGACACAGTTCATTATTATTACTGATTCCTAAACAAAAATGTTTCATTACTTCGATAAAAGTTTTTTTTTTTATTTACTTTCACCGAGATATTTTTATTCCAATGAGTAGTTCATGTCCTTGAAATTCGGTCCCACATTTTTTCTCCACTCTGCGTAACCAGAAAGTACAGTATGCAAGTGCATACAATCGTAAGTAGAAACAGTAAAGTAGTTCTCCCAAACTTTTCTGACCAAGATCCAAGATTATGACTCCCTTGGAGCTGTCCAATTTCTAATCGACCCTCTTCTCATTCTGGAGATAGTAATGCTGGATGACCAGCTTTCTGATTAATCATTGAGTGTCTAAGGATCATGGCAATCCTCTCCCTTTGTTACAGTGCCCAGTTACATCTGTTTCTATGCTCGGTGTATGCGCCAATGTGCACGGAGAAAGTGTCATCGCCTATAGGCCCTTGCAGAGGACTCTGCGAACAAGTGAGGGCACGTTGTTTCCCTGTGCTGCAGGGGTTCGGATTTGCCTGGCCTGCAGCATTAAATTGCTCAAGATTTCCACCAGAAAATAATCATCAGCACATGTGTATGGAGGGTCCAGGGGAGCCTGGTCCTGCGAATCCAGTTCTGGTAATTCGATTGAATTTTCTGAATTTTCATTTCATAGTAACAGGGAGCATTGCTGGTCAAGTGGTAGCGAGACAAGCAAGCCGGGGAAAATATGGTGCATAAACTTTGAGTGTTACAAATTCATAATAATTTATTGTTAACGCTCACGCTATACCATCGATGATAAATTTAGACTAATATTACCATTTATTATTTGGTATCTAACAGCAAGGGCATCGACAAATCGGGTTATAAAACACGCGGTGCGAGTGTGTAGCCCTCTTGCTTTTTTTTAACCCATTTTGAAGTAATACAGTCAAAGAGGAAACATTTATGATAGTATATTCATATTACTTTTCATTTTTTACATTGTTACTGCTATAGATTAGGGCTGGGACTATTCCAATAATTTAATATTCGAATATTTTACAAGTATTCGAATGCTACGAATAAACTTCGAATATTTAAGTATTCGAATGTTATTATTCGAATATTTGAGTATTCGAATACTATTCGAATATTTGAGTACTCGAATGTTATTATTCGAATATTTGAGTATTCGAATACTATTCGAGTATTTGAGTATTCGAATATTTCAGTATTCGAATATTTTAAGTATTCGAATATTTTAAGTATTCGAATATTTCAGTATTCGAATATTTCAGTATTCGAATATTTCAGTATTCGAATATTTCAGTATTCGAATACTATTTAAGTAATCGAATATTTAAGTATTCGAATATTTGAGTATTCGAATGTTTAAGTATTCGAATATTTCAGTATTCGAATATTTCAGTATTCGAATATTTCAGTATTCGAATATTTTAAGTATTCGAATATTTCAGTATTCGAATATTTCAGTATTCGAATACTATTTAAGTAATCGAATATTTACGTATTCGAATATTTAAGTATTCGAATATTTTAAGTATTGGAATATTTCAGTATTCGAATATTTCAGTATTCGAATACTATTTAAGTAATCGAATATTTACGTATTCGAATATTTAAGTATTCGAATATTTGAGTATTCGAATGTTTAAGTATTCGAATATTTCAGTATTCGAATATTTCAGTATTCGAATATTTCAGTATTCGAATGTTTAAGTATTCGAATATTTCAGTATTCGAATATTTCAGTATTCGAATGTTTCAGTATTCGAATGTTTCAGTATTCGAATATTTCAGTATTCGAATATTTCAGTATTCGAATATTTCAGTATTAGAATATTTCAGTATTCGAATATTTCAGTATTCGAATATTTCAGTATTAGAATATTTCAGTATTAGAATATTTCAGTATTCGAATATTTCAGTATTCGAATATTTCAGTATTCGAATATTTCAGTATTCGAATAGAATTTGGATACCTGGATATTCGAATTATATTCGCCAAATAATTGAACAACTGAAGTATTCGAATTTTTCGAATACCGAAAAATTCGACAAATAGTCCCAGCCCTACTATATAGATAGTATGCGACGACTGTCAAACAAGAAATTAGAATATAATTTCTAGTATAATAATCTAATATTATTAATGATATAGCAATAAAAGAGGTAAATTAAAGCATTAAACATGTTAATGTTTATTTATTTATTTATTTTATTTTATTTATTATTGTTATTATTATCCTTCATTTCGCAAAAGATGTTATGCTTTTTTACCGTTGAGAAACTGTTTCGGGTCCCAAAATATTTCTTGCATCCGCGCCCCTTTATAGAGAAGGCCGGCTATACTTGTACAACATCCCTCGCGAATACACAGTTGATTCTATTTAAATTCGAACAAAGAACTTCTATCTTAATAATTTTATACACTAATAAAGGGAGTCCTTTTCCCGTTTAAATAATAAATAACGATTAATAATTCCGGTTGATTTGACATCCCCGCATGCGTATTTACTTATTTGTTCCCTTACAACGATTGTTTCATTTGTTTTAGATTGTTAACTCCAGGAACGCCGCATGGGGGTGTTCTTGGTACGCCAAGTCAACGTTGTACGTATTTCTGAATCGTTCTGGAAAATGTGCCGCAGGCTGTGATGCAGATATTCTATGGTCGCAAAAGGATAAAAAGTTAATAGAAGCTTGGATAACAGCTTTCGCGACGATTTCCCTAATTACAGTCGTAACCGCGATGCTGAGTGTCTTGAGGTCGCGGAAGCAGAATAACGCGTTGAACACTGCTGGTAAGTGTGGGGGGTGTAAAATTCATTTCCAATTTTCATGAAACTTTTCAACAATCTCAAGATATATTTCGATTCTTAACATTCACATTATTGGGCCTATTTCCATTGTGGGTATTTCTTAAAATAAAGTTTTAAATTAAATATTACAAGTCGTACTATAAATGTTTCAAGCTGCGAATAAAAAGTCAAAGAAAGGTCATGAAAAACCTCTAATAAGTGTGGGTATTATTAATAAAGGGCGCAATTTGGCAAGTTCGCCTAGGGCGCCAAAAGGTCCGAGGGTAGCAAAGTCCGGCAAAGAGAATTCTTTATTCCTTTCTACCAATAAAAATATTACGGAAATGTCCATAATTTTATAAAAACAATTTGCGTCCTATAAACTTCGGGTGGCCTAGCGTCGTCGTGTTTTCACGCTGATATTTTCTGGAAAGCGTCGAAAGTATTGCTCGTTTCTTGGAAAATTTAAATTTTCACATTTTCTATTAGATCTTCGCGGTAGCATTAAGGAGCCCAAATGCGACTGCATTCAGGCTATTTTTAAATAATTAAACATAATGCACAAATCATCTGAAGGCTACTCTCCTGAAGACCCAATAAAAACTATAGAACTTTTAATATTCTAATGCCACCACTCGAAAAAGTCTGATCGACTTGAAACCGCCAGGTGTCCCCAAAGTGTAAAAATGTCCCCTTGCATTATCTAAACCCATAAAGATTGTTTCTTTGATTCACAGAGAAGTTCGTTGCATTTTTGACAGCCTGTCACGCAGCCATAGCAGTGGGATACGTAATTAGGCTTGCTGCAGGCAGAATTGCGGTCGCTTGTACTTCTGCAATGTCGCTTCACTCGCAGGAAGAGGCGATGGTCCCGCAGCAACAAAGATACTTAACTCAAGATGGCTTAGCAAATCCTTATTGCACTGCAGTATTCTTTTTACTTTATTATTTTGGAAACGCCGCCAATGTTTGGTAAGTAAAAAAGCATTTGCTTCTGTTTTTTTTTTTTTTTTTACTTTATTTACCTTAGCCCTCGGTGATCTTTTAGAGTTCACGTGACCAATCATTTCGTAAAGATAAGTTTGCACAGTTGGAGTAAACGGAACGGGAGGAAAAAGGGGAAAGTGTGTATTCTCCACCATTTTTAGTATTAATTGTTCCTCGTCTGGAAACGATCGGATGCTACTGAAGGCATAAGGAAACTCCTTAAAAGTAGATAGAATTGAACCGAGCATTTAAGGGGGTCGTCTTATGTGACGGCCGGTTTTCTTTCCGCTCTTTGGGGAATTTTATTTTACGAACCATGAAAACACAATATCTTGGAATTTTTACTACATATTTATTAACATTTGAGCAATTATTCAGAATATTTTGAAGTTAAAATATGCAGTGGAATTGACTTTACAGCTCTCGAAAGAGTCAGGTGCGAAAAAAAAGTTTGTCGACGGCTGACATGGTTCCGGCTGTCCTGCTCATTTGAAATCAAAAATTCAAACGGCACATTAATTTGCAGACTTGTGGCTACAGCCGGTACCAGAATGAAGTCAAAATATTGGAAATTTAATGTTTGGCACAGTTTTGAAAATAAAGTTACGATTTTCGTCATTTTTTTTTCGACTTCTTTTAGCTTGAAAAAAAAGCTATGACAGATATGACAATGATTCTGGTACGGGTTGGAACTATGAATGTACTGAACATACCATAAAAATTTGAGCGAAATCGGTTCAGTAGTTTTTGAGATATCGTGTCAGCCACAAGTTGCATGCACCACGGAAACTACTCATTACACAAGTATCTAGAACTTTTTTCGCATATTTTCCCATCAATGCAGAGACACCAAACAAATATGAAAATCCACACTTTTCCCATGTGCCGTCTCCAGAAACTGTAAATTCATATTCTGGCTTTCCGGCTTCTTTATTAAAATCTTTTTCCTGGGCAACAGCTTGGGACAACAGAATTTTATAAACGGCAGATGATGCTATGTGAATATTTTCTATGGTGCTCCGTTCTACGGCTAACTATCCAACGACGTTGAATATCGAAAAATCCTTTTACTCACATATTCTACAGATGTTATGGAAGCAATTTAGCAAAAAAAATTTTTTTTTCGATTTTTTGGACTTATCACACCAGACGACCACCTTAAGGGGACGTTCTCATAAAATCGGTCAAAAAATATTCCTTTGAAGAAAGTATACAACTTGCAATAGAAGAATTTTATGGCCTTCATTTATTCGTTATTTAAGGGTATGAAAATTTTTTTTTTTTTTCATTTCAATAAAACGATTTTCTGAAAAATTTTCACGAGAATGTCCCCTCCACTAATTGTAAGTGCAAGCTGGCGCCCAGCTGATAAGAATATACCTATGACGGAGGATGAGGTAAGGGGTTCGCTTTTTGGCTCCGCCTTAGGACACTTTTCGACGCAACACACTGCTGTTATTTATTCGCGCATGAGAGATAAGATATCACGCCGACCAATAAAAGGCACTATAAGGAATCCACTTACGTAACGATGAACAGGGACAAGATTTCCGACCAATAGGACTTGCATTCCTTCTAGATGCATTCTCATGAAGCGGGCATAGAGGCTTATAGGAATAGGGGCCAATCTCAGATTTCCACAGTTTACCCAAATTACAACGTGTTTCGTGACCAACTACCCAACGCTATTTGTCTGCTATCCCCTCAACAGCATCTGCTAGGCATTATGGAACATTAAGTGATCCTTGTCCCGTGTGCACTACACCTAGGTTTGCCAACATTTTCTCGGGAAAATAGTACTCTACGGCTAAATGGAATGAAAAATATAGCGCATTGAGAAAAAATATAGTAGGTACTTCTCGGAGGAAAGTGGTAGAAAATAAAACTACATTAAAACAACCGCATCTTGTTTTTCAAATGTACATTTTTTGTGCATTTTGTATTATTAATTGATTTATTGTCTTTAAGAAATATGCCACAGGTTTGATTGCACCGATAGTCCAAGTTGACATATATGAGGAGCTCATGTTTTATGAGAGATAGACTGGCTCAATCCTCTCTGTTAAAGTTTAAGTGCGTCAATTAATTAAAGCTTCTAAAATTGTACGAACAAAATTTTGCCGAATGAGCAAGCTACAAGTATCGAAATTCTAAAGGGAGTGAATTCAAAGGGACTACGCCAATGGCAAATAGTGGGATGGGATGGGGAAATAGGGGGTTTGAAAGATTGCAGGAGTTTGTTTGCGCCTTGTTTGACTTGTTCAGTGGTTTTCGATCTCGTCGAAGACTCGTGTGATTAATTAATCTACCGTGCAGTCAGGGACGAACACTTCTTCCGAAGAACTGGTCTGACCAGAAATACCACCGATAACTGCACACCTTTCCGCCAGTAAAAAAGGTGGGGCGTTGAAAGTTGGTATGCAACGAGCCACTGACAATTTCTTCGCACACTTCAAATTCGAAAACGTATGCCCCGGTTGGATTGTACAAAAATTATTGAGGAATTTAACGAATCGAAGACAAAGTTTGTCAGAATGTAGGCTACACTTAAAAAATTCCTATTTCGATAATTGGTAAAAGGCAGAATGTGTTCACATTTTAATTCAATGCTGCTTCGACATGAAAATACAGTGTATAATCTGTGTGTCGTTGATTTGTTGATAGTTTAGCATTTCTCTTATCATTTATTCTAATCGCATGCACTGCAAATAATTCGTTAAATTTTAAAAGAAACTGTTAATAGGGGCCATGTTTATTAATTTAATTATTAATTCAATGCCGCATCCACTATACCACTAATAATAACGAATGAAAGTAACAAATAATAGAAAAACAATTCCTAGATTTGTAAAAAATTTATATTTCACAAATACTAATTTATATTTAATTTTTCACTTAAAGATTGTTTAATGATATTTTAATTATCGTGATGGTATCATCTTGTAATTGGCTATATTGTTAGTGATTGTTTTATTGCCAAGGAAATGTTCCAGCCACAGAAACCAACAATTGTATTTCAGGAAAATACATTATTTAATTATGAAATGAAAAATAGTGGAAACAGAAAACTAATAATCGAGATTAGATGTGCTATCATGGCATTATACATATACATCGAGAGAATATGTAATTGAGAAGTATTACGAATAAAATAGAATTGTCGTCTTGAAAAGTGATACGTTTCAAAAAGCGAAAAATTTTTGAGGAAGATCTTTTTCATTGTCTTCTTTCCTACAAATTTCAAGCTCACCTATGTTTTTTCACATAGAAGTACATATTTTTTCTTTTGTTATAGCTGACATGAATATGCATTCAAATATGTACAATAGTATGACCCTAAAATGACCTTGGACTACAAAATTTAAAATAAAGTATGAAGCTTACTTTCTTCGTGAATGTAAATTTCACTTGAACTTTAATAACATTAAATAATAATAACGTAATTAAATAATTACGCAAGGGCGAATTAAATTCTATACATAGTAATTGCCAACTAATAGAATTTTATTTTTACAAGTTATTACGTTTGTATGTTTCTTCGATATTTATGTAATATTCTTGCACTATTATTATTTTACACAATGTTATATTATTTTTATGTTATATTCCATTATTAGTCTGATACTTCATCGACGTTATATTTTAAGGAAAACTTTTTATTACACTTTATTATTTTCTTTTAAGTATCAATTTTTAAGTTTAAATTGTATACACACATTGTTTTTCAATATATTTTTCAATAGTTGTTTTAGCTTTTACTAATTTTTTTTCATTAAAACTGCAAAGGGACCTAATTTTGTGAAAGAAAACTTTCACTAAAATAATGATAATTCTAATTCTCCTTGTTTAGGTGGGTGATAGTTTGCGCGTGGTGGTGTATCATAGTGAGGAAGTGGACAAGAACATCTGATAATCCTAAAGAAAATTTCGGATTAAGGCAAAAATTCTCCACAATTGGAACAATTACTGCTTGGGGTGTGCCTGCTGCTTTCACAATTGCCGTAATAGTAACTAGAGACGTTGATGCTGATGAATTAACAGGTGCATTCACTATCTTCGTAATTAAAAATTCAATAATAAAATAGAATAAGAACTTTCGCAAGAAACAAATGAAATTTTTTAATGTCGTCAATCCCATTCTTTTGCACAGAGTGTGCCAAAATAGTGGGACAATCCGAAACATGCAAAAAGACATCGAAAAGTCCTTTACCGTTTCGTGATCCGAGGCTTCGTTCTCGAGATATTAACAGCTGAATATTAGCGATGAAACCGCGACCGCGCAGTTTAAAGCCGAGACAGCTGAGCGCGGAGCAGTCACTGCTCGCACGCACGCGCAGGAACACGCGTAGATACAGAACCTACAGAACCACACACACACAGTAGAGCCGACCGCGCGAACCCATCTTCACGGTTTGAGCCAGCACGGTTGGCTGTACTATGTGGTTTGTGTGGTTCTGTATCTACGCGCGCCTCCTGCGCGTGCGCGCGAGCAGTCACTGCTCCGCGCTCAGCTATCTCGGCTTTAAACTACGCGGCCCGGAAGTTTCACCGCTAATATTCAACTGTTAATATCTCGAGAACGAAGCCTCGGATCCCAAAACGGTAAAGGACTGTTTGATGTCTTTTTGCACGAAGAATTTGCATGTTTCGGATTGTCCCATTATTTTGGACCACCCTGTACGTACAACGTTAAAGTATTCCATTTATGTACATTTAATTTCGTATTATCTCTTGAAAATACTTCCATTCTAATTGATATTAATTAAAAGCGAGCGAAAATACAAACTACAAGTTTCTCGTAAAAATTCTTTCGATTTCCGGAGTCCTATACTCTCTTAATCAATACTATCAGGTCGGCTGAATATTTGGTAGGTGACACAAACACGTTATAGATAAGAAATTATTAAAGTAATGCACTATTTTTATTAAACTTCGATTTATAAATTTCTAGGTACCTGCTTCGTAGGACAACAAAGCACTAGATCCCTTCTTCTCCACGTTCTGATACCCCAAATCCTCTATCAGTTCTTTGGCACCGTATTTCTTCTGTTCGGCATGTTTTTCTTCCTGCTACCCCGTCCCTCTGCCATCCCGGCTGTGGTTTTCACCTCTCTGCCAGCCTCGTCTACTTTTCGCCACCGCGGGAGCCTGAAGTCTCCTCTGGAGATTCAGCGACATCAAAGGACCGAGATCAGGAGGATCGGGATTTTTGCATGGGCGCATTATGTGTTAACAGCCAGCCTGACTGCTGGCCTCTTCTACGAATGGCTGTGCAGAGAATCATGGCTGAGAGCGGCTGAACCTTCAACGACACCCCAATACCCGCAGAAGCCTATCCTGCAGTTGTTTATATTGAAAATTGTGGTCACTCTGGGCGCGGGGATTTTATCCTCGTCTTGGATTTGGTGGCCCAAGATCATAGGGCTATGGAGGCGACTACTGCCTTGTAAGCAACCACCTTACAAGTGCCACCCTCCACTCACAGTAATGCATTGCTACGGAGGTGGATCTACAAGCCATATTTCACATCAGTTACATCCGTTAGGCCACTTGACGCCTGTACAGCACCCTCTTTTGCACGAAGAAATGGAGCACACGTTGGTTAGAAGTAACAAGAAGAAACATAAAAAGTATAGGAAGCATCACAGTGGAAGTGAAACTCAAGTTTGAGACATTGTTGGACTGAAGAGATTGTTTCTTTAAATATATTCTGAAGTGTCAGTCCCAAGGGAAGAACTAAAAATGACATACATTGCCCGGTAAACTTTTCCAAGAGACTGTTAAATACACGATTGGTAGTCGAACTTATAAACAGTCGGGCATACACTGTCCTCTCGACATGGGCACGCAGCGCGGGGCTCGCCGAATGCACAGCCAACAGCGGAGACGATTCCCAGGAGAAACCAGAGCCGTCTTAGCAGCACTGTAGGCTCTAGGGTAAATCAATGCAGCGGGGCCCTCGCCCACACATGGGAATACAAATGTTTTGTACTTGGAGGCCCCAACTATCATAGGGCCCTCGGCGACTGCCCAGTGTGCCTATGCCTAAAGACGCAACTGGGAGAATCCTCAGCGACATAAAGACGGCGGCCGCTTGCCCGAACACTCCAAGAACTGGCGGGCTACTGGCTAAGCGCTCGGCGGGCCCCGAACCGCGCGCTTATAAGGAGAGAACTCTGTATGTATATAGTTGTCGTACGATTGACCTGCCGTGGTAGTGCTAAAGGGTTTCAATATAAAATGACTAAATAATGAATAGTACACAGTGGAAACGTAGCAGCGTCGATACGGTGTACGTACACTAAGTTCCTGTGTAAACTTTTCTTATTCAAGAAGATGGGGGAAATTCTACTTTAATCACTAAGTATAGTGCTATATAGTAGCGGCGAAGTTTATCGAATTTTAATTTAAAATTTGAAGCAGGATGGATCTTATTCTTTACCAAAAATCCAGGTTAAGGAAATAATGTGATAAAGTATACGTCATCTCTGTGTGTGTCTGTGTGTGTGAATGATAACGTGTAGATTGATCTAAGAAATTATTTAAACTACTGAAACAGCACTTAACATTAGTGTAACGAATGACAAGGTAGGGAAGGGCTTCAAAACTGTTCAGGGATAAATACGCGTGTACTTTCTAAACGTTAGTATACAGGACAGTACAAACAATGTAAGGAGAAAACGAACGGTATACACGTTGATCCAAACTGATACAAGGAGCGTACAGCGTACACATGCAAATTTTTCATGATAAACCAAATTGAGGTATTTATCTTCTCGATATACATATGCACATGTTCATCATATTTTAAAATATATAATTTAATGATGACTTTCAACATATCTTATATTGCAACACACTTTCATTTTTAATACTTGTAAAACGACAAATAGGTGTGTAAATGACTTTCGTCGACGTGAGTATTGTTAAACTTTTGTGAGATATATTTTATAGTTTCGTTGATCATCAATTCCGAATTACTCGCGTAACTTTACGTTTGATCATGCTGTTACATAAATGATTTATATCTGGATATATACAAGTATATATCTAACGCCGACCAACACCTGAATGAAAATTTGTTCTAGTTTTACATAAATATACAATACTTACACACGATGTTTTATATTCTGTAAAATTTGTTTTGGATATTAAGTAAAAATAGTTGAAAATTAAACAGTTTATTTTGTTGTTAAATAAGAGAATTATCATTTTTTATAACTTAAGCTCAATCGTGATTTTATACGAATGAAAATAGTCTGAGAAATGGATATCATATAATTATATTGTTTAAACAGAAAAGTTTTTCTAAAAGCTGTGAATTCGCCTTCCAAAATCACATAATTTAAAAAAAATTCTTACGCCTAATAGGTCCCAAGATATTCCCCAAAATATGTTTTCGTCTCCCAACTTTGAGGGCTGTTTTCACCCCTTCCCGTCGAATAAAAAAATTATTCGTGCCTGTCGGATGAATTCCCGGCGAATAAAAAAATTATTCGTGCTTGTCGGATGAATTCCCGTCGAATAAAAAAATTATTCGTGCCTGTCGGATGAATTCCCATCGAATAAAAAAATTATTCGTGCCTGTCGGATGAATTCCCGTCGAATAAAAATATTATTTGTGGCGCTTCAAATAAAAACTAACTCCGGCTTATTTATATTTGACGAGTTTCGAATAAAATTTTTATCTTTTATTCGAGATCATTTTGTTATTTAAAATCATTTTTTGCCCATCTCTGCTTTAAGACGCCTTGAAAGCCTGAAACAGACGTCTTTGAGACGTCTTTAAGACGTCTGTGTGCTATCTGGGATGAAACATTTCTTCGCTTTTTCAATAGTTAGAAAAATAATAGCGTGAATACGAAGAAACCGTACATAACTACTGTATATATTAGCTTTGCGAGGCGAATTTCAATTATTAAGATTGTGCACGCGTAAACGCGACGGAGAGTAGAGAATTAGATTAAAATTGAGAAACAAAGACGGTAAAAGAATTCTACGATGAAACAATCGAACACAATATGTACAGTCAGTGCGTTTTGACAGGAACCTCGCATGCAATAAACAGCCACGTCGATTAAATCAAGATTAACGCTCGAATTGTATTCCTTAAACTACGGCCGGACATAGGGCACAGCAAATTTCTCTCCACAGCTTCAAAATCTGACCGATTTTTAAAGATTCATTTCGCCAACGCGGAAAACGGTATGTAACACAAAACAGTAAAATATTACCGTTGCATTACACATTGGATTACCCGAATTTAGGATCGTAATTCATTTCTGAAATTAACATTTTTAACTGTACGAATGCCCTATGTAAACAATATATTGATAACAATAACGCAGTTTTCATTATCACAGGTGATAAACAAATGGACTTTGTTTGAGAAAAATATAAAGATTCTAGTACCCACAATTCCTTTAAGTTTGAGGAGAGGCAAATAGGTAAAATTCTATTATTTAGCTTTCCATCTTATCTATATTCCATATAGTATACTTCAAATTACACATTACAGGTGAAAATTGAGTTCCTTTATGATAATACTTATTTCCCAACAATCGGAACTACGCAGATAATCCACTTATTTCTAAGCTTTAATTAGAAATAATTTCGGCAAAATGGCTACTGCCGAACAGAAAGATGCGCCAGCTAACAAGTTACCGCAATACATTGCCGGTTTGTCTGCAACCCTTGGAGCTTTGGCGGCCGGCATGGCATTGGCATGGACGGCTTCGGCAGGTGGTGATGGAGTACACCTAAACCCGCCGTACACGATGACAATTACCCCGACTCAATTTTCACGGATTGCATCGCTAACTACGCTCGGCGCTGCAGCGGTATGCATCCCAATGGGAATTTTCGTTGACGCGGTAGGAAGAAAATATGCTATGCTCATGATGGCGGTGCCCTTCACTGTAGGTTGGCTGTTCATTATTTTCGCCAATTCTGTAGTTATGTTTTACATTGGTAGATTCATCACTGGTGTCAGTGGTGGAGCCTTTTGCATCGCTGCGCCGATGTATACAGCAGAGATAGCTGAGAGCGAAATTCGGGGAAGTCTCGGAACTTATTTTCAATTGCTTCTATGTATAGGCGTTCTACTGTCGTACGTTCTGGGAAGCGTCATGAACATGCAAATGCTGTCCATTGTATCCGGCATAGTACCACTAATCTTCTTTGTAGTGTTCACGTTTATGCCGGAATCGCCAGTCTATTATTTAAAACGGGGAAACGAAGAAGCAGCCAGGCAAAGTTTAATTAAACTGCGCGGTGCTCACTATGACATCGAGGATGAAATACAGAGTCACAAAGAGGCATTAACGTCACCTGGTACTCAGGGAATATCTATCTTAACCATGTTTAAATCCAAAGCAGTTGTGAGAGGCTTTATGATCGCTTATGGTCTTATGATTTTCCAACAGTTAAGCGCGGTGAACATTGTTATATTTTATGCCAATGATATCTTCACCCAAGCTGGCAGTACCTTGAATCCTAGGTACGCCACCATTATCGTAGGCGCGGTGCAAGTGGTAGCTGTACTCATCAGCACAACGATCGTAGACCGCGTAGGCAGAAGGATATTATTGTTAGCGTCTATAATATTTGTCTGCTTAACGTTATTCATTCTTGGAGTGTACTTCTACCTTGCCGAGAATATGCCCGATGTCAGTAAAGGAATTTCGGGGATACCCCTAGTAACTTTATGCGGATTTGTTCTCATGTTCAATGTTGGTTTCGGTCCTCTTCCGTGGATGATGGTAGGAGAGGTGTTTGCGCCAGAAGTGCAAGGTCTGGCTGCGAGTAGCGCCGGTGTTTTAAGTTGGATGTTGGCTTTCGTGATAACCAGATTTTATACCGATTTGAAAGATGCAGTGCAGACTAGTGGTACATTTTGGTTTTACTCTATATGCAGTGGTATTGGAATTTTCTATGTATACTCTCGGATTCCGGAAACGAAGGGCAAGACTTTAACCGAAATTCAGAGGGAACTCGGTGAATAATAATTATCGCTTTTATTATAAATTGTTTAAAAATTCTCGGAGACTGATTGTAGGTTTTAAAAGATATTTTAAATTTTGTGCTCCCACTGGTTTATATAATTATACTCAGATTGTTCTAAAATTGTTTTAAAAGCGAATAGCATGAAGGAAAATATGTTGAAATTTATGCGGAACTCATGAGAAATATAAACATGATCTTGCAAAAAATGTTTAATGTCTTTAAATGTTTGAAGAATTAAACAAAGGCCACATATTATGTTAGTCAGCGGCTGTAAATATGTTGTTTACGATTATTGTTTATCTTTTAACTTTATTTTAATATCATTTCATCCTCCCATGATTATACTACATACACGGAAGTGTATGTATGTACATACTTATTGCGATAAGCTTGAGCTAACTTATAGCGAATTCGGTATCCTTGCACTGACCAGGGTTGCGAGGCGGTCCAGTACGCCGTGCTGGCATATATGACGTCACTTGGCTTGGATTGGCTTAGCGTTGGTATGACGTCACGGCGTCACCAACCAAATATAAGTGTTCCCCTTCTCCTACGCCGTACGGCCAAAGAGAAGATATGTACGACGTCATATCGGCCAGCACACCGCCATTTACCCAGTACAGGGTTGCCAGGCGTACTGGATAAATGGCGGCGTGCTGGCCTACATGACGTCATGCGGTGTAGGAGAAGGGGAATACTTATATTTGGTTGGTGACGCCGTGACGTCATGCCAGCGCCAAGCCAATCCAAGCTAAGTGACGTCGTGTACAGTGTTCACGGGAAATTCCCACAGGATTTCGGCCTCGCATCGTAGGGAGGAGGAACGCATGCGCGCGATGATGCGGTGACGTCAAACCAATCAACGCCAAGACGGAAACGATGGGAAACGAAACGGCGCCACCGTCAAGTCAAGCCGAACCAGCCAACCAGCGTCGCCGGGGAATCGGTTGTCGACGCTGGTTGGCTGGCTCGGCTTGAATCGACGGTGGCGCCGTTTCGTTTCCCATCGTTTCCGTCTTGGCGTTGATTGGTTTGACGTCACCGCATGCGCGCGGTGGTATTATGAGGAAAAAGTCAGCCTTATACATGTATAGCTTTTCTCCTTGAACCAAAGAGTAGGTATAATAAGAGGCGTCACTCCGGGCGGAATCTTTGAAGTCCTTGCTTGACCTTGGCATTTAAATTGGTTGTCTATTTCGAGCGGGATATTCAAATCGACTAAATGTACCTTACCGCAATTGGCTGATTATTGCCGAAGTTGACCCCGATCATTGCCGAAGCTTAGCGATCATTGCCGAAGCTTAGCGATCATTGCCGAATGGGCATTTAAATTGGTTGTCTAGTGATTTCCCTAGGTTATTTCTGTCCTTGTCGAGTGCCTCTTATTATACCTCCTCTTTGCTTGAGCGCCAATCTAGCGACCGCCAGAAGAACTAGAACGAAATAATCACAAATCCTCCAGGGGAATCGGAATACCTATTACACCGTGGTCCAAGTGTCCCCGAATGCTTATCTTTCTCGTTGGAAGCGATTGTTCGATAAGAAATATAATTTAAACTTAACCCAGACGCTACGTACGAATAAAACAGTTATAACGATGCGTTTTATACTAAAGTTTCTAAATTTAAACTTAAATAAGTAACCAAAAAAAGTTGAGACATATTTATATTTTTCACATTTGATTATTTAAAAAAAGATAAAAGTAAGAAATTTTGATTATTGCGTTAGAAATTGGAAATAAACTTCCACTATATTACATTTGATCAAGATTGCCGAGAAAGATAAACGAAGCTTTTCGGTGTAAAGTGTTTTGGATTAGGAATCAGGATAAATATTCAAAACCAATTTGTTAAGTAACATTATTATTATTTAACCAGATCACAGAAGTACGATTAGATTTAATACGGATTTCATAAACGGAAGAGAAATACAAAGATGCTCCATTATGAAGGATCATTGAAAAAGGAGTTCTACCGTTGGATTCTTGCACCTTGTATATTAATATTCATATATTTCATATTAGTCTTCTTCAGTATTTTTTCCCTTGTTAAGCTCCTGAAGTGCTGTGTCAATAACCTGTTTCCAGGTATCAGGTTCGTTTTCTACATACCATGATGTAACTACATCAAGAAAGTGTATTTGCTTCTCGGTGCATTTTTTGCATCTTGTCGCAATGATTTCGGGAAATCTTACTGAAAGAAATACAGCAAAGGATTATTTCCAAAGTATTGTTATAATTCGTAGAAACAATCAGATATGGTTAATTCTAAATTGTAATCTGGTTAGTGCGATGTGAGTCGAATGTTATTTATCAATATTTCCTTGCTTACTGAAAAACGTGTATCACACTTTACATATACATGTAACTACTCTAAATATTCGCATCCGTTTCCATGATGCGACAAAGCGTTTCAAAAAGAAACACTGTACTTTTATTTACTCCGTGGTTGTAGCCGAACTCGACACGAAATTATTAACCTACTGCTACTGTAATATCCAGTGTTGCCTCCGTAAGTGGTACATTTCGTGATAATCTGCCATTCCCACTACTGTAAACTCTCGCTATAGGCGCGCGCACGAGACTGGCGGCGAGCGCTTAACGCATAGCGATGACGATTCTGAGCCGCTGACAGCGCGAGAGACAGCGAGACAGAGCGTAGGCGCGTGAAAGACGAAGCGGGACGAAGTACCATGCTTTCTCCCTTTCGTAACCGACGGCAACGTCGCCTCGACACTTTCGTCCCCGCCCGCTCGCTCTCGGATTCTCTCACTCATATTATCACTCATAGAATCACGAAATGTATCGCTTATGGAGACAGCACTGTACATGGATATATGTAATTTAGAATTGAATTATAACGTGCACAAAATAATTTTGCATTTAATTATTTATATTTATGTAGGGGTAGCCTGAATAATGCATGCAAAGTAATTTAAATAACCACGAGAGACAAGGTCGAAATAAAATTAGGCTTCTTTGTTTTTAAACATGATTTCGCCTTTACCTATACTCCTATACATATTCATATCCCACGCATTAATTTATGTGAAATTGTAATTGAAAAGTATGATGAACACCCCTGTCATCAATCCTGGATTAACCAATAAGCAAAATAAGCACGTGCTTGGGGCATCAGGAGAAAGGGGGACAGCATAGAAATTTTCTGAATTTTAAATTCGAACTTTTGTTGGAACACTTCTTATTGTTAGTCAAATTATAGGAAATGCTTAAAAAATCGTACATTGCATTGAAGTGATCACTGAGGGGCCTCAAAATCTTTTAAATGCTTAGGGCCCCCTTTATCCGGCCCTGCCTGTCATTTATTAATGGTACTCGATTGAAGTATTACAATAATTTAATTTGCACATAAAGATTTTTTTTCATACCACATTATTTACTCGGTTTGTATGATTTTGTTCAAATTTAAGAACACTTATTGCATACCTACCCGATATCATAAATAATTATTTTTCATTCGTATCGGTCAAAGGAAATCGAGTTACACATGAATCTACTAAGTTAGTGAATTTTAAATCGGTACAACAGCGTCGATAAATGAAATTTTACAACTTAATTAATTATGGGAAAACCAAATTATGGCAGCGCAGTTTCTTGTCTATTAAGCATTATTCAAAAGTGCCCTTACCTTTGAAATATTTCGCATCAGCAGTGACACAAGGCCCCGTTTCCAAGTAACAGTTTAAATATTGATTCCTGAGTTTAGGATTTGCCAAAATTTCGTGCACATCGATGTCATCGTATTTTGAGGTGTACTGTTCTTCTTCAGCAAACACAAGTACTAAAACTGTCGTCAGCAGGACTGCCAGCAGCGTCACAAATTTTCGATCCATTTTCAATTGAAATGACTGAGCTACCCCAAAAAAGTAAACGGAAACAAAGATGTATTAAAACTTATATTCCAATTCGCACTAATTAATGTTCAGAATTAATCCAATAGAAATGACGAAAGTAATTTTCATCTGTAAATGTTATCTGTGACAGAAGTTACAAATTTATATTAATTTGGACTGCACTTAATTGTCATATAAAATTCGAAAGATACAGGAGAATATTAAAGGTAATTGAGAAACTGCTATGTAGAATGAAATAGATATTTTACTGTTGCTAAATGTCCAGGAGCACCTGAAGCACCACTTCTGTTCGATAGAATTTACAACTCTGCTGGATGCTGCGAAAGATTTTAGTATTTATAGCTACCGCGACCCAGGTAGTAGGATAAGAGATTAAATAATTCCGTAGACATTAACAAATACATACATACTCTGGAGAGGATTCTGTGTTACGTATAAACCGTGCTGGAAATATTGTTACTGCTAAGGCCCTACTGGGAGGTCCAAACATTTTTGTTTATGAAATAATTATTCTAATAATAATCAATTAATGCAATTAAACAAATCGATATTACATATATATGTAAAGAAATTCTTAAAATGGTTTGACAATTCATTGTTTTTTTGTATAACTTATGTTCTTCTTATTTCATTGTTCTTATTGTTTTCCTTTTTTTTCCTATTGACCACTCTCCAATATCCAATATTTGGAAGGGCTTGTTAGTAAGGCAAATAATGAAAAAAGTAAAATTACACCTACACATGCGTGTACATAAAATATTGAAAATGAATAATAATAATAATAATAATAATAATAATAATAATAATAATAATAATTTTAATAATAATAATAATAATAATAATAATAATATTTATTCGGTTTCACAGCTAAGAATTGGGATTGGTTTACAATTTCCTACTACAGTTGAAAACGACTATTTCACGTATCGTTGAAAAACATACAATTTCTGAAATATTATAGAGTTCCACGAAAAAGGAAAAATATTTATTTCGAAGAACAGTGAATGAATATTATAATAAATTAATGGATATTCATAAGCCCCACTCGTATGTAAAATAGTATCTATGCTCTACAATTTCCCAGAAAAAGATATTGATGTAACAGATGTATCCTATAATAAAAGTCAATCTGCATTTGTTAATGACTTTTGACATCTGAGTACACTAACCGATAATTATTAAATGAATAAATCAGAGTACGTAAGTCCACGCAATGTGTTATGTAACCCTTAAAAAAAACTGTTTACGTATTTCCTTAAAGAGTATAATTTCATGTGTCGAATCAAATGACGGTCGAATTCCTGCAATAAAGGGATCCGCGTGCAGCGGTGCACGCGGGTTGCCTGCTCTTAGGCATATCTTTAAATGCTAATAGTTATTATTAGCGTTAGTTAACGAATCAAGCCTCAACCGCAATATCGTTATTCTTGATTTTCGTCTTATTTTGGTGTCCACAATCACCCCTTGAATTTTCTCTAAGCAGTAATCGAACACCTCGTACTAACTTGAACATTAATGCACAGCGCCGCGTTGATCGCCCAGCTTGCGTTCGCGGCCCACGTCTTTTATAAGCATATTTACTATGTTAGTATTTTAGGGCTGTAATTACTATTTGAATTACTAAATTGTAATTGAGTATTTCATGGTGTTAAAATAGTACTGAGAAATTATAATAATTTTGAATAGATTAATAATTGTTTGTAAAATATTTAATTTATTGTATATTAAGCATTCAATGATCCTTAAATGTATGATACTTGGTAAAGTATTCTTCTTTGGGTAACGCTACAAAGTATAAGTTATGTAACGCATTGCATGAAGGGTAAGGAGAAAAAACAGGAAATGTCACAAAACAGCTTTCTCGAGAAAATTAAGTTTTAATACTTTAGTCCACCACTAAAGAAGCAAGGTGCAATGAATTTTATTTCCTTATATAATTTTCTTCTTAAGGCCTTACATACGTCTAGCAGCGCCAAAAATGCGCTAAAAGAAATTTTTTTTTTAGTAGGGATAACAATAGAAATTAATAAAAATAAATAGTACACATTGTTTATTGGTATTTAAACTTTATAAAAAATTTTATTTTACTTAATTTTTACAAAAATTACCTTAATTACAAAAGGCCTTAAACAATCTCTTGTTTCGCCTCGACGAGACGGACAATCATTTTCACTAATTCACCATTTTTCATTTTGCAGGATTAAAAGTTGTAACGTTGATTTGCGACGAAGGTTCGGGCAATGGATCAGCGATTCAAAATTTATAAGCGGATGCGCGGCAAAATTACCTACTTAACAATATGGAGAGTCGATGGTATTCTTAAGGAAATACCATAGGTATATTTGAAATTGCAGGTTTGGAATTTGGATAGGAGCCCCCACAGCATACTTCGTTGCAGCAATATGTTGCAGGAACGTTCCCGTGTAATATTGCACACGGGCGGACATAGAGATATTGCTGCAACGTTGCTGCAACAGAAGTGTGCTAAACTCTATTTCTGAATGGTAATACAGTTTTCTCAAGTTTTTCCCACTTTATTTGCATAAAAGGCCTTCACAGTGTTACAAAAAAGTAATATAAATATGTATGCAGAAATGAATGCTAATATAATATTCTATTATTATCTCTAAGTACAATAGTATAAAATAAAGTCCCCGGTAGACGTCTGGTTGTTTGTTCGGGCTAATCTTGAGAACCACTGGATGGATTGTGATGCGGTTTCCACAGTTTTATAGAGCATTTCTCGGGAAAAGTTTACGTATATGAAATATTAACCTACGGCAAGCGGAAGCCGAGCAGTGACGATTTTAGGGAAGTATTCGTCGAAAATGTTCTATGGGGTGGAGAGGGAACCAACCTTGGCGTCGATTGGCTTGACGTCACGGCGTAATCACGCGCACGCGTGGCGTGTTCCCCCTCCACTGCGGAGACACTTGGGTGAACTATTCCCTGGCATCGCCACCGAACTTCAGGGATGCCAGATTGAGCAGAATTCCGTTATTTGGGCTACTTTTCCAAACCAACTGGCGCTCAAAAATTGACGTTGGCGATTAGCGTCTGAATTCGGCTACATCGACCATGGTTGCTTTGACCGAAATTTCGATATTTGGGCTGCCCAAGGCCAAATGGAAGCCCTTTTGAGAATTAGAATTCACACAACTAATAACTCTTATTGGTGTAGAAACCAGGGATCGAAAAAGTTCTCGGACCCTCGTTTTTTAAAAATTCTGTTAGAACTTATTTGTTTCGATTCGGAAAATATCTGTTTCTGTGGAATTTTTAATGAAACAAATGCTACCTTCAGGAACTTCTTTAAAAAGTGTTCTCATGGAACAGATATTTTAGAACCTATATAATAAAAGTTCCATGGAAACAAGTTACATTAGAACATTTATTAAAAAAGTTTTCAAAAGATAAAGAAAAGTACTCAACTATTGAAGTTTATATTAAACGACCATAGATGTAATTTAAGTTCTACAAACCTAAACAATATTTTGCTCGTAAAATTAAATTAAATGTAAAATTAAATTAAATATTCTTGACTAGATCTCTTCTGTTCAATACTTGTTATGAAACCATTAATTATATTATGATTTTTATACCTTTTATTAAATAAACATTTGAAGAATATGATATTATATTGTTAAATAAAACTCGTACCTAATAGTTTAGTACTTTTCTTTATCTTATGAAAATTTTTTTAATAAACGTTCTAATATAACTTGTTTTCATGGAACTTTTATTATAACGATTCTAAAACATCTACGTAGGTAAGTATTACATATAAATAACAAATTCAAAATATCAATTTAACTGTATGAATTATTTAATATTCTTGTAGTACTATCCATTGAATAGTATTTAGTGTTTGTTACAACGATTGAGAACTTTTTTAATATCGGTGAACAAAATATCTGTTCCTGTTATACAGAAATTTTTATTCTTATATTTTATAAGTTCCATTCCAACTAGAACTTTTATTTTCAAGAACTTTTATTTTATCGGTTCTTCTGAGAACTTATAATGTGAGAACATTTTTAAAAAAGTTCCGCGGCATTTGTTTTAAATGGAACCTATTGAAAAGTTTCAGAACTTTTTCGATTCCTGGTAGAAACTTCAATATCACGAAAAACGTGATCTCTAATTTTAAGTCCGATATTATTTATAATACTTATGACAAAGAAAATGATGCCGAAGAAGCGTTAGAAACTTTTGGTGAATTCGACAATGCTTCTAGTATCTTCTAAGTGCTTTTATTTTATAAAACAGTTTATCATTGTTGTGTGAAAATGTTACTTTTAATTTTCACATCAGTTTTATTTAAACTTCTTTTTGTCCAAATAAAGTTTATTTGTTGTGTCTAAAAGAAATACAGAAAACAGTTCCAGAAAATATTTAAACGTCCTTTTCATTCAAGATATTTGAATTTTGGCGCTTTTGGGCTACTTTCCCTGCGCGATCTGGCGGCTCGACATTAAAACCATCCGGCAACCCTGATTAGCTCGCATAAACAGACCGGCTACCGGGTATACCTACTGTTGATTGGTAACAGCGTACCGGGGACTTTATTTTATATTATGCAGAGATACGTACTTATATAATTTCACGCGCAATCATAACAATTTTATGCGCATCTATCTTGCGCATCACCAAGTTCCTTCTAAATACTGTTGATGGTCATTTGGAATGATTCACCAGTGGTCTCCGTAAATTACTACTTACGTGCATCTTCATGCCTAAGTAGCTGACAATGAATCATAACGATCTCCTGTCATATTTGTTCGATGTTGAATTCGATTACCAATTATGCAGCGTAATCGTTGAATGACCAGCCATTTTTACATTTTTCTGTTCAAACACGAAACAGTTAATAGGGTAATCGTGACTCGCGTGAATTTAATTTAATCGCGACTCGTGTTACTTATAAACCGATTATTTATCTAACTTCCACTGCAAAATAACCATATTACTTTCACATTAAACGCATATTGATTTAGTTCTAATGAAAGGACATAAAATCATGATACGACATAATGCGCAGCGTATAGTAACTCACAAGGTTTATTTATAAATACGCTTTCTAAAATTTCACTTTATCTATAGAATATAACCTTAAAATTCCCAGTTCCATGGAGTCGGAGGAATTTTTCGTATTATTTATTTCGTATTAAAAAATATTTAATGTACCGTTCACCTCGTTTCGGAAGTAGGATGAAAGTAGGTGTTTATTCCGAATAACATATCTTTCACCAATCGGACTGGTACAAACCGAGAGGAAACAGTACCAACATCTAGATTTGAATTCGGTAACAATAAATTTCTGTACTTTACGCGGAGAGTATGAAAAATAGAAAAATAAGTAATACTTCAAAATAACACTCTTTTTCTGGGTTGTATCTTTTAGTCCCTTTACATGAAAACATACACCAGTATTACAAATGTACATAAAGGAGGATTCATACTAAATGCACACGTACTTCACACTAATTACGTTCACTCTTATTTCGTATTGCCACACGCAGTAGGAAAGCAGCGATAAAAAAAAAAGTGCACGAAACGCTTTCTACGTTAAACTCGTCCCTCTACGATTTCTGTCGACTAGGTCCTCGTCGTAATAATTTGGAATTGTAATTGCAAACCACTGGGTTCATTGTTACTGTTAAGTTTTATTAGAAAATCTCTTTAAATTATACATTACGAAACCACCGTTTCCCCCATTGTAAATATTAGATTTCAAACGGAAAGATAAATTAGCGATTCGACGGAAGTTAGAATTTGAAATTCCACACCTAAATGACTAGTTCTGAAAACGATTTGAAGTCACCCGCGCACCTTGGAATAATTTAATATCGACAAATCCGCCACGAAATATAATAAAGAATATAAAAAAAAAAGTAATAGTAATACACACGATGCAAGGAATAGTTCTGACCTACACTCTAAATCTGCTGTATTAGTAACGTATGCTTTCAGATGGCAATTGCTCGATCTCTTCGACTCTACATCGTCCCGCACATTCAGAGTTTCCCGAATTCTAAAATAACGCAAACCTTTCTCGAATTAAAAACCTATCAGTTCGTTCTTGTTAATCAGAATGCATTAAAATAGAATGTAACTTCTCCGACGAAATAACGCGTTAATATGTTGTATAATGGTAAAAAAATCGTACATTCATGATTGCTTTAAGCAAGAGAAATTGGAAAAGGAGCACGAACATTTTGAACAATTATACTGTAAAAGTAACGGAATACTGATCAATATTGTGCATGATCTAAATGATTACAAAGTAGTGTCTATGTGATTCAATGGTATTTATATATATATATATATACATATATATACGTAATAGCATATATATATATGTCTCCGATCATTTACTTTCAAGATTTACGATTCCGGAAAAGTATCTAAATAAATATCAACGTTACTCTTTCTCTTATTACTTAAAAAATACAATTATGGCATCGCATTACGGCTGATCATCTATCCAAATTAGAGTCCCTCTCAGCGTTCTTATATTAAATCGTAATTGTTGCAAGGCTTTCCGTCGTCAGAGGAAGCTTATTCTTTCCAGTCTTTCTTAATCTCAAACGACCACTCCCACTTCAGATGTTCATGCTTGTCATCGTCAGTGAACAAGGAGCTTACACTATAGGAGCCGCGCGCCATCACCCCGGCCGGCGCGTCTTCTGCCGGCGTGGTGTACGATTGCACTTCCGTCTTCGGCGGATAAGAGCCGACCATGTGCATCATCTTGTCCACTGGAATTGCAACAGAACCATCGATTAGCATCCGACCGCGCGTGCATCTCGTCGGTCGTATAAATACGAAATTATTAATGTTACCTGTGACACCTAGCAAGGTAAACATTAAAGAGAAACGAAATACAGCGGTTTAATTTCATCATTTCCCAACCGAATCGCGGATTCGGAGCTCTACGCTAACGGCGATAGCGGCTCTCGATCGGCGCTCGATCGGCGCTCGATCTTTAATAATACGGCTTACCCGGCACACCGACGCGATACGTCTTCTGGACGTACTTCAGGCCGTGCACGATCTCGCGCTGCACGACGAAGTCGATCCTAATTCTGTAACTAACGCCCTCCTTTATCACGAACGTGTGCTTCTTCAGCTGGGAGATGTCGCCCGACAAGTCCAGCTCCATGTCCGGCCGATCCACCACGCACAGCGCCAGCTTCTTTACTATCACCTTCCTCGGGTCGCCTGGATCTACGGAAAGTCGTGACGTTACTATTTCGTTTACCGGTTCTAACGAATTCTCTCGTTAGGCGGAGAAGGATACACAGACCTACGACGATACCGCCGGACTTCGCCTCGCCCAGCAGCGTTTCTTTGTATTTGCGTAAACTCTCGTCTTCCTTGTCCGCTTCTAGGATCTGCTCTATCGTCTTCTCCGGCGGAGGCTTGTAGTTGGACTCCACCTCTATCTCTTCCTCCGTCGCGTCGACGTGGTCCGGGTTGGGCTCCGACATCGCTACGGCGGCGCAAATGCATTATTAAGCTATTGGTAATTTACGGTCTCGTAAAATTGTGGTACAATGCATACAATACGTGTATTGTTTATTGTATTTCGTTAGGCTAAACATTCAAGGCGGTTATCGCAATAACGAATTACTCGTGGACCCTAGAAGAAGTTAGCATAAACATAATTCGCAGCGGAGGATTTTTAAGGCGTGTACGCACGGAGTAGTGAATCTTCGGAAGGATATCCAGGAATTTTCAATCAATAATCGATTTTCAAAATCCGGCGCACACGTATACATAATGCACACACATCGCCGGATGGATATTGTTTCTACGGAATATTTTTGGAACGATCGAACGCTGGAGAATTGCGATGTGTGTTTCGCTTTCTCGCGCGGGGTTTCGCCGTACAGGGATCGGCGGGAAACGGACAGAAGGCGAGGGATCGCAAAATAACGGGGCGAAACGGGGAAATGACAGGAAGGTAAGAAATGTCCTGGGCGAAGCTTTTGATAGCGTTAAGAAACGATCGGTAAGTAGATGGTTATGTTTCGGGCGGGACTTAATAATCGGATGGCGCACTTACCGTAATTATAAAATAGCTAAGGCGAGGACTGAAAAACGAAAACCTGTACAGAATTTATTGGCAATTTCTTAATCCTGTTTGCTACCCCTCTATGATTCGCTTCTCAAAGCGGAAGACATGGACAATATGGCGGCCCCAAAAGGGCGGGTACTTCCTGTTCTGATAGCCATTCAAGGTTAACTCCGCTACTCGCCCGACTTCTTAACGTTTCTTTCGTTAAATATAAATCATCCCCCAAGTATTCACGAACGTACAACGCTTCCCGATTCGTTGAACTTCGAGTTCCACCACCTTTCACTTCGCAAACTTAATTACCGAACTGGAAATTTCTGAAACTTTGTACCCTTCGAAATCGTGCGACATTTCCCGCGCGTTCGTGCATCAGCGATTATTTCTGGAGATTTCAGATAACGCACGGCGATACCGTCGATCAGCAGATAACAGTGTTGACCCTGAATTTCTGCCGGAAATTATAAAGATCTAAAACGACTACGTGACGCTTGCCTTTTCCAGTCACTAATTAACGGATCGAAAAGAGAAGAATATATATACGAAATGGTTTTCGCCATTTAGTATATTTATTTTGGATACCCGAGTCTGTTCTTTATCGAGATAGCTAGTACATAAGAATCTCCCTACGAAGCCAATGTGTGCGTTTATTAACGTTTACTTGTATTATTTATTCATTTCAGTTATTACTTAAAATATGTTGACAATGTTCCAAAAGCGCGTCTATATCCGTTTGGTTCCTAAAATTCGTTTTACAATTCTGAAGCTTATGGTAGAGTAGCTCCGGATGCACTTTCGCTAATTCCTTTAAACTACCTAGAAAATAAGTCCTGCGTAAATACGATATTACATCGCGTTGCGGTATTAATTTAAATCGTAATTACCTAGTACAAATTTTTGAAACTGGCCGTCTGGATCGTCTAAATAAATTATGGCCGTGGTGTACAGCACGTCTACGTGTCCTTTGTTGAATTGCAAGTCATAATTCTCCGGCACAGCGTCCCACACTTTCACCAGAACTTCTAACGACGCTAGTCTAACATCGTCGCATCCGTCGTCGAGCCGTTTCAGTAGCACCGGATACAGTTTGTGTACATACTCTTCGGCGAGACGGTGGGACCGTTTCCTAATGCCGATTATTAAATACATGGCGCGTAAAGAATACAGTCTGCTCTTCTTAGAATTATCGTCCGCGAGGCTAATCAAAATCGGGATTATTTTCTCGAATATTAAAGACATATTTTCCTCGGTAAAATGTTCAGCTGCGTCTGGCGAAGCGTCGTTTCCGTAGCTTTCTAAGAAAGCACATAGACAGGATATCGCGGCGGTGCGAATGGCTTCGGCGGCTCTTCCCGCGGTCCAAATTAATCCAGGCAGTATACAGCCTTCCAGAAATTCGTTAACGAATTTTCTGTCTATAGATGCGTTTGGAGATTCTCGATTGAAAAACACGGATAACGTAACGAAATGTTTCAATCTCAGTTCGGGGTCGACGTCGCTCGTCAATGTCTTTTTTAGAATTGATAAGATGAAGAAAAGATTGATGACATGGTGACCGAAAATGCTTCCGACGTGGGCCAAACATGTGCAGAAAATTTGCGACTCGGGACAATGGACCGTCCATGCTTTACAGTCGGAAAACGACGAGATTAACTGCCCTATATGTTCGCGATACAGTTCTTCGATATTATCGAAAGAACTAACGTCTGCGAGGGTGTTTAATAACTCTTTCGCTTCCGTTTCCGTGGAGTACTCCTCCGCCATCGATAGAACGGTGAATATCGCTACAAATAAATCCCTCGATATAACTTGGCAGTCCTACAAATTTTTAAGCGTGTTATTAAAAAAAGAAAAACGAAATTTAAAGAGTATGTACACTCGAAACGCAAGCAGCAAACCTTTTTGCAGACTACGATTAAAGAACGACAGCAGGAAAGTATTTGCCTCTGGTATGCTGTCCTTTTGCTTTGGCAAATGTGCGATTGCTGTAGGAATTTCCCGATCTCTTCCAATAACGGAACCAGCGAGCAATCCTCGCTATTTCTTAGAATCGCGGAGAATACTCTCAAATGGCCGGCGGTCGGAGTTTCTTCGAGGGTAGGAATCATTAAGCGGCAATAAGTTTTCGGATGCACGAAATATCCTAAATACTCTGCTGCCCTCTCTACGTTTTCTACAACTCTGTTGTCATTGTCGTTGCAAGCCCTATCGAACGATTTATTTATTAGTTAACGTCACACGTGGTCTACGCTGGTTCTGATAATTTACCGATACATAGCGGGCAAGAGTTTTCCGACATGCTGTGTTACTTCTTCCTCTACGTTTAAAATAAACACGCAAAGCAACTGCGCGGATCGCACCCTTATGTCCGCCATCCAGTCTCCTAATTCCGCGTTGATTCCCATTATCAATTTGCTGAAGGTCTGCTGCGCTATTACGCGGCATCCCAAATTCGGTCTGGTAACTGCGGAAGATTTATTATAATGTAAACGACAATTGCGATACACTCGCGCGACTTACCGTTAGGATAGTGGCGAGGATCTTTGGTAAGAAAATCCATCTTATCCTTAAACCTCTCGTCGGTTTGATTTTCTTCCATATACAATTGTCCCGCGGCGTCCCAAGCGTTCGCGGCTTTCTCTCGGATATCTTTCAACTCGTCGTGAAGGCCTGTTAAAAGCAGTGGAAGGATTTTGTACCACCAACTGTATCGATCTTTCAGCTTTAAAAGCCAAGAACCTGCTACCTCTATCACGGCTACGAAAAATGGGAAAGAAATTTAATATTTTAAAGTTTAGAATTATAGTTAATATTAATAATAGGAAGTAACGAAGTACCTGCTCGAACAAGGCCGTGTTGATCGAATAATCGTTCTGCCAACGGTGTAGCTACATCTTCTACAGATTTACTGTTTCCATATTGAATCAAGTCTCCTATTGTTTCGATCGAAGCGATTCTAACTCTATAATGTTGGTGCGCGAAATTGCCTAAAATCGGCTTCACGAAGTTCTCCGACTGCGAGTAAAAGTGGCTCGGCAAATTCTTGGCGAACTCGGACACGCAGCGGCAGCTTTCCCGTTTAACCAGCGGATAATTATCCGCCACGGTGCGCACCAAGATCTTTACCAAGTCATCGACGTACGACGCCAGCAAGCTGTTATACTTCGATATAATTATTTTTAATAACACAACGCACTTCAATCGGACTTCCTCCGAAGTCTCTATTTGCTCGTGAGAACCTAATCGTCTGGATAAAATGGGAAACAAGTACATAACGTATTTATCGTCGGGCGTTGACTTAGATATAAACAATTTCATAGCTTCTAGCGTTCGATCGCGACAGATTTCTGCGGGATCGTTCAGAATTCTCAATAGAAGCTTGCTTATAACGTCCCAGAATTTCAGAAGCTCACTCTCGGATTGCGGCGACTCTAGAATATCAATAATCTCTTTCAAGCCTTTCACCCTTCGCTTCTTCTCTTCCGAATGCAGCAGAACGCAAATCCTCGTGAATACATAATTCCGACTTTCCTCGCACATCTTTCAAGAATCTGCAAAATCAGGCTCGAAGACCTGGTCGTAACTACCCTTGTAACTTGTGTATTCCCATGGCAACATTTTTATCGATTCAACTGTTTCAAGCTTCAATCCGGATGTTTATTAATCGCGAGCTACTTGTTACAAAGGAAATGAAAGAAGCTACTCTAATTTCTTTTAAATTTACGTTATTATTTTTCACTCTAGAATAATATATTCACAGGTATTCTCACATCCGGAAATGCACTTATTATTTTGCGCATAAGAAGAACAGATATTGAAGGTCGTAGCGTCGAGCGGAAATTATAATCAAGATCTAATATTCATATATTACGCAGGCTCAGCGGGCAGTACCGTCTTTACGCATGAGCACACTGGGCAGTCGCCAGGGGCCCCATGATAGTAGGGGCCCCCAAATAAAAAGTGACCAGGCGTCCCGCATTCTGGTTTAGGCCCGGTGCAGACGAGCGGTTTGCGACAGTTCGCCGCCGCGGCAATTTGCCGCAGCGGGACGCGCGTGAAAATTTTCTAGCAGTTCACATGAGCGGTTGTGCAACGCCACGACTCGCGTTCTGCGCTTTCTTTTTCGTCTATGTTTATGGGTTTGAGAGAGACATTTTCTTGCGTTAAATAAACGCAAAACGCTCGTGTGAATTGCTTGTATATAAAACAATGTACTGCTTCGCCGCTTCGCGGCAGCGTTCATTCGCGGTGAAGCGGTACGTGCGTTCGTCAAAACGAACGCAAACATGCCGCCTGGTAGCCGCTCAAATTTGCGTCCCGTGTGAACTGGTTCATATAAATCTATGTTCTGCCAAAACGCGGCGGTAATTTGCCGCGGCGGCAAACTGCCGCAAACCGCTCGTCTGCACCGGGCCTTATACTCCATTCGCGGATCTGTTAACCTTTTTTTTTTTGCTTAGCCCGCATTACAGCAGCAAATATGTGGTCACTTCACCCAAATACGAAACATTTTTACTCGCGTGGGTGGGCAGGGACCCTATTGCATTGCATTGCCCCGGGGCCTACAATGCTGTTAAGACGGCTCTGCCAGCGGGCAGGGAAATATACGCGACAGAGAAACCTAAATGTACAGGAAATTTTGAAACAATTCGAGCATCAACTTAACTTAAAAGACTAGCACGATATCATTCCCGAGCAATTGCGTTTGGAGCAATGAACAGAATTTAGCAGATATGCTCCGAGCGTGGCCCCCGAATACGGATGCTCTACGTATATTTAAAACACATCGCTTTATTGTACTGTTTAATCTTCTAAAGTGACATTTTTAAATAAATATGACATAGACTCTTTGTTGTGAATACGCCTAATAGCCTCTGCCAGCAAAACACTGATATCGACAGTCTTTATTTTCGGGCACTGCATCTTTTGGACATCGTGAGGCACCGTATTTGTTACGACGACCTGAAAATGATCGTAAGAAGCTCAGATTTTTTCGGGCAGATTTTCACACATCATTCGTTCCCTACACAATTCGACGTGCGTTACGAAAAACAGCACGTTTAATCGTCGTTGTCACGAAAACTATCGCGTTTCGGTTTTCGCTGCGGAAACTAGCATGTTTGAGCGACTTGCGACGAAAAGCAGCACATTTGGATGGTTGGCTACGAAGCGTCGAGTGCGTCACCTTAAATACCTTCCGACGCGATTTTTATTCAGTACTAGGTCGGTAATTTATTAAACATTAAAATTCCCTACTTAAATTACGTAGATTAAAATGTTCATACGTGTTTTCTTTCGGAGATTAGACGGAGTTATTATTTATCGAACAATATTTTCGAAAGTCGAATTCTTCCGACGCGAAATGCACTTCAACAATTTGAACTAATCACGCGCCGAGGCGTGATAGTTTCCGCAGTATAATCCGAAACAGGATAATGCGCTAGTTTTCGCGGCGGAAGACCAAACGTGCGAATATTCGTCAGAAACGATGGAACGTGCTTCTTCGCGTGCCAACCCGAAACCCGCTGTTTCACGTAAGAAAACTGAAACGTGCTGCATTTCGTAACGCGCGTCGATATCAAGTCTCGGTTACAAATCTCGCGCGGGACGTCGCTTCGAATTGTCATTACCTCATCGATCGGCGATTCTTCTATTAATCTCGGAGCATCGGAGCTTAGAAGACCGTGCGTGGCTAAAACATATATTTTACATGCACCCCTTTCTTTAAGAACTTCTGCTGCAGCAACGTACGACTGAACGTCGTCTATCATATCGTCCTGAAGTTAGGAAGTCCGTTTAGTACGATATACCCTCCGTTCCGTTAGCGGTACATTCGTCTTTACATACCACCATGATCGCTATACGCCCGCCTACGTCGCCTACGACATTAATCGGCGGCTTCTCCTTCGCCGGGTGCATCGGCACGCCGACCCCGACTTCCATCGTTCGCGACGCCAAGGCGGGCGGCGAGTAACGCCCGTCGTTCATGTCCGACTCCGCTTCTCGCTGCTCGCCGTGGATCACCGCTATGCCCAGGCGCAATCTCTCCGCGTAGCTGGTCGCTTTCTTCGCGCTGCCGGGATTTCTCGCGACTATCACCGAATTATGGTAATCCGGAATCTGGTCGGAAAAATAATCGGTAGTTAGAAACGAGACGGCAATTATGATCCTCTCGGATAGCATCGCTCGCGTACGCATTCTTGTATGTATTGCAGCAGGAAAGGACTGGCGCGTAGATTGTCCACCGGAACGTCGAAGAACCCCTGTATCTCCTTCTGATGCAGGTCCATCGTGATGATGTGGGTCAAGCCGCTTTTGCAGAGCATCTTCGCCAGCAGCTTGGAGACTATGCAGCCGCGCTTGCGCATCTTGCATTGCTTGGAGTAAGGTAAGTATGGAATGACGCCGACGATGTTTCTCGCCGAGGAAGTCTTGCACGCGTACGCCATGATCAACAGCTCCATTATGTTGTTATTTACATCCTTGGTGCCGGTCTGTATGATATAGAGATCCTTGCTGCGCACCGAGTCCCCGATCTCGACCATGGTCTCGCGGTTCGATTTGTGATACACGGAACATCCTCCGTGCTTAACACCTAGTCGGCTTTAAATCAGAAACGATTATGTACGAGGGATTAACGAGAGACCAAAGTGAGCGCGTTGGTGGATACTCACTTGGCGATGAGATTAGCCAACTCTGGATGAGAATTACCAGCGATAAGTACGATATCAGAGGATACAGGTTTGTCCATATTATAATTGCTTCTAAAAGCTGAATGGAAACACGAATTAACAGAGGAATCGATGTAATTTAATTAAGGGGAAGGCTGTTAATCGGAGTCCCTTTGTTGTCAACGAACGGAAACGAGTTACGAGGTTCGGGGAACGAACAGTCGCGAGGAATTAACGTGATAGATGTTCGGTAAATACCTTGGGATTTGAGCAGTTACGTTAGTGGATTAAACATTAAACATTAAACGTTCGTAATAAATTGCGTATCGTGAAGTGTTTCGCATCTCTGCTTTTACGTGTTTATATGGAGTAACGTGTCCGTGGCATTGTTAATTAAACGTTACTAACTATTTCATTCAAACGCACGAAGCACTGAATTCGATCCGACTTCTTCGGGCTCCGTGCTTCGTGGCTTCGTTTACGTCAGTTTACGTTACCCTTGGTCGATTTACTGCCTTGTTGAAGTTGAACAGCTGCTTGACTCCAGGAGTGCCAACTGCTCGCATAAGGAATCAGAATTGTCACGTGACCCTGTTGCGCGATTCAAGTGGGGTTTTCGATTAGACGGCGGGTCCGTGCCCGCGGAGTGCTGAAGCCAGGGGGCAGAAACTAAGATAGGAACTTCCGGAATAGCGTTTAGACAGGAAGCAGCAGGCTTTCATAATTTAGGTGGCGTTGCTGTCGCGGTATAGTTGTGTTTGTATCTGTACATACACGTTGGCTTACGCACACTTCTGCAGCTTACGCTTGCCGCCGTTTACCAACGTTTACCAAATGTTTACCACGTTTACCACGTTTACCACGTTTACTGAACACTTACTGAAGTTCATCGACGCTTCTGGACGCTTCAACCATTTTCAACGGTTATTTATACTTTTAAGTGTATTATTCAGAATATTCTGAAGCATACAATAGTATCGAATAAGTTTAAAATAAATGTGAAGAAGAATGGAGCAACTGCAACGAGAGTGGCAGGTAAGAAAGTTTCATGTACGGTTTAAGGTTAGAATACACAGCGTTTATTTGAATCCTCGTGATGTTTGTTTAGTTTTACATTATAAATTCTATTATCAAATACTTTCAGTTTACTGTATTTACCAAATTCAGAAGAAAATATATTAAGAGTCATTTGCTAAACATAAAACTTGTATGTTTGGATTTTACTCGTCAAATACTATCAAAAGGCACAAAAATGAAGTTTTGATTTTGCAGGGAGAGGACAAGAAGTTCATTGGTGCAGGAATGTTAACAGACTGTTAAAAGGTAAAGGTAAAGATTCCAGTGCTACAGTTCAAGCGTATTTAGCAAACCAAGCTTGCAACTACCACACCAAGAATTATAGAAAAAAGTAGATCATAGTTCTTCTCCTATACTTCTTATATACACTTCTATATTTTTACATTATATGTTATATTTAACTAGATACAAGATAAATAAAAGGAATATTTTCAATTGAAAAATATGTGCCACTCACTAATCCTTACCTCTACTTGTATTTTTACAATTAAGTATATTATACAAAATGTAGGGTAAGTGATACATTTGTTGGCGTTATCAATTATTGTTGGCAAAATAATGTCCAATTATGCCAATAATAACTGAAAAGATGGGGAAGATTTAGATAAGAAACTTCAGGTGCATGTTAAATATTTAATTAAATTCAATTACTGCAAATTTAATTAAATATTTTTCTATTACACCTGAATTTCATATCCAAATCTTCTTAACGCGCCAACAAATGTATTTCTTATTCTACATATTACAGTACGCAGATTCTGAGCGTATTTAATTTTCCCGGCATGAGCCGCCATATTGAATTTTAGTTCAAACAGAATCTTTCATAATTTAGAGGGCGTGCAAATACTAAACCGAAAGTTTTGCTGGAGTTTCCACCCCCTGACTTTTGAACAGCTTCGCAATGAAGTTGTCGCTTTACCTTTTTTGCGGCGTTGCCGCGTCAACCTTTCAGTCAGTTAACCATAGGATCCAAAAGCGTGAAGAAACACGCACTACTGCCATCTGGCAGATAGCATCTAGCTGGCCGCTAGCTAACCGGGACTTTGTCCAGAGATGAAGAAATCGGGCGTTAGTGTACCTCGCACGAGTGGTGGGTCGGTATTTTACACCGCGTCGTAAATGCATTTACGACATGTCGCAAATGTACGTATAATATGTCGTTTTTAAGCCCATTTCATACGTGTCATTTGTCGCAAATGTAGTAAATGGAAATATTAATTATTTTAAGGTTTCAACAATTAAAGTGTTGGAAAAATATAATTGTTTCTGACTCGCTTGTTGGTTGCATGAAAATACTATAGAATACTGTAGAATACGTCGATTACGTCGAAAACTACATATAATCGTCACTTTCCTAACCCCAAAAAAGTATTCAAAAGCGTGGTATTAATTATTGTTTTGTAATTGTTTAGATAATAACTAATAAAAATGAATCGTGAAAGGTAAAGTAATTAGAAATAAATGTACGATAATAAATAAAATTTATTTGAATTGAAAATTATGTAAATAAAATTATCCGTTTCAGAAAAAATGAAATTGATAAATTGTTATCAAATTTATTTTTTGAGTGCAATATCCCTTTCAGTGTGGTGAAAGTAATCAAATTATATTTATTATTCTATATTGGGAAACTTAGTGGAGACGTGGCCTAAATTTCAGCCCTCTGGTGGTAAGTTGGCAAACTATTGAAAGTAGGTCCGGATCCCACCAAACATTCCGAATAAGTATTTATTAATCGAAGAAGTAAAAATTTAGTGTTCTAACAAATTTAAAAACACTCGTTTTTCACAACATATCTAGGTATTTAAACACTGATAATCATATGGACTTCGACGGATTTCGATAGAGCACTAAAGAGGGGAGTATGCGCATCCGCCATCTTGGGTCCTCTGGAGAGAGAAGATTGTTGAGTACCCGCCTTTTTGAGTATTGTCAGTTTCACTTTCGGCCGATTTCTTCACCTCTGACTAAAGTCCCGATCAGTTAGTCGCTAGTCAGATGCTAGGTGGTAGTTAACTGTCGCGCGTGTTTCTTTGCGCTATTGGATCCTATGGTTAAGTGACTGAAGGTTTGACGCGGCAACGCCGCAAAAGCGGCAGTGGTGGGTAAAGACACGAAATTTCTATTTTATACACGACACGTGTCTTAAATGTCGTAAATGTGTCGTAAATGACGTATATCTGAAATGAAAACAACTAACCTATAATACATTTTTCGTATAGTGTATAAAGAAGTGCTAATTTATTAATAATTATAATTCTGATTGAAAAAATTAAATTAAATTAAATTAAGTTACACTGACGAAAAATGGATATTGAAAGGTTAGTAAAAGAAACGCATTGGGAAACCAAGAATTTCGATACGCCATCTAGTGATAGAAAATGGAACTACTGAGAGTAGGTCGAAATCCGTCGAAGTCCATATGATTATCAGTGTTTAAATACCTAGATATGTTGTGAAAAACGAGTGTTTTTAAATTTGTTAGAACACTAAATTTTTACTTCTTCGATTAATAAATACTTATTCGGAATGTTTGGTGGGATCTGGACCTACTTTCAATAGTTTGCCAACTTACCACCAGAGGGCTGAAATTTAGGCCACGTCTCCACTAAGTTTCCCAATATAGAATAATAAATATAATTTGATTACTTTCACCACACTGAAAAGGATATTGCACCCAAAAAATAAATTTGATAATAATTTATCAATTTCATTTTTTCTGAAACGGATATTTTTATTTACATAATTTTCAATTCAAATAAATTTTATTTATTATCGTACATTTATTTCTAATTACTTTACCTTTCACGATTCTATTTTTATTAGTTATTATCTAAACAATTACAAAACAATAATTAACACCACGCTTTTGAATACTTTTTTGGGGTTATGAACGCGGTGATTATACGTAGTTTTCGATATTATCGACGTATTCTACATTATTCTATAGTATTCGCATGCAACCAACAAGCGAGTCAGAAACAATTATATTTTTCCAACACTTTAATTGTTGAAACCTTAAAATAATTAATATTTCCATTTACTACATTTGCGACAAATGACACGTATGAAATGGGCTTAAAAACGACATATTATACGTACATTTGCGACACGTCATAAATGCATTTACGACGCGGCGTAAAATACGCGACCCATCACTGAAAGGCGGTAAAGCGAGAACTTCATTGTGTAGTAGTTTAAAAGTGATTGTGAGTTGTGACGGTCTCGCCAGAGCGCGCCGCCTGTGCTTCAGCAGTGGGCGCCCTCTTGTGGAAAGCGCAATCATCCTTCTCGCGCGTGCGCGAACCGCGATTAATACAAATCTGATAAAGTCGTCGATACGATTATTTTTTATTACATTTTTAAGAGAAAAAGGAACCTGCAGACATGAATATTTTTCCAAAATTTTCTTACAGTTGTGTTTGGTTAATCAAAAGACAACTGGGTATCCTGCACCCAGGTCAACTGAAAATTCAAATTTAAATTTTTGGTTATATAGTTTCGCTTCGCCCTAATATTCACATAATCAAAATACATACATGTTGCAAGTAACGTGTAATCTCCAGTCAATGGCTTGTTTAATTATAATTACAGTTTCTTTTTTTAACCGAAAACGACAGCGAAAATCTAAGTCATCCCAAATATCTAAATGGTCTCTCCTCAATCCTCACTCTAATAGTATATGGCCGTCTTGTACCAAACAATTCATCATCTTCCTCATCTTCCACATGCTCAAAAATGTTCAAATTTACGAATCTATTATTCCTAGCCATTTTTCCTTTTTCCTTAAAAGTAAAATCGCTGGGTATACGTAGGTATATATTCCTATTTCCCCCTCTACTGCAAATATGCATTAACTGCCACTTCTGGCAGTTAATCGGTGCCTGAACCTCCGGTAAAGTTAATCTGGAGATTAACTGGCAGATCACTCTTAATCAGAGGTGAGGAAACAGGAATGTGTCAGTTATGTGGAACATAACCCACACAGCACACGACGTCCCGAGGACGTCTGTTTTAGGTCCCTTCTAGGACTTTAGGTCTGAATGTCCCAATTGGTAACAAGACGTCTGTGGGACGTCTATAGACGGCTTTGGGACGTCTATAGACGGCTTTGGGACGCTTTTGGGACGTCGGTAACTACAGTGGCGCCCTCTGTACAAAGTCCTAAAGACGTCCTTGGGACGCATTTGGGACGCGTTTGGGACGTGTTAAATACGTCTTTGGGATGGCCTTGGGACGCTTTGAGGACGTCGTGTGCTATTGTAGGGATCCGATAAGGTTCATCGACATATGCCACCGGAGGGCTACCCGGCTCGAGAGTTTCTCGCTGGTGTTCCATCGCCCTCCGGTTGGTATATATAAGAGTTCTGTCCCAGTCCTGATACACAGCTTGTCTAAGGCAGGGTTCCGCCAGGTAAGCCTTACTGACGAAAGTCCTGTGGGGGACCCGGGCGAAAGGCTTAATTCATCGATAAAAATAGGTCTTAATTACGTTTTTCGAACGCCTGTGTTCAGTCCTAATCCATGCGCTTAAAAGACGGGTGGTACCCCCAGGACCACTCTTTTTTTGTAATATTCGTCGTTCAGAGGACGTATATAAGCCGTTCGTGGGAAATTCGGGACGTCCCGAACGACTGTGATGGACGTCCCTGGGACGCTTTTAGGACGGCTGTATGCTGTGTGCGAGACGTACCCGGGACCACTTTTTTGGTAACATTCGTTGTTCAGGGGACGTATATAAGCCGTTCGTGGGAAATTCGGGACGTCCCTGGGACGTCCGGTACGACTGGGACAGACGTCCCTGGGACGCTTTTAGGACGGCTGTGTGCTGTGTGGGAAGTCTAATCCGAAGATTACCGGAGGTGAAGAAATCGGCCGTTTATAAACAAAATATGCGTTGTTGATATTGATACACGGCGGCACGACACATTATTAGAGTATTATATTATATTTAAGTTTATATTTGGTTTATAAAGTGTAAGAGGTCGCCCTCTACTTCCGGAAAACAGAGGGAACGCATGGCGCAGGAAGGAACGCATGGCGTGGACGAGAGAGTATTCGGCGGGGAATAAAGCATCAGTATTAAAGAGTGTACAGGGTGTATTTATTGCAGAAGTGCGTAACTCGTCGGGTCCTTACAGCTTCAGAAGTGGGATTTGCCCAAAAAGTTCGCTTAATTTGGAAGGCGAAGTTACAGTACCTAAAGTAAGGTTAGGTGAGCACGTGTTCGTGGCGAGTGGGCCGAATATCGAACATGAAGCGTAGTACGATTGAGGAATGGACGGATGTGTCCTTGACGCAGCAATTGGGTAGCGTGAACCTCAATGCGGAGGGCAGTCGAACGGAGAGGCTGCAAAGAATGCTAAACTACCTTGCAGAAAAGGGCTTACTGGTGGAGGAGAAGCCGGGGCCATCGTCGGGCGCAGGTAGTATAGAGTCAGATCTCTTGGACATGCATAGTGTGACATCAGACCACATTGTGGAACCAAAAGGTTGGGACGAACTTAAAGAGTGGGTTGTGTCCACTAACAAAGCTGCTATGGACAATATGTCGGCTATGGTGACGGCAGCAATCACCTCAGCGACGCAGTCGCTGATCGAGACAAACCAGCGCTTCTTGGCATCGATGACAGCGCAAGGGTCGATAACATTGCAGGAGCCAGTGTTACGGGTGCAGACGGCGGTTGAGGGGCCAACAGGTTCGAGACAAAACACGTCAGAGGTTGCTTCAGACACGAGCATAGGAGAAATTCGTTGGGAAAAGGTACGTGCGATTACGAACCAAATACCCGAGTTTACGGGGCGTGACAATGACAGTGTGGACAAGTGGCTTCACCGCGTTGAGCATATCCAGCAAATGTACCAAGTCAACGATCGGGTAATTCTGGTGGCGGCCACGAATCAATTAAAAGAAAGGGCGCAGGATTGGTTCAAGATTCAGGCCATAACGGACATAGACACATGGTCGAAGGTCCGTGGCAACCTAAAAGAATACTTCTCTATTAAGGAACCGTTGGTGGCCTCGCTGCTTAGAGTTTCTGCAAGAACATGGCACTCGCGTACTGAAAAATTCATTGTTTATGCTGAAGACAAGCTGAAGCTGCTCGAGGGGCTTAATTTGACAGACCAGGATCGCATACACATGCTGGTTCAGGGCATACAGGATCCAGTGTACCGTAAGCTGATGGCGGATAGGCGTTTCAATAAAGTAGCAGACTTTTTGTCGCATGCACGACTGATTACTGAAGAAGATAATGTAATGGTGAAGGAGCAGTCGTCGGCAGGGTACAAGGGGCCAGTGGCGAAAAGTACCACGGTCGACAAGAAGAAATCTATCACATGTTTTGCATGCAAGAAGGAAGGCCACACGGCAAGGGACTGCAGGAACACGAGCAGACTGAAATGTTTCACATGCGGTCAACCAGGCCATAAGAGCAATCAGTGCAACAGCAGAGCATCGTCTGCGGGTACTACAACAACAGCAGCATCAGCGGATCCAGCTTCATCGGTGTCAGCAGTGTACCCGGGTCCGGGACAGACTCTGGATCCTATCTGCATAAATATTTGGCGTGTGGGTCAAAATGACCGCCCCATCAGGGCAATGGTGGACCTAGGTTCTCCAATTAACTTAGTTAAACACTCCGCATATGAAAAGTTCTTTGTAAATTGCGTACTGTCAAAGAATGTAGTGAATGAGGAATATTGCGGTGTGCATGGAAGACAGTTAAATATTCTGGGGTGGTTTACAGACTTGATTGAAGCCGAAAACGTGGATAAGTCCATTAGCACAAAATTCTATGTCGTGTCGGAGGATGCAATCCGAAGCGAGGTGTTGTTAGGACGAGCATTCTTATTTTTCGCTAATATTAGGTTAAGTTGTTTTCAGAACAAGGCGGAATTGCAATATGTCAATACCACCGAGGTATGCGCTAAGGAAGTTTTGAGCATCGACACAGTGGTGGAAAGGGATAAATTTGGCGGGGTAGAGGAGAGACTGGATACGAGACTGCCGTCATATATAAAAGACGAATTAATAGGGGTACTACATCTGGTCGACGAGATGGAGGTCGAGGAAGTGGAAGATGGTCATCGGGTAAGAATTTATCTGAAAGATACATCTCGGTTTGCTTATCATAATAGAAAGATGTCGTACAAAGAGCAACAAGCTCTACAAATGATAGTTGATGACCTGGTGGCGCGTAACATTGTTAAAAGTAGTACGTCCGAATTTTGTTCACCAGTGATTTTAGTCAAAAAGAAAAATGGCCTGTCTCGGTTGTGTCTCGATCTGAGATTTTTAAACCTTCGCGTTGCCAAACAAAATTATCCTTTTCCCATCATAGAAAACCTGATCGATAAGTTACAAGGTTATACGTATTTTACTACGCTTGATTTAAAAGATGGGTTTCATCAGATAGCTGTACACCCTGAGGATACCAAGTTCTTCGCGTTTATGACACACAATGGGCAATACGAGTTTGTAAAACTGCCTTTCGGGTATTGTGAGGCACCGGCGGAATTTCAGAAACGCGTTTTAAAAGTTATGGATAGCTTGATTAGAGAAGGGAAAGTTATAGTCTACATAGACGACATCATGATCCCGAGTGAGTCGTACGAAGACAATATTAAAACTCTGAAAGAGGTGCTAATACAACTTAAAAGATATAGGTTAGAATTAAATTATGCCAAATGTGAGTTTCTAAGGACGGAGGTGGTATATTTGGGGTACGTTATTGCAAAAAATACGGTCACGGTCAGTGATAGACATACGTTAGCTATTAAGAACTACCCGCTTCCCATCAATCTAAAACAGCTTCAGGCATTTTTGGGTTTGACCAATTATTTTCGCCGTTTCATAAAAGATTATGCGGTCAAGGCGAAGCCGTTGTATACTCTTATGCGTAAAAATGTTGATTTTTGCATAGAGAAGGAAAGTCTTCGGGCTTTTCAGGCGCTTAAGGCTGAGTTAGTTTCACATCCAGTTTTGCGTATTTATAATCCGAAGTATCAAACGGAACTACACACGGACGCGAGTTCGAGGGGTTTCGGAGGCGCTTTGTTGCAATTGCAACCGGACACACAAGCGTGGCACCCCATAGCATACTGTAGCAGAGCGACTAATGAGACTGAAAAGAATTTACATAGCTTTGAATTAGAGCTATTGGCAATAGTCTACGCGCTGGAAAGATTTCATGTCTACCTGGACGGTGTGGATTTCAAGATCATTACGGATTGTAGCGCTCTGTCATTGGCTATGAGTAAGATTAAGCTTAATCCCAAGATTGCGCGATGGAGCTTGGTCATACAAAACTATAAGTTCACCATGGAACACCGTTCTAACAGAAAAATGTATCATGTGGACGCGCTAAGCAGACAGATTGCGCTAGTGAATCCTATCAGTCTAGAGGACGAATTAGCATATAAGCAGTTGCGCGACCCTTTCGTTAGAAATATACATAGTATGCTGGAAGTAAATGAGCATAAGAACTTTGTAATTAAGGATGGGTTGGTGTATCGCAGGGAGAGCGAGCGGCTACTTTTCGTGGTACCTAACTCCATGATCCACAGTGTTATTAGGTCAAAGCATGACGAATTGGGCCATATAGCGCTAGATAAAACAATGCATGCTATAAAGGAGAGATTTTGGTTTCCTTGTTTGAAAGTACGCGTCAGGGAGTATATAGAGGATTGTTTAAATTGTATCGTATATTCTGTACCGGCAGGTAAACCAGAAGGGCAGATGCAGTCGCTTCCGAAAGACTATACGCCGTTTGGCACGATACATGTGGACCACTTCGGACCCTTAGAGAAGTCCACATTCGGGCATAGATATATACTAGTGGCGGTGGACGCATTTACGCGATTTACGTGGCTTTTTGCGTGTAAGTCCACTACTGCGGGCGAAAGTGTTAAACATTTAAAATTGCTAATTGGTATGTACGGTGTGCCTGCGAGAGTGATATCAGATCGCGGTACTGCATTTACTGCGGATGAGTTTGAAAACTTTCTCAGTGAACGGAGTATTGAGCATGTAAAGGTGGCGGTGGCAGCTCCATGGGCTAACGGCATAGTAGAAAGGGTTAATCGTTTCCTACGTTCTACATTGGCGAAAACGGTGGATGCGCCGAATGGGTGGTATCAAGCATTAGAAAAGACACAGTACGTGCTCAATAATACCTTTCACAAGAGTATTAACTCTACTCCTAGTCAGTTACTATTAGGATACAAACAAAGATGCGCGGCGGATACTGCATTGGAAAATTTCTTCAAAGCATTAGCAGAGGTAGACAAAGATAACCATACAGTTAGAGAGGAGGCTAGACAACTGGCGATAGAGACTGATGAAAAAACGCGCGCATACAATAAAGCGCAGTACGATAGTCGACATAAAGTTCCTACTAAATATAACATAGGTGATCTTGTTATGATTAAGAGCCACGGCAATGCGGCGGGCGAAAACCAAAAGTTACTGCCTAAGTTTAAGGGTCCTTATATTGTAAAGGATGTACTAGATTTAAACAGATATGTGATATCAGATGTACCGGGGTATCAATTGACCCAGAAAGCGTATGAGGCGATCTTATCGCCAGATAGGTTAAAACCATGGATCAGAGTAGGCGATCCGGAAGAGGTGAGGTTGAGCGATACGTTTATAGCAAATTTGCAGTAAGCGTCACTACATTCCGTATTTAATTATAAGTGAGATGTTAAGAATGAACGTATGCTAGATGATCGAGGACGATCATAGAACAGGATGGCCGACTGTAAGAGGTCGCCCTCTACTTCCGGAAAACAGAGGGAACGCATGGCGCAGGAAGGAACGCATGGCGTGGACGAGAGAGTATTCGGCGGGGAATAAAGCATCAGTATTAAAGAGTGTACAGGGTGTATTTATTGCAGAAGTGCGTAACTCGTCGGGTCCTTACAAAAGCGAATTTGACAATACTGAAAAAGGCGGGTGCTCAATAATCTTCTCTCTCCAGAGGACCCAAGATGGCGGATGCGCATACTCATCTCTTTAGGCCAGTATTCACAAACGTGTCTTAAGATTAAGCAAATGCTTAAGCATTCGACATCCTTTACTAGCTACTAGGGTTAGTAGAGGATGCCGCATGCTTAAGCATTTGCTTAATCTTAAGCCACGTTTGTGAATACCGGCCTTAGTGCTCTAATTTCGACCAACTCTCAGTAGTTCCATTTTCTATCACTAGATGGCGTATCGAAATTCTTGGTTTCCCAATGCGTTTCTTTTACTAACCATTCAATATCCATTTTTCGTCAGTGTAACTTAATTTAATTTAATTTAATTTTTTCAATCAGAATTATAATTATTAATAAATTGGCACTTCTTCATAACCTATACTAAAAATGTTTTATAGGTTAGTTATTTTCATTTCAGATATACGACATTTAAGACACGTGTCGTGTATAAAATCGAAAATTCGTGTCTTCACCCATCACTGCCTCGCACTGACTCTGCACTGGTGCCGGAAAATGACTTGGATTGGTTGATTCTTATAGAGCTATCTTTGTTTCTATCAGAAACAACCAATCCAAGTCATTTTCTGGCACCAGTGCGGAATCAGTGCGAGGTACCGAATTCGCTATTAGTGTACACGCACATGACTGCACATGACATCTAAAGTCAATATAGCGTAGTGGTGTAGAGTAACCTTAAAATGTTAGATCCGGAAATGACATAAGGAAATACTATTGTTTCTTAATTCTTGTGCTTCTGTACTTCAATCAACAATGCTTATTCTTTTGTACAAACACTGTGAATTTCACATTTCCGCGTTGCAACGATATATTCTACAGTGAGATTTTAAAATCGCTGACACACAAGTTGTCAAATACAGTAAGACTCGTATTTTAACAGTTGCATCGTAATCCAAAAGTATTTATTTTTCCCGTCTTGCATGTGTGACGTTGCAGAATAATAATGCTCATCTTGTTCAATAATTCGATATATTAATAATAAGGTACCAGGAATAATATAATTACAAATAAACAAAATATGTACTAACGTATAGCTACAAATTACCAATCGTTCGTAATATCCTAAAATAACATTGCCTTTTACGTTGTAAGTTTATCCCTAGAATCCAAATAATAATTACTGTATCACAATAAATGTAAGGATTAAAGAAGGAGCCATTCTGAAATTTTACATAACTTGCGATATATATATATATATATATATATATATATATCGCAAGTTATATATATATATTACGCAATTTGCAGATAATGATGCACACCACAAGAGCGGTCACTTCCGAGCGACGATTCGAAATACAATGTAAATTGGAAGCAGAGATCGCTTCTTTAGAAGCACTGAAGGAAGCGGAAGAGCGAAGTAGAAAATTGACTAGCAGCGTCGTAGGAATTCTTTCCTCTTTGGAGCAGCGTCTTGCTACACTGCGTCGCACCATACTTCCCGTTTACAACGAGACGGGGAATCTTCAAGCGCAACAACAAAGTATACATTACATCGTCATAGATTCGCTTACAAGGAGAGTATTTTAGGTGTCCGCCTCTGATCATTTTGATTTTTGGATATGCTATAGAGGACCGAAAAATAAGAAATACGTGTTTTTTTATTTCTCCCCGTTTTCATATTTGGGGGGTGAAAACTGCGTTCAAAGTTAGGGGGTGAAAAATCATTTTTGTGGACCTTTTGAAAATCTGGTGAGTCAGTCATATTTCGCATTCAAAGACACAAAATTCGTCCATTGACACTATTCCCCTATCTCTAATAGTTCTCGAGATATTCCACAAAAATGAGTTTTTAACCCTAACTTTGAACGCAGTTTTCACCCCCCAAATATGAAAACGGGGAAAAATAAAAAAACACGTATTTCTTATTTTTCGATCCTCTATAACATATCCAAAAATCAAAATGATCGGAGGCGGACACCTAAAATACTCTCCTTGTTAGATTCGCGGGAGCTAAGCGAACAGTCCGCTGCGAAGTCGTGAAAAATCGTAATTTTCTGGGATTTATTTTTTAGTAAACGAAATGTCCGACGTAAATAATATTCTCTACTTATTAATACGCTTATTGACAGTATAAGAAAAAATTTATTTGAAATTTTTAACCGATTTTTTTTTAAATATATATCGCACTAATCACCTGCACCAGTTGAAAAACTGTTGTTTCGAGATAATCGCGTTTAAAGTTTCAAAACAAATCGAAAGAATTCTTTTAAATTTTTTTTTGCGTAATGTAAGAGTAGCTTAATAAATAGCAAAAACATTTATTGCGTTATATGTTGTATCTACGGAGAGAGAAATCTTGAAAAATAGCTTAATTTTTCAAACCGTCACAGTGGGCCCCTTAATAACGTAATTGCTGTAACCCTTTAGATCTGTTTAACAGCTTTATTCTATTATTTCTTCCCTCCACAGATATAGAGAGAACTTTAAACGCTTTAGACCATGCTATTGGGTATTACGGGGTTTGCCAGGAAGTGGAAGGAGCGGTACGGGCGGGTCCAGGGGGATCCGGAGGCCTAGACAGTTTCCTGGAAGCAATGAATCGTCTTTACAACGCGCAGCGCTATTTTCAGAAAAATAATCCTAGTTCCGTTGAACTGGAGAACGTGACGAGTTTGTTTGTCGTCGGGCTGGATGCTTTATACGCCGAGTTTCATGATATCCTGACCAGGCAGAGCAAACCGATCCTTCCGATCGTTCTTCTGGATTTGATCGGCTCGGACGAAGATACCAGCGGCGAAGACGCGCCGCAATCTCTCTGCCAGTTGCCAGAGAGTATCCTCGGAGATCTGCTTAAGATCGCTGGCTGGCTCGAGGAAAGAGGGCACCGCAAACACGTGAAAATTTACGCGTCTGTGCGCTCTGGAATCGTTCTAAGATCTTTGCAATTGTTGAAAGAACATCAGAGGAGCGCCAGCGGCGGTAGCACGCATGCGGGAAGCCCTTTGCCGGTAAGAACTTTACGATAACGTGCCTCCTCGCCTGGACGAGCTAATAACAATCGTGTTGCGCTTCGTAGAAAGCGAAATTTGGCCACAGACATTCGATAGGGGGCCAGGAGACCGGCGGGAGGAGAGCTTCCAGAAGATTGCAGCACGCTCTCGAGAAGAAAGCCAGCCGAATGCTGTTGAAAGCTTCTCAAACCACGGGTTTGGGCTTGTCCTTAACTACATCCAGAAAACCGCCGCCGCAGTTGTCCGGGCATTCCGTGGAGGACACGGCGCCGGACGAGCAGGAAATGGAGAATTATTTGCTATTGACCGTCGGCCTCCACAAGCTTATGCAAGCGGAGCGATCGCTCGTCGCCAAGATTCTGCCGACCACTTTACAGGCACAAGTTCTGGAGGCTACTGTACGCGAAGCTATGGACCTCGTAGCCCACGACGGAGAGAGCATAGCGACCCGCGCCAAAAGGTGTATCGTGCGGCGGGATTTCTCCGCGGTGCTGGTGATCTTTCCGATTTTGAAACACCTCGGAGAATTGAAGCCCGACCTGGAACGCACCGTGGAGGGTTGCGATTACGCTCTCCGATCGAAATTCAGCTCCGTGCTTAACACTCTAAACGTAACTGTAAGTCGAAGCAACGAGACTCTCGGGTACGCGTTCCGTTCGAAGTTTATAGCGTGATGATTCGATGAATACAGGGAGCAAAGGCGTTGGAGGATTTTGCGGAAAGCGTTCGAAACGAATCCAACTCGGTGTTACCCAAAGACGGCACCGTGGCCGAGAGCACCAGCAATGTGTTGGTGTTTCTGGAGCAACTGGCAGAGTACGCAGACACCGCGGGGGCCGTTTTAAGGCGCAGCACCGATATGGAGGGTACTATATCCGCGAAACAGTCGGAGAACATGCACAGGATTGTTCTAGGCACTTATATCAGTTAGTATTCTGCTTTTATATCCGACGGTACTGTTTCAGGAAATCTGGGAATCTCTTGACGAGACTGTTTTGTTTCAGAGAAGGTATTAGCACAATTGAATTTGGCGCTCGTAAGTAAAAGCGACACTTGCTACTCGGACGTCGCGCTGCGAGCTCTCTTCCGTTTAAATAATCATAATCATGTCGTAAATGCTTTACGCCGCAGTTCTTTAATGGAACTGCTATTATTAGCGGAGCCCAGCGCGGAGCAGACGTACCACGATCTTTTGCACCGCGATAAAGCTAATTACGTTACCACTACATTTGCAAAGGCGCGCACCTACCTCGAGCAACCGATCGATGAACCAGGTCTGTGCTCTCGAACGTTAATATTTCCTTCGCTTCGACACGATAAAGGGAAACGTTTGTTTCAATTTTGCTTGTTTTACGCGCATTCTCGTATTTGCCAGCGGATTGTGAATTATTCGAAAAGAATTCGGAAGCGAATAAAGTAAAAGTAAATTTAATAAAATAAGATCGCGTAATACAATTACAGCAGTTATTGGGAGACCAAGTGGAGGCGTGGCTTAGATTTCAGCGCTGCGGTGGTAAGTTGGCAAACTATTGACAGTAGGCTGGATCCCACTAAACATTCCGAATAAGTATTTATTTATCGAATAAGTAAAAATTTAGTGTTCCAAAAAATTTAAAAACACTTGTTTTTCACAACATGTCTAGGGTAAACCAACCAGTAATTGACCGCATACCAGTGAATGACCATTAGGCAAAGAAATGTCAATTATAAATTTATATGTTTTATAACTGCGTTCCACATTAGAGCATACTGGTTTCGCGCAGGGGTACACTGCTGATTGGTAGTAAACCGGCAGCGAAAGTGCTACGACCAATCGCATGCGTCAGATTCGTGGGAGCTGCGCAGATCGGTCGCAAAACGGTAGGGGCGTCGGTATGCTCTAATATGATAAATGGAGTGTAGTTACACTTTTAATATCCCATATTTTTAGTTACGCGTATTAAGCAAACATTAATAAGTACAATTCTTATTAAAAGTATTTCATGAATGTATCAAAATGCGGTCCTTTACTGGGCTTCTACACATTTTGCATTTTATAATTGATTTTTTCAAAATTACGATAAGAATAAGTAATTATTTTTATAGAAATTTCAAGAAAAATAAATTTAAATGCAATTTCAACAGTTGTTTTGTTGTTATACATAAATATATTCAAGTATTAATCTCAAAGGTCCATAAATTCAACAATTCGGTCATTCACTGGTTTGTTTACCCTATATTGGGAAACCAAGAATTTCGATACGCCAACTAGTGACAAAAAATTGAACTACTCAGAGTAGGCTGAAATCCGTCGAAGTCCATATGATTATCAGTGTTTATATAGACATGTTGTGAAAAACGAGTGTTTTTAAATTTTTTGGAACACTAAATTTTTACTTATTCGATTAATAAATACTTATTTGGAATGTTTGGTGGAATCCAGCCTACTGTCAATAGTTTGCCAACTTACCACCGCAGCGCTGAAATCTAAGCCACGCCTCCACTTGGTTTCCCAATAAACACTGATAATCATATGGACTTCGACGGATTTCAGCCTACTCTGAGTAGTTCAATTTTTTGTCACTAGTTGGCGTATCGAAATTCTTGGTTTCCCAATATATTCTTACGAATCGCGTAACGTTTAAATAAAAAAATATGTAGGACGAAGAGGGGTTGTTGACGCTTCTTTCTTTTATAGAACCAGGCGCGAAAACGTTGAAAGAGAAATTCCTGGGATTCACAAGGGAATTGGAGGAAGTCGCGAAGTGTCAGCGCTCTTATTCCGTGCCCGACGGTAGGTTGCGAGAAGAGTTGCGGAAAGGACTCCAGCACGCCATTGTTCCTCCTTACGTAACTTTCCACAACAAATACCGCGGGATATCGTTCTCGAAGAACCCGGCCAAATACATAAAGTACACGCCCGACCAGATCTCCGCGATGATCGACACGTTCTTCGACACAACTGCGTAATGAATGAACTAGAGGAGCTTAATAAACACCCATTTAATAAAGCATATTTAGTTACAGTATTTATGATATTTTGTATGGACTGAATCCCCGCTCCCCGGATAGATTGCACAGGTCAGTGGATCTGCGACGATTGAAATAGATCTCGGTCCAGCCCCACTCTATATATATTTATAATATATATATAAAAAACAAGTAACGTTCGATTTAGATTCAGTAGCTTATACATAGAAAATGATAGTAATAGGAATACATTTTGAACTTTTACCATTTATGTACAATTACTCGCTACAGAATAACTCCTTCCGGGTCTTTCTCTCTAGACTTTTATATGCATTCTCTTAAACATTCACTCACGCATACTAATCTTTCCCGCCTCTGATATTAAATTTTCTGTACTTTTCTCTCTTCAGCCATGTTGTGCGCATCAATTACACCGAAATCGCAGCAACACGAAAACGCCAGCAGAGGCAGAGAATTAGAATCGCACTTATATTGCTCACCTCTAAAACTTACACGACTATCTATCTTATACCATGGTACAAGTCTCTGTCCCGTCGCGAGGACGATCCCCTCGGCGAAACGGCCCGCCTCTCGTCTCCGCCGCCTTCTCTCAACAACACGACGCCGCCCGCTATCTCGAGGCTTAACGCTCCCCAGATAGCACAACGTCTGGTAAAGTCTTAAAGACGTCCAAAAGCCGTCTTAAAGACGTCTTCTTAAAAATCAAGACGTTCAGACCTAAAATAGACCTAAGCTAGACGCCTCTAAGACGAGGTGTGCCATCTGGGTCCCTCCGCGTGCCCTCTCGCCGATTTAAAGAAGCGGCGGCGATAGAGACGTATCCTTAACGGAACGCCAGGGGCCCGTCCTCGCGACGGGGCGGCAGCGCTGCACGTAGATAGTAATATCAACCAATTTAGTCAAAGGTGGAAGTCATTTTATGTGATTTGCAACTGTATATTCGCCGCGAATGATACAGATTTCTGTGCGCAGCTAATTGGCTCCGTGCGGAATTTCGTTAGCTGGAAAAGATCAACTTATCTGAGAGAGAGATGTGTTCGTTGCAAAGGAGTAGCATACAAGTAAGAGGATAAACAAACTGCCCGGCACCGCCGATTCCCGATAGCTTCCGATTAATGATGCTCCGTTACGTTAGTTCCCGTCCGCGCGGGAGCTTCCGAGCACGGACAGAGTTGCTCTCTATCTAAAATATACAATGCAAAGCTGCATAAAATGGTTTGCCTCTTCCGTTAAATTGATTAGTATCCGCTTGCGCGCGCGCGCGCGCGCGCGCATCCATAGCGATGCACGTGCTCCTCGCGGCTCGCATGTAATAACTAATATTAATAACACACTTTAATATACTGTACATCATCAGTTCAGTTTTTTCATTTGGCTTCCTTCCTCTCTTCGGAACATCCGGCTAACGTCCGGAAACATTTAGATCGCGTATAATTTATCCCCCCCCTTTACCTTTCTAGACGCAGTGTACAAATTGATGATTTGTGCGCTTTTATGGCAGATGCTTGTAGAGAGATGGACCGTACAGCGGGTTGCTTTGTTTTTTAATCGGAGTCGGACATCCCGCCGCGATCGAGCCCGACCGGAGGAGGGATAGTACATTCGCACCTACTCCGCCGTCGTCTGACATTTAATATTATAGAAGGAAGCATCTGCGCTTCGGTTTCACTTGAAGGACGGGGCAGAGTACGGCGCGGATCGCCTCGTCGAACACCGTCTTCAGTCCCTTCTGGGTCAGGGCCGAGCATTCCAGATACTTCACAGCGCCGATCTCCTTCGCCATCGTCAGGCCCTGCAACGCAACACGGAAATGAGAGTCCACCGTCGGGGGGCCGAGGCTACGTCGCGAGCGATACGTGCCTGAGGGTACGTGATCGGCGCCAGCTTCTTGTCTTTCAGCCGCTCGATCGTCTCTTTGTCCTCGCGCAGGTCCAGCTTCGTTCCCACCAGTATGATCGGCGTGGCCGGACAGTGGTGGCGGACCTCCGGATACCATTTCGCGCGGACGTTCTCGAAGCTGGCCGGGTTAACCAGCGAGAAGCATATCAGAAAGACGTCCGTCTGGGGGTAGGACAGCGGTCTCAGCCTGTCGTAGTCCTCCTGGCCCGCCGTGTCCCACAGGCCCAGATTGATCGGCTTGCCGTCCACCATGACGTTCGCCGAGTAATTGTCGAACACCGTCGGGATGTATTCGCCGGGGAAGGCGTTGGTCGTGTAGCTTATCAGGAGGCATGTTTTACCCACTGCTCTGTAGAGATCAGGCGATCGGGGGTTATTAAACGGGTTATTAATCCCGGGGGACCGAACGGAAAACGTGGATTTTCGATCGCGCGGTGGGAATTTCGGGCGAACTTAAAGCGCAGGGAAAGAATTAAGGGATGGAGGGGAGCGAGGGAGGGAGACAGTGAAAGTGATAGAAAACGATCGAGCTGATGAATTATCGGCGATTAATCGACCAATGTCAATACGGGGCGCCGATTGCCTCGCTGATTACCGTACGATCGGTAGAGGAATTAAAGAGAGTTTCGTACGGAGGACTAACGGGTGTGGTGACCCCCCGCTTTGAAATAGCTGGTGATCGGGGAAAGCTAATCGCCCAAGAGTCATCCGGACGATCCTCTGGATCGGCTGGCACGGATCGGGAAGAGGGAAAGACAGACGCGAGGAGGCACATTAGTGGGGAAGTTTGAAAATACTCACCCGTCCCCTACGACGACGCACTTAATCGCTTGCATCCTGAAGGTTGGGAACCGCTCGCAAGTAGAAATATCCACGTAAATTCGCAGGAAGGGAGGCTAGTTCGATTCGACAGAGCGCGAGAGATCGAGAGGGACGGGGACGGAGTTGAAGTGTCGCGGGACAGAGAGGGAGGACATAAAGGAAATAGGCGCGAGAGAGAGATAAATAAGTAGTGTGGAAAGTAAGACAGAGGATCATAAAGCGAAAGGAGGAATGAAGAGCGGACGGCGCGGGTAGACGGGGAGAGGCGGGGCGAGAGATAAATGGGGGGGTGTTGTGTTGCGTAGAAGTTGAGATGTTAGAATTATTTGTTTGTGCCTCGTCCTTGTTTTGTAGTGGGAAACGTAGTAGGGGGGTCTCTCGTTGAATGCGGCACTCCTGACCTCGATCTGTGGCCTCGATTACGATCGCAGGCCTTTATTTATCCTTAGAGGAACGGAACGGTGTTTCTATGAACGCGGAATGTTCTCACGAAACTCGGCTGACCCTTCGGCTTCTTTATAAACGCTCTCGGAACGTATTTAACTTGAAAGAATTTCTATAAATGCTGGACTAAAGGCATACAAAATTACGGTTGAAATGATGACAACCGATACAGCGTATGTAATGATGGACTTGGAAGGGGTTCTTGCGAATGCGCATTAGCTTCAGCGAGATCCGCGTGCACGGGTCTTTCGAAAAAAAACGCGGGAGAATTTTATGCCCTTACGTTTACTGCTACTGGTGATAATTTCTTTTCAAACCCACTGCTTGTAAAGTATTTCTGTCCAATTTCTTAATAATTACAGCTGAAATATCGATTGAACATCGAGGACGTGATAAATGTTATTACTTCGAGTTATTCGTTGACATTAAGTAGCAATAAAAGTTCGTTATTGTTTTAATGTCAATGGATTAATATTAATTTTTAAATCGATTATAGTGTTCTGTTTTATTTATTGTCTCATTCCACACAAGTTATAGCCTGAATATTATATCTTCGTTTGTTTTGGTTGTGTTACAATTTATTGTATATTGTTATAAACAGTATATATGAATAGTAACAAGTTATACATATATAGAGGAAGTGCAGTATATTTGGAATACCAGTTTGTTTAAGACGAATAAAAAATTACGACAGAGGATGGGATCAAATTAAACTACATAATATCATAGGGAAACTAATAAACTTTCATATTTCTGAGTGTCAGTAAAAATAAAAAACAAAAAGTACCTGAAATTTTGGTTTGAATGAAAAATGACAAGAAGTATCGATTTCGTTAAGGTGCAGATAATTTGGAATACCGGTATTCCAATTTACCTTCACTTTATAAACTTAAACAAAACATGCCGATAATAAAATTAGTTTATTTTATGACGTAATGAGGCTAAGAAATTACAATTAAGTTTCTACCAATCTTGAAGATGTAGATGTCTATAAGACATTATTTACACAAATGCTCCTAAAAGGTTATACAGGTGACAGATGAAACTGACGCGGTGGTATCCATTACGCGTGAAACAAAAGCATCGGTAGGCTTTGGAATATTCCAAATTACCTTCACCTTCGGTATTCCGAATTAACCACGTGGCATCGAAACCGAAAATTTCATGTCACACTTTGTATTCTCGAAATTATCGCAAAACTGGCACGGAACCATAGAAGGAACATGCAAATGAGTTGATTAAGTGTTTAACACTAAAGTTTTGACATATTTTAACCGTGATTGAAACGATTGAATACGCGCTGAAAAAGTTTTGTAGATTGACGTTTTCTTCCTCTGCAGATTAAGTCGAAAATGTAAAAATTGCGGTTCATCCACAAATGTCATTAGTTAAGAGGTCATTAGCCCCTATAATCTACGGTGTTACAAATTAAATAGCGTTAGTAGTTTATTAGATACTTCGGTATTCCAAATTACCAACAGTATTCCAAATATGCTGCACTTCCTCTATATATATATAGAAATATATCATAATTATGTAGAATTAAAAAATTGGACAAGTAGGAAGTTATCCTTTTGTTATCATTTTGAATTGCCTTTTACGACGATCTGTATTATTTATAGTTATAGTTGTCTTAATTTTATGTTGGTAACGTAAGAGTTAATAGATCGTCTCAAGAATTTATAAAATTCACTCATACGTTATCAGTGGTCGATATACAAACCAATATAAAATTTAGAAAATTTTAATTCTTGCTGCTCGTTTATCCAATCAAATATCTCGGAAATAAATATCATTGATGTGACTAGTTAGGGGGCCGGGTGGCCTGGCCCCTCCCTAGAAACTATCGAAATAAGTAAAAAACATTCGTCTGTTAAATAATCAATAATTTTTTATTCGGTTTACTGTTTGTTTTAGTGTCAAATAAATATGTAGGTAAATTAATGTTATAAAACATTTCCTCTACCTATAAAAAAAAAAAGAGAGCGAGAGACCTCCTGGGGAGATGGGACCTGGTCCCCCCAGACAAAAATGCTAGTTACGCCAATGATAAATATAATAGTATGACGAAATTTTGTTGGTGAGAATTTCTACATCGAGAAACGTAAATCAAAAGGTGACATATAGTTGGCATCGGAAATAAACCAAACTAAAAAGGGGAGGTACTTTATTTAAAAAATTAAAAAAATTATAATCGATTATATAAATGATCAGGATCAACGGACGAAGAAGAATTAAGAGATACGGATGCTGCTTCTGCCAATTACTGTTATTAATCCATTATCTTGTAGCTCTCTTAAAGCATCCTCAAACATGTCCCTAGTAATCATCTAACGAAAAACAAAAATTTAATTTAAAACTTTCCTTGAATTAGCATTATTAATACAGTACGACGATCGGTTGCATATTTCTACTAACCACTTCAGAAGACTGCCTTATTTCAGCGAAAAGTTTCTGCTGATTAAGCACGTGAGTTTTGCTCTTGCTTTCGATAACCTTCTGAAGCGCGTCACACAATTCCTTCTTCTTCTTCCTGGCTATCGAGGATATTCCAGTGGTTAAAATAGTTATGTCTATTTTGCCACTCAGCGGATCCATGGCAGACTGTTTCAGAGCTTCTCTGTGCAATCTGTTAAAAGAAAATAGACGTTTAGATTGCAGTTTCAATTACCCACATAGCACACAGCCGTCCTAAAAGCGTCCCAGGGACGTCTGTCCCAGTCGTACCGGACGTCCCAGGGACGTCCCGAATTTCCTACGAACGGCTTATATACGTCCCCTGAACAACGAATGTTACCAAAAAAGTGGTCCCGGGTACGTCTCGCACACAGCATACAGCCGTCCTAAAAGCGTCCCAGGGACGTCCATCCCAGTCGTTCGGGACGTCCCGAATTTCCCACGAACGGCTTATATACGTCCTCTGAACGACGAATATTACAAAAAAAGTGGTCCTGGGGGTACCACCCGTCTTTTAAGCGCATGGATTAGGACTGAACACAGGCGTTCGAAAAACGTAATTAAGACCTATTTTTATCGATGAATTAAGCCTTTCGCCCGGGTCCCCCACAGGACTTTCGTCAGTAAGGCTTACCTGGCGGAACCCTGCCTTAGACAAGCTGTGTATCAGGACTGGGACAGAACTCTTATATATACGAACCGGAGGGCGATGGAACACCAGCGAGAAACTCTCGAGCCGGGTAGCTCTCTGGTGGCATATGTCGATGAACCTTATCGGATCCCTACAATAGCACACGACATCCTCAAAGCGTCCCAAGGCCGTCCCAAAGACGTATTTAACATGTCCCAAACGCGTCCCAAGGACGTCTTTAGGACTTTGTACAGATGGCGCCACTGTAGTTACCGACGTCCCAAAAGCGTCCCAAAGCCGTCTATAGACGTCCCAAAGCCGTCTATAGACGTCCCACAGACGTCTTGTTACCAATCGGGACATTCAGACCTAAAGTCCTAGAAGGGACCTAAAACAGACGTCCTCGGGACGTCGTGTGCTGTGTGGGTATTACGAAACGCTACGATCTCGTTGGATCACAAACCTCCAAGCTTCTTCAACGTCCTGCAACTCCACGATAGGACTTAATCGCACTTTGGCGTGTGCTTCGGACAATCGTATTAGAGACTCCAGTTGCCTGGGGTACGCGGTTATTTGCCCGCGTCCTCTTCCGACTCTTCTCATGTCGACGTAAGCTTGTATCAGCCTTTGTTGGCTCTCCTCATTCACGACAGGATGAACGTGCTCCTTCGCAAAGGCTATATAGTCGCGAGCGATGCTCTTATTGAATTCTTCGTCCTCGTCTTCCTCCGAAGATTTATAGTACAGCGACACCATGTGAGACGCAAGTTTGTTATCGTACGCTTCATTTTGCGGATCCAACATCAAGAAGATCAAATCAAATCGAGAAAGCAGGGTATGAGGTAACTTTACATTTTCGACCACCTGGAAAAGATATATATATATATATACATATATGTACGAATAATAATGAATGAATGGAATAGAATTGTCATCGTCGGGCGGCATACAGTTTTATTTTTGTTCCACTGAGATTCGCAGGGATTGGCAGCGGCTAGTATACTGGTCCTAGCATTTAATTGACAGATAATTCCCGCTTTGGCAATGCTCAGAGTTTGTTGCTCCATCACTTCGTGCAACACCGATCTGGCGCTCTCGTTCATCTTGTCGAACTCGTCGATGCAACATATTCCGTTATCCGCGAGTCCCAGTGCTCCTGTCTGCAATATCATTTGCCTGGTATCCGGATCTTTCGTCACATAAGCCGTCAAGCCGACAGCGCTAGAACCTGCAAGCGTTCGTCGCGAAAGTTATTAAAGTCCGTGCAGGAAGTTTCAACCGCGACGACAACCGTTTATTCCTCTCTCGGCATACCTTTCCCGCTGGTGTACTGAGAGCGCGGCACTAAATTGTAAACATACTGCAGCAACTGCGATTTGCTTGTGCCGGGATCGCCGCAGAGCAATATATTAAGGTCTGGTCGAAAATGTTTCCCGTATGTCGTGGAAGGTTTCCTGGTTCCGCCGAATAACTGCAGTATGATTCCCTTTTTCACGTCGTTATTCGCGTATATGCTCGGGGCAATGTGCATCGCTAATCGATCGTAGATATCCTTGGCTTGCGAGAACGCCTTCAACTCCTCAATTCTCTCTGGCGCGAACGTGTGCTCCTTGCCATCTTCTTGGCCGTACAATCTGCGAATTATTCGAAATCGATCAACGGTGGAAATACACTTCGAGCTTATTCGGGCATTTTCTTTCTTACCGCTTGGAGTCTTGTTTTCGGAAATGAACTACGTCGATGTGCGTTTTGTAGATAGCTTGGAAATTATGATCGAAATTCGGCTTATGCGTTGCTGCTCTGTAAATCCCGGTCACGGACACCCGGTCCCCGGGCATAACTGCGTCTACCAAATTATTATGAGCGAATAGAACGATCGTATGAGGAGTTTGCCCCTGCGGCATCTCGTCCGGGGCCTCTTGCAACTTGATCAGCTGCTTGTCAGAGAAATGGCTCAGATTATGCACCAGAGTGAATGAATATTTGTGCGTGCAATGCCCGCACACGGTCGGCTCTTTCGTTCTCCCTTTCTCGACCTCGACGAGCGTCGTGAAGCCGCACACGCTGCATTTGAAGAAGGCTTCTCGCATTTGCGGGATTAGTCTCGACACCCTGATCACCATCCCGGGTATCGTGATTAATTGATCCACGTCGGCGGGATTCAATTCCCGCATAGTTTTGATCTTGGCTACGTTGAAGGGGCGCGCCTGGATCTGATGCTCCAGAACCGCCGCCGGAAATTTCTCGAAGAACAGCTCGTTCGCCGCCATGTCCAGCGTCGGTATCACCTCTTGCGGGTAAGACACCAATTGCTGGTAGAGATGCGAGTCGAATGTCTTTACGTGAGCGCAATTCACATTCAGGTATGGCTCTTCCAAGGTGTGTATCTCCTCCAATTTCTGCAGGTACAAGGGCTCCGATAAATTCATATTTTCCGGCAGTTCGTCGTTCTCCGCGTCCGGATCGACGAATTGTTGGAAAAACGACTTGAATTGTTCTTTGCATTGGCTTATGATCACGTTCGTTCCCCAGACGACCAAATGGGGCCCCGCCGCGTCGCTCTCCGACGTCGGTGGAGCATTGGGCACCTCCGGTATCTATTATCATAAGATTAATGAAGATTATATAATAGTAAACGGTCTAAGATGGTTTCTTCTAGAATAAACGAGATCGATCTAATTTAAAAGCTACAAAAGGTGTTCGATCTGCGGTTCATGGGATCTAAGAAGAGAGGTACTCTTCTTCGGTAATGGTGTTTGAAATTCTGTTGCGAATCAGCCACTCACTGGTTCTTGCAATGAAAATTGGCGCAAACGCTTGTCCGTGTTAATGTCGGGCCTGTGTCGAATCGGAGTGCCTCGGATTCCGCTTCTTGGGGTGCGGATCGACCCCAAAGAACTCGGGGTGCCGTAATTTACTGGCGAAGACAACTGTAGTCCGTTCTCTGATCCGGGAATTGGCACCGAAGGATCTGTGAGGCGATCGGCGGAACCGGCGGCACTGTCGTGCTCGGAAGAAGCGACGATAGTAGCGGCCCGACTTCCTGGGCCCAAAGTATTTTGACGCGCACCGCTGGTGCCCCATCTTAATGGGGTTTCTACGTTGTCTGCTCCGTTCTGTGCTCTGGTACCTTATTTACGAGATTTGTAAAGATAAATGTACGCTGCGTTAGGATTGAAGTCGAAGGAACGCGATATTCATACAACGTGAAATATTAGAACGATATATATATATAGGGTGATAACAGTGATACAGAAGATGAGGAATACGGAATAACCTTGTATGCTATATACTACTTACGAGGAGTGCTGAAAGCAGGAGATCTTGCGCCCTGAGCCTGTCTTCTGGGAGTTCTTCTTGGACTATCACCCGTTGTTGACGATCTCATAGGACTCGACATTATTTCGTTTATATTTCCCAAATTTTCGCAACGGTAAACGGAACGCCAGAAAGTTATTTTCCCGCGCTTGCACTTTCGTATCAAAGTACAGTAGCCTTAGGGTGCGTTCCACTTGCGCCCGAATCGCCCGCGATTTTCATTAAGGTGGGTTCTCCTATACGCGACTGGACGCAACGTCAAGAATTTCAAAGTCGATTTTCTCGAAACTGAAGCGCGATATAAAAAAAAGTTACTCTTTCTTTTCGACTTATGACAAGTAAATAAGTCGAGAAAGAGGAATAACATTTTTTGATATTGTGCTTCATTTTCAAGATAATCGATTTTGAAATTCTTGACGTTGTGTCCAGTCGCGTATAGGAGAACCCACCTTAATGAAAATCGCGGGCGTTGCGGGCGATTGGGGCGTAAGTGGAACTAGAGCACTAAAGAGGTGAGTATGCGCAGCCGCCATCTTGGGTCCTCTGGAGAGAGAAGATTATTGAGTACCCGCCTTTTTGAGTATTGTCAGATTCACTTTATAAACAAAATATGCGTTGTTGATATTGATACATGGTAGCACGACACATTATTAGAGTATTATATTATATTTAAGTTTATATTTGGTTTATAAAGCGAATTTGACAATACTGAAAAAGGCGGGTGCTCAATAATCTTCTCTCTCCAGAGGACCCAAGATGGCGGATGCGCATACTCACCTCCACGGTGTAATAGACAGGTGTTCCGACTCTGTACCTTTTACTCCAGCGATTTTGTGTGCCGATTTCTGTTTAATTCCCTTGGCCGTCGCGAGAGGCGTCGTGACTTAGAAGCCATATACATATGTATTAATGAGACTGTAGTAGTAGAGATTTTAGTGGTATTACTGGGCTTGCCAGACACAACAGGCCATATGCAAATGACTTTACGACACCGACGAAATCTGCCGGCCGCCAGAAGAACTAGGACGAAAAAGTCACACATTCTGAACAGGAGTCGGAACACCTGTCTATTACACCGTGCTCACCTCTTTAGTGCTCTAGTGGAACGCATCCTAGGTTAGGTTAGGTTTATTCTTTTTCTTGGTATAAATATACATTTTCCTTTACACCAAAAATGGCATTTCAAGAGTTTTCTTACATAGCCAAACGAACTCTAGTCCTATAGGAACGCATCCTAAAGAGGTGAGTATGCGCATCCGCCATATTGGGTCCTCTGGAGAGAGAAGATTATTGAGTACCCGCCTTTTTCAGTATTGTCAAATTCGCTTTATAAACCAAATATAAACTTAAATGTAATATAATACTCTAATAATATGTCGTGCTACCATGTATCAATATCAACAATGCATATTTTGTTTATAAAGTGAATCTGACAATACTCAAACAGGCGGGTACTCAATAATCTTCTCTCTCCAGAGGACTCAATATGGCGGATGCGCTACTCACCTCTTTAGTGCTTTACCAGCGGCGATGGCCGTGATGGAAACACCGGTTCTCGTTAAATCACCCATGAAATCACCGAAGTTAAGCATCACAGGGCGGGTATCGGGGAAAGATGGGTGAGACCACCTTTCTCCCGGTGCGCCGCTCGCTGCTGGGACGCGAAGGAGAGAGAGAGGAGGGAAAAGGTTAAGACTTTTAAAGTTCGTTAGGCAATATAAGCGATATGCTTGAAGCAGTTGAAGCACCATCCTGCTAAACACAGGGAAAAAACAAAAATAGAAATACAAATAGTGCTCTACTGATATATATACTACTTACAATTAGTATATACAGGGTTGCCAGATGGTTTTAATGTCGAGCCGCCAGGTCGCGTAGGAAAAGTAGTCCAAAAGCGCCAAAATTCAAATCTCTTGAGTGAAAAGGATGTTAAAATATTTTCTGGAAATGTTTTCTTTATTTATTTTAGATTCAACAAATAAACTTTATTTGAACAAAAACGAATTCAAATAAAACTGGTGTGAAAATTAAAATTAACATTTTAACACAACAATGACAATCTATTTTATAAAATTTTTTACCAGAGCAACCCTGGTCGATATTGTAGCCCAATTCAGGCGCTAACCGCCAATTTCAATTTTTGAACGCCAATGGTTTTGATAAGTAGCCCAGATGACGAAATTCCGCTCAATCTGGCAACCATGAGTATATATATATGTATATGCAGCGTTACTGGGAAATACCCTTGCAGTGGCAAGATCATAATTCGTAGTGGAGTGGGAACCCCCAAAACCCCCTCCTCGCGCTCATCCTCACCCTCAGCCCCCAAAACTGCTGCAACTCCGAGTTCCTGCAGTTCCTGCGCGCCACATGCACCGCAAGTGAGACAAATTCTAGGGAATCGTACGATGCCACCAATACTGCACCACTACGATGTCACCAATTTCATGCGCTTGTTACGTGTTGTAACAGGGATGTTGAAGTTAGGATGTTGGTGCGGATGCGGATGCGGATGCGGATGGGGATGAGTTCGCTGCCCGTGGAGCGCTAATGCGCTCTGCTCACGCTCGCCTCTCACTGCAACTCTCCACTTCTTCCAGTGTTAATTAGGTTTAAATAAATTGACTCAGACTCGTTCGTGTTGTAACTTGGTTTAGTATTTCTAAGATAAATTGTACGTCTAATAGCTTTGGTCGTTGATCAACGAATGAACGAACAAAGATGCCGTCGTTCAGGATTGAAAAGTGTACATGTTTTTGTTAATAAAGTTATCCAATTAAAATGACAGTTGCTTAATTGATTATCTAACAAATCATTTGATTGGTTCCCTGTTCATTAAGAACGAGCGTTTTACATGATATCCGTGATTTAATAACGAAGCAACCGAAACCAATATTTAATCAATACCATTAACGAGCGTCTCTACGTAGTATTCCTTGGAATGCTTTGTTCATAATTTCAGTTACTTCGTTTAACATTTAAATTTGGCGCATCTAAACTTGACCATGCAGAGCCATCTAACGTTAGGCTATACTACTCATGTGTTACCACATGAGATCGTAACACGCTTAATGCGCGAATTAGAACGCACCCTATGTTTTACTTGATTTTTCTTTTATTACTTATTATTGTCGCATCAACCGTTTCAGGTTATTAGCGACATTTACTTGATTTTGTTAATATATTAATTTACATCAAAGTGATCAGACGTGTTTTCCTTATTATCTCAGAATTCTAATATATGTAGATCTGAATCTAAAGGTCGTCGCTCACGGTTCCGCCAAAGAGGAGATATAATAAGAGGCGTCACTCGACAAGGACAGAAATAAGTTAGGGAAATCACTAGACAACCAATTTAAATGCCCTTTCGGCAATGATCGGTAAACTTTGGCAATAATCAGCAAATTGCGGTAAGGTACTTATTAGTCGATTTGAATATCCCGCTCGAATAGACAACCAATTTAAATGCCAAGGTCAAGTAAGGACTTCAAAGGTTCCGTCCGGAGTGACGCCTCTTATTATATCTCCTCTTTGGTTCCGCGCCAACGTCCATTGGTAAAACAAAGAGGGGACAGAGGCTGGCTCTCTTCTTACCAATGGTACGCCCCACGGAACTGATACGGTCACCGACATGGACCTTGTCAGGTCCATGGTCATTGATAAGTGACAAGCGACCTTAACACGTTCAGCCCGGCTGATGTCATAAGACCACAAACCGGGTGAACCTGCCGCACGGCTGATATCATCAATGACGCTCGACTATTTCTCGGCTTGGGTGGTTTGGGTCAGAGATGGGCGCGAGGTTCAAAGCCGAAACAGCTGACGCGGAACGCACGTAGATACAGACCGACAGGGCCGGCGCGAGGATAGTTGGCGCCCTTATGCAAGAAAATTTTTAGCGCCTCTAAATTTTTGCACCTGTTTTCTATTTAATATGTTTTGTCTTTACGAGGTATAATAAAAAAAAGAATTACATTTACATTTTGTTTATGTCGGAGTTGGATTCCTTTATTATTAAGCGTGCGATATAGGGTGGATGTCCCAATTACCGTGCTTTGGCACCGACTTGCTCACGAAGGAATTAATTACTGACTTCTCTTACTTTAATTTTGCTTGGTGAAAATTTATATTGGTGTTTTGAACTTTTCTCTTTATTAACGCATTTTTTCCGATTGAAAATGTTAATGTTTCATATTTTTTTAATTAAAATAAAAATACGTGTTTTTGTCCCAGTTACCGTGTGCTGAAAAATGTGTTGTCCCTATTCTCGTGCCCCCAATTACCGTGCTCTTTTTTTAATAGCGGTCCCGCGGTTAGGTTTTTTTTTTAACTTTGAACAGTTCAAAACATTTTTCTGCTCTACGAGAGGTGTTTTTATGTCACTTTAATATGACCTATTCATTACAAAAGCAAAATATGCAAATATAAATTTCTGTTCACCCATTCTGAGAAACGAAAGTGAGGTTAGGTTTAGCAGTTACAGAGGGAACCAGTGGGCATCGAGGGGCACGGTAATAGGGACAAGCGTTAAATTCCTGTCCCAATTACCGGATTCAGTTTAAAAATACGAAAACGTTTCAAAAGTGCTCATTTTGCTATTTTTTCATAAAACTTGAACCTTTCATGATATAATAAACACTTTACATTACATCCTCCCCCCTTAAGGGAGAAATACTTATTTTAACTTATCAATATGAGGGAAAATATGATGAATTGATAGAAAAAGAACACTTTTTCATTTAGCAGGAAAATATGGGAAAAGTCCCTGGTTCATTTATCAGACCTACGCCCCCCACCCCCTCAAGAAAATCTTGGATCCGGGTCTGCACCCCCCCTCCCGAAGATCCCAAATTCGCCCCTGAGACCCACTCACATAGGGTGCGTTCCACTTGCGCCCAAATCGCCCGCAACGCCCGTGATTTTCATTAAGGTGGGTTTCCCTGTACGCGACTGGACGCAACGTCAAGAATTTCAAAGTCGATTTTCTCGAAAATGAAGCGCGATATAAAAAAAAGTTACTCTTTCTTTTCGACTTATAACAAGTAAATAAGTCGAAAAAGAGGAATAAGATTTTTTGATATTGTGCTTCATTTTCAAGAAAATCGACTGTGAAATTCTTGACGTTGCGTCCAGTCGCGTACAGGGAAACCCACCTTAATGAAAATCACGGGCGTTGCGGGCGATTTGGGCGCAAGTGGAACGCACCCACAGTAGAATCCGACCGCACTATTTCAAACCGTGAAAATGAGTTAGTAGCGCTCCCCAATTTTTACAGCTCCGCGCACAGGTCTTTCAGCTTTAAACTGCGCGCCCGGAAGTTTCACTGTTAATATCTCGAGAACCAAACCTCGGGTCCCAAAACAATAATGGCATGTCTTCTTGCATCCGGATATATCGCACGTTCCGGATTGTCTCTCAATTCTGGGACACCCTTACAATAAAAATCATACAACACATAGTTACATAGCTACCTTATATATAAAAGTTTTATTCTCACTTAACGTTGATTTTCATTTAAATTGAATAAAACTTAAAAGTTTTGTTTGATCTTTATTACATTAATAATTTAATAGTATAATATATATAATTACATATATGACACATATAAATAATTCCCTTTACATAATTACGTAGATCAATTTAAATATATTTTGAGACCATAGGAGCTTTTCCATCTTGACTATCGCGAATGATCGTGAATCTATTCTTTATAACTACATATACAAGCACTGCAATAGTGCAATGTTTCAAGCGCGTGTTGACACTGTTGACACGCGAATCAACTCGTCTGTATATGTAAATACAACTTCATACGCAAGACCCTTCAGCGAACCTCTTGTTGCTGTATCTTCAAGAGCTACTATCAGTTATTTGTCCACGTGCGATTTACTATATATAGCCATTGTCGAGAGTGAAACTCCAATGTAAGTACATACTTACATGTAGCCTTCGCAAGATTAAGTTAGCTCAAGTTTATCGCAATAAGTATGTATGTACATACACTTCCGTGTATCTAGTATAATCACGAGAGGATGAAGCTGATATTAAAATAAGGTTAAAAGATAAACAGTAATCGTAAACAACATATTTGCGCGGCAGTTATTTACTGCCGCTGACTAACATATGCGGCCTTTGTTTCATTCCTCGAACATTTCGAGGCATTAAACACTCTCCGAAAATCATGCTTCTACGCTTCGTTCCTCGTAACGTTTCCTTCCGCGCCGCTCGCTTCTAAAACAATTTTACAACAATCCGAATGCACGATTACATAAACAAAATGGGTGGGCAAAATTTGAAGTATCTTTAAAACCTACAATCAGTCTCGGAAGATTGTTAAAAAATCTACAATAAAATTGTTAATCATTAACGATTAAGTTCCCTCTGAATATCATCCAAAGACTTGCCCTTCGTCTCGGGGACCAGAAAGTATACGAAGAAAATTCCGATAGCGCTGAACCCGGAATACAGCCAGAACGTACCGCTGGCGTCCATCGCGTCTTTCAAATTGGTGTAAAATTTCGTTACAACGAACGCCAATAACCAATTCAGAACGCCGGCGCTGCTCGCGGCCACGCCTTTCACTTCTGGCGCGAACACCTCGCCCAGCATCATCCACGGAACAGGGCCGAAGCCGATGTTGAACATGAGAATGAACACGCACACGGCTAACAGCGGCAACCATGAAATTTCTTTACTGACCTCGGGCTTGTTTTCAGAGAGGTAGAAGTACACACCGAGAATGAACGCCATTAGGAACAAGAATATTATAGACCCCAACAGTAATATTCGCCTGCCCAGGCGGTCTACGACCAACGTGCTGATCAGCACGGCTATCACTTGCACCGCGCCTACGATAATGGTGGCGTAATTGGGATTCAAGGTACTGCCGGCATCGGTGAAGATACCGCTGGAGTAGAATATAACGGTGTTCACGCCGCTTAGCTGTTGGAAGAACATGAGACCATAAGCGATGATAAAAGCTCTGACGACCGCTCTGGATTTGAACATGGTTAAGAAAGATATCTTCTGGGAGCCGGTTCTAGCTAGCGCCTCTCTGTGGCTCTGCAGTTCGTCGTCGACGTTATACCGAGCACCACGCAGCTTAATTAGACTTTGCCTGGCTGCCTCTTCGTTTCCCTTCTTCAAATAATAGATCGGCGATTCCGGCATGAACACGAAAACCGCGAAGAATATCAGCGGCACGATGGCCGATATGATCGACAGTATTTGGATGTTCATGACGCTTCCCAAAACGTACGACAGTAGAATGCCTACGCAGAGGAGCAATTGAAAATAAGTCCCGAGGCTCCCGCGAATATCGCTCTCGGCTATCTCGGCGGTGTACATCGGCGCAGCGATGCAAAAGCCCCCGCCGCTGATGCCGATGATGAATCTACCGATGTACAACATGAGCAGAGAGTTGGCGCAAATGATGAGAAGCCAGCCTAGGATGAAGGGCACCACCATTATGAGCATAGCGTGTTTCCGTCCTACTAGATCGGCGAGAATTCCGATCGGGATGCACACCGCCGCGGAGCCGAGCGTAGTCAGCGATCCAATCCACGAAAATTCGTCGGGGGTAATCGTCAACGAGTACGGTGGGTTTTGGAAGTCCACTCCGTCGGAGCCTGCCGAAGACGTCCATCCTAACGTCATGCCGGCCGCCAAGGCTCCGAGAGTTGACGACAAGCTGGCGATGTATTGTGGCATCTTCTTGGATCGCACATTCTGATGCCCGATATTAGACACCAATGTTTGTTGGGAAATCCCGATACCCTTGTCGTTCATTTTGCTGGAATTGTTTCTAATTAAAGCACGGGAGTAATTGGATTATGTAAGCAGCAGATTGTTGGAAAATATGAATTATCGTAAAGTAGCTCGACTCTCACCTGCGATAATTTTAATCAACGCGCAACTTGAGGCGTACTGTATGAAAGATATTGTTAAGATCGAGAGCTGAATATTGGAACTTTACGTATTTGCTTCTCCCCGAATGCAAAGGAATCGCGGGTACCGGAACGTTTATATTTTCCTCAAACAAAGTCCATTTGTTTATCACCTGTGATAATGAAAACTGCCTTATTGTTATCGATATATTTTTTACATAGAGCACTCGTAGAGTGAAAAATGTTAATTCCGGAGATGAATTACGATCGTAGATCCGGGCGATCCAATGCGCAATGCGATGGTGATATTTTACTGCTCGTATTACATACCGTGTTGACGAAACGAAACTTTAAGAATCGGGGCCAGATTCTCAAGCTGCGGAGAGAAATTTGTTGTGCTCTATGTCCGGCCGTACTTTAAGGAATACAATGCGAGCGGACACTTAACGATAATCACTACCTTGAAAGCATTCGTTTCTTATCAGCGATATGACTGAATACAGATTAATCTTGATTTAATCGACGTGGCTGTTTATTGCATGTGTGGTTGATGTCAAAACCAAGTGACTATACATATTGCGGTCGGATCGTTTCGCCATAGTATTAGTTTCTCAATTTTAATCTAATTCCCTATTCTCTGTCGCGTTTACTGCGTGCATAAAATAAATAATTTAAATTCCCCTCGCAAAGCTGATATACGCACACGGTACTTACGTCCGGGTTTCTTCGTAACCACGCTATTATTTTTCTAACTATTGAGAAAGCGAAGAAATGTTTCATACGAAAGCCGTTCGATTCGATGGAAGAGACTCAATAGAATATTAGGATTAACGTTTAAGCTACTATTTACAGACATTTCAATATCAATGTAACTTTTTTTCAACGAAGCTATATTTTAATTATCGATACTTTGTTATGCATTCCCAGACGGGTATCAACGATGTGTGCGAAGCGTACGTTCGAGCAACACGGTTTGTTTGTTACTCATAACAAGCGATCCACGAAACGAGAAACAATGGAATCTCGTCACATCGGCATATCTCTGTGATAGTAAGTGACATCGCTAAATAAATATTCTGCGCCTCTTATTGCAAAGATTATCTTGCTAAGGGAAACTCCTTTCGGACAGGTACCACGCCGATAAATGAAAGCATATCGACGTGACTGAGCTCCATTCGGTAGATCACACGTTGCGAGTAAAACACACTGGCCGGACTTGAAATTTGAGGCCTCGAATATTCGTGAAGATATCCGGCGAATTATTGTTCAATCGTACGCTTCGTATACATCGCTGAGCGCGTCTTGAAATGCACAATAAAGTGGCAATGATAAAAGCATATGCTTCCATTTACGAAAAAAGTCACACTGATATCGAAATCTCTGTAAATAACAGCTTAAACGCAAATCCTAATATTCTAATAAGTTTCCTCCGTCGGATCAAACGACATTCCTACGAAACATTTTCTCGCTTCTTCAGTAGTTAGAAAAAATAATAGCGCGGATACGAACGAATTGGACACGCTGTACATACACGTTAATGGCAATCAAAATTAATTACGTAAACCGTGGGCAATCAATCGTACGTATTTGATAATCCCGCATTAAACTTATTACTTATCTATTCGGTGAGAGCCTTTCGATAAAATCACTCTCTACAATTGTAGGGATCTGTAATTATTTATCTCGAATGAAGCACGCAAGATGATAGTGTAAAAAAAAAATTATATTTATCTTATCTTACACGCTCGCTATGCAACAGTTTAATCAGTCAATTGAAAGGTGAGATAGAAATGAAGTTCCTCAAAGAACCTGCAGAGTCAATAGTATCTTTTGCACGCTGCTGTGTAACGTTGGGAAGTCGTGGGCAGTTTTCTCCAACACATCCTTTAAATACAGCCGATAGCCGAACTCCATTTGCAAATGTTCTTCTATTATACATTCGTTCTTATAAATCATTTTGTAAGTGCCATTTTTTATGTCCTGTAATTGATTCACCTTTCTTTGCTTCACGACTAAGTTATGTAAGTTCTGAAAATCGACGGCAACGATTAGATTCGTTTAAAATTCTCGCCAATAACGGAGAAGAATTCGAAACGCACGTGATACTTTAGCATCTCCAGTTGCAGAATTTCGCCCTCTATATCGGGCATCAGCTCCTTTAGATTTTGCAGATCCTGCTGGCACTTGGTCAGATCGCTTTGTACGTCTTTTATTTTATTTTTCAACTCTTCTATTGCATCGCCCGTTTGCTTCATAATCTATTAATCCCGAAAGGTATATCGTCGGTCATTTACTGCAATACTTGATCAAATAAAACTAACATTTACCTTTAAGACCTGCTTGATCTTCACCTGTTGATTAGATAAACGTTTATGTATTACGACCTTTTCGTTATGGCGCTCTTTGGGGTTCCTTTTAAGCTTGCCCATCACTTTGTCCACAATAATGTCTCTCCTTACTACGCAGAGTTCCATGTCGTGGATCAGTTTCTCTTGAATTCTTCTCAAATAGGAGAGTCTCATTTCCATCTTGTGTATTTCAGTTTTCATCGACGCAATACCGCCGGCACTGCGCTCTTCCTTGATCGATTTTACTGTCTCTTGCATCAGTTGTACCTTAATTCGCCGTTATTATAGCGACTCTATTAAGAAATTCAGAAAACTACGCGATTACGATATTAATTACCTTCTTCTCCCAAGATAAACTTTCCTGCTGCGCGGCTCTTAATTCTTCCTTCAGCGCCACCTTTTCGGCGCTTAAATTCTTCAAGTCGCTTTGCAACTTTATAAGCTCCAGCTCGAGCTCTTGGAAAGATAAGATGCACTCGGTCTTCGTCACGCAATTCTTGTCCTCTAATTCGTCTTTCAGGTCTTTTTGTATTACTAAGTCTGCGTTCATGCGCGATGTTTTTTGCTCGAAAGAAGCTATGATCTTGTTTATATTTGCTTCCTCCTTCTTAAGCATCTCCAGGGCGTACTCCAGTTTAAAATTCTTCTGCTCCATTATCATGATCTCCTTGTTTAGGAGATTTATATCGCGCAATTGGGATTCCCTCTGTTGGCTCAACGAAACCATGAAGCCTTGCTGGCGCATCCAGAAATGTTGGCCCCTTTGAATGCTCTGTATAAGCTCTTGAATGTTCTTTTCTAAACCGATGATTTTCAAGTCCTGCGGGCCCAAATCGTCGCCGCCGATGTTTTGCGCAGTCTGGAATTATTCGTTAGTTAGTAATTTCATTCCCGAACGGAGAAGCGATAATAAAGAATGTACAACCTGCTCGATAAGCTTATTTATCCCGAGGAGTTTCCTTTGCTTCCTTTCAATCACAGTTCCCTGTTTATCGATTACCTTCTGCAACTCATTCATTTGCTTCTCCTTCTCGCCAGATTTCTGCGTCAGCTCCTGCAACTCTAGTCTTCGATTCTCAATGAGACTCTTAAGCTTCTCCAGCTCCAACAGACCGTTCCCGTACACGTTTTCCACGCGGGCAACTGAGATTTCGTGTTCCAACACCTCGTTTTTCGCGCTCAGCAATAACTCATTTACATATCGCGCCGTCTTGTCGCTGATAACTTTCTCTTCCAGAATTCGGAATACCGCGTCCTCCAAATTAGTCTTCTTCCCAAAGGCCGCTTCGAATCTCTTATTTGCCTCTACTTCGTCGACCAAACAGTTCTGGTATTCCTGAAAAATTAATCGCCTCTTCTCGTACACGCTGCGCGATGCTTATTAATCAGCACTTTATCCAGTGCCTGTGATATGTTAAACATACAATGAAAGTGACATTATAATCATACTGCGTTTGCTCGTTGATCTTCGTTAAGTTCGATAACTCCGACTCGGCGTCCGTGATTTTGTCGTTATACATGGATATCACCCTCGACACGATTCCAATATCGTGCTCTATGCGACAGGATAGTGATGTTAAATGTTCGTTGATTTCCATCTCTTTGTCTGTTTCTCGTTTGATCTTCTGCACCTCCAGCGACAGAGTATTACACATCTTTCGTATCTCCCTACAAAATACACGCTACGTTACGCGCGAAATTAAATCGCGCAACATTTCTGTGCATTCTTTCGCGCCGCGAAAATCATCGATCTTCATTGGTAAAGGTTCGAAATAAGTTCGAACTCGTTAGATTCGCGAGTACTACGATTCCCCAGGTCTCTTCGATACCTACTCTTGTTCCGAGTCCAGCTGATCATGAATGTTGTTGCTCTTGCAGATATTGGCCACCACAGACCTCCACGTGTCGTGCAGATCTTTATGCTCCGCGTGCATGGTGTCCAGGTCCGCGTTCGCGTCGATTATCATTTGACCGGCATCTTCCTTCTCTCTGTCCTTAATCTGCAACTGCTCGTCCAGATACGCTATCTCCGCCTCGACCCTCCACACCTCCTCTTTCAGTCGGTATAAAATGAAATCGCGTCGCTGCTTCTTGCTGATCAGCGCCTTCTTCTTGCTGGCGTCTTGCTGCGACATCTTTTTGGATATCGTTAAGTAATCGTTTAAGTCCTTCTCCCATTTGGATAGGCAGTTATAGAAGTCCGATAAATTCGCCAGCTCTTGAGAGAATTTGTCCCTTTTAGTCTCTTCCTCCTTTAATTTCCAGCGATTCTTCTTAAGAGCGTCCTTAGCGTTTTCTATATCGCGGCTCCTTTTCTCCTTCAGCGACGCGATTTTCGTCAACGTTTCTACGTATTGCTTTATTGTCGTGTGCTGGCTCTCGACCTCTTGTTGCGTTTGGTAGAGCTGCGCGCCTTCTGCCTCCAATTCCCTTTCGGCCTGTTTTATGGACGCTTCCTGAAAGCGCGCAATTAAGAAAGTAGTATCGCGATTGCTTCGCATCGCGCCGAACGAGTCGACGCGACAGGGCGAAGCTGTTTAACCACGGGGAAAGTGTAGGGCAGAATTTTTCGAAGTATCGGACAAAGTTTACAACGAAGAACGAAAGCGTAAATATAAACATGCGATATATTCGAAGTAATGAATTTCTTACAAGTTCGAGTATATCTTCTGCGAGTCTGTTGTCGACGCGCGACAAATGTGCGTGAAGTGTTTTTTGAAATCTCTCCATTAACTTGTCGTCGGGATTGAGGACGTTCAACGTGGACGTTTCAGTTAAATCCATTTTGCTGGTTCTGTAAGAAGATTTTCGGGTATTTTAGAAATTATGTTTTATTATGCGAAACGATTTTTACGTCGCAAGAGTCCTTTGAATTTCTCGAATTTTCAGCAACACTCGCGTCAGCAATGCGCCGCATTGACACTTCGGCTTTATTCAAATCGACGCGGTAACCATAGCGATACTCATGAATTAAAGAATATTAGAGAGTAAATTCGATTTGTCGGTTGAGGGCCCGTTCTACTTTGCCGGCCGAGAAAGAGGGCTATTTTCATGATTTTTTTCTCAAGAACTATTGTTTACGGATTTTAATGAGTTTATTATTGTTGTTGAATGTTTATTATTCCTTGCTGTATGGAATCGTATTTTTCGGGTTTCCAAAACGCAAACATTGCGATTTAATTTCACACATTTGTAATTATATTTTGGAAATATGAAAAATACGATTCTATACGGATCTATGCAGAGAATAATAAATATTTAACAAAAAAAAAAACTAACATCTGTAGGTACAATAGTTCCTGAAAAAAATTCATGAAAGTAGGCCTGTTGTTCGACCGGTAAAGTAGAATGGACCTTTATACCAAATCTATTTATGGGCGAATTCCATTTACACCCAAATCGCCCGTGATTTGCATTAAGCTAGGTTTCCCTGTACGCGACTAAACGCAACGTCAAGAATTTCAAAGTCGATTTTCTCGAAAATGCAGCGCGATATGAAACAAAGTTAGTGTTTCTTTTTTACTTATAACAAGTAAATAAGTCGAGAAAAAGGAATAAAATTTTTTGATATTGCGCTTCATTTTCGAGAAAATCGACTTTGAAATTCTTGAAGATGCGTCCAGTCGCGTACGAGAAAACCTAGCTTAATGAAAATCTGTGTGAAGTTAGCTGTAAGGCGTCGAGAGATATCGAGATTCGACGCGGCGCGAGATTTGAGAACGGGCATCTGCGTATTGCTGCGTATGTCCTGCGAGTATGTAGGATTGTCCAGTGCAAGCGACCCGAGTGACACGTGCGGGAGAGGTCTTGGGTGGAGCTCAAACAGAAGCCGAGAACCGTTATCTTCCCCATAAATTCTTTCGGGAGAGACTCTGGCGAGGACAGAAAATCCGCTCCTCCAACTGACAGAAAATATAACCTATAAGCTATACTCGATTTTCTAAAGATACTGTTGCGGCGTAATAATAATGTTTCGGAAGGATGATAAAAAGTTCACAAATGTAGCGCAAAAGAACGAAATAGCCGCTAAACATGTATTGTCATATAGCAGATGCATAGGTTATATTTTCTGTCACTTCGACGAGGGGACCACATAATAATCACGCGCATCCAGCCTGCGCATTTTCACCAGCCCAATTCAACATCCAACACAATTTTATATATAATTTACGGAAGCGCCTACGCGCCACCTTCCTGCACAAGCGTTAGTGTTATTTTCTGAGGCGCCACTAACACCGGCTGTGTTCTGATTCACGCATAATGCAGCATAATGCGCATGAAGTGCATAGGGTACGTGACATATCCTATGCAGTCTATGCGCAGTATGCGTGAATCGGAACCAGGGGGACCAAGCCGTCTTTGTTTGGCCGAAGTTCCCGTTTAGTACGCACCTTAATGGTAGGAGGCGCTAGGTACGTCACACACACATACCTAGGTGTATCAGTGAGCACGACCCAACCTTTCGACGTTGGTGAAATGTTACCATGACGACCGTCGCCATTTGTAAATGTTTGGCGCAGACACGAGGAAGTGTCAGGGGCACGGTGTAATAAACAGGTGTTCCGACTCTGTACCTTTTACTCCAGCGATTTTGTGTGCCGATTTCTGTTTAATTCCCCTGGCCGTCGCGAGAGGCGTCGTGACTTAGAAGCCATATACATATGTATTAATGAGACTGTAGTAGTAGAGATTTTAGTGGTATTACTGGGCTTGCCAGACACAACAGGCCATATGTAAATGACTTTACGACACCGACGAAATCTGCCGGCCGCCAGAAGAACTAGGACGAAAAAGTCACACATTCTGAACAGGAGTCGGAACACCTGTCTATTACACCGTGGTCAGGGGGCAGAAACTAAGATAGGAACTTCCGGAATAGCGTTTAGACAGGAAGCAGCAGGCTTTCATAATTTAGGTGGCGTTGCTGTCGCGGTATAGTTGTGTTTGTATCTGTACATACACGTTGGCTTACGCACACTTCTGCAGCTTACGCTTGCCGCCGTTTACCAACGTTTACCAAATGTTTACCACGTTTACTGAACACTTACTGAAGTTCATCGACGCTTCTGGACGCTTCAACCATTTTCAACGGTTATTTATACTTTTAAGTGTATTATTCAGAATATTCTGAAGCATACAATAGTATCGAATAAGTTTAAAATAAATGTGAAGAAGAATGGAGCAACTGCAACGAGAGTGGCAGGTAAGAAAGTTTCATGTACGGTTTAAGGTTAGAATACACAGCGTTTATTTGAATCCTCGTGATGTTTGTTTAGTTTTACATTATAAATTCTATTATCAAATACTTTCAGTTTACTGTATTTACTAAATTCAGAAGAAAATATATTAAGAGTCATTTGCTAAACATAAAACTTGTATGTTTGGATTGTACTCGTCAAATACTATCAAAAGGCACAAAAATGAATTTTTGATTTTGCAGGGAGAGGACTAGAAGTTCATTGGTGCAGGAATGTTAACAGACTGTTAAAAGGTAAAGATTCCAGTGCTACAGTTCAAGCGTATTTAGCAAACCAAGCTTGCAACTACCACACCAAGAATTATAGAAAAAAGTAGATCATAGTTCTTCTCCTATATTTCTTATATACACTTCTATATTTTTACATTATATGTTATATTTAACTAGATACAAGATAAATAAAAGGAATATTTTCAATTGAAAAATATGTGCCACTCACTAATCCTTACCTCTACTTGTACTTTTACAATTAAGTATATTATACAAAATGTAGGGTAAGTGATACATTTGTTGGCGTTATCAATTAATGTTGGCAAAATAATGTCCAATTATGCCAATAATAACTGAAAAGATGGGGAAGATTTAGATAAGAAACTTCAGGTGCATGTTAAATATTTAATTAAATTCAATTACTGCAAATTTAATTAAATATTTTTCTATTACACCTGAATTTCATATCTAAATCTTCTTAACGCGTCAACAAATGTATTTCTTATTCTACATATTACAGTACGCAGATTCTGAGCGTATTTAATTTTCCCGGCATGAGCCGCCATATTGAATTTTAGTTCAAACAGAATGTTTCATAATTTAGAGGGCGTGCAAATACTAAACCGAAAGTTTTGCTGGAGTTTCCACCCCCTGCTCCCACTCATCGACTAGAGAGTGGCAAATGGCAATACCGTCTCTGACTCAGTGGGAATAACTACCACTGCGGGGGGAGACTCGTTGCGGGACGGGGACGAGGTAAAGCGGTGCCCCATTTTCATTGGCCGCTATCTGGCGCAAGCGCCTCAGAAAATAACACTAACGCTTGTGCAGGAAGGTGGCGCGTAGGCGCTTCCGTAATAATGTTTGTTTATAACTGCTTTCTGCATGGGACGTTTAATTATCTTGTATTATGTGTATTTCATGTTCTGTTTCAGTGTTTTGCTAATAAAAAAATGTCTAACCTAACAAACCTCATTTTCCGGGGACATCCCCTCATCTATTTTTCCTTTTCACTTATAATTCCTTATTGCCAACGTAGCATATTGTAGCATAAGCACATTTTAAGTAATTAAAATGTACATTGAATTTTCTACGTTTGCTCTACCAGCAGACCTTCCGTTGAAATATTTACAAGTAGAACGCAACAGCAAGGAATTTCTTTCCTTATTCAGAATAGAATACGGAAATAGCAAACAGCTCCCTCTCGCGTGCACCAGGCAGCCGCGTATCTATCGGTATTACCATTTCTGTGCAGAAAAAACCTGCTGTAATACCGACCTGCCAAATCGGCCAGGTCACGTGACGTGTCTACCGCCCAACGACTGAAAATACCGCCCTTAGTCCTCACATTATGGGTCGGAAACACAGTTTGCGGCGACACGACATCCATAAGGTGACAGGTCTATCCTATATCTCGTCTGTGGTGGTAGCAATTTTCACCATATTTAGTTTCACTTCTAACCGCCAGTGGGATTGCGATCGAATTCCCTTCTCAATCGATAACGTTGCATGCGACACGGAAATGGTAACGAAGCTCCAGAGCCCCAAATCCGTGTGAAAAATTTACACTGGATGTAAGGTCTATTCAATACCTCGCCTATGGTTTAACAATTAGTTACGCCTCTTCGCCACGAGAGGTCACGCGATTCGTCGTAGCACGTGTACTTAAATTTAGTTGCATACCTCCTCTGATATTGTTACAGATTAACAATTTAAATTGTTACCGATTAAACAAAAATGTTTCGACAAGTGAGTGTCGAAAAACTAATACTGCATCGTGTAAAGTTTGTTAAATCGTATTATTCACATGCTTAATACTGCGTCGCACCTTTTCAGGTTATCCCGAAAATGATACAAAGCATTTCACCAGTTAGCAACGTGCGAATGTGCACTAACGTTACAGATACAAAATTAGAAAAAAGTAAGCAAATCATTCGTTCGTTATCATCATATTTCAATCGTTTTTGAAAATACAGTGGTATAGAAATTGCATGTCACACGCGTATATCCCATTCGGCCAAGAGGATAAATTTCTTCAAATTTCCGATGCGCTTTAGAAGACGTAAAATCACCAATAGAATCGTCCGAATTATCCACTTGTTCTTATGTGAAATTATTTCACTTGCACTGAGAATTTTATATATAACTGCATGCAGTAATGTACACACATAAATATTATGCATTCATAAGTAAAGCTGTGTAATAATGACTTGAATAATTTCATGGAAAGGACTGTTAAAATCTACTACTAACGAAGTCGTTTGTTTGTAGCTATGAACCAGATCACTTTATTGGGAAGGACAGGAAATGAGCCTCAGCTAAGGGGTAACCAAGATCACCCTGTTGTTGTATTCTCTCTTGCCACGCATAGTAATTACAAGTATATGAATGGTAAGTTATATCAATTAATTTTGCAATCTGGGGATTTGCCTATTTAAATATAAGTATTAAAAAATTCACAGTACGACAAATATTAACCCTTTAGCACCTGGCCCATCGTATATGATACGCTAGGAAAATACCACCGTGCTTGGCTTCAGGCCTAAGAGATACTAAGGATTCCATGAAAACACATTTCACTCCTTTTCACCACCCCTTTAGGGGTTGATTGGGGCGAAATCCTGAGATTGGTTATTAGGCATTTGTATGGGTAACCTTTCGAAGTAAAAACCAAGTTGATATCTAATCGGACCTAAGAGATTTTGAGGAATCCGTGAAAACACATTTCACCCCCTTCGGGGTTGGTCGGGGCAAAATCCCGAAATTGGTTTTTAGGCATTTGGGCGGGCAATCTTTGTGAGTAAGAACCAAGTCTATATTTAATCGGGCTTAAGAGATATTAAGGGGACCTTCCGGTCTGGAGCCCCAAAAAATAGGTGATTTTTAGGAATTAATTAAAGGAAAACTACTATATATAATTTAATGGGATTTTTTGCATTGTATTAAGGATGTCTTAAGTTATAGAAATATATTTTTTGTTTTATAATTAATTATTGCAGACGGCCCTGGGGAGTCGTTAAAGTCAAGGCGTGAAAAAATTGATCCAAATCGGTGGGACCTGTATCTCCAAAAGTTATTATCCGATTCGACTGAAACTTATTTTATTTTGAAGATTATACTTCTGGCTAGGGGGGAACTAGAAAAAATTAAAAAATGACATTTTTTTTTAGAAAATAACGACACTTGATGTTTGAAATCACTTTTCCCTGTACTTTTCGTCCTTTCAACGCCTTTGAAAATTATAAATTTTCAATTTTTTGTAATTTTTCTAGCCCCCCCCCCCTAGCCAGAAGTATATTCTTCAAAATAAAAAAAGGTTCAGTCAAATCGGATAATAACTTTTGGAGATACAGGTCCCACCGTTTTGAGAACACGGTTTCGAGAAAAACGCGTTTAAGGGGGGTCACTCAAGTGAAAATGAACTACCAGTTATTTTACAGATAAAAATTTGAAAATATGTATTTCCATATTATTTTTTACGCTGAAATGAATTATGTAAGAATTAATACAGTGTCATTTTTTTTTTCAAAAATTAAAAAAAAAAATTTCGAAAAAATTATTCGATTTTAAAATCAATACCCTTATTTCTGTAGAATTGTATACAAAGACTGCAAAACAAATTTCAGCGCGAAAACTTCATGTTTGTCCGAGTTATAAAGTTTTTATGTTTTCGCGTAGTAACTAAAACGCTCCTGCTCCGTACGTTGGACCGACCAAAATGAACTACCAGTTATTTTACAGATAAAAATTCGAAAATATGCATATCCATATGATTTTTTACGCTGAAATGAATTATGTAAGAGTTAATATAGTGACAATTTTTTTTTTTCAAAATTTAAAAATAAAATTTCGAAAAAATTATTCGATTGTAAAATCCATACCCTTATTTCTGTAGAATTGTATACAAAGACTGCAAAAAAAATTTCAGCTCGAAAACTTCATTTTTGTCCGAATTATAAAGTTTTTATGTTTTAGTTACTACCCCAAAACATAAAAACTTTATAATTCGGACAAAAATGAAGTTTTCGAGCTGAAATTTAGTTACTACCCCAAAACATAAAAACTTTATAATTCGGACAAAAATGAAGTTTTCGAGCTGAAATTTTTTTTGCAGTCTTTGTATACAATTCTACAGAAATAAGGGTATGGATTTTACAATCGAATAATTTTTTCGAAATTTTATTTTTAAATTTTGAAAAAAAAATGACACTGTATTAATTCTTACATAATTCATTTCAGCGTAAAAAATAATATGGAAATACATATTTTCAAATTTTTATCTGTAAAATAACTGGTAGTTTATTTTCACTTGAGTGACCCCCCTTAAAGGTTTACGTGAGCGTCGAGTGCCCGGTTGTTGCCCACGCATTTGCCGCTACTCAAATGCCTATAACTTCTGGAATTTTACGAATTTCAACAAATCCTTTTTAACACGTATTCCTAACAGGTTGTACATTCGAAAAATGAAATAAAAAAAAAATCGATTTTTAGACCGGAAGGTCCCCTTAAGGGGTGGAATCCTGGTTTAGGACGCTGAAAACACGGCGATTTTTACGAATTATTTTCCCGACAAATATAAAGCGATTCTTTTCAAAACTTTAAGCGTGGTTTACTGTATACTCAAACAAGAAAACTTTTTCTATTCAAGAATAATTCGTTTAACATTGCTCTATTGATATATCTTCGTAGCGCCGCGAAGCCGGAGTTGTTAAATCGTGTAAAAAAAAAAGCCGAAGTCTTTCTGAATTTGCATGAATTTATATCGTCGATGAATTGAAAAAATAAGAAAAAAGTCTAAAATTTACAAAGTTATGGGACTTTAAAGAAAAAATTAGGATTTTGACGGAAAAACTTCGATGTTTTTATGCAAAAAAAAAAATGGTTCAATTTAATTTCCGCATAAATGTTTTTCATTCATCGACGACGGTAGGTCGGTATATAACTAAAAAGCCCCGGGTGAAGTCAATCGGTCAATTAACATTTTCTGTATCGTGTACACAAGTTTAGAAAACTTAGTGGATGCCTACGCCATGAAAACAATGTACCTTCCAAATTTCACGTTCCAATAAACATTACATGTTTAGAGTAGGTAGTTCTATTAATTGAATAAAGATTGCCCTAACCGAACCCTGCATCACTTTGCTTTATGCATTCTAGCCTCCGAAAAAAAAAATGAAAAAAGTTTATATAAAAATTCGGACCATTTTTAAACGATGAAAAGAAAACGGGATATTCTTCCTTCAACGGGATCCAGGTGCCGGGTGCTAAAGAGTTAATGCTTATAACAGAAGAATGCTTTTGTTTCTATATTGTTCAGTTCGCCAAGTTTTGTTTCCTAAGCGATACTTCGCTTACGCGAATTTTTCAAACGTTTCCCGAATTGCCAAACATAAATGCTACCGTACACTTTGCTCTAGCTCTGCGAAGTTTACAGTTAGTGCAACATTTTGTAGACAGAAAAAAATTGCAGGAGATTTCGTGCAACGAACAGAGTGGCATAGGATATGCATATTCAAACCGAACCTACGCGAGAGTGTCGTGACCCATTTGAAAAAGGGCCAGAGAGTGTTGGTGACTGGGAAGGTGAGCTACGGCGAATTTAAAGACGACGAAGGTCAGACGAAATCTAGCACAGCCATAATCGCGGACAACGTTATATTTTTCCAAATGTAAATAAAAATTCTTCGGCTACTCTAGTTTTGTTACTTCGCTTCTTTTCTACTGAAATATTATTAAGAATAGTAAGTAAATAAAATCAATTACCAAAAATATATGCTTTTATTTTTAAATAATTCCTCGGCTTATTTAAGGATAACTTGCACGATTTCACCGTTCTACGAGCTAATGTATCTGCAGCTTCCATTCTCTCCTTTAGTTCGACATTCCCGTTATCGCGGCGCGATGCTTCATTTTGATAGGGTATAATAAATTGACGCCCGAGATTATGCTTAATAAGTAAATAAATCTCTATTTACACATTGCTCGTCCATCCGCAATGAGTTACACAATAAACGATCCGTATTTTCCTAACATTGTACAGGTTCCGTTTTATACAGGATTTGCAGAAATAAATGATATATGTATAAACTCTGTGAGTAAATCGAAAGGATGATAGTTTGTATGCGTTGGGAAATAAAAGGGTTCACGATAGAATCGATGCCCTCCGAAGTTCTACGATACGCGCGCGCGCGCGCGCGCGTGTGTGATGTATACACACATATACAGTATATTTCTAAAGATATGTGACAACACAAATTAAAATCGTAGTTGAGATCCGGACGCCGAGTTATCGCTCTTCGCGGGTTTTCTACAGTCGCGAGTAGAACCTCCACGCGAATACGCACCGAGTATTCATAATACATGAACAGCAACGCACGAGCCTGTGGTTTTGCTGATCAATAATTCCGAAGTATCCTAAAGTCGTATTATAGATCAATCGTCGCGACACGCCGACGCAGAATAATCTTCGTTACGATCTGAACTTGTGTTGCTGCCTTCAAGAACACAATCTGCGTGTGTGTACTCTTTAATATATTTATAATTAATATAAATCCGTTCTCTCATGAAAATTATATACACAAAAAACGAAGGGTTTCGTTTATTCTACGTGTCTGCATTCTATTACGATAAAAACTTCACGGAGATCACAGTATACAAATAGCCAAATACAACATTCTCCCATTTATAAATCTCTTTCTCTCTAAATACACCGTTCATTCTCGCAGGTCTATTACTTCTTGCTATTCCCCCATCTCGGATCACTCGGCCGCGCATGCGCGGCTCGCTCATTCGTACCAACGTCTTCGCACTCTCGTCCCCTATAATGTCCGTCTCTTCGAGCCTTATGCAAAAATACGATCTTAAGACCTGTTTCTAAACGTACACGCGCCTTCGGTCCCTAGTTATGTTTCTCTCTCTCTCTCTCTTTTTTTTTATCTTCTTTTCCCGATGAAAGCCTAGGGTCCGTTGGCGAGGAATGTGAGCCACAGTCGCATCGACAACGAACGTAGAAATTTCGAATATAAATTTCTCTTCGGTAGTAAAATATATATATAATATATATATAGAGATTTATTTTATACATAAATTTATATTCATATATATTTTTTATATATATATATATATATATAACTCTGGCCCCGAATTCCATAAAACTCTTTCGCGGTTTTTTTTTTTTGTCTAATAGAGTTCACTATACCTCGCTCTCTTTTATAGTTCGTCAACTTATTTACAAGTACCTACGATTTAGGGATACGATCGATTCTTAACGCTCGTCTCGACAGTGTCAAAACGATGGTCGCACGTTTTTTCTTCTTCCGTGCTTCGTTTCCCCCTTGCAAAACCCTCGGACTAAACGCATACTTACAGGTAAATTACCGACGATTAGATTGGCACAACTGAGTCGGTGCAACGGGAAACTTCTGACTCAAAGCTTTATCGAATCCAAGTATTTACAGGATGGACCTCGTATCTTTCGTACAACGGAAGATCCCCCCCCCACCCCCCCCCAAAAAAAGATCCAACTAAAATTGCCATTCGTTCGCTTATATTACATTAATTTCGTTTTGGGCTTACGCAAAGACTTTTTAATAACAGTTTCTTCTCTTTCAAATAAAAAAAAAAAAAACTCGATAAATTCAATCTCTAGTCGTAAACTAAGCATATCTTGCCCCTCCCCCGGGCGAATCCACCCTGGAGCTAAACTTTACATCACAGAACAACTTTGGAATAAAATACCTCGATCGTTTCCCGGTCACCGTGTTTGTACGCTCGTCGATAACGTTCTAAAGAAGCTCTCCCTTTTTCTTTTCTTTTAAAGTAGTTCGTTGTAGAAGCGAAAAAACCGTTTCACACTCGTGCACGTGCCTTAAACACAAAGGAGGGGGGGGGGGGGGGGGAAAGGATAAGAAAACAGACGGCGGAATATCCGCGAAAGTTCAGCTTCACCGAAGCGTCCTCCAGAATTGCAGCACGACGATTGGCTCCCGCGGCCTCTCGCGACGAGGGGGTCCCCCCCGGGCGGCCGATCATCTTTTCACGATCCGAAGCGCGCGCGCGCTCGGTAATTGACGAGCCCGCGCTCGTTGCTCGATTCCCTCGAGCCGATTCAGAGTCGGTAGTAAAAAGTCGGGCGTCGTGCGAAAGCTCGCGACGAAACGGGATCGACGCGCATGGCCGAAATGGATGCGGACGATTTCCCCAGGCGGGTCGATTGGCCGTCGGTAAAGACGAGCGTGGACCCGCTCCCGTTAGCTTCGAATCATCTCCTCCTCATTGATCGCGCAGGTCGATCGGTCGTAACTTCCAGAATGTACTCGTCATCAGTCTTTTCTCGTCCTTCCGTCTCGGGATCATCCGACGCGGCTCAGCGGCTTCTAGTCTCCGGACTAGCGCTGGCGAGTTCCCCGGTCTTCCTCCTAGAAATGTCCCTAGACGCGCGACTCCGCGGAGGAAGACGCCGGATGAGACCGTTCGCGGGGGTTTCTCCCCCGCTCGTGACCAGGAAGCGGGGCTTCCTCGAATGTAGCTTTCTAGGGACGCGTCCGTCTCTAATCAATAGACAAGGACGCGCTGCGATAAAGAACCCGTCGACGCAGCCAGCGTTGGAAACGCGCGGTCGAATCAGCACTATGTCTCGCGTCACTTCCTCTCCTCCGCCTCCTGGTTGGTTTTGATGAGATTGTACGCGTGACTCCTGTACTTGGTGGGCGGGTCGTGGAGAGGTAGAGGTTGCTGTTGCTGTTGCTGTTGCTGCTGGTCGCCGGCTGGTTGACTCATGCTGGACATCGAGAGGTCCGTCGGCATATCGATTTCCGGCTCGACGCCACTTCCTCCTTCTTCTTCCGGCTCCGACTTTATTCGCATCTGCTGACGCAGCAGAGATATGTTCTTTATGTTCTTCAGCTCTGTTGGGTTTCGCAGAAACCTGGGCAGAAAAGAATCCCTCACGCTTTAAACCAGGTTCTCTTATTGTTCCGGGCTTTGGGGTGGCATTTGCGAAGTAAAACAGAAGAAGACTCGAATGGGGTGTTGATTTCAAGAGACTGGTAATCAAGATCAGTGCGCAATAAACAGCCTTGGCGTGTAAAAGGAGTGGGAAGATTTGCAAGTTGCTTGGTCAACTCTTCATTCACACTTCTTCGGATTTGCAAGTTTAGTTCCATAGAGGGTTTTCTGGGACTACTGTGGGCCCTGCATAGAATTAGGGTGCAAAGGATCCATGAAGCTGCTGAGTCTGTGCTTCCTTTCACGAAACTTTTAATTATATATGTCTATGTGTACTGGCAAGAAACTCGTATTGCGTTATGTACAGTATAAGCTCGAGGTTGATGTGTGCACGCAAATTGCTCCTCACACGATTAAAGAAAACAATGTACCGTATAAAACTTGATTTTCTTTTACACTATTACTCTCGGAAATCTTAATACCACCTCCATTTCCAGTTTCCACAAATACCATCGAGATGGCTACTTACAAGGGAAGTTTGGCAACCCGGAAATTCAGAAAATTATGAAACTCGGTATGCAAGTAGAGTAGTTCATCCGTAACGCAACTCTATTTTTTGTTGGTGCCACAATGCAATTTTTGGGGGTCTGCAATCACCCCTTGAAAAAAATTCAGAATTTTCTTTTCCGTGGAATATCTCGGGAAGGGTGAGAGATATGGGATAGAAGATGAAACAAAAATTGCATCCTTTTTTTATATCTACAAAACCGCGTAAAAGTAATTATGGAATTAAGGATTGGTGGTGGGGGTAACTTGAAAAATATGGATTTTTCGAAAATTATCTTTATGCAATTTTGTAGATACAAAAGTAAGACGCAACATTTGTTTATACTATTTTTCGATATCTCTCACCGCTCTCGAGATATTCCACGGAAAAGAGAATTCTGCATTTTTTTCAAGGGGTGATTTCACCCCCAAAAACTGCATTATGGCACCAACATAGAATAGAGTTGCGTTACGGATGAACTAATCTACTTGCACACCGAGTTTCATAATTTTCTGAATTTCCGGGTTGCCAAACTTCCCTTGTTAGATTATGAAAGTGGTGCAGGACCAAAAAATCCTAAAAATTGAGATTTCTTTTACCTTATGTTACACTGATTTATATTTCAATATTTTGAAAGAATTGTTGCAAAATAGCCAGCAAGTAAGCAATGACATGATAGTAAGTAATTAGCGAGAAAGGAAATAATGACATATTTTTCTATTACGTATTAACCTTAGATGTGGGGCAAGAAAGGAAACGCGAAATATACTTAATTATGTTGAAAATAGCAGAAAAATTAGGAGAAACAGTGGTAAAGTATTCGAAAATAAAAGTTGCTTTTGTGCGAAAAATGTTTGAGTTTATTAAATCGCGAAGATCGAAAAAACTACGTTTGAGCACTTTTGGAATTTCGGAGGCATTCAAAGGTTTAAAAAACGGAGTCACTAATAAAATTTTACAATGGCAGAGAAGTTTCGCATTAGAAGAGCATATATGTTGAGCAACATTTTATTCAATAATGGAAAAATATTTTTTAATACACCCTAATTCATCTAAATATCTCGAAACACAAAGTACACGACTTACACCACTTTCATAATCACCGGCAACGATCCTTCTACACCCCACGAATATGTTGCAGTTAAAGGGTTCGATTACAGCATCGAGACTTCGAAATCACGGACTCGACGCTCTGATTTCTTCAGACCGGAAGGAGGAAGAAAATAATGTTCAGCTTACTGGTAACAATGCCGTTCCCCTTGGACCTTCCGTAGGATGTTGACGCGGTAGTAGTACCGAAGCGCTCTGCTCATTTTGTCGTAATTCATGGAGAGGTGATTCTTCTGGATGCCCCAGAGCCTCGCCAATCCCGGAGGATCAACGATTTTGAATACCCCTGTTTCCCGGCTTTTCCACGCGATGTAGTGCGTGTACCGTTGCGAAGGGTCGTTCAAGAGTTGTTGAAGGAAATCCCACAGGAGTCTGCCATCTGCAACGAGGAAGGAAGAAATGAGAATTTCGAAGCAGACAAATCTCGTCGTCAACTTAAACACATTAATACGACCTATTCTTCTCTGGAATTAATTAGTAATTAATTTGATATTGTACACGCGTGAGACGCAAAGTAACATTTTCCGCAAACATACGAAATAGAAGATCGGCGAGAAGAAATACACCGCGTGCAAGTTGAATTTAATAAAACAAAATGCTGCGACTAGTTGATTGCAGGAAATATAGCATGCCTGTATAAATCTGTAATTGCAAACACTTCCGCTGTTTTCCATGTACAGTACAGATTCGAGGAGTCAAGTGTTTAATCGGCAGATCACGTAACAGGATAACATCGTGTTTTTTGTGAGGCCACTTAAGTTTTTGTTTCAAATGGTATCTGTGGCTTCTTTTAACATAAAGAGAAAGGGCACGATCGGCCGAATTTGGCGGCGGTATAAGTTGTATAATTTTATCGAGAGATATGAAGATAAAGCGGACTTAATAGTTGCGATCCAGAGATAGAAAGCGGAAACATGTTTTCGCTCTCAAGCAGGACCACTTGCAGTTGCGGGTGTTGCAACGCGAAGAAGGTCCGCCGATGAATCACCTAAAGCCGCGTTCCTACGTGCCTACCGCGTTACTGCTTTTGAAAAATGCCGCAAGCTTGCTTTATAGTATAATCTAGAAAAACCTAAATTCTCGATTTGTACAACTTGGGAATTCTAATTCGAGCTGGATAAAGGAGAAAGTCAAACTAAATGAATTAAAATAAATTCAGCCAAAGCAATTAAAGATCAGAGCACCGACAGTTGGGGACCCGCGGGAACGTATCATTGTCGTAATTATAAAAACACTTCCACGTTCGATACCAGTCCGAATTCCGGAGTGAAATATCGCGTGTTCCATTTGAAAAATCTCAACTCTCGTTGTACCTTAATAAGACAGCAATACTAATACGAATATTAGAGGTGATAGAAAAAACAACAATTAGGTTTCCACACGTTCCAGTCGCGTACGAATAGCGAAGGAGATTCATTTAAAATTACTTCTTTCTTCTTACTTGAGAAAAACCTTAAGCGCCCGGCACGAAGGGAATTCCCTTTAACCCTTTGCGATACCAAGTCGATGGTCACTTGGCAACAAAGATTACGGCAATGTATCAACGCGCTAATCACCCTAGAATCTAGATATACTTCCCCGCAAGATCGTGGCTGTAGTTTAAGTTGTGCAGTTCAGAAGTTTACCACGGGCATGCCACAGATGGCAGCACTAGCTGACCGTACAAAGATGGCTGAAATCCCTGTGCCTCGCGTTCACCTCGATGGTTCACACCCCACGTTTATAAGCCTACTTTATGCACAGCTCTTCGGGAGCATGCTCTCGCTACAGTACGAATGTGAATGTATTTTTCCATGTACACTTACTCGTATTGGGCTCCGGCGAGTCGCTGGGGAAGAACTCCCTAGCAACGTTGGCGGGGTTGGACCTGAAAGCACCGGGCGTCAGAGGCATCATGGGTTGCGCGAGCGTAGGACTCGGTTGGTCCTTGACGCACACCTCGCTTAGCCTCTGCGCGGCGAGGGCGGTCGGCGTGGCCGGCGGACTCCCAGTGGCCGCCTGCTGGTTGTCCTCGTCCGAGTCGCTCTTGTATACCTGACTCTGCGTCCCCTCCGTGTGCCCGGGCGAGCCTGCCTGGCTGTCCACCGACGGCGCCGGGGACAGCGTCACCGAATTCGCGGACATCAGCGAGGCCAAGTTCGCGGCGTACGGGTTCTCCGTCCAGGTAGGGGTCGGTGGATGGGAGTGAGGGCTGAGGGGGTACGCGGACGGCCTGGTGGGGGTGACCGGGCTACTGGGGAGGCACCTCTGCAGCTGGTTAAAGTCCCTGGCTAGCATCGAGAGCACATTGTGCAACACATCACCCGCACCCGGGCACCTCTCCCCCAGGTCGGCCTTTGTCAACAGGCAAAGGGCCTTTCCGTTCATCTGGAACATGTCCATGTCGAATTGGGGCAGGTCGAATTCCCGCTCGGCCCATCGGAGGAACGTGGCCACATCCTCGCGGGACCACAACCGTGGGTCGGACGCTGTGGAACACATGTTTGCCATTATTTCCCACGTCTCCTGTTTCCCCGACTCGCGCCCAACGCTCGGGGGCCGCACAAGCAACGCGAGGAATCCCCCGACGTGCCGCGGCTGGTAAACGGTCCACCAGCCGCGGCACATCCTGATTCGCTTCTACATCATTATGCTCGTCGTCCATTGCGAGCCAAGGACGACTTCGACTTCCTGCGATCACAGTGGTTGCTCGCGTACTCCCAACCACTTGTCACGGGTAAAAGGAACTGGCGGACGGGAACCATGATGTAACTCGACAATCTAATAGCGCGAAGATGTCCAGATTAAGCCCCGGAGCTTGAACTTAAAACTTACGAGGGGAGATCCCCAAGCCGGAGATTCAAAGAATTATGAAACCTTGGAGACACGTAGAGGACATACAGGTATGTATTACGGATCTTTCTTTGGCCGCCCAAATTCACTCTAAGGGGGTGAAATGGGCCCCCGAGACTTTGTGTCATAACTCGCGAACTGTACGAGATGGAAACAAAGTTCTCAGACCAAAGTTACTTCTTTTAATTAGGCCTATCATTCGGTAACTCACAGTTCGCGAGTTATAACAGAAAATCGGAAAATAGCCGGATTTTCAGGGGTAAATTTCACCCTCTCACAGTGAAGTTGGACACCAAAAGAAAATTTGCGTAATACATACCTACATGTCCTCCGCATATCCGCAAAGTTTCATAACTTTTCGAATCTCCGGCTTGGGGATCTTCCCTTGTCAGGCACGTTCCCTCACTCTAAGTGCCTCAGCTATCAAGCGCATGAACGCTGGTTGGTGCTGCGTTCCCTCTGCTCGTCACGCGCAAACAAAATATGGCGCGTAGAGTGGGGAACATGCTGCTGCGCTAATCTCTTAATATCCCACAGCTTTTATGACCCCACTGAATCCCTTACACAGTACAAAAGATTTCGTTCCCTTCGCCGCAGTTCAGGGAGTCGCGGACGGGCGAGGGGGTTGTAAATTGGGCGAAACTTACCGAGACTCGCTGGTAGATGAGTCTTGAAGTCGAGAAAGGGGCTGGGCGGTGGGTGGGTGGGTGGAAAGTTCATGGCTGGACCGTATCGCCAGAGCAGCTCCGTGGGGCTGAAAGGCAAAGATATGCCTGGTGGTAACCGAGACTCCATCCCCGTCATTCCACCCCCGGCCGAAACCGGTGGCAACTGCGGCAGCTGAATCGTTGGCAGCAATTTCATAACACGTCTCACTTTCTATCCCCTCCTCTCTGAAATTAGAACAACGCACAATTAACGACTGCACCCTTTCGAACTTGATGTTTAATTATGGATATGTAATTTTATTGTGCAACCACAAATCGAGAATGTAGAACAAATCTTTTTCGCTCTTTTTCATTTCGAGGAAATTGATTTTGAATTTTTTTTAGGGACGCGTATTTAATTGTTAGAGATTTAATTTTTAGATATTTACTGATTTATATGTTGCTCAAGGAGTTTTACGAGTTTATACAAATAGTGTATAACCTTAATCGCCTTCTGTGTAGATTTTACCATCAGAAGAAACTCCTCTTCTAAGAGCATCCCGCGTCCTTCTTCTCAAGTTTCCAAAAAAAAAAATAACGGCACCGCAGACGTTTAACATTTAAGTTTGACGAAAGACGAAGAAGAAAGGTCGCGGGACACGTTTGAAAACAGTACATAATCGAATAGGCGCGTCGCGGCGCGGCATGTCGGCTCAGGAAAGAGGAAAGATTATTAGCATAGACCGCGGAGGTATGAAAGAATGAAAGCCAGCAGGAAACGCGGATTTACATAACTTATTTCCATCGACCTCCAGACTCTTTCCGTTCTATCCTCTCTCCCTGCCATCGCGGGAAAGTAATCTTCGCCAAAAGTCTCCTCTGTCCTCTGCCGCCGAAAACTCTCAACAAAAAAATCTCTCAACATCTTCGAAACGCACTTGCATGTCTGCGCGTGCGTGGCGTTCAATTTTTAATATCCACGTAGCCATTAGCGAGTGGCGGTAATCACAGGGGAGTCCCAATACACCGAGTTCTGCTTAAACCGATGTCCATTTAATTCGTGATCGCATCCCAAGGAAGTTAGCACTAGGGCAGTGTTTCCCATTTTTTCAGTCGCGACCCCCTTTTATAACATTCAAATTACCTGCGACCTCTCCTGTGTAAGGTAAGGTAAATTTAATAAGGCACAGAAAACATTAAAAATAAGTATTTCAGAATATAATTCAAACTCAATAATATTTCACATATTCCATTATCTTATTTATTGCGACGATTGTGCTTGCGTCCGGATAACCAGCTTTTCTTCTTTTCATTAATAAAAAGTCTATGGCAATGTAGCCGTATTAAAATAAATAAGTGCTAAGAATAGTCAACTAAAAGTAACCGCGGCGACCCCCCCAGGCAACACTTCGGGATCCCCAGGTTGGGAGTCACTGCATTAGGTCGCTTCCGTACGGGACACTTTTGCGGCTCATATCCATCCGCGTCTTTTTCTACAGTTTTTTTAATTAATCTTGTTTCTACCAAGTGGACGGTATCATTCCTCAATTTATTCACGTACAGCTGTTTGTTTTCCGAGGTTGCAGAATTTTCCTGCCTGTGTATGCAAATCCGCGGAGAGTCGGTTTAATCCGAGTTCCTGATGGCTCGATCCAGTCGGGGGTCCCAGACACATCGGATTACCGAGGCTGGGCTGTGCACCGCTCTACGAGGAGATGAATGTTTCAGCCGCGAGAAGCTTGGACGGCTCGATGAATTGCTAATTATGTTGACACGCCTGCCTTTCGATCAACGCGGATAATCAAAGTGTGCTATCGCGGACGGGAGTGTAGGATCGAGGAAAAAGACAGCTCGGGGAGGAGGAAAAAGGCAGAGATGTTGGCATGCGAAGGTCGATGTTCCGTTGTCTCGCACCAGGAAATCCTCGTTGGGGAAGCGTACCACGTGTAGCGGCGGAGCGACAGAGAAAGAGGGGAGAGACTAATGAGGAGACAGATGCGTCGGGCAGAGAGGGACAGAGGCACCACGATACCCGAGAACTTGATTCCGCCCCTCTCTCCGGCCGATTTTTAGCTTCAAATGTCGCTTGAAATTACTTTTACCAAGCTATCAATTACGCGCAACCTTTGCAACTCTTCCTTCTAAAGCGACCGTAGGTTTTTTCCTGGCAAGGCCGCGCTGTACGAGAAGAACTGTAAGTTCACACAGTCACTGCCGTTAATATTCTGTGCTCATCCGCGAAACGCGGCAGACAACGACGATGACCACTTTGCCCCGTTTTATGAACCCAATCGATTTCATTTCCGATAGTAATTTTCATTCTAGATTCTTCACGCGCGACTCTAGGTGCGAATAATGATAGAAGAAACGCTGACTTTTTTCATGCGGATGGACAAATGCGAAAGTCGAAGATAGAAATTGTACATTTTTTATCGTCGATTTTTTGTGCCTTTTTTAATGTGTGATCTAATTGAGAATTGCAAAAGTAGGATTGAATGTTTATAGGTTGAATTGAAAATGTTTCAAACATGGGAATAGGTGCACAAAAAATTTGAGTACAGAGTTGCCAAGAATGTAGGAAATATAGAATTATTCTTCGTGATATTTTATGTTAATAGGACTATAAAAAAATTCCATAAGAAACAGAAGATACAAAGTGACGGAACTATTATATACAGGGTGTTCATAAAAATGTGGGACATTTTTTCGGGGACGATGGTTCCGCGTACCAAAATTCTAAAAAAAAAGTAGCCACACGCTGTGTCCGATAAGGGTTAGTTTTGCAGTTACAAGAATTTTTATGTTCCGTAAAACACCAGCCGGGGCTGCCTTTTAAAGGGCCAACGGCTGACAGGCGCGTTCGTCAGCTGGCCTAATTACTAGATTTTCATTCATATCCTTTGCTTCTCGCCTTTAAAAAAACAAAGGCGAACCGATAGTCAATATATTGATCCGCGGAAACACAGCCGGGCTTCGTTAAATGCCACTTTAATAGGCATTCCGGTGTCGTGTTTTATGGAATATAAAAACGCTTATAACTGCAAAATTAACAATAAGCATTATCGAACATATGCATGTACCAAATTTTTTTCTCACTTCGGCGAGTAGAACTGATCTTAGAAAAATGTCCCACATTCTTATAAACACCCTGTATAACCAAACGAAAAACGTGTTCAAACAGAAAGGCAACACTCGCTAAGTACAGCACTTCTTAGTAGTTTATACTTCGCAAGAAACGCGAAGAATATTAATTTTTGTAACCCAGAACGTGTGCACGGATTTGTTTGAAACCTGTTTTGAAACGAACCGCTGCAATAAAGAGAAAGTTGTGTGCACATTTATGAACTAGAATAACCTTCGTACAACACAACCGAATTAATCTCATTAATCTGTTGGTATCATAAAACAGGAAATCTAAAAGTATTCGAATATTAATAACATAAATTGTATTTTCCTTTTACTCTGGGAAATTAATAACAAATTTTTCTTCGATCATTGGAAACATTGTGACGGCAAAAATTGCGTCGCGCAACGCTTCCTTTATCTCAAACAAAATTCTACTCCAAAATCTTTTTATCCAGCAAATAGAAAATGAATATCAAGGAACGTCTCCGCAGATATTTATTTCCACGGATACTCTTTCAATCGAGCGTATACGTCATGTTTAAAATATTACTCGACCATTTCGATGGATACTGTTAAAAAGAGAAATAGAAAGAAGGCGGGAGAAAAGCACGGTGTAATTCTATGGCGGATGGATAATATTTCGATGTTCCGATGGAGGGCACAGGCGGCTCGAGTCGTGGAAAGAAAAGTGGAACGAAATCCAGTGGACGAAATGCGATCGATCGATCATCCAGTACGGACATTTCCGGCTTGGAGGTCGCGACGAGTCAACGAAAGGAGGAAGTCGTGCCGGAAGTCGTGTACTCAGCGCAAGAAACCGCACGAGTGATCTTCCTTCGAGCAAAAACTGCCTCTCGGGCCTTCCAGCAATTATTATCTACGTTTACAATCCCTTCCACCGTGTTTACGTCGTTCGCAAACGCCGTGATTTCAAATAAATTAATTCTGCGATAGCTACACACTGTTGCGGGATACAGTGGATCAGATTCAAACCGATTTGCAATCTCGACGGGAAATTAGAAACTCAGAGAATTTAGGAAATGAGAAAATTAGGGAAAAAACAACCGTGGAAAATAGTAATTTATTTCTTTCATTAATTTCGCGCAGTTGTAGATTTCAATTTGTTTAATAAAAAATTATTTAAATAACATCAAATGAAAGAGACTTTGTCTTTATTTGTCGTCAAATAAAAATAACCCAGAGTTATTTTTTATTTGAAGCGCTACAAATAATTCTTTCAGTTCACGGGAATTCATCCGAAGCTTCGAATAATTCTCACTTTCATTTGTATTTGTATTCGAAAGTTATTTAAAGGTTAAATAACTCTGGCCGAGCCTCGGGAGCCTTTGATCGAAGCCGCCGGCTTCTCGAGCCGAGCGACAGTGTATCGTTCACCCGTCTAAACTGCGGCCTTGAGTTGCTCGGCGATGTGTCATCGATTATATAGAAACGGATTTTTTTTATCTTCCATCGTATCAATGTGAAAGTGACACCAATGGATTCCTTGCGTTCTCCCGATTAAATTGACGAAAAATTATTTAAATCGGGCTACTTTTAACGAAACGAGCTTTTAATTCTGCAAACAAATTTTCACGTAATTTCCTTAATTATAATCCGAATTATATCATTCTTGGGGCCAATTTCGTCGAGAAAACACAAGGAATCGATTGACGCCACTTTCATATTGATATGATGAAAAATAAAGAAATTCCGTTGCTGTATAATCGATGACACATCGCCGAGCAGCTCCGCGCTGTAGTTTAGACGGATGAATCATGGCGCTCGGCTCGAGAAGCCCACAGTTATTTAAGCTTCAAATAACTCTCGAATACAAATACAAATGACAGTGAGAAAATTATTCGAAGCTTCGGATGAATTCCCGTCGAATGAAAAAATTATCTGTGGCCGACGAATGAATTCTCGTCGAATAAAAATAATTATTTGCGGTGCTTCGAATAAAAAATAACTCCGGGTTATTTTTATTCGATGAGTTTCGAATAAAATTTTTGCCTTTCATTCGAAATCAATTGTTTTATTTGAAATAATAATTTTCCCGTCTCTGACTTCAATGAAAATATAAGTGTAAATAATATAACTCAGGATTACAAACATTTATTAGCAGATTTTACGATCTGATAGAATTAAATGTAGAGCAATAATAGAATTCATTTTTAGTTCATCTAAGAATTATGTGAAACGGTAATAAATGTCCTTTACCAAGTTCAATTAATTTAAATGTTGAAGATGCTTACTAGTGTCTTCGTTTTCCCTGGTCTCGTGTGTGATTGCAATTTCGATGGGTCGACACAGTTATTTAATAACGGCAATGCATGCGAATGAAAGAAATTAGAAAAAAAAAGGGCATGATAGAAGGCGCGCGGTTCAAGAACAACATATTACATGTACACAAGGTAAAGAGAACCGGATACGGACGCATAAATTGAAATGGGAGACAGGAAGCCGTAAATGTAAATCTAAACATAAACAGACAAGAAACGAGTGTTTTGCCTGATCTTAGTTTTCCTTAATGTCAGAGGTTCGTTATACCTTATTCATAGAGCACTTGCGTAACTAACAAGAACTCACTCGACAAAGCTGCGATTTGGTCGACATTACCTGTCCCACGCGATCTATACGATCCATTTCGCTGCAGATGCATCTCGGCATAGTTTTCCCCCCAAATATGATTTCGATATACGCGAACGTTTGCCCAGGTTGGACAACAGAAGCAGCAGGTATCTTTACTCGATGGAAAGATTTATTATTAATATACAAATAATATTATAATAATACAATGTATTTGTAATAGATACGTGAAACTTAATATCTGTACATGAAACTGAACATGGATTTATGTTTCTAAGTGTGCAGTAACTCAGGTGTCACGGAAGCTAATTGTAAGATTATTTATATTTTAAGAATTCGCGTCTATATTTAGAGTTTGGAGTGATCGTAAAGAGTTTTTGGTATTTCGATGGAGAAGGATTATTTGTATATCTGAAAAAAAGTAGCTTAATCAGAAACATACTATCACGATATTATTATTATTTCATATTATTTTGTTCAGCTCTCTAAAGAACTATTGGCATTAAGCGTTATTCCTTGAAGAAATAATATGTCTTAATACTGTATTCTATGAATTGTTATCTTTTGTTGGAAAATTTGTTTTCTATCTAATCTAGAGAAAAGTATCATTGTGACATACATTCTGTATAAGAGTTGCCTTATAATATTAAAAAGCTAATAAACGATTCGTGGAGTGATGTCCAATTGTTGTTGAAAATTTATGCAGACAATTGAATGAATGTTCTGTGAATACATTGTATGTCGAATAATGAAACGAGCATTGCAGAGCACATGATAGAAGTGGTATAAACGATGGAAATATAAAATCGATTTTCGTTTATTAACTGTAATAGATAATTTTGAATCGACAAGTAGAAATGTAGCGATGTTTCAGAAAACAGTACATACCTACTTGTTTCGCGAGTATATTGTACATATACAGTATTTCACAAAATATTCATCACTGTGAATTACAAAATATATATACAAGGTAATGCAACATTATGTAATATTTTGAAAAATAAAGGGGCCACTTCTGCTCGACCTGACAGAAACGTCTATAATAAAAGTGTTAAAATACGTGCAAACACCATCGAGATAAAAGAATTTCTAACTGCGAAACAATTGAACAAATAAACATGTTTATGCATTTCGTCGCTTGCATAGACACAAAGTTCTAGTAAGTTCCATTATGCTAAATAAAAGTCAAACAGTCCCATACTGAGAAACTTATTTTCGACCACACGAATGCCTAGCACACATTTTAATGCATTCCCATTGTAACAAATAATTTATACTAAAGTCCTAATTTCCTTTATTTTACTTCCGCGTATTCGATAATAATTAAAATCAATATTAATTTAACTGCTCTAAGAAACGAGAATTGTGTTTTACCGACAGAAAGAGAATAAAATGAAATGTCACATTAACGCAGTTTTCTTGCATTTACATTGCGACAAATAATTTGTATTGAAACACACTAACTCCCCTTTATTCCACTTCTATTTTCAATACCCATTTCCTTCGCGTTGCACGTATTCGATAATAATTAAAATATTAACGCGATTTGTGTAAGAAAATTACACTTTCTTAGATTGAAAGAAAATGGAAAAGAAGGATCGGAAGCATAAAAGTTAACGAGTCAAGTACGCTTTCATTCCGGCCGAAGTGGTGGAAGGCGGAAGATCCTTGAGGAGGATTTAAGATTTATCGCAGAGGGAAGAGTCAATTCTCTCTTCTTCCGGGTACTCGGCTGCTTCCTCTCTCCTTCTCTCTTTCATTATCTTTCACGTGGTTTCGAGTATCTGTCCAGCTTCATTTGTGAGGCAATCTACTATTGATCCACCGATACCAAGGGATATCGCTGATAACGAGTTGACGTACTGCCATTACCGCTCGAATTATTGCCTGCTAATTGACCGACGCCAGCGAAAAAGTAATAACGGGGTACCTGGCTAATTCCAACGAAGCCTTTTGCTACCTTCTGTTCGGACACTTTTAGTGCGCACATCTCAGCCGCCCCGAGTTTTTGCAAACCCGACAGTTCGGCATTTGCGTTACCTAACATTTTCGAGCGATCCCTTTACTTCTACAAGAGTCTGCGCACAAAAATGGCAACGCGGAAACGCCTCGACTAATTATCTAACTGTATTCTGCTTAATCCAACGAGATGAAGAGTTTAATTAGAGATCCGTGAACCGCTGGTGGAAAAAAAAAACAGAGCATACAGTTAATCTATTTTTATTGTTTAAAGTGCACTTCTGACGTTTATATTTTGGACATTTTTGCGAATTTCGTCCCCAAATTTTCGGGGAACATTCATCACATATCAAACACTGGAAATAAGAAAAAAATTTTCTTTGTATGTTTAAAAAATAGTCCTCGGAAATAAAAATTCCATTTCTTTGCTCGCCTTCATAAATAAAAAGTGTTCCAGAAGCATTTATTAAACTTTCAAAATTTGAGGGGAAATTTATTTTTTTATTTTTTCGGATTTTTTTCGAAAACCGTTTGTCGCACGAGAAAAAGTAATGGAACATAAAAGATGCTCCTTGTCTGGATCCACAACTTTTGTTTGACATGTTAATCGCCTTTTTAACCGACTTCAAAAAGGAGGAGGTTATGTATTCGACCCGTATGTATGTTTTTTTTTTTTATGTTTGTCCCCTCATAACTCCTCAGCATATGGACCGATTTTGATGATCTTTTTTTTATTCGAAAGAGGATGGTGCCCCGTTGGTCCCATTCTACACTGCATCAACATTGGCCCAATATTTTGCCGGTTATGGTTAATAATAAAGACTATTGTCACCTAATTATTATTATTTTATGTACGTACGCGCATATCTCCTCAGCATGTTGTGTCAATATATATAAAACTAAAAAGTTAAAAATAAACAAAATTTAAAAAAAAATTAAAACCGACTTCAAAAAAAAAAAAAAAAAATTGCACTAAAAAGTAAAAAATAATTCTTTCCCTTATTTAATCTACGACTCATATTTTTCAAGTCGGTGCCTCATCATTTGCACTGTGTAAATCTGGCGCCAGCTTAAAAAATATGAGTCGTAGATTAAATAAGGGAAAGAATTATTTTTTACTTTTTAGTGCAATTTTATTTTTATTTTATTTTTTAAGTTGGTTTTAATTTTTTTTTTAATTTATCACACGCTTATCGAGTAACAAGCAATTGAAAAACACTTTTGACTGCTCGAAAGGTGGTTCAAATTGGCCGAGGAGAAGTTGGCCGCTTATCGGCGAGGAGGAACGAAAACAGTAGCCGTGAAGCGAAAGCGGGAAACAAAGTGTGTATCGGTCATTGAGCACGTCAATTTTCGTTATCGCTCGGCTTCTGCGTGCGAAACGTGTTAAATGCAGACATAGGCCTTCGCGTCTGATGTGTTCTAAACGACGTCATCGAGATACGTTTTCCAATAATTCTGTAACGATAAGAAACGTATTTCTGCACCGAACGCGACGAATGCACATCCAACGTGCAGAGTTTCGGGAATCCCTTCTGTCCACTCTAAATTCTTTAATTACGTTAATCAACGAAGAAGGGTGGACAGACGCGCTGGTAAATTAATATTTAAATTAATACTTAGCCAAGCGTTAATATAAAAATTTTATCCCATTTATATTAAACACCAATTTCTTTAATTTCGTCTTAATTTACACTCGAATATAATGTTATTAATCATCAGAAAATTATATTCATGTCGAAAATCTTTTTCACTGTTTTCACATAGAATGCGTATAATAATAATTAACCAAATTGCTTTTGAATAACCTTTTCCAGCTTTCGAACATTTGTTAACGACTTAGTTTCTACTCAACAACAACTCCTGCTGGTCGATATATTATTATAAAATGCGTCGGTCGCATTGTTACGTAAGATCGAAATATCGAGAACTACGTAAACTCTCGTTTAAAGGATCACCCACGGTATAAATAGGGAATCTGTGTAATCGCAGACTTACGTGGCACATGCGCGATAAATCATTATGCAGTTGGAGCGTAACGTGAATTATAGAGTAGGTAAACAGAGTGCACCGAGATCGGAGAAAGTCTTCGCTCTTTGCGGCTCTGCACGTGTATATACGCAACCGTTATTATGTAATTTTTTTTTTCCACGCCGTCCCTTATCTTCGGCCACGAATACGAGATGCAGATGTGCTCGTTTCTTTCCAAAACACGAGCGCAGCTAAAGAGGGAGAGCAAGTTTTTAATATGAAAACGCAGAAGAATATTTAACGATGGTGTCGAATAAAATTCAAAAGTACAATAATTCTGCGCGATAGATTCAATTTACCGCGACAATGCTGACTCAATGGAAATGAAATTTGGAAATAATTGAGGCGATTCTTATTAATTGGTTCGCCAGTTTACCACACCTATTGAGTAATAGCTCGAGGTGACGTCGAAGCAAACTGTAATGGCGTCAGTTTAACGCCATCGACTGATAACCCAATGCCGCGGCTGTCTCGTAAACAAAAATTGCTAATACGTAAACGCACTCGGTTCACCATGTTTTCATTCCTTGCCAAAACATGCTCTCCACCGCTGTTGCTCCCTTTTCTAACTTCTTTCATCTTCAATTTACCACGTCGATGTCGGGAATCAGAAGTCTACAGAACAGTTAACGAATTTGTTCGAATTTCTACTATCGATATAAGCAATTTGATTTTAATAGAGGCGTTAGAAACGAAGTATGCGAAGTATAATAATTCACGAAGACGATAATAAGGTCCTAAGGTCCTCTTCGCACGAGATACTTTTGTGCTTTGCACGTTTTCTGTTTTTTGGATCTTTTTTAAAATAGGGGTGTTCCTACCGAATCGTATGCCACAGAAGTGTCTCCCATAAAAAAATGTGTAAAAAAATCTGAATCCCTTAAGAATTCCAGATATTTATTTTAACCCTTTCGGACATCGAAAGACTTATTAATCTATTTTTTTCTGAAGTGATACTAATAGTTAATCGCTAATGATGTAAGTAGGTAGATCCATGGGACGGCTGAAAACGAACCCTGCCGCCCGTTATTGGGAACTCTAGAATTTCGATACGCCAACTAGCGACAGAAAATGGAACTACTGAGAGCAGGTAGAAATCCGCCGAAGTCCATATGATTATCAGTTGTTTATATAGACATGTTGTGAGAAACGAGTGTTTTTAAATTTCTTGGAACACTAAATTTTTACTTATTCGATTAATAAATACTTATTCGGAATGTTTGGTGGGATCCGGACCTACTTTCAATAGTTTGCCAACTTACCGCCACAGCGCTGAAATCTAAGCCACGCCTCCACTAACAAGGGAAGTTTAACAACCCGGAAATTCAGAAAATTATGACACTCGGTGTGCAAGTAGAGTAGTTCATCCGTAACGCAACTCTATTTTCTGTTGGTGCCATAATGCAATTTTTGGGGGTGAAATCACCCCTTGAAAAAAATGCAGAATTTTCTTTTCCGTGGAATATCTCGAGAGCGGTGAGAGATATCGAAAAATAGTATAAACAAATGTTGCGTCTTACTTTTGTATCTACAAAATTGCATAAAGATAATTTTCAAAACATCCATATTTTTCAAGTTACCCCCACCACCAATCCTTAATTCCATAATTACTTTCACGCGGTTTTGTAGATATAAAAAAAGGATGCAATTTTTGTTTAAACTTCTTTTCGATATCTCTCACCCTTCCCGAGATATTCCACGGAAAAGAAAATTCTGAATTTTTTGTCAAAGAGTGATTTCACCCCCCAAAAATTGCATTGTGGCACCAACAAAAAATAGAGTTGCGTTACGGATGAACTACTCTACTTGCACACCTAGTTTCATAATTTTCTGAATTTCCGGGTTGCCAAACTTCCCTTGTAAGTTTCCCAATACGCGCAAATTTTATGGAAAAATGAGTGATTAGTGTAAGCCAGGCGGTTTGATGAATTCTGAAACGGGAAATACAGGCTGGACGATGAGAAGACTCCGCAGAATTTACCGACTACAGATGTGCAACATCAAACTGTTGCGATATTTCAAGAACCTACCTCAGAAGCCCGATTCGCAATATTTCATCATTCATCGACACTTGGAAAAAATTGCAGAGAATTACTGCAAAGCCGTAAATTAAACTGACGAAATAAAGCTTCTCTGCCAAATCATGCTGACAAGCTCCGCAAAGTACACAAAAAAAAAAAGTCGTACGTTTCAAGGGTATCTAGAGACGCGGTAGCGTCTCGACGCCAAGTACAGGAAAGACACCCTGTATATGTCGACTGTCGCTACCGCTATCATTTACTGGAGAAACGGCTAATCCAACCTAACCTGAAACTTATTTCATTAATATCTCATCACTCCTGCAATATTTTCTAAATTTAAAGGCATTTTTCTTATGTAAACCGCATATAAGCTTTCGAATAAGACCAAATTTCAATAAAATCTATCCACGCATAACAGAGATATCATAATATCGTCTCGTGGATCTGTCAGAAACGGTAAGATTTTCTTCTGATTCTTCAAGCCAAATTTTCGTCAACATAATACGTATACGCGTTACACGCACACCTTCAGCCAAAACGGAACTAATACATGTTTCGTTCATCAATCGCTATCTTCACTATGCAATCTACTCCAAATTTTGACAGCTTACAGTCAGATTATAACCTGACGAGTGTCAAATAAGGTAGGTTGTCAAAATTTGAGATGCCACGTGTTTTTACAAATATGTATCGTTGTACCATTGAGTTGCAACCATAACCCATAACCACAAATTCTAACGACTTGAAATCAGCCTGTAACCACAAATCAAATCAATTCTCAATCGATATGGAATACATATACCTATGTAGAGAAAAGGGGAGAAGACGAAGAAGCGAAATGAAAAAGAGAAATAAAGTTAATTTTCATTCGTTACTTTGAATGAGTGTACTGTACACAAAGTACTATACATATAAAATACATATAGACCGGCAATGCAGTGCGCATGGTTTCATTTCGTAGTTGTTAAACTTACGTAGAATTTATCCTTAATCAAAAAATAAATAAAGTACACTAAAGTACGCTATTCCGAGTATTCCAAGTATATATACCTTACAAAAAGTAAAAAAATTACGCCAAGTACATGAATTATCTTTGTAAAAAGAAGCGAGATCCCCCATAAAAACACTTCCAAAAAGTAAAAAAATACGCCAAGTACATGAAACAAATAAATCACAAAAAAAAAATAGAAGAAAATATACAATATAAAAAAAGATGTGAAATCAAAATGTGCTGCAAGTACATAAAGGTGCTTTCCAACTGCGCTTAAGATGACACAACTACATATACACAGCCAAAATGCTGTGTTCATACATTCCATTACTCATATCGCGGTCATTTTAATAATTTGTGCAGATAAAACGTAACATCTAGACATTTGCCTAGATGTCCGCGGCCTGGAAGTCAAATACTTGGCGTGGCCAGGCAAGGTCAAGCTGTCGATGAATAAGAATTATTTAAAAACGTAAAATAATGAAAGTGTATTCATATTGGCAGAGTTTTAAACTGACAAGTTATCTGAAAGCCTGGGAAAGGGAAGGTATAGGTATATTTATGATCTGAGAATACCTTACCTGGCCACGCCAAGTATTTGACTTCCAGGCCGCGGGCATCTAGGCAAATGTCTAGATGTTACGTTTTATCTGCACAAATTATTAAAATGACCGCGATATGAGTAATGGAATGTATGAACACAGCATTTTAGCTGTGTATATGTAGTTGTGTCATCTTAAGCGCAGTTGGAAAGCACCTTTATGTACTTGCAGCACATTTTGATTTCACATCTTTTTTTATATTGTATTGGGAAACCAAGAATTTCGATACGCCAACTAGTGACAAAAAATTGAACTACTCAGAGTAGGCTGAAATCCGTCGAAGTCCATATGATTGTCAGTGTTTATATAGACATGTTGTGAAAAACAAGTGTTTTTAAATTTTTTGGAACACTAAGTTTTTACTTATTCGATTAATAAATACTTATTCGTAATGTTTGGTGGGATCCAGCCTACTTTCAATAGTTTGCCAACTTACCACCGCAGCGCTGAAATCTAAGCCACGCCTCCACTTGGTTTCCCAATATTTTCTTCTATTTTTTTGTGATTTATTTGTTTCATGTACTTGGCGTATTTTTTTACTTTTTGCAAGTGTTTTTATGGGGTCTGCTATTTCGCCGACTAATCCGCGAGCCCCGATAGATGTAATGCGCTAAAGCACTTAGAATAAGTATAGAATAATGTAAAGCGTTTAAATATCTCTCTCCCGGAACGCGACAGGCCTACTTTCCCGGCGCGCTTATAACTGAAGAACAAACTTCCACTCTCAACGCACAATCGTAACAATAATACTGCACCGAGGCTCTGGTTTCATTCGCCCCCGCAAAGTAAAGTGGCCAGTGACATTAATCTGCAGGAAATTAGTTTTATTACAACTATTACAGTGATCGTTTGAAAAATATTACTAATATCTAGCTAATAATAAACAAGATACGAACGCTTCTAAATTTAAAGCGCCTCGGGCGGGCCGCGTTTATCGGGTCGAATGGAGCGGCCGGGGCGCCGGGGGGCTGGCGGCAACGGGGTTATAGCCGTGTATTAGTTAATCGGGAAGCCCCGCGAGCGCGGGGGGCAAACTTTGCGGTTCACCCGAAAGAATTCGATCCGGCGTGGATGGCTCGCGAGGCGGGCTAGGCGGGCCCGCGGAAAAGAAGAAAAGCTGGGTTTCCGCGACCTTGAGTTGGTCGGTGAACCCGATGCTCGCGTGTCCGCTTACGTCACGCTCTCGCCAACTCACAAGGAAGTGCTTTCTCGTTCCTCTGGCGCGCGGGAGAAAGAACGAGAGGCGAAGGGGACCGGGCGAGACAGAGGGAGAGAGGAAGATACCGGGGCGCGATAGGAGGCCAGTCAGCGACGTTGCACACGACGGCGGGCGACGACCGACGGCCGTCGGTTGCGCCGCAACCCTTCCACGCCGCCCGGGGTTAGATAGCGGCCGGTTAACGCGTGAACCCTCCGGCGTTATCGCAATTTAAGTATAAGCATGGAAATTTTTTGCAACTCGACCGGCCGCTCGATAAGCGGATACGTGACCGTAAATGGGCCATGCGAGACGGATGTGACCCAGGAAATCTTTGCATTCGAGGCTCGCTCAAATATCTTTCGTGCGCACGTCATCTTTTCTCACGATCCCCGTATCGATTCTCGCCCCGGCGAGCAACGCACCGAGCGGAAAATAACGACGGCGATATTCGCTGCGTTTATTGTTGCACCGATCGATTTCCGCGGATTCGAGGCTGGGCGACCTTGACGGGCTGCTTGAATTTATATTTCTGGGGATTTTTTTGAGGAATAGGGTAGATGTCCCAATTACTGCCACTTGATTTATTATATGTAATAAAAGCGTAACGTATAAAAATAAATGTACAAAAAATAGTTATTATAATAACTGTTATGTATGCGTATATAAAGCGTAACGTATAAAAATAAATGTACAAAAAATAGTTATTATAATATTATTAATAACTATTTTTTGTACATTTATTTTTATACGTTACGCTTTTATTACATATAATAAATCAAGTGCCAGTAATTGGGACACTGGCAGTAATTGGGACATCTACCCTAGGCTGCTTTAGAGGATATCGCGTTTGAATTTTATTTATCCGCTGCGACGCACGGGCGGCATTCAAGTCCCCATTTTTCACCGACTTCAAAACGGAGGAGGTTATAGATTCGAACCGTATTTTTTTTTTTATGTTTGTTCCCTCATAACTCCTCGGCATATTCAGTCAATAAATATAAAACTAAAAAGTTAGAAATAATGAAATTTTAAAAAAATTAAAACCGACTTCAAAAAAAAATAAAATTGCACTAAAAAGTAATTTTTTCCCTTATTTAATCTACGACTCTCGTATTCTTCAAGTCGGTGCCTCATCATTTGCACTGTGTAAATCTGGCGCCGGCTTAAAAAATATGAGAGTCGTAGATTAAATAGTGGAAAAAATTATCTTTTACTTTTTAGTGCAATTTTATTTTTTTGAAGTCGGTTTTAATTTCTTCCAAATTTTTTTGTTCTTTGACTTTGAACCTGTATTTTATGGGCTTTAAGAGAAACTGGTTTAGGAAATTGAAAAGGCGACCAAAATTTCCAAAACGTTAAGGGTGTTTTTTTTACTCTATATTCAGACAATAAAAATTTTTTAAAAAACGTCAAGAAAAAAGTCTAAACTTGACAAAGTTATGGGACTTTAAAGAAAAGGTTACCATTTTGAAGGAAAAATTTCGACGTTTTTATGCAAAAAAAAAAATGGGCCAATTTAATTTAATTATATTATACCATTTTTTGCAAATTTTCCATAACTTCGTAAATTTCAGACTTTTTTCTTTTTATTTTAGACCATCGACGGTATAAATTCGCGACGATTAAGAAAAGCTTGGGCTTTTCTGTTTGAGGCAGAAATTGGATCCGCCAGAATGTAGGTATATATACAATAATTTAAAAACTCCTGCGGCGCGGCGCTATGAAGATATAGCAAAATAAAATGTTAACCCTTCGTGGTCACACGGGGTGTATCGCACCCCAAAAGCGTCTTCCAAAGGGGATTTATCGAAAAAAAAAAATTTTTTTTTTTAAAAAATCGGTTTTACCCACAACCGTGGAAAATCGCTCATTTTCAACTACAAATTTTATCATATCAAAATTTACTTTCCTAGAAAAAGATTATTAGACCATGACTGTATATCTATTACGAATGTACAATTATCACTGAAAAGTTAAAAGATTCAAAAATACGAAAATGGTAACTCAATAAATTACGGGGTACAGTGAACCCCGTGTGTCCAATATGTGATTATAAGAAGTTGTGACCACGAAGGGTTAAATAAATTATTCTTGAAACAAAAAGAAATTCTTGTCTGAATATAGAATAATACCTACACCCTTAAAGTTTTGGCAAGATTCGCTTTACATTGGTTGGGAAAATAATTCTTAAAATTGCAGTGGTCCCGTTGATTTTCATGTCGGGAACAATCTTGAATCGGCTACTTTTTAAATCGTCGAAAACTACACGTCGATAACGAAATTTTCGCTACCCAAAATGAACCTCGCGCAGAACTCTATAACGATGCGTTTCGTTGCCACGGTCAAATTACGTAAACGTGGAATCTATTTCCCATTATTGAAAAAAGCTCCCATGACGAGTGCTGAACTGTCGGAGATTTTGCTCGGGTGGCTGCAAAAAAATTCGTTCGAAGGAAAATTCAATTTGCGAAAGTGAATTATAGAGAGAGAGAGAGAGAGAGAGAGAAAGAGGGGGAGCGAATAAATGTGGCGTATAGAGAAGAGAGAATGAAAGAGGGGGTCAGTGACACGTCGTCGAACAGAGGTTTATCAGTCGAGCGAGCGAGCCACGTGGTTAGTGTTCTCCGCCCTCTTTTACACCCTCCTCTCCGCGCAACAGGGAACTGCTTTTATAAATTGCCTCTTGCGTTTCGCAACGTTTTTTCTCCACCTTATACCCCATTAAATGTTTACCTACTTTTCCCGTTTCTCGTGCTATAATTGTTTCACCTCTACCCTTACCCAGAGTTGGGCATTATTCGGTTAAATTTTTATTCGAATACGGATACGTATAAATCCCAAGATTTATTCGCGAATAACGAATGACGGTTTGATTCGACGAAAAATTATTCGTTATTCGCGAATAAATCTGTACCGTTATTCTAGCCAGATTCATTCGGATAAGAATTTATTCGTTATTCGACCTGAATGAACGACGAATATGTGATACCCGGCATCTATCGATGGAAGTCTGTCTGTACTGTGTCCAACATACGTTTGGACGTGTGTGTCTGGAAGTGTGCGTATACGTCTGAACGAGCCGAGGAAATATGCATATGTGAATATTCGCATGACTATTTGTATGTATTTAAAAACGTTCAATGAACGCTTATAATTCGAAGAGATTGATTTTTCATTCGTTTAAATGGATTGCCGTGAGCAAATTTTATTTAAAATAAATCAAAACGCCACTCTATATAGTACCGCGGTCTTACATCTTCCTGCAAAGTGCGACCTATGACAAGAGTTACTTAAGGGGACCTTCCGGTCTAAAAGTCGATTTTTTTTTATTTCATTTTTCGAATGTTCAACCTTTTAGGAATACGTGTTTAAAAGGATTTGTTGAAATTCGTAAAATTCCAGAAGTTTAGGCATTTGAGTAGCGGAAAATGCATGGGCAACAACCGGGCACTCGGCGCTCACGTAAACCTTTAAACGCGTTTTTCTCGAAACAGTGTTCTCAAAACGGTGGGACCTGTATCTCCAAAAGTTATTATCCGATTCGACTGAACCTTTTTTTATTTTGAAGAATATACTTCTGGCTAGGGGGGGGGGGACTAGAAAAAATTACAAACAATTGAAAATTTATAATTTTCAAAGGCGTTGAAAGGACGAAAAGTACAGGGAAAAGTGATTTCAAACATCAAGTGTCGTTATTTTCTATAAAAAAAATGTCATTTTTTAAATTTTTTCTAGTTCCCCCCTTAGCCAGAAGTATAATCTTCAAAATAAAATAAGTTTCAGTCGAATCGGATAATAACTTTTGGAGATACAGGTCCAACCGATTTGGGTCAATTTTTTTACGCCTTGACTTTAACGACTCCCCAGGGCCGTCTGCAATAATTATTTATAAAACAAAAAATATATTTCTATAACTTAAGACATCCTTAATACAATGCAAAAAGTCCCATTAAATTATATATAGTAGTTTTCCTGTAATTAATTCCTAAAAATCACCTATTTTTTGGGGCTCTAGACCGGAAGGTCCCCTTAACCTAAAACATTAGGTTTCATGGGTGTCAGTCAGTGGTGTCATGAATACATCGCCGAAATCACGTGATCATTTTATTCGTCCGTTGACTCGAATAAATTATTATTCGAATAAGAAATTATTCGAATAAATTTTCAGTCGAATAAAAAATTATTCGTTATTGTCGAATAATGTCATTTTATTCGAATGTTTTATTCGAAGATTATTCGAATAAAAATTTATTCGCACAAATTTATTCGAATCCGTATTCGAATAAAAATTTAGCCGAATAATGCCCAACTCTGCCCTTACCGTCTATTTACTACCCTCCGCTTACTTCTCTGACAACCGGTAATAGGCAATTGCGGGGTCTGCTATTAGCAAAGATACAAGAAAAATAATATCGCTTCCACGTAGGAGAAAAGCGTGTTCTCTTTTCTGTTAGATTTATAAACCCCCAAGAATACTATGGAGGGTGCAGATTATGGTGTGAATAAGGGCTATTCCGCATAGAGAGGCTGTTCGTCCTCCGGGCCGAAAGAAATTCCTGAGCTTGTCTTTTGGAAGCCCGCCCTAACGCTCATGGAAACCGATCCCTTTGCGGGCGTAATTGAGCGAGGCGCACGGCGGAAGATAACGCTCGCACGCATCCCCATTGACGATTTCGCGTGGGTCGCTACTCGCGACGCTCCAACGGTTTTTATCGACCAAATAGCGCCTCCGAAGGCACGACTACCTGTTACTCGGCGAAGGAACGGGGCGGAAGCAGCGAGGAGATCGAGGGTGGATGAGAATCTCTGCGGAGGCACAAAGAGAGCATCGAGACTTCGAATGCACGTGCGTGCAACTAACGCCGACCGGAAGTCGATAAAAAGGCTGCTTCACCCTCGTCACTCGGCAGCAGCTCCTCCTCATGGGAACCAGCCTTTTTCTTCTCTCTTCGCTCCGCGCAGCTTCTCGCTCCTCTCGTTTCTTGTCTCGCCTCCCCTCCGCGCCCCGCCGCCCGCGGCCAACCCTAACCCCTCGACGATTCGTCCACCCTCTGCCCGGGAGAAAAGGTTCCCTCCAAGCGGCCCACTAAACTTGAAAACCATCCTCTGAAGATGCACTTCGCTCCCCGAAGGTGTTCCTTTCTCTCGAGATATTTCCCGCTCGCCGGAGAACGGCACCCCTCTCCACCCCCGCCCCATAGATCATTGCGTCTCCTTCGTTAACCGTTCGCTCGGTCGCCTTGTTCGAGGTTATGCCACATTGTTCGTGCGGGTCGATATGATCGACGGTCGGTAACGCACGGTTACAGGGAGCAGAAAGCAATCGTGCGTCCGCGTTCCCAGCGCGTTCGTAACGAAAATAATCGGGATTTCACCGAAGGACGGGCTGTTTCGACTTCGCGAACGTGCACAGTCGCGCCGGGACAGCGGAGAGTTTGGCAGATTATCGACCGGCTGGCAAGTCTGTGTTTATAAATACGGGATGGAGGAAGTACCGCAATAATACCAGCGGCTAGAGTCGATCGTTATTACCGCAATATCGAGCCGCCGAAACCGTCGGCGAGACACGGGGAAGGAGGCTTTATTTGCCTGTCGCTAAAATGATTCTCGGGCTCTCGTAGACGAAGTGCCAGCGCGAACCAGCGCTAATTCTGGGAACGTCGGATTTAATGGAGATTTCTAGAAAAATGGGGCCCCTCGAAAATACGCTGGCTGTATTGGTTCCGGAAATGAACGGAGTTAACAAAAATATGCATTAACGTGCCGCTGGGTGGCACGGCGGTCGGTGCCAATTTTGGACTTTAAAGAACACGGCTATTGGAAATTATGGAATGGCAGTAGGTTACGTATTTGTAGATGGGTATAAGTAAAGTAAAATTAGAGACAACTGTGCACCGCATTGTTTCTCGTTTCTACCGTTTCAGTGGGATTTTCACTACGTCTGACATCGTAATTTAGAGCATATCAGTTTGTTTTTTATATTCCATTTATAATACACCAGATTAAAATCCTACGGGTGGTCCTAAAAATTCAGTTTAAACGTCGGGAACAAAAAAAGATCTACGCAAGTCTGACTCTAGTGAGAAAAAAAACTATCTTGATTTTACTTCGTTACTGACTGAGCTTCAAATATTTTTTTCCCGGGAAATAATTTTAGATTTGTACCAACAAGTATTGCCTCCATTATTTTTCCCCAAAAAACTTGAATACAATTCATAGGGTAGAAAAATTATTTTATTAAACTATTTCCTTTTCAGTCTGCGCACCAAAAATGATTACTGAAACAGCGCACGTGTCCAGCATTAATTACCCGAAACATAGATGGAATACTGAAGTAGGTGAGCGTTTCGATGTTCGAACGTTTAAACTCATTGGCTCGATCAATAGGTTTACGGATAATTTAATAGTCCTACTGCGCATTCAACCCGCCGGCGAGAAGAAATTAAGAGGTCTCCGCTGAAACATTCATGCTGGGGGAAGGAGGACTAAAGAGAAGGGACGAAGAGGAGGAAAAGGAGACGGAGGGAAGTGGATAGAAGAGAAGGGCATCGTCTCCTGCCCTGAATCCGATTCATAATAATAGTTATTCCGCTGCCGTGGAATGCCAAACTGCTCACGCACTGCTCTTTCCCTCTTAAACCGGCTTTAACGCTTCCACCAAACGCGTGCTACCATCCAAACATCGATTTTCAATTCTACAGAGGAATATAAAAAAATCTTTTTTCAATCTCGAAGAACACATTTAACGATTAGAAATTGCCTTAAAAACAAATGGGCTAAGGAGGCTTGCACTCTTTTACTGGCATGGACGTGTCGGCGTGACGTTCTCGCGTCGAGGCAGCAGCGACTGTGCTGCCTTCTGTGATTTAATCCACAGGCATTCGAAAGGGTGGTCAACTTGTGCGAAGCTCGATATATGCGAGCCCGCTACGTCTATAAAAACAAAATACTCCCATTGCTCATAAGAGCACGGAAGTATAAAAAGTGACTAGACGATACTTCCTCTTCCTCCGCTATTAGCCAACACTTAAAAAAGCCCCTCCGTCTCGAGGCGGTCTTTAAATTCCGTTACGGCAGTCGAACGCTTAACCGAAATCAGTCCCTCGCGCGCTTCTCACGACGAAAATTATACACGACTCTCTTCGCCTCGCGAAGATACGTTGGAAGCCACGGCCTCCGACGTATTATGTCCCCATGGAAACGCCTCCGACTGACACGGAAGTTCCGTTCTCTCCGAAAGAGCTTCCTGGTGGGCTTTCAGCGAGCCGGGGCAGAAATTATAGCGCTTCGAGAGGAGTTTCCAGCATCAAGGATCGAAGGGAAGAAGAAGGAAGGGCCGACGGAGGCGAAGGTATTTTAAACGCGACTTCCTCCTCGAGTTTTCCTCGAAAGAGGGGAACCGGATGCCATCTATCGCGACCGTCTGCTTCCTTTTGCTCCCTCTTGGAACGAACCGAACGGACAAGAGAGAGAGAGAGAGCGCCCGGCGCGCGGGGACAAGCACGGTCTTGCCGAGAGAGAGAGAGAGAGAGGAGGAGGAGGAGCGGGAGAGGAGAGAGGCGATGGGGGGAGAGAAGAAGATCAAATTGAGTGCTCCTTATCCTCTTCGAAGGAGGAGAAAAAGACCGAGACGGACGCAGCGAAAAAGAGAAGTCCAAGGTCCGGCGCTTCCGGTCCGGATGCAGACCGGTTCTCTTCTTCGCCGAGAGAGGGAGAGGCGAGCGCGGAGGAAGAGAGAAATACGCTCAGCGAAACGCTGCCGGTCGAGGAATTCTCGTATCTTCTTTTTATCGTTCTTCGGTAAATTCGTCTCAAGCACAGATTCAGTTATATTCTGCAATATTATGATGTAGACTAAACGAAGCGCGATTTATCCCAGAGCAATTAGAGCTCTTACTACCCGCCCGCCCGGGTACTCGAGTACCCGGTGAGACCCCGGGTAGAAAAAAATTACTCGGGTACCCGGGTACCCGTAGGATACCCGACTACCCGGGTACCCGGGTAGACAAAAATTACCCGGCTACCCGGGTAGACAAAAATTACCCGTGTGTCCATGAGATACCTGAGTAACTGAAGTGTGATGAGATAGTTGAGAATTTCGATTTGACAGTATATTCCGTTCATTACTGAGGTTAGCCGAAAATGATCGAAAGTCGAAAAACGATCGGCTGTCAAATCGAAATTCTCAACTATCTCATCACACTTCAGTTACTCGGGTATCTCATGGACACACGGGTAATTTTTGTCTACCCGGGTACCCGGGTAGTCGGGTATCCTACGGGTACCCGAGTAATTTTTTTCTACCCGGGGTCTCACCGGGTACTCGAGTACCCGGGTACCCGGATACCCGGGCAAAAACAATAGCTCTAAGAGCAATTTTAACGAAGTAAGAAAAATGATGGGAGAAATCGCAGGGAACAATCGCGACGACCCGGGACGGGAATAACGAGAGGGGCTGGTGGATATTCGCCGGTGGTTCCAAGTCGACACCTCGTCTGCGATCTTAACGATCGATCGAGCCCTCCCCTCGAGGCACTGGAGAATTTTCCATCCCCCTCGCCAACCCGCCGACGTAGTGCTTCCTCCCTCACTTCCGGGTTCCCGGCTCTTCCGGCCGGAATTATGTTTCGAAAGGCTTTCTTCTCTCGCCCTCCCGCCGCCACCCACCCCTCGACCGCCCACTTCCTCTTCCTCCTACGCCTCGTTTCTCCCCTTCGGCCTCTTATCAGCCCCCTCGACTGCGATAGAAAATGGACGCAAAAACCTCCCGACCGAACCTTTTCTATCTCCCGGCTTTTTCGTTTCAACGCGCCATCGCTCGCTTGGAAATCAACGTGACTGTAATACTCGAAAATTAGACCACTGCTGAGCTGCTTTCTCATTAGTATTCCAACGATGCTGCTGCTTTTGTATCTCTTGCTTTGTATATTGAAATATTTATTAAAGCGCCACAGTAATTTCTGTTGCATCGGAGTTGCTTGTTGTAGCATGCGATAACACGAAAAGGTCCCCGTGTCGGTTGGAGTACTTTATTTTGAAAATAAGCGTCGAACGAAGGGAGGCGTAATTTTCATGTCACGTTTTTAGTAAACAGATTGTCTCAGGGTATTAAACCTTTGTGTAGGCTTGTGATAAATTAGAGAATGAGTTTTTAATTTTTTTAGGAATACTTTTTGTAGCATAGAAATTGTAGGAATTTAGTCAAAAACTTTTTCAAAACGATTTTATGTATACTTAAATCTTTTACGTGAATTTTAATATAAACCGCCTAGTTTCCTTATTTTTTTAATGCGATTTCGTATTCGGAGTGCATAGTCGCAAAATAGAAAAACTTACAATGCCCTACTTTGTATATTTGAATAATAAATAAATTACACTATTTCGATTAGGAACCGTCTAAAAAATATTTGCGCGAAATGCTTCGGCCGTAAAGCTCGTACAAATTCCCGACCTTGAATGCGCAGAACGTTATAATTAGTAGAAGTGTGTAGTTATCACGATTTGGTGATATACCTAATACATTTAAGTAACAGCACTTTTACATTTTGGTGTTACCACAAGGATAAAATCGAATATACAACTGAAAAACGAAAAACAAGTTGAAGTACTAAGGTACGTCAATACAGCAATAAATAAACTTATACCTTTTTTTAATATTATTTATATGACCTGCTATTTTTCTTACTCGCAATCTTTAAACTCACTATTTGCTTTTTATTCCAAATTGTTCTCCTTGCCCTATGAAATAAATCTTTCTGAGGAGAATTTTCACTTCGGGTCGAAACGCAAAGAAGTTGTTCGAGCTCGTCTAAAGCTACATTTTAAATCCAGCATCAAGCGTGTTTCGCGTCGCGCGTTGCGCACGTAGGATCGCGGCTTAACGTTCTCTGCATTACGTTTCTGCTGCTTGACAAAGAAAGCATGCAACCTTAGGTCTGAATCGCTCCCTCTGTTTCCCGGCCACGCGTGAACACATTTTATTGCCGAACTTATCAATAAACAACACATACAAAACCGATGTCTGTTTCCTATTTCTCTTGCGACCGATCATTGGCCACCCGTTTCTCTCAACATAAAAACCGATTCCAGTTCTATTAAAGAAAAGTTCAAAGTGTTCTTGAAACCTGAAAAACCACGCCTTGATAGAAAACGATTATTCATCAGTTCGCTATTAAATCTCGAATGTCGTTTCGCTGACGTCGCTAAAGAACTGTAGCCCTAAGCCACTTACTCCCACGCACAACGCGCGACGTTCAATAGGTACAGTTAAGCCGCCTCCGGCGCGTGGAAACGTTGAAAACAGCTCCAAGTGTATTTCTGGCGCTACGCACTGTACACGTGAGAACGCGGCTTAAGGTCCCGCGGGGAATTCCAGTGGCGAAATATGGTGTCAATTTAACTTCCGTCTCAGAATACTTTTTTACATTAGATTTTGGTCCCACGTGTGCCTCAGTTCTTCGTAAGAAAGCGACACGTAAGAAATAATTTAGTCGCCGGAATTACATGAAAATGGACCCTGCGTCCGACGGGTTTCAGCCTCAGCGCAGTGGGGCTCGACAGAACGGCTACGAAGGCTCCAACCAGATTCCGCGGTCGAATAGCACGGCGGCCCGACACGAATTAGCGACAAATCAGCGCCCGTGGACGAAGATGAAAAATTCAGGTTTTCCTCGAGGGGAAAAAGGAAAGCGAGGTGTGCGCGCGCGCGAGAGAGAGTGAGAGAGAGAGAGAGAGAGAGAAGCGGTAACGCGGCCCCGCGCGGTTAAGAAGGAAGGAATTATGCATGATTTTGTTCGAGCTCACGTGTTATGTAAATGATAACGTGCAACTTCCTGAATAACGATCACGGATCGTAAGCAACAGCCGCCCCGCTTAGCCGTCGCGTCCCAGCCCGTGTGCAGGCTACGACGTGCGTGCGTGTGCGCCCGCGTACGCGGCCAGCGTGCAAGTGGGTAGCGGGAGAGAAAAGGGGAGAAGTGTATAAATCCTTCGCACACAGTTGAATGCCGAGGGCTGCAGGGGACAAAGGGTTAAGTCAATTTTTCTCGTTCGATTGATATTTCGCCTACCCCCGACTGGGGCGGAAACTTCATCGAACATATTGATGGAGTGATTGGCTGCATGTCAACCGAGCAGGGCCGGCGCGAGGATAGTTGGCGCCCTCGTGCAAGAAAATTTTTGGCGCCCCCAAATTTTTGCACCTGTTTTCTATTTAATATGTTTTGCATTTACGAGGTACAATAAAACAAAATTGCATTTACATTTTGTTTATACGGGAGTTGGATTCCTTTATTATTAAGTCTGCGATATAGTTTTTAGCGCCCCCTTCGGCTGACGCCCTTATGCGGCGCATTACTTGCATAATGGGTTGCGCCGGCCCTGCAACCGAGGCGTCCCAAACTTTGTAGACTTCAGAACGAGGAGCAACTTTTGCTTGGAGCTTCGGTGCGTAAACTAAATAAGTCCACAGAGGAACGTCACTTTTGAGTCAACCTTAGTTTGACGTTACTCTTTCTTAGTTACGAATATCGTTTGTCAATCACCCCGTTTTTTAACGGGGGCGGGGAGAATTGTAAATTACGTAGAAAGATTCTGATTTAGCGAAACTTGTTGCCTGTGGTTCAGGCATATCATACGCAAACTTTTTGGCACATCTTTAGTCACCCCATACAGTAGGGTAGATGTCCCAATTACTGCCAGTGTCCCAATTACTGCCACTTGATTTATTATATGTAATAAAAGCGTAACGTATAAAAATAAATGTACAAAAAATATTTATTATAATAGTTATTATAATAGTTATTATATATTATAAAACTATTTTATAAAAAATATTTATTATAATAGTTATTATAATAGTTATTATAATAACTATTTTTTGTACATTTATTTTTATACGTTACGCTTTTATTACATATAATAAATCAAGTGGCAGTAATTGGGACACTGGCAGTAATTGGGACATGTACCCTAATTATAATATAGACGTCAAGTTCTATTTCTTTGTTAGCTCATCGGTAAATGAGATATATTCAACAGTATTTTATTTACGAATTTCGAGAACCCTTGCACCTTTGTCCCTTCGATTTTTTACTTAATAAATACGTGCTTCCGACGAAGAATTTTAATTCCACCGGTGGATACGTAAAGGTGCTATACAATTTTTGTCTTCAATTTTTTATTAATTATCTATAGGAAATATTCAGATAACAGAAGGTTCTAATGATCCTGTTCGCACAAAGGTATTTTTACAACTTGCCAATTGTGAGTTGAAAATATTAAAGTTAATTTATATATTAAATTACTGAAACTTCTATGCACGTTCTCGGTTTTGTGAAATCTTCAATGTCTCCCAAAAAATCTTCCAAGTGAAAACCTTTTAGTAGAACGCGAGGCAGACTGTTGTTGTGACGCTTCTACACCACGAAAGTTAGAAAAGACGCCAATACGAGAAAAGGAATGAAGGCGGGCGAAGCGAGAGGGGTTTGTTTACATCGCGCTAAAATTTCGATTGCCGCGCTCGGGGCGGATAAACCGCGTGTAAGTCATCGGCTCGGCAAGAATTTCTCGGCAGCGTACGACTGATCCTCGAGTATCCTTGGTTAAGCTACCTTCGGTCGAACAAAGCGCGCCGAGGCTCGAGTACGAGGAAAATCAGGCGGTCGTTTCGAGCGTATTTACGGGCACCGCGACTTCCGTTTTATCGCTGTTTCCGTAAAGCGAGGAAACTTCGCGAAATAGTGTCGGCGCGAAAACAAGTACAAACGAGTCCGCGACGGCGACTGAGATCACCAGGGTCTGCTTTATTTCTTAGGTGAAAATAATTTGAAAAATCATTAATTTTCGAGGGGCCAGGATTTCGTTTACTCCTCACAATTCATCGACCAATTCATTTGCCAAGTGTCGGAAAGCCGTGGTGATGCATTCTGCCCTCTTTAGTTAAAATGTCCTAGGGTAGATGTCCCAATTACTGCCACTTGATTTACTATATGTAATAAAAGCGTAACGTATAAAAATAAATGTACAAAAAATAGTTATTATAATAGTTATTATAATTATAATAGTTATTATAATAGTTATTATAATAACTATTTTTTGTACATTTATTTTTATACGTTACGCTTTTATTACATATAATAAATCAAGTGGCAGTAATTGGGACACTGGCAGTAATTGGGACATCTACCCTATCTAGCATTTTGAAACAACCGAGAAAACTGAAGTTTTATCATTTACTTTGTACCGCCTTTATTTTCCTTTATTCAAATTAAAACATGTTGTCATTATTTCGTAACAGCCTAATATATTTTTTTGTAATAGGTGTACCGGTAGGTAATGTATTATTAACGTACCAATTAATTAATTGTTTTAGATAGGATATTATAACCATTTGGAAAGAAGTTAGGTTAAATACATTAGACTGTTTATAAATCTTTGCGAAGCACTTAGAGTTTTCTAACATTACTTAAAAGGTAAAAGACGTGTGCTACTTCAAATATTTCAACATATCTCAAAAAATGAAAAAAAAAAATGCTAGATAGGACGGTTTAACTAAGGAGGGCAGCATTGGTGTCGCGGGAAATACGAGGGACATCCCCCGATCGCGGGACTCGTGAGCGGAGAATAATTGCCGTTTCAGTGGCGCGAAATTCAAACTCGTCGCGCGGAGATAATTGTGACCGGCGTCGTTAAGTCCCGCCGGTAATTTGCTGGACGAAAGTTGAGAGGTTGTCGGGGCACTGGGCACCGAAAGACCCACGTGCTTCGAATAATTAAGCTTCTAACACCGCGAACAAAGGACAGAGCTCGGCGCAGCTCCGAATTCAGCTAAGCTCGATCCCAACGATCAAAGTATGAAACCAAAAATAGTCCGTTACTTTTTCCAACTAATATTCCGCAAAATCGTTTCCAAGAGGAAATAATGAATCTCGGTGGTTGCAAATTTTAAATAAAATATCCCAGGTTCGTCGGTGCATAATCCCATCAAGCTAACATTTACAAAAGAAAATCCGGAGAATAATTAGGATTATTGTACAAATTATCAGGTTTATTGTGTCTTTTGTTTACTAAAGGGCATTCCCGTTGATGATAATAATAATAATAATAAGAATAATAATAATAATAATAATCGCTCGTTTCTCCCGACGCAATCGTTTCGGAGGCGAGTATTTTAAAGTTTAAAGCAGCCAGCCGTCGGGTGGTACTATGTGGCGGGCGAAGCTAAGCGGAGGAATGAAGGAAGCGAGGAGAGCAAGATTGTTACCTCGATCGCGGCCTGGCCGATAAACCGTCCGATGCGGCGTAATATCAGTGGTGGAGATCGGCTGGCGAGTAGACGCGAGCCTCTTCGGCGGTCATCGGGCAGAAATCCGCGCCCTAATACGTCGCGGCCACTCCAGCCTGGCATCCACAGGTATCTTCGAGACACCGACCACGCGCACGTGTATCTCGCCTCTTCCTGCTCCCGTCTTTTCTCTCTGTCTCTCTCTCTCTCCTCTTCCCTCGGGCACACCTCCTCGCGTCTATTTACTCGATACACATCCCCGGTCCGCTCGGCGGGACATACGTGTGCATATCCTCCGACGACGAGGCGGTGGATCCCGCGCTGTCTTTGCGCACAGGGCGAGTTAGATTCGCGGCGAGAAACGGTGGAAGGTTCGGATATCGGTTGCGCCGAAGATCAGCTTTCGGTATCCATGCGAGGAAAGTTCAGAGGCTTCGAAATATCCATGTGTGCACGCGTATTTATCACAGAGCCTATCTCTTCGCGGCGACGGCTAAGTGTATCACAGTCGGCACCACTCGAATTACCCTCCCCCTCTCTCTCTCTCTCTCTCTCTCCCTCTCTCTCTCTCTCTCCCTCTCTCTCTCTCTCTCTCCCTCTCTCTCTCTCTCTCTCTCTCTCTCTCTCTCTCTCTCTCTCTACCTCTCTCTCTCTCTCTCTCTCTCTACCTCTCTCTCTCTCTTTGTCTCTCTCCGAGTCTTATCGAGACGAGGTTAAACAGAGGGAACAAGTAGACGGACTCGAGGAGGACGCGGAACACGAAACGGATCTCCTTTCACCTCGGACACGACTCGATTCGTCTCGCGATTGCCTTTGAAAGCGACGAGAGCACACCGGCGAGACGAGCCCGTTCCACCTCGAAGCTGGCGAGCGACTGAGCCGCGAGCCGCGATCTCCGCTGGAAGCTTGCCGCCACACCCCCCACCGCTTCCCTTGCTCCGGCGCGCCGCGGGAGACTGGCAACGCCGCGCATGCGCCGCTCGCCGCTCGCCGCGTTACGCGTTCGACGAACGGAGACAAATGGACCGCCGAGCGCGCCGGGCCGGCGCGCGGGACGAGGACAGACGGCCGGAGCCGGTTATACGGCGCGAACGGAAATAATCGAAGCGTTGTAATCGAGTGGGAAATACCACGGGGAGGGTGGTGGGGGCCTCACCGACTTCCTCGTAGCTTCCTCGTAATCGCGATCCTGACTGTCGACGCCGGAGACCCGCTTCTTCTCCGCGGAATCGAATATCTGGCCGCGAGGCCGAGGCGTTTTTCGAGCCCGTCGACGACGCGACGGGAGCGACGGGTTCTTTGACTTTGCCTCTGCGCCACGGCCGGGCCGAATGGCCCCTGGACTTTAATTCAATTTCATCGTGGTCGCTCCTCGGACCCCTACGACGCCTTGGACTCGCATTCGGCTTGAAACTCAATTGGACAACATTTCGGGTTAGATTAGGGCTGGGACTATTCGAGTGATTTAATGTTCGAATGTTTCAGAAGTAGTTGAATGCTGAGAAGAAACTTCGAACATTTGAGTACTCGGGTGTTATTATTCGAATACTGAAATTTTCGAGTAGTATTCGAATACTGAAATTTTCGAATAGTGTTCGAATACTTAAATATTCGAATAGTTCAGTATTCGAATACTATTCGAACACCATTCGAATAGTTCAGTATTCGAATACTATTCGAATACATCAGTGTGAATTATAAATCAAGTCCTTTATGTTCATTTTTTTAGAAGCTTTTATTTAGTTTCAGTTCTGAGTTCATTATTTTATCCGGGTGAAATCTTGTGAGCTAATTTTGACCCAAAATTGAACTATGTATGTGTGCAAAGTTTCAAATCGATCGGATATGTTGAAGTGGGTCAAAATTAACTTACAAGATTTCACCCTGATAAACTAATGAACTCGCAACTGAAACTAAATAAAAGTTTGTAACAAAATGAATATAAAGAACTTGATTTGTAATTCACACCATACTATTCGAATACATCAGTATTCGAATACTGATGTATACTTAAATATTCAAATAGTATTCGAATACTTAAATATTCGAATAGTATCCGAATACTTCAATATTCGAATAGTATTCGAGTATTTAAATATTCGAATAGTATTCGAATACCTCAATATTCGAATAGTATTCGAATACTTCAATATTCGAATGGTATTCGAGTACTTAAATATTCGAATGGTATTCGAATACTGAAATATTCGAGTACTGAAATATTCAAACACTGAAATATTCGAATACTGAAATATTCGAATACTGAAATATTCGAATAGTATTAGAGTACTAAAATATTCGAATAGTATTCGAGTACTTAAATATTCCAATAGTATTCGAATACTTCAATATTCGAATGGTATTCGAGTACTTAAATATTCGAATGGTATTCGAATACTGAAATATTCGAGTACTGAAATATTCAAACACTGAAATATTCGAATACTGAAATATTCGAATACTGAAATATTCGAATACTGAAATATTCGAATACTGAAATATTCGAATACTGAAATATTCGAATAGTATTAGAGTACTAAAATATTCGAATAGTATTCGAGTACTTAAATATTCCAATAGTATTCGAATACTTCAATATTCGAATGGTATTCGAGTACTTAAATATTCGAATGGTATTCGAATACTGAAATATTCGAGTACTGAAATATTCAAACACTGAAATATTCGAATACTGAAATATTCAAATACTGAAATATTCGAATACTGAAATATTCGAATACTGAAATATTCGAATACTGAAATATTCGAATACTGAAATATTCGAATAGTATTCGAGTACTAAAATATTCGAATAGTATTCGAGTACTTAAATATTCCAATAGTATTCGAATACTTAAATATTCGAATAGTATTCGAGTACTTAAATATTCGAATAGTATTCGAGTACTTAAACCTTCGAATAGTATTCGAGTACTTAAACATTCGAATAGTATTCGAGTACTTAAATATTCGAATAGTATTCGAATACTAAAATATTCGAATAGTATTCGAGTAGTTGAATATTCGAATAGTATTCGAGTACTTCAATAGTCCAACAGTATTCGAATGCTTAAATATTCGAATAATATTTGGATACTTGGATATTCGAATTATATTCGCCAAATAACTGAGCAATTGAAGTATTCGAATATTCGAATACCGAAAAATTCGACAAATAGTCCCAGCCCTACTTTAGGTACATACCCTGGGTTGTTGTCCATTGGAATTAGAGGTACTGAATTGTGGAATGCTGGGAGACGTTGATATTTCAAAGAACGAGGCTTCTTAATTTATTCAGACTAAGCAAAAAGCATTATCGGGAGAAAGTTCATAGTCCTTGAATTACACAAGATACCAGCGCTTCCTCAAATCGGGGGAGGACTCGATTTTTACGCACCCGCGCGAATATAGATGCCGGAGTACATTTATGCACACTGTCCCGATAGGAATATTTAAAGCGCCCAGCGCCGCGCGCGGCGCGCCCCGAGAGCCTCGGCGAGAGAACAAAACCGCGGCGCGCGAGAAGTCGTCAAGGGTTATCGAACTGGTAACGAGGGTAATTTGGGGAAAACGGTCTCGGCTCACTTTCGAGACGGATTTCGACCTTCGCTGTCGCGGAGGCAACGGTCGGGGCCGCCGAAGAAGTAAGTTCATCGGGGCTGACGGGAAGTAATCAAGTCAAATAATTCCGATAAGCTGATAAGAGATAACGTGCCGATACGGCGACGACCTCCAAAAAAAATAATCCCTCTCTCTCTCTCTCTCTCTCTCTCCCGTTTTGTTGCCGAAATTATTATTCAACGCTCTCGAGAGCAGCCGACAAGCGCTCGTTGTTTGCTCGGTTAATCCGTCTATTTTTACTTCCTCCTCGAGCCGCTCCGCAAAATTAGTATCGCTAATTTCTCCAATTAACGCGGGCGAGCGAGCTAATTATTGGCAGATCTTTCAAATAGAACGGCACACCTTCCCCGCCGTTTATGATCACCTTTATCGGCCGCATTTGCATAAAGATGTGTATTTACGCGCCAGACAGCGGTGTTCAATGGAGCGCCCGGACGTTTCCTAGTATGTCACAATTTCTGCGACGATAAAAATCACGAGGGCGGCGTGTCTGGCGGACGTTAGTCGTCGTTACTTAACAAACAGGTGCATAGACACACGGCTGTCCCCCCCCCCCTCCTTCTCACGGTTTTCTTCCGCAAGAATCGGCAGGCGAGTTTGAAGAAGGACCCCTCCGAGAAACCAATGCAGGTAGCCCACGTTTCTGGACGCCCACAAACCTGTTTTACCTGTTATATCCTGGCTGGCTTATGAGTACCACCGATTCTTATGCCTGATCTTCTCCCCCCGCCCGGCTTCTTCTTTCCTTTCGAAAGAATCCGTCCTAAAAAAAAAAAAAAAAAAAAAAAAAAAAAAACAGGAGGAAAGAGAAGGAAAAGAGGAAACGTTGGAAGGTCTCGTCAATCAAATCGGTTGATTCGCCGTCAACCGAAGGATATCTGTTTAAGGAATTCCACGCGGCGAGGTTTCTCGCTTATTGTTAAGAAATAAAACAGAACTTGTCCTCAGCTCTCTATTGTTATTCCAAGCGGGCGGTAAATGTCGACGGGCGACACCGTTCGAATTCAAGCTCGGAATATAAACTTCTGCCCCGCGAGAGTGGACAGAGGTTAGTGAAAGGAGAGTTTTAATAAAAAGTTAGACGGCCCCGGGGTTGGATTGTGTCAGTCGATGAAAGGGAAATTCGACAATTTTTGACGCGAGCTCGCCCGACCAGGCTCACGGTTGCGACATCCGAGCTTTTTCACTTGGAAAAATATTGTGCCGCCGGTCCCTTTCGCACGAGATCCTTTGGAATTCGAGTCCGAGATTTAATAGGTCCCCGAAAGAGGGGTAGAAAAGGAGCCGGTAACTTTTCAGGGGGATCCTTTCTTCGATCGATCAGACGTAAGCGTAAGCAGAGGGAGGATTCCGAGGAGTCCATTGTGGATCATCGTTCTTTCAGGAAGGGAAAAAAAAAGGAAGATGCCCGACCTCGAGTCCTGGCACATACCTGTGCCGTGATTAATGCTACGCCTCCTCGGCAACCTTTTTTCGGTGCTTGACAACCTCCGGAAAATTCGACTGGACCAATAACGGTGGCCTTTGCCGCCGCGGCACATTAGGGATGAAAAATCATCCGGGTTTATAAAATCACCTGCTAGCAGAGGAAGGTGCTCGACGAGATGGTGGTGCTTCGGTGACACCGACGAACGGAGTAGCGAAGCTCGGGTTCAAATTCTGCGTAGAAATTATAAATCATGCGTAATTGTCTATTAAGGGGGTTGCTTACCCTCGACAGCCCACAATCAGGCCCTTCTTCAAACGCATATTCGGAAGTAACAAACGAATGTAGAGATAATTTTTGTTTTAATTCTTAAGCGTCATTTCGTTGACGTTAACGCGCAAAAAGTTAATAAATATAAATGTGAGAGCGTGAGACATTCTGTAAGACATTCTCCATCTTGAGCAGGAAGCAAAATTTTTGGATAAACGAATTAATACAATTTTTATGCCGAGGTTTCTGATTTTATCCTTTTTTTGTAGGAAAAATATTTTTTATCTTTTTTTTTAAAGAATTTATATTGAAAATGTGCTCCCAATACAAGGAGGGGAATAGTTTCCTGCAGTTCCCTGTGAATTTTCATTCAAATCGTTGGAGCGGTTTTCGAGATTTTATGTTCACCGTTTTGGAAAATGCAGGCTCGTACATTTTTTACTGTAATTCCTTCAATTTTTGGAATTCCGGGGGCCCGGCTGCGCTTAAAATACGTAGGAAAGATGTAGCTAGCGGAATATGCAAACATCCGAAAAACCAATTTTCGAAAATTCTGAGGGTAACCTACCCCCTCAAGGGGTGTTCCTAGTTTGACACTCTGAAAATGAGCCAAATGTTGGGGAATTTTTTAAAAGAAAAGTGTTGAGTATTATGATTCTAAACTTTGTACGTTTATTCCTTGACATTCGAGGAATGTGCTCAATTTTTTTTTATGCAATAATAATAATTTTGCTCAAAGCTACAGTGGTAAGTGATTATTTGAAAAATGCGAGCTTTGTAACACAGAAAACTAACAAATTCTGTTTCGAAAATTGAAAACTTTCAATCGGAACACTACCACCCATACAGCGCACACTTCGTTGCGGCAACGTTGCAGGATGGTTGCAGTAACCTTGCAGCGTTGCATGGTTGCAGCGCAATGTCGATGTAACGTTGGCGCGACGTTGCCGTGCAACATTGCACGGGGCGGGCATAGAATTATTGCTGCATAGTTGCACGAATGTTGCGTTGCAATATTGCACTGCAACGATCCTGCAACTTTGCTGCAACGAGAGTTCCAGCAAAGTTGCAGTTCATACAATAATCACACTTGTATAGATCAAGAAAAATTTCAGAACATAATTATGTTCGTCAGCAATAAACATTTATTTGCAAAACCCCTCTTACCACCGCGGTACCCTAGTAGCATTTTTGGTTGGCCAACGGTTGCCAACAGTTGGGAATTAGTTGGGATATAGTTAGTGTTTGTGCCTACAAATTCCCAACACAGGGCCTACGGCAAAATAGTTACGACAGTTTGCCAACGACTATTCAATGTTGGGCCTACAATTGTTATGGTTGGTTAATTAACAAAAAGTTACGACAGTTTGCCAACGAATATTCAATGTTGGGCCTACAATTGTTATGGTTGGTTAATTAACAAAGAGTTACGACAGTTTGCCAACGAATATTTAATGTTGGGCCTACAATTATTATGGTTGGTTAATTAACAAAAAGTTACGACAGTTTGCCTACGAATATCCAATGTTGGGCCTACAATTACTATGGTTGGTTAATTAACAAAAAATTTACAACGATGATTAAATGTCGTCTTACAAACGTCAGAAAATTTGCTACATCAAAAAACCTGTTGTGATTTTTCTTTTCTTATTTATAAATACGTAATGAGGACGCCTGTCTTAAGACAAATGTGAAATTTTAAGGAATCAGTCTAAAGGTTGGATGATGATATTTTGTAGAATATTTCGCGTCACTGCACAGTTTTCATAAACAATTAATACTAGTTATGTAACTAGAAATTATAAGTGTTTACAAGGAAGTGTGTTGGTCAGCTGCGAACAGCGGTTGCTTTGTAAGCGGAAAGTTTGGATTCGATTCTCCTCACCGCGAATTTTTTTTTTTTTTCCTAAACCAGACCTGAAGAAGACGTATTTACGACGTCTTTTGAAGTTCTTCAAGACGCCTTCTGGACGTTTTTAAGACGTCTTTTGGAAAGAAGCCTTCAGTTGGGCCCAGTTGGGCCTATGGAAAGAAACCTTCGGTTGGGCCTTCGTGTTAAGTGACGTTGGGCCTACGTTGGTTACAATCGTTGGCCCATTTAAAAATAGCGCGACACTTCAACAGTTGGCCAACGGATAACACGTCATTGGCCCAACAAACTCCCAACAAATTAGGGTAACTTCGAGCAAACTTATTATTATCGCATAAAAAACATTGAGCACTTTCTTCGAATGTTAATTAATAATCGTGCAAAGTTTGGAAGCGTAATACTCCATACTTCCCTTTCAAAAAAATTTCCCAAAATTCGCCGTGTTTTCGCAGCGCCAAAGTTTCGCGAAAGAAGTGAGCTACAATGTTTCGTGTTTACTATAGCCTTGGTAGACCCACAATAAAAACGAATCAGATAGTAATTATGTTGCAGTGACCGAGTTTGACGTAACTGGCAGTGAATTGTCCTTTCTAGATCTGTTTTATACACGTTTCTTTTTACGATTAGTCATTTCAGATCACTTCGCTCTGACGTGCACGTTCGCGCACGAGTCCTGGAAAAAGCCAATCTATTAATTCGATTTTAAGTACCGCAAATTGGAGGAACATCGGCAGTCACTTGACACCTATCAAAGAAGGAAAAAAACAAAAATTTAATGCATTTTCACTCGAGTGAATTTAAAAATGTTATTTAAAAAAAATAAAAGTTTCAACATTGGCTAATTAACAGCCGCTAATTAACACGCATTAAAGAAGGAAAAAGATGAAAATTTTACGGTAGCCTCCAAGAATTTTAGTCGAATCGGTGATCCGAGCTTCATAGACTTTCCCTGGCGATTAACAGAAACCGTCCCGTTCGTACTAGAGCTATTGTTTTTGCCCGGGTATCCGGGTACCCGGGTACTCGAGTACCCGGTGAGACCCCGGGTAGAAAAAAATTACTCGGGTACCCGGGTACCCGTAGGATACCCGACTACCCGGGTACCCGTGCAATACCCGGCTACCCGGGTAGACAAAAATTAGCCGGCTACCCGGGTAGACAAAAATTACCCGTGTGTCCATGAGATACCCGAGTAACTGAAGTGTGATGAGATAGTTGAGAATTTCGATTTGACAGCATATTCCGTTCATTACTGAGGTTAGCCGAAAATGATCGAAAGTCCGAAAATATAAACTATCTCATCACACTTCAGTTACTCGGGTATCTCATGGACACACGGGTAATTTTTGTCTACCCGGGTAGTCGGGTATCCTACGGGTACCCGGGTACCCGAGTAATTTTTTTCTACCCAGGGTCTCACCGGGTACTCGAGTATCCGGGCGGGCGGGTAGTAAGAGCTCTAGTTCGTACACGTTAGAATACCATTCGCGTTTTGATGCGCCACGCGAAGTTGGAAATTTGCGAAGAGAAAGGAGAAATGAAGAAGGTAGGGGTTGCCAATGCGAAGGCGAGTGCAAGAGAAGGGGCGGTTTTTTTTTTAGACCTTTTTAAAGTGCCCTTCATTATAAGCGTTGTTCGGTGTGGTTGGAACCAGAGCGATCCGAGTCTTTCGTCTCGAGGAGAAGAGGAATCTGTTTTGTCGCGGTTACGTCAACGCATCGGCCGAAGGAAGAAAGAAAGGGAGATCCTGCAGCCTCGAAGAATGCCGTGTAATGATGCTGCACATCCGGGAGGACGGCTGAAATGACGTCGATCCCCTCCTCCGTCCGATGGTCCCTTCTTCTTTTCCCACCTCTCCTTTTCTATCCTTCATCCCCTCCATTCTCCTCCCTTCCAACCCCGCAAGCGCCTCGTCCGCGTTGCTTATTTCGGTGCTTCGATCATTTTCGCGTCTCAACCCTCCCGTCTCCTTTCTATTAATTAACCAACCTCCCCTCGGAACCCCGCTTGTCGTTCCTCCCCCGACATTTCCACCTTCACCCTTCAAGCTTCCAGCTTCGCCTCTCGGGCTCCGGTTCTCCTCTCCGTTCTTTTCGGCCCGCGTCGTTGTGTCCGCGACTTTGCGCGGCGCTCTCTGCGTCGGGATTAGATGCAGCTGAGAGGTGCAGTGGCGAAATCGGTTGGGGGCAGAGAAGGGGTGGTGGAGAAGTGGCGGAGGAGGATCTAGAACGGGCGGAGAAAGGGGGAAAGAAGGACGGAGCTAGCGAAATATCGTAAAGAATTGTGGGAAATATTTTATTAGTAATTATAATACATATATCGCTTATTTGCTGCGACGACGACGCAACTCAAAATTCGCAGTTTCTGAGTGATTAGTATAGAAAGAGCGGTTGTGGTGTAAGAAAACCTTTGATCCTGTTTCCCGAAAAATCGTGAATTTTTCATTAGGTATGTCGTTGTCGCAGCAAATGAGTGATAAGTGTACAAAAAGTTTTCATTTAGGTGAACATTTATTTACTTAAGTAGAAATTTGTGCTTGTTGCTCATTGGATAATAGAGAGAAACAGGGAAAGAAAACATGCTAAATGATAATTTTTTTCTATGATTTTGTCTTTTTTTTTTCAATCTTTCTTTCGACGTGTTAATGATATGTAGATTAGGCACACTGCTTTACAAGATGTAAATATTAGATAATTTCTTACCAGGTGACGTAATTCTTTATTTTATAATTTCATAATTCGGTGATTATGTAAGTCATATATTTTTTAAATGATTTTATTCAGCTTCGATCCTCTGTTTGTTTGCTGGTTTCTTGTATGTTTGTATGGTTCGAGTCTAGAAACTCAATTTCAACCCACTTCCAATTACCCAATTGTCTTGAAACTTTGCAGGGCGTAGTTTGGATGACAATACAATATTTAAAAAGAAAAATTAACCCCAAGGGTGTGAAAAAATTAACCCAGTCATCAATAAATATAAACCATAACCACAAATCCAAACGACTTGAAATCAGCGACTCGCGTTCTATGCGATAACCAAAAATACACAATTTATCGAGAATTTGCAGCCGTTTGTGGTATATCACAATCGAAATTGTAGTACAAGAAAAGAATTATTTTTTAGTGCATTTAAACTGTTAAACTGTGTACAGCAATAAAAGATAACTGCGAAGATGTCTGAAATGTGAATTATAAATCCACAAACACTAAAAAGTAGGAAATAAAAAAAATGCATAAAAAAAATTATTTTAAACGATTTTATTAAAAACGCACTAAAAACTAAAAAATAACTCTTTTCTTGCAATACAATTATTGTTCACTTTAAACGATTTTATTTAAATAGAATTATTACTGAAAATGTTTATTTAAAGTGGAAAAAAAATTGTAGTAGAAGAAAACTATTATTTGTTAGTTTTTAGTAGGCATTTTTCGTATAATCGTTTAACATAAAATTTTTTTTGATCCGAGATATTTCGACTGTTGCGTCTCGCGTATTAAAAAATATTTTTCCATTACTCAACAAAACATTGGAATAGAAATCGATATAACATGAAATAAGAGAAATCTCAATTCTGTTTTTGGTTTCAATTACACCACTTTCATAACCACCGGCACATATTGTACAGGCTTAGATTTCCTAGGAATACATATATAATGGCAAGGGAGTGTGCAATTAGTTATGAGATTCTAGAAACGTAGAATCTATGAGTCCTACAAAATGATAGCATGGGATACAAATTGTACATAAGTTGCAGCCACTTTACCTTCGCCTCTCGCAAAGCGTTTATGCATATGCGCCAGAAGTAATTGACGGAGATGATGAATAAAAGATGGCTCGTTTTAAAATGAAACGCCGCGCGCGGTGGAAAATCCGTGAAAACGCTTGCGCGCATGCGCGTATCGAGAAGCAACCTGCATAATGGCAGAAACCCGGCAACTTAGATTTATACAACGTTGTGTTTCGAAACCTCTCTTTTTCTCTCTCTCCCCCCCCCCTCCGCATTTCCCTCTCCTTCTCTTTCGTAGTTTCCTCGCTCTCTCTTGGCCTTTCTTTCTGCGGTCTCCCGCGATTTCTAATTGGGCAACGCAATTTCCTTCCTTCGGCTCGCAGGAGGAATTCCTCGATTGCACCAACACCAACGTGGATTACTAAACTTCTCTCTCCCTGGCTCTCTTACCTTGCCTCTATCCCACCCGCTCCCTACCCGACCCTGATTAGGAAAGTGTATCTGCCATCGACATCGTGGATGATAACGAGCGTAGATTCTCGCTCTCGGGTGGAATTACGTTCGGCCGAAAAAATCTGCGCGGATCTTCGGCTACATTTCTGTCTCAGCAATTGCTTCGTCACTTCGTAACTCTTCGGACCTCGATGAGGAGTTAATTATTAGGGTTGATTAAATTCTTCTGAGAAGGGAATATATCGATAGCAAGTAATAAAGAGCTGTTTATTTAAATAGAGGAATTATTGTAGCGTAGCGTGCGTTAATTTGCGGATTCCCCTTGAGAATAGAAATCAAAAAGTCGTTTTAGCGTTTTGCAACCTGGGCCTTCGTTCTCGAGATATAAGCGATTGAACACTGGGAGGTCCCACTGCAGTGGCGCGCGGTTCAAACGTCGGGTGGTCGAGCGCGCGCATGCGCACGCCGCGCATCGCGATCACGCGTCAAGGCGCGTTCACATGTATTGTGCACTGTTGACCATGCTTGTTCGAATGCACCTGGGTGCTTTTTAATTTTTATTTTTTTATGTTTGTAACATAAACGGTTTTAAAAAACGATTTGCTGATACAAACAGGTTTAACGAAAGACATAAAATAGGGGCAATGAAGGCGATATGTTCTTACACTGACAAAGGGAAACTTGGGGAATGCATTACGCAATTTTTTTTTGCTGTCCAAATTCACTCTAAGGGGTGAAATTGATCCCTGAAAATCCGGCTATTTCCCGATTTTCTGTTACAACTCGCGTATCCGTTCCACCAAATGAGAGTCCTAATTGAAAGAAGTAATTTTTGCCTGTAAACTTTTTTTCTATCTCTTACGGTTCGCGAGTTATAACACCAAATCAAAAAATTGCTGGATTTTCAGGGGCCAATTTAGCTAACTTCGATAGTTCAGCTTTGGACGTCCGCTATTTTGTTAATTCTTCAGCAATCTAATTAATCTTAGTCCCTGCCATAGCGACAGTCATACTAACTACAAATGTTTTTGGTTTTTTACGTTTCAGGCAGACGATTCCTCCAAAATCGACTTTACATTTCGATTTTACAGCGCATACTACACCCACTTATTTTGGCGCAAGCGAGCATTAAAAAAATATGAAAAAAATAATTTTGTATTCTCAAAGCACGTATTAATGAATAGAAAAAAAACTTCGATTTAGTAAACACGTTCTTTTTGTGACAAAAAAATTTCCAAACAGTGGTACTTTATCGGGGCGTCACAGTGGAAAGACCCCTTAATAAGCATGTGCTTTGTAAAATTAATTCTGATGGGATTCACTTTTCTAATTATGTCAATTAAGTATATTTCAAGGCAGTGAGTTGGTACTATACCTACCGACATTTTCGAAACCCTGAACCATTTTTTTAACTCCTCCATAATTTCTAACAATTTAAAACCAACACCGATGATTCGATTTATAAATGGTGAATAAACTTGATTCAAGCATTCAAGTTAGGACAATGAAGCTTTTCTGACATTTATTCTGATTTTCTGATTTTCAAAAAATAGCCACTCTTTCTAGTACCTACCTACCCTCCGTTAAACGCAACGCTGTTTCAAAAACTGAATATAACGTTTTCGTTTCTCCGAGGTGCCCTTATTTCACACAATATTTATGAAAAGGTAAAAAGAAGTTTGGCACCCCCAAAGAAGGGGCTTTGTAAAACCAAAGAAAACTTGATTCTATTAATTGAATAAATTTTTATTATCACCTAATAAATTTTACTACAACTTCTTCTCAAAGATATTCTTATCCGTGCAACTCGCCTGCCCCAAAATTATCTGCCAACAATTTTCAAGGACGAGTGCCATTTAATGAAAGAAATCGATTAGTCTTCGGCGATAATAATCCGCATATATTCTCGCTAAATAAATGCCAATTAAAAAGTCGTTAAAAGCCACGAAAATCTCAAAGTATAATTTCCCGAAATTCAAACCTTCCTCTTCAAGAATGAACAGATCCTTATCTTTTCAGGAAGTGTACATTATCATACACGAAATGATGTTGGTAGGGTTATCTGAATTATCTCTAGTATCATCGCCCGCGTTTCACTCACAAACATCATCGATCTCAAATATTACATAAAATATAAGAAACGCCCGTGTTCTCCTCCTCGCACCCTGCAGTGTTCCTGGCGAAGGCGCGGAAACGCAAGAGAGAACACCTCGGTGTCGCGAGCCGCTCTATGTCCATAGCCGCTAAAATTCTCGCGCCCCTCATCCGCGACGGTTTTAACGCCTCGAACGTTATCGCTGCAGCAAATCTGCGGAAGTCCCCAACTGTTATTCAGACGAATACGACGAGATAAGCATCTGAATCCGTCTTTACGATTAAATATCGGCTCGTTTGATCCGCCGATAGCGAAAATTGCAAAGAAAGGAAAAAAATAAAATTGTCACGCGCCGAGATACTCCCGCTTGCGTCGCTCAATATCGTAAACTAAAGAAAAGGAAGGCTGCGAGAACGAAAGGGGCCGTTCCGCGGGAATTCCGGGCGGCTGAGCGTCTGATCTAATTGCTCGGCAGGCGACTCTTGCACCAGCCGCGCTCGGTGGTCGAAGAAGCGGGCAGAGGGTGGTGGCGATAATTCTCGCGATGGCCGCAATCGATCGGATCCGATTTGGCTGCGGGCACGCGACTAGAATATCCCCGCCTCGCGGTTCGAGTGCCCTGCATAATTGAGTGCATTCCTCGGCCACGCGGATTCCGCTCCGCGTCGACACGGATTCCGCCCTCTCGCCCGATAATCCTGCGAGCAGGCATGCACCCGCCTTTCGCGCGAGACCGCGAGAACTCCGAGCCCCTTTGCGCGTCCAGCAACGATGGCCCGCCGGGAGCAACTTCTGCAGGGGACCCTTTGTCTGGGGAATAAGGCGCCTCGAAAATCGCCTCCTTTCTTTCACCGCAGCCGTTTTTATCTGTGTACCGAGAAACGTGACAACCGTATCGAACAATCAATCAAAGTGACGCGCCAGCGGCTAATCATTCATGGAAATTTATCGCTCCATTATCTAAAGATTACCGACGCGACAATAAACTCCTCCCGGTTATTTGGCGAGGTGACTCGAAAGGTAGATTGCTCGAGTTCGGGATATTTCTGCTGGGTGCTGCTTAAGTGCGGTCGCAAGTGGACCAAAGGCGCAGGCTTGTACGAAGGGTGGGTCGGGGGGTAGCTATTTTAAAAATGGGGGCTGTATATAAAATACCGATGGCATAACACAAAATACTATACAAAAATTAAAGCCGTCTTCAAGAAATAAAAATGCACTAAAAAGTAAAAAATAATTCTTTCCCTTATTTAATCTGCGACTCTCAATATTGTTTGTCGACGCTTCGTCATTTGCACTGTGTAAATCTGGCACTTGAAAAAAATTGAGAGTCGTAGATTCAATAAGGGAAAATATTATTTTTTACTTTGTAGTGCATTTTTATGTCATATATATATATATATATATATATGTCTTCAAAGACATAAAAATGCACTAAAAAGTAAAAAATAATTTTTTCCCTTATTTAATCTGCGACTCTCAATATTGTTTGTCGACGCTTCGTCATTTGCACTGTGTAAATCTGGCACTTGAAAAAAATTGAGAGTCGTAGATTCAATAAGGGAAAATATTATTTTTTACTTTGTAGTGCATTTTTATGTCATTTATATATATATATATATGTCTTCAAAGACATAAAAATGCACTACAAAGTAAAAAATAATATTGAGAGTCGTAGATTCAATAAGGGAAAATATTATTTTTTACTTTGTAGTGCATTTTTATGTCTTTGAAGACATATATATAAATGACATAAAAATATATGTCTTATATATTATTTTTTACTTTGTAGTGCATTTTTATTTCTTGAAGACGGCTTTAATTTTTGTATAGTATATATATATATATATATATATATATATATATTTATTGACACGAGATGTGCGCGTATGTACATAAAATAATAATAATTTGGTGACAATAGTCTTTGTTAGACAGAACTGGCAAAATATTGAGCTACTATTGATGCAGTACGGGATTGGACCACCGCGGCATCGCCCTCTTTCGAATAAAAAAAAAGATCATCAAAATCGGTGCATAGGTATTCACATGCTGAGGAGCAGGGTTTGGCGGAAATCTCGTGCGCCCGTATCAGGAATAGCGGTGGGGGAACTCCACGCATGCGTGCGATGACGCGGTGACGTCATACTAATCCAAGCGCGATGACTCGGTGACGTCAAACCAATCAACGCCAAGAAACGAAACTTGACGGTGGCGCCGTTTCATTTCCCATCTTAACGGTGGCGCCGTTTCGTTTCCCATCTTGACGGTGGCGCCGCACAGTGGCGTGTTTATAGGGAAAAATTGTGAATAAATTATTTTATGCCCTATTCCTACGTATTTTGACCTGCTGATTTCAAATATATTGTTATTTTTGTTGTAAACTAAAAAGTGGTAAAACTGAAGGTTTTATTTGTTTTAAAAAAATCATAACTCATAAACTATTTATATGTATGAACAGAGGTTATCCAATGGTATTTCTGCATATATTTACAAAATACAAAAACTGAATTTTAAGGGTTGGTGGTGGGGGTAACTTGAAAGGTATGGATGTTTTGAAAATTAATTTTACGCGGTTTTGTAGATATACAAAAAAGATGTAACTTGTGTTTTAACTTCTTTTCGATATCTCTCACCATTCTCGAGATATTCCACAAAAATAAAATTCTGTTTTTTTCCAGGGGTAATTTTACCCCCTAAAACCGTACGATGGCACCAACAAAAATATAGTTATGTTACGACTGAATTACTGCACAATTACTACACTATTTGCACACCATGTTTCATTTGTGTCATAACTTGCTTTGTGCATGATATTCTTGTGGTCAGTTATTTTTGTACCTCTTCTTATAACTTTGAGGGGTGGTTTTACTCCCTAAATATGCAAATTGAGCAAAATAAAAAGACACATATTTCTTATTTTCCGGTCCTCTAAAACATATTCAAAATCCAAAACAATCGGAGGGAACCTCTCCTTTTAAATCCTAAAAAAGGAGACGATTTGCTGCCTAGTTACTTTTACTTTACAATGGTTTTCGGCACCTAACACAAAAAGTTGCGCCTAGTAGCAGCTGATTCCTTTTCTATTCGATAGTATACACTTCTGCCTTCCTTATGAAACAACTTTCAGCGTCTCACATTGTGTCACATTTTTTATATACGTAAAATTGCCGCAAATAAAATGTGCTTATCTAAGAACGTTACAGAAAATGTTTAAAAAATCGGAAAACGTTGTTCTATGGATCATTTTGTTCGCCTTAAAATATACTATACTGTCAACTATCCCACAGATTTGTTGCAATTTTTGATACGCCAAACACAGAAGAAATAGAACGCCCCCAGAAGTGCCTCAAAAATTTTGCTCAACTTTAAACATTTATAGAACAGTTGGTATTTCTTTTAAGGAAAAAACAAACTTTGACCATTATACTAGACATATTTAAGAACATTTTCATGTGTTTACACTTTCATTATCTGTCAAATCGGAAATTGAATTTATTCACAATTCCCTAGAAAACACGCCACTGTGCGCCGTTTCGTTTCCCATCTTGGCGTTGATTGGTCTGACGTCACCGCGTCGTCGCGCGCATGCGTGGAGTTCCCCCACCGCTATTTCTGATACGGGCGCACGGGATTTCCGCCAAACCCTGCTGAGGAGTTATGCGGGAACAAACTAGTTCTGCTGATGTTTGGTGTAGAATGTAGATACTATTGATGCCGTTGACATTATTGGAGCCTATATTTTCGAAGACATTAACAGTCTTCGTTATTTGGTATCTCGATTCGGTGATCTGCTACGACTAATAGGGCCTCCTAAGATGCTGTACTTTTCCTTACGGGGTTACCTGAACACGTTCCCTACTACCCTGGAAAATGTTTTAACTGAAAATATATCATCCTACTATTCTACTGTCTATGGTCTACACTATATTATAATTACTGGATATTTTCAATAGCCCTATTCAGGGCAGTACACATTTCTAATTTATACACAAAGCATTTAATAAAGTGGCCAATCGGGTGTTGCGAATGTCCTCTATCTCACTGCAGCAATCCGAAAAAGTGGATCTCGTTTGCTTCGTCAATGTGGAATGGAAAATTGTCAGTGTCACGTGTACGTGACGTTGGCATGTCACGAGTAATCGGGCTGTCTCAAATATATGACGCGTGGTAGCGACTGTAATGAGAAGGAATGTTTTCTCGTTGCGTCGAGGATATTACAAAACTGAAGACTTGCATCCACGAAGACATTTTGAGGATTTTGACAAAAAATATTGAAGAGCGTTATAGGTACATCTTAATATATAAAGCAGAGAGTGTTTGTGTGTTTGTCTGACGCCTAAAATCTTTCGAACGGTAAACTCTGGGGTCACGAAATGTGCCCCAGCTCATTATGCCCAGGTAATCTAAATGAATGTGACTATTTGCACGAAAAAATAAGTAAAAAATTTTTTTTTTATAAAATCAGATTCTATATTTCGGGCACACCCGAGTAGTAAAGCTAGTAGTCTATAGTAGTATATACATTGTGGGAAATAGAGGGCAGCTACTTATTATTCTCAGGACAAATTAATTTCTACGAAACAATGAACCGAACGCATTTGTCTCCCACGAAGCTACGAACTAAAAATTTTTGTAAATGACCGAGCGAATGCCTTCGTTTTTTAAAAAAGTGGCTCGGTTTACAGCGCCATGTTACTATACTTCCTGTTTGCACAGTACCTATTTACAGTTATCGTTATGTTTTTTTTATGATGCATTAATACTCAATTTGTATGTAATACTTGTATAATAAAGACCCATTACTATTCATTTTATTACGTTCAATCGCCTGACGTGGTATACATGTGGAATAAATTAAAGTAAACAAGGAATATACGTTGTTACAGAAAGCTTGTACCTACCACGCTCAAGTGTACCCTCCGGTAAAAAAAAACTCTTGGAAAATACGTGACCTTCGTTACGCGATGCAATAATTGATAAAATTCAAACAATAAATTTTTTTTGCTCTTCAAATATCTAGTAATACAGTTAAAAAAAAACTTTTTCACTGTATGTTGTTCAATTTATTTTTTTTCAATTCATGAAAATCTCGGTATTTATCAAGCGTGTTGACCGGAGGGCAGCCTTAAAGTAATAATTCGTACCGCGATGAGACGAGAATTCGGAAGACCTCGTTCTTTCCCTCTAACTATTGCCCACCCTAAAATCCTTGCCTACCACACGAGAGACCCAAACAGGTAGCTAGGTTCATCGCCCTAAGAACCATTAAAGGGCAAGGTAACCGTCAGGCAAAGATGAATCCACTGCGCGTTAGGGTTAAACGCGTCACCTGTCGCGAAATCCCCCATTATTAGCCCCTTCAGGTGCCACAGGCCCGTAATTGCGCGCGGCGCGCGCGGAGGCCGCCCATAGGCGTCCGTCCAGTATGGTCAACAAATGGGCCCGGCAGATTTCCGCACGCGGCGTACGTTCAACTTTCTAACCCCGCCGGCCGAAAGGGTCAACCTCGACAGAGTACCTATGTGCCGCGATCGGCTGCTATTAAATTTCGGGCCGCGCGGATGACAGCTCGGGCTGGCACACCGGGAATATGGGCGAACAGGTTGAGACAAAGAATCGCCAACGGGCGGTTGGGAAGGGGAGGGGCGAAGTGGAGAGTAGAATCGAGTATTAATAGACTCGGGTGGCTGGAAGCCGGAACTGAAGAGCGCACCTCCTTCTCCTAGTTGAGTCGGTCGTTCGAGTTGCCCGAGCCGCGGAACAGAGACGGACAGACAAAAAGACAGAAGGAGGGAACGATTGGGCGGGAGAGGGAGCGGGGCCAAGAGGAGAGGGAAAGAGAGAGAGAGAGAGAGGTCGGCTTATTTATAAACGCAAGATAAAGCGTGGCAGTGCCGTGAGAGGAAGCCGTTCGAGCGTGGCTCCCACGCTTCCAGATACGCATTACGTATGCGCCTTAGCCTTTCGATTCCTACATCGCGCAACCGATCGAATGGACAACCATGGGGGCCATCGTTTATCCACCGCCACCAAACCCGTCTATTGTTGCGGGCGCGCCACGGGGATTTCACAGCCGCCTCCAAAAATCAAGCGTAACCCAACCTCACCTTTCACGTCGAAATCGGCGCGATGGAAACCGCCCTGAATCGGGGAAAGAAACGCCGAGCGGACACCTCGCGACGGGCGCGGAGGGGGGAGCATACCATACGCGTAGCACGGATTTCGGGTGGTTCCCCCTCGGAGCCAGCCGAGAGAATCGGGTCGTTCGAATTCGTCAGCGTAAATCAGCGAGCGCGAATGATCGCGATCGCGCGCCGGTAACGGGCCCGTTGTGTTCCCAAGCCACGGGAAAAGCTATGCATACGAGCCGAGAAATGCAACTTATAGATAATACGTAATACCGTACCGTTCCAACCGGTACTTTAACTCCGGGACTCGTTTCCAGCGTGCTTTTCCCGCGTCTCTCATCGCGGCATCCACTATTTTCTTCATTTTCTCCGCTCCGCGGGACTCCCCGATGCTCGTTTCAACATTCCGTTCGAATCGACTGTATCGCGGGGCCCTGCTGCTTCCTCCCTGCACCTCCCCGCGCCGCTCAGACTAAGCGTTTGTTATTCGTGAATTTTTTTCTGCAAATTTCGTGGAATTCTTCTTTTAACTTTTGGTTGAATTTTTCTCGTTTAAGGACAATGGGACGGAGAGGGGGGCCTGGCCGGCTAGGAACCTCGCTGGCGATCGGCCGAAATTTCGAAGGAGAATAGGAGGAAGAAAGTCGGGCATGGGATTTCCTCGGAATCAGAGGAAGAGGCCGAGCTGACGGATACCCGGGCGAAAATAGAGTCGACCTCGCATAGACGCGTCTCTAGACGCGAGGATAGACGATAGGAATTCGAGTTACCTCGTAACGCGTTCTCGCGAGAATCGATATAAATACAACGGTGGATACCGAATTAACGGCGTGCGCGTGAAACGGTAAAACTGAGGATGTCGCGCGGGGAATGCGACGAGGCCCGTGAATAGGAGGAGACAGTGTTGCAGCGAGATGCAGATGCCGGGGATTCTAATTGATCAGCCTAGATGAGCGTATATTAGATTCAGCTAATTGTTGAATCGTTGGTTCTTCGATTAATTCGTTGCGTCCCGTTAATCATTTTTTTTCTTCAGCTTTTTTGGCGCGTAAATCGTTGGATATTTATCTGCGCAGCAGAGAGACCGACGAGTAGACAATTTATGGGTAGTAATGGACAGTTTTATTACCAAAGTATTTTAAATTTACATCTGCTTTGAATGTTGTCACTTTTGGTTATGGCAACACTGCTTCCCGTCACAACTCACAGGAAATTTGCAATATTTGCATGTGCCTGATTCGGGGATATGTGATATGGATTGGTTAAGACGTACTTTAGTGTACTCTTTATTTTTTTTATAAAATATCTGAGTCTAAAAGATATGCTTTATATAGATTACGCATGTAATCACGGAGTTAGTGTTCCTATAATTTTCATTGTTTCTACGGAGTGAGTGTATAATTTTCTTTATTCCTACGGAAATACCAGTTTTCCAGTGAGCCTGGTCTGACAAGGGGACACTAAGGTCGACGGGAAACGGATTTTCCTGAACCTTGCAGTATTTGAAGATGTCGCCTCCGAAGTTAATTTGGCAAAGCAGTAGGGCGCGCTTCTCAAGATTTTCCGAGAAAATTGCATTTGAAAATCGAATTATTTTCGCAATTAGCTTTCTTCGAGTTTCAGTTTATTTTTTTTTTTTATTTTTCTTTACTTTCCCTTTTTTACTTATATGCTAGTATGACACGAGCCAGGGTGATATTCGTCATAAAAGCATGGAAAACAATAATTTTTGCGGCACCTAGCACACACTATAAACGATTTTCAAATGCAATTTTCTCGGAAAATCTTGAGAAGCGCGCCCTACTGCTTTGCCAAATTAACTTCGGAGGCGACATCTTCAAATACTGCAAGGTTTAGGAAAATCCGTTTCCCGTCGACCTTAGTGTCCCCTTGTGAGTGTAATGGACAATGTTTGGGCTGCACTTTCGACAGCTGGGTACGTGGGTGGAAGATAATTCGATAACCCAAGTGAACTTATAATTGCGAATCGTGTTTTCGTAAATTGGAGAAGAATTAAGCAAGAAAGTTTAAAAAAAATTGTACGAATCAAATCTGAAAAGATTAATTCGCGTTCTTCGGCCGAATACGTGGTCTCGCTGCGTGTGAATGTGATTATTTTGTTTCGTTTTTCCGAAATGATTATACATAATGTCCATCGCGTTGCGCCCAGCATTTTATCCAACGTATTTCATTGTATAATGTGATATTTCGTGCGAAACCTTTGGTTTTAGAGAACGACATTTTTATATCAATTTGTATGTAGCGAGTAAACATTAGATAAGAAGGACCGATGTGGAACAAGGCCAGTGTATTATAAAATCCTTCGCGTAGTTAACAATATTAATTACTCTGTACCTATACGAAATGAAAGCAGGCTTCGTACTTGATTTTATTAATTTCATTAATATTACAAATTTTTATACTTAACGATACCCAGTGTTCATTTATCCCACTTATTTTCTTTCAATGTTTACACAGGATTTATCAACTGCTTTACAGAATGACTTCAATAATATTCCATAAAAATTCAATAAATCTCTGTCAGACTTTTTCTTACAAGAATATTCTCAGACTGTTGTTTATTTAATAAAATCCGTCAGTCCAGAACAAACCTTACCAAACCAACGAATCCGATCAAAAACCCTAGTAGCATTTCTGGTTGGCCAAAGGTAGCCAACAGTTGGGAATTAGTTGGGATATAGTTAGAGTTTTGCCTACAAATTCCCAACATAGGGCCTACGGCAAAAAACTTACGGCAGTTTGCCAACGAATATTCAATGTTGGGCCTACAATTATTATGGTTGGTTAATTAACAAAAAGTTACGACAGTTTGCCAACTAATATTCAAGGTTGGGCCTACAATTACTATGGTTGGTTAATTAACAAAAAATTTACAACGATGATTAAATGTTGTCTTACAAACGTCAGAAAATTTGCAACATCCAAAAACCTGTTATTATATTCCAAATTGTGATTTTTCTTTTCTTATTTGTAAATACGTAATGCGGACGTCTGTCTTGAGACGAATGTGAAATTTTAAGGAATGAGTCTAAAGGTCGAATGATGATATTTTGTAGAATATTTCGCGTCACTGTGCAGTTTTTATAAACAATTAATACTAGTTATGTACTGAGAAATTAGAAGTATTTACAAGGAAATGTATTGGGTAAGTGCGAATAACGGTTGCTTCGCAACTGGGAAGTTTGAGTTCGATTCTCCTCACCGCAAATTTTTTTTTTTCTTAAATCAGACCTGAAAAAGACGTTTACAACGTCTTTTGAAGTTCTTCAAGACGCCTTCTGAACGTTTTTAAGACGTATTTTGGAAAGAAACTGTTGGGCTTATGGAAAGAAACCTTCAGTTGGGCCTATGGAAAGAAACCTTCAGTTGGGCCTGTGTTGGTTACAATCGTTGGCCCATTTAAAAATAGCGCGACACTTCAACAGTTGGCCAACGGATAACACGTCATTGGCCCAACAAACTCCCAGCAAATAAATGCTACTAGGGAACACTAGTTCGTACTCTTGAAAATGGCGTACAGGTTAAGATGCTAAAATTATAAATTAAATATGCTACAAATTGAATAACTGATAAATTGTTCTTATCTCTTAGAAAGCAGAAAATAAATATTTTCCATTGCACGAGGACTTTATAACAACCTTGTACAATCAGCTTAAAGACATATTCCAATTAGTTATTTATAGCGCATTAAATACTGGGTTAGGGTTGCAACTAGGTGTTCTATGCACCCAGTGGAATATAAATTAATTTCAAATGATAAACCAATAGATACATCATTTACACACTTTTTATCTAAAACGTCTGTGAGGGGATCTTTAGTTTAAAGTTGAATAATTTTTCATAACAAATCTCCATTCACTCGCATATTACAACATAGAAATGTCGAAGCAAGTCGCGAAAGAACTGCCTCGCGATGTGACGAATCCGAGGTTATTGCATTTAGAAGTCGAGGCTCCTATAAAACCTGTGTACATTTTTAAAAAAGTTTTTATAACCCTCAATTTTGCAGCCCCGTGTTATCCTTCAGTTCCCCCCACCAGCCCTGGAGCCCGCAGCATTACGTCGCCGCAGAATATAATAGGCTAGTTGACTAAATTTGAGACATTGGTTAAAACATTACTTACATGTCTATTTTACACGAAAACTGTATTTATTTTCGAAAAATCGTATATTTACATGATTTTTTTTGCGTTTTAAAAAACTTATTTAAACTTGATTCGAAAACGGGCCAGACTGTCATGGCGTCCTGTATCACGTCACGCCGTGTAAAACAAACCTAAACGATCGTGTCTGTGTATTGCTATTGTTAGTTTTCGGTGTTGTTTTTAATTAAAAATGAATTCCTCGTACTACAAGTATTGTATAGTGCCCCAGTGTAAAAGCACAACTATAAGTTTTCAAATTTAGCACCTGTTTATCAAATCTAACCTCAAAACCAGTATCAATTAACTTACAATACCTATGTCATAACAAAAGGTTATGGTCTATGAAACTGATATAATACTATTTACGCTTATAATATATATTTTACACTTATGTATACTTACATCGAAGTTTTAACATTGCGGAATTCCGATGAGCAAAAGTCACTGTTTGCCGCGAAAAATCTGCCAAGCATAACAGCGTCAATTTTAGGCAAATTACTACTATTTGCTTTGCTAAATCCTGATTCCATAGCTTATTACACTTGTGCTTCAAGATATACTTAATCGCGAACAACTGAATCACCTTCACATAAACTGGTAAATACGAAATAACCTGTTGTATGAACCCGTCAACAACAACATACAATGGCGTTGGTGTTTTGCACGGCGTGACGTCATGCTTTCGGATTGGTGTTCACTGTCACGTGACTTAATGCCTAATTTTGCAGAATTTAATTTCCAAAAATATTATCAAACTTTATTTTTTATAATAAATAGTTTAGTTTTTTGTTTCCTCTGTATCATGATTAATCGTTAGAAACTCTAATCCATGCAAATTATTCTTAGTGGATACAAGCCTATTTCCCGATGCCCTCCATTTGCCATTTTCTACTGTGGCGCTTCGAGCAGAATTTAGATCGTACAAAGCGAGGCGGTGTTTTAAAGCGTTGAGGTTCGTGCCTGGATATGCGAGGAAGAAACCTGGGGAAGGTTGGGAACCGGCGAGATGGAGGAAGAGGAGAACGAGCGGAACTGAGGTCCGCGGAGCTTCCTTTCCTTCGGACATGCCTCGCTGCCTCTTCGTCCTATCCCACAGATTACGAACGACTTCTCTCCCCCTCTCTCTCTCTCCCACTCTCTCTCTCTCTCTCTCTCTCCCTCTTCCCCTGCGGCGCGCTGTTATCTCCGTTGTCTCTGTTCTCTGAACGCGACGATACAGTAACCACGACAATGCCGATCGCTATTACGATCGCCTCGGCCTCGAAAGTAGGAACTACGTTCGACGCACCTACTTCCTGGACGACCATCGCCGACGCCGTTTCTCTTCGGGAGGAACAACTGTCGGCGGTCCCCGCCGAGCCAGTCGCTTTTTTTTCTTCTTTCCTTCCGAAACGATTGACTCGGAGTGACGGTGAAACGTGGGCGGGGATAGGGGCAGGTGCAGAGGCTTCTTTGCCGTCGCGTTGGCGATGCTACTAATTTAATGATTAAATAGGAGGGGAGAAAGATTTAGATACGAAGATAATGATTAGAATAGAGATGGGAATATGAGGAGGGTAGAAAGATTTAGATATAAGGTAGGGTAGTAAATAGATAGGAGGTAATTGCGGGAGGTAGCAAATAAGGTAGGTTAAGTGTGGAGAGGAATAACTATAGCATAGGGTTGAGTGAGGATTGCAGTAACCCTCCGTGGTCACACCTTATTGTAATCAGAAATTGGTCACACGGGGTTCACTGTACCTCAGCGTTCGGGTTTTTGAATTACCATTTTCGTATTTTTGAATCTTTTCACTTTTCAGTGACAATTGTACATTCGTAATAGTTATGCAGTCATGGTCTAATAGTCTTTTTCTAGAAATGTGAATTTTGATATGATAAAATTTGTAGTTGAAAAGGAGCGATTTTCCACGGTCGTGGGGAAAACCCGATTTTTTAAAAAATTTTTTCTTTTTCTTTTTGCGATAAATCCCCTTTGGGAGACGTAAAGGTGCGACATTTCAAATTGAAAATTGCTCTTGGGGTGCGATACACCCCTTGTGACCACGATGGGTTAAGGACTGTAGGTAGATAGGTATCTAATAGGGCTGTTCGAGTACTCGGAAAAAGCGAGCCGAGCCAGACTCGGCTCGAAAAATCGGACCGAGCCGAGTACTCGAAACAACCGAGTAGCTCGAATAGAACCGAGCAACTCGAATTTTTTCGATCAACTCGAATTTTTTCGAGCAACTCGAATTTTTCCGAGCAACTCGAATTTTTTCGAGCAACTCGAATTTTTTCGAGCAACTCGAATTTTTCCGAGCAACTCGAATTTTTCCGAGCAACTCGAATTTTTTCGAGCAACTCGAATAGAACCGAGAACTCGAATTTTTTCGAGCGGCTCGAAGTAAACCGAGCGGGCCGAAAGTACCTAGTGGGCCGAAAGTACCGAACAATCCGGTGTGTCGAGTAGTTTGAAGTTTGAATGTTTCGAATATTTTAGAATATGTTTATATACTGGATAATGATTCGTAATTATTATTATTTAATTATTATTATCCAGTATATAAACATATTCTAAAATATTCGAAACATTCAAACTTCAAACTACTCGACACACCGGATTGTTCGGTACTTTCGGCCCACTAGGTACTTTCGGCCCGCTCGGTTCTTTCGGCCCGCTCGGTTTACTTCGAGCCGCTCGAAAAAATTCGAGTTCTCGGTTCTATTCGAGTTGCTCGAAAAAATTCGAGTTGCTCGGAAAAATTCGAGTTGCTCGGAAAAATTCGAGTTGCTCGGAAAAATTCGAGTTGCTCGAAAAAATTCGAGTTGCTCGGAAAAATTCGAGTTGCTCGGAAAAATTCGAGTTGTTCGGTTCTATTCGAGCTACTCGATTGTTTCGAGTACTCGGCTCGGTCCGGTTTTTCGAGTCTCGGCTCGGTCCGAATTTCAAGCTACTCGAATATTCGAGTACTCGAACAGCCCTAGTATCTAACTATCTACATCTGGCAGAGGAAAAGAAGATTGCAGCCCGTAAGGAACGACAAAGACGTTTGTACTTGTATGGACAATCGTCAATGACAAGTAACTTGATGTAAAATTCATATTTTTCAATGATTTCTGTGTTCCTCGACTTAAGGGTACTAGACAGCAGAGTTGGACAAAATGTAATCTAATTACAAATTAGAAATTACGATTGCATAAAATAATGTGCAGTCGATTACAAAATTGTGGTCAACTACCTAAATTAGCGATTACATAAAATAATGTGTAATCAATTACATTTTAATCGTAATTTCTAATTTGCAATTAGATTATATTTTGCCCAACTCTGCTAGGCAGTCGTTTTTCTCGAAAACGAAGCAATCCTTTTTCAATTAATTAGAAAGAAATAAGTTGAAACGTGTTTGCTTCGCCAAAAATATGCATTACAGACGACGCTATAGGATGGGTCATTAAAGATGCTTTTTAAAATAGTTTCTTTTGTTTTGCAGCGATTTTAAGGAAACAAAATTCAGCGACCTGTCTGTAAATTCTACTTCAGAATACCTCTGCTTCTGCGCTGAAGCTATAAAAGAAGCGAAATTATGAAAAATGACAGCTACGAAATGGCGATTTTTTTTAGAAAAGTGCGTTTTTCGGTAGATAAAGATAAGGTTTTAGTTTCTTTTCATAAAGAATAAGAATTTTTAGCCTTATTAAAAGGGATAACTTTTAGTGTTTTAGCACCGAACTCGTTTTTACAGTTCTTATTTCAAACTAGAAGCCCCGTTTGTGATTACGTTCCTCGTTGATAAAAATTGGAAGAATTTTGAGTGAAAGTTAAATGTGTATACAACTTGGCTATATTTGCGCCAATTTGGAAAACTACATAAATGTAAAGTGGCGGTCTCTTGGAGCACATTTAGGTCGCCACGTAGGACTCTCGCCAAGGGGAACAAGAACTATGCAATTAACTAAAAGTTAGAAGTGGAGTAGGAGCACGGTGACAAATACAAATTCGCGATAAATTGGGAAAACTGGAAGAATGACTCTTTCTGTATTAAACTTACAACACTTTCGCCTTTTCTGTCGCTTGTCAACTTATATGCATTCTATAAAGTACAATTTTCCAATTTTGATCCAGTTTATAACTACAGTAAATAAATACACAGTAGCGTTTACTAATAAAACAATAAATAATTTGGTCTTTAGTTTAACATCAACTAATTCCATGAATCGTGTAGAATTTTCCTTGCTCTCTCCAACGTACGTTGAAATTTTTCGACATTTTACTGTTCTTAATTTTTGCCAAATACCTGCGACAACTTGTTATTAAAAACCAGCAAACCGCCATGGTAGAGCGAACGAATAAAATTACCGACTGTTTTCTCCGTCGAAGGTGTCTCGAGCACGTGGCTAGGTAGGCGTGTATCGATATATCAGCAAGATATATCGCGGCTGGACAAGCTCGACGACCTAATCCAAGCAAAATGACTCGCGGATCGGCTGTTTCAATGCCTCACTGCTTTCCATATTTTCCACATATATTGGAACCCGCTTTTTGAATACTCGAAGCCCCGCATTCCAAATTCGGTACAGAAAAAAAATTGTCTACCATAGTTCTATAGGTAATTTTACTCAAACCTCAAGATTTTCGAGTAGTCGGCTCATTGTCGGTTTGGATACTTGAGGAGTTTGAGTAAAATTTGAGCTGTTCGAAGCTTTTCGGGGTACTCGAATTATTACAGATAAATTTCTGGAACTAATCGAACGTTTTAATTATAAATTCGAAATATATATCTGTTTTCTATTTTCATGTCTAAGTAGTATTTATTTTCCGTATACACTGTTAGTGTTAGTTTTAAAGTTTTGGGTAGTGTTTTTTTTAATTGATTTTTTTTTAAAATGTTATCTAAATATGTACAATTATAGGCATAAAGTTTTTAATTAATATAAATCGAGGGTCCTCATCAAAAAAATCCCAAGTATCGCATTCTTTTCGGGCCGTCAAGGTGTAGGGAGACCCCTCAAAAGAACCGTTTCGTCGGAAAACTGTCAACCAGATTCCTTGCAGCGCTAAGTTACCCACACAGCACCATAACATTGCAGCAACGTCTCTGCAATGATGCGGTGCAAGATGGCAATGTTGCAACATAACATTGCAGAGACGTTGCAGGTTCAGTCCTATGTCCGCCTTCGCAATATTGCAGGTGTGTATTTTTGCAAAGTTGCGGCAACATTACGAATATGTAGCACTGCAACGTTCCGGCAATGATTCTGCAACGAAACGGCAAAATTGTGGCAATGATCCTGCAACTCTTCGGCAATATTGCGGTGCGTATCCAGTTAAATGAAACACGCCGTAGAATCCACTCGACGTCATGTACATATTTCGAAAAATTTTGACAAAGTCATAGTTGCTTCAGAATATTGTTGTAATGATTCCACAAGTTTTCACTGCAGTATTGCACGACGATGTGCGCGCAATATTGCAGAAATATTGTAGGACCGTTGCCACTGGAACATTGCACGTCGATGTGGGCGCAATATTGCAGAAATATTGTAGGATCGTTGCCAATGGAACATTGCACGGCAACGTTCTTGCAATATTGTAGGATCGTTGCCACTGGAACATTGCACGACGATGTGCGCCCAATATTGCAGAAATATTGTAGGATCGTTGCCAATGGAACATTGCACGGCAACGTTCTTGCAATATTGTAGGATCGTTGCCACTGGAACATTGCACGACGATGTGCGCCCAATATTGCAGAAATATTGTAGGGTAGATGTCCCAATTACTGCCACCTTAAGATTATAACCGCACTTCATGTAATTATTTCGCGTGTTATGTAACCTAAAAATTGTTTCAGTTTGAAACATAATATTATTTAACATCTCTGTCATTAAAAAAAAATAGTTTTATGAATTTAATATGAAGAATTTATTAATAATTCATTAAAACTCGCAAGCGATCCTAGTGTACCTATAACTGTCACCTCAAAAATCATCTTGTCCTAGGTACATATGAGTACATATATTTTTTTATTTTAATGTAAATCAGAATCTCCATTTAATAATAACTATTTTTTGTACATTTGTTTTTATACGTTACGTTTTTATTACATATAATAAATCAAGTGGCAGTAATTGGGACACTGGCAGTAATTGGGACATCTACCCTAGGACTGTTGCCACTGGAACATTGCACGACGATGTGGGCGCAATATTGCAGGATCGTTGCCAACGGAACATTGCGCGGCAACGAAATTGCAATATTGCTGCAATATTGTAGGATCATTGCCACTCTAATAATGCACGACAATATTGCAGGAACGTTCCTACAATATTGCAATGCAACCTGCAACAACGTAATATTGCAGCAACGTCCCTGCAATACTGCTGCAACGAGGTGTGCTGTATGGGTACTGGCCCTGTAAGTACAGCTTATATAAATCCGCTTCAAATAAATTCCAGAAAAAATTCTCACAACTTAAATATCCAATAAGAGGTCGCGAAAGTTTCAGAAACATTCATCAATTAATCTCCTTTTAATAAACATCCCAAGATGCCTTTAATTCTCAGGCATCAACCCGGTCGTCTCCCCTTAACAAATTATTATGCCCGCAATGTCCCAACTACAATACAAAATTCGTGGCAAATCGACGACCCGAACCCTGCGCCCTCTCCCAACTAATCGCTACTTTTTCCTACCAATAAGTGCTGCTCCGTGCCACTGGAGTGAACCTAACCTCTGGCATCAAGCTGCTCGATATTCACGAGTGCGTGCCAACTGTAGTCCCGCCGCCGCTCGCGGTTCCCCTCGATCGCGCTTTCCGCCGCCGATCCGAGCTTCGCTGGGGAAAAAAAAGCCGCGGCTCGAACCCCGTGGAATTGAATTTATCGCCGGCCGCGACTTCCTCTCCTCGAGTTCTTCTATTCCCGGTAATTAGATAACAGCAGGAAACCGCCGCGGGTTGCATAATATCGATGTTGCGCAATCGATACCTTCACCTTATGTGCGCCTTACGTCGTCTCGCCGAGTGAAAATCACCGCGAGAGAGTGTGTCGTGTACGGGACGGGCCGAGGAGGGGACCGAAGCGACGCGGCGGCGAGCAGCCGAACCAGCCGCGCCAGGGATCGACGTGTCGAAAAAACTTAAGTCTCTGTATATCTCGCGGAGATCGAAGAAGCACATGTCCCCTGGCGATTACGAGGAAATGGCCAGATAACCCTAAAACGGCTGGCTCGCGAGGCCTAGGAGCCGAAACCCGTGAGGATTATCGAAGATCAAGCTGTATCTCCAGCGGGGCTCAAGGTTCCGCGGAATTTTTTTCTTTTCCCTCCCCGAGTACGTAATCTCGTTACTGAACGATGCAGAGGAGTATTCGCGAGGGGGAGCGATTAGATAGCCGGGACGCGCGGGCTGGAAGGGCGGCATGGCAAGGAAGGAAGGGGAAGGAAAAGATTGAAAAAGGTAGGCAAGCAGGCAGCAGAGTGTTGCGGTATGCTCGAGCGAGCGTGATAGGTGATGTCATGGTGGGTAAACTGCTCCAGAACACGCCAGGGGCCCTCTCCGCCGAAGGAATCTATCGCAATTGGGCCGAGCGACACACTATCGCTCGTGTGCTCGAGTGCCGAGCATCGAGTGCCGAGTATCGAGTATCGGGTATCGGGCACCGAGCGGCGATCATCGCCTGCCAAAGGGGACTACCGGTCCAATTACCCGCCGACACTTCTGCGCGACCGGCTTCTAGCATATTTTTAATCAGCTACGCGAGCCGGCCCCGCTGGATTTTTCCTTTCTCTTCCTATTTTGCGAAACTTCCGCTTATTACGGTTTCGTTTCTTCCATTATCCGTTTCCGCGCCGGCCGGGAGCGTTCTCAACGTCCCCTCGTGCGTTCGACGTAAAGGGAGTTTCCACTGTTCCCAGCGACGGGAGCTGGTTCCCCGGCTGCGGAAAAAGGGCCGCGTTGAGTCGCGGCCGAGCGTCTCCTCCGGGGGGCGGCGGGGCAGGGGACTCGAACACGAAAAGGCTGTCGCGGTCGAAGCTATGGAGAAAGTCCGCTTCCGGCTGGAGGCGCCTTAAGGCGTGTTCGCACGCCGCCGACGGGCGTCGTTTACGCACCGGGCACGATTATATAATCGCTTACGTCGCGAGCAGTAATACGGGAGTTATGACAATCCACCTTATGCCGCTAACCCAATTCCCTCCCGAGTCTACTGCTCTTATCCCCTGCCGCAACGCTGTCGCTTTCCTAGCGCTGCCTCGCCGCTTTGTCGTTCGCTCGCCGAGTAAAAGTCAACGTCCAACAGACCCGTCCGCGTTTCTGCAACTGGCGCGCAGCGACGGGCGCGAGGAACACGTTAATCAATTAACGGGGCATATCGGTTGCTCATCTCTCCGCGGTGATGCCCGGTTGCTGAGAAAATTCAGACTCGATGTGAAGCATGGTTGGTTGCCAGGTGATTCTGAGCAGTTGCAACGGTTTAAGGTTGAACTATGTAAACACTGGCTTTACTACTCGGCTTTGGCCCGAATTTTAGATTCTGTTTTTATAAATAAAAAAATTATTTTTTACTTATTTCTATTGGTGAAAATAGTCACATTCATCTGGATTAGCTAGGCTAGCAGAGTTTACCGTTCGAAAGTTTTTAGGCCACAGTCAAACGGACAAACACTTTCTGCTTTGGATATTAAGATTGAGAATAGGATTTTATGGTTTGTGTTGTGTTTGTGAATCACCTTGTATATGAGAGACGGGTTGATTTTTTATTGCTTCAATTGTAAAATCAAACGTGGCACTTAGATGTGACTAGCTACATTTTAAAGAGTAAATATGGTATAATAGGTATGAAAGGAATATTAAATAAATTATATTAGAATTTATTTATCTTACTATATAATAAAGGACTCGCAGAATTTTTCTTTCATACTTTTCATCATTGTTTAATAATTTTCAGTGGGCTCATTGAAGTTCGATTTGGATACATTATTTGTGCAAATTTAGAGCAGTGATTCTCAACCTGTGGGTCGCGAAGTAATTTCTTGGAGTTGCCACGGTTCGTTGTTGATATTATTAAGTTTGAATTATATCCTGAAATACCTATTATTAAAGCGTTTTCTTTACCTTGCCTTATATCGAAGGGGGATCGCAGGTGATTTGAATATTACAAAAGGGGGCTGCGCCTTAGAAAAGGGTGGGAAGCAACGATTTATAGAATTTGCATCTGGAACCTATTTATCCCAAGATCCAGATATTATTAAAATCGTTTTAAATCATTTCACCATTTGTATATAAACAGTCTGGAAAAATGGAGGAACCATTAGCGAAAATAATATAAATTTCGAACCGCCTGATCGAGTATAAGCTTCCATGGGGAAGCAACTTTCCAACGGATTTGAATAACTCTATTGAGAATATTAATCGACACGGACGTTTCCATTTAAAAACGTAACCGATTATTTAAGGGCCCAACGCCGCCCTTTTGATCTAATTAAGCGCTACGGAGAACAGGTTGATAAATTACGAGTTGCGCGGAGCGAAGAAGGGCCAAGAAGCGAGGGGCGGGAGAGACAATCGTCCTCCCCTAACCACGCACGAAAAATCACAGCGAGACTTCCTGTGACGACAAAATCGTCGACCCTGACTGTTCAGTGGTCGTAATTAGTTTCGCCAGGCTTTCGGTTCCCACGGGGAACGATTAAATGCTTTAATAAGCCTCCCACCTCGCCGTCTTCCCTGGAAGATCTTCCAAGGCGAACTAAAAAAAAAAAAAAAAAAAAAAAAAAAAAAAAAAAAAATATATATATAAACATGAAGTAATCGATGCAATTCAGTCCAATTCTATTTCTGTTTTCGTTACGTCATTTCTGCCTTCAAAGCGACTCTCATCTCTCCTTTTTATTTTTATGCTAACTCGTAAATCATTATCACCATCACTTTTATTGTTACACGGTCTTTATCGTATATGATAAGAAATATGTACAGGGTGTCGCCGAAAATGTAGGAAATTTTTTTTTATTCCGAGCCCCGTTTTTAAAAGAAAAATACCGGAACGCAACAATAAATTGTGGAAATATTATTCTACATTTCCAATTTATTTCTCCACGCGGAATCAATCCCGTCCGCATAGTGCCTACTATCAGTTCAGTGACACTCCGTGCAATTGCGTATATGTATTTTAATGCATCTGTGTAATTAGAGGGGCGCAGTGTAGACGCCAAGTATATGTATAACGATAAATATAATTATAGACGGCGGAAACAAAGTCACGTTTCAGTCTACAGCGATAAGCACTATTTAAGTAGTAAATTATAAGTTAAGTTAAATAGGTTAATTCTTTTAGTTGCTAGTTAATAAATTCGCCCATAATTCTGCTGTATGAAATTCCATAGAAGAAACATAGAAAAAAGCAAATTTCTGTATTTACTTGCCTATAGTGTGAAATCACTTGAAGGGTACATTTTTAATATTTTCTTCTGTATAATTCAAGGCTTAAAAGTATGTCGATGCGTAAAGGTGCGTTAATTACTGAGAGACTTTTATTATCATAATATGTGCGTACTGTCTGTTTAGAAGGTTAAATTTCGCAAAAATTAATTCTCAATGGGCGTGTTTTACGGCGGCAGGAATTTTATCGAGTCTGATCAATTTTAACGCAGATAATGACGTACATTGCATAAAGACTAATAATCGAGCGGAGAATTACACGTTATATGCGTATGATTGCGAATGTTGAGACAAGACGCGAGAAAGAAAGAAGATTCCAATTTTCGAGACGCGCAAGACGCTTCAGGATATTCGACCTGCGCACTGCAGGTATCGTATAAGCCATATCCTGTCAGTTACGTGAACGAGCAATAATAGATTGGAATTTCATACGCTCGCTGTCGCGATGGTTGATGATCAACGTTATTCGGAAAAAAGATGAAACTTTGACATTCTGCTGTTGCGATAGTACAAAGAAGAATGAAGATGGAGGTATGTGTAAATATAAGGAATTCAGAATTCTCGTTAATTCCACGCAAACTGCTGTTACAGTTTAATTTCTTTAAAGTGTTTTTTTTTTAATTTGTAAAACACTCATTTCCATCGAGTTTTTTCTCTTACAAGGAGAGTATTTTAGGTGTCCGCCTCCGATCATTTTGATTTTTGGATATGTTAGAGAGGACCGACAAATAAGAAATACGTGTTTTTTTATTTTTCCCCGTTTTCATATTTGGGGGGTGAAAACTGCGTTCAAAGTTAGGGGTGAAAAATCATTTTTGTGGATTTTTTGAAAATCTGGTCAGTCAATCATATTTTGCATTCAAAGACACAAAATTCGTCCAATTGACACTATTCCCCTATCTCTAATAGTTGTCGAGATATTCCACAAAAATGAGTTTTTAACCCTAACTTTGAACGCAGTTTTCACCCCCCAAATATGAAAACGGGGAAAAATAAAAAAACACGTATTTCTTATTTTTCGGTCCTCTATAACATATCCAAAAATCAAAATGATCGGAGGCGGACACCTAAAATACTCTCCTTGTTAGAACGTTAAGCCAGATGTCATTTAGAAAGTAAAGTATATACAGTTATAAATTGCGAGGAAGAAATAGTTTTTAATTGTCGATGATTGAAGTATATTCGATCATTTTCTGCTGTTACTTTTAATATAAATAATGTACGCATAAACTTTATATAAGCAGCCGCAATTCCTACTGTGCATGCCATTTTCAATAACAGCAAAGTTGTAGTTGAAACGTCGATTATAATTATGTTATTAAAACTACTACGGGATTGTTTTAATTGACCAATTATGGGAAATGGAAAAACTATGTTAATTGTGATATCTGGTACGATCAGCTATTATTAAGACAACCCATTGTCTGAAGTATTTATACAAAACCCTCGGCGTGGTTGTACTGTCAGCGTTCGACCAACGATATGAATTTTCATTCATCATAGGATAACCAATAATATCTATTTGAATAGTATCTAATTTTAGCATAGTTGAGAGATGAATTGCTTTGTTGTATCGGTACGCTGTACGTAGAGCATATTAATTGCAGATGCTCTTTACAGAAGTACGATTTAACGCAATGATTACAATAATAAGAAAAACTGCTGTGTAATATTGCTGTATTTTCGTTTGCAGCTCCTATATAATTGAAGTAGGGTAGATGCACCATTTGTGGCCACTTTAAGGTATTGTACCAGTTTCGGCCACTTCTTAAAAAATATAATATTTTTCCGTGTAAGCAATAAATGTAACCTTATATTTCTGGCGGTATACTAAACAAAATATTTATTATGTGAAATTCTTCACATAATAATGATCTGCAAGCGATTTAAAAATAAGATAACACTGTCCAACACGATTTTTGGTCTGCAATATCCGCTGGGTGATTCTTATAGAGTTTTTCGCCCTGAACACGAATCCGCAAGCAGAAATGCTCTATCACCCTCAGTTTTTGAGAAAATCGATTTTGAAAAAAACTGCAAATTTTCAACTTTGAACATTTTTTGTGTCGAAACGGTAATAGTTATTCGGTTGCTCGGTGCGTCAAATTATTCTACGAACCCTCCCGAATACAAAGATATAAGTTATTATTGCATTATGATCATTTAAATTTGTTTAAACAACGATCAAAGGGAAAATGACACCCAAAATGCACCCATTTTTGAAGATATCTTTCAATTTATTTCCAAAACTAAGGGTCCAGGAAAAAATCTGACCATACCACGCGATGCAGCAGACATTTTTCCTTCGAAACTCATCAACAAAACTGGTAAGTCACGTTTTGTTTTCAATACAGAAGCAAAAGAGTTTGGCAAAACGCGCGGTGTCGACAGTGGTAGTCAATGGCGGCGCGCGGTACACTGCCGCTCAGCGTAGCACAATCGCTTAACGCGCCTGAGTACCACTGTTGGCACCGCGCGTTTTGCCAAACTATTTCGCTTCTGTATTGAAAACAAAACGTGACTTACCACTTCTGTTGATGCTTTCCAGAGGAAAAATGTCTGCTGCATCGCGTGGAGTAGTCAGATTTTTTCTAAGACCCTTAGTTTTGGAAATAAATTGAAAGATAACTTCAAAAATGGGTGCATTTCGGGTGTCATTTTCCCTTTGATCGTTGTTTAAACAAATTTAAATGATCATAATGCAATAATAACTTATATCGTTGTATTCGGGAGGGTTCGTAGAATAAGCTGACGCAACGAACAACCGAATAACTATTACCGTTTCGACACAAAGAATGTTCAAAGTTGAAATTTGGACGTTTTTTTCAAAATCGAATTTCTCAAAAACTGAGGGTGATGGCGACAAACGGTTTGCGGATTCGTGTTCAGGGCGCAAAACTCTACAAGAATCACCCAATGGATATTGCGGAACAGAAAAAAAGTTTCATTTTGTTGGACTGTGTAATTATGCACATGGCCAAAAACAGTGCAGTGGCCACAAACGGTACATATACCCTATAGTGGCATTATCTTGAAGTGAAATTTTAACAATCCACCCCGAATCCTCGAATTTACATAGAGCCTCAAAATTTCATGATAAAATCTATGAAAATGTCTTAGTATCATCGGTTTGAAAAGTGATGTTTTTTATTTGGTACAGCTATCGAACCTGAAAACTGTATATTACTCCGAAAGATTGGATGAAACACCTCTAAAGTGTCTGATTGCTTTTTTAAGCATCCTGTATACTCTCACCTAAACACTTTATTTGCGGTTCTCACGCATACGTGATTCCAGGATTTTTATATTGCTATTACACGCGAGCCTAAGAATCCTTATTTCATATTTATCAGTGAATGAATTACTCCATATAAATATCTCTATTATCTTTATAAGATACAGTTGTGGAGGTTTCCCAATATCAACGAGGAATTTGGAAATTTTCAAAAGATCGACGACGAGCAGAAGTTTGCTCTGAAGCGTGCGACAGATAAAGTATTCAAATATTTGGAATGCTTTTTATCGTGATCCAAGGGGATTGCAACTCGGCCGAAAGACGTTCCATAAGCAACTCAGCTGATTTTTGTATGCATCCAGGTTGGAAGGAAGGAATGAAGCAATCTTTGTTGCAACGACAGTCTAAAAATAGGTGATACTGGAGCAGGCACTTCAGACACCTAAATATGTATACTTCTTGCTGGAAGGTGGAATTTAGAAAAACCATTGGTTGATATGCATGACCAATAAATCCTCTATGCGATCTGGTTTATTTATTAGTGGCTTTGGGTTATTAATTTATTGTCGAGCGGAGAGAGAAGAGGGAAGAGAGAAGAGAGAAGAGAGAAGAGAGAAGAGAGAAGAGAGAAGAGAGAAGAGAGAAGAGAGAAGAGAGAAGAGAGGAGAGAGAAGAGAGAAGAGAGAAGAGAGAAGAGAGAAGAGAGAAGAGAGAAGAGAGAAGAGAGAAGAGAGAAGAGAGGGCAAGTCGGTAGGCAGTAGGCGGACTAGGCTCGCGTTAGAATAATAGCGTTATTAGAACTAGAAACCATGCGACTTCAAAGGCATTCGTGTTATTCGCCTTTCACCACGGTGCCGCGGCTTAATGCTCTTCAGGGCCGACCTCTTCGAGACCCTCCGCGTTTCTTGTTCGATCATTTCTTTCGATCCGCGGCTTCCTACTTGCTGTGAAAATTACCCGGATGTATTGCACATCTCCTCCCTGGCAAGGTTAATGCAACCATATTTCCACAGAGTGCGAATTATGAAATTTATAGGCATCGTGTCGAGCGATAATGCGATCAGCACATTTCGTAGTATGGAATTAGTTTTTTATCTCAACTGAATCGTGGGTAGGTGTTAAAGTCAATATTCTCAGTAATTCCTCAGCTTTTCCTTTTCTGTGGATTACGAGAGTACCCTGGATATATTCTTTGTAACTGACAAGCGAGGCGCATAGCAACAAAGCTTCGTTAGGAGAGAAACGACTTTGGACACCCGGTCCAGGAGGCTGTTGCATAAGTTTACGCAGTTGGAGCTTGTCGCTGCGAAATATTCCGAAATATTCAACAACTGAAAGGCGCTACCGCTAATAATCGGGCCCAATTAACAATTACAATATTTCTCTATCGTCGATAATACGTACTTCAGTCCGGCAGCGAACGAAACTGTGCAAAAAGGGACAGAGTTTAAGAGGCACAGCACTCTGTCGCACAGAAATATAGTGAGTGATCTGGAGTCCACTCAAGTCCAAATCATTCATTTCATTTCATTCTCCCTCTAGTTATTATAGTTCTAGTCATTATACATTTATTTTTTTTACATTTAAAAGGCTCAAATAACCCATTAGGAACAAATAGAAACAAATATAAAATCCCATTCCATCTATACTTTACAATTAAAGACATCTTAGGATTTATTTTAATTATTATATTACATTTTTTAATTATTATACAATATCCATATATTCTAAGAGACCCTGATAATTTTATTTATGCAAATTCTATATCAACCCCTATACACATTAAACCTGAATGATACTTTCTATTTGCCTACTCAATCTTACGATCAATCCCAAATAAATTAGGTGGAGTTATTGGATTAATTATATCAATTTTAATTTTAATAGTTCTTCCATTCACTAAAACTTATAATATTATGTCAAGAAAATTCTATCCTACAAATCAATTTATATTCTGAAGATTTGTGTCTCTATTTATTTTATTAACCTGATCAGGAGGTAAACATATTGAATACCCCTATAAAGAATTAAGTCAAATATTTACAACATTATACTTCTCCTACTTCCTCATTAATCCTAACCTAAATAAATATTGAGACAAATTAATTTATAAGCCCTAGTTAATGAGTCTGATTAGACATATATTTTGAAAATCCACATCATGTCCCTGAGGGCTTAAGCCACTAAATGTGTCTGTTGTTCGTCAACTATTATAGAGCTGCACTCGTTTGGTCATATTTCTATACATCCCAGAACCTCATAGCAGGTAATAATATCCAAAAAGTGTACTTTATATACCTACCCCCGAGTTTTTTAATTGAGGCAAGACACTTGGGGGCACTAATAGTGATTTTACTGCCTACTAGTTTCACATCACTGCAACTCTGGAACGCCCTATACACGCAATTCTACCGGATAATGTACTTTAAATCGGCTAAACATTTCTCAAGCGATTAGGTGACATTTTGTGCTCCTACGAATCCCTAAGAATATTTATTATTTAACTTAGTGAAGTATACAGACATTTGTAGCTCATCATATTTAACGACTCCTGCAGCGAGGAGAAAAGAGGATGGTAAAAAATGGCCACTTTGGGTACCCATTGGAAAAGAAAAATTCCATCAGTACATCTTAATTTATTCGAAATGTGATGGGAAAAAGTTACATATTATATTCGACTGATTTAATCCTAATTGTTAGTGTTGCATTTTCGTCGTAATAATATTTCTACTGAACCCGACGAGATAACCAATAATTCTCGCGCGTTTCATTTCCACTATTATTATTTTCCCCCCTTTGTCATTCATAAATTCGGGAAAGGAGAAGATGAATTCGTTCATCGAGGCACAAATGCTTATCGTTCACACGCTGATGCTATCAATCAATTTCGATATCCCACAAAATTAATTCGCGAATTAAGTTTGAAGGAAGCAAAGAATTTGCGGGAGCTGCCTGGAGTTTTTTAATTTTTGCGCAAAAATCATTTCAGCCGATTTTCTTTTTTTTCTGTTCCGGAAATTTGCCGGAAAAATCACTGGCACTAATCACAATATTTCTAAGAGTTATCTACAGGCACTAAAAGAATATTTACAATCGAGGTCTCTGAGTGCATGCATCCACCTTGGCACGCAAAGGGTTATCTGCAGATCTTTTTTGTATCTACCCCGACGATGGATTATTTTCTGAAGAAAATGGGAATGAAACAACGCCCAAGTGAGTTTATCCCTCGGATGGCGGACTAGGGTGACCCATTTGATAAAAAAATAGCCCCTGAAAAAGTTTATTGCAATCGGACAACAGGAAAGGGTTGCCGACCAGGTCGTAAAGTTTAGAATTCATCAGTAGTTTGTATTTAAAGATATTCTCAAAAATGGTAAGCCCTATCGAAATTTTGTTCAAATGATATTAAAAGAGCATCCAATTTTCTACAATTACGATAAATACAATTTTTTCGTGCTTCCAACCATTTTTTAGATAATAGCGTTTAAATATAGAGAAGTCTGCACCTCGCGCGAGGTATTGTCTATACGCGCGGGGTGCGGACCTTCCTATATTCAAACGCTACTATCTAAAAAATGGTTGGAAGCACGAAAAAATAATATACACAGTAATTGTAGAAAATTGAATGCTCTTTTAATATTATTTGAACAAAATTTCGATAGGGCTTCCCATTTCTGAGATATTCTTCAAATTCAAACCATAGATGAGTTCTAAACTTTAAGGCTTGGTCGGCACCCTTTCCTGTCGTTCGATTGCAATAATCTTTCTCAGAGACTATTTCTTTATGAAATGGAACCATATTAAGGGGTGAAAGCAAAAGAATCGCAGATTGAAAATAAGGGTTACCCTAGTGGCGGACGGTTCGAGTGGATCACACGGAAGTCAACGCCTGGGTCAGTTTGGACCCGGTACCATACGCGTTTCAAACGATGTTCTTTTTCTCACAGCAGCAGAGAAGTACCTAATGTTTTCGATTTCTCAAGTTTTCCCCGCCATCGTCACACTCCGGTGTGTTTCATTTGGGCCCTATCGCCCCTTAAGGCAGGATACCACCTTTGCACTTAAAAAAAATTGGAATTTTATTTTGTTCTCAAAGTACTCTTTCAGGTGTATAGAATCTAAATTCATTCATTAGAAAGGTGGCCGAAACCTTTTTCTTGTGTAAAAACCGGATTGGAGCAGATATATAAATCTATATAAAACTTTAAACGCGTTTTTCTCGAAACGATGTTTTCCAAATCGGCGTATCAGATTACTCCTACAATTTTCATCGGATTGACTTGAAACTTTGTACAATTCTTCCCCGTGGTGTAATCTAACGATGTACGTAGGACTTTTGCTGTAGCGTTGATATTTTTCTTTTGGTGCACAATTTTATAAACTTTTTTACCCTAAAAAATTGACCTTTTCGTTAAAATGGCCGCCATTTTCTTAAAAATCGAAATTTCGTAAAATCCCTGCGTACAGCATTGAAAAATATTGTTGTTAATAGGAACATTCTTTGGTTTTTTTTCTAAGAGCCACGTACAAAGCGGAATTTGACACGCCGTCTAACGATGTTCCTCCAAAGGAGTGTATTTTGGCGCCACCTACAAGAGATTATTTTTTACTTTTTCAGTTTCAAAAAATGTGTAATTACAGATCAAAGTTACATTAATGAATGACTGAAACCGATTTTGTTTCTGCGCATTCTTTGTATGCAAAAAAAATTCATGAAAAACGCCTCCAAAATCGCAGTCAAAGGTGGTATCCTGCCTTAAGGGGCTGAAACTAACCTCAAAGTCAAATTGGCACTTCCACTTTTTCGCGTATAACTCTCAAAGTACAACAGACAGGAAAATATGTTTCGAACAAAAGTTTAATGGTGCAATAAGCGCTGAAAACTTGCGTTAACAAAATTTTGAAAATAGTTCAAAAAGAAAAATATCTGATGCAAAAAAACTTTTTCAAATATTTTGTTAACGGAAGTGTGTAGCGCTTATTGCACCATTAAACTTTTGTTCGAAACATTTTTTTCTGTCTGCTGTACTTCGAGAGTTATACGCGATAAAGTGGAAGTGCCATTTTGACTTTGAGGTTAGTTTCCACCCCCTTAAAGGGCGATAGGGCCCACATCAAGCACACCGTTCTTCTTGCTTCGAGTCACTCTAAAAACCCACAAAGTTGCGTCCCAAGCGGTGAGTCCGGATTCGCGGTGTTCCCTTGTCACTACCAGCTACACTTGGGTCGAAAAAGGCCCCGGCATTGTCGCGTCATCACGCCCGCGCTCGTTTCGCGTAGCCTTCATTTTTCGGATAAACGGTCGCGCTCCCCCGGTCCCTCTAGCCTCGCCCTGAAACGTTCTGCGGGAATTTTTCTGCCCCAAGTGGTAGCCCAAAATGGCCACTCTCCGCCATCCCCCCCCCCTCCCCCTTTTCCAAGGATGGTGCTTTTATCGAGCTGCCGTTTGATTCGAACTGCAGGGATGGCCTCGGAGGAAGGTGTGGCAAACGAGGAGAAGGAAGAGGAGCCCGGCAGGGGTTAGCTGGCTGGGAGGCATTTCATTTCCTCGGCGACTTCCGGCAAACGCGACGCTTCCGCCATATCGGGGCCGCCGCCGTCGTCGTTGCCGCCACCGACGCCGACGTCGACGTCCCTTCGTCTTCCTGCGCTCCCCGCTTCCGGTTCCGGTTCCAGCCTCTCCGGTCCCCTTTCCTCCACCCGCCCACTCGCCTCCCCTCTGCCGCCCCGTCGCCCCCTCAGCGCCAGCCCTGCCTGCAACTCGGCGGAGCTCTTCCGCTTTCTCTCCGACGTTCCCTTTTCGCTTCCGTTCGTTTCCAGCCCCGTCGACTTCCGGCACCCAGCCTTCCCTGGTCTCTTTTCACCCCCGCCCGCCCGCCCCCCCCCCGCACCCCCTTCCGCGCCGCCCCTCGTCCTTCCCCGTTACTTCCAGCAAGTTCCGGTGAGATTACCACTCCTATTTCAGTCCTTGGAATTCTACCAGCCTTGAGGCGTTACCCTGGGCGACCTTCCTCTGGATCGTTCCGAGAGGAATGCCTGGGAATCCGCAGTGACTGAGTCGAAAATGTCCCCGCTGCGCCCTGCCAGAATTTCACCAACGTCGCGGGGCAAAGCTTCGGGGGGTGGCGGACGAATAAATAAACGTTAGGTGGCTCTGGTTTCGCGCGAGGCGAAATGGCCAGGCAAAGTGAGATATTGTGATACACGTTGCCATAATAGTAGTGCTGCGCGGTGGCTATAATAGCAGGTACGTCACGAAGGGAGCCACTGTCGTTCGCGAGACTGCTTGTTGGGGTAATAAAGCGTTCAGAGTTTTTGTGCAATATTTTAAAATTGTAGAGGAAGTGCAGCATATTTGGAATACTGTTGGTAATTTGGAATACCGAAGTATCTAATAAACTACTAACGCTATTTAATTTGTAACACCGTAGATTATAGGGGCTAATGACCTCTTAACTAATGACATTTGTGGATGAACCGCAATTTTTACATTTTCGACTTAATCTGCAGAGGAAGAAAACGTCAATCTGCAAAACTTTTTCAGCGCGTATTCAATCGTTCCAATCATGGTTAAAATATGTCGAAACTTTAGTGTTAAACACTTAATCGACTCATTTGCATGTTCCTTCTATGGTTCCGTGCCAGTTTTGCGATAATTTCGAGAATACAAAGTGTGACATGAAATTTTCGGTTTCGATGCCATGTGGTTAATTCGGAATACCGAAGGTGAAGGTAATTTGGAATATTCCAAAGCCTACCGATGCTTTTGTTTCACGCGTAATGGATACCACCGCGTCAGTTTCATCTGTCACCTGTATAACCTTTTAGGAGCATTTGTGTAAATAATGTCTTATAGACATCTACATCTTCAAGATTGGTAGAAACGTGTGAACCAAGAGCGAGTGCAGTATGTAACCGTTCTTAGCATTTTTATAAATATTCTGGTATACATATCTCCTCAAAATATCTATATGTTTTGTTTAAGTTTATAAAGTGAAGGTAAATTGGAATACCGGTATTCCAAATTACCTGCACCTTAACGAAATCGATACTTCTTGTCATTTTTCATTCAAACCAAAATTTCAGTTACTTTTTGTTTTTTATTTTTACTGACACTCAGAAATATGATAGTTTATTAGTTTCCCTATGATATTATGTAGTTTAATTTGATCCCATCCTCTGTCGTAATTTTTTATTCGTCTTAAACAAACTGGTATTCCAAATATACTGCACTTCCTCTACCTATTCATGAAATTGTTAGTTCTTCAGGGGACCCTCCGGTCAAATGCCTTAGAAAATAGGTGATTTTTATGATTCTTTTTACAAGAACGGGTGTGGGCTTTAGGATAACGTATCCTAAAGAATACTTTTGGCATTTATCGGTACACTCGTTAGGGTGCAAAAAAATTCCCCTTAAGGGGGCGTGTACACCTAGGAGATCCCAAACAAGGGAATTTTAGGGAGTTTTTTTCTACACAGGAAAGTATTGGAGTTATTGGATTGGGCTTTCTCGTATTTAGATATATAAATTTTGAGGAAAGTTTGCAATTTTTTTATTGAAAAACTTTGCAAAATGGCGGAGATATGGGGTCGCGGATAGACTTATAATTTATTTTAGCTTGTGATTCACGTTAAATGCAAAGATGTTTAATAATTAACTACATTTCAACATATTAACAATCATCGTAACCTGTTATTTTTGTAACCAATAAATTGTTTTTTCCCTATAATTTAATTCTGTTTTTAGCGCGTTATTTTTTTTTGGTCTATTTTAACTTCTTTCCAACTTTGGAGATTCTGAAATTAAAGTCTTCTTTGTACACTTCTTCGCAAACAAGTTCTGACATAATTTTTACAGACTCGTGTTCAATAAAAGTATCTGATTTTTCCTAGATTATTTATTTTTCCTTTACCCCTACGTAGATTTCACTTTACCCCTAGAAAATTAAATCCATATTACAGACAATATACACCATGCTATAGTATTTTTAAGATTTTTGCACCTGTGATATTTTGAGTGCATGTCCGTTTGGAAGTTATTAATTTTTTCTTCGTATTTAACCAGCACTTGGACACAGGTGACCTTATTTCAGTAATACTAAGATTTCGTCCTCCATGCAATAATGTGCCTATTGATACTATAAAGTGCCACATAGTCTTATCATTGACAAGCTAGATTAACTATTGTACACACATTGAGAAGATTCAAGGAGCCAACCAACCAAAATGGCGGCACATCTTTTCTGCAACTAAATAAATAAAGAAATATATAAATTGAACTAGTAAATTTCACTTAATAAATATGTTTGCACGAAATAAAGATTTACGATTCCTAAGTTACAATGATTAATAACGGGCCATTTTTCCTCAAAATCACAATCAGCTGCATGGGCTTAACATTTTACTTAGCTCCTGGAATCACTTGCGCAGTATTTCCTCCGGAATCACCCGGTATATCGTGTTCTTGGAAATTTTGCAACACTCAGGTTTGCGGTTTCGATCGGACTTGGCATCAGTCACTTTTACCAGCAGTTCCACGTGATTCATATTTACGCTTCTGTCGAATTATTCATTGTCGAAGTCGGAAGTACGTGTATGAGCAACGAACCAAGGTGCCTGTAGCTTATCGCAACGTGCGGTTTCTTTTATGGACAGTGGACGGCACGAGTTGGATATTGTTGGTCCTTTCACACATTACATGCTCCCAAGCTTTTATTACAATTTCTGTTATGTTTTCTGCACGCTTTTGTCCACCGAAGAACAAATATTAATATCCAGGGTAATCGCTTTCAATTAAAATTTCGTACCAAACTTTTCAGCACATTTTCAGTTACAGTGAAATTTTAAATCGACGTATAGAAATTTTTGCCGATCGTTGAGTAATTGTTGTAGGTGGCTGATGCAGCGTGAAATTTGTCGAAGGTACCATTTTTTTTTATTTTTCGAATAAAGAATAATGAAAAAACTGGACAGAGACTTTTAAATTTTTTACAATTTCAACTTCTTCTCGTTCACTTTGACTCCAATGTCCAGTTAAAAAATACGTTTGCCATGGGTATTTAAAAAATATTCAAAGGCATTTGTTCTGAAAACAAAGTTTCAAATCGAACATTTATTTCTCCACATTTTGACTCATTTTTTTTTCAACCAGACTTTGCTTCAAGTGAAACTGGCAATAAAGAACCCCCTTGTAGAATTTCTACAATATTGAAATATTTACCCCTTGGCTTATAAGTTTGTTCATGTATTGTGGTTGAATTCAACAGCATGCAAAAGAGTTACTTTATTAATTTGATTTTTAAAAATTCACTGGTAAATAATTAGCACGTCCACTGTCTGCTTTTATTAAGGGGGGAAGCCTACCTAGAAATTTTCGAAAAATCCCATTTTTCGATTTTTATATTTTCTGGAAGTACATCTTGAAAATATTCCCCGAAAGTGTCAAGTCAATCAGACCAATATTGACGAAGTTATACGCGTGTAAGTGGGTAGGTGTTTCTCGGTGTAGCGCTCAGAATCAAAACTTTAAACGCGTTTTCCTCAAAATCATGTTTTCAAAGTCGGTGACACACATAACTCAAAAATTAACGAACCGTTTTACTCGAGGCTTTGCAGGCTTATTTCAGGGTTAAAAATCTAAGCGCTATCGAGAGTTTTTCCGTTCTTTTTGCCTAGTTTTTTTTTACACTCGAAAAACGAGCGATTTTTTGCCAAAAATCGATGCTTCAACTTTGCGCAGTCGCCATTTCGTCTGAAAATAATTTTTCCAAAATCGGGCCCGATAGCGCCTAGATAATTTCATATATTATCTAAAAACAGCTACGGTTTGACACCACAAAGCGCCTAAAAAAGACGGACGTCTGGGGCATCGCCTATAACTCGCAAACCTTTCAATACTTTTTACCATAAAAAATACTGAAATATCCGTAAGATGTACTCTTTCCAATAGACTAATCTTTAATAACGAAAATTTATCGGTTTTTCCAGAAAAAATTCTCAAAGAAGCATATTGTTTTTACCGTTCTAGGTAGACCTCCCCGTTAAGGGGTTGCATAGCTTTGGCAGGAATTTTTTTCACATGAAGAAACGTTATATTTAAAAATCAAGGTACACATCTTTTTGTGTATAAACTAAGCTGCATTCTCGTCGAGAAGAAATTTCTCTCAATGCCTTATACACTTGATTTTTAAATATAACATTTTTTATATGGAAAAAAAAAATCATAGAGATAACCCTATTTTCCGACTAGTCAGAGGTGTGTAACCCCTCGAGTTAAATGTACTTTGATGCATGTAGTCCTTAGAAATCGAAAGGCAAAGGGGTTAGTATAAGCGACTACATTTTTTTTTTTATTTACAAAATCGTTAATATTCCTCTGAACCGGTATTCGCTCTCTCTAGCTGGAATTAAATATGATCTTTTTTCAAAAGATGTTTTAGATGGTCCTGGGTGGAAAGCCGGGCGATGATCGGTGGCGCAAGGGAGGCCCACGTGTCTCGCAGTTGGGCAGGGGTAACCTTTCGCGTGACCCAAGGAACACGAGCCCTGTGGAGGCTTCACAAACACCATTCCTTGAAAGCCACGCAAAACCTGCGGCACACGGGCTGTATCTGGTGTCGAATTACAAATTCGAGCGCACTTAACGAAAACAGTCGTTCATTTATTTTTTCGGATAGGAAGCAGCACCCGACACGTTCGATGGTTATGGGGTCGCCAGTTTCCGTGGTCACGGCTGTCCCTTATATCCCATCGTTAATCGGTAATCAATCATTACCCAATTACTCAACAAGCAAGTTGGATGTGGACTGGAAATATTAATTTGATTAATTATAATTAACCCCCATACGTGTAACATATTTCACTTATTTACGTGATGTTAAATTCGGAATAAATTATCCCCTATAATTCGGCCAAATTATGCAGAAAGCTTATACTGAATGATTTGAAATTATTGAGTAAATTTGAAGATTTTAATTGTTAACAAAAAGTAGTTTTATTTCTGCTGGATATATTTTATTTCTTGTTGTTTAACGGCTTGTTTAATAACGAGTAGTTAATTAATATTATTTTAAATTTTCTGCACCGTTTGTTTTTAAACCTAAAATGGAACTATGGCTTGGTAGTTTTAATAATTGTGTAAAGAATTGTTCTATGAGTTGGTACTATTTCGTGAAATAAAGATAACAAAATTACGGGGTTCGTGCTGTGTTTAACTAATTTTTTGGCATTTTGAGGGTTGGTAGGTGTCTCCGAAAGGTTTCTTGGTATAAACCTTGATTAATATATTTTTAGTTGGTACCATATGCCACAGAAATGTTAAAGAAATTTTGTTGGAAGACTGGAACAAGGCAAATCCGAATTTCAAATAAAATCAGTCGAATCTATGTATAGTGGATTAAAGTTTATAATAAGATCGTGCCAGTATTAGAAGAGTATTAACTTATTGTAATTTCGTTTGTATAATTATATATCGAATGTGGTCGAATATCTTTTTGCACGATCTTTGTAATAATACTTTTTCAAGTAACCTGTGATTAATTTTTTTTTTAATGCACCCAAAGAAAATTACATTAATCAAGTATTTGTTTGAAGTACCTACGTGTTTCTTATGCAACCCTGGCGGCCTGGTGGTGTATAGATACATTACACGAAGGAAAACAGGGGATTTCGTTCGAAGAATTTGGTAGCAGCAGGTGTAAGGCAGGGAGGACAAGGAAGCCGTTTAAATGCAACAAGATGGTCCTTTCCCTACCTCAATATTGATACTCTCGAATTCCGTCGGTTCATTCGAGTCCAGGGATTTTGGGCGAAATCATTTCGGCCACTTAAATCACGATGGCCAAGTTAATCAAAATTGAAAGATTGAGACAAAAACTACGAAAACTGTGAAAAACTATGAAAAACACGAGGGTCTGCAGATTTGCGTACATGAATCTTCAGAATTATGATATTATTAGATAATCATTATTATTGTATTAGAAATATTAGAAATATAATCACGTTATTATTAGTGTAAAAATTGATAATATTACCGCTTCTATTTTTCTTCATAGTCACACTTGGGTCCAACAGAGCCGCTTTTCAACTTTGGAGCTTGATACCGGCAGGTTCCTGGCTATGAGATGACATTGACCTGACATTTTACGGAAATTTGAGGTTTCCTCTTCCGGTAGATAACGTCAGGTTTTGAATCAGAAAATCCGTTGGCGAGTGGCAGCCGTTACAAAAACATCGTTTTTCAGCGTGGGTCGTTCGGACCCATGTGTGACCAACGTGTAAATATTATCGACAAAATGAAAAAATTTTAGTCTACTCTAATTCGAGAAATTTACTTCAGTAAAATGTAATGCGTATGGCTGTGACAATATTTTTTCCCCAAAGTTATATGCGTGTATAATAATAATAAGAATCATTATAATCAAACGTGTTTTTTACTCCACAATTATTGACCATTTTCAGATCTCAAAATAAATACCTTTTTTTTAAACTTACAGTATGAAACTGTATATTTTCTAAAAGGACTATATCTTCTTAGTATCAGCCACAATCTGTACCAAAATGAATTGAAAAATAAAAAATGTATGATTGTTTTAGTAAAAAAACTCACTTTTCAGGACTTACGGCTTTCCGATTTTTTGGTAAATGTTGTCAATTCATTTCTTACTAAAACGCGAATATGCCATATTCTACAATGTTCAAAGTGTGTATTATAATTTTAGGGACTTGATTGGACCGATGCAGTTCGTACGGCAACTGTTTAAAAATCGGCCGGGTCCATTTAACCCAGTGTGACCGCGAGGGGTTAATTTTATTTTCTATTAATAAATAGAGACACATGTCCTAGGTGGTCCGTTATTGGTGGCACAATTAGAAGGAAGGTGATTCCTTATGGAAATATTAATCGAAATTATCGAATCAAGTTTTTGGAAATAAATTCGCTGTTAAGGAAAATAATTTAAAAATCCACGAGGCACTAGTGCGCTGGGTTAAAAGTAAATGAAACGAGCTTTTAAATTGCAAACACGTGTTACCTCGTCATTTGAAAAAGCTTCATTCTTTAATAAATCGTTCCTCATAGATTGCGGACAATCGAATAAAATCCCCTGCGAAACCATGAAAGCAGAACTCTCTGGAACTAAACTCTCAATACTCTGGAAGAAGAACCTGGTACTACATATCGATGGCTTGCTGCACGAATACCTACTGCATGCCCACGTTTAGCCTTTACGAGAAAAACAGGTTCAAACATCTCCAATGAAGAAAATTATTATTTTGGACAAATTGTCAAACATTATTTGTTGCATAGAAAAACTCAAATTTCGCAAAAAGTGGACATACAATATTTGTGCACTAAGTAGGGGATAGGTGCTATAAAGGGGACACGTCTTAAATGGGACAAATCGAATTTCCAAAATTCTAAACGCATTACACATGCAAGTTATTTTCCTGTTTATGGCAACACTAGTGCCTAGTCATTTGACGTAAACTTCACTGCGGTCTCACTTGCAACAGAGTAGTAATCCACGGTTGATGTTTGTCGGCAGTAAAAGTGAAATTTTCATTGGTTTTCTGTGTCGTTTTCTGAGATTAAGATATATACAAAGTGTTAAAGTGTTATATCATTAAAATAGCCTGTATTCAACTGAAACGAAAACGCTTAACAGGTAAGCTTAATTAATTGTTTCCTTTGTTTTGCGGTTATTTTATATTAAACTTACTTATAGTCGTAAAAGGGACAGCATAACAAGTCTTAAATGGGACGACCGTTTCATGGCTGTCCCTCTCATACACATGTACTGCTGGACACTATATGTATGTATTATACTTTCCTGTAAAGTTATTAGTGTATCATCTGATACATAGATGACATTGTTTTAAATTATGAATTATTAGTTGATGGCGTATTGTTTCAAATTTAACAATTAATAAAGTGACTATTCAAAGCGACAAACTTTATCGTCAAGAAAATGTGTGGCAATAAATTAGCCCTCGTTATAAGTTATAAATTTGCTATAGTCAGATTTCAATTCCTGATTTGGATTCTTGTGATGACTGTTCTGACTCGAGGGACATGGGCTTACGAAAACGAGCGCGCCTTTTGACAAATGATTAAAAAAACAATCAGTGCCGCGTTTGTACAGAAGAACTATGTTACCAGTAAGGAAGATTGGTTCCAATGCAAAATTTGCGGTAAATGGGCCAACGAGTCATGCGGAATAAAAGACACATTCAATTTTTTCTGTTCCATGTGTCATTAATAATAAAATATTGATGATTTATACTACAAAGAGTTAATTTTTTCGTACATTTCGTTGTTTTGTATCATTAAGATTTAGAGTTATAATTGTACTACTTAATTAGTTTATTTTTATTAACGTGTCCCTTTCGTGACTTATACTGTCCCATTTAAAACCACCTAGTCGTAAAAGGGACATTTCCCACTTTTTTGAAAATCGAAGATTTTGTTATTTTCTATTACAATTGATGAGTTTGAAATATACTTTTATTGAAGGGAAATAAACACGCTTTCTTGTGATGTAGTTGTTTTTTAAATACCTATAACGACATTGTCAGAAATGGACGCTAAAACAAAAGTGTCCCTTTTATAGCACCTCTCCCCTAAGCCATCGATATTAACCCGTGGCCGTCGGATAGTTTTCCGCTCGTCAAGTCCCATACAGCACACCTCGTTGCAGCAGTATTGCAGGGACGTTGCTGCAATATTACGTTGTTGCAGGTTGCATTGCAATATTGTAGGAACGTTCCTGCAATATTGTCGTGCATTATTGGAGTGGCAATGATCCTACAATATTGCAGCAATATTGCAATTTCGTTGCCGTGCAATGTTCCATTGGCAACGATCCTGCAATATTGCTGCAATATTGCGCGCACATCGTTGTGCAATGTTCCAGTGGCAACAGTCCTACAATATTTCTGCAATATTGGGCGCACATCGTCGTGCAATCTTCCAGTGGCAACGATCCTACAATATTGCAAGAACGTTGCCGTGCAATGTTCCATTGGCAACGATCCTACAATATTTCTGCAATATTGCGCGCACATCGTCGTGCAATGTTCCAGTGGCAACAGTCCTACAATATTTCTGCAATATTGGGCGCACATCGTCGTGCAATGTTCCAGTGGCAACGATCCTACAATATTGCAAGAACGTTGCCGTGCAATGTTCCATTGGCAACGATCCTACAATATTTCTGCAATATTGCGCGCACATCGACGTGCAATGTTCCAGTGGCAACGGTCCTACAATATTTCTGCAATATTGCGCGCACATCGACGTGCAATGTTCCAGTGGCAACGGTCCTACAATATTTCTGCAATATTGCGCGCACATCGTCGTGCAATACTGTAGTGAAAACTTGTGGAAACATTACAACAATATTCTGAAGCAACTATGACTTTGTCAAAAGTTTTCGAAATATGTACATGATGTCGAGTGGATTCTACGGCGTGTTTCATTTAACTGGATACGCACCGCAATATTGCCGAAGAGTTGCAGGATCATTGCCACAATTTTGCCGTTTCGTTGCAGAATCATTGCCGGAACGTTGCAGGACTACATATTCGTAATGTTGCCGCAACTTTGCAAAAATACACACCTGCAATATTGCGAAGGCGGACATAGGACTGAACCTGCAACGTCTCTGCAATGTTATGTTGCAACATTGCCATCTTGCACCGCATCATTGCAGAGACGTTGCTGCAATGTTATGGTGCTGTATGGGGTGCGGCGTCCAAGTTCCCCCATAATTTTAATCATGCACCCCGTAGGATAAGCGTTTACTATAGACTCTAAACCTGTTCTGATTTCGAATTCTTCTCCAAGAAATAATACTTGTAGTTTAATATTTAGAACGGGTCAGAATGGACCCCGCACTCGCGAAGCAAGCCATCGGATGGGAAGAGAACGATAGGCTGAATCGTTGCTCCGCAGATTGAAAAGTATTCGACTGAAGTCGAACGTGAAGCCACGGAGGCAGAACGGAAAGCTGTGGAGGAAGGACCTGCTGGTAAAAGCCGAACCTGTGCGTGGAAAGGAGGGTGTATAGGTCATCCGACACCCTGCCAGGTCTCCAGGGTGAGTTAAATAGTATCATTCCCATATGGAAGGGCTTGGGCTGCGCCGTAAACCACGCGAGACACCATCTGTGACCGTTTCGACTAGCCCCTATTCCCCCCCCCCCTCGTTTTTCCATCGATCTGCCCCCCTTTCCACGAAGACCACCGATCCAGCCGCTTCTGCCTGGCACCCGACGAGACCTCCGAAATCTCTGAAATCTACGAAATCTCCGGGAGGTCTTCCCCGAGGGATCGACTGCTCGAGGATTGCGGCACACGTGAGACCTCCCCGGGAATCACGCTAGGAAAACGATAGACCACGCACCGTGCACCGTGCTTTTTACTCTCGTCGTTTCTCCCCCTCACGTTTTTTTTTTTTTTCACTCGGATGGCAGGCGGTACGTATTCCGACATCCCCTTGACTCCTTTCCCGTTCATATCGGTGACGTCGTTATATTCATTAACAGTGGGAGATCACCGTACAGTTGGGTGGAAAAAACATTGCGAAGGAAGTGTTTAAAATACAGATTTCGAAATGCTTGAAGTAACCGAGGAGTTGAGATGGCGAACGGTGTAAGTGCCAGTGGTTAAAATGTTCGGTAGATACAAGAAACGCGTGGCTGCTCGTTTTGTTAATTCGATCGTTTGTCGGTACCACCTGTACAGATTTAGAGGGAAATTAAAAGATTGCTGGTAGTGAAGATTGCTGGCACTTTCGTCGTTTTTCACCACGGCGAAGTTGGCACCTGCGATTTTAGATGTATTTTGGGGTAGTTAAAAGAAATTGGGCCATTGAGGGCAAATACGGACTGATCCACATTTTTTGCAAAATTGATTTAGTAGCAATAACGTATTCCAATAGGCTGTAGTAATTATGTAAAATAGGAAAAATGAACTTTACTAGTCATATAAAATAGGAAAAATGAACTTTACTAATCGTATAAAATAGGTAAATTAACTTTACTAATCATATAAAAGTGGAAAAAATACTATCATATAAAATAGGAAAAACTAACTTTTCTAATCATTTAAAATAGGAAAATTTAACTTTACTAGTCATATAAAATAGGAAAAATGAACTTTACTAATCGTATAAAATAGGTAAATTAACTTTACTAATCATATAAAAGTGGAAAAAATACTAATCATATAAAATAGGAAAAACTAACTTTTCTAATCATTTAAAATAGGAAAATTTAACTTTACTAATCATATACAATAGGAAAAAATTACCTTTACTAATCGTATAAAATAGGAAAAATTAACTTTACTAATCATATAACATAGGAAAAATTAACTTTACTAATCATATAAAACAGGAAAAATTAACTTTACTCGTTGTATAAAATAGGAAAAATTAACTTTACTAACCATATAAAACAGGAAAAAATACTAATCATATAAAATAGGAAAATCTAACTTTACTAATCATATAAAATAGGAAAAATTAGCATTACTTATCATGTAAAATAGGAAAAAATACTAATCATATAAAATAGGAAAAATTAACATCATTAATCGTATAAAACAGTAAAAATTAACTTTACTCGTTGTATAAAATAGGAAAAAATAACTTTACTAACCATATAAAACAGGAAAAAATACTAATCATATAAAATAGGAAAAACTAACTTTACTAATCATATAAAATAGGAAATATTAGCATCACTAATCATGTAAAATAGGAAAAAATACTAATCATATAAAATAGGAAAAATTAACATTACTAATCCTATAAAATAGGAAAAATTAACTTTACTAATCGTATAAAATAGGAAAAATGAACTTTACTAATCGTATAAAATAGGTAAATTAACTTTACTAATCATATAAAAGTGGAAAAAATACTAATCATATAAAATAGGAAAAACTAACTTTTCTAATCATTTAAAATAGGAAAATTTAACTTTACTAATCATATACAATAGGAAAATATTACCTTTACTAATCATATAAAATAGGAAATATTAGCATTACTAATCATGTAAAATAGGAAAAAATACTAATCATATAAAATAGGAAAAATTAACATTACTAATCGTATAAAATAGGAAAAATTAACTTTGCTAATCGTATGAAATAGGAATAATTAACTTCACTAATCGTATAAAATAGGAAAAATAAACTTTACTAATCACATAAAATAGGGACAAATAACTTCATCAATCACTTGACTTTCATCTTGATATTTTCACAACTCCAACAAAATTTCACAACAATTTAATAATTCCAATACTCGGCGAAACATAGATACCTCTCCCACTTCCCCGTTATTACTACAGTTTCGCCGGGCGGAAATTTCGAGCACCGCGTCGAGAGAGCGTAGCAACAGCGTGCAATAAATAATTGATCCCCGTTAAACTCGCAGCAGTTCGACAGAATTTGTTCGCAGAGGCGCGGGATGCCGCGAGCGGAACGATCGCTTCCGTTTAATTTCAACACGGGCACGTTAACGAACTCATAACGCAGATGGGTGGCGTAGGAGTAGACGGCCGCGTTGGCGGCAGAAGCGAACGCGAGTGCAAAGACATCAAACGGGGTCTTTTTGCGGTGGAGAAGAAGCGCGGCGAGAATTTTTGGCGAAGGAAAAGGGCGTAAGTCCGTGGATGGCATGTGATAGGTGACACGTGGAACACAGCGGCGAAAGGATGGTAAAAAAGCATTAGGGAGAAAAGGCAAAATGGATTGAGGGTGGCGCGAGGGGTTGAATTATAAAGATGAAAGCCGTTGTCAATAGGGAGGTCCACCGGCACCCTTCTCTTTATCCTCTCTTCCTTTTTCTTCCCCCTTAGCCACCCCTAACCCACCCTGCTCCCCCTCACGACCCACCCCGCCCCTCGCCGCCCCTACTTTCTCTGTCTCTCTCTCTTTGTCTCTCGCGTCTCCCTTTGGTCCGGGCGTCCCTTTCATCAGGCACGCTACTGATACACCGCACCTCTGAAAATCGTTACCGCTTTTACGATCAACGAGGCACGGTCACCGAAATCATTTGCCTCTTTTTCGGAATACAATGTGCAACGCATAATCGCGAAGCAAAAACCGCCCCGTCGCGTTTATTTTCGCGCCTTCCCGGCCAGCTGCGATGCAATTGGCATTCGATGTCGGGTTTCAGCCGATCTGTGAGTAAACTAAGGGATGGTGGAATTATGGTGGGAAAATTGCAGGAATTTGATAAACTGGATATTCTTAGAATACTTTCCGGACCAACGTGCGTCGCAGTTTCCTTATTTCTTCGTACGAGTTTTATTACCTAGGAAAGTTCGTACTCTGTTCAGCGCCGGAATATTGCGCAGAAGGGATGAAGAATTCCTCACAGGGGTACGCGATTATGATACCGCGAGACGATACTTTCTGGGACAGCCAACTCGCAGATTGTTATAAACTCTTATGCCAAGCCAGCTTCTGCGCGAAACTCCTACACGTTCAGAGAGAATTCTAAAATCTCTGGTCGATTTTTATTAAAATCACATCGCGCAGCGAATTTTCATTCAATTCAAAGTGAATAGTTTTTAACGATGATTGTGATCTTCTCTATTCCAATAAATTTCAGTACCTTATCTGCCCACACAGCACCATAACATTGCAGCAACGTCTCTGCAATGATGCGGTGCAAGATGGCAATGTTGCAACATAACATTGCAGAGACGTTGCAGGTTCAGTCCTATGTCCGCCTTCGCAATATTGCAGGTGTGTATTTTTGCAAAGTTGCGGCAACATTACGAATATGTAGTCCTGCAACGTTCCGGCAATGATTCTGCAACGAAACGGCTTATTGTGGCAATGATCCTGCAACTCTTCGGTAATATAGCGGTGCGTATCCAGTTAAATGAAACACGCCGTAGAATCCACTCGACGTCATGTACATATTTCGAAAAATTTTGACAAAATTATAGTTGCTTCAGAATATTGTTGTAATGTTTCCACCAGTTTTCACTACAGTATTGCACGACGATGTGCGCGCAATATTGCAGCAATATTGCAGGATCGTTGCCAACGGAACATTGCGCGGCAACGAAATTGCAATATTGCTGCAATATTGTAGGATCATTGCCACTCCAATAATGCACGACAATATTGCAGGAACGTTCCTACAATATTGCAATGCAACCTGCAACAACGTAATATTGCAGCAACGTCCCTGCAATACTGCTGCAACGAGGTGTGCTGTATGGGTGGCGAAGCAGCTGCTGAAATAATATTAATACTAATAATAATAATGCGACTTTATTACCTTATAAAATAAAGGAACAAAGAATCCCAAAAGAAAAAAATAGGTGAGGCGATATAAAAAATAATTATATTCATTCGACTATTCCACTATTATATTTAAATCATAGATTATTCAGTCCAACCCTGGTTAATTTGTGTAACAAGAAAAGTCCCGCTCCGCTTATAATTATTTCGCAGAGGAATTGCGAAGTTTTGGGTGCCACTGTAATTGTGGCGATCGGTAAGTGAAAAGACGGCTGTAAAGTAGAAATTTTGATAGGAGAAATCAAGCTCGGCCGCAGGGCTAAGCTGGAATTGATTTGACCTTGCAAAGGGGGGTGCTCACCCCCGAACACGATTCCCAGCTGCGCCCGAATGACTAATACGCCAAACGCTCGTCGGGGTGCGACCAGATTTTCAAGGGTGGAAACGAGCTGCATCGAATCCGAGATCGAACGTACACGCGTTTCGCACCCTTCCCCCTTCTTCTCGATTCGTTCCTACGGACAACTATGAAATTTTCCGCACCACTGTCCGAGAATTTCTCAATTTTTTTTTACTTCGTAACAGTTCGATTGCTCGAACGTCACGAGCAATCACGTTTCTCCTATTCCGCGAAAGAACGTCACTTTTTGGTCCACGCAGGGTGGCTTGTACGTTGCCAAGGGTGGTTTCTTCTTTGGAGGCCTGACACGTATGGGTGTTTTTTTTTAAGAATTTATGGAGAATAAACTGCTAGGTTTATTGTTCTCAACTTTCACATACACGTTCATTGGTTTTTGGACAACACACGAATTTTGTAAGTGTATAAAAATTATTATAAACACATTAATTGCGTTTCTCTGAAAACTATTAATAATAACTATTATATAGAAATATGTCTCCAAAATATTTCTGGTCTCGAAATAACGGGTATTTTGTAGAAATATTATTTCAAGATACTTTTGGCCTGAAAATCATATTTTATTGGAGATTGTTTTCAGAATAATTTTCAAGTTTGTGGAGATATTATTTTAAGAATTCATAAAGCTACTGGTTTGAAATTTTCGGAGATTGTAGAAAACATATCTCTCTGCTGCAGTAACTAGAATTATAACAATATTTACTATAGTTTTGGTGAACATGAAACAATTTGTATTGGTCAAAAGTCAATGGATATACATATATATTTAAAAACAATCCACCCAGTAATTTAGTCTCTATAAATTCCTCAAAACACCCATGTTTCTCGTGCCTCCGACGGAGAAGCCCCCTTAAGGCACTTGGAGTACATATAATATGAAAGTTACGAGCAAAGCTTTAGCTGCTTTGAACGAGTAATAAAACGGAGCAGTAGAAATTCTGAATACACTTTTACTAATATTTTGGGCTTGCAGCAATGAAATCTCTTGACACAAGTATACTGTATTCTAGATATTAAAATCTAAGGGCGTAGAGGCTAGGATAAATAAAATTCTTATAAAGAAAAGATTTCTGATTTACAGAGAGGCAAAATAACACCAAAAGTCTTTCCATATAATCACGCCCCGATGATTAGTTATTATTAATTTTAATCGAATCGAAATAAGTGTCTCCTAATTAATACAAAAATTGGAAAAAGTGAGAAGACCAACCTGCAATTAACACAAACAGAAATACAATATTAAACGTAGGCACACGTACAGGGGTGGCTCGTTAAAAAAAAACATCCACTAATTCTGGGAACCTTCCAGGCGTGCCACACCGTTTTGCAAAGTTAAGAAGTCCGGTAAACTCCCTCGTTTCTATTCTCCAAGAAGCGATCCGTCGAACGAATCTGCCACGCGAGCAACGTGCTCCGCGATCGCTGTAACGAGTCGTAACGCTATCGATTGCAGCGAGAAATAGGGAAAAAAGTGCACCAACCCCAATGGCCTTTCGCTCCACTTTTGGCCCGCCGAGTCACCCCCAAAGTCGGACCAGCCCGTCGGAAATTACACGCCGATTTTCGAGGCCGGTTACCGATTCGCCTCGCGTTTCACGACTCTCCCCAACCCCGCCGGGGTGAGAAAAACAAGCGACGAATCGCTTTCTCCCGACAATTACTCGCCGTTCTCGAACGTTCCCAGTTTCAACCCTCTGCCCCGCGGATCCGCGAACCTCCAAGCGACGGAGAAGATTCGCGTCGCTTGGTGCTAGAGATCTGTTCGAGTCTTAAATTCGTTACTTAATCCTTGGGCAACGGAGGAGTTCGCCATCGATTAGACGAGGTCTACCTCGACCCAGAGTTTTATTTTTGCACATCGCGTAATACACTTTCACGCTGGATTTTAATTCTGTCGCGATGCGAAATTCCTGTTTCCTTCGGATGCGATGCCGCGTAATAAAATGTCTCTTAAGTATTAGTTTGATACGTGGAATGGTTAAAGTGGACACTGGCAAGGGATAAGTGGAGATATCGATCGAGGGCGGAAGGATTCTGGGTCGCGTGTCGAATCACATTTTCCGGGTTCCGTGGATCCTGCGTTGGGATCAATGGAAACCGAATGGAAGTTGAGAGATTCGAGATACAGACTGAGGCCCAGAACACGCCACTCCTTGTTCATCTTTTAAGAGGATATTCTACCCTCTCGGCCTCAAAAATATCGATTTTTTTTTTTTTGCTGAATTCGGAAGAATGCACCTTCTACAATATCCTCCTAAATTTTTGGAGCGAAATTCGATGTATTTTCAATGTTACAGGTATTTGTAGCGTCAGCGGCCTGGTTCTCAATAACTTTCAACGCGTTTTTCTCGAAACACCATTTTCTCGGTTGGCGGTTGTGATAAAAAAAAAACTCCATGACCAATTAATCCAAAATTTTAATATGTTATTCTACACATTAGTGGCTTTCCCGCTTGGCACAAATATCTTAAGATTTTTTAATATTTTCTCACATTTTGTATCTATTAAACAGAAAAGAAATGCCCTTTTCGGTACTTTCAACTTTGATTGACCGCCATTTTAATAATGTTGGTCCAAAATTGTTCTTTCGTGGTAAGCGCGATAACCATACTCGTGCGAATTAAAAATACGTTTGATTTTTTTATTTCCGATGATCCAGTCGTCCGAAATTTCAACCGCCAGCAATTCTGATGCCGCCAACTTAACTGCGAAATATTTGTGTAAACAAATGAAATAAACAAGGAACAATGATTTTTTCTTGTATTTCAAGAGTGGTAAAATATACCCCCAGAAATTCGAAAACATTAAGTGTTTACTTCATTATAAAAACCATCACCGAAAAGTGGCCGATTTTTCGGTCGAGAGAGTAGAATGTCCCCTTAAGGGGACTACCTAGGCAGTCAGATCGCTCGAAAATCAAGTATTTTTTGCGAATTAATTACAAGGAGATGAACACAAATTGTGACTAGTACGTTTGGGTAATGTTTATTAATACTATAAACAGTAAAAAAGAAATGATTTGAATATTATATACATATGTATGACAGCGCTACAGTCGTCTGACATGTAGGCGTTTTTTTTTGGAGCCGCTGTAATTTTGCAGTGATTCTGGCCGTAAGAAATTTATTTGTGAAATATCCTCTGAAATTTATACTTTGCCCTGGCCCCTATTCTGCCCTGAACCTATTGAAAAAGGGAAAAAATCAAAATTATAGAAATGGTGGCTGCAAAACGGCAAATTTTAAAGAAACGTCATTTTTCGCCAGGGAAAAGAGCCATTCTATTTTTTTTTTTTGACAAACCAGGAGTTTTTACAGACTTATGCGTAGGTGCAGGTCGTAACGAGACATGTTTCATATATGCTGAATTTTTTTCAAATCGACTGATACCTCCGTTTTTCCCCAATCACTGCAAAACGAAGAGGAAATATGATTCCGAGAAAAACGCGCTTAAAGTTTCAAAAGAGGAATCTATTCTACCTGCGTGCGCGCAGAAACGGTTTATGGCGCGCTCGACCTTTTCTGCTGTAAAATCCTCAATTTTGCGAATTTTAACATAAACCAAACGGCATTCTAAATCGGGAAGGGTGGTACTTTCGAAAAAATGCAACAAAAAAAATCGAGTTTCTGACTGCCTAGTTCCCTTAAGCGGGAATCCTATTATTTGGGCTGAAAGCGTACCGAAATTTTAGACTTTTTTTTTAAGAAACCAGCGATTCGATTAATCTGAAATTTGGACCATGTGTTTATGCATCTTTGAAGAAGTTGTAGTTTTTTTTTTATTAATTTTTAATAATAAATATAGTACGCACGATATTTCTGTAATCACTGAACCGAATACTTACCTTCAAATTTGTAAGTTATATACTTATTTGCTTAAAGTCTCGGACCTTTCAATTCGATAACTCTCCACACTCCTCAAAAAAAAATTTGTATTTTTTCTAGCTCAGCGAATTATGGCCACATATGTATACAGCGAAACGCCGTTTCAGTTTCGTGTTTTAGATTACCAGGAAGAGAAATGTCATGCACACCAGCGGACGACGAATTTTGAGCGGCGTGTTGGTCCGATCACGTATAACTCCAATATTTGTGATTAAAAATTAATAAAAAAAACACTATTGCTTCCTCAAAGCTGCATCAAAATATGGTCCAAACTTCAGACGAATCAAATCGCTAGTTTCTTAAAAAAAAATTCCCAATTTTGTTACGTTCTTAGCGCAAAGAATAGGATTCTTTGCTACATATTCGAAATACTTTTACTTTAACCCTCGTCCGTCCCTCGATTTTTCAAATCAATTTGCCCCTTGGTGCCAAATTGACGCACGGTAAAAACTAAATACGATGATATGATAAATAGTTGAGGTTGCAAATTCTTCATTTAAAAATCCAAAATGAAATTTCTGTGCATTCGGGGATACAATTGTTCACATTGTTCGCAAGTAATATGGCGACGCGCATGGCATACCGCATTTGCAAATATATTTATCGCAACGTGCGCTGTGTATATTTGCGTTTGTGTCAAATTGACACCAGGAACGGACGAGGGTTAACGTCTGTCTGATTTTACAACTTCGCTACGCGTCCAGCTCAAAGTACAGTAGTTCCCGCTTAATTGCCGCTGATTTGCCCACTTAATTGTCACGGAGTTACCTCCGCTAGTTTCTGCAGCTGCCTATTTACTTCTTCTTTGGCTTCGCTTTATTTTTCTACTTTACCAGGGTATTTTCAGTTTCTCTTCGTTTTCTCATTCCTCACTATACATTAGGGTAAATCCGGGAGACGCGGTCGACCTAATATAAAATGGCTATTAAAACTAATATAGATATTACTTATTTTATCAGAACAAACCTAATATGTTCAGAATTTTATGCCGATTCAGAAAAACTGGTCGATATTTGCTTTAAGACTATATTTATTTGTAAATCGGGTTAAAAACTGAAGTCATGACATCAGACCACCTCTCCCGAAGTGCCGGGAGAAATGGTTTTCGTCGTTGGCAGAGACCACTCACATAATTATTCATGGAAAATTAACAAAGGATAAAGCAAAATTATTTATGAGTGAATACAACTACGGATTCATTGTTATTTAATTTGTTTACGCTAAACAAGTAAAGAACACATCAAAGAAGAAGTGAATTACCTACTGGCGATTATCAACGCAAATGAATACAAAAGTGAATAAATAAACTAAATAAACAAGAATAATAATAGAATAATAATAAAAAATAAAAAAATAATAAAAAAATCATAACTCGACCATCTCACCTTTCTGCAGCGAGACATAGTCTTCGCGTTAGCTTTGAGAGGAAGAGTTAATATGGCCGAATACTTTGGTTGCATTGTCCCTCAATATCTCTACTATCTTATTATTCCAAACATTAAAGGAAAATAAACTTAGAAGTATATTTTAAATACAATTCTTCAATACAATGTTAAATGTAACATCAATTTACCTTTTATAGCCTATAAATCCAGAAAAAAACACAGAAGGAAGCGAAATAACGCTATTCATTCAACTATTTGGCTTCTAGAGAAGTAACTGGTCTGCACTTTAATGCATTTTCACGTATAGACTCTGAAATATAGCGACACGACCAACTCTCCGGCCCGACCGCGTCTCCCGGATTTACCCTATAGCACGGCTTGACAGCCGTAGTCCTAGCACCCACTGCCCCGAACCCAGCACTTACCACCCCTACAAGCCCGCGCAGTTTGCTATTCGAGACTACCACAAAAACAGCTGTTCCGAATAGAATTCCGCTGCACCTCGCTCGCCGTCAATGGGTGCGTTCCACTTGCGCCCAAATCGCCCGCAACGCCGGCGATTTTCATTAAGGTGGGTTCTCCTATACGCGACTGGACACAACGTCAAGAATTTCAAAGTCGATTTTCTCGAAACTGAAGCGCGATATAAAAAAAAGTTACTCTTTCTTTTCGACTTATAACAAGTAAATAAGTCGAAGAAGAGGAATAAGATTTTTTGATATTGTGCTTCATTTTCGAGAAAATCGACTTTGAAATTCTTGACGTTGTGTCCGGTCGCGTATAGGAGAACCCACCTTAAGGGGTTAGCTCGCCTCAGGAGGTAGAAAATGTATCGATTCTTTGGGAATTTATTTCAGAAAGTACATGCATATTTTTATGCAATGGTTTTTATATTCAAATGAGAGACACTTTAACAGATTATTATATTACGTTTTGGTATAAAAATATTTATTTATTGCACAATTACAACTGGTTTCCCGGAAGCTGTTTTTAGAAACACGTTTTGCGGTGACCAACATTATTCGGAACTGGGCTATCTGAAATCAAAAAACGAAGAAGATTTAGTTAGTACAATAGTTTATCTAGTCTTTAATCGTTCCGTTTTATAAAATATTAATCTGGAACAAAATGGCAGATGTTTTTGATGAAAAATCAGTGTTTTTTTTCTACGAAAATCGATCATTTCACTTAAAACATCTGCCATTTTGTCCCAGATTAATATTTTATAAAACGGAACGATTAAAGACTAGATAAACTATTGTACTAACTAAATCTTCTTCGTTTTTTGATTTCAGATAGCCCAGTTCCGAATAATGTTGGTCACCGCAAAACGTGTTTCTAAAAACAGCTTCCGGGAAACCAGTTGTAATTGTGCAATAAATAAATATTTTTATACCAAAACATAATATAATAATCTGTTAAAGTGTCTCTCATTTGAATATAAAAAACCATTGCATAAAAATATGCATGTACTTTCTGAAATAAATTCCCAAAGAATCGATACATTTTCTACCTCCTGAGGCGAGCTAACCCCTTAATGAAAATCGCGGGTGTTTGCGGGCGATTTGGGCGCAAGTGGAACGCACCCTAAGGTCCTCGCACTCGCCCCTGGCACATTCGGAGGTAAACGTGCCGTAGAGAGATCAGAGCGCGAAGCTCCGGTGCCATCCACCTCCCCGGTTGATTGCCGCGGCTCGGCCCCAGCCGGCGGCAATTGAGCGGGGCGCCGCTGCATACGTGTCTCGAGGCTTTTCCGCGAACGTGTCGTGGCGAGACGGGCGGAGGGGCGCCCGCGCGCTCCGGTCAGCTCAAATAAAGGACGGTTGCTTGGCAGTAACGGCGAGTCGAGTAAAGGGTCAATCGGTGGCAACGAGGAGAGAACGAGCGAGGAGATCGCAATGGATCAGGCCGAAAGAAGGAGCGGAGAGATGTCGGGGGCGCGGAGGGAGGAGCACTCGAACGAGTTAACTCGGTGGTAGGACTGAAAGCAATCAAATAGCCGATTGATAAAAGAGCCGAGGATGGGGGAGAGGCACAGAGAGAGAGAGAGAGAGAGAGAGAGAGAGAGAGAGAGAGAGAGAGAGAGAGAGAGAGAGAGAGAGAGAGAGAAAGAGAGAGGAAGGTGGTGGAGAAGGGAAGAGGGCGCAAGGGGGGTGAAAGAGATAGGAAGGGAAAGATTAGCCGCGGAGGAGAAAGAGGAGAGAATGAGGGACGGAAAGAGAGCCTCGCTCCCGAGATATGTGGGAGCCTCTCGATCCGATCGTACACACGGACAGTTTCGAACGGCTTTAATTGATTTTACTATTGAAAGAAGAGGTCGCGGAGCGGCGACGGCCGGCGTTTCGACGGATCCGAGCTGGCGGGAATTTCGAGTGGCTCGAGGGACGACTGCTTCGGAGTTCAGGGCATGCTTGGGGGCAGAGTTGGGCATTATTCGACTAAATTGTTATTGGACCAACCTTCGAATACGAATTTCGAATAAATGAAGTTATTCGCGACTAACGAATAAATGTTTAGTCGACTAAGTTTGTATTCGATGAACTGACTAAATTTTAAGTCGACTAAATTTTTAGTCGTTATTCGTTCCTCGTTATTCGTTTAGTGACTAAAAATTTAGTCGACTAAGAATTTAAGAGTTTAGTCGACTAAATTCTTAGTCGAATACAAATTTAGTCGACTAAAAATTTATTCCAGTTCATCGAATAAAAACTTAGTCGAATAAAAATTTAGTCGAATAATGCCCAACTCTGCTTGGGGGCTATCGTGTTTCTTCAACAGCGAAGCGGGAGTGGCGAAGGAAACAGGGGCGGAACGACATTTCGTTGAAAAAGGCGAGGAAAATTGACTTAGAATGGAAAGCACAGTAGTAATTACGGCAACGATCCATTTGGGAGCCAGGTCATATTTTTCTGTACAGGGTGTATAAAAAGTGGCGGACACCGCTTGGTGAACAAAACTTGCCGCAAAGTTGTTTACAACATTCAAATTTAATGTTGAAGTTTTCTTTACGTCAACCAGTGTGGTTACATTAACCCCTGAAAGCGGTGGCCACCACTTTTTATACACCCTGTACATGAAACTTTTTTCAGAAATGGTAGGCGTTATTCATAATTTCTTCGTAGAATTCGGTGAGAAGTCAAGAAATTAGAAAACCGGGCGTGTTTGGAAACCGACCGGGACAGCCGGGATAGGGGTTGAAAACCAGGACGTATGGTAGCCCTGGCCATGCTCAAAAGTAAACATTAACTTATAGTGAATGGAGTTTCCCGATTTGGAATATATTTTTTTTAAGTACTCGCAGTAAGGAAGAAATCCTGACAATTATATCTGCAATGGACCGATTTTACTCGTGTTATTAAGGCGTACGCGTAAAGGTAGATTTACACTAGCCGTCTGGACGGCGGCAAGACGGCTAGTGTAAATCTACCTTAAAACGGAAAAATCCTTCTATTTCAGGATAATTGGCTGAAACCTGGCATCTGTATGTTTTTTGCGGTGCTCAATCCGAATGTGACGTTATTTTTTGTGTAAAAAAATTTCCGAAGGTGAGAAAGAATCCGAAAGAAATATTTAAAAAATTCTTCGGCCTTTTCTTTTTGAGTTATCTAAAAAAGTCCGATTTTTTTAATTAAAAAAAAAATGTCAGAAAAGGGCATTTTTAATAATAAAAATAATTTTTTTTAATAAGAAATCGTTTTTATAACTCAAAAAGGAAAGGCCGGAGACTACATTAGGATATTTTTTTACATAAAAAATAACATCATATTCGGATTCAGCAGCTCAACAAAAATACAGATGTCAGGTTTTAGCCAATTATTCTTGAATAAGAGGATTTTGCCGTTTTTCACGTACCTACGCCTGAATAACATGAGTAAAATAGGTCCATTGCAGATATAATTTTCAAGATTTCATAGCTATTATGAGTACTTTAAAAAAAAATTCCAAATCGGGAAACTCTATTCACTTTAAAGTGAATGTTTACTTGTCAGCCACGAAAGTCCACGTACACCCCATGAATTTGAAATATTACAAATAACGCGGTTATTTTAGTCACTCCGATGAAGATGCATGGCATCCAGGCTACGTGAACCTGGGCGCGTGTATGCGAGAAATTACGAACCAGCACGTGGGTTTCCTTGTCGCATATCACAGAACTTTACTTATTTGGTCAGATCTCTGCCAGGGTCTTAAATTCCCAGTGTCTAAACAGTAAGTACGGGTTCTTGAGTTGTCAGTAAGACTCTTAAGAGTCTCAAGGTCCCTATCGCCCTCATTCCCTCCTCTTACAACGTTAACCCCTTAAGACCCACCTCACAACAGAGTCTCAAAATCCCCCTTCCGCGATACTACGCTCGACGGAATAAAAAATAAACGCTTCTTTTGAAAAATAATGATTCATCCGAGTTTATAAACAGTTGTATGATAAAATATAAACATTCGGAAAGCTCGTAATTTTTTAACGTTTTTCTAATATTTAGTGTGTCGTTAAGGGATGAATATATCTTTGCAAGATAGGAGGGACCCGGGGCTAGTTGATACAGGGGTAATGCATTGTAATTTTGTTGAGCATTGCGTTTTAAGATTCTTACGAAGAAAAGTGAAAATCAGCATTAAAGTTCGTGTGAACATATCTCAACCATCGTTTGAGGTAAGCAAACAATATACATATATAGCGTTTTCTAGGTACATTAATTGGTAAATCTCCATTGTCGTCTGCGGATATTGAAACACCACCACAGATTTTGTCTCATATGACAATATGATTAATTTAAACAGAAATTAATTAAAATGCGCTTAATTTAAACAGAAATGCATTGTAGCAACATGCCCCGGTCATGTATCAACTAGGGCTGGGACTATTCGAATATTTTGCAAGTATTCGAATGCTACGAATAAACTTGGAATATTTGAGTATTCGAATGTTATTATTCGAATATTTAAGTATTCGAGTACTATTCGAATATTTCAGTATTCGAGTACTATTCGAATATTTCAGTATTCGAGTACTATTCGAATATTTAAGTATTCGAGTACTATTCGAATATTTCAGTATTCGAGTACTATTCGAATATTTCAGTATTCGAGTACTATTCGAATATTTCAGTATTCGAGTACTATTCGAATATTTCAGTATTCGAGTACTATTCGAATATTTCAGTATTCGAGTACTATTCGAATATTTAAGTATTCGAATACTATTCGAATATTTCAGTATTCGAATACTATTCGAATATTTCAGTATTCGAATACTATTCGAATATTTCAGTATTCGTAGTATTCGTAGTATTCGAATACTATTCGAATATTTCAGTATTTGAGTACTATTCGAATATTTAAGTATTCGAATGTTATTCGAATATTTCAGTATTTATACTATTCGAGTACTATTAAGTATTCACGTATTTAAGTATTAATAATTCACATCATACTATTCGAATACATCAGTATTCGAATACTGAAATATTCGAATAGTATTTGGATACTTGAATATTCGAGTAGTATTCGAATACTGAAATATTTGAATAGTATTTGGATACTTGGATAGTCGAATAGTATTCGAATACTGAAATATTCGAATAGTATTTGGATACTTGGATATTCGAATTATATTCGCCAAATAATTGAGCAACTGAAGTATTCGAATATTCGAATACCGAAAAATTCGACAAATAGTCCCAGCCCTAGTATCAACTTGCCCCGACAACAGGGTGATTTGATACAGAGGGTGGCCAAATTATTATACTCAAAATATTTTCGTCAATTTTGTGGGATCATTTTAAAATGGATTTAATACGATTAAAAAAGAATCTTCAATTGGCAACTACAGGTTCTGAAAGGAAGCTTTCTTAGCTTTCCAAAACACTCGTGAAAATTTGTCTACGATCATGAGTTCGCAAGTTACAGGTGTTGAAAGTGAAAAGTACCACTTTTGCTTTGATCGCGAATAACTCGGTCAATAAAAATCACACAACAAAACAAAACACAACAAAATTAAAGAGAAATGTTTGCTCTACAAGAGCTCTTCGTTGAATTTGCCGGAAAAAAAATTTTGGCCCGTGCATACGTTCAAACCAGGCAAAAAATTTCTGAAACTTCATCCCCTGCGCTCCATCTTTGGATGAAAAAATTGAGTCCTTGATTGAAAAACTAAAAACTTCTAGCTTTGAAATGCGTTTTTCAAATATTTCTTGCGACCATTTTTCGCAGAGATACAGCCACCGCACTCACAAAATCTCGAGCCTCTTAGTTCGACTACAATAATTTCTCCACCCTCTGTACTGACATACAATTAATACCTCTAAAAAGGATCAAAGAATTGCAGTATTGGTTCTCCAAACTAACTAATTTGAAAGTTACAAACTAAAAATTGAAAGTATACCAACTAACCCCGGTCTCCCCTATTACGCAGATAATTTTCAGACCGACTATGCGCAGAAGCTCTGCCCTTATTCGCGCGATCCAGTCCGTTGCAAGGGCACGCAGTGCTCACCTCTATATCTCTGCCGTCGATTCCTAACTGTCTAAGTAAATGAGTAATTCCAGTTCGGTCCCGGGGGCTCGCTCGCGGAAGAAAGCGAGAATGATATAAGGGATGATATAGTTTTTGGGACGGGCGGCAGGAAGATCGGAAGCAGAGTCGGGCGAGGTGAAGGGAGATAGCCGCAGCCTCCCTTTCTGATCTCGAAATCGATACGAAAGAGCGTAGTCCCCGCGTAATTGGGTTGCAAGACCGTTCCCAGGGGGTGGGCGAGGGGGTAGGAGAAGCGGCGCAGCGACCGTCCGCAGAGGGGGCTGGATGTTGTTTGTCGGAAACCGGGGCATCCTGCTAATGCCTTGGTTAGTACTCCAGTTTCCTTTGTGCCACCCTCGTGCGGCGTGGCGCGGCGCGGGTCCACCCCTCCGCGCCGATACGCACACCCCCCCAGCAGAATGCAATTTAAGCCGACAGGCCGCGCACTACGCTTAACCGGCCACCACGTGCTCCACCGATCGATGCTTACGAAAATTCAACCGGGACGAGCCCCCTATGCGCTCCCTTTCGCCAACGTCGATGTCGACTTCGCCGAATAGATGCGGGAGCAACTATTAATTCGCGTATTTATTAAGAAGCGCGAGCAACTTTGGCTACGTTCGAACGGCTCTAAACGAAAGTCAGGCAGGATTTCTTAGGTCGCACAGTGGGGTAGGAGACCCCAAAAGTTGGCGAAAAATCGAAATACAAAAGAATGTTTAAATATCTGATTTTTCATCCCTGGTATATGTTGAAATATGTGCGCATAATAAAACGTATATCCACAGCCTTCTACAACTCTTCCTTCCTTACCCGAGTCGGTCAAAAACAGTTAGCTGTAGGGTAAAGGACCCAATTACTGACACCTAACCAATTACTGTCACCTTAAGCTATTTTACTTAAAATAACGAATAAATAAACGTTGTAAAGTCATACACAAAAAGAATTAGGTAATTCAGCCTATAATCTATACTATACATTATAGACTATAGTTTATTTATTAGTTATTTTAAGTAAAATAGCTTAAGGTGACAGTAATTGGTTAGGTGTCAGTAATTGGGTCCTTTACCCTAGGAACTCCGTTACACGTTTATTCCAAGCGATTTATCAAACGAATTTGTGTAGCTATTTTTTGTGTTTTCTGTGCTTTAAACTTCTGTTTCGCGATAAAGACGTAAATTTCAGGTGTTTATTTAATTACTTTTTGTTGCTATACGTTTGCGGCAAGCAATAACACCTTCATAATGTTTAATTCAAAATTGCCTCGTATAACCTTAATTACCATAGCTGATCTACAAAAACAATTAAACATTTAGTTAACTTCCAAGTCCGATCAAGCATTTTTGTTTGCACAGTTATCATCTCTGATTATTAAAGAACTGAGATTAACTTTCAGATTTTGCTCGTTTTTGCTCCAATCCCTAAAATTTCAGTTTATTCAAAACGGTTCCCAGTGCATGAAAATAATTTCTTTTTGCAAACACTGTTAATTGAAATATTTATATCTGTTGTTATTTTCAGATGTGAATCCTAATACTATTGTTGTAACGAGATATTTAATTAACACATGTTTCCACGACGGTAGTGGTGGTTTTTTTAAATGGAACCATATATTTTTTAATACATAAATTCACCCATCTTGATATTCCCTGATATTTTTTTTGTTGCCATTTTGACTTGAGATTCGTACTCAGCGACCTCGGAAACTCTAGAATACCAAGTTTAGACCAAATCTGATATTTTTTGGGTATACGCGTCCACCATATTGGATCCGCCATTTTGTTTTTTGCCATTTTGAGTTCAGATTCGTAATCAGCGACCGCGAAAACTTTAGTATACTCATTTTTGTAAATATCAAAGATTACCTTCATATTTTTACCATGTTTCTGGGATTTCAACCCACTGTGGGTCGTACTGTCGCAGTTAGGGATCTATAAAACGATGTAAACAAACGAATGCAACCTCTCCTTAGCGGCGTTGAAGTGCAGGGATTTAGGCAGTATTGGAAATATTTCTCGTAGGGCGAACTGCACTGATCACTGGCACTCCTGATTAAAAAGTCAAACTTTAAGAAGTACAAGCTTAGAAAGTACTTTTTTACAATTTCTTATTTTTCTTTCGCTACAACACTGCGAAGCCCAGTAGTTGAACTACACACTTTACATCTGGCAACACCACAAAGTGGGTCGAACCGCTGAGTTTTGGGCGTTTTTTTTTTTTTTTAATTTTGATAAGGGGTAGGTAAGTAATAATAAGAAAATTCAAACAATTCTGAAACTTTGTGAATATGTAGGGGATTCCCTCCTGATTACAATGCAGTTTTTCTTTGCTGCCCAAATTTACTCGAAGGGGGTGAAATTAATCCCTGAAAATTCGGCTATTTTCCGATTTTGATTTATATAACTCGCGAACTGTAAGAGATAGGACAAAAGTTTCAAGACAAAAGTTACTGCTTTTAATTAGATCTATGATTTGGTAGAAAAATATTTTACAGTTCACGAGTTATAACACAGAATCGGAAAATAACCAGATTTTCAGGGGTCAATTTACACCCCCTTAAATTGAATTTGGGCAGCAAACAAAAATTGTGTTGCAATCAGGAGGAAATTCCCTACATATTCACCATTTTGTTTTGAATTTCCGGGTTCGGGATGTTCCCTTGTAAGTAATGGATTGAAATACAGATTTAATAAGTCTTGTAGGTATTTAATAGTGAACGAAATAGTCTCTTTAAACACTTCAAACTTCGTTTTTAACTACGTATGTTTCTCTACATAACCTCAAATTTTAGGGTGCCAATGATTGTACTTTTATGCCTATTTTTGTTTTTCATTGAATATTTTTAAAACGAAAGACTTAATAGGTACTCAAGATAGTTTGTTTTAATGAGAAATCCATAATCATTGATAATAACTGAAAATTAAGACCATATAAACACTTCAGAAAAAAGTATAGATATTCCAATTAGGATTTCTGCTTAGGGTGCCAATCATTGTACAGTTTACCCTACAGGTAGTTAGTTGGTATTTATTTTAACCAAGATATCGGGCACTGAAGAGTATTGAGTATCCGCCTTTTTGAATATTGTCAAATTCACTTTATAAACAGAATAGAAACTTAAATGTAATAAAATACTCCAATAATGTGTCGTGCTACCAATTATCAATATCAACAACATATTCTGTTTTTAAAGTGAATTTGACAATACTGAAAAAGGCGGATACTCAACGCTCTTCTCTGTCCAACTGTCTCTTTGCTGCCCTAATTGAACGCTTAGTTAACAATCGCGCAAGAATATTACTTTCCCAATACTAATACTAAATACGGTGCAAGTAAAATACACGCTAAATACACGAGTGATGCAATATTTCCAGTACCTACTGTAGATGTCCAAGGAAAAGTTGAAATGTTTTGTCAAGAAAATTTCGCGCGGTTTCATAGAGCCCGTGCCGATGCTTGAGATTAGCGGCGCACTCAGAATTCAATCTTCGGGGGAGGCAAGTTCAGGGGCTAAAAATATTTTCAATGCAAATTCAATAAAATTCATTAGGTGATCGTGAAAATTTATTTACGAAATTGAAATCCAGCTTTCCTTTTTTTTAAAGTCCTTGATTTATTAGAAATGCGAATGCTCCGTTCCGAAGCAGAAGTCAAGATTCTACTGTGTAAATAGAAATGGAAATTGGGGTTATTTCAGATCCCACTGTAGCCGTTAGGTAACAAAGTTTCCAGCTCACCAGTTAAGGTTTAAGAAGCTCGACAACTTGGGAAACTCTAAAATCTACTCCTACCGAGCTTCTTAATTTCCCTGTGAAATCTTTCGCATACAAGTTGGGCAGAAGTGGCTCGACGCGATGGCCCTACGGAATTCTACAAATGTACATCATGCTTCCCGACGTAAAATTAAGAATTCAAGCAATTAGACCTGTCAGCTGAATAGCTCCCGACGCTCTAACTACCGCGTCACCCACATACGGGTGACAGCCGTATCTACACGATTGTAAGTGATATTAATTCACACGACCATAACTGATATTAATAAGAATTTTTAACGAGCTATACTGAATAAAGCGCTATGAAATCACTAAGATACCAACTAAAAACAGATCTATCTGAAATCTGAGTCAGTGCACAACACCTGATAAGGCTTTTAAAGGGACATTCTCATTAAAATTTCTCAGAAAATCGATTCTCTTTTTGGCAAACTATAGTGCAATATCTGATGAATACGCACAATCAGTAAATGTTGTAAGACGAAATTCGTAACGGTACAGATTCTACAACCATAGAAGACCGAAAGCATGAGACACATTTTTTTTGCACCCTAACGAGTCTACTAATAAAAGCCGAAAACATTTTTTCGGATGTGTTATAACCTGTCTTGGTAAAATTTTTTTAAAAATCACCTGTTTCTCGAGCGTTTTGCCCGAAGGGCGCGTTAAAGGGTAAAACCATTCTAGAGGCAGAAAAAAAGACCTAAATTTGACAATTTATTTTGGGAGTATGACAAACGGAATAGAATTTCTTTTCAGAGGGTTTATTTAACACATATTGAAGTACGAAAAACAATTTTTTTATTGTCATTTTCATACAAAATGGCGGCGACAGAGCCCGTCGTCGAAAACAGCTTTTTTGAAAACACCGCCACGAGAGGACGGATTTCTCGGCATGTATGAGTCCTGGAACAAAAAAAAAATTATAATCTATATACAATCGGCTTTGGAAGTACGTAGTCGTTTTTTGATTGAATGTAAACTTTTTTTTATAAACAATTTAATACTCATTTCTAGGGCAAAAAATCTATTCATTTCTTAAAAAGTGCACCACTTCCACAAAAATTGATTAAAAAAAAACCCTATGTACTTCCAAAGCCAATTGTATATAGATTATAAATTCTTTTTATTTTTTGTTCCAGGACTCATACATGCCGAGAAATCCGTCCTCCCGTGGCGGTGTTTTCAAAAAAGCTGTTTTCGACGACGAGCTCTGTCGCCGCCATTTTGTATGAAAATGACAATAAAAAAATTGTTTTTCGTACTTCAATATGTGTTAAATAAACCCTCTGAAAATAAATTCTATTCCGTTTGTCATAGTCCCAAAATAAATTGTCAAAGTTAGCTCTTTTTTTCTGCCTCTAGAGTGCTTTTACCCCTTAAATGCGTGTATACGGTAGCCAGCATAGCAAAAGAAATCACGAACCGATTTCAAGAATCTCGGTGGCATTTTCTTTGCAATTAAATTCACTGTCGTATCAACCTACGATCATAAATTTTGGATGCCATAGTTTTTCGTTATTAACATTTTTAGGCGCAAAATTACCGCGTTTTTAGCATGTCTCTGTCCAAGCGTGCACCAAACATCGTCACCCCACTTTCTTCGGCTTCTCAAAGCTTAATGCGGTAGCGATTGATATAACACGAAAGAATATCTTTGGTTTTTTGATTTCAGACAATCCTACGTCGAGTTATACTGGCTACCGTCGAAGCGCCACGCAGAAATCGACACACTACAGAAGAGCTGAAAAGACTATTTTCCACATCCTTGAATCTTTCACCGCGATACTTTTCCAAAAAAAAAATCTAAAATATCACCTACGTTTTCAACGATTCGATGAAAATGTCCCGCGAGAGAAAAGAAAAAAAAGTGCGCGCTGGACGTGCCCGGCCCATCGCCGAAGATCGTCCCAACCACCTAAGTGTGCAGCTCCGAGGCTCGCCAGCAAGCTGTCGCGGTTCGCCGCGAGAGGCACGGCGAGCGTCGAGTATCGAAAACGATTCGCCTCTCTATCCAATGGAACGGTAAAAAGCCTGCGGGATCGGCCGGGCGAGCCGGAGAAGAAACGGTAACGGAAGTCATTACGGTTGCGCGGCGGCGAAAAAAAAAAAAAAAAAAAAAAAAATAAAAAAGAAAAAACGAAGAGTATTTCATACACGACGACGGGGACGCGAGCACCTCGAGCAACGTTAAACTTCCTCGCGGAGATCTCTTTCCGCTGGCGACGGTAATCGTTGCAAAGGAGCGTTCACACCACCGCGGCCGGTTGCTTTGCATGCCGCGCCCGGCCACTCTAAATGATGAGATTTCGGCGGCGCGAGTCGGCGGGGGCGGCGGCCGGTGCGGGGGTGGGAAAGACGCGGAGCAGAAGGGGCAGGAAGGACCGGGCCGTATTAAAGTATTGCTCAGATGTTTTTTTTTCCCTCTTCTCTCCCCCCCCCCTCCGCCCCGCCCCCGCCCCCCGCCCCCCCCGCCGCAGCTCTCTCTCTGTTTTCTTCCCTTTCTTTTTCAGCCACAGCTTTTGCTTTGCTTTTACCGGCCACCCCTGGAACAATGACGAATCCCCGACGTCATTGTGCGTTGGCCCTTGCAGTTCGAGGAAAATGCAGAGCAGGGAAGAAAGGCCGCGAAGAAGAGGGAGGAGTAGGGAAAGGTAGCGGGGCGCGTCGTGTGACAATCACTCGCCGCTGATTACACGGGCCATTGTGCAAGGACAACGGTGCACGCGACGATAAAAGGGTTTTTTCTTCTCCCTTGGCCGAGAGAGCGAAATGATTCCGATGGTGGAAATGTTGGAACGAGAAAAGACGAGGGAGAGAGAGAGAGAGAGAGAGAGAGGGAGGAGTGTGTCGCGGCGACGGGTGGAAGGGATGAAGAAGCCTGGTTCTTCGGTAAATGTGTTTCAGCGGTCAGATATCAAGCGTCTACTTTCGCGGCGCACCCTTGGATTAAAGGTGGGATTTTCTATCAGCCGTCCAAACGCAGAAGATCTTTCTCAACGTTCGTTTGACGCGTCTACTTAGGTCTTAGGTGGTAGATTTTTGCCGGAGGAACGAGAAAGTTGTGCAGCGGAGGGTGAGATAAATTTTCAAAGTGGAGCGCAATTTTTTTGAATGGGAAGACTTTCTTTTTAACACTTTCGATGTTTCTCTGAATATGCTCCCCTTCGCTAAACGATTCCCGCGTGTACGGCTTATCGCTGGCGTAGAGGGAAGGGTGGTTTTTTAAGGGGCAGCCGTATTTAGGAAGGCTGAGATTTTTGGGATTTTTTTTCTAAGAAACTGTGGCTCGATAATTAAAATTGGCAAATTGACTTCAGAGAAAATGTTACGATTCCACCCACAAATTTTCGTACTATTTGTGGAGAAAGAGTTGTTTAATTTAATTTGTTTATAAAAGTTTCAGGTCCATCGACAGTGTAATTATACGAGGGATAAGAAAATCCTTGGTTTTTTGTTTCGGGGAAGAATTGGGGCGTCCGCCATAATCGCGAAATATAGCTCCATTTCTACTCACCACTTTGTAACGAAAAAATTAATTTCTATTGCTTGAATGTTAATTGAAACGTCCTGAAAGTTTGGAAAAGATCCGCTTATCAGTTTTTTTTAGAAAAAATCCCCAAAATCACCTTATTCTTACCCTCCTAAATAGGGCTCCCCCTGAAGGGGAAGCCACCTATTTAAATATAGGGTATTTTCAAGGCATTCTCTTATTTACTCGAGCTCATTTTAGAAGGAACTTGCCGATCGACGAGTTTAGATCGGTTCTGCGCATGTTGGCGCTCATTGGCTATACCACCACCAATGGTCTTTCGGCTGCGCATGGTGAAGTGGGGGAACAGAGACCTCGCGACAGTTGAATAGCTCATTCAACATGCGCGAAATAAGTTCCTTCTAAAATGAGCTCGAGTATAATCAAATGTAACTTTCTACGAAAAATCTTTATTGCCATCTGAAAATACATATATATTTAACTAATATTTTACGCTCCTGCCTGTACTGAACAAATTTTGAGTAGTGTAGCCACATCGTACGATGACGTTGGACTCTGAAAAAAAAATGCATAAAACGTGCGGTTGCGTAACTTTCCAACGCGTGCTTTGAAATAAAAAATTCGGACGTTTTTTAAACATATATTATATGAAAATAGCTTCAGTTAAGCGTTCAGATTTAAAGGAATATTAATTTTCATTTCAACGTATAAATTCGTGACAGTTAAGAATAAAATGCTGAAAGAATCACCCCGTCGGATTTATTTATCGCTTTTTTTATTTATTGATTATCTTATCGAAATTAAGCGTGCACTGATTTTAGGTTCTTCAGATATGCCCACAACGGCAGAGAGACAGAAACAGGCAAATCACTTGCGTTACCAAAACCAACGATCGTTTTTACCTGCATAATATTGCATTACGGAGGTTTATAAGTTATAAATAATAACACATATTCTCACTTCCTCTCAGTAGGTACTGTCTCACGCACCGAAACTCTTACTCTTACGACTTTAAACACAAGTATTAACGCAACCGCGTCAGACGTCCTCGCTTTCGACCGAAGTGGAACAAATAATCCTGTTTTATGTAATTTCGGATAAATAAAAACACTTTCGCCAGTGAGTTGTAACGTTCATACGTAACAGAAATGACGTACACATTTCTATTCCTCCCCAACTTGGCGCACTGAAATGGCGGCGTAACACTAATCTCGTTTTACTTCAAACTATTGCAATAATACGTTCTTGATAAATTTCGTATCGAGTAGCCACTGATAACTAAATAAATACAGTTATTTATAAAAATAAATAGTGGCATTGCCAATTGTTTCATATACATAAATTTCTTTAATTTGTTCAGTCCCCACACAGCACCATAACATTGCAGCAACGTCTCTGCAATGATGCGGTGCAAGATGGCAATGTTGCAACATAACATTGCAGAGACGTTGCAGGTTCAGTCCTATGTCCGCCTTCGCAATATTGCAGGTGTGTATTTTTGCAAAGTTGCGGCAACATTACGAATATGTAGTCCTGCAACGTTCCGGCAATGATTCTGCAACGAAACGGCAAAATTGTGGCAATGATCCTGCAACTCTTCGGCAATATAGCGGTGCGTATCCAGTTAAATGAAACACGCCGTAGAATCCACTCGACGTCATGTACATATTTCGAAAAATTTTGACAAAGTCATAGTTGCTTCAGAATATTGTTGTAATGTTTCCACAAGTTTTCACTACAATATTGCACGACGATGTGCGCGCAATATTGCAGAAATATTGTAGGACCGTTGCCACTGGAACATTGCACGTCGATGTGCGCGCAATATTGCAGAAATATTGTAGGATCGTTGCCAACGGAACATTGCACGGCAACGAAATTGCAATATTGCTGTAATATTGTAGGATCATTGCCACTCCAATAATGCACGACAATATTGCAGGAACGTTCCTACAATATTGCAATGCAACCTGCAACAACGTAATATTGCAATGCAACCTGCAACAACGTAATATTGCAGCAACGTCCCTGCAATACTGCTGCAACGAGGTGTGCTGTATGGGTCACTGTGTTCCAAATTCTTATCCATTAAATTACACTGATTTTATTAATGAAAATGAATTTTACCACACTTTCCCATCATTCAAATTTCCACTCTAGCCTCGATGCAGCAGTTCGGCAAAAAATATTTGAAATAAAAATTCTGCAATATTATACGCAAAAATTTGTGTGCGAAATTTTTATTTCAAACAATTTTTTGCCCATCTTTGCCTATAAGTTATAGGTTATAACGAGTTTTCTGTTTCGAAAAACGAAGTGCGCAGAAATTGTGAGGTAAAGAATTAAGGACAGCGGGGGTAGTTGAGCCACAAAGTTTTGCGTGTGCGCGCAAGAAAGAAAAATACCATGGAGTTCGTTTCTTTAATAAACATGCCTGTTTTTACTTTTTTCACTTTTCCTTTTTGTGCCATCTGCGCCGTACACTTCAGCGAGGGCGATGACCAGAAAAAGAAAGATGCAAAGCAAAATTGCGGTGCCACCTTGCCACAGATCTTACACACTTCCACCACTGACCTATTTCTCCACGTTCTTCAGTCAGTTACTACGCATTTCTTTTACATTTCCGTTCATTCCCTTACTTTTGCTTTATTTTTTATTCGCCTGTCGTCATACCTTCTTTATATCACTTTTCTGTCCCTTTAACGCATTATATTCGGGCTATATTTAAAAACAGCAAAGCTGAGCCTCGCCTTCGCACCACACTGTAAATATTCTGCTTTCTTCTTTTTTCACATGGCGTAATAAAAACATTGTGTAATATTTCATGTATGGATTTCGAGGTAATATCTGAAATTTAAATATTTTGGACGCCCGAACCGGGTTTTAGTTTGTTATAATTCGAGGGAGAAAGATCGGGAAATGTTACCTTGGTGTAACAATTTTGTTTGTTACATTTTGTAGATTTATCGCCTCTGAAATATTGACAAGCAATCAAGGATCATTCTGTGCAATTTTCGCTGCACTTTTCGAACTCTCTGCTTCTCATTTTATAAATCATTCGCATCCGTTTATTTTATACACCGCTTGCTTTCGTATGTGTTTTCAAACTTTTCCGGAATTTAATTTTTATTTTAAAACAATCTTCGTGCAAATTTAACTGTTATTTTGATTTTAGATTTTCATTACTATTTGCACGCATTACGCTTGTTTCAGGAACTGCGGTATCTAAAAGATTTAAAATAATAGTACGGAGTTTTGGTCTATGCGCGTTCAGTTTAAGATTTCGTAAAATTACAGGGAAATTGTAGGCGAGAAAATTGTAGAGCGCTGAAACTCGCGCCTGATACGCGTGAACGGTCCGAAAACGACAAGTTACACAGGTGACGTAAAGAGTATCCTAAGTACGATAATAACAAGTCGCACTGACAACGCATGATATTTTTACAGTGAGGATTTTTCATGATTTTCACTTGACTGGCAGATTTCAGCAATTAATTGAAACATAACTTTTCAAGAAATCAACACTTCGCGTGTTCATTGCAATTGTTGAAAACGATTCGGTTTTTACTAAAAAACGTTTCAGCTTAGTTTTGGTTTTTATTTTTTTTTATTTATTGTAATCCTTGCCTTTCGGCTTAGTATGGCTCCCGTTTACATTTTACATTTTCTACATTTTACATTTTCTACATTTTACATTTTTTACATTTTACATTTTCTACATTTTACATTTTCTACATTTTACATTTTCTACATTTTGCATTTTCCACATTTTACGTTTTCCACATTTTACACATTTTACGTTTTCCACATTTTACGTTTTCCACATTTTATGTTTTCCACATTTTACGTTTTCCACATTTTACATTTTCCACATTTTACATTTTCTACATTTTACATTTTCTACATTTTCTTAAACTTCTACCCGCGTATTTACATTTGCCTATCGTTTACCTATTCCTTTGCCTTTATCCTTACATCACATTCCTTACATTGATCATCAGTCTTATCGGCCTTCTAACGTATAGGGTAGACCGGGGGCGGTAGTAACACTTTGACTTTGGAATACGATTACGCAAAAACTATTACAGTTACAACAAAAGTTTTTTTACGAAAATGTTACTTATTTATCTGTCATTATTTGAGCCGCAACAGTTTCGCTGTATGTCAAGTAATATTCCGGTTATTAATAAAAAATGAGAAGCGGAGAAAGTGTTACAACCGTCCCTGACCCCGGGTCGGTTGTAACACTGCATGGGGTCGATAGTAGCACAAATATAACTTTACAAAATTAAAATATTTATTTATTTAAATTGTAATAATAAATGAAAAAAGTAAAATCTATGTATAATAAATTATGTGGTATCGCAATTGTGGCAGAAATAAAAGGCGTTTTGGCTGGTGCATTCTTCATCTGCTCAATCCTTACATTCAGTATATTGCACCCATTTTTCATTTGGTTTGCTTGTGCTATGCTATATGATTTCATGCAAATAAGACAATATTATTCGCCTTCTTTGTCCCTATTCGGTTCTGTTGCGGTAAAACCGACCCCGACTGCCGATGTTACAATCGCCCCCGACCATGCTTTTGAACTTAAATTATAAATTTTGACTAACGAGACGCTTAAAAGTGCCAAGTAACGATCAATATTAGTTTAAAAAAGGTCGAATTACAGATTAAAAAATCGAACGAGCATATACTTGCAAAGGGAGTGTTTATATTACAATTTTAAGTCAGTAAGGAAATGTTACTTTAGGGTATCGAAAAGTTATTTTCTTCACTATCCATGTCTATTGCGTATCTGTACTCTTAGGGCATGGATGTGTATATTCCAAATGTCATTCTTCATCATATATCCAAAATTGGTGTTAATATCTATTATATGTTTTGAGATATTTAGCGTGTTACATTCGCCCCCCTGTTACTACCGCCCCCGGTCTACCCTATATATACTTCTTATATTCTATTTACTTAGTTTTGGTTTTTAATTGTTAGTTTAGTTTGTAGGTCATGAACACCAGTGACTCGTATCAACCGTAAAACTACGTGTATCATTTTAACACGACGACACTGCTAAATAGCATATTAAAATTGTAAAACACAAAGAAACGTAAGTATGAAGAAATGAAAAAATAAAATAGGTGCAACTTGATCGCCCAAATGTATTTAGAAACTCGATCGAAGAGCTAAGCAAACTTCTTCTTAATTTCTAGGGGAGACCGGGGCAAAGTGAGACGAAAAAAGTTTGAAGTCGAATAAAATTTTTCCCTTACAATAAAAATGTGTGGAAATAGATTTATAATATAATTTGAACATTACTGTTGATAAATGACGAATAACAATAGTTAAAATAAACTTGAAGTATATTAAAATTCAACTTGAAAAGAAAAAGCCAAAACGCACCACTTTACCCCATATATGGGGTAAAGTGAGTTACTATCCGGGGTAAAGTGAACTGCAACAAAAGAAGAACTTTAATTAAGTATACAGCTAATTATTAACCCCTTGCGCTGGAATGACGTGTGTAGCACGGCAGCTTCTGTCTATTTTGCACCGTGGTTGTCAAAAACTATGGAAATTTTTTTGAGGTTAGTTTCTGTTCCACCACGCCGCGTGGCTTTCTAGCCAGCTGACAGGTTAGGCTATTGCGCACATCACAGCGCATCTGTTCTTTGCAGCCATTTGCAGCTCAGTTTACCCCGGTCACTTTACCCCGAATATGTACTCAATGGAAAATTAATTATTTAATAATGTTAGGATTAATGTTTTCTCAAACGCGTGTACATGTATGTTTATAAGCTTGTTATAAACACGTAGAAAAAATTTGGAGTTAAAATAACACATTTAAGACTCATTTATCCAAAAAGCTAATTTGAAAAGAAAACCAATCGGAAGTCTCTAGCACTTCATTTTTAATTTTTTAAATGAATTTCCATTTTTCGATATCCGAATGTGCATAATTATCATTGTGGTATTACACACATTTATTACGTCACCAAAATTTGTAAATATATTCTATTGTTAAAGAATAAATTAAGAAAGCTCATTTTACCCCGAGGTTCATTTTGCCCCGGTCTCCCCTATATTTACTAATCTCTTATTTCTAAATGCAATAGAAATAATCGAGCACGATATACAAATAACACAGAAATCCTACAAATCCTCGTTTTAGTTGCAGGCTTGACTTCAACTTAGCACGGTTTAAAAATAAAAAAAATCCTTAAAAGTTTGTTCTACACCGATACATAAAAATACAGCGCAAAACTTTATCTTAACAAAACTACACTTTCATTAATTCAGTGTTGCGGAGCCGGTTCTCTCATTTTGTAAACAAATGTCGATCTCGATTTACAGGGTCCATCTGTGACTCCAACCTGTCGCGTAAATCCTGCTTCTTTAAGTTTTCGATTACCCTCACGAATGAACTTTGTCGAGGCCATCGATAGACTCGTATGCGTTTTATAAGGAGATCACCAACATCGAGCTGTAAAATCCTTGGATCCGTATCATAAGATCTCGCGAAGTCCCCGAGGATTGCTGAGATTATCTTCCACCGAAGGCTGTTAGATGATAGTTGGACCGTTGAAAGGTTGGTCGCGCGCACCTTAAGTCGCGTCAAGCGAGGATGTTGACTCCTGTTCTCCAGGAAGAAACCGGAAACGCCTGGAGGCCGCGGATCAAGCAGGTAGGACAGGTAAAACGGGTGGGGCTTCCGTTTCGAGATCGTCGATCGAGATCGATCCATCGGGCGTATTTTCTTTGCAGGAAGCCTCTTAATCACCGGACGAGCCAACTCTTCGCCGCCCGAGTTGTGTTATCTTCGATTCTAATGCGCAAAAGAAGCGGTTATACCGTTTTATTAACGTTACTGGCTCCCTCGATTAACTCTCCGCTGGACAAGAACCGGGCGACCGTAAATATGGAGTTAATTATCGCTAATCAATTGCCGTCGACTAATTCAACAGTACCTGCAAAATGTCCGGTCGGTGTCGAAAATCGCACGAGTACAGGGTGCTTCAAAACACGCGGCAGAATTTGGAAACGGGCGTTGGTGCGCGAGCGCAGAGGTGCCGAAACAAATATTTTGGGTGGGAACATTTTAAGAATCGCTGAACACTCGTTGAGCTACTTTTGCGGTTGAGATACTTTTCAGTAAATCTTAATACAGGGTGTTTGAGAAATAGGGGTCCATACTCACAAGGGAACACCGCGAACCCGGACTCACCGATTGGAACGCAACTTTGTGGGTTTTTAGAGTGACTCAAAACAAGAACAACGGTGTGCTTCATTTGGGCCCTAGCGCCCTTTAAGGCGGTGAAAACTAACCTCAAAGCCAAATAGGCACTTCCACTTTTTCGCGTATAACTCTCAAAGTACAACAGACAGAAAAAAATGTTTCGAACAAAAGTTTAATGGTGCAGTAAGCGCTACAAACTTCCGGTAACAAAATTTTGAAAAGAGTTTAAAAAGAAAAATATCTGATGAAAAAAAAGTTTTTCAAATATTTTGTTAACGGAAGTTTGTAGAGCTTATTGCACCATTAAACTTTTGTTTGAAACATTTTTTTCTGTCTGTTGTGCTTTGAGAGTTATACGCGAAACAGTGGAAGGCCGATTTGACTTTGAGGTTAGTTTTCACACTTTTCACCCCCTTAAGACCCATGTGTCAAACTACATACTTCTGTTATTTTATTTATCTCTTCTTTAAGGAAACAAGAATTTCGGATCAGGAAAGGGTCAAAATCTATCGTAACAGTTTATTATAAAATTCGACATTGGGTTTTAGGCCACTTGCTGTATGTGATACGTGGTACAGATTGAATACTTTTTACTGGTTTTAATATAAAAAACCCAGATACAGTAAAATTTGTTAGAGTTTTTGAATAAATTTGCAAGGTTTTTCATAATTTATTCCACACAGGATTGGTGTAATACTTATGGACGGCAGTGTATGTCCCAAAAATAGTGCTTATTGAGATGTGACAGGTTTCTGGTGGTACGCCGTCAGCAGGTTTTTCAAAGTGTGAGTCCTCGTCCATCAATGGGCCGTGAAATCAATTTACTGTTTCACCACGCGCATGGTCCTTATTTCCAATGAATACAGAACAGATTATATGGTTTAATTTTAATTTTGTACAAGTCTTTAACTGTAAAACAAACACCTGCTAATTTACCCAATAGGTGGGAACAGTTTGTTCATTGGGCCACGATTTAAAATGTACCTTCTGTGGAATTTATGGTTAGGTGTAAATACAGCGTTTCGCTGCACCTCGCCATTTATCCTAATTACATTCATTCTTGCTTTATGTGTTCCCGGTTTTCCCTTAGCGTAATAAAGACGTTATTATCATTATTCCCATTTGTTCCAAGGTTAATTTCAGTTCTTCACTCTGAACAGCATGAACGTAAATATAAGTAGTGTTTGTTTGCCAAAGGAGGCACGCCGTTAGTACAACCGACTTGTTGTAGCATGCTTCGCACACGTACTGACCGTCGAGCAAGTCTGATATGCATGTTTTAAAAACTTTCTTGCTTCCTTACAATTAGATGACAATCTAATTGTTTGTAACGATTTTCTTGCTGAAAGATGCTTACATCTGATCATACCGCAAAATCGCAACTTAAAAGTTTTCCGGTCTCTGGTACCGGCACACTCCTATTTGTAACCAATTCTTTGAAACACCCTATATACTTTCGTGCCCGTGTACAACGTAACGATTAAACGTGTTCGTGATGCAATATCAGTATTTATTTTCGATCAGTCTTACTATTTCACTGTCAGTATCAACGACCAGTTTCCGTCAATTTATCCAGCTGACAAGATGCAGCAATCGCGAGTGCGGGGACATGCTGCTCGCGCTAGAAGCGTTGCCGGTGCAGAATTTGTATGGCGACAGAACGATCGAAATGTAATTCTGCGTCGTTTTGCTCCACTTCGTATTAAATTGTGCTCGACACCGGAAAGGCGAACGAAAGGGCTAAGTCTGCGCCGAGCAGGAGCTACCTATTTCTTTTATACTGCGACGGGTCATCCCATCGACAGCCGGAGGACGAAGGTAAAGAGGAGTTCACGATCGAAGGGCTAGTCGTTGCTGAATGGAGTTTGACGAAACTCGCGAAGGCCTGCCGAATGTAGGAAGTGGAAGGCACCGCGGCAGCCTGAGCTGCGTCGAGGTCGTCGACGAGAAGAGGAAAAGGAAGAGACCGGAGAGGAAGATCGGTGGTTAAGCCGCTTTTTGCTAAGTGGATGAGAAGCCAGGAGAACCGACCCGGTGAACCAAGGTCCCCGAGGACAGAACGGTACCCTGTGCCCTCTTCCTCCTCTTCCACCTTATCCCGCCTCCGCGAGAGTTCCTTCTCTGGTCGTGCAGGCTACCGTGGACGAGGAGCCAGGCAGCGCCTCGAGGCACCTTCTCGTAAATTCCTACTTATATACGTGTTTTTGATGCACCGTACGGCGCATGCGTGCCACTTGCACCGGCCTCATCTAACGTCTACTGCATCTTCCGCAGCTCGACAGCGAACTACGCCTCTGAACTCGCTAATTCGGCCGGGTCTGAATCATTCGACCCCATGCGTTTCTCATGCAGGCATGGTCTGCCTATGTTCTGAACACTTTTAGCGGGGAATGACGAGTTAACTCGTCATGGGGAATTTTTACAGTTTCTGTGCGACGAGGCAGCCGTCGTCTGAGACACAGAGATTGCGGTCGGCGAGGCAACTGGTTGTGCGAAACTCACACAGATTGAGTGCGACGAGTTAACTCGTCATGTGACACTCATACAGTTTCTGTGCGACGAGTCCACTCGCCATGTGATACTAATACAGTTTCCGCGCGGCGAGTCAACTCGTCATTTGAAACTCTCAGAGATTGAGTGCGACGAGTTAACTCGTCACGTGAAACTGATACAGTTTTTGTGCGACGAAGCAACTCGTCACGTGAAACTGATACAGTTTCTGCGCGGCGAGTCAACTCGTCATGTAAAAATCTCACAGATTGCGTGCGACGAGTTAACTCGTCGTGTGAAACTGACACAGTTTCCGCGCGGCGAGTCAACTCGTCATTTGAAACTCTGAGAGATTGCGTGCGACGAGTTAACTCGTCATGTGAAACTGATACACTTTCTGTGCCACGAGTCAACGCGTCGTGTAAAACTCACACAGATTGCGTGCGACGAGTTAACTCGTCACGTGAAACTCACACAGATTGCGTGCGACGAGTTAACTCGTCATGTGAAACTGATACAGTTTTTGTGCGACGAAGCAACTCGTCATGTGAAACTGATACAGTTTCTGCGCGGCGAGTCAACTCGTCATGTAAAAATCTCACAGATTGCGTGCGACGAGTTAACTCGTCATGTGACACTCATACAGTTTCTGTGCGACGAGTCCACTCGCCATGTGATACTAATACAGTTTCCGCGCGGCGAGTCAACTCATCATTTGAAACTCTCAGAGATTGAGTGCGACGAGTTAACTCGTCATGTGAAACTGATACAGTTTTTGTGCGACGAAGCAACTCGTCACGTGAAACTGATACTGTTTCTGCGCGGCGAGTCAACTCGTCATGTAAAAATCTCACAGATTGCGTGCGACGAGTTAACTCGTCGTGTGAAACTGATACAGTTTCCGCGCGGCGAGTCAACTCGTCATTTGAAACTCTGAGAGATTGCGTGCGACGAGTTAACTCGTCATGTGAAACTGATACACTTTCTGTGCCACGAGTCAACGCGTCGTGTAAAACTCACACAGATTGCGTGCGACGAGTTAACTCGTCACGTGAAACTCACACAGATTGCGTGCGACGAGTTAACTCGTCATGTGAAACTGATACAGTTTTTGTGCGACGAAGCAACTCGTCATGTGAAACTGATACAGTTTCTGCGCGGCGAGTCAACTCGTCATGTAAAAATCTCACAGATTGCGTGCGACGAGTTAACTCGTCATGTGACACTCATACAGTTTCTGTGCGACGAGTCCACTCGCCATGTGATACTAATACAGTTTCCGCGCGGCGAGTCAACTCGTCATTTGAAACTCTCAGAGATTGAGCGCAACGAGTTAACTCGTCACGTGAAACTGATACAGTTTCTGCGCGGCGAGTCAACTCGTCATGTAAAAACCTCACAGATTGCGTGCGACGAGTTAACTCGTCGTGTGAAACTGATACAGTTTCCGCGCTGCGAGTCAACTCGTCATTTGAAACTCTGAGAGATTGCGTGCGACGAGTTAACTCATCATGTGAAACTGATACACTTTCTGTGCCACGAGTCAACGCGTCGTGTAAAACTCACACAGATTGCGTGCGGCGAGTTAACTCGTCACGTGAAACTCACACAGATTGCGTGCGACGAGTTAACTCGTCATGTGAAACTGATACAGTTTCTGCGTGACGAGTGAACTCGTCATGGATACCTAAGCTCAGACAGGTTGCGTAGGATAAGCCTCATTAGAATTTTCACCCTCAACAACAAGCAATAAGTCCAGCGAGTTGCATCAAATACATCAGTCGTTTCTGTAGGAATAAAAGTCTTTTAAATTTTCACACACTTTTTCGATAAAAAATTCCATATTTCTCTGCGATGTGTTTAGTTATCGCGATGTCGCCGAACGCGTCAGCGTAATTTTAAATGGGAATTCTGGGTGTGTTTTTGAGAAAGAGGCACCTCACTTAACGGGTTAATGTCAGAAAACCCCATTGCACGCGCAACGGGCATGGAAATATTTAACACGTTCGCTGACCTGCGTCAGGTATGCGCGAGGCGCGGATTCTCGCGAGGGAACGATGTCATAGACGCCTGACAGTGACGAGTCTTCATTTCGCGTCCGTATAAATAGACGAAGTCTATCTTATCGGTATCTCAGAACTTAGCAAAACAGTATTATGTATGTCCAGCGTGGGTGGTCTGAGATTTAGACGATTAGACGTCGTTTCAAAGTAGCTGAACGGTATGACAGTCACTGTACAGAAGGTAATATGTGACCGTTGATAAATACATTGATACGATTGAAACTAATTTTTTGTAAGCACACGTAATCTATCTGCAATTCCTTAAGAATTACTTGACACATATGTGTAACGACCAGTGTACAGTTAAAATAATTTGATGTCACAATTATTCGGAACACTCAATCTGCTCGGTTCCCTTTATCTGCACGTGGCTAGAAAAATATGTCACCTGTAATAAAACCATTATCTAGAGTTTAAAACTAACAAGGAACGTCGCCAAACTGTTACACGCCGATTTTGATGAGCTTCGCGTAGATTATAGTTCTCGAAAAAATATTTGATACATATTTCCTTAATCGGCAAATGTCCAAATATAGGGGGTGAAATCAGCCCTCAAAGTTGAGGTGAAAAACACGTTTGCCCCAATATTTCGGAAACTGTGCATTACAGAGAAAAATCTTTTAGACGAAAATGATGTATTTTTCTATAACAAATTCAGCCACCTAGTCAGATGCAGTGAAAAATTACTACTTTTTAATATATTGTTTAAACAAATTAACATATTACGAATGCCACCTAATGCCATCTTCTGCGAGACGCAACCTCGCATTGGCCAAACATAGGTTCAAGCAGAAATTCAAAAAATTCTGAGACTTTGTGAATATGCAGGGGATTTTAAAATAAATTTTTCACGAACGAGACAAGGATTATTAAAAAAACAATGACAATCGCGTCTTCCAATGAGCAGAACCGAGAAACTCTGAGAGCCGTTGGAAATCGGTTAGGTGCGTCCGTATGCCCGTGATGTCCGAGTATATCTGAAATATCACTGCGGAGGTACACAAGTGTCTCGTGTGAAAAGGTCCCAGAGATCAGCGGCCATCAACTGAGGAATTCGCGGCAATTAAAATGCGATCGGCAAAGAATTCGCTATGGACACAAATAAGGGGACGAAGACAAACGTGCGCGCGCGCGCGTGCACCGAGGTCGATCGAACGGTGTTTGAACGCCTCCTCGATTCCTGTATCGGGTGAAAGCAACGTGTTCCTGGTAATGACTTCGTCGTAGTCCCGGCTCCGCGCCTGTTGTCTAGCATTACTGGTAATGCCAAGCAGAGTTACGGGACTGCCAGCGTACCGCTGCGCTACCGAAAAACATTCCAGCGACTTCTTCTGCCCCGTGTTAATTATCGCGGCCCATCTTTCTATCCGCCGGCTACTGGAAGTGGCTCGCCGCGTCTTCGGCGTTCATTGGGCCATGCAAGTGTCTGCGCTTAATCCCGTCTCTCCCTTCAGCGCGCGACGTTTCTTGTGGCAATAACACTTCGAATCGACCTGACGACGGTAAACGGGGACCGTCGTCGAAAACGGCACGTGCGGGGAGTCACAAAATTATTGGCAGGTCCAGAAATTTCATGAGAAGAGAAGCGCTCTTCGTTCTTTTCCTTTTCGTTTGACAATGCCCGGAGTGTTGGTAAATTCGTGGTGCACAATTTTCACGCGTGTAGTGGTTATTGGGGTAGTGTTAATTAAGGGGTTACACCACCTTGGCGCTCGGAAAAATAGGTATAAAAATAAACTTTCTTTTTTACGCTGCCATTAAGTATATAAAATGATCTTTATTTTACACATGTATATAGTAGTTTTATGAACAATTTACAACATTGACGATTAAAAAAATAATAAAAAATGACGGAGATATAAGCCGATAAGTAGGACCCTCTTTTGAAAATCCTTGCTGATAGCGTACTTTATTTCTCTGTTAGGCATCGTCTAAAACATAAGAAATAAATTTTTTCTTATTTAAAAGGGTAATAGCTAAAATGTGACGTAGGATTTTTGTGATTGGGTGCCATGTTCGAAAGTTATACATTTTTTAGACTCAAAATTTCGATGCAAATTCAGGTTTTTTTTTCAAACAGCTGTCATTTCTACAAATTTTTTTTTAAAAATTTTACCCTACGTCACATTTTAGCTATTACACTTTTAAATAAGAAAAAAAAAATTTATGTTTGAGACGATGCCTAACAGAGAAATCAAGTACACCATCAGCAAGGATTTTCAAAAGAGGGTCCTACTTATCGGCTTATATCTCCGCCATTTTTTATTTTCTTTTAATCGTTAATATTGTAAATTGTTCATAAAACTACTATATATATGTGTAAAATAAAGATCATTTTATATACTTAATGGCAGCGTAAAAAAAAAAGTTTATTTTTATACCTATTATTCCGAGCGCCAAGGTGGTGTAATCCCTTAAGTATGATTTCATTTGTTAGAGGGGTGGTTATGTTTAGTGTCCGTCTGAATGAATAATTCTACGTGTGCTCGTATTCGAAAGTCGCAGGGATTTAAAAGTACTTAATATTTTTTCTGTTTGTTCGCAATAAGAATGCATAGGTGCGCCGAGCGATAGCGAGATTCGCAGGGGTTGGAAGAAGGGGGTGGAAAGTAAAGCTCCGACTCCAAGCTATCAAGTAGTAATACCTCGATACTTATCGATACTGCTTGCCAAACCTCGACATGCATGTTCTCAGATCTCACTACTACTAGGCACACCTGTATAATCATGTAACCGTAATCAGTGGACAGAATCACGAGGCAAGATAAACTAATACGGACAGTGAACTGACTGATAACTAGCAGAGAAGATATGACAGAAATCACTTGTAACTTAGGAATGCTTGATTTTCGACTCCATGTTTACTAATAATTTTTTCGTATATTCTGCCCTCGTGTAAAACTTTCACTACGGACTTTTAAACAGCTACAGGTATAGTTTATACATTATACTAGTAGAATCACGCGATAAGCTAATAATATATCATATGAATTACATGATAACGGTAAAACCTCAATTTTCTTATATTTGGATCACGAAATGTAATTGGCATAGGCTTCAAATTAATATTTTTCTTCTTAAAGGACCCCTTAGTGTTGCTTAAAATATTGTTGTGTTGCAAAAATTTGTGTTGAAACAAATATAAACAGTACTACAGTATACCATCGATAATAGGCCAATTCCACTTACGCCCAAATCGCACGCAACGACCGTGATTTTCATTAAGGCAGGTTTTCCTGTACGCGACTGGATGCGAGGTCGAGAACTTCAAAGTCGATTTTCTCGAAAACGAAGCGCGATATCGAAAAACGTTACTGTTTCTTTTCGACTTATAACAATTAAATGAATCGAGAAAAAGGAATGAAATTTTTTGATATTGCGCTTTATTTTCGAGAAAATCGACTTTGAAATTCTTGACGTTGCGCCCAGTCGTGTATGGGAAAACCTACCTTAAAAGGGGCTCCGACCCTGAAGCGACTAACAAAAGATAAAGTTAGGGATTTTTTGTTCGTATAAATAAAAATATAGAGCTTGGATTTTTTTATATTGTTTTAAAGCGATCTTTACTTTGCTAGAAATTTTTTTTGTTTGAAAAATTGTACAAAATGGCCGCGAACAAAATACAAAAAAGATATATAAACTGGAATATATTGTCTTCCATGTAGCGTAGTATTTTTTTGATATTTCAATTATTCAATTTTTTACAAGCATTTCAGTGCAATCTTTTATGTGAAAAATTAAAGTAAATTCTTCAAGCTGCAATTCTTTCTACCAAAATAAAAATTGCTTTAACTCTATATAAAAAATCCAAGCTCTATATTTTTATTTGTACGAACAAAATCATCCCTAACTTTGTCTTTTGTTAGTGGCTTCAGGGTGGAGTCCCCCCTCAATGTAAATCACAGCCATTGCGGGCGATTTGTGCGTAAGTGAAATTCGCCCAATAAAATAGCAGAAATAAGTATGCAAGTCACAAATATTCTAATTTTTCATTGAAAGAATACCACCTCACACAGACAAAAATTGGAAGGCTGATAAGAAGACGCTTTATATTCGCGCGAAAAGGTATCAGGAAGGAGCACCGGTAGAAAACAAATGCGGCAGGGAAAAGTTGCCGAGGTATCAGAACTTGGGGTACATTGTCCATGGAATCATCAACCTAGATGGCAGCACAGTGAATTTCTATCACGAATTATATCATCACGATACGTCAGACGACGATGTTTACATAAACATAAGTCCCATAATTCCATAATGAATTAAAGAAACCATGCACATTTCCTCTTTCCCACCTGGCACCAAATATGGTGACAAGTACCTCAGATTTCCTTTCGCACACGGATAGTTCCCTCCGCATCCGATCGTTTAAAGTATCCTCACCTATCGAAATACAGTACCACCTCGACAAAGAGCGTCCCCCCATACCATCGAAAGCCCCAGCGCGACTCGTACACGGCGGAGGAATCTCAGCGCGAGGAATTCGAGTCGCAGGAAAAAAAGAAAGCAGATGTAAAAAAAAAAAGAGCGAGGGAGATGGACCTTACCGGAAGTGGCTGAGACTCGATCACCCTCGGATCGTTACAATGAGGCTCACCGACTCGCGGGGCGAGGCAGAGGGACAGAGAGGGCGAGGCGGAGAGAAGGAAGGCAGGTGGAGACGGTGAGGAGAGGGTCCCGAGGCCGACGAGGAGGGAAGAAGGGAGACGAGAAAGAGAGAGAGAGAGAGAGAGAGAAGGGCTGTGCTGTCGCGGGAACGCCACGCGTGATCGAGTTACCTGGACGAACTGGCGTGGTGCACGTGAGGTTGGTGCACGGCCTGCGGGACAAAGAACCGCAAGAAATACCGATACCACCTTGCTCTGGGACCGTAAGGTCGCTGTCGCGACCCAAAATCGGGCCCCGGCCACGCTCCGGCCGTTTCCCCGTTGTCCGGGGCCCGCGCGAGGGGCCCTACGGCCCGGGGAGGCGAGGAGAACCCGAGAACCACGACGGAGGCCTTTCATCGCGCCACCTGAAAAGGGAGCGAACCCGATCGGCCGGCGGCAAGAGGGGGCGCGTCGGTCGGCGAAACGCGCTTTTACAGGAGGCCAGACACGCGAGCCCTTCGGAGACATCGATACGTCGAAACATAGATACCCCCCTAGCATTGCCTCATCCTTCTCGTGCGGTTTGCCCGTTACGTTCCCGTGCAGTCCTCGGCCGGGCGACCACGCGCGCACGTACGTACGCGGCTTGTTGCGCGCGCGCGCGCCTAGCGGCCGCCGGCCGAATCACGGAGGCGTGATCGGTCCCATCTAGACGGCGGACGGTTCTTTCGAACCCCTTTCGGACGACACCGCTCGCCGCGCGAACGCGTCGGGGTGTTCCGTGTCGATCGGCTCGCTCTTCCCCGTTCACGAAACGCGCGAGTCTCCCCTTCCGCGGAGCGGCGACAAAGAAACCTTTAATTTGGTTAGTATCGCGAGAAAAACACGGCGCCTTCGTCTCGCTTTGTGCCGCGTTTCCTGTTTCGCAAGGGGCGAAATTACGAGAGGGCTGCGCGCGACACGCAACCCAACCCCTCCTCTCTCGCCCGCCGCCCCCTCCGCCCCTTTGTCGCCGCTTCCCAACGAGATCCTCGTTGTTTCTTTTCACGGGGCTCGTATTCCGAGCAGATCTCTGGTTATCCGGCTTTTTACGCGCGGCCCTTTTCTCGATCCACTGTGCCACGCATCGCGCACGCCGAACAAGATCGAACGTGTCGACACGAACAACGCTGTCGTTCTCGCGAGCGGAGGAAAAGATGAGGAGTAAGGGGGGACGAAAAAGAAACGAGAGGGAGATTATTCTCTTGCTCTTGGCTGTAGTGGCCACGATTGCTCTTGGTCTGCACAGTTTCGCAATTATTCGTCGCTTGGAGACGGTAGATTCGTCGTTGCTCGTTCGAACTGGGTTGCCAGGGATATCTGACTAATGGGCGCAGTTGCATGTGATTGCTAATATATATTGTATTGCGAAATACATTTTCCAAGTATTGGTGATACAGTACTCTAGGTTTATTGGTAGCTGCTGCTTCCAACTTTGATCGAAGGTTAGGGTAAAGTTGCCTGATATGGTAAATGTCCCAGTATCTGGAGATTTAAGGTACGCCGGAAACACGTTTGAGAACTTTTCAGTTATACAAGTCGATTTATGTGAAAACGATTTTGCAATTACATGGGGCACCGTGTGTACTTTATCATTAAAAAAAAAACAACATATTATTGATTGAATAATTATGTAAGCTATTGAAAATTCATAGTGCTTCCAATGGCCCAATACCTGGACAGCTTAACTAGAATGTCCCGGTGTCCCGATTTTATTGTTCCATTACCTGGACGCATAATGAAACATCAGCAATTTGGATGTTTTCTAGGGAAATTAAATAAAAACAACAACACAATACCGTTGAGGAACTAGTTTTTGATCAGTTTAGAGGGCTTCTCGCTTTAATATTTATTTTTAACCTAATACAACTTTAAACCATAGACTTTTTTTATACTAAAAGATGAATTAATGTTTAAAATATAAGGAAAAATTTTAAAAAGTTGAAAATAAGTATAATTTAATTATTTATAAGGTATGGAATAATAAGGTGACTAGGAACTAGTTTTTGATCATGCAAAAATACATGGGAACTAATTTTTGATCAGGTCAGGAACTAGTTTTTGATCATCTAAAATACATGGGAACTAATTTCTTATTAGGTAAGGAACTATTCAATGTAAATAATCGGATACTAATTAAAAAGAAAGTACCAAATAAACTTATTTTTGGAATTATACCATCTAAATTTAATTTTTTTTTATAATTTTATAATGTCCTAACCTATTTTTTATTCAGGTGATCAAAAATTAGTTCCACAAGAAAAAATTGAAACTAAATAATGATCAGTGACTTTTAAAGCAAAATGATACATATAATACTAAAATTCTTGCTCTACATTGTAAAGTAAACTATTGTAAGCAAAATTTATGAAAATAACCTTTAATACCGCAACAACCAGCAAAGAAATCGACTGTGGCGTCGATGGTGATCTATTACTTCGAACAGTAAGAGATGGCGTTCAACAGGGGCTTCCGTCAAGTGGGCCACCTTACACATTTATTTTTACGAAAACTAACAATACTAACTGCTTTCACGGACAACACATATATTTTTGAATTATCAATTTTTATGTTAGTAATTATTTCAAACAATTATTTATTGACATAAACTTAAAAGAACGATTTATTTCATGAACTGATAAAAAATTAGTGCCTGATCAAGAACTAGTTCCTTAACGGTAGGTAGTTTTTTCTTTTGGCATATTTCTTCTGTATAAGTAATTTATTCAAATCAGTCAATAAACTTGAGTAAAAAGAATCTATTATTGAATGACTAATTTTAAGGTTATGTGTATTCGTGTGTAACGCACGAATTTTACACATGAATCAAATATTATCATTGAAACAAGATAACAAGAATGCAAAGTAATAATTGCTAAGGTGTTAAATAATTATTTTATTATTGTGTCAACAATGACGTGTACTTATTTCACAGTTTGCACACATGGTCAGGTTTAGGGCCGTTCCGGGATTTCACTGTACCAGTAGATAGACACGCGAATAAAAAACTAATACGAACTTTAATTTTAATCTTCCAATCAAAAAATAATACTACAAGGTACCATCTTTCTAAAAATGTATTAGTTGTACCAATATACTAAACATTATTAATAATATTCGCTTGAGAAAAAGTAGAGACTGTTCAGCAAATCAGATAAGAGCAATACTAAAATGGTGTAAACTGGAGAGTTGAAGAAAATTTATTTTTATTACGACTGTTACAAGTTTACTAAGACAAATATGTATATGAATGTATTTTATTAAATATTTGAGTAATTGAATAAAATAGTTTTTTTTTATGGATAAGAATATTAAATCTAATAATCAGTATTATTTGCACTCGTCTCCAAGTATTGGAACGTGTCTAGGTATTGGGACATCTACCTTATGAGACCCCAGCTTGTCTGCGCCACGACGCTCTTGGATGTCGTAGCGATGCTATTTATTTTTCTTAAGTAACCGTGTATTTAAAATAAATTAAGCGTTTCGAGCAAGCACACATTTCTGAAGTAGGTACCTACGTTGCAGAAAGTTTCTGAGGTGGTTCGATTAAATTGTAAATAGGTACCTCCAAAGCAGTAACTGTTGATTTTCATAAATACTGTTGCATAGTGCATGCAATGGAGCTTAAGGCTCACTAGTTGTATATCGTTAAATAATGAAGACTTAACTTCCAAGCTACTTAATAGTTACCGTGTTATTGTCTCCGAATATGACACACAGTTCAACTGACGAGAGTGAAAAGGAAACTGTTCTGAATGATGAGAGTGATTATGAAGAGAATGCTAGGTGAGTAATGGGCGTATATAAAGTGTTAGGCCAGTAAACCATTTTTCTATCTGTGTATTTGTATAATTTTCATTTTTATTTTATTACGAAGGAATTGAACCTACTTCCAGTAGGTTGCAAAAGAATACGTATTTCACTTTTAAAACGTGTATCGAAATGTAATAAAAGTGTTCTTAGTGGAGGGTTAAATTTTTTTAATAATTGGGCCTCATATTAGGCAACTTTACCCTACTTTCAGTTTTAGCTTTGATTCCCACAGACCATTTTTGTATCATTTCGAAATTCCCTAACATCACAGGTCACTTATTGGTCTCTCTATGCAAATTTAACTCGGTAAAATTTCTCGGTAAGCAAAACTCCCAATGTCGTGTTCTTCAACAAATTTCCTTCTATTCCTTAAACATGCAGTTTCCCAATCAACGCTATAGTTTTGCCTTATATTTACACATATCCAAATGTACATACTTTTTGACTACATCACCCTTCACGCAAATTTACGCCTCCCTCAAATAATGCCCACTATCTGTGTAAGACTTAATCATTCAACCTGTAGAATCTCAATGCAAAAAGACCTTCGAATTCAATTTCCAGATCATCCAGATCCTTCAGCTTCCCCGTTCCAGCTTCGGCTGTATTTATCATAAGCAGGGGCATCACTCTCTATGAGGCCCAATTTTAAAACCTTACTCCTCGCAAACGACAATATAAAAAACAGCCTGGTTACAAAATAAAATACTTCTTTTTAAATATTAAATTCATAATATAAGAACTAGAGGCAGCCGAAAAATTCGTGAGGCCCAATAATGTTACGCCTAGGGCCTCGAGAAGTGCTAAGAACGTGTCAATTCGATTTCAATCGCGAAACGCGCGGACGACGTTTCTGGTCCAGAAACGCTCCGGTTAGCAGTTTCATCTGCGAGGTGGCGAAAAAGACGGGCTTTAACGGAAGCAGGCGCGCAGAGGAGACGAGGAAAGGCTACGTGCGCGCGTGTAGAGCGAGATAGGGGGGAGAGGCGAGGCGGTAGGACGATGGGAAGACACGAAAAGAATGTAACGAGAGTGACCGAGCGAGGACCACGTCGCAAATTGCCTGAATTAATGCTCCAGTAGGGTCGTTTTAACGTGTCGAGATAAAACTCGTCCTGCAAGGAATGATTTCCGACCGCGTCCCTCGGTCGCGTCCACCGCGCGGCGCTTAAATGCGGGCCGTCCTTGAGGCCCGCCGCGCGGGGCCCGATCCTTGCGAATCGCCGATTTTTCCGCGGCCCCCAATAACCTCCAAGCCGCTCGGCGGCGCTCGACGCTGGACAAAACTTCCTCCGTTCGCGTAGATTGACGCAAACCGAGTTGAAATGATCTCAATTAGAGGTTCGGCGTTAGACCGAGTCCGGAGAGCTGTTCTTCCAGCCTGCCGCTTCGACGTCTTCGAACAGTTTCGTCCCGAAACCGAGGAGCTTGCTTTCGTATGGTTTTATTATTGTTGCTGTTATTATTGTCGTGTCGCCGCGCGGCTCCTCCATCTGCGACGGTCGCTCAGCAATTTAATAACATTTACTTGCACTGATATTAGGGCTAAATTAATTTCGACCGCGTTTACAAATCATTTCTTAATTCTCACACTCAGCTCTAAATAGCTTTCGCTACAAACGGTGCGCCTGGGTATTAGAATAGAATCTTTTCTGTTGCTTCATCCGTTGTAATGTCTCATTGCCTTCTTCGCGATTGGTTAGTTTGTTCTGTTTCTATGTTTTCTATAACACACTGTCCTGACTTCTTTCAAGCCGTGGTTAGGTTATATTTTATTATTTTATATTAATCCTAGGCTAGTATGTTCCGTCTTCCTTTTTCTTTTTGTTCTCCTTCTGTATTATTTATAAATAGGTTAAGTTACCGCCTTAGGTTAAGTTGTAAAACAGTCTCGGACTGAACTTCGCCTGTGCTTTTGTCGATGTTTACCCTCCGTTTATTGCCCTCTGTTATATTTTTGCAATAAAAGACGTTAATAATAATAATAATAAGAGTAATAGAAACTGTGGATACGAAGAAGGCATGTAGTTGACTAGGAACTGCAATTTGGTGTTTCTATGTCGAGATATTGTTTTATGCAAGTTGTTGCGAAGAGGATACGTTGTGAGTTAGATGGGTTATATTTGGTTTTATCCTTTAAGTTCTCCATAATATAGCATTATATCGCCATTAAAACTTCAGTGGTTAAGAAATATTACCAGGGAACTGCTCATCCAACATGGTAGGCACTAGTCGGCGTCGAATTTTTCTCCGGGATTCTCTTCCGATTTTAATAGCATTTCTCTCGGCGCAGAAATGCTCCCAGAGATTTCGAATGGATTAAAATTTAATTTCGCAGGATGGAAGGGGCTGGGAACTTAAAAATGACTCGGTGGAATGGATTACCATATCCTCGCCGCCATTTTACGAGAGATAAAGGCCACGAGTTCGCGGATGGCACCGGCTAAACGAAGTCCAACGAAACTTTCGGGGAAGCGTTCCGAAATTCGCGACGAACTGGCAGATTCCAATCACGTACTGAAATGTTTGCCTTCTTCCAGACAAGGAGGCTGGGTCTGTTTGGGAAGGGTCAAAGGGAGCCTGAAAGGTAACCCCTGGTAATTGCGAGCGAACAAGTGCCGAGAAACGGACAATTAAACGCAATTAGGTATTAACCTACTTTCCAAGTCAGACGTCTCGCGATTTCGATCGCAGCAAAAGCCGAAAATAAATTCGGAACGCTTGTTTACCGAACGACGCGGCGGTGGCCGTCTTCTTCAACGTCCCCCCTCGGCCGCCTAAGAAACGGATACACTAATAAAGGAAGAGGTCGTTCTCCCAAGGATCGCAGTGATTATCGAAAACGAGGTGGGCTCGATCGAGGAAGAGCCTCGCCCTTTTCCTTCGTGAGAAACGAGGAGGGCGTGTCTGTGATCAACCTCTCTCTCTCTCTCCTTTCTCCCCCTTCACCCTTCCTCTTTCGAGACACGAAAGCACGCTGATTGATAGATAAACGGATAAACCTCCGTTCTTGATCGAGATGAAAGGCTAACGAGCGGATGGAAATGGAGCACGGTTAAGAAGCTCCCGCGCACAGGTACCTGTCCATAGTTGCACTGTAAATATGAAATAATAAAAAGAACGGGGACGGTTGTCAGAAGGATCGGAGTGAGAAGGACAGTGCTAGAAAGTGATGAAATTATCTATGCTGCTGGGAAATAAATATTGGGGAATTACCCTAGTAGCATTTATTTGTTGGGAGTTTGTTGGGCCAATGACGTGTTATCCGTTGGCCAACTGTTGAAGTGTCGCGCTATTTTTAAATGGGCCAACGATTGTAACCAACGTAGGCCCAACGTCACTTAACACGAAGGCCCAACCGAAGGTTTCTTTCCATAGGCCCAACTGGGCCCAACTGAAGGCTTCTTTCCAAAAGACGTCTTAAAACCGTCCAGAAGGCGTCTTAAAGAACTTCAAAAGACGTCGTAAATACGTCTTCTTCAGGTCTGGTTTAGGAAAAAAAAAAAAATTCGCGGTGAGGAGAATCGAACCCAAACTTTCCGCTTACAAAGCAACCGCTGTTCGCAGCTGACCAACACACTTCCTTGTAAACACTTATAATTTCTAGTTACATAACTAGTATTAATTGTTTATGAAAACTGTGCAGTGACGCGAAATATTCTACAAAATATCATCATCCAACCTTTAGACTCATTCCTTAAAATTTCACATTTGCCTTAAGACATACGTCCTCATTACGTATTTATAAATAAGAAAAGAAAAATCACAACAGGTTTTTTGATGTAGCAAATTTTCTGACGTTTGTAAGACGACATTTAATCATCGTTGTAAATTTTTTGTTAATTAACCAACCATAGTAATTGTAGGCCCAACATTGGATATTCGTAGGCAAACTGTCGTAACTTTTTGTTAATTAACCAACCATAATAATTGTAGGCCCAACATTAAATATTCGTTGGCAAACTGTCGTAACTTTTTGTTAATTAACCAACCATAACAATTGTAGGCCCAACATTGAATATTCGTTGGCAAACTGTCGTAACTTTTTGTTAATTAACCAACCATAACAATTGTAGGCCCAACATTGAATAGTCGTTGGCAAACTGTCGTAACTTTTTTGCCGTAGGCCCTGTGTTGGGAATTTGTAGGCACAAACACTAACTATATCCCAACTAATTCCCAACTGTTGGCAACCGTTGGCCAACCAAAAATGCTACTAGGGTAGAGAGTAAGAATCAACGTCACTCTCTTCAAAACGCTGATGCAATTATGAAATAATTCTTTTGTCGAGCAAAAGAAAGCACCAAATTGTTGCCACGGGGGTTGACAAGAATCTGCAATAATGGGGAAGATGACTGCAACTTTTTCCCACCCGTGACGCCACCAGCACGCATTCCCATTTATACAATACATAAATGAAAAATTCGCGCGCAAACAATTCACACATACGCACTCGGGCACAACCACAGTACATGCGCTAGTGGCGTCATCTGCGCCGAGCTTTGCGTCATCTTCCCCATTAATGAGTAATAGGGACCGACATAAAAAAATTTCTGCCAGTTTAAAGATGCCTCCTTACATCCCGAAAGAATTTAATCCAATATTGGTAATAGATTTTTAAAAAAAATTGATAAATATTAGTTACTTTCGGGGGCTGTTACACGAAAATCCCCCCTTAAGTCTGACATAACCACACAAAATATATAGAAACGACTAGGGTGGCGTTCCACTTACGCCCAAATCGCCCGCAAGGCCTGCGATTTTCATTAAGGCAGGTTCTCCTATACGCGACTGGACGCAGCGTCAAGAATTTCAAAGTCGATTTTCTCGAAATTGAAGGGCGATATAAAAAAAAGTTACTCTTTCTTTTCGACTTATAACAAGTAAATAAGTCGAGAAAAAGGAATAAAATTGTTTGATATTGCGCTTCATTTTCGAGAAAATCGACTTTGAAATTCTTGCCGTTGACTCCAGTCGCGTGTAGGAAAACCCACCTTAATGAAAATCGCGGGCGATTTGGGCGTAAGTGGAGCGCACCCTATGTACTTCTCTGTGTTATTCCAATTGCTAAGTATAATAAAGACATTATTATTATATTCTTTTATACATTATTCTGGTTGAAATAATTATTTAAGACTAACTTCTTAAATGCTTTGTTGTATCACTTAATATCAAACATCAACTACTTAGGCGAGTTATGATCATGCTTTAACCTTTGTCTATTACAATTAAATTCCCGGATCCCTTAGAACACAGAAAATCAAGGCACGAATAAATTCTCCGTTCCCGAGGTCGCTCAAAATTTCCCATTTCCCACCATTCCTCGTCGGCGAGCCACGTAAAGGGCAGAAAGAGCGGGACAAGTTTGGAAATCGAGCGGAATCGCCGATGTTTCGGGTTCCCGCGTGTATCCCCGGTCCACGCTGGAAGATCGAATTCCGTCCCTCCTCGACGCTTCGACCTCCGGCGAGATTCTCACGAGACTCCTCGACGGGGGCTATAAAAATTCAAGAAGATCGATCCAGCTTTTGTCTTGCAATTTTTTCTGCTTCCGGGCGGCGATCGTCCCGCTCGACGTGCCCCGGCACCCCGACGAGGAGGACCCGGGTAGTAATGAGGAGCTGGGAGGGCGAAGAGGACGAGGACGGGGCGAAACGTCTGCGTTCCCCAGAACGACGCCACGGACCGACTACGGCACTGAAAGCGTCGAGTAATCGATAATAAGTTAATGGGCAGGTTTGCCCTGCTCGGTCGGCCGGTTGCTCACGAGCGAGGCATTCGATCGAGCCGATGACAACTTCCGGCGGTGGTAACGAGCGGTCGACACGCGATCGCGATTGCGATGCCCAGAGTCCCGCGAGGATTGGTCTCCGCCGAGCCACCGGACACACAGCTTTAACCGCTTTAAACTTCGGGGAACGTCGGCGAGGCCTGTACTTACGAGAATTTAGACGTGTATGCGCCACTTCGAACGCGTGCACCTTCTTCCCCCCCATTCCGCATCGCGATCCGCGCTTTCTTCATTTTTCGTGCGGCCGAGCCGAATACACGGTGTCCCGATTCTTGTCGACTGACTCGTTGGATGACTTGGTTCTTGCTTGGTGACGAACTTTCTGGTAGTACTGTCTTTTCGTCAGGTATATTTTTTAAAACCCTTTTCAATATTTTGTTAACGCAGGCTTGCAGCGCTTATTGTGCCACTAAACTTTTGTCTGAAAATTGTTTTTCCGTCTCTCGTACTTTAGGAGTTACAAGCGGAACAGTGGGAGGTGCCTATTTGACTTTGAGGTTAGTTTTCACACCATTAAACGGCGGTTAGGCACTTGCTCTTGCCTTGACTCGCTCTATGAACCCGCAGAGTTGCGTGGCAATCGGTAAGTGCGAGTTCGCGGGCTTGCCTTTTGAGTAAGGTCTTCAGAATCTCGGCTCGAAATAAGCTTATCCATCGCCGCACTCTCCACTCTGACGTATACATATAAATACAGATTCGTATAGAATATCTTCGAAGTCAGGTCTAGACATCTGTGCGTTACAGAACACCCTTGAGGCGCTCGGGTAGGGTCGTTTTTTTTAGTGGGGGTCGCGCAGCGAACGAACTGACAAACTGTCGAGCCGCAGACACGAATGTTTATGCGCGTTGATAACATCGGGAAGACTATGCTTTCGTTAAGCATGTATGTGTATGTTGACTGGCACCTACTCCTACTGATACTTATTCATCCGCTGACTAACAACCGCCGCAGTCATCCTTCCTCCACGAAGCAGCCAGGGAGTTGCGTATCTCGCAAGCATTTCCAGGCCGGTCCAAATCCGTGAATGTGTACGATTCCTGCACAGCGTAGCGCCTTCCTGGGATATAGCGATGTCGCAGAAGCAACAGGAGGCTAAGTCAGCGGCGCCCTTCAGTGTCTTCCCTGAAGTGAAGAATCCGGGGCTCTGTTCAGCATGCTTTTTGGACATTGCTACTTGAAAAGATCAGAGCGCGTAATAGGTGACAAGGGACATAAGTATTTGGTGATGCGAACCCTTAAAAATATTCCTTTACGCGGTGCTTGAGTAGGTTCCATACTGTACGTAGGTGTCTACAGCTGTCACGAGTAACACTGACGGAGTTTGAGGGTACATGCCTACACTTTGTGCAGGATGAACTCAGGATACAAGAAATAATAACAATAATGCGTGTTTATTACATTCTTATCTGCATACAATTTACAAAAAAAAAAAAAAACCGATGAGATGTAATGGGCGAGATTCAGCAATACGCTGCTCCTGAGGGAGGATTCTCGGCTAACGACCCCGAAAGTAACTGATATTTAAGATTCTTTTTTAAAAATGATTGGTCATATTGGATTAAACTGTTTTGGGATATAAGGAAGCACCTTTAAAGTTGCAGAAAATATTTTTTTCATGGCGATTCTTCTTATTGTTTATTAATTATTCTGGAATCTTGTCCACCTCTTCGACGATGTAACTTCCGTTGGCGGGATGTGCAGCACCACTTAAAAAAAAAAAAAAAAAAAAAAATTGAAAGAGTTATAGCGCTTGAAAGAGAAAGTAAGTTTTCTCCTTGGACAAATTTTTCATATTATTCTTTATATCGACGAAAAAAATTATTACGATCAAAAACTAAAATTAAAATTTTAGGGAAAAAGAATATAAATACTAATAATTACAAAATAAAATACAAAACAAAAGCATTGTAGCAGGTACGTTTAACCTATGAAACCAATAAAATTATTAAAAATATGCTAAATGCTGAAGACAAAGAAATCTATGGGTAATGAAGCTGAGAGTGTCTATAACGAGCGCAATGCATGTGTTGTGCCTTGCACACAGTGGCGGATTTAACAGGGCGGCCGATGAGCAGTTGCCACCTGGGCCCCTGCTCGGAAGGCCCCACTAGGGCCCCATTCTTAAAAAAAAAAATTATTTTATCCAAACTATATTTTTTTCCATATTATTACACTGACCCCGTTTTCAGTAAACTACCGCTTTAGTTTCTCGAAAAATGGGCCCGCTCAGAAGGCCCCCCTAGGGCCCTGTCTTCAAAAATAAGTTATGATTTTATCCAAGCTCTTTTTTTCTATACTTTCCTGCACATTTACCCCCTTTTAGTAAACTATTTCTTCATTTTTCCGAAAAAATGGGCCCCTCAACGTTTGCCACCTGGGCCTTTTATCTTAAATCCGCCACTGCTTGCACAGATGCAATTATGTAGTATTTATGTAGTACAGCACAGGTTTACTGAGTATAATAGTGTGCTTAAGTTGCAGACAAGTGAAGAGGCTAGGGGCGTGCTCGGAATACTTTTTGGGTAGCAGAACTGTAGGGTCTTGAGATATGTAGGAATATGGCCAAATAAATGCAGCCATATGATAAATGACGCGGAACATACACATATTTTATGGCTTGCACCCTCAAGAATATTACTTTGCACACAGGTTGAGTGGGTTCCACTTTAGTCACTACATACATCTTTACGAGGCACAGGACATATACTTCTCGCGCGCGAAACTGACAGGGTTGGACGATAGAAAAGTGGAAAAGAGGGGTCCCCTCGTTTCTAATAAGAAAAGCTACTGTTCCTTCGCGATGGAGTCAAGACAAAGAATTTTACAGGTAACGAAGTAGACTGAGATGTCGAAGGTGTTTAAAATTAGGGAAACACGAGCACTGTGCTTTCTAGAAATAAATATTCTTAAAGTGTCCAACATTGTTTTCGGAAATTAGTGCTGTAAGGTGTATGGAAATGTGACACATAAGTCCTGCAATTAGTACCCAAGAATTTTCGAAAAAACTGTGGTGTAGATTTTTTAAATAATTTTTTCGAAAATTCTTTATCACCATATTGTAGGATACCTATAAAAAAGCCACAAAACTTTGAATTCAACTTTTCCTGCTATCTTTTATGGTTTCGCAGATATTCACGATAACATGAAAACTCACAACTTCTTCCAGTGGGTGTGTTTACTTGTTTCGTGGTGGTATCCATGGTGGGGACCAGTTCACGTGGTTTCACTTGAACTACATTTCTGCGGAGTGTCAGATGTCTTTGAATTTTCGAGTTCCCTTGTCCATCTTGTACTCCAATTTCGCACTCCTCATTTTTTTTTCGAGCGGGTGATTTACGCCACGTCAAATAAATTTAGCCCGATGATAAGTTGCAACCGATGCTGCCGGCGAAGTGCCTATATTAAATTGTTGCAGTATAATCTGCCCGCAACGTTTCTTGCTCGAGATTCCAGCGGACGCGTGCTTCTTTCGAGAATCTCGTCGCTCCATATCACCGAAAGCGGCCTGGCGGACAACGGCACCGTGTGCCGCTCGGCAAGACGGTCAAGAAAGAAGAAGACGAGGACGAGGAAGAAGCAGAAAACGGCGGAGGAAGAGGAGGACGTTCCGTTATCGTTCTCCTCCGCATAACCGTACCTCCGACACAGGGCGCGATCTCAGATCACCTCTCGTCCCAAGGAAGGTCAGATCACCTACCGGTGCCCTCTTCCCTCCTCTCCGCCCCTCGCCTGCTACGTGAAGCGATTCCAAATACGTAGGGCGCTGTACAGGAAAGTTCTCTCGCGCCACTGTGTTCGCTACGATTCTCCGAAGCACGGTAGAACGTCGATTGACGCGTTCGCTGTCATGCGGGTCACTTGGATCTCGCGATTCTTCCTTAAAATGCTTACGACCAAAGAGATCCATAGACCCGCGAGCTTCTTAGGACCGAAATCCTCAGAATCCTCAGAGTGTTAAAGTCTTCCTTGCCCTCTATTTATTTTCCCTCTGACTTTCTATTATGCGTCGCACTTTCCAATTGGTGTACGATGTAATAATGATTAGGTACTAGAAATTAAGTGCATCGTCGACCTATGAAACATTCTTATCCCTGACGATACACATTTGGATCGATATAGGAGAGTTTACACTGTGTCAGTTGACACCTCAGCAAAGATCTTCGCAATTTTAACTGTTGTTCTCACTAATTTTATTGATTTATTTATTGTTAGGGGATAACCTTGACAGGTTATAATAACGTGAAGAGGCATAATACAGAGGACGGACAAATAAGGTAAAATTAATGTTAACTAAAGGACACTACACCCGTTTAATAATAATAATAAAGGTATCCAAATTTCCCATATAAGTCACCAGCCCCTATCCTCTTCCCCACACCTTGATACGATTCAAATCTAATTTCAACCATGAGATAGATGTCGCCACTGTTCCTTCTCCCTCATTTCCTGCGCAGCGTCACATATCTAGGTAGGTTTATCGCACCGTTAAATCGTTTCCACGGGCCCCGTTGCGCAGGTTTTTTTTCCGGAACGCACCGAAGAAAGGGGAGCAAAGGGTCAACAGGGGCGAGGAGGATCAAGTTATTTTTCCGACGATGGCGCGGCCACGGCAATCGAGAGGCTCGGATGCCTTGATACCTTAATGCCTCGATGCCAGTACGTAACGGCTCCTTGTGACTTCTTTGGCTTCCGAGACAAACGAGGGTCGCCGAAGACCCGGAAGTTCGTTCGACTCGGCGCATTAGCTCCTCGTCTGCCATCGTATTACCAGCCTTTTAGGTCCTCAGAAACTCACCGGCCTCTGCTACCCGGAACTACGCGAGAGAACGATCCAGTCGGATAATATTAGACTCCTACATGCTGTTGACGCAAATCTGCGAGACGCCGTTCATCGAAAGGATTTTAACAGTTCCGCGCGTGCCTCGTCGTGCCCGGACGAGTGTTAAAGTGCAAACCGGGGGAGTCCCTTTTTGCCCGGGACCAGCGGAGATCCCCCACGACGAACTTGAGGAGCGGCTTCCGTTCGGGAGGCCGAAAAGTGTATTTTATGAATTTTCTTTTATATAAGAAACGAAAGGAGATGTCGATATGGAGAGATTTCCAACGTACTTATTAACACTTGTAATTTCAAATTATAATATTGTCGGCGGGAAGAATATCTCTTGAGCGAGTAGTCCCGTCGACATCAGCCCTTTATTTCTAAAAAGTAGAGGGTCGCAGGACGAACCTAACTCCGGTGCAAAAAGTTGAAAATTTGCAGAAGTTAGTTAACTAGGAAATCAAAGGTTGGTAACTATATAGATACTATCAGCGAAAATTTATTTTGAAATTACAAATGTTAATGAATGTGATACAGAAGTACCCGCATTGATGTCTCTTTCCATTTCTTAACAAAAAACACGTCTGTGTCAAAAAATAATCCTCCACACACAACTTAAATGGGTCCCGGGATTCCCAGGCTAGTCACCATGTACGGTGGGTGATCAAATTATTACCGCCACGGTAGCAAAAATGTGCTTCTGTAGAAATAAAACGTTGCCAAGTGTGTGTACATTTACAATTTGCGGACGCAAATACTTCATAAAGAATTAATAAGAATTCAGTGTAACCACTTAGGCTTTAATGCAAAGGTGGCTCTAACCATTTGATCATCCGCTGTATGTACATCTCTGCAAGCCATAATTCTTGCAAACTACCCTGAGGGTGCCGGATAAATTGAAAAGTGGGAGCCCTTAGGTTTGCTACTGAGAGTTACAACTTCCTCCGCGATTAATTCAAGCTACAGGCGTCTATGGCTAACGGAGTTGACAAAAACGAACGAAATGCGTGTAACGCGCCAGCAGAGATTGTTGAGACGTTGCCGTAAAAGCAAGAGGGAGTGAAGTTGGTAGCGCCCTTAAGTGTCTTGCAGGCGAGTCAAGAGCCTAGAAACGTATTCAGCGTGCTTCTTCTTAACACTAGTGCTGCAAATTAATGTAACCCTGTACATAATGAGTGGCCAAGAACGTATTCGGTGACCTGTGTCCTAGAGCTCTTACTTTTTGACCCGTCGGGTACCCGGGTACCCGAACATTACCCGTGATAACTTCAAGCAATTGAATGTAGTATTGTCTGTGATTGTCTGTGGCATAGAATAACGAGTAGAAGTAACTCAGATCATTCGAATGAAGCTGAAATATCTTTTATTCGATTCATTATTTAAATAACTTTCTATCTAGACAAATCTATCTGCCCAACTCTGCTTGTACTATTCGCTACGGTCGAACTGCAAGCCAAAACCTGCACTTCCCTTTCTGTTATCACCTGGTACTTCGTCCATCCCTGTCCCTAAGTATCATAATAACGCCTACCGTTTCTCATTAAATATTCTTCCTGCTCTATATGCTCCTGGCCCCGTTACAGGAACGAATTTGAAAGAAATTCCCGAAGGTCGTGAGCGTAGCGACAACTGTGCAGCAGGAAGTGATCGGAGAACCATCGATCGTCACGAAGGACGCGGAGAAGCCAGCGCCGAGACTCGAGATCCGGATTTGTCGCGAATCGAGTTCCTGACAAGTTGTCTCGCGTTTCAAAGTCACCTCCCTTTAAAGCAGGAAAAGAGCCGTATCCCCAGCAAGATTAATCGATGATCCAAGCATCCGATGGATATCTCATTAGCTTCTCCCATTTCCTTTTTCCGCGCGCCTCCCACTCGCCTCCCTGCCTCTTAAGAGATATTCGAAGACGGCGCGCCATCACTCCCCCTCGCCTGTCCGTCCTCTCGAATGGCATAAACACCTCTTCGCCGTGTTTGTCCCGCAGCGGAGGAAACTCGAACACCTTCAGACGTCGGGGATAACGTGACGTCCACCTCGGTAGTCGCCAGCGACCGCGTCATTGGTCTTTGCTTCCTGTCCGCGAAATTCGATGCAAGGTGCGGATGAAGAACGACGCGAAGCCGGCTTGTGTACACGCGGCGTTGTACAAGACGCGACCGAAGTTAGTGGTGCAATCGGAAAAAACGGGTGATTCTATGCCTGAAACTTTTTACTGAATTTGTAAAGTTACGCGGACAAGTAAATTTGGGTGAATTATACATATATTTACAAGAAACGAGCAAAGAAAAATAAAGCTCACTTCAATTAGTTATTACGGTTTAATAGTTTAAGAACTTATTAAATTTCTAGAATAAAAAAAATTAAAAAAGTTATCAGTATTATTATTATTTATTATTGACGGTTATTAGTTATTTAAAGATATGAAGGGGTTTCAATCCGAATAATACATTAGTAAAGGAGGGATTAGGATTTGACTCAATTTTGGGATCAAAATGACCCAATTTCTGTACAAGGGTTAAATTAAGTCGAAATTATAGAATTAATTTTTTCACGGGGATTTCGTTTTCAGAGCAAGCCCTTTGGAAGTTACTTGGGTATGTATGCACGTGACTAAAAAATTTGTAGAATGTAGCACTGTGCAAAAATATGTCGGAATTGTATAATAACTTTCGTGGACTTGGGCTTCATTTTTCTGAAAATAAGTTATTACTGTTGTTAGGCGTCTTTATTTCACAACGAAACAAAAATAATGAAACGAAAAGAAAGAGAAAGAAGAAAACTATCGTAAAGGCGAGGTTCAGTCGTAAGACTCTTTTCCAACCTAACCTTACATACTTAACCTAGGCCTACATTTAATACCAACACTGGCGCTCGAGTGATCAAACGTAGCAGGTGATGCTGATAAACTGGAAGACTGGAAAAGTGATTCTGGATATAACACTAAGAATTGGCAGTAAACATGGTAGAAGTGCGAGTGAAATCGATCTTCCTACAAAAATCAGTGGAGATTGTACCTTTTTTCTCCTCTAAATTGATTTCGAAAATCCACCCAGTGGGGGTGTACTGAACTCAGAATCGGTTTCACATTCGAAATCGTTTTCTTCGAACGTATTCTTCCGACATATTTCTGCGCAAGATTCGTTTCATCCGCAGTTGTATCATGACTTACTTTAAAGTACAGAATCGTCTTCTCTCCAATGGTGTCAGGAATTTTGGCCCGCCCTTTACAGCGGAACATGCACCGCGAGGGATTGCACTCACGACTGTTGACAGATACGGAGAGCGAATGGTAACTGTTTTGTCAAACATACCAAGAACCTATGAGAAAAAAAACACGACGTGACGCTCCCAACGAACGGGAGACAGCCTGAACACGCGAAAGGGAGCCTCATCCGAGCTTAAGAAATTTTTAATCCTCACAGATTCAGTCCGCACGGTGAACGCTCATAGGCGTTCATCCGGCACGGTTAACAAATACGACCAGCGAATTGCCGCACACAGTGTATGCGCGTCGCTTCAGTTTCAGCGCCGAAAGAGCGAATAATCCAGTGAGCGATAGAGCGGAGAGTTCAGCACCCAAACCAACGACCTAAGCGTGTTTGTCCAGTGGTCTAACAATAAGGTTGAGTCACTAGGATTTATCTGCGCAGAAGAACGCGGACGGTGGCCAGGTCTGGTTGCACGGCAATTCGCGAAGCGCTGGTACGCGCGGATGCGTGCGCAGAAACAGGGGTGATCCGAAGTACCTGTTACATCGGAAGCTGCTCGAAGGCGCCGCTCGAGACACGCCAGTGTGGGAAGCTGCGTCGGCGGTTGGCTCGACTCGCCTCGCCTCGCGCCTCGTCACGCTGCGTTGCCCCGCACCGTTCTGCCTTGCATTACGTCGACAATTGATCCTAACGCGCTAGACGCCGAGCCAATTAAGAGACCTCTTGTCCGATTACGTCATCCGACCAACGGATACCCGCCGTCCTCGCGCTTTCTACTGCGGCCCGAGCAACAATTTCCTCCTCGACTCGCGCCGAAACTCACCTACGGTCTCCGATCACGACGGCGGATAAAGGCGCAGACACGACGATCCTTCCTAGCGCTCCCGTTCGAGTCCGCTGAAAGTTTCCTTAGCGACCGGATCGAAGCGCGATTCCGATCTAGCCGACGCGACGAAGAAATTGTCCCCCCCCTCCCCCTCCCCCCCCCACCCCTTGGGCATGATATTAGTGACCGAGCACGTCCCGCTGTTCGCGGTGTCTAGCTGGCCGGGCGATAAGTCCGTAAGATTGCCTCTTCCTATTTTCTTTTTCAGACACGAGAGCTGGTCGGTTTTTTAAGTGGCCGCGCGTTTCCGTAGGAGACAGGTCGATCCTCCATCGAAACGACGCACGAACGAAAATAAAGAAAGGGAGACATTCCATCGACGTTCCTTCCAGGTAGCCGTGACCTCCTCCTTCTCCTTTCTCGTCGTCGGTACCAGGCTCCGTTATTTTTGCTGTTGACTCCGTCGACGCGACGAGGCGAGTCTCTGCCGGGCGGAGAAAGAGACGCGGGCCTGTCCCCCCTCCCCCCCCCCCCCCGCCCCTCGAACTCGTCCTACGCCGAACCTCCTCCCCGCAGTGTTCACGGGAAATTCCCTGCGTAGGGTGCGTTCCACCTGCGCCCAAATCGCCCGTGATTTTCATTAAGGTGGGTTTCCCTGTACGCGACTGGACGCAACGTCAAGAATTTCACAGTCGATTTTCTCGAAAATGAAGCGCGTTATAAAAAAAAGTTACTCTTTCGTTTCGACTTATAACATGCGAATAAGTCGAAAAAGAGGAATAAGATTTTTTGATATTGTGCTTAGTTTTCAAGAAAATCGACTTTGAAATTCTTGACGTTGCGTCCAGTCGCGTGCAGGGAAACCCACCTTAATGAAAGTCACGGGCGTTGCGGGCGATTTGGGCGCAAGTGGAACGCACCCGTAGTAGGATACTACCGTCGCAGGGAGGAGGAACGCATGCGCGCGATGACCCGTGTGACAGTTAAACCAATCAACGCCAAGACGGGACACGCCGTTTCGTTTCCCATCGTTTCCCGTCTTGGCGTTGATTGGTTTAACTGTCACACGCGTCATCGCGCGCATGCGTTCCTCCTCCCTGCGACGGTAGTATCCTACTGCGCAGGGAATTTCCCGTGAACGCTGCCTGCCCGGCCGGGCGCGGCGGACGTCGAGGGAAATACATCGCGGGCGAGCGATCGAGACGTCCTGGAAAACGGACTCCCGCGGAAAGAGAGACGGCTCTATCGCGTATCCGTGTCCCGCGCGTGTTGCGTAACTCCGCCTGAGGATCAGGCGCTTCTCGCTCCGTCGCACCGCGGAACAACGGTCTCGCCGCGACGACGGGGGCAATGGAGAAGGAAGAGCTCGATCGAAAAATACGCGAACGATCGCCCAGGAGCGGACGGTCGGGGCGCGCGCGAACGCCTCTACGTACGCGTATCACGAATTTTTCTTCCGAGAAAGGGGGACACAGGGGCCGGGGGTGGGGTGGGGGGGGGGGGAGAAAGGCGAACGGGAAGAAGAGGAAGGAGGAGGAGAAGAAGACAAAGGTGAAGGGAGGGCGGGGCGAGGGGAAGAAGGCGCATAGTCGTAGACGAAAATAAAGAAGGCGAGTCAAGGGAATTCCAACGAGTTCCTTCCTGGTAGCCGCGAGCTTCCCCTCGGCCTCGGTTTCTTCCTGTAAGGAGGCCTTCGGAAGGGGAAGGGGAGCTGGCCTCGTGGGCGACTCTCGCGTTCCTAAACTGCATTCCAACCTGCGTTGCCACGTCTCGTCGTAAGCACGCGGAACACACGCACGGGACGGGCACGCACACGCACGCGCCGCCAGTGCGTGCAGACCAGCGCGCCGAGGAGGATCTCTTTCGGGCGGGATCGCGGGGAGGGGGCCCGGTGAAGCGTCCAGGGGAGTCGACTCCTCGTAAATATTCTGGTAAACATCCCCGCCCTGCCTCCTCTCCACTTTCCACGTTATTTTCTTTCCTTCCGCTGTGCCACGGATCCTGATCCTAATCCCAACAAACCTCTCCGCCGCCGCGGCCCACGGAATCTGCCGTCCTCCCCGATCGTGAATCGAGCGGAGCTGCGAGAATCTGTCCGACGCCAACAGCGACCTCTAACCTCGACTTTGTTTTCGTGCGACATTTTTAGACTGTTTGGGTTCCCAGCGAAACGCGTTTGGATCGACCACGCTTCGATAGTGCCGCTGCGCTGTAGAGTTGGTTCTTGAAAGCAGCCGTGGGCAGCGGCTGAAGTTATGGTGGCAAAACGAGCTGACGTAACGCGAGCTACGTATGTAGGTGCCGAGAAGTAGGTACTGAACTGCGGCGATCGGACAAAGGAAGTGCACGCGATTCCGGTCATCGATTTGGCTGGAATTTTGGATATTGGTGGTTGACAGCGTACACATCGGCATCCGCAGGATTTTACATCATTTTTCAGAACTAATCTTTATTAAGTTTATACTAAAGACGTGAAGATTTTTCAATTTTTAGTTAAATCGGCGCTACGAAGTGGGTTCGAACAAGCAACTCTGTGCACTGCGTGTGAAATTTGAGCGAAATCGGTCACACAAGCTCTGTGCACTGCCCTCGGGACTTTGGATTGAGGCTACTGAATCGAGCTTTTTACACACTCTATGGTTTTCTGTAGGCATACTTTTCTTGTGAGAACTCCGATAGTGGGCACGCGATTTTCAATGTAGTACAGGGTGAGGCCAAAATCCTGCAAACGTATTTTACAGCTCAGACAAAACAGTTCCAACTAGTGTAGATGTCCCAATTACTGTGCCTTTATACTTAAAGAAGCTTTAATTGTTTAAAAATGCAACCTACTTGTTTGTAACACATACATTAATAGTTTAACTTAATTAAAAAAATTTCTTTCCTTATTTATGTATGCGAGTTTTTTTGTGCGGCTTCTTTTAGTATAAAGGCACGGTAATTGGGACATCTACTCTACTTAATTAAACTATTTATTTCTGAGATACAGCCATCGTAACTTCGGCTGTAGTTCCGAAAGTCACCACTGGTCGAGCTGCATGAATTTTGAGAGCGGTGGTGGAGAGGAAATTTGATTAGTTTACAAGATATTATTGAAAAACTCTCGGTACTATGTATTATTTGAAGTCTGCCTATACAGACATTACTAATACATACAACCGTCCTCGCTGCAGTAGTGTAGTAGTCGTCGTCGTCGACTGTCGAGTAGCCGATGACGTAATAGCTCAAAAGTGACGTGTAGTGTGACGGGAAAGAACGTCGATTCTCAGTGAGTTTGACCCACGGTGTAAGAAAGATAGGTGGACCGACTCTATCCCCACTCCTGTGATCTTAAAGAAAAAGTTACTTGTCCCTCCTGCAGAGGGTATTAGTGTAACATGTGAACAATATCACGTTTACTTCCTTATGTTTCTTTTACAAGGGACACGGTGTAAGAAAGAAATAAATCTGTAAACGTGACAAGCGAAAACGAACATTGGTAATATGGGACGGTAATATCTAGAGACGCGGTAGCGTCTCGACGCCAAGTACAGGAAAAAGACACCCTGTATATGTCGACTGTCGCTACCACTATCATTTACTCGTCCCCCGGCTATTCCAACCTAACCTGAAACTTATTTCATTAATATCTCATCACGCCTGCAATATTTTCTAAATTTAAAGGCATTTTTCTGATATAACCCGCATATAAGCTTTCGAATGAGACCAAATTCAATAAAATCGGTCCACGCATGACGGAGATATCGTAATATTGTCTCATGGATCAGTCGGAAACGGGAAGTTTTCTTCTGATTCTTCAACCAAATTTTTGTCGACATAATACGTATATACGCGTTACACGCACACCTTCAGCCAAAAGAAACTAGTGTATGTTTCGTTCGTCGACTCTCGGGATCATGACGCCTCTCGCAACGGCCAGGGGAATTAAACAGATAACCTACCAAGTGTCATCGCTTTATAACCTACCAAGTGTCAAATATGAGAAGTTGTCAAAATTTTCTGAAATGTCACTAGTTTTTACACCACATAAGACTGAATTATTGTCTCAATTAACAAGGTAAGTCGCCAAAATTTTTTAATAGACTTTTTATGTAGAGTCACAGACTTGGAAGTTGTGCGGAGAAGGTTCGACAGAGAAGCATCTTCTTTCGCATAAGTTTCTGGAAATTTGTACCATGCATGTACAAAATATATATTATAACAAATTGCATTGCATTTAAATTGACAGATATTTTTATTATACCAGCAAATTATTTTTAATTTAGAGTTTTTATGTAAAGCTTATAGAAATGAAGGGGACGCACAGGACTTAGATAAAAATGAAGGGGACGCACAGGCTTGGATAGAACTGAAGGGAACGCACAGGACTTGGATAAAAATGAAGGGAGCGCACAGGCTTGGAAGTTGTCCGGAGACGATTAGATAGATAGACAAAGCATCTTGTTTCGCACAAGTTTCTGGAAATTTGTCAAAAAAGGTAAATCTACCAAATTTGTCAAACGACGTAGCATTAAGAATTATTAAGAAAATAGATTATGGTGGACCGCTTGCAATGTAGAGCAAGTCACATTAGTGAAGAAAGTACGCTGAAAACACATCTCCCTTGATGCTTTTCAATCTTTTGTGACAGACATTCGTAATACTTTAATATATAAAATTCACAGTAGTTGCCACGCTATTCATTAATTCATTAATGTTTTAGATTCCCATTAACAATATTTCAATTCACCAAAAAACATACTAAATTAATATTATTCCAACACCAATAAATTGTGCGTTAAAAATATTGGATCGCTCCGTTCATTTTCGCTGAATTATTACCATTAGCATTTAATTTAAATTTCCTGCAACAAGACTTTCTGCCATACGCTCTCACCTCTTTCGGACACATTATGTAGTCTCTACACTTACTATAGCAAAAGGCCACTCTATTTCTATATTTCTATATAAATTCTACGTTAAGTCGTATAACTAAAAAAAATGTGGCTTTCATATATTTACAGATAATCGAAGCAGAAGATGATGTAGTGTGATCTACGTCAGACTATGTACGCACAAATTTGAAGGTAGGGTTTTGCATACGCAATTATTTATTCACTTATCTTGACATATGAGCACGTATGATAATTTATAAATAATTAGTAAATATGTCCTATTTCAGTTAACGATGCAGACGAAGAGAATTATTTCAGCACAGCTGAAAAAGAAAGTAACTCTGCTGCACGAGCAAATCAAATAAGCACATTTTCATGTATATGTATATATATAAAATAAAAAATTTATTTCTTTAAAATTATTATAATATTTATGTTATTATATAAATATATTATGGGGATTATTTTTATTACTGATGGCCCTCACGGCCCCGGTAATAATATGATATTAAAAATTATTTGAAGCCATTCCCTATGGAAATTATCTTTGTAAAAAGAAGTGAGATCCCCATAAAAACTTCAAAAAAGTAAAAAAATTACGCCAAGTACATGAAATCAAATAAATTACAAAAAATAGAAGATAATATAATATTAAAAATTATCTGAAGTCATTCCCTATGCAATTTATCTTTGTAAAAAGAAGTGATATCCCCATAAAAAACTTCAAAAAAGTAAAAAAAAATTACGCCAAGTACACGAAATCAAATAAATCACAAAAAAATAGAAGATAATTGCAAAATAAAAAAAAATGTGAAATCAAAATGTGCTGCAAGTACATAAAGGTGCTTTCCCGCAGCGTGCAAAGGCGACACTGTGTAACGCAATGTAAGATTCGGTGCTTTCCAACTGCGCTTAATAATATTAAGCAGATATATTTTTATAGAAATAAATATTTCAATACCAATAAATATTTTATTCAAAATACTTGGCGCTGCGAAACAGAAAAAATGTTAATTGTCTTATTAATAGTAAATTAATAATTTACAATAACTCACTTACAATCTAAAATACATTACGAACGCACACACAAGAAAAAAAAGAAAAAGATTAATGCAATTTATACATATTTATTCAATTTAGCAACCCCAATTCGAGGCGCAACGCCAAGTATTTTGAATAATAAACTGTACAAATGTATATGAATTGGTGATAAATGACCTAAATGAAAAATCAGATAAATTTTCTTTCCCGTGTATGAAGCATAAGGAATATACTGTTGCTTACTGCATACATTATTATTTAACCTTAACCCTTAGGCTGCCGCTATTTTTTCGAAAAAATAGGGGTCCTTTTTTTCCAAAAATTTTTATGTATGAGTAGTCAATAGGTCCCATAGAATCGAGGGGGTAGAACCGTGCCAATATAGTGGCTATAGCGGCAGCCTAAGGGTTAAGAATGCGACAAGTAGCTAGAATAAAAAATAGAGAGTATTCTAAGATGAAAGAAAAAAGAAAACAGCCAAACTGTACAATAAATAAATAAATATTTGTATAATTGAAACAAAGTCTTAATGTGTGTTTATTATAATATTATCCTAAGTATAATTTATCCTCATAAAATAAGGATTTTACATAACAATAAATATTTGTTTGGTCGTTAACCGACTCTCATTTTCTCAGTTTAATTCATTTTAAAAGTTAAAATATTTTACTTTATAAAACTTTTTATTGGAGGTGCATGAAGTCATTACAAATTTTGGAACCCACTTGGTATTAAGGTATTAAGCACGTGGTTATGGCACGGTGTAAAAGAAACATAAGGAAGTAAACGTGATATTGTTCACATGTTACACTAATACCCTCTGCGGGAGGGACAAGTAACTTTTTCTTTAAGATCACAGCAGTTTTGTGGTGGGGGTAGCGTAGTCGGTCCACCTATCTTTCTTACACCGTGGTTTGACCCGGGAATAATTTATGATGTTTTCAAAATAGAAAAGCCGAAAAAGTAGCCTATAATCTGATCTAGAACGTATGTAATGTATATTCAAAATCTCGTTGAAATCCGTTCAGTCGTTCAGGCGTGCAAGAAGGACAAACAAACGGACAACGTTAAGGTGGGATTCCACTGAGGCGACGCATGGCAACGTGTCGCGTGCGATAATGGCGATAGTGATTGCTTGCGGAAAAAAGATGCGACGATGTCGGTTGCCGGTTGCCACAAAGTTGCCTCGGTGGAATCGCAGCTTTTCACTTTTATATCAGTAGGGATAGGGATAACCTAAAGGGAGGCACTTATTTAGTAGTGGCGAATCAGCCTTTTCTAAGAGTAAAAACATAAATTATTCACAATCATTTTGCTGCGAACTTTACACCATTTCTAACGTCAGCTCCAGCGGCATTGGGAACCTTTATCTTCCGAACTTACGAATTGCCGATGCCGAGGTTTTATGTTTGGGGTCCACCCGCCTCAAATTTCGCGGCGGTCGGCCACTGGTGCCTTTCGGAACAATATCCGTAACTTCCAACACGACTTGTGCGCGGTACTTGAAAGTTGACACAGGAAATAGAATGAACGTTCCCTCGCGTAACGTGCACCAGTGCCGAATGCTTAAGATTCCGGACAACGCGCACGAAATGTCTGCGATATTGTAAGAAATTAGTTGAAGAGTGTTCAAATGCGTCAGCCAATCACTGATAACGGCCCACGCGCGTGTGGCTAATAATGAAGGACATTTTCAACATTTACTGTCGAGTAGTACTTCAAGCCAAAAGTGACAGTGTGTTAACCGGAAAGTAATTTCAGGACCAATGTTCATTATCCATATAAATAAGTTTTATGTAAAGTTAATTGAAATAATTTAAATAACTTTTAAACAGAAGTTCGCTTCTCGAGTAAAGGTATGGCTTTTAAATAGACCACCCAATAGATCATTCAGAGTCACCCTGTATATGCGGAAGTGTTTAGCAGGGAGGCGATGACCTTAGCCCTTAGTTATTTCCTGGGATATCAAGTCAGACCCGTACTTAAGAATTTGGCAATTTGAAATGGAAAGCATTCACGATGATTAATGTGTTTTGGAATTAGCAGCTAGTAATTATCAGTCACGCCCTTAGGAGAGTCAATGCCAGGAAGAGACTGGTTATCTAACATAATCAATTCTGGACAAAGATTTCAGCAATCATTGATCGAAACGAATGGAGATTAAAAACTTAAATGAATCTTTGCAACTACACGAATAAAGCTTCATAATCACTTGTTGGTAAAGATAGTGCAATAGGAGAATATTTGCCGCTTATAAAGTTTGAAATTCCCTTATTCCACAACCTATATATATGTATACCTAGCAGGTATGACAATAAATATTTGATACTGACAGAGAAAACGCTCTAAGGGTGCAAATCCACGATGAGGCAAATATGTGTCTCAACACGAGACAATTATTTAATTGTTTTATTATTTTTTAATTATTTTGTCCTTAGTTTCATGAAACTGGACTCTCACGAGACGAGTTCCATGATATATTTTCAAAACTCTCATCTCGCGACTATGTCCATTATCTACATTTAGTTGTTGCTGAGATTTTGGTCTCGTGATAGAAAAGTCTCATGTAAAATCTCATCGCGGATCCACGCCACAATATAGGTAACTGTAACAAATCACATTCGCGTTGTATAACGTCGTTTATTGAATTACATATTTACTTCTTTCCATCAATCCATCAAATTCTATGAATTTACCTCGGCAACGTAGACAGACGCAGTAAACCCAGGCGTGAGGTTAAACATTTCACGCAGCCACCCATAATGATTAGTTGCTTGTGATTATCAATTAACGACTCGCCAACATACACGATAAATCAATTACGAGGAAGAAAAACGATGTTCGCTCTGTTTTTAGCTCGATGAAGAAACTGAAGTTAATTGATCTTCATCGCAGGAAAATTGCCAGGTTGCTGCGACCAACAGACTCAAATAAACAACTCTGACTTTTTCTACTTTCCCACAGTGGAAACATTAGTAGCCTTGTGTAATACAGATATGTGGTTTCTTTTCGGTTTAATTTGTTCAACCCAGGAGTTCGATGGAAGTTTATTCTTGCCAACAGAGTGATGCAATTCTCGAAACTGAACGCACAAAAATATATAGATCACTGCCGCACTACTACCACGTTTTATCAATTATTTTCCTCGGACGGCGAATAGCTTGGCTGTACATTGGATTCAGGGCCTGTTTTAAAACCCTTATCCCCGTCAAGAGCTATGCACTACTAATAATAAGCAACACACAGAGTTAATATTTAGGGTGGTTCAAAATGGACTGGGTATCCGCCTAGCGGGGGTTAACGAACACACTAGAAAGCACAGGCTTTTAGAAAAATAAGCGCAGTGGTCGTTGCGTAGTGGAACATCGTGAGACGATTCCGACTTAATTCGGCATCTCGTGCTGCGCAAGTTTCGAAAAGGCAGTGGACGCACCCAAACGAGGGCCAAGGGGTCCTACCACCCCCAAAGAAGGCTTTGTAAAATGAAAAGAAAACTGGATTTTATTCTTTCAATAAATTTTTATAACCACGTAATGAATTTTATCGAATTTGCGATAAAAATATTTTTATCCGCTCAATTCGGCTCCCACCCAACATTAAATGTGCGCCACTGCAAAATGGCAATACAACAAGGTGGGAAAGTTTCCGGGAATAAAGTTTTGATGCTCCAAAACGTGAACATCTTGTTGCTCTAATAAACGAAGACAAAATTAGCAATTGAAATGAGCTCCGGCTAAATCCTTTGGTAACCGTACACGAAAAGTGTCTTACACCCTCTGATTACACTTACTTCGTATCCTGTAACATGTTTTTAGTGCGTCAAAAATTTGAAAACACCGACATCCAAGGAGCCGATGATCGAGAACATTTTAATAAAAATCTGCGAATTTTTCCAGTGTACGGCAAAGTGGCTGTACGAAAACAGAAGAACAAAAGAAAATTGTGAAACGAGAGGGCGATTACCTTGCTTCGTATAACTGAAAGGTCTATTCGAAAGATTGTGCCGCGCGTATCGGTGCAAACATCGGCTCGGATTTATGGGATGACCTAATAGGGTTCCAGGCTAGGATGCTGAAGATGAAGAAGTTAACGTAAAACGGCCGCAGCGGAGTTGCTTCTTCGCTGGGGGAAGAAAGTCTTCGCAATATCATGCAGGACTTTTTGCTGTTCCGCTTTAAAAAAGAAGTGCGCGCGCGCCCATCGTTCCTCTGCGCGAGGCGGCGGCCTATCGGGATGCCAGCTTCCGGTCGACTCGAGCTTTTTCTCGTATCCTTCCAGCAGCCTCTCGTGATACTCACGGCCAGTGGCAGGTACCTATATTCGAGACCTCCGTGTGCGCTCGAGCATGTAATGACCACCGTCTCATCCCAAGACAGGAAGAGGAACAGGTTTTCCATTTTTCACCGGCTTATCGTCCCACCTTAACCTCGAGCTCGTCGATTCTCCGGATGTCGGGAGTAAGACGAGAAAAAGAAGAAAGGAGCGAGGTGAGAGAAGGGGGGGGGGGGAGACGACCTCACAATTCGAAGGAGATGAGCGCTGGAAATAATGCGCAGGAAGAAGATGGAGGTTACGTGGGCTACGTACAGCTCTCGCGAGCGGAGCTGACGGGGGTCGGGCAACGGATAAGTGGAGTGTACTCGCGAGGAGTATACTTCCTGCGGAATGAACCCGGGATACAGATATTTATGGCGAATGAAGTCGGGGGCAGCGCGTGTATTGTGCCATGCGGGGGATGTAGTGTGTGTAGCAAGTGGAACAGAGGGTGAAGTTGGTAGCTTCCTTAAGTGTCCTTAAGCTGCGGACCAGTCAAGAGGTCAGGGACGTGCTCAGCATACTTTTTGGATATCAGTTCTGCAAGGAACTGAGTCGCGTAGGAATGCGACCTAATAAGTGCGGCCGTGTAACAGGTGAGGAGGAACGCATTTCGTGGTGTGTGCCCTTAATGATTCCAGGCTAGTCACTATATTCCTGCAAGACGGTCGCATACAGCTCTCACGGGCTGATCAAACGACGTTGAATATGGGAAAAGTGTGAACACCCCTCTAGTTTTGCTACAAAGAATTACACTTCCCACCACGGTGGACTTTAGATACAAAAGTCCGTGGAGAACGAAGTGCACTGAAACATTGAAGGTGCCTAAAACGAGCGAAACAAGACGCAGCGATGTCATAAGGCTCCCAGCCTACAACAATGAGCGTTGAAGATCACATTTTGGTGGGTTACACCCTCAGGAATATTGCTTTACAGGTTACACGCCACTTGAGTGGGTCCTGGGCCTCTGCGAGACACAATACGCGCGGCAATCAATTTCCCTTTTTGGGATAGGATGTGGGAGACGAAACTTATAACTTGTTAGAGAGGGTGACCAGAGGCCAAGGGAGAAAAGGTGGGGCTTTGGAAGCATTGGTGGGAGGCTGAGTGCGGTTACACGTAAAGAAGACGCGGTCGTGGACCAGGTCTAAGATGTCCCGACACGCCCACGGAATCTCACGGTCGATCCTGTTTTAGGATAAGGCGGATTATCAACACCGCTCCGTCTCCGACGCAGGTGTACCTACTGAACGGGCAGCGGTGCCTTTGCTTTGAATCCTGTCCCCCGAGCTGCCTCTTCCCTTCTGCGTCTTCCCTTTCTCCCTTTCCTCCACCAGCCCCGTCGATCACTGGAAATAAATTTTAAACAACAAGGCGGCTGTTTCCATCTCAATTGCCTCCTCCAAAAGTTCGAAAAAAGGCAGCAATAAGGAGAATGGAAAATTTGAAGCTGACGTAATAATATCCCGCTGACATGAAAAGCAGCAATCAATTCTAATGTAGACGACAGTAGATTGCGAATAAAACCCAGAATTCCGTTGATTCGAGTTGTTTTCTAATAAAAACCTTCTTCGCATTGAACAAGTCCAATTAAGCGAGCACTTCTACGTTCATTTCTTCTAATGGTAGATCATGATTCTATAAAGAATATGAGACATCTGAAATACCAGTCGCCGGGAACAAAAGTGCCTGCTGCGAATAGCCGTTTACGAGAAACCGCGCGCGACCGAGAGCTGGCTGCGATAGGAAGAGATGTCGAAATCCGAGGGTTCGACAGGTAAAAAATTGCGGATGCGCGTCATGCATTTATGCGTTGTGATACACGTATATGTAGGAATGCTTATGCGGGCACGGCCTTTCTTCGTGGCTGTCGTTCGTCGCCGTCGGTCATCGAACCCGCGACAAATTCAAAATAAACGGTCAAGGCGCACCTAAGCGCGCGTACACGCCGCGGTCTCCCCGTTCGCGAAAGCCGGCGAATTTACTCGGCGGCCGCGCAAGTAGCCGAGGGTCAGGGGTAATGCGTCTGGCGTGGACAGACCGATAAATACAAGGGATATCGTTTCGGTGGACCGGGGGTTACGGAGAAGCAGCTTCCTATCGTCTCGAGAAAGGAGCGGGGCTTCCGACAACTGGTAACCAGTTTGGCGGGATGTCACCCTTTAGAGGATGATAGACCGCTAATTGGGATCGGTGCGCGTTTGCAAGGAGTGAGAGAAATTAATCGGAGAAACAAGGGTGAATAATATTTGGCATGTAGCGCGCAGCTTATAAAATAGGGGATTAAATATATGGCAGGTGTTGCTTAAAATTTCCTCTACATATGCACTCGTGCGTAAAGCCTAATTATAATTAAGTTGCAGTAAATGCTTTTACACTTGTAATACCAGAACAAAATTCCAGGTATGTCTACACATTTTCACTAATTTTCAAGCATTCCTATGATTAGGTATTGAAAACGTATTGTTCCTGTATGTCGATCTGTGCACAAGTTTCTTACAAAATTTTGAATAGCGGGCCTTGTACGCTTAATCCATTGCTGCTTATAATTAGTCCTACACTACCCTTGTTAGGTACAAATATCTATCGCTCTTTGTATTCTTTGGGCGATAAACTTCATATCATTACTGAAATCATGTTCCAACCAGCTTAGAAAAAGGATTTTGACCCTTTCGGACCCCCAGTCTACATCAAGGGGCAGGATTTTAAAATTCTGCTGTAAAAGCACTGAATCGTTTTTCAACCCTAAGGGACGCCGATCGCATGATAAAATGTGGTTGTCAAAACGACGCCACAAAATGAAAAGTATTTGTTTATAGTAAAAGGAAAATGCTAGCTATACTATGCATTTATTTTAAGCTGTATTACACCCCTAGTATCTATATAAGTTTTTTCTGTGAATTCTACTTAGTATTTTCTCAAGTAGACGCAGGAGGTAAATAATTTGTTTCACCAGAAATATTAATAACTAGCAAAATATCCCCACGTTTCGCTTCGGGCCTAAGAGATATTAAGCACTCCGTGAAAACACATTTCACCACCCCCTTAAGAGGGTTGATTAGCGCGAAATCCTGAAATTGGTTTTTATGCATTTCTGTGGGTAACCTTTCGTAGTAAAAACCAAGTTGATATCTAATCGGGCCTAAGAGATTTTCAGGAATCCGCGGAAACACATTTTCACCCCCTTAGGGGTTAATTAGGGCAAAATGCTGAATCTGGTTTTCAGCCATTTATGTGGGTAGGGCCCGAAGTAGTACTTCAAGTCCCGGGTCCCTGTGGCTGGCAATGGTTAAGTGGTGGTAGAGCGGGGTTTTTTAGTGGGTATCTTTGCACCGCTGAGTCCCACATAACCCCGGCAATAGTCGGGGTATGCGTAATTGCATTTTCCCCCCTCGTTAAAAAAAAAAAAAAAAAAAAAAAAAAAAAAGGCATTTATGTGGGTAGCCTTTTTGTAAGTAAAAACCAAGTTGATAATCGAGGCAGTGAAAGCGACAACGGACCAACCCACATTAACAAATTTTGTTTTTTATTTTATATGATTAGTAGAGCCTATTGGAATACGTTATTGCTACTAACTCAATTTGGAAAAAAATGCGGGTAGTCCGTTGTTGCTCTCACTGCCTCATATTTAATCGGGCCTAAGAAATAATACAGAGTACGGGAAAACATATTTCACCCCTGTTTACCCCCTTCGGGTTGGAATTTAAAAAAATCCCTTCTTACTGGGCACCTACGTCGCAAAAGGAATATACCCTCCCAGTCTCATATTTCTAGGGTCAGCGGTTTGGGCTGGACAGTAATGAATCAGTGACACAACGGTTATATAAGTATAGATAGATGAGAATTTAAGTTAAAATTGTAGATAATCTGAAATTTTGTAGACGGTGTCACTGTGATTCACGTCGAACAACGAGCTGAATATTATAAACGTAGCTTATAAGCACACAATCTTCATTTACTTAGCAGCTCAAACCGACTTGGAACTGATTTTCTCCGTTGCAACAGCATACCCAAGCTCCTCTTCTTCTTTTCTAATTCTGCCTCGTTTAAAATCCATATTAATATAATACACACATATTAATGAAAATTCTATCTCCCCATTTCCAATACTAATTCAACTCTGACATAGTTAAACAGGTTTCGTTGAATAATGTCGTGCTCAAAGGAATGTCCCCGGGATCAGCCCCGTCCGTCCTCACGACCGTTCGACATTTTGAGAAAACAATTGGCGCCGACGGCGGCGTTAAATTGGCAAATTATCCAACGAATTGAGATTAAAGCTAGAGCCCGGCTCGGTTTGATGCCCATTAAACGGACAAACGGCTCGGAAGCGATTTCGACGTTGCCTCCGCTGCTGCTGGAAGAAAAAGGAATCGCGAAATTCGAGTTCCTTTCATCCGTGATTACAGCATAGAGGCGCGGCGATTGAATGCGCGTCTTTTCAGAGCCGGGGCCTGTACGCTTTATCTCCGACGCTTCTGTTCTTTGGAAAATCACGGAATCCCGGGCCTTTTTTTGCAAAAGAACCGAATCGTGTCTCACGCGTTCTGTGAATGAACGGCCATTTACATATGGTTTCGTATGGAAATTAGGCTGTAGGGCGCGCGAAACCTGTTCAGAATGCCCTGCTAGAACCGATCCTTAACTGCAGCGATGGAGCTACGGTTGACAATTCCGTTTCGTTCGAATTACGCACAAGTTCGCCTCGAAAGATTGCTTCAACACTTCGATCGAATGGTCTGTCGTTGTGGCTTCGTCTGCTGTGGGAATAGAGACGGAACATTTGCAGAAGCTCGCATTCTGGCGCTTTTAGTTACACCCCATTTAAATGTTTCCTTAGATGATGCATAATCTCGTTCAAAGTAATACAGTAGTGGTGGAAAGAAAGTTTCACCTGTAAACGGTAAGAAAAATAATCCCATTGAACGGGGAGTTGCCAGAACAGGCCAGTGACGTGGAATACCTATTTAGTTCAATAGCTCTACAACTAATAAAAATAGAAAAGAATGTTGAACGCGAAGAATAGTTGATATTCCACGAGCAATACCAGGCCCTAAACAAAAGTTTCACCGAGTCATAAGTTGTAGGTTATGGGACCAAGTTATAGTGCCACTATAGCCTGTCAGTTAACACAGTGAAGGACTTGCGGCAATCCCGACAAGTAACCATCTACATTAACAATACACTCTTCGATATTGTTCCAACCATTTGTATCATTTAAACTACTAAGTCTCTATGCCTGACGCAGTGACTTGTCCGCCAGCATCCAGTGAGAACGAGTTAAAGTTGGGATGAAACACTTTGGACAGTCCCTTTGTCAGGGAAACTGGACCGCCTGCGTGCATGTCTGCAGATCGTGGAAACAAGAGAACCGACCGACAGTACATTTCATTCGTACCGTGTGGGATATGCTGAATAATATTCGTCAACACCACCGGGCAGCTATGTAGAAGAGCACTCGCCGCGTAGCTTTCGCGCCCGCTTCGTTCGAATCTCTTGGATTCTTGCTTGCAGAGTACATTCTGAGTGCTCGATGTGAATTCGACCCTTGGACTGAACTCGAGAAGGAAACGTCTCCAGACACATGTATACGCGTGTAAACTGTTATTGGGCGGAGCTTGATGTTCCGAGCAACCCTTCCGAGCAGCCTTGTTACGTACTACCAAACGATACGATGTAACATCTTCCATCGACCCAGTAGCCAGGGACCAGCGATAAGGACAAGGCGTGCAGCTGGGGCGGGGGTGCCGTTCCGGCGAGCAGTTCTTACGTGTCAAAACGGTAAGGCGACCTGAGCGCCTTCGAAAACATCTTACGAGGCTACCGACGATTTTCCCACGACTCCTCCCACGACCCGTACAAGATTCTTTTCGTGGCCCTTCCGTGCCTTTTAGCCCCCATCGGGCCCGCTCCCTCAGCGCCTCTCTGTCTTGCCCGCGCGAGTCGTATTGACCGACTCTCCTCTTCGCGGGACGCGCGGGGCTCACTCGGTCATGTAACGGGACGCAAGGAAAACGCACTCGAATTCCCTTTGATTCGGTCGCACAATGACGGCTTTCGGCCGAACAATGACCATGCGGAGGTTAAGATACGTGCCGTACAAAGGCGCTCGGACTCGTGGGGCCCCGGGGATGTTCAGGAAATAAGGACCGCAAGAGGCGAGCTACCTGCCGCCGCGTAGCCGGATGGAGGAAAATGACGACCCAAGGAAAAGGAGTCGTGGAACGTCGGCGGGCGAGGAACGGCGAGAGGCAGGGTGCGGTTAAGTAGGGATACCCGAATAAAAAGGAAGGCACGAGAACGAAACGTGCCTGAACGATGGGGGGATAGCGAGAGCACCTACGTCAACACGCGCCTGCATACCTGCATGCGCGTGCACGTACACCGGTAGCGCGCGCGCGCGCGCGCTCCGCGTCACAGCATCATCCCCCTCGTGACCGTGGATGAAAATTGTCTCACGAAAGAGGAGGAGCGTGGTGGTCGACTTTGCCGAAGAGAAACGAAAAACGATCCCTTCCGTGGGGCCCGCGGTCTTTTTTGTCCACTTCTCCTATTTCTCGAAGGAGTCAGAAAAGACGGTGCGCGCCTCCGAAGAAACAGGACACGGATACGCGCGCACGGGAACCGAGGGGGGGGGGGGGGAGGGGGGCGAGGCGGGGAGCGGCGGGGAGTGGCGGAGCAGAGAAAGAGGGAAACGGTGGTGGGGGAGGAAGAGGCGAGAGGCACGAAAATCAAATTACCAGAGCCGCGGGACTGGTGTCGTCCTATTAGTATTTACGGAGAAAATGTCAGGCCGATAAGCGATTCGCAAGGTTCGCGGTTCTACCGCACCTTCTCGACTCCCGCCTGCGTCGCTTACGTTACTTACGTTGCTTACATAATAAGCGATGAACTCTCGGCTAACTCTTCTCCTCGCCCTTCCCCACCTTCCCCCTTCCCGGCGTCCAAACGCCGCTGCCGCCCCTCCCCTCCGCCCCCTCCGCAGGCGCGAGCCGTTCGTCGCTCGTTTTCTCGCGGCGGTGTATGATCGCGATGCGACGGAGACGCGATCGAGCCTTCTCTCCTCATCGGGAGCACAAGAGGGAAAACGGCGTGGAACCGGAGGGAACAGAGAACGGGCAGGTCGTCGTTACGCCAGAGAATTTCTTCTGGCGATCCTCTTGGTCTTCGTGTACACGTCTCCTTCCTCTCCATCTCTCTCTCTCTCTCTCTCTCTCTCTCTCTCTCTCTCTCTCTCCTTCCATTTGTATACGATAAGTTTTGCGCAACTTGTTACGGAGTTAGTCCGCCCGACCAACATAACCTATTCCGCAATTGTCGCCACTCGGCAAGACGCGGTCGAGTTGTTTCAGTTCGAACCGATGCCCGAAAAGTGGTTGGATCGTTGGCGCAGGACGGGGGGGGGGGGGGGGGCAGAGTTTTTAAGTTTTGGATTGCGAAAGGAAGGGGATAGATAAGACGTGGAGAAGAACGCGGTGTCTAGCAACATCCTTTCTCTTCGAGCTCGAAGAAGCTGGTGAAAGACGCGAGCGAACCTTTAGGCGGCCGATCCTCCTCGCAGATTATTTCATAAGCGTTCCCGATACGGAAAAGTTCATCCGCTCTTACCGAGTGCAACGAGTTCGAGTTATTGCGCAAGCGATCCCAAGCGGAGGATTGCTCGCTCCTTCGCTGGCTAGCTTCGCCAGCTCGCTCGTTCGCGCGGTCATCCGCTTCTTCGCTTACCTCACACTCGGCCGTGTTCGGATTCTTCGGCACCGATGCATACGTAAGTACGCACGTCCGTTCGGAAGTCTGCCGGGGCAGACTACTTTTCGCAATTCGTGCGCCCTGCTATTCGGAGGACGCCAGTGTTACCGAAATGTGCAGGAGCGTGCCGCCGCTACTGGGTGCGTGCTGCCCTCTCGCGTGCTACAGCTCATCTAACAAGCTCCGCGCGTCGAGAAAGAAACGAACATATTTGCTTCGCGTTCTTTCATTTAATTGTCAGTGGTATTTGAGCGGTTTTGCTGGAGTTATCGAAATTTAAATAGTTTAATGCAGAACTGTTGGGAAGTATAAAAAGTTTATAAAGTAGGTATTGGTTTGTTATTGATTGGAAATATATTTATATTTTGTCAGTGACGATATGCTCTTCAGTCGCGGTCGAGTAACTACAGATCAGGGGGTAGTAGCAATCCCTGCTGCCTGAACTGATATTTTTGGCCACTCTTGGTACATTTTAAGCAGGTTTTTATTGATTTTTGTGTTTTCAGAAAATTCTCCGACAATAATATGTTAAGTATGCAGCCATATACTGTCTGTAGGTGCAGAATATATTAAATATACGGTATTTGTACAGAATATGGAGTATATATGTTTATAGTACTTGTGTGGATTGTAGAATATGCAGAAATTATGAAGCATATAGAGAATATGAAGTAGGCAGATATGCAGAAATTATGAAGAATGTGTAGAAATTATGAAAAATATGCAATAATTATGAAAAATATGCAGCATATACACAGAATATGAAGTACATATGCAGAATACACAGAAGTGTTGCAACACCCGGGAATTATTTATGATGTTTCCCACGGTCTTTATAAATAGCCTATAATCTAATCTAAGACGTATGTAATGTATAGTCCAAATTTCATTGGAATACGTTCAGCCGTTTAGGCGTGAAAGAAAAACAAACAAACAAAGAAACAGACGTTTAACTTTTATATATTAGTAGGGATGTAGTATTTATGTATGCTGAATATATAGTATACATAAAATATGCGGTATCAAAAAATGTGTTCAAAATTCTTAAATGTTAAAGGAATGGTTTCTACAAGTCCCATATGTATACCCCTACTCTATGAAGATATGTATTTTCATGAACGTGTATTATTATTACCTCTTCTTCGTACAGTGGTTTACACTTGGAACCATCCACCACCAATCCCTTTCTCTCTTCAGTTTTAAGATATAACGTATCTGCACTACCCCGTCGCAATAAATATGAGAATATGGAATATTTAGGGTTACTTGCATGAATGTAAAGAAAATCACACATCATCGGAAAATATCAATGAAGAATTAATACATCGACAGAAAGTAGCTCATGTTAAAAACCGTCCATTTATAAAATTAAAGGATTTCCTGAATTAATGAGCCTATTATTTATCAATCATTTTTCAATATTTTACGTTTGTTAAACATCAAGCCAGTTCGAAGATTATAATGGAAGAACGAAATGTATTGTTTCTAAAAATACAAGAATAAAATTTATATTTTAAACAAACTAAATGGAGTCGAGAAAGAATTTTAAACGATTACGAGAAAGATTCATTTTGATAAATAAAATCAGGAATAGATTAAAATCAGTAAAAGCCTATAAAATACTAAGTGTCTATCATCCTGCAATTGTTCAAGTTTCTGAAGCATAAAAAAAGGACAATTTATTCTGCACGTCTACATATTCAGAAACTTTGCCCAAAACATTAAATCTTTATATCAGCATAATTTGTAGAATGTTTCTGCATTAGTTAGTTCAGTTTGTTAAAGTAATAATTTGCCCCTCGTTTAGTAGATCAAAAAGGAATTATCCATTTTGCTGCCAAAAACGCAAAATAATATTTCTTACAATGCAAATTAGATTTAGTAGTTTTGCATACTGGTTTAGCGGTTTTATATTATTATAAAGAACCTGTTCGTTGTCACACTTGATAATATGATTCATCAGCAGCTTATTATTCCTCAGCCGAATTAATAAACAGGAAATTATGAGATGGTTTCGTTCTCTGTCATCGAATAATTTCTGAGAAACATGCTTATCCAATTCCATCAGTTTCCTTATTGCATGAGCATGCCCCCTAAGTTCGAGTTTCTGATGCTATCAGACTGTTCCCTATCCCTGTACAGATTTCAGATGGATCTGATTCAATTTGTCTGATTTGCTCTTCACAGAACTCTGCAAACACAAATATTTGACGTATGCACATTTGGGCCTTCCTGCGCCGTTTCTCGTTGAAATTTGAATTTCCAAAGCAAAGTAGAGCAAATGCAATTATCTCTCATAGTTACAACCGAAACTCTTTTAACGCTTTTTGTGCAATGTGGGTCACTGGTGGTCCACCATATCAATCATAAAAAAGACTTTAAAATAAAGGAAAAAGGAGGCTCAAACTGCAAAGACTTTAATGCAACTTTAATTTCCTTATAAGTGAATATTGCAAGTCTCCCGAGATCCTTAAATTTTTGCACTTGCTTATTAAGGGCAACCGCGTGTTAGCATAAGGGCTTTGGATTAAATAATTCGAATACAGGTTTCGATACATTATTTATTGAATAGTGAGGAGTGAAAATCTCCGTTAAAAGTAAGGTAAACTGCATTACGTAAATGACTGATAAGGCTGACAAAGGTAAGGAAGCACGTGTGGGTGTTAGAATATTTTAATTCCGTATCCAGGAGACAGGAAATCGTGTAGAGAAATTATGCAACCTTTAGGAAAGGATTGTGTAGCTGGAATAATCAGAAAGCATTTAACTAATTTCGCTGTGGAAGGCAATAATTTATCTTCATTTCATCTCCACCATTTTGGTGCAAAAAGTATTTGCAACACTCGAATACTTATGACTATTCAAATATTAAATATTAATATTTTTAAAGATTTTTTTTCAATAAATACCACATATAATTAAATAAATCTTTTTCGAATTTGTTAAGCTACTCTTATATTATACAAAAAAATTTAAAATGATTATTTTTAATTTGTTGCAAATATTTTTTCCCGGCTCAGGCTTATCTGAAATAAAAAATTTGAAAAGATTCTTAATCTGTATGTGTGTCGCTGTCGCCCGTAGCTCAATTAATAATTTTTGTCGAAAAAGATCTTTCTCGGGGAACATTCGAGAAACCACTCTTTCGGGGAACTTTTTCTTTCAAACCGGCGCCATTTTAATTTCTCAACAAAGATTGTTAATTGAGCTACGGGCGATAGCGACACTCGTACAGATTAAGAATCTTTTCGCATTTATTATTTCAGATAAGCCTGAGCCGGGAAATTTTTCGTAGGTGTCACCATGACGTTAGAAAAAATGTTTGAAACAAATTAAAAAAATCCTTTTAATTTTTTTCATATAATATAAGAGTAGCTTAATAAATCCCAAAAAGATTTATTCCATTAGTTGGTGTATTTATTGAAAAAAAATATTTAAATATAGCTTCATTTTTCGGCCGATCGAAGTAGAATGACCCATTAAATACCAAACAGTCCTAATTCTAATCTGAACTTGAAACTACTAGTAAGTACCTACGTAGTAGGAGCAACTATATAGTAGGAAGTCTACCTAGAACTGTTGTTAAACTGGAACTCAGCTCAAACAGGACGTCACAGACAATTTTTAAAACCTCTTCAAGCAGGAATAAGCATAACACAGCAGAGCCACCTTTAAGATTTTATTCCCAAAGGACCATTCACTCTGAAGCGAGGATTGCGCAGGTGGCGAATGTCACACGAAGGACCCCCGAAAAAAAGAAATTTCTATCAAGCGCAAAAATCACGCGAAAAAAATCACGATTTCAACTTTAAACAGCCGCCATTTTGTTTTAAATTAATATTTCGGAAAATTCTCTCCGCCAACCTGAAGATACATTGATATACTATCGAAATCTTTTTTGTTTTTTGATTTTAGATAATCTGGTTCCGAATGGCAGTGCCCACCGCGAAACCAAATTTTTAAAAATGCTTCTTGTATGTCGGATGTTACTTTATTATAGACGTAAATATTTTTCCACGAAAAAATTACCAAATGTTCTTTAAATGTTGCTCTTTTAAGCGCAAAAAGTTCTGTAAGAATATGTGCTTCCGCTTTTTAAAAAAAAATTCACAAACATTCGCCTCTTTTCGGCCGCCTGACTAGGTATAACCCCTTAACTACAACAATAAAGTTGACGCACTGCAGATCCCATCTCGTCATTTCCGTCAACATTCCACCTTCGAACCATTCCTCCGGCCGGCTCCGAATGTCGCGCCGACTGCAGACTTGCGAAGCATTATTTTCTAACACCGGCAGCCCCGAGCTACGCGTCCCAAGCTCGCAAGTGTCCCAACAGAGGCGCGTGTCCCAACCGCCGCGGCAGATCGAGGAAATTTTGATTAGCTTTCGCGGTTACATGCCCGTTATGTAAACTCCGGCCGATTAGCATTCGCTCGGTGACCGAATCGGCGGTAAAATGTTAAAAACCGACGGGTGTATCGGGCCCCGTAACTCGTTGGTAATCTTTGGCAGAAGGCCCCCGTACGGCCGATTGCTAATCGCGCCTCCTGAGAAATTCAAGCGGATCTACCTCGATCACGTAGAGGCGATTTCAAAAACGGGACACGTTGTCGCGGGCATACTCACGCCCATGCGCGCACCTACGTGATCGGGTTTCGTTTTCCGCGGCCTCGCGTACGCGGAAGAATTATTCCCAAAGGGCTCACCGCTTCTGCGTTATCCCGGAAAAGGCGTGCGCGTCCACGCGGCCGCTCGGCCGTTACGAGCATTCCTCCGGCGACCAATTCCAATGACGCGGCGTAAGGTAGGACATCGACCGATACCTTGTCATGCGCGTCATTTCTGGTACGTTCGGCTAAGAAACGTCGCCTCAGCCGCTGCGAACTCGCGACGGCCAGTGGCTTAAGGGTGCTAGGCAGTCGTTCCATGTCTGAAACGAAGCATTTCTGTTTCAATTAATTACAAAGAAACAAATTGAAACCGAGACTTGTTCTTAGGCTTCATAAGCTTTGAAAAATAATTTTTGTTTACTTAGTCAAAAATATGCATTATATATGAACGCTACAGATGGATCATTAAAGCAGGGACTTAATACCGGTATAATGCTCATACCGGTATTTCGCCAATACAGCTATACCGAAACCGATATCATACCGAAAGAGATAAATACCGAAACCGATATCATACCGAAAAAGATAAATACCGAAAACAATCGGTTTTCGGAATTACCGGTAACCGAAATAAATACCGGTATTTTTTCGGTATTCTTCTCGGTGAACACCGAAACCTACCATGTTACTGAAAAGAATACCGAAAAAATACCGGTATTTATTTCGGTTACCGGTAACCTTTTGTTTTCGGTATTTATCTATTTCGGTATGATATCGGTTTCGGTATAGCGAAATACCGGTATGAGCGTTATACCGGTATTGAGTCTCAGACGAAGATACAACCGAAAAATACCGGTATAATACCGGTATTTTACGTACCGGTAGGAGTCCCTGCATTAAAGAGGCTTTTTAAAACAGCTTCTATTGTTTTGTAGTGCTAACTCAAAAACGGAGGTTCCAATCGATTCGAAACCGGACCTAAATTGAAGTTAATGAAAACTCTTGGTCTTTATAAAAATAAACTAATACCTCATCTTTTGCGGCTCGACGGGTAAAGCCTCATCAATGGGGGTTTAGTTTACCTTTTATATATACCAAAGAAAAAGTCGCAGTTTCAATTTGCTTGTTTGCAATTAATTGATACAGAAATGTTTCATTTTAGACAGGAACGACTGCCTAGTACCTTTAACTTTATACAGAGTGCTTCACGTAACTTCATCACCTGACAATATTTCAATGACAATTAATATTGTTGCCGATAAAAGTTGCATAGATCTGTGGGTACCGGGGTATAGTAACAATAGATGTATTCTGTTCGGCGAGGTTAATAAGATGGGGAATTTTTTTTTTTTTTTTTTTTTTTTTTTTTTTTTTTTTTTTTTTTTTTTAGTGGATCTTTATCAGATAAGCTGACGAATAAAATATTGCATTCCATTAAAAAACCCATTAAGGGAAATTACATATAGAACGCTAAGGATAAGCTGATCTTTGCGAATTTATTGCACCGAAACTATGAAATAAATCATTATGAAACTTTCAGTAGGTACTTTATATTTATCTTTCAAAGTTACAAAAAAATTATTTTATTAAAAATGTCGCCTGCAGATGTCGCTGTTGAGGAAAGTTGCAGCAGCCTAAAATAAAATGGCGAGCACGATTGAAAAGAATACACGCAACATTTTAATAAACATAGATAGGAAAATCAATCCTGTCAGAGTTAGTAGCAATTTTCTGTGTCACTAATGCAAATGATTTGTTCGTCTAACACGATTGATTTTCCGGCTCAGGCTGATTAAGAACTTTTACTCGGCGCAGTGGTGCTATCTATCCTGTGAATCCTGAACCCTTTCTAGGAACACCCTGTAGATATGTAGCAACTCAACAAGTTTGGCACATAGGCAATGTTCCCAAATTTTGCAACAGACCCAAAGAGCTGCTCCGCCATATCTTTGGGGAATAAACACCGCGATCGATTCACAGCTGATAACTACCATCTTCGAGCATTGGGCTCAACCTTGCTTACGAGGATAAGAAGATAGGGGAAACGCTTTATCTAACCGCAATCGCTGACGTCCAGCGTACGCAGCGCTGTTGCGCTCGCAGAATGCTCCCAGTGGAGCCGTTTGCACGGTCTCAACACTGGTGAGCCAGCTCGAGACACTGGTCTCGCTAGGTCCCGTCCTGAGAACATGCTCTCGGGGGTTTAAAGCGCCCATGGAGGCAGACCCCGGGGCTGAGGGTGCACCAGGGTTAGGTGCTCGAGAAATGAACATTTTGCAACTTATTTTGAATTTTTTTATCCTTTACTCAAAAAAATAATAAAAACGTTCTATTACTATATGAGTTGTTTGTCTTTTTTTAAAGTGGCCTAAGTCTACCTTTTCTTGTTTCGAGACATCGACTAGCTTCAACTCATTTTTTTTTTGAAAATTTGATTTATACTTTTTTTTTTAAGAAATTAGATTTATCTAACAATAAGAAACATCGTTTTTACATCGTGTTTGGAAGTGAATTTGTTGGCTAGTTATTTTTTAACCACTCTTTGTAACACATTCTTTTAAGCTCATACATATATAGCCGTAGGAATATTGGAAAGTTTTCTTAAATAAAAAATTGGAAATATCTCGCAAAGTATTAGTCTGTGAAATAAGTTCCTCAACTACTTTTATACGCGGAATTTCTGGTAAAGAATTTATTATTGTCAAATAACACACATGGTTTTATACAGAAAGGAGATGTAATTGCATATTGGTGTTGCATCGTTGCACTGAATATATTTAATATATTTAATTATATAAATATATTTTCCTATTTTATTAATAACATAATGAAGATCTGGAACAGTGGTGGCGAACCTATGCCCCGCGGGTCAGACACCGACCCACAAAGGCTTGTTAAATGACCCACGCGTTGATTTTTATATCATAAAAGAGAGAACAGACAATCGAAAATATTAAAAAATTAAAGTATGACAAATTATTCTGTTAACAAATTTTCGGTGTTTCCAAATTATTGGTACTAGGGATTGCAAACCGGTAAATCGGTAAATCGGTTTGAAGTTTTTTTTCACTGATAACTTAGTAGATATCGACGGAATTATGCGCTACATATGTGCGTTACATTGCTTTACATACAATTTTTACCGGTAATTCGTGACATTTTTACCGGTAATTCAATAAATTATGTATTTCTCGCGATTTACCGGTAAATCGATTTATCGGTAAATATCGGGAAATACATAATTTATCGAATTACCGGTAAAAATGTCACGAATTACCGGTAAAAATTGTATGTATAGCAATGTAACGCACATATGTAGCGCATAATTCCGTCGATATCTACTAAGTTATCAGTGAAAAAAAACTTCAAACCGATTTACCGATTTACCGGTTTGCAATCCCTAATTGGTACCCCCTTTACCACCCCTCCCCCCCCCTTTCAAAGTAACGCCACTGACTTAGTGACCCACGGGCTAGTACTAAAAAAAAATAATAAACAAAATTTGACCCACTTCTCAAAAAGGTTCGCCATCACTCATCTAGCCTATGAAACAATTAGAACTCCGGATAGTCTACGAACCATAAAATCGCAGCTCGCTTGATCGAAGCCCCATTGTTATCTATGTTCCAGGGAAACGCGACCTCGTCGAAACTTGGAACATTTCATGGATTCATCAAAGTTTGGACTAACCGGTTCCGCGTTCTTCCTCGTAATTGCGTCAGACGTTACTAAATACCCGAGAGGAGTATTCTCGATTGCAACAGGTGCAGGAGCGATAGAAGCGCATGCAGCGCGCGGTACACCCAGCGATTCCTTTCGGAATATCTTCCACCCGCTAAGCGTTCAGGCATTACATTTTCTAAGATCCACGAATCCTCAAAGAAAGAATTCAGTCAAAACTGCTTTCTCTTCAACAATTCTTACATTTTCCGAGAAAAGAGGTCTTCCACCACTTCGTCCGATGTCTGCGAGTCCGAAGAATACTTCGAACCCAAAATCCTCCGAGACCAAAGACTATGACGCAAGGAATTAATTCCACGCTTTCCGTCCATCTTCTCAATCAGACCCCTCGCAGCGGGACACCCTGTATACACCCTTCGCGAAACTTCACGCTCGCTTTCCGCTCGCAGTTTCCTTCGGTCTCTCCTGTCTCTCCAACGCGAGTCGCGAAACGGAGAATATAATCGAGCAGGGGCCGGAGAAAATTTCTTTGACCCAAGCGACGAGAACCGGCTCAGACCTGCGTGCGCCTTCCATCGCGCGAGTCGCGCTTTCCTCGTGACATAATATTATTTAACCCAGAATAATGCCGCGTACGTAGCTTGCGTAACGATAGAATCCGCGTGCCTGCGATCCGCGACACGGCTGCGAGCGCCGGGGCTGGTTCTTTTATTACATAAAACCACCGGCGAGCGCCTCCAGGACAGAAAGTTCTGTTCGTGGAGAGCTGTAGAGGGGAGAGCGGCGGCAATCGACGTTTTCGAACGGCCGGGCTTCCGTTCGCCGAATCGTGGCGACCGATGCGCGACAAAACAGCGTCGAAACGGCAGATAATGCTATGCAGAGTGCGACGTTTAAGTCCTCCTGTGTAGCCATTGGTATTCCGGAGAGGATTGCGCGCACGCTCGCGCGCCTCCTCCCCGGTGGACGGAGCGGCCGAGGAAAAGTTGGAGAACGTCGTGCCGGTTGCATCGCTAACATGACTCCTCCGTGAGCACCCGCGACTCCTCGCCAGGCCTCGCGATCTCGCGATTCGGCCCTAAAGGTCGGCGAGAAACCGCGGAGATGCGCTCTCTTACGTAACCGGCCGCGCTGCGTCTTCTTCCCTTTTACCTCGCCCGCCGCCGCGCCGCTTCCTCGGCAGACGAGACTCGCTGCTCGCCAGGCCTCGAAAGCCGCCGGAGGACTATGCAGATTTCTACGCGGACCAGTTCTCTTTTAGCACGATCCACCGATCATGGGAGCAGTTATGCGTCGATGAAGGGGGAGGTTCTGGGTGATAGGACGTCTGTCGAGAGATCTACGGGGGTGCTCGTGTTACGATAGGTAGGTGTCAGGTGTGGGGAAAAGTGGCAGAGGAGAAAGTTCTGCTACTTTCTGGAAGCGACAGGATTTGTAATAAATGGCGAAGAACGAAACTAGTGTTTTTTTTTTTTTTTTTTTTTTTTTTTTTTTTAGGAAGGTGTAGGGTAAAGAGTACAATGGTTGGCCACTTAAGGGGACCTTCCGGTCTAGAGCCCCAAAAAATAGGTAATTTTTAGGAATTAATTAAAGGAAAATTACTACTAATAATTTAATGGAACTTTTTGCATTGTATTAAGGATGTCTTAAGTTATAGAAATATATTTTTTGTTTTATAATTAATTATTGCAGACGGCCCTGGGGAGTCGTTAAAGTCAAGGCGTCAAAAAATTGATCCAAATCGGCGGGACCTGTATCTCCAAAAGTTATTATCCGATTCGACTGAAACTTATTTTATTTTGAAGATTATACTTCTGGCTAAGGGGGGAACTAGAAAAAAATTAAAAAAATTACATTTTTTTTAGAAAATAACGACACTTGAAGTTTGAAATCACTTTTCCCTGTACTTTTCGTCCTTTCAACGCCTTTAAAAATTATAAATTTTCAATTTTTTGTAATTTTTCTAGTTCCCCCCCTAGCCAGAAGTATATTCTTCAAAATAAAAAAAGGTTCAATCGAATCGGATAATAACTTTTGGAGATACAGGTCCCACCGTTTTGAGAACACTGTTTCGAGAAAAACGCGTTTAAAGGTTTACGTGAGCGCCGAGTGCCCGGTTGTTGCCCATGCATTTGCCGCTACTCAAATGCCTATAACTTCTGGAATTTTACGAATTTCAACAAATCCTTTTAAACACGTATTCCTAAAAGGTTGAACATTCGAAAAATGAAATAAAAAAAAATCGACTTTTAGACCGGAAGGTCCCCTTAAGTAAGAGTGTCACATAAATAATGAATTATAAGTGTGAATTTAGTAAATTTGCATTGGAAATCAATATAAATAAGTAAAAAAAAGTCCTAATAATCTCAAAATAAATGGAGTTTATTTAAAAAAAAAGCAAGAATTTATAAAATATACAAAAAATGTGTTGACTACGAAAAAATATAGTTATTGGCATGGTCACGACAGTAGTTGTCCGATCGGTTCGACAGTGATTGGCCGCTATTTGACACATAATATAACCTAAAAGAAAATGTTATATGATTTGATGATAGAAATGGGATTAAAATTAATCAATAAAAAATGGATATATCTTATGTCTTTTGGCATATTTTATAGTGGGGTAATTCAGTTCTACTAAAAAATTCAAAATTTTTACAATTTATCTACTAGGAAAGCACAATTTAAATTTTAACTTCAATTTACTTAAATAAATTCTGTAATCAAATTAAATTTGAATAATCTAATTAATTCAATCAAATTTCATTTTTAATTCCAATTTAATTAAATAAATTTAATAATCAAATTGAATTTGAATACACCAATTAAAATTCAAATCACAGGAAACTTAAAATATAACTATACAATGTAACATACCTAATTGTACTTCTTCTTTTTATTTAATTATACTATAATTATATAAATGTTGAATCTTTCTTACAAATGACCGTTTCAGTACCGCTAATGAATAGGGGGCCAATAACCGTTTTACCGTTACTAAGGTTATAAAACAATCATCGGCCGCCCGGCCAATTATTGCCATTCAACATTATTCATATGATAGTTGTTGGCCCCCTGTATTTTTCATAATATATGTATAATTTTAACAAATAAATAATTCTTTTATAAAGTTTCAACTTTTATTTATCGATATATACCGAATATGAGAGATATACATATCATAAATACATTAAACTATTCGTAAACTTTTAACTGTACTCTTATGGTTTTTTGATTAAATGGCTGTAATTTCCAAGGTTCAAAGTCGAGTCATCCTATTTGCTTTTATATATAATCACAGTATATAGTGAGTGGAGAAATGTTGATTACATCCGAAGCAAGAAAGTACAAGGAATATGAATATGTTCATTAAAAAAGGCATAACATTGGTATTTCTTTATATTCATTTATTTCTCAAAATATGGCCAATCATTGTCAGGTGGCCAACCACTGTACTCTTTACCCTATTTGTTTTCTTCCCTTGAGGCAAAGGGATTGGAAATTTTTTCTGCGGGAAGACAGCTCCGAGGGTATTCATTCTTGGAAAACTAATAAAAACAGTGTTAATAAAATGGTTTTTATATATATGTTCAAAGTGTTTTGTCTACTTAAAATGTACACATTGCCACAGCAATGGGCACTGTTTCCAAGCAAAAATATTTTTCTTTATGGTAGGGTGAATTTTCAAAATTTGGGGCTGCCCCTCTTTTTCTACCAAATTGTATGAAAATCCACTTGTCTCGGACAAATGATTATTATTTTATAAAATTATGTATCGGTAGAAAGTTTATGGTGAAATGTGCTCCCTTCTTTCACCAAACCCAGATCCGGTGCCAGTGCTACACTGCTCTCCTGAGTTAGAATGTCCTATCTAGCATTTTACCATTTTTCAAGAAATGTTGAAATATTTGTTTATTTCTTTACCAGGACGGCGCACAGTGGGTTGAAATCCCAGAAACATGGTAAAAATATGAAGGTAATCTTTGATATTTACAAAAATGAGTATACTAAAGTTTTCGCGGTCGCTGATTACGAATCTGAACTCAAAATGGCAAAAAACAAAATGGCGGATCCAATATGGCGGACGCGTATACCCAAAAAATATCAGATTTGGTCTAAACTTGGTATTCTAGAGTTTCCGAGGTCGCGGAGTACGAATCTCAAGTCAAAATGGCAAAAAAAAAAAATATCAGGGAATATCAAGATGGGTCAATTTATGTATTAAAAAATATATGGTTCCATTTAAAAAAACCACCACTACCGTCGTGGAAACATGTGTTAATTAAATATCTCGTTACAACAATAGTATTAGGATTCACATCTGAAAATAACAACAGATATAAATATTTCAATTAACAGTGTTTGCAAAAAGAAATTATTTTCATGGACTGGGAACCGTTTTGAATAAACTGAAATTTTAGGGATTGGAGCAAAAACGAGCAAAATCTGAAAGTTAATCTCAGTTCTTTAATAATCAGAGATGATAAGTGTGCAAACAAAAATGCTTGATCGGACTTGGAAGTTAACTAAATGTTTATTTGTTTTTGTAGATCAGCTATGGTAATTAAGGTTATACGAGGCAATTTTGAATTAAACATTATGAAGGTATTATTGCTTGCCGCAAACGTATAGCAACAAAAAGTAATTAAATAAACACCTGAAATTTACGTCTTTATCGCGAAACAGAAGTTTAAAACACAGAAAACACAAAAAATAGCTACACAAAATCGTTTGATAAATCGCTTGGAATAAACGTGTAACGGAGTTCCTACAGCTAACTGTTTTTGACCGACTCGGGTAAGGAAGAAAGAGTTGTAGAAGGCTGTGGATATACGTTTTATTATGCGCACATATTTCAACTATACCAGGGATAAAAAATCAGATATTTAAACATTCTTTTGTATTTCGATTTTTCGCCAACTTTTGGGGTCTCCTACCCCACTGTGCGGCGCAAAGAAAATAATAAAACTTCAGTTTTCGCGGATGTTTCGAGATGCTAGATAGGACCTTTTAACTAAGGAGGGCTGTATATAGCATCGTTATAACTTGGGAGTGGATTATCGGATCTGCCTAACTATTTTTTTTTACATTCAATTCTATCAAATCGTGGAGCTGTCTCCTTTTTGCAGCAAAGTCTTCAATTATTAAATCTTCGCGAAAATTTAACTAACCACCCATACGTGGTCATCTGATCGATTGTCGGCGTACTGAGGTCCCAAGATATCAGTCAATACAATTTATTTACACCACAATATATGTAAATCCTACCACTATAGGAATTACTATACAGCAGTGCCGTCTTAACATAGAGGCGAAAGAGGCCCCCGGAGTTCAGGGGGCGCCTGAAAAATTGGAAGATTAAAAAAAATAGGGTTGTAAAAGCTAGAAAAGAATTGGAAATGGGCCCTCCAACTGTGACGGAAAGAAAATAACGAATGGTTACACGAAAATTTAGATCTTAAAATGGGGTCCTTTTCTCGTGGAATGCACCCCACGTTTAATCCTATTTATTTAATTGTCTTAATACTTATTCACTTCGCTTTTGATTTTGTTTAATTTAGAATAATTTAGGGGGCCCCGCATGGAGCTCGCCCCAGGGTCCCCGAAAATGATAAGACGGCACTGCTCTACAGTGGGGTATCCTATAACGAATAAACAAATGCTCTAAGGTAAATGTCCCTATTTCTGCTCATGTCCCCATTTCTGCTCATTTTTGAAAAACTTTTAAAACGGGAGTCACTATTGGTATTCGACAATTGGGCAGTAAAACTTCTTATTTAATAACAAAACAAATACCGTATTGTGCTCTAGATTTAGATTCCTTTACCATTTTTAATTTTTTAAGTAGAAAACAGGTGAGCAGGTTTAGGGCCAAGTGAATCACCGTCATGTCCGCATTTCTACTCACCAAAATTTTAGTAACATAACCTCACAATTCAACGTATGCTGTAACCTCTATTTCTATTCGCAGGCATTTTAATTTTTGTTCGTCATTATTTTATGCTTCACTGTTGTGTTTTAAAACCTCTCCATAAAAGATGTAACTGATTTTAACCTGAAAAGGCAACATATTATGTGAGCAGAAATTGGTACAAATGGCGAGTAAAAATACGTACATCGCTATTTTTCGTGAGCAGAAATACGGACATTTAGTGCATTGTATTTAATTACAAATTACTAGTAGTTAAACATCTTGAAATATTTGTCTTCAATAGTTTTCGAATTGGTTGATTTATTATTAAAGAATTAATCAATTACTCTGCAACTTTTGATCACAAACAAATTTTTTACATCTTCTTTATGACGAGTAACCTCTTAAATGAGCAGAATTTGGGACATTCACCTTACCTCCCACACAGCACCATAACATTGCAGCAACGTCTTTGCAATGATGCGGTGCAAGATGGCAATGTTGCAACATAACATTGCAGAGACGTTGCAGGTTCAGTCCTATGTCCGCCTTCGCAATATTGCAGGTGTGTATTTTTGCAAAGTTGCGGCAAACTTACGAATATGTAGTCCTGCAACGTTCCGGCAATGATTCTGCAACGAAACGGCAAAATTGTGGCAATGATCCTGCAACTCTTCGGCAATATTGCGGTGCCTATCCAGTTAAATGAAACACGCCGTAGAATCCACTCGACGTCATGTACATATTTCGAAAAATTTTGACAAAGTCATAGTTGCTTCAGAATATTGTTGTAATGTTTCCACAAGTTTTCACGACAGTATTGCACGACTGATGTGCGCGCAATATTGCAGAAATATTGTAGGACCGTTGCCACTGGAACATTGCACGTCGATGTGCGCGCAATATTGCAGAAATATTGTAGGATCGTTGCCAATGGAACATTGCACGACGATGTGCGCCCAATATTGCAGAAATATTGTAGGACTGTTGCCACTGGAACATTGCACGACGATGTGGGCGCAATATTGCAGCAATATTGCAGGATCGTTGCCAATGGAACATTGCACGGCAACGAAATGGCAATATTGCTGCAATATTGTACCATCGTTGCCAACGGAACATTGCACGGCAACGAAATGGCAATATTGCTGCAATATTGTAGGATCATTGCCACTCCAATAATGCACGTCAATATTGCAGGAACGTTCCTACAATATTGCAATGCAACCTGCAACAACGTAATATTGCAGCAACGTCCCTGCAATACTGCTGCAACGAGGTGTGCTGTATGGGCTAAGGAACAGTTTTTCTCATTCATGTAGATTAAGAATCTCTTTTCCTTTTTGTGTTTCGGATAACCCTTATAGTACTTTTCGCCAACGCCAGGGCCACACGATTATTTTTCAACGCTCAAGGTACAATAAAACAGGCTGCCAAACCTCAAATTAATTTGTCCAACCGTTTCTGTATAATAAATTCACAAAGAATTACCTATTTTTCGGCCCAACGAGACGCAATCCTCCCTTAAATAAACAAGGTCCTCCAACGAATCAATTGGTTATAGGACACCCCGATGTACTAGTTTGCGGACCAAAGAAACAGAGCACCTCAAGCGCGGTTAGTCTGCAGACTTATATCTCCTAAAACCTTCCTGTTCATTTTATGAGTTCCACTAATTACTAAAGTGTGCTAAACCCTCTGACTCTGAAGCACCCTATACCCGAATATCGCGGAGTCAAGTTGCTCGGCAATCTGTCAAAAATTCCACTTTTTGCTTACCCCTATGCATCGACATTTCGAAACAACCATTACTTTAAACAGGCCGACCGATTCGACAACCTCCTACGTTCCAGCGATGTGACATTTAATCCTCTTTCCTGGAAGGCGCCCGGCCCCGCTGAAGATCAGCAGTTTCAGCTGCCTGCGATCAACTAAAGTATCGTTCTTTTTGTACGTTTAAAAGCGCATTGAACAGGGGTTTCACTTTAGCAACTTTCAGCGAAGCGTACGCTACATAATTTCCGATTTACAGCATCTATCGCGGTGACGCAACACGCGCGGACGACTTCGCGAGAGGCTCTCTCAACCGCTCCTGCAATTATCTTGACGCAACAGCTAGAGACGGTCGGATTCGCTTTCTCTCATCTTTCTAACGCTGGTCGCATCTTTCGACAGCCATCGATGTAACATCCGCCGGCTGGCTGTTAGCGCACGGTGTCATCTGCGTTAACAATCATGCAAATATGAATTAATTAGGGGCGCGCTCTCGGCTTCCCGGTAGATTCCTTTTCTCACGAGGTGGTTGCGCGAGCTTCGGCCTCGTGGACTTGTGGCTGAAATTTCGTGCGGTTAGTCCACGCCACGTACAGCAACGCGTTAAATAACGAGACGTTTTATTTGCCCGAGGGAAAACAATTTAAATAAGTAATCGGAGGAGTAATGAGAAATACGGGCCATATTCGTATGGCGCGAGAGATGGGATTGATTGAGACGGATACGGAAAATATATTAGTGTAATGCCAGAAATTAATTTGTTGATAAAAGTTTTATAGAAAGCACACGTTGACGTGTCGAATGAAAGCGCGTCGTGCTTGGCAATCTGTAATAGGGTAAATCCGGGAGACGCGGTCGGGCCGGAGAGTTGGTCGTGTCGCTATATTTCAGAGTCTATACGTAAAAATGCATTAAAGTGCAGGCCAATTACTTCTCTAGAAGCCAAATAGTTGAATGAATAGCGTTATTTCGCTTCCTTCTGTGGTATTCTGGATTTATAGGCTATAAAAGGTAAATTGATGTTACATTTAACCTCTTTTGTCAAACAGCGGTTGTACAGAATCGTATTTAAAATATACTTCTAAGTGTATTTTCCTTTAATGTTTGGAATAATAAGATAGTAGAGACATTGAGGAACAATGCAGCCAAAGTGTTTGGCCATATTAACTCTTCCTCTCAAAGCTAACGAGAAGACCATGTCTCGCTGCAGAAAGGTGAGATGGTCGAGTTATGATTTTTTTATTATTTTTGTTTATTTTTTTATTTTTTATTATTATTTTATTATTATTTTTGTTTATTTAGTTTATTTATTCACTTTTGTATTCATTTGCCTTGCTAATCGCCAGTAGGTAATTCACTTTTTCTTTGATGTGTTCTTTACTTGTTTAGCGTAAACAAATTAAATATCAATGAATCCGTAGTTGTATTCACTCATAAATAATTTTGCTTTATCCTTTGTTAATTTTCCATTAATAATTATGTGAGTGGTCTCTGCCAACGACGAAAACCATTTCTCCCGGCACCTCCCGGGGGAGGTGGTCAGATGTCATGACTTCAGTTTTCAACCCGATTTACAGTAAATATTGTTTTAAAGCAAATATCGACCAGTTTTTCTGAATCGGCATAAAATTCTGAACATATTAGGTTTGTTCTGATAAAATAAGTAATATCTATATTAGTTTTAATAGCCATTTTATATTAGGTCGACCGCGTGTCCCGGATTTACCCTACACATTGTTATTTGGAGTTGCAAGATATATGGATCTGCTTGCTATAAGGCGAACGTCAAATAATGAAATTCAAATCATAGAGATAGTTCGAAGATAACTCCTATTTGTACAGATGCGTGAAATTGTAATTATGTTTCCGAGTAAGCGATCCTTGTTATTCAGCAGACATATCAATGTCGGAGTTTGAGAAAATTGAGTAATAAAGAGGAGGTGCTATGTATGTATATGTGTGGGTACCACATTAACCATTTTCTAACTGATTGCGAGCACAGTAGTATGTCATTCGTAAATGTGAGGTACCTTCTAAATAATTACTTAATATCTTCACTTTTTATGTAGCTCCTCATATATGAACAAAATTTAAATTAAATTACATTGGAAACGTGGCTGAAAATGTACAATGCCACGAGACACGTTGTTGGTCTTACAAGTCGGGGCTCGAATCGTGGCGAAAATAAAGACATCATTCATCTTTGCATTGCAAAATTTTAAAAAGTGTTCCGGCCTTGAACGTGTTAAAGCAGTAATGTCCAAAAGATATGCTAATCACGTTCCATGACACCCCTTGCCATGGGCGTCCGGAGGGGGTGCAAAAGGGGCAGTTGCTGCCCCTGGCTTTTGCGAAAAAATCGCTTATTTTTCAAAACTGATCTTTATTAAGTTTACATTAAAACAGGGAATTTTAAATTTCGGTTTTAAATTTTTAATTTAAATGGGCACTATAAAATAGGTTAAAGATAATCGTTAATATCGTTAAGATACTGTTGAGGCGATTGGATGTAACGCATTAATTTTATTGTAATAACATCATTCAAAATCTATTTATTTTTATTAAAACTTATTACAGACAATATAACAGTGTATACCTACTTTGTTTGTAACCTCGTTCTTCTGTCTGAAAGCGTTTGTCCTGTTTCGGAAAATAATCATTCACTTACCACAGAAGGCGGCAGTATCGATAAATGTTTGATAGCCATAGTGCAAGGTTTTGGGAAATTTATTGCACCTTCTACATTCCGCCACGTGACTGGGTCACGCTTTCTATTTATTATGTGCGCATTTCAAATATCTGTAAAAGTGAAAACATTAGAATATATTACTCGGTGTATTTATACACTTTGTACATAGGTCCTCGAAATTATATCGTTTAAAAATATTTACCCTTTTAACTCATATCTCACTGATGCAGAATCGTAATCAATGTTAGATTATATATTTCTAATTTTTTGTCAAAGTCTGCCCAAATGCCGTTATCGATTCAGACACTCTGGATTCCATTCATTGAAATTTTATAGTTATATTAGAATAATATAAAATTATTTAAATAGCCGTTTAAAGATGTCGAAGCACATCGTACGTATGCAATTTCTATAGATTTGATACCCGACGCATATCGAGATATCGCCTTCGATTCGAAGAAAGTACAAAATACAAATTCAAGTACTGATTACAACTTTGCAATAATAAAATACGACTTGAAAGTTTAAATATATTTTATAACGCGACTGTGTTAAACATATAATTTACGATATACATATAAACATACAAATTTTTTCAGATAAAAGAACAATATTACAGCCAAAACACGCTGATATGTTGCCTGCAATAAGTTAAAATAAAAATAAATAGATTTTGAATCCTGGACGTCCGCAGGACGCAGTTGCCTCTAAAAAAATCGCATATTTTCAAAAGTAACCTTTATCAAGTTTATTCTAAAAAAAGTGAATATTTTTAAATTTCAATGTTAAATTTTGAATAAAATTGGCGCTACAAAATCGGTTCGAACAAGCAACCAATCGTCGCCCGTCGACTTGACTGTTTCTCAAAGTTGTCCCCTCCGCCAGGAAAAAAGTCTTCAGATGCCCCTGTTTCGAATGACTTTATTAATGCGTTACATTCTACCTCGGTCGCTTCCATTCGCCCTAACGATATCTTAACCGCATTATCGATACATCGAAATACCGATAACGACTTTATCGACAGTCACACCCAGTCCTCACCCGTCCGATCACCCGATGCATACTTCCAGCCCGTGCAAAGAGGTGCACAGAGAATCGTCGGTTCCTGAGGAATCAGGTGAGTCAGCTCCCGTCCGCTGAGCAGTTCATATACGCCTCGGAGAGTAATTTCTTTGGCACGCGATACAGAGTGGAATCGGTCTTAAAGCGGCCGATCGGGAGTAACAGGGCCCAAGCAAGGTAGGAATGCAAAGCGGGTACGGTCTCGGTACAACACAGTACATAAGCCGGATGGGTTCGTCTCGTGTTCTAAGTATTACAACAGTGATGCCCACGTGTCGGGACTGCCGATTCGGATAGTTGCGCGCGACGAGCATCCTCGTCCACACGTTCGTCCACCTTCGTGGGCCTCCATCGGCTTCTGCCTCCCCTTCTTCCGTCCTCACCTCTTTTCCATGGGAACGTTGACTTCGAGGCGTGGCGCCGGAACTCGAAGAACGTCCTAGCCCGACGACCTCCTCGGAAATTACGTGAGTCGACCGCGTTCCATCGACGACCGCCCTTGCTATTGATCTTACTGCCTTGATCCTCGACCACCCCCGCTCCCGCGCGCACTATCGGCGATCCGTCACGATCCATCACGAAATTCAACTTCCCGCCTTCTAATTCCTATGGACGCCTCGTGTCCATTTTATTATTCGAGTATTGTTTATATTTTGAACAGGGCGTCTGGCAACTCGTGGTGCAATCGAGTATCAAATGATCTCTTATGAAAGTAACGCATGGGGAATACATTTTTTGGATTGTTTTGGGTTAGTTTCGGAGAAAGGTGGTTTTTGAACGTAAGACTGATTTGCGTTTGCTTTCCTTGGGTATGTACTATGTAGTTGTTTTTATTAAAAAGATTCTAGGATTTTGATGGAATATAATTTATAAAATCCCACCCCTCGTGGTCACACGGGGTGTATCGCACCCCAAGAGCAATTTTCAATTTGAAATGTCGCACCTTTACGTCTTCCAAAAGAGATTTATCGCAAAAATAAAAATAAAAAAAAAATTTTGAAAATCGGTTTTTCCCCACGACCGTGGGAAATCGCTCGTTTTCAACTATAAACTTTATCATATCAAAATTTACATTCCTAGGAAAAGACTATTAGACCATGACTGTATATCTATTACGAATGTACAATTATCAGTGAAAAGTTAAAAGATTCAAAAATACGAAAATGGTAACTCAAAAAATTACGCTGAGGTACAGTGAACCCCGTGTGACCAATTTCTGATTATAAGAAGGTGTGACCACGAAGGGTTAACTGAAGAAGATCTTTTGTATAACTTTGTCAAAGACGTTATTGAAGATGTTGTTAAACATTTATTGGAAACGACGAATTTATTATTGTTATAAATATAAAATATTTCATGTGTGTCATTTGTAAACGAATCTTGAATGAAAAAATGATGTTTTACTTTTTTCATCTCTTCCTACGTGAAGAATAATTCGCTTTCCGGTTGGACCGCCAGTTTAGTAACGCCCTGTATAACAATCATGAAATAATTTCTTGGTCATCTTGTTTAACACTTACCATAACACACAGTACTACAATTTCAAAACTATCATTTACCGTTTCACAAATTAGAACAAGCAGCTCATCTCTCCGCAGCATACGCAATTGAATAATCTAGTACTGCTTTATCACGCAAACCAACAAATTCAAAATTACAGCGGTATTCGATATTAGAGTGCGTGTCCGCGCACCGAATCTCTCCACAAACTATCAGAATATCATGAACCCTTTGAATCCGGGAATTTCAAAACAGAAATTTTCAAAAACAACTTTTTCGCATCAATATTTAGTAATTTGATATAACGTATATATAAGTGGCTCAGATTAAATCAAAGTATACAGAACGTATACGTACGTCGCCCGGATTCAGAGGGTTAAATCCTAAATGCTTTAATCACCAGTTTTCATTTATTAGCCCCAAAAACCAAGCTCCGTATGCGATCATTTCAATACCCAAGGCTCATTTCATGAAACTCGAGTATCGCTCAAACAAAAATACTCGCGATACGCTCGACTCCATCACTACTTTTGCCAAATACCGTCCAACTCCAGCCGCGCAACGTGTCGGCGAAGATGTCTGTGGGAAAGAGTTGCCCCGACGGCGAAGGGTCTCGCAGGGCGATTCCTCCTCCGGTCTAGCTGCAGTCGCGAGGGACGCGAGGCAATTTTAAAACCTGTATACCTCATAAGCGAGGAAATGAAGTGCAGACTGAACTCTCGGGCACATTATTGATCGGGCGGCCGGCAGTGCGCCAGCGCACGGGGATCCCGAGGGCGACGAAACAGTGGCGGATCTACCCTCGTTCACGGTTCGTGCGGTGTTCCAGTGCCGTTCCCATCGTCCTCTCGGCGTTCGCTATTTCGACACTGTCAAAGTGTCGTCGCGCGTGGCCAGTATGTCCGGTGGTACGTGTGCATGTCATTCATTTTAGGCCTCGTCTTCCTCTCTTCTCTCGGCGGGGGCCAGAGAGAAAGCGGGAGCGATGCGAATACGGGGAGCGATAAGAGAAAGAGAGAGAAGAAATGGGACCGAGCCGATAGAACGGCGGGGACTTTAACGTTTAATGGGTTTTGTCTTATTCACCAAGACAGGGACTATATCGGATTCGCAACGCTGCCCGAGCAAGTGCACAGAAAGTCGGTTAAAAGGGGGTTCGAGTTCACCCTGATGGTACTGGGAGAGACGGGCCTTGGGAAGTCCACCCTGATAAACAGTCTTTTCCTCGGCGATCTGTACAAAGATCGGCGGATCCCTGACGCGGCAGGTTCGTAACAGAGGCGTGGGTGTTCGTCGTACGAGAATGGCCATCCCCTGAATCGTTTCATTTTAGAACGAGTCGAGAAGACGACGGCGATAGAGAAGAAGACGATGGACATCGAGGAACGTGGCGTCAGGTTGCGTCTAACGATTGTTGATACACCAGGTAGGATCTTTCTCGGTCTCCTGCTTTAAGTCGACAAGGCTGGGGTACATACCGGTGTGATGCAACGAGTAGCGCAACGTGTAATTTAAGCGATTTACACCGTCGAACGTGTTGCATGTAGATCTTGAACGACTCACGGCAGAATTGCCAAACTATCTTTACTGCGAATTCAAAAACGTTCACAGTTCACATTTGGATGCGCTTGAGGAGGTCGCCTCGTGTGGAAGGCTGAGTGAACAGAAGAAGGGTGTCAGAATTCATTCATTTCTAGGCAGAGAGTCTTTTTAAGCTGGTGTCTGTAAACAATTCGAAAACAGAAGGCCTACCGAAATTTCTCTTTTAAAGGACTTATGACTGGGACTTAGGTTGGATTTTTTTATTGACTGTACTGATTTTCTGTTTGTGTGCAACTCGATTCGTCACCATCTACGGTAGCGCACGTTTTTGTTCCCCTATTCAAGTAATAAATACGTGATTGTGAAGGAAAAAACTTGAAGCGACGACTCATTCGTCGCAACTGACAGCACAGAAATCTTCATTATACGTAGTGAAAGAATAAAACGGCTTCGGTTAAAGTCTGAAACTCGTGAAATCCCGTAGCTTTACGCAAGAGTCGTGTGTTTTACAGTGCCTCCGTAATCTCCAAATCTGACGAAGTCTCAAATATCCCGGAAGTCTTGCAAGACCCGGAAATGTAAAAAATTTCGATTACGCAGCCTTGAGATTTTTAGGTTTTGAATATTTGTTGCTCTGCTCTTATTTCATCTCGTGTTGATAAAGCTGATCTGTAAATAAAAAGAGCGAACTCCCCGGTATCATGCTGATATCGACAAGCAGAAAGTTTCAAAATCTGGATATTTCCAAAACTAAGACTTTCAAATCTATTTGAGCCTGCATTCTTCAGATTATTGAAAACATTGGAAAAGCAACCTCTCGAGGACCCAGCACTAATTACGCGTTGCATTATACACGCCTGTAGCCAGCCTAAGGCGCACGAAACAATCTTGCCTGGGACGAGTTCTCTGTCTCAGAGTTGGGGATTAACTAAAATAAAAAATTATTTAAATAACGGATCGAATAAGTTAATTTCACTTTAGATTATTCGACGAATGAAGTTTATTTTTTTATTCGTTGAGCGTTTCAACTTCCACGTCGAATAAAGTTTTCAACTTTAACTTTAACAGTATTCCACGTGGAATAAAGTTAAAGTTGAAGTTAAAGTTGAAAAATTGATTCGACGCCGAAGTTGAAACCCTCGGCGAATAGAAGAAATAGGTAACTTTATTCAACACATGACGAAATTTTTTTTTTTTTTTTCATTTTTATTTGGCATTTGAAATTTCAATTGGAATAAAAATCTTGCCCGTCTCCGCTCTGCCTAGGATTCGGGGACGCGGTGAATTGCGAGGACACTTGGAAAGCGTGCTCGGCTTACATCGACGAGCAATTCCGGCAGTATTTCACGGACGAGAGCGGCCTGAACAGGAAGAACATCCAAGACAACCGAGTACACTGTTGCCTGTACTTCATCCCTCCGTACGGTCACGGGTACAGCAAAGTCTTCGACTGCCGTTTACGCACCGTTCACCCCGATCTACCCACGTATGCTCCTTTCTCTGTTCTCTGTCTCTCTTCTGCCCCGCAGACTCAGGCAGCTCGACCTGGAGGTGCTGAAACGGTTGCATCGCAAGGTGAACGTCGTCCCCGTGATCGCCAAAGCGGACACGCTGACCACGTACGAGGTGAGGAAGCTGAAGGAGCGAATCCTCGCGGACATCGAGGAGCACGAGATCCAGGTAGCGTCAGACAAGCATTCCCTTTTCGATCGTTACGCCGCCCGATGACGGGACGCCGCGTAGAGACGCGGAACCGCGTGAGGACACACGATGCTTTCCGCGTAGATATACCAGTTCCCGGACTGCGACAGCGACGAGGACGAGGAGTTCAAGCAACAGGACAAGGAGCTGAAGGCTTGCATCCCGTTCGCGGTGGTCGGGAGCTCGACGGTCCTCGAGGTCGCGGGGAAGAAGGTCCGCGGCCGCCAGTATCCCTGGGGAGTGGTGGAAGGTAACTAGATTTCGTATTTCTCGAGGATCCTCGGGGCAGCCGATTCTCAGCCGTGGGATTGATAGCTGCCCGGCCGCGATCTCACCGTTCACTTTCCATCGAGCGCAGTGGAGAACCCGAAGCACAGCGACTTCGTTAAGCTAAGGACGATGCTGATATCCACGCACATGCAGGATCTAAAAGACGTCACGCAGGACGTGCATTACGAGAACTTCCGGGCGCAATGCATTTCACAAATCTCCCAGCAAGCGATCCGGGAACGGAGGTACTTACGCATGTAAATAAGAATTGCATTCTCAGTAGGTATATCTCTCTCTATTTAGACGTATCGTCCCGAGTGTTTTGCCACCCCCCCCCCCCTTTCTCGGCCACTTTCCCCTTTATTGCGTCACGTGGATGTAGTGATCGTACAGTCGAAGTTCAAGTCGCAGGGATATAAAGTGATGTAAAATTAACAGAGGCAAATACCCATACAGCACACCTCGTTGCAGCAGTATTGCAGGGACGTTGCTGCAATATTACGTTGTTGCAGGTTGCATTGCAATATTGTAGGAACGTTCCTGCAATATTGTCGTGCATTATTGGAGTGGCAATGATCCTACAATATTGCAGCAATATTGCAATTTCGTTGCCGTGCAATGTTCCGTTGGCAACGATGGTACAATATTGCTGCAATATTGTACGATCGTTGCCGTGCAATGTTCCATTGGCAACGATCCTGCAATATTGCTGCAATATTGCGCCCACATCGTCGTGCAATGTTCCAGTGGCAACAGTCCTACAATATTTCTGCAATATTGGGCGCACATCGTCGTGCAATGTTCCAGTGGCAACGATCCTACAATATTGCAAGAACGTTGCCGTGCAATGTTCCATTGGCAACGATCCTACAATATTTCTGCAATATTGCGCGCACATCGACGTGCAATGTTCCAGTGGCAACGGTCCTACAATATTTCTGCAATATTGCGCGCACATCGTCGTGCAATACTGTAGTGAAAACTTGTGGAAACATTACAACAATATTCTGAAGCAATTATGACTTTGTCAAAAGTTTTCGAAATATGTACATGATGTCGAGTGGATTCTACTTATATTGCCAATATGCAATATTGCCGAAGAGTTGCAGGATCATTGCCACAATTTTGCCGTTTGGTTGCAGAATCATTGCCGGAACGTTGCAGGACTACATATTCGTAATGTTGCCGCAACTTTGCAAAAATACACACCTGCAATATTGCGAAGGCGGACATAGGACTGAACCTGCAACGTCTCTGCAATGTTATGTTGCAACATTGCCATCTTGCACCGCATCATTGCAGAGACGTTGCTGCAATGTTATGGTGCTGTGTGGGGATGGTAGTTGAGTTTCTCGCAAATAAACCGGGAGATCGGGGGTGTTGTCACTAGATTTCTTGAACAATCATGGTCTAACAAGGGAACACCGCGAACCCGGACTCACCGATTGGAACGCAACTTTGTGGGTTCTTATGGCGCGTTTACACCAAGGCGAACACGAACAAAAACATTGTTCGCGAACGTTTTTGCTTGTTCCTGTCGTGTCCACACCGCCGCAAACAGAACAAAACGCTCTCATACGATTCGTACGCTGAGGTTTGTTCATGTTTAGTCCTATCGCCCTTCAAGGCGGTGAAAACTAACCTCAAAGTCAAATTGGCACTTCCACGTTTTCGCGTATAACTCTCAAAGTACAACAGACAGAAAAAAATGTTTGAAACAAAAGTTTAATGGTGCAATAAGCGCTACAAACTTGCGTTAACAAAATATTTGAAAAAGTTTATTTTCATCAGATATTTTTATTTTTAAACTGTTTTCAAAAATTTGTTAACGCAAGTTTTCAGCGTTTATTGTACCGTTAAACTTTCGTTTGAAACATTTTTTTCTGTCTGTTGTACTTTGAGAGTTATACGCGAAAAAGTGAAAGTGCCAATTTGACTTTGAGGTTAGTTTTCACCACCGAAAACCCACAGAGTTGCGTTCCAATCGGTGAGTCCGGGTTCGCGGTGTTCCCTTGTGAGACAAGTAGGTACAGAAATACAGTGGAAAGTTGCACATACTTTTCGAAGTAAGGTCACTTTTACAATTTACTCTGCGTCTTTCAGAGAGCAAAATAAAATAGGAATCATTACGAAATATTAATTTTATGTTAGGTCCTGTTTTCATTGGAGTTGACTCGCGAGCAAAATTTCTTGGAATGCAATGGACAAATTGACTTCAAATCTTGACAGGATGGACATACTGTCTATATACATATTGTGCAACCGTGGCTTTGTTTCATTTTCTTGTTTGTCTTCGGCTTGCTAAAAAAGCTGAGAAATATAATGTGAATAAGTAGAATTTTCAATTTTGCACAGCGGCCATTTTGTCATAAATTGTTTCGCAAAATGCCCGAATTGTTTGGTAGATTGTAAATCTTGCAATGTGTTACCAAAATTCGCAGACAATTCTTTGTTAGATTCCGAAAATCCTTGCCGTTTGTGTTTACAAGACAACTTCGATGGCAGGTAACTTGGTGCAAAACTATTATTTTGCAATGATCTTCATTCGATTTTAATAAGTTGTAATAATAAAATAATCTGTAAATTTGACCTTACTCTTCGATTCGGAGCAGTAATTAATTATCTTCGCATTTGGTGACTTGTGCTCCCGAGAATATTATTTTACTGGCACTTCAGTGCGTCTTAGATTATTCACTATAGCTCTAAGCACAGTACCAATTTACGTTAGTTACTTCTTCGAGTCTCTGCCCTCTAATCTCTCCCTTCGTCTTGTTAATAGAATTTTATTATGTGAACGTGCTCCATAAATTGACCGATCGCTGTAAATGTAACTGTATTTCCTTCTATTCGCAGCAAACTGAAGAGAGACTCGGGTCCGCACTTTGAAAATAGCATATCTGACACGGACCGATTGCTCTTGCAGAAGGACGAAGAGGTAAGGGAAACGAACGAGGCAAATCGACGTTATTTAGCGATCGTACTCTGTCTGACAAGGAGAGTATTTTAGGTGTCCGCCTCCGATCATTTTGATTTTTGGATATGTTATAGAGGACCGAAAAATAAGAAATACGTGTTTTTTTATTTTTCCCCGTTTTCATATTTGGGCGGGTGAAAACTGCGTTCAAAGTTAGGGGTGAAAAATCATTTTTGTGGACTTTTTGAAAATCTGGTGAGTCAGTCATATTTCGCATTCAAAGACACAAAATTCGTCCATTGACACTATTCCCCTATCTCTAATAGTTCTCGAGATATTCCACAAAAATGAGTTTTTAACCCTAACTTTGAACGCAGTTTTCACCCCCCAAATATGAAAACGGGGGAAAATAAAAAAACACGTATTTCTTATTTTTCGGTCCTCTATAACATATCCAAAAATCAAAATGATCGGAGGCGGACACCTAAAATACTCTCCTTGTGAGACTAACACTACACCAGGCTTGGGTAAACTACGTGTTTCGCATAGTAATAAATTGAAAACACGTTATTTCAGTTCCAATTCTAATTCGCTAGAATAAAAAGAAACGACGCTTTATTTGCATGAAACTTCTAAATAGGCAATAGAAATTTCTTTTATTACCTTTCAAGGAATTAGGAGACACCCTATATCTATTAACCCTCACCCAAAGATCACAGGGCCCATTTTGATCCATCCCTTGCGCTTGTAACTTTCCAAGGAATGGTTCTTTCACACAAAAGTTGCTTCATCTCTACTGAGGCTCCCATTTGAAATTTTAAACTTACCCCCTGTTCCAAAGTGACGAGGAGTTGTCCCCCGAAATCTTCTAAATTCAATCCTCGAACGACTAAAAATGATTACGTAATTAACTCTCCCAATATTAAACCGTTAAACCTTGTATAACCTATCAGTACCTAACCGCGATCTCGACCGCATCTTTATGATTTACAGTAACCCCATTTTAAAGCGTTACAAAGAACGTGTCGATTGAAAACAATGACTTCCATGATTTTTTGGTTATTATTTTAAAACACAACATGAATTTAAAATTCGAACAGTATTCCATTAAACCTGAACAAATGTAGAAAAGAAGGACGCCAAACACTTTTTAAATACCCTCCATTTAAAGCGTCACGGAAAACGTGACAAAATCGAGAAAAAATAATGAAATCGTCACTTATGATTTTAGGTATAGGGTAGATTATTACCGCTTCTTTAAAAAAATATTAACGATCTTACGTCATAGCGGGCTCACAATTTAATAAAAAATGTATTCTATCATCGGTCGACATGGACCAGCACCGACTGTCTAACGATCAAAATTTCGTTGTGTAACGATCTCGGTCCTCATCTTAGAATTGGGTTTTTCGAACCGTTGCAGATTCGAAGGATGCAGGACATCCTGGCTCAGATGCAGGAGAAGCTGAAAGCCACGGGGCAGGTCGGGCCTGGCATCGGGCTGAGAGGGAGGGTCGGCAGCTTGGGGAACGACTTGGACGCCACCGACGTCGAGAAGAAGCGCAACAGTATTATAGACGTCTGAATGATCGAGCGATCGCCATTAGATTAGAATTATACAACGGTTGTCACCGTGCAAACGTCTGCACAAGCGATGCCACTTGGTTCCGCAATGTATACGCACAAGGTTGGCAGGCGGCATATTTAAAGCGAAACTGATACCAAACGAATTTTATACGCGCCCTGTACGTATACAAGTGATATCTTTAGCGTTAGTCGAGGTAATCCATTAGGGGGATTGATCGCGGGGCAGTTCTCTTACGCGAGGTTTCCACTTTTATATGTATGTACATTGCTGGAGAAGCTGTCGTGCCCCTTGAAAACAGTATTTGATATATTGCTACACGCACTTACACGCGAACGAAAGGTTGTATTTGTAAATATGAGGTAGGCGGAAAAGAGGAGCAGCGGGAATAAATGGCAGATTACCGACTGGGGAGACGACTCGTGCAATTCTTTCTTCTTCTCGTTAGGCCCTTCTCGCGCGAGACACCTCTGCGGCTCACGGCTGGCATTGGTGCCAGTATGATTATAAATGTGAACGAAATAATTAAAAGAATTGGGAATGTTGAATTTCTCACACTTCTCTTGTATTATTTAATAGACACGAACCTAAACATCGAAGTATCTCGAAATTATTTTTTTTTTCTAATTTAGATCTCTTTCATTTTTACCGGGGCGCGTTCACTTTTCAGGGATAGCGCTGGTTTAATAAAGCTGAAATGAGGTAGGAAGTACGCGAAGATGTTTAAATTATATAGCGCAAGGTACAAAAGTGTCTCGTGCGAACGGCCCTAACCTCAAACCTTGAAACGTTATTAACTGTATTTGGTAGAGGGAGAGGGAGAGGGAGAGAGAGAGAGAGAGAGAGAGAGAGAGAGAGAGAGAGAGGAAGAGAGCAGTGCTGCAATTTTTAATGTAGTAAAGACGTATGTAGGGTGGAGTAGTACATGGAACAATCGAATAGAGGGTGACCAGTGGCGGATTTAACGGGCGACCTGGGTGCAGAAGGCCCCAGCTTCCAAAAAAGAATTATGATTTTATCCAAACACTATATTTCTTTTTGTTTGATTCTAGTTATGTATACAGGGTGTCCCAGAACGTTTGCCACCTGGGCCTCTTTCCTTAAATCTGCCGCCGAGGGCGACTGTTTATGTAAAAATAAGCGGAAAATTTATACTAAAATTTTTTAATACGAGGCTTCGTTGTCGGGAAAATCGAGTTTTGAAATTCCGCTGGGTATACAAGCAATCGAATAGGGCTTGACTAACGGGGCTGTCTATTATGAGATATTAACCCTCGGTTGTCACAATTTCACTTTGAGGTAAAATATATTTGAGGCATTATTGAAAATGGTCCTACCGTCTAAACATGATGATAGGTACTTTAAATGCTAATTTTCAACGATGAACATGTATTCTACAATGTTCAAACTTTATCTCAGAATTTTTGCGACTTAATTTAACAGATAGTTTTTAAACAGCAGCTGATTGGAAATTGGCTTCAGCAGAGGGTTAACAGTGATGTGATTTAAATAATATAACAGATGTTTACAGATTTTTTGTTTGTCAATGTGTAAAGAGTAATGTTTGATTTGATGAAAATCAAATTTGAGAAATCTGTATGTGACATTTTCAACCATTTTTATCATAATTAAAACCAAATCTGTAAAAATGCAACGGAGTCTTATTGGAATCATTTCATCGATAATGGTTATGAAAGCATGCAAGTAGAAGTAACGAGTAATAGATAGACACGTTCCCAAAATTGTATTTGATAAATCATTAGAATCGATTTTCTAAAAAAAATTTTAGCTACACTTTCTCTTCGTTTTTATGTGAAGAATTTCTTCCTTTTCCAACTGTACTACGAAATATTCCTCACGCGGTATAAAGTACTTCGGGTTTAAGAAATTTTTACTTCGTAAATCGCGATTTTAATAATTTCGCGTAAAAATTTGACAGCGTTCAACGAATCAGGAACTGTTATGAGCACACTGAACGATTACCAAGTATAGCCAGAGAGACAATGCGGTTGCATTATTAACTACAATTATAGGTATGGATTCGTATTAAAGTTCCCCCTAAATAACTGTCATTCCATCTCCATTTCGTCGCACCCGCGGCCAGGAACCCAGTATAAAATCCGGCGTCTTTGTAAGATTAAGTTATTTACTTTCGGTGAAGTCAGGCGTGATCGTGCCAAGTTGCTAATGATTCGAAAGGTTGGTACGTTTGTTCATTTTCGTGTTTGTTCACCCATTTTCTCTTCTCCTTGCGGACGTGTCAGTTATTAAAAATCGCACCGTTCCGAAAACGTGACTTCGGAACGCAAGCATTATCAGAATCGTGATTCCAATTCGCCAGCATTCTCAAAAATGTGACTTCAATTTACCATCATTTTGAATAGTGTGACTTCAAATTGCGAGCATCCTGAATGATGTGATCTCAAATTGGGAGAATTTTTAAAATCGTGATTTCATATCTCGAGAATTCTGAATAATGTGATTTCAAATCTCGAGAATTCTCAAAATTGTGATTTCAAATCTCGAGAATTCTCAAAATTGTGAGTTCAAACCTCGAGAATTCTCAAAATTGTGACTCCAAATCTCGAGCATACTCAAGAATATTACTTCGGTTTGAGAGCATTCTCAAAATTGTGTCTTCAATCGCGAGCATTCTCAATAATGTGATTTAAAATCTCGAGAATTCTCAAAATTGTGATTTCGAATCTCGAGAATTCGCAAAATTGTGATTTCAAGTCTCGAGAATTCTCAAAATTGAGACTCCAAATCTCGAGCATCCTCAAGAATATGACTTCGGTTTGAGAGCATTCTCAAAATTGTGTCTTCAATCGCGAGCATTCTCAATAATGTGATTTAAAATCTCGAGAATTCTTAAAATTGTGATTTCAAATCTCGAGAATTCTCTAAATTGTGATTTCAAGTCTCGAGAATTCTCAAAATTGTGACTCCAAATCTCGAGTATCCTCAAGAATATGACTTCAGTTTGAGAGCATTCTCAAAATTGTGTCTTCAATCGCGAGCATTCTCAATAATGTGATTTAAAATCTCGAGAATTCTCAAAATTGTGATTTCGAATCTCGAGAATTCGCAAAATTGTGATTTCAAGTCTCGAGAATTCTCAAAATTGTGACTCCAAATCTCGAGCATCCTCAAGAATATGACTTCGGTTTGAGAGCATTCTCAAAATTGTGTCTTCAATCGCGAGCATTCTCAATAATGTGATTTCGAATCTCGAGAATTCTAAAAATTGTAACTTCAGGTCGCGAACATTCCCAAAACATGTGACTCTTTAATCGTGTGATCAAGGTGACACGTAGAGATCCTACCGATTAATTCCGAAAATTAAAGAAGCCCACGGTGTCCTGTTTGCGCATAGGCACTCCTGTTGACGACGATGCTGGTAGGAATTTTGGGCGAACCTCAAGGACCAGCCTATTTGCCACCTACAGGAACAGGAACACGTCCAGCCACGGGAGGGGGAGGTGGCCACCCTGACGAGTGGGCTGGTGTAAGTACATTTTATTTCTCCTCCGTCCGTTCGTCATTGAGTGTTCGACGGTATACTGCCAGAGCCACGAATGTTACGTATAATAAGATGATTTTGGAATTTTTACGAAGTTTCGGGTAATAGAATATTCGGGCGACGGGGGTTCGAATAATAGGGGTTCCACTGTGTAGATCTACAGGGTGTCCCAAAATTGAGGGACCATCCTGAACATGCAGTAATGAACGCGGAGTAATGATACGCGCGTAGATACAGACCCGCGCACACAGTAGAGCTGACCGCGCTGGTTCATTCTCACTGTTCGACGCGTGCCTTCTGCGTGAGTGTGCGAGCGTACGCTGTCGCGCGCTCAGCTGTTTCTGGCGTAAACCGCGCACATCGGAACTTGGACCGCTAATATTCAACTGCTAATATCTCGAGAACGAAGCCTCGGATCCCAAAGCGGCAAAGGACTTTTCGGTGTCATTTTGCATCAGGATATTGCATGTTCAGGATGGTCCCTCAGTTTTGGGACACCCTGTACATAGCTCGATAGACTGATCGCCCTTTCATAGGATCCAGCAAACTACGAGTTCTCGTACGAAGTTCAAGACGCAGTGGCTGGCCTAGACTTCGGCCATCACGAGACGCGGAAAGAAAATGAGGCGACTGGGACCTATCACGTGCTGCTACCAGACGGTAGAACGCAGATCGTCGACTATGTCGCCGACGACGGTGGTTATCGGCCAATGGTACGATACGAGGGCACAGCAACGTACCCCGCTCCGGGATCCCCTCCAGCGTCCAATAGCGAGGGATACAGATACTAATCCCCCCTGCCAAAACTGTCCCTACAAAGAAGATGACCACGAGGATCTACTCAGCGGTGAGGCCATTGGAAGTGTTAAAACGGGAACGTCTCTTCGCTTGAACGGAACAACACGGCTTCCAACATCGACTCACAAGGCACCTTTATACTTCTAGCATCAACAAACTGTGCGCTTCAATAAAAGCTTTCGAAAATGCTCCTTTACATTCCTCGCCTCCCTCGAACTTTCACTACGTTTCGCGCTTCTTAATGTACCGCAATAGCTCCTCAACATCCTCCTGCGATCCTAAGAATATCGGCGATCTTTGGTGAATTTTCTCCGGCACCACTTCTAAAATATCTATCTCCCCATTCGAAGCCAAGCCTCCAGCTTCCTTCAGTATGTAAGCCATTGGTATGCACTCGTACAAAAGTCGAAGCTGCAAATAAACGTTTTGAACATAAATACAAACGCCTCGACGTGTTGCATTTGGTCGTACCATAAGATAGAGAGCTCGTTAGAGCAGCTCGCTGTACCTTGCCAGTGGGATGGCTTGTTGTTGCGGGGTAAAGAAAGATTCCACCATACTTTATCGTCCGGTGGACATCGGCGACCATAGAACCCACATACCTCGCGCTATAGGGTTTCCCAGTGGTGGGGTACTTTTTCGAATAGATATATTCTTTGATGGCTGGAGCCCAGGCACCCTCGTAGCCTTCGTTGATACTGTAATCACCCGTCATAAGTTTCTGTTATAGAAATTACACGAAAGAACATTGTATACTTAGGCATATCGAGCAATAGCGAGGTCTCCGCTGCGTACGCGCAAGTAGGAGATGGAAAGATAGATGGCGCCATTAGTCTCTTTCACCGCGTAGCGCTAGTGATGTATTCTGTGGCGATAGCGACGAATTAGATATGACTTCTATTTTTGAATATTTTCTTTTCCTTCTTTCTCGTCCTCTACTCTTAACTTGTAACTCTCATTATCAACCGATATACCTATTTAAGGGGTTACACCACCTTGGCGCTCGGAAAAATAGGTATGGAAATAACCTTTTTTTTTACGCTGCCATTAAGTATATAAAATGATCTTTATTTTACACATATATAGTAGTTTTATGAACAATTTATAATATTAACGATTAAAAAAAATAAAAAATGGCGAAGATATAAGCCGATAAGCAGGACCCTCTTTTGAAAATCCTTGCTGATGGTGTACTTGATTTCTCTGTTAGGCATCGTCTCAAACATAAAAAATAATTTTTTTCTTATTTAAAAGGGTAATCGCTAAAATGTGACGTAGGGAAATTTTTTTAAAAAATTTTTTGTAGAAATGACAGCTGTTTGAAAAAAAACTCGAATTTGCATCGAAATTTTGAGTTTAAAAACTTTATAACTTTCGAACATGGCACCCAATCAGAAAAGTCCTACGTCACATTTTAGCTATTACCCTTTTAAATAAGAAAAAAATTATTTCTTAGTTTGGGACGATGCCTAACAGAGAAATCAAGTACACCATCAGCAAGGATTTGCAAAAGAGGGTCCTACTTATCGGCTTATATCTCCGCCATTTTTTATTTCTTTTTAATCGTTAATATCGTAAATTGTTCATAAAACTACTATATATATGTGTAAAATGAAGATCATTTTATATACTTAATGGCAGCGTAAAAAAGAAAGTTTATTTTTATACCTATTTTTCCGAGCGCCAAGGTGGTGTAACCCCTTAATTTAACACGTTTTTGCCACTCGGTACCTGTATATGTCTCCTCTGGTAGGCACTCTTAAGTTCCTTTCGGTCAAAATAAATTCCCCGATCGCCGGATCGTACGTGAAGCCGTTGACACCGTGACCAATCGACAGCACTATCATAGTCGCGGAGCCATATAGCACGTATCCAGCGGCGACCAGATTCTTGCCAGCTTGTAGGACGTTCGCTACCGTTGGCTCCTTCGCCTCGTCAGGTTTCTTGTAAATGCCAAAAATCGAACCCACCGATACCAGGCAGTCGATGTTAGAGGAGCCATCCAGTGGATCGAAGCACACGATGTACTTGCCGCGCTTCTCCGCCTCCACTTCGATCGCGTTCGTGTTCTCTTCGCTGACGAGAATGCAACTCGTGTAGGAGGACGTTATCATGTTCACGAACAGCTCATTGCTCAGCACGTCCAACTTCTTCACATCCTCCCCTTGGACGTTCTGTGTACCGGCTATTCCGTACCTGCGTCAGCCAACGACAGATCATCGTCAGTTTCTACAGGCTGTTCTACTCAAAGCAGGCCACCCAATTACATTAGATCAGTGCAAAAGTTCGTTCGCTTTATTGGACCAAAGTGTTTAGAAAAGTTAAAGTGTATTACATGCCCTTTTAATCTACTTGTGTTACCGTACAAGAATTGTGACTAATTAAACATACCTACATATTAACAATTGTGTTATAAACGTTATTGCTACCATGTGTGCGTATATCATTGAATAAAATATTATCCGCGACTCACTGTTCTGACTGACGTCCTACCCGATGGCAACATTCACTTGTACGTGTCAGTATTCTTTCATACGCCAGAAATGAATATTCCTGTACGTAATTAGCATAGTATGTGTGTTGCTACTTGGTCACTACTGAACTGACGATGTGTGCGAAAGGCAAGACTTATTTTTTCCGCTTTGTCTTCTAAAAATAGAGTGACTCGGAGGTCCACTGTCCGTTACCATTAACAATGATTAAAAATATTACGGACTTATAATAGCGAAATTGACCTGTACGGATATTCACTTGACCTATAGTTTCTTACGTTACTTTATATACCGATATTCAATTTATTCATTAATAAACGACAACTAGGGTAGATGTCCCAATTACTGCCACTTGATTTATTATATGTAATAAAAACGTAACGTATAAAAAGAAATGTACAAAAAATAGTTATTATTAATTGGAGATTCTGATTTACATTAAAATAAAAAAATATATGTACTCATATGTACCTAGGACAAGATGATTTTCGAGGTGACAGTTATAGGTACACTAGGATCCCTCGCGAATTTTAATTAATTATTAATAAATTCTTCATATTTAATTCATAAAACTATTTTTTTTTTAATGAAAGAGATGTTAAATAATATTATGTTGCAAACTGAAACAATTTTTAGGTTACACAACACGCGAAATGATTAAATGAAGTTCGGTTATAATCTTAAGGTGGCAGTAATTGGGACATCTACCCTATTTCTTCCTATTTGCTCTACTCTTCTTATACGTTGTTGGTGATATAACTATTTACAAAGAGGGGTTAATTCCTTACGAAAGAATACGTCGAAACTGTAGAATAACAGTTCCCGATTTGGAGCCTTGTTATCGATATAAATGATTTTGAATGTACACATGTTTAATATGCATGCAGCTCACTAATAAGAAATTGTTAAAATGCAGGTATGGATGTGGCACAGCTATGAATGAGACGAATCCCTGGGCAAAAGTTAATCGAACTTGTGGAATAAGTTTCTTTCTAACGAAGCCTTAATTCGAGAAATATCGATCTCAAAAATCTATCGAGCATATGTGCGCATTTAGTTAAACTTACTTATTCACATTTTGCAGAATTACCCTGTTTAGGGTTGCAACCACCCTGTACCCCCAATAGTTGCACCTACTCCAGCTTCGACTCAAAATTACAGGCCACAGTGGCCGAGTTTTAATGAAACACACCCATGCTCTCTCGACGCGCCCGTATTCCACAGCGTGCACGATAAAAGGCGCGATTGAGTACTCACATATTCGCGATACCGGCTTTTCTAACCGCCGAGCTGACCGCCTTCACGGCGGTTTGTATGCTGTTCAACAGCTGTGTCAGATCGCCGGTGGCGGTTGGTATTTTTCGCTGCTCGGCGAGCACGAACCTCGTCAGAGTCATGCAGTCGGAGTCGAAGGAAGGGTTTTGCGAAGCCATTTTCAGGGCAAACGAGCTTCTGCTCTGCTCTGCACGGCGAGGGGTCGACGACGCGACTAAGTCGAATACGTGCACGCGTTGCCCGTTATATAAGGTCAAATGGTGTGCCGATACTACTTTATCTGCGCAGCGAAAGCGATATTTACGAAAATCGACTAGCCCCTCGAAATTCGCGATCCATGTGCGAAACCATCTGATGCCTTTTCAGATTCGCCAGCTGTACTCCGGCATACGTTGCATCTTCGGATTTTTATGAATGAAAATTACGCGGATATTTTATTTGAATGTGAATATTTTATAGAGAAAGTTAATAATTTAGAAGATTAATTTGTAAGGCAGAAGCGTTGAGAGTTTGTTATTATCAAGTTTAAGCGGGCTTAATAGCAGAGAAATCTATGAATGTTAAATTCTTAACTCATTAATAATTATTAAATTTTTAATTTCTGCTGTGATTTTCTGTTTCATTGGGGGTGTAAAAAATCGTGCTATTGTTAGTGTTATTTTTTTTTCGAGCTGCCCATAGCACCATTCCGTTTGAAAGCTTATTGACTTCAATGTTTTGACTGCACGAGTCGTTGATAAGTGTCGACACTACTCCAACCATATTTTGCTTCAATGATCGATTGGCATTATAAGGTTATCGATATCGCGAGACTTCCACAGTTTCGATTCCCCTCGCGGCTGACTGTTGGGCAATGTATTATTACATTTACCATTTACACCTTGTTGCCACTCGAACGTCAACGATAAACGAATTAGCCGCGACCCGATAATTACACAACAATTATTATTTGATGATATTGATTTTTTCGCTATTTCCTTATCTACATTCAGAAATTCAGTTCTGCATATACAGGATGATTAATTTGCAATATCCTCTTGATACTCTTTCTGTTATTCTCCTTGGTTATTTTAATTTTTATTTTAATTTTACCTCGTCCGTCCGTGAATAAATAAATAAATTCGAAGACCTACTTAGTTGTAATACGTTCGGAAGTCGATCAGGATACACGTGTGTTTTCAATGCAGTCTTGAAATTTAATTTTCTTGAAAACGACTTAACAATTTCACACCTAACTGAACATCGATAATTAATATAAACTATGCTCTGCCCTCGTCAAAGCCAGTACTAATGATAACGCTAGTATATTTGCCAACTTAGAATTAGATAGGAGTATTTGAACAGATCCTATTTGAATAAGCTCCCACAATGGTATTAGCGCGAATCAAGCAGACGCGTGTAAAAAGTTGTTGATATAAGTTAAATGACCCCGGCCAAAAAGTGTCTAAATATAGCTTTTATACCACCTTTTATCGAATTCTGTGGCACGCAGTTTTATCAAAGTTTACAGTTTGAACTCGACCGCGTGAACTACGATATTTATTTATGGACACTTTAAGCGACACAGTTGGTCTGGCCTTTGTTTAGGCCGTGGAAGTTTATTCAGTTCGCCCAGCAGTTTCAATATATGCATCCATTAATGAAAATTTTAATCTCTGTGCTTTACATTAGGACTCCGTGAAAATTTGTCTCGAGCTATTTTTAATTATTTCTGTATTTCGTAAACCAATTGTACGTCACGGATGATTAAAAATAATCGAAGAGAAATCGAGATTAGGCTGCTTTTCATCAGGATAATTGATGACAATTTCATGGAGATCTGATGCAGAGTATATAAGTAAACATTTTCATTAGTAAGAAATGTATGAGTACGAAGTCACTGTTATTACCGACTTTGGTAGTTGGATTGCATGTGATTCCCAAAACCATCGCTACTAAACGCAGAGGGCGCAATAAAACCTGACGTTTTTCACGAAGTCGGTATTGCAGATCGTGTGACACCACAGACGAGGTATAGGATATAGACTAAGGGTGCGTTCCGTTATTCACTGCAAGTAAGGTAAATGTACCAATAACGAGCCATGCACCAGTACCTAGCCATCTGTTGAAATATTAATAATTGTTAAACTATGCACGTAAGATAAAATACATCTTTGGTGTAATTTGCATTATTTAATTGTTCGGTTTAATATCTGAAGTTATATCGTCTTGTTTTTTTGTCTAGATATTTAGAAATACCATTTATACTCTCGAGGCCAGATATATGACGCGTTTTCAGACATTCGTTATGATATGGCTAAGAAGAGCGTGCTTCTTGTTAAGAGCATAATTATTATAGGATAATAGTTTTTTAGATAGAAAAAAGGGTTTTAGAATCTTGAAAATATTTGTAACACATAGAAAGAAAAAATTTGAATATGAAAACTATTTTTTATTTAAATATTTACATGGCTATTTATCGGTGCAAACAAATCTTGTTAGCCCAGTAACTAACCACGTGTTCAATAAATCGGGTGAAGTGAGTTGCAAATGTTAATCGGCATCGCCAGAGCAAAATTACGAAAAAAGTGTGAATTTCTGACTCGATATTTGGAATAAAGCCGGTAAGTATTTTGATCATAAATCATAATATAAACATTATTTTTATAGATAATAATGATAGCATTTAATTTAAGTTTATTAAAGTTTATGTATATGTACAGTTTAATGAATTTGGTGGTTGTTTTGACTCTTATATAAAATAACCACAAACTTCTATTGATAGTGTAAGTAAACTTATTGTTTTTTGCATTTATTTTCTAATCTGTTTATTATGGTTATTTATACAATAATTTTATATTTCTATACTTCTTAATTTTCCTTAACAGATGTTTCAATTTAAGGCAAAGAATCAGTTTTTAAAATAATTTTTACACGATTATAAAACCTATGGCTAGGTACTGGGACATGAAAATCGGGCCGCTAGGTCAATCGCGTGAGGTTGGCTATATATTGGTACATTTACACGTACAAATATTCTTGTTTATTTTACGTTAAATATATAAAAAAACAAAATTTTGTTATGTGAGTACTGATGAGAAACAACAAAATCTTTATGAATGAAAAAAAGTTTCACTTAAATTGTTAATTTTATACACAATATTCATTATACTTTGTCACCGTTTCCTTAAACGGCTAGTTATTGGTACATTTACCTTACTTCTTATATGACGTCACTATTTTGAAATCGTTGTGTGGTCACGTGATCACTGCGACTGCTGTACCTGGCCGGCTGCAGCAGTTACAACAGGAAGTGACGTCGAAGTTCGTGACGTCATACATCTGTAGCAGTGCTTTCGCAGTGAACTGCTATCCATATCGCAACGCTATTGTCAGCACTGCCAGTACTCGCAGTGAATAACGGAACGCACCCTTAATGCATTTTTCTGTCACCGGTCTGTGGGGTTCTACATGGACTTAAAGGGCGGTGCATAAAGTAGACTTATGGGCGCGGGTAGGGACGGTATACTCTCAGCGGTCTTGTGCCAGTCGAAGCAGTGCTGCCATCTATGTTCTCTTGTTTCAAACATTTCGTGGACGTCCTAGTTTACCATCCTTTCACAATGCAAACTGGCATTTGTACGTTTGGATTTATAAATAATTACATTGCACAAGAACCGACGCCGCAAATACTTACTGTGTACGTCTATACCAAACGACGTCAATCCATGTCAATCTACGCTAAACCACAGACCAGGTATAGGATAGACCTATCACGCAATGTAATTTTGTGTCACACGCTCGGGGGGCTCGCGAGCCCCATTACCATTTTTGTGTCACATCCAACGTTATCGATTCAGAGTGGAATTCGAACGCAATCCTACAAGCGGTTATAATTGAAACTAAATATGATGAAAATTGCTACGAAAAATGCAAACTGCCGAACTTAGTTCCGAATTTCTTTAAAAAATACAGTAGGTTTGTAACTAAGCAGGAATACCTGAGCAAGTAATTGGAACTTGGTATATTTCAATAAGGTGCTGAAGCAGAGAGGACTCTAAAAATGGTCAAAAATCCGTCAGTTCCAGTATGTTGCTGAAATATTCCAACTTGCACTTATCCTTCTATCTTAACACTATACTCGTGATCTGGGGTCGGGTAGGAAGAATCCAGCAACATTTTAAGTTACATATTTTATTCTTACATTCTACCAAAGTATTGCAAGTTAAACAAAGTTCTTATATCGAACTAGAATCTTTTACAATCGCAGCCATTGGCTCGGTTCTCACCGATTACCAGGTCTCACCACGAGGAGGTTGCTGCGCTTCGAGATCCGTAGAGAGATAGATGGAATCAAAGTTCCATCGATCTCCCTGTACATGAAAGCCTAAAGGTCGAGTTTCCTAGTCGCGATCGGCGGCTGCGGCCGGCGGCGGTCCCACTAGCGCAACGGAGACACAGATGCATACTTCTCCATTGCACTAGTGGCACCGCCGCCGGCCACAGCCGCCGACCGCGGCTAGGAAACTCGACCTTTAGCCTACTAAAGCAAGGAGATGGATGGAAACAAAGTTCCATCGATCTCATCGGTTTAGATACAGAATCTAGGGAACTGCCAAGCAATCACCCGATTAAAAGAAATTCAGCAAAGAAGGAAAGACGGAAGGTAAGCATGAAACGAGTATTGGACGGCGCAGTTCCTACCACCCTGCTGTCCGAGTCGAAAGGGAAAAGCGCTCGGCGCCTCCCAGGCGATTCCTGTTGCTCCGAGCGACTCGTCAGGAGCAACACTAGGTGTGACCTGACTCAAGCCGACTAAAGGTAGATTTACGTCTGGACGGCTAGTGTAAATCTACCTTAACGCGGAGATTGGGTAGTTGGACAGGGAGACTTACGCAGGCAGCGTACCAAAAGGTACACCCCCTACGCCCGCAACTTTTCCCTTTCGACAAGAACACCAGGGGATGAAACTGATCCACCCATACTCATTCCATGCTCAGTCACTTGCTTCCGACAACGGAAGCAGCGGTGACCGCCTCATCACGGATGAGGAGCCAAGAAACGAGCAACACAGCTAATGATTTAGTGACTACTTGGCAATTTTACATGAGGCCTTAAATACTTCATGCTATAATAAATTAACCTAGGCTTCCTTAGATGGCTTCTTTCACTGTCACTTTTCGCTGTTACTTTTCACTACTTTCTTTTAAATGTATTATTTCACTGTCTCCCTTCCCCGCCGAAGGGTGAACCTGAAAAGCTAAAACAATCAAGTGCGTTAGGTTAGTAATGGTGTGGTCGGCCTGGAAAAAAATTAAGGAAAAACTTATTGAGTTTGTGCCGATCGAGATAATTTCGACCTATAGAAGAGCACGCACGAGCATGCAAAACCACAAGTACATGGAGGAGATAGGAGAGAATATAGACCCATCGATGAGATGCATGACAGAGTGACAGAAGTCACACAAAACCATCACCCATACAGCACACCTCGTTGCAACAGTATTGCAGGGACGTTGCTGCAATATTACGTTGTTGCAGGTTGCATTGCAATATTACGTTGTTGCAGGTTGCATTGCAATATTGTATGAACGTTCCTGCATTATTGTCGTGCATTATTGGAGTGGCAATGACTTTGTCAGAATTTTTTTAAATATGTAGGGTAGAGTGGGGCTAAAAGTCCGGCGGGTAAAAAGTCCCAAATTGAATATCTCTATTCCTAAACAATGTATTGAGTTTCGCAGTACACTATGTAAAAGGTGAGAAGAAACGGAGGTGACCACAGAATCGCCAGTCGCTCCTGGACGGTCGTGCGAATTACACGACACCTTCGTTATTTTATGCATCGAAAACTAAAAGAAATACGTCGTCTTTATTGTTTTATACGAAGTAAACCACAGTTTAAAAGCGTATCAGCCAAGTACGTTAAGATTCTATGTTCCTTTAGTAATGTGTGCATCATATTGTTTATTGCTGAATGATAATATTTTCTAACGTATATATCGCAGAAACTATAGAGGTACCGTTGGGGCAAAAAGTCCCTCAGACTGAAACTATATATATTATATTATTTGTTTTCATAATAAGATGGCCAAAGTATAAAGAAATGATGCCAAAGTTTTTAAATACTGTTTTTGTCTTAGTTGAGCGATTTTTTTTAGTTTTCAGTTCAAAGTGAGCCTCTGACTTATATTTTTATTTTTTGTTAAAGAAGTCATGCTTTCTTTCAATATTGTGTTTAATAAATATTTGTTGATTTGAAAAGAGTTTTTTACTTAATTGGTTTAATATTACACGAAAAGACATTAGGGATTGTCTATCCCAGCGATGCCCCGATGGGCGGCCCGAGAGTACGAGCATCCATCGCATTTTCCAAAGCTCGCGTGGAAGCGGGTCTCGAAACCAATGAAGTTGCAGGCATGTAACGGATGAGGAAAACTCTAGTAGTGTGCGTGTAGGCTCGTAGCCTGAAATCAGCATGTAACCGTTACATGCTGATTTCATTGCGATTAAATTGATTTGACTTCTGGTTATAGGCTGATTTCAAATCGTTTGGATTTGCGGTTATGGGTTCTATTTTTTGATGACAGGATAATTTTTTAAACCCTGGGGGGGTTTATTTTTCTTCATAATTTTGTATTGTCGTCCAAACTACGTATGCCTGCCCAGTTTCAAGTCTATTGGATAGTTGGAAGTGGGTTAAAATTGAGTTTCTAGATTTGAACTGAACAAACATACATACAAACAAACACACAAACAGAGGATTGAAGCTGAATAAAAATCGTTTAATAAGAAACTTTTTGTTAATCAGAGGTGTAAGTGGGAATGTTCAAGTCTATTTCGTCCAATTACATAATTATTATTATTATTATTATTATTTATTTATTTATAAACGGACCGAAGCCCTCTTTACATAAATATTTAGACGAAAAGAAAAAGAACTTAACCTAATATTACAAAAGATAGACATGCACAAAAACGATAATATTATTGTTTAATCATTAGTCAATTCCTGTTTATTTTCCCAATTCCTAAAATGTAGAACACTGGGGCTCCAAGAGTCCCAGTCATATAAACCTACGGGTACGAGCCTACGCGCACACTACTAGAGTTTTCCTCATCCGTTACATGCCTGCAACTTCATTGGTTTCGAGACCCCCTTCCACGCGAGCTTTGGAAAATGCGATGGATGCTCGTACTCTCGGGCCGCCCATCGGGGCATCGCTGGTCTATCCTATGCAATGGACTTTTTGCCCCGTGCGTATAGAAAATAACAGTATCAACAAACGAACTTCTCTAACGTAAACCATAATAGTTATAGTTTATACAAAACAACACCAGATATCTCTAGATTGTTAGTACTAAATTTTACATAGGTTTATACGAAAAACGGGACTATTTGCCCCACCCTACCCTACATGACGTCGAGTGGATTCTGCAGCGTGTTTCATTTAACTGGATACGCTAGAATATCTCGTTGGCCGTTGAAGATATGAAAAAAGTGTTATCGCGGGAGTTGTATGTAGGTACATGAACTTATAGAGGAGATTCGAAGATCAATTTAATTTTTTTAGATAAAGTAGGTACTATATTTTTTAATGTCTGAAATTATTATTAATATTATTAAACGTCTTTATTGCACAAATACGTATACATATACAATCTAGCAAGAGAAAAGAGAGAAGAGAAGACAAATGTAATGGTTCAGTCTAAAGACTGTTTTCCAACCTAACCTAAAACGACACCGGGTGAAATTTGTAGTACGCACCTATAGTGTTGCAAATCCCTAATGGGGTCTGCCAAATGAACCTTCGTTTTTGAATAATTTGAGTTTAAAGTATTGCATGGTAGGAGTATAAGTTCGAATACGTAAGCAATCTTATCAATCAGCGGTTGTAGCTGCGGCGATAAAGTGTTCGTCTACGATGCTACAGGTGGTCCTAGGTTCGAATCCCCCCTAGGGTAAAATAATTTTCTATGAGAAAAAGACACACGGACGTTATACTACTACTATTCTGCACACATTCACGTCGTCGCGTCCCTCACTGCCCGAAACGTTGCGGCGGAAATACACTCCTGCAATATTGTTAAGGCGGACATAGGAGGTGAACCTGCAACGTCTCTGCAATGATGCGGTGCAATGGAGTTGCAGGATTATTGCCACTATTTTGCCGTTTCGTTGCAGGACTACATATTTGTAATGTTTCCAAAACTTTGCAAAAAACACTCCTGCAATATTGCTAAGCCGGACATAGGAGTGAACCTGCAACTTCTCTGCAATGATGCGGTGCAACATTGCAATCTCGCACCGCAATATTGCCGAAGAGTTGCAGGATCATTGCCACAATTTTGCCGTTTCGTTGCAGAATCATTGCCAGAACGTTGCAGGACTACATATTTGTAATGTTGCCGCAACTTTGCAAAAATACACACCTGCAATATTGCGAAGGCGGACATAGGACTGAACCTGCAACGTCTCTGCAATGTTATGTTGCAATATTGCCATCTTGCACCGCATCATTGCAGAGACGTTGCTGCAATGTTATGGTGCTGTGTGGGCAAAGGTATCAACGAGATCAAATAAATCATGGAAAACCATCGAAGAAATCCACGAAATGAAATATATCATGCAAACCCATCGAAGAAATGCATGAAATAGAATAAATCATTCAAACCCATCGTAGAGATACATACATGAAAGAGAGCAGGGAATGGAAACACATCAGTGAGATGCATGGCAGGGAAGAAGTCTTGCAAACCATCGAAGAAATGCATGAAGTAGAATAAACTATGCAAAACCATCGTTGAGATACATGAAGGACAGCAGGGAATGTAGACCTCCCGATGAGATGCATGACAGAGTAACAGAAGTCATACAAAACCATCGAAGAAATCCATGAAATGAAATAAATCATTTAAACCCATCGAATAAATGCATCAAATAAAAGAAAACATGTAAACCCATCGAAGAAATGCATCAAATAAAATCAATCATGTAAATCCATCGAAGAAATGCATCAAATAAAATCAATCATGTAAATCCATCGAAGAAATGCATCAAATAGGACAGATGACGAAAAACAATCGAAGAAATCAGTTAGATAGGGGGAGAAATCAGTTATGACCTTGGTAGAACAATAAAATTTTAAATGGCTTAAGGTAGTACTACCGATACGCCTTGAGTCAAGTGCGTGTTAGATCGTCCTTTGACTTCCGTGGTGATTTGATTTGGCAACGTAGCACGATTGATTGTGTAGCTTTCTTCTGCTCACTTGAAGCTTGAAGTTAGCATTGCATAGGGATATAGAATTGTGACGTCAATGTTATAAATATATGTTACTTGCAATAAAAGTTAATATTTTGGAATAATTGTTATTTTTATTATTTTGTATAATACTATTTTATTATTTATGTATTAATTCATCTAATTCTTTTAATATTCTGATAGAAAGAGCGTCGAGTATCGCTTGTACATACTAAGCGCATTTCAAACTGCGCGGTCTTACCAACCTCTTTGCGACGTTTCCAAATCGTGCGTATAATGGCCGAGTGAGCACAGATAATTTTATTCATTTGCTTATATTAGCTATAAAAATTGGTGAATCAACATTTGAAATACATGCATTATGTATATGGAATATTAAATCTATATTTCTCTCAGTTTCATCAAAAACTGAACTGGCTATTAATGTGAATTTTTGTTGAAAACGTCATTTTCCATAAGACTACGTGTTAATAGTGGAAACGTAAAATTGTTAATAACTTTTTTCTGGGTTGGTGTAGATTTCCAAAAATTTACACGAGTCAGTGTAAGGTCAAAACAAACTACTGTACAAAGTTTCAGAATTTTCTGAACAGTATTTCAAAACCGGTAGTACTACCTTAACGAACCTGAAAATTTCATCGGCACCAACCGAATAAGCTAACCCAGGCCAGGAGAGCGAGGGGCCGGAGGAAGGGCCATGGAAACCCTGACCAGGTCCCCAGCAAGTCCAGTAGGTCCGAATGGTCCAGTTGGCTCGGGAGCTCCGGGGAGTGCAGGAAGGACCAGGGCTGAAACCCTGACCAGGTCCCCAGGAAGTCCAGTAGGTCCGAATTGTCCAGGTGGCTCGGGAGCTCCAGGGGGTGGAGGAAGGTCTCAGCAAGTCTAGGAAGTCCAGTAGGTCCGAATGGTCCACGTGGCTTGAGAGCTCCAAGGTCCCCGGGGTTCCTCCAGGTACGGAGGACTCGCGACGACTGAGTACATGGAGCTCGGTGAGCTCCCTACAAAGGCTGCGGGAAACCATGCCCCCCCCCCCCCCCCACCAAAACAAGGTCGACGGTTAATTACAATTGCCAAATCCAACGAATTCTTCGGCAAAACTGGATTTTCCACTAAAATATCCATTCCAGTGGCTATTGCTATGACAAATAATGTTAACAACATTTACACTAACCGCCCAGTATAAATTATTATTAACTATGATCGATACAACTCGAGATATCAAGCAATTAGTAACATTTGGCCTTGGATTTGCAAATGATTTTCTACGTCGAATGAAGTCTCTTTTATTCCGAATGTTTAATCGTTCGATAAATTAATGTTAATGCTTATACATATCACACAGTATTATTTATTATGTATAAATACATTTTAGTTGAACTTCGATTCGTTGCGCCTCGAATTGGGATTGCTAAATTGAATAAATATGTATAAATTGCATTAATCTTTTTCTTTTTTTTCTTATGTGTGCGTTCGTAATGTATTTTAGATTGTAAGTGAGTTATTGTAAATTATTAATTTACTATTAATAAGACAATTAACGTTTTTTCTGTTTCGCAGCGCCAAGTATTTTGAATAAAATATTTATTGGTATTGAAATATTTATTTCTAGAAAACTATATCTGCTTAATATTATTAAGCGCAGTTGGAAAGCACAGAATCTTACATTGCGTTACACAGTGTCGCCTTTGCACGCTGCGGGAAAGCACCTTTATGTACTTGCAGCACATTTTGATTTCACATCTTTTTTTTATTTTGCAATTATCTTCTATTTTTGTGATTTATTTGATTTCGTGTACTTGGCGTAATTTTTTTACTTTTTTGAAGTTTTTTATGGGGATATCACTTCTTTTTACAAAGATAATTTGCATAGGGAATGACTTCAGAAAATTTTTAATATTATATTATCTTCTATTTTTTGTGATTTATTTGATTTCATGTACTTGGCGTAATTTTTTTACTTTTTTTTAAGTTTTTATGGGGTATATATTAACGCAAAACTTAATAATTATTATATAGAAATAGAGTGGCCCTTTGCAATGGTAAGTGTAGAGACTACAAAATGTGTCCAAAGGAGGTGAGGGTGTATGGCAGAAAGTGTTGATGCAGGAAATTTAAATGCTAATGGTAAAATTCAGGGAAAATGAACGAAGAGATCCAATATTTTTAACGCATAATTTATTGGTGTTGGAATAAAATTAATTTAGTATGTTTATTAGTGAATTGAAACTTGTTAATAGGAAACTAATAAAATTAATGAATAGCGTGGCAACTACTGTGGATTTTACAGTATTACGAATGTCTTTCACAAAAGATTGAAAAGTATCAAGGGAGATGTGTTTTCAGCGTACTTTCTTCACTAATGTGACTTGCTCTACGTTGAAAGCAGTTTGCCATAATTTTCTTAATTCTTAATGCTATGTCTTTTGACAAATTTTGTCGATTTACCTAATTTGGCAAATTTCCAGAAACTTGTGAAAAAGAAGATGCTTCATTTCTATCCAAGCCTGTTCGTCCCCTTCATTTCTATCCAAGCCTGTGCGGCCCCTTCATTTCTGTCCAAGCCTGTGCGTCCCCTTCATTTCTATTTTTCTATTCAAGCCTCTGCGTCCCCTTCATCTATCCAAGCCTCTGCGGCCCCTTCATTTTTATCCAAGCCTCTGCGTCCCCTTCATTTCTATATATATATAAGTAAGCTTTACATAAAAACTCGAAATTACAAATAGTTTACTGGTATAAAAATATATATATATATTATTTTGTACATGCATGGTACAAATTTTCAGAAAGTTATGCGAAAGTAGATGCTTCTCAGTCGAATCGAATCTTCTCCGCACAACTTCCAAGTCTGTGACTCTACATAAAAAGTCTATTAAAAAATTTTGGCGACTTACCTTGTTAATTGAGACAATAATTCAGCCTTATGTGGTGTAAAAACTAGTGACATTTCAGAAAATTTTGACAACTTTTCATATTTGACACTTGGTAGGTTATAAAGCGATGACACTTGGTAGGTTATAATTCAATAGTATCTATTTAATTCCCCTGGCCGTCGCGAGAGGCGTCATGATCCCGAGAGTCGACGAACGAAACATACACTAGTTTCTTTTGGCTGAAGGTGTGCGTGTAACGCGTATATACGTATTATGTCGACAAAAATTTGGTTGAAGAATCAGAAGAAAACTTCCCGTTTCCGACTGATCCATGAGACAATATTACGATATCTCCGTCATGCGTGGACCGATTTTATTGAATTTGGTCTCATTCGAAAGCTTATATGCGGTTTATATCAGAAAAATGCCTTTAAATTTAGAAAATATTGCAGGCGTGATGAGATATTAATGAAATAAGTTTCAGGTTAGGTTGGAATAGCCGGGGGACGAGTAAATGATAGTGGTAGCGACAGTCGACATATACAGGGTGTCTTTTTCCTGTACTTGGCGTCGAGACGCTACCGCGTCTCTAGATACCTCGTCTATGGTATGACAGAAAATTACATTGGATGATAAGTCTATCCTTTATCTGGTCCGTGGCATTGCTTACCGGCCGTGGAACTTGCCGGCGGAGCAGTGTACGGCAGAGCCTAGCGCCAGGCGATAGAAATTCAACGACGTCCAGCGGGCTACCTGCTGCCAGGCGTTCGCCAGTGGGCCGAGCTTGGCGGGCTGCTTGTAGCTTGGCGCTGGTGAGCAAATCAACGACGAAACAAAAGTATCGTGTCTCACACGAGATTTTAATTTCCATCATAATTATTCTTTTGTTTACATTATTTACATTTTCTTGCCGCTGAGATGTTTGCCTCATGATAGAAAAGTCGCATGTAAAATCTCATCGTGGATTGGCACCTTTAGATTCGTATAACTTGGATTACGCGACGTCGTATGAGAAAGCGATTACGAATGAAAAGTGTTTGCAATTTATTCCATATTTTGCAGAGTTTTTCTGCGCAACAGAAACCCTAGGACGCTAGTAGCATTGCCTCTTTGCTCTCCAATCGTGAAACTCTTTTCGCTGCTGTATTGGGAAACCTAGAATGTCGATACGCCAACTAGTGACAGAAAATTGAACTACTGAGAGTAGGTCGAAATCCGTCGAAGTCCATATGATTATCAGTGTTTATATAGACATGTTGTGAAAAACGAGTGTTTTTAATTTTCTTTGAACACTAAATTTTTACTTATTCGATTAATAAATACTTATTCGGAATGTTTGGTGGGATCCGGACCTACTTTCAATAGTTTGCCAACTTACCACCACAGCGCTGAAATCTAAGCCACGCCTCCACTAAGTTTCCCAATATCCTCTGGGCCACGTAGCGCGACATCTCGCAGCGGGGAAGGGAACTGTCCGGAATAATCAAATCGATCCTCGACTGCCACGTTATAATAATTTATTTAAACATTTATACACCTATGATGTTCCACAGTCTTGAATGCGTAGTTGCTAACCGATATATATGTATATGTATGTATATACACATCCACATACACACATACAGACACATATGTATATATACATATACAATATATAATATGTATACATATAAATTCATTTATTTATTTATAAGTTAAAATTCATTCTCGTTACCGCCTAGATAAAGCATTCTTGTAACTTAGAAATTAATCAAAGATTATAGGCTATCTTGGCATTTGCGATTCGATTAATGTCTCTCGCAGAAAGAAAACGGCGTCCAGACTGTATACCCTTTACAACGATTCGCGTGCGTACAAATTACTTTAGGTACGTCGGCGTGCATGGTTCCTCCGCCTCTTACATACCGCCCGATCACTTTCTTTTCCGCTCCCCCGATCAACGATCATTGGATGCCAAATAGACACTCAATTTACACGACATTTTTCCCTCTCGCGTCACATAGGTCCTAATGGCGCCAGCAATGTACACACAAACGTTTACGCGAGCACGTTCTCCGAGAGATCGGCCACGTCGAATAGCCCCGTGACGAATCGCATCAGTCATTGAACTTGATTTCTAATTGCAGAGGCGAAATGATACACTATCATAAAGTATCCCAATACTTCAGCTTCTATTATTATTATTATTACCGTTCCTAGTTAAGCAGCCAGGAAAGTATATCCAGACTTCTTTTTCTTCTTCCCTTCGTCTCGAGAACTGAAGAGGAAGCATGAGAATTATTCTTCGGGCAACGAGTAACAGTACGCTCACGTAAAACCAGGGTTGCCAGGGATTAGTTGCGGCGCAACACCTACAGGAGTGGTGGTAATGAGCGCGTGAACTGACGCTAGCGCCGAGGCGGCCAAGTGGCCGCAACGCGAAGCCAACCACGGTCAACCAGCGTCGCCGGGAAATAGATTGTCGACGCTGGCTCGCTTCGCGTTGCGGCCACTTGGCCGCCTTGGCGCTAGCGTCGGTTCACGCACGCGTTACCACCACTCCTGTAGGTGTTGCGCCGCAACTAATCCCTGGCAACCCTGCGTAAAACTGACACATTTCCCTTTCAACAGGGCGGCATAAATCTTGCCCCTGTAATTCACCGCATGTTCAACGCTTTGTGTTACATTTACTGCAGCATTGTGAATACGTTTTACGCTACTTTTATGTCGACATAATTACGAACAAATTCCTCTGGAATCCTGCATACGAGAACACAAATTTACAAACGCTACGCTATGAATGTACACTTCCAAATTCCCCTACGGCGTTGATCGTAAAGACGCGAGACCTCGGCAATATACCTGTTCAATGAAATAGCGCAATCTGCAGAGACGCACAATTCACATCGCACGTTGGGCTTCCTCTTTATCGGTGTAATATCGAGTCGCTTAACTTCCAAACACTGTACTTGCCTATCGTGAAAGTCGACTTTTCTGTATAGTCGAGTGTACTATCATTAATCGCATTTCTTTTTGGGTCTTCCGCCGTGACGATGGGATCTATGGAACGCGCGACAACATCTCTCCGACATACCTTCACGGAAGTCCTTCAAAGGACATCGACAATTCGCATCAAGTCCAACTGATCGTTTAATTAAATCATATCCTGCTCTCATTTTCGTACACCTTCAACGAAGCAAGCGAGAGCTTTTACGCGCTGTGTCGTACCTGATCGAATTAATTCCAAGCGCTTCAATCGTATGTAAATTCTTCGGTCCCCGAAACGAGAGCGAAATTTTATTCATTAAGGAGTCTGTTTTCCAGCGAAGGTACGAGAATTTCCATTGACTCGTAACGAACAATCGCGCTTTGTTATTACCAAGCGTTTAGGGAGCAACGTGGTACTGGAAATAATCCGCGTTGTTCACTTTCGCTTGATTCGTTGCAGAGACGCGAAGCTGGTCCGGCGAAACAGCGGACGTTCGATTTTTACAACGGCGTACATGGATCTCGGAGGATAGAAAACGTTCGAGATGAGTATTAAGAAATAAATTAACCGAAACACATACAGTCTTGATAAATACCAGCGACGACATAATTTAATCGAGGATACTTGCTAAATAAGTTAAACGAAAGCGACGAGAGTCGACTACATATAGAATTTCTTACGAGTATTCTAACCTAAAATGAATTTCGAACGAATGGCTTCCGTAGCTTATTAATAATATTTACCGAGAATAAATAACGTTTTACGGCAGACCTTCGAGTTTCTACGATATTGTGATGGATCAACGACGACGATGAAACTACAACATAATGCTCGAACGATAATTTAACGCCACGCGAGTAATTTGCAAAATAATCCCGCGATTGTTACGTAACACTCGGCTAACGTGTTTGTACAATGCAGGGCACAGTTTGCGGCACGACGCAGACAAGAAACACGATCCTTCGTTTAAAAAATAATACGAAACAGTGAAATTAATATTTTCTTTCGAGGCCCCTTTTTCCGGAAAGCTGACTTGGAAAACAGTTGCAAGTGAATTTTGCTTCTTCAAAGTGTATATTAATTCTCTGCTCTTATGTGTTAGTAATTACTTACTACACTCGAACGAGACACCTCCAAGTTATATCTCCACGGAGTATCTGCTGTCCCTGTCGTGCCACCAAAACACACTGCACGCACATTTAATTATCGTAGACATTTTCTTCTTCGACGTACAATCGTTTCCCTTACGATATTCGACAAGTTAAGTGTACCGTAATAACCCACATTATTACCGTCGTTTCGTGACGAAATGGTGTTCGAATCGTGTACAATACATAACCACCGTTCAGGGGGAAATAGAGATAGCCGAAAGATTATCACCACTGTTCTTCTGCCCTTTAATAAAAGCTCGCTTCTTAAGGGGACTTTCCACTGTGACGCCCCGATAAAGTACCGCTGTTTGGAACTTTTCTCTCTCTCAAAAATAACGCGCTTACTAAATTGAAGTTTTCCCTATTTATTAACACAAAATTATTTTTTTTATATGCGCTGTAAAATAAAAGACGCCTCGACTGCGTGGTCGAGTTTAGAGGAACCGTGTGTCTCAAACAAAAGAACCAAATAGATTTCTAATCCGTACGACTGTCGCTACGGCAGGGACAAAGAGTAATTGGATCGATGAAGAATTAACGAAACGGCGCACGTCTAAATTTGAACTATCGAAATTAGCTAGAATTTTGAATCATTCCGCGAAAGATGTGAAAAAAAAACAACGAAAATCTATTTGGTTCTTTTGTTTCAGGCACACGGTTCCTCTAAAATCCACAGCGCACATTACACCCCCTTATTTTGGGGCAAGCAAGCATTAAAAAAATATGAAAAAAAATTGTTGTACTTCCAAAGCACATATTAATAGATAGAAAAATCTTCGATTTAGTAGACCCATTCTTCTTGTGAAAAAAAGACCCCTTAGTATTCCAATTAGCGGAAGATCTGTTGATTAAATTCAGAAGAAAGCCACCGACGCACAAGAAAAAAATGGTGGACTTAAAAATTGCCCGATGAAACGGCGTGGGACAGATTTCCTAATTAAAATTCCCAATGCGAAGTCCCTCGTTTTCCCCACTCGATTCCCACCAGCCCCCTTCATCCCTCTTTCACTCTCGCCTCTCCATTCCTTTCGCCACCTTCGACGCTGCTAAAAGAGAACGCACACGGTTACCCGCTAGTTGTCTTTACTGCCCCTTGGTCGACATCACCGCACGCTTCCCCCGTCGCACGATCCTCTTCGTTCAACTGAACATCGAGCCACCCCCCCCCCCCCCGAAATCTCGCTGTGAACCTCTAAAACCGCCCCGGTGTTCGATACACCGCGAATCGACACATCGACGATTAACTACGACAGATATCAATGCGCGACGTGTAATTTTTGGTTCGCAATAAACGTGCTACTGTATTAATAATATGAAGCTACAATAGAATAATTTATATTAAATTTATATACGTTATGTATAATACAGGAACTATTATTATCGCATACAATTGCCTTCCCACATAAATGATTCGATCGTTTATAGTTGCCCGCCCTTCCCGCTCGTAGACGCTGTTGCCTGCGAGTCCCGCCACTCTTCTTCGTCCCTTCGTCTCTCCCATGGTGGTATATAAAGGTGATGCAACAAAGCCACTTTCCCCTAGCAACAGTGTCTTCATAAGAGTTTAGTACACATTTTATGTAGCAGATGGCGTGTGTGCATGGATCCCACACAGATAGAGGGCGGTATTCTCAGTCGTCGCTTATTCTTAAGCAAATGCTTAAGCATTCGGCATCCTTTACTAGCTACTAGGTTAGTAGAGGATGCCGCATGCTTAAGCATTTGCTTAAGAATAAGTAGCGACTGAGAATACCGCCCAGAGTCGACTTTGATTGTATAAGTGTAACGACGCCACGGTACCGTGTGTTCCGTGTACTATGTTTCTTATATAAACTATTATTTTAACTAGCACTATGGTTAAACGGTGCAAAGTAGAGAATTGTGGTTCTTCTGGAAAAGAAAAAAATATATCTATTTTTGCAGTACCAAAGGATACAATTCAAAGAAAGAAGTGGTGCGAAATTGTAAACTGTAACCTCAATGAAGTGTCCTTATTACTTCAACAATTTCTAACACGCTTGTCAACCAATTGAAAACAAATTTTGTAAATGTATGATTTCCGTTGGCTAACAACGAAATTAACAAAATAACACTAAACACAGAAATATTTTGGCAGCAGTACTGCTGGTAAAATGATAAGGGTTATATACATATATTATGAGAAATAAAATTTTGGATGATAAATATATAAAATACACGATAAACATGTACACGAAATTCATACATATAACCTTTACAATAATTTAGAATTATTATTAATAACCATTTCTGTTGGGTATATATTCTTTACATTTCAAATTTACCGCGGTAACGCGCCTCTTAGAGTTAACGCCACCTGGTTAGTATTCTGCGAATTAAACTGTTATGAAGACGCCGTACTTGGTCTTGTCAAGCCACCTTTATATACCACCCTGGTCTCTCCCGTGTCTCGCGAGCGAGCGCATCCCTTCAGATAACACCAACTCCGCCGTCTATCCATATTTCTGTGTCCAGCCGGTTCGCGTAATCTCGGAATAGGCGGTAAGAATGCGCGAGACGATGCTCTGTCGCAATCGTTTCGAACGTACGGGCATCCGCCGCGGGGGGTTTGCGAGAAAATGCGCTGAAGAAATATTTAAAAACTAATCTTTGTTAAGCGTATACCGAAGAGGCGAATATTTTGGAATTTCGAATTAAATCGGCGCCACGAAATGGGTTCGAACAAGCAACCAATCGTCGCCCGTCAACTTGCCCGTTTCTCAAAACTTCTCCCTCTTGGAGAAAAGTCTGCGGACGCCCGTGTTCGAACGCGACCGGTATTCCGCCGCGTGGATGTCGAAACCGGCGCGAATTCATTGTTGCCCAATGTTGCGTGCCGTTGCACACGTCGACGCGCAAAAACCGCGCCGACTATGCAAACGTGATTTCCTTAACGCAACGACGGACTTCCTGGCCGCCGTTGCCGCGCGTCTCAGGCTGAAACGGGTCGCGCGTTGCCCGCCGGTCGTATAAATAATTCGCCGATTAAGTCGCGCGTCGAGCGTTCAATTTTTACGGCACCTTTGCTTCTTTTTCGTTGCGAACCGAGGCGGCCGGACGCCGCTCCCCGATCCCGCGGCTCCCAGCCGGCCAGTGGTGTCGCAACGTCCCCGCGTTTCTCGGAACACTTTTGCGCCTGTCCGGAACGTTGATTGTTCCGCGAGACGGACGGCAGCCACGAGAAGTTTGCATTCCGCAAAATCGCAGCCTCCCCCCCGGGGGTTAAAGAAACGGACGAGAGTCCTCGGATTCCTGGAGCATCTCGTCGGAGGATGATTCACGACTTCCCATCGGAGGCCAGTTCACCCCACCCATACAGCACACCTCGTTGCAGCAGTATTGCAGGGACGTTGCTGCAATATTACGTTGTTGCAGGTTGCATTGCAATATTGTAGGAACGTTCCTGCAATATTGTCGTGCATTATTGGAGTGGCAATGATCCTACAATATTGCAGCAATATTGCAATTTCGTTGCCGTGCAATGTTCCGTTCGCAACGATGGTACAATATTGCTGCAATATTGTACGATCGTTGCCGTGCAATGTTCCATTGGCAACGATCCTACAATATTTCTGCAATATTGCGCGCACATCGACGTGCAACGTTCCAGTGGCAACGGTCCTACAATATTTCTGCAATATTGCGCGCACATCGTCGTGCAATACTGTAGTGAAAACTTGTGGAAACATTACAACAATATTCTGAAGCAACTATGACTTTGTCAAAAATTTTCGAAATATGTACATGACGTCGAGTGGATTCTACGGCGTGTTTCATTTAACTGGATACGCTACCGCTATATTGCCGAAGAGTTGCAGGATCATTGCCACAATTTTGCCGTTTCGTTGCAGAATCATTGCCGGAACGTTGCAGGACTACATATTCGTAATGTTGCCGCAACTTTGCAAAAATACACACCTGCAATATTGCGAAGGCGGACATAGGACTGAACCCGCAACGTCTCTGTAATGTTATGTTGCAACATTGCCATCTTGCACCGCATCATTGCAGAGACGTTGCTGCAATGTTATGGTGCTGTGTGGGCACACAGCTGCATAAATTCTGCGCCGAAGATTCTACCTAACACCTGACAGCGGTGGCAGCTCTTTTATTTTAGTGACTTGGATATCTTTTAGAGGAAATAGGGTACATGTAAATTCTCTTTTCAGCAGACTCTATTTCCATGAATTCGTAGAACCAGTGGCGCACCCGGAGAGGGGGCTCTTGCACCCCTCTAAACAAGGGTCTTTGCAAGAAGAAAAGAGAACTGGGAATATGCTTCGAATAAATTTTTATAACCACTCAATGCATTTTATTGTGCTTGCATTAAACATATTTTCATCCGCCCGAGATTAAATCCCGAGGGCGCCGCTGCATGAAGGTCTTTAGGTTCTTTTGAGTAATTAATTTTACGGCTTGAGCGACCATTATTTTCCGAAAAATTGCTCGATCCCCGGCCCTCCTCTCGCGATACGATCTCTTCTCAATAAAGCCGCGCCGCGGCGGTGAGAATTGACGCGAATAGGGCCAAGTGGACAATATACGGTTTGGCGAATGAAAAAAATGACGGACACGAGGCTGCGGCCAATAAAATGCGCGCGAATAAACAGCGGTTTTAACGCCGATCGTAAAGCCGTGATATATTAAGTACGAATATTATATGGAAATTCTGCTGGCGCGAGATCGGAGGCACTGGAACGATCGGGACTATTGCTGGCCGTCTAATATTCTATGCACGAGTGTATAGGTAAATCGGCGCGCGATCGTTAAGCGTAAAATATTCCCTTTCGAACCGGCAGAATTTTCTAGGCGAGCGCCGCGAATCGCACGACACTCGAGCGTTTCTTCGCGAACTGTCGACGGTCGTTTGAAAAGTGCTGTGCGTTAACTAATGCTCGGATAAGCGAATTCGTTCTAGGGTTTTTATATCGAATCTTCGAACAAGAAAGAAGCAAATTTTTGCGAATCGTTTCGCCGCGTCGAGGAGATTTGTACGGCGCGACGACGGCCCCCGATTATTTCCTGCGATTTACAACGGCGCACCGTTGCGCGAAGCCAGTCGACGCTGAGAAATGCAACCACGGGTTAATCGAGTTTCAGCGACTTCATTGATTGCGAATCTACGTGCCTTCGTCACGCGACGCTGAATAATAAATAACCACTCGTGGCAGAATGATGGGCGTCCGCAGGGGGTTGGTTCGCACATAACTGTTTATTTTTAAAAAGTAATTGTTATTAAGGGATAACGCTGCGATGATAGGTAAAAAATTGTGGGATAACTTTGCAGGTGATTTTAAAGAAATTTATGAACTTTGTTAAAAATGTAACACAGGGTTCTTATGATGTGTATGAAGAAGAGCATTAAATATTTTTTTCAGATTTTTTAAATGGAAAATTACGGCACAGCTTATACCTAACCCCGTTTGAGTCATTCTGCGACGGAATTTTTCACGTCCGCGCCGTTGGACGTAGAACAAAAAGACAAACAGTTTTGTAATCTACACACTAAATACTAGAGAAGTGCGCAAAATTTCGAAAAAATATTGACTTTTGAAGGAACGGCGAACATTCGAATTTTCTCATCATCTTGAATTTTCTAGCAGAAAAGGATTGTTTTCAAATATTCGCTATTCCTTCAAAAGTCAATATTTTTTTCGAAATCTTGGCTACCTACTTTTCCAGTATTTAGTGTGTAGATTACAAAAATTTTTGGCCCTTTGTTCTAGGTCCCACGGTGTGAACGTGAAAAATTCCTCTGCGGAATGTCTCAAATAGAAAATATGCATTCGCTGTGGGGCCATCGTGCAGCTATATTGTGTTAAAATAAATCTGAAAAAAAATTTTTGTCCTTTGTTGCATTTTTAATAAAGTTCATAAATTCCTTTAAAATCACCTCCAAAGTTATGTTACAATTTTGGTGGCCCATCATTGCAGCGTTACTAAATTTATAAAATAACAAACCGACGATTTTTAAATTTCAATTTTAAATTTTACATTAAATAGGCGCCAGAAAATGTTTCTCAAAGTTGCCCCTGCCTGGAAAAAAAGTCTGCGAACGCCCTTGGGCAGAATTAGTCGTGCCATTTAACGCGCCAGTTTCTTCGAACACGACGATCTTGAGCAACCCCCGCGCGTATCAAGGGCGTATATCGAAATATTGCTTCTCGAAGGCAGTGGCGCACCCCGAGGGTGGAGCCAAGGGCCTCTATTACCTGCAAGAAGCGGCTTTGTAAAAATAAAAGATAACCGGTTTTTATTCTTTAAATAATTTTTTATGATCACCCAAAGAATTCTATTGGATTTGCATTAAAAATATTGTTATCCTTTCGACTCGGCTCCCCGAAGATTAAATCCTGAGTGCGCCACTGCTCGAAGGAAAGTCGTTGGATTAAGTAGCTCAGAGCACGAGCTCCAAGCTTGATATTTTTAATGAGAACAGACAAATTTGTTGGACCGCAGTTAGATTCTGCATTGAATACTGTAAAATGTTGGGTGGCTTCGGAAGTTCGTGCAGTGCGCATTCGTTAGAACCTTCCCTCCTGCTTGCAGTGTCCGTAATTAATTTCAGACCTCGAGGTCCGCATCCGTACCTGTCGCTAAAACACACGATACGCGGATATCGATGGAAAGACGTAGCTTCCTTCCGAACTGTATTGTCGGGATCAGCAGTTCCGCGTGTGCATCGCTGAATTGCTCGGAGCGCGCGTAAATTAGAAACGAGCCCTCGCCACGTCGACTCGTCTCCAAAAGATCGCGGCTCCGGGCAGCGCGCGCACTGTGCTCGCACGTTCGAGCGGGGCAGGCGCGCACGGCGAGCAGGGAGAGGAATAGCCGCGGGTTGCCAGCAGTCTCGGAGACACTCAAAATAAATAAATAAATAAACCCTTAGGGAACCCCTAATTAAACCGCATCCCCTCGGCGCTCCCTACGAATCGCCTCGCCTATTCCCGCCGCTCGGGCCAGAGCCTCGTCCTTCCGCGAACGAGTTCCTAGCTTCCCGTGCCTGCGCCGGCTGCGATCGCAGAACGACAGATCGAATTTCGAACGAAAGGACAGCCCCTTTCGGGGAACTCGCTCGCACGGAATCGTACAAAACGCCGAGGCGAACTCGCGCGTTCTGCTGCCTACGTAACGTGATTATGATTAACTCGGCGGGTACCGCCTAAACGCGCCTCTACACCGAGCCAGTTGGCTGCGCGTCCTACGTTGCTTTGGACTCCGGAAGGCCCAGAAATCGCCACGCCGCGGATCAACAGACCTCGGTGTCGCGAGACAAATGCGCGGACCACCCGGATCGCGGGTCCATGCTTCTTCGGAACTCGTCTACCGATCTATCCTCCTGGAACAGATCGATTTTCAGTGGCTGCTTTCGCCACAACGAAGGAACGGAGGCATGCGGAGCAGCTATTATACTCCCTTGGCGGTAATTGCTTCAATGAATCGGCTCTGAAAATGAGAGCGATGTGACTCGTTCAGTGGCTCAAGTGGTTTAAACCGTGACAGTTAATCTCTCGAGCGGTCTCAGTCGCTGCGACTCTCGTTTCCAATGCTAGTCATCGGAAGACACAAATGTCCGTAGCACTATGAATACCGTGGATCACTGTCGCGCACTTTTCATCCGAACCTGACATAAATACCGCTGGGAAGAGCACGGGCGAGCTGGCCCAGGTGGTTGGGACCAGCGACCGCCCGCCACGTAAAAGCGTGTGTCCCCTAAAACGTCGCCAATTCGATTTACTTCGAAATCGGCTGCGTGCGATTGAGACGATGGACGCGGCCTCCACCGAAGAGCTACCCGTCCCGCGACAAACCGGCGCGCGGCGATCGCGTTGATTCGCCTCGATTCGCCAGCTGGCCGCCTTAAGGCCCTCCGAAAACAGAGGAAAGAATACTGATCCGCCCTTAATCTACCTTGTCGCGCACGCCGCTCTCCTTTCGAGAATTAATGGCCGTACGTTCGAAATGCATCCTCCAGTGTCTAGGTTGCATCGCATCCCGTCCTCGAGGTCCCAGGTAGGGTTCCCGTATCGACAACCGTGGCGCGACACTTTCGCCCGGTCCCCGCGAACCGGGCCCCGAGGGGGAGGAGATCTACGGCTTACGTCGCAGCGAGGAGGATCGACCGACCGATCGATCGATCGCGCGGCTACGACAACGCCATGGAACGATGCGTCTGCCCGTTGTACGATAACGGCTCCGTCTCGGTGTCCTCGAATCTTGCGTCCTCGTCCGCGAGATCCACGCCGTAGTTGCTCGAGGTGTTGTCCTCCTCTGCAATGAAACGGAAAGCTAAATATGCATGCGTGCTCAGCTGTGCATTAAGAGCAGGGACTCCTACCGGTACGTAAAATACCGGTATTATACCGGTATTTTTCGGTTGTATCTTCGTCTGAGACTCAATACCGGTATAACGCTCATACCGGTATTTCGCTATACCGAGACCGATATCATACCGAAATAGATAAATACCGAAAACAAAAGGTTACCGGTAACCGAAATAAATACCGGTATTTTTTCGGTATTCTTTTCAGTAACATGGTAGGTTTCGGTGTTCACCGAGAAGAATACCGAAAAAATACCGGTATTTATTTCGGTTACCGGTAATTCCGAAAACCGATTGTTTTCGGTATTTATCTTTTTCCGTATGATATCGGTTTCGGTATTTATCTTTTTCGGTATGATATCGGTTTCGGTATAGCTGTATTGGCGAAATACCGGTATGAGCATTATACCGGTATTAAGTCCCTGATTAAGAGGTTAGGTTTGTTTCACTTTGATGATTTTTTTTTTCATACAAAGAAACGTCATATTTAAAAATCAAGATATACACCTTGTCGCGTATACATTAAGCTGTATTATCTGCAAAAAGAAATTTGATATCTTAAAAAATGGTGCCATGGCAGACCCTTCTCCCAAGGCCTCTTCCCCATCTTCCATAGATAAAGCATTCGTGGTATCGAAAGTATCTCAGGGATTAGTGGACCGATTTGAATAAAATTTAGTATCTGTTGTAGGCGATTTTTCTGTTAGTGTCTTGTTTTGTTTTTTATTAATAGAAGAAGTTGAAATCTTAGGTCGAAAATCGCAAGCCCGACTTGAGTCACTCCCATTTTTCGAAAAATACACTTCTTCAAAATCGGTTACTGTATTGGTTTCGTTGACCCCGCCGAGTTTTGCGCTCTGTTATTTAATGAGAAATGAATAGGTACTCGCGTGGCGTTTCGATACCGGCGGCGTGGCGAGGCATGGTAGATGTTGTAAGTGAAGTTGGTTGCAGATCACGTGGGTCCGTCCTCGCGCGTAGCGGTACCGCGATGTCACCACCAGGTGGCGAAGCTTCTCGCGCGCTTTCTCGCGAGAGAACTGGATTACCGCGGATATATATATTAGAATGATCGTTTGGGTACTCTTGCAAATATTTGGAAATCAACCCGGGTGACGTCGGAAATTTTAGCTTGTATATATATACCATAAAAAACTTCAAAAATGTAAAAAAATTACGTCAACTATACATGGAAAAGTCTAGGACGAAAAAGAGTATTATCAAATAAATCCCAAAAAATAGCAGAAAATAATATAAATATATATATATATATATATATATATATATATATATATTTATGAGCCCTAAGACCCCTGACTCATGTATTTTCACAGCGGTGAAACAATTTCACCCATAAATGTAACTGTATTTTCACCAACGACCATACTGCGTCTGCAAAACACCAGTTCCCGTCTGATCACTGCAGTTAAGCGACGCTAGGCGCGGTTAGTACTTGGATGGGTGACCGCTTGGGAATACCGCGTGTTGTTGGTATTTTTTTTTTTGTTGACAGCCTGTTTTGTAATCGCCAACGTTCCGAACTTTTTGGGGCGGGTGAAAAAACCTCGGCTATCGTCGCCTAGGGTAAAGAGTACAGTGGTTGGCCACCTGACAATGATTGGCCATATTTTGAGAAATAAATGAATATAAAGAAATACCAATGTTATGCCTTTTTTAATGAACATATTCATATTCCTTGTACTTTCTTGCTTCGGATGTAATCAACAATTCTCCACTCACTATATACTGTGATTATATGTATATAAAAGCAAATAGGATGACTCGGCTTTGAAGCTTGGAAATTACAGCCATTTAATCAAAAAACCATAAGAGTACAGTTAAAAGTTTACGAATAGTTTAATGTATTTATGATATGTATATCTCTCATATTCGGTATATATCGATAAATAAAAGTTGAAACTTTATAAAAGAATTATTTATTTGTTAAAATTATACATATATTATGAAAAATACAGGGGGCCAACAACTGTCATATGAATAATGTTGAATGGCAATAATTGGCCGGGCGGCCGGTGATTGTTTTATAACCTTAGTAACGGTAAAACGGTTATTGGCCCCCTATTCATTAGCGGTACTGAAACGGTCATTTGTAAGAAAGATTCAACATTTATATAATTATAGTATAATTAAATAAAAAGAAGAAGTCCAATTAGGTATGTTACATTGTATAGTTATATTTTAAGTTTCCTGTGATTTGAATTTTAATTGGTGTATTCAAATTCAATTTGATTATTAAATTTATTTAATTAAATTGGAATTAAAAATGAAATTTGATTGAATTAATTAGATTATTCAAATTTAATTTGATTACAGAATTTATTTAAGTAAATTGAAGTTAAAATTTAAATTGTGCTTTCCTAGTAGATAAATTGTAAAAAATTTGAATTTTTTAGTAGAACTGAATTACCCCACTATAAAATATGCCAAAAGTGAAAAAAGCTGATAGGAAATATGGGAAAGAATATACAGATGAACACATTATAAAAGCTATAAACATTTTCTTTTAGGTTATATTATGTGTCAAATAGCGGCCAATCACTGTCGAACCGATCGGACAACTACTGTCGTGACCATGCCAATAACTATATTTTTTCGTAGTCAACACATTTTTTGTATATTTTTATAAATTCTTGCTTTTTTTTAAATAAACTCCATTTATTCTTAGATTATTAGGACTTTTTTTTACTTATTTATATTGATTTCCAATGCAAATTTACTAAATTCACACTTATAATTCATTATTTATGTGACACTCTTACTTAAGTGGCCAACCATTGTACTCTTTACCCTATACATATATATTAATACATAAACGATAAATACATGGACGATAAACTCTGGGATCATGAAACGTGCCTCAGCTCATAATGCCTGACTAATCAGATGAATGTGACCGTTTTCCAAAAACTAAAAAAACTAAAAAAAGTTTTTTTATAAAAGCAGAATCTAAATTACTTGACTAAAACAAGTGCCTTATTATGAACATTCAGATGCGGGATGTATGCTGTCAGAAGTGTGCGGAAGATTTGAGTCGACCCACAAATCCCCACTTTCTTTTTAATGAACTGCTTTAGCTACTATTTTTTACAGGGCTACAATGTCACTTATTTATAAAAGAAAGACTGAGAGAGAGTGAGAGAAATACTCCTGAGAAAATATCGCATAAAAAAGATATTGCGTTTAAATCCTCCGAACAACGTAGCTGGTACGAGCAGGCCACAGAATTTTTTTAAATTCGATGTTGACTTGATTAGTTTCGAAAATCTACAGTAAAAATTTACTTAACTACTTTCAATACGTTTATGCTTATTATGTTGTTCCTTTAGAGCTTTTATTTTATTTATTTTAACTTTGTAGATAATAAATACATATATTCGTATATAAAGTCTCCTGTATTTACACCAAAACTAATAGAAAAATTAAACGACCCATTTATCCCCATTACCTGGCCCAAATAATTACTTTTATAACTTTTAGCCCTTTTTTAAACTAGTATTGAACATTACTTGGCACTTTTAAGCGTCTCGTTAGTCAAAATTTATAATTTAAGTTCAAAAGCATGGTCGGGGGCGATTGTAACATCGGCGGTTTTACCACAACAGAACCGGATAGGGACAAAGAAGGCGAATAATATTGTCTTATTTGCATGAAATCCTATAGCATAGCACTAGCAAACCAAATGAAAAATGGGTGCAATAATACTGAATGCAAGGATTGAGCAGATGAAGAATGCACCAGCCAAAACGTATTTTATTTCTGCCAGAATTGCGATACCACATAATTTGTTATAGATTTTACATTTTTTATTTATTATTATAATCTAAATCAATAAATATTTTAATTTTGTAAATTTATATTTGTGCTACTGTCGACTCCATGCAGTGTTACAACCGACCCGGGGTCAGGCACGGTTGTAACACATTCTCCGCTTCTCATTTTTTATTAATAACCGGAATATTACTTGACATACAGCGAAACTGTTGTGGCTCAAATAATGTCAGATAAGTAAGTAACATTTTCGTAAAAAAAACTGTTGTTGTAACTGTAATAGTTTTTGCGTAATCGTATTCCGAAGTCAAAGTATTACTACCGCCCCCGGTCTACCCTATTTTGCGTTATCTTCCCCGAACGAAGAAAGATGACGAGCCCGTGTCAGAACCTCTGTCCTGGTTATTGTTTGCAAGTTCTTTGTGCCGTTGCTCCGCCTCTATGGGTTGCTGCGCAAAAACAATGGTGCACCATTGAAAAGCTTCTGCTCACGAACGTGTTACAATCTCTCTTATAATTTGCGTAACTGTTGGGCCCCTCATTGTATCGTTTCCTGATGTAATTACGATATACGAGCGGGCTTGCAGCATGAAAGAATCGCGCGTTCAACTGCGCCCATTGTAATCCAGAGAAAGGAACGCACTCTGCGTATTGCCGTGCGTGAAAACGGCCGTTGCGAACGCGAACGTGCGCAGGATAGTGAAACTCTCGTAGAGCTCCTTGCGCGGGACCTTTCGCTCCTATATTTAGTCCTTTAAGCTCTGCCGAATCCTCGGCCCACCGATTAATTGACTTCAGCTTCTTTCCGCCACCAGAGTCGAGGAAATATTTTTAAACGCCTCGCCAGCCACGGAATAATTAAACGTCCACGTTTGCGGGTGCAACTGGCCAGAATGAAGTGGTTTCGTACAGTAGCGATCTCGATGGCAGGCATAACTCGGTTGCTATTGCGAGCGTTGCGTGACAAGCAGAACGTTCTACCGGTTTCGATCGATTCTTGTCACGGTGCAAAAATTACAGACTGCGACCGTGGTAAAGCGGTTAATTTAGAGCGCTATAAATCGATGCATAAAGTCTCCCGCTTATGCGCGGCGCGCAACAGGTTTCTACGTCTATGCGAAGGGATAGACAGAAGAATAACCCTGTCCACTGGCGATATCCAGACCAACTCGGAAACGATTTTCGGTCCGTTGATTCGCGGGGCACGCCAAACGAGAAATCTTTGTAGAGAAGGGGCATTATTTTGGAAAAGCTACGTCGATGGAAAATTAATGAAAATTTATAAGATAGAAAAGTAATTAAAATTTATCTATCGAAAATTTATTTGTCTGTTATTAAACAGCAAACAAATTAGTTTACCTGCGATGTGTTTTAAATCATTTAATAAACACGTTTATAATAACTCTTTTTTATGTAAAGTGTGAACTCAATCTTCTAAGGTGGCAAAGTAAGGGGTGAAAATGTTTGGGGGGGGGGGGAGGGGCCGAACAGAATCCTTGCCCCGGGCGCTATACAATCTGGTTTCGTCCCTGACACGATAGGATAATCCCTAGAATTACTCGAGGAACTTTATTCAACTCATCTTTCCAATTTTTATTAAATCACTTTACTCTAATTAAATCTGTCCAGATTTAAGGGGAGCTTCCCGTCTAAAAATCGATTTTTTTTATTTCATTTTTCGAATGTTCGATGTTAGGAACAGGGACTCCTACCGGTACGAAAAATACCGGTATTATACCGGTATTTTTCGGTTGTATCTTCGTCTGAGACTCAATACCGGTATAACGCTCATACCGGTATTTCGCTATACCGAAACCGATATCATACCGAAATAGATAAATACCGAAAACAAAAGGTTACCGGTAACCGAAATAAATACCGGTATTTTTTCGGTATTCTTTTCAGTAACATGGTAGGTTTCGGTTATCGCCGAGAAGAATACCGAAAAAATACCGGTATTTATTTCGGTTACCGGTAATTCCGAAAACCGATTGTTTTCGGTATTTATCTTTTTCGGTATGATATCGGTTTCGGTATTTATCTTTTTCGGTATGATATCGGTTTCGGTATAGCTGTATTGGCGAAATACCGGTATGCGCATTATACCGGTATTAAGTCCCTGGTTAGGAATATGCATTTAAAATGATTTTTTGAAATTCGAAAAATTCCCGAAGTTACAGACATTTGAGTAGCGGCAAATGCATGGAAACTTTAAACGCGTTTTTCTCGAAACAGTGTTCTTAAAATCGGCGGAACCTGTATCTCGAAAATTTATTATCCGATTGGACTGAAACTTTTTTTATTTTGAAGAATATACTTCTGGCTTCTGGAGAAACCAGTAAAATTTAAAAAAAATTTCAAATTTGTAATTTTTAAAGGCGTTAAAGCGGCAGAAAATATAAGGAAAAAGAGATTTCAAACTTCAAGTGTCGTTATTTTCTCAAAAAATGTAATTTTTGTAATTTTTACTGCTTAGTCCACGTGCGACTTTCATGCCCTTTAATAATTCAGCATTGCTGTTTATTTCAGACCAATGGTTTAGGTGCCACAGGTTCCACCGATTTGGAGGAATTTTTTGACGCCTCGACTAAAACGGCTCCCCAGCGCCGTCTACAATGATAAATTATAAAACAAAAAATATATTTCCATAGCTTAAGACTTCCTCGATACAATGCAAAAAGTCCCATTAAATTATAGGGGAGAGTCTTGCAGTACCGACCAGCTTGCAGTACCGACCAAAGCTAGTTCTCGCTTCTTCCGGCAGATATGCGCCTTTTACTTGAATAAACAAATAAAAATCACAATTCTGTATAACCTATTTCGGGGTCGTATCGTGTACGCCATTGCGCTTGATGTTATGAGACATTAAATGTATTCGTCAATATTCCATAGGTTAAAAGTTATTTTGCAAAGCCGATTTTTTGTTTCTCGTGTAAGTAAATGATTATGCTCTATGATGTGTACTGTCTCTAGTCTATTAAGTTTAATAAAACGCCCTAGTTTTACAATATTTTTTGGTACATAATATATCATGATCTAAAATGTTCCCACATGTTTGTCGTGCAGTACCGACCATCCGACTGTCGTGCAGTACCGACCAACAGACTATCAACCAGTAGAGATCAAATTTTTCTTATCTGTAAGTTCAATCTGATAGCAACTGAGATTAATTTATAAGACGTTCCTTTAGTCTTCCTTCTTCCTTTTCCCGCAGAAATATGTCTGAAATTCCGAGACGGAAAAAAGGAAACTGGACACAGAAGAATATGAATGCGGCTGTGCAACTACTTCTCGAAGGCAAAAGACGCAAAAAAAGCAGAGAAAAGAAAAGCTAAAAAACAATTAAGGAAACCTCAAAAAAACTTGAAAAGAAGAAAATTAGGGGATAAAGTAAATAAGGATAGGTGTGATAACCGGCCAAACAGGAAGATAGGAATTAATAAAGAAGTTACCCACTGTGTTATTTGCAAGGAATCATTTGACGAAGATTGGGTGCAGTGTATCGAATGTGAAGGTTGGGCACACGTCGAATGCACAAATCAGGAAAATATTAATTATTTTATTTGCGATGTGTGTACTAATAAAATTTGAAAAAATCTTCTATTGTAACAATTAAATGTCTTTTTATTAACATTGTTAGTCATTTAGACTTAAAAATCTGAATTTCGGCCAGATAACTTACTGCTAATTAAAGATACACTGAAACGTAACGGTTACCCCACAAAAATGGTTTCAACAATCATACGTGACCGTGTTTTCGCAATCTATCATCCTGTATTAAGGGAAAAGCGTAAAGTGGAAAAAACCGAAAAGTTCGGACCAGTAAGTTGGAGAAATACTGTGGTCTTGCCCTTTAGCGACAATATCTCGAATGACATTAGAAGAATTTTTAGAAAAGTGGGCATGCACACCATTTTTAAATTGCCATGTTATACTAAAAAAAATTTTCCACCAATTAAGGATAAAATACCATTATTAAAGAATTCTAATGTTGTGTATTCAATCCCTTGTCTTGGTTGTAACCAAGTGTATGTTGGACAGACCTCTAGGTTATTGGAAAGACGGATTTATGAGCACAGAAGAAATGTTTTTCTTTCTCCCCTCCAGCACACTGCATTAACAAAGCACTCGCTTGAGTTCGATCACAAGTTTGATTTCGACAACGTAAAAATTTTAGATAGAGAAACAAACTTAAGTAGGAGGATTCTATTAGAAACGTTACATATGATTAAACAACATAGCGTAAACCTTAGGTATGAAACACCTAAGATGCAAGAATACTACGCAACCTTATTGAAATAATAAGGATATGATATGAGGTGGCCTTTCGGGTAGAATTTTCTGATAATTCTCTAACAATGATCGTGAATTACATATGTTAGTTATGTAACTAATTATTAGTTTTCGAATGAGAGTGAATGCTGGTTTTTGTTCTATTACATCATTGGTGTTGACTGTGTGTTGGTGAGGTTTGAGATACCGTTTCTTTCAGAAAAATTTTTGAATTTAGTCGGTACCGTATTATATTCAACCTCTAGAGTCTCCTGGTTTGTTTATGCTGTTCACCTCAGTCGTGTTCTAGCTGACGCTCTCGACGCACGTCTTTGGCTAAGCGAAAAATTCTCACCTAAAGGCAAACGCATTTTTCTTTTCTATTCTTCTTTCCTTGACAAGGGTCACAATCAATGACCGAAACGTCGGAAATATATTAAAAAAAATCGCAAAACAGCCTTTATAGTAATTTTCTTTTTTTAAATTGACCGAACCAGTGCGCCGAAACTAATTGAATTTTGAATTATCTCATATATACGGTCGAAATTCTAATCAATTTATTTTTAGACTTAAAAATCTTCTAATTTAACAGTTGGTCGGTACTGGGCGACACTTTTTCGTTTCCTAGAAATTACAACTTTTTTACTTTTGCGAATTATCAGTTCTTATTATTAAATTTCACAAAAATAATTTCCCTCCTCTTATTAAGTACCATCTATAGGGTAGACCGGGGGCGGTAGTAACACTTTAACTTTGGAATACGATTACGCTAAAACTATTACAGTTACAACAAAAGTTTTTTTTACGGAAATGTTACTTATTTATCTGACATTATTTGAGCCGCAACAGTTTCGTTGTATGTCAAGTAATATTCCGGTTATTAATAAAAAATGAGAAGCGGAGAAAGTGTTACAACCGTCCCTGACCCCGGGTCGGTTGTAACACTGCATGGAGTCGATAGTAGCACAAATATAACTTTACAAAATTAAAATATTTATTGATTTAAATTATAATAATAAATGATAAAAGTAAAATCTATAATAAATTAAGTATGTGGTATCGCAATTGTGGCAGAAATAAAAGGCGTTTTGGCTGGTGCATTCTTCATCTGCTCAATTCTTACATTCAGTATATTGCACCCATTTTTCATTTTGTTTGCGTGTGCTATGCTATATGATTTCATGCAAATAAGACAATATTATTCGCCTTCTTTGTCCCTAGTCGGTTCTGTTGCGGTAAAACCAACCCCGACTGCCGATGTTACAATCGCCCCCGACCATGCTTTTGAACTTAAATTATTAATTTTGACTAACGAGACGCTTAAGAGTGCCAAGTAACGATCAATATTAGTTTAAAAAAGGTCGAATTACAGATTAAAAAATCGAACAAGCACATACTTGCAAAGGAAGTGTTTATATTACAATTTTAAGTCAGTAAGGAAAAGTTACTTTAGGGTATCGAAAAGTTATTTTCATCACTATCCATGTCTATTGCGTATCTGTACTCTTAGGGCATGGATGTGTATATTCCAAATGTCATTCTTCATCATATATCCAAAATTGGTGTTAATATCTACTATATGTTTTGAGATATTTAGCGTGTTACATTCGCCCCCCTGTTACTACCGCCCCCGGTCTACCCTACTACAAACATGTTTTTGAATTTTTGATTTTTATCGACTCTAGCCGAAGATATAACCAGAAAACTTAGAGCGGTTGGTACTGCAAGACTCTCCCCTATATAACTGACCCGCTCTCATGAACATCATCACTATTCAACCCTACCCGTGGAATCCTCAGACATACCCAAAGCAATCTCCCAAGTTCTCCAGCTCCATCGGATTCCTAAATATCCTCGACTCTTCTTCAACACCTCGAACGATTATCTAATCGCATCTACGTATGTTTGCCGCGCGGAACCTTCGAATATCCCCGGAACGGCCAGCCGCAAGGCGTCCGCGTGGCAGACACTCTAAACGCAGGATGAGCTAACGAGCCGCGTCTTTCCGCAAATTCGTCTCCGTCTCTCCCCGCGGCCGTCTGGGCGAGCAGAAGGCCTCGGCCGTGGCGGAACTCCAGAATTCCGCGGCTAGCCCCGCTGGCGAGTATCTCGCGATTGACTGTGCTTAACGAGCGAGACAGGCGAGCGCGTGGGCGCTGGTGTAACGTACACACGTGTACGTATCCTCGGAGGCGACACCAGCGACGCGAATTCCACGGTGGATTACGACGATCGCCCGGCACCGCAGACGGCCCCGCGAATGGCTCCACGCCTCCGAGAGAAAAAAGATAAATGGCCAGACGCGTGTTCCGCTTTATCACGGCACGGGAAACGCCGGGGACCCGTCCGCGCCGTCCCGATTCCCGGCTAAACGCGAAATGAAATCGGAATGGGAAGTGCCGACGGACAGGCTGTTACCGGGCCAGGCCGAGGGGGACGTTCTGCGTTGGCCCGCGATGAGAAACGACTCCGCGTCCCCCCGGTCCTTCCAATCTCTGTTTTTTTTTCTTTTTCAAACAGAGATTTACTAACAGTACCCTTGCTCATTTTAGCGCGAGACTCTTGAGTTATTTACATCGGATAAACGGGACGCGCTTGGTCCTTTTGCATTTCTTCGGGGGATACCACCGGCTTCTCGGCAGTAACGGCGGAGCGGCTCAACTGTGGCATTTCAGCTAAGAAACGGGATTTTCTGTTCCCTCGTGGCGCGTTGCGAAACTGTACACCCCCGTCAGAGTTGGGCAAAATGTAATTTAATTACATCTTACAAATTACGATTGAACTGTAATTGTGTAGTTGATTACACATTATTTTTTGCAATCGTTCATTTAGGTAGTTGACGAAACCAAACGGTGAACTACCTAAATTAACGATTACAGAAAATAATGTTTAATCAACTACACAATTACAGTTTAATCGTAATTTGTAAGATGTAATTAGATTACATTTTGCCCAACTCTGACCCCCGTCCATAAGTCACTCTTGACGAGTCTGAAGTGAAATCCTGATCGATCAGTATTAATGTGCCAAACGCTTTCGGCGAATATTATCCAGTGCGGTGTATCACGCTCTATGGAATACGTGTACCGAATTTTAATAAAAGTGTTCTTAGTTAAGGGTTATGATGTTTTTCAGAAATGGGTCTCGTATTAGGCCACCTTACCTTAAACACGAGAGGCCTGAGACAACTTTAAAAACAATTTGTTCCGTTTATAAATAAATAAATAAATAAATAAATTCACTTTCTTCTCACTTAGCAAATTAGCAATAACTCGTGCATAAGTTGCCACGTCGAATTAATTCCCAAATTGCCTCGACTCTTTTGAATGAAAATATCTGATGATATTTAATATATGATATTTGATATATGAATGGAAAAATTTGCAATGTTTCTGCCACCTAATAGGAATTAATGTACTGTAAGTTTGTAACAGAGTGACTTTATTCCCCACCAACGAGTGTATATTTCTGTATTATGAAATTTCTATGAGTCTTCTAAAAGTAGGGTAGATGTCCCAATTACTGCCAGTGTCCCAATTACTGCCACTTGATTTATTATATGTAATAAAAGCGTAACGTATACAAATAAATGTACAAAAAATAGTTATTATAATAACTATTATAATAACTATTATAATAACTATTTTTTGTACATTTATTTTTATACGTTACGCTTTTATTACATATAATAAATCAAGTGGCAGTAATTGGGACACTGGCAGTAATTGGGACATCTACCCTACAGAATGTGTGTTTTACGATTTTTCGGCGGAACTACTTAGGCAGCCGAATCGCTCGTAAGTCAAGTATTTTCCGCGAATTATTTCCAAGGAGATGGAAGCAAGCACCAACTTTTCCTTTTACACAATGTTTATTACTGTCACGCAGAGTAAAAAAATATTTTTGTTGTCTGCATTTCTATACTACGAATGATGCCACGCGAGGTTGATCAGATAGTGCTTTAGAAAAAGTGTCTTTGGTTTTGCCCTGATATTGACCTTAAAAACAGAGCTACAACGATTTCCTTGGAATATGTTTCTCCTAGAACTTGTAATCTCAGAGTGGACCTCTGAAAAAAGAATTGAACCTAAATTATTAAAATAGCGACTAATAAGGGAAGATCCCGAAGCCGGAAATTCAAAAAAATTCTGAAACTTTGTGAATATGTAAGGAATTTCCTCCTGATTACAACGCAATTTTTGTTTGCTGCCCAAATTCACTCTAAAGGGGTGTAATTGACCCCTGAAAATTCGGCTATTTTCCGATTTTGTGTTATAACGCGTGAACTGTAAAATATTTTTTTTTTTTACCAAATGATAGATCTAATTAAAAGAAGTAACTTTTGTTTTGAAATTTTTTTTCTATCTCTTACAGTTCGCGAGTTATAACACAAAATCGGAAAATAGCAGAAATTTCAGGTGTTAATTTTAAAAAAATTGCGTTGTAATTAGAAGGAAATCCCCTACATATTCATAATGTTTCAGAATTTTTTGAATTTCCGGCTCCGGGCCTTGAAAGAGAAGGAGATCTGTACGATAAATGTCGATTTTCGGGGTGTACAGATGGTTGTTTTTTTATCTCGGAAACTAGAGTTTTTACAGTTTAATGTTCAGGTACACTCTAGAAAGGAATATATTTTGAAGGTGCGGTAAAAATTTCAAGTCGATCCGAACCTCGGTTTTTTTCACAATCAGGGCAAAACCACAGAAAAACGCCTACACATCAGACGAATATACCCCTATCATATACATGTATACATATACTACCACAAAATTTTTTTTTACAGTTTATAATATTAATAAACGTTACCCAAAAGGACTAGTAACAATTCGTATGCAGCTGCTTGTAATTAATTCGCAAAAAATACTTGACCTTCGAGCGATCTGGGGGAAGAAAAGCCTTAAGTTGAACAAGAAAATTACAGGATTTGTAAAACATCTGCCATTTCGCGCCAAACCTCTGATATGGTCCGTAAAAACTCGAGATTTTCATTAAAAAATTTAAAAAATCCCGGATTTTCAGGCCGCGTTTGTGCGCCACTAAAAATCCGCGACTTTTTAATTGTTTGATGAAAATCTTTTTACACATTCTGTAATTTTTTCAAGTCGATCTGAACCTCCGTTCATTCGCAACTAGCCGAAAAGTAAAAGAAAAAAACATTCGAGAAAAACACGTTTGAAGTGTCTGGGCAAAGGCGACGCTATTGGGAAACCTAGAATTTCGATACGCCATCTAGTGGCAGAAAATTGAACTACTGAGAGTAGGCCAAAATCCGTGGAAGTCCATATGATTAACAGTGTTTATATAGACATGTTGTGAGAAACGAGTGTTTTTAAATTTTTTTGACCACTAAACTTTTACTTATTCGATTAATAAATACTTATTCGGAATGTTTGGTGGGATCCGGGCCTACTTTCAATAGTTTGCCAACTTACCACCACAGCGCTGAAATCTAAGCCACGCCTCCACTAAGTTTCCCGATAGGTTGCCGCCTCACCTTTTTAGCTGCCAAATATACAGTTTCGCGAATTTTAGTATAAACCAAGTGGCATTTTATTCAAAAAGGGTAGTACTTTCGGAAAATGCAATAAAAAAATCGATTTTTCGAGTGCTTAGTCCCCTTAAGTCGCGAGTTACCGAGATCCCCGGCCTAGGAGCGCCAAGTCCCCGAATCTGTCCCATGGTCTTAATACCGCTCAAGCGTTCGCGGAAGCAAGTATTATACGTTGCCGAGCGTGCGATGGCGGGTAACTTTCCATCGCACGCTCGCGGCCGTCGGAGCGGTATTTCTTTTCGTCCGAGCGTACGTTATCTATCATAATCGCGTGCCGAGAAACTTACCGATGTAAAGAGGAGAGGTGTCGTAGGCGTTGCAGGGGCCGGCGTGTCGCGTCTCGAGGACGAAGCCGGTAACGCAGGCGTCCTTGACGATGTGACACCAACTGGGATAGGTGATATTGTTGGTGGCGCACAACATGGTCGCCGATGGATCTCGATCACGGTGTGTCCGGTTCCGGACCCGCTCCCGCTTCCGGGGACAACGATAGGTACAGGTCACGCAACGTGGTCGGCCCGACTTCATCTCCGACAGACACGTCTGCCCCTCGCGACAACGAATCGTGGTACAGTCTGCGTTCTCTATAAATAAAAAACAAACACAGCGACACCGCGCGGTTAGGGCCTGTTTCTTCACAGTTTCACGCCGGGCGCACCGCTTGCGACACGCTCCATCGGCTACGGAACGCTTCTTTTCGTCGCTGTTTGCTCTTGGAAGCTATCCAGCTCGCGTTACATCCGCGTCATTTCAATGGCGATAGGACGGCGAAGGGGTTGCTCTCTTCATAGTCGCATGGGGATCGGTTTCTTAATTGTTTCGCTTCATCCGTGTAGGTGGATTTCATCGAGGTATGGGGTAATTTCGGTTGCCTCGCGGTTTTGGAAGAGACTGAAGCTGGGTGTTGATTGGTAGGTTAGAGGAAGGGTGGTGAATGCCGGGGATTCACCTGGAATGCTATGCTATGCTATGCTTAGTTTGGTTGTGCTATAAAACATAAAAATACACAGCACAGCTTAGCAGTGGCGGATTGAAGAAAAAAGGCCCAGGTGGCAAACGTTCTGAGGGGCCCATTTTTTCGGGAAAATGGAGAGGTAGTTTGCTCGAAACGGGCCAAGTGTAGGAAGGTAAATGTCCCCATTTCTGCTCATTTCGTACTTTTCTTATTATTATAAGCGTTACGTTTGTACTATAGTTGCAACAAAATCATTCCAAATTATTTGAACATTTACGCGAGTGTTGCACGAGGTTGGGGCTAATCGAAGTGCAGTTGAGTTTTCGATCGTGTTCTAGCTGGTTGTGCTAAGGAACTTATTTTTTTAAAAATGATATCAAAAATTAAAATTTTCAACATGAATTATTAAATTATCTTTAACCCTCTAACGCCCAGACCCTTGAATCGTTACTTTTAAAAATTGTGACTGATACATATGTTGTATCTTGGTATTTTGAAATGAAAAATAGCGTTTTTTTTATTATTTGTTTTTTATTTTTTATAATAATCCAAAATAGTTTTTTGAAGAGAATATTTGATTTTCTAAACCGAGAACATTGAAATCTACTTTACCATCATGAAATCTACGGATGGTTGCTAACAGAAGTTAAATATAAAAATATAAAAACTTTTAAAATGAGTGTTGCACCGGTGCAACTCTGGGAGTTAGAGGGTTAATGAAATTTAATTTTAAAATCACAAATGCCACTACCCATACAGCACACCTCGTTGCAGCAGTATTGCAGGGACGTTGCTGCAATATTACGTTGTTGCAGGTTGCATTGCAATATTGTAGGAACGTTCCTGCAATATTGTCGTGCATTATTGGAGTGGCAATGATCCTACAATATTGCAGCAATATTGCAATTTCGTTGCCGTGCAATGTTCCGTTCGCAACGATGGTACAATATTGCTGCAATATTGTACGATCGTTGCCGTGCAATGTTCCATTGGCAACGATCCTACAATATTTCTGCAATATTGCGCGCACATCGACGTGCAATGTTCCAGTGGCAACGGTCCTACAATATTTCTGCAATATTGCGCGCACATCGTCGTGCAATATTGTAGTGAAAACTTGTGGAAACATTACAACAATATTCTGAAGCAACTATGACTTTGTCAAAATTTTCGAAATATGTACATGACGTCGAGTGGATTCTACGGCGTGTTTCATTTAACTGGATACGCACCGCTATATTGCCGAAGAGTTGCAGGATCATTGCCACAATTTTGCCGTTTCGTTGCAGAATCATTGCCGGAACGTTGCAGGACTACATATTCGTAATGTTGCCGCAACTTTGCAAAAATACACACCTGCAATATTGCGAAGGCGGACATAGGACTGAACCTGCAACGTCTCTGTAATGTTATGTTGCAACATTGCCATCTTGCACCGCATCATTGCAGAGACGTTGCTGCAATGTTATGGTGCTGTGTGGGTACTGGTATTCGATAATTGGGCAGAAAATAGTTTCTGCAGTAAAAGTTCTTATTTAATAACAAAAACAGGTAGCGTATTGTGCTCTGGGTTTAGATTTTTTGTACTATTTTTCATTTTTTTCAATTAGAAAACAGCCTAGGTTTAGGGTCAAGTGAATCACCGTCATGTCCGCATTTCTACTCACCAGAATTTTAGTAACATAACCTCACAATTCAATGTATGCTGTAACCTCTACTTCTATTCAAAGGCATTTTATTTTTCATTTATCATTATTTTATGCTTTACTATTGTATTATAAAACCTATCCACACAAGATGTAACTTATTTTAACCTGAAAATACGTACAGCCCTGTTTTCCGTGAGCAGAAACGCGGACTTTTGATCGCAAACAAAGTTTTTGCACCTTCTTTATGACGAGTAACCTCTTAAATGAGCAGAAATTGGAACATTCACCTTAGCACGAAAAAAGAATGTAGTGTTTTGATACCTATACCTAATTATAATTTTTTTTTTTTAGATGGGTCCCTGGGCGGGGGCCCAGGCGGCAACTGCCCATCAGCCGCCTTTTAAATCCGCCACTGCAGCTTAGCTTAAAGCTTTTGGTGGATTCTCGGCTTAAATTGTGATAGGTGATAGGGAGCTGCTCTCTCTCTCTCTCCCTCTCTCTGTATTTAAATGGGGATTGATTTATGATATAATAACCTTTACTGCGATTTGTTAGGAAAAGGTAATTTTTTAGACGATGAAATCCTAGGATAAAGTAATTCAATATTGTGGTGCAAAGTATGCGCACACACACTGGGTAGCTTTACATAATATGTAAGAGGCAATCGCATGTAAATGAACAGTAAAGATTACCTCCGCGATATTCCTTTTCCTAGATCTTTCGTATCATGTATCCTGTCTCTCATGCAAATGAAATAGCACGTGAATGCACCATAAGTGGCCCCTTAGCTTTCGAATCTCCCCGGCGTGTATTAAGAAAACGTACGACCCCTTTGAACAAATTTCATGGGAAAATAGCTATCATACTGTTGCGAGCACCGTGTGTAGCGGTGTTCACGACCTGCTGGTGCCCGGATTAGAAGCGAGAAGACGGCCGGAAGAGACAGGCCAAGTCGCCATTGATTTCCTGTCAGTCTTGGACTAGCCAGAAACGGCGACAGACGTGCCAATATTATTGGACCAAATACTATCCGTTATATTGCAGAGTCATAGTTGTTTTTTTTGCGGGCTTAATCTGTATCACACCCAAATAAATAATCCCTGTCTAAGAGGACAAGTTCAACGCAATTTCGTATTATCCAAAATTGAATTAAAATTCCCCTATCCTCTTCCCTTCTCATAGTTCCTCGTGAACGCGAAAGATACTTCTGGAACGGAAGAGTCTTACGTGCCTCTGTCGGAGCCAGCTCCTCTGTACCTCTCGCCGTCGCGTCTGATCGATTAATTAAGTGCCTCGATGTTTGATGAGTCGCGAGCGATCGGCAAGTGGGCACTGTCAATATTCCATCGAATAATCGATCCAGCCATTGGAGTGCCGCGAGGCAAAGAAAGAAACGCGGACTCACGGTCGTGCGACCAGGCACCGCTGAGAGTCTGAATGAATTAGCCCCGTCGCGGAAGACCGAGCGTGAACCGTCGCGAAGGAACACGTGTATATGTTATATAATAACGAATGATATTGAAAGGGGGGTCTGGCTAGTAGTGGAAGGCTGCTGTGACGAGGCAGAAACGAGAGGCAGGTTCAATCGTCGAATTAGACACGCTTTATCCTCGTCCAGCCGGGCGGCTGGCTCCGTGCGGTGACTGGTTTCGCAGACACGATTACCGCAATAATATATCGTTACACCTACTTGGGTCAATGGCCCACTTCTCACGGCGGGGGGATCCTGCAAATGTGTTGCTCATTTTTCATTCTGCCAGTCGCCGACGCGTACGCGACCCGATGAAACGTTACGCAATTCGTGCATCGGCTGTCCGCCTGGCGGACGATAAATAATCGTGCCGTTAGCAGGGTGGAATTTCGAGCACGTGATGCTTTCGTCGCTTCCAGGAAGACTGTGAGAGGCAAGGGCGCAAAGTGTGTACCTGCGGCGTGATAGATCCTCGAGAGTAGATTAGTAGTGAGGCACAGTTTGACGAAGAAATTGAGAGATTGAGATGCATGTGCGAGGAGATCTGAGCACAGCTTTTCGCAAAATGAATTATAGGATAGCATATGAATTATAGGATATTTCTATACCGGGGGAAGCATTAAAATTGAAAATATCCAGAGCAAAGTATCCCGAAGGAAACATTGAAATTCAAAGTGTCCCGAAGGAAATATTAAACTTCAAAATATCCCGAAGGGAACATTCAATTCAAAATATCCCGAAGGAAACATTAATGATTAAAATATCCAGATCAAAATATCCCAAAGGAAACATTAAAATTGAAAGTATCCCGAAGGAAATATTAAAATTGAAAGTATCCCAAAGGAAATATTAAATTTCAAAATATCCAGAACAAAATATCCCGAAGGAAACATTAAAATTCAAAATATCCCACAGGAAATATTAAAATTCTAAGTATCCCGGAGGAAAAATTATAATTCAAAATATCCCGAAGGAAACATTAATGTTTAAAATATCCAGATCAAAATATCCCAAAGGAAACATTAAAATGGAAAGTATCCCGAAGGAAATATTAAACTTAAAAATATCACGAAGGAAACATTAAAATTCAAAGTATCCCGAAGGTAATATTAAACTTCAAAATATCCCGAAGGAAATATTAAACTTCAAAATATCCAGATCAAAATATCCGGATCAAAATATCCCGAAGGAAACATTAAAATTCAAAATATCCCACAGGAAATATTAAAATTCTAAGTATCCCGGAGGAAAAATTATAATTCAAAATATCCCGAAGGAAACATTAATGTTTAAAATATCCAGATCAAAATATCCCAAAGGAAACATTAAAATTGAAAGTATCCCGAAGGCAATATTAAAATTGAAAGTATCCCAAAGGAAATATTAAATTTCAAAATATCCAGAACAATATATCCCGAAGGAAACATTAAAATTCAAAATATCCCACAGGAAATATTAAAATTCTAAGTATCCCGGAGGAAAAATTATAATTCAAAATATCCCGAAGGAAACATTAATGTTTAAAATATCCAGATCAAAATATCCCAAAGGAAACATTAAAATTGAAAGTATCCCGAAGGAAATATTAAACTTAAAAATATCACGAAGGAAGCATTAAAATTCAAAGTATCCCGAAGGAAATATTAAACTTCAAAATATCCCACAGGAAATATTAAAATTCTAAGTATCCCGGAGGAAAAATTATAATTCAAAATATCCCGAAGGAAACATTAATGTTTAAAATATCCTGATCAAAATATCCCAAAGGAAACATTAAAATTGAAAGTATCCCGAAGGAAATATTAAACTTAAAAATATCACGAAGGAAACATTAAAATTCAAAGTATCCCGAAGGAAATATTAAACTTCAAAATATCCCAAAGGAAATATTAAACTTCAAAATATCCAGATCAAAATATCCGGATCAAAATATCCCGAAGGAAACATTAAAATTCAAAATATCCCACAGGAAATATTAAAATTCTAAGTATCCCGGAGGAAAAATTATAATTCAAAATATCCCGAAGGAAACATTAATGTTTAAAATATCCAGATGAAAATATCCCAAAGGAAACATTAAAATTGAAAGTATCCCGAAGGCAATATTAAAATTGAAAGTATCCCAAAGGAAATATTAAATTTCAAAATATCCAGATCAAAATATCCCGAAGGAAACATTAAAATTGAAAGTATCCCAAATAAAATATTAAATTTCAAAATATCCCGAAGGAAATATAAAAATTCAGAATATTCCACAGGAAACATTAAAATTCAAAATATCCCGAAGGAAATTAAAATTCAAACCATCCAGATCAAAATACCCCTTCGAAAACATTAAAATTCAAAATATCCAGATCAAAGGAGATGAAATTTTCCGCACTTTTCCATCTCCCTTAACGCGATGACATAATTTCTAAAATACCCCGTAATATCACTTGAGAAGCTTTATTCAACTCTTCTTTCCAATTTTCATGAAATCCTTCCCCCATTTTCGAAAATAAACGGCAACAGTACATTCTTATACATCCCGTTCCCTCGACACCCATGGTGTATAGCATCCGCAGCGATCTCGCACGCTCCCGCGATGAAATATTGCCAAAACCCTATTTCTCTCCAGGCTAGACGGTCTATTATCAAAATGGCGGGGGCCGGGCACGTAGCGTCCGGCTGCTCTAGGGCTCCTAGCACCGCGCGTGAACCACGGATCGGGGCAATCATCGTATCACCCGCGGCTGTGGTTGTTGTCTATGTGGCCGCACCACGTGGCCGGGACGCTAGATTAATATTAAGTGATTCACGCTCCGTAATGCGATCCGTGCTGTTAGAGACGACGCTTAGACGTCTACGTGCGGGCTTTTTACACACGGGGGCCCACTCTCGCCGCATGGATCCCGCCGCACGATACCCGGGCCCGGCGTTACATTGTTACGCATTGAGAGACATCTGCTTAGCCGGCAGCAATTGAATTTATTAAGGGACATTACGCAAGTCGTGGCACGGCGAGCATTACACTAATGAGACTACAACGACACATCTTTGTTAGAAGAATGCCACTGGAGCGTATCGAAAGCAAACATCGGGCTGGCTTGGCTACCAAGCGAAGCGCTCGATCCGCATTCCAATCCGACCGTTTCGATACGGCCATCGAAAGGAGACCAAGTGCCCGACGGTGCGAAATTCTGCAGTCTTCTTTCCTGGCGAGAAATGGTAATTCCGGGATTCAGTCAAGAATGCTTTGGATTTCGAGTAGATCGCAAGTAGACACCAAGGTAATCGTGCCAGTTCGCGTGTCTCATCCGTGGTCTAATCGGTAGCTACATTATGCCAATAGCTACGCGAGGTTGAATGACCAATGACCCTTGCGCGCAGCGTTGCATAACATTACGGTCCGTTTCTTAGCCATTACGTGTCGAACGATACGATAAATTGCAGTAATCCGTTGCTTACGACATTCAAGACGAATGATTCGCGATAACTGTATTACGCAACGCTGCGTACGCAGAAAAGACCACGGGCGACGGCAGTTTATCGAGTGCACCCGCCGATACTTGAGCTCTCTTCCGCCTCTTTATAGATTATCGAGACCTGCGCTTCTCGAAATAGATCGTCACTTTCGAGCTTTCTTCCGAACCTGAAGAACGAATGTCCCTTTTGAATGAAATGGCCTGAATTATTGAGACCCTTGGTATTCAATGAAGGAGGACTGTCACGTTTACCTATTTCGAAGGACGCAGGGGACCATTAATACTCTAATTAATACCTTATCTCGCTGACTTCCTCCGATTTTTTCAACAGTGCCGCGCGATTAAATGACGTATATAGCCAGTGGAACAACGAAAGCACTGTTGCATGCGCAGCACGTGTCCCAAACACCAACACTGTCCCTGCCTTTGAATTCCGCAGAATAACGAGACCACGCACTACGGAGCTCTCCGGGAAGAAACTGACCAGGGAAGTCAGGCAACCCGAGAATTCAGAAAATTATGTAATTTTGTGTGCAAGCGGAGCGGTTCATCCGTAACGCAACACCTACTTTTTGTTGGTGCCGTAGTGCGGCTTAAGGGGTTACGCCACCCTGAGGCGCTCGAAACAGCACTAAACTAGACGAATTTTTTTTACTGATGCTATGAGGTTGAAAATTATTTATTTTCTTCTTATGTGTAGAGCATGTATTGGTGCATATATTGTATAAATACGGTACAAAAATATTAAAAAATGACCGAGTTATTTGTTCTCCCGCGAAGCTCGTCCGCCGTTACACGCGTGACTAACCTAACAAATTATAACGAACATGTTCGTCTGAAATCAAAATCCCGATGATTTTCGTGTTCCTTAATAAAATACCTACGATGTAGCATAGGGATTTGAGAAAAAAAAATTTATTGCACAAATGAGAGCAATGTGAAAAAAAATATACGTTTTTCACGTGAAAAAACGAATCTAAACCATTAATTATATACGAATGGGGTATCGGATGGAAAAACTGCTATGCTACATCGTAGATAATACCATTAAGAATATGCGTACCAAGTTTGAAATCAATCGGACAAGTAGTTTTGGAGATATTTGATAGGTCACCTTTGAAAATGTAGTTTCGAGAAAAACGCAAAAGAAGAAAAGTAGAATGGTCGCTACCTGCTGCGGAATATCGACATCCGCGCCTCGTTTAAAGTCTGTAACTCGGCTATTTTTGGGAATTTTTGCGTCTACCATGACTCAAATTATTCTTAAAACTTCACGCAATAAGAAAATGCAAAAAAAAGAAATCGATTTTTCAAAACTTTCAGTGTGGCATAACCCCTTAAGGGGGTGAAGTCACCTCTTCTTTTTTGTGGAATATCTCGAGAACGGTTAGAGATATCGAAAAGAAGTTTAAACAGAAGCTGCATCTTTTCTTTATATTTACAAAAATGGGTAAAAATAATTATCGAATTAAGGGTTGCTGGTGGGGGTAACTTGAAAAGTATGGATTTTTTCGGAATTATTTTTACGCAGTTTTGTAGATATAAAAAGAAGATGCAACTTTTGTTTAAACTTCTTTTCGATATCTCGCACCCTTTTCGAAATATTCCACGAAAAACGAAAATTCTGCATTTTTTCAAGCGGTGATTTTACCCCTTAAAACCGCCCCATGGCGCCAAGAAAAAATAGGTTTGTGTTGCGGATGAACCACTCTTGCCTAACTTTCGCCCGGAGACTTCGGGTTTTTGAAGCAAATCTCCGGGCTCCGGTTTTACTGGAAAAATCTCCGGATTGTAGAAAAAAAAAGAGATAATAAGAAATTGTGGTATTATACAATGGTATCAATTTTATATACAATAAAAGTTATTAATTAAAAAACCAAATACCTTCAAATTCTGAACTGTTTGAGCTGAAAAGAATTGCACATTTGTTGTCCGGATATTCGAGAATCGAGGGATTTATTTGGTGATAACCCTGCCTGTGAGTGGTGTGTGCCGAGTAGGCGCTGCCTATTATTTACCGGAAGGGAGGGTTTGTTAATCCGCGGTATGTCAGTGGAGGTTTCTCGAAAACGTTCCTACTTGCTACTTGCGGCGCAATCGATTTACGACTGGACGTAATAAAAACTTCACGTTGACAGAATTGTTACTATCATTTTAAGCTACCCAGTAGAGCAGGTAAAATTGGCTCAGTGGCGTTTACTACGCGATTCCACTGCGTTCACTACTAATGTTTACCTAACAGCTCGTGCTCTTCAAAGGCCCCCGATCTATTCCCGAATTTTTTCGGGAAACGGAAACTACAACGGAAACTACACTCATACCGATTATATTAAAAAAAAATTTGATTTCAGAGTTGCCGTTCCAGAGATATCGTTTCGATAAGCGACCTATGTTTTTCTTGTGAGGGGTGTAGGAGATTAACTGTATATGGAAATCTATGCATGTTTTTCTATTACTTTTTTTTATAGTCTCTTAAGACATTGTTCTAAAGATAGGTAATAACAATTTTATAATAAAAGTGTAAGTTATTCCTTAAAAAAATCTTAAAAATGGGCTCATTTTTCCGGCCGTCACAGTGGTGTTCCCCCTTAAGGCTACGGTTATACTAAATCTTAGAGCATATATGAAGAGAACTGGTTTAAAATGAGTCCTCCTTGCTAATTCACGGGTGTGAAAAGATTGCGTTTTATTCATCTGAGGCGTGCGTTACAAAAATGCGCGACGCGTGTCTCGATGCCAGAGAAGAAGTGCCGTTTCTTCCAGCGCACCGCGTCCCCAAGCTCCCGAGCCTTCACGAGGCTCGCCGAAGATTGTAAGTAAGTTAACTAATTAAAAATAGACCGAATCTGTGCGCCGATAACATTTACTCTTAAGTTTTTAAAAATTCTATACGGTCGAAATTCTAAATTATTTTATTTAAAATGAATGGCGAAATGCTCACACCTACTTCTTTAACTAAGGAAAGTTTTTACATGTTGATATTAAGACAATTTGGACAAGTAACCTTAAAAAAAAAAAAAAATAGACCGAATCTGTGCGCCGATAACATTTACTCTTAAGTTTTTAAAAATTCTATACGGGCGAAATTCTAAATTATATTATTTAAGTTAACTTCAGTTAACTTACAATATACCTATTTCTTTTTTACGACTACTTAGTCGTAAAAATAAATATATATTTGTTCGTCGGATTTGAATAAGAAATGCTTATTGTTACCTAACTGTGAAGAGAATAATACTGATGCAAGCTTTATTTGCATTCCTTTTGCCAGTATGACGCTCTGCAATTAAAAGTTCTACTAATATGATTTATAATAAATATCTTAATATTATGCATATACCTAAATTGTTTTGTGAAATTGGAAGTATCAGGAAGCACCCGTACAGGCAGATACTTTTTAATTTTACCGGTTGAAATTCCAACATTTTCCCGTTACCTATAAATAATAAGTATAATGCAAAATCCACCCGTTTGCCTATCTGTTGTTGGCCCAACCCGAAAGAAAAGTGCCAAATCTAACTGTTAGCCAACAAATATTATGTTCGTGGCCCAACTGTATGCCAACCAAAAATGCTACTAGGGATTATTCCATTACATCATTAGGCAATTTATAATATAGCCGCGGCGAAGACACTCGGGCATTATATTTCTTACGATTCTCCCGGCATCTTCCAAAAGATCGCCATCCACGAAAGACAAACGTTTCCATCGTTAAATCGAAGGAGCAATTTATCCAGCGATTTGTGCCAGTTCATCAAGCTTCTCGGAAAGATGAGAAACGCGACCCGGTAATTGGCTGAATAGCGATCTAAAACGAATCGCGGACAAGCAATCGAGGCTAGATGTCTATCCCAGCGGAATAGCGCGACCGCGCGACAAACTGTATCGCAAACGCAGAAGCGCGGCCAGCGATCCGTCGCACAGTGGCACGAATCGACATTTAAGTAGGCATTCATTTCATTTTTTACATTTTTCATCATTTTGTGATTACTAGCTTTAGATTACAGAATTTAGATAATGATTTTATAAAAAAAATTTTTTTTTTTATTTTTTGTGAAAATAGCCACATTCATCTGGATTAGCCAGGCATAGTGAGCTGGGGTACATTTCGTGACCCCAGACTTTACCGCTGGAAAATTTTTAGGCGATAGACAAACACACAATTAAGATTTCTTGTTACTATTTTCGTATTTTTTTAAATTAAAACGATTGTTCGAATTTGTTCGTAAATTCAAGCATACCTCTTAATTCTGGATAGACTTCAATTTCACAAAATTCAATTTTTATATCCGTCCGCATCCGACCCTTTGAAAAATTGATATTTTTTTGCACAAAAGCAGGTGCAAGTCTGGAAAAATGTACTATTTTACTTCAAATTATTATTTTCAATAATAATGGTGCAAAATGAATGTTTTTAACTTCAAAATACTCTAATTGAGTAATTTTCAAATATAAGTAATATATGTTGGAAGTGAAGCACACAGAGGTGTGAAACGTGCAAAAGTATGAATGAAACGCTAGATAAATAAGAATGAATCATGTAATCAGAGAGTGATTGGAATCGACTTTTGGGGAAACAAATAAAAAGGAAGCAAGCAAGTTCTAATAATGACCCATGACAATCCGCTCCTGAATTCAACAATTGACTATCGTTTGCCAGCCAATAGCTGAAATCCCTTGCATCTATCACGTTGTTAACATGCGATTAATAAACAAAAATTTGGAGAGTTTGCAATGAACTTGGCAAGACAGTACGTTGAATTGTATGGATGGTATTACATGCCTCCAACTGTACATAAAATATTAATTCATGGCCAACCATGAAAATAATAAATTGAAGCAAAATAGTACATTTTTCCAGACTTGCACCTGCTTTTGTGCAAAAAAATATCAATTTTTCAAAGGGTCGGATGCGGACGGATATAAAAATTGAATTTTGTGAAATTGAAGTCTATCCAGAATTAAGAGGTATGCTTGAATTTACGAACAAATTCGAACAATTGTTTTAATTTAAAAAAATACGAAAATTGTAACAAGAAATCTTAATTGTGTGTTTGTCTATCGCCTAAAAATTTTCCAGCGGTAAACTCTGGTGTCACGAAATATACCCCAGCTCACTATGCCTGGCTAATCCAGATGAATGTGGCTATTTTCACAAAAAATAAAAAAAAAAATTTTTTTTATAAAATCATTATCTAAATTCTGTAATCTAAAGCTAGTAATCACAAAATGATGAAAAATGTAAAAAATGAAGTGAATGCCTACTTAAATGTCGATCCGTCCCACTGTGCGTCGCTCCACATTCGCGACAAAGATATTCGGGGGCTGGTTACATGCCCGCCGGCCGAGCGGGGGAAACACGTAGAAGTGATTCCCGCGCAGCGCTCCGTCTCCCCTTATAAGTGGCCCTCGTAGTTCGCGCTAGTTAGCTCCTGGTGCCCGCGACTTTGTCAAACGCATCACGTCGATCTACTAAGTACACGTTGCGGCTCCTCGCGCTCGACGCTTCAATGGAGTCATAAATTACCGAACAGCGAGGAACGAGGCGTAGTCGGCCGAATGTGTCCTGTTTGCAAATCCGCGGCGCAACGTGGTTATGATTTATGATTCATATGTGTGACGAGGGTCAACGCGAGAAGGAATGCACCCAGGCCGTCACGTACACGTACCACGAGCGCTGGTGCTTTACGAACGGGCTTATGCTCGCGAGGCACGTGCTCGTTAAAGAGAATTACGCCTCGTCTCTCAACTGTTGCATTGTCTTAGCCCGGCGTTTATTTATCCCGCATAATAAAACGTATTTCGCGCGAGTCGATCGGCGACGAGACGGCGCGGGATCTCAGGAGTAGAGCTATTCTTTTGGCCCGGGTATCCGGGTACCCGGGTACTCGGGTACCCGGTGTGACCCCGGGTAGACAAAAATTACCCGGCTACCCGGGTGTACCCGTAGGATACCCGACTACCCGGGTAAATGATCATCGATTTGACAGCCGATCGTCTTTCGACTTTCGATCATTTTCGGCTAACCTCAGTAATGAACGGAATAAACTTCAAGCAATTGAATGTGTGTGCGCACGTTACGATTATGAATATTATGATAAAATGTTTAATTGCTTGAAGTTTATTCCGTTCATTACTGATGTTAGATTGTTAGCCGAAAATGATCGAAAGTCGAAAGACGATATAGGCTGTCAAATCGAAATTCTCAACTATCTCATCACATCTAATTTACTCGGGTATCTCATGGATACCCGGATAATTTTTGTCTACCCGGGTAGCCGGGTAATTTTTGTTTACCCGGGTAGTCGGGTATCTCACGGGTACCCGGCGGGTACTCGAGTACCCGGGCGGGTCGGGTAAGTAAGAGCTCTACTCAAGAGGACGAAGTGCTTGGGTGGTGAGAAGCTTCCAAATATTTTCTGGCCACTCTAGAAAAATGCCCCATTGCCGGTGTTACGTCCGAAACCGATGGGTGTGTGATTTCCGGAACGTAAAGGGATCTTGCCCCGTCGCCTCCGGCGTAACCGTAATCCCTCTCAGGCCGGTCACGCTTTTTTGGAGTACTGTGCAGGGCAGGTGGATTGGCATTTTGAAGATCGAGGAGGAAAAGGAAAGATTTGTGTTTCGTCTTGGGACCGTCAGCCAGACTCATCAATAGGGCTACAGCTGACGGTCCCTGCCCCAGACACACGGGAACTAAGAGGAATAAACTTGGAACTTGTATATATACGAACGAGATTAGAGTTGGGGACTTGTGAGAAGATTAGACATCTAGCGGCGCTGGCGAAGACTAACCAGGCGCGGACCCATGGTGGGGCTGGGACGTGACAGCCGGCAAAGTTTTTTGCAAACCGTGGAAAAAAGGTGACAGCGATTTTGCTGACGATTTTGAAGGCGACACAGAGATTGTGACAGCTGTCAAAAATTACTGACAGCTGTTTTTTTTTTTCAAAATAGAATTATCGGCGAAAGAAATTCTTTGGAATAAATTTTCACGAAGGTATACGCGTTGGTTCTTTTACTCCGTTCTACAAGATCCCGCCGTGTTGTAAATTCTCTCTGTCGAATATTTAACACGATCGGCTAATTATGAACACTTGGACGAGCGCCACGGTATAACGAACGAACGCACCGAAGTCATTCGACTGACAATGTCGGTGTCAATCCGGATTTCCTTAATGTTTCTCTACCCGGCGCATTTTTAACGGGTTATAAATAGCAGGCAATCGCGCATTATACCTTAATCGCGACGGCGAGCAAAGCAGGGCGACGGGAGAGGAAGGTGGAGGCGCTGCTGGCCGTTGGTGACAAACAACGATAAACACGAAACCGTTGGAATAACCGGCCAGTGATAAACCTCTACCGAGCGGATTCTTCTCGCAGGATTTATTTACTTTCCCCCATAAATTACGCGCGATTTACGATGATGCATTTCGCACGCCCACGGGCTTCAGCCCGTATGATTTAAAACAGCAAGTGCGCTCGCCCGAGGGTTAAAATCGCGCTCTGCCAAACGCTTCGGGAACTAAAAACGAGTTCTTCCTGCTTCAACACGCTTCGCGACGTAAATTCTTCCGTCTTTTCGCGGGGAGTCCGCCTCCGTTCTTTTGCGCGGGCCCAGATAAATCTGGCGGGATACCGAAAAAGCGAAGGGGAACCCGAATTCATGTATAGGCTAAGTAAGAAATTTGCGGGAAATAGCCAAATACGTGCACCCCTAACTTTTTATTTTTTAATATAAAATGCACAGTTCTAGAACGAAATATCTGTATATTCTCCCTAACACCCGAAAGTGAAAGGTGTTCTTGAATCGACTTCCAACCTGTAGCAAATTAGGAATAACTTATATGCAGGGTGTCGTATTAATATTAATTTTAAAATTGTCTCAACGCTTTTGAATTCAAACATTTAATGATATTTCTCGGGAAGGGCGGCAGGCGCTTGTCAGCTTAGGGGCGCGAAACCTCCAAAACCGCCCCTTGCGCACGTGGATCCGAAATAATAGAATTCGAATTGGACAAGTTTAGGTTAGTTTTAATATTTGTGTTGCGGCGAATATCAGAGCGAATCACTCTGAGAAGTGAATCACAGAAAATGTTACGCTCGCATTTTCAACGAAACCTCGCGAGTAGATAGAGAATCGCGGTGTATTTCACCCAGATACAGACATTCACCTAGACACCGAATGGTTAACAAGATATCCGACGATAAGCAACGCGAATATTCTCCCCGATCAAGCGTCACCGTCGTGTTCGCGAGTAATTTACGATTCTTTTCATACCACCAGTGCTTAGGATTGCCTCGCGAATCCAGAGAGGGGTGATAAATCGAGGGTTTTGCGCGTGCATCGAGACACTCCGTACAGACATTGCGCGTCGATTGTAATTAATGAGACGACGTTATTGATGATGTAAAGGAAACACGGCGAGGCTCGGGCAGCATCCTTTTCGGAACTCGTTTTACCAGTCGCAACAAAGCGACGGATAGAACCGTTGTCCGGATCCACGGCTAGAGTCTTAGGGATCCGACATAATTAATTAGCAACGGCATTAAATGGACGCGTCAGCGGGAACCAGTTTTTAGCCCCGTAATTAACGATCCGGGATAAGATCGTCCTCCTTTGTTCGTTATAACGTTATGTTTACTTTCGTGCGGCAGCTCGGCCATGCGATTTGCACAATCCACGCGTTTAAACGTTGCCCCGAGGGACTTTAGAATGCCACCCCCTGCGAGCGAGTTGCGCTGCGCAGCGATTTTTTTTTAGAGGATTCTTCTGATGGAAGTTTCGTGAATTCTACTGTAGCATTCGACTCAATTCTTTTCAAAAGACAGTATATATTACATTAGGGTGGCCCTTACTTTTAACCTGCGATTTCTTTTGCTCTCACCCCCTAATATGGTTCCATTTCATAAAAAAATAGTCCCTGAAAAAGTTTATTGCAATCGGACAACAGGAGAAGGTGCCGACCAGGCCTTAATGTTTAGAATTCATCGATGGTTTGAATTTGAAGAATTTCTCAAAAATGGTAAGCCCTATCGAAATTTTGTTCAAATGATATTAAAAGAGCATTCAATTTTCTAGAATTACTGTGTATATAATTTTCTCGTGCTTCCAACCATTTTTTAGATAATAGCGCTTGAAGATAGAGAGTTCGGCGCCTCGCGCGACCCACCTGTACGGCGTGACGTATTCGTCTATACGCGCGTAGTGCCGACCTTCCTATATTCAAACGCTATTATCTAAAAAATGGTTGGAAGCACGAGAAAATTATATATACATCAATTGTAGAAAATTGAATGGTCTTTTAATATTATTTGAACAAAATTTCGATAGGGCTTACCATTTTTGAGAAATTCTTCAATTTCAAACCATTGGTGAATTCTAACCTGTAAGGGGTTACACCACCTTGCCGCTCCGAAAAATAGGTAAGAAAATAAACTTTTTTTTTGACGCTGCCATTAAGTATATAAAATGATCTTTATTTTACACATATATATATATAGTAGTTTTATGAACAATTTACAATATTAACGTTTAAAAAAATAAAAAATGGCGGAGATATAAGCCGATAAGTAGGACCCTCTTTTGAAAATCCTTGCTGATGGTATACTTGATTTCTCTGTTAGGCATCGTCTCAAACATAAAAAATAATTTTTTTTTTGTAGAAATGACAGCTGTTTGAAAAAAACTCGAATTTGCATCGAAATTTTGAGTTTAAAAAATTTATTTTCGAACACGGCACCCAATCACAAAAATCCTACGTCACATTTTAGCTATTACCCTTTTAAATAAAAAAAAAATATTTTTTATGTTTTAGACGATGCCTAACAGAGAAATCAAGTACACCATCAGCAAGGATTTTCATTTATATGTGTAAACTAAAGATCATTTCCTATACTTAATGGCAGCGTCAAAAATAAAGTTTATTTTTATACCTATTTTTCCGAGCGCCAAGGTAGTGGTGTAACCCCTTAAGGCCTGGTCGGCACCCTTTCCTGTTGTCCGATTGCAATAAACTTTTTGAGAGACTATTTTTGTATCAAATGGCACCGATCCAGGATGTGAGAGCAATGAAATGCAAAAAAAAATTCTACACGTATAAATAAGGGCCACCCTAATATTACATATCTTCTTTTGAACTGATGGATAGTAAAGAATTCCACCTTTAAAGTTGTACGAAAATTTTCATGAGGAATAGTATCTACAAATATGATTATTATTATTGATAGGGGGGATAAGAACTAGTCAGAAAGAGCTCAGAGCTTCCAAAGACCTACGAGGATCTTAACGGAGGAGAAATAAAATTCCACATCCTCCAATGGCTCTTTCGCCAAGAAATGCCTCGCAGCTCGCCAATAACATTGTTACAAAAGAAACACAGTGCAGCGTGTTATTGGCACGCAAGGTACCGCCGCAACATCGTTGAGGCGGAGAGGAGTAGCAACACCTACAGCAGAGCGTTGTATCGCGTCCCTTTCACCCTCCCTCCCCCTTCGGCAGAAACGGATTTCACCCTCCTGTGCCATTATCCACTTCCGTCCTGCAGCGCTATCGATGCTTATTATAATCTATCTACAATAGGGTGGAGTGAAAAAATCATTTTTTCAACGATCAAATTCTAATAGTGCGTAAAAGTTGTCTACTTGGCCCAATAAAACGTGTAAAAAATTTCAGCTCAATCGGATAATTTCTTCTGTGTGCACCAAAGGCCTTATCTTTCAAAATTTTAGTACAAAACTTAAGAAACTGCAACTTTCTTCAGCTGGTGGATTCTACCTTTTTTTATACCCAAGACTATATTTGTTGCGTAAATGAAGCAAAGAAACACCCGTGGCTGGTTTCGGAACGATAGGAATGGCACTGTAAACTATAAAAAAACGCAGCTCTTCGCTCACTTTCCTAACGGAACAAGTGGCCCAGAACCAACCACGCGGAGGTAGCTGTACGTCGGGCTCCTTGTTTTTTGTATTTTATATTTTTCCGTTTTTTTTTTTAATAATTTAATTGTTTTTTTTTATGTATTTTGTATTTTATATATTTTTTTTAATTTTAAGTTTTGTACTACAATTTTGAAAGTTAAGGCCTTTGGTGCACACAGAAGAAATTATCCGATCGGGCTGAAATTTTTTACACGTTTTATTGGGCCAAGTAGACAACTTTTCCGCACTATTAGAAATTGATCATCGAAAAAAAGTTTTTTTCACTCCACCCTAATCTAAAATTTCCCCTGCATCAACTATTATAATAGCTAACTCGAAGAAAGAATCGCCTTGACAGACCCCACCTAGTTGCTGGGCTAATGGTTCACGTATATACCCAAAGCAGGGCACTATTTGGTAAAAGTAGCGATGGGTTCGAGCGCACTGCGATCATTTTTGTTCTACAAAATTCCAGTCACTTCTGACAAATTGAGCCTGACATGTCCAACGCTTTTATAAAGATATTAAACACGAAGCCGAGGAGCACAAAGATCTTTGCCCGAAGAAGTACCGTTAACTCTTCAGAGGAATAATATCGAAACCCTTGAAAGTGCGCCTGGTAACGCAGAGGTCGCGTCTCCCTGCTCGAAACTAGAGACACTATAATAAGAGTCTGGACACGAGAAGGCCACTTTTTGATTGGTCCGCCATTTTTGATCGAAATCCTGCGAGAGAGAAAGAGATATACACCATTTCACGCTTAACCACTCTTAACAACTCTTACGTTTATGGCGGTATTTTACTATATATTAATCTGAAAATGTGCATTTGGGTTTTTGATTGGCCCGTCATTTCTCATCTATTCCCGCTGATTTTTAAATCTGTCAATTATACCAAGATAATGAAGATACAAAGCATAAAACCAAATCTTGTGTTCTATTTGATATATGTTATTTTATTATACTGATTTAAATGCGAAGTAAACAGAAGTAAAATGTTGCCATAAACGTAAGAGTTGTTAAGAGTGGTGAAGAGTGAAATGGTGTATATCTCTTTCTCTCTCGTGGGATTTCGATCAAACATGGCGGACTGTCACTCGTGTCCAGACTCTTATCATAGTGTCTCTACTCGAAACCTTCCCCACCGGTCAAGCTGATTCTCTGCTCGCCACCGGGAGGGCAGGTTGGCATCGATCCGCCAGAGAAAACCGTGCCAACGTGTGGACGAGCTATTAGCGGCGAGCAAAAAGAAACAAGCAAATTACTTAACACTTGTGCCGCCGCGGGAAGATGGCACCGCGGTCCGGAGAGGGCCGTGAATATTTAAGAATCCGCGCGCCGCACGGCGAGGGGCGGCCAGGAGGAGAGGACTGGGAAAAGCCTCGTACGCGCTCCGACGCCGCGTATTACCGTGTGCATATTTACAGACACGTGCACTTTCGCGCCTCGGATCTCTCGAGAAAGACGATTATTTGCATCGCGACACCTCCTCGCTAAGCCGGCCGGTTTATTTACTTATTTACTTCCCTGTCCTTCGCGTGTGGACCGCCGGCCTCTTCCAACGTGGCCGTCTCCACCGGCCACCTTCCCTCGCCTCGCCTCCGCTCCACCGAAAGGAGGAAACGCTCCGCGCGGCCCAACCTCTGTCGGGTCCTCCGCGAATTCTTCAATTTCGAAATTCCACCGGCCGAAGTCAACCGAGAGATGGCCCCCCCTTCGCAGCGAGGGCTCGTGTTCCGAGCCTTTTCATCTTCTTTCGGTGCTTCATCCGGCCGGGTTCTTCGTTATGATGGAATTTCATAGGGGGGCCGCGAAGTGCAGAATCGTTCGAGCTTCTTACGGGGTAAGAATGGCATTTCTATTGTGGGGCAATTTGCTTTTAGTCAGTCGGACCTGTTGGTTGATCTTTTTTTTTTTTAAGATTCTTCATTGAAGGATGGTTTGGATTGGCATAGTTGATGGAAGATGACTTTTTTAGACGTGATTTTTAGAAGCCTCTATTCAGATTGGCGGTCGTGACGCCACCAAACAAAGAAGGCCGGAGAGAGTAGGTCGTTCGCAGCATATATTTTTCATTAAAGTAATAATAATAAATCACAAAAAATAAAAGATAATAATATAAATCACAAAAAAATAGAAGAAAATATATATCACAAAAAATAGAAGATAATAATATAAACCCCCCAAAAAATAGAAGAAAATATACAATATAAAAAAAGATGTGAAATCAAAATGAGCTGCAAGTACATAAAGGTGCTTTCCAACTGCCCTTAAGATGACACAACTACATAGACACAGCTAAAATGCTGTGTTCATACATTCCATTACTCATATCGCGGGCATTTTAATTATCCCATCAAAAAGAATCCCAATTAAAAACATTGTCGTATATTAATTTTTGGCTTTACAAAATTAATATACAAAATTGCGCCAATTATAACAATGGCTATTTATAAAAAGAAAAAATGTATTAAATAATATTAAGCAGATATATTTTTATAGAAATAAATATTTCAATACCAATAAATATTTTATTCAAAATACTTGGCGCTGCGAAACCGAAAAAATGTTAATTGTCTTATTAATAGTAAATTAATAATTTACAATAACTCCCTTACAATCTAAAATATATAAACATATACATATACATATTACAAACGCAGTCAGATTTATTCTACATATATTTAATTCTAATATCATACGTAGCATATGCACACGCACACATACACACATTCACGAATGCACGTACAAGAAAGAAAGAAAAAGATTAATGCAATTTATACATATGTATTCAGTTTAGCAACACCAATTCGGTTTCGCAGCGCCAAGTATTTTGAATAAAATATTTATTGGTATTGAAATATTTATTTCTATAAAAATATATCTGCTTAATATTATTTAATACATTTTTTCTTTTTATAAATAGCCATTGTTATAATTGGCGCAATTTTGTATATTAATTTTGTAAAGCCAAAAATTAATATACGACAATGTTTTTAATTGGGATTCTTTTTGATGGGATAATTAAAATGTCCGCGATATGAGTAATGGAATGTATGAACACAGCATTTTAGCTGTGTCTATGTAGTTGTGTCATCTTAAGGGCAGTTGGAAAGCACCTTTATGTACTTGCAGCTCATTTTGATTTCACATCTTTTTTTATATTGTATATTTTCTTCTATTTTTGGGGGGGTTTATATTATTATCTTCTATTTTTTGTGATATATATTTTCTTCTATTTTTTTGTGATTTATATTATTATCTTTTATTTTTTGTGATTTATTTGTTTCATGTACTTGGCGTAATTTTTTTACTTTTTAAAAGTTTTTTATGGGGATCTCACTTCTTTTTACAAAGATAATTCATGTACTTGGCGTAACTTTTTTTACTTTTTTAAAGTTTTTTATGGGGATTATTTAATACTCATATTTTTAGAGTTTTAAATTAACAAATTATCTGAAAGCTTGTGAGAGGAAAGGTATCGGTGTCGATGAATGATCTTGGAATTATTTTAAAACGCAATATAATGATTTTTACTTTTTTGAAGTTTTTTTATGGGGATCTCACTTCTTTTTACAAAGATAATTCATGTACTTGGCGTAATTTTTTTACTTTTTGTAAGGTATATATACTTGGAATACTCGGAATAGCGCAAAGCAGCTCAGCGAGTGTACTTTATTTATTTTTTGATTAAGGATACGTAAGTTTAACAACTACGAAATGAAACTATGCGCACTGCATTGCCGATCTATATGTATTTTATATGTATAGTACTTTGTGTACAGTACACTCATTCAAAGTAACGAATGAAAATTAACTTTATTTCTCTTTTTCACTTCGCTTCTTCGTCTTCTCCCCTTTTCTCTACATAGGTATATGTATTCCATAACGATTGAGAATTGATTTGATTTGTGGTTACAGGCTGATTTCAAGTCGTTAGAATTTGTGGTTATGGGTTATGGTTGCAACTCAATGGTACAACGATACATATTTGTAAAAACACGTGGCATCTCAAATTTTGACAACCTACCTTACTTGACACTCGTCAGGTTATAATCTGACTGTAAGCTGTGAAAATTTGGAGTAGATTGCATAGTGAAGATAGCGATTGATGAACGAAACATGTGTTAGTATCATTTTGGCTGAAGGTGTGCGTGTAACGCGTATTGGAGTAGATTGCATAGTGAAGATAGCGATTGATGAACGAAACATGTATTAGTTCCGTTTTGGCTGAAGGTGTGCGTGTAACGCGTATACGTATTATGTTGACGAAAATTTGGCTTGAAGAAGAAGAATCAGAAGAAAATCTTACCGTTTCTGACAGATCCACGAGACGATATTATGATATCTCTGTTATGCGTGGACAGATTTTATTGAAATTTGGTCTTATTCGAAAGCTTATATGCGGTTTACATAAGAAAAATGCCTTTAAATTTAGAAAATATTGCAGGCGTGATGAGATATTAATGAAATAAGTGCAGGTTAGGTTGGATTAGCCGTTTCTCGAGTAAATGATAGCGGTAGCGACAGTCGACATATACAGGGTGTCTTTCCTGTACTTGGCGTCGAGACGCTACCGCGTCTCTAGATGAAGCGTTCTATGAACGACATGTGCGTTATTACAAATGCAACACCCTCATGCACCAATTCTGTTGAAGGCGAAAGAGTTTTAACAGGATGAAAATAAAGGACGATCTTTCGTGCTAGGGTCACAGAGTCAGAATTCGGGATGCAGGTGATCCAACATTGTATTCACAAAGAGTGGCTTGGGCGCAAGAAATATAAAAGTGAGGCAATTTTCGAAGCACCTTTCGAGCCAAAATGCTTCCATGCCTCTTATTTGAAGCATTAAAGAGAGGAAGGTTCCCCGGTAATAATACCTTGACACAGAATATTTCCGGGGGCGAAACAACAAAATCCTTTTCATTTAGTATGCAATTATTTACTTAGTAAACGATACACGCGGCGTGCGTGCGAAACGCGATCCTCCCTGCTTTATAATTACGTACCGTTTCTGCCCCCTTTTCCTTTTTCTTCATTCTTTCGGATCTTTAAGTAAGAGTCTCAAATGCCCAACCCACGGTCTTAATAGCAACCGCAACTTATAAATATGTTTCCAACTTAATTACACATCCAATCTTCGTCGCATCACTGAGATAACATCTAAGTTATTACAGAAATTCGTCCACTAACAAATGCAAAACACTCACTCAAACATTGACAATTCGAATCGTCCGATCTGCTCGAAATCTCCAAAATTTATTCCACCTTAAACGCTGAACCCGCTCAAAGCTTCCCGCAATCACCGTCCAGGGATGACCACTTCGTACTGTCAGAGCAGCGAAGCAACGCACATCGACACGACCCGTTGATAACAACGTCCCGCAGTATCAGTGCCCCGCATCAAAGTTATCTAAAAATATTCCGAATCGCGTATTGAAGGGTCCTGCCACTATCGACACCCGTCAGGACTCTCTCAGGCATCACTTGGTCGGGACTATCTCCGGCAATGCTCATATCTATACGTGTCCCTCGCAGTCGGGGCTCCGAGTAATCTTTATGAAATCCAATTCCCATGCCCCACGCCTACGCGCGCGGCCGATTTTCCGCGCGGGGAAAAGGGGGAGGCGCGTGTGTACAGTTAGCCGATCGGAATATCCAAGAAGCCCGCGACGGCTCTGGGCGTTCGTGGCCCCGTCCACGTCCACGGGCTTTCGAAATCGCCGGGCAGGGTCCCGGGCGATTTCGCGGTGGACGCGGTCGAATGCAGCTCGCATCGGCCTGTTTTACTACGGCGATATGTAAAACGCAGTCACGGCCCGACGTGCACGGTTTGCATACGGGCAAAGGTTCCCTCTGCCTGTTGTTTACAGTATTGAGCAGCACGAGGACGAACGACGCGGAGGAAGGTCGAAGAGAAAGGGCGCGGCGAGGAGCTGCGCCGCGAGCGGACGGTGTCGCGGCCGTCGGTAAATTCGCAAAGATGAGCAACTCTAGTCGAGAGGATAGGCGTTTCTGCTTAATTCCCTGGTTAAGCTGCCGCGGGCCACATGGGCGCTGAGGATGAAGATTGTCGCCCTTATTTATAAGCGTCGAAATTTTTTTTTTGTATTTCTTTGCTCTCACACCCCTAGAACGGTGCCATTTGATGGATAAATAGCGCCTGAAAAAGTTTATTGCAATCGGACAGCAGGAAAGGGTGCCGATCGGGCCTTGAAATTTAGAATTCATCAGAAGATTTAGGCACACGCTAACGGTGAAGAATTTGAAGAATTTCTCAAAAATTGTAAGCCCTATCGAAATTTTGTTCAAATAATATTAAAAGAGCATCCAATTTCCTACAATTACGGTGTATATAATTTTCTCGTGCGTCCAACCATTTTTTAGATAATAGCGTTTGAATGTAGAGAGGTCTGCACTTCGCGCGTCCCACCTGTACGGCGTGACGTATTGGCTATACGCACGTATTGCGGGCGTCTAAGTGTGCTGCGGCGCAATGCCTCCAAGAGGAGAGAAGGCAAAAGCTTTTGTTCACCAAAGTTTCTCATAAATAAATACCGCGGAATTCTGGGAAGGGCTTATGCGTGCCGATGGTGCGCCAATGTCGCGGAGGTCTGCTCTACAGTATCTGACCCCCGACCAGAGCCCCACCGTCCAAACACTTCAAGACGCTTGCTGCAACATGGACTGTCGCAGAGTAGACCCAGACGATTCAATCCCCCGCGCAAAGTGGTGTACCGCCGATGCCCGCCTCCTGCATAGGAGCAGCTAGACGCTGGTGGTGTTCGCGTGACAACGCGTGACGCAAAGAAGCGCGAGACTCTGGGCATCGGGCGGACCGCACAGACGGGCGAGACAGGGTGGAAGATGTGGGCAGAAGGAGGAGGCCCCGGCAACAAAGTATTCAACCGGAGGCATGCGCTGGTGAATGTCGATGTCGGGACGCGGACGCGCGGACGTTGATATGGTTGCATGGAACTCCGTACGAACGGCTCGGCCGACTGCGGGGAGGAGAGGCCGGGGGCGGGAGGGCGCGGGACGAGGGGAGAGATTTCGATTCGGCTGGTGGGTAAAACACCGGGGCCACGAAGGAGGAACGGGGACGGCAGATCTTGCACAAGTCCGGCGAAAAAAGAGGAGCTTGGCGCGGACGCTTGCCGGGTGACCAGACACCACCGAGATGCGCGCCGTTAGGCTGACGAGAAGGAGGTTGATGCAACGCGCCCCGGAGCTTTTCGACGCGAAAAACAGCGAGTTTCGAGTGGGCCCTCCGGAGGCTGTCGCGCCGGCGCGGTTCGACGTCTCAGCGGGAAGGTTGTTGATGTTTCAGGGGAACCTGAGACGTCGCTGCCCGTGCTCCACAGCAACGGCCTTGGAACCACGGATAGGAGAGGATTGGAAAGGCGTGCGTGGCTTTCCAGAGGGGGGAACTTTTTGAAATTGGAGCCAGGGGAGAGGGGCGGTGAGACGACGTCCTGGGGGTCTTCGATCTGTTGAGTTTCTTCTGAACAGATGAGGTATGCCGGATACCTGATAGTGATCTTTATGGGCGGAGGTCTATGTCAACGTGCTTGGATGTAATTATATCCTGGAGTTGGAGAAATGGAAAATGCCGTAGGAATTTTAGTGGAATTCCTTGGGAACTTACTGAATGCAGCTGCTCTGGGTGTTGGATGCCCTTAGACGTGCAATTGAATACTTTCAATCAACTTTCCCAAAGTATTTTGAGAGGTAAACTCTTAAGGGTCCTCCAGACGGTGATGATACAAGTTTCATGATACACGTTGCTACGTCTGCAGATTGGTTTCCATGTTTCAGCATCAGAAGCGGACCTGGCATCTTGCTCACCAGCTAGGAGCATGACCAAGATGCAAGTTTCATGAAGCATGTATCAATGTTTCACTGCAACATGTATCAGCGTGAGGAGGCCCCTTTATACCGCGCAATATAGACCCACCTTAATCCTCACCCGCCGCGGCAAGTACTCAACCGTTTGGTGCCTAACTTCAGATGGCCCCGGATGCCATCCCGCCACTCGTGCCCCATTTCAGTGGCGGCTGCTCCGCCAAAAACTCCGTCCAGCATTCAGCTGGGTTCTCGAAAGTGCGTTCATTTAAGGATTCCTACGGTGATCCATATTTTTCTGACGGAGGTCCGCGGGGTGCGTCGCGCGGCCACCGCCGGTGCTCGCAGAAGGCCCTCTGCAGAATCTCTGTGGCCTCGCGGAATCTCGGATAAACCTTACTTCTCTTTCGTTCACGTGCCCCTCTGTCTTTTCTACCGGCCGCTTCTTCCTCCTCCTCTTCTTCTCCACCTTCATCCTCCCGTTTCACCTCGCCCGAACCGTCTCCCCCTGCCCGTTCCTCCTCTTCCTCCTTTTTCCTCCCTGCGAGCACCGAGTGCTCCCTTCTGGTTCCCCAGGTCGTCGACGTTTCCTCTCTCTCTCCCTCTCTCTCTCTCGCCCTCTCTCTCGCTCTCTCCTCTCGCGTATCCGTCGTCCCTGTCAGCCGCCGCCGCCTCTCCGTCCCGCCGACGACGGCCAGTCGAAAAAGACGGTGTATATACGTACGGCATACCTCGTGCAGCCGCGCCACGAGGCCTTCTCGTGCGAGGTACTCAACCTTCTTTGCATCTACCGGCCTCCTCTCTACCCTCGTCTCAGACGGGTAAACGTCTGACCTCGTGCGACCCACCTGTTCCCCCGAAGTACAAGGTGAGTCGCAACGAACACGGGGAGAAGGAAGATGAAGCAGCAAGAGGCGGAGGAGGCGGAATAGCTCTCCGCAAGATAGAATCGCGGGAGCGGGCCAGCTCGCGACCGCCCGCTCGCGTCGCCAGACGATAAGAGAGTCGCCTTTGATCTCCGGCTGATCTGGATCACGGAAGTCGACTGGAGGGTAAATGGGGGCGAAGTTCGCCGGGACGCCATCGGGGATCAAAGACGGTCGGGTCGCCCGGCCCGGAACGATTACTCGGCGAGAACAACTCCAGCCAACGTCCGCCGCACCACCCCTCCGCGCCGCTCTCTGTTCCGTCGGGGCTGCTCCGGGTTCCGCGAAATTGTCGCGGATAGCCGTGCGCGCGTTCGAATCGGGATGAGAATAGTTTGTTGTTTCGCGAGTTCCCGATTTAGATGGTCGTAACGTTCCATCGCGGCAACGCCGGCCCCCGGCCTCGCGGGTCTCTGGGATCGGGGAAGAGCTCCGTGGCATCGAGTGATCCGCCAGGGAATGAAAATAACGGTTGCCACGTCCTGGCCCGTTTGTTGTTTTAGAAAGCGTCTACGGTTTGAATAATTCGAGGATCGAACGGTCCTCGGCCTCCGGCCCGCTCCTCGAGATCCAAGCAGCGGCGGGGTCTGGAGTTTCTCCGATTATCATCGATCGCTGGGCGACGGGGCTCCACCGGCGGTGCTCCGACTCCGCTTTTGACGCGAGAGTATGTTTAACCCGTTGCGAAAGATAACCGGCCAGCATCGGACTATGGATCTCCTAAGTCGCAGGCTGAGACGGGGCGCGCAAAGATAGATCCGTAAATTGATCAAAGGTTCTGTTTGCACAAGTTCAGATGGCGGACGGATCCGGCGTGCGCTCCGATTTAAACACACCCCTACCGAAATAGCCGAACGCGCAACGTAATTAGAGGATCCTGCCCGAGCGAGTTATGCATCCGAGGAGATTCGAGAAAACAGTGCGCATTCGACTGGTTTTGATCGGGGCATTCTATAATTATTCCGAGTACGCATGATCGGCTGTGACGTATGGAGCATTTAAAACACTTTCAATGATAAATGCGGATAGCGTTGAGGTGAGATTTGTAGGGGTGACCGGGGCTGGTAGGCCAGTTTTTCAGTTCTGGATTTTTAATAAATTATGTGGACGAAATATCATTAAACCGGTTAGTATATTTGATAGGGCATACATTTGGCTATCTGATTAAATTATTAAAGTTGACTCGATATGACAAGAATTAAGGTGTTTTAATGTTTTTCTAACACCTTACATCCTGGTCAACCAGCCCCATGATCGGGGTTGCTTGACTTACAGTATGGGGTAGGTTGGCTATAGGTACAATCAGTTAACAAAATGTTATTAGCAACTTATCTCTGTGGTAATAAAATAACAATGTCGCAAGAGTGGTTTCATTACAAAATATTAATTTCTTTCTTTTATATTTTAATAATAAACTGAAAATTTTTTCCACCTAAACATAAATTATAATGTGTTTATAACATAGTGAAATTTAAACAAAAAATAAAAATCGCTTTCTGAATAACAAAATAGGTTGACTATAGGGACAATCAGTTAAGAAAATGTTATTAGCAACTTATCTCAGTGGTAATAAAATAACACAATGTAACAAGCGTTTTCATTGTAAAATATTAATTTATTTCTTTTATATTTTAATACTAACTGAAAATTTTTTCCACCTAAATATAAATTATAATGTGTTTATAACATAGTGAAATTTAAAAAAATAATAAAAATCGCTTTCTGAATAACAAAATAGGTTGACTATAGGGACAATCAGTTAAGAAAATGTTATTAGCAACTTATCTCAGTGGTAATAAAATAATACAATGTAACAAGCGTTTTCATTGTAAAATATTAATTTCTTTCTTTTATATTTTAATACTAACTGAAAATTTTTTCCACCTAAATATAAATTATAATGTGTTTATAACATAGTGAAATTTAAACAAATAATAAAAATCGCTTTCTGAATAACAAAATAGGTTGACTATAGGTACAATCAGTTAAGAAAATGTTATTAGCAACTTATCTCAGTGGTAATAAAATAACACAATGTCGCAACAGTTGTTTCATTATAAAATATTAATTTCTTTCTTTTATATTTTAATAATAAACTGAAAAATTTTTCCACCTAAACATAAATTATAATGTGTTTATAACATGGTGAAATTTAAACAAATAATAAAAATCGCTTTCTGAATAACAAAATAGGTTGACTATAGGGACAATCAGTTAAGAAAATGTTATTAGCAACTTATCTCAGTGGTAATAAAATAACACAATGTCGCAACAGTTGTTTCATTATAAAATATTAATTTCTTTCTTTTATATTTTAATAATAAACTGAAAAAATTTTCCACCTAAACATAAATTATAATGTGTTTATAACATAGTGAAATTTAAACAAATAATAAAAATCGCTTTCTGAATAACAAAATAGGTTGACTATAGGGACAATCAGTTAAGAAAATGTTATTAGCAACTTATCTCAGTGGTAATAAAATAACACAATGTCGCAACAGTTGTTTCATTATAAAATATTAATTTCTTTCTTTTATATTTTAATAATAAACTGAAAAATTTTTCCACCTAAACATAAATTATAATGTGTTTATAACATAGTGAAATTTAAACAAATAATAAAAATCGCTCTCTGAATAACAAAATAGGTTGACTATAGGTAAAATCAGTTAAGAAAATGTTATTAGCAACTTATCTCAATGGTAATAAAATAACACAATGTCGCAACAGTTGTTGCATTATAAAATATTAATTTCTTTCTTTTATATTTTAATAATAAACTGAAAAAATTTTCCACCTAAACATAAATTATAATGTGTTTATAACATAGTGAAATTTAAACAAATAATAAAAATCGCTTTCTGAATAACAAAATAGGTTGACTATAGGGACAATCAGTTAAGAAAATGTTATTACTAACTTATCTCAGTGGTAATAAAATAACACAATGTCGCAACAGTTGTTTCATTATAAAATATTAATTTCTTTCTTTTATATTTTAATAATAAACTGAACATTTTTTCCACCTAAACATAAATTATAATGTGTTTATAACATGGTGAAATTTAAACAAATAATAAAAATCGCTTTCTGAATAACAAAATAGGTTGACTATAGGGACAATCAGTTAAGAAAATGTTATTAGCAACTTATCTCAGTGGTAATAAAATAACACAATGTCGCAACAGTTGTTTCATTATAAAATATTAATTTCTTTCTTTTATATTTTAATAATAAACTGAAAAATTTTTCCACCTAAACATAAATTATAATGTGTTTATAACATAGTGAAATTTAAACAAATAATAAAAATCGCTCTCTGAATAACAAAATAGGTTGACTATAGGTAAAATCAGTTAAGAAAATGTTATTAGCAACTTATCTCAATGGTAATAAAATAACACAATGTCGCAACAGTTGTTGCATTATTAAATATTAATTTCTTTCTTTTATATTTTAATAATAAACTGAAAAAATTTTCCACCTAAACATAAATTATAATGTGTTTATAACATAGTGAAATTTAAACAAATAATAAAAATCGCTTTCTGAATAACAAAATAGGTTGACTATAGGGACAATCAGTTAAGAAAATGTTATTACCAACTTATCTCAGTGGTAATAAAATAACACAATGTCGCAACAGTTGTTTCATTATAAAATATTAATTTCTTTCTTTTATATTTTAATAATAAACTGAACATTTTTTCCACCTAAACATAAATTATAATGTGTTTATAACATGGTGAAATTTAAACAAATAATAAAAATCGCTTTCTGAATAACAAAATAACAATTTAAACCTGATTAACGTTATTAGTCAACCAGCCCCGACCGATCATTTTGACTTCAATAATCTATATAAGCTTCAATTATTTATGTATAAACTAAAATACTATGTCAATAGATGGTCTCATAAACAAACTTTAAAATAGTCCCTTAACATTTATTCTATTGTAACTATACAGAGCGCGAAAAAATTAAACTTACAAGAAAAACTATTGACTTACGTAGTCAATTTTTAGAGCACATGTCGGTGCAAAGTTATTAACAATTAGTCAACCTACCCCTTGAGACAACCAGCCCCGGTATCCCCTAGGTACTTCGAACTTCGAGATACCCGAATTATTCGCGAGTGAAATTGAATATGCAACTTGATGAGCTGCGAAAAAACACCAGAGGACTTTCTTCAATATCGTTGCGCAACGTGATTTATGCATTCGAGGTATTTTAATACGAAGGAACACCTACAAGAGGGTCCTTCACGATCTTCTCCGAATCCGCCGAAGTAGCTTAAAAATAGGGAATTCGCGAATTTAAATGCGTTTGTTTTTTAAATTCTCACCATCCACCCACGGCAGATTACTCATGCCGCATGTTAGTCATATCTTTTTCTAGAGAAAACCCGTGAACCAAGTTACGTCATAGCAGATTAAACCTCTCGCGTAATTCTGCTTACTCACGTTCGCAGAACATTACGATCGCCACCTTCGGGTGTTCAGTGCTCCTCTCAAAAGAGGACCCGACTATCACAAACGTTTCTAGAAATTCGGATCATCGAGTCCTTCCGCAGGCCCTCGATTATATTACCCGCCATTTCTTCCCCTCCAACCTGACTTGCACCAAATTTAGAATCTCGAGCCGCCATCTACGTTCCATTCGTTCCTAAAAAAAGTGCATTACAATTCAAAAGAGACGATCTCCCTCTCCCGCCGAAGATCCCCCGGAGCATCTTCCGGCAATCTAATTCAAACAAAAAAAAAAAAAAAATCCTCCGCGAGTCGAGGATGGTGGAAGGAATGCGTGGCAGCGGCGAGAAAACTCATCGCCACCGGCACACCCGCATCGAGCGCGCCGTTGCAACAGTCGCGCGCAATGGAGCACACCTCTAACGCCCCGCAAGCTTTCCGCGCCGGTTTCCCTACGGTGTGTCCCGAAGCAACGCGGGATCACCCGTCGCCCTTCAAGGCCGTCCCGATAAAATCCCATCCGATTTTCGGCTGGACGCTGGCGAACGCTGATCGATGCACGCCGAATTCCCCGAGACGGGAGTTATTTTTAGTCGAAGCCGCGCGGAGGGGGCCCGTAAGTGTCGTAAACGTAAAAGACCGCGTGTCCCGGGTTCCAAACGTGCACGCGTTGCGTGGGCGCGCTCTGCCACATGCGTGCTCGGGCGCGCGCGCGCGCGCGCGTTCACGGGCCCGTGCGTGCGTACGGTGAACGACCGGAGGGCAAGGACGCCACAAGGACACGCCCTAACACACGTCCGCGCGGCGGCGTCCACGCGCGGGCGCGCGCTCTCTCTCGAGGCAGCGTGCTCACGTGCGCGTGCACGCGCGTGTCAACCCTTTTCCGCGCCAACTCGCCAGCGCGGGCTGCCTTCTTCTATTATCCCGCGATAACTATGCACGCGCGCGCCCCCTACTGCTCCTGCGCGCGCAAGCCTCCGTTGAGAGCTCGGTGTTTAGGCGGCCCCGATGGGCCGCAAGCTGCTTGGCTCCCCGAGGAGACGGGGGATCCCTTGGACGGCGGTGTTGCGGCCCGCGCGGATACGGCGAAGTAATCTGGGACACGCTCAAGTGGCGCGGAAAGGGACACTTCTGAGGGTGCACGGTGTGAAATGAGTTGTTAATTGATTGCAGTTATTTGGGCGATTACCCGATAGCGTTGGGCTCGAGCATGACGCGTACCCAACCGCTTCTCAACGCCGGAAGGACTAACGCGTGAACGGAGAGCGACCGGAAGGGATGATGAAGGAGGACGTATAATTAGGCTGGCGGAGGAGTCTAGCCGCCGCGTGGAAAGGTTGTTGAGCTCGTTATTATGAGTTATGTCACTTGGAATGAATTTGGGTGGCCAGGCTTGAGAGAACCTCGAGGAAAGCCTCGATGAGGATGTAGCTTCTCATTTGTCTGTGACGTGTCTTCCACTTTCTACTAGAGCTATTGTTTTTGCCCGGGTATCCGGGTACCCGGGTACTCGAGTACCCGGTGAGACCCCGGGTAGAAAAAAATTACTCGGGTACCCGGGTACCCGTAGGATACCCGGGTAGACAAAAATTACCCGGCTACCCGGGTAGACAAAAATTACCCGTGTGTCCATGAGATACCCGAGTAACTGAAGTGTGATGAGATAGTTGAGAATTTCGATTTGACAGCCGATCGTTTTTCGACTTTCGATCATTTTCGGCTAACCTCAGTAATGAACGGAATATGCTGTCAAATCGAAATTCTCAACTATCTCATCACACTTCAGTTACTCGGGTATCTCATGGACACACGGGTAATTTTTGTCTACCCGGGTACCCGGGTAGTCGGGTATCCCACGGGTACCCGGGTACCCGAGTAATTTTTTTCTACCCGGGGTCTCACCGGGTACTCGAGTACCCGGGCGGGCGGGTAGTAAGAGCTCTACTTTCTACAGGGTGTTCCAGAGGAAGTGGCTGAAACGGGAATCCCAGACCGATGGCAACCGAGCCATCGCTCTGGGATTCCCGGCGACATTTTTTTTTTGTGCTCTATGGGGATGCATGAAGAGCAATTGTTGGGGTAAAGCAGCCGAATGTGGCAACCTCCCCAGTAGGGTGGAGCTTATTTTTCAACTATGAAAATATGATCTTCTCACCATCTCAATTTGTTCCTTTCTATAAAAAACGAAATCCAGCAGAACATGAGCACCATTGATCTGTATTTAGGGGTAGCTCAATGATGGTAAAATTTCCAATGTAGGGGAGACCGGGGCAGATTGTAACAAAAAAGGTTTTCACAGTTTTCTCTCGAAAGTGTTTTCCTCAATCAGGAAATAATTTGCGTGATTTACTGCTTACATATGTGGTGAACTAGTTGCGTGAAAGTACGTGACAAAATCTTGGACAAAATCTAGCTTCATCTTAAACAAATCTGAACCTTTGTTACAATCTGCCCCAGTCCGAGGTAAATTGTAACACATCTGTTTTACTTATTTAAATACAAATATGAACACAAATAAACATTTCTAAAAAATAGAAATGAAAACACAGATCATTATTAAACATTTGATATACATGAGTTAAGCAATCATTGCTTATGCATCTGATTCTATCAAAATCTTCTTCTGTGCTTTCTTTACTTTTGCCTTCATGCTTTTTTTTCTATTTTTTGGATTCTCGATTGTTTTGTTGTTCGTCTATAGCATCTTTTTCCGGTGTGTCAGCAAATAGCTTGCTTTATCACCATTTGGAACGAAGTAAGTATAGTAACATGTTACAATTTATCCCGAGGTCGAATTTTTGTGTTTTATCTCACCAAACGAGAAACTAAACATCAAATCACTAAAATGCATACACATAATAATAAACCAATGTGTACTGATTCGTTTGCTACAAAGAAACATAAATTTAAACGGTTCCAAATGACGGTTAATTGAAATAAAAGTGCTAAGACAACATTTACTTACGTGCTCTAAATACTAAAATTCTGGGCTATTACCACAAAATGATTACATAACGCTCGTTTGTGTCACTAAAACCGACGGTGCTAATATCGTCAAGCAGCTCTCGCATGCTGTGGGTTACCAGATTTGTCGTTCAAAAGATTTTACTTATGTTACAATTTACCCCGTGTTACAACCTGCCCCGGTCTCCCCTACATGATAATTATATGGAAGGGCTTGAAACACTAAGTGGAACTAGTAAGTTACTACTGATTTGTCCCTTTAGATACACAAACACTATATAAAAACTTTAGACAATACATTCTTATGTTTAGGAGTAGCTCAAGTGAGTCAAAGATTATAGAAATTATGAAAATTCAACATATAATGGCCATATTTTAATTTATACATTTACGTTACATTACATTGACATTTGTATTTGATAATTTGTTAAATTTATTGTTCACAAAGGCTCAGACATCAGACAGTGTCTGTTTCCTGCTGACAGGGTACAATCTACGATGGTCCTCAACAACTTGCATTAGGAATTGTAGCTGCATTTCATCATGGGTTATTAATCCACTGTATTCCTGTATAAGTGCCAATCCACGTTCAGCATGGTCGTTAACAACTTTTAGAGACCTGATTGTTTCCATAGCCTTTTTGTAATCATCTCTAACCTCCCACAAGTCTGGATCAACCGTGAGAAATCCATCTGGAAGTTCCAACATTCTGAAGAGTGTCATTGACTTAGCAGTAACAAAATCTTCCAAGTGTTTGTTCTTGAACGAATGAAGAGCAACAGTGATTCGCTTGGAATGCTTTTGATATTTTTTATTTTTATTTTCTTCATTCTGCAAGGCACTCACCATAAGTCTCTTGGTTGACGAACTAACGCGACTGTCGAAGAAAGCTAATGCAACAAGTTCCTGTGACAAATACCATAGGTGATTACAAATCAGGGGAAATCCTTTTCCAATAATACCTTTTCTCAATTTCTATTTTTCTTAATGAACAAATGAATGCATTTGAAAACACTTACAGTGTTCCATGCCCTTCTATATAATTATCATGTACATTGGAAATTTCACCATCATTGAGCTACCCCTAAATATAGATCAATTGCGCTCATATTCTGCTCGATTTTATTTTTTTATAGAAAGGAACAAATTGAGATGTTGAGAAGATCATATTTTCATAGTTGAAAAATAAGCTCCATCCTAAGCTCCACCCTACTCCCCAGCTTCCCTAGTAGCATTTCTGGTTGGCCAACGGTAGCCAACAGTTGGGAATTAGTTGGGATATAGTTAGAGTTTTGCCTACAAATTCCCAACATAGGGCCTACGGCAAAAAACTTACGGCAGTTTGCCAACGAATATTCCATGTTGGGCCTACAATTATTATGGTTGGTTAATTAACAAAAAGTTACGACAGTTTGCCAACTAATATTCAATGTTGGGCCTATAATTATTATGGTTGGTTAATTAACAAAAAATTACGACAGTTTGCCTACGACTATTCAATGTTGGGCCTACAATTATTATGGTTGGTTAATTAACAAAAAGTTACGACAGTTTGCCAACTAATATTCAAGGTTGGGCCTACAATTACTATGGTTGGTTAATTAACAAAAAATTTACAACGATGATTAAATGTTGTCTTACAAACGTCAGAAAATTTGCAACATCCAAAAACCTGTTATTATATTCCAAATTGTGATTTTTATTTTCTTATTTGTAAATACGTAATGCGGACGTCTGTCTTGAGACGAATGTGGAATTTTAAGGAATGAGTCTAAAGGTCGAATGATGATATTTTGTAGAATATTTCGCGTCACTGTGCAGTTTTTATAAACAATTAATACTAGTTATGTACTGAGAAATTAAAAGTACTTACAAGGAAATGTATTGGGTAAGTGCGAATAACGGTTGCTTCGCAACTGGGAAGTTTGAGTTCGATTCTCCTCACCGCAAATTTTTTTTTTTTCTTAAATCAGACCTGAAAAAGACGTTTACAACGTCTTTTGAAGTTCTTCAAGACGCCTTCTGAACGTTTTTAAGACGTCTTTTGGAAAGAAACTGTTGGGCTTATGGAAAGAAACCTTCAGTTGGGCCTATGGAAAGAAACCTTCAGTTGGGCCTGCGTTGATTACAATCGTTGGCCCATTTAAAAATAGCGCGACACCTCAACAGTTGGCCAACGGATAACACGTCATTGGCCCAACAAACTCCCAGCAAATAAATGCTACTAGGGTTATTTGTTTTACTAACTAACCGTTAGGGTGGAGTGAAAAAACTTTTTTTCGATGATCAAATTCTAATAGTGCGGAAAAGTTGTCTACTTGGCCCAATAAAACGTGTAAAAAATTTCAGCTCGATCGGATAATTTCTTCTGTGTGCACCAAAGGCCTCAACTTTCAAAATTTTAGTACAAAACTTAAAAAAGCGCAACTTTCTTCAGCTGGTGGATTCTACCTTTCTTTTTTTACCCAGGACTATGTTTGTTGCGTAAATGAAGCAAAGAAACACCCGCGGCTGGTTTCGGAACGATAGGAATGGCCTGTCGGCACTGTAAACTATCAAAAATGCAGCTCTTCGTTCACTTTCCTGACGGAACAAGTGGCCCAGAACCCACCACGCGGAGGTAGCTGTACGGTGGGGTCCTTGTTTTTTGTATTTTATATATTTTTCGTTTTTTTAAATAATTTTTTTTTTTTTTTTATGTATTTTATATTTTCATACTTTTTTAAGTTTTGTACTAAAATTTTGAAAGTTAAGGTCTTTAGTGCACACAGAAGAAATTATCCGATCGAGCTGAAATTTTTTACACGCTTTATTGGGCCAATGAGACAACTCTTCCGCACTATTAGAATTTGTTCATCGAAAAAAAGTTTTTTCACTCCACCCTACTAACCGTGCATTTGTTGTTTCGTCCGCACAATGGCGTAGCAATCAAATATGCGTCTTAACATGGCCGTCGTGCAGTACAGGTCGGACACTACGATGTTGCAACACCGCATTTGGAACAACCATCAGTCCAATGACTATGTTCCGACCGGTACCAGAGCCAGCCGTGACATAACGCGCGAGAGGCTTCAGAAAAATTCAAATAGGAGTAATAGGACTGATGACAGCGTTGCCAAATTCACTATGTTCCGGCCTGTACTACAGACGGCCATGGTCTTAAGCGTTTTTGAAGTGGTTCGATTAAATTACAAATGCCTCCAAAGTGGTAAGTGTATAATGATTTTCACAAATACTGCTGTATAGTGCTTGCAATTGAGTTTAAGGGGTTAGCTCGCCTCAGGAGGTAGAAAATGTATCGATTCTTTGGGAATTTATTTCAGAAAGTACATGCATATTTTTATGCAATGTTTTTTTATATTTAAATGAGAGACACTTTAACAGATTATTATATTATGTTTTGGTATAAAAATATTTATTTATTACAACTGGTTTCCCGGAAGCTGTTTTTAGAAACACATTTTGCGGTGACCAACATTATTCGGAACTGGGCTATCTGAAATCAAAAAACGAAGAAGATTTAGTTAGTACAATAGTTTATCTAGTCTTTAATCGTTCCGTTTTATAAAATATTAATCTCTAACAAAATGGCAGATGTTTTTGATGAAAAATCAGTGTTTTTTTCTACGAAAATCGATCATTTCACTTAAAACATCTGCCATTTTGTCCCAGATTAATATTTTATAAAACGGAACGATTAAAGACTAGATAAACTATTGTACTAACTAAATCTTCTTCGTTTTTTGATTTCAGATAGCCCAGTTCCGAATAATGTTGGTCACCGCAAAACGTGTTTCTAAAAACAGCTTCCGGGAAACCAGTTGTAATTGTGCAATAAATAAATATTTTTATACCAAAACATAATATAATAATCTGTTAAAGTGTCTCTCATTTGAATATAAAAACCATTGCATAAAAATATGCATGTACTTTCTGAAATAAATTCCCAAAGAATCGATACATTTTCTACCTCCTGAGGCGAGCTAACCCCTTAAGGCTTGCTAGTTGTGTATCATTAAATGCTGAAGACTTAACTTCGAAGCTACTTAATACTTATCATGTTATTGTTTCCGAATATGAGATCCGTGGAAGTTCAACTGATGAGAGTGAAGAAGTAATTCTTCTAAATGATGAAAGTGATTAAGAAAGAAACTCACGATACAGAATGCTTGTTTTGCCCAGGTCTTTCAGAAATTCTTCAGATGTGCTGGGTGAGCAATGGTACGTATAAAGTGTTATGGTGGGCCCACGAACACTGCGGTAGTGAAGAAATAGGTTTCAATAGAATTCAAATAGATAAGTTTCAGGAAAAAACAAACTGGGTCTCATATTAGGAATCCATTTTTTTATCTGCGTATCAGAGTGACTTTCGTTTTCATTTTATAATGAAGAAACCGAACCTTTGTTATAGGGTAGATGTCCAAATTACTGCCACTTGATTTATTATATGTAATAAAAACGTAACGTATAAAAAGAAAGGTACAAAAAATAGTTGTTATTAAATGGAGATTCTGATTTACATTAAAATAAAAAGATATATGTACTCATATGTACCTAGGACAAGATGATTTTTTAGGTGACAGTTATAGGTACACTAGGATAGGATCGCTCGCGAATTTTAATTAATTATTACTAAATTCTTCATATTTAATTCATAAAACTATTTTTTTTTAATGAAAGAGATGTTAAATAATATTATGTTTCAAACTGAAACAATTTTTAGGTTACACAACACGCGAAATGATTAAATGAAGTTCGGTTATAATCATAAGGTGGCAGTAATTGGGACATCTATCCTAGTACTTTCCAGTAGGTTGCTAAATAATGCATATTCTACTTTCAAAGCGTGTATCGAATTTTAATAAAAGTGTTCTCAGTCGAGAGTTACGATATTTTTAAGAAATGGTTCTCATATTCGGCTACTTTACCCGAAGCTGAAAATCCGAAAGCGCTGGCCGAATTAATTGCAGCAATTAAAAACGTTGTACGTGACATCACAAATGATATATCCCACGTTTTTTATAGAGTTCGAAAAAGAAATTGATTATTCTATGAATTCGGATGCTGAACATTTCGGAAACATTTACCACTAATCTGTCTAAAGTTTGCATTTTTTAAATCAACGCAATAAACTCATAAAAAAAAATTTGTTATATACGCATGCATGCTCGTTTAAAACTGCCCTGTTTACTTTCAGCAAAATTCCTACGGAACACCCGGTCTCTTGTGAACATATCCCACCTTCACCCTTGCCGAGCGTCAGAAACCGACGTTGACAGCAGTGCACCTTTGAGGAACCTTGCCCGTGTACCTCTCAGGTGTTGCGGCAGTTAGCGATCGCGGACTTATTCCCCTCGCTTTGAGCTCGCGCAGCACGGAATGGCGTGAACGACCTTCGTCAACTCTCGTTTTAATCATTCCTCGCGAGTGCAAAGGTTCGCGGGGAACGCGTGCCAGAGGAATCCGCCGGCCGTCCCGGCCGTAAGCAGCGCGCGGGATCGTTTATACGTACGCGCGAGTCGATATAAGCGACGCTACCCGCGGAATGACCTGATATTACAGGAAAGACGCCGCTGACCCGTCCCCGGCATTCCGCGCGCCGTAAATCAGCGACGAAACCGCAGATTATCCGCCGATGGCCTCGAGTTATATACTCGTTACACACTCGCCCCTCTTTACGCCCTCCTCTACGCGCTGATTGCCTTAACGAGTTTTTGATTCAATGTTTATGCATTGTTGCGATGCGATGCGCGCCGGGCGGAGCTGCTAATCGAGAGAGCGATCAGCTCCGAAGCGGGCCTGTGTATCGATGTTTCCCCGCGGAACGTACTGGAACAGTGCAGCCGCCAAGGGTCGGCGCATCGCCGCAGCGAGCTCCAAAAGATGACTGCAGTCGGACAACAGGGAAGGGTGCCGACCGGGCCTGAAAGTTTCATCGAATTTGAAGAATTTCTCGAATATGGTAAGCCCTATCGAAATTTTGTTCAAATAACATCCAGAGAGCATTCAATTCTCTACAATTACTGTATATATAAATTTCTCGTGCTTCCAACCATTTTTTAGATAATAGCGTTTGAATATAGAGAGGTCTGCACCTCGCGCCTCCCACGCTATGCGCGCGTAGTGCGAACCTTTCTATATTCAAGCGCTATTATCTAAAAAATGGTTGGAAGCACGAGAAACTTATATATACAGTAATTGTAGAAAATTGAATGCTCTTTTAATATTATTTAAACAAAATTTCGATAGGGCTTACCATTTTCGAGAAATTCTTAAAATTCGAACCATTGGTGAATTCTAACCTGTAAGGCCTGGTCGGCACCCTATCTTCTTCAGGGACAATTTTTTTATAGAATTGAACCATATTAGGTAGGGTAAAGAGTACAGTGGTTGGCCACCTGACAATGATTGGCCATATTTTGAGAAATAAATGAATATAAAGAAATACCAATGTTATGCCTTTTTTAATGAACATATTCATATTCCTTGTACTTTCTTGCTTCGGATGTAATCAACATTTCTCCACTCACTATATACTGTGATTATATATAAAAGCAAATAGGATGACTCGGCTTTGAAGCTTGGAAATTACAGCCATTTAATCAAAAAACCATAAGAGTACAGTTAAAAGTTTACGAATAGTTTAATGTATTTATGATATGTATATCTCTCATATTCGGTATATATCGATAAATAAAAGTTGAAACTTTATAAAAGAATTATTTATTTGTTAAAATTATACATATATTATGAAAAATACAGGGGGCCAACAACTGTCATATGAATAATGTTGAATGGCAATAATTGGCCGGGCGGCCGGTGATTGTTTTATAACCTTAGTAACGGTAAAACGGTTATTGGCCCCCTATTCATTAGCGGTACTGAAACGGTCATTTGTAAGAAAGATTCAACATTTATATAATTATAGTATAATTAAATAAAAAGAAGAAGTACAATTAGGTATGTTACATTGTATAGTTATATTTTAAGTTTCCTGTGATTTGAATTTTAATTGGTGTATTCAAATTCAATTTGATTATTAAATTTATTTAATTAAATTGGAATTAAAAATGAAATTTGATTGAATTAATTAGATTATTCAAATTTAATTTGATTACAGAATTTATTTAAGTAAATTGAAGTTAAAATTTAAATTGTGCTTTCCTAGTAGATAAATTGTAAAAATTTTGAATTTTTTAGTAGAACTGAATTACCCCACTATAAAATATGCCAAAAGTGAAAAAAGGTGATAGGAAATATGGGAAAGAATATACAGATGAACACATTATAAAAGCTATAAACATTTTCTTTTAGGTTATATTATGTGTCAAATAGCGGCCAATCACTGTCGAACCGATCGGACAACTACTGTCGTGACCATGCCAATAACTATATTTTTTCGTAGTCAACACATTTTTTGTATATTTTTATAAATTTTTGCTTTTTTTTAAATAAACTCCATTTATTTTTAGATTATTAGGACTATTTTTTTACTTATTTATATTGATTTCCAATGCAAATTTACTAAATTCACACTTATAATTCATTATTTATATGACACTCTTACTTAAGTGACCAACCATTGTACTCTTTACCCTAGTGAGAGCAAAAGAAATCGCAGGTTGAAAATAGGGGCCACCCTAATGCTCACAATTTAATAGCGCACATTAAAGGAAAAGAAGACGAAGCTTCAAGGAGTCTAACTTCTCTAATTTGTCCACTAGATAATAAGCTGTTCCCTACTCTTATTCGACCTCAGCCAATACGTTACGCCCAGTAGGGTAGACCGGGGGCGGTAGTAACACTTTGACTTTGGAATGCGATTACGCAAAAACTATTGCAGTTACAACAACAGTTTTTTTTACGAAAATGTTACTTACTTATCTGACATTATTTGAGCCACAACAGTTTCGCTGTATGTCAAGTAATATTCCGGTTATTAATAAAAAATGAGAAGCGGAGAAAGTGTTACAAACGTCCCGGACCCCGGGTCGGTTGTACCACTGCATGGAGTCGATAGTAGCACAAATATAACTTTACAAAATTAAAATATTAATAGATTTAAATTATAATAATAAATGAAAAAAGTAGAATCTGTAACAAATTATGTGGTATCGCAATTCTGGCAGAAATAAAAGACGTTTTGGCTGGTGCATTCTTCATCTGCTCAATGCTTGCATTCAGTAGTTCTATGCTACAGGATTTCATGCAAATAAGACAATATTATTCGCCATCTTTGTCCCTGTTCTGTTGCGGTAAATTTTGACTAACGAGACGCTTAAAAGTGCTAAGTAACGATCAATACTAGTTTAAAAAAGGTGGAATAACAGATTAAAAAATCGAACAAGCACACACTGGCAAAGGGAGTGTTTACATTACAATTTTAAGTCAGTAAGGAAAAGCTACTTTAGGGTATCGAAAAGTTATTTTCTTCGCTATCCATGTCTATTGCGTATCTGTGCACCCCAGGGCATGGATGTGTATATTCCAAATGTCATTGTTCATCACATATCCAAAATTGGTGTTAATCCTTACTTCCTCATCCTCACTAATATATAAAAGTGAAACGTTGTCTGTCCGTTTGTCCTTCTTTCACGCCTAAACGGCTGAACGGATTTCATTGAAATTCTGAATATACATTGCACACGTCCTAGATTAGATTATAGGCTATTTATTTTTTTGGTTTAGGTTTTTTTATTTTTCAAACATCATAAATAATTTTATTACATGTTTTGAGATATTTAGCGTGTTACATTCGCCCCCCTGCTGCTACCGCCCCCGGTCTGCCGTACCCGCCCAACACGGTTCAACTCACGATTCTCCCAAGGACTTCGAATTAGTCCACCCGGCTTAGAAGCGCGGCGAAACGATGCGAGGCCCCCGTGAATATCGCCCGGACAATGTCGCCGTTTCCCCGACGGAAGTTTTAGAACCGTTCGTGTCTCGGGCCGAGACATGCCGGGTAATTAGCGGGCGAAACGATCGGAACGGATCGCGTGACCGTTTTCGAAGGTGCAGCCACGCCATGTTGGAAAAGGGACTGCCAACCTCTCTTGCAATCGTTGGATCTTATGTCCAAAGTTACAGGCTTTATTACGACTTCTCCGAGGGAATACGCAGAAAACGATACACCTCTCTCTCTCTCTCTCTCTCTCTCTCTCCTCCTCTTTCGTCCCCGCTCCTCTCCCCCTTCCTACCCCCTCCCGCCCCGGCTCTGTCTGTCTTCCCTCTTTTTATAATTTTTTGTTCTCCCTCACAGCCAGGCAGATCGCGTCTCGGTCGATGAACTTCCTGGAACGATCTTGCGATTGCCTCCCGATGCTTTTTCTCCCCTTTTTCGTTTCCCCTCCTCCCCCCCTCCGGGGCCCCTCCTCCTCTTACTTTTGTTTCTTTCTCTCCTTTTCGTCTTGAATCCACGCAATGTCGGACACCGTCGCGAGGCGTACCGACAGAGATCGTGCCTTCCGCGGCGCGCAAACACCCAGGCCCCGGGCCCCCGCCGAAAAACTCGCGAAAAAGGCTTATTAGCTCTCGCCCGTGCGGCCCCCCCCCCCCTCCCCTCCCCCTCCGGGGCTGTTTGTTCCTCTGTCTGCCGGCCCCGCGGCTACCCGGCCAATTAACGGATTTTCGCGAATGCCCGCGACGGTCTGTTTAGCACGTCCCCCCAGAAATGCCACTTGCGGCTGCGGATCGAACCGAAGGCATTCGCAACGGCGACTGGCGGGGCGCGGTGTGAACGTACTTTACGTCCAGCCGCTCGGGTCTTCCCCTATGTGTTTCCAGTTGGCGGGACCGCGGTGATAATCGACGATTCGAGGGATTTGAGAAATGATCCGTCGACAGAACTCTGAAACGTTTCGAATATTTAATATTTCACTCTCTTGCTTGAAAATCCTCTGTTCGATCTTCTAGAGTTATTTTGCCGACCCTTCCTATGTTACCATTTTGATAAAAGAATTTTGAAGAAAATTTCTGCGACGCGAAGCCTTCCTTGCTACTCCGCCGATCGCTTCAGCCGCAGACCGACCGAAAGTAACGAGGGACCGATTAGGGTAAACAGGCCAGTAGATGGACAGTTTAGCTGATTCCGAAGTTTACAACAAGGTGTTTCTTAAGAAATATCTGTTGTATTAAAAAAAATCCAAAGCTTTGCACGTAAAAATGTACAAATTTAAAGAAAAAAATAACTGCAAGTAAAAAAGTTAATGTATTTAAGGATAAAATGATGAAAATTCTACTCATAGCCCGTATCACAAGTAGATGGACGATAGGGCTAGCAGATGGACAGTTCAGAACCAATAGATGGACGGGTGTCTGGCTAGACGAGTAAAAGACTTATTAGCTATAGTAGGTACCTAGATTAAGGTATTTTTTGTTAAAATATAGTTTATTTCATCAAAACTAAAAACGTATGGAGTCTTCATTGCCAGAAACCGGTGCAACAGGTTATGGGCCCAGGCCGCAAATAAAGTGAGGTTATGTCTAGCCTAAAGTGGCCAGACGTCCCGGATCGTGTGGGACTGTCCCGAATTTGAATTGTTTGTCCCGCATTGAAAACTGTCTCGGAAAGTGTCCCGGATTGGATATGTAACCTTTTTAACATTTTCTTAGTGGCACAAAGTAAAAATATATATCCACTAGTTCCTTTTCTAATATCATCCAAGGCTCTATTTAGATCATTACATGTATATTGATGTACGGTATATTTTTTTTAATGCTTGCCATCTAAATAAAAAAAGAAAAATAAGATACCTACAAGTAAATGTGTAAACTGTTTGTTTATTAAAAAAACGGCTTCAAAAGGTTTAATTCCGTTCTGTCCATCTGCTGCGACAAGGTTAGAAAATCCATATCATGGACAGTACATGGACAGTCATTTTTATAAGTTCTATCGGTTTATTTTTCTTTGTTCACGCGTTTATATATAAATTGTTAATATTAGAATGCAATCATCTATTGCATACCTCTTTACAATACATCCAAATACGTTTTTTATTAACTTTAAGGGACGCGATGCTGAGCAATAGCTAATAATAAAAGAGTGACTCGCGCATGGTGGCGTAAAATCATACATACAAATACATTTTTCGCATACAAAATTTTTTTTTCGATAAATATGTTAATGTTTTGTAAAACAACAAACGTTTTTTCTACAAAATAAACAAAACAATAATATAGATTAAAACTCTAGTTCTTTCAATATTAACGATTAACCAACGATTCGTCCATCTACTGGGCCCGTCCATCTACTGGCCTGCTTACCCTACCTACTATGTAACGACGAGGAGAAAAAGCACGGCTGGAAAAGGTAGAGCACGGGAGCGTGCTCGAAGGAGGCGCACAATGCTGTTCGCGGAATATGTGCACGGGCGATCAAGATCTGTTATCCCTGGAAGGTGGATAACGCAACGGTTGAGGGACCAAGGGACTAGGGACAGGCGGATGAGAGCGCCTCGGGAAGGAGGACGTTAAAGGAGAATTTACCTTTCGAGAGGGAAGGATCCCATTCTTCTTTCCTGGAAGAAGGAGCGCTATAAAACCGCGGACCAAAGTGAAAAAGCCCTGAACGGTCCGCAGAAACGCAACGTTCGCAACGAGGCTACGTTTCTGGGAAAAAGTCGGTCGCCGCTGCGTTCTGAATAAGACACCGCAACGACGCAGCGGAGGTTTCTTTTCGAGGACGAGCCCGGCGTGGGGGCGCTGCCCGTCGCTTCCTCAAATCGTCATCGGCTGGCTCGCTAATGGGCCGAACGGGAAGGAAGAGGCCGTCGACGGAGAAGAATGGACGCGGGGCCGTTTCGGTAGCAAAAGGAGGTCGAAAGGCCATCGAAAGGTGACCGCGCCGCTCGAGGGCCGGGATTTTATTATTCGCCGCGAACTCCTGTTTGGGCATAAGTCCGCACGGTGACTTTATGGCACCTGTCAGGAGAATTCGGCACTGCGCGAGCCCGCAGACAACAATAAGGTACATTCCGATGCAAAGCAGCCAACGTCGGCAGCAGGCTCGCCACTCGCCTGCTCACCAATCAACTGAACTTCCCCCCTCGCGTCCTCGTCCTTCACCCTTTCCTGCTCGCCTCTTTTGCACGCGTGCCCGTGCTTCTTTTTCTCGCGGACGAGCGACGAGGGAAACGCCGCGTGACGTTCCGTTGGCATCCGTACAATATCCGTGTGCTTCGCGGAGGAATTAACTGTAGGGGAGACCGGGGCAAAATGAACCTCGGGGTAAAATGAGCTTTCTTAATTTATTCTTTAACAATAGAATATATTTACAAATTTTGGTGACGTAATAAATGTGTGTAATACCACAATGATAATTATGCACATTCGGATATCGAAAAATGGAAATTCATTTAAAAAATTAAAAATGAAGTGTTAGAGACTTCCGATTGGTTTTCTTTTCAAATTAGCTTTTTGGATAAATGAGTCTTAAATGTGTTATTTTAACTCCAAATTTTTTCTACGTGTTTATAACAAGCTTATAAACATACATGTACACGCGTTTGAGAAAACATTAATCCTAACATTATTAAATAATTAATTTTCCATTGAGTACATATTCGGGGTAAAGTGACCGGGGTAAACTGAGCTGCAAATGGCTGCAAAGAACAGATGCGCTGTGATGTGCGCAATAGCCTAACCTGTCAGCTGGCTAGAAAGCCACGCGGCGTGGTGGAACGGAAACTAACCTCAAAAAAATTTCCATAGTTTTTGACAACCACGGTGCAAGAAAGACAGAAGCTGCCGTGCTACACACGTCATTCCAGCGCAAGGGGTTAATAATTAGCTGTATACTTAATTAAAGTTCTTCTTTTGTTGCAGTTCACTTTACCCCGGATAGTAACTCACTTTACCCCATATATGTGGTGTGTTTTGGCTTTTTCTTTTCAAGTTGAATTTTAATATACTTCAAGTTTATTTTAAGTATTGCTATTCGTCATTTATCAATAGTAATGTTCAAATTATATTATAAATCTATTTCCACACATTTTTATTGTAAGGGAAACATTTTATTCGAATTCAAACTTTTTTCGTCTCACTTTGCCCCGGTCTCCCCTACCGTAAAAGAATTGACTGCAAGCTTTTGTTTCCATGTCAATTTCATGAGAATCGGCTCTTTTTACACGAGACGGTTCTCTTTTCGTCGATTCCAACGAGTCTACCAAGGGGCACCGTGCATCGTGCGAACGTTTTCCTGCGTTTAATAGCGCTTTCACGCGAGCAGCAACAGGTAGTGCTTTCGAAAGAAAGCACAAAATGCATGATAAAGCGCGGTTGCTCTCTCGGGGGGTAGTTTAATCCTTGATATGACGAAATAATGATATGAGGATCAGTGGCGTATACAGAAAGGGGGTCTGGCACCCTCCGAAGAAGGGGTTTTGTAAAAAGAAAACTGAATTTTATTCTATAAATAAATTTTTAGTTTGCGTGAAGGCGGGACTGTACTTTAGGCACACGCTAGAACAGACCGATTTTGGGGAATTTTTTCTGGAGATATTATGCAGCAAGTCATTTTGAACTTTTTTATGGCTTTGTATTTGAGTTTTGAGGATGCGAAAAAAAATTTATGTTAGAAATATGCATTGTACAGCGTCGTCGCCGAAGCTGCAAAACGGTGGGGGTAATTTAGAGGAAGCTATTCAACCAATCGACTTGACCTTTCATATACAACTAGATAATTCCAAACTATTATCGATGGATTTCAAAAACCAAAAAAAGTCGAAAATTGACAAAATTGTAGAGGTTAGGAAACGAAGTAGGATTTCGCAGGAAAATTTTTAATCTATTTATACAACATTGAAGTATTAAAATTAATTTTTTTATAATACTAGAGATCCATCGACAATAGTTTGGAATTATCTAGTTGTATGTGTAAGGGCAAGTCGATTGGTTGAATAGTTTTCTCTAAATTACTCCCACCGTTTTGCAACTTCGGCGACGACGCTGTAGCGAGATTAGTCGATAGCGACATCTACAATGCATATTTTTAACAAATTCTTTTTTCTATCTTCAAAAGTTAAATATAAAGCCATGAAAAGTTCAAAACGACTAGCATTATAATTTCTCCAGAAAAAAATCCCAAAAATCGGCCTGTTCTGGCCAGGGACTTCTACCGAAACTGAAGATAGAAACCGAAATACGCAGATACCGGTATGACGTCATACCGATATATGCAAATACCGATATATTTACCGGTAATTTTTTCGGTTTTCGGATTTTATTACAGTTATCAAAATATTATTAGACAAGAATCTATACGCTACACGTATACTAATATATTGGTATTTTTATGAAAAGATGTTACGTTATGTCGGTGTTTACACAGCACGAATTAATGAGGGTTATGAAGATATTACTTTAATCCACCATGCCACCGAAAGCAGAACCGGAAAAATACCGGTATTTACTTCGGTTTCGGTACTTTAACGATTTCGGTATTCGCCTAATTCGGTTCTATAACGGTTTCGGTACTCGTCTGTTTTGGTACGATATCGGTTTCGGTGTAGGGTAGATGTCCCAATTACTGCCAGTGTCCCAATTACTGCCACTTGATTTATTATATGTAATAAAAGCGTAACGTATAAAAATAAATGTACAAAAAATAGTTATTATAATAGTTATTATAATAGTTATTATAATAACTATTTATTATATGTAATAAAAGCGTAACGTTTAAAAATAAATGTATAAAAAATAGTTATTATAATAACTATTATAATAACTATTATAATAACTATTATAATAACTATTATAATAACTATTATAATAACTATTTTTTGTACATTTATTTTTATACGTTACGCTTTTATTACATATAATAAATCAAGTGGCAGTAATTACTGCCAGTGTCCCAATTACTGCCACTTGATTTATTATATGTAATAAAAGCGTAACGTATAAAAATAAATGTACAAAAAATAGTTATTATAATAGTTATTATAATAGTTATTATAATAGTTATTATAATAACTATTTTTTATACATTTATTTTTATACGTTACTATTATAATAGTTATTATAATAGTTATTATAATAGTTATTATAATAGTTATTATAATAGTTATTATAATAGTTATTATAATAGTTATTATAATAGTTATTATAATAGTTATTATAATAGTTATTATAATAACTATTTTTTATACATTTATTTTTATACGTTACTATTATAATAGTTATTATAATAGTTATTATAATAGTTATTATAATAGTTATTATAATAACTATTTTTTATACATTTATATTTATACGTTACGCTTTTATTACATATAACAAATCAAGTGGCAGTAATTGGGACACTGGCAGTAATTGGGACATCTACCCTAGCTTTGTTGTATCAAAATCATACCGGTTTGAAGTCCCTGGTTCTAGCGTGTGCCTAAAGTATAGTCCCCCCTTAAATGGAATTGCATTAAATAAATTTTTCTTAAGAATATTTTTATCCGTTCAACTCTGTTCCCCCCCCCCCGATTAAATCCTGAGTGCGCCACTGATGAGGATAGAGATTAACTATCTGCCGAAGGCAGCTAACATTCGAGTAATTCAGACAGAATACTCACGCGGTAGGATTAGTCCTATTTCCTCAGAAAGGGGCAAGAAAGTATTTCCAGTGAAATTCCACGAAGATGCTGAATAGATACCTAGTACTTTAAAACCGAGCTTGAGAAAATCTTCGACGCAGGAAAGCTCAGCAACATATTAAAACACCACAAACACAATGGTCCACCACAAATCAAGAAACCCCTTCCTCCTCATGCCCTACCCCAGGATTCCCCCGAAACAAGAACAGACCACTCCCCACCGTCGTCCCTCGTCGCCGGAGGACACGGTCCCCCGGCATCAGCGACTCGACACCGCATCCCACCCAATGTTTACGATTTCCCCGCTTGCCCGGCCCGAATCGAGTGGCGGCCGGCGCGAGTTGCGCACCGCTGCGCTGAAAAAACCGACTAAAAAGCAGCCAAGGGGAATGCAAAGAGAGGCTAAAGAGGGGCCAAAGAGAAACCCAGGAAAAGGCAAACAGTGACTAGAGAAGGGGGCGGAAAGGGGGGAGCGAGAGAGCGACGGGGAGCGGCCCGGGGGCGGGGGGGCAAGACAACGGCTTGCAAAGTCAAAAGGGAGGCGAGGCGCGGAAAGAGCGGAAACTTACGGGAAGGTGGGAGGCGCGGGATGGGCAGGAAGCAAATGACGAAGAAAGAAGAAAGGCAAGAAAGCAGAAGGAGACTCACGTTTGCAGTGGCCCTTATAGGCGACGGGAATGGCGCGACCTGCGCGGCAGGCGGCGAGTCGCAGGTGGCAGGCACTCTTGTAGGTGTTTCCGTCGGCCCCGCAAACGGGGCGTGCGGCGGCTCGCTGTTGCGGGGGCGGCTGTGGGCACCTGCGGGCGCACCTCACGCAGTGAGGGCTCAGGTTCTGGTCCAACAGGCAGCTCCGGCCTTGGCCGCACCGGACTCGTGCGCACGAACCTGCTCGACACTTTACACGTTATTACGCACAGTCGTAAACCGCCCCCGTGATAACGTCTGCCCCACCCCTCCCGCGCCCACCTCCTCCGCGTTCGGCTTATGGGGATAACAGGCGAGGACGATTTTACCCCTACGAGGGACCGGGACCCTATGGTCGCGCGGAGGTTAACTCCGTTCGCGCCGTTCGGACGCCCAGCCGCGGAAGGATAGGCTTGTCCGGTAAAGCTGGATATACGGGGGCAATAATTGTAGCGGCACACTTGCCAGAGATGAGTGGGCATTAAGGTGGATTTACACTAGCCGTCTTGCCGCCGCACAGTGGGCCGGATTCACTTATGTTGCGCCATTTGGGTCTTTTTTTTAACACATCGGAATGCCATTGATACCAAAAAATAGGAAAAAAATATTCCTTTCTAATGATGTATAATATAATATAATATTTTTGACACTTATTTATTTATTTATTTTTCGTTTTTTTAATCAAAATTTTGAGAAAAAAATTTGAAAACTATTCATTTGGTACTTTATTTAATGCCCTTTTCAGTGATTATAGGGAATGTTGGGGGAACTATTCATTTTCAAGTTATAAGGAAAAGTCGAAAAATAAAGGAATGCGGTCAAATATCGTTTTGTTTAAATTGAAGGCGAATCCTTTGCGCTAAACATCATCTTCTATTAGTAATTAATGTAAACAATTTATTAAAAAATAATTCTGAAAACAGTCAGTAAAATTGCGACATTTCTTAAAATTGACAAGGAATATCTTTCAAGTTCCAACGAGTCCCGTATTTTTACAAGGGGGAATCTTTTCAGTGCACCTTCCTCTATACAATCACGCAAGAATCACTTCCACCTTCGTCCGGTTTCGAGAAATATTTCGGTTTGAACTCATCAGCGTCGCGTCCTTTTCTTCACGTTCATGCGTTGCATCCTTCTTCGAAGGAATTGTTTAGATTATCGGCACTTGAAGTGTTTATGCTATGATGTAGATAAGCCTTCGACTTGGTCCTGTATTCTCCATTTCCAATCAGTTGAAACTGAACCAGCAGAGACTGCACAGTGACGTTTTCAAACCATTTCCAACAGATTTGAAAGTTGCATTCTAATTTTTATAAGTTTTTATCACTTTAAATTTTATTTTGATCAGTTTGTGTTTAATATATTATATATGTGTATATCTTAGTGTGTTTAGTGTATACTAATGCGTTAGTATATATATATCTTTCGTTTAGTTAAGTTGAAGATATAGTTAAATTCTATTTTCTTTTAAATCTATACCAAATTTCATCTCATTTGTATTTGGTAAGTAATTTGTTACATGATCTATTTCTAAAGCATCTTCTATTTCTCACGTGCAACGTTTCCATTATTCAGACTCTTAATTATTTGAAAAGTATGGAAGCATTTCGTAAGCATAAGGACTTATACTTGCTACTAAGTAATGCGTCACAAGATATGGGAAATTACTTACTTTTGTATAAAAAAATAAGTGAGAAGATTCAGCTTTCACCACAAAATTTGAGATTATTAAAAACTGCATTGAAAAAATTTGCTTGGAAATTGAAGCATAGGTGGGTTCAGTCTCATTATAAAAAAACCTCATTTTTAAAACGTAATAAAGAATGGTTAGAAAAAGATTTTGTTTACCCGAATGCAATTAGAGAATTATTTTTTTAATTTTCAGTTCCAATTTCATTATGATATTTTTAGGACTCAAGTGTTATAAAAACATGTCGTCGCATGAACGTGAAGAAAAGGACGCGACGCTGATGAGTTCAAACCGAAATATTTCTCGAAACCGGACGAAGGTGGAAGTGATTCTTGCGTGATTGTATAGAGGAAGGTGCACTGAAAAGATTCCCCCTTGTAAAAATACGGGACTCGTTGGGACTTGAAAGATATTCCTTGTCAATTTTAAGAAATGTTGCAATTTTACTGACTGTTTTCAGAAATATTTTTTAATAAATTGTTTACATTAATTACTAATAGAAGATGATGTTTAGCGCAAAGGATTCGCCTTCAATTTAAACAAAACGATATTTGACCGCATTCCTTTATTTTTCGACTTTTCCTTATAACTTGAAAACGAAAAGTTTCCCCAACATTCCCTATAATCACTGAAAAGGGCATTAAATAAAGTACCAAATGAATAGTTTTCAAATTTTTTTTTCAGAATTTTGATTAAAAAAATGAAAAATAAATAAATAAATAAGTGTCAAAAATATTATATTATACATCATTAGAAAGGAATATTTTTTTCCTATTTTTTGGTATCAATGGCATTCCGATGTGATAAAAAAAAGACCCAAATGGCGCAACATAAGTGAATCCGGCCCACTGTGCGCCGTCCAGACGGCTAGTGTAAATCTACCTTTAGGGTGGCCCTTATTTGTAGGTACGTGTCGAAATTTATTTTTTGTATTTCTTTGCTCTCACTCCCTAGAACGGTGCCATTTGATGAAAAAACAGCCCCTGAAAATGTTTATTGCAATCGGACAACAGGAAGGGGTGCCGAACCAGGCCTTAAGGGGGAACACCACTGTGACGGCCGGAAAAGTAAGCCATTTTTAAGAATTTTTTTCAGGAATAATTTACAGTTTTCATAGAAAATTTTTATTATCTATCTTGGTACGCTGTCTTAAGAGACTATACAAAAAAAAAATAGAAAAACATCCATAAATTTTAATATATTAATTAATCTTCTAGACCTCCCCATGCGAGCTGGTCGAATGTGTAACTATGGAACAGCAGGTCCGAAATTAAATTTTTTTTTTTTTATAAACTATATAAGTGTAGTTTCCGTTGTGCGTACGGATTCTTTGATTGAAAACAATTTTTTTTAAATACGCACGAAAAACTATCCACCTTATTCGCGGATATTCGAAAATTTTCTTCTAAAGCGCACCACTTTTACAAAAATAATTTGTTTAAGAAATCGGTACACACAACGGAAACTACACTCATATATTTTATAAAAAAATAAATGAAATTTGATTTCGGATCTGCTCTTCCATAGTTACACATTCGACCAGCTCGCGTGGTGGGGTCTAGAAGATTAATTAATATATTAAAATTTATGGATGTTCTTCTATTTATTTTTTTGTATAGTCTCTTAAGACAGCGTACTAAAGGTAAGTAATAAAAATTTTCTATGAAAACTGTAAATTATTCGTGAAAAAAAATTCTTAAAAATGGCTGACTTTTCCGACCGTCACAGTGGTGTCCCCCTTAAAGGTTAGAATTCACCAATGGTTCGAATGTGAAGAATTTCTCGAAAATGGTAAGTCCTATTGAAATTTTGTCCAAATAACATTAAAAGAGCATTCAATTCTCTACAATTACTGTATATATAAGTTTGTCGTGCTTCCAACCATTTCGTAGATAATAGCATTTGAATATAGAGAGGTCTGCACCTCGCGCGTCCCACGCTATGCGCGCGTAGTGCGGACCTTTCTATATTCAAACGCTATTACCTAAAAACTGGTTGGAAGCACGACAAACTTATATATACAGTAATTGTAGAGAATTGAATGCTCTTTTAATGTTATTTGGACAAAATTTCAATAGGGCTTACCATTTTTGAGAAATTCTTCAAATTCTTCACCGTTAGCGTGTGCCTAAATCTTCTGATGAATTCTAAACTTTAAGTCCCGATCGGCACCCTTTCCTGCTGTCCGATTGCAATAAACTTTATCAGGGACTATTTTTTTTATGAAATGCAACCATATTAGGGGGTGAGAGTAAAGGAAATCCGAAGTTGAAAATAAGGGCCACCCCAGTGAGCATACGGAGTTGCAGAGAACTGTCGCGAGAAAATTGAGGTGGAAGTTCTCCTAAGTCTTTATTAGCATAGTCTAATCTCGCCGTTCCTAAGTTTGCAGCAATGGCGAAAATTGTACTTCCCGGGCGGATCGGGAATGTTTTAGGATATTATCTTTTTACTTCAAGTAAGGGACTTGAGGATGTCATTCATATATAGGTACTCACTTTGGCAGTGGCCGTTGTAGGCGACCGCTAGCTCGTGGCTTCCCTTCTTGCAAGCGCGTTTCTTCAGCCTGCACAGATTTTTGTAACTCTTCCCGTCTGTCCCGCAAACCGGACCGCCGCCCCTCGGCGCCTTGCACTCGGGGCTGCACACGCACCTTGGCCTCCCCCTGCGCACCACGCACTTCTTCCCCTCCTCGCACCTCACTTCCGCGCAGCTTTCTGTCGAGGAACGGAAAACATTTCATTGGCATCCGCTCTTTAAACGCACACCCAAGTGAGCATCCTCGGAAGCTTTAATCGAGGTCGAAAATTCCTTTCGCAGGTTTTCGGGATTTCGAAGGTGCCCGCGCACTGTTCCGCGCTAGCTCGGGAGCAGCTAGCTGCCCCACCTCTAAAGAGCTCGTTACGCGAACCTGACAACGAAGCGTCTGGAAGTCGAACAAACAGGAAGAGATTTGTAAAACACTCGTGTGCGCCAATAAAACCACGAATTAATTTGATTTATGCCTGGCGGTCATTCCGTGCGCAATAAAACGTGACGTAAAGGACAAAGGCGGCATGGGGCACTGGGGATTGATGAAAATTTAAAAATCCATGCGTTTTCTCTGCTATTTTAGTAGACACATTAGCATAATATACGCGTCAAGTAGACCTCGAGATCGCCGGAACATCAACTCCCCAGCAACACTGCATTTCGATCGCGCATTTTTTGGAACATGTTAAATAAGTAACTTGCACTACTACTCTCGTTCGCAGGATCTTTCAAGGTCACTGGTGTTTACTACACGACCCGAGTGCGTTCGCTACTAATGTTTATCTGACGGCTGGGGCGCCTCCGGGGGCCCCCCCGATCGCTACCAAACATGTATACCGACCTCTCGTTGGCGACGTCTATTCCCGAATCTTCGGGACTCGCCAATCGGGATCGGTGACCCATAAACGCGAGCCTCGAGAGGCTCGACTTCGGCTAAACACACTCGCAGGCAATCTGCTATAAGCGGGCTATTTAAAAGACTCCGGCTTATTTGTTTATTTATATATGTAACACGCAAGGAAAACGGTAAGAAACCATGTAGGAAAGCGAGTAAGGTAAAAGTACCAATAACTGGACACGTCCTAATACCTGGACACCAATGACATTTATATTTTTACTAAGCTTCATAGAAAGTTTACAACAATATTGTTGGGAATATATGCTATTTTGCAACTTGATCTCTAATATAAAAAATTAAGAAAGTCCTAGATGTAAAGTTTAATATATAAAACAGTCTTTAAATATCGGAGGTGGGTGCACTTGAATTCTGCGTAGATTTCTTAAGTAATTCTTAAGACCAATACAGTTAGTTGTTAAGGTGATAATAATCGTTACATAACGTTTTTCTGAGAAGAAAACGTATGTACAGAATCTCAAGAAGTTTCTTGTGACATACAAAACAAAACATTGATCGGTTAATGTTGATTTTAATTAAAAATATACGTGTTTATGTACCGGTACATAATAATCTTGTCCTTTACACGCTGTCCCAATAACTGACCAGCCGTCCAGGTGGTAGGCCTGTCAGCATTTTGAACGCTTAAGGGATGTCCCAATACCTGACCGCATTGTCCAACCGGTAAGGTGTCTGGGTTTTCTCAAATTTTTGTATATCAAAAGTGTAAGTACAAGTATATTGTACATAAATTAACAATTTTTTTATTTCCAAGTCCTATTTTTAGTCAATATCATGCTACACTTTCAACATAACCTAAAATTGTATTTGCTTTCTCCGCGCGCAAACCATTCACACAAACAGTAGTGGCGCTCTCTGCGCCGTGCTTTGCGCCATCTTCCCCATTGACCAGGTATTGGGACACCAAAAATGGGACGCTGGGACAAATCAGAATTCTATTGTCCATGTACTGGTACACATAGCTACTTGTGTTTTTACTCAATTTAATTAAAATTACGCACTGAAAACAAGTTTTTAGTAGCTCTTTTGATAGAAAGAAGTAACATTTATCTGAATATTGACACTTTTGTTAAAAAGAACGTTTATTTTTACTCCATTTTTAAGCTATACTACTTTGATATCCTTAAGTGTTCAGTTATTGGTACTTTTACCTTATGTACATTAACCTCTTAGGCACGACACTCCACTATAGTGGCTTTCGCGGATGTCATCTTTCTGAACGACACTTCACTATAGTGGCTTTCGCGGATGCATCTTTCTGAACGACACGCCACTATAGATTGTTTGCCGGAGATTTAAATTTCGTCGAGTGGGGGGAGGGGGGGGGGTGAGAGCAAATAAGCGGCCAATAGAAAAACAGGCATCTAAAATTCATTATAATAATTACTTATAATAAAGGAGTGATCATAATAATAGTAATAAAAGTATTATGAATATTTATTCGAATTCATTACAGATTTTAATAGTTTTTTATTTTTTGAAATGCGTTCAAAAAATGTTTGACAATTATATTTCAAATTGGATTTTATTATAAGTTCTGCTTTCACTAAATCGACATTCATTCTGCTCCTGTTATCTGTCCAGGTCTGATACATAAGAGAAAAGATTCTTTCGACATTGGCCGAACTGACAGAAATAGAGAGAATTGGTTGCACTATATTAAATAAAAAACGCTAATTCCGATAGATGGTATGCTGCTACATACTCTCTATTCTGCCGGAGATTTTTATTGTGCCTGCCTGAGGCCGGAGACAACGGTTTAAAACCTGAGACTCCGGCTGAATGCCGGAGATCTGGCAACCCTGAGTGGCTCACTCTACACTGCATTCCACATTAGGGCATCCCGATGCCCCTACCAATTTGCGACCGATCTGCGCAGCTCCCACTACTAGCCACGGTTTGAACCGCAATGCGATTGGTCGTGGTAATTTCCAAGGAATAACTGGTACATCCCAAACGCCGGATCTGACCGTTGTCAACGTGAACAGCCCCGCACGAAAAGTGAACAGAGAGAGTAGAGAAGGCCGTGCGACGGAGAAAAACATAGGCGGTTAAGTGGGGAGGCGGCGTAGCAACGTCGCCTGAGGGTCGTGCCTGCGCGAAATCTGTATGCTCTAATGTGGAATCAAGTGTAGTGGCTCACTCTAGTAGCTCACTCGCTCACCGTTTGAATTAACTGATTGTTCTCATATGTTTTCTTTCACTGTACGCCAGTATAGTGGCTTTCGCGTATTTCATCTTTCAAAACGGTACGCCACTATAGGGTAGATGTACCATTTGTGGCCACTGCACCATTTGTGGCCACTGTCTTATTTATTCCGATATATTAAGTATTCTTAGTTTACTTTCATTACAATGAATGAAGCTGTCTAAGGGTGGGTTATGTTGGCACCATTTCTACTACTTTCTACTGTTTTGTTGTCCCGTTTTATTTAATAATCATACGTGAATGTGCAAATCTTTGATAACTTTCCACATCCTTGCAAATGGTGCTTAGCATACGACTGATAAGAAAACAATTAGTTACTGTATTTAACAAGAGTATGGATGAAGTTTTATACATATTTATATTAAAAAACAAATATTTTTGAGATTTAAAAAAGAATTTCAACGATACAACCTAAACTCTAGTGGAATTAGGCACTGACCAAAAATGGTACATCGAAAATGGAATTGTACCATTCGTGGCCACGTAATGGCCATAAACAGTCCACGGTACAACCATTTTTGGTCAGTAGGCATTCTCATTAGCAACTTATCGTACGTTACCTAATTATTGTAAAATTATTATACAATAGTTAGCGAAAAAATTCTTCTAAAGTCGAAGATTTTTACGATTCGTGAAAAGTCATTCGATGATGTCTTCAACGAAATTCTTTTATGGCCCGAAAAGCAAATCATAAAGCGAAAGCGGAAAGCAGTTGAACATTTACCTGCTGTAATAACATCAGACAAATGGAGGGAGATCATGTTGGCAAAAAAAAAAAAGAAAAGGAGAACAAAGAAGAGGAGAGAAAGATTAATAAAGAAAAAATACTAGCAAAAATAGAAGAAAATAAAAAGATTAAAGCCATAAAGTTCGAAGAAAGGAATAAGAAAAAAAAAACAGAAAACGCAAAACCTGTCGCTACCAAAAGAAAAAGTAAAAAGGAGTTAATATTATTTTTGTGCAGCAAGTATTGTATTATTTGTTCAGTAGTGAACATTTGTAATAAATTAAAAACTACAATTCTTACTGTGGGTCTTTCGTATTATCAATTCTATAAGTGGCCACAAATGGAAAGCCGGCTGGCCAAAAATGGTACTCTAGTGACCACAAATGGTGCAAAACAGTCTGGCACGATAATATAATGATTTTTTAAATAATTACGTTTAAAACATTGTTCAACGTAGAATATTTTAATTATCTGTATATTTTGGATTACACTTATATATTCTTTACTTTTGTGTACGTATTCTTTTGTAAGTTATGTGTCTGCGAGTGGTACGGAAATCCTTCAAGTGGCCACAAATGGTACATCTACCCTATTGGTATTCGCGAGTGTAATCTTTCTAAACGGTGCTACAGTTGCGGACAAAAAAGTTACCACTTTTTCGAACCACCCTACTTCTATTACTTTTCAATATCAACTCAAAACTGCAGTATGTGCCTAATATACATATTCCGAAAGAGAATTAAAAGCTGTATAAAACCTAGTGACCGTTGAATTTATTTAACTAACAAACAAAAACCCTACATAACATCAACCAAGACAACACACTTTTAAAGCCGACCGAAATTTACCACTTTTGAACATTATTAAAAAAAATATAATATTTTGTGGGGGGCACCTTTTGCTTTTAGGACAACCTAAAAAGTTACTATACGTGGTAATTTCTTTGTCGGTCCCAAAAATGTGTTACCCCGGTCAATGTCATATAACACTTTTGTTTGTCTGTTGAATAAATTCAACTTTAACTGGGTTTTTGTACAGCTTTAAATTCTCCATTAGAATATACATATTAAACATACCACAGTCCCAAATGTATGCCAAAAAATAACAAAAATAGAACAAATCGAAAAAGTGTTACCTTTTTTGTCCGCTAGTGTACATTGTTTACGCGCTGTCCGCGTCGAACATTGCCGTACAGAGATACAGTTCCGCGGATAGTCCAGCCGTAGCTAAGAGGTTAAGTAAGCCTCGTCACATTAGTCAAGTTACTTGACTTCAAGTAACTTGAAACTACTTTACCAATGTGAACCAGTTTTTCACTTGACTTGAAATATCCCTTCACGTTTTCTTTTCCAAGTTTCAACCGAAGTCAAGGGCGTCCGGAGACTTTTTCCAGGGGGGAGCAACTTTGGGATTATGGTAAAGAAAAATATACCCCTCTTGCTTTTTTATCCATTTTGCAGTGCACGTTTAATTAAAAATTTAAAACCGAGAATTAAAAATATTCCCTTTTTTAGTATAAACTTAATAAAGATCAGTTTTGAAAATTAAGCGATTTTTTTCTCAAAAGCCAGGGGTGGCAATTGCCCCTTTTGCACCCCCTCCGGACGCCTATGAGCGAAGTAGAGAGCCATTCAACTTTTTTCTTAAAAAAGTCTCTCTGAAGTAAACATTTTTTTCCTTAGACATTTTCTTGTATCGTTAAAGTTAACGGAAATATTTTAAGTTTAAATGGTTGTTCCAGCAACGTTGCAGGAATATTGCAGGAACATTGCAGGAACATTGCCGAAACGTTGCTGCAACGTTGCTGCAACTTTGCACCGCGATATTGCACGGCAACGTTGCAGGAATATTGCAGAAACATTGCCGAAACGTTGCAGCAATATTTCTGCAACGAAGTGTGCCGTATGGAAGGTTACGGGTATAAAATAATGGTCGTAATAATAAAAGCTGGATTTCAACAAGTAGATACCAGTGTATTTAGACAAAAAAGTTTGTCGGGAGGTCGATAATTATTAGAAAGCTTTCACGTAAGTGAGGTACAAGAAGAAATCGATGAATATAAAAATCATCAAATAATTGGTCATGATTTAAGCGAAACACCCGGAGCGATTAGCACAAGAAATAATGTAAATATAAATAACCACGCAACATACACGGCGTGCACGATTAGTATTCTTTACAAATCACGCAATGCGTTCTGCAGAATTCATCTTTCGATGTTGCGCTACGATGATTAATCATCCTGCTATTCAAAAAAGTGACCGCGAGGCGGTACTTACCTAACGTATATCAGTTGTCTTTCTTTACTCTACTGAATTGAATAGTTTTAAGGTTTATGTTGGGTCTTCCGCGAAAACCCATGCCATTTTTAATAGCTACACGTCAACAGCACCTAGCCGCCAAAGAGCAGGAAGGTCAATCGATTTTAAACCAACTTTTTAACTGCCTAAAGAAAATTTGGATTACTTATTTATACAAGAAGTGCTTAATTTGGAACATATCGTCATTTTTCTTTTCCTCGCTCCGTAAGAGAATCTGCGGTGGGACATAGTAGGAAGCCTGTCCGCAATGAGTTTGTTAACTCACCTCTGCAAGGACGGCACTGCACACCTCCTCCGAGCACCCTCCAGAAAAAGAGACTTCCGCTATCGAGATCCTCCTCGGAGTACGCGGTGGCCGCTGCCGCGTTGGACGCACAACAATTTTCCTTTGTCACTCCTTGGGACAGTAATTCCTTGCAGCGACCGTTGCTGATGGAAGACCAGCATATGCCGCCTGCAACATATCATTAAAGAAATATATATCCCTCTGCGTGGTTTTATTTAGCGGACACTGCGCCCGGCTACTGTTTACGAGCTGAGGATCATACCCCATCGTCGAATGTACCTCTACACTGCTGCAAACAATCCAAGATTGACTGTATAACTTGGGTGATAACTTTTGGAATAGGCCAAGTCAAGTATACTAGCACTATGGTCTTTGCCCAGGCTTTCGTTACTTCGTACACTCGAAATGGAAGAATTACAAAGAAGATACAACGCTTCAGAGAATACAGTTGTGTAACCTTGAAATTATCCAGCAGATTTCCTACGTTAATGATAATTACACTCTGCAAATACCAAGCACCGATCGTATGGCTCCTGAATAGACTTAAGGGTGACGGCTGGAAAACATTAATTTTTCGGAAATTGAAGAAAGGAACAAGTATTGCAGGTATCATTTCGCACGTTTTTAGCTTCCTTCTATCGCTTTTTAAAAATACAAAAAAAAATTGTAAGTAAAAATATCCATTTATAGTGGAATAGGAGCATCGCGAGAAAAAAAACCCAAAATCCGATCCGCTTGAAATGTATCTTCACCGTTCGAACCAGGAATTTTGCAAGTACTTGCAAAATTGAATTACCATGGTCAACAAAAGCATATTTGTTTTGCTAAAGTCGATACAATTTTTTTTAAGACGTCATTTCTTTGTTTCTCAATACTTTTTTTATTATGCTGGTTCAGACGACAGCCACGCGTCTATAGATTTCCTATCTTTTTGAATTTTCAGTTTGGGACAACTACAATTATTGCTACATATTTTGCAAGGCGCTCCCTTCACGACGCTCCCGTTCCTTTATAAACGGATATTTCTTACTTCCAAATTTTTTTTTACAGTCTCAAAAGGTGGTAGAATAAAGCTACGAACTTGAAAAATAATACGTGCAGTAGGTACTTATATCTTTTTTTTAATTCCCGAAGAATTAAGTCTCTTCCAGACGTCACAATATAGGAAGACTTCTTAAAAGTACGGCCAAGAAAGGGGGACGGTGAGTTTTCGAAAATCGGAACGCGGAACTGCAGCCGGAGATGAGGGAAGCCTTGAGGCCCCGCGAGTCACCAGGTACCGTCGACAGGGGATTTCCTTTATTTTCATAGCGCGCGTAATCGCTGCCATAACTATGCTACGTGCGTAAACGTGAAATCCCGCGCGCCCGTCTCTCTTTAATGAAAGACAGACGACGAGCATCAGTATTCGCGAGACGTCGTATTAATGAGACGTGTCGCGAGGAAAACTCCTCTAAGGACTTTTAATTAACGCCGTCTACGGGACGGTGCAACGCGCGTCGATTTATGTATATATATATAAAAAAAAAGTGGAACAAGGCCTGGCGCGCGAAATCGCGGGAACATTCGTTAGAAAGCTCGACGGACGTGTCATAACATTGCAGAAGGAACGTTGCTCGTGATAATGCTGGCTGGCGGGATGCAATAAAACTCGACTGGATTCCTAATTTCTCGGGAAAAAGGGAAAATGGAAACTCACGTGCATTTACTAGGCACGCTTGGTTAGAAATTTAAAGGGAAATTTTAAAGTCTCGGCCGAAAATTCGGCCACCGCGAAACAACAATTTTGAGCAAAAATTATTCAAACGGCGATCGATCAAAGTTGAAAGTAGTAATTCTTTATTAGTTAGAGAATATTAACAAAGTTAATATAGTCTAGATAAGCCGTACTCCTGCAAATTAAAAATATGTGTGCCTATTTTTATTTCAGATGATCCCAAAAGCGTTTGGAACATAAAAAATAAAAAGTTCTTTGTTGCATTAAAGAAAAATAGATTTTCTTCAACACAGTGTACGCTTTTCATCACATTTCAATTTTCAAAGCCGAGCTGTTTCAGTGAACAAAAAATTCTTTACAAAGGCGCTTTATTCTGTCTAAAATTATTTAAAAATCGCACGCCACATCGAAGAAAACCTATTTTTAACCGACTTCAAAAAGGAGGAAGTTATAGATTCGATCCTTATGTTTTTTATTATTCTTTAAATTGACAAAGAAGTTTTTATTTTTTATGTTCCAATCGCTAAAGCTAAAATATTGCCTAAAATCTTCTAAAAAGATCCCGATATTTCGCTGAAAATTACGTGAGAAAACAAATTTTAAATTTACCCATTCTTTTAGCTCTACAAACGTGGTGCACCCCTTAATTAACGTGGGATAAATGGAGACAGTGACTAGTGTGTCCGCTTAGATTGATTTTCAACATTTCACTCCTCTTTCCTTCGAATCAAACGGCGTCCATCATTAATTTATTTATTATCCAAACCTGTCATTTCTATAATCTTCCCCTATTTTTCTTTTTAATTGTGAATTTCGTGCCCACCCAATTTCGACTGTCGCGACGTCCGCGTCGCACAGTGGGACGGATCGACATTTAAGTAGGTATTCACTTCATTTTTTACATTTTTCATCATTTTGTGATTACTAGCTTTAGATTACAGAATTTAGATAATGATTATATAAAAAAAAATTTTTTTTTTTTTTGTGAAAATAGCCACATTCATCTGGATTAGCCAGGCATAGTGAGCTGGGGTATATTTCGTGACACCAGAGTTTACCGCTGGAAAATTTTTAGGCGATAGACAAACACACAATTAAGATTTCTTGTTACAATTTTCGTATTTTTTTAAATTAAAACAATTGTTCGAATTTGTTCGTAAATTCAAGCATACCCCTTAATTTTGGATAGACTTCAATTTCACAAAATTCAATTTTTATATCCGTCCGCATCCGACCCTTTGAAAAATTGATATTTTTTTGCACAAAAGCAGGTGCAAGTCTGGAAAAATGTACTATTTTGCTTCAATTTATTATTTTCATGGTTGGCCATGAACTAATATTTTATGTACAGTTGGAGGCATGTAATACCATCCATACAATTCAACGTACTGTCTTGCCAAGTTCATTGCAAACTCTCCAAATTTTTGTTTATTAATCGCATGTTAACAACGTGATAGATGCAAGGGATTTCAGCTATTGGCTGGCAAACGATAGTCAATTGTTGAATTCAGGAGCGGATTGTCATGGGTCATTATTAGAACTTGCTTGCTTCCTTTTTATTTGTTTCCCCAAAAGTCGATTCCAATCACTCTCTGATTACATGATTCATTCTTATTTATCTAGCGTTTCATTCATACTTTTGCACGTTTCACACCTCTGTGTGCTTCACTTCCAACATATATTACTTATATTTGAAAATTACTCAATTAGAGTATTTTGAAGTTAAAAACATTCATTTTGCACCATTATTATTGAAAATAATAATTTGAAGTAAAATAGTACATTTTTCCAGACTTGCACCTGCTTTTGTGCAAAACAATATCAATTTTTCAAAGGGTCGGATGCGGACGGATATAAAAATTGAATTTTGTGAAATTGAAGTCTATCCAGAATTAAGAGGTATGCTTGAATTTACGAACAAATTCGAACAATTGTTTTAATTTAAAAAAATACGAAAATAGTAACAAGAAATCTTAATTGTGTGTTTGTCTATCGCCTAAAAATTTTCCAGCGGTAAACTCTGGGGTCACGAAATGTACCCCAGCTCACTATGCCTGGCTAATCCAGATGAATGTGGCTATTTTCACAAAAAATAAAAAAAATTTTTTTTTTTATAAAATCATTATCTAAATTCTCTAATCTAAAGCTAGTGATCACAAAATGATGAAAAATATAAAAAATGAAGTGAATGCCTACTTAAATGTCGATTCGTCCCACTGTGCGTCGTCCAGACAAGGGTGTCCGACTGTAAAATGGATAAAGAGGAAGAAGCAGCATTTCGAGGCTTCCTTTTGCATCCATCGATAGGCAAGCTTCGGTCCGCGGTCTCGAGTCACCAGAAACGGAAGAGCAAAGTATACTTTTCTGCGCTACGAATTCATAAAGGAAACGTCCCGCGTGAACTTCGTGCGCAAGTACTCGGGGCTTGTGTGATCAGCACACACCCGGCCTCGTCCAATTCCTGGCTACAAGTTAGGAATAGTCGACATTGTTTGCCGAACTCTCCATCGGCTAGGGTAAAATTCCTCGAAGACGACGAGTTAGCGGGCATGCCAGCGTCTCCGCCGCGACGAGCCCTCCCAACGGCCGTACTAATTACTTCCACTTTCGATTGTGTGTATTTGAATAGCGACATGCGTGAGTTGCATATAAAGTGCATCTGGATGCCAGCCTGCTCTCCCGTTCGCCAAAATCCAGCCGACTGTCTAACGAAAGACGCCTGCGGTCGGCAGGGATCCTTAGAAGGGAATTTAGGCGACCCGGAAATTCAGAAAAGTCTGCAACTCTGTGCGCGAGTAGAGCAGGTGATGCGTCAGAGAAACGGATATTTTGCTGGTGCCTTAGTGCGGTTTTGGGGGTTGAAATCACCCCTTGAAAAGGATTCAAAATTTTCTTCTTCGGGGAATATATCGAGGACGGTGAGAGATATCGAAAAGAAGTTGGAACAAAAGTTGCATCTTTTTTTAACCGCCTTCAAAAATGGGGAGGTTATAGATTGGACCCGTATTTTTTTTTGTATGTTTGTTCCCGCATAACTTGGTGATCTTTTTTTTTATTATTTTTAATATTAATTTTAATATTTTGCCAGTTCTGGTTAATAATAAACACTATTGTCACCTAATTATTAGTATTATTTTATGTACGTACGCGCATATATCCTCAGTATGCCGTGTCAATATATATAAAACAGAGAGTTAAATTTAAAAAAAAATTAAAATCGGCTTCAGAGAAATAAAAACGCACTAAAAAGTAAAAAATAATTTTTTCCCTTATTTAATCTACGACTCTCATATTTTCTGTTAGGAATATTGAAGCACCACATTGTAAAAGGGGCTGCATGGTTGAGTCTAAGCAGATACGGCCAGCGTGACGCGTACAGCGACGATGGGCCCGACCAGCGCGACGCCATAAACATCGTAAATTGGCATCGGGGTCCTTAGGAGTTTCCCTAAGGGACAAGAGGGGACTTTCTACGGAACGGAAAGGCAGTCTTTTCCAAACCTTGACTCGAGAAAGACCTTCTCGACTCTACTGTTCTTTGGCATTGAAATAAATATATATATATATATTTACCGAATAGTTTAGAAAGCGAGTTAACTCCTTTAATTTCTAGTATATTCTTACATTTCTAAGTCGGTTTTCAAAAAATATGAGACTCGTAGATTAAATAAGGGAAAAAATTATCTTTTACTTTTTAGTGCATTTTTATTTCTCTGAAGTTATTTACAGCTATAAAACTGCGGAAAAATAATTATCGAAAAATCCATACTTTTCAGGACACCCCCAACACCAATCCTTAACTCGACAATTACTTTGACGCAGTTTTGTAGATATAAAAAAAAAGAAGCAACTTTTGTTTAAACTTCTTTCCAATATCTCTCGCCGTTTTTTAGCTATTCCACGAAAAAGAAAATTCTGCATTTTTTTTCAAGCGGTGATTTCATCCCCCAAAACAGCACTACGGCACCATAAAAAAAATAGGTTTATCTTACGGATCAACTGCTCCAGTTGCCCAACTTCGGAGCTAGTCCCGTGATCGTTTTGTTTAATTTTCAGTCAAGTACGTGTCGCGATACTTTGGCCGCACTTTGGAAATTTGCTGTTGAATATCAGCGGTGGCGTCGGTCAGGGGTCAGTGTGCGAAATAAATGATACCGGTAAGGGAGGGTTTAAGCGAGAGATTTGCAAGCGATAATACGAAGATAAGCGCGAACAGGAATCCCGATTGTATTCGAGGCATGCTGCCTTGTAAATCAACAGATCAGTTACAGGGACCTCTGCGTGCGTTTCTTGTATTTTCTTTGATCGCAGCCAACGGCGAGTCAGACGCCGGGCAACAAAGGCGTGTGTTTAAAACGCGCTTATAAAGCGATTACGGCCGTAAGTGGTTGTAACAATAAACGTGATTGAACGGCTGCGAAGGAACGGCCGAGCGGATTAGTTAATAACGCACGGTCGTGGATGCAAGTAAATGTTAAATAAAATAATTGGAAACTGATTCATCGCCGTGATAAGCGCAGCCCCGACGAAAGGCAAATACACAAGACGCTAATAAAGAAGTCGAGAATATCTTTGAGGGCCGGCTCTGCGTGTGCCGCTGCGACGGAGAAGGTTTATTTGATTTTCGAAATTCGTATGCACTTGTTTATTGCTAAGAAAAAAAAGCAACGAGCTGTCTGCAAGCGCTACTCTTTTCCCACGATGCAACGAGCCACCGCGGAATTACTTTCGAAACGGCGGAAAGCACTGGACTCGAAATTCTGCCGAGCCTACGATCGCGAAGCTGCTCCAAAATACAAAGAGAGGTTCGAAGGCTCTCAACTGGACACGGTCATTGACAATTTCTCTCGCTTACTAGACTGAAACAAAGATCATTATGGTGAATACAGAGAACATGTTGCTCAGTTCCAGGAACCAAACCTACTTTGAACCGCAGAAAAATTAAGATATTTTTAAATATATTTTTCTGAGTAAATGCAGCGTATAATGAAATAAATCTTTTTGGTATTTATTAAGCCACTCTTAAGTTATACAAAAAAAATAGAAAGAATTTTTTTGATTTGTTTTAAATGTTTTTTATAGAGTCAATATGGCACCTAAAAAAAAAGAGGGATATTCGTGGTGCAGGTGATTTCCCGGTTCAAGCTTATCTGAAGCAAAAAATTCAAAAAGATTCTTAATCTGTACGAGCGTCGCTATCGCCCGCAGCTCAATAAACAATTTCTGTTGAAAAATAACCGAGACTTTTCTCGGGGAACACCCGAGGAAACATCCTCTTGGGTGTTTTGTCAAACATTTTTTAAACCGGCGCTATTTTGTTACTTTCCAGCAAAAATTGTTAATTAAGCTACGGGCGACATCGACACTTACACAGATTAAGATTCTTTCCGAATTTTCTGTTCCAGTTAAGCTTGAGCCGGGAAATCACCTGCTCTACGAACATACCTCTTATTTTTGGGTGTCATATCGACGCTGTAAAAAAACAATTGAAGCAAATTAGAAAAATTCTTTTACATTGTTCGTATAATATAAGAGCAGCTTAATAAATATCAAAAAGATTTATTTCATTATACGTTGTATTTACTGAGAAAGAAGTCTTTAAAAATAGCCTAATTTTTCGGCCGATCGAAGGGGAATGACCCGTTAAGGGTACGTTTATGTTACAGCTGCGATAAACGACCAGAGTGGTGGCGAGAGCGAAGCGCAGAAATATGTACCTACATTCTATAATTTTATGATGGAAGTGTTTACATTGAAGCAGCGAGCAGAGCTACGCTCACTAGGGTAAGTGTGGGTATTACTGCGGACTTTTAAGATAGGGTAAAGGACCCAATTGCTGACACCTAACCAATTACAGTAAATACTCGTTAGGAGCCCGTCGAACGGGGCTGGCGGCGGGCTCCTAACGCGACTGGACACTATTCCGCGCGGCCACTGGCGCGAGTGAGAAAACCCAATGAGCGAGCGAGAGGAAACGAAAGCCGACGGCAACTTCGTGTCGACTCGTTCGTTTCCTTTCGCTCGCTCATTGGGTTTTCTCACTCTCGTCCGAAGGATCGCCGGGCTCCTAACGCGTGGTAAAAACGGGCTCCAAACGAGGATTTACTGTACTGTCACCTTAAGCTTTTTTATTTAAAATAACGAATAAATAAACTATAGTATAGATTATAGGTTGAATTACATCATTCTTTTTGTGTATGACTTTACAACGTTTATTTATTCGTTATTTTAAGTAAAATAGCTTAAGGTGACAGTAATTGGTTAGGTGTCAGTAATTGGGTCCTTTACCCTAGGTTATCTTCAGAACGTTCGATAAAGCGCTCAAATGAATGGAAATCCCTCATGCTTTTTTTAAAAGAAAGTTGGGACTTGAATAATTCCATAAAAAAATGTGAGGGCGGGGCAATAGGCACAGTTAATTAATAACACAGAGATTGAAACATCAATGCATTGCTGCGCGCCAGTTACTAACGAAACACCAATTACTGTGCGTGTATTACTGCGGACTGATGTTAGGCGAAATACTATTATAACAAAGCCTATTGACTTTTCTGTTATTTTTGTAATACTCTTCTCGCTTTTATCTTTTCTTGGCATCTTTACAGAGTTGTAACTGCCACACACGCACCGCGGCTCACTTTGGAGGTTAGGTTGACGTACGGTCGGAGAAAAGGTTAGGTTACGCAGTCGTCAGCCGCAGTCATACATGCACGTAGTGTAAAGTACTGCACCTATTACTGCGATATTATGCTAAATAAAAATTAAAACTAAAATATAGATGACTGATTTACTGTTCTTCTGAAAAAAAAAAGTAACTCTTACTCTATCGAGCGATAACGCTGCATTACACGTATTACTGTTAATAACAAAAATATCAATGTTTTTCAAGTAGGTACCCTGCTGGAACTGCCAGTTAGAACCGCATTGAATTTTGAACTGGATCTATCTGGTTCAATGCGGTACTATCTGGATTTCCAAGCAGTGATTTTTGGCAGTTCAAAAAAGAATCCTGTTCAATGCGGATATCCAGATCGATGGATGAAACAGGATTTGCAGGTCCAAAATTGATCAGTTTCTATCAGCAATTGCCATTTGTATAAAACCGGAAGGTTCGTATCTGAAATTGCGGATAAAAAATCTTACGGATTCAATCTGGAAATCCACAAGCTCTTTCGAGTCCGTCGCGATCCAGATTGGTAGAGCAAATAATTAACGGAATGCTTGTGGGGTTCGAAGAGAAAAAATTTAGCCCGGTTTCCAATGGATTGGCGGATAGAAAATTAATGCGGTTCCTTCCGGTTTTACGAAACTCATACTTCGAAATAATTGATTTGGTTCGAACACCGCTAGGTGGCCGCGATACTGGTAACTCCTCTCGCGGCAGCGATGTGCGCCGCGAGACATAAAATCGGCGCCGCGAGCTAACGAGGCAGCTTGCTTCATGATCAAGACTTCGATGCAAGATTGATACGTCAGAATCTCTTGATATAGTAGGTTTAAGAATAAAATTATATCAAACCTCAACTCACGGTGTACGTGGTAACGGTTATTCGATGACTCCTTGATAACCTGAGTAAATCGGTCGAGGGACCATAAATGTGTCGCGAATACAAATAAAATCAGGTAGTAAAATGGCTTGGAAAAACTGATGAGATTCATCTGAATTTTGATCTACACTTCTAGATTCTACTTAGAAACAACTAAAAATTTGAGTCGATTTCATCCAGAAATATGTGTGTTTGAACATGCATTTACGATATGCGAATCTGTGTAAGAACTGGTAGCAAAATAACTTTAAAAGACCAATAGATTCCATTTTGGTTTGGGTTCTGGATTTCCAACCAGCTTACAAAATGAACAAAGTTACTCAAGAAGTTTAGTAGTAAATATGCGAGTTACTTCGTGTAAATCCGAGCAGAACCGATGACAAATTGTGCTAGGAAATACAGATAGATACCATCAAGATTTTTCTGATCTGGTTCAATCTGGATTTTACGGGAAGAAAACCGCATCAATCCGGATTAAAAAAATTTTTATGCGGTTCTAACTGGCAGTTCCAGCAGGGTATCCACCGAAGTTTCGCCTTGACGAATTTCAAACTACGATAAAAGAATTAATAATAACTTTGCTGTACATATTTATTCATAATTATCTGTAACAGAGTTTAAAATAATTTTAACAAAAATTTTCAAGGGATTATTCCAACATTAAATATGATCTGTTTTAGTATATCCGCAGTAATCGGGGCATCCGCAGTAATACCCACGCTTCCCCTAGATGACCAACGACACAAGCGTCGAGAACCCATTATTACTTTTTCTTCGCTATTATCGGCGTTTTCATCGTTGATACATAGCGGATTTTCACCACAACAGATTTGTTTTAGATAAGTTACGACACGAAGTAGCCGTTAAATTAAATACAACAGAATGTTTACGTTTAAGGTAAATGTCCCAGTGGTTGGACGTTTAAGGCGAAGGTTGCGTTACTACGACTTTTTATAAGTAAAAATAATATAATTTGAACTAAATATTTATCCAATCGTTAGACCAAGTCTTCTTCTTTCAGAAAACGTAGTATAGAGTATCATTTATGTAAAGAAAAATATTAAAAATTATAATTTATAAAAGTGTTCACTTGACCCAGTGATTGGACAGAATTTACGGCATGTCCCAGTGATTGGACATAAAATAAAATTGAATAAAAATCGTTGCTATAACAATAATTGATATTTCTTTATACTGCGGACTTATATTATGTTTGAAAACAACAATAAAAACAACAAAATGTACAAATAAAACCTCATTATAATTTTATAACCTCAAATATTTAGGCGCGCGCGTGCGCAGCACACGACCATAAACAGTGGGCCACGTCTCCAAATATGGCGCTTCAGTCATTGCACAAAGCGTCCAATGAGTAGGCCAGCGGCGATCTCGTGTACTAGTGCACGGACACGGTTGTTTTTAATTAAACTAAAGAAAAATCATTTAAAAACACATGGCTATCAATTAAACAGACTTTAATAAGTCTAAAAAACCTTTACTTAGTATAGAAGCACGCTCAACGTAGTATTTACGAACTTAAGAAAGACGCTCTCAATCTTAGTCGAACACTTAGTAAGGCTTGTCATGATACATTAAGTTCGCGATTGCTACACAATAATATTTATTTTTCAATTAATACATCATGTTTCCGAACTGTTTTCATGATTTTTAGCATAAAAAATAAACAAGGATAATTATTTTATTTCCTGAACATCGTGAATATTGTTTTTAAATTTAATATTAACAGAAATTCATGATAGTGTCCAATCACCGGGACGTGTCCAACCACTGGGACATTTACCTTGCTGCGTAAAGATTCGGTTGAATTCAGTTGACCTCTCTACGATTCCGGACAACGGTGCGTCGGTGGGACCAGAATCGAGACGTCCCTGAGAGACAATGAAGCACCTCGGGCACCGATTAATCACCTGGCGATAATGCAATCGGAAACCGCCGCCTCCCCTTGCCTCGCCGCGAGCTCGGCCAGCGTCTGGCTTCCGCTCAACCATTCCGCCACCTTCTCCTCTTTTTCTAGCGGCTGCTCCTTTTCCCCCGCATCTCCCTCGCCGCCCCCTATTTTCGATTTCTTCACATTTCGCGGTCCTCCTCGCACCCCTCAGCCCCTGGAGCCCTTCGCGCCGCGGGCGCGCACCGACTAAGCGCAATTGTTCGTTTCTCGGTACCGCCCGCCGATCGCCCTCGCGAGACACAGGGATCGTTTAGCGCGCGTCAGACGCCGCGGTTTCCACCTTCCTCCCCCGTCGTCCTTCGCGGGGCCAGCCAGAGGAAAGGACGTTGCGCGTCTCGCGGATCGGTTCCCGTCTGCCGATCGAGACTCCCGTTAACTCGCCACCAGGACGTCCGACCAGCTCTCGCACGCGTCCCTCGGCGCGCAGCGGGGCAAACTGCTGTTTTTTTTTGTGGCAAAATCGTGGAACTTTTGACGGAACTAAGATCGAGGGGTGAATCTTTCTCGGCGTTGAAGCTCAGCTGTTAAAGAATAAAGGAAAATTATTGGGAAAGTGGGACGAACAGGTTTTGATCTTGAAAATCTAGGTCACAGTTCACATTTTGGGAAAAATTGCGGGTTCTCCGTTGTGATATGTGGTTGATGTTTATCGCTTGGATTTGTGGGTTCGATTCTCAGTGGCACCCTCCCAAAGAAAAAGGAAAAAGGGGTTAATGTGGCCCACGACTGAAGCAATTCGAGAGCTTTGTAGAAAGAAAAAGAATGGATTTTATACTTTAAATAAATTCTTATAATTACCTCCCATACAGCACGCCTCGTTGCAGCAGTATTGCAGGGACGTTGCTGCAATATTACGTTGTTGCAGGTTGCATTGCAATATTGTAGGAACGTTCCTGCAATATTGTCGTGCATTATTGGAGTGGCAATGATCCTACAATATTGCAGCAATATTGCAATTTCGTTGCCGTGCAATGTTCCATTGGCAACGATCCTACAATATTTCTGCAATATTGCGCGCACATCGACGTGCAATGTTCCAGTGGCAACGGTCCTACAATATTTCTGCAATATTGCGCGCACATCGTCGTGCAATGTTGTAGTGAAAACTTGTGGAAACATTACAACAATATTCTGAAGCAACTATGACTTTGTCAAAAATTTTCGAAATATGTACATGACGTCGAGTGGATTCTACGGCGTGTTTCATTTAACTGGATACGCACCGCTATATTGCCGAAGAGTTGCAGGATCATTGCCTCAATTTTGCCGTTTCGTTGCAGAATCATTGCCGGAACGTTGCAGGACTACATATTCGTCATGTTGCCGCAACTTTGCAAAAATACACACCTGCAATATTGCGAAGGCGGACATAGGACTGAACCTGCAACGTCTCTGTAATGTTATGTTGCAACATTGCCATCTTGCACCGCATCATTGCAGAGACGTTGCTGCAATGTTATGGTGCTGTGTGGGCTAATGAGTTTTATTGAATTTGCACCTAAGAATATTTTCATCCGTGCAGAGTAAATAATTATTACTATCATTTCTTTATTTATTCACGGGTAAAGACACTTTAGTTAACAGCGAAGAATTCATAAAGTTAACAAAGAAACAATGTGAAAGAAAAGAGACAACAATAATACAAGAAACTAATAGAACCAATGAACTAATGTTGATTTGGTGTCTGTGAATCTGCCGCTGAAATTCTTTGTGCCTCTGTTGGTGGAATTCGAGCACGAGTTTGGGGTGAAGCGTTTGACGCAAGGTTTACGAGCAGTGGGCCGAAATAATGCGCTGACTGATTTGATTCGACGCTAAGCCTTCTTGTAAGCAACTTTCGCTAGTGTCTTTTTTACCGCGTACCCGCGAAATTCGAGATCCGCCGGCCTTAAAGCACGCGTTGGAGTTGAATTACAATGTTTAATTCCACGAAACTACGGAGTGGATCGAATTCCGTCCACTCTACTTTCCTCGGCTTTCGTCACATTTCTGACGGCGAGAATCGGCGGAAGAGCGAGTACCGGAGGCGCCGCGACAGAAAATAAATATAAGGCACTTGGCAATGATTAGCGATCTAAACGGTCCGCCTGAGACTTTCGCCGGCGCTGCATTGGCTCGCTCCAACTTCGTATACCTACGATTGTGATTCTAAGAAACTTAAATTCGGCTAGATCTCGTTATCCCGTAAGAAGGTTGGCCTGACAGAAGCATGACGTTCAGTTGCCGGCTAAAATAGCCGCGGAACCTTTCCGACCCAGCGCGGTTTTCGCCCGAATGGTTCGTGTTACGGGCGGGGAATAAAAATAGGTTTTATAATCAAGCAATGCGGCGTGCAGCGAATATATTCGCGGCCTAGAATTCGTTACGATCGCTTCTATGTTTAGTCTACGGAAAATCTGCGCGAAAGCCTTGTCGAAAGTCGGCGGGCAACGCGAATGCCCTGCCCCGTTTAAAACAGCTTGAAGCTGAGCAATTTAGCGCAGACGAACGTCGGGCCGTTTTTTGCTCCGAAGGGAAATGTAGGAAAGATTTTATTCGAGGTTGCTCGGGTGCCATTTCGGTCGGCGTTGAAGAAATTAATTAAGATTAGATAAAAGGCGAGTCGGTTGGAGAGTTAGGATGAAAGAGTCAGTGTGTCGCAGGGCGGAGATGTAAGAGCGCTGAGGAAATTCTTAGAAGAGGCTAACCCCATTTTCAGGCTCGCCTTTGCCACTGACCTCCCTTAACGTCGCGTGAAATGCCTTTCACACACAGACGAAAATCAAGCACCGTCTATTTTTATTTCGATCCAAAGAACGACGGAGGTGCCTTCACCCAGCCCCACGGTCTTCGTCGAAGCGAGCACTTGCACAATTCCGTGGTTTCGTTCGTTTGCCGACGGATTACATTGATGCGAACTGTGCCGTCTAATCTTTCCGACGGAATGAAATGTTACGAAATAAGTGAGTAAGGTAAAAGCACTAATACCTGGACACCAATGACATTTATATTTTTACTAAGCTTCATAGAAAGTTTAGAAGAATATTGTTGGGAATATATGTTATTTTGCAACTTGATCTCTTATATAAAAAATTAAGAAAGTCCTAGATGTAGAGTTTAATATATAAAACAGTCTTTAAATATCGGAGATGCACTTGAATTCTGCGTAGATTTCTTAAGTAATTCTTGAGAAAAATACAGTTAGTTGTTAAGGTGATAATAATCGTTATATAACGTTTTTCTGAGAAAAAAAACGTGTGTACATAATCTTAAGAAGCATCTTGTTACATACAAAACAAAACATTGATCGGTTAATGTTGATTTTAATTAAAAATATACGTGTTCATGTACCGGTACATAATAATCTGTCAGCATTTTGAACGCTTATGGGAAGTCCCAATACCTGACCGCATTGTCAAACCGATAAAGTGCCTGTGTTTTCTCAAATTTTTGTACACCAAAAGTGTAAGTATACTGTACATAAATTAACAGTTCTCTATTTTCAAGTCATATTTTTAGTCAATTGCATGCTACAGTTTCAACCTAACCTAAAGCTCCACAAATAAAAAATTCGCGCGCAAACACTAGTGGCGCCCTCTGCGCCGAGCTTAGCGTCATCTTCCCCATTAACCAGGTATTGGGACACCAGAAATGGGACGCTGGGACAAATCAGAATTCTATTGTCCATGTATTGGTACACATAACTACTTGTGTTTTTACTCAATTTATTTAAAATAACGCATTGAAAACAAGTTTTTAGTAGCTCATTTGATAGAAAGAAGTAACATTTATCTGAATATTGACACTTTTGTTAAAAAGAACATTTATTTTTAGTCCATTTTTAAGATATACTACTTTGATATCCTTATGTGTCCAGTTATTGGTGCTTTCACCTTAGGTACTTGTATTTACATAACTGGACAATCGGCAGGTTTCTTTGGAGATGAAAATGTTCCTTCAACACTGCGATCCCTTTCGACGCATGAGGTATATGTATAGTAATCGCTGTGTAAATAGTTGCTGCAAGTCGACAGCGTGTCCTAAGATTATAATATGACATTTTTCCGCGACAGGAATTATCAACCGTGGTTCTTATTACCTACTGAATCTCATTGCCCGTGTGTAACCACCTTATATAATAATTGATACGATCGTAACCACGCCGACCGCATACTATCCCTGATCCATCGACTACTGCCATGCGAAAGACTTCAGCGCGAGAATAGTAAAAAAAAAGGAGAGAAAAACGTCTAACATCTCCTTGCGTAGGATTCGAGGCGATGTAATCGCAAGTGTTATACAAGGGAAATCGAACTTGTCGGCTTTTTACGACGAGCGATCATCTGATACATGCACTTGACGATGGAATCGGACAGATTTTTTTTTATATAGATCGAAAGTAGGCATATGTTACAAGGGTCCCAAAAATGCGAATTAATGATGCCAGCAAAAGCTGGTCTGACCGTGAGAGATCAATAAAGGCGGAAGAGAGGAGAGGAAAGAAGTGGGAGAAAGATAATGACAAAGCCGCGTATCTCAAAATTAATTACCTTTATTATGTAAAAAATGTATTATAATAGATGAATGATAATAAATTAATGATAGATAATGATTGGTAAAAAGTAGTGAAAATACATGATAATATCGATGAAATCATAAGAGTGGGGTAATTAAGCAGGCATTGCGAGAATAATTCCCATGCAGCACACTTCGTGGCGGCAACGTTGCAGGATGGTTGCAGTAACCTTGCAGTGTTGCATGGTTGCAGCGCAATGTCGATGTAACGTTGCTGCGACGTTGCCGTGCAACATTGCACGGGGCGGACATAGAATTATTGCTGCAACGTTGCGTAAAACATTGCAATCTTGCACTGCAACCATCCTGCAACTTTGCTGCAACGAGAGTGTGCTGTATGGGTTATTATTACTTCCAATCGCTTTTTTAAGCATCCTTATCGACAAAACTATCATAAATGTAATGGTTAATTACCCACTGTGATGATTTCATTAGTATTATCATTTATTATCATTAATTTTTTCTAATTATTATCTATCATTAATTTATTCCATTGTTTTTTTTCATATAACAAGGATAATTAATTTTAAATAGACGGTTTTGTCAGTCTCTTTTCTTCACTTTTCCACCTGGAGGTCAGACTCAGCTTTCGGTAGCCTCTTTAAGGGGACATTCTACTCTCTCGGCCTCAAAAAATTCGATTTTTTTGTGCTGAATTCGGAAGAATGCACCTTCTACAATATCCTCCTAAATTTTTGGAGCGAAATTCGATGTATTTTCAATGTTATAGGTATTTGCAACGTCAGCGGCCTGGTTCTCAAAACTTTAAGTGGACATTCTACTCTCTCGGCCTCAAAAAATTCGATTTTTTTTCTGCTGAATCCGGAAGAATGCACCTTCTACAATATCCTCCTAAATTTTTTTAGCGAAATTCGATGTATTTTCAATGTTATAGGTATTTGTAGCGTCAGCGGCCTGGTTCTCAAAACTTTAAACGCGTTTTTCTCGAAACAACATTTTCTTGGTTGGCGGATGAGATAAAAAAAAAACTCCATGACCAATTAATCCAAAATTTTAATATGTTATTCTACACGTTAGTGGCTTTCCCGCTTAGCACAAATATCTTAAGATTTTTTAATATTTTCTCACATTTTATATCTATTAAACAGAAAAGAAATGCCCTTTTCGGTACTTTCAACTTCGATCGACCGCCATTTTAATAATTTTGGTCCAAAGTTGTTCTTTCGTGGTAAGCGCGATAACCATACTCCTGCGAATTAAAAATATGTTTGGTTTTTTTATTTCCGATGATCCAGTCGTCCGAAATTTCAACCGCCAGCAATTCTGATGCCGCCAACTTAACTGCGAAATATTTGTGTAAACAAATGAAATAAACAAAGAACAATGATTTTTTCTTGTATTTCAAGAGTGGTAAAATACACCCCCAGAAATTCGGAAACATTAAGTGTTTACTTCATAAAAACCATCACCGAAAAGTGGCCGATTTTTCGGCAGAGAGAGTAGAATGTCCCCTTAATTTACATTTTTGTGATCTTTGTGACATATACTTTCTATATAAAAAAATCTGTTCGATTGCTCGATCGCCGAGCTGGGCGTTCGAATTTTCCGAGTTGCTTGAAATCGATAAGCTGTGAGAAAAATGCGCGCTACTCGAAAAACTCAAGCGACTCGCATATTCGAATATTACGAGTAACTCGAGAGCTGGAGATTTGTTCCAATATATATTGGAGTAATTCGAAAACTCTCGATCTGAACATTTATCTCCGAGTAACTTAAAGTCTCACGAGGACTCGAATATTCGAGACGTTTGCGTTTTTCGAGTAGCTCGATTTTTTTCCAAACCTGCTCGGAAAATTCAAACGCTCGACTCGGCTCAACCGACCGATCATTATGCGACTCAAAATTCGAGTACTCGCACACCCCTGCTATCTATAACCCTGAAACGTCCTGCGGGAAGAAGGAAAATGTGTTCAATTTGAAGTGGACCTCAAATGGAGAGATAAGTTCGTCGCTAGATATTTCCCAAGCCAAAAGAGAACGACGTCCAAGTGACATAAGCTTGTGTCAGATCCACGGATCTTAAACGGAAACACCTTGGCCAGGAATAGTGTTCATTTCACGCGACCCGGTTCCCCGATGAAGTACCCCAGGAGGCGGCAGAATTATAATTAGTGTTGCCTATCGTCGCGTCCGCTGGCGTTAATCGCCCACTTAGTGCTAGAGGGAACAGTTTAATCGTTCTGCAACGTTCAATTAAATCGGTCGCTACAATTAAGAGCGCCGCTGTGGAAGCAAATAATTCGAACGTTCCGCTGACGTGGCTTCGACTGGCCGCACAGTCGACATAAATCATTCAAAAGGAAGATCAAGGGGTTGTATCTCAGAGTAGAGCATCCCTCGCAAAATCTCAAAGAATTTCAAACGACCAAGGAAACCGAGCGCCTCGCTCATAAAACCGCGGTTAAAACTGTATGTTATATTATTTAGCATCGTAAAGTAGCATAGACTAGTAAGTTTTTAAAAATTAAGGTTCGTAATGGTGTCCGAGGGTACCCGCCATATTAGTGATCAAATATTTTTGCCATTCATTTGTTTGATACGAAAAGAATTTAGCGGGACGTTTAAGAATCTTAAAATATATTGAATTGTTAATACTAAAATAAGTAAAACATTTAACAATACTCGCATTTAATAGACGCCAAGCATCAACGCAGATATTGTTATTACTGTTATTTTCATCGACGATGTTGAGAAAAAATATATGTGTTCAGATTACTCCCAGCGCCTCTGGTGGCGGTTGGACAAAGGCGGCGAACAAGACGACGCCGGCGACCACGCGTCTTTCGTTACTAGTACGTTAACCATATTGTACGCTTACAGTCTCCGCAAGTGCGGAGTTTGATTATTAACTAGTGTGAGCCGTATGTGGCCCAAGATCAAACGAATAAATAAAGCTAGTACGCAAGTACATTAGGAGGGAAGGAATTGTGCTAATTACACAAGGCCGTGTCTGCGGCCAATCTTTTTTCCTTCTCCTAACCTATATCGAACAATATGAATATTTAATGGTTAATGTTTATTGTAATTTAACTTCCCTTACATTTACCCGTAACCTTTCCGCAATAGCGCAGCAATATTGCGCGCACGTTGCAGGATCATTCACGCAACGTTGCAGGATTATCGCCGCAACGTTGCTGGATCATTGCCACAAAAGTGCCGCAACGTTGCAGCAATATTCCTATGTCCGCCGCGTGCAATATCACCGCAACGTTGCCGTGCAGCATTGCACGGGGCGGACACAAGGAACATTGCTGCAACGTTGCAATCTTGCGCCGCCACGTTCCCGCGACGATGCTGCAACGAAGTGTGCTGTACGGGCGAGGGTACCAACGCTAAGTAGAAGAGGGGCGCGCGTGATCAGCCCCGAGTGTCTTGGAAGCTGAGTGCGGTGCCGGACAATGGTACAAACCCACCTCTAGAAAATTCTCCCCCGGAACGTAACGATTTTGTGCGTTGCCGAGTCATCGGCGTCACCGGCACACCGCATCCCGCACAACCCGCTATCCGAAGCGCAGACGATTTTCGCGCTGCCGAAGGCCGTCACCGGCGCAGTGGCCCCCGCGCCCCTCGAGGCTGTCAGCGTCAAGGCTGCCGCGAGAATCCGCGGGTCGCAAGAGTCGGTTGAGCAAGAAAATTCCGGACGGAGGAGTTAGTAATTGGCCGGGTGGCGTCGGACGTCACGGATTACGACGGAAACCGCGGGGCAGCTCGTTACGGAGCGAAAAGGAAAGTCTGGCGAACGCGGGGCATTAATTCTCAGCCGCGGCGTGTCTAGACCGCGACACAGCCACCGTTTGGCCCAGTTACGCCCTTCTTCCTCCACCCTCCCCTCCCCCCCCCCACCCCCTCTCCACATCCTACCCCTCCCTCCGGTTCTCTCCCCCGTGCGCCCGTCCCCGGTCTCCATCCCCCGTTCGCTCCCTCGTCCTTCCCCCTCGCGTAAATGCACTCGCGTCGGCCCCTCCACGCTCCCCCTTCGGACGGCGATGCCGGTGCTCGCCCCCTCTCGCAGTTCGCGGAGAGCCGGCAAAGCCCACTGTACTCCCGACCCGACCGCTTCTGCGACCGTGTCTAGAGTCTGTTATTTGCGAGCGCGGCCCGGACGATGCGAAACTTTGAGCCGACTCCTCTTTTCACTCTCGAGCCCTTCCGCTTTCTACGCTTGCGTCGCCTCTCCCGCCCCCCGGGGGCGGCAACCCCCCGACGCCAACCGCTCGGCGGGACCTAGCCGACGTATTTTTCGCGACTACGGGTCAACACGGCGGCTTTGCTCCCGCCGCCCCCCCCCCGCCCCCGCCCCCCCAACCACCCCCCTTCGCCCCCGCTTTTCCTTTAATGTCACGCCAGCTTTGTTCCGCGGCGATCGAGGAAACGGAGCGCGCTCTCCGGCGAGCCTGCCACCCCCACGTGGCGCGGTATTTTTCGTGCCAAGTGGCCTGCCGCTCGCCGGCCCGCCCGAATATGGCTCAAGCTTCCCTTTTAGCTGCGGCGTATGGTGTCCCCCGCGGAATGCATCCCCTAAATCTCGAGGTTCTTTTACTGACGCAGTGTTTCCCAACCTTTTTTTTTTTTTTTAGTCGCGATTCCTTTCGATGACGTTCAAATGGCCTCGAGCCACCCCGCGAGGGGAGGTAAATTTAAAAATAGATAGGGGAGAGTGGGGGTAGTTGAATCGGTTTTTCTGTTTATCATTATTTCTCTATGGAAATTTTTTATTTGTTGTTTTTTTTTTTTTAAATAAAATCGAAAATCGAACATTCCTTTATCGTTTGCAAAGTCGCTTTGAAATGCAATGCGAAACCAATGCCTCGCGTTTAATCACCGTGAAAACCAATGTGACAAATCTTTCCACCTTCTCTTCGTTGTACTTACGGCAAAGATTATTTTCATGCAATTGAGAACCACTTACCAATGACAACAAACTTCGTCCGACAAATGAAAAGGTCGGAAATACAGCGGTTTATGTGACACAGAAGTTTTTATCGCAAGTATACAAAGTTACAAGCACTCCGCGCCTCTACCCATACAGCACACCTCGTTGCAGCAGTATTGCAGGGACGGTGCTGCAATATTACGTTGTTGCAGGTTGCATTGCAATATTGTGGGAACGTTCCTGCAATATTGTCGTGCATTATTGGAGTGGCAATGATCCTACAATATTGCAATTTCGTTGCCGTGCAATGTTCCGTTGGCAACGATCGTACAATATTGCTGCAATATTGTACGATCGTTGCCGTGCAATGATCCATTGGCAACGATCCTGCAATATTGCTGCAATATTGCGCCCACATCGTCGTGTAATGTTCCAGTGGCAACGGTCCTACAATATTTCTGCAATATTGCGCGCACATCGACGTGCAATGTTCCAGTGGCAACGATCCTACAATATTGCAAGAATGTTGCCGTGCAATGTTTCATTGGCAACGATCCTACAATATTTCTGCAATATTGCGCGCACATCGACGTGCAATGTTCCAGTGGCAACGCCCCAGCAAAATTGCGCACACATTGCCGTGCAATACTGTAGTGAAAACTTGTGGAAACATTACAACAATATTCTGAAGCAACTAAGTATGACTTTGTCAAAATTTTTCGAAATATGTACATGACGTCGAGTGGATTCTACGGCGTGTTTCATTTAACTGGATACGCTAGAATATCTCGTTGGCCGTTGAAGATATGAAAAAAGTGTTATCGCGGGAGTTGTATGTAGGTACATGAACTTATAGAGGAGATTCGAAGATCCATTTTATTTTTTTAGATAAAGTAGGTACTATATTTTTTAATGTCTGAAATTATTATTATTATTATTAAACGTCTTTATTGCACAAATACGTATATACAATCTAGCAAGAGAAAAGAGAGAAGAGAAGACAAATGTAAAGGTTCAGTCTAAAGACTGTTTTCCAACCTAACCTAAAACGACACCGGGTGAAATTTGTAGTACGCACCTATAGTGTTACAAAACCCTAATGGGGTTTGTCAAATGAGCCTTCGTTTTTGAATAATTTGAGTTTAAAGTATTGCTCGGTAGGAGTATAAGTTCGAATACGTAAGCAATCTTATCAATCAGCGGTTGTAGCTGCGGCGGTAAAGTGTTCGTCTACGATGCTACAGGTCCTCGGTTCGAATCCCCCTGGGGTAAAAGAATTTTCTATGAGAAAAAGACACACGGGCGTTATACTACTACGATTCTGCACACATTCACGTCATCGCGTCCCTCACTGCCCGAAACGTTGCGGCGGAAATACACTCCTGCAATATTGTTAAGGCGGACATAGGAGTGAACCTGCAGCAACGTCTCTGCAATGATGCGGTGCAATGGAGTTGCAGGGATCATTGCCACTATTTTGCCGTTTCGTTACAGGACTACATATTTGTATTGTTCCCAAAACTTTGCGAAAAACACTCCTGCAATATTGCTAAGACGGACATAGGAGTGAACCTACAACTTCTCGGCAATGATGCGGTGCAACATTGCAATCTCGCACCGCAATATTGCCGAAGAGTTGCAGGATCATTGCCACAATTTTGCCGTTTCGTTGCAGAATCATTGCCGGAACGTTGCAGGACTACATATTCGTAATGTTGCCGCAACTTTGCAAAAATACACACCTGCAATATTGCTAAGGCGGACATAGGACTGAACCTGCAACGTCTCTGCAATGTTATGTTGCAATATTGCCATCTTGCACCGCATCATTGCAGAGACGTTGCTGCAATGTTATGGTGCTGTGTGGGTACAGACGCGTGTGAGGTTATGTTACGCACAGAACTAACCACATATATATTTAACATGGCGGCCGAAAATTACTAGAAGAAAACGAAATATCCCCAGTGATTCAGCTATCCCCGATCTCCCCTATTTCAGAATATAACTCTAACTTAACGATATTGAAAAAAAAATCCGTGGCGAGCCCCCAGAGAGCACCTCGCGACCCACAGGTTGAGAATCACTGTGCTGATGATTGACCGGTGTCTGTCCGGTTGCTGGTCTATACCACTTCTCGAGCAGTTGTGGTTTGAGATTCCGAATTCTTCGTATCTTTTTGGACCGCTTGACGATTTCAGTGGAATCTTTAGGCCCACCTGTATCTGATGCTGGGACGGTAGTAATTATCACCGAGAATTCATTAGGTTGCAGTAAACCGCTGCGAAGGGCGTAACTGACAATTATTCCGTATCAGAGTAATTGTATCAGAAAATTCGAAGCGTTATAGCGGTGGTCGTGCATCCGCGAAGGCCCAGGCCACGGCGAGGTACAGGCGCGCGCGCGCTCCAGGATCGGATAGGCACTTTAATCGGCAGCTTGTATCTCGCATACCGACGTGCCTGCGCAGCCTAGAGGCTAGAGCCTAGAACCCCCGAGTCTAGACCCATAACTCTTCCCAGATTTTTCCGGCTGGGTCGCATTATCCTCTTGTTTACGATAAACCCGGCTGACAAGCGTCGGTGCCCAACCGACCGAATCATCCAGCCCGCGAAAATCCCATGCTTCTTCCTTGTTTCGTGGAACGAAAGACGCTCGCCGTAGCGGCCGCTACGCGCACCTACTCCAACCGCGCCGCGGCCCACCGTTCGCTCCGCGCCGTCCCCTTTAAGCAACTTAAAGCGACCGCGTCGCGCGCTGATAAATCCCAATGCGAGCCGTGATAACGAATTCCTCGGCCTTGACAATCGATCTTCGCACCGCAGGCTTCGCGACGTCTCTTTGTCGTCGATTTTTACTAGCTTCTAGTCAGCTTCACCCGTGAGTTGGTTTGTCAGGGTGAGATCTTGCGAGGCAATTTCGACACACTTCCACAGATCCGAGCGACTCGCAACTTTTTACACACACGCAGTTCCGATGACAATGTTTTTAATAAGAAGCATAAAATAATTTATAGTAGAATTGTCTTTCGCCAACAAGCTTTTATTGAAATGTATTAAAAAGGGGAGAATAATCTTGATGCCGGCCTAAATGTAGCTACGACTAGAAATAAAAGCGTGGGGTGTAAATATTGAATATTAGAAGTTTATTAAAAAAATTGAATTGATAAAGGACGCTCTAACTCTATTGTAAATATTTAAATTAAATGGACATTTCAGTAAATATTACGCCACGGGCTTTTATCTTTAGTCATACATTTAGAACAGTATACCAAAATTATTATTTTCCCTTTTGGTACGTTTAACTAAAAGAGTTTTAAAAAAATATTTACAATGAAGTCAAAATTTACGATGTTGTCGTTCGAAGTGACTTCGGATGAGAGAAACTTGTAAATCGGACTGTGCGTGTTCGGGAGACTAAATTTGGTAAACTTTTGTTTGTACTAACGCAAAAGCTTGAAAGTCAGACAAATATACAATGGATAGATATTTCAGTAGAATTGATGGAAGTGCGTCAGTTCGCAGATTCTAAAGATAATGTACAGGAGAATAGGTGCGATTTCTCAGTTTTAATTGGGAGAGAGATCGCTATGCGGTCTCATTATTCTTGCAATTACCATCGGATTAACATGAATTCCGAAACAATTCAAACTTCAGTTTAATACTGCTCTGCTTCTACTTTGTAGCATCGTAGTGTTACATGTTTCGATTACCATAAATTATGAAGGAACGAGTACCGTCAAGGACCCAGTTCCTGATCAGTACCCAATTCCTGATCAGTTTAGTATATAAATACCAAATAATAAGCTTATTACGATACAAATTTATTCCCAAAAATTACTAAATAATTATGAAGTATTTTGAAATTTATACGCAAAATTTGTTGCCACATATTAAAATGTGTTTTGATAAAAAAATATCAAAGTAAGACGCTTGTAGCTACGCCTGGTTTGACGCCATTTTACTGTTGTTCAGTATAAGAGAGCACGTCGTGAATTTCAGTTCTTTTCTGTGATACTTTTGAAAATTCTTAGGTAATATATACTTAGTTAATTTCTTTGTTACTTTAATAATATTAAATAACTAAATTATGAATGTTTTGTATTCTTTTTAATGCAAAAAAGTGGTGATTAGTTATTGGGTACAGTTTTTATATGCTTCCGCAATTCCTGATCACCTGATCAGCAAATAGGTTATTGAAGCAAGAATTTTGAAGACCGAAAATTTAATTATACAGTTGAAATTTACTAGCTAATTTTTTGTTATTTTCCAAATAATATGTAATACTCTAAATTGAGTAATTTCTAATCAGGGTTTTGTGTTAAAAAATAAAGGGTATGTTTATTAAATCATCCAAGACATTTAGGTTAGCAATACGCACATAAATGATCAACTATTAAAATTTTGCATCGAAAAAATTTCAAATACCAGCTAAAAGATTGTAAAAATATTTAGTATATTTATATTCTGTTAATAAAGATGCCATAAAAATATGCTATTTTAATGATTTTTTATGCAATTTATACATTTCAATCTATTTGATCAGGAATTGGGTATTAATCTGATCAGGAAATACTCCCAGACATGATTTAGGTGATCAGAAACTGCTCCCTTTGCATTTTTCACTTTCAAAGTTAAATTATAAAATAATTATTATTATGTTTGCATTTTTTTTAATACCAAATTAAAGATTAAACATAGACATACTGAAATAACAAAACATCTTTTAAATTTGGTTAAGTTTTCCATTTACACGTTTAAAAACCCGCGATGGTTACTCTTAAGTGATCAGGAACTGGGTCCTTCACGGTAGAACGGTGTTACTCCATTCGAATGGTGGCGCGATGGCGGGAACATTTCAAACTATTCTACTGAAAGGATTTGATTGCTCGCGTTACGGTAACTCTTCTACATCGCCTTCCGGGGCAATTATTCGATACTAAATTCTCCCTCGCTTGTTCTTCGCAATTCATCGCGCACGTTCACCGAAGAAATTTAATAAATTCAGAATAAAATTCTCAAATTCTGGTTTCATCAAATGTCGAATATTGCAGTGTTGACAATGGTGGTTCAATTCGAAGCTTGAAATATTAACTTTCATCAAGCGGGACACGAAAAGATCCAGCGAGAGTCCCACGAAAACGCGAGCCTTTCACGGCCCGCGAGCTGTGACTCTTCCGATTTGCAATTTCACGCGCGCTACACCGGCCATGCGTGTGTATGCACCTGCCGAGACTCAGGAACCGTGTCTCATTGTTCCCTCTGCACGCTCGCACGTTTAGGTCCTCCCATTGTGCGAGATAACACCGGAAGACTGTTATCTCGGTCCCGAACGCACACCCGTCATTATGCCTTTCCGGAAGCGCGGCCTTCCTAAACGTAAGAACGAGCTAGATTCATGTTTGCGCCTCGATAATCTCGTGCGGGGTGCTTTAAAAGAATGCGGGACGATCTTTTAAGGGGTTATAGCTAGCGAAGCGGCCGAAAATCGGCGAATGTTTGTGATTTTTTTTGAAAAGGCGGAAGCGTATATTTTTAAAAAACTTTTTGCACTTAAAAGAGCAACGCCGCGCAAAAGTCAGGCGAACATATCAGGACGTCAACTTTGAATAGCCGCCGTTTTGATTTAAATTAATATTTCGGAAATTCCGTCCGTGAATCAGAGGATACATTAAAGGCTTCTTGGATGTCGCTTCTAACTTCGTTATAAACGTGAATATTTTTCTACCCAAAAATTACCCAATGTTCTTTAAACGTTGCTCCTTTAAGTGCAAAAAGTTCTGTGAAAATATATACTCCCGCTTTTTCAAAAAAAAAAAAATCACCAACTTCAACGCGTCCGCGTTATGTATAAATCTTGAGGTTACAAGCCGCTTACAATTCCCAAAAAATAGCTGCAGAAGAGCAGTGGCCCTGGCATCTTCGTGCAAGACGGTTTCACGTTTTCTCGAAAGATTGCTTGCAACTAAAAGCGAGCAGACTGTGATGAGAAGACCTGAAAGGATGTCCCGTGGGTTTCTTTTCCGACACCCTGTATAGGTGTACTTGACTGCTGTTTATGCCGTTACTTCGAACAAAAGGCTCGTACGAATCATCTTAATAGCGCTGGAATGCGTTTTCTAAAGACGAATTGTTCGAGACGGCGACTTTCTATTCCTTCGTAAACTCTGTCGTTACAAGTGCGCCGGAGTGTTTTGCATGGGAAGAGAAAGAGCGGCGTTTAATATTTTCTCCTGCCAGAAGAAAGGGGTTCCTCCTAACTTCACAGTCCAGCTCCAACTTAATGCTCTCTAAAGGCGGGTCCTATCGATGCACCCTTGGAACACGCAATCTCCCTAAACACCAGGTCCGGAACACAACGGACATGCTACTTGAATCCACGATGTTCCTCGTGGCCTCCAAAGAATCACCCAAGAAATCGCCTGTTTTTTGGTCCCGCGATTTTGGAACTGAATTTTATGGCAAACCATACCTTATGATGGGACATCGATCGCGCGAAATTTTCAAGTTGAGGAGACAATTTGTTTCTGAGATATGGGAGGTGAAAATTGTTTAAACTTAGATTTTCGAAATTCGCGAAAAAAATCAAAATCAAGAAATATAGGCTAAAGCGCCCAAAGAGTGACCCAAAAGTGAGGGCCTTTTTAGCCTCTTTTTGGTCCCACGATTTTGGAACTAAATTTCATGACAAATAATACCTTATGATGATGAAATCAATCACAACAAATTTTCAAGTTGAGGTGACAATTAGTTTCTGAGATATGGCAGGTCAAAGAAGTGAAAATTCGTTAACGCGTCAGCCGATACGCACAGTGGCACGTCCTGTACAAAAAGCTGGCCAAAAGTCAAAATTTTTTGGTGATTTTTACAGATCTATGTATTGCATTTCATTTATGACTTATCAAAGCATGATTTTCCACTAATACCAATTTTTATTGTACGATCCTCTTAGAGATATGCGATCTCAAAGTTGCTAGTGTTATGATCTGGAACTTTTAGACCAGAATTGAAAGTAAATTTTACATTGAATGTGGAACTATGATCTTGTTTTTTGTGCTGGCAGCTATCTGACATGCTCCAAGTTAATACAGATTCTGGTTTTATTGGTTTATTTCACTTTTTACAACTATGGTAGAGGAGAATACACGATCTATATATTTTTTTTCTTCACCTAAGCAAATAGTTGTGTTACAAACGTGCTCAAGCGGCAATTTTTGTTGCAAAATAAAGTTTGGAGGTTCTCGATGAAAGGCCCGTTGTATTTTCCTGCGATAAATTGCGATCTTATGAGGTATTGTCATTTATTTGCCGTCCGCACCGTTTATTGAGGGGTACATTTGTGGCATAGGATCGGAATATCGGGTTCATGAAGATGAAAAAGTAGAACAAGAAGAAGAAAAAACAGTAGAAGAATGTTATAATTAATTAATTACAATATAATATTATAATTAATTAATATAATATTATAATTAATTAATATTATATTGTAATTCATTAATTACAATATTCTTCTTGAGAATGATGTTAATTACCTGTACCTAAGTATAAAAATGTAAAATGCATTCCACTTCATTTTTATTACTAGCATGCCCTGTGTCGGCTTCGCCCGACTTATTAGCATGACTGATTCATGTTTATTAAAATTAATATCTTTTAACGTAATTAAGTATTTTGAAAAAAGCTTAATTTCCTCACAATATTTCGGAAAAAATAACATTCTTGGTAAGATAATTGGATCACACGCGGGACATAGTAACATCCAAGGAGGGTACGGATAAATCTACAAAAGCAATTTGTACCCCGACGATCATTCTGACATATATATCCGCGGTAATCCAGTTCTCTCGCGAGAAAGGGCTGGAGAAGCTTCGCCACCTGGTGGTAACATCGCGGTACTGCTACGGGCGAGGTATCGCGCAGGCCGAATATGCGCATGCGCGCGTCAAGTAGACTGTCGTATACACGGGTCACGTGGTCTGCAAAACAGCCGTACACATGAAATGTTTACATATAAATTACATGTTAATAACGCGTTTCTGAGACATGCTACATAGCCTATGTCCGTCCTAGAGTATGCAGAAATAACGTGTCAAAATTTGAGGAAGATCGGTTCAATAGGTCTTGAGTTTTGCGCAAACATAAAAATCGGCTCTCTCTTTATATAATAGTTACATACAGTATAGATACATTATTAATTAATTAATTATATAATTATTATACTCTTAATTACAATATCCTTCTCCTCGTAATATCTTCATGTGTTTTAAATTTTTATAGTTATAGTTAATTTCATTATTTTTATATTTAAACAAAATAATTTTTATATTTAATATTTAACATTAAACTAGTACATTATAATCATTTTGGAGTCGTAGTATTGAATTTTATTCCAACAATTTATCTTAGATTCAAAAATATTACTTTTGGCCAGCTTTCCGCAGAAACACGCCACTGTGATACGCTTTGATGTACGGACTTTTATGTCAGTCCGATAATTTAAACAATTACTCCCAGTGGTTTTGCCGACTGCTAACAACGAATTTGAACTTAGATTTTCAAAATTCACAAAACCTCTGACCGTACAATTTTTCTCTTCTCACGTTCTCCGTTCTTTGCACTCTAAAATCTTTCCCGTCGATAACAACAATAATAATAATAAATATCGCCAAGACTCCCCCGAAGAAAAACCGTCGCCCCTATTACAAACAAATCGCCGGCGTTCCTTCCTTTCCCGCCATCAACGATCACCGATCAGCACCGGGGCTGGACAGCGCCGCCGGCTCGCCATGCAAGCACAGGCTTCATCGCCCGGGCGGTGATCCATCGAAGGCGCGAACGGTGCGCCCAGCGCGGCTTAACTTCGGCGATTCAACGCGAGCGCCGTGCTCTCCGTCGCAACCCAGCCGTCGGCGCGGATCGGCCACCCCCTTTCGACCGATCCAGAACGGGTCCCCGCGCGGACGCTTGGGACAGCGTCCACGGCCTGGCTTCGTCCCCGGAATCACGTGCCCAGCGTCGCGTCTAACGCGGCTGCCCTGAGCCGCCACACGCGCGCTCGCGGCGCGGTCGACGCTAACCCGATACTTCAACACGATTATCATGAACGGTCGGAGGGGGGGGCTTGGCAGGAGGTGAGGGGGGGTTAGGTTAGGTTAGGTTAGGTTAGTTTTAGGTTAGGTTAGGTTTGCGACTGGTCGCGGGCGAGCGCCTCCGGGGCCAGCGTAAAACGACAATAAATCGCAAAACGGGCAAAAAGGGGAGCGGGGTCGAGTCACGGGAAACCTGGCCGACCGGCGGGGGGAGGCGGGGTAGGGGGGAGGGAGAGGCAGGGCGCGGAAGGAGGCCTCGGGCCGACGGACGCGGCGGAGGGGCCGGTGAGACGTTCAACAATGTTTGCCATCAATACCTGATACCCAGTTGACTTTCTAAGATTACCCGATCCCGAGACCGGACGCGAGGGTACACGAGACGCTGGCCGACCGCGGCCGCCGCGCCGCGCCGCGCCGGCACGGAGGGAAATGCCGGCCGACGGTGCGGCGCTGCGGCGGAGAGGGACAGGGCGAGGCGAAACAGTAGGAAAAGGGAGAGGTAGCAGAGATCCGCGAGAGGAGCGTACAACCGACTGAGCGTAAAAGGGAGCGGGTGGGGCCCCCCTACCCCCCCCCCCGGGGGGGGTGGGAGGGGGGAGGCGGAGGTCGACGGAGGAGGGACGGCGAGGGGGGAGCTTGTGGTTTTGGTCAACCGGTCGGGTCGCCGTCCGCGGGAACAATCTCCGGGCCTTGATGACTAACCGCGTGGCCGTCTTGCCGGGGCAAGAACTCGCCTCCCTGCGGCACGTCGCGAATGCCTGCGCAGCGTTTGCTCGGCTGGGTACCGATCTTTTTACCACCTGCTGTCGCCGGATCCCGCGATACTCTCCTTCTCGTGTTATTTCACCGGTGCCCCGGCGAGATCGGCTACCCCGGAAAAGGCTCGCGGCGATACGCTTTGCCCGAATGCCCCCTCGTCTCTCGGGCACCCCCTCGCCGGCCGGTTTCGCCCTAGCGCCCACCCGTGGCAAATGATCCCGCGGACGATGTCCTTGCTCGCGTTCGCCTAATAATAATTGGCGACTTTCCCCGCCCTCGTAGCCTGAAGATCGGACCCGCGCTGCTACAGCGCGACCGAACGCCAGATTCGCATCACGTCGGGGGCATTAAATTAATCCCGGATCCGTTAATATGCCGCGGGCGATATACTGAAAATGAACTGACGCCTAACCGGCGAAATCGAGCGGAGGGAATTAAACCGGACTTAACTGAGTGGATCGGTGTCCATTAGAATGCCATTCAATGACGCTAATCGACGCCGTTGCCGGCCGCCTGAACCCTCCCCTGCCACGTCCACCGCGGGGCCAAAAGGAACGGTACCCGCGATCGGCGAAAAGAGTGCGCGCCGGCGAGATTATAATATCCCGATCGAGGCGGCCGTAGAATCTGGCGCGGTTAATTAACAGCGTATAACAACTTGTTTATGGACGGCCAGGAACGTGATGTAATCTGCGGCCCCGCAGCAGTTCCGTCGAGCCGCGGCCGACATCCGGCGAAGAAGGCCGCGGCGATTAGATCGAACCTCGTTCAGACTATCCGCCAACGGTTTACCGTTAATCGGTGCCGTGCGTCCAAGATGCATCTGCCTGCGCGTGACCTTCGTCGCGGGGTGGAGGAACACACCGCCGCGTCGCCGGTGGGGGAAATAAATTTTAGTTAATTGCCCGCCGGGCATGTGCGCTATTGCCCGGAGATAAAGCGGTTCCGGTCGAGTTTGCATGCTTCATCAGTGTTCACGGGAAAAGGCCTGATAGCTCTCGGCTACCCTTTGTTGCGCATGCCCGCGACGAGCTGTGACGTCAAACCAATCAACGCCAAGCTGGGAAACGAAGCCAGCCACTGGCGTCTATTCGGTTCGTTTCCCAGCTTGGCGTTGATTGGTTTGACGTCACAGCTCGTCGCGGGCATGCGCAACAGAGGGTAGCCGAGAGCTATCAGGCCTTTTCCCGTGAACACTGTGCTTGATAGTGAGCTCTGGAATCGTCCGCAGAGCATCGCGCGCGGCTGACTATGCCCCAGGTCGGGAGTTCCGTGAGCTCCGTGTCAGATCGAAGCAAGAGCCCGCGAAACGATTCCCCGAAACGCCACGTCGACCAACTTCCGCGCGGAAATCTCGACGCGCCGTGATCCCCCGCGATCGAACGGTTCGCGGCTCCGTTCGGTCCTCCGGTTTCCCTCGATTCTTCCGCGCCAGGGATCCGCTCCCCCGCCGTGGCGCCTACCATTTCGCCGACTGCCACGGCGATAACGTCCGCTTTATCGTGCGCGCAGGTTCTTTCGAGTAATCACTCTCGTTGCTGGAACTTGAAACTAACCGCACGCGCGCGCATAACTCGAGTGTTTTATCGCAACCTCATCATCACCGCAGACTGCGCCTTCGGCGGTGCATGTCGGTCTGTTTTTGCCGCGCTGCGCGTATTAAAGCCGTCCCGAGTCAAAGTGCTAATCCGATACGTCTGTGTATGCAGAGAGAGAGAGAGAGAGAGAGACGCTGGGATATAGAACCAGTTGGCGTTCATTAAAACGTAGTGGTCCGTAACTTTGAGAGATGCTGCACCTACACGATCAACAGACGGACCGGCCAGCTTCCCTCTTCACCCCTCACGCGCGCCCGCCAACCCCGTCGCCTCGTTATTGTTTTATCCCGCTGTCATTATCCTTGAGGGGAACTCTCTGTTTCCACCGATCTCGCCGAGCGGTTTTGGTGCTCTTGCTGCCCGGCTTGGTCCGCGCCCGCCTTCGACGCGCCAGCGCGCATTCCACCGCGACGGGTATTGTTCCATTAGCGTCGTCTCGGAATCGTAAACATTTCGGCGCGGGCGATTGGCGAGCCTCCTCAACGCGGCGCGGCGACGCCTCGATTCCCGCGGGGGCACCGTGGAGCTCGACGCGTACGCCGATTACGGCGGGACTCGCGGTCCATTTGAATTCCGCGCTCAGCTCGGAACCAGGCCCGACACCAGGACGTCTCCAGGGCCGCTTTAGGGTCGTCGCAGGCCCCAGCCACTTTTGCAGAAAAACTGTATTCGCAAGCACTTTCTATTTATTGCGACCGGTGGCCGATCGAGATGAGGTTTGGAGGACGGGCTGTGGACCCTAAATAAAAAATTGTAGCTTCAAATTTTCAATTTGAAATGTCGCACCTTTACGTCCTCCAAAGGGGATTTATCGCAAAAAAAAAAATAAAAAAAAAATTTAAAAAATCGGTTTCTCCCCACGACCGTGGAAAATCGCTCATTTTCAACTACAAATTTTAGCATATCAAGATTTACAGTGAACCTCTTGTGATTATAAGAAGGTGTGACCACGAAGGGTTAATAAAAAATTATTGTTGATTTTTTCTTTGAAATTTTTTTGGACGCTGGTGCAGGCCCCCCATTTTGTATTTTTGAAATTTTGTAACCACTGTCTCGTTTTCAGCATCGCCAAACTCAGATCGGCTCGAAACCATGCTTTTTACGCGCCCCCCGCGCTAATCTAGCCCCAAGAAATACTAATACCCGGGACAAGTTGGAAAGTAGAATGCGTCGTGTCAGTATAAGTCAGCAGAAGTATTGTTAAGTGATTAAAAAAAATCGGTAAGGTGTACCCTTCTATGCACAATTACCCCTGTATCTTTCGAACGCATTAATTGCCGAAGCTAAAATTTTATATTCGGGGTCTTTCCACACCCCTCGCAATACCCGCCAAGTTTCATGTCGATCGGCCACCGGTCCCTTTCGGAAGTACAGCCGATTTTTAATATATTTCCATTATTTTGGTAGTTAAATTATATTTTAAATTTTGTTTTTGTTACATTAGGGTACATTCCTATTTAGAATTTCATTTTTTGACTTTCGTAGGCCTCTGCAGATACGCAGGCCCTGGGCACAGTGCCCCCTGTGCCTATCGGATAAGACGGCCCTGGACGTTTCGTATCTTTGGGACGTATTACTTCGACCCAGGGTCGGTTTAAGACCTTCAGAGGTCCTAAGCGTTTGAAAGATTGTCGGGCCCCCTTATACAGGGTGATCACTTCGACGCAAGGTACCATTTCTTAGACACTTCCGATAATTTGACTGGAAAAGGGTTTCTAACAAAAGATTTTAAAATTCAAAAAATTTCTCCGGCGTGTTCCCTTATTTTGCTTGCTGGTTAATCCAGCGCCGCCGCGTGGACCGCGCAGTCAACAAGCATCGCTCGCGGAAGTCGTCGCAGGAGAGCTCCGCGTTGAGAATCCTGTTGGCCGCTCGCGAACCGCCGGCTGTCGCTGGAGCCGCGCGCAAAACACCTCGGCGGACCGTAATCGCGGCACAATTTTACGTAACGCGCGTGTTTCTCGCGATGTTCATCGCCGATACGCGATGCAATTATTGATCCTGATTCCGCGATCCGCGCGCAAAGGGCGACTAGTTTCAACGGATGCTCGCCCGAGAAACCCGTCGTCGCACAGTGGGGTATTTGGCCCCAAAACCCGGACATGGCAATTTTAAAATTTTCAAACTCCCATAACTTTGTTAAAATTCATCCAAAGTTGATGAAACAAAAACCATTTTAAAGTTTAAACTTTCTACTTTTCGAATCCTTAAATCAATTTTATCGAAATCGGTATCCAGGGGGTAAAATCCGCCCTTAAAGAGGAATGTGCCAAACTGTAAAAGTTTCTTGATGTTGGTCAAGTGCTACGGAGTGCAAACAATATTTTTGGTAATTTTATGTATACTATTGGAAGGTATGATCCATTGCCTTTACGATAAGTCGAACCTCATAAAAAAAGGATGTTTTTTAACAAAGATACAGCCCTTTAAAAAAAGCTACATTTTTAAATGTTTTTACAAAAATTCTTCGTTTACACAAATTGTGAGCTCAGGGGGGAAAGTAAATCTATTGTTTCATTTAGGAATTGCATCTACACAGCTTTCTTTTTAATAAATTTTATGTTTTCTCGCGTCATCAGTTTAATTCCAGATGGTCCCGCAGCTTGAACCGAACAATTTGCTGACATTTGAATACCTATACGTATATATATTCTCGTCAAATAAGTAACATCTGAATAACAATAGCGGAAAATATCTAGTTCATGTGACAAATGTTTAAGCGTACTTAGCAAGTACAAGTAAAATGAAATTTAATATAAAAGTAAAATCAAAACAGCACTTAAATATGAACTCAACTAATGAACTTAATAAACACAGGATAAATATATATAACACACACTAAATATAGGCTATACAAAACAAAACTTTAACTGAATAAAATGTAAGAAAAACTAAAATATAACATATAAGTACGTAAAAAGAGCTTCGAATATTTTGCCGTGTAGTCTTTGATGGCACTGTTTCATCTGAGTGCAGACAGAATTTCATAAAATGTTTATGTTATCCTGTAGATAAATCTTTTACTAATTGTAAGTCCTCTACTTTATGTCTGCATTCAATTGAAACAGTGCCATCAGAGACTTCACGGCGAAATATTCAAAGTATTTTTTACGTACTTATATATTGTATTTTAGTTTTTCTTTCATTTTACTCAGTTAATACTGAAAACGCACCAGCTCTCGATTCTCATTTCTAGCTAAATTAGCTGTAAAACTTAAATCCGGACGAATCCGGAACCAATCTGTTTTGCATTGTTTTCACAAACCTTTATCAAATGTAATGGCACCACCAAAAGCAGTTAACACGGCTTAGCAGTATAACAAAATCGTTAATGAAATCTTATAATCGTAAAGAAAATTTACTGAATTCCCGATTATCTTCAAATCTTAATAACTATGCAAATATATATGATAAAAAGTAAAACCTTTTGGAAAGTGTAGTATATACCTACCTGAAAAGCTATCATAATGCAAGAATTCACAACATTTCTTTACAACTTGTAGAAAATGTTAATAAGCCAACGATGTTTCAAAGGACGGTGAAGAAAGAATCGCGAGCCCTAAAATCTCTTAACTTTCGACGAAGCCTGCTGCTTCATGAGTGCACAAATGAAAAAAAACAGTAGGGTAGACCGGGGGCGGTAGTAACACTTTGACTTTGGAATACGATTACGCAAAAACTATTACAGTTACAACAATAGATTTTTTACGAAAATGTTACTTACTTATCTGACATTATTTGAGCCACAACAGTTTCGCAGTATGTCAAGTAATATTCCGGTTATTAATAAAAAATGAGAAGCGGATAAAGTTTTACATACGTCCCTGACCCCGGGTCGGTTTTAACACTGCATGGAGTCGATAGTAGCACAAATATAACTTTACAAAATTAAAATATTTATTGATTTAAATTATAATAATAAATGAAAAAAGTAAAATCTGTAACAAATTATGTGGTATCGCAATTGTGGCGGAAATAAAAAAACGTTTTGGCTGGTGCATTCCTCATCTGCTCAATCCTTACATTCAGTATATTGCACCCATTTTTCATTTGGTTTGCTTGTGCTATGCTATAGAATTTCATGCAAATAAGACAATATTATTCGCCTTCTTTGTCCCTATTCGGTTCTGTTGCGGTAAAACCGACCCCGACTGCCGATGTTACAATCGCCCCCGACCATGCTTTTGAACTTAAATTATAAATTTTGACTAACGAGACGCTTAAAAGTGCCAAGTAACGATCAATACTAATTTAAAAAAGGTCGAATTTCAGATTAAAAAATCGAACAAGCACATACTTCTAAAGGGAGTGTTTATATTACAATTTTAAGTCAGTAAGGAAAAGTTACTTTAGGGAATCGAAAAGTTATTTTCTTCACTATCCATGTCTATTGCGGATCAGTACTCCTAGGGCATGGATGTGTATATTCCAAATGTCATTGTTCATCATATATCCAAAATTGGTGTTAATATGTATTATATGTTTTGAGATATTTAGCGTGTTACATTCGCCCCCGGTCTACCCTATTCATACATTGTTCCTCAGATATTGAACTGTCTCGAGCACCAAAAATTTTACGGTTTACGCAAAATTTTTTAAATCGATTTATGTCCGGATTTTCGGGCCAAATACCCCACTGTGCGTCGTTACGCCGGCGCGTTAAGGGTCTTACTTACAATTAAGCAGTCGTTCGTGTCTAAAATAAAGCATTTCTGTTTCGATTAATTACAAAGATACAAATTGAAACCGAGACTTGTCCTTTGGCATGAAGTTTATTAACACCATGAGCTTTAAAAAACATGTTCGTTTAGTGAAAAATATTAAAAAAGTTTCTTTTGTTGTGCAGTGATAACTAAAAAAAACGGACCTAAATTCGAGTTAACGAAAACTCTTATTCTTTATGGAAATAAATTAAAACCCCATTGATGAGGCTTTAGCATCCCCATTCATCGCATAGGTTTTGTGATCAATTATGATATTTGTCACAGGAACTTGTTGGATTAGCTTTCGTGCAGAATGGAGAAAAGAAAAACCAAAAATATCAAAAGCATTCCAAGCGAATCACTATTGCTCTGCGTTCGTTCAGGAACAAACACTTGGAAGCCTTTGTTACGGCTAAGTCAATGATACTCTTCCGAATGTTGTGAGCGATAAATTGAACAAATTATCAAATACAAATGTCAAAGTAATGTAACGTAAATGTGTAAATTAAAATATTGCCATTATATGTTGAATTTTCGTAATTTCTATAATCTTTGACTCACTTGAACTAACCCTAAACACAAGAATGAATTGTCTAAAGTTTTTATACAGCGTTTGTGTATCTAAAGGAAGAAATCAGGGGGGTAAGGTAATCAGTTCCACTTAGTGTTCCAAGCCCTTCCATATAATTATCATGTATATTTGAAATTTCACCATCATCGAGCTCAATACAGATCAATTGTGCTCGTATTCTGCTCGATTTCATTTCTTATAGAAAGCAACAAATTGAGATGGTGAGAATATCATGTCTTCATAGTTGAAAAATAAGGTCCACCCTACTCCCCAAAGCCCCAAAAGATGAGGTCTTAGTTTTTTTTCATAAAGAATAAGAGTTTTCATTGACATGAATTTACGTCCGGTCCGAACCTACACGTTTTGTAAACACGCTTGAATTTAATTTGAATCGATTGGAACCTCCGTTTTTTGAGTTATCACTGCAAAGCAAAATAAACTCTTTTTAAAAAGCCTCTTTAAGGGGTTATGCCTAATCAGCTTTCGAAAAAGAACGCGATTTTCGGGAATTTTTTGTGGAATATCTACTGTATATTTTTTTTACAACTAATCGCTCATTTAAAAGTACATATATGCAGCAACTCTCAGTAATTTTGTTATAGAAAAACATTAAAAAATGAACGAATAACAGCCATTCTCGCGGAAGCTGTGTTGATATCGGTGAGCAAGATATTTCGGAAACCGCTGTATCGATTGGCCTAAACTTTTGCAGACTTCTTTTACATACCAAAGACTAGTAAATGAACGACGGATTTTTTATTTTAACAAAAACTCTATTTTTAATTACCGAAAAACGAACAATTCAGGCATCGAAAAATCGTGGTTTTGCGTTAAACGGCCGCCAATTTGTAAAAAATCAACTTTTTGAAAAAACCTTCGTTCATCTACTGAAGTGAACCATATATTAACAGAATGCTTTTGAATTTTTAATTTTTGATGATCCAGCTCGGAGAAAACTTGCTCACCGCACAGCGCCTTTATCAAAACAGCTTCCGCGAGAATGCCTGTTATTCGTTCATTTTGTAATGTTTTTCTATAACAAAATTACCGAGAGTTGCTACATACATATACTTTTAAAACAAGCTTATAGTTGTAAAAAAATATACAGTAGATATTCCACAAAAAATTCTCGAACATCGCGTTCTTTTTCGAAAGCTGACTAGGCATAACTCCTCAATGATCCGTCTGTAGCGTCATATATAATGCATATTTTTGCCTAAACAAACATGTTCATTAAAGCTTATAATCTTAATAAACTTCGTGCCAAAGTACAAGTCTCGGTTTCAGTTTGTTTCGTTGCAATCAATTGAAGCAGAAATGCATCGTTTTGGACAAGAACCGCCCGCCTAGTACCCTTAAGGGGACCTTCCGGTCTAGAGCCCCAAAAAATAGGTGATTTTTAGGAATTAATTAAAGGAAAACTACTATATATAATTTAATGGGACTTTTTGCATTGTATTAAGGATGTCTTAAGTTATAGAAATATATTTTTTGTTTTATAATTAATCATTGCAGACGGCCCTGGGGAGTCGTTAAAGTCAAGACGTCAAAAAATTGATCCAAATCGGTGGGACCTGTATCTCCAAAAGTTATTATCCGATTCGACTGAAACTTATTTTATTTTGAAGATTATACTTCTGGCTAGGGGGGGAACTAGAAAAAAATTAAAAAAATGATATTTTTTTTAGAAAATAACGACACTTAAAGTTTGAAATCACTTTTCCCCTGTACTTTTCGTCCTTTCAACGCCTTTGAAAATTATAAATTTTCAATTTTTTGTAATTTTTCTAGTTCCCCCCTAGCCAGAAGTATATTCTTCAAAATAAAAAAAGGTTCAGTCGAATCGGATAATAATTTTTGGAGATACAGGTCCCACCGTTTTGAGAACACTGTTTCGAGAAAAACGCGTTTAAAGGTTTACGTGACCGCCGAGTGCCCGGTTGTTGCCCATGCATTTGCCGCTACTCAAATGCCTATAACTTCTGGAATTTTACGAATTTCAACAAATCTTTTTAAACACGTATTCCTAAAAGGTTGACCATTCGAAAAATGAAATAAAAAAAAATCGACTTTTAGACCGGAAGGTCCCCTTAAAGGTTTACGTGAGCGCCGAGTGCCCGGTCGTTGCCCATGCATTTGCCGCTACTCAAATGCCTATAACTTCTGGAATTTTACGAATTTCAACAAATCCTTTTAAACACGTATTCCTAAAAGGTTGAACATTCGAAGAATGAAATAAAAAAAAATCGGCTTTTAGACCGGAAGGTCCCCTTAAGGCTTCGAAGTGGCGGGCGGTTTGGAAGATTCCGAGGCAGCCGCCACCGTCGCGAAAGGTTCGCTTACCCCGCCACGGTCAGACATTCGGAGACACCGAGGCCGGCGGTCGCAATGCTCTCGAGAAAATACAAACGCGGAGCACGCTGACGTCAGTCAAGGTGCCGACAGTGCTGTTCCTCGAGGCGCTCCGGTTCCGAAGGGCTCGGCGATCTCGCCGGAGGTGGCAGGGAGCCGCGCGGGGGCTCGCGGGCAAGGGAAGCCAGGAAAAGAGTTTCGCGGAACGGCGAGCGGCGTTACGCAACCCCCTGGCGATTTAACTAAAAATATCGAACCGGGATTATGTTCCGTAAGCATCTAGTGTTACGGCGTCGGCTCGGGTAATGCGAGGCACGCGAAAAGCTTAGCGAATTTCAGCGCGTACGTCACGATAGTGTTGCCAGCGGTGTGCCGTTCTGCGGTGCGTTGGCGATCAATAAAATCGACAGTGCATACGCGCTACGGTCGTACGAGAAATATTTACGAGCTGCGAATGCATGCGAAGGAATTATGCGACCGAGGAAGCTAACGCCGGCCGCCAAGGAACTGCAATCGACCACGAAGTTGCCTGCCGTTTCGCGCGCGGTTGCGACTTTTCCCGCCAGGAACGGCCGCGCGAAAGAAGAGCTCTCGGTACAGAAGAGCACAGGATTCGGGGAGGGTGTGTTCGGTGAATTGAATGAGAAACTCTGGGTCGATATGGGTCGGAGGATGAAGGTTGACAGAGTTGGAAGAGATTCTTGATCTCGGTAATGCTAGTGAGTCGTTTCCTTTCTTCGGTAATAAAGGGGTAGGTTAAAGTAGCCGAATACGACGACCTCTCCTAATATGAGACCCCGGCTTATTTCTGCTACAGAACTCTTGAATGTCATAGCGATGATATTTCTTTACTAACTAACCGTATATTTGTGGTTTTGTCCGCACAGTGGCGTTGTAATGAATTAAGGCAGGATACCACCTTTGACTGCGATTTTGGAGGCGTTTTTCATGAATTTTTTTTGCATACAAAGAATGCGCAGAAACAAAATCGGTTTCAGTCATTCATTAATGTAACTTTAATCTGTAATTACACATTTTTTGAAACTGAAAAAGTGAAAAATAATCTCTTGTAGGTGGCGCCAAAATACACTCCTTTGGAGGAACATCGTTAGACGGCGTGTCAAATTCCGCTTTGTACGTGGCTCTTAGAGAAAAAACCAAAGAATGTTCCTATTGGCAACAATATTTTTTAATGCTGTACGTAGGGATTTTACGAAATTTCGATTTTTAAGAAAATGGCGGCCATTTTAACGAAAAGGTCAATTTTTTTAGGGTAAAAAAGTTTAAAGAAGTTTATAAAATTGCGCACCAAAAGAAAAATAACAACGCTACAGCAAAAGTCCTACGCACATCGTTAGATTACACCAATCGGAAGAATTGTGCAAAGTTTCAAGTCAATCCGATGAAAATTGTAGGAGTAATCTGACACGCTGATTTGGAAAACATCGTTTCGAGAAAAACGCGTTTAAAGTTTTATATAGATTTATATATCTGCTCCAATCCGGTTTTTACACAAGAAAAAGGTTCGGGCCACCTTTCTAATGAATGAATTTCGATTCTATACACTTGAAAGAGTACTTTGAGAACAAAAAAAATTTCAATTTTTTTCAAGTGCGAAGGTGGTATCCTGCCTTAAGGGGTTATGCCTGCCTGCAAGGTCTGAAAACGCAAGTATTTTCGGGATTTTTTGGGGGGAAAACTTGAAGACTTTTTTAAGCAAACCTTTATGTATTAGAAAGTGTACATCTTATATTACGTGTAGTAATTATTCCAATGGAAAATAGAAACAAATAAAAGAAATATCAGTGATCTCCCGGCAGCGATTTTTTTTTAGTAGTTTGCGGAGACCACTCTAACTTTGACCAGATTCATCTGAAATGAAAATTTCGAAGGAATTTAGTTAGTATATTAAATTATCTTGTCCTTAATCGTGGCTTTTTCATTTCCGTTGCGTAGTTTTTATTTTACCGATGAAAAATGAGCGATTTTGGCGGCGAAAATCGATATTTTAATTTGAACAGCCGCCATTTTGTAGCAAAGTAATTTTTCGGGATAATGAACGGTTAAGGACAAGATAATTTAATATACTAACTAAATTCCTTCGAATTTTTCATTTCGGATGAATCTGGTCAAAGTTAGAGTGATCACCGCAAACTACTGAAAAAAAATCGCTGCCGGGAGATCACTGATATTTCTTTTATTTATTTATATTTTCCATTGGAATAATTACTACACGTAATATAAGATGTACACTTTCTAATACATAAAGGTTTGCTTAAAAAAGTCTTCAAGTTTCCCCCCCCCCCCTCCCCCAAAATCCCGAAAATACTTGCGTTTTCAGACCTTGCAGGTAGGCATAACCCCTTAAGGGGACCTTCCGGTCTAAAAGTCGATTTTTTTTTATTTCATTTTTCGAATGATCAACCTTTTAGGAATACGTGTTTAAAAGGATTTGTTGAAATTCGTAAAATTCCAGAAGTTATAGGCATTTGAGTAGCGGCAAATGCATGAGCAACAACCGGGCACTCGGCGGTCACGTAAACCTTTAAACGCGTTTTTCTCGAAACAGTGTTCTCAAAACGGTGGGACCTGTATCTCCAAAAATTATTATCCGATTCGACTGAACCTTCTTTTATTTTGAAGAATATACTTCTGGCTAGGGGGGGGGGACTAGAAAAATTACAAAAAATTGAAAATTTATAATTTTCAAAGGCGTTGAAAGGACGAAAAGTACAGGGAAAAGTGATTTCAAACTTCAAGTGTCGTTATTTTCTAAAAAAAAAGTCATTTGTTTAATTTTTTATAGTTCCCCCCCTAGCCAGAAGTATAATCTTCAAAATAAAATAAGTTTCAGTCGAATCGGATAATAACTTTTGGAGATACAGGTCCCACCGATTTGGATCAATTTTTTGATGCCTTGACTATAACGACTCCCCAGGGCCGTCTGCAATAATTAATTATAAAACAAAAAATATATTTCCATAACTTAAGACATGCTTAATACAATGCAAAAAGTCCCATTAAATTATATATAGTAGTTTTCCTTTAATTAATTCCTAAATATCACCTATTTTTTTGGGCTCTAGACCGGAAGGTCCCCTTAAGCTTCTTGAGCTAGCACATATTTCTGAAATACGTTGCAGTAAGTTTTTGAAGTGGTTCGATTAAATTACAAATACCTCTAAAGTGGTAAGTGTATAATGATTTTCACAGATACTGTTGCATACTGCTTGCAATGAACTTTAAGGTTTACTAGTTGTATATCATTAAATTATGAAGACTTAACTTAGAAGCCACTTAATAGTTATCGTGTTATTGTTTCCGAATATGAGACCCGTGAATGTTCGACTAATGAGGGTGAAGGAGAAATTGTTCTGTGATTAAGAAAGAAAATTATGATACAGAATGCACAGGTCTTTATTCCTCAGATGTGCTACGTGAACAATGGGTTAAGTGCACGTATAAAGTGTTATGCTGGGCGTGGTGGGCCCATGAAGGCTGCGGTAGTGAAGAAATAGACTTCGCATGCCGACTTTATAAGAAAAGAAAGAAAAAATAAGTTTCAAGAAAACACAAACTGGGTCTCGTATTAGGAACCCATTTTTTTTATCTGCGTATTTGAATGACTTTCGTTGTTATTTTGTTATGAATAAACCGAATCCTTGGTGTAGTGTTTTCCAGTAGCTTGCTAAAGAATACATATTCTACTTTTGAACGGTGTATCGAATTTTAATAAAAGTGTTCTCAGTCAAGAGTTATGATGTTTTTAAGAAATGGGTCTCATATTCGGCTACTTTACCCTATTGTTATGGTGTTGTGAGGTAAACAGGAGTGGCATTATAAGTCGTGATTGAGGCTATCAGCGCAACAGTGGCGGAACCCACAATTCTGGGTGAATTGAGTTTTCAGCCTAAACCACTTCTTATACAGCAAAATCTTTAATTCTATAGTGTTCTGAGAAACCCCACAAAAACGTGTTTTTGCACCGAGCAGTTTGTTGATTTACGTCGCAAAATACTGGCCCGTGCAGCCTTGGTAATTATTTTATATACTAATATTATTTTATACACTTTAGATTTTTGTAAAAAATCATACCTATGTACCTAAAAGTAGAAATTTTAGGCAACAACTTTAAAACGTTGATAATTTCATTAGCCCTTATCTGGAAACAAAAGTTTTGGGGTTACGGCAGTATTGTGCTGATAGCCTCAATTACTACTGTGTCGGAATTCTGTTATTGTAAGGGGAAGTTGTTTTCTAGATGGGGCAAGTGGAAAATGCCTGTTCAGGCCAGACTACGAATTTTCCACACGGGGCGCAATTCTGTACTGCGAAGATCCACGGCGTCTGCAGATTTTTTTCCAGGCGGAGGGCAACTTTGGGACAGCGGTGAAGAAAAATATAGTAATGAAAAATCAACCCTGGCGATGTCATCGACGAATCGGACCACGAAACACGTGGTGTCGATATAATTGAAAATTCAAAACCAAAATTTAAAAATACTTCAATTTTTTAGTATGAGCTTGATAAAGATCAGTTTTTAAAAATAAGCAATTTTATCTGAAAAGCCAGGGGTTGCAACGACGCTCGTGGCGAAGATGCGAGGGGAAAGTGAAACGGAGAGCAGACAACGTCGAACCAGGGGTCGAATGAAAGTGTTAACTTTTATGCATAAAAGTTATTTATCGAACTTTTAACTTCTATATAATTTATTTTTTGTTTGAAGTTAACTTTGTACATTAACACTTTAACTCTGTTGTGAGAGTTCGGTTTTAATATTTATTTTATGTTTATTTAAGGGTAAAATATAAAGGTCAGGGATATTGTTTTTAATTGGTATTATTTAAGGAATTGGAAGCAGGATAAAATATAGAAGAGAAAGCACATTGTGATTTTTGTAGAATTATTTTCACCGAACGATTTAAGGCTTCAACTTCGGATCTATCTACCCCACTACATCTTCAGGAAATCTGCATGTCACAGCTTTAACTTTTTCAAAGCAGAATAAATGTTCCGGTGTAACTAGAACTTTTTCCTACTTTCAAGAAAATAAAAGTTTCTTATTTACAGAAAACTGTGTGCAGCAAAAGTTTCAGTTGATACACTGTATTTTATAACAGGTTATAAAATTATAGTCATAAAACTACAGTTATTTCATAATTAACCCTCGGTTGCCATACCTAGTTTTTCGAACGTAGTTGTCAACTGGGTCGATTCGAGACAAGCCAATATTCAATCAGCTTCTGTTTAAAAGCTATCTGTTAAATTAAGTCGCAAAAATTTTGAGACAAAGTTTGAACATTGCAGAATATTAGCTCATCGTTGAAAATTACCATTTAAAGTATCATCGTGTTTGAAAAAAATTTTAAAGTAAAACAGTTCCAGGAAAAGGTTTTTAATTTTTAATATTATTAGCTAAAAATTCGTAGTTATATTCTTGAGAAATGTTACTTTAATAAGTAAAAAAATAAATAAAATTCCCTCGCTCGGGAAGCGTCTCTACCTGTACAGAATACATGAAATTACTAATACATAGACCCAGTAGCACCATTTCCAACGACAGCTCAAAGTGAAATTGTGGGTGATTTTGACCGAGTGTGCAAACCGAGGGTTAATTAAAATTTTTACCTCTTCCATTCAATGGAAATGAGCAAAAGAGATGCAAGTTAATATTCAAACTAAAAACCGCTCACAACTCCTCCTATCACAATCTTTGGTTGTATCGTTGTTTGACTACTGTGATGTTGTATATAGTCCTTTTCTTACCTCTCGTCTCTCTTCCTTGGTTCAGCGTATTCAAAATTCCTGTCTGCGTTTCTCCTATTGCGTCCGTAAGTTTGATCACATCTCTCCGTTTTTTGTTAAGTCCTCGTGGTTACGTATGTCGCAAAGATGGAAACTCCATGTGTGCTGTCTCGTGTTTAAGGTACTCTCTACTCGTAGTCCGTCATATCTTTACAATATCCTACTCACTAACCTTTCATATCACTCTAATAACTCTCTGTCAACTCGGTCTCAATCTCTCATCTCCATTCCTGCTCATCGCACCACTAAATTCGAATCTTCTTTTTCTTATATTGCGGCACGTTACTACAATTCCCTTCCTGCTACTATACGACAGTTAGACTCTTACCAGTCTTTCAAACTTGCAGTGCGGCAACACATTCTCCAACATTTTTAATTATATACATTACTATACTCCTTGTGCTATACTCATGTTAGCCTTAAGTCTTAAGCTAGTTTAATTTAGTATAGTTTATTTTCAACGTTTGTTTGTTTTGTCCTGCTTAGTTTAGTTTAGTTTATTGTACGTGGTTAGGCTTCACAACAGTGTCACCACTGCAGCCTCGCCTTTACTCTAATTGGCTATGTCATTTGTATATTCAGTTTTATTTTCTCATTCTCTTTGAGTAATAAAGACGTCTAATAATAATAATAATAATAACTTTGCCAGAAGTGATCCGCAGACCTCTAATACCCGAGCACTTGTTACTCCGTTTAGAAAGTGCCGTATGCATTCGCTTCGCGACCCCCGAGGGAATTCACAACGAACTACGTCGAACAACAATCGATCGAATGGTTCCGTCTACCCCGCAGCGCGAATGATTTCAGGCTGCGCATTCCGTGTATCTGAAATAACTGCAGGATACTCGAGGGCTTCGGCCTGAAGCGCGACTACGCGAGAATATATACTCGCATTCTTCACCGGCGAACTGGGTCATTCCTCGCGCGGAAACACTCCCCGCGCATTTAAGAACGATTGAACGCGAATTAACTCGTTTCGCCCACAGCGAGCGCTGCGTGCGACCCGACGCCGAGAAAAACGGGCTTACCGAACGCTGGTACCCGGGGTACGTCCTCGGCAGCCGAGTTTCCCCCGCGTTCACCGCGAACCGGGTCACCCAGCGAAGCGTCAATAACGATAAGAGGACGATCCCGATCTAGGACAGGAGTCTAAAGTCCCTAAAGGCAGGCCCCAGTTGTCCCCAGGCATCTGAAACACCGCGGTGAGCCGCCGTCCTATCCACGACTCATCGTCGCGGAGGACCGGCGAAAAGAACCTCTCTTTTCCCGCGGCCACTCTGTCTCGTTCCCCCGTGGGGACGCGAGGCGGCTCCCCCATCGCGTTACGAGGGCGGAAAGCCCTCTCCTCATTCGAAAGTTCCTGCCAGTCCAGGATATTCCTTTCCCCGGTAGGAAAATGGCGCGCCAGCCACGGACTTCTCCCTCGGCGCGGCGCACGATGGTCAGAGGCTGGCCCTGCGCTCTCCTCGGCTAGAGTGTACTACGCGGCTTCACGACTCGCCCAGGCCCTTCTGGCCCCTCAGTCTGCCTCGCTGGCCCTTCGTTCCTCCCTCATCTCCCTGGCGAGGACCTAGAAGGGTCCCTCTGCCCCCGTCGCCGTCCTTCTTTCGCCTGGTGGCATCGTCCTCGCTACGTCTACAGGCTGAAGCTCCACTCGCTGATGCGGAGCACTGACCCGCAAACTGGTTCCTCCATTACACCAGGCTTTCTCCCCCTACCCTCTCCTCTCTCTCTCTCTCTCTTTCTCTCCCCCCGCTCTCGCTCTTCTCTCCAACCACCTTCCTTTCCCCCCCGGTCGCTCCTCTCTCCGTCGCTCCGCGGCTCTCTCGCTTCGCTCACCGGCACCGTACCCCGTGTCCTCGGATCGCTTCGACTCCCTCTCGCTCGCTCTTTCCCCCGTCGACGCGGGGCTCGCGGCTCTTTTACTTACAAGTAGCCTTCCTACGTCCGTGTCAGCTTCTGCAACCCCCTGCGGAACGATCGGCCTCGTCAAGATGCCGGGCGATTCGGCGAGACTGCCCGGCCAAAGCCGCTCTCCAGCGCCCGATACCCCCGAAACCTTCGCGCAAGCTTGCCCCTTCAGCGGTGACCCGCCGGTTTTCCATCTCCTCCGACCTAGCTCTCCATTCGACCGATTTAAGCACCCCGCGCGCTATGGCCGTGGGCCTCTGTAGCGCTACCGATTCCGCATTCGCGGGACCGCCCGACCGTTTGGAACTGGGAAGCCGAGAGGATCTGTCTGCGCTGTACTGTGTCTACCGTTAAGTGGATCGAACCGCTGTCTGGCGTAGTCCTTTGCCGTCCAGGTGCGCCTAGATGACGACACTTTTGTGTCTGGATCGAGTGTCTTTTGGGCCTAGCTAGAGCTAGTTGCGGTGTCTTCAGTCTAGCTCTAGCTGCAACTCCCGCGACGATGGGTCGAATTCAGTGTCGCCGACTGCTCTAGGCAGTCTCCAATCTATTCCGGAGATTCTCTTGAGGGTCGTATGTACTCTTGTAATAAACCGTTTTCTTTTTAACCCCCCCACGCAGGATGGAGGGGTGTTATAAGTTTGACGCTTTTGTTTGTGCGCGTGGCTGTTTGTATTAGAGCTATTCTTTTGGCCCGGGTATCCGGGTACCCGGGTACTCGGGTACCCGGTGAGACCTCGGGTAGACAAAAATTACCCGGGTACCCGTAGAATACCCGACTACCCGGGTACCCGTGCGATACCCGGGTAAATGATCATCGATTTGACAGCCGATCGTCTTTCGACTTCCGATCATTTTCGGCTAACCTCAGTAATGAACGGAATAAACGTCAAGCAATTGAATGTGTGTGTGCACGTTAAGATTATGAATATTATGATAAAATGTTTAATTGCTTGAAGTTTATTCCGTTCATTACTGATGTTAGCCGAAAATGATCGAAAGTCGAAAGACGATCGGCTTGTCAAATCGAAATTCTCAACTACCTCATCACATCTAATTTACTCGGGTATCTCATGGATACCCGGGTAATTTTTGTCTACCCGGGTAGTCGGGTATCTCACGGGTACCCGGCGGGTACTCGAGTACCCGGCGGGTCGGGTAGTAAGAGCTCTAGTTTGTATGTGGCTCCGTGGCTCATCAACGAGTGATCCACTTTTGATGCGGTTTTTGGTTGTTGTTTTAAAGCGTATATTTCCGGGAAGGCTAATTGCCCTGTTTGGCCATGTTGGCCATGTTTGGCCAAAATCGGTTCAATAGCTTTCTTCGGAATTTCTGAAGGGATCTCCTCACATAGTTGTGTTTGCACCTCGAGTTTGCATTCAAACGTTTAGGTTTTTTACTGCTTCTTTATGGTTAGCTTAAAAAGTGTGAAGTAAAATAAGTTAAATTGAAAATTTAAAAAGCCCCCGACACAAAAACAACGGTTTATTAACTGAAAAAGTAAGCTACGAAAGCTTTAAAAAGTATGAAATAACTTATGTAATCTTTATTTCGAATTCTTATAATTTTCAAGAATGCAAAGTTGCTTTTAAGTTCATTTTTGTGAAAATTGATTATCTTCCGATTTTTTACTAAACCGATATGATTAGAATGTCGAATTTAATATAACGCCGTTAGTTTCAAAACTTTTTTGAAAATTATTTTGTAAATTTTATTTTTCCCGATTTTAGTGAAAAACTCGACATTCCTGCGTTTAGTAAGTCACGTGGTTCAAGCACATTGTCGAAAATAATAAAAGAAAACTATGGATCTATGGAAAACTTGGCACTTCAAATTTAAATGTCTCAAAAAAACCACAAATTTTCTCAATTGGATGTCATGCTTGACATGTTACTTTCTATCAAGAAACTTGTTACAGCCTGACACTCGGCGAGACTCATCTCTGTGTTCCTTCCGTTTCATTAAAACATGACTTAGATTTATGGCACATTGAGAAGGGAATTACAAGGGCAAATTCAAAGATATTTCACTTTGTTTCTATGGAAAGTTTATTATAATAAACTGTCTCATATATGGATCTTTTCAGCTAAACTTTCTCTGACACATCAAACATGCTCCCATTTTCAAGACATTAAGGTGCATGAAATTTCGTCAACGTTGACGGCCTCTATCTCAATAACCAATCAGTATATTTAAGAAATTCAGGCGGCAGAAATCTTGTATAATAGCAAAAAGCTGCTGTATACTTCGAAAATGGAATTTTCTCCAGTTTTTGGCGATTTGGGACCACTGTGCAGCGTAGGCGTGCTTTAACGTCCGGTATCTTCTTCCTTTTCCTTTGTTAACATTTCACAGCGGACCCAGACGGATTCTTGAATATTATAAGAATCCGAAATAAAGTTATTTCATACATTTTAAAGTTTTCTTAACTTACTTTCTTCAGTTAATAAACCATTTTTTTACCCGACTTCAAAACGGAGGAGGTTATAGATTCGACCCGTTTGTATGTTTTTTTTTATGTTTGTCCCCTCATAACTCCTCAGCATATGAACCGATTTCGATGAACTTTTTTTCTATATTCGAAAGAGGACGATGTCCCTACACTGCATCAACATTGGCCCAATATTTTGCCAGTTATGGTTAATAATAAAGACTATTGTCACCTAATTATTATTATTTTATGTACGTACGCGCATATCTCCTCAGCATGTTGTCTCAATATATATATAAAACTAAAAAACAATTTAAAAAAAAATGAAAACCGACTTCAAAAAAATAAAATTGCACAAAAAAGTAAAAAATCATTTTTCCCCTTATTTAATCTACGACTCTCATATTTTTTAAGTCGGTGCCTCGTCATTTGCACTGTGTAAATCTGGCACCGGCTTAAAAAATATGAGAGTCGTAGATGAAAGAGGGGGAAAAAAATTATTTTTTACTTTTTAGTGCAATTTTATTCTTTTGAAGTCGGTTTTAATTTTTTTTAAATTTTTTTATCTTGTGCCGGGTGCTTTTCCTGTATCGTCTCTTTCGACTTTAATTCCTCCCTTAACGTTCTTCAATCTCCCTATTCCTGCGCTCCCCGTCCAGTTTTGCCAGCGCGATTCCAAAGCTCCTCCAGTCCCTTCGATTACCGGCGGGTCGCCGACGCCGGGGAAGAAATCGAAAGAGGGAGCGAGCGGAACTGTGGCCCAGCGGGCGATGCGTAATTGATCTTAATAGCGCAAATAGCCCGGTTCCCTCCGATACACCTTTTCCTCCCAGGACCTCCTCGGACACGTTAATGAAGCTTTAGAGGGCCACTCGCCTCGCTGGTTCCTCGCGTTTCACCCACGGCGGGCCCGGAATTAGCGGCGAATTAATTCGCGCTTTATCGCCGGCGGCCGACTGCGATTCGACTTTCGACTCCCCGATGCGTTTTCGCCGCCGACCCGTGTCATCGGCGGGATTAATTTCATTGGCGCTGCGACGATAATTGGGCGATCGTCGCTGGCGATTGTTCGCTTGCATCGCGCTGGCGACGATGTCTGGCCAACGTGCCCCGCTGCCTGTTTCAGACGTTGTCTGGCATCGATCCTTATTAATCGGTCGGGTGACGCGCACAATGGAGGCGCTTCAGATACGCTTCCGTATTTATAGAAACAGATGCCTTCATATTTAGAGAAACAGTAATTAATTAATTATGAGAGAGACGCCGCACTCTCGGTATCTCAAGCTTGCCGGGAGTAAAATAGAGTTCTGTCGATTCTATTCGCTTTAGACGTATAAATCTGCTTTAAATAAATTTAGAAAAATATATTCGTATAACTTAAATATCCAGTAAAAAGTCCTGAGAGTTTAATAAAGATTCATTGCCTAGTTTGCTTTTAATAAATTTCCCCCTGGCGCGGGTGCTGTCCCCCATTAGTAAGCGAGGACGTGTTTCCCTAATTACTTTGAAAGATTTTACTGTTACGCCGTGTTTATTTTTGCTATGACAGCAGTTTAAAATTCATAGCTTCTCGCGGTATAATTCTTTGTGACACGTTAAACGGGCTCCGCGGAATATTTATCTGCCGGAATGGGCTGCGTTCGACGTAGCATGTGGAAATACGAAAGTGCGGCGTCTCTCCCGGGCATTCGGGACAGATGCCGCAGTTTTATGCGGGATTTATACCGTGCTGCGTCGGAAACTAAGTCGACTAAATGTAGTGTTTCATGTTTGAAAGGTGTTTTAATATAGACACCGCGATATCTCGAGGCAAACTATTTATTTCTTAATCACAAATCTGATAATCTAAACACGTTTGTGGAGTTCTTACTCTCTTCTTACATTTTATTTCTATTTCATGCGCAACGAATGCGGAAGAGAGACGAGGAGACAATTAAATTTAGAAAAGCAGAAATAATGTCTGTACCTATTTATTTTGCCAATTTTATTGTATTTTATAACTGTATAAAATAAAAATATGTTGTTTTTTTTAAATAGAATTTTAAATCTAACAAGTTTAAATGAAAAATTAAAAGTGTTTGGAAACTCTCCCACCAAAAGGATGTTTTTGGTTACAATTTTTTGATAAAATTTTCATTTCCAGAAAGTTCCCATTACAAGTTGACAATTTCACGCAAGGTGCGGCAACTCTCCCATAATTACCCTGCTATTTCAAGACTTACCCTCAAGTTTTAGCCTTGCAGCCCTGTTTATTTACTATTAAGTTACCCCAAGTTAATTTACCCCGGAGCTCGATTCTTTTTCAGTCCTTTGGGGTGTCCAAGTGGAGAAAAGGACTTTCTACCCTCCCATATCGATAATTAAACGTAACCGTGTAGAATCCTTTTTGAAGCGCGCAGTGTAGAAAAGAATTAACAGTGGCGGATTTCGCGAATGAATCTACAGGTCTGAATCCACGTAATACTTTGTTCGATAAGAAGGTGAAAAGTTCAGAAGGAGCAATCAACTTAAATTCCGTAAAATTAGGGGCAATCTAACTATGATAACGTAGGAGCACGTCGAATCAAGATTGCACAATCTCTTCAAGCCTACCTTGTCAAATTCGATTGACTCTTAAGGCAGGATACCACCTTTGCACTTAAAAAAAATTGAAATTTTTTTTGTTCTCAAAGTACTCTTTCAAGTGTATAGAATCGAAATTCATTCATTAGAAAGGTGGCCGGAACCTTTTTCTTGTGTAAAAACCGGCTTGGAGCAGATATATAAATCTATATAAAACTTTAAACGCGTTTTTCTCGAAACGATGTTTTCCAAATCAGCGTGTCAGATTACTCCTACAATTTTCATCGGATTGACTTGAAACTTTGCACAATTCTTCCGATTGGTGTAATCTAACGATTTACGTAGGACTTTTGCTGTAGCGTTGTTATTTTTCTTTTGGTGCGCAATTTTATAAATTTTTTTAAACTTTTTTACCCTAAAAAATTGACCTTTTCGTTAAAATGGCCGCCATTTTCTTAAAAATCGAAATTTCGTATAATCCCTACGTACAGCATTGAACAATATTGTTGTTAATAGGGACATTCTTTGGTTTCTTTTCTAAGAGCCACGTACAAAGCGGAATTTGACACGCAGTCTAACGATGTTCCTCCAAAGGAGTGTATTTTTGCGCCACCTACAAGAGATTACTTTTTACTTTTTCAGTTTCAAAAAATGTGTAATTACAGATTAAAGTTACATTAATGAATGACTGAAACCGATTTTGTTTCTGCGCATTCTTTGTATGCAAAAAAAATTCATGAAAACCGCCTCCAAAATCGCAGTCAAAGGTGGTATCCTGCCTTAATTAATGCGTTCCGAATTAATTATTCGTGGAGTCCAATAGGAATTTCCTGTAATTACAGTGTCGAAGGAAAAGAGCAGTGTTTCAATATAAATTTCTCGACACGTTGATGTGCCTTCTTCAACGATGGCTAGCATTTTCCAATTCCTTGCTGTTTGCACTCGCGATTCCCTGTTTGCGCCAGATTAAGTGGTACATGTTTATAGTTTCATTCGTTGGGTGGACCTACTCGAACCCTGAATTCATTTGTTTCAAGCATTTGAACTAGGGCTCTAACGAATATTCGAATAATCTAAGTATTCGAATATTCGAATATTCGAATACCAGAGAATTCGAATATTCGAATATTCGAACCTTCGAATATTCGGATCTTTCGAAGTTATGATTGCACCGAATACCAATCTGAACATGAGATATTTATTCACAGTTTATCGTGAAATTCTTTTCATATTGGCCTTTACAATTATTTGTTTCTCAATCGATAAATTTTTAACTTTATTAATCTTTGGTAAATTTATACATTTTGAAACGAAAACAACCATCAGTTATTAGTATTATTTTTATAATAATGAGTGGACAACCCCGACGGAATCGGCCAAGGGCCCTCTCCTCTAGGCCCACCCGTGTCCCATCATAAGCGGATGACAAACAGTATAAGCAGACTTTTTTGTAGGAAGCTAAAACCCCATAAACGATTTTGAGGAGCTATAATATTTTTATTTTTCCTTCGTTACTATAACGTTATTTTTCTAAATTTATAGAGTATTATTCGCTTTACAGACACCATCTTACTAATTAATAGCAATTTTATTCTTTCGCAAAGAAACGAGACCGCGGCATGTCTATTGTGCGACAGCCTCGCACGAAATTATTGTTTTCAGAAACGAAATATTAAGGATTCGAAATGTGACGGGGTTTATGATGCGGGCGTGATTTCTTCGCTATTTTTGAGCTTAAGAATTTAATTTGGCACCATAACCGGAAGAGACTCCGTCACTTTAGTGACGGCTTATGATTCAACAAAATGAAATATTTTAAATACCCTAGGTCCCTAAATTTAAATAGAATTTATACTTTTCGTTGCAAAATTCATAGAACCAATGATTAATAAAATTCCAAATTTATCGTTTGAAAAACAAATAATTGTAAAGGCCAATATGAAAAGAATTTCACGATAAACTGTGAACAAATATTTCATGTTCAGATTCCTATTCGGTACAATCAGAAATTCGATTGAGCAGAATATTCGAAGGTTCGAAGTTCGAATATTCGAAGAAATTATTCGTATTCGAAATTATTCGTATTCGAAATTATTCGAATAGTCGAATAATTACAGCTCTAATTTGAACCTCTAAAAAGAGAAGAAGAAAATAAAAAGCAATTTTTATACAAGAATCTAAAAATTCAGAACATTTTTAACCATGAAAAGGAATCGGGATATTTTTTTTCTTCAAAGCGATCTAAACGCCGGGCGCTGAAGGGTTAAGTGATCGTCAAAACGTTTCCCGGCCTCGACGCGAGTAACTGGGTTAAATAAATCCCCCGAAAAATCGTCGCCTCGGTGTTTAGAAACAGGGGGCACGTTTTCGTTCGCGAACTCGAAGCGCAGGATAGCCGAACGATTAGCGGCGGTTTTAAATTACGTGCGAAGTAGGCAATAATGGAACGAGAACACTGCGCGGCATGTTGCGAGGCAAAAACATTTAACGCTTTTGCAACCGCGCCTCGACTGCCACGCGGCAGCCGTTCACTAAGCTGAATACGTTTTCCCTCGATTCAGCGAAAACCGCTTCGCTAATAGGAATATTATGCTGAATTAAGTACGCACGGAGATGCACGAGTGAGTGGAACGTGAGTTCTGATATTACGTGAGTTCTGATATTACGATTAGGGAATAAACACGGCGGTACGAAGTGAATTACTTTCGGCAAGATGACAATCAGATTCGTCAGACGGGGTTCATTGCACCCCAGCGTCATTTTTCGCCTACCATTTTCGTATTTCTGAACCCTGTAACTTTCCCGCGATAATTGTACCTTCGCAATAACCATGCTCCGATATTATTTTTCTAGAGGCCTACATTCTGATACGATGAATTTTGTAGCTGAAAAAAAAATAGCTGCGGAGAATAAGCGATTTTCCGTTAAAATTCGCCAGATATCTAAATCCCAATATTACGGTCTGAAAATTTGCGGGAATTTCGGCGAGCGGGAAGAAAATTTCCAGAGGGTGCGATACACCCCGCGCGACCACCGATCGTTTATCTGCGAACCGATAATTTGCAATAGAAATTCGGTAGAATTTTTATATACGGCAGAATTCGCCGAAGCTCAGCCGTGGAGCTGTCGATTCTATCTAAGCCGTCCGACAGGCATTCTAAGAAAATATTTCGCGCGAAAGGAGAGGAAGCGTTCTGCTTCCCATTGAGAGCTTCGCACTAGACACTGTCAATGCTGCCGCGGAGGCCTCGAAATTCATATTTATAGCGAACTGTGGCTCGTCGGACTGGCCAGCGAGTCGCCAGAAAGCCACGGGGGGTGCCCGGGCTTCCACGAACGGGCAATTGTGTTTGCGTAATGTATCAATAACAAATATCCTCGCGGAGAGCCCGCCGGATTTTACAATAATTCATGCCCGTGTAAACAACCGGCGAGACCTCGTCGTAACCGACGAGCGGCTCGGCAGTTGCTAAAATAAACGAGTCGAACGAAAATAAGTGCTGCTCGTCTACCTGTTACGTTTCAAGCGGAAACATGTAAATGAGGGAATAAAATTAAAGCGAGCGCGGCCGCGGCCGACGCGCGCATAACTGCAATCGAAGATCGTTTAGGCTCGGGCTCGGCGCGGTGGCACACTTTGCTTTTGAATACGCGGCGAATACGAGCAGCCCGGTTGATCGATTGTTCCCGTTCTTTGCGCAACAGGGATAATTGAGCCTCCCCCGCCGGCGATACCATCATCGGAACGCACCTCGATTCCAGTTACGCCGACGCTCGTCATTCCGACTCTAAACCCTATTGTGGTGGCCGCGACGATCGGCGTCCGCGGGACGCTGGATCGCGGCCGAGCGGAAGCTCGGAAAGGTGTAACTCTGCCGATACGTTTACGGCTCTCGATTTCTATCTGGGGCGAGGATCTCGCGGGATGGACGGAGCAGAGGCGGAGTCACGAGAGTATTGAGCTGTGTAAATTCTCCCGCGTCGAAGACGATGTAAGAAGATTTATAACATTAGGGAAACTTGGAGCTCGCGCGACGGGAATTTCTGGTAAGAGGTCAAGGTAAGCTCGAGGGTGGCATGGATATTGGACAGCTAAAATCAACGGTTTAACCATTCTTTTTTAGGGATATAAGATGCATTTTCGAATATGAATGTTTAGAGAATGTTAAAAGTTAATTAATATACACGACGTCGAAGTGAGCACGATTGTGATTGGCCGACTCGTCTAAAAGAAAAATCGCTGTACAGGAGTGTCATTTAACTCAGAATCTACAATCTGGACCTCGGTTGAAAGAATTTAATAAAAATTCACGGAGTTATACGACAAGGTGAACTTCGATGGATTTTGCTGGAGCAATGCTGTGATAAATGTTGTCTTAAATGTTGCTAAAGTTACGCGATCTTGGCGAGCGAGGTTCATGTTGTGGGGAAAAGTGTTTTGTAGGCTCAGTTAAAATTTCAACGAAAAATATCGATCCGTTCCGGAGTTACGATGCTCGCCGTCTTGGGAGACATAGTTTTGCGAAAAACGGCTTTAAAGCCTGCCTTTATGATTCTCGGGATTTCTCGAATCTTTCGATGGAATCTTTTTTAAGATTCTTCTAAAACTTGTGGTTATCGTAAGCGATTGAAGTAACTATCCTAGAAGTATCTCCTTAAGGGGGTTGTCTGGTGTGACAGGTCCAAAAAATCGAAAAAAAATTTTTTTGCTAAATTGCTTCCATAACATCTGTAGAATACCGTTAAGGAACTAGTTCTTGATCAGGCACTAATTTTTGATCAGTTCATGAAATAAACCGTTCTTTTGAGTTTATGTCAATAAATAATTGTTTGAAATAATTACTAACATAAAAATTGATAATTCAAAAATATATGTGTTGTCTATGAAAGCAGTTAGTATTGTTAGTTTTAGATGATTAAAAACTAGTTCCTAGTCACCTTATTATTCCATACCTTATAACTATTTAAATTATATATTTATTTTCAACTTTTTAAAATTTTTCCTTGAAGTTTAAACATTAATTCAACTTTTAGTATAAAAAAGTCTATGGTTTAATGTTTTATTAGGTTAAAAATAAATATTAAAGCGGGAAACCTTCTAAACTGATCAGAAACTAGTTCCTTAACGGTATGTGAGTAAAAGAAGTTTTCGATATTCGACGTCGTTGGATAGTTAGCCATAGAACGGAGCACCATAGAAAATATTCACATAGCATCATCTGCCGTTTATAAAATTCTGTTGTCCCAAGCTGTTGCCCAGGAAAAAGATTTTAATAAAGAAGCCGGAAAGCCAGAATATGAATTTACAGTTTCTGGAGACGGCACATGGGAAAAGCGTGGATTTTCATATTTGTTTGGTGTCTCTACATTGATGGGAAAATATGCGAAAAAAGTTCTAGATACTTGTGTAATGAGTAGTTTTCGTGGTGCATGCAACTTGTGGCTGACACGATATCTTCAAAACTACTGAACCGATTTCGCTCAAATTTTTATGGTGTGTTCAGTACATTCATAGTTCCAACCCGTACCAGAATCATTGTCATATCTGTCATAGTTTTTTTTCCAGCTAAAAGAAAGTCGAAAAAAAATGACGAAAATCGTAACTTTATTTTCGAAACTGTACCAAACATTAAATTTCCAATATTTTCACTTCATTCTGGTACCGGCTGTAGCCACAAGTCTGCAAATTAATGTGCCGTTTGAATTTTTGATTTCAAATGAGCAGGACAGCCGGAACCATGTCAGCCGTCGACGAACTTGTTTTTCCGCACCTGACTCTTCCGAGAGCTGTAAAGTCAATTCCACTCCATATTTTAACTTCAAAATATTCTGACTAACTGCTCAAATGTTAATAAACATGTAGTAAAAATTCCAAGATATTGTGTTTTCATGGTTCGTAAAAAAAAATTCCCCAAAAAGCGGAAAGAAAACCGGCCGTCACATAAGACGACCTCCGTTAATAAAAACAACTCAGGGAAGCCTAAAGGGAATGGCTGCAAGTGTCGCAGTGGCCTATCAAATACATTCGGAATTGACGAAGAGCGCGGATGATTTCATAGTACGTTTAATCGTGCAACGAATACGCGACTTGCTGGCTCACGTTTGTTGTAACTTTCTCGTTCCTTTTCGCCAGTTCTATTAGCTCGTTGAGATATAATCGCCGTGTGCTGGTGCGTTACAGGAGCCACTTGGTTTCGAGCCAACAGTAACTTTTCATATTACTCGTATCCTCAAACCATTCATATTCTGTACTTTGTTACGCGTATCTTGTGTCAGTATTAAGGCAGGATACCACCTTTAACTGCGATTTTGGAGGCGTTTTTCATGAATTTTTTTTGCATACAAAGAATGCGCAGAAACAAAATCGGTTTCAGTCATTCATTAATGTAACTTTAATCTGTAATTACACATTTTTTGAAACTGAAAAAGTGAAAAATAATCTCTTGTAGGTGGCGCCAAAATACACTCCTTTGGAGGAACATCGTTAGACGGCGTGTCAAATTCCGCTTTGTACGTGGCTCTTAGAAAAAAACCAAAGAATGTTCCTATTGGCAACAATATTTTTTAATGCTGTACGTAGGGATTTTACGAAATTTCGATTTTTAAGAAAATGGCGGCCATTTTAACGAAAAGGTCAATTTTTTTAGGGTAAAAAAGTTTAAAAAAATTTATAAAATTGCGCACCAAAAGAAAAATAACAACGCTACAGCAAAAGTCCTACGTACATCGTTAGATTACACCACGGGGAAGAATTGTGCAAAGTTTCAAGTCAATCGGATGAAAATTATAGGAGTAATCTGACACGCCGATTTGGAAAACATCGTTTCGAGAAAAACGCGTTTAAACTTTTATATAGATTTATATATCTGTTCCAATCCGGTTTTTACACAAGAAAAAGGTTCCGGTCACCTTTCTAATGAATGAATTTCGATTCTATACACTTGAAAGAGTAAAATAAGATGATATTGGCGCGTTGATTCGGTCACTATACAACAATTTATTTTATTATTTGAAAATAAAATAAAGAAAACACCGCTATTTCGTAATTAATTATAGAAAAATCCGACGTTTCGGTTCATGATTTGAACCATCCTCAAGGAAAGTGAGGACTTGAAAGAGTACTTTGAGAACAAAAAAAAATTTCAATTTTTTTTAAGTGCGAAAGTGGTATCCTGCCTTAAACAACGTCAGCAGACAAGGCGCGATCTGAATTACCGAATCAAGGCTAGCTAATCCAAGTTCTATTTTCCCATAGACACTTCTATCTCACCAGCGTCCCCGCGATCATTTTCTCACGCTTTTCAGCGAGTGACATTTAACAATTCCACGGGAAAAGTTACTGTCGCCTCCGGCGAAGCCCGCTGCTTCGAAGATGTGCAGAAAGCGGGGAGACCGCTGAGTCGCTAGAAAACGGAAATCAAGGATAAAGAGGCTCACCCGTGGCGGACTGGGTCTGGAGCAATAGTCCGATCAGTGAAACCAGGACGTAGGTGTTGTGCCGGGGTGCCGCGATACCCCGTCGCAGGGTCGTCATCTCAGGCGGCCCCCGCCAGGTGCCCCCTCGACCTGCCACCGCCCCTGCGACCGCCTCCGGCAGCTTTGGCTTCTTAACTTCCGCCTTCGCCAGCTCCGCGCCGCGTAGTCCTCGTGCTTCACATCTCATCTGCCTCCTCCGCTGCGGTTCCTCTCCCCCGGATGCGAGACTCCCTTGTCCCCCCGAGTGTCCCGTCGATCTACCACGTATCGAGCCGCCTCCACTTTCTCACCTGCCTCGTCATTTATACTCCGTTCGCTGAAAAACACGTTCGATCGTTGACGCGAGCGCGCGCGCAAGCGGGCTCGATCTTCCCGGCTCCTTTCGAAAAAAAAAACCGACCGTCCCGATCGTACACACTCGCAGGTCCGCGCGATCGCGGCCCGAGCAGAAACTCGTTCCCAATTATCTGTTTTCCTTCTTATCTTTTTGTTGTTTTCTTTTTTTTTTTTCCCCCCGTTTCGATTCTCTCCGGCTGTCGCCCCTCCGGCTCGGGTCCCGTCTACCTGTACGACGCGAGTGCCCGCTCGCCGGTTCGAGCTGTCCCGACGGCCAAACGAGTGGCGAGCCGACGCCACGCGACTACGGAGTGCAGCCAGGTAGCTCGCGGATCCTCGCGGGTGTCGGTCGCATTCTCAGCGTGATGAAAGAGTCACGGCGCGGCCCCCGGTGTCGTCGCGCGGCCTCACCGCCTCCGCCGAGGATCCTTCGAAATCTGGCGCGCGGTGATCGCCGGACGCGGGACAGGATCGCGGCACACCGCGGGCTCCGCTCGACCTTCGCGACAGCAGCGGGTCTGTGTAAGCGCACAGCCGATGGAGATCGCCCCGCTCTATCGACACGCACGTCCGATTAGCCGCCGCTTCTGGCCCGTCGTCGGCCAGGTGAGACTTGGACGGCTCGAAGGAGAAACTGTCTGGCCGCGGCGAGGCACGCGACACACACGGGCAGGTCCGCGCGGAGCGGATGGCCAACAGAGGGAGAGATCACGTGCCGGTCGACGGAAACTCACTGAACAATCACACCATCCGCGGGGAGCGAGAGAGGAGCGGGTCGAGGGCCTCCTCGTGGCCGTCGTACGAATCGATTCGAAACACCTGTAGAGGCCCACCGGCGTGTGCGTTCTCCCGTTGCCCGTTCCTGTCACCCGTCCGCGCACGTCCAAAACCACCGCCGGTGCCCTGAACTATCCCGGCGCTCTGTCTGCCTGTTAGCAGGGACGCGTGTCCTCCAGCGGCGGAACGATCGTCCGAGGCGTCATGATCGGTCGCGACGCGGCAGAACGACGTCGCACCAGCCGCGTACCACCGTCAGATCCTCATCCTCAGTGGTTAGAGACGGCCACGCGGGTCTACGAGAGTCCTGTGTCCCCTGTCCCGGCCGGGGGGTACTGTCGTCCCGGGGTAGCGCGAAAGAGCCCGCGAACCCGTCCACGGACCTCGGCCTGGACCTGCCTCACTGTCTCAGGGGTGATCCTCGGTGCTCTGCCCGTCGGTCGTCCGGCAAAGAGTGACGACGAGCTGAGGCGACCACGGCCCGTACACACGCTCGTGCCACCGACTACGCGGGTAGTTTCGTGGCGCGCGGATTCACCGATGGAAGCCAAGCGCGCACGAGGCCGCCCGACAGACTGAGAGTAGCAGTCGACAGTCGACAGTCGGCAGGCAGCAGCAGCAGCGGCAGGCAGCAGCAGCAGCAGCTAGCAGCAGCAGCTAGCAGCAGCAGCAGCAGCTAGCAGCTAACAGCTAGCAGCAGTTCAAGCCCGGAACGTTTCTCGCCGTGTGCCGAGCGAAGCTCTGCAAAAGCGGTCTGCACACGCGGCCGCGCTGTGTTATGCTTGTCCCCACTTCCCTTCTTGGAGCGCGCGATCGCGGCTGCGGCTCACCTATTTGCCTGTATGCCTCTATGCCTTGCCTGCCTCTATGTCTGCCTGTTTGTCCGCCTGCCTGTCTCATGCATGCATGCATGCATGTTCGTCTCCTTCTCCACCACCTCCACCACCTCCTCCACCACCACCACCACCACCTCCACCTCCTCCTCCTCCTCCTCCACCTCCACCGTTCCTCCTTCTACCTTCTGCTTCTTGCGTCCTCCTGCCCTTCACCAGCCCCGGGCCGCCTTCCTTCCTTCCTCCTCGTGCTCCACGCGCCTTCCTTCGACTCTCCGCGTTGCTCCTCCTACGCTTTCCTTCTGATGCTCGCCTCTTCGTCCGCTTCTTCCTCACTTCCTCTCTCCCTCTCTCCCACTCCGCCGCCGTTGCCTCTCTCCCGCCGGCTCTCTCCGCGGCCCCTCAGTCTCTCGTCCTTCCGTTTTTTGCGGGCCCGGTCCGCCCCGTTTGTCGGGCCCGGCTCCGCAGGGCACCGGGGCTTCGGGGTCCGCGATATCCCCGGCCGTTTACTTCCGGTATTTCTTTCCGGGGAGCGGGGGGGGGGGGGCGCGGGGGGAAACCGAGGGACGCCGCGCGATTTCGATCATCGGAGTGATCGAGTCCCCGGCCGGTCCCGCGGTATTTATAGAGAACCGTCTCCGTTTGTTTCCGATGCGCGAATCGTGTAAGCTTTCTTTCGCGGGGAATCGCGGTGTCTGCGGCGCTGAGAGCTCCCCTCCGTCCTCTCTCTCTCTCTCTCTCTCTCTCTCTTTCCTCTCTTTCGGAGTCGTATAAACGCTCGTTAAATCCTCTCGTTCGGCGGCGACCTTTCCCCTCCCTTTCCCGAATTTCCCTTCGGCGACCGCGGGGATCTCTTGCTTCGGCAGGTTTTTTTTTCTTTTTGTTTTTCAACCGACAGCAGCGGCCGAGGGAACCGCGGCGCGGCGATCGAAATGTCGCGATCCTCTGGTGTCCTAGCCTGGGCTACTTCTCGCGGAACTTTTTATCCCGGTACTTTCTCGCCGCGATCCGACGGATTCGTCCGGATTTCTTGGGCCTCGCCTCGCCTCGCGTAACGGTTTATAACGACGATCGTCACTATTTTTAACGGCCGAACTGTGTCGCCTGCAAATAGGCCCCGACGACGCGCGAAAATTGCGCGTAACCGCTAAGAACTTTTCGGCGTATACTTCGCTGGCACGCTTTCGGAATCTGTCCCCGTTCCGCGGTCGGCTCGCCTGTATCGATCTTCCCTGTCCCGTTACGTCGATACAAAAACAGCTTTACAGCCGCGTACTTTGTCCCGGCGGCTCGGGCAATTTCTCGCGGACATTTCCGTCCGCTCTCGCACCACCCGGCTGGGAGCGTAACGTCGGATCCACCCGCCTCCGTCGTGTCTCGCCTCTTCGCGTCGCCTTTTTTCAGGAAAGATTCACTGCGACGCATTCGACACGGCGGGTTTAAGCCTTCGAACTGAATCGTTCTTTGATGGCTCGCGCTGCAATGTTTACAGGATTTTCCCCACCCCCATTCGAACCCCCATCCAATCCCCGTGAAGCAACTAAACAGTGCTACATTGGGAAGAATGAATAACCCTCGAAAGGAGCAAAGAAACCGAGAGAACGATTTCTCTATGCGAAGCACACTATCCTCCGTATCCCGCCCGAATTCACCCGAAACTCAAAAACAGAGCAACCCTCCCCCCCCCCCCCAAGCCACGAATCAACAAACAGAAACGGCACAACGCTTTCGGAAGGAGCCGAAAGTCGACGGAAGAAAGAAAGGAGCAGATACAAGTTACAGAAGCAACCACCTCCCCGCGTCTCACCTCGCCCTATCCAGCGAAGGGTTAACGCTCACCGAGGGCCCTTAAACCGACGAGCGTCGTCGGGAGAGAAGTTTTACGAGGCAGACGGGACGCGATTTCCTTACGGGATCGAGTTCGACGCTCGATTAACAAGTACATTCGCCGAATCGTACATTACGAACCCTCTCTTTCAATATCTCCCTCTCCCTCCCAACCCCCTCTCTCTCTCTCTCTCTCTCTCTCTCTCTCTCTCTCTCTGTCCCCCCCTCCCTCCGATTCCCTGCCATTCCCTCTCTATACGCGCGCGTCTGGGCGGACTTCAAGGATGCGACCGTCACACGCGCGCGAAAGGGTTCCTGCTTCGGCGATCATTTAACCGCGGTGAACGGCGATCGGCTGCCCGAGATAGTCCACGGTGCCGAATGCCCCGGCGCGGCGAGCGAACGCGCGCGGAGCGGGAAGACGAGCCGCGGAGAGTGACACGCGCGCGTACAGGAGCGATACTCCTCGGGATTGCCCGAGGAGGGTTGTCGGAAAACCACCGACCTTGCGCCTCCGTCACGGCGGCAAAGTGCAATAGTAATTGGCGGATGCACCGGTGCTACGTCTCTCTTTTATACGAGAGAATACGGTACCGCCCCCGCCGGCCACGTGACGACACCTTTGCAGCAGGACCTACCGCGCGCTTCTTGCAGCGCATCCCCTTCAAACGGGTACCACCACAGCCCCCACTACCGGTCCGGCACCCTTCCTTCCTTCCTTCCTTCCTTCCTTCCTTCCTTCCTTCCTTCCTGCCTTCCCTTCGCCGTTTCCTTTTCCCGTGTACACTTGCAACCGTGCATGCAACTTCGTTGACGTTTGTTAAGCAGCGGAGATTAATTAGAGAGCAGGCAGTGGTAGTGACGGCCGTTTAATCCGGCCACCCCCGTCCCGTACCACCTGCGAAACCTTCAATCGATTCCAGTCGCTGTGGGCATCGCTTGAATTTGGAGAATTTTAATGGTGCCGATGGAAGGCTCCGCGGCCCTTTGGTATCTCGACGGGCAATTTGTTTGACGAGCTAATGAGCCCAAATGAAAATTTCTTGCGCGAAGGGAAGATGCAGGGAGCTACTTAAGGGGTTGCCTGTAAGGTCTGAAGACACAAGTGTTTTCAGGATTTTTTTTTTTTTTTTTTTTTTTTTTAGGAACTTGAAGACTTTTTTGAACAAACGATTGTATGTTCGAAAGTAGGGTAAAGGCAGGTAATATGGAACATCTGATTTCAAAAGCTTGTCAAAAGTAGGGGAATTCGTTATTTTTAAGGCAGGATACCACCTTTGACTGCGATTTTGGAGGCGTTTTTCATGAATTTTTTTTGCATACAAAGAATGCGCAGAAACAAAATCGGTTTCAGTCATTCATTAATGTAACATTAATCTGTAATTACACATTTTTTGAAACTGAAAAAGTGAAAAATAATCTCTTGTAGGTGGCGCCAAAATACACTCCTTTGGAGGAACATCGTTAGACGGCGTGTCAAATTCCGCTTTGTACGTGGCTCTTAGAAAAAAACCAAAGAATGTTCCTATTGGCAACAATATTTTTTAATGCTGTACGTAGGGATTTTACGAAATTTCGATTTTTAAGAAAATGGCGGCCATTTGAACAAAAAGGTCAATTTTTTTAGGGTAAAAAAGTTTAAAGAAGTTTATAAAATTGCGCACCAAAGGAAAAATAACAACGCTACAGCAAAAGTCCTATGTACATCGTTAGATTACACCACGGGGAAGAATTGTGCAAAGTTTCAAGTCAATCGGATGAAAATTATAGGAGTAATCTGACACGCCGATTTGGAAAACATCGTTTCGAGAAAAACGCGTTTAAAGTTTTATATAGATTTATATATCTGTTCCAATCCGGTTTTTACACAAGAAAAAGGTTCCGGCCACCTTTCTAATGAATGAATTTCGATTCTATAAGTACACTTGAAAGAGTACTTTGAGAACAAAAAAAATTCTCAATTTTTTTTAAGTGCGAAGGTGGTATCCTGCCTTAATAAAACTGACATCAGGGGACGAAGGAATTAATGCATAATCATATTTACATAGTCAAATGTAAAAAAAATCCAATTGTTTTGCAATTACAGTAAAAAAACTGAAAAGTGTGAAAATCGGCAGTTCGAAAAAATGGGTCCTAATATATGGAACACCTAGGAACTTTGTAAAGAAATCCCAAAAATCTTTACTTTTTTTACTAAAAATGAAGATTTATTAAGTAGAAGATACAAATAAATAAAGACACAACATTTTTGGAATTTATTCCTGCTTTCTGCGTGTCCTACACGTTGGGCACGTGAATAATACGTCGGAAGCCCCACATTCTTCGTGTGCCCACTGAAAGCAGCGAATACATTGGGTCCTACATTTCATTGTCATTATTTTTATAATTACCATCGCAAAATAAGCATTCCGCATCATCGTCGTCATCGTCATTATCAACTTCATCTATGTTACTCGGTATGTTCCATATTACGTACACACATGTTCCGACAAGAAATTAAGAATTATACTAAGAAGAAAGTAACTTTATTGGTAAACTATTGTTGAATAATCAAGAACACACATATTTAATGATAAATTATATCAAAATAATACTTTGCAACATACCTTCACTACAATATTTAACTGTTTGATGCACTTTTCAGAAACTTTTACACCCCACGAAAAATATAAACGTTTCTCTTTCAATGATAGATACCCGACTGATGCTCAATTCTCAGTATCATCGTCTATTGTGTCTAGGGATCTAGTATAAACGATTACCTGAAGAGTTCGTTATTTCTTTATCGAAATTTTACGAAGTTCCATATTACGTGCTGTTCCATATTACCTGCCTTTACCCTAAATATTTCAAAGTTCCTGTAGTTTTTTTTTTGCAATGCGGTATATATGTAAATAATGGAATTACGGGCGATCTCCCGACGGCGTTTTTTATTTAAGGTAGTTCCTGAATAATCTACTAAATTCAAGAATTCTTTCAAATTTCGTGCAAAACTAATTTGAAATACAAGAAACCTTTGTACAAAGTTTAAAATCGATTTACCGCATAGTTATCGAGAAATTGTTAATTAAAGTTGATGCATTTTAACACAGTGGCATATGGCGGAGTAGAAAAAAGAGGGTTATAGTTTTAGTTTTTCTTCTGAAACAGGAAAACCATATTCAAGAAATGTACCAAAATTGGCACAAAAGTACATCGAAATGTCCGGAAATGAATTTATCAATTTCTGCAAAACTGACCACATAGTTTCTTCGTAAGTGCCCATAAAAAAATAGGTTTACGTGCAAATTTTTCAGAAACTTACGTAGAGCAATCAACGTGGCAACGTCGCACAATCGATGTGTTTAGACATTTAAATAGCGAACGACGATTCAAATTCATACGAACATTTTTCTGACATTTTGGTTATAAAAGACGCTCCGAATGAATGCGACGTTGTCAGATCTGCTGCTCCAATTCACTACGCTAACCAATTTAATATTCTATTTTCGTATTACAATTATTTATATTAACATTGAACTGTTTAAAATATATATACATGATGTTAAAAATTATTATTATTATTTCTGTAGTATCATATTACTTTACATTTATCGTTTATTACCCAACTCTAATTTGACTAACATAGTTGGTTAGGAACTACCTTAAGCGCTTTATGGTGACCATTGTAGCTTTGACCTGCTTCATCAGATATAAAAACTTTGACCGAACTTAGTTAGTGTATTAGATTATCTACTTAGTCCTTAATTCTTGGCTTTTTCATTTCCGTTGCGCAGTTTTTATTTTACAGATGAAGAATGAAGAAAAATGAGAGCGATTCTGTGGCGAAAATCGATATTGTTGCTATGAGAAGCCGCCATTTTGTAGCGAATCAAGTTTTCGGGATAATGATCGATTAAGGACTATTAGGTAATCTAATATACCAACTAAATTCCTGCGAATTTTTTATTTCAGACGAACCAGGTCAAAATTAGAGTGGTCACCGCAAACTACTGAAAATAAAAATCGCTGCCGGGCGATCGCTGATATTTCGTTTATTTATTTATATTTCCCATCGCAAGATTTACTACAAGTAGTTTAACATGTACACTTGAGAATACATAGAAGCCTGTTTAAAAAAGCCTTCAAGTTTTTCCCTCAGAAATTCCCGAATATACATCTTCTTCAGATCCTCACAGGTAGGAATAAAAACTAATTAAGAAAAACAACTGTTTGGAATTATTAAATTTATACACGTTGAAAAAATGTTTGTTAGACGGAAAGCACTTACAATAACCAAAATAGACGGAATAGCTTGAGTGGAAAATATAAAAATCGAAAAATCGATTTTTCGAAAATTTCTAGAGGCCTCCACCCTTAATGCAATTGGTGTGTTTTGTACACCAACGCGTGTAGTTAAAGATTAACCGGTGCCGTGGTGTCTGGAAGACTCCTATAGAATTATTTTTCCTATATTTTCCTTCTTTTCATTCGTCTTGTTTTACACTATGTCGAAGACAACTGTCAGTGATTTTGAAGAAAACGTGAAGAAGTATATTTTCAAATATGTAATAAAGTCACTAATAACTGCAGTATATGTTAAAAATAAATTCAGACTTGACAATGTCAAATAATTAAAGAGCAGTCTGTGAGACCCCGCGTCACCGTGAAAGTCACAAAGGGGGACGTCACCGGTTAAGGGTTAACGCGATTCAAACAGTTAAATTACCGCGCGGAGAAGGTATCCGGCTCCATTTCTGTTTACGCGCGGCAGCTTGCTGTACGAGTCATTCAATAGAATCTTGATTAGCTTCCCCTCCTCGAAGAGCGCGATACGTATAATATAATAATAGAATAATAGTTTCCGCGAGTGGGCGCAAGACGGGATTCCTTAGCGGAAAGATTCAATCCGACGGAGTTGTGTACTTTCTTTTCAGTCTTAAGGGCGGCCGAAGAGGTGTGCAAATAAAGCCAAGATAAAACGTAGACGCCGTTACAAAGTTGCGTTGGATGGTAAACACAGCCGAACGAGCCCATCATTTTAATGCGCCGCGCAATGAAATTCTCGCCGAGCTGAGCCGCGGGTCCAGTGATGCCAGAATCGTGGGACGTGGGACAAATGCTTACCCCCGCCGTCACCTACCGTCGTCCCCCGCTTTCCCACCCGCCGCTCTCTACTCGTGTACGTGTGCGTCGCCTGTTCGGCTCTTTTCGTTCACAGTCCTCATTTCCGAAACCCGAAGCTTGTGAGTCTCGATCAGAAGGTCGGGTGTTCAAATCCCAGTGCGGTAGTTTTTTTTTTTTTTTTATTCTCTAATTTATTTCATTTCCTCAGTTCTCAGTAGAGTAAGAATTAATTTGTAAAGCATTTTCAAAATTTGATTTGTTTGTTAACGATACGGTTCGCGTTACCGAAATCGCTGCGATTAATCTTCCGCCGTTCTACGTATACATAAACAGAAATAAACAGATAATTGAAATCATAATTATAATTGTGCAGGAAAGAATATAAATATTACTATCAGCTTATCAGTTTTCGGGGGGGAAAAATTATTCCACCGATAGAAATGCACTGGATGGTGGAAGACATTATGTAAGTCATTACAATACAATTATCGCTGTGTGCGTTTCACAACATGCGGTCTCAAAACGTGAACAGCTACAGTTCATGATGGAACACGGTTTGATAGCCCATTTTGTGAATACACAAATAATAATTATATTATAGCGGCTTACATATCGCTCATTTGCTGCAACAACGACAATAACTAAAAATTCGCGATTTTCGGAGAAACGGGCTCAAAAGCTTTGTTAGACAACAACCGCTTTTTCTATACTAATGACTCAAAAACTGCAAATTTTGAGTTGTGTCGTTGTAGCAGCAAACGAGCGATGTGTCATCCACCTTCCAGTGCATTTCTGTCAGCGGAATTATTTTTTTTTCAACGAAGATAGAAGTTTATAGTAATATTTACATTTTTTCGTGTACAATGTACAATGTAAAGCTGGGTTTACATCAGTCCAGTCCGGCACTGGATTGGAACTGGAATAATGTGAATAGTGTTTTCATTCCAGTAGAATGCCGTCATTCCAGCAGGTTTCGACTGGACCGAAAGTCTACTTTTCAATCCCGTGTTCACCCGACCATCGAGAATTTTCAATCCAGTGCTGGCTGAAGGGTAGTCCAATGTACATGTTTTCACCAAACACGTACAGTCTACCACTTTCAATGGTTCAAAAACGACTAGAATAATGAAATTTTCAGTCAAATGTAAACCCAGCTTAAGGCGAATTGCATCATTAACCAAAAAATGCTTTGCAAATTAATAATTTCTGATTTCCATTCCACTGAGATGTTAGAGAACGAGATTAAAGAATAATTAAAAAAAAAAAACTAAAACCGCCGCACAGGGATTTGAACCGCCGATCTCCCGATTGCGACTCGCGCCCTCGGGTTTCGGCAACGTTGATCGTTGGCGAGAATAGCCGAACAGGCAACGCAGACGGGCGGGAGTAGGGACATGCCTGGTGTGCAGCGCGATGGGAGGAAAGTGGGAGACGACGGCAGGTGACGGTGGGGGTAAGCATTTGTCCCACGTCCCACGATCCTGGCATCGCTGCGCGGGTCTTTTATAGCGGAACCCAAGAAATCTCGCCGCGATCCTGTCTCTTCCCTTCTCCCTTTATTCTCCGCCCACGCTCTTCTGCTTTCGCGCGTTCTCGAGAAGGAGCGCGTCATTGGAAAAGAAAGCAAACCTTCCTTTAAGTTCCACCGTCTAGACGCGCCTCTCCTGGCCTCTCGATTACGCAATTCCATCGGCGCGAGCAATAATATCGGAACGGACGCGACCCAACCGCCCGGGCGCCACTTCCTCAAATTATTTACAGACTTCCCCCTGCACCGGCGAGAGGCGTAGATTGAATGCGGATTAACCGTAGACCCATCCCGCCCAGATCACCAGGAGTGCCGCTTTGCTTTCCCGACGATCGCCCGGTACTTTCGACATATTCCCGCGGCCGGAGTGAGCGGTGAATTAAAAAAGATAGGAGATGCCTAAATATACCCCGAATACCGGAGACGCGGCCGCAAGAATGCATTTTATGCCCCTCATCAGGCCCCGCCTTTTCCTCCCGTCCGTCACGAAATTCCATTTCGTCGTAGCTCGCCGAAGCATCGCCCCCGACGTGCCCGATGCCGCAACGAAATAAATCTCCGCCGCCCGCCACCCCCGAAGGTGGCAAACGAGGTAACCGAGCTGGCTATCGATTTATCGGCTCCGCGGCGTGAAAGATTAAGCAAACTCGGCTACGTCGGGCGACGGGGTGCGTCTGACGGGCGGGCGGACGGCGCTCCTGGCGGTTGGGACCGGCGACGGGCGCAGAGCGGCGGGAAGAAGGTGGTGGCTGCCCGAGGGAATAGATCGCGCGGGGCTGCGGTCGATAGGGTCGCGACAGGTGGCGAATATCTAGATAGCCGGTGCCCAGTTTGGTGGTCGCCGTCGGATCGTCGAAGAATAGAGCGTGCAAGTCAAGGTCAGCCGCGCGGCCGGATGCAGCGGCCTAGCCTCGTTCTGGCGATCTCTCTCCTTTGTGCATCCACGATTTTGCGGCACGCGATTCCGATACGCTTCAACGATGCCAGTTAGACTTCAACTACTCTCGGACTCGAGGAAATACGCCCGAGCGGGGAGTCCCCCGTTTCTCTCTCTCTCTCTCTCTCTCTCTCTCTCTCTCTCTCTCTCTCTCTCTCCCTCTCTCTCTCTCTCTCTCTCTCTCTCCCTCTCTCCCTCTCTCTCTCTCTCTCTCTCTCTCTTTCTCTCTCTCTCCCTCTCTCTCTCTCTCTCTCTCTCTCTCTCTCTCTCTCTCTCCCCGGCTTCGATCCGTTCGAGGACGATCGAGCACCGACGGCGCGATCAACTTAATCCTGTTTGCTGGCCGCGCCGCCGGGAAACCAGCGCAGTGGGCTTTCGGCTGTACGCAGAGGAGCGAATGCAAATGTGGAGTAATGGCTCGCCGTTTGACCAGCAGCGATGGCAGCCGCGATCGGGCTATCGATTTGCTGGAGACTTTATGAGAAACAGCGACGGGCAAGCTGGAAAAGCTTCGTGGTAACTTAAGACCTTGGATTGAAATTGGGTTTTTCTTGGAGGTAAGGTAAATGTCCCAGTGGTTGGACACGTCCCGGTGATTGGACACTATCATGAATTTCTGTTAATATTAAATTTAAAAACAATATTCACGATGTTCAGGAAATAAAATAATTATCCTTGTTTATTTTCTATGCTAAAAATCATGAAAACAGTTCGGAAACATGATGTATTAATTGAAAAATAAATATTATTGTGTAGCAATCGCGGACTTAATGTATCATGACAAGCCTTACCACGTGTTCGACTAAGATTGAGAGCGTCTTTCTTAAGTTCGTAAATACTACGTTGAGCGTGCTTCTATACTAAGTAAAGGTTTTTTAGACTTATTAAAGTCTGTTTAATTGATAGCCATGTGTTTTTAAATGATTTTTCTTTAGTTTAATTGAAAACAACCGTGTCCATGCACTAGTACACGAGATCGCCGCTGGCCTACTCATTGGACGCTTTGTGCAATGACTGAGGCGCCATATTTGGAGACGTGGCCCACTGTTTATGGTCGTGTGCTGCGCACGCGCGCGCCTAAATATTTGAGGTTATAAAATTATAATGAGGTTTTATTTGTACATTTTGTTGTTTTTATTGTTGTTTTCAAACATAATATAAGTCCGCAGTATAAAGAAATATCAATTATTGTTATAGCAACGATTTTTATTCAATTTTATTTTATGTCCAAACACTGGGACAGCTAAGTCCAATCACTGGGACATGCCGTAAATTCTGTCCAATCACTGGGTCAAGTGAACACTTTTATAAATTATAATTTTTAATATTTTTCTTTTCATAAATGATACTCTATACTACGTTTTCTGAAAGAAGAAGACTTGGTCTAACGATTGGATAAATATTTAGTTCAAATTATATTATTTTTACTTATAAAAAGTCGTAGTAACGCAACCTTCGCCTTAAACGTCCAACCACTGGGACATTTACCTTATATCGGGTTTCGATCAAATAAGGTAAACGTCCCAATACCTGGACACTGGTGCAAATAATACTGATTATTACATTTAATATTCGCTTTATCCATAAGAGAACTATTTTATTCAATTACTCAAATATTTAATACAATATATTCATATACATATATTTGGCTTAGAAAACTTGTAACAGTCGTAATATAAATAAATTTTCTTCAACTCTCCAGTTTACACCATTTTTAGTATTGCTCTTATCTGATTTGCTAAACAGTCTCCACTTTTTCTTAAGCGAATAGTTTTAATAATGTTTAGTATATTGGTACAACTAATACATTTTTAGAAAGATGGTACCTTGTAGTATTATTTTTTGATTGGAAGATTAAAATTAAAGTTCGTATTAGTTTTTTATTCGCGTGTCTATCTACTGGTACAGTGTAATCCCGGATCGGCGCTAAACCTGACCATGTGTGCAAACTGTGAAATAAGTACGCGTTATTGTTGACACAATAATAAAATAATTATTTAACACCTTAGCAATTATTACTTTGTATTCGTGTTATCTCAATACTTATTGTATTCGTAAAACTCTTGTGTTACACACGAATACACATAACCTTAAAATTAGTCATTCAATAATAGATTCTTTTTACTCAAGTTTTTTTTACTGGTTTGAATAAATTACTTATACAGAAGAAACATGCCAAAAGAAGAAACTATTCTGTTGTTTTTTTATTTAATTTCCCTAGAAAACATCCAAATTGCTGATGTTTCATTATGTGTCCAGGTAATGGGACAGTAAAATCGGGACGCCGCACAGTGGAACGACGTAAGGACAATAACTGGACATGGCAATTACTTCCAAACGGTTTGGATTTTCATTGTAAAAATTTGCACACTTTCAATTCATGTTAAGTAGAATAACACAAACTCGAAAAATAGCCAAATTTTCAGTGGTTAATTTCACTCCCCTTCGAATGAATTTGGGCAGCAAACAAAAATTGCGTTGTAATCAGGAGGAAATCCCATATATATATACAAAGTTTCAGAATTTTTTGAATTTTCGGGCTCGGGATCTTACCTTGTACCAAAATTATTAGGTATAACTTATAGTGACGATTCATTATTAAATATAACAATTTTATTAAAAATATGAACAGAAAAATAGACACGTGATTCATGCGTTCGTCGATATACGCGTGTCGCGACGATCGGGCCTGTCTGCTAGCCGAGGTTAAATAAGTATAAACTGAAATGTTTACATTAGATTTATTTAATTAATCGCAACTAGTAGCAGGTCATTTTTGTACAGTTCAAAACCTTACCATTAAAGGATTAAATTAAGGTATTTTAGAACTTGGGCGACTTTGAGCAAAACTTTAAATCGCTAGTTGAATTATTATAGTATTGAGTGCAACACATTTTTATTTAATACAGTTGATTATTGATGAAATCCAAGTTAATTCAGAATGTTGTTTGTACAAAATCATTAATAATAAGATACTCAGTAATATGTAAATTATTCAGAACTTATGAAGTACTAGGATTTAGGCAATAATGGTTTAAAGTGGTGCAACTGAAAGACAAAAAGACTGAAATTTTCATATAGGTCAGATTCATATACAATTAAATCAAACCTAATGTGAATATAAAGTTTATTTCTTTGTGTTTTCTAATGCTACGAACACTTAATAAAGATTTAATGAAGCTATACAACAGAATTTTGACACTTCAAATTTTGGCCGATGTCCAAATAAATAGGGCATTCTCGTTCCACTGTGCGCCGGGACATACTTACAATTAGTTAAACTGTCCAGGTATTGGGCCATTGTAAGGACCATGAATTTCCAATATTTCACATAGTTATTCAATCCAATAATATGTTGTTTTTTTTTTAATGATAAAGTACACACGGTGCCCCATGTAATTGCAAAATCCTTTTTATATAAATCGACTTGTATAACTGAAAAATTCTCAAACGTGTTTCCGTCGTACCTTAAATGTCCAGGTATTGGGACATTTATCTAACCGAGTTGCGGAGGGACGTGATTTTTAGTCCCTCCGCTCGGAACCGAGGCGCGGGGCATTCCGACGATTATTTCTAAGACCTCGAGTCGATTTCCTAGGTGGAATCACCCCTGTTCACCGAGCGCACCGCAATTTTCACCGCGCCCCCGTGTATCGCGGTGCATCGATCAGTGCCACGAGCATCTCGCAGGACGTTGAGGCTCGAATTACACGAGCGATCGTATCCTTCGCGGCGGTGCATCCTCGCCGCGCTCGCTCGATTCTCCAATTATTCCCTGACCATCGCTACTCGTGCACCAAGCTCTTCCTTTATCGTCCGTTTCTTAGAATGAAGAGAAAGTGTTACACTGCCACGGCGATCGTGCGGCGAGAAGTGTCTCCGGATGCTTCTTCAGCCACGTTGCTGTTACCTAGCGAGCCCGCGAGCCCTAACATCCTTCTACCTCGCTTTATGTACCACTTGCTATTACCTCAGTACTACTTAACCGATGTCAGAGTACGGCGGATACGGTTAAAAGTGAAATGCCACATTGTCAGTAATTTCAATCAATATAATCCGCCTTAAGGGCATCGTTGTAAAGAAAAAGAACCTGGACTGTTGCCGCGATATCTCGAGACAGGATCATCCAGAATCAATAAACCAAAGAGATTCCTTAATTACACACGCGTGGTTATCGCGCTGCGCTCTCTCTCATTGTTAAGAAACAATTGTTGTCTCGAGAAAGGTTTTTTCTCGCACCAAAGGCTCCGTAAAAAAAAAATGGAGGGTATGAAAATTCGCAATATAGGGCAGCGCGAAAGCGAGTGAGATTACGAATAGAATCCCGTTTGAATTTTTAGATTCGGTGAAGAATTGCATTTTTTACAGTGGCGATAGTTCGCGAATGACTGTTTAGAGAAAAACGTGCTTAAAGACGCCGAGCGGGTTCGTCTGCCGGCGGGAACTTGCCCGTGAGCGTCCTATTTTCCATGTGTTTATTCGATTAAAACAGAAGTTGATTCTTCTGTAGTTCATCAAACGTATTATTAATTAAAAGAAAAATCACACTTCTGTCTATTATACCTGCGCCACGATCCATCTTCAAAGAACTTCACACTGTTGGTCCCCCTTAAGGGGACTAGGCAGTCGTTTTTCGTGAGAAAGAGACTCTGTCCTGTATTTATTTGTAAAAGAATGGAAGCAAATCCAGATGTATCCTTCTACCCAATATTTATTACGACCGTACAGATTGATAAATAATTGGTATGAAATATATATGTGCTTTAAAAATGGCGCTAGGATAAGTGACCCAATTACGGATTGTGTCCGTATTATGGTGGGCTACCTATGCCTTTATGAATTAAACACACTGTATTTATACAACACCTGAAATAATTTTTTTTAACTAAGTTCAACGCTGATTTTATTCGGGAGAATTAAAAAATTTTTACTTTAAACTCTTATATTTATTAAATTTCGTATTTTAATACTGCTCCTGACAATTTTGTCGTAATTCTTCAAACAGCTAAGTGAAAGCGCTAAGAAGTCGCATCTGTACGTAAGTAAAGATAAATGTATACTTTTATGGAATGAAGTTTCAATTTTATTTTTATGAGTAAATATTACCTTGATATTTCTTATAAAACGAAATAGTTTTCAGTTTAAAATAGTTTTATCTAATAAAAATGGAAGTCCGTGATTAGTACCGATTTATTGAATATGTTCCTATTACGGAGTCAGTAATCGGTACAGTATTCGCGGACTCGACCCAGCTCGACCATTTACCGATTTTAATACAGAAATTGTATTAAATTTATAGTTACTGCAATTTGTAATGTAAGTATATATATTCAGTGATTACATAGGTTCTTAATTTATAAAAAATACCAAAATTGTATTTACTTTTATTTATTTCAGAAAAATGATGAAAAAACCAAAAGTGCGACGCCTAACCTACAAAAGAGAGAATCAGTTGAAAATGCTTTGAGAGATATTAGGAAAGGAATGCCTATAGGCACTGCTTCCACGAAATATAATGTACCAAGGACTACATTGTTCAATAAAATAAACAGTAAACATGCAACTAAAAACCCTATTCATTAAAGAATGTTATTTCAGAATTTGTTAGAAATAGTTTGTAATTTACGCAATTCTTATTACTGTGATAATATTATGTAATTAAATATACTAGTCTCAATTAAAATAAATATACGTAAATGTTATTCAAAATTATATTATAGTAAAGTGTGCAAAATAAATTATAATAATTCATAATTATTTATTTATTTATTTACCCATTATAATTATTTATATTATTACCATTATTTTAAATATGTCAATAAAATTCGAGAACGCCGCAATTCGGGCTCCATATGGGGTCTCGAATCCGTCACTGGGGCTCCATACCAGGACATATCTTCCATAATTGGGGCTCCGTAATATAAGCATTCCAGGTTTGAAGGCTCCGTAATAGGTGCAAAAACCTGTTTTTTTCGCTTGATCGGTATTTCACTAATTTCTAATTATTCCATACAAAATTATTTTTAGGGGATTCCGGAACCCTTAAACTTACTAGAGGGCACGAAAAAAAACAATTATCCATAATTTGTTATTATTTCTAAATAACAAAAAGCCCGCAGAGCCACTAATCTGTCCGTAATTGGGTCACTTACCCTACAGACTGGTAAACATTTTCACGTTTTTCTGTGGTTTCGCCTTAATATCGGTCTTAAAATGTGACGCAATCCGATTTCGAGGGTGTGATTCTTGTTTGTTGGATTCATAGTTTCCAGTTGAACCTATAAAAACGAAAATGAAATCAAAACTATGCGATTGGTGGCTGAAAAACGGCGATTTCTCCCAGAAATATTCGTTCTTGTTTTGTGCGCTACTAAAAACCGATGACTTTTTCATTTTTTTTTATCAAAATCTCGAATTTGTACGGACTATACCAGAGGTTCCACGTGGAATGGCACATGTTTTGCACATCCTGTAATTTTTGCAAGTCGATCTAAACCTCCGTCCGAAGGCGGCATTGTCCCGGCTCGTCCAGCAAAGACGCAGCCGTGTATGGATCAGCGCGCCTCGGCCCCTCGGTCCAACATCTTCGCGTGCAGACTGTCCGCCGCGGCAGGACGACTCTCCTCTTCGACAACCGCTTTTCCTTGCGCGCCGTGCCGAGCGTCGCCCGTCCATCCATCCGTTCGTCTGCCTCAGATTCCGTCGCCGTACAGTGAATCACGTCCATTGACTGGACGCCGGCCAGACGGACTGGGCCCGGCCATATACAGACTAGATTCACTCGCCGCGGCGTCGGCCGCGCGAGAAGTCGATGCTCCCTCGGTTGGAAAAGGAGGAGGATTGCCCGTTGGCTGCTCTATAGCCGCTTCCTGCCTCGCCGTGGTAGCTATGCCATTCGCCAGGCATAATGGGCCGTCGATCGTCCGGCCTGTACGCTGGTTAGGATATACAGGTGTTCGATGTCATACGGATCCGCGGTCGGAGTCCTTTTTTGGGGGCTGGACGCGATGACAGCTGGGATGAGCATTCGCCGCGGTTCGACAGCCGCGCGGATTCGTGACGCTTCGCTCGCCGCTCGAGGAATATTCCGTGGCAATCTTCGCGCACACCATATCACTCCGATATCTCTGACTCAGTAGCTTGCGTGTATCACCAAGATTCATTCATTTTGCGCTTCATTGAGTTGGTTAGGGTAAGCAGGCCAGTAGATGGACAGTTTAGCTGATTCCGAAGTTTACATCAAGGTGTTTCTTAGAATTTAGTATTAAAAAAAAATCCAAAGCTTTGCACGTGAAAATGTACAAATTTAAAGGAAAAAGTAACTGCAAGTAAAGAAATTAATGTATTTAAGGATAAAATGATTAAAAGTCTACTCATAGCCTGTATCACAAGTAGATGGACGATAGGGCTAGCAGATGGACAGGTCAGAACCAATAGATGGACGGGTGTCTGGCTAGAAGAGTAAAAGACTTATTAGCTATAGTAGGTGCCTGGATTAAGTTATTTTTTGTTAAAATATAGTTTATTTCATCAAAACTAAAAACGTATGGAGTCTTCATTGCCAGAAACCGGTGCAACAGGTTATGGGCCCAGGCCGCAAATAAAGTGAGGTTATGTCTAGCCTAAAGTGGCCAGACGTCCCGGATCGGGTGGGACTGTCCCGAATTTGAATTGTTTGTCCCGCATTGAAAGCTGTCTCGGAAAGTGTCCCGGATTGGATATGTAACCTTTTTAACATTTTCTTAGTGGCACAAAGTAAAAATATATATCCACTAGTTCCTTTTCTAATATCATCCAAGGCTCTATTTAGATCATTAAGGTAAATGTACCAATAACGAGCCATGCACCAGTACCTAGCCATCTGTTGAAATATTAATAATTGTTAAACTATGCGCGTAAGATAAAATACGTATTTGGTGTAATTTGCATTATTTAATTGTTCGGTTTAATATCTGAAGTTATATCCTCTTGTTTTTTTGTCTAGATATTTAGAAATACCATTTATAGTCTCGAGGCCAGATATATGACGCGTTTTCAGACATTCGTTATGATATGGCTAAGAAGAGCGTGCTTCTTGTTAAGAGCATAATTATTATAGGATAATAGTTTTTTAGATAGAAAAAAGGGTTTTAGAATCTTGAAAATATTTGTAACACATAGAAAGAAAAAATTTGAATATGAAAACTATTTTTTATTTGAATATTTACATGGCTATTTATCGGTGCAAACAAATCTTGTTAGCCCAGTAACTAACCACGTGTTCAATAAATCGGGTGAAGTGAGTTGCAAATGTTAATCGGCATCGCCAGAGCAAAATTACGAAAAAAAGTGTGAATTTCTGACTCGATATCCTTACTAATATATAAAAGTGAAACGTTGTCTGTTTGTTTGTCCTTCTTTCACGCCTAAACGGCTGAACGGATTTCATTGAAATTCTGAATATACATTACACACGTCCTAGATTAGATTATAGACATTTAATTTAAGTTTATTAAAGTTTATGTATATGTACAGTTTAATGAATTTGTTGGTTGTTTTGAGTCTTATATAAAATAACCACAAACTTCTATTGATATTGTAACTAAACTTATTGTTTTTTGCATTTATTTTATAATCTGTTTATTATGGTTATTTATACAATAATTTTATATTTCTGTACTTCTTAATTTTCCTTAACAGATTTTTCAATTTAAGACAAATTATCAGTTTTTAAAATAATTTTTACACGATTATAAAACCTATGGCTAGGTACTGGGACATGAAAATCGGGCCGCTAGGTCAATCGCGTGAGGTTGGCTATATATTGGTACATTTACACGTACAAATATTCTTGTGTATTTTACGTTAAATATATAAAAAAACAAAATTTTGTTATGTGAGTACTGATGAGAAACAACAAAATCTGTATGAATGGAAAAAAGTTTCACTTAAATTGTTAATTTTATACACAATATTCATTATACTTTGTCACCGTTTCCTTAAACGGCTCGTTATTGGTACATTTACCTTACATGTATATCGACGTACGGTATATTTTTTTTAAAGCTTGCCATCTAAATAAAAAAAGAAAAATAAGATACCTACACTGCCCTCTTTAGTTAAAATGTCCTATCTAGCATTTTGAAACAACCGAGAAAACTGAAGTTTTATCATTTACTTTGTACCGTCCTTATTTTCCTTTATTCACATTAAAACATGTTGTCATTATTTCGTAACAGCCTAATATATTTTTTTGTAATAGGTGTACCGGCAGGTGATGTATTATTAACGTACCAATTAATTAATTGTTTTAGATAGGATATTTTAACCATTTGGAAATAAGTTAGGTTAAATACATTAGACTGTTATAAATCTTTACGAAGCACTTAGAGTTTTCTAACATTACTTAAAATCGTGTGCTACTTCAAATATTTCAACATATCTCAAAAAATCAAAAAATGCTAGATAGGACGGTTTAACTAAGGAGGGCAGTACAAGTAAATGTGTTTATTAAACTGTTTGTTTATTAAAAAAAAAACGGCTTCCAAAGGTTTAATTCCATTCTGGCCATCTACTGCGACTAGGTTAGAAAATCCATACCAGTACATGGACAGTAATTTTTACAAGTTCTATCGTTTCATTTTTCTTTGTTCACGCGTTTATATATAAATTGTTAATATTAGAATGCAATCATCTATTACATACCTCTTTACAATACATCCAAATACGTTTCTTATTAACTTTAAGGCACGCGATGCTGAGCAACAGCTAATAATAAAAGAGTGACTCGCGCATGGTGGCGTAAAATCACACATACAAATACATTTTTCGCATACAAAATTTTTTTCCCGATAAAATCTGTTAATGTTTTATTAAACAACAAACGTTTTTTCTACAAAATAAAAAGAAAACAATAATATAGATTAAAACTCTAGTTCTTTCAATATTAACGATTAACCAACGATTCGTCCATCTACTGGCCTGCTTACCCCATACAGTAATAAATAATTGGAATTTTACATTCCGACTAGCGGGCCCTTATTTTTCCGACTGTAAACTCTCGTTTAAAGGAATAAATTTTTTTCCATTTCTTTCCAGCTTCAAAGTGGTGCAACCAGAGTTGGGCAAAATGTAATCTAATTACAACTTACAAATTACGATTAAAATGTAATTGTGTAGTTTATTACATATTATTTTTTGTTATCGTTAATGTAGGTGGTTCGCCACAATTTTATCAACTACCTAAATTAATAGTTACAGAAAATAATGTGTAATCAACTACAAATTACAGTTTAATCGTAATTTGTAAGTTGTAATTAGATTACATTTTGCCCAACTCTGGGTGCAACCCCTTAATTCCGCGAATGTGTTCAACTCGACCCTAGTAGATATTATACTAACAAAGAAGACACTCTGCTCTCGGAAAGCAATGCGAGACTCGGAATTAGACAGGCAATGCCGAAGATAGCAGAGATAAGGAGGATGTTATCGGCGCGTCCGCTTCGGGAGGGACGCGATCGTTATGTAAAACCTGCCCTTCGTATTCGCGGGGCGCGCGGCCCGTGTTTATTGGATTCCCTCGGCGCGTTCTTGCGGCTGCCTTTCTTGCGGCTCCCCGCTGTCGATCCCGAGAGTTCTCGGAGGCTGACGCGACAGAGAGCGGCGCTCCATTCATGCCTGGTCACCGTCTGGCCGGATACTGTATATGGTAGCCGGCCAGTCTGTCAATCCGCGCGAAACTGGAAAAACTCGACGGAGCGGGACCGACGAAACGGGCGCGCGACGCGGTGCCCGCGCCGCCGGGCGATTTTAGGCGTACCTCGCAGAAGAAAGGTTAGACCGACCACGGCGGGCCAAGGTGAAATTGATTTTTCGATGGGGCCCAGATAGATGTGAACATATATGGTAACGCGAGCAACGCGTCCCATACCTGTTTAGACTGCTCGGCATCGTTATCTCCCGACGAGGAACGCGGGGGATGGTAAAACCTCTCGGATTCCAGAGATTCTGAAGGTTTGCCCCCCGAATTTTTCGGATTACCCTGCTTCTTTGCGCAATAGTTGTCGCGGTAGCGGGCAGTAACGGGCGAATGAAAATGTCCAGTGCAGAAGGAAATTCACGAATTTCAATTGAATTTGGGCGATGAAGGGTGCGGAGAAATGGATGATAAGGGGACTGGATTTTTTGCAAGAACTTTGGAATGCGGAGTATTTTGTAGGTTCTTTTAAACTGCGATTAGAGTTTCTTCGGAGAAGTCTCGGTTTTGGCGGACACTTTTGAATAAATGCAACGTGAGAGTGTACCACGTGAAATTGTACTTTGAGGATATTGTAAACGCGAGTCGGCCTCCAAGCTTTCGGTAGGGGAGAGGTGCTATAAAAGGGACACTTTTGTTTAGTGTCCATTTCTGACAATGTCGTTATAGGTATTTAAAAAACAACTACATCACAAGAAAGCGTGTTTATTTCCCTTCAATAAAAGTATATTGCAAACTCATCAATTGTAATAGAAAATAACAAAATCTTCGATTTTCAAAGAAGTGGGAAATGTCCCTTTTACGACTAGGTGGTTTTAAATGGGACAGTATAAGTCATGAAAGGGACACGTTAATAAAAATAAACTTATTAAGTATTACAATTATAATTCTAAATCTTAATGATACAAATCTACGAAAAAATTAACTCTTTGTAGTATAAATCATCAATATTTTATTATTAATGGCACATGGAACAGAAAAAATTGAATGTGCCTTTTATTCCGCATTACTCATTGGCCCATTTACCGCAAATTTACATACAACTGTAGCAAATTTATAACTTAAAACCAGGGCTAATTTTTGCCACACATTTTTTTGAAGATAAAGTTTGTCGCTTTGAATAGTCGCTTTATTAATTCTTAGATTTGAAACAATACGCCATCAACTAATAATTCATAATTTAAAACAATGTCATCTATGTATCAGATAATACACTAATAACTTTACAGGAAAGTATAATACATATAATGTCCAGCAGTAAGTACATGTGTATGAGAGGGACAGCCATGAAACAGTCGTCCCATTTAAGACTTGTTCTGCTGTCCCTTTTACGACTATAAGTGAGTTTAATATAAAATAACCGCAAAACAAAGAAAACAATTAATTAAGCTTACCTGTTAAGCGTTTTCGTTTCAGTTGAATACAGGCAATTTTAATGATATAACACTTTAACACTCTGTATATATCTTAATCTCAGAAAACGACACAGAAAACCATTGAAAATTTCACTTTTACTGCCGAAAAACATCAACCGTGGATTACTACTCTGTTGTAGAGCTGTTACTACCCGACCCGCCGGGTACTCGGGTACCCGTGAAATACTCGGGTAGACAAAAATTACCCGTGAGATACCCGGGTACCCGGGTAGACAAAAATTACCCGGCTACTCGGGTAGACAGAAATTACCCGGCTACCCGGGTATGCATGAGATACTCGAGTAAATAAGTTAGTTGAGAATTCCGATTTGACAGCCTATAAACTGTTTCGACTATCGATCATTTTCGGCTAACATCACTAATGAACGGAATAAACTTCAAGCAATTAAATGTGATATTGTCTGCGCGTTATGATTATGAAATTATGACTATGATACATAAAATGTCTTTTGATCAGAATGTGAAAATTGCGAACTGTCGACGTTCTTTGCACTTACAATAGGGTAGTTTGCCCTATTACAGTGCCTGCCCCTATTAGCTTAAGAGTAGAGGAGTCAGTCTTATCTAATCCCAACCAACTCCGTCAGTCGATGCAAAGCAGAACTCGGAAAATCCTAGGAAAATGCACTCGTTCTGGGTTTTCGTTCGCATCGTTAATCGGAGTTTGTCGGAATACCACATTCAATTGCTTGAAGTTCATTACTAATGTTAGCCGAAAATGATCGAAAGTCGAAAGACGATCGGCTGTCAAATCGGAATTCTCAACTATCTCATTTACTCGGGTGTCTCACGGGTATCCGGGTAGTCGGGTAATTTTTGTCTACTCGGGTAGTCGGGTAATTTTTGTCTACCCGGGTAGTCGGGTAATATTTGTCTACCCGGGTAGTCGGGTAATTTTTGTCTACCCGGGTATCTCACGGGTACCCGGGTAATTTTGTCTACCCGTGGGTCTCATCGGGTACCCGGGTACCCGGGTGAAAAGAATAGCTCTACTCTGTTGCAAGTGAGACCGCAGTGAAGTTTACGTCAAATGACTAGGCACTAGTATTGCCATAAACAGGAATATAACTTGCATGTGTAATGCGTTTAGAATTTTGGAAATTCGATTTGTCCCATTTAAGACGTGTCCCCTTTATAGCACCTATCCCCTACATTTATTTAGAAGGACGGCAGTTGTAAACGCCGCCCTTGTGTGCTTCGATGCAACGCGTGCTTTCTGTTTGCTTTAAGGGGACCCTTCGTGGGTTTTAGGAATTTTTTTTGCGAGAAGAGGGTAGGTACAACATATTTGGGAAATGTTTTTGGCTTTTATTAATATATACTTGTCAGGGTGTAGTACAAAAAGTTTGTATCATGTTTTCGGTCTTAATGCGTTTTTTTAGGTGTTAAAATCGTAGAACTTTTGATCGAAATAATAAGGGAGAAATATTGAAAAAGTAGGACAAACCAGTTTTGACCTTGAATACCTATTTCAAATTTGACATTTTCGAAGAAAATTTCGGTTTTTCCGCTGTAATGTGTGCTTGAAGTTTTTCGTCCACTATAGATTCTGACGCATTGAATTCGAATCTGACCACAGAATTTGTCTTGCCATTCAGGGTCTTTCGACATAGATTTTGACAAAACTTTTCTGTCACACTCTTTCTATATTTTTCACTTACTCTGCAACATGAAACAATTTTTTTGCAGCCTAACGAGTGGATTAATAAACGCCAAAAACATTTCCTAGGATATGGTAGAAGCTCTTCTCGTAAAATATTCATAAAATTCTCCTATTTTTCAAGCGCTTCAACCGGAGGGTCTCCTTATATCGAACAAAACATTCTTACAAAAAACAGTATTTTTTCATTTCCTCGTGTGCTTCCCGAGATGATCGTATATAAAACTCAAAAATTTTTGGTCTTTTGTTCTAGGTCAAAAATTGAACAAGAAACCTTTCCGGCAGCGGAACACTGTTTTTGAGAAGAAGCTTCTTTGTCGACCTGTGACGTCGCCATTTTGTATTAAAAAAATTAAAAAAAAAATTGTGATCATATTTCAAGGTATGCGCAAAATAGTCCTTCAAACAAATTTTGCATTCCATCCACTATACTGGCGTAAAAAATTCTCATCTCTGAAGAAAATGCAACACAAGCCTGTCCACGCGTTGCAACACTTGTAAATTCCATAAAAGATGGAGTTCACTTGAAAATCTGGCTGACAGTGACTTCGACCGCAGAATGGATTAACACCCATGGAAATTAAATAAAACGACACCTAATATTTAACACCCCTTAAACTATCCTCGAAGTTTGGTCCACAATTCCACGATATTAACCCAAATATCCTTTAAGAATTTAAGAAAACAATCTACCATCAACCTCGAACAGATCCGAACGGGTACCTAATATAAAACCTCAAGGGATCGATCGCAAAGTTCAGTTTATGACTTTGTAAACGCGTCTGTGCCGCTTAAGAGGAAAGCCAATCCGTTCCAACTCATTGCCCTATTTAACCTCTTATTTGAAATAACCCCCGTCGTTGCAAAATTAAGATATCCAGCTCGAAACAGACAGAATCCGAGGGTTCCAGCCGGCCAGAACGATGGGAGATCGCGCGACGACGCACACGGGCTCGATGCGATTCTTGAAACGCAGAGAGCTGGCTCTCCTGGGAGCCTGATAAAAAAGACACAGGCCCAGGGGGATAAAAAACCAACGATCGGTATTTTTATGGGTCCAGAAGCTCAGTGGGTGTGCGCCACGCCGTTCTGTTTATCGTCTCGTTGATCGTAACGTTTATGCCCCCGCGCGAGATTTTCTTCTCTCCTTCGTTTTTGTCGCGAGGCCTGCGAACAGGTATTTTTGGACTGATCCTCCGGCCGACGTGTCTCGCGCCCGATCCAACATCCACCGAGTCAAAGACACTTTTATCAGGCGATTCATTCCCGTTACCGTTCGCCGCCGACCTCGCCGATGTGGCAGTTGTCAGCGAGAAAATTTGTGACGAAAATCCAACGAGTTCTATATGAATCCGAGCTTTCGGCAGATCTATGGGACCTTAAGGTAGGTTTCCCTATACGCGACAGGACGCAACGCGAAGAATTTCAAAGTCGATTACCTCGAAAATGAAGCGCGATATCAAAAAATGTTATTGTTTCTTCTTGACTTATTTGATCGTTATAAGTCGAAAAGGAAGAGTAACTTTTTTTTATACCGCGCTTCATTTTCGAGAAAAGCGAGTTTGAAGTTCCTCACGTTGCGTGCAGTCGCGCATATGAAAACCTACCTTAAGGGGGATTCCTATTCTTTGGGCTTTGGGATTTTTTTTTTAAGAAACCAGCGTTTCGATTCGTCTGAAATTTGGACCATGTTTTGATGCATCTTTGAAGAAGCTGCAGTTTTTTTTTTATTAATTTTTAACCATAAATATAGTAGCTATGCATGATGGAACCATCACGCCGCGCAAAATTCGTCGCCCGTTGGTGATGCATAACTCCTATATTTATTATTAAAAATGAATAAAAAAAAAACTGCAACTTCTTCAAGGATGCATAAAAACATGGTCCAAATTTCAGATGAATCGAAATGCTAGTTTGTTAAAAAAAAAATCCTAAATTTTGCTATGTTTTTCTTCAATGTTCCATGGAATTTCAAAAATAAAAAGGGAACACATATTTTATTTCTGAAATTTAATAGGAATATGGGATCAAATAGCAACTGCAACAGAAATCCCGAAGTGTTATCCTGTTCCACCGGAACGTCGCTCGATTTTCCAAAATTCTCTGCACGTAAGAAAATCGATATTTCACATTCCATCATCCAACCGACGTGCATACATTCGCTTGCTAACTCGCGAGCAGAAGAATGTCCCAGAGCGTCTCGGGCCCGCCAAAATTCCCGCTCATCCCTTTCGCGATCACGGGCCTCGGGAACACGATAAACCCGCGTCCCCTCCGCCCCCCTCGCCGTGGTCGCTGCAGCGGCGACAAGGCCGCGAAACAGCCGCAGGATAACGACGGCAGTCGCCATTTCTCGTAGCCCCCGTCGCCCCATCCTCCGCCGTGCCCCGCCGTTATTGTAAAATCCTCTCGCGGCCGTGTAATCTGCCGAGGCGGAACCGCAGGATCCTCGACTTTGTTCGCGAGGAAATCGTCGCTGCCTCCTCGGCGGCCGCGGGGATTTCGCCGTCGCTTAGGGTAAATCCGGGAGACGCGGTCGACCTAATATAAAATGGCTATTAAAACTAATATAGATATTACTTATTTTATCAGAACAAACCTAATATGTTCAGAATTTTATGCCGATTCAGAATAACTGGTCGATATTTGCTTTCAGACAATATTTACTGTAAAACGGGTTGAAAACTGAAGTGATGACATCTGACCACCTCCCCCGAGGTGCCGGGAGAAATGGTTTTCGTCGTTGGCAGAGACCACTCACATAATTATTCATGGAAAATTAACAAAGGATAAAGCAAAATTATTTATGAGTGAATACAACTACGGATTCATTGATATTTAATTTGTTTACACTAAACAAGTAAAGGAGACATCAAAGAAAAAGTGAATTACCTACTGGCGATTAGCAAGGCAAATGAATACAAAAGTGAATAAATAAACTAAATAAACAAAAATAATAATAAAATAATAATAAAAAATAAAAAAATAAACAGAAATAATAAAAAAAATCATAACTCGACCATCTCACCTTTCTGCAGCGAGACATGGTCTTCTCGTTAGCTTCGAGAGGAAGAGTTAATATGGCCAAATACTTTGGCTGCATTGTCCCTCGATATCTCTACTATCTTATTATTCCAAACATTAAAGGAAAATAAACTTAGAAGTATATTTTAAATACGATTCTGTACAACCGGTGTTTGACAAAAGAGGTTAAATGTAACATCAATTTACCTTTTATACCCTATAAATCCAGAAAAACACAGAAGGAAGCGAAATAACGCTATTCATTCAACTATTTGGCTTTTAAAGAAGTAATTGGTCTGCACTGTAGTGCATTTTTACGTATAGAGTCTGAAATATAGCGACACGACCAACTCTCCGGCCCGACCGCGTCTCCCGGATTTACCCTAAGTCCTGGCAAAGATTAAACGGGCTCGCTCGGGGAGTATCGCGACGGAGTTCGAAGTTCCTCGACGTTGTCACTCGAGGCCCGAAAATTCCCAACACCACCCCTAACACTTTCAACCAGGTGTTCCGTGAATTTCGAATAATGGCAACTCGCCCTTGCGTCCGTGCCGACGAGAGATCCACTTGGAAGTCGAAAGGTGGCGAGAAAGTGGCGCGGAAGAAGCCGATAGGTGGGTATCGTTCGAGGAACGATCGCCGGCGAGGATCTAGCGGAGGCTCTCACGCTGTCGGCCCGGAAGTGACGAGAGGACGCGCCCGTGCGCACCGGAAACGCCGGCCGCCAAGAGCAGCCTCGCTCGCTCTCGGGTCTAGGCAACTTCCTAGACTTTATTGCTCTTGCACGAACTGGTACAGGACCGTGTGCACGCTGCAGCTGCACCTTTTCCTCTCCCTCTCTCTCTCTCTCCCTCTCTCTCTCTCTCTCTCTCTCTCTCTCTCTCCCTCTCTCTCTCTCTCTCTCTCTCTCACTCTCTCCATCTGTCTGTCTGTCTCTCTCTCTCTCTCTCTCTCACTCTCTCCATCTGTCTGTCTGTCTCTCTCTCTCTCTCTCTCTCACTCTCCCTCTGTCTCTCTCTCTCTCTCTCTCTCTCTCCCTCTGTCTCTCTCTCGTCTCCTCTCTGCCCGCCCCGGGTGGAGAGCGGGAACGGTGCGCTCGCGGCTTGCAATTGCGGCCGATGCATTTCGATGTGCCCTTCGAATGTCTTTACCACGGAGGGGAAAAGCTGCGGTATTTGCCGCGGATTCAATTCAACGATATCTCGTTTCAGGCCCCGCGCTGCCGAGCGGACGATTCTATGCGCGGATTGTTCCAGCGCCGGTGGAAAAATTTCCGCGTTCCTTCCTCCGCGAGCGGCTGTGTACCATTACGTCCGGGCACGAACGTGCTTAGGAGCGCGGCCGAGGGGGTTGGCGATCGATGCGAGGCGAATCGATGGGGGTACCGTTTGGTCCATCCGCTGTTTCTGATCATTCGAGCGGTCGGAACGAAAGGGGGACGTTATCGGGACCGTTGGGGATAGAAGCTTGTAACTTTAACATTATTAATGTGATAAAGAAATTGCAATTAGGATTCGTTAGAATAAACTCTTTGTTGAATAATTTGTAGGGTAAAGCAACCAGTAATTGACCGCATATCAGTGATTGAGCATTAGGCAAAGAAATGTCAATTATAAATTTATATGTTTATGTATAGTTGCACTTTTAATGTCCCATATACTTAGTTACGCGCATTAAGCAAACATTAATAAGTACGATTCTTCTTAAAAGTGTTTGAAGAATGTCTCGAAACGCGGTCATTTACTGGGCTTCTACGCGTTTTGCATTTTGTAATTGATTTTTTAAAAATTACGATAAGAATAAGTAGGGGAGACCGGGGCAAAGTGAGGCGAAAAAAGTTTGAAGTCGAATAAAATTTTTCCCTTCCAATAAAAATGTGTGGAAATAGATTGATAATATAATTTTAACATTACTATCGATAAGTAACGAATAGCAATACTTAAAATAAACTTAAAGTATATTAAATATCAACTTGAAAAGAAAAAGCCAAAACGACCACTTTACCCCATATGTGGGGTAAAGTGAGCTACTATCCGGGGTAAAGTGAACTGCAAAAAAATAAGAACTTTAATTAAGGATACAGCTAATTATTAACCCCTTGCGCTGGAATGACGTGTGTAGCACGGCAGTTTCTGTCTTTATTGCACCGTGTTTGTCAGAAACTATGGAAATTTTTTTAGGTTAGTTTCTGTTCCACCACGCCGCGTGGCTTTCTAGCCAGCGGACAGGTTAGGCTATTGCGCACATCACTTGCGCATCTGTCCTTTGCAGCCATTTGCAGCTCAGTTTACCCCGGTCACTTTACCCCGAATATGTACTCAATGGAAATCTAATTATTTAATAATGTTAGGATTAATGTTTTCTCAAACACGTGTACATGTATGTTTATAAGCTTGTTATAAACACGCAGAAAAAAATTGGGCGTAAAATAACACATTTAAGACTCATTTATCCAAAAAGCTAAATTGAAAAGAAAACTTTTTTAAATGAATTTCCATTTTTCGATATCTGAATGTGCATAATTATCATTGTGGTATTGCACACCAAAATTTGTAAATATATTCTATTGTTAAAGAATAAATTAAGAAAGCTCATTTTACCCCGAGGTTCATTTTGCCCCGGTCTCCCCTAATTATTATTATAGAAAGAAAAATAAATTCAAATGCAATTTCAACAGTTCTTTTGTTGTTATACATAAATGCATTCAAGTATTAATCACAAAGGTCTAACACACCAGCAAGATAAACACTTAAGTGAAAGTCATCAGGCGAACATTTTAACGACACTAGTCTAACGGCGCACCACTCACCCAACACTTTAAATACACATAAAATTACCTAACTCTGTCTATCCCGCTACGAACGCTTCTAGCTATGCTAGCCTTCACTCCCCATTCTCGTATAAGACCAACCGACAAAAATGGGGCAAAATATACAGGCACTGTAACATTCTTTAAGGGGTCGTTTCGGTCAGACGAGTTGAGAGAATCGATTTTTTTTTAAACATTTCGCGAAAGCACATATCCCCAAGAATGTAACTGATAAATTTTCATGGAAAGATTCCGATTATTTTAGCTACAGAGGCATTTTGCAGGGAGCGCAGAGGCTCGGCCTCTACAAATGAAAACTTTGAACGCATGAAACGTCATTTTTTCACATCGTGAAGATAAAGTGTCAGAATCTATCGAACCGATTGCTTTATAAATTTTACTGCTTTTTCTAACCAAGTATTTTCATCGGGTCTAATCTACTTTTAAAATTGAAAATAGCAATGAAAAAGCGGAGAAACATTTCTCTTGCATTTTGCCCGCCATTTTGCTAGTTTTGAAGATAAATCACTGATTATAGTCCGAGCGACAGCGACAGTCATACTGATCAAGAATCTATTTGGATCTTTGGTTTCAGATAAGTCTAACAGCTGACATCCCCTGCACGAGCGAGGCATGAATTTTTTAACATGTCATCAAGATCGCTTTCAAAAGCATTTCAAAGGCGATAGTTTTATTACTTTTAAATTTTTTATTTACTGCAGAAATCTAGTTTAATAAATAGAAAAAAGCTTTATTCCATTACTATAATTCCTGAAAATCGGTGAATTTATCGGAATGAATCGGCGATAGTTATGAATTTTCTACAGAAAGAGGTTATAAAATATCCTGAGAAATGTTTTTGGCTTTTATTAATACACTCCTTAGGGAAGAAAAAAAATTTGTTCCATGTTCTCACGATTTCAGAGAATCTAATGAACCGATTAAAGAAAACCTTGAGGCATTTGATTCGTAATTGGACTAGCTGTCGCGTCATCCTCTGACATAACTTTTTGAAACAGAGTTTTTTTATCTACACATTTATTCGTAAAATTACCTGTTACTTGCAGTATTCCGTTCAAATGTGCACCAATCATTATAGTTTCGGTGTGTTCAGCCGCGACAGAGGATACTGCGATAGCCATTTATATAAATTTTAAGAAGCTTTCTCGATTTTTCACTTCAGACGATCATGTGAGTAAATTTCATGGTTACCGTTTAGGCATCTCACCTAGAAAATGCATCAAGACCGAAAACACGAAACAAATTTTTTTTCGTACCCTAACGAATGTATCAATAAAGGCCAACAACATTTTTTAGGATATGTTAATAACCCCTGCTTGCAAAAAAATCACCTAGTTTTCGAGCGTTTTGACCGGAGGGTCCCCTTAAGGGGTTATGCCTAGTTAGCTGGGGAAAGAGAACGCGTTTTTTCGGGAATTTTTTGTGGAATATCTACTCTACATTTTTTTTACAACTATTAGCTTATTTTAATAGTACATATCTGCAGCAACTCTCAGTAATTTTCTTATTGGAAAATATTAAAAAATGAAGGAATAACAGCCACTCTCGCGGAAGCCGTTTTTATAAAGGCGCTGCGCGGTGAGCACGATTTCTCCGAGCCGGATCATCTGAAATCAGAAAGCCAAGAAGATTCTGTTAATACGTGAGTTTATCTAGTTCGTGAACGCAGGATTTTTGTTTTTGATGAAAACTCTATTTTTAATTCATGAAAAACGAACAATTCAGACCTCGAAAAATCATGATTTTGCGTTAAACGGCCGCCATTTTGTCTGAAATCATATTTTTTAGAAATCCTTGGTTCACGAACTAGATAAACTCACGTATTAACAGAATCTTCTTCGCTTTCTGATTTCAGATGATCCGGCTCGGAGAAATCGTGCTCACCGCGCAGCGCCTTTATAAAAACGGCTTCCGCGAGAGTGGCTGTTATTCCCTCATTTTTTAATATTTTCCAATGAGAAAATTACTGAGAGTTGCTGCAGATATGAACTTTTAAAATAAGCGAATAGTTGTAAAGAAATATACAGTAGATATCCCACAAAAAATTCCCGAAAATCGCGTTCTCTTTCGCCAGCTAACTAGGCATAACCCCTTAAGGGGGAGACCACTGTAAAAAAATCGAAAAATCTGTTTTTCCTATTTCACATTTTCTGAAAGACATATGTTTCAAGAATGCTCTCTCGAAATTTTACGAAGAAGAAATTCGTAAAATTGACGGAGATCTAGTGTTTTCCGCGAAGCGGTGTCAAGCGCACGACTGGAGCCGAACGGAACTTTGAACGCGTTTTTCTCAGGATGACATTTTTCAACCGCGTTGACAGTCTGAACACTTTTTTTTTTAATTAACGGCCTCCTTCTATATTTTTTATCAACCTTCCCCCAAAACATGATTTTTTTCAGTGGTCCTCCATTTGTCTTTTCTGCGATTCTGCCTATGTTTGATCGTCACGTGATAGACGTAGGCTTCTAAATAGTTTCGCCGCAGCGCACATTTTGACGAAGAGTATACCGGAAACGGATGAATGAATCTCATTGAAAAAAAAATTTTCACCCTTCGATATGTACATATTAACAATACCAAGCAATCCATTGATTTACTTGCGCTGTTTGGTTGAAATAATTTCCTGAAAACACCGTTGCTTTTCGGGCCATCACAGCGGTCTCGGCCCTTGACGCCGATCGGGTCGGTGAAGTGGAAGCGTCCATCGTCCAGCGAGTCGACGGGGGCCTAAGTACGGTGGCTTTTAATTCGACGTTATTTAATTCGAATCCGACACGCGGCCAATAAATTAAAAACACAAAATTTATCAAATTTGACCACCCCCACTTAAGAATACCTCCATAATCTTAAATGTCAGCTAAAATTCAATTAATTTTCATTTTACATCAGAAAATAATTTTTGAGTATTTCAGAATACAAATACAACTAAATTAAACAGATACTAAATTAAAAACACAAAATTTACCAAATTTGACCACCCCCACTTAAGAATACCTCCATAATCTTAAATGTCAGCTAAAATTCAATTAATTTTCATTTTACATCAGAAAATAATTTTTGAGTATTTCAGAATACAAATACAACTAAATTAAACAGATACTAAATTAAAAACACAAAATTTACCAAATTTGACCACCCCCACTTAAGAATACCTCCATAATCTTAAATGTCAGCTAAAATTCAATTAATTTTCATTTTACATCAGAAAATAATTTTTGAGTATTTCAGAATACAAATACAACTAAATTAAACAGATACTAAATTAAAAACACAAAATTTACCAAATTTGACCACCCCCACTTAAGAATACCTCCATAATCTTAAATGTCAGCTAAAATTCAATTAATTTTCATTTTACATCAGAAAATAATTTTTGAGTATTTCAGAATACAAATACAACTAAATTAAACAGATACTAAATTAAAAACACAAAATTTACCAAATTTGACCACCCCCACTTAAGAATACCTCCATAATCTTAAATGTCAGCTAAAATTCAATTAATTTTCATTTTACATCAGAAAATAATTTTTGAGCATTTCAGCATACAAATACAATTAAATTAAACAGAAACTAAAATAAAAACACAAAATTTACCAAATTTGACCACCCCCACTTAAGAATACCTCCATAATCTTAAATGTCAGCTAAAATTCAATTAATTTTCATTTTACATCAGAAAATAATTTTTGAGCATTTCAGCATACAAATACAACTAAATTAAATAGAAACTAAATTAAAGGATCGGCCGCTCGTCCGGGTCGCGTCGCGTTTCGTCGCGTCCGATTACCTCCGTTCGACGGGCAGGCGAGCACATAGGTGACGCCGGGTACATACTTATGCGAGGCGCACGGCAGCGTTCGCTGCTCGCGGAATTGCACGGCGAATAATCGGCAAATCTGCGGCCCGAGACTCGTGAGCGGCCCGGGGCGAGCATTATGCTACCGTGCCTGGCAATAGCGTTGCGTAATTACACGATCCCCGAGGGGACCCGCCGCGGCGGCTAGCCATATGCGAATAACGCTCGAGCCCGACCGAGTCGAGTAACTATATTCGACACTTCGCCCGCTCGCTTTCCTTTTTCCCTTCTCACCTCTATCTCCACCCTCGAGCGACCGGCAACGGCGCGAGAAAGCGCGATTTTTCGGAAAAGCCACCGACGGAACGCCTTCTCCGTAAAACCTCCCTGTCTTTGCTCTTCTCCGTACGAGGGGATGAATCGAACACTCGCAGTAGGTTGTTTCAATTTTCCAAAGGTGCTATTTTCACGTAACTTTGCTCGCCCCCTTGGTTCTATTCATCTAAGTGATCTGTATGCCAAATTTCAGACAAATTTAATAATATTTAGGGGTTGCACAGTTTTATCACTAACAAGGGGACACTAAGGTCGACGGGAAACGGATTTTCCTGAACCTTGCAGTATTTGAAGATGTCGCCTCCGAAGTTAATTTGGCAAAGCAGTAGGGCGCGCTTCTCAAGATTTTCCGAGAAAATTGCATTTGAAAATCGTTTATAGTGTGTGCTAGGTGCCGCAAAAATTATTGTTTTCCATGCTTTTATGATGAATATCACCCTGGCCCGTGTCATACTAGCATGTAAGTAAAAGAGGGAAAGTAAAAAAAAACAAAAAATAAATAAACTGAAACTCGAAGAAAGCTAATTGCGAAAATAATTCGATTTTCAAATGCAATTTTCTCGGAAAATCTTGAGAAGCGCGCCCTACTGCTTTGCCAAATTAACTTCGGAGGCGACATCTTCAAATACTGCAAGGTTCAGGAAAATCCGTTTCCCGTCGACCTTAGTGTCCCCTTGTAAGGTAGGCCTGGGGCGGTAGTAACACTTTGACTTTTGAATACGATTGCGCAAGAACTATCACATTTACAACAAAAACTCTTATACGGAAATGTTACTTACTTATCTGACATCATTGAGTCGCAACAGTCTCACTGTATGTCAAGTAATATCCAAGTTATTAATAAAAAATGAGAAGCGCAGTGTTATAGCCCTAACGTTACAGTGTAAAGTGTTGCAACCGTCTCTGACCCCGGATCGGTTGTAACACTGCATGAATTCTATGCGAACAAGACAATATTATTCGCCTTCTTTGACACTATTCGGTTCTGTCGCGGTACAACCGACCCCGACTGCCGATGTTACAATCGCCATCGACCATGCTTTTGAACTTCAATTATAAATTGTGACTAACGAGACAGTTAAAAGTGCTAAGTAACGATCAGTATTACTTTAAAAAAAGGCAAATTACAGATTAAAAAAAAGCACATACTTGCAAAGGGTGTGCTTACATTACAATCATAAGTCAGTAAGGAAAAGTTACTGTAGGGTATCGAAAAGTTATTTTCTTCACTATCCATGTCTGTCGCGTATCTATACTGCTAGGACATGGATTCCAAATGTCATTGTTTATCATATATCTAAAATTGTTGTTAATATCCATTATATGTTTTGAGATATTAGCGTGTTTCATTCACCCCCTGTTACTACCGACCCCGTTCTACCCTACATATTTTCGCTTTGTCAGGTTTTAAAAATGTGGGTAAAATAATAAGGTACAGAATTTTTATAGATGTGAACAATAATAATAATAATAAAATGTAAATTTATCTAAGTCTAAGTCCTCTTTGAAGCTTAGTTTCTTTTTCAAGGACTTGAGAATCAAAATAATTATCATTGGAAATAGTGTTTCTTTAGCCTGCTACATATTATTTAGTGTGCAAAGTGTGCAACCTCTAAATATTAGAGGAAGTGCAGCATATTTGGAATACTGTTGGTAATTTGGAATACCGAAGTATCTAATAAACTACTAACGTTATCTAATTTGCAACACCGTAGACAATAGGGGCTAATGACCTGTTAACGAGTGACATTTGCGGATGAACCGCCATTTTGACATTTTCGACGTAATCTGCAGAGCAAGAAAACGTCAAACTGCAAAACTTTTTCAGCAAGTATTCGATCGTTCCAATCGTGGTTAAAATATGTCAAAACATTAGAGTTAAACACTTAAGGGGACCTTCCGGTCTAGAGCCCCAAAAAATAGGTGATATTTAGGAATTAATTAAAGGAAAACTACTATATATAATTTAATGGGACTTTTTGCATTGTATTAAGCATGTCTTAAGTTATAGAAATATATTTTTTGTTTTATAATTAATTATTGCAGACGGCCCTGGGGAGTCGTTAAAGTCAAGGCGTAAAAAAATTGATCCAAATCGGTGGGACCTGTATCTCCAAAAGTTATTATCCGATTCGACTGAAACTTATTTTATTTTGAAGATTATTCTTCTGGCTAGGGGGGGAACTAGAAAAAATTAAAAAAATGACATTTTTTTTAGAAAATAACGACACTTGAAGTTTGAAATCACTTTTCCCTGTACTTTTCGTCCTTTCAACGCCTTTGAAAATTATAAATTTTCAATTGTTTGTAATTTTTCTAGTTCCCCCCCTAGCCAGAAGTATATTCTTCAAAATAAAAGAAGGTTCAGTCGAATCGGATAATAATTTTTGGAGATACAGGTCCCACCGTTTTGAGAACACTGTTTCGAGAAAAACACGTTTAAAGGTTTACGTGAGCGCCGAGTGCCCGGTTGTTGCCCATGCATTTGCCGCTACTCAAATGCCTATAACTTCTGGAATTTTACGAATATTAACAAATCCTTTGAAACACGTATTCCTAAAAGGTTGAACATTCGAAAAATGAAATAAAAAAAAATCGACTTTTAGACCGGAAGGTCCCCTTAAAGGTTTACGTGAGCGCCGAGTGCCCGGTTGTTGCTCATGCATTTGCCGCTACTCAAATGCCTATAACTTCTGGAATTTTACGAATTTCAACAAATCCTTTTAAACACGTATTCCTAAAAGGTTGAACATTCGAAAAATTAAATAAAAAAAAAATCGACTTTTAGACCGGAAGGTCCCCTTAATCTACTTATTTGCGCGTTCCATCTATGGTTCCGTGTCAGTTTTGCGATAATATTGAGAATACAAAGTGTGACGTGAAATTTTAGGTTTCAATGCCATGTTGCTAATTCGGAATACCGGAGGTGAAGGTAATTTGGAATATTCCAAAGCCTACCGCCGCGTCGGTTTGGGCCAGCGCTATCCATTTAGGTATATTTACCTAAGATTGTTCCTATATTGTAACTTTTCAGTCTGATTAGATCGTAAAGGAAATAATTTTATTATCTACATGTTTTTTTTTAAGTTTATAAATTGAAGTGTATTGAAATGCCGGTATTCCAAATTACCTGCACCTTAACGAAATCGATAATTCCTGTCATTTTTCATTTAGAATTTAGACCAAAGTTTCAGCTACTTTTTGTTTTTTTATTATTACTGACAGTTTGAAATATAAAAGTTTATTAGTTTCCCTATGATATTATGCAGTTTTGCTTGTTCCCATCCTCTGCCGTAATTTTTTATTCGTCATAAACAAACTGGTATTCCAAATATGCTGCACTTCCTCTACTCAATCTTCCTAAAATTTGTCAGATACTCTTTTTATATTAATAGGAATCAGGGCATGAGCGAAGTAAAAAAAAATTGTAATATTTTAATTTCAACCCTACAATATGAAACACCCTAACTCGCAGTCACCTGTGAAATATCTTCGCCAGGGAAGCTTGACAGACACACTCGCGGATACGGAAACGACGGAGTGTCAGATTTTTTGAGAGATTTTCTCTCCCGCGACCCAGGAGACTCTCGGTCGTTCCGTTTGGTCCGCGACGAGGGGCGTTTAATTTTTCGCGCACCCCGGGATCGTTTATCGCGGCGGCTCGATCCCCTCGGCCAGGCAGCTGGTACCGAACACGTCGATATCAACGATCGACCCGGCGAAAGCAACAGCCTCGCCCCAACAATTATTTCGAGCCGATATTTTCCAGCGGGGGTTGGGACGAGGGGGCAGGGTTCCGCAACGCTGCGGACGGCCCCTCCGCGAGGAGCAGCGTCCCCCGGCCGGGCGTTTGTTCTCATTCCTGAGTTTATGTCCGCACGACGCGCTCCTCCCTCTCTCTCTCTCTCTCTCTCTCTCTCTCCTCTCTCTCTCTCTCCCTCCCTCGCGCAACCCCGGTCGCATCAGTAAGGTTAAGAGATTTACGTTGCACACGTGCACCAACAGTGCATCCGCGGCCGCACGTTTCTCGTGCATCCCGCGTAACGAGACAACGAAACTCTTTATAAGGCACGGAATGCCGTTTTAATTTTTCACCGTGCCCGACGGCCGCGCGGCGATATTCCGCCGTCGTGTTAAGAATATGATATTAGAGTTAAGGGGACGACCCGGGCGGTTAAATATCCGACGACACGCCGCCGACGGGGGAGAAGTGCTCCCCCGCGTTGTTTATGGTGATCTTCGATTCGGAATAATCCTCGTTTCGATGCCCGTTCGGCGGGGAAATTAAATTTGTAAGTAGTAGGGTAGACCGGGGTGGATTGTAACGAAAAAGTTCGCGGAGATTTTCTCAATCGGGAAATAATTTTAGTGTAGGTGCGTGGCAAAATCTTGGAAAACATTCTGAAACAAACTCCTGATTGTAACGCGATTCTTGTTTGCTGCACAAATTCGGTTCAAGGGGGTGTAATCGACCCCTGGGAATCCGGTTATTTGCCGATTTTGTGTTGTAACTCGTGAGCTGTAAAATAACTTTTGCTCGCCAAGTGGTAGATCTGATTAAAAGAAGTAACTTTTGCCTGGAAACTTTTTTTATATTTGTTACAGTTCGCGAGTTATAACCAGGGACTTAATACCGGTATAATGCTCATACCGGTATTTCGCCAATACAGCTATACCGAAACCGATATCATACCGAAAAAGATAAATACCGAAACCGATATCATACCGAAAAACATAAATACCGAAAACAATCGGTTTTCGGAATTACCGGTAACCGAAATAAATACCGGTATTTTTTCGGTATTCTTCTCGGTGAATACCGAAACCTACCATGTTACTGAAAAGAATACCGAAAAAATACCGGTACTTATTTCGGTTACCGGTAACCTTTTGTTTTCGGTATTTATCTATTTCGGTATGATATCGGTTTCGGTATAGCTGTATTGGCGAAATACCGGTATGAGCGTTATATCGGTATTAAGTCTCAGACGAAAATACAACCGAAAAATACCGGTATAATACCGGTATTTTACGTACCGGTAGGAGTCCCTGGTTATAACACGAAATCGGAGAATAGCCGAATTTTCAGGGGTTAATTTCGCCCCCTTCGAGTAGGGTTTATACAAAAACCGACTTTTGGAAAAACCGGTTTTCGAATTCCACTATTTCCAAAAAACCGGTTAAACCGGTTTTCGAATTTTCACAAAAAATATAGTTAAAATAGTAAGTAAATATTTGTACTTATTTTAAAAAATCTCAGTTTCCTTAATATTATGGAATTAGGAAAATATAACAAAATAAAATATACTCTATCTATAAAAAACCAAATAAAAAAAAATATAATAATTAAAGCCCGTACAAAATATAAATATTTTAAAAGGTGTTACCAAATTATATATCTTTATTCCTTTAGTATTTTTTTTTTTTTGAGAATATGATTAGTTTTACAGTAAACTGTTACCTACTACATAGTTTTCAATTAAATAATTACTTCATTTCTGCATATTAATTCTAGTATTTATATAAAACCGGTTTTTTTAATTTAAAACCGGTTCTCGAATTTTACAAATTTATAAATAAAACCGGTTTTTAAACCCGGTTTTTTAAAACCGACAAACCCTACCTTCGAGTGAATTTGGGCAGCAAACAAAAATTGCGGTGCAATCAGGGGGAAATCCCCTGCATGTTGACAAAGTTTCAGAATTTTTGGAATTTCCGGCTTCGGGATCTTTCCTTGTCAGACATCTTCGCCGCAAATTTCGGCAACACTCAGGGTTTTTTTCTCAGTGAATACAATGAATAACAGTGTCAAACTTCTTTTTCATTTATCACGCTACTTATAGTGTATACGGAACAATCTTTTAAATACACTTTTAATTGTGTTTCTTCAATGTTATCTGGAGCTAAAAATCGCGCCTTTGAAAAGAAATAACTACCTGGCGGGTGTGATTACAGGAACGACCCCTTAAACAAATCTGAAGCTTCGTTGCAATGTGCCCCAGTCCGGGGTAAAAAGTAACACTGTGTGGGATAAATTGTAACACGTCTGTTTTATTTATTCAAATACAAATATGAACACGAATAAACATTTCTAAAAAATATAAATGAAAACACAGATCATTATTAAACATTTGATATACAATGAGTTAAACAATCATTACTCATTCATCTTTTTCCGGTGTGCCAGCAAGCAGCGTGTTTGCTTTATCACCATTTAGAGCGGAGTAAGTTGTAACGTGTTACATTTTGTCCCAAGCAGTTTGTTACAATTTGCCCCGAGCTTGAATTTTTGCGTTTTATCTCGGCAAACGAGAAACTAAACATCAAATTACTAAAATGCGCACACGTTATAATAAACAATTCAAACGGTTTCTAATGGCGGTTAAATAAAAATGCTGAGACAAAATTCACTTACGTGCTCTGCGTGCTATAGTTCTGGGCTATAACCACAAAATGAATACATAACGCTTGTTTCGTGTCACTAAAACCGACGGTGCTAATATCGTTCAGAAGATTTTACTTGCGTAACAATTTACTCCGTGTTACAAATAGAAATAAATTGCGAGAGTCAAGTATTTAATGCAGGAGGTGCGAACGTGCAGTTGGATGAATATTGGTTATATTTCTGTTAAGGGGTTACACCACTGTAGAATTTTCAAAAAATGAAAAAAAATTTTTTTTGTTTAAAAGGTGTTTTAGGGTCTCAAAAATAATATACCAAAAGATGGAGCGCGGCAAAAATGTCTAAATGTCCAAATTTTCAATTCTACCACAACGCTCTCTTGTATGCCCCGAGCGCATTTTGTTCTCACTGCGCGCGCTATAGATTTGTTTTGGTGTACGGAAGAAACAATAATGTGGGAATATGTATCTGGGTTCGGATCTCTACTGCGTCAAGTCGGGCACCGAGGCATAGACACCTCGGGCCCTTCGCGATATGCGTCGCCGTCTTGATGACAGCATTTGTTTAGATAAGGACGCCGGGTCCTTAGCGCGTCTCTCGCCGTCGACAGATCGAGAGCGTTAGTAAAGTGAGGATCGACCGTTGAAAAGAACGCTTTGCTTTCGTGTATAAGATTTGTAATATTCGAAGAATAGTTCACAGTGATAATTGCAATTGATTTTCACCATGAGTGATGATAAAACGGGTCGTTATAAAAAAGGATCCAAATCTGACAGTGCATTCAGCAAGAAACCACAAGTGTCACGCAGACGACCGTTGAATCGACATGAAATGGAAGCGCCTGAGGATTTAAATGTCAGCGCATCGGCAAAGAAATTGAACCAGCGTGATTTTTACGATATTGAAGTGGACTCTACTTTTGGCTATCGTCTCTTAAATTTTGTAGCAGTTTTTGCCGCTATTTCGAATGTCGTTGTTTGTAAAGTGTGCCATTCGGAAGTGCAGTTCACTGAAACTAGCAAACGAGGTTTGGGATTTAAAATAGTTGTGTCCTGTGATAAGTGTGAAAAAATAGAAATACCAAGTTGCCCATATGTTAAGAATGCCTACGAAATTAACCGCAGAATTGTGTTTGCCACGCGATTGCTTGGAATTGGTTTACGCGGAATAACAAAGTTTTGTGCGTTTATGGAACTGCCCCGCCCGATCTTTCAATCTTTTTATGATAAGATCGTTAAAAACATTGCTAGTGCAACAGAAGTTGTTTGTAAGAAGAGTATTTCGAATGCAGCGAAAGAAGAAAAAACCATTTCTGCTGAAAAAGGAGACAAAAATGGAATCACGATATCGGGCGACGGATCTTGGCGAAAACGTGGATTTTCATCTTTGTATGGCTTGGTTTCTCTTATTGGTTGGCACACTGGCAAAGTTATAGATGTCATCGTAAAATCAAAATATTGTAAATCGTGTGAATATTGGAAGAAAAAAGAAGAAACAGAAGAATATGCGGAATGGTCAGAAAATCATGTAAGCGAATGCCAAGCAAACCACGAAGGATCGGCTGGAAAAATGGAAATCGACGCAGTTGTTGAAATGTTTCGGCGCTCTGAAACCTTACATGACGCGAAGTACTCAAGTTATATTGGCGACGGTGATTCGAAAACCTTTAAAGGTATTACAGATGCTACACCTTACAAAAATATTATAGTTCAGAAAAAGGAATGCATAGATCATGTTCAAAAACGAATGGGCACCCGTCTCCGTAATTTGAAAAAAGCGACAAAAGGACTTGGAGGAAAAGGAAAATTGACAGGCAAGCTTATCGACGAACTTTCAACATATTACGGATTAGCTATACGGAGAAATTGTGATTCGATTGAAAAGATGAAGAACGCTATATGGGCTACACTGTATCACAAATTATCTACAGATAATAACCCGCAACACGACAAGTGCCCAATTGGAGAATATTCATGGTGCACTTGGCAAAAAGCGAAAGCGACGAACAGTTTGGGCGATTATAAACACCAAAAACCTATGCAGAAACAAGTTTTCGAAGCTATAAAGCCAGTGTACATAGAGTTGAGTAAGGACGATCTTCTCACTCGTTGCATCGGCGGATTTACACAGAATAGCAACGAGAGTTTCAACTCGACCGTATGGGCGATGGCTCCAAAATCCATATCTAGTGGAAAAATAGTATTAGATATTGCCACAAATATTGCTACGTGTGTATTTAATGACGGATTTTCCTCAATTTTGCACATAATCGACACTATGGGCATGACAATTGGCCCAAACAGCTACAATCTGTGCATGGAGGTGGACGCGGAACGCATCAAAAGAGCAGAACTATCGTTGAGTGAAGGCGCAAGAGAGGCTCGAATCGATTTGAAAACCTTAAGAAAGGAAAAAGAGGAGGAGGATGTTAATCTAGAAGGCCAATTGTATGGTGCAGGCATCGCAGATTAAAGGTATATAAGAATATAATATGATTTTACAGTACTTAAAACTTTAAACGCGTTTTTCTCGAAACCACTTTTTTTTAACTGGCCGGAAACATAACTCGAACAAATCTTCACCGATCGATCTGAAAATTTTACAGTTATATTCAAAATTGCTTTCTCCAGCGACGTACGTAGGATTTTTGTTTTATATTTCATACTTTTTTTTTTATAACCAATTCTGTGACGATTTTTTCATGAAATTTTAAACTTTTTTTTAAAAAGTGCACCATTTCGCGAAAAATCAATATATCGAAAAAATCCTACGTACGTCTATTGCTGTTGTTCTATAGAATCGAAAAAACTTTGGTTTTTTGTTCTAGGTCAAAAATTGCGGGAGTTAGGTTTCCGGCCAAGGACCCTTTACAAAAAACAGGCATCGACGGAGAAATGCTGCGCAGCCACCATTTTGTCATGAACGACGTTGAAAAAAATATTTTTTGTACTTCATTACTAGAATTATAAATCCCATTTTTCAGAATTTCGATTGATCTCTTTATTGCGCCAAAAAAAATTCCCGAAATATGCCTTTTTTTTTCGTGCGCTACAGTGGTTTAACCCCTTAAGGGTGGAATCCTATTTTACGGGCTGAAAATATAGCAAAATTTAGGAATTTTCTTTTAACAAACTAGCATTTCGATGCGTCTGAAATTTGCACCATGTTTTTATGCATCCTCGAAGAACTTGCAGTTTTTTTCTTACTCATTTTTAAAAATAAATATAGGAGTTATGCATCACCAACGGACGACGAATATTTACGCGGCGCGATGGTCGAGCGCGCATAACTACTACATTTATGGTTAAAAATTAATAAAAAAAAACCTACAGCTTCTGTCAAAGATGCATCACAAAATGGTCAAAATTTCAGACGAATCGAAACGCTGGATTCTTGAAAAAAAAATCCCAAATTTTGCTATGTTTTCAGCCGAAAGAATGGGGCTCTCCCCTTAAAAAGTTAGGTTACTCTAGAATTTTTAAAAAATGGATTTTTCTTGTTTGGGGCTTAAACAATAGTTTAAAGTGTTAAAACATTATGTAGAAGGTCCCAGTGTTCACAATTTTTTTTTCTGGAGATACAGAGCCCAAAGCGACATCGCAAATTACGTTTTCAAACTTTAAACACGTTTTTCTCAGAACCGTGTTTTTCAAAACGGTGTGCAGGATTGCTCGAGTTCTATTTGATCAATCGCTTTGAAAATTTACAGTTATTCTTGCTATTACACGTATTAAGCATTGACGATCCGTTTTTTTTTAAATTTTCTAATTGTTTTGCGAAACATAAACAATAAATTTTTCGTCGAAATTCGAACCCTAAATTTGAAATACCGCCATTTTGTTAATTTTTACAAACATCGAAATGTTTGATCGTCAATACTTAGGAATTTATCACAATTAATGAAATCTTTTCTGTTTTTGCTGCAAGTAATAGCCGTTTTGCCGGAATCCTGCACACCAGTTGGAAATTAAAAAAAAAAGGTGTTCCGGAAAATGGCGTCGTACCAACTTACTTATAAACATTTTTTAAATATTGCAACGGTTTTTTTGAATACTTATTATACTTAAATAAAGTACAAAGTTTCGTACTAATCGGTTGTTTACTTTTTTTTTTACTGCCACTTACAAATTGCCTAAGTAGTTTTCCGCATCGCTACAGTAACCCTAGTAGCATTTTTGGTTGGCCAACGGTTGCCAACAGTTGGGAATTAGTTGGGATATAGTTAGTGTTTGTGCCTACAAATTCCCAACACAGGGCCTACGGCAAAAAAGTTACGACAGTTTGCCAACGACTATTCAATATTGGGCCTACAATTGTTATGGTTGGTTAATTAACAAAAAGTTACGACAGTTTGCCAACGAATATTCAATGTTGGGCCTACAATTGTTATGGTTGCTAATTAACAAAAAGTTACGACAGTTTGCCAACGAATATTCAATGTTGGGCCTACAATTATTATGGTTGGTTAATTAACAAAAAGTTACGACAGTTTGCCTACGAATATCCAATGTTGGGCCTACAATTACTATGGTTGGTTAATTAACAAAAAATTTACAACGATGATTAAATGTCGTCTTACAAACGTCAGAAAATTGGCTACATCAAAAAACCTGTTGTGATTTTTCTTTTCTTATTTATAAATACGTAATGAGGACGTCTGTCTTAAGACAAATGTGAAATTTTAAGGAATGAGTCTAAAGGTTGGATGATGATATTTTGTAGAATATTTCGCGTCACTGCACAGTTTTCATAAACAATTAATACTAGTTATGTAACTAGAAATTATAAGTGTTCACAAGGAAGTGTGTTGGTCAGCTGCGAACAGCGGTTGCTTTGTAATAGGTTTTTTACATTACATAATTTTCCTATTCTAGAATCACTATCAACAATAGATATAGACACAAATAGTAGCCAACCCCATCGAACAAGCGTAAACACTGCAAGTGCACGAGACTGATTCAATACGCTAGGTAAAGATTATTAGGTTAATCAGGGACTAGGCTTAAGAGAGTATATTTTGTCTAAGTACATTGATATATTAAGACTACTTATATATATTATGTACATACTGTTATTTTCTTAATAAAGTTTATTTATAAAAAAAAAAAAAAAGGTTGCTTTGTAAGCGGAAAGTTTGGGTTCGATTCTCCTCACCGCGAATTTTTTTTTTTTTTTTTTCCTAAACCAGACCTGAAGAAGACGTATTTACGACGTCTTTTGAAGTTCTTTAAGACGCCTTCTGGACGTTTTTAAGACGTCTTTTGGAAAGAAGCCTTCAGTTGGGCCCAGTTGGGCCTATGGAAAGAAACCTTCGGTTGGGCCTTCGTGTTAAGTGACGTTGGGCCTACGTTGGTTACAATCGTTGGCCCATTTAAAAATAGCGCGACACTTCAGCAGTTGGCCAACGGATAACACGTCATTGGCCCAACAAATAAATGCTACTAGGGAACCTAACCGCTTAACATTTAAAATAAACCCGAAACGTGCTGAAGCCACCATTCACGTTGCACTCAGCACGCACGCAGTATGAGTACCTACGTGAAAATGATTTCGAGCGGAGTGCGGCTCAACATAAAATTACCACTGCGTAGGTATACACCGAAGAATGTTCCGCAACATTGTATCCGCAAATTTATCCCGCACCCCATCGAATATCCGATAAGGATTTCTCGCGAACATGCCGGCTGAAGCGCAGCGCAGCTCTCCTTCCCATACGTCCTCCGTCGTTTCTCAGGATCGTCCATTCGAAAGAGCCGTAAAGCCTTTTCGGACCCTCGAGTCGGTGCCCGGCCGGCCGGGTGTACCGCGTCGCAAGAGTTTCATACGACGATTGATATTTAATATTTCGTCCGCGGGAACGGCCGGGGCCCTCGGCCATTCCCACGGGAACGACTTGTTAGCGCGCAGTCCTGTTCCCCACTTCGATCGTTCGCTACGAGCCCTCCTCTGCTCCTTATTTACATGTTACCGCGCACGACCGCAAGACCCAACATGCGCCGCGGAACATTTCCGTGGCTGTGCAAAGAAGAGCCAGTGATTCGCCGTGCCATAAATTCGACGAGCATGAAGAAGAAGAAGAAGAAGAGGAAGAAGAAGAGGAGGAAGCAGGGGCGGGCAGATGAGCTGTGAAGAAGGAAAGAACGCGCAACTTCTTCCCCGCGGTGTTCCTTTTTCCCTCCGTCTTCATCTTCTTCTTCAGCTCCTCCTTTTGTCTTCGTCCTCCTCCGTTTCTCGCGCCCTCGCCCGCCGCTCTTCCTCCTCCTCCTCCTCCTCCTCCTCCTCTTCGTCCGCCCCTCCGCGCGCTGTTGCATTATGCATGCGAGCGAACCTTCGTAATTTCACGTATCAGATCCAGTGTCACGTTAGCTTAAAATCAATGCTGCCCATTCTGCCCCTTTCCGTTCGCCCCCTGTGAACCTCTCCCGGCATCTGATGTAAGTCAAGGGCATTCCTCGAGGAACTTTACTGCCACGTTCATTCCCATTCTACCGGCCGTCTAACCGGACGACGATAGGATCTACCGTGCAGATCGGAGCTGATGGTCCTGTTACCTCGGCTGCGTTTCCATCTCCTCCGCCCCGGAATCACCAAACTGTCCCGCGAGCTGCGACCGCCGGATTTTCGCCGTTGCCGGCTCGCGCGCGTGGGACGGAAGAAATGGGAAATTAAGCCCCGGAATGTTCCAAGGCAAACGCTCGACGGAGCGAGATCCGGAGGATCGGGGTGACGAGCGAAGAAGAGTTTGTCCGAAAGGCAGCAAACGCGTTGCAGTTAATTATTACGGACGAAGAACGACGAACTGTGTTACGGTTATGTTCCTCAGAACCTGGGGATGCTATAGAAAAGAAGGAAGCAACGAAACACCACTTCAAAATCGGTCGCACGAACGCTGGAAAATCTTCAGAAGAGTGGGACGTGATGAGGATGGAGCAGACAGACGCTCGGCACTAGAGCTCTTACTTTTTGACCCGTCGGGTACCCGGGTACCCGGACATTACCCGGGATAACTTCAAGCAATTGAATGTAGTATTGTCTGTGATTGTCTGTGGTATAGTCTGATGTTAGCCAAAAATGATCGAACAATACCACATTCAATGGCTTGAAGTTGTTTCGGGTAGACGGGTACCCGACGGGTCAAAAAGTAAGAGCTCTACTCGGCACGCTGCGCCAGGAGAAAAATCAATCCCGGTTGCGTAATTGATTGAGGATGCATCCCGCGCGTCTTCTGCGTATAATAATAACGACTGTCCGTCCCCCGTTCCTCAGGGGGGCCCGCTGTTTCGCCATGATGAGTCCGCTGGTAGCGCGAGGTATCTGGTCGTTCGTGTAAAGGCAGCCAATCACGGCACGGGCGGCGAGCAACCGGGGCCTCACCGTGTTGTATATCGTCGTTTTGCCACGTCTGCCAGCAGTCTAGACTCTCGCCGAGGTCTCCTCGAGTCCGGTCGCGACGTCACCGAGCGAATTCACCTTTAGGGCGGCGATAAACGTCCCCGTCTCGGCCGTGTTTTGTAACCGCGGCTGCGCCAGGTAGCAGACCAGCCTGATTGCTTCCCCTGCGAACACACACCGACCGATCTTCTCTCGCGTGTTCGCAGCCTGCCCTGGCCCGATACCGAATCGTTCCTTCTGCCTGCCTCCTCCTCTCTGTTCTCTCCTCTTCGTCCGTGCCAGCGACTCGAACGGGTTGCTCGTCGAGGTGCCATTCTCTGCAGTTAAACCCCCCCCCCCCCCGTGATCGTATTGCAAACTCTTCTTCCGATGGTGTCAATTTTCGCTTCTATTTTGATAGGCAGAGGCACGCCTGAACTCGTGTCCCGCGCGTCTTGAGGAGACTCGAGTGGAGAACTAATTGGATTCTAGGTACATGGCTCGTCGTTGGTGTTGCGTATGGGAGCTTGATGAGTTTTGTTTATCGATTGTGGTGAAGATGGTCTTCCGAGCTGCGCGAACCCACCCTGAAGCCACTGACAAAAGACAAAGTTGGGGATTTTTTTGTTCGTACAAACAAAAATATACCGTTAAGGAACTAGTTTCTGATCAGTTTAGAAGGTCTCCCGCTTTAATATTTATTTTTAACCTAATAAAATATTAAACCATAGACTTTTTTTATACTAAAAGTTGAATTAATGTTTAAACTTCAAGGAAAAATTTTAAAAAGTTGAAAATAAATATATAATTTAAATACTTATAAGGTATGGAATAATAAGGTGACTAGGAACTAGTTTTTAATCATCTAAAACTAACAATACTAACTGCTTTCATAGACAACATATATATTTTTGAATTATCAATTTTTATGTTAGTAATTATTTCAAACAATTATTTATTGACATAAACTCCAAAGAACGGTTTATTTCATGAACTGATAAAAAATTAGTGCCTGATCAAGAACTAGTTCCTTAACGGTAGGGCTCCGATTTTTTATACAGTTTTGAAAGAATCTTTATTTTGGTAGAAATTTTTTTTTTTATGATAAATTGTACAAAATGGCGGCAACTGGAATATAGTATCATCCGTGTAGCGTATGATTTTCTGAAAGTTCGAATTATTTTGGAAGTTGTAGCAGTTTGAAGAATTGACTTTAATTTTTTACACAAAAGTTTGCACGGAAATGCTTCTAAAGAATCGAATGATTGAAATATCAAGAAAATCCTACGCTACATGGAAGATAATATATTCCAGATTTATATGTGTTTTTTGTATTTTCTTCTCGGATGATCCAGTCATTCCCGGGAGGGTGGGCCAGTTTTTTTGCAGTGCTTCGGGAAGCCATTTTGTTCTCCAGCTTTTTTGTATAATTTTAAAAAAAAATTCTATGAAAATAAAGATTGCTTTAAAACTATATAAAAAATAGAAGCTCCATATTTTTATTTATACGAACAATAAAATCACTAACTTTGTCTTTTCTTAGTGGCTTCAGGGTGGAGTCCCCCCTTTAGGGGTACAGGACTATTGAACGACTAAAATTGAAGGGTTCTTTTGGGTTGGATTGCTTAGGTACCAAATAATCACGTAATTTAAACAACTATTGTAAACAAAAAAATTGCCAGAATGTTGAGAAATATTGAAGCTATTTAACGCTAAATATAGTCCGAGGTGAACCAATCATCTAAAAGCAAAATGCTTCAGGATGAGTAATTTCTACACAAAAATCTGCAGTGTGGAATTTTTACTGGCGAATTTGAGTAAAAATTGTGAAAGTTACTCACGAGTCAATTTTTTCTCTCCATATTTTTACGGAAAAAATCGTCTTTAATTGGTTATAAAATGTTTTACAAGCATCCAATGTTGATGCGAAAGCTCCGCACTGTAGAGGAAGGAATTCTACACCTCCAGTTAAAATTTCAAGCGAAAATATTCACTCGTTCAAAAGCTACGATGTACACGGTGTTTCAAAATGTGCACTCGGTGCACTCCGTTATGTGCGGCGCTATAATTCCCGCAATTATTCGAATTTCCTCATGAAACTTCGCTACGAAAGTTCACAAAGGGCGGCACTTTCAGAATTAATAATAATAAAAAAATCGATCTTTCAAGATTTTACGCCTCCATTTCCTATTGTTCCGCCTTTTACTACACAACTACCTTCCATCTGAAATTTTTTAATATTGATTATATATATTAATTTTGTTGATAATAATTGGCATAACTTTTTTAACTTTATTTGAACGAAAATTTTTAGGTTATATTCAAGATCGGAAGGGTCCCAATAAGGTGAGGGTATTAGGACTTTACAATCTTTTAGAGATGCAATTAAATTATTAAATAAGGAATTTTTTTACATTGATAAGATAAATTTATATCTATATTATTTTAGAGTTGTAATAATTTTATTGTTGCCTATAACATTATGATTAATTTATCCATTTCATTTAAATGGATAAAAATTTCTAACGGCCCTCAAGCATGCAGTGACATTATTTTCTGTTAATCATCAATAGCAATTAATTCTTAACATTTACTCTTGTCATTTTTCAACTTCACAAATATAACGTTAGTTCTTACTCTTGATTACGTTATTTAACTATCTCCATCTATTTTCCGTATACACTGTTACTGTTAATTTTAAGCAGCTTTAAATGGCAAGGTTAACAACAGCTGACAGCTGAACCTCGCCTTTTGCACTCCTCTACTGCTATGTGCTATCAAGTCTTAACAATTCTTTTCTTTTTCTTCTTTCTCTTTCTCGTTCTCTCATATATTTTTCCATGCAAAGTGCACTGTGCAATAAAGAATTATTATTATTATTATTATTACTTCAATAGTCTGGCACCCCCTTAAAATGCTTTCGATTTTACACTCGGTACAGGAATCGCGAGAGGACCAATAATAATGAGTCTATCGCCTCCATTTTATCCGAGCTAATCGTAACCATTAAGTTTCCCTTCTAAGTATTCCTGTACGCACAACACCCCGTCTTCCCCGATTCCTCTCGCCCTCTCGATTAAACTTCCAGCCGATTCCAAGTACCACCGAAACTGGTATAAAAACTGTTTTGCTTTTTGTGCTCTTAGTGGACTGTTATGTTTTGTTCTGTTTTTTATGTATATTTTATGTTTTTTTATATTATGTTTTATGTTATATTTTATGTTTTTTTTCATGAACTATGTACTACTGCATTTCTGTGTTCAAAATTTTGTACTCTAAAGGGTTCTCCCGTAAATACAATAATAATAATAATAATAAAAATAATAATAAAAAACCAGCTTATCTAACTTTTTGTTCGTCATCGCGACGGGGCCCGCACGATACTCTCTCGAACCCCTTCTCACGGCCGACCAAGTGGTAACGAAAAAGAGAAAGAGTCCTTCGCGTAAGAAAGCTACCTGTGACGCTCGAATCGTTCGACGCCAGGCTTCCAAGTGAGGAGGAAAAGATAAACAAGACTTGTTTCTGGGAGAGGAAAGAGTTCTCGTGGGGACGTCCAGGTGAAATCGAGAGCGTTTCCTGGGTCCGGGTGAGGTCGATCTGGAAATCCGTCCCGGCCAGCCGTTCCCCCGCGCGATATTTTCCTGGACCCTCTTTGTCTCGACGGCTTGGCCCCTTCGTCCCCCTGCTGCGGCAGGGGAGGCCGGGCGAGGGGGCCGGAGGGGCCGCGGAGGGACGAGGCGAAGCGTAAGAAGAGGAGAGAGGACGCCAGAGTATCTTGCAAACGGCGGTGCATGCAGCCTCCCAGCTGCACCCGCGATGCACCTGCCTCCCTTCATTCTGCAGCAGCCTGCCTCTCCGCGGAGAGACTTTCCGAGAAACCCAACCACTCTCGCACCGTTTTTCATCAATTGTTCTTGCCAGCACATTCATGCATCCTCTCCCTTCGCCGTGCCACCGCGTTCCCGTCTTCGACGTCTTTTACCGCGCACCCAAACCGCCACCCTCTTTATCTGCCTCCTCCGCCCTCTCTCTATCCCGCTTTCTCACGCCTCCCGCTCGCCCTCCCGCCTCTTTCCCTTTCATTTTCTTCCCCGTGACACGCGATTCCTGATCCACGGTGCCGCGCCGCCTGAATGCCGGGGCAGCGCGTTTCAAGCTTGAAACGGGGGACGGAGCGGCGAGGTCGGGGTTTAAGCGAGACTAAGTCCATGCAGCGACGTGGAAGATAGGAGATATCTTTGAGCGGAAGAAGGTACGGCGTATCGGCGCCACGGTAGGTGAGGACCGAGTGCCTCTGAGACTTGCACAGTGGAGGATTTGTTTGACAGCGGTGAGGTTTAAGTTCTAGGGTAATATAATAATACATTAGACAGGAGAGAAGTCTCTCGAGGAAGTCGACTTTAACCTTCCGTGATTTGAGATTCTGTGATCCACCGAATGAATTTTCTAGCCTCCAGTTGGCTACCCGGACCAGTCGCCTGGATCGAGAGGCACCCCTCGTGGACGCGACCAGCGCAAGAGCTTGGACATCTGGAAGCCGCGTCTGGCGCGAAGGAGAGCGGAACAACGGGGGTGGAAAAGGCGAGGCGATGGTAATTCTCGCGGCGACAGGTCAACGGCGCTTACCAGCGGGAACCAGTTGGAACGAGAGCACGGGCGCGCAATTCCTCGGGCGCGTAACGAACGTGGGCTTCGCCGCGTGAAGCGTGGAACTGGCGTCCAGATATTACCGCTGTGCATTGAGGACGCCAGGCAGCGTTACAAGCCGCGGGTTTCTCCGTCAAGGAGGGCACACACGAGACGCACGGAGAAACGGACCCTCCCGGCTCGGAGATCCTGAATGGTAATGATTATAGCAAATTGCTCTTGCTTGGCTTGGGGGTGCCTAATAGCCACTCAGTGGGGCTGTTGAAATCGTGCACCCCTTCGTTCAACCTTTGATCCCCCCGCCCGAGTCAAGCCCTTCAAATCTTCATTGTTTCTACCCTGTTTCAAGCGCGGGTGGACCCCAGCCGCTGCCCGTACCCTCCTTGCCAACCCGAACTCGATGCTCCCGATATGTGGTCCCGACTGGCTGGCTCCGCCTGGCGTGCTTGTCTGCATGCACTTCCTTCTTGCCCCTACGCCACGCTCCCGGTTTGTCTGTTCGTCAGCCTCTCCCTTGTCTGTCTCTCTCCCTTCATGCGAAGGGGCTGACGTTCCCGCGCGCCCACAGACGCGGAGAGGAAAGGCCCCCGTTAATCTTCTTGACTCGTCGCCGCCGCGGCTGATCGTCGGCGTAGCCCCGGCTTAATTAGCCCCTCCCCCGCGCCCAGCCGCGGCTTCCCGGAGGATCGGTTTTTCAGGGCGGTCTCGCCGGGAACGCGGGTAAGAGTCGGTGCCGCGGCGATTAAAATAGATTCCCTGTAACCGTACCGCCGGCGGTACCGCGGCGGAGTTTCGAGGGTGAGCTTCTTCGCGAGCTTCTGGCGCCGATTATGCCCTCGAGCCACGGTTCTGGAGCACCCTGCGCGAGTCTCGCGGCATCCGCCGGATCGAGCCCAACCCAGAGTTACTCTCTGGCCAGGCCAGACTTCCGCGCAGCGGCTGCTCTGGATAGGTAAAGCTTCCTCGGCTCCCTCGGTAAAAGGGATTCGGGAACAGTGTCCACGCTGGGGTGGCCCTTATTTACGCGTGTCGGAATCTTTTTTTTGTATTTCCTTGCTCTCACCACCTGGTCCATTTGATAAAACCACCACGGGGCCAAAAATATCCCCTGAAAAAGTTTATCGCGATCGGACAACAGGAAAGGGTGCCGACCAGGCCTCAAGGTTTAGAACTCGTCGACAGTTTGAATTTGAAGAATTTCTCAAAAATAGTAAGCCCTATCGAAATTTTGTTCAAATAATATTAAAAGAGCATTCAATTTTCTACAATTACTGTATATATAAGTTCTCCGTGCTTCCAACCAGTTTTTAGATACTAGCGTTTGAATATAAAGAGGTCAGCACTTCGCGCGGCCCACGTGACGTGTTGTCTATGCGGGCCTAGTCCACGTCTTTCTTAAGTGAAAGTGGTGTATTAAAAGTATCAGCAGACCTAGCGCAGGGATTAATCACGCGGATTTTATCCCAGAACATTGCCAATACATTCTCAACACCCCGTACGTTAACAAAATCCCGAGAAGCATGCTGCCGAAGCGCCCAGTCTCCCGTGCAACCCCCGAATCGCCGCGCTCGAGCACCTTCAGCCGCGACTCGGTCTCGTTACTCTGGCCCCGTGGCGTGCACGCGCGCGCGCAGGTGATTCGAGTGCACAGCTAGTCGGAGGAGAGGCGAGCATGCGAGGGAAGGACAGGGAGGGGGCCGCCCGGTGACCCAAGTGACTGACGCGGTGCCGTGAGTGAGTCTTCCGGGGCTGGCACGGTGGAATGGCCTTTTCGAGTTCGCCGGGAAGAGCGGGCCGGTCGGCCCGACGCGACGCGGTGTAGCCGGTGGCCAGAGGCGGTGGAAACGGCAGAAGGGGAGGAAGAGCGCGGGGAAGGATCTCGCAGGGGAGAGACCGGGCGACTCTGCCTCCGGGGGCCATGGTCCTTGCCTGCCCACGCCGTGGCCCATCTATCCACGTCCAACCTGGCCACCTGCGCAACTTGACAGCCGGGCTCTAACGATGCGCATACGTAGGATCCTTCTAGAGACGTGTCCTCGCGGCCTGCGCCCGTGGATCGATGGATTCGCGGGAAGAACGTAGCAGTGATGAGACAGCCGGCCGTGCGATCCCTCGGTCCACGGCGTTCGATCCATGCGCCAGCCTCGACCTACGCTCTCTCTCGCTAATCTCCGCGCGCTACGGCGGAGCCGGGACTGATGGGTAGAAACGTGGTGTCTAGAAGTCTTGCTGGGGCTAGAGGTGACCCAGTTGAGACGGTGACGTTCCTGCCTCGGGAGGTGTGAATGAATTTCCCTTGGGCGCCTCTATGATCAATGCCATCGCGAAGCGGTTATTGCGTCCTACTCGCGGATGATAGAACAGAGGCGTGAAAGAGCGGGAAGGTACCGCGGCGCCTCGTCGCTGTAGAGACCTAGCCACGGCCCGGCTTTACAATTAGAATCCGATGCACACCTTGACGAATTCGCGGAGCCACTATCGCGGTGGGACGAAGATGGTGCCGAAGGAAGATGCGCCAGGCGGATCCCTACGGTTCGTGAATCCGATTCCTCCGTCCAGCGGAAGAACGGAATGGCGTTTGCCTCACGACCCCGCGTGATTTACGACTTGTTTATGCCCCGCGCCCTGGCCGGCCGGGTCATTTGTTACGATCGGCCGATCTGTATTTAAAACAACCAGAGTGGAGGCGGTTTTTCGCGGGTTGCGCGCGGCCGCCGTGGCTAGATCTTGCCCATTATTTCACGGTCGTGGTTATTGTGGCGCGGATACGCGGTGTTGGCTGACTATAAATTACGGCTGAATTCTACTATTCATCACCGCGGCGTGCGCTGAACTTAGGACCCCAATTACCCGCATTTTATCTTCGCGGCGGCCATTAATCATCGGCCCCGGCCGAGGATAATGAATGGCTACCTCGATAACAATGCAAACTGTTGTCACAATAAATATGATTTCCCGCGGCGGGCCCAGCCGGCGGGACCACCGGTTTACACGAATCGACGGCGACGCGGCTGCTCCTCAGGCGCATATACGATATTATGCCGATTTCTTTGCGGGGTGCGAGTGTTTGGATAAGGGCGAGGGAACCGTTGGCCCGTCGCAGACTCTCGCTCTCCTGCGCGCGGACGGGATGCATGCCGGCACGGTAGGACTTCATCCAGCTAAACTTAAGGGGACCTTCCGGTCTAGAGCCCCAAAAAATAGGTGATTTTTAGGAATTAATTAAAGGAAAACTACTATATATAATTTAATGGGACTTTTTGCATTGTATTAAGGATGTCTTAAGTTATACAAATATATTTTTTGTTTTATAATTAATTATTGCAGACGGCCCTGGGGAGTCGTTAAAGTCAAGGCGTAAAAAAATTGATCCAAATCGGTGGGACCTGTATCTCCAAAAGTTATTATCCGATTCGACTGAAACTTATTTTATTTTGAAGATTATACTTCTGGCTAGGGGGAGGGGGCTAGAAAAAATTAAAAAAATGACATTTTTTTTAGAAAATAACGACACTTGATGTTTGAAATCACTTTTCCCTGTACTTTTCGTCCTTTCAACGCCTTTGAAAATTATAAATTTTCAATTTTTTGTAATTTTTCTAGCCCCCCCCCTAGCCAGAAGTATATTCTTCAAAATAAAAAAAGGTTCAGTAGAATCGGATAATAACTTTTGGAGATACAGGTCCCACCGTTTTGAGAACACTGTTTCGAGAAAAACGCGTTTAAAGGTTTACGTGAGCGCCGAGTGCCCGGTTGTTGCCCATGCATTTGCCGCTACTCAAATGCCTATAACTTCTGGAATTTTACGAATTTCAACCAATCCTTTTAAACACGTATTCCTAAAAGGTTGAACATTCGAAAAATGAAATAAAAAAAAATCGACTTTTAGACCGGAAGGTCCCTTTAAGGTGTTATACCTAGTCAGGAGGCCGAAAAGAGGCGAATGTTTGTAAATTTTTTTTGGAAAAACAGAAGCATGTATTTTTGCAAAACCTTTTGCGCTTAAAAGAGCAACATTTAAAGAAGATTTGCTAATTTTTTCGTAAAAAAATATTTACGTTTATAATACAATTACAACCGATATCCAAGAAGCCTTTTTAAAAAGTTGTTTTGCAGTGAGCACTGCCATTCGGAACCAGATTATCTAAAATCAAAAAACAAAAAAGATTTCGTTAGTATATTAATGTATCTTTCGACTGGCGGGCGGGAATTTCCGAAATATTAATTTAAAATAAAATGGCGGCTATTTAAAGTTTGAAGTCCTGATTTTCGCGCGAAAAACAGCAGTTTTTCGTTGATAAAATCGAAAAAATACATTGAAAAAAAATGCGAACGACATTCTGTAGATTTTTATATAAAAAATAAGCCCACAAAAGTTTAGAAGGATTGGCGCAGTGGTTGTTGAGATATCTTACTCACCGTTTTTAAAAAGGCTTCTTGGATGTCGTTGTAGTTTTATTATAAACGTAAATATTTGTCTACAAAAAAATTACTAAATGCTCTTGAAATGTTTCTCTTTTAAGTGCAAAAAGTTCCATTAAAATATATGCTTCCGCTTGTTAAAAAAAAATTCACAAACATTCGCCTCTTTTCGGCCGCCTGACTAGGTATAACCCCTTAATTCTTACAACGAAATTTTAGGGATTATTAATTATAATATTGTTATTATTGTTCGTGGGGGAAAAGCCCAGGGCCTTCAAAGCCAGTCTCAGGAATCTGTACTGCACCCTCCCAATTAAACTAATACATTGTTTATGCTTCGGACTCCAAATTACGGAGGCATATTCCACCTGGGGCCTCCCAATATTGCATTAGGGTGGCCCTTATTTTCAACCTGCGATTTCTTTTGCTCTCCCCCCGTAATATGGCTCCATTTCACAAAAAAATAGTCCCCGAAAAAGATTATTGCAATCGGACAAAAGGAAAGGGTGCCGACCAGGCCCTAAAGTTCAGAATTCATCAATCCTTTGAATTTGAAGAATTTCTCAAAAATGGTAAGCCCTATCGAAATTTTGCTCAAATAATATTAAAAGAGCATACAATTTTCTACAATTACTGTGTATATAAGTTTCTCGTGCTTCCAACCAGTTTTTAGATAATAGCGTTTGAATATAGAGAGGTCAGCACTACGCCCGTACAGACAATACGTCACGTGGGCCGCGCGAAGTGCTGACCTCTCTATATTCAAACGCTATTATCTAAAAACTGGTTGGAAGCACGAGAAACTTATATACACAGTAATTGTAGAAAATTGTATGCTCTTTTAATATTATCTGAGCAAAATTTCCATTTTTGAGAAATTCTTCAAATTCAAAGGATTGATGAAAGGATTCAATAAACTTTTCCAGGGGCCATTTTTTTATCAAATGGCACCGTTCTAGGGGGTGAGAGCAAAGAAATAAAAAGAAATTTCGACACGTGTAAATAAGGCCCACCCTAATATTGCAATAAGACATGTCTGCGGTGACGTATAGTTTCCTCCCCTAGCATTAGAATCTCCGAGCATCCAAACTCACCCCCAACAAATTCATTTTAAAAGTCACCCCGCAACCGCGGTTCCTGAAACACCGAGAAACCTGGTCATCCCACCGCGTTTGCAGCGAGCAAGCGCGCAGTTCGATGGATTAATGTCCGCCGCGCGAGCCAGGCTCCCCGTCCACGAGGGTACGGAGGACGCCTTTCCCCGAGATTTCGCGTGAAGCGCTGTTAAAAAACTGAAAGCCACTAAGGTCCGCTACGCCGGGGGATACAATGGGCCCACCCCTGTTCCTTCCTCCCGCTCTCTCTTGGCCAGCGGCCGAAGGTTTTCAGCACCCTAGTGGTCAATTTCCCACTCAGACGGAATCATTAGTCTACGGCCACGGCATCGGGGTGCTCTCGCCGCTCTCCGGTGAAAGCGAGAGAGAGAGAGAGAGAGAGAGAAGGAGGGACAAGTACACTCGATGAGCGGGCACCAGAAACGACCGCGCGCGGCGCTCAAACCAAAACTCGTAATCGGAGATCAGCGAGGGCGATATCCCGCCGCGATCCTTCTAGCCCGCCATCAGCTTTCCGGGGGAGGTCGACTCTCGAGCGGTCCCACACGCCCGGACACTTTCGGGAAGAATCTATGCGCGGCTCTTGGCGTTAATCAATCACTCCACCGACAATGCCTGTCGATCAGTGGAAACTCTAATGCAAGCTTCTGCGAACTCGAGCCACGTTAAGTCACTGTATCAGCTCCAGCGGCGACACCCACGATTCTTCCTTGACTCATCGATCGCTCGGGTCTCCCCAGCGTTGCCCGTACGCCGCGGGACGCGCGATTTGCCCCACGTAACCGCGGATAAATGGTGGAACTAGACGAGAGCGTGGCTATGCACGGGGACACGCGAGCCCGGCCAGAGAAACGGCACCGGAGAGGAAGTAAATGGAAGGACAGAGGAGGCAGGCTAGAGGAAGACGAAAGGAATGGACGGACGGTTGGGGAAGCGCGGCGGGCGAGCGAGGGATACAAGGGTCTGAATGGAAAGCGAGGAAGACGGCCGGGGCGTTTATGCGTCGAATCGGCCGTCGTTCGTGGTCGTGCAATTACGATTACTATCTACGACTAGCCCAAGCGACTGTCCGGTAGCGTGAGAAGAGCATCCTGCGGAGGCTCGTTCCGCGAACTGGTTTCGCGGGCTCGTTCCTTTTTCCAAGTCCCCGCGCGGCCCGATACAATCCTAGAAGGCCGTGGATTATCCCGGGAGGAAGTAGGCAGACTCCTCTGCCTCCTTTCCCCAAGTCTTTCTCCGCCGGTATTTTGTTTATGCGTAAACGCGAGCCCGGGTACTACGCCATCCGCCTCTGCGCGCTCCCATCAACCCACCTCCCGGCGCCCCGACGCACAGTGGCCCGGATTCACTTATGTTGCGCCATTTGGGTCTTTTTTTTAACACATCGGAATGCCATTGATACCAAAAAATAGGAAAAAAATATTCCTTTCTAATGATGTATAATATAATAATTTTGACACTTATTTAATTATTTATTTTTCGTTTTTTTAATCAAAATTTTGAAAAAAAAAATTTGAAAACTATTCATTTGGTACTTTATTTAATGCCCTTTTCAGTGATTATAGGGAATGTTGGGGAAACTTTTCGTTTTCAAGTTATAAGGAAAAGTCGAAAAATGAAGGAATGCGGTCAAATATCGTTTTGTTTAAATTGAAGGCGAATCCTTTGCGCTAAACATCATCTTCTATTAGTAATTAATGTAAACAATTTATTAAAAAATAATTCTGAAAACAGTCAGTAAAATTGCGACATTTCTTAAAATTGACAAGGAATATCTTTCAAGTCCCAACGAGTCCCGTATTTTTACAAGGGGGAATCTTTACAGTGCACCTTCCTCTATACAATCACGCAAGAATCACTTCCACCTTCGTCCGGTTTCGAGAAATATTTCGGTTTGAACTCATCAGCGTCGCGTCCTTTTCTTCACGTTCATGCGTTGCATCCTTCTTCGAAGGAATTGTTTAGATTATCGGCACTTGAAGTGTTTATGCTATGATGTAGATAAGCCTTCGACTTGGTCCTGTATTTTCCATTTCCAATCAGTTGAAACTGAACCAGCAGAGACTGCACAGTGACGTTTTCAAACCATTTCCAACAGATTTGAAAGTTGCATTCTAATTTTTATAAGTTTTTATCACTTTAAATTTTATTTTGTTCAGTTTGTGTTTAATATATTATATATGTGTATATCTTAGTGTGTTTAGTGTATATTAATGCGTTAGTGTATATAGTATATATATATATATATATATCTTTCGTTTAGTTAAGTTGAAGATATAGTTAAATTCTATTTTCTTCTAAATCTATACCACATTTCATCTCATTTGTATTTGGTAAGTAATTTGTTACATGATCTATTTCTAAAGCATCTTCTATTTCTCACGTGCAACGTTTCCATTATTCAGACTCTTAATTATTTGAAAAGTATGGAAGCATTTCGTAAGCATAAGGACTTATACTTGCTACTAAGTAATGCGTCACAAGATATGGGAAATTACTTACTTTTGTATAAAAAAATAAGTGAGAAGATTCAGCTTTCACCACAAAATTTGAGATTATTAAAAACTGCATTGAAAAAATTTGCTTGGAAATTGAAGCATAGGTGGGTTCAGTCTCATTATAAAAAAACCTCATTTTTAAAACGTAATAAAGAATGGTTAGAAAAAGATTTTGTTTACCCGAATGCAATTAGAGAATTATTTTTTTAATTTTCAGTTCCAATTTCATTATGATATTTTGTAGGACTCAAGTGTTATAAAAACATGTCGTCGCATGAACGTGAAGAAAAGGACGCGACGCTGATGAGTTCAAACCGAAATATTTCTCGAAACCGGACGAAGGTGGAAGTGATTCTTGCGTGATTGTATAGAGGAAGGTGCAACTGAAAAGATTCCCCCTTGTAAAAATACGGGACCCGTTGGGACTTGAAAGATATTCCTTGTCAATTTTAAGAAATGTCGCAATTTTACTGACTGTTTTCAGAATTATTTTTTAATAAATTGTTTACATTAATTACTAATAGAAGATGATGTTTAGCGCAAAGGATTCGCCTTCAATTTAAACAAAACGATATTTGACCGCATTCCTTTATTTTTCGACTTTTCCTTATAACTTGAAAACGAAAAGTTTCCCCAACATTCCCTATAATCACTGAAAAGGGCATTAAATAAAGTACCAAATGAATAGTTTTCAATTTTTTTTTTCAAAATTTGATTAAAAAAACGAAAATAAATAAATAAATAAGTGTCAAAAATATTATATTATACATCATTAGAAAGGAATATTTTTTTCCTATTTTTTGGTATCAATGGCATTCCGATGTGTTAAAAAAAAGACCCAAATGGCGCAACATAAGTGAATCCGGCACACTGTGCGACGCCGCCGATCATCGACGCGATTTACTCTCACGTGCACCGCTTCCTTATCAGCCTCATCGTGCTCGATATACATCTTATTTATTCGATAGAATTTAGCTGAATCACCCGCGAATGCTCGCGGCTGAGCAACTCGTTGTTCCCTTTGTTCCGCGCGCGGACCAGTCTGGGGTATTATCATTCGGGTTATTTATAGGGCTGCCGGTATCGAGCCGCTTTAGTTTTGTCCCGAGACGAATACCGTGGCCCCGTTACGGGGAACCTGTAATTTATTATGCCGCGCTGTTTCGCACGATCGCGCAGTGCGGTTGTCCCGTGGACAAAAATGGGAGAATCAAGTTTTACGCTGGTGCCATGGAACCTTGGGAGTGCGGCGTGGGTGGGTATCAGGATGATAAGACACGGAAAGATCCCGAATCTGGAGTTTCAAAAAATTTTGAAGCTTTTTGAATACGTGGGGGCCTTCCTCCTGATTAGAACGCAATTTTTGTTTGCTAAATTCACTCTAACAAGGAGAGTATTTTAGGTGTCCGCCTCCGATCATTTTGATTTTTGGATATGTTATAGAGAACCGAAAAATAAGAAATACGTGTTTTTTTATTTTTCCCCGTTTTCATATTTGGGTGGTGAAAACTGCGTTCAAAGTTAGGGTTGAAAAATCATTTTTGTGGACTTTTTGAAAATCTGGTGAGTCAGTCATATTTCGCATTCAAAGATACAAAATTCGTCCATTCACACTATTCCCCTATCTCTAATAGTTCTCGAGATATTCCACAAAAATGATTTTTAACCCTAACTTTGAACGCAGTTTTCACTCCCCCCAAATATGAAAACGGGGAAAAATAAAAAAACACGTATTTCTTATTTTTCGGTCCTCTATAACATATCCAAAAATCAAAATGATCGGAGGCGGACACGTAAAATACTCTCCTTGTAAGGGGGTGGAAATTGAACCCTTAATTTCGGGCTATTTTCCGATTTTGTGGGTTACCAAATGATAGTCCTATTTAACCTTTAGAGGGCCGGGATTTTTTCATTGAAATTGTAAATTTTATTTGCTTAAAATTTATGCATATATACCACCAAAATGGCCGGCAAAGTATCCAAATTCTTAGGTGGCCACTATAGTGGCCAGGCCGACCGCGAACGGTATGGCATATACTGGAATTTTTAAAAATTTGAAATTTAATGTTTTTAAGGGTTTTTGATATCGCTAATCACGATTCTATGGTCAGAGTATCGAAATTTTACGCAGAAACAGTGTTGCCAACCTAAACAAGTCTAAATGAATAACAGCAGTTACATTCATATATTATTCTTTCCTTTGGCGTTACCCAGGGCTAACGACGTGGACGTAGAAAGTTTTGTAACTCTTTTTTGGGGGGGGTTTTTTTGTGTTATTTTTGGATTTGTTTTTTTAGTTTTCTGATTTTACTATTTATTATGTGAGTTGCACGATTACAGCTCGCATAATAAATAGAAAAATCAGAAAACTAAAAAAAAAACAAATCCAAAAATAACACAAAAAACCCCAAAAACAAAAAAAGAGCTACAAAACTTTTTACGTTCGCGTCGTTAGCCCGGGATAACGCCGAAGGAAATAATAATATATTAATGTAACTGCTGTTATTCATTCAGGCTTGTTTAGGTTGGCAACACTGTTTCTGCGTAAAATTTCGATACTCTGACCATAGAATCGTGATTAGCGATATCAAAAACCCTTAGAAACATTAAAGTTCAAATTTTAAAATTTCCAATGACTACTATAGTGGCCAGCCCGGCCCTCTAAAGGTTAAAAGAAGTCACTTTTGTCTCGAAACCTTTTTTCTATCTCTTACAGATCGCGAGTTATAAAATGAAATCGGAAAATAGCCGAATTTTCGGGGGTTAATTTCGCCTCTTTATTGTGAATTTGGGCAGCGAAAAAAATTGCGTTGTAATCAGTAGGAAATCCCCTACATATTCACAAAGCTTCAGATTCGGTCAGAAGTATCAGTCGAAGTTCATCTTCGAATTGAGTTAGCGTGGAGTATGGTATTGAAGGTAAGTACTCTTTATTTTGATATTTTTTGCTTTCTCCATTTCCTTGAAGTGAAACTTTGTAATGTAGAATTCTACGGTTTTGCTAACATTAATTAAGCTTTTCCTAAAATACTCCTCGAGACTTCTTCTGCAGAAGATCACGAAGGATTTAACTGCTCCTACTTCCTCCTTAATTTTTAATAATGTTTTTTCTAGGTCGGCGACGATCTATTATCCAATAAGTATTTATGAAAAGCATTCTCAAAATACAATAATTTGTTAAACTGTGTGTATGTAAATCATTGAAGCACACATTATGATTTTTATCTCGAATCTCCATTGACTCAACGCACTGTGCGATACCTGCCAGGAGACTTTTCCACCCTTCAGTTTTAACCCTCATCCGTTCCTCATTTCAAAAGTTAATCAGGATTCAGTTGACAACAAATTGCAAAAGTAAATATTGAAGATACTTTTTATTCGATGAAAAATCGAGATAAGCTCAATTTTTTTGAACGAAACTGTATATATTTTGTACGCCAATCGATGCATCTTTATATTCTCGTTAAAAAAGTATTAGAGTATACAGGTCGAAAACTGATTAGTTCAGAAGTTATCATTTTTGTCCGTAATTCCCATTGATTCAAATTTTGGAATAGTGGATTATGGTGTTAACTAGCGCATTTGCAGAAATAATTGACGCAGTGAGTTGAGGTTATATAATCTCTTCTGGGAGCTCTGGGGGGTGGTTTCACCCCCTAAACCAGCAAATAGCCCAAAATAAAAAAAAACACGTATTTCTTATATTTCTTTCACTAAATTATTATTTCCTTCTATTTTTTCGTGATTTATTTGATAATACTCTGTTTCGTCCTCGACTGTTTCACGTACTTCGCCATTTTTTTTTTACCTTTTCGAAGTCTTTTATGGGGATTTTCCTTTCTCTAAAACATATCCAGAAACCCAAGCAATCCGAAGCGGGCACCTAAAAACCTCTGCTGTGAGTAATTAACTCGAGTCTGCTCGTTTAGCAAAGTGTATCGTTAAGCTATTCAGGCTTCACGGTCTGAGAAATCTTCGTTTTGGAAAGCTGCTTGTAATCGTTTAAGGGAATCGCTGAACACAGGGGTCAGTAATCGACTGAAGATTCCGATAAACGATTAGGATCCGGCGATGCTCGTCGGGCCGCATTATGTTATCATAAATCTTAATTAATCCCGCGAGAAGATCGCGCGGGTCTTCGAGAACTCGCGCTGAGGTGTCGAAAGATTCCAAGGAGAGGAGACTCGAAAGTCCTGAGACACGTTGAGACGAAGTCTACGAGTTATCGGACCTGTCGGACCGCTCAACAATTCTTCCCCGCGAGAGGGTTCGCTGCCCCCGATAAATTTGCCGCCCGATATAAATCGGTGCCGAGTGATCTCGCCGCGACTACTGATCGACCCGCGACACGACTGAAATCGGCACCGATCCGGAGCAAAACGGCCGAGAGCGGAGCGAGCGGCTTATCTAGAAATCTGCGTGGCTGGCCATTTCGCTGCTATCTAAAATAATTTACGGGAGCGAAAGAATATCGTCCGATCGTGTTGCCGTAATGAAGGCCCCGTGCCCGGCGTAATTTACAATGTAACGCGTGCAGATCTATCATCGATAATTGAACGAATGATTGGAATAAGCACGCGGAACAACGCGGGCCCATAGATCATGCGCGTTCGATCGATTTGTCTGTGCGAAACCGCGCCGGCCAGCCTCCACCGTGCCTCGTGCAAACCGTGCGCGCGAGCGGTTACGCCGAAAAGCGTATTGAAAAACGCGAGAGAGGCACGGAAATAAAAACAAAAAATAAGGGGAAAAGGAAGAGAGGAAATAATAATTTGCCCGGCGAGCGTAGCGGATTTAATTGATTAGACCTCGGCCGGGGCAGCCGAATGAATTACGCGACGTGAGATTAATAGCGAGAGATAACGTTAAGTCGCGTAAACGCGATACCTTGAGCGCGTTTTCAGGTTCTGTAATGCCGACAACGCGTGTCTAATGAATTTACATTCTTTCATTATACCCTCGCTGGGATCGTAGGTATCGCGGATGACCCGACAAAGAGGAGCTTGATTAGTTCTAACGAGTGTGTTATCGCGCTCTTCTCCCAGCATAATTACGGTGCAACGTTCTCCCGCGGCGACGGGGGCCTGCGTAGGTAACGCGAGGAAACCGCACGATCCGGCAATATTTAAAGGAATGTGGAACGGTTCGCTTCGAAACGTGCAAACGTCCGGCCTGCGGAGGAGCGCGGCTGACCAGCTACGTCTGTCGCTACTTACCACTTGTCGGATGCCTATACTACTCGTCGCGCGGGGGACAGACGTGGGAGGACATCTCCGCGCGACGTCCTTCGCGGACATCAAAGGGCTCTCCGTGAATAGAACACTCGATTGGGCATTATGCCGTGGCGTGCGTGGCTTTGCCTTCCGAGCGGAGCTGAAGGCGACCAGGTCACGAAGTTGAACCGAAGGCTTCGTGGCCTTGGTGCTTTTTGGCTCTGCCGGGCGACGGAACCTCCCCTTCTTCGTGACTCGGGGTTTCTCCTGGTTTCGCGCGCGGTACGTTTCCGTCGGAGTCGGGAGGAACGCGACCGTTGACCAGGCATTCGCGTTGCAAGTGCAGGAACGTTGCCGCAACATTGCAGGAACGTTGCCGCAACATTGCAGAAACGTTGCACGAACGTTGCCGCAACATTGCAGAATAAAGTCGCGCAACATTGCAGAAACGTTGCACGAACGTTGCCGCAACATTGCAGAATAAAGTGGCGCAACATTGCAGCGACATTGTGGAAACGTTGCCAAACGTTGCTGTAACGTTGCATCAAAGTTGCAGGATCGTTGCAGTGCAATATTGCCGCAACATTGCAGAAACGTTGCCGCAATAGTGGCGCAACGTTGCAGCAACATTGTGGAAACGTTGCCAAACGTTGCTGTAACGTTGCAGCAAAGTTGCAGGATCGTTGCAGTGCAATATTGCAACGCAACATTGATGCAACTATGCAGCAATAATTCTATGTCCGCCCCGTGCAATGTTGTACGGTAACGTCGCAGCAACGTTACATCGATATTGCGCTGCAACTATGCAACACTGCAAGGTTACTGTAACCATCCTGCAACGTTGCCGCCACGAAGTGTGCTGTATGGGTGTGGTTTTGCCTTAATATCGGTCTTAAAATGTAACGTAATCCGATTTCAAAGGTGTGATTCTTGATTGTTGGATTCGTAGTTTCCAGGGGAACCAATAAAAACAAAAATTGAATTAGAATTATGCTATTGGTGGCTGCGAAACAGCGATTTTTCCGAGAAAAATTCATTCATGTTTGTGTGCTACTAAAAACCGGCGACTTTTTAATTTTTTTTATTGAAATTTTGAATTTTTACGGACTATATCGGAGGTTCCACTTGGAATGGCGCATGTTTTACATATCCTGTAATTTTTTCAAGTCGAGCTGAACCTCCGTTCATTCGCAAATACGGCAAAACCAGGAGAGAAAAAGATTCAGGATACACGCGTTTAAAGCAGGGACTTAATACCGGTATAATGCTCATACCGATATTTCGCCAATACAGCTATACCGAAACCGATATCATACCGAAAAAGATAAATACCGAAACCGATATCATACCGAAAAAGATAAATACCGAAAACAATCGGTTTTCGGAATTACCGGTAACCGAAATAAATACCGGTATTTTTTCGGTATTCTTCTCGGTGAACACCGAAACCTACCATGTTACTGAAAAGAATACCGAAAAAATACCGGTATTTATTTCGGTTACCGGTAACCTTTTGTTTTCGGTATTTATCTATTTCGGTATGATATCGGTTTCGGTATAGCGAAATACCGGTATGAGCGTTATACCGGTATTGAGTCTCAGACGAAGATACAACTGGTTTAAAGTTTCCGGGCAAAGGCGACGCTATAAGTTACCGCATGACCTTTTTAGTTGCCAAGTCAACAATTTTGCGAATTTTAATATAAACCAAACGGAATTTTATTCAGAAAAGATAGTACTTTCGGAAAATGCAATAAAGAAGCCGATTTTTTGACTGGATAGTCGCCTTAAGGGGCTGTTCCGGTCTAGAACCCATAAAAACAGGTGATCTTTGGGAATTAATTAAAGGAAAACTACTAAATATAATTTAATAGGACTTTTTGCTTTGTATTAAGGATGTCTTAAACTACAGAAATATTTTTTTTGTTTCATAATTAATCATTGCAAACGGCACTGGGGACTCGTTGAAGTCGAGGCGCCAAATAACTCATCCAAACGGTGGAACCTGTAGCACCTAAACCATTGGTCAGAAATAAAAAACAGCGCCAGATTATTAAAAGGCACAAAACTCGCTCGAGTACTAAGCCGTCAAAATCACAAAACTGACATTTTTTTTAGAAAATAACGACAATTAAATTTTGAAATCTCTTTTCCCCCATATTATTCGTCCTTTCAACGCCTTTAAAAATTACAAATTTTCAATTTTTTCAAAATTTTACTGGTTTCTCCACGAGCCAGAGGTACATTCTTCAAAATAAAAAAGTTTCAGTCGAATCGGATAATAACTTTCCCAGATATAGTTCCCGCCAATTTTCGGCACCCTGCTCCGAGAAAAACGTGTTTAAAGTTTCCCGCGAGCGTCGAGTGGCCGTTACCCATTTGCCGCTACTCAAATGCCTGTAACTCCGTGAATTTTACGAATTTCAAAAAATCCTTTTCAACACGCATTCTTAAAAGTTTGAATTTTCCTTCGAAAAATGAAATAAAAAGAAACCGACTTCTATACCGGAACCACCCCTGAAGCGCTTGATGGTAAAATCCAGCTCTCCTCACTTCCACGTTCGCGGGTACAGCGCGCGACGCGCTCTCCCTTCGTGGACGGCGCTGTACAGGCAACGAAGCGCGCTCGCCCCGCGTACGCACGGGAACACGTCCTCGCGGGCGCGCGCTCGCGCGAGCCCGAGCGAGCGCGACCGAGGACGTACATGTGTAACGCGATATAGCTATGTAGCATAGAGTTACGCGAACCCAATAATACGTCTGACGGCCGTCTAGACGGGGCTACGAACAGATCGGCGTGTGCGTGTAATCCAGCCAGGCCGCGAATATAGACGAGCCACACGTACACCGTTAATGGCCGCGGCGAGAGTGCGCGCGATGATGCTCGGGCCGGGGCTCTCTCGCTCCAGCCAGCAGGTCCTGCCGCGTATCCTGCGCTCCCTCCTTCGAACCTGTTAGACGCCTAAGGATCACACCCCTCGCCGGGGGACTAACCCGGACGGGCTTCGCGGAGGGTGTTGCGACGCAACGTAGAATCCTCGCGGTGGGGCACGGAAAGGGGGACGTTTGACTTCGGGAGAAGGAAGGATTCGCGGGATTTAGGCGAGCTGAGGCCGCAGGTATCGCGAGATGCTTCCTGATTAATTAATTACTTCGGCTCTAATCTAATTACTCTATCGACGCGCTACCAGACTCACGTCAGCTACCGGTCCCTCTTAAGCTTCTCGGCTGCTCGTCTCCGCTCCGCTCGCTTCGCGCCACCTGGCCAACAGTCTGCCTTAAGGAGAGCATCGCCTTCGCGGGCAGCCTGTGTTTAAAAGCAGCGCCACGCTCGTACGGAACACGGGCGTCTATGAGGAATCGCCGGGCGAAGGGTGGCCGGTATAAATTACACGGCTTTATGATTAATTCATGGTTAATTTACGGAACGTATCATCATTTTCTCATCTGCCCACCGGCCCTTTAAAGCCCTTCGGCCCGAGCCCGAGAGCCTCGCGGGAATCCTTGATTCTATCCTCGGGGCTCCCCCCGATGCGCGCGCAACCGCCGCGACACATTATTGCGCGCGGCGGCGGCGGCGGCGGCCCGTCGATCGGGGCCGGATAGCAGGACGCTCGAGACAATAATCGGGCGCGATCTGCGCCGCGGAAGGCAGGGTGCGGATCGGCGAGTCGTAAGATTTGTTCTGGTGGGGGGCAGCCGGCTCCGGCGCTCGCGTTTAAACTGGACGAGCGGCGAGGACGTTCGCGTTAGGGTAGCCGGCGCGCACCGTAATTATCCGTTCCTCCAATTTGCGAACTTATATGTAATTCAAATCGGCGCACGGCCGCCGGCTAATGCAATAATAATGACTTCGTGGAAACTCCCGTGCCGGATGCAGCGCGCGCACGCGCGCGCGCGCGCGCGCGCGAACCTCGCGGAACGGCTGACGCTCCAGGAAATCCCGCTTCTAAGTCGCGGGTCGAACTGATCGACCCGGATCGCACGCTTGGACGACGCGGTGGAAAACGGAGCTTAGACAGCGGTCTAACGTTCCGCGGACGGGTAACAGGGCACGGCCAGCGGCATTCAGATTCCAGCGACGTGGCGGATGGAAATTGCCCCACTCTGGCCGCGATAGCACCGCCGCACAGTGGACCGGATTCACTTATGATGCGCCATTTGGGTCTTTTTTTTAACACATCGGAATGCCATTGATACCAAAAAATAGGAAAAAAATATTCCTTTCTAATGATGTATAATATAATATTTTTGACACTTATTTATTTATTTATTTTTCGTTTTTTTAATCAAAATTTTGAAAAAAAAATTTGAAAACTATTCATTTGGTACTTTATTTAATGCCCTTTTCAGTGGTTGTAGGGAATGTTGGGGAAACTTTTCGTTTTCAAGTTATAAGGAAAAGTCGAAAAATAAAGGAATGCGGTCAAATATCGTTTTGTTTAAATTGAAGGCGAATCCTTTGCGCTAAACATCATCTTCTATTAGTAATTAATGTAAACAATTTATTAAAAAATAATTCTGAAAACAGTCAGTAAAATTGCGACATTTCTTAAAATTGACAAGGAATATCTTTCAAGTCCCAACGGGTCCCGTATTTTTACAAGGGGGAATCTTTTCAGTTGCACCTTCCTCTATACAATCACGCAAGAATCACTTCCACCTTCGTCCGGTTTCGAGAAATATTTCGGTTTGAACTCATCAGCGTCGCGTCCTTTTCTTCACGTTCATGCGACGACATGTTTTTATAACACTTGAGTCCTACAAAATATCATAATGAAATTGGAACTGAAAATTAAAAAAATAATTCTCTAATTGCATTCGGGTAAACAAAATCTTTTTCTAACCATTCTTTATTACGTTTTAAAAATGAGGTTTTTTTATAATGAGACTGAACCCACCTATGCTTCAATTTCCAAGCAAATTTTTTCAATGCAGTTTTTAATAATCTCAAATTTTGTGGTGAAAGCTGAATCTTCTCACTTATTTTTTTATACAAAAGTAAGTTATTTCCCATATCTTGTGACGCATTACTTAGTAGCAAGTATAAGTCCTTATGCTTACGAAATGCTTCCATACTTTTCAAATAATTAAGAGTCTGAATAATGGAAACGTTGCACGTGAGAAATAGAAGATGCTTTAGAAATAGATCATGTAACAAATTACTTACCAAATACAAATGAGATGAAATGTGGTATAGATTTAGAAGAAAATAGAATTTAACTATATCTTCAACTTAACTAAACGAAAGATATATATATATATATATATATATACTATATACACTAACGCATTAATATACACTAAACACACTAAGATATACACATATATAATATATTAAACACAAACTGAACAAAATAAAATTTAAAGTGATAAAAACTTATAAAAATTAGAATGCAACTTTCAAATCTGTTGGAAATGGTTTGAAAACGTCACTGTGCAGTCTCTGCTGGTTCAGTTTCAACTGATTGGAAATGGAAAATACAGGACCAAGTGGAAGGCTTATCTACATCATAGCATAAACACTTCAAGTGCCGATAATCTAAACAATTCCTTCGAAGAAGGATGCAACGCATGAACGTGAAGAAAAGGACGCGACGCTGATGAGTTCAAACCGAAATATTTCTCGAAACCGGACGAAGGTGGAAGTGATTCTTGCGTGATTGTATAGAGGAAGGTGCACTGAAAAGATTCCCCCTTGTAAAAATACGGGACTCGTTGGGACTTGAAAGATATTCCTTGTCAATTTTAAGAAATGTCGCAATTTTACTGACTGTTTTCAGAATTATTTTTTAATAAATTGTTTACATTAATTACTAATAGAAGATGATGTTTAGCGCAAAGGATTCGCCTTCAATTTAAACAAAACGATATTTGACCGCATTCCTTTATTTTTCGATTTTCCTTATAACTTGAAAACGAAAAGTTTCCCCAACATTCCCTATAGTCACTGAAAAGGGCATTAAATAAAGTACCAAATGAATAGTTTTCAATTTTTTTTCTTCAAAATTTTGATTAAAAAAATGAAAAATAAATAAATAAATAAGTGTCAAAAATATTATATTATACATCATTAGAAAGGAATATTTTTTTCCTATTTTTTGGTATCAATGGCATTCCGATGTGTTAAAAAAAAGACCCAAATGGCGCAACATAAGTGAATCCGGCCCACTGTGCGCCGGCTCGCATCTCTTCGGCTTGAATACGGCGGAGGTGCGTAGGTCAGGCTCGTTCTCTTGCGCGATAGCTTCCGAGCAGAACCATTGCGCTGCCCCGGCATTCTCGCGAGGTTTGTTAGGCTTTCGTGCACCTCTGATCGCTTTGGCTTTTTGGATATGTTTTAGGGAAATTAGAAATTGGTGGGTGCTTTTTATTTCGACCTGCTTGCATGTTTGGGGGGGTGAAAGCACCCCTCGAAGTTCGTAAGAAGACTTTAGCGTGGGGAATGATAGTTCTGTGGAGATGGATCTCCGCCGAGGATCTTCCCCAAAAGCGCCGATTTATTTTACGATTCCTTGGGAGTCTTTAATCTCGCATCTTGGCGACGTGCAGGGACGGAATCGCCTCTCGAATCTTTACTGTCCTCTGGGGAGTCTCGTACATTTTTGCAAGACTGGGACATACTCGCGCATAATGATAATCATATTTATAATTCTGTACTTCTAATAACAAGAAGGATCGCAACCGTACAGGTACCACTTTTGGAGACAAAAAACTGATGTACATTCCATGGTTTGGTTAACGGGGGTAGGTTACCCTCAACGGCCCAAAATCAGGATCTTCTTCAAACGTATATTCTGAAGTAATAAATGAATATATAGAGATAATTTTTGTTTTAATTTTTAATCGTCATTTCATTGAGTGTAACCCTCTAGTGCATAGATTTTTAACTCAATTGGAAAAATTAGAATACTCTAATTTGGGGATGAAAAGACCGAATCCGATGTCTGTTTTCAATCTGGAGGAAATAATAATAATAATAATTTTCGCAGCGTGCGTAGCTCAAAAATGCATTTCAAACTAGATTTCCGTGAAATCGAAACGTCAGATTGACGTGTTTCTTAGACCAATATGTGCGCTGTGGTACTACTTTTAGGGCTGGCAAATGAGAATTCTCAACCCCTGGATTAAACAGATGCCCGCCTTAAGGTAGGCGTATGCACTAGTGGGTTAATGCGTAAGAAGAACATTTTAAATATATTTACAGGGAAAAATGTTATAAATATGCACCATCTGATGGCGAACACTATTCCGGACAGGTGAATTACCTAAAACAGAAAGTAGAGGCATTTTTATAATCTGTAAGACAGTCTCCATCTTGTGCAGGAAGCAAAATTTTGATAAACAAATTAATACAATTTTTATGTTGATGTTTCTGATTTTATCCTTTTTTTGTAGGAAAATATTTTTTATCTTTTTTTAAGAATTTATATTGAAAATGTGCTCCCGACACATTGTGGGGGATACTTTCCTGCACCTCCCTGTAAATTTTTATTCAAATCGTTGGAGCGGTTTTCGAGATTTTATGTTCAACGTTTTGGAATACGTAGTTTCTGGGAAATCGCGTTTAACGTTGCACATCGTTATCCGATCTCACGTGCAGGCTCGTACATTTTTCGCTGTAAATCCTTCAATTTTTTGAATTTCGGGGCCCGGTTGCGATTAAATTCGTAGAACAGATGTAGCTAGCGGAATATGCAAAAATCTTAAAAAACAATTTGCGAACATTTTGAGGGTAACCTACCCCTTTAAGGGGGGCAACCACTTGTGAGATGTTTTTTAAGAACATGAACTTAAATTTTTGAAAAGAAATCGAGAATTTAATGTTGGAACGTGTTTGAAAAGAAAATGATCGATTTTTACCATTTTGTTTCCCGGCATTTTGCAATAATAAATATGTTTTAAACAATCTAAGCTTTCCAACTTTAGGTTTATGTTTTAATAAATTATATTATGTAAACGTGTTCCAAATTTGAAGATCACCCATCAATTAGTTTTTGTGTTATGATTCCCGCAAATTGAAAAAATGTCGTTTCGAGAAAAACACGTTTAAAGTTTCACAAACGAAAAACTCAAACTCAAATTAATGTGTTTAATCAAATGATAAAGTGTCTTACCGATTAATCAGAGATTCCAGCACCATACAGCAGTCCTTCCTCTTCCTCGTGGAGGTGAGGCATAAAAAGGGACTACCTAACTGAGCGCTCGTGGATACCTGAGCGCGCTTGGGAGTCGAGCGGAGAGTCTTTATCATTTATATACATACCGTTAGAAGGAATCCGAATATCGTTTTGAAATTTTCAGGGTATATTCTTAAGATATTTTGCTAATGATTTATGAAATAAAAAAAGAATTGATTTTTTGAAGCATCTAAAGTGGTTGCCCCCCTTAAGGGGGTATACCCGTTTGAACCCTCGGAAAATATGTACATTTTGTGGATTTTGTTGCAACTCATCGGCTTCACTAAGATTTCCCGTTTTTTTACTATCTTTACATAGTATTAAGAACTACTTAAAAAAAAAGTTTCAGTTAAAAAACTACTGTTTTTCGGGAGTTATGCATACATTTCCGAAAGTCTCTCGATTTTAGACGGCTAAACGGTGGCCCTGAAAAAAGCTGTATGTCGTGTCTGAAATTAAAAACAGTAAAATTTTCTTATACAATATGTTAATAGCTATCCTCCAACGAGGCCGATTTTGAAAATTTTGAAAGATAAAGAAATGATGAGAGATCAAAGGAAAAGTTAGATTTTTCTAAGAAAAAAGTCCACCTTTTTTCTTTATAAATAATAAACGGGGGATCGGAATATAAAAAACCCAAGTAAAATAACTTCGTCAATCTTCCGAATTTTTACAGCGGACTCGATTTATAAAATTCCTAAAACATCGATCTATGAAAATATGTAGAAAATAAAAAATCCGTTTTTTGACACAGTCAAAGGTGGCAGACCACTGTAATGGTCCGAAAAGTAAGGGTGTTTTCGGGAATTTATTTCAACCGAACAACGCAAGTAAATCAATGTATTGCTTAGTACAATTAATATGTACATATTGAAGGGAAAAAAATTTTTTTTTCAACCAAATTCATAAATCCGTTTCCTGTATACTCTTCGTCAAAATGCGCGCTGCGGCAAAATCGTGCTTGTCGCGTTGACAGTGCCCAGGCCATATGGTTAATCCGAACTCAAAAAGAACAGAATATTTAGAAACTAGCAACTTACGTCTATTACATGACAATAAAAAAGTCAAAATCGCAGAAAATTACAAAATGGCGGACCACCGATAAAAAATCATCTTTTGGGGGTTCAAAATTGGGGAAATGTTGATAAAAAAAAATAGGAGGTCGTTAATTAAAAAAAAACTGATCATCAGGTAATAGAGACGGGTTTTTCGTACAATAAATGCTCTTGCTCGTGTCAATTGGACATATAGTTTCCTCTATAGACTGTCAACGCGGTTGAAAACGTCACTCTAAGAAAAACTATTTTACGAATTTCTTCATAAAATTTAGAGAGCATTCTTGAAACGTCCGACTTTCGGAAAATGTTGAAAAAGCAAAAATCGATTTTTCCGCTTTTTCACAATGTCTGCCCCCTTAGGGGGACTATTTAGGCAGTCAGATCGCTCGAAAATCAAATATTTTTTGCGAATTAATTACAAGGAGATGAAAACAAATTGTGACTAGTACGTTTGGGTAATGTTTATTAATACTATAAACAGTAAAAAAGAAATGATTTGAATATTATATACATATGTATGACATCGCTACAGTCGTCTGATATGTAGGCGTTTTTTTTTTTGAAGCCGCTGTGATTCTGCAGTGATTCTGGCCGTAAGAAATTTAATTGTGAAATATCCTCTGAAATGTATACTTTGCCCTGGCCCCTATTCTGCCCTGAACCTATTGAAAAAGAAAAAAAATCAAAATTATAAAATGGTGCCTGCAAAACGGCAAATTTTAAAGAAACGTCATTTTTCGCCAGGGAAAAGAGCCATTCTATTTTTTTTTTACAAACCAGGAGTTTTTACAGACTTATGCGTAGGTTCAGGTCGTAACTAGACATGTTTCATATATGCTGAATTTTTTTCAAATCGACTGATACCTCCGTTTTTTCCCAATCACTGCAAAACGAAGAGGAAATATGATTCCGAGAAAAACGCGCATAAAGTTTCGAACGAGGAATCTAGTCAACCTGCAGAAACGGTTTATGGCGCGCTCGACCTTTTCGGCTGTAAAATCCTCAATTATGCGAATTTTAACATAAACCAAATGGCATTTTAATCGAGAAGGGTGGTACTTTTAAAAATGCAACATAAAAAATCGAGTTTCTAACTGTCTACTTAGTCCCCTTAAGGGGGGACTCTACCTTGTTGGACCGAAAAATTGCATTTTTTTTTGTTGCTTTTTCGCAAAGATATGAGTCTTGTGTATACACTCTGCAAAGTCCTTTATGGCCCTGGAATAGCTTAAATAATGGTAAGTAGTCAATTTTTATCCTTATACATAATATGAACTTTTAAACTCGATTTTCTCGAAACTACATTTTTCGACCTGGCGTTGAAGAAATCTCGACAACCAATGAAGCAAACAACTTGAAATTTTACATGCATGTTGAGCAAGCGTCTGTCTATCTATGGTAGTAGATTTATTGCCGTATTGTAACCGTTCCTAATTTTACTTAATGATGTTTTGCCGATTTTCGAGAAAAATTCGATTCATCATATTCAGAAGCCTGCCATTTTAACATTTCTTTGTTTATCTTAATGAATCTACTACCATCGATAGCCACATTCATACAGATTAAAAATCTCTTTCGTTTTTGTGTTTCAGATTATCCTTCGAGTAAGGTAAATGTCCCAATACCTGGACATTTAAGGTACGGCGTACACACATTTGAGAATTTTTCAGTTATACAAATCGATTTATATAAAAACGATTTTGCAATTACATGGGGCATCGTGTGTACTTTATCATTAAAAAACACACATATTGTAAGGGTGAATAATTTTGTGAAATATTGAAAATTCATAGACCTTACAATGGCCCAATACTTGGACAGCTTAACTAGTATGTCCCGGCGTCCCGATTTTACTGTCCCATTACATGGACACATAATGAAACATCAGCAATTTGGATGTTTTCTAGACAAATTAAATAAAAAAAACAACACAATAGTTTTTTCTTTTTGCATGTTTCTTCTGTATAAGTAATTTATTCAAATCAGTAAACAAACTTGAGTAAAAAGAATCTATTATTGAATGACTAATTTTAAGGTTATATGTATTCGTGTGTAACATCGACTGCTTAGCAAATCAAATAAATCCAATACTAAAATGGTGTAAACTGGACAGTTCAAGAGAATAAATTGTTTTTTACGAAAGTGTTACAAATATACCAAATATATATATATGAATATATTTTACTAAATATTTGAATAATTGAATAAAACAGTTCTTTTTTGGATAAAGCGAATATTAAATGTATTAATCTGTATTATTTGCACCAGTGTCCAGCTACTGGGACGTGTCCACGTATTGGGTCTTTTACCTTATATTTCGTTAACGCCAGGACCATCCGATTTTTTTTCAACGCCTCAAGTCAGCGCTCTGTATCAGCCACATCTTTTTTTTTACCGTCACATAAAAATTTATAACAAGAGCTGAAGATACAATAAAACAGCCTGTCAAACCGCAAATTAATTTGTCAAACCGTTTTTGTACAAAAAAATTCACCAAATTCATCGATTTTTCGGCCCAACAAGGTAGAGTCCCCCCTTAATTGCTATTTCTTGGTAATGTCCGGGGGAATACCCAAACTCTGAAGGCTTCGTGCCAGAATTCAGAAGTACCAAGTATACCTATACAATCGTTTAACATCCCCGCTCGCTGGTCTCCGAAATGACGGAACCGTGGACGCTAGGTCCGGCGAGTGTCGTTCCGTTTCCGTCGCGTGGGGCGCCCGCTGTTCTAATTAGGAGGCGCGCGGTGTTTCTTCGCCCGCCGCGCTGAAATATCGCGTGCACCTACGACGATATTTTTGTCCTCGCGGGGAGGCAGGATCGCCCGAAGCGGGACCGTGGCCACGGCTCTCTGGAATTCGTCTCATTGAGCTTGTGCCTATTTATAGCCGAGGGAAACGGAGGAACGGCGATTTGACGGAGTCCGGCTGAATGAATGGTTACGTGTATCCGTGGCTGGAATCATTTCGCGTCATCGATCATCGCACGCACGCTTTCCTGTTCCCAGAACAGGAGAGCGCTCGCGTGGAGGAGACGGGCCAGCAGCGCCCGTTGCATTTACAATGCATCGGGCCTGCCGTTCCCTTTTTCGCGGAGCTCCGGCCACGATAATACTCGGAACGGAGAACTGCGCGAAATCTTCTGCCGGGTCCCGAAACCAGTAGACGAATTGCAATTGGCCGACCACTTTGTAGAATGTAAACGGAACTTTCTCTTATTCTTTGCAAGTAAACATTAATTTATAGTGAATCGAGTTTCCCGATTTGGAATATATTTTGTGAAAGTTACTCATAGTAATTCAGAAATCCTGAAAATTATATCTGCAATCCGAATGTGACGTTATTTTTTTAGGAAAGAAATTTCCTAAGGTAGTTTTCTTAATAAGAAGTCAGGTTTTTGGAGATAAGTCAGAAAGGAAAAGCCGAGGAATTTTTTAAATATTTTTCTCGGATTCCTCGCACCAATTTACTTCAAAAGCCGTGTTAACTTCGCACTGACTGCTCTATCGCGTTGGAATAAAATTGTAAGCGTTTTCGCCATGTTTCCCCCGTGTTAACTTTGAAGTCGTCCATTTAAAAAATTCTCCGGCATTTCCTTTTCGAGTTATCTAAAAGAAAACGAATTTTTTATTAAGAGAATTACCTTGGGAAATTTTTTGCACATAAAATATCGTCATATTCGGATTCAGCAGCTCAAAAGAAAAAAGAAAATGTCCCTTAGAGTATGCTAAGGATTCTAGTCTTTATCGTACAATACTTTTTAAATTTTCATTTTAAGAAAAATATGAGTGTTTGAATTTTAATTCAACCCAGTAATGCAATTTCTCAGACAAATTTCATCAGTATTTTAATTATTGAAACCAAACTACGGATATTACAAATAAATTGATATGATAAAGGCTAGATATTGATGTCAGAAATAATCGTGCCAAGTTTCTTTCAAATCGGTTCAGCAGTTTTTGAATTGGCACCGATTTGAAAAACGTAGTTTCGAGAAAACAGAGTTTGTAGTGAGACAATTTTTTTTCGTATTTACAGAAAATCGTCGGTTCCTTTGATGTTGCAGCTTCTGCGAGTTCTTTATTGAAAAAATCGAAGAGTTGGGGACCATTCTAGGTTATGCAACCCCTTAGGTAGGTTTTCCAAGAATTTCAAAGTCGATTTTCTCGAAAATGAAGCGCGCTATGAAAAAAAGTTGCTGTTCCTTTTCGACTCATAACAAGTAAATAAGTCGAGCAAAAGGAATAAAATTTTCCGATAATGCGCTTCATTTTCGAGAAAATCCACTTTGAATATTCGTTGCGCCCAGTCGCGTGTAGGAAAAACCTGCCTTTAAACTCCCGACAGCTCCGAGCCGCGAGTTTCTTCGAAATGGATAATTCTCTCTTTAATTGGTGCAGTGGTTATGCATCAAACCGGAGCAATGCAACACGACGATCAAAACAATCGGAATACGGCCAGGCAGGGTATGAGAGTAGCAATCGGCGCTCCTTCTCTTATCCAACCACTGTCTCGATTTCCTGCGTTTATCCCGCGAAAAACGTCGTAATTATGCAAATGCACCGCGGCGTAATGAGCCACGTTCCGCCCGGCTCTGATAAACGCTCGCGTTTCTGGCGACTCTTTCGCTGTTCCCGCCGCGCCGAGCTGCCCGCAGACACCGATGCAATCGGAGCGCGGTGCCCACAATCGATGCGTCTGGGGTGCCGAAGAATGCGAGCCCGATCGATATGATTATCAAAATCCCCCGCGGCGCGCAGGCCGGGCGTAATATCAGTTAGTTGTGTCTCTGGCGGTGGTCGACAAAACACGCGTCCGCGCCGTTGCGAACGGTACCGAGGCGCGGTGACGCCAGCCGCAGCGTGCACCGAGATAAGAGGATTAAGCGAAGGAGATCGGAACGGAGGTGTCGGACGCGGCCGAGTGCATTCGAGTTGCTCGAAACTCGGCCCGGGAGCAGCTGATCCGAGCGGCCGGGTCACCTGAGGAATTCGGGGCTCGAGTGGCTCGGATTTCCTTCGAATTTCTCCGAGCCACTCGAGTTCTACACCCTCGGCTTAATTCGGGAAATAAATTAGGCAGATTCTAATGAATTTTAACATCGATAAATGTCACGTCGCGAGACCTTCTCGCGGTTTGAACCCAGTAATTTTTCCATATCATCTCAATAGTATTATATAAAATTAAAAAGTTAGAAGTAAAAAATTTTAAGAAAATTAAAACCGACCACGAAAAAATAAAATTGCACTAAAAAGTAAAAAATAATTTTTTCCCTTATTTAATCTACGACTCTCATATTTTTTCAAGTCGGTGCCTCGTCATTTGCACTTGGTCGATCTGGCGCCGGCTTAAAAAAATATGAGAATCGTAGATTAAATAAAGGGAAAAATTATTTTTTACTTTTTAGTGCAATTTTATTTTTTTTGAAGTCGGTTTTAATTTTTTTTAAACTTTTCGTCCACTCTAGATTTTTCCAGACACTGCACGACTGTTGTAAACACCGCCCTGAGGACTTCGGTTAGTTCGACCATCTTTAGAGTGTTGCTCCTTAATTTGGTCGCCGACTCTTGCGAAATAGAATCTACTTACAGAGAGGGTCCAACAGAAATTTCTTAGGTTTGCCGCTTATCAGCTGCGCCGTCCAATGTCACGCGGCAATCGTAATTATGACCAAATTCTTACGTCTCTAAACTTATCCACGTTATCGGAGCGCAGGCTTTTTGCTGATCTTTGTTTTTTTTTTAAAATTGTTAATGACTGTATCGACCGTCCTTCACTTTTACGGGACATCTCCCACTATGCACCATCCGGACACCTTAACCCATACAGCACACTTGGTTGCTGAAACGTTGCAGAAACCTTGCTGAAAAGTTGCAGTTACGTTGCGGTGCAATGTTGCACAGGGGCGGACATAGGAAGATTTCTGCAACATTTCAGCAATGTTGCGGTGCAATATTACCCTTCAACGTTTCTGAGATTTTACTGCAACGTTTCTGCAACGTTTCTGCAACTTTTCAGCAACTTTTCTGCAACGTTTCTACAACTTTTCAGCAACTTTTCTGCAACGTTTCTGCAACTTTTCAGCAACTTTTCTGCAACGTTTCTGAGATTTTACAGCAACTTTTCTGCAACGTTTCTGCAACTTTTCAGCAACTTTTCTGCAACGTTTCTGCAACTTTTCAGCAACTTTTCTGCAACGTTTCTGAGATTTTACAACAAAGGTCCCGCAATAAGCAGGGCTCAAAAACTGTTATAAAATCGATTTAGTATATAGATTTAGTATAATATCGTAGTATACCTACTATACAGTGTATAGTAGGTTACGCTTTGTGTAACATAATATAATTTATGATAATTTAGTGCAATAAGTAGCAGACGATGTAGACTCAATTGTTGTATGCTTTATGTAACCTATGGGACTATTCCCGTTAATAATAATAATAATAATAATAATAATAATAATAATAATAATAATAATAATAATAATAATAATAATAATAATAATAACAATAATAATAATAATAATAATAATAATAGTAGTAGTAGTAGTAGTAGTATTGGTTGTGGTAGATCTTCCCAAGCCGGCGGCGTGGTGAAGATCCAGGCGTTGTGTGACGTACCTCACGTGCGACACGACAGGTTGCAAAGCCAAAGCACGTAAGAAAGCACACGCGTAAATAGTTAGAGCGTGATTAGTTATTAATTGCTTTAAGTAGTAAAAATGGTTAGAACGTGTGTGTTTTGTGGCGCAGGAGTGAATTGGGTGAAGGTTTGACATATCACGGGTAAGTAGAACCCATGTATATGCTACTTATAGGTTATGTCGAACTTCTTGAAAATAAATATTTTTGTTTGTTTCATATAGATTTCCGTTGAAGAATGAAAACTATCTGCATCGTTGGTTACAGAACATGGGTCTGGGCCTGAATTTCATACATTCAAAGAAATCTTCTCCCTGCAAGCATTCCTACTGTATTTGGACAATATAAATGTTCTTGTGTTTTCTGTCACGATATATAAGAACAGGATAAAAACAGATTGTTTCGCAAGTAATATATATGAATTATTCAAATTAAGGAGCTTATTTTTAAGTTAAAGTAACTAATATACAACATTTGATGCCTATTAACCAACTGCAATTTTCTAATTATTTAAAATACATATATTTCTTTGCTTTCTGTGCTACAAGCTTTTACTTTTCGCACAGTTTCCTTGTACACATGCATGTACTGTACAACTTTCATTTCACTTTCCGTTCAATTATTTAAAGTAACGGTGATCGTTATTTTTCCATTGCGTCGCTTCAATGCAGCCTGCGATTGGCGTTACATGAATGTTGTTTTTAATGAAGCCATTTTTCATGACTGAAATAATTTATTGATGACCTTTTATAGATTCATTTACTGAAGAGAAGCTGTGGAAGCTGCTGATATTAAATAAATTAATAGAGGATTCTGTGGCAGAGAAATATACAAAAAGAATCATTCATATATTCAAACACATAGTAAAATGAGTAAGTAAATTTATTATTTATCTCATTTCAGCACTTAAAGTTGTAAAATTGTAAAATAAATGCATGTATTATTCCAGGTTCATTACACGCTGCATGCAGTACATTTTAAGTAAAGAGAGCGGAAGAGCCTGGAACTCCACATACGCGGGTTTGAGAAGATCCACCAGAGCCAATACTATTATTATTTTTATTGTTTTTATTATTGTTCTTGTTGTTGTCGGCTTGTATAGAAAAAATATATGAATATTTAATTGTCAATATTTATTGTGATTTAATCAATTTCCCTTACATTTTTTATCCTTCCTGTAAAATCTCAGAAACGTTGCAGAAAAGTTGCTGAAAAGTTGCAGAAACGTTGCAGAAAAGTTGCTGAAAAGTTGCAGAAACGTTGCAGAAAAGTTGCTGAAAAGTTGCAGAAACGTTGCAGAAACGTTGCAGAAAAGTTGCTGAAAAGTTGCAGAAACGTTGCAGAAAAGTTGCAGAAATATTTCATGCAACGTTGCACACGGGCGGACATAGGAACATTTCTGCAACATCTCAGAAATATTACCTGCAAGGTAACTGCAACGTTTCTGCAACTTTTCAGCAACGTAATTTGCTGTAGGGGAAGAGGAAGGGCATCTTCTTACTGCTCAGACACTAAACCTGAGTTTGGTGCTCGCGATCCTGTAAATCGGCGTTTGGTGTTTTTCGGCGGATCCATGCAAACTTCCAGGAGCAATCCGAGCAAAATTGTTATCAATTAAGGTGCAATGATGAATTTTTATACTGTTTATTCATTGTACGTATGCTACTGTATTTTTTATTGTTTAAATTGAGCTTGTCCCGTGATAAATAATAATAACAAGTTACCAAATGATAGTCGCAATTGAAAGAAGTAACTTTTGTCTGAAAACTTTTGCTTTTATTTCTTACAATCTGAGGCAATATCTTCAGTTATACGTTCAGACTTAAGAAAAAAATAATTTTAAATAGAAGTGTCGAAAATCGGTAGGGAAATTGACATTTTTCAAATTAATGACTCGATCAAAAATTTGTTACGCTTAACTGAAGATTATCTTATTTGTAGCCGGCATGAAAGGTTTGAAGAGAATCGGATCAAAATTAACCGAGCCACCGCCGGGCGGCCGGTTATTCCTTCGAGTTTTACTTTAAGGGGTTTAACCACTGTAGAATTTTCAAAAAAAGAAAAAAATTTTTTTGTTTAAAAGGTGTTTTAGGGTCTTAAAAATAATATTATGTGGTGCAATTGTATGGTGCAGGCATCGCAGATTAAAGGTATATAAGAATATAATATGATTTTACAGTACTTAAAACTTTAAACGCGTTTTTCTCGAAACCACTTTTTTTTAACTGGCCGGAAACATAACTCGAACAAATCTTCACCGTTCGATCTGAAAAATTTGCAGTATATTCAAAATTGCTTTCTCCAGCGACGTACGTAGGATTTTTTTTATATTTCATATTTTTTTTTATAAACAATTTTGTGACGATTTTTTTCGTGAAATTTTAAACTTTTTTTTCAAAAATGCACCATTTCGCGAAAAATCAATGTATCGAAAAAATCCTACGTATGTCTTTTGCTGTTGTTCTATAGAATCGAAAAAACTTTGGTTTTTTGTTCCAGGTCAAAAATTGCGGGAGTTAGGTTTCCGGCCGCGGACCCTTTCAAAAAACAGGCACCGACGGAGAAATGCTGCGCAGCCACCATTTTGTCATGAACGAAGTTGAAAAAAATATTTTTTGCACTGCATAAGAAATTATAGAATTATAAATCCCATTTTGCAGAATTTCGATTGATCTCTTTATTGCGCAAAAAAATTCCCGAAATATGCCTATTTTTTCGTGCGCTACAGTGGTTCAGCCCCTTAATACTTTGAGGGCACTTGAGACTTCAAACATCAAGAAGATATATAAAAAAGATTTCGATTTTTTCAAACCACCACCCCGGTTCCCTGTGGCGCACACTCCTCCGCAAATGAAGCGGTGTTTCTTCGTAAGCCTCGCAAATAAATTCGGCTTTAAAGGAGATTTGACTGCGAACGAACTCTGCCAAACGAAAGATGGGCTCGAGGAGAGCCGAGGAGCAGACAGTTCCTCCGGGGCGGCGCGTTGCCTCGGAGCGCCTCGATTCCCGACTCCTCGAAGAACCGTTTCACCGAGCAATTATTAGATCGCGCTCCCTTGGCCGCCGCGCCGTCGGTGGAACGCATTAAAATCCCCGCAGCCTCGATCGAGCCCGCGATCGATCGGTCCGCGGCCGCTTCGTGGAAGAATTATCGCCAGCAATCGGCTTCGTGCCGCGCGCACGTACACCCCGACGCGCTTTCTTTAATCACCGATCGGAATCCATCCGTGATTCTGCTTAAGCGTCGCCTAATCGGTCGCGGAACCCGCGGCAGCTACAATTATTCCCCGCGCAATTACAACCGCGGTCGGACTACGCGGTAAACGATCTACGGAGATCGGTGCCGCGTGTGCCGCCCTCGATTCCCGCTTGGCGGCACGTGTCGCTGTCGACGCGCCTGGGCTCTCTCCTCGGTAATTCGAAATTTATTTGTTTATTTATTAGTACCTTTTGCGGGAAGACTGAATTATTTACAAAATGAAGAAAGAACAGAAGAAAAATTACCGCACGCGGGAAATAACCCATCGAGTCCCGGGAACAAAAATTAAAGGTACAAACAGAATAACACAATAAAGCAGAAGTAGAAAATACATTCGCGGCTGAGCGAGTAACCTTTCACGTAATCGTCGTATCTTCCCGTCGAGTAGGGGAAAGGTGGGATAGTTGATCAGCGGGGATACATGATCAAATCAGTTTTTTACTTAATATATTGGCAATTTGTGCCTGCTGTCACGCTAGCGTGGTAATGTTTACATCATCGCAACACTTCACGTTGCAGTTTTCTTTTGGGAGCATAGAATAATGTTGTTATAAGCTTCGATCTTATTTGCAGCCAAAAAGTAAATATTTCGGTCTGCTTGTTCTTCCTCCTTTTCGAGTAAATGTTGCATTTTCAACGATTTGAAATATACTAAGTAAAAACGGCAATTTCGAGTCAATTAATGCTATTTATTGATTTATCTAATTATTTATGGTAAGTTTAATTTTTCATCTTTTTCAAATCGAGTGCATTGAGGGATACATGATCAGTGTGTGAGGTGGGATACTTGAACAGCTGAAAATGCTCCAATAAAGAACCATAGAACGGCTAATGAAACAGAAAAATACGGCTAAGAAAGTGAGAAGGAAAATCTTTTCTTTATCATCATCTTAATCAGATGATATCTAAGTGAAATGTCTTTTAAGAATGCATTTATGTTGTTTTATGTCATAGAGTTTAATTCTTCGGTTTCATTTTTTCAGTAATTCCTTCAAGTTTGTTATAGTTTACTTTCTTTTTATGATATTCCCTTTATTTCATGTTATTGACGAAGATAATAAATATTTTTTAGAAAGTTAATGTGTTATTTACTCTGAAAGTTCACTGATCAAGTCTCCCTAACCGTTTGATCAAGTCTCCCCTTCAGTGGGGGATACTTGTGCATAACGCCACTGCCAGAAAATGTTAAAATTCTGTCATTAAAATTAGTTCTCAGCTCTCAAATTTGTCAAAGTATATTGAGAATACTCTAAGAATCACAACTTACATAATTAAATACAAACAAAGCAAACCATTATTATTATTTCAATAAAAAAGCAAAACTGTGATCAACTATCCCACCTTTCCCCTACACTAAGCAGTTCAGACCTAAAGGTACTGACGTTCCGTGCAAAAATATCTACCCTCTCGTAGGTATGTAATTATTCGCCGAAGTACAAATAGGCTTTAAACTTTCACATTGGCTTTAAACTTTTGTGTTATCGGGGTATGATGAGCGTTTTCTTTTTTTTTTTTTTTCGTGAGCGGTGAGGTAAATGTACCAATAACGAGCCGTTTAAGGAAACGGTGACAAAGTATAATGAATATTGTGTATAAAATTAACAATTTAAGTGAAACTTTTTTTCATTCATAAAGATTTTGTTGTTTCTCATCAGTACTCACATAACAAAATTTTATTTTTTTATATATTTAACGTAAAATAAACAAGAATATTTGTACGTATAAATGTACCAATATATAGCCAACCTCACGCGATTGACCTAGCGGCCCGATTTTCATGTCCCAGTACCTAGCCATAGGTTTTATAATCGTGTAAAAATTATTTTAAAAACTGATAATTTGTCTTAAATTGAAAAATCTGTTAAGGAAAATTAAGAAGTACAGAAATATAAAATTATTGTATAAATAACCATAATAAACAGATTAGAAAATAAATGCAAAAAACAATAAGTTTAGTTACACTATCAATAGAAGTTTGTGGTTATTTTATATAAGACTCAAAACAACCAACAAATTCATTAAACTGTACATATACATAAACTTTAATAAACTTAAATTAAATGTCTATAATCTAATCTAGGACGTGTGTAATGTATATTCAGAATTTCAATGAAATCCGTTCAGCCGTTTAGGCGTGAAAGAAGGACAAACAAACAGACAACGTTTCACTTTTATATATTAGTAAGGATATCGAGTCAGAAATTCACACTTTTTTTCGTAATTTTGCTCTGGCGATGCCGATTAACATTTGCAACTCACTTCACCCGATTTATTGAACACGTGGTTAGTTACTGGGCTAACAAGATTTGTTTGCACCGATAAATAGCCATGTAAATATTCAAATAAAAAATAGTTTTCATATTCAAATTTTTTCTTTCTATGTGTTACAAATATTTTCAAGATTCTAAAACCCTTTTTTCTATCTAAAAAACTATTATCCTATAATAATTATGCTCTTAACAAGAAGCACGCTCTTCTTAGCCATATCATAACGAATGTCTGAAAACGCGTCATATATCTGGCCTCGAGACTATAAATGGTATTTCTAAATATCTAGACAAAAAACAAGACGATATAACTTCAGATATTAAACCGAACAATTAAATAATGCAAATTACACCAAATATGTATTTTATCTTACGCGCATAGTTTAACAATTATTAATATTTCAACAGATGGCTAGGTACTGGTGCATGGCTCGTTATTGGTACATTTACCTTAATGTGGTTTATGTGTTTTTTGTTATGTCTCTTTGTAAATAATGGGGTCTTCCCGTATGATAAATAAATAAATAAAAAAATAAATAAATTTTGCAAATTGGATGCGTAACGGGTGGAGAAACGGAAATTCGAATTGCTCCGACACGAGTCCCTTAAACGGCGCGATAAATTAGGGAAATCGTAGGATGTTTTGTAATAGATGGTAATGCACAACCAAAGGGGTGGTTGGTATATAAAAGAATGGGGAGAAGCGGGGAGTAAAGTGCGCTTAAAAGGGGGCTACTTTCTCGGGGAAATCGATTTCAAGGTTTCGGCTAGTCCGCGGATTTAGGGACTCAAAAAATTGGGGACATTTCGCCCCCTTTTGTGACCAGGAATCCACAGTTTTGGTACTCTCTGTAAGATGGTGTCGAGGGTGGATTGAAAAATTCGCGGGCTAACGCAGGGGTGTATTAAGAATCCTTTATCCTCACTCTGGTCTGCAAAATACTCCGTTGCAACCGTTAAGGCCAAGTTTCAATCTCCCAAGAAACTGAGTTGTCTATCGGCAGATGTTCAATTTTTTCGATAAGTTGAAAAATTGCAAGATAGCTACACTTTGAAGGAAAATGCTCAGTTTCGTGTGTAAGAAATTAGTTTTATTTAATATTCTATTGTTAACCCTCAAGATTCGTGGCCACTACTAAACGGTGAATGGTGGGTGAAAAATCTTTGCGGCCCCTAATTTACCTGAAGAAGCCGAGTGACATCGTGAAAAAGATAGTCTACGGGTCGCCCAGACCCAGTGTGGTGCCCACGTCAGTATTTTCGGAAAAGCGGAGTTAACAGTTGCTACAGAACATTATTGTTTGCGCAGTGATTTGTTGTTCCGACAGAATTTCTACGCTGTGTAAAGTAGAACACATACTTTTCAATCGGTAGAAAGTGTTTAAAATGCGATCGGCCGATGTGTAGGAAACATGTGGCGAAAATATGTTATTATTATTATTATTATTATTATTATCATAATTATCATCATCATCATCATCATCATCATCATCATCATCATCATCATCATCATCATCATCATCATTATTATTATTATTATTATTATTATTATTATTATTATTATTATTATTATTATTATTATTATTATTGTTGTTGTTATTGTTATTATTATATACAGGAAAAACCCTTTAGAGTTGCGACTGCTCTTGGTGTAAACAGGGATTGTAACCCGCCCGGAGCGGGTTACTAGTAACATAGGACAGTCTAGTCTAGACAGCCATTTAACGTACTCTACTACTCTGGTCATCCGGTCGAAAATTTTTTTACTCAATGAATAACAAATATAATCGTGCAAAACTTTTTACATAACATTCATCTACTTGTGCCCTGCTCAATTTTTTGGCCAGATGTCCAGAGTATCCCCTTAAGTGACTGTCTAGATAAGACTGTCTTATGTTACTAGTAACCCGCTCCGAGCGGGTTACAATCCCTGGGTGTAAATTAATGATTTCATAGTGATTTATACTGTTTTTATAAAATAAATTATTATTCCAACCATTTCATTGTACAATTTCACCGAGAACATTCGTTCGGGAGAAGTAAAAAATTCACTCGACTTCACCTCTCAAAATAATGATATTTCTTGGCACCAATCATAATGGCATATATATTTTCTTGAAGTATGACTCAAAACCTTTCAACTGATGTACAATAAAATCCCTGCACCTTTTTTTAAAAAAAACTGCGATTAAAAGAATGAAAAACGGAACTTCCAGAACACGGATGTCTTTTTTTCAAAATATCTCGAGCATCGAAAGATTTTTCCCCGAACTATCGATATATTCCATTTCCCTATTGTCTGACGAATTTATTAAAAAAAAATTGTTTAAATCGGTGCAGTAAATCCTGATATATATATATAGAGGAAAGAAAATTCTGGGTCGAGTGGACCCAGTGTGATGGAAGCGTTAGGAAAATATAATGTGGTGATTGAGGGTTAAAATTCTGTTCCAGAAACCTGCTCATCGGAACCTAAAGAGAATACAGGATCTCGTTCCCCTAGAATACCCGTGACTACTATATTTATGGTTCAAAATTAATAAAAAAAAAGAAACCTGCAGCTTCTTCAAAGATGCACGAAAACATGGTCCAAATTTCCAACGAGTCGAAACGCTGGATTCTTAAAAAAAAAATCCCAAATTTCGCTATGTCATCTAGCCCAAATGGGAGCCCCGGATCGATGACCAACAGATTCGCCGATTCCTGTAACCGAGGAGCCAGTTCTCGGTGGACTCGAAGCCCCCGGTTGCCAGCAGCGCGCGGCAGAGACTTAGATGGCCCGGCCGTCTAAGCGCTGACCGCGTCCAGACCAGTTTAGCTTCGGTGATCGAACGGGAACCGGCGATTTCTGAGTGGTATGGCCATTGGCCAAACAGGAAGTGCCACTTGCCATAGATTGGGCGGCCCTTTCGTGGACGCGCGTGGCCCTAGCCCGGCTAACAGCCGCGCAACCTACTTACTGACGAGCACCTTCGCTGGTAAGGACACGTGGCTGTCGCTCGTGTGAACCTGCCGGCCGAAGACACGATTGGAGGAGCAACAGGAAGAAACGTCAGCCTCAATCAAGAGATTTATACATCGGGCGGAATGGAACGGTAGCCCTTCCGGGAAGCCGGCCGTTCTGGGGCGAAGCTGCCTAGAAAGATTGACGAGGGGCAGCAAGTAGATTAATACAGTTACTTCGTTTCATCTAATTTCCTAGGAGCCGCCTACTCTGCCTGATGAAATGTCCATGTCAGAAGCGGGGCATGTTTATCTCGTGTACATTATGCGCTCGCGGCGTAAGTATCGGTGGAAATGATAGAAGAATGCTGGGAAGAAGCTCGTACACGTGGGGACATCGTCTAAGGTTCATCGCGGAATTTCCACTGGCTTTATTCTACGATTTTGAGCGAAGCTTTTGCGAAGAATTGCCCACAAGCTTCGACCAAGGGCCATCTGCGCACCGTCGAGTCTTTTATATTAGCATCTCTTCGCTGATTTTTCTACAACGGAGCACAGCCGTTTAAGAATAAGCTCGCTCAAGCCGCGGAGATTTGCGGGCTGATGAGCCGACGCGACAATCGATACGAGTCTACGCAGTCACAGATACGCATTCCGCGACCGCCAGTGCTAATTAATACCTCCGGCAATGTTAATTGATACCGATGCCCATCTAAACGTATCGCGATCGCATTCCGCGACTTCGAGCGACGCACCGTCCACGCGGTAAGTGGAAGGGAGCGGAGAAAACTGGCCGACGTCTTATTCCGCTTATCATCGAGCAGCTCCTTTCACGCCGACTGTATTCCCCTGACATCGTCAATTACTTCTTATTAATCGATACCGCTGTCCACCTTCGTTACGCTCGAGATTCATGCACGGTGACGCATAGGTGTACAGACCACGCTGTCGCGTCCTCTTTCGCGTCGTTGAATGGAGAAGGTAGGGAAGGAATGAGGGGAAGAAGGAAGAGAGGACGCACAGAACACCGGGGCGAATCTCGCTTCTTGCTTGACTTATTGTACTTGAGATTATTCGGCTGAAATTTGAATTGCTAGATGCTCTGACTGATAGATTTGTCCAGCTTGTCGATAGATGCGATCACTAGAGTTCGTGTTCAGAAATTAATAATTGGAGGCCACGAAGGAGCTAAATGCAAGAAGATGAATGTGGTTTCTGAGGGAATTAGAAGGACACAGGGTCCAATGATAGCTTTGTGCTCAGGTTATGATACTGTCACTGTGCTTTTTAATAAGCTCGAACTATGTCCGCGTGGGTATGCTTGGGCGAAACCACTGCCCATGGGAGACCATACCTAACGGTAGAGAATAGGGTTTGTCGGTTTTAAAAACGTGTTTGGGATAAATTTGTAAAATTCGAATATCGGTTTTGGAATTTAAAAACAAGGGTTTTAAATAATAGCATTAATATGTAAAAATTAATTCATTATTTAATTAAAAATGTTAATATTTTTATTTGAAATCGCGTCGGGCACAAGCATATTGTTGTAAAAGTTTACTGTAAAACTAATCCTCATGAGTTCATGTTTGGTAAAGAAAAATAGTAAATGAAATAAAGATTTATAATTTATATTTTATAAGGAATTTCATTATTTTAGTTTTTATTTATTCAGATTTGTATAGATAGAGAATACTTTATTTTGTTACATTTTGTAATTCCATAAATATTAAAAAAAAACTGAGAAATTTTGAAATAAGTATTAATATTTTTTTACTGCTCTAATTATATATAGGGGAGACTGGGGCTAAGCCGCCACTTTTTTGGCGGTGCCAATTTTCGGCAATAAAATAAATTATTTTACCGTAGATATTTATACTGTTGGGAAGAGTAAAGCCTCAGCTACAAAATTACTATACGATATAATGTTTATCTGGCATAGTGTAATGAAGAAATCGAAAAATTGACGTTGGTGTATTTTCTGAAATGTCAAAATCGCCGGGGCTAAGGCGCCACCCCCTGAGACTAAGTCGCCACCTTCTTTTCGTACCAAATTGTTAGTAGAAAATGAAAATTGTTTGAAGGAAAACACTCAAAGATGTGTTATTATTGATTCTCTAAGAATCACTTACCTTCAGATTTTCCGCGATGAGTGCGAAGGTGCAAACCGAAATTTTCATTGCGAAAACAAATTCACTTTCGGCCACTTTTCATAGCAACCAACACGTTCAACGAAATAAAAATTACAATTTAGTACCTAAATTCACCATACTTTGTCGTTCGCATTGAAATCTGATTGAAGATCTACAGTATCGACCGCGAGATCATACGATGTATAGATTCGGAGATATTTAAAAGTGGCGATTTAGCCCCGGTGGCGGCTTAGCCCCGGTCTCCCCTACATATATATATATATATATATATATATATTATTTTTTTGTAAAAATTCGAAAACCGGCTTTTGTATAAATCCTAGTCGAGGAGATCGAGTCACAGCTGACGACTCCCACTCACGATCACCAGACAGGGTACAACATAGCTATGATCTACAAAGAGTTAAAAATTTAAAGAAAAATGAAAACGACTTCAAAAGAATAAAAATACACTAAAAAGTAAAAATAATTTTTTCCCTTATTTAATCTACGACTCTCATATTCTTTAAGTCGGCTTAATAAATGTGAGAGTCGTAGATTAATAAGGGAAAAAATTACTTTTTACTTTTCAGTGCAATTTTATGTTTTTTAAGTCGGTTTTCATTTTTTTAAATTTTTTTTAGTTTTATATATATTGACACAACATGCTGAGGAGATGCGCGTACGTACATAAAATAATAATAATTAGGTGACAATAGTCTTTATTATTAACCAGAACTGGCCAAATATTGGGCCAATGTTGATACAGTGTAGGATGCGGCCGCCGGGGCATCGCCCTCTTGCAAATAAAAAAAAAGATTATCAAAATCGGTCCATATGCGCAGGGCCGGCGCGAGGAAGGTTGGCGCCCTTATGCAAGAAAATTTTTGGCGCCCCCAAATTTTTGCACCTGTTTTTTATTTAATACGTTTTGCATTTACGAGGTACAATAAAAAAAGAATTACATTTACATTTTGTTTCTATGGGAGTTAGATTCCTTTATTATTAAGTCTGCGATATAGTTTTTAGCGTCCCCTTCGGCTGGTACCCTTATGCGGCGCATTACTTGCATAATGGGTTCCGCCGGCCCTGCATATGCGGGGACAGACGTAAAAAAAATACATGCGGGTCGAAACTATAACCTCCTTTTTGAATTCGGTTAAAAATTGTGGGAATCACACTTTTCAGCCTAAAACTGTAATAAACCTAAAGATTCTTCCATATCCCGATGCCATTCACTTCTTTCTGCACGAACCGATTTCGCCCAAATTTTCAGCAAGTATACAACATACTTAAATCTACAAACAGGATTTATAAATTTTCATTCCAGAATCGGATAAAAAACTTGCCAAAACGACCTTCACTATTTTCATCGCTATTCCGACCACCTGCAATTTTTCTCAAAACGACGAAACACGAAACCTAAGCAATCCCTCCAGCTTCTCAAGAAACCTCACATCGTTTGGACCAACTTCAAACAAGTTAATCTATTTCAAAGGGTGTCCACATACAATTTAGTCCCCCACTGTAACTCTTCCTGACCCAACTATCTTACTTCTCTCAGCTCTCAGACAAGCAGACGCAACAAGAAGACGCACCGCGTCCTAACTGCTCCACCTCGGCCACCAGGGTTGCCCGGAGCACCCAGAGCGGAGTCCAGCGGCCGCTGCTTTCTGTATATTGTTAATTAACGTGCACGGCCCACGCGCGGGCCCACCGCGCTAGGGACACGCGGGTTAATGCTAGCAGCGGCGCTGCGGCTCGGGCGATACACCGTCAAAAGCGTGTATCCCCTTGCTCGCTCTGTCTACCGGCTTGCTACCTCATGCGTGCGTCCGCATTCCTAGCCTTCAATTACGTTCGGCTTACGTAGCCCTGGGTTTACGTCGCGCCGCTGTAAGCCGCGGCCCGCCGCCGCGCCGCGCCGCGATCGCCCATTAGAGAGCAGGCGGCCGGGCGTACGTGCGGCAGGAGCAGGCAGGAGAAGCCCACGGTGCCGCAACCGGGGGCCGTTATTATTCAGCCAGAACTGTTGGCCGCTCTTTGTTGCCAGCGAGCAGCGTCATTCGACGCGAGCTAACGGGCAATGCCGCGATCGCCATCCGGTTTGCTGACCGCGACACGGCCCGCCGTCTTCCGTGGCCGCGGTGCCCGCATGTAAATCGATTTCTGCTGGCTGGCACCGATCGGCGGAACGAGCGTCGGCCGAGCTCGGTCCCGCGGGCAACTTTTCTGCCGTATAGGGCCGCACAGTGGTCGGAATGGGGGTGGTAGGTGACACTCGGCCCAAAACTGAACTTTCTCGTATCGAAATCTACCGAATGTATATTACTTCCTAAATGTCCAGCAGTCCCGAGACTGAAGATATTAATAAAATTTAATACAGATTGCAGTTGGGACGAACGCTTAAAGTTGGGCATTTTAAAGACTTTTTCACCAGAAAAGAACTGCTTCCTTCTTAGAGATGCCCTGACGACCCCGTTTAATATTTTCTCTCCGTTATTTCTTCTGGAATGAAGAGCACTCTTTTGCGTTAAGAATTAACACCGTTAACTAACAATTACTGTTCATAATGTATTAAAAAAGTAATGCTCAATGAAATAGAGAAAATGGTCAAATAACGAATTCGGCGCGAACTTTTTCGGTGCCAAGATCACCGGCGCATTCGGCAGGCACGCACTGACTCTGTGCTGTTCTGGGGCTGCCCTTGTTGCACGATCTCGTGGGGATTTTTATTGGAACGCGAGTTTTTTTTTCACTTTTCTCTTTAGTAAGGCATCTTTTTCTGGTTAAAAATGTTAATTTTTCATATTTCGTTAATTGAAATAAAAGTATATGTTTTTGTACCAAATACGGTGCCCTTTTTCATTAGCGTTCCCTAAAATCCCTAGCGTTCCGTTACTTTCTGAGAAAGGAAAATAAGGTTAGATTTAGCAGGTACAGAGGGAGCACTGAGGGGGCACATTATACGGGGTGCGTTCCGATTCGCGAATTGACCGCATGAAATTGGTGGCATTGTATTGGTGGCATCGTGTGGGGAGCGGGGAGCGGGGAGCGCAGAGTTTAGGGGAGCGGGGAGCGAAGGGTTTAGGGGAGCGGGAAGCGGGGACTTTACGGAAAGCGGGGAATTTAGGGGAGCGGGGAGCGGGGAGCGGGGAGCGGGGAGCGGGGAGCGGGGAGCGGGGAGCGGGGAGCGAGGACTTTACGGGATGCGGATACTTTAGGGGAGCGGGGAACAGGGAGCTGGGAGCTTCGTGGAGCGGGGACTTTACGGGAAGCGGGGAGTGGGGAGTTTATGGGAGCGGGGAGCGGGGAGCCGGGAGTGGGGACCCGCGAGCGGGGACTTTACGGGAAGCGGATACTTTAGGGGAGCGGCGAGCGGGGAGTGGGGAGCGGGAGTTTAGGGGAGCGGGGTGTGTAGGAGACTTTACGGGAAGCGGATACTTTAGGGGAGCGGGGAGCTGGGAGCTTCGTGGAGCGGGGACTTTACGGGAAGCGGGGAGCGGGGAGTTTATGGGAGCGGGGAGCGGGGAGCCGGGAGTGGGGACCCGCGAGTGGGGACTATACGGGAAGCGGATACTTTAGGGGAACGGCGAGCGGGGAGTGGGGAGCGGGAGTTTAGGGGAGCGGGGTGTGTAGGGGACTTTACGGGAAGCGGATACATTAGGGGAGCGGGGAGCTGGGAGCTTCGTGGAGCGGGGACTTTACGGGAAGCGGGGAGCGGGGAGTTTATGGGAGCGGGGAGTTTATGGTAGCGGGGAGCGGGGAGCCGGGAGTGGGGAGCCGCAAGCGGGGACTTTACGGGAAGCGAATACTTTAGGGGAGCGGGGAGCGGGGAGCGGGGAGCGGGGAGCGGGGAGCGGGGAGCGGGGAGCGGGGAGCGGGGAGCGGGGAGCGGGGAGCGGGGAGCGGGGAGCGGGGAGCGGAGAGTTTAGTGGAGCAAGGGGATATTTTTTATCACAAATACGTTAAAAAAATTGAAAATAAATAAATATAAAAAATATTAAATTATACGTCATTAGAAGGGGATAAATTTTTCCCTGTTGTTTTTGGATTGGCGCAAATTTCATTCCGATATCGTTTATAGTTTAAAAGTCATAAACGAATGTCCCCTATTACCCCCATCCCGATCACTGTGGGCTGCCTCGAGCACGTTAAAGTGCTCGTCGGGGGTCGGACGATGCCTAGGGGGAGTAAGGTCGGCTGAACGGATCGGGATACGATCGGGGGGGATGGCCGGGTACCGATCGAGGCACGATCGCGAAATGAATGAAAGGTTCAGAGATTCGTTTTCTAGGATAATCGTGCGAAATTACATTCGCGCCGTCCCCGTATCACTGTCCCCCACAAGAAACTGCCTCGGGATCGCAGGAAACGAATATCTTGCGCTTTTTCCTCTCGTCCCCCGACACGGAGTCGCGCCGCTGCTAATTGTCCGACGGCGCGGCCACAATTACACGGTTTATCGATCGTAAAAACGCGGGCCCGCCGCTCGACCCACCAATGCAACAACCCCTAATCGTTGATTTCCGTTTTTGCGTTTACTTAATAATGACAAGTTGTCACTGGACTTCCTCCGGGACGTCGGGCGTCCATCCAGGCCGCTGATCAGCGGAAATCCACGGCCGGCGCGAGCGTTTTAGAAACGATCAAAGCTGCTCCTTTATTTTCTCCCTTTCCCCGCTCGCTTGGCGGAAGCTTTGCATTATAATTGCGACCGGGCTTTTTCCGCGGCGTTTTCACATCCGGCCGGCGCGAGGATAATGTCGCAGGAAATTTTAGCGATTACGCGACTCACCGAGGAAAACCGAGACTAGAAGGCGGAGCTTCAGCTTCGGTGGTGACATCGATGTATGCAAATCTGCTTGCCCCGTGGTTTTAAATAACTCGGGCTATCCGTGTATTCAGCTAGCCGCACTGGGGCGCGGGTAACTCGGGTAATATTCTGTCTTATTTGAAATCGGCGATGGTGCAGCGTCGCTGTTCGGATCCGCGAATACTTGAACGGGGCCGGCACGTCGATGGAAACGGCGGGGAGCTGTTCCGGCGTGGAAGGAACTCGAGGAAGACGAGGACATCGGGACAAATCGAGTCGTGATCGCCAGACGTTTTAGAAAAACAGGGTGGTAAGGGGCCGGGTGAAGAAAAAAGCTACTCGATTCCACTGCCTTTTCCATTCCCGACTAGAGGAGGCACATCAAGGCCAGACGATGTCCAGGCCGCGTAGTAAAAGGGGGCCGAAAAATGGCTGACAGGGGACAAACGAGGGCCATTTGTTATCACCAACTTGACCCTTCTAAGTAGCGAGCGGGAATCATTCTCCGACTGCCTTCCACCCGCCGCGATGAAATTCGAATAATCCGAAGCCTCTTTTAATGGCGCGTTGCTGGGAATCGTCGGTTAAAATTATTGAGTGGCGGGACTACGTTATTGGAGTATTGTGGGGCAAGAGCGCGCACTTAAAATTCAGACTTCCCTAAAATCCTTGGTATTACACTGATAGTCGTATCATTGTGTAAGAAATAACTAGGGTAAGTGACCCAATTACGGATTGTGTCCGTATTATGGTGGGCTACCTATGCCTTTATGAATTAAACACACACTGTATTTATACAACACCTGAAATAATTTTTTTTAACTAAGTTCAACGCTGATTTTATTCGGGAGAATTAAAAAATTTTTACTTTAAACTCTTATATTTATTAAATTTCGTATTTTAATACTGCTCCTGACAATTTTGTCGTAATTCTTCAAACAGCTAAGTGAAAGCGCTAAGAAGTCGCATCTGTACGTAAGTATTAAAGATAAATGTATACTTTTATGGAATGAAGTTTCAATTTTATTTTTATGAGTAAATATTACCTTGATATTTCTTATAAAACGAAATAGTTTTCAGTTTAAAATAGTTTTATCTAATAAAAATGGAGGTCCGTGATTAGTACCGATTTATTGAATATGTTCCTATTACGGAGTCAGTAATCGGTACAGTATTCGCGGACTCGACCCAGCTCGACCATTTACCGATTTTAATACAGAAATTGTATTAAATTTATAGTTACTGCAATTTGTAATGTAAGTATATATATTCAGTGATTACATAGGTTCTTAATTTATAAAAAATACCAAAATTGTATTTACTTTTATTTATTTATTTCAGAAAAATGATGAAAACACCAAAAGTGCGACGCCTAACCTACAAAAGAGAGAATCAGTTGAAAATGCTTTGAGAGATATTAGGAAAGGAATGCCTATAGGCACTGCTTCCACGAAATATAATGTACCGAGGACTACATTGTTCAATAAAATAAACAGTAAACATGCAACTAAAAACCCTATTCATTAAAGAATGTTATTTCAGAATTTGTTAGAAATAGTTTGTAATTTACGCAATTCTTATTACTGTGATAATATTATGTAATTAAATATACTAGTCTCAATTAAAATAAATATACGTAAATGTTATTCAAAATTATATTATAGTAAAGTGTGCAAAATAAATTATAATAATTCATAATTATTTATTTATTTATTTACCCATTATAATTATTTATATTATTACCATTATTTTAAATATGTCAATAAAATTCGAGAACGCCGCAATTCGGGCTCCATATGGGGTCTCGAATCCGTCACTGGGGCTCCATACCAGGACATATCTTCCATAATTGGGGCTCCGTAATATAAGCATTCCAGGTTTGAAGGCTCCGTAATAGGTGCAAAAACCTGTTTTTTTCGCTTGATCGGTATTTCACTAATTTCTAATTATTCCATACAAAATTATTTTTAGGGGGTTCCGGAACCCTTAAACTTACTAGAGGGCACGAAAAAAAACAATTATCCATAATTTGTTATTATTTCTAAATAACAAAAAGCCCGCAGAGCCACTAATCTGTCCGTAATTGGGTCACTTACCCTACTGTGCCTTATTATTCGATAGGCAGTGACTTCGTGTAAATCTACCGTAAGTAGATGTTATTTCTTTTTTTTTTTTGCTTTTCTAATTATTTCTTTGCACGTTCGCATTCAGATTTTCTTTTCATTGCCTCATTTAAGGTAAATGGTGAAACAGTTAAGAAAGCAGTTGAGATAATTACAATTTCTTTTATATTTAAACAGTATAAAATTATAACTAAATATGATTATTCGAAAGCGTGAAATTTCTATTTTCAGATAAAGTGACAAGAATCTACATTTGTTAAAGGAAAAGTTTTAAATTAATTAAAACATGAAACTGTTCGTATGGCCCAGTAATTAAATGAACTTTATAGCGTGTCCCAGTCATTAATTATCAGTGTCCCAATTATTAAATATATACTTAATTTAACTATTTCTATCAGGTAATGAAAATAAATCAATGTGGTAATATTTTGGGGTGATAAAAACATTTTATTTATAATAAATTTTGACTTTGTATGTCCGAAAAAAATTAAGAATAAGTTAAAAAATGATTAAAAGTGTATTATAAAACTTTAGGTTATGTTAATATTATGACAAGTTTAAGATTAATTGTCCTAATAATTCTTAAAAAGTATTATATTTTATAGTTATTATTAACGTAAATATGTAGGATACAAAAAATACTTACTGTAGTACTTAAAATAAATGATCAAACCAGTTCGAACGCCATTAAGCACGCGTTTAATAACTGGTCCGTGTCATTTTTTCGTGTACTAGTGGATAAACGCGCCAATTTCAATATTAAAAACAAAGAAATAACAAGAGATCCAATTAATTTTCAATTCTTCAGTATTAATTAAATCCAAAACAACTGTACTATTTCAAAAATTATAAAATAATAATTAATTACAACCTTAACAAAAATATTCTCTCGCTTGCTTGAGCCCATTAGGTAAGAAACGAAATTGATACTGTTGGAGCATTACTGTCAAATAATATTTTTCATGATATAACTATTCAGTTTTGCAAGCTTATAATTGTATCTATATAAAGCTAATACATTTTGCAATTATATTTCGAGCAGTTTAAACGTTGCAAATTAGTGAAACTGTTATTATTAACAAAATCTCTTCTCAATTTTTAATTATTGGGCCTTGTTTCAGCACTGGGCCATTTGCCTTACTTCAAGCTGATTTTTAAATGGGGAGTTTGCATTTGAACTCTCGCCCCACTGCATTGCGCGAAGTCCCCCACAGCTACTCTTCCCTTTCTTAATCGATCCTGTTATCTGTGAGGAGAACTAAATACTTCTGCCAGCACTTTTGAATAGAAGAATTTCAGCTCTCTCAGCCGATATATTAATTAAAGTATTTACTGATCAATTTATAGGAATAATATCGATTCCTAAAAATGAGAATTTTTAGTCAGAACTAACGAATTCAGTGCTCATCGCGTTGTACGATAACAAAACGAAGCACAAGCTACGCAACTCGACACTGGTGACTGACTACCTTCATTGACAATTGACCGTCATACACCACTGGCAACTGCCACAATTCGAACAATGAAATTCGCCTGGTGCGAACTTTTACCTACCAACTGTCCCATTCCAGTCTATAAATTGAAGAAGACAACGAAGCTTGAAATTTATATTTTCACGCATCTGACCAATAGTAATCGTGGCGGCCCACTTTGTCTTAGAGAACCGTCGGTCTCCGTAAAACAAGCTCCGACGTCGAAGTTACCGAGTCACGAGCACCTCGCTATCGGGTGGAGCTGCGGACCGACTGAACGGCCCTTAAACTCGGTCGCGAGGCGTTCGGCCGCTGCACGATTCGGAAAGTAAGACTTCTGGGGCGACGGGCCGGCGACAGCCCGCCGCCATTCCAACCTAATCCTGCGAAGACACCGGGAGGAAGAGATACGAGCGCGGCGAGGGTCGCGATGCGGCTTCGCCGCGGGAGGAGAGGCGGCCGAGGAAGCCGAAGAGAAGAGGACGAGAGAAGAGGCACCAGGCCGGGCGCGAGGAAGGCGAGGGGGCCCGGTTGGTGGTGGCGAAGAACGGGCGCGCAAGAAGGCAGGAAATTGGCGAAGCTAGAAACAATTAGTGCGGTTATTTACGAGGCTCTCCTCGCCTTTCAATTATGCATTTCCGGGCGCGGGAATGTACTCCCGAGGCTGCCGTAATATACGGGAGGACCGGGGCCGAGCCGTTGCCGTCCGCTCGGACGCCGCCTCTCGCTGGGAAGTCGGGGGAATCGCGAAACCGGGGCTTTCCGAGCGGCGTTGTCTTCGATAATCGATTAATCGGTTGCTCTTGCGCCCCTTATCCGACCCGAGCCCGCTAATCCTTTAAGAAGATTGACCTGGTTGAGCGATCCAGCTGCGCTCGGGCTTTTCAATGAACGCGCACCCCGCACTCTGCTCTCTATAATAAATTCGATTACCCTCGCCGTTTCTTTTACCCCGGTCGCCGCTTATCTCGCGTATTTCGCGCGTCTCTCGCTCACTATTCGGGATGCCTCCGCCGCTCCGTGGTCCGCGCGGCACCGTGGTCCGCGCGGCACCGTGGTCCGCGCGGCAACGCGACTTCGGCGAATTCATTGCCCGGAAGCATCCCCCTAGCGTACGGCCCTGAATGATTAGGGGCGCTTTCTTCTTCTCGTCGCTGGCAGGAGGACCTTGACTGATTTCACGAGTAGGCGCGCATCTGCACGTACCGCGAAACCTTTCGAGGGGAGAATTTACGAGAGGGAGAAAGGGACAGGCACGCCACAAGAGGGGAAGGTGAAAGAGAGAGACGGGGAGAAAGTGATTGAGCGAGTGCTGTTGCCATGCAATTTGAGTACCTGCTACGCACGTGTATGCAGGTGACTTCACGCAGTCTCTCCTCCTCTCTCTCTCTCTCTCTCTCTCTCTCTCTCTCTCTCCTCCCCTTGCTCCCCTCTCCCGCCCTCTCCTTTTTCTCTCACTCCCGCTGTGTATGTGCATCTTCTTCTCGTTTTTTTTTGTCCCCCGTTAGGAACCCCCTCGTTGCTTCGCACAAAGCTATAGTTACACACCGGTCACTCGGAGAGGTCCGCGGCACGCTTTATCGATATCCAGATCCACTCGAGAGCACCGCGAGAATGGCTGCGAGCTTGATAGCCGAATGGCGAAGCTTCGCTGACTTCTCCGCGCCGGCCGCGCCGCCGTAACCTCAAAAACCGTCGGAAATTACGACAGTTAAGGGCAGAAGGCGGGTTCCTCCGGCTCTAATCACTCGCCAAGGACGTCGCGGGGTAAGAGACAAAGGGCCGGCCAGTGGCAAGGACGAGCGGGGCGGCAAGAAAATGGGCAGGAGAGGGAAAAAATGGACGGGGGGAAGGCGACCGGGGAGAGAGAGAGAGAGAGAGAGAGAGAGAGAGAGAGAGAGACGGGATTCCACGAAAGCTACGATTTCTATTTGAACGAGAAATCGCGTCGAGACGGCCGCGCTGTCGTCGCCCTCCGCGACCCCCTCCGCCGGTGAGTCATTCGTCCTCGACGAGATCCCCGTCGTCGTCGTCGTCGTCGTCGTCGTCCTCCTCGCCGTCGCCGTCGTCGCCGTCGCCGGAGCACTCAGGATCCCCTTCGCGGTCCTGCTCCTGCGGCGCGGTTGCGTGGTGCCATTTTTATAAGGCTCATAAAGTCCCGTGAACGGCCGTCGAAAAATAGTTTCGTGCCGTCCGCTGGAGCGGTGCCCCGCGGGTAGACGCTATTAGCTTCAGGTGCCCGCCGGTATAAAATTGACTTTTTATCGCGGCCAGCGCGAGGGAAAGAGAGAGCCACGGAACGGCGGAGGGGGAGCCGCCGCGAGGGGCGGGCAGAGGGGCAGCGGCGAAGGAAGAGGAGCACAGGGGGAGAGGGGGAGAGAGAGAGAGAGAGGGAGCTGTCTGAAAATTAGTCAGCGACGTTTTCGAAGATTCCTGAGACGCGCGCAGGGCCCTGTTCGCGTGTCCTTTTTCTCTCGTTTCGGCTACGGACACCGAAATACCATTCTATCTGCTGGACACACCGACGCAACGCGCGCCTTTCACTCCCTCTCTCTCTCTCTCTCTCTCTCTCTCTCTCTCTCTCTCTCTCTCTCTCTCCTCTCTGTATGGCCGGCTGCCTGCTCTTTTTCTCCCGGTTTTTCGACGCGAATTTCTTCGTTTCCACCCCCCCCCCCCTTCCTTCGCCTTCCTGATTTCCGCTCTTCTTCGTCGTGCCTCGTCTAGATTGTGCGCCGTGAATTATGGTGCTGGGATGGCATCAAGGGGCCTATTAAGTGATCCATTAAGGATCACGTCTGGTGGTAATATTCGGTATAGCTTCACTCGGAGGATTCGGCGGGGGGGGAATATTCCCCAACGCGATTGCTCCGTGGGGATAGAAGGTGCAAGTTTGATGGATGCACCGGAGGTCCTTTCGATCGGCTTGTTTGCCGGGCCACTTCCCATACAACACACTTCGTTGCAGCAGCATTGCAGGGACGTTGCTGCAGCATCGCGCTGTCGCGGGTTGCATTGCAATGTTGCAGGAACGATGCTTGCAATATTGCCGTGCAATATTGGAGCGGCAAGGTTCTTGCAATATTGCGCAGGCGTTGCCACTGCGATGTTCCAGTGGCAACGATCTGACAATATTTCTGCAATATTGCGCGCACATCGGCGAGCAATGTTCCACTGGCAACGCCACAGCAAAATTGCGCACATATTGCCGTGCGACACTGTAGTGAAAAATATTGTCGAAACATTACAGCAATATTCTGAAGCAACTATGACTTTGATAAAATTTGTCGAAATATCTGCGTGACGTCGAGTTGATCCTACAGCTTGTTTCATTTAACTGGATATGCTGGAATTTCTCGTTGACCGTCGAAGATATGAAAGAAGTGTTATCGTAAGAGTTGTTTGTACATGAAATTATAGAAGAGATTTTAAAATCGATGTAATTTTCTTAGATAGAGTAGGTACCCTAGTAGCATTTTTGGTTGGCCCACGGTTGCCAACAGTTGGGAATTAGTTGGGATATAGTTAGTGTTTGTGCCTACAAATTCCCAACACAGGGCCTACGGCAAAAAAGTTACGACAGTTTGCCAACGACTATTCAATGTTGGGCCTACAATTGTGATGGTTGGTTAATTAACAAAAAGTTACGACAGTTTGCCAACGAATATTTAATGTTGGGCCTACAATTATTATGGTTGGTTAATTAACAAAAAGTTACGACAGTTTGCCTACGAATATCCAATGTTGGGCCTACAATTACTATGGTTGGTTAATTAACAAAAAATTTACAACGATGATTAAATGTCGTCTTACAAACGTCAGAAAATTTGCTACATAAAAAAACCTGTTGTGATTTTTCTTTTCTTATTTATAAATACGTAATGAGGACGTCTGTCTTAAGACAAATGTGAAATTTTAAGGAATGAGTCTAAAGGTTGGATGATGATATTTTGTAGAATATTTCGCGTCATGCACAGTTTTCATAAACAATTAATACTAGTTATGTAACTAGAAATTATAAGTGTTTACAAGGAAGTGTGTTGGTCAGCTGCGAACAGCGGTTGCTTTGTTTAAAGACCATTTTTCCCCGTGTCCCACACTGCACAATGCGTGCGGTAAATATAGATTTAACAGTACCTGTTAGGAAGTAACGATATAGGCTAGTAATTAGTCAGTAAGGACACTAAACGAGTTCCTATGAGTTTCGCATGCGAGCGAACCAGTAGGATTATAATTTAAATTGTATGGCCTTTTTTCTATGTTTATTCGTCGCCAACCATATCCACTGTACGATCGTTTGACAATAAACATTAGTAATAAAAAATAAATAAAAAAAAGCGGTTGCTTTGTAAGCGGAAAGTTTGGGTTCGATTCTCCTCACCGCGAATTTTTTTTTTTTTTTCCTAAACCAGACCTGAAGAAGACGTATTTACGACGTCTTTTGAAGTTCTTTAAGACGCCTTCTGGACGTTTTTAAGACGTCTTTTGGAAAGAAGCCTTCAGTTGGGCCCAGTTGGGCCTATGGAAAGAAACCTTCGGTTGGGCCTTCGTGTTAAGTGACGTTGGGCCTACGTTGGTTACAATCGTTGGCCCATTTAAAAATAGCGCGACACTTCAACAGTTGGCCAACGGATAACACGTCATTGGCCCAACAAACTCCCAACAAATAAATGCTACTAGGGTACTATATATTATGATGTGTGGAATTATTATTATTAAACGTCTTTATTGGGAGTAGAACATTAGTATGCGACACTGGCGGTTGGTACGCGAACTAATAGTAATGGCCGACGCAGGTCTACCAATTTTCACAGTATCGACGAACTGTATGCTGAAAAAAATGTTGCGTAGCAAATTGCAACGGTACAACCAACACTAATCTCAGTTTAAATTTTGATAAAAGTGCCAAAAAGTGGAGCAAGTAAAATTGTCTACATTGCATACTTTTACATATTCCAATATTGTGTCTAAATGTATTGTCAACATCTTTACTGTAAGAAATAACTTTTGAATAAACTTTTATACTACTGGCTCCATATAAACATATAGTAAAATGTATACCTGCGTCGTCCATATTTGTTACGCCACACTAGCGCCACAATTCCCGCGGTGGTAGTTTCCTTTGCCACGAGCAAGAGAGAAGAAAAGACAAATGCAAAGGTTCAGTCTAATGCCTGTTTTCCAACCTAACCTAAAATGACACCGGGTAAAAGTTGTAGCCCGCGCCTATAGTGTTGCAAATCCCTAATGGGGTCTGCCAAATGAACCTTCGTTTTTGAATAATTTGAGTTTAAAGTCTCGCACGGTATGATGCGGTGCAACATTGCAATCTCGCACCGCAATATCGCCGAAGAGCTACAGCATCGTTGCCACAATGTTGCCGTGCCCGTTGCAGAATCATTGCCGGAACGTTGCAGGACTAGGGTAACATATACAGTGATTGACAGTTTAAGAACGAGTGCTACATTATTCATAGAAAGAAAGTGTTTATCGCTAAAATCGGAGAGTAAAATCTGTTGTTATCACATTAAAAGTGTTTCGAAAGAATAAAAAAAATTACCTCATACAACTGCACACAAAAATAACTTAAAAAAATCATTAAGTATTAAGATGATCCTAAAATTATAATGATTGACCGGGTTTTACATAGTAATTGGCAGGCTCTGTAACAGTGATTGACCCTTGTTTTAGGACAGGCATAAAAACACTGATGAATCATTTCAAACATACAAAATTGTATTTGTACTGTATTTTTTTAAATGTTAAACAATTCTAATACATACTTATAATTAATAATCCACTAAGAATATAAAATAGGTAGTCGTCTTAAATGGTTATAATATCTTATCGCTGCTAGATGTAATTAATTTGGCATCTTTGACTAGGATGATAATTGCAAGTAACCTAAAAATCATACATTTTGGGAAAATATTTTACAAAATCCAACTTATTTCAGAGTAAATATTATTTAATTTGCAATAATTCTATTTAAATTATTTATCCATTTATTTTATCATGACAGATTATGTAATTATAGTAATACTTACCAATAACACTAACTAATAACAAATTGCACGTCAATCACTATAAAAGTACTCCCATAACCTTCAATTAGTTATTGCCCCCCCCCCCCCTGGTCAATCACTATAAAGTAGGAAGACTTTGTGACAGTTCTTGATACCTCTTGTAAATTTGAAAATATAGACATTTTTGAGTGAAATAACTTTCTCTCGCAGACTTTGGACCATATTTTATACATATGTAATGATTATATATACAGTTACTGTCATTATTAATTGAAAATATGAAAAAATCATTGGCTACAACGTTACGATTTTTAGATCAAATTCCATCGATTTCATAAGAATGGTAGCCGCGTGATATTTCCGATTTATCTATACATTTACAAGATGTGGATCATAATCAAATATAATTGTATTCGGAACAAAAATATCTGGGCTAGTGAAATATAGATATATTTTATTATATAAAAAAAGCATTATATTATATTTCCTACTTTTTGGGGAAGAGGGTCAATCATTGTATAGGGGTCAACAACTGTATGCGTTACCCTACATGTTTGTAATGTTGCCGCAACTTTGCAAGAATGTGCTGCGTGGGTCGGAGCAGTGGATTCTGTTTAGGCCAAGTGGAATGTGATTCGCCGGCTTTCAGAGAAGATTTCACTTTTCGAAGGGGTGTTCGCTGGTAGAAAGCAGTGATTCCGTATCCACCGGGGAGTGCGTGACAAGTGAACGCGTCCAGAAATATTGGCCACGCGGGGACTGTTGTCAAGCGAAGCTGGAGACGAGGAAATGAAAGGAGAGATGAAAGTAGCGAACGGAGTAACAGAGTCCAGCATCGCCAAAGACTCTTCCTCCTCGTTGATGGCTGATCTGCTTTAGCGTTCTCTCGAGTAAACTCAAAATTAATTGGGAGTACTAGAGTGGCTGGCTCCGTTGCATCCTACTTCGAAAAGTGAAGAGATCACTTTCCCGGCGAAAAGCCGTTGAAGAATCTTAGTCGCTGCCGGGCTCCAAAAGTATCTTCCAACCCCTTCGTTCGTCGCGGCGCGTCTTTAGCAATTAATAAAGCAAGAAATGGTCCTGTGGACGTTTTCGTTTAAAGAATTCTATTGCCTTCTAAAAAGGTTTCCCCTTTAAAAGCGCGTGTAGCTCGAACGCACGCGGTGCAACCACTTTGTTTATGCATATTCAAGAACGTTCATAGAAGTATCACGGATTCTTCTCGTCCCGAGAGAGAAATAGCTGCCGGAGGGCGCGCCTGAAACTAACAAAATACACAAGATTTTCTGCTTTACGTCGCGGAATAGCTCTTATACGCTTCTCCACCGAGCACTCCAGACTTAAGTTTACCCGGCTGAGCTCCTCCAGAGCTTAGGGTCTCAAAACGTAAATTTTAGAGAACTCTAGTGGCAGAACACTAAACTTGCGACGGGTAAAAGCGAAATGCACTCTCCCCGCCGGAGGATCGTGTTTCGCTCTTGTTCCGCAATTAGGCATGCAGGGCACCAATTTAAATAAGATTTGCAAATAGGATTTCAGTAAAAGCGCAAACTCGCGGCTGATTAAAGGGTGGGTTTAAGTGGAACGACAGAACGAGATTTCTGTGCCCGATGACGAACGTTTCGTGCTCGTAGCGAGCAAACAGGGAAAAAAGGGTATCGCCCGTATTCATCATCGTTAATATGTTTCGAGAAATCGTCCCATAAAGCTACTTTTTCGTCGTCGAATAATTGGTCGCAACATTATTCCCCGGCGGATTTACGAGCTCGTACCGAGAAGCGCGAATGGATGGTTCGTGTAATTTTCGAATTTCGAGAAACCAGACGAATGATAAACAAAGTGCACTGCGGTATTCCTGTTCTCTCGGTGAATCCTCTGATTCCTTGACTTCCGCTTCGGCATTTGAAAATATAAAACACGCGAAGACATGTAACAATTTCGGAGACTGAAATTTTTTTCTCGAACGATAATACAGGGGCGATTTAATTAATACTATTCTTCGCGTTACCTTTCAGTAACAGAGCAGTAAAAAAAATTCAGTTCTGCGATAGATATATAATATTAAAACGTCACGCTTGTCTTTTTCCTCTTCAATTAGAACGGACAGAGAAAAGTTACTATCTACCCGGTAATAACTTTACAAATAAAATGCCACGCTGGAACTGATACAAATTGCAATATAGTTAAACGGATTGCGCTCGTTGCAGGATGCAAAAGAAATATATTGGAGCAGAGAAACCAGAGAGAGGAGCTATTTGTACTTGGACGCCGTTCATTAAAGCGTCAGGGATTGAACAGCGGGATCGGAGGAAATCCCTTTTTGCGAAGAGAGATCGAGTTGCGTGGATACATCTCGTCCTCCCCCCGTTCTATGTCTCAATAACTCGCGACGCCGCGTTAATAAAACGGGGATCGTTTTAATAGACAGACGTAGAATTACGCCTCGCTGTTTTCCCTTGGAAATGAGTAAGCGGTAACCGTGACTTAATTCGCATTATTCTACGAGGCATGCAATTACGAGGGTACCCAATAATATTCTCGCGTACGCCGCACGCTCCCTCTGAAATTACAGTATCGCGTTAGAAATTATGCGCCAAGGATATGGCGTTTAATCATTAGCCGGAGCGGGAATAAATCACTCTCCGTTTCACGAACAATGCCCGAGTTTTCCGGCGGCGAAGAAAAACGCGCCGGCTGACAATCAAATTTTGCGCAACGCGACTTGCACCCAGCCGCGTGCCCGTCAACACATGCCACGTGAGTTTCCCGGTAATCGAGAAATTACAGGACACGCGACACTAACGATTTCAGAAAGTTATGACCGCGGAAAGGCCACCAGAAAACGCTGATGCAAGTTACGATAATGTACAGTGCATTAGTTCCTCACTATATTCGACATACTGTGACGTTTCAAGTACCGAAAAGTGTAAGAGAGTTAACATGTTTGTCCAAGGAAGCAGATAAGTGGGGAGTGATTTTTCAAAATGGCACTTTTCTATATACAGTCGAACCTAACTCTAAATATTTATGTAAAGAGGGCTTCGGTCCGTTTATAAATAAATAAATAAATAAATAAATCAGTTCTCAGCCAGCTGTTGAGGTGACAGGTTGCCTTGTTATTGTTCCGCGAGCGTGTAACGTTCACATGTTTGCCTCGTGGATTCGAGAAATTGCTAGTTCTGGATTTTAATTTGGTATCTTTTTCGGCTGCCGGTCCTATCTGGTTTAGTGCACTGCCCTGTGCTGATGGCAGAGTGTGAGAATTGACTTATTTAAGTTAAACCAGCTTCTCAGCGTCACGTGTTTTCTGATTTCTCCCTGTGCCAATTTAAACCTTGGATTGAGGACATTTTATCAGCATGTCGCCTGTGGCTAAAAAATGTGGAGGCTGTGGTGCTGCTGTTGTGAAGCCGGTCACTTGTGGTGATTGTGGGAAGATAAGCCACGCGGGTTCTACTTGCCTCGCTCGTACGGGGCATCCGTGGTTTAACGGAAGACTTTTGAACTGTCGTGATGTGTCCCTCACACCGCATGTTATTGTGGATCCGAACGTTACCCAGCCCCGGCACCATCGCAGTCGGCCTCTCCATCCAAGGATGATCTTATGGAATTTTTTAAAGCGGAGTTTGCTTTAGTCCGTCAGGAGCTGTGTTCCTTTTTTAAAGCAGAGCTCTTTGATGTTAGGAGCAGCATTGAGACTTTATCGGGACGTGTCCGTGTCTTGGAGACCAACGGGATGTTAATGTCTGGCCAGTCGGCGTCCGGCTCCCTGGTCCATGATCCGGACGAGTTAATTGGTGAAATTACCGACAGGCAGGTTAGAGCGAGCAACCTCATTATATTTGGATTACCGGAGCCGGTAAATCCTTCTGGGGGAGACTCTGTAGCTGCCGACTGCGTTGAAGCGAAGGCCATCCTTAGTGCAATCTACCCGGGGGTAACGGAGGTGCGTAGGGCCCATCGTCTAGGGAAACCTAAAGGGCCAGCAAGCAGACCCTTATGTGTTCGCCTAGCACACGAATAAGCACCGCTATAAGGGGCCGTGTAAAATCACGGAGGACAGGACGTTGTGGCAAAGACAATCCCTTGATCGGTTGAGGGGGAAGCTGCGGAATCTCCACGAGAACGGAGAGAAAAACATGACCATCCGGTGCATTAATGGAGCCCCCAAGATTGTTCCTTCCAGGCAACACCGTGACCCTGAGCCAAAAAACCCCTGAAGAACCCTTTGGTTTATTTCCAGAATGTTCGTGGCCTGCGCACTAAGCTAGCCTCGTTATCAAACGCCTTGCTTGCTTCCGCTGTAACGTATGATATTATAATCTTTGTCGAGACCTGGTTGAACTCCTCAATATCCTCGCTTGAGCTCGGGTTGGACAATTATACTGTGTTCAGGTGTGATAGATCCCGTAACACGAGCTGCCTCTCCAGAGGTGGTGGAGTTCTCATAGCGGTCAGAAAAACGTTACAGTGCAATCAAATCAGTCTTAACTGCGATATGCTGGAGCAGGTTATTGTTCGGGTTCATCTTGGTAGGAATAGATACTTGTTGTTGTGCGCTATTTACCTCCCACCTGCGCCATTACCGTCCCTGTATGCTAAGCACGTGGATTGTCTTATTGACTTATGTAATACGTACAGTGATGATACTTTTTCTATTTCCGGGGACTATAATCTTCCGCATGCAATTTGGTTAAATGATAATGGTTTATCGTGTTTTAAGAAGTCGGGGGTCCGGTCCTCGGAATCTATGGCTATAGATCTTTTGCTGGGAGGCTGTAACTATTGTAATCTTGCGCAAGTTAACAATATTTTTAATAAGTTCGATTGTATGCTCGATCTCATCTTTGTCAGCGCTTGTGGTGTATTGGTTGATCTTGTCATCGATGACTTAATTGTACCCGACGCGTACCACCCACCGCTTTATATTTGTTGCACCGCATCGTTCTCCTCACCCGATCTTTCGGGTGACGTCATAGAGTATTATGATTATAAGCGTGGTGATTACCGTGGTGTGTTAACCTACTTGAACAGTGTCGATTGGGATTCGGAGTTTGGAGGGTCCGACCTGGTAGTTGCCTTGGAAAGACTATATGAGTATATGAGATATGCCATTAGTGTTTTTGTGCCTGTTCGAATTGTAACGCGTTCTACATATCCGCGGTGGTTTTCACCAAGACTTAAACGCCTGATTCGGGAGAAGAAGCTAGCGCATAAGGTGTATAAGAAATCGAATGCGTTGTGTGATTACTTTGACTTTTCCTCCCTTAGGTCATTGTGTAAACAAGCTATGGATGATGATTACCGGGCGTACATTGACCGTGTTGAGGACTCTGTATCATCTAATGTAAAGAGCTTCTGGAACCATGTTAATACTAAGCGTGGTTGTCCTGGTGTCCCCAGAAATACGCACCTTGATCTTGTTACGGCGTCGACGTACTCAGCGAGTGCCGACTTGTTTGCATCTTTCTTTGGGTCTGTATATGCCACGGGGCCCGCTAGGGCGTATGCATTAAATTTGCCGTCGACTTCGGTCTGCGACGTAAATATACACGAGCTGAGCATTTCGATCGGTGAGATCTATTCTAAGCTAAATTCGCTTGACGTTAGGAAAGGTCCTGGATATGACGGGATTCCACCTCTCTTTCTTAAAGAGTGTAGTTTTATCCTTGCGAGGCCTCTCTGGCATATCTTTAATTCTTCGCTACGTAGTGGGTGTTTTCCAGAACTCTGGAAGACGAATATTGTCACCCCAGTTTTTAAGGCTGGAGACCGCGCTGATGTCAGAAATTATAGGCCTATTTGTAAACTCTCGACCCTGCCGAAGTTGTTTGAAGAGATTGTAACTGACAAACTAACGCCGTCGTTAGTCAAATTTATCTGCGACGAACAACATGGTTTTGTTCCGAACCGATCAACCATAACCAATCTGGCAGTGTATCATAGGGCGGTCTCAGATGCACTTGATCAAGGTCTGCAGGTTGATACCGTTTACACGGACTTTAGACAAGCATTCGACTCGGTGGATCACCAGATCCTGGTTGGGAAATTGGCCACATACGGTTTCTGTGGTCCGTTCCTGGCCTGGATTAGTAGCTACCTAACTGGGCGATCTCAGGTCATCAGGGTAGAAAACTATCTGTCTACTCCTGTCTCAGTCGGATCTGGAGTGCCCCAGGGGTCGCATCTAGGCCCTCTACTTTTTATCCTTTTTATCAATGACCTTAAGGAGGTATTTAGGCATAGTAGATTTTTAATGTATGCTGACGATTTAAAAATCTTCCGTAACATTGGGAATCAACGGGATGTAGACCTACTGCAGGATGACCTTTGTATGTTTGAGCGGTGGTGTATCTCCAATGGTATGGGATTGAACATTGCTAAGTGTGTCCTTGTTAGGGCTTATAGGACCGGAGGCGGTATAACTTCGTCGTATACACTATGTGATGCTCCCCTAGTAGAAGTAGCAGATGTTAAGGACCTGGGCGTGACGATTTCAGCAGGGCTAGACTTCCGCAAGCATTATTTGAACATTTCGTGTAATGCAATGCGAATCCTTGGTTTTGTAGCTAGATACGCGAAACATTTCAGTAGGCTTAAGTCGTGGAAGCTTTTGTATGTTGCTCTCGTAAGGCCGCTGCTTGAATGTGCTTCTGTCATCTGGAATCCCAAACATAAGCACTATATCAGCTTGATCGAGAGGGTGCAGCATAAGTTCTTGAGAATTGCCTCTAGGGCATTGGGTACGCCAATGCATTTTAGTGACCATGACTATGGCCCGGCCTTACGACTACTCGGTATTGCCACCCTTAGCGATAGGAGACAGTCCGCGGACCTAATTTTCCTTTATAAGGTCATACACGGTCATAGGCCACTTTTTGTGAGTAGTGAACCAGCTACCGTAATTATACGTCTGATCCCTTAAGTAGAGCCATGAGTTGCGCTAACCAATGTTTCTCTGACATTGATTTGTTTTGTGTTTCCCTCAGTGGCCTCCGATTACTTTTGTATGAGCGTTCGGTATAGTATAGGTCACTTAACGTGATGCGGTAATATTAAGTACTCACAGCGATTAGTTATTAACTTTGTTACTCAACATTAATTTTAATTATCTGTAATGCTTACATGTATATTTTGCTTCTTGCTATGAATCTTCTGCTTCCAAAGGGTTTTACCCGTTAACAATAATAATAATAATAATAATAATAATAATAATAATAATAATAATAATAATAATAATAATAATAATAATAATAATAATAATAATAATAATAATAATAATAATAATAATAATAATAATAATAATAATAATAATAATAATAATAATAATAATAATAATAATAATAATAATAATAAATAAACTCGAACCTCGATGACTCGAACCTCGATAACTCGAACCTCGAAAACTCGAACCTCGATAACTCGAACCTCGATAACTCGAACCTCGATAACTCGAACCTCGATAACTCGAACCTCGATAACTCGAACCTCGATAACTCGAACCTCGATAACTCGAACCTCGATAACTCGAACCTCGATAAGTCGAACCTCGATAACTGTTAGCTGTTGAGGTGTACAGACGTGTCGAAATAGCTCGCTTGTTTGTTTACTGTGTATCCTTTGCCTTACACCAGCTTATCGTCGTCGTGTGCTACGCTGTGTCGCTTGAAATTGGTTTTCTTCTGGATTTTTATTTGATAAATTGATACGATGATCGTCACCTTGTTGTTAAATTCAACCACCATTTGTCTAATTCGTTTAAGGTTCCCTCAGGCGTCCCACAAGGATCCCACATTGGTCCCCTTCTTTTTATTCTTTTCATTAACGACATATCAGAGGTCTTTCAACATTGTAAATTTTTGTTATTTGCCGACGATTTAAAAATGTTTAACAGGGTGGGTTCCGAAACCGATGCCTTAGGCATCCAAAGTGATGGTACACGGACTTCATGAATGGAGTGTAAAAAATATGCTGCCGCTGAATATCCCGAAATGTAATGTTGTACGTTTCACGAGGAAGAAAACAGTTCTTGATTGCACCTACTCCATTAACGGTACACCACTGGATAATCGTGAAACAATAACCGATTTAGGCGTTATGTTTTCTTCCTCGTTATCGTTCACAGACCATATTCGTCGCATTAAAAGTAGCGCTTTAAAATCTTTGGGACTTATTATCAGGCATGCCACGGATTTCAAAAACCCACACACGTTTAAAATTCTGTATTCGGCTCTAGTTTTACCACATCTCGAATATGCTTCGCAAGTACGGAACCCGGCGCAATCAAATCATATCAAACTGCTCGAAGGTGTCCAACACAAATTTCTAAGATATGTCGCTTTCAAAATCAATAAACCGATGTCTATAACCTGTCACAACTACGATGGCATTCACAATACCTTAAATATGAGCACTCTGGAAGAACGTAGAACCATGGCAGACTTGGTCTTAGTTTATAAAACCCTTAATCAGCTCATCGATTGCCCAGGAATTCTGGAACTTGTAAAATTCTATGCCCCTAGGTTACCCTTAAGATCTAGGCAACTTTTTCATATTGCCCCATATCGAACGAACTTAGGGAAAAACGATTGTATAAATAGACTTTGCACAACTGCGAATGATTTCAACGACTTTGTCGACTTTTTCCATGGATCCGTAACCATCTTCAAATCAGCTGTATCAAGACATATTAAGCTGCGTATATTATTATTATTATTATTATTATTATTTATTTCAACGGGTAAAGACCCTTTAGTTTACAATTAACACATAAACAATGTAAAAGAAAAGAAAACAGAAGAAAAGTCAGTACATACATAAACAAACCATGATACAATAAAAAAATGGACTAATAAACTAATACTAATAACGTTACAATTGAAATTAACGGACGTGTACAAAGACGTTCCTGCGAGCCAAAGCCCGCAATCGATATTTAAAGGTGGCCAATGTACCATTAAAAAAATCAACAAGTTCGCTATAACGATTCGCTAATATTGTAACTCGAACTAATTTCTCCTATATATTTCGTCTTATATTATGTACTCGACACCAAAGGGCCTTTGTCCGTAAGTAAATAAATAAAATAAAATAAAAATGATGTCGACGGGTAAAAAAGTGTGCAAAGGGTGCAAGGCCGTAGTGGTGAACCCTCTGTCCTGCCCAAGCTGTGGGGTCTTTTCGCACCCTGGGTGCCTCGGCCGCACTGGTCACCAGTGGAAGACCGGCAGGCTGCTGGACTGTAAAGAAGGCACAAATGCTCGGTCTCCTTCGCCAGGGCCACTGATTACTGTGGTCTCCCAGGATGGGGGGCCTGATCCCAACGGATCCACCTCTACTTCCACCTCCGAAAGTGAGGCATTGCTGATAGAGCTCTTACTACCCGCTCGCCCGGGTACTCGAGTACCCGGTGAGACCCCGGGTAGAAAAAAATTACTCGGGTACCCGGGTACCCGTAGGATACCCGACTACCCGGGTACCCGGGTAGACAAAAATTACCCGTGTGTCCATGAGATACCCGAGTAACTGAAGTGTGATGAGATAGTTGAGAATTTCGATTTGACAGCATATTCCGTTCATTACTGAGGTTAGCCGAAAATGATCGAAAGTCGAAAAACGATCGGCTGTCAAATCGAAATTCTCAACTATCTCATCACACTTCAGTTACTCGGGTATCTCATGGACACACGGGTAATTTTTGTCTACCCGGGTAGCCGGGTAATTTTTGTCTACCCGGGTATCCGGGTATTGCACGGGTACCCGGGTAGTCGGGTATCCTACGGGTACCCGGGTACCCGAGTAATTTTTTTCTACCCGGGGTCTCACCGGGTACTCGAGTACCCGGGTACCCGGATACCCGGGCAAAAACAATAGCTCTAATTGCTGAGCTCGATGCAGCGGCTCATGAGAACTGAGTTAGCTAAGTTCTGTGACCAGCTCAGGACCGAAAACAGGGAGGACCTCGCCAACTGCCGGTCCGAGATATTGCGTGAGGTCAAGGCGGAGTGCAGCAGACTGGGCTCATCGATTGTCACACTGTCTGCACGTATGGATGCTATGGAAGCTAGGGTTAACGACTTGGGGGTGGGTACGGAAGGGACTCCAGCGAGAGACACGGATCTTATTGAGGCGGCAGTAGCGGAAGTTCACGATAGAAAGAGCAGAGAAAATAACCTGATTATTTTCAAATTGGAGGAGGCCGGTACCTCAGGCGCAACGGATCCTGATACGTCAACCGTCAGCGTCGACCGTGTCAAGGTGGCCGCAATTTTAAACACAGTGTCTCCGAATTGTTATGACAACATAACAGTCAGGAGGATTGGTAAAAGGAGCCCGGGCAAAGTCAGGCCTATTAAAGTTACTTTACCATCGGATCTATCGGCTCGATCGATCATACGACAGAAGAGTTCTTACAAGGGCACGGAGAAAATCGCTCTGGACTACACGGAGCAGCAGAGAAAACACCTTCGGGGCCTACAGGAACGGGTCCGTCTCGCTGAAGACCCTCAGATGACCATCAGATTTAGGAATGGCACTCCTATGATTGTTCGAAAGGGTTCTAATTCTGTTCCAAAAAACTGTGTGTAGCCCCTCTGGTTTATTACCAAAATGTTAGAGGGTTGCGTACCAAATTAAGAGATTTAAGCGTATCTGTCTTGACGCATCATAGTGATTACGATATTATAATTTTCACAGAAACATGGCTCACGAGTGATATTGCTTCCGCTGAGCTGGGGCTGCCCCAGTATAGAATTTTTCGTAAAGATAGGTGCGCTGCCACTAGTAGGTTCTCCCGAGGAGGCGGTGTCCTTATTGCTGTAAGGAAAAGCTGGAACGCGACTGAACTCCTTCCTTCCGTCGGCAATATAGAGCAAGTAATTGTTAAAGTTACCATGGGTAATTTGATCTATGTCTTTGGCGGTGTTTACCTTCCGCCTGGATCACCGCCAGCGTCTTACGTCGCGCTCTGTAATGGTATTGATGCACTGTTAGTAAATGCGGCAGATTTAAATGTCTGCGTTATTGGAGATTTTAATTTGTCTCGTGTCACTTGGCAGTGCGATTCCTCCTCGGCGCTGGTCCCAATCTTGGAGTCAGACTGCGTGGATGACATTCTGTCGTCGTCGGCGTTGGCGGAATGTTGGAACTTTCATAATCTGCTACAATATAATCTGGTGGGTAATTGCGATGGCAGAATGTTAGACTGGATTTTTGCTAATTTTCCTGTGCTAAATCTTTCAAATGGATGCTGTCTATACCGACTTCAGCAAAGCGTTTGACACTGTCAGTCACTCTATCTTAATAAGTAAGCTTGCATCGATTGGAATTGGTGGTACTGCGTTGGCTTGGTTGGCCAGTTACCTCCGCGGCAGGACGATGTCTGTAAAATGCTTTAATGTTCTCTCTACCGTATTTGATGTTACATCCGGTGTTCCTCAAGGCTCTCATCTTGGTCCGATATTGTTTATTCTTTTCATCAATGACATCTCTGAGGTAATTGTGCATAGTAAATTTCTACTGTTTGCCGATGATTTAAAAATTTATCGCTCTATTCGGTCCCCTATGGATGCACAGCTTTTGCAGGAGGACCTATCTAATGTTGCCTTGTGGTGTCTCACAAATCGTATGCAGTTGAATCTCTCTAAATGCCATGTGATACAATTCCACCGCAGTTTGAATATTAATATTCAGTTTCAGTACAACATTGATGGGAAGTCTCTTGATTCTGTGGATTCCATTCGCGACCTGGGAGTTATCTTCTCTGCTTCGGCGGATTTTAGAGGACACTATGCCCATATTAGAGCTACTGCCTCTAGAGCCCTCGGTTTTTTAATGAGAGCTGCCGTTGACTTTAGGACCCCAAAGACGCTTAACACTCTTTACACCACCCTTGTTCTCCCTCATTTGGAATATTGTTCTAGTCTTTGGAATCCCTACCGTATATGTCACATCAAATCTTTGGAGAGCATCCAGCATAGGTATTTGAGATATGCAGCATATAAGCTGCGTATCCCTTTTGATAGATTTTCTCATGATTACGAGCATATCCTTTCCACTCTGTGCTATATTCCTCTTGAAAAGCGAAGGTTTTTATCCGATCTAATACTGACTTTTAAAGTTATAAATCACCACATCAACTGTCCGGAGCTTTTAAGCTTATTTAAACTTAATGTACCGCCCAGAGCGCTAAGGAATACACCACTGTTTATGCTGTGTAAACATTCTACCACTTATGGCATGAACAACTGTGTGGATAGACTATGTAGAACCTCTAATTCTGTTGCGCATTTAGTTGATTTCTTCTGCCATTCATTATACTCTTTTAAGCGCGCTGCGAATAAGGCGGTTATTAGTTCCCGCTAATTCCTATTATTCTATTATTCTGTTGTATTTTATCCTAGTCCTTTTGCTGGTACTGTATCTTGGCACCATTTCATTCTGGTTTTATGTGTTCTGTTTTCGTGTGTCTACTTTTATGTACTATTTTTCTACTTTTATGTACTATTTTTCTACTGATCTTTTCTATTCTATCCACCAAAGGGTTTTCCCGTATATATAAATAAATAAATAAATAAATAAATAAATAAATATTATTATTATTATTTTTACGTATAGACTCTGAAATATAGCGACACGACCAACTCTCCGGCTCGACCGCGTCTCCCGGATTTACCCTACTATTGTATACATTTTTGTTATGTATCTATGGGCTTGTCCCGTTAAATGAATAAATAAATAAATAAATAAATAAACTTGAACCTCGATAACTCGAACCTCGATAACTCGAACCTCGATAACTCGAACCTCGATGACTCGAACCTCGATAACTCGAACCTCGATGATTCGAACCTCGATGACTCGAACCTCGATGACTCGAACCTCGATGACTCGAACCTCCATGACTCGAACCTCGATGACTTGAACCTCGATGACTCGAACCTCGATGACTCGAACCTCGATGACTCGAACCTCGATGACTCGAACCTCGATGACTCGAAGATTTTTTCCCTTCCCTTGAGATCGAGTTATCGAGGTTCGACTGTAGAAACCCCACTGCGGGGCTAGTTGATACGTTATACTGTTTTCAATTTTTTTCATTTTTATTTGAATTAATTACTTACTAACAAATATGCCGAAATATACTTTGGTCCTTCCTCTTTAATGAATAGTAAGCGAAAACTTGAGAAAATTCATACACAATGAATTAACTATTTACTTTTTCTTACTTGTATCAACTAGCCCCGGTCTCCCCTACTTTCCTCTACGCATTATACACAAATAACACAAAAAATACAGAACAAGTTGAAACCCACAGAGAAATATCGAAAATTCACTTAGCTTTCTCTCGGAATGGCACTTCTACCGAAAGCTAAAGCAGTGGAGCTTAGAGTTCTATCAACGAAGCAAGGCTAACCATTAGCCAATTCGCCTTAAACCATCATGCTTTCGAGCACTCCGCTGGCCCCGCTTTGCCCGCAAAAAGACGCGGTACCACGTGCTCGATCGCGAAAGTGTTGATAATGATTGCACTGAAGATTCGCGCATCGCGTGTACCATCCGGCTGGTTTTATGCTCGTTTAAAACACATACAGCCGGGGGAATTCAGCGAAACTGAGCCTTTGTCGATTGGACGGCCAACATGGCGATGCCAACTTATCAAGACGGCACGTATCGAGGGGCCGACGGATATACGCGCGCGATGTGTAGGCACGGTTATTACCGCAGATTTGTGGGCCTCGTAAATCCGTGGCTACGTGTTTCTTTGGGAAAAGGAACGCGACGAAAACGGGGTCGGCTGGCGACAGGTTCGCCCTAACACCGGGCCCCGATTAATACAGCCGTCGCGCAAATCCCAGGATGATTCACAGGCGACGGTAATTCAGTCGTCCACGCTTCTGTGGGCTTAGAAGCTGATTTTCCTAGGCCCAGCTTCTCACGCGCCACCATTCCAGCAGCTTTATCGCCGCAGATACTCGCCCCCATTCTCGGAACGCCGGAAAAATATTTCATCGCGACTCTTGTCCACGAGTTATCTGTCCGGGAGGATGACATCAGGCTCTGCTAGAAACACCTAAGCTGACGGTTTCTGTTTCTAAGCGAGATGCAATAAAGATGCATTAAATATGTATTGTTCGGCGAGGAAAGGAAGTCGAACTTGGATTTCGCGAAAGTGCGAAGCTCGATTCGTTCGCGCCTGCCCGCGGATAATTACCTTGCCAGTTACAAACTAGCAACGTATCCTTGTTCACACCTATGAATCACGAGTAACCGGAAGAAGAGGGTGCGCCGTGTAACCGGGAAGAAATACGACCATGTCTAAGTTTCTCGAATTATCCTCCGCAGAAGCATCGTTTCGCGAAACAATTCGTGCTTGTGCTTCTCTGCCCGCTCGTCGCGGTGTGGCGCGCCCGATCGAGGGAACCGCCACTTGTCCTCCCTACAAGCTTTCACATTCTTATCAAACCGACACTCGGCGCACAGTGTATTCGCGATATTCGAGAGCCAGAGAAAACCGAGAATGAGCTTTCCTTCTGTTTTCCTCAAGTTTATGATTTTTTTTTTTAAGAAACTATTGTTAATATTGCATTAAACTCTTTTGGGATGTAAGGAGGCATCTTTAAACTTGCAGAATTTATTTTTTATTTGGATACTTCTTATTATTTATTAATTATTGTGGAAGCGTGTTAACCTCTTCGACGACGTTGGCGTCAGGTGTAGCACCTGTCACAGTCATCTGATTGCAGAAAGAAGAAAAGTTTCTTAAAGTTAAAGAATTTACCCTGGGATCGGACCTAAAATTTTAATTTTAGTTTTTATTTGTAATACTTTTCTCGCCGATTTAAAGAATAATATGAAAAATTTGTCTAAGGGAAAACTTACTTTTTCTTTCAAACGCTAAGACTCTTTCAATTTTCCATTTTTTTTTTTTTTTCTTTAAAGTGGACCAATCCTAGGGTAAAATATCTAAATCCTGATTTTTTCGCGTGATTTTTGCACGAAAAATCGGAACTTCGACTTTAAATAGCCGCCATTTTGTTTTAAATTCATATTTCGGAAATTCCCTCCGTTAATCAGAGGACACATTAATATACTAAGGAAATCTTTTTGGGTTTTTGATTTTAGATAATCTGGTTCCGAATGGCAGTGCTAACCGCAAAACCAAATTTTTAAAACGGCTTCTTGGATGTGGGTTGTTACTTTATTATAAATGTAAGTATTTTTCTACGAAAAAATTACCAAATGTTCTTTAAATGTTGCTCTTTTAAGTGCAAAAAGTTCTGTAAAAATATATGCTTCCACTATTTCAGAAAAAATTCACAAACATTCGCCTCTTTTCAGCCGCCTGACTAGGTATAAGGTCAAACAAATCCGAATTCGAAATAAAAAAAAAAACGTGAAATTTTAATATTTCAAAATGCATTAGACGCTTCCGAAAAATTCTTTCGGATTTCTGTTTAAGTATCTTTAGAGAATATATTTACAGCAGTAGGTTTTTGTTTATAGTAAGAAAATCGAAATTTGAGAGGGAAAGCTTGATATTCTAACGTCTACTGAGACCTTTGCAGAGAATATTAAAATTTTCTGTGACCTCGCAGTGTCATTCTATGGTTATCGAATCACCCATCGAATCACTCAAAAAATAGGTAATTTTTCGGATTTTATTTAAAAGACAGTAAACGTCATTATTATTATTATTATTATTATTATTATTATTATTATTATTATAATTAACGGGAAATCCCTTGGTATACAAGATATATACATAATATAGAGCCTATACCGTCTAAAACATAAGTGAATATTAATTAATTATCGATACGTGAATTTGCTAATTGACTAAATAGCCTCGCGCGAAAAGAGGTGAGCGAGCCTAGGAAGGGGTCCACCTCATTGAACTGCTGATTAGCGTACCGCATAGCCCTATCATAGTGTTAAAAAACTTTTTAGGCTGTATTTGTTCATCATTGAAGATAATAAAATTTGTTTTGCATATGTTATCTAACACTGCTGTCTATTAGTGGTACAAAAAAATGTTTCGCATCTGCGGAATTTATAGCACCTTGTAGAATTATCTGAAACCAACACAAACCAAGAAAATTCTTAAGGTTTATAAGATTGTTCATCGAATCATCTATGGTCACCGCAAAATATTGTAATCTCACGTTTTGACAGACGTTCGAACCACAAACTTAAAAACAACAAGTAATTTTACGCACGAAAATATTTATAAAAAGAAGAAGATTGGTTGAAAAGTTATGATCGTAGATGATTCCATCAAGAATCTTATAAACTTTAAAAATTCTTCTGGTTTCTTGATTTCAGATATAATTCTACAAGTCGTTATAAATTCAGCAGATATTTTTGCAACACCAGAAAGGACAGAAGTATTCATTATCATCAATGATGTACAAAACAGCCTAAAGAGTTTTTAACACTGACGTTTACATTTTTTTTAAATAAAATCCTAAAAATGACCTATTTCTGCAGTGAATTGTCAAATAAATTGGAAAATATTGTATTGGTGTGTTTCACCAAAAAATAATAAACATTAAAAAAAAAAAGTAAAATTGACTTCAAAGGTGCGCTAAAAAGGATAAAATGATTTTTTTAAAATCGGTGCCAAAATAGAAACAGAATTAAATCAATTTCTAAACCTTTATCAATTATAGTCCATTGGCACACTAAAGCCCGGGAATCAGAGCGCGCAAAAATTTAGCGGGACGTCACGCGTCGAGCCGGTTTAATGCTGTTTTTATTTCGGCACCATGTTCAAAAAAAATTATTTCATCGTTCTTAGCGAGCCTTTGAAGTCGGTTTTTACTTTCTTTAATACTGCCATAAAAATTTATTTTACTTGTTATACCGTTAAATGAAGTACCCTTAAAGCTCCGGGAAATTCCCAAAAATTGCTCAAATAATAAGCCGTTATAGCGACATCTCCCCTTAAAGATCGTATTAAAATCGCCTACCGTATCACATCCCTCGCAATATTAGCGCGATAATTAAAAAATAAACGGCACGAAAATGGCAAGCAGCGGCGCGTCTCAGGTCTGAAAACTCGACCGAGGGGAGCATCCACCAGAGGCGTGGCCCCGAAGATCCGAGAACTGATCGCGCGCTTTGATCAGCTGTCACGGAGCTGCCGGTAATTGCCCGGGCGATCTTCATCGCCCGTTGAAATTAATGAATGCGCGGACGCGCGGCTGCCGTTTACAACGGTGGGCGCTCGTAAACAGGCTTAGCCCGTGAGGCACGAGCGTCGTAAAACACGAAGACAAGTGGCAGGAAACACGGCGGTGACAAGCAAAGAAATGGATTGGCCCGCTTTAATCATCGAGAGAGAGACCAGGGTCACTTTTCGCTGGAGCGCCGGTCCCTGGCCCCGGAGACTTTCGCGGCGGGAGCAACCGGCCGGCTGCCCGGTATCCGTTATCGAGGCGTGGAATCAGGGCTTGGTAGTCGACTAGGAAGGGAATTTATCAGCCGCGCGAAAGTGTCTCGCTGGGGCCGCGCGTTTGTTCCGCTGGGTGCAGCTGAGGATCTGCTTCGAAACGTGTGACGGGTAGGTATATTTCACTGACCGCGGACGGACCACTTGGTTCCCGAGAAGCCACTCTCCGCCGGTAATTGCGAACTTGCTTTTCCAGGTGCACGGGCGTCTGCGGCGCCTCCGCCGGGGAACGCGGCTCCGCTGAATAGCCAAAAAACGACGCCTGTCGTGGCGGAACGAGCGTTATCAACCCCATTTGCGCTCTGAGTTATTCGCGCGCCGGGCTGTAAATCTCAGGCGGAGCTTGGCGGAGTTTATAAAAATCGATTTCTCGCATTAGATCGCGTATACTTTTGCTCGCTTTATCCATGCGGGTCTGGCTACCACGCCGCGTCGCCTTATCGAAGCGCCCCGAACACCGGCTAAAGTGAAGCGAGATCGAGCGCCCCTCGAAGCGCCAATCGGGCGTCCATCACTGAATATACCAACGCGATTCCCGTCCCTCCAGATACCCGGCGATGTAGCCGAGCATCCCAGCTATCAATGGCGCTACCCGCGATAGCGTAACAGTCTCTCGCCGCTCCAGCGGAACGGCTGACCGTTCCCCCCGAAGCAGCTTCCTCCTGCTCGGGGCCATAATTCAGAGAGACGAGCCTCGCCGTCCGGCTAATTTTCCTCCCGATTAAAGTCCATCGGCAGAACGCGCCGCGGATTAAAACACACCCGATCCTTTCCCACCCGTGTTCATTGCCGACACCATTAGGAGTCGCGGGAGAAGCCGTGAGGGGAGCAGAATTGGTGGCAGCTCTAAGTATCTCGCAGACAAGTCAACATCCCGGCAACGTATTTAGCGCGCTTTTTTTGGGGTACTAGCACTCTGAACGGCGTGCTCCGAGCTTGATCCTCTGCCAATGTAAACGCTCCGGGACTTTCGGCCCATTCTTTCGACGCTTTGCAGGAAAGATCGACGCGAAACTGTGGCCGCGGGGACGTGTCCCGTAGAAGCGCCGCGGAATAAGTGTACTTAGTCACCCGAAGAATGTTGGTTTAAACGCAGCCAATTGAGTGGGACCTCGGTTCGGTTACTATATCTCCGCCGCGACGCGCGCCCATAGCTGTCGTTGCAGCGGATAGAAGCGGGGCTGGAGGATGAACGAGGGGACGTCGCGGCTCCGCGGAGGCCGTAAAAATAATGAAGATCGAGCTGCCCTGGAAGCAGTTTATTATGAAAACCGCACGATGTGCCGAAGGAGTTAAGGGCTTGGCCTAAACTTACGGCTCCGCTCCGTACACTTGGCCGAGGTCTTTGCACCGTGAAGTTTGCTTTATAAATATCAGCCGGCGCAGCGGACTGCTGTCTAGAGAAACGAACCGTGTCTTGGATGAAACGAACGGGGCCTACCTCGGATCTTCCTTCCCCGGAGTCCCGGCGAATCCGTACGCCTGCTCTCCCCCATTATTATCTGCTAATATCCCAGCGATCTAGGTACCGTTACCTCTAACCCAGCCAACAGTGAAATCGGAAAATGCTGCTCCGAGATGCCGCGTTAGCCGGGCACTATCGATCGGAGGAGCAGCGGCGTCTGATATGTTGATGCGAACTAGATTCGGGGTATGGTCCCTTGAACACAGGAGGAGAATCTCAGACCTATCCTTTCTTTATAGGATCCTGAACGGCTTGATTGATAACCCTGATGTTATTGCGCTGGTTAACTTCAACGTCCCCGCTCGCTGTACTAGGCAAACACCTCTGTTCAGGTCACGAGACTACTCCTCCTGGGTTGGTCATGCTGACCCCTTTCATAGAATCTGTGGTATCGCCAATCAACTTCACGAGGGCATCGATTTCTTTGCTGATACTCTTTCCGGCTTCAAAATTAGTACTCGCAGAGCCCTTATTGCGGAAGGCATTCCATAGAGGTTCCCCATGCACCTACTCGTCACTCTACGGCCATCTCTTATCATCTTTTTCTCTTATCCTTTTCTCTTTTGTTTGTATTGTTTTTATTGTTTTTATTGTAATCTATTGTTATTATCCCTTCTTATTGTGCTTAGTGGGCTTGTCCCGTAAATAAAATTATTATTATTATTATTATTCTCCGGGTAGGCTGTTCTCTGGGAGGCGAGGCTCGCTTCCTTCGTCGAGATCTCAAGTATGCGGGTTTCGAGCTGTCGAAAGCTTGGGTACGTTCCTCCTCCTTTCAGGGCGAATGGTACATTCGGGATGGGTCGGTTTAGGTTGCGCGCAGAGGAGATAAGGGATTTTAGTGACGTGTCCCTTGCTGCGTAATGTTTTCCACGGGGCAGTAAACTTTATCCTGAAACGATGTTGGCAAGACCACCGATGGGTGCGGCAGGAAACGTTGCTGGAGATCTGCTGAGAAATAAGTTAGAAAATATATTATTGGATTGGTCCATGTATTGGGGAACTTAGCGGAGGCGTGGCTTAGTGATCCTCTAGGCAGTGATCGGACAAACCGCAGCCATTGTGGGACAAAACCGGAAATAACATAACCTAAACATTCATTAAATCGTCTGCTTTCCAAGCTGCTATTTATCTATCTCTTTCTATTCGTATTTCTGTCTCTTTCTTTCTTACAGTTTCTTTCTCTGTCTACTTCCGCTTTAGAACACAAATCGCAGCAACCAATCAGCGACGATATGCGTTTGTCCGATCACTGCCTAGAGGATCACCAGCGTGGCTTAGATTTCAGCGCTGTGGCGGTATGTTGGCAAACTATTGAAAGTAGGTCCGGATCCCACCAAACATTCCGAATAAGTATTTATTAATCGAATAAGTAAAAATTTAGCGTTCCAAAAATTTTAAAAACACTCGTTTTTCACAACATGTCTATATAAACACTGATAGCCTAGATTTCCCGATTGGGAAACCTAGAATTTCGATACGCCAACTAGTGACAGAAAATTGAACTACTCAGAGTAGGCTGAAATCCGTCGAAGTCCATATGATTATCAGTGTTTATATAGACATGTTGTGAAAAACGAGTGTTTTTAAATTTTTTGGAACACTAAATTTTTACTTATTCGATTAGTAAATACTTATTCGGAATGTTTGGTGGGATCCAGCCTACTGTCAATAGTTTGCCAACTTACCACGGCAGCGCTGGAATCTAAGCCACGCCTCTACTTGGTTTCCCAGTACAGTACACTGCGCTAATCATTGGCACTCCTGATTAAAAAGTCAAATATTAAAAAGTACAAGATTAGAAAGTACTTTTTTTTTACAATTTCTTATGTTTCTTTCGCTACAACACCGCAAAGCCCAGTAGTTGAACTACACATTTTATATCTGGTAACCTCACAAAGTGGGGCAAATGGCTGGGTTTTAGGTGTTTTCTTAAAATTTTGATAAGTGACAGTCAAGTATATTTTGTCGCTTTATAACTAAGTAATGGATTGAAATACAGATTTACTAAGCGTTGTAGGTATTTAATAGCGAATAAAATAGTCTGTTTAAACACTTGAAACTTCGTTTATATCTGCATATGTTTGTCTTTATAACCTCAAATTCTTGGGTGCCAATGATCGTACTTTTATGCCTATTTTTGCTTTTCATTGAATATGTTTAAAATAAAAGACTTAATAGGTACTCAAGATGCTTTGTTTTAATGAGAAATCCATAATCATTGATAATAACTGAAAATTAAGACCATATAAAAACTTCACAAAAAATATAGACATTCCAAAATTGGGATTTCCGCTTAGGGTGCCAATCATTGTACAGTCTACCCTATATGGTTTACGAATTTCTTCGTCATTAAGGGGACTAAGCAGTTAGAAACTCGATTTTTTGTTGCACATCTCGAAATTACCACCCTTCCCGAGTAAATTGCCGTCTGGTTTATGTTGAAATTCGCAAAATTAAGGATTTTACAGCCGAAAAGGTCGAGCGCGCCGTAAAAGCGTTTTTCTCGGAATCCTATTCCCTCCTCGTTTTGCAGGGATTGCGAGAAAACGGAGGTACAAATCGATTTGAAAAAAAAATTGAGGTTATGTGAAACATGTCTAATTACTACCTGAACCTACGCATAAGTCCGCGAAACCTCCTATTTTGACAAAAAAAAAAAAAAAAAAAAATGGCTCTTTCCCTGGTGAAAAATCACGTTTCTTTGAAATTTGAAATTTTACAGCCGCCATTTTTATAATTTTGATTATTTTCAATAGGTTCAGGGCAGAAAGGAGGCCGAGGCGAAATGTAAATTTCAGAGGATATCTCACAATTCAATTCCTTAGAGCCAGAATCGCGGCAAACTTACAGCAGCTCCAGAAAAAAACGCCCCCACATCATACATATGTATATATTATCCAAATAATTTTTTTACCGTTCATAGTATAAATAAATATTACCAAAAAGTACTGGTCACAATTCGTATTCGTTCCCTTGCAATTAATTCGCAAAAAATACTTGATTTTCCAGCGTTCCGGCTGTCTAAGTAGTCCCCTTAACGCGCGTGCAAACCTTTGAACAGCAGCGTGCACATAGAATGATGTTTGAATAATGTATAAAAAAAATATACAAAGCCCGTCCCCAATTGTGCATTTCTGAATATTACTCCAACTTCTTCTTACCTTACGTAGCACGCAGCGCGCGTACAACATAAAGAACATCTCAGCGTTTTGTACGACTGGCAATTAAGGATAAAATCGCCATACTACAATCTTTCAACGATTTAATGTATTATTTATTACATAAATAATCTTACAATTACAGACCCGTGTGGCTCGCGCTGTAAATTAAACGTGTGCTCAGCTTCCACAGCGTTTCCTGTACAAGTGATTTCACAGCTCGTTACCAGAACTAAGAACTATATTCTTTCTACAAGAAAGACCTGCACGTTAACTGAGGAATTATGAATTTTCAATCTCCGCTATATCGCAGGGAGGAAAAAAATAGATTGAAATATTATTCTCGCTCCTCCACAGATTCGTCTGACCGTACAAATATATTTCTCTTGCGTAATCGCCACCGTCGAGTGTACCGGCTTATATATCTGACCGCCTGGAAAGAGACTTTTAATGTACAATTCGTGAAAATCGAGTTACCCTCGCACTGTTGTTGTCCGTTACGTCGAACTCCGCGGGCGAAGTAATCAATTCTCGATACAAGCTAAAACTAACTAACAATTCGCTCCCATTCCAAAGAGCTCGTTTACGAACATGATAATAAAAAGAGAAACCAAAGGGAGCTACAGCTCTCGCATACCTCCTCGCTGTCCTTAACTCGTACGGTATATAAAAATAATTCACTAATCACTCGCACAATAATTCATCAGCCGTACACTGCGCAGGATGAAAGGAGCCAAGTTCCTTTGTCGTAAAAATATTCGTGCTACGCTTGCGAAGAAAACCGTGAACAAATTCGTTCGTGAAAAATTTCTGCTCCTTGTTCCTTTTAACGTTACTTTGTACTGACTTCGACTCGCGCTCTTTTGCGTGCAAATCGTGCGCGGCGGTAAAAGAATCGGCGCTGCTATTATTCGGAAATGATGTAACATATGCTGCGTTCAGTTTCTAATATCTCTATGTTCACCATTTTTCGTTTCTTTCGGTTGTTTCGCTGGATAGTAACGAGATTCGTGGCGAGAGAATGTAATTGTCTCCGCTTACCGTGACCAGCGACGGCACAAAAGCTTGCCATGCGCTTTTTCACGAACGTTCACGGTCTAATTATTACGGCTGATTGGGTATTTCTTTGTAACGTTTTTGGGTCTTCCGCCACAGCGCCTGCTTCTTCTCCGTCGTGGAGTCTAGCTCGATCGTAGGGAACTCGCTGGTAGCTCCTAGCCCGGTTTTGCTGGGATTATTCGTCAGGGACACCTGTAATCAAAGCGCCACGTGCACGTTAATTGAATAAATAAATACCTGCGCCAATATTATCGCGCTTCCCGTGTTCCAACAGGCACCCTTGTATAGTTAACAGTCACCTTTATAACGATTTTCCACGCACGAAAGATTCGTTTTGGTATGAGATATTGTAATGGATTTAAATTAGGGTGGTTTCTCGAAGCGTCGGAAGCTCGAAACCCAAGAAAGCTCAGAGTTTCGAGAACTCGAAACTTCGCACTTTTCTCGGGAATCGACACTCCCGAAACTTGGGTTTGTACAAAAACCGGTTCTCGAATTCCAGTATTCCGCAAACACTGGTTAAACCGGTCTTCGGGATTTTTACAAAAAATATTTATACTCATTTCAAAATTTTTCGGTTTTTTTAATATCTATGGAATTACAGAAATATAATAACATATACTTTGTAAATACAGAAGCAAATTGATAGAAACATAAAGTAAAGTAATTAAAATCCGTAGAATTTTTCAGCTCCTTTAATATTTATCGAGTTGCAAAAATATAGCAAAATAAAATATACTCCATGCGAAACAAAATAAAAAAGAAATAAAACAACTAAAATCCGTGCAAAATATAAATTATAAATCTTTATTTCATTTAGTATTTTTCTTCGGCAAGAATAAACACACGAAGCTAATTTTTACAGTAAAATGTCAAGTCAAAGTGTTGACATTTCTAATTAAATACTTAATTAATTCTTGAATTCAAAATCCGGTTTTCGAATTTTACCAATTTATCCCGCAAAACGGTTTTTAAAAAAAAACGAAAAACTATAAAATCAATGAAAAAATTCGCAGCGCGCCTCGAGCGTTATATTCCGTTTAACTATAGTCAACAGAGATTTACGCAAAAGGGTTCTTCTCCTCAGTTCTTGAAGCAAGATATTCCACTTGCCAAGCAGAATCAGCACGACAACTTTCGGATTCCAATTTCGAGAATTTAAATAATTAGCTTCGAACCCACCCCGAATTCAAATCACAAATTTATTAAAACCAGCGGCCTGCCAATTCTTGTCCGAAAATCTCCACGGTCGAAGCCGTCTCCCTTTCACAGCATCGAAAGCAACAAGGATCTAAGTTACACCCATAGTCGGTATCCAGCAAGAAGTCGAACTTCCCATTACCGATCCCGTCTACGCTTTGCATTCCTCCAGCGACTGCCTCGGCTGCAGCAAACATCGAAAAGTTTCCCCAGGAAAACAGCACATCCCCGTTCGAATCGCAGAGGTCAATCCCGCTCGGGCGCGGCGTCTGTCTGCCTAATTGTATTGTTTGTCTGGGCGGCTCGATTCTCGATGCATTCCGCCGAAAGGACGGCGAAAAACATGCCGGAGGTCGAACAGGAAAGCGAAACGTCGTTTGACGGCCGCTCTTATCGGGAGAAGGTAGGGAGAGAGAGAGAGAGAGGGAGCGAGAGAGAGAGAGAGGGAGGGAGCGAGAGAGAGAGAGAGAGGGAGGGAGGGAGCGAGAGAGAGAGAGAGAGAGAGAGAGGGAGGGAGGGAGCGAGAGAGAGAGAGAGAGGGAGGGAGAGAGAGAGAGAGAGCGAGAGAGCGAGAGAGAGAGAGAGAGAGAGAGGGAGGGAGAGAGAGAGAGAGAGAGAGAGAGAGAGCGAGAGAGCGAGAGAGAGAGAGAGAGAGAGAGAGAGAGAGAGAGAGAGAGGGAGGGAGGGAGGGAGAGAGAGAGAGAGAGAGAGAGCGAGAGAGCGAGAGAGAGGGCGAGAGAGAGAGAGAGAGAGAGAGAGAGAGAGAGAGAGAGAGAGAGAGAGAGAGAGAGAGAGAGAGAGAGTTATTTTAACTTTTCAGTCGCATCCAGCGGGCAGAACACCCTCTCTCGAGGCGTATTTGGGCCAAGTGGCCTTCCCCCGTCTGGCTTGTAAATGAGGCCCTATCTACCGTCGACGACACTTGACTTACTTGGTTGAAAGGGGAAAAAGACGAAGACGAGAGACTTGGAGAGAGGAGCGCAGAAAGGAAACAAGAAGAAAGGATCTCCCCCCTTGGCGCTCGGCGGAGAGCCACGAAAACAAGGTCCGTTTCTAGCCCCGGAGATAGAAGTTTCGGGGTAAATACTTTAATCGGGCTGCGCGGCGATCGAGCGGGAACAGGTGAAACGCAACTTAATCCCGAATGGGAGCTGGCCGGATGTTTGAATTTAATTTGTGTTCTTATTACGTTGGTGTGGCTCGTTAGGGTCAACTTCTTCGCGGCAAAGCAGTCTGAGGACATTATCCTTAGCAGAGGATTCTCAGTTCGATTCTCCTTGTTCATTTAGAGCGCCAGGTAATTCTTAAGCGAAGCCTACGAAAAATTCGTCCCACCCTATGGCAGCCTTCAGGAAAGAAAATGAGAAATCTTTCTCGGCGCAGTTATTCGGGAGGCAAGCCGCTCAGAGGAACCACAAGATACACTTCGCAGCGTTCCTTTCCAAGCTCTTCGCGCCTTGAAAGAAGCTCGTCTGAAATTTTTTTTTAAGTGGCCGCCGAATGCACCGCCGCGGATGCTTGCTTTAAATCGAGCCAAGTGTTCTTACGTTCGTCTACGTTGCATCGTACAGCTGCAGAAGCAGCGCGCCGTGGCGCGGTTGAGGGACGACGAAAATCGCGACAATTAATGTAACTCCGATTGGCTTCTATCTGGAGAAAAAACTTGCTCCTCCCAGTATGAAAAATGCAAGCTTTCCAGCAAGGAAGCTGCGGATTGGGGGGTTGAAATGGCGAGACAGAAGAATTTAATAGATTCAGAATTTACGAATTTAATAGACAAGATTTGAAGAAAAAGCTATTGAGAATTTCGAGTACGGTCGATTATCCCTGTTCGAAAAGAATTGCTCCGTCAAAATCGAGGGAACAGTGGCAACCGAAGTTGGAGTTGAAAAATTTCTTCCACCCTCAAGCTGAAATGCTATGAATAAGGTAAATGTCCCAGTCCTTAAACATGGCCCAATAATTAAAAATTGAGAAGAAATTTTATTAATAATAATAGTTTTACTAATTTGCAACGTTTAAACTGTTCGAAATATAATTGCAAAATGTATTAGCTTTATATAGATACAATTATAAGCTTACATAACTGAATAGTTATATCATACAAAAATATTATTGTACAGTAAAGCTTCAACAGTTTCAATCTCGCTTCTTACCTAATGGGCTCAAGCAAGCGAGAGACTATTTTTGTTAAGGTTGTAATTAATTATTATTTTATAATTTTTGAAATTATACAGTTGTTTTGGATTTATTATACATTGAAGAATTTAAAATTAATTGGATCTTTTAATAATTTTTTGTTTTTAATATTGAAATTGTTGCGTTTATCCACTAGTACACGGTAACGTGACACGTACCAATCATTAAACGTGTGTTCAATGGTTGTTTAACCGTGGTGTTACAGACGTCAGTGTTCAGTAGTTATAAAATTATAAATATTTATTGTACCAAAGTAAGTATTTTTTGTATCCTATATATTTACGTTAATAATAACTAGACAAAAATATAATACTGTTTAAGAATTATTAGGATAATTAATCTTATACTCGTTATAATATTAACATAACCTAAACTTTTATAATATACTTTTAATCATTTTTTAACTTTTTCAGACACAAAGTCATGCCGAAGGTAAAAAAGATAAAGAAGAAGAACTACAGTCAGTTGATTTCTTTTCATTAACTGATAGAAATAGTTAAATTAAATACATATTCAATAATTGGGACACTGTTAATTAATGCCTGGGACACGCTATGAATTTTATTTAATTACTGGGCCATATGAACAGTTTCATGTTTTAATTAATTTAAAACTTTTGCTTTAACAAATGTAGATTCTTGTTACGTTATGTGAAACTAGAAATTTTACGCTTTCGAATGATTATATTTAGTTATAATTTTATACTATTTAAATATAAAAAAAATTGCAATCATCTCAACTGCTTCCTTAACTGTTTCGCCATTGGGACATTTACCTTAATAAAAAAAAAAAAGTGTACTTTATTCGTCGAACGATCTGAAGTTAAAGTAACTTTACTCTGACGAAGCAGAGTACCTCTGCTACCCCGTGAAGGTGCAAAGTTGCGTCCAGAAGCGTGGCCAAGTGGCTGGACGTGGCCGTCGCGCTTCTTCCCGGATAATAAGAAACGAGCGACGGAGGACTACGCGAAAGGGAGGCAGAGGCAGAAAGACGAGAACGGGATCATGATCGAGCGACGGACGCGTTATCGTGCGCGTAAAATGAGCGCTCGTTACCCGATTGACGAGCTCGCGAGATGCTCAGGAACAAAACGGCTCGACTCCAGTTTCGCTTTCTCGCTCGACGATGATGGCGATGATGCATCCGTCTGGCCTGTCTAGACCACTTATATATCTACTATGTATATATATATATATATATACACGAGGCGCGCACATAAACATATTATAACTGGCGCTCGCTCGCCTCTTCCTTCTTCTCCTCTCGCCGAAGCCCTCTGTTCTCCCTTCTACCCTCGGCTCGACCGAACGGACCCTGCGAATACATTTTATCCGATTTATGTCACGAAAATGATTAATCTCCCAGACGGAGCGTTGTCTCGGGTGGAATCGGTGGGTCGGCGCACGCGAAACGCCGCTTTCCCAAAGCTTGAATTTCGCGGCACCGTGATAACATGCACGGAGCACGCTTTATCTGGCGATTGTCTCGCGCCAGGCGAAAGGAGTTCCTCTCTCCGCAGCCCGCGCGCGTTATGCCCCTTTCACGCGTCGCACTTTCTGGCGTACAGGCTGGCACAGCTTTTTCGGTCGGTTCACTGCAACTTTCCCCCACGCGGGTGTTACGAAAGTCTGCGCAACCCTTGAGGGGTTGTACCTAGTCAGGGGGCCGAGGAGAGGCGATTTTTTTTTGAAAAAGCGGAAGCATAAATTTTTACAGAACTTTTTGCACTCGAAAGAGCAACACTTAAAGAACCTTTGGTAATTTTTTGGTAGAAAAATATTTACGTTTATAATAAAAATACGACAACCAAGAAGCCTTTTTAAAAACGGCGAGCAAGGTATCTTAGAAAATTACTGCAACAATCTTTCTGAAATTTTGCGGGCTTTTTTTATATATATATAAATCTACTGGATGACGGAGGGATTTTTCTTCCGTTGTATAGTTTCGATTTTATCAAGGAGAAATGAAGCCATTTTTCGTATTAAGGGGGAGGCCTGCCTAGAACGGTCAAGACAACATGCTTCTTTGGGAATTTTTTCTAGAAAAACCGATAAACTTTTATTTTTAAACATTAGTCTGTTGGAAAGAGTAGGTCTTACGGATATTTCAGTATTTTTTGTGGTAAAAAGTATTGATTGGTTTGTGAGTTATAGGCGATGCCCGAAACGACCTTTTTTAGGCGCTTTGCGGGATCATCCAAAATTGAAAATTCGATTTTTTTTAGATAATATATGAAATTATCTAGCCGCTATCGGGCCCGATTTTGGAAAAATTATTTTCAGACGAAATGGCGGCGGTGCAGAGTTGAAGCATCGATATTTGGCAAAAAATCGCCCGTTTTTCGAGTGTAAAAAAATCTAGGCATGAAAAGGAAAAGCTCCCGATAGCGCTTAGATTTCTATCCACAAAATAAGCCCGCAAAGCCCCGAGTAATTCGGTTCATTAATTTTTCAGTTATCTGCGTCACCGACTTTGAAAACCTGATTTTGAGGAAAACGCGTTTAATGTTTTGGGTCTGAGCGCTACACCGAGGAGCACCTATCTACTTACACGCGTATAACTTTGTAAATTTTGGTCGGATTAACTTTCAGGGAACATTTTCAACATGTTGTACTTGAAGAAAGTATAAAAATCGATTTTTCGAATAATTTGTAGGTAGGCCTGCTCCCTTAACCGGTTAACTGGCAATGTATCATATATGATCAAATGGAATAACTTTTTTGTTTTTCAATCGATTTGAATGAAACTTGGTATGTAATGGTTTTTGGGGTCGCTGAATCTGAATTTCGCATCGGAATTGTAAAATTCAATATGGCAGACTCAAAATGGCCGAACCAAATTGGCTGACAAATATTAAAATACTATCGGGATATAGAAAAATTGTGTATAGGGGTTTTTGGGGTCGCTGAATCTGAATTTAGCATTGGAATTTTAAATTTCAATATAGCAGACTCAAAATGGCGAACCAAAATGGCCGCCAAATATTAAAATACTATCGGGATATAGAAAAATTGTATATAGGGGTTTTTGGGATCGCGGATAAAAAAGAAGCACTTGCGGTGGAATTTATGGATGAAGAATTCAGGTATAAAATTATTCGAAACTTTTTCGTAGAAAATAAAAAACTAAAAAATCAAACCCCTAAACCCTTATTTTTCAGGGGTTGGGGGTGGCATTGAAAAAAGTAACTGCTGCAATCGAATTATAGACAAGAAAGCTTCACAAATAAAAAAAGGTTTAGTAAAGAATTGACAAACTCACCCCTAAATTCTATTTTTTTAGGGGTTGGGGGTGTCAGATGAAAAAAATTACCCCCGGAATCGGTTCAGCGACTCAAAAAACCCCTGTATACCAAATTTTGTGTGATTCACTTAATTATTCGATGGTACCAGTTTGGGCCCGAATAGTGAAAAGGACCGTGCCAGTTAACCGGTTAAGATACATATACATCGTTTCCATTTTGAATAAATTGTTTATATAAAATATCTCGCGTCACGAAGACAACTTTCAGTGGTAACAAAACACGCAAGAATATATTTTCAAACACGCAATAAAATCACTAATAACTCCACTACATAGGGGAAAGGTGGGATAGTTGATCAGCGGGGATACATGATCAAATCAGTTTTTTACTTAATATATTGGCAATTTGTGCCTGCTGTCACGCTAGCGTGGTAATGTTTACATCATCGCAACACTTCACGTTGCAGTTTTCTTTTAGGAGCATAGAATAATGTTGTTATAAGCTTCGATCTTATTTGCAGCCAAAAAGTAAATATTTCGGTCTGCTTGTTCTTCCTCCTTTTCGAGTAAATGTTGCATTTTCAACGATTTGAAATATACTAAGTAAACACGGCAATTTCGAGTCAATTAATGCTATTTATTGATTTATCTAAATATTTATGGTAAGTTTAATTTTTCATCTTTTTCAAATCGAGTGCATTGAGGGATACATGATCAGTGTGTGAGGTGGGATACTTGAACAGCTGAAAATGCTCCAATAAAGAACCATAGAACGGCCAATGAAACAGAAAAATACGGCTAAGAAAGTGAGAAGGAAAATCTTTTCTTTATCATCATCTTAATCAGATGATATCTAAGTGAAATGTCTTTTACGAATGCATTTATGTTGTTTTATGTCATAGAGTTTAATTCTTCGGTTTCATTTTTTCAGTAATTCCTTCAAGTTTGTTATAGTTTACTTTCTTTTTATGATATTCCCTTTATTTCATGTTATTGACGAAGATAATAAATATTTTTTAGAAAGTTAATGTGTTATTTACTCTGAAAGTTCACTGATCAAGTCTCCCTAACCGTTTGATCAAGTCTCCCCTTCAGTGGGGGATACTTGTGCATAACGCCACTGCCAGAAAATGTTAAAATTCTGTCATTAAAATTAGTTTTCAGCTCTCAAATTTGTCAAAGTATATTGAGAATACTCTAAGAATCACAACTTACATAATTAAATACAAACAAAGCAAACCATTATTATTATTTCAATAAAAAAGCAAAACTGTGATCAACTATCCCACCTTTCCCCTATATGTTAAAAATAAATTCAGTCCGCGAGACTCCACGTCACCGTTCGTGTCACAAAGTAGGACGTCACCAGTTAAGGGGTTAACACGCCCCGTGTCGCGTTCTTTTAGCAACCCGCGAATTATTATTACGCTTGCCCGGCCCGAACGGAAGGATCAGCGCGGGTCACCGGTGGGCATGTTGAAGGAGGAAAGAATTCCTCGCAAGCACATCGCGGGACGTGTGAAAGAGGGAAAAAATTCTGAGAAAGATAAACGATCGAAGGTGAGAATGCACTGTTTACGACCAGCTGTTGTCGCCGCGCGATTCCTTGAACTAAAAGCGGCGTGCGAGTTCAGCCGGTTAAACGATTCTAATAGGCTAATCTCGCGGCAATGGGTTTGTGTCTGTCTCGAAAGTGGCGTGATCCACTGCCAAACCATTATCCGTCAGCCTAGCGTTTCTGACGCGCGGCAAGCAATCCTTGGCAGGCGAACACGGTCGCAATTGGCAATTCTATTCGCCGTTGCATCTCGCGCGAATTAAAGCGCCGAAGTTAGCTCGGCTTCGTGGCTTCCAGCGGCTAAACGAGAGACGTCGGGTGACAATTTCGCGCCGCGCGAATTCTTGAATTGATCAAACGGCTGAGCGACTAACAGGTGAAGCGAAACTCCACCGAAATAGATACTTATCGGAGCTCACGGCGAATTGGAACGTGGCCGCGTCTGATTGAGGTTTACAAACATCGATTGGCTCGATCGAGCGTTTGAAAGAGGAGACGATACGCCGCGGGCCATCGACCGTTCGCGGCTAAACATATCGCAGCTGCGCGCCATGGACAGATGGCCGAGACGACACCCGGATTACTTATTGAAAACGGATTAAAAGCGTCGGTGGGAGCCATCCAGCAGCCCGTTATACGGTTCAGACGCGCATAAATCGGTGAGTGAACCGAAGGAGCTTCAACGGCACCAAGCAGCAGACATTCGAATCGGTCGAACAATATTCGATCGGCTGAATTATTCCCCCATCGAGCCCCGATAGCGAAGCCCGCGACCCAGATATCATGCTTACTTTATGAGAGACTTCTCCGCCGCGCGGATCGAGCTTCAGCCAGGTCACGGCTGGTACCAACCGCGAGACTTTTAATTATTCAGCCGCGATGGACCAGCGGCGACTTTCGTCCCGAGTAATTAAGCAGCGGACCAACCCCCATTTGCTTCAAACGCTACCGAGTGCTTCGAGGATCTCGAGATTTCATTAAAAGAGGATGTCGCCGACGACTGGAAACCTGGATGGTGCCTGGAGAATGGATTTTAGTAGGATTGAAACTGCTGCTTGTCGATTTTGTGATAAATATTATTTATTTAAGGGTTCATTCTCGCGTAATTATATCAAAATTTACGTTCTTTTTGAAAGAAAAGTGTCACGCATGGGGCGAAAAGTCTGTTTGGTATTAATTTATACATATTTTATGACAATAAAAATTTTATTGTTTCTTCTCCGATGAAATCTTGAAAACAATAGCTTTAATATTTGATTTCAAGATAGGCTCGTCTAAAATCAAGAACCGAAAGTTTTGGTTAAAATACGTGAGTATGGTTATCGTGTTAACAATCGTTACTACAAAATAATGAAAATTCGATGATTGGTACGTGAAACCAGTAATTTTTTGCTAAAAAATTCTGAATAAAATCAAAACGAGTGGGCCAGAACTTATGAAAGTTGGTAATGCGACAGCTCACTTGTAAAAAGAATCCGGAAAGAATTTTTGAAATCCGTCAATTAGTTTTTTTTATTTTATGTACTCCGGTTTTCATAACCGTCAGAGTTGTAGCTATTTATTCAAGACTAACTGACTCGTTATCCGGTTTAAAAAACCCTAAAAAAAAAGCCTTTAATCTGACTTAGGACGTATGTAACGTAGGGGAGACCGGGGCTGGTAGGCCAGTTTTTCAGTTTTTGATTTTTAATAAATTATGTGGACGAAATATCATTAAACCGGTTAGTATATTTGATAGGGCATACATTTGGCTATCTGATTAAATTATTAAAGTTGACTAAATGTGACAACAATTAAGGCATTTTAATGTTTTTCTAACACCTTACATGCTGGTCAACCAGCCCCGTGGTCGGGGTTGGTAGACTAACAGTATGGGGTAGGTTGACTATAGGTGCAATCAGTGAAGAAAATGTTGTTAGCAACTTATCTGAATGGTAATAAAATAGCACAATGTCACGAGAGTTGTTTCATTATAAAATATTTATTACTTTTTAATAATAAATAACAATTTATACCATCACTGGGGTTGGTTGACCAGCTTAGTCATGTAACCCGGAACGTTATTAGTCAACCAGCCCCGAACGATCATTTTGACTTCAATACTCTATATAACCTTTAATTATTTATGTAAAATCAAAAACGCAGTCTCAGTAGGTCGTTTAATAAACAAACTTTAAAATAGTCCCTTCGCATTAATTCTACTGTAACTATATAGAGCGTGGAAACATAAAATCTTTAAGAACACATATTTACTTAGATAGCCAATTTTTCGATAAACGCTGGTAACTGCCAAACAACGTGTAATAGTGGCGTCGGAAACAAATGAATGGCATAGTAGAAGTGACTTGATTCTACAGAAAATCGCCCCGCAGTAGAGCACACGTTAGTGGAAAGTTATTAACAATTAGTCAACCTACCCCTGGGGCCAACCAGCCCCGGTCTCCCCTATATTCAAAATTTCATTGAAACCCGTTCAGCCATTTAGGTGTAAAAGAAAGATAAATAAACAATTTACATTTACAACGGATTACATTTTTACGAAATTTTAGCATCTCTAAATATGTATAAATCAATACCAAAAAGATTTTTTACTCCATGCGTTCTAGTTTTCTTTAAAAAAAATCCTCAATTTTGAAGGATTACACGAGAATGTGCCCCTAAAGCTGATCTAAAGGGAGACCAAAATTAATTTTCTGCGTTTGCCTGCGCCACCATAAGGTCTGCACGTTACGAGATTAATGCATCAGACATTTCTGGAGCTTCGACTCGAGCATTCTAGTTCGCCCCGACCTTAGCCTTCGTTAAAGAGAAACAAGAAAATTGCGCCCACATTACGGTAGAATACAATCGTAACGGTGTCTAATACACCGGCAACTTGTTGGCAAGCCCAGCACGCTAATAGCCGCGAGATAAACCGAAACCGAGGCCTATTCATAGCTTCAGCGTCGACTATGCAGAAGCACGCCTCTCGGTTGCGAGAGTAGCCATAAAACGAACAATAAACCGGCTGAATTGGTGGCATGAGAAGGCGAAAACCGATGCACGGTGCCAAGGCAGGCGGGAACTAGGAGGGTGGAAAATAGGCAAATAGGCCAAGCCGGCTGGATGAATGACACAGGCGACGGGAGGCAATGCACCGTGATTACCAATTAGGCGATGCAAACTCGTCGCCGCGTCTGCGGTGTCTACGACCTGTTACCCATTTCCGTCGCCCCCTGTTCTTCCCTTCTTTCTTCGCGCACGTCAAATGTCCCAACATACTCCGCGCTCTGTCCCAGAATTCAGATCCCGAACACCCCAAGATACCCACGTAACAAAGCATCTCTATACAATTCCCCGCAGCGAAGCACCTGGAGCGACGCGAGACGCTAAAGCTCAACCCTTCCGCACCCCCCGGTTTCTTCGTCATCCCTTTTAAACGCACAACGAGGTTTCAGCCAAGCACCGCGTCCCCCAATGCCAGCAAGTGCAAACAGCAATACCGCGACAGACGTGGCACAGAGAACCGCCCCGGATCAAGGTGTCCTCAGCGCCAGGCGAGCAGAGGACGCGCGTCCCCGAGCGTCACTCGCCGAAAAGTTCCAATTCCGCTCGGGGATCGCGCGGCAAGTGACTGGGGAGCCAAAAGACGAGGGGTTTGCCTGGCTGGCCCAGCACCGAGAGCCAGCGGGTGCACGCGCGAGGCTGGAACTTTCGGTATGCCAGACGGAGGAAGGAAATCCCTGGGCGGCCTAGTCGCGGCGCTTCGATGCCAGCCTCGCCCCGGCATCCCCGATAAAACGGGGCCGTGGGTGGTACAATAACATATATCGGGAATCCGCGGGTTGGCCGGTGACGGTGGTAGGGTGCCAGACGGTCTGTGCCAGTTCGAAAGTTTGTCCCGGTTTGCCCGTCTGGCGTGCCGGACGAGGCGACGCGGACGCACGTGCACCGCACCTTGACAGGTTGACTATCGGCTCCGGGTGGCGCGGAGACAGCGTATTGGGTTCGAAACTTTGCTCGTTTACAACCAGTCGCCGGTATGTCTGCCATCGTCCGCCACCACCACCAGCGCGAGCCGTGTGCCGTGAGGAATAAACGCTCCCTCTGTTCCGCCGGCAGGCGTCGGTCACTTCCCGCTTTTCTGTCTGGCCGGCCAAGCGCTGTCGCTTTTCCTTCCCGCGTCCCTGGCGGAAAGGCTGGAGGAGGTCACGACCTGGTCCTCAGCGACGGGCGCCCGAATTCCTGGCTAGAAGATGCTTCGACGAGTGTTCGTCCCCAGGCATTGTCCGGGAGGCAGAGGTCCCTTGAACGGAGCCGGCGTGTCTTGGATGTTGAAGCAGATGATTTTAGATGTTCCAGGGGTGAAGCTATCGACTCGGTGATCCCTTCAATGACTTCCGGGCGAGACAGTCTTGTTTAAGTCCGCGCTACTTAAGCTGCTCCCCGTTTTCGTTACTCGCATACCCCCGGGTTTACGGCGCTCGAGGAGATACGGCGCGCTCGGGTGCCGGGCGAGTTTGAAGTGACGTTGATCGCGATACGCGCGCCCGGAAATTATTCACAGCCACGAGACCGGGGGCTCGTAGCCGGAAAATGTGGGCCAATTACTTTCGGTCAACGTTTCCCCCCGGCAGACACTTGAAGCCGGGTCCGAAATGAAACGCCCGGAACTCTGCGGATCCTAGCTCCGCGAGCGGAGGAAGGCTCTTGCGCAGCCATCGGAGCCAACGATCTCGCCTGCTCGCCGAGCCGCGGCGTGTTTGCACGGAATTAATTAGTGTTTGGCCGTCTATAGACTCTGGACTTGCTAGACTAAACTAGATAAACTGTGGCGCAGGTGCCTCCGCCCTCGTCACCCACGCTCCTCTTCACGGCCCGGCGTGTACGTGCGCCATCCGCGTGAACGTGCGCTTTTCCCTGTTAACATTTGTTTAGCGGCCATGAAAACGCGCTGCACTGTCTCGCGCGCTGGTACTATCGGCAATGGATCTTCGAACAGTGATCTATCTCTTCTGACGCTGTAATACGAGTCGCGGGTTCTGGTGTCGCGGAACGGTGAACTTTTAAGCGAGCAAAGCTGTGCGGCGCGAAGTCTTTTCGGGGCACTCGCCACGGGTTTGGGGATTTTTTTTTTTTTATTCTTATAAAGTTAGAATTATATTCCGAAATAATTGTTTTTAATGTGTTCTCTTTGCCTTAGTAAATTTGCCTCGCCTTTATAATATTATAAGAGGGGATCGTGACTCGAAAAAGGTTGGGAGACACTGGTCTAGTATGGTTGGTGAAACGGAGGGGTTTGAAATTTATTGTGGAATGAAATTCTAATGGAACCCGGGATATAAATAAAATCTTTACGGATTCTGGAATTACGGGCTGACGAATTGAAAGTATTCCGATTTCGGAAAGTAATGATGGGAATAACGTGCCGGAAACTGGGGTAACATTGGCATTTACTTAAACCTTCCTGGTCACAGCTTCTTATAATCACAAATTGGTCACATGTGGTTCACTGCAACCCCGCGTCGTTTTTGAGTAACTATTGTTGTATTTTTGAATCTTTTAACTTCTGAGCGATAATTGTACATTCGCAATACTCATGCAATCATGCTCTGATAGTCTTTTTCTAGAAATGTAAATTTTGATATGATGAAAAAACTTGTAGTTGAAATGAGCGATTTTTTTTTTAGCAATAAATCCCCTTTGGAATTCGTAAAGGCGCGACATTTGGACTCAAAAATTGCTCTTCGGGGGTCTGCTTAGTTTGACGGCCGGAAAAGAAGCGCGATATTTGGGATTTTTTTGAAGAGAAACCCTCAAATTATATTAATTGAAAATTTTATGCCTGCATTTGTACATATATAGGCAACATTTTAAAAAAAAATTAATTAAAAAAAGCGTAGGGGAGAGGCTTGCAGGTTGCCACCCCTGCTGTATTTCGACTTTCTAGCAGTGTCAGAACCTCAACTCTGACTCACATCGACGTTAAAAGAGTAGGTGTCACTATTTTATAACCTCTGGAGCGGACAGACGCAATAACGCTGTGTTTGCTGAGCGAAGGGTAATATAGTGTTTGTCAAGAAACTGAATTATTGAAATTGTGTGCTTTCCTTGTGCTCGTAAATTGAACATTTTCATCGACAATTCAAGATAACTATACGTACTGTGTTGTCCTTTTTATCTAATTTACATATGCCAAACAGATTTCCAAACATATCATGAATTGACAATTTTTTCTCATATTTTCCTAAAAATGCGTCGGAATGCAAGTTGCCTCCATTTTTGGCTTGCAGGTTGCCACCTCTCTCTTTCCCGCTTGTTTACACTCAAATGTCATTGAGTTTGAAGTGAAGTGTTTTTATTGCATTTTAGTCATATTTTGGTTTATTTTTTACATTTTTATAAATTTTTAGTATGGCAGCACGCAGGTCAAGAAAATCTGAATAATATAATTTATTAATAAAACTTAATAAATTTTGAAAAGTTTTCTGAATCAGGTTTTTACTTCAGTTTTTTTACACTTTTAGCAATTTTTTGGGGTGGCAACCTGCGAGCCAAAATTTCAAGGAGACAAATTTAGATACTTTCGATAATTTGCAGTATAATTTTTCTTTTTCGAGAGTTTGCATGATTTGTAGCTCAGGATTGTAGCTCAACACTTCCTCTTTCCAACTTATACCATAAATCAACGATACGTTAATTTTATGACGAGTTATGATCAAAAAAGCTTAGGGGTGGCAACCTGCAAGCCTCTCCCCTACCTAAAACTTTAAACGCGTTTTTCTAAAAACCGTGTGTTTTCGAAATGGTTAGCATGGTATCTCAACAACCAATCACCCGATTTACTTCAAACTTGGTATATATCTGCAGTAGATGTCCCATTCTCGTTGGTACTAAAACTACTTAAGTCGGTTTTCGCAAAATTCGACTTTGCGACTTAAAAAAACCAGCGAACTTTTTTGCAGAAATCGATGTCTGTTTCAGACGCTGCCATTTTTTTTTTACTTCTCAGTATTTCTCATTTAATCCAGTTCAGACGATAGCCACACCCACACAGATTACACGAATTTTAAAATTTTCTATTTCAGAAAACTACAACGGCTGATTTTATGCTAACCATGCGCATATGATTTTTATAAAGCACTCTATTCGAAGCACTATAACTCCGGATATAACCACTATTTTTGCATACAAATTTTTTTCCACATTATCTAAAGATGGGCAACTAAAGCCCCAAAGCTGGGAGTAAATATATTTATTGGTTTAGTTTTAAAAAATTCCCAAAGTTCGCATCATTTGTCGCCCGTAAAATGTAGGAAGACCCCTTAAAGATGAAAAGGAATAAAAGTTTTATGCACTTTCACCCTTGTAGTACGATCACACAAGATGCAACGTTATAATAGGATACTTACAGCAATGGTGAAAATGTTAATTCTGTATATTATATAACAAAATGTTCCAAAAACATGCCAAATGTTCCTCAGCTCTCCGGTGTCTGACAAGTGAAATTTTTGCTACGATCCACACGTCTAAAAAGCAGCCAGACGACACAATTAATGCGAGGGAAAGAACAATTAGACTGGACGTTCGTGGAGCGAGGTAACAGATCGTCGCCAGCCAGTTGATCATTCACGTGTCTCGTTCGCGGAACGCGTTACACACGCACGTGCATCCGTCCTAGACAAGCATATAGACAAATAGGCAGACGTGGCGTTACACGGAGCATTCAGACGGTCTGCACATGCACACTTTGGCGGCTTTATGGAGGGCAGACACAGAGATGCCGCACATCCTGACCAAACTCGACGCGACGTTTGCACAATATTCCCGCCGTTACCCTTTTCATCCCCCTTGTTCCGTCCACCTCATCGTCTCTCGCGATCTCTCACCCACTTCTTCCGTTCCGCCGCTCGTATTCCCACTCTTACAATCGCTTTCACGCTTTTTTTCTTACGTTCCATCTTCCCTGTCCTTCATCCCCTTCTCGCTGACGCCCGAGCTATCGCGCGCCGTTTCGTATTTCTTATTGAAATTTCAATGCTGGTTTTTAAGGGTTCACGCCACCCCGAGAACCAAATTAAACGAATTCTGTTTTATGATACTATGAGGTTGAAGATTATTTCTATACTTCTTATGCTTAGGGTATGTGTTAATGAATATGTTGAATAAATATTGTACGGGAATATTAAGAAATGGTCGAGTTATGTGTTGTCTCGCGAAGCTAAGATAATCTAATATATTAACTAAATTCCCGCGAATTTTTTATTTCAAATGAACCAGGTCAAAATTAGAGTGGTCACCGCATACTACTGGGGGGAAAAAGAATCGCTGCCGGGAGACGCTGATATTTCTTTTATTTATTTATATTTTCCATCGCAAAAATTAGTAGAAGTAGTTTAACATGTGCACTTTCGAATGCATAAAGGTTTGATTGAAGAAGCCTTCAAGTTTTTCCCCCAAAAATTCGCAAATATACATGTTTTTTCAGACCTCACAGGTAGGCATAACCCCTCAAGGGGTTACTTACAGTCAGGAGGTAGAGAAAGAACGATTCTTTGGGAACTTATTTCAGAAGGTACATGCATATTTTTATGCGATGGTTTTTGTATTCAGATGAGGAACACTGTGACAGGTTATTATATTATGTTTTGGTATAAAAGTATTTAGTTATTGCAAAATTACAACTGATTTCCCGGAAGCTGTTTTTAGAATCACGTTTTGCGGTGACCACGATTTCTCCAAAACCGCTTCACCAATCTTTCTGAAAATTTGTAGGTTTCTTCTAGACCAGAGATGGGCATTATTTAAATAAAAAATTATTTAAATAACGTATCAAATAAAATAGGCTTTATCTTTATTTGTCATCAAATAAAAATAACCCAGAGTTATTTTTATTTCAAATTGTATAGAGAGAACTCAAAAAATGTTGAGAATTGTGCAGTTTATTGAGAAAGAGAATTAATACTGAGGTAATACAAATGATGCTCATCAGCTCGAGACACGAGAGATTACTGCTGTGTGTAACCGAACGCTCGGGTCGGTTGCGAGAGCGAGAGTGTGTATGTGAGTGTAAGTGAGATGTGGTGTTGAACAGTATGTATGTATGATCGCGAAAAGTAAATACATGGTTCATCAGCTGATCCAGGTTTCTTGCGGCTGATGTGGAAAGAGAGAGATAAATAGAGAGAGAGAGATGATTTGTCGAAACATTCCGCCCGCCTTGCCAATCTTAAGTAGATTGGCGAAAAGTGAAATGAATGATCGATCGAACGCGTAGATGCTAGGTGTAGTCCTCGTTGGTTGAGATTGGTAGCAAGATGAGCTTCACGATGGGCCGCCGATACACCGAGTGTTGAGTCCGAATGGTGGCGACGCGCACGAGGTTGTCCCGGCCGGGATGAACGTCGGTGACTCTGCCGAGAGCCCATTTGGACGGAGGATATCGTTCGTCCTTGACAAGAACGAGCGATCCGATCTTGAGGGAGTGAAATCGTTGTTGCCATTTCGTGATGGTTTGAAGATGTTGAAGGTACTCGGTGCTCCAGCGTTGCCAGAAGTGTTCCAACATTTGGCGTATTAGTTGCCATCGAGAAAGTCGAGATGTTGGAAGATCGATGAGAGTAGGTTCTGGAATCGTATTTAAGGCAGATCCCGTGAGAAAATGACCCGGTGTGAGCGCGGTCATGTCGTTTGGATCATCCGAGAGTGGACAGAGAGGACGCGAATTGAGGACGGCTTCAATTTGTGAGAGCAGCGTAGAGAATTCTTCGTAGGTGAGTCCGGTGTCTCCGATAACGCGCTTGAGATGAAATTTGACTGATTTAACGGCGGCTTCCCACTTGCCGCCGAAATGTGGTGATGATGGTGGATTGAACTTCCACGTTGTGCCGTCGTTTGCGAGGATGTTAGCGAGCTCTTTCATTTGTTCGGATGAAGCTTGAAAAAGCTTGCGCAATTCCTTGTCAGCGCCAATAAAATTTGTTCCACAGTCGCTCGTGAGCGTTCCGCAGATGCCGCGTCGACTAGTGAAACGTTTGTACGCGGCGAGGAACCCTTCTGAGGTATAATCGGTTGCCATCTCCAAATGGACGGCGGATGATGAGAAGCAGATGAATACGACGATGTATCCCTTGTAAGATTTGGCGCCCCGTCCTCGGAACGTCCGGAGAGTCAAAGGTCCGGCGTAATCGACTCCGGAGTGGAAGAACGGGCGCGACCGAGTTGAACGAGGTTCTGGTAGCTGCCCCATGAGTTGCTGACTGATAGCGGCTCGTTGTCGAACGCACGGAATGCAGCGATGTATGAAGGCGCGAATCGGCACACGGCCTCCTACGATCCAATATCGACGTCGTAACGTGGCGAGAGTGACCTGCGTTCCTCCGTGAAGTGTGCGGTAATGTGTATCACGGATGATAAGGGTCGTGAGCGCGGATTCACGAGGTAAAATAAGAGGGTGTTTCTCGTCATAGTCGAGAAGAGAATTTCGGAGTCTGCCTCCGACGCGTAAGAGTCCCGAAGAATCAACGAAAGGAGCGAGTCGAATGAGCGCGGCAGACCGCGAGAGCTTCGTGCCTTGCGAGAGTTGATGAATTTCGTTCCCGAAGTGCGCGACTTGAGTTTTCTTTACCCAGAAAAGTCGAACGGTGTTGAGTTCTTCGGGAGTAAATGGCGATGCTCGATCCGGAGCGCCCTGGATGCGTTTGAATTTGTGAACGGCTCGGAAACACAACGCCGTCACGCGAAGAAGAGTCCTGAGACTCGAGAACCGCTCAACGAGAGTCCAGAGTTCTGGAGGCTCGTCCTTATTAGCGATCGCGACCGGAGTTTTGCGAATTTCAAGAGCGACATCCGTATCAAGCGATGGATTCGATGATGGCCAAGATGTGGAATGTTTCCACAACCATGTCGGGCCATTCCACCAGAGAGTCTCGTCTTTGAGTTGCCGAGGAGAGAGTCCGCGCGATGCAAAGTCCGCAGGGTTGTCCTTCCCTGAGACATGGTGCCACTGAGAGTTTGAGAGCTCCTGAATTTCCGTTACGCGATTTCGAACGTAATCGGCCCACCGACGGACATCACCACGAATGTACGCGAGCGCGACCGTGGAATCCGTCCAGAGATGAATCGGAGCTTCTTCGAGATCGAGAGTTTTTCGTACGTGAGATACAGTTCGAACTAAGAGAAGTGCGGCTGAGAGTTCGAGTCGAGGAATGGTCACTGGCTTCAGCGGAGCAACCCGAGTTTTCGCGGCGACGATTGTTACGCGAACATCGTCGAGATCCGCGATCGCGCGTAAATAGATCACTGCACCGAGAGCAACTTGAGACGCGTCCGAGAATCCGTGCAACTCCACGGCGCACGATGATGCGCGAGACCCGAGCCATCGGGGCACTGAGATTGAAGAGACGTCTTGCAGATCCTTGTCGAAAGTTCTCCAGCGGCATTCGAGCTCTTCAGGTAGCTGGTCGTCCCAGCCGAGCTTCGCTGACCAGAGTTCCTGGATGAAGATCTTTCCGCGAACGACGACAGGCGCAATCCATCCGAGAGGATCGAAGAGTTGCGCGACACGTGATAGCACGGTGCGTTTACTGGTACGAGGCGATTCGTCGCGGATGCGCGAGGCAAATACAAACGAGTCTGTGTTTGGTTGCCAGAGAAGTCCGAGAGCGCGAAAGAGTTGAGCGTCTTCGAGTAGCACTGATGATGACTTCTCTCGTCTTTCTGACGGGATGAGTGCCAACAACTTTTCGTCACTGGCGGTCCATTTTTGCAGTGTGAAACATCCGGCCTTGAGACATCCATCGATTTGTCGAATTTTCTCTTGCGCTTCTTCAATGTCGTCGGCACCTGAGAGCACGTCGTCAACGTAAATTTCACGTTGAATGATGCTCGTCGCAAGAGGAAAGCGCTGCTCTTCGTCAATTGAGAGTTGTCGAAGTGCACGGATTGCGAGATATGGAGCGCTTGCGAGGCCGTAGGTCACAGTGCAGAGATGATACGTGAGTGGAGGATTTTCTGGATTGTCCCTCCAGAGAATTCGTTGCAAGTCCCAATCTTCAGGGTGTACGCGAATCTGCCGATACATTTTCTCGATGTCCGCAGAGAAAACGTACGCGTAGCGACGCCAACGAGTGATGACATCGGCGAGATCATTTTGAAGTTTCGGCCCAATGTGTTGCAGATCGTTGATTGAAATTCCGAAGTTGGTGCGATAAGATCCATTAAAGACAACGCGTATCCTTGAGGTTGAGCTGGTCTCCCGCACTACTGCGTGGTGAGGGAGATAGAATACGCGACGTGGTTGAGCGAGTGATTTCGGAACGATAGCCATGTGACCGAGAGCTTCGTATTCGCGGAGAAATTCGGAGTACGCCGACTTCAAAGATGAGGTTGCCAAGAATCTTTTCTCTTGTCGCGAGAGAGCGTATAACGCTGGTTTATACGAGTCACCGAGATCTTCCGGGAGACGTTTGAGAGGTATCCGCACGACGTAGCGTCCATCCTGCTGGCGAGAGTGAGTTTCGATGAAGTGCTGTTCACACTGGGCTTCTGCGTCGGACGGAGTACTGGTTGATTCAACGTTCGTTTCTTCTTGTGCCCAAAATCGTTGGACGAGATCGAGAAGGTCATGATCGACAGAACACTGTAGCCCTTGAGCAGGGCGAACACTCGAGTGTGACGTCGATTCGGATGCGACGGATCCTGATAGAATCCACCCTAGAGCGGTTTGTTGAGCGATCGGGCTCCCGGGTCCGCCCCGGCGTAGCCCTTCTTCGAGAATCAAGCTGTAGACTTCAGCGCCGAGAATTAAGTCGATTTGAGTTGTTGACGAGAACTCTGGGTCGGCGAGCTCGAGGCCGTCGAGATGTGGCCATGGTTTGTTTACCACTCGGATCGAAGGCAGATACGACGTGAGCTTTGCGAGCACGTACGCACCTATCGAGAGCGAAAATGTAGGATGGACACGTGACGCGATGCTGAGATTTATAAATCCGCGAGAAACAGTCGACCGTTGCGCACCGATCCCGTGGATTGGGAGAGAGACTCGTTGACGCGGCAGATTGATACGTTGCGCGAGAGATTCCGTGATAAACGATACTTCTGATCCTTGATCGAGGAGGGCCCGAACTTCGTACTGGTCGCCGTAGCATGACGTGACCTTGATGAGAGCTGTTGCGAGCAGAACGGGCATGTACTTGATTGAGGTGGTCATAGCGATATTGGTCGAGGCGGACGCGCCCGAGTGAGTATCCTCGTTGCGCGGAAGCACGGAAGCGCTTGTTTGGCTCCCGGGAGCGACGGATACCGATTGTTGTTGTTGTGAACTCGCTCCCTGAGTGGTTGACGCGCGAGGAGCTGGACCATCTGACGTGTTGGTGGTCCGGTGGATCGACGTGTGATGAGGATTCCCACAGACTCGGCAGCGTTTTGCTGTCCGACAGTTACGGAATTGATGCGGACCGAGGCAATTGAAACAGAGATTCTTTTGTTTGAGAAAGTCTAGTTTTTCTTCGACTGTTTTGCCTCGATACGCTGGACATGCAGAGATGTAATGCGCGGAATTGCATAGCGAGCACGTGAACGAAGATGAACTTGTCGCAACGTTCGGAGAATTATCGCTTTTGAGAGTCACGGCAGCTTGATGTGATTTCGCGCTAGACTTGCCTTTCGTTGCTGCGGGAACGGCCGAACGCGATTTTGAGTTAGCGGTTGCGCGCGCGAAACCTTCGAGAGCGTGTATCCTGCCTGAGATAAACTTTTGAAGTTCTGCGAACGTCGCGGGTTCGGTCGTTGCACCGATTTGCATTTCCCAATCGAGTAGAGATTCCGCGTCGAGTTTGCGCGTCACCATGTATACGATGATGCGATCCCAAGCGTCTGTAGGACACCCGAGAGCGTTGAGAGCTCCCAGAGATTCTTTAACGTCGCCGATTAGAGCTTTGAGTTCGGTAGGCGATTGTTGAGTTACCTTTTGAAGAGAGAATAACGTGGAGAGATGCGTATCGATGAGCACTCGCTTGTTCTCGTAGCGGTCAACGAGTTCTTGCCACGCACGCGCGAAGTTTTCATCGGTAACTTCATACTTCCTGATGAGTTGAGCTGCTTCACTGGTGGCACTCATGTTTAGATATTGCAGTTTTTCGACGTCAGGAATTTCTTTGTTTCTGACAATCATTGCTGAGAAGAGATCACGGAAAGGTCGCCATTCACGGTACGCTCCTGAGAAGCTAGGCACGTTGAGTCGAGGGAGCTGTCGAGAAGTCGGCGTATGAGAGGAACTTGGAGCACTTGATGCTGTGGACGCCGATTGACCTGTCTTGCTCTTGAGTTGGTTGAGATACGACAGAAGTTCGCTCTTTTGATCGGCATAGACTTCTTCGCATTGTTCATATTGATGATCTGTGAAGTACGGTAGCGCGGATCGTTCTTCAGCTTTCAAGGACGAGAGAAGATCGTGATTTTCTTGAAACTTCTTCCAGTTGCTGTCGAGAATTTCGATTCTGGTTTGTACTTGTTCGGGGGTGCGCTTTTTGGTTTCCAATTTCTTCACATTCGCGACGGCTCGGCTGATCAGACCGTATTGGGTGGTCTGTTTGTCAACAATAGTAGCGACCGTAGCGGACATGATTCAAATCGTTTGTAACGTACTAGCACACGGATTTAACAACTTCGCGACACTTCCGGAGCACGATAAGATGATTTTTCCAGAGCACGCACGTGCACGAATTACTTTACACGCGCGAAAATCACTACTATTGAGAGAGCGCGCGTAGACTTTAGAGATGAGACGAGAGCGCGGCGAAGGCAAGAGTGAGAGAGAATAACCGTTGTCTCTTGTTGCCACACACACACACGAGACTTTCTTTGAGTGTAGAGAACGAGTTTGCACTTTTTACTTTACCGAGACTGCACTATTCACAACAATCCGGCTCGAAGGACCAAAAAATGTATAGAGAGAACTCAAAAAATGTTGAGAATTGTGCAGTTTATTGAGAAAGAGAATTAATACTGAGGTAATACAAATGATGCTCATCAGCTCGAGACACGAGAGATTACTGCTGTGTGTAACCGAACGCTCGGGTCGGTTGCGAGAGCGAGAGTGTGTATGTGAGTGTAAGTGAGATGTGGTGTTGAACAGTATGTATGTATGATCGCGAAAAGTAAATACATGGTTCATCAGCTGATCCAGGTTTCTTGCGGCTGATGTGGAAAGAGAGAGATAAATAGAGAGAGAGAGATGATTTGTCGAAACACAAATAAAAATAAGTGAGAGTTACTTTCATTTGAAACGTCACAAATAATTTCTTTCGTTCGACGTGAATATATCCGTTGGCCACAAATAATTTTCTCGCTTGACGAGAAGTTATCCGACGGCCACAAATATTTTTCTGGTTTGACGGAATTCATTTTAACCTTCAAATAATTTTGTCGTCTTTCCATGCATTTGTATTTGAAAAAAATTATTTGAAGCGCAAATAGCTCTGGGAGTAGAGAGCGAGAGAGAGGGGGAGCGTGTGCGAGAAGGATAGAGATAGATGATACTTTTTCGCTCTCTGTAGCGGTAAGCAGGAGAGCATGATGCGAGGAGGTAGTTGTTAGAGCGATTTTTGGATTAATAATTATTTTGTGTTTAGTAAGTTATTCGTGAAATTTAGTGCGGAATGTAACGAAGGGGCTGTGTTTTTTCAGCAAATACTGTGTGTAAATGCGTAAATTATTTACACGTAATGTGTAATTGGTTTGGTTGTTACCTGGTGTAATAATTTTCATACAATTTTAAATATGTAAACAATCGGTTTTATTTTAGCTATTATTTTAGGGTACTCAGGTGCCCATCTGTAAAAATATGAGTTGTACCTGCAGTTGTTGAATAAATTATAATTGATAAATTGTTAATATGCCTGCAGGAATGATTTAATAAATAAAACCGATGGTTTACATGTTTAAAATTGTATGAAAATTATTACACCAGGTAACAACCAAACCAATTACACATTACGTGTAAATAATTTACGCATTTACACAGTATTTGCTGAAAAAACACAGCCCCTTCGTTACATTCCGCACTAAATTTCACGAATAACTTACTTAACACAAAATAATTAACAACTACCTCCTCGCATCATGCTCTCCTGCTTACCGCTACAGAGAGCGAAAAAGTATCATCTATCTCTATCCTTCTCGCACACGCTCCCCCTCTCTCTCGCTCTCTACTCCCAGAGCTATTTGCGCTTCAAATAATTTTTTTCAAATACAAATGCATGGAAAGACGACAAAATTATTTGAAGGTTAAAATGAATTCCGTCAAACCAGAAAAATATTTGTGGCCGCCGGATAATTTCACGTCAAGCGAGAAAATTATTTGTGGCCAACGGATATATTCACGTCGAACGAAAGAAATTATTTGTAACGTTTCAAATGAAAGTAACTCCCACTTATTTTTATTTGAAATAAAAATAACTCTGGGTTATTTTTATTTGATGAGTCTCGAATAAAATTTTTGTCCTTTATTCGAAATCAATTTTTTATTTGAAATAATTTTTTGCCCATCTCTGTTCTAGACACTCAAATCTAGTCTTTAATCGAAGCATTTGTTTCTCCAACGCATCGTTTTTATTTTATGGATGAAAAATGAGTGTTTTTTTCTACGAAAATCGATCGTTTCACTTTAAACATCTGCCATCTTGTCCCAGATTAATATTTTATAAAACGGAACGATCAAAGACTACATAAACTATTGTACTAACTAAATCTTCTTCGTTTTTTTAATTTCAGATAACCCGGTTACCGCGAAACGTGTTTCCAAAAACAGCATCCGGGAAATCAGTTGTAATTTTGCAATAACTAAATATTTTCATACCAGAACATACTATAATAACCTGTCAAAGTGTCCCTCGTCTGAATACAAAAACCGCCGCGTAATAATATGCACGTACTTTCCGAAATAAATTCCGAAAGAATCGTTCTTCTTCCACCTCCTGACTGTAGGTAACCCCCTAAAGCCCATCTTCCACGAAACAGGTCCAAGAGGGTGAAAGAATCACACGAGCATACAAAGAAGCTCGACCTGCCCGCAAAGCACAGCGCGACCCGTCTCGTCGCTAATCTAGTGCGCTGATTCGCTATCAGCCTCGATCGAGTAATCTCAGCGGCAGTAATTCTGCGCGCATAACCCTACCGCAATGTTGCAGATACGTTAGTCAGCACCGGCTATCTCCCGCGAAACACAGACACAAAACGAGCAACCTAACCCCCGTCTCGCCGGCACAAAGACCTCCGTCTTAACAGATCAATTGTTCGACCACACTCGTGACTGCAAGACTCCCCTAAATTCTTCGATCCTCCGTCTAGATCCCCTTGGATACACTCTATTACAATCCCACCACTATCTCGCCACCCCTGTCGCGTATACTCTTCTCCTTATCTCCGTCCCTGGCGCAGCTTCCCTCCGCCCTGGCCCACGTTAACCCTCGCCCCTTCTCAAGAGCGAAGGAGTCCCTCGTCCCCCGGACTCCTCTCCGCCTCGTCCTTCTCCCGTCTCCTTAACAACTCTTCGACCACTTTATCGGTCAATTCCAGGCGAGGTTAACGCGCACGCCGATTCATCGTTGGGCCAGGGTAGCGGCGCGCAGACAGTCGGGCAGACGTGGTCTTACGTGCTGCATTCCGCTTGCACATGCACGCTTTGGCGGCTTTACGGCGAGGGGCAGGACGAAAGGGGAGGAAGGGTGATAGAGAGAGAGAGAGAGAGAGAGAGAGAGAGAGAGAGAGGAGAGAGAGAGAGAGAGAGCAGGCAGACGGGCAGGCCAGACCAGACCAGTCCAGACCAGACCAGACCAGACCAGACACAGAGAGGAGAGGCCCGCACGTCCTGACCGCGCGCGAGCATGGTCGCGCGATAATCCTGTGATGGATGTCCCTAGGTAGTCGGTAAGCCCTGCCAGCCAGGCTGCTCGGTACCGTCCGTGTGTTTACCCAGACGGAAGCCGTCTGGCGACGATAGGAGAACCGACCTATCACGCGTGGTGCGCGCCAGGCGATATACGTCGGTTCTACTTCGACTACCGCCAGGATATGCACCTCCGACGAGACGGCGTTTCAACAACGTATCTAGCACCGGGGAATAATCGCGACGGCAGGAGGGCTGTATGCATCGACGGCGACGAGGGTAGGGGTTGGCCTGGCACCGGGGCTGCTGGCCTCTTTTTAAATTTCCGATCCGATCGATCGAGATCCCCGCGCCGGAGGGCCACCGGCGGCAGGCGTCGCTCAGCGTCGCCGACGCCGCGAGATAAAAACGTTAGCGAAACGGCTGATCGGCGGCCGCGTTGAGGAACGAGTTCCCTGCGGCGACGCCGGAACGAGCGGCCCTCGTGCCGTGCATATGTAATCGCGCGGGATCGCGCAAACGAGGTCCTCGGAGAACTGAATAACGGCGAGTATTTAGTCACAGTCCAGGGATCTAATGTCTCGGAGCCATCGACTCTGCTGAAGTACGAAGTCGACGGGAAATATTTCGTGTGGGGAGGGTGGAAAACGGGGAAAGAGCCCCTACAGTTGTGGGGGTCGAAATGGTGTTTTCTGAAATTGTCTACAAACTGAGCAGATGGCTGATTCGTCTTTGGAAAACTTACACTTCAGAAAAAAATTGCTATTCCAGAAAATATGTTTTCGACCCCCAACTTTAGGGGCTGTTTTCACCCCTTCGACGTGGACGATTCAATGTCGAATCGGGGGATACGCAATTATGATGAAAGTATTGCACTAGTTCCCATTGATGTCGCGCTAAGATTTAGACGCCGTGATAACGGTAGCGCTGGCAGCCAGGGATTGCTAATACATTTCTGGTTTTGCTGAATCGTTGCGCGCAGGCCTGGAACCTTAATTATGCAATGGTACATTACTCGATTGTGTACTTTACACGAAGCCTCGTTAAACCGAGGCACGGTGCATCTTGCATGCGCCATGGAAACTCATATCCGGGGTTTAATGGGACCGTGTCTGATCCGGATGAGCGAAAATCCGGATGAACGGAGGATTTCCGCCCCGCTAATTCGAGCCGGCCATAAATACCATTCAAATGCCGTGTTTCCCTCCATTCACAGGGATTGTTAGACACCAACAGAAAGAGGAGTAGCTGAAGAGTTTTTTAACCAGAAGGCAGACCTTTCGCCACCCACTGCCGTAACCTGGAAGAGGACTTCGGGGGCACTTGCTTCACTAAAGTCATTATCAAGCAAAGATGGCTCTGAGGCGAGGCGTAGTGAGAGCCTACCTTCAGAAGGTGTGACCACGAAGGGTTAAAGGTAAGCTCGTAGTGCGAGCCTACTGAATTGACGACTGCACAGGAGGGGGTTCTCTGAGCAACTGACCAAGCACATGCACCTAGGTAAGCCCAGATAACTTCAGGTACGGAAAAACCGAGGAGACGCTAGCCTAGATGTGAGTGCGAGAAGAACCTGCGCCGAGGCGAGGCAAGGCGAGGCGTAGTGAGAGGCTACCTTAATACTACGAAAGAGACGATCCAATTGCAGCCCCCTAATGTCCTCAGAGACATGAAATCGAGAAGGACTTGCGGCGACCCTAGAAGTCTCTAGACCTCTAAGAAGTCATCGCTTAGCCTGGCGTCCTCATGAGCCGCGCCCGCTAGCAACACGCTACCCCCGCCGCAGGGAGGTGAATGAAAACAGGACTCGACCAAAGTGCTACCTACCCCCGGGGAATGTTAATACCCACGAAGACGGTGCCGACCCACCGACGGTTCCGCGATGAGGTTGAGAAGCGGGCGGCCGCGGCGGGCGTGCGCGTCTTCTCTAATTAACCCGGCCAGATGCGGGAGCGCGCGGCCCAGGCAAATTAAATAACATTCTCGTCAGCGGCCCATTGATCCCTCCGCATGGAAAACCGTGACCGGGCCGCTGAAACGCGCTCTTAATTGGACTAGGCGAACGTCGTGGCGTTTAATCATCCGATCAATCATTTCATCAAAGGAGCCAAAGGGACTTTCAATCATGCGCAATAATGCCAGGCCGAGCGGTTCTTTCTGTCTCGTCACGTCCGTTCCCGTTCCACGCGCGGTATCGCGGGGCGGTTCGCGCTCGTCGATACGAGTCAGAGCCGGCTGCCGCTGGTTGTAATTAATAGATCTCTCGTTGCACATATTTGTATGCCGCCGCACTGGCCGATTGTGCCACGGGACAGTGTGCACCGCGCGCGACGTGTACGCACACCTCGCGTCTAGACCGATCGACCGCTCCTGGCTGGATTCCTAGCCGGCTAACGTTACGGACAGTCGACATTACCGGACGTGTATGTACACACAGGGGAAAACACAGGGAGGGAGAGAGATGCGAGAGACATGTCTGCCGCTCTGTGTGGGTGTGCACACCGCTGGACAGACTGTTAAACCGACGACGTGGTTATGCGCGCACGTGTGCAGGCGGCCCCGGTCCTGTGTGCACAGCATTATGCGCTCGCGTCCGTCCGGTTCCTCCTGGCTGAGCTCCGGTTAATTTCGTTCCGTCTCTACGTGTCTCTCCCGGGGGTATTCTCGGTGGTATGGCAGGGCCCGGTTCCGGGACTCGGCTGCTCCGCAGCCCCCAGCCTCTATTATTCGTTTTTTGCATCGGCATTTTTCGCTAATCTCTCCGCCCCGTGACTTTTTCGCCTCGCCGCTGGCCGCGTGCCGTCCGTTGCGTTCGACGGTCTGGCAGGGACACTTTTTCGCTGGTGGACGCTGCACGGAGAGCCGCGGGCACGGAGTCCGGATGGATTCTCGTTCTGTCCGTTTGGGCGGTGCTGGGTAGCCGTGACAGTGACGTTTCGAGACTGGACAATGTATGACCAGGTCTCACCCTCCATAGCGATTTACCTGGTGGCTGTGAGCATTGAAGGGAAGGTCTCTATGGGAAGAGACCGTTCCCGTCGTCGTAAGTTGATTGGTTTGGCGACAAAATCGAGTAACGCCTTGAAGCTTCCAGTGAGACTTAAGGAAACTCTGACAGAATGTCTTAAACTGTTCAAAGATGTTTACAAGCATAATTGTATGTCACGTTCTGTGGCTCTTCTGCGGCGTAAGAGATTCTCCGAGGACCGGGAAGCAGTCGATGATGATGAGCGCGAGGGGCAACGCTTCAACGACCGACGAAAAGGTGGTTAATCAGGCTTGTTACTTGGAGGTTCTGCAGGAGCTGAGAAACGTCCGGACTTGTGGCAGAACAACGCCTGGATCCTTCGTCAAGACAACGCGCCGGCCCACAATGCTCTTTCTGTGAAGCAATTTTTGGCGGATAAAAGGATCCCTGTACTTAACCACCCACCGTATTCGCCGGCTTTAGCCCCCTACGACGTTTGGCTATTCCCAAAAATCAGAGGTGCCCTTAGAGTTTGCGGGGCCCGGGGCAAAAGTCGATATTATGGAAAACAGATAACCTTACGTCTCTACTTCGTGAGTCACTTAGGCTTGCCGAATATCTGTTCTAGAAAGTTTGATAACTTCACAATTATACTTAATTCATTTAATCTGTGCAAAATGAAGTCCCTAAGCGCGGGGCCCGAGGCGAGGGCCCCGTCTGCCCGGTGCTAATGGCGGCTCTGCCAAAAATTAAAGAATCGCTGAAAGCAACTCGTTTCGAGACTTTAGAACAGGTAAAGGCAAAAGCGGCAAACTTACTTCGCAGCCTCGCCTTAGAAGACTTACAAAATTGTTTCCAGCAATGGAAAAAGCGCGTGCAACGCTGTGTATATAGGGAAGGGGAGTACTTTAAAGGGGAATGTTCATTTTTTGCACCAGTCTTAGAACTGACTTGAACGGACCTTGTATCGAGTACCGTTAAGGAACTAGTTCTTGATCAGGCACTAATTTTTTATCAGTTCATGAAATAAATCGTTCTTTTGAGTTTATGTCAATAAATAATTGTTTGAAATAATTACTAACATAAAAATTGATAATTCAAAAATATGTGTTGTCTGTGAAAGCAGTTAGTATTGTTAGTTTTAGATGATTAAAAACTAGTTCCTAGTCACCTTATTATTCCACACCTTATAAGTATTTAAATTATATATTTATTTTCAACTTTTTAAAATTTTTCCTTGAAGTTTAAACATTAATTCAACTTTTAGTATAAAAAAAGTCTATGGTTTAATGTTTTATTAGGTTAAAAATAAATATTAAAGCGGGAAACCTTCTAAACTGATCAGAAACTAGTTCCTTAACGGTATAGGATCGTGGAGTTTGTTTGGTAAAAGCTCTGAACATCCTTTGAACTGGAAGGCGCAGTTCTCGAGGCGTGGGTGCATTCGTCGCCTACTGCAAGAGATGCAGAGAGCTTCCAAACTAACTACTTGTCGCATAGCTTTTCACATGGTGTATAGGATCGCTAGGGTACATTGATTTTTGTGAGCGAATTCCTGAGGAAACTCAAGAGGAACTGTCGATGACGTCGAGAAGATTAGAATTAACAATCGTTTCAAGAAAATTCAGAAATAAAGCGAACGTCTCTTTCCTTTCCTACGCAATTATTGCGATACACGAAGCCTCCAATTAATCTCACAAACGGAGGCAAACTTTCGCTACGCAATGAAAGCGATGTGTTCGGTTACTTTGGAAGGTAATAAACGTTCCATTCAGCGACATTGCACCAGTACAGAGCCTCGGCTGCGTATTCGCGACACGAGAATATTCCATTACCGCGTATTTCGATTCCCCTTGTTCCACAAACACTTATGGTTGCATTACGTTCACGTAGCAAGCACGGATTCAGTTCACGTCGAAGAGGAAAACTCCCGCGAAACCTGTCACGAATTCAAATATGAACAATAACCAGGAAACGTTTAACCTGAGCGGCTGAATTATGGCCGCTCTGGACGTGGAAGAATCCATGAATTGGAAAGATGCAGTAGATGTTCCGATGCTTGTTGTTAGAAAAACACTGGGTGTCTATGAAAGAGCAACCGTAACTGTGCTCGGATAACTCTCTCCGCCTCGTTAAATCCTTTGTATTCGTCATCTGAAATTCCCTTAAGCAGCCCAGATACAGAGATAGACAATCAATAAATTCGCCTACAGGAGCCGTGCACCCGCGCAACATTTTCGCAGCACGCGTACAAACCACCCAACTCTAACGAACTGCGGAGAATCAATCAGCCACAATCATACGAAATCTCCACCCGCAAATTACCCCCGGAAGCCGCCGTGAAAGTATTCGGCATCGCCCCCGGAAATCAGCCCGTGTACAGGAGCGAGGCGAGCTAACGAACATGCTCGGCAGCCCGGTGCCGGAGGGTCAAAGCGATACCGTCGAGCCAAATGACATCCCGTAACAGGTGTTGGATCGACACGAGGACGCGCGCGACCGCGGTGTCGGTCCCCGCTGAACGGAAGCCGGCGAAACGCTCGATTATTCGCGCCGATTCGCGGGTAATCAAACATGCGGGTATCAGGCTGCGCGAAGAAGAAAGAAAAAGAGAGAGAGAGAGAAGAGGGGAAAAAACGGACGGGCAGGGGAGAGAAAAAGGGGATGGTTTGCCGAGTAAACAGGCAATCTGCGGCGCGCTGCGGAACGGCACGGAGAGGCCGACAACGGCTGGCCAATCTGACGCCAGTGCACCCGCATGCCAAGCGGTGCACCTATCTCCGCAACGGCGCGCTACATGCGAGTGCATTTACGCTCGAGAGCGTGTGTAACGACGCCTGCACAATCTCTGATGCCGTGCGGACGGACGCGTCTCTCGCTCCTTCGCCCTCTCCTTCCCGCCGCCTCTATCTGCCAGCTTTCTTATCTTTCTCACGCTCCTCCTCCGCCGCGCTACACGTTATATCGCAGCTATTCTGCGTACGCTTGGCCCGTTCATCCACCATCATCCCCCGGGTCCCTCGCGCGCTTACCACTACCTCGGCGTTGCCGGGAGGGAAAAAAAATCAACGGAGCCAGGGGCAAGGGAACGGAGGAAAACGGGGGGCAGAGAGAGAGAGAGAGAGAGAAGGGGAGCGGAGGTAGGGAGGGAGAAAAAGAGAGAAAGTGAACACGAGGTAATCTGGTACCTATGGTTAGTCAGCGGATCGGCGTCTAGACGGTAGGGACGTTTGTGTTGGATTTATTTGTGACAGTGGGTTCCCACCTGTTGCCTCCCGCGCCCCTTACGAAACGCACCGCTACAACTTCTCCCTTTTCCCCTTTTTCCTTCCTCCACCTCCGCCCACACCACCTCCTCCCCTGCCGGCCACCTTCGCCTCTCTTTCACCATCCACGTCCTCTCTCGGCTCGCACTCTCCTCTGCTCGCCCGTGGTCCCTCATCGCTCCGTCCTGCCCGTTCCGTTCTCTCCCAATCCGTTAGCGTACCATAAATCCTATGCGTTCTCCATTCACTACGCCGGTCCTTCCTGGCATTCTCCCGTCGCGTTACAAAACACAGCCCGCAAAGCAGGGCAGCCTCCCTCTTCCCACCCGCCCCTCGCCGCCCACGCTCCGCCGCGACGTGCACGCCGCAGGAGAATTAGCCCGTATCGCGAGAGCCGGAGCGTGGACCGCGGCGGCGGAACACTCGGCCCGGGATGATGAACTTCCAGGGGATGACTATCGAAAGTCGGGAGCCGGGGGCGGGTTTTGGATTTGGGGGCGAGGGCACCTGGTCCCTCTTTCCCTGTCGGGGCACGCGGGTGAGCCTCCACTTCGACCAAGGAATCTCGAATTCGTTGGGAATGCGGCCGACTGTCGCTGAGGACAATCGCCTGAGCAGCGGTGGATCTGAAAGTGCCAGGCCAACGAAATCCGCGTGGCCACGTGTTCCGGTGGCCATGACAGTGTCGGCACCTACCCTCCAAATGCTCCCCTTCGCGTCGTTTGAATCTCTCTGTGCCGTCCGACGCATGTAACAAGCGCGATTAGAATTTCGAATTGGCTATGCGTCTTGCAGCCGGTATCAGCGCTTTGAATCTTGTTGCGACCTGGGGGATCGTGTTCCCTTCTCATCGGGCGTCGTTTAAGCGGAAGGTTGGTCCCGATGATGTCACCGCGCCGCGCATGCATACGCAGCAATGAGTGCGCAGATTAAAAAGCCGCACGCTCGCCTTCGAGTGTATTCATGCGTACGCGGGCCTGCATGCCGAGGATGCTTCCCGTCTGAGCAGAGTCTGGCCACGGGTTAGATATCCGTCTGTTGCAATGAGATCACAAAAACCCACATTCAATGCCGCGGACGCTGGGGCACCGCTCGTCCTTTCACGTCCTTTCCTTTTTCCCTGTTACCGCGCGACTGTGCCCGCGTTCCGCGCCAGGATAATCCGCTCTTTCCTCCTCGAGTAGCTGAGCACTTTCAATGGAACTTGTTGACGCAATCGTCGCCGACAGCGTTTCACTCGGTCATCCCAGCCCCGGCCTCGTTGCTCGGGAGACAAACACCGTTCCAGACAGGGGTCCTGGACCATATTCCTCACGCTCCTCCCTTTGCCTGTCCCCGGTGACCGACACTACGGCCGCTTCTTCGCTATACTCGTGACGAAAGAAACTGCCAGTAGATGTACGTTTCTGCTTCCGGATTCCAAAATTCTTGGGTATCCTGTAATCTATCGGCGGACCTCTTCGGGGTAGGTAGGCCTTGCGTTAATGCGCTGGGTTACTCATAGTCCAGAGTGTTTATAGGAAGTGAAGCTTCCATGGAAGGAAGAAGCGTGTCTCTCGACTCAGTGTCGAAAGGAAACTGAAGGACGGGGAAGTTGAATTGCGAAGAATTCAACGTGACTTCCATCTTTTCATAATTGAGGACCTTGCAGCAAGAGGAGTGCAGTTCCATCTTTACCAACCTCGAGTAAATCAGACGAAACTGTGGGTAAAATTATTGTCTTGGCTTAACATTGAAAAGAGAACACTGACAAGGGAAGTTTGGCAACCCGGTAATTCAGAAAATTATGAAACTCGGTGTGCAAGTAGAGTAGTTCATCCGTAACGCAACTCTATTTTTTGTTGGTGCCATAATGCAATTTTTGGGGGTGAAATCACCCCTTGAAAAAAATTCAGAATTTTCTTTTCCGTGGAATATCTCGAGAGCGGTGAGAGATATCGAAAAATAGTATAAACAAATGTTGCATCTTACTTTTGTATCTACAAAATTTGCTTAAGATAATTTTCGAAAAATCCATATTTTTCAAGTTACCCCCACCACCAATCCTTAATTCCATAATTACTTTTACGCGGTTTTGTAGATATAAAAAAAGGATGCAATTTTTGTTTAAACTTCTTTTCGATATCTCTCACCCTTCCCGAGATATTCCACGGAAAAGAAAGTTCTGCATTTTTTTCAAGGGGTGATTTCACCCCCAAAAATTGCATTATGGCACCAACAAAAATAGAGTTGCGTTACGGATGAACTACTCTACTTGCACATCGAGTTTCATAATTTTCTGAATTTCCGGGTTGCCAAACTTCCCTTGTGAGTTGATTGATAAGTTTTTATTTCTATTTTTGGCGAATTTTTCAAATCTGGAGCTACCCGAAGCAGAAATATTGCACAACAGAGTAATGAGTGCAGGTTCGAAACTTGCAATAAATTGCTCGTTTGTTATCGGATTTCCACCAAACGTGCACCAAACTCATAACTCGTGTCATAACTCAAAAACTGTAAAAAATGGAGCCGCTCAATTGAGGAGTTGAAATGGTAAACGATGTGCTGAAAACCAATTTACCGGGACATCGCGAGAAATACCCTCAAATTTATACCGATAATTCGACATTTTTTTTACCGGTAATTCGATAAATTGTATATAACAATACAGCGCGTATATGCGTTCAATAATTCCTTCGACATCTACTACGCTATCAATGAAATAAAAAACTTTAATTACTAATAAAGATGAAAACCAAAGTATCTTATGAACAACCAACTCTGATTCAAAAGAAAATTAAAAATCTGTATCAAGTCATCAAAAAAGAATTTACGTAAGGGGAAAATGGCATATGATTTCCTAATCACTACCAATCAACAAGTATAGAATCTGAAAAAGCTTTTTCCGCGGCTGGTTTATTTTGTACAAAAATTAGGTCGCAATTAGTAGACCAAAGCTCAGACAAATTATGATTTTTGCTTATCTGTTAAAAAGAGTTGATAAATAAAAGATATTTAATTACGTAAGTTGAGATTCTTTTCATTATTTTCGTGGTGAAGATCCATATAAGTATTGTCAATAGTTTGCTAATATACGTATTTTCTGTTATATACCAGTTTACATTTTATATTCAAAATAGTTTTATTTGAATAAATTTTTTATAATACTCGATGAGATTTAAAAAAAAAAACTAACTAATTAGTAATTACCGGTAAACCGGTTTCGATCGCAAATTTTACCAAATTACCCTTTATAACTGAAAAAATCAGTAAATTTACGATCCCTAGTGAGTGCCAAAAAAAGAAAAGAATCTTTTTAGTAGAAAAGGATATAAATTCCATGCGGAATACGGTGGTAAACGTTATAAGTGCTAGAATAATTTATTTCAACTGTGAGGGCTATCGCAAGATAGAGCTAAAATCATAAATGCCAACTTCGCTGTGGTGAGAAACGATGAAAGTGCCAGGATTCTTCGCGGCCCCAATCATTTTATTTCCCTCTAAATCTGTCAAGGTGGTATACGCTGAATGTCCATAGCGATAAACGACCAAGTGGAGACGAACGAGTGATAAACGATACAAGTGACAAAATGAACAGACATGACTTCTTGCATCGTTTACCATTTCAACTCCCCAATCCATATGAAATGATAGCACACTCGTAAGTGCTACCGAAGAGCTCCAGTTCCGAAGCATCGTTACGGATCGAACTCTTGGAGATCAGTTTACGATAGCTTCCTTCCCAAACGAGGTTCGGATCACCTAATGGTCTTTCAGCGGAGAAAGTATACACCTCCATCTACATCGAGGGTGTCCGAGACCCCGCGCATCACTGACGGCAACAATTACGAAAAAATTATACGGCGGATACACGTCGCGATAGACACCGGTGCGCGGCAGACGTCGGCACTGTTCCCCTTCAAATTCAATCAGTCCGAGATAAATTGTGTACTCCCCGGTGACCAATCGCGCGCAATTCCTTCTCGAATTAACGTCAAATAACCCCCTTGTAAACAAACACGGGACCGGCATAACGATCGTAAAGTATTGCTCTCCGATTGAAATTTATAATGACGACGAATCACGGAGAAATGGCAGCGGACAGCAGCCACATACTTAACGCTAACGATCCGAAATGAACAAGACCAGTTTCGTGGTAAAGAATGCCGCGAATATATGGCGCGGTGCACGCCCAGGAAATGCGTTCTAAAAACACGTAATTATGAACTCGTTAAAAGTGGCTACAGAGTAGCTTTACGGACTCGGGTACATGAAACTAATGAGAGACTGTTAAAAATTTCGTAATTCGCGCAGTAGACCGGCGTTGATGTATAAATCTGGCTGACTGATCGACACCGGTCCCTTTTGCTACCGTCAGAATTACGCGACAAGAAATCCCCTCTGTCCCAATTAATACTGATCATTTTGATATTGAGTAATTCCCGAGAAATGTCAGGAGTGAGCAGAACAAGACCACCCGAGTTCCTCCCTTGAATTTGTTTATTTACTATTACACAGAAGTGGCAACAGTTCTGATCTAACACATGGGGACTGCACAGAGCTGTCGGGGAGACTTTTGCAGAGTCCCAGCACTTGGGGTCATGCTTGAAGGGAATGCTCGCCCACAAAGCAAGCCCCAAGCCCTGGGGTAACTCGAAGACACAACGAAGAATTTAGGTTCCACTGTACAAAAACTCCGTGGACCGCAATGTGTCGCCTCTACACCGCCACAGCATCGAAAGGGGCGAGCAGCGCGCCCGAAGGAAGGGTAGCAAAGGCGGCGACAGGGAACAGAGTGGCGAGGAATTACCGCGTTACGGGAACATGATTTATCGCCGTTGATCTTTGCCACGGCACGATACTAACGTTATGCCTGGCTAGTCGCCGTATAACTTTTAATATATCGCGGCTGATGTATTAATTGCCGCACGACCGCGGGCCCGTAGCCGCGCGGCAGCCTCTGGGGGTCCGGCTTTAACGCTTATCCGCGCATCGGGCCGCGTCCCAGGGTTATTAGCCCGGCGTAATGAAACTGTCCGAATGCGTGAACAAGAATTTCCAGGAGCGAACGAGCGTGAAGAGGCCCGCCGCGGATATCTTTCCCGCGGGAACGTTGAGGGTACCTCCGAAGAGGCGTCGAGCCGGGCGGCGCGCAGACACCGTGGGCCCAGGCCAGGATCAGGGGCCGGACAAAAATCGGCGTATCTGCATAAACCGACACCAAGCCGATGAACGGAGATCGTAGATAAAGCTTGCACATTTTTTCGCATAACATTGCGCCGTTCAACCGTGACCGACGGCGACGGTACCTGGGACGTTGGTCCCCACCGCTCGCCACGCGCGTCCCGTGTCCCCGCGGCATGGCAGCGGCAATCCTGGTCGAGTATTTGCTCCAATAGCCGTCCTATACGTGGAAGGACCCATAGAAGATCAAGTGCGAAAGAGGACCGAACGTGTCCGCGGATCGTAGACTTATTGAAGGTACCGCTGGTAACCCGACCACCTAGAAATGGTCCATAGTCGGGGTTAAGAGGCCCGCCAGTTTGGCGGCAACAGATAAACGGCATCCGGGACTGTCCCAAACCTGGGACAAAGGACCAATGCACCTAACTTCCCGTGAGGTCCACCCGCTACAACTTTCCTAATAGATCTTAGCACTAGATCTTCCCGCTACATCTTCCTGACACATCTCCCCAGATAATATTGCTGCCAAAACTTTCCCGTCAGAAAGGGTCAGGATAGCGTCGTGCCCTCAAAGTGTAGAAAACCCCTGGAGCTCCACCGAAGCCAGGGACTCCAGTACGGACCGTAGCCATAGACGCATACCTTGTCGCGACGGGTTACCTTCAGCACGATTTTCAATCTTGTATCAAAAGCCTATCCTCCTGCAATAAACAATATAACGTTACTTGGAAAACACGAGTGTTTTCTCTACCACGTGATAACGTTGCACCGAATGGTAGTCCCATCGACGAGGAAGGGAACCGGTCTATGAGGAGTTGTTCAGCATCAGCGGTACCTGAATTTGCATTGATCTCGGAATGAGGTTTTGTTAATAATTCGCGGCTGCGTAAACTTATAATAATCCTTTTTTAGGTAGAGCACGGAGTGAAAATGCTCGTAGGGCCGGGATACCAAACATCCCCGATGCACTGGCCACGGGAGGGGTATTTTTTTCACGCATCCCGACGATGATCCGGCCAACGTTGCCCCGAATTCCAAAGACAATGGGGCCCCTCCGGGGCGACCGAGGGAGGTCGAGAGCTGATCCTCGGCGTATCCTTGCGCTCTCTTGCCTCTCTGCATTACATAATATCGAAACGACCTTGCGTTCCATCGTACCACCTGCGGCAGGACTACACGCGTACACTTGGTGCACAACTTCCGTTCGGGACCCTCCCGTCCCACCTCCTCCGCCGGCTCCTCGCACACCCCTCTCTCGGGGCCCCCCCATCTTTTTCCCTCCGTTCGACCTTCTTCGTCCCCCGCCCCCCGACGTCGTTCCTTTTCTTCTCTTATCACTATTCTCGCTTTCGCCGAAAGAAAAAGGGCGCAGAGGGACGAGGGCCCCACCCGATGGTTGAATAGAAGTGCGCGGCGGCGAACGAGCCGGAGGAGGACGCCCAGCAACAGGTTTTGGCGGACAAACAGGAGACCGGGGGGAGAGTCAAGATCTACGATTCACTTTTATCCGCCTTTCCTCCTTCCTTGCTTTTTTCTTTCTTTCTTTCTTTCTTTCTTTCTTTCTTTCTTTCGTCGACCAGTGCATGTGGCAGGAATCAAAACACGCCAGTGAAGGAGCAGGGAAGGGGATACGCTGGCAACCCCTCGTGATTCTACGCCCGCTTGCAAGGATGCTGTAGCTCCGCTGGCGTCCCGAGGCTCGGAACGTTTTATCTGCTCGTGTGCTCTCGACACTGGTACTTTTTAATGGACGTCGCGAGAAGAAATCGACGGGACAGGTTGTTATGCGCAGGAAATTTTTAAATATTCAATGAGCATTCAGGAATAAGAATCTGACGCGTCTTCTTATTGTACAGTGGCGGTTAGAAGGATATTTAGAGGGGACATTCAGGTTAGCGCGCCGATAAATTGCAGCGATTTTCAGGAGCTTATTGCGACGAAAATAATTATAGTAATGGAATAAAACTCTTTTCTAGTTAATAAACTACATTTCTACAGTAAATGAAAAATATAAAAGTAATAAAATTATTAGTCCTCAAATGCTTTGGACAGCGGTCTTGATGACGTGTTGAAAAATTCATGCCTCGCTCGTGGAGACCGTCATAATTAGTGATTTATCTTCAAAACTAGCAAAATGGCGGGCAAAATGCAAGAAAAGTATATTTTCTTTTACTATTTTCGATTTTAAAAATAGGTTAGACTCAATGAAAGTAGGTAAGAGCCGCAGGTGTGCAGAATGAGCAGTAAATTTATAAAGCAATGGGCTCGGTAGATTTTGAGATTTTTATCTTCACGATGTGGAGAAATGACGTTTCGAGAACAACGCGTTCAAAGTTTTCATCTTTATAGATGAAGCCTCATCGAGCCTCTGCGCTAAAACAATCGGAATTTGTCCATGAAAATTTAAGAGTACATTCTTGGGGATATGTACATTCGAAAAATGTTTTAAAAAAATCGATTCCTCCAACCCGTCTAACCGGAATGACCCCTTAGAGCAGCGCTGCACAAGGAGCTGTTTTCGGCGCCTAGCGGCGAGCAACCCACCTATTTCGTTGCTAAGGTTAGAATCGGTGAGGAGAACTGCAGTAGTGTACGTGCATTTGGTATGACTTGAACCCAGCCATATTTACTGATGCTACGAGCCTGATTCTCCTCACCGATTCTAACCTTAGCAACGAGATAGGCGGGTTGCTCGCCGCTAGGCGCCGAAAACAGCTCCTTGTGCAGCGCTGCCTTAGAGTGTGCTAGAAAAGTATCGCAATTCGATGAGAAGAAATCCGATATCGCGCGGAGTTATGGAGTTGCCTGGAATAGACCTTTAAATGCACGGTATAAATAACGGTTTTTAACCTTCTTTTGACCACCACTGTATTTCTGTCTATCCTTAAGGCAGGCATACCGACCGTGGCACGTGATCTCATTGCAAAGTCTCAGACGGAAAAAGAGGAATAATTTATTATTGCGACACTTGCGAAAGGAAACTCGCCGTTCGATCCAGACAAATGTTTTGAATAATATCACACTGCGGTCAATTATAACTGTTACGTGACACTGCGCTCTCTGACACCTTGATATTAGGGCTGGGACTATTCGAATAATTTAATATTCGAATATTTTACTAGTATTCGAATACTACGAATAAAGTTCGAATATTTGAGTATTCGAATGTTATTATTCGAATATTTAAGTATTCGCATACTATTCGAATATTTCAGTATTCGAATACCATTCGAATATTTCAGTAGTCGAATATTTCAGTAGTCGAATATTTCAGTAGTCGAATATTTCAGTATTCGAATATTTCAGTAGTCGAATATTTCAGTAGTCGAATATTTCAGTAATCGAATACTTCAGTAGTCGAATACTTCAGTATTCAAATATTTCAGTATTCGAATATTTCAGTAGTCGAATATTTCAGTAGTCGAATATTTCAGTATTCGAATATTTCAGTAGTCGAATATTTCAGTATTCGAATATTTCAGTAGTCGAATATTTCAGTATTCGAATATTTCAGTATTCGAATATTCCAGTAGTCGAATATTTCAGTAGTCGAATATTTCAGTAATCGAATACTTCAGTAGTCGAATACTTCAGTATTCAAATATTTCAGTATTCGAATATTTCAGTAGTCGAATATTTCAGTAGTCGAATATTTCAGTATTCGAATATTTCAGTAGTCGAATATTTCAGTAATCGAATACTTCAGTATTCGAATATTTCAGTATTCGAATATTTCAGTAGTCGAATATTTCAGTATTCGAATATTTCAGTATTCGAATATTTCAGTAGTCGAATATTTCAGTATCCGAATATTTCAGTATTCGAATACTTAAATATTCGAATAGTATTCGAATACTTGGATATTCGAATTATATTCGAATTATATTCGTCAAATAATTGAGCAACTGAAGTATTCGAATATTCGAATACCGAGAAACTCGACAAACAGTCTCAGCCCTTCTTGATATGATACTGGTTCCTGCGTTACTTGTAATTTCTACAAACTACCTGCTCTTCAATCGCAATCCTTTCGTGCAATTCGATGCGCAGAAGGTGTCTCTAATTTTCCAGGGACAAAGCAAGATGCCTTTTAGTCATCTGCAATTGTAACATCGAAAGATACAATTGGAAGACAAAGGAAATTAAGCGACTAGGAACAGTTTAGTGGAAATTTCTTTGTAATACACTAATAATTATTCCAATTTCTCAAGGTGCGTCTACGCGACAACGCTTCTCTGCCCAGATCAAGTGTCTTTTGTGTCTAGCTAGAGCTAGTCTTCAGCCTAGGTAGCTCCAGCTGCAACTCCCGCGCGGATAGGTCGAATTTAGTGTCGCGGGCACAAAAGTGTCGTCGTGCAGGCGTACCTTTAAGAAACACTATCTACACCACCCGCTCATAAATCCTTACTCAGCACGGTTGGCAGCTACTGGAATAGAATCGTCTAAAAGTTACGAGCTAAGGGACTGGAAACGAGGACATCAGCCAGCCATAACGCGTTATGATAAATACTTGAACCGCGGCGCACCGTTAACGTTGCGAAATATTTAGATCGGACGTGCTCGGTCTGAGAGTCGGAATTCACTTAACTGATTTCGATCCGCGCGCTCCAGACAGGAAATATAATTAATCAGCGACAGACTTGCGGCGTGAACCCCGTTACGGGCGATCTGGATCTTCGATTCGCGTTTAGAAAGTCGCTCTTAACAGGCGCGGGAATCTTGTTTTCAACGGGGGTTGACCGTCGCGGGGCACTCGGCATGGCCGGGCCGAGGAATTCTGTGGAGATTAATGCTCTCGCTGCTGCTTTGTTACGATCCTTAAGCAACGCAGACCGCGCGTAGACGTAAAGGTTGAGCCTCCGTCCGAACGACGCGCAGTTGCTTAAAAATTCGTGGCTACGATTAGTCCGCAGCGAAATCCTGATCACTTAGACACGGCCGGGTCTAATTTCAACGCAGGCCCGAAACGCCAGGGCGCGAAGAAGCTAGAGACTCCCATTTCGATCACGTCTGCTCGCAAAATCTCCGCCGCCGCGCCGACATTTCTGTCCACATTTCAACAAAATGTCGTAGAAAGCTTTCCCAACGAAAGACTTTATGGATGCGCCACGAAGGCCTCGTTCCCTCGAACGGGGGCCCTCGTTGGATTATTTATTACGTCATTAATCAGTCACGTTTCTCCGCGTGGAACTGTAAAGGGCAGGCGGACGCAACATGGAAATGAATGTAAATCGTAAAAGGCAGCTACACCTCGTGGACGCTCGCGCCGCGCGCGCGAAATGGCTCGCAGCATCGGAGGCGGTGTATACGAGAAAGTCCATAAAATGAAATTGTTGCAGTCTTCGGGTGCAGCTCGCGGAGTGCCCGCCGCGGGAACGCACTGTGCAGCCGATGCACCTATTACGCTTCGGCTGCGAGATCCGCTTAACGATCGGCGTGTTACGAGCCCAGGCAGCTTTGCGATTCCAAAGTAAACTGCAACATCATTGTATTATTTAGAGGGGGTGCGCACATCTATGCCTCGAATCTAATTCCACCGCGCCTGCCGCATAGAAAATTCTCAAAATGGCAATCCATTTCTTTACCTTAAGGGGGGTCACTCAAGTGAAAATGAACTACCAGTAATTTTACAGATAAAAATTTGAAAACATTTATATCCATATTATTTTTTACGCTGAAATGAATTATGTAAGAATTAATACAGTGACATTTTTTTTCAAAAATTTAAAAAAAAAATTTCGAAAAAATTATTCGATTGTAAAATCCATACCCTTATTTCTGTAGAATTGTATACAAAGACTGCAAAAAAAATTTCAGCTCGAAAACTTCATTTTTGTCGGAGTTATAAAGTTTTTTGTTTTGGCGCAGAAACTAGAACGCTCCTGCTTCGTACGTTGGACCGACCAAAATGAACTACCAGTTATTTTACAGATAAAAATTTGAAAATATGTATTTCCATATTATTTTTTACGCTGAAATGAATTATGTAAGAATTAATACAGTGACATTTTTTTTCAAAAATTTAAAAAAGAAAATTTCGAAAAAATTATTCGATTTTAAAATCCATACCCTTATCTCTGCAGTATTGTATACAAAGACTGCAGAAAAAATTTCAGCTCGAAAACTTCATTTTTGTCCGAGTTATAAAGTTTTTATGTTTTGGCGTAGTAACTAAATCGCTCCTGCTCCGTACGTTGGACCTTCCTCTTCTTGCAATGCCTGTTCTCTTCGTGATTGTGCAGTTCGTATCATTTTCCTTGCACGTTTGTATCTTTCTGAGGCTTTCTGTTTATAACTGCGTACTCGTACTTTGTGACGGTTTTGAACAATTTTCAATGATTGTTCGCTCATTTGCATATGGTTGTCCAGTTACTATCCCAAAACATAAAAACTTTATAATTCGGACAAAAATGAAGTTTTCGAGCTGAATTTTTTTTTGCAGGCTTGGCATACAATACTACTGAGATAGGGGTATGGATTTTGCAATCGAATAATTTTTTCGAATTTTTTTTTTTAAATTTAAAAAAAAATTTGTCACTTTATTAACTCTTACATAATTCATTTCAGCGTAAAAAATCATATGGCTATACATATTTTCAAATTTTTATCTGTAAATTAACTGGTAGTTCATTTTGGTCGGTCCAACGTACGAAGCAGGAGCGTTTTAGTTACTGCGCCAAAACAAAAAACTTTATAACTCCGACAAAAATGAAGTTTTCGAGCTGAATTTTTTTTTGCAGTCTTTGTATACAATTCTACAGAAATAAGGGTATGGATTTTACAATCGAATAATTTTTTCGACATTTTTTTTTTTAAATTTTTGAAAAAAAAAATGTCACTGTATTAATTCTTACATAAATCATTTCAGCGTAAAAAATAATATGGATATAAATATTTTCAAATTTTTATCTGTAAAATTACTGGTAGTTCATTTTCACTTGAGTGACCCCCCTTAACACAACACTGCATGAACCCACAGCCAGTCGGAGTAATCGCGGGCTGAACCCCGAAACCAATTTTCTTTGCTGCATAAAAATAGAATGTAGACAAAGAAAAATGCAGAAATATTTCCAGTGCAAATGAACGAGTAGGTTGAACCTAAAATTCCCGTCGTTGTTCGTTAGGAGCTGAAATTCTTTTCCCGGCGAGTCAATAATAAAAGTGCCAGCCAGCTCGCGGCGGTGCACTCAAATAAATGAGCCCGCCGTGATTTCCATTCGGTCAGATAGGACACGCACCGCCTACACCTGCTAACGGCACTTTCGCACCCGCCCGACAATTTTCCACTTTATCGCGTCCTCGCGGTTTACTGGCAATCGCCATTCGGAGGGCTTTACAATGTCTGGTTTACGGGGTGTTTCGAGCCGAACACGCGAGAGCTTCGCCCTTCGACGACCGTCCCCGTCCCTCCACTCTCGTCCTCCGTCTTTCTGTCCGCGGGCTCGCCTACCCTCCTTGCGCGATTGCAGGCGTGCTCGTGGTTTACGACGCCAGCGGTGCACCCGCGACCCGTAAAAACAAAGGGCCGATGTAAAATCGCAGTAACCTGCGACGTGGAGCGACCGCGCGCAAGACGGCTCTCGGAGAAACGGGATTCGTTTGAACATTTGACGACCGTCGCAGTTATCTTTCACTCGGGCCCAGCGTTCGCGAGGAATCTTGAGCAACGAATTCGCGGGCAACTTCGCATCTGCAATATACAGCCCCTGGCAATAAGTTTGAAGCAAACGCAAAGATACGAAAGTAGTGGGAAATACCAATATTTTTTGTACAGAGAAGGCAACGGTACGAGTATGAAACGCGTGGTGATGTTAAATTGGTCGACTTTAAAGTAAACGCACCGAAAATAATTAAGAACTTCGTTTATCGTGCAATAAAAAATATGGAAAATATAGAAATATAATTTCGTATCTTTGCGTTTGCTTCCAAACTTATTGCCAGAGGGTGGCCCTTATTTATACGTGTTGTATTTCTCTGCTCTCGGCTCTATTTGACAAAAAAATAGCCCCTGGAAAAGTTTATTGCAATCGGACAACAGGAAACATCAATAGTTTGGATATCAAGAATTGTTCAAAAACGGTAAGTCCTATCGAAATTTTGTTCAAATAATATTAAAAGAGCATTCAATCTTCTACAATTGATATATATATAATTTTCTCGTGCTTCCAATCGGTTTTTAGATAATAGCGTTTGAACCTGCACGGCGTGACTATTGTTTATACGCGCGCAGCGCCGACCTCTCTATATCCAAACGCTATTATCTAAAAACTGGTTGGAAGCACGAAAAAATTGTATATACAGTAATTGTAGAAAATCGAATGCTCTTTTAATATTATTTGAACAAAATTTCGATAGGGCTTACCGTTCTTGAGAAATTCTTCAAATTCGAACCATTGATGAATTCTAAACTCTAAGGCCTGGTCGGCACCCTTTCCTGTTGTCCGATTGCAATAATCTCTTTCAGGGACTATTTTTTTATGAAATGGAACCATATTAGGGGGTGAAAGCAAAAGAAATCGCAGGTTGTAAATAAGGGCCAGCCTATTGTAACAGTCGTTTTGAAGAGGTGATATAAAACAAAATCCACCCCCGATACCAAGTGCCATAAAAGTATTCAGACCTAAGGCTTGAGAAATCCTCAACTAACTTTACTACTCGGCTCCGCCCGGAATTTACACTCTGATATTATAAAAAAAAAATTTTAATGTTCCTGTGAAAATAGTCACATTCGTCTGGTTTACCGTCCGAGAGTTTTCAGGCGACAAACACACAGACATAATATAAGCTTTCTGCTTTACATGCTTTGGCACCTATAAAAGGTACCGAAAACAAGGCTCAATTATCCGTTGACGCGGACATATTTCCAATGGGTAGCGGTACTGGACATTCGCGAGCGCGAACCTGCGCTGCAACACCGCGATCAGGGAAGCATCAAGTACCAACGGTGCTCTACGAGCAAAAAGCACCGAGGCAGCAGTGAGCCGCGTCTACGGAGAGGCCGAGGGCTGCAGCGCGGCCGGGCGTCAGACAAATTCGTCGTAAAAAATGGGAATAAAAAGCAGAGAGGAGGGAAAAAATAGAGCGTCGGACATAGCGCCGGGATAAGGGTACAAGCGAATTAGCAGTCACGCTTCAAGGTACACAGAGACGAGAGAAAACAACGGTCCCCTTTCCCCCGGGTCCCTTAATCCACCCCCGCGAGACTCACGGTGCCTCCCCGCCCACCCCAACCTTAAGCTCGGCGAGCGTGCAATAGAGCATACGATGCGTCTAGACAAAATAATGATTTGGATTTCAATACATTTGCATTCATTACCCCCGGGGCACCTCTGCTGCCCTCCTCCGCCCTCCCCCTCGTCTCCCTCGCCGCTCCTCCCCCGCTCCCCGTTTTCGTCTCTCCGCCGGGATGATCCCCTCTACTATTCCGTTTCATGTCTCGCAGAGTTACGCTCGTTATCATACGAATGCTCTGCTCGTGCCGTCGGCGCTCGTTTCGTCGCCGTCGAAATGCGACGCGGCCGGACGAGTAAGCAGCAACAGCAGCCAGGATCAGCCCGCGCCGTCTGGCTTTTCCGCCCCGGCTGTGCGCGCCAGTCGATGGCTGTGTGTGCACGGGCTCCGCAGGCGGTGTGCGCGTGTTGTGTCAGACGGGCCAGTCGGAGAGGGTGGCGGCGAGGAGCAGAGAGGCAACGGTCACGGGGAGGGAGCGGTGTTTTTCCGCACCAGGCGCGAGAAAGGCGAACGAGTCTGGACGGCGAATTGCAGGCGGCCGCGTATTCCCCGACGCACCTTGCGCGCTCGGCAACGCGCGCTGCACCCGCGGACCCTCTGCACGCAATCGCTGGCTGACGTCGACGTGGACGCCAGCTCGAGCCTCGTCGACGCTGCGGTTCCAACTAGGCGCTCGAGGATCAACGTCGTCCCAGTCTTTGCGGAACGATGGCGTCCCTTAGATTCTAGATAGACCAGTCCGTAGCGCATCCCCTGGCTTTAGTACCACGAACCTATTACCTCGGCGCTAGTCGAGGCGGCGGAGATACGACGAGATGGCCATGCTTATTTTTCTACCTATCGCAAGGTTGCACGGGCGCGAAACTCTGAACAGATAAAGCTGCGAACTGAACTTCTTTCGGAGTTTCACTGTGCCGCAGACTGTAGTAGACAAATGTAATTGGACATGGAGTTTCAAGCGATCGTGCGGCAAAGCCAGGAATAATCAGTCTCCGAAACTCACCGGCTCGATCCGTCCATCCCCTTCCTTCCCCAACGACTGACCCTCGGACCAGCCCATCTTCGACAGCAGCTTGAATCCCCGGTTGTCCTTCGCTATGGACCTGTTTACGGAACACCCCGACGGGCAATTGAGAGTCGCGATCAGCTGACTACTTGCAAATAATAACTACTTACACGTCCATCGAACTTTGCTGCGTCTTGGCGTGGTGATTCGAGGAGCCGATGCACTGCCTTCGGCTGTGCGCTCTGTCTTGATATCCCGACGCTACTTGGCTCGCAGTCGCCACGTTATCCTTCTCCACGCCAAATTTGTGCTTCAAGCGTCGCAACTCCAGCTTGTGAAGGTCCTTCTTGGAGGCTTTACTCTCCTCCGCGCTGCTGTTTTGCTGGACGAGTCCTGGCTCACAGTGGCCGCAGGTCTCGTTCCCATTGTGAATGTGGCACAGCAGCTTCGTATTTCCGACTTGAATGATCGAGCCGTGCGAGACCTCGTGATAGTCCGACTCCTGTTTAGCCGCGGACAATCTCTTGCCGTTCAAAAACGTGCCGTTCCTCGATCCCAAATCTATGATTTGGTACACCTTACTGTCCTCGTTGTACACAACACGGGCGTGGTGCTGAAACACGAAGAAACAATCGTACGCGTTAGCTAGCTCGATGGTGGTTCAACGAATCACTCAAGTCCGCGGCTACTCACTTTGCTGATATTTATATCCGGCACAACCACCGAATGATCGCCCTCCCGGCCGATCGAGCCACCCGTATACGCGACGAGGAAAAGGCTGCCGACTTTCAACTTCGGCAGGTTCGTCTCCCTAACTATGATTCTCATGCACGGCGGATAGATTTTCGCCAGGTCTGGATAGAAAGCGTGCCCTTGAGATTACAAATTCGCCGGCGCAACCGAGTTCGAAGCATGCATCGAATATCAATTGGCGAGCGAACGATCCGCTCGTGTGTAATTTTTACGCAGCGATAAATCGGTAACATAAAACTTTCACATTTCTAGCGATTAATGTTTCCTCGAAAATAAACAAAAAAATAAACCTTGGTCCTCGTCGTGGTCACTGTCACTACTAGTACACAATTCCGGGGTACTGTCAGAATTGCTGTCATTATCGTTGCCCGAACATTCGCCCTCTTCGAGCTCATTATCTTCCTGCTCCTCTCTTTGCGCGAGCTTGCGCTTTTTCCGCTCGTCCTACAAGAGAGACATGTGTCCATATTAAAAGCGTAGGGTAATTACCTAGAGCTTGGCGCCTGTATTTTTCAATCGATATGCTCGAAAGGCCATTTATTAACTCATTTATGTCATCTTGAACCTGAAACCAAAAATATCCCGCTATCGATCTCCTTTAAACCTGCCCCACAATTGCCAGGCAATCTAACTCCCAACCTTATTTGCCTTTCTAATCTTCTGCCCCTTCTTGCTTCGATGCGTGGCTGCTTCGTTCGCAGTCACTTGCGCTTGGCTATGGAACTGATACGACTTGCTGGCCTCGTCGTAATAGTAATATGTGCCGGTATTGCCGTCGTAGTATAAACCTTGCTTCTGCAACAGAATTGTCGCGCCGCGTCTAAGCGCCGTTAACTCGATAGCATTGAGGAAGCTCGCGCCGCGATGCTCACTGCGTCGTAGTAGTATCCGCTGTTGTAGTCGTAATACAGGCCGGACGTCTCCTCGTAAACGAAGCCGGTTTGCAGCAAAGCGGACTCCGCCGCTTCCTTCACCTGATCGATGATGCTGGCCGACGTTTTGTCGGCGCCGACATTCCAATTCTGAGGGCGATTCGGCTCCTTCTCGTGCTCCAACGGGTTCGTCTGGGTTCCGTAATCGATCAAGCTTTTAGTCTGCAGTAACCTCTGGTTTCTCTGTAACGAACGCGTCCGTGAATCGGCGCCCGGGACGCAACGCGAAAGCGTACGACGCGGCGCGATCCTTACGTGCTCGTTCAGCTTATGCCGCAGCTTGACGATCTTCTTGTTCTGCTTTTTGATGAGATCGCGCATCCTCTGAATGAACCGCAACACGTGCGGGTAATCCCGCAGCTCTTCCTGAAAGTCCTCCTCGAAGTCCGACTTTATCTCTCCCTCGTCGCTCTCGCTGGGCACGCTCTCTATCATTTTTCGCTCGGTCCTCCTGAAAACAGATAATCCTTATCAGTTATTCGCGCTTCGAGGTTATTCAGTTCGAAATCCCCGCTAACTACGGAGTCACCGGCTTGAAGGTTCCCGGAGGTGGCGGAAACGCACGACGCGTGTTTACAGGTTTCTATACTCCAAGTCATTTTAGAAGGAACCTGCCGACCGACGAGTTTAGACTCGTTCTGCGCAGGTTGACGCTCATTGGTGCCGGGAGAAGCCACTATTGGCTGTACCCCCACCAACGCTTTTTCGGAGCCAATGAGCCTCAGTCTACATGCGCGAAACGGTTCCTTCTTAAATGACTCGGAGTATATGCTTTTCTCCGTCAGCTCGTAAACAAAAACATCGGAAGCCTAGCTTACATAACCTTAGGTCGAGCTGATAACAGAAAACCTTCGTATATTAGTTTTTCATACAGACACGCTGACAGCGATGCTCAATTATGCCGTTTCAGTTGAAACGTAGGGAGTGCGGAGCTGCGGCTTTTATAAATAAACAGAATGCGAAATAAAATTGCTGCGAGTTCGCGGTGAACGGTATATTCAAATTTCGAGCGATGCGGCATTAAGCCGACCGCGATCCCTTTGAACTCGCGCCTAAATCGCAGCGTCCGTCGCGAGTGCTTTCATTCGTGAAGGTCCATTGGTCCGTGCACGATTGTCAGGCGAGTAAACACATCCTCGGGAAGCTTTCGATGCGGCGAATCGCGCACGGCCGATATAATATTCTGGACTTATGTTACTCCGTATACAGCGCGCCGCGATACGTTACCTCTCGCGTTGCCCCGGGAAAACGCGCGGTCCCTCTATCGCGACGGACGCCTGGTGCACGGGAAACCGTCGCGCAGCAAAGCCCGGAAAGCTCAGGAAAAACTGAAGCGCGTGTTTGAAAATCAGCGAAGTTGCCGTTTCCCTGCGATCGCTTCTGCCATCTGGAAACAGCTGTTCGTTAACACCCAGGGTTGCCAGATCTCCGGCATTCAGCCGGAGTCTCAGGTTTTAAACCGTTGTCTCCGGCCTCAGGCAGGCACAATAAAAATCTCCAGCAGAATAGAGAGTATGTAGCAGCATACCATCTATCGGAATTAGCGTTTTTTTATTTAATATAGCGCAACCAATTCTCTCTATTTCTGTCAGTTCGGCCAATGTCGAAAGAATCTTTTCTCTTATGTACCAGACCTGGACAGATAACAGGAGCAGAACGAATGTCGATTTAGTGAAAGCAGAACTTATAATAAAATCCAATTTGAAATATAATTGTCAAACATTTCTTGAACGCATTTCAAAAAATAAAAAACTATTAAAATCTGTACTGCCCTCTTTAGTTAAAATGTCCTATCTAGCATTTTGAAACAACCGAGAAAACTGAAGTTTTATCATTTACTTTGTACCGTCCTTATTTTCCTTTATTCACCTTAAAACATGTTGTCATTATTTCGTAACAGCCTAATATATTTTTTTGTAATAGCTGTACCGGTAGGTAATGTATTATTAACGTACCAATTAATTAATTGTTTTAGATAGGATATTTTAACCATTTGGAAATAAGTTAGGTTAAATACATTAGACTGTTTATAAATCTTTGCGAAGCACTTAGAGTTTTCTAAAATTACTTAAAAGGTAAAAGACGTGTGCTACTTCAAATATATCAACATATCTAAAAAAATGAAAAAATGCTAGATAGGACGGTTTAACTAAGCAGGGCAGTGTAATATTCATAATACTTTTATTACTATTATTATGATCACTCCTTTATAATAAGTAATTATTATAATGAATTTTAGATGCCTGTTTTTCTATTGGCCGCTTATTTGCTCTCAACCCCCACCCCACTCGACGAAGTTTAAATCTCCGGCACACAATCAGGCCTGATCTGGCAACCCTGTTAACACCCCCCGAGCATCATGGCCGCTCCCAGTCCGACGGAGCCATTGAAAATGACATTTGTCGGATGAGGCCGCGACCGAAGAGTGCCCGAGTTACCGCTTACGATTCTGCCGGCGTGAATACGTTGTTGCGCGCCGGTGGCCGCGTGTCTCGCAATAAGTCGCCGCCGCCGTCTCAGAAAATGGCTATCGCGTGACTGACGATCCCCCGACTCGTATGCGAATGTCCCTCCTACGCCGCTCGTCTCCCGCGGACTGTGACCAGTGTTTCGCTCAGGCATTAATCGGGATAATACGCGCGCGGCATTGCCAGGACATGTCACAATGATGCCGATAAAGGACAACCAGGATGTGGCGTGCTTTCTGGTCACCAAACACTCCTGGAAGGGGAAGTAAGTGCGCGTTCCTCTCCGGGGGCCCTTTTATGAGTCACTCGAACTCTCGTCGATTTCGGCGATTCCGTCCAGTTTTCAATTAACATTCTAATAAATCGCGGAATTCATTATGCACGGCGAGGAGAATTTACCGAGATACCCGCGAGATCGAACGAACCGTTGCGTCGTTTATCCTTCGAACAATAAAATAGTACTGGCGATTCGGACCTAACGTATTCGACTACAGGGGGAAGTAATTAATTGCCACTTAGTTGCGAACACCCGTCGATACGACTGCGTCGTTAGTACGCGATGTCCCATAACTGGTGGCTCGACCAGCGAGTCGATAATTCCGCGTGGAGGAGTCAAACGTTGAAAATGTAAAAATAAACCTTGCTCTTTTCAGGTACGCGACTTCGAATGCTCCGGGACTAATGGAGCCTGTAGTTCGGCCCTGCCATTTAGGGCGCGAATACTTCCGGGAGCCGGGCAACAGCCGTGCGCGGAAACGTTGCGTTGGTAACCGCAGCGTGCGCTGCGAGAGAACTGCAAGACCGTGCGTGCGTCCGTACTCGTAGCACGAGTTTGCGGAGCTGGGTCCACGCACGCTCTCGCGGTTGTCCCGGAACCCAGGCGACGGTTCCGCGCTCGGGCGTTCCCCGGGTCCCAGAACTCGGGGAGGTATTCGCGCTTAAAGGGCGGGCCTGTTACAGATCACCTCTGCTTTTAGCAACACGAATCCTAGGTCTTTAACATTGCGTCGATACGACTTGGCACAGCGATTTAAAGAACATGTAAACTTGATTCTCGTGTAGACTAATTCCTCAGCAAGTCGTCGCGCGAGAATGCCTTTTGTCAAATACAAGAGGGCGATATTTATGTTATTACAGAAGAACGTAGTCCCGCATTCTTGCCTTGCCTTCGCAGTAGAGCGTCGATTAGCCGAACTGCTCGGGACCGAGGTGGTTCGGGTATTCGAATTGTTCGGAGAACGAAGCACGCTTGTACTTTACACAGCTCTTATTAGGTCTGGAATTACTTATTATATAGAAGAGTACCACTGCGTTAATTTATATTACGCAGAATTCAATTAATCGGCACTGGTCCGAGGAGGCGGTGGGAATAGCGATGATCCTGCAGCGGTTCGGACAAGCGAGGCTCTACCGTGTACAATGGATTCGTCCGTTCTCGCCTCTACCACGAACTATTCCCCAGTCTGTGTAGCGGATAATTTACGGAGAAGTAACGTTTTATCCTCCTTATGCCGCAGGTACAAACGCATTTTCTCGATCGGATCTCTGGGCATAACGACGTACAATCCCACTACGCTGGAAGTCACAAACAAATGGGAGTATTCTGATTTCATAAGCGTCCAACCGACGAACAGAAATCAATTGGGTTCCCACGAGTTTACTATAACAATGCGCAAGGAGCGCAAGGTGGACAATATGAAGTTCAGTTCCGAGTACAGAGCTTACTTATTAACCGAAGCTCTTAAGTACAGGAATCAATTTGTGGAGAAACCTAAAGAGACGTTGGTAAGTTCAGCGCTGCGCGCTCATAGAACGGTCGTGACGAAACGCTGAGAAATTGAAATTTAATCCGACTGTTATCAAGCTAGCCATATGGTCAGCAATGATATGATTAGAGCTCTCTATGTCGCGTTACGACCGAGTAAACGTTGAACGGCTCGTCGGGGGATAAATTAACGAACGCGATGTATTGCTTCTGATTTTTCTAAAGCGATTCAGTATCGTTTATTTGAATTGTAACGTTTGTTTGGCTTTGTAGAGGTACCAAGCTTACAAGCATCATTGGTCCGACACGAGACTGCCCGTCGTGTTAGAAGTGACGCCGTACAGCCTGGACCAATTAGATCCAGCGACTAACATGGTGCTGGCCAGTTATTGTTACAAAGACTTCGAGGGGGTCGCGACGATGAAAGACTATCCCAATGGATTCGTGATCGTGTGCGGCGGATTCGGGCGTCTGCACCTCTTTGCCTCCCAGCACATGGAAGAGATTAAGAAGAAGCTGCTGGAGTCGGCTATGAACAATCTGGGTATCAGCATAAAAGTATTGAAAGAGCCGATCAAGCTGGACGACTGCGTCGCGCAGAGACTGGGCAAATTCAGCGGCGACGAGCACATAACCAGTGTGTCGGAATTCACTGTTCACAAATGTTCGCCCAGGCACGTGGATCTGCAGAGAAGGACCCTTTGCCTCTCGGACACCTGTTTATTGGAGAGAGATCCTCAGACGTATAACGTTTGCACTCTTCGACCGTTGTCGGATATCTTTGCTCTGATCCGCGACAACGAGAACCCCCAGCTGTTCACCGTACAATATCTGAACGGTCAAACGCGCAGTTACACCGCGACCGATAGGGACTCCTTGTTAGCCTCCTTATTGGACGGCGTCAGAGCATCCGGCAACAGGGACGTCCATGTCAGAATGTATCCGATAGCCAGAGGGAAGAGGCTCGGTCCTCTCGACTTGCCTGTCGACGAAGAAGTCGAGACGTCTCACGTTAAGTTTCTCCAGCAACCACCCGCTGGTCGCACATTCGCCGAAATTCTGGAAAGATTTAACGCGAATGTTCCCTACAGCGGGCTTAACTATTCGGTGACCCAAGATGTAAGACCAATTATATTTAACCGTTGCACGTGTAAGCGAATGTGGCGGGTGCCTGTTGCGAGCGTGCGTGTGTGAATCAAGTTTGATGTTACGTTGTCGTACTTGTCGTTAACTGGAGGCACATATTCGCACAGTACATTGAAGCGGTGATGTTCCACAAAAATAGATTCGAAATACAGTAAAGTAGATTGCAAGTGTCCTGTATCTAGCCAAACTGAGATTGAATTAAAGATAATTGTACAACACGGCTGAAGCGTTGCGTTAAATGACCGACGGTTATCCTCGATAACCGCCGTCGCACTAGTTATCTCGCGATTATTCTTGAAGCTTGAAGCGCGGTTAAAGTTATTTGTATGGGTAAATAGATTGTACGCCGAACTGAATATATATATATATTTTCTCTTTTTGTCCAGGGTGTTGTACCGCTTGAATGGACTGTAACAACATCACAACTTCAAATATATCACATGGTGAATAACTACTTGCAGGGTCTTTTCACTGAGAATAAGGATAAGATTATCCTCGGAGCTTTAAACGCACTGGTCAATAAAGATTTAGAGACGAACAGTGAGATAGAGGCGCAATTCCACGCTCTGAGGAGATTGGTCGCTAGTAAAATCGGTTTCACTGCGTTCACGACGCTTCCTGGGTTTCGAGAAGCTATCGGGCACAAAGTTGTGAAAGCTTTAAAAATACAAGATTGTGGCGTAACACAAGCCGCTATAGACTGCATTTGCGCTCTAATGCAGCCAATGCATGATGATTGTGATTTAAGGCAAGAACAGTTAAATAAAAGTAGTCTTCTCAGTAGTAACAAATTCTTGGAAAGTTTACTTGATATGTGGATTAATCATATTGTAAGTGTTAAAATCCTTGCGTTTTCAGTTCCCCGCCCCCCCCTTTTAACGAGCAATTCCCGTTACACAAATTAATGTATTGTAGCGAGCATAAATTTTTTGAGAGATACAACTCGCCCTATGAATAATAGTTCCTCGTACGAATATACATTAATTGCTGTTAATATACTTGCAATAACGCTTAACAACCGGTGGCTCGTGTGCAGAATGATACCACTGTCTTTAAATATTTCAGAATCATGGCACAGGTGCTCTTGTAGTCTCTGCCATGCTTGACCTTTTGACTTTTGCTCTATGTGTACCGTATAGCGAGACAACCGATGGCAAGCATTTCGACAACCTCCTGGAAATGGTTGCTGCCAGAGGCAGATCGCTTTTTAAGCTATTCCAACATCCGTCGCTGGCCATTGTGAAAGGTGCTGGATTGATAATGAGAGCAATTATCGAGGAGGGCGCGCTAGAAGTCGCGGCGAAAATGCAAGAGCTGGCACTTGCCGAGGGAGCATTGCCGAGGCATCTGTTGAATAGCCTGTTTACCGTCGGCACCGACGGCAGACTGTTAACGCACAGACAGCTGTGCAGGCATCTCGTGGGGCTCTGGGTTACGGGGCACCCCACAGCTATGGGCCTACTGAAAAGGATCATGGTAAATTATTGAGCGAACTTACTAATTTTATTTAGCTACAAAAAACGAACATGTCTAAGTTTGTATTAATTGTGCGTTTGTACAGCCTGTTGGTTTATTAAATTACTTAGACTCTGAAGAAAAAGTTCCCGACTCGTTTCTCGAGAAGGAGAGATTAAACAACCGCGACAATTTAAAGATAGCGATAGATCACGCGTCGAGGAACAAGAAAAGCCCGCAATGGATCGCGGTCGAGCGGCAGATGCGGGTGGTCGAGAAGCACGTCGAGCACGCGCTCCAGCATTGGGGGGCCAGGATCGGCATAGAGCGCAAAGAGAAGATCAAAGAGCGCCCGATAGTGCTGAGAAAGCGCCGGGAGAGAATCAAGTCGGACGCGAACTGGAATCTGTTCTACTACAAATTCAATCAGGACCACTCGCTGCCGAACCTGATTTGGAACCACAAGACCCGGGAGGAACTGAGGACAGCGCTCGAGAACGAGATTCGCGCGTTCAGCTCGGACAAAGATCTGGCGGGCGGCACTCTGATCGCCTGGAATCACAGGGAATTCGAAGTGCAGTATCAGTGCCTGTCCGACGAAGTGAAGATCGGCGATTATTACTTGAGGCTTCTGCTGGAGAAGGACAGCCCGGACAGCCCGATCAGAAAATCGTACGTGTGCTTTCAAGCGGAATCGATGCCGTTCTCACTTTCGTGAATTCGTTCGCAATATTGCCCCGTGCATGTCGAGTAACAAATTATTATTTTCTATCGTAGGTATGAATTTTTTAACGACTTGTACCATAGATTCATATTAACCACAAAAGTCGAAATGAAGTGCCTTTGCTTGCAAGCAATGACTATAGTGTATGAGCGATATTACGAGGATATTGGTCCATTTTCGGATACAAAATATATTGTAGGGATGCTGGAACGTTGTACGGATAGAATGGAGCGTGACAGGCTAGTCATGTTCATAAACAAACTGATATTGCACAGAAGGAACGTGAAGGACCTAATGGATCAAAATGGCGTGCGCACATTGGTGGATCTCTTGACGCTGGCTCATTTGCACACGTCTCGAGCGGTGGTTCCGACGCAAACGAATGTAATAGAGGCGGGGCCACAGCAGCAGCAAGCGCTGGAGAAGGAATGGTACTACAACGACGGGGATCAGCGGAAAGGACCCATAAGCTTGAAAGCGTTGAAGGAGCTGTACGGATCCAGCCAGATCACGTACAAGACGAAAGTTTGGGCACAGGGATTAGACGGATGGCGAATGATCTCGCAGGTGCCGCAATTGAAATGGACGTTGGTGGCGAAAGGGACGGCAGTGATAAACGAAAGTGAACTGGCAACATTGATTCTAAATATTTTAATCACCATATGCGAGTACTTCCCGAGCAGGGACGTCGACGACGCGGTGATCAGACCGCTGCCCCGCATAAAACGATTACTGTCCGATCTTCAGTGCCTGCCACATATCGTTCAGCTGCTATTAACTTTCGACCCGGTTTTAGTGGAGAAAGTAGCCACGTTGCTGTGCGAGATAATGCGGGATAACGCGGACATCTCTAAGATTTATCTCACCGGCGTCTTCTACTTCATACTCATGTATACCGGTTCTAACGTTTTGCCGGTGGCGAGGTTTCTACAATTAACACACACCAAGCAGGCTTTCAGAAGCGACGACGTAAGTGTGCACTATAAACCGTTTCCGTTTCTATCAGCGACGACATAAAGCATCGCCTTTCCGCGCCTTTGTAGAACGTGTCGTCCGACATTATGCAGCGAAGTATTCTTGGCCAACTTCTACCCGACGCGATGGTCAGCTATTTGGAGAATCACGGGGCTGAGAAGTTCGCGCAAATATTCCTCGGCGATTTCGACACGCCGGAGGCCATCTGGAATGCGGAGATGAGGAGGATGCTTATTGAAAAAATAGCCACGCACATCGCGGACTTCTCTCCGAAATTGCGAAGCCATTCTATGGCGAGGTATCAGTACATCGCCATTCCCGCGATAAGATATCCGCAATTAGAGAAGGAATTGTTCTGCCAAATATTCTACCTGAGACATCTCTGCGATACCGTCAAATTCCCGCAGTGGCCTATTCCCGAACCGGTAAGTGAACGGGAGGCAGATTTATTCGGGACGCGGCAGCTGGGACACTCTGGAAAGCACATTTCATGTAACGACATTTAATATATTTAGGTGCGTTTATTGAAAGATGTACTGGACACGTGGAAGAAGGAAGTAGAGAAGAAGCCGCCGCTGATGACGGTGGACGAGGCCTATAAAGTCCTTCAGCTGGTTAGCGGGAAGCAGCACAACGAAGCCGAGGTTCGAAAATCGTACTACAAACTCGCGCAAATGTATCATCCCGATAAGAATCCCCAAGGCAGGGTAAGTAGACGCCACCAGTTCTCGTTAACACGAAAGCTACCGAAGCCCGTGTGTCACGGAAATCCTCTTTTGCTCGCAGGACAAATTTGAGGCTGTTAATCAAGCATACGAGTTCTTGTGCAGCCGAAGTTGTTGGTCTACCGACGGCCCGAATCCCGACAACATAGTGCTTATCTTAAAGACGCAGAGCATCCTTTTCCACAGATATTCCGGCGAGCTTAAGCCTTATAAGTACGCCGGCTATCCGCAACTAATCAAAACCATCAAGCTAGAAACAGACGACGAGCAGTTGTTCTCTAAATCCGCGCCACTGCTGGCCGCCGCCAGCGAGCTTGCATATCATACAGTACACTGCTCCGCCTTGAACGCGGAGGAACTTCGCCGAGAAGGAGGATTGGACGTTTTGCTGGAGGCGTACACGCGATGCGTCTCGGTCCTGAACAAATCGAGCAAGCCCACTGATATCGCGGTGCAGGTCTGCATGCACGTCACCAGATGCTTCTCGGTCGCCGGCTCGTTTAGAGGCTGCAAAGACAAAATCATCGAGCTACCGCAACTGGTTAAGGATCTCTGTAGGATATTACACTTCAAGGTGCGCGCGCGCGCCGACTCGTAACGTTGTACAACAACCGTCGAAGTCACGATCACAGGCGACTTACGTCCCTTTCTCTTTACAGCATTTGACGAAATTATGCTCGGTGGCCACAGAGTGTATCTCCTCCCTTGCTACGGACAGCGCACTGCAGATGCAATTGCTACAGTCCGGTGCTTTGTGGCATTTGTTGCTGTTCATGTTCAATTACGATTACACGCTGGAAGAGGGGGGCGTGGAAAGGAATCAAGACGAAAATCGCCAAGAGGTGGCGAACAATTTAGCCAAATTGGCGGTCCGAGCTTGTGCCAGATTGGGCGGTTACATGACAGGGGAGAACGAGACGCCCGTCAATCCCGTCACGGTCGCTGCGCTGGAAAGCTTACTAACGCCTTACCTGGCGCGCCAGCTCGCGAAGAATAAGCCGGAGGAGATATTGAAGATCCTGAACTCGAACTGCTCGAACCCGTACTTGATTTGGGATAATGGAACCAGAGCGGAATTGAACGAATATCTGGAGGCCAAGCGACAAGAGAGATTAAACGGCACCGACAGCTTCGAACACGATTTTAGCGACTTCAAGTACAGCGTCCACGCCAATGAACTTATTATTGGGGAGATATTCGTGAAAGTGTACAACGAGCAACCCGTATTCCAGATAGAGGTAATGTATTTTCTTCCCGCCATATGAATACCTTGTTTATGATGGAAGGCGCGAAGTGTGCTGAAAGCAGTTGCGTGTTCTGCAGAACCCTAAAAGCTTTACGATCAATTTGCTGGACTTTCTATCCGCGTCGTGGGAATACCTGGCGTCGCTGGGGAACGTGCCAGTGGTGAAGAAGGACCAGGAGAAGCTGGAGCACGTGGTCATGTCTCTGGAGGCGTTGCGGAATGTGATTAAAAATAATCCGGGGATAGAATTGCAATGCATAGGGCACTTCAAACTGTTATTTGGCCTTTTAAGCTGCAACAACTTCAAGCTGATTCAAAAGAACGCCCTCGATGTGATTAGTAACGTTACAAAGAATCAGGAATGCGTGGATGATATCGCGGCGAACGAAGTTATAGTACATTTGTTATTAGCCATAAATACTTTAAAGGAGAGCCAGCTTCTCATACTGGAAACATTATATGCTCTAATGAGCTCCACAAAAATCGTTAAAGATGCACTGTCCAAAGGTGAGCGAACGGGAGTTTGGCGTCAAACGGTTCGTTTTTGTGTTACCCGCTTCAAATGGGCCTCGCGTGAATTTTTAGGAGCCGTTATATACGTTCTCGATCTGTTCTGCAACTCGAGTAACACTCAGACACGCGAAGCAGCCGCGGAACTGCTGGGCAAGATGTCCTCGGATAAGCTGGCTGGGCCCAAAGTCAAGCTGGACTTGTCGAAGTTTCTGCCCAGATTGTTCAGCGAGGCGATTCGAGACGCCCCCAAACAGTGTGTGCACATGTTCGAGACGAAGCACGAGAATCCCGAGCTGATTTGGGACGACATTGCTAAAGCCAGAGTTTCGAGGATTGTCACCGAATTGAAGGACGAGTAAGTGAACGTTACTTCGAGGACTCGCCGATTTCCGAGAGCTACGCCGATGATCACGGCACGGCGCAACTTTTTCCAGGTACTACGCGCTGCAGAGGAGAAACCCTAATGCGGTGTTGAAGTTGCCAGATACTCAGAGCAACATTGACATCGCAACAAATGAGCCTGTAGTGGGAGGCGTGTATCTTAGATTATTCATAGGCAGTCCCGCGTGGGCTCTTAGGAAGCCTAAAGACTTTTTAAGCGAGCTTATGGATACCACGTTGACGCTTATGTCCAAGGATAAAACCGATGTAAGTCGAAAATCGATGTTTACCGTACACGTGGATTTTATAGTCGCAGATAATTGTTGTTGCTCGTCAATGTCTTTGTAAACAGCCGGATATGTTGGAGTTAACGACGCAGGCGCTAGTATGTCTTCTCCAAGCACAACCGACGTTGTCGGACCAAGTTCCGTCGTTGGGCCACATACCCCGACTCTGTCGGCAAATGGCGCTGCAGAATAACCAACCATCCGTGTATAAAACCGCGATATTGATACTTCATCAGCTAGCAACGAGCGAAGTAAGTGCGTCAACGTTTCTTCCCGTCAAAGTAACTGATAGGCCAGTGCTCTATGTTAAACACCTTGCTCGCCTCTTTCAGATTTGTATATCATTCATTTGTCAAACGGAATGTATAAGCCCGTTGAAGCATGCGATGCAATCTAGGCGCGACATGATAGCGATAGCGTGCGAGACGTTGAACAGGCTATTTTCAACTAACGAGGATAGACTCATAAAACAGGTGAGCAGACATTTTCCTCTCCTATAATCGCGGAATGCCTTCCCCTCCACCGCTACCCAGGACTTTTATCTTTTACAATCACGAAAGAAGGAAACTACATTGTTCGTCTCGTTGCTTAGGCACTGGACGCCGAGATGGTACCTTATCTGTTGAATATACTAGAGGGGCGGTTAGACGCTATCGAAAACCCCGCGACAACCAAAGCTCAAATAGTTAAAGCCCTGAAAGCTATGACCAGAAGCTTGTTGCTCGGCGAGAAAGTGAACGCAATATTGGAGAAATCGAGCGTCTGGGCAGAATACAAGGATCAGCGGCATGATCTGTTTATTTCCAACACCAATAACGCTGGTTACCTTACTGGTAAGGTATTCGCGCAATATTCTATACGAGATACATATAATGATGGGATCTGAAGCGCTTCGAATCTATATATATATATATATATGACGAAAATTTCGAAGCACTTCGAACATGATTCGAAGCTTAAAACTCTTGAAAGCCTTGAGTCTTGATAGGTCTTGAAAGTCCTGAAAATGAACATCTGGTTGCCAAAAACTAGCCAGCGTCGCGGTTTATGACTGTATTGTCCAGCACTTTGAAGCAAGAGTATCAAGACTTCCAAGACTTATCAAGACTTTGAAGAGTTTTAAGCTTCGAATCATGTCCGAAGTGCTTCGAAGTAGTCGCCTGATATTCAAGAGACTCGAAGCGGATCTCAAAGCGCTTCGAATCCCAACACTAGATACACACCTTGCCTGCTATATTCTACCCTCGTATTCTACTGTGCAGCTGGAACGCCGGTGTCTGCTGGTTATTTAACGGCTGGCCCGAGTACCACTATAACCACCGGTCCACCGCCAGTCGACAAAGAAGATAGTCTAATTAACAGGAATGACAGTATCTGATACAGGTAGCATTGCAATTAAGAACAAAGGGCACTAAGAATGCCGGTCCTGAAATTCCTATCGGTAAACCGTACCGATATAAAGACTACATTGTCTGTGATTTTCGGCTCCTTAAAATAAGGAATTTATCAATCGAATGTTTTTGTTGAATTTACATTTATATTAAGATTATTATGATATATATATATATATATATATATATACCTGTATATATATAACGATACTCTTTATTATGCTGTATAAGCAGATTATATAATTACGTAAGTAATGTCATTATTTACAGCGGCGTCAGCGTATGTGGCAAACGATAGTATTCAATGAAAGTCTATTACTAAACGAACTTTTCTAGAGAGAAGATCCCCCTTAAAAGCAAGAAGAAAGAAAAGCACCCCTCGTCGATTCTAAAAGTCTTTTCTAAAGGAATCTTTTATTTTGTACTTAGCGAATCGCCCGAAAAGATTTCTCATCTCTCATTACGAATAAATCTGTGTTATCGTTTCTAATTTCGCTTGGACCGTGCAAGAGATTAAAACTCTATCATTCGGCCGGAGCAATAGCGCGGGGAAGGAAACGTGCGCCCCTTGAAACACCTGAACGATCGCTATCCGATCCGTGGAGTGAAAATCAAGGGCGAATGGAAGGAAGCGGGCTTGTCACGCGTTCAACGATTCTCTCCGCGATAGAGAATCTACTGGGGAGATGTATGCGCAGATAAATTACTCTCATTACGAGAGAAATGTGCGCTTCGCATTCCTGGCGAGCAGGGCGGTGGTGTATATGCAATATTTAGCATTGTCGCTGTATCCAAGTGTGATTAGTGCTGTTCGGAAGATTCTTCAACAATGTATCGTGCGCATTTTAGATATCTACGAAAGAACGCGACGCTTAGCCGGTGCGAATTTTGAGAAACTCAACACTGTACCATGTAACATTCACGTTTTATTCGTGCCGTTTTCCATCACCATTATATAAAAAAAAAAAAACGTGCGTAAACGTCGTCTCGATAATATACTTTTCGTGGGCTGATCGCATCTCTCGATATAGCAACATGCGCTTTGACCACTTTCAACACACACACACACACATTCGCGATCCGTTGCCAAACACCTTAGTTTCTAATACAAAACAAATACGATAAACGCACTCTTTCCATTCATACGTTAGGGGGTACGAAATTTTATATGGTACAAACAAAAAAAGAGCGGTTTGCTGTTAATTTCTCATGCTATCGATTTCAATGCTCATCGCCTGTGTTGTCAACCAGTTTTCTACGAAGACGCTAGTAAAAGTACGAGTGTGTCGTCGGATGCCTGCTTACGTATCGAAGTAGAGTTGTAAAGAACCAGAGGCGAAAGGAATATTAATGGCGCAAGCATCGTGTGTACACTTTTTTAACGCGCCGATGCTCATTCTCTTTCCGTTTCTTTGTCGAGACGCTGCGTATTAGAAGCCCTGTATTCTGTTGAACTTCGATGTTTTTGTACGCCCGTGACCGACGAAATGCGCTGAAGCTTCTCGGTGGCAAACCGAACGTAGGAGGCTCTACCGGACGGAGTTAGGTTCCGCGGGGTAGAGAGCTTCCTCTTTTTCATATCAATGTCTAGTGTTCTAAGCGGGACGATTATTCCGGTCGGGCGGGACATCCGCGCGGAGAGCTTGGGATCCGAAGGAAGAAAGAAACGCGTTGGGTTCTTTCGCTTGCCATCCACCAGTTGCAACGCGCTCTTGCTACTCCGGGTCGATGGGTCGAGCGTTGCCAGCGGTATCGAAAGCATAGAGCGACACGTAGTTCCTCTCGTGGGCAAGCAACGTGCGCAACCTGCTTGTTGGATGCGCCGTACAGATCTCTATATTTGCAATTTCCGATAAGCCGAGCAACCGAGTTCCTCTCAGGCCTTCCTTGGTTACCGGACGCGCGCTCGTTCCACCTATCCTCCGCTCGACTCGTCGCTCGGCCTTCTTCGCTTCTCAGAGAGCAGAGCGAAGCTGGTGGGCGATCGGTCGGGCAGAAGTGGCGAGGAGACGAGATCGTCGATCATCGAATAAACGAGAGATAAGGGAGAGAAGGAAAACGATTGGCGTAGCGTCGATTTGCTGTGCGTGGAAATGCTGTTACTGTCAGTCGGAGTAACTACGAACAAATACAGAAGAGCCTTAGTTATTTTTGTGTATTTGCGCCTGAGTTCTCAAAGGTTCGAGAAGTAAGATATTGTATATACACACATATGTATATGAAAAGAAGTTATACCACAGATTATTGTACGTATGATTAGAGAAATAAACGATTTTGCACATGGTACACCGGTCCCCCGCCAACCGCGATCTACCTTCGTGCGCTCCGCCCGCACGGCTCTTCTCGCGCCGATTCCCGGCGGACTTTACTCCTGCAGCACGCGATGGTAATCTTGATCGCAGCACAGAATCTCGTCCATGTTTAAGTACGTGGCGCCTGATTGGCAGGAAAGTAGTTTGTCCAAGCTCTCCTTCAATCGAGCAAACGTGGGTCTGCTTTGGGACCGCACGTGCCAGCAAGAGTACATAATGTCGTATCTGTAAGGGGTTTTAATAAATTTTAATACCCGGTTAGACACTTCCAGATACATTTAGTATTTTACATAAAGTGACCAGACGAGTCCCGGGTGCAGATTTATTAAAAGAAAAACACTCTGCCGAAAAATGTCTATAAATAATGTATTTATTTAATATTCTTTATATAGTTTATATAAATATATATCCATATAGTTATTTTTGATATTCTGTGTATGTGGTTATTTTTTTTGTTACGAAGAAATGTGTTTTCAATTTTGTTTTAATTTAACAGAAGTATGTCTTTATTATGTAATTGAATAAACTAAGGAAATTGTGTCCTCGCGAATGTGTTAAGGGGGAGGCCTGCCTAGAACGGTCAAGACAACATGCTTCTTTGGGAATTTTTTCTAGAAAAACCGATAAACTTTTATTTTTAAACATTAGTCTGTTGGAAAGAGTAGGTCTTACGGATATTTCAGTATTTTTTGTGGTAAAAAGTATTGATTGGTTTGTGAGTTATAGGCGATGCCTGAAACGTCCTTTTTTTTAGGCGCTTTGCGGGATCATCCAAAATTGAAAATTCGATTTTTTTAGATAATATATGAAATTATCTAGCCGCTATCGGGCCCGATTTTGGAAAAATTATTTTCAGACGAAATGGCGGCTGTGCAAAGTTGAAGCATCGATATTTGGCAAGAAATCGCTCGTTTTTCGATTGTAAAAAGATCTAGGCAAAAAGAACGGAGAAACTCCCGATAGCGCTTAGATATTTAACCCTGAAACGAGCCTACAAAGTCTCGAGTAAATTGGTTCATTAATTTTTTAGTTATGTGCTGTGGCGGATTTAAGAAAAAAGGCCCAGGTGGCAAACGTTCTCAGGGGCCCATTTTTTTCGGGAAAATGAAGAGTTAGTTTACAAAAGCGGGCTAAGGTTAGTAGTACCGAAAAAAAATATAGTTTGGATAAAATAATTTTTTTTTAAAGGATGGGGCCTGAGGGATCCTTCTGGAGGGGCCCATTTTTTCAGGAAAATGAAGAGGTAGTTTAATAAAAGCGGGCTAAGGGTAGTAGTACCGAAAAAAAATATAGTTTGGATAAAATTATTTTTTTTTAAGGATGGAGCCTTAAGGGTCCTTCTGGAGGGGCCCATTTTTTCAGGAAAATGATGAGGTAGTTTAATAAAAGCGGGCTAAGGGTAGTAGTACAGAAAAAATGTAGTTTGGATAAAATCATAATTTTTTTAAGGAGAGGGCCTTGTGGCCAGGGGCCCCAGGCGGCAACTGCTCATCGGCCGCCCTGTTAAATCCGCCACTGGTTATGTGTGTCACAGACTTTGAGAACACAATTTTGAGGAAAACGCGTTTAAAGTTTTGGGTCCGAGCGCTACACCGGGGCTGCAACCCCCCTAGGCCCACCTTTAATCCGGGCCTGACCGGGGAACACCCGCCTACTTAGGCGCGTATAACTTTGTCAATGTTGGTCGGATTAACTTGACACTTTCAAGGAATATTTTCGAGATGTTGTACTTCAAGAAAATATAAAAATCGAGAGATCGATTTTTCGAAAATTTTTTAGGCAGGCCTCCCCCTTAAGCTTCTTTTTTTACACGTCCCGCGTCCCAACATCTGGTCACATTAATTTTACATACAGCTCTACTCCACAGCTTGGCGGTCGTTCCATCCTGTATCCAGACTTCAAAAGGTTGAGAATCACGTTAATGGAAATGCCAGGATAGGGAATAGCTCCCATGGTGATAATTTCCCATAGCAAAATGCCGAAGGACCACCTGAAAGAGAAACAAGCGTGTCGGAAAGGAATGCGGGGAGTGTAAAGTTCTGCACGGCGGAATTCTCGCGAAAAGTCACATACACGTCGCTGTAAGTCGTGTAAATCTGATGCGTTAAAGCTTCGATCGCCATCCACTTGAGGGGTAACTTGCCGCTTCCCTGTTTTTTATACAAGTTCTCCTGATAAATATCACGACTGAGGCCAAAGTCTGAAATTTTTACAATTCTGTCTGCATACACTAACACGTTACGCGCCGCCAAATCTCGATGTATTATTCGATTTGAAGACAGAAATTCCTGTAAACAGTTTGTCAAGCGTTAAGGGGTTAGGCCACATTAGACGGAGCAAAATTGCAGTCATTTTCGGCATTTTTTTTTTTTTTTTTTTTTTTTTTTTTTTAGGAAAGTATTAAAATAAACAGAAAATTTAATATGAAGCCTGTTATTATACAACTCTCGCCCGAAAAAATCGTATTTTTTTTCTTACAAAATGGCGACGGTAGAGCCGTGATACGCAAGATCTTGTGGAGCGACGTTTTCCACGGTGTTCAATCTCACGGCTATACCGTTTGACTTAGAACAAAAAACCAAAAAGATTTATTTTCTGCATGCCTAAAACTAGGGAAGTACGTAGCGGTTTTGCGATATCTTGAATATGTTCTTTGCAATTGACACTTTTATAAAAAAAAAATGCACTTTTTCTCCCCATGGTCACCATTTGGAGACAAATTAATGTTTCTGGATTTCCCTACGTACTTCCTTAGTTTTAGGCATGCAGAAAATAAATCTCTTTGGTTTTGTGTTCTATGTCAAACGGTATAACCGTGAGATTGAACACCGTGGAAAACGTCGCTCCTCAAGATCTTGCGTATCACGGCTCTACCGCCGCCATTTTGTAAGAAAAAAAAAAACTATTTTTTCCGGCGAGAGTTGTATAATAACAGGCTTCATATTAAATTTTCTATTCATTTCATTATCTTGCTAAAAAAAAAAAAAAATGCCGAAAATGACTGCAAATTCGCTCCGTCCAAGGTGGCCTAACCCCTTAAGAAGAAGGTCACACGTTGAATATGATTAATTAATAGAGCATAGCAACCGATGAGTAACAATAGAGTGTAGCGTGTGTTAATATATTTGTAGAAAACTAAGCATAGTAATTTAGTTATTGTTAGTTGTCGTTTTCAGCTACTTTGTATCAGGCCCGGATTAAGATTTTTGGGGTCCGGGGGTATCCAACTTTCGAGGGCCCCCGTGGTTGAAAAGCGGGGGGGGGGGCCAAAATTTAAACAATAACGAGTTTAAATTGCTTAGAACTGAAGGTTACAGCCCCCCTAGCCCCCCCCCCTTTAATCCGGGCCTGCTTTGTATCATCAATATTCATGTAGATTCTGTTTTCAGTGGCGAACACAATTTACAAAATTCATACGTAATCATAACGATATGTAAAATCAAATACATTTTACCATTCCCGTAGCGGTTTGCCGGGCAAAGTTCAACAAGTCGTTCGCTGTAACAGTTTCTGTACAATTTACTAGATCTGCAAAAGGAAATGACGTATAACTATTAGAAGGAGAAACCATAAACACGAATTCTGCGCAGAGATAATTCCTTAGCCAATAAATGGCCTAAGGTTCCGTATCAATTAAGTGGGGAAGCCATTGTGAGCGTCGAATATAAAGGCTATTTTCAACGCATTCTTTTATAATGTTCTCGTTAGATCACCGAAGTTAAGCATCACGGGGCGGGAACTGGGGAAAGATGGGTGGTGACCACCTTTTTTTCTCCCTGTACATAGACCATGGACCTGAAGGACAGTGCATGAGCTAGACTTATAGACGCGGGGGTGTAAGCGAAAGACGCAAGGGGAATCAAGCTGTTTCAGCCATCTTGTTATGATATACTAGTGGTGCCATCTATGTCATACCGTGGTAAACTTTGAAACTTTACACTTGCATTACTCAGGTTTCATAAATTGATCAATGTTTTTATAAATAATACATATTTATATGAATTGTAATACATAGGGTGGATGAAAATACGTTATATTTAATTGCCAGAAAATAACTATATATATATATAATGGGCTATAGGGCGGTATTCTCAGTCGTTGCTTATTCTTAAGCAAATGCTTAAGCATTCGGCATCCTTTACTAGCTACGAGGTTAGTAGAGGATGCCGCATGCTTAAGCATTTGCTTAAGAATAAGTAGCGACTGAGAATACCGCCCATAGAGTGCACTACTAGTATATCATAACAAGATGGCTACACAGGCGATTCCCCTTCCGTCTTACGAGTAAACCCCCCGCAACTAGGCACTGTCCTTCAGGTCCATGGTGTACACCGCTCGCTGCTGGGACCCGAAGGAGAGAGAGGAGAGAAAAAGATAATATGACGTTATAGTTCGTTGGGAAATATAAGCAAAAGCTTGAAACGCCATCCTGTTTAAACAGGAAAAAAACAATAAATAAAATAAAATAATGAAATGTAAGTTTCTACGAAATGTCTTTATTACCAACTGAAAATGCATATATTTAACTAATATTTTATGCTTCTAGATTGCAATATTAGCTATTTCAAATATTAATATTTTACGCTTCATATTGCTGCAACGTTGCAGGAACGTTGCCGTGCAATATTGCACAAAAAGGTATAAAAAATCAACATGTTTTTCAATGTTACGATTAGGTGAATTATTCGATCAAAAGGAGATAATTTTATTACGAATATTCCCCGAAAATTTCAAGTAAATCCGATAAAAATTGACTGAGTTTTTAATCCGCCCGGTTTGAAAAATGCCGTTTCGAGATAATCGCGTTTAAAACTTTGATAGAAGTTATTCACTGCAACTTAAAGATCGCTGATGCATACGGTCTCGTCGTGGCCAATGACGCTCTGCCTAGTTCTAAACAACATATAAACTCGTAATCCCTCTTATTACAAACATTTGGGTTTTTAGACATAAACTTTCCGGGCGATCGCACTCAATTCTGAGCGCTACGCTGCCTGTACAAAACATTCCGCAACTCCCGGAATTTTTCGAGATCCACTTTGAAATTGTGCAATCATATTTTTGAGGCCCCAAATATTATGAAAATGCACGAAAAGAAAAATCGGAAAAAATGTTCACTGTAGCTTCGCCCTTAAGTGTACGAACCCACGTGATTTACTAATTACCTTGTTGGATATCGTACAGACGGTTGGCAATAACATGAACATTTTGATAGTTCTGTTCTTTCCCACCTAGTTAACACGAGAAAAGATAAAAATGTATCCGAACTGGTTTCGGTTAGCATCGCCGTTTTAAATGATCTATGGATGAACAAAGAGTAAATACCGGAATCGTCCGGTAGATACTGTATGCCACCGGTAGTGAATGAATCAGCATCAAATTTTAAACGCGCCCTGTGACTAAAGGCGACGTTTACCATATTTTGCCAGATCTGAAAAAATTACAAACATTTACGATTGCTTAATATAATTAATAAATAAAGGAAAGAAATTCAATTTGATGCGCGGCTCTGTTATACAAGAAGCTGAACCGCACGAGTCCAGGCATAGTCAACTACTCGAGGCTGCGGACTCCTCGTAAATCTTTCGACGCTTTCGTACAATTTTGAATAACAAGAAACGCAATAGCGACGCGTGACTCACCCTCCTTAAATAGGTTTGCAGGTCCCCTTTGCAACAATATTCCACCACCAATACTGGCTTGTTGTACAGAATACAGCAGCCGATCAACGACACTATGTTCGGATGCTGGCCGGCGCATTTCATTATCAGTATTTCTTTGTGGAAGTTCTGCACGTCCTCCGTGCTTGTATTCTCTGCGTCGCGACATTTCGCCGTGGAAAGGCGAGAGGTAATTGAGTTACTGGTTGGGGAGTAATTCTTTAAACGCGTTTAGAGATTTCTCGCTGAGCAAACCGTTTGCTACGAGACTTTATGCACCTACTAACAATTCGGCACAGCGACATTCCCAAGTTCGGCGGGGGGGTGATAAACAAATGGAATGGACGATTCTACGTGACGAAATTGCAGCGGGGGCTTCGTTCTTTAGTTTTATTAACATTCGGCTAAGGGGCGCCTGAAGAACGGCAATTTGGCGACAAGCGGGTCACGTCGCGTAGGTAAGTAGGTGCGCGTACAGTCGGTAAAAAATTACTGACCCACGCATCGCGCGCCGCAGATCGCCGGGTGGGCCGTTCTTCAGGCGTCCCAGCCTCGAGTTCTCGAACATTAATATCTGAACAAAGAAGCGCCGTAATTTCTTTACTAATTTATCACGTTCCATTTTCTACTATCCCCGAATTTACGGAACGCAGTTAGGGTAGATGTCCCGATTACTGCCAGTGTCCCAATTACTGCCACTTGATTTATTATACGTAATAAAAACGTAACGTATAAAAAGAAATGTACAAAAAATAGTTATTATTAAATGGAGATTCTGATTTACATTAAAATAAAAAAATATATGTACTCATATGTACCTAGGACAAGATGATTTTTGAGGTGACAGTTATAGGTACACTAGGATCGCTCGCGAATTTTAATTAATTATTAATAAATTCTTCATATTTAATTCATAAAACTATTTTTTTTTAATGGAGGAGATGTTAAACAATATTATGTTTCAAACTGAAACAATTTTTAGGTTACACAACACGCGAAATAATTAAATGAAGTGCGGTTATAATCTTAAGGTGGCAGTAATTGGGACATCTACCCTATGTTTGTTAAGCTAGCAAAGAAAAGGGAAGAAATTGATCGGTTTTACGTTTCAGCATTTTAACGGCCACGTCGCTGCTGCTGCCTAGGCTGTCTTGCAACGTGCCCATCTTCACGATCCCATAGGCCCCGCTACCAAGGACACCGCCCAGCTTCAGCAATTGCGGGCAGAGCTTGAACTTATCGTGCAACAACGGATTAGCGCCGATTTCGGTCTCGCACTCTTTCTGCAACAGCTTCATGGCGGTTTCTGCGGATGAATCCTTCCGGTTCAGGCTCTACGCGGGGAACAATTCAGGGAGACTGGTAAATTCAGTGGTGTTCCCCACTATCATGGAGTTCTCAATCACGAAACGACAGAGCTTAGCAATAACGGTGTGGTTATCGGTGTTCAAATGCTCTTCGATACGCTCACCTCGAAACGGGAACATTCCATAGCGAAATGCTTGCTCCTCTGATTGTAGTAGTGCAAGTAAATCATCCCAACCAGCACGGCAATGCCGATCGAGGCTGTTATGCCGACGATGATCTCCCAGTGGGATTTCTTCATGACTGCGGAAGAAAGAGTCTCCTGTAATTCTGGCTGAGAGCGTCGCGTAGGAGGCGACAAAGTAGGATGGATTTGAAGAATTTTTTTCAATACTACAATGGAGGAAAACGGGTTACAAAAATAAAACGTCTTCGAATTCGATGCGGCACGGTTTCCCGTTATCCGATCGACTTCAAATTTTGCACGGAGTACTTCTTCATCCAGTGGCAGAATTCTGTGGGGTGTCCCGGAGAAATATTTAAAAATCGAAAAATAAGGTCCACCCTACTGTGCATATGTATTGGGAAACCAAGAATTCCGATACGCCAACTAGTGACAAAAAATTGAACTACTCAGAGTAGGCTGAAATCCGTCGAGCTCCATATGATTATCAGTGTTTATATAGACATGTTGTGAAAAACGAGTGTTTTTAAATTTTTTGGAGCACTAAATTTTTACTTATTCGATTAATAAATACTTATTCGGAATGTTTGGTGGGATCCAGCCTACTGTCAATAGTTTGCCAACTTACCACCGCAGCGCTGAAATCTAAGCCACGCCTCCACTTGGTTTCCCAATATATATATTTTCGAATTTTAAGGAAATGCTTCTTGAACTTTGAAATAATTTCCATGGTATGATACTGTATAGTCCCTATACGAGATATAGTGACTTAGGTGTGAAGTCACTCGGCGGGGTTTTACCCGCCACCCTGCTGGGTACTGACCGCTAAACGTGCCCCCTACTGCCTCTTGCAGGACTGTATTTAGAGTTTTGCCCTGGTCTTGGGGCCTTAGGGCCTTAGGGCCCCGGTTTTGCCCTGGCCTTAGGGCCTTAGGGCCCCGGTTTTGCCCTGGCCTTAGGGCCTTAGGGCCCCGGTTTTGCCCTGGCCTTAGGGCCGTAGGGCCCCGGTTTTGCCCTGGCCTTAGGGCCTTAGGGCCTTGGGGCCCCGGTTTTGCCCTGGTCTTAGGGCCTTAGGGCCCCGATTTTGGCCTAGGCTTCTCTATATACAGTCCTGCCAGAGGTAGTAGCGGGGCACGTTTAGCGGCCAGTACCCAGCAGGGTGTCGGGTAAGACCCCGCTGAGTGACTTCACACCTAAGTCACTATAGCTCGTATAGGCACTATAAGTATTATTATATTAACGATATGTACTTGTGCCGTTGGCGATATTCTGCGTGATCCGTGCCGTGCCGCTAGTCCCACCCAACGAGTACGCGATGATACGCACATCATATTCAGATTCCAGCTTTACGTCTGAGAATGAAACCTCAGTCCGATTCTACAAGTAATGCGACAATCCAACTGTTATAATTATATGACCGCAGTCGAGAGATTTCCTCGCAAGTAAATGATTTTAGAACAGAAGCGTGCTAACGTTATAACGTGTGTGCAGTGGCGGACTGACCAGGGTGTCAGCCAGAGTTCGGCATTATTCGAATAAGGTTTTATTCGAATGATCTCGAATAAAACGAATTTACTCTCGAATAACATTTATGAATAAAAGATTATTCGCGATAAAAATTTATTCTAATAAAGAATTATTCGTTACTCTCGAATAACTTCATTTGGTTCGCAATTCTTATTCGAGATCATTCGAATAAAGAATTATTCGTTACTCTCGAATAACTTCATTTGGTTCGCAATTCTTATTCGAGATCATTCGAATAAAGAATTATTCGTTACTCTCGAATAACTTCATTTGGTTCGCAATTCTTATTCGAGATCATTCGAATAAAGAATTATTCGTTACTCTCGAATAACTTCATTTGGTTCGCAATTCTTATTCGAGATCATTCGAATAAAGAATTATTCGTTACTCTCGAATAACTTCATTTGGTTCGCAATTCTTATTCGAGATCATTCGAATAAAGAATTATTCGTTACTCCCGAATAACTTCATTTGGTTCGCAATTCTTATTCGAAATCATTCGAATAAAGAATTATTCGTTACTCTCGAATAACTTCATTTGGTTCGCAATTTGTCATTACTCGGTTGACCCCATGAACCGTGTTATGGCTGTTGCCAATAAGTATTCTAATAGTATTGACTTGTTTTCTGGATCCTTGGAGTCGTTCCGTGCGCGGGTTCAGGGGCAAACTGGTCGATCGGGGGGTCATGAATAATGAGTCATGATTTTTGTTATACTACTTACTTAGATAAGATTTAGATTTAGTTAAAACTCATACAATTTGTATTAATGTGTATTAATCAGGGAGACTGTATTAGTTCTTCGGGTTTATACTTTCTGTAAACTATGGGATTTTCCCGTTTATAATAATAATAATAATAATAATAATAATAATTCTTATTCGAGATCATTCGAATAAAGAATTATTCGTTACTCTCGAATAACTTCATTTGGTTCGCAATTCTTATTCGAGATCATCCGAATAAAAAATTATTCGTTATTCTCGAGTAGCTTCATTTTATTCGAATGAAAATTTATTCGAAATTTTTATTAAGTGGGCCCCCTTAAACACTGTAATTACTAACAAAAAAGACACTCATTTCACCAAAATTTTAATTCTACTTTTTGCCACTGTGTCTTGAAAAATTTCATTTATTCCTTATGAAAATTAAATAATATCCTTCTAGTTATGGGTGGGCCCCCCTGGCAACCAATATTCGTAGCCCCAGTCCGTCACTGCGTGTATGACACTACAGTGCACGTTATCGGGTAATAAAAACGCATAAAAAATGGAAATAAAGAGAAATAGAAAGTCACAACTTGCGATACCCATTTTGCTCGTGCCACCGTCTACACGAGTTTCCAGCTCGAAGGAAAATTGCTTCGAACATTTGAACATGCTCGATGTAAGAACAGCAGCGCTAAATGAACGGATTCTACTCACGCCAGACACGCACTTGACAACAGGATCATCTTCCGGCGAGGAGACCTCTACCGTGTAATTGCCCGGTTCCTGGGCAGGCTTATCCCAGCTAACCCGAAAATCACAGAATCCTCCGTAACAGTGGATGTACTCGACTCGTAGCCCTTCCACTTCTTCCGGGGCTGAAGGGGTTCGCATTCGAATAATTCAATTTAAAACGCTTCAGCGTTATTTTCCAATTGTATTAATGGGCCATAATTATCGATCTCGTATCCTAATCATTCTTAACTGATTGTAAGAGTGTGCGAGTACTCGAATTACGAATCGAATAAGGATCGGTCTTGAACGCTCAAGCGGCTCGATTGTTCGAGTCCTCGTATTCTATACCAGTTTTCAGCTGGAAAATTGTCGAATTACTCGAATTACTTCGAGTCACTAGCGTCTTATACAGTCGGACTAGTGTCTCATATTAAATACGTGAATACTCGAGTAACTCGAGTAATTCGAATATTTGCGAGTGATTCGAAAGTTGCAGATCTGTTCGAATAGACTTGAGTATTCGAATATTCGAGCCGTTTAAGCTTCTCGAGTAGCTCGCATCATTCTCAAACAGTTCGCCGATTTCAAGTGAAGACTGGAGCGATCGAACCGACTTCGGCTCGGCTCGTAAATTCTGGGTACTCGCGCGCCCCTAACTGATCGACGCACGATTAACTAATCTAATCGCTTCGACAGCCTACTAGAGCAGTAGGGTCTCTCTACTCACCGCAGATGGACAGGTTGCCATAGTACTCCAGACAGGTGGGTGCGTAAAACATGGTAAACTCCTTGGGGCTGGCTTTAATAGAATTCTCATTATACGACGAGATCATTATGTTGTAACTTTTCCCAAAGTCCAACTTGTGCAATTCGAATTGAAACTGCGGAAGCTGCGGAATGTAGAGGGTACCGATTTTCGTTGAAGCTCTTGGAATGGGATTATTAAGGCAGGATACCACCTTTGACTGCGATTTTGGAGGCGTTTTACATGAATTTTTTTTGCATACAAAGAATGCGCAGAAACAAAATCGGTTTCAGTCATTCATTAATGTAACTTTAATCTGTAATTAAACATTTTTTGAAACTGAAAAAGTAAAAAATAATCTCTTGTAGGTGGCGCCAAAATACACTCCTTTGGAGAAACATCGTTAGACGGCGTGTCAAATTCCGCTCTGTACGTGGCTCTTAGAAAAGAAACCAAAGAATGCCCCTATTAACAACAATATTGTTCAATGCTGTACGTAGGGATTTTACGAAATTTCGATTTTTAAGAAAATGGCGGCCATTTTAACGAAAAGGTCAATTTTTTAGGGTAAAAAAGTTTAAAAAAATTTATAAAATTGCGCACCAAAAGAAAAATAACAACGCTACAGCAAAAGTCCTACGTACATCGTTAGATTACACCAATCGGAAGAATTGTGCAAAGTTTCAAGTCAATCCGATGAAAATTGTAGGAGTAATCTGACACGCTGATTTGGAAAACATCGTTTCGAGAAAAACGCGTTTAAAGTTTTATATAGATTTATATATCTGCTCCAATCCGGTTTTTACACAAGAAAAAGGTTCCGGCCACCTTTCTAATGAATGAATTTCGATTCTATACACTTGAAAGAGTACTTTGAGAACAAAAAAAAATTTCAATTTTTTTTAAGTGCAAAGATGGTATCCTGCCTTAAGTGCTTGAGTTGGTTGCACAGTTAACAGAAATAAGCAACAATCAGTACTCGACACAGGGTTGCCAGATCAGGCCTGATTGTTTGCCGGAGATTTAAATTTCGTCGAGTGGGGGGGGGGGGGGTGAGAGCAAATAAGCGGCCAATAGAAAAACAGGCATCTAAAATTCATTATAATAATTACTTATTATAAAGGAGTGATCATAATAATAGTAATAAAAGTATTATGAATATTTATTCGAATTCATTACAGATTTTAATAGTTTTTTATTTTTTGAAATGCGTTCAAAAAATGTTTGACAATTATATTTCAAATTGGATTTTATTATAAGTTCTGCTTTTACTAAATCGACATTCATTCTGCTCCTGTTATCTGTCCAGGTCTGATACATAAGAGAAAAGATTCTTTCGACATTGGCCGAACTGACAGAAATAGAGAGAATTGGTTGCACTATATTAAATAAAAAAACGCTAATTCCGATAGATGGTATGCTGCTACATACTCTCTATTCTGCCGGAGATTTTTATTGTGCCTGCCTGAGGCCGGAGACAACGGTTTAAAACCTGAGACTCCGGCTGAATGCCGGAGATCTGGCAACCCTGCTCGTAGAATATTTCTTGCGAAGATCAGGTTAATTGCTGGTAGGTTATAGTTACCTCGTTCTCGCAGGACTCCTGCACATTGAGCTCTCCGTCCCATTTCACCACCTCGTAACTGCAACTGCGGTCTAAAATCATCACGAATGTACCAGATAGTCAGAAGTTTCTGGAGAGACGAGCGATCCTTTAATCGCGATTACCTTTAGCCGGTTCGAAGCCGATTTCTACCTGCAGTTGGTACGGATTCTCCTCCTCCACCCGGTATTTCAACACTGATACATTTTGCACGGCCAGCGGTTCGTAATCGGCTGGAAATTAAGATGTCGGGAAATAGGCAGGGAGGCTTGTTAGAAGCAACCGCGATAATAAAAATATAGCAGAGGAGGTGAAAAGTAGAGACTAGAGAGTGGCGAGCTTTTAAATTTATTGAGTCGTGAACCAGAGTTGGGCGTTATCCGAATTTATTCGAATAATTTCGAATAAGAATTGCGAATAAAACGAAGTTATTCGAGAATATCGAATAATTTTTTATTCGAGAATATCGAATAATTTTTATTCGAGAATATCGAATAATTTTTTTTCGAGAATATCGAATAATTTTTTTTCGAGAATATCGAATAATTTTTTATTCGAGAATATCGAATAATTTTTTTCGAGAATATCGAATAATTTTTTTTCGAGAATATCGAATAATTTTTTATTCGAGAATATCGAATAATTTTTTATTCGAGTTAAAAATTCTCGAATAATATCATCTAATTCAAAATTTTTATTCGAAGATTATTCGAATAATGCCCAACTCTGCCACGAATACAGTGAGAGCAGGGTGGCGCAAGCAGGGCAACTGCCCAGGATGGCAAAATTGGTGGAAAGAGAAAATTAAAATCAATGAACATCAATAAAAAAAGTGAAACTTTTTGGAAAAAGCGGTGAAAAGTTGATAATATATGTTTGAATTTAGTACAAAAGTTATAGATTGTTTTTAAACCACCCATCTAATTACTATTATTCTAGGGAAAGGTGCGTGTCTAGATTAATGATTTTTACAAAAGGATTTTGTTATTCAACAAATTAAAGTAATTATTTTTAATTAAATATAAAGGGCGGCATAAAACATTTTTGCCCAGGGAGGCGGAAGAGCTAGATCGGGCCCTGAGTAAGAGGGTAAAATAGAGATAACTGGGAAGAAGTTTATTTAACATTGTCTGACTGTATAAACGAGACGAGACCGAGTATTCGCGACTGGGGAAAGCGACGAACGCATCGACTTGCAAGACAGCATTGCCAAAATGAGAATCAGTGACGTAGAATCCTCCGGGCTCTGTACAACCTCCAGACATTCAGATAAGTCTTCGATGTAGACTCTGCGCTCGGGGCAGAAAGGAAATCGTGCCCTAATATTAGTCTAAAGCTGCGAGCCACAATTTATTCCCATGCACTCCGAAACTACCAGAAAGAACTGCATTCTATAATAAATATCCCACTTCTCACCACAAACTAATCCGAAGAAATTTATTATTCGGTAAACATACTAAATCTATTAAAAAAAAGAGATTTCTGGTGTCGAAGCTAATTTTTAAATTCTCGGAACTCGATTCCGAAAGTTTTAAGGCCTCGAAACAATCGAAACATGAAGTGCCGATTCTGTTTGGAAGTGGAATATCTTGCTTTAAGAACTGAAGTGAACAAAATTTTTTCGCAAATCTCTATTTATGGTCGGATATTCGAATAATTAGGCGTATTCGAATATTTGGATATTAGAATAATTAGGAGTAGTCGTAATATTCGATTAATTACGAGTAGTCGAATATTCGAATAATTAGGAGTATTCGAATTTCAGATTGTACCGAATAGGAATCTGAACGTGAAATATTTTTTCGCACTTTATCGCGAAAGTCTTTTAATATTGGCCTTTACAATTATTCGTTTTTTAGACAATAAATAGGGAACTTTATCAATCTTTGGTAAATTTATAAATTTTGAAATGAAAACAACCATCAGTTATTAGTATTATTATTCTAATTATTTTACAATCGTTATTCAAATCAAATTATTCAAATAAATAACGAGGAATTATTCGAATAAATAGAAAAAATAATTTGTCGCAAAGAGTAATTATTTATTATTTAACTAAAATATTGTACTAAAGAGAATTTATTTGGATAACTACGTTACATACGTATTGAAACAATTGGAATAATGCCCAATTCGGTTTCGCAGTCGATGTACCTGACTTCAATTTCAACATAATGTTTGAAACATTAGTACAAGCAGACATTTTTGTAGGAAGTTAAAAATTTACCAAACATTAATAAAGTTCCAAATTTATCAATAATGTTCGAATAGGTATTCGAAAACTCCTAATTATTCGAATATTCAAATGTTCGGATTATTCGAAGAAACTTTTCGCGTGCGAAATTATTCGATTTATTTGAATTATTAGAATTATTAGAATTATTAGAATTATTAGAATTATTAGAATTATTAGAATTATTAGAATTATTAGAATTATTAGAATTATTAGAATTATTAGAATTATTAGAATTATTAGAATTATTAGAATTATTAGAATTATTAGAATTATTAGAATTATTAGAATTATTAGAATTATTAGAATTATTAGAATTATTAGAATTGTTAGAATTATTAGAATTATTAGAATCATTTGAATCGTTTAAATCGTTTGAATTGTTTGAATCGTTTGAATCGTTTGAATCATTTGAATCATTTGAATCATTTGAATCATTTGAATCATTTGAATTATTTGAATTATTCGAATTATTCGAATATTTACAGCTTTAATCCCTAATAATTACCTTCGTACGTTGAAAACCAATCAGACGTTTCCGGTCGCGAGATCCCTTCCTTCCTCAGCCTATAAAAACGAAATCGATACTTGGTACCTGCTGTTAGATTCTTGAACGTCGCCGGAGTACCATTGATCTGGAAACAGATCTTTCGCTGTCATCGTTGGCAGGAAGATTTGTCTGCCTCCGCAGCTAAGTCACTAGCAACCAGATATTCAAATAAAACATTGTCTAACCGCTTGCGCTGGGTTCCAATCGTATTCAGACGCGCTTTGCTCGACGATGTATGCATCAGGATTGAACTTGATCATCATGAAGTTCTGACCGGTGCAGTGGAGTCTCGCATCGGCTGCGGCGTCTTCGTCCAGGTGCGAGTAAACTGTTACGAAACCTGACTTTCGCAGAAGGTGCATAAAATGTTTCCAAAGGAGCAAACAGATTTTCCATCTGAAACGTGCCTTTCCTTCTTAACACTTGAACGGGTGTCTAAACGAGGGGCGTGTGTTACAAATTTTCCGAAAGTGGTTCACCGTGGAACAATAATTTTTATACTCAATTTCTGTTTGCAGTTAATAAATTACTTTCTCGTTATTGGATTATTGTTTAGTTCTGAAAGTGGAAGAAGGGCGCATTTTACACCAGCTGCTTATTTATTTAATAGCTACAGTGAGCAATGAATTGTTTACACACTTCTTCTAGACACCCCTTCAATTGCTTTTCATACAATGCCAACGATCGCTTTTTATAGCATAGGGTAGAACCCCCAATTACTGACACCTACCCAATTACTGTCACCTTAAGCTATTTTACTGAAAATAACGAATAAATAAACGTTATAAAGTCATACACAAAAAGAATGATGTAATTCAACCTATAATCTATACGCTAGAAAATGCACCACTTAATATATTTTTTTCATTAATTTCTATAAGACGATACAAAATTTTAATTTGATGACAACAGTGGAAATGGCGACTTCCTTACTAGTGAAAGAGAAAACAGGGCACTAAAGAAAGGGCTATAATTACTATATTTAAATTATTTACATAATAAACAATAATTTTTTAGTACAATATAAGTATCATAGAAAGTCACAACGATCGTAATATAACGATTAATTAAGCCTTTTTAATTAATATATGGGTGATAGTGATTGGTACAAGCGTTTCAAGCATTTTGGTATTACTGTCATAGCAGTAGTTGCTCATGTACATGAGACGACATAACCATAAAATGAGTAATAAACAGTATTAGGTTAGCTGGCAGTAATTGGGGCAGGGTTGCCAGATCTCCGGCATTCAGCCGGAGTCTCAGGTTTTAAACCGTTGTCTCCGGCCTCAGGCAGGCACAATAAAAATCTCCGGCAGAATAGAGAGTATGTAGCAGCATACCATCTATCGGAATTAGCGTTTTTTTATTTAATATAGTGCAACCAATTCTCTCTATTTCTGTCAGTTCGGCCAATGTCGAAAGAATCTTTTCTCTTATGTATCAGACCTGGACAGATAACAGGAGCAGAATGAATGTCGATTTAGTGAAAGCAGAACTTATAATAAAATCCAATTTGAAATATAATTGTCAAACATTTTTTGAACGCATTTAAAAAAATAAAAAACTATTAAAATCTGTAATGAATTCGAATAAATATTCATAATACTTTTATTACTATTATTATGATCACTCCTTTATAATAAGTAATTATTATAATAAATTTTAGATGCCTGTTTTTCTATTGGCCGCTTATTTGCTCTCACCCCCCCCCCCCCCCCCCCACTCGACGAAGTTTAAATCTCCGGCAAACAATCAGGCCTGATCTGGCAACCCTGAATTGGAGTGTCAGTAATTCAGTCACACACGTTTTAGAGGTGTCAGTAATAGATTTCGAAATATGTTTTTTAGATTAATGAATTTATATATAAAAATAGAAATTCTAAGACCCACAAAATGTTTTTCACGAAGTAAACATATTAAACCATAATAAATAAAATAAAAAACTTATACTTTTAGTCAATAAATACAGATACTATGCAATAATATTAGAGTCAATCCTTAATGTGTCAGTAATTGGGGGTTCTACCCTATACTGTTTGCTCCTAATAGAACTGTAATTTTCCAGTCGTTCTAACACTCACGGTTAATGTCGGCTACCAAATCATTGCAGCCCCTTATGCACGTCTCCTGGAACAGGATTATATTTGATATATACATGGCGTGGAATATATTCGAACAGATCTCCAACTTTCGAGTTACTCGTAAATAATCGAATTATTCGAGCAGATCCGCAACTTTCAAACTACTCGTAAATATTCGAATTACTCGAATTATTTTGACTTACTAGCTTCTTATATATCTCTTCCTGACATTTAGACCAGTATTTAATAATAAATCTATAAATATTCGAGTAACTCGAGTAATTCGAATATTTACGGAAGTTATGCAACCCAGAAATTCATGGATTTTTCGATAATTATTTTTTACGCAGTTTTATAGATATAAAAAAAAGATGCAACTTTTGTTGAAATTTCTTTTCGATATCTCTCACCGTTCTCGAGATATTCCACAATAAAGAAAACTCTGCATTGTTTTCAAAGGGTGATTTCACCCCGTAGAACCGCACGATGCATCAACAAGAAATAGGTTTGTCTTACGGACAAACTACTCCACTTGCACACAAAGTTGCAATAATTTTCTGAAGTTCCGGGTTGCCCAACTTCCCATTGAGCAGCGCAATATAAGCGCTGAGTAGTGTCTTAACGAAAAATCGGAAGATACTTGCAAAGTTGCTAGACCGAATTGCACGATGCCACATTGTTAGAGGTGAGGGCGCAGTTCGGTATCCCACTCCCTACCAGCTAATACATTTTACTAGTCGCCCTAAAAACGTTTCAAAAAGCAAGACCATTGCGCATTCGGCTTCTTTCAATGGAGTCAAAACTCGTGCCTCGCTTCGGACACCATGAGCTACTTTATTCGAATAACAATGGAGCGTATCTTTCTCTAGGGTCAACAATGCTGCTACATACGCAATCCATACAGGGTTAGAAAACATCATGGGATCAAGTGAAACGGGAAAATCTACGCCAATATTCTTCAACTCTTTTCGTCATCGGTATTGTACGCGTTGAGTTGGCACACATAATAAAGATCGCTGCTGTTTTCCTCGAGTTCAAAGATTCCTGCAATAGGGGTGCGTTGTATTCAGTAGTCGCTGCATGGCAGAGTAGCGTTTCTTTGCGAGCTCAATTCAGACGGCGGGAAATGGTCACAAATAAATCCGTCGGTCGAAGAAAGGCGCACAAAAATGTGACTTACTGTCACGTGAAAACGGACCTTAAGGGTCCGCCAATGGTCAGACCGTCGAATCGTTTGTCTCGCCTCAGATCCCTTTCCGATCTTTCGATACTTGACAGAGTGAAGGTTTTTCACAAAACCGTTTTGTAGAAGGAAAGTAAGAAATTTTTTAAAACGAAGTGAAGGAACGAATTTAAAACTAGCAATTGGACAAGATGGAAACCCACGTCGGTGCATGGAAAGCCGCCATCGATCACAATGCAAAGCATTCATGCATGAAGGATGACGATAGAAAAGCTTCCTCCGTAATGCCCACGAATGTCCTAAAACTTTCAAACGTCCCAAGATTTGTAGTCTGATTTTTGCATGCGAGTGAAAAAAATAGGAACTATCCGACCGATGGGGAGAAAAAAATATGGAAGATTTCATGGAAACCATTTTGACCAGATATTTACATGGAATTTTGAAGCCAACGTCCGATTGGCACGTACTGTTACTAAAGATATTAAAACAGAATAAATTCGAGGAAGAGCTGTAGATATATTTCTCTGTAGGTACTTTCTCCCTGATAATACACGGCGCCAATTTCACGGTTCATTTCGTTCGCGCTACATTGATATATTTATGTATGTTAACCGTATACAAAAGTAGGATAATCTGATCAATCCGCGCATACTCGATACGGGCACCCCGCATCTCGGGCCCGTCCGTTAGCGGCATTTACAATGCGTCCCAAACGCGCAGCCGACCATGCCTTGCCGCGAGAGCAGACCCGAAGGACAGGGTACTGCGTTGTTGGGTTCGAGATGGAATCGAGCACGTCACACGCCAGTGTGTGACATAAATCAAGTCGAGGAGACTCGCCGATCTAATCTGGTTGACGTGGCAGCCCGACTTATGGTGTAAGAAGAAACGGGAAATATTTCGATGACAGGCGACTATGTACAGAGTGGTCATAAAAGTGGGGGACATTCTCAAAAATAATAGAAAAAGTTGCTAAAGGCATATGTCCGATAATGCTTGGTTTTGCAGTTATAAGTTGGGTGTGCCTAGGAAAGGGCAGCCGGCTGACAGTTACGTTCGTCAGTTGGATTAACGTACGATATTTTCATTCGTGTCCTTACCGCCTCGCCCATTGAGCTATAAGAATACCTGGAGAGAGAACAGCAATGGGAAGAAGTAGAGGCGACAGCGGTCAGAGAAAAATAGAAGATTACGGGTGAACCTATCCTTCTTCTTCCTATTATCCCTCTCACTCTGTACTATCATGTAGTAAATGTGCTATGTTCATTGAGCTCAATGAACATAGCACATTCCCTCTGTTTCTCGGACCGGCCGCCATTGCTCTGTTCCCTCTCCAGGTATACTTATAGCTCAATGGCCTCGCCTTACAAAAATAAAACAAAGGCGAAATGATGACAAACTATATCGATCCGCGGGAACAGAGCTGGGCTTCGTTGAATCAGTAAAGGCCACTTTAAGGTCTAGGGCCCAGATTCTGAGACACTTGTTATCAGTTCGCACAAGTGGTAAGAAGAAGAGATCCTCTACTCTCCTCCAGAGTTGGGCGTTATTCGAATAATAGAAAATAAATTTTTATTCGAATAAGAAATTTATTTGTTATTCTTAAAGAACTTCATTTTGTTCGAAATTTTTATTAGAAGATTATTCGAATAAGAATTTAGTCCAGGCCCGTGTTTTACGGAATGTACAAATTTTTATAACCGCAAATTTTTTTTTTATTATTATTTTGGCGAGTAGCACCGATCCCGAACAGATGTCCCACATTTTTATAAACACCGTGTATAAGCAGATTATCTTTATGCTGATGTGTCTATTTATTTTCTGGGACACCGAGGCACGTCGGGAATACCAACTGCCTTAATATTTGTTTATACCAGGCATCGGAATTAAGTGATCTTTTCGGCCGAGTTTCAGAGGCGAAGCCTCCTTTCTCCCGCCGCGCGTCTTGGCCCCCGCGGCGGCCCAGAAGCCTCGAGCGCCTCAGGCCCGTGCCGTATGAACCGCGCGTGGCGCATTGGGGCGACACCCGTATCAATAGGTTCACTTAATTCCGATGCCTGGTATATACTAGAGCTATTCTTTTGGCCCGGGTACCCGGGTACCCGGGTACTCGGGTACCCGGTGAGACCCCGGGTAGACAAAAATTACCCGGCTACCCGGGTACCCGTAGAATACCCGACTACCCGGGTACCCGTAGAATACCAGGGTAAATGATCATCGATTTGACAGCCGATCGTCTTTCGACTTCCGATCATTTTCGGCTAACCTCAGTAATGAATGGAATAAACGTCAAGCAATTGAATGTGTGTGTGCAGGTTAAGATTATGAATATTATGATAAAATGTTTAATTGCTTGAAGTTTATTCCGTTCATTACTGATGTTAGCCGAAAATGATCGAAAGTCGAAAGACGATCGGCTGTCAAATTGAAATTCTCAACTATCTCATCACATCTAATTTACTCGGGTATCTCATGGATACCCGGGTAATTTTTGTCTACCCGGGTAGCCGGGTAATTTTTGTTTACCCGGGTAGTCGGGTATCTCACGGGTACCCGGCGGGTCGGGTAGTAAGAGCTCTAGTATATACCATATCCAGAAGCGCCCGCCTCAGGCCCGGATTAAAGGGGGGGCTAGGGGGGGCTGTAGCCCCGGGCCCCACTTTCCAGGGGGGCCCCGTTCTGAACCTTCAGTTCTAAGCAATTTAAACTCGTTATTGTTTAAATTTTGGCCCCCCCCCCCCCCCGCTTTTCAACCACGGGGGCCCTCGAAGGTTGGATAGCCCCGGGCCCCAAAAATCTTAATCCGGGCCTGGCCCGCCTAAACGAAATCTTCCAAGCCCGCATAACTGAAGCAGAATCATCCCCACCACAATGTTTCGTGTATTTAAGCTTGGGAACCCTCGCGAGGGACGCTCGACGCCCGAAGCCAATAGGGCCACGAGAGACAAGGATAGCACTTAGCGAATAAGAAGTGAAAAATGTCAAAGCGACGTCAATCTATTCCTTGTATTCTCCCGATGAATATGATATCAAACACGGCATATTTCGAGCTATAATTCACGAAACTGCATAAGAAATTAATTTTCAAAATTTAAAGCCAACTTCGTTACAAATAGTCTGATTTAAACGGTATTTCGTGCTTTTAATCGGGAGAATGCCAGAAATCCATTGCTGTCACTTTTATATCGATACGATGGAAAACGAGGAATTTCATTTTTTTAAAAATCGCCCGAACGACCATTTCTCAAAAACTGAAATTCTTTATTTTCCATCGTACCGATGTAAAAGTGGCATTAACTCCCAATTAAAAGACAGCAAGTATCGTGTAAATCGGACGATTTTCATAGAAGTTGGCTTTAAATTCTGCAAATTAATTTTTTATTGAATTATGTCGTGTTTCGTATCATTTTCATCGGGGAAAACGCAAGGAATCGATTGGTGCCACTTTCGGGAAGATCCGAAGAGATGTACGGAACTTGACAATTTTCGCTTTTTACAGTACCTCTTCTAGTCTTTCCGGTCACCTATTCTCGGGCGCCAGAAGCCATAAAATTCAGCGAAGTGTGACGTTAGTTTCTGGACCTCTCTGAATGAAATGGGCCTGAACTCGCCACATTTCAATCCTTACTAATATATAAAAGTGAAACGTTGTCTGTTTGTTTGTCCTTCTTTCACGCCTAAACGGCTGAACGGATTTCATTAAAATTCGGAATATACATTACACACGTCCTAGATTAGATTATAGGCTATTTATTTTTTTGGTTTGGGCTTTTTTATTTTTCAAACATCATAAATAATACCCGGGTGAAACCGGGTAACGGGTCAGCTAGTTATTACATATTACATATTATGTAGCAGAATAGTGTTTCTTATCCGCTTCCGTTTTTGCTAATACTTATAAACTCCCTAAGCATCTTCAATTTTCCTCAGGCCATTCGGCACCTTTGACCCTGACATCTATTACTTTCGACGCCAATCTTCGATAGGAATGTGACTAACGAACTCTTAATTGTTATCGCGCACACGCGACCGTTTAATTGCCACATAATTCCGTCCGGTTCAGCGAGGGTGGCACAGGACTCCCCGACGGGCCCCGGTCCGTGCGCCGATCGCGTGACGAGGATTAGCTCGAAATCTTTCGAGCGACGACACCGCGAACGCGCGATAGAGGAATAATCTACGACGGAAAGGGGAAACTTGAATTTGCTTACGTTCGTGCAAGGCGCCAAACAGTCGATTAGAGTCGAGGCCTGATGCGTGGCACAAACACCACACGCGCAGATTACGGCGAAGAGAAATCGGTATGTCACGTACATCACTGCGATTCACTGAGGCCGAGCAGGATCCACTCGAGAATTCGATTGGCCGAGCTTGGGCGCTCTTTCGGCTAAGGGCCGAGGGAACTGTCAAAGATTTTCGACGATTTCTACGCGGGCGAACGTTAATGGCAAACTGTGACCGCGGACGCAACACCCTACGGACGTGCCGATTAATCGCGCGCACGGGTTCGACTTTCTGCGATTGTAAAGAAACTAGAACACTCTCGAGCATCACGTGCGTGAGGTAACGTTTGAAATCGTGCAGCCTTTTTGATGGATCACAATCGTGTCCCCTACCACGGCTATTATGTGCACGGTTCTGCGTTAAGGAAAAGGAGGGACCGCGTTCCATCTGACTCCGCCTCGGCCACCCTCTTATCTCATCCACTTCTATTCGTTACCTTTCCCGAGAGGAAACGAAATGTCTCCGTCGGCTTCCAGATTAATTCGGCTTCGGGTGACATTCTATGTAGTTATTACGGGGAACATGGGAAGATGGTACCAGAAAATATTTCCTCGCTCTCCCTTTTCTACAGCTTTATATTTCCTTTTCTTTAAATACTTTGATGTAACGAAAGAATTGAACTATTTGATCTAAATATGCGGGACTTATATAAGGAATTTATTTACTTTCAGTGTTACTAATAATTATCGTCAGAAAGAAATTGCTCCGTTTTAGCTGCTTTCGCTGACCTAGTTGTGTGTAGGAAATTTACAACTTTGGGAGTTCTAAGGGGTAGGGTAAGTGTGGGTATTACTGCGGACTTTTAAGGTAGGTTAACTTTAGAACCCTCGATACGGCGTTCAAATGAATGAAAGTTCCTCCTTTTTTTTTTTTTAGAAGAAAGGTGGGACCTTAATGATTCCATAAAAAAATATAAGGGCGGGGTAATAAGCACAGTTAATTAAAAACAAAGAGATTTGTCGATCAATGTCATTGCATGAGTTACTGCGGACATGCATGTATTACTGCGTGCCAGTTACTAACGAAACACCAGCTACTCCGCAACAGATAAATGTTCTTCTAAATAACACAGCCGTTGGCTTTTTCTTTTATTTCTTGATTCCTTATTATCACTTGAATTTTTTCTCAGCATGCTTACAGAGTTACACGTGATTGCACGTACCGTTGCGTACATTGCAGGTTATATATACCTAGACGTCAGTGAATACAGTCGTAGGTCCGCAGTAATACATGCACATGGTGTCAAGTAGTGCACCTAATACTGCTGTGAGAAATAAAAATTATAACTAAAATGTAGACGACTGATTTACTGTTTTTCTAAAAAAATAACTCTTATTCTATCGAGCAATACCGCCACAGTACATGTATTACTGTTAATAACAAAAATATAAATGTTTTTCAAGTAGGTGTTCATGACCGCCATATCGGAAATCGACCGTTGTTTCGCCTTGACGAATTTCAAACTACGATAAAAAAATTAATAATAACTTTGTTGTACATACTTATTAATAATTATGTGTAATAGAGTTTAAAATAATTTTATCAAAAATTTTCAAGAGATTATGTACTTTCCAACACTAAATATGATCTGTTTTAGAATATCCGCAGTAATCGGGACATCCGGAGTAATACCCACACCTACCCTAGAGGGCGTTGGAGAAGAAAACAAAATGTAATTCAGAAACTTTAGGTGTAAATGGGATGTTGTTGTATAAATTAATGTAGACAGTGACTAGCGTGTATCGAAAAAATGAAATTACAGTTGGATTTAGCTTTCTGCAGAAAAATACGTCCGAAGGAAGATCTAATTAAATCTGTAATTAATATGGTTGGTAAGGAAGGAATTCAATCTAGCGATTTTGTTTAGTCACAGGCGAGATATAAGCACAGACGAAGTATAGGGGCGGTATTTCCAGTCGTTGCTTATTCTTAAGCAAATGCTTAAGCATTCGGCATCCTTTATTAGCTACTAGGTTAGTAGAGGATGCCGCATGCTTAAGCATTTGCTTGAGAATAAGTAGCGACTGAAAATACCGCCCTAGGATAGATCTAGCACCTTATGGGAGTTGGTGTCACCAGCCAAACTGTGTTACCGACCTATAATTTGAGGACTGAACTTAGTGGCCTCTGTTCATGAACAGCGTCCAACTCGGGAACTACTCTGAAATGTGTTAAAATGCTGAAAGGTGTGTGCGTGCCTGCATACGCGCGACTTGTTTAGAGCCATTTAGAGCAAGAGTTTGACGAGATGGCAGGCTTTCGCTACGCTGCGCTTTAGCTGGCTTTGCCAACGACTGACGCGGGTTTCTCTTCGAAAATCTGTTTCGACGATCATTACTTTACGTGTAGTAGAATAGTTAACTAACATTTTCACGTGTCGCACGCCGAAAAAATATTATAAATTGACGCTGTTACTGACATTCCCGTAAATCTCTGGACTTCACGCATGTCTAGACGGTGCTCATCCTACGACGCGTAAAAATCATTGAAAATAATGAATCGAAACGTTTTTGTAAAATTTATATTCGTAGTTTTTTAAACACGGGGAGATTTTGCAAATGGTTTGTTTATTATTATTGTTATTATTATTGTTATTACTATTATCATTGTTGTTGTTGTTGTTGTTATTGTTATTATTACTATTATTATTATTATTATATGACTGTATTAGACCATCATTAATATATGCGAATACACATGACATGATAAATGGGTGGGATTGAGCGGAAGGTGTTCTTATCAAACATTAAAGCACTCCTTTTACAAATTACGCTTTCGCGAGCGAGTGAAATTTGTTTTGCGTTAAATAAACCCATATAGGACAGCAAAGATAAAAGGCGAATATGTGTTTTCATTTTATTGTGATCCTTCTTTCTCTTCCGTTGAACGGAATATGTTCATAAGACTTAAATTGTGTTTAAATTGTTGTAAAGCGTGGATTTCGAGTAACCTAGTTTTACCCGTGCTGAATTCTATTCCTACCTCGCGTCACATTACAATCTGTTTCGTGACTTCACCGGTAACGTTGCGTGCTACACTAAAATGGTAATGGGGTCCTGGGACCCCACTAGCGATGCCAGAAACACGCCAAAGAGTAGGTATAATAAGAGGCGTCACTCCGGGCGGAACCTTTGAAGTCCTTGCTTGACCTTGGCATTTAAATTGGTTGTCTATTTCGAGCGGGATATTCAAATCCACTAAATATACCTTACCGCAATTGGCTGATTATTGCCGAAGTTGACCGATCATTGCCGAAGCTTAGCGATCATTGCCGAAGCTTAGCGATCATTGCCGAATGGGCATTTAAATTGGTTGTCTAGTGATTTCCCTAGGTTATTTCTGTCCTTGTCGAGTGACGCCTCTTATTATACCTCCTCTTTGAACACGCCGCGAAGCCAAGCCAAGTGACGCCACGGCCAATTAGCGTCGACAACCTATTTCCCGGCGACGCTGGTTGGCCCGGTTGACCGTTGCGTCATTTGGCTTGGCTTGGCGCTGGCGTCGGTTCGATTCCATCATCGCGTCTCAGGCAGTGATGCCAGAATCGTGGGACGTGGGACAAATCCTTACCCCCACTATGACCTACCGTCGTCTCCCACTATGGCGTACCGTCGTTCCCCACTTTCTTCCCATCGCACTGCACACAAGCATATTTTTCTCCTGTCCGTGTGAGCTGCCTGTTGGGCTGCCGAGCACACGGACAGGGGTAGGGATATGCTTGTGTACAGTGCGATGGGAAGAAAGTGGGGGACGACGGAACGCCATAGTGGGAGACGATGGTAGGTCATAGTGGGGGTAAGGATTTGTCCCACGTCCCACGATTCTGGCATCACTGGTCTCAGGCACACATTACCACCACTCCTGTACAGTGTTCACGGGAAAAGGCCTGATAGCTCTCGGCTACCCTTTGTTGCGCATGCCCGCGACGAGCTGTGACGTCAAACCAATCAACGCCAAGCTGGGAAACGAAGCCAGCCACTGGCGTCGATTCGGTTCGTTTACCAGCTTGGCGTTGATTGGTTTGACGTCACAGCTCGTCGCGGGCATGCGCAACAGAGGGTAGCCGAGAGCTATCAGGCCTTTTCCCGAACACTGCTCCTGTAGGTGTTTTCCCTCCATTGATAATCTTGTCCAACAAGAACATACCCAGCAACCCTGCGTGAACTATTCCCTGGTATCGCTGAACCCCACAAATCGGTGACAGAAAAATGCATTGGTGATAGGTCTATCCTATACCTCGTCTGTCGTGCAACGCTGATAGCTAACTTATATCCTGTGTGTAAAAAACTTATCCTAAGCTATCTTTAGCGACTAACGGGTTGGCGACGTCCAGGGTAGTCAGGAATGTTCCTGCCAGGGTAGTCAACACAAGCTTGGCGTCAATTGGGTTGACGGCACGGCGTCATTACGCGCATGCGTGGCGTGTTCCCCCTCCACTGATAATCTTGCGTGACAACATGGCAGGAACATTCCTGACTACCATGGCGCCAAGCCAAGCCAAGTGACGAGAACGCGAAGCCAAGCCGCACGAGTAACGCCACGCTTTCGAATCGTAGGCCGGTATTCACAAACGTGTCTTAAGATTAAGCAAATGCTTAAGCATTCGGCATCCTTTACTAGCTACTAGGGTTAGTAGAGGATGCCGCATGCTTAAGCATTTGCTTAATCTTAAGACACGTTTGTGAATACCGGCCGTAAGCAGGGTTGCCGAGCAACATTTTCCTGGGCAAAAGATACGTAATGGAAATTACGGGCGATTTGGGCGTAAGTGGAATTCGCCCTTATTAGGAAGAGGAGACATACAGGAGTGGTGGTAATGTGCGTGCGAGACGCCACGACGGAAGACGAACTGGCGCCACGGCCAACCAGCGTCGCCGGGAAATATGTTGTCGACGCTGGTTGGCCGTGGCGGCATTCGCTCGGCGCTGGCGTCGATTCGTCTCCGGCACGCATTACCACCACTCCTGTAGGTGTTCCCCCTCCCTAACAAGTTTACTCAGGTAAATGTTGCTCGGCAACCATAAATTCGTAACGTATTTTTGTAGAAGTATTTAGCTAGACGCTGGGCGCACGTGTATGATTTGTAGCCGTTTTTTAGAGTCTTAAAGTGTTTAATTACAGTCCTAATATGAGCAAAGAATCAGGTAAGACAAATATTTAATACTTTTGCATCGGTATAATTTTAGAAATGATCGTTTCTTCAAAAATTAAAATGTCTTTTTGACCAAGGATATGCTAAGCATTATATTCATTACTTTCTTGTTTTAATATTTATTCTTTTTAATTCTTTTAGTATTATGATATTAGAAATGTACTAATAATGGATATTTTATACAGGTGTTAATACCAATTTTGCCGTACCCAGCAATGCAGTAATTGGAAACATTAGTTCACCAGTTCAATTAAACAGTCTGGCTATACCCAAGAATACAGCTTATTTAATCATTCGTACCAATGTTCCTGGGCCCAGCCAAGCACCTACCAGAAGCTCAGATACAGAGAATGATTCAAGTAAGACATATCTTTAATTTATCGTTCTTATTTACTTTCTCTTTTCAATGATTATTTTATTGAATTTGTTTTTCAATAGAATATGAATAAAAATTTGTATTTTATGAATAGGCAATGCTGGCCCACCTGCAAAGATACCAACAACTGAAAAGACATTAATCAGGAAAAATAGGAAGCAAGCATTTCGCGAAGCTTGGCTACAGGACCCACAGTTTAAACCATGGCTCGAAGGAACCGAGGATCCTTACAAAGTAAAATGTAGAGTTTGTTCCAAACTTTTATCTACGGGCAAAACTCAGCTGCTACAGCATGCCAGCACTGTAACGCATAACATGAACATGAACCATAGAGAGGCACCATTAACAAGTACAGCTCAACCGACAAGGAATTTTTCAGATAACATAAAGGTGACAGAAATAAGGTACTGCATAGAAATAATAGAGCACAATAGGTCCATTAACTCCTTCAAACTGTTTAGTCAAAGGACGCATATGGCACCGCTAGACCCAAATATACTTAGTCACATGTCTCTTAAAAAGAAAAAAGTCTCAGCAATTATCCAAAATGTTGTAAATAAATCCGTCATTTTAGAAACCACAGCCACGTTACATGGCAAATTGTTTTCTATATTCATAGACGAAATCACAGAGGTATCTAATACAAAAATTGTATGGTTTCTAATCCGATATATCCACGACGAAAAAATATACACATATTTATTAGATTTAATTAGACTTAAGGAATTCACAGCCGACAACTTACATAAGTGTCTTCTACATTCTTTAAAGACGCATAATTTACCCGTAAGCAATATCGTTGGTGTGTGCGCCGATAACACGGATGTAATGCTGGGAAGACAGAATTCGTTGATCGCTCGTTTACTAGCGGACAATGAAGAAATTTCTGTCTTCCCATGCATCTGCCATTCGATGAATGTGGTTGCATCCCAAGCCTACAAGCACCTGCCATCGTACGTCGACGAATTTTTGGATTCGGTTTATACATACTTCTCCCGAAGCCCTAAACTTCAGAGCGTTTCGGAAGGTGTGCAAGATTTTATAAACTTTGCGAACCAAAAACTTCTACAGTCATCCAGAACCAAATGGCTGGCACTAACCGAGTGCGTGGAGAGAATTTCAAGTCAGTGGCAGGATTTATTTGCGATCTTTACGGAGGCAGTAACAAAAGGAAAGTCGAAAGTTGCGAGTAAAATATTTCAATATTTTAATTGCCCTTATACCAAAGCATATGTGCAATTTTTAAATTACGTATTAAACACATTTACTGGGATCAGCAGACTGTTTCAAAGCTCGGTAGTTCTGGTTCATTGCCTGCTCCCCGAATGCTCGAGGTTGTTAAGATTATTGGGAGGTAATTTTATAAAGTCTGAATATATCGTGGTACCCAATATACACGAAATAGACGTGTATAATGATGCGAATGTGGTGCCACTACGAACAATTTATATCGGCGCGGAATCTATGTCAACGATTACTGAAATTATAAATAGTAATTTAGAGGATGCAGAAATTATGCAATTTTATACAAATATAAAACAGTTTTATCAATCTGCCTTCGAAAATATTGTTAAAAGATTGCCATTTAAGGAGACATTTTTAAATTCACTAGAATTTTTAACCCCGCGCATAGCCTTGGATATTACTAGCCGTCAGAACGACCAATTAAATTCTATTTTAAGCAAATTTAAATCTAAATTTAATTGTAACAACGTATTAGATGAGTGGCGTTTGTTGCCGTGTTATTTTTCAACCGAGGAAATAGGAAACTTACGACTACTCGCTATACCTCAATTCTGGCACCAAATTAGCAACACCAGCAATATTTCCGGGAAATATGTGTTTAAAAACATATCGAAACTAGCAGAGTTGTGCTTGACGTTGCCCCTTTCGAATGCTGATGTCGAAGGATTCTTTTCCAACGTCACACAAGTAAAATCAAAACAGAGAAGCAAACTGGAACCACAAATGATAGCTGCCCTAACTAGAGTTAAATTGGACTTAAACAGTAAAAATCTAAACGCCTGCAATTACAAAATTACTGATAAAATGCTAAGTTTATTTAATAACAGAATGTATGCGAACGACTGTATTCCAGAAGAACTTGCAGGAATTTTATTCCCAGATTCGACAGATGAAAGTGACAACGAGACTGACGACAATAATTAGAAAATATTATATGGATAAACGTATGTACTTTAGTTGTTAAAATGTATATATGTATTTATGAACCTGTTTATATGTTGAGTACAGTATACTCCGACTGTAATATTAAGTTTTATAGTTTGAAATGTATATTTTATGTATATATTTTGTTATTACCACATAACGAAATTGTTTATACATATATAACGTGATAACATTCTTCGACTTTAGACCAATAAGTGCATAAATATATATTTCTATCATTATTTTGTGTTTTCTTTTAAATCGCATCAATATTACATATCGCTCATTTGCTGCAACAACGACATAACTCAAAATTTACGATTTTTGGGAAAACAGGTTCAAAAGTTTTGTTGGACAATGACCCCTTTTTCTATACTAATAACTAAAAAACTGCAAATTTTGAGTTGTGTCGTTGCGGCAAATGAGCGATATATCTTAATTCATTTTATTAGAAACAGGGGAATAGAGGGCCCTGTATTTTTCAACGTAAGCGACCCACGTGCTTCGCAGGTAATCGCAGGTAATTACCGATTAGTACCACGATTCATCGGCTTGGCGCTGGCGGCGGTGTGTCAATGACGTCACGGCGTCATCACGTACACATTACCGCCACTCATGTAGGTGTTCTCCATCCACCGACAATCGTGTGTGCCAGGACGATCCGTGACAACTCTGCTTGGGGGCGCTAAATCATTTTAACCCAAACCTGGTACCGATCAGTTTTTTGCGAATATCTCGAAAACTAAATCCTAGCGGCGGTAACATGTATAGGAAAAAGTTATTCAATTAGCAACTCTTGGAGTTTGAAATGTTTTTCTACGTGCGTGGTGTGAATTGTGTCCCCACAAAATTACTTTTTTTTAAAAAAAGGTACAAAAAAGAGCGCCATGTATACGAGCGCAAGGAACGGTAAATTAATAATCCCATCAAAAAGAATCCCATTTAAAAACATTGTCGTAAATTAATATCTTTATAAAACTAATGATATATAAAAATGGCGCCAATTATAACAACGGCTATTTGTACAAACAATCGGATTTAAATTAAATAAAAGATTCATCATTGGAAGAAACAAAGAAGATAATAATATTAAGCAGATATATTTTATAGAAATAAATTTTTCAATACCAATAAATATTTTATTTAAAATACTTGGCGTGTAACTTGTTTAGAGCGAGAGTTTGACGAGATGGCAGGCTTTCGCTGCGCTGCGCATTAGCTCGCTTTGCCAATGACTGACGCGGGTTCTCTTCGAAAATCTATTTCGGCGATCAGGACACTCTGACGCTGGACATTGTTTATTAGTACTTTACGTGTAGTAGAATAGTTAACTAACATTTTCACGTGTCGTACGCCAAAAGAATATTAAAAATTGACGCTGTTACTGACATTCCCGTAAATCTCTGGACTTCGCGTATGTCTAGACGGTGCTCATCCTACGACACGTAAACATCATTGAAAGCAAGAATCGAAACGTTCATATAGGACAGCCAGGATAAAAGGCGAATGTGTTTTCATTTTATTGTGATCCTTCTTTCTCTTCCGTTAAACGGAATATGTTCATTAGACGATCTTTAAATTTTTATTCTAACAGAATCATTTGTAAAGCGTGCGTTTCGAGTAACCTAGTATTACCCGTGCTGAATTATAATTCCTACGACGCGTCACGATGCAATCTGTTTCGGGACTTCATCAGTAACCAGGGTTGCCAGATCTCCGGCATTCAGCCGGAGTCTCAGATTTTAAACCGTTGTCTCCGGCCTCAGGCAGGCACAATAAAAATCTCCGGCAGAATAGAGAGTATGTAGCAGCATACCATCTATCGGAATTAGCGTTTTTTATTTAATATAGTGCAACCAATTCTCTCTATTTCTGTCAGTTCGGCCAATGTCGAAAGAATCTTTTCTCTTATGTATCAGACCTGGACAGATAACAGGAGCAGAATGATTGTCGATTTAGTGAAAGCAGAACTTATAATAAAATCCAATTTGAAATATAATTGTCAAACATTTTTTTAACGCATTTCAAAAAATAAAAAACTTAAAATCTGTAATGAATTCGAATAAATATTCATAATACTTTTATTACTATTATTATGATCACTCCTTTATAATAAGTAATTATTATAATGAATTTTAGATGCCTGTTTTTCTATTGGCCGCTTATTTGCTCTCACCCCCCCCCCCCCCCCACTCGACGAAATTTAAATCTCCGGCAAACAATCAGGCCTGATCTGGCAACCCTGTCAGTAACGTTGCGTGCAGGCAGGGATCGGCGAGCCGTGGCTATCCAGTCGGCTACCTCACACGTACAGGAGCGGTGGTAATGTGTGCGTGAATTGACGCCAGCGCCAAGTCAGCCACGTGGCGACATCGCGAAACGAATGTGACGTCACGAATGTATAGACGCCATTGCCAAAGACACCACGTGCGATTGTGAATTGAACATTTTTAGTAGTTTTTCCAAGTTTTTCATTCAATTGAAATTACGACATGAATAAGGAACCAGGTAAGACAAATACTTAATACTTTTGCATCAACAAACTTATAGAAATTATATTTTTTATATATACCAGCGCCAAGCGAGTGACGCCGCGGCCAATCAGCGTCGACAACATATGTCCCGGTGACGCTGATTGGCCGTGGCGTCGGCGTCTCCGATCGTGCGTCTCACGCACGCACTACCACCGCTCCCTGTAGGTGTTTCAAATTGAGATCAGCCGGCCGGAGACCGCCAGGCCAATTTTCAGCCGGCAAGGGTGTCAAACAGTGACGTCACACTCGTTTCGCGTTGTCGCCACGTGGCTGACTTGGCGCTGGCGTCAATTCACGCACACATTACCACCGCTCCCTGTAGGTGTGTTCCGCCGGCCGGATCCATTCCAGCCCTGGCTGGTGCAGTCACGGCGTCATCACGCGCATGCGTGGCGAGTTCCCCCTCCACTAACAATCTTGCGTGACAACCTGGCAGGAACGTCCCTGACTACCCTGGCGCCAAGCCGAGCCAAGTGACGAGAACGCGAAGCCAGCCGCACGAGTAACGCCACGCTTTCGAATCGTAAGCAGGGTTGCCGAGCAACATTTTCCTGGGCAAACTCCACTTACGCTCACATCGCCCGCTGTGATCGCCATATGTAATGGAAATCACGGGCATTGCGGGCGATTTGGGCGTACATGGAATTCGTCCTTATTAGGAAGAGGGAACATCTACAGGAGTGGTGGTAATGTGCTGCGACACACCACGTGAAAGACCGACCGGCGCCACGGCCAACCAGCGTCGCCGGGAAATATGTTGTCGACGCTGGTTGGCCGTGGCGGCATTCGCTCGGCGCTGGCGTCGGTTCGTCTCACGCACTCATTACCACCACTCCTGTAAGTGTTCCCCCTCCCGAACAAGTTTGCTCAGTAAAATGTTGCTCGGCAACCCTGAATTCGTAACATATATTTGTAGAAGTACTTAGATGCTACGTGCACGTTTGTGATTAGCGCCGTTTTTTAGAGTCGTAAAGTGTTTAATTACAGTCCCAATATGAGCCAAGAATCAGGTAAGACAAATATTTAATACTTTTGCATCAATATAATTTTAGAAATGATCGTTTCTTGAAAAATTAAAATATCTTTTTGAGCATGGATATGCTACACATTATGTTCATTACTTTCTTCTTTTAATATTTATTCTTTTTAATTCTTTTAGTATTATGATATTAGAAATGTATTAATAATGGATATTTTATACAGGTGTCGATACCAATTTTGCCGGACCTGGCAATGCAGTAATTACAAACATTAGTTCACCAGTCCAATTAACCAGTCTTGCTATACCCAGGAATACAGCTTATTTAATCATTCGTACTAATGTTCCCGGGCCCAGCCAAACACCTACCAGGAGCTCAGATACAGAGAATGATTCAAGTAAGATATACTTTCTTTTTTCAATGATTATTTTATTGAAATTGTTTTTTAATAGTTGATGAATAAAAATCTGTATTTTATGAATAGGCAGTGCCGGCCCCCCCGCGAAGATACCAACAAGAGAAAAGAGATTAATCAGAAAAAAAACAAAGCAAGCATTTCGCGAAGCTTGGCTACAGGACCCACAGTTTAAACCATGGCTCGAAGAAACCGACGATCCTTACAAAGTAAAATGTAGAGTTTGCTCCAAATTTTTAACTGCTGGCAAAAGTCAGCTAATACAACATGCCAGCACTGTAACGCATAACATGAACATGGACCATAGAGAGGAGGCACCATTAACAAGTACAGCTCAACCCACAAGGAACTTTTCAGATAACATAAAGGTGGCAGAAATAAGGTACTGCATAGACATGATAGAGCACAATAGGTCCATTAACTCCTTCAAACTGTTTAGTCAAATGACGCACATGGCACCGCTAGACCCAAATATACTTAGTCACATGTCCCTTAAAAAAAGTAAAATCTCAGCAATTATCCAAAATGTTGTAAATAAATCCGTCATTTTAGAAACTACAGCTATGTTACATGGCAAATTGTTTTCTATTCTGATAGACGAAACCACAGAGGTATCTAATACAAAAATTTTATGGTTTCTAATTCGATATATCCACGACGAAAAAATATACACGTATTTATTAGATTTAATTAGACTTAAGGAATTTACAGCCGAGAACTTACATAAGTGTCTTCTACATTCTTTAAAGACACATAATTTACCCGTAAGCAATATGGTTGGCGTGTGCGCCGACAACGCGGATGTAATGCTGGGAAGGCAGAATTCGTTGATCGCTCGTTTGCTAGCAGAGAATGAAGAAATTTCTGTCTTCCCAGGCATCTGCCATTCGATGAATGTGGTTGCATCCCAAGCCTGCAAGCACTTGCCATCGCACGTCGAGGAATTTTTGGATTCGGTTTATACATACTTCTCCCGAAGCCCTAAACTTCAGAGCGTTTCGGAAGGTGTGCAAGATTTTATAAACTTTGCGAACCAAAAACTTCTACAGTCATCCAGAACCAAATGGCTGGCACTAACCGAGTGCGTGATAAGAATTTTAAGTCAGTGGCAGGATTTATTTGCGATCTTTGCGGAGGCAGCAACGGAAGGAAAGTCGAAAGTTGCGAGCAAAATATTTCAATATTTTAATTGCCCTTATACCAAAGCATATGTGCAATTTTTAAATTACGTATTAAACACATTTACTGGGATCAGCAGACTGTTTCAAAGCTCTGCAGTTCTGGTTCATTGCCTGCTCCCCGAATGCTCGAGGTTGTTAAGATTGTTGGGAGGTAATTTTATAAAGTCTGAATATATCGTGGTACTCAATATACACGAAATAGACGTGTATAATGAAGCGAATTTAGTGCCACTTAGAACAATTTACATCGGCGCGGAATCTATGTCAACGATTAATGAAATTATAAATAGTAATTTAGAAGATGAAAAAATTATGCAATTTTATACAAATATAAAACAGTTTTATCAATCTGCCTTCGAAAATATTGTTAAAAGATTGCCATTTAAGGAGACATTTTTAAATTCTCTAGAATTTTTAACCCCGCGCATAGCTTTGGATATTACTGGCCATCAGAACGACCAATTAAATTCTATTTTAAGCAAATTTAAATCTAAATTTAATTGTAACAACGTATTAGATGAGTGGCGTTTGTTGCCGTTTTATTTCTCAAACGAGGAAAAAGGAAACTTGCGACTACTAGCTATACCTCAATTCTGGCACCAAATTAGCAACACCAGCAATATTTCCGGGAAATATATGTTTAAAAACATATCGAAACTAGCACAGTTGTGCTTGACGTTGCCCCTTTCGAATGCTGATGTCGAAGCATTCTTTTCCAATGTCACGGAAGTAAAGACAAAACTGAGAAACAAACTGGAACCGCAAATGATAGCTGCGCTAACTAGAGTTAAGTTGGACTTAAACAGTAAAAATCTAAACGCCTCCAATTACAAAATTACTGACAAAATGCTAAGTTTATTTAATAACAGAATGTATGCGAACGACTGTATACCAGAAGAACTTGCGGGAATTTTATTCCCGGATTCGACAGATGAAAGTGACGAGACTGGTGACAATAATTAGAAAATATTATATGGATAAACGTCTGTACTTTAGTTGTTAAAATGTATATATGTATTTATGAACCTGTTTACATGTTGATTATAGTATACATTGACTGTATTATTAAGTTTTATAGTTTGAAATGTATATTATATGTATATATTTTGTAAATACTACATAGCGAAATATATTTATATATAACATTCGTTATTTACATACATAACGTGATAACATTCTTCGACTTTCGACCAATAAGTGCATAAATATATATTTCTGTTATTATTTTGTGTTTTCTTTTAAATCTCATCAATATTACATATCGCTCATTTGTTGCAACAACGACATTACTCAAAATTCACGATTTTTGGGGAAACAGGTTCAAAAGTTTTGTTAGAACACACCCGCTTTTCTATACTAATAACTAAAAAACTGCAAATTTTGAGTTGCGTCGTTGTTGCGGCAAATGAGCGATATATCTGAATTCATTTTATTAGAAATAGGGAAGTAGAGGGCCTTGTATTTTTCAACGTAAGCGTCCCACGTGCTTCGCAGGTAATTACCGATTAGTACCACAATTCATCGCGGTGGCGTGACAATCATGCGACGTCAGCTTGGCTTCGCGTACACTTTGTTTGGCGTGGCGCTGGCGGCGGTGCGTCAATGACGTCACGGCGTCATCATGCACACATTACTGCCACTCATGTAGGTGTTCTCCATCCACTGACAATCGTGTGTGCCAGGTGATCCGTAGGAACCCTGCTAGGGGGCGCTAAACCATTTTAACCCAAACCAGCTACCGATCAGTTTTTTGCGAGTATCTCGAAAACTAAAGCCTAGCGACGGTAATATGTATAGGAAAAAGTTATTCAATTAGTTTACTCTTGGAGTTTGAAATGTTTTTTTACGTGCGTCGTGTGAATTGTATTTCATTCTCAATGTTTAAACGTTCGGTAAATGAAGCCTTGCAAAAATATTTGTAGAAATATTTAGAAGAATCGTCTCGTTAGTAGAGGGCGGGTGTATAAAGGTCTACAAGGGCTTGAACAATTATTATACCCTTCACAGTAACTTTGTGCAAGACTATAAGAACATATAATACATTATTTTGAAGAAAAGAATGAATTAAAAAGGCGCCACTTTGCTTAGAACATCTAATGGTTCATAAAATTTATTTGAACACTTATTTCATGTTTAAAATAATACGTTTTAGTCTAGATGAAACATTATCCAGGCCTTTCCTATTTCGATTCACGTTTTTGTAATCGAATTATTTCGAGATTGATCCGAGCGGTGGATCTTGCCACTTGAATTCCTCTTGATAAGTAACGTAGACGACCCAATAACAGACATTTAGTATCCCGAAAGAGGCTGGGAATACTACTCGTGCTACTTCGTCGATATAGGAGACGCTGTTTATATGCCTGGAAATTTTTTCCCCGTGCCTTTTGCAATTCCCAGCCGCCTCCCTTTGCCGGCGTCTCCTGCGGTCAAAAATAGAAAAAAGATACATTCCAGAATTTCTGATAGACATACAGTAGAACCCCCAATTACTGACACCTACCCAATTACTGTCACCTTAAGCTATTTTACTGAAAATAACGAATAAATAAAAGTTGTAAAGTCATACACAAAAAGAATTATGTAATTCAACCTATAATCTATACGCTAGAAAATGCACCACTTAATATTTTTTTTTCATTAATTTCTATAAGACGATACAAAATTTTTATTTGATGACAACAGTGGAAATGGCGACTTCCTTACTAGTGAAAGAGAAAACAGGGTACTAAAGAAAGGGCTATAATTACTATATTTAAATTATTCACATAATAAACAATAATTTTTTAGTACAATATAAGTATCATAGAAAGTCACAACGATCGTAATATAACGATTAATTAAGCCTTTTTAATTAATATATGGGTGATAGTGATTGGTACAAGCGTTTCAAGCATTTTGGTATTACTGTCATAGCAGTAGTTGCTCATGTGTATGAGACGACATAACCGTAGAATGAGTAATAAACAGTATTAGGTTAGCTGGCAGCAGGGTTGCCAGGCGTACTGAATAAATGGCGGTGTGCTGACGTATATGACGTCATACGGTGTAGGAGAAGGGGAACACCTACAGCAATAACGGTGTATTTGTGTTGGTGACTTCGTGACGTCATGCCAACCGAAACCAGCGCCAAGGTATGCCAAGTGACGCCACTACCGATTAGTACCACAATTCATCGCATGGCGTGCACAAGTCGAGTAGTGTATATAGGTCTATGCCGTCGTGTGACGTCACATATGCCAGTACGGTGTACTGAACCGCCTGGCAACCCTGGCTGGCAGTAATGGGGAAGATGACTGCAACTTTTTCCCACCCGTGACGCCACCAGCACGCATTCCCATTTATACAATACATAAATGAAAAATTCGCGCGCAAACAATTCACACATACGCACTCGGGCACAACCACAGTACATGCGCTAGTGGCGTCATCTGCGCCGAGCTTTGCGTCATCTTCCCCATTGGGGTGTCAGTAATTCAGTCACACACGTTTTAGAGGTGTCAGTAATAGATCTAGAAATATGTTTTTTAGATTAATGAATTTATATATAAAAATAGAAATTCTAAGACTCACAAAATGTTTTTCATGAAGTAAACATATTAAACCATAATAAATAAAATAAAAAACTTATACTTTTAGTCAATAAATACAGATACTATGCAATAATATTAGAGTCAGTCCTTAATGTGTCAGTAATTGGGGCTTCTACCCCATATAAATATTAAATAAAAAATCGCGAAGTACCTTAAAGAAGTATTTACGAAAATTTCGTTAACACTCATACAATCATTTTACGTGATCCTAATTAAAAGAATATTAAATAAACTGAAGGGAAATGATCGAAAAATTTTAAAACTGCTATTTCCTTGTTTTGAAACAGGCATTCAGAAATATACAAAAATAATCATTGCTGTATAGAGGATGTTCCAAGTGTTACGTTCATTGTAAACATTATTTCAAATTATTACCTGTCTCAAGAAAAATATTTTATGGATTTATTTAGGTTCAGTGGTGAGTAAGGTGATTCAAATTACTTTTAGTCCCAGATTTTAGATTTCGAAGATACTTTTTTTTTTTAATGAAATCATGTGTTCCTGTTATGATATTTTTGTAGCTGGAGACAAAACAAATTCATTTGTATGTGGTACGACCTTTACATGACACTGGACAAAACAATTCCATAACAATTTTATCATCTTAGCATTTTTCATCCACTCCTTGATATTAAATAAATTCATACAATTCGTTACTCGAAAACAATAATAATAACTTAAAACAACTTTTGGAATACACTTCATAAACGGCGGTCCTGTATACTAAAAACAGGTGTATGGCTACTTTAGATATTTTTGAAAAAGCTTCGAAACATTTTCAAAGTTTCATTGTTATATTCTCCGAATTCTTAAGATACTGAAACCATAATAAAATATTTTTCTGTAAAATGTTTAACCTGTACGCCTCGTCCCCAGCAAGACAGTAAATGAACTGCCGCCATTTTGGTATCCATACTTCCGTTTGCGTTTGCCTCTCCATTGTCGATGGCCTTGAAGTGACGGATACTGACATAGATTCTCTTCCGTAAGCCACTGATTCCTGAATAAACAAATTTCAAATATGTTAATTTAAATAACACTCCGATTCAAATTTGAATTTTAATCATAAATATATGCATAAATCCGAAGAAGAAGGAATGTAAATACATAGTAAAGAACAGCGGTTGTATATTGTTAGAGGAGTGTTCCTAAAAGGAATTTAGTAAAAGAATCAAATCTGCGAAAAGAACATAGAAAATTGTTTATTTATATTTAATCCTTCACGTTCGTAAAGTGTAGGTATTCTATACATTTAGATTAATTGGAAGGAACAATACCGTGTGTACATTTACAATTAGTCTAAGATTGTTTTATATAATTAAAGGTTTTTATTTTGCTATTGAAATCGTGAGAAATTTTGGTTGTTTGTACGAGAAAAATTGTAATCGGTATGGGGATTCCCTCGACTTAAATAACGACTTAAATATTTCGTTATGAAATTTCAATAAACTGATTCGATTTATTCGCATCCAGAAACGGTAATGAGAAAAATAATACATAGTTTCCAACGAATCTAATAGTACCAACAATATTGTTACTCTTCATTAAACGCATTATCTATAAAAACCAGATAAAATTCACCACCATTGTTGCCTAATTACCACTGTATGTTATTCTTTTCCTTTATAGCTGATATTAAAAGGAACACGTGAAAACCATCGTGATAAATTATAAAAATAGCAATATACTATAGAAATAAATGTAAAGGATAAAACATGAAGTAATATAATTGTCAAATGAAACATAACGTATAAATAACGTTAAATGACGAGAATAGTCAGCTTGCATTTAATAATAATTTTACGTGTACGTAATTACGAAGAGCTTACGTTAACGCCGTAAACGTCGCATAGTAAAGAGCTTCTTCTTCGAGGCACATCGATTATAGTCTCCGGGTGAACTGTTTGAGGACTACACGACACGATGCTGCAGAATCCATCTGGGTCATTAGACTCAGTCTCTTCTTCCAAGTTGTCTTCGTCCAAAGGAATTTCCCCACTGCCAACCTAATGACAATACAGTCTCAGGGTCTCAAATCCAGTAAAAAATCGTGTAAACATTGACATTGATCGAGCGATATAACTTTCTATTATTTAGAATTTTAAAATTTGGCAAATGTACAAAAGGCAAAGTTTCCGTAAATAGTAGCAAATGAAATGGGTGATTCTGTGTGAAAAAATAAGATGAAAATTAAGAGTGACGAGATTGCAGCGGAGGCGTCGTTTTGTAGTTATTAATGTTTAAAAATTCGGGTCAGAAACGCCTGAAGCACGGCAATTCGGCGATCGGCGATTATTACTATTTACTTCTGCAAGGTAAACTGCTACCCTTTGTGCAGAGTAAACGCCCCTTGTTTTCCGACGAATATTGTGCCAGAAATATGATTTCAAATTAAAAAAATGGATAGGTAACTTAAGTGCTTTGGAAATTTGAAATTCCCCAAACGCTTCGTGGTCACAAGGGGTGTATCGCGCCCCAAGAGCCATTTTCAAGTTCAAATGTCGCGCCTTTATGATTTCCAAGGGGGATTTATCGCCCAAAAAAAAAAAAAAAACAAAACCGTTTTTATCCACAACCGTGGAAAATCGCTCTTTTTCACCTACAAATTTCATCACTCAAAAGTTAAAAGATTCAAAAATACAAAAATGGTAACTCAAAAATGACGCTGGGGTGCGGTGAACCCCATGTGACCAATTTGAGATTATAAGTTTAAATCTCGTTGTATGACTACGAAGGGTTAAAATGCTTCGGTGATTTAAACAAGAAAAAATATTCAGTGCATACGACTAAGGTGTAATGCTAGATTGGGCAGTGTGAGCTTGGTTTGTGAAACTTCGTTCTATTGCTAGAGATCTAAGCTTCGAATGTAAATGGAAGCTTTTTATTCATCTGTCTTCGACGAAGAAATAATAAAAGTGTGAATGAAGACAAAGGCGAAGTGGACGTTTAAACATCGCAGTACCTTCGTGAAGTAATGCACGCCAGCAAATTCCAGCAGGGTGGCGATGCAGTACCCAAAGCTCATCAGCAGGAACCAATCGAGAGCCGTGGCGTATCTGACTTTCGGCAAATCGGTTCTGGCATCGAGACTGATAGTCGATAATGTCAAGACCGTGGTGATACCTGCAAAATAATGCGTTGTTCATTAATCTCATTTTAACACATTATTCTGTATGGTTCATAATTAAAAAAAAAAATCGATCAGAGGGTAGGTAATGAATTGCAATTTATGAGAGCAAATGTTCTGGTAATTAATTATTATTTACAGAAAAGTAGCTCGGAAGAGAATTATTTACCTAGGCCAACTCGATCGCTGGTGGCCTCGCGATGAATCCAAAAGGACACCCAGCTGAGTACTACTATCAAGACACATGGCACGTAAACCTGGTACATTTATGAAAATAATGATGTAGACGAAGTGTTTTATAGTTTGTAAATACGTGTAAGAAATGCACGATGGAGAACGAATACTACGTGTGGAAATTGCCGTTGAAATTGTTAATAATATGAATGAACGAACTTGCATTATTAAAATCGAAAATAATTGCTCGACCTACATTGATAAGAAAGAAATCGAATAAATGAGATTGGGATCAGAATTGTAGTAAATAACGATAATAGAAAATCCTCAAACAAAAGACTACTTCTACTTAAGATTCGATAACATTATTCCTTTTAAAATTAAGACACGAATTTATTTAGGACCAATTTAAATAAGCTGTTTTATTAATTTTACAAAATGTAGTAGAAAGTAAGCCTGAGCAGAAACGGTTCTTTGTATTGGAAATTGTTGACCATAATCTAATCGCTATTTATTATAATTTCAAACACAGACTTGTTTATCTTTATTTTAATACCAATGAACGTGGCACAGAAAATTGTTTCCTGCGAAAAGGGCTAGCCAATGACTTTAATAATCTTTAATTTTACTTAAATAAATTGTTCACCGAACTAGGCAATTATTTTCGTAAGTTACAATTCACATTGAAATGTGATTTCAAATATTCCGAGCAACGTAAAGACTGAAGCGATTTAAGTCGAAATCGTTCGTATTTCAACTAAAAGAGGGTACAGGTAATCATCCACCGATTGGCTTACTTGAATGAGAAAATAGCCGGTGTGTCGTTGCAGATTGAAGGAAACCTGGAGAACCGAGAATTCACCCTCTCGGCGGACAAAAGTTAGATTTCTATACGGCGAGCCCATTAAATCGAATTGCGAAAGAGCCATTCCTGGGACAAAATTTACGGAGGAACCTCCCTGCCATTCGTAAATTAATTGTCCAGAAGTGTAGGCATCTGAAAATGAATATTAATATTAAAAAAAATTGAACGTATCGCCATCCTGCTTCTAATTATTTCCTAACAAGTAAGAGAACAACAAGGACGGTAATAAATTTAAAGCAAAATTAATTTAACGAAGAAAAATGTAACGATGATGTTTTACCAAAAAGTTAAACATCAAAATAGAAGGAAAATATACTCGGGGGTTGTGCTTTGCGATCGATTAAGCGGCAGAGGGATTTGATTTCGCTCAATATTGAGAAATGGTGGGATTTAAATATTTTATTGAACGAGGGGGGGATAAAGGAAGATGTGTATGAAATTTCGGAGGGAACAGGAAATGTATGCCGATCAGAAGACACCAGCTGCAAGTATATTATAGAAACATATATCTGCGTTCAGTAATAAAAATATGCAATAGGAAATATGATTTCTATTCAACGTACCTTTGTATTTATTTTTAACTTGTTAGACAGTTAAATAAGAAACTGGGAACTTTAAAACGTGGTTTGTTATTTCAAAATATTATTAAAAATTGGGAATGTGGTTCAATTATAAAAGATTCATTAGAACATTGAAAGAAGTGTGTACAAAATTACTTCTTGAATTAATTCAAGCTCTCGTTTTGATATAGTAGAATGCCAACTATAAATAAAAAATCAAAAGTGGAGAATAACATTATTTTACAATATCCAGTTGAATTGCAGATATTAATATGAATTATAATTTAAATTCGAGTGTATATGATTTTTCCTTTTTAATTTCTCGTTACAAAGAAATTCGTCTAGTTTCCAATTTTAGGTTTTTGTGTGATTAGAATTAAATATACCTGTAAAGTAAAATTCTATTGTGTATTTTAAACTGTAAAATTACGATGGATAAAATTTGTCCACACTTCCACAGAGAACAATATCTAATTGTGTAGTGCTGTTTTCAGTGATTGGATGTGAAATAGTATTTGAGTTGGAAATTATTGGAAGAATTGATTTTTAAAAGGATCCACTGACTGTATAATAAAAATATAAATATTTTTGAAAATAATATTCCTACAAAAAGCAAAGGAAGAGAAACCCTGCAAGTGTAATCACGAATCTGAGATAGGCAAAACCTTTTATTTAAATAAAAATTTCGGATAACGAATAAAGTTAAAGTAACTTTTATTCGATCCGTTATTTATATAATTTTTTATTTAGTTAATGCCCAACTCTGTCACAAATTATAAAATTCCTATATAATTGTAACATTAATATTCTCTTCTTATTGTTTATTAGTCGCTCTGTTATCCAAAAAAATCGATTATTCGACAAACATATCTCTCAATTAATTTGAATAATCGATCTTCCACCGCATAACCAATATTTCGTTCCCCAAATATGTTTGCAAAAAGTAAACACTTGAAAGTACTTAAATAGAAAACATTTTAATATTTCAACATCCAAATTAATATCCAAAAGATAGTTAATTTTTATCAACATCTTGCTGTATGAAAAAGTCTTCCTTCACCTTGTTCTATACAATGGAAATTAAATACAGGTTTCCGATATTGTTCTTAACTTTCCGAAAAAGTTTCAAAACTTTTCGAAATACTTACAGCTTCCAAGAATAAGGGGACAAGACTGTCGATCCATAGGAAAGTTCCTCAGCTCCATTGGACATTTTGCTTTTATAGTGAGCCTGTTTTCAGTTCAAGGGTATAATTAAACAAGAAATTTATTTCTCTGCCTTTTCCAGTCAATCTCAAATACGTACATATAATAACAATATATTATATCCATATAAATAAGGTATGAATTATTGAACAAATTTTGCAATTAACTATATAAAAAATTTCCAGGTATCTACCCTTTTCGAAAATGTAATTGTTTGACAATGCATTTGCCAAGTTGCATGCAGCAAACATTCGTTCCTATTTTATTTTTAAAGACGCACTAAGACTCTGCGATGAAATGTTAAACAATCACTCTAGAATTTCTAGAAATTACAATTTTAATTTTCTGTCTATAGAAGTTTGAAATTCGATTCCAAAATGTTTGCCAATTGAGGCGCTGATTTTGCTTTTCCTTTTTTTGGAAACTTTTCAGAATTTTTATACGAGCAATAATTTTTGCTGTCTATTTCGTGACATGTACGGCATTGAGAAATTCTAAGAAAAGGAAAATGGGTGACCGTTGGTACGAGTCGGCGACAACCTCATGGAATATAGGATATCTCCGTCCTGCGAGATTCTTAACAATTTGTTGGGCACAGTGATGGTATGCACGTAGCTGTGTTTCCCATTATAAATATACGTGTCCGGCCTCCAGATTCTTTCCAGCATTTTGATGCTCAAACTGAGCGACTTTATCGGGCCCTGGAAGCTCAAGCGGGAATCCCGCCATGACTGCCGGAAGTAGCAGTCCATTGAGTAATCCTATGAAAGTGATCGAAACGATATGGAGAACGTCACGGATCAATGGCATCGAAATTCAAATTCTTTGAACTTAATTTGCTTTTTTTCTTTGTATTTACTCAAAGTGCAAAGTTCTAAGAATACATACCTGAAATATTACGCTAAAATTTATGTAATTAACGAAGTTGTGGAGTTTGAAGCGAATCAAAATTTTATTATGTTTTCTGGATAGTCCACTATTTTTTTTTACCGCATATATTATGGTTAAACATAACATTAATACTTGGGTGTTATGGACGTGGGTATGCGTTCGTTTAGTAGGTATGTACATGCAGTGTGTGCGGCAAACGCCCATAGGCGTTCAGCGACTACAGTTAAGAGATGTGATTAAAGGAGTCCCGCACAGAGCGTACGCTGAGCGTTCGAATTGTCAGCAGACCCGGAGTTAAAAAACTTGACATAAAGGGGATATGAAGTTTATTACTTTTCTCTGGATCTTTCCTGTTATCTGCCCGCCACTATTTTGGTATTTCGAACCTACACAACAAGTCGTTTTGTTAGCATCAGCTTCGTAAACAAGAACACTTGGGTGAACTGGAATAATTGTGGCTGGCCAATTGTGTGACGCACATTGTTACCGACGGAGGAACTTTTAAAGGAAAAACTTTTGTAGAGGGCGTTGAGTAGAAGATAACATGTGCGTCCTGATGAGTGTATGGCGTCAGAGGTGTAAGATGCGAAGATTTCCGACTGCAGTGCCGCTTGCGGTAAAGTGAGGAAGTTTTGATAGTTTTCATTCGGTCCGTACTCTATTCAGTGATGCTAAAGTTAATGACAGCCGAGAGCAATAAAACCGACGGGCCACATAAAATCTGCCTGTTTTTGATAAGTGTTAATAAAAGTATTACCAATCGATTTCTCATGTCTTCCCGATGAAAATGGGCCCAAAAATGATATAATTCGGACCATAATTAAGGATATTACGTGAGAAATTTGTTTGCAGAATTCAAAGCCCGTTTCGTTAAAAATAATCCGATTTAAATTATTTTCTGTCCAATTAATCGGGAGAACACCAAGAATCCATTGGCCTCACTTTCATATTGATACGATGAAAAATAAACAAATTCAGATTCTGTAGAATCTGACCGGTAGGCGACCGCGCGCGGGTCAGGCCGCAAAGGCTTTCGCCGGTTAGTCGTTTCCTCGACTGAGAATAGAATGACAGCTGATCAACGATAGTCACAACCCACGACTAACGGCTCTTGACTAACCAGCTTCAGCTCTGGCGCCTCGACTAAAGCTAATTCAGGTAAGTTTTAGTCGACGAAGGAAAAAGTTGAAGTTGCTTTAGTCGAAACGTTATTTCAATTACTTTTTAGTCGAATGATGCCCAACTCTGATACATACATATATAATACATCGAAAAAATTATTGTCAAGCTGATTATCCCATAATTAAACATAATTTATACAAATGTACGTATAAATTTAATAACTTTTAACATATATACCTTTATATGTACATATTTATTGATTTTTTTGTCTTCTATAGATGTTTAATAAATATAGAAAGGAAAAAAACAACACAGATATGCATTAATTATTAATTATGTCAATTATTTTATACGAAAATTACAAGAAAATAAATTTTATTCAATTTTAATAAATTGTTCTCTGTAATAATTGTAACTGTACAAGTAAGTATCGGTGCCCATAGCGTAAGCTAAAGCGTCTATCGTCAATGTCAACGGTTTATTGCAATTCGGATATTGCAAAATCCTACGTGTAACGTGAACGAAAATCCTTTATGAGCGAAAATAGGGAAAAAATTTATTTAACTTTTTTACATAGTATTTAATTCCCTTTGAGATTAATTTAGAGAATCTTTTTAATTTTTACGAATAACGAATATTTATACTAAATAATACGAAAAATTATAGAACTATAAGAGGTAACTATCATTATTCATTAACCGCTTGGGTTAAAAAATTAACCAGATTTTAAGACGAAAATATGAAATCTAAATATAAAGTTTTATTAAAATCTATTGAGCCATTTAAACGCAATTGTGTTAACAAACATTCGAGATTTTGTAAAAATCTATTTTTTAATAGTCTCAGTGTGATCAGGAGATCCTAAAACGTGTATTTCCGCAATAAAAATTTTTTCGAAATTTTTTTCGTTATAAGAATATCTGAGTCGGAAAGTGAAAATATCCGGGAAGCCAAAATCGCATTACGGTGGCTCGTGCCGCTTGCCAGCGACCAGGGTTGCCGTTTACCATCCGAGGCCTGTAAGGGTGAAGGCGTCCGTGATAGGTACAGCATGAGTAAGTAAGACGAAAGATCCCCGAACGGCAACCTTGCCGGCACTAGAATCTCAACGTTTCAAGAGCGAGAGAGAAAGGCTCATATTCACCGTCCCTCTCAACTCCCGAAATTGTCCGAAGTCATCTGAAGCGCTGGGCTCACGTACGCGCGGATCGTGGAGTTGTGTATGTGCATGGTGGGGGAAATTCTCGATACTCCGGCCATTAACTTTAGCATCACTGAATAGAGTACGGACCGAATGAAAACTATCAAAACTTCCTCACTTTACCGCAAGCGGCGCTGCAGTCGGAAATCTTCGCATCTTACACCTCTGTATGGCGTGACTATTGTTTATATGCGCGTAGTGCGAACCTCTCTATATTCAAACGCTATTATATAAAAACTGGTTGGAAGCACGAAAAAATTATATATACAGTAATTGTAGAAAATTGAATGCTCTTTTAATATTATTTGAACAAAATTTCGATAGGGCTTACCATTTTTGAGAAATTTTTTGAATCCAAACTATTGATGAATTCTAAACTTCAAGGCCTGGTCGACACCCTTTCCTGTTGTCCGATTGCAATAAACTTTTTCAGGGACTATTTTTTTATCAAATCGCACCGTTCTAAGGCGTGAGAGCAAAGAAATACAAAAAAAAATTTGACCCGTATAAATAAGGGCCACCCTAGCACTACATACTATGTATCTTGTCATATGAAGTGTCATATATATCTTTTCTCTTTCATATTTTTAATATGAATATATATATATATCGTAGTATAAAACACAAAGAGGCGTATCTTTCTTTCAACCACGGACCCACAGGAAGCAGGAAAGTGGTTTGGGTTAGAGGTTAGGTTTGGTTCAATATACCAAAATAGTGGCGGGCACGGGGCAGATAACAGAAAAGATGCCCTTTTCTTATTATTATATAAACTTACCATGTCAAGTTCCGACACAGGGCCCATGCTTCTTATCAAAATATTCGTCTTCACCACTGTTGGTGTTCCTGAAAACCAAATTCATATTTCTAATTCTATCAGTAGTGGGACAAATAGAATACTAATTATGTATATGAAAAGCAATTAATTATTAGAATATTCCACACATCCTTAACGATGCAGAAATATATATATATATATATATATATATATATATATACAGTAATTCGTCGTTATTGTCCCGTTTTTACCATGCGTAATAGTCCCGCTCACTATCCCCACCATTTCTTGGAATTCTTCAGTCGAGAGTGAGAGAATCCGAGAACGTGCGAGAGAACAAAAGAGTCGACACGAAGTTGTCGTCTGCTACGAATGGTGTCCGCATCGCGTTGTTGTCCCGCCGCCAGCCCCGTTCGTCGGGACTATTACGACGAATTACTGTATATATGTATACGTATTTAGCATTAACTCTCGGTAGGCGGATGTTGGGTCAATTTCGACCCAGCTTGAGTATCCCACCATACGTATTACAATTATTATTACATATTTCTAACAAACTATAGGTCAAAATGAACCCTGTATCCAATGTCCAGAGTAGCCATCCACCCTCCAAGGATTTTGAAAATTTTTGGAACCCGAATTTCTCGAGAATGAAGACTCGTATAAAAAACTTTCACTCTGCACTATCAACTTGCGTCTGCATATACAATCGCCTTATTGCCCTTATTCCTGTTTATACCACCCATTTCGTAACACCCCGTGTAATAAGTGATCTTTCCACGCTCGTCTATTTCTGTTATAAAGAGGATTACAGGGGATGAGGGGCACTGGAATGCAAAACACAGAAGAATAATGGCCGTGCATGACAAAAATGGGTGTACAAGGATAATCGAGAGGCTGCTCCGGCATTCTTTGGATTGGGGGAAAAAGGGAAATCGCGGAAAATTGAGACCGCACACTAGGGATAAAGGCGATTTCGATGGGATAGTTTTCTTCGGCTGGCTGCAGTCCAACTTCCCCCGCGTTCCATTCCCCGGACCACCTATTTTTCTCTTTTCTGCTTGATCATTTGTCAAAGGTTGTTACAATGCTCCCATTTTTTCTCCCTTGCAATTATTTTATCGATGTCCAAGCGCAGCAGCTTCATTCACTTCTTTTAATCACCATCCCCTTGTATCTTATAATGATTAAATTTACTTCGTTCAAAATTACCTCCATGATACGTTAAAATATTAAAACATTTAAAATTGAATAAATCTTTTTATCAATAATAATTCTGAATATAATTCCCCAAAATTTATTTAGACGATAAATTATGTAGTGTTAAATTTTGAAATATTTATTGTTCTGTACGGTGTATTTTCGTATTATTCATTAATTTATGTTATCGTTACTATTTATGTTAATATTCTGCACAGATAGATTCAGCTGAAATGATTGTAAAATGACTAATAGGCGGTATGAAGATATTACTTTCAATTACTTCAACTGGATTCAATTTATTTATGTTTTGGCGAGATGCCCGAATAATATTCGTGCCCACGGTTAGAGAAAGAATAATAATGTCAGATATTAAAAATAAAAAGACATTAATAAAATCCTTGGCAACGACCCCTCAAAATAGTACTAAAAATAAATTCATTCAATGTAATGAAAATCGTCTTTAAAGTTCTTCCTATATAAACATGTGTAACCATCAATATTATTATTTAACTATTTTTACAAAAATGTTTTACGATTCCTTGTCACATTCTGTATCTTCTATGTTACGTACGCTTTTTCGGTAAAATCAATTGTTTTCTGGAAAATGTGAACGAGAAGATTATGTTGTGAAAACTGCTGTCGTTAAACAATAAATTTAATTACTTGAACAGTGGGATAGACGGAGACGAAAATTCGAAGAAAACCTTTGTTTAGAATTAAAATTTCTATAGATTAACTATGGATTAATGTCATAGGTAGGTTTATTTTTTTTGCAGCTGCAAAGAAATATAAACTGGGTACATATGAAAATTCAAAAAAACTTGAAACTTTTAAAAATATAGTTGAAGTGGTGCTAATAACATACCCATTTTTTATTCCGGCAATGAAACGGTTCTAGGGGTGAAAACACCACCTCAAAGAAATTATGAGTTTTCACGTTATCGCGAATATCTGCGAAACCGTAAAAGATAACGAAAAAAAGTGCAATTCGAAGTTTTATGGTTTTTGATATCCTGAAATATGGCGATGAAGAATTTTCGAAGAAAGGGTGGCGGGGATAAATTTCGAAAAAGTAAATTTTTTTCGAAAATTCATTTGAAGGCGTTAGTTCTTTTAAAATTTGTTTCTTTAATAAAAGTTGTTTCAAATCATTATGCGTCGATTGCAGCTTTTTGGTGTCCTTTAATCCGCCAAAAACATGATCTTGCGCGAAAAAGGAATTTTTATTTCAAACACTTTTCCCTTTTCCTCCACATTCATCAGACCATTCACGTCGCAATTCGTTTTTTTACATTCGAAAGTGAAGTCCAAAGTGAGAGGTCATCGTTTTGACACAATAGGGAACATCTAAAATGCCGTGGAACCGACCTATTACAGCAGTTGTCAGAAGACGACTTCCGATAGCGTGACAAAGAATGGAAACGGCGTTGGACCAAGTGTGTCGCCTTGGTAGGGGTTGGGGGGTGAGTTATTTTGAGGGGGATTGGTATGTGTTAGTCGATTTTATTAATGAATAAATTTTCACGAAATTAGTCTCGGAATGTTAACATTAAGCCTCGTATGGAACCTACTATAAATTAATAGGTCAACAGAATTCGCGATAGAAAATAAAAAAAGTTATAATAAAATAATTCTCGAAATATTTCGTCTTCCAAATCCTAAAGCAGCAGTTTCTTATTCCTTGTATTAACAATGTATAGTAGATTTCGTTGTTTAATAGGTACTCAAGTAATTACAATTTTCTTTAGCGATTGTAAAATTATGTTTCTCAAAATTTCTGCAATTCCCGGCCACTGCTCTCCGTTTTTTTCGTATCTCCGTTAATTCGAGATTTTACACGTTCACTATTACGGGGAGCATCGGTTCTCGATACTGTCATAATTAAAAAAAAACTCTTACGCTAAATAAATCCTGATATTTGTAAACTTCTGAACATCGTTAATGTTGCAATAATAATGTTAACAAATAACTGCACTAATAAATATTAAAGTATAATTATTTTTGTGTCAATTAATATATCCTAAATTAACCATATATTTGACCACTCTATTTTTGCAACGTAATAATTTTATATTTTTTTTTTAAACCTACTGTACACAGTACAGTGTCACAGTTAAAGAACTCGTACACTTTTGCGAATACAAATGCAAGTAAATAACAGCTTGCTTTTTGTTTCGAGTCCCCCTGATCGTTGAAAGGTTAATGTGCACGCGGAACGCGGAGCTTTTTCCAGGGTGCAATTTCAGGTGGAACTCTCGCGTGTTCCCCCGTTCTCCCTGTCCTTTCTTTCACTTGCGTCCAGAGTTGCGCACAAAAGCGGAGAAAGGTGCGGTGGAACAAATATCAGTCGCAGGAAATTTCAAACCCTTGTCCAGATCGGAAAGACTCTCAAAACGGACAGTTTGTTCCGGCAACACCGAGATCAGAGCCAATGGAAACTGGCCAATGTGACACGCTCGCGTGTGTCGCAAAAGAAACTCGAAACTTCGGTCGGATCGCCGATAGATCGGGGGAAAAGTATGGAGATTGAAATGGGATGCGAAGTACCGAGATTTTTCGGACAAAATTCCCGGTAATCGCTTAATCCCATCATCGTCGACTTCGGGCTGATCCAATTAATTCGATATGACTCGATCGAGCGTGATGAAATTAAGTCGACCGAGAAATGAAAGGGAACACTTCTTCCATATTAAGTGTTCGGATTATAAGCGGTGTGGTAGGTCCTTTGAGCTATGGTGTTTCGTAAACATTTCCGTTAGTGATATACTGGATATTGTGTCGGTGAGAAATTGGGGCAAGTTATGCAGAAACCTACCAACCCTCGACGTGAGAAAGAATTAGTTAAACACAGTACGAATACCGTAATTTTGTGATCTTTATTTTGCGAAATATTACCAACCCCTAGAAGAACTTTTACATTATACAATTACTAGCAAAATACCCCCGCGCTTCGCTTCGGGCCTAAGAGATATTAAGGACTCCGTGAGAACACCCTTAGGGGTTGATTAGGGGGAAATCCTGAAAATGGTTTTTAGGCATTTATATGGGCAACCTTTCGAAGTAAAAACCAAGTTGATATCTAATCGGGCCTAAGAGATTTTGAGGGATCCGTGAAAATACATTTCACCCCGTTTGGGGTTGGTTATGGAAAAATCCTGAAATGGGGTTTTAGGCATTTGCGTGGGCAATCTTTGTGAGTAAGAACCAAGTTGATATAGATATCAACTAAGAGATATTAGGGAGTCCGAGACATTTTACCCCTTTTCACCCTCTTAGGAGTTGATTAGGGGGAAATCCTGAAAATGATTTTTATGCATTCATATGGGTAACCTTTCGAAGTAAAAACCAAGTTGATATATAATCGGGCCTAAGAGATTTTGAGGGATCCGTGAAAATACATTTCACCCCCTTGGGGGTTGGTTATGGATAAATCCTGAAATGGGGTTTTAGGCATTTGCGTGGGTAATCTTTGTGAGTAAGAACCAAGTTGATATAGATATCAACTAAGAGATATTAGGGAGTCCGAGACATTTTACCCCTTTTCACCCTCTTAGGAGTTGATTAGGGGGAAATCCTGAAAATGATTTTTATGCATTCATATGGGTAACCTTTCGAAGTAAAAACCAAGTTGATATATAATCGGGCCTAAGAGATTTTGAGGGATCCGTGAAAATACATTTCACCCCCTTGGGGGTTGGTTATGGATAAATCCTGAAATGGGGTTTTAGGCATTTGCGTGGGTAATCTTTGTGAGTAAGAACCAAGTTGATATAGATACTATAGATATCAACTAAGAGATATTAGGGAGTCCGAGAATATACATTTTATCCCTTTTCACCCCCTTAGGGGTTGATTAGGGAAAAATCCTGAAAATGGTTTTTAAGCGTTTATATGGGCAATCTTTGTGAGTAAGAACCAAGTTGATATCTAATCGGGTCTAAGAGATATTAGGGAATCCGAGAAAATACATTTTATCCCTTTTCACATTCCAAATTTCACGTTCCTAGGTTAAACTGTTTGAGCTGGGCATTGATGAGTCAGTCAGTCAGTCAGTGAGGACTTCTTCTTTTATATATACCTATAAATTACTATGTCTTAGGCTTAAAAAACAAAAACTACAGAAAATTAAAAATAATATTAATACTAATCAATAATACCGTCTAAAATAATATTAAATAACCTAGTAGAAAACATTGTAAAACAATAGCGAGAACTAAAATATACCCAATAAAAATAAAGCTACTTTTCTATAATAATTAAAATCTTCAAACTAAAACTCAATTTCAGATCCTTGAGGGTTGGTAGCTTTCTGCATAACTTCACCTAATTGACCACCTATTTCTATATTTGCTTTTTCAAATTTCAATCGATTTTGCAATTACTGGATAACGAAGTATGCTACTGGTAATATTTATTGCATCACTCGAATATTTAGCGTGTATTCACTTCCACCTTATTTAGTATTAAAAGTATTTTTGCGTGATTGTTGACTAAGCATATAGTGACCGATATCTCGGTTAAAATCAGTTGGATACCGACTACTTACTTCATCATGGAGTTATGTATGAAAGAATTAAAATGGTTGTTTAGAAAATAAGTAGTCGCAGTAATTTGTTATGATGTTAATTCAAATTTAGAACCCACCCTATTTTCATTATTCTCAGCTGAAAATCGGGTGCATCTGAAATTCGAAAAAATATTTTCCTCTTTTTAAAATTCTCGAGAACAAGAATTGGAAAAAAATAAGTGTTCCTCGCTAAAAGATTAATAAATTTTCTGGGAACGGTGAATGAATAGTCAAATTTTGGTAATTAATTAATTAATTATTTAGAACACTCGTAACGTTGTTTTTTGCGTCGTATAGTACTTGAATCGTTTCGCTCGACGCATTTTAGTATAGAATTTAATTCCCATCGCAGTTTTGTGTAAAGTTGTCCTGTTGTTAACATTAGTCTTAAATATTTCAATTCTTTTTTAATTAAGCATCCACATCTGTATCACCATCCGCTTGCCCCAACACTATCCCCGCAATTTTCTAGACCAACGTATGCAAGATCAATGTCCCTATTAACGATCACGTCCACTTACCAACCTGTTGCTTTCAATTTTCCATTTAAATTGACCAATAAACAACTGTACCGAAATGAACGTTTAAAAATTGCGATTTCAGACCGAAACGAGATGATAATTACGATTAAGATAAAATAGAGATCATAATTAAGATTGAGATAAAATCTTCTCGCGATGTGAAGGGTGGATTTAACCAAAGTATTATTTATAACATTATATATCCACATTTGTTGCTATAAAATTTAACTCTGATACTTGGAAATCCCTTTCAAAAATACGGTTTGAAAGGGGCACGTTGAAATTAAAAATGTTCAGATTAAACATAACGTTTGACACGGCGTCGAATTATTTATAACTATCAACACAACAGCCACACAAGTGAAATGTAACTTTTTTTCTGCTTTACCCTTGCCGTGAGTGGGCAGCTGGTTGTTTTCGTAGTTCATTAGGAGGTTCTCCAAAACCATTGTGATATTCTTGGAGACGATGTCGTTGCCTATTCCTCTGTTCATCGCAGACTTTGAAGAATTCTTTGGTGACGGCAAGGAAACATCAAGAGCGTAGTTTCGATCTTTGCACGTGGCCAGTAGCACGAGCAACAATAGCCTGAAGAAGAAGCAATTCATTAAATATAATTAGAAAAGTGATACTTCGTGAGTCTAATCGTAGAATTCTTTTTATATGGAATTCTGCCTGAACGCGAAAGAAGGTGAGAAAGAAAGAAGCTGCTTTGGAAAAGGTGTCCAATTTTTGCAATAACTTTTTTCCGAAAAGGTCTCGTTTTCAAGAAAATTAAGATTGACAGTATATCAAGTATGAGCCCACTCGACTCAGAAGTCAGTTCCATCTATAAAACCGATCTTCTCCGAAAGAAAGTTTCGTTTGGGAACAGTCATTTTACAATTTCGAATTATTTTAGCATAAACATCCACATTTATTGTTAAACTTTGCAAATCCTGATTTGAGTAATTTTTTAATTTCGACAACCTCTCCTGATTAACTATCAGGGGCGGATTTGGGATTTTCGGGAGGGGGCGCAGGGGCGATTCCAAGATTTCCTTGAGGAGGGGTTGTTTTATTTCCTAAATGAAAAAGTGTTTTTTTTTAGTATCCATTTATCATATTTTCTCTCATATTGCTGAGTTGAAATAAGTATTTTGCAAATTAAAATAAGTATTTTTCCCTCGAGGGAGGGGCGCCAACCCCTCTGAATCCGCCAGTGTTAATTAACAAGAGAAACTCTTAGAAAAGTTACCACATTTGCCCGTTTCACTAACCTACCCTATAGTAGCATTCGAAAGTAGATAAAAATTGGACAAATGCTGAGGTGAAGTGACGTGGCAACCTGTGAAGTGGATGCACCCTCAACCAAGTAACTTAAAAAAAAAATATAAACATATATAAAATACCGTGATATAAAAAGTCGCAAAACAGAATAAATTAAAAGGGCGATGAAAAACTAGCCTTAATATTTTTAAACAAAATAATTAACGCTTCGATACCGAAGGGTTGTCCAAAGTGGGGGACAAGTCATGTTGTAAATAAGAGACGATCGGGGGAAAAGTAAAAAATTGCAGCACGATTGATCGAAACAGAAAAACGGTACGCAGCAGGCGAAGCGGGGATGCGGAGGTGAGAGGCCGTGGAAAAAGGAGAAGAAGACGAAGAAGAAGAGGGGAATGGAAGTGCAAGAGTGCTCTCCTTAGCCGCGGATTCAGCAACTTCCGACGAGGGTGCCCCTCGATCTTTCGAGTGAACATTCTCCCTCGTTACGTCAGAATCGCCCTTCAAATCCATCCGATACCCCTTTTTTTTTGCGGAAACACTATGAAAATCGAATTGTTTTTATCTTTTCGTACACTCCCGACCAGAGATGGGCAAATTTTTTATTTAAGTAAAATTTCGAATAACGAATAAAAGTTAAAAAAATTATTCGCCACGTGTCGAATAAACTTGACTCGGGTTAGCGAACGAATGACGAATAATTTTCTTAACTTTTATTCGTTATTCGAAATTTTATTTAAATAAAAATTTTGCCCCTCTCTGCTCCCGACACAGCTCGACTGAAATACCCCATGTCGCGGCTTGGCATTCACGGTGACATAATTAAAAAAAGGTGTCAATTTTACCGGAAAAGCAGTTTAAAATTTGCATTCGACTGATTATACGATCACTTTAAATTCACATTTTTTTCATGAAATATTCTTTTCGATCCGTAGTAAGATTTTTGCCCGTTCAAATTTGTTTATTTTACGCATAGAAATTACAAATGTTCGGTGGCGCACCCAGAGGGAGGGGCTGGCACCCCCAAAGAAGAAGGGAAAAGGAGATTAGTGTAACCGAGACTGAAGTAATTCAAGAGCTTTGTAAAAATAAAAGAAAACTAGATTTTATTCTATAAATAAATTTTTATATCCCCCAATGAATTTTATTGAATTTGCATTAAAAATATATTTATCCGTTCAACTCGGCTACCCCCAAGATTAAATCCTGAGTGGGCCACTGGGAATATGTAGCTACTAATAATGAAGAATCTTTACAATTATTCTTCTCCGAAGTCTGCGAGACTAATCTCTGACTGTAGTTACTGTGACATTTATTATTGCGAAAGAAGTACGCTTGATACCGATAATGAAATGCCAAGCAAAAAATCGAGCCGCGTAGAAATATGGCGAAATATACTTTAAAGCGTAAAAGATGCATAAATCAAGGTACAAAGTAAAAGACATACTTTTTTATCTTTTTTAAAAAAAAAGCGATAATCAGCCAGCAGAGAGAAACAGGCGAAAAAAACCTTGTGGTTATTCTTTTTTTCGGCTATTGCGGGTACAGGTTTATTTGGACCCAGTGCCACTTTAATTTCAGCTTTTCATTAAAGGCCTGTACCAATATTGCCACATTTGCGAGGCTGGCTAAATAATCGACGCGAAATGCCGCGATCGTTGGCCAAGCTTTCATTATCATAATTTCTCCTCCGACCAGATTTACGACTCTCACTGTAAAATGTTGCAACCCACCCGCAAAGATGCTCATTTTTTAATAACAATTTTTTGCCTGTAATGCGTTTTTCTTGCCAATAACAATGGGTAGGGAAAGATCGTAATTGCAATAAAAATGTGACTTATCCGACGATATTTCTTCTCGCAGCACTGTTTAATAAAGAATAAAGCAACCGAAAGTACAAATACGAGCTTCAACGTGGAAATTGCTCGCACTTTTACATTCATGTATTCGTCTGTAGACAAACGGCGATCGTCACAATGAAATCCCATAAACACTGCTAACAACAATTACAGGACGCGGCAATGCTGATAATATATTTCGTTTCGATCGAAAACAATCCGTTGCAAAAACTGTCACTTTGGTAGAGCACTTTAAAAACAACACACCTTCGAACTTTAAATCATCCACTTATTCACTGTTCACCACTCAGAATTTCCCGGGCATATTTTCTGCCCAATTGACAGCTGGAAAATTCATCGAAATTTCCGATGAATTCAACTACAGATACGTATTTCTTGGATCGTGGGATTTTAGTTAACAATATCGCGCGAGTTTTGTTTAAGAAAAAATAAATATTAGCGACGGATCTGCGAAATAAATGAAGCTTAAAAAGTTATTGAAAGTGGGAAGCAAATTTTCCGCCCGCAAATCGAAATGGAGTGTATAAAATACTCACGCAAACATTCTCGCTGGACTTCGTCCACGAAGGCAGTTTTTCCAGCACACTAAAGTTTGTTGGCGAAAAATCGAATAGGCTCGAACCGAGTACCGGCACTCGCGAGGAAGATCTACATGCGTTTCTTGTGACAGATCCTCGTGGATCTCCCACCTCGGAGGCGAAACTTTCTGCCGCGCAAGCTCCAATCATCCTGCCTTCTATAACGTTCAACGAACTTTTCTTATCGTTTATTCTCCAATTTCTCCTTTATCCCTTCGTACTCCATATTTAGATTTACTATTAGTTCCTTTGCCTACCCCCGCGATTTTCTATTTTTATTTATGTTTTTTTTTCAGAACAGCCGTTTAATTATCTTCCATTCCTTTTGCACCATACCGTGCAAGGTAACTTCAATATTAAATGCCAGGCAATTTTTTTTTGGCTACTTTTTGATTCTTCGCGGGGAAAACTTTTCTTACAGATTAATGTTTGCTTTTCTATTTTCCTGCATATCTTTCAAACCATTGTAGATATGGAACGATTGTTGAAATGAAAATCGAATGGTTTTTTATGCTGTACGAAACTGCGCGATGAAATGGTTTAAATTTTGGAATTTTAATAAATCAACGTTCCCCGCGATGAACAATTGAAAAATTTTATTGCGCAGCTTTGTGGAGCATAAAAAATCATTCAGTTTTCATTGTAACAATTATTTTATGTCTGTTATAGTTTTCAAGGTACATAGGGAAATAGGGAAGCACAAATGTTTTCACCCCGAAGAACCAAGAAATGGTAGGAAAAAATTCGATTGACGTTTCCTACAAGCCCGCAAGGCTTCAAAAATATCGGGATTTTACCGAAGTTCCTTTGTCAGCAATATCAGTTATACCATACATTCTTTCACTAGCAATATTCGCTTTATACCTATTGTGCACCCCTTTTGATTTTTCTTTTTTTTTCATTGTTTTTGTTCCGCGTTTCTTGTGCACGGGAGTGTTGCGAAAAATGCCTTTTACAGGTGTGCCAAGAGTTAAAGTCATAGGAAGATAAAGTTTCTTTGATTTATTAAAAGGTCTTTCGAGAATATTGCAAAATTAGGAATTGTTATTGGTTGTTTCGCGTTCTTTTGGGGGGAATTTTTTATTTAGTTGTTTTAAACGAAGCTTCTGCTTAAATAACTTTTATACGTAAGAATCATACAATAAAACTTATTTCATGCACAACAGCAGTGTGCCATAATGATTAAAGATTAGTTTAAGATTTGAAATTGTCACTGAATTTATTGATTTTTATCTAACATTATCCTCCTTTGGTTTTAGCAAGTCATTGCTAAAACAGCATTAAATAAGATTTATGATTGACGCTGCCATTCCAAAGTTATTAAAATCTTTATTAATCGATAGCATAGTAAAAATGAAAATATTATTACGCTTTTGTATAGACACAACATATGAAACAGCTTTTTCTTATACAAATCTATAGAATTATAGCAATTATTATTTATAGCAATTTTGTAAAAATCAAGAAATACTTTATTCAGCTGTATATCTTCAAAATTTTATTTTGTGCTTTTTGATGTGCACGCAGAAAAGACACGAAAAAAAGGAATTAACATTTGTGCTTTAAAACAAGGGACAAAATGCAATAAGTTGAATATAATAACGGCAAGTTTTTTAAATAAGCATAATAATTAATTTGTGTCGAAGTAATATATATAAATAAAATGTAACAAATAATTCTAGGCGTAAAATTGAGAATAAAATTCGTTTCTACGAGACTTCGTATTTCAGAAAATTTGATTCCAAAATTTTTTGAAAGTACGTACGCCTGACTAGAAGCCTTGATGATATAAGGAGGCATCTTTAAACTTGTAGAATCATTTTTATGTCGATCCTTACTGTTTATTAATTATTGTGGAATCGTGTTAACCTCTTCGACGATGTTGGCGTCAGGATCACAGTCATCTGATTACAAAAAGTAGAAAATTTTCGTAAAGTTAAATAATTTACGCTGGTACTGGACCAAAAATTTTAATTTTAGTTTTTATTTATAATACTTTTTCCGTCGATATAAAGAATAATATGAAAAATTTGTCGAAGGAAAAAACTTACTTTTTCTTTCAAACGCTATAACTCTTTCAATTTTCATATTTTCTTCTTTAAAGTGGACCAATCCCAGCGAGAACAATCTAACTTTAAGAAACTTCTTATTTTTGCAATCATATGACTGTGATACGTGCTACAAATCCTGCCGACAGGAGTCACATCGTCGAAGAGGTGGGCAAGATTCCACAATAATTAATAAATAATAAGAAGAATCGACATAAAAAAAATATTTTCTGCAAGTTTAAAGATGCCTCGTTATAACCCAAAAGAGTTTAATCCAATATGACTATTAGTTTTTTTTTTTTAAATATTAAATATCAGTTACTTTTGGGACTATTACACGAGAATCTCCCCTTAAAACTTTATTTTCAAAAATGCCAACTGTGCGAATACAATTTTGCGCCCCTTCTCAACTGTACGCCCTAGGCAGCTGCTTAATTTCGCCTATAGGAACGAACCGGACCTGTCTACATATCCCCAAAATTTCAATAATTGTTTGAATTTCCGGGTTGAGGAGCTTCCCTTTTAAGGGGTAAAACCACTCTAGAGGCAGAAAAAAATACCTAAATTTGAGAATTTATTTTGGGAGTATGACAAACGGAATAGAATTTCTTTTCAGAGGGTTTATTTAACACATATTGAAGTACGAAAAACCATTTTTTTATTGTCATTTTCATACAAAATGGCGGCGACAGAGCCCGTCATTGAAACCACTTCTTTCAAACTGGGAGGACGGATTTCTCAGAGACTATTGCATGGATCGATTTGAAATTTTTACAGTAGCTTCACAAGAATATTCTCTTTGGAACTACGTAGCCGTTTTTTTTTAAATTGAATTTAGGTCTTTTTTCTGCCTCTAGAGTGGTTTTACCCCTTAAGGGGGTAGGTTACCCTCAACAGCCCAAAATCAGACTCTTCTTCAAACGCATATTCTGAAGTAATAAATGAATATAGAGATAATTTTTGTTTTAATTTTTAAGCGTCATTTCGTTGACTTTAATGCGCGAAAAGAAAATTTTAAATATATTTACAGGAAAAAAGTTATAAATATAAATGTGAGAGCGTGTACATTTATATAATCTGTAAGACAGTCTAAATCTTGTGTAGGAAGCAAAATTTTGATAAACAAATTAATACAATTTTTATATTGATGTTTCTGATTTTATCCTTTTTTTGTAGGAAAAATATTTTTTATCTTTTTTTTAAGAATTAATATTGAAAATGTGCTCCCGATACATGAAGGGCAATAGTTTCCTGCAGCTCCCTGTAAATTTTCATTCAAATCGTTGGAGCGGTTTTCGAGATATTTTATTTCCACCGTTTTGGAAAACGTAGTTTCTGGGAAATCGCGTTTAAAGTTGGACATCGTTATCCGATCTCGTGTGCAGGCTCGTACATTTTTTACTGTAATTCCTTCGATTTTTTGAATTTCGGGGCCCGGTTGCGCTTAAGGGGTCATTCTGGTTAGATCGCCGATAAATTCAGCGATTTTCAGGAATTTATTGCGAAGACAGGAATTATAGTAATGGAATAAAACTTTTTTCTATCGATTAAATTACATTTCTACAGTAAATAAAAAATATAAAAGTTATAAAATTATTGCTATTATAATGGTTTTAACGGCGATTTTGATGATGTGTTTCAAAATTCATGCCTCGCTCGTGCATGAGATTTCAGCAGTTGGACTTATTTGAAACCAAAAATACAAACAGATTCTTGATCAGTATGACTGTCGCTATGGCCCGTACTAGAATAAATGATTTATCCTTAAAATTAACAAAATGGCGGTCAAAATACAAGAATCAATGTATTTCGGCTGTGTTTTCTGTGCTATTTTCGATTTTAAAAGTAGGTTAGACTCAACAGAAATACTTGATTCTAGATATACCGGCCATAGCGACAGTCATACTGATCAAGAATCTGTTTGTATTTTTGGTTTCAGATAAGTCCAACTGCTGAAATCTCATGCACGAGCGAGGCATGAATTTTGAAACACATGCATTTTAATAGCAATAATTTTATAACATTTATATTTTTTATTTACTGTAGAAATGTAATTTAATTAATAGAAAAAAGTTTTATTCCATTACTATAATTCCTGTCTTCGCAATAAATTCCTGAAAATCGCTGAATTTATCGGCGATCTAACCAGAATGACCCCTTAAAATACGTAGAAAGAATATAGCTAGCGGAATATGCAAACGTCCTACAAACCAATTTTCGAAAATTTTGAGGGTAACCTACCCCCTTAAGCGGACTAGGCAGTCAGAAACTCGATTTTTTTGTTGCATTTTTCAAAAGTACCACCCTTCTCGATTAAAATGCCGTATAGTTTACGTTAAAATTCGTAAAATTGAGGATTTTACAGCCGAAAAGGTCGAGCGCGCCATAAACCGTTTCTGCGCGCACGCAGGTAGACTAGATTCCTCTTTCGAAACTTTAAGCGCGTTTTTCTCGGAATCATATTTCCTCTTCGTTTTGCAGTGATTGGGAAAAAACGGAGGTATTAGTCGATTTGAAAAGAATTCAGCATATATGAAACATGTCTAGTTACGACCTAAACCTACGCATAAGTCTGTAAAAACTCCTGGTTTGTCAAAAAAAAAAAAAATAGAATGGCTCTTTTCCCTGGCGAAAAATGACGTTTCTTTAAAATTTGCCGTTTTGCAGCCACCATTTTTATAATTTTGATTTTTTTTCTTTTTCAATAGGTTCAGGGCAGAATAGGGGCCAGGGCAAAGTATAAATTTCAGAGGATATTTCACAATTAAATTTCTTACGGCCAGAATCACTGCAAAATTACAGCGGCTCCAAAAAAAACGCCTACATATCAGACGACTGTAGCGCTGTCATACATATGTATATAATATTCAAATCATTTCTTCTTTACTGTTTATAGTATTAATAAACATTATCCAAGCGTACTAGTCGCAATTTGTGTTCATCTCCTTGTAATTAATTCGCAAAAAATACCTGATTTTCGAGCGATCTGACTGCCTAGTCCCCTTAAGGCAGGATACCACCTTTGACTGCGATTTTGGAGGCGTTTTTCATGAATTTTTTTTGCATACAAAGAATGCGCAGAAACAAAATCGGTTTCAGTCATTTATTAAGGCTGCCGTCTCATTTTTGTTATGGTCCGAATCGATCGAAGCGGCCCCAGTAAACAAACGGACCCTAATGAAACTACTGCGGTCGATAAAAAGAACTTGTACAGAGATGACATCTCCAGGTACTCTGGGTAGACGAACTTTTGACGCATAGTTGCCACATCGTCTGTTCTCTTTGTCTCTGCCGCGCTGTTGCCACAGAGTTCTCTCTTTCTATCGAGAAGTCTTGAAGCAATACGGCACGAGAGCTACGTCCAGCGTCAGAGCCTCGCTGAACGTAGCAATAATGAAAGATAGAGAGGTCCGGGAGTGTAAGAAGGAAAGATGGAAATATACCAAACTTGACACAATTTGAACTATCAGATTACACATAAAATTTATTTGCAGAATTGAAAGCCCGTTTCGTTCAAAGTAGTCCGATTTAAATTATTTTCTGTCAATTTAATCGGCAGAATCACTTTCATATTGATACGATGAAAAATAAAGAAATTCTGTTTCTGCATAATCGATGATACATCGCCGAGCAACTCCAGGCGACAGGTTAGACGGGTGAGCGATACAATGTCGCTCGGCTCGAGCATCGGGGGACCTCAAGAATGAAGGCCTTCGATTAAAAAAATTATTTGTGGCCGACGGATGAATTCCCGTCGAATAAACTGATTCATCCGTGGCGTTTCAAATAAAACTAACTCTGGGTTATTTTTACTCGACGACAAATAAAGATAAAGTCTCTTAATTTGATAGTTTATTTCAATAATTTATGAAACAATACTAATTTGCGTATCAATATCCCTTCTGAACTTCGCATTTCTGTAAGGACACTGGGCATCGCTCGCCGTCTTGGAAGGCGAGGTCCAGTAGAATGCGTAAGGGATACAATGTAAATTCCTGGCGTTCTCCCGATTAAAATCGTGTCAAATGTCATGTAAATCGTACTATTTTTAACGATGTTAGCTTGGGGCCACTTTCATCGGGACGACGGAATCGGTTGAAGCCATTTTCGCAAAAATCTGATGCGATATGTAGAACGTGAAATTCGTCACTTCCACGAAACTCAGCGAGGCGCGGCATATTCGCGGCATTGTCTTTAGGACTCTAGCGAGAGAATCACGCTGTACAATAGGGTGGTCCTTATTTTTCGACCATAAAATTTTTTGCACGCCGCCCCATAATTTTGTTCCATTTCATGAAAAAATAATTTGTACAAAATTTGAGATCGATTGAATGTCGGGAAGACGTAGCACAATTGAGTTGAAGTTTTGAAACAATAGTGATTTCTCGTCAATTTCGGACATAATTGTGTTCGGCTATTTTGGAAGTATCAGTGAATATTTTTTAATAAAAGTACAGTTTATTAGATGTATAATAATAATGTGTATGTATTACTTCGAAAATATTAACGAAATCTTTGAGTTTTATCTTTTAAAATTAGTATACAACGCAGCGTATAGGCCATAATAGGCAACTGGGGGTCTTAACTACACTATCCAACACGTATTTGGATCTGCAATATGCACTCCGAGATCCTAGTGGAGGTTTTCGTCCCAAACACGAATCTGTAAATAGAATTGCTCTATCACCCTCAGTTTTTGAAAAACATGAGTTTTTGTAAAAAGCGCACGATATTGGGCAAGAATGAGGTATTACGTGAAAACCAAGAATGCTAGAAAATTCAATTTAGTCTCAAAAGAAAGAGGAGAGTTTCCTGAATATATGGGTGTATACAGTTATTAAATTTGATGGTTTAATATGATTGTAAACGGCCGTCAAAGTTTAAAAAAGTGCCGATGTGCATGATTTCTACGCAATACTTTTGCATTTTTACGAAAAGTTGTTTATCTAGCACGAATTCGCTACAGAGTATCGGATTCTGTAGACATTTCTGAAGAAGAAACCATCCACGAAAAATGTCGGAACGGTTTTTAACTCGGACTGTTCCAGAAAATATCCATCGGCAACGCGTGCACGGTGTTTTGGCGCCTGGCGGCTTGCGAGCCATGGCGAGCCTATACTGTGTAGCGATTTCGTGATAGATAAACAACTTTTCGTAAAAATGCAAATATATTCAGAAATCACTATTATTTCAAAACTTCAACTCAATTGTTGGGTAAATTCAATAACCGTATTTTCTTTTCTTCACCTATTTATGATATACCATTCACCATTTCATATTAAAAATATTATCTTCTTATTAAATATAAAATATTAATGTCGAACATACCCCCATTTTTAAAATTAATATTATTATTATTAACTTGCAAATAATATAAGAAAGGAATTGAAAGAATGGTCACTTTCATTAAAATACGTAAAATTTAATATATTTAATTAAAAAGATATAAATATTAATTAGTTATTATGTTGAAAAAATCATACTGTAGCACTATTATCGTAAATATCTGGGCACAAAAAGAACGCTTAACCATCATTATAATATTTTTCTTCATACCTTTCCGTTCATACAAAATTTCACATTTATTGCAACTTTAACGCGAATGTGCCACGCCTTCCTCTTATCCGATTAACTTCATCTTTTACGGGAATTATTTTCTTATCCAATGGAACAATTTCAGGGGGCGGCGTGAAAATAATTTTGAAAAAAAAATTTCACCAAGAGTAGCTAAGGACCACCCTACTGTACAAACAGCGTATTAGTCAAAAACATTTTTTTAATAAAAAGCTTATTATTTGTGACTGAAAATAAAAGTGTTACCTATTGGTACACTGTCAACAACGAGTACAGTTACCCTATATTTAATTACCAAGTACAGTTCTAGAAATAATCCGGTTTATACCGTGCTTGAACTCATTTTAATCTGGACAATCTCAGCAGTATGTTAATAAATAGTGAAAACGTCACGTTTTACAATTTATTAATACATAATCCACCGCAAGCAACACTGTATGCCTCTCGAACCGAAATCAGAAGCTGCCGCCGAACAGCCCAAGTCTTCAGGCTCAAAGAGAGATCGCGCCGGATCGGGTAAACACGCTGCCGAAAGTTGTTTGAAGCCTTCAAATAAAAGTCGAATAAACTACGGTTAAAGATCGAATACACAAATTATTCTTCTTCGAATAAAAAAATTATCTTTCGTCGTCGAATGAATTCACTTTGGTTCAGAACGGATAAACATAAAGTATCTTTTATTGGAGTTTATCCAGATATTATCTTTGCCCATCTCTGTTCTCCAGCCGCTTCGCCGTGATTCATTCAAGCCTTCTTGACGACAAAATAGTAATAGGGGAAATGCGGCAACAGCGCGATCTGACTCTCGATACGTATCGGCAACTATGTCTTTCCTACATTTATCGGCTAGCTTGGACTTCCACCGGTTCTGGTGGTACATGGCACGAATATACCATCAGCGCCGGTGACGGAGGAACCTTGAAGCTTCATTCTGTCATTTTTCGGGCTGTCCTGAGTACACGATTCATAAATTCATTATTATTTCAACGTACGGTGCTTATTAGCATTCAAACGCACCGTTCCACCCTGCACTGATGTCTACTGGAGGCAACTATACCCGCAAAAACTTAATTCTTGCCGATTCCAGGACGAATTTTGGTTGAAACGGAATGTTTACTACATCGCGTATACGCAGGGTCGGCGAAACCACTGTGCAAGTTATACGCCGCATAAGGGCGCCAGCCGAAAGTGGTGCTAAAAGCTATATCACACGCTTATAATAAAGGAATCCAACTCCCACATAAACAAAATGTAAATATATTTCTTTTTTTATTGCATCCAGGTGCAAAAATTTGGGGGCGCCAAAAATTTTCTTGCATACAGGCGCCAGCTAACCTCGCGTCGGCCCTGCGTACACGTCACGCTGGTGCTACGTGGCTCGACTATACCAGTGGCACCACCAACGGAGAAGCCTTGAAGCCTCATTCTGTCAGTTTTCGAGTCATAAATTCATTATTATTTCAACGTGCGATGCTTATTAGCATTCAAACGCACCGTTCCACCCTGCACTGATGTCTACTGGAGGCAACTATACCCGCAAAAACTTAATTCTTGCCGATTCCAGGACGAATTTTGGTTGAAAAGGTTTCGCGTATACGTACACACTTTTCCTAGCTTGTGTGAGCGCACGCACACATTCAAGGCCCGCTGAGACGGCAGCCTTAATGTAACTTTAATCTGTAATTACACATTTTTTGAAATTGAAAAAGTAAAAAATAATCTCTTGTAGGTGGCGCCAAAATGCATTCCTTTGGAGGAACACCGTTAGACGGCGTGTCAAATTCCGCTCTGTACGTGGCTCCTAGAAAAAAAACCAAACAATGTTCCTATTAACAACAATATTTTTTAATGCTGTACGTAGGGATTTTACGAAATTTCGATTTTTAAGCAAATGGCGCTCATTTGAACAAAAAGGTCATTTTTTTAGGGTAAAAAAGTTTAAAAAAGTTTATAAAATTGTGCACCAAAAATAAAATAACAACGCTACAGCAAAATTTCTACGCACATCATTAGATTATACCACGGGGAAGAATTGTGCAAAGTTTCAAGTCAATCCGATGAAAATTGTAAGAGTAATCTGACACGCCGATTTGAAAAACATCGTTTCGAGAAAAACGCGTTTAAAGTTTTATATAGATTTATATATCTCCTCCAAACCGGTTTTTACACAAGAAAGAGGTTTCGGCCACCTTTCTAATGAACGAATTTCGATTCTATACACTTGAAAGAGTACTTAAAGACCAAAAAAAAATTTCAATTTTTTTTAAGTGCAAAAGTGGTATCCTGCCTTAAGCGTCCCTCTCGCTCGCGCACAGCGCCTCTCGATCTACGCGACAGAGCAATAGAAGCAAGCCGAAAAGTCTCTCTCCGAAAATCTGCCCGCGTGTCATCCCTCTCCCGCGATCTGCCCAAGCAACGATTCCGCGGGCATAAACCTCGGCGGGCAAAGAGAAGAAAGCCCCGCGACCGTTGGCACATCGGCAGAGGGAAAAGTGAAAGCCAACAGTGCAACTACGATCCCGATCGGCGGTCCAAATTTCTAAAAAAAAAAAAAAAAAAAAAAAAAAAAAAAAAAAAAAAAAAAAAAAAAAAAAAAAAAAACTCTCCACCGCTCTCCCCCCTTCCGGCTGCACACGGAAATCTGCTTCGAAGACGGCGATCGATGGCGGCAGCAATCTCGTAAGGTTAACGACTCTCGATGCCGGCGGTTGCGTTCGGCAGAGGCATCTGAAGGGTGGCTCCGGTTCGATCCTGACATCGAAACCGAGAGACGCGCAGCCCCGGCTCTGTGTCACTGGGTCGCGGCGGGAGCGGGGGTACTGCTGCGCGTGCGCGGTCCTCTTTGCGCCAACCGCCGGGTCGGCCGCGGGGGGGTGGCCGAGGAATGGCAGCTACAGAGAGATACAGGGCGGCGTTATGGGTGTCCAAACAGAGGCGGAAGATAAATAGGTGAGAGGACGGGCGGGTGGGTGGTACAGGGGTGGCGGCGGGGGGGGGGCGGAGGGGGAGGGTTGGCTTCGAGGGTGGCGAGGGTGGTGGGGCTGGCACGAGCGCGCGGGTGCAAAGGAGTAGGAGCGCAAGGGGTTGGAGGGGCGAAGGAGCGAGAGGGAGGATTGCGAGCGGGGTGAGATGATGCATCCCTTTCGGGAAGCGATAAGGGTGCGAAAGGAAGGTTAGCCGCGCGGGCAAGAGCGATGCGTGGGGAGCTGCGGGAGTAAGGGACTCGGCGGAAGGGCTGCGGCGAGAGAAAAGGGAAAGGGATAAGGAAGACCACCCCCGGGGGGATGGAGAGGAAGCGAGCGCACGAGGGCTGGAAGGAGAGGGTAAGGACGAGCGTAACTCAACGGGGAGGCCGAAAGGAGGTTAGTAGAGAGTAACAGGGGGCGGCGGTGGGGGCGCGGGAGGGGGGTAAGAGGAGCCGAGCTGGAGAGGGTGAGCGGCGCGCAGCATCCGAAGCGTCAGAAAATATCCCCGATAGCGGCGTCGACGTTGGATAGTGCTCGCGAACGAACCCGTCTGTTCGGTGGTGAAAAAGTGCGCCCTGTCGAGGGCGGCCCCGCGCTGGGAAGGGTGAGAGGCATTGACTCCTGGTGACGTTCTCTCCTTCGCGATGCCCGCGGACCCTGTCGACGGCCCTTCCGTCGACCGCGTCCCGAGCGCTGCACGCATCCAGTACACCCTACTCCGAGCCACCCTTCGATCCTGCGGAGAACGTTCTTCGAGTCCTCGTGCTGCTTATGTCGGACACTTAGCACGGATGGATTCACTCCGAGCTGTTGCTGTTCGCCCTTTTCTACTTATTATTTGCTCGCGGGAGCTTGCTTCGTTGGGGGTAGTAAGGGAAGCGTCAAGCGCGGAGAGAAGATCCAACTGCACATGACAGCTCGCAAGCATATGTGGGCACGGAACCACTTCTCTCTTTCGCGATTGCATAAAGTCATTTTCACTGCATAGCTTTTGTCTAGCAAATTGAATGCTGGAGCTTGGTAGTTCGTTCGGGAAATGTAGCCTTTCGAAGAACTTTCCCCGTAAACAAGTAGTTCGTAAGGTAGAAAATGTCAGCTGTTAATTAATAGCGTCCTTCGAGAATTTTTCAAAGATTAACTTGGAAAAATATGTTCCAAGCTCCACTGAATTCTCAACTTAACTTGTGGCAGCTTACCTCGCGAACTGTTCAGATAAATTCGCTAGAAGTTTTTGTGATTTCCGTTTTCGTTTATCGCGAGCTTCTTGAGAAATGAAAATTTCCATTTTCTGATTTGCTTGCTTCCGTTAATTTATAATTCCAGAGAGATTGATGTTGAGAAACCATAATTGCTGTTGAAAGTTGGAGCAAATTTAATCGCCGCATTTTTTTCTTTCTCTCTTTCTATTGGTCGCGAGTCGCAAATTTCGGGGAGACACAAAGGAAAAGTGGGCTTGTTACGCTCGCTTTGTTTCGTATCTACTTGTCGTTAAAGAACGTTGAAAATTGAACGACGAATGATGCATAATAAGGGTCAAGGACGGAAATCAGGTCGGTTCTGCTTGCAGTTTCTGGCAGCTCGATGTCGAGGTGCAAGAACCCAACGAGATGACGTCCTCTTCTATCTGTTGACGTAATTTTCGGAGGATGTTTCGCAGGATGCAGCTGCGGTGGACATTTCTCCTGCTGCAGATGATCCATTTGATTGTCTGGTAACGATTCAATTCATTTCCGCGGCTATTCAAAAGCAATCGAAACGCGATTCGATACTTTCTTCAGCTTGATGTCGAGAAGGAACTCATTGATCTTTAATGGAGAAGCTTAAGAATAGAATATTAACCCTTCCTGGTCACACCTTCTTATAATCACAAATTGGTCATTCTTTCAGTTACCATTTTCGTATTTTGGAATCTTTTAACTTTCCAGTGATAATTGTACGTTCGTAATACTTGTACAGTCATGGTCTAACAGTCTTTTTCCTATAAATGTAAATTTTGATACGATAAAATTTTTAGTTGAAAATGAGCGATTTTCCACGTGGGAAAAATCGATTTTTTAAAATTTTTTTTTTTTTTTTTTTGCGATAAATCCCCTTTGGAAGACGTAAAGGCGCGACATTTCAAATCGAAATTTGCCCTTGGGGTGCGATACACCCCGTGTGACCACGGAGGGTTAAAATATCTACTTTACTTTTCTGCAGCTATTTACATTCATTTTACGAGAGGCTCTTACACAGCTGTATATGTTCAAAGACGTTATAGAAATGATTGGCGTATGTGTAAATTGGAGGGAAGGAATGTTGTCTAAAAAATCGTTCGGTAATTCTGGATTCTGGAAACTAAGTAGGTCAGTGCATAGCTGTGTTGTGAATAAAATTTGAAGGGAAAATTGATAGAGATTTATTGACAACATTCAGCTTGCTTATTATACTTATCGTATCAATTTTATTTGTTTCGTACACTCCGCGATTTATAAAGTTCATATTTCTTTGTAAATTTCCAGTAAAAAAAAATGTGAAGCTCCAGCTTGAAAATATATTGGCGCATTATTCGAAGAGAATACAAGCACAGGAAGTTACATACCTACTACTCAACTGTGCATGTATCCCTAGCAGCATTTCTGGTTGGCCCACAGTATGCCCAAGTTGGGAATTAGTTGGCCATCCAAATGCCAACAATAAATGCTACTAGGGATTTCTCTCTACCAATTTTCTCTAATCACCATTAGGAAAGAGCAATAACGCGGACCGGTTTCCGAAACCACCCCATTTAATAATTTTAAAATGTTGGCATAAATATAATTCTTCGTGACTCGCCTTGCAAGCGTGATTGACTCGTTTAAATTGATTTTGAAAATTGCCGGATGTTGATTTATTAGGCGCGAGTTTTTTTTTTGTTCAAATTTACTGAAACCAATAGCGACAAATTATGATAGTGGACTATGTTCCGGTTAACTTTCAGGGCCAGTATCGAGAACACCGGGGTGTCCGACAGGCTAGAAAATGTCACTCAAACTATATCGCGGATTCTCGACGGATACGATATTCGATTGAGGCCAAATTTCGGCGGTAAGTACTCTCATTGTTAGTATAGTATATTTCTACCTTCCCTCGACTCACTCAAGGCGACTGAAACCGACCGCAGTAGTCGCTTAAATAATTGCAATCACATCCGTAAATATTTATAAATCAAAGAAAAAAATAATAATAATTAATATCGTGGAAATCATCGATTCTTAGCATTTTTACATGAAAAACACAATATTTTCTACCAGCTAAGCATTGCATACTTAAATGCACAGAAATAATATGTAAAAAACTCAAATGTCACTTTCCGTTTAAATTGGTATTTCCGATATTTCTCTCGAGTCGAATTTTTATTTTCAAATTTTGATTGAAAACAAAACGGTGGAGAACCGAAATTGCTGTCAAGAAAAATTTAATCAGCTACCTACCGCGATTTTTTTACGGCTCATTGACCATGTCGAGGCCGCGGTCAATGCGCCTAACGATGCTAATACTAATTTTCCTTAATCCCCATACATTGTACTGCCTATAAAAAGTGAACTACATCAAACCTATCGCTTGGCTGCTTTATTTACAATTTTCCTGATTTGATTTGTTTTCAGGTCAACCCCTTTTGGTCGGTATGGACCTCACGATCGCGAGTTTCGACGCAATCTCGGAAGTGAACATGGTGAATATATTTATTTTATTAATTATATAATGGGTGCGGTGAATACGTTTACGTTGTTAATAGACTGCTGATGTTCTTGCAGATGTCCCGTATACACGTATATACACGTATTGGGAAACCTAGAATTTCGATACGCCAACTAGTGACGAAAAATTGAACTACTGAGAGTAGGTCGAAATCCGTGGAAGTGCATATGATTATCCGTGTTTATATAGACATGTTGTGAAAAACGAGTGTTTTTAAATTTTCTTGAACACTAAATTTTTACTTATTCGATTAATAAATACCTATTCGGGATGTTTGGTGGGATCCGGACCTACTTTCAATAGTTTGCCAACTTACCACCACGGCGCTGAAATATAAGCCACGCCCCCACTAAGTTTCCCAATACAGGAAATGTGCAGAACATATGTAGCCTAAACACTGTTGCACATATTGATGAAATATTTAACAACTTATTGTTTTATTCGTTATAATTGCAACTGCGGCGCGTCATATAGTGATTTGTGATCGAAGAGTCGTGATTAATTCCCTTCGTTGACACACCTCTTTTTTAGATCAACTTTGATATACCTGGGTGGCTCACACTCAGAACAACTTTTGAACGACTGCCATTCTCATCTAATGAATCCAACTGTTATGAAAAAAATCATGTGTCAATTTCACGGTCTCTAGAATGAATTTCAATAGTTTTTTGATTGAAATTTTATCACAGTTTTTGTAAAAAAAATTCTAGAATACCATGTCGAGAAAACACAAAGAAAATCTTTAATAAATTGTAACTTTTACAAATTTCAATATTAGAAGCTAAACATCCACAGAGTTATTGTTCAGATGTAATATTTTAAAAAAAAATTAGTTTGTAAGTCGGCTTTGGAAAAAAGGTATTCATTTTGCATATAGAAGAAAAAAAAATCAAATTTTGGGAGGGATAATACGTCCTGCGTCCACTCTTTGGGAGTTACACTATAAACTTGCGAATATGCACCTTTTCCCTTTTAATATTAATTGTTTATATTACTCGAAGCTAATGAAGCTATACGACTTCGTACAGCAACTGACATTTCCCCCTTTGTCCGCAGGATTATACGATAACGATGTACTTGAATCAGTATTGGAAGGACGAAAGACTGGCGTTTTCCCAGGAAGAGGAGGTTCTCACTCTCAGTGGAGATTTTGCAGAAAAAATTTGGGTCCCGGACACGTTTTTTGCCAACGACAAAAACAGGTGTGTACGAATGATCTTTAGAATCTCGCACTGTCTGGGCAGTTCGAAAAGAAATCCAAAACAAACGGTCTAATATATTATTTGAGGCTTTCGACACCTAGATTCCTTACAGTACTAATAATTTATTTAAAACTGTCTGATCCGTTTCTGTTATTTAATCCGCTGAATGGGTGATTTGTGCACCAAAAACAATAAATTCTATCTAGTTGTATAACGATGGGCTTTTTACACCTTTACAGAACATCTTCGCACCTTTAGAAACATCATTAAAAATTGTACAAAAAATGAACGTTCGGATAATTCAGACCCTACTGTAACTATAATTACAGTCGAAAGCCTCAAATATTAGGTTGGTGCAAAGGGCTTGTTGCTTTGCCCACAAGTTTGAAAAGAAAATGACAGAGTTTCGAAGATATTTTGCTAAAATGAGTTTTTAATCCCTGTTTTATAAAATTCTGAACTTCTAGAGTTTATGAACTCTAGAACCACATTCGCGGTGAACCTCTCGCTACAGAATCTTTTCTGATGTTAAACACTGATTGAGATCGCGAGTAAATGAAAATCAGAGGCCCAATGTTTAGAAGAATACAATAGATGCGAAAAAATCTTAATTTTAAACCCTGGAAGTTATAATGCATTTAGTCGACCATTATTATGCATAAGAACTTCTTTTCTGTTGTGTGGAGGTGTCGCTTTCTGCTTGATAATATTGAGTTGTGATCAATATTATCATGATTTCAAGGATTTTTTCATTTGGTGAAACTATACTAGGTGTCCTAAAATTGAGGGACAAACATAAACATGCAATATCCTGATGCGAAAACACGTCGAAAAGTCCTTTACCGCTTTCGGATCCGAGGCTTCGTTCTCGAGATATTAACAGTTGAATATTAGCGGTCCAAGTTCCGGGGCGCGCAGTTTAAAGCAGTGACAGCTGAGCGCGGAGCAGTGACCGCTCGCACGCGCACGCAGGAGTTTTCACGGTCGAACCAGCGCGATCGGCTCTACGGTGTGCGTGCGTCCTGCGTGTGCGTGTCAGGGGTCACTGCTCTGCGCTCAGCTGTTTCAGCTTTAAACTACGCGCCCTGGAACTTGGACCGCCAATATTCAACTCTTAATATCACGAGAACGAAGCCTCGGATCCCAAAACGGTAAAGGACTTTTCGATGCCTTTTTGCATCAGGATTGTCCCTCATTTCTAGGACACCCTGGATAACTTTATTTGAAGCGGTTCATGTACAAGCAACAAAGCATTTGCACTAACCTAATAGCATCGAACAATCCAATAGTTTTTAAAAATCGTTGATATTTGTTATCCATTAGACTTTGAGGATTCCCAGAAATATTATGAACCTTTGAAATTGTACGTACAGTTCAATAAGTCGAAATGTGTGATTTATTAACACAATTTAGTGAATCAAACGAGTCATTAAAGTCGTAATTCGTCAAATCTAGAGAGTTCAGATTAAATGTTACATTGTGGAAGACAGGGTGGGGAGACATTCCTAGTACAGTCAAAGAAAAGACGATTGCTGGGGCAAAAATAAGTCGAAACTGCACAAATTTTCTTCTCCTGAGAATATTACTTTCGAGTACATTAAAATTGGAAATCGTATTGCGTACTTAATTTAATTTATTGTTCCAGAACACACTGTTTCTCTTCCTGCTCTAGTGTCTGAACAATAATTTGTGAACATTGAGAGTTTCTCGCGAGCAAAATTAATTTTTAAGAATCTTCGCAAAATAACGGGATCGCTGAATCACCAATTCCTTAACTCTGTTAGTAATGATCGTTTCGTAATTTCTGTCGATTGAGAAAGCATTAGGCTATTTCAAAAGTCTTTGCGTGTTTTTCTTCAAACTTTATTACGAAGAAAAACATACAACGAAATAAGTTTATCATTAACATGATTTTCCTCTTTTTCAATGACTTCTTCCCATCGTTTCACTAACTAGTTTCGAGTTAAAAATGTACTGGCTCCTGTTTCCATTAATTCTATGAATATTAATATTTTCTACTAATAAGTAAGCGAATCATTGAAGCTGACAAATTGAAATAAATAAATATAGTTTAATAATATTCTTAGTAGCCAATGTAGAATTTACCGATTTGTTGAATTCACAAAGCATACAGTATTGGCATTAAAATTACCGACCACTCGATCTAATTTCGTTTCACTGATTGAACGTTAGTAGCGAACTGACGCTCGGACGAAATACCCAAAGACTTTTGAAATGGCCCGATAGTGAAAGTAGGTGGTAGGAGGAGGTTGAGAAAGAAAATGTTTGGTTTTCGGTTTGTTCGCAGTTTCTTGCACGACGTGACCGAGCGTAATAAACTCGTCCGGTTGTCCGGAGACGGATCTGTCACTTATGGCATGAGATTTACGACGACCCTGGCCTGCATGATGGATCTGCACTACTATCCGCTCGATTCGCAGAACTGCACCGTAGAGATCGAGAGCTGTACGATCGATATTACCCTTCGTAGCACCTCTCCTCTCCTTCCAACCCCGTTACTTGTACGGGAACACTAAGATAGAGGTTGAAGAATATGGTGGCACGTACCGGGTGATTCAGAAAAAAGATAGGGGATTTATAGGGTGGATACTGGATAGTACCCACTGAGCTGACGAAGGGAGTTGGTCACCAAGACATTTTTAAAGAATTTAGCGGAAGAGAATCAAGGGGTAGTGTGCTAATATTGAAATAGGAGATGCACAGAGAGTAACTTGTAACTTTGAAATAGAAAATAAAGTTTAAAAAAATTAAAACCGACTTCAAAGAAATAAAATTGCACTAAAAAGTAGAAAATAATTTTTTCCCTTGTTTCATCTATGACTCTCTTATTTTTTAAGCCGGCGCCAGATTTACACAGTGCAAACGATGAGGCACCAATTTAAAAAATATGAGAGTCGAAACATACGGGTCGAATCTATAACCTCCTCCTTTTTGAAATCGGTTAAAAATGTAGAAAATCTTTTGCAGAAAACTGACGAAAGTCTAACTTGAAATAAACGCTCGCCCTTTATTTATGTCTACTCTGACATTTATTGTACACTTTTGTCACTACTACAGGTATGCACCTAAATTTTCTGACCTCTTTCTTAGAACTCTCTGTACTCCTTAAATTTCCAAAGTGTCTAAGAAAGTAATAGATCAAGTTTCAGGAACTCTTTCGATTTGAATTTAGAAACGAAAAAGAAAGGAAGAAAATTGTATCAAATTTAAAGTTAAGCAATTGAATTTCATTTTTTTGTCTCTTAAAAATTCTCCGGAAGTTCTAGAAATTCCTCGTTTTGATCTTAAATTTTTTTCGAAATTCCACAATATTTACAAATCCAACTTCTCTCTGCGATCTCTGTGAAAGATATGGCCCTTAACATAAAACCAAATCGAGGAATCGGAATAAAATCTTTTTATTCGAGCCTTCGTTTTTTTTGTTTTTTTTTTGAAAATTTTTTTACGAAAATTCTTCAAAATCTAGCGCTATATGCGATATAATCGCGAGCAAAGTGAATCCTTCTGCAAAAACAAGTCAAAATTATACACTTTTTCCAACGAAGCATTGTTTGCGAGAAAAATCGATTTTGAAGATGAGACCGATTCCTGGTCAAGTGCACGCGTGTTCCACATTCTCTCAAGCTCAATTGCTAAAAAACAAATCGTCGTTGAAAAAAAAAACAGTTATTCTACAATGTCGACGTATTTTTGCTCAAGGATGCATTCCATCCGTAATTGGATCTGTACGAGTCGAGTGAAATGCGTGACAAACTTAAGAGAGAAATTCTCCCAGATGGTTACACGGTGCTGGACGTGGTGATGTATTGGAAGGAGACCCCGGTTCGCGGTGTCGAGGAAGCAGAGCTGCCACAGTTCACGATAATCGGATACGAAACGAACGACCGCAAGGAGAGGCTGGCCACTGGGATATATCAAAGGCTTTCGTTGAGCTTCAAGCTGCAAAGGAACATCGGCTACTTCGTCTTCCAAACATATTTGCCCAGCATCTTAATCGTGATGCTGAGCTGGGTCAGTTTCTGGATCAATCACGAGGCAACCAGTGCGAGGGTAGCTCTCGGTAAACAATCGTTTTTATCGCTTACGTTGTTATTACAGTGGTGGGCAAAAGAAAGTTTGGAAACACATATTTTTACATGTCAACGAACTTAAAGGCACTCCCTGGTTTGATGCTCTGGAAATAAGGCACATTTTGGGGAGTTTTTTAAACGAAAATTAATGAGTATTATAAGTCCAAACTTTGTGGATTTATTAATTGACATTCGACGAACGCGCTCGATTTTTTTTTTATGTAATAATAATAATTTTGTTCAAAGTCACAGATAGTAACTCTCTGTAATGGAACTATCTTATTTTTGTTGCCATTAAAAGTTTAAACTTCCTTTTGACCATTACTATACATGAATCGCTCTAAGATACTTTACTGTTCTTATTATAAATCACGGTTGATAAGAAGCAATAAATCTCGTAGTAGCATGTCTGCTTGTGAAAGAATGTAGTGAGTAGTAAATAGAAGTAATTGATACGTGCAATACCAAAGTTTGACAAGGAAGGAGCGAGACCGAAATTCCAAGCTTTCCATGGTTTTGGTGTATTTTCACCTCGATATTTCCTGACAACCATCGAAATTCGTGCCTGACAATTTTGTTTCTCCTTGAAATATGTTAAGCGCAAACACCTAGGAAACACGTATTTCTTTATTTCTGCCCCATCTTAATTTTAAGGGGTGAAACAGCCCCTCAAAATTCGAAAATCGGCATTTCCCGAATGAAGGGTTCTGCCACTTATTGGACATATATATTTAATATTTAGATAAATAATTGTTCAAAGTACAGTAATGCAGTGAAATAATTTTTTTGAAGAGAAAACTCAGAAAAGGATAAGAGAATTAAATCGCACGTGGTATATTTGTTTTTAATTTGAAAGATGACTCTGATGTTTCGCAGCTTCTGAAACTCCAATAATAATAATTGCAACACTAGTGGAATATCGGAAGCATGTTCTAATAGAACACTCCAATGGACTTAAATATCTCTACCAGCTCTAGTTTTTAATTTTAAAAACTTTTTGTTGGCATTTAACTCTTTAAGCAATTAATCACATCGAAACTGAGAATTCAGGATCCCTATATTACTTTTTCAGTATTAGTTAACCCAAGCAGTGACGTTTTGCGCTTATAACGACGTGGTTTGATAGTTACTATAATAACTATTACAATAAGATACTTGTCAGAGCTTTTAAACAAAATTAATTAGATATTAATGTAATACACCATCCCATTTCCAATTGATCACGAAGTGAAACATTTATGCACCACCTTGTATTTGCACCAACACGTAGAATAGTAGTTTCTGTTCGTACAAGTTACTATTTATTTCTGTACTTTGCTGTTTTGTAGGTATAACGACAGTCCTTACAATGACTACGATTTCGACAGGTGTACGTAGCTCACTGCCACGTATCAGCTACGTGAAGGCTATCGACATTTATTTAGTAATGTGTTTCGTTTTCGTCTTTGCGGCTCTGCTCGAGTATGCCGCGGTTAATTACACTTACTGGGGCGCCAGAGCCAAGAAGAAGACGAAAAAGAAAGAAACTGACGACAAGAAGGTCATTTCCTCCAAGTCGGGTAAGACTTCGTAATTTACGTTAGTTATCCAAAACAATGCAATGAAAACACCCAACTTATACATTTTTTCTTACATCGACGCTATACACTCGTCCCTCGATTTACGCGGAGTATTCGTTCCACCTGGTTTTCTTTTTACGCGATTGAGAATCATGAAAATATTTATTTCGCATGTTTGCACGAAACAGTATTAATGAAAATTCAGGGAAACAAATTTAAATTTTATTCGTTGACGATGTCGGTACTGTACCCAAAAGCAATCAACCTTCTCTTTTTAATTGGTTCGAAGTTACTATATTCATCGCTGAAAATATTTGACACTGAACATGCAACATCCTGATGCAAAAATACATCGAAAAGTCCTTTACCGTTTTCAGATCCGAGGCTTCGTTCTCAAGATATTAAGAGTTGAATATTAGCGGTCCACGTTCCGGAGCACACAGTTTAAAGCCGAGACAGCTGGGCGCGGAGCACTGACCTCGCGCACTTATGCGCAGGTGGCGCGCGTAGTACACACCGCCACACACACAATAGAGCCGACCGCGCTGGTTCAAACCGTGAAAACTCCTGCGTGTGCGTGCGAGCGGTAACTGCTCCGCGCTCAGCTGTCTTGGCTTTAAACTGGGCGCCTCGGAACTTGGACCGCTAATATTCAACTGTTAATATCTCGAGAACGAAGCGTCGGACCTCAAAACGGTAAAGGACTTTTCGATGTGTTTTTGCATCAGGATGTTGCGTGTTCCGGGAAATCCCTGAATTGTAGGACACGTCCGTATATGCAGGGTGCGTCGCTAGCCGGTTACAGCATAAACATTTCGCCTAATAGAGAGTGGGGGTAGATCCCCCACCATTATACCCCCAACCGACCGTCGAACCAATCAACGCCAAGATAAAAATTTGCCAACGCCAGCGCCAACTAGTGAGACCGCGGCTAACCATCGCTGGGGAATCTGTTGTCGACGCTGATTGGCCGAGGTCTCACTCGTCGACAACCGATTCCCCAGCGACGCTGGTTAGCCGCGGTCTCACTAGTTGGCGCTGGCGTCGGCAAATTTTCATCTTGGCGTTGGTTGGTTCGACGGTCGGTTGGGGGTATAACGGTGGGGGATCTACCCCCACTCTCTATTAGGCGAAATGTTTACGCTGTAACCGGATAGCGACGCACCCTGCGTATATGTATTTCCTGACTGCGTAAAACTGAGACCACAAATGGAACCGCTCAAATCGAGAGCTGGGTGAACAGGAATGTAATGAAAAGTGTTTATTCCCGCATCATTCTTTCTGAATCACCAAATCTACATTAAAATAAAGGATCGCTGTTGCATCTTTATACATTCATCAGCGATAGTCACAAGGTAAAAATAGACAGAGGAACGAAAAGAGAACTAATTTGTAGGGAGTAAAGCAAGCTCGCCGTTTCCTGGTTCAACGGAAGCAGACATAATAGAACTTCAAGATATCCGATTGTCTCCTCTGCCGAGCATCAGGAACAGGTCAGGCCTGGTCAGCGGAAGCTCGACGCCTGGAGCTGGAAGAGAACACGATCCGGCCAAATTTCCCCCTAGTTTTCGCATATCCAGGGTCGCCGCCTACAATACCCACGGAAGGAACGCTGGCCTTAGATACAGAGGGCCCAAGCAGCACAGACCGAAGGTAAACGATCGCGAGCTTCGTTCATGGCTCAACTGAGCCATCATACTCCAACGGCCACAGATACAACGGGAAGGCACCTTTTCTAGCCGCGTCCCAACTTACCGATGCGCGGACTAACAAGGGACATCAACCACCTGTTACGATTATAGTTCTCGAAAAAATATTCGACACGTATTTTTTTTATCGGCAAACGTCCATATCTTGAGGGTGAAATCAGCCCTCAGAATTGGGGTGCAAACCACGTTTGCTCCAATATCTCGGAAACTATGCATTATAGAGAAAAATCTTTTAGACGAAAATTATGTATTTTTTTATTATAAATTCAGCCACGTAACCAAATTCAATGAAAAAATATTACTTTTTAGTATATTGTTTAAACAAATTAACGTATTACGAATGTGATTACGTGGCTGAAATTGTTATAAAAAATATATCATTTCCATCGAAAAGACTTTTCTCTATAGTGCATTGTTTCCGAAATATTGGGGCAAACGTGTTTTTCACCTCAACTTTGAGGGCTGATTTCACCCCTCAGATATGGAAGTTTGCTAAAAAAAAATACCTGCCGAATATTTTTTCGAAGACATTATAATCTCCATTAACCACATAAAAAACGGCTTGTAACAGCGAGGGGAAGCTGTTTGTAGCATGAATATTTATATAACAAATGTTCAGCCGCCATTATACAATTTTGCACTGTATTTCTCAATTTTTCATGAATTTTAGCATTATAAATATAACATTGGGCGGTTTAGAGAGGGGATGATATTTGTTGTATATCTGTGGTTGTTGGGGCGCTATTTTTTAGTTTTTTAGTCATTTTCGTTGAAGGGTTAGCCTCGTATGTTGGGTTAAAAAATGGATAGTCTTTGAAATTTTTTACAGAAAAGAATCTGACATTAAATCCTCGTGAGTGAAAATAAGCAAATGGAACCGTGATTGCAGGTATTGCACGCGATACGGAGAGGAGCGTCCGTGCTGCGAGTGTCGATGCCCAAAATCAAGGATGTGAATATTATCGACAAATATTCGAGAATCATATTTCCGGTCAGTTTTATGATCTTCAACGCCATCTACTGGGTATTCTACTTTCTCTGAATCCAATCATCAGACACGTCTCGCCATCTGTCGAGACGACAGAGGATAAAAAGGACCAATCGATAATCGAGAACACATGATGGATTTCAATGGATAATTGACTCGATTCGAAGTCGAGCGAAGCCTCGAAGCGCCGAGCCCGGATTTAATACGAGACGAAGCATCGAGTCGCGATTTAAATTGAAATCTGTCATTCTCGACCGACGGGAGCAGGTATCGAAAGTACTGAATCGAAAGCTGCCAATATTTATGGACGAGAAGATATTTTCGAGGTACATCGATTTAATCACGGGACATAACGATATTTTAGGAGATACGTTCCTAACCAATAGCTCGCCAATTCGAATGGTCACATCCGCCATGCGAATGTGTTAAATCCTTAAAGAATTTCCCAAGGCGAATACCTAGGAACGAAATTCTTTAAGAAATTGCTGAACACACCTTGACATTCAATTCGCAACTGGCAAACTCAACATTAATAGCGAATTCGGCGCCCTGCACCGGCATCGTTCTGGTGCTGCGGGTCTCCCGAATTCGCGATAAGATTTCTTTGGAAACATTAAATCGTCGATACCGAATATTCAATGGTGGATCACCGCGCAGGCGCGAGAATCGCGCGCTTGGTGGCCTCAAAGAGAAATGCAAAAGAAAACTGGATCCTCTTATTTTTAACATTCTTTTAATTAATAACAGATATGAAATATTAAAAATAATAAAGACAAATTCTGTTGTGTTCTATGATACTATTCTGATCGCGGTTAGCAATTTATTGCGTATTACGAACAAAAGAGCTGGTTCTATTATATTTTCATTTTTTTAAAAAAAAAAAAAAGAATATTATTATGAATAATTAGGGAGGTTCTCAAAGTCAGGTTGCTCTTAATGCCACCCAGTGCTGAATCCGTCGTTGTAAATACTGTCGTTGGTATCAATATTTGACGGGGTTTGAATATCAAATCGACGAAAGTTATTGGAATAAAAAAAGGGTAAAAATTTCGAACGAAAGCATTTAAACTATAGAGACATATATCATAACTAGAGTAGTTTTCGATTAACAAATTCTAACTACCATTACCGTAGCTGGCAAATAATGTTACTGTTACATTTCCACGTGGATTATCCCGCAAACTTTCGCCGTTAAACCGTTCCGTGTTGTTTTCTCTCGAAAGTGGCGCGAACAATTAAAAGCGCTACAAGACACGAGGATGAAGCTTTTCATTTGGTCGTCAACGTTTTATAACACCGTAATTTTGTAATGTATATACGTGCATGTGCAGGGTGTTAAAAAAGGGGTCAGAACTTATTAAATATAAAATTCTCATTATATTCCGTAGAAAATGATTTGGTCATTTTTGCGTTCCCATTCAAATATGTGCTTTAACTCTATCGAAGTCAACATTTTATTTATGTCAGATAAGTAAATGTGTTCATACGAGAGCATCTTAAACAAGAATTCAGATTTCGATGAGATTTTACAAGTTTGAAGGAGACTGCAATATTGTCTTTGGCTAAAGGAAGACTTTACATGTGAAACACTCTTTTCGATGATCGCTCGAACTGTTCGGAAAATGACGGAAACTTTTGAAGCAGTCAGCAGATTATCATAGCGATCATTAAGCGGATAAATGTTTTCTTCAATCCCCTTTCAATATTTTTGTAGGTGCACATTTAAATATAAACTTTTTGAACTCAATTCACTGGGGTGTTTCATTGCGAAAATATTTTCTAGCCTTTGCGAGAAATTATTAAACTTTTCTACGAACCAGCAGTACCTCATTAGAACCTAAATTTTTTAATTATTGTCATATCATTGTTAGCTCAAAAAATACTACGCCCCGCACACCCTTAAATCCTGAACCCTTTATTTTTTCACAACGCCCTTCGTAACGTAGCCGAGTGGTCGTAAATTGTTCGTTTAAATGATGTCGACAGTACGTGGAATTAATTTCAAATTAATTTCCTCGGCTCGCTGTGAAATATTCTATGAGACATTGGTAATGTACAATTCCGTTCCTTCGAATTAAAATGAACTGCTGCTGACTCGATAAATTATCATATACCATGTACAATGCAATATTTTCCAGCATAGAACGCGACTTTCGATTTATCGTAGCGGTAAGAGGAGAGACCGAAGCGAATTGAGACAGGATGTAAAACAGTATTTTCGGTATCGGTTAGACCGCGCTTAACAGGTCGTTCGAATGTTAATAATTAACGACAAAAAGTGAAGCGAAAGGGAGAAGATGCGTTTCGAGGAGTGCGAGAACGTGTGAGTGAGAGAGAGAGAGAGAGAGAGAGAGAGAGAGAGAGAGAGAGAGAGAGAGAGAGAGAGAGAGAGAGAGAGAGAGGAAGAATCGTCTTTTTCTAGGAAATATTTTTCTGAGAGAATCAAATGCGATCCGTACAGATGCGCGTCGTAACGTTAATTATTTTAATATAAATTGTAACTGTAATTTTAAGCCGATTAAATTTAGCGATTTAAAGAAATTCTTCGACTTTTCATTTCATTCGCTGAACTGCAATATAAACTAATACTATGCCAAAATTATGTGCACGATAAACAAACTGAATTTAGAGCCATTAGTTTTGAAAATTCAAATTATTTTTCGTAACGCCCCTTTTGTTTATCGGGGAGATTTTGAGGAATACGAATATATGGCATTTGTTAAAGAATGACTTTACTTGTCAATTAAGGTAAAAGTACCAATAACTGGACACGTCCTAATACCTGGACACCAATGACATTTATATTTTTACTAAGCTTCATAGAAAGTTTACAACAATATTGTTGGGAATATATGCTATTTTGCAACTTGATCTCTAATATAAAAAATTAAGAAAGTCCTAGATGTAAAGTTTAATATATAAAACAGTCTTTAAATATCGGAGGTGGGTGCACTTGAATTCTGCGTAGATTTCTTAAGTAATTCTTAAGACCAATACAGTTAGTTGTTAAGGTGATAATAATCGTTACATAACGTTTTTCTGAGAAGAAAACGTACGTACAGAATCTCAAGAAGTTTCTTGTGACATACAAAACAAAACATTGATCGGTTAATGTTGATTTTAATTAAAAATATACGTGTTTATGTACCGGTACATAATAATCTTGTCCTTTACACGCTGTCCCAATAACTGACCAGCCGTCCAGGTGGTAGGCCTGTCAGCATTTTGAACGCTTAAGGGATGTCCCAATACCTGACCGCAATGTCCAACCGGTAAGGTGTCTGGGTTTTCTCAAATTTTTGTATATCAAAAGTGTAAGTACAAGTATATTGTACATAAATTAACAATTTTTTTATTTCCAAGTCCTATTTTTAGTCAATATCATGCTACACTTTCAACATAACCTAAAATTGTATTTGCTTTCTCCGCGCGCAAACCATTCACACAAACAGTAGTGGCGCTCTCTGCGCCGTCTTTGCGCCATCTTCCCCATTGACCAGGTATTGGGACACCAAAAATGGGACGCTGGGACAAATCAGAATTCTATTGTCCATGTACTGGTACACATAGCTACTTGTGTTTTTACTCAATTTAATTAAAATTACGCACTGAAAACAAGTTTTTAGTAGCTCATTTGATAGAAAGAAGTAACATTTATCTGAATATTGACACTTTTGTTAAAAAGAACGTTTATTTTTACTCCATTTTTAAGCTATACTACTTTGATATCCTTAAGTGTCCAGTTATTGGTACTTTTACCTTAACCCTCGGATGAAAAAATTTTATTCCACACTTCTGACTTATTTCTGCCGATTTATTTTTAATTTTGCGTCCTTTCGGCAGCACCCGTTTTGCGCGTTTTGTCTAAAAAAATTTTGACGATATAAGTGCTGTTATTAAAACAGACTGCAAACTTTTCCCAGTACTTGTTTTGTAACTCGCTTTCAGCAGAATGCGCCTATGCACATTCTTAGAGGGCAGATTTAACAGCGGCCAACAGTGAACAGCTCAGGGTTTCAAACAAAACAAACAAATGATACAAATTTAGACACATATAAATAGATAAGGCGCGCGATTATATTTGTGGAGCAAAATATTATAATAGTAACGATAATAATAACGATGATGATGATGATGATAACGATAATAACGGTGAAGAATATTAATATTAATATTAATGATGATAATAAAGATAACTATTGCAAGAAATACTGTACGGTGACTTATCACGTGTAACGTCGAACGACATCGTTTGCTGTGTGTTTTTAGAAGAAGGGAACCGAACATCTGTATGATGATCTTCAGTAAGGATGAGAGAAATTTTTTAATTCATAATTAGCTAGAACCTGTGTTGCTTCGCACATTAGAGGGCACACTTCAGTAGCGTAATCTGTGTTTAATCTTGGGGGAGCCGAGTTGAACGACTAAAAATATTTTTAACGCAAATTCAATAAAACTCATTAGGTGATTGTAAAAGTTTATTTAAAGAATAAAATCGAGTTTTCGTTTCTCTCTACAAAGCTCTTGAATTACTTCAGTCGTGGTTACATGAATCTCCTTTTTCCTTTTTCTTCGGGGGGTGCTAGGCAGAGGTGGGCAAAATTGTTATTTAAATAAAATTTCGAATAACGAATGAAAGTTAGAGAAGTTATTCGAAAGTTTATTTAAATAAGAATCTTGCCCGTCTCTGGTGCCGGGGCTCCTTCTCTGGGTGCGCCACTGGTATACATATTAATCTTAATTGTAAATATGCAATGTTCCGCGAAACTGCTGTGCTTACAACTTGAGTTGCGTCGGAGTACTTATAAACCAACGATTCCTTTCAGCGAACTTCTTATTCTCCGCGACAAAGACACTTTGTAAATACATGTAAAGAAAGTACAGGGTACTCCCTTTCAAATTAGCCCGCGCACTCGCGGCGCGTTGGGTAGAGAGCAGGGGAGCCAAGCTTCCCTTTTACGAAAGTTGAAGCAGAGTTTGTAGCGCCTCCTACCTATTAGGTGCGTACTAAACTGTGAATGTGTGAATCGGGACGTATGTGTATGTGTATACGTGTAATGCACCGCTTACTTTATAACCTGTCCACGGATCGTCGCGCCAGCGACACGTATGTAGCAGATAGGAGGATAAACATTGAAATTGAATATTTCTTCTTTTCTTAGGAAAATAAAATATATTCAATTTCTTTGTACATCCATCTATCTGCTGCATACGCGTCACTGACGCGACGATCCATGGTCAGACGGCCTTAGAAAAGGTATACCAGGGAAAGTGAGGACGCCATTTGAAGGATTTCTGGTCATTCCAAAATTTAATCTTTTAAATTTTATTTTAGAAATGACAGGGGTCTCTTATGTGATGACTGATCCACGTGGGTTACACATCATCGTGTCTGCGCCAAACATTTACAAATGACGACGGTCGTCATGGTAACATTTCACCAACGTCGAAAGGTTGTGTGTCGTGCTCACTGATACACCTAGGTATGTGTGTGTGATGTACCTAGCGCCTCCTACCTATTTGGTGCTAACTAAACGGGAACTTCGGCCAAACAAAGACGGCTTGGTCCCCCTGGTAGAGAGGTTAGAAAGTGGAGTAAACACGTGCAAGGACAAATCTCCACAAGCCGAAAGATTATAGGAAGTAGAGACTGTAATTAGGGAAGGGACAGATCGAATAATTGGCATTTAATGTCGTTTCTCTTGTTACAGGTAAGCGTTGTAAATAATTGTAAATAGTTGTAAAATAAGAATATAAAGAATAAAAGCAAAGAACTCCTGTTACAGAGAGAAACCCAGTTTTGTGATTATTCCGGTCCTTGCCTAATCAATTGGAAGTTAGATAACATTATAAAACGACATTAACGTCAAGGCAAACAAGACTATGGATAAGTTGAGATTCGATTTTGCTGTGAAAGCCGCAGGGGATGGGAAAACCAACGTAATTGCCCTAACCTCTATTGGAACACAAGAGGACAGAAACGTCATAATGCCGGCAGAATATCAACCAATGAAATTACACACAATTCTTGAAAAAAACAAAAACTTACGATACAATAAAGAATACGTTAAAAAAAAGGCACCAGAAAAGAGGAGTATGGATAACTCTTACAGAAGATTTGAAACGAACTTATCTGGATGAAGAGGAGAATCTGATGTTTAATGAGTATTACTTACAGGGAGAGTATTTTGGGTGTCCGCCTCCGATCATTTTGATTTTTGGATATGTTATAGAGGACCGAAAAATAAGAAATACGTGTTTTTTTATTTTCCCCCGTTTTCATATTTGGGGGGTGAAAACTGCGTTCAAAGTTAGGGTTAAAAACTCATTTTTGTGGAATATCTCGAGAACTATTAGAGATAGGGGAATAGTGTCAATGGACGAATTTTGTGTCTTTGAATGCGAAATATGACTGACTCACCAGATTTTCAAAAAGTCCACAAAAATGATTTTTGACCCCTAACTTCGAACGCAGTTTTCACCCCCCAAATATGAAACGGGGAAAAATAAAAAAACACGTATTTCTTATTTTTCGGTCCTCTATAACATATCCAAAAATCAAAATGATCGGAGGCGGACACCTAAAATACTCTCCTTGTTGGAAGAAGTGGAGAAAGAGATACTTGAAAGAAAAGATACTGAGGTCACAGAAGACTCTATGACTAAATTATTAGAAAAACTCATAGGCCAACAGCAAAATCACGAACGTCAAAATTTGCAAAAGATCTCACAGAAATTCATACTAGAAAAATATCAAACAAAAAGTACTAATGCATATCAATGGATACAAGATTTTAAAAATGAATGTCATCGCTTTGAAATAATGAAAGATAGGAAAAAAATTGAAATTTTTAAACTATTCCTAGAGAAATCTTGTCTAGATTGGCACAGCAGCATGATGATAAAATTAACTATAGACTCAGAGTGGGAAAAGTGGAAAAAAAGTTTCATCGAAACTTATGCAAATAAAGGATGGAGCCAAATTAGATATGCAATGTCATTTAGATATCAGACAGGGCCACTGCTAGAATATGCAGTAAAGAAAGAAAAGCTTCTATTAGAGGTAAGGAAAACTATTAACACTGGTACATTGATAGACCTAATAGCTACAGGTTTACCAAATTTCATAGCAGACAGAATTGACAGAGAGTCATTACAAGAGATCGAAGACTTATTTAATGAGATAGGAAAACTAGAGCACATGATTGAAAAAAGAAAATTTGGAGAAAGGAAAATGATAACCAAGATAGAAAATAAGGCCACAAAAACACCATGTAAAATTTGTGAGAAAAATAACAAAGGTGCACGGTACCACCCCGAAGCATTATGTTGGTTTAAACCAAGGAAGAATGAAGAAAAAAAAGATGAAAAAATAGAATTTGTAAACAATTCGGAATTAGAAAACGTATTGATAAAAGAAAATCCAAGAAACTAGATTTAACACCATTGATTAGAGTAAAGGTATTACTCAATGATACTCTGGAAGTGAATGGCATTTACGACTCCGGTTCAAATGTATCTTTGATAAACTCAAGATCGTTGAAAATAAAAAAAATCAACAAATAAGCAATACTGGTAATACGAGTTTAAAAACAATCAATGGTGTCAGAAAAGCGGATGGATTAATAACTGTAAAAACAAAAATCTTTAATGTAGAAAATATGATGGATGTTTTTGTTATAAACAGTGAACATTTTAATTACGAATTCCTGATTGGTTTGGATTGCATAAAAAAATTTAAATTATGCCAAAATGAGAAATTAGAAATAGGACAAAGAGTAATTCCAGATTTAATCGAGGAAGACTCAATAAATAAACACAAAAAGGTTAGGAAAACTCCCAGTCTGAATGGAGAAGAAATAGAGAAAAACTATGATGATAAAGAGAAAAAGAACTTGAAAGAAGAAAAGACGAAGTTAGAAAATAAGGAAGGAAGATATGAAATTGAAGAAAAAGAGGAAAACTATATGATAAATTTTAATGAACACATAGATGGAAAGAATTTTGAAACAGTTACAAATCACCTAGAACATGAAAAGAAAAATGACATTGATAAACTTATAGAAAAATATAGAGCAATATTTGCGAAAGATAAATATGATATAGGAACAGTGAAGAATTATGAAGCTTACATAGACTTGCAAGTGGAAAAATATCCTAGTAAAAGACCGTACAGATGCACGATTGAAGACTGGAAAGAAATTGAACAACAAATTGCTCAATTGCTAAAAAAAAATTAATTGAAGAATCGTACAGTCCATTCGGCGCTCCGGTAACCCTTGCATACAAACAAGAGGGGAATAAAAAAGAAAAAAAAGTTATGCATGGATTTTCGGGATCTAAATAAAATAGTGGTGCCTCAATCACAGCCGTTCCCTTTGATCGAAGATCTTATGGAGAAAACAAGAGATTGTAAATACTTTTCTACGTTAGACATAATCTCAGCTTTCTGGGCAATACCTATGAAAATTGAAGATAAAACGAAAACAGCATTTGTGATACAGGAGAGTCATTTTCAATGGACGTACCTACCGTTTGGGCGGAAAACCTCGCCAGCGATCTTCCAAAGGATTTTGAGTAACATTATAAGAAAACACAAACTCTCGAGCTTCGTAGTAAACTACATCGATGACATACTAGTCTTTTCAGAAACATTTGCTGAACATATTAAACACTTAACACAGTTATTGGAAGCAATAATGAGTGAAGGCTTGAGATTAAAGTTTTCAAAATGTGTTTTTGCAAGGAATTGAGTAAAGTATTTAGGTCATATAATACAAAACAATTCAATACGCCCATTGAAAGATAATCTAGTATCAATAAGAAATTTCCCTACACCAGAAACAAAAAAAAAAATGTTAGACAATTCTTGGGAAAGATAAACTTTTACAATAAATATGTAAAAGAGAATGCAATCATTTTAGATCCACTACACAATCTGCTAAGGAAAAATCAACAGTTTATGTGGACGGAGGATTGTCAAGCATCATTCGATAGAATAAAACATCTTCTTTGTCGTCAACCAATTTTAGGGATATTCGACCAAAAGTTGCCAATAAACATATACACGGATGCTAGTTTGAAAGGAATAGGAGCGATTTTAAAACAACCACAAATGAATGGAGAAGAAAAACCGATTGCATATTTTTCAAAAAAATTGAACGACGCCCAAAAAAAAGCCATTTATTTAGAATGCTTGGCTATAAAGGAAGCTGTAAAATACTGGCAACATCGGCTCATAGGACAAAGATTTACGGTTTTTTCGGACCACAAGCCGTTAGAAAACATGAACATAAAGTGTAGGACTGACGAAGAATTGGGTGATTTGACATATTATTTGTCCCAATACAACTTCAATATAAAATACGCTCTAGGTAAATATAACCTAGAAGCAGACTGTCTAAGTAGAACTCCGGTTCTAGAACCAAATGAAAACGAAGATGAACAACTAAAGATTGTAAACCTCATAAAATCAAGAGAGATTATTAGCGACCAAGGAAAGAACGAAGATTTGCAAATTGAAAGAAAAAAAATGATACACAAAAATGGAATATACTATAAAAAGATAAGAAAAAAAGAAAAGATTGTACTATCAGAAAAACTTAGTGCAGAATTCATAAAAAAAATTCATCAACACTACTGCCACATAGGTATAGAACAAATGAAAAACAAAATTAGTCCTTTTTACACGAGTAAAAACCTACTGCTAAACATAAAAGAAACATGTAAAAATTGCACAATATGCAAAAAAAATAATTGTAGAGGTCAAGATAAATATGGCCTAATGTCTCATTTAGGACCGGCTGAACGACCGTTCGAAATTATATCAATAGATACAATTGGAGGATTTGGAGGATCGAGATCGACAAAAAGATATTTACACTTAATGGTGGATCATTTTACAAGATACGCCTGGATATTGACGTCAAACACCCAGAACGCCAATGATTTTATAAAATTGGTAAAAAAAATTACAAAGGACAAAAATATTGGTATGGTACTAACAGGCCAATATCCAGGAATAAATTCGAAAGAATTTAAGAACTTTCTAGAAGAAAAAAAAATACCATTGATCTTCACAGCAGTAAATTCACCTTTCTCCAACGGACTCAACGAAAGGCTAAACCAGACATTGCTAAACAAAATAAGATGCACAATAAACGAAAAAGAAAAAAAAGTTGCATGGACGACGATTGCCACAGAATGCACAAAAAGATACAATGAAGCAGAACATACAGTCACAGGTTTTACACCAAAATACTTGCTGGAAGGTGAGAACACTACAATTTTACCAAAAGAATTGAAACAGGAAGAAACACAAAGCGACTTACAGGAAGACAGAAAACGCGCTCTCCAGAGGACAAAACAATCTCGCAACTACAACAAGAAGATATTCGATAAAGGCAGAAAACAATGGGAATTCAAGGTTGGAGACACGTTTTTTGTAGAAAATGGTAACAGACTGAACAGGAAAAAGTTAGATGAATTAAAGACCGGTCCCCACAAAATCTTAAAGAAAATATCAAATTCTATATATGTAATAGATACTGGACACAAAAAAACAGAGTCAAACATGATTCACATAACAAAACTAACACCAACTCCCATTACACCGAACGAATGAGCGGAAAAATACACTAGTCTTCTGTTCCTGTAGAGAAAATTTTTACAAAATTTTGTCCCCAAGCGGGCAGATGTAAAGAAAGTACAGGGTACTCCCTTTCAAATTAGCCCGCGCACTCACGGCGCGTTGGGTACAGAGGTTAGAAAGAGGAGTAAACACGTGCAAGGACAAATCTCCACAAGCCGAAAGATTATAGGAAGTAGAGACTGTAATTAGGAAAGGGACAGATCGAATAATTGGCATTTAATGTCGTTTCTCTTGTTACAGGTAAGCGTTGTAAATAATTGTAAATAGTTGTAAAATAAGAATATAAAGAATAAAAGCAAAAAACTCTTGTTACAGAGAGAAACCCAGTTTTGTGATTATTCCGGCCCTTGCCTAATCAATTGGAAGTTAGATAACATTATATACAATTACGAATTTCTACGAACAACCCACCGTTATCCTGTAGTTTCCCTTCGCTTCGTGGTCGCCCCGCGCGTAGAGCGGTTGCCTCGCGTGTTAAGCTGAAGATGACTAATGGCTTGGATCACGGAAACGAGATTCTTCGTGCATTCCAACACGCGCTGTTTATAATGTAGCCTCAGTGTGTACTCGATATTTTATTCCACGTCGAAACTACAAAGCGATTCGTGGGAAACGTTTCCCCAAATTCCACTTATCACGGGGCCGTCCCAGGCAATAAATTACAGCGCGATGTGCCATTTTTCCCGAAACTTCGAAGCCCGGTAACTCGTCTTAAAGTTCCGACCATTGCGCGTGCCCGTCTTGAAACTGTAGTTCCCCAAGCAGCGAACGTTGCTGCCGTTAGACTCCGTGTCGTGTCGCAAAAATTCGCCAACATTCGCGTTGGAAATGTGCCGATTCCAACGAAATAGAACACACGCTCGCCTCAGTTGGCGCAGCGATCATGTCGCGAGAGGTAGTTCCGCGGCTGCACCTCTACCTATTGCCGTTCCTCCTCTTCTTCCTTCGCAGTAAGTGCCATTTTCCTTTTTTACACGCACAGCTGTGCCCCCGTTAACTTAGGGAAAAACAAAAGGGAAAGAGAATTGAGGGGAAAAGGGTTCTCAGTAGCGAGCTCCCACGTGCTGCCCGGCGATTGCTTGGAGTTCGACGTGAACGAGCTGGAGGATTATTTGTCGGAGCTGGATCTGGAGAACGTGCCAACGATCGGCATGATGGTCGGCCAGTTCCAGTGCCCGGTGACGACGTTGCCCTTCGGCGCCCTTCGCTCCGACTGGGCCAGGCTGCTGCTGCTGCACAGAGCGCAACCGGAGGGATCGATTCTAAGGGAGAAGCTGGCTCGGCTCTTCAGGGTCCTAGCGATCGCTTACTTCCAGATGGAAGAGCGTTTCGACGCTACGAGAAGCATGCCTGCGACTACCAGCAGGTGGGTACGAGAAAATGTAATCCTTGGATAAGCAACCCTCCCTTTTCCACCACCCCCAAGTCGCTCTTTTCATCGCGCCTTACTCCTTCACTTGTTTCGGCAGTGCGAACGCTTTGTCTACCTACGGAAGCACCGGCGCAGTCAGCTCCGAAGGAAGAACCGAGGAAGCGGAGGAACTCCGCAGCTCGGCAACCGATTCGAGGGAAACAAACGAAATCTCGGAAAGTTTTATCCCGAGTGCCGCTCGCGGAGAATCTATTGACGCGGCCGAAATTCAATCAACCACCTTTACGAGCTGGAATATCACCGGAGGAGACGGCGACGCGTCTGATGGAATGCTCAATGATGTTTCATCAACCACCGCCGTGTCTTCACCTGTTGGCGGGAGGATCGATACTGCTGGAACGGTGGAACCATTTGTAACCGCTTCTTCAGGGGCTATCACTTTCTCGAGTGTCAGCGCCGGGACGGGGAGGTCTACAGAAACATCGGATAATTATCTGGACAACGGCGCAGTCGATGGAGGGTCTTTACAAACGGATGAACCCGCTGCGCCGCGAACAGAGGAAGAAATAAACGGCGACCGAGGAATCAATTTCCAAGAGGAAGTGCAATCGACCACTGTGGATTCGATAGGAGATCGAAGTACAGAGAATGATTTTATCTTGGGAAGCAGCGGTAGTCGTTTTATGGAAGGAAGTACAGCGGATCGTTTTGTGGAGGGGAAGTTAGCGAGCGAAGTTGTTGCCCAGGAGGATGGAATCGATGACTTCGATGAGGCAGTTGAGCTTGTTAAAACTTCTTCGATTGTAATGTCTTCTTCAGCCCCTGATACTTCGCGGTTGACATCCGCCGAGTACCAGGCGTCAACGACGGAAGGCGTTGAAGAGGAAAAGACGAAGGGATCAACTCTGACGACCACTGCTTTTGTAGAAAAGGGTATTAAGAAAACGGTTGGCAGAGGCGACTCCCCTATATTAGACGATTCTATCGACGCGCAGGATGAAGAGGAGAATATGGTTGCTGAAGAAGGAGAATCAAAGTTCACCACGGTATTTCGCGAACCCGCTGGTACTGGCTTCCCGGAATTTGCAAATACAAGTAGCGCTGAGATCCCTGAAGTAAAAATCGCGACGGAGAGTAGTCGCGAAATTTCTGAGAACCACGTCGCTGGGTCGGCCGAAACTTTTAGTCCGAATCATCGGGCAAACATCTTCCAAGTTTCCAAGCAGACTCCCTGGAGCTTGCCCACCTCCACTATCTACCCTAATAAAATAGGGAAAGCTTCGATCTCGAGGAAACCCCCGTTGGACAATGAATTTTGGAAATACACGGTGACCTCGCGAAGCGTTACTCCGGCTGTTGCTACTTCAACATCGACTTGGAAGCTCCCGGATCGACCGAAGGTGAGAAATGGGCTAACGAGGGGGCCAGCAAAGTCGAAGAAGCGCGGAAGTTTGAACACCAACGTGGAGAAGAATTTCAGGTGGTTTTATAACTTCGGGCGAGAGGATAAGGAACATGCCAGGTAAAATGGTCATGTTTCACATTCGCACTTACGATCGATGAGATGTGTTTACGTGTATTCACTCTATCTTTCAATGATTCCAGAGGCGGCAGTCAAGGGATCCACATCGAGTGCGACGGGCAGGGCTACGGAAACTAAACGTCCCACCTGCAATATTCCATAACCCAGACCTAGGGCGCGCACCGACAGCCGTCGTGGGGTCGGTGTAATCGTAACGGGTGACATGGAGAGAATTCCGTGGACGAATCGAATCGGTGGCAATAAAGTCGTTCGAATTTCATCTCCCGCCGACTCTTTCCCTCCCTCGTTACACCCGATGACCACTTGCCGATTCTTATCAGCGATACCGCTGGGCCAGTCCATAAATTCATGAGCCGGGGCACACCGCCGACTGATATTTACGAGCTCTGCACCTGGCTAACGCGATTCGTCGTGCTTTTACGGGCCGTCGTAAACGAATCCTCTTATTATCCCTGATCCTTTATACGGCCGCGTCTCGTGCCCTTTTTACCCGCCTCCCTGCTGCGCCCGATTCAGCCCGGGTGAATGCAATTTACCGCGGCCAACAATCGACGAACGGTATCGTATTTCCGGGGGCGCGATTACAATCCGGAATCGTTTAAAATTACACGGGGGGAGGAAAAAGATACGGGCCGGCGTTCAAATATTTTCGTTATTCCCCGGGAATCGAAGGGTGGCGGCGGGCGGGGGCGGGCCGGGGGGGGTGGATGGCGAAATTGGCCGTGTCGAGTTGATAATTGGGTTTACGCGGAACTATCGATGTGATTCGATGGTTTAATAACGATCTTTTCGAATAGCAGGCACGATCAGTTTAATTTGCAACGGCAGCGTATTGGCGCCGGCTAATAGCGCGAATCGGTGCAACGGAAATAAACAGGCGCGGATTTGCTTCTCCCCTGGGAAGCCCGGTAAAAAGTGATAACTCTCTCCGCGGCATCTTGCGAATCCGCCGTTCCATTGTAGTGGAATTAATCCTGCCGGTATCCGTGGACGAGATTCTCGTCTACAGCTCCCCTGTGAAGGGGGACGATTAAAGTCGGCCGATTATCCGTAACCGCGTTCCCCCGGTGTTATCGAGCCGTGTCGGCGGCGAGGGGTGGCTTCTTAGCAGAGCGGGGCAACAAAGCGCGGCACATTTATTAGAGTCAACAATTTCGCCGGCTGCGGAACGGATTAGCGGTACATCGCTCCTCGTAAGGAAACAAATTACCCGCTTCACCGAGACACGAGTACAACGGCTTTCCCGCTTTCCCTCTGCACCTGGCTTTCACAATTTCTCACGCCCCTTCCGAGAAAGAGTAGCACCACTCCGCACTCCGTCTTCGCAATTTACGCCATCCCCCCCCCCCCCTGTGGCGAGTTCCTTTCAGAACTCCATTATCAAAGGATCAGGATGGTTGCTCGATCGACATGCTAAATAAACTAATTTATGCGTCCACGCCTGTCGCGCGGCGCTAACTTTTCGCGTTGCCGTTACCTGCGGACCGCAACAGATCTGCATAGATATAAGATATAAGCGTCCCCCGAGGCTCGAGGCTTCTCTTTAGGACGGGATTAGCGACCCCGGGGTGCCTGAGCTTGTTCACTGCCGCCGCGCGAGACGATCGACCGAGAGCAATCTTCGCGAGCTGGTTGCGAGTTTCAAGAGGGCAAGGTGGTTGGTCCCACGAACGCTCAGCTTGTCTCCGGGTCCGTTCACCGAGCATTCCGGATTCTGCAGCTCCTTATCTTGCCAGCGCTTCGATCAATTACAGCAGGTTAATGCAGTTCACGTGGTATTCGCGAAGCCTCCTCGACGCTGCCGAACGATGCAAGTTACAGAAGGGGACGCGTCGCGCCGTTTCCTTTCGAACGCGCGAGCAAGTAACGTGGATTGAAGCCCAGCGGGTTTCAGGGACGCTGAGGGGCAGACCCGAGGCGGAGGATAGACGAATAGAGGGCGATCAATCGCGGGGCAAAAGGCAGAACTGCTGAGAAGGGCCGGGCGGGAGGGAATTCGCCCTCGTTACTTATCATTTCTTCGCGATTACCCTGGCGCTCGGATTAGTCGTACATTGTTTCGCGCGCGAGGAAACAAATTAGCTGGCTCGGCCGGGAGCGCGGCATCGAGAGGTAGGGCTCGTTCTCCACGACCTTCGTGTCGGGAATACGGGAATAAGGGGATACAGGAGTGTACCTGGGGCGGAACGTTCACCCGGCTCTGACCGTTCGTCAGGATTACTTTAGCTTCTCGAGCTGCTTCAGAAAAGGCTTCGGCGGGGCTAGTACCTACCCACCACCGGCAGCAAGCTCACGGAAATCATTTAACTGGGCTAGGGCAGAGGAGGAGGGTTGCGCAGGTTGGCAGGGAGCGGGCGTGGAGACGCTCGGTAATTATTTTACCAGCGAAAGCGAAGGGATGAGGGAATGCAACTGGCCCCCTCTCGTCTTTCCCACCCATACCCCCGATCCCGCCGGCGGCTTGATGCTAATTCTTACTAATTGGTTGCATTACTCTCGTTTCATTCACCTGCCGCGGTTGCTTCCTTTCCTCCGGAACGCCCGTCTCGATTATTCGCCATTCTTTGTCTCCTCTCGTTCCCGCCGGGGCCCGCGGGCTCCGTTCCATTAACCACTCGCCCGATCAATCGGGAATACACCCGCGCGATTTAATCGCCGATTCGTTTGTTCGCTTGGAAATCCTCGATCTCTCCGCTCCGATTTCTCTCTCCGGTTCGGTTAGACCTGGTCCAGGGTAACCCGGACGTCCGGATCCTCCGATTCGAAGTCTAACCATGCCCGCCGCCAATTTGTGGACTCGTGCGGGTTCTTCCTCGGTGCGGACGTGGGACAGAAACAGTCGGCAGGGATTTATTTCTCTCGGCGAATAAGAATAAGCTACCCGCGGCCCATTACGCCGCGCTATAATGTTATCCCTTGTGCCTTTTATTTTTTTCGCGGCGATGGAGAAGGGGGAATTGGGCGGGGAGGATCTTCTTCGCCCTTTCCTCGCTGGCAACGACTAATGCGCCAGACGATGAATGTAAAATCCGCATTAATTCGATCCTTGGATGGTGGAAGCAGAGGAATGGCACTGCTCGAGGTGCTCCGCGGCGGCGGCAGGACCGTAAGATGGGTCGCGCATGGTGGCACCGCTCTTCGCGAGCCACTCGGTTGTTGCAGCAACAGAGGAGCTTGAATTATAGCGGAATAAAGTAACGTCCCGCCTTATGCCGCCCCTGCGGTGGGGGACAGGAAACGTTATAAATAGGAGGCTGCTCTTTGTCCCCGGCAACATGCTCCGTAACAATAAAAATCTCTCGCCAGCCCCGAGGATCTCGTGGACCACGTGCACTCGCTGCTATGGCATGTGGCCAGTTCGAGGGTTCAACGCCCTTCTACCCACTTTCTCGCTTCGAATTCTTCGGGGATGGTAGGGGAGGGGTCTACTCGGAATTATTGAAAGTCGTAATCACCATAAATTAAGGGTTGACGGGTGGTCGTTGAACGTCCCGTAAATTTCTAAGGAATCTTCGGCGGGAACATGGGGACCTTGCAGCCAGATGGGTGCAGCTCCATCTTTACAAACTTCAAGTAAATTAGAAAAAACTGTTTATAAAATTATTGCTTCGACTTAACATTAAAAAGAGAACACTAATTTGAAACCTAGTAATTACTCAGTTTATAAGTTTTTATTTCTATTTTTGACAGATTTTTCAAATCTGGAGCATTCGAATTGCGCGAAACAGTAATGGGTGCAGATTCAAAGTTCGCGATAAATCGCAATAGATGTAGAATTATTTTACATATAGTACACGTCTTAACAATAAAAAATGGCCAAAATGGAGCTGATCCCCTCTTGCCGCGAGGTCCTCAATTGGAGGGATTGGACGGCGGGGGGGGGGGGGTTGGTATCTTCGCGTAGCAGAAGGTTTTCGGAGCAGGCATCTATATAGCGACGAGGGACGGGAGTGCGTGAGATAGCGTCGGATTGTCGGATGCCCTTCGCGAGGGTGTAATCATCTTTGCTGGGTGCCGTCCGCGGGAATCCATTCTCGTCACGTCGAGACAAACGGGCGCAGTTGACTCTCCATCTAAATCTCCTTTCTCCCCGCCTTGCCCTTTCCCCCTTCGCTCGCACGGATAAGAAATGAAATTAAAATTCTCGAGGAGACTGAAACGTCACGTTCCGTGTCGACCGTCTCGTCTCGTTCCACGGGGGGCGTCGCGTTCGATCGCCTCGGAGCGTCCGGCGGATAAAGGGGGAGGAGATCGAGGTCTGGATCCCGTGGATCGCTCGATTCACGGGCGTCGCGACGCTCCGACGGAACTTGTAGGAAAACTGGGGAGCCCCGAGGGAACAGGATATCGTGGGATCGGGGAAGGCTTAGTACCTTGCTACTTTCCTCGAAATACGTTGGACTCTCTGGGGTCGGGTGTAAGAGAAACACAGTTACTCGACGAAAGTACAAGTGTATAGTCGGAGTAACGTACTACGTTCCGTTACATATGTGGGATCAGGAATCCACATAAAAGGGAATCCGGAATAAGAGACCTCGGAGGGTCGGCTTTGGCGACGTTGGTAAGGCGGCTGGCCAGCAGCGCGGGGGATCCGAAGATCGTGGGTTTCGGGTCCCATCGCCCGGGGCCATTTTTTTTCCGTGGCCCCGGAACATGTAGGAATAACGAAACCTATTATTCCTACACATATTGGAAATTGGGTGCCTTATCAGTTTTATTATTATTATTATCGGCGGGAAACCCTGTAGAAAACGGACAAATGAAACAATAATAAAAGGAGAATTATTATTATTATTATTATTATTATTATTATTATTATTATTATTATCAACGGGGAAAGCCCCTTTAGAAACATAATATAACATGTAAATACAAAAAAAGAACTCAGACTGCATGTTACATAAATAGTTCGCTGAGATGAAGGTGACAAATTATGTAAAAAGTAGGCTGAACAGTTGATACCGAAACGAGTCCAGCGATGAGGAGAACAGATCAATGTCCGCGATGTAGTGATTTACCTCACCCATGGCACGGTTAATGGGGTCAATGGTATAATGAACGTAGTCTGGAACCATCGACACAAAGAGGGGTCTCGGACGCAATGACCGTTCTGGGGCATTAAAACGTATCGATGCTACGAGCTCATGACAGTTTATCTGACCGTGGATAACTTTATACAAAAACAACAAGTCGGCACAAACACGACGGTCACTAAGGGTAGAGAGCCTAGTTTTGTGCATGGCAGGACCATAGTCATGGTCGTAAAACCGCATGGGGCTACCAGTCGCCCTCAGGGCCAGCCTAAGGAACTTATGCTGGACCCTTTCAATTAAGTTTACATATTGCTTGTGTCTAGGGCTCCAGATTACCGACGCGTATTCAACCTGCGGTCTGACTAATGCAACGTATAGTAACTTCAATGATTTCATCTGCCTAAAGTGCTTTGCAAAACGAGCAATAAACCCTAGGGTTTTCATCGCCTTACAAGTAATATTCTGGCAATGAGTACGAAAATCTAACCTTGACGTGAACGTGACTCCTAGGTCGCACACTTTGTCCACCTCAATCAACGAGGTATCGCATAATCTATACGTCGATAAAATGACACTACTTGCTCTATGAGTTCGCAAAACGACACATTTAGCCGTATTTAAATGCATCTTATTGACGGTACACCACTTCTCGAACCTCTCGAGATCGACCTGCAATAATGCAGAGTCAAGACCACTACGAATTGTACGGAATATCTTTAGATCATCAGCATAAATCAGGAATGAACAGCTCCTGAATACGTCCTTCAGGTCATTTATAAAAAGTACGAATAGACCAAGGTGCGATCCCTGAGGGACACCCGAGTACACCTTAATCGGAGCTGACAACTGGTCGTGCACCTTAACAATCTGCACATGATCCACCAAGTAGCTGCGGATCCATGACAGGAGCGACCCACTAATACCGATAGACTCCAGTTTCTGCAGCAATAGATAAGAATTATACAGAATTATACAGTCTGTGGAACTTATACACAAAACGCACCTACGCAGGTGACAGTCGAACGGCAAATCGAGTGTGCGATAGATTTTAGAATGTATCGAGAGATACAGAGAACATATCAGTGTCAGTGAGGCTTCGATTACTCATGGCTGTATTGATGGGATCGGCCGTGTAATGGTGGGTAAGCCGGTCTTCTAAATGCTTTCTCGCGAGAAGGGTGGCGCGAACGAAGTAGTCTCTCTACCGTCGCTGAAAGAAAGGTCAGTGGGCCTCTTCCCCTGGAAGAAGACTAAGCCACGTGGTGGGCGAGGACGTGGACGGGAGTAAGATGGTGGCTGGTTAATTGGAATCGCCGTCAAAGTTCCTCCGAACTCCGTCAGCCTCGAAAGCATCGATGAAATTGCAGCAGCAATTCGCGGCGCTCCGACCGGTTTCCTCTTCAGCTGGGAGATAGTGCTCGGGGTCCCTTGCTGCTCTCTGTCCTCGTCCTCACCGAGAGCGACGAGGGAGCGAGATGCTCAATCTCAGTGACGGTGCTCTTGCCTCGAAGACGCTTCCGCCTTCGACGGGAACACGGTGATTCCCTTTGACTCTTAAAGACGGCGCGATGTGTAAGTAATTGTTACTCCATCGCGGGGGTTGATTATAGTAATTTTCTCCAGCTCCCCCGACCCGCCTACTTTTCTCGCCCCCTCCGCCCTCTCATTTACCCTCTGTCGCGCGAGACCTCTCCCTTTGTCCCTCGACGACCCGGCTCCGTCACAGAAATTAGTTTCGGCCTTGTATCGCGCACCGCGGGATTTATTCCATCAAAACGTGCCCGCGAATCTCCTTTGAATTCCGTTTCTTCCATCCACCGCGGCTAATTAATCGCCGCTCCCACCGCCTCGAAGAATGCCTCGCGTGGAAAGTTGGCGCGCGATTCCAAGTACGCCGGGAATGTCCCAGCGATTAATTGCCCCCCCACACGATTTTTATCCAACCGCGAGAAGGCGAGGGGCGGAGGAATATGTAGGAGGATATGACGGTAAAACAAACGGAATTCCGGTTGCCCCTCGTTCGTCACGATGAGTTCTTGCCGGTTTTTCTCGCGTTGTCCTACGGCGATGGTTTTATCCCGTTCGTAAGTTACGCGCCCGTTTCTTCTGCGCTTCGAAACTCGCCGTCGCTCGTTAATACGTCCGCGCTGCCCACCTTTGACCATAAATCCGTCCCGGCATGATATTTTCTATCCTGTAAAGGATGGCTTTCATCGAGCCGGAGCGTTCTCCGCGGATCTCGCTGCAACACCACCCCGTGCCCGTTAATTTCTTCCTCGCACGCGACACGCTCCGGCCAGCGGGACTCTCGATTCTTCCGAAATGCTCTCGGCACACCCGCCGAACAGCCAGGCGAGCATCCCGCCACGGTAGAGAAATTTCCAGCGCTAATTCATCGTAAAGCAGTTCTCGGTTCGGCGCACACAACCCACTTAACGCGGTAACGCGGCAGTTGGGCCGCGCCGCGAGCGTCGAGCGTGGGGCGCATCGTCGGCCTTCCCATCTTCGACGTTAGGAAGTTGCAACTATTCGGGACGCTCCGTCCCTCGTTTGCATGCCGATACGTGGCACCGCACCAAGAGCCGAGCCAGCCCCGGGATCCACGGGGCCCCAACGCGAAAGTTCGGCCGCGCCGCTTCGCGGGTACAAACTCCTATTCGGCGGAGCCGCGTGCAGGTACGCTCCCCGAATGGCAACCGCCGCGACGTGGTCCTATCCGGGATGGTGCCTCGCAATTTCGCGCGATTACCGCAGGGCTCTCCCAACTTGCCAGGGACCATTGCCGCTATTAGCCTTCGTAGTTCTTAGATCGATGGCTGGACGAGTTGATGAACGATTAACCGTGGGACTATTTGGTTACCTTTCACATTCAGAATGCTTCTTTAGCCTGTAGGAAACGGGAGGATTAATGGCAGAGGGGAAAGATTTGTAGCGATACTTCCTACTTCTCCGCAAGAGCGTCACCAATACAAATGTACCGTTATTGCTGTAGGTGTTCCCCTGCTACTACGCGTAGAGATTATCCACCAGTCCACTAGCAGGCCCAGGACGAAACGCAACCATTCTTCAACCTTCGCCAAAGACTCGAGCGTGAATGTGTCGACGCGACGAGGATCGCGTTCAACCGCGGGTGGTTCATCTTAATCATCGATTCGTCACTCGCCATTGCCCCTCGAGAAGCAATCGCCTGTAAGCATTCGCTCTGATAGACGATACAACGCCTGCACTGATCAGCACCCACGAAAACTGGCCCGGAATTCCACAGAGAAACGGACCGAGCGCGCTGCTCTGACCATATACCCGGCTATACCACTTGCGCTGGTAGAAGGTCCCCGGGAGAGGGTCCAGGAGGGGTGAAGTTAAGGCTGGCTCGGACACGAGGGTAGACCGAATTGATACGTTCCCGCTGACGTGGACGCTCCGACCCGCAGCCCCCGTTTCCCGATAACAACCCTTAAATCATTTCTGGAACGTGGGATCGGTTCGCTGCGTCGCGCCGTGTCATTTCGAATCACCGGTTTCCTCCGCTCGGCTCCAGCTAGGGGTGGAAGCTCGTGCAGGCGATACTGTCTTTCGGTGGTCGATCGCTGACCGCTCGTGAGAAATGGAGGAGCCTGTTCTGCAATAACCAACGGTCGCTCTTATCCTCGAATCTCAGCGTGAAAATATCAGGCGGAATGCTTGAAAGGAAGGCGCGGTGGATTTAGGGGGTGGAAGCTCGCTGCATCGGAAGCATACGATCCTGCAGGAGTGGTCGAGGTGACGGAGCAGGCGGGCTGGTAACAGCGGAGTAGGATCAGCTACTCTTCCAGGAAGGGGTGCGTTGGTCCGTGAACTCGCCGATAACGCAGAATTATAGTCCTCGGCACCGGCGGAGCCACCCCCTTTTCGAGCCAACCGCGCGCGACTCCCTACAAAACGCCTATCACCGCGCGTACCGAGGCGTGAGCAGCCGACCCGGCGCGGCGCGACGCCACGCTTCGCACGCATGTATCATCCCCCGGTTGCTTATACCTTCGCTTTTGTCCGAACGCTTCGCTGGACCGTGGATTACGGTCCTCTTTTTATCGAGCAGCAGAAGTTTTGCGAGCAGAAGGGGGTTGAAAGGGCGAGGAAAGAGATTGATAGCGGACAGGTGCATTTGTCTCGGGGCAAAGTAGAGGGATGAAGCTAGGGAACCTAACAGTGCTGCCAGATTGGGCGCTTTCGAGAGTCAATTTGCGCTTAATTTTTTGCAAAAACCGCGAACCGCAATTTGAGCGATTACTAAAAAATAAATTTATTTCATTTTTTATTCTCCCTTTCTTCATCGTTTGCATATTATCAGCAGCTTTCCAAAATAAAATCGTAAAAATCACTTGCTTTTATTGTCCTTACACGAGAATCCCCCCCTTAACCGGTTAACTGGCACGGTCATTTTCATTATTCGGGCCCAAACTGGTACCATCGAATAATTAAGTGAATCACACAAAATTTGGTATACAGGGGTTTTTTGAGTCGCTGAACCGATTCCGGGGGTACATTTTTTCATCTGACACCCCCAACCCCTAAAAAAATAGAATTTAGGGGTGAGTTTGTCAATTCTTTACTAAACCCTTTTTTATTTGTGAAGTTTTCTTGTCTATAATTCGATTGCAGCAGTTACTTTTTTCAATGCTACCCCCAACCCCTGAAAAATAAGGGTTTAGGGGTTTAATTTTTTATTTTTTTTATTTTCTACGAAAAAGTTTCGAATAATTTTATACCTGAATTCTTCATCCATAAATTCCACCGCAAGTGCTTTTTTTTTTTATCTGCAAGTTTCGGCTTAGTACTAAAAGTCACCGCTAGGTGGCAAACAGCCACTAACATATCTCTCGCATGTAAAAATGGTCAGGAAAGTATATAAGTAGGGATCCACTGCAGATAAATTTTGTTTTTTTTACATCTACACAATTTTGAAAAAAAAAAAATGCGAGGGTAGACTCTGGGGTCGTGAAATTTTCACCAGCTAACTACGGGAGTAAGAGTTTACTTATGAAATAGAATACAGTACGAATAATTTATACAAATCCCAACAATTCGCTAGTCATTTTGGTTCGGCCATTTTGAGTCTGCCATATTGAATTTTTCAATTCCAATGCCAAATTCAGATTCAGCGGCCCCAAAAACCCCTATATACAATTTTTCTATATCCCGATAGTATTTTAATGTTTGTCAGCCAATTTGGTTCGGCCATTTTGAGTCTGCCATATTGAATTTTACAATTCCGATGCCAAATTCAGATTCAGCGACCCCAAAAACCATTACATACCAAGTTTCATTGAAATCGGTTGAAAAACAAAAAAGTTATTCCATTTGATCATATATGATACATTGACAGAATTGGCCAGATTTTTGTTTGATCATATATGATACATTGACAGTTAACCGGTTAAGTTACTTTTATATCTGTATTTTTATTATTATATAATCCACAGAAGCGCTAATTCTGAATCAAAACATTCAATTTATATTTTGGCGCCATGCGATTTGTTCGGTTGCGCTATTGGGAGCTTTTTCCTTTATGAGTTTGCGCCGTAGGTTCCTGAAATCTGGCCACACTGCCTAGGAAGTGTACCGATTACTGGTTGACACTGCGGAATCCGCATCATCCACCTGTCGTTTCCTTGTTCGACTCGAGTTGCGTTATCCAGCCGCTTAACAGGGTGCATCGGCGTTACGCTCGTTTCCAAGAGGCGACGCGATGCTTACGGAGTGCGAGGCTCGGGCAGGCTGCACGCTATCGAATTAAAATGCGCGTACGAAGGGATAACGAGGTGGTGAAGGCGGCGACAAAAAACTGCGAATTCCCGAGGATTTGCCTCGTAGGGGCAATTTGCTTCTTCTTCCTCGCAGTTCCGCGACATCGGTGGATTAGATTATCCTCCGCGACCCCGGGAGCCCGCTGCACTCCTGCCGTTCCATTCGCGACGATTCTCCGGGGCTGGGACACCCGCTGCCTAATTGGCAGCGTCCGGCCGTAATCGCGGGCCTCCTTAATTTAGGAGGTGGAATTTCGTCGCTTCGAGTGTTTCGCCCCGCGACAATCCTCTTCGCCCGCGCGGGCTTATTTTCGGGGACGTTTAATGGCGAACTGGCATTTCCCTCTAAACAGTTTTTGCCTCACTGCTTATCGATGTGATCAGCCTGCTGAATTAAATGGAGAACGAGGGGGACCTTCTGCTGTTGCGGAACAGCAGCAGTTATATTTATAATACCTAGTTTCGTTTAGGAATAAGCTGTTTTAGCACGCCACCTTGTAGGCCTAATGGGTAAATTTAAAATTTGTTTTAAACGGTAATTTTTCTGTGGAATATCGGGATCTTTTTAGGAGATGTTAAGCAACATTTTAACTTTATTTCCAAGCACTATTTATTACTTAAAGATGTAAAATTGCAAAATTATACAACATTGTCTACCAGTCACGTCTTGTCAGCTGGCCTCCGGCACCAAAAGCGATTGGATCATAAAAAATATAAATTCTAATTTCAACTTAAAGAAAAATAGATGTTCTTTAATGTACAGGGTGATTCTGGAGCTCCGCCGGACAATGGATGCCGCCAGGTACCCCGTGGCAAGGACAAGCCCCCGCAGTGCCTCGCCGAATTTTATGGGTTTCGACCCTCGAAGGGGTTGGAGTGCCTATTAAGAAGTTAGAAATCTTCGATTTCCGCATTTCTCATCAGATCTTTGCGAAAACGACGCCAATTGATTCTTTATGTTTCGCCGATGAAACTGGCCCCAAGAACGACGTAATTCGGAAAATAATTAAGGAAATTGCATGAAAAATTAATTTCCATAACCTTAAGCTAATTTCGTTAATAATAGTCCAATTTACATGACATTTGGTATGATTTTCATCAGAAAAACATAAGGAATCCATCGGCATCACTTCCATATCGATACGATAAAGACTAAAGAATTATTTTATTCTGAAACAGGTATGAATCCTCGGTCACAAGCAATTTGTATTCCTAATGTAAAAGTAGTCCGATTTACATGACATTTGGTATGATTTTCATCAGAAAAACATAAGGAATCTATTGGTGTAACTTCCATTTCGATACGATAAAGAATAAAGAATTTTTTAATACGCTGAAATGAATATTTCACGTTTTCACCCTCGATTGCGGGGGGTAGACCACGATTTGCCGGGGTCGACCGAGGATTCATACCTGTTTCAGAATAAAATAATTCTTTAGTCTTTATCGTATCGATATGGAAGTGATGCCGATGGATTCCTTATGTTTTTCTGATGAAAATCATACCAAATGTCATGTAAATTGGACTATTATTAACGAAATTAGCTTAAGGTTATGGAAATTAAGTTTTCATGCAATTTCCTTAATTATTTTCCGAATTACGTCGTTCTTGGGGTCAGTTTCATCGGCGAAACATAAGGAATCAATTGGCGTCGTTTTTGCAAAGATCTGATGAGAAATGCGGAAATCGAAGATTTCTAACTTCTTAATAGGCACTCCAACCCCTTTGGGGGTCGAAAACCCTAAAATTCGGTGGGGCACTGCGGTGGCTTCACCTCGCCACGGGGTACCAGGACGCATCCATTGTCCGGCGGAGCTCCAGAATCACCCTGTAGTGTACAGGTTTTATCTTACTTTAATTTCTATAAACCTCCGAAGTTGAATTGTTTCAGTGAACAACGACAAAATCTTCACGAACGTGCTATTTCCTTATTTCCTAACATTATTCAAAAATCCTATTTAAAAATCCGCTTAACCAGGTTTCAAGGAGTCAGGTTTGCTAGAATCTTCTTCCTATCTTGCAAGAAGTTATCGCGGACGATCGATGGCACATTCCGTATTAATTTAGGTACTTCTGGAGTCTTCCACGTGGTAGCGATCGAGTGTATCGAGCCACCCCCAAACTCGGCCGAATCACCGAACTACTCTAGCCAACGATTAAGCACGAGCAATGGATCGTGACGGGGGTGGTTAAGGCGTATCACACACTCCCGCTGGCACGGATAGCTGCTTTCTTTTATCGCCTCGACCGTTCCCGAGAAAGTTAAAGCAATACGCGCCTCCATAGTGCCGACGTTCTAATTCCTTATCGGTCGGCTGCCATTCGTGACCGTTGAATGGCGGTTTAATGGTCAGGGGATCGAATATTCACCGACTAGATTCTTGCATAATGCTCGCCCGACATCACCAACGAGAGACCTCGGCTCCTCATTCCTGTGTCGAACATTTATTCGCAAGTTAGTCCCCGTCCACTGCGACGAAACTCTCGGTCAATAGCGCGTCCGATTGAATTGTACTTCTGACCGCCTTGCCGCGGTACCGTTCGGGTCCCTCGCGAGCACCGAGTTGCGAAAGCGTCGATTGCTCACGGGGTTAACATCAACAATGCTCGCGGGCTGGAGGAGTTTCGTTCCACGATGGGACGATAGCGAACTTCGCTCTTGGGATCGGTTTACTATCCAAGACATTTCGGTGGCTGTCCATTTCCGCTTGGACCTGCGATGCAACTAGTTTCAAGCTTCGGAAGCTTGTCCGTCGGGTAGCCGCGAAATTCTTCCCTTTCTTAACACTGATGTGGGAACAGGTTTCATAATTCGGGGGCCACGGAAATAGTGGACCTCGGCCGACGGGACTCGAACCCACGATCTTCAGGGATCCTCTGCGTCACAGTGTCTTGCCAATGTCGCCGGAGTCGACCCTCCCAGGCAGAGTTGGGCAATGAAAATTTATTCAAGCAATCCTCGAATAAAATAAATGTAGGATTCTTAGGTTAGGAGACGGACGGGCGGCCTGTGGTGTAAGTGAGGCCCAGGTCCATAGGTGGCGCGCGCCCGTTAAGAGGAGCTCATTAAGGGTGCGTTCCACTTGCGCCCAAATCGCCCGTAACGCCCGCGATTTTCATTAAGGTGGGTTCTCCTATACGCGACTGGACACAATGTCAAGAATTTCAAAGTCGATTTTCTTGAAAATGAAGCACAATATCAAAAAATCTTATTCCTCTTTTTCGACTTATTTACTTGTTATAAGTCGAAAAGAAAGAGTAACTTTTTTTTATATCGCGCTTCAGTTTCGAGAAAATCGACTTTGAAATTCTTCACGTTGTGTCCAGTCGCGTATAGGAGAACCCACCTTAATGAAAATCGCGGGCGTTGCGGGCGATTTGGGCGCAAGTGGAACGCACCCTAAGCAGAGTCCTCGGGGAAGCCGCAGTGGGGGAATCGGTTAGGCGGCTGGCCAGCACGCGGAAGGCCCGGGTTCGAGTCCCGGTGAGCGGCTTTCCTTTTTTCCGTCTCCTACATAAAGTTATTCGAGAGTGACGAATAATTTCTTTAGCCGAATAAATTTTCATGCTACGTGCCATGCGAGACCGGATGTTGGATCCGTGGAAAATACTTAACATTATTTTAGCTCGCTCGCTTAAATTTAGATTGCACTGTATTCGAGAAGAACGCTGCACAGAGGCAAGGAGTTAATTACCTCGCACGGCTAGCGAGAGGACGCGCGTATTTGAAAAATATCAAACGCCCCGCGCGAAGAGCGGCGTTCGCGCCCGAAATCATTCTCCCCGGAGTTACCTTTTTGTGAGTTCGCTTCCACCCCCGCCCTGTTCCGCCGCGGTGCGTCAACGCGGAATTTTTTCAGGAGCCAGCCGAACTCCTGTCCCGTCAAACGGCGTAATGCGCGCTGATTCGCGCTCCTCTTCTTCCCTCGCGCCTTTATCCTCCGAGTTTTCACGCATCACCGTCTACGCCAGTTAACAATGAAAGCTGCGAAACGGCGGAGCTTTAATATTTCCCCGCGATATCCGATCCGCCAGCAACAATTATGAAAGAGCCGCCCTCCGTCGCGCCGCGGAATGTTTAATCGCTCTGTTACGCGCACAGATTCCACCCCAGCCGGATTAGCATCCGAAGATTGTGTCTGAATCGGAAGAGATTGGATGGGATCGAAATGGACTCGATTGAGAATCTCATTATTTTGCATCCCACTTCCGCGAGGACCGATTGCCACGTGACTTCCGTTCGAGACGAAGGGATTGCGGTAAGATTGCGCCCACAGTAGGGTGGACCTTATTTTTCGACCATCAGATTCTTTTGGTCCCGTACCCCAGAAATGTGACACTTATTGGGAAAATGATCTGGGAAAAATTTCAGCCCGATTGGACCACGGGAAAAGGACGCGCAACGAATTTGAAAATTTTGAACTTTTTCAACCTTGACATAAATATACATTATGACATATCGTTGAATTTGTATTTTTTTTTGTGTTTAAGAATACATACACATCATATACGATTGTTAACAAAAAAAAAAAACGTCCGTGACCTTGAAAACTCGTAAGAGTGACCTTGAAAAAAAAATTTTCCTCCCATTATATTCGTCTCTTTATATACTACAACTTTTGTCTGAAGAGTTTTTTCATATATCCATAAAGGATGGAGATATTAGACATTTTTGATTTTCATTATAACGCTCCATTATACAGAAGAAAAGCAGTTCTAAGACTGGAAATAAGTTATTATAGCTATTATGTAAATTACGAATAGAAATGTCATCAAAGTATTGCGTCCATTATACAGCACCATAATATTGCAGCCAAGTATTTCGAATAAAATATTTATTCGTATTAAAATATTTATTTGTATAAAAATATATCTGCTTAATATTATTTAATACATTTTGTCTTTGTATAAATAGTCATTGTGATAATTAGCGCAATTATTGTATATCATTACCTTTGTAAAGTTAAAAAATATAGCACATTAATAAATTTATATTAATTTACGACAATGTTTTTAAATGGGGTTCTTTTTGAATGGTATTAATTTACGACAATGTTTTTAAATGGGATTCTTTTTGAATGGCTTATATACTTGGCGCTCTTTTTTCTACCTTTTTTTAAAAAAGGTAATTTTGTGGGGTAAGTTTAACGCCACGCTCAGCGGTGTCATTTACCACTTTTAATCCGTTCACGATGTTTCGCCCAATTTGGAAAGCCTCGTCATCACTACAGGTAGAAGGGTCTTTTTAAAAAAATGTGGTAGGTATTAAAAACCGTTCAAAGAATCTTTTGGAATCAGGAGAAATAAAATGTTCCATTTTTTTTGTTGACTAATTGTTCCACATCCTTTGGAAGGATATTATATTTTTTAACGCATTCGTTGTCATCACTGCCTACACTGGCATTTATTGCCTCTATCATTTTTATTTTAGTGTCATTCCCAATGGCACTATCGAAAAATAATAATGCGGCAGTTTGTGGTGCCAAATACCAGAAAGGATTGATCATTTTGTTTATTGCAGTGCGGCTGATTGTATCGTCAATTTGACGATAAGCAGATCAATTGTTTACAAATTCCAAATCTTGTCGCGGGGCTTCTGTTGCGACTGGAGCTTGTATCCACGCTTTTAAATACAAATTGGCGGGGAAAATACAAATGTCGCGAATTCCAGTGGCCTTTTAGCTAGTCAAGATAAATTCTTTTCGAAATAAATATATTTTTATACAATATATCGCCTTGGCCATCCATCGAGCGTGATGAAAAACTCCTGGAACTCGAAATGTACAATTTTTTCTAGGAGTTCTTCTCGTGGTTGTTTGATGTTTTTCAAGGTTTGCATTGCAAACTCCGGCAAAAAATATAAAATCCTTCCAAAGGATGTGGAACAATTAGTCAACAAAAAAATGGAACATTTTATTTCTCCTGATTCCAAAAGATTCTTTGAAAGGTTTTTAATACCTACCACATTTTTTTAAAGTGACCCTTCTACATATGGAGTGATGACGAGGCTTTCCAAATTGGGCGAAACATCGTGAACGGATTAAAAATGGTAAATGACACCGCTGAGCGTGGCGTTAAACTTATAGAAGAATATAACAAAATATTATCAAAAAATGAAGAGTGGACGTTCGATAAGACCGAGCAGATCTTGCCATAGACGCGACTGTGTTAACAAACACAGTCTTAAATGCGTCTCAAAAATTCAAATAGCCACGGAGGTATTCATTAGGGGTTCCTTTATATTAAAAATGCTTTAAAAATACTTTGATAAATTCTCTTTTGTGACGTCAGGATACTGCTTTCTATATTCCGTCACATTCTGCAGTATAAATTGTTTCTCCTCTTCATTTTTTGATAATATTTTGTTATATTCTTCTATAAGTTTAACGCCACGCTCAGCGGTGTCATTTACCATTTTTAATCCGTTCACGATGTTTCGCCCAATTTGGAAAGCCTCGTCATCACTCCATGTAGAAGGGTCACTTTAAAAAAATGTGGTAGGTATTAAAAACCTTTCAAAGAATCTTTTGGAATCAGGAGAAATAAAATGTTCCATTTTTTTGTTGACTAATTGTTCCACATCCTTTGGAAGGATTTTATATTTTTTGCCGGAGTTTGCAATGCAAACCTTGAAAAACATCAAACAACCACGAGAAGAACTCCTAGAAAAAATTGTACATTTCGAGTACAATTGCGTCTGGGACGCAATACTTTGATGACATTTCTATTCGTAATTTACATAATAGCTATAATAACTTATTTCCAGTCTTAGAACTGCTTTTCTTCTGTATAATGGAGCGTTATAATGAAAATCAAAAATGTCTAATATCTCCATCGTTTATGGATATATGAAAAAACTCTTCAGACAAAAGTTGTAGTATATAAAGAGACGAATATAATGGGAGGAAATTTTTTTTTTTCAATGTCACTCTTACGAGTTTTCAAGGTCACGGGCGTTTTTTTTTGTTAACAATCGTATATGATGTGTATGTATTCTTAAACACAAAAAAAAAATACAAATTCAACGATATGTCATCATGTATATTTATGTCAAGGTTTAAAAAGTTCAAAATTTTCAAATTCGTTGCGCGTCCTTTTCCCGTGGTCGAATCGGGCTGAAATTTTTCACAGATCATTTTCCCAATAAGTGTCACATTTCTGGGGTACGGGAACAAAAAAATCTCGCAAAATAATTTTCGTCAAGAGTAGCTAAGGTCCACCCGAGTCCACAGTCGATCCCACCGCCCCCTCGATCCCTCCATTGTATCGCGCGTCCTCCACCCTCCCCCGCCTTAATTAATTGGAACCTCGAAGGAGACGCGGACTTTCGCGTGGCAGCTCGCGCATCCTCGCCGCGGCCCGTCTTATCGCGTCTCGGCACGGAGAATGGGCCAGCGGAAGGTTCTTATTTAGCCGATCTGGTTAATCTTTGCTGCGGCGGACGGCCGGGTAGAAAGATTGCTTTTGTAGTCGCGGCGGCGGAATGCCGAGAGCCTCGCGGATGTAATTTTTATTCATTTCCCGGGAGGGCGGGGAGCCTTAATGCCGGAACCGCCGCGAAAGGGATTCCAAAGGTTTTGCCCCGGTTCGACTGCGCCTCCGCCACGGATCTCCCGTTATATTGCCTCCCGCTGTCTCGAGTTCGCTTCTTTTATTTCGGTTAATAGAAATACTCGGCGCGGTTCTCCGCGAACGAGACAAAGGGAGCGGCGAAATTTTCACCGCGAAGACTCGGTAACCGCGCGCGCCGACGATACCTATGCTTTCAGCGTCGTGCGGAGCGACGTCGCGAGTTACCTTACAGCGAATTTAACCGTTTAGCTGGGAAATTTCTGCTCGAACGTTGCGCCTCTTATTCTCTTATCTGCCGTGATTCGTGACGGGGTAAACTGCAGGTACTATGATTGTCTAGATTTTTTTGCTACGTTTTTATATCGCGGGAATTTTCAGTTATTTCTCATTAAAATAAAACGTCTTGAGTACCTTAGAGTTTTATTTTAAAAACGTTCAATGAGAAATAAAAATCGGCATGAAAGTACGATCATTGGCAGCCGAAAATTTGAGTTTATAATAAAAAGAAAGTTAAAAAGGAAGTTTAAGTAGAGTACTTCGTTCGCTATTAAATACCTGCAGCACTTATTAGTAAATCTGTATCTCAATTCATTAAGGTAAATCTACCAATAACGAGCCATGCACCAGTACCTAGCCATCTGTTGAAATATTAATAATTGTTAAACTATGCACGTAAGATAAAATACATATTTGGTGTAATTTGCATTATTTAATTGTTCGGTTTAATATCTGAAGTTATATCGCCTTGTTTTTTTGTCTAGATATTTAGAAATACCATTTATAGTCTCGAGGCCAGATATATGACGCGTTTTCAGACATTCGTTATGATATGGCTAAGAAGAGCGTGCTTCTTGTTAAGAGCATAATTATTATAGGATAATAGTTTTTTAGATAGACAAAAGGGTTTTAGAATCTTGAAAATATTTGTAACACATAGAAAGAAAAAAATTGAATATGAAAACTATTTTTTATGTGAATATTTACATGACTATTTATCGGTGCAAACAAATCTTGTTAGCCCAGTAACTAACCACGTGTTCAATAAATCGGCTGAAGTGAGTTGCAAATGTTAATCGGCATCGCCAGAGCAAAATTACGAAAAAAGTGTGAATTTCTGACTCGATATTTGGAATAAAGCCGGTAAGTATTTTGATCATAAATCATAATATAAACATTATTTTTCTAGATAATAATGATAGCATTTAATTTAAGTTTATTAAAGTTCATGTATGTGTACAGTTTAATGAATTTGGTGGTTGTTTTGAGTCTTATATAAAATAACCACAAACTTCTATTGATAGTGTAACTAAACTTATTGTTTTTCGCATTTATTTTCTAATCTGTTTATTATGGTTATTTATACAATAATTTTATATTTCTGTACTTCTTAATTTTCCTTAACAGATTTTTCAATTTAAGACAAAGAATCAGTTTTTAAAATAATTTTTACACGATAATAAAACCTATGGCTAGGTACTGGAACATGAAAATCGGGCCGCTAGGTCAATCGCGTGAGGTTGGCTATATATTGGTACATTTACACGTACAAATATTCTTGTTTATTTTACGTTAAATATATAAAAAAAAAATTTGTTATGTGAGTACTGATGAGAAACAACAAAATCTTTATGAATGAAAAAAAGTTTCACTTAAATTGTTAATTTTATACACAATATTCATTATACTTTGTCACCGTGTCCTTAAACGGCTCGTTATTGGTACATTTACCTTACTTAGTTATAAAGTGACAAAGTATAATTATCCCTTATCAGAATTTTAAGAAAACGCTTGAAACTCAGCCCTTTGTCCCGCCGTTACTTGTAAGACTTTTTTGTGGTATTACCAGACGTAAGATGTGTAGTTCAGCTACTGGAATTGGCAGTGTTGCGATGAAAGAAATATCGGAAATGGTAAAAAACTACATTCTAAGCTCGTACTATTTAATATTTGGCTTTTTAATCAGCCGTGCCAATGATTGGTGCAGTGGCAGCATTAGTGCAGTTTACCCTAAGTAGTTCCCAGATAGCACCGCACATCCCAAGGACGTCCTTTTCATGTCCAGTTTATATCCGAACGTCCTACGTCCATTTCTTAAGTCCTACGGACGTTCTTAGGACTTAAATTTCGGATGTTCTAGGACCGTCCGTTTCTTAAGTCTTACGGACGTTCTTAGGACTTAAATTTCGGATGTTCTAGGAACGTCCGTTTCTTAAGTCCTGCGGACGTTCTTAGGACTTAAATTTCGGATGTTCTAGGAACGTCCGTTTCTTAAGTCCTACGCACGTCCTTAGGACTTAAATTTCGGATGTTCTAGAAACATCAAACAATCTTGTAAGTCACGTGATTATTTTGTACGACTACATTTCGAATGTCCCGAGAACATTCGTCTCGTAAGTCTTGTGAATCTTTAGAAGATCTAAATTTCAGATATTCGAAGAACAACCGTCTTGTAGGTTTTGCAGATGATTCAGGTTCGGTTGCAAAACAGTCTTACGACTGAACCTCGCCTTTGCGCTATTTTTTTGTGCAATGAAGACGATGAAATGCTGAAATGTTCCCAGATAGTTTACAACGTCTTCAAGACGTCTGTCTTAAGTCGTCGTTAAAACATCTGTCTTGAGACGAATGTGAAATTTTAAGCAATGAGTCTAGAGGTCGAATGATGATATTCTGTAGAATATATCGCGTCAATGCACATTTTTTATAAACTACTAATAAACGTTATATACCTAGAAATTGGAATCATTTGCAAGGAAGTGTCTTGAGTAGTTGCGAAAAGCAGTTGCTTCGTAATCTGGGAGTCGTGGGTTCGATTCCCGTCACCGCCAAATTATTTTTTCTTAATGTCCTAACCCAGACTTGATGAAGACGTCTTTAAGGCGCTTTTAAACCATCTGCAAAACTTCTTTAAGACGCCATTTGGACGTATTTAACTTTACTTTCGGACATTCGGAAAACGTTCTGAGAATGTTGACACAGCACGTCCTCAGGACGTTCCACTTTGTAAATAGGACCTTCCTATGACATTTAAAGAACTTAACGAGGACGTACAGAGGATATATGGACCTTCTCGGGACATTCTCCGAACGTACAGTACGTCCTGAACGGACGTTCTTCGGACGTACATAAGATGTCTTTGTGCTATTTGGGTTGCGGCAAGGTGAAACGCGACGCGTCCTTCATTTGGAGGAACGCCGCAGCTAAGGGGCCGGAGACAGCGAACGCGTTCGTGGCCCGAAACGTGCCATTTATCGAAGGAGATCGCGGTTTTGCTAGGTCGCAGTAGCGACTAGTATTTGCTATTTATCGAGGGGGTGGATTGCGGTCCCGTGACAGCGGCGGGACCGCGTCGTAATTATTGGTCTCGAATGGCCTGGTACCTTATTCGACCCCGTTGGCCCTTTTATCGCGCGGTCCAGCCAAAGTCCTATTCACGAGCGGAATCTTCTTTCGACCCCCTCTGTCAGTGCTGGTGAATTCGTTTAATCGAGCAGACTAATCGGTCCCGCCGCGATCACCCCGGCAGCCCTAATTCCATCGCTACAACCTAGCGACAGAACACTTCTCTGGCCTTCCAGCCCCTGATTTTTCTTCGCCCCTCGCGGATTAATCCCGTGACGGTTCTTTCCCAGCTCGTGGGGACCGACGGTACGTAGGAATATTTTCAATTACATGGATTTCGGTGGTTGCAGTCGGCGCCCACGTGTGACACGTCGCAGAGACGGCGCGGCGGCGAGGGTCGGGGGTAGGTTCGTCGAAAGGGGTCGGAGGTGGACGGCGGAGGACGGGGCGATGGGGGTCGGTGGTTTTCCGAGGGTGTGAGTTGGGCGTAGAGACAATAGTAGGCGGACAAAAGCGTGATATACGGCGACCCCCGGAGCAGTGGTATTAAAATCATATTTTTAAGCCCTCCATCCTATCCCCTCCTCGAACCCCCGAGCACCCCCGGAGCGCGTACTCTCCGCTGCTACCGGCCCTATACCCTCGTTTCGTGCTGAACCACAAAATGGCGGTGGATGGGTGGTGTCCCCGCGGGTCTCACGATGCTCCCGGATTTAATTGGATTCGTCGGCTGTAATTAATGCAGCCCCATCGGCCGCGGAAAGGTGCCCGTTTCGGGACTCCGATTTCTTTACCCTGGCCACCGCTTCTGCATGCATCTGCCGGGATCGCCAGGCTTTTCACGCTCCAAGGTTATTGATCGGCGTCACGCTCACCTGTCGTTGTTTACCATTCCTCGCCGGATTTCTGACAGCTGATTGATTAACGTCCGATTATAATTATTACCGTCGCCTTCGGCTGAGTAAACCTCGATCGGAGATCTCATTAAAGTGTAAGAAGATCTTGTGCCAATTCTGCTTCCTGCTCGCAAGCCACCCGTATATTTTCGTCCGCGCCCCGGTTTATAGCCGCGATCGGTGCGCATTAGCGTCACTTGGTCGGCTCGATCCCGGAAGCCCGAAGTAGATTAATTCGCGATCGTTCCATTGAGCGACGTAATTGAATGTAGGTATTGTAAATGATTGATCGTCCATTAGTTTCGTCGGTTAATCCTGTCAAAGTTCCCGGCGAGAACGGCAAGTCGAAATTCCAAGCCGGGGAGCCTTGAGGTTGCGTCAAAGGTTTGAGAAGTACCCGGCGCATTTCCATTTAAAATTCCGTCTATCTGCGGAGGAGCCTGGAATCGGTGGGCCATTCAACCTCCTGATTTAAAGCCCTTCGAGGGGGATGATACACGCGGAGAGGACTCGAACGTACCTTTTGCATTAACGCGCGGGCACGCGTGAAATGAATATCTCCGTCCTGATCCCCGACCTACCGCAACACCCCTGTATATTTCACGGCAGCATCATTAATTTTAGAAGGGCCACCTCCACCTTTTTCCTTGCTACTTCAAAGGACCCCCGCGACGTCCGTCGCGGCCGCTTCTACCTTCGTCACCGAGGTAGTCCACGCTTGGAAGATACTCTGATGCTCTAGATTTGGAGCAGCAAGTTTGCCGATGTCGGCGAAAAAAACAGCCTCCGCGGCGGGATTCGAACCCAAGATCTTCTCTGCGGGTCCTCGGCGTACTGGTCAGCCGCGTTACCAATTCCCCCAACGCCGACACTTCGATGTTACTCTCTTCTGAACTCTACAAATACCCAAATTAACGGGCAGGGTCGGATGAACACCTTTAGAGGCTCTAAGCTAGTGTACTTCCCAACCTTTTTTTTTTTGGTCACGATCGCCTTTTATAATATTCAAATAACCTGCGACCGCCCTCCCCTCACCTCATACAAGGTACGATAAATTTAATAACGTAAAGAAAACACATTAAAAATAGGTATTTCGGAATATAACTATAACTTAGTAATATTAAAAAAAAAAAAAAAAAAAAAAAAAAAACCGTGGCGACCCCTCAGAAAACACTTCGCGACGCACAGTGGGGCTGGAGAGGAAAAAAGTCTTAAAATGAAACTTGTATTTTTGTGTATTCATCACTGTATCCTGATAGCCGATGGACCAACGTATCTAATCTATATGACAGATATGTCATATTCATATTAATTGCAAAGAAAAATTGATCTGAAGTTAACCTTTCGTATTCTGACGGGAAACGTGTGAATATTCGTACCAGGTTGTCGATTTTTTTCTGAATTCCGCTAGATATTTTTATTTTTGTACCTCATGTATTTCGAATGTGCATAGTCTCAGCTTATTTGTAACATAAATACTTTTCGAAAACTCTTCGCCGTAATCCCACTATACAACTTCAAATGAAGCTACCTAGTATTTCAAGTTTTCATTAACTCTTTTAGGTTTATAAAAAAAGCTCCGCCTTCCTCCGGGCTCTAGATAGTACTAATTGAAAGCAGATACCATCTACTAACAGCCCTCCAAAAATTGGCTGCGTTTATTCGCGACTTTGGCTGTTATTGATACATAATCACAGGAGTGCGCTGTGAATGCGATTTCGCAGAAACTCATCACATCGGCATTTCTCGCTACTTTTGCATAGTTTCTATTTTATATTACTTTTTGGTAGTTTTAGTTTGTATGAACAGTAATATTAATTGTTTTATTATGTAATTTTAGTAGTTTAATGTTATATGTTATTACACTATTGTGTTATTTTCTTTCTCTAATATGTTTTATAATGTTTGATGCTAATCAATTCGTTTTTTATGTAATATTACATACTTATTAGAAACATAATTATCATATATGGTTTTTATGTACCGAATGTGTACGTGGTGTATTGTTATTTTATTTGTGATAGATGCTTTAATTTTATTAATGTTCCTGTCCATATAACCGTTGGCTATTAAGAAGTAGGGGAGACCGGGGCTAAGTCGCCACTTTTAAATATCTCCGAATCTATACATCGTATGATCTCGCGGTCGATACTGTAGATCTTCAATCAGATTTTAATGCGATCGACAGAGTATGGTGAATTTAGGTACTAAATTGTAATTTTTATTTCGTTGAACGTGTTGGTTCCTATGAAAAGTGGCCGAAAGTGAATTTGTTTTCGCAACGAAAATTTCGGTTTGCACCTTCGCACTCATCGCGGAAAATCTGAAGGTAAGTGATTCTTAGAGAATGAATAATAACTCACCTTTGAGTGTTTTCCTTCAAACAATTTTCATTTTCTACTAAAAATTTGGTACGAAAAGAAGGTGGCGACTTAGCTTCAGGGGGTGGCGCCTTAGCCCCGGCGATTTTGACATTTCAGAAAATACACCAACGTCAATTTTTCGATTTCTTCATTACACTATGCCAGATAAACATTATATCGTATAGTAATTTTGTAGCTGAGGCTTTACTCTTTCCAACAGTATAAATATGTACGGTAAAATAATTTATTTTATTGCCGAAAATTGGCACCGCCAAAAAAGTGGCGGCTTAGCCCCAGTCTCCCCTAATATAAAAAAAAAGTATTGAAAAATATTGAGACACATCGAAGTTATGAGATTTTTTCCGCGAATCCTATGTTACGTGCCCCACTGTGCGTCGCACAGTGGGGCAAAGTGACAAATTTTGTGTCAAAATCAAAGAACTTTTGATAGAAATGAGATAGAGCGATGATTTTTTTTTTGTTAAAGCTGAAACATTGCAGAATAAGGGAAAATTGCCGAGATTATGGTACGAACGTTTTTTCACTGTGAAAATTTGTGTTAAACTTGAAATTTTTCAACAAAATTGTGATTAATCCAATACCATGCACGGTAGGATTTTTTTCTTGACATGTTGGACCTCATTTCCTGTAGATTTTGTCACGCTGATTTCAAATCCGTTCGCAAAATTTGTCTACTACCTCAGGATTTTGAAAAAAAATCGATTTATGTGAAAGACTAATGAAATCATATTTTTTTCGTTGAAATGATTTGATAACCCACTGGTTTGAAGGTATATTGTATGCCCATATATGGAACACAATCAAAATAAGAATAATGAAGTATTTGAATGTTTTTAGTTACTTACAAAACACTTCACATCTCGTGATCACTTGACGTATCGCTGTCCTGGTCACTGGCACTCTCTGTAGGCTGTGTGTGGCTGCAATGTAATTTAAATTAGATATCTATTTTCCATAATTATATTTTCATTTACACATGAAGTAAGGTAAGTATTTAATCTTTTTAACTTACTTCTCATCAACAACAAAAAAAAAAGATAAAAAAAAAGACATTAATATAAATGAATATAATGTAAATGAAAATATAATTATGGAAAATAGATATCTAATTTAAATTACATTGCAGCCACACACAGCCTACAGAGAGTGCCAGTGACCAGGACAGCGATACGTCAAGTGATCACGAGATGTGAAGTGTTTTGTAAGTAACTAAAAACATTCAAATACTTCATTATTCTTATTTTGATTGTGTTCCATATATGGGAATACAGTATACCTTCAAACCAGTGGGTTATCAAATCATTTCAACGAAAAAAATATGATTTCATTAGTCTTTCACATAAATCGATTTTTTTCAAAATCCTGAGGTAGTAGACAAATTTTGCGAACGGATTTGAAATCAGCGTGACAAAATCTACAGGAAATGAGGTCCAACATGTCAAGAAAAAAATCCTACCGTGCATGGTATTGGATTAATCACAATTTTGTTGAAAAATTTCAAGTTTAACACAAATTTTCACAGTGAAAAAACGTTCGTACCATAATCTCGGCAATTTTCCCTTATTCTGCAATGTTTCAGCTTTAACAAAAAAAAAAAAAAATCATCGCTCTATCTCATTTCTATCAAAAGTTCTTTGATTTTGACACAAAATTTGTCACTTTGCCCCACTGTGCGACGCACCGCTTGGGAATCACTGCCCCAAGAACTTAAAAGATTTTCAGGTCCCCTTATGCAGGGTGATCACTTCAACGCAATTTACTGCGGGGCGCCACTAATGTGCCGATCGCAACATAGGCCGTTGCCAAACTCCGAATGCCTACAATTTCTACATTATCCACAGTATCTCGTTAGGGCGCGACTAAATATCCGGCGCAAGCTAGGAACTACGATTTCCTCATAAATCATGATGAAGAATAAACAGTTTGACCCCGTCCAACACGCGTTCCACGCGAACCACCCTCGCAACTCCGGATGCGCTTCATTAGAACTTTTAAATCTCGTTCCGTGTCGTGGTCCAAGGACTAACTCTCGGCGCGGCCGAGTTTCGCAATGGCGGGATGAATTTGCTGGTCCCTTGAACGTCGTTACACGTAGGACGGCCACGGGTCTCCCAGCCCGGCCGCTTTTCCACGACTCTGTTCCCTATTATTTTTCCTCCGAAACACGCGAGACACTATTCCTCGACGAAAGCTCGACAGAACCATAAATCTCAAGGTGCCCGTGGAATTAATTGCCGCCCCCTCACGTTTCTCGCGACGCATAATAGCCAAAACGGCTCCCCGGTTTCATTCCAGGTCGCGCGAAGGGGCCGCGGAGCTTTGAGAGCCAGAAAGAGCCGGACCTCGGAATTAACAACGATCCACGCTCCCTCGCCGTCTTCGTCAATTATACCCGGTTTCTTTCAGCGCGGAGCCGCGATTGTTGGCCGTTTTCACGGGGGCCGGCCTGTTTTCCGAGTATCGCGTGCTCGCGCGGGGTGGCGTTCTTTTCTCTTTAACGCGTCGAACCACCGGAGAAGCCTGGAAGGATCCTCCCAGGCGACTTAAGAGCTGGAAAAGCAGAGAATGCGGGCGGGCAACAAGTTGGGCTTCAGCTGGGCCAGCGGCGACGGAAATTCGCGGGGAATTGGCCCCGGCGATGGGCCAATTAGGATCTGGAGGAGCGCTGGACAGGAGCGACTGTTGCTCGCTGCAAGGGGGAATCCTCGCGTTACACGGGCCATTAGGAATTACTTGGCGACAGTGGCTTTCGGAAAAACGCTCCACTTTGTATAATGGCTGGTGGAAAGGAGCGGGAACTTCCGTTGTGTACGCTTGCGGTTAGGGGTGTGCACGCGCGTTGCCCCGACTATTTCATTTTAAAGTCAAAACGCTGCGCCGCCTATCCAGGGCTCCGAACATCGTAAGGGGGCTTGCTGTACTATTATAACTTTGTAATGGCCTACTAGCGCGTACTTTGCCCTGGATATTGCCTTAAAGGGCGCAGCCGTGAAACCGTCCCCTTTCGTAAATTTAACTTTCAAACTCGCGCCCGCACCGCTCTCTTGGCATCGGCCCGCCCGCGCTATCGGGTTTTTCATGGCTCTTTTCCGCCCTCCTGCTTTCTCTCATTCACCGCCCCCCCCGTCCCTCTCCCGCACCCCCGAGCACGCTCTCTCTCTCTCTCATTATCGTTTCGCGATCCGGATTACAGCCGCGATTACGAGCCTTCGTTTACCCGGCCTGCCGCTAAACTGCCGCGTCGATTAATCTTGCCGGACGAGATATGACCCTCGGCCAGAGCCACTACACCTTTATCGCGCATATTGTAAATAGAGCGGCGGTAGCGACGCGTACGGAGGAAGGATAACTTCATCCACCTTCGTGCGGGACTCTTTCCCGAGGTGTTTAACATCGCGTACGAGCTCGTTAACGAACGCAACGGCCCGCTCTCGCGAGCTATACTTTCCCCCGTGAGAAATGGTAACTCCGAGACGGAAGTGATTAACGTCTCCGAGCGGTAGAGTCGGGGCACGCGAGATTCTGTTTCTGCTTCGAACGGTTTGCAGCAGCCCAGCTGGCCAATTTACTGAATTGTAAAGCTGATAGGGTAACATATACAGTGATTGACAGTTTAAGAATGAGTGCTACATTATTCAAAGAAAGAAAGAGTTTATTGCTAAAATCGGAGAGTAAAATCTGTTGTTATCACATTAAAAGAGTTTCGAAAGAATAAAAAAAGTTACTTCATACAACTGCACACAAAAATAACTTAAAAAAATCATTAAGTATTAACCCATACAGCACACCTCGTTGCAGCAGTATTGCAGGGACGTTGCTGCAATGTTACGTTGTTGCAGGTTGCATTGCAATATTGTAGGAACGTTCCTGCAATATTGTCGTGCATTATTGGAGTGGCAATGATCCTACAATATTGCAGCAATATTGCAATTTCGTTGCCTTGTATGTTCCGTTGGCAACGATCCTACAATATTTCTGCAATATTGCGCGCACATCGACGTGCAATGTTCCAGTGGCAACGGTCCTACAATATTTCTGCAATATTGCGCGCACATCGTCGTGCAATACTGTAGTGAAAACTTGGGGAAACATTACAACAATATTCTGAAGCAACTATGACTTTGTCAAAATTTTTCGAAATATGTACATGACGTCGAGTGGATTCTACGGCGTGTTTCATTTAACTGGATACGCACCGCAATATTGCCGAAGAGTTGCAGGATCATTGTCACAATTTTGCCGTTTCGTTGCAGAATCATTGTCGGAACGTTGCAGGACTACATATTCGTAATGTTGCCGCAACTTTGCAAAAATACACACCTGCAATATTGCGAAAGCGGACATAGGACTGAACCTGCAACGTATCTGCAATGTTATGTTGCAACATTGCCATCTTGCACCGCATCATTGCAGAGACGTTGCTGCAATGTTATGGTGCTGTGTGGGAAGATGATCCTAAAATTATAATGATTGACCGGGTTTTACATAGTAATTGGCAGGCTCTGTAACAGTGATTGACCCTTGTTTTAGGACAGGCATAAAAACACCGATGAATCATTTCAAACATACAAAATTGTATTTGTACTGTATTTTTTGAAATGTTAAACAATTCTAATACATACTTATAATTAATAATCCACTAAGAATATAAAATAGGTAGTCGTCTTAAATGGTTATAATATCTTATCGCTGCTAGATGTAATTAATTTGGCATCTTTGACTAGGATGATAATTGCAAGTAACCTAAAAATCATACATTTTGGGAAAATATTTTACAAAATCCAACTTATTTCAGAGTAAATATTATTTAATTTGCAATAATTCTATTTAAATTATTTATCGATTTATTTTATCATGACAGATTATGTAATTATAGTAATACTCCCATAACCTTCAATTAGTTATTGCCCCCCCCCCCCTGGTCAATCACTATAAAGTAGGAAGACTTTGTGACAGTTCTTGACACCTCTTGTATATTTGAAAATATAGACATTTTTGAGTGAAATAACTTTTTCTCGCAAACTTTGGACCATATTTTATACATATGTAATGATTATATATACAGTCACTGTCATTATTAATTGAAAATATGAAAAAATCATTAGCTACAACGTTACGATTTTTAGATCAAATTCCATCGATTTCATAAGAAGGGTAGCCGCGTGATATTTCCGATTTATCTATACATTTACAAGATGTGGATCATAATAAAATATAATTGTATTCGGAACAAAAATATCTGGGCTACTGAAATATAGATATATTTTATTATATAAAAAAAGCATTATATTATATTTCCTACTTTTTGGGGAAGAGGGTCAATCATTGTATAGGGGTTAACAACTGTATGCGTTACCCTAGTAACGTTTTAGCCTCGGCGGATTTGAGGAAAAAGGGCCAGGTGGCTAACGTTCCGAGGGGCCCATTCTTAGCTTATTAAAATCCGGCTAAGTGTGGTGGTACAGAATAAATATATAGTATTTGGATAAATCATACTTGTTTTTTTTTTAAGATGGGCCCTTCTGGGTAGGGACCCAGACGGCAACTGCTCGTTAATTCCGCCACTGGCTTTTAGAGCGGGCCAGTCGGCTATCGACGTACGTAACTCTGTACTCGGCGCTATATTGGGCGCAAATTATTCACGGACAGCCCTTTAGACTTCGTGACGCGAGTTCGGAAGTTCGGGAGAAGGTCAGTGGTGCTTCGCGCGGCTTAATTCGAGGAGGAGACGAGGCAAGGACGACGTGATTAAAGTTTCAACGGTGCGAGGGCCCCAGCCGCGTACAATGTCCGGCTCCTTTGGAAGTTTGCCCCATTGGGGCCAGCTTTCCAGGATGTCCTTAATCGGCCTGCACGTCCGCTTCTTTCGCCTGGTCCTCTTTAAAGCGTATTCGTACGCGGCCACGTGTGAATACGAATCGGAACAGGTGGGGCGGTTTCAGGGAATTTGTCTTCGCGGTGATCATGCAACTTCAACATCTTGGCTTGTAATGTGTGATTTAAAGTGCATGCCAGGGTACCACCAGAAACTGGACCATCGGTTTGATTCTGTGTACTTTTATGATAAACGGAGAAGAGACTGAGATGGTAAAGATAGGGGATGTTTCTGGAAGTGAAGATTCGATGGAAAAGGAGAAAAGGAAAGAAGTGTGCGTTTTTCTAGGAGGTATAACACCAAGGGGTGCAGTCTTAACATAAAAAGATTTATTTTAGCAAACACGGAAATGAGTATTTCGTACAGATTCGCGGAAACACCTAATCCCGGCCCGACTCCCATAAAACACATTGTCTTTCGTCGTAATCAGCGACCGCTTCCTCCACCGTCACCATACGGTGTCATTACGCGCAAATAAAAAAAATATTTTACAATTGGGGAGTTGCCAGTATTTAAAAAAAAAAGAGAAAAGTAGTGAAATCTACAGATTTATTAATGAAAAGCCTAAAATGATAGAAATATTAATAAAACACTTATTCGTTTTACCAAAATTTAATAAATAAAATTGACGTTTTTAAGTTGTGAGTCATGTGATCTCAAACGCCAATCACGGCGCGTGACGCCATTGTGCAGTAAACAGCGATTTATATATAGCGACGAGTGACACTTCGCGCATTTGCCCATACAAGTTTATATTAAAAAATATCGTTTACGAGTACTTATTACTCGGTTTCTTAGGTAAGGAAAGTAGTGAAAGTAGGTATATTATTGGCAATGGAAAAGAACTTCGTTAAAGGTGACAGTACAAATTTACCAACATTGGACGCTATTATGGTGGTTAGCTATTTCGCTACAAATCCAGACTTCTGTTCTGCCGAATACAGAAATGTTAAAACTTTTGTGTAAGTATATTGTTTTACTAGACAATTGCAAGCTAGAAATATGTTTGAAAGAAACTAAATACCTAAGAGGTTATGTACTCTTACTGTATTATTTCTCTGTATAGGTATAAATGATAGTTAATAATAACCCTGCTGGAACTGCCAGTTAGAACCGCATTGAATTTTGAACTGGATCTATCTGGTTCAATGGGGTACTACCTGGATTTCCAAGCAGTGATTTTTGGTAGTTCAAAACAGAATCCGGTTCAATGCGGATATCCAGATCGATGGATGAAACAGGATTTGCAGGTCGAAAATTCATCAGTTTCTATCAGCAATTGCCATTTGTATAAACCCGGAAGGTTCGTATCTGAAATTGCGGAACAAAAATCTTACGGATTCAATCTGGAAATCCACAAGCTCTTTCGAGTCCGTCGCGATCCGGATTGGCAGAGCAAATAATTCACGGAATGCTTATGGGGTTCGAAGAGAAAAAATTTAGCCCGGTTTCCAATGGATTGGCGGATAGAAAATTAATGCGGTTCCTTCCGGTTTTACGAAACTCATACTTCGAAATAATTGATTTGGTTCGAACACCGCTAGGTGGCCGCGATACTGGTAACTCCTCTCGCCGCAGCAATGTGCGCCGCGAGACATAAAATCGGCGCCGCGAGCTAACGAGGCAGCTTGCTCCGTGCAGCTCCGTGATCGACTTCGATGCAAGATTGATACGGCAGAATCTCTTGATATAGTAGGTTTAAGAATAAAATTATATCAGACCTCAACTCATGGTGTAAATGGTACCGGTTATTCGATGACTTCTTAAGGGGGGCAACCACTTTAGGAGACCGAAAATTAGATGATTTTTGGGATTTTTTTTTATTGCTAAAAAAAAAACGGAAATTTCCGCAACTCTAACAATAATTTTTTCATGTTTTCATATATCTCTGGTAATTTTTTCAAGTTGTTTCATCCATTGTATTAAGGTGTAATCCGCTGTGTCCCTTGGCGTGTCCTCATCGTCGTTGTCGACTTGCGGGAATCGTGCAGCTCGCAATTAGCATCTGAACTAGTCCAAAAAATTTTGATACATTCTTGAGATGTTTTTTAAGAACATGAACTTAAGTTTTGAAAAGAAATCGAGAACTTAATGTTGGAACGTGTTTGAAAAGAAAATGATCGATTTTTAGCATTTTGTTTCCCGGCATTTTGCAATAATAAATATGTTTTAAACAATGTAAGCTTTCCAACTTTTGGTTCATGTTTTAATAAATTATATTATGTAAACGTGTTCCAAATTTGAAGATGATCCATCAATTAGTTTTTGAGTTATGATTCCCGCAAATTGAAAAAATGTCGTTTCGAGAAAAACACGTTTAAAGTTTCACAAACTCAAACTCAAACTCAAACTCAAACTCAAACTCAAACTCAAACTCAAATGTGTTTAATGAAATGATAAAGTGTCTTACCGATTAATCAGCGATTCCACCCCAAAGCAAAGGTACTATGCTCTACGTCACCAGGTGAGTCATAAAAAGGGACTACCTGACTCAGCGCTCGTGGATACCTGGGCGCGCTTGGGAGTCGAGCGGAGAGTCTTTATCATTTATATACATACCGTTAGAAGGAATCCGAATATCGTTTTGAAATTTTCAGGGTATATTCTTAAGATATTTTGCTAATGATTTATGAAATAAAAAAAAATTGATTTTTTGAAGCATCTAAAGTGGTTGCCCCCCTTAATAACCTGAGTAAATCGGTCGAGAGACTATAAATGTGTCGCGAATACAAATAAAACCAGGTAGTAAAATGGCTTGGAAAAACTGATGAGTATCATCTGAATTTTAATATACACATCTAGATTCTACTTAGAAACAATTAAAAATTTGAGTCGATTTCATACAGAAATATGTGTGTTTGAACATGCATTTACGATATGCAAATCTGTGTAAGAACTGGTAGCAAAATAACTTGCAGAGACCAATAGATTCCATTTTGGTTTGGATCTGGATTTCCAACCAGCTTACAAAATGAACAAAGTTACTCAAGAAGTTTACTAGTAACATGCGAGTTACTTCATGTAAATCCGAGCAGAACCGATCACAAATTGTGCTAGGAAATGCCGATAGATACCATCAAGATTTTTACATGCATATCCGGTTTGAAACTGATAGAAAATATTTCATCTGGTTCAATCTGGATTTTACGGGAAGAAAACCTCGTCAATCCGGATTAAAAATTTTTTTATGCGGTTCTAACTGGCAGTTCCAGCAGGGAAGTTAGTTACTTACATTGAAATGGTCTTCACAAAAACATAAATTAGATTTTGAAGACAACTGATAGTTTATTCTCGCAAGATTTAGCCACTTATTGCGAATATTTGTTTCCAGCGGAACATGAATAAATAACTTCTTCGATGTACGTATTGAAGTGTTCTCACAACAGGGAACAGCACAGTATTGATAATAATTTTTATTATCCATTATTTTTGTGAGAAAAATTCACTCCTTACTGTCCCTAACCACAACTTTCGTTGTTTACTGCACGTTGACGTCACAAATGGTCACGTGACCATGCAGTGCGTTTTCGCGGCAATTTTTTTATTTCAAATAAAAATTACATTTTTTTCATGTTAGAGGTGTAGCAAACAATTAATATTTTTTTACAAGCATATTTTATCATAATGAACAGTTTTAAACACTTTTAAAAATTTTGTCAACTCCCCAATTCTTCGTACTTTGTTCTTTCTTCTCATGTGTACTTAGCTTAAATGCACAAGATAATATTACTTTCATTTAGTTAAGTTTAATAAGTTAAGTTCTTTACTTGTTTATTCTTACTTTTGTAATAATTATTTTGTTGTCCTTATTTTAGTTTAGTTTATAGTTCACGGTTCGGCTTGCCATCAGTGTCACCACTGTAGCATCGCCTTTACTCTGCTTGTCTATGCCTTTGTAAATCACGTTTTTTTTTTCTATTAGAGTAATAAGGACGATTAATAATAATAATAAAAAATTTATTCACCCAACGGTACCCGAAATTTCGGTCTAATCTGAATTTACGATACCGCTGCAAATCATGCACGGGCTGCCGAGCAGCGACCAACTTATCGGTCGACCGTGGACTCGTCCGATCCCGGATTACGATCTGTCCAAAACGCGCCAGCGTCCCCAACGAGCGTTTCTATAAGCGTTTCGTTTCGCGGTCCACGCGTCCCGCCCCCTTCTTTATGAATTGATCCCCCCTCGAAATCTCGGTTGATCCCTTTTTACGCGCGTCGTTGCGCAAGAACGCCCTCGATTGACATGTTCGTTTATTTATGAACGTAGGGTAAGCAGGCCAATAGCTGGGCAGTTTAGCTGATTCCGAAGTTCGCATCAAAGTTTTACTTAGAAATACTTGTTTCGTTAAAAAAAGATCAAAAGCTTTGCACGTAAAAAGGTACAAATTTAAGGATGAACTGCAGTAACATTAAAAATAAGCAAAAATCTTTGAAAATTGGAGGAATGAATCTGTATGCAATAGTAAGACCCCTGCAAAATTTCAGAAAAATAGATTCGGTAGTTTTTAAATCGTTTAATCTTCCAATTTAACATGCATTCTTATGGGAAACCGCAATATTGAGAAATATAACTACAAAATTTAAAGTGAAATAATAGGCCAAAGCTAAAAATCTTGTGTACAGAAAGATAAAACACTGATCAATTTTTCACAACAATTCCGGGACAATTAATTAAAAGATTAATGTAGCTATTTATAATTGAAACATAAAATGATGAAGAATCTACTCATAGCCCGTATCACCAGTAGATGAACAGTAAGGCTAGTAGATAAATAGACAGTTTATACCCAACAGATGGACGGGTGTCTGGCTAGACGAGTAAAAGGCTTATTAGCTATAGTAGGTATCTAGGGTAAACGATACAGTTATTGACCAGGGTACAGAAGTTGACCACTTCAAATTTCTGCCGCCATAGTCTAATGAACCTGCGCGTTTCCGCATTAATGATGCACTTTGATCAGAAAAGACAGTTCTAGCTTTCGTTTCAACCAACAACCGATGATTTCAGTACACGCGTTCCGTCGTGAGATCGTCGGAAAGGAAAACTCGCAGTTTCAACTCTCAAAGAAGGTAAGGGCTTAGCGGGCATCTTTAGAGCGGCGACTTCTTTAATGGCTGTATAATCATTGTTCAATTTTGTTTGCCGTGAATGCCGTTGATCATAATAGGTGACAAGGGCCCAATATTAACATTCGGCATACGTCCAGTCCTGTGGAACATGATTATGTTGTGTTTTGGGGGGTGTTCAATAACTGGTTCGGCGAATGCACAGTTATACAGTTATTGACCACTTGCAATTTTCGTGCTGAAAAACCGCGATAAAAATTGATTTAGATCTTTGGAGGCACGGGACAATCTACCCTTTATTTATATGGTTTCGGGTATGCACCTCCGATGACTTCTGATTTTTCATTGGTCCGGAGGTCGGTACGATAATTCGAAGATCAAAGGCGCTTGACGAAAGAAAAAAAAAAGAAAAGAAGAAAAAGAAGGAGGCAGAGAGATGCAAAGAGAAGAAGAAAAGGAAGAAAAGAAAGTGCAAATGAGAGATAACTCTAAAAAAAAAAAAACGAATGAGACGCCAATGAGGCCGCGGCGAAGTGCACGGCACACGTCGTGAAGGGTGCACATAAAACTCACCCTGCCCCAAGACAATATGTCTTTGATTTTGGTATATTGACTAGAGGTCCTTATTTCACGTGTATTTAAATACACGTGTACACGTGTACTAAACGTATCCGTACCTCAATCCGTGTATCTTTTAGTACACGGGTACCCGTACACAATTTCACGTGTATTTAAATACGCGTGAATTTAGATACACGTGAATTTAGATACACGTGTTTTGACTTTTGATTCGTCAGATTTTTAATATCTATGGATATCCCAGAACTCTGAGTTGAGGTACGGATACGTTTAGTACATGTGTATTTAAATACACGTGTATCTAAATTCACGCGTATTTAAATACACGTGAAATTGTGCACGGGTATCCGTGTACTAAAAGATACACGGATTGAGGTACGGATACGTTTAGTACACGTGTACACGTGTACACGTGTCTTTTTACTACACGTACTATACCGTGGCCTCTAATATTGACAGATGGTTTTAATAAAAATGATTTTAAAGTAAAAAATATGGCATTTTCTTTTATATTCAGTAAGTGGTCAACAACTGTACCTGGACCGGTCAACAACTATGCCACGACCGGTCAATAACTATAATTTTGAATTATGTTTCTTTATAATAGCATAACTACTGATTTCTTCAAAGTTTCTTTGCTGTTATAATCATCTTCGAGACTTCTCTTTTCGCCTGGTATAACGAAACTTCATTTATAAAATTCAAGTTACTTATTCCATAGCGTTTACCTAAATTGAAGCTCTTAGGTCAGCGATGCCCCGATGGGCGGCCCGAGGGTACGAGCATCCATCGCATTTTCCAAACCTCGCGTAGAAGGGGGTCTCGAAACCAATGAAGTTGCAGGCATGTAACGGACGAGGAAAACTCTAGTAGCGTGCGTGTAGGCTCGTACCCTGAAATCAGCATGTAACCGTTACATGCTGATTTCATTGCGATTAAATTGATTTGACTTCTGGTTATAGGCTGATTTCAAATCGTTTGGATTTGCGGTTATGGGTTCTATTTTTTGATGACAGGATAATTTTTTAAACCCTGGGGGGTTTCTTTTTCTTCATAATTTTGTATTGTCGTCCAAACTACGTATGCCTGCAAAGTTTCAAGTCTATTGGATAGTTGGAAGTGGGTTAAAATTGAGTTTCTAGATTTGAACTGAACAAACATACATACAAACAAACACACAAACAGAGGATTGAAGCTGAATAAAAATCGTTTAATAAGAAACTTTTTGTTAATCAGAGGTGTAAGTGGGAATGTTCAAGTCTATTTCGTCCAATTACATAATATTATTGTTTAATCATTAGTCAATTCCCGTTTATTTTCCCAATTCCTAAAATGTAGAACACTGGGGCTCCAAGAGTCCCAGTCATATAAACCTACGGGTACGAGCCTACACGCACGCTACTAGAGTTTTCCTCATCCGTTACATGCCTGCAACTTCATTGGTTTCGAGACCCCCTTTCACGCGAGCTTTGAAAAATGCGATGGATGCTCGTACTCTCGGGCCGCCCATCGGGGCATCGCTGTCCTAGGTGGTCAACTACTGTATCGTTTACCCTAAATCAAGGCATTTTTATTTAAAGCACAGTTTATTTCACCAAAATTAAAAACGTACACCGGTAACCGAAATTTCAGCCATCCGGCCCGGACACTCGAGTAGAGCTCTTACTACCCGCCCGCCCGGGTACTCGAGTACCCGGTGAGACCCCGGGTAGAAAAAAATTACTCGGGTACCCGTAGGATACCCGACTACCCGGGTAGACAAAAATTACCCGTGTGTCCATGAGATACCCGAGTAACTGAAGTGTGATGAGATAGTTGAGAATTTCGATTTGACAGCCGATCGTTTTTCGACTTTCGATCATTTTCGGCTAACCTCAGTAATGAACGGAATATGCTGTCAAATCGAAATTCTCAACTATCTCATCACACTTCAGTTACTCGGGTATCTCATGGACACACGGGTAATTTTTGTCTACCCGGGTAGCCGGGTAATTTTTGTCTACCCGGGTACCCGGGTAGTCGGGTATCCCACGGGTACCCGGGTACCCGAGTAATTTTTTTCTACCCGGGGTCTCACCGGGTACTCGAGTACCCGGGTACCCGGATACCCGGGCAAAAACAATAGTTCTACACTCGAGGTGTCGCCAAAGAAAAGCTTCGCCACGAGCCCAATCCCACTCGCCGCTCCCGATCGCCGATCGTCCCCGGCCGATCGGTCGTAGTAGGGAAAACGTTGTTTCGCCGGGGACAGTGGGTCGTTCCGTCAATTTATCGATTCGTTCGGTTGCTTTCCTCGGGCCGAGGAGCACGGATTCCTGGAAGCCCGCCAGAAGACCGAGCGCCGGTCCAGGTGGAGGCGGAAGGCTCGCAGCTCCGGCAGGGATGCCAGGGTGGAAAAAGGGTAACGGGGGGGGGGAAAAAAAGGGGCGTGGAACGGAACGGGAGCGACGGGTCGGCGAGGGGGCTAAGGGGCGAGGACGACCACGAAATATTTGTCAGTCGCAAAGCCAGGAAGACCAGCCGGGAAAGTCGATTTAACGCCCGTTAAGGAAGCAATTCCTTTAAGAAGGACGAGCCGGGGGCAAGGGTGGCGCGACCCGGGGATCCTCGACCTTCCCGGACTTACGACCTTTCACCGGAGAATCGCTTCCGTCCGCCATTATCGGCGGACGAATGGAACATCAATAACCAATTTCGTAAGACTAATATCGCGAAAATTAGTTTCCTGAGGTCCCCGTCTTCCTTCTGCCCCGCTCCCTCGAACCCCCTCGCACGGTATAGCCTTCGTTAAAAGGTCTACGACCCGCCCGTGCTTTTCTTAATGTCCACCCATCCAGCGAAAGCGATCGTGAATCTCCCTTTATCGTCTCCGCTGTACCCCGTGTCTCTTCTTTTTTCTTTCTAGACCACCCGCCGCGCCGCGACGAACAACCGATAATGTAGCTTTTAATCCGCGTCACCCAGATTTACCCCGGTGAAATATCCACCTGGGACGCGCAGACCTCGCGCAACGCGCTTCCAACCACCCCTTGTACGTCCGCGAGTACCATTTCCGCTCCGCGCCCCCTGCTATTAACGTCTCTCTCTCTCTCTCTCTCTCTGTCCCTCTCTTTCGCGAGCAAATTTTCGATTCCCCTGTTGAAAAATCCTTTGGGAACGCGGCGCGCGGTACTTCATGTTTTTAGGATGTTCTCAAACGCTCCGCCAGTAGAGAGCACGGTATCCGGATATATACGCCGCTTTATCAAACCGAGACCGAACGTTACTGTAAATTTGCACTTGCCCGATAGTTCGCAGTGGATTCAGGAAGGTTGGACCGGGGCTGTTTCTCTGAAGGGTGTCCTCGATTGCTGGAGAAACGAGCGCGTTCCCAGCGTCAATTAGCCGTTCATTTTCATCGCGTCGGATGACGATCCGTTTCAGTGGGCGCGACGCGACGGAAGGTGGAGAAAGAAGTTTCCCGGGGCAGGTCCGCGCTCCCCTAGATACCCCGTGACTTACACAGTCAGCTCCTCTTAATTATAAATTAATTATCCGCCGAGTTATGGTCGGATTCTCGGCTCCCTTTCCCTCTGCTAATTACGTCAGGGGCGCCGAAACTCCACCCCCGCTCCCCCGCCCCTATCTCAACCCCACGCTTCTCCCGCCTGTCCCGTCGTCCGCGCGGCATTCGACGACCGTTTCCACCGGTGTATCTGCAACTTTTCTTCGCAACGTCGCCTTTTTGCACGCAGCCTGGGACCCCCGGCTGTCCCGATGCTTCTTTTCAGACCGAAAATTTCCAGGCTGGCGAGCGTGCGATCGACCATAGAATCCCGCCCCGTTTCTCCTCGGGGCAAGAAGCCCTCGCCCCTCGTCCCCCACAACCGTTCCGACGCGAGCATTAATTGTTTTGCCGAAATTTGCATTCGTACGGGGTCGCCACATTTCGGAACCGAGAGAAAAGGGGAAATTAACCGGGTGGGTAACGTCGACCATTTCGCGCCTCGCGAATAAACGCGTAATTTTTTTTTTTTTTACGCATCTGAAATCCTCTGCTGATTTCCAGGACTTTCAGTTTCCTCTTTTTCGAGTTCTTTATAGTTTAGACCAGAGATGGGCAAAAAATTATTTCAAATAAAAAATTCAATTCGACCAAAAGACGAAAATTTTATTCGAGGCTCATGAATAAGAATAACCCGAGTCAATTTTTAATCGAAGCGCTCATGATTGAAATCATGGGGATTCAATCGTCAGTCATGATTGAATACGTCAATCATGGGGATTCAATCGTCGGCCATGATTGAAGTAAGTCAATCATTGGGATTCAATCGTCGGTCATGATTGAATACGTCAATCATGGGGATTCAATCGTCGGCCATGATTGAATACGTCAATCATGGGGATTCAATCGTCAGCCATGATTGAATACGTCAATGATGGGGATTCAATCGTCGGCCATGATTGACCTACCTTCAATCATGGGGATGCAATCATGACTGAATGAACAGTGTTCTCGTATTCAACCGTAGTTCAGTCGCGTAGCTCGACTAACCTTGGCGAGCCTCGAGACTCGCGAGAACCTTTGATCGATGCCGCGCGAGGCCAGAGCCGAGCGACATTGTATCGTTCACCCGTCTAAACTGGCGCCTGGAATTGCTCGGCGATGTGTCATCGATTATACGGAAAGTGACTTTCTTTATTACTTAACCGACTTCAAAAAGGAGGAGGTTATAGATTCGACCCGTTTGTATGTTTGTCCCCTCATAACTCCTCAGCATATGGACCGATTTTGATGATCTTTTTTTTATTCGAAAGAGGGCGATGCCCCGGTGGTCCCGTCCTAGACTAAATCAACATTGGCCCAATATTTTGCCAGTTATGGTTAATAATAAAGACTATTGTCACCTAATTATTATTATTTTATGTACGTACGCGCATATTTCCTCAGCATGTTGTGTCAATATATATAAAACTAAAAAGCTAAAAATAAAAAATTTTATAAAAATTAAAACCGACTTCAAAAAAATAAAATTGCACTAAAAAATAAAAAATAATGTTTTCCCTTATTTAAACTACGACTCTCATATTTTTTAAGCCGGCGCCAGATTTACACAGTGCAAATGATGAGGCACCGACTGAAAAAATATGAGAGTCGTAGTTTAAATAAGGGAAAACATTATTTTTTATTTTTTAGTGCAATTTTATTTTTTTGAAGTCGGTTTTAATTTTTATAAAATTTTTTATTTTTAGCTTTTTAGTCATTTAAAATAATTTGTTATTTAAATAATGCCCATCTCTGAGTTTAGACCGCTGCGTAGGTATTTCGGGATGCATTTCCTTCTTAGCGTTCGTCGCTGCTTAGTTATTGTTATTCCTTTAGCGTCGCTCCGCTAACGGGAAAAATTTACCGACGACGGGGATGCCTTTGGGAAGAGGATTGCATCAATCGGAAATTCCGGCCGCTGTTGGAAACGATATTCCTTTTTTTTTTATCATCCGCGGTGGAACGAGATGCTCGGAATGTTAAAGTTGATTTATTAACATTTGATTTATTTCCCCCGATCGATTCGAATGCATTTACTCCGGCGGCAAGATAGCCGCCCGCCCACCGATATACGCCGCGATCGACTTTTTCATTCTTCGCCCCTCTTTCGTTCTTTCCTCTCTCTCTCTCTCTCTCTCTCTCTCTCTCTCTCTCTCTCTCTCTCTCTCTCTCTCTCTCCCGTCTTTTTTATCAGGAGCACCACCGCTCTCCAACGATCCCCGGCCATATTTTTCGGTCGGGGATCTAAGGGCGCAGGGTGTCTATTAATAAGCATATCGGGCCAGTGGGATCGCGCGATAAAAGTGATGTATGTCGCTCGAGTGGTCGAGCATCGCGCGACGCCCGCCCGATGGGATCCGTTCCTGGCCACGAGCAAATTTTTAAGCGTTATCGATACCACGGCCGTCCTTCCTGATTACCGTTTCGCTTATTCGCGGGATATTCACTTCGGGAGCTGTGTATTTAACTGGGGCTCGCCAGCGATCTCCATCATTCCGATGTCGAACGCGTTTCGTTACCTGGGTTGCGGTGGCAAAACCGAGGATCTACGCTGTCCTCCTCCGTTAAAATCTCCTATCCAACATTTCAAAACAACCGAGAGAACTGATGTGCTATCATGTTCTTTGTGCCGTTCTTGTTTTTCTTCATTCAATTTAAAAAATGTAATTATTTCGTAATACCTAGGGTAGAACTCCCAATTACTGACACATTAAGGACTGACTCTAATATTATTGCATAGTATCTGTATTTATTGACTAAAAGTATAAGTTTTTTATTTTTTTTTATTATGGTTTAATATGTTTACTTCGGGGAAATTTTTTGTGGGTCTTAGAATTTCTATTTTTATATATAAATTCATTAATCTAAAAAACATATTTCGAGATCTATTACTGACACCTCTAAAACCTGTGTGACTGAATTACTGACACCCCAATTACTGCCAGCTAACCTAATACTGTTTATTACTCATTTTACGGTTATGTCGTCTCATGTACACGAGCAACTACTGCTATGACAGTAATACCAAAATGCTTGAAACGCTTGTACCAATCACTGTCACCCATATATTAATTAAAAAGGCTTAAGTAATCGTTATATTACGATCGTTGTGACTTTCTATGATACTTATATTGTACTAAAAAATTATTGTTTATTATGTAAATAATTTAAATATAGTAATTATAGCCCTTTCTTTAGTGCCCTGTTTTCTCGTTCACTAGTAAGGAAGTCGCCATTTCCACTGTTGTCATCAAATAAAAATTTTGTATTGTCTTATAGAAATTAATGAAAAAAAAAAAATTAAGTGGTGCATTTTCTAGCGTATAGATTATAGGTTGAATTACGTAATTCTTTTTGTGTATGACTTTACAACGTTTATTTATGCGTTATTTTGAGTAAAATAGCTTAAGGTGACAGTAATTGGGTAGGTGTCGGTAATTGGGGGTTCTACCCTAGTCTAATATGATTTTTTGTAATAGGTGTACCGATAGATAATTTGTTATTAAGTTAATTTGTTTCAGATAGGATATTTTAACCATCTGAAAAGCAGTTAGGTCAAATAGATTAGACTGTTTCCAGATCTCTACGAAGCACGTAGGCTTTTCTAACTTTACTTAACGGGGAATCCTATCTTTTGGGGCTAAAAACGTAGCAAAATTTGGGAATTTTTTTGCAAGAAACTAGCGATTCGATTCGTCTGAAATTGGGACCATGTTTTTAATCTTTGGTGAAGTTGCAGTTTCTTGTATTCATTTTTAATACTGGTCCAAATTTCAGATGAATCGAATCGCTAGTTTCATAAAAAAAATCCGAAATTATGTTATGTTTTTAGCTCAAAAATAGGATTCCTCCCGTAAAAGGTAAAAGACGTGTGGAATTTCAAATATATCAGCATATCTTGAAAATGAAAAAATTCAAAATAGGACATTTTAACTGACGAGGGGAGGCCGCGAATGGGACGAGCGATTTTTTAACGAAACCGGGCAGAAAATGTTGAGGCCGATGTGTATAAACAAATTCCAGAATATTAGCTGTGAATGGCCGGCCATTTTTATAAAAAATGGCTTTAAACAGTAAAATTGTGAAGTCGTCGAAACAAAAATTGAATTTTCTGGTTAAATTATTGATACTATGCCAATAACACATAAGACTTTTGTATTCCTTTCATCAAGATCTACCACTTAATGAAGTATAAAATCGATTCGACGACTTCATAATTTTACTGTTCATAATTTTTTATAAAAATGACCGGCCATTCACAGCTAATATTCTGGATTTTGTTTATACACATCGGCCTCAACATTTTCTGCCCGGTTTCGTTAAAAAATCGCTCGTCCCATTCGCGGCCTCCCCTCGTGAGTAGGCCAGTAGGGGAGACCGGGGCTGGTAGGCCAGTTTTTCAGATTTTGATTTTTAATAAATTATGTGGACGAAATATCATTAAACCGGTTAGTATATTTGATAGGGCATACATTTGGGTATCTGATTAAATTATTAAAGTTGCCTCAATGTGACAACAATTAAGGTATTTTAATGTTTTTCTAACACCTTCCATGCTGGTCAACCAGCCCCATGATCGGGGTTGGTTGACTTACAGTATGGGGTAGGTTGACTATAGGTACAATCAGTTAAGAAAATGTTATTAACAACTTATCTCAGTGATAATAAAATAGCACAATATAACAAGAGTCGTTTCATTATAAAATATTAATTTGTTTCTTTCATATTTTAATAATAAACTGAAAAATCGTTCAACTTAAACATAAATTATAATGTATTTATAACATAGTGAAATTTAAACAAAAAATAAAAATCGCATTTTGAATAACAAAATAACAATTTAAACCTTATTAACGTTATTAGTCAACCAGCCCCGACCGATCATTTTGACTTCAATAATCTATATAACCTTCAATTATTTATGTATAAACAAAAATACTATGCCAATAGATCGTCTAATAAACAAACTTTAAAATAGTCCCTTAATATTTATTCTGTTGTAACTACATAGAGCGCGAAAAAATAAACTCTTTAAGAAAAAATATTTACTTACGTAGTGAATCTTTCGACAAACGCTGATAACTGTTAAAAACCGTGCGATCGCGGGGTCGAACATAAATGCATGCCATAGTAGAAGTGACTTCTTTCTACAGTAAATCTTCCCGCAGTAGAGCATACGTCGGTGCAAAGTTATTAACAATTAGTCAACCTACCCCTTGAGACAACCAGCCCCGGTCTCCCCTACGCTTCGCATCGGAGCATCGATCAATCCGATCGATCTCCTTATCTCCAGATCATCGTTCCCCCGGCGCACGTGCGCTGGTTCCCAGTAATCTTCGCGCGGAGCGTTGATCGCGATGAAAGAATGATGAAGAATTAAAAGGCGGACGCCAGCGCGCGTCGCGGGGAAAACCATGGCCGTTTAAGGCGCGCTGGCGTATAAACATGAAGGATGCACGAGCGTGTCGGATGCAAATTTCACGAGTTTTTCCAATGGCGTTGATGAATAAGGAATCGCGAGGTGGCGCGTAGCAGCCTCCCGCGCGAGACTCGGTTTCATCAAGTAACCGGGCCCCTCTTCCACGCCCATCCCCGGCGAGGCTGCCGCTACCCTTGCTCGTCGTCGTCCTTGTAATCCCGCCTCCTTTATATCTTCCTTCTTATCGGCTGGCCGCGGAACGAAGAGGAACCAAACGTGGATTCCGCGAGCGAAACTTGACTGAACGGCCGCCGTTCGTAACGCTGCTGGGATTCTTCGTACACGTCGCGCCCTATCTGCGAGCCCTCCACTCGGCATCCTTCTTCCCTCTCCTCCTCCAACACCGTTGCTCCTCGGCGCTCCAACACTGTACAGGGTGGCCCTTCATTATACGCCTCGAAAATTTTTTTTCGTATCTCACAAGGCTGCTGTCAGGGGCTGCAAATTTTGGGGGCGGCAAATTTTGAGCGAAAGAAATTGAAAAGGGTTTAAGCTTTAAAAACGGTCCACTTCTTTTTCATGTGACAAATTAGTAATAACTCATATGTGAGTCGTCACATTGAATAAGTTTTAAAATTGCCTCAACTCTTTTAAATTAGAATACCTATTAGATGATATTTCAAGGTAAGTGCAGCGGATCTTGTCATCCTAGGGACCCCAACAGAGGCAATAGAAATTCGAAACAAAGCAGACGATACAGGTACTTATAGTTGGAGGGATCGAGGGGTTCGACGCGATCGCCGGCAGTCGGGCGAAACCAGACCCGAAGTTTTCCAGGAGGTTGTGTCGGCGCAGATGTACCGAAAGAACCGCGAAGTTGGCCGGCGAGAGATCGCCCGCCACCGAACAAAGAAGCATACACACGGCCGTGAAGTTTCCGCTGGCGAGTCCGTCAAAATTCGTGCGACATGTGTTAGCCGGGGAGGATGATCAAAATTTAAGGTGACAGGGATCTCACGGTTGGTTCGCCGTTCCTAAGAAAAATTCTTCGTTGCCCAGAGGAGACTGCTAACCTGCTGGCGGGCCCGACTGCCGCCCGCGATGAATTGTTCCCCGAGGTTATGCGACGCAAAGTGAACGCGCGTAATCTTTCGAAATTTTTGTAAGTTCGCGGAGCAACGGAATATTGCAGCCTCTTCTCGGTTCGCCGGGCGGTGCCTCTCGTGAAAGAGGCTCAGACGACAGAGGCCCGGGGAAGAGCTCCCCTCTCGGGCGCCGGCGTTTAATTTTCGTCCTTCGACGGAGGCAGACAGGCCTTATTGAAAATCTTTTGACGTTCGGCTTCCCATCTGCGCGGATAATTCCTCATCTCGGGACGAGCGGAATTTTCAAAGGCAGAATCCCCGCGGTTTTCGATCCCCCGCCCCGATTCAAGCCCGCGCAGAATGATGAAGAGGGGCACCAAGTGTATCGCTCAGACTATCAACCTGTCGAACCCCGAGACCTGCATAAGGCCTAAGAGGATCCAGAAGCTCGTCGGCGCGGAAGTGGTACAGCCATGTCCGGGCACCGGGGGCTCGTCCTATTGGACCCCCCGACCAGTCCCCATTAAAATCTGCACGCGAAGGGACATGCAGAGGACATGCCCACCGAAGGTGAGACCAAATACGACGAAATCAAATACACTTAAGCCGGGAATCCACCAGGAAGCTAAGCTCAGCTATGCTGCGGTATGCTAAATTTTAAAAAATTAACTTCGATACCTACATCCTTGTGGAACCGTTTCCACCAAAAGCTAAGCTAAGCTGTGCTGTGTTTTTTGTGTTCTATAGCCGGACATAGCATAGGTTAGCTTAGCTTCCAGGTGGATCTCCGGCTTTACAATCCCCGATCGATTAATTTCTATTCAATATTTCCTCTGCCAATCAGCTGGAAATCCCAGCGCTATTGTAACAAGAGAATTACGGTATTTTGAAGCTGTGCAGGTTTGTAGAGGATCTCAATAGAAGTATCAGGCAATTTTTTTGTTTCTGCCCATTTTCAGTTCTTCATGGTGAAAACACCCCTTAAAGGTTATCGTGCGATTTCCTACATGTATTCCTCTATGTCTTGGAAACTGTAGTAGGTATATATGAAAACTTAACGGCTTTTATACCCTATGAATCTGTGTAATCGAGTTGTTTAAAATTTGCAGTTTAAACAGGAAAGCTGAAAGCTCTGTAAAATCAGTGTTACCTCGTTAATAGAATTAACAGAATATTGGGCCAAGGGGGTCGCGACCCCAGAGGTTGGGAACCTCTGCTTTAGGGGGGGGGGGGGGGGGGTTTTCACCCTGAAGAATATTGAGGTATTCTCCAAAGCCTGCACAGTTTCGAAAAAGTTTAATGGTACAATAAGCGCTGCAAACTTGCGTTAACGAAATTTTGAAAAGAGTTTAAGACAAAAATACCTGACGACGAAAAACAGTTTTGAAAAATTTTGTTAACGCAAGTTTGCCGCGCTTATCGTACCATTAAACTTTCGTTGGAAATTCTTTTCTCCGCCCGTTGTACTTTAGGAGTTACACGCGAAAAAGTGAGAGTGCCATTTTGACTTTGAGGTTAGTTTCCACACCCTTAAAGGGCGATTGGGCGCGAATGGAACATACCGTTCTTTTTGTCCCGAGTCGCTCTGTAAACCGACAAAGTTGCGTTCCGATCGGTGTGGACAAACACTTCGCTTTCTCGCGGTCCCTTTAACTTACGCCAGAGCCTTTCGAACTCCGGATAGGGTAGCTAGTACACAGGTCCGCGACATGGTTGACTACGACCACTCGATCGATCCTGGTATTTACCGTTAATGAGATTTCGACGACTCGTTAACAAGCGACCTTTGCCACCCCCGTCCCCAGCTGGAGACCCACCCCAGACCTGTCTTTCCGCGATATTGACGTGTCCCGTCCGCCAGGGGACGGCGACGGAGCGCCGGCACCTGCACGGAATTGGTTAGTCGATACGTAGTTGCGTTTACCTGGAATTAGCCCGACAGCCCGGCGTGCACAGGTGTAGCGACACCGATGGGTCTCTAATCGAGGAGGACAGTTTGGAGTTGCTGCTACTTGTTAGGGACACGTACGTACGTGACCTCGCTCGGTCGAGGGGCGAGTTCCGGGTGTCTACCCGTCCAACCGAGAGCAGGATACTCTCGGGGGCTTTGTGAATGGGACAAATCTTGCCTCCTCGCGTGTCCCTCTCCCTTTCTCTGTCATCTCGGCAGGCCCGCTGCCATCGGTTCTTAATGTTTGCCATCGAATCGGAGGTTCTGGTAGAGTTGGCCCGAGCAGAGCCACTTCGCTCCTCTTCCATGCAAATGGATATTAGAACGCTGAAACGTGCATGCTCCACGGAAGCCCGAAGGGGGGTATCTTTTGCCGGCGCAGTCGCACGCTTTTGAATATGCATCGTTATTTATGGGGCTAGTTTCTGTTACTGAAGGTATGGCAGCGGTGTTTTCGCCGCTATGACGGAGTTGCGAATCTTGCTGGTTAGCTCGGAGTTCCTTCGTTTGTCGTACAAACTACGACCAAGTTGCAAAGACTTTGCATGCTGTTTGAATGCGCTGGCCGCCGCCCCCCCCCCCCCCCCCCGAGTACCGAGTATTCTGCCGGCATGATTTCGCCAGGAAGGTCAGTTTCTCGCTAGAAAGTTCCAATTCACGGGCATTGAACCGTACCGAAATTGTTCAGCTCGCGTTGAACATCGAGTTAGGTGTGTGGACCAACCGGAGTAGTCGTATAGTGCCTATACGAGCTATAGTGACTTAAATTTCAAATTGAGATTCTCGACCGAAATTGTTAAATAAGATGATATTGGCGCGTTGATTCGGTCACTATACAACAATTTATTTTATTATTTGAAAATAAAATAAAGAAAACACCGCTATTGCTAACGGCTTTGTTTTGGCCACAGTCCGTTTCACCTCTAGCTATGTCTGTGTTGTCTGCTTGTTACTTCAGTCTGCTTCCAACCGACTCAGGAGTCGTTTGCTTTTATAAATGCTACGACACATCTTTCACCAGCAAGCGTAATTTTATATAATTTATCTCACTTTCCTTGAGGATGGTTCAAATCATGAACCGAAACGCCGGATTTTTCTATAATTAATTACGAAATAGCGGAGTTTTCTTTATTTTATTTTCAAATAATAAAATAAATTGTTGTATAGTGACCGAATCAACGCGCCAATATCATCTTATATAGTGACTTAGGTGTAAATTCACTCAGCGGGGTCTTACCCGACACCCTGCTGGGTACTGGCCGCTAAACGTGCCTCCCTACTACCTCTTGCAGGACTGTATTTGGAGAAGACCAAGGCAAAACCGGGGCCCTAAGGCCCTAAGACCAGGACAAAACCGGGGCCCTAAGGCCCTAAGAGCAGGACAAAACCGGGGCCCTCAGGCCCTAAGATCAGGGCAAAACTGGGGCCCTAAGGCCCTAAGGCCAGGCGAACCCGGGGCCCTCAGGCCCTAAGACCAGGACAAAACCAGGACCCTAAGACCCTAAGACCCTAAGACCAGGACAAATCCGGGGCCCTAAGGCCCTAAGAGCAGGACAAAACCGGGGACCTAAGGCCCTAAGGCCAGGACAAAACCGGGGCCCTACGGCCCTAAGACCAGGACAAAACCGGGGCCCTAAGGGTCTAAATACAGTCCTGCAAGTGGTAGTAGGGGGCACGTTTAGCGGCTAGTACCCAGCAGGGTGTCGGGTAAGACCCCGCTGAGTGACTTCACACCTAAGTCACTATAGCTCGTATAGGCACTATAGCAAAATCCGCAAACATACCCCTCGCGTTAGACGCTGTAAACGCGCGAGACACGGCGATTATCGTTAAAAATTCCAAGATGCTGCTAGACCTCGGGATACCTCGAGTCTGCGGCTCTGTGCAAGCGAGCTCTGTTGCGGTAGCCTGACGCTGTACGTTTTCGTAGCTCTGCGACTGCCCGCAGAAGATGCAAGCGAAGTCGGCCGGCCAGAAATTGTGCCGGGCACTGCTGTTCCTGCTAAAGAGCAGCATCGCGGCTGGCCTCGTTTATTGGACGCACTCCGAGGGCTTGTGGGGTAGCAGCGCCGAAGTGAAAGACCTCTACTGCAGGATAGTGGCCACGATCGCGCCGGTGCTGCCCGACGTGTACACCGACAACGATGTAACGACGACCCGTGAAAGCATTACGACACGATAGCGCTGAGGGCACCATTTCACACCCTCATCGAATGAAAATCGTTCGCAGATCGAGCTGCCCTGTCTGGGAGGACTCAAGTACAGGATCATCCAGAAGTATAATCACGCTCTGTGCACGATCACAACTTACATCGTGGGGGCGTCCACGAAGCTGCAGCAACAGTTTCGGGAGCTTATTACACCCGTGTCCGAGGAGAGCGAGGAGACGCAGGGCGAGGTGATGACGAGCGAGGAGACGACGAGCGAGGAGGTGACGAGCGAGGAGGTGACGACCGAGGAGGCGCGCCGTCCACAGAATGTGCAAGGTGTAAGAAGTACTAGATCTGATAGTTCGAAATGATAAGCGGAGACGCCTGGCTGACGAACGAGGGCTCTGCAACTTACCGTTTCGCTTCCCCTATCGAAGGGGAGAATCGTTTAATCTGTCCAGTGATTCTGTAAATGCCGATGCGCGAGTAAAATGTGAATTTATGGAACGCTGCTGTCGTGTTTCGCGTAAAAATGACTCGGCCGCGGAGATCAGTGGGACTGTTTGCTCTTGGAATAGATGAGGTGTGGGATAGACGTAATGTCTTATGGGAGGTCGAGGCAGATGAAGTGAAATATCGATTTCGAGAGAATTCTATGGCTTTGGTCGGCACTCTGTGTTAAATAATAGTAACTCTGGGAACTACATTCTATTCAATTACAGAACCCTGCAAAGATAGTAAAAGTGTTGTTTCCCGAATTGTACACAGCGTCCCGAATAATAGTTTCAGGCAACCCTGTATACACGATTGAGAAGGCAATCATATGCTTATAGCGATTTCGGCAGACACGCACTGGTGCGCACTAGTGCGAACTTTTTCAGTACGACACCATGCCGCACATTCGGGTGAACTAGAGCTGACTCAGCTCTGTTCTGGTGGATTCTAGTTAGGGAATAGGGATGGAGTGCAAAATCACTAATAGCGAATTCGGTACCTCGCACTGATTCCGCACTGGTGCCAGAAAATGACTTGGATTGGTTGTTTCTGATAGAAACGAAGATAGCTCTGTAAGAATCAACCAATCCAAGTCATTTTCCCGCACCAGTGCAGAGTCAGTGCGAGGTACCGTTAAGGAACTAGTTTTTGATCAGTTTGGAGGGCTTCCCGCTTTAATATTTATTTTTAACCTAATACAACTTTAAACCATAGACTTTTTTTATACTAAAAGATGAATTAATGTTTAAAATATAAGGAAAAATTTTAAAAAGTTGAAAATGAGTATAATTTAATTATTTATAAGGTATGGAATAATAAGGTGACTAGGAACTAGTTTTTGATCATGTAAAATACATGGGAACTAATTTTTGATCAGGTCAGGAACTAGTTTTTAATCATCTAAAATACATGGGAACTAATTTCTTATTAGGTAAGGAACTATTCAATGTAAATAATCGGATACTAATTAAAAAGAAAGTACCAAATAAACTTATTTTTTTAATTATACCATCTAAATTTTTTTTTTTTATAATTTTATAATGTCCTAACCTATTGTTTATTCAGGTGATCAAAAATTAGTTCCACAAGAAAAAATTGAAACTAAATAATGATCAGTGACTTTTAAAGCAAAATGATACATATAATACTAAAATTCTTGCTCTACATTGTAAAGTAAACTATTGTAAGCAAAATGTATGAAAATAACCTTTAATACCGCAACAACCAGCAAAGAAATCGACTGTGGCGTCGATGGTGATCTATTACTTCGAACAGTAAGAGATGGCGTTCAACAGGGACTTCCGTCAAGTGGGCCACCTTACACATTTATTTTTACGAAAACTAACAATACTAACTGCTTTCACGGACAACACATATATTTTTGAATTATCAATTTTTATGTTAGTAATTATTTCAAACAATTATTTATTGACATAAACTTAAAAGAACGATTTATTTCATGAACTGATAAAAAATTAGTGCCTGATCAAGAACTAGTTCCTTAACGGTACCGAATTCGCTATAACAATGATGGTGATTTTTTATCTTGAGTGAATTTGCTTCCCGTGATCGTAATTCTTAACATTGATTGAATAATTTTTTATAAACTACATCAATATAGCTTGTGTTACATTAAAGTGTTAATTGAGCGCAATTCAGCCAACGTATACATTCCCTACTAGTCAATGTATGCACACACTGATTTGATTGGCTAAAGTATTCTCGCAGGTATACATATTTTTTATTTTTTAACTGAAGTGAAGAAATATTCGTTATATTTAAATAAATCAAGAACGATTACACTGGTTCAAAATATACAACTGAACTTCTATAAGAACGTTTGGGAATGTTTTGAGAGAAATTGGGGTTATGTGACGCGTGCGAAGAACAGTTATGCTCACCACGAATCAGAAGCGATCACGAAAAATCGCGGATCATTGTCAGAAATCCCCGTGATTGGGAACAATCGTGATCGAATTTACCATCGTGCCCAGCGTTTGTAGGAAAACCCATATTATTTACGAAATATATATTTGTCACCGTTAATTGGTGTGAACATCATTTCACGCGCATAGTTTTCTGTGGTAAATTCCCTACAGAGATCCGCTACACTTGGCTACACTGGACTGCGCTGTCAGAACCGGTCAGAAATCGCAATGCGAGAAAGGTTGCACTAGTGCAGTTTATTCCGTTCATCCGAATGTGAAGTTTGCACTACACCAGGGCAGCTCTTGTTCGTCGAATACGATACAAGATTGCTCGCATGTCAAATCCAATGTAATCGGTGCTAGAAAACCCTAGAAACCGTGCTGCACTGGCACTGTGCTCAGGTAGCATAGGCATAGCACGAAACTGCACCAGTGCGTGTCTGCCGAAATCGCTATTAATTGCTTACACAAGATGGCTATGAAGAGGTGCCTCATTCGTCGGGTGTGCATTAGGGTCGTCATTTATCTTAGACATTTTTGCAAATTTCGATCCCTAATTTTCAGAAAACATTCATGGTATATCAAACACTGGAAATAAGGGGATTTTTTTTTTATTTTTTGGCATATCTCTGTATAATGCCCCGCCTTAAATGTTTAAAAAATAGTCCTCGAAAACAAAAATTACAATTTTTTTCTTCGCCATCATAAATAAAAAGTGCTCGCGAAAGATTTGAACTTTCAAATTTTGAAAAATAAAAATGTTTTTTTCTTAATTTTTCGGACTTTTCTCGAAAACCGCTTGTCGCACAAGAAAAAGTAATACAGTAATTCGTCGTTATTGTCCCGTTTTTACCATGCGTAATAGTCCCGCTCACTATCCCCACCATTTCTTGGAATCCTTCAGTCGAGAGTGAGAGAATCCGAGAACGTGCGAGAGAACAAAAGAGTCGACACGAAGTTGTCGTCGGCTACGAATGGTGTCCGCATCGCGTTGTTGTCCCGCCGCCAGCCCCGTTCGTCGGGACTATTACGACGAATTATTGTACATCATAAAAGATGCTCCTTGTCTGGATCTACAACTTTTGTTTGACATCTTTTTTTATGTAATCCATAACTTGTAGGATATTATATAAAATCGACTTTGTGAGCTGTTAAATAATTATTTAAATGTTCAAGGGTCCAGGGGCACTTTCTCCCGTTATCCGATCAGGCTCAAACTTCACACAGATTTTTTTTTTAATTATTTGGAACTATTCTAGGGGGTACGCGAAGCAAATCTTGAAAAAAATTTCATCCAGAGTAAATAAAAGCCACCCTAGTGTACATGGTCCGCCCAAGTGAGTCACCGGGACCTAATGCGGTAAATATTCAGGTAAGTATTCGGGGAACCTTGAAAACGCGACAGAGTTACGAACGATTGTGCGTTTTCACGGAAAACCTGATTTCACACGTCACACATCACACTATTCATGCGTCTCTCTCAACTTAGGAACCTATCCTCTTACGATCGTGACAAATACGGTAAGTAATCCGTTAAGTAAATCTGCGTCCCGGGAAAACGCACCAAAGATGCAAATGACAAAATTTGTCCAACAATGTTGCAAACGAAATCGGCGCGCGCGTTCGCGATCCAAAATCTCGTTTGCAACTTTGCGCGTTCCCGCGAGAAGTCAAATCTTTGTTTGCAACTCCGTTGCAAGTACAAACCGGTTTCTACCTCTCTTACAGGTGCAAGTTCGAAGAAATGCAGGTTCGAAGTTGAATAGAAATGGTGCAGGAACAGAGTAAAAACGTTGTGGCATAGCCATGATGTGGGAACTCTGTTAAAATTATATACCAGCATTGTAGATATATCTCAAGAATGTAGGATTCATAGGTTAGGAGACGGACGGGCGGCCTGTGGTGTAAGTGAGGCCCAGATCCATAGGTGGCGCGCGCCCGTTAAGAGGAGCTCATTTAGGGTGCGTTCCACTTGCGCCCAAATCGCCCGTAACGCCCGCGATTTTCATTAAGGTGGGTTCTCCTATACGCGACTGGACACAACGTCAAGAATTTCAAAGTCGATTTTCTTGAAAATGAAGCACAATATCAAAAAATCTTATTCCTCTTTTTCGACTTATTTACTTGTTATAAGTCGAAAAGAAAGAGTAACTTTTTTTTATATCGCGCTTCAGTTTCGAGAAAATCGACTTTGAAATTCTTCACGTTGTGTCCAGTCGCGTATAGGAGAACCCACCTTAATGAAAATCGCGGGCGTTGCGGGCGATTTGGGCGCAAGTGGAACGCACCCTAAGCAGAGTCCTCGGGGAAGCCGCAGTGGGGGAATCGGTTAGGCGGCTGGCCAGCACGCGGAAGGCCCGGGTTCGAGTCTCGGTGAGCGGCTTCCCTTTTTTCCGTCTCCTACAAATTCAGAAGTGGGATCTGAGACCCTGACACAGTGTGCCTCAAGCATACGGCTTGACGCGCGTTCCGGGTCCGTTATGTTGAGGAATTGTGAGGAGCGCGGCCGAGGACGGCCACAGTTGTAGGATGGCCGAATGTTAGGATTCATAGGTTAGGAGACGGACCTGGGGCGGCCTGTGGTGTAAGTGAGGCCCCCCAGGTCTATAGGTGGCGCGCGCCCGTTAAGAGGAGCTCATTAAGCAGAGTCCTCGGGGAAGCCGCAATGGGGGAATCGGTTAGGCGGCTGGCCAGCACGCGGAAGGCCCGGGTTCGAGTCAGGGGGGCCAAGCTTCCCTCTTGGAAAGTTGAAGCAGAGTTTGTAGCGCCTCCTACCTATAAAGTGCGTACTAAACTGTGAATGTGTGAATCAGTGTGAATCGGGACGTATGTGTATGTGTATACGTGTAATGCACCGCTTACCGTCGAAGGATAACCATTGAAATTGAATATTTCTTCTTTTCTTAGGAAAATAAAATATATTCAATTTCTTTGTATATCCTTCTATCTGCTGCATATGCGTCACTCACGCGACGATCCATGGTCAGACGGCCTTAGAAAAGGTAAACCAGGGAAAGTGAGGACGCCATTTGAAGGATTTCTGGTCATTCCAAAATTTAATCTTTTAAGTTTTATTTTAGAAATGACAGGTGTCTCTTATGTGATGTCTGATCCACGTGGGTGCACGTGGGTTACACTTCCTCGTGTCTGCGCCAAACATTTACAAATGGCGACGGTCGTCATGGTAACATTTCACCAACGTCGAAAGGTTGTGTGTCGTGCTCACTGATACACCTAGGTATGTGTGTGTGATGTACCTAGCGCCTCCTACCTATAAAGTGCTAACTAAACGGGAACTTCGGCCAAACAAAGACGGCTTGGCCCCCCTGGTTCGAGTCCCGGTGAAGCGGCTTTCCTTTCTTCCGTCTCCAACAAGAATGATGAAGCATGTGTACGGGAGGAACATATATTTAGTGTAGGGACTGTGTGGGAATAGTGTAGAATCGTGTATCTGCATACATGCTTCGCGTACCTGGCTCGTTCCAAATCACGACAAGAAATGTTGGTGACAGCAAGGATCTTATATTAAACAGAACAAATCGAGCTTACATGCAATATGAATTCTAAGTAGGTACTAATAGCGTTGCACGCATCGCGAAAGTGTTATGAATGCTGTAGAGGCCCCGTAGCGTGTGAGAAAAATTTACATCGGGTGTTACGTCTATCCCATGCCCGGTCTGTGCCCTCAGCCGCGGCCAGCATGTCGATAAAGGTATTCTCGCGATGTTTCTCGCGGAGGGTAGCCCGTAAGCGGCTGAGATACAAGCACGGATTAAAATTCCGTTCAGGCTCCCTTCATTTCTCCTTAGGACACTGCAGGGCACACGGGGGATTTCTCACACGGGGATGCTTGCATCTTAAGCGATTTTTATGGCGTGCCTTTCTATCGCCGCGAAGCTTCCAAGCGGCGCGTGTCCTCTTGTATCCCGACCGGGGCGGGAATTTATTTCCGCCGCGTGGAGGATCCATCTCGCTCGACAGCCGGGATTTTTTCACGTTCCACGACTAAGGACGACCCCGTGGTTGCGTAAATTAGATCGGGGCGGACCATAAATTCGGCCCCACGGATTTAATGGAAGGTGGAGGAAGTTGACGCACTCTCGAGCAACACCTCTCCACCTGCTTTGCATACTTCTACCCTTGGCCGTCGCTCTCGACTGTCAAAGATGAGCCGCAACATTACACGGCGAATATTATTAACAAAACCGTCTTCGTTGCCACGTCTGCTCCATCCCCTCGAGGCAAACGGACCTGTCACTGGTCGCATAAGACTCGCCAGACATGGTAAATACATGTCTTTACTCCGAGAACGTATCTTACAATGAAAGAGTTCAGCATCGTTTTCTACGCTAGCTGGCGTTCAAAGCTGGCCAACCCCTGGCGTGGTTCGACCATGACTATGTACCGATCATGAACAGATTCGGGGTATGGTCCCTTGAACACAGGAGGAGAATCTCAGACCTATCCTTTCTTTATAGGATCCTGAACGGCTTGATTGATAACCCTGATGTTATTGCGCTGGTTAACTTCAACGTCCCCGCTCGCTGTACTAGGCAAACACCTCTGTTCAGGTCACCGGACTACTCCTCCTGGGTTGGTCATGCTGACCCCTTTCATAGGATCTGTGGTATCGCCAATCAACTCCACGAGGGCATCGATTTCTTTGCTGATACTCTTTCCGGCTTCAAAATTAGTAGGGGAGACCGGGGATAGTTTGGACAATTTTTGATTAATAGTCTTTAGCGGGCCTGTAAGATGCCTTACGGCTATAAATTGTACACCATTCGATAGCTCAGAATGTGTGCTATTCATTTGAACCTGAGAAACGGGCCTTACATTCCCTAGTATTACCTTGAGATGAAAAAAGTTCAGAGTTGCATATTGTCCAAAGTATCCCCATTGGTGGGGTTACATTGGACATAGCACGGGGATAGTTTGGACTGATGGAAAGGAATGATAATGAATAATCCAATGAATATATAATTTATTTAAAATGACAAATAGCCTGTTGGGCCATTAAGGAGCCCGACCTCCATGGTGTTTTCCAGAGCCGCCCGAAAGGGGAACTCGAAGCCAATGATACCGCGGGTGTACGTCGGATAAGAAAAACTGTAAGAGTGTATGTAGTAGTGTGCGGTGCAAGCTCGTATTCATAGGCCGAAATAAGTGGCCTTTTGGACCAGTGGCAGCACTGGGGCCCCTAAGAATCCCAGTCATTCAAGCCTCGCCTATTCAAGTGTTATCTGTCCAATGTAACCCCTCATATCATATCAAAACAAAATTATTCGTGCCTTTCCTCAAAAAAGATACTTTGATTTTTGCATAGCATTACTTTATTCTAAACACATTCAGCAATGCCTCAAAAAAGTTACAATAAAATTTTTCCATAATGAAGTATCCGAATCACAACAAAAAGTAGATGAAAATATTATACAGTAACATACAAGAATTGAAAAGTGTGACATACCTTGTCATTCGTGAATGCAACACGCCATATTGAATATCAGTTGATTTGGTGTACATATAGGCACAAACTACAAAAAAATTTGCAATCATCATGACACTATGGAGGCAATTTTCTAACTGTCCAATGTATCCCCGTGTCCAAACTATCCCCGGTCTCCCCTACTCGCAGAGCCCTTATTGCGGAAGGCATTCCATAGAGGTTCCCCATGCACCTACTTGTCACTCTACGGCCATCTCTTATCTTTTTTCTCTTATCCTTTTCTCTTTTGTTTGTATTGTTTTTATTGTAATCTATTGTTATTATCCCTTCTTATTGTGCTTAATGGGCTTGTCCAGTAAATAAAATTATTATTATTATTATTATTATTAATTTAAGATTGACACACTTACCTTTTATGCGAAACGTATCTTGGAGCGTATTTATCCGGCGACTGCTTCTTCGAAACGAACCCGGGCGTACCTTAATCGAAAAGGGATCAGTGGAACGAGGGAAATCTGATCAGACCGACCCCTCTTGCTACCCCTGATTTTAATGTCGAATTTTTTCCCCCGATTCCCTCGCGAAATATCCCTCCGAGCTTTTATAAATTTCGGATTATGCTAAACGATACTTTAACGGTCTCCCGAGATCATTCGCTATCATCCCGCGAGTGGATTTGCTCGCGAGGCGAAGGGTGCTCGCGCTCCCCTACTCCTCCTTAGAAACGATCTCGGGGAGCTCGTTACGACGCGGCGCAGTCTGTTAATTCAGCAGCGCAGCGCCGAAAGGCGATTTCCTTGGAAACCCTTTGCCGAATTTATTGTGCGAATTAATCTTAGTTTTATTACTGCCCCGGTGGCTACGTGCCGCCCGATAGCCGGGGTCGTTATCGGGACCGATAGCCTCGGCCTTTGCTTTAACGACCGAGCGCGCCGCAGTTCCAGCCCCCGTATTTAGAGTCGATTAATGCCCATTAATCAACGGCCGATGATGAATTCCGCGGCCAACTTTCTGCTCGCTATCGATTCGCCGCTCATCTGCTTCCTTCCGCGCGCTTTTTGTAATCATCCCCCTCGACACGACCTTCGATACGTCCCCTCCAAGCGTCGTACGTTCCCGCTGCAGTGGAGCGCAATCAGAATCGAGGGAACATCGGCGGGACCCGGGGAAGTGTCCCTAAGGGACGGTCGATTCAAAGCACCAGCGCAGCTCGGACAGTTAAACAGTTTATTCAGATCGAAACTTTACGTAGTATATACATACGAGAGTTAGTAGACGATATGGAGGTCTGATATGAAATCACCTATACAGTGAACTTAAAATATAGTCGTCGATTTACACGGACTTGGCGTCATGCTGATTATGTACATTCGTTTAGTGTCTGGGTTCCGTTTCCCCGCTCGCTTCCCGCCGCTCGGTAGCTGCCCGGCACCCGAGCGCCGTCCCTCTCGCTCGCCGAGGAACCGAAACGTTGAGCGTTGCTGCGCGAGGGCAGATTTCAAGCAGCCGGACGCGCTAAGCTAATCTCCATGGACGTGAAAAAAGAGTGACCGCGTGGATCAGGTCGTTCGTTTCCGCGAGAGAGAGAGAGAGAGAGAGAGAGAGAGAGAGCGCCGCGATGTCGCGAGCGACGCGACGATTGGTCGTGAGGAAGGATTTCAAGGGGGTGGTTTCCGATAGAAAAAGGCGTTCGATTCCGAAAGCGAGGCTGGCTCTATGCCGCGATGAGAATGACCTTAAAATTAACAGAGATCGTTGTTCGTCGAGTGTTTACGGAAGCAACGACCTGCCGACGTGCGTCACGTTAACGAGAAATCCACCGCGCGGACGTCCGTGGATCCCCCGATCGATCGCGGACGTCCGTGGATCCCCCGATCGATCGCGGGCGACCCGGGAGCGTTCGCTCCCCGAGCCGGGCTCCCGCGCGCCAACCATTCATACTTCGATACATACTTATGTACAACGATACGACATTAACTAACGAGCAACGACTTTTTACTTACGCTTTCTTTTTTTTCCTTTATTCGATATTTTTTTTTGTGTTCGTTTTTCTCTTAATACATCGAAAGAAACACTCGGTTCGACGTCGCGACGTTAAAGCGGGTCGCGACGAGTAAACGTTCGCATCCGTTTCCTCATCCGCTGAAAATACCTTGCTCTCTCGCCTCTGTCCGCCCTCGGTCGCGCGTTAAAAGTACGAGCCCGCCGTTCGGCGAGAACCTCCGGCGAACTTCGCGTCGCCCCGTTCTCGTAGGAATATACTTTGTCACTTTTCACAGCTTCCCCACGCCTCCCCAAGTTTCCCCGTCAAGCTTCATGACTTGGTCGCCAAGTGTCACGTGGAAGCCCGGTTTTTCCTGACCTTATAAATTGAATTTTTCACCAGGAGCATAAAGGCTTCTCTCGAGTCCCCTCGCATCCCTTCTATTCCACCCTGCTCGTCGCCGGGAATCGAATGAAATTAGGAGGGCAGTGGCGCGACAGTGATTTCCTGCCTCGGGAATGGTAAAACTAGCGAGTCACTATTTGTTAGTGGTATCTCCGCGGGCCTCGAAAGCGAAGCGTTGGGACGTTTCCAGAGGAGACACTTTTCCACCCTCGCGAGGGAGGATTGGAGGAACGCATCGATCCACCGAGTGTTTTTTTTCTAAAATTCGACTCGATTCCCTGCGACTCACTTCGGAGTTGAATTTCTCTTCTGGATCATACAGCTTATCGTCGATTCTTGCCCGCACCGCCAACTAGGGACGAAACTGGGGTGTGGGGCGGTGGGTGCCGAGCGAGAAATCTTTGCAGAGAACAGACAGAATTTTGGAAAAGCTACGTCAATGGCTTTGTTCAAATTTATGTATTACGTTATTTCATTAGGAACAAAGGAGGTAAGGTAAAAGCACCAATAACTGGACACGTCCTAATACCTGGACACCAATGACATTTATATTTTTATTAAGCTTCATAGAAAGTTTAGAACAATATTGTTGGGAATATATGTTATTTTGCAACTTGATCTCTTATATAAAAAATTAAGAAAGCCCTAGATGCAAAGTTTAGTATATAAAACAGTCTTTAAATATTGGAGGTGCATACACTTGAATTCTGTGTAGATTTCTTAAGAAATTCTTAAGAAAAATACAGTTAGGTGTTAAGGTGATAATAATCGTTACATAACGTTTTTCTGAGAAAAAAACGTATGTATAGAATCTCAAGAAGTTTCTTGTGACATACAAAACAAATCATTGATCGGTTAATGTTGATTTTAATTAAAAATATACGTGTTCAAGTACCGGTACAAAATAATCTTGTCCTCTACACACTGTCCCAATAACTGACCAGCCGTCCAGTTGGTTGGCCTGTCAGCATTTTGAACGCTTAAGGAAAGTCTCAATACCTGACCGCATTGTCCAACCGGTAAGGTGTCTGGGTTTTCTCAAATTTTTGTAGATCAAAAATGTAAGTACAAGTATATTGTACATAAACTAACAGTTTTTTTTATTTTCAAGTCATATTTTCAGTAAATTTCATGCTACACTTTCAACACAACCTAAAATTGTATCTGCTTTTTTCGCGCGCAAACCATTCACGCAAACACTAGTGGCGCCCTCTGCGCCTTGCTTTGCGCCATCTTCCCCATTGACCAGGTATTGGGACACCAAAAATGGGACGCTGGGACAAATCAGAATTCTATTGTCCATGTACTGGTACACATAGCTACTTGTGTTTTTACTCAATTTAATTAAAATAACGCACCGAAAACAAGTTTTTAGTAGCTCATTTGATAGAAAGAAGTAACATTTATCTGAATATTGACACTTTTGTTAAAAAGAACATTTATTTTTAGTTCATTTTTAAGCTATACTACTTTGATATCCTTAAGTGTCCAGTTATTGGTACCTTTACCTTACACATTTTATGGAAAAGTAATTAAAATTTATCTATTTAACCCTCGGTGGTCGCACTGGATCAAAATGACCCACAATTTCACATTGAGGTAAAATATCTTTGAGGCATCATTGAAAACGGTACCTTAAATGTTAATTTTCAACGACGAACATATATTCTACAATGTTCAAACTTCATCTCAGAATTTTAGTGACTTAATCTAATAGACAGTTTTTAAACAGCAGCTGATTGAAAATTGGCTTGCGTCGAGTCGACCCAGTACGACAACTACGGTCGAAGAAATAGGTGCGACAGTCGAGGGTTGAAATTTATTAGCAAACAAACTAGGGTACCTGCAATATGTTTGGGGCAAGTTTATTATGAGTCTTTTTTTATGTAAAGCGTGAACCCAACCCGGCCTCCTAAGGTGGGCAATACAAGGGGGTTAAATGTTAGGTGGGGTGCGCAAGACAGGATCCTTGCCCCGGGCGCTATACAGCCCAGTTTCGTCCCTGCCGCCGTCCCCCTTCTTCCTCGCATTCGCGGAACGAAATCTCGGTTTTTGATTAGGAGCGCCGCAATTGGGTCGCGGCTATGGACGCCAGAGGAAACGGGGCAAAATAGGGTGGAATTGAGAATCCGTGTCTGGTATAAGCCACCGCCTCCGCGGCCATTTTTTCACTGATCGATCAGCCACAACAGCCCGTTTCACGCGCCCCTGAACAACTCGGCAAAGTAGCATCGCGTTATCTTTTCGTTCCCCCGGCTCCCGCCTCACCCTACGGCCCTTCTCAACCCTTGGTTTCCAGTCGGCTCCTCCATCCATCTTCATTCGAGCAGCCGGAAGAGGGGTCGTTGGAGAACCTTTTATCTTTTCTCGCGTTCCCCGGCCTAATGCCTCGATGTCTGGAGGATTTGATTGGTAAGCTCAGACGCGGGTTTATTTACGTCCGTTCCGATTCGTTGATCAGGGAATCGACGAAAGACAGAAGCGAGCGCTAAGAACCCCTCCACATCGCTCCCACCGGCTTCGATCGCTCCGAGGCGCGCTTAATATTCATCATCCCCCGTGTCTCGATAAAAATTCGAGGCCGGCACTATCCGCGGGAAGTCGCGTCCTCTCTATATATTACCCGAAACAGTCGGCCCATTCGGCCAGAATTCTTCCAGCGAATTCTCGTGGACGCGCGAACGTGAATCACGTAGCTGGAAAGAAATATGCGAGGAGACACTGTCGAAGATCGTTGGACCCCGGAGTCGCCGAACGGCAGGGAAGGCAAGGGAGGCAGGGGAGGCAAGGGAGAAGTTGCAGCGACGTTCGAAGACAGAAGGAGGACCTCGGTACCGTTCTCCCCAGGTGGAGGACTCGAGAGCCGGCAAGTTTCCAGCAAACTCTTCCCCAGACCGATCCTTCTTCCTTCGGTTCCCTTCCAGGGAGGAGAAGAAATCTTGCCCTGGCTGTCCGGTGGACGTTTTCAAAACAATTTCGACGAACGGCGTTCCCGGGCTCGAAACTTTCCACGACAAACCTCTATCGCGCATTCTCTACCCCGACTTTGGGTCTGGTTCGCTCGGCGGCTCGGCGCGGCGCGGCGCCCGACGTCAGCCGCGATAGTCGTCCACCGGACGGACGACTCCTGGCACGGTAGATTGTCCGCGAGCCTTTCCGCCCGAGCGTTGGCAATTGGGAACTGGAGGCCGCTGTCATCTCGGCCTAGACGCAGCTCTCTGGAAGCCTGTTGGCCATCAGCCGTCGCTTGATCGCCTCGCCGTCCAGGCACTCGCCTGCCACCACGACGCCCTGCCCGCCACCGACGACCACCCCTTGACTGCCGCCGAGCACCACGCCAGCTTGGCCAGCGCTGACCACGACGCCCTGTCCAGCGCCCACCATCACTCCCGTCATGGGCATGCTCTGTAAACTCGGTATCGTGCTCCTCGAGGGTAACCTCAGCTCCGTAGGTCTTCCGGCGAATTTGTGGCAGAGCTCGTCTATGCTTGGCGTAGGTCCTGGCGTCACCCAGTGCCCCGGGGGATAGCCGCCCGGATAACTCGGCGGGCTCACCTCCACCAGGTTGCCCTCTGCAACATTCAACCGTCTACTATTCTTTTGGGACTCGTCCGGAGGGTCGACGCGACGTTATCAAGCGGGACGAGCTAGCGCCGCACAGTGGGCCGGATTCACTTATGTTGCGCCATTTGGGTCTTTTTTTTAACACATCGGAATGCCATTGATACCAAAAAAAAAGGAAAAAATATTCCTTTCTAATGATGTATAATATAATATTTTTGATAGTTATTTATTTATTTATTTTTCGTTTTTTTAATCAAAATTTTGAAAAAAAAATTTGAAAACTATTCATTTGGTACTTTATTTAATGCCCTTTTCAGTGATTAGGGTAGATGTCCCAATTACTGCCAGTGTCCCAATTACTGCCACTTTATTTATTTTATGTAATAAAAACGTAACATATGAAACAAAATGTACAAAAAATGTTATTATGAAACGGAGATTCTGATTTACATAAAAATAAAACAAATATATGCACTCATATGTACCTAGTGCTTAAAAAATAATATTGAAAAATGAAAGTGCCATTTGAGCGTCAAAAACGCGACGACGTTAGTAGGAAGTGATGGCGAAATCGTACTAAAGAAAGGGTCGCAATTTTACTATTCAACCTCTATCTATTGCATAAAATGAATTATACCGGTCTAAAAGAATAACTTTAATGATGTAACGAATAAAATACATAATATTTATTGTTAAGTTATAATAATTAACGGTGACATCATTAGGGACAAAATTTTTGGGCTTGTCCCTATTACTGTTGGCAGTATTCGGGACAAAAAAACGTGAGGTACGCATAACTGTCATCTGTCAGAGTTCAAATTCTCAACCTCAAAATCACGTGTAGCGTGTGATGCTGTGATATTAAATTATAGATATATATTAAATGTACACATATATTAAATTATAATATGATATAAGACATATAAGGTACGTATATGTGTTAAATTATTTAAAATTTAGTAGGTTTGTCATATTTAGTTATAACTATAGTTATGTGGTCACAGTTATTAGGACCGACAGTAATTGGGTGGCAGTCATACGGACAAGACGATTTTTGAGGTGACAGTTATAGGTACACTAGGATCGCTCGCGAATTTTAATTAATTATTAATAAATTCTTCATATTTAATTCATAAAACTATTTTTTTTAATTAAAGAGATGCTAAATAATATTATGTTTCAATCGGAGACGATTTTTACGTTAAACAACACGTGAAATGATTAAATGAAGTTCAGTTATAATCTTAAGGTGGCAGTAATTGGGACATCTACCCTATAGGGAATGTTGGGGAAACTTTTCGTTTTCAAGTTATAAGGAAAAGTCGAAAAATAAAGGAATGCGGTCAAATATCGTTTTGTTTAAATTGAAGGCGAATCCTTTGCGCTAAACATCATCTTCTATTAGTAATTAATGTAAACAATTTGTTAAAAAATAAGTCCGAAAACAGTCAGTAAAATTGCGACATTTCTTAAAATTGACAAGGAATATCTTTCAAGTCCCAACGAGTCCCGTATTTTTACAAGGGGGAATCTTTTCAGTGCACCTTCCTCTATACAATCACGCAAGAATCACTTCCACCTTCGTCCGGTTTCGAGAAATATTTCGGTTTGAACTCATCAGCGTCGCGTCCTTTTCTTCACGTTCATGCGACGACATGTTTTTATAACACTTGAGTCCTACAAAATATCATAATGAAATTGGAACTGAAAATTAAAAAAATAATTCTCTAATTGCATTCGGGTAAACAAAATCTTTTTCTAACCATTCTTTATTACGTTTTAAAAATGAGGTTTTTTTATAATGAGACTGAACCCACCTATGCTTCAATTTCCAAGCAAATTTTTTCAATGCAGTTTTTAATAATCTCAAATTTTGTGGTGAAAGCTGAATCTTCTCACTTATTTTTTTATACAAAAGTAAGTAATTTCCCATATCTTGTGACGCATTACTTAGTAGCAAGTATAAGTCCTTATGCTTACGAAATGCTTCCATACTTTTCAAATAATTAAGAGTCTGAATAATGGAAACGTTGCACGTGAGAAATAGAAGATGCTTTAGAAATAGATCATGTAACAAATTACTTACCAAATACAAATGAGATGAAATGTGGTATAGATTTAAAAGAAAATAGAATTTAACTATATCTTCAACTTAACTAAACGAAAGATATATATATATATATATATATATATATATATATATATATATATATATATACTATACACTAACGCATTAATATACACTAAACACACTAAGTTATACACATATAAAATATATTAAACACAAACTGAACAAAATAAAATTTAAAGTGATAAAAACTTATAAAAATTAGAATGCAACTTTCAAATCTGTTGGAAATGGTTTGAAAACGTCACTGTGCAGTCTCTGCTGGTTCAGTTTCAACTGATTGGAAATGGAAAATACAGGACCAAGTCGAAGGCTTATCTACATCATAGCATAAACACTTCAAGTGCCGATAATCTAAACAATTCCTTCGAAGAAGGATGCAACGCATGAACGTGAAGAAAAGGACGCGACGCTGATGAGTTCAAACCGAAATATTTCTCGAAACCGGACGAAGGTGGAAGTGATTCTTGCGTGATTGTATAGAGGAAGGTGCACTGTAAAGATTCCCCCTTGTAAAAATACGGGACTCGTTGGGACTTGAAAGATATTCCTTGTCAATTTTAAGAAATGTCGCAATTTTACTGACTGTTTTCAGAATTATTTTTTAATAAATTGTTTACATTAATTACTAATAGAAGATGATGTTTAGCGCAAAGGATTCGCCTTCAATTTAAACAAAACGATATTTGACCACATTCCTTTATTTTTCGACTTTTCCTTATAACTTGAAAACGAAAAGTTTCCCCAACATTCCCTATAATCACTGAAAAGGGCATTAAATAAAGTACCGAATGAATAGTTTTCAAATTTTTTTTTCAAAATTTTGATTAAAAAAATGAAAAATAAATAAATAAATAAGTGTCAAAAATATTATATTATACATCATATTTTTTTCCTATTTTTTGGTATCAATGGCATTCCGATGTGTTAAAAAAAAGACCCAAATGGCGCGACACAAGTGAATCCGGCCCACTGTGCGCCGTCTCTCTCTTTCCTCCCACCGCGTGACAATTAACCGCGCGGTTTTTGTCGCTTCTCTCCACCCCCGTTCCCTCCGCTCTACTTCGGAGGTGCGCGCTCACCGAAAAGTTCGCGCCACGGAATTAGACGAACAGCTTCCATTTAAAGGCCGTCGGGCATTTTTGCGAAGCGAATCGAAGAAATTATTAATAATTACAATTAATCGGCGCAGCGCTTTGGCGATCAAAATTGTTTGAAAACTTTTCTCACCGTGTCGCCACGCCTCGCGAAAATGCGCGACGGTCTCGACGTGGATGGTATCTCGCAGCGTACGGAATAAGATTTTTCTATAGGGAGCTCCGTTACTATAGTCCCGAGACGTTGTATTCGAAGATTCCCCGAGTTCCGTATTCGAGCGGGAGGGTACTGACAGACTCGCCGCGAAAATAGACAGAGGCCGCGGAAATGGAAGATTGTTAGGAATATTGGAGGAAGGCGGCGCGCGGCAGTATCGGGGGAGCATCGCCCCCGGTTTCTATTCCGGAAAAACGGCACGAACTCGGTCGGGGGACGATCGACGATCGGGAGCGTATCGGAGGCCCCGGCTCCGGCTTGGAAGCTCGAAACGGACCGCAATCGCGCGTCGAGTGGTGAATGGGAAATGTTGTTAGAACATATCTCGCGCTCCCGTTCGCTTCGATCTCTTTTGTTGCGATGAAATACCGCTGTAACTGCGCCGCTGCAGCCCGTGTAAGCCGCGGTAATTGAATAGAATCTATACGGCCGGCTACTACAAATCGTGCCCCTGCAATTAGATTAACTGCGCGCAGCGAAAACGTTTCCTGTCCATTATTTGAAAATCCCCGCTCGTGCGATCGATTATTTATACAAGCTGACCCGATATAGTCGTTGCACGCCCGACCGGCGGAAAATTCTATGCGCCCGAAACGAGGGGACAAGTGGGGGAATGAATTTTTTGTTTTTGCTTCGATCTTGGAAAGCAAACGATCCGACGCGAAAGGGGTGGATAAGTCCGGACGATAGGGTAAGTGTGGGTATTACTGCGGACTTTTAAGGTAGGTTAACTTTAGAACCCTCGATACGGCGTTCAAATGAATGAAAGTTCCTCCTTCTTTTTTTAAAAGAAAGGTGGGACCTTAATAATTCCATAAAAAATATAAGGGCGGGGTAATAAGCACAGTTAATTAAAAACAAAGAGATTTGTCGATCAATGTCATTGCACGAGTTACTGCGGACATGCATGTATTACTGCGTGCCAGTTACTAACGAAACACCAGTTACTGCGCATGTATTACTGCGGTCTGATGTCAGGCCAAACATAACCTTAGTACAAATATCGCTTGTAGGGTAAACCATCCAGTAACTGGGCTTCTACATGCTTTGCATTTTATAATCGTATTTTGATAAATTATAACAAGAATAAGTAATTACATTTATAGAAATTTCAAGAAAAATAAATTTAAATGCAGTAGTAGGTCCGCAGTAATACATGCACATGGTGTCAAGTAGTGCACCTAATACTGCGGCGAGAAATAAAAATTAAAACTAAAATGTAGACGACTGATTTACTGTTTTTCTGAAAAAAAAAAAACTCTTATTCTATCGAGCAATACCGCTACAGTACATGTATTACTGTTAATAACAAAAATATAAATGTTTTTCAAGTAGGTGTTCATGACCGCCATATCGGAAATCGACCGAAGTTTCGCCTTGACGAATTTCAAACTACGATAAAAGAATTAATAATAACTTTGCTGTACATACTTATTAATAATTGTCTGTAATAGAGTTTAAAATAATTTTATCAAAAATTTTCAAGAGATTATGTACTTTCCAACACTAAATATGATCTGTTTTAGAATATCCGCAGTAATCGGGACATCCGCAGTAATACCCACACCTACCCTAGCAGCGCGCTTCATGCTGGCCCATCGATGACGAGCATCGGCCCCGCCAACTTACCGAATTTATTCGGGATAACGTCGGGGTCCGTTTCCACGGCCTGCTGAGGGTTCTGCAGGGGATACTGTTGAGGCGGCAGTTCGCTGAGCTCCGCAGGTTTCTCGTGTCGCGGCTTCGACACTCTTTCCCTGCGCACCCGCACCACCACCACGAGGATGATCAGCACCAGGGTGACCAGTGCACCGACCACCACGCCTATCAACGGCGACAGCACGATCCCGGCGTCTTGCCCTTGAAACAAACATTAAATTCCCGGCGATTAGCGGGGAACGGTTAGCCGAAGAAGGGCGCCGCGACGGCCCTTAAACGACCGCGCCGTAATTAACAACATCCACGGGCGCGCAGTTTCAGTCAGCCCGCGACGTAATTTACGAGGACCTGGGGATTGACAAATGAACAATGGTAATTTATTTAAAATTATCGCGGGCCATAATTAAACGATGCGCGGGGCCTGTAATAATCGCACGATCGTTGCTCCGCCAGCGAATAAATCGTAATGTATCCGCGCATTAATAAACAGGTAACTACGGAATGCTCTAAATGGAACGATAATGATCATTACGAAGCGGCGGACAAGCTTTCCCGGGCAAAATCGAGGATTCGCGTGTCGCGCTGCGAATTCCCCGTCGTGCGATTGACCGGGCGCGTTTCCCTGCCGGCGCCCGTTGTGCCTGTGCAATTTTTACTGAAAAGTCACGGGAATGCGTGTCCGCGAGACGGTTTCCTACGGAATCGTTGAAGAACTTGTCCTCCCGCGGAAGTCGAAAGAGTCGTTAGCTCCGTCCCGCTACGAAATTCCTATCCAATGTTCGCTGGGGGTGCTGTTGCGTCCCGCGTGCATCCGCGAGCGTAGACGGCGACTTTTTCAGTGGCTGGTGTTCAGCCTGAAGTGGAATTCGCCGGGAAGCCAGCGGACGAAGAAACGCAAATTAGAGCGAAGGATTAACCGCAGTGTGTGACAGCGCGCCGAGGCTACGACTGTTTTACAGCCCTCCCTGGCTATTTACCATCCTCCATTTTTTTTCCCCCCCTCTTACAGAGGCCAGCGCACCGCGGTAAACCGTACACACAGGCCGGAGGAAACGCGCGTGCAAACGGTCGTGTGTGCACACTAGTTAGCCCCGGACTTTGTTCAAATCTTTGCCCGCTAAAAACTGGAGGAGACGGGTCCAAATTCCACGCGGAGGAATCAGGAGCTTGTGGTACCTGAACGGAAGCGCGACGAAAAGGAGAGGCACGTTGTTTAACGGATAATGCCCAACGCTTAGAATGGTTAACCCTCTAGGGACGAGTGGGACTCCAGAGTCCCATTCAGATGAACACATTTTTATTTACGTTCCATCAATAAGATCGAGATTTGATAGGTATAGTGACCTTTAGTAGGCAGAGAAGAAACTGTTGTACCATCAGAACCCGAAATTAAACTTTTTTTTGTTATAAACAAATTAACCCTTGTGTACACACCCGGGTACCCGGGTGCCCACCTCGTCATATTTTTGCTTATAACTCGAATAAAAATGGAAATTTCGACTTGGGCCTTCAGATCCCCATTATTTAACTCTTTTAAAAGTCAAAAACACACTGGTAAATTTTTTTCAAATTTTTTTAACCTAAACTAAATGACGTCAAAGTACATGTGCTTAGCGGACACACCCGGGTACCCGGGTACCCACTAGATGAAAAATGATGTTTTGACTCCGGAATTAATTAATATCATTGATGAATATTTTATTGGTGTAACAGGTATTAATAAATAAACAATTACATACGAAAGCGAAGTAGCGATGAAGCCGCTACACTACTATTCATCTGCCGGTCGCCGAATGTCAAAACTGACCGCGCGCTACCTGTGCAGCGCTCGCACCCTACTTCTATTTTATTTTATGGTAGCTGTAGCGGGCTAGGGAACTTGGAAATGGCATATATAGTTTCTATTGATGTTTATTTAATAAAGAAAACTGATTCCAAACGATTCCGTTCATATGCGAACTCAGGTATTAAGAAAAACTAGTGGTGGGCACCCGGGTACCCTGGGTGTGTAACAACGTGGTAAAAGTTGGGTGTGTACATAAGGATTAAAAAAAAAAATTAAAAAAAAAAAATTAACGAGTAGCTTCCAAATCCGAAGCATAAAATAGACTATTTTAACGCTCAAAAAAATTCTACGTTAAGTTTAAAACATCCCCGTACCTAGAGGGTTAATTAACGAATCCATCGCCTTCACTTAGCGCGCGTAGAAGAGCCTTTTTCAGGACCTTAATGATGCAGAAGAAATAGCTGTAGCGATACCACCGACTACCAGGAAAGAAAGTTTACACCTTTTAAAATCGCGTAACTTTTTAAGAATTGGTCCAAACGACATGAGTTTCTTTTTTTAGAAGCTAGAAGGATTAGTTTGCTGAGTGATGTGTTGCGTCGTTTTGAAAAAAAAATGCAATTGGTCGGAATCATGGACATAGGAATATAGGGACGGAGCATATTATCGCGGGGGTAAAGTCTTTGCGGGAGGGCGACGAGGTAAACTATGCCTAATTTCTATTGGCTGTTGCTTCGCACAAGCGCAGTGACGCATAGCAACGTAGTATGTTTGTCGCGTTTAAACTTGTGTAAAGTTGAGTAAAGTGAAGAAGCAAAGTACATTATATTCAGTTATTTTAATAGTAATTCTAAAAAATTAACCGAAAATGGTACTGTGTTGTGTCCCAGTATGTAAAAACCGATCCGACTCCCAAAATTGGGAAAAACGTAATGGGAGTAACGTGAAAGTTACATTTCACAGGTATTGAGGTTATTTTATTATATTTGAAGTAAATGTAGATGTCTTAAGTGTAGATGCATATTTCTCTTCAATTTTTATTATATTCCAAATTCAGATTCATAAGTAATCACTTCTTTAGTATTAACTTACAAGGGGAGTCCACGGTGAGGTAATCATCGATTTTGATGAGCCTTGGCACGATGGATCTATGTCGAAAATAAGTAAATACGTGTCCGAGCGTTTCTGCCATTTGGCCTTAATAACAGAGATAATTACATGTAAATTATTAAACATTTCATAGCGCCAATGGAAAGCATAAAAGCCATAACCTTATTTTAAGAATATGCCGTGGAGCGTTCGGTAATACGTCAGCGTGGCGTTGTTGCGGTCGTGAGTTCGATTCCGCCTGTGTCTATATGTTTATTTTTTCACACTTTATTTTTTCCACACTGTATGAATAGTGAGAAAAAAAGGTAACGGTAGTAACGTTCACTAATTCTTTTAAATGTATAAATACAGTAATGCCTCGTTAGAATTAGAGCTCTTACTTTTTGACCCGTCGGGTACCCGGGTACCCGGACATTACCCGGGATAACTTCAAGCAATTGAATGTAGTATTGTCTGTAGTATAGTCTGATGTTAGCCAAAAATGATCGAACAATACCACATTCAATGGCTTGAAGTTGTTTCGGGTAGACGGGTACCCGACGGGTCAAAAAGTAAGAGCTCTAGTTAGAATCACGACGATCGGGGCTGGCAGCGTGATACTAACGCGATGCGGATACCATTCGTAGCCGACGACAACTTCGTGTCGACTCTTTTGTTCTCTCGCACGTTCTCGGATTCTCTCACTCTCGACTGAAGGATTCCAAGAAATGGTGGGGATAGTGAGCGTGATTATAACGCATGGTAAAAACGTGACACTAACGACGAATTACTGTACAATTATTTTTTTTTTTTTTTTTTTTTTTTTTAACGTGGGGAAATCTTCAAAAGACACCCCGACACCTCCAGAGGGGAATCCCCCGAGGGCGCCAGGGTAGTGTGGGATTTTTACCCTCTGGAGGTGTCGGGGTGTCTTTTGAAGATTTCCCCACGTTAAAAAAAAAAAAAAAAAAAAAAAAAAAAAAATAATTGTATTTATGCATTTAAAAGAATTAGTGAACGTTACTACCGTTACCTTTTTTTTCACTATTCATACAGTGTGGAAAAAATAAAGTGTGAAAAAATAAAGTATGAAAAAAATAAATATATAGACACAGGCGGAATCGAACTCACGACCGCAACAAGGCCACGCTGAGGTCTTACCGAACGCTCTACGGCATATTCTTAAATTAAGGTTATGGCTTTTATGCTTTCCATTGACGCTATGAAATGTTTAATAATTTACATGTAATTATCTCTGTTATTAAGGCCAAATGGCAGAAACGCTCGGACACGTATTTACTTATTTTCGACATAGATCCATCGTGCCAAGGCTCATCAAAATCGATGATTACCTCACCGTGGACTCCCCTTGTTAGACATTTGTATTAATCTGTGGTTAGTAGTGTTTCATAATTAGCGGTACAGGGCATGCGCAGAAATGCAACCAATCAAAACCAGGCATACTTGGGTGGGGGCCCGTCCCTCAAATAGGGTTTACGTCCCTCGCCCACAAGCTAGCCTTACGCTCCGTCCCTATATTCCTATGTCCATGGTCGGAATAGCAAAAACAACATAGTAAAGGTCGTTTTTTAAACTTCATTTGGTGAACCTGTAATGAAAATTCAAAAGACCCAGTAAGTTGTCGCCAGGCCCGGAACGAACCGCACCATCCGCCCTACCTACCAACCATATTCCTACCCCCGCCAAAATAGCCATAGAATACACCCGAGGCGATGCACGTCGATATGCAACCAGGATGCACTTTAATCGAGATTCGCGGAGCGTTCCGTCGGCGCTGGCACGTGGATCCAGGGAAGGGATGGTGAAATCTTGCGGGTCAATTCTTGGTTCGGCTTCTAGCACGTGACGTTCCAGTTGATAGCGGCCGGGCGTGGGAGCGGGCCTGCTGCTTTCCTCGGATAATTAACAAAACTGTTTTCTTGCAGCGCGAGTTAGCCAGCTGTGCTCGACTGCACGGTAGTTTAACTGGGACAGCAGGGCCAAGCTCGTTAGCCTGCCCCCCGGCGAACGTTTTTAATTCGCAACTTCCAAGTACTACATACGTGCGCCGCGAGGGTCCTCTTCGTGTTGCACGAACGCGAGGGCGCGGTGAATCGAAGCGCGCCGCTTCAGAACCTCCACTCGGCCCCGGATGAACGCGCGCCGGAGATCGGCCAAGATCGTAACCCCCAGCTGATTCCCTGCGAGGGTCTCGAGCCCTTCCTTCCCCGAAACTTCGGAGAAACTTGAGTGAAGGCCGGGCCGAGGGATTGCCCGATGAAAAGGCGGGGTGGGAATTCAGCGCGAGCCCGCGGGGGTGAATCGACACGGTGCGCGGTGGCACGCAGTCGCTGGCGTACACAACGAGCCTCCTGGTGTACGTGTCGTGCATAATACAGCTGTATTTATGCATGTAAATAGATTGCGGCGAGGCAAGTGTGTGCGTGCACTAATACGCGGCAAGGTATTTCGCTGGGACGCGTAATGCCCATAAAACCCTGGGTTTAATCAGCCACCCTTGGCGGCCTCGCTGCTCCGGCCCATAACCCGACGAGAAACGTTCAGCGCCGCGCGTCCTATTACGCTACGCGCTTGCCTTTCCGCTTATTCCACGGATCCTCGTGGCTTGCGGAATCTCCAAACACGAGTGAAAAGGGGTAGTAGTCGAGGCGAGAGCGCAGTGGACGCATCAATTACCAAGTTCTTTTAATCACTTAGACAAGCTGAAGGTACGAGTTCAGCTGAGTGAAATGGGGTCACTAGATCGCGACACTGTTGGAAAGATTCTTCCGTTTCATCGGCGCTATCGTTCCGAATACCGCGCAAGGATCCACGGGGCAGGTCTTACGCGAGGATCGCCCGAGTTCCCGAGGAACGTCGGAGGAATATATATTGCACGCGCGTGAGCGACAGGAAAGTCCTCGGGATCGGCGTAAAAGTTCTCGTAAAAGCACTGAACCGTGCCAGCGAGTCGAGGAGATTTCTGTCGGGCGGGCGGACGGATGGATAGATTTATTGACCTGGGGCTGTATCCCTCGGCGACGAAAGGTAACGGTAACTTTGAATAACAGCGACGATGGGCAGGCCTGAGTTATTAAGGATGCTAAGAATGCGTTTCAGGCTCCGCTGAAGCAATGGAATCTCCTATACCCACACAGCACCATAACATTGCAGCAACGTCTCTGCAATGATGCGGTGCAAGATGGCAATGTTGCAACATAACATTGCAGAGACGTTGCAGGTTCAGTCCTATGTCCGCCTTCGCAATATTGCAGGTGTGCATTTTTGCAAAGTTGCGGCAACATTACGAATATGTAGTCCTGCAACGTTCCGGCAATGATTCTGCAACGAAACGGCAAAATTGTGGCAATGATCCTGCAACTCTTCGGCAATATAGCGGTGCGTATCCAGTTAAATGAAACACGCCGTGGAATCCACTCGACGTCATGTACATATTTCGAAAAATGTTGACAAAGTCATAGTGGCTTCAGAATATTGTTGTAATGTTTCCACAAGTTTTCACTACAATATTGCACGACGATGTGCGCGCAATATTGCAGAAATATTGTAGGACCGTTGCCACTGGAACATTGCACGTCGATGTGCGCGCAATATTGCAGAAATATTGTAGGATCGTTGCCAATGGAACATTGCACGGCAACGATCGTACAATATTGCAGCAATATTGTACCATCGTTGCGAACGGAACATTGCACGGCAATGAAATTGCAATATTGCTGCAATATTGTAGGATCATTGCCACTCCAATAATGCACGACAATATTGCAGGAACGTTCCTACAATATTGCAATGCAACCTGCAACAACGTAATATTGCAGCAACGTCCCTGCAATACTGCTGCAACGAGGTGTGCTGTATGGGTAGTAACGAAATAAATAGTAGGTAGGTAACAATGATAAGTGTGGTTGATTCATAGAAATGTCCGTTTCGGTGGACGGCACCTAAGTTCTGCTTTGGCACGCGGCAGCAGTTACGCCGTCGCAATAATTCCCGATTAATTACAGCCATTTACATGGGGCGGTCGTGATCGTCGCTGGCGATCGTATATTCCTAGGAGGGCGTCGACGGTTTCTCGTTAAAGTTGCGCCGGGAAGCTCATCCTCTTGGAACAACGGGGAAATATATTTGCCGCGGCAGCGGTATTCACCTAAATCACGCGGCTAGTCGGCTACCGGCTAGGCTCCTCTGTACCGCGCCGCGCCGTCAGCATCCGCCGCCATTTTTTTAATCAATTACTAGTTTTTAGCGGATCACGAGTTTCTTTCTTGCCCGGGGAGGGGCGGGCGCGAGGGTGGTACAGTTTGCGATCGTATACCCTCCTAAGCCCCGACAATGTCTCGTAAAAGTTGCAATGGAAGTTTAATCGAGTTCCACGCGAAGAAACGTCTGGTGGCCGGGTACTAAAGATAAACCGGTCTTTATACCGTCGATCCTCGAGGATGGTCTAACGGGATTCCCGAGGAGAGCCAACCAGGGGAAATCGCATATCCCAGCGGGCTCCCGAACTCGGAGTTCATCGAAGTTTAGATCGCTAATCGGTCTTAACGCGGGGTCACGAGGGTCCTCGTCGCTTCCTCCTCCGCCGACGTTGGAAAAAAGATCCTCACCAACCTGTTCCAGATCTACGCAACATCTACTCCAGCCCTTTCTCCTTTCTGCCGCGGAGGCTCGGCTCCTAATCTTCAGGGAAGGCCTCCTTCATTTTTCACTCGGGAAATCGTTAGGAGATTCTGCACCGTCTTCCGTTTGCTGACCAACGGGTGGCCAGGGGAAAGGGTGGAACGGTGAACTCTACGAAAAGGGGAGTCATTGAGGAAGCACGCGTCGCAGGGATATATCCGGCCGCGGAGTAAGACGAGTCTCCGGCGCAGCGTCACGTGGTCGAGGCTAAGTCACCAAAAAGCCCGGCTTAGCCGGGGCCAGGTCTAACTTCGGCTCACCTGGATTAATTCGAACGTAAGGCTAACCCCGAATCGATGTTACCCTGTCCGTCCCTCGGCTAAGGCGACTTACGTTCCGGCAGCCGTTTTCAATTAATGAACCGCTCACGCGACTCTCTTTCCGTCTCCGTGACCGATCGCCGTCCACCCGGATTAGGAAGGACACGGTGCACGGACGGCCCTGAAAATTGCCCCGTCCCTCCAGCGGGGATATTAAAAGGGTTCCGGGTGACAGACGTCACCCAGCATATTAGCTTCGAATCGGGTAGATAGATGGTGCCATTCCTGGAACAGCTTTAGCGAACGTTTCCCGTCGAGTAACATCCACGTACCAGCGACCTGGATCCCTCGAGTCGTCCGCGCATCAGATAGAACGTTGATCCCTTTGCGATTTTCTGGATACTAATACGAGGCGGTCAAGTGGCGACGTCGATGGCGGTTTAGTATCCTCTTAATTACGATCGGACCGGAACAGTCTGGAGAGTTCGTCACTGATTGCTCTCTATCTCCCTCCTGCTCGGTCCGTGGCTCCTGCTCCGCGCCCTTTGCCATCCCGTGTGTACACGCGTGCGAGACAGGGAGGGAGAGTAGAGAGAGAGAGAGAGGGAGATCGTACGCTCATGTGTAACGATAGAAAGCCGTGTGTACGTGGGTGAAATCGAGGAGCAATTACCGACGCAATCTCGCAACCTGAAGAGGATTGGCCCGCGGAGGGAAAGCAGGAGAGAGGCCAGGGGAAGGCGAAAGGGCGAAAGGGTCGAAGCCAAGGGCGATGTAGTTGCGGATCTTGAGAATCTCGTCCATAATAAACGCTTATCGAGGGGATTGGCCGATCGTCGGAGGCTCGGAGGCTCGAAAGGCTTAAGGCCAAGTACCCTGATCTCAATTATCGTGCGATCCGGCAGGAATGCCAGTGGTGTCGATGGAACCCTTTATCTAGCGCGACGCTACCTACTCGTCTCCCAGCCCCCGAGCTCGCCTCTCGATTTCGCTTTAATTCGAATGCCCGCGGGCCATCGGTTTCGCCAAAATTATTCCAGCTTCCTGGCTGGTCCTCCCTCCGATGCCGCCACCGGATATTCAAATTACGCTTCCTCCTACCCGTCGCGTGGACGCGGCACCGGTTGCCCCGAGCCCGCAGAATCTTCGATCCGTCGAGTCAACCGAACCGTTTCACCCTGAAACGCGACGCCGTTTTCAGGTAACGCGGAGGCAGCCTGCTTCCACGTACAGTCGGGAGGTAAAGCGATTTCGCGGCCGCCACTGAGACGGAAACACAGCTCGTAGTATGTACGTAGGTACATACGTTTGGTGCGTGAACGGCAAGGAAATCTCGCGGCCCCGCTGTCATCTGATTCAGAAGTCGGTGCAAGTGACGTCTTTCAACCTCAGACGCGATACCGCGCTTTCATGTACGTAGGTACTCTAAGATGAATCCTGGCGTGCAGGCTCGCGAAATCGATTCGCCCATAATTCCTTTTTTCAACTTGGCGAACGGCGGTCTCTCGATATCAAACCGGATTTACCGGGTTACGGTAGGCGGGTGGCGTCAATGTACCTCAATGTAAGTACGTCAATGGCACTGTTGTCTCGCGAAATGAACTATTTCACTCGATACCCTGGGATAGGGGCGAACTGGCCAGAGTGGCAGCTTGCCCGATGCAATGGCAAGTCGGTCCTGCGGGCCCTTGATAAAGTGGGCCCCCTTAACCACTGTGATTACTAAAGAATATACATTTATTTCCCAAAATCAGTACTCCTCGTGATTTCGCGAAAGCGACCCGATCTACAGGATCTGCGTCCTAAGCAACGCATTCTTTAGAAACCTGGACTTTTTCTGAAGGAACCACTTGCGGGTTTAGAGCCAAGGCATACCGGGAACTCTTGCACCGTAACTAGGTTATGCGCTCATTTGCCCCATTTTTGCTGCTTCTCTCGGTATTATCGTGTTTTCTTCTTTTTCTTTTTCACTGTTGTCTCTACCTTACGTCATTGTGTTGTTCGTGTATTATGTGAAATGGTTTCGACCGTTAATGTTAAATAAATAAATAAATAAATAAATTTTAGTCGCACTTTTATGCCACTTATGTATGTAGGATCACGGAAAAAAGGAAGTCGCCTCAACGGGACTCGAACCCGCGATCTCTAGGTTTGCGCACTGGCCAGCCGCCTTAACCACCTCGGCTACCGCCGACTTCCCCGTCCTCGTTCTTCCGTATCCGCCTCTTATGCTATGGGGGTTCCTGATCCCACATGTATTTTTTGAAATTTTTATTTATTTCTTATAAAAATTACGGTAATTATTTACCGAAGGGCAGTCCTCAGCGATTTCTATGACCTTGAAATATGTTGTCAAAGTTAATATTCCGAACAATTATTTCCTATAGATATTACCGTCGCTGGGCTTTAGTTTTCGAGATATTTGCAAAAAACTGTGATCGGCAGTTGGTTTGGGTTAGATGGTTTAGCGGCCCTCCGTGGGGGAGTCGGCAACTTTTGGGAGATTTAAGATAAATAAATCTGTAAATCCCCCAAAAGTTGACGCCAAACCAACTACCGATTACAGTTCTTTGCAAATAACTCGAAAACTAAAGCCGCGGGACGGCAACATGTGTAAGACAAAATTGTTTAGAATCATGCCCCCGATAACGTATTCCAAGGTCATCGAAATCGGTGAGGACTGCCCACATTCAAAAAAAATTTCCTCCTATTTTTTCCCTATTTTATACGATTAGTAGAGCCTATTGGAATACATTATTGTTACAAACCTAATTTGATGAAAACGTGAGGTAGTCCCTTGTTGCTCTCAATGCCTCAAATTTCTGTTTTTCCTGTGGTTTAGCAGGATGGCATTTCAAGCATTTTCGCTTATATAGCCCAACGAACTATAGTCTCTTATTTTTTCCTCTCCTCTCTCTCCTTCGGGTCCCAGCAGCGAGCGGTGTACCGGGAGAAAGGTGGTCACCCATCTTTCCCCAGTACCCGCCCCGCGATGCTTAACTTCGGTGATCTAACGAGAATGCCTCAAATAATTACTCAAATTGTGGGTGCCCCCTTTGTCCCCTGGCAACCAATATTCTTAGTCCCAGTCCGCCACTGCCCTGGGACCGTTTTCAACCCGTTGGCCAGCAAACATTAAGCCCCACTTCCTGCAACGAGCGAACCGACCAGAACGTCACCCAGTTCCCTGGCCAGAGGGAGACGCACTTCGTGCGCGATCACGTTGCTTTCCGCGCCAGTAACGTGCTTCTTAACGGGGTATCGGAGGTCCCGGTGACCTCGAACGCCCGTATTCGGGTGCGTCGCGGTCTGGACAGGCGAGTCCGGGCGCAAAGCGTCCCATTTGCGGCGATGCTCAAACAAAAGGGTTGTCTTGGGGCGGGCGAACGGTCCGGGACGAACACGGTGGCGCGGCATTAAGCGGGGCCGGCGGCAAGATTCCGATTCAAAGGCAACGGTCGCCGGTCGTGTAATCACGGCCGGCCGTTTCCGCTTAACTCCGGGCAGTATTTAGAGACAGGCTTAGGAACTCGAGAATGGGCCGTTATGATACTTCCGGCAACATTACCCGTTACGAATGGCGCGGACGGCAACGGCCTGGCCATGAACCGTTTGAGGAATTTCCACGGGCTGCGGGCAGAATTGCCGGATAACTCGGCGCGGCGGCGCTTGATATAAACTCCGTCGCGGAATATATTACGCCGCGGGGAATATTTCTTAAGGACTTAACGGTGACTCGTATGGCGATAATAATCGTTCCCCCTACGGACGGGGCATCGGTCCGTGTCGCTTTAATGAAATTTAAAGCGGCCCGCGGCTCTGAAGGGGGGGCGTCGCGACGCGTCGAGCCGCGATGATTGCCCGCGGAGGGATTGATGGCCACGATGTTTCATTGCTCTACGAACCCGTTTGCTCTCTCGTCGTGCTTGAAAAGCAACGGTGTCGCTTTACTTCTAAACGCCGCCTGCGCGTCGATGGCCCCCGAAATGCTGATCGCGCATTGAATCGGTAATGGTCCGCGGACACCGCGAGTCTAGCCTCGCGATGCTTTATCCCGTCTGCGCCGGGAACGCGCCGGTTTGATCGCTGTTTAATCGACGCGGTGTATACACGGCCGGAGGAGGAAGGACTGTGTATCGGGGCTCTGCGCGCGACGAATTACACCCACGCGGCGCCGCGTATTGGGAACTTCGATTACGCGAACGACACGCGTAAACACGCGAGGCGGCACACAGTGGGACGAAACGTAGATATCTCTGGACATGGCCGTATCTTTGTTCAAAAACGTCCGATTTTGATGGAACTCGGCTTATTTTAAAGGCAAATGATCATACTTTCCGACAGTGAACATAAAAATTGCAAAAAATATTGTTTGCACTCTCTAGCATTTGACAAACATCAACGAATTTTTGCAGTTTGGCACACTCTTCTTTGAGGGCGGTTTTTACCCCCTGGACACCCATTTCGATAAATGTGATTCAACAAGTAAAAAAGTAGAAAGTTCAAACTTTAAAATGGTTTTTGTTTCATCAACTTTGGACGAATTTTAGCAAAGTTATGAGACTTTGAAAATTTAGCAAATTTTAAAATAGTTTTGTCTGGTTTTCGGTACAAATGTAAAGGGCTTCAGGAGATGAACTATTAAGAAATATTATTTTCTGCAAAAATGAATACGAGAAGGGAAGGTAAAACAGACAGTGGGATGAAATGTATAAATTGCTGGACATTCAAACCTCTTGTATGTGACCTATCATATCTTTATCAAAATTGGCATAAATATTACACACATAAACTATTTTATTGTTGTCATTTTTTGTTGAATGTTTCGCAAAATAAACAGAAAACGCACATATGAGGATATTTTCCACAATCTCTTAATTTCATCCGATCCTCTGATTTCAAATATTAGATCACACATTGTAAACAAAAGGTAAAGTAGTTAATGTTCTCCGAAGTATTTTTGTTATTAAATAAAGAAGACAATGAAGAATTAATTTAGAAGAATTAATGGACATGCAGAACACACCAGAATGTGATGTAAACACGGACAGTCAAACCGGCAAGCCTTAAAAAGGATCTACATAGAAGCAGTATTGATATGACACGGAAATTACTACAGATATTGAAAAGTTTGTTTTGTTGTCTCAATTTATGCATAGTATTTGATATAAATATTACGTTTGATCATAATTTTGACTGCCTAAATCTATTTCTAAAACATATATTTATTTTTAAGAAAATATGAAAGCGATGCGATGCTTCGCCGTTTATTTATTAAGGTTTAACTAACTTTAATAATAATAACCTGATTTTATGAATTATCGTTCGCTATATCATATGTATATTCATTTCCATAGAGACATCAAAAAGACATAATCAATCGGGTACAAGAAAAGGAATGTCTAGATACATATTTACTCGTTTCGTCCCACATGCGTACACATTTTAATTAATTCTGCAAAAGGGCGCAAGTTGGCGCAACTGGAAATTGGATTTTCTAAAACTAGAATGTTTAGTGATTATATAGGTATTTTTTATTTTCTGGACAAATTTTGACATTTTTCTAAATCGACAAGAAAAATTTTTTTTTTGAGAGGTTGAAAAACCTAAATATAATCATTAAATTTTGTTTTTATGCTACATAAATAACTTCTTAACAATCAACCCTAATGTGTAGTATGATGGTAGAATTTTGTTTCATTATACTAATACTAATTATTTACATTCATATGACAGCCGTCTCCAGAAGTGCACGTGTTTGCTGTTAAAAATTCGGGATTTAAAATGTTTAAAAAAATTTTTTTTTCATCATTTCGTATCCATTAGTACTCAAAGATAATGCTCATATAATTATATCAATGGAAATAGGTACTTCATATTTTCGTCGATGTCCGTGAATTTGCCCGCGTCGTCCCACTGTGCGGCACCCGCGCTCGCTGCGAACCGACTGTCGTCGATCTCCCGTTAATCGCGACTACGCGACGCACTTGTTCGACATCCGCGTGTCACGGTCTACGCGGTCCCTGCGCGACTCGATATCGCCGTCACGTTTACGCGAGGCGCGCGCGTTCCAGCGGTGTCTTTGCGGCGAGACAATCAAGCGGTAGCCCCTAATTGAACGGTCCTGGGGCTCAGGGTGGTAGAGGAGCACGGTGGGACCAGCAGCGAAGCGTTTCGAAAGCTCCTCTCGGAAGCGGAGAGATCGGGCGACAGGCAACGAAGCTCTCGCGCGTCATCGAGAAAACACGACCACCGTCCCGGGTCGACGGCGAAATAAGTTGACAGGGAGCGCTGCGAGGAGAAAACAGCCGGGCGAAAAAGTGAGCGAGCTTTCGGCGACGTCTGACGAGAGGTCGAGCAGAAACAAGGAGGAGAGCAACCGGGTCGGCGAAGAGGCCCGGTGAAAGGGAGAAAAATAAGGACGGGGGTAAACAGAGCTAAGTGAAGTTAACGACGGAGCAAGAAGAGCGGCAAAAATGACCCGGGCAGAATTACCGCACGCGAAACGGCTTAATGTCCAAAAAGACGAGCGCACGGGCGAAGGGGAGAGGGTGCGAGGGAGATGGTGGAGCCGCTTAATGACCAGCCTGTACATTCGTATCTCTCGTGGATGGCTTCTCTCCTTTCCCCCGCTCTCTCCCCTTCTTATTCACCCTCTCCCCTTTTATCTCTCTTTCTCCGCCGCCTTTCCTCTCCGACTTCCGCACGGTTCCGGCAGCGGGTGCCGTTGGGACCATTATCTGTAATTGCTTTCCTTAATTCGATGCTCGTTGCCCTGCGTGGCGAATGGGAAAAAAAACTCTGCCAACGCATCGCGTCGGTCGAAGGGCTTAAACTGGCCCTAGGCAGAAACGAACACGCGCGCGCCCTAAAAGTGACGATTTCCAGCTCCCCGAAGCACGGGGGTTGAGACGCCTGCGGAGGAGCAACCGTGCCGCGTGGAGCGTGTCGAGTGGCCTGATATGCTGGCGCAGGGTGAGACGATTAAGTGGAAACACGTAAATATCTGGCGTCTACCGGGTCGAAGGTTGTCGATGGTATTTTTACCAAGAATTCCGCGACCCGCTCCTGGAAATTGCTCTGTCCTCCTTGGGCAGGAGGGCAGAAGGGCAGAATCGAAGAACGCGGGAGGTCGGGAAGCCGGGGTATTTAAATGCCGCAAGTTTCCAGCTAATGTCCTAATTACGCGCTAATCGACTTTCGGCCCGTTCATTGGGGAAGTGGTCGTTTCGCCGATCGAGTTCCGACGAGGGGAGTTTTAATGGTAAGTATAGATCTCCCGGGCGAAACTGGCAGGGATAGGCAACAGAAAAGTGGGAAAGAGGGTGGAGACGCGTGGACGCCAGTTGCCTCTCGATAATGAAATGTCACCTACTATTGCACGATGAGAAGAAGAACGACTACCCACAAGCTGAAATGTCACAGGGGCAAGGGGAATCGTCCACTCGCGTCAACCTATCCCCTCCAACCAGGGACTTAATACCGGTATAATGCTCATACCGGTATTTCGCCAATACAGCTATACCGAAACCGATATCATACCGAAAAAGATAAATACCGAAACCGATATCATACCGAAAAAGATAAATACCGAAAACAATCGGTTTTCGGAATTACCGGTAACCGAAATAGATACCGGTATTTTTTCGGTATTCTTCTCGGTGAACACCGAAACCTACCATGTTACTGAAAAGAATACCGAAAAAATACCGGTATTTATTTCGGTTACCGGTAACCTTTTGTTTTCGGTATTTATCTATTTCGGTATGATATCGGTTTCGGTATAGCGAAATACCGGTATGAGCGTTATACCGGTATTGAGTCTCAGACGAAGATACAACCGAAAAATACCGGTATAATACCGGTATTTTACGTACCGGTAGGAGTCCCTGCCTCCAACACAGTTCGTCCCGTGACGAAGAACGTAAACAAAACCAATCGCGACAATCCGCGGATGTGGACAGCCGCTAAGAACCGGAAAGTAGGACTTCTTGGAGGGGATAAGGTGGAGCGAGCGGGCGATTCCCCTTGCCCCTGTGACATTTCAGCTTGTGGGTAGTCGTTCTTCTTCTCATAGTAGATGCTTGAAATGGTTGAATGCGCGATCCGTTACTTCGCACTTCTATTTCACTATACTCGGGGCCAGATATATTGGCCGGTGAATTCGTTTTCGCGAGCAACGATTGAGGAGAAATCAACCACCACCATCTGACGATCGTGGATTTGTCAGTTGGAGTTGCGTGGTCGTCGCAGGGTATGGTGGGGTAACGGGAACGCTGCTCGGCTCCGCCTGAATCTAGCCGTTTGGCTGTTATTTATTCTTAGCGTAATAGTTGTGTGCGTGACGAAGCTATTCGTAGACCAATACGAGATGAAGCTATCGAGAAGGAATCAATGTTCTGACCAATAAATCCAATGAATTTCTTCGAAGCTAACGCACACCTATTCTGATGTGTGTATTTCTACGCTGACAGCTCGGTTTGACCTACACGCCAGAAGCTTGGCACTATCCCCACCACTTCTGGCTCACTCTTGTTCTGCGAAGGCGAGAGCGAGATGGAACGAGAGCGAGTAAGAAAACGTTGAGAAAAGAAGCACCGAGGCAGGCAAACGGTGTGGTGGGAGAATACCCCTCACGAAACTCACCGGCCAATATATCTGGCCCCGAGTATAGCGTGTCCACTGACTCAGTCGATGGCCAATCGCAGACCATTCGCCCTAAGTTCGTTTTGCTGGCGAGAACCACAGCCAAGCAGGGAACCGAACCCTTACCCGTACCCGGTCCGGTACGCCGTATCGGCGACAAATCCGCCTAACCGGGTAACAGAATTCATCTGTAACCCGGGTAACCGGGTTAACCGGGTTAATGCGGTTACAGGAATACGGTGAAAACCATAGTTGAGGCAGTGAGAGCAACAATGGACTAACCCACATTTTGTTTCGAAATGTTTTCCCGTTGATAATCATACCAAATGTCATGTAAATCGGACTATTATTAACGAAATTAGCTTCAGATTATGGAAATGAATTTTGCATGGAATTTCCTTCATTATTTTCCGAATTACGTCGTTCTTGGTGTCAGTTTCATCGGCGAAACATAAGGAATCATTTGGCGTCGTTTTCGCAAAGATCTGATGAGAAATGCGGAAGTCGAAGATTTCTCACTTCTTAATAGACACTCCAACCCCTTCGACGGTCGAAAGCCATAAAATTCGGTGAGGCACTGTGGGGGCTTGTCCTCGGTACGGGGTACCAGGCCGCATCCATTGTCGGGCGTAGCTTCAGAATCACCCTGTATTGCCTGTAGATTCACATATCACTGACTTGCCTTAAGTGACTGTCTTATTTCACTAGTAACCGGCTCGTAGCGGGTTAACCCGGTTACTTCGGTTTCTTCTGAAGAATTTGTAGGAGCCGGAAAAAGAGAGCCACCGGCGCCGGGAATCGAACCCGGGCCGCCCGCGTGCTGATCAGCAGCGTTAGCCACACCGCTACGCCGACTCTCCGCGGTCTCTCTAGTTCCGAACTCCTATCTAACCGACGCCACCTATGGGCGACCCACTCCGCACCATAGGCCCGTCTTCTCCGAGCGCCCAGCGCCTACAGCTCGGCCATCCTGACCATTGCGGCCGTCCTCGGCCGCGTTCCTCAAAATCCCAACCACCGTGGAACCGGACACGCCAAGCACGAGAGGCACCCCACAATATCTCACAGGAGCGTCACTTGTGCCCTACGTCAAAGATCGAGGGGATTCCAACCATCTCGAATCTTGACAACACCAAGTGTGACCTCGCCGCAGAGCGCTTCTCGATCCCACTTCTGAACTGTAGGAGCCGGAAAAAGAGAGCCACCGGGCGCCGGGAATCGAACCCGGGCCGCCCGCGTGCTGATCAGCAGCGTTAGCCACACCGCTACGCCGACTCTCCGCGGTCTCTCTAGTTCCGAACTCCTATCTAACCGACGCCACCTATGGCCCACTCCGCACCATAGGCCCGTCTTCTCCGAGCGCCCAGCGCCTACAAATTTAAGAACCGTTCCCTCGCGGTTAGTATGGGTTACAGAAACCTTCCTTGGTTAACCGGGTAAGGGTTAGGGTTACTAGGCGGTTCGGATCCCTGCAGCCAAGGCTCTGCCCCTCTCGCTTCCTCCCGAGAATCGAAAGATAATCAAATGCGGTCCGAGGGATGGATAGATAGATAGAGAGACAGAGAGGTAAGTAATGGTCGTTTGTTCTTGAACGTCGTGAAGTTGATGTACGAGGAGTCGCGGTGCGGCGCGGCGGTCGGGAGCGCGCGCGCGAGGCGAGGCGAGGCCGACGTACGCGCGCGCCCTCCACGCTCGCTCGCATCCCCCGTTCGCAAATTGATAGACGCCACCGCGGCCGTAAATCACTTTACTGACAATTGATTTGGTGCCCTCCGTTTTACCTCGTTGTAAACTCCACGCCACGCTGATATTTACGATCGCGCGTGTACACACGACGTCGCCCAGTGACACACTGCGCGCACCGTCCGTGACGAACCTTTTACATTTTTACACCGTACCCAACCACCGACGCTGTTGCACCCGGCGCGTGTCCCCTCCGCACACTTTGTTAAGCGATCTCGCTGTTACAGCAGCGTGCAACGTTTCGAGCAACCGCGTGTTTTCGCGCAGTTCTCGTAAGCTTTACGGAATTGAGTGCTCTTTGCTTTTCTGCTCTCTTCCAGCTACCCGGCGCCCTCCGCGGGGGTCGTGTTCGCCGAGCCCAGCTCGGACCGCGGTCTAAGTAGCGTGACATACACAGACGCGTAATGGGTGTGGTGCATTCGTCTCGGTGTGTTGTCTCGAGGGTGGCGATCCGTCTTGCTTACCAGCCCCGTCGTTGACACCACCCACCCGGGAACAGCTACCTACCATCCGTTTCGAAGCCGGCGAGGAACCCGCAGCGACGGCTTGCGAGCGCCGACCTTGCGCCTGCTCGATCCCCGAACCTTTGTTAATCTGCCGGCAATCGGTGCCGGTCATTATATTGATCACGGTCCACCCACCACGGTACGTTTCTCCTTGAACGCGTCTCTTGTTCGATTAAGCTCGCCTCGTGACAGGCGATTTTTCATTCTGTCGCGTTCCCTTTTCCATTCCCTTTCCCTTTCCCTTTCCCTTTCCACCCCCTCCCGTGTTTATCTGCTCTAACATCCGGCTGCTTTCTCACGAAAGAATAACCTTCTCCCTGTCGCCACCCTCGCGTCGTTAGTAGCTATAAAAATGTACGACGCGATGTTCCTCGATCATCGACGTAGGTACATACATGTCCAACAGGGGAACACCGCGAATCCTTGCTCACCGATTGGAACGCAACTTTGTGGGTTTATGGAGTGGCTCAAGACAAGAATATTATTATTATTATTATTATTATTATTATTATTATTATTATTATTATTATTATTATTATTATTATTATTTATTACACGGGACAAGCCCAATATGGTACACGTAAAATAATGGTATGTAAGCCTTTAAGGGTGTAAAAACCAACCTCAAAGTCAAAATGGCACTCCCACTTTTGCGCGTGTAAAGTACAAGAGACAGAGCAAAATTTTCAAACAAAAGCGTTAACAAAATTTTGAAAAGGGTTTAAGAAAACTATACTTGACGGGTGAAAACTTTTATCAAAATTTTGATAACCCTACTTTGCGGTGCCTGGTGCACCATTAAACTTTTGTTTCAAATATTCTTTACTCTCTCTTGCAATTTAGAAGTTATACGCGAAAAGAAAGGGTGTGCCATTTTCACTTTGAGGTTAGTCTTCACATCCTTAAAGGGAGATTGGGCACGAATGAAACATACGGCTGTTCTTGCCTTTAGCCACTCTATAAACCCACAAAGTTCCGTTCCAATCGGTATGCGCGGTTTCGCGGTGTTCCCTTGTAAGTAGTGGACTCGTTTGACAGTAGTTTGCCCTAAATAAACGATTAAGAAGACACAGTACATGGGCTTACCGGTTCGTTTCTCGGCGTCTCGGTAAGTGACCTCGCTGAGGATGACCGATTGGCTGCGACCCTTCGCGTTGACGGCGTAAACGGCGACGTGAACGCCGGCGTCCACCGACGCCTCCAATCCAGCCAGGGAGAAGCTCGGCTCCTCGGCGTTCGAGACGTTGTAGAGGGGCAGGCTGCTCGACAGGAAGTCCACGTCACCGTGGTACACCTCCAGGACGAATTTTTGCGGAAGCCCGCCGTCGTAGCCAGCCACGCACTTCACCTCCACGCTGGTGTAAGTCTGGTTCGCCAGCGTGCAGTTACGTACCGGAAATGGCTTTCCTGAAACGAGAAGAGCCGTCGTCTATACCTACATAAACGGCACCGTTCAGCAAACTCGGCTGCTTAAGGCCCGAGTCGTTAACATTTTACAACCCCGCGTTAGGCGGACGATTAAAAGGGGCTCGACAACTCTCCGGATGCTCCGGTCCGCCAGGATCGATCCGCGACACAGTGAACTTTCCGTTTCGAGGCCACGGAGCCGGTTGTGGGCGCGCGGGGGCAGAAAGTTGACGTCCAGCAACTTCCCGAATATTAAAACGACTCGGCGCGTGAAATTGCTTCGTAAAGGATTTCAGTCTTGGCTGGCTCTTTAGAACGCGTCGCGATTGTAAACGACTCAGCTCCAACGCCGCGGCTCGCTTGCCACTTCCGACCTCGGCACAGGGTGCCTTAAAGCGTCTGGTCACTACTATGGACATTAGGGTGGCACTTAGTTACTCTTGGTGAAATTTTTTATCAAGACTTTCTCCGCGGCAAGGCCAGAACAGTTCCTCGATGCAAAACCTATATTTCTCGGGGGATGGTAAACGTTTGACGCACTAAGTAATAGGTGCTATAAAGGGGACACGTCTTAAGGGGTTAGGCCACCTTGGATGGAGCAAAATTGCAGTCATTTTCGGCATTTTTTTTAGGAAGATAATAAAAATAAACAGAAAATTTAATATGAAGCCTGTTATTATACAACTCTCGCCGGAAAAAAAACGTATTTTTTTTCTTACAAAATGGCGACGGTAGAGCCGTGATACGCAAGATCTTGTGGAGCGACATTTTCCACGGTGTTCAACCTCACGGCTATACCGTTTGACTTAGAACAAAAAACCAAAAAGCTTTATTTTCTGCATGCCTAAAACTATGGAAGTACGTAGCGGTTTTGCGATATCTTGAATATGTTCTGTGCAATTGACACTTTTATAAAAAAAAAAAAATGCACTTTTTCTCTCCATGGTCACCATTTCGAGACAAATTAATGTTTCTGGATTTCCCTACGTACTTCCTTAGTTTTAGGCATGCAGAAAATAAAGCTTTTTGGTTTTTTGTTCTAAGTCAAACGGTATAGCCGTGAGGTTGAACACCGTGGAAAACGTCGCTCCACAAGATCTTGCGTATCACGGCTCTACCGCCGCCATTTTGTAAGAAAAAAAAAACGTATTTTTTCCGGCGAGAGTTGTATAATAACAGGCTTCATATTAAATTTTCTGTTTATTTTATTATCTTCCTAAAAAAAATGCCGAAAATGACTGCAATTTTGCTCCGTCCAAGGTGGCCTAACCCCTTAAATGGGACAAATCGAATTTCCAAAATTCTAAACGCATTACACATGCAAGTTAATTTCCTGTTTATGGCAACACTAGTGCCTAATCATTTGACGTAAACTTCCCTGCGGTCTCACTTGCAACAGAGTAGTAATCCGCGGTTGATGTTTTCCGGCAGTAAAAGTGAAATTTTCATTGGTTTTCTGTGTCGTTTTCTGAGATTAAGATATATAGAAAGTGTTAAAGTGTTATATCATTAAAATAGCCTGTATTCAACTGAAACGAAAACGCTTAACAGATAAGCTTAATTAATTGTTTTCTTTGTTTTGCGGTTATTTTATATTAAACTCACTTATAGTCGTAAAAGGGACAGCATAACAAGTCTTAAGGCAGGATACCACCTTCGCACTTAAAAAAAATTGAAAATTTTTTTTGTTCTCAAAGTACTCTTTCAAGTGTATAGAATCGAAATTCATTCATTAGAAAGGTGACCGGAACCTTTTTCTTGTGTAAAAACCGGATTGGAACAGATATATAAATCTATATAAAACTTTAAACGCGTTTTTCTCGAAACGATGTTTTCCAAATCGGCGTGTCAGATTACTCCTATAATTTTCATCCGATTGACTTGAAACTTTGCATAATTCTTCCCCGTGGTGTAATCTAACGATGTACGTAGGACTTTTGCTGTAGCGTTGTTATTTTTCTTTTGGTGCGCAATTTTATAAACTTCTTTAAACTTTTTTACCCTAAAAAAATTGACCTTTTTGTTCAAATGGCCGCCATTTTCTTAAAAATCGAAATTTCGTAAAATCCCTACGTACAGCATTAAAAAATATTGTTGCCAATAGGAACATTTTTTGGTTTTTTTTCTAAGAGCCACGTACAAAGCGGAATTTGACACGCCGTCTAACGATGTTCCTCCAAAGGAGTGTATTTTGGCGCCACCTACAAGAGGTTATTTTTCACTTTTTCAGTTTCAAAAAATGTGTAATTACAGATTAAAGTTACATTAATGAATGACTGAACCCGATTTTGTTTCTGCGCATTCTTTGTATGCAAAAAAAATTCATGAAAAACGCCTCCAAAATCGCAGTCAAAGGTGGCTGTCCCTCTCATACACATGTACTGCTGGACACTATATGTATTATACTTTCCTGTAAAGTTATTAGTGTATCATCTGACATTGTAGCATCATATACATAGATGACATTGTTTTAAATTATGAATTATTAGTCGATAGCGTATTGTTTCAAATTTAAAAATTAATAAAGTGACTATTCAAAGCGACAAACTTTATCGTGAAGAAAATGTGTGGCAATAAATTAGCCCTCGTTATAAGTTATAAATTTGCACCAGTTGTATGTAAATTTGCGGTAAATGGGCCAATGAGTCATGCGGAATAAAAGGCACATTCAATTTTTTCTGTTCCGTGTGTCATTAATAATAAAATATTGATGATTCATACTACAAAGAGTTAATTTTTTCGTAGACTTCGTTGTCTTGTATCATTAAGATTTAGAATTATAATTGTAATACTTAATAAGTTTATTTTTATTAACGTGTCCCTTTCACGACTTATACTGTCCCATTTAAAACCACCTAGTCGTAAAAGGGACATTTCCCACTTTTTTGAAAATCGAAGATTTTCTTATTTTCTATTACAATTGATGAGTTTGCAATATACTTTTATTGAAGGGAAATAAACACGCTTTCTTCTTATATAGTTGTTTTTTTAAATACCTATAACGACATTGTCAGAAATGGACGCTAAACAAAAGTGTCCCTTTTATAGCACCTCTCCCCTAGATCTATTTGCCTATATTCCACGAGACGCTTGCCCCCCCCCGGGGTTACCATTTCTCTAGTTCAAGAGACTTACTGGCAGAGTCGATGCTCCGCTGCAGTTTGCATAGATTTTGGAGGGCCCTGTAGTCCACGCTTACTTTGCGCGAATCTCTACCTGCCCTGGGGACTGCAGCGCCTGCACAAGCTCCCCGTAATAACAGCGAAAGCACCTCATCCCACGCGGGACCAACGATTATTATCCCGGCTTTTGCTCGTCCGTGGACCGAGGACGAATCAAACGAACGATGAAAATCATTTCCCCCCTCGAACTCGGTCGTTCCCTCGGTAGCTCCTGCCGCTAGCTCTGATATCGCGGTGCGCGTTCGTTCGAAGGAAATATCCCGGCCTTCCGCGATCCTGCGCTTCCTCCTTTGTTATCGCGCGGCCTCGTTTGTCGCCCTTTGTCCGGTAATATTTCCCGGATACTTTGTACGCTCGAAGGCCGCTCTACAGGTTGGCTGAAAGCGCGCGAGACCCGTGGAGAGACCGGGCTCCCTGGAAATCAAGCATCCCAGTGAAAAATGTTTGCGCGACTACGAGTGGCAAGGATTTAGTGTACCGGGATAGTAATGGTCACAGAGATGTCCCGCTCTTTTTCTTCCTTCCCCTGGTGCCATCGTCGTCGTGCCAGCCCTGCTCCAGGGCGCAGTTCGCGACCTACGAAAATTCTTTTTCTCCACTGTCAGTCAAAGCGCGCGCAGTTGCTGGCCCGTGATTCGAGCGCGCCGCGTCGCTGCTTTTCTCTGCTTCCCGCCTCCTTCTGATTTCCCTATTCTTTTTTCATCTCGTTGCCCCATTTCGCGGGCAACCCTCTTCCTTAAACAGACAGGGGAGCTATCGCGGCACCGAACGCCGGCGAGGAAATAAATATTGTTCGCCCGTTCCGCGGGCGCAGCGGCTGGAAAACGAACCCTTCGACCTGCCTTTATTCCCCTATGCACCCCGGCCTACTTTTCTTTCTTTCTTTCTCGCTTTGCGTCGTTGTTCCCTTCCCCCGAACCTATTTACATCGCGGGACCCTTTGCTCCCCGATGCGGATTACGCTCGCGTTAATTTCGAACCGCAACCGCCTTCGCTACCCACGTCGGATCCTTCCGTTTGCTCCAAAAGGATATATTGAATTTTCCAAGGGTTTCTCGCCCCTCTCGCGCGTCCGCCCACCTCCTCCGCCCGACGTCGTTCAATTTATTTTCATCCGCAGCGTAATATATGTGCGCGGCTCAGCGGCGAGGGCGGAGCGGCGAGTTTTTGTTCGCCGTCGATTGAAAATTCTGTTCACCGATAAACTGGCCGCTTTCTTTTCAACTTATTCCAACGGCCGTATGAAAAATGGATACGCGAAACGCGGTCGGCGAATTTTTCACGGTTCGCGGCTGTTCCCAGCCGTCGCGGTCGGGGCCTGTTATTTAATCAACATCGGCCCGGGGTAATGACGTTCCCGCGTCAGCGATTCTTCTATTTAATCCTTAAAAATACCGCTACGTCCGTGGGGAATCCCTGTGGAAAATAGATTTTTTTTTTCCCAGCCCCGCAGGCCAGCCGAGCCCAGGCGCCTCGAACAATGCCCCAGCCGACGTCGATATAGCCGGCTCGAACTTTCTTTGGATCGCGAACTTTCGACCCGCTCTAGCCTCCTCGGCGCGGCTTCCGAGTGCCCGCGATATCCGATACCAATAACGACAGATTCCGATAATAATTCCGCCGCGCGGGTCGCTGCGGATGAAAGAGACTCGCCGTCGGAGCTTGCGCCACGACGCACAGTGGGCCAAATAGCAAGCCTAGCGACGAATCATTGGAAAATTGAATGCTGTTAGAATCGGAAATTTTTTATTTCTGCCGTGTCTCGGGTAGCCGGTGACTACATGCATATCATAAAATAATGCCCTGGCACAAGGGTTTTCCCGTATACCTCACGAACTTGGAGCAAGAATGGCAATAATTTTCTGCCTGCGTCAGTTTCTGTTTGTGCGTTCTGCTGTATGTATCGGCGAATATATTCTTATTTTGTGTAGTTTCGAATAGTTTGGTAGAAATATTATCGGAAGGTAAGTAAACATGTCAGCGTATTTTGTTTTAAAATTCTTTCCATAACTTCTGAATAGCAGTAACTTCATTTTCATTAGGGGAGAGTCTTGCAGTAAGGTAAATGTACCAATAACTGGACACTTAAGGATATCAAAGTAGTATAGCTTAAAAATGGACTAAAAATAAATGTTCTTTTTAACAAAAGTGTCAATATTCAGATAAATGTTACTTCTTTTTATCAAATGAGCTAGTAAAAACTTGTTTTCAGTGCGTTATTTTAATTAAATTGAGTAAAAACACAAGTAGCTATGTGTACCAGTACATGGACAATAGAATTCTGATTTGTCCCAGCGTCCCATTTCTGGTGTCCCAATACCTGGTCAATGGGGAAGATGGCGCAAAGCACGGCGCAGAGGGCGCCACTAGTGTTTGTGTGACTGGTTTGCGCGCGGAGACAGCAAATACAATTTTAGGTTATGTTGAAAGTGTAGCATGAAATTGGCTAAAAATAGGACTTGAAAATAAAAAAAAACTGTTAATTTATGTACAATATACTTGTACTTACACTTTTGATATACAAAAATTTGAGAAAACCCAGACACCTTACCGGTTGGACAATGCGGTCAGGTATTGGGACTTCCCTTAAGCGTTCAAAATGCTGACAGGCCTACCACCTGGACGGCTGGTCAGTTATTGGGACAGCGTGTAAAGGACAAGATTATTATGTACTGGTACATGAACACGTATATTTTTAATTAAAATCAACATTAACCGATCAATGTTTTGTTTTGTATGTCACAAGAAACTTCTTGAGATTCTGTACATACGTTTTCTTCTCAGAAAAACGTTATGTAACGATTATTATCACCTTAACAACTAACTGTATTTTTCTTAAGAATTACTTAAGACATCTACGCAGAATTCAAGTGCATGCACCTCCGATATTTAAAGACTGTTTTATATATTCAACTTTGCATCTAGGGGCTTTCTTAATTTTTTATATAAGAGATCAAGTCGCAAAATAACATATATTCCCAACAATATTGTTGTAAACTTTCTATGAAGCTTAGTAAAAATATAAATGTCATTGGTGTCCAGGTATTAGGACGTGTCCAGTAATTGGTACTTTTACCTTACCGACCAAAGCTAGTTCTCGCTTCTTCCGGCAGATATGCGCCGTTTACTTGAATAAACAAATAAAAATCACAATTCTGTATAACCTATTTCGGGGTCGTATCGTGTACGCCATTGCGCTTGATGTTATGAGACATTAAACGTATTCGTCAATATTCCATAGGTTAAAAGTTATTTTGCAAAGCCGATTTTTTGTTTCTCGCGTAAGTAAATGATTATGCTCTATGATGTGTACTGTCTCTAGTCTATTAAGTTTAATAAAACGCCCTAGTTTTGCAATATTTTTTGGTACATAATATATCATGATCTAAAATGTTCCCACATGTTTGTCGTGCAGTACCGACCATCCGACTGTCGTGCAGTACCGACCAACAGACTATCAACCAGTAGATATCAAATTTTTCTTATCTGTAAGTTCAATCTGATAGCAACTGAGATTAATTTATAAGACGTTCCTTTAGTCTTCCTTCTTCCTGTGTTATTTGCAAGGAATCATTTGACGAAGATTGGGTGCAGTGTATCGAATGTGAAGGTTGGGCACACGTCGAATGCACAAATCAGGAAAATATTAATTATTTTATTTGCGATGTGTGTACTAATAAAATTTGAAAAAATCTTCTATTGTAACAATTAAATGTCTTTTTATTAACATTGTTAGTCATTTAGACTTAAAAATCTTCTAATTTAACAGTTGGTCGGTACTGGGCGACACTTTTTCGTTTCCTAGAAATTACAACTTTTTTACTTTTGCGAATTATCAGTTCTTATTATTAAATTTCACAAAAATAATTTCCCTCCTCTTATTAAGTACCATCTACACTACAAACATGTTTTTGAATTTTTGATTTTTATCGACTCTAGCCGAAGATATAACCAAAAAACTTAGAGCGGTCGGTACTGCAAGACTCTCCCCTACACATATTACAGCGATTCTAGTTTTACTGAGAATATAAAAGTCCCGCAATTCACATATTTGCGCGTATCTGCCGTAATTATTGTTTCCTCTACTTCTGTTGCTCGTCTGAATTTCTTTTTGACTAATGTTAGCTGCAAAGGTCTGCAAACAATTAAGATATTAGAGGAGAGTGAGGCAATCGCGGTCAGTTGGCAATGGCGATGGCGGTCAGTATTGTTATTATAAAACGGTATGTCCGAAATGTACAATTTCTTTTCCTTACGTTCCACGACATCATTCTCTATATTGTTAAGCAACCAAGGAAAACTAGCCATTTTGTGTTCTCAACATCGTCGATGTAATATTTCGTGTACACAACATAAGAGGTAAGTACTAATTCTGAAGCTTTTTTTACATTTCAAGATTACGTAAATATAGATATAGGGTAGACCGGTGACGGTAGTAACAGGGGGGCGAATGTAACACGCTAAATATCTCAAAACATATAATAGATATTAACACCAATTTTGGATATATGATGAAGAATGACATTTGGAATATACACATCCATGCCCTAGGAGTACAGATACGCAATAGACATGGATAGTGAAGAAAATAACTTTTCGATACCCTAAAGCAGCGCTGCACAAGGAGCTGTTTTCGGCGCCTAGCGGCGAGCAACCCACCTATCTCGTTGCTAAGGGTAGAATCGGTGAGGAGAACTGCAGTAGTGTATGTGCGTGAACGTAGGCTCGTAGCATCAGTAAATATGGCTGGGTTCAAGTCATACCAAATGCACGTACACTACTGCAGTTCTCCTCACCGATTCTAACCTTAGCAACGAAATAGGTGGGTTGCTCGCCGCTAGGCGCCGAAAACAGCTCCTTGTGCAGCGCTGCCCTAAAGTAACTTTTCCTTACTGACTTAAAATTGTAATATAAACACTCCCTTTGCAAGTATGTGCTTGATCGATTTTTTAATCTGTAATTAGACCTTTTTTAAACTAATATTGATCGTTACTTGGCACTTTTAAGCGTCTCGTTAGTCCAAATTTATAATTTAAGTTCAAAAGCATGGTCGGGGGCGATTGTAACATCGGCAGTCGGGGTCGGTTTCACCGCAACAGAACCGAATAGGGACAAAGAAGGCGAATAATATTGTCTTATTTGCATGAAATCATATAGCATAGCACAAGCAAACCAAATGAAAATGGGTGCATAGGGTAGATGTCCCAATTACTGCCACTTGATTTATTATATGTAATAAAAGCGTAAAACATAAAAATAAATGTACAAAAAATAGTTATTATAATAACTATTATAATAACTATTATAATAACTATTTTTTGTACATTTATTTTTATACGTTACGCTTTTATTACATATAATAAATCAAGTGGCAGTAATTGGGACACTGGCAGTAATTGGGACATCTACCCTATACAGAATGTAAGGATTGAGCAGATGAAGAATGCACCAGCCAAAACGTCTTTTATTTCTGCCACAATTGCGATACCACATAATTTATTATAGGTAGATTTTACTTTTTTCATTTATTATTATAATTTAAATCAATAAATATTTTAATTTTGTAAAGTTATATTTGTGCTACTATCGACTCCATGCAGTGTTACAACCGACCCGGGGTCAGGGACGGTTGTAACACTTTCTCCGCTTCTCATTTTTTATTAATAACCGGAATATTACTTGACATACAGCGAAACTGTTGTGGCTCAAATAATGCCAGATAAATAAGTAACATTTTCGTAAAAAAGCTTTTGTTGTAACTGTAATAGTTTTTGCGTAATCGTATTCCAAAGTCAAAGTGTTACTACCGCCCCCGGTCTACCCTACTATCAAGGCAAATTCCCCTTATTAATTTGATTAATTTGAATCTTTTCGTCGCTAGAAGTGTTACTTAGGACCACTGTGCGACGCCGGCCACGGGATCCAGTGAAATCGACGAACACGCTCGAGAGAGACGGCCAACCGAGTGGCCTCGTTTCCAGTCGAAACTCCGCGCTGGGCCACGGAGACTCCTTGCAAATGTCCTCGACAAACATTCGCGCGCTTCCCTCGCCCTCGGCTCTTGCACGCTCAATCTTCTGCCAGGCTGACTCTTCCGGGGTGAACAGAGTTTGTCCAATATTCTATTTTTCATCAATTTTTTTTTCATTTGTCCGCGTAACGTCAGGGTCGGCCCGAGCCGCGAGGGATGAAAACGCGCCGACCACAAAGGAGGGAGCGCGTCGATTTGACGTAGCGTGTATTTGTCAACGTCAATACGCTTTCGGCAGGTCGCCGCGTCAACGTCACTCCCTATCATACGCCGGCGTGGAAAAAAAAAAAAAAAAGACGTCCACGTAGTCCCGCGCGGCGAAAATCCGCTGGCGGATTAATGTCGGTTTACCGCGCGATGATTGGTCGCGTCGCATTGTGCGCGCGGCGATAATTCCCGAATATCTGTCAGGGGTGCTGACCGCTCGTCCCTCTGCCCCCGAAACCGAGGGCCGATCCTTTGGAAAATTGGCCGATGCTTGAGGAACAATGCGAAGGCAGAATGGATCGCGTGCGACGATTTCTAGCAAAGCCGGAAATGCGGGGATCGAGATCGCTCCGGCCGGAGAGCGCTGCAGTTAATTCCTGTTAAATCTAACGATTACCAAGATATCGATCGATTCGGTGGCCTAGCATTGCTGCTAAACCCGCAAAGCACCGTTTCCACAGGTTTACTCGAAATCTTTGAAATGTTATTGAATAACATTTCGAGCTTCCACCCTGGGGCAGACATAATTAATCGCGCTAATTAGCTTTCTACGTAATTAAACAATATGCTCGAGCTATACGTAGATGGGTCGAACAGGTCGCAGGTCAAAATGTTAGACCCTGGCGTCCTGGTGAAACGCGATCCGACTGTGTAATTTTGCAGTTTAGAGTCATTTCGGGAGAGATGCACCAGTTCCTGTTCCGGCCGCACTAAACAATTGGCGACATTGGGTAAAAGACCCAATTACTGTCACCTACCCAATTACTGTCGCCCTATGCTGTTTTACTTAAAATAATCCTTAAACCATGTGAATTCATACACGAAAAAATTTTGACACACATTTAAAATTGTAATTTATGCGAGGAAAAGCAGGACTTAATTTTGTCTTCATTAATTTTGATAAGATGGTAAAAAGTTTTAAGTTGGTTAGGTAAAAGAATGAAAACCACAACTTCCTTACTAGCGACAGAGAAATGAAGGCACTAAAGAAAAGGCGGTAATTGTAATATTTCAGCTATTAACGTAATGACACATAATTGTTTAGATAATATAAGCATCGTAGAACATACTAACAATCAAAATTTAACGATTTACTGCTTCGTTTTATTTAATATTCGGGTGACAGTGATTGGTACAAGCGTTTCAAGACTTTTTAATTACTGTCATGGCAGTAGGTAATTGATCAGGCAAATAAAGCCTTACGCTGTTACTGTCACTTGTCATTCCTACCATTTCACGTGCGTGCGCGTATTGACATAACCTTGTCCAATTTCGTAATTTTTGGCAACGTAACCGTACACGTTTTGTAAGTACTATTGTTAATATTTATAACAGAATGTACTTTGACATCTTTTATTAAAATAACAAAATTCCTATATTTATTCTCGTTTACTCCTTGCTGAACTAGAATTTAAAACTGACAATAATTGGGATGTCATGTATTTGGCCAGCTGACAATAATTGGGATGTCAGTAATTCGATTGAACACATATCACAGGTGACAGTATTAGCTCCCGTCATATCTTTTTTAAATCAATAAATTTATTAATAAAAATAGAGATTTTAAGAGTCATACAAATTTTTTTCTTCAACTAAACATATTAAATAATAATAAATAAATAGATAAACTTATGCCTGTGATCAATAAATACAAAAACTATGCGATACTGTCAGAATCAATCCTTAACCTGACAGTAATTGGGTCTTTTACCCTTGATTGAACTGTTAATACTAGTATTCTTGCCTATACATAATCTCATTAAACAAAACACATCGATCGTGTTCTTCGAGTGCATTAAAGCTGAAAGAACTTTTCGTTGCCTTAGATTTCGTACGAAATATTTCTGTGAACGGTGAGTAAAATTTTGATTATCGCGCAGCTTTAACTATCACTTTTGGTTCAAATAGTGGCAGTAGTTTCTTCTCTCCGCATAACAGCGCGTTTTAACATTTTTTTTCTCTCCATGAAACATGCACCGTGTATTCATGTATCCTCCACTGTGTAACATTTGTGGAAGACAGAAAAAAAGAATAGGAGTAAGGAGAACAGGGTACAAATAAACAAGTGCATCTCTCACGAGTCCGAAGCGCATCTCTCCTTCGGGCTTAGGGAGAGATGCACTTTTCTCGATGCTTTTTAGAAAGCTTATTGCAATATTAAAATAAAGTTTTTATAGACTTTATGCTACATTGTCTTAAAGAGATTGAAATAAACAACGAAACTACATTCACCTACACTTTCAGTGGTGTTTATTTAAGACTTTACAAGCAATAGAAAAGATGTGGCGCGTCTCTCCAGAAATGACCATACACACTTGCGCGGTCGAGCGCTCCGTAAACTAAGGCATAAATAAGGGTCGAAATAATGGCATTAAATAATCGCCGGGCGGGTCGGTGGTTAGCGGTGACACGGCGCGGTGTTGATTAACGACCGCTTTCGAACTAATTGGAAAGATCTTTAGAGGCTGGACAATCTCGGTCTCGGAAGGGTAAATAATTGAGGCGTTAATAGTCCCGGCGGTTTGGTTCGGTCTCGAGGGTGCCAGGAATCTGCCGGCCTCTGAATAATTTACGCGCCAAGGATCTTCGGATCCGGCTGCCGGCATCCTCCTCGCGTTTTTTTCCCCCATCGACCCGCCCGTGACGTATTCGGAAGTCGGGGAAAGCAAGCGCGGGATAAAAGTTTAATCCGCGGGTTAAACAATGGAACCTTTTACCGGATCTGGCGCGGGTTCGGCGGAACGTAGCGCCGAGATTTCTCATTAATACGTTCCATCGGAGTGGCCAGCCCCTTCTTTTATCGGTATGTAAGAGCACGCCCGTTGCAGCTTTCGCGAGTGCTCGCGTGAACCGGGGGGGAGTTATGAAATCTGGGAGAAGGGCGGCTGAATTCCGGGGAGCTTGTTACATAAAGCGCGGTCGCGTTTGTACTGGTTGAAGCGGGGAAACGCGACGCGGAAGCTCGTGGCTCCGTTGAATATAGAGGCTCGCTTTTGCTCCCATCTACGAGGGATTTTAACTCGATTTCCTGACCACTCGAGGAGCGGAGGTGGAGCACGGCCGCCGCTAGAGGGGCCCGGTGTAACGTTTACTGAGATCCGGTAAATACTCACCGGCGGCTACCAGCTGGAAGAGACACGGCCTCGCCTGTGTACCGACGAAATTGTCCGCCCAGCAGGACAGAGTGCCGTAATCCAGCTCGGTGATCGGCGTGTACCTGAGCACGCTCACGCCGCTCGACTTCTCCATCGAGAATCTGCCCGGCGCCACTTCCAACGTCTCCCCGCTGTTGTTGAATTTCCATCGGAAATTGTGCGCCGGCGGATCGGCCTCCACCCTGCATGCGATGTGCAGGGACTCGCCCCTCGACGCGCCCACCACGATGATTCGGTCCTCCTTGCACACCGGCGCGACTGAAACACCACCGATCGTGCGGTTCATTTACTTTGCCTGCTCGATGAAAAACATTGGGAGACAAGCAGTCGCCGGAGCGACTGCAACATCACGGCCACGGGGCAGCCGAATGGATTCGGTCAGTGGTGCAGGTCAACGTATGGTCAGACGCTGCAAGAAAAACTGGCTTTAATAGTGGGGAATCGTTGGAATTGTAAGCGAAAAAGGGATCGATGGACGATGGGGATTCGGATCCAAGATCCGCAGGTCCTCCGCGTGCTGGCCAGCCGCGATACCGATTGCCCGATGCTACTCTTTTTCGAACTTCACACGTGTAGGGGATAGGCGCTATAAAGTAGAGCTATTGTTTTTGCCCGGGTATCCGGGTACCCGGGTACTCGAGTACCCGGTGAGACCCCGGGTAGAAAAAAATTACTCGGGTACCCGGGTACCCGTAGGATACCCGACTACCCGGGTACCCGTGCAATACCCGGATACCCGGGTAGACAAAAATTACCCGTGTGTCCATGAGATACCCGAGTAACTGAAGTGTGATGAGATAGTTGAGAATTTCGATTTGACAGCCGATCGTTTTTCGACTTTCGATCATTTTCGGCTAACCTCAGTAATGAACGGAATATGCTGTCAAATCGAAATTCTCAACTATCTCATCACACTTCAGTTACTCGGGTATCTCATGCACACACGGGTAATTTTTGTCTACCCGGGTACCCGGGTAGTCGGGTATCCCACGGGTACCCGGGTACCCGAGTAATTTTTTTCTACCCGGGGTCTCACCGGGTACTCGAGTACCCGGGCGGGCGGGTAGTAAGAGCTCTACTATAAAGGGGACACGTCTTAAATGGGACAAATCGGATTTCCAACATTCTAAACGCATTACACATGCAAGTTATTTTCCTATTTATGGCAACACTAGTGCCTAATCATTTGACGTAAACTTCACTACCGTCTCACTTGCGACAGAGTAGTAATCCACGGTTGATGTTTTTCGGCAGTAAAAGTGAAATTTTCATTGGTTCTCTGTGTCGTTTTCTGAGATTAAGATATATAGGGGAGACCGGGGATAGTTTGGACACGGGGATACATTGGACAGTTTGAAAATTGCCTCCATAGTGTCATGATGATTGCAATTTTTTTGTAGTTTGTGCCTATATGCACACCAAATCAACTGATATTCAATATGGCGTGTTGCATTCACGAATGACAAGGTATGTCACACTTTTCAATTCTTGTATGTTACTGTATAATATTTTCATCTACTTTTTGTTGTGATTCGGATACTTCATTATGGAAAAATTTTATTGTAACTTTTTTGAGGCATTGCTGAATGTGTTTAGAATAAAGTAATGCTATGCAAAAATCAAAGTATCCTTTTTGAGGAAAGGCACGAATAATTTTGTTTTGATATGGTATGAGGGGTTACATTGGACAGATAACACGTAGGATAGGCTTGAATGACTGGGATTGTTAGGGGCCCCAGTGCTGCCACTGACCCAAAAGGCCACTTATTTCGGCCTATGAATACGAGCTTGCACCGCACACTACTACATACACTCTTACAGTTTTTCTTATCCGATGTACACCCGCGGTATCATTGGCTTCGAGTTCCCCTTTCGCGCGGCTCTGGAGAACACCATGGAGGTCGGGCTCCTTAATGGCCCAACAGGCTATTTGTCATTTTAAATAAATTATATATCATTGGATTATTCATTATCATTTCTTTCCATCTGTCCAAACAATCCCCATGCTTTGTCCAATGTAACCCCACCAATGGGGATACTTTGGACAATATGCATCTCTGAACTTTTTTCATCTCAAAGTAATACTAGGGAATGTAAGGCCCGTTTCTAAGGTTCAAATGAATAGCCCACAGTCTGAGCTATCGAATGGTGTACAATTTATAGCCGTAAGGCATCTTACAGGCCCGATAAAGACTATTAATAAAAAATTGTCCAAACTATCCCCGGTCTCCCCTACCGTTAAGGAATTAGTTCTTGATCAGGCACTAATTTTTTATCAGTTCATGAAATAAATCGTTCTTTTGAGTTTATGTCAATAAATAATTGTTTGAAATAATTACTAACATAAAAATTGATAATTCAAAAATATATGTGTTGTCTGTGAAAGCAGTTAGTATTGTTAGTTTTAGATGATTAAAAACTAGTTCCTAGTCACCTTATTATTCCATACCTTATAAGTATTTAAATTATATATTTATTTTCAACTTTTTAAAATTTTTCCTTGAAGTTTAAACATTAATTCAACTTTTAGTATAAAAAAGTCTATGGTTTAATGTTTCATTAGGTTAAAAATAAATATCAAAGCGGGAAACCTTCTAAACTGATCAGAAACTAGTTCCTTAACGGTACACAGTGTTAAAGTGTTATATCATTAAAATAGCCTGTATTCAACTGAAACGAAAACGCTTAACAGGTAAGCTTAATTAATTGTTTTCTTTGTTTTGCGGTTATTTTATATTAAACTCACTTATAGTCGTAAAAGGGACAGCATAACAAGTCTTAAATGGGACGACCGTTTCATGGCTGTCCCTCTCATACACGTGTACTGCTGGACACTATATGTATTATACTTTCCTGTAAAGTTATTAGTGAATCATCTGATACATAGATGACATTGTTTTAAATTATGAATTATTAGTCGATAGCGTATTGTTTCAAATTTAAAAATTAATAAAGTGACTATTCAAAGCGACAAACTTTATCGTCAAAAAAATGTGTTGCAATAAATTAGGCCTCGTTATAAGTTATAAATTTGCTACAGTTATATGTAAATTTGCGGTAAATGGGCCAACGAGTCATGCGGAATAAAAGGCACATTCAACTTTTTCTGTTGCATGTGTCATTAATAATAAAATATTGATGATTCATACTACAAAGAGTTAATTTTTTCGTAGATTTCGTTGTCTTGTATCATTAAGATTTAGAATTATAATTGTAATACTTAATAAGTTTATTTTTATTAACGTGTCCCTTTCATGACTTATACTGTCCCATTTAAAACCACCTAGTCGTAAAAGGGACATTTCCCACTTTTTTGAAAATCTAAGATTTTGTTATTTTCTATTACAATTGATGAGTTTGCAATATACTTTTATTGGAGGGAAATAAATAAGCTTTCTTGTGATGTAGTTGTTTTTTAAATACCTATAACGACATTGTCAGAAATGGACGCTAAACAAAAGTGTCCCTTTTATAGCACCTCTCCCCTATACCCAAACTAACGGCGCGCCAACTGTAATATTAATATTAATATTAATTGCAAAGGAACAGTTTACATGGAGGAGCCTCATGTCTTTTCTGTATAAGTGGATTTTATTTCAGTCAAATAAACTATTATTATTATTATTATTATTGGATATACTTCCGAAAGGGACCGGTGGCCGATCGAGATGAGGTTTGGAGGGAGGAGTGGGGAGGGGGTGTGGACCCTAAATCTAAAATTGTAGCTCCGGGTATTTATTAGTTTCCAAAATATTAATAAAAAATTATTGTTAATATATTTTTTTTTAAATTTTGTTTGGACGTAGGTGCGGGCATCCCTACCCGGCGACCCTCCCGTCCCCGCAAACTGTTTTCCGAACTGCTGGACGCGTTCCCCTTACCTCCGCTTGCTCCTCAGGCACCGGAAAGGCACGCGTATTTAGCTGAAATTCAAAGTCAATTTTCTTGGAAAAGAAGCGCGATATTAAAAAATTGTATTCTATATTTTCGTCTTATTTTGGCCTGTCGAATCGCCCCCTAGAATATTGACTATCAGTAGAATAACACCCTATATAGTAGGATGGGTCGCATTCGCAAGTTGCTGGTTCAAATCTCCAAACTCACATCGGTTCGCTACCATGCTTTACGCGCCCGCAAGCGGGCGCGCACCCCCCGCACTAATCTAGCCCCAACCAATACCGTTAAGGAACTAGTTTCTGATCAGTTTAGAAGGCTTCCCGCTTTAATATTTATTTTTAACCTAATAAAACATTAAACCATAGACTTTTTTTATACTAAAGGTTGAATTAATGTTTAAACTTCAAGGAAAATTTTTAAAAAGTTGAAAATAAATATATAATTTAAATACTTATAAGGTATGGAATAATAAGGTGACTAGGAACTAGTTTTTAATCATCTAAAACTAATAATACTAACTGCTTTCACAGACAACACATATATTTTTGAATTATCAATTTTTATGTTAGTAATTATTTCACACCAATATTTATTGACATTAACTCAAAAGAACGATTTATTTCAAGAACTGATAAAAAATTAGTGCCTGATCAAGAACTAGTTCCTTAACGGTACTAATAACCAAAAAAAGTTGAAAAGTGGAATGCGTTATGTCGGAATAAGTCAACAGAAATACTAAAAGTTTTTTATTAATATCTCGGAAACTAATAAATCCCCGAAGCAACAATTATAGATTTAGGATCCACGCACCCTCCCCTCTCCTCCCCCCAAACCTCATCTCGATCGGCCACCGGTCCCCTTCCGGAAGTACAGCCTTATTATTATTATTACGTAGCAATTATTTAAACTGTGGAAACCTCAAGATTGCTGGCGTGGTTTGTTGAAAAACTAGCGTTTCGATTGGGCCTACGATCGAAAGTGATTGAACGCGCCCTATGATATGCTGTCAGCTGAAGGATAGTCGAGGACAGGGAGCGTTTATTCACGCGACCCCTCCCCTCGGAAATGTTCGTATCACGCTTTGCAGCTTTGTCAGCGGGGGACTTTTGCTCGGACGAGATCGTTTCGCGACTGATGTAAAAAGATTTCCCACCTGCCGTCTCTGTCGCGTTACGCTCCCCGCGATATATATTTCTCTCAATTTATCTGCCTCCCCTATCTGCGCTTGCATTCGTCTCCCCTTTCACTTCGCGGTATAAGAGAGACAAATAGATGGACGTATCTTGCCGGCTCGGAATAGCGCGGAGTGATGAAAGGGGATCGATAATTCGCGCGCGTAATTTCAGCTGCGATATTAATAACAAACCCGCTAGGCGTGTAATTCTCCCAACTTCGAAGAATTAAGTGACGTTAAAGCAGAATAAAGCAACCCGATACTTCCTAATAAAAACTTGCACGCTGTCACGGGAACGTCTGGAAAATTGAAAAGAGAGTGAAGCCGCGGGAACGGGGCGAGCTCGCGCTTTGGAAAGAAAGACGAAACAGTAGGGGACACAAAGAGGCAGCAGGATCGTGCCTCGGAAGCAAAGAATGTTCCTCCTCTGTTACGGCAGATAAGGCTGGCCTACGAGTTAAAGCAATCGTCGAAAAAGTTTTTCGGATCCGCACCGACACCGGTAAAGATACCACTGTCCCGATGCTGCACACAGGCGCGCCGAGGTTTCGCCTGAAAACCAAAAGCTACGGCCCGATTAGGTTACCGGCAACTTTTCCATTTTCCCGTCGACAAAGGTACAGCTGTTTGTCTTTTATTTTATGTGGCTACCGCGCAGCATGGTAAATGGCAATTGACGTTAGGTTTCCAGTGCAAAAGCTTCGCGGAACGGTACAGTATTTTCCCCGTTCGATGGCTTTACGCTCCCATTCGATTGTCCAACGTGAAAAGCATCCGTCCCGCCGCGGAGTGCGGAGAAAGAATTAATTTGCAAATGCGCCGCTCGCTGGGAGGGGGTCGCCGGGGCTAAATAAATATAGGAGCAATTGCAAATAGGCGAGCTCTCGAAAAAGTTTTGTCGGGACGCATAATACTGTGCGGGGGGATTCGCGTGCACAGTGATCGGATTAGTCGCGTAACGTTGGCACGCCGTGCCGGTCTCCGCGTGTTCCCTCGCCCTTGTCAAAAATTCAACGCGGGACAGACGGGGCGCAGATGAAAACCGGCCGACACACTGGTTTCCTGCTGCAATTATCGACGCGACACCGTAAACACTCGCCGTTACTCGCGCCGCGCGGAGTCTGTAATTCGGAAATTAACGACGGGAATCGCGGAACGCGAACACGACGCGCTTTTAAACAGCGTCGATGAAATTTAATTATCATCCGTGACAGCCCAGGGAGGCTGGGACGGTTAAGAGCCTTCATGGCCTCTGATTTGACAAGCCTCCGCGTCTGGGATTTTTTTCCCAGCTGCCGCTTAATTGCACTCGACGTTGTAAAAATCGCTTTGAAAGGGGAATTTGAAATCCGCTCGCCTGCCCCCATCGATCTTCGAGTCTGTTCATTTTCGTTTCCGCGCGCGCCAATGACGAGTCTCGCGAATACAGGCGCGACGTTTAAATTGTTATTTAATCCATCTCAGGCGTGAGAAATGTTGGGAATATTTCTGAAAGCTTCTTCCATGGGGTGAACCGGTGGTCGCGATCGATGTAACAGGTGTTAGGTAGACAGTAGGTACTTCTGATCGGCAATGGAAATCCAGAAGTTTGTGAGTACGGGTTCCCTCAACGCTGACGGCACCTAATATCGGGCATTAGCTATATCTGTGATATTTGTTTTTTATTAACAAAAGAAGATGAAAGGTTAGGTCGAAAATCACATGCTTGACTTTGAGTAGGTGCTATATTTAAAAAATTAAGAATATTGGAGCAAAATTTTATTCAAATCAGTGCAGTAATTTCTGAGATATTTTTCATACCGCAAATGCTGTAACTATGAAAAGGTCTTGGGAGCTGCTATGGCACCATTTCTTAAGACATCAAATTTATTTTTTAATAGAATACAGCTTAATTTATACGCAACAAGGTGTATATCTTCATATTTTAAATCAAACGATTCTTTACGTGAAAAAAAAATCATAAAAATTACCCTATTTTCTGATCTCTCAAGGGTAGGTAAGTATGTAACCCCTTAACAAAGGAATTTTTCGCCCGTTGACGCGACCACGTACCTCAGGCCAGAGATGGGCAAAGATAATATCTAAATAAACTCGAATAAAAGATACTTTACGTTTATTCGTTATTCGCAGCTTCGAATAACACGATGTATCTTTATCCGAAACAGCACGGATAAATAAATTTATTCGAGGTGAATTTATTCGACAGCGAAAGATAATTTTTTTTTCGAAGTGAATTTATTCGACGGTGAAAGATAATTTTTTTTTTTCGAAGTGAATTTATTCGGCGGTGAAAGATAATTTTTTTATTCGAAGAGAATTTATTCGAAAGCGAAAGATAATTTCTTTATTCGAGGAACTTTTATTCGAACCGTCGAATAAGGTTCTCATCACTATCCGTAGTTTATTCGACTTTTCGAATTTCGAATACTATAAAAAAGCTAGGGTTTTGGAAGTTTTATGGACACTAATTTATTTATTGGTTAACTCTAGATTGATTGTGAAAAAAACGACGATGTTTCTTACATTTGTTTACTAGAAAATGCAAATAAACGGGAACACAAAATCTTTTGCAAAAACAAAATTTGTTCTTATGATTCTTGTAATTATTATCATAACAAATTCTATTCAATTTAATATACCCATATTACCCATGCTAACTGTATTCGGATTTTCGTAAATGTAAAATCGTGCTATCGGTTTATTTATATTTTCGCGTAAACGAATGTAAGAAACATCGTCGTTTTTTTCACAATCAATCTAGAGTTAACCAATAAATAAATTAGTGTCCATAAAACTTCCAAAACCCTAGCTTTTTTATAGTATTCGAAATTTGTCAGTTATATTTGTACGCAGACTTTTCCGACTTTTAAAATTAATGGATTGTTAATAAAGTTGTGAGATCCTTTCGATTAAAATGAGTGCAAACACGGTATAAATCGGATTATTTCTAGAACTATAGATAATTAAATATGAATGTAACATTTCTAATGTAATAATGCTAAAAATAATCCGATTTATATCGTTAATTCATTTTCATCTAAAAAATTTCAGCAGTGTGTTACTGAAACGTTCATGCTGATACGATCGAAAATGTGGAAGTTTTACATCCTATTAATATAAGTATAAACTACGGATAATGATGAGAACCTTATTCGACGGTTCGAATAAAAGTTCCTCGAATAAAGAAATTATCTTTCGCTTTCGAATAAATTCTCTTCGAATAAAAAAATTATCTTTCACCGCCAAATAAATTCACTTCGAAAAAAAAAATTATCTTTCACCGTCGAATGAATTCACTTCGAAACAAAAATTATATTTCGCTGTCGAATAAATTCACCTCGAATAAATTTATTTATCCGTGCTGTTTCGGATAAAGATACATCGTGTTATTCGAAGCTGCGAATAACGAATAAAGATAAAATATCTTTTATTCGACACGTTATTTAAATAATTTTTTTATCTAGATAATGCCCATCTCTAGCCTCAGGCTTACCACGCCGATCGTATCAAGCGCACCTTCGATCGGAATTGATTTAAATCTTCTTGTCCGGAAGGAAAGCTGGTTCCAGGACGAACGTGAATAGCCTGAAGCAAATGTCATTCCCAGACGCGAGGCGACGATGTAATAACCGAGAGACTGAATCCAGACGCGAGGTTCACTTCGATTGGAGAACTCCCGCGAGAGTTTGCTGCTTATCCCGGCTCGTTTCCTCGACCTTTACGAGGCCGTCACGAGGCCGCGGTTAAATATCGAGCATCGTGTTCCCAGGCTCGTTCCCCGTTGCATCCATGCGCGACCACGATGTAGCCTCTGTTTTCACGATTCCGCGTTAACGTCCGACTCGAGTGACCGAGAGTAGCGAGTAAACGGTGTTTCGCGTGCGGAACGACCAGAATGGGTTCGAGGGCCGGGCGGCGTGCGGCAGAGATACACGGACAGAGAGGCCCGCCTCGCGAAACCGAACGATCGCACTATTCGCGGATTAAGCCGGTGCCGGCGGAAATGCTTCAATTCCACGGCGAAAAGCGGGGCGGCTCGCGGCCTTTTAAATCTGGGATATTGAATTTGTATACCGAGATTGACGGGAGGATACGGTGCTCCTCGAGACCGCAGTGCAGTGGGTATAACCCGGGGAATTGGATATCAAAAATGTAGCTAGAACTAAGTACGCTTGAAATATTCAGCCCCCGAACGAGATCCTCGGTCTAGCTGCTTCGGATAAGTGTAGGAAGAAGCCGGTGGCGTACATACGTAACCGGTGGCCGCGGAGAGTGGTGGTTGCTCGTCGGTGAATAGGAGGCTCGTTACCGTGACCCCATGGAGAACCTCGATTAACTTTGCCCGATTAAAATAAAGTACGGGGAAGTGGGTGATGGTGGAAGGTTGTTGGGTGACGGGAGCTGGGCTCGGATGGTGTACTCACATTTCACGCGAAAATGAAGGGGCTCGCTCCGCGTTTCGTTCAGGTCATTCGTCGCCGCGCAGACGTACTTGCCGGCGCTGCTCCTCGTCACGCTCTGCAGCACCAGGCTCTGATTCGACCAGATTATCCTGGCCGACGTGTTGTGCGCCAGTATTTGATTCTGAAAGCAGAGCATCCCATCTTGTCGGTCGGCGGTGAATAAAGCAGCACGCTGCGTGCTCCGGGGGTGCTTAATGGGGGTCACTCAAGTGAAAATGAACTACCAGTTATTTTACAGATAAAAATTTGAAAACATGTATTTCCATATTATTTTTTACGCTGAAATGAATTATGTAAGAGTTAATACAGTGACAATTTTTTTTTTCAAAATTTAAAAATAAAATTTCGAAAAAATTATTCGATTGTAAAATCCATACCCTTATTTCTGTAGAATTGTATACAAAGACTGCAAAAGAAATTTCAGCTCGAAAACTTCATTTTTGTCCGAATTATAAAGTTTTTATGTTTTAGTTACTACCCCAAAAACTTTATAATTCGGACAAAAATGAAGTTTTCGAGCTGAATTTTTTTGCAGTCTTTGTATACAATTCTACAGAAATAAGGGTATGGATTTTACAATCGAGTAATTTTTTCGAAATTTTATGTTTAAATTTTGAAAAAAAAAATCGTCACTATATTAACTCTTACATAATTCATTTCAGCGTAAAAATCATATGGATATGCATATTTTCGAATTTTTATCTGTAAAATAACTGGTAGTTCATTTTGGTCGGTCCAACTTACGGAGCAGGAGCGTTTTACCCACACAGCACCATAACATTGCAGCAACGTCTCTGCAATGATGCGGTGCAAGATGGCAATGTTGCAACATAACATTACAGAGACGTTGCAGGTTCAGTCCTATGTCCGCCTTCGCAATATTGCAGGTGTGTATTTTTGCAAAGTTGCGGCAACATTACGAATATGTAGTCCTGCAACGTTCCGGCAATGATTCTGCAACGAAACGGCAAAATTGTGGCAATGATCCTGCAACTCTTCGGCAATATAGCGGTGCGTATCCAGTTAAATGAAACACGCCGTAGAATCCACTCCGACGTCATGTACATATTTCGAAAATTTTTGACAAAGTCATAGTTGCTTCAGAATATTGTTGTAATGTTTCCACAAGTTTTCACTACAATATTGCACGACGATGTGCGCGCAATATTGCAGAAATATTGTAGGACCGTTGCCACTGGAACATTGCACGTCGATGTGCGCGCAATATTGCAGAAATATTGTAGGATCGTTGCCAATGGAACATTGCACGGCAACGATCGTACAATATTGCAGCAATATTGTACCATCGTTGCGAACGGAACATTGCACGGCAACGAAATTGCAATATTGCTGCAATATTGTAGGATCATTGCCACTCCAATAATGCACGACAATATTGCAGGAACGTTCCTACAATATTGCAATGCAACCTGCAACAACGTAATATTGCAGCAACGTCCCTGCAATACTGCTGCAACGAGTTGTGCTGTATGGGTAGTTACTAATATAACATAATTACTAACCATAAAAACTTTATAACTCGGACAAAAATAAAGTTTTCGCGCTGAAATTTTTTTTGCAGTCTTTGTATACAATTCTACAGAAATAAGGGTATGGATTTTAAAATCGAATAATTTTTTCGAAATTTTTTTTTTTCAATTTTTGAAAAAAAAAATGTCACTGCATTAATTCTTACATAATTCATTTCAGCGTAAAAAATAATATGGAAATACATATTTTCGAATTTTTATCTGTAAAATAACTGGTAGTTCATTTTCACTTGAGTGACCCCCCCTTAAACACGGACCGTGGCTCGGAGGGACCACGTAAATTCTTGCCTCCGCAAGAGAGCGACACTAATCGGTAAGTGGAGCCTGCGCCCACCCCCGGCGGGGGGCTAATAATAGCCGCCGAACGGCCCCTCGTATCTCTTAATTCGCGGAACGATTAGTTGCACGCGTTCAGGCCGACTTCGATCCGTTTCTTTCCCGCCCGTGCCCGGGGCGCCGAGACCCGCGCGAGATTCGGATCGCGATTCTCGTTTCTCGGCGGGCCTGGCCGCTCGCGATAAATTCAGAGATAAACATGCCCCGGATCGCTCCGCGACGACGTCTTCCTGACCGATGCGATGCTGCTCGCCTTATCACCGGCCTCTGGCTCCTTCCAACGAAACAATTGCTCCCGCCGAGTAGTTCTAGAAAGACTTTTACCTCCGCCCTCTAGCGGGCTCTCGGGCGCCACCCGCCCCCGACGGCACCGAGCGACCATTGCTACCTTTACAAACAATATTTCTCGTCGCTACCCGTCCCGCAGCTCAGTTATTAGATCGAATGCCCAGGGAACGGTGTCCCGGCGAGAATAAAACCTGTAGATTCGTTGCCATTGCGATCACGTTACCGGAGGAAGGCGACTCGGCGAAGGAACACGGCCCGATAACTTTTACGATCAAACATGTACCGCCCTGCTCCACCGTCTTTATTAGAAATTTATCCGTCGCGCGATGGACTGCCGGGAGACAACGCTGGGTGCGAAATCGTAAAGGCCAAGAGCCGGGGCGCCGATCGCTTCCACGCGCTCAAGTTAACGGCTGGCGCGCTGATGCGTGCGCCGAGTTTCATGGCCGCCCGGGGGCGACCGAATAATATCGCGCGGTATTCTTCATCACACACGCGGATCCTTTGACCCGGGCATTCCTTTGTGGGGATTGACGGGACGCGACGCGAGCAGAGCGGAAGACGAGGCTGACGGCTTATCAGCCGGCCCCGCTAAGGATGATACAGCGCGGCGCGCTTAGTTGTTTAATCAGACCGGATGAAAAGAGCGCTAGTTTCGTTATCTTTTGTGCTACCTGCTTCCCCCTTTTGTCCCGGCTAACGAGGAGACAAAACGAATGCGTTTGATTCAAGGATTCCAGGGCTCCGTGTTGGAAGAATTAACATGACAGCGGGGCGAGGGAGCCGGGGAGAAAAAGCTGACGACGCTCGACGCCACGGAAATGGGACGAAAGAGAAGAAGCAAGGTTATCGCCGGCCGTCCCCGAAACGTAGTTGCGCGCACCTTTTCAAACGGCGCGATGGCACACGTTTAATTAGGCCAGGCCCTGGGACAGAGTTTCATTATATCTTATTCCGTTCTTGTTTGCCTGGCGCAACAGAATGAAGAACGGAGCAAACGCAGCGTCCTGTTATTACAGTCGTCGGGAACTTCCGACCAACTCGACGCGCTGGCGCTGCGTCGGCCTCGTTCAACCTGCGGTGTCCCCGTCAACCGTTTCACTCCCACAGACATTTCTTCCCGGCGTCTTTCCCCCGGCGCGATTAGCAGAGCACGGCGGTGAGATGTGGTTAAACATAGGGACTCTTGAAACACCCGAGGTCTCTCGGAGGGATCCTGTCGGATCGCGCTTCGACTCGTCGATAGAATGGAAAGTGGAGCCGGCGGAGGTTCCGAGCCAACAAGTAGTATAACCAGGCCACGGTTTGCTAGCCGACCCAGCATCTTGCCAAATGCAGCCGCGTCTGTTTAATCGGACGAGAGACATCCTTCGAGCTCGTTCTTTGTCTTTTCGCTTCTCAATCTTATCCTCTCTCTCTCTCTCTCCGCGAAACGTTTCCCCGGCTACACCAACAGACTCTCTTTTTCCCTGTTGCAGCGCCCCACAGCAGCGGAACCCGTTCGCCGGAGATAATTCGAAATCGATTCGAAACGAGGCCATTTGAATCTCGGAGAAGGTGGCACGGACCGACAGAGCAGATCAAGATTTCTTCCTACCTCTCGGCCGTCCTCTTCCATTTCTCTCTGTCTGCCTCCGCCTCGACCCCGTTCGCCTCTCCGAGCGCAGGGGTGGGTTTGTTCGATTGTTTTATAATCTCATCCCGCGTCTCGTCGCTCCGGGAATTCTCTTTCTTCCATCGTGGCTTTCGTTGGTTAGGTAGCGCGTCGACGGAGAGACACTTAATTACTCGCGAGTGGTTGAACGGTATTGGGGAGATCGTTCCGATCGATTTTATACAGCGGAACGCCGCTCCAAGGCTCCCGCGGCCAGCCGAACCGAAGAATCGGAGGTGGAACTTCGTAAGGGTCGCACGCAGCTCTTTCCTCGTCTCTGCCCAGCATCGAGAACGCGCTAACTCAATTAAGCTACATTGTAATCTACGCGACTCGGCCGTCTTCCGTGTGGCCGAGTCTAGGCGAGCAGCTTCAGCCCGCTTAGCATAGGTTAAGCCTCGGCTAAGACCGGGGCTTTATCTTCGATTTACTCGCTTCCGCGAAGACTCGTTAAACTGTATATGCACTTCGTTAAGGCAGACAGAAAAATTTATAAGTAATACCACGGCCTAGGCTTCTCCTCGCGGGGCTGCTCGTTTTCAAGGTAACTCGCCACTTTTTATGCCCCGACAAGTAGCCGCCAACTTACCAAACGACGAGGCACGCGCACCCGCTCACCGAGCTTTCTCAAACCGAAACGTATTCACGGTGCACAGTGGTTTGTAATCACAGAAACATGGCAAAAGTATGAAGGTAATCTTTGATATTTACAAAAATGAGTATACTAAGGTTCTCGAGGTCGCTGATTACGAATCTGAAGTTGAAATGGCAATAGACAAAATATCAGGGAATATCAAGATGGGTCGATTTATTGTATTGAAAAATATATGGTTCTATTAAAAAAAAAACGACCATTTCTGTGACATCACAAAAACATGTCATTAATTTCCTTATTGTAATTAAGAAAAAAATTATTGTAATCAGTGTTCAATATAAATCATTGCAAAATATTCAAAAACTTCAGACAAAAATTATATTAACCCTTCGTTGACACTCTGGGTGGGAACCACCCATAAGCTGATTTTAACACTCTGTGCCTTTTATATGCAAAATAAATACCTTTTTTCCAAAGCCGACTTACAAACAATTTTTTTTTTCCAAATATTATATCTGGATAATAGCTCTGTAGATTTTTAGCTTCTAATATTTGAATTTGTAAAAGTTACAATTTATTGAAGATTTTCTTCGTGTTTTCTCGACACATGGTAATCTAGATTTTTTTTTACAAACACTGTGATAAAATTTCAATAAAAAACTATTAGAATACATTTTAGAGACCTTGAAATTGACCCATGATTTTTTCCATAACGATTGGATTCATCAGATGAGAATGGCAGTCGTTCAAAAATTGTTCTGGGTGTGAGCCACCCAGGTATGTCAAAGTTGATCGAAAAGAGAGGTGTGTCAACGAAGGGTTAAATTGTTCAAATTATTTATTAATTATTAAAAATATGTCGAATGATTTTATATCTCTGAAAGTGGCAAAAAGTTGCAAAATTTTCTGTTTGGGTTATTAAAGTCCGATGTTTACCTATTGTAACCCCACAAAAATTTACACTGGGAAGTGCTGGGAACTGACGTAAAACTGTAACACCGTACAGAAATTGAATTTCACTCCAGCGTTACCAGCAGCCACGAAATAGAAAAATGACTTTCGATGTAGGTATTTTGTTATTTACCTATTCAGCTACTAGCTTGGTCAGTATCATTCTCCAATTCCATCATATGCAATAAATATAACACTTTAAAAATTCACTTTAAATGTGTCGGTACAACTAAATGCAAATAATAATGAAATATGGCCAAGGTTACGAAACAGAGGAATAACACATAAAACAGTTGTGGCATATATTCTACTATCGATTTATAACAAAATACATCCAATTTACTGATTTTAATTTTTTTTTTTTTTGGTTATTGCCATGTTTCTGTGATTTCGAACCACTGTGCGGTGCTGAATATGTTTCACACGCGAAATTCTGATTTCTAAGAGTGACCAATTTACATACGTTCGCCCCACGAATCCGCTGTTGGTGCCCGGAATTTTTCGATTCACCCCGAACGGAGAGGCCAGGCCACCGGGATTCGCGAGACGCTCCCGGGCTTGCTGGATCTCGAATCGATATATCGGTAACCGTTGCGTAGGTACTTCGCTTCAGTTTTGAGAAAGCAAAGTTTAATGTCTGGATTCCAGGGGTCGGTCGCAGTTCCCAGCGCCGTTGCTCGCAAAGAGGACCTCCCCGAACCTCTCCATCGTCCACCTCGCGTATTCCCTCGCCATTCCGACGAAGTAGAAGCGAAAGGACGATCCCGGCTCCACTGTTTTCATTTATCTTCCCCCCTAAACGAACCGGTTCAGGGAAAAAGTATCCTCGCCCTTCCGTCCTCTCTAATCTCCTCCCTGTGCTCGTTGCGCGCGCTGTCTCCGCTCGTGCAAAATAACACCCCATTTTTTTCGAGTTCGTTACAGTGACGGGTCGATCCGGGATACACGTGTGCTTTGAATCAATTTGCCACGGAAAGCAAGAGCGGGGCGTGTGCGAAATATCGGCAGGAATAATGGGCGAAGTGCAACGAGACTCGAGTAACGACGCGTCCCCGTCGATCGCTCGTCGAGACAGCATGCGTAACGAGCTTGTAAACGCGGGTACGTTAATTAGAACGCCTTCAGGATCGCGCCGCAGGAACCGGCTCGCTGTTATTAATTCGATTTCCCTGCACGGTTTCATCGAAAGCGAGCAGGTCCTTTGATCGTTCGGCTTGAGGATCAGCTACGCGGCGCGGAGCATTTTCCTTCTGCTAATCCGGTTTAGACGGGGTAAATGAGGATCAACCGGGTCCCCGCCTTTCCGTTAAATCCATTCTCCAGGTGCTGATACAACCTAGCCGTGTCCTATCGGTGACCCGCTACTAATTGCATCGTCGGGCTAAAACAATCGGGAACGCTGGCGGCTAAATTTATTTAGCCCTTTTCTACCCTATTTGCTCCAGTCGACCTGGTCCATTAAGTATCCCCGTTGGAAACATACAGCGTGTAGGAGAACCGGTGGTCACGGGCTCCGCGGATAAATCCACGAGCCTGTATCGCTCGAGATTCGTTAAAAAAAAAGAACCCTGCCCCCTGAATGAACGCTTCGTATACTAGACTCCAGACTAGAGCTATTCTTATGGCCCGGGTATCCGGGTACCCGGGTACCCGGATACCCGGTGAGACCCCGGGTAGACAAAAATTACCTGGCTACCCGGGTACCCGTAGAATACCCGACTACCCGGGTACCCGTAGAATACCCGACTACCCGGGTACCCGTGCGATACCCGGGTAAATGATCATCGATTTGACAGCCGATCGTCTTTCGACTTCCGATCATTTTCGGCTAACCTCAGTAATGAACGGAATAAACGTCAAGCAATTGAATGTGTGTGTGCACGTTAAGATTATGAATATTATGATAAAATGTTTAATTGCTTGAAGTTTATTCCGTTCATTACTGATGTTAGCCGAAAATGATCGAAAGTCGAAAGACGATCGGCTGTCAAATCGAAATTCTCAACTACCTCATCACATCTAATTTACTCGGGTATCTCATGGACACCCGGGTAATTTTTGTCTACCCGGGTAGCCGGGTAATTTTTGTTTACCCGGGTAGTCGGGTATCTCACGGGTACCCGGCGGGCCGGGTAGTAAGAGCTCTACTCCAGACGCGTGGATTCGACTGCGAAACTCTCGCGCCCGTTATTTTCGCGCGACTCCGTACACCTGCGGATTTGTTAGAAATTTGAATTTTGAAAGGCGAGGCGGGTTGTCGAAAGTTGCGCTCGTATCTGTTCAGGTCAGGTGCTTTCAAAGACACGGCGCTCGCGGTTCAAGGAGACCGCGCTTTTGGAATGTTTCTATATCCCCGACTCAAAGTTTCGCGAGGCTCTAAGTCAGCCCCCTCAGCTCCTTGTAAGTAGAAGCTACGAGTTCCCGGAGTACCTAGATCTCGCCTGGAAATTCTTGAACCTTCTCTTTACCACCCCATATACTAGCCCGCATCGGGGAAAGTTAGCCAATACGGTGGGCTAAAATCTGAAATATCGTTTTCGCTTGCTGGCTTGCACCCTCCGCGCGGGGGTCCGGCTCGCGACAGATAGGGAGCGCGAATTAACGGAGTCGTCGATGTAGCCCGAGGCTCGCGCGCCGCTGGGCTATCGACGCTAAAAGTTTCCGTTTGAAGGTAGGATCTCCTACCCGCGACTGGTCGCTGCGACTGGTCTCCTTTCCTGCGACCAGGGGTGTGCGGATACCCGACTTTTCGGGCTCGGGACGGGCCGGAAACTTTCGGGCGCGATCGGGCGGGGTCCCGATACTTTCGTATTGCCCGAGATCCCGACGGTTTCGGGATCCCGAGACTTGATTCGGGCTACAAGCATAGCCGCCATGAGCGGGCAATTTGATTTCAGGTCGGCTCGGCAAAACTCGGACGTTTAAACTGGTTGTCTATTCGAGCGGGATATTCAAATCGACTAAATGTACCTTACCGCAGTTTGCTGATTATTGCCGAAGTTTACCAATCATTGCCGAATGGGCATTTAAATTGGTTGTCTAGTGATTTCCCTAGTTTATTTCTGTCCTTGTCGAATGATGCCTCTTATTATATCTCCTCTTTGCTTGTAGCCCGAAACGAGTCTCGGGATCCCGAAAACTTCGGGATCTCGAGCAATACGAAAGTATCGCGACCCCGCCCGACCCCACCCGAAATTTCCCGACCCGTCTCGAGGGCCAGGAACCCGAGCCTCGGGACGATCCGCACACTCCTACCTGCGACCAAGTCCATTGCCACAGTGGGGCAGAATCCCAAGAAATAGAGGAACTATTCAACATGCCATTTTTCGCAATCGAAATGCCGAATCATATTAAGCTACTTTATAAAAAAAGATTTTTGATTTTCTTTCGGCAAAGATAGAAAACTATTACTGGATCTAAAGAAATGCATAACAAAGTTTAAAACATCTTCGCCTGTATTGCAGTGGGAATATTTTGAGCTACAATTTTTTCTATAATTTTTAAAATCTTTATTTCTGCCATCTTCTTTGGTCTGTCCACCCAATTGGTCGATTGGAAGGTTGCCAAAATATTTTATACTTTCGCAGGAATGTATTTACACTTTGTGAACAGTATTTGGTATATAGGCAAACATGGATACAGGTTTACCACTATTTCTGCATGTTTCGCCTTGCGGGACCAAAGTGGGCTCAGCGCGAGGCGGAAATTCCAGTTATCTTTTACAGCCGGTAATTTAGAATTTTTCGAAGCGAAATTTTTTCATTTCTTTACGCTAGGCAATTGTTTGTTTTCGAAGCGTTCGTCGGGAAACATTTGTGTACCTGATGTCGAACAGGGACAATCAACGCCCTGCCGTTTTTTACAGGGGTTTCAACTTTCTTCGCACTCAGTTAATCCGTTGATTGCTCTGTCGGTGGATGGTACATACCTATAATGAGTTCGGACCCGCACGTACCGTTGTCTACCGTCGACTCGCGGGACCATACCGCCATAAACCGTGACCCTGGCGAGACGCTTTGAGCGATCAGCCTGCTTAGTATTTTGGAACAAAATGTGGTAGGTAAATTCCTCCCCCACTTCGTGAACAGGGAGAGGGTTCCTACTCCGCCGACGAATTCACAGAGCGCGGGTCCCCCCTTCTCGAAGAACGGTGTTTCCAAAATTTTTGTTTCATAATTATATCAAAACAGCAATTACTTCCATATCATTTTCTCTTCTTTATACAATAAAGTCAAAAATATAAAATAGTTGAAAGCAGAAACCTTGAAGATACTGTACGAACTCTCGTTATCGTTATACCTGGTTCTGAAGGGGTATTCTTTCATGCATTGGCATACATTTATATTCATAATATATGATTTGTTGAGACGAAGTAAAGAAGTTGGAACATAAGGTCATTTAATGTCGCATGGCCACCCCTTTTCTTCCTGTGGCTCTCCGCGAGGCGTACTGGTCTTTCTGCAGAATAATTTCGTTTCCTACACCATTGCCAAGGAAACATTCTTCGATCTAACATAAGAACATCTTTTGGTATATGTGCAGACCTGAAAATTAATTTTCGGCACGGTCAACGTTCCGACCATACTTATTATTCTTTTATACTGTAGCGAAACACGGTTTATTGTCTGCCGAACGTAGAGGAATTAGCTTGTAGCAATTGGGGATTAATCCTAAAAATTGTTTCGATGTTCTGCAAGTTACTTGACAGATGTTTCCTAATTACTTTATATCGTGTAGGGGGCCAAAGGTCTGTCATAAAGCTGTAGTAAACCGTGGCCCGCTAACAACCCGTTTAGGGCATCACTCATCACGCTACATCATGGAACTTCGCGCGTGTGTCGATAGGAACACTGCACTTTCCATGGCATATTTATCAAATTCTTGTAGTTTTATTGGAACTATTGACGCTAATTCATGACGAATTGACGTTATTTTCTTAAATAACGTAAACCTTATATATTAACACTTTTAGTATCAATTTCCTTAATAATATTCGGCATTTTTAAATGCAAAATACAGGATGTTGCATTTTTTCCCATTTTTTGGGGATTTACCCCCACTGTGCGACATAGAATACACGTACTTAATCCATAACTGCCAAATATTCGCGAATGCTTTTTCCGCAGTAGCAAGGCCTAGATTATGTTGATTAGAAAACAAACAAAAAATTTGTTCAGAAGTTCCCGGAAGTGGAACTAAAAAGGGGATGATTGCTGACAATTTTTCAATTGGTTTCGTATGGAAAAAAAACTGTATGTAACTAATTATTTGCTATTACTTAGCAGAATCGACACTACTCATTTGGGGCCCCAAAAATTGTTTTCTTTTATATCACCAAAAATTAAAAGACGCGATTTAAAATTCTGCACGAAAAATACATACAATCATAGACACGTGTTTGCACACAGATCAGAAGTAGGCGTCATGATATTTTTACCGCTTTTATGTGCTCATATTAGTAGTCTACAGGTAACATAAAAATACATACTCCCATAGCTTTTGAATTCTGACTTCTTTCCTTATTTCTTGGGATTCTGTCACACTGTGGCAATGGGTCGCAGTGCGACTGGTCGCTAGACTCCCTCCGGAGGGAGTCAAGCGACCGGTGGTCGCAGTGCCCAGCCTGCGACTAGGTATAGTGCCTATACGAGCTATAGTGACTTAGGTGTGAAGTCACTCAGCGGGGTCTTACCCGACCCCCTGCTGAGTACTGGCCGCTAAACGTGCCCCCTACTACCTCTTGCAGGACTGTATTTAGACCCTTAGGGCCTTAGGGCCCCGATTTCGTCCTGGCCTTAGGGCCTTAGGGCCCCGGTTTTGTCCTGGTCTTAGGGCCTTAGGGCCTCGGTTTTGTCCTGGTCTTTGGGCCTTAGGGCCCCGGTTTTGCCCTGGTCTTAGGGCCTTAGGACCCCGGTTTCGTTCTGGTCTTAGGGCCTTAGGGCCCCGGTTTTGCCCTGGTCTTAGAGAGCCTTAGGGCCCCGGTTTTTTCCTAGTCTTCTCTAAATACAGTCCTGCAAGAGATAGTAGGGGGCCCGTTTAGCGGCCAGTACCCAGCAGGGTGTCGGGTAAGACCCCGCTGAGTGATTTCACACCTAAGTCACTATAGCTCGTATAGGCACTATATAATGGGAAACAGACCCTATCGCATTGTGTTGCCTCTCGAGTAGCCTAGGCTAGTACTCAAACAGACTCGCGTCAGGCTCCTACGTCTGGCGTATACCCGACGATCGCAGTCGCTTGTAGGAGATCAGATACATGCTTTCCCATTGCACCAGTATACTGCGACCGGTCGCTGCGACCAGTCGCGGGTAGGAGATCCTACCTTGAGGCTGACAGGAGTGCAGGCCCCGGGTAAGTGCGAGCACGGTTTTATGCAACGGGTCTAGCCGCGCGAGGAGGCAGTTGGAACGGAGCCCAAAAGCCCCGGGAGCTTCATTTTCAGAATATTCGGGATCCGGAATAAGGGTGGAATTACTCGTAGCACGTGGTACATACAACCATCCCGGTACAATGGGCCAGGGCATTGTCTCGCACGTCGCCGTTACATAAAGTAGGTGTTAACCGTCCTTTCGTACACGCTCCCGCGATATTCCATACACGCACCCCTCCAAGGTTAGCCCGTGGAGCCGCGCCGGACGGTGAATGGATGAATCCCTGAACCATGCCGCCGCTCTGTCCCGAAGATCCGCCGATATCGCTAGCAGCGTTGCAGCGCCGTTGTGTGGCGCCCGTATGCCTCGCGGCCTCTCCCGCCTCGTTTTAACGGATCTACATAAATTCCATCCCCGACACGGTCCCCGGGACCAACCAAACCCCCCCGTGAGATCCTCGGGTGCTCGTTTTTCTTGCCCCGATTTCACGGCAGAGCGTCGGCGTCCACGGCTCCTTACGTTCCGCATTGTTTTTCCACGGGCTTTAAGCTTCTTTCCCCGGGTGGAACGGACGAGATGCTATCGGCGACACCCGATTACGAGGAATTCCGTCGAGGCGAATCGTTCGAGTCCACCGACAACAAAACCCCCGAATATCTGGCTCGTTCAATCTCGGCCCTCCACCGCTGGAAGCTTCACCTATCCGAAAGATTCATCGAATTTCTTCTCGCGTTTCGATCCCGCAAAGATTCGTCCCGGTAAGCTTCGACGCCGGGATTCCCCGGTGAGAATTCGACTCGGCCGCGGGGCTTCCTCTTCGCCCCCTCCCGCGGACCGAGAGGAAAAAACAGACTGAGGAGGGCGGAGAAGAAAAGAGGCTAGGAGAGGGCGTTCATTCCGGTCAGACGGCGAGCTGATTCCTTGAAAAATTGCCAACAACTCGTGGCTCCTTCCTTCCTTCCTTCCTTCCTTCCTTCATCCTCTTCCCGTTCCTTCTCGAGGATCTCGCGAACACCATTTTATCCCACCTCCTCTGTTTCGTGGAAACGGGCATTGACTGCTCGACAGCTTTTTGGGCAGATTATAAACTTAGGATATTAGGACGCATCAGGGAACGTCGCGGCATAGCAGCCCTTTCTCCTGAATGTCTCCTCGGAGTCCCTACATTAAAACGGCCTTTTATGAATAATGACACCCAAGGGAATTCCATTCTTTCCTCTTTCCGCGTCTATTTGTCCCCGTCCACGGCCTTACTCCATAGATTACACGGAATCAACGCTCGACGCTGCTGCAGATGGGCTATGCTGGACGTCGATTCGAACGTCGAATGAATAGCAGCGCCGTCGCTATTGTGGCCTCGTTACGATGGATTGTTGCTGGATATGCTATTGGATACGAGTGTACCGGAACACAGCGTTCTCCGTTTTACAGGGCGACCAGAGCCTCCTCCGCGATTCAGTTATGGGCCAGAGGAGGGAAAACGTCGGCAAGGCATAGGGTAAATAGGGGCTAAAAGTCCGGCGAGTAAAAAGTCCCGAATTCAAAATCTCCAATCGTAAACAATCGATTGAATATTGCAGCATAGGGTAAAGGACCCAATTACTGCCACCTACCCAACTACTGTCGCACTAAGCTGTTTTACTTGAAATAACGAATAAATCTTGTGAAATGATACATAAAAAAAATTTAGCATACAATTGAAACTGTTATTTATACGATACAGAAAACAGCACTTCATTTTTTCTTCGTTAATTTGGATAAAACGATGAAAAATTTTAAATGGATATTAGGAGAGTGAAAACGATTACTTCCTTACTAACGAAAGGGAAAACAAGACGTTAAAGAAAATGCTGTAATTGTAATATTTAAGCTGTTAACATAACAAAATGTAATGCTTTAGATAATATAAGCATCATAGAACGTAATAACGATCGGAATTCAGCGATTCATTAAGTCTTTTTATTTATTAATTGGGTGACAGTGATTGGTACAAGCGTTTCAAGCATTTTGGTATTACTGTCATAGCAGCAGTTGCTCATGTACATGAGGCGACATAACGTTAAAATGAGATAAACAGTATTAGGTTAGCTGGCAGTAATTGGGGTGCCAGTAATTCAGTCAAATACACTTTAAGGGTGTCAGTAATAGATCCCGAAATATATTTTTCAAATTCATGAGTTTATACATAAAAATCAAAGTTTTAAGATCCACCAAATTTGTTTCACCAAGTAAACGTATTAAACAATAATAAATAACAAGAACAGCATATCCATTCGGTCTGTAAGTACAAAACTATAAGATAATGTCAGAGTCAACGCTTAAAGTGTCAGTAATTGGGTCCTTTACCCTAAGTGTGAATACGTTAAGATTGTATGTTCCTTTAGTAATGTGTGTTTATTTCTGAATGATAATATTTTCGAACATATATATCGGCGAAACTATAGAGGTACCATTGGATTTTGAATCGACACACATTTTGTGATATAACGCAACAAAAAATAACAGTATCAACCAACAACATTGTAAAAGTAAAGTATAATAGTTGTTGTTTGTACAAAATAACACCGTATATCTCTAGATTGTTATTGCTCAATTTTACATAGGTTTATATGAAAAACGGGACTTTCAGTCCCAGTCTACCATACGTCGGACCGAAAAAAAGCCGGCTGGATAGAAGCGATTACGCGTTTCAACTTTTTCCGCCATCGTCGCGGACGCGGAGCGTTCCCTCCGAGGGGCTGCATCTCCCCGAATCGCTCCCCGTACACGTACTAATGTGTCCGGCAGAAGAACCCGGAAGAGCACGGAGGTTTCGGGAGCAGTGTGCAGGCAGTATTTCGGTCGAACAGGTTCCGTGTGCGCAGCCACGCGCCTCGTCTTTTCTTCCCTCGCTTCTCCCTAATTCTTCCTTTCCCTCGAACGTGTCGCAGGCGTGCCACGCCGCGCCCTCGATAAAATGGAACTTATCTCGCCTACACCGTGTGTCTTCCCGGCGGCAGAAATATTTTAATCCCCCCTATGGTCAGCGCCGGCCCCTCGAAGGATTTCGGAGCAGAAATTACGCGGGGTGTTTTTTCGTTAGCGGGCTTAGTCCGAGAAATGCATTCAGCACGCGAAACGAAGGCAGCTACTCCGTTCGAGCCGCGTCTCTACCGAACAGTGGGCGTTCCCAGATCCATTAAGTCCTCCAAACACCCGTTCGTTTTGTTGCATCGCTATTCCGCATTTCGACGCGCTCGCTAACTTCGGCGCTTCTTTAACGGGCGACCGTTTCAGCCTATTTGTTTCTTCCCAGCCTCGGGGAAGAGAAGCCTCCCGTAAAGAGGAGAGAAAAAAAAAATGCTCTCCGCTAGCCTCCAGCGCGGGCGTCTCCCCCGGAAGATTTGTGGCGGAGGATTTCGTGGCTCGTCGCGCGGGAATCGTCCGAAAATTTTTCATCGCGATTATATCGGCGGCATTGTCGCGACGTTTTAAGCAGAAAAATTGTTTCGCTGCCGGCGCGGCCGGCCGCCCTGCCCCTCGCCTCGTCCCTTTTGTTTTAGAGCGATTTATCACTCGGGCCAGGGGAGATCGCGTGCGACCAGCTATCCAGAGCTTCGTTAAGTTCGAAGTTCGTCGGTGGCCGACGTTAATATTCTGCCCCGCGAACCGTGCCCCGACTCGTTTCTTCGCCGGTGCTCGAAAAGGCGCGCCCACTTTATCCTCAATTTCTTCGGGGCTGAGCAGAATTGTCGGTGATCGGCGAACGGTCTCGGTTCAAAGAAATCGAGACGACCCGCCTTGGAGTCGGGGGAAGCCAACGGGATGGGCTGATGGGGGGCGCGCGTTTTCGGCTAGCAAGGATGATGCATTGCGGCCCGGAATGCGGAAGGACGAAAAAGGCATCGGGCAAGGCGTAGGAAATCGGAGATGCTTGCGCGGCTGCTTTCGCTGCTTCGTTTTCGCCCGTTTCTTTCGGCCCCTTTTCCTCCTCCCGCTGCCTCATATAAATGCTGAAAATCCTTCCGCGTCGAGGGAGAGTTCCCTCATTATCTTTGATTACGTTTTCGATTCCTCTTCGTGCCGAGCGACTCGCCCCGTCGTTCTTTCCTCCAGCGAAAGTTTCGAGTTCCGCGCGCGTCTCCGCCTGGTCCCAGTTCAATTCTCCCCCTTAGTTGTAGGCCCTTTAATTTAGTCGGTCGTTCAGCACCATGCTGATCTTTCGTTTCGCGTTCCAAGCGTCGTATCGGATTCGTGAGTGTCTAGATAGGGTAAACAGGCCAGTAGATGGACAGTTTAGCTGATTCCGAAGTTTACAACAAGATGTTTCTTAAGAAATATCTGTTGTATTAAAAAAAATCAAAAGCTTTGCACGTAAAAATGTACAAATTTAAAGAAAAAAATAACTGCGAAGTAAAAAAAGTTAATGTATTTAAGGATAAAATGATGAAAATTCTACTCATAGCCCGTATCACAAGTAGATGGACGATAGGGCTAGCAGATGGACAGTTCAGAACCAATAGATGTACGGGTGTCTGGCTAGACGAGTAAAAGACTTATTAGATATAGTAGGTACCTAGATTAAGTTATTTTTTGTTAAAATATAGTTTATTTCATCAAAACTAAAAACGTATGGAGTCTTCATTGCCAGAAACCGGTGCAACAGGTTATGGGCCCAGGCCGCAAATAAAGTGAGGTTATGTCTAGCCTAAAGTGGCCAGACGTCCCGGATCGTGTGGGACTGTCTCGAATTTGAATTGTTTGTCCCGCATTGAAAACTGTCTCGGAAAGTGTCCCGGATTGGATATGTAACCTTTTTAACATTTTCTTAGTGGCACAAAGTAAAAATATATATCCACTAGTTCCTTTTCTAATATCATCCAAGGCTCTATTTAGATCATTACATGTATATTGATGTACGGTATATTTTTTTTAATGCTTGCCATCTAAATAAAAAAAGAAAAATAAGATACCTACAAGTAAATGTGTAAACTGTTTGTTTATTAAAAAAAACGGCTTCAAAAGGTTTAATTCCGTTCTGTCCATCTGCTGCGACAAGGTTAGAAAATCCATATCAGTACATGGACAGTCATTTTTATAAGTTCTATCGGTTTATTTTTCTTTGTTCACGCGTTTATATATAAATTGTTAATATTAGAATGCAATCATCTATTGCATACCTCTTTACAATACATCCAAATACGTTTTTTATTAACTTTAAGGCACGCGATGCTGAGCAATAGCTAATAATAAAAGAGTGACTCGCGCATAGGGTAAGTGTGGGTATTACTGCGGACTTTTAAGGTAGGTTAACTTTAGAACCCTCGATACGGCGTTCAAATGAATGAAAGTTCCTCCTTTTTTTTTTTTTAGAAGAAAGGTGGGACCTTAATGATTCCATAAAAAAATATAAGGGCGGGGTAATAAGCACAGTTAATTAAAAACAAAGATATTTGTCGATCAATGTCATTGCATGAGTTACTGCGGACATGCATGTATTACTGCGTGCCAGTTACTAACGAAACACCAGCTACTCCGCAACAGATAAATGTTCTTCTAAATAACACAGCCGTTGGCTTTTTCTTTTATTTCTTGATTCCTTATTATCACTTGAATTTTTTCTCAGCATGCTTACAGAGTTACACGTGATTGCACGTACCGTTGCGTACATTGCAGGTTATATATACCTAGACGTCAGTGAATACAGTCGTAGGTCCGCAGTAATACATGCACATGGTGTCAAGTAGTGCACCTAATACTGCTGTGAGAAATAAAAATTATAACTAAAATGTAGACGACTGATTTACTGTTTTTCTAAAAAAATAACTCTTATTCTATCGAGCAATACCGCCACAGTACATGTATTACTGTTAATAACAAAAATATAAATGTTTTTCAAGTAGGTGTTCATGACCGCCATATCGGAAATCGACCGAAGTTTCGCCTTGACGAATTTCAAACTACGATAAAAGAATTAATAATAACTTTGTTGTACATACTTATTAATAATTATGTGTAATAGAGTTTAAAATAATTTTATCAAAAATTTTCAAGAGATTATGTACTTTCCAACACTAAATATGATCTGTTTTAGAATATCCGCAGTAATCGGGACATCCGCAGTAATACCCACACCTACCCTAGTGGCGTAAAATCATACATACAAATACATTTTTCGCATACAAAAATTTTTTTTCGATAAATATGTTAATGTTTTGTAAAACAACAAACGTTTTTTCTACAAAATAAAAAAAACAATAATATAGATTAAAACTCTAGTTCTTTCAATATTAACGATTAACCAACGATTCGTCCATCTACTGGGCCCGTCCACCTACTGGCCTGCTTACCCTATTAGAAGCTTTATGCTACGCGGTATCTAATGCTACTTAGTTTCTGCTGAACGTAGGTTGTAGGATATCCACCACCTGCGAGGATTCTCGGCTGGCTGCGAACGAGATTTGTTGCGCGAGGAAGGGAAAGATCCAAACGATTCGCCGAGGAAGCCAGTTGACCGTAGGGCAAGATATCCCGCGCCTCGATTTCGCCGGGCTCCCTTATCTCCCAAGGAAAACTAGCGAGATCGAAATCCGCCGGAACGGGGCATTCTCCTCCTGCCGTTTTTCCGAGGCGGCGACTTTAAGCGAAATTCCGGCGCGCCAGCCTGATCGCGACTCCGTTGAAATTGATTGATGTACGGCCTGCCGAATCCGCTGACACGCCGCCCCTTCTTAAGCTCCGCTCGCCACCCTTCCGCGTCTTAGCCTCCCTCGCAGCCCGGTCCCTGCGTTAAGTCCCGGACTTGTCGGATTGAATTTCGCGAGAGAAGGAACTGCACTCGGCCGACTCATTGTGAGAAACCCCATTACCATTTCCCCGCCCCTCGCGACTGATCGGCGTACAGAAGCAATAGCGTCCATTTCCAAATGATATAACGGGCGGAAACCGTGTGGAATTTAAAGTCTCGCCCGCGGCGCCCTAATGTCGCTGACACGCGAGTCCCTTCGATCGACCCTCGCAGGCCTGAGCGAAATTTCGAATCTTTTTCGGGCCGCCTGTCTGTCACGCGGGCCGATTATATATGTGGGATCAGGAACCCCCATAACATAAGAGGCGGATACAGAAGAACGAGGATGGGAAGTCGGCGGTAGCCGAGGTGGTTAAGGCGGCTGGCCAGTGCGCAAACCTAGAGATCGCGGGTTCGAGTCCCGTTGAGGCGACTTCCTTTTTTTCCGTGATCCTACATTTGGGGGCTCATCCGGGATGGGGGGAGCACCGATCGCCACACGGAGCCGAGAGATGGCGTTCTGTGGTCGTTGTCTGCGACGCGAAAAATAATAGACTTGTGGTCGTTGTCTGCGACGCGAAAAATAATAGACACTGTGGTCAAAGAGGAGGTATAATTATTATTATTATTATTATTATTATTAAATGTCTTTATTCACCATTACAACTAAGATTACAATGGCGAGTAGGCGAGGTTCAGCATTAACTGCTGCTCTACAACCTAACCTAAAAAGCCGTTGGAGGTAAGAAAAGGAAAGAAATCAAAACAAAATAAAATAAAATACAATAAAATAAGATAAAATAAACTATGAATAAGATAAGAATAAGAATAAGCCGATTACATAGGAAACCGCGAGAGGATGAAAGAACGAGCACTAAGTTTAAAGGAAGCAAACGATGATAGGGAACGTATATTAGAAGGAATGGAGTTATAATAATAGGAAGATATGTAGGAAAAGGACGCAGTGAATTTATAAGAACGATGGTGCGGCACAGACAAATCAAAACAGCGTCTCGTTGTCATAGAGCCGCTAGAGTGCATTGACAAATTAGAGCGAAGCAGTTCATACAGATACCTCGGCGTACCTGTTGCAAGTATTTCATAGACAAGACAGCAGAGATGGAAAATCCATCTCTGCTTCATCTTTAGCCAGCCAGAACGTTGGAAAGAAGGCGTTATGTGGTCGTATTTACGAACATTGTAAGAGAAACGGAGACATGAGTTCTGCACACGTTGGACAACAGACAAAAGTGAAGAGGAGAGACACGGACCGTACACTACATCAGCATAATCAAAGATGGAGAGGCGTCACTCGACAAGGACAGAAATAACCTAGGGAAATCACTAGACAACCAATTTAAATGCCCATTCGGCAATGGTCGCTAAGCTTCGGCAATGATCGGTCAACTTCGGCAATAATCAGCCAATTGCGGTAAGGTACATTTAGTCGATTAGAATATCCCGCTCGAAATAGACAACCAATTTAAATGCCAAGGTCAAGCGAGGACTTCAAAGGTTCCGCCCGGAGTGACGCCTCTTATTATACCTACTCTTTGCTGTGGTCGTTGTCAGCGACGCGAAAAAATAAGTGAGACGCCGAAGAGTTGTGCGACAATGACATTCGAGGGCGAATGTCGTCGCAGGAGGGCCGAGTGTGGGATCAGGAACCCCCATAACATAAGAGGCGGATACGGAAGAACGAGGATGGGAAGTCGAGGCGGTTAAGGCGGCTGGCCAGCGCGCAAACCTAGAGATCGCGGGTTCGAGTCCCGTTGAGGCGACTTCCTTTTTTCCGTGATCCTACATATATCGGTGACGGTATCAAGATTATGAAGAGCCACTCCCGCAAAGAGCATTTCGTCTCTCCCCTCGTGCACTTAGGTGGAGACGAGGAGAGCATTAATAGGGTTCTTCCGGTTGTCTAGTCGGTCAATCCACTTTGCCGAGGAAGATGAAGAGTCGGGCGAATCTTTCACCGGCCACCCCAGAGCGGCCGATTGGCTCGTCGATACTTCGCGTAGCTGCAAAACGTCTCCATTGTCCTCGTGAATGGTAGAGCCAGCCTAATCACTCTACCCCATTATAGCCGCTATTTCTACTTTCTTTTTCCTCACCCCGTTCCTACTTCCTCCCATCGTTCTCTCAGCCCCCCCCCCCCGCAGGCCATCTTCCCCGTCCACCCCCTACGTCCCGGCTCCGTCCATTTCCCGCCGTTTCCACCCACTCGCTCTCATCCAACCCCCACCGTTCGCCAGCCTTTCTTCGTCTTTACGATCGCCATTCGAAAGGTTACTGCTGCCGGCAATGGCTCCAAGCGTTTTTTTAAGGCCGACAGTTCGGAAACCCGGCTCGATTGCTACCTTGGGATTGATTGGCAGATAGAACGTGCCAATGGCTTCTTGTAATTCCTAGGCAAACCCTTCTAATCGGGCGAAACGGCCGGCTCGCGTGGATAGAAACGCTCCGGGCTTACTTACGCGCGCGGACAAAGCTACGGAGGCATGGAAGGATCGTAAAGACACGCGTAGCCGTGTCCCCGCTGCCGTCGCTTCCAACAATCCCCCTATGGTGATTTACGAGGATTCATTCGAAAACCGTTCGTGTTCAGACTGCTTTTACGACGCGGTATCAAAAATCGAGTTGACGGAGGGCGGGTGGAATCCATTAATGGGACACGTGGAGAATGGTATTTCGGGGACGTAGAGGTTCGGGAGCTGACCGGGAGGAAGTTGCGGGAAGGGTGGATGAAGGGAGAAGCACCAGTGGCGGGGTGATGTAGACGGCTGCTTTCCCGGAATGAAGTCGGATCATATTTTTAAGATGCAATTTCGACGGAAATCTCTTACGCTGTAGCAGCTGCTACCCGCCCACCGTTAGCCCGTCTAGTTGGCCGGCATTCCTCGTGAACTACGACACGTATCCGCCGAAAGATCCTCCGACTAAACGTAAAGTACGGGGCGAGCGCCGAGGGGGAAGTGGAGCGGGTCGGGATTAAGGCAAACGAGGAAAAAGAGAAGAGGAGTAACGAGCAGCTGGCGCGCGGAATGGAGGACGCTCGTATTTCTGGTCACTACCGCGCTAAGCTGTTCTTAAGAGACACACGCCAGATTTTTCGGGATTCCGTGGGCCGCGCGTCGACACTTGCCCGTACGTGAGCCTCCGCTTTGATCCGCGGGACGTAGCACCGGGAACAGAGACAACCGCGCGCGCGCGCCGCCGTTTTCATTAAACAACCCCCTTTGCGGAATCAGACGGCGAATCCCCCCGGCAAACTTTCTCCCACCCTCGGCTTCGTCTCTGATTCCTGTTCCCCCGCGTAATGGATGGCTATCGGGCGAGAGTTAACACCCGGGATTGCTTTGGGGAAACGACTTTGTTTCGTCGGGCCAGCCGACCTGGATGGTGACAGATCGAACCGGTATTAACGGCTCGACCCGGCGATAAGACACTTGGCTCTAAGAGGGAAATGGCCACGCTCGACCTATATCTCTGATTGTAAAAGAGTTTCGCGGGAAACCGCCCGCGGTGGGATAGACGTCGGGATAACCGCGTTCGCAATTACGCTCGGAAATTTTCCGGTACCATTCTCGCTCGCGGGACAATCGCCGAGAATCTCGTGGAACGGCGTAACTGGGAATAACGGGAATAACATTACTCATCGAACAACTCATTTTCCCGGGGAAGTAACGCGCCGACGTTTAATGAGAGAGGAAAAAGGATTGCAAAAGGCTTGCCTCGTCCGATCTAATAGATGCAATTCCGCTCATAACGAGGGAAAAGGCCCCGGAGATCTTTTACCGCGGAACAAATCTGACGGGGCTATCGGCTTTCGAAGGGTGTTTCGCGCTGGCGCCAAGTCTCCGCCGTTCTAGCGGACGCTCTGCACGGGTTGCTGGCTGCCGAACGTCCTCGTACATTATGCAAATCGGGAATTTAAAGTTTCAGAGAGCGCGCCGCGCGCTCGATGTACGAGGCACTGCGCGGGGGGTTATAAGATCGCGCTCGGCTGCGCCAACGAACCATCCCTCCGCCGGATTGTCCCCTTTACGGTCCGCGGATGTTGCCCCGTAAATTACCTGTAACGCGGCAACCCCCTTTGTAAATTCACCGACTTGCACACCGGTGCTCTTTGCCCGCGGCAGATTTTTACCCGCGAACCCCGCCCCATTACGCTGCCGTGGCATTGTGGCGCGGTGAGTGCACGGGAATTTGTAGAACGCCGCGCGTACGCGGGCAGCTTTTAATAACGTCGTCGTAGCGCGAGCAGGCGGGATGGAAGGGCGTACCTACTCCCAGGACTAAAATGTAACTTTGTTAAGAAACGCACTACTTCGGGCGTGTCCCGCCGACGACCCGTGTCGCGAGACAGAGTCGAAACTTCCCAGCAACTTCTAGATTCGACTAGCGTGCACTGGCAGGGCTTGCGCGCGCCAAACACTTTCCCACGGAACTTTCAGCGTTGATTAGTATCGAGGCGTGTAGCGAATGAGAATGCAACTCACATCGTGTATCCACGTCAGCTTGGACCACGGCGGATTCGCTCTGATGTGGCACTCGAAGTAGACGTCGTCGCCTTCCTTGATGTCCTCGGGGCTCAGGGTGGATCCCAGGTTCAGGGACACTATCGGGGGATCTGTAAGCAGAACCGAAGGGAAACGGTTACACAGAGAAGAGAGGGCGCACGAATCTATTAAGTAAATGAAGACGGCGTTGGCCCCATAGCCAGGGACACACCTACCGGTACGTAAGATACCGGTATTATACCGGTATTTTTCGGTTGTATCTTCGTCTGAGACTTAATACCGGTATAACGCTCATACCGATATTTCGCCAATACAGCTAGGGTATGTGTCCCAATTACGGAGGGTTTAAGCCAGTTCGCGCGATAATATAGGGTAAATCCGGGACACGCGGTCGACCTAATATAAAATGGCTATTAAAACTAATATAGATATTACTTATTTTATCAGAACAAACCTAATATGTTCAGAATTTTATGCCGAATCAGAAAAACTGGTCGATATTTGCTTTAAGACAATATTTACTGTAAATCAGGTTGAAAACTGAAGTCATGACATCTGACCACCTCTCCCGAGGTGCCGGGAGAAATGGTTTTCGTCGTTGGCAGAGACCACTCACATAATTATTCATGGAAAATTAACAAAGGATAAAGCAAAATTATTTATGAGTGAATACAACTACGGATTCGTTGATATTTAATTTGTTTACGCTAAACAAGTAAAGAACACATCAAAGAAAAAGTGAATTACCTACTGGCGATTAGCAAGGCAAATGAATACAAAAGTGAATAAATAAACTAAATAAACAAAAATAATAATAAAATAATAATAAAAAATAAAAAAATAAACAAAAATAATAAAAAAATCATAACTCGACCATCTGACCTTTCTGCAGCGAGACATGGTCTTCTCGTTAGCTTTGAGAGGAAGAGTTAATATGGCCAAATACTTTGGCTGCATTGTCCCTCAATGTCTCCACTATCTTATTATTCCAAACATTAAAGGAAAATACACTTAGAAGTATATTTTAAATACGATTCTGTACAACCGCTGTTTAACAAAAGAGGTTAAATGTAACATCAATTTACCTTTTATAGCGTATAAATCCAGAAAACCACAGAAGGAAGCGAAATAACGCTATTCATTCAACTATTTGGCTTCTAGAGAAGTAATTGGTCTGCACTCTAATGCATTTTTACGTATAGATTCTGAAATATAGCGACACGACCAACTCTCCGGCCCGACCGCGTCTCCCGGATTTACCCTATTAATTAAACAATACTGCTACATGAATTTCATAGTCTAAAAATTAATATCTGTTGATGAACAATTCTTCTTTACGAAGGACTTCTTTTTAAGTAAAAAAAAAATCTTTGTAATGTATTTAATTAAACAAAAAAATATGTTTTTGTCCCTATTACGGAGCCCTGAAAACTGCGCCGTCGGCATTACAGTGCCCCCAATTACGGAGCCTGTCCGTATTACGGTGCCCCCCATTACGGAGCCTGTCCGTATTTCGGTGCCCCCCATTACGGAGCCCGCCCGTATTACGGTGCCCCCCATTATGGAGCCTATCCACATTTCGGTACCTTTGAATGTCGCTCCTAACGTAACTTTTGTGACATAGGGTTACCTAGAACTATTTTGTTGTAAATATTGTAGTTTTGTGGTAAATCATTTAATAAAAATTAAACATAATTATGTAATAAATATAATTATTTGATTTATTTATTACAACTTATTATAGAATAACAAATGTTTTCAATATTATAATATTAGTTGTATCACAAAGCATAAAAGTTTTTATATAAAAACCGTTTTTTTTTCGTGGAGGCTGATTCATGTTTCCAGATCCACACACGCACTTCGCTTTTGACAGTTTGAAACAAAAATGAGGTTATAACGAAACCACGTTTCCGGCTTCGAGGCTCCGAATTACGGACAAGATTGAAAATCTGGCGGTATTACGGAATTTAACTTAAAAATAATAACAAACAAGTTTGTAGGTGCTGAATTTATTGTTTTTAATTACATTAAACCTTTTTAGGATATAATATGCATTTTATACGGTGAGAACAGTGTTTATAATTGATTTATATGAAATAGTTCGATACAACATTTCTTAAGGTTTTGGACAAGAAATGCTATTAATTCACCGAAAGCGTGTTACGCATTTTTTTATGAATACTTATAACATTATGACATGTTAAAATTGTCGTTTTTTACTTTGAATCTTGTCCGTGAATATTTGAATTTAATTAAAAAAAATTTGTTTACGTTTGTTTATGCATGGATTTTGTTTCGTTGATAATTTTAATAGAAAGGCTCCATAATTGGGACAGGCTCCGTAATAGGGACACATACCCTATACCGAAACCGATATCATACCGAAATAGATAAATACCGAAAACAAAAGGTTACCGGTAACCGAAATAAATACCGGTATTTTTTCGGTATTCTTTTCAGTAACATGGTAGGTTTCGGTGTTCACCGAGAAGAATACCGAAAAAATACCGGTATTTATTTCGGTTACCGGTAATCCCGAAAACCGATTGTTTTCGGTATTTATCTTTTTCGGTATGATACCGGTTTCGGTATTTATCTGTTTCGGTATGATATCGGTTTCGGTATAGCTGTATTGGCGAAATACCGGTATGAGCATTATACCGGTATTAAGTCCCTGCCCATAGCGAATGAGTCGTCGAGCCAGCTGATGGGCACAATAAGGAGACGCGACAACTTTTCATCAGGCTGCTCGCTAGGTTCCCCCCCGTAGAGAGGGAATAGGATGTGGGGCTTGGATACGCTTTATCGTCGCGGTAGGCTCCACCCTCATAGAATTTCATCAACTTGATGCCGGCTTAAGACGCGCTTAGGTCGTCCTCGGCACGCGGCAAGCTGTCTCGCCTCCGATAGCAAATTTCTTTCTATTCCTTGTTCCGCTACGGACAAGAGGAGAGGCGGTTAGGGGTGGCTGCAGTCGTGCTTGCCCTGTGACCCGAAAATTCTTCCCTCGGCACGCTGCAGCTACAGCCCTGAAATAATTCCGTGTATTTCCTTCGCTGCTTGTATCTCTCATTTACCGTCTTCATTAATTTAATCATACCGGGGCTCCTCTTATCCTGTTTCCTCCTCGAGGAGTTTATTCTTCGGGCGTTTTCGCAGGATTTTATCGCGCGCCACGATAAATTCTCCCTCCCCCCCCAGTTTCCGGTGGCTCTTCTTTTTCCCCTCGGACTCCGTGTACCGGCCTTTCCAGAGATAGTATTAATTAGCTCGATCGCGTCTACCTCCCGGCCCGGAGTCCTCTTGTTTTTTAACCCTCGATCCTTCGCTGCACCGTTCTCCCCTTGTCTCCCTTGTTTTTCCCTGCTCTTCCCCGGCAAGATCCTCGCTCGGGATTGCAATAAATTCCACCCCCGCACCCGCCCCCGCACCCGCCCTCCGCCGCCTCTGCCTTTTCATTTTCTTTCTCGTTCCTCGCGGATCGAGGCTTCCGTATGGACGGAAACGAAGACGAGACACGAAAAAGCCCCGGCCGGCTGCCGGGGTAATGCGTAATTCCAGCGACGGCGCGGGGGCGACGGTCAACGTAATTGGATACGCGACGTGACGTCATTTCCCTTACTCTCGCGCTTTTTCTTAATAACCATCCCCGAGATATTTCTTCCCGTCGTCGAACCACCGGCGGCCGGACTTTTTGCAAAACACCGGCGAACTTCTGGGCGCTCGTTCGTTTCTCATCTCCGGTCGCGTCCCGCCCCGTTTGTGTATCTCGCTCCGACGAGAATTAAGCGGACCCGACATGCCGCGCCGAGCCACACTATCCCGCGGATCATAAGAATTCCAGCGAAGCGGAATGAAACGGACAGTGAATTCTGTCTTCCCGCCCCCTTGTTCCCAAAGCTGCCGAGTAATCCGGTCGGCGGAAAGTTGCGAAAGTTCCGATCGCTTCTGAGCGCCGTTCCAATTGAAAAATTGTTCGCGAGTCTCGCGAGAGTCTAACTGGGTTTTAACGAATTTAAGGCTCGGCGGCCTCGAGACACTCCGCCCGGCCTTTGGAGTTCGGCGGTCTGTCGAATACCACCGCGATATTATTATTATTATTATTATTTATTTATTTATATATATCAACGGGTAAAAACCCTTTATTACAAAGTTGTGACGGAACATAAGTATGTTAGAGAATACAGAAAAAACATAAACAGAAAGTATGATACATTAAATAAAGCGGATTGAGGAGAAAGCCAAGCGTTACATTCGGAAAATCATTAAGTTAACCTTACGTTGAAAAGAGCAAGAAGAATAATTAAAAAAGTCGAGTGTGTCGCAAAAACGGTTCGCGGTTACACAGAGACGGTTGAAACAGTTGTAGTGGCCGTAAAGAGTGCGATGCTGTGCAAGTGCTAAAAGAGTATGGCTTCTGAGATGACGCGAAGGAGTATGAAAATTCAGCATATGTAGGATGTCAGGGGAGGCGATACTATGATTTATTACTCTATATATAAATAGCAGATCGGCTGAAATACGACGGCGTTCAAGAGACAATAAACCGATATATTTTACAGTTATTTTCTGAACGCGTTATGCAATGTTCGAGGCCGCGCGGAGGATCTTGAACGCGAGGATTTCTAATGGATTCGGGACGCGATAAATCCAGCCAGCCATCAGCCTGGACCCCAGCCACCGTCCTGGCGGCAGGTGTGTCCGGTGTAATAAATAGAAATAATCTCGTAAAAACGCACATATTCATGGTCGCGTGGTCCCGCGAAGCGGCGGCCGGCGATCGTTCGGTTTTTACGCGCCGGACCAATCCGCCACGGGGGTAGACGACGAAAGGCAAGCCTCGTGAAAATGCCACCCCGCGCGGCGACTTTTTAACCGAGTCGATGAGCGCGACGGAAATGGCGGTTAAAGGAAATCCATAGAGGGGCGAGGGTGAGAAGAGGGTGAATCGAAACGAGAAAGGAAACGGAGAAGAGGGGTTGGAGCGAAATGGCGGCGTGGCTCGCGGATCGACTAAAATGATCGAATTCATCGGCGGTTTCCTGCGTTTTACGAGTCGTCCTTCTCCCCCGTACGTCGCATGTTTTTTTTTTTTTTTTTTTTTTGGTCGGTTTACGATCAACCAGATTACCGGACAGGTTCCGCGTAGGCGCGCAACGATCGGTCTAGCTGAAATTCGGCTGTAATTCGCTGGAAATCCGGCGCGGGCCGTTTTATTGTGGCTGTAAAAAAAAAAGGAACAGAGAAGAGAGAAACAGAGAGTGGCGGGAGCGCGTGTTCGACGTAAAAAAGGCTCGTAAATCGGCCGATTTCACGATGCGGCTCGATGCGGGGAGATGAGACACCGAGGGTTGGCCAGGCCCCGCGTACGCGGATGCTTTATACTTTTTTACGAGGCTGGCGCGAGGAGCGTATGCATGCATTAAGTCCCGTGGCCTGAGCGCCGAGCTTACTCGAGCCACGGGAATCATCGAATATGCATTTAACGTCACGCGCGCTCATAAAAGCTCGGCCCGACGGAAGGGGCCAGATCCCAACCACCCCTGACACAGCAATAGAATAAATATATCTATATATACATTTATCGTGTACTTACAGACGACGTCGATTTTCCAGGATTTCTCCACGAATAATCCCGTCACGTTTGGATTCTCCGCCCTGCAGGTGATCGATTTTCCATGGTCCTCTACGCCCGGCTCGAATTCCACCATGCTCATCGTCCGGTTCTCCGATCTCTCCTCCTGCGCGGCAGAACGTTGAAAGTGGTAGGGTAAACAGGCCAGTAAATGGACAGTTTAGCTGATTCCGAAGTTTACAACAAGGTGTTTCTTAAGAAATATCTGTTGTATTAAAAAAAATCAAAAGCTTTGCACGTAAAAATGTACAAATTTAAAGAAAAAAATAACTGCAAGTAAAAGAAGTTAATGTATTTAAGGATAAAATTATGAAAATTCTACTCATAGCCCGTATCACAAGTAGATGGACGATAGGGCGAGCAGATGGACAGTTCAGAACCAATAGATGGACGGGTGTCTGGCTAGACGAGCAAAAGACTTATTAGCTATAGTAGGTACCTAGATTAAGTTATTTTTTGTTAAAATATAGTTTATTTCATCAAAACTAAAAACGTATGGAGTCTTCATTGCCAGAAACTGGTGCAACAGATTATGGGCCCAGGCCGCAAATAAAGTGAGGTTATGTCTAGCCTAAAGTGGCCAGACGTCTCGGATCGTGTGGGACCGTCCCGAATTTGAATTGTTTGTCCCGCATTGAAAACTGTCTCGGAATGTGTCCCGGATTGGATATGTAACCTTTTCAACATTTTCTTACCCACACAGCACCATGACATTGCAGGAACGTCTCTGCAATGATGCGGTGCAAGATGACAATATTGCAACATAACATTGCAGAGACGTTGCAGGTTCAGTCCTATGTCCGCCTTCGCAATATTGCAGGTGTATATTTTTGCAAAGTTGCGGCAACATTACAAATATGTAGTCCTGCAACGTTCCGGCAATGATTCTGCAACGAAACGGCAGAATTGTGGCAATGATCCTGCAACTCCTCGGCAATATTGCGGTGCGAGATTGCAATGTTGCACCGCATCATTGTAGAGAAGTTGCAGGTTCACTCCTATGTCCGCCTTAGCAATATTGCAGAAGTGTTTTTTGCAAAGTTTTGGGAACATTACAAATATGTAGTCCTGCACCGAAACGGCAAAATAGTGGCAATGATCCTGCAACTCCATTGTACCGCATCATTGCAGAGACGTTGCAGGTTCACTCCTATGTCCGCCTTAACAATATTGCAGAAGTGTATTTCCGCCGCAACGTTTCGGGCAGTGAGGGACGCGACGACGTGAATGTGTGCAGAATCGTAGTAGTATAACGCCCGTGTGTCTTTTTCTCATAGAAAATTCTTTTACCCCAGGGGGATTCGAACCGAGGACCTGTAGCATCGTAGACGAACACTTTACCGCCGCAGCTACAACCGCTGATTGATAAGATTGCTTACGTATTCGAACTAATACTCCTACCGTGCAATACTTCAAACTCAAATTATGAAAAAACGAAGGCTCATTTGACAAACCCCATTAGGGTTTTGTAACACTATAGGTGCGTACTACAAATTTCACCCGGTGTCGTTTTAGGTTAGGTTGGAAAACAGTCTTTAGACTGAACCTTTACATTTGTCTTCTCTTCTCTCTTTTCTCTTGCTAGATTGTATATACGTATTTGTGCAATAAAGACGTTTAATAATAATAATAATAATTTCAGACATTAAAAAATATAGTACCTACTTTATCTAAAAAAATTAAATTGATCTTCGAATCTCCTCTATAAGTTCATGTACCTACATACAACTCCCGCGATAACACTTTTTTCATATCTTCAACGGCCAACGAGATATTCTAGCGTATCCAGTTAAATGAAACACGCCGTAGAATCCACTCGACGTCATGTACATATTTCGAAAAATTTTGACAAAGTCATAGTTGCTTCAGAATATTGTTGTAATGTTTTCACAAGTTTTCACTACAGTATTGCACGACGATGTGCGCGCAATATTGCAGAAATATTGTAGGACGGTTGCCACTGGAACATTGCACGTCGATGTGCGCGCAATATTGCAGAAATATTGTAGGACCGTTGCCACTGGAACATTGCACGTCGATGTGCGCGCAATATTGCAGAAATATTGTACCATCGTTGCCAACGGAACATTGCACGGCAACGAAATTGCAATATTGCTGCAATATTGTAGGATCATTGCCACTCCAATAATGCACGACAATATTGCAGGAACGTCCCTACAATATTGCAATGCAACCTGCAACAACATAATATTGCAGCAACGTCCCTGCAATACTGCTGCAACGAGGTGTGCTGTTTGGGTAGTGGCGTGAAATCATACATACAAATACATTTTTCGCATACAAATTTTTTTTTTCGATAAATATGTTAATGTTTTGTAAAACAACAAACGTTTTTTCTACAAAATAAAAAAACAATAATATAGATTAAAACTCTAGTTCTTTCAATATTAACGATTAACCAACGATTCGTTCATCTACTGGGCCCGTCCATCTACTGGCCTGCTTACCCTATCAGAGGGGGGTTTTAAGCAAACGGCTTCGCGTCGCGCCCCTTTTTACGGCAAGCGGGCGTAACTTTTGGGAATAATAATTTGGCGACGCATCGTGGATCGCGTTTGAAGCGGCGGGCGCACGGTCCAATTCCGCGGCTCAAGATGGCGAGAAACGAGAAACGGGAAAACGAGCAGCCGAGAACCGCCCGCGCCGGCGGAGGGGAGGATAAAAAGGGAAGAAGAAAACGGCGGAACGAGTTCGACGGCACTCGGTATGGTTAATTTTGGTTATATTAAGGCCGAGAGGCGGACCGTAAGCAACGCCCGGCTGCAACATCTGCTGGAAATTCATTCCTGCTAGCCCGGACTCGAAAGGACCCGGAGTCCTGCTAACGCCGTCGGAATCCTTTCTAAAGAGCGCCGCCGGATTCCGTCGAGCGTGAATTTTACCGGCAGCTTTTGACGCGAGACTCCCCCGCCCGTTGCGTTTTTCCATTTATTTTTCCACCCGTCCCGCGCGGAAAAGGAAAACCGCGGCCGCTACTTCGACCCGGAATTTCGTTTCAAAGCGTGTCAACCGATACTTCGCCCGGCGCGAAGCGAGCGCTAAGAGGTCGAAACCGAAACTTTCCTCTTCCGCCGAGGCCGGGCTAGATATTCTTCCCGCCCCAGCACTTTACCGCCGCCTCGGCCGCCTCTCGCGCGTAACGAAGGAATTTCTCGTTATCCGACCGCTGAAATTATACTTCCTCACGCCCTCCTCTAATTTCCCGAGCTGGGAACGATCCCGCGACCGTTGCGAGCGCAGAAAGAAGCCGGGGCAGAAGGAAAAACCGGAGCCCGCAAAGCCGTCGCGGAATTTCATTTAGAAATATTTATACGGCCTTAAGTGCGCGGCGCCGATGCGCCAGTACCGTACGGGAAATAAAGATAATATACCGCGCGATTATACGCGGCTCCGTCGCAGTTTTCTCGGCGCTTTCGCGCCGCTAACGAAACGCTTTCTGGCCGGGGCCACGTAATACGGAACGCCTAAAGACAGCCTTGGATGGCTATAGGATAATCAGGATGGTAATGCGATAGAAGCGGTCTACGTGTTCCGCCGTTCATAGGATCTGCTTACGTTAATATCTGTCCTCGGCTCCGCTCCTTCGTGCCCTCGAGCCACCCTTTCTTTCCAAGGATCCCGGGGCACCTTCACCCTTACTCTCGCTCATGCAACGCCAAAGCCTCGGCTGCAGTCAATGTTTTATTATCTGCCGCTTAGAAGCCGCGCCACTGTGAATTTTAAGGAGGCACGTCGCCACCTTTCTCGCCATCGCGAAAACGAGCCCCAACGTGTCCTTATCGCGGCTCCTTTCGGCTCCTTTAACGAGCCACGCTCACCCTTTCCCGCGTCTCGATCTCTGTCACCCCCAAAGAAAATCCGTCGGATCGTAATCTCCCGGCTGCGGAGTCTCGTAACGGGGTTAAGTAGAATTTACTTTTGATTCCTCCGCAAAAGCTGCCTCTGAACGAACCGTCGCTGATTCTCTCTCTTCCGCGTGTTCCTCGCCCTCGCGTATCCGTCCTCGTGGTCGCGAAAGTAGCCGCGCGGATTGAAGGTAAAGGCGGCGCTGGAATTCATTAAAATTCCCCGCGCTCCCTGAATATCCGACGCGCGACAAGGCGCGCGCCCCCATCGCTGAATCTTCACACGTATCCGTCCCGTTGGTCCTCGTCAAAGAATTTTAATTTCACCGCGCGAAAGTTGGGGCGCGGGGGTTGCCCCAGCTGGTGGCCCCGTCGTCACGAAGACGGCTGTTTCGCCCCGAATTAGGATTCAGCCGAGTTTCCATCGGTGGCTGTCGTTTACTCCGTTAATCAGTCCGCGCAGTTGCGTCTTGGTCCCAGCGCCACGAGAGAACGGGACAGCGAGCCAGGTGCGGAGAGGGCGCACATATTGCGACTGCTGGCGCACGGATACAAGGCGGGGCGTCGTTAAGGGCTGCGGCCAGGGCTTGTTAATGAACTACGCAAAATTAATTAGGGCCGCGCGTCAACGTGCTGGAGACAACGGCAGCTCGCAGCACGGCGTGCACGTGCGTCGCGTCGCTGGTTACATCTGTGATTCCGGATTATCGATAATGCGGGCGCCTCAGGCCTCGCGCCTAACCGTCGTGATTTAGGTCCGAGCCGTATCTGCTCGTTCGCCGGAACGGCAGATTACCTTGAACATCGGCAAGATTACCAGCAACTGGCCAGCCCTCGCGTCTGTTCGATCTTCCCTGCGTCCACGAGTACGCCGCCGCTCTCCATTGGAAGTATTCCGGTCCAACTGCCCCGTATTTAATGCCTACGGCGCGTCAGTAAGTATAATACGTATGTACGGATCGTAGAGTGTGAATCTAAGTGGGTTGCAGCCAGGGCGAAGGAACGTAGTCGTAAACGAAGTGGAAAGTGGATTTCTTCTATCAGTCAGAGTTTACTCAATCCGGCTGTGCCTCGCGTTCCCTCGATCACCCTCGATCGCGAATGATGAGTTCTAAGTAAAATAAATCGAGGGGTTATTTGGTGGCAGGGCAAATCCCACCGCACTGCTGGCCCCCCCCGAGAGGTGACGTTTTCTTGGCAGGGTAGCAACAAGCGCACAAGGAAAATCTGCTCGCTGGTTTTGGTTCTCTCCTAGGCGGCGAGAAACAGCGGCTCCTCGCGGAAAATGCTCGGCTGTAGCTAAGCTGGTATTCCGACGGAAATGTGGACTCTCACCGTGGCACATACATTATCGGTGAGCTTCGAATATTCCCATCGCACCGAACACCGATTCTCGCGCTCAGGCTCTCGCAACCCGACCTGGAAGGGCTTCTAATTTCGTAACGCATCGCGGAGTTGGATGGAAACTCGTAGTTATGGCTTTCAGAGCCGCCGAAACGTACCGCTTCGCGTCAGAGTCTTTCTCCTCATCGACGTGCCCCACTTTGGGGGTAGAATTCACTGCTCTGCTAATATCGCCTCAGCAAAATTGTATGCGCGCGCGCGCGCGTGTGTCTGTGCTCCCAAGTTCTTGGGGAACAGCAACGCGATGCAAAGGTTTGTTTCAGTCCCCCGATTGGGTGGAAAAATTCGTCTAGTCAAGATGATACCAGCACCTAAACTTTGATCAGTCTGACGCAGCTCGTTACGTACAGTTAGGTACGTCGCGGTTTCTGCTCTTAGGACAAAGGGGGCTGCAGCCTTTCGTGCACCGAATGTATCTTGGCAGGTTCATTTCGGAGCCGACAGCAATGCTGTTCGTAGTTACATTATTGGAAACGTCGAATACCGCAACTTCGGATCGAGGGTCCTCCGGTGGACGTATCGACCGGCGCTCCTATATCTGACCGCCCAAAATACAGGAAATTCGTGGTATGATTTTCGAATCGCTGTACCCTCGTTACCTTCTCGGGTCGATCCCAAACTTTCCGTCGACTCGAATAAATCCTTCGTAAGGACATCCGTTTCCAATGACGTTTGCTGGCATTGTAACTTCTGTAACGACCCAGCAGACTCGCCGTGTCCCCTCCAATCCGAACTTATCGTTTCACGATTTTTCGCGCAGACTCGTAGCGGAAAGTACGACGAAACCGGTCAGATGAAATAACATTGCAGGATAAATTGGAATTCAGTATCCAAGATAGTAAAAAATATTCATGTACCCACACAGCACCATAACATTGCAGCAACGTCTGTGCAATGATGCGGTGCAAGATGGCAACGTTGCAACATAACATTGCAGAGACGTTACAGGTTCAGTCCTATGCCCGCCTTCGCAATATTGCAGGTGTGTATTTCTGCAAAGTTGTGGCAACATTACGAATATGTAGTCCTGCAACGTTCCGGCAATGATTCTGCAACGAAACGGCAAACCTGTGGCAATGATCCTGCAACTCTTCGGCAATATTGCGGTGCGTATCCGGTTAAATGAAACACGCCGTAGAATCCACTCGACGTCATGTACATATTTCGAAAAATGTTGACAAAGTCATAGTTGCTTCAGAATATTGTTGTAATGTTTCCACAAGTTTTCACTACAGTATTGCACGACGATGTGCGCGCAATATTGCAGAAATATTGTAGGACCGTTGCCACTGGAACATTGCACGTCGATGTGCGCGCAATATTGCAGAAATATTGTAGGACCGTTGCCACTGGAACATTGCACGTCGATGTGCGCGCAATATTGCAGAAATATTGTAGGATCGTTGCCAATGGAACATTGCACGGCAACGTTCTTGCAATATTGTAGGATCGTTGCCACTGGAACATTGCGCGGCGATGTGCGCCCAATATTGCAGAAATATTGTAGGATCATTGCCACTCCAATAATGCACGACAATATTGCAGGAACGTTCCTACAATATTGCAATGCAACCTGCAACAACGTCCCTGCAATACTGCTGCAACGAGGTGTGCTGTATGGGTACCTAAGTGCGTGGTTCGTGGAACAGAAGGAGAGAAGGGCATGGTGCACCGAGTGCGAGTAACGAGTTATCTAGAGATAGAGATCAATCGGTGATTGTTTAGTTTTAGACGGTGTCCTATTCGATCCTGTTTACGATTTGATCTTTCCCTTTCGACTTGCTACACCCTACTATCGCGGGATCGCATCACGATCGGCCCGTTAGCCCTTAATAGAGCTGGTTGCAAAGCTACACCCGTGACTTAACCCGTCAGCACGGTTCAGACCCCCAGGACAAAGGAGGTGCAAAGCGGGGAAGCGTTTGCCCGCGGATCGGTTAAATAGTCACTGCTTAATTGGCAATTAGCATGCGGCCAATGAAAATATCTGGAGTCGACAGGTGTGGCTGCTTAATTCAATCGGCGCGGCTCGAAAGCACCGGGCCTCCAATCGTACCTTTCAGCCACCCCTTTCACTGCGCCCCTACCCCCAGGTTTCGGGCTCGCACAATCGGATGCGACTCGAACCAAGCGAATCCAATCCGTTCCAGAAGAGTACCAATCCTCGCTTCTTCCTCCTTTCGATCCCCTTTTTCGCCCTCCGTTTCTGTCCCTCCGCTCGGACCGCTTCCATCCGCCCCCCGACGTCTTCGTCCTTCCACAGAGCTTTGACTCTCTGTTTCTGCGCCGAGAACCTCTCCCAAGGGAAAGATTCGCCGCCGAGGGGTATAGTTATCGGTTCCCCGGAGCGTTTCGACCTTTTCAACCTCTTCCTCCGCCTCCTCCGCCACCCTCTCTTTTCCGCTGCACCCGGCAGCTTCTTCTTTCTTTCTGTTCCGGCAGCGAGTCTCGGCAGACCTCTTCCGAGCCAGCTCGATCTCTCTTCCCGTAACTCTGTTCGAGCCACCCCCGTTGGAAAATCGAGCTGGCCACGGTGGCCAGCCATCGGCGCCTCAGAGAACTCTCGCAGCCGTGTCGAGTATCAGTGGAGTCGAGTCGAGTCGAGTCGCGAACACTTCGCCGAGGGATCGATTGGGCTCGTTAGCGGCCGACCGTTTTTCAATCACGGCAACTGGAAAGATCGGTCGCCAGTATCGGGGCGAAACTGTCTCCCTGCGCGTCCAACGAGTCAAAGCGTACAATGCTCCCCGATCGGATATACGATCTCGACGCGGGAATTAGTCGAGACGTCGATTGTAATCTGGTGCTCGGATCGAGAGTTCCCCGTGACCGTCGCCGATCGACCTTTGCACAGGTGCGCGCGGCTCGGCCAGAGGGGACGTTAAGCGACGGTTGTAGCGGCGCGTAATTTACGGGACGGACAGTCTGATTTAAATTTAAAGGAAGCGAAATTGAAATACCTCGGTGTCAGGACGCGTTACCGTATTTCATCGTAGCCTGGGTCCAGCCCTCGAGGACGGGCCTGGTTAATTAACGAGCACGAGCCCAACGAGCCCAACGAGCCCGGCTATAATAAGCAGCTTAGCTGTTAATTAAATGCCGCCCGCTGCCTTTTGTTTGTCTACCGGTACACGACAAATTTCGCGAAGGTGATGCGCTAATAATTAGAAAGCGATAACGGCCGGATTATCCCTGCTGTCCTACGCTCGCTGGCGGGAATAATGGTCCCGTCCGCCACCGTCCGGGAATATTTTCGGCCAGTGACACGATGTTAGTAAGTTAGTCGGTTCGCCCTACCTGTCGATATCCTTATTAACGATCCGATGCAAAGTTTATTTAGGGAAACCGTGTTTAACCGACGGCGACATTAAACGACCTTTGCAATTCTGCTCGCGAGTGACATGACAGACCGAACGGGCCATATAATTTGGAAATAAATAGACGCATCGACAAAAAGCTTGATTCTCGATTTCCGATTCGAGAATTTGAGGTATTTTTTGCTTATCGTGGAAAATAATAATAGTTTAATGGATGGAAGTGAAATCCACTTATACGGAGAAAAAGAGCAATAAAGCAATAAAGCAATAAAGCAATAAAGCAATAAAGCAATAAAGCAATAAAGCAATAAAGCAATAAAGCTTTTAAATATAAAGGGTTGACATGGCAGATATTCCACAGCTAAACAGGGCAAATCATCAATTAGGTTGATCTCCTTAATGTGAACCAAATTTTAGATTTAAAAGTCCGCCGGAAGTCGGCAAAATAGTCACCGTTTAACGCCAGCAATAATAATAATAAAACGTCTTTATCCCACCAAGAGAAAGTAAAATATAACAGAAAAAAATTAATGTACAAAATAAAAGAAGGAAAAGGAAATAAGAATGGTGAAATTGCTATTAGGGTAGAAGCCCCAATTACTGACACATTAAGGACTGACTCTAATATTATTGCATAGTATCTGTATTTATTGACTAAAAGTATAAGTTCTTAATTTTTTTTATTATGGTTTAATATGTTTACTTCATGAAAAACATTTTGTGGGTCTTAGAATTTCTATTTTTATATATAAATTCATTAATCTAAAAAAACATATTTCTAGGTCTATTACTGACACCTCTAAAACGTGTGTGTCTGAATTACTGACACCCCAATTACTGCCAGCTAATCTAATACTGTTTATTACTCATTTTACGGTTATGTCGTCTCATGTACATGAGCAACTACTGCTATGACAGTAATACCAAAATGCTTGAAACGCTTGTACCAATCACTATCACCCATATATTAATTAAAAAGGTTTAATTAATCGTTATATTACGATCGTTGTGAATTTCTATGATACTTATATCGTACTAAAAAAATATTGTTTATTATGTAAATAATTTAAATATAGTAATTATAGCCGTTTCTTTAGTGCCGTGTTCTCTCTTTCACTAGTAAGGAAGTCGCCATTTCCACTGTTGTCATCAAATTAAAATTTTGTATCGTCTTATAGAAATTAATGAAAAAAAAAATATTAAGTGGTGCATTTTCTAGCGTATAGATTATAGGTTGAATTACATAATTCTTTTTGTGTATGACTTTACAACGTTTATTTATTCGTTATTTTCAGTAAAATATCTTAAGCTGAGAGTAATTGGGTAGGTGTCAGTAATTAGGGGTTCTACCCTAGTTGCTATTAGGTCCGACCTGAGCGAAAAATCTCTACCGAAATGTATCATCCCCGACTGACATCGAAACGAAAATATAATTTCCGCGGTTTAGCGTCATCGATAAAAGTTCGTTTTCGACATTTCACGTGGAGGAACACGCTTCTCAAGCGAGACCCGTACAACTTTCCCCAGTGCCCAATAATGGAAGGAACATAGCGAGGAAAAGGTCTTCGTCGCAAAGGCGGAGCGCGCTAATCCTCGCGGGGCTCTCGAAACGGGATAAAGGGTTAGGGCGCAAAGTTCCGAGTATATTATTTCTCATTTTCTTTCCTCACCGTGGTGTGCTTCAGCTGTCTTCTTCTTCCCTTGTACCAGGTGATCACTGCCGGTGGCCTCGAGCCCGTTGTCTCGCATTCCACCTCGTACCGCTTCCCAGCCAGCAGAGACTCGTTCCCGACTCCCTTCTTCCCCGGCCTCCTTACGATCACCGTCAAAGGTTTCACTGCGAACCAACGATACGCCGGTTAATCGATCGAGCGCCGAGCAAGCCCGCAGCCCCCGAACGATCCGACGACCGGCCAACGACATAATGCCCCGACCTTCCACCTCCACCCGCGGCCCCTCTTTTTTCGAATCACCAAGTCCAGCAATCACGCGGCCCGACGACGCTAATCGGCCGCGATAATTAAAGAGAACCGATAATTAAGGCGGACAAACGAGCGGTGGGAGGGTACGTGAGCCCGATGCAAAGCGTGCCGGCCGATTTAACGCTGTAAAACCCCCGACCGAGCGGTCAATTGCCAGTCATTTGTCATTTTCGAACTCCGCTGCGCGTTTCGTATGCGCCCCAGCGCAGAGCTACGGACAACACGCCGATCTTCTACCCTTCCATTTACGTACTTCCCATCCGTTTTGTTTTTCGCTCTTTTTTTTTTTTTTTTCTTTATCGAAAGCTCGGGAAACAAGAGAAACGACGAGACGAAGGAGGAACGAGAGATCCGCGTGCGAATGATTCGTCGATTTTTTTCCCCGAGCTTCTGCGCGATAACGATCATTACTCGGGGCAAACATTGATTTTTCCGCGCGTGTGTAAACGCGCGGAACGATACTGTTCCCCGGTATCAACGAGCAGGCGACGATCGCTTTGACGGACGATAAATCCGAGTTTCCAATTGGCCAATACCAGCCAGATACGATCCGCTCGTGCGTGAAATATGAAAACTACGAGGATACGGTGGCGAGCCCGTGCACACTGCCGCGCCGAGCCGTTTCGCCTGCTGTTCGCGACGTCGAATCGCTCGCGATAATCAGTCTCGATAGTTTCCCGGCCCGTTCCTTCCGGGATGTCTCGTCTCCGTTCGTTCGGCCGTCGTGACCCGCCACGATCACGGAACAGCAACGGGAATCACCGAGTCTCCATTTCACGTTGGCAAGTGGCATTACACCTGTTTTAAATGAACGACAAGGTCGCGCAATCCCCGTGCCCACAAATATTTGATTTTCCGTGTTTGCAGAATCACCGGCCTTTTCGATTATCCGCGATCCTGTCGATCCCGTCGATCCTCGAGCCCCGGCGACGCGAGCGTTCGCCTCTCGTCACTGCTCACCGGTTTTTTAATTTCTCTTTCGTTTTTTGTTCCACCAGCCATGAGATGAATACACGCTGGATGGCACGGTCACTTGGTCCAGCTCGCGAAAATCAAAGAGCGAGCATCGATCAATCTCTCTCTCTCTCTCTCTCTCTCCTCTCTTCGTTCGCCATGCTCCTCTGCCGCGCCCACCCTCGCGCCCTCTTCCCCTATTTCGCTGCCCGTTTCGTTATCTCCGCGGACGAAGGGTAGGATTTTTTTTCCCCCGTTCGTTCACCGTTATGATGGGTGTTCTCGTTCGCCAATAACGGGTCTTCAATTTCGTTGTCCGCTTCGTCGAAAATTTCGTGACTTTCGGAAGCACTGATAATTCAGCGCCGATCAATCACGCTGGGTCGCTCTTCCCGTGCTTCCTTTTTCACCAGACGCGTGCTTTTTTGGGGCTTCGTTCACGAGGGAGGCAAGGAACGCGTACAAAGCCTTTTGGAATTATAAGTGGAGCCTTAATTGAGTGCTTAGAAACCATGAAAAGGGGAAAAATGGCCTTGATAACTAAATATCGCGAGGACATATTTACTAGGGTTTATACAAAAACCGACATTTGAGGAAACCGGTTTTCGAATTCCACTATTCCCAAAAAACCGGTTCAACCGGTTTTCGAATTTTCACGAAAAATGTAATTAAAATAGTAAATAAATACTTGTACTTATTTTAAAAATTTTCAGTTTCCTTAATATCATGGAATTACGAAAATATAACAAAATAAAATATACTCTATCTATACAAAACGAAATAAATTAAAAAAATTAAAATAACTAAAATCCGTACAATTTGTGAGTTCATTTAATATTTATCCAGCTACAAAAATATAATCCAATAAAATAGACTGCATACAAAACCAAATGAAAAAAATAATAAAATAACTAAAATCGAAGCTTAGTTTCACAGTAAACTGTTTACCTATTACAATATGCTTCTGCCCGAGGAGATTTCAAGTCAAAATGTCAAGGTTTTTAATGAAATATTTAATTCATTTCTGCATATTAATTTTAGTATATAAAACCGATTTTTTAAATCTTAAAACCGGTTTCCGAATTTTACAAATTTATAAATAAAAACCGGTGTTCAAACCCGGTTTTAAAAAACCGACAAACCCTGATATTTACCAACTTCGCGTAAATTAGAAAAAATTGTTTAGAAAATTCTTTCTTCGATTCAACATTAACCAGAGCCCAGAGTAATTGAAGAATATATATTCTCGCAGAATAGGTAGTAATTATTCAGTCGATAAGTTTTTATTTCTTTTTTTGACAAATTTTTCAAATCTGGAGCGTTCGCATTGCGCGATACAGTAATGGGCGCTGATTCCAAAATTGCAATAAATCGCTCATTTGTTATCGGATTTGCACGAAACGTGCACCAAACAGATGTAGATTTTCCTTTTTTTTACATTTATTACGCGCGATAACTCAAAAACTATGGAAAATGGAGACCCATCTCGCCGCAAGGCCCTCGATTTCATTTCGAAGGCTGGAAGACAGGAGACGCGAGGATCGAACGTGGCTTTCGGTAAACTGGCTGGTCGTTCGTTCGCCGACGATGATGGCGCGCGTTGAAACGAAGATTCCCTTTAGGCGTATCGTCTCCCATCCAAGTTCCTCCCTAGTGGTCGTTACGGCCAAGCCACCGCGGGGGGAGCAGATAATTGATCTATGAATTTTTCAGTTTACTCTGGAAATTAGCGTTTCGCCGTGCTGGCTTATGGGGGCCTCGGCCGCGTGTTAACGAAGAATTCTAATTTTCCAGAAGCCCGGGGTTCGAGCCAGGTTCCACGGTTCCTTCGGCTTCCTCCTCCGTCGAGGAGGGCTAGGCGGGATGGATGAGCCGGGTGGGGCTCGGGGCTGGATTTAATATATTTCTCGTCTTATCTCGCCTTATCTTCCCTTAAAGGCGATTCACAGCGGCGAGGGAGCAAAAGGATGTTGGCCCACTTTCGCTGTCTCGTAGATCTTATCGTTAATGCGGGACAAGATAGGCTCGGGGTGAGGCTTCTGATTTGTTAGCCACGCGATAAGAATTTGTATCTACTTCTTGTCTTTATTTCATTCCTCTTTTAACGGTGCTTCGCCACCGCCCGCGGCTGAACACGGCTTAACCCCGAGGACTCGGACGTTTCCCCTCACCCTCCGACATCTGCTCCCCCGTTTCCCTTTTTCCTCCCTCCTGTCGCCCCCTTTTATTTAACGCCCGGCGACGGCACAGGATAATCGTTATAATACTCACGATTAAGGTCCAGGGTAATCGAGGACTCCTTCGGCTCGATCAGGTCCGTGTTCCGTGCCTGGCAAGTGAAATTCGCGCCAAGGTCGGACCGACGGATGGGCTGCAGAGTTAACCTGGCGGGAAAAAAATTACAGTTCCTGTGAGGCGAGAAAGGAAGCCAATGGTATCGGCGTCGCAAGTATGCCTTTACGTAGGGGAGAGGTGCTATAAAAGGGACACTTTTGTTTAGCGTCCATTTCTGACAACGTCGTTATAGGTATTTAAAAAACAACTACATCACAAGAAAGCGTGTTTATTTCCCTTCAATAAATGTATATTGCAAACTCATCAATTGTAATAGAAAATAAGGAAATCTTCGATTTTCAAAAAAGTGGGAAATGTCCCTTTTACGACTAGGTGGTTTTAAATGGGACAGTATAAGTCGTGAAAGGAACACGTTAATAAAAATAAACTTATTAAGTATTACAATTATAATTCTAAATCTTAATGATACAAAAAATTAACTCTTTGTAGTATAAATCATCAATATTTTATTATTAATGACACATGGAATAGAAAAAATTGAATGTGCCTTTTATTCCGCGTGACTCGTTCGCCCATTTACCGCAAATTTACATACAACTGTTGCAGATTTATAACTTACAACGAGGGCTAATTTATTGCCACACATTTTCTTGACGATAAAATTTGTCGCTTTGAATAGTCACTTTATTAATTCTTAAATTTGAAACAATACGCCATCAACTAATAATTCATAATTTAAAACAATGTCATCTATGTATCAGATGATACACTAATAACTTTCCAGGAAAGTATAATACATATAGTGTCCAGCAGTACATGTGTATGAGAGGGACAGCCATGAAACGGTCGTCCCATTTAAGACTTGTTATGCTGTCCCTTTTACGACTATAAGTGAGTTTAATATAAAATAACCGCAAAACAATGAAAACAATTAATTAAGCTTACCTGTTAAGCGTTTTCGTTTCAGTAGAATACAGGCTATTTTAATGATATAACACTTTAACACTGTGTATATATCTTAATCTCAGAAAACGACACAGAGAACCAATGAAAATTTCACTTTTACTGCCGAAAAACATCAACCGTGGATTACTACCGTTAAGGAACTAGTTCTTGATCAGGCACTAATTTTTTATCAGTTCATGAAATAAATCGTTCTTTTGAGTTTACGTCAATAAATAATTGTTTGAAATAATTACTAACATAAAAATTGATAATTCAAAAATATATGTGTTGTCTGTGAAAGCAGTTAGTATTGTTAGTTTTAGATGATTAAAAACTAGTTCCTAGTCACCTTATTATTCCATACCTTATAAGTATTTAAATTATATATTTATTTTCAACTTTTTAAAATTTTTCCTTGAAGTTTAAACATTAATTCAACTTTTAGTATAAAAAAGTCTATGGTTTAATGTTTTATTAGGTTAAAAATAAATATTAAAGCGGGATATTAAACCTTCTAAACTGATCAGAAACTAGTTCCTTAAGGCAGGATACCACCTTTGACTGCGATTTTGGAGGCGTTTTTCATGAATTTTTTTTGCATACAAAGAATGCGCAGAAACAAAATCGGTTTCAGTCATTCATTAATGTAACTTTAATCTGTAATTACACATTTTTTGAAACTGAAAAAGTGAAAAATAATCTCTTGTAGGTGGCGCCAAAATACACTCCTTTGGAAGAACATCGTTAGACGGCGTGTCAAATTCCGCTTTGTACGTGGCTCTTAGAAAAAAAACCAAAGAATGTTCCTATTAACAACAATATTTTTCAATGCTGTACGTAGGGATTTTACGAAATTTCGATTTTTAAGAAAATGGCGGCCATTTGAACAAAAAGGTCAATTTTTTAGGGTAAAAAAGTTTAAAGAAGTTTATAAAATTGCGCACCAAAAGAAAAATAACAACGCTACAGCAAAAGTCCTACGTACATCGTTAGATTACACCACGGGGAAGAATTGTGCAAAGTTTCAAGTCAATCGGATGAAAATTATAGGAGTAATCTGACACGCCGATTTGGAAAACATCGTTTCGAGAAAAACGCGTTTAAAGTTTTATATAGATTTATATATCTGTTCCAATCCGGTTTTTACACAAGAAAAAGGCTCCGGTCACCTTTCCAATGAATGAATTTCGATTCTATACACTCGAAAGAGTACTTTGAGAACAAAAAAAATTTTCAATTTCTTTTAAGTGCGAAGGTGGTATCCTGCCTTAACGGTATTTTGTTGCAAGTAGTGCAACGGTAGTGAAGTGTACGTCAAATGACTAGGCACTAGTGTTGCCATAAGCAGGAAAATAACTTGCATGTGTAATGCGTTTAGAATTTTGGAAATTCGATTTGTCCCATTTAAGACGTGTCCCCTTTATAGCACCTATCCCCTATCTCCCATCAACTAACGATAGGGTATCGTTGAATTTAGAAAGATTCGGAGCAGACGGCGCAGGCACAAAGGTACCATGGTCGAGTTCTTTTATTGTTCCTCTACGGATCCAGGGAAGAACAGAGCGTACCTGTTCTCTATAACGTCGCCGGCATTCTTCTCGTACTCCTCGTCCTTCACTTGGCCGTTGACGAGCCACCGGACCATCGGCTCCGGTTTGCCTGCAACACAAATTAACGAACCGTTCAGAACAGAGGGAAACGCCCCGGTCGTGGATCTACAGGCAGTGATTTTGATACACCGCCGATTTCCACCAACAGCGAATGCCTCGTTCCCGTTTCAACTGAGCCGAGCGCATCGACACGGTAACGACTTAATAAACGACTCGATCGAACGTAACGGGAGAGCCGTTGGGCAAGATTTACGCAACGGTAACCGAAAACATCTCGATCGGGCCACGGCAAGGTGTGGAGCAAATCGGGGATCGTATGGAGCGTAACGACTCACGGAAAGTGGTTTCGACCAGCGGGGAAAGTCTTGCTTGCTAGGTTCCTTGGCGGAGCCGGTGGAGAAACAGGGACGGGGCGGGAAGAGAGGAACACGAGTGGACACGGGGGGGTATAAACGGGGCTGGGACGAGCTTCGACGAAGCTACTAAAGGGTAGATGAGTTCCCAGGAACTTTTAAATTAGCCGATACCCCGGAGCTTTCGATGCGGTGCTGCAGACAAAAACCGGCAGACTTGGAGCCGGTCGCTTCAATAGCTGCGCGTTACAGTTTCCTGTTCTGGCGGGGGGGGATCGATAAATATCAATTATAGAACGACAGGCGAACGGATCAAAGCAGCTGAAATATTAAAAGCGAGGCTAGATCGTGCCGCGAATCCGTCCGTTCCTTGGATTCCGAAATCGAGACTATCTCTGAAACCGTCCGCCGACAACTGTGCCTAATGAAACTTCCAAAACAAGTATGTATTCTGGCAGTGTTCTTGTTAGTTGTTAGGGAATATTAAATTTTCTGTTCTTGATCGTCGTTCGAGGCAACACTTGCGCAACTCTGATTGTGTCAGTGTAGTGGAACATTAAGAAATTAGCTTGCAGTAATTGCGGATTAAGCGTAAAAGCTTTCTTGCAGTTTGTACAAGTTTACTACCGGATGATTGTTTAATTAGTTTAACTTTGGAAGGGTGAAGACTCGCGGCCTGGAAGTCTATGAAAATATAATTATCTAAGGCGCGTTTCCACTTCTCTGCCAAAAGAAGTAGAGAGTTCATCGCGACCAATAGTTTAAGGGGGTATTGTAGTGTAAGAAGCACTTTTGCGTACATAATTTTTGGTATTTTTTTTATAAAGCATCTATACAACTTTTTCCGTCACAATTTGGTTCGTATATTTACCCGTGTTTGAATAATGCTCACAAATTTTATTAGAGAGAGATAATTAATATTTGTGGCAGTGCAAGCTTTTGAACGCATTCGCTAAAAAAATAGTCTTCCCATGGTGTTCGTGATTCCGACTATTCTGCTGACCAGAAATAAAACCAATATGATGCTTCATTAGGACGAGTTTTATTATAGCCGGTAGCCGAATGGAAGGAACATCGACCATTAAAATGATTTTTTCATGTTTTCCGTACCTTTCGCGGACCAAAAAAGTAAGAGAAAACATGATTTTGAATTAATTCTACTACCGGGTATAGCCGGACTCGTGCTAGTTAAGAATCATTATGATCTTTTATTTCAGATGAGCAGAATAGCAGGAATAACGGACAACATGGGAAGACTTCTTTTTCATACGGAATGCATTCCAACGGTTGCGCTGCCACAAATTTCAATAATCTCTCTCTAATAAAATTTGTTAACATTACTGAAGCATGGATAAATATATGAAGCAAATTGTGACGGAGAAGATTGTCTAGATGCTTCATAAAAAAAATACCAAAGATTGTATAAGAAAAATGCGTCTTACAATAGAAAACCCCGTTAAGTTAAGAATCAAAAACTCCTAGGCAGTGAGTCTAAAGGTAAACAATTCCTCCTACCGTGTATACACTTCGCAAACAAACTCCTTGCACTCCGATAAGTTTCGCGTTAATTAAAATCGAGACCCTTCAACGTTCCCCTCTCGATGCACCGCATTTACAGCGATCGATGATTAAATATCGGTTCGGGCACGTTACCGCAGCGGAAAATTTCGAGCTGCGGGAAAACTACATTTCATATGCGCCGACCTAATAAATAAGGGTTCCTCCGATCCCCTTAACCGTTCGCCCCCTCGCGATGTACGTGCTTCGCGAAAGCAGCGTTTATCGAAAATAAATGGTCCTCGAAGAGGGGTATATCCGGTATATCGTATCGAGTTCCATTCGAAGGAACGTTCCCTGGATAGACTCCGTATTATATCACGGATTTACATATCTCGCCGGAATAATACGCGGCTCCGTGGCTAGATGCATATTTTTATTGGAAAAAGCTGCCGGTTATGGTGATAAAACGGCCCCGTATGATATACGAGCATTATAAGAGTCAGGGTATGCCCCCGGTAATGGGTGAGAAATCATAAAGCGGGAAAAACCGTGGGACGCGTCTATCGAGGGCGGTGCAATCGCTGTATAGGACGGTGGGGGTTCACGTCGCCGGGGGGATGCGAAAAGGCGTATCGCGAGGAACAGAGGGGGTCTCGCATTCATTGTTATTCACTATGCCGTACCGCTGTACCGGAATCGCAATTTAATCAGGACCGACGACGCCGACGCAACGTCGCCGCGACACTTAAAATTGCAAGCCTGATCTCCGATGGAGGCGCCCCTAGATTAGCTCTCCCCGTCATTGTTATTCACGATGCCGGCCGATCTAGATTGCGTTTTAACCGTCTCTCGTTGCTTTCGATTCGCCGCGCTCTCGTCCCTACGTATTTCCATCGTGCCCTTCTTCCCTCTTCCGGCCCAGCTTTTGTACAATTCAAACGACACCTACCACCCTTCGGACACATAGCCAGCCCACAAGCCAGAGAGGACGCGGCGACCTCCCACTGGAATATAGTGCCTATACGAGCTATAGTGACTTAGGTGTAAATTCACTCAGCGGGGTCTTACCCGACACCCTGCTGGGTACTGGCCGCTAAACGTGCCTCCCTACTACCTCTTGCGGGACTGTATTTAGAGAAGACCAAGGCAAAACCGGGGCCCTAAGGCCCTAAGAGCAGGACAAAACCGGGGCCCTCAGGCCCTAAGATCAGGGCAAAACTGGGGCCCTAAGGCCCTAAGGTCAGGCAAACCCGGAGCCCTCAGGCCCTAAGACCAGGACAAAACCAGGACCCTAAGACCCTAAGACCAGGACAAAACCGGGGCCCTAAGACCCTAAGAGCAGGACAAAACCGGGGCCCTAAGGCCCTAAGAGCAGGACAAAACCGGGGTCCTCAGGCCCTAAGATCAGGGCAAAACTGGGGCCCTAAGGCCCTAAGGCCAGGCAAACCCGGAGCCCTCAGGCCCTAAGACCAGGACAAAACCAGGACCCTAAGGCCCTAAGACCAGGACAAAACCAGGACCCTAAGACCCTAAGACCAGGACAAAACCGGGGCCCTAAGGCCCTAAGAGCAGGACAAAACCGGGGCCCCTCAGGCCCTAAGATCAGGGCAAAACTGGGGCCCTAAGGCCCTAAGGCCAGGCAAACCCGGAGCCCTCAGGCCCTAAGACCAGGACAAAACCAGGACCCTAAGACCCTAAGACCAGGACAAAACCGGGGCCCTAAGGCCCTAAGAGCAGGACAAAACCGGGGCCCTCAGGCCCTAAGATCAGGGCAAAACTGGGGCCCTAAGGCCCTAAGGCCAGGCAAACCCGGAGCCCTCAGGCCCTAAGACCAGGACAAAACCAGGACCCTAAGACCCTAAGACCAGGACAAAACCGGGGCCCTAAGGCCCTAAGAGCAGGACAAAACCGGGGCCCTCAGGCCCTAAGATCAGGGCAAAACTGGGGCCCTAAGGCCCTAAGGCCAGGCAAACCCGAAGCCCTCAGGCCCTAAGACCAGGACAAAACCAGGACCCTAAGACCCTAAGACCAGGACAAAACCGGGGCCCTAAGGCCCTAAGAGCAGGATAAAACCGGGGACCTAAGGCCCTAAGGCCAGGACAAAACCGGGGCCCTACGGCCCTAAGACCAGGACAAAACCGGGGCCCTAAGGGTCTAAATACAGTCCTGCAAGAGGTAGTAGGGGGCACGTTTAGCGGCTAGTACCCAGCAGGGTGTCGGGTAAGACCCCGCTGAGTGACTTCACACCTAAGTCACTATAGCTCGTATAGGCACTATACTTGCTATGCTGTTCCGTCTCCGTTCTTCACCAACACTTGAGGAGGCGTCGGAGCTGTTGGAGAGCCCAGGTCCTCTCTGCGAGGATTGCCTGAAATTCGACAAATCGGCGGCGGGAAATCGGCGGTGGTTGCCGATCCGTTGCTCCTTCCGTGCCGCGGCCGTTTACCAGAGTGAGAGATTTTTCTCCGAGGGGCAGAGGACGACGACGACAGGCGAGGGGCCGGTTAATTCGTAAGCTGAGCCGTGAGGTAGTTTGCATGAGTGCTTAGGGGCGAAAGCGAGGTCGTAGCGCGGTTGCGTGGCTGCGGAAAGGGTGGAGGACTAGGCGGTGTGGGTTAGGTCTGGGAATGGCTTCGGTACGCCCCTGGCGTTGACTTTAACTGTCCGACTATATTCGAACTCCCCCCCCACTCGTAGCTCGGGCTCCCTTAAAACGACGACAACACCGACGCTATCTGCGCGGCGGGAGGGGCACTAAACTGCGGATTTTAATCCGCGGATACTGGACGATATCTTGCAGGATTAAGGCTGGTCCGCAAGCCACTCGCCCACATCTAACAAGTTTACCGTCGGTTCGAACTCTGCTTAAGGCAAATACCCGTCGCTAGGTCTCGAGATCCTTGCCAGATCTCCTCCCCCGAGTCGCCCCTTTAACTAACCCTGCGCCCTACCCCACACCGTCGGTATCCAAGTCTCTTCATTTCATCGGCGTCTTGATCCAGCGCTCCCTCTTGATTTAGAATCATCGAGGGAACGTTTATAAGCCGAGCCCGCCGTCTATTCGGCGTTTAATGAATACAGGGGTAACTTTAGACGTTTAGAAGCTCTTGTCCCACCTCCGTTCCTACGATACTGCGAGATTAAAGGTAACCCGCGACATCGAAGGGCTCCAGCATCCCGTGCTACCGCGAGGAGATACGAGAAGATACAAAAAGCAATCAAAGGCCAGGTTCTGAAAAGCAAACAGGAAGCTCGCAATATTTCTAATGGGTAAAACAGAGCGGGTGGTGCGGCAGAGAGTAGGTCGACGCCGATACGAGCGGGTTTAACTCGCTTCGGAGGCGGCGCGCAGCTTTGTCCCCGGCGCGCTCTCGAATAATTTTTAATATCTTTTATGGCGCCGCGAGTTCCGGCGCGGGGGATTGAAAAATAAATATTCTCCCCCGGTCTGGCCAATACGGCGCGCGCAGATTGCGATCTCGCGACATTATGCGTACACCCGAGGGAAATAGGCAAAGTGCATCGCGCTTGATGACGCGAAAGAGGAAGATGACGGGGGTGAAAGAGGATGGGCACCGTTTCCACTGCCTTTCCGGTGAATAATTATCCGAGTAAACTGGCTGGGTGGCGCTGTCCCGACGCCCTGCCGTCCGAAACTAAGCGAGCGACCTTCGAAATTTCAGAGACTCTTATATTATTCCCAAGATATTAAATTCGCCCTGCACCCGCTTCAGATTTCTCGCGCTGGGATACATATTCATCCTGCATGCGAGGGGCGAAGTGGCAGAAGAGATTCCACCCGCTGGTGCTTTGGGCAGGATAGGGGATGGCGAGAGAGATAGGGGAAGGAACAGCTCACCTTTACGTGCGTATACATCCTCGAAGGAGGACCCTCGATTCTTTCCGGGCACGAAGTCGAGTAATTGGCAATAAATTCCGTGGGCGGGCTGAGTCGTAAAATTTTCTCGCCGCTATTGCCATAAATTATAGATAACACGGGGCCCCGTGGAGGGAGTTAGGCTTAGTTGTAAATCGCGTATAATAGACCGCTCCAGAAAAGAATGTAGGCGTTCCGATGGAAGTATCTACCAGCCGCGGTTAAGCCCTGACGATTATACGGCTCAACACACAGACGGAGCTAAGCAACTGCTTATCTACAGCCGATGTGTCCTGATAACTCTGCGGCAGAGTTGGGCAAAAGTTTGTCTAAATAAAAATCTCAAATAACGAACAAAAGATAAATAATTTTTATTCGTTATTCGAGGCTCGAATAATCGAAGTTATCTTTATTCGAAGAGCACCGAATAAATAATTTTATTGGATGAGAATTTATTCGACGAATAAAGATAACTTTTTATTGGATCAGAATTTATTCGACGAATGAAGATAATTTTTTTATTCCGTGAAAATTTATTCGACGAATAACGATAGTTTTTTATTCGAAGGTTTTATTCGAATAAATGCGTCGAATAAATTTTTCATCCGTAGCATTTATCTTTTCGAGGCCTTCGAATAAAGCCACGAATAACTTTCGTCAGCGTCGAGCGTGTTTATTCGAGCCGCCGCACAGTGGAACGAGAATGCCCTATTTATTTGGACATCGGCCAAAATTTGAAGTGTCAAAATTCTGTTCTATAGCTTCATTAAATCATTATTAAGTGTTCGTAGCATTAGAAAACACAAAGAAATAAACTTTATATTCACATTAGGTTTGATTTAATTGTATATGAATCTGACCTATATGAAAATTTCAGTCTTTTTGTCTTTCAGTTGCACCACTTTAAACCATTATTGCCTAAATCCTATTACTTCATAAGTTCTCAATAATTTACATATTACTGAGTATCTTATTATTAATGATTTTGTACAAAAAACATTCTGAATTAACTTGGATTTCATCAATAATCAACTGTATTAAATAAAAATGTGTTGCACTCAATACTATAATAATTCAACTAGAGATTTAAAGCTTTGCTCAAAGTCGCCCAACTTCTAAAATACCTTAATTTAATCCTTTAATGGTAAGGTTTTGAACTGTACAAGAATTACCTGCTACTAGCTGCGATTAATAAAATAAATCTAATGTAAACATTTCAGTTTATACGTATTTAACCTCGGCTAGCAGACAGGCCCGATCGTCGCGACACGCGTATATCGACGAACGCATGAATCACGTACCTGTTTCCAAGATTGTTATATTTAATAATCCTAGTCACTATAAGTTATACCTAATAATTTTGGTACAAGGTATGATCCCGACCCCGAAAATTCAAGAAATTCTGAAAATTTGTAAATATATGTATATGGGATTTATTCCTGATTACAACGCATTTTCTGTTTGCTGCCCAAATTCATTCGAAGGGGGGGGGGGGGGGGGTGAAATTAACCACCGAAAATTTGGCTATTTTTCGATTTTGTGTTATTCTACTTAACACGAATTGAAAGTGTGCAAATTTTTATAATGAAAATCCAAACCGTTTGGAAGTAATTGCCATGTCCAGTTATTGTCCTTACGTCGTTCCACTGTGCGCCGGTCCTTTGTGTTCGGCGCTCGCCGCTCGGCGGGGCTCGACCCTCGGCGGCTCGAATAAACACGCTCGACGCTGACGAAAGTTATTCGTGGCTTTATTCGAAGGCCTCGAAAAGATAAATGCTACGGATGAAAAATTTATTCGACCCATTTATTCGAATAAAACCTTCGAATAAAAAACTATCGTTATGTGTCGAATAAATTTTCATGGAATAAAAAAATTATCTTCATTCGTCGAATAAATTCTGATCCAATAGAAAATTATCTTTATTCGTCGAATAAATTCTCATCGAATAAAATTATTTATTCGGTGCTCTTCGAATAAAGATAACTTCGATTATTCGAGCCTCGAATAACGAATAAAGATAAAGTATCATTTATTCGATCGTTATTTAAATAATGTTTTATCTAGATAATGCCCAACTCTGCTCTGCGGAGACGAATTTTTGCCAAACCACGCCCCGCTGATATTGTTTGACCGGTGTGAAAAACGTCGAGGTAAATCTCGCCCCGGGAAAACAACCCCCCGTGGAAAGCGACGCGAAATATTTATCGTCGGCCGGGAGGAGGATGAAGCTCGCGTATTAGCGCGCGTCTCGTGTAATTAACGCGAGGCGTCCGCTTCAGTTTTTCAGGCCGCGCCAGCGCGACGGTCCCGCGGCTCGGCGACGAATTAAAATGAACGTCGAAGCAAGGACGCGTTTAATACCGGCCACAGGGTTTTTATTGCGCCGTTCGCGCGGCCCCCGAGCCCGCAGTAAACCCACCCCGGAGGGCCGGAAACCGGGCGAAGGATCGGCGAGAAGAATCGCGGCTTCCGTTTTCGAATTTCCTGCCGCGCGGCGGTTTCATCCACTTTATGAAGATTAGACTGTCCGGTTGGTATCTCGCGGTTGCGAGGTAAACACGGCCCACGGTGTACCGCCGCGGAAATCACGGCGTCGTATAAAGAAGAACAGACGCGGCCGGGACGCGAATAAACCTACCGATTATTCGTTCGCTCGCGCGATAACGCTCGCCTCACCTCCCCGCCGTCGCGACTCCGCCCGGGCGAATCGCTCACAGAAAGTGTGTACCGTCGAAGTCGATATCGAATTCCGGGACGCCCAAACAAAGTGCCCATATAAATATCGCGAGAGCAAGCTCGCAATAAAACGCGCGGCCTGCGAATTTTTTACGACGCTCAAAGGATAGGAGAGAGAATTCGTCGTTTCTCGTTTGAATAATCGGATCTGATACCTAGGGGTAAACAGTGTAGTTGTTGGCCACCTAAGTCAGAGGTTCACATAAGCGTTGAATTATAAGTCTTATTTTGCTATCTTTAAGAACACAATTAGTGTTAATAGCTTTAAACGACTCTAATAGTCTAGAAATAGAATTTGTTTAAAGAAAGAGTAGATGGTTCCACAAAAATTTTACACAAAATACGTTTTCTATGAAAAAACATAGTTATTGGCCAGCCGAATGCAATGATTGGCCGATCGTATGGCAGTTATTGGCCACTATTTCATAACCTACATGTAACATATATCCTACCTAATTCTTAATGCTCTAAGACCTAATTATGAAATAATGTAAATGTAAAAAAATGAATTGATTCTTTTCGCCATGGTTTAAAATCAAAAATTCCTAAGTTATATTCATAAAATGAAACTAAATGTAATATGATAGTATTACGTTATTAAAATATGTCAACTATAATACCTTTTCTATTTAAATGTTTCTATATTAGTTAGTATTGTAGTATTGCACCTCCTTTTACATCGTATTAATAGCATTTTCTTTTAAAACATAACCTTTTGCAATCACAACCCTGAAACGGCCAAAGCATGGCGAATGATGGCCAACAACTGTTTCACTGTTTCTATGACTGTCAGCTACCCATTGGCCTCGTGGCCAATGACTGTCCTAAACCATTATTTACATTACAGTTCTTGGCCACCTATAATTTTTGCAATAATGTATAATTTTAATGAATAAATAATCCTTTTTTATAAAGTTTAAACCTTTATTTGTCTATATAACGAATATGAAAGTTCTATATATATCATAAGTGCATTAAATTATCTAAGAATTGCCTGATGTAACCGTATGGCTATTCAATTGAATCACTGTAGTTTTCAAGCATCGATTTCAAGTTGTCTATTTTTTACACGTAGTATAACAATGATTAGCGAAATAGTGATTGCATTCGACGCATGAAAGAAGAAGGTATCTGAATATGTTCATTATAAAAGGCATAATGTACACTGTTTCTTAATATTCATGCTTTTTTAAAAGAAGGCCAATCACTGCCAGGTGGCCAACAACTACACTGTTTACCCCTATACCGGCGACGTTCGAGATGATTTTCCCCCGCGTAAATACCCGGCCACGTATATCGCCGATACTCGCGATCTTGGGGCGAGGGAAACTGGGCGAAAGGCGTCGGGCAAAACTCCCCCGGCGAATTAACATTTAATCGGTAAAGTATACCCCGGTGTAATTTCGCATTGGCGGTCAGCATTTCCGCCCTCCTGCGTCCGATTGAATTGCAAATCATTGCCCAAGTGCCGCCTGAACAGGAATACCGAGACTTGCCGGAGAATTTATACAGGGTGGCCAGTAAATCGGGGCGCGAACGAAAAGAAGCCGAAGCTTTCGTTCAATATTAAGTCGGGTGGTCGAATTACCTTCGACTTTAATTATGCCACCAAACTGCCGCCGGTCTTCTAAGCAGAGGTTGGACGGCTTATCTTGACCGAGAAATCTTAACGCCGGACGGCACCTAATACCGGACATTAGCTATATCTGTGACAGTTCAAACGCTATTTAGCTATTCTTTCGCGTAAACCGTAGAGGGGATAAAACAAACAACGATCACGTGTCGACATGGTCCAGTTCCTAAATAAATCCTAAATAAATTAATTGATTGTTTGGTGTGACGGGAATCCGGTGAATCGTGTAAAGTTTAGATTATTATATATACCAATATTCCTGGCTAGAAGACGTGTGAGTTGCGTTATTGTATCTTTTGGTAAGTATTTTTTTAATTACCTTTGTGTTTTGTGTAAACAGTGCACTGGTTTCCACAAAAAAAAATTTTTTTCAATCTGTTCACTGTCCCCTGGTTCCGGACAGAACGTTGTCCCCTATTACCGGACAGTATAAACCTGAATCTTGTGTGTTCCTATTTGTATTACTGTTTATTATTTCGGTTTCAGTGTTTAAAAGATACACGTAACCGTCATGAACAGCAAGGAAAAAGGTTCATGGGATGAAAATAATTTGAAACCTGCACTTCAGAAAATTCTGGCAAAAGAAATTAGCCTAAGAGAGGCATGTTCAAGATATGGTATTCCAAAAAGTACTTTGTTTGATAAAATAAAATGTATAAAATCTGGTAAACAAAATTACTTTACAGTGTAAATTAGGTAGATTTGCCAAAACAATTCAGTGTTCAAGCTGCCAAAAATGGGCACACGAGGCTTGTGCTGATATTTCCGAATGTTCGCGAGGATTATATTTCTGATCACTGTAAACTATATTGAGACTGTGTTGAGTTGCGTCAGTAATTTTTACTGTGTCCGGTACTAGGTGCCACTTAACGATTTCTCCAAACCGCATAATCTTCGTTCAACCGTAATTGAAGTTAACTATAATGAAAATATTGAATGTTTTGCTGTGTAATTTTGATTTCTCATATTGTTATCTTATAAATAACGTAGAATATAAAGATTAAAATATTATTTTTTTCTTCTTATTTAAGGAAATCCTCAAGCGTCCGGCACTAGGGGAACTCCCCCTGACTACCCTAGTAGAAATTTGTCTCGTTTTTCCCTATTTCTGGTGAGGTAATAGCCATGCTTGGATAGGGAAAAACTAGAAAGGAAAAACTAACCAAATTCCGCCTAAAACCCAGTCTGTAAAACTGGAATAGTTGTAACTCGACTCTGGCTAACTAGTTCACATCCAGTTTTTCCCTTTTAATTCCTGGATAGTTATAACCTGACTCAAGCTGTCAAGTCCATATCTAGTTTTCCTTATTGAATTTTAGTCTAGGTTTTCGCCACCAGAAACTTGTAAGGAAATGTGTGGAAAAATTAGTTGAAAAAAAAAACAATCATATCTATATTTAAAGATATCGCAGCAAGTCAAACATATTTATTGAATAAAGCAAACATGGAATCTAAAGAGTGGAAAAAAAGTAAGTTCTAAATACGTTACTTCGTATATCAAGATATTCGGACGTGACAAAATACTAGTTTTATTACTTTTTTATAGCACCATAACCTCATTTTTCATAATTATCTTTGTATAAACACCCATAAACATTAAAAAATCTGGGCAAAGGAGTTTGGAAAATGAAAGGCATCGAGTGAAGGAGTACGAAAAGGCTTTGAGTGATGTATTGCCGAACGCTAAAGATTGGAGTGGAGGTAGAAGTCAGCGAAAGAAGAAGGAAATTACCGAAGAAGCCGAATAAAATTGTAATAGGACCCAATTACTGACACCTAACCAATTACTGTCACCTTAAGCTATTTTACTTAAAATAACGAATAAATAAACGTTGTAAAATGTAAAGTCATACATAAAAAGAATTATGTAATTCAACCTATAATCTATACCTATACTATAGATTATATACTATAGTTTATTTATTCGTTATTTTAAGTAAAATAGCTTAAGGTGACAGTAATTGGGTCCTTTACCCTATTTTTCAATTGTTACCAATTAATTTTATTGAATAAATATTTTTCTGTCAATTTAACAGGTATTTGTAATATTTTTTTCAAAATTCGACAATAAACGTTCGCTAGTTTTAAGCTAGTTTTCCCTACCAGTTTTTCCACACTATCGCCTGGGAGGGAAAAGCATTACATGACTAGTAGGGAACTAGTAGGGATTCCTAGTAGGGCGCTAGTTGCACCAAGGGAAAAACTAACTAGTGCCCCACTTTTTTCCCCAGTTGTATTTCTACTAGGGTAGGGGCGGTAGAGCGAGCACGCGGGAAAAGTCTGCGGCTGGCGAAGTCGAACAAGCGGCGAGGCAGGAATCGCGGAATTTCATCGGGCCGTTTTCCACGGACACGCCGAACACGGGCGATATTGCCGATCGATCGCCGTCCGTCGAAAAATATATTTCGTATGCCCGGGGCGGCGCGTCGATAACTCGAAAACAATGGGAGGCGGAGGGTGGCGTTCTGCCGGAGACAGAATCCCCAAGCACGAGACGATCGTCTCCTCCCTCTTTAAGGATGATTTACAATTAAATGAAAACTCTAGGCTCTAGGCGTGTAGGCGGGATCGTTTGCAGCGGTCCCGCCAGCGTATTGTTAAGGCTAAGCCGATCTTCTCGATATTCAATTTATACGCCGCAGTGCGTATGATCGATGCGCAGCGTCGATGCAATTCCCATCGAATCTGCATACGGCAATATTCCCGGCTTCGAATTTCGATGTATTCATCGAGCCCCCGCCGCCGACGATGAGCATTCAATCGTCCTCGTACACCTCCCTGTATTTGTACCATAGTTACCCAGTTTACGATATATCGGCCGAAACGATTCCCGCGTCTTCCACGGGATTCGAAATATCGTTCTTCAGCGGCCACGCTTCACCCCACCCGATCGATCGTTGCCTCCGCGGTCGCCCCCGATACCGACAATTTCCTACAGAATCCCGAATAGAAGGTCCGTCCGATTGAACGGCTCCATCGGGTACAAAATATATTTCCACAATTGCCATTCTATCTTCCAAGGAGTTTGCTCGTCGAGTACCACTGCGACGCGGCCGGGTCGGGGCGAACATCATGCGAAAATACCCCGTCAAAGGGCGACGCGGCAGCGTTTAATCGGGCCCGAGGACAGAGGAGGACCGCTACTGCTCGTCTGCGAGGAAACTCGGCGAGAGGGAGCATTGGCTGCGGGGCCAGCGGGGCGGAAATAATCTTTTAAGACGGACGAAGAAGTTGCCGCAGTTATAAACAGAAATTTAGATCCAGTTGCCAAAGTAAACACCGGAACCTCGGTAGTTTGGTGCTTCCTCTCCCGTTCCACTCGGGGAACGCTTGATCCTCCCGTGCCCCTGTCCTCCCTCTCTTCCCTCGCCGCTCGGCTACCACCCGCCCGACGTGGAACTTTTCACTTAGCTCCGCTCGTCGATAAAAAGTTGCCTGATCTAATAACTGGCGACACCACTGACTCCGTCAGCCCGGCTCTACCTCCGCTCCATCCCTCTCCGGGCCGTCGCTGCGTCGATCCTTCGCCCCTCTCGCAGCGTCGTCGCAGCGATCGAACTTTCCGCCGACGATTTCGCGGCGAGCTAAAGAACGGACGCTCCGCCAGAGAGCGGCGCGTGCGATCTCCTACGGACGGGATCCACCCGGAGAGGGAAGGAGAAAAGTTTTATTCCCGGGGTCCTCGTGTTTACCGCGCTAAAATTCCAGACGCCGTTAAAAACTTGCCCGACTCGGAAAGTTACGGCCGTTTACCGAATTCCACGTATCCCGGGCTACGGCGGGACCTAACTAAGAGTCTGTTCCGTAGGACGGAAACTACTGTCGGTCTTAGCTGTTCCCACGGATAGAAACTTCCTGACCAGGGAACTTGTGCGCCAGTTGGCGCGACGGAGGCTCCTCCGATGGTGTGGAAAAATGCCTACTAAGGGCGGAACGTCCGGTCGCGAACTTTTCAGAGTAGTCGAGCACAGAGGCGAAAGATCAAAGGTCTGAACACAGTTATCAGCTCTGTGACAGAGCCGTGGCAGTGGTATGAAGAAGATGGGCGTAGAGAATCTCTTCTTCTTACCAGTGGCGCGTTGACACTGGCCCGTATGCATAAAAATAAGGAAATGCTTGAAAGTAATAAGTATAAGTAACAGCAAATACTAGATTTCGTATGCATAATCTTCTACTAGTACTAGATAGTAAATGATGGAAAATTCTAAGTAAATGCTACTAGTATTTACTTAGTGATTGAAGTATTTACTTTGTTGTAACGGAGAGTCTGATGGTCTGACGAGGGGAGGCCGCGAATGGGACGAGCGATTTTTTAACGAAACCGGGCAGAAAATGTTGAGGCCGATGTGTATAAACAAAATCCAGAATATTAGCTGTGAATGGCCGGTCATTTTTATAAAAAATTATGAACAGTAAAATGATGAAGTCGTCGAATCGATTTTATACTTCATTAAGTGGTAGATCTTGATGAAAGGAATACAAAAGTCTTATGTGTTATTGGCATAGTATCAATAATTTAACCAGAAAATTCCATTTTTGTTTCGACGACTTCATAATTTTACTGTTTAAAGCCATTTTTTTATAAAAATGGCCGGCCATTCACAGCTAATATTCTGGAATTTGTTTATACACATCGGCCTCAACATTTTCTGCCCGGTTTCGTTAAAAAATCGCTCGTCCCATTCGCGGCCTCCCCTCGTGAGTAGTTCGACGTGTGTACAATCTAAAGCTCCTATACAACACGGAAAATTGAAATTTGACTGCCAATCTTTTTTCGCTTTTTCTATTTCATTTGAATTTTTTGGAAATTTAATCCAGTTTTGACGTTTAGTACAGATTTTGCGAGCAACTTCTGTTACTGTTCGACTAACTGTACTTTGATGTACACCCGTATCCTCACCAACGCCTACTTGGAAACCGGGATCACCTATGTATCTCAAAAATACCTCCATTTTCTCTTTCCGTGAAAGACCACCACCCCGGGTTTCGTCCACGTTGTCTAAAAATGTGTCCGCCAGGTAGTTCACATGGTGTTCTTCGAATCTGAACAGGGCACGGTACTCTCGGGTATGGTTTCTTCGATTATTGTAAACCTTGTGGGCACGAATTTGCATGAACAACGCCATGATTGCGATTGAGCAGACATTTTAAGACATACGACTGGCAGACTTAAAATAACACTAGCATTTACTTGCAGTTTTCAGTAAGTACTTTGTATTATGCATACGTGTTTTACGTATTTACTGGAAAATAAGTAAAAACTATTTCTAATAAATACTTCATACTTTATTGCATACGGAACTGAGTATTTGCTTGAAAAATCACTAGTAAAAGCTTATACTTGCTTTTATGCATACGGGCCGCTGATCTGTCGTGGAAATGATAACTGTGTTCAGACCAGTGTTTCCCAACCTTCTTTGAGCTGCGACTCTTCTTTTTTTTTTTTTTTTTTTTTTTTTATTTATTTATATACGGGAAAACCCTTTGGTGCATAGAATAGAAAAGATCAGTAGAAAAATAGTACATAAAAGTAGATACACGAAAACAGAACACATAAAACCAAAATGAAATAGTGCCAAGATAGAGTACAAGCAAAAAGAATAGGATAAAATACAACAGAATAATAGAATAATAGGAATTAGCGGGAACTAAGGTCGGGGCCAGATATATTGGCCGGTGAATTCGTTTTCGCGAGCAACGATCGAGGAGAAATCAACCACCACCATATGACGATCGTGGATTTGTCAGTTGGAGTTTCGTGGCCCCCGAAGGGTATGGTGGGGTAACGGGAACGCTGCTCGACTCCGCCTGAACCTAGCTTTTGGCTGTTATTTATTCTTAGCGTAATAGTTGTGTGCGTTAAGGTGGAATCTGACGGACCGTGGATCGGCGAGCTTGGCACGAGACTCGCCGAACCCACGCGCCGTGAGAACGCTCATGGCTCGCCGAATCGCGAGCCTGGCCGAGCCTAGGCGAGCCGAGCCGACTCGCCGATCCACGTGCCGTGAGAACGCTCATGGATCGCCAACTCGCGAGCCTGAGCGAGCTTGGGCGAGCCGAGCCGATCCACGCGCCGTGAGAACGCTCATGCTCGCCGAGTCGCGTGCTGTGAGAACGCTCATGGATAGCTGATTCGCGAGCCTGGGCGAGCCTGAGCGAGCCGAGCCGACTCGCCGATCCATGTGCCGTGAGAACGCTCATGGCTCGCCGACTCGCGAGCCTGGGCGAGCCGAACCGATCCACGCCAGTGATGCCAGAATCGTGGGACGTGGGACAAATCCTTACCCCCACTATGGCCTACCGTCGTCTCCCACTATGGCCTACCGTGGTCCCCCACTTTCTTCCCATCGCACTGCACACAAGCATATCCCTACTCCTGTCCGTGTGCGCTGCTTGTTCGGCTGCCGAGCACATGGACAGGAGTAGGGATATGCTTGTGTGCAGTGCGATGGGAAGAAAGTGGGGGACCACGGTAGGCCATAGTGGGAGACGACGGTAGGTCATAGTGGGGGTAAGGATTTGTTCCACGTCCCACGATTCTGGCATCACTGATCCACGCGCCGTGAGAACACTCATGGCTCGCCGACACGCGAGCCGGGCCGAGCCTAGGCGAGCCTGGGCGAGCCGAGCCGACTCGCCGATCCACGCGCCGTGAGAACGTCATGGATCGCCAATTCGCGAGCCTGGGCGAGCTTGGGCGAGCCGAGCCGGCTCGCCGATCCACGTGCCGTCAGATTCCACCTTTACGAAGCTATGCGTTTACCAATACGAGATGAAGCTATCGAGAAGCAATCAATGTTCTGACCAATAAAGCTCCTGAATATTTTCGGAGCTAACGCACACCTATTCCGATGTGTGTATTTCTACGCTGACAGCTCGGTTTGACCTACACGACAGAAGCTTGGCACTATCCCCACCACTTCTGGCTCACTCTTGTTCTGTGAAGGCGAGAGCGAGATGGAACGAGAGCGAGTCAGAAAACGTTGAGAAAAGGAGCACCGAGGCAGGCAAACGGTGTGGTGGGAGAATACCCCTCACGAAACTCACCGGCCAATATATCTGGCCCCGACCTTAATAACCGCCTTATTCGCAGCGCGCTTAAAAGAGTATAATGAATGGCAGAAGAAATCAACTAAATGCGCAACAGAATTAGAGGTTCTACATCAGCGCCGTTCAGGAGTTGCCGCGTAGGGCAACTGGTCAGACAGCCCGGGGCAAACACTTGCTGGCGGCGCGCAAGCCACGCCTCCCCGGGCAATACGGTACAGATGCCTACACTTGATTCCACATTGGAGCATCTCGACGCCCCTACCGATTTGCGACCGATCTGCGCAGCTCCCACTACTACCCACGGTTTGAACCGCATGCGATTGGCCGTGGTAATTTCCAAGGAATAATTGGTACATCCCAAACGCGGGACCTGACCGTTGTCAACGTAAACAGTCCCGCACGAAGAGTGAACAGAGAGAGTAGAGAAGGCCGTGCGACGGAGAAAAACATAGGCGGTTAAGTGGGGAGGCGGCGTAGCAACGTCGCCTGAGGGTCGTGCCTGCGCGAAATCTTGATGCTCTACTGTGGAATCAAGTGTAGGATGAACAAGGACCGTCGCCTCCCTACGCATCTACGAGCCTGTACTCCCGCCACAACCATTCCTCCCCACTCCGCTCTAACGATAGCTGACGTCACTGCCCCGAGCTTTGCTCGCAGCGTTTGCCCCGGGCAAATGCGGCTGCCCATGCCCTGAAAACGGTAGCCTGACCGGCGCTGTTCTACATAGTCTATCTACACAGTTGTTCATGCCATAAGTGGTAGAATGATTACACAGCATAAACAGTGGTGGATTCCTTAGCGCTCTGGGCGGTACATTAAGTTTAAATAAGCTTAAAAGCTCCGGACAGTTGATGTGGTGATTTATAACTTTAAAGGTCAGTATTAGATCGGATAAAAACCTTCGCTTTTCAAGAGGAATATAGCACAGAGTAGAAAGGATGTGCTCGTAATCATGAGAAAATCTATCAAAAGGGATACGCAGCTTATATGCTGCATATCTCAAATACCTATGCTGGATGCTCTCCAAAGATTTGATGTGACATATGTATACGGTAGGGATTCCAAAGACTAGAACAATATTCCAAATGAGGGAAAACAAGGGTGGTGTAAAGAGTGTTAAGCGTCTTTGGGGTCCTAAAGTCAACGGCAGCTCTCATAAAAAAACCGAGGGCTCTAGAGGCAGTAGCTCTAATATGGGCATAGTGTTTTCTAAAATCCGCCGAAGCAGAGAAGATAACTCCTAGGTCGCGAATGGAATCCACAGAATCAAGAGACTTCCCATCAATGTTGTACTGAAACTGAATATTAATATTCTTTAATAATATTCAAATAGCCGGCGACCTCCCTACCTCCCATATAAGGTGACGTAAATATATCCTTCCTTTCATTTATGAAGAATCAGTGTTACATCGTAGACAGGCTGTGAAAATGTAACCATATTCAAATAAATAAGTGCTAAAAATCGCCAACTAAAAACAACCATTGCGACCACCCGGGAAACACTTTGCGACCCACTTTCGACCTAACAGCGTCGGAGTGAATTTGAACAGGATGCCTATTGCTTCTTACTTTCCTCATCCTCTACGTTCTCTTCTATGAAAATTTTATAAGACTAGTACTTACCACCAGTTACGCGGCACGTGAGGGACGGTGTGTCGCCCTCCTCGTAGGGTCCCGCTGTCCCGTTCACTATCCTGCCCCATTGATCCAAAATCGTCGGCTGCTCCGGCGGCACTGTGACAGAGAAGAAAATCCAAGTCAGGCGGAGGCAGGCTGGTAACTTGGCGTAGCTTTTAAGACCGATCGAACTTCACGAGCGGGCGTCTGGCCCGCGTGTCGCCCTGTCAATCGAAGTATTGCGAAAGCAGGAACGAAAGTATCCGTAATGCGATTGGTATCTCGCCGCGATTCTCAGCGGGTGGCGGTGTCGGGCGCGACAAAAAGATCAGGCACACGTCGCGAGCCACTTCGGGCGGGTGTTTGGAAGAAATTCGTTCTAACCGCGGCCGGCGCGCCCGGCATCGACTCGCGCGTAGGTATGATCGTTTACGGATTAAGCGCGGCGATATTTCTCCCTGGAATATTCGTTGCCCGGCCCGGAGTCGGATAAGCCAACCTGGATATTCCTCGGGGCTTTTCGTTATTTTGCAAGTTAGCTGCATACGTCCAACGTACTCGATGCTTTATCAGCGAGGTTACGGCGGGGCCACACCTACATACATTTATCCCACTTTCTGCCGCCTCTCTTTTTCCGCTATCACTCTATTTACCCGACGCATCGTTCGGCCGGAACAGCTTATACCCCGCCGCGTATATGGAATCGGCGCGGCATTTTCTGGTCGGTTTGGGAGCGTATTTTCGATCAACCAACAAAATGCTCCGCGAGCGCACAGTAGTCGCACGTAACGCGCAGATTTTCACGCGATTTACCGATGACGGACGGGTCATCGACTGTTATCGGGTATCGCCGTCGCCCGCGTTACGCGCCGATCCGCAAGCGTGCCGAGTGCCCACCACGTATTTGATCAATTTTGCTAGGAACGTCGTGTAACCCGACGTTCGCGGGAAAATAAAAAAAAATATATATAAACCGCCCCAGAGCTGGCCGCAAAACGAGCACCGCACGGTTTCCACGGGGCAGAGTCGTGCCGTTTTCGCCGGCGATCCCGGTATCGCGGTCCACTCAAAAAATTGCTTTAAGCGGATATACGAACGGCCATTCGGCTCTATGATGTCGCGACAGAGGAACTGCACCCGCCGATCGAGCCTCCTCGTAAACTGGGTGAAATCCGAAATAACGTTACGGGTTCTTGCCGCTTCAGCATTCGCGATACACATATATTCGCCTAAGCTCCTGCCGTTCCCGTCCGTCTATCGTCACGGCTGCACCCGTCGTAAATTTTTATTACAGAACTAAACGTTGAAATGAGTCCCACGGTCGTCATTTGTTAAGGATAATCCAATCTGTATTGGCTCTACAGGCTTCGAGTGAAAGAGCAGTTACTTCTGCTTACAATCTTAAGCGGGCTTCCTTCTATTCAGTACCGATAAGTGTCTGCGACACACGCGCCCCTACAGCACACCTCGTTGCAGCAGTATTGCAGGGACGTTGTTGCAGGTTGCATTGCAATATTGTAGGAACGTTCCTGCAATATTGTCGTGCATTATTGGAGTGGCAATGATCCTACAATATTGCAATTTCGTTGCCGTGCAATGTTCCGTTGGCAACGATGGTACAATATTGCTGCAATATTGTACGATCGTTGCCGTGCAATGTTCCATTGGCAACGATCCTACAATATTTCTGCAATATTGCGCGCACATCGACGTGCAATGTTCCAGTGGCAACGGTCCTACAATATTTCTGCAATATTGCGCGCACATCGTCGTGCAATATTGTAGTGAAAACTTGTGGATACATTACAACAATATTCTGAAGCAACTATGACTTTGTCAAAATTTTTCGAAATATGTACATGACGTCGAGTGGATTCTACGGCGTGTTTCATTTAACTGGATACGCACCGCTATATTGCCGACGAGTTGCAGGATCATTGCCACAATTTTGCCGTTTCGTTGCAGAATCATTGCCGGAACGTTGCAGGACTACGTATTCGTAATGTTGCCGTAACTTTGCAAAAATACACACCTGCAATATTGCGAAGGCGGACATAGGACTGAACCTGCAACGTCTCTGCAATGTTATGTTGCAACATTGCCATATTGCACCGCATCATTGCAGACACGTTGCTGCAATGTTATGGTGCTGTGTGGGCGGGGACTTTGGCAAGATCTTAGCAGCGCGAGAGAAATGTAAAGCGTGCCACAACGGAGTGACGTTTGTTTCGGCGATAGTCTTAGGTGCGCCAAAAAAATTTGTAGCTCCGGGCAGCTGATCCTTCAAAAAAATGTTTACCATAGATCCCTTCGGCTGATCGGAAATTGCATTCCACGAATCGTCAGGCGAGCGGAACCGAGCGATGTAACGCGGATTCGATCAGTCGGGGGGCTAGCTTTTCGCAATTCGTGGCGCTGCCCCTAGCGTTCGGTCAGTTTTTTTTTTCTGTCGAAAATTCGATATAAATGGATCTAGCTTTACATCCGAGCCGCGTTAGTATCACGAGGTTAACGACACGGGTCGGGGCGCCCCGGATCGCTCGAAAATCGTAGGGAAATCGACGAGCGAATCGCGGAGCAGCTTACTCAAACGGTCCGAGTTTCGGTAAATTCAATTTCGAGCAACTCCATCGCGAAACCCTTCCCTCCGACCGCGATGAAATTTTATCCCCGCTCCGAAGCGCGGGTGTAAAGTATTCATGAAGATTTATAGCCGCTTTTCAATCCATAATAGCCGATATCGACGAACACCGAGCGCCGTTCTTTTCGGCGGCGAGCGTCGGCCCGCCAATCAATCGATCGATCAGGATTTTTTTTCCCTGGAACGAGCATCGAGAGATCGGCACGCTTCTCGCGCGACCTACGAAAGAATATATATCCGAATGGAAGCGGAACCTATGGCCGGTCGTAGATTTTTATTTTCAACCGGGAACCACCGAAATTCCTTTCAAACCTTCACTCCATTCGACGCCATCCAGATTCTATTTACCGTATTCTCGATGCACGCCCGTAATCGATAGGCGTTTACGAATTTATAGTCCCGCGAAACAAAAACGCTTGCAAAACGGTCAGTTGCCTGATAGGTTTTCGGGTCGTTTATACGCGGCCGCGGATTCATTTGTTTATTCGCTTTAATTTTTCCAAGTAACGTTCCACCGATAACGCATCGATTATGGTTAAATATCACGGCCCGGTCGCTTTTGATTCCGTACTTTGTATAACGCTGGCGAATATTTGCAGCATTGAACGATGGCGATTTCGCGAAATTCCCCCGAAAATGTTATTGCCACGGATCAGGCAAGCATGCCGTTTATACGATACGCCATTCAACGGTCCAAAACGGATTGAAAAATATCTCTTCGTTCAAACAGAAGCCACAATGGAATTCGAAATACATATTTTCTATTTAAAATACCGGCGAACCGTGCGCACGAGTCCGAAGCATGTCCGGGGGTACTGCTGCCGGGGATCAACGTGCTTTCCGAGCAATTCGCAGAAGCAGGGTGCGACGAATACACGAGTTTCACATTCCCCAGCGGTGTTCCCGCGAACTGGCGTCGGCTGGGGTTGAAAAGTCACTGGAAAAGTTGGGGCCGCGCGAAGATACTCCGCGCTTCCTGGCCGAAGGTGGATTCACCGACGAGGGATAAGCGTGAAAATCACGTAATTGGATTTATGAGGGAAATTAAGATTGATCCCTGGGCCAATTAACTGATTCGATCGTATGCTCCATCCGATTAGCGATATGAAGGGGGTTGAACGTTGCCTAAGAATTATGCCCGTGGTGGGCTTTCCTCCGGAATGAAAGAGTCGTCGAGATGCGCTCGATCGATGGTGTCCTCTGATTAAATGATAGGGCGGTATCGATTACTCGGGGGATTCTGGAGCGTCTTTGACGTTCCTCGCGTAGGCACCCCTTCGAGCCTCGCAGGTGTAGGAGCCGGAAAAAGAGAGTCACCCGGCGCCGGGAATCGAACCCGGGCCGCCCGCGTGCTGATCAGCAGCGTTAGCCTCACCGCTACGCCGACTCTCCGCGGTCTCTCTAGTTCCGAACTCCTATCTAACCGACGCCACCTATGGGCCCCACTCCGCACCATAGGCCGTCTCTTCTTCGAGCGCCCAGCGCCTACAGCTCGGCCATTCTGACCATTGCGGCCATCCTCAGCCGCGTTCCTCAAAATCCCAACCACCGTGGGGAACCGGGACACGCCAAGCACGAGAGGCACCCCACAATATCTCACAGGAGCGTCACTTGGTGCTGCCCAACGCCAAGATCGAGGATTCAACCATCTCGCATCTTGGACACCAAGTGTGGGGACCTCGCCGCAGAGCACTGTCGATCCCACTTCTGAACTGTAGGAGCCGGAAAAAGAGAGCCACCGGCGCCGGGAATCGAACCCGGGCCGCCCGCGTGCTGATCAGCAGCGTTAGCCATACCGCTACGCCGACTCTCCGCGGTCTCTCTAGTTCCAAACTCCTATATCTAACCGACGCCAGCTATGTGGGCCACTCCGCACCATAGGCCGTCTTCTCCGAGCGCCCAGCGCCTACAGCTCGGCCATTCTGACCATTGCGGCCGTCCTCAGCCGCGTTCCTCAAAATCCCAACCACCGTGGGGAACCGGGACACGCCAAGCACGAGAGGCACCCCACAATATCTCACAGGAGCGTCACTTGGTGCTGCCCAACGCCAAGATCGAGGATTCAACCATCTCGCATCTTGGACACCAAGTGTGGGGACCTCGCCGCAGAGCACTGTCGATCCCACTTCTGAACTGTAGGACCCGGAAAAAGAGAGCCACCGGCGCCGGGAATCGAACCCGGGCCGCCCGCGTGCTGATCAGCAGCGTTAGCCACACCGCTACGCCGACTCTCCGCGGTCTCTCTAGTTCCGAACTCCTATCTAACCGACGCCACCTATGGGCCCTACTCCGCACCATAGGCCGTCTCTTCTTCGAGCGCCCAACGCCTACAGCTCGGCCATTCTGACCATTGCGGCCGTCCTCGGCCGCGTTCCTCAAAATCCCAACCACCGTGGGGAACCGGACACGCCAAGCACGAGAGGCACCCCACAATATCTCACAGGAGCGTCACTTGGTGCTGCCCAACGCCAAGATCGAGGATTCAACCATCTCGCATCTTGGACACCAAGTGTGGACCTCGCCGCAGAGCACTGTCGATCCCACTTCTGAACTGTAGGAGCCGGAAAAAGAGAGCCCACCGGCGCCGGGAATCGAACCCGGGCCGCCCGCGTGCTGATCAGCAGCGTTAGGGCGGTATTCTCAGTCGCTACATATTCTTAAGCAAATGCTTAAGCATGCGGCATCCTCTACTAACCTAGTAGCTAGTAAAGGATGCCGAATGCTTAAGCATTTGCTTAAGAATAAGCAACGACTGAGAATACCGCCCTTAGCCACACCGCTACGCCGACTCTCCGCGGTCTTCTCTAGTTCCGAACTCCTATCTAACCGACGCCACCTATGGGCCCCACTCCGCACCATAGGCCGTCTTCTCCGAGCGCCCAGCGCCTACACAGGATAACTTGCCTCGTTGTTCGATATATACAATGCACTCTGACTCGTCACGTCACATCGTTCTACTTTCGTATCTCGCATCAGGTTTTCCGATGCGAGTACAATTACCTAAATACGCTTGGAAAGATTCGGTCGGAGGCAGGCTGGCTGCCTTCTCGCGTTCTCGATAAAACGGTTGACTCTCAATGCCGTTACAGAGGTTATATCCAGGCCCTCGCGGGATTACACGGCGGAAGAGGCCGGGGCGGGACGAGAGCAGCGAGGAGAGCGAAGAGGGGCCGGTAGACGGGGGGGGGGGGGGTTGTAATGGCAATTACCAGTGGTAATCAATGGACCTCGCTCAGACCGCGCCGATAATTTCAGGGCTGGCTGGAAAATAGGCGCCTCTGTGCAGCGTAGCCCCCCGCGCACACCTATATCTGCGCTCGCCACCCTCCGCGCGGATCCGCCGCTAGCAGTGATGGCTATTCAATTCTCTCTCTGTTGCAGGCTTTCCAGCAATTTAGTCGCCCGCAGCTTCCTATCTCCATCGATATTATTCGATTTTAAATGTCGGAAACATTAGGCGAGGAAACGTAGGCCATATTGGCAAACACGTTGCTATCGATCGGCTTGAAAGTCGTCTTGGGACATTGGCTCTCTAGCCTGGATGTATCAAAGATGTGAAAAACGGTACATTTAAAGTCCATTTAAAGTATTATGATAAAACCAGGGACTTCTACCGAAACTGAAAATACCGGTATGTTACCGGTGATTTTTCGGTTCCATCTTCAAAACCTTTATAGGAACCGAAATACGCAAATACCGGTATGACGTCATACCGATATATGCGAATACCGGTATATTTACCTATATTCACCGGTAATTTTTTCGGTTTTCGGATTTTATTATAGTTTTCAAAATATTATTAGACAGGAATCTATACGCTAAACGTACCTATTGTAATATATTGGTATTTTTATGAAAAGATATTACGTTATGTCGGTGTTGTTACAGCTCGAATTAACAAGGGTTATGAAGATATTACTTTAATCTACCACGTCACCGAAAGAAGAACCGGAAAAATACCGGTATTTATTTCGGTTTCGGTACTTTAACGATTTCGGTATTCGCCTATTTCGGTTCTATAACGGTTTCGGTACTCATATGTTTCGGTACGATATCGGTTTCGGTATAGCTTTGTTGACGTAATACCGGAATCAAAACCATACCGGTTTGAAGTCCCTGGATAAAACACGGAGAAACGTATCTAGCTGCTACTCTGCCCCTTTCGCGGGAAACGGACCCGCTGGGAATTACGGGTTAGAGTGAAAATCCGACCGGTTAATATCAGTTGATATATCCGCGAATTTCATACGGGCGCGCTGCATTAATAGGATCGGAATGAGCGATTAAAAACTGCGTCGCGAAAAACCATCGCTGAAAGCGGCGCCCGCGTGGAACTGGCGACTTGTAATCCCGTGTAATTTTCACTGCTCAAAGCGTCGCCGAAACGCGATAATTAAAAATATCGCGTACGTTGCCGCGGGAATTACGTGTTTCGCGAACTGGTCGGGGACGATTTAATGCGGCAGAGCGATAGAGGGAGGCGCGTCTCGTCGGGCGGAATATCGCGGTGACACGTTACAATGCGCGTTCGATTTGTTTTGATACGAGTCACGGATCGGCGACTGTGAGGGATTACCCGTTAAATAGATTCGTTCGATCGCCTGCTCCCCCGCAGCCCCGGCTCCGTTATAATAATTCAAAAGCGTTCGTTACCCGCGGCATTCTCGCGCACCGATGTCCGGCGATGCCACGTGAATTATAGCCGCTCGATTTAACGTCATAATTCTTACATTGTTATGGAAATTTCCTTTAACTCGGCTAATTACCGAAACGTCGACCCGCTCGTTTGCGCGGGCGATACCTACCCTCCGCGGGCCGCGCCGAATGAGTCAGCGAAATATAATGCCAGCGTGCCCCGCGCTCTGCTCCCGTTTATACGCTTGCCGTTGTTCCGAAACAGGTAACGGCAGAAACTTTCCAGAAACGGAAATGAACGCTTCGCGCGTTGCAGTTTGAGACCTCCTCCGCGTCGGAATCGGCACATGGACACTGATGGCTACGCTAAATAATACGAACGAGCAGCGCGAGAAGGCTCGGAGCCAGGGCGCTGCTCCGAAATTTAAAGCATATTCGACGGTGATTCGTTTCTCGCGCGGCGGTTCCCCTCATTTAGCCGCATCTACGCTGCGCATAGAAATGTAAATTGGCTGAATGCGGAACTGGTAGAGCGTACAGTGCGGCTGCGCCTTAAATCAGGACAAAAGGAAACGGTCGCGACGACCGTGGCAATCGTAGCAGTCGTTGCGGGACATTTTCTTCGGCGGTGGTTCTTCGGGAACCTCGTTTCGCATAGCCGACTCAGCCAACCAGAGGGCCAGGTGTTGCCGGTCGGTCGAGTATTTTAAGGCAGGATACCACCTTCGCACTTAAAAGAAATTGAAAATTTTTTTTGTTCTCAAAGTACTCTTTCAAGTGTATAGAATCGAAATTCATTCATTAGAAATGTGACCGGAGCTTTTTTCTTGTGTAAAAACCGGATTGGGACAGATATATAAATCTATATAAAACTTTAAACGCGTTTTTCTCGAGACGATGTTTTCCAAATCGACGTGTCAGATTACTCCTATAATTTTCATCCGATTGTCTTGAAACTTTGCACAATTCTTCCCCGTGGTGTAATCTAACGATGTACGTAGGACTTTTGCTGTGGCGTTGTTATTTTTCTTTTGGTGCGCAATTTTATAAACTTCTTTAAACTTTTTTACCCTAAAAAAATTGACCTTTTTGTTCAAATGGCCGCCATTTTCTTAAAAATCGAAATTTCGTAAAATCCCTACGTACATCATTGAAAAATATTGTTGTTAATAGGAACATTCTTTGGTTTTTTTTCTAAGAGCCACGTACAAAGCGGAATTTGACACGCCGTCTAACGATGTTCCTCCAAAGGAGTGTATTTTGGCGCCACCTACAAGAGATTATTTTTCACTTTTTCAGTTTCAAAAAATGTGTAATTACAGATTAAAGTTACATTAATGAATGACTGAAACCGATTTTGTTTCTGCGCATTCTTTGTATGCAAAAAAAATTCATGAAAAACGCCTCCAAAATCGCAGTCAAAGGTGGTATCCTGTCTTAAACGCGTTTTTCTCGAAACAGTGTTCTCAAAACGGTGGGACCTGTATCTCCAAAAGTTATTATCCGATTCGACTGAACCTTTTTTTATTTTGAAGAATATACTTCTGGCTAGGGGGGGGGGGGACTAGAAAAAATTACAAACAATTGAAAATTTATAATTTTCAAAGGCGTTGAAAGGACGAAAAGTACAGGGAAAAGTGATTTCAAACATCAAGTGTCGTTATTTTCTAAAAAAAAATGTCATTTTTTTAATTTTTTCTAGTTCCCCCCCTAGCCAAAAGTATAATCTTCAAAATAAAATAAGTTTCAGTCGAATCGGATAATAACTTTTGGAGATACAGGTCCCACCGATTTGGATCAATTTTTTTACGCCTTGACTTTAACGACTCCCCAGGGCCGTCTGCAATAATTAATTATAAAACAAAAAATATATTTCTATAACTTAAGACATCCTTAATACAATGCAAAAAGTCCCATTAAATTATATATAGTAGTTTTCCTTTAATTAATTCCTAAAAATCACCTATTTTTTGGGGCTCTAGACCGGAAGGTCCCCTTAAGTGGTGCATTTTCTAGCGGATAGATTATAGGTTGAATTACGTAATTCTTTTTGTGTATGACTTTACAACGTTTATTTATCCGTTATTTTGAATAAAATAGCTTAAGGTGACAGTAATTGGGTAGGTGTCAGTAATTGGGGGTTCTACCCTAGTCTAATATGATTTTTTGTAATAGGTGTACCGATAGATAATTTGTTATTAAGTTAATTTGTTTCAGATAGGATATTTTAACCATCTGAAAAGCAGTTAGGTCAAATAGATTAGACTGTTTCTAGATCTCTACGTACAGCATTAAAAAATATTGTTGCCAATAGGAACATTCTTTGGTTTTTTTTCTAAGAGCCACGTACAAAGCGGAATTTGACACGCCGCACAGTGGTTTAAAGGCGGAAAAAACCTCAAAAAATCATGTCACAATTTCGTATTGTTTTTTTAGGTATGTTTTTTATCGGTTATGTATTGGTCATTTCCTGTCACTTAGCCTCTAAAACCGATTACAAGTGCGGAAAAACTCGCACTAAAGAAGTATGGCCAAAATTTCTACATATCGGTAAGTGGACCTGTTTTTTCCGGAGTAGTTTTATTACTCATTTTTACATAGTGTAGGACAAAAAGAGGCAGAATTGAAACTGTTGTCAGAATATAACAATATCTCAAAGAATATCGAGGTGTTTTAGAAATCAACATTTTTTTCAGGTACCTCCGTCTACCTCCGCAACGACACTTGAAAGGTTTGAAAGTACATATTTTGAGGTACAATTCCCATTAAAAATTTTCACCGTCCATCACCGTCTGTACCGTATGCAAAATGTTTATTGAAGAATTAAAACGATCATTTTACGTACTTTGTTTCGACAAATCTGTCTAAACATTGTACAAATACAAATTCCGTTAATAAAAAACGAATATTGTAAGTTAGAAATAAATTAAAAAATTCAAAAAAAATTCAAAAAAAAATTTAAAAAAAACGCATATTTTAATTCTCTACAACTTTTCTATTGGACAAAATTACATTGAGGCAGAATATGAAACAAAACTAATTAAAAAATATTGAGAAATGCTGAAGTTATGAGTTTTTTCCACTTTCTCCTCTATGCGTCGGACCACTGTGCGCCGTCTAACGATGTTCCTCCAAAGGAGTGTATTTTGGCGCCACCTACAAGAGATTATTTTTCACTTTCTCAGTTTCAAAAAAATGTGTAATTACAGATTAAAGTTACATTAATGAATGACTGAAACCGATTTTGTTTCTGCGCATTCTTTGTATGCAAAAAAAATTCATGAAAAACGCCTCCAAAATCGCAGTCAAAGGTGGTATCCTGCCTTAAAACCGCGCCGCGATCTCGACGATCGAGTGGCACGGCCGTGCGCGCCGGTGGCTCGTTTGAATTTTAGAACGATAGTGGAAACTCGTGTAGCCCGCGCCAGTCGTGAATTTAACTTTCCGGAAGGGATGGCGGGCCGGCGCGGGAGTAGGCGGAATAGGCGGTGGCGCGAATTAATTCACGACCTCCTGACAAACCGTTCACCAGCCCGGTAGCCACCCCTAGCCGTCGGACACCCCGCGCGCCCTGTTCCCAGCGACCTCCGCGGCCCCTTTTCTCCATCGACATCGTTACACCTTCCCGCGCTCGGGACTCGAGCTCTCCGGTTCTCCGATTCGCCGATTCTCCGATCGACGAAAGAGGAGCGGCTGATTGACGAGAGACGACCGAACGCACTGAGAGCAAAGGAATAAAGGTCCTAGGAGAACGCGTCGCTTCCAGCTCTGTCCCAGGCGCTCTGCCGCCCCCTCGCCCATACCTTCTTCCTCGCGGTGTAATCTTTCTCGTTATTTTTATCGCTCGTCTCTCGAACAAAGTCGAAACATCGCGTTACAGGTTGACGTCACGTCGCGACTGGGGATTCGAGCTCGAGTTTTCATGGAAAACTACGTCCTCGGCATCGACTCGGCTGGCGGAGCCCCGTTGCCGGCGAGAGAATGGGGAAGAAAGAGGATCTAGTTGGCGAGGACGACGAGCTCCAGGCTGACAAGGAACATGAACGATGGGGCGACGTTCACGGCAACGAATTTGAAAATAAAGCTTGACATTTTTATTGAAATCCGAGGACGAGGCATCGCGCCACGTCGTGTCGCGACCCTGACACATCGGGCCTTCGCAAATTTACGCACCGATCCTTCAGCGAGCGGAGTCTTCGAACGGTTCAACACCGCCTACGTACGGGCGATGGATTTTTAACGCCAGCGTCGCGCCTTTTAATCGACCTAATCCATTAAGAGATGATTTTCTACTGGGGCCGCGCACGCTCGTTCGTTCGTTTGCCCGTCAAATGCCCGGGAATAATCAGGTTAGGTTAAAAGCGCGGAAATTCAGAGATTCTTGGTAGACGGAATTTTTCGGCAATTTTTTTTTTAGGAATTTCAACGTCGACGCTCGCCGTCGGCGTCAGCCAGGAAATAGCCAAGCGAAATTTCGCCGTCGCTGTGAATTCAAACATCCACGGGAAAATAACAGTTAACGAGGGGGAAGAATGTCGTTGACAAAGGCGCTCGTCAACTTCGTCGCGGAACTTTCGCGGGCCGCCCGGCTCTCTTGTTCCAATCGCCGAACAATATAATATTGCTGTAGACGACGAATTTAAATGTCCGTCTCATTATTCCATTCCTAAAGACGCGTGCATTCGTGCGGACCCCATTCTTAATCCGCAGATACTTCCAAGATAAATGCAAGACGAGGAGATCGGGTGACTTTAAATTAACAGAAGCTTTGGTATCGAAGTACAGTAATTCGTCGTAATAGTCCCGGGGAACGGGGCTGGCGGCGGGACAACAACGCGATGCGGACACCATTCGTAGCCGGCGACAACTTCGTGTCGACTCTTTTGTTCTCTCGCGCGTTCTTAGGATTCCAAGAAATGGTGGGGATAGTGAGCGGGACTATTACGCATGGTAAAAACGGGACAATAACGACGAATTACTGTACCGAAGGATTGTTAATTTCATGTACAGTTAGTAAAAAAAGTATTTGGACAGAGCATCGACTTTGATATTTATTCATATAACTACCATTAAAAAGAATTAAGCGGATCTTAACTATAACAAAACGAAAGCTTAAACATTATACTTTACTTCTGCTATAAGGAAAAAATATAAACCTTAGTTTTACATCCAGAAAATAATAAATCTTTGTCAAGTGTAGTACCGTTAAGGAACTAGTTTCTGATCAGTTTAGAAGGTTTCCCGCTTTAATATTTATTTTTAACCTAATAAAACATTAAACCATAGACTTTTTTATACTAAAAGTTGAATTAATGTTTAAACTTCAAGGAAAAATTTTAAAAAGTTGAAAATAAATATATAATTTAAATACTTATAAGGTATGGAATAATAAGGTGACTAGGAACTAGTTTTTAATCATCTAAAACTAACAATACCAACTGCTTTCACAGACAACACATATATTTTTGAATTATCAATTTTTATGTTAGTAATTATTTCAAACAATTATTTATTGACATAAACTCAAAAGAACGATTTATTTCATGAACTGATAAAAAATTAGTGCCTGAACAAGAACTAGTTCCTTAACGGTATAAAGCGCCAAAAAAAGTATTTGGACAGATGAACAATGCCGTAAGGAACAAAAGACAATCGCTTCTGTTTCACGAAAATTACATTGTAAGCTTCTCGTACTTCAGTGGCAACAATCCACGCGTTCAGTTGTGCAGTTTCACAGTGCTAACTAACAATGAGCCCTAAAACTAAAGAAACTTCTGTGGGCGAGCGAGAAATTATCGTGAAGATGTTTAACGAAGGCAAAACGTACAGAGAAATAGGAAATCTTACAGGCAAATCGCATTCTACCGTCGGCTATATAATAAAAAAATATAAAAGTGAAAATACATTGGAGAATAAGCATCGCATCGGCCGACCAAAGAAAATCAGCGTTAGAGAAGAACGGATAATTCTACGTGAAGTACAAAAAAACAGTCATGTTAGTGCACCTAATTTAGCCACGACGTTAAAAAAAAGCGTCAGGAACGACAGTTACACCACAAACAATCCGAAATGTTTTGAAAAATGCTGGTTTGCATGGGCGTATAGCGAGGAAAAAACCGTTCGTAAGTAAAATAAACAGAATGAAGAGGCTGCAATTCGCAAAGCAGTACGTGAGCAAATCCAAAGAGTTTTGGAATAAAGTTATATTTTCCGATGAGTCGAAATTTAACTTATTTGGTTCGGATGGAAGAAGAATGGTATGGAGGAAGCCAAGAGAAGAAATGAAATCGAGGAATTTAGTCCCTACTGTCAAACACGGAGGCGGGTCTGTTATGGTATGGGGATGCCTGAGTGCAAATGGAGTTGAAAATTTGCACATAATAGATGGCATAATGGATCGTTTTATGTATTTAAATATTTTAAAATCAAATTTGAAAGAAAGTGCAGCAAAACTTGGATTACAAAACGCTTACTTATTCCAACACGATAACGATCCGAAGCACTCATCACGAATTGTCAAGGAATGGATTCTGTATAACACCCTAAAATTCTTACAAACACCCCCCCAGTCACCGGACTTGAACCCCATAGAACACCTCTGGGAAGAACTTAAAAGAAGAGTACGGAAACAGCAAACTACCAATCGTCAAGCATTTATTGCTGAACTAAAGGAAGAATGGCTTAAAATTGAAGCGGAAGTGACAACAAAATTGGTGGAATCAATGCCAAATAGACTAAAAGAAGTCATTAAGGCAGGATACCACCTTTGACTGCGATTTTGGAGGCGTTTTTCATGAATTTTTTTGCATACAAAGAATGCGCAGAAACAAAATCGGTTTCAGTCATTCATTAATGTAACTTTAATCTGTAATTACACATTTTTTGAAACTGAGAAAGTGAAAAATAATCTCTTGTAGGTGGCGCCAGAATACACTCCTTTGGAGGAACATCGTTAGACGGCGTGTCAAATTCCGCTTTGTACGTGGCTCTTAGAAAAAAAACCAAAGAATGTTCCTATTAACAACAATATTTTTCAATGATGTACGTAGGGATTTTACGAAATTTCGATTTTTAAGAAAATGGCGGCCATTTGAACAAAAAGGTCAATTTTTTAGGGTAAAAAAGTTTAAAGAAGTTTATAAAATTACGCAACAAAAAAAAAATAACAACGCCACAGCAAAAGTCCTACGTACATCGTTAGATTACACCACGGGGAAGAATTGTGCAAAGTGTCAAGTCAATCGGATGAAAATTATAGGAGTAATCTGACACGCCGATTTGGAAAACATCGTTTCGAGAAAAACGCGTTTAAAGTTTTATATAGATTTATATATCTGTTCCAATCCGGTTTTTACACAAGAAAAAGGTTCCGGCCACCTTTCTAATGAATGAATTTCGATTCTATACACTTGAAAGAGTCCTTTGAGAACAAAAAAATTTTCAATTTTTTTTAAGTGCGAAGGTGGTATCCTGCCTTAAGGGGAGGTTCTGGTCTAGAGCCCCAAAAAATAGGTGATATTTAGGAATTAATTAAAGGAAAACTACTATATATAATTTAATGGGACTTGTTGCATTGTATTAAGGATGTCTTATGTTATAGAAATATATTTTTTGTTTTATAATTAATCAGTGCAAACAGCCCTGGGGAGTCGTTAAAGTTAAGGCGTCAAAAAATTGATCCAAATCGGTGGGACCTGTATCTCTAAAAGTTATTATCCGATTCGACTGAAACCATTTTTATTTTGAAGATTATTCTTTTTTCTAGGGGGGGAACTAAAAAAAAATTACAAAAATTACATTTTTTTTAGAAAATAACGACACTTCACGTTTGAAATCACTTTTCCCTGTATTTTTCGTCCTTTCAACGCCTTTAAAAATTATAAATTTTCAACTTTTTGTAATTTTTTTTAGTCCCCCCCCTAGCCAGAAGTATATTCTTCAAAATAAAAAAAGTTTCAGTCGTATCGGATAATAACTTTTGAAGATACAGGTCCCACCGTTTTGAAAACACTGTTTCGAGAAAAACGAGTTTGAAGTTTTACGTGAGCGCCGAGTGGCCGGTCGTGACCCATGCATTTGCCGCTACTCAAATGCCTATAACTTCGTGAATTTTACGAATTTCAACAAATCCTTTTAAACACGTTTTCCTAAAAGGTTGAACATTCGAAAAATGAAATAAAAAAAAAATCGACATTTAGACCAGAACCTCCCCTTAAGTGCAAAGGATATCCTACTAGATATTAGTTAAAAATTATTAATTACTTTATGCAGTTTAACTCGTCTGTCCAAATACTTTTTTTGGCGCGTTATACTACACTTGACAAAGATTTATTATTTTCTGGATGTAAAACTAAGGTTTATATTTTTCCCTTATAGCAGAAGTAAAGTATAATGTTTAAGCTTTCATTTTGTTATAGTTAAGATCCGCTGAATTCTTTTTAATGGTAGTTATATGAATAAATATCAAAGTCGATGCTCTGTCCAAATACTTTTATTTACTAACTGTAAGTAGTGCTAAGAGCGGTTAGATGGCAGGAGACGCGAGAGGTCCGAACGGGAAGAAAACAAAAGAAGCCCGTAACGGCGACGGTGGGCGATCGGCGTGGCGTAGTTGATCAGAGACCTCCGAAGCGCGAGCCACGACATTTTAATCTCTATTTTATTGTATTTTTATTCTGTTTCACTATAATAATAAACTTTATTCTTATCTTGCGATTCCGCGAGCTAGCTATATCCAACGAATCCTACAGTACTGGATCGAGCGTTATTCCGAAGCGCAGTTCGTAATATACTTATTGCTAAATTGAGAGCCTTTGAAATCTGCGTGCTTTCAGCGGAGTTGCTGCGTTAAGGTATCGTTCGGGGGAGGACACTATTTATATAGTACCATCCGACGCCGACGGTTTCCCCGGCTGCGAGGAAGTAAAATTTCCGCGCGTCTCGGGGAGTCCTTTTCCGAGTGCCGGTGCTCGTTCCTTTGGAGATTGTCGCGCGGCGGGATAATCCAAGATTGCCGCAGACAGAGAAAAAAAAAAGGATGAAAAGCCGCGAAGAAAGACGGCGAACAAGAAGAGACGGAAGGGGAGTGGGCGAAAAAAGGAGGCTGAGCACGGAGACCGTAGACCGTGCCAGAACGGCGTGGCTTCTGTTGCCGCTCTGTATTACGAGGGTGGTAATTGTTCGGGAATCGATTTATCTCATCGCCGGGGCCGGGGAGACGTCGCCTTAACCAACACAAAACACGCCGGGGACAATGATATTCTTGTCGATAACAATTTACCCATTGTGCATGCACGGCTGAAACGCAGCTGCACTCTTCGCGGACGCGGCCACCCCCATTCTCGTCCGAGGATTAACCGCCCCCCGCGACAATAAGGGAGAAAGCTAGGGGTACGGCTGAACCCGTCTACGACGTCGATCGACACCGTCCTGTAGCGCACCGCCGTGCCTGGAAAAAATATATCTCCTCGCGCTCGTCGATACGAGAGCGCGGGCTCGGGCGCGCGCCCCGGAATTTATTAAAGCGCTTATTTAGTAGCGCATTTGTTCATTCGCCGGCCGCGTTTTCAGTTCCACGGCGGGAACAATAAAAATGCAAATAAAGAATTGTTCGCGCGGCGGGCGACGATTATTATGCGCCGACATGAGCCTCATAAATCGCCCGATGCTCGCGGCGTGTCGATAGGTAATGAAAAAAAATAATGCAGGCGATCGTTGGGAGCTGGAGGGATCCTGCTGATCCCGAGGACGCGCGAATAGCCACCCCGACGCGAATGCGACCGTGCAGTTTCCTGCGTGCATTTGGAATTTAAGCGCGCCTCTGATACGCCGGGTCTGCAGCGCTTCGCTTTCGTTGCCACTCGTAGATAATGTTTCAACCATCGCACGGTTCCACTATCGCGTATCGATCATGGGGACCGCCGCTAGGCGAGAAGAGTAACGACGCTAAGTTGCCGGGGGCCTGGGACACGCTCGCGGAACTGCGCCAGAGCGGACGAAACTCTCGGGAAGAAGGGAAGCGGGTGGGGCAGATTTTGATACGCCCGGCGGGAAGCGGGGAAGATAAATAATCTTGCGCAAAAATGTGGCGATATCGTTCTCGGTAGCCGAGAGCGGAATAATAAGCGAATTTTTTTTCGCGACATGTAATTTCGTTTGCGAATGCCATCTCGGCGCGCGATCTCGCCTGCGGGGGAACGAGCCGGAATCTCGATAACCGCTACCAATCTGCTGGATTCCCGGCTAGGTCAGTGGGTCGTTCGCGCACAACAATCCGACCAGCCGTTCCTCTTTTCCCTGCCGCGCGACATCAATTTATCCCACCCTCGTCACGTCCATTTCTTAACGCGAACGACACTCTCTCGGCCGTGGCATTCGGTTGCGCGGCCGTTATTTCGGTTCCCGAATACCGGCTCGAGTTGACGAATGCGGTGCAAGAGGGTAGCGTTTCGAACGGATGCGAGATGGGGGAAAAGGCGTCGCGGCGGAGGATTAATTGGGAGCACGGCAGACGCGAGGCGTCCATTTAATCCGGATAGATTCTTAAATATTTAAAAAGCTCGGCGGAAGGCGAGCCGCTCACGGGGCTGATCAAAGCCGAAGATCAATGGAGCGAAGGTCTGCGTGTCGATGAGGCAGAGAGCGAGAGGCGAGAGAGAGCGATAGAGAGAGAGAGAGAGAGAGAGTGTGTGTGTGTGAGAGAGAGAGAGAGGAGAGAGAAGAGAGAGAGAGAGGGCGTCTACTCCAATTCCTACTCCGTCGGGTCTTAAAGCTGGGCTGTCCGACCATGCCGAGTCTCTCACCACTTACGATAATGTTTCTGCTCGTCTGACACCACTCGGCTATTACTACTATTGGGGAACCATTCCCTTGAAATTTAACACGCTCCCCAGTTGTCTGACTTAATAGTAGCTTCTACCATGAACGGGCGCCGCGGTATTTCTCTCAATAGGGGCTGGCAATTGACGCCAAGACTTCCATCACGCGAATGCGCCGTGAAACGTATGGTAATGCGAGAGGAATCGAGCGAGCTAATATATTATAACGGCTCGTAGCCGAGTTTAACGTTATATCGCCCGGGTGCCAGCGCGAGCTTGCACGCCATCGCTTCGAAGCCCGTGTCGAGCGGAGCAGCTTCAATTCCAACGATCCCTTCCAACGACTTTTCGTCCCGCTAATCGCGTTTCGCCCCCGTTCGCCACGCACACGCAGCCGCGTTTCGTCGTTCCCTCTAACCGCGCCGAGCTCCGCGGGAACGCGATCCAATGCACCCTGGCGAGGAGAGTTGTCAGGCGCAGGTGTTATCAGCTTGCCGCACGATCTTCCATCAATCCTCAAAATCTTTCGCACGCTCCGTGCCGCCTGATCGACATCGGTCCCGGCGATGAAGCCGTCCGAACGAAACCACCCCCGAACTATCCCGACAAGTGCCATTCGAGGGGGGGGAAGAAGGGAGGGGCGCGTGCATCGCGTGGCGGTTACCCGTATTCGGAGCGTTACTTTAGCGGGAACGATCATTCCAGCCTCGCGTTTCAGGAATCCGTAGAGGAATTCGTAGAGGGTAGCGTCACTCGGTGAGCGTTTCGGGGTGTCCCCGAAGCAGCGATCGCGGCGTAAAATAGTCACGAAGCGTCGCCCCTAACCCTGGGTAATCGTCTTCGTCTCGAGCACGCGAGTAGACTGGGGGAAAAAATGAGAAACTCGGCCTGCCATACAGCACACCTCGTTGCAGCAGTATTGCAGGGACGTTGCTGCAATATTACGTTGTTGCAGGTTGCATTGCAATATTGTAGGAACGTTCCTGCAATATTGTCGTGCATTATTGGAGTGGCAATGATCCTACAATATTGCAGCAATATTGCAATTTCGTTGCCGTGCAATGTTCCGTTGGAAACGATGGTACAATATTGCTGCAATATTGTACGATCGTTGCCGTGCAATGTTCCATTGGCAACGATCCTACAATATTTCTGCAATATTGCGCGCACATCGACGTGCAATGTTCCAGTGGCAACGGTCCTACAATATTTCTGCAATATTGCGCGCACATCGTCGTGCAATATTGTAGTGAAAACTTGTGGATACATTACAACAATATTCTGAAGCAACTATGACTTTGTCAAAATTTTTCGAAATATGTACATGACGTCGAGTGGATTCTACGGCGTGTTTCATTTAACTGGATACGCACCGCTATATTGCCGAAGAGTTGCAGGATCATTGCCACGATTTTGCCGTTTCGTTGCAGCATCATTGCCGGAACGTTGCAGGACTACGTATTCGTAATGTTGCCGCAACTTTGCAGAAATACACACCTGCAATATTGCGAAGGCGGACATAGGACTGAACCTGCAACGTCTCTGCAATGTTATGTTGCAACATTGCCATCTTGCACCGCATCATTGCAGGGACGTTGCTGCAATGTTATGTTGCAACATTGCCATCTTGCACCGCATCATTGCAGAGACGTTGCTGCAATGTTATGGTGCTGTGTGGGCTACCGAGCCTCCTCCTGCTTCCCAGCCTCTCCTCCCGTCGTTCTCTCTGGTTCCCTGGACGATTTGAATAAGCCTCGTGAGCCAGAAGCCCCAGCCAGTTGAAAAGCCGCGCGATGTTTGCCGAATGCCACTTCGTATGCCGGCAGCGCAACGAGGGACGTTCTTCAGCGCCCGAGCATTTTCCATACGTACGCGCCGTGTTTTTACGGGGGAAGCATGTACACCGTCATGACTTGTTTTTTTCGGCGGAATTTCAGGGCGCACCGGGAGCCAAGGTGAACCTTTAAGTGCTCCTCCTTCGGCAGGGGAAACCTGAGTACCTTCGAGCCTCCCTTTCTTCCCTCGCGGAAACGAAATGGACCCGCAGACGGGATAGTTCTCTCGGGGTATTGCCTGGAGCGTTGTCGTAAATTTTTATATATCTGCGCCGTAACGGCATTGCAATGAGATTCTAACAAGTGTATCACTGTTAAGAGCGCCCCGATCGCAACCACTGTTTCTTTTATACCAGCCATTTCATCAGATACGAGGATTTTCTGTTCAATCAGAAGCAGAACGGCGATTCGATAAGCAGTTCTGGTAATAATAAACACGGTTTCGTCGTCGAAAGAATACGCTCGCGCGTCATCCACGGGGTCCTTTTATCTCTCCGAACGCCCCGCGTCTCGCCGCTTCCTTTCCGCTCGATCGTCTCCTTTTTTTCCCTTCTTCGGCCCCTTTCTCCGGCGATGGCTGTTCCATTACTCGCTACCCCGTCCGGAGGTTGCTTGTTAAATTTTTACGGCCAGCAGTTCTTCCGAGGGCGACCCGCGATCAGGAGCCGCCCCCGCGTCATCCTTCATGGTCCAAGGGGATTTATGGGGCCCTGGGTGCGTGCGTCGTCGATACGTTTAATCGTCGGGGCTACACCAATGAAAGCATCTAATTTCAGGGGCTTGGCTACCCCCGACCGAGAACTCTGCTCGCCGCAAACCGAAGGTACCTACGAGGCTCGTTGCTTCGATGTGAAACGAAGAAGAAAGGACACCAGGATGGAGGATGATCGGGGACGCCGAATCGCTGGGCGGAAGGTCGTAAGGCGAGCGAAGAAGGGGTCAACGGACAAAGGGCTGTCCTGTTTGACGAGATATAAGAGGCAAGATGGCCAGGAATTCTCGATGACGGGGAACAAGAGAGTCCCGTTACCTTTCATGTTTCCGTCGGCGCACCTCGCGTCTTTCGGCTGCGAACTTAACGTTGATTGGACGGAATTCCGTGAAAGGACAGATTTCGCCAGGCATTCGGTCGCGTCCCTCGCAGCCTCCCGTCGATCCGTATATTATATTTCTGTGGGACCACCGTTCCCCACTAGCGGGGGCCGATAAGTCAAACCGACGGACATTTTAATTACGCCAAGGCCAGATATTGCAAGGCACACGGAAACGAAGCTAATGCCACCGATCCTCGTTAATTTCTCTCCCTTCTGCCCTTCCCTCTTCTTCCTTGGCTCCACCTGCCCTCTTCTACGGAACGCTGGAACGAAACCGCGCAACTCCTTCTGCGTTTTTATCGGGACCAGAGATTTGAATTATGATCGCCGCGCGGTATATCGTCGGCCGATTAATCTTCGATTATCCCGGCGAATTTGGTCATTAAGGGACGCGCGAGCCAGCCCGAAAGAATCGTAAAATATGATCGGCTTTTCCACCACGGAGGTGGAGGCGCTTGGACAGGTTCTCCGTTTTCCCTGTCACGGGGGAAATGGTAACGTCGACGCGGAAGTAATTAACGTCGGAGGAAGCTCTGTCCGCAGCACCATAGACAATACCATATCGAACGCGCAGGATGCACCGCTCCGGATTCCTGTCTTCCATTCAACCCGCTCCGATTTCCCGCGCTCATAGGCTCCCGCGCTTTCTCTCCCACTCGCGATTACGCGGCCACTCTTTTCCCCCGGCGGAGGCGCCCCGGATCGATCGTCACTCTAATTACGATGGCGTGCGTCCGTTGAAAAGTTAGGCCGACCCCGGCGAGCAACGGGCTCGACCCGCTCCGCGCCTAACTGGCCTAATTCTCGCCCACCAAATGGCTGTCCCTTCTCGGATTCTTCGGTGGCTCGTTAATCGAGTCCGTGTGCCGGTGCCTCGAGCTCTTTATCTGCTCGGGATATCCGGGATCGTGAGAAAAACGAGTTCGCGTTACCTCCGAGTCGACGCGCGCCTCCATAAATCACCACCGCTGGCGGAATCTTCTTTTTCCTCGCCGGCCAACTCCGTTCCTCGGAAACAGAGATAGAGGTCGAGGGAAACAGCTAGAAATTTCTGCTGATCGGACCGATAGCCAGTGTCGGACCGGACCGTGTCACGATCCATCCGAATCTTTCAATTTCGAAAAACGTCAGCTCCGCCCTCCTCTACCCCCTTTTCGGGGCTGGGGCGAGGGACGAGTCCGTGGCGCAACACACATATCTTCGGAGGACCGTTATCCGACGCCATACGTCGTCTGGATAATGCAAAGGGAGGCGAGGGTCGGCAAGAATAATGCGGGCATTTTCCAGAAGTCGTCGGCGAGGGAGAGAGAGAGAGAGAGAGAGAGCGAAATGGATTTTCGCGAGTTTTCCATGGGATATGGGTTATGGGACGGCGAAAGGGATGAGAGGCTGCGGAAGGGTGGCAACGGTTCGGGGATACGAAACGACGGGCGAAAAAGTGGCCGCGATTCGTATAAAGTGATTTTAAGTGAGAGCCAGCTCGCCGTTTCTCCGGGCGAAAGTTCGCCCCGCTGAGATATGGCTGCAAATATTAAAATCTGCTGGCCGGTCGTCAAGGTTTCTAGCCTGGCTGCGCGGAATCAGTGGTTGCCATTCCTCTTCCCCGTACACCGCCTAACGATTTCTGCCCTCGTCCCCGTCCCCTATGGTCCACCCTCCCGCCCCCGCAGCCGCGCACTTTATCTGGACCGAGGCGCGTCTCCAGCCGGAAATGGAAGATTATCTCGGAGGAAAATGATTCGCCGCTCGTGCGAAGCCGACTTCCCTTCGACGCGGCCCTCTCCGCGTCATCGTTCCGATAAACGTTTCAGCCTTTTCCTTTTCATCCCGTTTCACTGTATAGTGCCTATACGAGCTATAGTGACTTAGGTGTGAAGTCACTCAGCGGGGTCTTTCCCGACACCCTGTTGGGTACTGGCCGCTAAACGTGCCTCCTACTACCTCTTGCAGGACTGTATTTAGAGAACACCAGGATAAAACCGGGGCCTTAAGGCGTTAGGGTCCCGGTTTTGTCCTGATCTTAGGGCCCTAGGGCCCCGGTTTTGTCCTGGTCTTAGGGCCTTAGGGCCCCGGTTTTGTCCTGATCTCAGGGCCTCGGGGCCCCGATTTTGTCCTGGTCTTAGGGCCCTAGGGCCCCGGTTTTGTCCTGGTCTTAGGGCCTTAGGGCCCCGGTTTTGTCCTGATCTCAGGGCCTCGGGGCCCCGATTTTGTCCTGGTCTTAGGGCCTTAGGGCCCCGGTTTTATCCTGGTCTTAGGGCCTTATGGCCCTGGTTTTGTCCTGATCTTTGGGCCCTAGGGCCCCGGTTTTGTCCTGGTCTTAGGGCCTTAGGGCCCCGGTTTTGTCCTGATCTCAGGGCCTTGGGGCCCCGATTTTGCCCTGGTCTTAGGGCCTTAGGGCCCCGGTTTTATCCTGGTCTTAGGGCCTTATGGCCCCGGTTTTGTCCTGATCTTAGGACCTTAGGGCCCCGGTTTTGCCCTGGTCTTAGGGCCTTAGGGCCCCGGTTTTGTCCTGGTCTTCTCTAAATACAGTCCTGCAAGAGGTAGTAAGGGGGCACATTTAGCGGCCAGTACCCAGCAGGGTGTCGGGTAAGACCCCGCTGAGTGACACACCTAAGTCACTACAGCTCGTATAGGCACTATACTCCGCCGGCCTTCGGCGACGCTACGGGCCACGCTCCCCGGCGACACGGTGGGCGTGCTGAAAGCCACTGCTAGGAAAGTTGGCGGACACGCGCGACAATGTCGACCCCCAGGCCGGGGAGGACGGGAGGAAGAATGGCCAAGCAGTTTTCCCGGGTAAGAAACTTGTTAGGTCAGACGTATTAGCAGAATTGAAGATATATTGCGTCCCGCTGGAAGTGCTGCAATCGCGAACTGCCGCAGAACGCTCCTCCGATCGTAATATTCCGGCGCGGCGTCGCCGGGGAACGAACTCTAATATTTGGGAGAATTATGGACGTCGTATTTGTTACGACTGGGCCGTGATATTTCCATCCGCGTCTCTGCGCGGCGGGCACTTAACGCTCCCGCGATTGAATGGGGAAATAAACACGTGATTGCAAGAAGGAGGGGAACGTGGAAACCAGGCCCCCTGAACTTCTATGAGGGAGAAGGACTCGAATTGGAAAGTATTTGGACTGCGAGATAAGGGGCCGCATTCGAAGTTGGCTGAGAGCGCAGCTCGGGGCTTCTTACTCGAAGGTATTCGTACTACTTCAGAACGCTTGGCGTTCTAAGCTCTATCTGGAAAGACTTTCTAGTCGACCTACTCGAGACCTTTCAAAGACCTCGTTCGAATTTAATTTCGTGGATTGTACAGCGCGACGGCACGTGGGAGAAGCGGAGGCTGTATCCTGCGATCAGTATTCCCGCAGCGGGCTGAAACCGTCGGGCGTAGAGGCTGGAGCTCGCACAGTCGATTGGCGGATTGAATAGCCGTCTGCGACGTTCTCCGCGAACCAGCAATAATTCTCGGATAAAAGATCGCGATAGGACCTCATATTGAAGTCGTCGACTGTCACCGGCGACGAGGCCTGCCGATTATTGCCAACTCTCGAACAGCCGACAGGAGAGCTCGTGCACGGAGACGGAGGATCAGGGAAGCCGGAGGGCGGGAGGAGGAGCGCGGAGAGTCTCGAGCGGCGGGGGCTGGAGACAGGGCTGGGTGTCTCGTAGACGGTATTCTCGGTGAAATATTCGCCCGGCAGTGGTACGGCGAGGAAAATTTTGTGTACTTATCGAGTTATGTACTCGCTCCACGTCCATCGGATGTATCGAGCCAATTTAGGTGTCTGCAGCCAGATAGCCGCGTGCGGGAGGGGCTGAAACGAGGCCAGAGCCGGGGCGGAACGCGGAGGAGCCGATTTCTACGTCAATATTTGCGAAACATTACGCTACGACGACGCAGCACATATCCGTCAGACTAGCGCGAACGAAACCTCCTCGGCACCGCGAGCCGTTCGCGAGCCTAGCGTTCCATGCGAAACGCCTTTCTTCTCCATGCGTTCTCGGGAAACGAACCGCGAATCTCGCATTATTCTATCGCGAGCAGCGCCACAGTGGGCCAAACGGGCGATCTAGCTGGACAAAAGTCATTTTGGCGACCGTTAGAAAATTTTTTAATTTTTATTCCAAGTTGTTAGAAAAGGTTTGGAGCGACCGAAAACACATCAAAAAATTTATTTAGTAACGCTTAATGGGCCGTGGTACCTCTGCAAAGATGCCCGTTCCGCGGGTATGGTTTGCGAGCTGACATAGCCCCGAATGCAGCACCATGAACAAAACTGTATTTCATAGACGGTTGTTAGAATTTTTTTATATTCTCTCTTGGATATTGTTCCGTAAGGTACCGTAAAATGGAGGAACATTGGCAGGTTTTTGATACATTTTGTTATATAATGTAAAAATTAAAATGTTTACAGTTGCTTTAAGTATCCTATCATAACATTGCATGTTTCGTGATTGTACTACAAGTGTTAAAATGCATAAAATTTTTGTCATTTTCTTCTTTAATACATGTTAAATACCAGCCGGTACGGGGTAACATTGGCACATCATATAAATAGCAGTAACAGGTTAAGTTTTACTACTCTGAAGTCAGTAAAGACTGGTTCAGACACGTCCAGTAGTTTAGTCGATTAGCAAATAATTTAATCATTTTTCGTGTGTGGATATTAAAATTTAGTCGAGTAGCTTAGTAAAACAATCGTAAATTACTAAATTACTCGCTACTCGACTAAATTACTGGACCTGTCGGTTCCAACCTTTAGATACATTTACACTTAAATTTGTTTATTTTATTTTATTTTTTACATCTTAACAAAAAAATCTAATCGTCATCCAGACAGACTGGGCATTCATAAGAAATTGTTTCGGTTCCTCGATTACAAGTTCCGCAGACCCACTGACATTGCACCCAGTCAGGACCTTTACAGGGTAAATGACCCAATTACTGACACCTAACCATTTACTGTCATCTTAAGCTATTTTACTTAAAACAACGAATAAATAAATAAATAGGTTGAATTACATAATTCTGTTTGTGTATGACTTTACAACGTTTATTTATTCGTTATTTTAAGTAAAATAGCTTAAGGTGACAGTAAATGGTTAGGTGTCAGTAATTGGGTCCTTTACCCTATGTTTCCCATTTACATAAACATATTTTGCAGACATTATCGTCTTCCCGGTAGTCTCTGTATAAGTTCTAGGCATTATTGCGATCTAATGTTATTAATAATATAATGTATAACGTAACAAAGTTATCTATTTGACAGGCGATTATTGGATATCTAACCGCGAACGTTGAAACAATTGAATACCTAAAATCTCGATCTCGAATGCGACTTTATATGTTCCTGCGTATAGTTGCCAATGTAGCCCCGGCATGTGCCAATGTTATCCCCTTCTGCCAATGTTCCCCCATTTTACGGTATGTATTTTAAGATGTGATAAGCAAATATTTCGTTACTTTTTTGGCAATATTTTTTCTTCATACCTGAAAGTAACAGAAGAAATGTGCGAACCATGGCAAAGCATTTCAACTTTATCTGGACATACAAAATGATGTCCACGAGTGTCCTCTTTCTTCCTTATCTCATTGTATTCTGTGATTCATCGCCTATAAGACCTGATTATAAACTTTTGCCGATAGGCGCCGATTCGGAAGATATTTCGCTTTTTATGAAGCGCTAGCGTGCTTCGCCGTGCATGGGTTGAACGTTCCAAAACCTCGGAATGGTCTCTGATGGGGCTAAACGGTCCAAATTAGCTCTTTTGTGTATTTTACAATTATAGATATGGTATCCCATGTTTTCAGAAAAGTTATTACTTATTTTTCTTTGGTTTAGAACTCCGAAGCCCTCTATTACCTATTACACATGTATATTATACTCGAACCTCCACTACGTATTGTATTCTTTACGTCTAGCGTCTCTTATAATTGTGTGTTAATCCACATGCTACTCATAACATCAGATCCCTACATAGCACACTTCGGAACAAAATATCCGACTAAAAAGAAGACACTAACATCTGCAATGAAACGTCTTTTAAGAGACCCTCCGGAAGAATGCAGTAATTCGTCAACAGAAGATGAATCGTGTAACAGTTCTGGCAGTGAATAACTCGTTTTATTAATGGTGAACATGCGAATTCTTATTTTACTCTTTTACTTTAATCATTAAAATATGATTTATATTAAAAAAAAAAGGCAAATTTTTATAAAAAAAATGGATTATTATTCATATTTCATGCAAATATAACTATAACAACAGATAGACATAACAAAATCCTTCATTTCGAATTTTGTCCAGCTAGATCGCCCGTTCGGCTCGTTCGCGAACCTTCATAGAGGAGAGAGCCACCGATCGAGCTATTTAAATAGCAGTCGATCGCGATACTTTGTTACTCACTGGACGAATGTCGAGACGCGAAAGAGCGGGAAAGAATGAATTATCCTGGACGCTTGGGCTGTCGAGGGGAACAAAGAAATGGCACGGTGGATTCAAAACAATCATCGATGCCAGCCATTAATCTTCAGGACATTCATTTAACCGCGCCAGGTCTGCCACCCCTCGTTCAATTCCCCACTAATTACATTCGTATTCGAGAGCGGGCCTGGTTGTGGCAGCCAGTTACAGCGGGGAGGCGGCTGCAAGTACGGCCAAACAGGTGGCAATACTCGTTGGGAGTCTCACGGGTCTTCTCGCGGGGAACTAACGTGATTACCAGCCGTTTTTGGCTACCCACGTACGCTTGAAGCAACCGATGCGCTGAATGCCGATCCCATTCTCGTCGATCGCCTCTCTCCTTTCGATCGCGCGAAATATCTCTTATCGACCAGAATGCTCGAGCGGCCCGAGCCTGCGGGGCTAGGCGTGCCTAGCCGAGCGGATCGGGCAGCCCCTAAATTCAGCTGCTGCTCGCCTTCGTCATCTTTCAAAATGAATTCCACGGTTGTAATCGTATTTCACCGGCGCGACCGTTGGCCACAGCTGATCGATCACGAGGGCAGAAAAGGAAGCTTAAAAGTCGCCGTAGATGAAAGCACAACGGCCATTTGCTCTGCTATGATAACATTCAACAATTGATCACAGCCCCCTGTTCCTAGCGGCTGGAAGCGGAGTTTAACGAAGCTTCAAGAAAATAGAAGAGAGCGCGCAGGAATTAGGATCGAAAAGCGATTAGCACGGATCTCGTTTATTTAATCCGGCTGGTTAACGAAGTCCCGCGTCCTGGACCGAGTTCGCTGCTTTACCCGGCATCTAAATTACGCTGGCGCACGGGCTCCTTCGAATTAACAGGGACTTCTTTCGACCAACGTGATTCTACTCGCTCTCTATCGGAGAACCTTTAACGTTCCTCTTGTTATCGGGTACTCGGAGGATCGAGGAAGCTAAAGTAGCTCGCGAGAGACACTCTTCAGCAACGTTCTACCGCGGGCGAATCTACGCGAGGAAGTATCGTCCGGCGAGTGAAGGAGTAACTGAAAACACCCACTTCCCGCCGAGGCGTTAAAACGAAACCATCAAGTAACAGAGGAGCAGGCAATTTCTGGGTTTCAGCGGACACGCGAGCTGTAAGAAGCTGCGCGGGGAATGCCCGGCTCCCTGTTCTCCTATCCGCGCTCTAGGGGCCGCTCGTTTCTGCAGCGTGCACGGCACAGCCCGAGATCTGCGGGGGAAAGTTCTTGAGGAACTAGCGCGGAGGCGGCAATGGCGGTGGCGGCGCGGCGTCTACTTGGAATAATTCGCGTAGTTAGCGGCCAGCAGTTTATCACGCCGCGGGTGACAACCCTTGCTCGTTCGTACGCTCTGTTGGCCCGCGAGCCTGTTGTCGGCACACACATAGTTCAGCAAACCGAAACCAAGATCGCGGGGACGCCAACTAAGCGGCTGGCTAAGGAGCCCCGCAAGACCGATTCCCATTGCGTTCCTGGGCAACTAGCCCAGATATATCGATGCCCCGACGTCCCTTTGTTCCCCGGTTACTCGCCCGTTTCAGCTGGACAAGAAGCATCTGGAAAAGTAGCTTCGAACGCCAAAGACTCTGCTCCCCCCGCGCCAGCAGAGGGAGCATTTAAGAAGCTGCGCCCCTTTGGACGTTCCGAGGGAAGTGCCCTTTAAGAAGCTTAGAAGTTCGCGAAAGCCAGCAATTACATTCGTTTCTCTCGATTCACGGGAAATCCAATTTATCCAACAGTTCTGTATGGTAGGTAATGCAGGAAAGAGCAAGTTTGAATATTAATTTTCTTTTGCTCCGGGAGAAAGAGGACGTTTAACAGAGTCAATCTGCCGCCGTGATTTGCCGGTACACGAAACTGGATAATTATTTGCCCGGCGATAATCGTATTTCCTCCGGGCTTTCCGCTCTCCCTTAAACACGAGATCGTAAAGTACTTTGTAATTTTCCTGCAGCTTTTTCCTGTGTACGCACCAGCTCTCCCGCCTCTAACTCCTTTTCTCTTAATCGTTTCAGCGGAGATAACAGCCAGTGTGTTTCCTAGGATTTAAGGCGCAGCCCTTTCCTTTACTGCGCGCTGCAGTCGTTCTAACGAACGATCGTCGATTACGAATCTCACCTTGGAGTCGTCGTTAAGAAAGCATTACGGCTAACAAGCTATGTAACCCCATTCACATAAAGTCCGGAGTTCATGTTCGAAGTAGAGCTATTGTTTTTGCCCGGGTATCCGGGTACCCGGGTACTCGAGTACCCGGTGAGACCCCGGGTAGAAAAAAAGTACTCGGGTAAGACAGTAGGGGAGGCAATAGGTTAGCATATGTCCAGAAATATCATATGGTCCAGCAGCGGTGGATTTTGTATTTTTGAACGCATGATAGAGATCGAAATGATTAAAGGGGGTAAAGGAGAATGTATGCTGTCAAATCGAAATTCTCAACTATCTCATCACACTTCAGTTACTCGGGTATCTCATGGACACACGGGTAATTTTCGTCTACCCGGGTAGCCGGGTATTGCGCGGGTACCCGGGTACTCGAGTACCCGGTGAGACCCCGGGTAGAAAAAAAGTACTCGGGTACCCGGGTACCCGCGCAATACCCGGCTACCCGGGTAGACGAAAATTACCCGTGTGTCCATGAGATACCCGAGTAACTGAAGTGTGATGAGATAGTTGAGAATTTCGATTTGACAGCATACATTCTCCTTTACCCCCTTTAATCATTTCGATCTCTATCATGCGTTCAAAAATACAAAATCCACCGCTGCTGGACCATATGATATTTCTGGACATATGCTAACCTATTGCCTCCCCTACTGTCTTGATCCTATCTTACACATATTCAATACCTCTATATCGTCTAATACCTTTCCCTCGTCCTGGAAGCACAGTATTGTTGTCCCAATTCCTAAAACAGATACCTCCTCTTCACTCAAAAACTTGCGACCTATCTCGCAAATTCCTTTCCTTTCCAAACTTCTAGAAAGACTCTGTTTCGTACAACTCCAACGTTATTTCTGTGAGAGTAGCCTCCTGCCTGACTTTCAATCGGGTTTTAGAAAGGGTTATAGTACCACTACCGCACTGCTTCACATCTCAGAGTCAGTATTGCGCTCTATTGATACACGTCGACTCACATTTATAGCGTCGCTGGACTTCTCGAAAGCCTTTGATACCATCGATCATGATCTGCTGGTGGCCAAACTACATTATGCAGGACTATCTCCGGATGCTGTACAGTGGATGTCCTCCTATCTTTCCGAACGTACACAGCAGGTCATGATTAACAGGCGGGGGCCGCAGTTCTCAAATGTACGCGCGGTCAAAAAAGGCGTACCTCAGGGATCTATAATGGGACCGTTACTTTTCATTGTGCATGTGGCGGATTTTAGTCGAGTGTGCGATTATTCGTCAGCGTATATGTATGCCGACGATATGCAAATAATTTATAGTTTCTATCCAGATAAGGTCTCCTGTGCCATTAACGAATTAGAATCAGAGTTAGCGAAAATCCAGAACTGGTCCTCCTCACATGGATTAACTCTAAATCACTCTAAGACGTCGCTCTTAATAGTCGGCTCGGGTCCTCTTTTGGACAAACTTCCTCCTGTTCGTGTTTCTTTTGACTCGTCTTTTATCTCTCCTACCAATACAATGAAAAACCTTGGCCTCATTCTTGATCCTACCTGGAGCTTCGAGCAGCATGCTATAAAAGCTTGCAATATTGCATACTCTCAACTACGTGTACTGTTCCCTTCCCGACACTACCTTTCTTCCTCACAGAAACTTCTCATCACTCAGTCACTTGTGATTTCTTTATTTGATTATTGCTCAGCTGTTTACGGACCATGTCTTACAAATCGAATCGAACAATGTATTCAACGTGTTCAGAACTCTTGCCTCCGTTACTCATTTTGTGTCCGCAAATTTGATCATACAGTAGCGGACAAAATAGTTGCCACTTTCCAGATTTCTTTATTTTTATTATTTTTAACAACCACTTAAAACTGTAGTATATGTTTAATATACATGTTCTGAAACAGAATTAAAAGCTGCGTAAAACTTAGTTAAAGTTGTATTTATGAATTAACAGACCAAAATTTTATATAACATTATACAGAAGCTATACATTTTTATGACCGACAAAAAAGTTACCACATTTGAAAAGTAATAAAAATTCTAATATTTTGTCGGGGCACCTCTTGCTTTTAGGACGGCCTCACATATTTTTGGCCTCGAATGTATCAAGTTTTCAATAAGGGCAATAGGAAGGTCATTCCAAGCTTTCTCGACAGCCGCAAATAACTCATCAGGTTTTTTAAACTTCTGCCCATTGAGCTTACGCTTAATCGCACCCCACAAATTTTCAATGGGGTTTAGATCTGGCCATTGCGCTGGCCTTCATTACCCTTATTTTATTCTTGGAAAACCACTTTTTGACGGACTTTGCAGTGTGTTTTGGATCATTATCCTGTTGGAATATCCATCCAGCAGGCATGACCCGGCGAGCATGTGGCTTCATCACATTTTTCATAATATTACAATATTGATACTGATCAATTATACCGTTTATTCGGTGAATAGGACCTAATCTCGAAAGACTAAATGCCCCCCGCACCATTATACAACCTCCTCCATGCTTAACCGTACCAATGGTATAACGAAGACTAAACCTTTCATTAATCGGACGCCGTACAAATCTAATTCCATCGCTGTGTATTAAATTAAATTTTGACTCATCGCTAAATAAGACCTTTGCCCAGTCAGCAGCGGACCATGCAAGATGTTCATGCGCAAAATTCATCCTTTTTTGCACGTTTTTGTTTGATAAAAATGGCTTCTTAGCAGCAATCCGGCCATTTAGTCCCTTCTCCGCTAGTCTCCGTTGAACCGTTCGGACACTAATTTCAACATTTTCAACTAACACTTTATCACGGATTTCTGGGGCTGTTAGCTTTGGGTTCTCTATAGATTTTCGAACTAGGAGTCGGTCCGTTCTAAAAATATTTATCGAATTTAATGAAATTTTGTTACCAAATCAAGACAAAAATTTGTAATATTAACCTTTCATTAGTTTTTCTTGGTCGCCCTCGATTCTCCACAACCAACGGATTCTTTTCACGACAATAAATGCGACGAATTGTGCTTTTATCCATCTTCATATGCTCAGCAATTTGTTGAAAAGTATAGCATTCGTCATCACGTAACCGAACTATTAAACTTCGCAATTGGGGATCAGTTTTCTTTCCACGAGGCATTTTTAATCGATTTTAACCTCTTAAGCGTCTACTCCAAACAAAAGAACGCAAAAAAGGAGCGTAAACCAGAAAAACGAAAGACAAATACGCGGGAATTTGAAAGTGGTAACTTTTTGTCGGTCGTAAAAATGTATAGCTTCTGTTTAATCTTACATAACATTTTTATTTGTTAGTTAAATAAATTCGACTTTAACTGGGTTTTATGCAGCGTATAATTATCTATCAGAAAATGTATATTAAACACATACTACAGCTTTAAGTTGCTGTTAAAAATAATAAAAATAAAAAATCAGGAAAGTGGTAACTTTTTTGTCCGCTACTGTATAACTCCACTATTTCAGCGGTCTGGTTGGCTAAATACGAGGCAGAGATGGATATTACAAATTTGTTGTCTTACGTTCAAATTACTGTCCTCTCACTCTCCGCCCTATCTTTATTCTATAATTCGCACAAACTCTTCCTATCATTCCAGCAATGCTCCCAATACACGATCCCAGTCGCTCCTTTCCGTTCCCCCACATCACACGTCGAAGTTCCGCGCTTCATTTTCCTATCTTTCTTCTCGCTACTACAACTCCCTTCCTCTCGAGATTCGCTCGCTTCCTACTATTTCCTCGTTCAAGCGCGCCGCTGCTTCCTATATTCGCACAAACCACGTGTAAGTCTAATTCTAATGGCAATTAACCCTTAATAATCTTTAATGATCCTTAATGATCTTTAATTTCTCTTCCTTTGTATTTCGTATTATATTCTTATTATCTTATTTCTTATTATTTTATCATGTTGTTTGTTTATATATATTGTTGTATTTCTTTGTTGTTTGTATTTAAGCTCAGGCATAGTAACAGCACTAGCTGCGCCTCGCCTTTTACTCCAGTAATAAAGACGTTTAATAATAATAATAATAATATTCCGTTCATTACTGAGGTTAGCCGAAAATGATCGAAAGTCGAAAAACGATCGGCTGTCAAATCGAAATTCTCAACTATCTCATCACACTTCAGTTACTCGGGTATCTCATGGACACACGGGTAATTTTTGTCTACCCGGGTACCCGGGTAGTCGGGTATCCTACGGGTACCCGGGTACCCGGGTAATTTTTTTTCTACCCGGGGTCTCACCGGGTACCCGAGTACCCGGGCGGGCGGGTAGTAAGAGCTCTAGTTCGAAGCATGGATGTCGGAGGTATTGGTCGATGGCTAGTCGTCGCAGGGGCCATCTTCCCAATTTCGCCGTGGGAGATGCTGGCGAGCGGGCAACCACAGGGGCTCCCGAAAATCGTGGTGCGCGCGAGCCGGCATTCCGGATTTATGTCGGTCATAAATTCATGCGACTTCGCGGACCGTTTTTCCGATCTCGGACCCCGTTTCGCCAGCCTCGCGCGCCAGCCCCTTTTTAACCCTCCACCCCCCGCCCCCGGCCCATCCCCTTCAAGCTTTCACACCTTTTACTCTTGTCACATTCCGCGCGAGCTCTCCCATCTTGCCGCATTTTCATTTCGTCGGCTATTTTCGCGGCCCGCGCGACCGCTATCGCGTTGGCGTCGCGTAGGCGGCCGCGGCACCACCGACGACCACGACGACTAGAATTTCGAGCATCGATCCCTCGCTCGGCTCTCCAACCCTTTGTGATCGTGAAAGCCAGAGAGCATTCCCGCTCTCTGTTTCTCTCCTCTCTCTTTCATTTGGTTCTACCCCCAACCCCCGACCCCGCCGCGCCGCAACCCCTCGTAGAATCCGCGCGGCGTTCTTTCTCTCGCGGGAAAGAAAGCGGACGCGCGTATAATCGTCGGTTTAATTCGATTTGCGAGTGGCCTCGGCCGCTGGAGCATTAGCAATTCCGCGGCAATAGGGGAGGGGCCGGATTATCGAAAGCGTAGAGAAAAGCGAAGTGAACAGGGGGCCGGAGAGGAAGAGAAGTACGCGCGATTCAATTTATACGGTTCGCAAGAGGACAGCGCGCCCGCTCGCGCGCGCTCGGGGGTTAATTATCCTTGCCACAGAGAGGCTCGATTATGTACAGCTATCCGGTGGCCAATAGCGGGCGGCCAACATTTTTCCTCGCTCCTGCTCTCTGTCCTTCTCGCCCCCTTTTTTTCCTCCCTACCGTTGCGCTCCTCCCTTACTATTTTTGCCCATTAGTCGGCGCGTAGAACATAACCCTACACTTGCGCCGGCTGGGAAAAGGGTTGCCGACCCCGGGACAAACCCTCCCCCGCCCCTCCCGTTCCCGTACGTGTGTGCAGAGAGGCGTGTGCGCCCGAGTAAAAGCCCGGAAAAAATTGCTGCTCAACGCTTTTCAAGAGAAATTGCTGCTTGTTGGAATAAAGAAGAGTTATTTAACGAGACGCACGGCCGGCCCTTGTATTCTTTCGATTCCTCCGCGCCACCGATATTCGCCGCGACTTTATATCGGCGTTTCGAAGTCCCTTCGAGTGTGTAACATTTTCAATGGAAGCGGTGCGGCAAATCAGAAATTTGGTTAATCGCATCGACCGGGAGGAGATATCGATTCGAGGAGAAACGTCGGGGCGATTTTCCGCGGAGCGAACGCGAACAGAGATTTCCCAGAGAGGACGCTAATGCAACCGGAAGGTGGCGCGGTGAAATATAGTCGGGAGGAATAAAAGGAGAGGGATAGGTAGCGGAGTAAGAGTAGCGGAATGCCGAGGCCGAAGGTAGAGGCGGAAAACGAAGATTGAACGCGACGCGAGAAGCCAGAAGAAGAAGAAGAAGAAGAAGAAGCAGAAAAAGAAGGGTAAAGAAGAGCAAGGGAGACGGGGGTTAATTAAGGGAAAACTTAACGACTGGGTTTGTCCAGCCCCGTCCATTTCTATGCGTAGTTCCCTCGCTTCTCCCTTCCGTCCACCGACTTCGACTCGAGTTAACGCCCAAAGTTCCGCGCGGATTTTTGAAATTCTAATTCGACCGTCTAATCTGCTCGAGTCTCCCCTATCTCCCGGCCCCTCTCTCGCCCCAGTAGCTGGCGCGGGTGCGACGAGAGCTCGTTTCGGACATGAATACGCGAGACGGATTCTAGTGGCAACGGCAGAGGGTACGGCGAATGGAGAGAGCGCGGAAGCGTTGGTGCGTTCACGAGGAAGCCAATGGAGAAAGCCCACCCTCCCCGCCGCACCCTCTTAGACAGACAGGCTGATATTGTCTGCCGCGTCACACAGGCTACCTCGAAACATTCATAATCGCTCCGCGATGCATCTCGCCGAAGAATAAAACGGTTTTCCGTGTAAGTAGTGTTTTTGAATGAGAAAGAGAACGGCCCGTCTCCCGTAGGGGAGACCGGGGCTGGTTGGCCCCAGGGGTAGGTTGACTAATTGTTAATAACTTGTCACTAACGCGTGCTTTACTGCGGAGCGATTTTCTGTAGATACAAGTCACTTCTACTATGTCATTCATTTGTTTCCGACACCACCGTTACACGTTGTTTGGCAGTTACCAGCGTTTATCGAAAAATTGGCTAGGGTGGATGTCCCAATTACTGCCAGTGTCCCAATTACTGCCATTTTATTTATTTTATGTAATAAAAACGTAACATATGAAACAAAATGTACAAAAAAATGTTATTATGAAACGGAGATTCTGATTTACATAAAAATAAAACAAATATATGTACTCATATGTACCTAGTGCTTAAAAAATAATATTGAAAAATGAAAGTGCCATTTGAGCGTCAAAAACGCGACGACGTTAGTAGGAAGTAATGGCGAAATCGTACTAAAGAAAGGGTCGCAATTTTACTATTCAACCTCTATCTATTGCATAAAATGAATTATTCCGGTCTAGAAGAATTACTTTAATGATGTAACGAATAAAATACATAATATTTATTGTTAAGTTATAATAATTAACGGTGACATCATTAGGGACAAAATTTTTGGGCTTGTCCCTATTACTGTTGGCAGTATTCGGGACAAAAAAACGTGAAGTACGCATAACTGTCATCTGTCAAAGTTCAAATTCTCAACCTCAAAATCACGTGTAGCGTGTGATGCTGTGATATTAAATTATAGATATATATTAAATGTACACATATATTAAATTATAATATGATATAAGACATATAAGGTACGTATATGTGTTAAATTATTTAAAATTTAGTAGGTTTGTCATATTTAAAATTTTTTTTAATTTTAATATCGACCGTATTGACTAAATGGAGTCATCTTCCAACCGACTCAAGTGTCGGTCGTTACTATTTGAACGCGCCGACTAATAAATTTAATAGTTCACGCAATATTCTTATACATACATCTTTCCTTGATAAAGGTCCGAATCTGGACTGAAACGTCGGAAACTCTTTAATTCATGGACGAGTGAATAGTTGCAAAACGACTTTTTAAATTTGTATTAAGTGACCGAACCTTGCGCCGAAATCATATTAATTTTGTCATATTTAGTTATAACTATAGTTATGTGGTCACAGTTATTAGGACCGACAGTAATTGGGTGGCAGTCATACGGACAAGACGATTTTTGAGGTGACAGTTATAGGTACACTAGGATCGCTCGCGAATTTTAATTAATTATTAATAAATTCTTCATATTTAATTCATAAAACTATTTTTTTTTTAATTAAAGAGATGTTAAATAATATTATGTTTCAATCGGAGACGATTTTTAGGTTAAACAACACGTGAAATGATTAAATGAAGTTCAGTTATAATCTTAAGGTGGCAGTAATTGGGACATCTACCCTATGTAAGTAAATATGTTTTCTTAAAGATTTTATGTTTCCACGCTCTATATAGTTACAGTAGAATTAATGCGAAGGGACTATTTTAAAGTTTGTTCATTAAACGACCTACTGAGACTGCGTTTTTGATTTTACATAAATAATTAAAGATTATATAGAGTATTGAAGTCAAAATGATCGTTCGGGGTTACATGACTAACAAGGGAACACCGCGAACCCGGACTCACCGATTGGAACGCAACTTTGTGGGTTTTTAGAGTGACTCAAAACAAGAACAACGGTGTGTTTCAATTGGGCCCTATCGCCCTTTAAGGGTGCGAAAACTAACCTCAAAGTCAAATTGGCACTTCCACTTTTTCGCGTATAACTCTCAAAGTACAACAGACAGAAGAAAATGTTTCCAACAAAAGTTTAATGGTACAATAAGCGCTGAAAACTTGCGTTAACAAAATTTTGAAAAGAGTTTAAAAATAAAAATATCTAATGAAAAAAAACTTTTTCAAATATTTTGTTAACGGAAGTTTGTAGCGACTATTACACCATTAAACTTTTGTTCGAAACATTTTCTTCTGTCTGTTGTACTTTGAGAGTTATACGCGAAAAAGTGGAAGTGCCAATTTGACTTTGAGGTTAGTTTCCACCCCATTAAAGGGCGATAGGGCCCAAATGAAGCACACCGTTGTTCTTGTTTTGAGTCACTCTAAGAACCCACAAAGTTGCGTTCCAATCGGTGAGTCCGGGTTCGCGGTGTTCCCTTGTAAGCTGGTCAACCAACCCCAGTGATGGTTTAAATTGTTATTTATTATTAAAAAGTAATAAATATTTTATAATGAAACAACTCTCGTGACATTGTGCTATTTTATTACCATTCAGATAAGTTGCTAACAACATTTTCTTCACTGATTGCACCTATAGTGAACCTACCCCATACTGTTAGTCTACCAACCCCGACCACGGGGCTGGTTGACCAGCATGTAAGGTGTTAGAAAACCATTAAAATGCCTTAATTGTTGTCACATTTAGTCAACTTTAATAATTTAATCAGATAGCCAAATGTATGCCCTATCAAATATACTAACCGGTTTAATGATATTTCGTCCACATAATTTATTAAAAATCAAAAACTGAAAAACTGCCCTACCAGCCCCGGTCTCCCCTACACTTTGCATGTGATTAAAACCGCGGCACGAGGATGATCTTTCGAGCAACAGCCTTCTCTGTTGCCGAGGCGTTCCTCGATAGACGATGGAAACGGCCTGCACTTCGCGCGCGCAGCCAACGGCTGGCTATAGAAACAGAACTAATTGCGCTGTATTTAATTAAGCCGCGGATTATTTCCTTAACGAGGACAGATCTCCATTCTTCCTTCCCAGCTGTTCAGTGGGAGGCTTCGCTCGCGCCTTTTACAATTTTCCAGCTCTACTCGGCGCGAGGCAAGGGGAATTCTTGACAACCTCTGGTCTCGCTGTCGCTCTCCCTACCTCTCTGTGGCTTCTATCGCCACCACAGCTATCACCACCAGCATCGCCACGCGCACCCTTCTGTCGTGCAAAAACACCCGACCGTAGACGCGCGCCGAAGGGGAACTTCCGGCACGCATGACGCTGGATTCCGCGTCCCCCGCTTCTTCGCCGGAGGGGGTTGAAGAAAATACGCACGTACGCGTGCGACCGTTTGTCTCTCCTTCGAGGAAGCGGATCGCTCGCGAAGGGAGCCCGGCTTTCGCGCCAACCACTCTCGCCCATTCCTCACCCCTATTCTACCCTGCCACCCTCCTTTGATTTACCGATAATATTTACGCGTCGATGATCGCCGAGGACGCGCGATCCGCCTCCATTTAATTTCTACCCGCGCGCTGCCCCCGGCGAAAGGGTAAAGTCGAGGCGCCGAGTAGTTTAAGCGAGGGCGAGTGGAACAGCGCCTCTTGAAAGATGCACGCGCTTCGTATGCTCTATCCAGTCTCCATCCCCCGGCCGACGCGCACAGCAACGCGAGTTTACGTTCCTTTGAACCCTTTGCGACGCAAACATTGTTTTCCGTAACGTCCACAGGAAACGAGTTCACGCGCGATCAAATCGAACGGAATTCTGACGCGCTGCCTGCGCACAGGTCACTGAATTACGCGTAATGCGAATCAGGCTTCTACGGCGCTCTAGCTAACATCCGTGGAGGAAGGAGACACTTGTTTCATAACAGCGACCGATACGATTGGTCGTTACGTTCGTCGGGCACCCGCGCGCGAAATTACGCGCTAACGAATCCAGCAGAGTCGCGCGTATTTATCTTCGCGTGGTTTACAGCGCGGAATAAAAAGGGAGGCAGGCACGGCGACGCGGGCCGCGCGGCAATCGGGAAACTAATATCGCCCGTCATTCACGTGCCGGGAATCTGTTTCGACCCATTCATTAAACCCTCGTGAAGCCGGCGATCCCTCGATTCTCTCGCTTCGAGCGTTACGATTTCCAAGCTAGGGCGCGTCCAAGGTGTCGCCTCGGTTTCACGCCCCCGCGACCAAACGGGCGACGAAATAACGCGGCTCTCTCTGCGAAAGGTGAAACGTCGAGGTTCTGCCCGCGACGCGAGGCACTCCTTTCGTTGCGCGGAGAATAACCCCGCGGGTCAGAGGGAAAACTCGATCCAGTGCGGCAACCGAGTTTCCGCCTTTCCTCTCGTCCGGGAAAGGATCGGACCCGGAGAGTACGACGGATACGCGGCGCGTATCGGCGGCGAGTATCATCGGCAATAGGGTCGAGCACGATATGAAAGAAAGGGAAATGACCGATAAAAAGGTGGGTCCGGGGGGGGGCTGGCTTGGGAGCGGCGGAAGGACGCCGGTTACGAGGGAAAATCCAGTGGACGGACGCAATCTAGGAACTCTTGGGAACCAATCTCCTCTGATGAAAATACCTCCTTCAAAGCGGACGGTTTTGCAGCCGGGCCAATTTCTTTCGTGACTCTTTTTTGGAATGTCGCGTGCAAGCAGGAGCCGCGCGCCCGTTTAGCTGCGGCTTCGGTAGATTCTTCATCGACTACACTCTACGATCTACACGGTGCGTCGTATCTGCGAGTGGAGTAATCGTTTCGCGCTGAGAGCCTAAAGACCGCGGCACCGCCACGGATATCGCGGCCCATTCGTTCCCCGATGGCTTGTTAGGGTAAACAGGCCAGTAGATGGACAGTTTAGCTGATTCCGAAGTTTACAACAAGGTGTTTCTTAAGAAATATCTGTTGTATTAAAAAAAATTAAAAGCTCTGCACGTAAAAATGTACAAATTTAAAGAAAAAAATAACTGCAAGTAAAAAAATTAATGTATTTAAGGATAAAATGATGAAAATTCTACTCATAGCCCGTGTCACAAGTAGATGGACGATAGGGCTAGCAGATGGACAGTTCAGAACCAATAGATGGACGGGTGTCTGGCTAGACGAGTAAAAGACTTATTAGCTATAGTAGGTACCTAGATTAAGTTATTTTTTGTTAAAATATAGTTTATTTCATCAAAACTAAAAACGTATGGATTGCCAGAAACCGGTGCAACAGCCCATACAGCACACCTCGTTGCAGCAGTATTGCAGGGACGTTGCTGCAATATTACGTTGTTGCAGGTTGCATTGCAATATTGTAGGAACGTTCCTGCAATATTGTCGTGCATTATTAGAGTGGCAATGATCCTACAATATTGCAGCAATATTGCAATTTCGTTGCCGTGCAATGTTCCGTTGGCAACGATGGTACAATATTGCTGCAATATTGTACGATCGTTGCCGTGCAATGTTCCATTGGCAATGATCCTGCAATATTGCGCGCACATCGTCGTGCAATACTGTAGTGAAAACTTGTGGAAACATTACAACAATATTCTGAAGCAACTATGACTTTGTCAAAATTTTTCAAAATATGTACATGACGTCGAGTGGATTCTACGGCGTGTTTCATTTAACTGGATACGCACCGCAATATTGCCGAAGAATTGCAGGATCATTGCCACAATTTTGCCGTTTCGTTGCAGAATCATTGCCGGAACGTTGCAGGACTACATATTCGTAATGTTGCCGCAACTTTGCAAAAATACACACCTGCAATATTGCGAAGGCGGACATAGGACTGAACCTGCAACGTCTCTGCAATGTTATGTTGCAACATTGCCATCTTGCACCGCATCATTGCAGAGACGTGGCTGCAATGTTATGGTGCTGTGTGGGAGGTTATGGGCCCAGGCCGCAAATAAAGTGAGGTTATGTCTAGCCTAAAATGGTCAGACGTCCCGGATCGTGTGGGACTGTCCCGAATTTGAATTGTTTGTCCCGCATTGAAAACTGTCTCGGAAAGTGTCCCGGATTGGATATGTAACCTTTTTAACATTTTCTTAGTGGCACAAAGTAAAAATATATATCCACTAGTTCCTTTTCTAATATCATCCAAGGCTCTATTTAGATCATTACATGTATATTGATGTACGGTATATTTTTTTAATGATTGCCATCTAAATAAAAAAAGAAAAATAAGATACCTACAAGTAAATGTGTAAACTGTTTGTTTATTAAAAAAAAACGGCTTCAAAAGGTTTAATTCCGTTCTGTCCATCTGCTGCGACAAGGTTAGAAAATCCATATCAGTACATGGACAGTCATTTTTATAACTTCTATCGGTTTATTTTTCTTTGTTCACGCGTTTATATATAAATTGTTAATATTAGAATGCAATCATCTATTGCATACCTCTTTACTAATACATCCAAATACGTTTTTTATTAACTTTAAGGGACGCGATGCTGAGCAATAGCTAATAATAAAAGAGTGACTCGCGCATGGTGGCGTAAAATCATACATTGGGAAACCAAGAATTTCGATACGCCAACTAGTGACAAAAAATTGAACTACTCAGAGTAGGCTGAAATCCGTCGAAGTCCATATGATTATCAGTGTTTATATAGACATGTTGTGAAAAACAAGTGTTTTAAAATTTTTTGGAACACTAAGTTTTTACTTATTCGATTAATAAATACTTATTCGGAATGTTTGGTGGGATCCAGCCTACTTTCAATAGTTTGCCAACTTACCACCGCAGCGCTGAAATCTAAGCCACGCCTCCACTTGGTTTCCCAATACAAATACATTTTTCGCATACAAAATTTTTTTTTCGATAAATATGTTAATGTTTTGTAAAACAACAAACGTTTTTTCTACAAAATAAAAAAACAATAATATAGATTAAAACTCTAGTTCTTTCAATATTAACGATTAACCAACGATTCGTCCATCTACTGGGCCCGTCCATCTACTGGCCTGCTTACCCTACCTCCAACCTTTTTGTTTTTTTTGCGACAGGGCTGTCGCAGATGCGGCGAAGACGCGAGAGAGCTGAACAGATAAAGATCGAGCAATTCCACGTTAGCTGGAAGGTCTTCACGGAACCTGGCACAGGCGACATTTACGCCGTTCTCACCCTTCGCTTGCCTTTTCCTGCCTCTTTCGATACTCCGTCCCCTTTGCAGTCGTTAGCCTTTCCTCCTTTCCTTGGCGCTTTCCTCTCGCCCTTTCGCCCTCGCTTCCTAACCTCCAACCGATGGGTTAGGAACGGAAGACGGTGCGGGATTGCCGCGGGAAGATGGATTCCGGTATCGAAGGATCGGGGCCAGGATTTTCCAGGTTATATTCCTGCCGCGAGCTATACGGGATATCCCGAGATTCGAACGTACTCCACCGCCGACTGCTTTGAAGAGCACCCATGAAAGTTACACCTTCTCCTGCCCCGTCGACTTTATGATCGACTACCACTGCTGGCTGCCGGCTCCTTCTCTCCTGCCGCCACTCAATTTATTTCGATAACTATTTACTCCCTAGCCCCCTTCGATTAACAGCGAGATAGAAACCCTTCCGTATAGAATGTAATTACATCCTCCACACGATACTCCCACGTCCAATGCTCTTTACTGTAGGCGCTTGGCGCTCGGAAGACGGCCTATGGTGCGAGAGTGGCCCATAGGTGGCGTCTCTTAAAGTAGGAGTTCGGGACTAAGAGATCGGGGGGAAGCCCCGCAGTGGCGGAATCGGTAAGGCGGCTGGCTAGCACGCGGATGGCCCGGGTTCGAGTCCCGGCGGAGTGGCTTTCCTTTTTCCGGCTCCTACAGTTCAGAAGTGGGATCGACAGCGCTCCGGCGTTTGATATTGTATTGTTTGAGGTTGCCTCCTCGTGCTGACGTGCCGGCTCCGTATCGTTTAGGAATTTTGAGGAACGCGGCCGGGGACGGCCGCAATTGTCAGAATGGCCGAGCTGTAGAGGCGGCTTGGCGCTCGGAAGGACGGCCTATGGTGCGAGAGTGGCCCATAGGTGGCGTCTCTTAAAGTAGGAGTTCGGGACTAAGAGATCGGGGGGAAGCCGCAGTGGCGGAATCGGTAAGGCGGCTGGCCAGCACGCGGATGGCCCGGGTTCGAGTCCCGGCGAGTGCCTTTCCTTTTTCCGGCTCCTACATTACTTATTTAGTTATCGCGCTCGTCACGATGCGACAGCGTTCTATTCTCTCGCGCAGCTTCCTCCATACAAGCTTAATCCGTCGAAACACGCGTTCGACCAGTAAAAGGCGAGACGTTTTCAACGACTAAACGAGCACGGAGGAGTTTCGGTAGCTGGAGGATAGGAGCGCTTGGAGGATCTGCTCCTCGCGGAGTCTTTAACTCGCGCTCACGTTCCCAGGATTAAGCGAAAAAGCGTAAACAGCAGCGAGCGCCAATAGAATATCCACGTGGCGGAGAGCAAGGGGCAAGGACGGGGCAGGGTCTGCGCGTCTTCGATTGGCTCATGCATTTTTCAACAGTCGCCATTTGTTTGATCAGACTTAGGGCCCGCTGAGAACTGCACTTTTCGCTCGACGTCGCCGTCGCCGGGAGTGACGGCAGGGCGACGACGCGGCGGGTCTGGCAAGTTGAGCGTGTGTTTGCGCGCGTATCATGGAAATGCGAGAATGGCTGGAGGAGCAGAAGGACGGTAACGCGTTAGATGCAAGCTTGCGCCCGTTCCACCATCGACCTTCTACCTCGGGAAACTATCTATCCTACGTTTACTCTTGCTCGGAACCGAAGAAACACGCTTACCTCGCCACGCGAACGTCTACTAAATCGATTTTTTCCCCCGCGCATAGCCGCCTCATCTCTGCCACCGAACAGGCTAATACGCCGCGCCGTTCGAGGGCCCTTTTCGCCGAGCCGCTAAATTTGTTTGACACCAGAAATTAGGCGCCAGCCTTTTCAGACGCTCATAAAAGCGCCGCTTTGATCTTGATTAAACTCTTTCGCCGCTCGCCACTTGTTTTCTTCTCCGTCGCAGAGAACGATCGCGCACCGCGAGAACGCTTGTTAGGCACGACTCCCAGAGCTGGACCTCGACTGGATACAAAACGCTCTATCGCGCGACGAGTAGGGGAGACCGGGGCTGGTTGGCCCCAGGGGTGGGTTGACTAATTGTTAATAACTTTTCACTAACGTGTGCTCTACTGCGGAGCGATTTTCTGTAGAAACAAGTCACTTCTACTATGTCATTCATTTGTTTCCGACACCACCATTACACGTTGTTTGGCAGTTACCAGCTTTTATCGAAAAATTGGATATGTAAGTAAATATGTTTTCTTAAAGATTTTATGTTTCCACGCTCTATATAGTTACAGTAAAATTAATGCGAACGGACTATTTTAAAGTTTGTTTATTAAACGACCTACTGCGTTTTTGATTTTACATAAATAATTAAAGGTTGTATAGAGTATTGAAGTCAAAATGATCGTTCGGGGCTGGTTGACTAATAACGTTCGGGGTTACATGACTAAGCTGGTCAACCAACCCCAGTGATATTAATTTATTACGAACTTTTCGTTACTAAAGGTTAGTTAATAACTTATTTTACAGAACAATGAGGACATATCAAAGAAAGTCAAATAGAGGTTCAACTTCAAATGAACTTATAGAACAAGCATGTCGTGAAGTAATTCTTGAAAAGAAAAGCATTCATGCAGCTGCTGTGGAACATAATATACCGTATAAAACACTATATAGATATGTAACTAAAATGCAAAGTAAAATTGAACAAAATCCAAGCATCCCAAGGTCAGAGATAGTTTTTAAATTGTTATTTATTATTACAAAGTAATAAATATTTTATAATGAAACAACCAGGGATTGTAACCGTAACCCTAGGCCGGTTCGGTTCTCAGTACCGTAGACTAATTTACATAACCGGGTAACCCGAGGCATCTAGGCACAGAGTTACCCTAATCCGGTAGAGGGCGTAGTGTTTCCCTATTTTTGTGAAATCGACCTGTACTTATGAATTTTTATTTTAAAAACTATCTATCGCATTAGGTTCATCCTTTTTTTATTTTAATGCAGAAGATTTTGTCTATTTGAATAATATTTTTTTGAAATTGTAAAATTATTTATGTAACGTCAAATTATAAACAAATTTTTATTTTGCAAATTTCTCCTCGAGGGTGACATGTTTCTAAAGTTGAAAAATGTACTTAATATATTCCATGACCGTATAGTATAAACATTGTGTTTTCATTTTAACACTTGCATACTATTTTCTTACAAATCAGTAAATTTCATATATAATAGTTGTGTTACAAAATATTATTTTTATTATAAATAAATAAATTACCTTTCGAACTTCTACAGAATTGTTACATTTGTTATAGGCCATTCATCCAACACGGTGATGCAATTTGACCAAGAAACGATTTGCATGTAATGTCGTGGGTATAATTCAAGAAAATTCGTAACATTTTTCCTCGAGAGATTAAAAATGACATGGAGAATCAAAACCCTGCAAGTAATTGACGTCATTGCATGCAACCCGGTTCTTGTTAAAATTGCAGTTGCATAGCAGCGGTGGACGCGCGCGGGGCAACCATAGTCGGATTTTGGACGTAGAATGTCGTATGTCACTTGTAACCCGCTCCGAGCGGGTTAACCGGCTCTCTGTACTCTTTGGGAGCCGTTCCTTCGGGGTTACTACGGGTTACAGTAACCTTCGCTCGGTTAACCGGGTTCGGGTTAGGGTTAGGCGGCGGTTACAATCCCTGGAAACAACTCTCGTGACTTTGTGCTATTATATTACCATTCAGATAAGTTGCTAACAACATTTTCTTCACTGATTGCACCTATAGTGAACCTACCCCATACTGTTAGTCTACCAACCCCGACCACGGGGGGGTAGAGTTGACCAGCATGTAAGGTGTTAGAAAAACATTAAAATGCCTTAATTGTTGTCACATTTAGTCAACTTTAATAATTTAATCAGATAGCCAAATGTATGCCCTATCAAATATACTAACCGGTTTAATGATATTTCGTCCACATAATTTATTAAAAATCAAAATCTGAAAAACTGGCCTACCAGCCCCGGTCTCCCCTACGAAATCGGAAAAATCGGGAGGACAGAAACCAGACAAGTATCGAAGGAAGTTCGGATTACAACCTCGCGTACCGAAGATCAGAACTCGTGGAGCTACGCTGTGTATGGCGCAAAATGGTCTTCTCATTGTTGCCACTTTTTAAAATAAAGTCTCAACGCTGTAACGCCCGGACCCTCGAGCCGTTAGTTCAAACTTGTGAAAATGTAAAATATCGATTTTCTTATTCTATTTATTTTATTTTTATAATCGTACACAATAAATAATGCGGATGGTTGCTAACAAAAGTTAAATATAAACAGGCGATAGAATTTTTACGCGCGTTTAAAATGAGTGCACCGGTGCAAAACTGGGAGTTACAGGATTAAATGAAATATTACAAGTTGTGCTATAAATCTTTTAAGCTGCGAATAAAAAATTCAAAGGCCATCAAAAGGCTGAAATAAATGTATCCTTACTAATATATAAAAGTGAAACGTTGTCTGTTTGTTTGTCCTTCTTTCACGCCTAAACGGCTGAACGGATTTCATTAAAATTCTGAATATACATTACACACGTCCTAGATTAGATTATAGGCTATTTATTTTTTTGGTTTAGGCTTATTATTTTTCAAACATCATAATAATTCCCGGGTGAAACCGGGTAATGGGTCAGCTAGTTACAAATAAAGGGCGCAATTTGCCAAGTTCCCCTTGGGCGCAATGAAAGTCTCGGGCCCAAGCCTGATCGTACCCATAGAAAGACTTACCGATTACGGTGAGATTGTAGCGGAAGCTGCGCGTCTGGCCCTTCTGGAAGTCTACCCTGCATCTGTAGGTGGCCGCGTCGTGCCTCTTGATGTCCTCGATGACCAGAACCGCGGGGCTCGGGAATGTGGTTCGAAAATACGCTCGAGGCCCGAAATAGCGGGGGTCCGAGGCGTGTTGGGCTTTGGTTACCGACTTCTCTCTGGCATCGATCCTGAAACAGCCGGGAAAAAACGATCTCTGAGGTCAACAGCTAGACCAGAGCCGCGTTTGTTTGTCGACGCGTAATCGCCGCCGCGCTCGGAACAATGGGGGGCCAGCCCGCGATCTCGTCGCGCCGCACGGAAACGATAACAGAATTTATTGAAACGTCGCTCCGTAACCGGTTAACGTAATATAAATGTAATTTGCCATTTACACAAGCTGGATTGGAGGGCGGGGGTGGCGGCGGAGGTGGATAATACTTGGTAAATATGGATAGTTGGAGCGTTTGGAAACGCAATAAACGTTATTACGCGCGTACGTTGCCCCGCAATCGGTCGCGATCGATGATGCTCGAATGACGGTGGGCGACCCTTCACGGCGATTCAATTATTCGTTTGAGATCGGCGAAACAGGGGAATGCGAGAAATAGGGGATAGGTGCTATAAAGGGGACACGTCTTAAATGGGACAAATCGAATTTCCAGAATTCTAAACGCATTACACATGCAAGTTATTTTCCTGTTTATGGCAACACTAGTGCCTAGTCATTCGACGTAAACTTCCCTGCGGTCTCACTTGCAACAGAGTAGTAATCCACGGTTGATGTTTTTCGGCAGTAAAAGTGAAATTTTCATTGGTTTCCTGTGTCGTTTCCTGAGATCAAGATATATACAAAGTGTTAAAGAGTTATATTATTAAAATAGCCTGTATTCAACTGAAACGAAAACGCTTAAGGCAGGATACCACCTTTGACTGCGATTTTGGAGGCGTTTTTCATGAATTTTTTTTGCATACAAAGAATGCGCAGAAACAAAATCGGTTTCAGTCATTCATTAATGTAACTTTAATCTGTAATTACAGATTTTTTGAAACTGAAAAAGTGAAAAATAATCTCTTGTAGGTGGCGCCAAAATACACTCCTTTGGAGGAACATCGTTAGACGGCGTGTCAAATTCCGCTTTGTACGTGGCTCTTAGAAAAAAAACCAAAGAATGTTCCTATTGGCAACAATATTTTTTAATGCTGTACGTAGGGATTTTACGAAATTTCGATTTTTAAGAAAATGGCGGCCATTTGAACAAAAAGGTCAATTTTTTAGGGTAAAAAAGTTTAAAGAAGTTTATAAAATTGCGCACCAAAAGAAAAATAACAACGCTACAGCAAAAGTCCCACGTACATCGTTAGATTACACCACGGGGAAGAATTGTGCAAAGTTTCAAGTCAATCGGATGAAAATTATAGGAGTAATCTGACACGCCGATTTGGAAAACATCGTTTCGAGAAAAACGCGTTTAAAGTTTTATATAGATTTATATATCTGTTCCAATCCGGTTTTTACACAAGAAAAAGGTTCCGGTCACCTTTCTAATGAATGAATTTCGATTCTATACACTTGAAAGAGTACTTTGAGAACAAAAAAAATTTTCAATTTTTTTTAAGTGCGAAGGTGGTATCCTGCCTTAACAGGTAAGCTTAATTAATTGTTTTCTTTGTTTTGCGGTTATTTTATATTAAACTCACTTATAGTCGTAAAAGGGACAGCATAACAAGTCTTAAATGGGACGACCGTTTCATGGCTGTCCCTCTCATACACATGTACTGCTGGACACTCTGTATGTATTATACTTTCCTGTAAAGTTATTAGTGTATCATCTGATACATAGATGACATTATTTTAAATTATGAATTATTAGTTGATGGCGTATTGTTTCAAATTTAAGAATTAATAAAGTGACTATCTAAAGCGACAAACTTTATCGTCAAAAAAATGTGTCGCAATAAATTAGCCCTCGTTATAAGATATAAATTTGCTACAGTTGTATGTAAATTTGCGGCAAATGGGCCAATGAGTAATGCGGAATAAAAGGCACGTTCAATTTTTCCGTTCCATGTGTCATTAATAATAATATATTGATGATTTATACTACAAAGAGTTAATTTTTTCGCAGATTTCGTTGTTTTGTATCATTCAGAATCCTACTAATATAATAAATGCGAAAGTGTGTTTGGATGTTTGTTACTCAATCACGTCACAACTACGCAACGGATCTTTCTGAAATTTCGTATACATGTAGTTTAGGACCGGGAATAACACATAGGATACTTTTTATCCCGATTGATTGCATAATTTCTGTAGGAGAAGGAATATCTTACTAATCCTACTAATAATAATAATATAATATTATAATATATAATATAATATAATAAATGTGAAAGTGTGTTTGGATGTTTGTTACTCAATCATGTCGGAATTACGAAACGGATCTTTCTGAAATTTTGAATATACGTAATCTAGGAACAGGAATAACATACAGGATACTTTTTATCCCGATTTTTTTACCCGATCTGAACCAAATTTTGCATAATTACTCTCTAGAACCCTGCGGAAAATATAGGCTACCATGAAATCTGGACATACCACTCTTTCCCCCTTATTTCACCCCCTTGACACTCCGTGATAATCAGAGATGGGCAAAAAATTATTTCAAATAAAAAATTGATTTCGAATAAAGGACAAAAATTTTATTCGAGACTCATCAAATAAAAATAACCCAGAGTTATTTTTATTTCAAATAAAAATAAGTGAGAGTTACTTTCATTTGAAACGTCACAAATAATTTATTTCGTTCGACGTGAATATATCCGTTGGCCACAAATAATTTTCTCGCTTGACGTGAAGTTATCCGGCGGCCACAAATATTTTTCTGGTTTGACGGAATTCATTTTAACCTTCAAATAATTTTGTCGTCTTTCCATGCATTTGTATTTGAAAAAAATTATTTGAAGCGCAACAATCGGTTTTATTTATTAAATCATTCCTGTAGGCATATTAACAATTTATCAATTATAATTTATTCAACAACTGCAGGTACATCTCATATTTTTACAGATGGGCACCTGAGTACCCTAAAATAATAGCCAAAATAAAACCGATTGTTTACATATTTAAAATTGTATGAAAATTATTACACCAGGTAACAACCAAACCAATTACACATTACGTGTAAATAATTTACGCATTTACACAGTATTTGCTGAAAAAACACAGCCCCTTCGTTACATTCCGCACTAAATTTCACGAATAACTTACTTAACACAAAATAATTATTAATCCAAAAATCGCTCTAACAACTACCTCCTCGCATCATGCTCTCCTGCTTACCGCTACAGAGAGCGAAAAAGTATCATCTATCTCTATCCTTCTCGCACACGCTCCCCCTCTCTCTCTCGCTCTCTACTCCCAGAGCTATTTGCGCTTCAAATAATTTTTTTCAAACACAAATGCATGGAAAGACGACAAAATTATTTGAAGGTTAAAATGAATTCCGCCAAACCAGAAAAATATTTGTAGCCGTCGGATAACTTCACGTCAAGCGAGAAAATTATTTGTGGCCAACGGATATATTCACGTCGAACGAAAGAAATTATTTGTGACGTTTCAAATGAAAGTAACTCTCACTTATTTTTATTTGAAATAAAAATAACTCTGGGTTATTTTTATTTGATGACAAATAAAGATAAAGCCTATTTTATTTGATACGTTATTTAAATAATTTTTTATTTAAATAATGCCCATCTCTGGTGATAATCGGAGTTTTACCCGGGCAACGCCGGGTACTTTAAGCTAGTTAGAAATATAATTGTAATACTTAATAAGTTTATTTTTATTAACGTGCCCCTTTCACGACTTATACTGTCCCATTTAAAACCACCTAGTCGTGAAAGGGACATTTCCCACTTTTTTGAAAATCGAAGATTTTGTTATTTTCTATTACAATTGATGAGTTTGCAATATACTTTTATTGAAGGGAAATAAACACGCTTTCTTGTGATGTAGTTGTTTTTTTAAATACCTATAACGACATTGTCAGAAATGGACGCTAAACAAAAGTGTCCCTTTTATAGCACCTCTCCCCTACCTACAAATAAACCTTTCTCTGCCGCGGATGCTGCAAATTCGAATTAGGTATCGAACGCCCTCAGAAGTCATCTCAAGGGCTAACACAGAGCCATACGGCTAATAAAAATATATGAAGAAGGAGACGAAACTTTGCCATTTAGTAGTTCGCCGAGTCACCCCCGTTTCCCCTTTACCTATTCCCTTTTCCCCCGAGTGGCCGATGGAGGCCCGTTTGATGAGAATCGGCCAGAGTCTCGAGGAGAACCGGAAAGAGATACTCGATACCATTGTTCGCATTCCCAGAGACTTCCGTGGAAACTTCTTGCTTCCCCGGGCTTTGTCTTTGTCGTTCTCGTTCCTCGCCCTCTTTCCCGCCCCTCCCCCGACCAACCATCCCATCCCCGGGTTCCCGTTTTTTCTTCCACGGGACGCCCGACTCGCACCGGGGAATCCCAAGAATTCGCGGAACGGGCCCGCGGTATTCGATATGTATGTAGGAGGAAACGATCGCAATTTCCGGCCAATGAAATTCGAGCGGGGCGCAGAGATTTCATTGTAAAGGACCGACACAGAGGGAAAACCGGCAGGACGCTGGATTTGCTCCGGAAAACTCTCTACCGAGCCGTTATTGCTCGCTGGCTAGAGGATATAATTATTTCGAATCGATGAAATAATTAGCGGGCGAGGGTGGACCGCTCGGATAACCAGAGATAACGCGGTTCAATTGCTGCTGTGTTATACGATATTTAAAATTGCCGCGGCATAATTTCAGATCCTGGCGCTAATGGCGGAAAGAAACGATTCGAGGGGACGCCAGCGAGGTTGAATACGATTATTCGTTTCTAACGTTCCAAAGTACCTTTCGCGCAGCTTGCGTGCGTAATAATATCTCCACCTACACTCGGTTTGCACAGCACCAGTAACGACCAGTATTCGAAGCAAAGCATTAAAATATAATATCAAATACCGGCGATTTCGATTCACTTCGATTTCCACAGTTTACCGCGGTTATTACCAGCCCTCGTCGCAGTGAACCGTGCGCAATAAACGCGTGTAAGAACGAGACGGAGCAAACGCACTTGCCATTAGAAACAGATTTACCCTCGCGCGAAATATTCATTGTGTAGCATGCAGAAAAGGAGCTTTGTGAAACACTGATCATCGAGATGTTTCTCGAACACGCTTGTAGGCCGTCCGTGAGGAGAGACGTGCGGGTGCGGAAGCCGCGGCTCGCGAGACCCGCGCTTAAGGCAGGATACCACCTTTGACTGCGATTTTGGAGGCGTTTTTCATGAATTTTTTTTGCATACAAAGAATGCGCAGAAACAAAATCGGTTTCAGTCATTCATTAATGTAACTTTAATCTGTAATTACACATTTTTTGAAACTGAAAAAGTGAAAAATAATCTCTTGTAGGTGGCGCCAAAATACACTCCTTTGGAGGAACATCGTTAGACGGCGTGTCAAATTCCGCTTTGTACGTGGCTCTTAGAAAAAAAACCAAAGAATGTTCCTATTAACAACAATATTTTTCAATGATGTACGTAGGGATTTTACGAAATTTCGATTTTTAAGAAAATGGCGGCCATTTGAACAAAAAGGTCAATTTTTTTAGGGTAAAAAAGTTTAAAGAAGTTTATAAAATTGCGCACCAAAAGAAAAATAACAACGCTACAGCAAAAGTCCTACGTACATCGTCAGATTACACCACGGGGAAGAATTGTGCAAAGTTTCAAGTCAATCGGATGAAAATTATAGGAGTAATCTGACACGCCGATTTGGAAAACATCGTTTCGAGAAAAACGCGTTTAAAGTTTTATATAGATTTATATATCTGTTCCAATCCGGTTTTTACACAAGAAAAAGGTTCCGGCCACCTTTCTAATGAATGAATTTCGATTCTATAGAGTCCTTTGAGAACAAAAAAATTTTCAATTTTTTTTAAGTGCGAAGGTGGTATCCTGCCTTAACGACGCGTCTGTTGATTTCCGCGGCCGCGGATAGCAGCGATTGGGTATAAATTAGAGGCCCGCAAAGGCATTTGCTGATTAGCTGCTCCGAGAGAGAGGACGAGGTACAACACACGGCCGCTCTCGGACAGCTTAGGGACTCCGGCAGGAGAGTTCGGCGATAATACCTGGACGCCTGCTGGAGGGATTCACACTAGAGTCTGTTCCTGGACGCTCGACCGATATGGAGAGTACGGCGATAATACCTGGACGCCTATCGGTCGAGAGAGTACAGAGCATCTCATTAGAAAGAGGAGAGTACGGGAGAGTATTCCTGGACGCCCGTTCGGTATGGAGAGTTCGGCGACAATACCTGGACGCCAACCGAACGGGAGAGTACAGAGTAACTCCTGGACGCCTCGTTAAATAGAGCGGAGAGTAGGGTGACTGTACCTAATATCGCCAGGCAAAAGTTAAATCGCTGTCGATTGAATAATAATTGATATTTTTCCATGCAGTTCGTTTCAAAGTAAAGAGAAATTATTCATCTTTCATGTAGCATATGTTAGAATCGTTGAAACCTACAAATTGTTAATTAGGACTCAAAAAACGTAAGACATGCAAAAATCGCGTCCTGAAAAAAGTGTACCTAATATCGCCTACTCAAGAAATATTGATTAATTCATGTATATATGAGTTTTTAAAGTCATTTTCACATGTGCTTTTATTATTTCTTGCTCTATAAATGCATCTTTGATTTCATTTTTATTAGGATAATATAGAAATTTGAAAATATAGATTTTTAAAATATTTTATTTTTTACGTTCCGATGTACATATTGGGCAAATAAATTTTAATTCGGTTGCTCCGCACATTTCGTGACCTCACCTGTAACAAGCATTACATCGAAACCATTGTTCTCCGATAGGCGGTATTGAGAACACGCATACTAGGGTGTTTCATATTATAGGGTTGAAATTAAAATATTACAATTTTTTTTACTTTGCTCATGCCCTGATTCCTATTAATATAAAAAGAATATCTGACAAATTTTAGGAAGATTGAGTAATATTTAGAGGTTGCACACTTTGCACACTAAATAATATGTAGCAGGCTAAGGAAACACGATTTCCAATGATAATTATTTTTATTCTCAAGTCCTTGAAAAAGAATTACAGAATTTACATTTTATTATTATTATTATTGTTCACTTCTATAAAAATTCTGTACCTTATTATTTTACCCACATTTTTAAAACCTGACAAAGCGAAAATATGTAGGGTAGAACGGGGTCGGTAGTAACAGGGGGTGAATGTAGCACGCTAATATCTCAAAACATATAATGGATATTAACACCAATTTTAGATATATGATAAACAATGACATTTGGAACCCATGTCCTAGCAGTATAGATACGCAACAGACATGGATAGTGAAGAAAATAACTTTTCGATACCCTACAGTAACTTTTCCTTACTGACTTATGATTGTAATGTAAGCACACCCTTTGCAAGTATGTGCTTTTTTTAATCTGTAATTTGCCTTTTTTTAAAGTAATACTGATCGTTACTTAGCACTTTTAACTGACTCGTTAGTCACAATTTATAATTGAAGTTCAAAAGCATGGTCGAGGACGATTGTAACTTCGGCAGTCGGGGTCGGTTGTACCGCAACAGAACCGAATAGTGTCAAAGAAGGCGAATAATATTGTCTTGTTCGCATAGAATTCATGCGAATTACGGCTAATCCGGGGTCAGAGACGGTTGCAACACTTTACACTGTAACGTTAGGGCTATAACACTCCGCTTCTCATTTTTTACTAATAACTTGGATATCACTTGACATACAGTGAAACTGTTGTGACTCAATGATGTCAGATATGTAAGTAACATTTCCGTATAAGAGTTTTTGTTGTAAATGTAATAGTTCCTGCGTAATCGTATTCCAAAGTCAAAGTGTAACTACCGCCCCAGGCCTACCTTAGTGATAAAACTGTGCAACCCCTAAATATTATTAAATTTGTCTAAAACTTGGCATACAGATCACTTAGATGAATAGAACCAAGGGGGCGAGCAAAGTTACGTGAAAATAGCACCTTTGGAAAATTGAAACACCCCAACGCATACTGCTAAAAGAAAAACGCTATTTTCATTATGAAAAATATTTGAATCGATTTCATTTCTTAAGTACATTTATTAATTAGGTATTTCTAGTAGATATTCTTGCATTCACAGATTTATTAGACTTACCTTCTCCGAATGTGACGTAAAATTGTGATAGTCCAATAAATTTTTACACTATTAAGATTCTCTAAAATCCTTCCCTTTCTGTAATTGTTGATCACATGATGCTGCAATTATAGTATGTCTTCCTACATATGTTTAGGTACTAATTCAGTGCATAACCGATCAATTTTAGAGCTTACTTTAAGAGATATAGCGAGTGGCGATATTAGGAACACTGGCGATATTAGGTACAGTCACCCTACGGGAGAATATTCCTGGACGCCTGTTCGGTATGGAGAGTTCGGCGACAATACCTGGACGCCAACTGAACGGGAGAGTACAGAGTAACTCCTGGACGCCTCAGTAGAATAGAGCAGGGACTCCTACCGGTACGTAAAATACCGGTATTATACCGGTATTTTTCGGTTGTATCTTCGTCTGAGACTCAATACCGGTATAACGCTCATACCGGTATTTCGCTATACCGAAACCGATATCATACCGAAATAGATAAATACCGAAAACAAAAGGTTACCGGTAACCGAAATAAATACCGGTATTTTTTCGGTATTCTTTTCAGTAACATGGTAGGTTTCGGTGTTCACCGAGAAGAATACCGAAAAAATACCGGTATTTATTTCGGTTACCGGTAATTCCGAAAACCGATTGTTTTCGGTATTTATCTTTTTCGGTATGATATCGGTTTCGGTATTTATCTTTTTCGGTATGATATCGGTTTCGGTATAGCTGTATTGGCGAAATACCGGTATGAGCATTATACCGGTATTAAGTCCCTGGAGTAGAGTCACGAAAGTACAAAGCCCCTTTCTTAAATCCCCGATCGTTGAGAGAGGAGAGTACGGGAGAATATTCCTGGACGCCCGTTCGGTATGGAGAGTTCGGCGACAATACCTGGACGCCAACCGAACGGGAGAGTACAGAGTAACTCCTGGACGCCTCATTCGAATAAAGCCAAGTGCCGTCTGCACAATAGAATCTTGAAATTGTAGAACTCAACGAGACATAAAGTCTGTCTTTCGAAATTTGTAGCCCCGTCCTACCAAACCATGTAATTCCTTCCTGATCCGAATAAATTTTGTCTGTACAGAATATATCCTTGTTCCTGACAATTCCAAAGGCTACAATTGTGAGTATATCAGGCGTATCTTTTAATCCTGTGGAAGGCGGCAAAATTGATGGGTGTCGCGAGGTTGGATCTTTCGTGACGATCACTATTAGCGAGTGTAGTTCGATATGTTTCCAGGAGAGTGGCAATTTCTGGATAGCAGTCGCGCATATAAGGCGGAAGCAGATCGCGAAATAAATGATCGGGGGTGAAAGACGACGAGACAGGGTGGCTCAAACCGTGGAGATTGATGAACTGGTGGGCGTTGCGTATCGTGAGGAGATTAAAACGTTGCTCACAGTTCCTCGTGTTCTGTCGTTTTCTAAGATAAATATCGTCTCTATTGCTTCTTCCACGAAATTCCGCGATAATTCATCCTCGAAGGGCGCCAGCGGCACGAATATTCTATTACGCGCCGTAATCAATGTCATGAATTCGTTAGCTGAGAATAAAATATCGCGCCTTCAATGAAATAATGATCGAAAGGAAAGGTAATGAATGAAGAAATGGGGCACGCTGTTCGATCCAGAACAGCGCTTCGCGACTTTTCGCCATATCTCGTCGGCGGGAGTTGCACTCGGATCTCATCAGACCGAAATCCAGCAATTACGCTGGTTAGTCACCGGCTGCGCGTCGTCTTGGGGATTCAATGAGATTTTCAAATACTCGGACGAAGCGACGTTGAGCTGCGACCGTAGAAATATTCTGCCCTGTGACATTCGTTAACGAATGCCAGCGCGAAAAGGGTCTGGATCGGTGCTCGTGTTATAGCGCGCGATAAAAAGAAAGGGAAAAGGTAAGCGATGGGTGGGTGGAAAATGTCAAGTGAAATACTGTTATGGAACGAAGGTTTAATGCGCCATAATTATGTAGCATTAGCCTGTGGCATATAATGCGCCACGCCGTAATTACGCGGCCTTGCGATTCTTCGTATTTACGACGCTGCCGTCTTGACGGTCCATAAAATTAACGGAACTCCGCGGATCCGTTTTCTGAGCTGCGTAAATTGCTCCGCGACGGATTGAGAAAGTGCGCGGGGATGTGACGCGTGTCTACTCGAATATGCTCCTCCGCTTCCCGGAAGATGAGAAGGAATTGGAAACGTCGGTCAAGTCTTTGCTGGGACGAACGAACGAGGAAAAATTTAAAAGTTCCCCGAGGGGGAACAGTGATTTGCCCGCTAAGCTACTTTCATCGAAGAAAAATTGATATTACGAGGCGGGGGCGTTAAATCCCGGAATTCCATCCAACGAGATTCATTAATTGTCGGCAACGATCGGACGGAACTCGCTGGAACTTTATAACGAATTGATTCGTTCCGGTTCCGCCCGCGTGTCGAAATCACCAGCCCGCTTTGCCAGCCGTTAAAATATCGAATGCAAGGAAAAAACTGTAGCCGGTGTAATTCGAAAATAACATCGATCGTACGCGACTGTTTGAATTGCCCAGGCGGATAAATAATTTCATTAGTCTCGGGGTCGTGCCTCCCGGAATAATGCAGTCGGAACAATTATAAACGGACAGTGGAATTATTAATCGAATGTATTTAGAACAACCATCTGCCGCATTCCGTCCGAATCGAATTTGAATTGTACGAGTTATTCGAGGCGGGCACGAAGGGAAGATCTGGCGGGTGATTTAACGGAGCGCCGTGCGTCTCTCGCGGCGAATTATTATTTCACCCAGTGTCGGGTGGTGGACGATACGCTCGCTCGCAGGATTTCTCGCGGTCTATTCGCGAAAGCAAGTCGGGACGCGCGTACGTGCACGCATTATAAATATCTAAACGTGTACGCGGCCTCGCGACAAATCGAGTTCCATTCGTCGAGCACGCATACACATCTACCTTTCACGAGTTTCTCGGGGAACCGCGTAACGCTTCGTCGCCCACGCCCACTACATTTTTTCTCTCCCGCGAGTAGGATTTTCTCGGGTGGCTTGGATAGCGTCGATAGGCAGGGGATGGGAAAACGAGGGCGAGAAGTAGCGGGAACAAACGCGAGGCGGGCGACATCCGTAACACTTTGGTCGGAACACTGCGTTGTATGGCTTGCCTCCGCGCCTCGTGTAGCTACCATACTTTCTTCCAGGGACTTAATACCGGTATAATGCTCATACCGGTATTTCGCCAATACAGCTATACCGAAACCGATATCATACCGAAAAAGATAAATACCGAAACCGATATCATACCGAAAAAGATAAATACCGAAAACAATCGGTTTTCGGAATTACCGATAACCGAAATAAATACCGGTATTTTTTCGGTATTCTTCTCGGTGAACACCGAAACCTACCATGTTACTGAAAAGAATACCGAAAAAATACCGGTATTTATTTCGGTTACCGGTAACCTTTTGTTTTCGGTATTTATCTATTTCGGTATGATATCGGTTTCGGTATAGCGAAATACCGGTATGAGCGTTATACCGGTATTGAGTCTCAGACGAAGATACAACCGAAAAATACCGGTATAATACCGGTATTTTACGTACCGGTAGGAGTCCCTGCTTTCTTCATACCCATCCAAATTGTGGTCCATAAAAAATCGTGCAAATTGATACTCGAAACTGAAGCGGCGAGCATCGGTCCCCTCCTATTCCTCCTTTTCATCAATGACCTCAAGGGGGATTTTCCAACATAGCAAGATTCTCATGTACGCTGATGACCTAAAAATGTTCCGGTCTATTAGTTCTGCGCGTGATACGGAGTTCTTGCAGAGTGACCTTGGTAGATTTGAACGGTGGTGTGACGCTAAGAAATTGCAATTGAACGCGGCTAAATGTGTCGTTATGAGATCCCATAGGGCTGCCAGTGGCATTGTGGCGACGTATAAGCTTTGCGACACCCCAGTGATTGAAGTGGTTGAAGTCAGTGACCTTGGAGTCATGTTCGGGTCAGGGCTTGATTTTCGTAACCACTATCGGAAGATCTCTTGTGAGGCTATTGTGGGATCAGGAACCCCCATCATAAGAGAGGGCACGGAAGCATCGAGACCGGGAAGTCGGCGGTAGCCGAGGTGGTTAAGGCGGCTGATCAGCGCGCAAACCTAGAGATCGCGGGTTCGAGTCCGGTTGAGGCGACTTCCTTTTTTCCGTGACCCTACACTATGAAAACCCTCGGGTTTATAGCTCGAGTTGGGAAACACTTCAGGCAGATCCGTACGCTCAAGCTGTTATACGTAGCGCTGGTGAGACCTCATTTAGAGTACACGTCTGTAATTTGGAACCCTAGACATAAGCTATATATTAGCTTAATCGAAAGGGTCCAACACAAGCTTCTGAGGCTAGCCATGAGGTTATCTGGTAGCCCTGTGCGGTTTTGCGATCATGATTATCATCCAGCCTTACAGACTACAGGGCTTATGTGTCTCACTAGTCGCCGAGTCTGTTCCGATCTGCTCTTCCTCTATAAGGTAATCAACGGTCATATGTATAAACTGTCACGAGCTTGTGGCACTGGTTTGTTATCATGCCCCACAAAGGTCACTGCGCCCAAGACCCCTTTTCGTACCGAGGGTCCCCACCTATAGTCACTATACCGCAGATCCCATAAATCGGGCTATGGAAGAGTTGAATCTGTGCTGCGATGGCATTGACCTGTTTGCAGGTTCGCTTGATCGTTTTCGTGTGCATCTGTTTAGCCATCTCCTATCGCAATTAGAGCTCTTACTTTTTGACCCGTCGGGTACCCGGGTACCCGGACATTACCCGGGATAACTTCAAGCAATTGAATGTAGTATTGTCTGTGATTGTCTGTGGTATAGTCTGATGTTAGCCAAAAATGATCGAACAATACCACATTCAATGGCTTGAAGTTGTTTCGGGTAGACGGGTACCCGACGGGTCAAAAAGTAAGAGCTCTAATCGCAGTAGCCAAAGTTTTCTCTTGCGTCGTAGTTAACGCATGAACAGGCAGACTGATATGTGATATATGTATTAGTTGATGTTATCGATGTAATTTATTAATGTTACGTTATGTTAAAATATGGTATTTTATTTTATATTATTCTATTTTTGTTATGGTATCTTATATATTTATATTTTTTTTTTTAATTATTTTTAATCATACTATGTACTAATTTGTATTAATTGTTAGCTCTGTATACTAAAGGGTTTCCCGTTAAATAAATAATAATAATAATAATAATAATAATAATAATAATTGCATAACCAAAGTGGGAATTCCTTCACAATTTTCATCTGTTAACCGTTCGTGGAGGGTGTCCGCGGCGAGCTGTTCGATCGACGTCATCGCGCCAACGGAATAATACGGAATCGATGTCTGTTTTATGAAACATTTTATCTCCCCGTGCAGCCTGCTCTCCAATATTTCGCTCCGTTCTCGCTCCACCACCTTCGCGACCTCTTCCTTCGACCCCTTTCTCGATCCGCCTTCCCTCCTCCAGCCCCCACACCCAGTCCTTTCTTCGCCGGCTACATACCACCCACGCTTCCGCTCGGCCCTCTCCTCGTAAAAATGATGCACGCCCTCCGGGCAAAGGGTAAATAGCGACGGCGTAAATATACGCGACTCGTTCCGCGGTCCCCGTCCACTTTACGACCCCTCATTTCCCGCGGCGCGGGGGTGTTCGTCTTAATTAAGTTGCTTCCCGGACGACGCAGCCGATGACTGGTCACCCCAGGAGCCCAACGATAACGAGCTCCGGGTGTTAACGATGTTATCAATCGGTCGGTTAACACGCGGCACTCGGCGAGATCGTTAATCCGATTGCTCTTAAACGAAACGGTCCTGGCCTTGTCCCTCGATCGCCATTTTTTTTTTCCCCCTCGATGAAGTTAAGACGAAGATCCGACGAGAAGTTTCACGGAGTCCGTCTCGTTGTCAATTACAACGCTTCTCGAGGTCGGGGAGGAGGAAGCTCAGGGATTACCGGCGAGACACGATCCATTTTCCATGCAACGGCGCATAATTACAAGGAACGCGTGGACGTTCTTCTTCTCCTCCTTCGTTGCCTCGTTTTCTTTTTTCGTCTTGCACCGCGCCCCATTTACGTTGCTTTCCACCCGCAAGCTTTGCCGTCGCTCCTCCTTTTTGCTCGACGCTCTGCGGCTCCGCGGCGGTTCCGCGCTCTCCTCGTAAAAATGATGCATGTCCTCCGGGCAAAGGATAAATAGCGGCGAAATAAATGGAGACCCATCCACCATTTACTACGGCCGCGTCTCCTTCAAGAATATTGTATCTCTGTTTACTTATGGCCACGCTAATTTCGTGACGTTCTCGCGGAGTTGTTCCGCCGCGGAGGACGGCTCCTTTTGCCCGGCGAGACGTCTTCGAGGTTTATAAATTTATGCGTTCACTCGAGCGCGGCCCGGTCGCGTCTCTTCTCCGCTCCGTCTCTATTTCGCCTTTATTCCTCTCCGTTTTACGACCGGCATTTTTCTATTCCGACTCGTACCCGCTCCCGGCCTCTCCCGGCCGCGTAAAAGCCACGAGGATATTTTCTTTTTAAAGAGACGAGCGATATAGGGGCGCGGGGGAGGTGAAATGAATAAAAGGTGAAACCTCCGCGGTGCGTTAAAAAATGCAAAAATGATTAGAGGCGGGGCGATTAAAAATGCTGCCAGTGATTTCCAGCCCGTTAGCCGCGCGGCACACGGTTTTTACCCGCTTCGGCATCCAGATTTTATTTATTTTTTTTTTTTATCTCCAAACTCGTCCCCGCAAAAATGATAAACGGTCCGCGGGCAAAGGGTGAAATAACAACGGGAACATAGGTACGTGCGCACTCGTCATCCGGTCGCGTCACTGCCGCTGCTGCTACGCGCTTCAAGCCGCGGCAATCCGCCCCCGCTTTGCGCGATTTCGTTTCTTCCCGTGGCGTCGGCCGCGAGCCTTCCCGTTCAACGTGGCCTCGCGCAAATTTACTCGCTCGACGCGCTGTAACTATAGAGTATCGCGAAACTTCGTAACGACGGCTGGCTTAGGACGCACGCGGGAGAGAGGAAGGGCGATGGATATAAGTTTGCTTCGCAGTTTCGTTTAAATATTTGCCGGTATATTCTATTCCCTTCTCCGTCCCCAACTAATAATCAGAGGGGAGTGTGAAAATAATACTTCAACACCTACCTTCTGCACGTCGTGCAAAGATATACTTCCGTCTCGCAAACTTATACGATTGGCGGAAGGTCTCATAAAACCAGGGACTTAATACCGGTATAATGCTCATACCGGTATTTCGCCAATACAGCTATACCGAAACCGATATCATACCGAAAAAGATAAATACCGAAACTGATATCATACCGAAAAAGATAAATACCGAAAACAATCGGTTTTCGGAATTACCGGTAACCGAAATAAATACCAGTATTTTTTCGGTATTCTTCTCGGTGAACACCGAAACCTACCATGTTACTGAAAAGAATACCGAAAAAATACCGGTATTTATTTCGGTTACCGGTAACCTTTTCTTTTCGGTATTTATCTATTTCGGTATGATATCGGTTTCGGTATAGCGAAATACCGGTATGAGCGTTATACCGGTATTGAGTCTCAGACGAAGATACAACAACAGGTATAATACCGGTATTTTACGTACCGGTAGGAGTCCCTGCATAAAACACCCACTCCTTAAAGTGGCATCAGGATTGACGGGTGAATATACCTCTACAGCACATTGGTTGCCGAAATGTCTCAGTTACATTGCGGTTTGATATCTGAAACATTGCACGGAATATTGCCGAAAAGTTGCAAGTAAATTGCTATGTCCGCCCTGGGCAACATTGCAGGATATATTTCTGCAACATTTCTGAGTTTTTACAGCAATGTTCGCGCAACATTTCTGAGATTTTACAGCAATGCCCGTGCAACATTTCTGAGATTTTACAGCAATGGTTAAGCAACGTTTCGGGCAGTAGGGCCAAACATAAAAATAACGATATTTTATTTAATTATATAATATATCGGACGTGTCTCCGAGGTGGGCGAAGACATGAATGTGTGCAGAATCATAGTAGTATAACGTCCGTGTATCTTTATTAAATAGAAAATTATTTTACCCCAGGGAGTTCGAGAACCCGCGACCCGTAGCACCGTAGACGAACACTATACCGCTGCAGCTAGAACTGTCGATTGAGAACATTACTTACGTATTCCAACTTATACTCCTACCGTGCAACACTTTAAACTCAAATTATTTAAAAACAAAGATTCGTTTTGACGAACTCCATTACATCTCCCTAATCGCGGAGTCGGATATTTCACAAGAAATTCATTTCGACTAGATTTCGGCAATGAATCCGCAATAAATCCGGACTTAGCAGTTTTCACTCGACAATCCCGAACTATTTCATTACGCATAATAAATTAAATGTCAATGGTACGGGCACTGGCAGTAATTGGCACGTGTAACACTTTTTTTACAAATATCCTTTGTTGCTGTATATAGTTAATGAATTTGTTTAAACTCTATAGTGTTAATTAAATAATTGTATTAATTATTTATGTCAGATATTGTCCACGTTCGCAGATATTCCCTCGGCGATAGCCTGTGGAATCTTAGACTGTATTCTGCGTGTCTACATTTCAGTATCGTTCCGCGTAATTCCGGATTTATTGCGGATTGGTTGCCGAAAACTTGCTCATACGTCGCGAGCGCAATATTGCACGGCAATGTGTGTGCAATATTGCCGAAATATTGCACAAACGTGGCCATTGCAATGTTGCACGGCAGTGTGTGTGCAATATTGCGGAAATATTGCTCATACGTTGCGAGCGCAATATTGCACGGCAATGTTTCCACAATGTTGCAGGAATATTGCAATGCAACCTGCAACCAAACGGCAACATTGTAATGTACTGCAACGTGTGTGCAACGTTCCTGCAACAAAGTGTGCTGTAGGGGTAAGAATAAGGTGAAGCGCGGGTGTCGACTGGAAGGAGTCAGTGTCGCGTGGAGTAGCGGGCGATATTGCTTTACATAACAGCGGGCCGCATTACGATCGCGATTAAGATCGTGAAAATCGAGCGCGGGAGAGATTTAAGCGCGCCGATAAGCAGTCGGCGAATCGGGTTAAAGTTCCGTCGCGGGAAGTTGGACGTTAATGCGACCCGACCGTGGCAGGCTGTCGCGTCGAAGAACGAATTCGCGCCTCTTGTACGGGCACCGTGTCCTCGTATAAGCGCAGCTTTGCGCAACGTAAAACGCTCGCGACAGCGATGCGGCGAACGTTTCGCGGGGGCCTCGAATTAATTTCAACGGAACCGCTGGCTCTCTCTTGTTTTCATGGCGCTCCAAAAGTTCTCCTTTAACCCTGCCTGAGCCGGGATTAAAAAGCGATCGTAAAAGGCGCTCTCGCAGCTGCGTCCATCGGACGGGCGGGAGAACCGCCACTTTGGGATTACGGCTCCGAGAGACGAATATCGTTATCGAACGGGCAAAGTGGGAAGAAACACGAATTGGAAAATGGATGGCCGAGGAGCGTTGACGAATTAGAGCCCGCCGAAGGAACGGACGACGACGCACAGTGTTATGCGTATATGGGCGTTCGGGACAAAACTCATAACTTCTGAACTAATCAGTTTTCGTCCTAAGTACCCTAAAACTTTTTTAAAGAGAATATAAAAATGCATCGATTGGTGTGTAAAAAAATATACAGTTCCATTAAAAAAATTAAGCCGATCTTGATTTTTCAGTGAATAAAAAGTTTTTTATTAATATTTACTTTCGAAATTTGTTGTCAACTGAATACTGACTAACTTTTGTTCGAAACGTTTTTTTATCAAATTATTTTTAACGCGTGTATCGCGTTTGACTGCTATTTTAAAACTGAAGACAGCATCCAGGATGGAAAAGTCATGGTAGATATCGTACAAACAATTGGAAAAAGCATATCGGATGTGTAGATTCACATAAGGGTCTTATGCACGAGGCGACCTAGAGACTACGCTAAGGACCGGAGCGGTGAACGTCTTAAGGGGTAAAACCACTCTAGAGGCAGAAAAAAAGACCTAAATTTGATAATTTATTTTGGGAGTATGACAAACGGAATAAAATTTCTTTTCAGAGGGTTTATTTAACACATATTGAAGTACGAAAAACAATTTTTTTTATTGTCATTTTCATGCAAAATGGCGGCGACGGAGCCCGTCGTCGAAAACAGCTTTTTTGAAAACACCGCCACGGGAGGACGGATTTCTCGGCATGTATGAGTCCGGGAACAAAAAATAAAAAAAAATTTATAATCTACATACAATTAGCTTTGGAAGTGCGTAGGGGTTCTTTTTTTAATCAATTTTTGTGGAAGTGGTGCACTTTTTAAGAAATGAATCGATTTTTTGCCCTAAACATGAGCATTAAATTGTTTGTAAAAAAATGTTTATATTCAATCAAAAAACGGCTACGTACTTCCAAAGAGAATATTATTGTGAAGCTACTGTAAAAATTTCAAATCGATCCATGCAATAGTCTCCGAGAAATCCGTCCTCCCAGTTTGAAAGAAGTGGTTTCGACAATAAAAATGACAATAAAAGAATTGTTTTCCGTACTTCAATATGTGTTAAATAAACCCTCTGAAAAGAAATTATATTTCGTTTGTCATACTCCGAAAATAAATTGTCAAATTTAGGTCTTTTTTTCTGCCTCTAGAGTGGTTTTACCCCTTAATAATGATGTTGGCTATTTTTTCTGTTTCGTGCAAATTCGTGCAGTTGAAATCGACGTTAATATAAAGTTTAATGATCCCTAAATTTAATATACAAAAAATCAGGGAGGTATTTTTGGTGTTTTTTTTTTAAAGTGCCATCGAAGTTGATAAACATTTAACATAAAGAATTAGTACAAATTGTTAGTGTCGTAAAAAACTGACTCGGCAGTTTTGAAGGTATGACAGTATTAAACACAACTTATAAAAAGCAAATGAAAAGCATAAACATTCTGCCAATGGCACGTGTTTGAAAAAATGCACCGAAATATGTAATGAATTTCTAGTATCACTTTTGACAACAAATTAGTAAATTCAGCAGAAGTTATGGGTAACATTGAAACCTACGTCCCTTTATTAACATTATAAGATACAAGAATTTCTGGACCAAACACTTCGGATTCTTGACTTTTGTCCATTACGCGTAACACTGTGCGACGGGGACGTTTGCGTACACGTTAGTTCGTATTCCAACGATTGCCGTTTGCGTTCTGGTCCGCGCTGCCGACGACAATGATTCCAGTCGAAATGGAAGTTGGTTTCGGGGGAATATTTCTATGGCCGCGGCGGTGCGCGCGTAGTCCAGTCCACGAACGGCGCGACGGATTTCAGTAGAAATAACGGCATGCAGTCAGACATATCGGAGCGGGCCACGTAGTTGCGGCTGACGCTATCGTGACGTACTACTGCCGGCCGAGTGCTCTCTGCGTTGATCCGCATCACCGCTCCCCACTCGTTCCTTTCTCTCCTCTATCCCGTCCTTCTTCTTTTTTCTCGTTTCCTCGTCTTTCTTCTGCCTCGGTCCTCCGTTTCTTCCACGCTCCACGATCGCGGGCTCGAAAGAAACTTTGGTAAAGTCGTTTTAACAAGCTTCCTCTCGCCGCGTACGCACAGTTCAAACTTTAAACGCGCATCTCACGCGGTAAATTCATTTCGAGTAATTAGGACCGGCGTCAAAGTTTCGTGCCCGACGACCGTATCGTAGGTACTGGATCGCGAATGTACATCAGCTTTACGCGAACAGATATGTAGGGGAAAGGCTTGCAGGTTGCCACCCCTGCTGTATTTCCACTTTCTAGCAGTGTCATAATCTCAACTCTGACTCACATCGAACGTTAAAAGAGTAGGTGTCACTGTTTTATAACCTCTGCAGCGGACAGACGCAATAACGCTGTGTTTGCTGAGCGAAGGGTAATATAGTGTTTGTCAAGAAACTGAATTATTGAAATTGTGTGCTTTCCTTGTGCTCGTAAATTGAACATTTTCATCGACAATTCAAGATAACTATACGTACTGTGTTGTCTTTTTTTATCTAATTTACATATGCCAAACAGATTTCCAAACATATCATGAATTGACAATTTTTTCTCATATTTTCCTAAAAATGTGTCGGAATGCAAGTTGCCTCCTTTTTTGGCTGGCAGGTTGCCACCTCTCTCTTTCCCGCTTGTTTACACTCAAATGTCATTGAGTTTGAAGTGAAGTGTTTTTATCGCATTTTAGTCATATTTTGGTTTATTTTTTACATTTTTATAGATTTTTAGTATGGCAGCACGCAGGTCAAGAAAATCTGAATAATATAATTTATTAATAAAAGTTAATAAATTTTGAAAAGTTTTCTGAATCAGGTTTTTACTTGAGTTTTTTTACACTTTTAGCAATTTTTCTAGGGGGTGGCAACCTGCGAGCCAAAATTTCAAGGAGACAATTTTAGATACTTTCGATAATTTGCAGTATAATTTTTCTTTTTCGAGAGCTTGCATGATTTGTAGCTCAGGATTGTAGCTCAACACTTCCTCTTTCCAACTTATACCATAAATCAACGATACGTTAATTTTATGACGAGTTATGATCAAAAAAGCTTAGGGGTGGCAACCTGCAAGCCAAAATTTCAAGGAGACAATTTTAGATACTTTCGATAATTTGCAGTATAATTTTTCTTTTTCGAGAGCTTGCATGATTTGTAGCTCAGGATTGTAGCTCAACACTTCCTCTTTCCAGCTTATACCATAAATCAACGATACGTTAATTTTATGACGAGTTATGATCAAACAAGCTTAGGGGTGGCAACCTGCAAGCCAAAATTTCAAGGAGACAATTTTAGATACTTTCGATAATTTGCAGTATAATTTTTCTTTTTCGAGAGCTTGCATGATTTGTAGCTCAGGATTGTAGCTCAACACTTCCTCTTTCCAACTTATACCATAAATCAACGATACGTTAATTTTATGACGAGTTATGATCAAAAAAGCTTAGGGGTGGCAACCTGCAAGCCAAAATATCAAGGAGACAATTTTAGATACTTTCGATAATTTGCAGTATAATTTTTCTTTTTCGAGAGCTTGCATGATTTGTAGCTCAGGATTGTAGCTCAACACTTCCTCTTTCCAGCTTATACCATAAATCAACGATACGTTAATATTATGACGAGTTATGATCAAAAAAGCTTAGGGGTGGCAACCTGCAAGCCAAAATATCAAGGAGACAATTTTATATACTTTCGATAATTTGCAGTATAATTTTTCTTTTTCGAGAGCTTGCATGATTTGTAGCTCAGGATTGTAGCTCAAAACTTCCTCTTTCCAGCGTATACCATAAATCAACGATACGTTAATATTATGACGAGTTATGATCAAAAAAGCTTGGTGGTGGCAACCTGCAAGCCTCTCCCCTACGCATGCAGCCGGCAACGTTGATAGAGAAATAACAATGCGCGAGTTCAAGGGAGCGCGCAGAGTGCAAGCAGTCACGACTGACAATATCGCGACGTGCTATTGCGGTTTGATTGTATCTGGCGTCATCCCCCTGTTCCTCATCAGCCACCCCCGTTAGCTTCCGTTTGTCGCTTCGTCTTGGAGAAATTCCGGAGTACATCTCGGGCCGAAGCGATTTAAACGTTTCTTTGCATGAAAAACCGTCTCCGTCCGTCGCCGCGAGCTGCCGAGGAGGGGAGCTCATAAATTGAATCGGAAGCTGCTCTGTGACGCGAGGCAACGGTGAAGAGCTCGGCGACACTCGGGAAATACGGCGTTGCCCTTTGATGAGCGAACCGATAAGCGCGATTGTCACGAGAGAGGAAAGTTTCATCGGACAATCACTCGTCCCCCGGTTATTACGGCATTTCGTCTCGCGCTTCGGAATGCTCGCAGGCACTGCTTGCCTTTGGCAGCGCGTTATCGCGTCACACTCGGCCCCCCGTGTTTCCCTCTACAATGTAATTTCGAAAGTGCCGACGTGTCACCGTGTCTTTCAAGTCTCGAGAGCGCTCGTGAAAAATTTATCGGATCCGATGCACCCTGGAACTTGTCCTGGCGTTCAGCGGAACAGACATGTATCGTTACGAGGACACACAACGCACCATCACCCTCCACTCGGCCCGCGACAGTTGTGTCCCGTTCGCAGCGCCGTCGCGATCTGCCCACGATCGGCGTTCGAAGTAATTCCCGGCGTTTCGCGGCTGGACAATCCTTGTCCTTAAAGGCAGGCCAGCTTGATAATTTCGGGTCGATAACGAAATTCAATATTTCCACGGTAATGGCCGGGCAGGGTGGCGATGGTAATGCGGTGCAATTCGCCCGCTCGGGGCCCGTGTTAATATTTAGGGTTACTGCTCGCGAGCACGCCATCGGAGTGCATCACGCACTTCCCTGCAACTTCTTGCCCGTACCTCTTTCGCTCGTTACCGTGTCGGTAGCTTTTTCCAGCACCCGGCCATCCCCGAAATTATTATCGCGCTGCACGACCGCGCTGTAGGCGATTAGAAAATGCGGTCAACCGATCCTAAAAGGTACACTTAGGTATCCCCCAAGGAACCACTAACAGCAAGATTCCGCTCGCAGCTGTCTTTTTTCTAGAGGCACCTCGCCCTTCTAGGGCTCTTGATACCCGGTGACCCGGGTACTCGGTTAACCGGGTGATACCCGGGTACCCGGGCGCTACCCGGGTCTGCGGGTAATACGGTTACGGGTATAGTGCCTATACGAGCTATTATAGGAGACGGAAAAAGGAAAGCCACGGGCGCCGGGAATCGAACCCGGGCCGCCCGCGTGCTGATCAGCAGCGTTAGCCACACCGGCTACGCCGACTTTCCACGGTTCCTGTCCTCCGAACTCCTATCTAAATGGACGCCACCTATGTGCTAATGTCACACACTAGGCCGTTGCCTAAATGCCCTGTATGCCTACTACAGTTCGGCCATACCTGACATATGCGCCGCCCTCGGCCATAATCCAAGAGGCACGCCTAAACTAAGGGTCAGAATCCCACTTCTGAAATTATAGGAGTCGGAAAAAGGAAAGCCACGGGCGCCGGGAATCGAACCCGGGCCGCCCGCGTGCTGATCAGCAGCGTTAGCCACACCGGCTACGCCGACTCTCCACGGTTCCTGTCCTCCGAACTCCTATCTAAATGGACGCCACCTATGTGCTAATGTCACACACTAGGCCGTTGCCTAAATGCCCTGTATGCCTACTACACTATAGTGAACTTAGGTGTGAAGTCACTCAGCGGGGTCTTACCCGACCCCATGCTGAGTACTGGCCGCTAAACGTGCCCCCTACTACCTCTTGCAGGACTGTATTTAGACCCTTAGGGCCTTAGGGCCTTAGGGCCCCGGTTTTGTCCTGGTCTTAGGGCCTTAGGGCCCCGGTTTTGTCCTGGTCTTTGGGCCTTAGGGCCCCGGTTTCGTTCTGGTCTTAGGGCCTTAGGGCCCCGGTTTTGCCCTGGTCTTAGAGAGCCTTAGGGCCCCGGTTTTTTCCTGGTCTTCTCTAAATACAGTCCTGCAAGAGATAGTAGGGGGCCCGTTTAGCGGCCAGTACCCAGCAGGGTGTCGGGTAAGACCCCGCTGAGTGATTTCACACCTAAGTCACTATAGCTCGTATAGGCACTATACTCGATACCCGTATATACGGCTAACACAGTTCGACAGCCATCTGGACTTGTAACATTTGATAGCCGTTTCTTATATGTTTTGGAGCGCTGAAAACGAATCCGCAAACCGTGTGACGCCATCATCCTCAGTTTTTGAGAAATTCGATTTTGAAAAAAAAATGCAAATTTTCAACGTTGAACATCTTTTGTGTCGAGACAGTAATAGTTATTCATTACTGTTTGCGCAAATTTGTAGTTCTTTCAAAATCGAATTTCTCAAAAACTGAGGATGACAGCGCAGAAGCAACTTGCAATATTACTAATAATTTATAACTAACAATATTCATGAATCAAAAAGGTATAATAAGAGGTTTGTTACGATCCACTGCAATAACCGGTATTTCGTCGATTATCTGTATAACACGAGTATCGCGTAATCGTAACCGTATTACCCGCAAACCCGGGTAGGACCCGGTTCACCGGGTACCCGCGAAAAGTAAGAGCCCTACGCCCTTCGGAATTCCAAGGAGCAATTGCCTCCACTGTTTTATGAACAAAGACAACGCTGTGTCAGAAATCGCTGGGCGAGGGAATTGCCCGGCAGGGAGCGCGAGTTTAAATTCGACGCGCCTGTCGAAAAGAACGCTCTAGTTAATATATCACTTTTTTTTGCCGGCGCTGGTTCGGTACATCGCGGAGCTTTGTTTTCGCGGCTAAACATTGTTATGCAGATGGGACCAGACGGCATTGTTGTTCGGGTAGACCTCCGCGCACAGCCGCCACCCTATTCTCATGATAATTTTCGAGGATTATTTTTCGTAATTTCTCATGGAATACGTTGAACATCTCTTTCGTCGTTTTCTACGGTCGTGTTAAAAAAAAGGGGGGGGGGAGAGAAAAATGTGGACCACCCATTTCTATAACCTTCCCTCTGCCCGCTTGTGTAATTTCTTTACTACAAATTGCCTCGTTCAATTGCAACAAAAACGTCTGAAGGAAATACCCTAGTAGCATTTTTGTTGGCCAACGGTAGCCAACAGTTGGGAATCAGTTGGGAGGTGGTTAGTAGTTTCGCCTACGAACCTTCTTTACAGGGCCCAACCGTTGAATGTTGCATTTGCATCCCGACAATTTGCCTACGGTTGGGAATCAATTGGGAGGTGGTTAGTAGTTTCGCCTACAAACCCCGTCTATTGGGCCAACTGTTTAATATTGCACTCATCTTCCGGTGATTTGTCTACGAATAACCAATTCTGGGCCAACTAATAATGCCCTACGGAAATACATTTAGTTAAAGATAATAAAAACAAATATATAGGTTCGGATGAAAATAAAATCATATCCCAAAGTAATTGAAAGAATTTTGAACCCACATTGGCTACACTTTTTATGAAGACTGTCTGGGGGAAGAGAGGGTTGAGTGGAACGGTTGACGTCGACAGTCACAGGACGCAAGCCGCCTCGCGAGCGAAATGGTCCCGTCCGTCATTTTGTACATTGTTTAAGGCTACGGTTATACTGGATCTTAGAGCATATACGAAGAGAACTAGTGTAAAATGAGTCCACCTAACTTTTTAATTTTGCCAGTTGAAATTCTAACATTTCCCCGTTACCTATAAATGAGCCGTTTATTTTGAAAGTGGCCTAAGTCCATTTATCTTCAAATCGAGATATTTAAGGGTTTGCGTTTCCATGAATTTAAAAATATACGTATAGGATACTAATGAGTCATACAGCTTAAGTGTATCTAAGGATGTTAAATTTATAGTTCCTATTAAAATAGTGGCAATTATTAAGTGAATAATATGCGTTTTCTTATCAAGAATGGAGTTAGGCCACTTCCAAAATTAACAACCAGAGTCATTATAAAATTTGAAGGTGCCCAAGTCCATTCAACATAATTTAAGATGCTTCAAATTGAAAAAAAACAATACTGAATTTATTTTACATATCGTTAAAACACTTCGGAAACATAATTTATGCGATTCAAAACATTTTTTAACTACATAACGTACAAAATTACAAACATAAATTTATCACAAAACAATTTACTACTCATCTACATTTTGTGCGTGTGAAAGGGATTTGAAGAAATCATGATGTTCCGGTGGTATATATCGTAATAGGTCCATTTATTGTCCAAAAACTGAGGTTAACTTGTAAATACTAATTAATTAAAATTACCTTCATCGCTGCTTTCCGACATTATCAATAGTAAATATCTTGATTTAAGTATAAATGGAGTTAGGCCACTTTCAAACTACACGGTTCGATTATTGAACTAACTCTGAAAACTTATGTGTCAAGAATTATCGTATTTGCTCGGATTATAAGCAACCTGAAATGCTTTACTGATAAATAACATGAAGTCGTACATGTGACCATGGTAACCGGAAAAAAAATTGAAAAATGGAGTTAGGCCACTTTCAAAATAAACGGCTCAAATAATAAGTATAATTCAAAATTCAACCGTTTGCCTACCGTTGGATTACTATTACATATAGTACGGTAGGCCCTATAAATGGTTGGGCAACAGTAGGAAAGCCTACCTTGGCCATCTGTTGTTGGCCCAACCTGAAGAAAAAAGTGCCAAATCTAACTGTTGGCCAACTAATATTATGGCCCAACTGTATGCCAATCAAAAATGCTACTAGGGTACTAGCGCCACGCGTGCGACGTGTCAGTCTTTGGCAATTCCCCTCGTCAATTTGCCGCGTAAACGCGCGACTCGGAGCTCTAATCTAATTTCCCGGGAGTTCTTGCCTCATTAGACGCGCGAGAGGCGTTTGATTAACGCAAATAACGCCGCGCGTTGTTTTCTGAAGACTTTAAATTTCACGCCGCACCCCCGACAGTTTGCGCGAGCTCTCGCTCTCCCCCCTTCGTCCCTTTCACCCGACAGGAACCCTTTCAACGTTTCAAACCCTCTCCGAGGTTAAACGCTCGAAATTGCTCGGCGGGAAGGGGGCGTTGGTATACAAGTACGACGTGTCAGTATATTAAAACCTATTTACATGCGGGCGGAGAGGGTTGCGCGCGGAGCAATTCGCTTAAATTGTGTTCCCTCCAATCCATTCGAGGGTTACATCCACCTACGCGCGCACACGCGACCCCGTGTATCCCGCTCTGGCGGGAATTTTACACTTACAACTGTGCGCCAAAGTCGCGAATTTAAATCCACGCTCGCACGGCAACCCGCGAACTTATCGGCTCCCTACCTTCTTCCCTTCTCCGGGAGTTTCTCAGTAATTCTTAGTCGCCTCGCAACCTTCGCCTCCGCGACCGACTTGGGATTTCACTGAAATCCACGGGCCGAACGGGCCGAATTTCTATCTGGAAACGACCGGCCAACTTAAGGGGACTAGGCAGTCAGATCGCTCGAAAATCAAATATTTTTTGCGAATTAATTACAAGGAGATGAACAGAAATTGTGACTAGTACGTTTGGGTAATGTTTATTAATACTATAACCAGTAAAAAAGAAATAATTTGAATATTATATACATATGTATGACAGCGCTACAGTCGTCTGATATGTAGGCGTTTTTTTTTTGGAGCCGCTGTAATTTTGCAGTGATTCTGGTCGTGAGAAATTTAATTGTGAAATATCCTCTGAAATTTATACTTTGCCCTGGCCCCTATTCTGCCCTGAACCTATTGAAAAAGAAAAAAAATCAAAATTATAAAAATGGTGGCTGCAAAACGGCAAATTTTAAAGAAACGTCACTTTTCGCTTGGAAAAAGAGCCATTCTATTTTTTTCTTGACAAACCAGGAGTTTTTACAGACTTATGCGTAGGTCCAGGTCGTAACTAGACATGTCTCATATATGCTGAATTTTTTTCAAATCGACTGATACCTCCGTTTTTTTCCCAATCACTGCAAAACGAAGAGGAAATATGATTCCGAGAAGAACGCGCTTAAAGTTTCGAAAGAGGAATCTAGTCTACCTGCGTGCGCGCAGAAACGGTTTATGGCGCGCTCGACCGTTTCGGCTGTAAAATCCTCAAGTTTGCGAATTTTAACATAAACCAAACGGCATTTTAATCGGGGAGGGTGGTACTTTCGAAAAATGCAACAAAAAAATCGAGTTTCTGACTGCCTAGTCCCCTTAACCCTTTGACTACTGTTGACGCCTATTGGCGTCCGACACATGTTGGCTTCCCGGTACTGTTGACGCCTATTGGCGTCCGACACATGTTGGCTTCCCGGTACTGTTGACGCCTTTTGGCGTCCGACACATGTTGACTTCCCGGTACTGTTGACGCCTATTGGCGTCCGACACATGTTGACTTCCCGGTACTGTTGACGCCTATTGGCGTCCAAATCAAATTTCGCTTGTTTCGCCAGTTTTAAAATTTTATAATTGGTCTTATGGTAATGTAGATTACCTATTTCGATTAACTTATTTTGATTCACAGCCACGAGAGGCGCCTATAGGAGCTAGCGAAATTTTATCGATCATAATTGTAATAAATCTCCTTTGAAACAGACGTAAGTTAATGTTAATTCAACAATTACATATTCCGTTAGTCATATATTAATTAAATAACAGCTTTTGATTATTAAAATAGAGAAGCAAAATTTAAAAAGACACTTTCGATTAGTTAAATATTACTATCAAGTTAAGTAAATCTGTTTATTTTCAGTTGTTTTCTTCCTTAACCCTTAAACAATATATACCGTCAAAAAGAAGCAGGTTTGGGATTAAATCCTTTGTCTTATGTGATTGCCAGACAGGCTTTGTTCAAGATTTGATTGTATATTGCGGGGCCAACATGGTAATATCTGAAGATGTACCGTCAACATCGATAGGAAAGTCTTACTTAGATGAAATTAATGGATATAAATTAAGAGGTAGAGATACTAACAATGAGCCTTTTCGTTTGACGCAAAAGCATTTTCCGTCTCCATATGAAAGCAATACAGCAATTCGGAAAAGTGCAAGGCGTAGATGCGTAGTGTGTGCAAAAATGATAAAAGAAAGGATACACATTACGAATGTAATCTAGGATTATATATTCATCCGTGTTTTGAAATATATCATACGTTATTATATTATTAAATTTTATTATTAAACATTGTTATTTAAAAAAATAAAATATTGTTATCTTAAAAAAGCTTAAAATTAATGTTCACTTCAAGTAATATTCGTTTAATGTAATAAATTTCAGTATTTTGAATATTTTAATATACTTCCTCAGAAATGCGTGTCTAACGAAAAATTTCGCCGTACCCAGTGGACGTCGCGAGTGAATTCGTACCGTACCGTACGGCCAGTGCGTGCCAAAGTCTCCCGTAGTCAAAGGGTTAAGGGTCTGCGCGCGGCAAGATGCGACGCGACGGACGGCGCTGCAGCTCGCTTCGGTGCCGATTAAAGGGACCGGTGGCATAATTCGGCAGGAACTGAGCACCGAGCGCGATAGCAGAGACGCTAAATTCGGGGACGCGCCTCCTCCTCGACGTGTGCCATCGACCGTTTACGTCCGGCATTATCGCAGTATGCGCGACGTATCTTCGGGAGGCGTCGCCTGCCTCCATCTGTCGCGTACAGGCGCCGCACGTACACACGACCTGCCTCTCCTCTTCCCCTCGGAGGAGACACGAAAAATTCCAGCCGGCGAGTGTGCGCGACGCGGAATGCAGCGCGGCGCTGTTCCCCCGCGGGAACTTGCGGGGTCAACGGACGAGGGAAAGAGGTTGCAACGACAATACCGAGGAAAGTTGTCGAGTTTGCCCTGAGCTCGATTAAAGGGATCTCTCGTAGCTGCGCCCCGAAGGTGTACGGTCGAAGGGAGCCTAGCAGCGTGATAACAGAGACGTTTGATCGTGCCACGTTCGTCCCCGCGATCGATCCACAACCGAATGCCTTTACGCCGCGTTACGTATAGTGCCTATACGAGATATAGTGACTTAGGTGTGAAGTCACTCGGCGGGGTTTTACCCGACACCCTGCTGGGTACTGACCGCTAAACGTGCCCCCTACTGCCTCTTGCAGGACTGTATTTAGAGAAGACCAGGACAAAACCGGGGCCTTAGGGCCTTAGGGCCCCGGTTTTGCCCTGGTCTTGGGGCCTTAGGGCCTTAGGGCCCCGGTTTTGCCCTGGTCTTGGGGCCTTAGGGCCTTAGGGTCCCGGTTTTGCCCTGGTCTTGGGGCCTTAGGGCCTTAGGGCCCCGGTTTTGCCCTGGTCTTGGGGCCTTAGGGCCTTAGGGCCCCGGTTTTGCCCTGGCCTTAGGGCCATAGGGCCTTGGGGCCCCGGTTTTGCCCTGGTCTTAGGGCCTTAGGGCCTTAGGGCCCCGGTTTTGCCCTGGTCTTAGGGCCTTAGGACCTTAGGGCCCCGGTTTTGCCCTGGTCTTAGGGCCTTAGGGCCCCGATTTTGGCCTAGTCTTCTCTATATACAGTCCTGCAAGAGGTAGTAGCGGGGCACGTTTAGCGGCCAGTACCCAGCAGGGTGTCGGGTAAGACCCCGCTGAGTGATTTCACACCTAAGTCACTATAGCTCGTATAGGCACTGTAAATTCTCGCCGTTACGTGCGTGCGTAACTCTCGTACCCCCGCGCGACCTTGTTACACCATCCTCGACGAATTTATGCGGAGGAACAATGTTTGGACCGTTACGCGCCACCCTCGTTCGTCTCTCTCCGTATTTACGCGGCACGGATATTCGCTCCAAGATACGATCCCGCGGATTCAAACCCCGGCAGGCTGCTGCTGTCGTTCCAACCCCCCGCAAAGTCGCAGAGTCCACAAAAACCTGATTCCAGAATGTAAAGCGAATAATAACAGTTCCCATCGATTCCCGCGACCGCCGCGAAGCCGCTCCCCGTTCGAGCCCCAAGTGAGACGGGCGACAGTACCGAAGAAATTTCATGCTTCCACCAGCGGGCTGGAGTGTGAGAAACTTTTGACGGTAATTGCGTCCGTTAAGAAGGGGAACGTGCTCTATTAGCGTGTGTACTAGGGTGGTCCTTAGCTATAGGGGTCAACATTTTTTTTGAGTTTTTGTTTTTGGTCTTACCCTCTTAAAATGTGATAGTTGGTAAGAAAATGATATGTGCAAAATTTCAGCGAGATCGGACAACGGGAACACGTGCCGCATTCAAGACGAAGTTTTAAAATTTCTATTATTTTCGTTAATTTCAATATAAATGTGTTCCGCCGTTTTAGAGGTAGTACTGAATATTTTTTAATGAAAATATAATGTCTTACATGTACATAATATTATCCAAAGTTAACTTCTAACTACATATTATAAAATAAATTGTAATATCTTATAAAATATTACATATTTGTCAATACACGCCTTTCATTAAGGTTGATTTACTCGCATCTGGATAACATCGCCGATAATCTTCTAGTACTTGTAAAATGAACTGCTTATTATTTTCATCTTTCGTTAGTAAGCTATTATATTCGGTGATTAGCTTTACGCCTCGTTCTGCACTGTCGTTAACTACTTTTAAATTCTTTATTATTTCTAATGCATTTTTATATGTTTCATCGATTTCCCAAACTGAAGGGTCTTTTTGTAAAAATTCGGTACTTATATGAAATCTAGAAAAAAATTGCGACTTTGTGACGAGATGAAATTTTCTATGCCAATATTAATATAGTTTTTGACATCTTTTAAAACAATCTTTTTACTTGAAACCTCCGTTTGATTAGAATCCAAATTTTGGATCATACGCCTCTTTATATCACAAGAATGCGTTTCGTGCCTCAGGTAGCCGACACAGGTAACAGTATGGTTCAGATACTGCGATACATAGGAAGTATAGAAATATATTATAGGAAGCAATATACAAATACTCCTGATATATATCTAAGAAACTGTATTTTTATTTAAAAAAATAGACACACATTTTTAAAATAATGAAATACAATCATATCTGATATTGATGTAAAATTACTGTAATTTTACAACTTCGTCTTAAATGCGGCAAGGGTTCCCGTTGTCCGATCTCGCTGAAATTTTGCACATATCATTTTTTCACCAACTATCATATTTTAAGAGGATAAGACCAAAAAGAATCGGAAGTTGAAAATTAAGGACCACCCTAAGCCACAGCCGCCAGGCGGCAAAACACCGTGCACGCGTTCCCGCTGGATATTTTCTCAAGCAGTCCGAGTTAAAAACCGTTCCGACATTTTTCGTGGATGGTTTCTTCTTCAGAAATGTCTACAGAATCCGATACTTTTGAGCGAATTCGTGCTAGACAAACAACTTTTCGTAAAAATGCAAAAGTATTGTGTCGAAATTATGCACATTGGCACTTTTTTAAACTTTGACGGCCGATTACAACCGTATAAAACCATCAAATTTGATAATTGTATACACCGCTATATTAAGGAAACTCTCCTCTATCTTTTGAGAGTAAATTGAACTTTCTACCATTCTTGGTTTTCACGTAATACCTCATTCTTGCCCAAAATCGTGCGCTTTTTACAAAAACTGAGGGTGATAGAGCACTTTTATTTACGGATTCGTGTTTGAGGCGGAAAACTGTACTAGGATCTCGGAGTGCATATTGCAGATCCAAATACGTGTTGAACAGTGCAATTAAGACCCCAAATCGCCTATTCTGGCTTATACGCTGCGTTGTATACTAATTTTAAAAGCTAAAACTCAAAGATTTCGTCAATATTTTTCGAAGTAATGCATACATATTATTATTGTGCATCTAATAAACTGTACTTTTATTACAAAATATTCCCTGATACTTCCAAAATAGCCGAACACAATTATGTCCGAAATTTACGAGAAATCACTATTATTTCAAAACTTCAACTCAATTGCGGCACGGGTTCCCGTTGTCCGATCTCGCTGAAATTTTGCACATATCATTTTTTCACCAACTATCATATTTTAAGAGGGTAAGACCAAAAAAAAATCGGAACTTGAAAATTAAGGACCACCCTAGTGTGTACAAAGGGCTCGTACATAAGTGGGGGCGCATAGATTTCGCGAAGCGGGCTTATTTACATGCAAATGTAAAAAACCCCCGCCGCACTGCCGGCTGGTTCTTGCACGGAGTCTGTCGGCCACCCTGGAGGAATGGCTGATCCGCGTGGGCAGGAGGGGAGACAAGATTCGACGCTCTTCGCGTTGGAAACGAAACAGGTGCGCCGAGAGTACACGGTAACGAGAATCAATAATAGGGGGCCGAACGAGATCGTGGCTTCGACCAGATTCCAGCCACGGTTTAACTTCTACCAGTCCACTGTTCGCCGAACCGGATACGATCCCGGTCGAGAGGAGATCAAATTGGACAGCGATGCTTCGAAACAGATTCTTTTGACAACGTGACTGGTTACCCGAATGGCTGGATACGTTTCAAATAATCACGTCAGGCAACTGACCCGAAGTCTTCGTGTCTGACAAGGCTGATACGTAGGGGAGACCGGGGCTAGTTGACTAACGAGGTTAGTCGACTAATTCCCTTTAATTCTTGTATTATGGAATAAATTATGCTGCGGTTCGCAATATTGGAGCATATGAATGACCAGCTTGCCATTCGATGTGTCGTTGTGACAAAAACTTGCGTGTTCTGTCAGTGAGAATGAAAAATCTAAAAAGGTCGGCTGTAAGTAAATATTTTCGTTTCGACTATTTATGAATTTCTGTCCACTAAGTACTGCTTGATGTTATTTCATGAATATTTTGTGGAAACGCGATACCTTGACTATAATTTACGGTATTTTATTTTATCCGGTGCGTGGAGGTTTTGCACGTACGACCCTTTTAACATGTTAACAATGTCGGACGGGGTTACTTGACTAAGCATAGGAATACTACTAATAATTGCATTTTTTATCCTCAAGATGCAGTCGAGGCAAAGAGTTTAGCTGCTCAAGTCCACTTCTCCCACCACAAATCCTTCCAAACTCACCCCTACCAGTTTTACACCCTATCCTCCCTTCAAACTCTCAGGCCTTCCAAATAGGCCATAACAAACCAGTACAAACTAATTACAGTATCTTAGACCATGATAATTAATAAAAAAAAAATAACACTGTGGAGGAGTGAAAAAAATAAAAAAATTTATTGGTCGTAGTATACATATGTACGCGTTTCGTATACTATATTGATGGAATTGACAGCGTATATATACACCTTTCGCATGCAAAGGGTTAAAACTGAAAAGTAAATGTCAAGTCAACTGACCCCATCATATTTGTCAACTAACCCCGTGTTTCTCGCGCGTTTTCGATGAGACCCGACTGAGCTGAAGACGGGTCAACGGGAGTTGTATGTTCCCGCTACGGTTCTTCCGACACTAAAAACTACGCGGAACCCTATGACGCGTTACCGTGATAAGGTGAATAATTGAACACTGCATATAAATGTGACAGGGAATTTAATAGCCAGTAACGTTGAACAATATAACAATATAAGTGAGTAATTATGAGAACTTGAGTCGACCCAGTTATTCAATGTACCGTCCTCACTCCGGAGGAGACCTTGGGTTTTATTGAATTGAGATGTTAACGAATCTCCGTCGTTAACGTATCTGCCCGGCCGCCGGACTTTTCTTCTGCACGAGCCAGAAGTCCTCCCTCTCAGGCAGATTCCGTGGTGGGCCATACGGATATTGAATCCTCATTGGTCGTTGCAATGTCAGAAGAACGGCCCACCTAGCCCCATAGAGAGGGAAAACTCCGGGAAATCAAGAGCTCGCCGATAATGAACGAGCCAAACAAACTGTCTCCAAATGTCAACCCATGCGTCCAAACGGCGACACAGGATGCCTGGCCAACATCAACGAACTCCGGGACCGCCGGAATCGACCGTACAGAGGGTCATTGTAGTCCCATACCACTCGACACCCTGCCACGGTCCCCAACCTAAACAGGGTACAGGCAACAACCCAATGTCCGCCAGGCAACCTCATAAATTACAAGATTGCCTTCCTTCGGAACTGTTGTCTGCGTTTTACAATCTACCCGGAGTTCGTGATTATAACCTTCAGAGATTATTGCGCTGATGGAAACTAGCCTAGACCTAATAATAATCGTAACGCGTAACACCCCGTAGCCGGGGTCTGTTGACTTATTCGTCTCACTACTCTAAATACAATAAAAACTACAACCTAGACTCAATTAAAATGATTTCCAAAATTATGCCTGTATAGGGTGACTGTACCTAATATCGCCAGTGTTCCTAATATCGCCACTCGCTATATCTCTTAAAGTAAGCTCTAAAATTTATCGGTTATGCACTGAATTAGTACCTAAACATATGTAGGAAGACATACTATAATTGCAGCATCATGTGATCAACAATTACAGAAAGGGAAGGATTTTAGAGAATCTTAATAGTGTAAAAATTTATTGGACTGTCACAATTTTACGTCACATTCGGAGAAGGTAGGTCTAATAAATCTGTGAATGCAAGAATATCTACTAGAAATACCTAATTAATGATGTACTTACGAAATGAAATCGATTCAAATATTTTTCATAATGAAAATAGCGTTTTTCTTTTAGCAGTATGCGTGTTCTCAATACCGCCTACCGGAGAACAATGGTTTCGATGTAATGCTTGTTACAGGTGAGGTCACGAAATGTGCGGAGCAACCGAAATAAAATTTATTTGTCCAATACTTATGTACATCGGAACGTAAAAAATAAAATATTTTAAAAATCTATATTTTCAAATTTCTATATTATTCTAATAAAAATGAAATCAAAGATGGATAAAAAGACATTTATAGAGCAAGAAATAATAAAAGCACATGTGAAAATGACTTTAAAAACTCATATATACATGAAGCGATATATGTTTCAGCGACCATGATTATAGTCCAGCTCTGCGAAAGTTAAGGCTTTCTACACTAACCGATCGTCGTGTCTGTTCCGATCTGCTTTTTTTTATATAAAGTAATCCGCGGTCATATTAACTGTCAGGATTTAGTTTCACTGGTCTGTTACCATGCCCCCCAGAGGTCACTGCGTCTGAGACCTCTCTTTATATCAAAGGTTCCCAACTATAGACACTATACTGCTGATCCTATAAACCGTGCTATGGAAGAGTTAAATCACAACACGGAAGACATAGACTTGTTCTCTGTCTCGCTCGACTCGTTCCGTGATCTTTTGTTTAGGCGACTTCTAACATAATCTAACTTATTCCCGCAAGAATTGAATATTATGTTGTATAGACAGACTGTTATGTTTTCATGTATTTTGTTTTATGTTATATATTTTATGTTTTCTTATTGTGTTATGTACCGATAACTCTTTTATTTTGAGTTTTCTTCATGTTATTTAATGCTATAAATCGTTCTTCATTGTACTAAAGGGTTTTCCCGTTGATATAATAAATAATAATAATAATGAATTAATCAATATTTCTTGTGTAGGCGATATTAGGTACACTTTTTTCAGGACCCGATTTTTGCATGTCTTACGTTTTTTGAGTCCTAATTAACAATTTGTAGGTTTCAACGATTCTAACATATGCTAACATGAAAGATGAATAATTTCTCTTTACTTTGAAACGAACTGCATGGAAAAATATCAATTATTATTCAATCGACAGCGATTTAACTTTTGCCTGGCGATATTAGGTACAGTCACCCTACCTAATGAAATTTTGAAACTTTTGGTATGCAGCAAGTCAACAAAATACTAATGGTCTATTTATAAAAATTAGAAATGTAAAAAATTAGTCAACTAGCCCCGGTCTCCCCTACCGTTTTCAAGCGTGAAGCTACAGAGTTTGGCTACCTATATCCATGTACGGCTTTGTGGCTAATGTGGAGGAATAATTTACAGTTGGAAACTATTATCGTATGAGTTTCACCGAAAGATATCAATTACCCGATTTTCGGATCACGGGGAATATTCTGAACCCAATATTGTAATGTACATAGATATCTCCAGCATTGGATATTCCTCGTTATTATTTGACTCTCGAGGGAAGAAGGATCCGGGTATCGGACGTGATGGAGCCGAGACGGGTAATATCCGAAATAAATTTAGACTTTTCCGCAATTAAAAGCAGCTAGGGGAATGGATAGCCAAAATACCTTGCCCCGGTCTCAAAGGGTGAAACGAATTGATCCTGGCGGGTCGGTGTATCCGAGTAATCGGATCCATGCGCGGATTGATCGAGCTGCGAAACGAAAGGCTGTTAGGCAAGAACGGGAAACGCGCGCGTAAAAGTCGATGGAAATCGATGGAGCGGGGGCGGTCGAGACTCCGGGATTAAAGTGAGCTTTTAAAAGCTCCACCCAGCTCGTCTCGCCCGTCAAACGTTTTTACGTAGCGCTGTGTTACGCCGAATAATTCGACTTTAATGTATTTTCGTCGGGCGAATCGGGTCGCGGGGGCACGCTGACGGGCCGTCGTCAGAAATCGGATACCGTGAGCACCAATTAAATTATTTCCACGGTTCCAAAGCTTCTAAAGAGTCACTCGAGCGCGTGCGACGAGAACAGTGAGCACCCTGACTTTTTGAAGCCGGTATGATTTCGACTGCGAGGCCGCCGGCTCCACGTCAAAGAGGAATCTTGCATCTCGAAGTATGGCGGTAAGAGCTGCTCGCGAACAGCCGGCGAAACTGTTTACGAGAGAAAGGCGAAACGGCATAAACAGCTTGGCCTCGGCGGAAGCTTTCGAGAGAGGCCCCTAGCTAGGCGATCCGTCTTGTTTCACCTCGAATCAAATGTTTCGAGGGTAGCGGAGGATCCTGGCGAGTTGCGAAAAGCGTAAAGCTTACTATTATATCAAGCAGTACGGTTCGGCATTACGAGCTCGTATCGCGACGGGGCTATTAGATTTAGATAGGCGCTCGCGAGATCTCGCTTTCCTCGCGCAGACTTCAAGCACCTCAGCTCTTTCAACGTTTAAACAATTATTCGGCTATACTCGTTTCACGACGCACTGCTCAACTTCAGCTCGCCCCGTTGTCCCGGGTTGAGAAAAACCAGAAGCCTCGCGCGTATTAATTGTGGGGATCAGGAACCTCCATAACATAAGAGGCGGATTAGGGTGGAGCTTAGGATGGAGCTTATTTTTCAACTATGAAAATATGATCTTCTCAACATCTCAATTTGTTCCTTTCTATAAAAAAATAAAATCGAGCAGAATATGAGCGCAATTGATCTATATTTAGGGGTAGCTCAATGATGGTGAAATTTCCAATGTACATGATAATTATATAGAAGGGCATGGAACACTGTAAGTGTTTTCAAATGCATTCATTTGTTCATTAAGAAAAATAGAAATTGAGAAAAGGTATTATTGGAAAAGGATTTCCCCTGATTTGTAATCACCTATGGTATTTGTCACAGGAACTTGTTGCATTAGCTTTCTTCGACAGTCGCGTTAGTTCGTCAACCAAGAGACTTATGGTGAGTGCCTTGCAGAATGAAGAAAATAAAAATCAAAAATATCAAAAGCATTCCAAGCGAATCACTGTTGCTCTTCATTCGTTCAAGAACAAACACTTGGAAGATTTTGTTACTGCTAAGTCAATGACACTCTTCAGAATGTTGGAACTTCCAGATGGATTTCTCACGGTTGATCCAGACTTGTGGGAGGTTAGAGATGATTACAAAAAGGCTATGGAAACAATCAGGTCTCTAAAAGTTGTTAACGACCATGCTGAACGTGGAGTGGCACTTATACAGGAATACAGTGGATTAATAACCCATGATGAAATGCAGCTACAATTCCTAATGCAAGTTGTTGAGGACCATCGTAGATTGTACCCTGTCAGCAGGAAACAGACACTGTCTGATGTCTGAGCCTTTGTGAACAATAAATTTAACAAATTATCAAATACAAATGTCAATGTAATGTAACGTAAATGTATAAATTAAAATATGGCCATTATATGTTGAATTTTCATAATTTCTATAATCTTTGACTCACTTGAGCTACTCCTAAACATAAGAATGTATTGTCTAAAGTTTTTATATAGTGTTTGTGTATCTAAAGGAACAAATCAGTAGTAACTTACTAGTTCCACTTAGTGTTTCAAGCCCTTCCATATAATTATCATGTAGGGGAGACCGGGGCAGGTTGTAACACGGGGTAAATTGTAACATAAGTAAAATCTTTTGAACGACAAATCTGGTAACCCACAGCATGCGAGAGCTGCTTGACGATATTAGCACCGTCGGTTTTAGTGACACAAACGAGCGTTATGTAATCATTTTGTGGTAATAGCCCAGAATTTTAGTATTTAGAGCACGTAAGTAAATGTTGTCTTAGCACTTTTATTTCATTTAACCGTCATTTGGAACCGTTTGAATGTATGTTTCCTTGTAGCAAACGAATCAGTACACATTGGTTTATTATTATGTGTATGCATTTTAGTGATTTGATGTTTAGTTTCTCGTTTGGTGAGATAAAACACAAAAATTCGACCTCGGGATAAATTGTAACATGTTACTATACTTACTTCGTTCCAAATGGTGATAAAGCAAGCTATTTGCTGACACACCGGAAAAATATGCTATAGACGAACAACAAAACAATCGAGAATCCAAAAAATAGAAAAAAAAGTATGAAGGCAAAAGTAAAGAAAGCACAGAAGAAGATTTTGATAGAATCAGATGCATAAGCAATGATTGCTTATCTCATGTATATCAAATGTTTAATAATGATCTGTGTTTTCATTTCTATTTTTTAGAAATGTTTATTTGTGTTCATATTTGTATTTAAATAAGTAAAACAGATGTGTTACAATTTACCTCGGACTGGGGCAGATTGTAACAAAGGTTCAGATTTGTTTAAGATGAAGCTAGATGTCTAAGTGTCCAAGATTTTGTCACGTACTTTCACGCAATTAGTTCACCACATATGTAAGCAGTAAATCACGCAAATTATTTCCTGATTGAGGAAAACACTTTCGAGAAAAAACTGTGAAAACTTTTTTTGTTACAATCTGCCCCGGTCTCCCCTACATTGGAAATTTTACCATCATTGAGCTACCCCTAAATATAGATCAATTGTGCTCATGTTCTGCTGGATTTCGTTTTTTATAGAAAGGAACAAATTGAGATGGTGAGAAGATCATATTTTCATAGTTGAAAAATAAGCTCCACCCTAAGGCGGATACGGAAGAACAAGGACGGAGAAGTCGGCGCCCTGCTGGAACTGCCAGTTAGAACCGCATAAAAAATTTTTTAATCCGGATTGATGCGGTTTTCTTCCCGTAAAATCCAGATTGAACCAGATGAAATATTTTCTATCAGTTTCAAACCGGATATGCATGTAAAAATTCTTGATGGTATCTATCTGCATTTCTTAGCACAATTTGTCATCGGTTCTGCTCGGATTTACACGAAGTAACTCGCATGTTACTAGTAAAACTTCTTGAGTAACTTTGTTCATTTTGTAAGCTGGTTGGAAATCCAGATCCAAACCAAAATGGAATCTATTGGTCTTTGCAAGTTATTTTGCTACCAGTTCTTACACAGATTTGCATATCGTAAATGCATGTTCAAACACACATATTTCTGTATGAAATCGACTCAAATTTTTAAATGTTTCCAAGTAGAATCTAGATGTGTAGATCAAAATTCAGATGATACTCATCAGTTTTTCCAAGCCATTGTACTACCTGGTTTTATTTGTATTCGCGACACATTTATAGTCTCTCGACCGATTTACTCAGGTTATCAAGAAGTCATCGAATAACCAGTACCATTTACACCATGAGTTGAGGTTTGATATAATTTTATTCTTAAACCTACTACATCAAGAGATTCTGCCGTATCAATCTTGCATCGAAGTCGATCACGGAGCTGCGCGGAGCAAGCTGCCTCGTTAGCTCGCGGCGCCGATTTTATGTCTCGCGGCGCACATTGCTGCCGCGAGAGGAGTTACCAGTATCGCGGCCACCTAGCGGTGTTCGAACGAAATCAATTATTTCGAAGAATGAGTTTCGTAAAACCGGAAGGAACCGCATTAATTTTCTATCCGCCAATCCATTGGAAACCGGGCTAAATTTTTTCTCTTCGAACCCCATAAGCATTCCGTGAATTATTTGCTCTGCCAATCCGGATCGCGACGGACTCGAAAGAGCTTGTGGATTTCCAGATTGAATCCGTAAGATTTTTGTTCCGCAATTTCAGATACGAACCTTCCGGTTTTATACAAATGGCAATTGCTGATAGAAACTGACGAATTTTCGACCTGCAAATCCTGTTTCATCCATCGATCTGGATATCCGCATTGAACCGGATTCTTTTTTGAACTGCCAAAAATCACTGCTTGGAAATCCAGGTAGTACCGCATTGAACCAGATAGATCCAGTTCAAAATTCAATGCGGTTCTAACTGGCAGTTCCAGCAGGGCGGTAGCCGAGTAGGCTAAAGGTAGACTTTCCAAGCCGCGATCGGCGGCGGCGGCTGGCGGCGGTCCCACTAGTGCAATGGAGAGGTATGCATCTGTGTCTCCGTTGCGCTAGTGGGACCGCCGCTGGCCGCAGCCGCCGATCGCGGCTTGGAAAGTCTACCTTAAGGCGGCTGATCAGAGCGCGTAGAATCTAAAGATCGCGGGTTCGAGTCCCGCGTCGAGGCTTCCTTTTTTCCGAATCCTACATAATTGAACACTGAAACGAGCCCCGTGTCGCCCGATGCTGGGGCAGAGCGCACGCTCCCTGCGAATCACGGGAAGTTGCTGGCGCTTCGGAAGTACGAGGGTCGAGCTAAACAGGCGGCAAGTTGATAACGAACGGGTGATATTTGCTCGGTAGTCGAGTGGTTCCTAGGCGTTTCTAGGCGGCAATGTCCCGGTGTCGCGGACTTCCATTTTCGTGACAGACACTGGGTGGTCGATAACAACGAGTATTGTGGGCGAGGACAGGAGATCGTAGCCGTCCTTTGCCCCGCGACAACTTTCTCGACTGTCGGCCGACAAGGTGGCCTGGCCCGCGAATTCAATACGGCCGGACTAATGATAACGAGCGCGCGATTGGTCGACAAGCTCGATAGAGGGTTGAATTGGAGCGGTCCCGTTCGCCAGATGCGATCCGCTCGTAGCTCATACAATTTCGGTTGGAGATTAGACGAACGAGGAGCTCGGAGAACGGAACGATCGCGAGCTCGCCTTGCCTGGCCCCGCGCTAATTAATTGGTCGGCTTCGAACTTGCAATTAACCGGTTGGCCTTCCATTGTCGAATTTTCAATGCGTAAAATTTATTAGCCCCGCTCCGCTCCGGTCCCGCGCCCGCCCCGGGGCCAATGTAATTTTCCACGGGCACGTCGAATCGGGGACACTCGACAGGACGAGGCACTCGCGCGCCGAGGGCCGCTGGCCCGCTCGCCGCTCGTGTGCACCTGCGATAGCACGGACGGCGATATTTCTGGAAGCTGGCACTCGTCTCCCGCTCTTCCACCCTTTCAATCATCCCGCGAGCTGTCTTCTCGCCAGCCTTTCCCTCCTTGTCATTCCCGCTTTATCGGCTGACACTCGCTGGCTCCCGTGCCCGATATCAAGCACTTGCTCCGTCCGTGTCCCTCTGTCCTACCGCGTTTATCTCGATCTCTCGGCCGTATTCTCGTTCGCCGGCCTCCCTCCTCCCCCGGGCGCGCCCTCTGATTTAGGTCCCAGCCAGCCTGCTAACTGATTGAGGGTGATTGACGCTCTGGCTGAATACCGGACAAGCCCAAAACCCATTATTTACTGCTCGGGCCTCGTACAACGTTATAATTGCCGGCAGCTATTCCACCCCTCTTCCTCTCGCGTCGATTCGCATCACCACCACCACCACCACCCCCCCAAGCCGACGGCCAATCCAACGAGTCGGCTTATCGGCCGATACCCGGCTACGAACCCACCCTGGAATTCTTGTTACGATCGCGCGAATCTGCGTTCTAATTAAGCACACTATCCCCGAATTTCATCGGCGCGCGGCGTCGTGTTCGCCGAACACCAGGGAAAACCGAACCGGGGGAATCTCGTTCGGCTTGAATTGCTTGCTTCTTCGTCGGTCCCTTTGTGCTCGTTCAGCCGTGACGCGCGTGAAGGCGCGGGGTAGCGGAGCAGCGCCAGAGTTCCGCCACTGACACGCTCATGGATAAATTAGTATCGTAACAGCTAGTTTAAACGGAATGCGATGCAAGGATGAGTTGGATATTAGTGGCAGCCGCTGACAGGACCCCGGCACTCGCCTCTCCCGCCGCTCCCATCCAGGTAGAACCCATCGGGACTGTCGGAATGCAACGATATTTACACGCACATAGAAGCAGGATAGCGGTTGGAGACCGTTTGGGCCTCTTGACGCCTGGGGTCTTTCCGCGACCCTTTGTCTTGATTCTAGGGACGCAGTTAAGGCTGCCGTCTCACCGGGCCTTGAATGTGTGCGTACGCTCACACAAGCTAGGAAAAGCGTGTACGTATACGCGTGTAGTAAACAAACCGTAAATTACAACTTTCGTCCTGAAATCGGCCAGAAGGAAGTTTTTGCGGGTACAATTGCCTTCAGTAGACATCTGTGCAGGGTGGTCTGGTGCGTTTGAACGCTAATAAGTACCGCACGTTGAAATAATAATGAATTTATGACTCGAAAAGTGACAGAATGAGGCTTCAAGGTTTCTCCGTTGGTGGCGCTAGTGGTGTACTCCAGCCTAGCTGGAGTCATAAATTCATTATTATTTAAACGTACGGTGCTTATTAGCGTTCAAACGCACCAGACCACCCTGCACAGATGTCTACTGAAGGCAACTGTATCCGCGAAAACTTCCTTCTGGCCGATACCAGGACGAAAGTTGTAATTTACGGTTTGTTTACTACACGCGTATACGTACAAACTTTTCCTAGCTTGTGTGAGCGCACGCACACATTCAAGGCCCGGTGAGACGGCAGCCTTAACCCAGGGAAGGATGCGGAGGCGACGGTTTTTTCCGTTCAGTCTGCACAGGGCCTCCATGGTGCAAAGACATAGTTAGCAGAGTTGTATTTTACTATTGTACCATCACTTCTTGTTAATAAATATATTATTCCGTATTTTACCAAGAGTTCTAACAGGAACTATCTAGCAACTGGACTCAGCCGAGTTGCCCGCGTCTCGATCAACCGCCGCTGGCTATTATCTTTTCACTTCGCCCGATCTCTGGATGAAAGTTTGAATCGCCCTGTTCTCGGCCCTGGTCCCCCGTTTCGTGGGGGCAGGCGGAAAGGGATCGGAATGGTAACGCGGTCCGCAGAAGGAAAGTGGGCTCGAGCCGAGTACGTCACGTCCGGCATACAGTTTACTTTGAGAAGGATCGATCTCGAAGGAGTTAAGTGGCTGCCGGTTCTTCCAAGATGTATACCCATCGAGACTCCAGTAGGAATCACGTTCGTGGCCGGCCGTGCTCCATCGCGGCCCCTGTCATCTTAATCCCCGGGATCCTTTTTACACGGCTTTCTCATTCGCGTCCTCTGTGTACCGGGCTCCTTGTGGACTTTGGAGCCCGGGCCGGGGTGGGACCCGGGACCACCTTCTCCCTTATCCGCCTGAATTACGGCGAGGCACGTCCGCCCCTAGTGGACGTCCTCTGCTCCAGGCTGCTGGACGTCGTCCAGCTTCCACGGGAAAGGAACCACCGACTTGCTCGAATGGCCGAACCGTATTAAAACGAGCCCAGCGTACGTGAGGCTAGATTTTATTCCGACGTTACGATATCGTCATCTTCGCCTCCACCCCTCCGTGACTTCCACTGGGGAGCTGTCCAATCGCCCCGAGCATTAATCCACAACCGCCGATAGACATGGGCCTGATGATTATCCCAGAGGCGAAGTCCGAGTCACTCACCTCTTCGCACTATTATAATTTCGCATCCGGCGACTATTGGCCGATTTAACCGGCATCCACTGTAAACGTACCTCCACAGAGTTCATCGACGAGACGTCACGTATGGCACAGATGGTGTCGCAATCAGACTGGAACCGATCGGCCAGTCGATAAAAAGCTGGAGGATTGATATTGTCCGCGCAGGTGATAAGTTGCCAGCGATAGGCGAGTGGACAATAAATGGTCAAGCGCTTTAGACACGTCCCCGTGCACAGGAACTATGGGGTCTTCCGATTGCGCGGACTACATAGCAAGCTTTCGCTTTATTCTTCGACCAAGGGGAAGGTCGATAGGGCTTGATGCCGATCACAAAGGGCTCCTCTGCCGACCAGTTCCTTGTTCTTCCATTGTCCAGGGCTGTCTATTCCCCCTTGCCTCGGGAAATATTCCACGGGAGATGTTCTCCCGTTTAAATTTCCCGATGCCTGGCTCTCGCACAAGGTAAATTGGATTTAAAGAGTCCCCTTGGAAATATTTTCATTGGAATTTTCTGGAAAAATTCCGAGTTCGGATATCGGTGTACCGATTCCAACAGCCGGAACAGAATTCCAAGTTTGGTGGAGCGACGGGTGGCGGAACTTCTTACTCGAGTCCCGGCTGCATTGTAGAAAGGTCTTCCGCGTGATTTCCATACTTCTGGCCGTCTACGCGCCACGGCAGACAAGAGCTATCGAGGGCGCGGAAGTTCTACGGCGTTTCTTTAAAATTTCGCCGAGTACGAAGCGTTGATTAAGCGACCCTCGTTTTCCTCCCTTTTCGCCTCCCTTTCTTTGCGTCACTTTTTTTTCTTAGATCCCGGCTCGTTAAGGCGCGACCTGTGAGCCCGGTAGATAGTAACGTCCCTCAAAGGAGTTCTCGGACGCGGCCGGTTTTCCGCCGCGATAACAAAATCGTTACCCCCAAGTCCCCGAGAGCTTAGGCCTTCCAGAATCGTCTGGAAACATCTCGTTCCTTTCCTCTTTCACCGTAGACGACACGTCCCAAATATCAACCGAGTTTCGCCAGAGCTGCGTTCACGGCGCCGCGAGGGATCCCGAATTTTAGCCACGGCGAATACGTCCGTGGAATTTCTCCCCGATTCCGTGCGCGCAAGTTTTCGCCTGGAGAAGCTTCAGAGACGCCCGTCTACCAAGGATACGCGAGACGCTCGGATTCGTCAGGTTGCGGGGATCGGTTATCCCAGTATTCTTCGCGAAGCTTCTTGGTACTTGCTAGATGCATCTTATCTCGCCAGGCCTGAAACTGCCTCCAAACTCGAGTACCGGTCGGGAGAGATAGCAGCGAATTGTTTGGTCCCCCGGGTAAACTAGGGTGTGTACAACGGCGGTTAGAAGTTGCCAGGATGCTACCAAAACGCGAGCGTGGCTGGCGCGAGGAACCCAAGCGATTTCTGCTTCGACGTACAGGGAAGGGAGAGATCCGGAGCTGCGGCTGGAATTGTAAGTCGAAGCCTGCTACGACACCGCGCTACGAAACTTCCACGCCGCTCAAATAGATTCGACCGACCAAATTTCTCCCGACAATGAAATAATAATCAACGATTACGAGGCTCGAGCACGTACAACATCGACAACCGGCAACCACTCCGCGAGATTCCACCGTGCGTTCGCTAGTTTCACACGCGTTACTCGCGACTTCATCGGGATCAATTGGAAGTGTCGGATCATTCCGGTGAAAAACACGCGGAGAATGAGGGGACGTGACGCCGGTCCGTACGACTCCACGAGAATCGTGCTTTTTCGCCGCGGCGAGAGCTCTCCCTCGAGGTTCTTGGGATTTTAACGGCCGCGTAAATATGGTAATACGGTGGAAAAAGGAATGGCAAGGGCCGAGGAGGACCTCATTCTCCCTTCGTTTCTCTTCTTGCTCGTCGTTCGGTGTTTAATCGCGCGCCGCCCGCGCCGGCGAAGTTGAACGCCGAATCGTAAAGCGCTTGCCGACGATTCCTGGTTACGAGCGAGGACGAGTGGGAGTTGTTTCCCCTCACTTGCGAGGCAAAGATATCGGACAATGACGGGAAGTAGAGTTTCGCATTAAGGAAATAGAGGAAGAGTCGAGGGAACTTTCGAACTTCCGTCGAGTTCCGAGGTACTCGCTACCGTGATTCAACTTGCCCCTCTCGCGAATACTCATTACTCCTTACGAACTTACAAATTGAGCACGTAAGCCTGGTTCGAAGAGTCCCAGGGATAATAATAATAATAATTCTGCTGGCTCTTTGTTACGTGTCCTCCCCAGTTCCGCGCCAGGGCGCCGCGTCGAAGTTCGCCGGGGCTCGATGCGATTCTGAACAGCGACTCATCTTCGCAGCCCCGTCGGAAGCAGACTGTTCTAAAAGAACATTTCGAAACACCAACATTCCAACGTTTCTGGATCGTGAACGGTCCAGCGACCGCGATATCTCGGTATAATGGCATGCAGGAAGCACCGAAAGTTGGCCGCGGATTTCTCCAGCTCGCAAGGGCGTCTTCCACGAGCGTTGAACTTTGGAAGGCCGTTGCGTTCATAGGCGTCCCAAATTCCACCCGATCGGGACACTTGCGTCGCGTCTAACCGCTGGGCAATTATTCGTGCCCGTGGCGCAGAAAATGTCTACATAGATCACGGGAAAGAAGGAGGAGGAACTGGCCATCGTGCTGCCAGTGTCGAGGCGGCGGTACTCTCAAAGGAGGTCGCAACGGACGATCAGTCCGACCTCCGCACCCGGGAGTAACCTTATTATGCGTTTCTCCGGAACTCCCCGCTTTGCACGGATCCTGCAAAGTGGCGAGGGTCGCGTCAACCGAATAACCAGACCATAAACCACCAGAGGCCGGGGCTGAAGGATGGCGGGAGCAGTGGGTCGGCTGGTAGAACCCGTTTACGTCACCCGTAAACCGGCGTCCTGCGGATTTCGACCAGCAAATACACTCGCGGCTATGGTGCCTCGTAAACCCAGTCAAGACGCGAGAGCTGACGCACCGCTTTCCTGACGTCCTCCCATAGCCCATGGCTCTCCTTCTCCCCCAGCCGCCACCTTCTCTCCCCCCGTCGCCGAGGAGATACACATTTTACAATGACGCCAATAACGTCCGCTGCCTTCCCTTTTCATCTTCGTCCCGCGGCCGCCGGCCATTTCGATCCTCGGATTACGAAGAAAGATTTGCAAGTTGTAGTAAACGGAAGGTTCTGACTCCGGAGGGTCTTCGCTGGGAGCTATGAGGCGCACAGGGTAGTCTTCCGGTCGTCAACAGCGAATCTCGCTTTCAAGCCGTGTCAGATATCTTTCAAATGGCTCGCAGAGGTCGGAGTCCAGAGGCACTGGAATACCTATTTCCTACTGTCCGATAGAATACGTATTCCGCCTTATCGAGCGTAAGCAACTATAGGCTACGTCAAAGCACGGAGTACGATGAACCAACGATAGTTATTTCCTACATGACAATCACACGGGAATGACACCGTGATTGAGCACCGTCTAACCCAGGGCTGGGCAACCCGTGGCCCATGGGCCGCATGCGGCCCGTTCCCCGACTTGCCTGCTCTGCTGGGCCGCAGGAGAGCGACCCCCACCATACTCTTTTAACTCCTACACTACACTGTACCTAAGGAACGGACATGGAGTGGCGGCTAATCTGCTGATGGTGGGGCACCCGGCTGATTGGTAGTGGGGACTGTGCGGCCCGCGGCGGCGAACAAGTTGCTCAGCCCTGGTCTAACCTGCTTGTTAGGAGGCCATCATCGTCTTCTCAATTTAGCAAACTGTGGAGCGGAGAATTTTCACCCCTGACAATATTGGCATGGAAATAAAGTTTCATTCCATTGGCAAGGAGTAAAATTGGTCCCTTTGCTTTTTAATTTATTTATTAATGACCTTGGGGATACACTCTCTAATACAAATTTTCTGTTGTACGCGGATGATCTGAAAATCTTCAGGGTTATCCGTGGTGTCGAGGATTCAATTAAGATGCAAGGTGACCTGAATAGGTTGGAGCAATGGCGTTTAACGAATAGCATGCACCTAAATATTGCGAAATGTGTGGTACTTAGAGCTACGCGTAGTAGGTCTTGTGTGAAGTACCCATATAAACTTAATGATGTTACCCTGATTGATGTTTCCGAGGTTATCGATCTTGGTGTCTGTATAACGCCGTGCTTTGACTTTAGACCTCACTATGCACAGTGTATTGGCAAGGCGATGCGGACCTTAGGTTTTATCTCGAGATTTTGTAAGGACTTTAAAAATAAGGAGTCACTAAGGCTGTTATATGTAGCCCTCGTTAGGCCCCATATTGAATACGCCTCTGCTATTTGGAGCCCAAGGCACGCAAGGTATATTAAATCAATTGAAAGGGTGCAGCACAAATTCCTAAGGTTCGCTTCGCGTATTCTTGGCTGCCCAATGGATAGGGATGATCATGACTACCGAACGAGATTGAGTATGTTTAACATCGCCACTCTGGAGGGTCGTAGACATATCGCGGATATGATCTTTCTATTTAAAATCATCAATGGTTATATAGATTGCCCCGATCTTCTTGGCTTGATTTCCTATAATGCCCCAGTGAGGCATATGCGAACTAGGCCGCTCTTCCTTCCGATTCGTCCAAAATATAACCACTATGCAGTAGACCCGATTAATAGGGCAATGACTATAGCCAACGAAATCTTTGGCGGCATTGACCCTTTTTTGGGCTCCCTAAATTCGTTAAGGACATCGTTACAATTGCGCATAGAGTCATAATAACTGGTTAACAACAGTTGTTTTCCTTGTGATGCCAAGACGCTCCTCTAATGGTTACTAAAATAATTCTATTATACACGCAATACTGTCTAATATTAGTGCTAAGGACTCTGTTATTGAAATATTATAGTAATTTGTATACTATGGGTTTTCCCGTAAATTAATAATAATAATAATAATAATAATAATAATAATAATAATAATAATAATAATAATAATCAAATATAGCGGAGAAGTGCCCTGTGAATGTCCTCCTTCATAAATGCGTTAAAAACGGATATTGCGAGTATTACTAAGGTAACGTGCCTATCTTTGGGGCATCGAGAACAAACAGCGGAAGCCTGTCTATTTTCGCCTTCTACCTCTTGGGGAAAACGTCTGGCTACTTTGGAAATAAATTAAGGTCACAGATTGTCACTCCTGAGGTATTTCGGGTATCTATAACCTTTATTTTATTGAAAATTCCTGGTATTCGCGGGATCGCACAGTGTTACGCGTATATGGGCGTTCGGGACAAAACTCATAACTTCTGAACTAATCAGTTTTCGTCCTAAGTACCCTAATACTTTTTTAAAGAGAATATAAAAATGCATCGATTGGTGTATAAAAAAATATACAGTTCCATTCAAAAAATTAAGGCGATCTTGATTTTTCAGTGAATAAAAAGTTTTTTATTGATATTTACTTTTGCAATTTGTTGTCAACTGAATACTGACTAACTTTTGCTGGAAACATTTTTTTATCAAATTATTTTTATCACGTGTATCGCGTTTGGACTGCTATTTTAAAACTGAAGACAGCATCCAGGATGGGAAAGTCATGGTAGATATCGTATGAACAATTGTAAAAAGCATATCGGATGTGTAGATTAACATAAGTGTTAATTGTTAAAAAAAAGTACATTATTGTTCTCTTAAAATATAAAAAGAATGCATATTTTTTATTATACTAATTCTGCATCAGATTCGGAACAGGTATCTGTATTTGTGTCGGATGAATCATTTGTTTGGACTGTGTTTCTGTTTAATTTTGTTGCATTTCTGTCTGTACTTTGACACTGCTGGATCGGAGTTTATAATAAAAAAATTCAACATTATGCACGAGGATCCCCAGCGACTACGCTAAGGGCCGGAGCGGTGAACGTCTTAATAATGATTTTGGCTATTTTTTCTGTTTCGTGCAAATTCGTGTAGTTGAAATTGACGTTAATATAAAGTTTAATGATCCCTAAATTTAATATACAAAAAATCAGGGAGGTATTTTTTGGTGTTTTTTTTTTTAAAGTCCCATCGAAGTTGATAAGCATTTAACATAAAGAATTAGTACAAATCGTTAGTATTGTAAAAAACTGACTCGGCAGTTTTGAAGGTATGACAGTATTAAACACAACTTATAAAAAGCAAATGAAAAGCATAAACATTCTGCCAATGGCACGTGTTTGAAAAAATGCACCGAAATTTGTAATGAATTTCTAGTATCACTTTTGACAACAAATTAGTAAATTCAGCAGAAGTTCTGGGTAACATTGAAACCTACGTTCCTTTATTAACATTATAAGATACAAGAATTTGTGGATCACACACTTCGGATTCTTGACTTTTGTCCATTACGCGTAACACTGTGGATCGGTGGAATTCCCCTTTCCGATCTGTCGTGAGAAACCAGACAGGGACAGGTTGTTACAAAGCAGTTTAAATTTTTCTCCCTTGGACTGTCACTTTGAAGATGAAGTGGCTGATGTGTTTCAAGCATACAGAGTTGTTTAGGGGAGACCGGGTATGGTTGTCTCACTTTCTTATTTTGATTTTTTTACGGGTTATAGCTGCAGGGAAGTTCATTCATACTTAGATTAATATAAACTACGTACCTACGTCCGACTTTATAAAAAAAAATTGGTCCTGTGGATTTTGTGAATCAGATTAGGAGCTATTTTGTGACAATATACCGCGAAGCTGGGTTGGTTGTCAAAAATTTAGACAGCTAAGTTTATATCAATAAAAAGCCGATTCAATTACGGAAGTAATATCATTTTTTTTTTATTGTAATTATAAATGCTATAGTCTTCAACACAAAATTAAACTTAGAAACATTATTAACAAACAGTTTGCAACTTTATCGCTGAACCCCAATTTCTCTGGACTTGCTTTCGGAATACAGAGACAAGCACACAAGGCAAAAGTCTTCTTCATTTTCTTTTTCATCTATATTAATTGTTGATACTTTTCTCGATATTTCCTTTATCGTTGAAAAAGCCTTTAAAAGGGCGAAGGGGCACGGGGGATGAAAGGAATATTGGAAGAAGACTTCGATCGGGGCTTGTTATTTCGCGAAGAATCCGCGAGGAGCTCGAGCGACACGCGAACGAGTGCGCGTTCCCCTAACGAAAAGTCTACAACCCAATCTTTGAATTTTCTTCTAAACTTAATCCCTTCCTACCTGTCGAGAAGTTCTCCCCGTCGAATTAAGGAACGCTGCAACTAACGGGGAGCACTTCCCTTCCTGTTGGGTGAAGCTGGCGCGGCGATAGGACTTATCGTATACCTGGAACCCCTTTCTCGCTGCGACAACTTAATAACGTAGGGGTAGTTTCAAAGTATGCTATAAATTTATATTATAACGTCGAGTGGCATGGAGTTTTCCTTCGCGCCAAAGAATCCTTTGCCACGAAACGACTCGATTTCACTGCGCGGCTCTATCCTGTAGCTTTTCCGTCGCCAGATCCCCGGCAGCATCGAGACATAAGAGTATAACGCCCAGCTCCGTAGCTCGGCAGCGGCATCTTAATTCTATCCGTAGCGATTTCCAACCGGTGCCGTTCATTAATATCTAAGGCCGGGGCCACACTATGCGTTTTCGCCGCTGCGGTTATGACGGATGCGGTCACCCGATTTGTGACGTTGCATAGGTTCAAATGAGAGCTGCCACACTAGTGCGTCGCTGCCGCATTCGCCGGACGTCGCCGTAGCATGCTGCGTCAGACTTGACGCACCGCATCGCCGGAGACGTTTCAGAACACGTTTAGTCTTGTGCCCGCTGTCACACTACGCAGTTTTGCCGCAGCGTTCTGTTGAATTTATTAAAATAGAAAATCAGCATGTTTGCTATCGATAAATTTATTGAATGTGTCCACGAAAAGGTGGCACTTTGGGACAAAAGTACGAAAGACTATAGGGGAGACCGGGGCAAAGTGAACCTCGGGGTAAAATGAGCTTCCTTAATTTATTCTTTAACAATAGAATATATTTACAAATTTTGGTGACGTAATAAATGTGTGTAATACCACAATGATAATTATGCACATTCAGATATCGAAAAATGGAAATTCATTTAAAAAATTGAAAATGAAGTTTTAGAGACTTCCGATTGGTTTTCTTTTCAATTTAGCTTTTTGGGTAAATGAGTCTTAAATGTGTTATTTTAACTCCAAATTTTTTCTACGTGTTTATAACAAGCTTATAAACATACATGTACACGCGTTTGAGAAAACATTAATCCTAACATTATTAAATAATTAGTTTTCCATTGAGTACATATTCTGGGTAAAGTGACCGGGGTAAACTGAGCTGCAAATGGCTGCAAAGAACAGATGCGCAAGTGATGTGCGCAATAGCCTAACCTGTCAGCTGGCTAGAACGCCACGCGGCGTGATGGAACAGAAACTAACCTCAAAAAATTTCCATAGTTTTTGACAACCACGGTGCAAAAAAGACAGAAGCTGCCGTGCTACACACGTCATTCCAGCGCAAGGGGTTAATAATTAGCTGTATACTTAATTAAAGTTCTTCTTTTGTTGCTGTTCACCATATATGGGGTAAAGTGGTGAGTTTTGGCTTTTTCTTTTCAAGTTGAATTTTAATATACTTTAAGTTTATTTTAAGTATTGCTATTCGTCATTTATCAATAGTAATGTTCAAATTATATTATAAATCTATTACCACACATTTTTATTGAAAGGGAAAAGTTTTATTCGACTTCAAACTTTTTTCGTCTCACTTTGCCCCGGTCTCCCCTAGTGACAAAACAATTCGTGACAAATCCTGCAACGAAATTGGCGAGACATTTTACGATAATTGGTTGGAATCAGATACAAGCGGAAAGAACGAAAAAGGTATATGACAAATCGTATTTTTTGCAGATTTTTAAATTATTTTCAAAATTTTCTTCGTGCTCATGTTGACGCATTGGTTGTTCAAGCAAGACTGACTGCGTTGAAGCCGCAGCAGTGTGTCGCGTAGTAGCCGTCCGGTTAAACCGCGTCCGTTTTCGCCGCAGCGGCGAAAACGCATAGTGTGGCCCCGGCCTAGGGTAGATGTACCAGTAAATGAACACGCACCAGTGAATGGACATTTTTTATTAAAACGAGTGAAATAAGTTATTACAATAAGCAACTAATTAATTAAAGACGTCTTTCAATTTCTTGCTTCATATCCAAACATTTTTGCAGCACGTGAAATCAATCGCGCTGCAAACATAATTTTATAAAACTGTTCATTCATTAGCCTTAAGTGTTCATTTATTGGTGCGTTTACCCTAATTCGTTTAAATGCAGCGGGTCGAGCCGATCCCGTAAAAACCGAGCTACAGCCTTCATCGCGGCCGCGTCACGTAAAGTTCCGCCCGCTTAGGGTAGGGTGAAGCACACTCGGTATATTTACAGTAATAGTAGCGTGGCACGAGTTACTTCCGGACACCGGTGCCGATGCAGCCTCCCTCCACGCACGCGCATACACACGTACGTATTTCGCGTGTGCGATACAGTTAAGTGCTGGCCAGCTAAGCGGCCAGGAGGGGATCAGGAAGAGAGAAAGGGAGAAAGAGTGAAAGGGGTAGAAAGGTGGAACGGTCGATTTAGAGGAAACACGCGTCCGGTGTCGCGTGCGGCCGCGGATATCTGATACGCTCGGAACGCGAGCGTAATTCTCTTCGACGGTGTCGCGTTATTTATAAATCGTCCCGAACTGCCGGCCGGTTATTATCACCGGCAGTTACAATTTTTCACAGCGCGCGGCGGCTCGCTCGCTCCGAAACGTCCGGTTAACTAATTACTATTAATTTAACGGGCGGCGCGCGTTCGTGCCCCTCGTAATTTCCAGCAGGCGACAGCCCGCGAAAGCCGCCTCGCGCCCCGCGGATATTTCGATTCGAGTTCCGAGGCGGAGGACGCGCTCCCACGGAGGCCCGCGACGGGGGCAGGGGAAAAATATAGATAAGGCAAAGTGCACGCTCGTTTAAAAGCGGCGCGATACGCGACCCGGCCCGGCCGGTCTTTTGACGCAACCTCCGCACTTTGTTCGCGCTAACCAGGCATTATGGCTGGTTTCTGCCCCGAGACTGGCAAAACGCGCGACACTGCGTCCATTCCTCTCCCTTGCTCTCTCTCTCTCTCTCTCTCTTTCTCTCTCTGATTGCGAGTGCTCCTCGTTTGTGCCCCGTTGCGCGAGCTTTAAGGGGTGGCTTATTACGGTCGGCGGCTGTGGAAGAATTGTTGGTCACGGGGCGATGTACCGTGCCTATCGTAATATGTGGACACGGGATATAAAAACGATAAAAGGGTCGCTTAAACGTACGCGTCCCTTTTGATCTCGCGCCCGGGATGCGTTTTACGTTCCTGCCCCAGTAATAAGTAATCCGCTTTGCAGACTGGGCTAGCGTGTCCGCGGTCGTCGAACAACTTCTCATCCAAACCACGCGTTGGAAATATTTTGTCCAATCAAGCATCGTCTTGGCTGTTCGAATGAATTACCTACACTTCTTTGAATTGAACTGAACACGTACCGTAAAATGGGGGAACATTGGCAGAAGGGGATAACATTGGCACATGCCGGGGCTACATTGGCACCTATACGCATGAACATATAAAGTCGCATTCGAGATCGAGATTTTAGGTATTCAATTGTTTCAACGTTTGCGGTTAGATATCCAATAATCGCCTGTCAAATAGATAACTTTGTTACGTTATACATTATATTATTAATAACATTAGATCGCAATAATGCCTAGAACTTATACAGAGACTACCGGGAAGACGATAATGTCTGCAAAATATGTTTATGTAAATGGGAAACATAGGGTAAAGGACCCAATTACTGACACCTAACCATTTACTGTCACCTTAAGCTATTTTACTTAAAATAACGAATAAATAAACGTTGTAAAGTCATACACAAACAGAATTATGTAATTCAACCTATAATCTATACTATAGATTATATACTATAGTTTATTTATTCGTTGTTTTAGGTAAAATAGCTTAAGATGACAGTAAATGGTTAGGTGTCAGTAATTGGGTCATTTACCCTGTAAAGGTCCTGACTGGGTGCAATGTCAGTGGGTCTGCGGAACTTGTAATCGAGGAACCGAAACAATTTCTTATGAATGTCCAGTCTGTCTGGATGACGATTAGATTTTTTTGTTAAGATGTAAAAAATAAAAAAAAATAAGCAAATTTAAGTGTCAATGTATCTAAAGGTTGGAACCGACAGGTCCAGTAATTTAGTCGAGTAGCGAGTAATTTAGTAATTTACGATTGTTTTACTAAGCTACTCGACTAAATTTTAATATCCACACACGAAAAATGATTAAATTATTTGCTAATCGACTAAACTACTGGACGTGTCTGAACCAGTCTTTACTGACTTCAGAGTAGTAAAACTTAACCTGTTACTGCTATTTATATGATGCGCCAATGTTACCCCGTACCGGCTGGTATTTAACATGTATTAAAGAAGAAAATGACAAAAATTTTATGCATTTTAACACTTGTAGTACAATCACGAAACATGCAATGTTATGATAGGATACTTAAAGCAACTGTAAACATTTTAATTTTTACATTATATAACAAAATGTATCAAAAACCTGCCAATGTTCCCCCATTTTACGGTAGGTCCCTTCTCTCGAGATTCGCTCCCTTCCTACTATTTCCGCGTTCAAGCGCGCCGCTGCTTCCTATATTCGCACAAACCATGTGTAAGTCTAATTCTTGATGGCAATAATCCTTAATAGTCTTTAATAATCTTTAATGATCCTTAATGATCTTTAATGATCTTTAATAATCTTTATAATCTTTATAATCTTTATAATCTTTTTTCTTCCTTTTTAATCTTTTCTCTTCTTTTGTATTTCGTATTATATTCTTGTTATCTTATTTCTTATTATTTTATCATGTTGTTTGTTGATATATTGTTGTATTTCTTTGTTGTTTGTATTTAAGGTCAGGCATAGTAACAGCATACTAGCTGCGCCTCGCCTTTTACTCCAGTAATAAAGACGTTTAATAATAATAATAATAATAATATAATAATATGAAATGTAGGATTCGGAAAAAAGGAAGCCTCGACGCGGGACTCGAACCCGCGATCTTTAGATTCTACGCGCTCTAATCAGCCGCCTTAGCCTACTCGGCTACCGCCGACTTGCCTCTCTTGGGTATTCCGTATCCGCCTCTTATGTTATGGAGGTTCCTGATCCCCACAGAAATATATCAGAATGGTTAGAAATATCGCGACGGTTACCGTGTTCAAGCCACGAGTGCTCGCGATCGGTCACGTTACCGATCAGAACAACACGGAGCACTTTAACAAAAAAAATCAAATATTCAAAATATAATTAGACCAAATATTTTCCCAATAACACGTTCGCCATATGGCATCTGACCCGAGCATTTTCCGCGCATCATTTTGACGAAGGAGTTCGACTGCAGGGTTGGCCTGCTCGGCCAACTTCTCGGAGGCCGCGCGAATAATTCATGCCCGGCAAAAATAGTCCTTGTGCCTTGAGTGCATCCCCAAAGTGGCGCCCACTGGCACCGATAAGTTCTGCATATTCCACCGACACCCTCCTGATTTCGAGGAATTGAATTTTAAGCCGCGATGGCGCGCGGTCGTATTTTGGCTTATCCCGATGGATGTTGGGGAAACGAATTTCTTCTCGTGGATCCACCGAGGACTCGATGGTTTTCCGTGTAACGAGGCGAGGGTTAGGAAGCAGTCGGACTAAATCTCGGCCACGCGGTCCGAGAGGCGGAGATATCGTAAAGATAATTGAATGGCGAAATTAAAGGAGGAGCGCGGAACAAAATGATACGATTAAAGCGACGTATACGAAGTAATCCCGCCGGGCACGTGAAATCTGGTCATGACGTAAGAGGATTAAGGTATTAAGAGGTTAAAGTTGAGAAGCTACCGACTGATACCGGCTCTTTCCGTCTTGTCAAATACCGCTTACCTTAATCACAGGATCACCGGACTCGTTACTGATATTTCGCGTCAGTGCCGGCGCGGCGCACGGCCAGCGCCGGAAACGTAGAAACCTCTCGTCGTCGCTCGTTAATAAGATTTCACACCCGCGACACCCCCGGCGCCGAGGGAGCTTCGAACAACGACGAAACTTGGAGGCGCCGGGTTCCTGACGTTGACGTACGCAGCGTAAACGAGAAATTGATTGATTAGGAAACTTTCTTATGTTAAGGAGAGTGCTACTAATATCGCTGCCGTTCCCGGTCTCGCCTCGAAATCTCATTACGACCGAGCCTCGAGTTTAGTCAAACAGACCTCCGCCGACTCTCGAACAATCATCGCCCCGGAATGAAAAGTTACTTATCGCGGGCAAAATTATACAGACCGTTCCGAAAAAGTTGATCGGAACTTTGGCCGTGAGTTTCGTTGCATCGAAACGGGAAGAGAAGTTCATTGAAATACTTGGCCAGAAAGGGCTACCTACACATTTATTGGGGCCGCGATCGAAAGAATGGGTTTCCCGCGAGAGATCGAAAATGTGTCTGCGCGAGACTCGGCGCAAAGTTGATCGTTACGAATGTGGGTCGCACAGTGGGGCTGGAGAGGAAAAAAGTCTTAGAATGAAACTTGTATTTTTGTGTATTCATCACTGTATCCTGATAGCCGATGGACCAACGTATCTAATCTATATGACAGGCATGTCATATTCATATTAATTGCAAAGAAAAATTGATCTGAAGTTAACCTCTCGTATTCTGACGGGAAACGTGTCAATATTCGTGCCAGGTTGTCGATTTTTTTCTGAATTCCGCTAGATATTTTTATTTTTGTACCTCATGTATTTCGAATGTGCATAGTCTCAGCTTATTTGTGACATAAATACTTTTCGAAAACTCTTCGCCGTAATCTCACTATACAACTTCAAATGAAGCTACCTAGTATTTCAAGTTTTCATTAACTCTTTTAGGTTTTTAAAAAAAGCTCCGCCTTCCTCCGGGCTCTAGATAGTACTAATTGAAAGCAGATATCATCTACTAACAGCCCTCCAAAAATTGGCTGCGTTTATTCGCGACTTTGGCTGTTATTGATACATAATCACAGGAGTGCGCTGTGCATGCGATTTCGCAGAAACTCATCACATCGGCATTTCTCGCTACTTTTGCATAGTTTCTATTTTATATTACTTTTTGGTAGTTTTAGTTTGTATGAACAGTAATATTAATTGTTTTATTATGTAATTTTAGTAGTTTAATGTAATATGTTATTACACTATTGTGTTATTTTCTTTCTCTAATATGTTTTATAATGTTTGATACTAATCAATTCGTTTTTTATGTAATATTACATACTTATTAGTACCCATACAGCACACTTGGTTGCTGAAACGTTGCAGAAACCTTGCCGAAAAGTTGCAGTTACGTTGCGGGGCAATGTTGCACAGGGGCGGACATAGGAAGATTTCTGCAACATTTCAGCAATGTTGCGGTGCAATATTACTCTGCAACGGTTCTGAGATTTTACTGCAACGTTTCTGAGATTTTACAGCAACTTTTCTGCAACGTTTCTGCAACTTTTCAGCAACTTTTCTGCAACGTTTCTGAGATTTTACAGCAACTTTTCTGCAACGTTTCTGCAACTTTTCAGCAACTTTTCTGCAACGTAATTTGCTGTAGGGGATAACATAATTATCATATATGGTTTTTGTGTACCGAATGTATACGTGGTTTATTGTTATTTTATTTGTGATAGATGCTTTAATTTTATTAATGTTCCTGTCCATATAACCGTTGGCTATTAAGAAGTAATATAAAAAAAAAGTATTCAAAAATATTGAGAAACATCGAAGTTATGAGATTTTTTCCGCGAATCCTATGTTACGGGCCCCACTGTGGGTCGTGGCAGCAGAGAAAGAATTTCGTCCCGACGACGAGGCGAGCTCGGCCGAGAAAAACGTCGCGAGTTTCTTGCAAAGACGAGCCACGATCCCTCGAACTTGCGCGATAAACCGTTGGAATAATCCGAGATTCCTTCCACGCAATTCCGCCGGCTGTTTTACGAGGTTTCGTCGAGCGGCCTTTTAACAGGCGCCTAATTCGTTTCCGCGTTGCGCTCTCGCGAGCATTGTACTCCTGCTTTCCAGCGAGGCACGCGGTTCCCCGGGAAAGAAGTTTCTAAGAAAGCGGCGTTCCGCCAGTTCCCGCGACCCTTTATTTCCTCGCGCCCTTACGCCTTCCAGCACGAACAATCCTCTCCTGTTCCCTCTCATTTCACCCTGGCACTCGTCTCGATTTGCGTTCTCGCTCTGCTCTCGCTGCCTCTCCCCGGCCGGTCGCGAGACTGCTCTCGTTTCCTCCTCAACACACTTTTTTCAATTTATTCCCGCACGCACAGGCAGCCGTTCGATCGAATTTACGCGCAACACGTACACGTATGATTGTTTCCCCGATCCTCCTCCTTCCGCGTTCTCCGTTTCTTTCCGCCGCCGCGCCGTTCGCCTCTCGTCCCATTCCTTTATCCTCCCCCCGGTTACATCTTTCGTTTCTTTTACCGTTGCATTTTCTTGGATACCCGGCCAAGCGAATGCATACTTATGCAGGGCGTGCGCGCGCTCGGGCCGCGCAAACGTGGACCATAATACCTTTTTAAATATATACGTGTGTACGTGGCTTTCAGGCACGAGTAGAGCGAAGCTGCCCGGCTGGTGCTCGGCAAAATACCTTTCACATCGGCAGCTACACTTGTCCCAGCGACCGTATTTAACTTAAGCATCGCGCTGCCGGCGAATGCGCCCACGAACTCGCGCGACACTAATTCAAAAGATGATAAATCCGACGCGGCTGCTTCCATTCAGCCGAAAGATCGCGATATAGGGTAAATCCGGGAGACGCGGTCGACCTAATATAAAATGGCTATTAAAACTAATATAGATATTACTTTATTTTATCAGAACAAACCTAATATGTTGTTACGTCCGAAACCGATGGGTGTGTGATTTCCGGAACGTAAAGGGGGATCTTGCCCCGTCGCCTCCGGCATAACCGTAATCCCTCAGCCGGTGTCACGCTTTTCGGAGTACTGTGCAGGGCAGGTGGATTGGCATTTTGAAAATCGAGGAGGAAAAGAAAGGATTTGTGTTTCGTCTTGGGACCGTCAGCCAGACTCAGGGATGGAAGGAAACAGTCCGGCCGAACACCTACAGGGAGAGGTGGTAATGTGTGCGTGAATTGACGCTAGCGCCAAGTCAGCCACGTGGCGACATCGCGAAACGAATGTGACGTCACGAATGTATAGACGCCATTGCCAAAGACGCCACGTGCGATTGTGAATTGAACATTTTTAGTAGTTTTTCCAAGTTTTTCATTCAATTGAAATTACACTTCATTACGACGTGAATAAGGAATCAGGTAAGACAAATACTTAATACTTTTGCATCAACAGAATTATAGAAATGATATTTTTTATATATACCAGCGCCAAGCGAGTGACGCCGCGGCCAATCAGCGTCGACAACATATGTCCCGGTGATGCTGATTGACACACACTACCACCGCTCCCTGTAGGTGTTTCAAATTGAGATCAGCCGGACTGAGTCCGCCAAGCCTATTTTCAGCCGGACACGGTGTCCACCAGTGACGTCACACTCGTTTCGCGTTGTCGCCACGTGGCTGACTTGGCGCTGGCGTCAATTCACGCACACATTACCACCGCTCCCTGTAGGTGTGTTCGGCCGGACTGTTTCCTTCCATCCCTGGCCAGACTCATCAGTAGGGCTACAGCTGACGGCCCCTGCCCCAGACACACGGGAACTAAGAGGAATAAACTCGGAACTTGTATATATACGAACGAGATTAGAGTTGGGGACTTGTGAGAAGATTAGACATCTAGCGGCGCTGGCGAAGACTAACCAGGCGCGGACCCATGGTGGGGCTGGGACGTGACAATGTTCAGAATTTTATGCCGATTCAGAAGAACTGGTCGATATTTGCTTTAAGTATCATATATATATATATATATATTTTATATTCATATTTTATATTCATATTTTATATTCATATTATTATATCTACACATTTTTAGTTGTAAGTTTTTCACTATGTTAGGTTTCACATAGTATAATGTAAATAGAACTAGAAATTACTTAAATAGACGATAAGAAAGATTGTGAACAATGGCCGAAATAAGGCATGACTAGAGTTCCTTGGGCAGTATAGGAACACACCGATCCTAAAGCGCCACCTTTATAGAATGTAAATCTTAAAGGAAAAATAAAACCATACCATACCATTTGCTTTAAGACAATATTTACTGTAAATCGGGTTGAAAACTGAAGTCATGACATCTGACCACCTCCCTCGAGGTGCCGGGAGAAATGGTTTTCGTCGTTGGCAGAGACCACTCACATTATTATTCATTGAAAATTAACAAAGGATAAAGCAAAATTATTTATGAGTGAATACAACTACGCATTCATTGATATTTAATTTGTTTACGCTAAACAAGTAAAGAACACATCAAAGAAAAAGTGAATTACCTACTGGCGATTAGCAAGGCAAATGAATACAAAAGTGAATAAATAAACTAAATACACGAAAATAATAATAGAATAATAATAAAAAATAAAAAAATAAACAAAAATAAGAAAAAAATCATAACTCGACCATCTCACCTTTCTGCAGCGGGACATGGTCTTCTCGTTAGCTTTGAGAGGAATAGTTAATATGGCCAAATACTTTGGCTGCATTGTCCCTCAATATCTCTACTATCTTATTATTCCAAACATTAATGGAAAATAAACTTAGAAGTATATTTTAAATACGATTCTGTACAACCGCTGTTTGACAAAAGAGGTTAAATGTAACATCAATTTACCTTTTATAGCCTATAAATCCTGAAAAAACATAGAAGGAAGCGAAATAACGCTATTCATTCAACTATTTGGCTTCCAGAGAAGTAATTGGTCTGCACTTTAATGCATCTTTACGTATAGACTCTGAAGTAAAGCGACACGACCAACTCTCCGGCCCGACCGCGTCTCCCGGATTTACCCTAGTTCTTTTGAAAGGAGCGAACCTGCCGCTGCGCGCGTGCACGCGCCAGAGAAAGGGGGAACGCGAGACACAGGCGAGTCCGGGGGATGGATACAGGTTGAACGGGGGCAGATTTATCGGGCGCGTCGCGTCGGGCGGCAAAGTATTTCCATACATTCCAAGTAATTACTGGCTGCATTTGAAAAAATTACGGCCACCCGCAGATGGATAGAGTTGTCGTTGCCGGGCGATATTTCAGCAAGTTTTTTTTTTCGGCCGATCGGGAGCCACTTGGAATCGTCGTTGCCTCCCTGGGGGATCGCGCGCCGTTCCGCGTACCACCCCCCGTCACGGATATTTTGACGAGACCGCCAGCCCGGGATCGCGAGAATACTTTTTTGTTCGCCTGAAATCATTATCGGCCGTTACCATTAATAATCACGAGTCTCGTAACAACGTCTCGCGGGACTCGGATTCGCAGCGCAGCGCTCGCCAGCCTCGCTTTTTTGCGCCCTCTCTCTCTCTCGTTTTTTTTTTTATTTCCCCTCCGCAGTCCCCCTGGCCGCCACCTTCCCGCCCCCGCTCCCTGACGTCTCGTTGTCGCGGTGATGCAACCTCGTTTAATTGCGAAACATTTCCGGCACAATACGGGGCGATGAATCAACGGCCGGCGGACTCTATTCCTGTTTAATTACAAAATATTCGCGGCCCCCCCGGCTTAGCCCCGCTCCGTGCCCCCCACCTCGCCCTTCGACGCTCTCGTAATCACGCGAATTCATTATTTCCCTTGTCCGCGGAGCCGCGAGACCATGCTTCTTCCGCTGTCTCCTGCGAAGCGAATTTATCAGAGGCGGCTGCCTTGTGTAGGGTTCCATTCGCCCTGCGACTGGCGAGCTTCGCTCCATCGATCCCCGATCCGAGGATCCGCGGAACGGTGGAGCAAACGAACGTGGACGTAGACATCGTTATCCTCCGCGGCATTACCCGTAACAACGTCGATAGCATTAGCGGTCGAGCAACGGAAGGAAATACACGGCGGTAAGGTAAATGTCCCAATACCTGGACATTCAAGGTACAGCGTACACACGTTTGAGAATTTTTCAGTTATACAAATCGATTTATATAAAAACGATTTTGCAATTACATGGGGCATCGGGTGTATTTTATTATTAAAAAATAAAAAAACATATTGTAGGAGTGAATAATTTTTGTGAAATATTGAAAATTCATAGACCTTACAATGGCCCAATACTTGGACAGCTTAACTAGTATGTCCCGTCGTCCCGATTTTACTGTCCCATTACATGGACACATAATGAAACATCAGCAATTTGGATGTTTTCTAGCGAAATTAAACAAAAAAAACAACACAATAGTTTTTTCTTTTTGCATATTTCTTCTGTATACGTAATTTATTCAAATCAGTAAACAAACTTGAGTAAAACGAATCTATTATTGAATGACTAATTTTAAGGTTATGTGTATTCGTGTGTAACATCGACTGCTTAGCAAATCAGATAAATCCAATACTAAAATGGTGAAAACCGGACAGTTCAAGAGAATAAATTGTTTTTTACGAAAGTGTTACAAATATACCAAATATATATATATATGAATATATTTTACTAAATATTTGAATAATTGAATAAAATAGTTCTTTTTTGGATAAAGCGAATATTAAATGGACTAATCAGTATTATTTGCACCAGTGTCCAGCTACTGGGACGTGTCCACGTATTGGGTCTTTTACCTTACATCCGATTCTCTCTCGCGGCTCGACGGCCCGCGGTCTAGATACTAAGGCTGTTCGAGTACTCGAATATTCAAGTAGCTTAAAGCTTGAAGCTTGAACGTTTCGGGCAATACGAATGTTTCGAAAATTTTAGGTTACGTTTGTCTACTGGAATGTAAATAATGGTTCTCAATAGGTAATGTGAATTATTAAAATGTAAGCTGTAAATGGAAATATTCTGTAACTTTTGAAAATAAGTACTAAATTCAAATCTTTCTTTTTTTCATCTTTTTCGTGTATTTATAAACGTATTCATACACTTCTCTTTATGTTATCTTTCTTTTCTTCTAACTTTTTTCTTTTTTCTTACTTTTTTACCTTCTTCGTATGGGTTTTACTTCTGTCGCGCCATTGTTAACACAGGGCGTTACCCGCTCATAAATAAATAAATGAATAAATAATTAAATTAATATAAATATAAATAAATATAAATAAATATAAATAAATATAAATAAATATAAATAAATATAAATAAATATAAATAAATATAAATAAATATAAATAAATATAAATAAATATAAATAAAATTTTTATTTAATTAAATAAAAAATGAGAAATTGAAAAATTAATAATGCAAGGTTTACATATTCAAATGTTTACAAGTACTTCACGATTCTTTGTAATTACGCTTATTTATATTTATTGAATTATTTATTCATTTATTTAGTTATGAGCGGGTAACGCCCTGTGTTAACCCTCTAGGGACGGGGATGTTTTAAACTTAACGTAGAATTTTTTTGAGCGTTAAAATAGTCTATTTTATACTTCGGATTTGGAAGCTACTCGTTAAATTTTTTTTTTAATTTGTTTATAACAAAAAAAAGTTTCATTTCGGGTTCTGATGGTACAACAGTTTCTTCTCTGCCTACTAAAGGTCACTATACCTATCAAATCTCGATCTTATTGATGGAACGTAAATAAAAATGTGTTAATCTGAATGGGACTCTGGAGGCCCACTCGTCCCTAGAGGGTTAACAATGGCGCGGCAGAAGTAAAACCCATACGAAGAAGGTAAAAAAGTAAGAAAAAAGTTAGAAGAATAGAAAGATAACATAAAGAGAAGTGTATGAATACGTTTATAAATACACGAAAAAGATGAAAAAAAGAAAGATTTGAATTTAGTACTTATTTTCAAAAGTTACAGAATATTTCCATTTACAGCTTACATTTCAATTATTCACATTACCTATTGAGAACCATTATTTACATTCCAGTAGATAAACGTAACCTAAAATTATCGAAACATTCGTATTGCCCGAAACGTTCAAGCTTCAAGCTTCAAGCTACTCGACACAGTCGGTCAGCTCGAAAATTTCGATCTGCTCCAAGTATATTCGAGCCGCTCGAAAAAATTCGAGCTTCTCGGTTCTTTCGGGCCGCTCGAAAAAATTCGAGCTACTCGGTTTTACCGAGCCGCTCGGTTCTTTCGAGCCACTCGGTTTTTACGGGTACTCTAGCTCGGCTCGCTTTTTTTCGAGTACTCGAACAGCCTTACTAGATACGAGTACGTGTCTTTCTAGGCTTCCCGGATTTTGTTTAATTTCGAGCGATCGATCACGGCAGCTCGCCGACCTGAATTGGAAATGGACGCGGGGCCGCCCGACGGTTCCACGTTCGTTGGCACGTTTTCCGTAGCTTCGGATGCATGGAATACAGCCGCGAGCCACGCGACACGCGCTCAAGCTCACCCCGCACGTACGCGGCGCAATAAGGCTAAGGCCACGAACGTCAGGCGTCGATAATCGCGCGTTCCTCGCCGCCTCGGCGCGTCTCGCGTGAACGTCTCGATTAACCGGGGGGGCAGGCGACGCCGACGCGGCTTTATTCGCGACGCTCGATTTACGAGCGGCCGATAACGAACGGCCGTTTCGTGGGTTAAATTACTTCGTTAGCGGCTCGTTCGCGTGGTGGTTCAAGGGCCCCTTCGGAACCGTTTACGCGTCCGGCTTAAAGCCGCCGGATCTCTCGGTGGAAAAGGAAGCGGCGGGTGCGCGTCGGCACGCTGAACTTCGATCGGATACTCCCGTCATCGTTTAAAATATCCGCGCGTGCTTTTCAACGAGCTTCGTCGGGCGTTAAGCTGAAACTCCATTAGTAGGAAACGGCCGTAAAACGCTACCGGCGCGCGGCCGCGGCGCTCGCTTTGCCCGCCGCGAAAAGCTTTGCCGCGGGTTTCGCGTCTCGCTCGAGTTGCCGGTAAACAACGCTCGAAAGTAGGGGGCCAGTAGCGGGGAAAAAGCGAGGGAAGAAGCGAAAAAAAAAATGGAGGAGCGCGCTGCCGCGGAGCTGTTAGCGGGGATCAGAGTTTGCGGAACTGCTTTGAAAAGATCCCGCGCCTCTCGTAAATCACTAATCAATTGCCTTTCCCGGCCGAGTCGCAAATTTACTCGACTGTTCAGTGTTCCCGCTCGCCATTTATTCAGCCAACTAATTCTCGAGTCAGCCATAGGTACTCTCTTAATGCCCCCGTGCGCTGCATCGCCGAGTCGTTCCACTTAAAAATTCTTGCGCAACGGCGAACTTTCCTGGTTTCACCTCGGAAAAGTGTTTTCGGCCTGACATCGGGAGAAAGTGTCCTCCATAGTAGGGGAGAGGCTTACAAGGGGAGGTCGCGACATCTGGGACACGGATTTTGATGAAACTCATATATGTTGTAGTGTTGGTGTAGTAGACCAATATATGCCTCACATGTTGGGTCCACTACCCCAGAGTTTCCGATATATTAATAAAAAAAAGATGTTTATGCGTTGACGCACAGAAGCGATAGCGAAGTTTATTGTAATGATGAATAGCGGCGCGTGTAAAGGGCAGGCCTCGCACCGGAACTTTCACCGGTTCGATTCTCACGGGGATCATTTTTTTTCTATAAACGTATTTTGTATTGCTTTATTCCTCAAAAGATAAACTACTATTTTTTACATTCCAAAATATGACATTTATCGTAAAAAAAAATGAAACAATAATTAGAACAAAAAATGTACCTGTGGCCATGCATCTTTTATTAGATGTGCATGGTGTCGTGAATTTTATTGTTTTATTTGTTTTTACGATAAATGTCATATTTTAGAGTGTAAAAAATAGTAGTTTATCTTTTGAGGAATAAAACAATACAAAATACGTTTATAGAAAAAAAAAACGATCCCCGTGAGAATCGAACCGGTGAAAATTCCGGTGCGAGACCTGCCCTTTACACGGGCCGCTATTCATCATTACAATAAACTTCGCTATCGCTTCTGTTTGTCAACGCATAAACACCTTTTTTTATTAATATTTCGGAAACTCTGGGGTAGTGGACCCAACATATGAGGCATATATTGGTCTACTACACCAACACTACAACATATATGAGATTCATCAAAATCCGTGTCCCAGATCCCACACAGCACCATAACATTACAGCAACGTCTCTGCAATGATGCGGTGCAAGATTGCAATGTTGCACCGCATCATTGTAGAGAAGTTGCAGGTTCACTCCTATGTCCGCCTTAGCAATATTGCAGAAGTGTTTTTTGCAAAGTTTTGGGAACATTACAAATATGTACTCCTGCAACGAAACGGCAAAATAGTGGCAATGATCCTGCAACTCCATTGCACCGCATCATTGCAGAGACGTTGTTGCTGCAGGTTCACTCCTATGTCTGCCTTAACAATATTGCAGGAGTGTATTTCCGCCGCAACGTTTCGGGCAGTGAGGGACGCGACGACGTGAATGTGTGCAGAATCGTAGTAGTATAACGACCGTGTGTCTTTTTCTCATAGAAAATTCTTTTACCCCAGGGGGATTCGAACCGAGGACCTGTAGCATCGTAGACGAACACTTTACCGCCGCAGCTACAACCGCTGATTGATAAGATTGCTTACGTATTCGAACTTATACTCCTACCGTGCAATACTTTAAACTCAAATTATTCAAAAACGAAGGCTCATTTGACAAACCCCATTAGGGTTTTGTAACACTATAGATGCGTACTACAAATTTCACCCGGTGTCGTTTTAGGTTAGGTTGGAAAACAGTCTTTATTTAGACTGAACCTTTACATTTGTCTTCTCTTCTCTCTTTTCTCTTGCTAGATTGTATATACGTATTTGTGCAATAAAGACGTTTAATAATAATTATAATAATTTCAGACATTAAAAAATATAGTACCTACTTTATCTAAAAAAATTAAACTGATCTTCGAATCTCCTCTATAAGTTCATGTACCTACATACAACTCCCGCGATAACACTTTTTTCATATCTTCAACGGCCAACGAGATATTCTAGCGTATCCAGTTAAATGAAACACGCCGTAGAATCCACTCGACGTCATGTACATATTTCGAAAAATTTTGACAAAGTCATAGTTGCTTCAGAATATTGTTGTAATGTTTCCACAAGCTTTCACTACAGTATTGCACGACGATGTGCGCGCAATATTGCAGCAATATTGCAGGATCGTTGTCAATGGAACATTGCACGGCAACGATCGTACAATATTGCAGCAATATTGTACCATCGTTGCCAACGGAACATTGCACGGCAACGAAATTGCAATATTGCTGCAATATTGTAGGATCATTGCCACTCCAATAATGCACGACAATATTGCAGGAACGTTCCTACAATATTGCAATGCAACCTGCAACAACGTAATATTGCAGCAACGTCCCTGCAATACTGCTGCAACGAGGTGTGCTGTATGGGATGTCGCGGCCTCCCCTTGTTAGAGCATGTTATGTGTGTCCTGTGCTATTAACTTCCGACGAAAATTATTCTACTTTATTGGCGAGGAAAAACAGAGGGAACTTAATTAAACCTTGTTTAGACATAATTGAAATTTGTAAACTAGTTGAAAAAAATTTTAGGGCTTTTTATAAATCCAGAAAAGATATATTTAAAAAATTATGCAACAGTATTGTACAAAATATACCAGATTCCCTTTTGCCAATTAAACATTCAGATGATCCTCATGAACATAGAATATTAATACTAAAACAAATCGTATTTAAATATTTAAGGATAAGAGTAAATTATTATGAAACACAGAAAAGGCAAAAAACTAAGAAAATTAGAAGAGTATTGAAGTGATTGGGTCGTGGAATAAATGATACCGACACAGTTTACTAACGACAAACTTAATCAACCATTTATTATTAGTAGCGGTAACAAAAAGCTTGTTATTAAGCTCGACACTGGTCACTGTATCAAAGCACGTGACGCTCGGTCGCGCGGTGCGTATCGAATCCTCTCTTGTTCCCAACCGCTTGACGACGTGCTGGAGGCAAGCGTTCGTCAAACGGAAGGGCAATTCTTTCTCCAACGGTTCGGCCTGATGACGTCATCAAGCCAACTCACGCTCTCGCCCGCCACAGTATTTACAAAAATGATATTGTTTCGCAACGAATAAAAAATAGTTTTAATTTTATATGTACAAGAATAAACAATTAATTAATTCACTTGCATTCAATTTTTTCTTTTCATGTATAAAGTACACTTAACACTTCTTATTCTTCTGAACAGTGAACGCTTTAAAATAATAATAATTTAAGTATATTTTTATTTATATATTTTTATTTTAGCAATACAACTTTGAAAGCCCAAAATTATAAAAATTAAAAAGATTAATATCTGGAATCAAACCAGGGTTAAAATGTGATGCAAAAGCGAAATGTACACCGTACTTAGCTTGTACGACCATCACAAAACATATTTTCTGTTTAACACTCGAAATGATACACGGTTACCGATGCCCGTTAGGTTACATTTTATTTATTATGATAGTTTATGTTAAGATTTATTTATTATTCATACTTTTATGCTTCCAAAAACATGCTAAGTAGTTCTGAACTTTATGTGTCATTTGTAATTAAATAGTATTTTGGTGGTAACCACAACCTCTCGGGTACTTAGGGTTATATTGTATTGTATTTACTTTGAGTTAACTTTTCTGAGGGTTCCATTATGGACCTTCAATAAAAAGCGCTGTCGCCCCTGGCGTTAGAAAGAGAGGGGGTGTCCCACATGTATATCTTTCTCTTTCTATCGCCCTCTACATTTTCGCCTATTGCATGCTTCCTCCATGTTTATATGGTGGTATAAAAGGGACAGGTTTTAAATGGGACAAATCGTATTATTTTCCTGTTTGTGGCAACACTGGTGCCAAGTCATTTAACGTAAACTTCCCTGCGATCTCACTCGCAACAGAGTAGTAATGCGCGGTTGATGTTTTTCGGACGTAAAACTAAAATATTCGTTGGTTTTCTGTGTCGTTTTTTTTTTTAGATCAAGATACATACACAGTTTTAAAGTGTTATATTATTAAAATTGTCTATATTCAATTGAAACGTTAATATATAACAAGTAAGCTTGACTGATTATTTTCTTTGTTTTCTGGCATATTTTATAATATGCTCGCGTATAGTCTTAAACGGGACAACATAACAGGTCTTAAATGGTACTTACGTGCGTTTCATGACTGTCCCTTTCATACTTACTTCGAATGACTGTTCTGACTCGAGCATGGGCTTACGATAACGAGCGAGGCTATTAACCCTCGGTTGTCGCGCCTCCTTTTTCGAACGTAGTTGTCACACTGGGTCCATTTAACCCAGCCAATTTTCAATCAGTTGTTATTTAACAACTATTTGTTAAACTAAGTCGCAGAAATTCTGAGATAAAGTTCGAACATTGTAGAATATATGCCCATCGTTGAAAGTTGACATTCAAAGTGTCATCATGCTTAACAAAAACTTTGAAGGAATAAGAGTTCCGACAAAAAAATTTTTTGCAAAGTCGAACTCCGGGTCAATTCAATGTGACAACCGAGGGTTAAAAAATAATTCTAAAAATAATGAATGCTGCGTTCGTAAAGATTGATACCAGTAAAGAAGATTGGTTGCAACGTAAGATTTGCGGGAAATGGGCCACCCTAGTAGCATTTATTTGTTCGGAGTTTGTTGGGCCAATGACGTGTTATCCGTTGGCCAACTGTTGAAGTGTCGCGCTATTTTTAAATGGGCCAACGATTGTAACCAACGTAGGCCCAACGTCGCTTAACACGAAGGCCCAACCGAAGGTTTCTTTCCATAGGCCCAACTGGGCCCAACTGAAGGCTTCTTTCCAAAAGACGTCTTAAAAACGTCCAGAAGGCGTCTTAAAGAACTTCAAAAGACGTCGTAAATACGTCTTCTTCAGGTCTGGTTTAGAAAAAAAAAAAAAAAATTCGCGGTGAGGAGAATCGAACCCAAGCTTTCCACTTACAAAGCAACCGCTGTTCGCAGCTGACCAACACACTTCCTTGTAAACACTTATAATTTCTAGTTACATAACTAGTATTAATTGTTTATAAAAACTGTGCAGTGACGCGAAATATTCTACAAAATATCATCATCCGACCTTTAGACTCATTCCTTAAAGTTTCACATTTGTCTTAAGACAGACGTCCTCATTACGTATTTATAAATAAGAAAAGAAAAATCACAACAGGTTTTTTGATGTAGCAAATTTTCTGACGTTTGTAAGACGACATTTAATCATCGTTGTAAATTTTTTGTTCATTAACCAACCATAGTAATTGTAGGCCCAACATTGAATATTCGTTGGCAAACTGTCGTAACTTTTTGTTAATTAACCAACCATAACAATTGTAGGCCCAACATTGAATATTCGTTGGCAAACTGTCGTAACTTTTTTGCCGTAGGCCCTGTGTTGGGAATTTGTAGGCACAAACACTAACTATATCCCAACTAATTCCCAACTGTTGGCAACCGTTGGCCAACCAAAAATGCTACTAGGGCGACGAGTCATTTGGAATGTTCGATTGTTTTTTGTTCTAGGAGCCATTAATAATAAAATCATTAATCCACAATGTGAAAGCGTAGCTATTTTGACAATTCGTTTATTTCCGCGAGACGTTTGGATGATCGAACTCGAAAGGCCACCAGGGTGCTCTTATTTCGCCGCGAAGCATTGTTCAAACTTGACGAGGGCGGACGATTACGCGGAAACAGGAAACGTCCGTGGACACGCATCGGGCTCCTCCGCCGCTATCGTCGCAATAACGACCTCGTCGCCGTCGCGACGCGACACGGGCGCGGCAATGACAAGCAAGTTTCTGGTCGACGTTTTCGAAAAGTCCTCGCCGCCCGGACACTGCGGAGGAACAGATAACTGCGGTGTTCCGTTAACAGGTACTCGGTTTGTGGCGGTGCGGTCTTACCGGAAGCGCGACAACGTTTCTATACGGTAGCTCGACTGCCGTACGAGCCATTACGCGTTCGTTACACGTACACCGGCATCGTTTCTCCGCGATGCAGCTCCTCCTTTATTACTCTCGTCGGTGGCTCCCCTCGTTTATTGTTATTAGATACTGAAATTCGGATAAGGACCGCTCGGCTTCCCCGAGGAAAGCAGATTTCACGTTATCGTGCCGCGCTCGTGATTCTTGCGAGCGCGAGCCACGAGATCCGTATCCGGATCCGTTCAACGAGCGTTGTAATTGAATTATTGAGAACGAAATCGCGGCCGATAAGCGGCTTCGTCGCTCGTTAAAGCCAGCCATCCTCTTCCGCTCGAAATTCGAGGCGCCCTGTACGCGGAACATTCTACTGGCATTTCTCCCGCAAAGACGCGACCGAGATGATGAACTTTCCAGATGGCAGATAGCTTCCTTCCTGTGATCCGTACAGCCCAGGCTGAATGTATTCCACATTCTCGATTTACTATTGAACTAGCAACGCTCCACAGTGGGGTATTGGGCCCCAAAACCCGGAGATAAATCGATTTCAAAATTTTTGCGTAAACCGCAAAATTTTTGGTGCTCGAGGCAGTTGAATATCTGAGGAACAATGTATGAATATCGTTTCTTTCATTTGTGCACTCATGAAGCTACAGGCTTCGTCGAAAGTTAAGAGATTTTAGAGCTCGCGATTCCTTCTTAAGGGGACATTCTACTCTCTCGGCCGAAAATTCGGCCACTTTTCGGTGATGGTTTTTATAATGAAGTAAACACTTAATGTTTTCGAATTTCGGGGGGTATATTTTACCACTCTTGAAATACAAGAAAAAATCATTGTTCTAGGTTTATTTCATTTGTTTACACAAATATTTCGCAGTTAAGTTGGCGGCATCAGAATTGCTGGCGGTTGAAATTTCGGACGACTGGATCATCGGAAATAAATAAAACAAACATATTTTTAATTCGCGAGGAGTATGGTTATCGCGCTTACCACGAAAGAACAACTTTGGACCAAAATTATTAAAATGGCGGTCGATCGAAGTTGAAAGTACCGAAAAGGGCATTTCTTTTCTGTTTAATAGATATAAAATGTGAGAAAATATTAAAAAATCTTAAGATATTTGTGCTAAGCGGGAAAGCCACTAATGTGTACAATAACATATTAAAATTTTGGATTAATTGGTCGTGGAGTTTTTTTTTTATCACAACCGCCAACCAAGAAAATGTTGTTTCGAGAAAAACGCGTTTAAAGTTTTGAGAACCAGGCCGCTGACGCTACAAATACCTATAACATTGAAAATCCATCGAATTTCGCTCCAAAAATTTAGGAGGCTATTGTAGAAGGTGCATTCTTCCGAATTCAGCAGAAAAAAAATCGAATTTTTTGAGGCCGAGAGCGTAGAATGTCCCCTTAAAGTTTTGAGAACCAGGTCGCTGACGCTGCAAATACCTATAACATTGAAAATACATCGAATTTCGCTCAAAAAATTTAGGAGGCTATTGTAGAAGGTGCATTCTTCCGAATTCAGCAGAAAAAAAAATCGAATTTTTTGAGGCCGAGAGAGTAGAATGTCCCCTTAACCGTCCTCTGAAACATCGTTGGCTTATTAAAATTTTTCTACAAGTTGTAAATAAATGTTGTGAATTCTTGCATTATGGAAGCTTTTCAGGTAGTTATATACTACACTTTCCAAAAGGTTTTACTTTTTATCATACATATTTGCATAGTTATTAACATTTGAAGATAATCGAGGATTCAGTAAATTTTCTTTACGATTATAAGATTTCATTAACGATTTTGTTATACTGCTAAGACGTGTTAACTGCTTTTGGTGGTGCCATTACATTTGAAAAAGGTTTGTGAAAACAGTGCAAAAAAGATTGGTTCCGGATTCGTCCGGATTTAAGTTTTATAGCTAATTTAGCTAGAAATGACAATCGAGAGCTGGTGCGTTTTACGTACGCCTGTACGGTCACGCTCGCCAGGCCTTCGTGAGGTGTTAAAGAACTCTTCAATGAAACTGTTTAAATTATGGACACATATGTATTAACTGAGTAAAATGAAAGAAAAACTAAAATATAATATATAAGTACGTAAAAAATGCTTTGAATATTTCGTCGTGTAGTCTCTGATGGCACTGTTTCAACTGAATGCAGACATAAAGTAGAGGACTTACAATTAGTAAAAGATTTATCTACAGCATAACATAAACATTTTATGAAATTCTGTCTGCATTCAGATGAAACAGTGCCATCAAAGACTACATGGCAAAATATTCAAAGCTCTTTTTACGTACTTATATGTTATATTTTAGTTTATCTTACATTTTATTCAGTTTTCAAGTTTTGTTTTGTATAGCCTATATTTAGTGTGTGTTATATATATTTATCCTGTGTTTATTAAGTTCATTAGTTGAGTTCATATTTAAGTGCTGTTTTGATTTTACTTTTATATTAAATTTCATTTTACTTGTACTTGGTAAGTACGCTTAAACATTTGTCACATGAACTAGATATTTCCCGCTATTGTTATTCAGATGTTACTTATTTAACGAGAATATATATATATATATACGTATAGGTATTAAAATGTCAGCAAATTGTTCGGTTCAAGCTGCGGGTCCATCTGGAATTAAACTGATGACGCGAGAAAACATAAAATTTTTTAAAAAGAAAGCTGCCAAGATGCAATTCCTAAATGAAACAATAGATTTACTTCTTCCCCCGAGCTCACAATTTGGGTAAACGAAGAATTTCTGTAAAAACATTTAAAAATGTAGCTTTTTTTAAATGGCTGTATCGTTGTTAAAAAACATCTTTTTTTTATGGAGTTCGACTTATCGTAAAGGCAAAGGATCATACTTTCCGATAGTATACATAAAAATTACAAAAAATATTGTTTGCACTCCATAGCACTTGACAAACATCAAGAAACTTTTACAGTTTGGCACATACCTCTTTAAGGGCGGATTGTACCCCCTGTATACCGATTTCGATAAAATTGATTTAACGAGTCGAAAAGTATAAAGTTTAAACTTTAAAATGGTTTATGTTTCATCAATTTTTGATGAATTTTAACAAAGTTATGGGAGTTTGAAGATCTTAAAATTGCCATGTCCGGGTTTTGGGGCCAAATACCCCACTGTGCGCTCGTCCCCTCTTATTGGCCGTTCGGTAGGTGCCCTTTTAAATCCCAGAGAGAATGTACACCTTTGTGTCCCGATGCTCGCCAAGTTGGCTGGCCCGTCCTCCACACTCTAGCCCAGTCCTGAACAGCTGAATGCCCGCCGGGCAAAAATTTTCGACAGCGTGAGGAAAGAGCGTCGTAAGCGCTAAACCACGCCTTCATGAGCAACAGTGCCGTGGTGGGGAGTGTTCGTGAGTGGGGAGTCTGAGGCCCATTAAACAGTGATGCCAGAATCGTGGGACGTGGGACAAATCCTTACCCCCACTATGACCTACCGTCGTCTCCCACTATGACGTTCCGTCGTTCCCCACTTTCTTCCCATCGCACTGTACACAAGCATATCCCTACCCCTGTCCGTGTGCTCGGCAGCCCAACAGGCAGCTCACACGGACAGGAGAAAAATATGCTTGTGTGCAGTGCGATCGGAAGAAAGTGGGGGACGACGGTACGCCATAGTGGGAGACGACGGTAGGTCATAGTGGGGGTAAGGATTTGTCCCACGTCCCACGATTCTGGCATCACTGCCATTAAAGCTAACAACCAGCTTTGCTCAGATGTATGTGTAGCGAGAAACTGGATGTGTACAGAAATTTGTTTTGCTATTTCTTGAACGTTTTTTACATACACCACGTATAGAATTATTATTTGACAATATTTTTTTAAAGAAAGGAGTACATAGGGGTAATAATTATATATAATAAACATATATCATACATATGTGACCAATTACTGTCACCTTAAGCTATTTTACTTAAAATAACGAATAAATAAACGTTGTAAAGTCATGCACAAAAATAATTATGTAATTCAACCTATAATGTATACTATAGATTATATACTATAGTTTATTTATTCGTTATTTTAAGTAAAATAGCTTAAGGTGACAGTAATTGGTTAGGTGTCAGTAATTAGGTCCTTTACCCTATATGTATTATTATTATTATTATTATTATTTCGTCTTTATTACTCGCAAACAAGGTAAAGTACATAGGCAAAAAGTAAAGGCGAGTAAAGGCGAGGCCGCAGTAGAAACTGTTAATAGGCCTAACCATACATAAAATAAACTAAAACTAAACTTATTAGTACTACATGTACTAATACTAACCATACTTAAACTAGTTGAACACAGAAATATGAGATATGAAATATGATATCTGGAATGCGAAATATGATATATGAAACAGATAGTAATGAAAGAATATACAAATGTATATAAATGCGACAAAATGCTGTTGTTTCCTTGTAACGGTAAGATATCTAAAAATTACAATACTTTTCAAAAAGAAAGGTAGCTGTCGACGTATCAATGACTGGTTGCATTTCACCCCATTTCAATTCAATACGTTCTGCTGGCCGAGAGTGCCGCTGAACGTTAGCAACCCACCTTACAGTTTACACGCTTACTACGGCAGCTAGTGGCCACAGGGTGGGGGAACTGCTCACGGCGTCGCTCTTCGCTTTGCTCACGAGCAATCGAGAGCGCTCTTGCCCGCCACAGCCTAGCTGTGCAGGCCTGACTCTAGCCCTTGAAAAGTGAAATTGTTTCCTTTCCCTATTTCGTTGCACACTTTCGTTTTCGGATGTTTGCGTATCCGTTACAAGTGACCAAACGGTTCGCAGCCACGGGCGAGTAAATAAGTGTGTCGCGACCGCGAACGAGCCCGCAAAATGCTGAATTGGAATATCGAACGAATAGGAGAGCATACCGTGGACGCGGTGGATATTCGCAGCCGGATACGTTATAGATCGCCGAGAGGTTATTGCGCGTTGTCCGAGGGCGAAGGGGGCGCAGGGTGCGCCGTCCAATTCGTAGGGTAGTTAAGGGCACTGACGTAACTACTGCAGCTAATGAGGCATAAACAACCAGGGTGCTAGCTGCTCGACCCCATCCTCTAACCACCGCCCGAAAACACCCATCCCACGTAACGTTTCACCTAACCAACTATCCTCGTCCATTTTAGCGGCCCTCTATAGTTTAGTCACTGTTCCCGTAAACTAATAATATCGGCGCCGCAGGACGGTCCTTCCGTGCGGGCAGCCTCGAATTTATCGTTTCCGACCTCGCAAACTATCCTGGCCCGCCGTGCCGCCTACCAGAGGGATCATTCCGTCGAAAGCTTCCTCCCTAACTGTTCCTGCCACTCCGCGTCAACTCGCGACACTCGCTCCTCGCTCCCTACCCGGGCCGGCGCCCGTTCTTTTTCCTCTTCGAAGCGTATTTCCGGCGGCGCTTTTTGCCGGCGGAAGGGAGAGGTTACGCCAGCCTGCTTACGCTCGATAACTGAATTATTCATAAGTCCCGGCTACCATTACAGCTTTTATTTAATTCGAAATAACCCCGGACGCGCTTCCAGCGTCACGGTATCGTTTCGCGATCCTTTCCTCGCCGGCTATCGCGATCCATCTCCCGATACTCGGGCCGGCAATTCTTCCCCTTTTCCACGTCCGTTACTGGCCCCGTGCGTTCCCCGGCCGAGACGGAATTCTAATCGCACGCGACACGCAACAAGTTCGCGTGAACGAACGATCGCCGCGGGCTTTTCGGAGACCGAGCTGCCAGTTATACTCGAAGCAACGGCCACGCAAATAAAGGAATGGGGCTCGATTCATCGGCCAGATGCAAATTAATATTTACGCCGCGGCCCGAGCCACCCGGAACGCCGCGCCGCGGGTCGGAGACACCGTTGGCACACGCTACTGTTTCCCTTGGGCCGCGCCGGGATTCGCGAAGGGGCGACGCGTGCTGGGCAACAGGCACGTCTCGCAGTGGTTCGAACAGAGGAAAAAAATCATTCTTGGAATGTTAAGTACGCAGAATTTTTTCAATACAATTCCATAGGAGGATAATTGAAGCACCAGAACCAACAAGAATTTTCTGTAAATACCATTAATTTGTAAGGAAATTATAATATGAAAGTTGGGGAACAGAATACTTGCAAGTTTGAGTTACCAACGCACTATCTTACAAGTATAATTTAAAGTATTTACAAATTAAAAAAAAAAATCGCAATTTTGTAATTTGATTATGTTCATACTGAACAAATAAATTACGTGAATTAAGTCAATGATACAATCGTTGATTTCAGTGGGACACAAGTTGAACAAAGAGGTATTTTTAATAATAGAATCGAAGTTTACTTAGACATAACTTTTTTGCGACAACTAGCGTCAAGGTAAGACTTAATACTAGTGGTGCATTATATCTTTGAGTACATAACCAAACAGGTTTCATCTGCGTAAACTTGCGGCTTTGGTGTCGGGAGCATTTTTTCTATAACTTTTATCAGTATTTGGAGTATCTTGTTTTCATTTTTCATAATATTGAAAAATGTTTTAGATAAAAGTTGAATGGTTCCTAGGAGGCCATAATTTAATGTAATTAGTTCTTTTATATGTGGACGCATAGAGGTCGCAGAGAAGTCATTACTGAATCATACCATTTCAAGGATTTTAACAAATAAAACCGAAGAACTTGAAAATATAGGAAGTGACACAATGACTCTTGTTTCTAAATGGGGGTGTGACGGTTCATCTGGACACAGTGAATATAAGCAGGGTTTTGATAAAGAAAACGTCACAGATGCAAATATGTTTCTCACATCTCTGGTTCCTCTTCAGTTAAGGTAAGAGTACGAATAACTGGACACTTAAGGATATCAAAGTAGTATAGCTTAAAAATGGACTAAAAATAAACGTTCTTTTTAACAAAAGTGTGAATATTCAGATAAATGTTACTTCTTTCTATCAAATGAGCTACTAAAAACTTGTTTTCAGTGCGTTATTTTAATTAAATTGAGTAAAAACACAAGTAGCTATGTGTACCAGTACATGGACAATAGAAGTCTGATTTGTCCCAGCGTCCCATTTTTGGTGTCCCAATACCTGGTCAATGGGGAAGATGGCGCAAAGCACGGCGCAGAGGGCGCCACTAGTGTTTGTGTGAATGGTTTGCGCGCGGAGAAAGCAAATACAATTTTAGGTTATGTTGAAAGTGTAGCATGAAATTGACTAAAAATAGGACTTGGAAATAAAAAAACTGTTAATTTATGTACAATATACTTGTACTTACACTTTTGATATACAAAAATGTGAGAAAACCCAGACACCTTACCGGTTGGACAATGCGGTCAGGTATTGGGACTTCCCTCAAGCGTTCAAAATGCTGACAGGCCTACCACCTGGACGGCTGCTCAGTTATTGGGACAGCGTGTAAAGGACAAGATTATTATGTACCGGTACATAAACACGTATATTTTTAATTAAAAGCAACATTAACCGATCAATGTTTTGTTTTGTATGTCACAAGAAACTTCTTGAGATTCTGTACATACGTTTCCTTCTCAGAAAAACGTTATGTAACGATTATTATCACCTTAACAACTAACTGTATTTGTCTTAAGAATTACTTAAGAAATCTACGCAGAGTTCAAGTGCACGCACCTCCGATATTTAAAGACTGTTTTATATATTCAACTTTGCATCTAGGGGCTATCTTAATTTTTTATATAAGAGATCAAGTTGCAAAATAGCATATATTCCCAACAATATTGTTGTAAACTTTCTATGAAGCTTAGTAAAAATATAAATGTCATTGGTGTCCAGGTATTAGGACGTGTCCAGTTATTGGTACCTTTACCTTACATGAGAAAGAACATGATTCTCTGGTGCTGTGGAAGAATACAAGACCTTCCTCTACTAGATTTTGTAGACCTGTTAAATTTCAATTTGCTTCAGAGACACCTCTCAAAACACCGTTAACCCAGATTGTTGTTTCACTTTGGATTAGCCATTTTGTTTTTAGTAATTTTGACTTCAGATTTGTAAACAGCGACCTCAAAAACCCCGGGATACCAAGTTTGGTATAAATTGAAGGTTCCACATTGATGTTATCATATTTTTTCCTTGATATGTGGATTCCGGACCACTGTGCGTCTCCGCCTCGCGAACATAACCGTGGGAAGCGTTGGTCCGCTCATCGACCAGACGTTTCTTTCGGCAATTACGGAGCGAGGCAGACGAATTTCCGGCTCGTCGTAAAACGTCCCCCCGAATTTCCTAACAGCCGTTGTTTCGCGGAGCGAACACGCCTGGAATACTCGATCCCCCCGGCTAGTTTCGGTCGACATTCTTCAAGGCGACGTCGACGACGGGTGTTGTTCGTCGGCGGAAATCTCTCGGCGGACTTTTACCTTCTCCTCGGCCAGGCGAGCGCCGACTAACCTGATAAGTTCTCTCCGCCCACGTAGCGATAATTACGTAGCATCAGCGAGCTATTCGGGCTCTGTTTACTCCAAGGAAAGCTCGGCAAAGTAGGGTGGACGATGGGGCTGGATGAAGAAAGGAAAGGGATGGCCCTGGATGGAGTGAGAGACAAAGAAGGAGAGAGAGAGAGAGAGAGAGAGAGAGAGAGAGAGAGAGAGAGAGAGAGACGGGGGGAGGAGAGGACCAGTGTAATTCTAACGGGTTTAAGAGAGTCGTTTTTAAAGCTCGTCGACCGAGAGAATCGGCGGATGTAGAGAAAGGCGGAACAGGGACAAAAAATAGGGGAGCGGAAGAAAAAGAGAAGGAAACGGGGACGGCTGAAAAGAAAAGGGGGCCGGAGCGAGACGGCTAAAGCGAAAGAGGCCGCGGCTCGAGCAGGACGGGGAGCGTGGAACGCGGGAGAAAGAGGATGGACCACATCTATGGAAGTGCCTGGAACATCAGGCGACCGTACTCCTTCGCGTTTCAAAGTAATTTCGTTAAACGCTCGTGGGTGGAACGTTCCCGTTGTTTAAGCGTATACCGTTCGTACTCTCCGTGAAAAGCGATCGTTTGACTCGTCGGCTCCGTCTCGTTTCCTTACGACGCCCGCCATCTCCCGAGTGAAATTTCTTAATGTATATTCCACGGCTCCCCGGTCCGTCGAACCGCGCGCCGATACGCCGACAGGGGAACTTCTCTATGGAAAAGTCACCTAATGAATTCCTGATGGCGCAAAAACGGCCCTGCCAGGCGGGCAGCGGCGGAATTAACCGTAACGTTAATTAACCATAAAAAAGACGGAGAAGACGCCGGGGGGGATCGTGGCAACACTGAACGGCACGTTTAATCCGAGAGGGGAGATCGAATCTCGAACCGAAATCCGAGCCACGTCGACTGTTTCTTTCGATAATCACGAAGCGGAGAAGCCATCTCGGGTGAGATGGTCGGTCATTACGCGGAAACTCGCGGACACTTCGCCGAGTGTGTACGGGCTGGAGCTCGGGGTAGGGTAAACAGGCCAGTAGATGGACAGTTTAGCTGATTCCGAAGTTTACAACAAGGTGTTTCTTAAGAAATATTTTTTATTTTTTTTTTTTTTCCGTCTTTATTTCACCAATTAGTATACAGTAAGGTGAAAAGGCGAGGCTCAGCTAAAGCTGTTATTAGGCCTAACCTCGTAATAGCGTACAGACCAAGCGCAAACTTGAAAAACTTAAGAAAAACTAAAAACTAAGACTAAAGACAAAAACAAAACTAAACTAAGCATAGAACTAAGTAAAGTAGAGGAGGTGAGGAGTAGAGGTAGTACAAGGGAATGTTAAATAAGCGGATGATCTATTGTATTAAAAAATATATTGTATATCTGTTGTATTAAAAAAAATCAAAAGCTTTGCACGTAAAAATGTACAAATTTAAAGAAAAAAATAACTGCAAGTAAAAAAATTAATGTATTTAAGGATAAAATGATGAAAATTCTACTCATAGCCCGTATTACAAGTAGATGGACGATAGGGCTAGCAGATGGACAGTTCAGAACCAATAGATGGACGGGTGTCTGGCTAGACGAGTAAAATACTTATTAGCTATAGTAGGTACCTAGATTAAGTTATTTTTTGTTAAAATATAGTTTATTTCATCAAAACTAAAACCGTATGGAGTCTTCATTGCCAGAAACCGGTGCAACAGGTTATGGGCCCAGGCCGCAAATAAAGTGAGGTTATGTCTAGGCTAAAGTGGCCAGACGTCCCGGATCGTGTGGGACTGTCCCGAATTTGAATTGTTTGTCCCGCATTGAAAACTGTCTCGGAAAGTGTCCCGGATTGGATATGTAACCTTTTTAATATTTTCTTAGTGGCACAAAGTAAAAATATATATCCACTAGTTCCTTTTCTAATATCATCCAAGGCTCTATTTAGATCATTACATGTATATTGATGTACGGTATATATTTTTTAATGCTTGCCATCTAAAGAAAAAAAGAAAAATAAGATACCTACAAGTAAATGTGTAAACTGTTTGTTTATTAAAAAAAACGGCTTCAACAGATTTAATTCTGTTCTGTCCATCTGCTGCGACAAGGTTAGAAAATCCATATCAGTACATGGACAGTCATTTTTATAACTTCTATCGGTTTATTTTTCTTTGTTCACGCGTTTATATATAAATTGTTAATATTAGAATGCAATCATCTATTGCATACCTCTTTACAATACATCCAAATACGTTTTTTATTAACTTTAATAATAAAAGAGTGACTCGCGCATGGTGGCGTAAAATCATACATACAAATACATTTTTCGCATACAAAATTTTTTTTTCGATAAATATGTTAATGTTTTGTAAAACAACAAACGTTTTTTCTACAAAATAAAAAAACAATAATATAGATTAAAACTCTAGTTCTTTCAATATTAACGATTAACCAACGATTCGTCCATCTACTGGGCCCGTCCATCTACTGGCCTGCTTACCCTACAGGGGAGCAATTATTTTCCTGTTCGGACAAATTCGAGCAAGCCCTTCCGTAGAATTAGCTCGTCGAACGTCGCCCACGCTTTCCGTAGCTTAATTCCTGGCCCATATTCTCGATTCTGGTCAGACGACTCGGCCAATAATCGTTTCCGTAGAATTTCATTAGTCTTCGACGGGCGTTCACCGCGTGCTCGACGTGCGCGTAATCCGAACGGGAATCGACGATATTCCGCGTCGTCGAATCGCGTAAATCGTTCCTCGGCTCGCTTCCCCTACTCGGGGGGCGGCTGGATTTCCGACGATCGCACGTTCTTACGAACCACAAGCACGAATAATATCGACGATCGCGTCGGGTACGTTTCCTTCCGCGACGTCGCCCTTGCAATTGATTTCTCGCGAGAATTTCATTATCCATTCTTGTTATTCATTTCCTGATGCGGCCAAGTGACCATTGGCTAGGTAATTGCCCGTGCTCTGTAGGGCAAATCCGGGAGACGCGGTCGGGCCGGAGAGTTGGTCGTGTCGCTATATTTCAGAGTCTATACGTAAAAATGCATTAAAGTGCAGACCAATTACTTCTCTAGAAGCCAAATAGTTGAATGAATAGCGTTATTTCGCTTCCTTCTGTGTTTTTCTGGATTTATAGGCTATAAAAGGTAAATTGATGTTACATTTAACCTCTTTTGTCAAACAGCGGTTGTACGGAATCGTATTTAAAATTTACTTCTAAGTTTATTTTCCATTAATGTTTGGAATAATAAGATAGTAGAGATATTGAGGGACAATGCAGCCAAAGTATTTGGCCATATTGACTCTTCCTCTCAAAGCTAACGAGAAGACCATGTTTCGCTGCAGAAAGGTGAGATGGTCGAGTTATGATTTTTTTCTTATTTTTGTTTATTTTTTTATTTTTATTATCATTTGTTACGTCCGAAACCGATGGGTGTGTGGATTTCCGGAACGTAAAGGGATCTTGCCCCGTCGCCTCCGGCGTAACCGTAATCCCTCAGGCCGGTCACGCTTTTTGGAGTACTTGTGCAGGGCAGGTGGATTGTCATTTTGAAGATCGAGGAGGAAAAGAAAGAAATTTGTGTTTCGTTTTGGGACCGTCAGCCAGACTCATCAGTAGGGCTACAGCTGACGGCCCCTGCCCCAGACACACGGGAACTAAGAGGAATAAACTTGGAACTTGTATATATACGAACGAGATTAGAGTTGGGGACTTGTGAGAAGATTAGACATCTAGCGGCGCTGGCGAAGACTAACCAGGCGCGGACCCATGGTGGGGCTGGGACGTGACACATTCTATTATTATTTTTGTTTATTTAGTTTATTTATTCACTTTTGTATTCATTTGCCTTGCTAATCGCCAGTAGGTAATTCACTTTTTCTTTGATGTGTTCTTTACTTGTTTAGCGTAAACAAATTAAATATCAATGAATCCGTAGTTGTATTCACTCATAAATAATTTTGCTTTATCCTTCGTTAATTTTCAATGAATAATAATGTGAATGGTCTCTGCCAACGACGAAAACCATTTCTCCCGGCACCTCGGGGGAGGTGGTCAGATGTCATGACTTCAGTTTTCAACAGGGACTTAATACCGGTATAATGCTCATACCGGTATTTCGCCAATACAGCTATACCGAAACCGATATCATACCGAAAAAGATAAATACCGAAACCGATATCATACCGAAAAAGATAAATACCGAAAACAATCGGTTTTCGGAATTACCGGTAACCGAAATAAATACCGGTATTTTTTCGGTACTTTTCTCGGTGAACACCGAAACCTACCATGTTACTGAAAAGAATACCGAAAAAATACCGGTATTTATTTCGGTTACCGGTAACCTTTTGTTTTCGGTATTTATCTATTTCGGTATGATATCGGTTTCGGTATGAGCGTTATACCGGTATTGAGTCTCAGACGAAGATACAACCGAAAAATACCGGTATAATACCGGTATTTTACGTACCGGTAGGAGTCCCTGGTTTTCAATCCGATTTACAGTAAATATTGTCTTAAAGCAAATATCGACCAGTTTTTCTGAATCGGCATGAAATTCTGAACATAGGGTAAAGGACCCAATTACTGACACGTAACCAATTACTGTCACCTTGAGCTATTTTACTTAAAATAACGAATAAATAAACGTTGTAAAGTCATACACAAAAAGAATTAGGTAATTCAGCCTATAATCTATACTATAGATTATATACTATAGGTTATTTATTAGTTATTTTAAGTAAAATAGCTTAAGGTGACAGTAATTGGTTAGGTGTCAGTAATTGGGTCCTTTACCCTATTAGGTTTGTTCTGATAAAATAAGTAATATCTATATTAGTTTTAATAGCCATTTTATATTAGGTGGACCGCGTCTCCCGGATTTACCCTACGCGTGACAGTGGAACGAAGAAATGCTTTGCGCAGTTGCCTCGTTATCCCCAGGTGTCCCACGTGGCCTCGTTTTAACCGCCGACATTAGCCACTACCTTCTCGTTTGCTCCGCAAGCTTCGTTCCGTACGGTTCCATCTGGATCGCGGCGGAATCTAACCGGGGCGCGAGACACAGCACGTGTGCCCGGTGTAATATCGATCGGCGGCCGGAATATATCTCGGCGAAAACAGCCTCGTCCAATCCCGAGAAAGTTTTTATCTTGGCAGGGTGGGTCGGAAGCTCGGCTCGTTCGCGTTGCGGTGATGATGAGTGCGGGGACCACAATGACGGCAAACCGGCGACGCGCCGGTGAAAGCGGCGCCGAGCGTATTCTACCCCTCCGTTGCCTTTGTTTCTGAAAGCTCGCGGAGCACGGTTGGAAAGTACGGCGCGGCGGCGCTCGCTCGCTCGCTCGCGGAATCGTCGATCTAATTGCGAGTTTGGCTGGCGACCGCGACGCTCGCCGGAAATTCAAACGACGGGCGCGGCGCGGCGCGTCGCGGAGAAACGGACGATTAATGTCGCGGGGTCGGGTGAGGGCAGAGGATACAAAAGTAATTGGGTCCGGGGAAAGCAACGCGGTACCTGGCGACGGGGCAAACGTTGACTTCGAGACGAGAATTTTTCATTTCCGTTAATTAATTCCGACGCTGCCGCAAAGAGACGCGCGCGCCAGTGATTAAAACGGCCCTCGGTCGTTACAATTCCGCACGGCCAGAATGGAATACTCGACTCTCGGTGTTTTCCTTTGAGCCGCCACCGCCGTCTTCCGGGCACCGCGATGATATTTAATCAGGCCGAGCAAGGAGAACTTGCCGAGCGAGGGTGGCCAGCCTGCGGTCGCGGCGTCTCCGCGCCGCCCACGGAATCGTTAGAAAGTTATTCAGGAAAAGGTCGTCGAAGGGCGGCTACGCTGATTCCGACGTATTCTCGCACGGCACGCCTAAAACCGCCGCGTAAAATTCACGCCGTCCTTTACATAATTCGATTCAATCGGAAAGCGTTTTCCGCGCGAACACGAGTTCCTGAATGCGCGTCGACGAGCTGTTACACGCCCGCCGCGTACCTCTCGCCACCTCCGCTCGGGGCTGGCTGGTTTCACACGTCTCCAACCCTCTGAGCGTGGGTTCAATGTGTTCGGACCTGGCTTTTCGTTCGACGAAACTTTCACCTCGGTGCGGCGCGGCTCGGCGGCCGGGACACAAAGAAAAACCGGTGTTACTTTCCGAGCTGTCCCGTTCAACGAAATTAATTATGCCGTTGAATTAAATGTACGTGGAATATTAACGAGCGCCCGGTGTGCGCCTGAAACGTCCGCTTGACGTTTCAACGGGCTTGCAGTGGACTGCATCCGGGCCAAAGTCTGAACGAAACGGAGCCCGAACGCTGTGTCCGGGAATTCGGCGGCAAGCAAAAATTCGGGATGGCTGACCGAAGTGAACCGCAGCCATCTCGATGCGCGTAGGAATTAGGAATGATTTATCCCCATTCGCTTCGAGGGCTCGTGAAGCGGGCCAAGAGGACACCGGCTCGCGCGATTCAATAAATGGACACCGGCCGCGCGGCCCCAGTGATTAGGAATCAATTAACTCGCGTTGATAATTCACGGTGAATAGGCGGGACGCAGTTACTTTTAATCGATGCCCGCCGCTCTGCATCGTATCGGCGATAAGCACCGGCTATTTCGACGGCTGTATCTCTGCCCCGATTGTTTCCCCGTTTCCAGATGGAATACCGATAACCGGCCGGAGCGTTGATCATTCCTGAATTTTCGAGCACGTATCCGCTATTTCAACCTTCTATTTCTCTGCGCCGCATCGAAAATTTCACGGGCCGCGCGTCATTTGCGCCTCCCTCGGGGGATGCGCAACACGATTCCGCTGTTCCCAGCGCTTTCCCTCGCGATCAGAAGCTCCGCTCCGGAAGATTAGCTACGGATAGATGCAACAAGAAGTAATGATACAGCGAACACCTCGATCGCGAGGCGCCAGGGATAATTTCTGTGAAAGGGCGGTTTCTCCGAAGCGTCGCAGTTTGCTCGCCATTCGACAGCCCAGCGGCCGTGAAAGAGTGACCCAAGAAATAGCGTCTTTTTGGTACCACGATTTTGGAACTGAATTTTATGCCAAATCATGCCTTATGATGAGTCATCAATCGCAAGAAATTTTCAAGTTTAGGTGACAATTAGTTTCTGAGATATGGGAGGTCAAAGAAGTGAAGATTCATTAATCCTTCGTGGTCACCCCAAGAGCAGTTTTCGATTTGATATTTCGCACCTTCGCGTCTTCCAAAGGGGATTTATCGCAGAAGAAAAAATAAAAAAAAAATTAAAAAAATCGGTTTCCTCCCACAACCGTGGCAAATCGCTCATCTTCAACTACAAATTTTATCGTATCTAAATTTACATTTCTAGAAAAAGGCTACTAGACCATGACTATACAAGTATTACGAATGTACAATTATCACTGAAAAGTGAAAAGATTCAAAATTACGGAAATGGTAAGTGAAAATGTCAGTAAAAATTCAGTAAAAAATTCATATAGATTGCTCAGTTTTTCGGCCGGATGACTAGAGTATGTACCCCCTTAAGTGTCTGTCTAGACTAGACTGTCTTATGTTACTAGTAACCCGCTACGAGCGGGTTAACCGGCTCTTTCTAGAATTTAGGAAACCGTTCTCTCGCGGTTAATATGGGTTACAGGAACCTTCCTTGGTTAACCGACTTCGGGTTAAGGTACGGAGCGGGTTACAATCCCTGCAGTGAACCCCGTGTGACCAATTTGTGATTATAAGAAAGTGTGACCACGAAGGGTTAACGCACCAGCCGATACGCTTCGATGTACGAACTTTTATATCAGTCTAATAAGTAATTTAAAGAATTGTTCCCAGAGGTTTTGCTGACTGCTAACAACGAATTTGAAATTAGATTTTCAAAATTCACAATGACCGATTCATTATGACGAATCGTATGTCAAAAATATTCAAATTTTCATAAAATTTTGGTTTAATATTCGTAATGTAAAAAGTTATATAATGAATTTTCGATACTAAAGTAATATTTATAGTTCCAACGATAATTAGTTTCAATTTTGTGGAAGCCGAGTACTATTCTGATCGATAGAATTTTCAAAATCTACGTTGAAATTCATTGTTAGCAGTCAGCAAAATCCCTGGGGATAATTTTTTAATTATCGGACTGACATAAAAGTCCGTACATTGAAGCGTATTGGCTAGTGAATTAAGGAATTTTCACTTTTTTTAACGTCCCATATCTCAGGATCAAATTCTCACCTCAACTTGAAGATTGGTTGCGAATGATGTTATTATTATTATTATTATTATTAATATCATTTATTCACGGGTAAGAAAAACCCTTTAGTAAAGTACAAGTATACGCATGTAAGACACAAATTAACATAATAAAAGTATATAAAACACATTAAGGCAGGATACCACCTTTGACTGCGATTTTGGAGGCGTTTTTCATGAATTTTTTTTGCATACAAAGAATGCGCAGAAACAAAATCGGTTTCAGTCATTCATTAATGTAACTTTAATCTGTAATTACACATTTTTTGAAACTGAAAAAGTAAAAAATAATCTCTTGTAGGTGGCGCCAAAATACACTCCTTTGGAGAAACATCGTTAGACGGCGTGTCAAATTCCGCTCTGTACGTGGCTCTTAGAAAAGAAACCAAAGAATGTCCCTATTAACAACAATATTGTTCAATGCTGTACGTAGGGATTTTACGAAATTTCGATTTTTAAGAAAATGGCGGCCATTTTAACGAAAAGGTCAATTTTTTAGGGTAAAAAAGTTTAAAAAAATTTATAAAATTGCGCACCAAAAGAAAAATAACAACGCTACAGCAAAAGTCCTACGTACATCGTTAGATTACACCAATCGGAAGAATTATGCAAAGTTTCAAGTCAATCCTATGAAAATTGTAGGAGTAATCTGACACGCTGATTTGGAAAACATCGTTTCGAGAAAAACGCGTTTAAAGTTTTATATAGATTTATATATCTGCTCCAATCCGGTTTTTACACAAGAAAAAGGTTCCGACCACCTTTCTAATGAATGAATTTCGATTCTATACACTTGAAAGAGTACTTTGAGAACAAAAAAAATTTCAATTTTTTTTAAGTGCAAAGGTGGTATCCTGCCTTAAGGACGAGAGTGAGAATGCAGAGTTTGCATAACCGATCTCTTAAATTCAGCCGGTCTGTCACAAAAGAAATCAACGGAATTACATATGTTATTGGCATGTCTGCAAATACGATCAATACAACCAAATTTCCCATACAGTGTTCGATGAGGTTCGAGATAGAATAAGTCATGCCGTCTTAATTCCCTGGTTATGTTTCATCGTAAGGTATCATTTGGCGCAAAATTCAGTTCCAAAACCGTGGGACTAAAAAGAGGCTAAAACAGGCCTGATTTTTGTGTCACTCTCTCGGTAACTCGCCCCCTCGGCGAGCCTGGAATACTGCCGGACTCGCTCCTTAGCTCGTGCTCGTGCAATCTCGCATTCTACTCCCTTTCTCGATAGAGACGTTTACAGATGCCTCAAGTGGCAGGAAACGGTGGGCCAATATTTTCAGTAGTATCACTCGACGTCCGAACCAGCGAGCGGCGGAGCACCGAAAAGAAAGAAAACTCGTGGCCGTAGTGGGAAGGGACACGAGAGGCTCCTGTTCCGGGGTGAACGGTCAACGAAGAAGTACGTGGGTGGAAGACGCGTGAAGGATGATCCAACGTTAGCGCGAGTGCGCGTGTGTACGTAGCACCTATCTAATGCCGAGGCAGAGATGGGCATTATTTAAATAAAAAATTATTTAAATAACGTATCAAATAAAATAGGCTTTATCTTTATTTGTCATCAAATAAATATAACCCAGAGTTATTTTTATTTCAAATAAAAGTAAGTGAGAGTTACTTTCATTTGAAACGTCACAAATAATTTCTTTCGTTCGACGTGAATATATCCGTTGGCCACAAATAATTTTCTCGCTTGACGTGAAGTTATCCGACGGCCACAAATATTTTTCTGGTTTGACGGAATTCATTTTAACCTTCAAATAATTTTGTCGTCTTTCCATGCATTTGTATTTGAAAAAAAATTATTTGAAGCGCAAATAGCTCTGGGAGTAGAGAGCGAGAGAGAGAGGGGGAGCGTGTGCGAGAAGGAGGAATAGATGATACTTTTTCGCTCTCTGTAGCGGTAAGCAGGAGAGCATGATGCGAGGAGGTAGTTGTTAGAGCGATTTTTGGATTAATAATTATTTTGTGTTAAGTAAGTTATTCGTGAAATTTAGTGCGGAATGTAACGAAGGGGCTGTGTTTTTTCAGCAGATACTGTGTAAATGCGTAAATTATTTACACGTAATGTGTAATTGGTTTGGTTGTTACCTGGTGTAATAATTTTCATACAATTTTAAATATGTCAACAATCGGTTTTATTTTAGCTATTATTTTAGGGTACTCAGGTGCCCATCTGTAAAAATATGAGTTGTACCTGCAGTTGTTGAATAAATTATAATTGATAAATTGTTAATATGCCTACAGGAATGATTTAATAAATAAAACCGATTGTTTACATATTTAAAATTATATGAAAATTATTACACCAGGTAACAACCAAACCAATTACACATTACGTGTAAATAATTTACGCATTTACACAGTATTTGCTGAAAAACACAGCCCCTTCGGTACATTCCGCACTAAATTTCACGAATAACTTACTTAACACAAAATAATTATTAATCCAAAAATCGCTCTAACAACTACCTCCTCGCATCATGCTCTCCTGCTTACCGCTACAGAGAGCGAAAAAGTATCATCTATCTCTATCCTTCTCGCACACGCTCCCCCTCTCTCTCGCTCTCTACTCCCAGAGCTATTTGCGCTTCAAATAATTTTTTTCAAATAGGGTAGGTGTGGGTATTACTGCGGATGTCCCGATTACTGCGGATATTCTAAAACAGATCATATTTAGTGTTGGAAAGTACATAATCTCTTGAAAATTTTTGATAAAATTATTTTAAACTCTATTACACATAATTATTAATAAGTATGTACAACAAAGTTATTATTAATTCTTTTATCGTAGTTTGAAATTCGTCAAGGCGAAACTTCGGTCGATTTCCGATATGGCGGTCATGAACACCTACTTGAAAAACATTTATATTTTTGTTATTAACAGTAATACATGTACTGTGGCGGTATTGCTCGATAGAATAAGAGTTATTTTTTTAGAAAAGCAGTAAATCAGTCGTCTACATTTTAGTTATAATTTTTATTTCTCACAGCAGTATTAGGTGCACTACTTGACACCATGTGCATGTATTACTGCGGACCTACGACTGTATTCACTGACGTCTAGGTATATATAACCTGCAATGTACGCAACGGTACGTGCAATCACGTGTAACTCTGTAAGCATGCCGAGAAACAATTCAAGTGATAATAAGGAATCAAGAAATAAAAGAAAAAGCCAACGGCTGTGTTATTTAGAAGAACATTTATCTGTTGCGGAGTAGCTGGTGTTTCGTTAGTAACTGGCACGCAGTAATACATGCATGTCCGCAGTAACTCATGCAATGACATTGATCGACAAATCTCTTTGTTTTTAATTAACTGTGCTTATTACCCCGCCCTTATATTTTTTTATGGAATTATTAAGGTCCCACCTTTCTTCTAAAAAAAAAAAAGGAGGAACTTTCATTCATTTGAACGCCGTATCGAGGGTTCTAAAGTTAACCTACCTTAAAAGTCCGCAGTAATACCCACACTTACCCTACAAATGCATGGAAAGACGACAAAATTATTTGAAGGTTAAAATGAATTCCGTCAAACCAGAAAAATATTAGTGGCCGCCGGATAACTTCACGTCAAGCGAGAAAATTATTTGTGGCCAACGGATATATTCACGTCGAACGAAATAAATTATTTGTGACGTTTCAAATGAAAGTTAACTCTCACTTATTTTTATTTGAAATAAAAATAACTCCGGGTTATTTTTATTTGATGAGTTTCGAATAAAATTTTTGTCCTTTATTCGAAATCAATTTTTTATTTGAAATAATTTTTTGCCCATCTCTGTGCCGAGGCGACCGAGCGTATCGCGAATATTTGTCAGGGATTTCGCTTTATTTCGCTTTATTTCGCCGGGCGCTGGCGCGACGTATGAGGACCACTTGAAACGGCGATCTCGCCGGGGATATTGTCGCGGAGAAACTGGAACGAGGGAACAACGAGAGATCATTTACGCGCGATGAAATCGCGAGGCGGAGTCGGCAACTTTCCTGTCAGACGTAGCGCGTCGCGAGAGCGCCAGGCTGCGGCGTTAAATATTTCTAGTAGGCAAAGTCGCGACAGAGCTAGCGTCGCGGACGGACGACGAATTGAAAATTGCAAGCAGCGAGAGGCCACGGCGCAACCGCGCGCGGAATTGTCCGGCCGTGAATGCGGGGAAACTGGAGAGTCCTTCTGGACGTCCGGAGAATCTGCTCCCTTTGCCGCGTTATTTCCCGAATCTTTGCACGTTCTCCTTTGCCTCCACTCCGCGGCGAAGCCGGCTGCCGCGGAGGATCGATGGCTATCGAATTAACGGCCGGAGCCGCCGATCGCTATCGACTCTCCACTTGGGCCGCCATCCATCTTGGTTTAATCGTTGTTAAGGCTTTCGCGGAGTCCGCAGAATCGTGTATTTAGCAAATAATGGCGATATTTACCGGCACGATTGAGATTTACCGCTCCTTCACCCCGTGTGCAACCGCGCGGGGCGTAACAACGACTGAGGGATTAGTGCAATTCCGAGTCCCTCGCGGTAACGCTCGGCTGACATTCGTTCTCCGCAAATGGATTTAGTACGGCTGTCATCGTATCTATTATTCGATTGGCCTGTAGTGCTCTGTAGATCTCGTAAGCGGGGTACTATCGAAGAACAGAACCCCATCGACGTTCGCCTGGCACGAGCTCCGCCGCCGTTGACAGTGCAGGTTGAGGCGCGCCGTTCCCTACGCCGGCTCGTGCACATTTAATGAGACACCTGCTGCCACAGTCGAACGGAAGTTTTTAATCCGCGGTTCCGTGTATGCACGCGTTTCCACAACACGGCGACAAAGGGTGTCGCAGGATTTCCAACGTCTAATGATCGCTTGGGTCAACGGACGCCCCTCTGGCACCGGCTCTTCGGCTTTTCTTTGTCTCCCAAGGCATTGTGCGCCGTGTTTGCTAGCGACAACAAGCTCTCCTCTGTCGAAGCAACCCAACTGTTCGATCGGCTCGGGCAACTAAACCCCGAGAGGCAACTAAACGACCTCTCTGTATAGCCGCCCGCCACACCGGTAACACCGTCGCTGCAGACGGAGCGATGGGGACCCGCTGACGTTGAGGATCACTCGCGGAAGAATCTCCGTTCTAGTCGCAACAATTACTTCGTCCTCGGTACACCCGCGGATCAAAGCGCCCCGGCGAAAGAACCACTCGTTTCCGGTCCGTGGGAACCGTTGCGTCGCCGGCACTTAACTCGTTTCCGTTCCTCGATCGAGAGTCTTGGACCCGCCGGCTCGACGAAATGGTTTGCGAGGTAAAAGGATACCGCCGGAGACGCGGGGCAGAATGAAACCGTCCCTTTGAACATTGCCGATAGTGACTCGTCGAAACGTAAATCTCGTTTCGTTGGTTGTTATTCGAGGCGAGGGTAGCGGCGGGTAGTCGTCTCCAAAGAACGCGACGGCAGCCGGGACGTAAAAGGGGGCTGGCGCTGAGGAGATCCTCTCGGAGCATCTAGAGATCGCGTTCCCCGTAACTACGCGCAACTGAATCCGAATAATAGCTGAGACGACGACTCGGTGAATTCTTCGGGGTGTCTCGGGGGTGGGTGGGAAATGAATAGAGGGGGCGGAAGGTCGCGTAGTCGCCGCGGTGGCAGCCAATATAATCGTACCGCCGCGCCGGCAGTGATCGTAACGGGAACGAGGCCGGATCTGCTCTCGCTTGTCGGACGAGTGTATTATTATAAAGGTCTGGTTCGCGGCCGCGGCAGAGGAACAGCCGGATGCACCGCGGAGAATAAACGACACACGTGTTGCCGGGATTTCGTTGGGGAAGTTGCTGGGAAAAAAAGTTGCCGCTGCCTCATCAGAAGTAACGGTAACGGCGAATTTATTCCCCTCCCAGGGACGCGTTCTCTTCCGCTGTTGTAATTTCAACCACTCCCGCGCGTTTCGAGAGGGTCCGGTGCTTCTGCCGTGGTTCACGAGAGTTGTGCCCTACGTGCCCTTATGTTCCACCAACGACATCACCGAGCCGAGACGAGTCGAGAAGCTCGAGCTTCTCGCAGAAGGTGACTCGTTGTCTGCTGGATTATCCAGAAACAATGCGTCGCGAAAGAAGGGACATTGCTTCCTGAGTTCGCTCCATTATTCCAATGCACCACGTTCCACGGCTCGGTTCATCCGTTTCAAGGGAACGAGGACAACCGAGGCTCCACTTCTACCCCCCCTCCTCGAATTCATTTCACGCGTTATAATCTTTAATTACGAGGAGTTTTCCGCGGCGCGCAATGCGAGATCGCTAGAGGACGCGGAATTCCGCGAGCAGCCCGCTCCCTGCTTCACTCCCGCTCTCTCCGATTCAGACGTCGCACAGTGGGACGGATCGACACTTAAGTAGGCATTCACTTCATTTTTTACATTTTTCATCATTTTGTGATTACTGGCTTTAGATTGCAGAATTTTAATAATGATTTTATAAAAAAAAAATTTTTTTAATTTTTGCGAAAATAGACACATTCATGTGGATTAGCCAGGCATAATGAGCTGGGGTACATTTCGTGACCCCAGAGTTTACCGCTGGAAAATTTTTAGGCGATAGACAAACACACAAATATATAAACTTTCTGCTTTATAGTACCTATAAGATAGGTAATCTAAGATTACGTATAATATATTCTACAATAAATACAAAAATCATTTAAATCTCTAATACGAACCTTAAATAAAATACAGAACTTGATTATGTATCCGAATCATCTAGCAAAAATAATGTTTCTGGCCACATTTGTTTTCTCCGCTCTGTTCTTATTAATGGGATTCTTGCTGTTGAAATATATGGATCGGAGCTTATTAATAAATTATTTAGAATATCCTGATTTGTCATTTTTCGGCTGCTTTTTCTTGCGTGTAATTCGCGGTAGTGCCTAAAATCTTTATTTCGGGCTTCTTGAGCTTGCTCTGTTAATTGCCCGATTGGTAAAATGGCATATTCGATAATGGCTTGGCCATGAATTAATATTTTATGTACAGTTGGAGGCATGTAATACCATCCATACCATTCAACGTACTGTCTTGCCAAGTTCATTGCAAACTCTCCAAATTTTTGTTTATTAATTTCTAAACCAGAAGCTAAGGCTTGGAGAAGAATTGAAATTTTTTAATGATGTCCTCATTCAAACCTTTTTATTTGTTTCCCCAAAAGTCGATTCCAATCACTCTCTGATTACATGATTCATTCTTATTTATCTAGCGTTTCATTCATACTTTTGCACGTTTCATACCTCTGTGTGCTTCACTTCCAACATATGTATATTACTTATATTTGAAAATTACTCAATTAGAGAATTTTGAAGTTAAAAACATTCATTTTGCACCATTATTATTGAAAATAATAAATTGAAGCAAAATAATAATAATTCTTTATTGCACTTTACAAAAGAAAACACAAGCAAATGAATAGCACATAAGGACCGTACTGGAGTGCAAAAGGCGAGGTACAGCTGTCAGCTGTTATTAACCTTACCAGTTAAAGCTACTGAAAACTAAAAACTAACACAATAGAGTACATGAAGTAAATATAAACAGCCAAATAACATAATAAAAAGCGAGTAATTGGGAAATGACAAAAGTAAAACTTGAGAATTAAACGTTAATGTTGATTAGCAAGAAAAAGTGTCACTGCATGCTTGAAGGATGCGAAAGAGGATGCAGAGCGAATCTCAGATGGTAGGGAGTTATAGTAAAAAGCGGAACAATAGGAAAAGGAGCCGTAAAATTTAGTAGAGTGACAGGAAGGAACGGAAAGGTCAGATTCGTGTCGAGTAGCAGATTTTTCCAGACTTGCACCTGCTTTTGTGCAAAAAAATATCAATTTTTCAAAGGGTCGGATACGGACGGATATAAAAATTGAATTTTGTGAAATTGAAGTCTATCCAGAATGAAGAGGTATGCTTGAATTTACGAACAAATTCGAACAATTGTTTTAATTTAGAAAAATACGAAAATTGTAACAAGAAATCTTAATTTGACAATAGAATATAAGGATTTATATTTTTCATTACAAGAAAAAGACTAACTAAAACTATTCCAATGTAAAAAGCTGCTCATTTTCTAGAAATGGAAATGTAAAATTTTTTTTAGTATATTTAACAGAGGAAGTCCAGAAACCCCCAAATAAAGATTTCAAAAACTGCTGCGACTTATACGCAAAAAGAGCAGCCGAAAAATGACAAATCAAGATGTTCTAAATAATTTATTAATAAGCTCCGATCCATATAAATATATGAAAATCAACATCAAGAGTCCCATTGTTAAAAAGAGCGACGAGAAAAAAGTGATTATTGTATTTACTATACAATATATTACCTGTAATCTTAGACTATAATCAATAAATGATGAAATATGTAAAAAATTATGTGAATGCCTACTTAGGGGAGGGTTGCCTATATCGTACCACTTAAGACAATCTAAGTTATATTTCATATTTGGTACTAATTTGAACGGAAATGACTATTGGATATTGGAGCTTGGTCTTTTAGGCACCTACTATTATACGCTTAACCTTTTGTTCAGAACAAATTAATTTGTTATTAATCTTTTTGTCACATACTGTAAAAGGTACGATTTAGGCAACCGGTCTCCTAAATCGTGCCTGCACTAAAAATAGTGTCAATAACAAATAGAGAAGAAACTATTCAATATGCAGTAATGATTATTATATAGTTACATATACATATGTATATGAATCACACACAGGCCGCAATAAACTATGTATATGATATATGTACATAACCTATATAACACACGAGTTGTCCAATCCTACTGGTACGATTGTAGTGGTACGATTTAGGAAACATGATCAATTTATTTATAAATATAAATTTAAACTTCACAATGAATGTAATATGTACTTAAAATGAATGTAAAATATTCTACATTAAACCCGCTTTTAGAGAAATACATAAATACAGGAGAAAATTGCATTGTTTGATTATTATCAGCTAAAATAAACTGGTAAAAAGTTACATCAATCATACCTGATTTTTTTAAATGCTTGTAGCACGCACAAAATAGGGTGTAAGCTCGAAAGGTTTTGTTTCTATTTCTTATTTCGCATTTACTTGATATTTCTATCATCGGACGTCGTTTGTATTCATTAATTTTTGAGAAATTGATTGGTACGATATTGGCAACTCTCCCCTAAGTGTCGATCCGTCCCACTGTGCGTCGCTTTCGTTCTCGTTTTTCCGTCTGGCCACCCTCCTCGCTTTCGCCGCGGAGCGCCCCAAGAATCGGGGGGATCCGCGATCCACGAAATGGCCTCGAAGATCAAAGTTCCTCCCCTGCCGGCGAACCCTAGGCGAATCCTCGGCGAGTGCCGGGGCCAGGGGGGTTTCAATTGGCGAAACAAATTACTCGCGGAAACGGTGGTCTTAATCTCGGGCGGGTCGAGGGGCGATCCGTGCGCGGAACTCGGATCGCATTCCCTCGGTGACGCGGCTCCATTAGCCCCTGTCGGTGGATCCGGTGCAGTGGTGCAACTCGTTACGCGGCTGGTCACGTGACGCGATGCACCCGAGGCTCCTGGGACAGCGCCGGGCCTTCGCCGCGATCGCGGCGGGAAACGAGACGGTTGGTGGAGAGCGAGAGCCTTAAAGAAACATGTCCGGCTGGGGTGGTAGCGAGGCGTAATGGAGGGCATACAGGGAAACGGGGATCAGGGATGGATAAAGGGGTTTTATTATGTCTGCGAGCGGGTCACGCGAGTGGCACGTAAGAGAGATATACACCGCGAAGCATCGGCAAAAACGGCCGGGGGGTGTAGGTGGTCGCGCTCTGGCCCGTTTCGCGGGGAAATGGGGGTGGTAACGGGGAAGCGTATAAAAGGTTTTACTATGACGCCGGACGAGAGGTGACTAAGAGCCGGAATAAAACCGGCGTTACGTTTATTGTTTGACAGTCGTTGTGCCGGATATGGAAACGGAAGAGCGGGGCGACGTAGGTCCTCGATTTCTACCCCAGCCCTCCTCTTTTCGTTCGATTAGGTCCGCCGGAGGTAGAATCGACTGCCCAAAGATCGATTCGCTCGTGCAACACCGCCGCCGATAGGATCGATCAAATTTCATACGTTCCTCCCGCCGTACTTCCACAGCCGGGCATCCGTTGCTTCTTCGATTCATAAATAAATTACGTTCGCGTGACATTTGCCGAGCGCGCGGCTTCCCTCTCCGCCAATGGATTCCCGGCATAAAACGGCTCTCATCGGGCAAAAATGCGGTTGCACGCGGTCGCTCAAACGGTTTTCCCATGACTCTGGACGTCCGGGCGAAAAGGGGGAAAAAGCGGGGGAAAAAGCGGAGGGAAAAGAGACGAGTCGAAATAGGAAGGGAAACATTGTGGACCGACGGAAAGTCGGTCGACCGTCCCCGGCGACTGTCGCCAGATATTCCTTCCTTTGATTGATCATGCGCTAACGGAAGTCGCGCGTCTTCTCTCGGACTTTCGAGGACAAGTGGTCGCTCCGACGGATTTGGTAAACGCCGACGAGGATGGACCGAAGACCACTGGGTAGAAAAGACCCCGGTATCGTCGTCGCTCGCTAAATTCCACGGCGCGAACGTTGATACGACGCCAAGGTTCGAACGATACAGGGTAGGGCTCTTGATACCCGGTGACCCGGGTACTCGGTTAGCCGGGTGATACCCGGGTACCCGGGCGCTACCCGGGTCTGCGGGTAATACGGTTACGGGTGCTCGATACCCGTATTATACGGGTAACCAGAGTTGGGCATTATTCGGCTAAATTTTTATTCGAATACGGATTCGAATAAATTTGTGCGAATAAATTTTTATTCGAATAATCTTCGAATAAAAAATTCGAATAAAATGACATTATTCGACAATAACGAATAATTTTTTTATTCGACTGAAAATTTATTCGAATAATTTCTTATTCGAATAATAATTTATTCGAGTCAACGGACGAATAAAATGATCACGTGATTTCGGCGATGTATCGTGACACCACTGACTGACACCCATGAAACGTAATGTTTTAGGTTAAGTAACTCTTGTCATAGGCTCGTTCAGACGTATACGCACACTTCCAAACACACACGTCCAATCGTATGTTGGACACAGTACAGACAGACTTCCATCGATAGATGCCGGGTATCCCATTTAAGGTCGTCGCCCATTACGCCGAAGCGAAGCGCAGCGACCATAGCGAAATGCTCGTCGCCGCTGTTCTGTCATATGGGCGCAGGGTTGCCAGGCGTACTGAAAAAATGGCGGTGTGCTGGCCTATATGACGTCATACGGTGTAGGAGAAGGGGAATACTTATATTTGATTGGTGACGCCGTGACGTCATGTCAACGCCGAGCCAATCCAAATAACCAAGCTAAGTGACGTCATATATGCCAGTACGTGTACTGGATCGCCTGGTAACCCTGTATGGGCGCTGCTGTTCTGTCATATGAGCGATGCGTGGTCACCGCGCTTCGCTTCGCCGCGCTTCGGCCTAGTGGGCGACGACCTTTATTCGTCGTTCATTCAGGTCGAATAACGAATAAATTCTTATCCGAATGAATCTGGCTAGAATAACGGTACAGATTTATTCGCGAATAACGAATAATTTTTCGTCGAATAAAACCGTCATTCGTTATTCGCGAATAAATCTTGGGATTTATACGTATCCGTATTCGAATAAAAATTTAACCGAATAATGCCCAACTCTGCGGGTAACACAGTTCGACCGCCATCTGGACTTGTAACATTTAATAGCCGTTTCTTATATGTTTTGGAGCGCTGAAAACGAATCTGCAAACCGTTTGACGCCATCATCCTCAGTTTTTGAGAAATTCGATTTTGAAAAAAAAAATGCAAATTTTCAACGTTGAACATCCGTCGAGGTTACCCCGTTATCGTCATTACTCGGTTGACCCCATGAACCGTGTTATGGCTGTTGCCAATAAGTATTCTGATAGTATTGACTTGTTTTTTGGATCCTTGGGGTCGTTCCGTGCGCGGGTTCAGGGGCAAACTGGTCGATCGGGGGGTCATGAATAATGAGTCATGATTTTTCTTATACTACTTACTTAGATAAGATTTAAATTTAGTTAAAACTCATATAATTTGTATTAATGTGTATTAATCAGGGAGACTGTATTAGTTCTTCGGGTTTATACTTTCTGTAAACTATGGGATTTTCCCGTTTATAATAATAATAATAATCTTTTGTGTCGAGACAGTAATAGTTATTCATTACTGTTTGCGCAAATTCGTAGTTCTTTCAAAATCGAATTTCTCAAAAACTGAGGATGACAGCGCAGAAGCATCTTGCAATATTACTAATAATTTATAACTAACAATATTCATGAATCAAAAAGGTATAATAAGAGGTTTGTTACGATCCACTGCAATAACCGGTATTTCGTCGATTACCCGTATAACACGAGTATCGGGTAATCGTAACCGTATTACCCGCAAACCCGGGTAGCACCCGGGTAACCGGGTAGGACCCGGTTCACCGGGTACCCGGGTAACCGGAAACCCGCGACAAGTAAGTGCCCTAATACAGGGAACGTTTTCGATGGGACTGAAAGTATTCGGCCACAGGTAGCGGGGTTCGGCGGGCCACAGTAAGGCAAACTTTACTGGGCCACGTTAACCGCAGTTTCCGCGGAAATCTGTACAATTACTCCGTAGATCTCATAAAGGATTACGCCGTGGCCGTTTATGCCGGTGGAACAAGCACCCTTAAATACACGAGAGGCTTTGGTTACGCGGCGAACAATGTGGTTGCGGCGTTCGTTCGTAAAACCGACGCCGCGCGTTTCAATAAAATTTCAACGAGAGAGTGCCCGCCCGGTTTGGCGCACGGGGGAAAGAAACAAGAGGAGGGTGGCGCGTTCGAGTGGAATCGTTAACGGCAGTAGTAAAAGTAAAAGCAAGTCGGACGATCGGAAGGAAGGAACCCTAAAGCCCGTTATTTATCGGTATCCGGTCGAAGCGGGCCGGATGCGTGCGGAGAGTACTAGGTTGGCCGGTCGGCGATTCGCTGGCAGCTGTCTTCTCGCCGGGGACGTTTATGCGCTCGGATTATAGCCGGTCGAAGTTGGCCCGGCGGCACGCGAGCTACCGATCGGTCGCTTTAAAATCCTGGCCCTTCGACGACGACTACCTACGCGTTTCCGCGAGCGCGATTCCGATCGGCAACGCGGGAATAAAACCTCGTTCTCGAACGGTCCCTCGTTTTCCGCGCTCGCTCACGGGGACGTGCTCGTCCGAGCGCGTCGACCGAGTGGAATCGGATACATTAGAGAATTGCGCCCGCTCGCTGGAAACTTAAACGTTCCACCGAACCTTCCCCGACGTTTCGGCTTTATCTTAATTCCGCTTCGAAAAATAGGAATTGATTGGTCGAGGAAGGGCCGCGTCGCGCGCCGAGCACGTTCGCCGTTTCCGACACGAAAATCGAAAGGGGGCGCCAGGCTGGTTCGCGCGGCTACCTGCACCCCTGCCGGGGAAATGCTCCACGGGATATTTCTGGACGGCGGTTTGTTGATAACAGTGCCGGGATTTCCGCGGCATCACGAGCCGGGACGTTAAAGGGGAGTTTATAGTCGGGGTTCCTTTTATTCGTGCGCGGCTTCGCCGTGGCGTCAACATTTTTTACTATCCCTTCGTACGAGCTCGTAAAGGCTTCTTACAAAGTTCGACGATCCACTGCTGCGTCGACAAAGCCCGCCGTTAAGGGACGACGCGTCCCACGTGACCGGCGATTATAGCCTGCCGGCTTTACCCAAGCCCTTATCGTGCCAATTTTCCGAAAGGACTACTTTCGGTAACCGAACGCACCCCCGATTCGTCCATACGAATCGTCGTCGCTGCGTGTAATCGCAACTATCCACGGAATCGGCGCGTGTTTCTGGGAAAAATTATGCCCTTCGACGCTTCAACCGCTCGCCCCCCCCTTTCTCTGTATTTATCGCGGGATTTCACCGAGCGACCAGCGGAAAGTTTCTCCGCGACGAGCAAAAATAGACAATTACGAGTTTCACGTTCGGGCAAGTTCGCTCGTACGTTTGCCCAACTCTCCCGTCTTGTAAGCAATTATTACTCGGTTCCCGGGCCAGCTTGCTATCAGTCTCGTAAATATTTGATCAGCGAAAGGGTTCCGCGAAGACTATTGGGGAATACGATAAGGCCTGACGGCAGCATAGACGGCCGGCTGGCGTGCGTGAAGACAGTAAATACATGGCGAAGCGCAGAGCGGAGTGCGCGTCGTGGCTCGTTACGTCCCGCGGCCCTTTAAATAAAGCGATAAATTTCGTTGGCTGGAGGGTGGGCGCGGCCCCATCCTCTCCACCACCCCCCCTTAAGTAAAACCTCCGTTAAACTAGAAGAGGAGATTTATTGGGCGTTTAAATCGGTAAATAGTTTCGCCAGTGGGTAGTAATCCGTTTTCCGCCAGTGGGAAGCGGCTGTGTCTTCGCGGTGGAGTGGAGCAGAGGACCCCACGTCGGCTCGACGCATCGCCGAAAATCGTCCCGCTCGTTAAGCCGGGTCCAGACCTGAATGAGTATACGCTGAGCAGGCTGAGCGCGCACGAATATTCTAATGCGGACGGGTGAAACGGTAGCTACACCCGCATGCTTCTACGTGAGAAAGGGTGAGCGCGAACGCATATGCTAGTGCGGACGTGTCATTCGTGGTGACTCGGCGCATGCGACCCGACTCGCGAATGCCGGCGAAGGCACATTAGGGGTGTTCGATTCCGATTCGATTCTTCAGAAAATCGATTCTTTTGGTTAAAAGATCGATCTTTTGAATCGATTCTTTGGTATCCGATTTTCCCCAGAATCGATTCTTTGATGTATGAATCAACAACCGATTTTTTGCCCTCTGGCGGAATTAATTGCCACTAGTGAAAGGACCAATCAAAGTGCTTGATGCGTAGGTTTTCCTGATCTTATACGTTTCCCGCCATTTACACACGATTCCCGCCAAATTTATATACGATTCTTATGTTCTGAATATTGGTTACAGTACGAAAGAATTTATCCTACATTAAGTATAATTGCAAAAAAATATCTACCAATCATGGCAAAATCTGTGCCATCAGAACGTGTATTTTCCAAAGCTGGAAATATTTTAACTGATCACAGAAATAGTTTATCACCTGAACATTTACAGCAATTATTGTTTTTAAATTCCTTATCAATGAAAGAATGGCAATTACATGATGAATAAAATATTTAAAATGAATAGCAAAATATTTCTTCTATTCAATACAATGCCCTTCAACAACTATCCCAAATTGTTCCTTGTAAAAGTAATTTTTATAGCGATTCTTCCAAAATTATTCAAAATCGACTTCTATATGTACTAATTTCGGAAAAAGTTTTATGGCGATTCTTTTCGTCTCGATTCTTCCAGAATCGATTCTTTGGTTCCGATATTTTAGAAGGATCGATTCTTATAATCCGATTTTGAATCGATTCGAGAATCGATTCTTTGAGGTGAATCGAACACCCCTAAGGCACATGGCCTGAGCCGGCCGTTGTAGGTTTTCTTCCGCACATCAAAGGGAGTTTGGAGTACCTTGCGCTCAGCGTGGAAGATAGAAGCAGATGCGATACTTTTCTAAAATCCTCGATGTCTCGGATTTTCATGATATTGAAATATATGGTAGTCGAAATTGTTTAAAAAATACAAATCTTCAAAGTTACCTGCTTTCGGTGATTTTAACGAAACCCGCCTACAGAAATTAATTTTAATGACCTGAATTATTGAAGGTATAGACTTGCGTCTTTTTTTTGTAATCATGAAGGATGGATCTATGTCAGGGCTCTCCAGCGTAGGGGCCCCTCACGCGCCTACTTCCCCTTCCAATCTTTATTTCGCGCAGCGTGCCTTCCGTTGTCAGGGAGACCGCGCGACGCTACGAAGGTTGCCATGACGGGCTAGCCGGGCTAGCGTCTTCGCGGATAGCGTCGCGCGGTATCCCTGACAACGCGGACGAGAGTGGGAGAACCCCGAGCTTACGCGTAAGGCAGCTTGGAGAGCCCTGATCTATGTGAATGAATTTAATCCATTGCGAATATTGTCATAAACAGTTAATCAAAAATCTAAAAATTACATTTTCAACAATATAATGCAATTACCATATGATAGACTTTAAAGCCCTATTTTACTGAATAATTTGTCTTTCTTTTCTTCACTACACCCTGCGTTGTTCTTAATTCATGTAGGAAAGTCGGGGTTCCGCCAGATTGACAATCAAAGCACAGCAGTGATAAAGAGAATAAGCAATATAATAAAAACAGTAATATAAAAAGAATAAAGGAATACAGAATATCACATGGTGCTATTCTACGACTCTCCGATCTGCCCGGCCCCCGAGAACCGCTTGCGTTCGACCGTCTTCGCCGAACCTCGGTCTCCGCCGATCTCCGTCGTCTGTGCGACATTGTATCGCCTTTCGGCCGATACTACCATTCCTACATTCATACAGCCTGACCGACTCGCTGTTGTTTTAAAAAATCACACGAGATTACTCGCGAGGGTCGGCAATACGTCTCGTGGAGGGACGCAGGAAGAAAAGGGGTTCTTTGCTGACTGCGCGTCGTCCCGCCTGCGATGTCTTCCCTTTTCATAAAATTTTCTTCATTATGGTCCGAATTACGTCGTACTTGATGTTAGTTTCATCGACGAAACATAAGGAATCAATTGACGTCGTTTTCGCAAAGATCTGATGAGAAATGCGGAACTCTTGGACATTTCTGACTTTTTAATTGTATTCCAACCGTTTCGAGAGTCGAAACCCATAAAATTCGGTAAGACACTGCGGCGGGTTGTCCCCTCCACGGGGTAGCAGGCGGCACCTCTTTGACAGGCGTCGCTGAAGAATCATGTATTGGTAAACAGAATGACTCGGAGGGTTAAACTGTATGTTTATTTAGCTAATCACACCATCCTTCCGACTGCGGAGTGGGCTAAGCTAAGGACAGAAGTTGGTGAAGAAAGACATAATGGCACTTTCGATCCCTCCGCATGCGTCATTCGTGCGCGCTCAGCCTGCTCAGCGTATACCCATTCAGGTCTGGACCCGGCTTTAGAGGATCGTCCCTACCCCGCACTGTCCTCGGCTGGGTCACCGGCGCTGAAAAGCGGCGACCGCGATGATTTACGGCTGGTCGACGCGCCGTCTCGCTGAAATCGCGAATATTTCCAATTATAGTGTCTATACGAGATATAGTGACTTAGGTGTGAAGTCACTCGGCGGGGTTTTACCCGACACCCTGCTGGGTATTGGCCGCTAAACGTGCCCCCTACTGCCTCTTGCAGGACTGTATTTAGAGAAGACCAGGGCAAAACCGGGGCCCTAAGGCCCTAAATGTTGGGGCCTTAGGGCCCCGGTTTTGCCCTGGCCTTAGGGCCTTAGGGCCTTGGGGCCCCGGTTTTGCCCTGGTCTTAGGGCCTTAGGGCCCCGATTTTGGCCTAGTCTTCTCTATATACAGTCCTGCAAGAGGTAGTAGCGGGGCACGTTTAGCGGCCAGTACCCAGCAGGGTGTCGGGTAAGACCCCGGTGATTGACTTCACACCTAAGTCACTATAGCTCGTATAGGCACTATACACAGCAACGAGACAGACGAAGCCACGGGCACCCCCCGCCTGAGCGTCGGGTTTCAAATTTTCGCACCCGCGCCGCTGTCTTGCGCCGGGAAATTAGGCCAACTGCAAGTTCGAACACGCTGGAAAGTGGCCGGCGTTAAGCTTTAACGAGAAAGCCGTTCCCGCGTCGTCGTTTACAAATACGAAGGGCTTTATTTCGCGCTGTCATGTACCGTGCACGGGCGCCAAACGTGCACGGATTCCTGTAAGATTAATGTTACGGGAGATGTACAACCGTTTTCAAAGGATGATAACTCATAGAAGAGGGGAAGCGAGCGAGCGAAGGCGGGGCTGGCGTGCAAGCTGCCACTAAATTGTTCTCGCGGTGGAAAAGTGGACATGTCAACCTTCTCGTTAACCGCCTAGTGGCCTTTAAATACACCGCTAAATCAAACGATCCTCTTCTCGCGTCTGCCTTTCTCTCCCCTTCGCGCCACCACAACACCATCCAGTGGATATGAGCCTCCACCATGAGCCTCCACTTTCGTATGCTTCAGGCAGTCTTTCACTTTCTTTTCAAACGATCCTCCTATCGAGACATCAGCCACAATTCTTATTTCTCACGACTTTCGTGCCCGTCGCTGGCAACTGATCCCGCTCGCGTTACTCGAAGCAATCGTTATTGCTTCCGAGGCTTTCGCGTCGCATGCTCAGCTTTTCAATGTACCCCCCAGTGTCACGGTGTCGCGGTACAGCGTGTTCGCCCGCGGCGGTACAAGAGAAATCAATATGTAGCGTTCATCGAGGCGAGAGCGTTAAAAGTTCCCGGGGCCCGCGATTAAGGAAATGGGCGGCAGCGCGGGATCCTATCAAGGATATGATCTCGGCTCCGCTGGAACGTCGACGATGGAGATTAACGCGTTGCTGGATCGACACCGCCGGGTAACGGGCAGAAAAACTTACGGCGGCCGTGCTGGGAAACCGTTTATTATCCGAAGCCGAGGCGGGGTCGAAGAAACAGCTGCCAACTGGTGCGCGAATTATCTCGCGGATAAATGGAAGACTACAGGTTCTACGGACCAAAGTCGTAGTGGTATGTGCTGTTTGATACAGAGTTGGGCAAAAGTTTATCTAAATAAAAATCTCAAATAACGAACAAAAGATAAATCATTTTTATTCGTTATTCGAGGCTCGAATAATCGATGTTATCTTTATTCGAGAGCACCGAACAAATAATTTTATTCGATGAGAATTTATTCGACGAATAAAGATAATTTTTTATTGGATGAGAATTTATTCGACGAATGAAGATAATTTTTTTATTCGATGAAAATTTATTCGACGAATAACGATAGGTTTTTATTCGAAGGTTTTATTCGAATAAATGCGTCGAATAAATTTTTCATCCGTAGCATTTATCTTTTCGAAGCCTTCGAATAAAGCCACGAATAACTTTCGTTTATTCGAGCCGCCGGTCCTTTGTGTTCGGCGCTCGCCGCTCGGCCGGGCTCGACCCTCGGCGGCTCGAATAAACACGCGCGACGCTGACGAAAGTTATTCGTGGCTTTATTCGAAGGCTTCGAAAAGATAAATGCTACGGATGAAAAATTTATTCGACGCATTTATTCGAATAAAACCTTCGAATAAAACACTATCGTTATTCGTCGAATAAATTTTCATCGAATAAAAAAATTATCTTCATTCGTCGAATAAAGCCCCATCGAATAAAAAAATTATCTTTATTCGTCGAATAAATTCTCATCCAATAAAATTTTTTATTCGTTGGTCTTCGAATAAAGATAACTTCGATTATTCGAGCCTCGAATAACGAATAAAGATAAAGTATCATTTATTCGATCGTTATTTAAATAATTTTTTATTTAGATAATGCCCAACTCTGGTTTGATACTTGTCACAAATCTCACATACATGTATCGCGACGTGTATGGGGCCCTTAACTGTCATTTATTCGCGACACATGGCCCCAAGTACATATCTTCTGAAAGGCTCCCTTTGCCTGCGCCGAAACATCGACAGAATTTTGCATGAACCCATTAAAAAGTAGAATAAGAAGAGGTGTACCGTGAAACAGCATTAGCAGCATCAAAGGGCAACTCCATATGGCAACAATGAGCACGATATGTAAATTTCAGGAGAGTTGGTGTTGCCCTCTATGGTATATCTGCTGTAAAACGTGTGTCGCGTTTATCCGGTTGAACCGGTGGACGCGATTCAAAGGATGAGCTGGGTGCCGCGATTACCTCGCATAAAGCGATAACATATGGATTTCGCTTGGGCACGGGTAAAGTCCTAATTTCCATTGTTTCTCGCGGCGGAAGCGCGCGCGGACAGGAAGTCGGACGAGCGTGTACCATCGCGAAATGACTTCCACCGGTAGCGAGTAATAGCTTTGCCGGGACGGTAGATTAAAACGCTCGCGGGTTTTGGCTGTCGTCTGCGCTCCGTCATCGTTTATACAGCCGTTTCTAGCGGCGCGCGCGTGTGTGTACACCATGGCGCGGCTAGCCGCGGCGCAGCACCGCGCGCTCTCTGTCTTTGTATGCGCGCCCGGTTTGCCAGTGACCTCTCTGCAAAGCAACGCTTTCGACCACCGGCGAAACACGAGAGCCCCAGCTGTAATGAACCGTTCGTGCTCGTCGAAACCTTTTCGCGCTCCTCTCTCTGCTCCATCGGATCTCTTGCCCCGCCGTTCGGACTTTCCCCGCCGGGGAACACCGAATTTCTACCGGGCCTCGGTAATTTTCATCCACGGCTCCTAAGGAGATCGTCCCGTCCCAAAGAATCTATAGTGTAGGAGCCGGAAAAAGAGAGGCCACCGGCGCCGGAATCGAACCCAGGCCGCCCGCGTGCTGATCAGCAGCGTTAGCCACACCGCTAAGCCGACTCTCCGCAGTCTCTCTAGTTCCAAACTCCTATATCTAACCGACGCCACCTATGTGGGCCACTCCGCACCATAGGCCGTCTTCTCCGAGCGCCCAGCGCCTACAGCTCGGTCATCCTGACCATTGCGGCCGTCCTCGGCCGCGTTCCTCAAAATCCCAACCACCGTGGAACCGGACACGCCAAGCACGAGAGGCACACCCCACAATATCTCACAGGAGCGTCACTTGTGCCCTACGTCAAAGATCGAGGATTCCAACCATCTCGAATCTTGACAACACCAAGTGTGACCTCACCGCACAGCGCTGTCGATCCCACTTCTGAACTGTAGGAGCCGGAAAAAGAGAGCCACCGGGCGCCGGGAATCGAACCCGGGCCGCCCGCGTGCTGATCAGCAGCGTTAGCCACACCGCTACGCCGACTCTCCGCAGTCTCTCTAGTTCCAAACTCCTATATCTAACCGACGCCACCTATGTGGGCCACTCCGCACCATAGGCCGTCTTCTCCGAGCGCCCAGCGCCTACAGCTCGGTCATCCTGACCATTGCGGCCGTCCTCGGCCGCGTTCCTCAAAATCCCAACCACCGTGGAACCGGACACGCCAAGCACGAGAGGCACCCCACAATCGCAGGAGAGTCACTTGTGCCCTACGTCAAAGATCGAGGATTCCAACCATCTCGAATCTTGACAACACCAAGTGTGACCTCACCGCACAACGCTGTCGATCCCACTTCTGAACTATTGGGAAACCAAGAATTTCGATACGCCAGCTAGTGACAAAAAATTGAACTACTCAGAGTAGGCTGAAATCCGTCGAAGTCCATATGATTATCAGTGTTTATATAGACATGTTGTGAAAAACAAGTGTTTTTAAATTTTTTGGAACACTAAGTTTTTACTTATTCGATTAATAAATGCTTATTCGGAATGTTTGGTGGGATCCAGCCTACTTTCAATAGTTTGCCAACTTACCACCGCAGCGCTGAAATCTAAGCCACGCCTCCACTTGGTTTCCCAATAGGAGCCGGAAAAAGAGAGCCACCGGCGCCGGGAATCGAACCCGGGCCGCCCGCGTGCTGATCAGCAGCGTTAGCCACACCGCTACGCCGACTCTCCGCAGTCTCTCTAGTTCCAAACTCCTATATCTAACCGACGCCACCTATGTGGGCCACTCCGCACCATAGGCCGTCTTCTCCGAGCGCCCAGCGCCTACAGCTCGGCCATCCTGACCATTGCGGCCGTCCTCGGCCGCGTTCCTCAAAATCCCAACCACCGTGGAACCGGACACGCCAAGCACGAGAGGCACCCCACAATCGCAGGAGAGTCACTTGTGCCCTACGTCAAAGATCGAGGATTCCAACGATCTCGAATCTTGACAACACCAAGTGTGACCTCACCGCACAACGCTGCCGATCCCACTTCTGAACTATTGGGAAACCAAGAATTTCGATACGCCAACTAGTGACAAAAAATTGAACTACTCAGAGTAGGCTGAAATCCGTCTAAGTCCATATGATTATCAGTGTTTATATAGACATGTTGTGAAAAACAAGTGTTTTTAAATGTTTTGGAACACTAAGATTTTACTTATTCGATTAATAAATACTTATTCGGAATGTTTGGTGGGATCCAGCCTACTTTCAATAGTTTGCCAACTTACCACCGCAGCGCTGAAATCTAAGCCACGCCTGCACTTGGTTTCCCAATAGGGCCGGTATTCACAAACGTGTCTTAAGATTAAGCAAATGCTTAAGCATTCGGCATCCTTTACTAGCTACTAGGGTTAGTAGAGGATGCCGCATGCTTAAGCATTTGCTTAATCTTAAGACACGTTTGTGAATACCGGCCTAGGAGCCGGAAAAAGAGAGCCACCGGCGCCGGGAATCGAACCCGGGCCGCCCGCGTGCTGATCAGCAGCGTTAAGGCGGGATCTCCTACCTGCGACTGGTCGCTGCCGGTCGCAGCGACCCCACTAGTGCAAGGGAGAAGTATGACATCTCTTTCTCCCTTGCACTAGTGGGGTCGCTGCGACCGGTAGCGACCAGTCGCAGGTAGGAGATCCCGCCTTTAGCCACACCGCTACGCCGACTCTCCGCAGTCTCTCTAGTTCCAAACTCCTATATCTAACCGACGCCACCTATGTGGGCCACTCCGCACCATAGGCCGTCTTCTCCGAGCGCCCAGCGCCTACAATAGGGATCCGTTGCTACTTTCCCTGCCAGCGACAGCCACCTCGCCGCGGCCACCGTTACGTATTCCATCCCCCGGGGAAAGCTGACGCAAAACGTCAGGGCAAACTTTTTCCGAGTTTCTTGCGCGTCATCGTCCGTCCCTCCTCTCTGGCTGTCGAGTGTCTCGACGAATTTGGAAGTTAGAACGACTACGGACAGCATCGGCAGTCTGGACTTGTTCCTCGAGTCAAGAAGCACTCGATCGCCCGCGATGCTCGGGTATTTGTCCCCGTGTCTCGCTAGTAAAAGTAGCCCGGATGTCGACTGGAGGGAACGTTTTTGGACGCAAATCGATTTTAGTGGGTGCCAGCCGACCGGTGATTCAGAGCGTTGCTCGCCGAAGATCATTCGGCATGTCACGGGCGAATAAAGTTCGTTAATGTTGCCGCGTATAAACGAGGCGCCCGGCAAATCCGCGACCGGGCATTTACCGAGCCGGAGCACGGAGTTTATTTAAATATCGGCGATATTCGTAATTGGTATAACGAGTCTCGTGACGGGCTCGTAATTAAACCGTAAAGCTTTCGCCGCGGCGCCTGGCGCGCGACGACAGGCGCTCCGTCGACACGGTTTTTCCGCTCCGTCGTCGGGCGGATCGTCAGGACTCGTGTGTAATTCGCATAATGGAGCCTCGTGTTAAATACACTGGCTTCTCTTCTGCCGGAGTATTCACGGCTACGTTAATGCGCTGGATTTCGTTCGATCTCTAATTAGCAGTTCTCGAACGTACATAAATAATGGATGGTCGCGATGCGTTATGCAGCCCCGGCATGATATCGCATTTAAAATGTATCAATATTCCAACGGCCGTTGGCTGTATTTAATCGCGGAAATTCATCACGCCTGCGTTTTGACCGATTTTAATCAGATTTCATGAGCTGCCGCCGCTAATCCCTCGCACGCTCGCCGGATTCGACGTAAAAACGACGAGAAGCCCCCTCCCCTGGACAGGCGTAAGTGTGATTAATGGGGTAGGCCGAGCCAGCTCGAAGACAACCGTCTGCTCGCGAGATTTCATTTGAGCGGGAAGACGGAATATCGGACAGATTAATCCGGCGTATTAAATTTCTGTTTAATTAGTTCGTGCATCAGGCTCGTCTGCGGAGACAGTAACTTAGTCCTGATGCTTAGACCGGCGCTTCAACTTCCCTCCCCCTCGACATAACTTCCATCGTGTAGCCTGGGCTACGGCGGAGCCCTCGGCCGTCCCACGTTCGCTTAGAATCGCAGACATTTTAACGAGGCTTTTCATCTACCTGTCACTGGCAAAGCCGGGCCGCGGCCTCCGCTACCCTTTTCCGAAAACCGACCGCACCACCTATGTTTCTCATCGGGGACCAGCCGCTTTGTAATTACGATCCGCCATGTTCGCCTCACAGACGGGGGACAGAAAGACGGACGTAGATGGAACGGGGAACCGAGGGAGGAGAGACGGGGAGGGTGCAGAAAGTCGGTAGAATGGTAATTATTATCGGTTCGACGATTCATTTCAATGGAGTTCATTAGCAGTGGAAAGCTGATGTCCAGTCGCGGTCGGACGCCACGGAGAAAAAGGGGGAAAACCGGCAAAAAGGAAACGGCGGAGACAACGCGACTCATCCACTGGCAATTTCGCCCTGGATGTTTGCGTGAAAATTGCGCAGCCGGACTTTTACGTGGAGCAACCGAGGACAGACCCGTTCTCCAGCCCGGGCAACGACAGAGACGAAGCGACTTTTTCCATTTTAAATGAACTCGCTGATTCTCAGATGGCTGGCTTCTGTACGTAGCGTTCCAGATTATTCTGGAGGTGTTTGAAGCTCGGCTATTGGATATTGTTGAGACGCCAAATCTCGTATATTTTTCTTACCACCGTCTAGGCACGGCTGTAATTTCAAGGGGGTTTATCAAGGGCGATTTGTAAAAGCTCTAGGCTGATATACATTTCTGTTTAACGAGTAATAAAGTCGAAATAATAATAATAATATAAGCTGGGCTTAAGGTAAAGGCAATAGTAGTTGACCATGTATCAGTAGTTGACCACTTTTCAGAAAAAAACGTGAAAAATAAGGTTTTTAGAAGTGACGATCTTTTGAAAAATGTGCAGTTGACGTGCCAAGACATCTACCGACTAAAATCTATAACACTCAAGTGTGAAGTGCATTATTTTATTTTTTATTTTTATTTTCCGTCTTTATTTCACCAATTAGTACACAGTAAGGTGAAAAGGCGAGGCTCAGCTAAAGCTGTTATTAGGCCTAACCTCGTAATAGCGTACAGACCAAAGCGCAAACTTGAAAAACTTGAAGAAAAACCTGAAAACTAAGACTGAAGACAAAAGCAAAACTAAACTAAGCATAGAACTAAGTAAAGTAGAGGAGGTGAGGAGTAGAGGTAGTACAAGGGAATGTTAAATAAGCGGATGATCTATTAGATAAGCGCTTGCCGCAGCTTTGAAGGGTGACAGGGTAGGAAGTGAACAGATACTCGGAGGGAGAAGGTTGAAATAACGAGAAGCAGCATAAGAAAATGAGCCACAGTATTTACATGTGCGATGTATCGGTACGGCCAGCAGAGATTCCGACCGCGTAACACAACTGCCGGTAGCATAGAAGTCAGAGTTGCTCTTAAATAGCTCACGCAGGTAAGGAGGGGTGTCATCACGAATTATTTTAATAATAATAATTTATTCACGGGACAAGCCCATTAAGAACAAGGATACTTATAGTAAAGGATAATTACAACAAATTGCATAACAATGAAATAAATTAAAAATTAAAAAATTATTAGAAAATAATAAAAAAGAAAATTTGATAAAATGAAAAAAAAAAAAAGAAAAGAAAGAAGCGCTAGTCGCGAACAAAGATTTCCATCAATGCTCGTAAACAGCACGTACCAGTTTTTGGATCGAATAATTCATTCAATAGTAACATTGAAAAAACATGTTGATTTTTTATACTATTTGGTCAAGATTTCTTCTCAAGTCCGCCATTTCTTCAAAAATGAATATTTTTTTAAATCCGTACGTGCAACTGAAGCTATTGTAATATACTTTAAGAAACCGTTCGAGTTTTTCAATTCGGATCAAATGTTGGAAAGTTACACGTGCATCCGTTTTGTAATTTTTTTTTGCAGAGCCTAACGTTATCGTATGCTGTGGCCATACAATCGAAAATTTTGTCAATCTGCGAGCATAAAATATTAGTCAAATATATGTATTTTCAGTTGGTAATAAAGATTTTTCGTAGAAAGTTACATTCCATTATAAAAGAATGTCTTGAAAATAGCCTTTATTTTCGACCGTCACAGTGGCTTCCGCCCTTAACTGGTCAACTACTGGCGCCTTTACCTTAGTCCCAATATATTTGGGTCTGTCGAGTGGTGTCGCGAGGCTGAGTTTGACCAGCCCCGAGGCCCGAGAGTGAGAACAGCTTTCCCTCAGATAACGTCACTGCCCAATTCAGCGCGCCTATTTGCTATCCAACCAATAGGATGGCTAATTTTCTCTGCACTTTTTTTGGAAGCAACCAATTGGTTTAGCGTTTTCTTTAGCGGATACATGCACTGGGTCAGATCAGATCGAAGCAAGCTCTCGAGGAGCGCGTCATATTCATAACACCTTTTGCAACATCAGTTGATTCTTTTTTTGTTAAATATATAGGTAAGTAGCTATAGTATAATTTCTCCACGAGTATATTTCTGTCCTTTTTTATTTATCTCTCTTCGCCATTGGAGTCCGAGTATACGCGTACGCGACAGATATTCCCCACGCGAAACGATTAAATATTTCCACCGTTTCACCTGCTCCGAGAGATTTCTCACCGAAACGGAGCAACAGTGGAGACAATTGCCGACCGGGAAACACAACATCTAGATAGTCCCCCTTTGGCCGAGGACTTTGATGAAATTCGCCTTCTAGCAGCGCTCCTCCGTCATTTTTATCCCCCCTGTTGGCACGATAAGCTCATACATTTAATAGAAGTACGTGGTCGCGTGTCTCGCAGCCCCTCGTGCGACCGAGAATCTCCATGGAACCCTCGACCACACGAGCACCACTAGCACCACCGCGACTGCCTCGCTCCGTTGGATGGGTTTGGGAAAAAGGGAGTAAGACTGCTCATGTCCAGCTCGGCCGCGGCATTCTCATAAATTACAATAAATCAGGAATAACTGGAACGCACTGATTTAACGTGGACGCGCATACGCCGATACGCCGCAGCCCGCCGTCCAAGTACATAAAGCATAACCGCGCAAAATTAGTTTTTTTATTTACCCCGTATCGATTAGCCACCGGTATTTGCATATTGAACATTTACCCGATATCCCCGGAATATTGGGTTCCCGATAATTTAATATTGCTCATTTTATTAACCCTGGGTCAATATCTGGCCGCGTCTGATTTTACGATACTGGACGGTTTGCGTCAACTTTCCACCGCCCATCTTGTTTTCCCGCAAGAAAAGCCCATCGACGCGAGCGCTGAATTAAAACGCGGATCTCTGAAAATGAGCCGGCCAGTGAAACGCGATTACGCGGCCGCGGGTCGAAGAATTAACGAGAGGGTAACCGAATTGATCCCTTGGCGTTGGTCGCTCCTACTCTCGGCGTTAATTATTCGTTTCGTTACGCGAACAATCGCATGATAGTATGAGCGCAGCTTCGTAATGATTCTCAAAGCTTCCTAGCGTAAGCTCGCGTAGAACAGCTACAATCTATCGCTTGCGGTAATTTGTATCGCGACCAGGCTTTGTGTATCGATACATCGGGTGCCGCGGTTGCTTCTGCGTCGATGGCTTAAGCGGGGTCACTCAAGTGAAAATGAACTTCCAGTTATTTTACAGATGAAAATTTGAAAATATGTATTTCCATATTATTTTTTACGCTGAAATGAATTATGTAAGAATTAATACAGTGACATTTTTTTTTCAAAAATTTCAACAAAAAAAATTATTCGATTTTAAAATCCATACCCTTATCTCTGTAGTGTTGTACACAAAGACTGCAGAAAAATTTTCAGCTCGAAAACTTTATTTTTGTCCGAGTTATAAAGTTTTTATGTTTTGGCGTAGTAACTAAAACGCTCCTGCTCCGTACGTTGGACCTTCTTCTTCTTGCAATGCCTGTTCTCTTCGTGATTGTGCAGTTCGTATCATTTTTCTTGCACGTTTGTATCTTTCCGAGGCCTTCTGTTTATACCTGCGTACTTGTTCTGGCAAAAGATTATGGAGAGCTTTGACCGATTTGGTAAAACAGGAGCGCGCGAAAGGCATTACTTTAGGGGGTAAAGGGCAGGTTACCCTGAAAGAAGTTACAATTAGAAAATTGGCAGATTATTATAAAAAAGCTATATTACGAAATAAAAACATTGCAGCTATGAAAGCTGACGGATACGAAACCACAACATTATAAATGTCCATCGGGTGAAGAATCATGGTGTTTCTACCAATCAGCAATTGCGAAAGGAAGAAAACCTGGTTCTCATGCTAAGAAAATAGGAACACCTATCAGAGAAAAATTTCTGGATAAAATATTACCAATTTATAATAGACTAAGCGATGGAAAACTGCTCCGTCGTTGTGCACAATGCCCAAAGGATATTTTTCCTTCCAAATATCTTGTTGAAGCTGCAGTCGCAGAAGCTGTTACTGAATATAACGAAGGATGGACGAAAACAATATTACATGCATTCAAGGACAACCAAATGCAAATGAGCGAACAATCATTGAAAATTGTTCAAAACCGTCACAAAGAACGAGTACGCAGGTATAAACAGAAAGCCTCAGGAAGATACAAACGTGCAAGAAAAATGATACGAACTGCACAATCACGAAGAGAACAGGCATTGCAAGAAGAAGAAGGTCCAACGTACGGAGTAGAGGCGTTTTAGTTACTACGCCAAAACATAAAAACTTTATAACTCGGACAAAAATGAAGTTTTCGAGCTGAAATTTTTTCTGCAGTCTTTGTGTACAATACCGTTAAGGAACTAGTTTCTGATCAGTTTAGAAGGTTTCCCGCTTTAATATTTATTTTTAACCTAATAAAACATTAAATCATAGACTTTTTTTATACTAAAAGTTGGATTAATGTTTAAACTTCAAGGAAAAATTTTAAAAAGTTGAAAATAAATATATAATTTAAATACTTATAAGGTATGGAATAATAAGGTGACTAGGAACTAGTTTTTAATCATCTAAAACTAACAATACTAACTGCTTTCATAGACAACACATATATTTTTGAATTATCAATTTTTATGTTAGTAATTATTTCAAACAATTATTTATTGACATAAACTCAAAAGAACGATTTATTTCATGAACTGATCAAAAATTAGTGCCTGATCAAGAACTAGTTCCTTAACGGTACTACAGAGATAAGGGTATGGATTTTAAAATCGAATAATTTTCTCGAAATTTTTTTTTTTTTAATTTTGAAAGAAAAAAAATGTAACTGTATTAATTCTTACATAATTCACTTCAGCGTAAAAAATAATATGGAAATACATATTTTCAAATTTTTATCTGTAAAATAACTGGTAGTTCATTTTCACTCGAGTGACCCCCCGTTAATGCCACAAATCTAATCACGCGTTGATGGCGTAAAAATGAACAACTCGATCTATCTGTGAAATAACAGACGAGAGAGCATCGATGACAATATCACATCTGTTCGTCGCGGAACATGCCAAACTACTGCATAAAAGAAAAATTAATTTCTTAAACCTCTCAGTGCAAAAAACCTCGGGAACGAGTCTCCAACCTCTGTCTCTTCTAAAATAACACTGGGGAGAGTGGCACGCTCGAGTTGTCGTCAGCCCACGGTCCCACGGAGCAAGTAGTACGCGGCCGTGCAAGTCAGACTTGAGGCTCCTGCGCCAGAGATGGGCAGAAATTTATTTGAAATAAAAATTTGTGTACACAAATTTTTATTTCAAATAATTTTCTGCCCATCTCTGTCCTGCGCCACCGACACTCCGACGCGTGCGAAGCAGCTGCGGCCAAACTTGTGACACGCTCAGTGATCGAACGGAGCGGAACTTTTCCTAAACACCGAACCGTCCGTCGGTCGCATTCCCTATGTAAAGGAAGCCTCTTCGCCCGCGGAAGAGGAAACGTTAGAAAGCTGCGGCGCGACAGAGGAGAATAAGGGGACGGCGTTAAAAGAACGGCCAAGTCAGCCGCGATTTAAATGTTTCTGCCGGAGCAACGGAACATTAAGTGGTGGTGAGCGGATGAATGCCGGGGCCCGTGGTAGACGTGGCCGGAGGTAAAACGCGCGCGAAAATATTACTCCCGTTCCACCGGGCGGCTGGCGAGCTTCGCGCGGCAGAAAAATTAATGACCCGCTCTTTATTACGCAGATGTGTTTTCTCCATAAATTACGATTTCAATAAAAGTGGCGCGGCAGTGTCGAATCGAGTGCAGCGACGCTAATGGCTGTTTCTGTTATTGCCCTGGATTATTATTGCGTTCAGGCGGGTGGGGGCGAACGGCGCGTGGCGAAATAGTCGGCGGGCAACTGTCGCCTCCAGGTCGGCCATCGTTATCGCTTTCAACGATTCCACCCGGCCCGAGGAGATCCCTGGCAAACGATCCGCTAGGCGACGCTGCCGCGTTCGAGTCGATGGCTGGTCTCGGCCAGCGATTCGCGGGGCGGAGGTTCCACGCAACGGGGAAAAGATACGGGGCGAAATATTTTAGGGCGAACGGGTCGTTATCGGCGAAACAACGAAGCAATAAACGTCCCAAATACCGTAATTTACTACGATATTCCGTGTTGCGCGCGGCTCTGCGCGGCAGCCAAGACCACCGCGAACCCGCGGCAAAGCGCGAAAGTAAATAAACATCCAGCCAGTATTTTACTGCGCGAACTTTCAGCCCAGCCGACGCTCCCTTTTTGTTTCTTCGCCAACTTTTTCCTTCCGCGGCTTTCTCTACTTTTGTCGCTCTTTATGCCGGGCAAAAAGCCCTCGCGTGCATTTCTCTTTCGTCTGCCTGGGAACTACGGGCGCCGGAACATCGCGCAATCTGTAAGCATTAGAGAGACGCGGTTCAAACTATTTGTCACGGGCGCCTCTAATTTTAAGGAGGTCCGTCCGTTCTTTGAATGCAGTGCGGCTTGGGATTATGTATCCAGCCGCACCGTTGTTTAGTCTAGAAAAATTCTTTCACGCGTGCTGCCTCCTTTTTACCCGGTAGGGGAGAGGTGGGACGAAAGGGACACGTATTGAAGGGGACATGGTCGTTATCTCAAAGATAAAGGATCTGCCCAGGCCAAAAGTGTTTTTATTTTGTAGCCACATTCATTCATGTGTAATCAAGCCAAATTTCAAGCCGCTATCGTATCTACGGCTACGGAAATACACACTTGAATTTTTTTGAGGTTCAAAGTATAAATTTTAGTATTTTCTTGAACTGTATTGTGAAGTGCTGTTATCCGCGACTGATTTTTCTAAACTAATCTGCATCTAAACAGGTATTTATTTAAGAACGATATCGTATAATGTCCGATCCTTTTTGAATCATATTGTAATTGTAGGAATTAGATTTTCAATTTTAGTGCTTTATTTATGAAAGGGACACAACAAGAATTTATGAAGGGGACGTCCCTTTCATACCTGTCCCCTTCAAAACCTTACCATTCTTCATTTTTTTCAGTGAAAATATGCCGCCTAAAAAACGGGTTAGTGCAGATAAAATACAAGAAGCAGTGCATGAAGTCATTGAGAAAAAAACGATCAATAAGATCGATTGCGAAGTGTATCAATATAGCCAAATCACATTTAGCTAGATTGGTCAGGCAAGCCAAAAACACAGAATCATTTATCTATAAACCGAACATTAGACAAATTAGACAAATCATTATTTATAGTTATTAAGATTGTTTAGTTACATAAGCATAACTGTTGAGTTTTTAGTTCCTATTACGAATATATATGAACATATATGTAGGATTCGGAAAAAAGGAAGCCTCGACGCGGGACTCGAACTAGGGATTGCAATACCGGTAACCCGGTTTACCGGTTTCCCGGTAAATCGCGAGAAATACCCTCAAATTTTTACCGGTAATTCGTCAAATTTTTACCGGTAATTCGATAAATTACGTATATCAATATAGCGCATATATGCGTTCGTTATTATGTCTACATCGTTATCAGTGAACAAAACTTCAATTACTAATAAAGACGAAAACCGAAGTATCTCATGAAGAATCAACTCTAAGCCAAAAGATAACTAAAAATCTAAATCAAGTCATCAAAAAACTTATTTTCAAGTAGAAAAAGTAAGGAGAAAATATATAGGTACAAATGGCATATGATTTCTTAATGACTATCCGACCAACAAGTGTAGAATCTGAGAGTGCTTTATCCGTGGCTGGATTATTTTGTACAAAAATTAGATCGCGATCAGGAGACCAAAGTTTAGACAAATTATGTTTTTTGCGTGCTTATTTGTTAAAAAAATTGCTAAATAAAATATATTTAATTATGTATGTAGGATAAGATTCTTTTCATTGTTTTCGTGGTGAAGATCCATATTAATAAGTATTGTCAATAGTTACACAAATATATCTATTTTGTGTTATCTTATTTCATATTTTATATTCAGAATAGTTTTATTTGCATATATTTATTATAATGCTCGATTAGAGTTCAAAAAAAGTTTTTTTTGTAATGTTTACTCTTATATTTTCAATACCTTAAAAAATACCGGTAAATTATCGGTAAACCGGTTTTGATTGAAAATTTTACCGAATTACCGGTAATTGAAAAAGTCGGTAAATTTGCAATCCCTAACTCGAACCCGCGATCTTTAGATTCTACGCGCTCTGATCAGCCGCCTTAGCCTACTCGGCTACCGCCGACTTCCCTCTCTTAGGTGTTCCGTATACGCCTCTTATGTTATGGAGGTTCCTGATCCCCACATATATATGAATTAAAATAGCCTATGTGATTTCGGTACCTGCATAAATAATAATTAAAGGAATGATATTAATATTACCTGTTTTTATTACACTGTCCCATTCATAAACATCCATGTCCCTTTCAATACAGCCAATTTATGAAAGGGACAAAACACACGTTTTTAGAAAACGACAAATATCATATGTAAATATAAAGAGAAGCTTAATAGGACCGTGTATTTATATAACCAGATAACTGGCCTTTCTAATGTTACCAATTAGAACTCGAATGGTTATTTAGTTTTTTTACTATCTGGTCCTAAACACAAGTGTTCCTTTCGTCCCACCTCTCCCCTATAACGGGGCCGTTACTATTATTCGTTTGTTTGCCGAGATCACTTCTGGCTCGCACCACTAGGAAACGCGTCGTCGCCTCGGTACACTAAAGTATACGTCGTCTCGAGTGTTTCAACTGAGTCAACAGTTAAAATCAACACTCGGTCGAAGAAGACTCAGACGAGGGTTAAAGAAGCCAACGATACGGGGTCTCCGTGGGGGACGGAGCTTCTCCCCATCTGCACCCGCCTCTCTCCACCCTCCGCTCTCTCTCTCTCTCGGGGAATTGTCGCGAGGGGGGACGAAGCCCCTGGATGAAATTCGGTAGCGGGGTGGCGTTTTAATAAAATTAGTTAGCAAGTTCAGCCAATAAGGTGGCGATGAACGATGCGGTTGCCTATAGGTCGTGTTTGCGCCGCGCCGATAGTGATAATATTGCGGGAATGGGAGGCTGCCGTTGGCTGACGCGAAAATACGAGGGCTACTCGACCTGGCAAGTTTCCTGATTAAACCTGTTAATTTGTAATTAAACGGGACCCGGTGCCGTCGGAGTTACCCTTGGAATCGCATAATGGACGACACGCGACGCGTTCGCTAACTTTCAACGAGCACAATATCAGCGGCCATGTTCCCGTGATCCTGCCCTGTCGGGTTCTTTCCGGGGAGCATGTCCGATCGCCCCAAACGTATCGAGTTGCCGCGAAACAGCAGCCGAGGCACTCGTAGTCGTTTCTGCCAGTCGATAAGGTAAATGTCCCAATACCTGGACATTTAAGGTACGGCGTACACATATTTGAGAATTTTTCAGTTATACAAATCGATTTATATAAAAACGATTTTACAATTACATGGGGCATCGTGTGTACTTTATCATTAAAAAAAAAAACACATATTGTAGGAGTGAATAATTTTTGTGAAATATTGAATATTCATAGACCTTACAATGGCCCAATACTTGGACAGCTTAACTAGTATGTCCCGTCGTCCCGATTTTACTGTCTCATTACCCCACACAGCACCATAACATTGCAGCAACGTCTCTGCAATGATGCGGTGCAAGATGGCAATGTTGCAACATAACATTGCAGATACGTTGCAGGTTCAGTCCTATGTCCGCCTTCGCAATATTGCAGGTGTGTATTTTTGCAAAGTTGCGGCAACATTACGAATATGTAGTCCTGCAACGTTCCGGCAATGATTCTGCAACGAAACGGCAAAATTGTGGCAATGATCCTGCAGTTCTTCGGCAATATAGCGGTGCGTATCCAGTTAAATGAAACACGCCGTAGAATCCACTCGACGTCATGTACATATTTCGAAAAATTTTGACAAAGTCATAGTTGCTTCAGAATATTGTTGTAATGTTTCCACAAGTTTTCACTACAATATTGCACGACGATGTGCGCGCAATATTGCAGAAATATTGTAGGACCGTTGCCACTGGAACATTGCACGTCGATGTGCGCGCAATATTGCAAAAATATTGTAGGATCGTTGCCAATGGAACATTGCACGGCAACGATCGTACAATATTGCAGCAATATTGTACCATCGTTGCGGACGGAACATTGCACGGCAACGAAATTGCAATATTGCTGCAATATTGTAGGATCATTGCCACTCCAATAATGCACGACAATATTGCAGCAACGTTCCTACAATATTGCAATGCAACCTGCAACAACGTAATATTGCAGCAACGTCCCTGCAATACTGCTGCAACGAGGTGTGCTGTATGGGACATGGACACATAATGAAACATCAGCAATTTGGATGTTTTCTAAAGAAATTAAATAAAAAAAAACAACACAATAGTTTTTCTTCTTGCATATTTCTTCTGTATAAGTAATTCATTCAACTCAGTAAACAAACTTGAGTAAAAAGAATCTATTATTGAATGACTAATTTTAAGGTTATGTGTATTCGTGTGTAACATCGACTGCTTAGCAAATCAGATAAATCCAATACTAAAATGCTGTAAACCGGACAGTTCAAGAGAATAAATTGTTTTTTACAAAAGTGTTACAAATATACCAAATATATATATATATATATATATATATATATATATATATATATATATGAATATATTTTACGAAATATTTGAATAATTGAATAAAATAGTTCTTTTTCGGATAAAACGAATATTAAATGTACTAATCAGTATTATTTGCACCAGTGTCCATCTACTGGGACGTGTCCACGTATTGGGTCTTTTACCTTAGCCGTTTCGTTCCCGCGTTCCTCTCCGACGCGATGGAAGTGAACGGGCCGTTTATCGCGCGATCGCGGCGGCTATAATATTTTTCCCCCCGGCTGCGTCATGAATATCCGCGGCAAACAGGATTGTGTCGCGTGACCGGAGTTATTTCTCCGCTGACGGGCGGACTTGGCCGACTGTTTTCCCTTTTAAGGACGCGCGTCAGTCGGGAAAGCTGGCTGCTTTGAATGCGTCCGAATGGACAGGCTCGCGCCGCCGTTTGAATAGCGAATCGCTCGCAGACGGAGGAAAGAAAGGCAGAAAGGGGCGAGATGTTTTTCGCGGCGAATGCCGGCGCGATGCTGCGCTCTATGAACGTAATCTATAATGAGAAACTGTCAGCCGGCGTAACAAGAAAACGTCGGCGGCGGCGTAATCAGAAAACGCTTCCGAATGGTCGTGTTTTGCGTCGCCTGTAAACGGGAGGGACGTTCACGGCAGTCCGGCACGTATTGGAATTTCGGATTCAAGATTGAAAAGCGACGCGCCGAGAGATTCTTGAGAGGCGGCGATGTCCCGGAGCAACCTCCGTTCGACGCTGAATTATCGATGCGAGGCTGCCGCATTCGAGGCGTTCGCGATGGTGCTTAAAAGGAAAAACTCGCGCTCGTATATACATACGTACGTGTGTACCGTCGAGGACTACTCGTAGCCTATGAAAGCCGCTTGAGATGCGCCACTGCGCTCCTCGGGGGCATCATCTCGCGATTGGAGAATTTAAAAGTAAAAGGCACGGGGTGGTCGGTGGGAATCGCTCGCAACTAGGCTAAACGAAGCACTAGATCTTCGCCGTGGCGAACACTTCGCTCCTCTCCGTAACGCCTTACGGACGCACAGTGGTCCCAAATCCCGAAAACTTGGCCAAAATCTCAAATATTATTGAATTTAGGCAAAAATCGGTACTCTGGGATTTTCGAGGTCGCTGATTACGAATCTAAACTTAAAACTTTAAAAACCAAAATGGCGAATCCAATGTGGCGGACAACTGTAGTAAAAAATTGTTGGATCTGCTCGAATGTCAGTACCCTGATGGTTTTGGAGTCGTTGATTACGAATCTGAACCTATAATGTTTATAGACGGATTAGCCAATTAAAACATGTAGAATAATTCACAGTTAATTAGTTCTTGGTGTTTGACAGGTAAAAATCCAATTATATTTCCTGAATTTCAAGACAATAAATAAATATGCATAAGATACATAGAAAGTCATTCTGGTACAACTTTGTACCACAAGGATGTATAATAAATGTCTTCTAAATGTTACAAAATCGTCAAATAGATCAAACTCGTTGAGGAGAGCCATTTTACTCTCGTATGAGCAGGGTGTACAAGCATTAGCAACAGGCCAGAACAAAAATTTCGGTGGAAGGTCGTGGAAGTTTCAACTTTTCACTTACATTTGTAAAATACGCGGGCCAAGTTTTGCTTCTACGTTCTCCAAGTAATTTTGCAATCGTGTAACGTAAACGCTAACAATGATGGTTAGGTAAAGGTAAACAAATATTCTACTTACTTCCTGGAGTAGCATCCATTTTACACAATGGAAATTGGTCAACTCTTTCAAAAGTTATTCACTTTCAAAGTCGGCGTTCGAATTCGTATCGGCGCGCACAGCAAATGTTTCAGTAACGAAGGCTAACTTTGAAATGACTTACCTGTCAAACCATAAACATTTCGCCTTTTTCCTTGCCGGTATTTTATGGTCAGATCATCACTGTACCCAACCCAACGGCTAAAAATCCCGAAATAAAAAGTTCATTTTCGAGGTTTTGGCCACGTTTTGGCGATTTGGGACCAATGTGGGACGCCTCGCTACAATCACGAACTCGATTTCTCTCGAATATCCTTCCCCTTCCTTGGACTTGCTTCCTCCCCGTCGGAGAAAGCTGGCAAACAAGCAGCGCGGGTGGACAATACATCACCGAGCCAGATTTAAAACGGGATGCGAGATTCGCTCGCTGGCACGGGGACACGTGAAACGCGGATGCGATAGGAAAAATGTATAAAGTGGCGGGCGAAAGGGGGGCGCGGAGGGGCAAGGATACCAGGCTCGGGCCAAGAAACGTGCTACGTGTGCAAAGCAGGATCCCGAAGGGGCAGGCCCCGAAAACGACTGCCGTCACGACAAAACAGGATCGCTCGCGTTCCTCCGCCGTGGATCTGTGGAAACAGAGAAGACGATTCTTCAAAAGGGAAGGGGCTAGCGTATCGAACGGGGTCACACGCTTCCCGGAAAACCCGCTAAGATTGATTACATCAGCCGCGGAGATGGTGAATAATCGTTCGATACTTGTCCCGCATCACGACGTCGTTACGGTAGATGCGAGAACACTATTCGAGACGACAAAGATGAAGATTCGTTCGAGCGTGGCTGGTGTAACGCGTTACGATTAATATTAGGTCTTTTAATACAATAATCACTGAAGGTTATATTCACGAACTCCGGGTAGATTGTAAAACGCAGGCAACAGTTCCGAAGGAAGGCAATCTCGTAATTTATGAGGTTGTCTGGCGGACATTGGGTTGTCGCCTGTACCCTGTTTAGATTTGGGACCGTGCAGGGTGTCGAGTGGTATGGGACTACAATGACCCTCTGTATAGTGCCTATATAGTGCCTATACGAGCTATAGTGACTTAGGTGTAAATTCACTCAGCGGGGTCTTACCCGACACCCTGCTGGGTACTGGCCGCTAAACGTGCCTCCCTACTACCTCTTGCAGGACTGTGTTTAGAGAAGAACAAGGCAAAACCGGGGCCCTAAGGCCCTAAGACCAGGACAAAACCGAGGCCCTAAGGCCCTAAGACCAGGACAAAACCGGGGCCCTAAGGCCCTAAGAGCAGGGCAAAACTGGGGCCCTAAGGCCAGGCAAACCCGGAGCCCTCAGGCCCTAAGACCAGGACAAAACCAGGACCCTAAGACCCTAAGACCAGGACAAAACCGGGGCCCTAAGGCCCTAAGAGCAGGACAAAACCGGGGACCTAAGGCCCTAAGGCCAGGACAAAACCGGGGCCCTAAGGCCCTAAGGCCAGGACAAAACCGGGGCCCTACGGCCCTAAGACCAGGACAAAACCGGGGCCCTAAGGCCCTAAGGCCAGGACAAAGCCGGGGCCCTAAGGGTCTAAATACAGTCCTGCAAGAGGTAGTAGGGGGCACGTTTAGCGACTAGTACCCAGCAGGGTGTCGGGTAAGACCCCACTGAGTGACTTCACACCTAAGTCACTATAGCTCGTATAGGCACTATACGGTCGATTCCAGCGGTCCCGGGGTTCGTTGATGTTGGCCAGGCATCCGGTGTCGCCGTTTGGACGCATGGGTTGACATTTGGAGACGGTTTGTTTTGCTCGTACATTATCGGCGAGCTCTTGATTTCCCGGAGTTTTCCCTCTCTATGGGGCTAGGTGGGCCGTTCTTCTGACATTGCAACGACCAATGAGAATTCAATATCCGTATGGCCCACCACGGAATCTGCCTGAGAGGGAGGACTTCTGGCTCATGCAGAAGAAAGGTCCGGCGGCCAGTCAGTTCAGATACGTTAATGACGGAGATTCGTTAACGTCGCAATTCAATAAAACCCGAGGACGGTACATTGAATTCTGGGTCGACCAATGTTCTCATAATACTCACTTACACTGTTATACTGTTCAACGTTACTGGCTATTAAATTCCCTGTCACATTCATATGCAGTGTCAATTATTCACCTTATCACGGTAACGCGTCATAGGGTCCGCGTAGTTTTTAATGTCGGAAGAACCGTAGCGGGAACTTACAACTCCCGTTCACCCGTCTTCAGCTCAGTCGGGTCTCATTGAAATCGCGCGATAAACAGCTGGCGCGCCACGAAAGGAACAATGTTTTATACTTCATCCGATTAATTCGATCGTGGAACGCTGCCCTTTGCTTCCTACCATCTTTGAATTCCCGGAGCCCTTCCGCCGGTCAAGCTTCTCGAAAGTTTCGCAACCGTAAGGAAGCTCGCGATCCAATCTGCGAGCACCGTGGCCGGTCCGCGATCAAAGCGGAAAAACGGCGGCGAGCGGGGCATAGAGGGGGCACGTCGGAACGAGCTGGCAATTGCCGCATTACCTATATAGTTTCTGCTGTTCAAGATTACAAGGCACGCGAGCTTTAAGCTCGGCAATAATGTTCGCGTTCACAGGTGGACTAAGGGCACGTGCGACTTAAATGGTGGCACGAGACCTCAAATTATATGAAGGTGGCATTACAGTCTTACGTCTCGGACCCCATGGAACTCGGTTAAATTTTACGTCCCAGCCACTTTGCGGATCGTAATTGTCCACCGAGGAGGAACGAGCTACGTCGTCGAATATTTCTCAAAGGCCCGCGAAAGTTACGCGCCTCCAAAGTCCAGCAGAATTTCCAACCCGAGAGCGACGATTACCCTGAGTCGGGAGCGAGTATCGGGAGAATTGGTTAAGGGGGGAGACCACTGTAACGGTCCGAAATGTAAGGGTGTTTTCGGGAATTTATTTCAACCAAACAACGCAAGTAAATCAATATATTGCTCAGTATAGTTAATAGTGTACATATCGAAGGGTAAGATAAATTTTTTTCAATCAAATTCATAAATCCGTTTCCTGTATACTCTTCGTCAAAATTTGCACTGCGGCAAAAACATCCTAGTCGCGTTGACAGTGCCCAGGCCATATGGTTAATCCGAATTCAAAAACACAATAATATTTAGAAAAAAAGTCAAAATTGTAAAAAATTACAAAATGGCAGACCATTGAAAAAAAAAATCATGTTTTCGGGGTACAAAATTAGGGAAATGTTAATAAAAAAAATAGAAGCAGGTCGAAAATTGAAAATAACTGAACGTCACGTAATAGCGACGGGTTTTCCGTACAATAAATGTCCTTGATCATGTTAATTGGACGTATAGTTTTCTCTGTAGACTGTCAACGCGGTTGAAAAATGTCATTCTGAGAAAAACGCGTTCAATGTTCCGCGCGGCTCAGTCGCGTGTTTGACACCACTTCACAAAAAATATCATATCTCCGTCAATTTTGCGAATTTCTTTATAAAATTTGGAGAGAGCATTGTTGAAACCTACGTCTTTCAGAAAATGTAAAAAAGAAAAAATCGATTTTTCCGAATTTTAATGGTCCGAAAAATAAGGGTGTTTTTGGGAATTTATTTCAACCAAACAATGCAAGCAAATCAATTTATTGCTTAGTATAGTTAATATGTACATATTGAAGGGTAAAAAAAACAACTGTTTAAATCAAATTCATGAATCTGTATATTAGTCTTCATCAAAATTTGCGCTGCGGCAAAAACATGCTTGTCGCGTTGACAGTGCCCAGGCCATATGGTTAATCCGAATTAAAAAAGACAATAATATTTAGAAACTAGAAGCCTACCTCTATTACGTGACGATCAAAAAAAACCAAAATCGCAAGGAATTACAAAATGGCGGACCACTGAACAAAAATCATGTTTTCGGGGTACAAAGTTAGGGAAATGTTGATAAAAAAATATAAGGAGGTCGTTAATTAAAAAAACTGATCGTCAAGTAATAGAGACGAGTTTTTCATACAATAAATCCCCTTGCTCGTATCATTTGTACGTATAGTTTTCACTGTAGACTGTCAACGCGGTTCAAAAATATCATTGTGAGGAAAACGCGTTCAATGTTCCGCGCGGCTCAGTCGCGCGTTTGACACCGCTTCACGGAAAACACCATATCTCCGTCAATTTTGCGAATTTATTCATAAAATTTGGAGACAGCATTCTTGAAATGTACGTCTTTCAGAAAATGTAAAAAAGAAAAAATCGATTTTTCAGATTTTTTACAGTGGTCTCCCCCCTTAAGGGGACCTTCCGGTCTAGAGCCCCAAAAAATAGGTGATTTTTAGGAATTAATTAAAGGAAAACTACTATATATAATTTAATGGGACTTTTTGCATTGTATTAAGGATGTCTTAAGTTATAGAAATATATTTTTTGTTTTATAATTAATTATTGCAGACGGCCCTGGGGAGTCGTTAAAGTCAAGGCGTAAAAAAATTGATCCAAATCGGTGGGACCTGTATCTCCAAAAGTTATTATCCGATTCGACTGAAACTTATTTTATTTTGAAGATTATACTTCTGGCTAGGGGGGGGGGGGGTAGAAAAAAAAAATGACATTTTTTTTTAGAAAATAACGACACTTGTTTGAAATCACTTTTCCCTGTACTTTTCGTCCTTTCAACGCCTTTGAAAATTATAAATTTTCAATTTTTTGTAATTTTTCTAGTTCCCCCCCCCCCTAGCCAGAAGTATATTCTTCAAAATATAAAAAGGTTCAGTCGAATCGGATAATAACTTTTGGAGATACAGGTCCCACCGTTTTGAGAACACTGTTTCGAGAAAAACGCGTTTAAAGGTTTACGTGAGCACCGAGTGCCCGGTTGTTGCCCATGCATTTGCCGCTACTCAAATGCCTATAACTTCTGGAATTTTACGAATTTCAACAAATCCTTTTAAACGCGTATTCCTAAAAGGTTGAACATTCGAAAAATGAAATAAAAAAAAAATCGACTTTTAGACCGGAAGGTCCCCTTAAGGGGTCATTCTGGTTAGATCGCCGATAAATTCAGCGATTTTCAGAAATTTATTGCGAAGACAGGAATTATAGTAATGGAATAAAACTTTTTTCTATCGATTAAATTACATTTCTGCAGTAAATAAAAAATATAAAAGTTATAAAATTATTGCTATTAAAATGGTTTTAACGGCGATTTTGATGATGTGTTTCAAAATTCATGCCTCGCTCGTGCATGAGATTTCAGCAGTTGGACTTATCTGAAACCAAAAATACAAACAGATTCTTGATCAGTATGACTGTCGCTATGGCCCGTACTAGAATAAATGATTGATCCTTAAAATAAACAAAATGGCGGTCAAAATACAAGAATCAATGTATTTCGGCTGTGTTTTCTGTGCTATTTTCGATTTTAAAAGTAGGTTAGACTCAACAGAAATACTTGATTCTAGTACCGGCCATAGCGACAGTCATACTGATCAAGAATCTGTTTGTATGTTTGGTTTCAGATAAGTCCAACTGCTGAAATCTCATGCACGAGCGAGGCATGAATTTTGAAACACATCATCAAAATCGCCGTTAAAACCATTTTAATAGCAATAATTTTATAACTTTTATATTTCTTATTTACCGTAGAAATGTAATTTAATCGATAGAAAAAACTTTTATTCCATTACTATAATTCCTGTCATCGCAATAAATTCCTGAAAACCGCTGAATTTGTCGGCGACCTAACCAGAATGACCCCTTAATCTGTCCGTTTGAAATCGCTTGAACGGCGAGAAGTTGGAAAAATTCGATTGGCCTGGAAGGTGAGGGTGGAAGGTGGAGGCGCGTACGGTCGAGCCGAGGAGGATCTAAAATATTCGAGTCCCCGGGTACGCTCGACACACCGACGGGACAAAACGGGGAGTGGGAAGCAGGCTAGGAGGGCGAAAGTACTCGGAGTGCTCTCACGTGAGACAACGAGGTTGACGGAACGCGCGTGCATTTACGTCCGTTGTAGCTGGAGCGAGCACGGGGGCGCGCGGCTAGAAGGAGAGAAAGGAGAGAAACAGCGGGTGGGAGAGATTAACGAGTGCAAGGGATAATTGCCGGGACACGCAAAACGCCGAGGCACTCGAGCCGATCTTCAGAATGTGCAAGGAGGAAGAAAGGAGGCAGGGTGAAAGAAGGCGAGAGTCAAGAGGGGTGAACGAGGCGGAGACACTGGGGCTGAAGGACAGACAGAGAGAGGCTAGAAGGAACGGGCAGGGTGGGCTCGGGATGGAGGAGGATAGAAAGGTCGTTACGCTGCGGAGAAGTGGTGACAATGCCTCGACTTTAAATCTAGACGGGGAGAGGCGGCCGTAGAGGGAGCGAGCGAACGCGGAGGAAGGATCGCGCTACAGAAGAGGATAAGATCAGCGAGAAGAAATGAAGAGAAGAGAAAGAGCTTGGCCGCGTAGGATCCGTCTGTCCGTCTGTCTGCTCGTGTTGCCACGACCGTCGGTGTTTTGTAAAATTTAAGGAGTTGTTCGCGAAGGGGCGGCGCCCGGCGTGGCGCGGAGAATGGGAAATGAAAAGTGAGGACAGAGATTCTCTGGCCGGCCTGGTCGTGTGTGCACTGGCGTAGAAGAAATCTTTGCGCTCAAGTGTCCCTTTAAATTCAACGTTAATTACGCGGACACCCCCTCAGCCTCCTCTCCGTCCTCTCTGCCCCTGTCTCCGTGAAAACTCCGCAGTTCTTCATTCTCCGCAGCTGCTGCACCGTCGCGCGTAACAATCGAAAGGGAGAGAGAGAGAGGCGGAGCGGGGCGAACCGACGGCCAGAGTCGGCTGTCCAGCTACACAGCGATCGAATGCTTGGACGCGTAACGGCCGCGCGTTGCAGGGGCTTCGCCTCGATAAGCCTCGATTCGTAGTCGCTCGTGTGTTTCGGGAAGTGTAAATGATGTTACGTGCTCGCGCCCCCCAGTTTCCGCGCCACTGCGCGCACCACCTATGGCGTACCCTCGCTCGCGCGACCGAACGTGTCTCTACACGGGCTTCTAAAATAGGTGGTCAGCTCTGAGAGCTTATACTACTCGCGCGGTGGATGACAAAAAAAAAAATCCCACTGGGACTGCCACGAAAGTACCGTTTAGGGGACCTTCCGGTCTAAAAGTCGATTTTTTTTTTATTTCATTTTTCGAATGTTCAACCTTTTAGGAATACGCGTTTAAAAGGATTTGTTGAAATTCGTAAAATTCCAGAAGTTATAGGCATTTGAGTAGCGGCAAATGCATGGGCAACAACCGGGCACTCGGCGCTCACGTAAACCTTTAAGGTAGTTCCTGAATAATGTACTAAATTACAGAATTCTTTCAAATTTCGTACTAAACTAATTTGGAATACAAGAAACCCTTGTACAAAGTTTAAAATCGATTTACCGCATAGTTATCGAGAAATTGTTAATTAAAGTTGATGCATTTTAACACAGTGGCATATGGCGAAAACAAAAAAAGGGGGTTATAGTTTCAGTTTTTCTTCTGAAACGGGAAAACCATATTATAGAAATATACCAAAATTGGCACAAAAGTACATCGAAATGTCAGTAAATGAATTTATTAATTTCTGCAAAACTGACCACATAGTTTCTTCGTAAATGCCCATAAAAAATAGGTTTACGTGCAAATTTTTCAGAAACTTCGTAGAGCAATCAACGTGGCAACGTCGCACAATCGATATGTTCAGACATTTAAATAGCGAACGACAATTCAAATTCATATGAATGTCATTTTGTCAGAAAATGTCATTTTTCTGACATTTTGGTTATAAAAGACGCTCCGAATGAATGCGACGTTGTCAGATCTGCTGCTCCAATTCACTACGCTAACCAATTTAATATTCTATTTTCGTATTACAATTATTTATATTAACATTGAACTGTTTAAAGTATATATACATGATGTTAAAAATTATTATTATTATTTCTATAGTATCATACTACTTTACATTTATCGTTTATTACTCAACTCTAATTTGACTAACTTAGTTGGTTAGGAACTACCTTAAACGCGTTTTTCTCGAAACAGTGTTCTCAAAACGGTGGGACCTGTATCTCCAAAAGTTATTATCCGATTCGACTGAACCTTTTTTTATTTTGAAGAATATACTTCTGGCTAGGGGGGGGGGACTAGAAAAATTACAAAAAATTGAAAATTTATAATTTTCAAAGGCGTTGAAAGGACGAACAGTACAGGGAAAAGTGATTTCAAATATCAAGTGTCGTTATTTTCTAAAAAAAATATCATTTTTTTAATTTTTTCTAGCCCCCCCCCCCTAGCCAGAAGTATAATCTTCAAAATAAAATAAGTTTCAGTCGAATCAGATAATAACTTTTGGAGATACAGGTCCCACCGATTTGGATCAATTTTTTTACGCCTTGACTTTAACGACTCCCCAGGGCCGTCTGCAATAATTAATTATAAAACAAAAAATATATTTATATAACTTAAGACATCCTTAATACAATGCAAAAAGTCCCATTAAATTATATATAGTAGTTTTCCTTTAATTAATTCCTAAAAATCACCTATTTTTTGGGGCTCTAGACCGGAAGGTCCCCTTAAGGGGGGAGACCACTGTAAAAAATCTGAAAAATCGATTTTTTCTTTTTTACATTTTCTGAAAGACGTACATTTCAAGAATGCTGTCTCCAAATTTTATGAATAAATTCGCAAAATTGACGGAGATATGGTGTTTTCCGTGAAGCGGTGTCAAACGCGCGACTGAGCCGCGCGGAACATTGAACGCGTTTTCCTCACAATGATATTTTTGAACCGCGTTGACAGTCTACAGTGAAAACTATACGTACAAATGATACGAGCAAGGGGATTTATTGTATGAAAAACTCGTCTCTATTACTTGACGATCAGTTTTTTTAATTAACGACCTCCTTATATTTTTTTATCAACATTTCCCTAACTTTGTACCCCGAAAACATGATTTTTGTTCAGTGGTCCGCCATTTTGTAATTCCTTGCGATTTTGGTTTTTTTTTATCGTCACGTAATAGAGGTAGGCTTCTAGTTTCTAAATATTATTGTCTTTTTTAATTCGGATTAACCATATGGCCTGGGCACTGTCAACGCGACAAGCATGTTTTTGCCGCAGCGCAAATTTTGATGAAGACTAATATACAGATTCATGAATTTGATTTAAACAGTTGTTTTTTTTACCCTTCAATATGTACATATTAACTATACTAAGCAATAAATTGATTTGCTTGCATTGTTTGGTTGAAATAAATTCCCAAAAACACCCTTATTTTTCGGACCATTAAAATTCGGAAAAATCGATTTTTTCTTTTTTACATTTTCTGAAAGACGTAGGTTTCAACAATGCTCTCTCCAAATTTTATAAAGAAATTCGCAAAATTGACGGAGATATGATATTTTTTGTGAAGTGGTGTCAAACGCGCGACTGAGCCGCGCGGAACATTGAACGCGTTTTTCTCAGAATGACAGTTTTCAACCGCGTTGACAGTCTACAGAGAAAACTATACGTCCAATTAACATGATCAAGGACATTTATTGTACAGAAAACCCGTCGCTATTACGTGACGATCAGTTTTTTTCAATTTTCGACCTGCTTCTATTTTTTTTTATTAACATTTCCCTAATTTTGTACCCCGAAAACATGATTTTATGTCCGTCAAATAAACTATTATTATTATTATTATTATTCTACTTTGTCCTTGCGCTTTTGGCCAACGCTGAAATTGCTGTTCGAGGGCTCAATGAAGGGAACGGAATGGAGTGGCGCGCTTTGTCCGTGGCCTCCCCTTTCTTTCTCTACGCCCTTAACATCAATCTCAGCCCGCGCCGGACGTTAAACGATCGGTATTCGACACCCAACACTGCCCCCTGCTCTTCCTCAATCCGCTCCCAGCGCTGAACGAATCGGTGTCCCGGAGAAGCGGGGCAACTATAACGTTGAAAATTCAGTCGGCCGTTTTAGAATTGTCCTGTACACGGGACACCGAGAGGGGCCGGGGAGTACGTGTAAACATCGGTCTGAATGCGAGAGTCGCCCGGTAAATAGATAGCAGGCTTTTACACAGAGACGGTGCTCGCACGGGAGATACCTACGTAGACGAGGGAAGCAGTCCCCTTAAGGGGTCTCCCTAGTGTGACGGTTTAAAAAAATCGATTTTTTGTTCTTCGCGTTTTCTGAATTTACAAGAATTATATGAAGAAGAGGAAGGTGTTCTCTATGGGCCAGGCATTGGAGACTAATTGTAAGTATGATTTATTATTTGATAAATGGTTTTTTTGAATATTTAAACGCATTTTCCTCGAAACAACTTTTTTGGCGCGGCGATCACGATATCTCAAAAACTACTCAATCAAACGACTTAAAACTTAACATATATAATCACTGCGTGTTCTGTTAGAACCTGAACTAGAATGAAGTCATTATATGCAAAATTCGAATTTCGCAGCTCAAAAAACTGATCACTGTTTTGCCGCGAAATGAAAGCTTTTCTTTAAAGTGCTGCCATTTTTGTATTTTGTGATTTTCTATTTTCGTTCTAGTTCAAACCCTACACTTGATTCCACATTAGAGCATACAGATTTCGCGCAGGCACGACCCTCAGGCGACGTAGCTACGCCGCACAGTGGGGCAAAGTGACAAATTTTGTGTCAAAATCAATGAACTTTTGATAGAAATGAGATAGAGCGATGATTTTTTTTTTGTTAAAGCTGAAACATTGCAGAATAAGGGAAAATTGCCGAGATTATGGTACGAACGTTTTTTCACTGTGAAAATTTGTGTTAAACTTGAAATTTTTCAACAAAATTGTGATTAATCCAATACCATGCACGGTAGGATTTTTTTCTTGACATGTTGGACCTCATTTCCTGTAGATTTTGTCACGCTGATTTCAAATCCGTTCGCAAAATTTGTCTACTACCTCAGGATTTTGAAAAAAATCGATTTATGTGAAAGACTAATGAAATCATATTTTTTTCGTTGAAATGATTTGATAACCCACTGGTTTGAAGGTATATTGTATTCCCATATATGGAACACAATCAAAATAAGAATAATGAAGTATTTGAATGTTTTTAATTACTTACAAAACACTTCACATCTCGTGATCACTTGACGTATCGCTGTCCTGGTCACTGGCACTCTCTGTAGGCTGTGTGTGGCTGCAATGTAATTTAAATTAGATATCTATTTTCCATAATTATATTTTCATTTACATTATATTCATTTATATTAATGTCTTTTTTTTTATATTTTTTTTTGTTGTTGATGAGAAGTAAGTTAAAAAGATTAAATACTTACCTTACTTCATGTGTAAATGAAAATATAATTATGGAAAATAGATATCTAATTTAAATTACATTGCAGCCACACACAGCCTACAGAGAGTGCCAGTGACCAGGACAGCGATACGTCAAGTGATCACGAGATGTGAAGTGTTTTGTAAGTAACTAAAAACATTCAAATACTTCATTATTCTTATTTTGATTGTGTTCCATATATGGGAATACAATATACCTTCAAACCGGTGGGTTATCAAATCATTTCAACGATAAAAATATGATTTCATTAGTCTTTCACATAAATCGATTTTTTTCAAAATCCTGAGGTAGTAGACAAATTTTGCGAACGGATTTGAAATCAGCGTGACAAAATCTACAGGAAATGAGGTCCAACATGTCAAGAAAAAAATCCTACCGTGCATGGTATTGGATTAATCACAATTTTGTTGAAAAATTTCAAGTTTAACACAAATTTTCACAGTGAAAAAACGTTCGTACCATTATCTCGGCAATTTTCCCTTATTCTGCAATGTTTCAGCTTTAACAAAAAAAAAAAAAAAAATCATCGCTCTACCTCATTTCTATCAAAAGTTCTTTGATTTTGACACAAAATTTGTCACTTTGCCCCACTGTGCGCCGACTCCCCACTTAACCGCCTATGTTTTTCTCCGTCGCACGGCCTTCTCTACTCTCTCTCTCTGTTCACTTTTCGTGCGGGACTGTTTACGTTGACAACGGTCAGGTCCCGCGTTTGGGACGTACCAGTTATTGCTTGGAAATTACCACGACCAATCGCATGCGGTTCAAACCGTGGGTAGTAGTGGGAGCTGCGCAGATCGGCCGCAAATCGGTAGGGGCGTCTGTATGCTCTTGTATGGAATGCAGTGTAGCTACGTTCATATAGATTAAGAAAATAACTGTGTTCTTTGTTTCGGATGACCATGACAGCCGGAATCATGATCGCCATTTATTTGCGAGCTCCTCATTGTAATCCTTCAAACATAAAATATAATTATCACTAATGCTTCAAAAAATTTAAGTACATTGCCCAAATGTAACTGGATAAATAACTCCAAAGTTGGAAACTGCAATATCAAGTACATTTCCTTCAAAAAAATTCCCAAATGTTGCCCTATTTTCCAGGCGTCACGCTAGGGAGACCCCTTAAACCCCGCCGCGATACCGACGCCGACGTAAGCGTGAAGTGGCGTGGCCGCGCGCGCAACGACGAATGGTGCACGCGTGCATAAGCAGCACACGCGTCTATATACGGGCGCGTTCGATGGAACACACATTAAGGGCGGATTGTTGCGAGCGTGCGGCCACGTTTCGCCTACCGAGAATAGCGAGCGCGGTCCTCGAGCGGTAAATCAGGGATTTCGGTGGTACGTGGGCGTCCTGGAACGTGGCCGATCGGTAGCGGTGGCTCCGAACCAATCCCCGCTTGCAATTTTCGGGCGAGCCGGCTACGCGTGTTCGGTTCGCAAGCCCCATTCGATACCCTCGCTGTCGTGGAACGGGCTGGTTACGCAACTCGCGGACGTTTTTACGACTCTGCCGAGAGCACGCCGAAAGGCAGACGCGCCAAGGATAAGCCTGGGGATCCGGCAGGATTTCCAGCTGCAAATCTTCCACCAGGCTGCGCGATTCTATCGTTGTTGCTGAGAACCTAGGGCGAATTCATCGCTGTACGTCCGCGTAACTCTTCCGGATAGGTTTGTCTCGCAATTAAAAATCCAAGAGTCACTTAGTTCCAGGTACAACGGGGGCCGTGATATTATTCCGCGAGCAAAGCGGAGCCGCTGTGTTCCTTGCCGTCACGGCCCTCCGTAAATAAGCTGGCGCGTGGAGAAATAGGAAAAGCGGGATGCTACGAAAAACAACTCTTCCCCAGCGGAAACGAGCTGCGCCGTCGGAGAAAGGGGGCCCTTTACCCGAGATGCGTGAAATTCGTAATAAGGTTTCGTGGCCTGACTCCCCGTGACCCCGGGGGACGATGAAGTTAAACAGAAGTGGGAAGCGACGAATAAACGAACGAAACCGAATCTAGGCCAGCCAGCTCGGTGTCTCTCCGCGAGGTCTCTCTCTCTCTCTCTCTCTCTCTCTCTCTCTCTCTCTGCGGCGACGATGCAGGCGGAGGCAGAAGCGGAGGCGGGCGCGGGGGCGAGGCGGGCGCGCGTGAAAAGAGATTCGTCGCGAGACGATTTCATCGTAATTACTCGGGGAAGAGCGATGGAAGCCCGTTGTTCGACGGAGCGTGCGCAAAGACAATTAACACGATCCATGTTAATTTGCGGCCTCGGCTCCGGCCGGGTATCTTTCCAGCGAGAAACCTTTAATTGGACGCGGGAAATAAATAAGAAGGTCGACCGTGAGCCGGTTACTTGGGGAAGGGAGAGGAAAGATCCCCAGAGGGAATCGAGAGCAACGGGAATCTGGCCGTTTCAATTTCAACGAGTTCGCCTGAACAAATATTCTTAGATAAAGAGAGCTCGGGAGCCGTCTGCACGAACGAGCCTGAATGCCTAATGGCGCCGGAGTATCCGAGTAACTATCTGCCTTTCCCTTTTCCGCAGGCTGGCTGCGTGCGACTGGCTTATACGACGAATCGCAGCCCAGGCGGATCAGTTTTTTCGCTTCGCCACCGAGATATCTCAAATAGAGCTATTCTTTTGGCCCGGGTATCCGGGTACCCGGGTACTCGGGTACCCGGTGAGACCCCGGGTAGACAAAAATTACCCGGGTACCCGTAGAATACCCGACTACCCGGGTACCCGTAGAATACCCGACTACCCGGGTACCCGTAGAATACCCGACTACCCGGGTACCCGTAGAATACCCGACTACCCGGGTACCCGTAGAATACCCGACTACCCGGGTACCCGTGCGATACCCGGGTAAATGATCATCGATTTGACAGCCGATCGTCTTTCGACTTCCGATCATTTTCGGCTAACCTCAGTAATGAACGGAATAAACGTCAAGCAATTGAATGTGTGTGTGCACGTTAAGATTATGAATATTATGATAAAATGTTTAATTGCTTGAAGTTTATTCCGTTCATTACTGATGTTAGCCGAAAATGATCGAAAGTCGAAAGACGATCGGCTGTCAAATCGAAATTCTCAACTACCTCATCACATCTAATTTACTCGGGTATCTCATGGATACCCGGGTAATTTTTGTCTACCCGGGTAGCCGGGTAATTTTTGATTACCCGGGTAGTCGGGTATCTCACGGGTACACGGCGCACAGTGGCGTGTTTTCTAGGGAATTGTGAATAAATTCAATTTCCGATTTGACAGATAATGAAAATGTAAACACATGAAAATGTTCTTAAATATGTCTAGTATAATGGTCAAAGTTTGTTTTTTCCTTAAAAGAAATACCAACTGCTCTATAAATGTTTAAAGTTGAGCAAAATTTTTGAGGCACTTCTGGGGGCGTTCTATTTCTTCTGTGTTTGGCGTATCAAAAATTGCAACAAATCTGTGGGATAGTTGACAGTATAGTATATTTTAAGGCGAACAAAATGATCCATAGAACAACGTTTTCCGATTTTTTAAACATTTTCTGTAACGTTCTTAGATAAGCACATTTTATTTGCGGCAATTTTACGTATATAAAAAATGTGACACAATGTGACACGCTGAAAGTTGTTTCATAAGGAAGGCAGAAGTGTATACTATCGAATAGAAAAGGAATCAGCTGCTACTAGGCGCAACTTTTTGTGTTAGGTGCCGAAAACCATTGTAAAGTAAAAGTAACTAGGCAGCAAATCGTCTCCTTTTTTATGATTTAAAAGGAGAGGTTCCCTCCGATTGTTTTGGATTTTGAATATGTTTTAGAGGACCGGAAAATAAGAAATATGTGTCTTTTTATTTTGCTCAATTTGCATGTTTAGGGAGTAAAACCACCCCTCAAAGTTATAAGAAGAGGTACAAAAATAACTGACCACAAGAATATCATGCACAAAGCAAGTTATGACACAAATGAAACATGGTGTGCAAATAGTGTAGTAATTGTGCAGTAATTCAGTCGTAACATAGCTATATTTTTGTTGGTGCCATCGTACGGTTTTAGGGGGTAAAATTACCCCTGGAAAAAAACAGAATTTTATTTTTGTGGAATATCTCGAGAATGGTGAGAGATATCGAAAAGAAGTTAAAACACAAGTTACATCTTTTTTGTATATCTACAAAACCGCGTAAAATTAATTTTCAAAACATCCATACCTTTCAAGTTACCCCCACCACCAACCCTTAAAATTCAGTTTTTGTATTTTGTAAATATATGCAGAAATACCATTGGATAACCTCTTTTCATACATATAAATAGTTTATGAGTTATGATTTTTTTAAAACAAATAAAACCTTCATTTTTACCACTTTTTAGTTTACAACAAAAATAACAATATATTTGAAATCAGCAGGTCAAAATACGTAGGAATAGGGCATAAAATAATTTATTCACAATTTTTCCCTATAAACACGCCACTGTGCGGCGGGTACTCGAGTACCCGGCGGGTCGGGTAGTAAGAGCTCTAATCTCAAATAACAGAGCTCGCGAACGCTTAATTGTCCTCGGCGAGTTTTCTCGCCTAAATCACGTTTCATCACTACCGGGCCCGCGCGGATCGGTCGCGGGCCAACGGCCGGACAAGCGGGGCTGCTCAATCACGGGAAACAAAAGCTATTCTGATTCGTACGGCACAAGAGATGGCCAAGGAGCCTCGGCACGGGGGAGCGAGCAATTTCAAAGGGTAGGCATTGTTTGCGTTTGCATCGAGCTTACGCTCTCAGATTCTCCCGAGACTTCCGTCCCCGGTCAAAGGCAAGCAGATACGTTTATATTTGAGAGTTGGACGGGAAATGATTTCACGGCGACTGGCGACTGAAAGCTGAAAGCTCTCTGCCGCCGCGGCGAAGAAATAAGATAAGTGGGAAGAGCGGCGCCGAGCCAACCAGTTTCGTCCGGTTCGCCTCGGTTTCGAGAAAATCGAATTTTCGCGCGAACGTGCGAAATCGATAAACGGATTTCGCGAGGAGTTTAGCGCGGAACTGGGTCGTCCGTGTCTAAACAGTCCCGTGACGCTTCGCGGCTCGTATTAATTCAATGTTCAATCGACGAGTCTTGCGCGCTCGAGTCGGACGCGCGGTGTCTGACTATTCCGCGGCTCGGACTACTGTCGCTCGCACCTTCTACCCTTCTACCTCCGCGCGCGAGTAACGCTCAACCGACTGCGCTTTTTACCTCTCGATCCCTGCAACTTCCTCCCGGGAAATGCTCCGATTAACTTCTACGGGAAATTTAATCGACGCTGTAGACGGAATTTCCGGGTTTCTACGAGCTTCCACCGCAACGCGAAAATTTCCCTCGGTAGCGGCGCCCAGGGGCGGCGGCGACGGGAACGGAGGGATGAAAGAGTGCAGCATCGTCGAACGGAATCTGCAAAAGATTTAGCCATTCGGTACACATTCAATAAATTCGAATTGTATCCCCCGTGAAATTATGATGGACGCATCGCGAGAAGAGTTGGGTGTGTTCTACACGGTCGTAAAATCCGCCAACGTTTTAATAAATTCCCGGCATTACGTTAGGGGGGTGGAGGGCGAAGAGTTACGGGTGCGTTTATCGATTACTGAAACTTCGTCTGCACATTCACGGGGCTCGCCGAGACTAGACTCGCATATAAAATAGGTGATTTATCTTTAGCCCGCCTTTCTAACGAGTTACTCGATCTCTTCTCGCGCTACACGCGGCCAAACTTTCGGCCGACCCGCGATACACTTTATTTAACGATTATTCCCTGGCTCCACCCGGGTAATTCGATCGAATTATTCAAACCGCCAGTCGACCTTGGGGTCTTCTCAGACGCATGATAATTTAAGAAAGTACACCGCCCCTCGGAGCCGAAGTCAAGACAAATATTTCTCCTGGCGGAGGTCTGTTCGCTCGATAGACGGGCATTTTCGTAATAAAGCTGGAACAGAGGCTGGCAGATTCTCCAGCCCATTGTGGGCGACGTCTTAGCGGAATTCGTGTCCTTTTGAAACTGGCTCAAAGAAGCCGCGCGCTGGATGCTTTTCACGAACGAAGCGTATTAATTTTGTCGCTGGTCTTGGAGTCGCGAACAGAGTGTCGCAGTTCGAGAAAAGCGAACGAGATCACGGCCGGGATTATTATTCGCGAAAGAAAGGAATCTTCCCTCTCGTCGTTCTTTCATCGGGCGACTCGCAATTTTTGTCCTTACCTCCGACGACGGCGGCCTGCTACTCGGAACCGGGCGAATGTTTTCGACGCGGCCAAAAAACACCATTCACCGCTGCAGACAAAAGTGAAAGGGGCCCGGAATTTCGCCGAACTGCCATTGCCTCGTCCTCGTCAACTGGCGCAGATCTCATTTATCAAAAAAAGTCTTAAAATGAAACTTGTATTTTTGTGCATTCATCGCTGTATCCTGATAGCCGATGGACCAACGTATCTAATCTATATGACAGATATGTCATATTCATATTAATTGCAAAGAAAAATTGATCTGAAGTTAACCTCTCGTATTCTGACGGGAAACGGGTCAATATTCGTACCAGGTTGTCGATTTTTTTCTGAATTCCGCTAGATATTTTTATTTTTGTACCTCATCTATTTCGAATGTGCATAGTCTCAGCTTATTTGTAACATAAATACTTTTCGAAAACTCTTCGCCGTAATCCCACTATACAACTTCAAATGAAGCTACCTAGTATTTCAAGTTTTCATTAACTCTTTTAGGTTTATAAAAAAAGCTCCGCCTTCCTCCGGGCTCTAGTTGGGACTAATTGAAAGCAGATACCATCTACTAACAGCCCTCCAAAAATTGGCTGCGTTTATTCGCGACTTTGGCTGTTATTGATACATAATCACAGGAGCGCGCTGTGCATGCGATTTCGCAGAAACTCATCACATCGGCATTTCTCGCTACTTTTGCATAGTTTCTATTTTATATTACTTTTTGGTAGTTTTAGTTTGTATGAACAGTAATATTAATTGTTTTATTATGTAATTTTAGTAGTTTAATGTAATATGTTATTACACTATTGTGTTATTTTCTTTCTCTAATATGTTTTATAATGTTTGATGCTAATAATTCGTTTTTTATGTAATATTACATACTTATTAGAAACATAATTATCATATATGGTTTTTATGTACCGAATGTGTACGTGGTTTATTGTTATTTTATTTGTGATAGATGCTTTAATTTTATTAATGTTCCTGTCCATATAACCGTTGGCTATTAAGAAGTAAGGTAAATGTACCAGTGCCCGGCCATGTCCCAGTACCTGAACAACAATGCGAATTTTATTTATTTTTAAGCTTAATTTTTAATGTAATTAGAAACAAAAAATAGTACCATAATGCATAAGTATTTAGCAATATTAATTAAAATCATTATTATAGAAAATTGAAAATCGTTAGATAGAAATAATTATTTTGTAACACACTTCGTACGCATAGCAGATTTCGAGAAATTTCTATGGCTTCCGTTAAGAAACGCCACTCATTTACTAAGAAAATATTGACTGCATCTCTTATTTATATATTATAATAATACATTATTATAATAGTAAATAGATTTAAATTTAGTTTAAGATGGTTAAACTTGCAAGAAAATGAATATTTTTTTAAACAAGTCTAAATGTTCGACTACTGGGACGATATAATTCAGATATCGGGACATCAGGACATGCATTTTTAGGTTGTCCGCTTACTGGGACGATATAATTCAGGTATTGGGACATGCAGTTTTAGGTTGTCCGCTTACTGGGACATCTGCATGTTTTCGTATTTTCATTAATAAATACGTCTATTATAATACATAAACTTTTTTTTTCAGTTTCCAATAGTATAATATTGTGTTATCTTCAACATTTCAACAACATTTTTTTATTTCACGATGGTTTTCCAAATTAAATTAGGAGACAAACTTTGCCGCTGTTCCTTAAGCCCCTTCAGCGGCCGGGTATTCGTACATTTACCTGAATATAAAAAAAGTATTAAAAAATATTGAGAAACATCGAAGTTATGAGATTTTTTCCGCGAATCCTATGTTACGTGCCCCACTGCGCGCCGCCGTACTCGATTCATCCGCCGAAAAGCTATTCTCCGAACCTGCCACCCCCAGCTCTACCCTAGAAATACTCTTAAAACTCGGTCCACATCCTCGGCTAACTCTGTACCGCTTTGGTCTCGATTCGGTCCCAACTAGTTCCCTAGTTCAGTTCCGGATCAAGCTTCGTCAGATCGTCAACTTTTGCGGTATACCCATGTATCACGGACACAAGGGCAGAGTTGGTGCTCCCAATCTGTCGAAGGGTGTTGAGGGTAAAGGAGGAATCGGGGCGGTTCGAAGCACACTGGCGGCAAGACGGCTGACGGCTCCCTGGCTTTTTCTAATCGCATCGGAACGCCGCTCGGTCGCGCTTAATCCGCGATTAAACTCCGTTTCAGGCGCCATTAAGCCGGGACCAAAGGACACCGGAATCCAGCATTGGGATATCGGCGAGATAGACGCGCGATCGATTCCCCGTTTAAGCCAGGCCTTGACTCTTCGGCCGTTCACCGATCGTCCCTGGCGCGAGAGCTCTCGGTGCCCGACTGAACGCGGGCTTTACCACTGTCAGCCCGTCGCACGTTCCTCTCTGGCCACGGGTTGTAACCTAACATATCCCAGATTCCACGGATCTCGCGATACACGGGATATCTGATCGGCGCACCGAAACAGATCCCGGATTAGATGAAAACTGATCGACGCCCGACGCTGTCGCGTGGAATTTGTTATTTAGGACAGAGATACGCTACGGGGAAATTCGCTGAATATCTTTCGCCTCCAATTCTTCCGCGTCCGCGTACCGCGTAATTATCCACCGATCTCCTCCGCAATCCCGTCACTGTAATATTACGTGCGTGGAGCGGAGCTCGTCCGATCCAGGCCACTTGTCGAGCTTTCCAGTTTTGTCGCGCGAAACTGCGACAATCCCAGCCGAGCGAAATTAAAACGGCCCCAGTACTTTCAATAACCGATCATACCCGCGGCATCGAGCGCCATCGACGGAAAGGGTAAACTCGTTAATTCGATCGCACAGTTCTCCCCGGAAAAAAAGCGAGGCGGAGCGCACAACGCTCGGCAGATTTCACGATCCAGCGAGCTCGGTGTCACCAAGGGGCGTGATTCGAATGAAATATAGCCCGCGAGAGGTGTCGCTCGTGAACCTGGAGGACGCTCCTCGGCTTTAATTCGGTGGCGCAGTCTTGTCGCGGGCACGGCGAAAAATCGCGACTTTTACGAGCACCTCGCCAGTCGGAGACCGCCGAACGAAGGCGGCCGTCACAAGATTGCTGCTGGATGTAGCTGGATGAAACGCATTCATAGACGGTTTCGCGGGGCGCCGTCAATTCGCAGCTGCTCACGGCATCGCCGCGATGAAATTCTCGGGTGAAACACGAGCGAGCTTCATATTCGACTGGGTCGGCCAGCCACTCGCTCGTTTCCAGCTGGTTTACGAGCCTAGGGACCCGCATTAATTCGTTCCGTCGACGGTTTCCGGGCGATTCGTGACAAGCACTAGTGCCTAAGACGAATTCCCCGCGTTCGCTTGATTAGGCGTGACCCGCAACGGATCTCTACCACCCTCGTGGGCGAACAGGAACAAGCTTTGGCGAAGCAGAATTGTCTTCTTGCTCCGTCGTTCCGTTCTTTGCTTTTTTGTATCGAGGTCGAACGGAAGCTGTACACGGCTAGTGCAACGCGATCTATGTGTTACGCGTCACGATTATTAGTAGGTCTAGGCTAGTTTCCATCGGCGCAATAATCTCTGAAGGTTATAATCACGAACTCCGGGTAGATTGTAAAACGCAGGCAACAGTTCCGAAGGAAGGCAATCTTGTAATTTATGAGGTTGCCTGGCGGACATTGGGTTGTTGCCTGTACAGTAAATACTCGTTAGGAGCCCGTCGAACGGGGCTGGCGGCGGGCCCCTAACGCGACTGGACACTATTCCGCGCGGCCACTGGCGCGAGTGAGAAAACCCAATGAGCGAGCGAGAGGAAACGAAAGCCGACGGCAACTTCGTGTCGACTCGTTCGTTTCCTCTCGCTCGCTCGTTGGGTTTTCTCACTCTCGTCCGAAGGATTCCAAGAAATGGTGGGGATAGTCGCCGGGCTCCTAACGCGTGGTAGAAACGGGCTCCAAACGAGGATTTACTGTACCCTGTTCAGGGACTCCTACCGGTACGTAAAATACCGGTATTATACCGGTATTTTTCGGTTGTATCTTCGTCTGAGACTCAATACCGGTATTTCGCTATACCGAAACCGATATCATACCGAAAACAAAAGGTTACCGGTAACCGAAATAAATACCGGTATTTTTTCGGTATTCTTTTCAGTAACATGGTAGGTTTCGGTGTTCACCGAGAAGAATACCGAAAAAATACCGGTATTTATTTCGGTTACCGGTAATTCCGAAAACCGATTGTTTTCGGTATTTATCTTTTTCGGTACGATATCGGTTTCGATATTTATCTTTTTCGGTATGATATCGGTTTCGGTATAGCTGTATTGGCGAAATACCGGTATGAGCATTATACCGGTATTAAGTCCCTGACCCTGTTTAGATTTGGGACCGTGGCAGGATGTCGAGTGGTATGGGACTACAATGACCCTCTGTACGGTCGATTCCGGCGGTCCCGGAGTTCGTTGATGTTGGCCAGGCATCCTGTGTCGCCGTTTGGACGCATGGGTTGACATTTGGAGACAGTTTGTTTGGCTCGTTCATTATCGGCGAGCGCTTGATTTCCCGGAGTTTTCCCTCTCTGTGGGGCTAGGTGGGCCGTTCTTCTGACATTGCAACGACCAATGAGGATTCAATATCCGTATGGCCCACCACGGAATCTGCCTGAGAGGGAGGACTTCTGGCTCGTGCAGAAGAAAAGTCCGGCGGCCGGGCAGATACGTTAACGACGGAGATTCGTTAACATCTCAATTCAATAAAACCCAAGGTGTCCTCCGGAGTAAGGACGGTACATTGAATAACTGGGTCGACTCAAGTTCTGATAATTACTCACTGTAGTAGGCATACAGGGCATTTAGGCAACGGCCTAGTGTGTGACATTAGCACATAGGTGGCGTCCATTTAGATAGGAGTTCGGAGGACAGGAACCGTGGAGAGTCGGCGTAGCCGGTATGGCTAACGCTGCTGATCAGCACGCGGGCGGCCCGGGTTCGATTCCCGGCGCCCGTGGCTTTCCTTCTTCCGTCTCCCATAATTTCAGAAATGGGATTCTGACCCTTATGCCTCGTTCACATTAGTCAAGTTTACTGGCTTCAAGTGACTTGAACCAGTAAACTTGACTAATGTGAACCTGTCATTCACTTGACTTGAAATATCTTTTTAACTTTCTTTCAAGTTTTCTTTGCCTGCAAAGTTTCAAGGCAATTGGATTGGCGGTTATAACCTGACTGTAAGCTGTCAAAATTTGAAGTAGATTGCATAGTGAAGGTAGCGTTTGACGAACGAAACATGTGTTAGTTTCGCTTTGGCTGAAGGTGTGCGTGTAACGCGTATACCAGTCTTAGAGCATATACTATGGAGGTCTCATTGAAAGCTTGAAACTGTCCGCAACATGGTGAGAGAGAGAAAGACATGTGCGAGCGAGAGAAGTATATGTCCCATTCGACCGATATGCGCATGCGCCGATATCGTGCGAGAGAGAAACACATCGTGCGAACTGGTGCGAGAGAGTGAAGTATAGATTCTCTCGCTCGCAAGATGTGTTTCTCTCTCGCACGATATCGGCGCATGCGCATATCGGTCGAATGGGACATATACTTCTCTCGCTCGCACATGTCTTTCTCTCTCGCACCATGTTGCGGACAGTTTCGAGGCAGCCACTCTAAGGTAATGATACCTCCATGTATATATGCTCTAAGATTTCAAGGCAAGAAAAGTTGGAACACTCTATACTTCGCTTGAAACTTGAAAGGATATTTCAAGTGAAGTGAATAACAGGTTCACATTATCAAATTTAATGATTTCTAGCGACTTGAAGTTAGTAAACTTGACTAATGTTAACGAATATTTCGCGTAAAACTTGAAAGAAAGTTAAAAAGATATTTCAAGTCAAGTGAATGACAGGTTCACATTAGTCAAGTTTACTGTTTCCAGTCACTTGAAGCCAGTAAACTTGACTAATCTGAACGAGGCATTAGTTTAGGCGTGCCTCTCGGATTATGGCCGAGGGCGGCGCATATGTCAGGTATGGCCGAACTGTAGTAGGCATACAGGGCATTTAGGCAACGGCCTAGTGTGTGACATTAGCAGCACATAGGTGGCGTCCATTTAGATAGGAGTTCGGAGGAAAGGAACGGTGGAGAGTCGGCGTAGCCGGTGTGGCTAACGCTGCTGATCAGCACGCGGGCGGCCCGGGTTCGATTCCCGGTGCCGTGGATTTCCTTTTTCCGTCTCCTATTATCACTTATATTGTTATATTGTTCAACGTTACTGGATATTAAATTCCCTGTCACATTTATATGCAGTGTTCAATTATTCACCTTATCACGGTAACGCGTCATAGGGTTCCGCGTAGTTTTTAGTGTCGGAAGAACCGTAGCGGGAACTTACAACTCCCGTTGACCCGTCTTCAGCTCAGTCGGATCTCATTGAAAACGCGCGAGAAACACTATGATAATACAGTAACGGTGTTATAGCGGTGCTCCCCGCGCGTGCTACCCTGCCGGGGCAACGAATTTTTCCGTTTTACAATATAATCAGACTGTATACATAAACGCGCGGGATTTTCGTCGTATTTTTTCCAGCAATTATCGCGCTGCTTTACTCTTCCTGTCGTTCGCGCGAGCCACGCGTTATTCCGCGTCCAATATTATCGAAGCGATCGAAGCTGCTGGCTATTGCGAACCGCGGGCTCGGACGTGCGATCGTAATGACCGGGAAGTGAAGGAACTGGCAGCTTCATGATTCCCGTAACGATTACCGATAATTAATCGTCACTCTCGTTTGAATAATTTCGCTGGGCCACGCGCGCGCGCTCCGAGCTGGTGAAAACGAGAAGCAGCGGGGGAAAATCGGGTGGGACGAGTGTAGCGTGTTCGGTTCAAGTATCGCGGTATCGATGAGTTTCCGCGAGGGGTCGTAAAGAGGGATATCAGCGAGGTGTTAATATCGGCGCGGCGGTCCAATTGAAATTATAAACGGCTACTAAGAGAGGTTAATAACAGCGGTTATAATTCTCGCACTTCTCCCCTCTTATAGCGCAATTAAAGCTTGATAATGAATCGAATCAATAACACTCGAACTGAGCCATCGCGGCCGAGAATGGTAGAGGACGACCGCTCGGAAGCTGGTCTCTGCCCTCGACTCTTCACCCACCCCAAACTCCCGCGCCCGATGGAATTCATTATATCCGCCTCCCCTTCGCTTTTTTCCTCCCCAGAAATATTAATTCCTTTGGACGAAGGCGATCCGCCGCCTTGCAGCCCCGTACAGTCCGTCCGTTTCGTCCCATCGAGGAGATCCCGGCTCGACCGATTGCTGGGCATTTCAATTAGAAATTAAGCGTTCGGCAGGTTCCAGCGGGGCTTTGCCGGAGGTCGCGCTAGGCCCCTATCCATCCCGCGATCCCTTTCTTCCTAGCACGAGCAACGGCGAGGGGATGAATTTTTAAAAAGCTCCCGGGGAAACGAGGGAGTGATTTGAAAGTTTCGGGGACGGTGAGTAGAAAAGTTTCGGAAGGTTGGAGGCGATGGAAAAAGGGGGCCACGGAGAGAGAGAGAGAGAGAGAGAGAGAGAGAGAGAGAGAGAGAGAGAGAGAGAGGGGGGAGCACTGGAGAGAGCAGCAAGGCGTAGGCGCAGGCGAGAATATCCTGAACGACGATACTGAACTCGTTATCGGCAACACCACTGATTTGTCCCCACTTCATCATCCAAAGTCGATCGCGTTGCGGTTCCAGCTAAACTAGAAGTCGAGTGGCCGAAAGTTAATTAGCAGGAAGACTCGACGGAATTCACCAAGAGCCAAGGGAATGATTTCGACTAGAGCTCTTACTACCCGACCCGCCGGGTACCCGTGAGATACCCGACTACCCGGGTAAACAAAAATTACCCGGCTACCCGGGTAGACAAAAATTACCCGGGTATCCATGAGATACCCGAGTAAATTAGATGTGATGAGATAGTTGAGAATTTCAATTTGACAGCCGATCGTCTTTCGACTTTCGATCATTTTCGGCTAACATCAGTAATGAACGGAATAAACTTCAAGCAATTAAACATTTCATCATAATATTCATAATCTTAAGGTAGTACTACCGGTTTTGAAATACTGTTCAGAAAATTCTGAAACTTTGTACAGTAGTTTGTTTTGACCTTACACTGACTCGTGTAAATTTTTGGAAATCTACACCAACCCAGAAAAAAGTTATTAACAATTTTACGTTTCCACTATTAACACGTAGTCCAGCGTTGCCCCGATGGGCGGTCCGAGAGTACGAGCATCCATTGCGTTTTCCAAAGCTCGCCTGAAAGGAGGCGCTCGAAACCAATGAAGTGGCGGGCATGCAACGGATGGGGAAAACTGTAGTAGTGTGCGTGTAGGCTCGTACCCTGAAATCAGCATGTAACCGTTACATGCTGATTTCATTGCGGTTAAATTGATTTGATTTCTGGTTATAGGCTGATTTCAAGTCGGTTTTCCACGCGAGCTTTGGAAAACGCGATGGATGCTCGTACTCTCGGACCGCCCATCGGGGCAACGCTGACGTAGTCTTATGGAAAATGACGTTTTCAACAAAAATTCACATTAATAGCCAGTTCAGTTTTTGATGAAACTGAGAGAAATATAGGTTTAATATTCCATATACATAATGCATGTATCCAAATGTTGATTCACCAATTTTTATAGCTAATATAAGCAAATGAATAAAATTATCTGTGCTCACTCGGCCATTGTACGTTAGGTAAGTATCTTCGGCGCGGAGCGCTCGCGCCGTCTCTCGGATTTTTTTTTAAATATTGGGAGTATACGGGCGGCAACTGTTTAAGATTCAAACGTGAAATATGCGTTTTGTAATTTGTTGTTTAACGGGTTGTACGTGGTTACGGGTATAAAATAATGATCGTAATAATAAAAGCTGGATTTAAAGAAGTCAATACCAGTGTATTTCAACAAAAAATTTTGTCAAAAGACCTAAAATTATTACAAAGTTTTCATGTAAGTGAAGTTCGAGACGAAATCGATGAAAATAACAATCATCACATAATTTCAAACATTTAAAACTTCTGCTATTTTCACCCTCATTCCTTTCCCTACTATATTCAACCATGTCATACATTCGATTAATCATCCCACTTTTCAAAAAAGTGACCACGAGGCGGCGCTTTCCGCGGTACTTACCTAGCCCATACGCACGATTTGGAAACGTCGCAAAGAGGTTGGTAAGACCGCGCAGTTTGAAATGCGCTTAGTATGTACAAGCGATACTCGACGCTCTTTCTATCAGAATATTAAAAGAATTAGATGAATTAATACATAAATAATAAAATAGTATTATACAAAATAATAAAAATAACAATTATTCCAAAATATTAACTTTTATTGCAAGTAACATATATTTATAACATTGACGTCACAATTCTATATCCCTATGCAATGCTAACTTCAAGCTTCAAGCGAGCAGAAGAAAACTACACAATCAATCGTGCTACGTTGCCAAATCAAATCACCACGGAAGTCAAAGGACGATCTAACACGCACTTGACTCAAGGCGTATCGGTAGTACTACCTTAACGTGCACACACACATTCAATTGCTTGACGTTTATTCCGTTCATTACTGAGGTTAGCCGAAAATGATCGGAAGTCGAAAGACGATCGGCTGTCAAATCGATGATCATTTACCCGGGTATCGCACGGGTACCCGGGTAGTCGGGTATTCTACGGGTACCCGGGTAATTTTTGTCTACCCAGGGTCTCACCGGGTACCCGAGTACCCGGGTACCCGGATACCCGGGCCAAAAGAATAGCTCTAATTTCGACAGGCAGTACCGCCTAGCCGTACGGGGCTGCTTACCGCGGAAAACAATAGCCGCGGAACAGGAAAGTTTCTCAGCCGACCGGGCGAGTTTTTACGATAAATCACGCTTATGAGATTTAAATCGCGGAACGGGAACGTCCGCCGCCCTTATTCCACCCCCCCGTTCTCTCGTTACCCGCCTCGCTACTCGAGCGTCGGGCTCGCGTTTAATAATTAATCGGGAGCTATCGGGGCAGCGAGCGAAACTTCTTCGAGACGCTTCCTCCGTCGAAGTGGCACGAAATTCCTGGGCGAGAAGCGCGAAAACGACGGTACAATCGGAGGACAAAGGTGGACGGACGCAGGCGGAGAGAAGGCGGCAGAAAAAGACAACGGAGGGCGGAGTAAAGAAAAGAAAAATCGTCTTCCTTCCTGCGGGGTAAAATTCGAGAACGCGAAAGAGCGTGTCGGGCGTTGCTCGGGCGGCGTTTCCTGCCACCCAGTATCCGTGAGACCAAGTTCTCCGGGAGGTGTGTTGGTGAGCGGGCTTGTATATCCGAAGGGACTACTTGAAAACGTTGGGGAACCCAATGTATCATCGCGCTAACAATACCATGGGAGAGAGGAAGAGAGCCGGGGGCGGGAGAGAAACAGAGGGGAAGAATCGAAGAGCAGGCTTGAACGGGGAGCGGGTTGGAGTGGGCGGAGAGGCCGCGAGGGGGTTGAGGGGCAACCGGCGGGGGTGGAGGCGGCCGTGTTACGGGTTACGGTTTGGCCCCCCTCGCACACCAACCACTTTGTTCGGAAGGTTATTTATTACTTATTGAAGCGGTCTTGTAATTTCCTCGCGTGATATACTACTGGCGGAAAAATAATATCGGCCGCGTATGCATTATGTATCCGCGGACGTCGTTCCCTGGATTCGTACGGGCCGACGAACCGACGCAACGAACGGGGGCTCGACGCCGATCGTGGCCGATTTCGTATCGAGGCGCCCTCGGACACGGGCAAACGTCTCCTCGTTCGGTCGTTTCGAGGCGGAAGTCGCCGGACAGCATGCATGCCACGACTTCGGCTTGTATTTAATGCACTGAATAACGGCAACCCCCCGTTCAATTATTCAACGGGACGAGTTCGTCGTGGAATCAGGTGCGCCGCGACCTATCGCGTCCTCCCCGCCCCGCGGCGCACGGGATTCCCTCCGTTTCGATGGTGTTATCAATTTTCTTCGCCGACGTTTCGGGTAATTCCCTGGACTTTCCGATCGGGGGACCGTCTACCCGGAGCACGAGTAATGGTGCTCGCAGCGCGACGAAACGACAATTACGAACGGAATGACGCATCTGCAACCTAGGTCGGGATCGATAAATGACGAGAAAGGGAAGACAAAGTGGACAAGAGGACAAGCCGATGAATATTTCAGCTCCCCTGGACACTGGGATTGACTGCGCGAGTTCGCGTCGGCTCCGAACGCCGCAACGGATATACGGTTTACACGCGACCCGGCCGATGCGCCGATGCTTGATTGACAAATTATTCCTTGCCCCGATAGATAATGCATACGGTATATATGTGATCGATGTTCCCACTCAGAGGCTCGGAAATAGTTGCGAGTTTTCCCTGGAAAGAGTCGTTGCAGAAATGTTGGGTATTCCGCTGCGACGGCGGCCGCTTTGTTGACCCCGGAGGTGTCCTTTGATCCCATCGCGGAGGCAAACTTCCCGGCAGCCATTTCTGCCACCTCTATTCAAACTAGAGCTCTTACTTTTTGACCCGTCGGGTACCCGTCTACCCGAAACAACTTCAAGCCATTGAATGTGGTATTGTTCGATCATTTTTGGCTAATATCAGACTATACCACAGACAATCACAGACAATACTACATTCAATTGCTTGAAGTTATCCCGGGTAATGTCCGGGTACCCGGGTACCCGGGTACCCGACGGGTCAAAAAGTAAGAGCTCTAATTCAAACGCTTTGCGATGCACGCGAAACTTGCCCCCGTTCGCGCGGTAATCGCGCTGTGAAATTTCATATGTACCGCTTCGTTGTTTAGTCGTTCTCCGCCGCGGGTAAACACCGAAATCCTGCTGGCGATTGTCTCCGATCCGCAACTCGCCGCTATTCTCGCGCACTTCGGCATCGCAATCCGAGGTCCTTCCACAGGCAACCTAATTTTTGCCGCGTCCAACGATTAATCTTGGCAATCAACGCGCGCATCGCCGGCCGTTTTTCTCTTGGCGAATGGGTGCTCGTTAACCAAATTGGAGGATCGACCGGTCGGCCAGCTGGGCTCCGCGTGTTATGCTTCCACTGCGATTAGTCGACTTTCGCATTAAAACCAAAATTACAACCACCCACGGCGTGGATAAAAAAAACCAACCAACGTACGCCCATGCAGCACACTTGGTTGCTGAAACGTTGCAGAAACCTTGCTGAAAAGTTGCAGTTACGTTTCGGTGTAATGTTGCACAGGGGCGGGCATAGGAAGATTTCTGCAACATTTCAGCAATGTTGCGGTGCAATATTACCCTGCAACGTTTCTGAGATTTTACTGCAACGTTTCGGAGATTTTACAGCAACTTTTCTGCAACGTTTCGGAGATTTTACAGCAACTTTTCTGCAACGTTTCTGAGATTTTGCAGCAACTTTTCTGCAATGTTTCGGAGATTTTACAGCAACTTTTCTGCAACGTTTCTGAGATTTTGCAGCAACTTTTCTGCAATGTTTCGGAGATTTTACAGCAACTTTTCTGCAACGTTTCGGAGATTTTACAGCAACTTTTCTGCAACGTTTCGGAGATTTTACAGCAACTTTTCTGCAACGTTTCTGAGATTTTACAGCAACTTTTCTGCAACGTTTCTAAGATTTTACAACAAAGGTCCCGCAACGTTTCTGAGATTTTACAACAAAGGTCCCGCAGTAAGCAAGGCTCAAAAACTGTTATAATATCGATTTAGTATAATATCGTAGTATAACCACTACACAGTGTATATTAGGTTACGCTTTGTGCACCCGTAACGTATCAGCGACATTCCTCCAACGAACCGCATTGAATACGGTCTTACATATTTTTACTCGACAATACGGAACTTTTTTATTATCTATAATCAATTAAATGGCAATAGTAGGCACAGTGGCAGTAATTGGCACATGTAACACTTTTTTACAAATATCTTTTGTTGCTGTATGTAGTTAATGAATTGGTTTAAACCCTATAGTGTTAACTAAGTAATTGTATTAATTACTTATATCACATATGTCGACAAACAGAATACAGTGTTACATTTCACAGGCAACCTCCGAGGGAATATATGTAAACAGGGACAATATGTGATATAAGTAATTAATACAATTATTTAATTAGCACTATATGGTTTAAGCAAACTGTTAAACTGTATACAGCAATAAATGATATTTGCAAAGAAGTCTGAGCTGTGAAATGGAAATCCACAAACACTAAAGACTATAAAATAAAATAAATGATGTTAAACGATTGTATTAAAAATGCGCTAAAACTAGAAAAACACATTATATTCTTGTACTACGCAGGATATTTCATAACAGAATATGCAACAACTTAATACAACATCAAGCGTCGGAATTAATTTGTTCTGGAATATCCGACTCCACGATTAGGGAGATGTAATTGAGTTTGTCAAAACGAATCTTCGTTTTTGAATAATTTGAGTTTAAAGTGTTGCACGGTAGGAGTATACGTTCGAATATGTAAGCAATCTTCTCAATCAACAGTTCTAGCTGCAGCGGTATAGTGTTCGTCTACGGTTCTACAGGTCGCGGGTTCGAATCTCTCTGGGGTAAAATATTTTTCTATTTATTAAAGATACACGGACGTTGTACTACTACGATTCTGTTGCACACATTCATGTCGTCGGCCCCCCTCGCAGCACGTCCGATATATATAAATATAAAATACCGTTATTTTTTACCGTAAAATCTCCGAAACGTTGCAGAAAAGTTGCTGTAAAATCTCAGAAACGTTGCAGAAAAGTTGCTGTAAAATCTCAGAAACGTTGCAGAAAAGTTGCTGTAAAATCTCAGAAACGTTGCAGAAAAGTTGCTGTAAAATCTCAGAAACGTTGCAGAAAAGTTGCAGAAAAGTTGCTGTAAAATCTCAGAAAAGTTGCAGAAATATTTCATGCAATGTCGCACACGGGCGGACATAGGAACGTTTCTGCAACATCTCAGAAATATTACCTGCAAGGTAACTGCAACGAAACTGCAACGTTTCTGCAACTTTTCAGCAACGTAATTTGCTGTAGGGGTTACTGGAGAGCCATCAACTCCGAGTATTAACAGTGCTACGAAATAGAAATAAAAAGTCTTGCTCGCTCGCTAGAAAACCTAGCCTACGTTTCCGGGACTATTTTTCGAATCCCGTACACTATTGTCGCAGTGTACACGGGAATAGAAACGCACGGGGTATCGCGCATGAGCGTGCCGTTGCTTGCACGAGCCCAGATACGTTTCGGCAGAATTGGCCCGGATATAATCCGGCGGTGGCCCTGCAGCTCTTCTCGAACCTGCCACCAGTCCCGTCCGCCCCCGCACCTTCCGTTTCTCTGGCCCTTCCGGCAGAATGGGCCAAGCCAGCGTACCATCGGTGGCCGTTGTAGCAACGCAGACTGCCACCGTGGCTGGCTGGCGTGCGGTAAGTGGTACGGGCGCGAAACGGGTCAGCCGTAAGCGGCTGAAATCGCTGCTCGCGCCCCGACCGGCTGGCTGTGCCCCTTCGCCGAGCCTCGCTACTGCCCGCGAGAAGCTTGTTCGACGACGCCGGAAGTCGTGCCTGAGCCGCCGCGTCGGTCGCGCGGACACATCCCCGGCCGTGGTTTTCAAACGCCCGGGAGGGACAATGCAGCTTTAATTCCGCCTTGGAACTTTCACTACACGCGTCAACAAATGGGATTAAGGCGTAGCGAAGCGTTCCGCTGTACGTGTCAGCCGTGCCGAACTTTTCAGCGATAGCAGCGCGGCCTGGAAGAGCCGCGGATTTAATTTCGCCCCGACTCCTCGCGAGGTGTCTTTTCTTCCAGCGACGCGACTATACGCCCCGGGAAGCTGTGCTTTACCGGCTCGCGTAACGACGGCCATCGAGGTTTCCAAGTTCCCACGGTCGGCGAGGAAGTCGGGGCGAAGTGGAGGGTTGCACGCCGGTTCCGGGGAATAATGCCGCTCGGCCCCGAGACGACGCCGATGTTTGCCGCGAGAAGGCGTTTCATAACGCGTGCCAAAGCGAAATAAAAAGGATAACCGAGCGATGTAACGAGGAACGTCGAGTTGAAATATAATAAAGGGCGAGGAGAAGGGGAAGCGAAGAATAATTGAAGAGGCCAGCGCAGGCTGGGCGCGAAAGCGCGCGTTATTAAAGCCAGTCAGTCCTCCGCGCCGCGCGGTGGAACATAATTAAAAATCTAATTTCATTGCAGCAGCAGCAGCAGCGAACGCGAGCGGACCGGCACTGAAATTATGCCCTCGTAATCGTCTCATGCACGAATATCTAAATAATTACAGCTTAGCTCGCGTACCGCTCGTGTCGGATTGCCTTTGTTGCATCGTTTGCCGCAAACAGCTCCGACCTCTCGACAGATTAATTTAGAGACCCGACCCGACGCGCTGTAAGCGCCCACTTCGGCATTGGTCGCGATCAATTATCCAACCAATTCCTCTATAAACCGAATTACAATGAAACGCATGGTTCCCCTCTCGAGGCTTCTAAATTTTCGCGAAACCTCTCGCTTTACGCTCCACGCGCGCCTCCAACTTACGACGAGAGAGAGAGAGAGAGAGAGAGAGAGAGCGGGCGAGGGAGGCACGAGGGCCGGTGGCAAATGGACGGGTTTACGAGTGCGTATTTTTTTTTTTTTCCACCGAATGTTTCACAAATACGGTTGCCAGCGGAAGCGAGCGGTCGCGCGGAGTGTGCGCGGAGTCTTGCGGCGCGCGGAGGGACGAGGTCGCCATATTCAAAACCAGCAATAGCTCAGAGCCAGCCACCGCTTATTTTATGGGTAATGCGTTTCGCCCGTCGCGGTTTTATTTTATTTCATGATTTGCCGCGGCAGCGTATGACTGCTCGGCTCCGTGGGGCCGCGTTTACATCCGTCGCAGGGAGCAATGCCACGCGTAACGTCGAACCCTCCCGACCCTTGCCCCCTTTCGCATCGCCGATTCTTTTTGCCGCCCCACAGTGTCGCGGCCCGTGTTCAAAAAGCAAAAAATTGTGTTTGGAAATTTTGTATTTCATTTTATGGATTTGATAGTAAACAGTCCTCCGACATAGGAACAACATAACTTAGTAACATAAATAACGGATTTAAGGTTAGTAATTACATTCAAAGTCGAATAACCAAACGCAACCTGCCACAGACTACACATAGGACATATTTACCCACTGCATTTTTGTTGTATTTATAAGTTCTTCTCTTTCTTTTCTGTTTGAAAATAAGCAAAATATGTCCTTTTTTCGTTCTATTAATTAAAAATTCTCGCCTTCAAAGATATGGATACGTACCAGTGGCTCAAATTATTACTTTTTTTTGGTCTCATCTTCTAAATTGTGGAGAGAATTAAAAAAAAAACGAAACATTTCGGTTCTTTCATTTTTTTACTACAATTAGTTCCTTTCATGTCCTTTAATTTGGTGTAAATTTTGTCTGCTCCCGACTGCTCCCACATAAGAAAAAATACACATAATAAAACAAAAAACTAGACAAATCTGTGCTAGAATATTTAGTTTTAACAGACACTGAGCTTCCAATTCCTTCAGATTCAACTGATAGTGATGAAGATGTATAATAAGAATGAATAATTTAAAATTTATAACTATTTAAAAAATTTATTTATTATTAATTTATTTAAAAAATTAATTATATTTTTTTTATAATTGTTTCATTGTTTATTATAATTGTTTGTTATTAATTTGTGTTTAAATGTATTTAAAAATATATATATATATATATTATTTGTTTTACTTTTATTATGGACAAAAATACAGTAAATCCTCGTTTGGAGCCCGTTTCTACCACGCGTTAGGAGCCCGGCGACTATCCCCACCATTTCTTGGAATCCTTCGGACGAGAGTGAGAAAACCCAATGAGCGAGCGAGAGGAAACGAACGAGTCGACACGAAGTTGCCGTCGGCTTTCGTTTCCTCTCGCTCGCTCATTGGGTTTTCTCACTCGCGCCAGTGGCCGCGCGGAATAGTGTCCAGTCGCGTTAGGAGCCCGCCGCCAGCCCCGTTCGACGGGCTCTTAACGAGGATTTACTGTATATATTAATGAATTATTTTATGTTAAAAATTATTTTTTTTTGTGAATAAATATGATTAACATATCTATTACACGTAAATAACAGTGTCTTAATGGAAAATTGATTTTTGATTTTTTCCCCTATATACTCGTTACACTGTGCGCCCGTCCGACCGGCCCAACCGACTAATGACAGCTCCCCTCGCTTCGCGAAATACACTCGGAAGCTGTCTGGCCCGGCCATGCGCGCGAAATCGGACGCGGCCCGGACCGGCGCCGTACGTCCGTGGTATCTTCGCAAACACTCGGTATTTGTCTGGGAAATAATAGGCCCGGGGCGACCTGTTTATCGTCCATAGAAAGGTAAGACAAGCGTGCTCGAGCGGAATCTCGAGCATCGAAATTTCATTTCAGCCGGAGGAAATTCCCCGGCAGTGATCGCTTCCGACTACCGTGTACACGGCCTGTCGTGCCGAGCGTCGAAATTACCGGAACATTTAGCTTCCGAAGAAGTTTCTGTCTCCGGGTGTACTTTGCGCCGTGCGCCGTGTACCCGTGTACCGTGTACCCTGTACATACAGGGCCGGGACAAGCGCGCCGTGTATCGTTCCTCCTGTTTAAACGGGGTAAATAGGAATGGCAATAATACCCGGTGCCTTGCGAACTATCGACCTATCGGGGCCCCTCTCGAGACCGATATTATGTGTTACCAAGAAATGAAAAACGAAACGAGTCCCGACGGCCACGCTTCCCGAGGATGCCGAGAGGGAGCAAGCGAAAAGGAGAGAGCAGAGCGAACTACTAGAATACGTGTCCTGCTCGTAGCGAGCGAGCGTCCTAGGATGCCGCCGATCTCGGTACACTCGTTCCTGTTTCCTTGTAATTTGTCGTCTCGAAGTATGCTCGGCGCTATTGGAACTGCGATCCCCCGCTCCGGCTAGGAGCAGCCACTTGGAGGAAATGGAAAGAGACGAGACGAAACGAGGCAACGGAGCTCGTACTTTGGCGAACAACGGCCAAGGACTTGCGCAACAGATATTAACAGATATTGTCGTGTAACGAGTTCCGCTCGCGACAGGGGAAAAAGAGAGAGACGGAGGAAACAACTTCCGTTTCTGCCTTCTCCCGGGGCGAGGTCTCCTCCGAGTAGGGCGTCCGATTTTCAAATGCGTAGCCGGCGATTAACGCGTTTGAGCGGGGAAAGTTCGCAACAGAATCCCTCGCAGCGCCGGTGGGAAAAGAGTATCGCGACTCGACGGGCAAAGCGATTCGGGATCGTGCCGCCTTCTCATTACCGTAATGCGCCGGTCAAAGGTCGATAGAGACCTTTAAAGATCGAAAGCGGCGCGGCGCCAAAAGGCGGAATTTGAAGAGCGGAGGTTACGCGAGGTCGGAAATCGATTGTCCCCCGCCGATATTAATCTCGTCGTTCGTCTCTATGCAGCCGTAGCCGGCAGACTGGATGGCCGCTTTGACCGTCGGTCCTAATTGAAAGATGAAACAGATGGAGTGCCGTGGCTGGAACTATGAGAAAATAGTTATTCAAGGCCGAAGGGCCGCGCTCGCCACCTCCGAGCTGCCATTTGTCAAATCCCGATGAACTCTGCCGCGTCACGATGCTTCGGAGCACCCTCGGCCATGAATTAAGCGACGACGCTTGCGAATTCGCGCGACGGAGCATTGTCCCGAGTTTCCAGCTTGCGGCTGTAGTTATCGAACTCTGGGACGCGCTTCAATCATGCGGAGCACGCCTCGACGCCACAGATCCTTAAAGACAATTCGCTTCCCCTTAATTGTTCCGCCAACTTTCCCCAAACAAAAAAATATAATAAATCGCCCGGAGGCCGGCCTACTACATCGCGAATTAGTACGGGACAAAACGAAGCGGTGGTGCCTAAGTAAGTAGTAATGATCGAAGCGCGCGGTTTAGGTACCCTCGAATTTAGCCAGCCGACGCACAGTGGTCCCGAGCTGGAAAAAACCCTAAATTATGAAAGCCGGATTTTTAGGTATCGATTATTATTTTCTGGCAGCCAATGAACCAATGTATCTTACTATGAAAAGGGATATATGATTTTTCTCTTTAATACGGAAGTAAAATGCATCTGAAGTAGACCTTTCGTATTCTAGCGGGATTCTGACAGATTTCTAACCAAAGTTTCGACATCTTCCTTTCACTTTTGGGGACATTTATAATCAAATGTATTATGTATTATAAACGGGTATAGTCTCAACTATGTATGACGAAAATACTTTTCAAAAATACAGAACCAAAATCATGTTTTTGAGCCTTAACCCTTTGACTACTGTTGACGCCTATTGGCGTCCGACACATGTTGGCTTCCCGGTACTGTTGGCGCCTATTGGCGTCCGACACATGTTGACTTCCCGGTACTGTTGACGCCTATTGGCGTCCGACACATGTTGACTTCCCGGTACTGTTGACGCCTATTGGCGTCCAAATCAAATTTCGCTTGTTTCGCCAGTTTTAAAATTTTATAATTGGTCTTATGGTAATGTAGATTACCTATTTCGATTAACTTATTTTGATTCACAGCCATGAGAGGCGCCTATAGGAGCTAGCGAAATTTTATCGATCATAATTGTAATAAATCTCATTTGAAACAGACTTAAGTTAATGTTAATTCAACAATTACATATTCCGTTAGTCATATATTAATTAAATAACAGCTTTTGATTATTAAAAAAGAGAAGCAAAATTTAAAAAGACATTTTCGATTAGTTAAATATTACTATCAAGTTAAGTAAATCTGTTTATTTTCAGTTGTTTTCTTCCTTAACCCTTAAACAATATATACCGTCAAAAAGAAGCAGGTTTGGGATTAAATCCTTTGTCTTATGTGATTGCCAGACAGGCTTTGTTCAAGATTTGATTGTATATTGCAGGGCCAACATGATAATATCTGAAGATGTACCGTCAACATCGATAGGAAAGTCTTACTTAGATGAAATTAATGGATATAAATTAAGAGGTAGAGATACTAACAATGAGCCTTTTCGTTTGACGCAAAAGCATTTTCCGTCTCCATATGAAAGCAATACAGCAATTCGGAAAAGTGCAAGGCGTAGATGCGTAGTGTGTGCAAAAAATGATAAAAGAAAGGATACACATTACGAATGTAAAAAATGTAATGTAGGATTATGTATTCATCCGTGTTTTGAAATATATCATACGTTATTATATTATTAAATTTTATTATTAAACATTGTTATTTAAAAAAATAAAATATTGTTATCTAAAAAAAGCTTAAAATTAATGTTCACTTCAAGTAATATTCGTTTAATGTAATAAATTTCAGCATTTTGAATATTTTAATATACTTCCTCAGAAATGCATGTCTAACGAAAAATTTCGCCGTACCCAGTGGACGTCGCGAGTGAATTCGTACCGTACCGTACGGCCAGTGCGTGCCAAAGTCTCCCGTAGTCAAAGGGTTAAAGTAAGGTACGTATAATTTCAGGTTGTAACTGCTTTCTGTAGGCCTACAAAAAAAGCTACGCGTTCCTACGTTCTCTTGATGATATATTTTGAAAGTAGATACCATCGCACAAATGTCCTGCAAAAATCAGCTGCTACTTCTTGCAACTTTAGCTGATATTAATGTTTAAAGTGTGAAAACGCATGAAATTTTGGGGGTACAGCAGGACTCCCGAATAGGTTCCCGGTTCTTCGCTGCGCGTTTCGAATGATTTTCGTGCCTATACAAAATTGTTACTCTCATAGGAATAGATTCCAACAAAACGATTTATCACCATGCCAAATGTGTGTATTGCAAATCATATGAAATTCATAAAAGGGAATTTGAAACCACGCAATACAAAGACCAAGTCACTTCCACTTAGCGAAGAAGCACAAACATTAATAAAATAGTTCCGTATGTATAGGTTTTGTAAATATTTGTAAATAAACATGACTGTTATATATATAGATTAATGTATAAATAATTTACGTATGTTTAAATATTAGTTTATAACGCCTAATTATATTATATATTGAATAAAATTTGATAAAATTACACATTCCATGTGTAAAAAGTCATATTAAATTATTTCTTTAATATTATATTAAGTTTGATGTTTAAGAAGTAATACGAAACAAAAATAATTAAAAAATATTGAGAAATGCTGAAGTTATGAGTTTTTTCCACTTTCTCCTCTATGCGTCGGACCACTGTGCGACGTTTCGTTCCAGCCGCGCTGGATCCTCTTCCACGGATGCGTCGTCCTACGCGTCGGATATATCATGAACGGATTTACCAAACTGGCAAGAATGAAACGAATGAGAGACAGAGACGGACGGGAGAAAGAGAAGTCGCTGGGCCATAGAGCACGCAGGGGAGGGAAAAAAATTGCATGCGCGAGCTGAAAGTTACGATTTTTCCACGGCCTAGCTCGCCTCGCATAACGCCGGTCGGAGGTATAAATTTATGTGGCAACTTTCGCCAGTAACCAAATGCACACAGATCCGGATATTATATATAGCTGGGGGAAGTCAGTGAGGGGGGTAGTTTATCCTTTGCTAGACATCGCCCAGACATTATGGCCCCTAGAATGTACCGCGCTCGTCCTTTGGAGAATCGACTCGGTGCAACCTGAAATCCTCCATGCCGGTCCGCGTAAAATTATTTACGAGCGATCGAATCGGAAGCTCTTTGGGCGAGGAGCAAGCCGAGGGGAACGGAACGCGTGATTCAGGTGTTAAATGACCAAGGCAACGACGATCCGCGACTGGCTCCATCGATTTTACGAATAAGTCGGCCAGTCAAGCAGCGTTTTCCATTTGCTACAATGTGCTGTTAAGGTGCGAATCCACGATCAGATTTCACATGAGACATTTCTGCCAGGAGACAAAAATCTCAGCAGCAAATAAATTGAAATAATGGAAGTAGTCGCGAGAGATGAGATTTTTAAAAATATATGACAAAATAATTAAAAAGTAATAGAATAATGAAATAATTGTCTCATAAGATTAAAATCTCATGTGAGACAGATATTTATGCCTCACCCCACACAGCACCATAACATTGCAGCAACGTCTCTGCAATGATGCGGTGCAAGACGGCAATGTTGCAACATAACATTGCAGAGACGTTGCAGGTTCAGTCCTATGTCCGCCTTCGCAATATTGCAGGTGTGTATTTTTGCAAAGTTGCGGCAACATTACGAATATGTAGTCCTGCAACGTTCCGGCAATGATTCTGCAACGAAACGGCAAAATTGTGGCAATGATCCTGCAACTCTTCGGCAATATAGCGGTGCGTATCCAATTAAATAAAACACGCCGTAGAATCCACTCGACGTCATGTACATATTTCGAAAAATTTTGACAAAGTCATAGTTGCTTCAGAATATTGTTGTAATGTTTCCACAAGTTTTCATTACAATATTGCACGACGATGTGCGCGCAATATTGCAGAAATATTGTAGGATCGTTGCCAATGGAACATTGCACGGCAATGATCGTACAATATTGCAGCAATATTGTACCATCGTTGCCAACGGAACATTGCACGGCAACGAAATTGCAATATTGTAGGATCATTGCCACTCCAATAATGCACGACAATATTGCAGGAACGTTCCTACAATATTGCAATGCAACCTGCAACAACGTAATATTGCAGCAACGTCCCTGCAATACTGCTGCAACGATGTGTGCTGTATGGGACCATGGATTTGCACTTTTAAAAAAATGCACCAAAAACTAAAAACTAATTCTTTTCTTGTACTACAATTTCGATGGTGATATACTACGAACGCCAGCAAAGTTTTAGTTTTACTATTCGCACATACCTGACGGATGATTTCTCGATAAATTGTGTATTTTCCGTAATCGCGATGCGACTGGCGCACAGTGTTACGCGTAGGTATATGGGCGTTCGGGACAAAACTCATAACTTCTGAACTAATCAGTTTTCGTCCTAAGTACCCTAATACTTTTTTAAAGAGAATGTAAAAATGCATCGATTGGTGTATAAAAAAATATATAGTTCCATTTAAAAAATTAAGGCGATCTTGATTTTTCAGTGAATAAAAAGTTTTTTTATTGATATTTACTTTTGCAATTTGTTGTCAACTGAATACTGACTAACTTTTGCTGGAAACATTTTTTTATCAAATTATTTTTATCACGTGTATCGCGTTTGGACTGCTATTTTGAAACTGAAGACAGCATCCAAGATGGAAAAGTCATGGTAGATATCGTATGAACAATTGGAAAAAGCATATCGGATGTGTAGATTAACATAAGTGTTAATTGTTAAAAAAAAGTACATTATTGTTCTCTTAAAATATAAAAAGAATGCATATTTTTTATTATACTAATTCTGCATCAGATTCGGAACAGGTATCTGTATTTGTGTCGGATGAATCATTTGTTTGGACTGTGTTTTTTTTTAATTTTGTTGCGTTTCTGTCTGTACTTTGACACTGCTGGATCGGAGTTTATAATAAAAAAATTCAACATTATGCACGAGGAGCCCCAGCGATTACGCTAAGGGCCGGAGCGGTGAACGTCTTAATAATGATTTTGGCTATTTTTTCTGTTTCGTGCAAATTCGTGCAGTTGAAATTGACGTTAATATAAAGTTTAATATCCCTAAATTTAATATACAAAAAATCAGGGAGGTATTTTTTGGTGTTTTTTATTTAAAGTCCCATCGAAGTTGATAAACATTTAACATAAAGAATTAGTACAAATTGTTAGTATTGTAAAAAACTGACTCGGCAGTTTTGAAGGTATGACAGTATTAAACACAACTTATAAAAAGCAAATGAAAAGCATAAACATTCTGCCAATGGCACGTGTTTGAAAAAATTCTAGTATCACTTTTGACAACAAATTAGTAAATTCAGCAGAAGTTATATGTAACATTGAAACCTACGTTCCTTTATTAACATTATAAGATACAAGAATTTGTGGATCAAACACTTTCGGATTCTTGACTTTTGTCCATTACGCGTAACACTGTGTGGCGTCCCGAACGCAGCGGCTCCTTGTCGTTTTCGTAAAGAACGCGAGTGGCTGATTTCAAGTCGTTTGAATTCGTGGTTATGGGTTATGTTTATTAATGAGTGGGTAAAATTTTTCACCCCCGCGTGGTTAATTTTTTTTTAAAATATTGTATCGTTATCCAAACTACGCACGCCTGCAAAGTTACAAGATAATTGGATAGTTGGAAGTGGGTTAAATTTGGGTTGCCAGATTTTAACCATACATACATACATCAAATATACAGCCATACGAACAGAGGATCGAAGTTGAATAAAATCGTTTAATAAATACCAGCCTGTACTGCACCGTATCGACATCTGAAAATACGCGAAGGAAAACCTGCGAACCGCAAACGCTGTTCTAATTGCGAGCACGAGCAACGTGGCTGTTACCTCATATGCAAAATTATCGACGACGTCTGCGATAACGAAGAGCTGGTCGAAACGCGGTGGCCAGTGTCGAATTTACATTGTGTATCCGCCCGCCAATGCCGCGCCAGAGGCTATTATTTCCAAGCAGCCTCGCAAGACGCTCACCTCCACTTTAATTAAGCAGAACTCGGAAGCGGCAGTCGAACGTCACTCGACAGAGCCGATTGTTACTATCGTCGCTAACGAGTAATTTGTTTACTCGGGACGATATAATTTAGAGCGTTCTGCGGGATCGGATAATCCGGTACACTTCGGGGTAGCGCGGCGAGGGAGGGCGGGAGCGAGACGGGGGTAGGTGGCGCAGTGACGTGAACGGACCGCAATCGCTTTACATATTCATGATGTAGCTTCGTGGACGTGCACCGCGAAATCATAGAATTCGCCCGCCCCGCCATCCATTCGGGATCGTTCCGCGATCGTTCTGGGGGTATCCGTGCCGTTCGATTCTTTTTCGCCCCGTCTTCTTGCATAAATCCATTGGAGTCGTTAACCGCGAGTGGATCCGCCGGCTTCGGGGCCCCGAACAACCAATAATTAGCCCCGATTCCCTGGGATTTATCCGCGGCGAGTGGACCGCGCCGCGCCGTGCCGCCTCTCGCGACACAAAGTATCGCAATCTCTTGGAATATTTCGTTAAGTAAATTGAGAGGGCGGGAGCAGGTAGGCGGGTGTTACCGTGTAAGATCGTCCCCGTTCTTTCCCTTTCACGCTGATTAATCCGGCCGTATTAATACGGTTTTAACGAGCCAGAGGGACGGGCGGTCGACGAGGGTATCGAACGCTCGACACGGTAATTCGGCGAGCAGCTGAAAAGACGAGAAGCAGGGGCGGCTGGTGTCGCGGAGAGCACGGGAACGAGACCTACGCGCAACCGATCGGGCGACCGTCTGGATCCCAGGATCCCAGCCACCGAGATATCGATTCGGCGCTCTTAAAGCGTAAAACGGGTCGTCGACTTTCATCCTTTTCCGTTCGACACTCGGGAATTAGGGTCGACGAATCCTTTCCGAGCAAGGAACTCGGGAGAAGGGCCTGAAAGCCCGGAGAGGACTCTGGGGGCTCTTTTTTACGATAAATTTCACCGAGCACCGGGTCAATCGTTCCGTCGACCCCCTTATACCGCGCTCGCCCCTCCGTAGAGTCGCTCTTGTACTTAGCCGAGTACCAATTTCGTTTCCAGCTAATAGACGTTCCAAAGGCGCATCCTAGCCGGCGTATTTATTAATAGGCGATTCCGACCGACCGTCTACGTTACTCTCCTCCCCGTACCGCAGAATGTCATCCTAAAGCCCTCCACAGGGCCACCTTTACCCATGGGCTATACGGGCTATAGCCCGGGGGCGCCCGTGATCCAAGGGCGCTTAAGAATCAAACATGTTGAAATGCTTATTTCTCTTTAATTTTGGAGACAAAAATTTTTATCTGGAGAAAACGCATCATGATCTGTCTTTCCCTCGATACATCGTACCGCGGCAGTGCCAAACTAAACCCACGGCTTATCGCCGCGCTGCACAGTGGGCCGGATTCACTTATGTTGCGCCATTTGGGTCTTTTTTTTAACACATCGGAATGCCATTGATACCAAAAAATAGGAACAAAATATTCCTTTCTAATGATGTATAATATAATATTTTTGACACTTATTTATTTATTTATTTTTCGTTTTTTGTAATCAAAATTTTGAAAAAAAAATTTGAAAACTATTCATTTGGTACTTTATTTAATGCCCTTTTCAGTGATTATAGGGGATGTTGGGGAAACTTTTCGTTTTCAAGTTATAAGGAAAAGTCGAAAAATAAAGGAATGCGGTCAAATATCGTTTTGTTTAAATTGAAGGCGAATCCTTTGCGCTAAACATCATCTTCTATTAGTAATTAATGTAAACAATTTATTAAAAAATAATTCTGAAAACAGTCAGTAAAATTGCGACATTTCTTAAAATTGACAAGGAATATCTTTCAAGTCCCAACGAGTCCCGTATTTTTACAAGGGGGAATCTTTTCAGTGCACCTTCCTCTATACAATCACGCAAGAATCACTTCCACCTTCGTCGGTTTGAACTCATCAGCGTCGCGTCCTTTTCTTCACGTTCATGCGTTGCATCCTTCTTCGAAGGAATTGTTTAGATTATCGGCACTTGAAGTGTTTATGCTATGATGTAGATAAGCCTTCGACTTGATCCTGTATTTTCCATTTCCAATCAGTTGAAACTGAACCAGCAGAGACTGCACAGTGACGTTTTCAAACCATTTCCAACAGATTTGAAAGTTGCATTCTAATTTTTATAAGTTCTTATCACTTTAAATTTTATTTTGTTCAGTTTGTGTTTAATATATTATATATGTGTATATCTTAGTGTGTTTAGTGTATATTAATGCGTTAGTGTATAGTATATACATCTTTCGTTTAGTTAAGTTGAAGATATAGTTAAATTCTATTTTCTTTTAAATCTATACCACATTTCATCTCATTTGTATTTGGTAAGTAATTTGTTACATGATCTATTTCTAAAGCATCTTCTATTTCTCACGTGCAACGTTTCCATTATTCAGACTCTTAATTATTTGAAAAGTATGGAAGCATTTCGTAAGCATAAGGACTTATACTTGCTACTAAGTAATGCGTCACAAGATATGAGAAATTACTTACTTTTGTATAAAAAAATAAGTGAGAAGATTCAGCTTTCACCACAAACTTTGAGATTATTAAAAACTGCATTGAAAAAATTTGCTTGGAAATTGAAGCATAGGTGGGTTCAGTCTCATTATAAAAAAACCTCATTTTTAAAACGTAATAAAGAATGGTTAGAAAAAGATTTTGTTTACCCGAATGCAATTAGAGAATTATTTTTTTAATTTTCAGTTCCAATTTCATTATGATATTTTGTAGGACTCAAGTGTTATAAAAACATGTCGTCGCATGAACGTGAAGAAAAGGACGCGACGCTGATGAGTTCAAACCGAAATATTTCTCGAAACCGGACGAAGGTGGAAGTGATTCTTGCGTGATTGTATAGAGGAAGGTGCACTGAAAAGATTCCCCCTTGTAAAAATACGGGACTCGTTGGGACTTGAAAGATATTCCTTGTGAATTTTAAGAAATGTCGCAATTTTACTGACTGTTTTCAGAATTATTTTTTAATAAATTGTTTACATTAATTACTAATAGAAGATGATGTTTAGCGCAAAGAATTCGCCTTCAATTTAAACAAAACGATATTTGACCGCACCCTAGTAGCATTTATTTGCTGGGAGTTTGTTGGGCCAATGACGTGTTATCCGTTGGCCAACTGTTGAAGTGTCGCGCTATTTTTAAATGGGCCAACGATTGTAACCAACGCAGGCCCAACTGAAGGTTTCTTTCCATAGGCCCAACTGAAGGTTTCTTTCCATAAGCCCAACAGTATCTTTCCAAAAGACGTCTTAAAAACGTTCAGAAGGCGTCTTGAAGAACTTCAAAAGACGTTGTAAACGTCTTTTTCAGGTCTGATTTAAGAAAAAAAAAATTTGCGATGAGGAGAATTGAACTCAAACTTCCCAGTTGCGAAGCAACCGTTATTCGCACTTAACCAATACATTTCCTTGTAAATACTTCTAATTTCTCAGTACATAACTAGTATTAATTGTTTATAAAAACTGCACAGTGACGCGAAATATTCTACAAAATATCATCATTCGACCTTTAGACTCATTCCTTAAAATTCCACATTCGTCTCAAGACAGACGTCCGCATTACGTATTTACAAATAAGAAAAGAAAAATCACAATTTGGAATATAATAACAGGTTTTTGGATGTTGCAAATTTTCTGACGTTTGTAAGACAACATTTAATCATCGTTGTAAATTTTTTGTTAATTAACCAACCATAGTAATTGTAGGCCCAACCTTGAATATTAGTTGGCAAACTGTCGTAACTTTTTGTTAATTAACCAACCATAATAATTGTAGGCCCAACATTGAATAGTCGTAGGCAAACTGTCGTAATTTTTTGTTAATTAACCAACCATAATAATTATAGGCCCAACATTGAATATTAGTTGGCAAACTGTCGTAACTTTTTGTTAATTAACCAACCATAATAATTGTAGGCCCAACATTGAATATTCGTTGGCAAACTGCCGTAAGTTTTTTGCCGTAGGCCCTATGTTGGGAATTTGTAGGCAAAACTCTAACTATATCCCAACTAATTCCCAACTGTTGGCTACCGTTGGCCAACCAGAAATGCTACTAGGGCATTCCTTCATTTTTCGACTTTTCCTTATAACTTGAAAACGAAAAGTTTCCCCAACATTCCCTATAATCACAGAAAAGGGCATTAAATAAAGTACCAAATGAATAGTTTTCAAATTTTTTTTCAAAATTTTGATTAAAAAAACGAAAAATAAATAAATAAATAAGTGTAAAAAATATTATATTATACATCATTAGAAAGGAATATTTTTTTCCTATTTTTTGGTATCAATGGCATTCCGATGTGTTAAAAAAAAGCCCCAAATGGCGCAACATAAGTGAATCCGGCCCACTGTGCGCTGTGGCATCTACTTTTACGCTGCGGCTGCAGTGGCCGCGACTAGAGCTGTTACCACCCGACCCGCCGGGTACCCGGGCGAAAACAACAGCCCTAGCCGCGACTGTGCGTGAAGGGTTCACATACGATTCGTTCGCTGAGTTTTGTTCATGTTCGCGGCCGTGTGGACGTGGCGGGGGCAGGCGGGGGGCGCATTTGCCTTGGTGGAGACTCGGGGTTGTAATGTACTTCCTTGCACCGATTTCGAAGAAATCGCACCCTTGGGAACTAGGGCGCCAAAATTTTTTAGCCCAGGGCGCTCAAATTTGTTAAGACGACCCTGGCCCTCCACCAACCCGCCGGCTTCAAAATCCTGGAATCCTTTCAGCAAATGTTGCCGCTTCAATGGGACTGGCTCCGTGGTGAGTTAACTCGATCGGTGCCCGATTACAACGACGAGCATCGATGGAATTCCGCTTTCTTAAGCTGCGCCGAGCGCAGCAGCGTGGACGTCGCAACAAGGAGTCGAGAATCTTGGTACATCTATCCGCGTAAGTGCGCTCAGGCCGGGGTAACGAGCGAATTCAAAGGACGCCGAGCAATCGAGCGGATTCGTGGAGCGATCCGAGATAGTGAATGGGTCTATCGGCTGATCGAACCTGGCGGATGGGGCGGCCGCGCGGGGTGGCCGGAAAAAAGGGAGCACAAGATGAAGATGGTGGGCGTGGGTGGAACGGACAGGGACAGGGACAAGGGGGCGGGTTTCGGCCGAGGAGAGGGACAGGGGCAACAAAAGAGCGAGCCGCGCGGCTCCCCTTTCAAAGTATTTCTATGACGTTGCCGCGTTTCGTGGTTCATTAGTGAAAAAGGGTTTCCCCCTTTGTTGGCCGCGATACCATTGCAAAATGCTCCCGGTGCGATTCTATATCGCCGTCTACTCAGCCTTCGCGACCATTAGCCGGTTATTCGGAGCGACTACTTTGTCAGACGTTCGCGAAATTTCGATGGTATTCGCGGCCAGCCGGGTGTCCCGCCGACAACAACCCCTAGCGGTTCGGCAGAACCGGAGGAATGCCCGCCGATCGATCGCCCTCGCGCCACATTGCCGAACATTTCCCGCATACCACCCGCGTTCCACTCCGCAAGAAAACCAGATCGCTGCTATCGTTTTCGTATTATCAGAGCCGTAGAAACATCTCTGGAACGGATATGACGGGAGTCCGGCGATGAAGGGGCCCGTAGACGCCCGGAGGGATGGGAACGGATGGCTCCTGCGCGTTCCCAGCCCGCCCGGATCGGGATTCGGGACGAGTCCGAGTTCGAGAATATCGGCAGCCGTTAGGAGCCGGTTTTTTGCAATTAGCAAAATGGCAAGGGAACGATGGAGGCCTACAGGGTGAATGCAACGCGCGGATGCATTGTAGCGAAGCGTAGCAGCACGCCTCACGCCGCATGCCTATCCGTGATAATTTCTCGAACGAGCACCGTCGGCTCCCCCGGCTTTTTCTATCCGCTCCTCCTGAAAACACTGCCGTGCACGCGAACGCGTATCGGGCACAACGGAAGCGTTATCCGGTCCAGAAAGTGGCGCGCCTCGAAATTTCCAGAATAACGAGCCGAGCGTGAAAGCGTGCGAGGGGTGCGCGAGGAAAATCGTAAATGAGAAAGCCACCGGCGATGCCGGACTTTTGAGCGCGGGCAGAAAAGAGCCGGGAGGAAAAAAAATGCCGTCATTATCAACGGCCGAAAAACCATTTAGTTGCCGCGTCGGCGATAAATATTCACGGGCGCGCGCTGTGTCGCGGGTCAGCCAGGGGCGGGCTGGTCGCGATCAAACGCGAAATAAAATTTGCCCGGCGAAAAAGCGGCGAGGGCCGGCCGACGTTGATCCCAGGATTTGCGGCAGCCGCCAGGCCAGCTCGTTTTTAATAGAAATTCGCCTGCGAGCAACGACTATTCCGCCGAGTGCACCGATTCGCTTCCCTGAAACCAAAGACTCGCGGAAGAAAAGATGCGAAGAAACGGCGCTCCGTCGTTGTTGAGCGCTAGTTTCACCAAAGTACCAAGGACGCACAAGGATGCCTTGTCCTTTTCGACAGCACATCTGCTAAACATTCGGTTTGTCAGTCCGCGCCTCGTATACCTACTTGATACGAGGGCTGTAAACACGTAGCGTCACGGTACTTGTAAAAATTCAGGCGATCTACCGTTAAGGGACTAGTTTTTGATCAGTTTAGAGGGCTTCCCGCTTTAATATTTATTTTTAACCTAATACAACTTTAAACCATAGACTTTTTTTATACTAAAAGATGAATTAATGTTTAAAATATAAGGAGAATTTTTTAAAAAAGTTGAAAATAAGTATAATTTAATTATTTATAAGGTGTGGAATAATAAGGTGACTAGGAACTAGTTTTTGATCATGTAAAATACATGGGAACTAATTTTTGATCAGGTCAGGAACTAGTTTTTGATCATCTAAAATACATGGGAACTAATTTCTTATTAGGTAAGGAACTATTCAATGTAAATAATCGGATACTAATTAAAAAGAAAGAACCAAAAAAACTTATTTTTGGTATTATACCATCTAATTAATTTTTTTTTTATAATTTTATAATGTCCTAACCTATTTTTTATTCAGGTGATCAAAAATTAGTTCCACAAGAGAAAATTGAAACTAAATAATGATCAGTGACTTTTAAAGTAAAATGATACATATAATACTAAAATTCTTGCTCTACATTGTAAAGTAAACTATTGTAAGCAAAATGTATGAAAATAACCTTTAATACCGCAACAACCAGCAAAGAAATCGACTGTGGCGTCGATGGTGATCTATTACTTCGAACAGTAAGAGATGGCGTTCAACAGGGCCTTCTGTCAAGTGGGCCACCTTAGACATTTATTTTCACGAAAACTAACAATACTAACTGCTTTCACGGACAACACATATATTTTTGAATTATCAATTTTTATGTTAGTAATTATTTCAAACAATTATTTATTGACATAAACTTAAAAGAACGATTTATTTCATGGACTGATAAAAAATTAGTGCCTGATCAAGAACTAGTTCCTTAACGGTACCTGCGTCACGGCCAAAGGGTCTCCAGACAGCCGCGATAATAAACATATGGCCGCGCGACCAACGGCTCACGGGGCTGATTTATTTGTTAAGGTTTCCCTTTCCTGTGCACTTTTCCACGAACCATTTCCACACCGCGATTCACCAATAGTTTAGTTTCGACCACTTCTTCTTTTCCTAAGACACACTCTCTGAGGGAGGATCTATAGTCTTCCTGCGTGAAGTCCGGCTCCTCCGCGGCAGAAGCCAACAAAACGCCAAGCGTGTTCAATCGACACCACTTTTCTGTACAATACAGGACTGTCTCAAATATAATAAACCATACTTTGTTACTTGTTAATCGGATGTCTCAGTTTATTAAAGGACACACCTTTCATTCAGTTTTTTAATCAAGTGAGCTCTTGTGACCGTAAGACGTCGCAAGAGTAAGTGACATTGCGTTGAGGAGATTTACGACCTCCAGCAAAATCGACGCAGTGCTCGCTACAATCGTCGTCTACATTATTCAATGGAGAAAAATCCCAACGGCACATTGTGTACCTGTAATTGAAGCATTGAGGGCAAAAAACCGGACTAACCCACATTTCTTTGCGAAATTGAGGTGGTTGCAGCAATGTAGGGGAGGGTTGCCTATATCGTACCACTTAAGACATTCTAAGCTATATTTCATATTTGGTACTAATTTGAACGGAAATGACTATTGGATATTGGAGCTTGGTCTTTTAGGCACCTACTATTATACGCTTAACCTTTTGTTCAGAACAAATTAATTTGTTATTAATCTTTTTGTCACATACTGTAAAAGGTACGATTTAGGCAACCGGTCTCCTAAATCGTGCCTGCACTAAAAATAGTGTCAATAACAAATAGAGAAGAAACTATTCAATATGCAGTAATGATTATTATATAGTTACATATACATATGTATATGAATCGCACACAGGCCGCAATAAACTATGTATATGATATATGTACATAACCTATATAACACACGAGTTGTCAAATCCTACTGGTACGATTGTAGTGGTACGATTTAGGAAACATGATCGATTTATTTATAAATATAAATTTAAACTTCATAATGAATGTAATATGTACTTAAAATGAATGTAAAATATTCTACATTAAACCCGCTTTTAGAGAAATACATAAATACAGGAGAAAATTGCATTGTTTGATTATTATCAGCTAAAATAAACTGGTAAAAAGTTACATCCCAGATAGCACCGCACATCCCAAGGACGTCCTTTTCATGTCCAGTTTATATCCGACGTCCATTTCTTAAGTCCTACGGACGTTCTTAGGACTTAAATTTCGGATGTTCTAGGAACATCCGTTTCTTAAGTCCTACGGACGTTCTTAGGACTTAAATTTCGGATGTTCCAGGAACGTCCGTTTCTTAAGTCCTACGCACGTTCTTGGGACTTAAATTTCGGATGTTCTAGAAACATCAAACAATCTTGTAAGTTACGTGATTATTTTGCACGACTACATTTCGACTGTTCCGAGAACATTCGTCTCATAAGTCTTGTGAATCTTTAGAAGATCTACATTTCAGATGTTCGAAGAACAACCGTCTTGTAGGTTTTGCAGATGATTCAGGTTCGGTTGCAAAACAGTCTTACGACTGAACCTCGCCTTTGCGCTATTTTTTTGTGCAATGAAGACGCTGAAATGCTGAAATGTTCCCAGGTAGCTTACAACGTCTTCAAGACGTCTGTCTTCAGTCGTCGTTAAAACATCTGTCTTGAGACGAATGTGAAATTTTAAGCAATGAGTCTAGAGGTCGAATGATGATATTCTGTAGAATATTTCGCGTCAATGCACATTTTTTATAAACTATTAATAATCGTTATATACCTAGAAATTGGAATTATTTGCAAGGAAGTGTCTTGAGTAGTTGCGAAAAGCAGTTGCTTCTTAATCTGGGAGTCCTGGGTTCGATTCCCGTCACCGCCAAATTTTTTTTCTGAATGTCCTAACCCAGACTTGATGAAGACGTCTTTAAGGCGCTTTTAAACCATCTGCAAAACGTTTTTAAGACGCCTTTTGGACGTATTTAACTTTACTTTCGGACGTTCGGAAAACGTTCTGAGAATGTTGACACAACACGTTCTCAGGACGTCCCACTTTGTAAATAGGACCTTCCTACGACATTTAAAGAACTTACCGAGGACGTACAGAGGACATATGGACCTTCTCGGGACATTCTCCGAACGTACAGTACGTCCGGAACGGACGTCCTTCGGACGTACATAAGATGTCTTTGTGCTATTTGGGATCAATCATACCTGATTTTTTTAAATGCTTGTAGCACGCACAAAATAGGGTGTAAGCTCGAAAGGTTTTGTTTCTATTTCTTATTTCGCATTTACTTGATATTTTTATCATCCGAACGTCGTTTGTATTCATTCATTTTTGAGAAATTGATGCGGTACGATTTAGGTGACCGGTACGATATTGGCAACTCTCCCCTATCCCAATAGGCTCTACCTACTAATCATATAAAATAGGGAAAATTAATTGTTTCTCAACGTGGGTTAGCCCGTTTTTGCTCTCAACGCCTCAATTCGTCCAAGCAAGTAGTACGAACGAAATTAGTCAGCCCGCAAGAGCGGCTTGAACAGCGATGCACGAGTTTGAAGAGGAAAGCCTCTATCCGCTTGCGACGGGAAAGGCAGGGCCAGAATGGTGGTTAGAACATGATACAAATGTCGGGGAAAAGCGTAATCGGGGAGCACCGGACAAAGGAATAAAGCGATCGGTGTGTGTCCCGCGTCGTCCCGCCCCGAAATGGACACCGCTTTCTGGTCCACGAGTCGTTCGGGTCGAGTTAATCGGAATTCCGTAAATCGGCCGGAGAATTACGAGAATCCATTTGTCGATGCTGGGACGAGATTAGAGCCGGCGTTGTGCAAACAGAGGCAAAATCGTGTAAACGACGCTCTAATCTGCGCGTAACAATACGAGATTGCTCGTTATTAAACGGACGCGACGCGACGCCGACGAGCGTCATTTGCGCGGCAAATATTTCACGGCGGCGCAGCGTCGATTAAACTGTCGTCCTTGCCAGCGAACCGCGCAGCAACAACGATTACGAACTTACTATACCGTTAAGGAACTAATTCTTGATCAGGCACTAATTTTTGATCAGTTCATGAAATAAATCGTTCTTTTAAGTTTATATCAATAAATAATTGTTTGAAATAATTACTAACATAAAAATTGATAATTCAAAAATATATGTGTTGTTCGTGAAAGCAGTTAGTATTGTTAGTTTTCGTGAAAATAAATGTGTAAGGTGGCCCACTTGACAGAAGGCCCTGTTGAACGCCATCTCTTACTGTTCGAAGTAATAGATCACCATCGACGCCACAGTCGATTTCTTTGCTGCTTGTTGCGGTATTAAATGTTATTTTCATACATTTTGCTTACAATAGTTTACTTTACAATGTAGAGCAAGAATTTTATCATTATATGTATCATTTTGCTTTAAAAGTCACTGATCATTATTTAGTTCCAATTTTTTCTTGTGGAACTAATTTTTGATCACCTGAATAAAAAATAGGTTGGGACATTTTAAAATTATAAAAAAAATAATTTTAGATGGTATAATACTAAAAATAAGTTTATTTGGTACTTTCTTTTTTATTAGTATCCGATTATTTACATTGAATAGTTCCTTACCTAATAAGAAATTAGTTCCCATGTATTTTAGATGATCCAAAACTAGTTCCTCACCTGACCAAAAAATTAGTTCCCATGTATTTTAGATGATCAAAAACTAATTCCTGACCGGATCAAAAATTAGTTCCCATGTATTTTACATGATCAAAAACTAGTTCCTAGTCACCTTATTATTCCATACTTTATAAATAATTAAATTATACTTATTTTCAACTTTTTAAATTTTTTCCTTATATTTCAAACATTAATTCATCTTTTAGTATAAAAAAGTCTATGGTTTAAAGTTGTATTAGAAGCCCTCTAAGCTGATCAAAAACTAGTTCCTTAACGGTACGTATAATAACCGAGAACCGTGTTACGGAACTGCGCGAATTAAGAGAGCTCGAGGGTTCGCTCGCGCCCCCATTCTTTCGGCCGTCGAAAGTCTGCTCGCGGAACGCGGCTGCTGTCGGGCTAGGCGACGGGTAAAATTGATAGTTCGACGGTGATTCTTGGCTGGGCCGAATAATGACGGAGAAATTGAATTGATCGGCGTTATCAGGTTTGGAATGCCGCGTGTTTGCAGGGCGGTGGACGGTGTCCGACGCAGCCTATTCCCTTGCGACAACAACACAGCGGCAGTTTACGCCGGCTCGGTCGAGGCTGGAAATTGGCAATTACTAATGCGTGACCAATCCCACGGACAACTCTTGCCAACAACCGTCGCGTCACCGAGCCGCAACAATCCGGGCATCGCTCGCCGCGCTTCCAGCGCTCGATCGCATCGTCGGCTCGTCCATCCAGCCGAAAAAAAGGATGCTCCACGGTCTCTGGACCCCCTTGCAGATTGAATATCGCCCGGTATACACGCGATTACGCGAAACGCTCGGACTTCCGCGCGGCCGAAAAAACTGAAACGTTCCGTCGATTCGCAGCGGGATTGATTTACCCGGGGAAAAAAAAAAGGTTCGTTCCGGGGCGAAATTTGTAGCTCGGGCAAACGGAAAATGCTCGTTCCGCGGAAGCTGGATGGCTTTACGCGCCGCGCGCGCGCGCGCGCGCGAAACACGAGCGCAACGAGCCCCCAGAGGGGATAAGTATTTCGCGTGGAAAAGCGAGGGAAGTATTGACAAAGGACGATGGTAGCAGAGCGAGGTGGTGATTTTTTTCAAGAAACCGAATCGTTTATCCTTTTAGCGCCGCGCCCGCCCCGCTTTGCTTTTATCGCGTTAATTCCCACCCCCGTCTGAACTACGCCGACACCTCCTTCGTCGCCCCTGCCCCGCACAGAGAACGAAAATACATCATTCCGGCTTCTTTGTCGAGAGGTAAGTAGGTCGGGCTACTATTATCGCTTTCCATCGGGGCGATCCGTGGGCCGGGCTCGCCTACCCTCCAGCCTAGGGTTGAATCCCGTCTACTTCGACGCGTACGTAGGGTGACTGTACCTAATATCGCCAGTGTTCCTAATATCCCCACTCGCTATATCTCTTAAAGTAAGCTCTAAAATTTATCGGTTATGCACTGAATTAGTACCTAAACATACTATAATTGCAGCATCATGTGATCAACAATTACAGAAAGGGAAGGATTTTAGAGAATCTTAATAGTGTAAAAATTTATTGGACTATCACAATTTTACGTCACATTCGGAGAAGGTAAGTCTAATAAATCTGTGAATGCAAGAATATCTACTAGAAATACCTAATTAATGATGTACTTAAGAAATTAAATCGATTCAAATATTTTTCGTAATAAAAATAGCGTTTTTCTTTTAGCAGTATGCGTGTTCTCAATACCGCCTACCGGAGAACAATGGTTTCGATGTAATGCTTGTTACAGGTGTGGTCACGAAATGTGCGGAGCAACCGAAATAAAATTTATTTGTCCAATATGTACATCGGAACGTAAAAAATAAAATATTTTAAAAATCTATATTTCCAAATTTCTATATTATTCTAATAAAAACGAAATCAAAGATGGATAAAAAGACATTTATAGAGCAAGAAATAATAAAAGCACATGTGAAAATGACTTTAAAAACTCATATATACATGAATTAATCCATATTTCTTGAGTAGGCGATAGTAGGTACACTTTTTTCAGGACCCGATTTTTGCATGTCTTACGTTTTTTGAGTCCTAATTAACAATTTGTAGGTTTCAACGATTCTAACATATGCTACATGAAAGATGAATAATTTCTCTTTACTTTGAAACGAACTGCATGGAAAAATATCAATTATTATTCAATCGACAGCGATTTAACTTTTGCCTGGCGATATTAGGTACAGTCACCCTACACATAGTCGCTGTCGCGTCCCGCTCCACATCGGGATTCTTATGTGCCGAGGCTTCCCGCCGTGACTTTTCTTCACAGCGGACACCCTGAGCGCGGCGCCGCGGCGCACAAACGCCCCGGCTCTTTCAGCCATTGTTTGTGCAGGCTTCCGAGGGGGTGTGACGCGTTAAATGAGTTGAAAGGAAAGAGCGCAGGACAACCATGCCCACGCGTGCTCCAGCTCTCCAGCCAGGCAGACGATTCGAGGGCAGGTCCCTTGGAGCATTCGAACGTTCAAAGTCAAAGCGACGGTACGGAGGCTTCAAAGTCGACGTCTTTGGAGAATTTCGGGGAACGCGGGGGGCCAATTGTGCGGCGAATCGACGAGAGACTCTCGCAGCCGCGTCGGAGCTGGCGAAGGTGCGCGTGTCAGAACTCGGTGTTAAAGCCGACTTTACTTAGCACGGGGCTTCTCCTACACCCACGTTGCATATTTATGAATCGTCGTCGTCGCCGCCGACGTCGCGTCGCCCCGACGAAAAAGCCGACTTCTCGCCAGACGGCAGCATCGATTAAACGTCATTCGATATATAGCCAGATTCAAAGCGACCTGCCGCACCTCCTCCACGAAACATTCATTTCTATTGTACGGTCGACCATTCGATTCTCCCACGGCGACGTTCAGCCGGCAAAGGTCGGGCCGCCGACGTCTTCCTCCGCGCTGGCGGGTCCGCGGAACGCAATTAGACGGGCAAACGAGAGTCAAGTTTTTCGAGAAATCTCGTTATTGCCCCCGCGTGAATCTGGTTCCTGGCAACGCGCAGCTTTTGCAAAAAGACAGGAAGAAGGATAAAGAGGGGGGAGGAGTTTTTCCTTGCCGGCTACGGGTGGCGTGCGTTAACCGCGTTCCGCAATTATCGTCCATTGTCGCGTTTACTTCCGTGCTCGGAAAGTAAAACGAAGGCGAGCGTGTCTCGCGCAAGCGTTTTTTAATTTCCAATTTGGACCGGTCGCGGGCTGCGACCGCGTCAAACGGGGTGGAGAAGTATCAGATGGGGGGGATCGCGCGAAAATAGGAATACACGGTGTTACGTCCGAAACCGATGGGTGTGTTGATTTCCGGAACGTAAAGGGATCTCTCTTTTGCCCCGTCGCCTCCGGCGCCACAGTGGGACGGATCGACATTTAAGTAGGCATTCACTTCATTTTTTACATTTTTCATCACTTTGTGATTACTAGCTTTAGATTACAGAATTTAGATAATGATTTTATAAAAAAAAAAAATTTTTTTATTTTTTTGTGAAAATAGCCACATTCATCTGGATTAGCCAGGCATAGTGAGCTGGGGTATATTTCGTGACACCAGAGTTTACCGCTGGAAAATTTTTAGGCGATAGACAAACACACAGTTAAGATTTCTTGTTACAATTTTCGTATTTTTTTAAATTAAAACCATTGTTCGAATTTGTTCGTAAATTCAAACATACCCCTTAATTCTGGATAGACTTCAATTTCACAAAATTCAATTTTTATATCCGTCCGCATCCGACCCTTTGAAAAATTGATATTTTTTTGCACAAAAGCAGGTGCAAGTCTGGAAAAATGTACTATTTTGCTTCAATTTATTATTTTCATGGTTGGCCATGAATTAATATTTTATGTACAGTTGGAGGCATGTAATACCATCCATACAATTCAACGTACTGTCTTGCCAAGATCATTGCAAACTCTCCAAATTTTTGTTTATTAATCGCATGTTAACAACGTGATAGATGCAAGGGATTTCAGCTATTGGCTGGCAAACGATAGTCAATTGTTGAATTCAGGAGCGGATTGTCATGGGTCATTATTAGAACTTGCTTGCTTCCTTTTTATTTGTTTCCCCAAAAGTCGATTCCAATCACTCTCTGATTACATGATTCATTCTTATTTATCTAGCGTTTCATTCATACTTTTGCACGTTTCACACCTCTGTGTGCTTCACTTCCAACATATATTACTTATATTTGAAAATTACTCAATTAGAGTATTTTGAAGTTAAAAACATTCATTTTGCACCATTATTATTGAAAATAATAATTTGAAGTAAAATAGTACATTTTTCCAGACTTGCACCTGCTTTTGTGCAAAAAAAATATCAATTTTTCAAAGGGTCGGATGCGGACGGATATAAAAATTGAATTTTGTGAAATTGAAGTCTACCCAGAATTAAGAGGTATGCTTGAATTTACGAACAAATTCGAACAATTGTTTTAATTTAAAAAAATACGAAAATAGTAACAAGTAATCTTAATTGTGTGTTTGTCTATCGCCTAAAAATTTTCCAGCGGTAAACTCTGGGGTCACGAAATGTACCCCAGCTCACTATGCCTGGCTAATCCAGATGAATGTGGCTATTTTCACAAAAAATAAAAAAATAATTTTTTTTTATAAAATCATTATCTAAATTCTGTAATCTAAAGCTAGTAATCACAAAATGATGAAAAATGTAAAAAATGAAGTGAATGCCTACTTAAATGTCGATTCGTCCCCACTGTGCGGCGTAACCGTAATCCCTCAAGGCCGGTCCAGTGTTCACGGGAAATTCCCTGCGTAGTAGGATACTCTCGTCGCAGGGAGGAGGAACGCATGCGCGCGATGACGCGGTGACGTCAAACCAATCAACACCAAGACGGGAAAGGATGGGAAACGAAACGGCGTCACGTCACTCGCTCGGCTTGACGTGATGGTGACGCCCGTTTCGTTTCCCATCCTTTCCCGTCTTGGCGTTGATTTGTTTGACGTCACCGCGCGCATGCGTTCCTCTCCTCCCTGCGACGAGAGTATCCCTACTACGCAGGGAATTTCCCGTCAACACTGGGCCGGTCACGCTTTTTTGGAGTACTGTGCAGGGCAGGTGGATTGGCATTTTGAAGATCGAGGAGGAAAATAAAGATTTGTGTTTCCCGTCTTGGGACCGTCAGCCAGACTCATCAAGTAGGGCTACAGCTGACGGCCCCTGTCCCAGACACACGGGAACTAAGAGGAATAAACTTGGAACTTGTATATATACGAGCGAGATTAGAGTTGGGGACTTGTGAGAAGATTAGACATCTAGCGGCGCTGGCGAATACTAACCAAGCGCGGACCCATGGTGGGGCTGGGACGTGACACACGGAACGAAAGCGATGGAGAAAGGGAAAGTCGTCGGGAAGACAACCGCGAGGGGGGGATGAATCCCGCGAAGGAGCGATACAGAGGGCGAGAGGGTGTGGAAGACGGTTAAGTAACCAGCGTGTACGCGAAACCGAATTGAATTAGAAACTTTCCGCGAGCACATGCTCGAATTTGCATAAACGCTGCGAGCTCGCCTTGGTTACAAGCTCGAACACGCGGCCGCCCCTTCGCCTTTCCAGGTACCATCCAGGTATTGTCACGCGCGCCGGTATACGTGCCGGTTAAATGTTAAATGTTAAATCCACCGAAATAGCCTCGTGGCAGCGGACAGCCACCCGCTCCCCCGCCCTCCGCGGCGAATGCAAAATTAATTAGTTGCTTTTTGCGTACACCGCGCGGAAATTAGAGGCCCCGGCGAGCGGCGCGAATTACACGAAAACGATGGAAATTAGGCGGCTTCGTCTCTGGTGTATCCCGTTATGCGATTAGCATTCGTTCAGGGATTTGCAGCGATAGTTTCTGCCGAAAACGCGGGCGAATGGTAATGCCGCCGCTGTGATTCAGTGGCGTGTACCGCGGCTCAACGGAACACAGTCACGAAGCGCAATTACTCGCCATCGCCTTCCACTCCGTAGACTATTATCCCCATAGAAAACTTCAAAAAAGTAAAAAAATTACGCCAAGTTCGCGAAATCAAACAAATCACAAAAAATAGAAGGTAAGTACAAAATAAAAAAAAGATGTGAAATCAAAATGAGCTGCAAGTGCATAAGGTGCTTTCCCGCTGCGTGCAAAGACGACACTGTGTAACGCAATGTAAGATTCGGTGATTTCCAACTGCGCTTAATAATATTAAGCAGATATATTTCTATAGCAATAAATATTTCAATACCAATAAATATTTTATTCAAAATACTTGGCGCTGCGAAACCGAAAAAATGTTAATTGTCTTATTAATAGTAAATTAATAATCTACAATAACTCACTTACAATCTAAAATACATGACGAACGCACACACTAGAAAAAAAGAAAAAGATTAATGCAATTTATACATATTTATTCAGTTTAGCAACACCAATTCGAGGCGCAGCGCCAAGTATTTTGAATAAAATATTTATTGGTATTGAAATATTTATTTCTATAGAAATATATCTGCTTAATATTATTAAGCGCAGTTGGAAATCACCGAATCTTACATTGCATTACACAGTGTCGTCTTTGCACGCAGCGGGAAAGCACCTTATGTACTTGCAGCTCATTTTGATTTCACATCTTTTTTTTATTTTGTAATTATCTTCTATTTTTTGTGATTTGTTTGATTTCGTGTACTTGGCGTAATTTTTTTACTTTTTTGAAGTTTTTATGGGGATCTCACTTCTTTTTACAAAGATAGGCTTTACATAAAAACCCTAAATTAAAAATAATTTACTGGTATAATAACAAATCCCCATAAAAAATCTATTAAAAAATTTTGGCGTCTTACCTTGTTAATTGAGACAATAATGCAGTGTCTTATGTGGTGTAAAAACTCGTGACAGTTCAGAAAATTTTGACAACTTTCCTTATTTGCCACTTGGTAGGTTATAAAATTCAATAGTATACGTAGGTATATATGTACAATGACGGACGACGATCCCTGCCGAATGATCCCGAGAGTCGACGAACTAAACATATACTAGTTTCTTTTGGCTGAAGGTGTGCGTGTAACGCGTATACGTATTATGTTTGATGAAATTTGGTTGGAGAAGAAGAATCAGAAGAAGAAGAAAAAATTACCGTTTCCGACTGATCCATGAGACGATATTATGATATCTCTGTCATGCGTGGACAGATTTTATTGAAATTTGGTCTTATTCGAAAGCTTATATGCGGTTTACATAAGAAAAATGCCTTTAAATTTAGAAAATATTGCAGGCGTGATGAGATATTAATGAAATAAGTCTCAGGTTAGGTTGGATTAGCCCGGCGACGAGTAGGGGAAATATGGACAAAACCGGGTACCTGGGTAAAACCGGGACGGGCTATTATTTTTAAAGTAGCCTTAAATTTTCCCGCGTCGCTGCAGCCACATATTGTCACGATGTGCATTGTTGCATCAACAAAAGACGATCGGCTTACAATCGTGCATAGTGAGATTATATCGTCTTGTGTGTTTTGGAAGGCTATGATCTAATTTTCGATACTTAAAGAACCAATAATACTTTCGACAGTGTTCAGGTAAGTACTTTTTTGTGTGAATTATTAAAGTGTTGCATATTAAAGTGTAACTAACTAAGACAGTTTATTCGTATTTCGCCATGGTATTGTAAAACCGTACGGGGTAATATCGGGTACCCGATTTTGGTAAAGGACCACAACTAAAAAAAAGGAAACTACAAAATTAAATAAAAGACTGAAGGATAATGATAGTAGTAGTGATGGAAACAATGATAACAGGAGCAACGAAGACATTTGCAATTATTGCAAAGAATCCTATGGTTCATCCAAATTGAATGAAGGGTGGGTGCAGTGTACTTGTTGTAAGTGGGCTCACGAAGGCTGCACTGGTTGAGGAACTGAAGAATTGGACGAATTCCATTGCTATAGGTGCTAGGGCCAGTTTTTAGTATGGTACCCGGTTTTACCCAGGCTATGGGGTAAAACCGTAAAAACGGACCATATTTTAAATCATAATTTTTTTGTATTTCTTATTGTTTTAAATAAAATGGATTTATACTATTAATTAATAAAGAGTTTAGTCTAATGACCCCTACCTTCAATTTCTTTTTTACATTAATAATGTCAAAGTTATGAGCTTTTATCCTTAGCGTCCCGGTTTTACCCATATTTCCCCTAAATGATAGCGGTAGCGACAGTTGACATATACAGGGTGTCTTTCCTGTACTTGGCGTCGAGACGCTGCCGCGTCTCTAGATCAACTACAAACGAATCGCGTTTCGTCGCCCCCGCCCCCCGAAAAAAACACCCCCGTTATCGCCGCCACTCGCAGGCGCCGGCGACAAGGGCATCCCGCAATCTCAAACTTTTCCGCCCCGCCGTCCGACCTTCCCATCTTGCGCGTCGCCCTTTGATCTTGCCACTGACAACTTCGGGGAGCGCAGGTCGCAAGACCGAGCTCTCGGGCATCTCTTTCCGCGTTTCGTCTGTCACGAAATTAAGAAATATTTCCGCGTCTTTCGAGAGGAATCAGCCTCGTCGAAGCACGTTGTAGCCTGCCAGGCGCAGACGTCGCGCATCGTCGCGCTCCCGCTTCGCAATGAATTCCAGCAGGCACTCGAGTCAACGAAAGGGTAACGCGACCAGCTGGATACTAGAGAAGCAAGCCGCCTGCTTGTCGCCGGAAATAAGTGCCGCGGAGCGCGCTTGGCGCTGCTTAAATTCCTGAATTAACGGATCACGATAATGCAGAAACAGAAACGTATCGCCGCAGTGTTAGGCCGATTTGGAAAGAAGCGCCGACTCTTGAGCCTGCCGCGACACTCCCCGTGGCGCTTCGCCGCGAAATCTCGGCGGAGAATCGCTGGCGATCCGATCACGATCCACCGACAGGCTCGTCCGTCATGCTGTCCGCTTTTTCACTGGCTCCGGGGCAACGTTTCCCCCTTTTTTTTTCTGTCGGGCCCGAAACCTCTCCGAGGCAGAGGGAGAGCAGCGAGCGACAAGTCTGACGGGAATACCGTCTATATAACACTTTTATATTGGAATCCATACGAGCCTCATAAATCTATCGAGCGAGTCGCGTTTCAACGGTCCGACGTACGAGCGAATAGAGGTAAATCTGCCGCCGTGAGGGAGTTTCGAGCCGGCGATCGGTGTTGCGTGAAAATCCTCGAGAAATCACCGCTGTCCCACCCTCCCTTTTTTCCGTTCGCCTCCTTCGCCCTTCCCCCAATTCCGTTTCTCTTTCTTCTTTCGTTTTATAGTGCCTATACGAGCTATAGTGACTTAGGTGTGAAATCACTCAGCGGGGTCTTACCCGACACCCTGCTGGGTACTGGCCGCTAAACGGGCCCCCTACTATCTCTTGCAGGACTGTATTTAGAGAAGACCAGGAAAAAACCGGGGCCCTAAGGCTCTCTAAGACCAGGGCAAAACCGGGGCCCTAAGGCTCTAAGACCAGAACGAAACCGGAGCCCTAAGGCCCTAAGACCAGGGCAAAACCGGGGCCCTAAGGCCCTAAGATCAGGACAAAACCGGGGTTCTAAGGCCAGAACGAAACCGGGGCCCTAAGGCCCTAAGACCAGGGCAAAACCGGGGCCCTAAGGCCCTAAGGCCCAAAGACCAGGACAAAACCGGGGCCCTAAGGCCCTAAGACCAGGACAAAACCGGGGCCCTAAGGCCAGAACGAAACCGGGGCCCTAAGGCCCTAAGACCAGGGCAAAACCGGGGCCCTAAGGCCCTAAGGCCCTAAGGCCCTAAGGCCCAAAGACCAGGACAAAACCGGGGCCCTAAGGCCCTAAGGGTCTAAATACAGTCCTGCAAGAGGTAGTAGGGGGCACGTTTAGCGGCCAGTACTCAGCAGGGGGTCGGGTAAGACCCCGCTGAGTGACTTCACACCTAAGTCACTATAGCTCGTATAGGCACTATATACATATACAATGCCGGCGGGCTCGTCGTCTCGGACCAGCCACTTGCAGATCTCGGCTGGCACGATCTGATATTGTTCCAAATATCAGGCGGCGCGACGCTGCGCCCTCGAGGAGCCGGCGAGTCGTGAAACACGCTCTCGGCGCAACCACCCGTCGCGGGAGACTCCGCCTCGCAGGCGTAATTTATATCGCACGTTAGACACTTTCGCCGGGCAACAAGAGCAGTCCTCGATTAAACGAGCACTCGTCTGCTCGCAGGATGAATCTTAATTTCCTCGTCAGCTGTGTCGTAGATCATTGCCCCGTGGAAACATCGTGGATCGATCGATATCTAAGTAGATAATGCGGTGGATACTCGAGCGTGTATCCGAACTTTTATATATTTCAGTTTGTCAATCGCCGATGCTGCAGGAGCATTCGCCAGAGTGAACAACCTCTAATCAGAGGCCCCGAGCGCCGGCTGTTCGATATCTCGAAGGGATATCCGGGGCAACCCGCGGGGATCGGGTAATTTTCGCGAGATCGAATTTAGCGCGCGAGGAGCGCGAGGATTGGAGGCCCGCGTTATCGAAGGAGCGGGCGATAATTTTCGCCACGGAGGCGGATGCGATTAATTTGCGAGGGCAAGGCAGATGTGGGCGGAGGGTACCTCGCGGGGGATTTCAGTCCTCTCGGTGATTACACGCACCCGTGTAATGGACACTTGGAAGGTTCTAGTAGATGCTGCGTGGTAACCGAAAAGGAGAAGAAGAAAGGAGAAGAGAGGGCAAGAAGGGAAGAGGAGAAAGCAAGTGCAGCGGGTAATCTTGGTACTTCGGCGACTCGAGGACGGCGATGACGGGTCGGGGCAGAGCGGGACGAGAAAAAAAGGAAATCAGGAGGCGCAAGAACGGCGAAGGTGGAAACGATGGGAAAGGAAGCGGAGGGAAAAGAGATCGGGAGACGGCCTCGAGGTTGGTCGTTGCAGGGCGGCGCGACGATTTCCGGATGATTATTCTCTTCGTGGCTCGGTTTTTCGCGAAGGGTACCTATTACCAAGCGGCTGTGAGAAACGGTTGAAAAGAGGCCTGCCTCGACGGGGTTAAGATCAAAGGAAGTGGCTCGAAGCGGCACTGAAGGGTCGGCGACTGCTACTGGCCGTAGGAGAAACGACCGAGAGAGACCCGTTCGCCGCTGAATAAGGGGGTAGTTTCAGCGGCGAGCAGGGTCACCGTGAAAAAGGGCACCGCCACGTATTCCGCACGCAACGTTTGCCTAAACAAGCCGCGAAGGGCCAGCGAATCCGATTAGATTCTGCCCACTGATTCGACCTAACCAAGCGACAAGCCGAACGGCTCAAGGATGTCTCCGAGGACGAGCCCTGGTCCTTGTCACGCCTTCGCGCTCGTCATCGGACACGGGGGTGAGCACGTGATTTCACTTTGGAGGGCCGCCACATTTATGCACAAGGCGAGCCGCGTAACTTGCTTCCCTCTAAATACATTTTGGGCGCCCACCAACTCAATCGCATTGTCCTATAAAACACTTCGCCTGAATATCTCAGGGCCAGCTTAACTTGCATCCCCGTGCACTTGCTTCTTCTAATCTTGCGGCCCTTTTCAATACCTCCCCGGCCCCCCGCTACCCCCTGCGGTGATCTTACTCGAAACGGGAGAAATGATATTTTCCCAACGCTCATTGAGCTCGTCTGAACGGTCGTTAAAGGGAAGCGAGAAGGCTTACTGCATTCAGCGGGGAAAACTCTGTACACAAAGTGAGCTCGCATGCGGGCACAGGCCGCTACATATTTAAAAGAAACATATCAATAGGCAGGAGAAACGTCTCGCAGATTGGAGCGGCCGGGAAAAAAAGTCCTTTGACGTGGAGGAAGGCTTGAAAGGCAAGCCACCCGGGCCGTCCTTTAACCCTTGGACATTGGAAAGAGTCGAGTGGGCCGGGAACGGGGGAGCGAGCGAATGGAAACTGGATCGAAGACCCTTTACAGGTTCCCTCGTTTCCGGTTACCACGCGAACGCGGGGAATCGAAAGCGTCGGTGCGGAGGGTGCAGGCGTCCGCGGAGGGCAAGCGTCTTTCCCGGGGAGAGAAGGGACGGGTCCTTAAAATACGCTCCCCTGGAAAACTGGAAAGGTTACGTTTGCTTTTGCCCCGAGATCGACCCTTATCGGTAGCCGGAGAACTGCTGCGGGCTCGTTTCATCGATCTCCTTCCCGGTAAGTAAAGAAATGTCGTCGTCTTACGTCGGGTATTGTTTGCCAAGAGCGCCGGCGTTATCGTGCCGGGAATAAAAAGAAGTAATCTCGCTAGTTCGGCCAACAAAAAAGTTTATACGCGCGGCCCGGAAGGGCCCGCAGCGATTTCCACCGCCCCCCGCGCTGCGTGAAGCCCGGCGTGAGGGGGACAGGTTACCCCGCGTTTACTCAATAAATTCGATCGAATAACTGCCTACGACTCGGGGCGCTCGCCCCGAAGACCATCAAAACTTCGGAAGAAGACCGGGGCGGTCGATGTAACAAACGTCTCCGAGTATCAAGATTCTCCAGAAATTCTGCCAGATCGCATAGCAGCGATCACCTTCCCCCGCGATAAAAATCGACGAGATCGTTGGAAATAATTACCAGCGATCGGATACACCCACCCCTGCCATCGGGATACATCGACCGCAGCGGGAAACTTTTTCCGCTGCTGGCCAGCAGCTGTCTATCAAGAAAAACCGATCTACCGTGCGATAATCGACGTCTGACGGCGAGCCTCTCTCGCTCCTCCGTACTATCTCTGGGTGATCCTGTAGCTTATGTCGGTCATACCTGACAGGAAGGAGAGGAAGGGAAGGAAGCTCCCGATAAGGGTAAATGTACTTAAACGCGCAGCTCTCTATCGCCCATAATGGCCGACAGTAGGGGAGACCGGGGCTGGTTGGCCCCAGGGGTAGGTTGACTAATTGTTAATAACTTTTCACTAACGTGTGCTTTACTGCGGAGCGATTTTCTGTAGAAACAAGTCACTTCTACTATGTCATTCATTTGTTTCCGACACCACCATTACACGTTGTTTGGCAGTTACCAGCGTTTATCGAAAAATTGGCTATGTAAGTAAATATGTTTTCTTAAAGATTTTATGTTTCCACGCTCTATATAGTTACAGTAGAATTCATGCGAAGGGACTATTTTAAAGTTTGTTTATTAAACGACTTAGTGAGACTGCGTTTTTGATTTTACATAAATAATTAAAGGTTATGTAGAGTATTGTAGTCAAAATGATCGTTTGGGGCTGGTTGACTACCCTAGTAGAAATACAACTGGGGAAAAAGTGGGGCACTAGTTAGTTTTTCCCTTGGTGCAACTAGCGCCCTACTAGGAATCCCTACTAGTTCCCTACTAGTCATGTAATGCTTTTCCCTCCCAGGCGCTAGTGTGGAAAAACTGGTAGGGAAAACTAGCTTAAAACTAGAAGGGAAAACTAGCTTAAAATTAGCGAACGTTTATTGTCGAATTTTGAAAAAAATATTACAAATACCTGTTAAATTGACAGAAAAATATTTATTCAATAAAATTAATTGGTAACAATTGAAAAATAGGGTAAATGACCCAATTACTGACACCTAACCAATTACTGCCACCTTAAGCTATTTTACTTAAAATAACGAATAAATAAACTATAGTATATAATCTATTTATTCGTTATTTTAAGTAAAATAGCTTAAGGTGACAGTAATTGGTTAGGTGTCAGTAATTGGGTCCTTTACCCTATTACAATTTTATTCGGCTTCTTCGGTATTTTCCTTCTTCTTTCGCTGACTTCTACCTCCACTCCAATCTTTAGCATTCGGCAATACATCACTCAAAGCCTTTTCGTACTCCTTCACTTGAAGCCTTTCATTTTCCAAACTCCTTTGCCCAGATTTTTTAATGTTTATGAGTGTTTATACAAAGATAATTATGAAAAATGAGGTTATGGTGCTATAAAGAAGTAATAAAACTAGTATTTTGTCACGTACGAATATCTTGATATATGAAGTAACGTATTTAGAACTTACTTTTTTTTCCCGCTCATTAGATTCCATGTTTGCTTTATTCAATAAATATGTGTGACTTGCTGCGATATCTTTGAATATAGATTTGATTTTTTTTTTTCAACTAATTTTTCCACACATTTCCTTACAAGTTTCTGGTGGCGAAAACCTAGACTAAAATTCAATAAGGAAAACTAGATATGGACTTGACAGCTTGAGTCAGGTTATAACTAGCCAGGAATTAAAAGGGAAAAACTGGATGTGAACTAGTTAGCCAGAGTCGAGTTACAACTATTCCAGTTTTACAGACTGGGTTTTAGGCGGAATTTGGTTAGTTTTTCCATTCTAGTTTTTCCCTATCCAAGCCTGGCTATTACCTCACCAGAAATAGGGAAAAACGAGACAAATTTCTACTAGGGTAATAACGTTCGGGGTTACATGACTAAGCTGGTCAACCAACCCCAGTGATGCTTTAAATTGTTATTTATTATTAAAAAGTAATAAATATTTTATAATGAAAGAACTCTCGTGACATTGTGCTATTTTATTACCATTCAGATAAGTTGCTAACAAGATTTTCTTCACTGATTGCACCTAGGGTGACTGTACCTAATATCGCCAGTGTTCCTAATATCGCCACTCGCTATATCTCTTAAAGTAAGCTCTAAAATTCATCGGTTATGCACTGAATTAGTACCTAAACATATGTAGGAAGACATACTATAATTGCAGCATCATGTGATCAACAATTACAGAAAGGGAAGGATTTTAGAGAATCTTAATAGTGTAAAAATTTATTGGACTATCACAATTTTACGTCACATTCGGAGAAGGTAAGTCTAATAAATCTGTGAATGCAAGAATATCTACTAGAAATACCTAATTAATGATGTACTTAAGAAATGAAATCGATTCAAATATTTTTCATAATGAAAATAGCGTTTTTCTTTGTTCTCAATACCGCCTACCGGAGAACAATGGTTTCGATGTAATGCTTGTTACAGGTGAGGTTACGAAATGTGCGGAGCAACCGAAATAATATTTATTTGTCCAATATGTACATCGGAACGTAAAAAATAAAATATTTTAAAAATCTATATTTTCAAATTTCTATATTATTCTAATAAAAATGAAATCAAAGATGGATAAAAGACATTTATAGAGCAAGAAATAATAAAAGCACATGTGAAAATAACTTTAAAAACTCATATATACATGAATTAATCAATATTTCTTGAGTAGGCGATATCAGGTACACTTTTTTCAGGACCCGATTTTTGCATGTCTTACGTTTTTTGAGTCCTAATTAACAATTTGTAGGTTTCAACGATTCTAACATATGTCACATTCTACGATCTGGTCGGTTCGTCTTCTCTTCGTTTCTCTTCTTTTATTTTCTTTATTTTCTTTACTTTTCTTGTATTAATTTTAAGTCTAGATTAAGTTCTCGTTTAAGGTTGGGTTGAAAAACAGTCTTTAACTGAACCCCGCCCTTGCATTTGTCATGTTTCGCTCTGTTTGTTACTTGCTGCGTCTTGTCTTGTTTGTTTGCAATAAAGACGTTTAATAATAATAATAATAATATGCTACATGAAAGATGAATAATTTCTCTTTACTTTGAAACGAACTGCATGGAAAAATATCCATTATTATTCAATCGACAGCGATTTAACTTTTGCCTGGCGATATTAGGTACGGTCACCCTATAGTCAACCTACCCCATACTGTTAGTTTACCAACCCCGACCACGGGGCTGGTTGACCAGCATGTAAGGTGTTAGAAAAACATTAAAATGCCTTAATTGTTGTCACATTCAGTCAACTTTAATAATTTAATCAGATAGCCAAATGTATGCCCTATCAAATATACTAACCGGTTTAATGATATTTCGTCCACATAATTTATTAAAAATCAGAAACTGAAAAACTGGCCTACCAGCCCCGGTCTCCCCTATTTCGAACTTCCCTGGCGCGAGGTGCCGTCCCTCCAATTGATCACCCTCAACAAACACGCGGTTTTATTCGTATTTATCTGTGATCCGGGGATCAGTGTTTTCAATCCTAGACGGCGACTGTTCCCCGAGAAAGGTACCTACCAACGTCTTGCAGAGAAAGCGATCTGCTTCGGTAAACGGATGGCGGAGGATAAACCTTTCTCGCGGATGACGTCGCTCGGTGCCGTAGTAATAAATTATTCCGCGCAGAGATGGAACGCCAAGTTCTCCGCAGAAATGGCGAGGTGCGGGAGGATCTCGCGGCCCGATCACAGAGCACGTTAATTACACAAGTCCGAATTTATCGCTCGGAATACATATATCGCGTTAGAGCGCTCGTAAAGAAAAGCATCGTAGGCATCGTCGCAGTTATTCTGATTCATGCGTCTGCCTGCACGGAGCCCGGCCCGGTGCTCCTGGACCGACAGTTTTAATCATTCTTTACAGGAACATCGTGCCAGGGTTAAACGGGCCCGCTCCTCCGTCCACATTTATGCCGATGGCGTTTATCGCGAGCACGCCGGCGCCGTATATCTTTCTGACGCACTCGAATCGTTGTCCTCCGCTGCAGATACATTCCTCGGACTCATTTAATTTCGTTCGCATAGCGCCGTTTATTCCGCCGGCCGTGCTTCCGCCTTTGTCCCGACTCAGCTTCTGCCTCTTCCTCTTTTTTCTTTTCCATCCCCCACGTCCCGTCGTCCGCGCCAATGGAAAATGTAACCGAGAACGGAATGGCCCTCTTCGCACCTGCATCTCGGCAATGCGGAGATCCATAACTCCTCGGTCGAGGGCAATTCGGTCGATTCCCTGAATACGTAATTGCCTCTTCCTCTTCTGCCTTCGTCGCACGTTCCTCTGCCTTTCTCATCTTCCATCCACCACCCTTACAGCCCTCCAACCCGGCCCCCTTTTCCGCTTCGCTCCGTCCCCCGATGTATCGCCGATATTGCATCGCGCGGACACCGTCGCGTCCCCGATAGCTGCAGACCAAAAAGGAAAGACACCCCTCCGACGTTCAAACTAGCCAGAAGCCGTCGCGATCGCCGCCGCGAGTCTGCTCGCGAGTAAATCCACGGATTAATCTTTCCTTGCGCTTTCGTTGGGTGAATGCGACAAAGTCAGCGATGCCTCCCGCGGAAAGGTAATCGCCGCTCTTTCTCGGGAACGGGAGCCAAAGATCCGCCGTTGCGCAGACGTAACTCGACATTCAGACTTTTATCCTCGGAGGAATCGCGAGGGGTAACGCTGAGCTATGCATCCCGTCGCCCGTATACTTTCCCATCTTCCCCAGCCGTTCGGCCGTCGAGATCGACTGTGCTCGTGCAAGACTTCGATCCGTGGCTTTGCGGCTCTCTCCCTGTACGCGATCCGAGTAATTGGCTTTCAATTAAGCGAGTAACCGAGCGTACGGCTGTACAGGCGTAAAGGCGCGACCGAGGCTTACGGGACGACCCACTGTTTATTGCGAGCACGTTTGAAACGCGAGCCCTTCTCGCGACGGGGACTGAGAAGATCGAAGGGCGCGTCAAGGCTGGGGGGCCAGGTGTCGAGTGCTCTTTGACAAAGGGCAACGCGTGTCGCGGCATTAGAAGCCTCGCGTTCCCGAGCGGGTGGGTGCGAGCCCCCCCGAGCTTCGTAAATATCGAGTTACGAGGGCGTAAAGATCGGGATCCCACGGGGGAACCGTTTGTTATTGGCGGCCGCGTCGATACGGTCCCTTGGCGAAAAAATCGAGCAGTCGCAGCGACGCGCTGGCCAGCGAGGTGGCGCGCCACTTGCGCGTTCTTCCCCCGCTGCCTTTTATTCTTGTTGCGTATCGATCGATCGGCGGGGCAACCTGTTGGCCGTGCAAATATTTTCGCTCAAACATATTATGTACGTCGGGGCTGGCGCGGGTTCACCGCGCGCAACGCTGAATTCGAGCGGCCTCTCCAGGCGACGCGACGCTTCGTAAATATCCCGTTACGAGCGCGCAAAGATCCGTGATTTGATCGGGGAATTGTTCGTTATTAGCTACTGGGCTGTGTACAAGCTGGTTGCTCCGACGCACGGGCACATCGCGCCGCGGCGCTCCCGGGGCTTACATACCTACCTACTTGCAACTTATTCGCCGCGCCCGCGCGGCCGCGTATCCGCGGATTCCAGCTGATGGTTTATGGGCCCAACTTTCGCAATTATAATTCCCGTATAAACCGCATCGTATTTTACGGTGATTCGCGATACCGGATCGTGTATGAACTGCAAATTGTCTTGCCGTTACCGCGCGGTTGCGGCCTGTAACCGCTCAGGGAGAATAAACCGCTCGCGAGGAAGCGACCCAGGAAATTCGGCGCTATCATCTGCTCGCTACTGCTTACCTGCATCTCGTGGATCGGGTACGATTGATTGTGTTTGAAGCATCTTTATTGTATTTGTCTTACGTACTGTAGGAGACGGAAAAAAGGAAAGCCGCTCCACCGGGACTCGAACCCGGGCCTTCCGCGTGCTGGCCAGCCGCCTAACCGATTCCCCCACTGCGGCTTCCCCGAGGACTCTGCTTAATGAGCTCCTCTTAACGGGCGCGCGCCACCTATGGACCTGGGGGGCCTCACTTACAACACCACAGGCCGCCCCAGGTCCGTCTCCTAACCTATGAATCCTACATTCGGCCATCCTACCACTGTGGCCGTCCTCGGCCGCGCTCCTCACAATTCCTCAACATAACGGAACCGGAACGCCGTATGCAGTGATGCCAGAATCGTGGGACGTGGGACAAATCCTTACCCCCACTATGACCTACCGTCGTCTCCCACTATGGCCTACCGTCGTCCCCCACTTTCTTCCCATCGCACTGCACACAAGCATATCCCTACTCCTGTCCGTGTGCGCTGCTTGTTCGGCTGCCGAGCACATGGACAGGAGTAGGGATATGCTTGTGTGCAGTGCGATGGGAAGAAAGTGGGGGACGACGGTAGGCCATAGTGGGAGACGACGGTAGGCCATAGTGGGAGACGACGGTAGGTCATAGTGGGGGTAAGGATTTGTCCCACGTCCCACGATTCTGGCATCACTGGCCGTATGCTTGAGGCACACTGTGTCAGGGTCTCAGATCCCACTTCTGAATTTGTAGGAGACGGAAAAAAGGAAAGCCGCTTCACCGGGACTCGAACCCGGGCCTTCCGCGTGCTGGCCAGCCGCCTAACCGATTCCCCCACTGCGGCTTCCCCGAGGACTCTGCTTAATGAGCTCCTCTTAACGGGCGCGCGCCACCTATAGACCTGGGGGGCCTCACTTACACCACAGGCCGCCCCAGGTCCGTCTCCTAACCTATGAATCCTACATTCGGCCATCCTACAACTGTGGCCGTCCTCGGCCGCGCTCCTCACAATTCCTCAACATAACGGAACCGGAACGCGCGTCAAGCCGTATGCTTGAGGCACACTGTGTCAGGGTCTCAGATCCCACTTCTGAATTTGTAGGAGACGGAAAAAAGGGAAGCCGCTTCACCGGGACTCGAACCCGGGCCTTCCGCGTGCTGGCCAGCCGCCTAAAGGCGGGATCTCCTACCTGCGACTGGTCGCTGCCGGTCGCAGCGACCCCACTAGTGCAAGGGAGAAGTATGACATCTCTTTCTCCCTTGCACTAGTGGGGTCACTGCGACCGGCAGCGACCAGTCGCAGGTAGGAGATCCCGCCTTAACCGATTCCCCCACTGCGGCTTCCCCGAGGACTCTGCTTAACCCCTCAACGACCACCTCAGTATCTGATACGGACCCTAAGTTTTCCACTGGTCGCCCACCTCCGTATCTCGTACGGACCCTCCGTTTTCCACTGGTGGCCCGCCTCCGTATCTCGTACGGATCCTAACGTTTTCCACTGATGGCCCGCCTCAGTATCTGGTACGGACCCTTTTTGTAATGCGGCTCCCGCGTCAGTGCCAGATACTCTAGAGGCTGTCTGTACCGTGATGTTTCAGTGTCGAGGCCTCAGGTAGCAAAGTGTCGTTTTCGTTCCGAAGGCCCGGGCCTCACAGTCAGTTTGTCAGGGGTTAACCCCTCAGCTACCGACCTCTGAAATGACAAACTGACTGTGAGGCCCGGGCCCTCGGAACGAAAACGACACTTTGCTACCTGAGGCCTCGACACTGAAACATCACGGTACAGACAGCCTCTAGAGTATCTGGCACTGACGCGGGAGCCGCATTACAAAAAGGGTCCGTACCAGATACTGAGGCGGGCCACTAGTGGAAAACGTTAGGGTCCGTACGAGATACGGAGGCGGGCCACCAGTGGAAAACTTAGGGTCCGTACCAGATACTGAGGTGGTAGCCGAGGGGAATGAGCTCCTCTTAACCCCTCAGCTACCGACCCCTGAAATGACAAACTGACTGTGAGGCCCGGGCCCTCGGAACGAAAACGACACTTTGCTACCTGAGGCGGGCCACCAGTGGAAAACGGAGGGTCAGTACGAGATACTGAGGTGGGCCACCAGTGGAAAACGGAGGGTCAGTACCAGATACTGAGGTGGTAGCCGAGGGGTTAACGGGCGCGCGCCACCTATGGACCTGGGCCTCACTTACACCACAGACCGCCCGCCCGTCTCCTAACCTATGAATCCTACAGTACAGTTCTGTCGAGGCACTCTCTTGTCCGTTCCCCCCGAGTCTTTATCGAAATTTCATTGCACTCGTGACGGGTCGGGACCGAGGTTATTCGATCGAGGCTTCCTACGAGGGCTGAATCGCCTGGAATATCGACGAAACAACGAGTCACGGGCAGGTGGCATTCGGCGGATCGCGGATCGGGGGTGTGGGATATCCAGTTGGCTCGCGGAGGGAGCCTGGGCGCCGTAAAGTTGCCGGCTGCTGGGAAATAAAGACCACGGATATCCCGCGTGGGAATCGTTCGTTATTAGCCGGCCGGCAATAAGTTTCCCTTATTGCCGCGTAAACGATGCACTCGCTGGCTGCACGGGCCGCTGCCGCCGCAGAGGGAGAGTTTAAGGGCTGCTCCAGGGCCAGACGTGGACGGAGTCGGAGAGGAACGGGGACGGCGAGGGTGTGTTTCGAGCGGGTAATATACAGGCACCATTTTTAAAGTTAAGTATCGCCAAGCAACGCGATTTAAATGGAGATGGACGAGAGACCATTGCCGGTGGTTGCCCAGCATCGCCGCACCCCCGGCGACACCCCTCGTTTCTTTGTCCCTCCTTGCATTCCGCTCGGTTTCCCTTCTCCCCCGACACCTTTTTCCTCTTCGTTAGAGTCTCTTTCTACCCCCTGATCTCTCAATTTCTCTCCATCCCGCGACTCCACTTTCTTTACACTCCCCCCGGCAGCCTGCAACTCTTCCGCGCCGCGGTTCAACGTAACAATCTCTCGCGACTTTACATCGAACAGTTTAAACTTCACGATTCGCAGTTTATATATCACGCTTCGCGCCACATGCCGTCGTTTCATAGGCGAATATATATTAGATACACTCCTCCGTCTCGTGCAACGAAGCGGCAAAGCGAAATTTCATTTCGCGACCACCGAAGTTTCATTCGCAACGATGTTGAAGAAAACAATATTCTCATTAATTCGTAAGTTTTAGTCACTCGCTGCGCCACCTCGATGCGGCGTTTACTTCCCGCGAATAAAAGCCCCTTCCGCCGGAGTATTTAAAGGCCAGGGGAGACGGGTAGCTGTGTTTCATGGTGAATGGAGGAAACGCTTGCGCAACCACGACCACTTTGTTCTTTCTCTACCTTGCCCTATTATTCCCACCCTCGCCTGTCATTATCGCTTCTGTCGTTTCTATATTTCCTCTTTTGTCGCGCGCGTTTCGGTGCACGGACAATCGACGATCCGCGCGATAACGAATTAATGACGGTGCCCCCTCGTTAGCCTTTTCCTTCCGGCTGGCCGCGGCGCGCTCGTCAAATGGAATTTCGCCTGATCGAGCGAGAAAGTATTACGGTGCGCGCGGCGGAAGAGCGCACGCGGAATATTCGTCACCTAGCTGGTAAATTACAATGCGCCGCGCCGAGCGCACTTCATTGTACGAGTGGATGCGCCTATATATCCGCTTTATTACGTAATTTCAGTCGGCAAATTATTACAATTCGTCCCGGCGGTTTGCACTGTTAACGATGTTTGCATTATACGTGTGTACGGCGTGTATATAGGCGAGCGGCGCGGCGGGGGCGACGTTGCACGCGTGAACGAGCAACAAATAGTGCAATCGATAGAGGCCCGCCTTTGGCATTCAAATCAAACACTTTCCGCTGTATCTACGTTTATAAACGTCTATTATCCTTCGCCGGATAATGAATCGCCAATTAATTACCGCGCGATCAATGGAACGCGAGCAATAACGAAAGTGCAGCGACTCGCTAAGGGGTTGACCGGCCTCCCACGTAGTCCAGTGAAATTAGACGGAAATCTGCCCAATCTTCGGAATAAATCCCAGCAAGCTAAATTTTGGTATGGGCCTTTATTTGGTCGTTTTAAACAATATGTCAAAAGTCCCCATCGATCCGAGTGCCGCTAAAAATTTTACAGAGGGTTGAAAAGAAAAATAACAGTTTTTCGCGAATATCTCGTTATCTAGTAGTTTTGCGACAAAAATAGGTCTCACACAATTTATAACCTAGGAAATTCTCTACAAAAAAGGTTGTATGAGTTTTTTTCGTAGGAGTAAGCATTTTCATGTGTGCCGGGTTACCAAGTTTCAACCCCCATACTTTTGACAAGGGAAGATCCCGAACCCGGAAATTCAGAAAATTATGAAACTCTGTAAATATGTAGCGGAAGTCCTGCTGAGTACAACGCAATTTCGTTTGCTGCCCAAATTCACTCCAAGAGGGTGCAATTGACCCCTGAAATTTTTTTTATTTTGTATTATTACTCGCGAACTGTAGGAGATAGAAAAAAAGTGTTCAGGAAAAAGTTACTTCTCTTAATTAGGACTAACATTTGGTAAATTATAGTTCTTACAGTTCTTACGGTTCGTGAATTATAACACAAAATCGGGAAATAGCCGGATTTTCAGGGGTCCATTTCACCCCCTTCGAGTGAACAAATTTAAACTTTAATCTTTGGGGATAAGTAGAGGATATATAGGTATGTATTACTCAATTTTTGTTGCTGCCCAAATTCACTCTAAGACGGTGAAATTGACCCCTAAAAATCCGTTTTTTTTTTAGATTTTGTGTTATAACTCACGCACCGTAAGAACTGTAAGAACTATAATTTACCAAATGTTAGTCCTAATTAAGAGAAGTAACTTTTTCCTGAACACTTTTTTTCTATCTCCTACAGTTCACGAGTAATAATACGAAATAAAAAAATTTTCAGGGGTCAATTGCACCCTCTTGGATTGAATTTGGGCAGCAAACGAAATTGCGTTGTACTCAGCAGGACTTCCGCTACATATTTACAGAGTTTCATAATTTTCTGAATTTCCGGGTTCGGGATCTTCCCTTGTCAAAAGTATGGGGGTTGAAACTTGGTAACCCGGCACACATGAAAATGCTTACTCCTACGAAAAAAACTCATACAACCTTTTTTGTAGAGAATTTCCTAGGTTATAAATTGTGTGAGACCTATTTTTGTCGCAAAACTGCTAGATAACGAGATATTCGCGAAAAACTGTTTTTTTTTTCAACCCTCTGTAAAATTTTTAGCGGCACTCGGATCGATGGGGACTTTTGACATATTGTTTAAAACGGCCAAATAAAGCCCCATACCAAAATTTAGCTTGCTGGGATTTATTCCGAAGACAAATCCTAATTTCACTGGACTAACGGTGCAACACCATCGGAGAGCTATCGCCCTCCGATCAAGCGCCTCCAAGGCGGTGTAACATAAACAAGCCGTTTCAGCAGTTTCGACGATCACCTGGGCAGCAGGAAGAGTTTTTTGGCACCCCTTCAAGCATTCTCGGGAAACAGAGAAGCGTGGAAATTTGGCAAACGAGTTGCAAGCAAATCTACCATCGCTCAACCGTCAAATCTCGAACGCCGCCGCCGCGGTTTCCACGCGATTCGTGGAACAGCCAATAGCTGTGTACCTATATGCGGCAACAGGCAAGCTTCCGTCCGTAAAGGAAACGCACTCGCTGCGTTGACGAGCCCGCGAGCTACGACCTCATCCGAAATTCTATCTCGCTCGGGCGAGTGGAATTGTCGTGGACGTTGATGGCGCCGTTTCCGTGCGACTGCAGACGGGAAAGGGCGAGTAAGAGATTCGCAATCAGGAGGATCTCCGTTTGTTCTGGGCGTGAAGTGGCGCGGCGCGGCTCGGCTCGGCTCGGCTCGGCGACCGGCGATCGCCGCCGACCGCAGCACTGTCAACCTGCGTAATTAATCCACGTTTCACCGAGCCAGCTACGCCCGACAGCAGCCTAAGATTTACCGCAGTCCAATTTTACACCTGTCCGTCATACGGGCCCGCGACCACTCACCTTTCGCCTGATATAACCCGGTCGTTCAGGTAATCGTCAACGTTTCAGGCCCCGGGACTCGCGCGTCCGCTCCGGCCCGGCCAAGACGCCTCTCGTCCGGCCGCAGCACGACGATTAATCGCGAACGCTGCCGCACCGAGCGCGGCGCGGTGGGCGAGATCGATCGCGTATTAACCTCGCAAATTTAGACCACGGGAGTACGTACGCGATCGCAATTTTCGCGCATCGATTTTCCCCGCTGCTGAAATTCGTTGCGATTTTAGCCGGTCACGTCGTCCCAGGCCGCGCCATCAGAATTTTAAAAATCAGCATAAATTCGGTCCGCTGCGATAGCCGCGCGATATCCTCTCCCGCTTTTTTTTTTCCCTCCCCAATCCTCGTCGCTCGTGCTTCGTTCCGAGCGCATATTTAAACATCAATCCCGATCGGACGCGACACGGCGGAAAACATAATGCGCGGCTACTTTGTACGGCGAATACGACGCGTTGCGATACATTTTCAATGAAGTGGACGGCGGTCGGGCGAAACGCGCTTGATTTCAGGCAGGCGTAACGCGAAGCGATCCGCGTGCTTTATTTCGTCGAGCCAATATTTCCAGCCGGCAGTTCCGAAGGTTATTGCAACGTGGACCGAGCCAAGTATTACCGGATTCATGGCTGTCTTTAGGGCCGTTCGTACCGGCGTGATATAACTTTTGATTGGAATACGGTTTTACTATTCCGTCGGAACGCTTTGAAACAACTTGCGTCCGCAGAATCAGCGGCTCCCTTGCGCTTTGCCGTTCGCCGTTGGGAGTGACTGCGGGTGACGGGCGACAGCGCGAGGAGCTGAGGGCTGACGACTCACGTTCCGATTCCACTTGCGCGCGTCAGCGGGAGTCGATAACGGTGGTAATCTTGAGAAGGCTCGCCGTCGACTTATCGCGCTTTAATTTCGCCCTTCTCCTCGCGGGAGAAGGATCGAATTTAGAGCCGTGTTATTTAGCGATCCACGCGGAGTAAACGCGGGTGGCCCGCATAAACATTAAATTTCAATATCCCGCCAATATTTTCCGCCCGGGAGTTATCGATTCCGTCTGGCTGCAGAGACGGGGCTTCGATATCCGATTCGACGTTACGCACTTGTTATTGTTGCTGCAGCTGCATCGAACTCGATGTTATTGCAGTCAAGCCGGCCTGATCGACGCGGCGAAAAAAAACGGGCGCAATGGAATCGCGGAGAAATAACGCCCAAGATACGACGCAGTGCGTGTCGCAGCCCCGGGCGCGCGGATATTTTTACCGCCTGACCAACGAGCCTATTCGGCGCGCCATTACACGTCATTCTTCGTCATCCACCGCGTGCGAAGAATAAAGCAGAGATCGAGTACGGACGCGATTGAAAATCTCGTCGAACACAACCAGCGCGGAGTAAAACGTTAACGGCAATAAACGTCCCCCGGGGCGCACTGCTATCACGGCTATCGTTACAAACGCGGCCAGTAGGGTAAGCAGGCCAGTAGATGGACGGGCCCAGTAGATGGACGAATCGTTGGTTAATCGTTAATATTGAAAGAACTAGAGTTTTAATCTATATTATTGTTTTTTTATTTTGTAGAAAAAACGCTTGTTGTTTTACAAAACATTAACATATTTATCGAAAAAAAAATTTTGTATGCGAAAAATGTATTTGTATGTATGATTTTACGCCACCATGCGCGAGTCACTCTTTTATTATTAGCTATTGCTCAGCATCGCGTCCCTTAAAGTTAATAAAAAACGTATTTGGATGTATTGTAAAGAGGTATGCAATAGATGATTGCATTCTAATATTAACAATTTATATATAAACGCGTGAACAAAGAAAAATAAACCGATAGAACTTATAAAAATGACTGTCCATATACTGATATGGATTTTCTAACCTTGTCGCAACAGATGGACAGAACGGAATTAAACCTTTTGAAGCCGTTTTTTTTTAATAAACAAACAGTTTACACATTTACTTGTAGGTATCTTATTTTTCTTTTTTTATTTAGATGGCAAGCAGTAAAAAAAATATACCGTACCCAAATAGCACAAAGACATCTTATGTACGTCCGAAGAACGTCCGTTCCGGACGTACTGTACGTTCGGAGAATGTCCCGAGAAGGTCCATATATCCTGTGTACGTCCTCGTTAAGTTCTTTAAATGTCGTAGGAAGGTCCTATTTACAAAGTGGAACGTCCTGAGGACGTGCTGTGTCAACATTCTCAGAACGTTTTCCAAATGTCCGAAAGTAAAGTTAAATACGTCCAAAAGGCGTCTTAAAGACGTTTTGCAGATGGTTTAAAAGCGCCTTAAAGACGTCTTCATCAAGTCTGGGTTAAGACATTAAGAAAAAAAATTTGGCGTTGCCGGGAATCGAACCCAGGACTCCCAGATTACGAAGCAACTGATTTTCGCAACTACTCAAGACACTTCCTTGCAAATAATTTCAATTTCCAGGTATATAAATATTATTAATAGTTTACAAAAATTGTGCATTGACGCGAAATATTCTACAGAACATCATCATTCGACCTCTAGACTCATTGCTTAAAATTTCACATTCGTCTCAAGACAGATGTTTTAACGACGACTTAAGACAGAAGTCTTGAAGGCGTCGTATGCTATCTGGGAACATTTCTGCGTCTTCATTGCACAAACAAATAGCGCAAAGGCGAGGTTCAGTCGTAAGACTGTTTTGCAACCGAACCTGAATCATCTGCAAAACCTACAAGACGGTTGTTCTTCGATCATCTGAAATTTAGGTCTTCTAAAGATTCACAAGACTTACGAGACGAATGTTCTCGGAACATTCGAAATGTAGTCGTGCAAAACAATCACGTGACTTACAAGATTGTTTGATGTTTCTAGAACAACCGAAATTTAAGTCCTAAGAACGTGCGTAGGACTTAAGAAACGGACGTTCCTAGAACATCCGAAATTTAAGTCCTAAGAACGTCCGTAGGACTTAAGAAACGGACGTTCCTGGAACATCCGAAATTTAAGTCCTAAGAACGTCCGTAGGACTTAAGAAACGGACGTTCCTGCAACATCCGAAATTTAAGTCCTAAGAACGTCCGTAGGACTTAAGAAACGGACGTTCCTGGAACATCCGAAATTTAAGTCCTAAGAACGTCCATAGGACTTAAGAAACGGACGTTCCTAGGACCTCCGAAATTTAAGTCCTAAGAACGTCCGTAGGACTTAAGAAACGGACGTTCCTAGAACATCCGAAATTAAAATCCTAAGAACATCCTATGTATGTTCAAAATGGACGTAGGACGTTCGGATATAAACTGGACATGAAAAGGACGTCCTTGGGATGTGCGGTGCTATCTGGGGTACATCAATATACATGTAATGATCTAAATAGAGCCTTGGATGATATTAGAAAAGGAACTAGTGGATACATATTTTTACTTTGTGCCACTAAGAAAATGTTAAAAAGGTTACATATCCAATCCGGGACACTTTCCGAGACAGTTTTCAATGCGGGACAAACAATTCAAATTCGGGACAGTCCCACACGATCCGGGACGTCTGGCCACTTTAGGCTAGACATAACCTCACTTTATTTGCGGCCTGGGCCCATAACCTGTTGCACCGGTTTCTGGCAATGAAGACTCCATACGTTTTTAGTTTTGATGAAATAAACTATATTTTAACAAAAAATAACTTAATCTAGGTACCTACTATATCTAATAAGTCTTTTACTCGTCTAGCCAGACACCCGTCCATCTATTGGTTCTGAACTGTCCATCTGCTAGCCCTATCGTCCATCTACTTGTGATACGGGCTATGAGTAGAATTTTCATCATTTTATCCTTAAATACATTAATTTCTTTACTTGCAGTTATTTTTTTCTTTAAATTTGTACATTTTTACGTGCAAAGATTTTGATTTTTTTTAATACAACAGATATTTCTTAAGAAACACCTTGTTGTAAACTTCGGAATCAGCTAAACTGTCCATCTACTGGCCTGTTTACCCTATATAACAGCCGCGAACTTGTAACGATAACGACGTGCGCGGAGCTTTTAGCCGTCGCCGCGGAACATTTCTGCAGGAAGGGCGGAAAGGGCAGAAAGGGCAGAGAGGGCCGAGCTGCCAGCGGACGTGATAATACGCGAGAGTTCGTTTGACGATCTCGCTGGATCCCGGACACTGCTATCGTCGTAATTATTTACAGAGTTGCTGGAGACTCGGAGCTCTGCAACGTCCATCTCGAAGCGGCGGGACGAGGCACGTAGTACACGTGCGTGTGCCGAAGGGTTGCAAACGACACTCGGGGGATGCCGCCGTCCCCGTGAAAGTAGCGAGACGCCGCGTCGATGCACGTCACAGCCTTGTTAAAATTTATGAATATTGCGGCGGAGTAATGGGGTTTCCTGGTAGTTCGCCAGCACCGCGCTCTTACAGCTATCGTCTTACAGAAATTTCCAGGGAGACGTGATCGCGTAACATCGCGTGAAACCTTGAAAAATCAAGAACGAATCGACCGAGACAGCTAGCTTCGAGCAGCGTTCGATGCAGCGGGAGTCCCGCTATACTTCCTCCGTCGATTAGACGAAACACACACGCGGCTAGTTAAAACAGGAAGCGGGAACACGGTGTGTGCGGGAGGCTCGATCCGTCGACAAAACGACGAGAGATGTGTAAACGCGCAGTAAAGAGGAAGCGCGCTTCCCGCATTGTCGCGGGAACATTGGAGGGCAGCCGGTTTACGCAGTGTCAACGATCTTTCGCGTTGTTTCGCGTTGTTTGGCGATCCGCGGGCAACAAGGAGCGCGGTGAAACGTTTTACGAGCGGCCCATACAAACAGCCACCGCGTTAAAACAATCCGCCGCGTTACAATTACAGGCGGAACGGAATATATCGGCGCTCCGCGGCAGCCACGGATACGACTATTGTTGCACGGCTGGCTCGCGCCGCCGCGGAAATCGTCGATTTGCGTGATCCTGGCGAATCCGGGGCTGACGTCGCGTTTCCGTTTCATTCGCCAATCGAACGCGCGTCTCTGGCGCTGCTGGAATGGATACTGTATAATTGCACGAGTGCAAATGAACCGTCGGAGGGGATGTAAAGCAGTTGATTTACAAGCGCTGGTGTTACAAAGCGCGGGCGTCGATCCGCGTTGCAGCAGGTAGGTGGGACGTGGCGCGAAAACTCGGCAATCTCGGCGAGGATCTGAGGAACACGTGCAGGAAAATCGGTTGGCGAGGTCCGATCGCGTGGAATGATAGGGGAAGGGCCCCCGGGGGGCAGTCCCTTGAAGCCCTCGGGCCCTCTCTCTATCGTGCCGAAAACGAGGCACGCGTGAACACGCCCGAGGGATGCGGCGGGATCGATTTCGAGAGAGCTTTCGCGGGCATTATGTGATTCGGATCTCGGTATTATTCTATAATCTATTCCGCGGGATGATAGTGTCGGCAATGGCGGGTTAGGGTCGGTTGCATGCCGACCCGTAGCCTCGTTCCACTTGCACGCCACCACCCACCAATAAGCACCCTCCCGTATCGGGTTCGCGCAACCCTCTGCACCCTCACACGCAATCCCCCTTCTTCGAGCAGACACCAGCCATGTATACCGATATCCGCGGCTTCTAACGTCCTTGATTATGGCTGCACACGCTGCCGGTGATACTAACAAAGAGAACAAGAAGAGGGAGAAAGAGAGCGAAGGGGAGAGTGAGCTGGAAAGAACGCCCCCTCGTTGCCCCTTATTTGCCCGCCGATCCGGAGACTGTCTCGCACAGGAGGAAAGAAGATACCGGCCCGGCCCCGGGGCATCAGCAGAGGATAAGCGGGTAAGAGAGCAAAGAGAAGAGGAATACAGCGAGGGGATGAACGACGACACCGCACACCTGATTTATGGGGCTCGTAATGGAGATGGGAAGGCTGGATATCCGCGGCGCCATGCGATGCCATCTCCTCGATTCGTGGCTGAACGTCTTCCGTTTGCTTTTACCATACCGAAAACCGAGTGCTAGAGCTGCCGCGGGACCGAAATTGTTTCGCTACCGTAGAAGACAATGTTGGCAAGTCTAATTTCCATTGTGTCCGCTGATACGGAGAAATCTTTCATGGCCTTCCTCGTTGATAAATTGGACAGACATCGGGGGTGTTAGTCGCAACGTACGGACAAACTGCCGCTTTTGTAGGCGACCGTTCAACGGTACCGTAAAATGGGGGAACATTGGCAGGTTTTTGATACATTTTGTTATATAATGTAAAAATTAAAATGTTTACAGTTGCTTTAAGTATCCTATCATAACATTGCATGTTTCGTGATTGTACTACAAGTGTTAAAATGCATAAAATTTTTGTCATTTTCTTCTTTAATACATGTTAAATACCAGCCGGTACGGGGTAACATTGGCACATCATATAAATAGCAGTAACAGGTTAAGTTTTACTACTCTGAAGTCAGTAAAGACTGGTTCAGACACGTCCAGTAGTTTAGTCGATTAGCAAATAATTTAATCATTTTTCGTGTGTGGATATTAAAATTTAGTCGAGTAGCTTAGTAAAACAATCGTAAATTACTAAATTACTCGCTACTCGACTAAATTACTGGACCTGTCGGTTCCAACCTTTAGATACATTGACACTTAAATTTGTTTATTTTATTTTATTTTTTACATCTTAACAAAAAAATCTAATCGTCATCCAGACAGACTGGACATTCATAAGAAATTGTTTCGGTTCCTCGATTACAAGCTCCGCAGACCCACTGACATTGCACCCAGTCAGGACCTTTACAGGGTAAATGACCCAATTACTGATACCTAACCATTTACTGTCATCTTAAGCTATTTTACTTAAAACAACGAATAAATAAACTATAGTATATAATCTATAGTATAGATTATAGGTTGAATTACATAATTCTGTTTGTGTATGACTTTACAACGTTTATTTATTCGTTATTTTAAGTGAAATAGCTTAAGGTGACAGTAAATGGTTAGGTGTCAGTAATTGGGTCCTTTACCCTATGTTTCCCATTTACATAAACATATTTTGCAGACATTATCGTCTTCCCGGTAGTCTCTGTATAAGTTCTAGGCATTATTGCGATCTAAGGTTATTAATAATATAATGTATAACGTAACAAAGTTATCTATTTGACAGGCGATTATTGGATATCTAACCGCAAACGTTGAAACAATTGAATACCTAAAATCTCGATCTCGAATGCGACTTTATATGTTCATGCGTATAGGCAGGGTTGCCAGGCGTACTGAATAAATGGCGGTGTGCTGACGTATATGACGTCATACGGTGTAGGAGAAGGGGAACACCTACAGCAATAACGGTGTATTTGTGTTGGTGACTTCGTGACGTCATGCCAAACGACACCAGCGCCAAGTCATGCCAAGTGACGCCACTACCGATTAGTACCACAATTCATCGCATGGCGTGCACAAGTCGAGTAGTGTATATAGGTCTATGCCGTCTTGTGACGTCATATATGCCAGTACGGTGTACTGAACCGCCTGGCAACCCTGCGTATAGGTGCCAATGTAGCCCCGGCATGTGCCAATGTTATCCCCTTCTGCCAATGTTCCCCCATTTTACGGTAATAATCAGCTTTCGATAGGCGAGCTTCTGTCAGTGGTTGCCTGTTGCGAGTCAAATGGAAAAAAATAATGAAATTGACTTGCACCGGTGGGGACATAAAGAGAGGCTTTTCGACTGGATGATGTTCGCGAGGACGCGCGCATCGTCGACCAATGAAACCCCGATGGAGCGAGAGCTCGCCGTGCTGCCTGCGTGGCGAGGTTAATTTTTCTATCGTGCCGCGTTCCACGAGCCTCTACTCGCACGATAGAACCCCGCCGACTGATTTATATGTGTATTAACTACGCAACACCGATAATTACAGTAATTACAATTAATCAGATTTATGCGTGTTAACTATAAATCTGATTAGATCTGGTTGCGCAGGTATAATAGCGGTTAAATCTCTGCAAACGCGGCGACCCCGATCCTGGCCAAGTACAAATTATCGTGCGAACGCAGCGCAAACCTTCGCCTCCCATTGTTGATCGAGCCCGACGCGAATAATATTTGTCACAGAGGGGAGGCATTGAAATCTCAGCCGCGACAATCGCGAGGAGCCCCGATACCCCGTTACAAAGCGGTCCATTCCCATTCGTCGGTCCTTTCCTCGCGCCGACCAAACGGTACCATCCATCCGTCTTGACAGCTGCGACCGGACAGCGGGCATGCTGGGAATAAAATTTTCGACCCACGCCCGACATAGAGGGCGCGACCTCGGAGCAGCCGGCGACCCTGCCGGCTCGTTATAAAATTTTCAAAGAGAATCCCTCAAGATTTTCCCTCGTATTCGAGTACCGGTCTTGGCCAGGCTGCGCTCGAGCTGCCGGCTCTCAATTAAAACGGATCGCGTGGAACAAGTCCAAGAGACACGATAATTGTGGCCCGACAAGGTCAGAGGGGAGCAGCGGAGCGCCGTAGCACCGGCGATCCGGCGAAAATGAAAAGGGATAACCGGACGAATGGAATTTATGTCCGTTTCCGTGGCGGTTTCGCGCCAGGTCGGATCCCGCCGCTCCACCATCGAGATTTTCAAATGGAGTTCTCGGGCGAAGCAATAGGTTCCGACCTACGAATCCGGGGCCAAGTCCGAGGCCAGCAGATCCCCGGCCAGTTTCGACCCGGCACGTAATCCAGGAACGAATCCCCAAGATCAACGGTCCGGTTTCGCTGGAAACTGGAAACACCCCCGTCGACCGTTCGACCTTTCCTAACCGATTCATAGGGTGTAGGTGGACTGCTCGGCCGGGGCCCCCGCGGCGCTGCTAGAAATTTCACTCTGTTTGCCTACCACTCTATCTCGGCCGTTTAACGATCGCGTTACAGGGATCGCGTGTCGGCAACTTTTCGCGCTTTCCCCCGCTCGCACCCTGTTTGCACCCTCGCTGAAACTTTTCCCTCCGCAACTTTCTTGTTTCTCCGGATCCTCCTTAGACGGAGGCCGAGCTGTCTCGGGCTATCAGGCTGCCGGGCTTATCGGCGTGCCGCAAATGTTGTTGTTCTCGTTTGCTCGCGGACGATCGATACCGTATGGGCCGTATCGACGCTGCCTCCTCCAAGAGGTCAACGCAACTGGGGTGAAAGTTTATCGGGCAGAATCGTTGTCAGCGTTACAGCCGAGGCACGAGTGTGGAAATGGCGGCCCTACGGATTAACCCCGTCGAGATCAGTGGTTTCGATGGAGCCTATACTTGAGCGGGATCGAGAGCGCGGCCAGCAGCCCGGGGTTAGGTGGCGAACGGGGTCAGGAAGGTGCTCTCGGGTCAAGATGCGGATTAGGATCTCGAGGGGTCACCTTGCGGAGCCCGACCTAGGTCTATATATCTGCGCCATAAATTACGTCCGTCTAAATACATAGCTCCCCTATGAAGTGGCCGTTCCGAGATCGATTAAAGCCACGAAAATGCGCGGCGGAAAGAACCGGCGAAACATCCATGGCTCGACGTGTGTACCACGTTCAAACGACAACGAGGAAGCGAGGGGCATAGAATACGGAACGCTAATTATATCGGACACCGATTGCCCAACAGGCTAATTAGCGCGCATCGCATATATCACTCGATAAATCTTATTCGGAGCAGCAAGTACTCTTCCCTAAAGTGGATTACGCCTACACTCGAGCTCCGTGTCTCTGAAATTGGTGCGCGCGAATGCAAACGGTGCTCGATTAGCCTCCATCGTAAGCGCATGCTTCATTCAGCGTGGTGTGCTTTTTACAGACCGACCAGTTTCGCGGAAACCTCTCCGATCTCGCTTGTTATCTACTTCGGAATTTCCACGGTTCTGCTGCGTTAAAGATGATCTACAGGGTGGAACGAAAAGCGATATAATCCCGTGCAAGCAATTTCATTGTTCCGGGAACTGTGGGTCGGTGCTGTTGGTAGCATGAATGTCGCCGCGAGAAAGTATAGCGGCCAGCTATCCGTCGATGTTTATGGTATCGTTCGATTACGCGCGTTGCGTTGGCGCCATTCGCCCCGGGTAATATCCTGCACCGCGTTTATGAGATGCGCCGTCGATTCTAGCCGCGATATTCTCCTCCGTCGAACGACGCCTCTCGCTCCACCGCAGTTTCTTCCCATCCACCCTGAAGTCGAATAATTTTCAATCGTTTGGTCCGAAAGCGTGCTCGCTGGTTACGTAATAATTTCAGCTACCCCCACAGCACACTTTGTTGCAGGAACGTTGCACACACGTTGCAGTACATTACAATGTTGCCGTTTGGTTGCAGGTTGTATTGCAATATTCCTGCAACATTGTGGAAACATTGCCGTGCAATATTGCGCTCGCGACGTATGAGCAATATTTCCGCAATATTGCACACACACTGCCGTGCAACATTGCAATGGCCACGTTTGTGCAATATTTCGGCAATATTCCACACACATTGCCGTGCAATATTGCGCTCGCGACGTATGAGCAATATTTCCGCAGTATTGCACACACATTCCCGCGCAATTGCCGAAATATTGCACACCCATTGCCATGCAATATTGCGCTCGCAACGTATGAGCAAGTTTTCGGCAACCAATCCGCAATAAATCCGGAATCACGCGGAACGATACTGAAATGTAGACACGCAGAATACAGTCTAAGATTCCACAGACTATCGCCGAGGGAATATATGCGAACGTGGACAATATCTGACATAAATAATTAATACAATTATTTAATTAACACTATAGAGTTTAAACAAATTCATGAACTATATACAGCAACAAAGGATATTTGTAAAAAAAGTGTTACACGTGCCAATTACTGCCAGTGCCCGTACCATTGACATTTAATTTATTATGCGCAATGAAAAAGTTCGGTATTGTCGAGTGAAAATTTCTAAGTCCGGATTTATTGCGGATTCATTGCCGAAATCTTGCTCATACATTACGAGTGCAATATTGCGCTCGCAACTTATATATTGCTGTAAAATCTCAGAAATGTTGCACGGACATTGCTGTAAAATCTCAGAAATGTTGCGCGAACATTGCTGTAAAATCTCAGAAATGTTGCGCGAACATTGCTGTAAAAACTCAGAAATGTTGCGCGAACATTGCTGTAAAAACTCAGAAATGTGGCAGAAATATATCCTGCAACGTTGCACAGGGCGGACATAGCAATTTACTTGCAACTTTTTCGGCAATATTCCGTGCAACGTTTCAGATATCAAACCGCAACGTAACTGAGACATTTCGGCAACCAATGTGCTGTAGGGGTAACGGCAGCGCGACGGTGCCGTGGACGTGGCTATTAGCGTCAGCGCTTTATTGCGTCGCGCCCGTCTGCTACCGGTACATAAACCGAGCCCCGAAGTGCTGGGCAATCGCGCAGCTATTTCGAGAGACCCGTCAGATTTATTCGCACAAAGGTTTCGGGCCGCGTTCGCTAACAATAAGAGGACGCGCATAAATGTTTGATAACACGACGCGATAGAAAGCGGCGGCGGGTAGGAGAGGATCGGTGCGTGTGTCGTTCGGTTCGCTGGGACAGGGGTTGCCGAGGGTGCAGGGCGTGTGCTCGGCTGCGCGCATAGTTCGCATACCAACCCTTCCTCGCGCGGTATGTTATAATTAGTGCTCGAGCGAGCGCACGCAACATTGATATGTTCACGAGCTTCCGAATGCTTCCCTAATGAGATGGCCTCGTAAACAACGGGTTAAGTGTTCGCGTGCCCCTTTAATCTGCTCCCACCCCCGCCCTGCTGTTTTTCGAGCCCCCACGGTCCAGCGAAAATGCCCGGCTCGCGAGCGCTCGATCGTTGCCCCTAAAATTGCATCGAAGCGTTTTCGCACGCGCGCGCAACACGTCCGACGCGAGGGTGGAGAAATGAAACGCGAGATCGCAACTGGGTAAATCGTCCCGTTTGAAACCGAGCCGTTAATATTCCAGCGGAAATTGCTTGTCCGTCCGCTCCTGGCCCTTTGATCCGCGGGGGCGTCCGTAAGAAACGCGTGACATCGTGCTTTCCATCCCGGGATACGATTATCGCGACGCATTTCGAATTCTCATAAGCGCGTAATTAACGCGGGTGAATTCGGGGCGTGGCATTCTGCGAGTACAATCGGTCTGTCTGGTTTTTGAATTCAAATCCTGCTCGAGGACTATTAATTACAGACCGTCCGACAAACGTGGCCCGCAAACTCCACCCCCTGCGGATCAAAACGTCAGGCCGCGTACTCTCACTCTCTCTCTCTCTCTGGCGTCCGTTCTCTCTTTTCCGCTTCGTGCCTCGCGCTGGCACCGTTTCCTCTAGCCTGCCAGCTGGGACGTCGTCGATGGCCTCGATACGAGCCAGAACAGCAGCGCGAACGACGATCATCTCGAAGGAACCGTCGAGGGATGAATAAAGGGGCGGGCTAGAGCGAGTGGCGAAGAAGTCGCTGAGGTCTCTTACGGGCCAGCTTCCGCCGCAGTAATCGTTACTTTCGATGGCCTGCGAACTGGTAACGCGTGGAAAAGTGCCGTTCGATGGCGCCGCGTATACCTAAGCACCTCGGGGTGCCAGTCGCGCTTACCCTCCCCTGTCGAAGTTCCGCGAAGCAACGTCGCTAACGTCGCGTCTAGTCAAGAAGACGTTTTCGCCGATACCGCGATAATCCACCCTCCCTGATTTATGAAGCTCGCCAGCCCTTTCACCGTGCACGCGACAGATCTAGGCGAATCGATACCCCTTAGTTTTTCTCCGGTAGCTAATAACGCGGCTGCTGAATGTGTCGATTAATCACGCGAGCCCGCACAAGTGTACGACGACCCGATCCGCTCGGATCTTCTGACGGTGCAGTTGCGCCGATCCCAGAACAACGAAGAGGCGTCGCGAGGGTTATCAATTATTCGCCGATAAACCTGCCATCCAGGATCTAGGAAGCGGCGCCAGCCCCTCCCCGTCCACCCTTCAACCGCCGATTGAAATTTATCGACACGTTATAATTACGTGCCGCGAAGTTGATCGCGCTTAGCTGCGATCCTCATTAGGCGTGTAAGATTAACCGTCATTGGAGATCCTGACAGTTCCACCAGCGGGACTGAATTCGACACTGAACCGTTGCAGATAACATTCGAGGCTGCCCTCTCGCCGAACGCGACGAAACGTCGAACCAGCAAGGGACAAAGGGTCCGCGGCGAGAGGTCGAGCGATACGCGTGATCGCGAATCGGTATAACCGGGCCATCGTTCCCGACCGCGTTAATCACGCTCGGCCGCGCGGAAAACGACCGCCAACCTCCGTCGAGCGAGCCATTGAAGAATCGTAAAGACTGATTGAAAAGTCAAGCCGCGAAACGGAGGACGTTCGAGCGCGTCGATTACCGGGTGCCCCTTTGAAACGTCCGCGGACTCTGAGGCAAGTGGTAAAAGCGGATATGGAGCCAGGGGAACGGAAGGGCGAAAAAGGTGCTCGGGCGACGTATTAATCGCCGGGTAACGCTTATTTCCCCGAGCGTCGAGCATTGTTATTATTATTATTATTATTATTATCATCAACGGGAATTCCCTTTAGTAAACATAGAAAACAATAAACCTGATAATTTGTACAGTAATATAGGAGTCTGGTAACCTATTCTAATTACATAAGTATATTGCATTACGCATCGGGGCCAGTTATACGGAGAGTCGACTGAGAACTTTGTGCCGGAATGAATCGCATGATATAGAGAACAAATCGATGTCAGCGAGATATTGATTTGCTTCACACATAGCTCTGTTGATGGGGTCAGCTGTATAATTATGGTACTTAGGCACCTTAGACAGAAACAAGGACTTGGAACCAGGGACTCCTACCGGTACGTAAAATACCGGTATTATACCGGTATTTTTCGGTTGTATCTTCGTCTGAGACTCAATACCGGTATAACGCTCATACCGGTATTTCGCTATACCGAAACCGATATCATACCGAAATAGATAAATACCGAAAACGAAAGGTTACCGGTAACCGAAATAAATACCGGTATTTTTTCGGTATTCTTTTCAGTAACATGGTAGGTTTCGGTGTCCACCGAGAAGAGTACCGAAAAAATACCGGTATTTATTTCGGTTACCGGTAATTCCGAAAACCGATCTTTTTCGGTATGATATCGGTTTCGGTATTTATCTTTTTCGGTATGATATCGGTTTCGGTATAGCTGTATTGGCGAAATACCGGTATGAGCATTATACCGGTATTAAGTCCTTGCTTGGAACGCAGTTGCCGTTGCGGGGCGAGGAAGCATACTGTTGCCAAGATCTCCGGGCAGTCAATTTGACCATGAATTACCTTGAACAGGAACATGAGATCAGAAACAAGCCTCCGATCACTAAGGGTAGCAATCCTCGTCGCCCGTAGTGCCGGACCATAGTCATGGTCATAGAAGCGCATCGGGCTACCCGAAGCTCTAGAGACCAGTCTCAAGAATCTATGTTGAACCCTTTCAACAAGGCTTATATATAGCTTGTGCCTGGGGTTCCAAACAACTGACGCATGCTCCAACACCGGTCTGACGAATGATACATACAAGAGCTTCAGTGACTCCACTCTTCTGAAATGTCTGCCGAACCCTGCAATGAAACCAAGGGTTTTCATTGCTTTACTAGTAATTGTCCTATAATGGTTTCGAAAATCAAGGCCCGACGCTATCGTAACTCCAAGGTCATTGACTTCACAGACCTCGATCAGGGGTGTGTCCCCTAACTTATAGGTCGATACCACAGCATTGACAGCCCTATGGGCCCTCATTTGATTTGGTCTTACCGACACCATAAGCCGTATTTGTAACCTGGCTAACACGTATCATATGGAGATTGATTTTTTTCATGGTTCTCCTTCTACTTTTAAGACTAGTGTCTATAGAGCAGTGGCGCGCACGGGTATGTTTTGATAGTTATAGGCGATAGTTACAGTAGCGGACAAAAAAGTTACCACTTTTTCGAACCACCCTACTTCTATTACTTTTCAATATCAACTCAAAACTGCAGTATGTGCCTAATATACATATTCTGAAAGAGAATTAAAAGCTGTATAAAACCCAGTGACCGTTGAATTTATTTAACTAACAAACAAAAACCCTACATGACATCAACCAAGGCAACACACTTTTAAACCCGACCGAAATTTACCACTTTTGAACATTATTAAAAAAAATATAATATTTTGTGGGGGGCACCTTTTGCTTTTAGGACAACCTAAAAAGTTACTATACGTGGTAATTTCTTTGTCGGCCCCAAAAATGTGTTACCCCGTTCAATGTCATATAACATTTTTGTTTGTCTGTTGAATAAATTCAACTTTAACTGGGTTTTTGTACAGCTTTAAGTTCTCCATTAGAATATACATATTAAACATACCACAGTCCCAAATATATGGCAAGAAATAGCAAAAATAGAACAAATCGAAAAAGTGGTAACTTTTTTGTCCGCTAGTGTATATACTCTGTATATTTCGTTTATTTTTCTTTATCATTTCTGCGTAATGTCCGTCTCTACTAGGTATTGTGTATTATCAATTTTTTGCTTAAGAAATGGGTTCTACCCGTATAAGTTAAATAAATAAATAAATAACACACTTGGCAGTGTTTAATTGCGTCCTGTTGGTGGTGCACCATCGCTCAAATCTGCACAGGTCATACTGCAATTTCTCCGCATCGTGACCGTCACGGATAGTTCGGAAGATCTTCAAATCATCAGCGCAAAGCAGAAATTTGCTGTTCCGGAATATGTCTTTAAGGTCGTTAATAAAAAGACGAAACGTACGTAGAAATTGTACGCAGCTCCGGCAGCTGGGCTGCTTGAAAAATGATCCAGCTTCGGGCCGGTGAATTTCCCCGTGCGAGGGGTGAGCGGCGGGGAGGAGCGAGCGAGCGAGCGAGCGAGCACCCCGCCGTGCAAGTTTAATTGCGAAACTTCACCCAACTATCGCAAATTACGGGAAATATCGAAAAACGCTGGTAATATCGTGCCTATCCGCCCGCATTGTGGCTGCTCTATTTTTATCCGCGGGTTTGTTCGCCCAACTATCCCGCGCGGACAGCAACGAACTCGTGTACGCGCCCGAACACCCCCCCGAGGAGCCCGGACAGGAAACGGCGGAGGTGCAGGAGGGAAAAGTGCGCCCATATGCCGCGCACATAGGTGCGCGTATCATATATAGCTGTGTGTCGGGGTTAGCCAGCAGGGATAAGCGTTTTCGACTTTTATTTGCGCTCCGCCGGCGAGCGCAATGTTTGTCTTCCGTGCACGAGTCTCGTTGAAAGTATCGAAGGGCTTCGGAATACGGATTAATCGACGGCTACGTGGCAGGCTTATTTACCGATACGCCGTCTGTGACGGGAATGGAGATACGAGACGGTCCAGTCGCGGGGTCGTTCGCGTTCGCCCGCGGTTTCATTCCATTGGACGAACCGTGTCTCGTGCGGGAACCATCGCTGGAATTGCCCCGCCGGAGCTTTAGTCTCCTCGAAATTTCATCGCGATCCCTTGACGCCACTGGCGCGTCCGGATATTCCCCGACGTCCACTTTAAAATCGGTCGCGCGGCTCGTTAAGAGAAATCGTAACGAGCAACCGGCCGAGATAATTGTCAATTAAGGGGAATTCGTCTCTCCTTGGATCACGTTTCGAAAGGAATATCTTCGAAACGTCGGCGCCGCCTCGCGTTCCGCGCGTGCTCCTTTGTTTTTATCCTCCGTGGGGGCGAAAAATTATTCCGAGCGGCCGGACTGCGTTGAAATTCAGTCGGTCGATTTGCAGGCTCATTAAGGTAGTTCCTGAATAATGTACTAAATTACAGAATTCTTTCAAATTTCGTACTAAACTAATTTGGAATACAACAAACCCTTGTACAAAGTTTAAAATCGATTTACCACATAGTTATCGAGAAATTGTTAATTAAAGTTGATGCATTTTAACACAGTGGCATATGGCGAAAACAAAAAAAGAGGGTTATAGTTTCAGTTTTTCTTCTGAAACAGGAAAACCATATTATAGAAATATACCAAAATTGGCACAAAAGTACATCGAAATGTCAGTAAACGAATTTATTAATTTCTGCAAAACTGACCACATAGTTTCTTCGTAAATGCCCATAAAAAATAGGTTTACGTGCAAATTTTTCAGAAACTTCGCAGAGCAATCAATGTGGCAACGTCGCACAATCGATATGTTTAGACATTTAAATAGCGGACGACAATTCAAATTCATACGAATGTCATTTTGTCACAAAATGTCATTTTTCTGACATTTTGGTTATAAAAGACGCTCCGAATGAATGCGATGTTGTCAGATCTGCTGCTCCAAATCACTACCCTAACCAATTTAATATTCTATTTTCGTATTACAATTATTTATATTAACATTTAACTGTTTACGATATATATACATGATGTTAAAAATTATTATTATTATTTCTATAGTATCATACTACTTTACATTTATCGTTTATTACCCAACTCTAATTTGACTAACTTAGTTGGTTAGGAACTACCTTAAGGGAAATTACAAGGGCGCGATCGGGCGAAATAATTGTGAGTTAAAAGGTTCCGTGCCTTATCGACCCTCGAGCGTCGCGGCGAGCTTTCAATTAATAGCCGTTTCAATTGAAGCAGCTTCGATGGCCCGCGCCGCGAACGTTCGCGCCAGATCACATTGGAGGCTGAAAGGGGAGAAACGGGGGCAAACCTCTGGAAAGAAAGGACAACCCTTTATGAGGGTGGTGTTATTGCAGCCGACTCCGAAACGGGGTAACATCTCGCGGGCCGCGCTCGCGTCCTCGTCCTCGTGCAACGTCCGCGAAACGGAATGCTGAAAGGAATTTCGAGTTCGAGTGGCAAGAGGGAACGCGGGCGGGCAACGAACAGCGACGTGCGTTTAATAACGCGAACCGACCCTTGGCAGCCCACGTCATGGTGCGCCACTGGCCGATGTAATGGGAAAGAGAACGCGATGCTGCGGCCCCGGTTTACTGCATATTAGCCAGCAGGATTCCACGCCAACGGATTCCTCGAGCGCCGCGGATTTTTCAGCGTCGCGGCGAACCGGTGCCGAACGGAGGCGTATCGCCAAGGCGCAGCACCGTCTTCCATGGCGCATCCTTGATAAATCCGAGCGCGATCGCGTTCCTTGAATTCATTGCATAAATTATCCGCTCGTGGCCGAAGCGATCGCGTGCGCGCAAATCATCGAATTAGGCGCGAAAGATCTACGCTACTAAATAAGAAAGAGAAATCGTATCACTCACGTGTACAGGGGTACGCCGGCCTCGTCCTTGAACCAGAAAACCATATGCAGGGTGTCCTCTCCAGGTGGAGTGATGTCGCATGGCAATTCCGCTGGCTTCCCTTCCACGACGCTGATGTTCACCAATGGCACTGCAAGCAAACGAAATCGGTGCCACCGTTAAACACCACCTTTCTCCCGGCTGCCGCAATCCCGCGGGAGCAGTATACGAGCAAGTATTTTATTACAGCAACGCCCAATCGAAAGGAAGCCGAAGGAGGACAGGGGAGGAATAACCGGGCGGTCGCTCCTCGATACCGGAAATCCAGATATTCCGATGCGGACACAATCGAACGGGGATGATCCCGGGTAGCGATATGTAAAGCGCAGTCGGCCCCGGATTAAGAGATCCGCTTATGAAATTCGGTTCGGGACGGGAGTCGGCGTAAAGCAGCCGCAGCGTCGTGCTTGCGGAAGACGATGCCCGTAGCAGAGCAGGTAAGTGGAGAGCTCAGGAGGGTCCGATATCGCGCGGAAAGGGCAATTCCTCGGGGAGCTTCCGGTAGGCTATTTCGGAGAAACGAGTTTCCATTCGATTCGGTCTGCCGCTTTCGTTTTCTCCGCGGCGCTGGACGACCGAAACAAGAATCGAAGCTGCAACCACCAACCGCCCCACCGTCCGCGCACTCTTTTTTCGTCCCAGACCTATCCGAACCAACGAAACAGACACCGCCTCCCGGCCCTGTACCGCTTCATCGGATCTGATTTGTCGCGCGCCGTGTAATCTTCTCCGCCCGCCCTTTATCGACCGCGCCGTGACGGCCGAGATACGCGCAAAAATTTCTGTTTCGCGGGCAATAAATTCCGCGCGGAAAACGATCGCCCGAGATTCTGAAGATTCTCGGAGAAAATCCTGACCGAGGGCGGAGGGTAGCCGGCGGTGGAGCAGCGACCAAGAGAAAGCGGAGGGATTAGCATACGCTGCGGGCGAATTTATTTCGCGGCTGTACCGGCCGCGTCGGATATAAATATCGCTTAAGAACGGCTCTTTATCATATAAACGCCCGGCGCGGCGTAGCGGGGCTCATTTGAATTCGTGCTTTTTCCATGTCGTAATGGGCTCGAGCGACGCGCAACAAGCAGTTACTTCCCCTCTGTTGATATCGCCGGCGTCGCAAGCTTGTACGAGCAACGGTTCTTACCGTCCCCTAGGGAAGCAAGAAGCCTCGGCAACATCCTTCCTAGATCCGTCGTAATTTAACGTTTACTTCTCGCGGCCAATTCCCCTGGAATTTTTCATAGCCGTCGGCCGCGTCTTCCCTCGCAGCTCCCGTAACCAGATTACTCCCGCGCCGCCCGGCCACCGTCACCGCGAAATTAACCAAAAACCCTCGCGGCTTAAGCGCACCGCCGCGAGATTAATGGGCAGCCCGCGGCCCGGGGATCTCCCGGCGGCGAACACAATCCGCTGGCGTCACCCGATTTTCCAGTCCACCGTGCCGATTCTACTTACATATTTACACGGGCGTTTCTACGTCGCTGGACACGAAAGCGACCGCGGCGAGGCCATCGATCAGCCGCGAACAGCAGGCGCGCGCGTGTCCGCGTGTAGTTTAAATACCAGGGAAGCCTTGAAAGCCGTTTCGATTAATGGAATTCCGCAACACGTCCGCAATTAACCCTCAAAGACCCGAGGCGCTGGTCGAACGGTCCCGTCGGCGTGCTAATGGCGGGCCTGGGGGGGGCCGAGAGCCCGCGTCGCATTCGAAACGCAATTTAATGAATTCGTTATCGACCAGAATCAACGTTCGCCGCCCGCGTCACGAACAATGCCCGGTCCAAGACGCGTCGCGGCGAACCTCCAATTTCCATCCATGGAATTTTCGAGGGCACTCCGCGCCCCGCCTCGCTGAAAACCAAACCGGAGCCCGCTAGCCTTCGGCCACGGCGAGATTAAACGGCTTAATTAAACGGTGTACCACCCTTCGTTCCTTCGTTCCCATCGTTTCGTCGCCCAGCGTGAAGATCGGTAGCGTATGCACGCTGCAAGGGAACCCCCACTGGAGAAACCGATCTTGCAGTGTCACGTCCTGGGTGGAGGTTAGGACAATGACAAGGAGTTCTTGCCCCGCTGCCTCCAACGTACCGTCGCGCCCTAAGGCCGGCCGCGGATTACGCCGCAATGGAGTAAACTGTGCGGGGCGGGTGGATTGGCTTTAACCCCTCAGCTACCGACCCCTGAAATGACAAACTGACTGTGAGGCCCGGGCCCTCGGAACGAAAACGACACTTTGCTACCTGAGGCCTCGACACTGAAACATCACGGTACAGACAGCCTCTATAGAGTATCTGGCACTGACGCGGGAGCCGCATTACAAAAAGGATCCGTACCAGATACTGAGGCGGGGCCACCAGTGGAAAACGTTAGGGTCCGTACGAGATACGGAGGCGGGCCACCAGTGGAAAACGGAGGGTCCGTACGAGATACGGAGGTGGGCGCCCAGTGGAAAACTTAGGGTCCGTACTAGAGCTATTCTTTTCACCCGGGTACCCGGGTACCCGATGAGACCCACGGGTAGACAAAATTACCCGGGTACCCGTGAGATACCCGGGTAGACAAACATTACCCGACTACCCGGGTAGACAAATATTACCCGACTACCCGGGTAGACAAAAATTACCCGACTACCCGGATACCCGTGAGACACCCGAGTAAATGAGATAGTTGAGAATTCCGATTTGACAGCCGATCGTCTTTCGACTTTCGATCATTTTCGGCTAACATCAGTAATGAACTTCAAGCAATTGAATGTGGTATTCCGACAAACTCCGATTAACGATGGGAACGAAAACCCAGAACGAGGGCATTTTCCTAGGATTTTCCGAGTTCTGCTTTGCATCGACTGATGGAGTTGGTTGGGATTAGATAAGACTGACTCCTCTACTCATAAGCTAATAGGGGCAGGCACTGTAATAGGGCAAACTACCCTATTGTAAGTGCAAAGAAAGTCGACAGTTCGCAATTTTCACATTCTGATCAAAAGAAATTTTATGTATCATAGTCATAATTTCATAATCATAACGCGCAGACAATATCACATTTAATTGCTTGAAGTTTATTCCGTTCATTAGTGATGTTAGCCGAAAATGATCGATAGTCGAAAGAGTTTATAGGCTGTCAAATCGGAATTCTCAACTAACTCATTTACTCGAGTATCTCATGCATACCCGGGTAGCCGGGTAATTTCTGTTTACCCGAGTAGCCGGGTATCTCACGGGTAATTTTTGTCTACCCGAGTATTTCACGGGTACCCGGGTAGTAACAGCTCTAGTCTGTACCAGATACTGAGGTGGTAGCCGAGGGGTTAAAGGATCGAGGAGGAAAAGAAGAGGTGTGTTTTTCGTCTTGGGACCGTCAGCTAGACTCATCAGTAGGGCTACAGCTGACGGCCCCTGCCCTAGACACACACGGAGACACAGAGGATATGATTTCGGAACTTGTATATATACGAATGGATTGGAGACTGAGAACTAGCGAGAAGATTAGACCTCTGGTGGCGCTCGCCGACACTAGGTCGCGATACCGTGGTGGGGCCGGGACGTCACAGCAGCATCTCGAGTGTCTACCAGCATTTGATTGTCTTAGGAAAGCTAGGCTGTACACGTCGTTAGGATCGGGTAGACTGATACGCTGTTGTAATAAGTTGGGCAACAATACCCCGCTGTATATCCGATGCTCTCGCGTCCTGTGCCGCAGAGGAACACCTGCAAGAAACTGAGGAACCGACTAACGCGACTTCTAATTTGTCACGTCCGCTGGCGAGGCCCTTCGAGTTAACGCTACGCCAAGTATTGTAGACGCGTGGAAGGGACCGGGGGCAACAATGGGCGCAGACAATGGCAGCACTGATACGCTTAGCGCCAGCAAAACGGTTGGCCAACTTGTAGAGACCTATCCGCGGAAGCGCAGCGAAAACGGTGGGGAGACGTGGCGAGGGGCGCTCGAGTACACGTGACTCCTCGTAAATAAAGGATTCACCCTGTCCTCTTCGGCTGATCCTCGCCACCCTCCGCCCGGCCACCCCCCGTGTCGCGCATTCTGTCGCGAATCCATCCGACCGTACGAATTGCCGCCATAATGTCGACTAACAACCGATCTTCCGGCTCGAGTTAATTTGCGAGCAAGCGGCGGCAGCTCTCCCTGCTCTGACGATCGCGATGTTTGCTTTGTTGAAACGAACCCCAGCCATTATCCCTACGGTGTTGCGACGCCCCCTTCGTTCGCGACTCTTGTCTCTCGTCGACTCGCCTCGTGGAAACAGCGGAGGATGAATGGTCCTCGGGTGAGTCTGGGTCGCGCCGAAATCATCCATCTTGCGCGACGCTGCATCGCGCGGTTAATGAACGTGACGAATCTTTCTTGCAAACTTTTCGACCGCGCCGCGTTCTGAGCGTAGATCGAGTGGCTCGAGAAGCTTAATAGTCGCGGCCGATGTAGGCCGAGTTAGGCCGTCCGTCCACCGCCGAAACGCGACTGTAATTTCATCAAAAAACCATTGCATGCGATGGCGTCAATCACTCGCGGGGTTTTGTTTCTCGTCAACAAAATATCTGTCCAGGGGCGGATTTGTGTGTAGGCTAAGTAGACTGCAGCCTACTTAGAAAGGTAAATTTGCGGGGAGCAGCAAATTTCGGGGAGCGGCAAATTTTGAGGAGCGACAAATTTTGGGGAGCAGTAAATTTTTGGGAGCGGCAAATTTTGAGGCGTGAAAGAAATTGGAACGTCTTTAAACACAGAGGCTTGAGGCAACTTTAAAAACATTGAATTAATTTTGAAATTGTATCGACTCTTTCGAATTAAAATATTTTATGATATTTCACGGAAACGTCGGCACGCGCTTAGGGGAGACCGGGGCAAAATGAACCTCGGGGTAAAATGAGCTTTCTTAATTTATTCTTTAACAATAGAATATATTTACAAATTTTGGTGACGTAATAAATGTGTGTAATACCACAATGATAATTATGCACATTCAGATATCGAAAAATGGAAATTCATTTAAAAAATTAGAAATGAAGTTTTAGAGACTTCCGATTGGTTTTCTTTTCAAATTAGCTTTTTGGATAAATGAGTCTTAAATGTGTTATTTTAACTCCAAATTTTTTCTACGTGTTTATAACAAGCTTATAAACACACATGTACACGCGTTTGAGAAAACATTAATCCTAACATTATTAAATAATTAATTTTCCATTGAGTACATATTCGGGGTAAAGTGATCGGGGTAAACTGAGCTGCAAATGGCTGCAAAGAACAGATGCGCAAGTGATGTGCGCAATAGCCTAACCTGTCAGCTGGCTAGAAAGCCACGCGGCGTGGTGGAACAGAAACTAACCTCAAAAAAATTTCCATTGTTTTTGACAACCACGGTGCAAAATAGACAGAAGCTGCCGTGCTACACAGTACAAACGTCATTCCAGCGCAAGGGGTTAATAATTAGCTGTATACTTAATTAAAGTTCTTCTTTTGTTGCAGTTCACTTTACCCCGGATAGTAACTCACTTTACCCCATATATGGGGTAAAGTGGTGTGTTTTGGCTTTTTCTTTTCAAGTTGAATTTTAATATACTTCAAGTTTATTTTAACTATTGCTATTCGTCATTTATCAACAGTAATGTTCAAATTATATTATAAATCTATTTCCACACATTTTTATTGTAAGGGAAAAATTTTATTCGACTTCAAACTTTTTTCGTCTCACTTTGCCCCGGTCTCTCCTACCAGCCTAGGGGCTCCCAAATCTCCCAATCCGCCCCCGTCCTTTTCCGTTAATCTTATAAAAAAATCCGACGAATTTCCTCGAGTTATACCCACGACATTGCACACAATCGTTTCTTATCAAATTGCAGTTGCGTTACAGTGGTTATAAGTCTGTCCCGAAATCCCAAAGAAACGTCGTCGAATGGTTACGCCCGCTTACGCAAGTTTCACGAGGACACGCTGACTCTGTAGGGCCCCGTTCGCACGCGCGGCGAACTAGATGAAAACGAAACTTGGATGCAAACTCGCAGTTCTCCCCTGGCTACGGTTATGCTCGGTGGCAACGAGTCCGCCAGCTGCCGTTAAGACTATAGCGTTCCAGGATGAAAATATCGTAAAGACGGTCGGGAGTCGTTGTTACGCTGTCGATTCCACCGCACAAAAGCCGAGGAAAGTCGTTCGCGCGCGCTCAACCGTACTCGATCGCCAGCGGAAGCTGAAGGCGGCATGGATATCGTTGCTCGTTCCAATTCCCGCGCGGTGATCGTCCGTCGGCTCGGCAACGATTAAAATGTAATCGCTGGATGGGTCCGGGGTGGCGCGATCAATCCGCGTCATTGCGTAAGATTTATGAAAATACTTGCTCCCGCTGTCGTGTCGCGGTGATCAACGACGCCACACAGAGCGGCAAGTTTCGGATGAGTTCGAAGGAGGACTCTCGAGCCTCAGCTCGATGCTCGTGGGAAAGTTTCGTTTTTTTTTTCCTCTCCACCGCAACTTTGCAAACTTTTGTTCAATCTTCCGTGTGCCGCGTGTGTCGCTCGGCTCTAATGGAAAAGCAGAGCCCGACGCGACGGTTCTGCATTTGCCGCGCGTCTGAATCTCCGATCCTCCGCGACTGGCATTCACGCGCACGCTCCATTGGTCCCAGAATTTTTATAATCGAGCCACTTCCACCCTCGGGGCGGTCTCGAGGACCCACTTCACGCAGACACACGCGGTCGACGATTCCGCGAGCATGATTCCCTCGTCTTTCTGGCACGGTGCTCTCGCGGGCGGCTCGATCGGTTTGCTTCGTTTTACGGGCCCACGATCAGAGTTGGGCATTATTCGGCTAAATTTTTATTCGAATACGGATTCGAATAAATTTGTGCGAATACATTTTTATTCGAATAATCTTCGAATAAAAAATTCAAATAAAATGACATTATTCGACAATAACGAATAATTTTTTATTCGACTGAAAATTTATTCGAATAATTTCTTATTCGAATAATAATTTATTCGAGTCAACGGACGAATAAAATGATCACGTGATTTCGGCGATGTATCATGACACCACTGACTGACACCCATGAAACCTAATGTTTTAGGTTAAGGGGACCTTCCGGTCTAAAAGTCGATTTTTTTTTTTGAAATTTTTGGAATGTTCAACCTTTTAGGAATACGTGTTTAAAAGGATTTGTTGAAATTCGTAAAATTCCAGAAGTTATAGGCATTTGAGTAGCGGCAAATGCATGAGCAACAACCGGGCACTCGGCGCTCACGTAAACCTTTAAGGGGACCTTCCGGTCTAAAAGTCAATTTTCTTTTATTCCATTTTTCGAATGTTCAACCTTTTAGGAATACGTGTTTAAAAGGATTTGTTGAAATTCGTAAAATTCCAGAAGTTATAGGCATTTGAGTAGCGGCAAATGCATGAGCAACAACCGGGCACTCGGCGGTCACGTAAACCTTTAAACGCGTTTTTCTCGAAACAGTGTTCTCAAAACGGTGGGACCTGTATCTCCAAAAATTATTATCCGATTCGACTGAACCTTCTTTTATTTTGAAGAATATACTTCTGGCTAGGGGGGAACTAGAAAAATTACAAAAAATTGAAAATTTATAATTTTCAAAGGCGTTGAAAGGACGAAAGGTACAGGGAAAAGTGATATCAAACTTCAAGTGTCGTTATTTTCTAAAAAAAAATGTCATTTTTTTAATTTTTTCTAGTTCCCCCTAGCCAGAAGTATAATCTTCAAAATAAAATAAGTTTCAGTCGAATTGGATAATAACTTTTGGAGATACAGGTCCCACCGATTTGGATCAATTTTTTGACGCCTTGACTTTAACGACTCTCCAGGGCCGTCTGCAATAATTAATTATAAAACAAAAAATATATTTCTATAACTTAAGACATGCGTAATACAATGCAAAAAGTCCCATTAAATTATATATAGTAGTTTTCCTTTAATTAATTCCTAAATATCACCTATTTTTTTGGGCTCCAGACCGGAAGGTCCCCTTAAGGGGACTAGGCAGTCGAAAAATCGATTTTTGTTTATTGCATTTTCCGAAAGTACTATCTTTTGTGAATAAAATGCCGTTTGGATTATATTAAAATTCGCAAAATTGTTGATTTGGCAGCTAAAAAGATCAAGCGGTAACTTATAGCGTCGCCTTTGCCCAGAAACTTTAAACGCGATTTTCTCGAATCTTTTTTTCTCTTGGTTTTTTCCTGATTGCGAACGAATGGAGGTTCAGATCGACTTGAAAAAAAATACAGGATGTGCAAAACATGTGCCATTTCGCCCCAAACCTCTGATATGGTCCGTGAAAATTCGAGATTTTCATAAAAAAATTAAAAAGTCACCGGATTTTGGTAGCGCACAAACAAGAATGAATATTTCTCGGAAAAATCGCCGTTTTTCAGCCACCAATCGCATAATTTTGATTTAATTATTGTTTTTATAAGTTTGGGCGGAAACTATGAATCCAACAAACAAGAATCTCACCTTTGAAATCGGATTACGTCAGATTTTAAGACTGATATTAAGGGAAAACGACGGAAAAACGTCAAAATGTTTACCCGTCTGCAGCGCCATTTTTAAAGCACATATGTCTTTCTTACCAATTTTTTTTCAATCTGTATGGTAGTAATAACCATTGGGAAAAATGATACATCAGGATGTGCTTTCATTTTCTTACAAATAAATAAAGCACAGATTCTCTTTCTCACGGAAAACGACTGCCTAGTCCCCTTAAGTAACTCTTGTCATAGGTCGCACTTTGCAGGAAGATGTAAGACCGCGGTACTATATAGAGTGGCGTTTTGATTTATTTTAAATAAAATTTGCTCACGGCAATCCATTTAAACTAATGAAAAATCAATCTCTTCGAATTATAAGCGTTCATTGAACGTTTTTAAATACATACAAATAGTCATGCGAATATTCACATATGCATATTTCCTCGGCTCGTTCAGACGTATACGCACACTTCCAGACACACACGTCCAAACGTATGTTGGACACAGTACAGACAGACTTCCATCGATAGATGCCGGGTATCACATATTCGTCGTTCATTCAGGTCGAATAACGAATAAATTCTTATCCGAATGAATCTGGCTAGAATAACGGTACAGATTTATTCGCGAATAACGAATAATTTTTCGTCGAATAAAACCGTCATTCGTTATTCGCGAATAAATCTTGGGATTTATACGTATCCGTATTCGAATAAAAATTTAACCGAATAATGCCCAACTCTGCCCACGATGAAGCGGATGGCGGGAGGAGCAGTCGGTTCATAAAATACAAACTACGCCGGCGAGTGTGGTGTTTGTCGTTGATTACGTGGGAGATTCAGCGGGATCAGGGCTGCGCTCAGACTGGCTCGCGTTGAAAATTTCCCGTTGTCCTGGCAGTCGAGCGACACAGAGCCGAAGAAGAGGTAAGTGGAAGAAGAGAGGCGGTGCGGCAGGGCGGCGAAGGCTTACGCTTTATTGCGTATTTACATATTTTCGCCGAATCCCCTTGACGTTTCATAAAATTCAACGTCTTTACAAGGGTCGGCGCGATGCCGTTCCCAGGACGCTTCGTCGACACTTTATGCCTTTGAATTTTCGCGACAAAGATTTTCCCCCTCGCCGGCAGCTCGTCTTGAGTACCAGTCTGCCGTTCGCGTTCACGTTCCCCTTATTTCTCGAGCGGATCGTTTGAACAGAGCGACGCGACGGCGACGGTTCGCGGGCTCGGTGGGAGGTAAAAAGGAGGACGCGCTTCCAGGAGCCGAGGGAATTTAAATTTCATCGCTATCCCTCCTAAGTAAATCGCGTTTCATAATTGCGATTGAAAGCATCGACGTGGCCATACAATCCATACATGCGTGCGCCGTTCCTTCGCGATATTTCGCTCGCCCCGGAAATTTGGGATCGCTGCTTTCCAGGCAGCTTCGATCCTCCCGCATAGAAATTGATAATATATTCGAAAGCAGCTCCCCTAAATCGTGATTGACTCGCGAGTGGCTGATGCTGGCTCATCCGCTACCGAGCTTCGTTATGCAAACGCCCCCGCTTCAGCGTCGAGCTGCTCAAACTATTTTCCGCGACCAATAATGGTATCGAGCTTGGAATAAGTTGCCTATGCCTTGGGTCCGAAGCACCGCGAGGCGAGATCCGAATGATCCCGGCGGTCAGAAGTAGAGCTCTTACTACCCGCCCGCCCGGGTACTCGAGTACCCGGTGAGACCCCGGGTAGAAAAAAATTACTCGGGTACCCGGGTACCCGTGGGATACCCGACTACCCGGGTAGACAAAAATTACCCGTGTGTCCATGAGATACCCGAGTAACTGAAGTGTGATGAGATAGTTGAGAATTTCGATTTGACAGCATATTCCGTTCATTACTGAGGTTAGCCAAAAATGATCGAAAGTCGAAAAACGAACGGCTGTCAAATCGAAATTCTCAACTATCTCATCACACTTCAGTTACTCGGGTATCTCATGGACACACGGGTAATTTTTGTCTACCCGGGTAGCCGGGTAATTTTTGTCTACCCGGGTAGCCGGGTAATTTTTGTCTACCCGGGTATCCGGGTATTGCACGGGTACCCGGGTAGTCGGGTATCCTACGGGTACCCGGGTACCCGAGTAATTTTTTTCTACCCGGGGTCTCACCGGGTACTCGAGTACCCGGGTACCCGGATACCCGGGCAAAAACAATAGCTCTAGTCAGAAGCGGGTCCGGATCACGGGGGAGCGTCGAGTCTCGCCCGCGCTGCAGCTCCGTAAAGCCGAACCGCGTAAAATTAATTAGGACGTTTACGAGCGTTCCGGTTCGAAGGCCGCTTCCGTCGCGAGACGAGAGCCTCGTAAAGTTCGACGACAAGCCGGATTAACGGGCCCCGCTCGGGACCGTTCCGAGCTTCGGCCCTTGGAGCGGGGGAAAAAAAATAATAGGGGGCCGCGCGACGTGTCGCCGGATGAAACGTTAACCTCGCTTCCCGGGAGAATTTTCGGAGGCCCGTAAAAACTTGATTCCTCAGCGGCGAACGACCGGTCTAATTGTACACTCGGAGATCGCCCGCGCCGGACGGAACGATCGCGGCCGCCGCGCCGATTCCTTCGGCGTTCGTGTAATCGCCGGTGGAAATCGTAGTCGCAGGCGAGCTGGCTAATTGAGAGGTTGGTCCCCGGGGTGTGGAGCGAGTCGCTTAACTTACCCCACTTCCGTTTCCTCTGCCCCTTGGAGATTGCCCCTTCGGGTAGCAGCGGGGGCTGGTACCGCTTAAAGCATAACGACGTCGCCTCGGAATTATTAACAGCGCCTTATCCCTCGGGGGCACCATTGTTGTCCGAGGTCTGGTCCCTCTCGGCGCCGTCTAGTGGCTGACACGTGTGCGGGTGGGTGTCGATTGGCGCGAGACACCCGCGATGGGTGCGCGCAATTTCCAAGGGAAGAGAGAGAGAGAGAGGGAGAGAGAGAGAGAGGGAGAGAGGGAGAGAGGGAGAGAGAGAGAGAGAGAGAGAGAGAGAGAGAGAGAGAGAGAGAGAGCACGTGACGCTCTAGCGGGGACAACGAGCGTCGGGGGATTCGGCTTCACCAGCGGCGCAAATTATCGTCTTATTTAAAAATAATCCCCTACGCGCTGGCAGGCGGGAGGGTGCACGGCGAACTCGGCGACACGATCGATAACGTTAAACACCCCGGGAATTTCGGGGACGTGGTCGCACGGGGACATCAAATATTAACGAGGCACACTTGCCCGCCCTGGCGCTACAAAGTCCGTAGACGGAAGGGTCCCTAATCGTGTTGTAAACAAGCGCGCTCTCGGCCCCGGAGTTTTGTTATCGAGTCACTGTTTGAGCAGAGGATAAAGGTCGACGCGAATTCCGCGGGCCCTGCTCCCCGAAAATTCTTGGCCTGCTCGTGTGCTTGACGAGAACTCGCGCGGGGGTCGTGCAAAACGCGTAATTACCCAGCTTTCTCCGTTAGACTTGGGATGCGCACGATAAGCGCCCCGCTCGGCGCTTCGGGCGCGTCGTTTATCCGTCGGATTAATAGCTCGCAGACTTTTGCCTGGCTGCCCAGTCTTTTCTGGCAGGCTGGCCCGGCCGAAGGAGCCCGCCGGTGCGCCGCGCCGTCTTTCCGGAGGTTAAGATTACGGTCGGGGGTTTCACGGCAGTCGGACGTCAGGACGTGCAGTCTGACGTAACGTTCCGTCGCGCAGCGTTGCAGCAGCGTGGATGTCCGACGTCGGTGTTACAGGCTGTGCAGTTGCCGTTGCATTGTGCAAAGCCGGCACCCGGCCGCGAGACACTGAGTTACGAGCGACGGAAGGGAGGTCGCGACCACTTCCGGTTGTAATGTAGTTTGCGCAACAATGGGAGCCACAATAGGCCAAGGGAGCCACGTAACGCGGCTCTCCCTTCGGAGACGTTGGCCTTTGACCGAGGATCAAAGCTTCGCTCCCTCTCCAATGTCGGGCCCACCCCGCATTATCCTGCCTGGCCACAGTCCTTTAAGGGATGAATCCGATCGGCCGGATTTCGCGTCTAATGAAATTTGCCGTCACGCTGCTAATGTCCCCGAACGTTCCGCCATCCTCCGTCCTCCACCGCCGGGATCCGAGTCACTTGGATCGATACCTACTTGTACAGATATAGCTACCGATAATCGAGCAGCAACCATCTCGACCAACTGATAGCCTAAAGGCGCGAATCCACGATGAGATTTCACGCGGGACTTTTCTATCGCGAGGCAAAAGTCTCAGCAACTAAATGCGAATAATGGAAATAGTCGCGGGAGGCGATATTTTTTTAAAGTTTATCGCCAAACTTGTCTCGTGAGAGTCTAATTTCGTGAAACGAATGACAAAATAATTAAAATATAATAAAATCATTGTCTCGCGAGATTAAGGGGTTAGGCCACCTTGGACGGAGCAAAATTGCAGTCGTTTTCGGTATTTTTTTTAGGAAGATAATAAAATAAACGGAAAATTTAATGTGAAGCCTGTTATTATACAACTCTCGCCGGAAAAAAATCGTATTTTTTTTCTTACAAAATTAGAGCCGCGATACGCAAGATCTTGTGGAGCGACGTTTTCCACGGTGTTCAATCTCACGGCTATACCGTTTGACTTAGAACAAAGAACCAAAAAGCTTTATTTTCTGCATGCCTAAAACTATGGAAGTACGTAGCGGTTTTGCGATATCTTGAATATGTTCTGTGCAATTGACACTTTTATAAAAATAAAAAAATGCACTTTTTCTCTCCGTGGTCACCATTTCGAGACAAATTAATGTTTCTGGATTTCCCTACGTACTTCCATGGTTTTAGGCATGCAGAAAATAAAGCTTTTTGGTTCTTTGTTCTAAGTCAAACGGTATAGCCGTGAGATTGAACACCGTGGAAAACGTCGCTCCACAAGATCTTGCGTATCACGGCTCTACCGCCGCTATTTTGTAAGAAAAAAAATACGATTTTTTTCCGGCGAGATTTGTATAATAACAGGCTTCATATTAAATTTTCTGTTTATTTTATTATCTTCCTAAAAAAAATGCCGAAAATGACTGCAATTTTGCTCCGTCCAAGGTGGTACCTTCCGGTCTAAAAGTCGACTTTTTTTTTTTTTCATTTTTCGAATGTTCAACCTTTTAGGAATACGTGTTTAAAAGGATTTGTTGAAATTCGTAAAATTCCAGAAGTTATAGGCATTTGAGTAGCGGCAAATGCATGGGCAACAACCGGGCACTCGGTGCTCACGTAAACCTTTAAACGCGTTTTTCTCGAAACAGTGTTCTCAAAACGGTGGGACCTGTATCTCCAAAAGTTATTATCCGATTCGACTGAACCTTTTTTTATTTTGAAGAATATACTTCTGGCTAGGGGGGGGGGGCTAGAAAAATTACAAAAAATTGAAAATTTATAATTTTCAAAGGCGTTGAAAGGACGAAAAGTACAGGGAAAAGTGATTTCAAACATCAGGTGTCGTTATTTTCTAAAAAAAATGTCATTTTTTTAATTTTTTCTAGTTCCCCCCCTAGCCAGAAGTATAATCTTCAAAATAAAATAAGTTTCAGTCGAATCGGATAATAACTTTTGGAGATACAGGTCCCACCGATTTGGATCAATTTTTTGACGCCTTGACTTTAACGACTCCCCAGGGCCGTCTGCAATAATTAATTATAAAACAAAAAATATATTTCTATAACTTAAGACATCCTTAATACAATGCGAAAAGTCCCATTAAATTATATATAGTAGTTTTCCTTTAATTAATTCCTAAAAATCACCTATTTTTTGGGGCTCTAGACCGGAAGGTCCCCGTAAGGTCACCTGCGAGACACGATATTTTTGTCTCATCGTGGATTTGCACTTGTGACAGTTTCATCCGAAGACCTATTTCTATCTGGACCACGATACGATCGATCCGCTCCCGCTGGCAGGGGTCTCATCGATCGCACCGTAAATATACCTGCAATCACGAGGAACCCTCTAATGAACTTTAATGATAATTTTCGTCCGCGAGCGACAAAAACCGATCGCAGTCGCCGGGCAAAGTTTCGCGCGAGTTGCTCGGCGATACGACGACTCGCTTCCGCGAGTGGCACGATCGGCCGAAAAAGTACGCGCGAGGATGAGACCATTTGAATAGCGGGCCGAGTTCCGTATCGGAATTTCAAACGAGCTTCGTGTTTAAAGTGCGCTTAATCAACGTACTTTCGGCGAAACTTGGATCGTTGATCGCTAACGAACGTATTAAAGGCGCTTTTTCCATCCAAGTCGTTTCGTTTATTGCCACGAATGGGGAACCTGTCATCTAACCGCTCCTCCTTCTCTTTCTTTCAGCCAGGGACCATCGAGCGGGAGAGGGCGAAAAGGAAGAAGAAGGAGAGCTGCAAGATGGTAGGTTGAAACGAGCGAAGAGGAAGGTGGATACCAGGGACGAGCTTCCCTCTTCTTCCCTCTTCTTCCCTCTCCTTCTCTCTCCTTCTCTCTCCTTCTCTCTTCTTCCCTCTTCTCCCCTCTTCTTCCCTCTTCTTCTATCTTCTTATCCCTCTTCTTCCCTCTTCTTCCCTCGCGTAAATTCCAAGTGGAATCAATGGCGAAATAAACGTGGACGTCGGCCGACAGCGTGAAATTGAATTAATCCTGAATTAAGAAATGGCGCGCGGTGCGAGGTCGGAGCAAAAGAAGCCGAGATGGGGATGAATTCCGGCCGGACGGCGAAGGGAGAGGAGCCGCCGAAACGGAACGGGACGGAACGGGCGAAGAAACGGATAGACTTCTCGCGAATGTTCTTCGAAAACTTTAAATAACGTTTGTAAACTCCTGCCCAAGTAATTCGCGTAAGAAAGGCGGATTCGGGATTCGCGGTGAGTGGGCGAATCGAGTTTCCAACTCGTGAAATAATACTACGTTTTCGCGGACGATTGTATTCCGACGATGGATACCGTGTTACTTTCCCTTTTGCCGTTTCTTCCCCGTTGGTAATGTTGCCGCATCATTTCTTCGGAGCAGTAAGTAGATACGAGTCGCGAGCCCATCTACCCGTTCCTTCGAGACATCGACTTTGTACAATTATCGCAAATCTACCGCCAAGGACCCAGTCCCTGGTCAGAACCCAATTCCTGATCAGTTTAGTATATAAATACCAAATAATATCTAAGTTTATCACGATACAAATTTATTCCAAAAAATTACTAAATAATTATGAAGTATTTTTAAATTTATACGCAAACATTTGATAGCTCATAGTAAAATGTTTTAGGTTGACCAGAAACTGCTCCCTTTGCATCTGAAGTGATCAGGAACTGGGTCCTTGACGGTATCGAAAACTTCCAACGTTGCGCAACTGATTAAGAATATTCCGGTAAGAAATGCTGAACCGCGTCTTCCCGACACAGTCAACAGCGTCCAATCACTTTGCGCTCTTTGCTGCAGACGCGGCCCTGCTTTCCATTAATTAACTTATTATCCCGTTAAATTGCGTTTTAATTAATGAAATTGGAATTGGAAAAGTTTCGCTGGTCATCTAACAGTCGATCGTGTCCCCTGTGCACGCTGTGGACTTTGGCTCGGGCTCGAACGAAAGCAATTACCCGATCCTCGATTAGTACGTACGCCGAACGTACCTACGTACGCCGCTCGACGACATATTGATATTTGCTTGTTGCACGCGTCAATACTGTCACTTAACAAGCAAATACCGAAGCTGAGGCGAGGCAGATAGGGGAGCGAATCTGCCATCAATGGACCGCTACCCCGGCCAAACCTCGTACTGCCCTGACAATGGCAATCTGTAGCCATGCGAATTCTATCTGCGGAATGCCTCCTCGTTTCCCCCGCGTTAACACCAACTGCCATTTCACCCAGCCGAATGCTCGTTATTTACAACGCTGCAAAATTGCTGGGCAACTTGTCGCTGCAAAGTGCTGCCACAGCTCGATTAAAAGAACTACTTGCGAGACAGTGAAATGAGAAGTGTAACTACTCGTGTGACCAGTGTATCGTGCCGAGTGCCCGATGGCGAACCGATTCTGCCGACTGTGAATGCACCGGCGATAGACACGGAGCTTTTCCCATTGATCATTTTCCAATAAATAGAGGCGGACTGCATTGCCGCATTTGCACCTCCCAGCACTTTGATTCCGAATTTCGGAAGCACTGTGCGCGTAAACCAGCGAAATCGTTAGGAAGCATTTTCGTGAGACACAAAGTTGTTACTAGAGCTCTTACTACCCGACCCGCCGGGTACCCGTGAGATACCCGACTACCCGGGTAAACAAAAATTACCCGGCTACCCGGGTACCCGGGTAGACAAAAATTACCCGGGTATCCATGAGTTTTATTTTATGTTATGGTTAGGCCTATTAACAGTTTCTACTGCGGCCTCGCCTTTACTTTCTTCCTATGTACTTTCCTTTGTTCGAGTAATAAAGACGAAATAATAATAATAATAATAATACCCGAGTAAATTAGATGTGATGAGGTAGTTGAGAATTTCGATTTGACAGCCGATCGTCTTTCGACTTTCGATCATTTTCGGCTAACATCAGTAATGAACGGAATAAACTTCAAGCAATTAAACATTTTATCATAATATTCATAATCTTAACGTGCACACACACATTCAATTGCTTGACGTTTATTCCGTTCATTACTGAGGTTAGCCGAAAATGATCGGAAGTCGAAAGACGATCGGCTGTCAAATCGATGATCATTTACCCGGGTATCGCACGGGTACCCGGGTAGTCGGGTATTCTACGGGTACCCGGGTAGTCGGGTATTCTACGGGTACCCGGGTAGTCGGGTATTCTACGGGTACCCGGGTAGCCGGGTAATTTTTGTCTACCCGGGCCAAAAGAATAGCTCTAGTTGTTACGCAATCGATGCCACTCGAATCCAGAACGAAGATCGTTTCCGCGCGCGACTCCAACGCGGACCGCGCCTCCTTTTCACCGGTACACCGTGAACCAATAGCAGACGCGTTACTCGTCGGCGAGTTTTCCAGCACGGGCGATCGATGGCTCTCGCTGAACGCTTCAGCGAGGATATCGCGATGCGACGCGATGCGCGAAATGCGAAATCCTCCACTTTTTGGGTTGGTTTGGTGCAGCCGCGCGCGCCAACACACGCGAGAGGGTGGGTCGCGCGAGCGCGCCCAGCTGTCGGTGGCGTCGGATGCCGGCGGAAGTCGCAGCGAAGCGAACGCGCGCGGCATCGCGGACCGTTTTATTCCGCGCAAACGGAGCCACCCAGCCGGAACGGAAAATAAGCGCGCGAACGTCGAAACTCCATTTGACGCGTCGCGTCGCATCAGATCCCGTCGGAAGGGTTGCGCGGCAGGCGATTTCCGAGGCCGGCCGGCCGCGAGGGAAACACGGGCGGACGGTGTTCCGCGCGGATGACGTTGTAGCGCGCTTGGAAACGACAACCTCCGATCGACCGGCAGAAGCTCTCCGTTCGGCGCCGCGCTAATTAAAACCGTGAATAATTGACCGTCCGACGCTTTCCAATAATTAATTCCATCACCGGTGATAACGTCGCGATTCATTCCACGTAGGCATAAAGCGAACGCCCAAACAGAGTGTACAGCGTCTACGTGCCACTGACACGCGCGAGCAAAAGCTCGCCCGCCGCAAACACGCACGTGTACAGCCCGTTTTATGCACGCCCCGATATTCTCCGTATACCACGTGACGATGTACCTGCGCTCTTTTTTGCCCGCTCGGTTTCCTTACTTATTCTCTCGCGATACGTTGCACTTCGCAGCTGGCATACGCGCGAATATTTTTATTTTACTTTATTATACGGATGGCTCCTGTTATATAAAGGTAGGAGAGAGTAGGGTAAAATGGAACGCTTAACTTTGGAGGGTGATAACATAAAATCGGAAGGAAAAAAAGACACGGGACTTCAACAGGAGTCTTAAGCGGACCTTAGACTATAAGAAAATCAAAGACTCTGTTAAGAAAAATATTTGGCACCTCGCTCAAATGGTAGGGTAAAGCGGAACACCCACTTGAAGACAGAGTTGGGCATCATTCGACTAAAAAGTGATTGAAATAACGTTTCAACTAAAGCTACTTCACCTTTTTGCTTAGTTGACCAAAACTTACCTGAGTTAGCTTTAGTCAAGGCGCCAGTGCTGAAGCTGGTTAGTCAAGAGCCTTTAGTCGTGGGTTGTGACTATCGTTGATCAGCTGTCATTCTATTCTTAATCTAGAAGGCGACTAACCGGCGAAAGCCTTTGCGGCCTGACCAGTGTTCACGGGAAAGGGCCTGATAGCTCTGAGCTACCCTCTGTTGCGCATGCCCGCGACGAGCTGTGACGTCAAACCAATCAACGCCAAGCTGGTAAACGAACCGAATCGACGCCAGTGGCTGGCTTCGTTTACCAGCTTAGCGTTGATTGGTTTGACGTCACAGCTCGTCGCGGGCATGCGCAACAGAGGGTAGCTCAGAGCTATCAGGCCCTTTCCCGTGAACACTGGGCCTGACCCGCGCGCGGTCGCTTACCGGTCAGATTCTACAGAATCTGAATTTGTTTATTTTTCATCGTATCAATATAAAAGTGACGCCAATGGATTCTTGGTGTTCTCCCGATTAATTGGACAGAAAATAATTTAAATCGGACTATTTTTAACGAAACGGGCTTTGAATTCTGCAAACAAATTTCTCACGTAATATCCTTAATTATGGTCCGAATTATATCATTCTTTGGCCCATTTTCATAACAGTTTGCCAACGTTTTTTTTTTTGTTAATTAACCCACCATAATAATTGTAGGCGAAAGCATCAGAAAGAATTGTTGAGAAGCCTTTGGCCTCGGATTATCGGGAAAGACCTACCCACCCCACCATTTTGCTTTCTCGCTTGCGAGCGAGGACCTTCGGGCCCCAGTAGACCGCCCGTTGACAGCCGAGAGCAATAAAACCGACGGGCCACATAAAATCTTCCTGTTTTTGATAAGTGTTAATAAAAGTATTACCAATCGATTTCTCATGTTTTCCCGATGAAAATGGGCCCAGAAATGATATAATTCGGACCATAATTAAGGATATTACGTGAGAAATTTGTTTGCAGAATTCAAAGCCCGTTTCGTTAAAAATAGTCCGATTTAAATTATTTTCTGTCCAATTAATCGGGAGAACGCCAAGAATCGATTGGCGTCACTTTCATATTGATAGTGATACGATGAAGAATAAACAAATTCAGATTCTGTAGAATCTGACCGGTAGGCAACCGCGCGCGGGTCAGGCCGCAAAGGCTTTCGCCGGTTAGTCGTTTCCTCGACTAAAATTTGAATGAAAGCTGAAACGACGCTAGTCACAACCCTAGAGCTAAAGATCCTTGAATAACCGACTTCAGCTCTGGCGTCATGACTAAAGCTAAGCTAAATCATCTTTAGTCACCCTTTGACTAACGACTAACCGTAAGGACCTTTTAACTAGATGTTATCTAGATATTAGCTTTGCCCAACTCTGCTTGAAGACCATGTAAACGTACAAAATCTTTATTTTTATGATTTAAAAAGTATTCATTTATGTAAAAAACTATAAACATACGTTTTAAGTATAACTATTACAGATAAAATGTAACAGAAACATTTATTATACACATAAGAAAAAATATTTTACCGGAGAACATAAGAATTACTGAAAGTAATCAAATTCACATCGATTGTTACATGAATAATGAATATCAACATGTTGTTAAGTGCATTTTAAATAAAATCGTTTAATTTAATTTTTTTTTGTATATTTTTTATTATCTACTTTTTAGTGTCCAGGTTTTGATTTGTGGATGGTATCATGTCGATTGAATTGATTCGATTTGTGGTTATAGGCTGATTTCAGGTCGTTGGATTTGTGGTTATGGGTTATATTTACCCTAGTAGCATTTATTTGTTGGGAGTTTGTTGGGCCAATGACGTGTTATCCGTTGGCCAACTGTTGAAGTGTCGCGCTATTTTTAAATGGGCCAACGATTGTAACCAACGTAGGCCCAACGTCACTTAACACGAAGGCCCAACCGAAGGTTTCTTTCCATAGGCCCAACTGGGCCCAACTGAAGGCTTCTTTCCAAAAGACGTCTTAAAAACGTCCAGAAGGCGTTTTAAAGAACTTCAAAAGACGTCGTAAATACGTCTTCTTCAGGTCTGGTTTAGGAAAAAAAAAAATTCGCGGTGAGGAGAATCGAACCTATGCTTTCCGCTTACAAAGCAACCCCTGTTCGCAGCTGACCAACACACTTCCTTGTAAACACTTATAATTTCTAGTTACATAACTAGTATTAATTGTTTATGAAAACTGTGCAGTGACGCGAAATATTCTACAAAATATCATCATCCAACCTTTAGACTCATTCCTTAAAATTTCACATTTGTCTTAAGACAGACGTCCTCATTACGTATTTATAAATAAGAAAAGAAAAATCACAACAGGTTTTTTGATGTAGCAGATTTTCTGACGTTTGTAAGACGACATTTAATCATCGTTGTAAATTTTTTGTTAATTAACCAACCATAGTAATTGTAGGCCCAACATTGGATATTCGTAGGCAAACTGTCGTAACTTTTTGTTAATTAACCAACCATAATAATTGTAGGCCCAATATTAAATATTCGTTGGCAAACTGTCGTAACTTTTTGTTAATTAACCAACCATAACAATTGTAGGCCCAACATTGAATATTCGTTGGCAAACTGTCGTAACTTTTTGTTAATTAACCAACCATAACAATTGTAGGCCCAACATTGAATAGTCGTTGGCAAACTGTCGTAACTTTTTTGCCGTAGGCCCTGTGTTGGGAATTTGTAGGCACAAACACTAACTATATCCCAACTATATCCCAACTAACTCCCAACTGTTGGCAACCGTTGGCCAACCAAAAATGCTACTAGGGTATTGATGACTAGGTAATTTTTTCTATACTTTTTTAAAGTCAGCCGAAAGCCTTCGTAGGAATCCTAGAGTTTTGTTTGCGGTGTGAGAGACGTGATTGTAGTGATCCACAAGCCCCGAGGTCGCGTACGGTATCCGTGAGAGGGAGGACAGTGAATATTATATGTGTAATATTATATAGGTTGAAAGGTAACACGGCAAAGTTACAGAATTTATACGCCCTCGTTTGTATCTTTCGCGTCTACTGTCATCTCCTGCCGTAAAAGACAATTTATGGAAATTGATGATCGACTGTCGCTCGTCGCAGAACGTTTTCCACCGCTCGAAGCGTTTAAACGGGAACGTTAAAATGTCGCGACCGGGTTGGAAAGCAGTGGTAATGAATTTTGTACGGGCGAGAACGCGTCGCGAGCAATTTATAGAAAAGTATTTTTCACCGGCGTCGAGTGGAGTGATTGAAATGTATCGAACGTTTCGCGATGAAATAGGCGTTCATTTTTCTTCTACGATCTACGCGGATGCGACGACGAGTGCCGCGGCTAGCTGTGCCCGTACACAGCTGTACGGACAAAAGGCGCGCGCGTGCCTCGCTGGTCGCGAATGCGCGGGCTCGCGTCCGCTCCGTCGCGGCGCCCGCGAACGGCACGGAAATCAAGTCGCTGGTTTCCGAGAGAAGGGACAAGCCAGACGGCAAAAACGATTCGATGGAGTGGCAAACGCGCGGTGAAATGGAGCGACGAGCGAAAGAGGCGGCAGGTGAAAGGGAAGCCGAGCGAAATGGAAGAGTAGTGCGCGCGCGTAGATTGGCCAGCGCGGCCGGAAATAGAGCTGCGAGCAGGAGGAATGGAGCGGCTGGGCCGTCGCGCCAGCCGACGGAGGGACGAAGAAATTAAGAGCGACGAGCAGCGAAAGGATCGCAGGCGCGACGAATGTGCTAAGGACCGGTCGATGGAGCTGCAGTTTGCTACCGATCGAGATAACGTAATTTCTAGCCTCTGGATAATAATAATAATAATAATTTATTCACGGGACAAGCCCATTAAGAACAAGGATACTTATAGTAAAGGATAATTACAACAAATTACATAACAATGAAATAAATAAAAAATTAAAAAATTATTGGAAAATAATAAAAAAAAAAAAAAAAAAAAATAAAACAAAAATTCATAAAATGAAAAAAAGAGAAAAAGAAGCGCTAGTCGTGAACAAAGATTTCCAGGTAGGTAGATTGGGATTAAACTACGATTTCAAGAAATGCCTTCCGCAATAAGGACTCTCCGAGCGCTAGTCCTGAAGCTAGAAAGAGTACCTGCAAAGAAATCAATGCCCTCGTAAAGCAGATTGGCGATGCCGCAGATTCTATGGAAAGGGTCGGTGTGACCGACCCAGGAGGAGTAGCTCACGAGGGGAGGCCGCGAATGGGACGAGCGATTTTTTAACGAAACCGGGCAGAAAACAAATTTCAGAATATTAGCTGTGAATGGCCGGCCATTTTTATAAAAAATGGCTTTAAACAGTAAAATTATGAAGTCGTCGAAACAAAAATGGAATTTTCTGGTTAAATTATTGATACTATGCCAATAACACATAAGACTTTCGTATTCCTTTCATCAAGATCTACCACTTAATGAAGTATAAAATCGATTCGACGACTTCATAATTTTTTATAAAAATGACCGGCCATTCACAGCTAATATTCTGGATTTTGTTTATACACATCGGCCTCAACATTTTCTGCCCGGTTTCGTTAAAAAATCGCTCGTCCCATTCGCGGCCTCCCCTCGTCAGAGGCCTAAACAGAGGTGTTTGCGAGATAATTTAACGAGCGCACTCGCAGACCAACCTGTCCCGTGTCGTTGGGCGTCATCGACGCGTGCGTGATCCTAACTCGTCGCGACTCACCTTTCGCCGTTACGAAACGAAGATACATATGCAGCCTAATTGAATCGATTCTGGGCGAGATGCGTCGAAGCCGGCACATTACGCCAAGTATATCGCTGCAGCGTGCCTACTTTTTTCTTACCTCGATCTTCCCTGCTCTCCGCGGAGTCCTTATAGAGAAGCCTACGTAACGATCCAGAAATGAATTCTCCGCCGCGGCGAGGGAGAACGTTAGCGTTTGATGGATGAACACCTCGGCAGGCGTAGATAATCTCGTCGGTTGCGCAACACAGCGCGAGGAGCGTGTCAATTGGTAATCGAAACGCATTCGCCGCTCTTCCAGCTGGATTAGGAGAGCGTAAGTAAATCGTGCCGACTGGAATTGGGAAGACCGGTTAGCCAAGCTGAAGAAACTTAGGTAAACAGAGGCTGGCCTGGGTGAGCGGGACGACATTAACGTTCCAACGCGACGCGGCGCACCATCAACCGGTTATTTACGCGCTTCTAATTGAGTCACGTAGAAAGCTTCTTGCGGGCATAATTTTATTCCAGACGCGATATTATCGGGCTCCGTGCAGGTGGGAAGAAGAGCGTCGGAAAGTCTGAGCCGGCGCTGCGCGCTTTGCAATTGTTGGCTGACCTGGATCGTTGGGAATATTAGACGAATCATTGTGATTAAAAGTAAATATAGCCACGGTCCCCACCAGCGAGCAAGAGAGCGGTAGAACGGGAGAGTGCAGGAGATCGGTTCAACCGCGAGGATATAATAATTGCAAAACTCCAGAGCGAAGACGTAATACGATAGTAGTGTTTTCGCGGGAGCCGGGAGGCCGCGAGAGATCGCGGCGGACGATTTCCCGGGGCTCAGCAATTCCGCTAAAAGTCTTGGCGTAATTGCCCGGGGTCGCGAGTGATTCTTCGATATCGTTCGCTAATTCGACCGCATCGCGTTTGCAACGTCCTTTGGCGGTCGAACGGCGCGAGGCGCCGAGTAGAGCGGGTTCAACGAAACCTTCTTACGCTTGGAGCTAATCTGAAAAATGGATTCGCTATTTTCATTCGACGACGAGCAGACGCTCGTTCCCCTCGTATTTCGTTAGGGTAAATCCGGGAGACGCGGTCGACCTAATATAAAATGGCTATTAAAACTAATATAGATATTACTTATTTTATCAGAACAAACCTAATATGTTCAGAATTTTATGCCGATTCAGAAAAACTGGTCGATATTTGCTTTAAGACAATATTTACTGTAAATCGGGTTGAAAACTGAAGTCATCACATCTGACCACCTCTCCCGGGAGGTGCCGGGAGAAATGGTTTTCGTCGTTGGCAGAGACCACTCACATAATTATTCATGGAAAATTAACAAAGGATAAAGCAAAATTATTTATGAGTGAATACAACTACGGATTCATTGATATTTAATTTGTTTACGCTAAACAAGTAAAGAACACATCAAAGAAAAAGTGAATTACCTACTGGTGATTAGCAAGGCAAATGAATACAAAACTGAATAAATAAACTAAATAAACAAAAATAATAATAAACTAATAATAGAAAATAAAAAATAAACAAAAATAATAAAAAAATCATAACTCGACCATCTCACCTTTCTGCAGCGAGACATGGTCTTCTCGTTAGCTTTGAGAGGAAGAGTTAATATGGTCAAATACTTTGGCTGCATTGTCCCTCAATATCTCTACTATCTTATTATTCCAAACATTAAAGGAAAATAAACTTAGAAGTATATTTTAAATACGATTCTGTACAACCGCTGTTTGACACAGGAGGTTAAATGTAACATCAATTTACCTTTTATAGCCTATAAATCCAGAAAAACACAGAACGAAGCGAAATAACGTTATTCATTCAACTATTTGGCTTCTAGAGAAGTAATTGGTCTGCACTTTAATGCATTTTTACGTATAGACTCTGAAATATAGCGACACGACCAACTCTCCGGCCCGACCGCGTCTCCCGGATTTACCCTATGCCAGCGCAACGCGACCGCGCAACGGATGCTCGGAAAATTAGCTGACCACCCGGAGGAATGGGAGAAGCTTGCATAATTTCGCGAAATTCTTTGGACGTGGAACGCGACGGCGAAAGGACGACGAGGATTCGAAAGGGGAATAGGGGTAAACAGTGTAGTTGTTGGCCACCTGGCAGTGATTGGCCTTTTTTTAAAAAGGCATGAATATTAAGAAACAGTGTACATTATGCCTTTTATAATGAACATATTCAGATACCTTCTTCTTTCATGCGTCGAATGCAATCACTATTTCGCTAATCATTGTTATACTACGTGTAAAAAATAGACAACTTGAAATCGATGCTTGAAAACTACAGTGATTCAATTGAATAGCCATACGGTTACATCAGGCAATTCTTAGATAATTTAATGCACTTATGATATATATAGAACTTTCATATTCGTTATATAGACAAATAAAGGTTTAAACTTTATAAAAAAGGATTATTTATTCATTAAAATTATACATTATTGCAAAAATTATAGGTGGCCAAGAACTGTAATGTAAATAATGGTTTAGGACAGTCATTGGCCACGAGGCGAATGGGTAGCTGACAGTCATAGAAACAGTGAAACAGTTGTTGGCCATCATTCGCCATGCTTTGGCCGTTTCAGGGTTGTGATTGCAAAAGGTTATGTTTTAAAAGAAAATGCTATTAATACGATGTAAAAGGAGGTGCAATACTACAATACTAACTAATATAGAAACATTTAAATAGAAAAGGTATTATAGTTTACATATTTTAATAATGTAATACTATCATATTACATTTAGTTTCATTTTATGAATATAATTTAGGAATTTTTGATTTTAAACCATGGCGAAAAGAATCAATTCATTTTTTTACATTTACATTATTTCATAATTAGGTCTTAGAGCATTAAGAATTAGGTAGGATATATGTTACATATAGGTTATGAAATAGTGGCCAATAACTGCCATACGATCGGCCAATCATTGCATTCGTCTGGCCAATAACTATGTTTTTTCATAGAAAACGTATTTTGTGTAAAATTTTTGTGGAACCATCTACTCTTTCTTTAAACAAATTCTATTTCTAGACTATTAGAGTCGTTTAAAGCTATTAACACTAATTGTGTTCTTAAAGATAGCAAAATAAGACTTATAATTCAACGCTTATGTGAACCTCTGACTTAGGTGGCCAACAACTACACTGTTTACCCCTATACATGTAAACGATCGGGCCACGGTTCTTGGCTGTCGCGAAGAACCACTTACCTACCCGCCGCGGGCAATTGTGTGTTACGCAACGCTCGCTTCGGAGACAAAATAGTTAATTTGATTTTCTCATTGAATTAGAAGGCGGGAGGCTCGGCGGCGCGACCGAACGCGGGGGCAGCACGGAGGGGAGCACTTTGCGATTAAATGGAAAGTACTTTCGCGCAGGGAAGCGATCTTTCACGCTTTCCACGTTCCCAGAGGCTCCTTTCGTTCCACATCGGGGCGATCCGCCTCGTAATAATCTGCCTCAGTGACGAGCTGCAACGTCCGGCCTTTATTTCCGGCTCGTTCGTCCCGGTGTCTTTCTCGTTACCTCAGCGTCGCCGCAACGTTACTGTTCGCGCGTAACCTCGGAGAGACTCGACCTCTGTGTGTCGAGTCAACGGAGGTCGTAAATCTCCGTTACGATTTTTATCGACCCCGGAATTACGCGTGTACCCTACACGCGTTACTGTGATAGGGCTGATTAAAAAGGAAGAAATGATAAAAGGAAACAATAACTGAACTATATTTATACTATAATGAAAACAACAAATAAGCGAAATAGACAAATGACAATGAAAACAACAAATAAGCGGAATAGACTAGTGATACTGTTTTGCGCTGACCGTAATGCGTTGACGGGAGATGCTAACTGACTTTTTCGGAAGTCTTGCACTCGCGAAGAAGGCTCGAACAGCTCGGCAGGCGGTTACGAATTGTCCCTTGATTGGCTGGATTTCGAAGATAGGGAACCGCCCGTACATTTTCGGTGAAGTTATGGAAGTGGAAAGTTCCTCGGCAAGGTGATGCGTGCACGTGCACGTTGTAAAAATGCAAGGTCAAGGGTCACCTTAGCCGGGCCGAGTTTCTGGGTGCCTACCGACGGAGCGGGTTTATGACTCTTTTGTTTGAAGTTTCGGGATCGCGCGGACAAGACCGACTGTCGACCTGATGTCTAAAAATATTCGACAGCTGAAGAATATTACAAAAGCAAGCTAGGGTATAGTGCCTATACGAGATATAGTGTCTTAGGTGTGAAGTCACTCGGCGGGGTTTTACCCGACACCCTACTGGGTACTGACCGCTAAACGTGCCCCCTACTGCCTCTTGCAGGACTGTATTTAGAGAAGACCAGGACAAAACCGGGGCCTTAGGGCCTTAGGGCCTTGGGGCCCCGGTTTTGTCCTGGTCTTAGGGCCTTAGGACCTTAGGGCCCCGGTTTTGCCCTGGTCTTAGGGCCTTAGGGCCTTGGGGCCCCGGTTTTGCCCTGGTCTTAGGGCCCCGGTTTTGCCCTGGTCTTAGGGCCTTAGGGCCTTGGGGCCCCGGTTTTGCCCTGGTCTTAGGGCCTTAGGACCTTAGGGCCCCGGTTTTGCCCTGGTCTTAGGGCCTTAGGGCCCCGATTTTGGCCTAGTCTTCTCTATATACAGTCCTGCAAGAGGTAGTAGCGGGGCACGTTTAGCGGCCAGTACCCAGCAGGGTGTCGGGTAAGACCCCGCTGAGTGACTTCACACCTAAGTCACTATAGCTCGTATAGGCACTATAGATGTCCCAATTACTGCCACCTTAAGATTATAACCCAACTTCAATTAATCATTTCGCGTGTTGTGTAACCTAAAAATTGTTTCAGTTTGAAACATAATATTATTTAACATCTCTTTTATTAAAAAAAAAATAGTTTTATGAATTAAATATGAAGAATTTATTAATAATTAATTAAAATTCGCGAGCGATCCTAGTGTACCTATAACTGTCACCTCAAAAATCGTCTTGTCCGTATGACTGCCACCCAATAACTGTCGGTCCTAATAACTGTGACCACATAACTGACGGTCCCTATTATTGACAATGAGACCCGATTACAGTCGGTCCTTTTTACTAAGACTTAGGTACTGCCAGTCCTTTTTACTGATTAATAGCCAGTATACGTACCTTATATGTCTTATATCTTATTATAATTTAATATATGTGTACATTTAATATATATCTATAATTTAATATCACAGCATCACACGCTACACGTGATTTTGCGGTTAAGAATTTGAACTTTGACAGATGACAGTTATGCGTACTTCACGTTTTTTTGTCCCGAATACTGCCAACAGTAATAGGGACAAGCCCAAAAATTTTGTCCCTAATGATGTCACCGTTAATTATTATAACTTAACAATAAATATTATGTATTTTATTCGTTACATCATTAAAGTAATTCTTCTAGACCGGAATAATTCATTTTATGCAATAGATAGAGATTGAATAGTAAAATTGCGACCCTTTCTTTAGTACGATTTCGCCATCACTTCCTACTAACGTCGTCGCGTTTTTGACGCTCAAATGGCACTTTCATTTTTCAATATTATTTTTTAAGCACTAGGTACATATGAGTACATATATTTATTTTATTTTTATGTAAATCAGAATCTCCGTTTCATAATAACATTTTTTTGTACATTTTGTTTCATATGTTACGTTTTTATTACATAAAATAAATAAAGTGGCAGTAATTGGGACATCTACCCTATAAACGAAAGCGTGCATGGTTGTACGAAAATATGGAAGGACCGGGTCCCGTTATATGAAGACAATGTATAGAAGAAAACTTATTCCTAATGCCGGGTTTACACCAAGGCGAATACGAACAAAAACACGAACAAAAACATTTTCGTCTTTTCTCGCGAACATGGTCGCTAACACGCTGTTCGTCTCGTTGTAAACGCGAAATAGCAGTGTTCGCTAACATTTGACCCTACTAATAGCCGTGAAATCCTCCGGATGCCCAAATCCATGAAACTTGGGTCTTGCTGTCCCTTGCCATTGTGGGACTGCTCGTAAAAAGGCGACCCTCTTGGACCGTCCGCCAGCAGGTACTCCACAGAAATAGTATGCGTGGCAAGCTCGAATAAAATGTTTATATTTTTGGTTTTAGCATAATGAGAATATTTCCAACGTATGGATGAGATTTTTCTAATAAAAATGAAACCAAACCCGACGCAATTCAGACAAGTTTGAGTTCTGCTTATAATATACATATTATAATATACATATAATATACATATTATAATATACATATTATATACATATTATATACATATTATATACATATTATAAGCAGAACTCAAACTTGTCTGAATTGCGTCGGGTTTGGTTTCATTTTTATTAGAAAAATCTCATCCATACGTTGGAAATATTCTCATTGTGCTAAAACCAAAAATATAAACATTTTATTCGAACTTGCCACGCATACTATTTCTGTGGAGTACCTGCCGGCGGACGGTCCTAGAGGGTCGCCTGTTTACGAGCGGTCCCACAATGGGAAGGGATGCGGATCGCCAGGTATCGTCAGAAATGTTCGTCCACTTGCGTTCCTACCGACCCAAACATCTTCGAGAACGTTCGTACGCTGTATTCTGTTCGTGTTCGCGGCGGTGTAAACGCGACTGGAACCGACGAACATGTTTTTGTTCGTGTTTTTGTTCGTATTCGCCTCGGTGTAAACCCGGCATAAGGGATTTGAGGACAATACTATTGTAAACGACTTAAAGCTACGATCTTAATTCTAGCTACGCCATTAGCGCGACGCCCGCATGTCACTGTTATAAATTTCGTTATTTTATTTCGAAGGACGCGGAACAGTTACGTTATGCCGTGCTACATGGGTGGAGACGTGCGCGCGCGAGACGCTCCGTTTATCGAGCCAGCTTCGGTCATTAACAACAGTGTCGGGGGAACACTATTCCTTCCTTTTGAATATTTATATACTATTAACGCGTAGCCGCCGCTCTATTTGTCATTCCTTATCGCTCCTTCACAAGTCACGTCGACGTTCGGTTGATGCCCGTTCGAATTGCTGACAAAAAGAATGACCGTCGAAAACGCGCTCGAGACGGATCGCGCCGATGTTTCTCTGGCGTTAAGGATCTCGGCTGTTCATGAAATTTCATGAAACTTCATGAAATTCAGCCGCGAGGATGAAGAAGCCAGCGATCGATCCCTCGAATCTTGATAAACGAGGCGCTGAACAAGGGCGGGGTGCAGCTATAGCTGGCGCGATGGCAGTGAACGGTTCTTGGGGGTTTCGGGGGCGCGTTCCGATTCATCTCGAGCGGCCTGTATCGTAATGGCTCGGCCGACGGTTCGGCGAGTCATCGATTTCGGGGTGGCGATGAACGGCTCGACGATGGCGCGGCGTTATTAGAAGGGTTGCGGCGCGGCGTAGCCCGAAGGGTGGGACCGGGGCAAAACCGACGGAATCGTGCATCGGTTAAGCCGAGAATGATTGCCTCTAATTTCTCCTGGGCAGGGCCGCAAGAAACTTCCTAATGCTTTCAACATGTTCGCTGCTAGTCGGTATCAGAGCGGGCCGCGGTGGACGGTTTTTGCCGGCCACGTAGCGTGGGAGCCGGTTGCTTGCGTCGAATCTCCGACCGCGCGAAAACAGAACGGCCAGTCCCGTTTCTCCCGATTAGACCGTGTCGAATTGAAAAGCCGCGGCTGCGGAGGAGCCCGGGCTCCTCGTTCTAAGCTTCATTGCTAGGCAGCAGTTCCATGGGAGAACGTTGCGACCGCGACGGATGTTTTACCCGGGAATCCGTGGAACGACATTTCCCGAGAAGTTATCGCGCTGAAATTAGCAACTCCGACTAACTCGCGCTGCACTGGCCACCGCGGTTCCCCGTTCGGTTTATCCGTTCCTCCACCTTTTAACGCCAACCGCATTCGCAACTCCGGCGTTTCCCGCCTGGCAGATCCAATCCGCTCCTCGATATACAATTTTTCCCCTTTTCGCGCTCCTCTGACCCCCGAAGTCTGAAAGAACAACGACGAGGCTACGGGTCGTGCCACAACACCCAGTTTCTGTCGCTGTCCCCAACGCAGGAAAGGGGGAAACTGTTTCGTCGGAAGTTACCACGCGATAAAATTCGTTGCCCAAACTCGCCTCTACTCTGTTCGGCGCGCGTACGAACTTTACCGGCGCGCCCTCGAGATTCCCTGCGAGAACGTAGAGTAGGGTGGTCCTTAGCTACTCTTGGTGAAAATTTTTTTTCAAAATTTTTTTCACGCCGGCCCCTAAAATTGTTCCATTGGATAAGAAAATAATTCCCGTAAAAGATGAAGTTGATGGGATAAGAGGAAGGCGTGGCACATTCGCGTTAAAGTTGCAATAAATGTGAAATTTTGTATGAACGGAAAGGTATGAAGGAAAATATTATAATGATGGTTAAGCGCAGGGACTTAATACCGGTATAATGCTCATACCGGTATTTCGCCAATACAGCTATACCGAAACCCATATCATACCGAAAAAGATAAATACCGAAACCGATATCATACCGAAAAAGATAAATACCGAAAACAATCGGTTTTCGGAATTACCGGTAACCGAAATAAATACCGGTATTTTTTCGGTACTCTTCTCGGTGAACATCGAAACCTACCATGTTACTGAAAAGAATACCGAAAAAATACCGGTATTTATTTCGGTTACCGGTAACCTTTTGTTTTCGGTATTTATCTATTTCGGTATGATATCGGTTTCGGTATAGCGAAATACCGGTATGAGCGTTATATCGGTATTGAGTCTCAGACGAAGATACAACCGAAAAATACCGGTATAATACCGGTATTTTACGTACCGGTAGGAGTCCCTGGTTAAGCGTTCTTTTTGTGCCCAAATATTTACGATAATAGTGCTACAGTATGATTTTTTCAACATAATAACTAATTAATATTTATATCTTTTTAATTAATTATATTAAATTTTACGTATTTTAATGAAAGTGACCATTCTTTTAATTCCTTTCTTATATTATTTGCAAGTTAATAACAATATTAATTTTAAAAATGGGGGTATGTTCGACATTAATATTTTATATTTAATAAGAAGATAATATTTTTAATATGAAATGGTGAATATTATATCATAAATAGGTGAAGGAAAGAAAATACGGTTATTGGATTTACCCAACAATTGAGTTAAAGGTTTTGAAATAATAGTGATTTCTCAATATATTTGCATTTTTACGAAAAGTTGTTTATCTATCACGAAATCGCTACACAGTATCGGCTCGCCATGGCTCGCAAGCCGCCAGGCGCCAAAACACCGTGCACGCGTTGCCGATGGATATTTTCTGGAACAGCCCGAGTTAAAATCCGTTCCGACATTTTTCGGGGATGGTTTCTTCTTCAGAAATCTCTACAGAATCCGATACTCTGTAGCGAATTCGTGCTAGATAAACAACTTTTCGTAAAAATGCAAAAGTATTGCGTAGAAATCATGCACATCGGCACTTTTTTAAACTTTTACGGCCGTTTACAATCATAAAACCATCAAATTTAATAACTGTATACACCGATATATTCAGGAAACTCTTCTCTATCTTTTGAGACTAAATTGAACTTTCTAGCATTCTTGGTTTTCACGTAATACCTCATTCTTGCCCAAAATCGTGCGCTTTTTACAAAAACTCATGTTTTTCAAAAACTGCGAGTGACAGAGCAATTCTATTTACGGATTCGTGTTTGGGACGAGAACCTCCACTAGGATCTTGTTGTGCATATTGCAGATCCAAATACGTGTTGGATAGTGTAGTTAAGACCCCCGGTTGCCTATTATGGCCCATACGCTGCGTTGTATACTAATTGTAAGAGATAAAACTCAAAGATTTCGTTAATATTTTTTTGAAGTAATACATACATATTATTATTATACATCTAATAAACTGTACTTTTATTAAAAAATATTCACTGATACTTCCAAAATAGCCGAACACAATTATGTTCGAAATTGACGAGAAATCACTAGAGGAAGTGCAGTATATTTGGAATACCAGTTTGTTTAAGACGAATAAAAAATTACGACAGAGGATGGGATCAAATTAAACTACATAATATCATAGGGAAACTAATAAACTTTCATATTTCTGAGTGTCAGTAAAAATAAAAAACAAAAAGTAACTGAAATTTTGGTTTGAATGAAAAATGACAAGAAGTATCGATTTCGTTAAGGTGCAGGTAATTTGGAATACCGGTATTCCAATTTACCTTCACTTTATAAACTTAAACAAAACATATAGATATTTTGAGGAGATATGTATACCAGAATATTTATAAAAATGCTAAGAACGGTTACATACTGCACTCGCTCTTGGTTCACACGTTTCTACCAATCTTGAAGATGTAGATGTCTGTAAGACATTATTTACACAAATGCTCCTAAAAGGTTATACAGGTGACAGATGAAACTGACGCGGTGGTATCCATTACGCGCGAAACAAAAGCATCGGTAGGCTTTGGAATATTCCAAATTACCTTCACCTTCGGTATTCCGAATTAACCACATGGCATCGAAACCGAAAATTTCATGCCACACTTTGTATTCTCGAAATTATCGCAAAACTGGCACGGAACCATAGAAGGAACATGCAAATGAGTCGATTAAGTGTTTAACACTAAAGTTTCGACATATTTTAACCATGATTGGAACGATTGAATACGCGCTGAAAAAGTTTTGCAGATTCACGTTTTCTTCCTCTGCAGATTAAGTCGAAAATGTAAAAATTGCGGTTCATCCACAAATGTCATTAGTTAAGAGGTCATTAGCCCCTATAATCTACGGTGTTACAAATTAAATAGCGTTAGTAGTTTATTAGATACTTCGGTATTCCAAATTACCAACAGTATTCCAAATATCCTGCACTTCCTCTGTTATTTCAAAACTTCAACTCAATTGTGCCACGTCTTCCCGACGTTCGATCGATCTCAAATATTTGCACAAATTATGTTTGCATGAAATGGAACAAAATTAGGGGGCGGCGTGCAAAAAATTTTATGGCCGAAAAATAAGGACCACCCTAACGTAGAGTGTATCCGTTTCGCGCGTCACGACCCCCGGCCCGCCCGCGGGCTCTGCCGTATAATATCGCTGATAAGATCAGCTGGCTGAAAGCGATGGACGCGAATACGGTGGAAGAGAATTTCGCGAGATAATTGCTCATTGCCGTGTTGCCCGTATTATTCAAAGGTCCCAACCGTCCCGTCCCGCCAAATAAAAGAGCCGTTCCCCCATTTCGATGTTATTGCATTACGGCGCGCGCCTCGCCGTACGCTTGGAACGCTAATAAACGTCCTTCGCCGTGTTCCGTGCATAGACACGCGAGGTGAAATTAAATGCGAAAGAATGCAATTTCGCGACGTAACCATGGCACCGTCTCGCGTGTGCGAGCGTGATTCCTCGTCGCCGAGAGTTTCCGTCGGCCGACGAGTTTCGTAAGAACCGTTCGACGGGGCGCGAGAGGCGGGAACGGGGGCGGTGATGTTCATCGAGGATAATAGAACCGAAAGACCGGCGTCTTGCCGCGTGCCAGATAGTATTCATGCAGCGGCGCCGCGCCGCGCCGCGCCGCGCCCCGCGGAGGCAGCAGAACGACGGAGGGGACGCGTTAAAGGGCGAGAGGGCGCGGAGCAGGGGATGGGCGAGAGGGTAGCGGACCGGGTACCAGTGCGACGAACTTCGAACAAGTCGAGCAATCTGGAATCGAATGGAGTTTCGGAGACTTAGCCGAGTGAAAAATTGCAGGAGCAACTTTCGCGATGCTCTCAGGCCCATTAAGCGGCTCAACAAGTACGATTCCAGTAACCGTTTTGCCCGTGGACTTTGAATGGAGCCACGGGGGCGAGGAAGCGAGACTACGCGAGCCCGGCCGCCTGCACCCGAGAGGGAAAGAAAGCCGGCGGCACGGTCGGAGGGAAAATTGTTTGTCGGAATCGCGGAGCGGGACTCCCAAGGGGTAGAGGGGCCCGGCGGGAAACACGAAGCAGGAAACACGCCAGTAAAGGAGCCAAATGCAACGACATCGTCCATGCCTTTTAACTGGATCTCCGCGCACCGCTTCGACCTATTCACCTTCGCTACGAAACTCGTACTCGGTCCTTCTCTCTCTCTCTCTCTCTCCCCCGTTTGACCGGGCCGGTTTAATGGAATGCGAACGAGCCTCTCTTGCCCCGATCTGCGTATCGACCACTCCACTTCAACGACAACTAGCAAGGGTTAATTGCTTTTTTTACGATAAATTGCCAGACCCGGTTTTCCCCCTAGTGGCACTCGAAATCCCCCCGGCACGGGGAAAGGTGTCAAACCTGTAAGGGACCGTTGCGTGGCTTCTCGCCAAACCGGCAATCAGGTATCCCCGAATGCGTCGAATGCCAAAGATGGTGCTGCGCTTTCCAAACGCGGTCCCACCTACTTGCTTTCTTTAATAGCGAGCCATTATTTCCACTATTTCTTAGGCCCTCCACCATTGTATCTTGGTGATCCGCGTTCCACCAAAACGAGAAGCCCCATTGTGTCTACCATTCGCGTATGGACTTCGTTAACAGAACCGCCATGGACCCCATTTCCGTTCCTCGTAAAGAAATTGAGTTCTTGGGAACAGTTTCTGCGTTAATGTTCCCTCCATAAGTAGATATACATGCTGGCCTTCGATCATGCTGCTTCCCGCTGGCGGTCGCTTCCTACATACGTAGATACCTTCGGAGCTTCTTCAGACGCCTCGCCCTCGCTACGAGCTACGTAGACGAACTATCGGCGAATTTGTAATTCACTCGTGTCCGCGGGCAAACGACGCGAATAAGGGTTCATTTAAACCGCGGCGCCTATCTCGTCCAGGTCGCACCGAAACGGAAGCGTATACACTATACAGAATGGCCTGAAAAGGGGAAGGCAAGGATGCAGAAGGAAGACGAGCTGGTCGGAGGTCGGAGAAGAAGCCTGGTCCTGCGAATGGATCAAAGAGTGAATGGGGGGACCTGGGGCGGCAGGAGGGCGAGTTCCTCTTGAGCCAAGAATGCTCTAATTACAAGGACGTACCTGGGTACAGTTGGCGTTCAGAATGGCGCGCTTCGCCGTTAAACATATTTTTCGAGATTATTGTTCGACCCTTGGAGCCGCGTAACCAGCGAGGCTAGGGTTTAAACGAGGCTAGACAGGAAGGAGAATGGGCTTCGGTGGCGGACAGTAGCCAACGGCGGGACTTTTAATCACAGAGCAATTTGAAAGGGACGGCGGAGGATCTTTTGTGGCCGGGGAGCAGGTTTATTCATCGGACGCGGAGAAAAGGCGCGTCGGTGGTTTGTAATTTTTTCGATAACCACGTCTCCGTTGGACTCCAGTAGTCTAATACGGTTTGCCCGTACCCTCGCCCCGACCAGCCGCCCTTTTCCCCCGGCTTTCTTCGCGGGAGGAAACTTTCGAGAGGTCTACTTTGCGAGAACGTGCCAGAGAACTCTCGCATTATTTCGTTTCTTATAGAAGAAAGCCGAGCACTCTGGCCCCTTTGCTCCTGCAACTTCAGCCCCGAGTCCGGCTTTCCCTCGCACGACGAGTGGCCCGTTTGAACCAGCACTTTTCTATATGTTCGTTCAACCAGACGAGCGCATAATTTTTTACCCTTCCGTGTACCTTTAACGGTGGCAGCCGCGTTTCTGCAATTTCCACGAAACACATTTTCCAGCGATGGTTTTTGTGTTGCAGTTTCCATTCACCCCCTCGTTCATCGAGGCCTCGATCGCGTATCGAGCGGCGCCCTCTTCTTTCCCGCCTTCTTATTGCTGGAGCTTCGAATGCTGCCCTTGCTACGTGCCGCGCGTACCGCGCCGCAGAGCCGGGGAATTTCGTAATAATCGTGAGCTGGCTGCTAAAGGGCGCGCCCGAATTTTCAACGGCCCGATGGCTAACTATGTAGCATCCATTACAGACGCAACCGTGTAAGCTGAAAGTGCATATCGTGCCTTTCAGTCATCCAACACTCTCGTGTTCCGTTGCGCGGATGGCAGAAGCGCGCTGGGAAGGCCGCAGGAACGACGTACTTCGGCCGGTCCCGGGCCAAATTCCCTCCGTAACAACACCATACGGGCGACCATTCTTGCTTTATGAAAAGAGAGCAGGAAAGGTTGAAAGCAGCAGGTCTGGGTCGAGATGCTCTCCTCTGAAGAACCTCGTCGCTCGTAAACCTCCAGGTATCTTCTGCGAGTGGTCGTCGTATCGATTAAATGTATGCCCAGCTTCCTCTACACTCTACACTCTACCCCATACAGCACACCTCGTTGCAGTTGTGTTGCAGGAACGTTGCTGCAATATTGCGTTGTTGCAGGTTGCATTGCAATATTGTAGGAACGTTCCTGCAATATTGCCGTGCATTATGGGAGTGGCAATGATCCTACAATATTGCAGCAATATTGCAAGAACGTCGCCGTGCAATGTCCCATTGGCAACGATCCTACAATATTGCAAGAACGTTGCCGTGCAATGTTCCATTGGCAACGATCCTACAATATTTCTGCAATATTGCGCGCACATCGACGTGCAATGTACCAGTGGCAACGCCCCAGCCAAGTTGCGCACACATTGCCGTGAAATACTGTAGTAAAAACTTGTGGAAACATTACAACAATATTCTGAAGCAACTATGACTTTGTCAAGATTTTTCGAAATATGTACATGAAATCGAGTAAAAGAATTTTCTATGAGAAAAAGACACACGGGCGTTACACTACTACGATTCTGCACACATTCACGTCGTCGCGTCCCTCACTGCCCGAAATGTTGCGGCGGGGCCATTGCTGTAAAATCTCCGAAACTTTACAAAAATACACTCCTGCAATATTGTTAAGGTGGACATAGGAGTGAACCTGCAACGTCTCTGCAATGATGCGGTGCAATAGAGTTGCAGGATCATTGCCACAATTTTGCCGTTTCGTTGCAGAATCATTGCCGGAACGTTGCAGGACTACATATTTGTAATGTTGCCGCAACTTTGCAAAAATACGCACCTGCAATATTGCGAAGGCGGACATAGGACTGAACCTGCAACGTCTCTGCAATGTTATGTTGCAACATTGCCATCTTGCACCGTATCATTGCAGAGACGTTGCTGCAATGTTATGGTGCTGTGTGGGACACCGTGTTCACTAGGGTGCTTCTTATTTTCGACTTTTGAATTCTTTTCGGGGCGCCCCTCAGAGTAGTTCCAAATAATAAAAAAAAATCTGTGTAAAGTTTGATCCCGATCGGATAACGGGAAAAGGTGCCCCCGAGCCCTTGAACATTTAGATAATTATTTAACAGCTCATAAAGTCGATTTTATATAATATCCTCGAAGTTATTGATTAAATCAAAAAATATATCAAACAAAAGTTGTAGATCCGGGCAAGGAGCATTTTTTATGTTGTATTACTTTTTCTCGTGCCACATACGGTTTTCGAAAAAAGTCCGAGAAACTAAAAGAAAACTTTTGTTTCTCAAGTTTTGAAAGTTTAATTGCTCGGATTACTTGAAATGTTAGGAAACTCGGGCCCGACGAGTCCGAGCGAGTCTCCGTTGAAAGGAAGAGCAGAGGTAAACCTGGACCGTTGAATACCGTGGCGGTAACCGAGTGTTTGATCGACAGACGAGCGCGAAGTCGATGCTCGTATAAGAGAAATACGTGTCGCTGATAGAAATTAATTGATCGCCCGCGCGGGAGAGGGATCGGCCGGCCGCGTCAATCCACTTTAATTAATATCCACTTTAATTGAAAATATAGGTTGAACGCGCGCCGAGGGAGAGGCGGGACAAATCGAAATTCCCACGCGGGAAGGGGCGTAAAATTGACGATTATTTCTGTTATTTCTCCTCTCTGGATCCCGGCAGCTGTAACTGGCGTACTTGACGAAGCGCTAGAGGAGCAAGAGGATGCCAGGTACGAAAGCCGCGGTCGAGGATCCGAATCGGTCGGTAAGTGGCTGACGAGCCAACCGGTACAACTACTGGTAACATCTTAGAATTAGCGCGAACAACTGGCAAGCGTAGACGAATCCGATTGCAACGGGGCAAACGCCACTCGAGATGTAACCACGCACCTGCCGTACGCTCCGAACTCTGTAACCGAGGCTTCGGCCGCTGCGGAGCGCGCGCGTTCCTGCACGGAATTCGAATGGAAATAATGGACCCACAACGGACCTCTGTTTTCCAATTTGCATGGCCGACGGTCGCTGTTGGACCGCGTGAACTGAAAGCATCCAACGAACCGCAGCGTTTGTCAATAACACCTTCGGGACAAGATAATCGGTTTATCCCTTTGAAAACACGCAGCAATGGCAGGTTTGGCCAGAAACGGCTTAACAACAAACGATATTTCGCCTGGTGGGCATGATATTATTATCATACGGTACCCAAGAATACTCTGTTCGTAATCAGGCGTGCATTCGCTTTCATCCATTGGAATTAACCCACGGATTCGATTCATCCAGAATTTGGCGGGCCAACTCTTGAAACGCCCTTTCATACGCTTCAAAGTCCAATCCGCGATATGAAAAGCCGCGTCTTTATGCTCGTTATTTCTCATCAGAAGGCTTGCACAGAGCAATATCTCTTTGCCCGTCGTTTAAGCCTCAAACGGTTTTAATGCGCCGCCATGCGCTGGTCAACTGGCGTTTGAGAATTCGCAAGTGCGTTTAATCGCGCTGACGAAAAGTCCGTTCGCGTTTCGTCGCGCGCCGTCGTCTTCGCTGTTTTCGATCGGGCTGATCCTCCGCAAGCATGCCGCCGTTAATGGACGCGAGCCTTATTTTCTCGGGGGGAGTCGTGAGAACCCGACGACCAGTCTTCGGACTTGCGAAACACCGGCGGTGCACGTCCAAGTGTAAATATTACTATTGGAACCGGCGAACTGCTGGCTTACGCCGGATTCTCGCGTCAGGCATCGAAGTCACTCGTGTAAGCCCGATAAGGAGGGCAAAGATAATATTGTCACGGGGCAAGTTTGCAGTGGTTCTCGAGTTGTCGACGGTGGTCCTCGCAGCTTTTTATCCCGTACACCCCATTTTCCGAGACGGCCTTCCATTGGCAAACGGTGTCTATCCCGAACGTTGCGCGGAGGAAGCGCTACGACGTTACGACAGAAGCCAGACGAGTGCGATAATTACGCTAAGTATTCGGCTTTGCCCGCTGCGGAGGACGACAAATGCGCGCGTTGAATAATTCAGGGCATTCCGAACGCGCGATACTTTGGGGCGCACACCGTACACGGCATTTAACGAGTTCGTAATCCCTGACAAAAGGGGCTTAGCGAGCGGGGCGAGAGCTTAAGCATCGTGGCCGTTACTTGAACGCAATTCCTCGGGCGAGATCGATGCCGATAGCTGCTGGCGCGGCCCGGCAGCGATGCGGGTTAAATAAATCGTTTCGATTTCAATAGGAGTAACGAAATTTCCAAGCGATTCATGCCAACGGCTTCGCGGGACAGTGATAGATTTTTCCACGCAATTCTGCTCGACCACGACTCTGGCTCAGTTTCGTCCCTGTTTGTACACATTGGAACTGTAGGAGACGGAAAAAAGGAAAGGCCACGGGGCGCCGGGAATCGAACCCGGGCCGCCCGCGTGCTGATCAGCAGCGTTAGCCACACCGGCTACGCCGACTCTCCACGGGTCCTGTCCTCCGAAATCCTAGCTAAATGGACGCCACCTATGTGCTAATGTCACACACTAGGCCGTTGCCTAAATGCCTAAACTCTTACAGTTCGGCCATCCTACAACTGTGGCCGTCCTCGGCCGCGCTCCTCACAATTCCTCAACATAACGGAACCGGAACGCCGAACCGAAACACATAACACACTCTGTCAGGGCCTCAGATCCCACTTCTAAATTTGTAGGAGACGGAAAAAAGGAAAGCCACGGGGCGCCGGGAATCGAACCCGGGCCGCTCGCGTGCTGATCACCAGCGTTAGCCACACCGGCTACGCCGACTCTCCACGGTTCCTGTCCTCCGAACTCCTATCTAAATGGACGCCACCTATGTGCTAATGTCACAACACTAGGCCGTTGCCTAAATGCCTAAACTCTTACAGTTCGGCCATCCTACAACTGTGGCCGTCCTCGGCCGCGCTCCTCACAATTCCTCAACATAACGGAACCGGAACGTCGAACCGAAACACATAACACACTCTGTCAGGGCCTCAGATCCCACTTCTGAATTTGTAGGAGACGGAAAAAAGGAAAGCCACGGCGCCGGGAATCGAACCCGGGCCGCCCGCGTGCTGATCAGCAGCGTTAGCCACACCGGCTACGCCGACTCTCCACGGGTCCTGTCCTCCGAAATCCTAGCTAAATGGACGCCACCTATGTGCTAATGTCACACACTAGGCCGTTGCCTAAATGCCTAAACTCTTACAGTTCGGCCATCCTACAACTGTGGCCGTCCTCGGCCGCGCTCCTCACAACTCCTCAACATAACGGAACCGGAACGCCGAACCGAAACACATAACACACTCTGTCAGGGCCTCAGATCCCACTTCTGAATTTGTAGGAGACGGAAAAAAGGAAAGCCACGGCGCCGGGAATCGAACCCGGGCCGCCCGCGTGCTGATCAGCAGCGTTAGCCACACCGGCTACGCCGACTCTCCACGGTTCCTGTCCTCCGTACTCCTATCTAAATGGACGCCACCTATGTGCTAATGTCACAACACTAGGCCGTTGCCTAAATGCCTAAACTCTTACAGAACTGGTATACAGCCCAACGATTCTACTACGCGTATCAAGATTCTCGATGTGTCGTCAACTGTTTCGCGGGATGGCAGCCCCAGCGAGATAATTCGAGGAACCCTTACACGCCTAGGTGACAAGGCGGTGGTAAGAGCGTGCAGAACGACTTGATGCCGTCAGCTGAGCCCCACGGTATACAAGGAAGTACACTTAGAGCCAAAGACTATGCCCAAGTATCGTAGAAATCTTACCGCAGGGGTCGAGCTTCCGGTTTCGCGGTGGCACAGCCAGCGCAATGGCCGAACGATGTCGCCCGAAAGCTCCTCCACATCCCCTCCGGGCCCCTCGAAATTATTGGCACCAGACACGAATCCCTCGATATTCTCCCGATCCACCGTCCTGCATTCTCAACTCTTACGCGATTACGCGCGGTAAATCTCGCTGGGATAATTTCTCCGGATCGGGAGCCAGAGTCTGCAACCCTTGGAATTCCCCTGGATTTAGTTTAGCCATCGACGTTGACGCTCCGTTGGCTCGAGACGGCGCGGTGCCGTTTCAAACTTCCTCCCAGGAAATTATTAAATATTTACAGTAGATGGAGATACGCGTAGACGGGCGGATATTCCGGGGGAACCCGCCGTCGAATGCTCGAGTCGCAAGATTAACAGAGCCGGGCAAAGTAACTTGGCGCGCTTTATTTTTCCGGGAAATAAGCGGAACGTTCCGGCTCGGTTGCTCTGCAAGTCGGCGATTCGAGAGGACGCGGTTGCCCGCGATTCTACGGGGGCTGGCTGGGCGGCTGATAGAGAATTCAGCCGGCAAAAAGTTTCGCGGTGTAGACGGCGCGACGGGAGGGGTGCCTGGAAACGGAGGCTGGAGAGAGCGGTGAAACGTCACTGCGAGCTAGCCTACGAGCGACAGTTTGCTTATTTAAGCTCGGCTTAAGCAAAGCTCTCGAACTCGTCGGAATGAGTAAAGGAGAACGGCGGCGAAGGGGGCGGAAGGGTAGGGAAGGGAAGGGAGGCCGAGTGTTGCTAGTTTGCCAATCGTAAGATCGAACTTTCCAACTTAGCTAGCGCGGTTCGACGGTGTAACCACCGTGCAATCTTCGCCCCCGTGTGTGCCAGTCAGCGTGTATCCATCGTGTAAACTGACCCTCCTCTGAATTGCGGATACAGCCGCGCTACTTCGCAAATTACATTGGCCGCCCCCTATCGATTCTGTCGCCGTACGGAACGGCAGCGAGCGTAGCCACCTACTGCATCCCATCTTCCGCGCCCTCTTCTCCATCGAACTCGATTTAATGAGAAGTATAATCCCTCTCGAGTGGCTCGTGTGTCCGCGCTGAACAGAGAGAACCGCCGCGCCGCCGACCAGGCGGCCGGGGACGGCTGTTTTAATGAAATACGTCGCTCGGACCGTACACAAATTTATTTCCCGTCCGAAATCAACTTTCAAAGTTATTAATTCTTTTTAGAGGGAAATTCTGGATTACCAGCGGCAGAGGGGCGGTGGAGCCGGGCCAGGGGGCTCGGCCTCCCTCGGAATAAATTTCGCGCGGTAGCCGCGCCTAAATTAAAAACTTCAAAAGAAACGACGGCAACAGTACCGTTGTCTTTATGAAAGCCTGCGCTTACATATATATCTCTCCTCTCGCCTGGAGTCGTGTGACCAAAACCGGCTCGCGCGAAGAGGAACAAATATCGGCGCCAACGAAAGCTTGCAGGATTCGGGGGCGCGGAGGCGGCCGTTATTCCAAGACGTTCGTCTGGCGCGACCATTTCCTGGCGAGTTATCCGTCGTTTCCGCCGGGGCGCTTTTTAAGACGCGGGGGATGGATCCCCCGTAATTCCATCGGGCTTCCTTCACCATCCATTATCGCGAGCCGTCCGGCGAAGCCGGCGGAAAGATAAACGAAGCACGGTTAATATATCCGGGAACACGAAAATTCCAGTCCCTTAGTTCTCTGGACCGCGAGAGCCCGAGAGAAGCGTACTGTCTTTGCTCAACGACGGCGTATCTTTTTACGATAACTGCGATCGTTAGAAGATTCTTTTGTATCGCGTCGGCTCCATTTAGAGACGTCCCGACGCGTTAGCGATATAATAGAGCCGCCGTCGCCCGGCAGAGTCGAGTTTGCTCAAGGATATACCTGGCTGTTAACTTTAGACCGTTAACGGTTTTCCGCCGCATGGTCCCCCGGCTGGGTTCCCGGAATCTTAATCAGCCGCTCGCAGGCAATCGTGCGATCGATGCGCGATAGACAATTCCGAATCGACGAAGCCGGTAAGTATGCAGCTGCGTCAACACGCTTATCCGGCAATTCCAACCTGCACGCGACTCACGGGCAATAATAAACCGTCGGCGCCAAGAATCCGCGGGATTTCTTTAACAGTTCATTAGGTAACGAAATAATATTGGAGGCGGCCAGGCTGGCTCTTGCGTAATCCTTTGTGAATAGGAATAGCTGGAAGGCTTGATGCGTCGCGCGCGAATGACGGATTATCCGCGAACGAGATGCGATCGCGAGCCCGCTGGGAGATTTTTATATGATGTCATCGGCATTTTCCGCGATGGGGCCGCGCCACTAAAACCGGGCGCGCGTATAACGGACGACAGGGCATTACCGGTGCATCCAAAGCGCCGCGATATTCGGCAGGGGGGAAAAAAGCTAGGGGCTGTTTGTAGCGGCCGCGCTGCGACAAACCCGAGTCCGACTTAATGCTCGTAACGTGCCCCGATAAAACGGACGAGCACCCTGTAAAATACGGACGAGACGCGCGTACTCGCGCTCGATACGACCCATCGCCCTGCGCTCCGTACCCTTTAGCCCTTTCCTGCTCGCGTAGTCGTACTCCCCTCCGCCCCTAGTTGGCGCCGAGCGAAAATCCGCACCGGGATTGTTCAACCATTGCGACATCGACGATGGAGGAATCAAAGGGGCGGAAAAATTAATCAGCCGCGCCTCGCTCGCTCCTAGCCCCGTCGATTCTCGCAAATGTTTTAAACTGCTCTGACAGGGGCTTTGAGGATCTGCCGGTCGCGCGTATCCACAGACTATACTACTTACCGCGCTTTCGCGGCAGCCACGGCAGACGCGTGTTTCACGATTCGTCAGCCTTTAGTTAGGGTGCGTTCCGATTTTCGCAGTGAGTGCAGAAATCGCAGCGGTTCACGCGGTCTTGAAATTTAAAGATGCTACTATGGAAAAAGAAACGTTGTTTACAATAACCTCGATACTATTAAGTAATTGTGTTAATGAAATCAGCAGCTGTGATTCGTCTGATGAAAGCGGAAATGAAGATGATATTAACTTGCCATTTGGAATCAGAATTAATATACATATCATTAATTTTTTATTTTATTTTTATTTTCCGTCTTTATTTCAGCAATTAGTACCCTAGTAGCATTTATTTGTTGGGAGTTTGTTGGGCCAATGACGTGTTATCCGTTGGCCAACTGTTGAAGTGTCGCGCTATTTTTAAATGGGCCAACGATTGTAACCAACGTAGGCCCAACGTCACTTAACACGAAGGCCCAACCGAAGGTTTCTTTCCATAGGCCCAACTGGGCCCAACTGAAGGCTTCTTTCCAAACGACGTCTTAAAAACGTCCAGAAGGCGTCTTAAAGAACTTCAAAAGACGTCGTAAATACGTCTTCTTCAGGTCTGGTTTAGGAAATAAAAAAAAAATTCGCGGTGAGGAGAATCGAACCCAAACTTTCCGCTTACAAAGCAACCGCTGTTCGCAGCTGACCAACACACTTCCTTGTAAACACTTATAATTTCTAGTTACATAACTAGTATTAATTGTTTATGAAAACTGTGCAGTGACGCGAAATATTCTACAAAATATCATCATCCAACCTTTAGACTCATTCCTTAAAATTTCACATTTGTCTTAAGACACACGTCCTCATTACGTATTTATAAACAAGAAAAGAAAAATCATAACAGGTTTTTTGATGTAGCAAATTTTCTGACGTTTGTTAGACGACATTTAATCATCGTTGTAAATTTTTTGTTAATTAACCAACCATAGTAATTGTAGGCCCAACATTAAATATTCGTTGGCAAACTGTCGTAACTTTTTGTTAATTAACCAACCATAACAATAGGCTTGTATCCACTAAGAATAATTTGCATGGATTAGAGTTTCTAACGATTAATCATGATACAGAGGAAACAAAAAACTAAACTATTTATTATAAAAAATAAAGTTTGATAATATTTTTGGAAATTAAATTCTGCAAAATTAGGCATTAAGTCACGTGACAGTGAACACCAATCCGAAAGCATGACGTCACGCCGTGCAAAACACCAACGCCATTGTATGTTGTTGTTGACGGGTTCATACAACAGGTTATTTCGTATTTACCAGTTTATGTGAAGGTGATTCAGTTGTTCGCGATTAAGTATATCTTGAAGCACAAGTGTAATAAGCTATGGAATCAGGATTTAGCAAAGCAAACAGTAGTAATTTGCCTAAAATTGACGCTGTTATGCTTGGCAGATTTTTCGCGGCAAACAGTGACTTTTGCTCATCGGAATTCCGCAATGTTAAAACTTCGATGTAAGTATAAATAAGTGTAAAATATATATTATAAGCGTAAATAGTATTATATCAGTTTCATAGACCATAACCTTTTGTTATGACATAGGTATTGTAAGTTAATTGATACTGGTTTTGAGGTTAGATTTGATAAACAGGTGCTAAATTTGAAAACTTATAGTTGTGCTTTTACACTGGGGCACTATACAATACTTGTAGTACGAGGAATTAATTTTTAATTAAAAACAACACCGAAAACTAACAATAGCAATACACAGACACGATCGTTTAGGTTTGTTTTACACGGCGTGACGTCATACAGGACGCCATGACAGTCTGGCCCGTTTTCGAATCAAGTTTAAATAAGTTTTTTAAAACGCAAAAAAAATCATGTAAATGTACGATTTTTCGAAAATAAATACAGTTTTCGTGTAAAATAGACATGAAAGTAATGTTTTAACCAATGTCTCAAATTTAGTCAACTAGCCTATTGTAGGCCCAACATTGAATATTCGTTGGCAAACTGTCGTAACTTTTTGTTAATTAACCAACCATAACAATTGTAGGCCCAACATTGAATATTCGTTGGCAAACTGTCGTAACTTTTTTGCCGTAGGCCCTGTGTTGGGAATTTGTAGGCACAAACACTAACTATATCCCAACTAATTCCCAACTGTTGGCAACCGTTGGCCAACCAAAAATGCTACTAGGGTTCACAGTAAGGTGAAAAGGCGAGGCTCAGCTAAAGCTGTTATTAGGCCTAACCTCGTAATAGCGTACAGACCAAGCGCAAACTTGAAAAACTTGAAGAAAAAACTAAAAACTAAGACTAAAGACAATTGTAAACAAAACGCTCGGACAGATTATGTTTGCCTAAAAATTGACAGATTATGGAGAACATTATGGAGGTTATTCCGGGATATTCGATAATAAGTATGTAATTATACATTTGTATTAAAAAAAACCCATCACATGAAGTTTCTTCAAAATAATAACGTAAAAAAGTGGCATTGTAATCATGAGAGAATTAATTGCTTTTATTACTTTTCATTAAATTGTATCAGCTATTTCCAATAGAAACATTCAAATAATCAAAGATTGGAAAAACAAATACGCATGCGCGCGCCTCCGAAATTCTGCGTTTGCTGCACGCTCGCTGCACCGGAAGTAGCATCGTATTGGTGGAAAGTGAGAGAAATTCTAAGGAATCGTACGATGCCACCAATTTTATGCACTCACTGCGAAAATCGAGAACGCACCCTTAGTCACGTGACGAGCCCACCTCCGCCGGAGAGGAGCCCGTTCGTTATGCATTCCTCCGTGCAGGGAACAGAGGAACGCTGCGTACGAAAATAACCGGCAACTACGGCCGGCGGGCGTGCCTTGTTTTTATGCAAATTTGACTTACGGAACTTTACGGCCGGGCTCGTGGCTTTTCTTCGCGTCGCGCGTGCCTTCTTCAAACACTGCAGCATTATTTGCACGGCAGGTGGCATGCAACATGCCAAGCAGGGATAGGTATGCGAATATTTGCATCGGGAAAATATGTCGGGATGACGCGCCGCATTGCTGGTGCTCATCGAAACGTTCGCATGATACAGATTAGTTAATCTTTATCGGCGTGGCAGTGCGTGGACTATACTCGGCTGGTGTGTCGAACGAGCGAGGATCCTGGGCTCGTCGAAACGCCGAACAGAGGAGCGCAGAGCGCGCAACTCTTAATCTCCGACGGATGAAAAAATATCCACCGACGTTTTCCCGTTAAAGAGCCCCACATTCAAGCACGAAGCCAGCGCGTAATCAACGAACGGGAATAACCGGCTCAAACGGACAGCGAGTCGCGTTTGATGTCCGGAACCAATACAGTCGAGATTACCGACAAGTTATGCCGACGTAAATTCACTGTCGGCCGCTTGGTCTCTCTCTCTCTCTCTCTCTCTCTCTCTCGCTCGTTCCCACCGCGAGCGTGCCGGGTACACACTTTAATTATCAGATGTACGTAGGTCGCGCTGGAAAATAGTTCAGCGGCGCGAAAAATTTAATCAGCCGACCGGCCAGTTGCATTACACCAGTTTCGCGGAAACAGGCCGCTTGGCAGAAAATCCGCGCGCGCCGAGTTTTCCGTTTGCGCGCACGCATGGGAACTAGAGCTATTGTTTTTGCCCGGGTATCCGGGTACCCGGGTACTCGAGTACCCGGTGAGACCCCGGGTAGAAAAAAATTACTCGGGTACCCGGGTACCCGTAGGATACCCGACTACCCGGGTACCCGTGCAATACCCGGATACCCGGGTACCCGAGTAATTTTTTTCTACCCGGGGTCTCACCGGGTACTCGAGTACCCGGGCGGGCGGGTAGTAAGAGCTCTAATGGGAACGTAAGCGATGGCCCGACGCTGGCGAAAACCGCGGCTCGCCGCCGCAATTTCCAGGATTTAGAGGCGATTGTTATTGTTCGCTATTAATTGTCCCCTCGTTAGACGGAGGCGCGCAGTTTCATCGCGGCAGGACGGCTCTATGCGTCATCGACCAGGCCCCAGGAGAGCCGATCATCGCGGATGCCAATGGAAACGCAGAATCGCGCGTTATCGATTCCCGCGCGGAGACCCCTGCTGCTCGCCGAGCCAGCAATCCGCCGAAGAAAAACAATGGGGCAGCGCTATTCCGTTGACAAAACGGGGAATACCTTGCGTAAACGGGCGTTCGTCATCGAATCGCTAGTCATCGGAGGATGCACGCGCGCCTCATCGGCACAGATCCGCGCGCGCGGCAGAAATGAAAGAGGGACTGGGGCTGGTTGCTAGCTTCCCTACCGTCGCGTTTATTACGTCCCCGGGGGGAAGCAAGATTAATGAACGTATTAATGGACGGCAACTCGCGCTGAAATTCTGCCGCCCACGCTGCCGTAAAAAAAAAACCCTGCCCTTCTTACGGGGTAGGTACTCTTAATGCGACGATGCTCTTGGATACCGTCCTACCTGGATACCGGGGGCAAGAAAGCGGACCACTTAGGAGATGGCGATAGGAAGAAACATCGCCGGTGCTGGCCGCTGAAGAACTGTTAACCGCGCGACGGTTAACGCGGGAGGACAATATTTTCCACCCCCGACTCGGCCATCTTAGCGGGAAGGTTCGGGAAAGCTAGATGGGTATCGCGTCTGGCTTACAAACGAAATTGTAATTTCATTGCGTCGGAGTAAACTGCGTGGGAATCGCGGGCAACGGCCGCAACGAAGGCAGAAGTAAGGAAAGGTGCCGGTTCGGGTTGTGAAAAGCCGTAAGATAAAATTTATTGGAGGCGTTCGTCGACCCGGTCTCGGTGGCCGTGTGACAGCCGGAAAAAACCCGGAAGCCCCATTGTCCGCCGTTGCAACGAGTCTGCCGCGAAATATGATTTTTGTTCAGCCGACTGTGCGCAGCGCTGCCGCCGAACAATGCGGATCTACGGATCCATGGATCCACGGGTCCGCGACGACTCCCAGGGTTCTTCGGCTCGTTAGAGGGCAAAGTCGTTTGTCGATTAACGCGGGTCGAGGATCGTCGTTCGACCAGGGTTAACCACGCAATTAGTGGCCACCGGTTCGAATCTCTGCCGAGGAAGTCGCAACGCAGCCGGTGAAATCTTCAACGACACCGTTCCTCTTCCGTTAGCTGGCCATACACGGAGAGGTTTCTCCGCGGTCTTCATCCGTCCCGGACAAACCCGCGATCAAAGTCTGCGGCGGATCGAAACTGCAAATACTCACTAACATACAACGAAAGTTCACAGACAAATCACGTTGGATAAATCGGTCACAGATAAAACTGCGTGTTAATGGATGAAAACCGCTAGTTCATCCGCGGATTTGATCGAAACTGTGGACTTTCGTCTTGCCGAAAGTTTTCTCAGTTGTCATGCAGACCTGAATGGAGTTGCACCGGTCGGTTTTATCTGCAGACAAAAACTGCACGTTAATGTTGAACAACTGTTTTGTCACGCGGTTGAAGTTTGTCATGAGAACTGTGACGGTATAAATCGTTCATAGACATGCACCGTTAACGGATGAAAACCGTCGGGACATCTCTCCGTGTATGGCCAGCTGAGAAAACAGCGAAAGGGATTCTTCTGCTGGCGGAGAAATAGGGCAAGCTTCCTTCCGAACGTTTATGTTCGAAGGTGGGTACTCATCGTCGATGCTCGACCTCGACTTCACTAGCTTAATCGAACGGGATACTATTTAATATCCTAATATCCTATATTGGCTTCAGTCTATTGAACGGAGCTCCTAAAAAATTCATGGAACGCGTTCGGGATATCGGGGGTCGTCTAAGGGCAGACAGTCTTTGATCCTGGAAATCCATCGGGCCAGTGGCCCGCGCGCAGAATCGTGCGCGCGCGCGCCCTCAATAGCGGCCAGGGTTGCCAGATCAGGCCTGATCATTTGCCGGAGATTTCAATTTCGTGGAGTGTGGAGGGATGGAGTGGGGGGGGGGGGGGAGCAAATAAGGGCCAATAGAAAAACAGGCATCTAAAATTCATTATAATAATGACTTATTATAAAGAAGTAATCATAATAATAGTAATAAAAGTATTATGAATATTTATTCGAATTCATTACAGATTTTAATAGTTTTTTATTTTTTGAAATGCGTTAAAAAAATGTTTGACAATTATATTTCCAATTGGATTTTATTATAAGTTCTCTGCTTTCACTAAATCGACATTCATTCTGTTCCTGTTATCTGTCCAGGTCTGATACATAAGAGATAAGATTCTTTCGATATTGGCCGAACTGACAGAAATAGAGAGAATTCGTTGCACTAGGGTAGAAGCCCCAATTACTGACACATTAAGGACTGACTCTAATATTATGCATAGTATCTGTATTTATTGACTAAAAGTATGAGTTTTTTATTTTTTTTATTATGGTTTAATATGTTTGCTTCATGAAAAACATTTTGTGGGTCTTAGAATTTCTATTTTTATATATAAATTCATTAATCTAAAAAACATATTTCTAGATCTATTACTGACACCTCTAAAACGTGTGTGACTGAATTACTGACACCCCAATTACTGCCAGCTAACCTAATACTGTTTATTACTCATTTTACGGTTATGTCGTCTCATGTACATGAGCAACTACTGCTATGACAGTAATACCAAAATGCTTGAAACGCTTGTACCAATCACTATCACCCATATATTAATTAAAAAGGCTTAATTAATCGATATATATCGATCGTTGTGACTTTCTATGATACTTATATTGTACTAAAAAATTATTATTTATTATGTAAATAATTTAAATATAGTAATTATAGCCCTTTCTTTAGTGCCCTGTTTTCTCTTTCACTAGTAAGGAAGTCGCCATTTCCACTGTTGTCATCAAATTAAAATTTTGTATCGTCTTATAGAAATTAATGAAAAAAAAATATTAAGTGGTGCATTTTCTAGCGTATAGATTATAGGTTGAATTACATAATTCTTTTTGTGTATGACTTTACAACGTTTATTTATTCGTTATTTTCAGGAAAATAGCTTAAGGTGGCATTAATTGGGTAGGTGTCAGTAATTGGGGGTTCTACCCTATATTAAATAAAAAAAAACGCTAATTCCGATAGATGGTATGCTGCAACATACTCTCTGTTCTGCCGGAGCTTTTTATTGTGCCTGCCTGAGGCCTGAGACAACGGTTTAAAACCTGGGACTCCGGCTGAATGCCGGAGATCTGGCAACCCTGATAGCGGCGGCGTTGGGGGCGTAATAATAATCGCGTAAAATCGAATCGGGGCCGGTAATTTCGGTAATGGCCGTTTTCGTAGCGAGCGACGGGAGAGTTACCGATCCAGGGTGTGCAGAGGCGCGCGCGCGTCCTGCGTCCGGTGTCGCGCACATCCGCTGCCAATGAGTCCGAGTCTGCTGGCTAAGTGGAACGCTATTATCGGTCCGTACGTGCGCGTTGTCGCATTATTATATTCTGACCGCGCTCGCTACGAAATAACCGGCGCGGCGGTTCACGGTTTATTAACACGGGGAACGCGAACGGTAGCGTGCCCCGCGAGCGCCCGCCGTTTACGCGGACAATGTTCGACCCGTGAATAATTTCATCGCGAACACCGAACCGTTCCGGCGTGCCGGAACCGGCCGAATTATGACCGCACGAAGAGCTGGACGCGTACCTAGTATGTACGAACGTCGCGTCGCTTTGCGCCGACAGCACTCCTGGGCCATAGCGTACACAAAAGGACGCGCGTCAAACGCGAAAGGAATGGCGTTTTAAATCAAGTTTCCGCCCGCCACCGGGCGACGAGCTAGACGGGACGAACCGTCCACTAAAACCTCGCAATAACCGTTGTCCTACGCTCGATTAATTCGGCAACCTCGAGTGCACGAAAGGGAGGTCTCCAAGGCTTAACGCGGGGCAACGTCGAGCTTCAGCGTTTCGCTTCTCTTCGAATTCGACGCGTCAAACGTGCCGCGATTCGCCGAATGTTCCAGAAGCACCGCGAACCGAAGGGAGGAACTAAGTAGTCGAGACCGAAAGATTGCCAGGCGCGATAACGAGAGATAAGTTGGGCTTCTCTCGCTATTACGCTACGGGAACTACGCGGCTACGATGATCCCGGCCTTGAGACCCGGCGTACGTGTCACGATTCGGAAGAGCCTGTTGTTGCGAGGCGGATACTTGGAAAGTCACATTTTTCGCGAAATCGAGATGACTCGTAGCAATCGCATCTGCGGACAACCGAAAATAGGGAAGACGCGGGCCCCGCGACTCTTCGTTTCGTTGATTCGTCCACACACATTCTTCTTTGCATTCTAGTGAAGTATGAGTACTTAACCCTCGCTTGGCGCCCATGGGTCATTCGCGGCCGGTCAATGTAATGTTAAACACTGACAATAAATATGTACCTTTTTACTTTAACTGTACCTTGGTGAAATGTCAACTGAAAAGACACATATACGTCGCGAGCATTTTTTCTCTGATATCATCTGCGATCAACAACACGGTTTCATGTCTGGTCGATCCACTGTTACCAACTTGGCTGTTTACTGCAATTACATCTCGACCTCCCTTGACTCTTTATCGCAGGTGGACACCATTTTCACTGATTTCAGCAAAGCCTTTGATTCGGTGTGCCACTCTATTTTACTTGCAAGGTTATCGGCCTTAGGCTGCAAAGGTAACGTACTATCGTGGATCGAAAGCTACTTATCGGGCCGTTTTCAAATTGTGAAAATTCGGAGCACATGGTCTTCGCCTATTGAAGCTACCTCTGGCGTACCGCAGGGCTCTCACCTTGGGCCTCTGCTCTTTATCATTTTGGTTAACGATCTTGTCGATGTTTTCAAGCATAGTAGGTTTCTCCTATATGCGGATGATCTTAAAATATTCAGTAAGATATCAAGTTATGAAGATGCTCTTAATTTGCAATCAGACATCAATAATTTTGAGGACTGGTGTCAAAGGAATAGGATGGGTCTGAACCTCGCGAAATGTTATGTTATGAGATCATCGCGCTGCACTAACCCAATTGTTCACCCATATAGGCTTGGCAAAACTGAGTTAGCGGTAACCAATGAAATTAAGGACCTGGGAGTTCACTCATCTCCAACATTAGACTTCTCTAAACACTATAGGGTCATTGCTAACCCTGCTATTAGGACACTTGGGTTTGTCTTACGCTTTTCGTCGGACTTCCAGAATATTCATACTCTTAGACTGCTATATACTACTGTAGTGAGACCTATAATAGAATATGCGTCTATAATATGGTCCCCCTCGCAGTTGAAATACGTCTCGCTGCTAGAAAGAGTTCAGCACAAATTTCTTAGGTTTGCCGCTTATAAACTCGGCCGTCCAATGTCACGCGATAATCACAATTATGACCAAATTCTTGCGTCTCTGAACCTACCTATGTTATCGGAGCGTAGGAGAATTGCCGATCTATGTTTTTTATTCAAGATTGTTAATGGTTGCATCAACTGTCCTGCCCTTTTGCGAAATATCTCCCTCTATGCACCATCCAGAAACTTAAGAGGAAGAACACCCTTTTATTGCTCAAGCACCAAATCTAAGTTTGGTGCTCGCGATCCTGTCAATCGGATCGTCGGCGTTGCCAATTCATACTCTGACCGCATCAATTTGTTCGGTGGATCAATGCAAACCTTCAAAAGCAATCTGCAGAAAATTGTCATCGATTTAGAAAGGGGCAGTACTTAAAGTTACTTAAGTTGTCATCTGTTTTTTCCAGGGATTGTAACCCGCCCGGAGCGGGTTACTAGTAACATAGGACAGTCTACTCTAGACAGCCATTTAACGTACTCTACTACTCTGGTCATCCGGCCGAAAATTTTTTTACCCAATGAATAACAAATATAATCGTGCAAAACTTTTTACATAACATTCATCTACTTGTGCCCTGCTCAATTTTTTGGCCAGATGTCCAGAGTATCCCCTTAAGTGGCTGTCTAGATAAGACTGTCTTATGTTACTAGTAACCCGCTCCGAGCGGGTTACAATCCCTGGTTTTTTCTCGTTCTTGTACGTATGTCACTTTTTTCCTTTCTTTCTTTATTGTACAAATTGGGCTTGTCCCGTAACAAGTAATTAAATAAATAAATAAATTCGTGATTGCTGTATTTGACCACGCGAACATTAACAAAAGCTTGACCGAACTGAACGACTCACGCGTTACCACGTGAAGCCACGCGGCACCACGTAAGGGTTAATCAGCCGCAGCTTGTTCCCACAAGTGACTCTGGAGTCTGGATTCCAATTGCGCCGCGTGATAATTCGCATGTGATAAACTCGTGTTCATCATAATTTTGGGGTCTATGACCCTGAGCGAACACGCTCCACACCTGCCGAAAAAAATCGTGGAAATTTTCCCGTTGTGCCGATTCGCAAGGCTCAGACGGGGAAGAGAACGACGGCTGGGTGGGGGATGAATTATATAGAGACGTTCTACGGTGAGAGGCTTTACAGTTACAGCTAGCTCTCTTGCAGCTGCGAGGCTGATACTCGGTGCGATCTATCGCCTTACCACGCGCTCTTAAGTAGTGTTTACCTACCGCGGACATACGCTCGGCTGTTGTGCTCGTCACGTTTCTTTTCATCGACCCATACCTCGACGAGTACTCCCGTGAAGTTTCAAGGTAACGAGAGAAATGGGATTAATTGTTAAAGGAGCGGCGCGACTGGATTTTGCATTGCCTAACAGACTTACCCAAGTGACACCGTTGTAACGCGAAAATTCCAGTTTTAAATTCGATCGCCCGCTAATCCGCGAGTCGCGGAAAAAGTGCCGCGCGAAATCCTCGCGGTTATTCTCGGGCCGGTTGTCGCTTGGCGGCAGTGCACTCGGGAGAGCTGCCAACAATGAAATATTACTAAATCACGATTTCCCTCACGCGCTGCTTTTTTTACTTTTCGCGCGTGGTCTAGACGATAAAGTAATCGTTCTATGGATTTTAGAACGGCGCGGACTGTACGCGAACCCGCCTTAATAATAGCCGTCTTCTCGCCTACAACTTTTCCCTCGGACTCTTCCTTCAAATATTAATTCCCGCTGCTCGCGCTCGTTTGTACGCGCGCGGGAAACGCGGCCACGTTAATTAGTGGTAAATTAATTAATACGGCCGGTTAGGTAGGCGCGCATTAATTCACTCGTCCCGCTAATTAATGCGCGGATTTATTTCGCCGAGATTTCAGTTAGTCGATGGGTTTACGTAAACGTTATTGGAAACGGAGGCTCAGACTCGTCCGATCTGCTCCGACGAAACCGATCATTCTGCACGCGCGCGAGGACGATCGAAAGGGTGGCCCGCCGGCACACGCCTCCTGTCTTCGCGAGGAAGTTGGCGCAAGCCTGTGCCACGCGATCCTGGCGATTTCAGTGTGTCCCTGACTTCGATTGGCAAGCACCGGATACGGACATTAGCCGGTAGCAAAAACCGGAGCCTGGACGAAACACGAATACCTGACGCGACTGCACGCGACTCGCCGCCGAGGAGAACTAGCCACCGGCACCGCGGGGCAAATCGATCACACGACGCGACGGCCGCGTTCACGAGTCATTAAGTTAGGCTTCGCAACAGTGTCACCACTGCAGCCTCGCCTTTACTCTAATTGGCTATGTCATTTGTAATATTCAGTTTTATTTTCTCATTCTCTTTGAGTAATAAAGACGTCTAATAATAATAAATAATGATAATAATTAACGAATCTTCTCGTCGACATTCGCCCTTCCCCATCTCTTTTGTCTTTACCGCGTTCGCGCGACAGAGTTGGGCATTATTCGACTAAATTTTTATTCGAATACGGATTCGAATAAATTTTTATTCGAATAATCTTCGAATAAAAAATTCGAATAAAATGACATTATTCGACAATAACGAACAATTTTTTATTCGACTGAAAATTTATTCGAATAATTTCTTATTCGAATAATAATTTATTCGAGTCAACGGACGAATAAAATGATCACGTGATTTCGGCGATGTATCATGACACCACTGACTGACACCCATGAAACCTAATGTTTTAGGATAAGTAACTCTTGTCATAGGTCGCACTTTGCAGGAAGATGTAAGACCGCGGTACTATATAGAGTGGCGTTTTGATTTATTTTAAATAAAATTTGCTCACGGCAATCCATTTAAACTAATGAAAAAATCAATCTCTTCGAATTATAAGCGTTCATTGAACGTTTTTAAATACATACAAATAGTCATGCGAATATTCACATATGCATATTTCCTCGGCTCGTTCAGACGTATACGCACACTTCCAGACACACACGTCCAAACGTATGTTGGACACAGTACAGACAGACTTCCATCGATAGATGCCGGGTATCACATATTCGTCGTTCATTCAGGTCGAATAACGAATAAATTCTTATCCGAATGAATCTGGCTAGAATAACGGTACAGATTTATTCGCGAATAACGAATAATTTTTCGTCGAATAAAACCGTCATTCGTTATTCGCGAATAAATCTTGGGATTTATACGTATCCGTATTCGAATAAAAATTTAACCGAATAATGCCCAACTCTGTCGCGCGATAGCTTCATTCGGAACTTCTCGTTGGAGGCGCGCAGTAATTGCTCTTTTCACTGGTCGCAGAGATGTCGTACAACGTGACCGCGACGTCGCCGTGCTCGGAGCCGTACCTGGGCCCGAGCTTGGCGCAGTCCTGCCCAGGCTCGCAGTATTTGACCTTCATGACCCTCCTGGACACGTTCATCCGCGCCAAAGATGACATCTCCCAGCTATGCGAGCGTGTCAGGCCGATCGATCCGCCGGAGCACTATTACGATTTCATCGTCGTCGGCGGTGAGTACCAGATAATTCGGCGGCCGTGTACGCAGCGTCTGCGTGGCATCGCAGTAATTTCAATTGGAACGCGGCTGAAATTTTCATGCATCTCGCCCGAAATACCGTAACGAAAGCAAATGGCTTTCGCTGAATGATTTACGGCCGGCGGGGTGTCGGTGCCCCGCGTGCTCAATTATTAATGGCACTTTCCCATCGTTCAGATGCGAACAGGCTAATATAATAATAGACTTTAATGGAAGACGAACTTCCATTGTAGGGAGCGGGAATTATTCAAGCGATATCCGGGCGCATTAATTTAACGGTGCTCGTTAAAGTTACAACGCGGCCGAAATTTTACCAAAGTGGAGTCGCTCGTTCCGAGCGCGCGATGGGCGTCCATCATCGGCGAAAAATCTGCCGAGGGGTAGTAGGAATCGGTCCATCATCGGGCAGACATCGCGGAAGGGCAATCGCTCGGGCGATCCGCACCCTCGCGGCTGACTGCCTAATTCCAGCTAGGGTAAACAGGCCAGTAGATGGACAGTTTAGCTGATTCCGAAGTTTACAACAAGGTGTTTCTTAAGAAATATCTGTTGTATTAAAAAAAATCAAAAGCTTTGCGCGTAAAAATGTACAAATTTAAAGAAAAAAATAACTGCAAGTAAAAATATTAATGTATTTAAGGACAAAATGATGAAAATTCTACTCATAGCCCGTATCACAAGTAGATGGACGATAGGGCTAGCAGATGGACAGTTCAGAACCAATAGATGGACGGGTGTCTGGCTAGACGAGTAAAAGACTTATTAGCTATAGTAGGTACCTAGATTAAGTTATTCTTTGTTAAAATATAGTTTATTTCATCAAAACTAAAAACGTATGGAGTCTTCATTGCCAGAAACCGGTGCAACAGGTTATGGGCCCAGGGCGCAAATAAAGTGAGGTTATGTCTAGCCTAAAGTGGCCAGACGTCCCGGATCGTGTGGGACTGTCCCGAATTTGAATTGTTTGTCCCGCATTGAAAACTGTCTCGGAAAGTGTCCCGGATTGGATATGTAACCTTTTTAACATTTTCTTAGTGGCACAAAGTAAAAATATGTATCCACTAGTTCCTTTTCTATATATTGATGTACGGTATATTTTTTTAATGCTTAGCCATCTAAATAAAAAAAGAAAAATAAGATACCTACAAGTAAATGTGTAAACTGTTTGTTTATTAAAAAAAACGGCTTCAACAGATTTAATTCTGTTCTGTCCATCTGCTGCGACAAGGTTAGAAAATCCATATCAGTACATGGACAGTCATTTTTATAAGTTCTATCGGTTTATTTTTCTTTGTTCACGCGTTTGTATATAAATTGTTAATATTAGAATGCAATCATCTATTGCATACCTCTTTACAATACATCCAAATACGTTTTTTATTAACTTTAAGGGACGCGATGCTGAGCAATAGCTAATAATAAAATAGTGACTCGCGCATGGTGGCGTAAAATCATACATACAAATACATTTTTCGCATAAAAATTTTTTTTTTCGATAAATATGTTAATGTTTTAAAAATAAATTGATTAGAATTTCGACCGTATATATGAGATAATTCAAAATTCAATTAGTTTCGGCGCACTGGTTCGGTCAATTTAAAAAAAGAAAATTAATATAAAGGCTGTTTTGCGATTTTTTTTTAATATATTTCCGACGTTTATATTAATTTTCTTTTTTTAAATTGACCGAACCAGTGCGCCGAAACTAATTGAATTTTGAATTATGTTAATGTTTTGTAAAACAACAAACGTTTTTTCTACAAAACAAAAAAACAATAATATAGATTAAAACTCTAGTTCTTTCAATATTAACGATTAACCAACGATTCGTCCATCTACTGGGCCCGTTCATCTACTGGCCTGCTTACCCTAGCGAGCCGCACGAAAACTTGACAAGGTCCGTGACACAAATTTCGAATCGAAAGCAAACAGGTATGAACGCGCGCCCAATCGAGCATCTCTCTCGCCGTATGCATTTGCATTTGATCGGCGCGTATCCATAATAATCGCGGCCCGAAACGATCGCTGGAAAGTCGGGCGTCTATTCGACCGAACAATCCGCGGAATATAATTTCCCCGTTAAACACAAACATCGGCGAGAAGAAAACGTCCGAGTCGCCATCGATCCGTGTTTACGGGCGTATCGGCGGGCGTCTGTGTGCACACGTGCGCGCCCAATATGCGGCTGATTGCGGCCAAGTAATCGTGTATTCAAATTAATCCGCTTTGTCGATGATTTCCATCTGCCTCGGTCGGGCAACTTGCGCGAAAAATAAGGACGTATCGGAACGAACCAATTCATCGTGATATCGGTTTATTCCGTGGGAACGGGGAACAGGAAAGAAATTGAATCGGGCTCGAACATCCTTGGTTAGCTATTGTTATCGTCGACGGAGGAACCGTTAATGAAAGACGCCTCTCCATGACAATGGAAATGCCTTTTCGATGGATCCGTTTCGTTTCGTTTCGTTTCGTTTCGTTACGATCGAGTATCGTTATCTGGTTGGCCAAATAATTTTCCGACCGACCTGGCGATGTATATTTTCGTATTAATCCCGGCAAATCCGACTGATTCGATTCGATCCGAAGCAGTCGCAGATGATGCGGTGGCCGGTAGAACAAACGAGCGGGGCGAATAGCCGGAAATTGAAATGAAAAGAAGCTCGCCGCCGTGGTCTCGCGGTTACGTTATTACGTTCCATTTTTGTTCCGCGCTGCAGAAGCTACGGTACGGCAGCTTTAAACTAAATAATAAAGTTCCGCTAATACCTTTCTGCCGGCGGTATAATGCCGGCGGAAAAAAGACGCGGCCGAAGATATAATCCGACGAATACGAAAATAAAGGTAAAGAAGAGATCGCCAGATATAACGAACGGTGACGTGGGCCGAGGCAACAAAACAAACGGCGCATCTTAGCGTTTTCTGAACGGGCGTAATTAGTAAACTTCGGCGACAAGTTAACTCGTTACCCAGCGGAACGAACGACGACGTAACTCGTCTTGGTCGCTTAACGGGTTAAGGAGGACGGAACCGGGGCAAGCTTCGCGCTGCTGGAAAAAAGCGAGCTCGTAATTGGATATTTTACGAGCCGCTCGTCGAAACCGCCACGCAAATCCGCGGCGCAAGTTTGCGGCTTTTTCTGCACGGTCTCCTGGTCGGTTTGACGGTCGGGATCAATCCGCCAACTGCCTCTTGACGAGACCGCCAACACCTCCATCCGATCCGCTCGGGTCACGCGTTCAACGATCCAACAGAATTGCCGCACGCACGTTGAACTTTCTTCCTTATCTATTCACGAGCCGTTAATCACACTACCCGAATCCCTTGAGCTCGCCTTCGTTTGCACGTGGACACGTGCGCAAACATTGCCGATTGGAAGGTACACAACGTTATCGGGACGCCAACTTTAGAAATTACGAATGTCACGCGAACGTTACAACAGATCGGCGTGTATTTTTAGCTGAATTTTAGCGATTCGTCGTCACGTAGACCAACGGCTTCTTACCGAGGGCAGCTCCTCGAACAGCGCAAACATCCCGTTGGTAAGGAGATTAGAAGCTGATAATGGCTGGCTCACCTGACACCACAGCTTTAAATATCTCTGCTATCTTCAACGATACGTGTGCATGGGTAGAAGCTGTTTGAAGACAAACATATTGGATCAGGCAAATAGCACGATAAACAACATCGAAAATCTGTATTAACCACCATTATCTCGTTAATGGCATTCCGTGTGTACTCGATTAACCGTGATTGTATCATACATATACCCAGGTATATTAACCGACCAATCGATTACGAACTAGTTAATTGAATATTCGGCAACCTGATAAGGCCAATTACAATCGAGGACACTATGCGTAGCGCAAGCCGCAAACTTCCGTCGAAGAGGAATCGCTGGGAGGTGTTTACGGGCTGATAATTATAAACAGAGGAACGCTTGACGAATGTGACCTAGCTTTCTTACAGAAAGGAGTTCGTTCATCGATCAAGACTATCGCTGGCGGAAGTCGGCGCGGAAACCAGGATACTCGCGTTACATAAATCGTCGAAGAGAACCGGTTCCTTTCGAACAGCGAATAATTAAGCCTACACGGACATTAGCGCGGCATTTGACGGTTGTTAGAGAAGCGATTGGACTGCAGGTGTACGCGTGCCGGCAAAGACGGTAAAATACGAAGCTCCGCTGGGCCGCGAGCCACGGAATAGGTAGTTTACGGTCGGCCGAGCCGGTATTTCCATAATCTCGACGAATATTCAGCGTATCGCGCGATGAAAACGTTATTTTCCCGATGACACTTCCCTCGGCTATACCCCATTCTTCGCCTTGCTTTTCCCGCCCATCGAATATCGATAAGCCGGTCCGCCCCCATTAGTGTAACTCTCTCCCTCGTCGACGATTTTCACCGGTCCGTTTCCACGCGTCCTTTACAATTTTCTAAAACCTTCCACTGATTCACCTTCGATCATAAAACAATGGGTACTAAATGCTTGTCGCCATTCCTTTTATCGTCTTCGCTCCATTAAATTTACGCCCGTACGCATCGATCTGGCGAAGTTGCGGTCCATAGGTACTAGACCGCCAGTAACAATGGAAGGTTATATCGATAAGTCTGCCGAGTGGTTAGACTTTTATTCGTCGATGGCAATTCGCCCATGCGAGTGTGCAAACGTTCTCGGGTGCTCGACGGAGGTAAGTATCGCCGAGGCATCGAGTGCAGCAACGAGAAGCGTGCCGCGAAAGGACGTCGGGGATGAATTTACGCGAGAATGGGGGTGTCTTGATCGAACGGCTGAACCGTCTGCTCGGTGGCAGGATATCGTCGAACGATAAGTATACCGTCGACTAAGAAATGAGCGCCGGCCGTAAAGATACAAATCGACGGGCGGAATAAGCGACGCGAAGCCGCTTTATGCGCGAATAGACTCCGACCTGCTGGCGGAACAGCGTGAATAAGGTAGCGCCGCGGTACTGGGAGAAGATTCGCGTTTCATCGACCAGCGTCGACGAAACGGAAACGGAGTGCGCCGGACGTGGATCGAAATATGTCTCCCTACAACTGGCGGGAAATCGTGGCCGATCGAGGGAAACGCAGGGTCGGTGATTTGGTTCCCTCATCAGGCCTACCTTATGGTGGCGCTAGAGAGGGTCCAACACAGGTTTTTGCGTTTTGCGTCTTTTGTTTGATCACGATTACGGGCCGTCTTTGCGAAGATTTAGGTTCCTAACGATCCAGCAGAGATTGGAGTTGGCCGACCTGTCCTTTCTGTTTAGGATCATTAATGGGAGCATTACTTGTCCCCAATTGCTGGGTTTGATTAACTTTAGCGCGCTGTCCAGACCATTGCGATTTACGCCGTTATTTCGGGTAAAATTTTTTCGGACTAATATGCGTCAGAGTGACCCCATCACGAGGGTATGTTTGCGCGGGTGCGAGTTGGCCGACAGAGTAGATTTCTTTGGCACCTCTCTGGCAGTTTTTAGACGGTCGGTCACTGCACTTATAGGATCGCAGTTGGCGCAATAAGAACCGTTTCCTCGCCTAGGCATTTCTGTGTTATTTGTCTGTACTCAATCAACAGTAAGGTAAAAGTACCAATAACTGGACACGTCCTAATACCTGGACACCAATGACATTTATATTTTTACTAAGCTTCATAGAAAGTTTACAACAATATTGTTGGGAATATATGCTATTTTGCAACTTGATCTCTTATATAAAAAATTAAGAAAGCCCCTAGATGCAAAGTTGAATATATAAAACAGTCTTTAAATATCGGAGGTGGGTGCACTTGAATTCTGCGTAGATTTCTTAAGTAATTCTTAAGACAAATACAGTTAGTTGTTAAGGTGATAATAATCGTTACATAACGTTTTTCTGAGAAGAAAACGTATGTACAGAATCTCAAGAAGTTTCTTGTGACATACAAAACAAAACATTGATCGGTTAATGTTGATTTTAATTAAAAATATACGGGTTTATGTACCGGTACATAATAATCTTGTCCTTTACACGCTGTCCCAATAACTGACCAGCCGTCCAGGTGGTAGGCCTGTCAACATTTTGAACGCTTAAGGGATGTCCCAATACCTGACCGCATTGTCCAACCGGTAAGGTGTCTGGGTTTTCTCAAATTTTTGTATATCAAAAGTGTAAGTACAAGTATATTGTACATAAATTAACAGTTTTTTTATTTCCAAGTCCTATTTTTAGTCAATTTCATGCTACACTTTCAACATAACCTAAAATTGTATTTGCTTTCTCCGCGCGCAAACCATTCACACAAACAGTAGTGGCGCTCTCTGCGCCGTGCTTTGCGCCATCTTCCCCATTGACCAGGTATTGGGACACCAAAAATGGGACGCTGGGACAAATCAGAATTCTATTGTCCATGTACTGGTACACATAGCTACTTGTGTTTTTACACAATTTAATTAAAATTACGCACTGAAAACAAGTTTTTAGTAGCTCATTTGATAGAAAGAAGTAACATTTATCTGAATATTGACACTTTTGTTAAAAAGAACGTTTATTTTTACTCCATTTTTAAGCTATACTACTTTGATATCCTTAAGTGTCCAGTTATTGGTACTTTTACCTTATATTATTGCGTTCTTTTTATTTTATTTTACGTGTACCATATTGGGCTTGTCCCGTATAATAAATAATAAATAATAATAATAATAATAATAATAATAATAATAATAATAAATCATGGGAGCTGCGTTGATCCACGAATCGATCGAGCGATCAGCCCGCGCAATGGATCGCCGCGGCGGTTGCGTAACCGTGTCGACCGTTTTTACCAGTGCGGAACCGTTTTCACTCGATCTGCCGGCGCGGGCGTCGCAACAGCAACGGCAACAGCGACGTGGCTGTGCCGGCGAGAAATCTTACGACGCGCGAGAAAAACCGGAGGATACTTCTTTTCGCGGGGCTGAACCCTATCGCGAAAGGTGCCGGCCGATCGGGATTTATAGCCGATTCGCCGCGCGGTTCGTAAAGCAAGTCGACACCTCCACGCTGCATCGTTGCGTTCCACTTTCGGGACTCTATCTTCGGGATATCACTCGGCACCTCGGTCCCGTGCTCGTTTACGGGGCAGTCTTCTCGGGGAAGGTGGGAAGCTCGAACTCCAAGGCTCCCGTGCAAAGGAGTTTGAAAGAAATTATTTGGTTTCAAGATTATACAAAGTTGTATCTGCTCTTCGATTTTAGAATTATTTAAATTTAATATACTTCACCTAGGAATTTGAGGAGATTTTCGCTTTTTCACCGGTCACGACAGACCTCTGCTTTCGGTGTGAATAACTCCATTGACCGCTTGGCCAACAAGTTCTGACACGCTGTAGACTTTCTTCAAACACTACTTATTGTTATAGCGAATTCGGTACCTCGCACTGATTCCGCACTGGTGCCAGAAAATGACTCGGATTGGTTGTTTCTGATAGAAACGAAGATATCTATAAGAATCAACCAATCCAAATCATTTTCCGGCACCAGTGCAGAGTCAGTGCGAGGTACCGAAATTCGATATTAGTGTGTCTTTCAAGAACTAGGCTGTTAACGTTAGTTCGCAACAACTCTGTTAAGTAATTCCTTTTGTGTTTGAATACACTACATCTTTTGTCACTTGGTACACAGTCCTGTCTTCTGTTATGCATGTAGGGTCACGGAAAAAAGGAAGTCGCCTCACCGGGATTCGAACCCGCGATCTCTAGATTTGCGCGCGCTGGCCAGCCGCCTTAACTACCGCGGCTACCGCCGACTTCCCGGTCTTGATGCTTCCGTGCCCTCTCTTATGGTATGGGGGTTCCTGATTCCACATGTATATTGTTCCTCTTAGCAAAGAGTACCCACCCTTATACAAATAAATAAATGATATATAATAAATATGGCGGGAAAACTGTTCTCGCCGCTTGGTTTGAATAGCACAGCTCCGCGGCAGCTTCTCGACGCTACTCTTTCTCAATTAGCCAAGACAAATAGGCGAGAATCAGGGCAAGAACAATAACGGTGCAATCGCAATCGGCACGGCTTATTTTCCGCGCTATTGCGCTCGACCGATCCGGCCGGTCGAAGAATAGCGTCGGAAAAGCTTTGGACGCCCGAGTATCCTTTCTACAATTGTCAGTGGTGAATTGGGCGCGATTAAACGCAGAACTAATTATCGCGGTTAAGCTGGCCTGCACGCGGTTGCGTTTTCTTCGCCTACTCGCCGGTCACGATACCTTCGTTCGGATGAAACGACGCGTGCACAACAATTCCTGGCAACTCGTTACACTGTGCGCGCACGATCGCTGAGAAGCGTGATATCGCCCGCCGTTACTATCGCAAAAATTAACGAATTAGTTACATAAAACCGTAGTGCAGAATTCATAACGTTTGCCGACCGCACGGACAATCACGCTCGATATTAAACAAACAATTCCAAGAAGTAGGTACTCGCACCAACCTCGTAGGTACACGAATACTCGTACCAACACTGCTGATTAGATGTCTGCTTCCGCAGTGGAGCTTACACAATGTGAGACGAAAAAACGAAGTCTGTTACAACCCCTTGACGGTGTATTAAAGCTGAATAATTCAGTACTACCGTCGACATTTTTAATTCAATTCCTCTTGTACAAATAGTCTCTGATTCCGCTATATATAGGCGATGATCATACTCATTTTACGACGAACACCTAACAAAGTAGTTCACATAACTGGAAGTTAGGTAATACTAAACAGTCATATTGTTTTCCTTATGTGTTTCGCGCAACTGCATATAGCAGCTTTCCGAACATAAATAAGACAATTGACACTTGCTTGAAGTTTCCCTAAACTTTGCTATCTCCGAGAAGAATGCCCGCCGCGATAAAGTGGTTTTGCATACGCATGTTACACACACGAACGAGAAGGTTCACGGGCGTCGCCGATAAGCGAAGGTGCCGCTGCATTAGGAGATAACAGCGTGCTAATCTACACACGACACTTACGGTACCCGACAAATCGCTGTTCCGAAGAATAAGCGCGCACGCTCTTCCCGTTTCAAACGAATCCGCGGACGTCATACGGCACGTGAAAAGACGACACGTTCCTGGTACATATTAAGGTAAATGTCCCAATGGCGAAACAGTTAAGGAAGCAGTTGAGATGATTGCAATTTTTTTTATATTTAAATAGTATAAAATTATAACTAAATATAATTATTCGAAAGCGTAAAATTTCTACTTTCACATAACGTAACAAGAATCTGCATTTCTTAAAGCAAAAGTTTTAAACTAATTAAAACATGAAACTGTTCATATGGCCCAGTAATTAAATAAAATTCATAGCGTGTCCCAATCATTAATTAACAGTGTCCCAATTATTGAATATGTATTTAATTTAACTATTTCTATCAGTTAATGAAAAGCAATCAACTGACTGTAGTTCTTCTTCTTTATCTTTTTTACCTTCGGCATGACTTTATGTCTGAAAAAGTTAAAAAATGATTAAAAGTATATTATAAAAGTTTAGGTTATGTTAATATTATAACGAGTATAAGATTGATTATCCTAATAATTCTTAAACAGTATTATATTTTTGTCTAGTTATTATTAACGTAAATATATAGGATACAAAAAATACTTACTTTGGTACAATAAATATTTATAATTTTATAACTACTGAACACTGACGTCTGTAACACCGCGGTTAAACGACCATTGAACACACGTTTAATGATTGGTACGTGTCATGTTACCGTGTACTAGTGGATAAACGCAACAATTTCAATATTAAAAACAAAAAATTATTAAAAGATCCAATTAATTTTAAATTCTTCAATGTATAATAAATCCAAAACAACTGTATAATTTCAAAAATTATAAAATAATAATTAATTACAACCTTAACAAAAATATTCTCTCGCTTGCTTGAGCCCATTAGGTAAGAAGCGAGATTGAAACTGTTGAAGCTTTACTGTACAATAATATTTTTGTATGATATAACTATTCAGTTATGTAAGCTTATAATTGTATCTATATAAAGCTAATACATTTTGCAATTATATTTCGAACAGTTTAAACGTTGCAAATTAGTAAAACTATTATTATTAATGAAATTTCTTCTCAATTTTTAATTATTGGGCCATGTTTAAGGACTGGGACATTTACCTTACTGGGGTGACTTACCGCCGCGGAAGCACAGCGTTCGCCTTTCGCGGAAGAAAGTGCGATTTCCAGCGACAGCCGAGCTCTCCTTCACCCGCGCGGGGTCGCGTCGCGTGCGTGTTCGTGCAAAAGCCGGCCGCGCGCGTCACCCGCAAATGAAGGTGAAACACGTATCGCGCAGCGCCGCGCTACGGGAAGCATAAACGTACACACGCACGGCATAATTAGTTTTACCTGTTGGCACACCATGGCCAAGGCCTTATCGAGCGGCTTTCCACCCCTATCTTCGCCACATTTCTTTGCGACCGTTGCACCCCGTCTGATATATCGCTCATTAGTCCACTGAACGCGTATGCAGCCTAACAATGCCGCGGAACGAGTCCCGAGTAGCTACTGTTTAGGCAGAAACAGCAGTTTTTATAGAGGACTAACGAGTTTCCCGCTAATAGCTAAGCATGCTTTTTTTCTCTATTGCTTGACAGGAGGAACAGCCGGTTCCGTGGTGGCATCTAGGCTCAGCGACCAACCGGAATGGAAAGTTCTGCTGCTGGAAGCTGGCCCGGACGAGCCACCGGGCGCCGAAGTGCCCAGTATGGTGGCGATGTTCTTAGGTACGTCTGCAACTGCTTTCCCAAGACCAGCTACCCTTCCATCGCGTATACATAGATTCGATGCCTTCCGCGGTGCAGGATTACTGTTAAACGATCCGGAAACAAGAGCCCCGCGAACTGTTACGGCTGAACAAGTTCCCCTGCTACCGTTTGACCCTCGTCACGCATGGAGATCATTGTTTCTCGCCTAGACATAATCGATTCCCTGTCCTTCGTGCAGGCTCCGAGATCGACTGGCAGTATCGAACCGTGAACGAGGAGAACGCGTGCCTCGGGACCGGGGGCTCGTGCTACTGGCCGAGAGGCAAGAATCTCGGCGGCACGTCGGTCCACAACGGCATGATGTACACGCGCGGACACGCTAAGGACTTCAACGACTGGGCGGCCATGGGCAACGAGGGATGGTCTTGGGAGGAGGTAAAGCGAGACACGATATGGACAGAAGAAAACAAGAATGAAAATGAAAAAAAACAGAGCGGGCTACGTGGCGCACGCACCCGAGTTGTGAAACTCGAGTTGCGTGTAGTTAACGAGGAGCGATTTGCCAATCCGCCTGTCTGATTCACGGCAATAGGCCGCGGAAACTTTTCAGCACGACACGCTACTTTTTGCGCCCCGGTTATGTAGGTCTTGCCGTACTTCACCTGCTCGGAGAACAACACGGAGACGAATCGCGTCGGGAGCAAATATCACTCGACCGACGGGTTGCTGACCGTCGAGAGGTTCCCTTGGAGGCCCGACATCTCCAGCGACATCCTCGCGGCGGCTGCGGAGAAAGGCTACCCAATCTCGGAGGACCTTAACGGCGATCAGTTCACCGGCTTCACGATCGCCCAAACGATGAGCAAGGACGGCGTCAGACAGAGCTCCGCCACCGCCTTTCTGCGGCCGTTCCGTTACAGACGGAACCTCCAGGTCGCTCTGAACGCCACTGCCACGAAGATCATTATCGAAAACATGAAAGCGGTCGGCGTTCAGTTCTATCAAGTTAGTATGCATGCGTAATAGTACGGGGGTGTTGAATTATGCCCGCAGTTAGGGTATCGGAATCTTTGTAGCGATACGGAAGAATTATGTGCCTGTCGGAATGGTTACAAGAAGACACTGACATATCAGTGACAAATTGGTTCGGTATATCCTGCTCGATTAGCGATGCAGTTGCGCGTTAACTTATTCCTTCTCTGGGGCTTGTAACGTTACGAAACTGCATTCCCCGGCGGGACAAAAGATTATGCCAAGATTAATTATCACAGCACTCTCTCGACATCAAAGTCAAGATTGCTATTACCACGTTTTTAGGACGGTGAACTTCGGGTGGCCCGAGCTGCTCGCGAGGTGATCGTCTCTGGCGGTGCTGTCAACTCCCCTCAACTCTTGCTGCTCTCCGGGATTGGACCGAAGGAACATTTACAGGAGGTGAACGTGACCGTCGCCAAGGATCTGCCTGGTAAACAAAGCGCGCCACCGGTGCACTATGCAACGTTCCCCCGGTTAATCGAATTTCTCGAGGCTGAAATGCATCTTTCCGCGTTCACAGGCGTCGGCGAGAATCTACAGAATCACGTGTCGTACACGCTGTCCTTCGACATCGATCAGCCGAACGAGTTCGAGCTGAACTGGGCGGCGGCTGTGGAATACATTTCGTTCCACAAAGGGCCGATGGCGTCCACGGGGTTGTCCCAATTGACGGGGATCATCCCCTCGATATACACGTCCTCCGAGCACCCTGATCTCCAATTATTCTTCGGGGGATACCAGGCGGCATGCAGCGTCTCCGGCGAGGTGGGAGCTCTCATGGACGACGGGCGTCGCAGCATAAGCATATCGCCGACGAATCTTCATCCACGTAGCCGAGGTACCGTTCTTCGATTCTGTAGGAGACGGAAAAAAGGAAAGCCGCTTCACCGGGACGCGAACCCGGGCCGCCCGCGTGCTGATCAGCAGCGTTAGCAACACCGGCTACGCCGACTCTCCACGCTTCCTATCTTCCGAACTCCTCATAAATGGACGCCACCTATGTGCTAATTCACACACTAGGCCGTTGCCTAAATGCCTAAACTCTTACAGTTCGGCCATCCTACAACTGTGGCCGTCCTCGGCCGCGCTCCTCACAATTCCTCAACATAACGGAACCGGAACGCCGAACCGAAACACATAACACACTCTGTCAGGGCCTCGGATCCCACTTCTGAATTTGTAGGAGACGGAAAAAAGGAAAGCCACGGCGCCGGGAATCGAACCCGGGCCGCCCGCGTGCTGATCAGCAGCGTTAGCCACACCGGCTACGCCGACTCTCCACGCTTCCTATCTTCCGAACTCCTCATAAATGGACGCCACCTATGTGCTAATTCACACACTAGGCCGTTGCCTAAATGCCTAAACTCTTACAGTTCGGCCATCCTACAACTGTGGCCGTCCTCGGCCGCGCTCCTCACAATTCCTCAACATAACGGAACCGGAACGCCGAACCGAAACACATAACACACTCTGTCAGGGCCTCAGATCCCACTTCTGAATTTGTAGGAGACGGAAAAAAGGAAAGCCACGGCGCCGGGAATCGAACCCGGGCCGCCCGCGTGCTGATCAGCAGCGTTAGCCACACCGGCTACGCCGACTCTCCACGCTTCCTATCTTCCGAACTCCTCATAAATGGACGCCACCTATGTGCTAATTCACACACTAGGCCGTTGCCTAAATGCCTAAACTCTTACAGTTCGGCCATCCTACAACTGTGGCCGTCCTCGGCCGCGCTCCTCACAATTCCTCAACATAACGGAACCGGAACGCCGAACCGAAACACATAACACACTCTGTCAGGGCCTCAGATCCCACTTCTGAATTTGTAGGAGACGGAAAAAAGGAAAGCCACGGGGCGCCGGGAATCGAACCCGGGCCGCCCGCGTGCTGATCAGCAGCGTTAGCCACACCGGCTACGCCGACTCTCCACGCTTCCTATCTTCCGAACTCCTCATAAATGGACGCCACCTATGTGCTAATTCACACACTAGGCCGTTGCCTAAATGCCTAAACTCTTACAATTCCCAAACTCCTCTACCCTCCGATGATACGACCCGAATCTGTCTCTCTACCAGGAACGCTTCGTCTAGCCAGCAACGATCCTCTAGCCAAGCCTGTGATCCACGGGAATTATTTGAGCGATCCCTTGGACGCTGCCATTCTGGTGCAGGGAATCCAGATAGCATTGTCGTTCAGCAACACCACCGCGCTGGGCAAATACAACATGACGCTGAGTAACGCGCCCCTGGCAGCGTGTTCCCAGTACACGTTCTCGAGCGACGATTACTGGACCTGCGCCGTGCGCCAGGACACTGGTCCGGAGAACCATCAGGCTGGCTCCTGCAAAATGGGCCCGGTCCGCGATCGCATGGCCGTGGTCGATCCCCGATTGAAGGTGCACGGAATCAAAGGACTGAGAGTGGCTGATACGTCCATCATGCCGCAGGTACATGCTACTTACTTGATACGTCTCCCTCGCGCGGCAACTCGCGCCCTCCCCTGTCCCTTAAACCGCGAGTCCAACTAACGAAAGTGTTTTGTTCCCAAAGGTGACGTCCGGTAACACGGCCGCTCCGGCAATAATGATCGGCGAGAGGGCAGCCGCGTTCATCAAAGAGGACTGGGGTGGTGCCGGAACGCAATGGTACGGCCCCCTCCTACCCCCGTGGAAACTCTCAGCCCCACGGAAAAGCTATTACTAGTCACTAGCAATTTGCCATATTTCGTAGTTCCCGTTCCACGATCGACAACTCGCTGGATCTATTGCTTTGGGGGATCAAATACATCGACTGGGACCAGGCAGTCTGGTAGTCAAGATCCTCGATCGATCTAGTCCATGATCCAAGCGGGTTTCTTCCCAAGCGAATTACGTAGCCGACGATGCCGGCGAAACGTCACCAAAGAGACGACTCCGAAAGGACACGGCACGCCTACATTTCTCTCCTCGCCGCCGCGCCGTGATCGAGTCGATCGAAAGCGTGGAACGGAAATTCAACGGAACACTCACGCTAACGGCGTCCAACTGTTGCCGATGCTATTGCCACTTCGTTATTGCGCTCTTCCTCTTTTGCCTGCGCTCTCATCTTGCTGCTGCTCGACGCTGAGGGTGCATCGAGCCGGCGCAACTCGAATCTTTTTTACCCGAACTTGCTCTGCCGATCAGCGATATTGTCTCTATGCGCCGTTCCTCTTCCTACGCGAGCAGAAACCGGAGAATCTGCAAAGGCTGTTCCGGGAACGGGCGAACATTCAAGGGGCAATCTTTTATATGTTCTGTACGGTGTGTAAATCGAATTCGGGTAACATTAAAGCCATGTTTTAGCAATTATCGGGGTCTATTTCTCTACGGAAGTGACGTTGGAAGGATGTTACTATTTCCCACGACGATTAATTATGTAGCTGGAGATTACGGCGTTCTTTATAACGAGCTTACTATTAATATTTACCGTTTTTTCAAACTTAGCGTGCTGTATTCTTAGCTCACACTTGATCAATTAGCATAAGTGTGGGGATCAGGAACCCCCATAACACAAGAGGCGGATACGGAATAACCAAGAGAGGGAAGTCGGCGGTAGCCGAGTAGGCTCAGGCGGCTGATCAGTGCGCAACGAATCTAAAGATCGCGGGTTCGAGCCACGCGTCCGAGGCTTCCTTTTTCCGAATCCTACATAAATATTGCTATCGCGAGATAATTTTACGTTGCAGGTTCTGTAAATCTCGACAGCTGTCTAAAGAGCTTCATACTTTCTTTAAATTCCAACAAAAAAAATCGTACGATTCGGTTTCGAGATAAGCCAACTCGTCACATTGGAACTCGTCGTATTCGTCTGGAACTTTCATAAGCGTCTATGCACACCCCAAATGCAATTTGTACAGATCGAATGTGCTCATCTGAAAACCGGTGTCATATCCTCGCGTCTATTTCCGTTCAGCCGTTATTTAGGAATCGATTGCAATAGCTATTGCGCCATAATGTACTCGTCAAGAACGCTCAATTATCGCCGCGGGCTCACGGCGAACGCTGACTGCAAATTAAAAAATATTCGCAAATAACTACCAGTTACGACTAACAAACAGTCAGTGACTGTGCGAACTCAACGAATTCGAACACTCAGCAGGGCTTTAGAGACGAAAGGGGACCTCTCCGTTTTCATAGCTATGACCAAAGAGATGAAACACTGTACGCCTCTGGAATAGCCGAATAACGGTGAATCTAAACAGATTGTCAGCGAGCGTGACGCGGGATGAAAGCATAAATGCGTCACTGTAAATCAAAATCTTGCTAATAAATAGTTTTTATGGCGGAAACAAAGTCGTGTGCGATTTGCCGTTTAATGCGTCAACGGCGTAGCCTTTCCACCTGTCCACCTGTCCATACCTGTCCACTTGTCTCCGTTCTTAACGTGCCCGCGACACGTAATTTATCAATACAAAGAAACGTTAGCTAGCGCGGACACAAATTTACATGCATGATTGCGTTATCGATAATACGCCAGCGTTCCACAAATATTGTGTCCTTATCATCTTCATACATATCGAGCCCATAAAAGTTCCAGTATATAAGAGAGTGGCCAGTAAAAGTAGGCAGCCAGTCGAGAAGGTACAACACCGACTCATCCGCACCGATTCTTTGGGCATACTCGACCACATCTACAAATGACCATGGTACGTTGACATTTTCGATTGTCTATACTCTTGTCCCGGCAAGATTAATTGTACGTGCTGGGTCACCGGCAGTCGCCATGCACGCTGGTATACGCCTGCACGATCTTACTACCTTCCGTTGCAGTGTTTGGGTCCAAACAGCGGCCCCTTGACGCCGCAATGTCCGAATCCATTCTTGGGAGGTCCTCAGCTGCAGGACGTGTGTTCTGCCAGCTCAGGTCTTATGTTCCTGACCATGCTCAATAGCCTTCTGGTTTCGAGCCCGAAGATCGGTGATCCATGCGGTCGCGTGGAACCAATCAAGAGGCCAGCACTCGAGTACGACTTCATCGTCGTCGGTGGTACGTTTGCAAAAAAAAAATGTCGAAGCTTAGCGCAGTATACGACAGCTCGTGTCTGTCGCCATGTATCGGACTATATCTTTTGTGTCTTGTAACTACGTAGCTGGAGCTGCTGGGCCTGTAGTGGCTGCTGGTTTGAGCGAGGTGAAGAAGTGGAGCGTTCTTCTTGTCGAGGCGGGACCGGACGAGCCGGCTGGCGCCGAAATACCCAGCAATCTGCAGCTATACCTTGGTAATTGGGCCGTCCGATCGACGCAGCGACGGGCTAATCGGACGTTCGCAATATTCTCGTATTCCTTTCGCAGGTGGCGAGATGGACTGGAAATACCAGACGTCGGACGAGTCGCACGCCTGCCTGAGCACAGGAGGCAGTTGCTACTGGCCCCGAGGTAAGAATCTCGGAGGTTGCACGGCCCATCACGGTATGGCTTACCATCGTGGACACGCCAAGGATTTCGAGAGATGGGTTGAGAAAGGCAACAAGGGATGGTCCTGGGAAGAGGTACGGTACACATTGATCGATGTACTACGAATAGCGAAGTTAATGCAAAGGCAGAAGGGTTTTTGTAACGTGCAAGCAACCTTCTTCTAGGTCTTGTCAGTGTTCAAGAGCATGGAAAATAACACGGAAATCGATAGAGTAGGTTCGAAGTACCACGGCACTGGAGGGCCCTTGACAGTCCAGAGGTGAGTTTCACGCGGTTCGCTCTTCATTCCGAAGACAGTTCCCCCTCTGGAACCAAGCGCGACGCTTTCTTCTGTCACGGCAGGTTCCCTTGGCATCCTCCTTTCGCGGATTACGTTATGAGAGCGGCGGAGGAAACAGGCCTCGGCGTCATGGAGGACTTGGTCGGCGACAAAAACAAGGGATTCACGGTGGCACAAACCATCAGCAGAAACGGCGTGAGGCTCAGTACCATCGCCTCGCACATTCGGCCGCACCGACACCGTAAGAATCTTCACGTAGCCGTGAACGCAACCGTCACGAAAATCAGGACCATCGGAAAGAAGGCAACTGGCATTGAGATGATAATGGTGAGATGTCGCGTCTAGTCCACTGTTCCCAACCCGTTCGTCCTTTCCCTACTGACCTCCTGACTGTTTTCTCACGCAGAACGGCAAGCAACACGTAGTAAGGGCCAGGCGAGAAGTGATCCTGTCAGCTGGCACGATCAATTCACCTCAGCTGTTGCTTCTGTCAGGAATCGGACCGAAGAAACACCTGCGCGAAATGAAAATTCCCGTGGCGCACGACCTGCCGGGTGTCGGCGAGAATCTTCACAACCACCAATCGTACGCAATTGATTTCAGCCTGAACGAAAAATCGTTCTCCGAGTTGAACGTTGACAGCGCCACCCAGTACTTGCACAATCAAACCGGGCCGTTGTCGGGCACAGGTATGGCGCAGGTCACCGGAATTGTGGCGTCCAAGCATACGACCCCAGACGACCCAGACATCCAGATATTCTTCGCCGGCTACCAGGCCATATGCACGCCCAAATTGAAGGTCGCCGACTTGGGATCGTTTGGCGACCGGATGCCTGTCAGGATGACCTCGGTCAACGTAATGCCGGTCAGCAAAGGTGAGCACAGCTTTCCGTGTCCATCGATCGCGTGAACTGTACTTTATGGTGGCTGGATTAAATGTTTGCCGACAGGTGTTCTCAAGCTGAATAGCAATAATCCCTTGGAGCCACCGTATATCTGGAGTAACGACTTGGGAGAGAAACTCGACCGATTGAGGATAGTGGCTGGTATCCGTATAATCCAGAATCTCACTTCGGCCTCGTCATGGAAGGAAATCGGCCTGAGAAACGAACACGTACGCCAACCCGAGTGCTCCCACTTGCCGGAGGACAGCGACGAGTACTGGGAGTGTGCGATCACTTATGTCACAAGACCAGAGAACCACCAGGCAGGCACATGCCAGATGGGCCCTGCTTCGAACCCAATGGCCGTGGTCGATCCCCGATTGAAGGTGCACGGAATGAAAGGACTGAGAGTGGCCGATGCGTCCGTCATGCCAAGGGTAAGAATCTACCATTCGCGTAGCAATTCACTGACATTTCCGTTCGATCTCTCGCTCCTATCTTTAATGCACGTTTCTATTCCCTCGGTTAATAGGTAGTGTCAGGTAATCCGGTTGCTACTATCAACATGATTGGACAAAGAGCCGTGGACTTCATCAAGGAAGACTGGCGTATCTCGGCGTAAAGGTTCTTGCCCCGTACACGAGCGAAATCATGACTGCTTGTAAAGGCTGATGACACTTTGCGACACTGGGAGAATGTCGCTTACTAATAAATGATTGCAATATTTCGTATCGAGAAACACGAGTACGCTTGCTTTTTACCCCTAGAACGAATTCTTGCCTCCGCGCCTGATTGTGACCTAGCGGAATGTCCTCTTTGATCACTCGTGACGAACTATTCCGCACCTCTGGTCGGGTTTATTTTAAACGCGAGATCCAACTCTGCGAAATTTACGAGATCGACCCTGCAGCTGCCCGCTGGCCTGGAGACTCGGTATAATATAAATCCAGTTAGTTTCCGAGCGGACTCGAACGTTATAAGGTGGATCGTTAGGACTACGACCAAGCGACCCGAGTTATTCTGTAAACAGCGCTGACCGATTCGGAAACAGCCGACATAAAGCGGAAGACCCTTCCGATTCGACGTACGACGCCGTTCCCTTCGTCAAACACTGAGCTTGGAGACCGGCGAGACTTCGCGAGATTTGTCGAGAATCTGAAAGTTTTATCCACCCTCGTTTGGGAAGGAATATTTACTCGAGGCGAGGAGTCGCGGGCTTCCGTGGGCGGAGACGAAGGGCCGCCAGCCACCAGCAGAGAAACTAATTTCGTTGCCTCTTTTCGAAGTCCAATAAAGCGCAATAACGCGGTTTAATTAAAATTAATAACGGCCCCGTCGGATCAGTCCGGGACTGAAGAACGCTCGGCCGCGATATTGTCTGGCAGGATTATTAAGATAAAAACGGGCAGAAGGAAAAGGAGAAACGGACGTCGGAGGAGGTCAGGTCGGCGGAGCAATGCAGCCTCCAGAGCCGAGGGGGGCGATGCGAGCTGCAAGTGCACGGAGAGGTGCACTTGACCCCCTTAGACCTGCGAGCACGATGCACGATGCACGTTGCCAACAGCGGTCCCGCGACCCTTCACCTCACCTCACTGGCTATTCAATAGTCTAAACTTTTCCGCGGTTTGGTGCCTCGCCCCGGCTGCATGCCATAGCGTCTAGCTAATAAAAATTCGCTACCCTCGCCTGGCAAAGCAGCCGAGGCATCCTTAGATCGACGAAAGTTCAACGAGAAGACGGAAACAAGCTTGGAGAACAATAAAGAAGTGACAGCCGTTGACAGTCGTTGGACGGTGTTCCGAGGAGCCTCTTTGAATGCCGGAGAAGCCCGGCATTGCCCCGTCAATGGTCACTAATTAACCCCGCTTTGAAAAAGGAAGCTTCGTGAACTTTTCTTATTGCAAAGGGCTCGGGAGTGTTGCGAAACATGAAGGGGCGCGCGGGGATCGTCAAAGAGTGGCTAGCCGGGGCGAAATCGCTTGGCGATGGAAACGACCTGAGTTGAGAAACAGGAAAAGTCGATCGTGTCGATTAGTTTAAACTGTATGCATCGGGGGCAACGAGCAGAGCAAGTCCTTGATTTCAGGCTGCCTTACGGCCCGCGATTCTACATTCACTCGGAAAATGGCAACTGGTGCCGGCAACAACGCTCCCGGAATATCGCCGTGCCTCGCACACTTACCAAGGCATTCCAATACAATGCCACCGTGGCTGTTCGACACGGTATCGGTGTATCGGCACTCGTTGCGAAACTATTCCCAAGATCCTAATCATCGTACTCACCTCAACGGGACTATCACTTGCTGCGCCCCTTCCTTAGGTGCGTACAAGCTTGTTCACGCGATTAGAATCACCGGCGCATCACTTTCGCATCGACACCTTAATGTTCCGCTCGGGAAATCACCCTTTATACACTAGCAATTAGAGGCACAGTGGAGTCGTAAATTGAGCAATTAAGTGGGGCCCCAGATTCAGGCGGAAACACAGAGCTGCTTCAGTGTTAGCACTTGAATGGGACTAGTAGAAGCTGAATGACACGCGATGTACACACCGTAGGAACACTCGGAGGTTCTATTGCACGCACAACAAAGCTGCTTCGATAAATTACATTCATACACCGCTCATCTCGGGGCCTCGATTACAAATAACTGATAAGAGCTCCATGTTCCAGAGGACTGTGTCGGTTAGGTGGCTGTCGGGTCGCGCTGCTGTCATATACTACACACTACACACACTCCAAAGAACCCCAAGTGAACCTCAGCTCCTCGTACTCCCACACTCTTCCCAACGACCTTGCTCGACCGCTCGAGACTGGTTTACCTTTACGCCTCGATGATTCGACCCACACCCCTATTTCTCTTCCAACTGGTCCAAATGCTCGGTCAGCGAAACAGGAGATAGATATATATGTAGGTCAGTTGACTCAGGTGCCCGAGTAAACAGGTTGTGGCGCAGGGTCGCAAGGTGCATCTAGCTTCTCATTCATGCCCCACTAGGTAGACTCATGGACTCGGGTCTTAAGCCTAGTCCGCGACCAAGCGACAATTACCCAAGTTGCCAACACTTTTGGAAATGATGTTGCTTGTATCATCGCTTAGTCTGTGGAAATGAACCATGTGTTTCTTGGCGACTTTGGGAAAATCAGCATGCACATTAATTGGAAGTTTCGTCAGCTAATAATTGTAGGAATAGGTTTCGTAATTCCTATATGTTCGGGGCCTCGGAAAAAAAATGGGCTTCGGGCGATGGTAGGGGAAAGGTGGGATAGTTGATCACAGTTTTGCTTTTTTATTGAAATAATAATAATGGTTTGCTTTGTTTCTATTTAATTATGTAAGTTGTGATTCTTAGAGTATTCTCAATATACTTTGACAAATTTGAGAGCTGAAAACTAATTTTAATGACAGAATTTCAACATTTTCTGGCAGTGACGTTATTGCACAAGTATCCCCCACTGAAGGGGAGACTTGATCAAACGGTTAGGGAGACTTGATCAGTGAACTTTCAGGGTAAATAACACATTAACTTTCTAAAAAATATTTATTATCTTCGTCAATAACATGAAATAAAGGGAATATCACGAAAAGTAAGTAAACTATAACAAACTTGAAGGAATTACTGAAAAAATGAAACCGAAGAATTAAACTGTATGACATAAAACAACATAAATGCATTCTTAAATGACATTTCACTTAGATATCATCTGATTAAGATGATGATAAAGAAAAAATTTTCCTTCTCACTTTCTTTGTCGTATTTTTCTGTTTCATTAGCCATTCTATGGTTCTTTATTGGAGCATTTTCAGCTGTTCAAGTATCCCACCTCACACACTGATCATGTATCCCTCAATGCACTCGATTTGAAAAAGATGAACAATTAAACTTCCCTTAAATATTTATATAAATTAATAAATACCATTAATTGACTCGAAATTGCCGTTTTTACTTAGTATATTTCAAATCGTTGAAAATGCAACATTTACTCGAAAAGGAGGAAGAACAAGCAGACCGAAATATTTACTTTTTGGCTGCAAATAAGATCGAAGCTTATAACAACATTATTTTATGCTCCCAAAAGAAAACTGCAACGTGAAGTGTTGCGATAATGTAAACATTACCACACTAGCGTGACAGCAGGCACAAATTGCCAATATATTAAGTAAAAAACTGATGTGATCATGTATCCCCGCTGATAAACTATCCCACCTTTCCCCTACTCGAACCCACGATCTTCGGGTACTCCGCGCTACTGGCCAGTCGCCATACCAATGTCGCCAAAGTCGACCCTCCGTTGTCTCTTATTCCTGGCTCCCTCTTATGGGTCTTTCTGATCCCACATAATGACCAGGCGACAATCGCGCTGAAATGAAAGGATTTCTAGCAGCGCGAGTCGCCGTATCCTACAAGTATAGGTACGGTACCGCACGTGCAAAGTGCGTTTACGCGGACGTCAGGCTGATCTCGCGACGTTACGATATCTCTATCACCAGGTATGCACAGTATTTGCCAAGCCATTGCTTCGATTCCAACACGTAACACCGCCGCGATGCATTCCACGCTAATCGTCACGTCGCAAAATTGTTTTGCCAAATACGACCTTGTTTTACGAACGCATCGGCGTTCAATAGAGATTTCGTGGAATCACCAGCGCGAGGATCGGGAGTGGCTTAAGTGCGCCGGCTACTCGGCGCAGATTTCGCCCAATTTGCCGCGAATTTAGCGGGCGCATTTAATTAGCTGCACGCGCGTTACTGTAAGCGACACTTAATCCCTCAGCGATCTATGAACGCGAAACTAGGGAATTATTAAAGAGGATCCCTCGCGATCTCACTGTGCTGGTCCCCGCCGCGACGACCCACTCTCGATAAGATTGATCCATCCACGGCTCCGTTTGCCCCGACCCGACGGCGCAAAAAACTCCGTTGTTCATTAATTATAGTCGAATCACTGCGCCGTAAAACCCGGCCGAACGTTGGAATCGTTCGACGCGGCTGCAGCCGTGGTATTTGCCGGAGATTTAATTGAATTGGAACGCGTCGATCGAGCGGCATTCGAGCGCCCCGCTAATTCGATCTTCATTCGGAGGTCATCCACGTTCGGTGGAATCGGTTTGTCAGGGCCTGCGGCGAGCCAGGCGTCGTTTATGATTGTTTCGCGCGGATCACGAGCAACGACTCGACGACGTTTCCTGTACAAGCGCGAGCGACTGGGTTCGCGAAGCTGCGAGACCTCCAGAGAGAGGCGAACAATTGGCCTCGCGGCCCGACAAATTGGAAGGCGTAATAGCGTCGTAGCCGCGAAAGGCTGAGCAGATGATGGCATAAACAAATTATAAATAAAACATCGAACATCTCGGGGACGCGGTTAGCTGCTCGGCCGTGCCGTACACCATCCGCGACGTCGCGTCGCGTCGCGTTATCCCCGTCGTCCTCTTGGTCGCCGTGCTCGTTGTCGTCGTGCCAGCAGCGTAACGACTGCTTTGAATTTCATGAGGGTGCGAATGAATTCATGGTGGGATGGCGAGGTTTACCCCAGAGAGACCCGACGACTTCAAACGCCTTCCACGCCTCCACCCTGCGCGCTGGGCGCGCACGCGCGTCTAAATTTACTGGACACCGAGTGCTAATTCGGAAAATAATAACTGCTTGGCCCGATTAATAACGAACGGCCGACGCGACGGTGCGTGCATCACGAAGAGGAACCTCGCGAACAGTTCGGGCAGCGCCAGAACGATCGTGGCAACGAGACCGCCGTTATTTATTCATTCCCGTCTAGCCAGCTGGAAAACTAAGGACAGATAGATCGACTCGTCTCGCCTCGCACCGCCAATCCGATCGGCCCGCGAGCGAAAATTTACCCCCTGTCACTTGGTGACGCAACTGGTCGCTCGGATGACAAGATTTATAACATCCCACGTCCCCGATCTAGACACCGTTCGCGTCGACAGATGCATGGTTATCCGCGAGTCGAACGTGAGCCGACGAAGAAGAAATTCGCGACACGCTGACCGAACGGAACCATCGATTACGTAAGGCCGTCCAACGAAAGGGAGCGCGTTTAATTGGCAAACGAATCGCCAAGGATCAAGCAATCTGTCCATCGACGCGCGAGCCTCGGCCTCGATAAAAACAGCCCTTGCAGTTGGGTATCGATCTGGAGGGGTACGTCGATCCCCTGGCGATGCTCTATCGGTCGCGAAACCGTCCCATGAGATTCACTCGGTCGGCTAGTATTGGTCGCTGTAACCTTCTTTACAAATTATCATACCCATACCGAACGTCGTTAATATGCGCTTTGGCAGCTTATCGACGCCAAGCAAGTGCTGCTTCTCAATTAACGCCACGATGCTAAACAAGCTCATTATTAGGGTGGAGCTTATTTTTCAACTATGAAAATATGATCTTCTCACCATCTCAATTTGTTCCTTTCTATAAAAAACGAAATCCAGCAGAACATGAGCACAATTGATCTATATTTCCCAGATAGCACCGCACATCCCAAGGACGTCCTTTTCATGTCCAGTTTATATCCGAACGTCCTACGTCCATTTTGAACATACATAGGATGTTCTTAGGATTTAAATTTCGGGTGTTCCAGGAACGTCCGTTTCTTAAGTCCTACGGACGTTCTTAGGACTTAAATTTCGGATGTTCCAGGAACGTCCGTTTCTTAAGTCCTACGGACGTTCTTAGGACTTAAATTTCGGATGTTCCAGGAACATCCGTTTCTTAAGTCCTACGGACGTTCTTAGGACTTCAATTTCGGATAATTTCTAAAATAAATGTTATCGGCGCGTAGGCTCGGTCACTTACATAAAAGTTATTTTGCAAATTTGAACTTAAAATTTTCGAAAATCCGCGAATAAGATGGACAGTTTTTCGAGCGTATTTAAAAAAGTTTGTTTGCAATCAAAGAATCCGTACGTACAACGGAAACTACACTCATATAGTTTATAAAAAAAAATGAAATTTAATTTCGGACCTGCTGTTCCATAGTTACACATTCGACCAGCTCGCGTGGGGAGGTCTAGAAGATAAATGAATATATTAAAATTTATGGATGTTTTTCTATTTATTTTTTTTGTACAGTCTCTTAAGACAGCGTACTAAAGATAGATAATAAAAAATCTCTATGAAAACTGTAAATTATTCCTGAAAAAAAATCTTACAAATGGCTTACTTTTCTGGCCGTCACAGTGGTGTTCCCCCTTAAGATGTCGTTAAAACATCTGTCTTGAGACGAATATGAAATTTTAAGCAATGAGTCTAGAGGTCGAATGATGATATTCTGTAGAATATTTCGCGTCAATGCACAATTTTTGTAAACTATTAATAATATTTATATACCTGGAAATTGAAATTATTTTCAAGGAAGTGTCTTGAGTAGTTGCGAAAAGCAGTTGCTTCGTAATCTGGGAGTCCTGGGTTCGATTCCCGTCACCGCCAAAATTTTTTTCTTAATGTCCTAACCCAGACTTGATGAAGACGTCTTTAAGACGCTTTTACACCATCTGCAAAACGTCTTTAAGACGCCTTTTGGACGTATTTAACTTTACTTTCGGACATTCGGAAAACGTTCTGAGAATGTTGACACAGCACGTCCTCAGGACGTCCCACTTTGTAAATAGGACCTTCCTACGACATTTAAAGAACTTAACGAGGACGTACAGAGGATATATGGACCTTCTCGGGACATTCTCCGAACGTACAGTATGTCCGGAACGGACGTTCTTCGGACGTACATAAGATGTCTTTGTGCTATTTGGGTTAGGGGTAGCTCAATGATGGTAAAATTTCCAATGTAGGGGAGACCGGGGCAGATTGTAACAAAAAAAGTTTTCACAGTGTTTTCTCGAAAGTGTTTTCCTCAATCAGGAAATAATTTGCGTGATTTACTGCTTACATATGTGGTGAACTAGTTGCGTGAAAGTACGTGACAAAATCTTGGACACTTAGACATCTAGCTTCATCTTAAACAAATCTGAACCTTTGTTACAATCTGCCCCAGTCCGAGGTAAATTGTAACACATCTGTTTTACTTATTTAAATACAAATATGAACGCAAATAAACATTTCTAAAAAATAGAAATGAAAACACAGATCATTATTAAACATTTGATATACATGAGTTAAGCAATCATTGCTTATGCATCTGATTCTATCAAAATCTTCTTCTGTGCTTTCTTTACTTTTGCCTTCATACTTTTTTCTATTTTTTGGATTCTCGATTGTTTTGTTGTTCGTCTATAGCATCTTTTTCCGGTGTGTCAGCAAATAGCTTGCTTTATCACCATTTGGAACGAAGTAAGTATAGTAACATGTTACAATTTACCCCGAGGTCGAATTTTTGTGTTTTATCTCACCAAACCAGAAACTAAACATCAAATCACTAAAATGCATACACATAATAATAAACCAATGTGTACTGATTCGTTTGCTACAAAGAAACATAAATTCAAACGGTTCCAAATGACGGTTAATTGAAATAAAAGTGCTAAGACAACATTTACTTACGTGCTCTATATACTAAAATTCTGGGCTATTACCACAAAATGATTACATAACGCTCGTTTGTGTCACTAAAACCGACGGTGCTAATATCGTCAAGCAGCTCTCGCATGCTGTGGGTTACCAGATTTGTCGTTCAAAAGATTTTACTTATGTTACAATTTACCCCGTGTTACAACCTGCCCCGGTCTCCCCTACATGATAATTATATGGAAGGGCTTGAAACACTAAGTAGAACTAGTAAGTTACTACTGATTTGTTCCTTTAGATACACAAACACTATATAAAAACTTTAGACAATACATTCTTATGTTTAGGAGTAGCTCAAGTGAGTCAAAGATTATAGAAATTATGAAAATTCAACATATAATGGCCATATTTTAATTTATACATTTACGTTACATTACATTGACATTTGTATTTGATAATTTGTTAAGTTTATTGTTCACAAAGGCTCAGACATCAGACAGTGTCTGTTTCCTGCTGACAGGGTACAATCTACGATGGTCCTCAACAACTTGCATTAGGAATTGTAGCTGCATTTCATCATGGGTTATTAATCCACTGTATTCCTGTATAAGTGCCACTCCACGTTCAGCATGGTCGTTAACAACTTTTAGAGACCTGATTGTTTCCATAGCCTTTTTGTAATCATCTCTAACCTCCCACAAGTCTGGATCAACCGTGAGAAATCCATCTGGAAGTTCCAACATTCTGAAGAGTGTCATTGACTTAGCAGTAACAAAATCTTTCAAGTGTTTGTTCTTGAACGAATGAAGAGCAACAGTGATTCGCTTGGAATGCTTTTGATATTTTTGATTTTTATTTTCTTCATTCTGCAAGGCACTCACCATAAGTCTCTTGGTTGACGAACTAACGCGACTGTCGAATAAAGCTAATGCAACAAGTTCCTGTCACAAATACCATAGGTGATTACAAATCAGGGGAAATCCTTTTCCAATAATACCTTTTCTCAATTTCTATTTTTCTTAATGAACAAATGAATGCATTTGAAAACACTTACAGTGTTCCATGCCCTTCTATATAATTATCATGTACATTGGAAATTTCACCATCATTGAGCTACCCCTAAATATAGATCAATTGCGCTCATATTCTGCTCGATTTTATTTTTTTATAGAAAGGAACAAATTGAGATGTTGAGAAGATCATATTTTCATAGTTGAAAAATAAGCTCCATCCTAAGCTCCACCCTACTCATTATATTTTATATCCGTGAAATCGAACTGGGAAATACCGGTGTTTGGTGTCAATGACAACAGCCATTAGTACCGATATGCATCAATTTCCAAGTATCGCCCAGTGTTGTCATTAGCTAAGCGGTTGCATTTATCGACTTCTTGTAAATGATATAGATATACATAATATAGTTAGCTTGCATCGCTGAGACATTGATGAAACAAGGTTGAAAACAGCCCAGGCTATTACGCGATGAATGCCTTCGCGTTACTCCTCTTAAAACCCCAGTTCCACGGTTATCCTCGTCGATTGTCTGCTCGTACAAGATAGTGGCCTCTCGAGGAAGAGCTTACATCGGATAAACTGACAAGAGTGAAGGTACATGACTCGGGGAACTCGAAAGTTGCGTGCAATTAGTCGTTTCGGAGCGGCACGCGACTATGTACGAGCAAGTGGATACAGTTTGAAGAGTCTAGAATAGAGCAGAGTGGCCCACTCGTTGGGGGCCCCACGCCAGTTGTTCGTCAGCGAGCGAGCTCGATAAATTCTTCGCGCCTTTCCAGGGGGAACAGTGGTGCCGTGTAACAAATTAATCCGCCGTCGATCGTGGGGCGGGGTCCGTGGAAAGTTGCCCCGGAATTCAAGGAGGAGCTCGAGACCCGGAAACAACTGCAGCCCCGGTTGGAACAACTCTGAGAACCAAGCAAGTAGATGATGAATCCGGCCCGACCTGGCGTTGTCACGCGCCTCGGTAATCTGCCGAATCCCCTGGGCTCGACACGCGCGTATCCGCGGCTTGTGCGCGTGCACCGGCTTCGTTTACCCGGGACTTCTTGCTGAGACGCCCGTGGTGCCAGGAACGATCGTGCATCTCTGCAACGTCGAGTCCGAAGAACGTGATTCGTTATTCTTGAACGAGCAGGGACCAGCCGCAGAGGGGAACGGAAAACAGGGGCGAGGTGGTAAAAGAGAAGCCTAGAAGCGACGAAAGCGAAGGCTCGTCCCTCCATCCACCCCAGTTCCGTTCCGTTCCTGTTCCTCGACGACCGACCCTCTTCTTTCGAGAGACGCGCCCGGACCACGGCGCCAGTTGTCTCCGACGTCATCTCGAGTAATTGCGGCTGCACAGAACCGCGGCGTAACGCGCAAATGCGCTTTGCAATTCGAACGAGAGCTTCGACGTCGGGATTTAAACACCGTTTGTCGTCTCGACTCTGTCAGCTCTCGCCTCGGCAAACCTGCGAGGATCATTACCATATTTCCGCGCCGATTAACCCGGAGGAAGAGTAATCCAGTCCATTTTTATACCTGCTCAGGTTCTCCGCGCGAATTTCCGTCTAAAAGTAACTCGAGCCGATTCCTCCGCTTAACATTGTCCTTGGAAGTATCGGCCAGGTTTGTAAGCGCGTAAACGCTGTCGCCGGGAGAGATTTCGTGCTTTTCCACGTGTAAACGGTTTCTCATTCACGCCACGTCCGCGGTAATAACCTCGCCCGAAGGAAACTCGATTTCATTTCTTGGGGGAGTGGAGCGCGGCGTGGCTACACGTAAAGAATCCAGAACTCAATGTACACATCGGGCCGCGGAAATTAAGGGTGCGAAGCATAATACGGTTGGATTATTAAAAGCCACGATACGACGAGCACAAAAGCCTCTTAAAGAAGGTGGGGGCAAAAAAAGGGTGGAACGCGGTCTGGCGCGTTTTAGTATTCCCGGGCGGAGCGGCGGAAACGCGATAGGCAATTAACCTCGTTACTGGCAGGCGGAACGTGCGTACGTACTTCTTGATTTTCTTGCCACGGCCGCGAGTAAACGCGTGCAAACACGCTGTTACTATCTCGAAATTGTGCGGGCTAGGCTACTACGGAGAGGGCGGCCATTACCAGCAATGGTTCGGCTCGGGGGAACGGGTTCTTACCGACCGCGTCAATAATGCAAACGCGTGCAAGCCGCTGGGTATAAGCAAGGCCGTAAATATTGTGCCGCGACGCTGATGGCCGCGGATACCTCGCCACTAGAGCTACGGCCAGAGGGAGAGACTAGAGGAGTGCCACGAGTCCGAAGACGTGGATCCTGATCGTTGCTCAACCATCCACCCAACTGCTAGAGACGTAGGTAGTCGAAAGGTTTCTCATCCAGCGATCTAACAAAGCCGAGACACTTCCAGAAGCTTTTACAATTTTTAGCAGTGAAGCAATCGCCGTTCTACAAGCCCTAAAATACATAGAAGATACGCCATACGACGATTTCATTATTTATTATTTATTATTTATTATTTATTATTATTGACTCAACGGGAGAACCCTTTAGAATACAAAGTGTAGACAAAATACTAAGATAAAGAAACATACAATAAAATACAATAGAATTAAAAATAAAATAAAACGAAAAACATAGAATATAAAGTAAAGTAACAAAACAGTAACACCACAAGAACATGCCAGTCTATACGCGGCTATATCGCTATTATCTTCACCGATTCCAAAAGCGTCGTGTCGGCTTTACAAAACACCCAAACCGAAAACACAATAATACAGAACATCATTGAAATGTCTTCAAGACTCAGATGTTCAAAAAAAAAAAAATTCTATATTCCTGGATCCCCTCACACGTTGGCATCAAGGGAAACGAAGACGCCGACGCAGCAGCAAAACAAGCAACCTCCGACCCCAACGCATCCACTATATTTCTGAAACCTGTACTATACAAAGACCTGCAAAAGTACTTTAAAAAAGCTACAGCAGTATCTTGGAACGACGAATGGATAAATTCAAGACCTACCACCCTACACCAAATCCGCAAGAATATAAGTGAAATCAGCCCGGCTATGTGTTTGAATAGAAAAGACCAAGTTACACTGACACGAGTAAGAATAGGCCACACGAACTGGACACACTCCCACCTGATCACCAAAACTGAACCAAACACCTGCGATTCCTGCGGTGTACAAAACTCAGTTAACCATATCTTAACTACTTGTCCTAAGTACAGTACGAAAAGAGCAGAACATAACCTACAAAACGCACCAAATATGCTACAAAAAGAAGACTCATGCGAAAATGTGTTAACCTTTCTAAAGGACATTGGACTCTACAGCCTGATTTAGACACACCATACCCCATCGGTTTCTACCGTGGTCACTAATAACCTCAGAAGGTGCATGTGACCATGGACATAGGAATATAGGGACGGAGCATATTATCGCGGGGGTAAAGTCTTTGCGGGAGGGCGACGAGGTAAACTATGCCTAATTTCTATTGGCTGTTGCTTCGCACAAGCGCAGTGACGCATAACAACGTAGTATGTTTGTCGCGTTTAAACTTGTGTAAACCCCTACAGCACACTTCGTTGCAGGAACATTGCACAGCCGTTGCAGTACATTGCAATGTTGCCGTTTGGTTGCAGGTTGCATTGCAATATTCCTGCAACATTGTGGAAACATTGCCGTGCAATATTGCAATGGCCACGTTTGTGCAATGTTTCTGGAATATTGCGCACACATTGCCGTGGAATATTGCGCACATACTGCGTTATAATAATCCAGGAATATTGCGCACACATTGCCGTGGAATATTGCAATGGCCGCGTTTGTGCAATGTTTCTGGAATATTGCGCACACATTGCCGTGGAATATTGCGTACATACTGCCGCACAATATTCCCGGAATATTGCGCACACATTGCCGTGGAATATTGCGCACATACTGCAGTACAATACTCCCGGAATATTGCGCACACATTGCCGTGGAATATGGACTTACATATTTTCACTCCTCGCCTACGCAAAGCGTTCGTGAAATGCAAACACACGGAATACAGTCTTAAATACCACAGGAAACCTCCGGGGGAATATATGCGACCGTGAACAATATCTGACATAAGTAATTAATACAATTACTTAGTTAACACTATAAAGTGTAAACAAACTCATAAACTATATATAGCAACAAAAGATATTTGTAAAAAAGTGTTTCATGTACCATTTACTGCCACTGTGCCTACTATTGCCATTTAATTTATTGTTCATAACAAAAACGTCCCGCGATGTCGAGTGTAAATTTAGAAGTCCGTATTATTGGCGAACGCCGTAGGAACGGCCCCGCGGGCCGTTCAGGCAATATTCGTACATAAAACGGATTGACGCGGAGCGTTCGTAAAATACAAACACACGGAATACCGTCTTAAATACCACAGGAAACTTCCGGGGGAACATAGGCGACCATGGAAAGTATGTGATATTAATAATTAATAACATTACTTAATTATAACTATATACGGTTGAAGCAAAGTGTGAAACTGTAAACAGCGACAAAGGATATTTGTAAAAAAGAAATATTAGATGTCCCAAGTACTGCCAGTGTCTTTACTATTGCCATTTAATCTATTGTTCATAACAAAAACGTCCCGCGATGTCGAGTGTAAATTTAGAAGCCCGTATTATTGGCGAACGCTGTAGGAACGGCCCCGCGTTCTGAACACATTCATGTCGTCGACCACCCTCGGAGACACGTCCGATATATATAATTAATAATAGAATGAATATCGTTATTTTTATTTTTGGCCCTACTGCCCGAAACGTTGCGTAATTATTGCTGTAATATTTCAGAAATATTGCGTGGCCATTGCTATAATATCCCGAAGCAATGTTCCAGAGATATCTCCTGCAATGTTACACAAGGCGGACATGGAATTTGCTTGAAACTTTTCGGGAACATTTTGAGCAATGTTCCAAATGTTGCAGCGCGACGTCACTGAGACGTTCCTGCAACAAAGTGTGCTGTAGGGGAAGTTGAGTAAAGTGAAGAAGCAAAGTACATTATATTCAGTTATTTTAATAGTAATTCTAAAAAATTAACCAAAAATGGTACTGTGTTGTGTCCCAGTATGTAAAAACCGATCCGACTCCCAAAATTGGGAAAAACGTAATGGGAGTAACGTGAAAGTTACATTTCACAGGTATTGAGGTTATTTTATTATATTTGAAGTAAATGTAGATGTCTTAAGTGTAGATGCATATTTCTCTTCAATTTATATTATATTTCAAATTCAAATTCATAAGTAATCACTTCTTTAGTATTAACTTAGACATTTATATTAATCTGTGGTTAGTAGTGTTTCATAATTAGCGGTACAGAGCATGCGCAGAAATGCAACCAATCAAAACCAGGCATACTTGGGTGGGGGCCCGTCCCTCAAATAGGGTTTACCCCTATGTTGTCCCTCGCCGACAAGCTAGCCTTACGCTCCGTCCCTATATTCCTATGTCCATGCATGTGACCTTAAACCCGAAATTATAAAAAAAAAAAAAAAAAGCCGAGACAGCCGATAAATAACGTCGTTTCGGCAGACAAAAGTATAAGGCATCTTGCGCTCCACCTCACCTCGCGGAGCTATCCGTTTTAATCGCCGCGGAAAAGGAGGTAAAAAGCTTGCTGCGCTTTGCGTCGCTTCCGTTACTCTCCTCTGGCATTCTGTCCGGCTTCTGTGCGCTCGCCGTGATCCCTATCCGTCCTATAATTCCATCACGGCCGTTTTGCGCCGTCACACCGCATCCTGAGCGTTGAAAAATCCTCGCGGCACACCACCAGCAATGCCCGTTATTAAGAATAATGATTGCCGAGGACTAGGGACTGCTACCCGAATACATATTCATGAAGGTAAGTGAATCGGCCAATATCTTACCGGTCGCCGTTCTTCTCTCCCCTTTTGTTCGAAAAACTCACACAGACGAGGACCGTCTCACCGACGACGGACGGTTTTAGGTGTGGTTTATAGACCGCGTCGAATCGCTTTAGCCGCCGCGGGACGGACGCGAAACAAACCGGCACGGCTGCCGGTACATTTCGTCAAGCGTGCGAAACCGAAACTCCCGCAACGGTTCGATTTCTGTCCGACACCGTCACGTCCGTGTCGTGCCAACTCGCGGCCTTCCGCGTCTTCCTTCCCACTTACCTATTCTCTTTTATTCAAGCCGCGAATTTTCACCACCACCCCGCGATCCATTGATCTCTGTCTGCGCGCTCGTAGCCCTTCTCCCCCTACTTCCAGTTCACTTGCTCATTAACGGAAGTGGCTTTCCATTTCATGAAAGTTTCAGTCGCGGCGAGTATCCCGCCGAATCCACTGATAAGCTCTATCGCTACACAGCTGCTGAATTTAATAGAATTTAAGTAATCGAATCTAGTCTCTAATCGGGGCAATATCAATTTTCCACGAGCATATCCATAAGCCGTGACTGAGTAATGCTTTGATCGGTGGATTCGACGGTGGCAATTACCTATCGGTCTGGATAATTGAGAAGGCGATTCCGTTTGTTTTGATTTGAAACATAGATGACGCAACGATACACGTGCTCGCGAGTAGAGCTATTGTTTTTGCCCGGGTATCCGGGTACCCGGGTACTCGAGTACCCGGTGAGACCCCGGGTAGAAAAAAATTACTCGGGTACCCGGGTACCCGTAGGATACCCGACTACCCGGGTACCCGTGCAATACCCGGATACCCGGGTAGACAAAAATTACCCGGCTACCCGGGTAGACAAAAATTACCCGTGTGTCCATGAGATACCCGAGTAACTGAAGTGTGATGAGATAGTTGAGAATTTCGATTTGACAGCCGATCGTTTTTCGACTTTCGATCATTTTCGGCTAACCTCAGTAATGAACGGAATATGCTGTCAAATCGAAATTCTCAACTATCTCATCACACTTCAGTTACTCGGGTATCTCATGGACACACGGGTAATTTTTGTCTACCCGGGTAGCCGGGTAATTTTTGTCTACCCGGGTACCCGGGTAGTCGGGTAACCCACGGGTACCCGGGTATCCGAGTAATTTTTTTCTACCCGGGGTCTCACCGGGTACTCGAGTACCCGGGCGGGCGGGTAGTATGAGCTCTACTCGCGAGTCGAGCAGTGAATCCCATCGAGTTCGGCGGAACCGCTTTAGAGTAAAGAAAGTATCGGGATTCTCGCGGGATGGGGGCGAGGAATGGTCCATGGAATGGAAAGAAGCTATCCGAGAATCGAGTTGGGGGCTGCATTGTTGAAGGGGAGGGAAGAATAAATCGGTCCCGACGCGGAAGAGTCAGGTTCCCGTGGAATTCGAGCTGCGAGGAGTGAGGAGTCGCGCGTCGATCCCTTTCACTCGATTAAGCCGCGCGTTGATCGTGATTGGATCCAGCGGCAGGCCCGGAAGAATCAATTATCCTTACGAGATCCGGAGGCCTGCCCGGCGGCGTATTCGAAGATTTCCCCCGAGCCAAATCGAAATCGGGCAACTTCCACGACGAGCACGGCCAGCCCCAGACGATTAAGATCTCGAAGAGTCGTTGTTCGCGTCGGGTGTATTGTCTTCACCCGACGCGGCCCGACAGCCTTCGCTCATTCCAGGGACGACTACCCCTCTTTCTTCCTCTTCATTCACCGGCCCGGAGTGTTTTTTACGCTGCGGGATTTACGCCTGCAGCTTTATTTATTCACGCTTTAATTACCGTTCCGAGGCTCCCGTAGCAGGGGTGTCCGGGCACGTGGATACACTCCGAAACGAGAAACTTCAGGGTGGCACCGAGATTAATGGGCTTGGTTAACGTACCCCTCCGCGATGCGGCGCGGCGCGCGAGAAATTCGCGTCGTGTACACGCGCGTACACATATTTGAAAAGGAAAAATGCAGATAGGGATAAGGGGGTGGCTGGGGGGGCGGCGGCAGAGCAACGATGAAAGTAACAAGGACGAGTAATGTCGTTATTCATCGGGAGCCTGGTGTTCCCTACGTTGTCTCGAAATGACGTCGGCCAGGGCTTTTCAGGCTCTTCTTTGTTCCAGAAACAAACGGTCGACCCGTGAAATACTTGACTCCATTTCATCCCTCTTTACGACCCCGATTTCCAGCCTCCGTATAAGTCGGGTTTGAGAAATTCCCTCCAAAATTTTATTGTCCAACGGAATTGCTTTCTTCGACCCGATCCCGTGGCGCGTTTGCCCCGCGTGCTACCCTTAGCGTTAGATTCCACACCCTTCCCTGCTCTTCGCTACCACTGCCTCATTCTCGTTCGATGAAAGGTTTCGAATCGTTCCCTTCACGGCTGCCAGCGCTAGCCCGGGTGAAAGCAGTTCGTTCTTCAAAGACAGAGGCTCGGGAAGGCCTAGGTCCCGCGTTCGTTGCCGAGGTTCCGCAGCGGTGCAAGTAGCCCTCGAAGATACGATCGGGCCGAGTCGAGGCGAGTCGAGTCGACGGGGAGGGCCGATCGGAGAGGGCGAGGGGCGGCCGGCATTCATCCGCGTAGATAACATCGCTTGTTAAATCCACCCTCGCCACCATCGTGTACTCACCACACTTACCTGCAGGCCGGCTCTGTTGCTGCCAACATCCTACTGACACGAGATAGCAAGCCCAGTCACTAGCCCGTCCAGCTCCCTTCTGCCCCCCGATTGTCTACAGTTGCTTCTCCGACAATGCCACATCATCCGCACACGACCACTGCCACCGCCCAGCTGGCCACTGTTACCAATCACACCGATCCCACCATCTGCCGGCGAATGCTGCCGCTCATCCGATTAGATAATCACCGGTCAGATCCAACGTTCCTCCAATGCACGCGCGACCCTTTGCAACTTCTCGCGTGGCTCTACTTGTCGGGGCCATTCGATAACCGATTTAAACGGCACAGAGGCCACTTCTCCGGGACACCCGGCCAGAGGAATTATAGAACTGGAATCGCGTATCGCTAAACACTGCCGCAACAGAAGAAACGGACGTGGCACGTTCTCGCCTAAATACCAATATCCTTTTCCTATCGGTGAAAAGGGTGTCCGATAACAAGCTGTCTGTCGATACGCGTCCGCGTATCCCACGTCGGCCGTTATTAGTTCGAAGCATCGACAAATTGCTCAGCTGTCCGTCCGGCCGTCTGGCTGGCGGTTTCACGAGGAGATCGCGGTTCCCCATCGCGTTTTTAATCCGCCCGGTGATTCCGTTCTTTTCGTCACGGGAGGCAAACCATCGATGCCAAAACGGGCCGTGGATGGGTTCGAGTAGGTTTGATGCTTGATACGCGGGTATCGATCGTTGTCAGTTTCAGGCGGCAGCCTGAAAGCCCGGCCAATCGGGTCAGCTGTTACGCGTAACGCGGTTAACTGTCGCGTCTCGACGTTCATATCGATTCACTCTTCTCCTCTTTTTTTTTCCTTGCTGCAGCGAAGGCTATCGATATCAGCTCGTCACCGTTCAACCGGGCGTCGAGTGTCGGACCTTGTCATTCCCCGAGCAACCCTCTGCTCGCGTTACGGCTGGACGCCGCGCCGCTCCGGATGGCTATCGTTTCGTCGATCATCGACCGCGACCCACGGCTTTCGGACGCGGCATTTACGCGCGCGGGTCGTCAGCTTCTCTTCCGTACGGGGGGGCCTCTCGGGGAGCGCGATGAACGTTTACGGGCACTCGCCGGACCTAACGACGCTGCTCGCGGTAGAAGATAAGTGCGACGAAAATAATGCCGGTAATGGGGATCACCTTTATCGTGGCTTTATACGGGGCGTAAAAGGATGCTCGCGGTAATGGCGGGCAGAAAACGTACCGAGGAGCCTGCCTCTCGATCGACTTGTTTGCCAATTAAGCCTCTTTGCGAATGCGGGGAACGCAATGTGTACGGAATTCAGGGTAAATAATACAGTGTGGCGAGCTTTTTGCCCCACCGAGCTGGGACTAGGTAGAGTTAAAGAGAAAGGAAGGCGAGGGTGACGTCGGCTGGACCGTGAGGAGGATAACTGCAGGGGGCGAGACGGCTTGGGAAACAATCGTGTCGCCCTAACAGCGTCGATTTGTCGAACGACGAAAACGGTTCACCCCAATTTCAGATCCGGTCCCTCTGTAGAACCGTTCACTTTTCGAACTCTGTAGGCGGGAGGGGGGGGAGGGGCGGGGATAAAATGTTGGCAAAATAAATAGAGCGTGGCGCTAGTCTATCCGGGTAACCCTTGAAAGATCCCCGTGAAAGCGGAAACTTACTCGACGAGGGCCGAGGGTCCGTGGCAGAAATGTCAGTGAAATTAAGCGAGAGGGAAAATTCGTGAAAAAGCCCCTTTTCCGAGTGTCCCCGACCCCAGCTACATCGGGATCCTCGAAAATCCCCGTGGGCAATAATCCACGAATCCACTGGTCCGTTCGGGCACCGTTCAAATCTACTGCTGTCTAAACAGCGACCGGAAGGAAAAGCGGTCCGCTGCGATTTCACTGCTCGCTAGATTAACGCGCTCAATTGTAAAGTGCATTCAAATCAGCTAGTCAAGGGACCACGGTGAAAATGGAGGGAGGATAATTTATTTATTTATTTATTTATTTCACTTGTACGGGTAAAACCCATTTTGTAACGAAAAAGAATACAAAGAACCTCATAGAGACACATCCCAAATAGCACAAAGACATCTTATGTACGTCCGAAGAACGTCCGTTCCGGACGTACTGTACGTTCGGAGAATGTCCCGAGAAGGTCCATATATCCTCTGTACGTCCTCGTTAAGTTCTTTAAATGTCGTAGGAAGGTCCTATTTACAAAGTGGAACGTCCTGAGGACGTGCTGTGTCAACATTCTCAGAACGTTTTCCAAATGTCCGAAAGTAAAGTTAAATACGTCCAAAAGGCGTCTTAAAGACGTTTTGCAGATGGTTTAAAAGCGCCTTAAAGACGTCTCCATCAAGTCTGGGTTAGGACATTAAGAAAAAAAGTTTGGCGGTGCCGGGAATCGAACCCAGGACTCCCAGATTACGAAGCAACTGCTTTTCGCAACTACTCAAGACACTTCCTTGCAAATAATTTCAATATCCAGGTATATAAATATTATTAATAGTTTACAAAAATTGTGCATTGACGCGAAATATTCTACAGAACATCATCATTCGACCTCTAGACTCATTGCTTAAAATTTCACATTCGTCTCAAGACAGATGTTTCAACGACGACTTAAGACAGAAGTCTTGAAGGCGTCGTATGCTATCTGGGAACATTTCTGCGTCTTCATTGCACAAAAAAATAGCGCAAAGGCGAGGTTCAGTCGTAACACTGTTTTGCAACCGAACCTGAATCATCTGCAAAACCTACAAGACGGTTGTTCTTCGAACATCTGAAATTTAGGTTTCCAAAGATTCACAAGACTTACGAGACGAATGTTCTCGGAACATTCGAAATGTAGTCGTGCAAAACAATCACGTGACTTACACGATTGTTTGATGTTTCTAGAACAACCGAAATTTAAGTCCTAAGAACGTGCGTAGGACTTAAGAAACGGACGTTCCTAGAACATCCGAAATTTAAGTCCTAAGAACGTGCGTAGGACTTAAGAAACGGACGTTCCTAGAACATCCGAAATTTAAGTCCTAAGAACGTCCGTAGGACTTAAGAAACGGACGTTCCTGGAACATCCGAAATTTAAATCCTAAGAACGTCCATAGGACTTAAGAAACGGACATTCCTAGGACCTCCGAAATTTAAGTCCTAAGAACGTCCGTAGGACTTAAGAAACGGACGTTCCTAGAATATCCGAAATTAAAATCCTAAGAACATCCTATGTATGTTCAAAATGGACGTAGGACGTTCGGATATAAACTGGACATGAAAAGGTCGTCCTTGGGATGTGCGGTGCTATCTGGGATTATTGGTAAAACATAACAGAGTAAACAGACATGGCGATTAAACTATAAGCTATAAAACTATTGCTCTATACACGCTTTTCTTAAAAGTAGGAGAACCGTTGAAAAAATCAACATCACTGCAATACAAATTAGCCAAGTTACATATCCTGTTCATGGGGTCAGTGTTGCTAAATCTGGGGGTATAGTCTAAAGGTCTAAATAGCAAAGTTTGCCTGATGGCCCGTTCCGGAGCATTAAAATCGATTTGACTAATAAGAGAGGGACTGCATACGAATCCATTAATGATCCTAAACAAGAAGGTTAAATCACTAGCAGTCCTCCTGCACTCCAGCGTTTGGATACCCAGCTTTCGCATAATGGGACCATAGTCGTGTTCAAAACGGTTTGTAAAAAGGTTCACGTGAAATGAAGCACGGAGGTCCGGCGGCACTTCTCGGAAATCCTCTTTGTTAAAATCCCCCTTGCGGATCTGATCATTGAATTTTCAAAAAGGTCCCTCCAGGTATTCATAATCTATGTCCCTTCCGCGAGGACACCACCATTCGCCAATGGACTTCGCTTGCCTCGGAAACGTTCTGTCCACCTAAACGATCCGCTGTTGCATTTTTCAAGGGCCGTTCAGGATTCCAAATACTTTTCGATGGATTTTCCTCGAGCGCGTCCTGTTCGCTGCGAATGGGAAAGGGGAGGCGAGGACACAACACAGAGATGAGAGCAGATGAGAGAGGAAAAAATGAGGTACGCGTCGGAGAGAATGATATCGAGCGTGCCGCGACAACGTTTCAACGCGGAATTAATAGACACCGGGCAGCAGCGCGCACACGCTGTGTATCCCACGTATTTGCTCAAGCATGATCGCGCGTTTTTTCGCAGGACAAAATTGCAGCTTAATGCCAGATCGTTCGCGAAGGCGCGAACCAGCGAATTGGTAGCTCCCTGTCTCTCCTGGGCGTGTCCAGCTAAGCAAGCGAAAAACGAACAGGTCAGGCACATGTGCATCTACGCGAAACCGGAAGCGGATACGGCGGAAACGGGATGGAAAAGGGTTGGGTAACGGGGTGCATGGGTGCATGGGCGAAAGGGTGAAGGGGGTGGAGGACGGCCGGTTGGTCGCTGCGACGGAACCACCCTGCATAAATCCCTCGCTTGACGAGCGCCGTTGTTTTTGCGATTTACGAAGCGCGACAATATTTGCACATTCGTCCTGCGCGATCGGTGTCACCGACCCGCGTTCCCTCGCAAAACGCCACGTACAAATCCAAGCTTCGCGATAATCGTTCAAGAACCCTGCGCTGTTCATGCCCCCTCTAAGCTATGTCGCGTCTTCGCGGGAAAAAGTGGACACAGCCGTCGTCGTTACTCTGCACCATTTCCCTATTTGGAAGCCCTCGGAGTTATTATTATTATTATTATTATTAACGTCTTTTATTGCAAAGAATATAACAGAGGACAATAAACGGAGGGTAAACAACGACAAAAGCACAGGCGGAGTTCAGTCCGAGACTGTTTTACAACTTAACCTAAGACGGTAACTTAACCTATTTATAAATAATACAGAAGAAAAGAAAAGAAAAAGGAAGACGGAACATACTAGCCTAGGCTTAATATAAAATAATAAAACATAACCTAACCACGGCTTGAAAGAAGTCAGGACAGTGTGTTATAGAAAAACACAGAAACAGAACAAACTAACCAATCGCAAAGAAGGCAACGAGACATTAGAACGGATGAAGCAACAGAAAAGACTTACACGAGCATCTGAAAGAGGAGAGAGTCGGAAGTGCGCGGATTTCAGAAGGGAGTGAATTATAATAATAGGGACCGACATAGGAGAAGGAAGCGCGAAGGGAGTTCGTACGATGATAGGGGATGGAGAGCAGGTCTTGAGATCGAGTAGAGTGAGCAGTATGAAAGGATGCATTGGTAGGGAGAAGGTTAAACAAGTAATGAGGGGAGCAGTCGCGAAGGATTTTATAAATAATGCAACAGAGATGGAGAATCCATCTCTACCGATGGATTCTCCATCTCTGTCTCATTGGGAGCCATCCGGATTTTTTCAGGAGGGGCGAGATGTGGTCAAATTTACGAGCACAATAGGAAAAGCGGAGACAGGAGTTCTGCACGAGTTGGACACGGGTGGCAAGACTGACAGAAAGACGAGGGCCATACACAACATCACATTAATCGAAGAGAGAGATGATAAGTGATTGACAAAGGAGAAGCTTCTGATGAGTAGTAAGGAGATATCGTGAAGGGTAAAGGATACGAAGACGAGTATACGCAGCACAACAAAGGTCAGAAATATGATTTTCGAAATGTAACAGAGGATCAAAGCGAAGCCCAAGACTTTTAAGAGAGCTGCTTGGGACGATGGTAGCTGAGTTGAAGGAGAGAGAGAAAGGCGGGAGCTTGGCTAGCCGCGTAGGGGTACCGACTATAATCAGGGAGGTCTTAGATGGGTTAAGGGAAAGTCCGTGCGATTTGGCCCAAATCAAAATATCCCCTAACTCCTGTTCAAGCTCAGCGGTAGATGTGTCGACATTAGAGCTATTCTTTTGGCCCGGGTATAGTGCCTATACGAGCTATAGTGACTTAGGTGTGAAGTCACTCAGCGAGGTCTTACCCGACACTCTGCTGGGCACTGGCCGCTAAACGTGCCCCTCTACTGCCTCTTGCAGGACTGTATTTAGAAGACCAGGACAAACCCGGGGCCCTAAGACCCTAAGTCCAGGACAAAATCGGGGCCCTAAGGCCCTGAGGCCCCGGTTTTGTCCTGGTCTTCTCTCAATACAGTCCTGTAAGAGGTAGTAGGTGGCACGTTTAGCGACCAGTACCCAGCAGGGTGTCGGGTAAGACCCCGCTGAGTGACTTCACACCTAAGTCACTATAGCTCGTATAGGCACTATACTCGGGTACCCGGTGAGACCCCGGGTACACAAAAATTACCCGGCTACCCGGGTGCCCGTAGAATACCCGACTACCCGGGTACCCGTGTGATACCCGGGTAAATGATCATCGATTTGACAGCCGATCGTCTTTCGACTTCCGATCATTTTCGGCTAACCTCAGTAATGAACGGAATAAACGTCAAGCAATTGAATGTGTGTGTGCACGTTAAGATTATGAATATTATGATAAAATGTTTAATTGCTTGAAGTTTATTCCGTTCATTACTGATGTTAGCCGAAAATGATCGAAAGTCGAAAGACGATCGGCTATCAAATCGAAATTCTCAACTATCTCATCACATCTAATTTACTCGGGTATCTCATGGATACCCGGGTAATTTTTGTCTACCCGGGTAGCCGGGTAATTTTTGTTTACCCGGGTAGTCGGGTATCTCACGGGTACCCGGCGGGTACTCGAGTACCCGGCGGGTCGGGTAGTAAGAGCTCTAGTCGACATAAGTAGCGCTAACAGAAGTAATAAGCTGCAAGTCGTCGGCATACATGTGTGCGACCGAGAACTTAGGAACATGTAGAAGGTCCGCAACATAGATCAGGAATAGGAGCGGACCAAAAACGATATCCCCTCGATATCTCCGCGTTAATTCTTGAGCATTCCTAGTTCCGATACCGCGTGCTCGCAACAGAGCATCCGGAAAGCCCGGTAACCGCGAAAAATATCCGATAACTGATGTCGGATGCACGGTCGCTAATTGCTAACCGTAAGCTCGCAGCAAGGAACAAGGCCGATAACTGGCGCCGCAGGTTTATGTAATGAGAGCGTGCATTCGTTCCCCATTGTTTCGCGTTCATCGTTATTTTTCCAGGCAACTTTCGTAATAACGATCACGGCCGCGAGCCAGTCGCAGCCTGGCCTAGCGTTAATCAATTGGCCAGAAGCAGCGAGACTATCGGCATTTCACGTACGGCAAGCTTGTACGCCCCGGTTCCGCCTATCGATCCGCGAAGCTGTTTATCGTTCAACATAATTGGACTAACGAAACGGCGGTCAGAAGAGGGATCGGCGAAAAAAAAAAGAAGCGGGCATCGTTTCCAAGCCACTAACTTCGAACGATAAGCGGCCGCTGCAAACGACCCACTTTTCCCGCCGTTCCATATATAACGAAAGCCGTACGCCCCTCGGTAACTTTACTTTCCTTCCGCTCGGCGTAACCTCCCTCCCCCAGCCCCCTTTCTCGCCCCCAAACGAGCCATTCTCTTCGTCATTAACGTGCCAATTTCTTTCTTTTTTTTTTTTCACCTACTGCTTCCTTCGTTCGCGCCCCCGATGGCTGCGCTTCCGTTGTACCGCCAACCGAGCCGGATTATGCATGCGGCTAATAATACGCTCCTCTCGCCTGTAAACGTTCGCGAGGGTCCGGTCGTCCGATTTACGCCGCGAATTTCACTAACGAAAAGTCCCCATTCAGCGGCGGCTACTCGATGCTTAAGGGACGCGGCTGGGAAAGCTTCGGAACCGCATCTGCGACTGATTCAAAGCCAGAGGAGGCTCTGGCTTTGAGCGGGCGCGAGGCTTCCCAAGCCATTATCATTGTTAGTATCAATTCGATCTAGATGTGGGTTCTGAGATCGGTATCGACATAATCACGCCGGTAATGACCTACGAGTTAATTGGCAGCCGTGCAAATCGATTTTCGATAATCCGTCAAAGAGGTCCGACCGATCGGCTTTAGCGTCGGTGCTCTAGCTGCTCGGGAGCGCGCAATTTCAACGTCGCCCGTTCGATCTTCCGCCGAAATATCGGCGATCCATGCTTCAAAGGGTATCGCCGAAGCCTCCGTAGCAACGCTCCGACCGTGGAGCAGCGGGGACGTTGCTGGTTTTTAATTATTTTCCAGAGGGAGGCGATGGCTCGCCTGTCGGCCGCGGTGGCCGCGCATTCTCGCGGAAACTGGCGCCGATATTGCCGCGTGTCTTCCGACGATTCGCACGGTTATCAATTAATCAATTAGCGAAATCACCTAGTAGCGCAGTCGGCGAGCAATCGCAGGCCTCGTTCGAATGAAACGGCGCGAACGGAGGGTAGAGCCGGGGAGGAACGGCTCCCCTGTTTCACGCCGATCAAACTCCCCCTTCCGATTCGCAATGACCGTAATTCCCGCGTGGAAGACGTAATAACGTGTACGCAGTCGCTTCCTCTCGCTCTGCCCTCCTCCCGATCGTTGCAGTTCCTTTCTCCCGTTTTAATCCGCGGCCCGACCTAATTGGGAAGAATGCAATATCGTTCACTCAGCGAAGAGCAGCCCGTTTGTCGCGGCACGTAAAATCGTTGGCTGGCGCGCCACGCGAGACTGCGTCGCTTGAAAGCGATGATTCCGCGTGCATCGTTCATTTCCTAGCCGTTTCCGTTCTGCCGCTGGCTGCCGAGCATCGGATAGTACCTGGAGGAGACCCCACGTCTCGCCCCTCGCTTCAAATCAATCCATGCTACTTCTATCCAGCGATCCACAGCTACGTTAATTTTCAACCTGACGCTTGCCTCGCAATTAGCAACAGCCGATTTTTTATCGCCCGGGGCTGTTATACTCTGCTGGGATTTGTCGCGGCGGCCTCGAAGCGGAGGCAGAAGGGAAGCGTAATTTCGAGAGAATCGGGACTTCGTTGACGAGAAGCGAAATACTGGTGGAGCCAACTGGGGACAAGAGGGACGCGACGCAAGCGCAGGGATCGTGCGAGAAACGTGGTCACGCGATTGCGTTCACCCGGTCTTTTCCTCTCGGCCCAGTGTCGCTGGCCTACACCGCCAGCAATTTTCCTTGAAAACGTCGTGTTCCTGTCCGACTGCTCAAAGAAACGAGGGTTACGCTCGCGTGCTTCCCTTCGAAACGTCTTTGTTGAGAGAACCGGGAGCTAGTGGCCGCAGCAGGGCTAACGACGCGAGCAAATCCTTGCTTAGTACGTTCCTTCTTCGGGCATTACTATTGTTCGGAGGCTGCGCGCGCGAAGAACCACGAGGCCTTGCACCGAACGTCGTTGTACTGTTTAAAGAGCGCACCAAGCGCGTAATTGAGCTTAACTATCTTGAGACAAGCAATTAGTTTGGGCGCTGGCTCCGGGGCAGCAAAGATAGCAGGGAGAGGGGTTAATTATTTATTTATTTATGTTAACTTATACGGGTAAAACCCATTTCTTAACAAAAAAAAATTTGATAATACACAATACCTAGTAGAGACGGACATTACGCAGAAATGAAAAAGAAAAATAAACGAAATATACGGAGTACAATGATTGTGAAATCCACAGAGATGCGCCTATAACTAGAGCTATTCTTTTGGCCCGGGTATCCGGGTACCCGGGTACTCGGGTACCCGGTGAGACCCCGGGTAGACAAAAATTACCCGGCTACCCGGGTGCCCGTAGAATACCCGACTACCCGGGTACCCGTGCGATACCCGGGTAAATGATCATCGATTTGACAGCCGATCGTCTTTCGACTTCCGATCATTTTCGGCTAACCTCAGTAATGAACGGAATAAACGTCAAGCAATTGAATGTGTGTGTGCACGTTAAGATTATGAATATTATGATAAAATGTTTAATTGCTTGAAGTTTATTCCGTTCATTACTGATGTTAGCCGAAAATGATCGAAAGTCGAAAGACGATCGGCTATCAAATCGAAATTCTCAACTATCTCATCACATCTAATTTACTCGGGTATCTCATGGATACCCGGGTAGCCGGGTAATTTTTGTTTACCCGGATAGTCGGGTATCTCACGGGTACCCGGCAGGTACTCGAGTACCCGGCGGGTCGGGTAGTAAGAGCTCTACCTATAACTACCAAAACATAACCGTGCGCGCCACTGCTCTATAGACACTAGTCTTAAAAGTAGAAGGAGAACCATGAAAAAAATCAATCTCCGTATAATACGTGTTAGCCAGATTACAAATACGGCTTATGGGGTCAGTAAGACCAAATCTGGAGGTGTAGATGTGAGGTCTAAAGAGCAGAGTACGCCTGATAGCGCGTTCCGGAACATTAAAATTAACTAAACTAATGACACGCGGGCTGCACACCAAGCCATTAATAATTTTAAACAAAAAAGTCATGTTGTTAGCAGTCCGTCTACACTCCAGTGACTGAATGCCAAATTTGCGCATAATCGGTCCATAGTCGTGATCATAACGGGGAAAGGGTTGCCCCACTTTGTACGCCAAGAATCGCAAAAAGCTGCGCTGAACCCTCTCCAATTCCTTCTTGTACTTAATCATATAGGGAGACCAAATAACGGACCCATACTCAAGGTGGGGCAGAACTAGCATGTTATACAAATAAAGCAGGGTTTTAGGATTCTTGAACTTGGAGCATGATCTGCGAATGAAACCCAGCATTCTATTTGCCCTAGCCGAAACATGGTGAATGTGCTCTACAAAGGATAACGAGGAATCAATGACAACCCCTAAATCGCGGGTAGACTCAAGAATAGAAAGCTGAATACCAGAGAGCGCATAGGGATAGGCAGAGGGATTCCTACTACGTGTAAATCTCAAGACATAACACTTACTAACATTTAGCTCCATACAATTACTCGCACACCACTCATCCAACCTATCAAGATCAGCCTGGAGATCAAGAGCATCGGGAATACTGGCAATCGTTTTGAATATCTTGAGATCGTCAGCAAACAGGAGAAACTCACTGTACCAGAAGGAGTCCCTCACATCGTTTACAAAGAGCAAAAAAAGCAGTGGTCCAAGATGGGAGCCCTGCGGTACACCAGATGTGGCATAAACCCTTCTAGACACGCAGCCGCCTACCCTAACTGACTGGGTACGCCCGGTAACGTACGAATGCAACCAGCATAGTAGGGAACCGCCAAAACCTAAGTTAGCTAGTTTATCAATCAAGAGATGCAAGTTCACCCTGTCAAAAGCCTTCCTAAAATCCGTGTAGACGGTATCAACCTGCAGGCCATCATCCAAGGCCCGAGATACAAAGTTACAAAACACAGCCAGATTACTACTCGTGGAGCGACCAGAAGAAAAACCGTGCTGTTCCATAGTTATAATGCTGGATGACAGAGCATAAATCTTCTTGGTGATGATGCCCTCAAATATCTTGCTCACGACATTGAGCAAGGAAATCGGCCTATAATTGGCAACATCGGACCTCTCACCCGACTTAAGAACCGGAGAGATGATACCGTCTTTCCAAGCACACGGAAAACGCCCCACTGCTAGTGAATGATTGAATATTATCCACAATGGTCTGGACAAAATGAACTTGCATCTCTTAAAGTACAGAGGAGGGATACCCCCGGATCTACTCCCGGACTCTTATTAATATTTAAACCGTCAATTTCGGAGAGAATCTCCCCAATGTCAACAGTGAGCCCACGCAAGTCCAGCACATCCCGATCAGACGAATTAACGTTATAGTCAATGTCCGCCGCGGAATACACTGACTCGAAGAAGTCGGCAAATGCATTAGCAATTGCCGAATCCCCAGACAGTACATCTCCTCCGAAATGCATTGAATTGGGCAGACCACCCGCAGACCGGTTAGAGTTTACATATCCCCAGAACGCCTTGATATTTTGCGGAATGTTGGATTCTGCACGAGCGATGTATTCATCATACCACGCAGACGAGAGCGATTTACACGCAGATCTCAAATAGCTAAACGTCAAGTAGTCATGATGATTGTTGAACCTCTTGAAGTCACGGTGGGCAGCCTTCTTGGCTCCAATCAGGGAAATAAGCTCCCTAGAAAACCAGCAAGGATATTTTGAAGATCGCTCCCTGAGTAGAGGTACAAACGCATTCACTGTATAAAAGATGTGATCGTACAGAGCAGAAACAGCATCATCAAGCGAGAGGTTCTTAAGGGATACATCCCAATCAACAGAATTCAGATGCTGAAGGACAAGTTCAAAGTTACCACGTCCGAAATCGGACCTCGGTAAACCCCGACCTCCTGAAGACCGAATATGCTGAAGATTGAGATGAACAAGAAGGCAGGGATGGAAGTGATCAGCAGTTACCAGGGCATCAGGGGATAGTTCAACAAGGATGTCGTGTAAGTTCGATAGGGCGAGGTCAAGGATAGACCCATGTGAATTTAGAAAAAAATTATGCTGCCGTAAGTCGTGCAGATGACATATCCCCTGTATACAATCGAATATTGATCTATCATCGCTAGATGCCGAGCATAACAAGGAGGAATTAGTCGCGTAATGTAAATTTCTCGTTGAAACGGTTCTATCTAAGTAGCCTGCAGAGCTGCTTTTCGAACTCTCAGCCTTTTGCCGGTTTTGCGTCTCGGTGAAATTCGATTTTGTCGGTGCAGCTGGGCAAGGTCGTTAAGGAAGCCTCTTGGACTCAGCTGGCACCGTCGAAGAATCGGATCGAGACGTTGGCGGTCGACCGGACGATAGGGATCGCGATGTAAATGATGGGTAGACAAAGGATTCGTGTAAGTACTTTGTAAGAAGGTTTAATGTATATATGGACGGGCACAAAGGAGACAGGCGGGAGGGAAAGGAGGTTTATGAATCGATCATGAGTCCGGCTCGCCTTTTGTCGGTAGTGTTCCATTATGGCTCCATTGTGAGCCGCCTTCTTCGAGCGTGGCTCGCGGGTATCAAGCTGAGACGCGTTATTGCTAGATGCAACCTCGACATCATTAATTAACTTTAAACGATTCCATCGGCCTGGCCCATTCTCCCTGCCGCCCCGATCGTTATTCAACGCGGGCCGAGGGCTCCGACTTGTCAAGCCGCCTCGACCGCTGCCAGTCCTCCCTGGCAAACGGAAATGATTGATTCGCCCGAGAAATTATATAGAAAACACGGTCGGTCCGATTGAAATTTACCGATGGAAAATCCGTCTTCGGTCGCACGTGTCCCGAAAGCAGAGCGGCCGGTGAAAATTTCATGGGACTTCGGCGCGGCTTTGAATTCCGCCAGAAATCGATCCGGCCAGGGCTCGGGCACGATCGCGATACGGCCGCGGCGGTGGAAAATAACGTAGCCTTAAAACGAAAGCCGGCGGTGCGCGGGGCGGTGGGGAAGGAAATCGCCGAGGAAAGCCACGATGCCCGATAATAATGCACTCTCGGCGAAGCCGGCGAGGGCTGCCGGAAAGGAGAACAGAGCAAAGGGATCGGTGCAGGATGGTCTGGTCCTCACGGACTGCCCTATCAGACTCGGGTAATGAAGGCTGGGACTAATTATACGCGGCGTATTAATCAGCTATCGCGTTACTTTGAATTGGAACTAACGCGGAACATCCCTTTGCAGGAAGGATGGAGACTAATTATGATGGAGTGACTCGCAACTCCCCGCGACGTGTCTGCGTCTGGCATCTTCCCGGTAAACCGGGACTAGGGTTGGCTCGCTCGATTCTACCCTGCTGACCCCCTGCCGTGAAATTACGCGGCATACTCATCCGAACTCGTCTCGTCTGCCCGTGAATTGCCACGAATTTCCATACGTTCGAAGTCCCCGGTCGAAGCAGGATTATCTTATCGCCCTCTCGTCAAGCCGAATGTAGGTTTGGATATATCCGCGGAAAATGGGACGGTGGCTCGACCAGCGCGGAGAAAATACTTTGGACCTTTGTAGTCGACGGTATCTCGGTGGCATGTTGATCGGTTCTGTTCGTGTCACGTGTTCCCGCTTTCCCGATATTTTCTCTACCGTTATAAGGCATTCGCGTGTACGAAACCGCAAATAAGAAGAGGGCGAACGCACGGAACACCGAGGCCACAGTCAATTACCCCCGGCCGGCCACTCTCCTGCTTTTTGTATAAACTCTCGCTAAACAAACTTTCCCACTTAACGCCGTCACGTGAATCGAACGGATAACCAAACTAGCGCATGTTTCGTGAAAAATATCGGGCGGCCGAGCGCGTCCAGACTCTACTATACATCCGCGAATCGAAATTGGACGCGATACATTATACTTTCCCGTCCGCGTCGTTATTACGAAACTCCCGCTCCCGGGTAAGTCCTTTTAGAGCGAGCCGCCCCGGGAGGCGAGACCTCGAGGCAGAAATTCCCCGGGAATAAACTTCCCTCGGAGCTTTGCAAAAACCGCCCTACACCCCCCGAAGACGAGCGTCGTATCGAATATTCGTGCGAGCGATACGCGTGTCGATTAATAACGGCACCGCCCGTGGCAAAAGGGAAAAGGGACAAGGGAGATAAGCAGACGTACGAGTGAACACGAATCGTAGTACATCAACTAGAGCTATTGCTTTTGCCCGGGTATCCGGGTACCCGGGTACTCGAGTACCCGGTGAGACCCCGGGTAGAAAAAAATTACTCGGGTACCCGGGTACCCGTGCAATACCCGGCTACCCGGGTAGACGAAAATTACCCGTGTGTCCATGAGATACCCGAGTAACTGAAGTGTGATGAGATAGTTGAGAATTTCGATTTGACAGCATATTCCGTTCATTACTGAGGTTAGCCGAAAATGATCGAAAGTCGAAAAACGATCGGCTGTCAAATCGAAATTCTCAACTATCTCATCACACTTCAGTTACTCCCCTAGTAGCATTTATTTGTTGGGAGTTTGTTGGGCCAATGACGTGTCATCCGTTGGCCAACTGTTGAAGTGTCGCGCTATTTTTAAATGGGCCAACGATTGTAACCAACGTAGGCCCAACGTCACTTAACACGAAGGCCCAACCGAAGGTTTCTTTCCATAGGCCCAACTGGGCCCAACTGAAGGCTTCTTTCCAAAAGACGTCTTAAAAACGTCCAGAAGGCGTCTTAAAGAACTTCAAAAGACGTCGTAAATACGTCTTCTTCAGGTCTGGTTTAGGAAAAAAAAAAAAATCCGCGGTGAGGAGAATCGAACCCAAACTTTCCGCTTACAAAGCAACCTTTTTTTTTTTTTTTTTATAAATAAACTTTATTAAGAAAATAACAGTATGTACATAATATATATAAGTAGTCTTAATATATCAATGTACTTAGACAAAATATACTCTCTTAAGCCTAGTCCCTGATTAACCTAATAATCTTTACCTAGCGTATTGAATCAGTCTCGTGCACTTGCAGTGTTTACGCTTGTTCGATGGGGTTGGCTACTATTTGTGTCTATATCTATTGTTGATAGTGATTCTAGAATAGGAAAACTATGTAATGTAAAAAACCTATTACAAAGCAACCGCTGTTCGCAGCTGACCAACACACTTCCTTGTGAACACTTATAATTTCTAGTTACATAACTAGTATTAATTGTTTATGAAAACTGTGCAGTGACGCGAAATATTCTACAAAATATCATCATCCAACCTTTAGACTCATTCCTTAAAATTTCACATTTGTCTTAAGACAGACGTACTCATTACGTATTTATAAATAAGAAAAGAAAAATCACAACAGGTTTTTTGATGTAGCCAATTTTCTGACGTTTGTAAGACGACATTTAATCATCGTTGTAAATTTTTTGTTAATTAACCAACCATAGTAATTGTAGGCCCAACATTGGATATTCGTAGGCAAACTGTCGTAACTTTTTGTTAATTAACCAACCATAATAATTGTAGGCCCAACATTAAATATTCGTTGGCAAACTGTCGTAACTTTTTGTTAATTAACCAACCATAACAATTGTAGGCCCAACATTGAATATTCGTTGGCAAACTGTCGTAACTTTTTGTTAATTAACCAACCATAACAATTGTAGGCCCAACATTGAATAGTCGTTGGCAAACTGTCGTAACTTTTTTGCCGTAGGCCCTGTGTTGGGAATTTGTAGGCACAAACACTAACTATATCCCAACTAATTCCCAACTGTTGGCAACCGTTGGCCAACCAAAAATGCTACTAGGGTCGGGTATCTCATGGATACACGGGTAATTTTTGTCTACCCGGGTACCCGGGTATCGTACGAGTACCCGGGTAGTCGGGTATCCTACGGGTACCCGGGTACCCGAGTAATTTTTTTCTACCCGGGGTCTCACCGGGTACTCGAGTACCCGGGCGGGCGGGTAGTAAGAGCTCTAACATCAACGTCGAGCCTGATATATTCGCGTCTCCAGCGATCGCGGCTCGGTAACGGATTAATATAACACGCCTACGAATCAATTAGCCCTTTGTTTACAACTTCCTCCTCCGCCTCCGAATGTGTTTAACGCGATTTCGATCGCAGTCGCCGGGCACACGGAAGAAATTGATCGCATTCCCGCGCGTTTTCTGCGAATTCGCGCGCGCGCGCGCGGATAATCGCGGACGCCCGTGTCCGAATGCAAAAGCGCGGCAGCGCATAATACGCACGAAACGAGCGGGCACGCACAAAACGGAGATTAATATCGCCGTAATTCGTTGGCCAAATATTTATTTCGTGTTTAATTAATCGTTAGCTTTTAATGGCCCCGCCATATTTCCTGGCTTGTTTGGCCGTCTGGCCGTCTGGCCGTGGGCCCCGGCTATTCTATTATAAATTATAGCGGAATACTATTAGGCGCCTCTGGCGTTCGCCGGTTTTATCGGTGACCAGCCGTGAATTATCGACGCTATCTTTGCGCGTCTCGCGAGTCGTCCTTCCGATAAAAAAAAGCCACCACGATTTATACGCCAGAGTCAGGAGGATCGCGAATGAATGAACGAACAGCTTTTGGGGGGGCCTCGTGATTAAAATTCGGTTGCCGAGCTGGCTTCGCCGTGATTGTTTTCAGGTCCATGCATACTCATTCCGCGGAACATTCGACGTGAATACGAGGACGGGATCGCCCGAGGATTGTCCCAGTGATTCTCGGCGGGTTAATCGCGGCCGGACAGGACAAGCGGAGGTAAACACGCGAGAGAGGAAGCTATCGACGAGGCGGGCGAAGACGAATCGCGCGATTCGAAGAAATCTCGAGGTCTCGTTGGGGCGCGAAAGCAGGTCGAGACAGTATCGTGGCCGTGGTGTACGGCGATTCCTCCCTCGCGCCATTCCCCTGTGGAGTACGCCGACGGCTGCCGGCCCGTAGTCACGCTAGCACTACTAATTGCATGTCCGACCAAAGTATATCACTACTACTGCCACCCCTTATTCCCAGCCAGCGCACCGAATCCGCTCGTTTCGCCTCGCCTACACTTTCCTATTCTCCTCTCCCACCTCTTTTCTAGCCTTTTCTCTCTCTCCGTCCTCTTCCCTCAGCCTCGCCTGACCCTCGCTTACCCAGCCGATTCACGTCTTCCGTCGTTCTCGACACTCTCGAATTCCCAACTGCGCCGTGCGTTCCGTAGCGCGTGCAAGTTGAGCGAGCCCCATTCGAGCGGATCGCGACTCCTCCGATTAGATTCGTCGCCGCTCTCCGCGACATTCGCTCCTCACCCTAGTCCAACTTCCGGTTTCACCTTTAATCCTGACCGTTGGTGATTCCCGGTCACCAAAGCTACCCTATGTTCTCCGTTTCCTTCCTTCCTTCCTTCCTCCCTTCCTTCCTTCCCCCGTTCATCTAACGAGCTAATAATCTGTTTCGCCGTGTCATCCGTCTCTGGTCGATATCTCGTTCCCCGAGCTTTGTCCTCGATTATCGCCGGCCGTGCCCCCGCCAGGCGTCGTTTCTTCGCCACTGTCCAAACGGACTTTCGTGTTCTCGCTCTCGCGTTTCGCAAGCAGGATAGGCTCGCGTCGAATTTCACGGAAGTCACGATTTACCTCCGGATGCCTGACACGCGTTATCTTCCTCGTTCCCTCTGCCGCCCCCTCCGCCCCCCGCGGCAGCTCTCCTCGCGATTAATCTGACGAGCTTGCCCTATATTCTCCCAGCTCTGTCTCTTCGTTATCCCGAATTTATGATATCGTTTGCACAACTAATTCGTTCGGGGCGGTCTCGTCCTCGTATTTCCCTCCGACTGTCTTCCACTTCCATCGAGACGTCCAACTCTATTCCCTTCGTTTCCTCGGCGGCTCCATCTCGCACGCCCGACAAGTCTTAAACGTAGCTGCTGAGACCTTCGATAGGGTAAATCAGGGAGACGCGGTCGACCTAATATAAAATGGCTATTAAAACTAATATAGATATTTTATTATTATTTTATCAGAACAAACCTAATATGTTCAGAACTTTATGCCGAGTCAGAAAAACTGGTCGATATTTGCTTTAAAACAATATTGACTGTAAATCGGGTTGAAAACTAAAGTCATGACATCTGACCACCTCTCCCGAGGTGCCGGGAGAAATGGTTTTCGTCGTTGGCAGAGGCCACTCACATAATTATTCATGGAAAATTAACAAAGGATAAAGCAAAATTATTTATGCGTGAATACAACTACGGATTCATTGATATTTAATTTGTTTACGCTAAACAAGTAAAGAACACATCAAAGAAAACGTGAATTACCTACTGGCGATTAGCAAGGCAAATGAATACAAAAGTGAATAAATAAACTGAATAAATAAAAATAATAATAAAATAATAATAAATAATAAAAAAATAAACGTAAATAATAAAATAATCATAACTCGACCATCTCACCTTTCTGCAAGCGAGACATGGTCTTCTCCTTAGCTTTGAGAGTGTTTCTCGCGCGATTTCAATGAGACCCGACTGAGCTGAAGACGGGTCAACGGGAGTTGTAAGTTCCCGCTACGGTTCTTCCGACATTAAAAACTACGCGGACCCTATGACGCTTTACCGTGATAAGGTGAATAATTGACACTGCATATAAATGTGACAGGGAATTTAATAGCCAGTAACGTTGAACAGAAACAGTATAAGTGAGTAATTATGAGAAAATGAGTCGACCCAGTTATTCAATGTACCGTCCTCACTCCGGAGGAGACCTTGGGTTTTATTGAATTGCGACGTTAACGAATCTCCGTCATTAACGTAACTGAACTGACTGGCCGCCGGACCTCTCTTCTGCACGAGCCAGAAGTCCTCCCTCTCAGGCAGATTCCGTGGTGGGCCATGCGGATATCGAATCCTCATTGGTTGTTGCAATGTCAGAAGAACGGCCCACCTAGCCCCATAGAGAGGGAAAACTCCGGGAAATCAAGAGCTCGCCGATAATGTACGAGCAAAACAAACCGTCTCCAAATGTCAACCCATGCGTCCAAACGGCGACCAACATCAACGAACTCCGGGACCGCTGGAATCGACCGTATAGTGCCTATACGAGATATAGTGACTTAGGTGTGAAGTCACTCGGCGGGGTTTTACCCGACACCCTGCTGGGTACTGACCGCTAAACGTGCCCCCTACTGCCTCTTGCAGGACTGTATTTAGAGAAGACCATTAGGGCCCCGGTTTTGCCCTTGCCTTAGGGCCTTAGGGCCTTGGGGCCCCGGTTTTGCCCTGGTTTTAGGGCCTTAGGACCTTAGGGCCCCGGTTTTGCCCTGGTCTTAGGGCCTTAGGGCCCCGATTTTGGCCTAGTCGTCTCTATATACAATCCTGCCAGAGGTAGTAGCGGGGCACGTTTAGCGGCCAGTACCCAGCAGGGTGTCGGGTAAGACCCCGCTGAGTGACTTCACACCTAAGTCACTATAGCTCGTATAGGCACTATACAGAGGGTCATTGTAGTCCCATACCACTCGACACCCTGCACGGTCCCAAATCTAAACGGGGTACAACCCAATGTCCGCCAGGCAACCTCAAAAATCACAAGATTGCCTTCCTTCGGAACTGTTGCCTGCGTTTTACAATCTACCCGGAGTTCGTGATTATAACCTTCAGAAATTATTGTATTAAAAGACCGAATACTAATCGTAACGCGTAACAGAGAGGAAGAGTTAATATGGCCAAATACTTTGGCTGCATTGTCCCCCAATATCTCTACTATCTTATTATTCCAAACATTAAAGGAAAATAAACTTAGAAGTATATTTTAAATACGATTCCGTACAACCGCTGTTTGACAAAAGAGGTTAAATGTACCATCAATTTACCTTTTATAGCCTATAAATCCAGAAAAACACAGAAGGAAGCGAACTAACGCTATTCATTCAACCGTTTGGCTTCTAGAGAAGTAATTGGTCTGCACTTTAATGCATTTTTACGTATAGACTCTGAAATATAGCGACACGACCAACTCTCCGGCCCGACCGCGTCTCCCGGATTTACCCTATATTTCGACGACTACGCGCACCCTTGTCGCGTTACCAAGTTTTTCCATGTCAGCCGCGAAATTCGTGCCCGGTTTCCTGAAAGCCGCAGCACGGTTGCGCGCAATCGAACCGCTTCCCTCCTCGCTTCTTCTTCGCCCTTCCGCTTCGCCTCGTTCCACATCCCTCTTCAGCCGCGTTTCAACCTTTTCCTCTCTCCTTTGCCGCTTCATTCACCCGGCGTACATCGCGATTATTCCACCGCCCGAGCATGAACAATCGATTAATGTATTCATCCTGCGCTTACTCGTTATTATGGCACACTTTGCGCGGAATATAGCGGGGCAACTTCCTCGTCTGCCTTCCTCCTCCGTCGAATGCCGAACGCGACAAATTGCCGGTTAATGGTTTCTCCTTTCCAGTTTGTTAATTAACGAGATTGCTTCATCCGATGCTTTTAACGTTCAGCAGGCAAGTATCGGCAAAAGGGGAAGACACGGCCCCGCAGGGCTGCAATTATCCCCTTATTTATTAACGAGGCAACAGGGAGCGACGCATTTTCTTACGCGACCGGTCTTTAAAAACGTTCCAATTTCGCTGAATTACACGCTCCGCTCGCCCCGACGCGTCCAGAAACTCACGATTCGCGCGTTAACATTATCTCTTTTTCTCTTTGTGCACTTCGTTAACGGGCTGCCCGTTCCGTTCTTCCGCCGCGACCAATCCGATCGACCAGTTTTTCCCAGTGTTACTAGCGCCCCTTCTTGCAGCGCGTCATTTTTCCCGTCCCTCCGGCGACGAGAAGAAACTCCCGTTCAGCGACAATTTCATTCACCACTCAGCAGCAGTTTCGCCAAACTTCCAGCTGCAACTTCGCAAATAAGCTTGCCGCGACGTTTCTCCCATATTTAGTCCTCCGTACGATACCCCAGTTACCTCGAAATCTCGTTAGCGCCGGACGGGTTTTTATTCCCCGTGCCATTTTCAGCTCCAGCGTGCCCGTCCGTATCCTATTGGCGGCTTTCTCGCGCCCCGCGACCGCCGCGGAGTCCTCTTCTCCGTTCGATACGAGACCGCGATAGACTACTTAAGGTCGGGGCCAGATATATTGGCCGGTGAATTCGTTTTCGCGAGCAACGATCGAGGAGAAATCAACCACCACCATATGACGATCGTGGATATGTCAGTTGGAGTTTCGTGGCCCCCGAAGGGTATGGTGGAGTAACGGGAACGCTGCTCGGCTCCGCCTGAACCTAGCCGTTTGGCTGTTATTTATTCTTAGCGTAATAGTTGTGTGCGTTACGAAGCTATGCGTTTACCAATACGAGATGAAGCTATCGAGAAGGAATCAATGTTCTGACTAGAGCTCTTACTACCCGCCCGCCCGGGTACTCGAGTACCCGGTGAGACCCCGGGTAGAAAAAAAATTACTCGGGTACCCGGGTGTTACGCGTTACATTTACTATCCAATTTACTTATGTTTTATTATTATTAGGCTAGTTTTCACTATTCCTATAAATAGTATAAGATCATGTATACAAGGCTTGGGTTTTCTCCATTAGCTTGGGAAAGGACACGAGGGAAAGTAATCCTTAGATTTACGAGCCTGCCTGGCAGACGTTGGGTCGGACGCCTGTACTCGCCTAACACTTGGGACCATTGGAGGGTTGCCTGTGACGTGAGCCACAGGGACCTTCTTTGATTCGACTCCGGCGGTCCCGGGGTTCGGTGAGATTGACCAGGCGCCCTGTGTTGTCTTTGGACGCATCGAACGATGTCACAGAGACGGCTGTTTAGCCATAAATTACTTTACTTCGACTTACGATTTCCGGAGTTTTCCCTCTCTATGGGGCTGGGTGGGCCGTACCTTTGGCGATACTGCGACCAATAAGAAGTACGCTAATTGTGTGGCCCACCAAGGAATCAGCCTGGGAGGGAGGATATGGACTGGGGAGAAGCAGGGACTTCATCGGGAAGGCGGAAGAAAAAACTATCTGACCAAGTCACGGTCTCCTCCGGGGTGAGGACGAATAGTTAAGATAACTGCAAAGTTTCGCAGTAGCCTGTAACCGCTCATTATTTCCTGGTTATCAATTATTGCTTGTGATATCTACAATATACAGTTAATTGTTTGTTACATGCAGCCCATCAATTATTTACCCTTACCACAGTAACGCGTCGTTTAGGGTATCGCGTCTTGCTTAGTGTCGGAACTACCGTAGCGGGAATTTACGACTCCCGTTGACCCGTCTTCAATTCAGTCGGGCTCATTGAGAATTCGCGAAGAAAACACCGGGTACCCGTAGGATACCCGACTACCCGGGTACCCGGGTAGACAAAAATTACCCGTGTGTCCATGAGATACCCGAGTAACTGAAGCGTGATGAGATAGTTGAGAATTTCGATTTGACAGCCGATCGTTTTTCGACTTTCGATCATTTTCGGCTAACCTCAGTAATGAACGGAATATGCTGTCAAATCGAAATTCTCAACTATCTCATCACGCTTCAGTTACTCGGGTATCTCATGGACACACGGGTAATTTTTGTCTACCCGGGTATCCGGGTATTGCACGGGTACCCGGGTACCCGGGTACCCGAGTAATTTTTTTCTACCCGGGGTCTCACCGGGTAATCGAGTACCCGGGTACTCGAGTACCCGGGTACCCGGATACCCGGGCAAAAACAATAGCTCTAATTCTGACCAATAAAGCTCCTGAATTTTTTCGGAGCTGACGCACACCTATTCTGATGTGTGTATTTCTACGCTGACAGCTCGGTTTGACCTACACGACAGAAGCTTGGCACTATCCCCACCACTTCGGGCTCACTCTTGTTCTGCGGAGGCGAGAGCGAGATGGAACGAGAGCGAGTCAGAAAACGTTGAGAAAAGGAGCACCGAGGCAGGCAAACGGTGTGGTGGGAGAATACCCCTCACGAAACTCACCGGCCAATATATCTGGCGAATTTTGATGTCGCCTTGAGGATCATTCGGAGAATTCATCACCGCGCGCCGTTGTTCGCGGAATATCCATCCATTGAAAGGTTTCCACGTGCGAATCACGATACATGCAGCCTGTGATTCCTCTTGTTCATCAATCGTCCACCTACAGGCTCGCGTGGTTCGCTCTACCCGCTGCGAGTAAGAGCGGAACCATGTCGAATTGTATAGGAGGTGCAGGATACACGAAGAGGATTCGCGCAGGCTGCACCCAGCCGATGGCACACGGCACGGATGGCAGGGTGCAGGCAGGACGCGGAGGGGAGGGTAGATAGAGGTTCGCAAAAGAGCACACATTCTTTCTCTGCGTCTCACCGGTCTGGTCTTTTTCTGGCTACCGGGCGCACTGTTCCCTTTCTCAGCGCTGGCTCGCGATTAATTCTCCGGCGAAGCGTGAACGCTCTGACCGAGCCCCGGCAAAAGAGCCGTGGCACGGCCTCTCGCTTCCGCCTTTCGCCCCCGCGGAGAGGAGAGAACATGAGACGCTCGAGCGATACGTCTCCCCCGTGATTCCTTGTTGTCCATTCGCTTTGTCCGCGCGATCGCGCCTCTCGCGTCGCCGGTAATGCTTTTGTTCCGCCGTCGCGCCTCGTCCGCCACCTTTAACTAGTCAATTCCCCTCAACGATACTCCCAATAGCGATTTATGCGCCCGAAACACTGGTGAAATACATCTCCGTGAAAGCTCGCCCGGGGCTTCTCCAATAAGCCTAAGTGGAGCAGGTATAACGAGACCGTGTGCATCGGCAAACACATCGGACACGGTTACTCTCCGAAACGGCATTAGAGACGGGACCAGAATATTTATGTAAAGTCTCGTTCCCTTCGAACGGACTGCGGACGTATAATCGGATAACCTGTCAAGCGGCAGTTTACACGAAATATTTACGAGCTCCCGAACACGCGTACACCGTCATCGACCGAAAAACCCATTCCGACTAACGAGCCGCGCTCAAATTTCAAATAACTCGCTGGTCCCGCCGGCGTTCGATCCGCCAAGGGTAAATCGTGCGAACATTTGTCAAGATTCGCGCGCGCGCGGCCGCGCGCTCGCAGGAGACCCGCCGACAGCCGCTATTTAATTAACGTCCGCCTATCAAACGCTTAACCGAAGCTTTCCGAGCGCATTACTAATGATCAAAGCCCAAACACCGTGCCCTTTAAAAGGATCTCGTGTTTCCACACCGCGCGCCTCTCGGCGATCGTCGGTGGCTGCCCGTAGGAATCGGGTGCTGGTGATTTGTGCGCGCTTGTACCGCGACGCACGGGCGTACGTCCCGGCGGGGCGACGCGAACACGTAAGTCACTTGGCGAGTGGGTGTTCCAGGGCGAGACGCTTTATTAATGGTCCGCAGAGGCTCGAGGTACGCGAATTTCTCCCCCGAAGTTCGTTATTTCTAGCGGGGGGGCCGTTAAGGACGGCTCGCGAAGACGCGGCGTGGCATTAAATAGCCGGGGGAGAAAGGCGAGCGATAAAATGCATCCCCGCGCGGCAGGAGGTAAATTAGAAGGCGCAATTATCGCGGTCATCTGAACGGTGATTACTGGGATACATGTACATATAGATGACCGAGCGATTACGTCGCGTCGGCCACGCGGTGGGCGACCACTTCTCGTGTCGATCGGGCTCGCCGCTTTTCTGTCGCGACACGTCGCCGACTGTCGCGTGCCTCAATTAAACTTCATTACCGGAGCGCGAGTGATAGCGATCTTCCGTACGTAGGGGGAAAGAAACGAAAGCTCGTTGCGCGATCGTTTGCTCGTCGATTTCGGCTAGGATGTTCGACGACCTCCGCGGGGGAAGAAGGAAGGAAGGAATTTAAGGGGTTAGGCCACCTTGGACGGAGCCAAATTGCAGTCATTTTCGGCATTTTTTTTTTAGGAAGATAATAAAATAAACAGAAAATTTAATATGAAGCCTGTTATTATACAACTCTCGCCGGAAAAAAATCGAATTGTTTTTCTTACAAAATGGCGGCGGTAGAGCCGTGATACGCAAGATCTTGTGGAGCGACGTTTTCCACGGTGTTCAATCTCACGGCTATACCGTTTGACTTAGAACAAAAAACCAAAAAGCTTTATTTTCTGCATGCCTAAAACTATGGAAGTACGTAGCGGTTTTGCGATATCTTGAATATGTTCTGTGTAATTGACACTTTTATAAAAAAAAAATGCACTGTTGCTCTCCATGGTCACCATTTCGAGACAAATTAATGTTTCTGGATTTCCCTACGTACTTCCATAGTTTTAGGCATGCAGAAAATAAAGCTTTTTGGTTTTTTGTTCTAAGTCAAACGGTATAGCCGTGAGATTGAACACCGTGGAAAACGTCGCTCCACAAGATCTTGCGTATCACGGCTCTACCGCCGCCATTTTGTAAGAAAAAAAATACGATTTTTTTCCGGCGAGAGTTGTATAATAACAGGCTTCATATTAAATTTTCTGTTTATGTTATTATCTTCCTAAAAAAAATGCCGAAAATGACTGCAATTTCGCTCCGTCCAAGGTAGCCTAACCCCTTAAGGGGGGAACCTGGTGTAGCGGATCGAAGAAATCGATTTTTTTTTTTTGCATAAATCAATAGTTGAACATCACAATGATATGTTCCCAAAGCCGCAAAACGAAATTCGAAAAATTAAAGCGGATATGGCCGGTTTTGCTACGGAGCACCAGGTTACCACAAAACTTTAAATGCGTTTTTCTCGAAACGACAGTTTTACAATCTGCGGGCAATGTAACTCCAAAAATATTCAACCAATCGACTTGGCCTTGTACACGGATATTTGTGAACATTTTCTTCATATGGCTACGTTCTTAGTATAATGATATTGTTTAAATAAATAACTTTTTTTTATACATTTAAGGCAAAATTTCGTTGGAAAAAGTGAATTTTTTTTCAAGAGGCCGCCATTTGTTCAATTTTGCATCTTTTAAGTTATGAATTTATACGATCTGTGCGTACACTCATAAACTAAACGAAAATTGCTCGATTTTTAGTTTTAGATGAAACCAAAAGACGCTACGTTGCCCGCAGTGCAACAATTGCGTCGCCAACGGACTGGGCATAAGCCCTTATAACTTTGTTATTTACCGCTCATTTTTAATAAAATTTTTTTTTTATCTTCCACAACCTGATAATACAATATCCTGAAAGTTTCAGAAAGATCGATTAAATACTTTCTTTAAAAAAAATTCCCGAAAAATGCCTCGATTTCCAGCTACCCATACAGCACACCTCGTTGCAGCAGTATTGCAGGGACGTTGCTGCAATATTACGTTGTTGCAGGTTGCATTGCAATATTGTAGGAACGTTCCTGCAATATTGTCGTGCATTATTGGAGTGGCAATGATCCTACAATATTGCAGCAATATTGCAATTTCGTTGCCGTGCAATGTTCCGTTCGCAACGATGGTACAATATTGCTGCAATATTGTACGATCGTTGCCGTGCAATGTTCCATTGGCAACGATCCTACAATATTTCTGCAATATTGCGCGCACATCGACGTGCAATGTTCCAGTGGCAACGGTCCTACAATATTTCTGCAATATTGCGCGCACATCGTCGTGCAATATTGTAGTGAAAACTTGTGGAAACATTACAACAATATTCTGAAGCAACTATGACTTTGTCAAAAATTTTCGAAATATGTACATGACGTCGAGTGGATTCTACGGCGTGTTTCATTTAACTGGATACGCACCGCTATATTGCCGAAGAGTTGCAGGATCATTGCCACAATTTTGCCGTTTCGTTGCAGAATCATTGCCGGAACGTTGCAGGACTACATATTCGTAATGTTGCCGCAACTTTGCAAAAATACACACCTGCAATATTGCGAAGGCGGACATAGGACTGAACCTGCAACGTCTCTGCAATGTTATGTTGCAACATTGCCATCTTGCACCGCATCATTGCAGAGACGTTGCTGCAATGTTATGGTGCTGTGTGGGTAGTTACACCAGGTTCCCCCCTTAAAGTAGCCGCGGCTCAGCGTGCACGAGACGCTGCCTATCCGTGGATGAGCGTGCGTTCGTGTGCGCTACGAAGGAAAATATCCGCGGGTATCGCCTGTATCGGCAAGAAGGGGCGATTACGATGCATTGCGGGCGAAACTGTTGGCAAGTAGCGATGATTAACTACCGTGCCACGGCGCAGTTCCCGAATAGGGATTTCCTGACGACGGTGCAGAGCCCAAGTGTAATTTGCGCGACGACGATTGGGCGACTTGGAAATCTGCAGAGACCGTCGACACTCCCGACACGCCGCGCCGTTCGGGAAACGTCGACCCAACTACGCCCTTTGATCGTTCGGCCGAGATAAATATCGAGCAGTTCCCAACAAGTCCATTTTGCCACGGGACCCCGGCCCGGCCCTGCCCGTTTTCCGAAAGTAATTCGTTAATAAATAGCACTACTCCGTGCTCCGCTCTGCAACTCCACCCTCCCCTCTCTCGCCCTCCGCTCTCTATTCTTCGGCCGACGCGACTAAAGTCAACAAATCACTCGTTCGCATAGCCCAAGCCAACGATCAATAATGTCCACGCTGGGGCAAATATTAGACTTCGATATTACGAGATTACGAGGCGAGTTTCGATGTGGAACAGCACTTCTGCGTGCTGCATCGCTTGCTCACTGGATCAAATTAAACCCCCACATGCTGCCCGATCGTTGGATGCCCGCGTCTACGGCACCACGGACCGACTAACGCGTCCCGCCTTTCCTTCCACGATTCAACGAGCTGCGAATCTGAAGCGAACTCGAGTACAGAGCGATATTATTCAGCAATATTTTCACCGGCGTTCGTGAATGAATTAAACGCGTCTAGGAGGCATCTGTGTCGTGACCCAGCGCCCTTAGCAAATGTCTAGCTGAGGTAAACAAATGCCAGAGGGCATGAATCTCCTTGGCAGATGCTAGCAGCGGCGGTAAATTTCGCCATCTGAGGACGGAACAGCGATAGAATTTGGGTCGACGTTATCGGGCCTCAGCGACGTCACGTTTTAAAATGCTTCGTCTTCGTGACCGAGCGGAGCTGCCGCGCCGTTCCAAATGCCATCCGGGTTCACGTGGATGGCTGCGAGGCTGCGGAAAAAAAAAAGAAAAAAAAAAGGCAACGCTTCGCGCCACTGTAGAGACATGGAAACGGCGCTCCGGCTTAACGAACCGAGAACCGCGGCCGCCGTTTTTCGGTGGCCCGTCGCAGCGTTCGCCGGTGACCGATGCCGAACGGGCGAGCCGTCGGCCCGCGACCCCTCGCTCTGACGCGTCTTACAAAACTGGCAGCGTTCAGCGTGGCTAATCGCGCGTTTGATTTATAGTGATTTACGATCGCGCGCTCGCGCCGTGCGCCATAGCACGCCCAATTTCAGGGGTTCATACAGGATACGCGCGCAACGGGCTAAGTGAACGAGCAGATGAGAGGCACAACGGGAGCGCGAGGGAGGTAGGGACGAGGTAGAGCTAGTGGATTTATTGCCAGGTTACCGAACCGTGAATGCAGCCGGACGAACGGAGAAAACCGCAGGAAACTCTGTCATTGACCGTTGGTAATTTCTCTCGCTACCCGTCTCTCTCCCTCGCGCGTCCCTTTTCGCGATAATCCTCTCTACCCCAGCTGCGTCCTTGTCCCGGGGCTCTGTATACGGGCGCAGCTGTCTCTCCTCCTCGGACCGGTAGCGTTCGTTCCACGTTGCTCATGCAATTTCATCTGCTCCATAACATTATCAACTCGTAGGTAAAGCTGTACGGCGGTCCAACATTTAATCGAAACAGATTTCAATCGATCCAATTGTGGCGCGAGCTCGAAGCGAAAGCCCTGCGCGTTACGAGGCTGTTTCGGGCACTCTTTCGTACGACCGATATCCATCTCGCGCTTGAAAAGTTTCCTACGGGGCAGGTCTTGGAAGGATACGCTATCGCCCCGGCGCGCGGAATAATATAAAAGAGAATCGAAATCGCGGGATCGTGGAGCCGACTGGATTTCGTTCCATTACCAGATGCTTATCGCGGGCCAATCGCGTTTCGAAAGCCCGTCCCGTCGCTACCCCGCCCGGGTGAAATATCAATGATTTCCCGGCGATTCCTCGGAGGTGGCTAGCGCTCGTTACGCTTACATCCCCGGCGTGTACGGTATTAACGGGATACAGGGAGAGCGGGGTGCTTAATAGGGGAGTTCGAAACGCGGAATAAGGACGGGACGGTGTGGCTGAGAGTCAAAATTTGATATTCCTCTAATTAACGTCCAGCCCACGAGAGAACGTGCGAGACACGGCGAAGTGAAGCGGAGGGAGAGAGGAAGAGTGGAAGAGAGAGAGAGAGGGAGAGAGGGAGAGAAAGAGGGAGTGAAACGAGCACCACTACTGCTGGAAATAAGCGGAATATGTAGTACTACTCGGTGGCACGTACACGGAGTCGGAACTAAAGCGAGGTTAAACAGAATTCTGCTCGGTACTCTCTCGTACTGGATCCTACCACACCATCATCCCATAATTGAGCTTTATCACTCCTATTGCGAGTAGTTGCCCCTATCTAATTTTCTGCCCCTTTATTCGGCTCACTGTCCCGACTCCAGTTTGCTCAACTTCCGGCCGAGAGGAAAAAGAACCAGCCGGTGGCCTGACACCGGGGAGGCGAGGGCGCGAACGGGATAAAAAAAACAGGCCCGGATTAAAATGAAGCTAAACACGACGGCGCACTCCCGCCAGCCTTCTCTCGTCACTTTCCGTTTCGACGACTAATCTAACTCTATTCCGGCCGCGTATTCAACCAACTATTGCCCCGACGGAGCTGCCCGCCTTTATGCCTGCCGCGAGGCGCGTGACCGAATTAAAATCCGCTGGGAATCGAATGAAAAGCGCGGTTTCGTCGCGCCGCCTCGTTATATCGCGAACCTACTTGACCCTTTAAACCAGTCGCCCACAACTCTGCGAACCAGCGGCAGTACTTATTTCCTTTTTTTTTTTTTTCTAAAAAAAAAAAAAGGGAACACCTGGCCACTCGATATTCTGCCGGAGAGCTTGTCCCTTTCTAAGAATAACCTCAACCTATCGATCATACGTCTCGAACCGGCTCGGCAGCCAGCATCACCCATTCCCGCTCGGTACACGAATAAACCCTTTCCCGGCCGATTGCCGAATTACGAACGTCGAGGCTGGTGCTTTTAGCCGCAGAAACCAACGGATGTATCGGAGGGATCGCGTGTCGAGGCGTTCAAACGACTTTTCCGAGACTGGCACGCGTTGTTGCATTACCGATCGACTGGTCGTCGCGTCGGTGGTAGTCGGCAGGTGAGCGCGCCGAGCACAGTCAGTTACCTGACGATACAGGCCGCTCTGCAGTTACGATGAATATACAACGAATACGACATTAGCAAGTGAAATCGCGGGGGTGGAGGGTGGAAAGGAGGCGGGGATTGTCGAGGGTAAAACACCGCGTACATTCAAACTCCAAACAAGCCGATGCATAACGGAAGATTCTACCTCTAACCTGTTGGCTCGAGCGCCGCCATCCCCGGCCACGCTAACGAAGCCTGCTCGGAAATTCTTTCAAGATAGACTTCAGTGGTACAGTGTCCCAGAAAGCTTTCCCTTCGTTTCGATCATTATACCCGCCTGAAATTCGGCTGGCATCGCTCGGAGCGTCTTGAAAGCAGTGGAGTAGGTAGATGCAACGGCGGCTGACTTATACGGCAGCGTTCTACTTGCAAACGTACGCGGACGAGTTCCTGCGAGGCAATCTCTGCCAACTACAGGGCCTGTTTGCGCCGTAAACTGTCCATCCTTCCGAATTCATCCATCAATCGCCGATGTAGGGTGTCCCAATTACTGCCACTTTATTTATTTTATGTAATAAAAACGTAACATATAAAAACAAAATGTACAAAAAAATGTTATTATGAAACGGAGATTCTGATTTACATAAAAATAAAACAAATATATGTACTCGTATGTACCTAGTGCTTAAAAAATAATATTGAAAAATGAAAGTGCCATTTGAGCGTCAAAAACGCGACGACGTTAGTAGGAAGTGATGACGAAATCGTATTAAAGAAAGAGTCGCAATTTTACTATTCAACCTCTATCTATTGCATAAAATGAATTATTCCGGTCTAGAAGAATTACTTTAATGGTGTAACGAATAAAATACATAATATTTATTGTTAAGTTATAATAATTAACGGTGACATCATTAGGGACAAAATTTTTGGGGTTGTCCCTATTACTGTTGGCAGTATTCGGGACAAAAAAACGCGAAGTACGCATAACTGTCATCTCTCAAAGTTCAAATTCTTAACCTCAAAATCACGTGTAGCGTGTGATGCTGTGATATTAAATTATAGATATATATTAAATGTACACATATATTAAATTATAATAAGATATAAGACATATAAGGTACGTATATGTATTAAATTATTTAAAATTTAATAGGTTTGTCATATTTAGTTATAACTATCTATTCTATTATTTGTACATATATTTACTTAAACTTATTTAGTTATTTATAGATATGTCGAATAAGGTAAACAAAATGAGAGGTAAAGACACAAAGAAACGCTGTTTATACAACAAAGCAACCATCACATTGGCTTTAACAGCAGTAAATGCAGGAATGAGTGTTTCTGCAGCTGCCAATAAATATGGAATCCCACGTTCAACTTAATAATTCCAAAACTATGCGTTCGATAATTCTGGCTATTAATCAGTAAAAAGGACTGGCAGTACCTAATCGAGTCTTAGTAAAAAGGACCGACTGTAATCGGGTCTCATTGTCAATAATAGGGACCGTCAGTTATGTGGTCACAGTTATTAGGACCGACAGTTATTGGGTGGCAGTCATACGGACAAGACGATTTTTGAGGTGACAGTTATAGGTACACTAGGATCGCTCGCGAATTTTAATTAATTATTAATAAATTCTTCATATTTAATTCATAAAACTATTTTTTTTTAATTAAAGAGATGTTAAATAATATTATGTTTCAATCGGAGACGAGTTTTAGGTTAAACAACACGTGAAATGATTAAATGAAGTTCAGTTATAATCTTAAGGTGGCAGTAATTGGGACATCTACCCTAGCAAGTTGTTAACCCTCCATATAATCAACTCCGCGCGCTCATTGGACAAGAACTGAAGACGTCAGTGCTGACCGACACTCTGCTCGAAAGCAAATTATGCGACGGGAATCGACGGATCCCGACGATCTTTCGTGGAAAAACGCCGCGCCTGTCGTTGACTTTGACGAAGCTCCGAGGACCGACGTAGGGGACTTCTTTTCTCTCTCTCTCTGCGCGCGCGAGACGCTTTTTTCCGTGGCTGAAGGAATTTCCATGACGCCGATCGACGCTGCAGAGACGAAAAGAAATGGGCCGTTTTCTCGCTAATAAACGATATTGATACAAGGGTGGAGGGTGGAACGGAGACAAACGCGTTAGGTCAGGACGGACGTTTGTCTCGTAGAGGTCCAGTTTTCCCGATCGCGTCCCCGTGTCTCTGTATCTCGGGCATCGTTGGAGTTTCTTCGCCGCGCGGGACCGTGTGTAAACGTCGTGTGTGTCTCGGTCCGTCCGAGAACCGTGGCTGAATTCTCGTGAGGCGGTTGCTTCCCATCCCCTTCTATTTCCCAGGACTTCTATTCCATGGGAAACGGGATCGTCCGATTCTTTCCTTCGGCAAAACGATAGTACCGCGGGCTGAGTCGGCGAAATATATTTCACGGCGACCCGGTAAGACGTGCCGGCGACATCGTTGTTTTTTGACCCCAGCGCCCCTTGCTCCTCCCTCTCTCCTCCTCTCTCCTTTTTTCCTTCCTTTCTTCCACCGACCCAGAAGCTCTGCCCCCTCGCCCCCCCTTGCAGCAATTTTATCGCGTACCGCTCAATGTTATTGCGGTGTTAACAGGGTGCTTAAAGAAAATTAACCTTTATCGCTCGGACTTTTAATCCGCTGGTGCTCCAGTTGGCCGGGCTTTATACGGCTTAAGCGGTAATCGACAAAAGGATTCTTTAGGATAATGACCCACGGCCGACGAGTGTTTGGATCGCCGGCCGAGGTGGACGGTATAAGGCAAGTGCCGTTACGGTAATCCTTTATTATGTATTCTCGATGATCCAATTAGCGGGACTCTTCTGCGCCACGGTCGAATGGATCGCTTTAATCGGGAAGGCGGTCGCGGGAACGTTATTACGCGAACACGTCCGCCTTAATACCGTTTTACTTGCATAAACTACAATTCGACGCGGCACGGGCGGTAAGTCGATTAGTATCTCGAGCACCACCTCCTCGATTCTACTCTGCCGAGGGTAATCTACCCTCAGCCGCCTGGACTTTAGCATCGGATAGATGGACTACCTATATAGAGGAGAAAATAGAAGAACACGAACAGAGGGGAAGTTCTCCCTCGCGTACAGGGAACGTCTCGAGGTGCAGCGGGCATAGCGAGGAAGCGAACGAACGCGTATCAGTTTGAAACGCGTGCAGTCGTTGGTCTATCGGGGAGAAAAAGAGATGCGGCTGGCGTCTGAGGCGCGCCCCTGGTAATAGGCGAGCAAGATAGCGCGGGTATATCGGCGCGAGCAGGATGCGTCGGTTTCGTCGGTTTCGCCGGGTACCGGGGACGCAAGTTTGGTCCTATCTGTCAGTGGCAGGCGAGGCAAGCCCCGAGGACATAAGGATCCAAAAGGGTGGCACTGGCTGGGAGGGAGGAGGGCGCGAGCCAAGGAACGAGCGAGGGGCAGGGGGAGAGGGACGGGTAAAATTGCCGCTTAAACATGACGCGTGCACCCCGAGTCAAACTGCGAGTTTCCCAGCGGTCCCAGCCCCCTGCCCCCTGCCCCCCAGTTCCCCGCCTAGCTGGGTTGCCTCATCGAAAGCTCTATGCACACTCTCGGTCCCTCCAACTCGTTCGATAATATTGGATATGGCACCCCCACCCTTGCCTCTCTGTCCCGTGCTCGTCCGCCCACATAACCACCGACTCTCTTCGTAACCCCGAGTCGACCAATATGCGGTAGAAGTTATGTGGTGTCGCCTTATCCCTTCCACCTTCCACCTTCCATTCCACTCCCTTCCAGCTCGCCTGTGCCGAGAAGATGCTGAGTTCTCGAGTTTCTTAACTTTTCCTTACTTCTATCCTTCCTTCCTTCCTTCCTTCCATCCTTCCTTCCTTCCTTCCTTCCTTCCTTCCTTCCTTCCTTCCTTCCTTCCTTCCTTCCTTCCTTCCTTCCTTCCTTCCTTCCTCTCCCCCTTCCTTTCTCTCCCCCTTCCTTCCATCCTTCCTTCCTTCCTTCCTTCCATCCTTCCTTCCTTCCTTCCTTCCTTCCTTCCTTCCTTCCTCTCCCCCTTCCTTTCTCTCCCCCTTCCTTCCATCCTTCCTTCCTTCCTTCCTTCCTTCCTTCCTCCCTTCCTTCCTTCCTTCCTTCCTTCCTCTCCCCCTTCCTTTCTCTCCCCCTTCCTTCCATCCTTCCTTCCTTCCTTCCTTCCTTCCTTCCTTCCTTCCTTCCTTCCTTCCTTCCTTCCTTCCTTCCTTCCTTCCTTCCCCCCTCCCTCCCTCCCTCCCTTCCTTCCCTTTTTCCTTTCATCCATCCTCCCTTCCGTCCGTCCCACCTACTTTCCCTCTATCCTTTCTTCCGGTCGGTGTGCTTTTGCCTGTAAAGTCGGTCTCGTCGAGAACTTAATATCTCTAGGCGTGCCTCACCGTCGTCGGACGGAATTTTATCAGTGAATCTGCGCCCGTTCGATTGCTTCATCGATCACCCCCCCCCCCCCCCCCGTAAATTGCCAATAACTCTTCTATACGTCTAGTGTATGTAGTTATGTTTCGCGGTCGTGCCTTGACTACTTTCAGAACTAATTTACCGACGGGACGGGGACAAGGCTTGCCTCGCCTTGCCCCGTCATCCCTCCCCCGCTCTCTTCCCGATTACCTCCGGAACAGCAAGGGAATTTCTTCTTCGGTAATAAGAATTCCTCGACTACCCCAAAGGGGCGATCCACCGATGTCCGTATTAATATCACGATCAACCTTGATTCCGTCTGCTCGGAGCGAGCGCTTTTCTTACTGGATCTTACTCGACGAAATCTTCGAAATTCCGGTGCCCAGCTATGCTGCAGCACGCGGTCCCGCAACTTTTCAACGATGGACTTTTTAATTTTGCCGTCCGAAAGCACAGCGGGATATTCGATCCTCTCTCTCCTTGAACACCCCAATATCTGGTCGATGCAATTACGCAAATGAGCATATTTAACGCACGTGCGCCACCAGTGTTCAGCCGTGCTACACGTTAATTTCGAACAAACGAGAACGACCAAGTTTCAATAAACCTCGGCCCGTCCGAATGAAAAATATAATCCGAAGCGTGACCGGCAATTCCGTGCCATCAGCGAACGCTCCGATAGCTAATCGACGGAGAAAGACAGGGACACGCGCACCGAAAGCACTGGCAACGAATAGACACGAGGCTGCTGGGAAAAAACTCCACGAGCGAAATAAGAAAGTAATAGCGAGCGCGTAATCGACTAATAAGCATGGCAGGTTCCGTGTTAAAGTTACATATGAAAACGAGATTACTTAGGGAACGAGCCGATAGAGCGGGACGAGGTTGCACGGAGGGCGTTATTGTCGGGGTAATTATCCGCGCTGTCCTCTTTTTCCGCTTCACGGCTAGCCCCCATAAAGGGAGCTGACTACGTGCTTTTACCACCTTGGGGGGCGTGTCGCAGGGGACGTTGCTCGTTCGGGCAATAAAAAAGCGCAGCGCCGTGTGATCGAGGCACACACGATCCTACATCAGCGTGCCTGGGGGGGAAAAAAAAGGACAGGTTTAGCGCCACTGAACCGCTGCAGGTTTTGTCTGCATACTAGCTGGTAACCGCGCATAACACGCCCGTAACCGATACCTGCCTGCCGTTCATGACCGATGACCTATGCGTTTTCTTCGCCCCTTTGAACCGTCCTCTCTGCCATTCCCATTCCCTTCCGCACGACCAGTCGCCAGCACCGAAACCGATTCGCGACTCGCCCACGCTCTATTACTCTCCCCGCAGCAACTTTTGCTGCGCTATTGGAAACGTCGGCGCGAAGTTCGATCTCCTTTGCCTCCTTCCCGACCAGCAACGGGCAATTCCTTCCTCGACACACCGTGAATTCAATCACCGGGCGAGGCTCCTCCGGCGCTCCAGCAACACGCGATTACGTAACGCAATTAAGAAGCCCGCTCGTTTTGACGTTACGAACAGAAATCGTTCGTGGCTCGGGCGTATATCATTTCCCACCGAATTTACTTCGCGGCCACATGTGAAATTGCAATAAATTAAGGAGTAGTTATTAATAGCTCGCGGGCATGCGATGCACTGGACGAGCGAGCGTGCTGCGACCGCCACCGCGCTGTAAGAAGCTGTTGCGCGTGTTTCGCGGTAGTAGGGCCGATACCGAGCGCGCTTTTACCTACGGTTAGGTAAAGTTTGTTCGTGGACGTAGCGCGATCGAGGAAATATCGCCGCCACTCGCCCCGAGGACGGACGTCCCTGTTTGCCGGTGGAAGGGTCAAGGAAGGAAGCATCGATCCGGCAGATATATTCGAGAGCGCCCGGCCGGCGGACCAAACGTTTCTCGCACTAACGAAGCGCAATGACTAATTATTGAATGCTGAACGGAAATTCCCGTAAATGCCGCGTAATATACGTGTGTACACGCGCAGCCTGCACGGGCAAACGCGAAACATCGACGGTCGATGTTTAATCATCGAATCAGCGTAACAAGTTGAAATTCGACAGTAATACGAGTTTATCAACGAACCGCATCATCGTCGATCCTCCACCCCCGGCCTCTCCAAGCCGTGCAAATTCATCGAATGCGGGCACGGTATTGGCATGCAAACAATTCGCCAGAGTATCGCCGGACACTTTGGTTTGCTCTGTTTCGATATTAAAATTCTGCCGGTCGGACTCGACGGGGCGAAACTCTGAACACGCCGCGTCCAGAAAACTTCGAGTTTCATTTCAGAGAGGAGAAAGACGGGGAAGAGCGAGAGAGGAGAGACGGGAAGGTATCCCTTATTAATACCCCGCGCGCCCACCCCGAAGTTCCAGAGCATCGTTGCACAGACTACATACACGGACGCGACACATGAAGCTCTATTGGGTCATATCGCTGGATCTCTGCGGTATTCTTCCAGCCACGATTTTCCAACGTCGCCTACCCTTCTCCGCGGTACCGGCAGCAATCTCTGCGTCGTACACCTAAATGCCAAACCCTCCGACACTGGCGCCGGTACGGTGAGAAGGGGTCTCTCGTTGATTGGAATCCCACAAGGAGATACGAGAAGCTGATTAGTTCCTCGGCTGAATGAGAGGCTAAACAATGCCGTGGCGTCGGAATGAATGAGGACGACGGCAACTCGTACAACGCGGTGGTTCGTAACACGGACGGCTACTCTCTGTCTCTCTCCGCATATCGTTCCCGTCGATTCCTTTTTCCCCCGCTAAATACGTAGCTATCTGTAACGCTGCGTTCCGGTACCGGAAGCACGTGCACGCGGCCAATCACGGCGAAACGAGCCCGTACTTTCCCGCACGCCAAATGAACCCATTGTCCCGTTGTATAAACGTCCCCGACAATGACTAATTATTCAAGAACGATCGCGCCGCTGATGATCCGCAGACGATGAATAATGACTGGGACACTCGTCTCGGCGGGGCCGGCCAGACCAGCCTCCGTTTCGATCCGTCCGCACTCGGGCCGCCGGACAAGCATCGAGAATAGTACTGTAAACGTACGTTTACCTGAAATCGAGTTCACCGTCCCAGGAAATGAGAAAACGGTGGCCCGGGGGTCACGAGTCCGGCCGGGCTTTCCATGAACCCGACGTTTTCACGACCGCCGCTACCGCACGCCCTTCGTATATTCAGCGATACGCGATCCGAGCGCGAGCGTTCGAGAGTCATCCAGCGCTGGGATCAAATCTGTAGCCGACGCCTCGGGCCTACCTCGGACCACCGCGTCCAGGCAATACAGCACCTGTGCAATGCACTTCTCAACAGAGAAGAGATGATTTCCCTTCTAGATTTTTCACGCACGCCTCGCGGCTGCACCCCTTAATCTCGGTTCGACAACGCAGTAGAATGTCTGGCCTGTTGGAACACGTTGCGCATTCAAGAGACTCGCAACTCTGCCGTGATAGATTCCGAGGTTGCTCGGAATGTCTCCATCGTCCCCGGTGACGGCAATGCATCGACTCGAGTCAGCGAGTTTACACGGGAAACGTACGAATTTCGTGGCTCTCTACGATTCCAAAATGCCAGATATCCGAGTGACGCGGCTTATCCGAATTCGCGCGAAAGCACGTTCGCGGCACAAAAGCCCCCGCTATCTGTCATCTGGCAGCATCGTAAGTATCATCGCCGTAATAGACGAAACGGACGCAAAGAGTAGCGGATTACGTTTCAGGCTGGCTGCGCCCTGTGGCCCTCGAACTCTCGACGGCAGGTGGACCGGTATCGAGCATCCGGGGCATCTAGATTCCAGCGTCTAGTATCCAATACCGATCGTGTTATTGCGAGAGCATCGGGCCGGGGGCTGACATGTCAACACGTTTCGCCGTTAATGCAAGTTTCCAAGAGGGGCCGGCGAGCAGAGCGGCCGCGATAAGGGCGGTATACATCGAGAGGGTTGGTTAAGGAAGAGTTACGAGTACGTGATCCTGAGAGTATCGAGCGCGTACGATCGATTGCTGGGTCGCGTTTGAAAATTAGGAACACGTCCGCGTTTAGCTGGCTGGTAGGCGGTAGGCGTGCGCTGCGGCCAAACCAGCCACGAAACCGTACAGGCTCTTGCATCTTGATGCGCGTAACGCGCCACGATTATCGCGATATCCCTTTGAACGTTTCAATGCTTCAACGTGTCCTCGCGTCCACTGTGCGAAAAGTGGATGCCGCAGGAAGCGGATAGCTTGCGTTGCAGGAATAAGCGTGAAAGACGATGCGACGCGAACGTGGCGCGGCTGACCGCGCTGCACGGTCGAGCATATCACTTTACGGTAGGCGTGGGCACCGCGCTCGTTTATTGTAGTCTAAAATTACAATGCGAATCGACGCTCGGTCTTACTCGTGTTTCCCCAATGGGGGATGTTTTTGCCCGTAACGCCTGTCGGGAAACCGAACGACGTGTATTCTTCGATGCAATTGCGCCGCGTTCCATTTGTGACGAAGTCACGTCACGCGCCGTCCGAACGCCCGACACCGAAAGAAAGGCCTTAGTTCGCGCCGCGACCGCTTGGCGGCCGCGGCCCCGCTAGGTCTCTCGCGAGTGAAGATTCGCGGCCTGCGCTTATAAGGACCGCGGCTAGCGAGATTGACAGTTCTTGTCCCGCACGTATTAACCATTTACACGGCCGTACCGTACGTTCGAGAGGCTCTACATTTTTGGACATCCGTGAGGTGTGTCAGCAGTGGCCCATCGCCCTGCTGTGCCATTACCAGCCTCGTACCGATATATAGGCCGAGAGAAATCTTGCGCCCTACCCACGTCGAAGAGGTATCTCTGCGCCCGTTAGGCCGGAGAGACCTATTGCACTTCGAACCTCCGCTATACGACTCTCGTACGGACGCGCCTCTTAAGGCCGCCAAGAGCAGAACGTTCTCCACACCGCATCCCCGCCGTCGCGAAACGACGCGCCGTAGCTCCGCCGACGCGATCGGAATTAATGTAAAAAGTTAATGGAATATACACCTTAGTGAATAAACACTATTATTTTATTTTAACCACAGCTTTGCTCATTCGCCGAACCCTGCCTTACCGACTGAGTCGGCAACCTATCCCTTCTCCGTCCCACCGGTAATCGTTCCGCAACCAAACACGATTACACATTGACCGTGACAAGTATCTCGGTTGGCGATCAGCAGTTGGAGCATTGGCGCGGCTAACGACGGGCCGCGTTTCATCCGATAAAATTAACGAACCGTTTAATGAGTTCACCGGCTGCCTCTTTCCGGAGAAAAGGCGCGGGGGCGTAGGTACGTCAGGCGGCCGTCGATATCCAAAGAAGAGTGGAGTTAGCATTACAATGCCGTATATTGCCCCTCTGGCAACACTTACATAACTGGCTCGCCCTACTGCTGCCAAGTGAGGCGCACGACTGTATCGTAATCTAAATTTGAAGCTCGTATCGATGCCGCTTCCCTTCATATTCCGTGAACGGAATATCCGATCCTCGGCGGTATCGACCACCGTGAACAGAGGCGGGAATACTACGAGCATCGGTCGACGACCAATCGACGAGTCGACAGGGAAATTTCATTTAACTCGAACCATCGAAATCGGCGAATATCTCGTCGGCGGGCCAAAGGAAGACCAAAGCGAGCGCATTTTCTCTGATCAGAGGCAGAGATGGAGCGGCGCAATAGTTGATCCCTAAAATTCTAGAAACGTGCCGGATCGAAAACTAGGCTCGTTCGAGTCGTAGTCGCGCGATGTTGCGAGGGGGCGATGGGGGATGCACGCGATATGTAATATCGAGTGGGCGCAAAAAGCGCTCGGCAAACTTTCAATCAATCGTCCCGTATTGGAGTAGTAACGGGCCTTGTATGGGCGGACAGTAGGGGCCGGTGGGGCTCGCTCTCGCTACACAGCAGTGGCGGGCGCAGTAGTCGTGGATTTATTTGGTCGGACAGGAAACAGCGTCGCTTTACCGCAGAGAGGGGCGCGGATTTCATGGATAACGCTGGCTGCTACAGGGCCAGAGAAGCGTCGGGTACCAGGAGAGCGGGAGGGCGGAGGTGGGACGAATAGGACAAGGACCGAGGATGAGGGGGTGGACGCAACGACTAAAGGACGAGGACATGCATATTAATAGGGAAACAAGTACCGAAATGTCTGACCACCGTGAACGAGCCGACGTCGTTGTATCGAACGTTCCGTCCCCCGTCCGCTTTCCACCGCCACCCCTCGCCTCTCCGCCCCGCTCCGTCCAGCCAGCCCCATTCTCCCTCTTTGCGAGCGAGCGTTTCGGTTTCAATTCCGACATACGGCCCTCGCGACACGACTCGCCGCTGATCCTGATGAACGTCGTTACGTTAACACGAAGGAGATCGATTACAGCCCAGATCAAATACGTCGTACGTATCGGCCGTGAGCAACGAAACGATCCGGGGTAGGTATATACGCTACCAGTTAATTATAGCCGCGTTAATAATGTCGAGGGAGACGTCGATCGGAACGCAACTGCCATACCCTTCGCATTAGTTACGCATTGATTTTCAGCCCGCCCAGGTGGAGTTACATTCCTCGTAAATATAGAGCCACGAAGCTAGCAGGCAATCTAGGAATTCCATAGCAAGGTGTAATTAGTACGTGCGCGCGACACTGTGAGTCACGTATATGTAGGTACACGTACGGTTGCTGCCATAATGAAAGACGCGTGGAAACTTGTCCCCGGCTCTTTCCACTGTGCGCGATAACCATATCGCCGATCAGTTTAGTCTCGCTGGCGAAGTGTCCTGGTGACTCTTGAGATGTTTGGGGGAACGTCTCAGAGTCGCTAGGGAATTGCGATGTGACTTTCGGCACGTAGGTTTTAGGATCTGGAGGGGATCGAGTGTCTGGGGCTGCTCTTCTTCACTCGCGAGCAGTACGTCCTAGACCTCTAGAGAGGGCAGTTCCAAGAATATGTAGGCGGATAATAGGGCGAAAGCAACGGTAAGGTTGCATATCGTCGGTGATAGTGCAAAACCGCGTATGAGCAGTTTGTAAATACCGCGGATCTGCAAAAGTAGCAAAATTGAAATTTCGCACCCACGGTTGCAAAGCGCTGTTTTGCTGTTTTTAAAAGTCACACCATGTGAAATAGCCAATCGGAAGCCGCTTTTTTACCAACGGAACAATACCGCGAATCTGTCTCTCTTAGCAAGTTGGCGGCAAAACCGCGCATTTACAGAGAAATCAGGTGAAGTGACGGCACGGTTGGTGCGTGCCTCCAACATTATCTTCTTTTTTTTTGTGTGAAAAGCTGTCATGTAAGTATATTTTTTTGTTTATATCGTATTACTATCAATATTCCAATGAATTAGTAACTTTTTTTATGTATTTAGGTGTAAATTTACAACAGACTTGACTCCATATAGTTTGTTATTGTAATAAATCGGCAATAACAAATCTGAGGCCATTATCACAAAAAAATATCGACTGGTTCCCTGAGAGGGAAATAGAAGAAAATTCATTCAAAGAAACCAATAAATGAAGACGCAAATGAGACCCAAGCAAGTGGCAAAGGGTAAAAAATATGCGACAGAGAATGATGGGAAAAGAGTATATTGGTTTTAAAGAAGAAGATACAAAATATGTTCAAAATGTGTCAAAACAAGCAAGAAAAATGGGCCCAAATGTACGTCAGATCGTTGCTTCCGTGGCAAAGTTATGTTTTGTTCAAATTTAACAGAAGAAATTCGATCACAAATTTTTTAAACATTTTGGGAAATGACTTGGCAAGAAAAAAATGTATGTCTCTTCCATGGTTGATAAGAAACCCACATCCAGAAAAACAAAAGGCTCTGATTCTAGAAGAAATGAGACCAAAATTTATTATTTAAAAGTACTTAATAAAACGGAAAGAGTTTGTTTGAATACACTTTTAGGAACTTTGGGAATAAAAGAATGGACAGTGGGATATTGACTAGGAGAAAAATACTTATTTTATTTTACTGCGTCAGATTATTTTTTATTACTTTATTCCTAGGAATATGTCCTTACACCGAAATAAATGGAAAAAGTGCTAATAAATGTTTAATTTCAAACCCACGTATGAAAATATTATACTCATTTCCGTTTTGTGATACTGCAAAACCGCGAAAGTGACTTTACACAGAAATTCAGCATTTTTATGATGAATTGATGTTAGTATTTATTCCAAGGAGTGCTAAAACTGTCCCAAAAAAGTTCAGTCAAAGAAATCCCTTAAAATGGCTCAAATATTAAGTTTTTTCTTCCTCCTGTAAAATCGGTAAAATGCGGATCCGCGATATTTACAAACTGCTCATACGCGGTTTTGCACTATCACCGACGATATAGTTTAATAGTCTAATGGAAATATATGGGTTAGCAATAAGTCAAGACGATCGGATTGACCGGCGCGTGTCAATCCGATCGTCGCTAGGTCGCTACGCGACGATCGACCACGGTGCCTAAAATCTCCTACAAATATATATCCTAACACAACGAACCTCGGTTTCTCACTAAAAAAAACCTTCCGCACTTTCCACGCGCAATAACATTTAAAGCAATACTCCGCTATCACCTTCCCAGGTAAGAATAACACGAAGCACGCGAGATGTGTTCAGACCGAGAGACACTGCCACTTCCAGGCCTACAGAAGTTACCGCGGTCTGGGAATTTGTAAAAGCTCGCGGGGACAGTGGCGAAGCAAAATGTAGAGTGGAGGAAGAGGAGGAAGGGTAGGACGCGTTCGTGTGCACACGTTCGTTTGTTCGTCCGTTTGTTCGTTCGTTCGCTCGTTCGTTCGTTCGGCCAGGCAGCGGGTGTCGGTGGGTCTGCGCGAGCGAGAAAGAACCTCGCTCGGAGATAGAGGTAGTAGCTGCCGCATAAATTAGTGGTGAAAAGTTAATTGGAGCGGACACTGGCTCGCGTTCGCAGTGGTACAAGTTACACTCCTACCGCGCCACACTCGAAACACCCAGCCCTGTGTTAGCGCGCCTGGTGCCCTTGCAGCCGCCTGCGTCGACAAGCGTGTCCGGTATAGAAAACGCAGGAGTCGTTGGGATTTTATTGGTGACAGCCCTTGTAGGCTTATACTCCAATCTGACATCAAACCAGACGCGTTAACCCTCTAACTCCCAGAGTTGCACCGGTGCAACACTCATTTTAAAAGTTTTTATATTTTTATATTTAACTTCTGTTAGCAACCATCCGTAGATTTCATGATGGTAAAGTAGATTTCAATGTTCTCGGTTTAGAAAATCAAATATTCTCTTCAAAAAACTATTTTGGATTATTATAAAAAATAAAAAACAAATAATAAAAAAAAACGCTATTTTTCATTTCAAAATACCAAGATACAACATATGTATCAGTCACAATTTTGAAAAGTAACGATTCAAGGGTCTGGGCGTTAGAGGGTTAATACAAACGTGTGGTCTATTTTTTTATAGTTTTTTAATAAGTGTGTCGACTCGATATATATATATATCAAAATAATAAAGCAGTTTATTCATAAAAATAGGTGTAGTGATAAGTAAACTTAGAACTAAAGCGTGATCAACTAGAACATCTTCCCGCAATACGGCCGACACGAACCGCTCTCCACCAAGTCTCTACCTAATCTAGTCTTTTCGCACCGCTGACCCGACGGTCCCCAATTTCCCCGCATCCCCGCGCCAGACTCCTTGGAAAAGCCACCCAGTGCGTAGGGCACTTGACTTCCAGGAACGCTGACGCCTTGCATCCTCATTAATACATCCGCAGTTCTTACAATAGGCTCCAACGAAAAGGCTCCAATAGTCATCGCACTCATCCGCTAACCTTAACGGAAATGTCCATCCACACCACACAACTGACCTACTCAACTGTTCGCAGCAGCCACACACGTGGATCAGTCTTAGAGATTCGTAATCATTGGGGAATTCGGGGCCGTCGGAGCACCGCAGCTCCGGGGCAGTCAGCCGATTCCTTGCGCCCGGAGATCGATCAACGTCGCCCACCCTTTGATGGGCGCTGAAAGGCCACCGGCGAAAATTGTTCGAGCCGGCGGCGAACGTCACTCGACACCCCATTAATTTTCCGAGCGGGTTACCGCGTCGCGCGGCTCCTCCAAGTAAAAATGGAACGGCGCGGAGCGGAAAAGCGGAATCGGGGTAATCGCGGCACGAATTCGGCCAGTGCACGCGCGTCCGGATGACAAGCGCGCAAGCGGTAACGCGCAACAATCGGCCGCAGTATCCTGAATTATCGGGGCCGGGCCAAACACGCTGATTCGGCCAAATTTGTAATTTCGAATTCGTAATTATTGTCAAATCGGAACGTGTTCGACCGCAATTTGCGGTGGCGGGAGGGATTCGATCGCCCCATCGACGTTTCGATGATAGAACCGCCGTCACCTCGACCCTCCCGACCACTCGGCCAGAGCTGGAGATCGATAGAACGTTCGCCCGTGGAGGCCCGTAAGTAAACAGAGCACCTCTGCGCCCTTCTTCCCCGAAACAAGCTACTCCGACTATACGCGTTTCCACGTTCGCGAGCAGTCATCTTTCGTAGATTAAAGTAAACAGCCGCGGATAGTACGCAAACAGGAAGACGCCGAGGCAACACGTGATTCGCCCCGAGCTGATGAACGAACGCGGAATATTTCAGAAACAATCCGAGGCATCCACGCTCTGCCGTTCGTTCCAACTTGTTGTTAAGATATTAAAAGGGTACGTATTTGCTGGGAGGCTAAGGCTTCCTCCGCTTCTCGCCCGTGCTCCCTAAATCTCTCGGGGCTCTCTAATCAGGGTCTCGAACAAGCAGCGCGATACGAGCTCGTTGCCGTTTCCATGGCAGGGTAAAAGCTAGCGTAAAAAGAAAATCCGTAGTAATTTCCCGGATATATTCGTAAGGGCTATAGAGTTGTTAGGGGGGGGGGGGAGTAACGAAAAGAAAGCGGGAAGGGTCGAAGGTCGTGGAGCAGCAACGGCAACGGCAACGGCAGTAGCGGGAGTCGAGCATTGTGCGGCCGCGTACACGAGCGCACGCGAACGTGCAGGCGGGGGTCGTGGCTGGTAGGTAGTTTACTTTTTAATTCGGACCGGCCCTCGTACTTTAATAAAACCGTTGAAACAAGCGGGGGTTAAAAAAGGAAAAGGAAGAGCGCAGCACACGCTGGCAGCACCGCCTTGCTCTTTTACATCCACGGTTAACAGCATGCGCGCGTACGCACGCTTATATACATTGCGCGAACCGCCCACGGTTCCCGGCTTTTTAATTAATGAACACCCGGTGAATACGCTCCACTCGACTATTCCCCTTATTACTACTACTGATAATAAAAATGATAGCGGTAATTATTGTTATTATTATCATCATCGTCATCATCATTTTTATTATTATGATGACCGTTACACGGGAATGGAGGTTGGAGCCGGTCGGAGCGAAGCTGCAAGAACGGGAAAAAGCTCGCTTTCATTAAAGTCGCGAGCATTACCGGTCTCCTCGCCCCTTGATAACGTATCGGCTAATTTCGCGCCAGACCTTCCCACGGAGCTTCTCCGCGCTCAACGACTTCGCGGTGATACGGGGCCGGGTGACTCCTCCGTTCCTCTGCTGCCAACTCTAAGCAGCCTCCGAACATTTAGAATTTATTCGCCGCCAAGTACCACATTGACCAGGATCGATTGTTGCGCTAAACTCCATCCCCTTCTACCTCTCTCTCTCTCTCTCTCTCTCTCTCTGTCTACCGTACCCTTTCACTGTTTTCCCTCAACTCTCCAACACTTTTCATCCCCCTCGTTCATCCACATACTTTCCCAAACAATGGGGGCTTCTACGCGACACGGAACACACATTACAGCGTTCTAGTAAAGCCAAGTGGTTAATTAAAACCTGTAATAAGCGTTCGACGGGCTGAATTTACCGCGGCGCACTTTTCCGCGTGAATTTCAGTGACACCGGGATCGAGCGTGCACGCGCAAAGTGGCGCATTAACCGCCGCGGTGTTGTCGCTGAAATACGCAGCGCGGGCCAACAATTTTGCCCGGAGAAACTAAATATGTGTATAATCTACAGATTAAAGAAAAAAGATACAGAAAAGTTTTAGTATACGTCGTGATATTCGCCTGATATTTGCCCTGCTCGCCTCCGGCTCGGCTCTTTACCTCAGAATTCATTGTGCCGAGCATTTTGCCGAGATTAAATCGCGCAAACTATTTCGGGGTTTAATCTGATCCCGCGCTACCGTCTCGCAGTGATGCTTGCCGCGAGGTAAACGCTCCGGATCTCTAAATTACCGTTGCATTTCCGTTACGCGGTGTTCCATTTAGGAAACACACTTAAAAATAAACCGCGTTAATCCGAGCTCCATTGTAACATTCGGCTACCTTTCGTCGACGGGCCAACGTAACTTAACGTCGATCGGGTGCGACGTCCTTAAACGGGCGGGCTAAATACCGCGACTCTTCCAACGACACTGCGCGTCCACATCTTTCATTTACGACACAAATCCCTAGAATACGCTTGATTAACATTTTACGATCAGAAGACTCCGAGCACGGTCCGAGATCAGCTCCCCCGAAATTGAACAAAAGCTGCGCGGGAAATGGATAGCCGAATCTCTAAGAAAGTCGATGGCGGTGAATCTCGGGCGAGCTGGATTTTAATTCTGGAACGGGACCAAGCAGGAATGTGTCGCGGTTTAATCGAGCTCCGGAGCGTCTCTTTCGGAGTGACGCAACATTGCGCTTTAACGCGAAAAGTTAGGAACGTAAGATTGTTTACGGGCGGCATTAATTGAGAGGCCTATCGAACCGTCCAAAGACCAAGTAAGGTAAAGGCACCAGTAGTTGACCATGTATCAGTAGTCGACCACTTTTCAGAAACACGTGAAAAATAAGGTTTTTAGAAGTGGCGATCTTTTGAAAAAAGTGCAGTTGACATCTACCGACTGAAATCTAAAACACTCAAGTGTGAAGCGCATTATGAATAGTATTGGCGAATGTTTATTTACATCAAGGTGAGTAGTGTGTTCCCATTTCGTTATTTCTTTAATTATTTTGTTAAGAACAGGTGTATGGTTCAGGTAAAAAAATTCGTAGATTATTAACTCTTTATGACTGAACTCTTCACTTGTTAAACTCTCATAGTGTTCTATATTTGATAAATGCACCGTTTTTGTTATACTAACCTCAGAAACACATAGTTTGCGGGGTGGTCAAGTAATGACTCTTGTCATTTTAATTGTTTCTAGAAGTTGACAGGTATGGCGCACAAGAAACTGGGTAAATGCACGAAAAAGTTGTATATATCGTTAGTGGTTTTTGAGGTCGCTGAACCCGAATTCGACATAGGATTTATAAAATTAATTTATTTCAACAATTTGTTTAACAAATTATATTGGAAAAAAGGTTTAGAATAAATAAAAAAATTTCGGAGACACATACATATTTGTTTAGTTACTTTCCCCGCAGAACACGATTCTATATGTACCAAAACATCTAATTTTGCAATCATTTGTTTAAACCTTCGAAAGTGAGCAAAACTCGAAATGTCTAATCTGTTCCTGAATTGGACTCCTTATGGAATTGAAATCTTTTAATTTCACATTCCTCTTTAGTTCTAACTTGTTCTAAATTATTGACAATAAACGATGCTAAGGCGATTACCTACATCATTGCCTTAATTCTCTTTCTAGTATAGGTGGTCAATTACTGACCAACATAGGGTCAACTACTAGTATTTTCATTTTCAAGGATGGTCAACTTCTGAAGCAGTTACTGAACTTTGAAAAATGGTTTCAAAATTTTTATAGCATACCTTTTTTAAAAAATCGTTCTCATTACATAATTTGGAAAGCTTAAAGAGTATCTTTAGGCACCGACTGTCCCTATTTAATGACAGAGCAATTAGTTACTATTGTTTACGTGAAGGATTTCTCTTAACTGGTCAACTACTGGTGCCTTTACCTTATTTTTTGGCTAATGTTTGCAAAATAGATATGTAGACAAAAAATATTTTTTTACTCTCCGTGATAGTAATAAACATTGTGTAAAAGGAAAAGTCTGTGATTCCGTTCATCGCCTCGTAATTAATTCGCAAAAAATTTTCCAGCGATCTGACTGCCTAACAGCCCCCTTAAGGGGGGATCCTGGTGTAAAAATCGATTTTTTTTTTTGCTTTAATGTATAGTACTACTTCCATAGAGTATATTCCCTAAGTTGGAATTGGAAATTCGAAGTTTTAAGGGCCCCACAGTCCATTTCTTGCGCGCAGGTATACGAGCGCTGAGGGGAGCGCGACGCGCACAGCGGCTTTTGTGTCGGGACCATTATGTGAGTCATTGTATACCTGCTAAAAGGTATATTTTTAGTTTAGGTAACACAAATGTATTTACTATTAGCTGTGCGATGACGAATTACTGGGGTTCGTTCCTGACTCCGACGCATTATCAAAAGGGTACTAGGTTTGTATCACAGGCCGAAAAATAATTGAAATCGCCAGCTATATAGCCGCTGGCATATTTAATGAAGGTTATGCTGCTATTTTGAATATAATGGAAACATTAGAAATAACGATCGGACCTCAGTGTAAGTTGTACGCCGACACTTACAACGGCGAGCGGACGAAGAGGCAGGAGCGCCGCAGTTTATGGAGCAGCAAAGAGGCTCGAATGGCTCGAAGACAATTGCAAATCGAGCAAAACGAGTTGTTCGAGGAAGCGGAAGGAATATTATACGGGCCTGGAATAGCAGACTAACAGAAAACAGCTGTAAGTATCCAAAAATCACTTCCTTTTCTACTTTTATGTACCGAAAACTAAACGTGTTTTTCTCGAAACTACTTTCTTACGATTGGCGGGTCAAATAACTCAAAAACTACTTGACTAATCGGGTTGCAATTTTACACACATATAGCTTATTACACGTACTAGTCGATGAGCATATAACATAAATAAATTAATTAATTTAAAGCAGTTTTATTGCACGAACAAAAATGAATGTTCCAGCGAAAAATCGCGTTTTATTTTCAAAGTGCTGCCAATTTGTCAATTTTCAACTTTTTTTCAATTTTCAAGGTCCATCGACAAACCGTGTTTATAAAGAGTAAGAAATATTTCTGTATTTTTATTTCAGACGAGTACAAACGGAACAAGAGCACTCGCCAATTCAGACGTTCGACGCAGAGACACTGTACATATGCCGTTCTACTTCTGCTATACAATTTTTTTAAAACTAAAAAAAAATATTTTTATATAGTTTAAGCAACAAGCATTAAAACCGCATAGCTCCGAATGCGATTTAATAAATATTTTCTTTAAAATAAATTCCCAAAATTTCCTTAATTTTCGGTAATCTACACCAGGATCCTCCCTTAAACCATACGACCGAAAAGCGTAGATTTTTCGGCTCGATGGGAATGTCGGTTCGTCGGAAAGCATAAAAACCCTACTATCGCTGGCGCGCGTGTTTGCTGATAACGTTGCGAAGAATAATTACCAGCTATTATATCAAACACGCTGCTCACCCCGAAATAACTTTGATTGCGCGTCGATGTATTTACACTGTACGCGGGCGGCGCCATTGTTCCGTTGTTCCACATAATGAATTTTAATACAACGCGGCGCGTCCCCGTCGACGGGAAAATTTAAATTTACAGAGACAAAGTACAGGGAGAACGTCCAGCAGTGACGTGGTTTTTAATTCGCCGTTTGAAGAGCGTCAAAATCGCCGTGCCGCGCGTTGTTTCGTCAGAAAAAAACGAGTAGCCTGGTAGGAAGCAGGGCCGCGATCGCGCAGATAAAGCTCGAACGATTGTTAGAAATCGTTGTTTCGAGGGGGCATCAGTCTCGTAAACGCTTATCTCTCGCCCGCGCGCCTCCATTCTTAGCGCCGTCCTGCAGGACCTCCGCAGCTGTATCCTTCCGCTAACGATCCCCATCCAGCTTCTTTTCTTGCCCGCTCGGCTTTTGTTCCTCCGATCCTTTCCTCCCTGCCCGCTCGCGCCGCCCGGAACGAGCGCGAGCGACCCGCGGCGCCGCCGCGCGCCGAAACGTTACAAGCCAGAGATAACCGTTCCGCCGTGCTAAACTGCACTTTCAACGACCGTTATGTACTTTATCGTCGCCTTCGTTTTGATACGCGCCCGCAAATAAGCGCAGCTGGCTTTTTCGTCCTCGAGACAACGCTCCTCTCGGCAAACTTCTCGTCCCCGCTCGGCCCCCAAACTTACCCTCACCCTTTCGTAAACACGCCTTTCAAGCTGCTACCGCCGAGCTGGTAATAAAAGCCAACTTCCTTTTTAGGGTAGAACTATAGAAACTGCCGGTTGTACTAGCAGTAATATAAATGTACCTGCCGGTAATACCGTGGCGTCGAGTCGATGCTACGTATTTCTAGGCGCCGCATGAAAATTCAACGAAACTGTCTCGTATCTTCTCGCACGTTCAGAAACATGCCGATAATTTCGAGGTAGCGCGAGGATATGCGCGCTGCACTCGATTCCTCGGGCAATAATTGACTTTAAACACCCGGCAACCCTTTTCACCGGCGATCATTTTATTTCGCTCGGCCGTAATTCCTTTGCTTGCTCCCCTCAGGCGAGCACGTCCCCGCTACCAGCGGCCCCGCCGTAAGACGTCCGTTTACGAGCCCGTTACGTACTTCCGTTAACCGAATTATCCTTTTCCCCGCTGCTTCCTCCGATCGACGCATCTCGCGAGGAGAATACCCGGTACGGATAGAGTCCGCCCGATAATTTGACTTTAATCGATATTTATCGCGAACGGATCGGCCACTTTGGCTCCTCCCGAAGTGCACTTCCGTTATCGGCCACCCACCGATGGCGCGGAGAAAAAAAATACCGAGAGCTCGTTCGCAGCCATTCACCGAGATAGATAAAGGTGGACGTCACGCATGAGGGACATACGCGGTACAGGCTCGATAAAATAAAGGAAAACGCGGGGACAAATTTATGACTCGTTGCTGCCGTCTAACTACTGGCCAGCTCGTGGCTTCCTCTTTCATTAAAAATGAAAGTCGTTTCCGTCATGATTACAAGCTACGATGTGGCCAAGGAAAAGCGAACGCAGCCCCCCCTGGGGATAATCAACGTCAGGCTGGAGAAAGAACTTGACTAGCGAAACATTTGGTTTACCCGCAGCAACATGAGCCCCTCATGCCCTCATGCCCTCATGTTTGCACCCTGTAAACACACGATCGTATGCAGGTACGCATAACTTCGCCTTAACGCTCATAATCGGATATGTACACGGCCATAGATCCCGGGATCCCAATGAATTTGAAATATTCGCCCTGTTTGCTTGGCCACGCCAGAAGCTAGCATCTCCCTGCGGGGCAGGGATTCGCCCGCGGCGCTCGCATTCTTCTCGCCTGGAATTAACGAGCTGTTGCCAGCGATACCCTAATCGAGCACTCGCTTCGTCTCGTCGATGGTAATCCGTGAAACGCTCGAAACGAGAGAGGAATGCGATATTCCTCGAGCATTCCGTCGACCTGTTAGCGCGCGGGAATCGGCGTAACGCCCAAAGGCTCGACGACACGCGAGAGATATTAATTGGTACGAAACAGTCGAACGAATATTTCGTTTCAATCAATTTCGACGAACAGGAGTAGCTTTAATTGGGTGACCGCTGATCGCGCGCGGAACTGCCACGACTCGAACCAGTTGTTTCCCGAAGGCTCGAATTCCGTTCGACGGTGTCGTTCCCCATGGAAATTCATGACTCTCCGTCGCGAAGATGCGCGCATGGAAAGGAGGAGGGTCGAAACATTCCTACAGAAGATACGTTAAATATGTATTTCGAGGGACGAGGCGGGAGGAAGAAGAGAGGCGATGGCGAAGGCGACGTGGAGCAGTCGCGGGCTGATTTCGAATTCAGTCGAGCAATCGCTGAAAAAGGACGAAATCCTGGCAGACAAACGGAAGATTGCCTATATTGTAACCAGTCAGAGCGTACGAAAGAGACGCAAGCCGGAAAACGAGGACCCGTGGTATAACCGTTCCTTCTAATGCTCCGCCAAACGCGCCTCTTCCTTTTCCCTTTGCCCTGGTACTCGTGGCGCGTACCGGAACGCCAGGAACAACGCGCGCCGCAGAGTCGACAGCGAGAGGCACCGATTTATATCGATTAATTGGGCTGGCTTCGTAACCTTTCAATCCTCGCGATGAAACGCAAGTACGCGATGATACAGTAACTTCTATGCTGGCTTCTCTCGTACATAACGGGGCGTTTCCAGCGTGTCAGAGTCGGCGATGTGTTGTTGTTGGGGTTATTGAATAAAAACAACCTGCCACGCACAATTGTTGTGAAACTAGAAATAATAATAATAATAATTTTATTTACGGGACAAGCCCATTAAGCACAATAAGAAGGGATAATAACAATAGATTACAATAAAAACAATAAAAACAATACAAACAAAAGAGAAAAGGATAAGAGAAAAAGATGATAAGAGATGGCCGTAGAGTGACAAGTAGGTGCATGGGGAACCTCTATGGAATGCCTTCCGCAATAAGGGCTCTCCGAGCCCTTAATAACTGTATTTATTAAGATATCGTTGAATTAAAAGAAAAATACGCAGTATTCGTATTCACGCGTGGCACGCGGTGACGCCATGAACACAGGTACGTGAAGACTGCTACGTAATAGAAAACAAAAGGAACGGCGGCGACGACGCCTCAGTGTAAAAACAAGAACGCAGCAACTCCTGTTGCTGACCACAGTGCATTAGGGCTCTTACTTTTCGCGGGTTTCCGGTTACCCGGGTACCCGGTGAACCGGATCCTACCCGGTTACCCGGGTGCTACCCGGGTTTGCGGGTAATACGGTTACGATTACCCGATACTCGTGTTATACGGGTAATCGACGAAATACCGGTTATTGCAGTGGATCGTAACAAACCTCTTATTATACCTTTTTGTTTCATGAATATTGTTAGTTATAAATTATTAGTAATATTGCAAGTTGCTTCTGCGCTGTCATCCTCAGTTTTTGAGAAATTCGATTTTGAAAAAGACTGCACATTTGCGCAAACAGTAATGAATAACTATTACTGTCTCGACACAAAAGATGTTCAACGTTGAAAATTTTCATTTTTTTTTTCAAAATCGAATTTCTCAAAAACTGAGGGTGATGGCGTCAAACGGTTTGCGGATTCGTTTTCAACGCTCCAAAACATATAAGAAACGGCTATTAAATGTTACAAGTCCAGATGGCTGTCGAACTGTGTTACCCGTATCATACGGGTATCGAGTACCCGTAACCGTATTACCCGCAGACCCGGGTAGCGCCCGGGTACCCGGGTATCACCCGGTTAACCGAGTACCCGGGTCACCGGGTATCAAGAGCCCTACAGTGCATGGCAAAGCCGAATACACCGGGTGTATCAATTCTAACAGTTGTCCAGAAAAGTTTTTGTATCGTCGGGGGTACCCCAGGGTTCCCATCTGGGCCCCATTCTATTTCTTTTGTTCGTCGACGACATTCGCGAGGTGATCCGTAACAGTAAATGTTTGATGTTCGCCGATGATCTTAAGCTATTTAAATGCACCTCGTGCCTCTCTGACTCCTTAGATCTTAGTATTCGCAGAGCCCTTATTGCGGAGGGCATTCCATAGAGGTTCCCCATGCACCTACTCGTCACTCTACTTTTCTCTTTTGTTTTTGTTTTTATTGTAATCTATTGTTATTATCCCTTCTTATTGTGCTTAATGGGCTTGTCCCGTAAATAAAATTATTATTATTATTATCTTCAATCGGACTTGGATAGAATCTCGGAGTGGTGTCTTTCCAACCGCATGGAGCTTAACATCAGTAAATGCCATATTCTAAGATTGTCGCGTAGCAAAAGTCCGATGCTCTTTAGCTATACAATCGCAGGCTCCCAATTGTCAACCGTGGAGGTCTCGCGTGACCTTGGAGTCCTAATCGACTCTTCATTCTCCTTCGTGGACCACATTCAACATGTCGTTGCGGCCTCGAGCAGAGCTCTAGGTTTTATTACTAGGAATAGCTCCGAGTTCGTCAGCCCTAGTACGACACGCTACTTATATAACAGCTTAGTGCTGCCGCATCTCGAGTACGCGTCGGTTATCTGGGCGCCGCGGTGGTCGAAGTACAGGAGTCAACTCGAAAGAGTTCAGCATCAAAGCTGGCCAGCCCCTGGCGTGGTTCGACCATGACTATGTACCCATCACGAACAGATTCGGGGTATGGTCCCTTGAACACAGGAGGAGAATCTCAGACCTATCCTTTCTTTATAGGATCCTGAACTGCTTGATTGATAACCCTGATGTTATTGCGCTGGTTAACTTCAACGTCCCCGCTCGCTGTACTAGGCAAACACCTCTGTTCAGGTCACCGGACTACTCCTCCTGGGTTGGTCATGCTGACCCCTTTCATAGGATCTGTGGTATCGCCAATCAACTCCACGAGGGCATCGATTTCTTTGCTGATACTCTTTCCGGCTTCAAAATTAGTATTCGCAGAGCCCTTATTGCGGAAGGCATTCCATAGAGGTTCCCCATGCACCTACTTGTCACTCTACGGCCATCTCTTACCTTTTTCTCTTATCCTTTTCTCTTTTGTTTTTATTGTAATCTATTGTTATTATCCCTTCTTATAGTGCTTAATGGGCTTGTCCCGTAAATAAAATTATTATTATTATTATTACTATTATTATGATTTAAAAGAATCGCGTGCTCCCGAGATTGAACAAGTAAAGGGCGTCCACGAAACGGAGCAAAATCAATGTCCCCCCCCGTTCGCTGCAGTCTCGTAAAAAGGGCGGATTATTCATGGCGAATCTGAAATCGAAGTTGATCGTGATCGCGCGGGCGTTCGTCGACCGTGCATCGGCCGGATTACATCGCTTATTACTTCATGAACGACACTTCGCTCGACAATCGTGGATTCGAGAGGCGCGCGAGATGCGCCGTGAATTCTGAAACCGGCTGAATGCGGGAGCAGCGGAGAGGCATCAGTTTCCGGCCACGGAAAAATCCCTGATCCCTCCTCCCCTCGAGCTGCCGCGACGACATGAAAATTGGACGACTTTATGGACGACTTTCGCTTACCCCTTTGGAATCCTAGATGGGACTCGCGCTCCGCCCGATTCCCCGAATCGATCGCAATGCGGAGAAACGTCGAAGCAGAGACACGCTCTACCTTTCCCTTGATCCGTATCGATGACTTTCCTCCCGCGTACTCGCGTATCGCCGATAGAATTCTACGCGGCTGCCCCCGCGAAAGGCTGGCGCAACGTGCGATGAGAAATATGCGGCGGTTAGCGCGGTCTCGAGTTGAGGGACGTCGAGGCGTAGATGGCATCGGGTGCACGGAAAACAATTCCACCCTCGCCTTATACGGGGATCCACGCTAGGTTAGCCTTGGTCAAGAGACTGTGAATAATTGCCGGGGGGCCGAAGCGCGGCGGCGGTAACAGTGCCACCCTCCGACACCATTTTACGAGTACTTTTCATCGCGAGCTTTCCACTCGCCCCGGCCGACCGAGCAGACATCGACGCGACACCCCCCCCGTGTCGCGCGCAAGCTTGCACGAGAAAACAGCCAGAGGGAGAGAGAAGAGGCCAGAACTATGATTTATGCGGAGAATATATTTTCCGTTAGAGTAAATTCCGATAGACGCGGCATAAACGTATAAATATTAACAAATAGCGGAGTACATGAAGCTCGGTGCGCAGGCACCGCTGAATAAAGCGGTACGAACAGCTTGAACCGGAACACCGCTGTCAAAAGTTCGCGCCGCATCGACTAAAATTTACTCGCCTTTATTGGCTCTGACGCTTTTAGAGCCGAGCGAAGTATTTAAAGAGAAGGGGAAAAAGGAATCACTATGGCGACTGTGCGTTCTTTCGACAATTTACTGACAGCTCTGCAGCTGAACTTGTGCGGAAATGGACCAACTGTCCATCCAGTAAGGTAAATGTCCCAATACCTGGACATTTAAGGTACGGCGGAAACACGTTTGAGAATTGTTCAGTTATACAAGTCGATATATATATATATATAAACGATTTTACAATTGCATGGGGCACCGTGTGTACTTTATCATTAAAAAAAAAAACCATTATTGGATTGAATAATTTTGTAAAATATTGAAAATTCGTAGTCCTTACAATGGCCCAATACCTGGACAGCTTAACCTTTAGGCTGCCGCTATTTTTTCGTAAAAATAGGGGTCCTTTTTTTTTCAAAAATTTTTATGTATGAGTAGTCAATAGGTCCCATAGAGTCGAGGGGGTAGAACCGTGCCATTATAGTGGCTATAGCGGCAGCCTAAGGGTTAACTAGTATGTCCCTGTGTCTCGATTTTACGGTCCCAATACCTGGACAGCTTTAATAACAGATTCTTGATTATACTGTTTTTCCTTATAAGTATTTCTCTTTTCTTTTGGCATATTTCTTCTATATAAGTAATTTATGGAAATCAGTAAATGAAATTGTGTAAAAAGAATAGATTATGGAATGACTAATTTTAAGGTTATATGTGAAAAAAATCTTTCAAATGAAATATTATCGTTAAAACAAGATAAAAAAGGGGAAGTATACTTACAGAAGGATAAGTACAATACAAAGTAATAAGTACTACAGTCCTAAATAACTATTGTATTATTCCGTCAACAATAACGCGTAAGATAAGTCGCAGTTTGCATAGATGGTCTGCGTGGTCAGGTTCCGGCCCGTTCCGGGATTTCACTGTACCGATAGATAGACACGCGAATAAAAAACTAATACGACCATAAATTTTAATAATTCAATCAGAAAGTAATACTACAAAGCAACATTTTCCTAAAAATGTATTAGTTGTACCAATATACTAAACATTATTAATAATATTCGCTTAAGAAAAAGTAGAGACTGTTTAGCAAATCAGCTAACGGCAATACTAAAATGCTGTAAACCGGTCGGTTCAAGAAAATTTATTTTTATTACGAGTGTTACGAGTTTACTAAGAAAAATATGTATATGAATATATTTAATTAAATATTTGTGTAATTGAATAAAATAGTTCTTTTATGGATAAAGCATATATTAAATGTAATAATCAGCATTATTTACTCTAGTGTCCAGGTATTGGGACGTGTCCAGAGATTGGGACATTTACCTTACTCGTCGCTGTATATACGTGGGAACGAAATGATTTCTGGACACACGTTCATTAAAAGTTTCTTGTTCGTTACAACCAGCAGCATGATGCACGCTCCCAAAGTTCCACCCTCGACCTTTCTCCGCTCCCTAATACGTAGGACCGCGCCGAAACAACGCGGTCCCCGCTCGTTACCGCGCAACATTCGCGGGCGACGAAGACGGCGAACGGGAGAGAAAGAAAATTCGCGGGGCGTACAATGCTAACCCGTTGCCGCGTCTTCGGCCGCATTCGTCTCGGCTATGCTCCTTTCCCAGCCCCCACTGCGGTTTCTTTCCTGGCAAAGCTTGTCCGAGCTTGCCCTTTTTCTCCACCGTTCCCAACCGTCGAACAATAAGGATTTTCCTTCCACGCCAGTAGACTTAATCGACGATCGTTTTTCATAAATTTCAGGCCAGGCCGGTGCCCTTCTCTCCGCGCGGCCGCAGGAAGAGGATACCTAGCCCGGTATGTGTTGGCGGGCTCCGCAGAGAAGGCCCTCTCTATTGTTTCTACGTGTTCCCGCTAGTGATGGGCGATACATACCAATTGTATCGATACTTCGTATCGATACGTATTGATGGTCAAAGTATCGATACAGATAAAATATCGAAAGCGAAGTATCGATATCGTCAGTATCGATACGTTTACCCATAATTACTGTTGCTACTACTGATAATCGATGACCATTTTTTTGTTGGCCATGTTAACGATTCATCACTATTAGGAGTAAAATTCCAAAATGGAAGTAAATAATTTATTCCATTGTTTACAATAAAAATATATAAAAAATATTTACATCACACATTTCAATCAAAATGCCAATCCTCAATAGACAAGGAACCTAAAAATAGTAATTGTTGTAAATGCTCCCCAGTTAACCGATTTCTAGCTTGAAAATATATAACATCTGTACGCCGTGTAGTTTAGAAACAAAGCGAGATGGCAATTCATGATGTGCCAAAGTTTTTCTTGGGCATTGCCCACTATACTGAAGACGCTGCAGAATTCGAAAACCTAGAAGACTTTGAGGATGAAATTAAAGAAAAATTTTAAAAAATTAATCTCCACACCGTTCCGTAGAAAAATAGTTACTATTATTAATTCCCTGTCTTAAGTTACCTACTACTTCCATATTTCATTAATATTTTGATTAAAGTTTCTTAATGGATGACTAAAGAAATGAAAATGAATTTTTCACAGCTGGAAAAACTTTAAACGCCCGCTCAGTTTTTTCGGCCCGCTTGGTTTCCTTCGAGCCGCTCGAAAAGAATCGAGTTGCTCGAAAAAAATCGAGTTGCTCGAAAAAATTCGAGTTCTCGGTTCTATTCGAGTACTCGGCTCGGCTCGGAAACCGAGTCTCGGCTCGGTCCGAATTTCAAGCTACTCGAATATTCGAGTACTCGAACAGCCCTACTCTAGTGTCGAAGCAACGGTTATATCGATATTTGGGTTGGTCAGTATCGATACAGCAATATATCGTCATATGAAATATCGATACAAAATATCGATATTTGGACCCAAAAGTATCGATATTCCAAATATCGATACTGTATCGCCCATCACTAGTTCCCGCGAGCTTCGTGCACCGCGTAGCCAGCCTCGGCACCTTACGACCCCGTTCTCCCGTTCTCGGGCACCTCCAGGCTGTCCTCCTTACGTGTCCCGGCGCGCACAATACTCTTTTCAGAGTTCTTCGCCATGACGTAAATAGGAGGCAAGCATCGCGAAACATGGCGCGCGCCCAGTCACTCTTTGTCCCGAGCTCGGCTCGCGGGACCGCGGCGGCGGCGGCCGGTTTCTCCCGCCCCCTCCGGGAAGCGATTTCCACCGGATCGATTCGCGGCGATAAACAAAGGGCCGGCGTTACAGAGCACGCCGGCCGTGTAAATCGCAAAAGCGCGATAGCCGACAAACGCCCGGCAGTTTCCTCGGTTTTTGTAATCAGCACACGCTGACTCGATTCCGCGGGTCCACTTCGGGGCGAGATTCGATTGAACCCCATTGATTTTCGACTAAGCCATTAGATTACACGATTTTTGTTGCAGCTTTGGTTCCAGTCGCCGGCAGGTCGATCAGACGAATTAGCGTCAATTTCACAAACTGGCTCTTTCAATTGGTATTCAATTCGCCCATGCCCGTTCCGTAGAATATGAACGGCGATCGGGGCTCGCCTGAATTATTGACTCTCGACTGGATAAAACTTTACGAGCCACCTCCCCCTGCCGCCGAGTGAAATCAAGGGAGAGACGAGCGAATTCCGCGATATCAGCGGCACGAATGGACGATGGCATCGGAGCAGCGACGCGATGCCGGACAATGCGACGAGTCTGCGAAATTAACGATTCCGCGACAGCAAACAGGATGCGGTTACCGGGGTAAATAACAGAGGGAAGCGGGAAAAATTGAAGGACCAAGCGGAGGAGGAGATGGCGAGATGAAAGGGGGATGGGCGGTTGCGCAACAGCGGCGTGTTTAATGCGGGGATGCTGAAATTAGTTAGACGAGTGTCCCGCGTTCAGCGAACAAATCGCAATTAACCGTGTTCCGTTGGGCGATGCACATATTAACTCGCATTAAAATAGAAACCGACCGCGGCCACGGTTGTCTGCCGACGAGGCGAGCGAGAGTTCCCCGCAATTTCATTCGGCATTCCGGCGATTGTGTAGCGTAAACAGGCCAGTAGATGGACAGTTTAGCTGATTCCGAAGTTTACAACAAGGTGTTTCTTAAGAAATATCTGTTGTATTAAAAAAAATCAAAAGCTTTGCACGTAAAAATGTACAAATTTAAAGAAAAAAATAACTGCAAGTAAAGAAATTAATGTATTTAAGGATAAAATGATGAAAATTCTACTCATAGCCCGTATCACAAGTAGATGGACGATAGGGCTAGCAGATGGACAGTTCAGAACCAATAGATGGACGGGTGTCTGGCTAGACGAGTAAAAGACTTATTAGCTATAGTAGGTACCTAGATTAAGTTATTTTTTGTTAAAATATAGTTTATTTCATCAAAACTAAAAACGTATGGAGTCTTCATTGCCAGAAACCGGTGCAACAGGTTTCTGTGCCCAGGCCGCAAATAAAGTGAGGTTATGTCTAGCCTAAAGTGGCCAGACGTCCCGGATCGTGTGGGACTGTCCCGAATTTGAATTGTTTGTCCCGCATTGAAAACTGTCTCGGAAAGTGTCCCGGATTGGATATGTAACCTTTTTAACATTTTCTTAGTGGCACAAAGTAAAAATATATATCCACTAGTTCCTTTTCTAATATCATCCAAGGCTCTATTTAGATCATTACATGTATATTGATATACGGTATATTTTTTTTAATGCTTGCCATCTAAATAAAAAAAGAAAAATACGATACCTACAAGTAAATGTGTAAACTGTTTGTTTATTAAAATAAACGGCTTCAACAGATTTAATTCTGTTCTGTCCATCTGCTGCGACAAGGTTAGAAAATCCATATCAGTACATGGACAGTCATTTTTATAACTTCTATCGGTTTATTTTTCTTTGTTCACGCGTTTATATATAAATTGAGGGCTCGGATGCAATAAGGGGACTAGCGCTCGAAAATGGGAAAAATTATTGTCCAAACGCTATGAAATATTGGAAAATTAAATGTTGTTAAACTGTATTTTAAAAAATATAGTGTTGTAAAGCTCGTCACGACACACATTTTTTTCTATTCATAGTTTGATTATCGAATCATTACTATTCGAGCTAAAAATTATAAACGAAAAATTTTTCATCGTTCAAAATCATTATTTCTTTAAACATAAATTGCGATAACTTGAGTAAATATTAATGGATCGTTATGAGACGTGAAACATAAAACTCAGAAAACTCTAGCGAAGCCGTAAAATGTATGCACAAAACCCTTATGTTAATAAATGTAATAATATTTCATTAAAAGGTAATACTGGACATAACCCATGTTTTTCAACGTTCGCCGTTAAAAAGTATCGAGGCAATTTTGAGGTACATATAACTTGCAGCGACAAAGTATTTCCATTATATACTAGGAAGATTTTCACAAATTTTCACACTGATTAATAAATAATTGTAGAAGATATGACGATATATATAAATCTCCCGCGCCACCAATAGTCAACAGCCGCGTGTAATGGGCTATTTAGCAGTCTTAGCATTCGCGTTGACAGTTGGCGCCGTGGGAGAATTATATATATCGTCATAACTTCTACAATTATTTATTAATCAGTGTGAAAATTGGTGAAAATCTTCCTTGTATATTAAGGAAATACTTTGTCGCTGCAAGTTATATGTACCTTAAAATTGCCTCGATTCTTTTTAACGGCGAACGTTGAAAAACATGGGTTATATCCAGTATTACCATTTAATGAAATATTATTACATTTGTTAACATAAGGGTTTTGTGCATACATTTTGCGGCTTCGCTAGAGTTTTCTGATTTATGTTTAAAGAAGTAATGATTTTGAACGATGAAAAATTTTTCATTTATAATTTTTAGCTCGAATAGTAATGATTCGATAATCAAACTGTGAATAGAAAAAATGTGTGTCGTGACGAGCTTTACAACACTATATTTTTTAAAATACAGTTTAACAACATTTAATTTTCCAATATTTCATAGCGTTTGGACAATAATTTTTCCCATTTTCGAGCGCTAGTCCCCTTATTGCATCAAAGCCCTCAATTGTTAATATTAGAATGCAATCATCAATTGCATACCTCTTTACAATACATCCAAATTCGTTTTTTATTAACTTTAAGGGACGCGATGCTGAGCAATAGCTAATAATAAAAGAGTGACTCGCGCATGGTGGCGTAAAATCATACATACAAATACATTTTTCGCATACAAAATTTTTTTTTCGATAAATATGTTAATGTTTTGTAAAACAACAAACGTTTTTTCTACAAAATAAACAAAACAATAATATAGATTAAAACTCTAGTTCTTTCAATATTAACGATTAACCAACGATTCGTCCATCTACTGGGCCCGTCCATCTACTGGCCTGCCTACCCTAGCGAGTCGACCGTGTAGCGCGCGATGATCGCTCACGGAAAGATCCGCGACACTTTCCGCGTTAGGTACACTCTCTTTTCCTGCCCGCGTAAACCGTCCAGCAGAAATTTATCGATGATACATCGGCGGAAGGCGCGGGATCGAGCGCATTCTTATTCAAAGTAGCCGCGCGAGTGTAAGCGAGCGGGAATAATGTGCAAATACCAGTGGAGAATCGCGGGAGCTGCCTCGTAAAGCATTCCCGTGCGTGGGGAGTTTTATCTGGGAAAATAAAAGCGGCTAACGTCCACGGTTTCTGGATCGCGACGATGCCAAAAGAACGCCGCCGAACGCCGCTCAAACATTTATGCTCCCGAGGTTATTCGCGAGACGCCTCGCGCGTCATTAATTTCGTCGAAACGCGGGGGCGATCCATCTTTATGTTCCATTCGTGGAAGATCGTATCTCGTGGGAGGCGAGCGGAGAAGAAATTCCTTGGGATCGAAAGGTTGTTGCAGCGCGCGCGCGCGCGGCACAGGCTGGATCCACAAGGGCCAGCAGGCCCCAGCTGGCGCACGAGGCGCGGCGTATCCGTGAATTTTCGCATGACAATGCGGGAATATAACGCATTGTGTAAACAGACAGGGACGCAATCTGCGGGGCGCACGGTGCGTGAATCCTGGACATTCGAGGACGACGAGTCGGCGACGCGACGGCGTCGTCCACATCGTAATCGTCATCCTCCGGATCCAAGTTGGTTGACGCCGCCTAACCATGGACAATGGGACCACGGCCAGTACGGTACCATTATCCGCCTCTCGCGTCTATGACAACCCCATGAATTATGCAGCGTAATGTAGACGGATACGCGGCCCCTCCTCTGCACGCTCGCGCGCCCGCGAACCTTGTTCCATTACCGATCCCTACCGCTTTCAGCCGCACGATTTATCCCACTAACCTCCCTCGCCCTTTCGATTTATGCTTCTCTGCTGGCCTAAGACCTCGGCTCTCCTTCGCTTACCAAATCGACTCGTCGCTAACACCTCTGCGCTTAACTGCTATTGCCACAGTATCGCGAGTTACGCTGCTTTTCAAAAGAATCGCTAATTCTCCGGGGGTATCCGCGTCCACGTCGGCCCTAAATATCCGTTTCCGCTGGTGCGCCAGGTCGCGGAACACGAGAAGCCTGGATGTATTATGCATTCGCCGCGAGACACACGGTGAGAACGAGTTGTCAATAAAGACTGCAATCTAAGAGATCGTGAATAGGGATGTTTTGAAGCGAGTAACCGTGCAACTGACGCGTGCAATTTCCCCTCTCCGGCGCAGATCTTGCAGGGGCTGGATTCGCAACGGGAACTTTGAATGTCGTACGTTCGTTACCCAGCCTGTATAATATAAAGCCGCGCACCGCAATTGCCAATATTACAGTCTCTACAATATCAATCCGCGCGTGCGGTTATCGCCGCGCCCAAGTAGGGAAACGCCGATGCCATGTTCCAATCCGACGAACGCCACCCGCCGCTACCCTACTCCTATATTACCAGATTCATATTACGTCGGCTTTGACTACCACCGTCAACATCGATCCATTGAAAACGGTACGTGCTTACGCATCATGAATAATTCGTACCTACGAAACGACGTATTCATGGTCGACAACTCCATCCTCTCACCTCGTTTCCCTCTCTTTCCCCGCCGTTTCCAGTATATCGCGGTTCCGAACGGTCCACTCGTTTGCGCCCGAATCGCAGCATTTTCCTCAAAACTTTCGGATCACAGACGCCGGCCGCGAATGCGGAGGCCGACAAACTGCTCTACGGGGGTGTTACAAAGAAGGTGAGTCCTCTCGGAAAAGGGACCCGGAGACAGTGGCGCACTCAGAGAGAGAGAGGGGGCTGGCACGTGGTGGGATAACCACGACTGAAGTAATTCAAGAGCTTTGTAAAAAGAAAAGAAAAATGGATTTAATTCTTTAAATACTGTTTCTTAATCACCTAATAATAAGTTTATATAATAATAAGTTTATATATTCCGACGGGATAAACCCTTTGTTACAAGAAATACAAATCACAGTCACACAAGCCTAGAACAAATAATTTGGAAGTACAAAAGAAATATAATTAAAAGAACGAAAGCAAAGAAGTAAGCGCAAAAGAAACCATTAATGAATAGTGACAAAGCCAGATATAAAAGAATAAAAATAATAAATTTTATACAACAAGCAAACATAATATTGAGAGTTAGGGGGAGAGGGACATACGAACTGCGATCAGAACAGAGTGATAGAAGGAATTATAGGAATTATTAAAGAAGTCAACAGAGTTACAATAGCGATTCGCAGTTATTAAAAGTCGATTAAGGCTATTAAAATAGCCGTAGAGAGTTCGATGTGACTCCGGAAGGAAGAGATTTTGATTTCTAAGGCACCGTACAGGTGCATAAAAACTAAGTTTTTGGAGGATCTGAGGACAAGAGATACAATAATTAATAATTTTATATAAAAATAGGAGGTCAGCAACGAGACGGCGTTGATCAAGGCTCATTAATCCAAGGCGCAAAAGCATAAAGTCATAATTATGGCAAAATATTGACATAGGTGATTCCGTGAGGTATAATGCCAGTCTAAGAAACCTGTGCTGCACACCTTCGATTAATACAGAATGGCATTTATAATAAGGAGCCCAAATAACGGATCCAACCAAGGAGTTATAGAGAGTGCGGAGTGTGGTGATATTAGAAAATAACTTAGAGGTGCGGTAAATAAAACCTAATGTTTTATACGCGGAGTTAACAATATGTTGATAATGATAATGAAACGTTAAAGTGCTAGAAAAGTAAATACCAAGGTCACGTATGATTTCAACAGATTGCAGAGATGAGGTTTGAATAGAGTAAGGGTAGATAACTTTGCTAGATTTACGGCTGAAGCGTATAACATGACACTTCGATAAGTTAAAACAGAGTTTATTACGCGAGCACCATAAGGAAAGTCTATCTAAATCAGACTGTATTAAAAGAGCATCAGCAACTTGTCTATAAATCTTTAGATCGTCTGCAAAAAGTAAAAACTTACAATGTAAAAAGGCTTCAGATATATCATTAATGTATAAGCCAAATAAAAGCGGACCCAAGTGAGATCCCTGAGGAACACCAGAAAGAACAGCAATCTCCTTAGATAGAAAATTATTATACTTAACTATCTGAGTTCTGTTAGTCAAATAGCTGGAGAGCCAGGCAAACAATGCACCATGAAGGCCGACGGAGTGAAGTTTAGAAAGGAGGGTCGGATGGTCAACCATATCAAAGGCTTTACATAGGTCGGTATAGATGGCATCAACCTGTTGACCACCTTCTAAGCAATTAGACAGGAAATGATTATAAGTAAGAAGATTAGTAATAGTAGAGCGAGCAGACATAAACGCCAAATTGCTCATCAATAATTACATTCTTGCAAATGAAGGAGAGCTTATTTGAAACAATGCTTTCAAATATTTTAGGCATGATATTCTGCAAACTAATAGGCCTGTAGGAACTAGCTAGTGAATTATCTCCACCCTTAAATATAGGGGAGACCAAGCAAGTCATCCACAAGGAAGGAAAAATTCCGGAAATCAAAGATTTTTTGAAAATAATAAAGAGGATGCGAGCCATAATAAAATTTGCAAGACTTAAAAAAGATCGCGGGGGATGCCATCGATACCAGGACCCTTATTAACATCAAGGAGTTGTATCTGAGAGAGTACCTCGCTAATTGTGATTTCCATGTTAGAAACATCAATGGTATTGTGGAAGGAGAAGGAAGGCGGCGATTCAGGACTACAGGTAGGGTAAATCCGGGACACGCGGTCGACCTAATATAAAATGGCTATTAAAACTAATATAGATATTACTTATTTTATTAGAACAAACCTAATATGTTCAGAATTTTATGCCGATTCAGAAAAACTGGTCGATATTTGCTTTAAGACAATATTTACTGTAAATCGGGTTGAAAACTGAAGTCGTGACATCTGACCACCTCCCCCGACCCATACAGCACACCTCGTTGCAGCAGTATTGCAGGGACGTTGCTGCAATATTACGTTGTTGCAGGTTGCATTGCAATATTGTAGGAACGTTCCTGCAATATTGGAGTGGCAATGATCCTACAATATTGCAGCAATATTGCAATTTCGTTGCCGTGCAATGTTCCGTTCGCAACGATGATACAATATTCCTGCAATATTGCGCGCACATCGACGTGCAATGTTCCAGTGGCAACGGTCCTACAATATTTCTGCAATATTGCGCGCACATCGTCGTGCAATATTGTAGTGAAAACTTGTGGAAACATTACAACAATATTCTGAAGCAACTATGACTTTGTCAAAAAATTTCGAAATATGTACATGACGTCGAGTGGATTCTACGGCGTGTTTCATTTAACTGGATACGCACCGCTATATTGCCGAAGAGTTGCAGGATCATTGCCACAATTTTGCCGTTTCGTTGCAGAATCATTGCCGGAACGTTGCAGGACTACATATTCGTAATGTTGCCGCAACTTTGCAGAAATACACACCTGCAATATTGCGAAGGCGGAAATAGGACTGAACCTGCAACGTCTCTGCAATGTTATGTTGCAACATTACCATCTTGCACCGCATCATTGCAGAGACGTTGCTGCAATGTTATGGTGCTGGGTGGGGAGGTGCCGGGAGAAATGGTTTTCGTCGTTGGCAGAGACCACTAACATAATTATTCATGGAAAATTAACAAAGGATAAAGCAAAATTATTTATGAGTGAATACAACTACGGATTCATTGATATTTAATTTGTTTACGCTAAACAAGTAAAGAACACATCAAAGAAAAAGTGAATTACCTACTGGCGATTAGCAAGGCAAATGAATACAAAAGTGAATAAATAAACTAAATAAACAAAAATAATAATAAAATAATAATAAAAAATAATAAAATAATAAAAAAATCATAACTCGACCATCTCACCTTTCTGCAGCGAGACATGGTCTTCTCGTTAGCTTTGAGAGGAAGAGTTAATATTGGCCAAATACTTTGGCTGCATTGTCCCTCAATGTCTCTACTATCTTATTATTCCAAACATTAAAGGAAAATAAACTTAGAAGTATATTTTAAATACGATTCTGTACAACCGCTGTTTGGCAAAAGAGGTTAAATGTAACATCAATTTACCTTTTATAGCCTATAAATCCAGTAAACCACAGAAGGAAGCGAAATAACGCTATTCATTCAACTATTCTTCTTCTAGAGAAGTAATTGGTCTGCACTTTAATGCATTTTTACGTATAGACTCTGAAATATAGCGACACGACCAACTCTCCGGCCCGACCGCGTCTCCCGGATTTACCCTATAGACAGGATTAAATGAATTTTATTGAATTTCCATTAAAAATATTATTATCCCTTAAACTCGGCTCCCGCCAAGGTTAAATCCTGACTGCCCCACTGACCAGAGGTACGCAGAATGGAGAGTTGCAAGTTCGTTACTCGAGTGCACTCGAGTCTCCCGTATTTCTAAACTCGACCGCCCGGGTAAGTAATCGATTCCTTGGGCACTCGCACGGAGAACGGTTCCACGGTCCGATTGCCGGGTGTATTCCGAGACCACCATGCGCGTCTCTACCGATCTCCCTATCGGACGTCCGCCTATACGGGCCGAACGATCTGAATTCCTCGGGAAATTTTAAAGCGATATCGCGAAGGTACACCGCCCCCCCCCCCCCACGGTTTTGTAACGCAGATCAGGGGGATGAAAAGAGCCGTGCGAAAAAGTTGCAGGCGAGGGAACTATAGAAGAATCGTTCCTGGAGAGCTTCAGGGGGGAAAGTAATATACACTCGGTCGTTTCTCGCGAGCTCGGGCGATCCTCCTTTTCCCGGCTTGCTTTCGTTTGCGCGCGCTTCCCTTTTTTTTCCCCCCCCACGGCGCCGATCCCGTCGTTGCTAAGCAAAGGAAGCCGGGGAACGCTCGCGAAAAATAAGCGAGACGCGATTGCGCCGAGAAGAAGGTTACGCGGACCGCAAGGAAATGGAGTTTCGAGCGAGCACCGAAACTCGTCTACCCTTAAAAACGAAATAACCCCTACCCGCCCCGGCTCGGCCCCGCCGTACAATCTGCATCGGCTTTCGCGATTCCGTCACGATGGGGAAACTTGGGCCGGCCTCCCGGCGGCCAATTATAAAATTCGCCGGGTCCAGGGGATGCGAAATGAGCGGGCCTCGCGGTGTCGCCAGGAATCAATACGATATACTTTGGAAGTTTCTAGGGGTAGAAAGTTGGAACGAGCCTGGACAAGAAACTGCCGAGACCAAAGGACGCGAGAGGAACCGTGTGTCCGACGAAATCGAAGTTATCGCCGATAGTTAACGAGTCGCGAAGCACGATTAAAAGTTTAAAACGGTTGCTCCCCGCCCCCGGGGGCTCGGTCTACTTTTTAACGCGGGGCCGCGCGGTAGCTGCTTGTGTGTTTTCCAGTCGGTTAAAGGGGTCCGCCGAAACTCGACCGCCCCCGTGGATTCTTTCCCTTTCGCTCGTTTCCCGGACAGAAGTGGACCAATCGAGTTAATGGATCGGCCAGGTACCAAGGGCGGGAGAGGCTGTCGCGACGAAACAGGGGGCAGAGGGACGGAGAAGTAAAATCAGGGAATTGGCTAGCGAAAAGGTTTAATCGTTGACGGTGGCGCGCGTAATCGGGGCCTCGGTAAAAGCATCAGTCCCTAAGGAGTCATCTATTTGGCAAATGGATGACCCCGTGGAGCTGGTACCGGCCAGCAGGCACGCAAGAATCCTGCGGGGATATATCGACTCAAACGTTACACCGTATCTGTCGTGTTATCGCCACGAACAATGACTACCTATTACCGCGACTCGCGCGGTCATTTTTCACGATTATCGTAGGTCGTCGGCCTGCTCTAAACGAGTGAGCTTTCCGTAATTGCAGATTGGTCGTCGGCCCGCCGTGGCCGCGCCGCCGACACGGACGCCGGGCACTGGCAGAACTAAACCTAATCTACCGAAAACATTTACGTCCCCCCTAATCGTTCCGCGCGTAAATCGCCTCGATTACAGGCCGAATCAAGATCGCCGCGAACGTTCCGCCAGCCGCACGCGCCTCTCAACGATCGTTGGTCTTCTCGCGAGACGTCGCAATCAACTTATTAAGTCAGATAAGAAGGGCGGCTGCGCTCGCGAGTGCTATTCACCAGCGCGGGAGATATGAAGTCGTTGGAATTCGTGCTACGTCTTCAGACTCGTACCTTCGGTTCGTGACTATTCCGCGATGTAATCAGATATCCTAGGGGGTGGCGTTTCTAGCCGACCCGGCTCGACTCCACTCCACTCGACTCCACTCCAACTCGGTCGAGTCGAGCCCAGTCCGGTGGCCGTGATCGATATCGGGGGCGAAGATTGCGCGACCACCGTCGGGTGGTAAAAAAAACACGTGTTAATCGCCGGGGAACACGCACGATAACGCGTCCAGCTGGAAAAAGAGTGCGGGAACCGATTCGCGACACGTGAAAACGCTCTGTCATGACTGGGCCGCGTAACTCAGAAATTAGTAAGCTCGCCTCTCATTCCGGCCACCTGCAACTACCGATAACGATCCGGGACAAACCGCTCGACCGCTTGCGTTCCGATTACAGCTGCCACGCGCGCCCGCCACCTGCTATTAAGGATCAGCCATGAAAAGAAACGCGACGATTCGTGACCGGGACGATATACTCTCCGCTCCGCTCCGCTCGTAACTCACGGCAACCCGGCATTAAGGCCGATCAGTTAAAAAACAGGCAATATCGAGAGCTTAGAGCCGTTAACGAACAGTCGATCGATGCTTCGAGACGGAGCTCGGCGGAGGCATTTCGGCGCGGCGCGGCGCGTAAAATCTTTATAAGAGAATAAAACCGGGGAATATTTAAATTTTACGGTCACCGATAATCCGACGGAAGACGCGAGCGTTTCCCCGTTCATCGAATCAGCAAGTTTTCGAGCGCAGCGTCGTAGTAAAAGCACCGGTGCCTTTCAAACTATTTAATAAAGGCCTGTTGACAAACAAAAGCCAATTTACAGGGTGCCCATTTTTGCTTGATATATTTTTTTACTCACTTTTCCTTCAATTTTTTATCCCGAGGGAAGCGAAAAACGGGGGTACATCAGGTGTTGCATAATTGATATTGCACTTGTCTGGCATCTGTAAAGGAGTATCAAAAACATACTCATCCATAGATGGTACCTGATTCATTACAGTTTCATATTCATTTTTATTTTTTATTTTTTATTTTCCGTCTTTGTTTCACCAATTGGTACACAGTAAGGTGAAAAGGCGAGGCTCAGCTAAAGCTGTTATTAGGCCTAACCTCGTAATAGCGTACATACCAAGCGCAAACTTGAAAAACTTGAAGAAAAAAACTAAAAACTAAGACTAAAGACAAAAACAAAACTAAACTAAGCATAGAACTAAGTAAAGTAGAGGAGGTGAGGAGTAGAGGTAGTACAAGGGAATGTTAAATAAGCGGATGATCTATTAGATAAGCGCTTGCCGCAGCTTTGAAGGATGACAGGGTAGGAAGTGAACATCATTAAGGCAGGATACCACCTTTGCACTTAAAAAAATTGAAATTTTTTTTTGTTCTCAAAGTACTCTTTCAAGTGTATAGAATCGAAATTCATTCGTTAGAAAGGTGGCCGGAACCTTTTTCTTGTGTAAAAACCGGATTGGAGCAGATATATAAATCTATATAAAACTTTAAACGCGTTTTTCTCGAAACGATGTTTTCCAAATCAGCGTGTCAGATTACTCCTACAATTTTCATCGGATTGACTTGAAACTTTGCACAATTCTTCCGATTGGTGTAATCTAACGATGTACGTAGGACTTTTGCTGTAGCGTTGTTATTTTTCTTTTGGTGCGCAATTTTATACATTTTTTTAAACTTTTTTACCCTAAAAAATTGACCTTTTCGTTAAAATGGCCGCCATTTTCTTAAAAATCGAAATTTCGTAAAATCCCTACGTACAGCATTGAACAATATTGTTGTTAATAGGGACATTCTTTGGTTTCTTTTCTAAGAGCCACGTACAGAGCGGAATTTGACACGCCGTCTAACGATGTTTCTCCAAAGGAGTGTATTTTGGCGCCACCTACAAGAGATTATTTTTCACTTTTTCAGTTTCAAAAAATGTGTAATTACAGATTAAAGTTACATTAATGAATGACTGAAATCGATTTTGTTTCTGCGCATTCTTTGTATGCAAAAAAAATTCATGAAAAACGCCTCCAAAATCGGAGTCAAAGGTGGTATCCTGCCTTAATACACATACAAAAAAAAACTTGTCTACTGGGACGAAGGTTATATTTTTATATTCACCGTATTGGTCTAATTTTGCAATTATGAAACTTTACACTAATATATTATACACGCGCATAAATAAGTACACTATTCTATCGCATGCGGTGCTGCTTTTATTAGATACGTCTATAAGCGTCGGGGAAAAGTTCTCTCGTCAGAATCTGGATAATACGTAATTGAGAAATTTCTGACACCAGCTGTCTTCTCAGTTGATTATGTAATGTCTGCAGTTAAGGCCGCAGTAAACGAGCATCTGTCGCTCTTAATTAATTATTTACTCGATCGCGCGTCGCGTTGAGTAATCGGCCGGTCGGCACCTGAGATACCGTTTTATTAATCTTGGGAGCCGTCGCCGGTTAATCGGTAAGATTTCCTCGAGTTTGTTCACTTATTCTTTCGTTGATTCTCGCTTTCACACTCGACACTGATATATCGCTGGCGCCAACGTGGATCGACGGCTCGCCATTGGTCGGCGACGCTCTGTCCTCCCCCTTTCAGATACCCAATTTCCCCGGGAAGATCGCGATTTACTTTGTCACCAGCCACTTCTGATTCGATTGACTTTTTATCACTGCCATGGAACCGCGTCGCTCTGCTCCTTTCACGATTAAATTACTCCGTATCCGTCGGTGCCCGCGACACTCGAGACCAATTGCTTGGAATTCATTTAGAATTAACGCCCCCTTCGGTCGAACGCTTTGGAGAACCGGGTCAAAAGGCCGGTCTGCGGGAAAGGCTCGCGTTTCCGCATATTTAATTTGGAAACTGCCACGGCGCGATAAAAGTCACCGAGATTTATTCGATACGTCGCAAAGTATATACGCGAATCCACGTGTAATAGCACGGCAAAGGATTCCGCCCAGAGAAACCGTTCGTTGTGCCTGCGGAGCGAAGCTCGTAGAAGCTGCGATTCATATCAATTACTGGTGCGAGATGACCGAAAGAAAAGTAACTTCGCTTACCACTTCGCATATATTCGCTTGAAACAGTGAAACCACTTTGCTTCACCAGCGGAATAAACCACGCAATTTTCACTACGATATGTAGGTGCAGTTAAAGAACCCGTATATTTTTCCTGCAACGAATGTTGGTTAATGTTTCTGTAGCCTTTTCCCCTTGAAAAAAAAAAAAGCCAAAAGGAAAGAATCGCTCGGTGGAAACGTTCTGCACGCCACTGTACACTAGTGAATTTTCATGACATGCAAGCGATGTTTTGTTTTCCGGCTCTCTGTACGAAACAATAGACGGAGGGGCCCTCAAAGGACAAAGCTCAATTAGCAGTCCCGGAAAACTTTGCCCGCTTTTATTGTGAAATATAAAAAAAAAAAAAAAAAAAAAAAGAGGAATGCTGTTTCAAGAGACCATCCAGCATCCTCATTCCCCGCAGATTATCCCCCGGTAACTGGACCTTGTAATTCACTTCCACCTTTTTCGACTTCTCCGACTTTCCCCGACTTCGTCGACCTACCACCCCTCCTCCCGGCCTATCCATACACTCTGCTACTCGATTTGTCTCCGCTTCTCATCCATTCCCTCGCCCGGTCCCTCGTTCGCCCAGCCATGGCTCTTTCGATTAAATATGTTCGTCCATCTGGCGTGCGCGACGACGCGAAAGCAATTTCCGAACGATCAAAATCGCGTTCCAATTACCGATCGACCCGGGCAAAGGAATTCGGAAAATCTCCGGGGGATTCAGAAAATATGGCCGGCGGAACTGAGCGCTGGCCGAAACTGACAACCGGTAATTAATGCATCACTTTATACCCATGAATTTATAATTTTCTGTTACGGCAAATAGTAGCCGGCTAATGTTTGCACGGGCAATAGTTTCTCCGTTAATTTATTACCGTTCGATGGGTCGCGCCAACATTGGCGAAATGGTATGCAAATGTCGTGTCAAGTTAGCTGACGCGGTGCCCCAATGCTGGCGCGTCGCTTCCTCTATTTCCTTTATACAGGAAGTAAGTATATCGACGATATTAACGGCAGCTGTCGATGGGGCGACAATGTCTCTGCATTCTTTTCTCCGGGGGCCGGCCGTGGATCTCGACCGCTGGCATTGTTAGCAGATCGGGAGGAACGAGCTACTAAACTGGTCCCGAATGGCCTCCCCGAGCGGGTTTCTTAGAGCGGCACCGAAAACTTCGATATGAAAAGAATGCGGGAACTCTCCATGGACTAACGAACAAAAACTGCAGCCCCGATAGCAGCGTATCGGGAAGATACAGACGGGGATAGCGAAGAATCAATGATCGAGCGTGCTCCGGGACCCCGCTCCTCTCGTTTTTATCGGACAGCTTCAACTAATTGGAGTGCCGTTGAGAACGCGTAACGATCCGTTCTCACGGAGCTAAATACAAATACTATTTCGTGCGATCGAAACAGACAGCTCCCAGCTGGAACGGAAGGAGCAGAGGTGGAAAACGGAGGCGACGAGTGGCCGGCGATGATCCAAGCATCCATCGGTTTGTCTGGCTCGTTTCGAGGCGAGGGGAGGCTAGCGGTGGATCGAAATTCGACGAGACGGAGCCGTCCGAATTTACCCTATTAGGGCGGACCGGTGACAACGAGAAGACACGCGTAAACGAGCCACGTCTCCTCGGGCTTACGTAAACGTCCGCCCGGTCGATAAGTTTCTGGCGAAATTATCAAGATTGCGCCGTCTAGCTGCGAAATTAATTCGACGTTAACAAACCGTGACTCCCTTTACGGCGCGCCGCTCTGCCTCTTACATCGCCCTCGCCGCGACACGGCCAGATACTGGGAGAGCGCCCTGGCATCCGAGAACCAAAGCGAATTACTCGAATAGAGGGAGGGTGGCGAGACGGCACGCCGCGATTCTGTGGGTTAAGCCAACGGCCATCTTTTGCAGAGATTGTTGTAAACACGACCAGGCACGTCACGTATCTCGAACATGCAACTCGAAATCCCCGGTGACGGAAAGGCAGGCGAAAATCTGCGGCGATGTCTTTGAACCGGGGACCTGGTGCCGGCTCTCGCTAACTCGTGCGCCAATTCACGAGGCGTATCGATCCGGCGCCATGTCGTTAACAGACGCAGACATTTATTTACGTCCGTCTTTCGCGTAGCCGGGGATTATTTCGCGAAAGCGAATATAGACTTTATCGAATCGCGCCGAGATGGATCGGATATAGCGGGCGAAGGGGCAAAGAGAGAAGCAGGGTAGCACGCTCTTAGTTCCCAAGTAAATTCGTGCCCAGGCAGACCTGTCGGAGCAAGATCGAGCTAGTAGCATATATTCCCCCTCGCGGCTCTCTCCGTTATCTCTGCTCTCTTCGTTCGCCTCTTCCTTTTTCGCCGGCGCGGAGAATCGGCGATAGGAAATAAGCTGAAATCGTTCCACGAGACAACAGACCGGAAGCGAAATCGGTTCTGTCGGCAAGATTCAATTCCGACTCCGCGTCAACTCCTGCTGCGGCATCCTTAGGGGTCGAGATTGCATGTGTCGACAACGCGATCCCGAAACAGCAAACTGCGAGCTGCATCCTGTGCACATAGTCTACGCGGAGCGACCGAGGCGATCGCGTGGACCGCTCACCGTCCAACCCATACAGCACACCTCGTTGCAGCAGTATTGCAGGGACGTTGCTGCAATATTACGTTGTTGCAGGTTGCATTGCAATATTGTAGGAACGTTCCTGCAATATTACGTTGTTGCAGGTTGCATTGCAATATTGTAGGAACGTTCCTGCAATATTGGAGTGGCAATGATCCTACAATATTGCAATTTCATTGCCGTGCAATGTTCCGTTGGCAACGATGGTACAATATTGCTGCAATATTGCACCCACATCGTCGTGCAATGTTCCAGTGGCAACAGTCCTACAATATTTCTGCAATATTAGGCGCACATCGTCGTGCAATGTTCCAGTGGCAACGATCCTACAATATTGCAAGAACGTTGCCGTGCAATGTTCCATTGGCAACGGTCCTACAATATTTCTGCAATATTGCGCGCACATCGACCGGCAATGTTCCAGTGGCAACAGTCCTACAATATTTCTGCAATATTGCGCGCACATCGTCGTGCAATACTGTAGTGAAAACTTGTGGAAACATTACAACAATATTCTGAAGCAACTATTATTATTATTATTATTGAACTCAACGGGAGAACCCTTTAGTATACAAAGTGTTAACAAAATACTAAGATAAAGAAAACATACAATGACTTTGCCAAAATTTTTCAAAATATGTACATGACGTCGAGTGGATTCTACGGCGTGTTTCATTTAACTGGATACGCACCGCAATATTGCCGAATAGTTGCAGGATCATTGCCACAATTTTGCCGTTTCGTTGCAGAATCATTGCCGGAACGTTGCAGGACTACATATTCGTAATATTGTCGCGCATTTGCAAAAATACACACCTGCAATATTGCGAATGCGGACATAGGACTGAACCTGCAACGTCTCTGCAATGTTATGTTGCAACATTGCCATCTAGCACCGCATCATTGCAGAGACGTTGCTGCAATGTTATGGTGCTGTGTGGGAATGTGTGAACGGCAGGCCAACGTTCTTCGGCGGGGAATGGTGAGCCGTGAAAGGCAAAGTCTCGAACAGCGTGATCAATCGTGGGGATGATCAATTAATCCACGGCAGGGTTACGTTAACGGCAGAATTTGAAGGGGTCAGGAGCACAATCGGGCAGATATCCGCGCGCAATTTCGCAGGGAGCGTCTCCGCGCGCAACTCGCCCCGGTCCGAACTCCCCCGTCGCTGACAGTTATAGGACGTCTCGTTTGTAACTGTCGGCACGACAGGATCGGGCTTAAACCCCCGAGATGCATCCTGCGGAAATCAAGGAGGGAAAGGGACGAACGACACCCGGCGCAACCGGCGTCGAGATACGCCGAGAAATATTGGGTTCGACGTGTCCCGGGAGCGAGGTGAACGCCGACTCCACGCCACCCCTGAATACAGCCAGGAACCAGCGGGGAAAAAAAGAAATAAATAAACCCAGTCGGCCGAATCGAGGCAGCCGAAAGCTCATACGAAAAACGACAAATTTATTTGCTCCCCCATTTTCGGATGGCGCGCCTACTTTGCGCCGCTACGCGGACACCACCGATCGATGGGCGTCGAGGTTTCGCAAACGAAAAATTTGCGCGTGTCAGTTGAGGCAAATGTCGCTTCAATCCGTATAAGGTTTAGCTCGAGTGTCAAGTGCAACCGTGTGAAAACACGGGTGGAGTTGAAATTTCGAAAAGCGCGGGGAAGCGCGTCGCTCATCATAATGCTCGTCACGTTCCCTTTGTCACAAAGCTCCTAATGCTGCCTTTCACCAAGCACCCCGTGCAACAAACACTCGAACCGTTACGATGCTGTTAATTTAAAACCACGTCGCGTGCCCACTTTCTTTTTCCATACATTTTTTCGCAGCGAGAGGCAGAGCAGCAACGCGGAGCTTTCGGGTTTTCCCTTGTCCCACGGTGCTCGCGTTAAATCGCGTAAGCTCAGATCGCTTCGGACGAGGTCTCGTCGTCCTCCCGCTTTCAATCGGCGGCGAGCAAACGTTTGACGACGGCTCGCTGAAATTTTCCATTGCGCGTCCTCCGCGCGGCGAGCTTTTCCGCAACTGATGCTTCTGGAAAAGCCGCGCTCGGCCAGGGGCTGGTCGAAGCGCGAGCCAGAAAGGAGATCGGTTTCGCTGATGCGATTCCAAGAGCGAGCAAGAGACGGAATAGGCTATCAGCCAGGGGACGCCAAGGGAGGAAAGTGTAAAAGAGCAGCGAAAGGGAAAATCGCGAGAGGCCTTTGCTCGTTCGCGCACATTTTTCCCTGGCGCTCGGTCATCGCTGGGAATCAATGGCCGGTGGGACTTCGGAATGGAAATTACGGCCGCCGCGTGCGGCATTAGCGACGCGAGTTACAAATTGTAAAGGGACACCAAGCGCAAAGCTCAGGATGAATGCACCGGCGTGAACGCCGCGTTGTCTCCTCTCGTCTCCCGTTCGTGGTCGTATTTATCGCCGGAGAACGGTCGAACGCGGAAAAAGGGGAAGTCATTATTGATGACGAGGTGGCGAAAGGTTGGCCGTGCCGGCGTGGCGAATAGCGAGGAGCGGGTAAAAAGGAAGAAGGAAGAAGCGAAAGAGGCGTCAGACGTGCCGCGGGTGGTAGGGTTAAATTAAGAAATGGAATAACCGGGAAGTACCTAGTCGGCACTGGGAAACAGGTTGCGCAAGCGAATGAGAGAAACGCGGAGGTAACAGGGGCGGCTGGGAAAGCCGGAGAGCGAAACGAAGAAGTCCGAGCGCGGAAAGGAAACTGCGGGGTATCGGTTCGTTAAACCTGCACGGAGAAAGAAAAGTCGACGAGCCCTCGATACGGTGCTAGGGTCCTCTTCACGGTTGCCCCGAGTTCCCAGCGAAGCGCGCCGATGTCCGTGTGCCCTCCCTTCCCGTACGTGTGGACCTCTACGTGCTTTTATGCGCGACGATTTTTCCCTCGCTCTCGTCCGACAGCCCCGGAACACGAAGACGAACGACTTTCGTTGCCCGAGCTTCCCCAGACGTTGCTTACGAGCTGCGCGCCGTATTTCGCGCGTAATGAGAGTGACAACTGGGTAAGAATGAAAACGAAAATAAGTAAATAGTCTGGTCGAAGATATACGTAGAAGAAGTAGAGTAAAGGTGGGTAAAAGTTCGCAGCGGGTAAGAGTTCGCACCACGCGAATTTCATGGTTTGAGTTGTGGCAGTTGCCAATGGTGATTGGCAGTCAATTGTCAATCAAGGTAGAGTCACTAATTAGGGCTGTTCGAGTACTCGGAAAAAGCGAGCCGAGCCAGACTCGGCTCGAAAAACCGGACCGAGCCGAGTACTCGAAACAACCGAGTAGCTCGAATAGAACCGAGCAACTCGATTTTTTTCGAGCAACTCGAATTTTTCCGAGCAGCTCGAATAGAACCGAGAACTCGAATTTTTTCGAGCTGCTCGAAGAACCGAGCGGGCCGAAAGTACCTAGTGGGCCGAAAGTACCGAACAATTCGGTGTGTCGAGTAGTTTGAAGTTTGAATGTTTCGAATATTTTAGAATATGTTTATATACTGGATAATGATTCGTAATTATTATTATTATTATTTTGACTTTCTTAATGAAGTCAAAATAATTAATCCTCGGTCCTCTAGACCTAAATAATTATTATTATTATTATTATTTTGGCTTTCTTAATAAAGTCAAAATAATTAATCCTCGGTCCTCTAGACCTAAATAATAATAATAATAATTACGAATCATTATCCAGTATATAAACATATTCTAAAATATTCGAAACATTCAAACTTCAAACTACTCGTCACACCGGATTGTTCGGTACTTTCGGCCCACTAGGTACTTTCGGCCCGCTCGGTTCTTTCGGCCCGCTCGGTTTACTTCGAGCCGCTCGAAAAAATTCGAGTTCTCGGTTCTATTCGAGTTGCTCGAAAAAAATCGAGTTGCTCGGAAAAAATCGAGTTGCTCGAAAAAATTCGAGTTGCTCGGTTCTATTCGAGCTACTCGGTTGTTTCGAGTACTCGGCTCGGTCCGATTTTTCGAGTCTCGGCTCGGTCCGAATTTCAAGCTACTCGAATATTCGAGTACTCGAACAGCCCTATCACTAATGTCGAATTTCGTGGCTGTGTTTCGGTTTGTTATCTCACAATGCGGTAAGTACTGAATTCGTTAGTTCTGATGTAATATTCTCATGTTTGGGAATCAATATTATTCCTATAAATTGATCAGTAAATATTTTAATTAATATGCCGTCTGAAAGAGCTGAAATTCTTCTATGAAAAAGTGCTAATAGAAGTTTTCAATTCTCCTCACAGATAACAGGATTGATTAAGGGGGTATTCTGGTCTGACGAGGCGTTTTCGTCGCGTTATTTCGGAATTTTTTTACAAAGAACCCATAAATTTGATTATTATTTAGTTTATTGCTACATGCTTATTGATATTTCCACTATCTTTACAAATTTTGTCGATAGAAAAAAATTAAAGTCAAACGCAGTTGACTGCTTTAAAGTAATGGTGAAAAAAACACTGTGACCATGATTAGGCTCGTTCTCGTGATCAGAAACAAAAAATGTCAAGAGATTCTTTATTTGTATGCCTTTGGCTATCGTCCCTACCAGAGATATGATAAAATATTTTGTTTCCAAACTTTCATGGACCTTTAAAGTTGAAAAAATGTGCGAGAATCGAAACTTAATTTTCAAACCGCCGCCATTCGCTCAATTTTCAATACTTTTTTATCATTCTGGTAGGGATGATAGCCAAAGGCATACAAATAAAGAATCTCTTTACATTTTTTGTTTCTGATCACGAGAACGAGCCTAATCATGGTCACAGTGACCCCATTGTTTTTTTTCACTGTTACTTTAAACCAGTCAACTGCGTTTGATTTTATCATTTTTCTATTGACAAAATTTGTAAAGATAGTTCAAATACCAATAAGCATATAGCAATAAACTAAATAATAATCAAACTTATGGGTTCTTTGTAAAAAAATTCCGAAATAACGCGACGAAAACGCCTCGTCAGGCCAGAATACCCCCTTAAACAATGTAAAAGTAGCCGTGGGGGCAAAAGTTCGCACAATGCAGTGGGACAAGAGTTCGCATGCGAACTTCTGCCCAAAAATAATTTGACGGGTGTTATATCTTCGTTAAACTTATTTTCATTCTAGAGTTTGCTAAATTTTGAGGTTGTGATAGTTGAGCAATACCCGAACTATGTACTTATGTAGGAAAATAAAACACTACTTTGGATATTTCTCGTTGCGTTCGTTTTACCCCATAACATGCGAACTTTTGCCCCACATAGCGGGTAAAAGTTCGCATTTGACACTTTTTGGAAATATTTATTTTATATAAGTTGTGACAGGTAAATTTACACGAAGTCACTGCCTATCGAATATTAAGGGATAGTAGTTATTTCTCACAAAACGATATGTGCTATCAGTGTAATACCAAGGATTTTAGAGAAGTCTAAACTTTAAGTGCGCACTCTTGCCCCACGTTACTCTAGAGGAACAGGGATACAGCTCATCAAATTGCAGTAATGCAATTTTGTGTAAACAACAGCCGCGTAGAGGCAGGAGAGGCTTAGCTAGAAAGCTCGCGTCCGCGACAACTTCATTATTCCCGCGGATAACTTTATCGATGATACTTCTCGCGTCGGTATTAATGCGAGCGAGAACGACGGCCGACGGGCGCGCAATAACAAACGATGCCGTCGATAATTGTTGCGTTACAGGAATATATTTACTGTGGGAGGCGCTCGAGGGATGGTACTCGCGGCCCATCGCCGCGTATATCCTACCCGCGATCATATTTTCGACCATTATTACCGCGTCGAGTTATTGCCGTGGCATCAATAATTAATAACGAGCTCGATCCGTCGGCGCGTTCGCAGCGGTTGCGGAGCGCGCGGGCTAGTTCCACACCGGGACAGAGAGGCCGAGGGCGGATGGTGGAGGGTCGGAGGGAAGAAGAGGGCGAAAGCCCGCGAGGAACCGTTCGGCAGAGTCCCGCGTGCTCCTACACCTCGCGGAATCACGGTACGTGTCCGCACTTGCCGATAAACGGGCTTCGAGTCTGGCCGAACTCGCCCTCGAACTCCTTAAGTTGGAAAAGTTTGAAAGGGGGCTTCGGCCATTACACCGGCCAACTTCCGGTGCCTGGTGTCGCGCCCTTCCATCCCTTTGTCAATTTTTACGCGCGACGTGCACGCCGCAGCCCAGTGTTTAGGAAATGAGCTGTCGAGAAAGGCTGGAGCACGAGACCAGGGAGAGGAGCTCGAGCATGACAATCGCGGCCACGAACGTTAGGAATGTCGTTGATCGCGGGGGGATGGTCGGAGATCGAGCCGATCGACCGGTCCGCTTGCCCTCGAGACACAGCCGGCTTTAATCGAATTCCCGGCGCTGTTGTGCGGAGTTGCTCCAAGTCAGAGAACTTCCGTATCGAAGACAATGCGCGAGCCTCGCGTCAAAGGACAAGCGGCGTGGAGTCTGATTACGAGCACCCTGGCCGCCGCGCCCAGCCGCGCCGGGCGGAATGAAGTTTTCAATCACGCGGTAACGAGAAACTGCCGCCGCGCCGTCTTGGATCATGCAGCGCATTATTCCATGTCCATTATTCGCGGGCCCCTCGATAATTTCATTCCCCGAAGGATACGGCGGCCGTTGCCGTCGACACGAATTCGCGCGAGGCTCGGTATCGTGCCGCCTCTTCGACTGTTAACGAAGCCGTCAACGCCAACGAAATGTTTCGCGACGCGTCATCCCGTAAATTGAATGTCTGGGGCTAGGTCGGTGGAAAATCCAGGGCCTGCGTATCCGTCAAGTTCCATTACATCCAGCTGCACTCGAACGTTCGCGCGGAGATGTGTAGCTCGCCACCCTGGGAGTACAGGGGATGCGGGCACCGGGCGTGCGTGTATCCGGTACATTATGTATAACACCTGGGGAATACACGTCGACCCTTCTTCCCGCGTCGCGGTCCAAGTCGGCAGTCGGATGTCGTCGGGGCGCTAGGGGCGGAATCGCCCGTAAATCGGTTAGCTCGTCAGGCCCATTTCCTTCGCGGCTACGCCCGCTCTCCCCGCGATGGTTTTCACCCTCCCTGCTGCATATCGCGTGACGCACGGCGAACATTTTTTTTTACGACGCAGGACGGTGTAAGCGGACGATTCCGATTCGTCGATTTATTACGCGGCTGGAGCCCGCGAAAAGCGGCAGCGGTCGGTCGCCTAGGGCGAACCCCCGCACCAGATACACCGGCGCGGCGGGAGTGGTAAATAAAAGCAAGAGAATAGCGGCGAATTCGGTCTCCCGCTGTTCGCGACGCGATACCAACGCGGACGAATTTCCGCCTCGTCCACGGTTCTCTCGTTTCCACGTTTCGCACGGCGAAATTCCCCCCAAAAAACGTTTCAACGACGAATTACGCTCGTAGCTCTCGAAGAGCAAGCAAGGTCGGGGCAAGGTTTCGCGAATTTTTTCCCTCCGCGAGAGAATGCCGGGATATACGTGCGTACCTGTGTAGACATGTATGTACTATTACCGGGCGAAAAGAAGACTCCTAGCAGGGGGGCTCGGGCTGTGCCGTCCGCCGCTGTGACGATTGGTCGAGTCACCTATTTGGGCTAGAGCTCTTACTTTTTGACCCGTCGGGTACCCGGGTACCCGGACATTACCCGGGATAACTTCAAGCAATTGTCTGTGGTATAGTCTGATGTTAGCCAAAAATGATCGAACAATACCACATTCAATGACTTGAAGTTGTTTCGGGTAGACGGGTACCCGACGGGTCAAGAAGTAAGAGCTCTAATTTGGGCACACTTTTAAAGACGCGGCACACGTATTTTGGTTATTGGCTGAAGTAGGCACAAACATTGTCGCACCGCGCGACGAAAGAGAGCGAACGAAACACATCGAGACCGAGTGGGATAGAGCGATCTGACCGATGATCGTCAAAACAAAACAATAGCGTAGGCTACAGATCGCTCTATCCCACTCGGTCTCGATGTGTTTCGTTCGCTCTCTTCACCGCGCGGTGCGACAATGTTTGTGCCTACTTCAGCCAATAACCAAAATACGTGTGCCGCGTCTTTAAAAGTGTGCCCGAATAGGTGACTCGACCGATGGTCACAGCGGCGGACGGCACAGCCCGAGCCCGCCTGCTAGGAGTCTTCTTTTCGCCCGGTAATAGTGGGTCGAGACAGAAAGAGTGGAAGACGGATGGAAGAGTAAGAGTGGACTTACCCGATTTCTCGTCGACGGTGGAAGTGATCCCGGCGACGTAGGAGACAGCCTTCGTTAGTCCAACGAACAACACCAGTACACTCCACATGTTCTCTCGTTATTCCTCGTGACTCGTGACCACGCTCAAGAATCCCAGCACTTGGAGGCGAACCGAAGGCAAGCCACGAGAACGGCTTCGTCCTGTCGAGACTAAGCTGTCGGCGGCTCGGTTGCTACCCTCGCGCGACCGAATCGCGTTAAGTCATCCTCACGCGGTACCACATTCACTCGCGGCCTTTCGCACCTCAACGTCACTATCCAGCGTCCCCGCGTCGCCCGCGATCATTGTCAGCCACGCCGGGGCAGGCATCCTTCCTCCACCATCGATATATCCCCTCGGCTCCGCGCGGAAAAAGAGAAACGCCGCCCGGGCGGTTTTTTCCTTCCGCCTCAGCTCTTCGTAGGGAGCGCTTAACGCGTGCAACCGATTTCGCGCATCAACGTTCGCCGTGTGTTTCTCGAGCGCCCTTCTATCCGGCCGACACTCCTGTTTTTCCTCTCTAGTTAAACACTAATTAAAGCTGCACCGCGGCACCGCATCTACCGCCGCCTATCCGCAACAACCGCGCGGCCCCTTTTCCTCCTTCTTTTTTCCTCCTGCCTTTCATCCACTCCGCGGCCGTTATTAAAGCGTCGGACACGCGTGGTAGCCTGAACGGGCCGCTAGAAAACCTGCCGCACTTTCGATCTAACCGCGCGCCGCTGCCACCAATAACTTCCAACGACGGGCATCATACCCCCAATCAACGGCGACCATGGCGCGTCCACAAAGGCCGCAGAGTTCACCGCATCCACGGCCACGGTATTCCAGAAAATAACGTTCCCCCGCAACACGGTGTCCTGGCCAGTGTTCTTTGACCAAACTGCCCTGAAACTCCTTCCGGTCGATCCAGAGCTGTTCAGATACCTCGGCTTCTCCGGACGAAAGAAGTGCCAACGCCTGTGCGTGTGGCCTGGTTCCAATCCTCAAACACTATCCGTTGGTTTGGTCCAGTGGGTGGTTAGGGGACGGGGGCAACAACGCTCAAGCCGCAAAGGACCGGTCACAGGAGACGAGCATCGGTTTCCACCAGCCATCTCGTGTTTCCACGCGAGCCTCGGAAAGCATTCGGTACGGGGTACAGATGAGTTGCCAGAGAATCGATGATCGCTGAGTACCCCGGATAGCAGCGATTAATCAGGCGGGTCGTGGGCGCGTACTCGTTCGTCGACCTTAGCCCCGGCGGCTGCAGGTTCGAATAAAAAACAAAGCACTGCGGAGATCTTCAATCACGCTGGCTCACCACAGATTTTCGGTTTTTCTGGACCGGGTCCAAGCTACGACGACGCGGGTGGAGCGCGGGGCCCTGCAATCACGTTGGCCTGCCAATGGCCGCGAACGCTCGGGAAATCGATCCCGAGCAAGATTCGGGGAACCCGACTGTCGCTGGATCGCTGGCTCTATCGGAGGACGGAGCGTAAGGCTGGCTCGCGGTTGCTCCTTTCCCTCGGGTTCGCGCGCTTTTCACCGCGTCTCGCTGGCTGACTCTACGCAGACGTCGACGCTCCTCCCTCGGATGCTGGAGCGCGACTGCTTCAGCCGGCTCCGAAAGCCACCCTGCGGATCAATTCACTCGAGGAACATCCGCGAGACTTCGCGGCCGATCGTCCCGTCCCGTTCATTGATAATCGCTGCATCGGGGGTCGCAGGGACTCGTCACGTGCGCGAGGCAACCAGCCCGTCCCGTGTCACTTCAACGTGTCCTCCGAACCGCCGAGCTGTCAAACGAGCACATGCGCGACGCCCCGGCCACTTCGCGAGCCGGCAATCGTACGTTCCTTGTCCGTTTTTAGTTTTTTTTATTTTTTTTTTTCTATTTCTCGTGCCAGCCGACGGAGATCATAGGGGGATGGTAAAAGGCGCGCAACGAGCAGCCCGACAGCGCAGGTCGACGCGACGCAGAAACACGTGGTCCTCGACCGACGGCGGACGGCACACTGACGGAGAAGACGAGCAAACGGCGCGGCGACGGACGCGCAGCCTGCAAAGCCTCCCGAGGAGGTGGAGATGTCGGAGGAAAAGCTGTGGGTAGGGCGAAACGGGGTGAAAGGGAGGCAGAAGGGAGTCGAAAGGGCCTCGGCGTGTACACCGTGCACCCCGATACCGAGCTGGAAGGGGATGTTTGTCCTAGCGAGGAAGGGCGAGCGTTCGAATAATACTCGTTGCTGGTAAACACCGTCAAAACGGATGCGGAATGAAACGCACATGCGTTCCGCCCTGCTCGATAATACTGTGTAGCCTCGCCTCTCGCCGGGTAGGCTGAAATTTCATTAGGCTGGCCAGATTGGCGAACGGGATCTTTCACTGTCGAAATAGTGAGCAGCGATTACACTTGACCAGTTCAATTAATATCTTTCGCGTTAATTGCGCCAGTTTCGGTGCACCGTGCCTCGCCCATCGCAGCCTGCAATTGCTTTCCCATTATTGTACCACCTCTACTCCTCACCTCCTCTACTTTACTTAGCTCTATGCTTAGATTAGTTTTGTTTTTGTCTTTAGTCTTAGTTTTTTTTTTTTTTTTTTCTTCAAGTTTCTCAAGTTTGCGCTTGGTCTGTATGCTATTACGAGGTTAGGCCCAATAGCAGCTTTAGCTGAGCCTCGCCTTTTCACCTTACTGTATACTAATTGGTGAAATAAAGACGGAGAATAAATAAAATAAAAATAAAAAATTTCTCGAGTAAATAGCTGCAAGAGATTCTTAGAAGGTATTTGATTTGCTTGCCAGTTCCGCGCCGCTCGATAAAACGATGACGATCGGAGGAAGAAAGGCAAACAGCTAGAGATACGTCTGCACACTCGCCTATTTCAGAAAACAATCGGGGACAGCTGCTCTGTACACGGAAGTTGCAGGTTTGTGTACACAGTCGCGTGTGTTCTTTTCGAATAGAATATTTCCTCGATCTGCCATCCCCTGGCGTTCCACCGACCATGCGCAAATATTCCGGAAACATTTCTCGGGGGCGCGCGATCGAATCAGACACCGTGTAAAGTTCGTTGTCGGCCAAAGGCCCTCTCTACCAGACCAGGGGCCCAGACTTTCGGTCGCGCAATATCGGAACAGCGACTCGGATGGACGAAAAAATGTGTGCGGAGCGCGGGGGTGGGACGTTTACTCGACCCGGGACGATTCGAACAGAGCTTTTGATAGTAGCGTTTAGGTACTTGCGCGTACTCGGTCGTCCGTGGACGAGTGCTTGCTTTCTGTTCGGTGTCGAAGACGGTTTATAGTGGTTTAAGAGGGCTGGAGAGTGGCGCGGGGCGGAGGGATGAAAACGGAGCGACGGAGGGGCTAGTGTGAGTCCCGGGAGGATAGGCGAGAGGAGCGGGGTGGAAGAGATCGAAATAGGGTGAGAGACCCCCGGGCGAAAGAGGCGGATGAGGAAGCAGATGCTCTGTGACTCTGGTGTCACGGATCATGGTCATCTTAAAAGCTCCTGAAAGGCAGGAATGCCACTCGCGCTTTCTGAAAGCTATCTTTTCGACGAGGGAATGGCTTACTCGGGGCTGCGCGCACGTGTGTCGCTGCCCGCCACGCGCGTGTGTGTGTGTACGTGTAAAAACACGCGAGGCTCTCTCCGCTACGAAAACCGCCACCCTCTTTGCGGTGTAATGATTTTACTCGTTACCAACGGCGTGCACGCTCGATAAAGGGACCACCGACAAAGGACTAATAACCGAATCCGAGCCCTTTCAGCTCGCGCATAGACGTAACTGCCACTCGGTCGCCGCCGCGCCGTTGTGTCCGTTTCTACTCGTGCGTCCATTCTCGGTCTCATCGGAATTAAATCTGTACACGCGATATTGCGTAGCTTGCATACACCGACGCCAAATGCGATAAAGTATCGTCCTTTTCTCCTCTTCCATTTTCTCAATTCCCCGCTGCTGCAACCTTTTTGCCACAGCAAATGCACCACTCCTCGAATCGATGCTGAAACAAACATCGAATAACCGCCTCACTTTGCACCTGTACTCGTAGAACGATGTAACGTAGGCACAGGCGGTCGCATAGAAGCGCTGGTAACGAGCATTATTTATTTATTTATTAAAGCTACCAAAAGCTCCATGATAGAATCACCGAAGCTAAAACAGATCTATTCGTTTCTTTCATGTGCGCGCACACCAGTCGCCGGACGAAAACCAATTCCGGGCTGGCAGGGCCCGAGCTGGATGAAACGCAACGCGGGAGCGCAAAGGGCAGAAATATTATAACGTCAGCCTTTGACTTCCGCAGCATCCCGATGTCCGAACGTGCTTTTAATGCTCCCTCCATTTTTCGCAATTCTTCTTCCAGCCGTTCGATCTCTGCGCGACCATGGCCATACGAAGAAGCGGGAACGTGTAAGAAGCGCACGGCTAGGTTGCCTGGCTGAACGTGCGTTTCCGTGACGCAGACCAGAGAAATCACATTTAATTGGAACGCTGCGCGGGAACACGCGATAGGCGGGAGAACGTCATCGTCGGGCGAAAATCGCGACCGTTCGAGCCTCGATCGAGCGACATTACGCAGAACTCCGCTATTAACGCGGCCATTAGGCTCGCGGTTAAAAACGTTCTGGTTCCGTGCGATCGGAGCACGCGATTAAGCCCCCGTTTTCCTTCACGCGACGCCGTTTACACGATCTTCATGAAAGCCACCGTAAACCTCGCAATTCCCGAAAATCACCGACCGCTCCGAGAACCGAGCGGCGATTCGCCAGTCAAAATTCTCGTCGCAGGTTTCAGGAAGAAATATATCGAGAGGAAAGTCAACGTTCGCTTGATAGCTACGACCGTTTACACATTGTCACACTGAATTGTGATTTAAGTTCTTGTAATTCGGATGTTCGTATCGTTGGAGAGATTCCCGCGTCCAGGGTATTTTCCCGGGTATCCGCACGCGGCAGTAGCTATCAACGCTGCCAAGATCCCTACGTTATCGGCGATCCTTGATTCAAGAACGCGTCCTGCCCCCGTTATAGCACAGATAATGTATAGGATAGACTAGGGCTCTTGATACCCGGTGACCCGGGTACTCGGTTAACCGGGTGATACCCGGGTACCCGGGCGCTACCCGGGTCTGCGGGTAATACGGTTACGGGTACTCGATACCCGTATTACACGGGTAACACAGTTCGACCGCCATCTGGACTTGTAACATTTAATAGCCGTTTCTTATATGTTTTGGAGCGCTGAAAACGAATCCGCAAACCGTTTGACGCCATCATCCTCAGTTTTTGAGAAATTCGATTTTGAAAAAAAAATGCAAATTTTCAACGTTGAACATCTTTTGTGTCGAGACAGTAATAGTTATTCATTACTGTTTGCGCAAATTTGTAGTTCTTTCAAAATCGAATTTCTCAAAAACTGAGGATGACAGCGCAGAAGCATCTTGCAATATTACTAATAATTTATAACTAACAATATTCATGAATCAAAACGGTATAATAAGAGGTTTGTTACGATCCACTGCAATAACCGGTGTTTCGTCGATTACGTGTATAACACGAGTATCGGGTAATTGTAACCGTATTACCCGCAAACCCGGGTAGCACCCGGGTAACCGGGTAGGACCCGGTTCACCGGGTACCCGGGTAACCGGAAACCCGCGAAAAGAGTAAGAGCCCTAGGATAGACGTATCCCTACAGACCAGGTATAGGATAGACTTATCATCCAATGTAACTTTGTGTCGCACGCTCCGGGGGTTCGCGAGCCCCCCTACCACTTTCACGTCAAACCCAACGTTATCGACTCAGTCTAAAATAAGATTACAATGCTACGAGTGGTAGGAATTAAAATTAAATCTTATAGTGTTATGACTAATTTCAAGAAACATTTTGCATCATTCCATTCACTAATAGATTTTGGTACATGAAATTATGTTGTAACAATTTCTCCTATTTTCTATGATAGACAGGTCAGGTTACTAAAAATATTTTAATTGTTACAGGTGAAACTTGGGAATATTTTAACGTGGACAGGAACTTTATGTGGGCCAAATGATGGAAAGTTCAACAATGAACACAAGAAAATAGTCATTCTATATAACTTATAGTTTATTGTAACACTGTAAAGGCCTTTTATGCGAATAAATTGAGAGAAACTTGAAACAAACTGTATTATTATTTAGAAATACATTTACATATACCTACCTAAATTCCAAACTTGCAATTTCGAATATCTATGGCATTACCTTAATAATATATTCTTAACACTATACTCGTGTTCTGGGGTCGGGTAGGAACAATCCAGCAACATTTCAAGTTATATATTTTATTCTTACATTCTACCAAAGTATTGTGACGGTTGTCACTCCGGCGGGCAAGGTAGGGAAGGATGGTCCCAGTCGGTTAGCCAGGGTTCTATTAACTCCTTCCCATCGGTGATAATGGTTGGTTTATTTACTATCTCTAATATTTACACTATGTACAGATTGATGTCGATAGATATACTCCGCACTACTCGCGGTTACGCCGGTGTTGAGCGCGGGTCGGCGACGCGCTTCGCGGTACGGCGGCGTTCGGTTCGCGTCGGGGGTGTCCCCTTATCGGAACGGAGACGGTCGGTCCGCGTCGGGTGTGTCTCCGTATCGGAACGGTACGGGAGCGAAAGAGACCGGGCAACTTCCAGCGTCTCTTTAACGGAGCAGGATTTGGAAGAGACCGGGCAGCATCCGGGCGTCTCAGTCCAAATCGGTAGCGGGAGAGCAGAGATGGGCAGAAAATTATTTTAAATAAAAAATTGTGTTTGAATAAAAGGCAGAAAATTTATTTGAAACTCAGCAAAGAAAAATTCCCAGAATTATTTATTATTTGAAGCGCCATAAATGAAATTTTCAATCGATGAGAATTTATCGGAAGGTCCATAAATAAAATTTTCAATCGACGGAAATTCATCGGAAGCGCATAAATAAAATTTTAAATCGACGGGAATCCATCCGTAGCTTCGGCCAATTTTCTCACTTTCATTTATATTTGTAGCGGAGAAGCTTAAATAACTCTGGGCGTCGCTTGGAGGCCTTCGGGCCTCAAGCGCCTTTGCTCGAAGCCGCCGGGTCCTCGAGGCGAGTGACATTGTATCGTTCACCCGTCTAATCTGCAGCGCGGAGTTGCTCGGCGACGTGTCATTGATTATACAGAAACGGAATTTCTTTATTTTTCATCGTATCAATATGAAAGTGACACCAATGGATTCCTTGCATTCTCCCGATTAAATTGATAAAAAAATATTTAAATCGGGCCAGTTTTAACGAAACGGGCTTTCAATCCTGCAAATTAATTTTATGCATAATATCGTTAATTGAGGCAGTGAGAGCAAACAACGGACTAACCCATATTCTTCTCGAAATTGAGTTAGTAGCAATAACGTATTCCAATATTTCCAATAGGCTCTACTAATCATATAAAATAAGCAAAAGTTTTTTTTTTTATGTGGGTTGGTCCGTTGTCGCTGTTACTGCTTCAATTATAGTTAAAATTTTGTCAGGTGTGGTATCACTTTCATCGGAAAAGCACAAGGTGTTACTTTCATACAGATCTAATGACGAATGCGGAATTTCAGATTTTTCCGTTCTTACATAATGGCTAGTGCAATCACTACTATCCTTGTCTTTTATGGCCCTGTAGTTCTTGACTGTCGAGCGCTCCCTTCTTAAGGTCGAGTTTTCTAGCCGCGGTCTGCGGCGGCCCCACTAGTGCAATGGAGAAGTATGCATCTGTGTCTTCGTTGCGCTAGTGCAGGGGTGCACAGGGAGCCTTTTTCAGCGCCTAGCGGCAGACAACCAGCCGTACGCCGTTACTAAGGGTAGAATCGGTGAGGCGAACTGCAGTAGTGTAGGTGCGGGCTCGTAGCCGCGTAGCGTAAGGATATATGCTTGGGTTCCTTACGGGGCCCCAGTGCAGAGCAGGTCCCGTAATATAATTCGGTGGGGTCATGAAATTTCCAAAACATTTGCTACTGCCGGCATTTCGTATGACTTGACGGTTCGATTCTACTCATAATAAAACATTTATTACTAATAATACTTATCTTTTCAGCGACACATAAAATAATTAGAAGGTTAATAATATAGAAATAAATAACTCGGACACAAGGAAAACAAGTAGTTTTCAAGTAACGATATATATCATTTATAAAAGCTAGAGCATGATATATGAATAAATATATATACATATGTACAGGGCCGTTCCTGGGTTTTGGCCGCCCAGGTGCAAAAACAATATTGCCGCCCTTATTAATTCAATATTCTTTAATTAAGAATTTAATATGCAGTGTTTACTTTTATATCTATACACACATAATTTTAAATAGTTATCATGCAAAAAAGTTTCGATTATTATTCTTATTAATCAAAATTTTACATATAATAAACGGCCTGCGGCCGCCCCTAGGTTTGGCCGCCCAGGTGCGGGGGCACCTTCTGCACCCCCGCCAGGAACGGCCCTGCATATGTACAGTACGCATCTGGTGCTTATCATTGCACATATGTAATAATCTTATAGGTGTAATATTATCGACGTGCGTTACGAAAAGTAGCACGTTTCAATTTTCTTACGAAAAGTAGCACGTTTGCCTTCGTTATCACGAAAACTATCGTCCGGAATTTGAATAGAATCTCGCGGTATCGAGATTCGAGATCTCGCCCGAATTTTGCCAGCCCGTCCCGAAGCTCCGATTTCCAAGTCCCCGGTGACCGAGTGGTACGAACCGCCCGACAGGCCGGGGGTCTGCCCGCGACGAGGCCCGAGTGTGACCGAAGTTCGACTTTCAAACGGAGGCACACTTCTCGAAACCACTTCTCGCACCGGCCCGGCGTTCAGAGCTGCCAGCGACCGCTGGATAGCAGCGATGCCCGAGCTACGAGAATTTTAAGATGGTCTCTTTCAAATTAACGTTGCAAAGAGCTATTGGGAATTCCCCGGCCCAGGTAAGCGAGCCGGTCGCTCCGCTTTTATGGCCGGTTTACCACTCGCACCCCAGATTACTGTAATGAGGTTTGAAAACAATGTGTCGACTGGTCTCGTCCCCGTCTCCATTTCAAAAATTTTAGCTACGACAAGGTTGACCGCGGTGCTATGCCCGTGTACGAGGAGATTTTTCGCCACCTGCGTGTAAAAGCCACAATAATGACGCATCGTTCCAAAAAATGATATAAACGGAAACCGGTGCGGACGTGGCGTTAGGTAGTTAAAAGGTCAAAACGTTCAGACACGAAAATTGTAGAAAAACTTTGAAACACCGCTACAAACAAAGACACGTCCCATTAAGGGGGAATTCTCGTTTAACAGCCCCCGAAATTTATGAAATTTTTTAAAAAACTATTGTTAATATTGCATTAAACTCTCTTGGGATATAAGGAGGCATCTGTAAACTTGCAGAAAATCCTTTTTATGTCGATCCTTCTTATTATTTATAAATTATTGTGGAATCTCTTCGACGTTAAGTGTAGCACTTGTCACAGTCATCTGACTGCAAAGAGAATAAACTTTTCTTAAAGTTAAATAATTTACATTGGGACTGGAGCTAAAATTTTAATTTTAGTTTTTATTTATAATACTTTTTTCGTCGATATAAAGAATAATATGAAAAATTTGTCTAAGGAAAAAACTTACTTTTTCTCTCGAACGCTATGATTCTTTCAATTTTTCATTTTTTTTCCTTAAAGTGGACCAATCCCCGCGTAAATTATCTAACTTTAAGAAACTTCTATTTTTTTTTGCAATCACATGACTGTGACAGGTGCTACACATCCCGCCAACAGGAGTTACATCACAGATGGACAAGATTCCACAATAACTAATAAATAATAAGAAGGATCGACATAAAAAAAAATATTTTCTGCAAGTTCAAAAATCCCTTCTTATATCCCAAACGAGTTTAATCCAATATGACCAACAGTTTTTTCCGGAAAAATCGTAAATATAAGTTACTTTTGGGACTGTTAGACGAGAATCCCCCTTAAAGATAAAATCATAAAAAAGAAAACCAGAACATTAGATTCTGAGGCCTGGAGAACTAATATATACCCATACAGCACACTCTCCTTGCGGCATACTTGCGGCATACTTGCGGCGCAAGATGGCAACGAAGCTCGCAAGGATGCCGCAACTATGCAGCAAGAATTCTATGTCCGCCTGCTGCAAACTTGCACGGCAATTTTGAGGCAAAGTTGCACGGCAATTTTGAGGCAACTTTGCACGGCAACTTTGACGCAATTTTGCACGGCAACTTTGACGCAATTTTGCACGGCAACTTTGAGGCAATTTCCCACGGCAATTTTGACGCAATTTTGCACGGTAACTTTGAGGCAACTTCGCACGGCAACGTGGCGGCAATAATCGTCCTCCCGAAACGTGTCCCCAAAATCGCGTTATTCCGGAAACGATAAAAGTAAATGTGAGGGAAGGGAATTAAATTACAATAAACATTAACATTTTATTTTTTTTATTTTTTTTTATTTTTTTTATTTATTGTTTTAATCCTTGCCTTTCGGCTTAGGATGGCTCCCATTTCCATTTCCAATTCCTTATTTTCTACGTACATAAATACATTTATCAGTATTATCAAATAACATTAATGACAATATGTTACATTCTTAAAGACAAAAAACAATTCTTCGGAAAATAAAGATTTATTTCAATCGGTATAAAAAATCAATACTTTTATTATACCCTGACTCTGTCAGTGGTCACAAGTGCCTGCAATGACACTTGTACTCGCGGATCATACGATCACGCGAGTCCATTCAAGCCGGCGACGCGGCGTAAGTTTAACAACAAAAGTTATCCGAAATAGGAACGATTAATGTAATTTTCCTACGTTACATGGAACATAATAGATTTCAGTTTATATACAGTGATTCTTGAAAATATTCGGAAAGTTTTTAAAATCGCATAACTTTTTTCAAATTAATCCAAACGACTTGAGTTTTTTTGAGAAGCTAGAAGGATTAGTTTGCTAAGCGACATGTTTCGTCGTTGTAGAAAAAATTGCAATTGATCGGAATAGCGAAGAAAATAGTGAGGGAACATTTACATTTTAATTTATATTTGAAAGATAGATATAAGATAGATGATTCCATCCCAGATCATCCAGTCAGTCCCGGGAGTGTGGGATATTTTTATTGCAGTGCTCCGCGAAGCCATTTTGCGGAATTCTGCAAAAAAAAAGGAAAAACAATTCTTAGCAAAATAAAGATTGCTCTCAATCTATATAAAAGCTCTATACGTTTATTTATATAAACAAAAAATCCTTAACTGTGTCTGTTGTTAGTGGCTTCAGGGTGGCTTCGCACCTTAAAAGGTGATGCTATTGTCATAGGTCCATTTTTTAAATATCAAGGGCTACCCACTGTTCCCTTACGTCTGGCTTACGTCCACTTCTTTATTGGCCCTACGTGCAATGCGCAATTTGCATTGTGATAGCCATTTCGAGGCCGCATCTACAATATCCGCATCACAACAGTATATATTTTTCGATGCACATGCATCGTGTACAGCACCTGGAATAATACGCATTAATTTATTTTACAATTTTTAGTGCTCAAAGGAGAGAAATAATAAAGTTACTTACTCAGTAATAATTTCTTGATATGAAGAAACTTCGAAAACGCTGGTTTATGCTTCTTTCCATGCCAACTATAATTTATAGCGACATTCCATGTCACCAGGTAATCCAAAATTACGGATGTCGTCAGGGCCACGTTCTTTCCACTGCACTTCTTCAGCATTTCAATCTATAAAAAGTCATTAATAAATTATTCCAGTCATGAAACATGGGCTACATTAAAAAAAGCATTCGTGTAACGCCAATCACAGGGTGCATTGAAGCAGTTAAAAGTAACAATCACCATTAAGTACTTTAAAATAATTTAACGGAAAGTGAAATTAAAGTTATACAGTATATGCATATACACAAAAAAACTGTATGAAAAGTAAAAGCTTGTCGCGCCGCACAGTGGGGCAAAGTGACAAAGTTTGTGTCAAAATCAAAGAACTTTTGATAGAAATGAGATAGAGCGATGAATTTTTTTGTAGGTTAAAGCTGAAACATTGCAGAATAAGGGAAAATTGCCGAGATTATGGTACGAACGTTTTTTCACTGTGAAAATCTGTGTTAAACTTGAAATTTTTAAACAAAATTGTGATTAATCCAATACTATGCACGGTAGGATTTTTTTCTTGACATGTTGTACCTCATTTCCTGTAGATTTTGTCACGCTCATTTCAAATCCGTTCGCAAAATTTGTCTACTACCTCAGGATTTTGAAAAAAATCGATTTATGTGAAAGACTAATGAAATCATATTTTTTTCGTTGAAGTGATTTGATAACCCACTGGTTTGAAGGTATATTGTATTCCCATATATGGAACACAATCAAAATAAGAATAATGAAGTATTTGAATGTTTTTAGTTACTTACAAAGCATTTCACATCTCGTGATCACTTGACGTATCGCTGTCCTGATCACTGGCACTCTCTGTAGGCTGTGTGTGGCTGCAATGTAATTTAAATTAGATATCTATTTTCCATAATTATATTTTCATTTACACATGAAGTAAGGTAAGTATTTAATCTTTTTAACTTACTTCTCATCAACGAATTTTTTAATTTCTGGTGATACATTATTTTGTTTGTACAACTCTATTCGATTTTTTATTAATATAATTGAAATTTTCGGGTCGGTTAAGTAGCAAGACAGTTTCCACTACCAATAGCGTACTATTCAGAAGATGCAAATGAATCCTGGCATAAACTGTATAGGAAAAATATGTTGCTGCATTCACGACAAAATAGTCGAAGGAATAGAATGTTATACGTTTTTAATCGAGCAATATACTTCAGAAGACATCGAAAAGTCCTTAACCATTTTCAATCCGAGATCAAGATATTGCACGTTTCGGGAAGTCGCACAATTTTGGGACACACTGTACAAATTACTTCACATTTACTTTCATAATGAATAATGATTGAATAATATAAAAATACCTTCTTGTACATGCACTCCTGACATTTCAGAAGGTGCCTTGGGGTACATATTTCCCTTCTTCCTTTTCTGCAATGGCCCTTCTGCTTCAATGTCCTCTTCTTCGCTGGACACGTGAACGCGAGTATTTTTTCGCCTGCGCTCTTTCGATACTTTCCTATATCCCGAATAATTTGTCGCATCCGAATCGGGAATATTAGAGGTGTCCAAGGCAGTCTCCTGTTTATCCAATGCTCCCTCATAAGTATCTGACACAGAGAATTCATTAATACGTCACACATTAATAAGTTATGCATATTCAGGTTCAATTTATACACTTCGCGTCAAAAGTAAAGGAACAATATAATTTCCCGAAATTTTTGGTTATTCTCACAGGACTGTATCTCGGCGAAAAATGTTTGAAAAAATATTTAAAAAACTTGTTTGATTCCATGATTATCCTTGAAGTGGCATCAAGTTTCCTACAAAATGATAAATATGGAATTTTTGGGATCATTTTAAAATGAAAAAATAGATTAAAAAAATCTCATTAAATTGCCAACTAATGCTTCTGAAAGGAAACTTTCTTAGCTTTCCAAAACACTGTTGAAAATTTGTCTACGATCATGAGTTCGCAAGTTATAGGTGTTCAAATTGAAAAGTACTTTTTTGCTTTGATCGCGAATAACTCTGTCAATAAAAATCATACAACAAAACGAAAGAAACGAAATTAAACAGAAATGTTTGCTCTATAAGAGCTCTTCCTTGGATTTGGGGGCAAAATATTCTTTTGCCCGTGCATACCTTGAAAGTAGGCAAAAATTTCATAATCTTCGTTTCCCGCGTTTCATCTTGATAAAACAGTATCATAATTAGGGATGGAGTGCAAAATCACTAACAGTGATTTATCACCGTGATTTTTTTACCTCGAGTGAATTTGCTCACTGTGAATACTGTGATCGTAATTCTTGATCATGATTGAATTATTTTTTATAAAATACTTCAATATAGCTTGTGTTATAGTCAAAATGTGCTAATTCAGCGAATATATAGTATATTATACATTCATAAATAGTCAATGTATGCACGCACTGATTTGATTGGCTAAAGTATTCACATATACATTATACTTTTTAACTAAAGTGAATAAATATTCGTTAATTTAAATAGATCAAGAGCGATAACATTGGTTCAAAGTATACAACTGAGATTCTATAAGAACAGTGAGGACTTGAGAATGTTTCGAGAGAAATTAGAAATTGGGGTTATGTGGAGCGTGCAAAGAGCAGTCATGCTCCCCACCAATCAGAAGCGATCACTGTTCTGCCTGCACCAATCAGAAGCGATCACGAAAATCACGGATCACTGTGAAAAATCACCGTGGTTGGGAACGAACGTGATCGGATCACTCGTGATTCACAAATCACGGTTCTAGCCATCACTAATCATAATGCATGAAACAAAAAATTCAATTCTTCCTTCGAAAACTATAAACTTCAAGCGTTAAAATGCGTTCTCTAAATATTTTTTCAAAACATTTTTCCCACAAATACAGCCTGTTGAAAATTACCAAAATTTTCGCAAAATTATAGTGTTTCTTTAATTTTGACGCGGTGTATAAATAATACTTTAATGAAATAAATATACCTGCTGAGGCAAACCACCTGACGATGTCGCATTTTTCCCACTCATCGTGGTCCACTGGAACAATTCCTTTCATAATTGTTCTATTGAGGGTATACAAATTCTTTATATGGCTCGGCCAAATACTTCGCTGTCTATCAGCGTCCATCCAGTTCGATGGTATGATTTGCATACCATCCGCGAATTCCACGATCGAAAACTTTTTCAACATTTTTAACTGAAAAATAATTAGGAGAATTTATTAAAAAATTGTCACTGTATTATATAATAATACTTATGAAATATTGCAGTATGATAGTTTTGTCTTAATCGTGATGTTACTCGTACTTACCGGTGATGAATTAACACTTTCTAAACGGTGTTCGAAGCTCGCTTTCAGAAAACAAACGAGAAATTTAAAAAAAAAAAAAAAGTAAGCGTACACACAAACTATAAAACGAATAAAATAACTTAAATATGTTTTAAAAAATAAACTAAACACACTATACCTATGAAAAGAATAAGAACAAAATTATATATAATTTTAAAAAATACACTACCACACTATAAGTATAAAAAAAAATAAACAAATTGAATATATAATTTTAAAAAACACTAACACACGATAAGTATAAAACGAATAAGAAAAATTGAATATATATTTTTAAAAAACACTAACGCACGATAAGTATAAAACGAATTAAAAAGGGAATATATATTAAAACAAAATAATGAGAAATATAAAAAACTTGTGAAAAGGATAGCTGCTGGTTTTTCGAGAGTTTACTTCGAACTGGCCCGGTCCAGGGTTGCCGAGCGCGAGTCAGCGAGGCGACAAAGAAGTACTTTGTTTGGCGCTCGAGCTGAGCCGAGCCGAGCCGAGCGGAGTCGAGCGGAGCGAAGCCAAGCGCTGCGTCGTTGAATTCACTCTCAGAGAGGGTTGTAAAATTTCGAGCCTGCAGTGAGCGCGAGTGAGAGAATCCATGAGCGAGCGAGAGAGGGCGAAAGAGTGGACAAGATGGCGTGGCTGGGAAAACCCGATGCGTCAGCGGGCCCAGGGGCGCGCTGAGGGATCGAAAAATTGAAACGGTTCTTTTTTAAACCGACACCTTCACACTTTCTAATCTAAAATTTTAGCTGCGGGTATTTGTTAGTTTTTTATTATTATCTCAGAAACTAACAATTACCTGCAGCTAAAATTTTATATTAGAGGTTCTCTCACCCTCCCGCCCAACCCCTCAAAATTTCGGTTCATTCCGGTTGTTAGGTCATACCGTAGTATATCCCACAAGGCTCCCCCCTTTTATAATAATTATTTACAAAGCTGAATGGAACTTAGGGAAATTTGATGGCGACGCCAGAGTTGGGCAAAATGTAATTTGATTACAAATTACGATTAAAGTGTAATTGTGTAATTGATTACACATTACTTTCTATAATCGTTAATTTAGGTAGTTGACGACAATTTTGTCAACTACCTAAATTAACGATTACAAAAAATGTGTAATCAATTACACAATTACATTTTGAAATTACGTTTTTGCATCTCTACTCCAGACGTCCGTTCGTTTGGAAAACTCTGCAGGGACCGTCCGTGTGCCGAAGTCACGGGCCCAGTCAGGGCCGCCTTTAACAATGGGCTAAATAGGCTATAGCCCAGTGGCGCCCGTGATCCAACGGCGCTTAAGAATCAAATTTGTTGAAAAGCTTTTTTCTCTTCAATTGTGGAGACAATAATTTCTATCTGCCTTGGTGGAGACACGGGGTTGTGATGTACTACCTTGCACCGATTGCGAAGAAATTGTACCCTTGAGGGCTAGAGCATCAAAATTTTTTAGCCAAGGCCGCTCAAATTTATTAAGACGGCCTTGGGTCCAGTTGGTTTTTCCACACCCCTCGGCCCTTGAAACACTTTATGATCGGCGAAGGCGTCCTTGCGTTGGGGTCGTCGCAAGGCTGCCGTTCTAATACGCGGCCGGCGACAACGGCCGACGACGGTCCCACTAGTGCAAGGGAGAAGTATGCATCTGTTTCTCTCTTGCACTAGTGGGACCGTCGCCGGCCGCACATTGGAACGGCAACTTGCACTCATCGCCGGAGCCGTTCCAACGTAAACACTAAACAGACCCACGATGCATCGACCAGCCTTCTCCGCACAGCGTCGAATTGTCTTACACAAGGCAAGATATCGAAAATTAAAGAAGTTATGAAACTTTGGGCATACGTATTAATACATACCTATACAGAGTATTACTTTACTGATAATCAAGGATATTCTAGGGGGTGATTCTACAGGCGAAAATAAGACAAAAATGAAGAGTGGTGAAATGAGGAATAAGTTTGTTTAAGGATAAAAAATCATTTTTACAATAATGACAATTATAAAGAAAGATTTATTTAACGAATTTAGGCTGAAGGTCACGATTTTAAAAATCAGAAAAAATACTACCACATTCGGTGAAGAATTTTGTATAAAATAAGCCTATCTCTTGTTGGTAATTTACATATTGAACGTCGTAGGAACTTAGGAAGCTGTTAAAGACAGCGGCGCACCCCGTTTCAGGTAAAATACACTGTTGGTAAAAATTCAGGGAACACTATAATTTCCAGAATAATTTGATCATTTTCAAATGGATGTTTTATCAAGATGAAGCGCAAAAGACAAAATTTCAATATTTTGTGCCTAATTGGAACCTATGCACGGGCTTGGTATTTCCATTAGTACATGACTCACACCAATCTCACATTTTCGCTTTTATAATTGGGTTGTCCTCTAATTGTCTTGTTACTTTCCGCGTCACCTTGTCCGCGCGGATTTAACTGCAGGTTAAAGGTTCCCCCAGGCCAACCCGGAACTGTTCCGCTGCGGTTCCCGATATATCGCGTTAGTCTGTGGGACCCTTTAATCGTCTTTCGCCCCTACGGCTTAGGATGTATGCGGATATACCTATGCTATTACCAATAAAGTAATAAAACGTTTCGAACCGATCCTAGCAAAGTTAAATGACTTGCCACGATTATTTCTTAACGACCTCCGCTGAATTGTACGTGTCTTGTATTTTTTTCGCCGAAGCTATTAAACACGACCTTTCGTTGGAAAAAGAATTTCAACCAACGAGACGCGTACTTTCGTCGTAATATTTCTGTCAATTCCCTTCTCCCAAAACTCGAAATGCGTTTCTTTTAACAGGCTAAACATTTTACGGTCTCGCTTAATAATAAAGGAATACAACTCCCACATACACAAAATGTTAATTTAATGTTTCTTTTGTACTCCGTAAAGGCGAAACATATTAAATAGAAACCAGGGGCAAAGAAATTTGGGGCGCTAAACATTTTCTTGCATGAAGGCGCCAACCATCCCTCGCGCTGGCCCTGTTTATGACCGGGCCTGGTGTCCGTGCCCGTCGGGCGCCGCACAGCAGTGTTGTGCTAATTGAATTACACTGTAATCGAATTACGTAATTTAATTACATTGTATTTCAATTACATAGTAATTCAATTGCGTTGTAATTCAATTACGTAATTCAAACTTTTCAATTAATTCAATTCCTAATTACTGTAATTGTGTGTATAATTGAATTATAATGTAATTGAAATACAATGAAATTAAATTACAGGTCCAAACTCTGAAGAAGCGAGATAAATGATTATGTTTATTTTTCACGTTTATACGACGCGACGTATCCCGTCTTTTCCAGTTCATACCTGACTCAATCTTATGTTTATGTTTTTCGTCTATCCTCGTTTCAGGTTTATATTTCGTATCCTTCGTTTCTACTTCATACGTGACTCAGTGGTCAGTGTCAATGTTTCCCGTGGACTAGAAACTTCATTCGTACCGTTGTGTCATCAGTATATTTTCTTTTCTTGGTGCAAAATGAGTGGTGTTCTAGAAAGTGATAGTATGGACAGTTTGGACGTATCTGCACTTATGCTTTCTAATGAAGAAGACGACATTCATCAAGAAGATGGTGCAAGAGAAAAAGAGCAGGGAGGAGATGAACTTCCGATATTCTTGGATGGAAAATTTTTCAAATTTATTCCCCAAAAAAGTGATTTGAAATCAAAAAAGGCTGTCGCCGAGTGTATTAAATGCATTCCCAACAAAATTGAAATCAAGGGTTCTCTCACAGTGTCATCTAATTTTATTACACACTTGAAAAGGAACCATACACCGAACGATGTAAAAGAGTACACTGACTACATTTCCGCGAATAAAAGACGAAAAGTGGTCAGTCATAAAACATCTCGTCAAAGCTCTCATGTCAAAGTAACCCAGCAGTTGTTTGATTTAAAATTGGCTAAATTTATTGCCAGTTCTATGATCCCCTTTAGAGTGGTTGAAGACCCGTTTTTTAAGGAATTCATGGATCTTTTCAATATTTCCGCTCTCGGGCTACACATAACGAATAGACGCTCCCTCGTGACACAATTTAATAATCTGTATGATAAGCTTAATAGTATAATTCGAGAAAAGATAAGGAAAGTTGATTTTCTTTGCACCACGGCAGACATATGGTCCGCAAAAAGAAGGAGTTTTTTAGGTGTAACATGTCACTGGATCAACGATTCTTTGGAGAGGGAATCGGTTACTCTAGCTTGCCGGAGGTTTCGTAGTCCCCATACTTATAACAGAATTGCTGAATTATTAAATGAAATAAACCATGATTTCAACGTTGACACTAACAAAATTAAAGCCACAATAACGGACAACGGCAGCAACTTTTTGAAAGCCTTCAGAGAATATGGAGTGAAAGAAAAGAGCATAGAAAAAGCAGTCGATGTGGGAGAAGAATTGGTTAACCTCGTTACGGATTACCAGGATGATGTGCCTAACAGTAGCTACAACGAATGCACCAGCGGTGATGATGAAGATATTTTGATGCCTACGAATAATGAAGATATCGACCACCTCCTTCCAAACTATCTACCAAAACATCTAAAATGTGCTGCTCATACTATTAGTCTCTGTATCACGACTGATGTTAGTAAGTTTATGAAGCGTTCCAAGGAATTTGAGCAACTGCATACGAAGGTTATAGGAAAATGTAATTCGCTTTGGAAATTAACGAATCGCCCGAAATCGGCAGAAATCATAGATAGTGTGTTGCATTGTAGCTTACATAGACCAGGTGAAACCAGATGGAACAGCCTTTATGATTCCATAAAACAAATATGTAAACATAAAGAAAAAATTAAATCTTTATGTAAATCGCTGGGAATGAAAAGGATTTTTCTGCCAAGCGACTTCACATACCTTGAAGAACACATCACGTGTACACGCCCCCTAGCAGAAGCTTTGGACATTCTCCAAGGTGATAAGAATACTTTCTACGGGATTTTATTACCTTGCTTGTTAGCTGCTCGAAAGAAATTGAAGAAATTAACTCAAGAAGAACCACCTCTAACTTATTGCAGGCCTTTAGCGGAATGCTTGTTGACGTCATTCGAAAACAGATTTGAAACATTCCTAAATCTCACTACTCCCGAATCAGAGACCGCAGCTATAGCCGCATTATCATACCCAGTATTTAAAAAGAAATGGATTATATGCATACCTGCAGAGAAACATGAAAAAATTCTAAGAGCCTTTAAAACTGTTGTTGGTGAACAGATGAAGTTATTAACAGCCTCGCAATCTAGTCAATCTGAACAATCGTGCAGTACTTTTAACAACTACTTCGACTTTGGATCTCCTTCGATAGATGAAGAAGCAGAGACCACCTTGTTGGATGCCGAGCTCCATGTGCTTCAATATTTTAAGGATCCATCGCAAGATCTACTTCTGCTTGATAGATACCCATCAATTAAAAAAGTCTTCATTGAGTACAATACACCACTCCCCTCGTCCGCAGCTGTGGAAAGGATGTTCTCCTATGCTACGATGACCAACCTCCCAAAATCAAGCAACCTCAGTGACCAGATGTTTGAAAAAAGAGTGTTCATCAAAACGAATGTAAAATTGGAAGATAATTAAAATCGATCTGTAAGGTATTTCTGTTTATATATTATAAATTTATGCATAATACCATATTCATCACTCATAATAATTTTTTTCTGTTCGAAACCTTTACCTACATATTTCTTTCCCACCTCTTATTACCTCTCAATTTGGTTACCTCTTAATTCGTAATTATAATTCAATTACATTGTACTTTGCAATTACACTTATATTGTACTATGCAATTACAATTGCAAATACATTGCAATTACAAATTACGATGTATTTTAATTGAATGCGAGATCTGAATTACGAATTACAATGTAATTGAATAAAATGTAATTGAATTATTTTGTAATTATAATTCATATAATAATTCAATTGTAATTCTGCACAACTCTGCCGCACAGTGGGGCAAATCCGTTCGAACCGCGGCACAAAACATTTTCTAACTGAAATCATATATTTACCCAATCTTCCTCAAATTTTGACACGTTATTCCTGCATACTCTAGGGCGGACATAGGCTATGTAGCATGTCTCAGAAACGCCTTATTAACATGTAATTTATATGTAAACATGTCATGTGTACGGCTGGTTCGCAGACTACGTGACCCGTGTATAGGGGCGGTATTTTCAGTCGTTGCTTATTCTTAAGTAACTGCTTAAGCATGCGGCATCCTCTACCAACCTAGTAGCTAATAAAGGATGCCGAATGCTTAAGCATTTACTTAAGAATAAGCAACGACTGAAAATATCGCCCTACGACATTCTACTTCGCGCGCGCATGCGCATATTCGACCCGCGCGATACCTCGCCCGTAGCAGTACCACGATGTTACCACTAGGAGGCGACGCTTCTCGAGCGTTTTCAGGTTACAAATAGCTGTTGCAAATTAATTCGTACCCCCTGTGGATGTTATTACTTATGTCCCGAGTGCGATCAAATTTGTCAAGATCAACCGTGCCTGCTCGACGTTTGCAAATACTAGCTTTGCTATTCGCCTTCACCCGAAATTTAGATTTTGATTTTATAAAAAAAATCGTTTTTTATTTATTTATTTATTTATTTTTTTAAATAGCCACGTGCATCTGTATTAGGTAGGTATAATGAGCTGGGCGACACATTCCGCGATCCCTAAGTTTACCGTTCCAGAGTTTCTAGGCGACAAAAAAACACACAAACACTTTCTGCTTTATATATTAAGATACACCAGGATTCGGCAGTTAAACACGCCGAGCAACGCGGAATGTAAAACCTGGACTCATAAGAGTGAATGTTACCGGAAGGTTTGCATTCAATTATGATCCAGGAATTGACTAGGTATGTTAACTTACGAGAAGTTAAAATAGGATGCGCAATAACAATTCATCCGAATATCAGAAAATCATTATATATACCAAGAATGTTATCTTTTTCGAAATATTATGAAGCAATTAAGCTTTTTTTCAAAATACTTAATTTCCTTGAAAGATATTAATTCTAATAAACACGAATCAGTCACGCTAATACCTCGGGCGAAATCGGGACGGGGCATGCTAGTATTTTATATTTTGGCGAAGTTGCGGCGAAGTTGCGAAAAAGTTGCGGCAAAGTTGCGAAAAAGTTGCGGCAAAGTTGCGGCAAAGCTGCGGCAAAAGCTGCGGCAAAGTTGCGGCGTAGTTGCGGCATACTTGCGGCATACTTGCGGCATACTTGCGGCATGCTTGCGGCATGCTTGCGGCATACTTGCGGCATACTTGCGGCATGCTTGCGGCATACTTGCGGCATACTTACGGCATACTTGCGGCATACTTGCAGTGCAAGATTGCAACGCAACTATGCCGCAACTATACAGCAACAATTCTATGTCCGCTCCGTGCAATGTTGCACGGCAACGTCGCAGCAACCATACATCGACATTGCGCTGCAACTATGCAACGACGCAAGGTTACTGCAAGCATCCTGCAACTTTGCCGCAACGAAGTGTGCTGTATGGGTAATTGAATAAAATTTTAATTTCTCAATTTATGAAAGTAATGATACAGAAACAACCAGCCTACTGTTTAACAACACCATGATTTTTATACAGAGCATTAAATAAAGTATCAAATACACAGTTTGCAAACGCTTTTCACTGCAATTACGGTTAAAATATTGATAACAGAAAAATTAAGTAAACGAAACATATGTTAAATTATATGATAATTTTTCCCCATTTTTCGGCGCAAATTGCATTCCGATATCTTTTATAGTTCAAAAGTTATACGAAAAAGGCCCCTAATTCTTCTACCCGGGCCAATAATGCGCCAGTGTGAACTAATCCCGCAGCTGGACCGTCGTAAAGGCAGAAATATGTAACTTGAAATGTTGCTGGATTGTTTCTACCCGACCCCAGATCAGGAGTATAGTGTTAACATAGAAGGATAAGTGGAAGTTGGAATATTTCAGCAAGATACTGGAACTGGCGGGTTTTTGACAATTTTTAAAGTCCTTTCTGCTTCAGCACCTTATTGAAATATACCAACTTCCAATTCCTTGCTGAGGTACCTATTTCTGCTTACTTACAAACGTACTGTATTTTTTAAACAAATTCGGAACTAAGTTCGGACGTTTGCATTTTTCGTAGCAATTTTCATCATAGTTAGTTTCGATTCTAACCGCTTGTAGGATTGCGTTCGAATTCCACTCTGAATCGATAATGTTGGGTGTGACACGAAAATGGTAAGGGGCCCCGCGAGCCCCCCGAGCGTGGGACACAAAATTACATTGCGTGATAGGTCTATCATGTACCTGGTCTGTGATGAAAGGAAGATGTAAAACGCTATGTAAAAGTTAGTTACCAATGTGACCCAGCCTACCGCTTCAAACACAACTTCGTCGTTTGCTTCCCAAGTAGGAAGGACTGGGAGGAGAGCGAGAAGGAGTTACTCTCTCCGGGGGGAGGGGGGGCTCACCTAGTATACAGATGGCTCCAAAACCAAAATCGGAACCGGAGCCGGGATATGGGGGGAGAGGCCCAGGGTAGAAAGATCCATCGCCCTGGGCCCACACGTATCGGTTTTTCAGGCGGAGGTGCAGGCTATCAAGACCTGTGCCAGATTAAATCTGGACAGGGGCTATGAGGGCAAGCACATCTATATCTGCAGCGACAGTCGGGCCGCACTCGGATCCCTACACAACACAGTGATGAGGTCCAGTCTGGTACTAGACTGCGTGGACACTCTGACGCAACTGGCTAACAACAACCGTGTCAGTCTACTATGGGTTCGGGGACACGCCGGAGTCAAGGGAAACGAAGGGGCAAACGACAGGGCCCGAGAAGGGGCGCGTGAACCGAATCGGGACCCGTCCTGCACCTTAGGTGTCTCCATGGGGACTGTAAAGGAGTGGACGAGGTGCTGGATCAGACAGCAACTCGAACAACTCTGGGAGCGGACCCCAAAGATGGGACACGCGAAGGCTCTGTTGAAGCGGCCTTCGAAAAAGATAGGGGCGGCACTCAGCCGCCTGGATAGGTCGCAGTTGCGACTGCTCGTGGGGATGGTCACGGGACACTGGCACACGAGGAAGCACCTGGTGCGCCTTGGGATCATGCAGGGACCAAGGTGCCAGTGGTGCGGGGTGGACGACGAAACGCCGCTTTACCTTATGACGCAGTGCGAGGGCATGGCAGCCCAGAGACAGCTATTGCTGGGCGCTGCTTTCCTCCGCACAGAGAACCTGGAGGACATGACCGTGAGCGGGCTTCTCGAGTTCGCACGAGAGGCCGGACTAGCGACAAGCCCTCTAAATTAGGAATGCCCGCAAGGGCTCGGGCACAATGGTCCAATAGGACTGAGCGCCCGGTAAACGACCAATTTAAAAAAAAGAAAAAAAAAAAAAAAAAAAAGTTAGTTACTGTTGAAAGTGAAACCAAAGACATTTGAAAAGCCAGCTCCAAGTAGGTTTGAAGAAACCGATGGAGAACTAAATTTTATGCAAATCAAGAAACATATCCTATTATTAACTTACTCTATCTTTTACAGCAACACTGCGGTTATAGAAGCTGAACAATCAAAGTTATTTTTCTCTCAAATTTTACTTATTTCTGTACATAAGTGATTCACATTGATTAAATACTTTACTCTCATGTTTGCATATTTCCGAAGTAATTTTACATATTATTACCACTCGAAAATTTAACTACTCTATAATATCATCGACGAGGTATAGGATAGACCTATCACCTTATGGGACTTCGTGTCACCGCCCAAACTGTGTTACCGACCCATAATTTGAGGACTGAATTCAGCGGCCTCTGTTCATGAACTATACGTGTGACTTGTTTAGAGTGACAGTTTGGCATAGAGGGCAGGCTATCCTTACGCTACGCTTTGGCTCGATTTGTCAACGACTCACGTGGACTCAAGGAACAACCGTTTGGGAAATATGGCACCAAGATTGTTATTGGAGTCTTTTTTTTTAATATTATTGGAGAAATAAAATGTAATTGAAGGATAAATATTTGGAATCGCTTCTGGACGGATGAAATAGAGATTAATGAAGATAGATGATCGCAGCCAATCGGCTCGTATTATTTGTCATGGAATTAATAATTGTATTACAATGTTACTTGTGATACGATTAGTAATTATACTTCAAATAATACAGATTGCCCAGGTCTCACCACGTGGAGGCGCTGCGAGTGGAGACCCGCCCTAACCGCGGCCCATCCGCCCTCCTTTTATGCAAAAATTTATTTTCATTTCCATAAATCCCCCTGATGCAGGGTTGCAAAACGATCCTCGATCGCTCCACAACCGGGCAACAGAAGGAGTCCTTCTGTAAAAAGCTACCGCGATGAAGCTAAGCAGAATTTAAAACATTTTTTTGTTTCTTGCATTTCAAATTTTAAGAATATCTGGTATATTTCTACCATGATAATTTCTCACTAATTGGGAAAGAAACAAAGAAAAAGGGGGGAAAATTTGGGGGAACTTATCAGTGAAAACATTGATAATGATATATCATTATAGGGTAAAACTTTTAGCAAAAAGTTGTTCTATGCCAGTGCATATTTCCTATGCCTACTTAAATACTAATAATTCCTACATACACGAGCGCTCGTATTTAATAATTGCTACTTATATTTAGTTAAACACTGCAGTGTTTATCTTTTTCCTTAAAAACTACTTAATTCTATGTGGCCACTAAACACCTTAACTAACCATATACATATCTACTTAAATTTAAATAATGACCTGCCTAATATAAATCTGAAAGTGTCGTGTGTTTCTTACTTCCCTCGATGGACCCACGATGTTACCTGAAACATTCTCAAAAATATTAATAAAAATTCCTCGAGTTTTGCTTTCTCATGGATGATGAACCCGAAATCCTCTATTTGCAATATTCTTCACACGCAATACTCTGCAACAGAAACTTTATCAGTGGATTAGTACCTACAATCTATCTCGATTAAGTAATGTAATTTCAACATATATATAGTCTTTTCATTGAATCACAATTGCCCAAATATTGAAATATCATATTTGAAGCTACAAGCCAAAACTCAATATGGAATATCGATTTGGTATTAAGATGAAAGAAGGAAAAGTAAAAATACTGCTTCATTGTCAGCAGACAAAGTAGGCAATCAAAACTTTAGCAATTGATGAAAAAGAAGCTACTAATGATATTACATTTCATTTCGAAGCAATTGATATTCATAAAGGGTCTAGCCGGGTAAGCTTAGGGAAAACGGCCCCAGCACCAATTTTAATATTTATGTGTTCTAAATAATGCTCTATGCCTAACAAACCACTGAGAGAAATTTCAGATCTCTACCCCCTCTCGTTAGGGTGACATGGGGATAACAACCCTAAACTTTACTATTTTTTTTTCTCAGCAACTACTTAACATATTTGAATGTTTAAAAATGCAAATAATAGGTACTTTTTACCTCTACCACATATATTTTTTTCGAAATTGCAGATCAATTGTTAAGGGTGGAAATAAAGGAATTAATTTTGGGGGGGGGGGTTGTTTTTGCAAACAACCCCTTGAGTGACACCTACGAAAAAAATCAGGAGTAAAGCGTCACTACTTAGGTATTATCTATTTAAGTTACAGAGGTGTCGGATTGGTGGAACATAGTAAAAAAAATAAAACGTATATAAAATCTCTTGGTATAATGTACTAAATGGGCCGGCCGCATGACCAATAGGGAGGCAAAAAATCGTGCATGTTTAGGATCTTTTTCAGGAGAGCTTAGGAAAATGTATATTCATAAATGTCATTACGTTGTAAAAATTAGATATTTAACGAGTTTTGGCAATTATTATTCAGGCGCTTTGCGACGACTGCCGCTGATTGAAAATGGATCATCTGAAATAAACAATTCGGACATTCTTAGATAATGTGTTGAATATTTCTAGAAGGAGAACGCGTTTAAGGTTTTGTGTGTAGTTTACACCTTAATAAAAAAATAATTTTTTAACTTACACGTTATCGATTTCTGGTTCTAATCTTCGTCGCTGCCTTCGTCAATAACAGCAGTTACGTTGGTTACATCCAATAATTCGGCTTGTGATTGTGCAAATGGCAATATGACTGTGGGATGCTGTTCCCATGTTGCTGCCATAATTTATTATTTAGTACATGGGCGTTACAAATAAAAAATTATTAAGCCAGCGGAAATATTAACCGAATTATTCGATGTAACCAACGTAACTACTGTTATTGACGAAGACAGCGACGAAGATTAGAACCAGAAATCGATAACGTGTAAGTTAAAAAATTATTTTTTTATTAATGTGTAAACTACACACAAAACCTTAAACGCGTTCTCCTTCTAGAAATATTCCACACATTATCTAAGAATGTCCGAATTGTTTATTTCAGATGATCCATTTTCAATCAGCGGCAGTCGTCGCAAAGCGCCTGAATAATAATTGCCAAAACTCGTTAAATATCTAATTTTTACAACGTAATGACATTTATGAATATACATTTTCCTAAGCTCTCCTGAAAAAGATCCTAAACATGCACGATTTTTTGCCTCCCTATTGGTCATGCGGCCGGCCCATTTAGTACAATATACCAAGAGATTTTATATACGTTTTATTTTTTTTACTATGTTCCACCAATCCGACACCTCTGTAACTTAAATAGATAATACCTAAGTAGTGACGCTTTACTCCTGATTTTTTTCGTAGGTGTCACTCAAGGGGTTGTTTGCAAAAACAACCCCCCCCCCCAAAAATTAATTCCTTTATTTCCACCCTTAACAATTGATCTGCAATTTCGAAAAAAATATATGTGGTAGAGGTAAAAAGTACCTACTATTTGCATTTTTAAACATTCAAATATGTTAAGTAGTTGCTGAGAAAAAAAAATAGTAAAGTTTAGGGTTGTTATCCCCATGTCACCCTAACGAGAGGGGGTAGAGATCTGAAATTTCTCTCAGTGGTTTGTTAGGCATAGAGCATTATTTAGAACACATAAATATTAAAATTGGTGCTGGGGCCGTTTTCCCTAAGCTTACCCGGCTAGACCCTTTAAGCACTTTGCTTCTAGTTTCCTTCTAGTTTCTCATTAATTGGCATCTTCAAAGTGTATGTATCAATGACTCGACTATACAATAATCAAAAACATTTATGCAAATGTTCAAGATTGGAATAATTGCACTTTACTGCACAGTAAACGAAGTTACTTTCATACAGAAAGTGGCATTAATATTGAAAATTTACTATCAATATAAAGTGCCGAATTGCATTTACCTACTGTTTCAGTGCAAATTTCGTTACAACATCATCAAATTAAGCAACAATCGCGGGTGAATTTTGATCAATGCAAAGGAATGTTGAAAATTTATAAAAATAAAAAACTACATTTATTTTCAATCTGAAAATAAATACAACGATTGGCGAAGTTACTATGCAAAAATCAGCAACGTGGAATAGCTGCTTTCAAAGACTCTTCAAAAACTCTAATTAGAACTTCAATTGAATGGAGGTGTGTCAGAAGTCTGTAATTTTTGTTACAAATAATGAATCACACCTTTCATCGTCATTATTTCAGTCACACAATAAAATTTTTCAAATGCCATTCCATGAAAATTGGAACTTCAAATTTAAAAATATTCTAAAAAAATAGAAAACAGTTTTTCTGCAAGATCTGAATATACTTTTAAAACAATATTTCTAGCGACAAACACTCGATTCAAGGGTGGGTAGGTGATAGTAAGAGAAGGAGGAAGGTGCAGCCTCGTAGGGCTGCTGGAAAAAATGATCAGTAGCCAGAAGGGCAGAGCTGATCATTGTCCAGTCATTAATGCAAGAAAACCGTGAGTGGACCGTTTCTTTCTGTCGCAACGCCAACTTATTACAGACTAAAATCAACTCCCGAGCATAGTCACTAGGACTTTGGACTACTCGCAGCACTAATTTCTCAAACAACTTCAAAATCCCCGGATGGTGCTTCATTACTGAAAATTCTACTGTACTTGTTACAAATACCGAATAGGGAACAAAAATCTCCCAAGGAGCTACACTACTCTAACAAATATGAAAAGCTACCGAGAACCACCACGTAGGTGGTTTCATTTTTCGCAACACTAATAAAAATTCAGTGCACCTGTATCTCGTAATACGCAACTCTAACTTTAATTCGTTGCAGCCTTCCTGAAGGCTGTGCAGCAAATCCAGCTGCTCGTGACTCCTTGGTCCCAGGAACATGTCTCCAGACATGTCCCAGGACAGTTTTGGGGCATTGGGGGCTGGGGGTCGCAATACTAATTACAAACGCGATCAGTCATCATCGCAACACTAACTCAAAAGAATATTAAGAACCAAACTAGGAAGACTAATTAAAAAAACGCGATCAGTCGCATCGCAACTCTAATAAAAACAATACTATGAATCAAAAACAAGGCAATGAATCAAACTCTAGTAACTCGAATTTAAAACACAAGAACAATTTCAAAAACCATCGCGACTCTTTTTTCGAAACACTACAAACAACCACGATCGATTTTCATTCGCAACGCTATGCTGGAACCAAACGCGGGGAATACTCGATTCGCAACGCTAATTCAAACCGTGATCAACATTTAGTCGCAACACTAACTGGACCCGTAATCTTCTTCGCAACCCTAATTGAAAACGGGGTATGCTCAATTTAAGGGGGGGGGGGGGGGGTCGATGGGTCAGCCTATGGCCAACCAAACTACTGCTACTACTACAACTACAGGCGAGCATAATGGCAAAAGTAGAATGACCCTGCACCCGAAGATGCAGGGCCATTCTTGGTAGCCCACATGGTGTGGCCTTTTCTCTGGCCGGGCTATCTTCGGCTCTTTGGCCACTTCTTGCTTCGGGCGGTCCACCCTTCTGAAAGTTAACAGCCCGCTCAAGCCCGTCCTGCCGACCGCGACCAGCGACAATGTGCAATGTCCCACTGGCGTCAAAAAGTCGACACAGCGAGGCTAGAAGCGAGGGCATACCCCACTCGCGCTAGTCTCGCCGTCGACTTTTCTCACAAATTTCCTGAAAGCAGGTCATCGCGCGAGGGAACGTGCGATCAAAGAATACGATGACCTGCCCCGGCCCTACCTACTTATATTTAAGTCACATTCGTACCAGAAGGTAAGTTACCTATCCTACCTACACCTATATTTAAAAAATGGCAAAACAGTCTCTCAAACACAATCATCGTCAACCCACTCCACGATTCTCAAGCATCGCCGCCCGGGTGCAAAGCCTACACTAGAGAGACCGTCCCGGGACGACTCCGTCACCCGAGCTTGGCCACAATCACACTCTAATAAGTACGTACCAGTTTTCACTGAAATCGGCTGGCAAAGGCAGTGACCATTGCGTGTATGTATGATTTACATAGCAATTAATTATTTTCAATTTCAAACAATGGATTAATTGATAAGGTGCATTGTACCTATTATGTAAGTACATACATCAAACGTTTTTAGTTTCTCGTTTGATTGTACGAGATTGATTGAGTTTCATATTCCAAGATTATTTACTAATATATTTAATAATAAAAATAATTATTTAATAATAATGTAATGTTATAGTTTCGTTAACATGATCTTTGATGAAAATCTTTCACCGACGCAAATTCCACCGCCTAACCACACAAACACACACAGGTGGAAAATGCGACGTGCACGATACACTAACGCAATGCCAGCCGCCGACATGTAGTTATTTAATGAACAAAGTCATCGTGCCCCATTGCCTTCGCCCACCCAAGTAGCGCATGGGCACGTGGATGTGTTAAAAGGCAATGGGTACGGAAAGATATCCTGAAAATCCTCAACTAGAAAGTATGATTAGTCTGTATGGTGTCTAGCAAGGTAAGGTATTCTTTCATTTTATATAATTAAGCAAAATGGCTCGACTTTCAACTTGTGAATAGTTCAAAGTTTGATAAATAAGAAATGACTCTACTTTAGATCAAGAAAAAGGACTCTACTCGACATTCAATTAGCAAGAAAAAAGACTCTAAAATTAAATTATTTAAGATAATGGCTCTAAATCATGAAGAATTTACTTTTAGAATTTAAAACAGGCGATTCCATCGTCAAAGTAAATTTCATAAAACCAGAAAGTATGTTATCATGCTAATTACTTTGAATCTGAAATTTGCCCACCCTGAATAATTGTCTTCTTGCATATGGAAATTAATTATTTTATTGTGTACGCAAACGAGTGACCTTTGTAAGAAAGGAATTACACTTTTCTGTCTGTTATCATCATTTAGACATCAAGTTACTTTTGAACACGTAGAATCAGAAAAATAAAAGAAATCCAAGTCGTTATAATCGTCGCAATGACGAAATCGGAGAGCATCCGATTTTTCCACTACTTTTCTGAGCTGCTATGCACCTTTATGTGCATTATTTAATAAATATCTACATCAATGTATTCAATGTATCAATGATAAACATTCGCGTTAGGAATCCTTTATCATGGGAATTATGATTACAATTTGATGATATTGAAAAGGCGCGGCGTACAAGAAGACCCTAGCCCTCGTCTAATAAATACATACATAGACGAAACACGGTTACAATTCACGGGCATGGTTACCATACCCGGGATCATTATGCTCGCCAAAGCACGTATACAACCGGTCACTCGTGTCGATTCAGACCAAACGTCCTACGACATGATTGAGTGACCAGAGGAACCATAATGCATGCGCACTCACATTTTGCTGTGCCCCGGTGACGAAGACGCCAACACCGCTGCTTACTGGTCAAAGAAAGTCATCAGGCTGCTGAGAAGTCATCAGGCTGTTCGGTATAAAGTCATCAGGCTGCTCAGCTGCGCCAAAACTGCAACGAAGAAATAGATCACGATTATAATTTATTTCTAAAGTTACGATTGTTTGAACTCTGATAATGAATCACGAAGCAATTCAAAACTATCGAAACTTTTTATTATTTTAATATTTTAAGAAAAACATTTTTTTTCTAAAATTTTGAAGAATGAACTCTACTTTAAAGGAATTAAATGAAATACATAGATACTTACATATTTTCATTAATATTCTGCGCACAAATCTCCTCTTCAGCTGACGCACTGACTCTAATTTCCGATAACGAGTTTCGCTTTCCATAGTAAAAAAAAATAAAGAAATAGAAGACTACTAACGCGCCCCAAAGATAATAATTGACGAACAAACCGCTGAATCTATTCTCGCGATTCTAAGCTCAGAGCCGCGACGCTCGTGAAAGAATGAAAATTGCGTAGAAAACACTGACTCTACCCTCGCGTATCTCCAAATTCTAAACGACACTCTACTATGAGCAACTGTGCTCTTCAAAATAGAAAACTTCGTACGACATAAACACTGACTCTATTTGGCTGCATTGCGCGCAGCCACAAGCTCTGAAAAATAAATTGGATAGGACGGTGGGATAGGTGTGGTTTCATCGAGTGTTTGTCGCGAGAAAATATTGCTTTTCTTAGAACTAGTCAAGGATAGGAGCAGCTTCACATATCAGTAACACGATATTATCCAAAATATACTATTTCAGCAATAATTTTTACATTCAAAAGAATCATAGTAACGACTTTCGTCATTAAAGTTGTAAGCATGTTCGTGTTATTTGAATATTACTTTAAAATATATCACGATCTTTGTAAATATCCAAAATTCATGACAAAACTCAAAATTCGTTAATTGTGCATGCTCGAATAGCATGTCCTCCACCAACTACGCAGTTTCTCTACATAAAGGACAAAACTTGCATCCGAAACCAAACGTAAATGCAATTACAACATCATAAAGATAGATTCTTAAAAATCATTGAAATATCATTGAATTCTATGTAAACGCGACCGAAATGCAATAGAATTCCACCAATCCAATATATCGCGAACATTTACTGACACCATTTAAAAATATTTAAACAGATCTAATTAATATTATTCAATGTATCATAATTTAATCTTTTCCCACTGGATCCCAATACTAACCGACTGCAAAGTTACCCATCACCCTCACAGCCAAAAATGATTCAATAAAATAACGTTACCAGATACGTATACCACACGTATTGCCACCTCTTCTTTCGAAGGAATGACCGACCAGACGGCACACAAGCCCCGTTCAAATTAACGGTCAAGAGACACGGCGTCGCCTGCACTTTGCTTTTGAATCTCGCCTCAACGTCTGTAACCGAAGGATGCAAAACAAGTTTGAAACAAAAGCATTAATACATTCGTAAGGGAATTAAACATCGAATAAACTTTAAATATTCCCGAAACGGGATGTAATTGAATACGGAGACACGATATGTGTGCACTAAATGTGCAGAAATATCGTTGAGGCAACGAAGGGAATACGCGACGAACATCTAACGGTTTTCTCGCGATAGTTAATCAATTTCGGGACGAAAGTGTATTAATAGTAGCAACAAGGGACGATAGAGAGTAAAGAAGAAGACTAATAATGATTAGAAGTAATTAGATGGCGATAGATAATGTACGTGTACCATTTAAATACGGAGCTATCGAAGCGTCTTAACTCAACGATGTCCGCGGGACGAATGACCCCCGCGGCCCACCGCTATACCATTCCAAATATGGGCTTAGGTGGGGAGAGACCAGGCAGGCCTCGCGACGCAATACACACGTACATACTTCCGAAATGTGGAATATCGGTCTGTTATTGTACGCCGAGTGACGTATATCGCGGCTCCTGGCCGGCCGTCTGAACAGAGGTGACTTCCAAAGCTGACATGGCTCGGTCATAACAACAGTCCTTTCTACCGCACACGTTCTGCTACAGATATTATGCGTAATATATTTCCTTGGTTTATGAAATATCTAGCATCTACATAGGGGACACTTTACTAAAGCTTGTAAAAATTAGCACAGATGGCTTAAGGGGTAGGCCACCTTGGACGGAGCAAAATTGCAGTCATTTTTGGCATTTTTTTTTAGGAAGATAATAAAATAAACAGAAAATTTAATATGAAGCCTGTTATTATACTACTCTCGCCGGAAAAAAATCGTATTTTTTTCTTACAAAATGGCGGCGGTAGAGCCGTGATACGCAAGATCTTGTGGAGCGACGTGTTCCACGGTGTTCAATCTCACGGCTATACCGTTTGACTTAGAACAAAAAACCAAAAAGATTTATTTTCTGCATGCCTAAAACTATGGAAGTACGTAGGGAAATCCAGAAACATTAATTTGTCTCGAAATGGTGACCATGGAGAGAAAAAGTGCATTTTTTTTTTTATAAAAGTGTCAATTGTACAGAACATATTCAAGATATCGCAAAACCGCTACGTATTGCCATAGTTTTAGGCATACAGAAAATAAAGCTTTTTGGTTTTTTGTTCTAAGTCAAACGGTATAGCCGTGAGATTGAACACCGTGGAAAACGTCGCTCCACAAGATCTTGCGTATCACGGCACTACCGCCGCCATTTTGTAAGAAAAAAAATACGATTTTTTTCCGGCGAGAGTTGTATAATAACAGGCTTCATATTAAATTTTCTGTTTATATTATTATCTTCCTAAAAAAATGCCGAAAATGACTGCAATTTTGCTCCGTCCAAGGTGGCCTAGCCCCTTAATAAGTATATATTCGTAAATTACTGTAATATATGACCCCATAAAAAACTTTAAAAAAGTAAAAAAATTACGCCAAGTACACGAAATCAAATAAATCACAAAAAATAGAAGATAATTACAAAATAAAAAAAAGTTGTGAAACCAAAATGAGCTGCAAGTACATAAAGGTGCTTTCCAATGTATTAAATAATATTAAGCAGATATATTTTTATACAAATAAATATTTTAATACGAATAAATATTTTATTTAAAATACTTGGCGCTGCTCACCGAATTGGTGTTGCTAAACTGAATACATATGTATAAATTGCATTAATCTTTTTCTTTCTTTCCTGTGCGTGCGTTCGTGAATGTGTGTATGTGTGCGTTTGCATATGCTACGTATGATATTAGAGTTAAATATATGTAGAATAAATCTGACTGCGTTTGTAATATGTATATGTATATGTTTATGTATTTTAGATTGTAAGGGAGTTATTGTAAATTATTAATACTAAGACAATTAACATTTTTTCGGTTTCGCAGCGCCAAGTATTTTAAATAAAATATTTATTCGTATTAAAATATTTATTTGTATAAAAATATATCTGCTTAATATTATTTAATACATTGGAAAGCACCTTTATGTACTTGCAGCTCATTTTGATTTCACAACTTTTTTTTATTTTGTAATTATCTTCTATGTTTTGTGATTTATTTGATTTCGTGTACTTGGCGTAATTTTTTTACTTTTTTAAAGTTTTTTATGGGGATATCACTTGTTTTTACAAAGATAATTTGCATAGGGAATGACTTCAGATAATTTTTAATATATATTATATTATATTCTATTTTTTGTGATTTATTTGATTTCATGTACTTGGCGTAATTTTTTTACTTTTTTGAAGTTTTTATGGGGATAAGGTTTACATAAAAACCCTAAATTAAAAATAATTTGCTGGTATAAAAACAAATCCCCATAAAAATTCTATTAAAAAATTTTGGCGACCTACCTTGTTAATTGAGACAATAATTCAGTGTCTTGTGTGGATTGTGGTGTAAAAACTCGTGACATTTCAGAAAATTTTGACAACTTTCCTTATTTGACACTCGCCAGGTTTATAACCTGACTGTAAGCTGTCAAAAATTGGAGTAGATTGCATAGTGAAGGTAACGTAATAGCGTTTGACGAACGAAACATGTGTTAGTTTCTGTTGGCTGAAGGTGTGCGTGTAACGCGTATGACGAACGAAACATGTGTTAGTTTCTGTTGGCTGAAGGTGTGCGTGTAACGCGTATGACGAACGAAACATGTGTTAGTTTCTGTTGGCTGAAGGTGTGCGTGTAACGCGTATGACGAACGAAACATGTGTTAGTTTCTTTTGGCTGAAGGTGTGCGTGTAACGCGTATACGTATTATGTTGACGAAAATTTGGCCTGGAGAAGAAGGAGAAGAAGGAGAAGAAGGAAAAGAAAATCGTACCGTTTCTGACAGATTCATGAGACGATATTATGATATCTCTGTCATGCGTGGACAGATTTTATTGAAATTTGGTCTTATTCGAAAGCTTATATGCGGTTTACATAAGAAAAATGCCTTTAAATTTAGAAAATATTGCAGGCGTGATGAGATATTAATGAAATAAGTATCAGGTTAGGTTGGAATAGCCCGGCGACGAGTAAATGATAGCGGTAGCGACAGTCGACATATACAGGGTGTCTTTCCTGTACTTGGCGTCGAGACGCTACCGCGTCTCTAGATATTTTCACGCGGAATGAGATCGGTGCGATCGCACTCTTAAAATGGCTACCGTTTTCTTTCCCGTCTGCTAAGTCAAATTTAATATCCTCTGGTGAAAGCCAAAAGCACCCTGCGCTCTCTACTGGCATCTAAAAGACCGTACACTTTCATCATTGGCTCATAGATGGCGGAAGTATCGGCGCATGATTGTAGTGGAATGCGTCCGTGAGGCGGTGTTGCCAGTTTCGTCTGTTCGCGCGCCCGTAGGTTGCAGTTTTAACGGATGACCCTGTATATACTTACGCTACGCGGCTACGAGCCCGCACTTACACTACTGCAGTTCGCCTCACCGATTCTACCCTTAGTAACGGCGTACGGCTGGTTGCCTGCCGCTAGGCGCTGAAAAAGGCTCCCTGTGCACCCCTGCGCTAGTGGGACCGCCGCCGCCGACCGCGGCTATCACTGAGCGGTCTATCACAGCTCTCTTACCAAAAGGCATAGCCTTCCCCATTCACGTGGCCTGATTCTCCAGAAACAGATTCCCTATTGTTTTGAAATACGACGTCAGGCCGCTTGCCATATCTAAACCATTGCTTCATTAAAAAAGCAATACTTCGATACCCGATAGTTGGAAGACCCAAAACGGTCGTCAGCCATCGCATGACGCCAGGACAGTTTAATCTCATGCACCCCCATTCAGGAAAACACGTAGCCTAAGTCTCAGTCATAAACCATCGAAGGCCGTACAGTGGGCCATCCGCCCTCGGAGTAAGGGCGGAGTAAGGAAGTAAGTGAACAGAGTTAATGGGTAAAAAAGTGAAAGTAGGAAAGGTCGTGGACAGGAATAACCTAAGGGTTGATGCGTACCAGTGACTCGAATGCTTTATGGCTCGACTCCTTACCATGCACAGTTATTCGCGGAATTTTTTTTAGATGATATATATTTATGTCTCGCTGATTCCGCATGCCTTTTAACGTTCCACGAGCCGCAAGAAAAAGTTCTCTCGCATGAAGAACAGTAGAAAAGGCTTTTATCACCAGGTACTTCGCGAATCCACGATCGGAACTTCTCATTCGTTTCCCACAACGACCGATAAACAGAAGTAGCCTTTTCACCTGTTTTCTCAAACGTCTCCATCGTACTTACCACGAAAACAATGAAAATGTAGGAAAAATATTGTATACAAAGCGACAAGCAAATGCTAGCGTATACAAAAGGGGAGATATAGGGGGCTACTAATTACACTTCCAACACTTCAGATCCGAATTTACGAAAAACATGCAGACACCGCGAAATAAATAGTAGGTACTTACCCACCACCTGATCTCTACTTCTACTGGACTGACGGTTAAATGTCGCGAAGCCCAACCGCCCGACCCCCCACGAAACGCATTGTAAACAGTGCGTGATTCTTTGTCGCAACTTGATATGATTATCGAAAAATCTAGCGAGAAATGTGATTACGTATAGATTTTAGATTTTAGATCATACCCTGAAAAAATATTTTTTATCGAAGGCTGCTACAGCGTGCATGGTACTGGCCAAGAGTGGATTCTAATTTTAACAAAGGTCACTAATTTACAGTATTAAAATATTCATCTTTTAATAAAAAAATTCATTTTAAGGTTTGAAAAATAGAAACAGCTCAAATAAAAAGTACGGAAATTTAAAATGAAAACAAGAAATTATGAATGTACATTTTTCTTTGTTAAAGAAGTTACAGAAGAACTTTATTTAACTTTTTTTTATGTAGAATTTAGTTCGTATATCTGAAAAATCGAAGACCCATTTAAATATAAAGTTTCATTGAAATCCATTTTGCCGTTTAAACGTAATCGTGTTAACAAATATATGAGATATTTAAAAAAAAGCTCTTTTCTAAATAGTCAAAACGTGATCAGGAGGTCTTAAAACGTGATTTCCGTAACAAATTTTTTTTCAATTTTTTTCATTACAAGAGTATTATACATATGTCAGAAAGTGAAAAGTGTATCTCGAGGCACTCGAGAAGATCGCGCACGGCCGCGTGTCGCTTGCACCTCTCCTTGGATCACAGCGTTTCAAGAGCGAGAGAGAAAGACACACATTCGTTTTCTCTCTCGTCTTGCCGACGTTGTCCGAAGCGCCGAGCTCACGGACACGCAGCTCCGGCGTAGTGTGCATGCGTGGTGAGGGAAATTCTCGAGAACTCCCGTCCCGAATCTGGCATCACTGCCTCTATGTCAAACTGTCGCTCTAAACAAGTCGCACGTATACAAGCACGCATACACCTTTCAGCATATCAACACATTTCAGAGTAGTTTCGGAGTTGGACGCTGTTCATAAACAGAGGCCGCTAAATTCAGTCCTCGAGTTATGGGTCGGTAACACAGTTTGGCTGGTGACACGGACATTCGTAAGGTGATGGGTCTATCCTACACTTCGTCGATGGTGACACGAACATCCATAAGGTGATAGGTCTATCCTATACCTCGTCCGTGGTTATAGACACATATATTTTTTATTCCATTGACCACTTACTGTCAAGGTTACATAGGTCGTTAACCCCGCGTCGCGATAACAGCCAATGCATAGCTGCCCGACCGCGAAAACAGATATCTTAGAAGGCGGAGGGTGAATTATAGAAAAGTCTTTATTAATAATTACAATGACTGCGCACACTGTACGGTGTACTGATTAAGCTCGACGGTGAACAAAGAGTATGCGGAGAATCGCTCCATCCGGGGAAAAGATCAGTTTCCAGCGTGAACACGCTCTTCCACATCGTCCATCCTATTGTACATAAGTTTCATAGACAGAGGCCTAGCTCTGTCACTTCTGGGACACGGGTGTGCCTCTGCCAGAAAGAACGAGCAGCTCCTCTCAGGCTCTCAGTTGGTGATCTTCGCTGGGACCTCAAAGCACGTGATCGTGTTCTCTCTGTCCTTCAGCGCGTAATGTATCACCATGGAAATCTAAAAACGATTCTCAGTTTCAAGAAACAGCTTCGCGTGGCGTTCGACTAACAAGGGAAAATCGGTTGCCCGAACATCCCGATTTCTTTCAAACTTTTCAGGTTTGTAGAGGACCTCGACAGAGGTATAAGGCAATTTTTGGTTTGTGCCCATTTTCGGTCCTTCGGGGTGAAAAACACTACTTGAAGGTTGAGGTTAATCTGTGATTTTCTACTTTCATGTATATCTTGAAAACTATAGTAGATATCAAAAAAATTATTAGTATGAAAACTGAACGGCTTTTTATGACCTATAAAAGCATCTGATCAAATTGTTTAAAATTTGTAATTTAAACAATATAATGTTCCCCACCACAAATTTCAAACAATTCGATTACATACTTTTATATAGAATAGTTTGCAAGATATACTGGAAAATAGAAAAGCACTCGTTAACCTTTAGGGCGTTTTTCCACTCTGAAGAATCGGAAAGAGCACAAACGAAAATTTTTCTGATGCTTCTATCGAGTTCCTCTACAAACATGGACAGTTTGAAAAAAAATCGGAATGCTCGGGTAACAAATCTTCCCTTGTAAACGGACGAGAGAATAAGATAATAGACGATTTTATCGGGTAAGCGTTGCAAAATTGCCACGAGTCTTCCTCGCGCACGATAACGCGACAACAGTCGACTATTCTACCATGAATTGCGACATTATTAACCTAGCCTAGTCGATATGATACTGGCGTTTATCGGGCTAGATAAATGACAACGAGACGCTGTTTTTATTTCTGCGTGCCTCACCATCTTTTCCTACACATCCCCCCCTATTATTTTAATTCCATTCCTCCTAATATACGTCCTCTATCGTCGTTTACTTCCTTTATAAACACAGTGTTCGTTCTTTCATCCTCTCGCGGTTATATTTGTGATTGTAATGGTGCAATAAAGACATTTAATAATAATAATACCAATAAACCAACTCCACGCGCGACTCGTCGTTCGAATTTCGCGCGCGAGCGTAAGGATCGCAGCCCCAAATTGCAGCGGATCGAGCACGCGGGTATATGAAACTGGTCAGCAGATTAGCACGAATAACTGCGATTACTTTACCGTGGGGTAGACCGACAATATAGCAAACTCTCGTCTGTAGAGGTACTCGGTGCCCTTTTTCAACGAGCATCCAGCGGGCGTTCCGTCCAGGTTGAAAACGTTGTCGCACGCACTCGTCCCGTCAACGCCGACGAAGGGCAACGGCACGCCCAGGATGGCAGCGTGAACAGCGTTGGTCAAGACCTTGGTGTCCTCCACAGGCACGAAGTTCTGCTCGATCGAGTACTTCATCCTGCGCTTCAGCTTGCACGGCGGCGTGTTGCAGCCGCTTATCGTAACCCGATTGGAGTCTTCGAACTTTTCTCCTGAAAAATGAAATTGCCGATCTCCAGGGATTCGTCGATCGGAGACGAAAAAAGAGTGCCTCCCGCTCGAATGACATTGAAGAGGATTACATAACCGATCTCTTCAAAGCGATCCGTTACTTCGGGTTTATCGTGTACCGCGTGTGTCGGAATTCTGCCATTAACGAAGATACGAGGGAACCGGTTGGCCACGAGTTAATGACTCTAATAACGCTTCTCCGGTTTGCACCGCTCCTTTGTTTAATTAGATGCGATCGTGGCAGTAGTGAATATGAGACACACGCGCACCACGATTTAATGAGGGTCCACGGATCCGTTTATTGTCTTCGAATCGATACACTCTTGCCTTCTGCTTTGCGCCGCGTGTTTTGGGAACACCTGTAGAGCGTACGAGAAGCTGTCCTTTGTACGAACTGTGTACAAACTCGCGACAACGGCCCCCGCTGAAAGTCCAAACGATCTGTCCGTCGCGTTTCAAGGGGACTTTCGTTGCTTCATGGTAATCCTCGATAAAGCAGACCAATTTACCAACTTTCACGTATCAGCGACTAGCGACGTTGCATACTCTCAAACGAAACCGATAATTCTCCAGGAAAGTAAAGGTTACGTAAACATGCAGGGACAGAAAGTGGGGAAGAGAGAGAGAAACTCTAGGATGGAGCTGGTGTTTGCTCGTTGATTCAACATGGAACTTGAACCTCTAACCGTAAATATGGAAAAGGTTCGGTCTACGCGTGGACCGCGTGGTGGATCGTGGGGCGTGCGTGCAAGGAGAACGAAACAGGATCGGTTGAGATGCTGCAAACTCGCGGCACAGCGGCTCGAACGGGCATAATCGGCGAGGTGAAGTAGAATCGAGTTGTTATTGTTACGCACCACTGCCGCACTGGTTGACTTGGGTGGCTGCGGCGAGCGCGAGCAGAGCCGCGAAAACGAGAATCGTTTCTCTCAGCATGATCGTCGGTGAAAGTGTTGCGGTGGAAGTAGAGTCGGAGTAGGCAACGGGTCCTGGCCGTTCTCGCTTGCTCCAATCCCGTCCAAATCCGACTCTCGACTGTGCCTGTCGCAGTGGGATGCAACGTTGTGGCTGGTCATTCGTCAAAGTTCACTTTAAATAGCTTCCCCTTCTCGCAGGGGACGACTGCCCGGTGGGGATACGGGAGAAAAGCGAGTCACGTGTGGAAGGGATTCTGTAAATTCATAAAACTTCGCGGGGAACGCGGCCTGGCGGGCCAGGCGAAGTCAAAGCCATGCGCAAACAGCAGCAATCAGCGATCTTTGGGCCTGGTCTAATCTATTAGTTCAAGAATCCAGAACTAATCATGCGACGGCGATCCTTCTCTCGCAAAACTTGTCAAACAAACGACATTTTCTGACGCGGCGTTGTTAGGAAGCTCACCACTACCTATACGAAGAACGTAGGAGAATTATAACAATAGGGTAAATCCGGGAGACGCGGTCGACCTAATATAAAATGGCTATTAAAACTAATATAGATATTACTTATTTTACCAGAACAAACCTAATATGTTCAGAATTTTATGCCGATTCAGAAAAACTGGTCGATATTTGTTTTAAGGCAATATTTACTGTAAATCGGGTTGAAAATTGAAGTCATGACATCTGACCACCTCCCCCGAGGTGCCGGGAGAAATGGTTTTCGTCGTTGGCAGAGACCACTCACATAATTATTCATGGAAAATTAACAAAGGATAAAGCAAAATTATTTATGAGTGAATACAACTACGGATTCATTGATATTTCATTTGTTTACGCTAAACAAGTAAAGAACACATCAAAGAAAAAGTGAATTACCTACTGGCGATTAGCAAGGCAAATGAATACAAAAGTGAATAAATAAACTAAATAAACAAAAATAATAATAAAATAATAATAAAAAATAAAAAATAAACAAAAATAATAAAAAAAATCATAACTCGACCATCTCACCTTTCTGCAGCGAGACATGGTCTTCTCGTTAGCTTTGAGAGGAAGAGTTAATATGGCCAAATACTTTGGCTGCATTGTCCCTCGATATCTCTACTATCTTATTATTCCAAACATTAAAGTAAAATATACTTAGAAGTATATTTTAAATACGACTCTGTACAACCGCTGTTTGACAAAAGAGGTTAAATGTAACATCAATTTACCTTTTATAGCCTATAAATCCAGAAAAACACAGAAGGAAGCGAAATAACGCTATTCATTCAACTATTTGGCTTCTAGAGAAGTAATTGGTCTGCACTTTAATGCATTTTTACGTATAGACTCTGAAATATAGCGACACGACCAACTCTCCGGCCCGACCGCGTCTCCCGGATTTACCCTATTAAGAATAAGTACATCTGGATCCACCGGGTGCAATATTTCTAAGAAACTGACAGCGCACACGGGAGTATTAGTTTTAGAAATTTCTGGTGCACACGGAACCACCATTCGAGTATATAAACAAGTCCCCGATAAAGCCCACAGGACTCTTAGATTCCGACTTTCAGCGTTACTACGTCATAATTATGTTACTCGCGGACCCATCTCGCCCTTTCACCTCCCAAGTGGAAAGCGCGTCTCGTATTTAAAATAAAGCTTGTTACTTAGTTGAAACAGGAGTGCTCTCGTCGTGGCGGTGCTCCAGAGTCGCTGTAATCCTACGCAAAGGTGCTCGAAGAACACCGTTTCCCGACAATGCTGTAATTTCTTTTCCTTTCCGAGTTTCCACGTTTGAGTCGCGTGGCGCGAGACTAAACGGAAATGAAACGGACCGGCCCGGCGGCGCGACCGCGAAGAACAAAGCGCCGGAAATTAGCAACGCTATCACGCTCCTCCGGCCCTCCTACAAACGGAATTCCTTGCTGCTGCTTAGAAAGATGACCTCTGATTAATGCTCGCGAACGCGATGGACACTGACGTTGCAATTCCGTACAATTCCCGCGTTTTTCCGCGCCTCTCCAAATTATTCCTTCGAAGTAGAGTTGTTGATACCCGGGAGAACGGGTACCCGGGTACCCGTGAGATACCCGGGAAAAAAAAATTCCCGTGTAGGCGCTACCCGGGTAAACTACCCGAGATACTCGAGACTCTCGAGATCTCATAGAATACCGTTCCATAATTGAAGCCACACTGAGCGTCATGGCCTTCGAGTCGAAGGCTTCGAAGTGAGGAATCTCCAGCTCCGAATTTCTCATCAGGTCTTTGCGAAAACGACGCCAATCGATTCCTTATGTTTCTCCGATGAACATAATACCAAGAACGACATAATTCAGACCACAATGAAGAAAATTCCATGAACAAATGATTTGCATAATTTCAAATTCACTTCGTTAAAAATAGCTCGATTTACACGAAATTTGGTATGATTTTCATCGGAAAAACATAAGGAATCCATCGGTGTCACTTCCATTTCGATACGATGAACATTAAATAGCTTCTTAATATACTGTAATGAATATTTTACCCTCGAGTACGGGGGGCCGACCTCGATTCGCTGCGGTCGGCCGAGGATTCATAATACCTGATTCAGAAATAAAATAATTCTTAACTCTTTATCGTATCGATATGGAAGTGACACCGATGGATATCTTATGTTTTTCCGATGAAAATCATACCAAATTTCATGTAAATCAGACTATTTTTAACGAAATGAATCTGCAAATGAAAAACATTTGTTCATGGAATTTCCTTCATTATGGTCCAAATTACGTCGTTCTTGGTATTATTTTCATCGGAGAAACATAAGGAATCGATTGGCGTCGTTTTCGCAAAGATCTGATGAGAAATGCGGAAATCCTGGGCATTTCTCACTTCTTAATGTTATTCGAACCCCTTCGAGGGTCGAAAGCCATAAAATTCGGTGAGGTACCGCAGGGGGTTGACCTCGCCACAGGGTGCCAGACGGCATCTCTCTGACAGGCATCGCTCCAGAATTACGTTCTGTACTCTGTAAGTTCTCGAGATTCTCGAGAGTCTCGGGTAGTTTTCCCGGGTAGCGCTTATCCGGGAATTTTCTTCGTCCCGGGTATCTCACGGGTACCCCGGTAACCCGGGTATCTCGTGTTCCCGGTCCACAGCTACAGTCCTACTTCGAAGCGAACTTCGTCCGCTGCATGGATCCCGCGCCGCCGGCAAATAGATCTGCGACCTTCGTTCCGCTAGTACCCGTCTAAAAGCGTTGCGAAATTTCTCTGGAACCACGGTGCCGTGATTCCGGACATAAACAAAGAGGAAAGACGCACACCACACATGTCCCAGTACATCGTATCGCGGCCATTGTCGTTACCTTGCTGCAATGACGATCGGTGTCCCGCGATCCCATCACTTCGTTTCATAAGCACCGTTATTTCTTATCTCAGTTGCAGGAATACACGTGTCCTGTCATCGTCGAATTCTCTGCTCGCGACTCAGAGGACACTGCCGCGGTTAGTCTCAGGCACATTCATGACTTGCACAGAAATGTGGTTTTTGAAATTTCTTCAATGATCCGTTGATAAGTTTGCACGCGATAATGGCAGTAACTCACACGGCCGTGGGGTACATAATGCAGCCCGCGTGGTGGAAACTCGGCTAGAATACAAACGAGCAGTTGCCAGTGACAGTAACCTTCAGACAGAGAGGAAGAATTGCTGATGAGTCCGTGGTGATGCGCGATTATCTTCCGCTTATCTCTTTTTGTAAACCTTTTTCATTCCGGTATCGTTCTGCCGCATGGAATATCGGCTCTCGGCAGAAACGTCTCCATTCGAAATATTGCACGTGCTCGCACGTTCCAATCCCCGCAGTTTCCCTCAGCCGCGACTCTTGCTAGAATATTTCTGCAGAGGTTTCTTTCGATAGCGAGCGGCGAGAAATTTAATTGCGCGGCGCAGCGTGGAGTAAGCTTCGCTCGGTTGCCTTGCAACCTGTGCCCTGCCGCTTAACTCGTCTCTAAACAATCTAATAGAGTAATTGTTGCGGCGTGCGGGACAGTCGAATTAAACACGTGTCGTTGCGTGCTCGACAGTGTCGTTACGTCTCGCACGAGCGGAATTGGCCGCAGGATGCTCGAAGGGACCGTCCCTACTTTGCGGCCGGAGAAAACTGTAGGTTCAACGACGTAAAATAAAGATTGGCGAAGGATTGACGACCTGGCGACGCAGCAGGATTCTCGGAAGCGCGATACAACACGTGATCGTGAAAATGATTACGCAGCCCGCTCACGAAGGTATGTAGACCGCCTTGGCAGTTGTTGCGCGTACGATATTGTACACACTGAAGTTATAATTCCGCAGTCGATTTCCTTGACGCTGGACTTTCAGACGTGACCTCTCTTTCCTTAACCATCGTAATTATTACATAGACGATACTTGGTCGCCGGTGTGTCGAGTAAATAGCCGACATGTAGTAAAAAAACTTGACGTTTTTGCCCGACATTATCGCTGCCTAGCTGCTATTTATTCGCTCGACGTAACGCAAACAGACTGGATGACTCATCCGACTCAGAACGCAACCGAAAATTCGGGCGATAAATTTACTTACAGGGGCAAAAGAAGTTGCCGCTGGCGAAGTTGCCCCTACGTTTCACTCGCAGTCGACCTTGTGCAGTGACTTGCAACGATGCAGAATAAAGAAACGCAGGAATTCAACGAACCGATGCAACGAAGGAATTAGCTGTCTGCGAAGAGTCGCCGGGTATTTTCTCCGGTTCCGCTAGCGCGCCGCTCGAAGAATGCGTGACTGCTGCTCGCAAGGTCTCTCTTTCTCCACGCGGCCTCCTCCAAGGCAATTATACCATCTCGACTAATTAGAACAGTGTGTAAGGGGCTAACTCGCTTATGTCAGCTAAGTAACTGCGTCTTAATTTTCCGCGGAACGCGAAAAGCGAGAAGAGCTCCTGAGCAACAGAGTTTCGTCGGAAACTCGGTTAACCGGCGCAGTTTTTAGGAATCGATCGAACCAGGCACGAATTATCTCGCGAACGTGTGTCACGATTAAACGCAGAAACGTGCTCTCTTTCGTCGCGTTTGTTGATACGATATCAGCTTCATTGCGGTTCAATGAGTTGCATACCGCTGGCTTGCATAAACACCGCTTCATGCGATAGGTTAAAAAACAGTGGAAAAGTTGCGTTAGCGGTGTTAGATAAGCGATAGGGTGAGACGGTACCGAGGACCCTAGTTTCCGTTACGGTATGCTGGTAACAGCTTCTCATATTCGATGCAAACGCGGAACGGCTTGCCGAGGACTAGGTTACCCAAAGACTTTACGCTTACGTACCTTCAATCGTATAAATATTAAAATTTGAGATACTCTTTTCCGTCAAGCAGGTATAGATCAGTCTGTTTTACCTACAGCCAACAGGAAAACGCAGGCGTATAGATAGGACTGTCGCGAGAGGGCGCTGTCACTTTCTTTTACAGAAAGGAATAAAGCCGCGATTCGGAGTCGTTTTTCCGAGCTTCCACCAGGGTTTGTAGGACTCCGGCGTGGCACCACACCTACAGGAGCGGTGGTAAGGTGTGCGTGAATTGACGCCAGCGCGAAGGCAGCCAAGTGGCGACAACGCGAAGCGAATGTGACGTCACGAATGTATAGACGCCAACGCCAAAGACGCCACGTGCGATTGTGAATCGAACATTTTTAGTAGTTTTTCCAAGTTTTTCATTCAATTGAAATTACACTTCATTACGACATGAATAAGGAATCAGGTAAGACAAATACTTAATACTTTTGCATCATCAGAATTATAGAAATGATATTTTTTATATATACCAGCGCCAAGCGAGTGACGCCGCGGCCAACCAGCGTCGACAACATATTTCCCGGTGACGCTGGTTGGCCGTGGTTCGGCGGCTCCCATCGTGGCGTCTCACGCACACATTACCACCGCTCCCTGTAGGTGTGGTGCCACGCTGGAGTCCGGCAAAGCGCACCGTTTCATGGCACAGAGTCCACCTGTGACGTCACATTCGTTTCGCGTTGTCGCCACGTGGCGCGCTGGCGTCAATTCACGCACGCATTACCACCGCTCCTGTAGGTGTGGTGCCACGCCGGAGTCCTACAAACCCTGGCTTCCACTACCAAACGATCCTTGTGAATCGCGTAGAAGGTTTACTCAATCTAGAACAGCGAACCAATTCGTTCCGGAACATTTGCCGCAACCCCCAAACAAATCGTTTCGCGCTAGTTGCTTGCTTGCCCATTCGTTATCTTTTCGTTCTCCCGTTTTTTACTACCGATTTCATGGTCGTTCGACCGCTCGGCATATGGCCCGGCCACGAGTTCATGATCCAGCCGGCCCGCTCAGCAGAAAGCGAAGCGTTTTTGATTTATACCGAGCGGTCGGCGGTTCGCAGCTGAAAACGAGCATCCGGCAGCAAAGAGAGGTATCTAGGCCGCGCGAGTACGAGTGTGCCTGTCGTAAAGAAAAAATTCTTAGCTCTAAAAGCTTTTTACGGGGCCCCTGATGGACGATGACGGCGTTGAAGCATGAAACCGTAAAAAACGACGCCCGGAGATCTCTCGCGGGCTCTCTCGGCGGAATAGCCCGATAATGCGTCCCCTCCGCGATTGAACACGTTCGACTCGCCGACGAGCTTTCCCGAATACCACGCGATCGGGCCTCCGACAGATCTTTGACCTTGCCGCGTGGCCATTTTGGATCGATGAAAATGTATCGTCCCCCCGGGCCGCTTTTGTCGCGGGCAACATCCATTTGCCGAGCGGACACGGCTTCCACCGAAGTGTCCGAGTATCCGGCAAGCTTCGAACGATTCGCAGTTTGCCGTTGCACCAGTCCCGAGATCTATTTTCGAGCAGGATGTATTTATAACGAACCTTACCTTTCGCGGGTCGAACTACGTGCCTGCACTCGCGTAAATGGTATTGCGGATGGGCTCAGCCTCATTTCGAATCCGAGGCTCGGTGTTTATGATGGTTAAAGCTAAAGTATGCACTGGTACAGAAGAGGGGAACACGAGTTATGTTATTGTTATATTTACGCGTTCATCGTGATAGATGGCATTCCGAGCATATCACTGGTTCACTTGCTACTTTCAACTCGATCGTAGATCGTAACGCGTGACAGAAACGAAACAAGTATGTATGTTGAATGGGGGCTAGGTACACCAGAGACGGAGAAATCAGAGAGTCATCTCTTTGGAGAAGGAAAGACACCGCCCAGCGGAACAAATGGAACAGCCAGCCAAGGGTTCCCGGGATAATCTGGGAAAAGCGGGATAAATAACCAGACGGTCCGTAGACCGAACAGTTTACTCGTTTATATTTGGATACCGATGCATTCTGCGATCCCCGCGAGTTTGCATCTCGTTCGAAGATGCGTCATCCGCGTTCAGAGCTTTATTGCCCCGAGCAAGGTCCGTTTGTCGTCCCTGTTCCGCTCGGTGGCGGGTGCAAGTCTGCGAGGGCTTGAGATTTCGCAAGGTTTTGGCCGATCCACGTTCAACCGTCGCACTTTTTGATACTTAGGAGATATGCCAGCGGAGACACGCGACGAGCAGCGTTATTAGACGAAATTCTGAGCTACGACCTTCGTGCGCGGCGCGCTGCCGTGAATTAAACTGCTTCCAGGAACAGCCTGATCTAAAGCCGACCCAGATACCCTGCATTCACAACCGACGAATGCTTCAAATTTTAGGGACACGCGTCTCCCGCTAGGCAAAGAATCTAGAATGTTATCAGCGTCGCCAAAGCAGTCTCCACCCACGGATCGTGAAGCCACTCGGATGAACAGAGAAAGTTCCGTTAATCGCTTCGATATTTGTGTATCTCTTCCCGACGTTGTCAAAACGTGCACGGGCCACAGAAAATCGGACCTTGAACCCGGACGAATTTCCCATGTCAGGACGGACAGATTCGTGCCACGTGATACCGTTCGCTAGCAGAGGCTCCATCGGAGAAAAACGAGAGATCGGTCGGGAGTTCTGTCCTCGGACGGCGAGGGAGCGGCGAGGGGAGAGGAGAGACGGGAGAAAGCATTCCCATGGGAGGCGCCACGCGGGAGGAGATTTTTAAAGCGACAGAAGTCCTCTCTGTCAAACAAAAGCTTATTATATATTAGCTCGTCCCAAGGCGGATGGGAAGAAATTTCTCTTCCGCTTTGACGGGAACGGGGCATGTTTGTCCCGCTGCAAGCTCTCGGCTCCGTTTTTACTCCCACTGCGATTCCAGCGCTGCGTGAAACATTACGCGTGGAAAGATAGGCGCTGGAGAACTTTTCCCGTTGAATTACGGGGCTCGATAATGAGCGCGAGCCTCGCGAACAATTAGAGGGCCGCTGCATAAACCGAGCCAGTGAAGTCGGCCGCGTAAGTGCTCCTCGAGAATTAAAGCGAGCGGAGTGGATTCGGGAAATTTATATCGTCCAATTGTGCACGTTGGGATGAATTATTATTTGTAGCCGGGTCCCCCGCCAGCACCCACCCCTCCGCTCGGATTCCAATTCCGCTAGCGGGGTGAGCGGGGCAGCGAAGAGTAAATATAAAAATACGTTGCGCGATGTAAATCAGGGCTTCTGCTCGTTAAATACGTAACCTTTGATAAGTCGAGGCTCGTTGCCCACCTAGCATTAAGTGACTTAGGACGTTTTCGCCGCGGCTTGACGGAAATAGCGTTATGGCGTACGCGAGCAAGAAGACGCCGCGCGGACAAGGGGCGAGGTGTCGCGCGCGGGGAGCATTACAACCATGTAGAATGTAGAGTTGCGTACGAAAGCGAGCGGCCGTGTGAACGGAAAGGGAGCACTTTGTGGAGGAAAGGCGAGGGAGGGAGGTTAAAAAAAAAAGTGGTGGAGGGAAAATGGACGAATGCCGGGGTATCGAAGGAGCGGAGGATAAAGCGCGAGGATCGAGAGATGGAGACGAAGAGATACGAAGGAGAGATTCTCGTTTTCTGCTGGGACAGGTGCATGCCTCTATTTTGGCGAGCTCGCCGGCAAATGTTTTGTCCATCCTGGAATAAAATCGCGGCATTCCTCTGCTCCGCTTCTCCGCGACCTCGACCTGCTCCTTTTGGTCTATTCGGCTCCCTCTTTAGCTCGCCGGCTAGATCCGAGCGAGGAGGAATCGAGAAGCTAGCGCTGGCTCCAACCACGCGAGAATTGCATAATGTTTCGTTTAATATCCACCGCGCCGCCCCGGTCGGTTTTGTTTATCGCGTAGTAGGGGCTGCGCCTGACGCGAACCTTCGCGGAACGGTGAAATTTTCTGGCGGACGGGTTGGCTTTGTTCCGCGGTAACTAGCTCGGCTACCGGCAGCTCGGCCGAGCGTGGGAACAATAATAAATTCCTTCTGTACGGGTCCAATTTAGCGACGGTGACGAGACACGTAGCTAGAACGCGAAAAGAATGCCAATATCTCCTCGTAAAAACTCGAAGAATTCGGGAATGCCGAATTCTTGGCGCCGGAGCGTTGGACGAAGAGGCCCGCGCGGCAGCCGCCTCTTTCTTTCCTTCCCGTTTCTATATGTATAAGGTAAAAGGCCCTATTATGGCACAGTGTCCCAATTTATGAAACACTACAAGAAAAAGTGAATAATATTATATATATGTATATATAATAATTTAAATAAAATTATATTTATAAACATTACTATCTAAATATTTGTATGTGTATGAATATAAATGTGGCGTCAATGAATTTAACATAAAAAAAAATGTTTAAGTGTCCATGTCTCTGAGTTGGTACAAAATTTGCTGCTATTCGAGTTGAAATACAGATACACTGACTTCTTTGTTTCAAGCATATTTACAAATTTCAATGATTTTAAAAGATGTTTAATAGCTTATTCGAAAGCTGAAAACTCGTAGATTGTAATTAATTAAAACAAATTCGAATCCGGTGGTGATTTTATTAATTATAAAGCTGTTCCAACATTATGTACATTGACTTTTTAGAAGTCCGTATTTATGGAACGATAATTCGCTTGTTCCATGTGCCATGGACAGTTGAATCAAGCGTAGTCCCGGTTTGTGGTACAGAAAAGTCAAAGTCTAAAGAGTACGATATTTAATCAAAAACGGTCTTAATTCTAAGTTTTTTTGGTTGTGGCTTCAAACAATCTTCATATTTAACCTTTATTTTTATCCAACATACGTATAAGTAAGTGTATTATAAAATTTGGTTTGAAAATTGTAGAAATAACCTATAAAATATTGCATGCCTGAATAGTGTAAATTGAAATTTACATTTATTTATAGAATAAATTGTTCCAGGCTAAACTTCTTAATAGTGAAAGATGGTAGATACTAGGAACTGTAATAAAACCAAAAGAGATAGGACAAAGGTTAAAAAAAATCTCAACAGTGCTGTGAAGAGAACCGCCAACACTCTTAAGTTCAAAAAGAAGCCTACCGTCTTAGTGAGTAAGTCAAATACTGATAAAAAGAAGAAAACTAAGAGAATCCAGTATTCTCCTGAAGATCTTGAGAAAGCTATTAAGCTACTGGATACAGGCATTTCCCTCAGGAAAGCTGCCAATGCATTTGGCGTTCCTGTAACGCTGCCCACAAAATATTTACCTAAAAAAAAGAGGGTGAAGGTCGAAGGTTCGGAGAAGCCGAAACCGCCAGCGGCTGCAACCTCCGATGCCTGGTGGCAAGAGCAGCTCCAGAAGGAAGAGAAAGAAAAAATAAAACAAGACAAAATTGCCAAAAAGAAAAATCTGCAGGAAGAAAAAGACTAATAGCTGCAGAAAAAAAGAAATTGCAACAGAAAATAAATGAAATACAAAAAAAAATTAACGAAACAAAATAAATATAGTTTCACTTCTAAAAAATATTTTTTATGTTTTTTATTATTTTGTCAACCCCATTCTTTTTAAAAGCTAATGTACATATATTATTTTTATAAAAATAACTGAAATATAAGAAAAAATAGTGGTTTTTATGTTTTTATCTGTACCATAAATAGGGACATACATTATGGAACACCAGGGACACGGGCTTCAAAGCTGTGCCATAAATACGTACATGTACATCACTCCTATTTTGCAATCATATAATTATTTTTCAACGTTATACTTACAGAACAACGATTATTTCTACTTCAGAAAACACGAAATAATCGAATAACGCACAAATTCGCAACATTTAGGTTCTTAATTATTTAAAATCATTGAAAATGTCATATCCCTCTCTAGCATCTGTGCCATAATAGGGCCTTTTACCTTAGTTCCTCTTCCTTCTACTACTCCGTCCCGTATAATCGCGGCGTAATAATTTTAGTTCGCGTGAGATGCTTCTCGACACGCCACGACGCCCGTGGACCTCGCGCATACGTAATGACCGCCCTAAAATTATTCCATTCCCATTCAAGAGGGAACCGCCGGGCGCCCCCGCGATCTTCTTTTTCCACGGAGGATCCGACGTTGGAGATTCGTCCCCATCGATGGACGCCTCATCTGCTGAAGCGTCCTCATCAGCGAGCATTTTAATTCCCCAGGAGGATCGCCACCGCTGGAATTCAATTCTCCCATGGAACCGGCTGGCATTTCGCTATTTTTGCGGGCTCGAGGAATATTTCCCGCATCCGGCGAATTAGCTTTCTCCTCGTGGCTTTCCTCGCCGATACCCGTGCCCGTCGCTGGTTCCACAGCGGCGTTTATTTACGAAGTTTCCTGGAGCGGAGGCGAGAAGAAAGAAATAGCCGTGTGGCGCCTGTGAGCGCGAGAAATGTGACAGAATCGAGACACGTGTTCGCGCCTTCGGAATGAAGCGAGCCCAATGGACTTGGAGATTTATCGATGCATTAGGACTCGCGAGGCCGCTGCAACGCGCTCTCCAGCAAAACGATTGTCGCGCAATGCTCTGCTTTATTCAACGCTGCCCGCCATCGCCCCAAAATGTTATCTGTTTATTTACGCACCTCTGAATTTAATATCGCTGTCATTCCGAATGAAAGGCATCGCAATCAATTCTTCTCTCTGTCTTTTACATAATACATATATTGAATGTGCAAAGCCGGATCACCGTTGGCTTCCCCACTGAAACAATAATTTCTATTTATATGCATACTTAATGAACATCCCTTTTATGTCACGCGGGATGTGCGCAACGTGCGAAGAAAGTTGGTGGTTGCAGATTTCACGGATGAGACTCGACGTGGAATCCTCCTTTTTACATTCATTAAGGGGTAAAACGACGAAGAAGCTTAAAAGTTGAAAGAAGCGTAGGTTCTTATAGATGACTTTGACCCGTTTCGCTGGCTTTACCCGTCTGCGCTGCGTCACCGCCATCGAGTTTCGTTCCCGAGAACACGGCAATTTGTTCATAGACAAAGCGACCGGCTAATCGGTGGTCTGCTCCAAAATGCGCGTGGTCCCCGGGGGTATTAACAAATGTTTCCTATTACGCGAGACCACACGAGCCGCCCGGAATAATTAGCAGCCGCTCCAACTGTATGATTCCATATGGGGCATCGTTGTGGGATTTCTAACGATTCATTCGCGAGAGAGGTCGTTACCGTGGCGTCGGCAAGGGGGGGGGGGGGTGCAGCGCCCTCGAAGGGCGCCGGAAAAGCCTGTGGCCCTCGTGAATCATGGTGGCCACGCAAAAACACCATAAAAATAATATGGCTGTGTCACGATAGGCCAGGCGTGACTCATCCTCCCACACGAGTCGCTGGAACCGCCGCTGGATCTTACTTCTGCAGAGTGCAGACTCGATCGATAAGCCACGGGGGTCTCCTCGTGGAAAGGACGCGACGGAAGGGTGCCCTCGCGACTGGGGTGCGGTGCGCCCCGTTCCCGTTTCGACCACCGACGCGGAACACGAATAGCGACGGACCGCCTGCTCCTTGCCTCGAGACCTCGAGATTACGCCCGCGATACGGCTTTTCTGCTGAAGGGCGGGTCCCATCCAAGACGCTCTGGCCGAGATCGGGAAACAATCTCGCGGAAAAATACGAGTCGGTGTTGTTGTAATGGATGGGTGTCCCACAAAAGTTAACACCGAAGAAGGATTGTGGGCACGGCTTTTATTTTCGTTGGCACGAACATCGTGGAATGCAACCAATAGGGTGCAACTTGTGCATTAGGGTGTTTCAATTTTCCAAAGGTGCTATTTTCACGTAACTTTGCTGGCCCCCTTGGTTCTATTCATCTAAGTGATCTGTATGCCAAATTTTAGACAAATTTAATAATATTTAGGGGTTGCACAGTTTTAGCACTAGGGTAGGCCTGGAGCGGTAGTAACACTTTGACTTTGGAATACGATTACGCAGGAACTATTGCATTTACAACAAAAACTCTTATACGAAAATGTTACTTATTTATCTGACATCATTGAGTCACAACAGTTTCACTGTATGTCAAGTAATATCCAAGTTATTAATAAAAAATGAGAAGCGGAGTGTTATAGCCCTAACGTTACAGTGTAGGGGAAAGTAGCCTATATTGGACCGGCTCCTTAATTGGACCATTCGTGTATCTCGATAAACAAATATATTTGCAGTGGTTCTTTCGGCTACACTGATTTAGGAAGTCGAGATGAAACATGCGAGAGCAGCGAGACGGTTATTTATTTGTTTGTCGTTCAGCGTCGTCGAAATAGAGAAATACGTGGTACGCGATCATTATTTTTCATGCTATTTCAAGTGGATTTCTTTCTACATCTTGTAAGTACCATAATTTTAAATGATACTAGTCTAAAGTCTGCTGTCTTAGCTACAAATTCATGTCCTTACTTTCCCATATTCGTATAAGTATAACAATAAAAACATATCTTTTTGATATAACCTGCAAGTTGCCTAATATTGGACCACCACTAGTTGCTTAAATTGGACCGGTCCATTCTAGGATACCATCTACGTTATGGTAGCGAATAGTTAAAAGCATACTAAGAAGTTTTTTTTCCTTTTTTAGAGATTTAAAATGACGACAAGGCGAAAGTACGGGAAATGGAATGAAGACGAACTACAAAAGGCCATTATAGCTTACGAAAACGGTGACTATGGTTTAAATGAGTGTAGTAGGGTGTATGGAGTGCCAAAAGCCACACTGAAGCGACATTCCGCGAAAAAAAACTCAAATGCGAATGGTATAAAGGCTCTGGGTAAGCCACCCACGTTCTCTTTAAATCTGGAGACGATTTTATCGGACCACATTCTAACATTAGAAGAATGCTATTTTTGGATTAACAATTGAAGATGTGCGAAAACTCGGATTTGATCTAGCGGAAAAATATAACCTTCCCCATGCATTCAATACGGCGAAAAAGATGGCAGGGAAAAAATGGTTTTACGCATTTATACGGCGAAGTCCTCGACTATATCTATTCGACAACCAGAGGCTACTTCACTTGCAAGAGTAAAAGGATTCAATAAAAAGAATGTGCAACACTTTTTTGATTTATTAGAAAGCAGTATTACAAAATTTAACCTTACACTTCTATTTTTATTCAATGCCCTGACCAGTGTTTTTTAGATTGTATATATAAATTCATTGGTTTTTAGGAGCGGTCCAACGTAGGAAACCGGTGGTCCAACTTACGAAACCGGTTGCCTGAAATGGACCGAAGTCATTAGTTTAGTTTGTTTGATATATTATTTTAATCAATTATTTTATTAATACACTAAATACATGATAAAATCTACATGAAATGTAGATCATTTTCCCGTTTCTGTTTGCTTCCTGCAATGTGTTATGCCCGTGTAGGAGAGAAAAATAAAAAAGTGGTCCAAAATAGGCAACCTTCCCCTAAAGTGTTGCAACCGTCTCTGACCCCGGATCGGTTGTAACACTGCACGCATTCTATGCAAACAAGACAATAGTATTCGCCTTCTTTGACACTATTCGGTTCTGTTGCGGCACAACCGACCCCGACTGCCGATGTTAAGATCGCCCTCGACCATGCTTTTGAACTTCAATTATAAGTTGTGACTAACGAGACACTTAAAAGTGCTAAGTAACGATCAGTATTACTTAAAAAAAAACAGGCAAATTACAGATTAAAAAAGCACATACTTGCAAAGGGTGTGTTTACATTACAATCATAAGTCAGTAAGAAAAAGTTACTGTAGGGTATCGAAAAGTTATTTTGTGCGCTATCCATGTCTATTGCGTATCTATACTGCTAGGACATGGATTCCAAATGCCATTGCTTATCATATCTCCATCATTGCTCCATCTTTGATTATGCTGATGTAGTGTACGGTCCGTGTCTCTCCTCTTCACTTTTGTCTGTTGTCCAACGTGTGCAGAACTCATGTCTCCCGTTTCTCTTACAATGTTCGTAAATACGACCACATAACGCCTTCTTTCCAACGTTCTGGCTGGCTAAAGATGAAGCAGAGATGGATTTTCCATCTCTGCTGTCTTGTCTATAAAATACTTGCAACAGGTACGCCGAGGTATCTGTATGAACTGCTTCGCTCTAATTTGTCAATGCACTCTAGCGGCTCTATGACAACGAGACGCTGTTTTGATTTGTCTGTGCCGCACCATCGTTCTTATAAATTCACTGCGTCCTTCTCCTACATATCTTCCTATTATTATAACTCCATTCCTTCTAATATACGTTCCCTATCATCGTTTGCTTCATTTAAACTTAGTGCTCGTTCTTTCATCCTCTCGCGGTTTCCTATGTGATCGGCTTATTCTTATTCTTATCTTATTCATAGTTTATTTTATCTTATTTTATTGTATTTTATTTTATTTTGTTTTGATTTCTTTCCTTTTCTTACCTCCAACGGCTTTTTAGGTTAGGTTGTAGAGCAGCAGTTAATGCTGAACCTCGCCTACTCGCCATTGTAATCTTAGTTGTAATGGTGAATAAAGACATTTAATAATAATAATAATAATATATCTAAAATTGGTGTTACTATCCATTATATGTTTTGAGATATTAGCGTTTTACATTCACCCCCCCCGTTACTACCGACCCCGTTCTACCCTACATATTTTCGCTTTTTTTCAGGTTTTAAAAATGTGGGTAAAATAATAAAGTACAAAATTTTTATAGATGTGAACAATAATAATAATAATAATAAAATGTAAATTTATCTAAGTCTAAGTCTAGTTTCTTTTTCAAGGACTTGAGAATAAAAATAATTATGATTGGAAATCGTGTTTCCTTAGCCTACTACATATTATTTAGTGTGCAAAGTGTGCAACCTCTAAATATTACTCAATCTTCCTAAAATTTGTCAGATATTCTTTTTATATTAATAGGAATCAGGACATGAGCAAAGTAAAAAAAAAATATTGTAATATTTTAATTTCAACCCTATAATATGAAACACCCTATTGTACATAACTCACAGTTGTGACTTGGTCCGAGACGAAGCTTGCTTAAGAACTTGGGACTTGGGACTGTCTCGACAGTGGATTCGAGCTGCAGCGGGATCAACTTGCTAGAAAACTTTGCACTGACCGTTAAAAACCACCATACCGTAGCGAAAAACATAAAATTCCTCGCGTGCAGTGTAATTTTCGATGTCGACGTGCCTAGGTACATATGTACAGATAGAAATCCGCGCGAGAGGCGCTTATGCAGACTATGCTGCTCGATCGAGTGACACAAAAGTGGTGATACATAAATATTAATGGACAGGAAACGAGCCTCGCGTCGTTCCGAATCGTTGCATTTAGATTAATATCGATCGGTGTCGATTCTCGTTAGTCATCGCCATGCGCTCCGTGTTGCACGTTCCCGAGGCGAGGGCGTGACACGTTCGTTTCCATTGAGTCACTAATAAGTGGAACTCTTTGCTTTTGAAACAAGCTGCTTCGAGGTAAACGATGAGTAACCCCTAAATTGATATTATTCGCGCCAATTAACTTTTCACGCCAGGCGTCTGGTCGCGCGCATAGGTAATCTTCTCGGAGGCACGCGTCTCGCGTCTCCTTCATTTGGTCAGGAATGCCTACGGAAGGCCAAGGCTGCGGCAGTTTCCTATCTTGAAACGACTCGGTTAGAAGTAGCTGCGACGTTATTAATATAACGCACCGATCCCCTGGCTAGTGTCAAGCAAATACTTTTAATGGAACTCCGAACTTTCCGTCTGACATCTGACCCGAGCGTCATAGAAGCATAGTGCCACCCCAGGCTGTGCGTCATGCCAGCTTCTGCGTCACCCACCGAAAAGCAGAATTTCGTAAACCACCGCCCTTAACCCGAATATAGGTTGTACCTCGAGTTCGATTCACGTTCGCATCAGCTTTAATTCTGCTCGCGACTCTTGTAGGATTAATATCCACCGCATCAGCGGCATGTACAAGCAGGAAAGGATTAAATCTTGATTCCCGGGCGATTCAAGGCGAGGCGAGACGTTCGGCCGGAAGTATCGTATTCGGTGGCCCGCATACGGACGAGTTATCTCGCAGGAAATCAAGAATGCCCACCGTTTACGCGTCCCCATAAACCGACTTCGTGGTTAACGATCCTCGTTGTTAATTAAAACATATAGGAGCTCGTATTTGTCACGGGTGAATGGGTGTTATGACACACGGAGGGCAAGACGGGGGATTTATCTCCGTGGTGGAAAGACTGGCACATCCTGTCCACGTGTCGCCCTGGCTTAAACGATTTTGATAATAACTCCATTCGAATTGATCGAGACGGTGGGCGCGCGAGTGCGCGACGCTGGCCCGTTTAAGGACCACCTACGGGCCCCCATAAATTTCGCGGTAATTCACGACAATTACGTCGCTTCTATAATTCTATTATTTATGCCCCGCAAGGGCTGAAGCTGACGTAGTCTATTCACCGGAGGGATGCTAGATATCGATCTGCCTTTTCTCCACCATCCCGGTTCGCGCCGAAATCCAGATACACGGGGAAGCAATGTGGCCAGTACACAACGACACCCCTCTGGGCATGGATCCGCTCGCGCACGCCAGTTTATGACCAAGAGATTCGATGCTCGATGACGGAGGGGGGGGCTGGTTTAATGGCAGCTGCCACGAACACGCTCGAGAATTACTCGGAAAATTTCGGTCGACAGCGGACGGACGATTCATTCCGATAACGCGGCCACGCTCCGCCGATTCGAAATCCTGCCAGTGGATGTCGCGAGATAAGGAGCACGTGGCTCGGACCTTTTTAGACGGTCCTTTCCGTTGCTAATTGGATCGCGCCCTTTCGGCGAATCGAATCGAATTACGAACGGTCCATTACGTTGGTTTCGTTGGCAGCGCGTCGAGGAAAGTGGTGGGCTTCGAACGGCGAATTAACGTCACTTGACACGACGGGGGAAAAACTAGAAGGCACCGCAACGCGATGGAATTGTTTAGTTGTAATGGGTGGGGCTAAAGCTGCACTAACGCGGCGAATAAATACAGAGCGGCCAGCAAAAGTTTCGAGTGGCTAGCGGAGCACTCGAGTATACACTGGCCGCTGCGTTCAATTGTACCTAACCAAGTGGACGAACTTCGACGAGATTCTCATTCATCAAACGAACGGGGTCATGACAGAAACAATATTTGAACGATTGGCCGGGAGATGCTCCATCCGCGACAGATTCTACGCTGCCGTCGATAGCCATCGCGCTTTTATTTTAGCCCCGCGCGCTGAAATGTTCAAAACGTCCATCTCCCTCTGTTCCCGTCTGAAGAACGCGTAACAGCTGTTTTAGCAAACACCGAGCGATTCGCGGCACTCGATTCCAGATTCGTGCATTCACGTGGGTGCGCGCGCCCGCTCGAAAAGGGGGTGCCGGTATCCGACGTAGGGAAACGCGAGGTTTCCGAAAATAGATTCTCCGCGAACCGTGCGACGACATTAGGAAACACCGCGCGTATAATGCCGCTCTGCCGGCTTCAATAACACCGAGCCACCGAGCTTTATTTATGAAAAAATGATAGAACCTGGAAACATTCCGCGGAGCGAAAATGCCCTTATCTCGCGAGGTAGGGGAGACCGGGGCTGGTAGGCCAGTTTTTCAGTTTTTGATTTTTAATAAATTATGGGGACGAAATATCGTTAAACCGGTTAGCATATTTGATAGGGCATACATTTGGCTATCTGATTAAATTATTAAAGTTGACTAAATGTGACAACAATTAAGGCATTTTAATGTTTTTCTAACACCTTACATGCTGGTCGACCAGCCCCGTGGTCGGGGTTGGTAGACTAACAGCCCTAGTAGCATTTATTTGCTGGGAGTTTGTTGGGCCAATGACGTGTTATCCGTTGGCCAACTGTTGAAGTGTCGCGCTATTTTTAAATGGGCCAACGATTGTAACCAACGCAGGCCCAACTGAAGGTTTCTTTCCATAGGCCCAACTGAAGATTTCTTTCCACATGCCCAACAGTTTCTTTCCAAAAGACGTCTTAAAAACGTTCAGAAGGCGTCTTGAAGAACTTCAAAAGACGTTGTAAACGTCTTTTTCAGGTCTGATTTAAGAAAAAAAAAATTTGCGGTGAGGAGAATCGAACTCAAACTTCCCAGTTGCGGAGCAACCGTTATTCGCACTTACCCAATACATTTCCTTGTAAATACTTCTAATTTCTCAGTACATAACTAGTATTAATTGTTTATAAAAACTGCACAGTGACGCGAAATATTCTACAAAATATCATCATTCGACCTTTAGACTCATTCCTTAAAATTTCACATTCGTCTCAAGACAGACGTCCGCATTACGTATTTACAAATAAGAAAAGAAAAATCACAATTTGGAATATAATAACAGGTTTTTGGATGTTGCAAATTTTCTGACGTTTGTAAGACAACATTTAATCATCGTTGTAAATTTTTTGTTAATTAACCAACCATAATAATTATAGGCCCAACATTGAATATTAGTTGGCAAACTGTCGTAACTTTTTGTTAATTAACCAACCATAATAATTGTAGGCCCAACATTGAATAGTCGTAGGCAAACTGTCGTAATTTTTTGTTAATTAACCAACCATAATAATTATAGGCCCAACATTGAATATTAGTTGGCAAACAGTCGTAACTTTTTGTTAATTAACCAACCATAATAATTGTAGGCCCAACATTGAATATTCGTTGGCAAACTGCCGTAAGTTTTTTGCCGTAGGCCCTATGTTGGGAATTTGTAGGCAAAACTCTAACTATATCCCAACTAATTCCCAACTGTTGGCTACCGTTGGCCAACCAGAAATGCTACTAGGGAGTATGGGGTAGGTTGACTATAGGTGCAATCAGTGAAGAAAATGTTGTTAGCAACTTATCTGAATGGTAATAAAATAGCACAATGCCACGAGAGTTGTTTCATTATAAAATATTTATTACTTTTTAATAATAAATAACAATTTAAACCATCACTGGGGTTGGTTGACCAGCTTAGTCATGTAACCCCGAACGTTATTAGTCAACCAGCCCCGAACGATCATTTTCACTTCAATACTCTATATAGGGGTAAACAGTGTAGTTGTTGGCCACCTGGCAGTGATTGGCCTTCTTTTAAAAAAGCATGAATATTAAGAAACAGTGTACATTATGCCTTTTATAACGAACATATTCAGATACCTTCTTCTTTCATGCGTCGAATGCAATCACTATTTCGCTAATCATTGTTATACTACGTGTAAAAAATAGACAACTTGAAATCGATGCTTGAAAACTACAGTGATTCAATTAAAGAGCCATACGGTTACATCAGGCAATTCTTAGATAATTTAATGCACTTATGATATATATAGAACTTTCATATTCGTTATATAGACAAATAAAGGTTTAAACTTTATAAAAAAGGATTATTTATTCATTAAAATTATACATTATTGCAAAAATTATAGGTGGCCAAGAACTGTAATGTAAATAATGGTTTAGGACAGTCATTGGCCACGAGGCCAATGGGTAGCTGACAGTCATAGAAACAGTGAAACAGTTGTTGGCCATCATTCGCCATGCTTTGGCCGTTTCAGGGTTGTGATTGCAAAAGGTTATGTTTTAAAAGAAAATGCTATTAATACGATGTAAAAGTAGGTGCAATACTACAATACTAACTAATATAGAAACATTTAAATAGAAATGGTATTATAGTTTACATATTTTAATAATGTAATACTATCATATTACATTTAGTTTCATTTTATGAATATAATTTAGGAATTTTTTATTTTAAACCATGGCGAAAAGAATCAATTCATTTTTTTACATTTACATTATTTCATAATTAGGTCTTAGAGCATTAAGAATTAGGTAGGATATATGTTACATATAGGTTATGAAATAGTGGCCAATAACTGCCATACGATCGGCCAATCATTGCATTCGTCTGGCCAATAACTATGTTATTTTCATAGAAAACGTATTTTGTGTAAAATTTTTGTGGAACCATCTACTCTTTCTTTAAACAAATTCTATTTCTAGACTATTAGAGTCGTTTAAAGCTATTAACACTAATTGTGTTCTTAAAGATAGCAAAATAAGACTTATAATTCAACGCTTATGTGAACCTCTGGCTTAGGTGGCCAACAACTACACTGTTTACCCCTAACCTTTAATTATTTATGTAAAATAAAAAACGCAGTCTCAGTAGGTCGTTTAATAAACAAACTTTAAAATAGTCCCTTCGCATTAATTCTACTGTAACTATATAGAGCGTGGAAACATAAAATCTTTAAGAAAACATATTTACTTACATAGCCAATTTTTCGATAAACGCTGGTAACTGCCAAACAGCGTGTAATGGTGGTGTCGGAAACAAATGAATGACGTAGTAGAAGTGACTTGTTTCTACAGAAAATCGCTCCGCAGTAGTGCACACGTTAGTAAAAAGTTATTAACAATTAGTCAACCTACCCCTGCGGCCAACCAGCCCCGGTCTCCCCTATACGTTCCCCCTTGACCCGACAAGCAAGGGAGCTTCAATTGTACACCGACAATCTTCTTCTCTGCTCGACACTTGGTGGAGAGCCCGCGACTGCCACTTTTCTAATTGAATGTCGCGATCCAACTTGCCCAGCAGTTTCCAAGATCCTACCCCCCGTCAACTTGGTGCATAGAGAATGAAAGCAGAGGGAATGCTGCTGCAAAAAAAAAAAGGAATAAATAGAAACAAACGAATCACGCCGTCGAGGAGGATAAGCCGAGTAATCCATCAAACCCGGCGCAACCATTGGGCCGACACGTTTGTCCTTTCAGGGCGCATTCCTGACCCTCGGCTCCGCTGCTGACTCCACCCTCGATGAACATGCTGTAGCATTTCTAACCCCCCCGCCCCTGGGCTCGCGTAATCGTCTGTACGATGATACGCTGGAAACTCACCCCGCGTTTGTTCCGCCGCACCAAACTCGGCTGCGTCCCCTTACAGCCGAAGTCAACCGAAGAGAGAGACCGCGTATCGGGCCGAAACGCGCGCTGGAGCGGAACGCATGCGTTTCCAACCTCCCCGCTATGTACCCACGTATTCCTTGGTACGTGTTTGTGTGCGTGTTTGCGCGTAAGTCAATATTCAGAGCCAGAAACAAGAAATTCTTCGTTCCCTTTACCTGGACATTTAAGGTACAGCGGAAACACGTTTGAGAATTGTTCAGTTATACAAGTCGATATATATATATATAAACGATTTTTCAATTGCATGGGGCACCGTGTGTACTTTATCATTAAAAAAAACAAACCATTATTGGATTAAATAATTTTGTAAAATATTGAAAATTCGTAGTCCTTACAATGGCCCAGAACCTGGACAGCTGAACTAGTATGTCCCGGTGTCCCGATTTTACGGTCCCAAAACCTGGAGCAGCTTAACTAATATGTCCCGGTGTCCCAATTTAACTATCCCATTACATAGACACATGATAAAAAATCAGCAATTTCTTCTATATAAGTAATTTATGGAAATCAGTAAACGAAATTGTGTAAAAAAGAATAGATTATCGAATGACTAATTTTAAGGTTATATGGTGAAAAAAATCTTTCAAATTAAATATTATCGTTAAAACAAAATAAAAAAGGGGAAGTATACTTACAGAAGGATAAGTACAATACAAAGTAATAAGTACTACAGTCCTAAATAACTATTGTATTATTCCGTCAACAATAACGCGTAAGATAAGTCGCAGTTTGCATAGATGGTCTGCGTGGTCAGGTTTCGGGCCGTTCCGGGATTTCACTGTACCGATAGATAGACACGCGAATAAAAAACTAATACGACCATAAATTTTAATAATTCAATCAGAGAATAATACTACAAAGCAACAGTTTCCTAAAAATGTATTAGTTGTACCAATATACTAAACATTATTAATAATATTCGCTTAAGAAAAAGTAGAGACTGTTTAGCAAATCAGCTAACGGCAATACTGAAATGCTGTAAACCGGTCGGTTCAAGAAAATTTATTTTTATTACGAGTGTTACGAGTTTACTAAGAAAAATATGTATATGAATATATTTAATTAAACATTTGTGTAATTGAATAAAATAGTTCTTTTACGGATAAAGCATATATTAAATGTAATAATCAGCATTATTTACACTAGTGTCCAGGTATTGGGACGTGTCCAGAGATTGGGACATTTACCTGATACCTATGTGTACGGACTTTTGTCGCAGCTGATGTAAAAGCGCAAGGAGAGGAAGGGTTGCGGCGGGTGCGCGTGGGAGTTGGCGCGCGTCATTAGCACGGGCGCACTACGCATAACGCTGCATCTCCGCGGGATGCACCTTTGCGCGCGTTAAGATGCGTGTGCATTTGGAGCAGGGCTCGACCCGTCGTTAAAGCGTGGTGGTGTGCGTGCGGTACCGCGTGTCCTCTTGGGGCCGTGTTAAACGTGCGTGTGCCCCACGAGGAGGGTGCACGAGTGGGGGCAACTACACGCGTGTCTTCGGTTTTGGTTTTAGTTCCGTGGCAGTCGCTGCCGACGACGACTATCTCGAACTGTTGCCGCAGCTCGACGGTTCCGTCACCGTTGCAACGGCAACCATCGACCGTGCTCCATACGTTTTTTTTTTCTTTCTCCCTTCTTTCTCCTCTTTCTGTTTCTACCCCTGCCTTTTGCTCGCACCGACGGTCCTCGCGTTCCGGAAGACACGAATACCGCCTCGACGCTCCGCGGGATTCCGGCCATATCGACTTGACGAAAAGTGCAGTATCCAAGTGCAGAAGACACCGAACGACGCTCTGGTGGAAATTAGTAAAGGTGGCCACTGAGATTTCCAAGGAGAGAGCCTACCATTCCTTCCTGCTCGCGGGAAGCTTGCCGCGCGACAGGAATGATAGAGTTCGGCGCGCGATCGAGCCACCTGATCGAGGATCTAATTTAAACCGGGCAACGCGGGAAAAAAAGAAGCCGCGGCCCAAGAATAACACGCGCGCAACGCAAAGGGAGCGACACGCGCAAGTAAAAGGAAGGAAATAAGGAAACCCCCGGGGTCGTTTTGAAGGCGAGATCAAAGTTGAAATTGCTCGGGGGAGTGGTGAAAGTGGAGTGCGGGAACGGATCGCGGAGCGAGCTGAGGAGGAGGCGCGCGCGCAAAACGAGCAAGACGAGGAAAACCGGGAAAAACGAACGAGGCGTGATCCAGCTCGCGACAAAAATTCTGACAAAGCGAAAAGAATTCAAGCTACGCGAGCGTGCGAGGAAAGAACCCCAGCCCCGTCTGCGAGCCGGACAAAGGGAGGGCCCGAGTGTCGCTTGGACGCGAAAAAACGTCGGCTCGTTTTGTTAATCAAAAGATTTCCACCCGGCTCGCGACGTGTCCCGACTAATAACGACCATCTGCGGCCGCGGCGTCTAGCGGCGATCAGAGAGAAAGGCTACTCCCCGTGAGGACGCCAGGAGAAGTCGACAGAAAGAAGAACCCCGCAGGAAGCTATCCTCGAGTATCGACGTTGACAGTCGGAGGTCCTCGCGCCGGCTGTCTCACGCAGAACCCCATCGTCGAACGTGATCGGTGACTGGAAGCTATCGACGGGCGCAAACACTTGTCGATCGAACGCTATATCGGTAGTGACGAACACCCGACAATCCGACTCGCTGAACGGTCTTCTTAAGAAATGACAAACTGACGACCGGCAAGTGCGATCGAGAATGTGTTCCGTGTCACTCGCTCGCCTCCGCTCGATCGAGAGAGCAGCGTCGGCGTCGTCGAGCGATCGCTGTTCAGAATATCGGCAGCGAAGTTAGTCGTTAATCCTGTTGCGGCCGAGGCGCGGGAGCAGCTGGATCGCGCAGGAGACCCCTGAATGATTCTGCGGTGTCGATCGGACGTGGCGGTGCCTCGCGCGTCAACTCGAACACCTGATTCTCGCCTGCCGGTTCGGTTCGAGATGCGGTGCACGTCGGGACACGTGTTTCTGACAAGTTTGCTGATACTGCTGCGAGCACGTCGGGCAAACACAGCTACGGAGGACTCGCCCGAGTTCCAGAACAAAGGTACGCCCCCCTGACATATGTATCTGGGATTGTTTGAAAGAATGGCAGCACGTTTGGCAACTCGATTTCTGAACGCGAAATTGCTTTTGCGTCCGCTGAAATTTGTCGAGCGAAGAGACACTTTGGGCTACTAGCGAAGTTGTTGGCGATTCTTTCGTGGCGCACTTGTTCGCTATGTACGGTAAGTTATTAAGAGAAAGGTGGTATGTACACCGCGAACCGCTCGGGTGCTTATTTCGGAGCAAACGAGCACAGTGACCTCGGCCCGATTTAAATAAGTTAGAAGTTAGGTGGGCACGAGCCTATCGACAGCAACCGGAAGGATTCAAATAGACCCGCACACGCCCGCGTAGGAACCGTCAAGTTTTCGCTGTCCCGAACCTTCAATCCGCTCTTTACGCGTCGTTTAAGAAATTGGGGTAAACAGTGTAGTTGTTGGCCACCTGGCAGTGATTGGCCTTTTTTTTAAAAACATGAATATTAAGAAATAATGTACATTATGCCTTTTATAATGAACATATTCAGATACCTTCTACTTTCATGCGTCGAATGCAATCACTATTTCGCTAATAATTGTTATACTACGTGTAAAAAATAGACGACTTGAAATCGATGCTTGAAAACTACAGTGATTGAATTGAATAGCCATACGGTTACATCAGGCAATTCTTAGATAATTTAATGCACTTATGATATATATAGAACTTTCATATTCGTTATATAGACAAATAAAGGTTTAAACTTTATAAAAAAGGATTATTTATTCATTAAAATTATACAGTATTGCAAAAATTATAGGTGGCCAAGAACTGTAATGTAAATAATGGTTTAGGACAGTCATTGGCCACGAGGCCAATGGGTACCTAACTGTCATAGCAGCAGTGAAATAGCTGTGTTGTGATTTTAAAAGGTTATGTTTTAAAAGAAAATACTATTAATACAATGTAAAAGAAGGTGCAATACTAGCTAATATAGAAACATTTAAATAGAAAAGGTATTATAGGTTATATATTTTTAATAATATTACATTACATTTAGTTTCATTTTATGAATATATCCATTTTTATTTAATAATTTAAATCCTGTTTCTAACCGAATTAATTCATTATTTTACATTAACATTATTTCATAATTAGGTCTTAGAGCATTAAGAATTAGGTAGGGTATATGTTACATATAGGTTATGAAATAGTGGCCAATAACTGCCAAACGATCGGCCAATCATTGCCTTCGTCTGGCCAATAACTATGTGTTTTGATGGGAAACGTATTTTCTGTAAAATTTTTGTGGATGCTTCTACTCTTTCTTTAAACAAATTCTATTTCTAGACTATTAGAGTTGTTTACAGCTATTAACACTAATTGTGTTCCTAAAGATAGCAAAATAAGACTTATAATTCAACGCTTATGTGAACCTCTGACTTAGGTGGCCAACAACTACACTGTTTACCCCTACGAGGGACCGCCTCCAACGATTCTCTTCTGCATTCTAACGCCCATCGATATTCCTCTCGAGATCATCTCTCCTTGCCGATAACTTCAGAGTTACGGTTTTGTTTGGATCATTAACAACCAAAGTAGCTGTTCCGGGCTGGTGGAACGAGTTAACTTCAATGTGGCGGAAGGACACCTTCGGGCCCCGCCTTTCTTTGATCCCAGAATCCAGATTGCCTTCATATAGATATCAGTTGATTTATATTTTGATGATATCCACCTGTTATCAGGTTCTCGCAACTTTAATACTGTCAGACTCCTGTCATCGCGTCAAACTCTGTGTACCAAAGGGTTTCCCTGTTAACAATAATAATAAGGATAATAACAATTTCCTTTTAACTACAGAAATAGCCGGATCACGTGGCGTGTTTGGTATACTCGCTGCAATTTACCAGGATCGGGCACGTTCGCGAGCCAAGGTAATTGCGTTATTAATCTTCGACGCCCCGTTTACTCTGACTGCCGTCCATCAAAGGCGGGCGTCGACCGACGCGACGCTTCGGCGGCACGACGAAGCGCCGGCGAGCGATTTAAAAAAAGAAAAGTGCCGTGTCACCAATGTTTTCGATCTTACGGCCACGTCCGATCGAAAAATAGGAAGCTGGCCTGGCGAATCTGCCGGTCAGATATTTCGGTCGACGCGGCGGGCAAACGCCCCGCGGTTCTAGGTGCGAAAGAATTCGCGTGACTTTATTTTCGACTCGGCGCAAAGGCGCCGCTTTCGATTTCTCACGCCCCCCGGCCACGTGTGGCGGCAAACATCCGATTTAAAAAATGTATGAAACCTAGGGGGAGCAGCGCCGTGCGTCGCGCGCCACTCGCCGCATCGCGATGCACCCGAGTGTTCCGATACCGCGGGCTAAAGTTCCACGGGTGAAGAGGAATGCGTCGCTCGGCCGTCGAGCGTCGTTTATAGCTTTTAGCCGAGCAGACGGTCCAAGAGAGGACTTCTCGCTGAAAGTTCGAAGGAATTCTGGCAGGACCTCTCCACGCGCTTCGAATTCCGGCCCCCGGTTCTAAAATACACGCGTATTGTCGTTCCCGCGGATAATAGGCCCGCCGACGATTCCTTTATTCGAGCGAAAATATTTGGGGATGGAAGCGTAAATACGGAGGACGGGCCTCTCGACGATCCATCATCGCTCCTGCGTAGGTATCGCGGGAATCTTTACATGTTTGTTTAACGGTAAACGTCAGCCCCAACGAGCTCCCGCGAAAGCAACACTTTCCGCGAGACGAAAGCATATAAAAGCGCCCGCCCCGTTCCGCCCGGTAGCGCTCTTCGACGTCATCCTCACCCTCGCTGGCTAATTGCGCTACAAATTGTCTCGCCGAAATTCAAACGCCCGGGGGATTCCGTCGAGTGGCTCGAGCTATCGAGACGTTCGGCTCGACTCGTTCGAAGGACATCGTCGGGCTGAAGATGTTGGAACGGAAAGTGTCACATTACTTGTATGATTACCGAACGGAGCGACGGGAATTTCGGGGACGACGACGCGCGACTGTACGCCGAGCTCGAACTGCTTGACGATGCAGAAAGGCATCAAGTTGGGCGATGAAATTTCTCCAAGCGGCGCGATGAGCGGCCCTTTAAAGCGGGCGGAGTTTGAATAACAAAATAGGTGAGCCGCAGGGACGCAGAACGCACAGCGCCGATGAAATTACCATACAAAGTGATCAAACGGGAGACCTTTATCTGCGCAGCAACCCCCGGACTGGGCCACAAAAGGGTGCCGACGTCCGACCGCCGGAAGGCAGCTCGGGTCACCGGGATGCGTTCCACGGATGAAGCTTAATCTCGCGCGTGCCCGCGTGTCCTCCCAGCTACAAATCCACTCGCGCAATTCTGGGAGGAGTGGGCCCTAAATAATTACAGGTCCCCGAATGAAATATCGAACCTCTTGATTCCGCCATCGCGGGACCTCCAGCGATGCCCCAGACCCTCCTTCGTCCCTGTCATTTTTTACGAGTCGAAAACCGGGACCTCCGTCCCCCATATTTTACGACGATAATCGACTTACGACTGACGCGGGGAGGCCGCGAATGGGACGAGCGATTTTTTAACGAAACCGGGCAGAAAATGTTGAGGCCGATGTGTATAAACAAATTCCAGAATATTAGCTGTGAATGGCCGGCCATTTTTATAAAAAATTATGAACAGTAAAATTATGAAGTCGTCGAATCGATTTTATACTTCATTAAATGGTAGATCTTGATGAAAGGAATACAAAAGTCTTATGTGTTATTATCATAGTATCAATAATTTAACCAGAAAATGCAATTTTTGATTCGACGACTTCATAATTTTACTGTTTAAAGCCATTCACAGCTAATATTCTGGATGTTGTTTATACACATCGGCCTCAACATTTTCTGCCCGGTTTCGTTAAAAAATCGCTCGTCCCATTCGCGGCCTCCCCTCCCCACACAGCACCATAACATTGCAGCAACGTCTTTGCAATGATGCGGTGCAAGATGGCAATGTTGCAACATAACATTGCAGAGACGTTGCAGGTTCAGTCCTATGTCCGCCTTCGCAATATTGCAGGTGTGTATTTTTGCAAAGTTGCGGCAACATTACGAATATGTAGTCCTGCAACGTTCCGGCAATGATTCTGCAACGAAACGGAAAAATTGTGGCAATGATCCTGCAACTCTTCGGCAATATTACGGTGCGTATCCAGTTAAATGAAACACGCCGTAGAATCCACTCGACGTCATGTACATATTTCGAAAAATTTTGACAAAGTCATAGTTGCTTCAGAATATTGTTGTAATGTTTCCACAAGTTTTCACTACAGTATTGCACGACGATGTGCGCGCAATATTGCAGAAATATTGTAGGACCGTTGCCCCTGGAACATTGCCCGTCGATGTGCGCGCAATATTGCAGAAATATTGTAGGATCGTTGCCAATGGAACATTGCACGACGATGTGCGCCCAATATTGCAGAAATATTGTAGGACTGTTGCCACTGGAACATTGCACGACGATGTGGGCGCAATATTGCAGCAATATTGCAGGATCGTTGCCAATGGAACATTGCACGGCAACGAAATGGCAATATTGCTGCAATATTGTACCATCGTTGCCAACGGAACATTGCACGGCAACGAAATGGCAATATTGCTGCAATATTGTAGGATCATTGCCACTCCAATAATGCACGTCAATATTGCAGGAACGTTCCTACAATATTGCAATGCAACCTGCAACAACGTAATATTGCAGCAACGTCCCTGCAATACTGCTGCAACGAGGTGTGCTGTATGGGTCGTGAGAAATCGTAGGCCGGCCCCGCTAGCCGCCACTCCGAGCGGTTTAATCGGGCGCGCGCCGCGATCGCCCTCAGATTTTCAATAAGCTCGGGAACAGCGATGCCGCCGCTCCCAAAGGACCCGGGAACAACCATCGAATCGTAGCGTAGGTGGTGACAGTTGGGATTTTATTGGAAAACCGAACTTCTTCTGGGAAGGATAGCAACAGGTGTTGGCAGGGGCAAGTAGAATTACGCGAGAATGAAACTGAGGAAAGCGCGGCTGCCGGTGGATAGATTAGAAAGAGATGTGCGCGCGCGGCCGACAGGAATTTAATAAAACGTAATACCCTGGCTTATGCACGGGCGTGCGGAGGCAGGATCGACCTGGCGGCGGCCTACGATAACGTATCCACTAGGAGGAACGCGCGACAATCGAAGGAATGCCATCGATCTGGCCTGCAGTTGGAGTCGCGTGCCACACAAGGCGCGCGAAACAAAGGCCAGGAAATTGCACTAGCGGCGCGCTACGTACGGTGCGTCTGGAATAGATAGGCGCCGATAAAAACTCGCAAATTAATTCCATATTGTGCGGGCCACTGGCCGCGGCGCCGTGGCGCGGCGGCTCTACCCGCCGCGGTCGGCTTTACTCATATTTCCACGTTATTCCGCTCGTCATACTCGCCGCTCGTAAATTACTTTAACGGCCGTTTTTAGGCGCTCGCGAATTCGATTCGCGAAAGATGGATGCCGGATCGGGCGGGACGGAAGGGGGCGAAGGAAAGGGCCCGCGACGAGGGACACGAAAATAGACGACTCCGGCGGAAGCGCGGTTTCCCAACGCGGGCGATACAAAAATAACAGGGTTGCCCCTCGGCCGAGCATTATTTACATAACGCCACACTCGGACCTACAAATTTCTTTCCTCGAATCTTTACCGATTTCCGTCGGAAACCCGAATTCTATTCTCAGATGCAACGGTATATGCGTGAGCCGGGGGGGGGGGGGGCGATTGTTTTGACAACCCCTCGCGTTCCCGCCCCTACGGCTAGAATTAGGGATCTGGGGTAGTCGGTGTTAAAAAGTCGTGCTCGACTGTCGGACCGTTTCATAAACCTTCGTGTACTCCCATGTTTAGTCGGAACTTTTATCAACAGTCCGTAGGAGCGAAGTCTCGCGTAAACTACGAGGCGTCCAGCAGCTGCTTATGTTCAGAGAAAGCGGATATAAACGAAAGGGTGGTCAGGAGCCGGATGATTAATGCTTTTGGCGGAGAATTGTCTCTGTGTGGTCTCGAGGAGCTCGGTCCAGGTCCCTGGTGAAGCAAACCTCCTACATCGGGCTGGAATCCCAAAATTTAATTAGCTCGGAGTAATTCACGAAGGGGACGCAATCGACCGGAGGACCCTACAACATTACGTAACGGCGGACCTGCGTTTGTATTAAGCACGCCGGTTTACGGAGGAGATTGCAGGGAGTAGTGGCGCAGGGCAACGACGAAACGCTCCGTCGAGAAGACAGACTGGCTTCGGTCGTTCGCCTTTCAGCGGCGCGTTACGTCGCGCGAACACGAAAAAGCTGCGCGGGATGGGAAATCGGGAACGCCGACGGGACGAAGGTGGAACGGGACGCTTAACGAGTCGATGTTAATCGCTTCGAACTTCTACCCTTCTTGGGTCCCGAATGCTTTAAGGATCGGGACGCCCCGCTGCACCGAGCCTCCTCGGGCTTACAGGGCATCGAAGCGATGATGTATCATCGCGAGAGATTTAAACTTAGCATCGCCGCGATGGCGTGCAGTTGCAGGCCACGAAGAAAATAGAAGCGATGTTGCACGTGCGCGCACGTGCGGGAGGACCGGTGCTAATGCACACCGCGGTATGCCATTGATAACTCAGCCATTCTCTCTTGGCAGCAATCTCTCGGTTACGCGATCCTCCCGATCGCCTCGCGGGTCCCATCGCAAACAGCTGAATCTCCGATCGCTGTGCCCGGTGAACGATTATGTGATGAGGAAAATGGAGAGTATTATCCTCAGGGGCTTGATACGTCCGATTCACCCGCAGATGCAATAGAATTCGGCTTGATCGCACTGTAATAGAAACGTTTTCTCTCGAACATGTATGCACCTAGAACGCGCAGCTTCCCGGAATAGCCGAATCCGGCGAATCTGAATTGTAACGAGCACAATAGCCAGCCAAGAGCGATCCATCCCAAATAGCACAAAGACATCTTATGTACGTCCGAAGAACGTCCGTTCAGGACGTACTGTACGTTCGGAGAATGTCCCGAGAAGGTCCATATATCCTCTGTACGTCCTCGTTAAGTTCTTTAAATGTCATAGGAAGGTCCTATTTACAAAGTGGAACGTCCTGAGGACGTGCTGTGTCAACATTCTCAGAACGTTTTCCGAATGTCCGAAAGTAAAGTTAAATACGTCCAAATGGGGTCTTAAAGAAGTTTTGCAGATGGTTTAAAAGCGCCTTAAAGACGTCTTCATCAAGTCTGGGTTAGGACATTAAGAAAAAATAATTTGGCGGTGACGGGAATCGAACCCACGATTCCCAGATTACGAAGCAACTGCTTTTCGCAACTACTCAAGGCACTTCCTTGCAAATAATTCCAATTTCTAGGTATATAACGTTTATTAGTAGTTTATAAAAAATGTGCATTGACGCGAAATATTCTACAGAATATCATCATTCGACCTCTAGACTCATTGCTTAAAATTTCACATTCGTCTCAAGACAGATGTTTTAACGACGACTTAAGACAGACGTCTTGAAGACGTTGTAAGCTATCTGGGAACATTTCAGCATTTCATCGTCTTCATTGCACAAAAAAATAGCGCAAAGGCGAGGTTCAGTCGTAAGACTGTTTTGCAACCGAACCTGAATCATCTGCAAAACCTACAAGACGGTTGTTCTTCGAATATCTGAAATTTAGATCTTCTAAAGATTCACAAGACTTACGAGACGAATGTTCTCGGGACATTCGAAATGTAGTCGTACAAAATAATCACGTGACTTACAAGATTGTTTGATGTTTCTAGAACATCCGAAATTTAAGTCCTAAGGACGTGCGTAGGACTTAAGAAACGGACGTTCCTAGAACATCCGAAATTTAAGTCCTAAGAACGTCCGTAGGACTTAAGAAACGGACGTTCCTAGAACATCCGAAATTTAAGTCCTAAGAACGTCCGCAGGACTTAAGAAACGGACGTTCCTAGAACATCCGAAATTTAAGTCCTAAGAACATCCGTAGGAATTAAGAAATGGACGTAGGACGTTCGGATATAAACTGGACATGAAAAGGACGTCCTTGGGATGTGCGGTGCTATCTGGGATCGTTGCACGCGGTGCGTGCATTGTCCCCGTATTCGTTCATCGTACGCGACCAAGCGTGCGCGACGACAGTGCCACGGCGACGGAGTCGCTTCGTTAGTGGCGGTTTTCTCCAGCGTCTCGTGTCACCCTTAACGAGCGGCCGAGTAGGCGACGAAAAGGGGGTTGCAGCCAGCTCTCGTTGGCTACGCGGACCTTTCGAAACAGTGACACGCTAACGACGAAATAAATGCATGCCTCTGTGTACATTTTTTTTAAGGTTCTACGACTTACGCTCTTACAGCGCCGTTGAGCCTGGTGTGGGCCAGCGAGGGTGAGGACGTGGAGCTGCCCTGCGACATCACGCCCCCGATACCCACCGACTCCGTCAGCATGGTGCTCTGGTTCCAGGATACTGCTGGAATACCCCTCTACAGGTAACGTTCCTCAATTGCTTCTCTGCAGCTTCTATACGCAGTTCTGAAGCTCATTTCCTCCACTCGACTTGACTTGGTTTATTTACGCTGGTAATTCAAATAATCTGAAGCCTTTTGAGTAACTCAAGGCGGTCCACTTTAATTGCAGAGTGGTTTCATTAAGAAGCCATGGAATTGCAATCGGTCTTGTAGGAATGGGTTTCGTAATTCTTATATGTTCGGGAGCCATGGAAAAGAGGACCTCGAGCGATGGGACACGAGCCCACGATCCTGGCCAGCCTTCCCTAGTAGCATTTATTTGTTGGGAGTTTGTTGGGCCAATGACGTGTTATCCGTTGGCCAACTGTTGAAGTGTCGCGCTATTTTTAAATGGGCCAACGATTGTAACCAACGTAGGCCCAACGTCACTTAACACGAAGGCCCAACCGAAGGTTTCTTTCCATAGGCCCAACTGGGCCCAACTGAAGGCTTCTTTCCAAAAGACGTCTTAAAAACGTCCAGAAGGCGTCTTAAAGAACTTCAAAAGACGTCGTAAATACGTCTTCTTCAGGTCTGGTTTAGGAAAAAAAAAAAAAATCGCGGTGAGGAGAATCGAACCCAAACTTTCCGCTTACAAAGCAACCGCTGTTCGCAACTGACCAATACACTTCCTTGTAAACACTTATAATTTCTAGTTACATAACTAGTATTAATTGTTTATGAAAACTGCGCAGTGACACAAAATATTCTACAAAATATCAACATCCGACCTTTAGACTCATTCCTTAAAATTTCACATTTGTCTTAACACAGACGTCCTCATTACGTATTTATAAATAAGAAAAGAAAAATCACAACAGGTTTTTTGATGTAGCAAATTTTCTGACGTTTGTAAGACGACATTTAATCATCGTTGTAAATTTTTTATTAATTAACCAACCATAGTAATTGTAGGCCCAACATTGAATATTCGTTGGCAAACTGTCGTAACTTTTTGTTAATTAACCAACCATAACAATTGTAGGCCCAACATTGAATATTCGTTGGCAAACTGTCGTAACTTTTTGTTAATTAACCAACCATAACAATTGTAGGCCCAACATTGAATATTCGTTGGCAAACTGTCGTAACTTTTTTGCCGTAGGCCCTGTGTTGGGAATTTGTAGGCACAAACACTAACTATATCCCAACTAATTCCCAACTGTTGGCAACCGTTGGCCAACCAAAAATGCTACTAGGGTTACCTTGTCGCCAAAGCAGGGACTTAATACCGGTATAATGCTCATACCGGTATTTCGCCAATACAGCTATACCGAAACCGATATCATACCGAAACAGATAAATACCGAAACAGATAAATACCAAAACAGATAAATACCGAAACAGATAAATACCGAAACCGATATCATACCGAAAAAGATAAATACCGAAAACAATCGGTTTTCGGAATTACCGGTAACCGAAATAAATACCGGTATCATATTTTTTCGGTATTCTTCTCGGTGAGCACCGAAACCTACCATGTTACTGAAAAGAATACCGAAAAAATACCGGTATTTATTTCGGTTACCGGTAACCTTTTGTTTTCGGTATTTATCTACTTCGGTATGATATCGGTTTCGGTATAGCTGTATTGGCGAAATACCGGTATGAGCGTTATACCGGTATTAAGTCTCAGACGAAGATACAATCGAAAAATACCGGTATAATGCCGGTATTTTATGTACCGGTAGGAGTCCCTGCGCCAAAGTGGACCTTCTTTCTTAAATACGTTAGGAGGCAGAATTATTGCAGCTACAAGTGATTATTCTGATTACGAGCGAACTCCTGCAATGTAGAACCTGTATATAGTTAAAAATTGTTATCAGTCTAACCCACTTTCATTTCTGCATTGTCCACGACTTTATTTTACGACATTCTTTCGGCGACCATTTTGCATAGTATACTTCCTGTTGCATACCGCGCGGGAACTGGCGCTGCCGGATCTTGGCCACGCTTATTATTTGCAGATACCATTGTCCTGAGATCGCATCTCGAAATATCTCGACCTGAGCCCCCGGAAGAGTAGCTGTACTGCTTTACAGTCTATTGTGAGCTCTAAGTAACTTCCCGACGTTTCTGAAAATACATCAGATATCCGTCCTCGCATCCTTATCGATGCAAGAGTTCGCTCCAGCTTCGCGTATCGAGAAGGATCCAGTTAGAATTCCCAAGCAGCCATTCGAGCTCCCCCACAACGCGCGATTCATCGTTCAAACGAAAGGGAAATTGAGGTAGATCGCGTAACATAAATAAACAAGAAGAGATTCGTGGATTGTTGGCATCGGCCGGAGGAATTTCTCAAGACCAGCAAACTGCCAAAAATAGATCAGCCGATCAAACGTCATTCCCTACTGATAAATCCGCGTATACAGTGCCCGAGTTGGTTTATTTACGAACGGGGGCGAGTCCGCCCGTAAAACGACACATTCGTCGCGAGGGGCGAGGCAGTGAAGTAAAAAAAATTCCCCCGAAAAAGGGTAAAACACGTGGGTTCCGAAAGGCGAGAAGGCCGCCGCGGCTAGGTCTGTTCCGCGTCAAAGGATGATCGTAAAAAAAAAAAAATACAACGGGAGAAAAGCAGCGACACGCGAGACGAACACAAAGCAGGTGGCTTCGGAGCCTTTACGGGTTCGGTTATTTGCGCCGAAAACGCTTCCATAACCGGTGGCAGGAGGAGAAAAAGAGGAATGGAAATACGAGCGAGGCGGGAAGCGTGGGATAGAGGGGACAAGCTGAAAGGGTGGAATAACACCAGTCGCCTGACCAACGCGTTTATAACTGGCGCCGCAATTTGAAGGAAATCGACTGCGAATTGCTCGGTTTTTCCGTGATGGGTGCCGCGGCGATTTCCTCCTCAACATTGCGTAACGGTCAAACGTTGCCGGTGAATCTAAATTCGCTGACTGCACGCTTGCCAACTATCCTTTTTTTCTCCGGGAATAGCCGCGCGTGCTAGAGTTAGTCACCGAGACTGGCCAACCGGCTGTTTACCCGCTCCTTTTCCCTCCCGGAAGCGCCAACTTGTTCGAGCGTCATTCGATCGTTGACTCGTCGATCGGGCCAAGCGTCCCTGTGTGGTACTCTGCGGATCCACAGGAAACGTAACCCGGTTACCCCGATACTTTGATCTTGAGACCGTGCCCGGAAAAAACGAAGCTCTTTTACTAACGAGGGATCACACTGGCGATCTACCTCGCTGAATAAGGACGCCTAAGTGCTCGTGATCTATGGGTGGCTACTTAAGGGGTGGGTGCATCGTTGCAGCTTGGATGCAAGGAGCGGGGATCTCTCCAAGGCCATTCATTGGGCGGTCAGCGACGACCTCGGCAAGAGGACTTACTTCCAGATCGGTGATGGCCATCGAGCCAAGCTGAAAGTCACTAAGGTCACGTATAAGGACCAGGGGATGTTCAGGTGCAGAGTAGACTTCGTCAACTCCCCGACGAGGAATTTCCGAGTGAATCTCTCGCTCGTCGGTGAGTATGCCTGTTCAGAGCTGGCAGATCGACTCGCCTCTATTTCACGATTCCGACGAAACTAACAGATTCGCGGTTGCTCTGTTTGCTTAGAGGAGCCAACGAGACCTGTGATACACGATGCCCAAGGGCGAGAAGTGACGGGAGTGGGTGGACCCTACCTCGAGGGTTACAGTCTCGCTCTAACCTGCCAGGTGTCTGGGGGTAAGTTGGCCTTTCTTTTCTACGACGATTGTCGTTTAACATTCCGTGACACGTCTACCCCCCCAGGAAGACCAAAGCCTTATGTAACGTGGTGGAAGGACGGCGAGATCCTGGACAGCGTTGTCGATACCATGTCTATCGACTCGCCCAGCAAATTCACGGCGAACCATCTCTACATCGATAGAGTGACGAAGTCGTTGTGGGGCAGCAAGCTGGAGTGCAGGGCTCAATCGGCGCCCATGGCGGCACCGATCGTCCGAGAAGTTCCTCTAGACATTTACCGTAAGTACCTCGTTATCGTCTGTCGTCGTCAGATATCTGGTGCGCGGATGTTTCGGTGCCGAGCGGCTTCGAGTAGGGAAAGAGTGGACTGAACGTTGCAAAAAAGTCAGCCGCGAGCAAAGTGCGAGCGTAGCATCTGGTGGCGAATAAAATAGAACGAACGCGCGCGCTTGTTCAAGGTCGCTTCTTTGAATCTGAACGCGTGCTAAATGCGATCGCGAGCGGGTTAAGAGACGGGCCTCGCCGATTCGCCACGTCCACGTGCTACCGCTACCATCGCTACCGTCTTATTTCCGTTCCGTCGATAGCTTCACTGGCGAAAACGCCACTCAAAGGGTTCGTACGGCCGCGCGAGCCAACACCTTCTAAATCTTGATACCCGAAACGCAACACTCCCTTCCTGTATTCCGCCGAAACGCGCCGGAAGCATCGTGCATGGAAAGAAACGTAGTTCTTATTCATCCGAATGTCCTGCAGCTCGCACGGCGACAGAGGGAGAAGAAAGAAATTTAAATATAGTTGGAGCGAGTGAGCCGCGGCGGAAGCGAGATGAATTCCAACGATTTCGCGCGGACCTCCTTAACTCCTTTGACGGTCGCATTTCGTGGAATCGTCGCCGAATGTAAAAATACGCGGTCCGAGTGTCGAGCATGTGGCTCCCTCCGCCTGTTATTTTCGCCCCGACAGGGCCGACCATGGCTATGGTCCTGCTTGGGAATTTTTTTGCGAATCCTTGGGGAATCTCTCGAGCCGCTTCGGGGTAGGAAATGGGCTCGGAGTATGTTATGAAAATTGACGCAGCGCGTCGTGGAGCGCTGCGGCTATGCTTCCCAACAAGATGTAATCGAAGGCTCGGTCTCGCAGTGAAACCAGCGGTCGTGAAAATCGTGCTGAGCGAGGAGCAGATTTACGCTGGTCGGCCGATTGCTGCGCGGTGCGAGACATGGGGAAGCTCGCCCGCGGCCAGGATCGTCTGGAGGCTAGGCGGACAGGTGATAGGCGACCCGAACGTGGCCACCACGCAGAGAAGCAATTCTACGGTCAGCAAGTTGGCTCTGGCTCTCGGCAAGCACGACGACGGCAAGGAATTAACCTGCAGGGCCGAAAATCCCAGATTTCCCGGCGGGGTGCTCGAGCAGACTAAAGTCCTCAGCGTCGCCTGTGAGTCTCTGGTTCCTTCCACGTCGCGTCCCCTTCGCTGACCGTCGATAGCGCAACAACCACTGTACCTCGGATGTCTTCGGTTTCTGCGTTTAGATGCTCCAGTTGTCGCCGTCAATCTAGCCACAGGTTACGTTCTGGATATCCTCAGGGAAGGGGACGACTTGAAGCTTGTCTGCAACATGGAGAGCAATCCGCCTCCGACTACCGTCAACTGGTATCACAACGTGAGTAAGGAATAATCCTCGAAGCACTGCCACGCGTGTCTTTTGCTTTCATGTTGCGATCATCATATTGCAGGATCATCGATTGGAGCACGACGTGGCCGGAGGAACGATGATAGCCTCGAACACCTTGACGCTGAGGGTGCTAACTCTGGCCCATTCCGGGGAATACTCGTGCGAGGCGATCAATTCCGTGGGGATGGGTCAAAGTCCGCCGATTCACATCCACATGAAATGTAAGCAAGCTTTTTGCCTCTCTGGGAAATTTGTGCGCCTAACGGAGGGCTGTTGTTTCGATAGACGCGCCGAGGTGCAGGGTGGGCTACGAGCGACGCGAGATCACGGCGGGTCGTCACGAGCCGCTTTTGCTGCGATGCGAGGTGGACGCTACGCCGAAGGACGTGGTGAGGTTCTCGTGGACGTACAATGGGACGCGCGGCGACGTCTTGCCGATACCGAACTCCAGGGCTCAGAATAACGGGCTCGTTAGCGTATTGGAGTACACCCCTACCGCTGACACGGACTTCGGAACTCTCGCTTGCTGGGCGAGCAACAGCATCGGCAGACAAAGGACGCCCTGTATATTCAACATCGTGCCAGGAAGTACGTACAACTCATACCTCCAACAAATTCCTTGAAAGAACTCTGGCCGAAAGTTTTGCTGGATGGACACCAGACGGTAACGCGTGCAGCCCATCCCGAGGATGGGTTTGAAAGTTGATGGCCCACTCGCAGCGTAATGGATGTCGTCGATTAAACCTTTCTTTAGGCGTGGGCGCAGCTTAATGCCGTCGCTGTTCCGACACTAGCTGGCCAGGACTTTTCGCAATCCTATGCTTGTTCCTCGCTAGACAGCTGATGGAGCGGACATGACTTGAAACAGTTAATACTCAGAGAGAAGTCCATCGAAATTGCCTTCCATTTATCTCTTTCGCGAACAAGCGCTTTCTAAGTAGCGGTCGATAGGGAGGGACAGCGTCCGCTTACACGGGCGGGATTTATTGACTTTAGAAGCCGAATCCGTCTTTGAAGTGGACCTCGCGGCGTTATGAAATGCTCTGTGTTCCTAACCGAGTAAACGTTACGATTCGCAGAGCCACCGCAACCGCCGTTCGACTGTTCCCTGCACAACGAGACCAGCTCGCTGGAAGTGAATTGTGTCCCTGGCGCGGACGGTGGTTCCCCGCAGCACTTTTTGCTGGAAGTTCGGGCCGTGCCCGGCAGCCCCGGAGTCGTTCAGGTGAACCCACCCACGCTACACGCACCTCAGAGCGATCAGGGAACGGTCGGAGAGGTCCCAGCCATATATCAAGAGAGAAACCCGAGGCCTAACTTCCAGCTGCACAACCTTGAGCCGGGCTTCGACTACACTCTGTACGTGTACGCGGTGAATGGTCGTGGAAGGAGCGAGCCGGCGCTCCTGGAGCACGTCAGGGTCGCCGAGCCCATCGGCGGCAAGATGGAGGAGAGGACGGGCATCTTTCTGGAGGATCTGAAGAAGGCGCTGCCCAAGGCCAGCTCGGAGAATCTGATCATCGTGATCGCCTTGACAGGTACAGGTAATTGGACGTACCGTTGTTTTTCTTCAGTTTTCGCAGCGTTATACCCATACATCAAGATCTTTAGTTGTGGACGGAGCGATGACGTGTTTTCGGATTAAAGGTGCGGTGGCTTTGATCCTGATCGGTATCGGAGTGGTCATCGGACTGGCTATCTGCAGGCGACGGACCAGCTCCCCCGTTAAAGACGGGCCTGACGATTTTACCACACCCACCTACGTCTCTGCTCAAAGAGTCGAGCCGAGGATCAGATACTCGGGCGACAGCAGACGCTCGCAAAGGACGAGCCTGTACGTGGAGGAAAATCGAAACGGTAAAATGGTCTCCTACGCTATCACGCTCTACTTAAGCAATCGTTTTAACGCGCGAACGCTCCAACTGTTGATAAATATTTATCCCCTCGGTCTAAGCCGCCTGCGAGTACGTATACGTGCATATACCTGACCGTTCGCTTGCTTTTTTCAGAGCCGGATCTGCTGCAAAGGGTCGAGATCGATGTGCACGACTAACGTGCACCCCTCGCTGCGTTATTTTGTTCAGCTAAGAGTAACGCTTGGATATTCACCGCTATGTATTATACGCTTCCCGCGACGTCCTCTGTAGATATAAACCGGGCGCAAGTGCCTACTTCTGTAGATATAAGACGTAGCTGTATAAGTCGTAGGAAGGTAGCAAAGGCATTGCATTATGCGCTTGATCCGGTGATCTAACGCTGTTTCCAGAATTCCTGTACCTGTACTTTACGATCGTGTTCGTGAACTTATCTTTTAAAGCGTCGGGCCAGACGACGAGTTTTAAAGCGTTATTTATTGCACCCTGCGCTTCGTGCTGTAATTTACGTGCCATTTTTTGACGCGAGCGGGCGACGAGCAAAGTATTATAACCGAGCGTCACCAGCGTTCTTGTAACAGATGACGCTCCAGCGACAGCTTGTCAGCTCCCGCGGCCTTAACGATACTCATAGCGTAGAGGCGTAAAGTGTATATACAGATATTTTTACAATCGTTCCCGTAAAACCTAAGACAATTCAATTCCTGCGTCCAATTATACACTCTCCAGCCGCGTTCTCGAGAGACCGTGACGCTTATACAATTATGTAAATAGTATAGAAAAGTGCCGGGTTACGTATTACCATGGCGATTCAACGGCCGAATAAATCTCCATCGAAATGTGTACATATGTGTCTGATGGCCGCGTCGCTCGTGTCGCGCGATCGCGCGAGCGGAAAAATTGTTTCACAAACGAATCGCAGCGGTTTGCCGATAGCGAGCGCGCTCCAAGCTGCCGATTTCTGTGCGGAGGGGCGCGTACGTTCGGTAATCGGCGCGGTTTTGATATCGTTACAAAATGTATCGCCCACGGTGGCGCGATAGCGGCCACCGTAAACAATTTTGCAAAAGCCAGTGAGTGCAGGCCGCGAGATGCTTGTCGCGCGATTCCATCGATATAAATAACGGCCGACCCGGCATCGGTAACGTCCGATATCCGTAAAATAACGCCGTACTTCCGGCGGGCACGAGGGCCAACAGAGTATCAGGTCGGTCGAAAATAAACTGTGCACTGTTTGGCGGGATACTCTGCCGTCTGTAATAAAGTTCCGGCCTTTTAACCGGCTCTTGCAGCTTTGTGTACGCCAACTGGCCGAAGGCGATCGCGAACAACTGCTGGGCAAGTGGAACAGCCAACCAAAACATCGCGCCGTGCACGATTGCTTGGATTATTTGTGCATCGGACAGGCTGTTTGCCCGGACGGCTCTTTAAGCAAACACGAATTCGATCTTGACGGAATCAAATGGGACCCCCAGTACGCCGAGGAACCACCATTCGGTGTACGTGGGTTGGTTCGTCACGAGAATCTCCAGATCCAACATCTCGCTGCGCCCGGTGACGCAAAGTTTTTGGTCACCGGTGACGTGACGTAATTCGAAAGATTCAGAAGCGAAATCCACGGCAAATGTTATCTCGACCCATTTGGACGGGAAGCACCACCTGAGAGTTCAATCGCATTTCGTTTATCCAATATTTATTTACGCGCGAGCCCCACATAAATATAACGCGCGGTAATTACAACCGAAATCGGAATTCGATACGGTGGAACGGCAGAAAATTTACAAATTATAATGCGCGCAAATATGAGCTCGATCCCAATTACCTGGCGACACGTAGGCACATTGAAATTTATATTAAGCATTAGGAAACGCAATTATTAAACGCGCTCTGTGGATTTATATGGAAATGCGGGGGCGTCGTTGCGTCGGGCCGGATCGTGTCCCCGCCGAGTCGCGAGATATTGCAACAACAACTGCAAAAAGCGGGAGAAAGAAGACCGCGCGACGATTCCGCGATCAATCCTACTTTGCATTCATTGCCATCGGCATGGCGGACGTCGACGCTCGATTAACCGAAACTTCATCAACGTCGCGATAATCGTGTCGCCGATCGCGACAGATATTCTATTTTCGTTGAATTAGTTGCCGGCGCGGCAATTACAGGAAAAATTCAATCAGCATTACTGGCGTTCCCGTAATCGCTTTACAGACCCGCGTTAAAGCGCGACCTGTCGGAATTCTCCTTGGATCGTTTATAAAAATTCCCCGTCTGTCGGGAAAGGAGGAGAAAACTGTTTCGCCGGATCCCCCTCGACTTCTTTGATTTCGAAACAAGAATATTTGAAGGGTAAGGGGAGAAACGTGGACTGTCTATTTTTCGTAATATTGCGATTTATACATATAGCATACTTTGTTGCTGGCAACTGGGGCTGCCGAACTGACGAATCACAGAGGGTTGTAAAGTTCAAATGCCCCCGTAAGATGACTGGTTAAAAACAGGTAATGTCCACTCTGCACTGGAACAAAACACTTAAGTTTCTCGATATGCCTCGTTCACATTAGTCAAGTTTACTGGCTTCAAGTCGCTTGAATTCAAGTATACTGGCTTCAAGTTGGTGTTCAGATAGTGTCAGCTGCCTTCAAGAGCACTTGAAGCTTGAAGCTGAACAGTGAAGCAAGTAATTAAGTTATCTAAAATGGCGTCAAAGGAGGTGGTATTTGCTAGTTTGTGCATAATAAAAAAAGAAATTAGGAACGAATTATTGAAAATATTAAAAAAAAAATGAAGAAAAGGAAACGGTCAATTTGGATAAGAAAGTGGATCTGCAGAAGGAATTGCCTTGGAGCATCTTCAGCATCCACATTAAACCCTTCATTATTTAGTTCGGCGACCAATTTCACCATATTCCTGTCTCTTGGCTCCTTTCTGCGATAATCATCAATTTCATTATTCCAGAATACGTCATACTTTTCATGGATTTCTAAAAATTTAGAAATCTTAGTATTATTCCATTTACTATTCTTTGACATTGTATCGATGATAACCTCAGTTTTTAAAAGCAATAGACAGTCGGCTTACCTTCGTGACTCTTGTACATACGTTCACACTATTCAAGTTGTATAGGCAAGAAAAGTTGGAACCATGAAGTAAGAGTAAGGAGACTCATCTCTATACCCCAGACAGAAAAAAGTTGGTCACGAAAAATGTTCCGTTTACTGCCAGGTTCGCCAAATGGAATAACTTGACTTTGTCGTCGCCATCTTGAATATTCGTCTCATAATGCATGTTACGCATAGACATATATAGACGGAGCGTGTCTGAGGGGGGTTGTAAGATTCGCGGTAAGGGGACTGTCATACAGGCAAATCGGGTAACTCCGTTCCTCCTCGGGGCTATTCGGAAATTCAATGACGTTATATATATCTATGAGGGATACTTAGTCGAAAAGGTTAGCTATACTTATACATAATTCAAAATTTCGTATATCATGTAGGTTATATATATAACAAAATTAGTAAATAGAATGAAGCTTTTTCTAAATAAAATCGTACTTATAGATATATGCAATAATATTTATATTTTTAAAGATTTTGTAAGCTTAAAAGTTCATAAACATAATTAATATGCATAAATAATTATATAGTATAATAGATATATATCGCTCATTTGCTGCGACATAACTGATGAAAAAAAAAAATATTTTTATTATAAACATATTATCTATTCGATAATCAAGCAACACATTTGAATTTCTAAGATTATATATATAATATATAAATTGTTGGTTATGTATGTATATTTATTTATTTACATGTGAAATCGAATACTATCATTATTTATATTTTCTTTCTCCAACTGTTCGCAGTTTTTATTTTTTCTGCGATTTGCACAACCGCTTACTACGCAATAAGTCATTATTACACTCAATTAATATATGATTATATACAACGACCACTACGATGCTTTAGAACAGTAATAGTTGAGCAACAGTGGTTATGTTTCCAACATAGCCATTAATGCCGAACCGACAAGAAACGAATACATCCGAACCTAGCTGCCGAATTGCCTGTATGGTTTCTGCCTTTTCCCCTCCGATCTTACAGTCCCCTCGCCTACAGTCCTCTCTTCTGCTCCGTCTATATAAGTCTATGATGTTACGTGCAGTGCGCTACGCGTTACACGCACACCTTCAGCCAAAACGAACTAATACATGTTTCGTTCGTCAATTGCTATCTTCACTATGCAATCTACTCCAAATTTTGACAGCTTACAGTCAGGTTATAACCTGACGAGTGTCAAATAAGGTAAGTTGTCAAAATTTGAGATGCCACGTTTTTACAAATATCATCAAACTGTTTTTTATTTGTACCTAAACTGAGGATTTTATGTATATGTAGATACACTAAGGGACAGAATCGGCTTCCCTTCGGAAATTTGGCAACGTTGCTTGTCACTAGAACCACTGAGTTATGCCTAGTGACATGCAACGTTGCCAAATTTCCGAAGGGAAGCCGATTCTGTCCCTTAGTGTACATGAAAAAGTCGAGGACGGAAAAGAGTATTATCATTACTTTCCTTTCAATTTTTCATATTCACACGTCCTACTGTAACCACGTAATAGCATGTTTCTCAGATATGTGTATATGTACATCTCCTGTAATGTAACCATGTATTTCTAACCTTTTGTCTCATCATCTGTCATTTACAATTTCAAGATGGCGACGACAAAGTTCAAGCCATTCCGTTTGGCGAACCTGGCAGTAAACGGAACATTTTTCGTGACCACTTTCAATCTAGGTAGATGAGTCTCCTTACTCTTACTTCATGGTTGGAACACTCTCTACTTCGCTTGAAACTTGAAAGGATATATCAAGTGAAGTGAATAACAGGTTCACATTATCAAATTTACGGATTTCTAGCGACTTGAAGTTAGTAAACTTGACTAATGTTAACGAATATTTCGCGTAAAACTTGAAAGAAAGTTAAAAAGATATTTCAAGTGAAGCGAATGACAGGTTCACATTAGTCAAGTTTACTGCTTCCAGTCACTTGAAGCCAGTAAGGTGAATGTCCCAATTTCTGCTCATTTAAGAGGTTACTCGTCATAAAGAAGGTGTACAAAATTTGTTTGTGATCAATAGTTTTAGAGTAATTGATTAATTCTTTAATCATAAATCAACCAATTCGAAAACTATTTAAGAAAGATATTTCAAGATGTTTAACTATTAGTAATTTGTAATTAAATACAATGCAATAAATGTCCGTATTTCTGCTCACGAAAAATAGCGATGTACGTATTTCTACTCACAATTTGTACCAATTTCTGCTCACATAATATGTTGCCTTTTCAGGTTAAAGTAAGTTACATCTTCTATGGAGAGGTTTTATAACACAACAGTAAAGCATAAAATAATGATAGACAAAAAGTGAAATGCCTTCGAATAGAAATAGAGTTTACAGCATACATTGAATTGTGAGGTTATGTTACTAAAATTTTGGTGAGTAGAAATGCGGACATGACGGTGATTCACTTGACCCTAAACCTAATCACCTGTTTTCTACTTAAAAAAATTAAAAATAGTAAAAAAAATCTAAATCCAGAGCACAATACGGTATTTGTTTTTGTTATTAAATAAGATCTTTTACTGCAAAAACTATTTTCTGCCCAATTATCGAATACCAATAGTGACCCTGTTCCTTAGCACAACCAACTAGAACACGATCGAAAAATCATGAGTCTCTCGTTTTAAAAGTTTTTCGTTGCTTATGCTGCACTTTGATTAGCCCCAACCTCGTGCAACACTCGTGTAAATGATCAAATAATTTGGAATTATTTTGTTGCAACTATAGTACAAGCGTAACGCTTATAATAATAAGAAAAATACGAAATGAGCAGAAATGGGGACATGAGCAGAAATAGGGACATTTACCTTAAACTTGACTAATGTGAACTAGGCATTAAGCTGTTTCGTGACGTTCTCTGTTCTTTCCCGTTACACTTCAATTTTCTTCCCTTCCTCGTTACATCCCCTAATAAGTATCGCAATATGAAAACCTATAGATTGCGTGGCGAAGGAAGTAGCTTATCAGAGTTGGTGGTGGAGGAATAGGCGAATCGCGAGGAGGGTAGTTGAAGACGTTTGAATGTAGTCGCGAGGGGAGGGCCCCAGCTCGCTAGCCGTATCTGTAATGAAGATGCAAGTGGACCGACAACCGTTGCGAATGCAATTGCGTATTACAGGGGTGTACAGAGGGCGGAACGGGCAGGAGCCACGGTGTCGGACAGATAATTAGGTTATACTTTGTAGCACGGCAAGCACGGTATTATCGTTATCATCGTGGGAAACTACGCCCGTAGAACGCCACGGGGTATCTGTGTTATTTTCAGCGAACCTGCCACCCCCGTCGCTGCGTACGCCCGTTAAATCCGACATGCTCGGGGTAAACGCTTCCCGCGAGGCGAATAAATCTTTTTATTTGCACGCGCTACTTTTAAGAAGTCCTGAATATCTTTCAATTTCCCTGCCTCTGCGCCTCTGGGGCACCGTGCTCCCCTTCCTCGCGGGCTCGGCTCCTCAAATTTCCCCGGGACTTTCCAATTATTCTGCGACTGGTGAACGATATCCGTTCTTAGGTAGCAGCAAAGGGTTCGGGTGATATTCAGCGGGGAAAGAGAGTATTTTCGGTGCGTCAGTGTCACAGGGGGCGGCTGAGAAGTTAACGAGCCCTGGCAGCGAAAAATTTGCTCCCAAAGATACGCAGTCGCTTTCAGCAGTCGAAGAAGGAGGCGAGGACGACACTTTGCCACTCGCGCGCCAAACTTCTCGGGCTTAGTACCCTCTAATTGTCCTTGAAGTTGAATGGATTTAATTAAAGAAAGAAGAGTGGCTTCTTGTAAATACCACCAATCTGACATTTTCCAGCGCGACGGCGAACACGAGCCACCCCTCAGGCCTTCTTCCTGGCAAATAATGAGGTGTGTAATGGCTAGTCGTAGCAGTGTCTCGATAATGATTATACAAACCAGTTGACGCGTATTTAATCCGATATCGAAGGTTGCTACTAACAAGCACGTGGCAAGAAGGTAAGCAGTTGGTTAACGAGCATCAAATGCTACTGTTAGGGTTGATCGTCTGGCGCTGAAACGACCACATCAAGCGGATCTCATTTAATTGGTAAGCATAATAGATGGGCATGCACACAGACGTCGGGGTTGATGCGTCGTTGGACCGCGATGCCCAAATCCACGAAGTCGCATTAACTCCATTGAAGCTTGGACGCGTCCGATGAAAATTATCGATGAGAGCCTGTACAAGGGGATGGCTTTTCGCGTCGAGTCACTTAATAAAAAGGAAAGGGGAAACTGTCGCGCGAGTGGCGCCCGATACCTACTGTTATGTTTAATTGCTGGAAGTTTAGGCGAATGGAAGAAGGGCCCGACAAAGGATTAACTAGGCGATCCGTTGTACAATTTATCGAGAACGATACGCGAGCTTTTAGGCGAAGCTCGATCGAACGTAATGGACCATCATTAATTCATCCGCCCCGTAGAGCAGAAAATTTAATACGGAATAACGTATGACTGTAATTACCGTAACGGTAATTATAAAGTCTAATTAAACACGTAAATAATATAGTACAAGGCGAATTAAGCGTGCTCGATGCCCAACACTCGAGCGATCGAACCGGGCAATGATACAAAAATTAACATTCGCGCGACAGCGATTACTCGTTTCTCGACGCTGCTGCTAGCTGGCTGGAGCCTCGACACGCGAAATTTATGCACTAGCGAAGGCGCATCGACGAGAAGACGATGGGGAGGACTGCAACTAATGCCGTTCGGTAATTTGCTCCGCGACCCAATTCCAGCCAGCCGCCACTCCAAGATTTAGTGCGGGCTAATCCACCTGTTGGAGAAATAAATCTCTCGAGACGATTCGATTGTCCATCCCGTCGCTTCTATCTTTTTGAATTTCATTCGTGGGAAAAAAGTTTCGGGGGAACGGTAAATCCTGGTGCGGGACATTCGCGACAGCGCAAGAAAGGACTTTCGGCTATTGCCCCGAACGAGAATTGCTTTATCGCGCCGACTTCTCTCCGCCGACATTTAATCTCTTTTGTTCCGAGGTTCGGTCGTTATCCAGTGGACCCCTCCCATCGAGCATTGCCTCCGGATTCGAGCTAATAAGCTGCAGCGCGGGCCCGTTTAATGACGCGTCTCTCAGAGGAAGACGTCCTGTTAGATGCGGGAAGGTGCTTTCTTTGCGGGTGCTGCTTTGCCGTGCTTTGGCAAGGCTACCGCGTGCCGCGATCACTTCTTCGATCGCTGCTCAATAGACCGCGAGCAAAAAGGTGCGAACAAGTGGTTCTCGAAAGGAGGGGAGCGAAATCGCAGTGGTCTCGAGAAAAAAAAACTGACGCAGCTGCAGGCGCGGCGAAGGAGAAAGCAGCTCGGCGAACAAGTTTTTTGTCGAAGAGAAAAAAAGGTGTGAACAAGCACCGCCAGAAAAAACGAGGGCAAGGTCTTGGACACGTGCAAAGAAGCCGGGCGAGGCTCGATAAGCGCGCAAAAAGGAAGGGTGAGGTTGCAGGTGCGTGCGAGGACGAGCCAAGTTGTACACTCGCCTCGGGGCGAGGCGATCGGGTTTCACGAAGCTCAGTGACAGAGAGCAAAAGAGTGTAAACAACTGGATGAAGAAAAAAGGGCAGCTTCTTCTTTCGTGCTCGCTTGACCGTGAGGGAACAAGGTGTGGACAAGCAGGTTCAGAAAAAGGACGGTCGGAATGCTAGACGCGCGGCGAAGGAGAATGTTGGCCTAGGCTCGAGCCACGGCGATCGGCTTTGACGGAGCTTCGCGATCTGCTCGATAGACCGAGGGCGCAAAAGTACGAACAATAAGGTACCCCTAGTAGCATTTATTTGTTGGGAGTTTGTTGGGCCAATGACGTGGTTATCCGTTGGCCAACTGTTGAAGTGTCGCGCTATTTTTAAATGGGCCAACGATTGTAACCAACGTAGGCCCAACGTCACTTAACACGAAGGCCCAACCGAAGGTTTCTTTCCATAGGCCCAACTGGGCCCAACTGAAGGCTTCTTTCCAAAAGACGTCTTAAAAACGCCCAGAAGGCGTCTTAAAGAACTTCAAAAGACGTCGTAAATACGTCTTCTTCAGGTCTGGTTTAGGAAAAAAAAAAAATTCGCGGTGAGGAGAATCGAACCCATGCTTTCCGCTTACAAAGCAACCCCTGTTCGCAGCTGACCAACACACTTCCTTGTAAACACTTATAATTTCTAGTTACATAACTAGTATTAATTGTTTATGAAAACTGTGCAGTGACGCGAAATATTCTACAAAATATCATCATCCAACCTTTAGACTCATTCCTTAAAATTTCACGTTTGTCTTAAGACAGACGTCCTCATTACGTATTTATAAATAAGAAAAGAAAAATCACAACAGGTTTTTTGATGTAGCAAATTTTCTGACGTTTGTAAGACGACATTTAATCATCGTTGTAAATTTTTTGTTAATTAACCAACCATAGTAATTGTAGGCCCAACATTGGATATTCGTAGGCAAACTGTCGTAACTTTTTGTTAATTAACCAACCATAATAATTGTAGGCCCAACATTAAATATTCGTTGGCAAACTGTCGTAACTTTTTGTTAATTAACCAACCATAACAATTGTAGGCCCAACATTGAATATTCGTTGGCAAACTGTCGTAACTTTTTGTTAATTAACCAACCATAACAATTGTAGGCCCAACATTGAATAGTCGTTGGTAAACTGTCGTAACTTTTTTGCCGTAGGCCCTGTGTTGGGAATTTGTAGGCACAAACACTAACTATATCCCAACTAATTCCCAACTGTTGGCAACCGTTGGCCAACCAAAAATGCTACTAGGGTAAATGTCCCCATTAGCGACCGTTTAAGAGTGTGACTGGTTCGAAATAGTAATTTTTTTACTAACATACGACAATATTTGAGTAAAGTATGGATCGTTGTATTTTTTTAAGTCTCTAGTTTCTTAATCAAATTAGCTTTAGAGTGATTTTTTACTATTTACACAAAAATTATGGTGAAAATTATATTGGACCTGATGTCCCCTTTATTGACCAACTTGTACCATCTATCGACCGTCTCACGTCCCCATTATTGACCAGCAGTTTCCCCCATTGTAAATGCATCATTATGTTTATTAAATTTGTGTTCATGAGTATAACAAACTGTTTTTATTAACATTTTATGAAAATTAAACAATTTATAACCTGTTTAAGATATTCTTTTATGTTTTCTATTATTTCCTCCACGGCTGACCTTACTATGGGTACTCCAGATTTTATTTTACATATTGCTTCAATTAACTCGGTTTCCGTGTATTTCGCGCGCTTCTGCTCATTTTTCTTTGTTTTCACCATTGTTATTTTCTAAAGAAAATATATTTATGTTAGTACTTTTTGTACTCAATTGTGAGTACAAATCAAATGTACTCAAAATTTAATAATTAAAAAATTACTTGAGTAGGGGAGACCGGGGCTAGTTGACTAATTTTTTACATTTCTAATTTTTATAAATAGACCATTAGTATTTTGTTGACTTACTGCATACCAAAAGTTTCAAAATTTCATTAGGTATACAGGCATAATTTTGAAAATCGTTTTAATTGAGTCTAGGTTGTAGTTTTTATTGTATTTAGAGTAGTGAGACGAATAAGTCAACAGACCCCGGCTACGGGGTTAGTTGACAAATATGATGGGGTCAGTTGACTTGACATTTACTTTTCAGTTTTAACCCTTTGCATGCGAAAGGTGTATATAAACACTGTCACAGTACATCAATATAATGTGAAAAACGTATATATACGCTGCCAAATCCATCAATATAGTATAAGAAACGCGTACATATGTATACTACGACCAATAAATTTTTTTATTTTTTTTTCACTCCTCCACAGTGTTATTTTTTTTTTATTAATTATCATGGTCTAAGATACTGTAATTATTTTGTACTGGTTTGTTATGGTCTATTTGGAAGGCTTGAGAGTTTGGAGGGAGGATAGGGTGTAAAACTGGTAGGGGTGAGTTTGGAAGGATTTGTGGTGGGGGAAGTGGACTTGAGCAGCTAAACTCTTTGCCTCGACTGCATCTTGAGGATAAAAAATGCAATTATTAGTAGTATTCCTATGCTTAGTCAAGTAACCCCGCCCGACATTGTTAACATGTTAAGGGTCGTACGTACAAAACCTCCACGCACCGGATAAAATAACATACCGTAAATTATAGTCAAAGTATCACGTTTCCACAAAATATTCATGAAATAACATCAAGCAGTACTTAGTGGACAAAAATTCATAAATAGTCGAAACGAAAATATTTACTTCCAGCCGACCTTTTTAGATTTTTCATTCTCACTGACAGAACACGCAAGTTTTTGTCACGGCGACACATTAAGTGGCAAGGTGGTCATTCATATGCTCCAATATTGCGAATCGCAGCATAATTTATTCCATAATACAAGAATTAAAGGGAATTAGTCAACTAACCTCGTTGGTCAACTAGCCCCGGTCTCCCCTACTTTAGTTAGGTCTAACAACACCACTTGTAAAATGTCCGAAAACTGGTACAGACGGTCTTTGACGGTACCTATTTCCGACCACGATTTTCTGCTACAATAATGAAAGAAAATGAATATATTCTTTTTATTTTATAATTCTGTATATATTTCTAGTTAATTTGAGTAAGTTACTGCACGGATCCATGTATTTTTATTGTAAAATTTACGAGTTTAATGATATCTGTAGTATGACCTCACGTTATTAGAATCTGTCAACTTTCATGTCAATGACCAAGTCCTAATTTACATGTGAATTTACTTAAAGATGAATGTACGGCTACATAAATAACGTATGAAACAATAAATGAAACACCTCTAATTATAATTTCTGCACTTTCTGGTTGATATTTCGCTTTCTATGTTGTAATAAACAGTAATGGCGTTTTCGGACTGTCGCACTGGGGCGCACTGAGTGCGAATTTTGGCCAATCGGAGGCGAAAAAGTTCACACTCTTCACTTCCGATTGGGTAGGGTTCGCACTCGTGCCGCCCCAGTGCGACCGTCCGAAAACGCCATAATAAATGAATAATTGGTCACTAATGGGGACGTGGTCGGTAATGGGGTCATCTACCTTAGATACAGAGAAAAAAAAAAATGGATAGATCAAAGTGCCTGTCAGTGACTCTTTTCTTCTTGAGATATGTTAATCGATGCGATGACGCCGATGCGTTTAACACGGTGCCAAGGAGGACGGTTCTTTTGAACTTCGAACCGTGCCGCGTTAAGCGCGTTAGAAGGGCGCGGCGTACACTTTGCAGTGCCAGTAAAGATGTTTCGTAACGGCGTAAACTGCTCGGCTGCTCGGAGTCACTAATTATTTTCCGTAACAAGCATAAAATATTCCAGGGGGTGTACAGCGTCAACGGCAATGATCCAAGGTATTACGTAAAGTCTCCCTTTGTCTATCCTTCGTCAGCCACTTCCCCTCGCCGTGCATCACCCATCAAATATCATACGAGGATGAAAGCGAGAATGTTGTATCGTTTTCTTCAGGGAAGCTGGATTATAAAGTGGCAGTCTCCTGAGGAGCTAGGAGCTACTAACGGATTCAGATCGCAGTGCTTCATTTGCATAGTAACTTGATGGAGCGCTCTATGCAGAAGTGGTCTGGATGTGTTTCATTGAATTTTAATTGTCTGCTTTTAGAGAGTACGAGTCGACGACGCGTAATTACACCGAAGAACTTTCGATACGGCTGAAGTAGAATAGGGTCGTCCGTCGATTCATCGGTTCGATGTCTCAAGTTTCTCGCCCGCCCTCATCCCGGGCCCTCGGAGCGTTACGAGTCTCACAATGCGAGACGTAATTACGTTACGTTAATTAATCCGCCGTCTTCTCTGCCGTCTGTCTTCCCCTTTCTCTCTCTCTCTCGCTGCCCCGGCCGATTCCTTAGCCGCCAGTTTGCAAAACCTCCCGGGCTCTTTTAATTCGTCGGCGACTCCCGATGAAACGGAAATGAGTTGTCTCACTTCCGTTTGCAGAAGATTTCACGGTGAATTTGCGAATCCCTCGGTCCGCCGTGGACCAGACATTCGGCACGATTCAACAGCCTCGCGCAATCCCTCGTCCGTGGAACGGAGACGGCGAGAAGGTTACGAAGCCTCTCGGCTCTTACTTTCATCGCCCCTTGGAAATGTTAATTTCATCATCTCCTGTCCCACGCGAGAATTTCGGACCTCGTCCCTCGCATTCGCAAGCAGCGCAGCGCCCCCAGCCACCTCCATAAAAGTTTCAATTTCAAAGGCATCCAGCCGTCGATCGATCCATGTTTTCCACCTCGACCTGGAAATCACGGTGAATTTCATACGCCGGCAATTAACGAACACCTGGATGGAATGTTATCGCCCGGCTCTATTCTCTCAACTTAATTTTCGAGAAGCTTTGTCGGGGGCATCGCTTCGTCTATCCTTCTCCCTGGCAGATCCCCGCGGAAACGATTGCGGCGCAGCGAAAGCCAACTTTGTGATCTTTCCATTAAAATTTCGATTAACGCCGAGACGAAGAGTATCGAGCCTCCGTGATTCCTGGCTACGGTGTCGATAGCGCGCAGCCTTGCCGATGGAAGATTCTTTGTCGCGGTGCCTCGCGGGTAGTCCGAGTAAGGAGATCGGCGCTCATGGGGCCATTTAATGCAACCCCATTTCAGGCCCACGCGGTATTATTTTTTAGAGCTGGCGCGGTATGCGGCAAGCGCATTTCCCGTCGCATTCAACAATGGAGCGACAATGAATTCTCGATCGGACGTATAATAGACCGTAAGCCTCGGCACGACTATTATTGTCGGCATGTGGCGGTCGTTGCGGCAGCGGCAGCCGCAGCCGCGGAACGCAGGCTCGTGAAAAGGGAAAACTTGGGATAAAGGTCCCTTTATGGAGCATCAAAAGCTGGAAACGCGATCGTAGCTCGTTCCACCCTTGGAAGCACAACGGGCAGCGACACTGGTTTGAACAACGCGCGACCCGTTAGTACACATAAAATGTTCAACGAAACAGCCGTGTAGGTACCGCGTGTTCTACGAAATTGAAAAGTCACCGAACAATGCGGACGTTTCACGTGAGGCTGCGAGTACTTGGCCAACATTTGGTACGGCTGAGGTTTAGATGGGAGTAGGGTAAACAGGCCAGTAGATGGACAGTTTAGCTGATTCCGAAGTTTACAACAAGGTGTTTCTTAAGAAATATCTGTTGTATTAAAAAAAATCAAAAGCTTTGCACGTAAAAATGTACAAATTTAAAGAAAAAAATAACTGCAAGTAAAGAAATTAATGTATTTAAGGATAAAATGATGAAAATTCTACTCATAGCCCGCATCACAAGTAGATGGACGATAGGGCTAGCAGATGGACAGTTCAGAACCAATAGATGGACGGGTGTCTGGCTAGACGAGTAAAAGACTTATTAGCTATAGTAGGTACCTAGATTAAGTTATTTTTTGTTAAAATATAGTTTATTTCATCAAAACTAAAAACGTATGGAGTCTTCATTGCCAGAAACCGGTGCAACAGGTTATGGGCCCAGGCCGCAAATAAAGTGAGGTTATGTCTAGCCTAAAGTGGCTAGACGTCTCGGATCGTGTGGGACTGTCCCGAATTTGAATTGTTTGTCCCGCATTGAAAACTGTCTCGGAAAGTGTCCCGGATTGGATATGTAACCTTTTTAACATTTTCTTAGTGGCACAAAGTAAAAATATATATCCACTAGTTCCTTTTCTAATATCATCCAAGGCTCTATTTAGATCATTACCCTGCTGGAACTGCCAGTTAGAACCGCATAAAAAATTTTTTAATCCGGATTGATGCGGTTTTCTTCCCGTAAAATCCAGATTGAACCAGATGAAATATTTTCTATCAGTTTCAAACCGGATATGCATGTAAAAATCTTGATGGTAGGTATCTATCTGCATTTCCTAGCACAATTTGTCATCGGTTCTGCTCGGATTTACACGAAGTAATTCGCATATTACTAGTAAACTTCTTGAGTAACTTTGTTCATTTTGTAAGCTGGTTGGAAATCCAGATCCAAATCAAAATGGAATCTATTGATCTTTGCAAAAGTTATTTTGCTACCAGTTCTTACACAGATTTGCATATCAAACACACATATTTCTGGATGAAATCGACTCAAATTTTTAGTTGTTTCTAAGTAGAATCTAGAAGTGTAGATCAAAATTCAGATGATACTCATCAGTTTTTCCAAGCCATTTTACTACATGGTTTTATTTGTATTCGCGACACATTTATGGTCTTTCGGCCGATTTACTCAGGTTATCAAGGAGTCATCGAATAACCGTTACCATTTACAGCGTGAGTTGAGGTTTGATATAATTTTATTCTTAAACCTACTATATCAAGAGATTCTGTCGTATCAATCTTGCATCGAAGTCTTGATCACGGAGCAAGCTGCCTCGTTAGCTCGCGGCGCCGATTTTATGTCTCGCGGCGCACATCGCTGCCGCGAGAGGAGTTACCAGTATCGCGGCCACCTAGCGGTGTTCGAACCAAATGAATTATTTCGAAATATGAGTTTCGTAAAACCGGAAGGAACCGCATTAATTTTCTATCTGCCAATCCATTGGAAACCGGGTTAAATTTTTTCTCTTCGAACCCCATAAGCATTCCGTGAATTATTTGCTCTGCCAATCCGGATCGCCACGGACTCGAAAGAGCTTGTGGATTTCCAGATTGAATCCGTAAGATTTTTGATTCGCAATTTCAGATACGAACCTTCCGGTTTTATACAAATGGCAATTGCTGATAGAAACTGATGAATTTTGGACCTGCAAATCCTGTTTCATCCATCGATCTGGATATCCGCATTGAACCGGATTCTTTTTTGAACTGCCAAAAATCATTGCTTGGAAATCCAGGTAGTACCGCATTGAACCAGATAGATCCAGTTCAAAATTCAATGCGATTCTAACTGGCAGTTCCAGCAGGGTACATGTATATTGATGTACGGTATATTTTTTTTAATGCTTGCCATCTAAATAAAAAAAGGAAAATAAGATACCTACAAGTAAATGTGTAAACTGTTTGTTTGTTAAAAAAAAACGGCTTCAAAAGGTGTAATTCCGTTCTGGCCATCTGCTGCGACAAGGTTAGAAAATCCATATCAGTACATGGACAGTCATTTTTATAAGTTCTATCGGTTTATTTTTCTTTGTTCACGCGTTTATATATAAATTGTTAATATTAGAATGCAATCATCTACTGCATACCTCTTTACAATACACCCAAATACGTTTTTTATTAACTTTAAGGGACGCGATGCTGAGCAATAGCTAATAATAAAAGAGTGACTCGCGCATAGTGGCGTAAAATCACACATACAAATACATTTTTCGCATACAAAATTTTTTTTTCGATACATATGTTAATGTTTTGTAAAACAACAAACGTTTTTTCTACAAAATAAAAAAACAATAATATAGATTAAAATTCTAGTTCTTTCAATATTAACGATTAACCAACGATTCGTCCATCTACTGGCCTGCTCACCCTACCCATATCGAGGCTTCGTTGACGAAGAAAAGAGATAACGCGTGATCAGAAGCTTTCCGATCGCGGCCTTCGGTTGCAAACGGGGCAAATATTTGAGGATCCCTCGTGGCACGCGTTCAATTCGGATTCAATTCGAGGCGTCCTCGTAGATTCGGCCGGTTTCTTTTATCACCGTGAAAAATGATCGCGTCGATCGTCGGAACGACCGGGAAACGGTCCAATCTCCGTAAGGGAAACTAGTTATACCGGACGGACACGGTTTTCAACTTTGCCAGGTCGCGTGCCCGATACTCCTGGGACTAGGCAGCCGATACATACAGTCTGATTTCGAATTCCGTTTCCATTGGCCGAGGTCTAGTCGCGGAGCAAGTATGCGACAGTAATTCTAACTTTTTGGAAGAGCAGAGTATGTGGCGAAACGTGACGGCCGAAAGGAAACGGGGGACGCTGAAGCTCGATAGCTGGATCATTCTGATGGACACTGTATGCGCGTTCTAGTATTTCAGTGGTGGCAGAGACCGAGACTAGGTCAGTTTTAAATTCTACTTTGTGATCGGTGAGGAGAACAGAGGAGGCCGCGGCCGCAAGAAATCCAATCCCACCGCTCTGCAGCGCGTCAGATTGCACCGGCTAAAAGCATCCACTTCGCGCAGCGACAGTTTGTTTTACGGACGGTACCATCCCCACGCACCTCGCTCGCTGTCCGATTCATTCTGTCCCGTTGCATCCCCCGTATTCCCCTTTTTCCCTCGCCCATTAGCCAGGCGTCCGTTTTTAGCAGCAGTCTCTCTCTCACCGGGAAATCTCGAGAGGAACGCGCGGAAACGCCGAAAGTCCTGCAACTTTCCCGTTGACTGGCAGCGAATTCAGATGCGCTCGAGATTGGCTGTACTCGGGCAAGCAAAAACGAGGGAGGGTGTGGCATCATATTTCTGCGATACGGAAGATGATACATTCGGCACGTGGCAGGACGATGCAAACAATTGCCCACCGTTGTAAAGCTTCTCGGCATTGCCGAGTCGAGTCACGCGCAGTCCGCGCGCAATCCACGAGCGAAACGTGCAATTTAATTAATCGTTCGCTCGTAGGACTCTACCGCGCCACAGTATCTACAGATTTTATTAGCGCGTGCGCTTCGTCCGCGCGTTTCTTACGGTTTCTCGAGCTGTCGCAAACAACGCGACCCCAATTTCCGCGCAACGAAACCGCGAGTATCTGCTCGAGATTCGCCCCGAATTCGGTTACGAAAGCTTCCGGAAGTGAACGCCAAGCTGGCTGTACGCCAGAGTTGGGCATTATCTAGATAAAAAATTATTTAAATAACGATCGAATAAATGATACTTTATCTTTATTCGTTATTCGAGGCTCGAATAATCGAAGTTATCTTTATTCGAAGAGCAACGAATAAATAATTTTATTGGATGAGAATTTATTCGACGATAAAGATAATTTTTTTATCCCGTGGGAATTCATTCGACGAATGAAGATAATTTTTTTATTCGAGGAAAATTTATTCGACGAATAACGATAGTTTTTTATTCAAAGGTATTATTCGAATAAATGCGTCGAATTTCATCCGTAGCATTTATCTTTTCGAAGCCTTCGAATAAAGCCACGAATAACTTTCGTCAGCGTCGAGCGTGTTTATTCGAGCCGCCGAGGGCCGAGTCCGGTCGAGCGGCGGGCGCCGAACACAATGGACCGGCGGCTCGAATAAACACGCTCGACGCTGACGAAAGTTATTCGTGGCTTTATTCGAAGGCTTGGAAAAGATAAATGCTACGGATGAAAAATTTATTCGACGCATTTATTCGAATAAAACCTTCGAATGAAAAACTATCGTTATTCGTCGAATAAATTTCATCGAATTAAAAAATTATCTTCATTCGTCGAATAAATTCTCATCCAATAAAAAATTATCTTTATTCGTCGAATAAATTCTCATCGAATAAAATTATTTATTCGGTGCTCTTCGAATAAAGATAACTTAGATTATTCGAGCCTCGAATAACGAATAAAAGTTATTTATCTTTTGTTCGTTATTTGAGATTTTTATTTAGATAAACTTTTGCCCAACTCTGCTGTACGCAGGTGTTTGCTCAAGCAAAGGTTGCGTTGTTCGTTAAAACGTGATCGATTGTTGCCAATCTTGATGTTTGGTTCGACGTCGACGAACCACTGCCGCCTGTTATCCAATCGAACTTTGTCTTTGCGTTGCCATAGTTCATAGCGTATACAAAGTTTCGCGTAAATATTGACCGTATACTCGCAGCTGTACGAACCGATACCTCTGCTCGGAGTTTGCGTGCAGCGCCGCGATATTTTTTTACGCGAACGGAATCTCTGCAGGGCTGCAGAAAATTGCGGGACGTTAACGGGACGGTGAATGACGGAAAGAAAAGCAAAGCCTCGAGAAGGCGGCGTAAGGGAAAGCAGGGAGAATACTCCCTTTCACGAACAAACGCCAAGTTCTGTTTTGACTTTTCAACTACGGGGACGCCAGCCCGCTCTCAAGCAAAATCGGCTTTCTCGGCTTTCCGTTTAGTCTAGCAGCTACTGCCTCGGCTCTCTCATTGAAACGAAGTTTATCAAACGAACTACGGCTCGGACGCGGGAGCTGCCGCGGAATCAGGAATAGAATTGTACGGGGCAATGCAACCGGAAGCGCAACGAACTTCCAAACAAAGAGGAGGCGCATGTATTTTCTTTATAGGCGCGACGACACCGAACGTTCGCAAAGTCCACTTGGAACGAGATTCCCGTATTAACACGGGTTTTTCCATTTATTCAAACATTACGGCTGGAGATCAGCGACGTAGCGAAGCACGTTGGTCGAGGTTGGGAACATTCAATGTCGGTTGGAAATAATTAGAATAATTCCAGCGCAGCGACGCACAGTGGTTTAAAGGCGGAAAAAACCTCAAAAAATCATGTCACAATTTCGTATTGTTTTTTTTTAGGTATGTTTTTTATCGGTTATGTATTGGTCATTTCCTGTCACTTAGCCTCTAAAACCGATTACAAGTGCGGAAAAACTCGCACTAAAGAAGTATGGCCAAAATTTCTACATATCACTAAGTGGGCCTGTTTTTTCCGGAGTAGTTTTATTACTCATTTTTACACAGTGTAGGACAAAAAGAGGCAGAACTGGAACTGTTGTCAGAATATAACAATATCTCAAAGAATATCGAGGTGTTTTAGAAATCACCATTTTTTTTCAGGTAGGGGAAATATGGGTAAAACCGGGACGCTAAGGATAAAAGCTCATAACTTTGACATTATCAATGTAAAAAAGAAATTGAAAGTAGGGGTCATTAGACTAAACTCTTTATTAATTAATAGTATAAATCCATTTTATTTAAAACAATAAGAAATACAAAAAAATTATGATTTAAAATATGGTCCGTTTTTACGGTTTTACCCCATAGCCTGGGTAAAACCGGGTACCATACTAAAAACTGGCCCTAGCACCTATAGCAACGGAATTCGTCCAATTCTTCAGTTCCTCAACCAGTGCAGCCTTCGTGAGCCCACTTACAACAAGTACACTGCACCCACCCTTCATTCAATTTGGATGAACCATAGGATTCTTTGCAATAATTGCAAATGTCTTCGTTGCTCCTGTTATCATTATTTCCATCACTAGGACTACTATCCTTATCCTTCAGTCTTTTATTTAATTTTGTAGTTTCCTTTTTTTTAGTTGTGGTCCTTTACCAAAATCGGGTACCCGATATTACCCCGTACGGTTTTACCCCAGCATACAATTTTGTAAATATTACGGATTATCAACAATACCATGGCGAAATACAAATAAACTGTCTTAGTTAGTTACACTTTAATATGCAACAATTAACATAATTCACACAAAAAAGTACTTACCTGAACACTGTCAAAAGTATTATAGGTTCTTTAAGTATCGAAAATTAGATCATAGCCTTCCAAAACACACAAGACGATATAACCTCACTATGCACGATTGTAAGACGATCGTCTTTTGTTGATGCAACAATGCACATCGTGACAATATGTGGCTGCAACGACGCGGGAAAATTTAAGGCTATTTCAAAAATAATAGCACGTCCCGGTTTTACCCAGGTACCCGGTTTTGTCCATATTTCCCCTACCTCCGCAACGACACTTGAAAGGTTTGAAAGTACATATTTTGAGGTACAATTCCCATTAAAAATTTTCACCGTCCATCACCGTCTGTACCGTATGCAAAATGTTTATTGAATAATTAAAACGATCATTTCACGTACTTTGTTTCGACAAATTTGTCTAAACATTGTACAAGTACAAATTCCGTTAAAAAAAAACGAATATTGTAAGTCAGAAATAAATTAAAAAATTAAAAAAAAAATTTAAAAAAAAACGCATATTTTAATTCTCTACAACTTTTCTATTGGGCAAAATTACATTGAGGCAGAATATGAAACAAAACTAATTAAAAAATATTGAGAAATGCTGATGTTATGAGTTTTTTCCACAATTTCTCCTCTATGCGTCGGACCACTGTGCGACGCGCAGTTTGAAGTTTCCGCCATTCGCCGAGAATTATCCGCGGAAATTTCGAGGAATATCACGGCCACTGCAGCGAGAATCGGAAAACATATTTACGATCCGCGTGGCGAGCATAGACGCTCCGCAAATCGCGCGTGAAGCTTTCAGAGATGGAAACAACAGCGAAACTTGAGAAATCACGGCCACGGTGGAATTCGACGGAATAAAGAGCGCTGTTCCTTCCACGCTTGTTCTTCAACCCAGTTTTTACCGCGCCTGGCTCGCGACCCTCGGAACCAGCGGAATCAATCGAACCGATATATCGGTGTAATTATACCCCAGGGTACAGAACACAGTCCCTAAATCCACCTGATTAATACTTGGTGTCGTAAACAGTTCATCCTCTGCGCGCTGAGTACGGGTGTTTATAATTCAATCTGAATATCCCATCGAGAATAGGATCGTTTCGCTGAATGCGTGTCGCGGCTCATAAATTATTGCCGTTACGATCGATCTCGTGTAATTATGCGTTCCTCCCATTGTTTAGAACACGTCTCGCTGGCGGTCAACCGCTCATCCGCGCAGCAACAGCACAGCGGAAAAGTCGTAAGAATTCTTCGCTGTTCTCTCCCCGCTCGAAAGCACGCGTTCCATCGTTCCCGTTAAAAGGGTAATTTAACGAGTCCGAGATACAAAGAAGAAGCAGAACGACGGCAGGCGACGATTCTTCAGCGGGCAATGCCATTATCGTATCCTCTCGTTAAAAAAGTATTACAGCCCAGCGTTTTTGAGAGCTGCTGGAACTGCAGCCCGGATAACTCCTTTTTTCGCCTATTTTCTTTTCCGTATTTCAGGGAGACCCATCGATCGGATTAAACCGTCCCCCGTTCCCGCCGCCGCTTGCATATTCTTGTTTGCGTTTCATACGCGTCATCCTTCTAATCGCCGGTGTCTACGCTCCGAGAGGCTGGCCCACTTTTCCCGTCCGGTTTCCTTTGATCAAATAAAGGCTTGGAACTTTTAATCCCGATTCCAAACGTTCGGCACTATTTCACCAGCTGAACCGTAGAATCGGGGCAATCCTCGAGAAATCGGCTGCGCCGAATTTCCCGCAGCGAGACAGCTCCGTGCCGACGACTGAGAGCCGAGCTCGCTGCGAAACGCAGTAATCTTCGCTAAATCGTAATGATCGCGCCTCGAAGACGCTTATTCTTCTTTACGATACGCCCTTTATACCGGCTGCAGTAATATTCCATGATTTCGCCGTGAATAAACAGCGGCCGTTAAGTTTACTCTATTCCTGGCAAAAGCTTGCAGCAGTTTTTCCCTGTACAAGAAAAGTGGCGGTGCGGGGTTAATTCAATCTGAACGGTTTGTCGGACGCTGCCCGGTTAATCTTTGAAAGAGGCAGCCCCTGTAAAGTGGTAATACCGCTGAAAAATAGATGCCTGCTTTTTTAAATCTATGTTCAAAGGCGGATAATTTCTTTTAAAATCCCTCATATTCGATCGATATAGCTCTCGTGTGATTCAACGCCGTTCTCTTCGCGACCAAGCAGCTTCGAGGTTCCAGATTCGGGGGAATGAAAAGCGTTAAAAGTGAAAAGCCCTTGAAGCGGTGCTTTTACGGATTTTTCGGCAGGTGGATATCCTTTTGCGGGGAATGATTAATCTCCATTGGTGAGATTTTCTCCAAGCTAAACGGTCTTGACTCGAGTAAGGGCCCGGGCGCTGATGGCATTCCACCGCTGTTCTTTAGACACTGTAGTTTTATTTTTTCAAGGCCTCTCTGGAATATTTTTAATACGTCTCTGGCCAGTGGAGTTTTTCCCTCGCGTTGGAAATCTAGCCTCGTTACTCCTGTTTTCAAGACTGGTGATCGCGCTCAGATGTTCGTAACTATCGGCCTATTAGTAAGCTATCAGTACTGCCCAAGGTGTTTGAGGAGATTGTCACCGAAATGCTATCCTCGCTGCTGACTAGTTCTTTATGCGTTGAACAGCATGGGTTTGTCCCGAAGCGCTCTACAGCTACTAATCTTGCCGTATACCATAGCTTTGTCTCCAGGGCCCTTGATGAGGGCCTGCAGGTTGATGCGGTATATACTGATTTTCAAAAAGGCTTTTGATACCGTTGATCACGAGGTGTTGCTCCACAAACTCCTCTCGTGGGGGTTTTGTGGGCCCTTATTAACCTGGCTCGAAAGTTATCTCTCAGGTCGCGTACAGATTGTCAAGGTGTCAAATAGTCTTTCGTTTCCGATTACTGTCACCTCGGGCGTTCCTCAGGGGTCGCATCTTGGGCCCCTTCTGTTTAATGTATTTATCAACGATATTGTTGATGTGCTCATAGATGCCAATTTCCTGTTGTATGCGGACGATTTAAAATTGTTCAGGGTTATACGTGGGGTTGATGATGCTAATTGTATGCAGGAAGATTTATTGAGGTTGGAGCGTTGGTGTACTGCGAATGGTATGCGGCTGCACTTGGGGAAATGTGTTGTTCTGAGAGCGTCCCGTGCTAGGTTTTGTATGAAATACTCGTATAAATTGAATAACGTTGAACTTGGTGAAGTGTCTGAAGTCATCGATCTAGGTGTTTGCATAACACCTTGTTTTGATTTTCGGCCTCACTACTTGCGCTGTATCAGTAAGGCTATGAGAGCCTTGGGCTTCATTTCTAGGTTTGCCAGGCACTTCAGGAACAGCGAGTCTCTGAAGTTGCTGTATTTTGCCCTTGTCAGGCCTCATGTTGAGTATGCCTCAATTATTTGGAGCCCCAAGCATACGAAATTTATTAAATCCATTGAAAGAGTGCAGCATAAGTTTTTGAGGTTTGCATCTCGTATCCTTGGGAATCCAATGGCTTGGAACGATCATGACTATGACCCTGTACTTGCATCACTTAGAATGGTCACTTTAGAGGAGCGCAGATGTTTTGCGGATATTATTTTTCTGTATAAGGTCATTGGAGGTTATATAGATTGTCCTTACTTGCTTGCACTAGTAGCATTCAATGCTCCGGTTAGGTCCATGCGTTCTAGGCCTCCCTTTGTGGCAGGGGTACCGAAATATCGGCATTATGCTGTTGACCCTATTAATAGGGCAATGATTATTGCGAATCAGAATTTCAATGGCATAGACCCCTTCCAATGCTCCTTGACCTCGGTAAGGACGATTCTTTATAGGTCTGTAACTAACTTACATAGAGGTATTTAGTATTTAGTTTTTAGTTTTGTGTTCATAGTTCTTGTTTATCTTTTAGTTCAGTTTAGTTGGCTTTGTTAGCCGTGTATTCTTGGCTTATTTATTGTATAGACTCTTTAGTTAATTTCTCTGCTTTGTCTCTTGTAAACCATGGGTATTCCCCGTATAAGTATTTAAATAAATAAATAAATAAATAAATAAATAAATAAATAAATAAATAAATGAATGAATGAATGAATGAATGAATGAATGAATGAATGAATGAATGAATGAATGAATGAATGAATGAATGAATGAATGAATGAATGAATGAATGAATGAATGAATGAATGAATGAATGAATGAATGAATGAATGAATGAATGAATGAATGAATGAATGAATGAATGAATGAATGAATGAATGAATGAATGAATGAATGAATGAATGAATGAATGAATGAATGAATGAATGAATGAATGAATGAATGAATGAATGAATGAATGAATGAATGAATGAATGAATGAATGAATGAATGAATGAATGAATGAATGAATGAATGAATGAATGAATGAATGAATGAATGAATGAATGAATGAATGAATGAATGAATGAATGAATGAATGAATGAATGAATGAATGAATGAATGAATGAATGAATGAATGAATAAATGAATAAATAAATAAATAAATAAATAAATAAATAAATAAATAAATAAATAAATAAATAAATATATATATAAATAAATAAATACAATGTTCACAAATTGCCGTAGTCGCAGAACTGTCGCCTTTTTTACAGATTTAAATTCTGGAAAAAGCTCACGTGTCTTCGTGGAACGAGCCACGACACCGCGGACAATATTATTACCTAGCCGTTCTACATGTCGCTCGGAACAAAGCCGCTGGTAGTGATCTCGGTGCTGTTGCAAGTATCGCCAGTGCCATTTAACCCAGACCTTAATTGTGCAGACAATTCTGTCGCCACGTTTCTGCGACTATCTCCAAAGTTAATTCGGGAATTATAGTCGCGAAACGTTGAACTCTGCTTCGCAGCCACGCTTGTAAGCGGGATAACGGGGCGAACGCTAGTAGAGACACACGGGGATCATTAACGTCGTCGCAATCTACAAGTATTGTGCGTGTTCATAATAGCTCTAAGCTAATAGCGAAACGCAGCGTCGATTAATATTTACGAGGGGCACAGGTCATACGCGCATAAATATCCGCTAAGACCTCGCGCGCCGCGTTCGCGAAGCTTGTGGAATTTCGTGTGAACGCAGCCGCAGTGCTGAACACCTGTTGGTGCCGCGGGTTCCAGACGCGAGGAATATCAATTAGCGGAGCAAGGACGATCGCGACTTATGAATATTTCAGTGGAGATACTCGCAGATCTGCGGCGAGGGAGCGGTCTCCGTGTGTAAAGCCACATGTTCCAGCGCATCTACAAATAGATCAGTATGACCTAGGTCCGAGGAACAGGTTCCATTCACGTCCACCGCGGTAATTACGGAACCTATCGAATATCTGATAGTCCAACGTCCACACGAATCGTAGAACGAAAGGGTGGCGTCGTTGGAGGAGGGAAATTAGCAGTTGAGGATTAAAAGGGTGCAGGAGGAAAGAGAAGTCGGCCTCGTTTACACGTTGACGTCAAGAATCCGACGCTCCCGAACGACCAGGCAAAGGCTTCCGCCGGGAAACGTCCGTTCCTGCCGCGTTCCGGCACAACGGAAGGCAGAAAGCCGCATTTCGCGAGAGCATCCCCATTCTAGACGGCAGACGGCGGACTTTTTTTTCGTTACTCCTGGCCGAAAAGGAAGAGGAACGCTTGCTACCGAAAAATAAGAGCATCCTACTCCGGAGAGTCGTGCATCTGTTTCCCACTTTGCATAATACTCCCCAGGGGGCTAAGAACGGTTTTCCTTCTTACACGCCCGCCTGTCCGTCTTTATTTTCCTGCTCTCCGTAAACCCACTCGTTCCCCTACACGGTCAGCTGTCTCGTTCATCCTCCGTAAGCGATTTCCACGGCAAGCATGGGGATTTCGATCGGCCACACTGTCGTCAGACTTTCCGCAGTTTAATAGCGGGTGTATTTAACCTTTTTACTCCGTATGACGTTGAATCGCAAACAGAAATTCTACCGTTTCTGCGCGATTTTAATCTACTTTTAACAGGCGCCACGGCGGTTCCGACAAATACGGATTTATGCCGACTTTATTGTACTTTTCGCTCTGCTCTCCTGCCACGGAGTATCTTCCAACCGGCACGACCGTTCGATCTTTCTCATACACACTTGTCATTCGCACCTGGCACGCGGCAAGTTGTTTCAGTATACCCCTCTCTTGCTTGGAATCAGCTTCTGGCCGTTGCGGAAGTTGCTGGAAATTCCGAGAGGCGAATCCATTCGAGGAAAGAGACTTTGTCGGGCTAGGGCGAAGCTTTTATCCGCCTAAACTCTGTGAAGCACGTGGAAAAAGAGGAAGCCGCAACTGGGCGATCCGACGACTCGTCCCGGGCAAGCCGCGCGCCACAGAGAAATCCCGTAAAGAGCAGAGAGACTCTTACAAGCGGAGCGCGTCCGCGTTTCGCCGCGGAAATTCCCCTCGGTGCGGCAGTGAAATTTTAACGACGGCGAATCGCGGCGGTTAGCGACGCGAAACTCTATCGTTAACGAACTTTCAAGCGGGGTGGCAGCACGTAACGGCACCGGCCTCGATATTGGCAGCGCTGCGAATAGCATTAGCGGCGAGCTGTCGACGCTCCCGCGTTGCGTACGGTCTTACGGCCGGATGGCCACACCAATTTCTGCCCCTGTCGCCGCTCGGACCGGCCCCGTGCGCCGCGTAGTTCCTCCCGTCTGAATTATGAACGCGCATTAAGTATGCATAGACATAATGAAAAGTGGCCGTGGCCGGTCACCGTGCGTCGATCAAACTTTCTCGCGCAGCACGCCTGGCTGCGCTGGTCGATCCTCTGCCCACAGCCGCGCAGGATGAATTTGTTTGCCTCCACTTTCGGGACGTTTATTTATGGCAGAGCTCCGACCTCGCTGATAAACATCAATCCGCATCCGTCGACCGAATATGGCTTGTCGATCGGGCAAGGTCGGCGGATTCCACGCGTGATGGACAACGATACCATGTGAAAGGTTTAATTTCGCCCAAAATCGAGTCGCAGCTGGCGGCGATCGTCGCGTAAACACACATCGAGCACTGGAGCGCGTGCTGGAAAATTATGTCGTATGTGCGATCACCGGCTTTGGTGTCGATGGCCGGTGCTGTGTGTCGAACGAGAATCGAATGACTGGGGGGTGATGCGAATTTGTAAGACGAGTTTTTCTTACAATAAACAATAACGCACGTAGAATCAACTATCGATAACACTCTGTGATATATTCTACAAGAACAGGGCGAGTCGTAACATAGAACGCGGAGGGCTTCCTAAATGGCGACCAGCGTGTCCCAAAGACTGTACAGGGTGATTCTGGAGCTCCGCCGGACAATGGATGCGTCCTGGTACCCCGTGGCGAGGTCAAGCCCCCGCAGTGCCCCACCGAATTTTAGGGCTTTCGACCCTCGAAGGGATTGGAGGGCCTATTAAGAAGTGAGAAATCTTCAACTTCCGCATTTCTCATCAGATCTTTGCGAAAACGACGCCAATTGATTCCTTATGTTTCGCCGATGAAACTGACCCCAAGAACGACGTAATTCGGAAAATAATTAAGGAAATTGCATAAAAAATTAATTTCCATAACCTCAAGCTAATTTCGTTAGTAATAGTCCGATTTACATGAAATTTGGTATGATTTTCATCGGAAAAACATAAGGAATCCATCGGCATCACTTCCATATCGATACGATAAAGGGTAAAGAATTATTTTATTCTGAGACAGGTATGAATCCTCGGTCGACCCCGGCAAATCGTGGTCTACCCCCCGCAGTCGAGGGTGAAAACGTGAAATATTCATTTCAGCGTATTAAAAAATTCTTTATTCTTTATCGTATCGAATTGGAAGTTACAGATTCCTTATGTTTTTCTGATGAAAATCATACCAAATGTCATGTAAATCGGACTACCTTTACATTAGGAATACAAATTGCTTGTGTAAAAGTAGTCCGATTTACATGACATTTGGTATGATTTTCATCAGAAAAACATAAGGAATCTATTGGTGTAACTTCCACTTCGATACGATAAAGAATAAAGAATTTTTTAATACGCTGAAATGAATATTTCACGTTTTCACCCTCGACTGCGGGGGGGGGTAGACCACGATTTGCCGGGGTCGACCGAGGATTCATACCTGTTTCAGAATAAAATAATTCTTTACTCTTTATCGTATCGATATGGAAGTGATGCCGATGGATTCCTTATGTTTTTCCGATGAAAATCATACCAAATTTCATGTAAATCGGACTATTACTAACGAAATTAGCTTGAGGTTATGGAAATTAATTTTTCATGCAATTTCCTTAATTATTTTCCGAATTACGTCGTTCTTGGGGTCAGTTTCATCGGCGAAACATAAGGAATCAATTGGCGTCGTTTTCGCAAAGATCTGATGAGAAATGCGGAAGTTGAAGATTTCTCACTTCTTAATAGGCCCTCCAACCCCTTCGAGGGTCGAAAGCCCTAAAATTCGGTGGGGCACTGCGGGGGCTTGTCCTCGCCACGGGGTACCTGGGGACATCCATTGTCCGGCGGAGCTCCAGAATCACCCTGTAGAAGAGTGGCCGCGTCCTGGCGGTCAAAGCGTAGCGTCCTGCCCGCGACGCATCCCTTGGGCCTGGGTTTTCCCCAAGTTCTCCCGCGCAAACGGTCCCAGGCGGTGTATTTGGGCTTCCGGGCGGCAGGCCGCGATTCCGGGACGCCATTTGAATCTACGTCCATCGCATTTTCATACAAATTCGAGTGCTGCGAAGGTACCTTAAGCGACGGCCAATTGCAAGCACCCACTCGTGGCTGCCTCGATCCGGTCGCTACCTTCGTGGAACATTCAAAAGCAATCGGGTGTAGGAATCGGCGCGTGGCCAGTGACGATTAGAATGACCCAAACACCGTGTGATTCTTGCAGAAAATTAGCCGACCGGTTGGTGATTACGGCCTTTGGGCGACAACGGTGACGGTACGCGCAGCGACACCACGCAGCAATCCATATTACATAGCAACGACCTAATTGCATCGAGGCGAAGTTAAGCACCGGTACTCGCGGCTACGTGATTCATGGGATATCCACCGGCTATATTCCGAGTTGGCGAATATTCCCGAGCGCAGGAGGAAGGAAGGGGGTAGGCAGAGAGAGGGAGCTACACTGATGAAACACTCGATTCTCCTCCTTAAACGCGTGCCCATATATTTGATATTCGGACGACAACCTCGCGATTTAAACGCGCGAGGGGAATCCGTTTTTCCAGCGATGGACTCGCTGCCACCTGCACCGTCCGCGATCCCTGCGCCGCGATGCACACGTACGTGTATGCGCAGGAAAAAGGATCGCTCCACCCCCGGTAAGCGAGTAGAAAGTAAAGAAATGTTCTCGCCATCTGCCAGATTTCTCTGCCCGTGGAATCCTGAAGCGGGGGCCAGGCTCCTCTGAAAATTTCGCCCTCATAATTTATGCCACACACCGACTTGTCCCTCGAATACGCTTTTCACCCTCACCCTCTTCTACTCTTTTTTCTTATCCTCCCTCCCTTTCGCAATTACCAGACCCTCTTGCAAAATCCCAGTTGTTTTTATCGATTGGGAAACTGCGGAGAGATTAAGTTCCCACGGGCTCTCTCTGTTTCTCCCGGTGATATCCTTCCCGGGTGGAAGCTATAGGGGCGCAATAAGAGCGCATATACCTGCGTCAGTTGAAATCCCATCTCGGAGAATAAATAATAAACGATCGATAAAGGTCTGAAGCGAGGCGGAGCAGCGTATCAGTTTGCAATCCCAGTTTGCATTAGCCAGATGCGGAGAAGCGCCCCATCGCGCACGGAAAATCCGGCCGAAGGAAAACGTCTTTGCGTACTCCATTATTATACCCACACAGCACCATAACATTGCAGCAACGTCTCTGCAATGATGCGATGCAAAATGGCAATGTTGCAACATAACATTGCAGAGACGTTGCAGGTTCAGTCCTATGTCCACCTTCGCAATATTGCAGGTGCGTATTTTTGCAAAGTTGCGGCAACATTACGAATATGTAGTCCTGCAACGTTCCGGCAATGATTCTGCAACGAAACGGCAAAATTGTGGCAATGATCCTGCAACTCTTCCGCAATATTGCGGTGCGTATCCAGTTAAATGAAACACGCCGTAGAATCCACTCGACGTCATGTACATATTTCGAAAAATGTTGACAAAGTCATAGTTGCTTCAGAATATTGTTGTAATGTTTCCACAAGTTTTCACTACAGTATTGCACGACGATGTGCGCGCAATATTGCAGAAATATTGTAGGACCGTTGCCACTGGAACATTGCACGTCGATGTGCGCGCAATATTGCAGAAACATTGTAGGACCGTTGCCACTGGAACATTGCACGACGATTTGCGCCCAATATTGCAGAAATATTGTAGGACTGTTGCCACTGGAACATTGCGCGACGATGTGGGCGCAATATTGCAGCAATATTGTACCATCGTTGCCAACGGAACATTGCACGGCAACGAAATTGCAATATTGCTGCAATATTGTAGGATCAAGGCCACTCCAATAATGCACGACAATATTGCAGGAACGTTCCTACAATATTGCAATGCAACCTGCAACAACGTAATATTGCAGCAACGTCCCTGCAACCTGCAACAACGTAATATTGCAGCAACGTCCCTGCAATACTGCTGCAACGAGGTGTGCTGTATGGGTAGTGGGAACGAAATCAATTGGTCGCACTCTTGCGCCTTCCCTGCTTCATTCGCCCGTTCCGCGGGCGAGAGATGGAGCGGCTGGGCCCCAAGTAATACGTCAGACATTAAGTGCGAAAGCTAGGGGAGCGTTGCCACGCGTTACGCGATGATGGAGGAACGTAAAGTTCTAACGCGACGGGGTCGAAGGTGCGGAATCGCGACGGGAGGCGGAAAGACATCGAAAACGGGGCGTACATTCGCCGGCCGGTGTATCCCGCGTGCCGGATTTGGGCTTGAACGGCACAATAATGCATCTCGTAGATACAGAGACAAAAGTCGCTTGGCACCTCGACCGCGCACCGTGAAGCTCTTTGAGCCGACGTCTTCCACTCATTGTTAGAGCTGAAATCTAGGACGCGCGAGGGAAGACCGAGGGGCGGGAGAGGCGGGCCAGGCTAGAAAACGAACAGAAAAAGGAGGTATGAAACCTCTGGCAGAGAAAGAGGCCGCGTGATACAGCGTATAAAAAAGCACGCGGGGAATGAGCTGGCGAGACGGGGTGGAGCGGTGCGCGCGGGTAAAAGCGAGGAGGGAAAAAGAATGCAAAACGAGCTTGAAAGATTTCGCATTGGATCCACCTCCCGTTCTTCAACCTGTTCTCTCTATCCGTCTGTCTACGTCTTCCATTCTCCACCTTCGCCGTGTCGTAAGATCCCGTGCTCCCCAGGAACCGTGTGTACCGTATCGTTTAAGGAGAAAGAAACGGAAACTGCCAACGGCCAGCTCTGGCATTCATCCTGGATGCTGGAGGGAAGTTTCCTCGAAGGAGGAACGGCAACTATTTCCATCCCTTTCGTATTCATTTCGCACGCAACAACGTCGAGGAAATTAACGCGATTCCCAGTTTAATCGAGCGATACGCGCAGGCGAGCATTGTTTCGTTCGAACGGGATGGGAGAAGCCGAACGAATCGACGGAAACGAGGCGGTTTCCGTGCGAAACCGCGGCAATTAAAATCAAGGAAGAAGAACAGGCGTTTACGCTGGTCGCGGTGGGTTAGGGGTGGGCTGGAACAGCCAGGGGCCATGATAATTCAGAATTGTTTCAAGAAGATGTTGAAATTCAAATTAAACATCCTGACTTCTGAAGTTTCCTGGCTCGGGGCAGTAGGTAACGCTGCCGCAATCAGAGTGGCGTTTACCGCTCTTAATTCTCCCGCTCGTTCACGCGAACATCTTACACCTGTGAATACATTTATACGAGCCCAAGTCGCTGACTTTCGCCAGCGCGCGCCTGGTTGTTAGCATACCGCTAGATAGCCCGGCGTTTTGGATTGCTAAAACGTGTTTGGGCTATCGATATCATCGTAAGAGCAACAATCTAGCGAACCCTGCGCACAGACTTCTCGGAAGAGCAACAGATTCCAGGCGCGCGCATCGACGTGCTCAGGATCGAGAGTGCCGTGTCCTCGTCGATTGTCAAAACACCGCCTAGTCGCTAACGAACAGAATAACACGGCGGCGAGTGGCCCGTGTACGAAGTGCGAGCTCGACACAACCTCCGGCAGAATGGAGCAGCTTCCAAGCTTGCGTCCTGGACATTCGCGTAAGGTAAAAGGCCCTATTATGGCACAGTGTCCCAATTTATGAAACACTACAAGAAAAAGTGAATAATATTATATATATGTATATATAATAATTTAAATAAAATTATATTTATAAACATTACTATCTAAATATTTGTATGTGTATGAATATAAATGTGGCGTCAATGAATTTAACATAAAAAAAAATGTTTAAGTGTCCATGTCTCTGAGTTGGTACAAAATTTGCTGCTATTCGAGTTGAAATACAGATACACTGACTTCTTTGTTTCAAGCATATTTACAAATTTCAATGATTTTAAAAGATGTTTAATAGCTTATTCGAAAGCTGAAAACTCGTAGATTGTAATTAATTAAAACAAATTCGAATCCGGTGGTGATTTTATTAATTATAAAGCTGTTCCAACATTATGTACATTGACTTTTTAGAAGTCCGTATTTATGGAACGATAATTCGCTTGTTCCATGTGCCATGGACAGTTGAATCAAGCGTAGTCCCGGTTTGTGGTACAGAAAAGTCAAAGTCTAAAGAGTACGATATTTAATTAAAAACGGTCTTAATTCTAAGTTTTTTTGGTTGTGGCTTCAAACAATCTTCATATTTAACCTTTATTTTTATCCAACATACGTATAAGTAAGTGTATTATAAAATTTGGTTTGAAAATTGTAGAAATAACCTATAAAATATTGCATGCCTGAATAGTGTAAATTGAAATTTACATTTATTTATAGAATAAATTGTTCCAGGCTAAACTTCTTAATAGTGAAAGATGGTAGATACTAGGAACTGTAATAAAACCAAAAGAGATAGGACAAAGGTTAAAAAAAATCTCAACAGTGCTGTGAAGAGAACCGCCAACACTCTTAAGTTCAAAAAGAAGCCTACCGTCTTAGTGAGTAAGTCAAATAATGATAAAAAGAAGAAAACTAAGAGAATCCAGTATTCTCCTGAAGATCTTGAGAAAGCTATTAAGCTACTGGATACAGGCATTTCCCTCAGGAAAGCTGCCAATGCATTTGGCGTTCCTGTAACGCTGCCCACAAAATATTTACCTAAAAAAAAGAGGGTGAAGGTCGAAGGTTCGGAGAAGCCGAAACCGCCAGCGGCTGCAACCTCCGATGCCTGGTGGCAAGAGCAGCTCCAGAAGGAAGAGAAAGAAAAAATAAAACAAGACAAAATTGCCAAAAAGAAAAATCTGCACGAAGAAAAAGACTAATAGCTGCAGAAAAAAGAAATTGCAACAGAAAATAAACGAAATACAAAAAAAATTAACGAAACAAAATAAATATAGTTTCACTTCTAAAAAATATTTTTTATGTTTTTTATTATTTTGTCAACCCCATTCTTTTTAAAAGCTAATGTACATATATTATTTTTATAAAAATAACTGAAATATAAGAAGAAATAGTGGTTTTTATGTTTTTATCTGTACCATAAATAGGGACATACATTATGGAACACCAGGGACACGGGCTTCAAAGCTGTGCCATAAATACGTACATGTACATCACTCCTATTTTGCAATCATATAATTATTTTTCAATGTTATACTTACAGAACAACGATTATTTCTACTTCAGAAAACACGAAATAATCGAATAACGCACAAATTCGCAACATTTAGGTTCTTAATTATTTAAAATCATTGAAAATGTCATATCCCTCTCCTAGCATCTGTGCCATAATAGGGCCTTTTACCTTAGCAGGGTCGAAGGGCGGCGCACAGTGGGACAAACTGCTCCTTTTTGTGTCAAAATCGTAGAACTTTTGATAGGAATAAGATAGAAGGATGAATCTTTTTCGAGGTTAAATCTAAGATGTTGCAGAATAAGGGAAAAATGTTAAGAATGTATGACAAACAAGTTTTGACCTTGAAAATCTACGTCAATGTTAACATTTTCGGAGAAAATTTCAGTTTTTCCGTTTTAACATGTGGTTGAAATTCTTCCTTGACTTGTTATACATCATTTCCTACAGATTTTGAAGCGCTGAATTCAAATCTGTTCGCAGAATTTCTCTAGCCCTTCAGGAGTCGAAGAAAAATGCGATATAAGGGGTTACGCTCACACGGGACACTCGGGAGTCGCAAATTCAGAAAATTATGAAACTCGATGTGCAAGTAGAGTAGTTCATCCATAATGCAACCCTATTTTTTTGTTGGTGTTATGCTGTTGGAGCTTTCAATTATTTAAGCAAGACTCATCTCTTTTTGTATACGCTGTGTTGTTGGATTATACATTGGAGGAGTTACACTAATAGAAAACGATAGATACTTTGAAAATGATGGTTTGTAATTGGTAAAATAATGATATTTATAGAAATGATAAAAACAAAAATACTTGCCACACCATGCTGAAATAATTGAAAGGTGTCTAAACTTTATATAAATAATCATTTAAATATGGCTTTAAGAAACCATTTTATTAATGGAAACTGCTAAAATGGACTTCGGTAATAGAGGTTTTATTTGTTTGCAAAATAATATAAAACATAAACTATATATATATGTATGGAAAAATATTATCCAGAGGTATTTCAGCATATATTTACAAAATATGAAAACTTAATTTTAAGGGTTGGTGGCGGGGGTATCTTGAAAAATATGGATTTTTCGAAAATTATTTTACGGGGTTTTGTAGATATAGAAAAACGATGTAACTTCTGTTTAAACTTTTTTTCGACATCCCTCACCGTTCTCGAGATATTCCACGGAAAAGAAAATTCTGCATTTTTTCAAGGGATGATTTAACCCCCGAAATCTGCATTATAATTTTCTGAATTTGCGACTTCCCGAGTGTCACTTGTGAGCGTAACCCCTTAAATCGCATTTTCTTCGACTCCTGAAGGGCTAGAGAAATTCTGCGAGTAGATTTGAATTCAGCGCTTCAAAATCTATAGGAAATGATGTATAACAAGTCAAAGAAGAATTTCAACCACAGTTTATAACGGAAAACCCGAAATTTTCTTCGAAAGTGTCTACTTTGACGTAGATTTTCAAGGTCAAAACTTGTTTGTCATACATTCTTAACATTTTTCCCTTATTCTGCAACACCTTAGCTTTAACCTCGAAAAAGATTCACCCCTCTATCTTATTCCTATCAAAAGTTCTACGATTTTGACACAAAACGGACCAGTTTGTCCCACTGTGCGCCGGGGAGGGACTTGTTGTAATCTACACTTGTTGACTTTCAAACGATATGTCATCCGCGCTTTCCTAAACGATTGATGCACTCGTCATTTTGTGTCCAGTTGCGATCGACATAAACGAACGTTAATGCCCGACGAATTCCGCAAGCATGGGTTTGTTTGTCGGCCAAGACCACGCCGTGCTACGTGGCACCCATTAATCGCGTGGCCATGCATTTAACGCAATTATCGCTCAGGGGCTGGCCACCTCCGACGCATACTCTATCGCCAGTCGACGCGTCGTTAATTTGCGTTTCATGGCCGCGAAACAATAGCCCCGCATGCATCCAACTATCTTACACGGAATGAACAATGAACTCTCGAGAATCTGACGGGAACGCGGGAGGCCAGATGACACTTTGACGTTGATCACTCCCCTGCAGTTTCAACAATTCCCCAAAGGGACAATGGGCTACGATTCTCCAATATGGTGGCGGATCCTTCTGTCAAAAATCGAGAAATGAAGGTCCTCGCGTCCATCGACAATATTATTTCCCGCGCTCGCAAAAGGGAGAATTGAAACGCGATCCTGGCGTCGCGGATCAACCGATCTCCGCTGAATACCGAACCTGAAGCTCTTCACGAGGTTGCAAATAACAGACATCGAGGCAGACCGAATGACGCTGAAAAATCTAATTACAGGCGACGTAAAATGGATTAACTTCATCGTTCGGGAACTGTTTAAAATTGCAGGGAGGCGGTAGTGCAGCTGGAAATGAGTCAGTCGCAGGGTATCGATCGCTTCTTCCCGATCGGAATGCTTTATGGGACTACCGCGACAAGTGGGCCGCGAAAACAACAAAGTTACGAGAAGCGAATTAAAGCGGTCGCCGCTCGATCGCGATCGGCCCCCGCGCAGATCGTCAATTATTAGTCCTGTAATCAAGGTGAGTGCGATTTCCAATTTTCGAGGTCCCGCCCTCGCAGCGGTGGACCAGATTCGGGGCTGTCCGCTCGATACAACGCTGGCCATTAAACCGGCGACTTGAAAAACGCCCATTACTTTGATTAACCATCATATTTCCGTGGCGTCGATTCCTGGAAAAATCCTCGCTAGGATCGCGATTGCGATTGCCCTCGTTTGTCTCTACACAAGTTCCTTCCCAGCGAGCAAACGAATATAATGGATTGGAACCGTCCCGCTGAGCTTTCGAGATGCCGAAGAGGTTGCACTTATTAAATTAGAAAGTGCATTTAATCGCTGCCGAGTTCCGCGGCAGCGGGGATGTATATTATATAAACGTGCAGCAAGGGCGAGGCCGGCGATTCTCTTGCCTCCGAAATACGTAATAAGTTTTCGAGAAGAATAACTTCGGGATATCTCGATAGGTACCTCCTCTGTCGTAACACTTCCCAACTTTCAAATTGCCACCGCCTTTCCGAAGGTAGCAAAAGTTTCAGATACCTGCCCAGTTCGCCGAGCTGGCTGGGTGTTTAGCGTAATCGTTGGTGAACGCGCAGAAGGCATCAACGGCGCGATAAGGGCGCCCGTACTAGCTTTCAGCAATTAATTCGGCTTAAATTTGATCGAACCGAGATCGTTAGGGACTGTTTACCATAGCCGACAACTAAATCGGGCCGCGCGCGAAAATAATTTAATCAATTCTCTCGCCAGCGGCTCGCGCGCCCGGTTAAATCACATGAAACGACTGCTGCCGTCATCGTTCATGGCAAATCACCACTGTCCTCGGCTCCAATCGGTGGTACGCGTGTACGAAGCGTACCCACCACAGTTCCCGACGACGATTACCCCGGATGACGAGATTCAGAGACAGAGAACGAAAGAGAATAAGGGTCAATGATTCGCAGATTCACAGACGATAAAATTTCCCCCGGGGATTCGTAGATACACGCCTGTCGCTCATACCGTGAAGCGGAAGTAAGCTGACGCCGCGCAGGTATTAATCACTCGCGTGACATCACTGCCGCGGAATACCTGCGAAAGATTAATCGTCCCCCTTTTCTGTTTTATTACTCGCAGCTTTGTAATACTATCGAGTTCATTGCGATAAAACTAGCGGCTCGGGTGCCAGTGCTCCTGCGAGAGATAGAATAGAGGATGAAAAGAGGGTGGAAAAGGGGGAAGGAAGGACAGAGGGAAAGTGGCGCTTAACTATAGAGGTATAGAGGTTACTCGGTCGTTTTAGCGTGCTTAGGGACAGGACGCGCTATCCGACAACCATTTTCCCCTATTCCGCGCTTATCCGACGCTATCCAGATCCATTCGTCGAGGCGTACGTACTGCCGGCAGTGCCAGCTTGCCCGAGGAGGGCCTCGTAAAACATTATAACCATTGTCAGTCCCTCGTTACCAGTATCTGGCCAGCTTCCTGAAACTACATCCCTCTAAACGGTTACGAGCACGCGGCTTTTTCTGCCATCATCGCAACGAGGATCCTCAAACGTGCGTAGCAGTTGATAACATCCGCGCTCCGTAGAGTGAGCAAAAGTGGTTGAATATCGAGCAACTCGGCTGTTCGCAGATGACGAACAGTCAGCGGGCCCCGAGTGTTCTCGGCGTCGGCTAGAATTGCCTCCCTGATAATTCGCCGATCTGTTCGCGAACGGAGTGGATCATTGGAACGACGATGGAATCCCGATGGATGAAGCGGCGGCGCCGGAATTGGATCGTTAAAGCAGAGCCGACAGTAACAGAAGTAATAGAAGCGAATGCGGTCGTGGCCACCTGAGACGAATCATCGACGGAATTACCATACCGAATGATCGGTCGAGACGTCTATCGTCATCGGCTGATACGCGGCTATTCGAACGGCTGGAAGTGGAGCGTTGGCCCAAAAACTGATTGAATTTTCATAGGGCGGGACAACGCCACCCCTACAGCACACTTTGTTGCAGGAACGTTGCACACACGTTGCAGTACATTACAATGTTGCCGTTTGGTTGCAAATTGCATTGCAATATTCCTGCAACATTGTGGAAACATTGCCGTGCAATATTGCGCTCGCAACTTATGAGCAATATTTCCGCAATATTGCACACACATCGCCGTGCAATATTGCAATGGCCACGTTTGTGCAATATTTCGGCAATATTGCACACACATTGCCGTGCAATATTGCGCTCGCGACGTATGAGCAATATTTCCGCAATATTGCACACACATTCCCGTGCAATATAGCATGGCAATGTGTGTGCAATATTGCCGAAATATTGCACATCCATTGCCATGCAATATTGCGCTCGCAACGTATGAGCAAGTTTTCGGGAACCAATCCGCAATAAATCGGGACTTAGAAATTTTCACTCGACAATACCGAACTTTTTCATTGCGCATAATAAATTAAATGTCAATGGTAGGGACATGCGTGTCTCTAAAATATATAAAAAAAAATGATGTTAAACGATTGTATTAAAAATGCGCTAAAAACTAAAAAAAAAAACATTATTTTCTTGTACTACGCAGGATATTTCATAACAGAATATGCATCAACTTAATACAATATCAAGAGTCGAAATGAATTGGTTGTGAAATATCCGACTCCGCGATTAGGGAGATGTAATAGAGTTTGTCAAAACGAATCTTTGTTTTTAAATAATTTGAGTTTAAAGTGTTGCACGGTAGGAGTGTAAGTTGGAATACGTAAGTAATGTTCTCAATCAACAGTTCTAGCTGCAGCGGTATAGTGTTCGTCTACGGTGCTACGGGTCGCGGGTTCGAATCTCCCTGGGGTAAACAATTTTCTATTTAATAAAGAATACACGGACGTTATACTACTATGATTCTGCACACATTCATGTCTTCGCCCCCCTCGGAGACACGTCCGATATATATAATTAAATAAAATATCGTTATTTTTATTTTTGGCCCTACTGCCCAAAACGTTGCTTAACCATTGCTGTAAAATCTCAGAAATGTTGCACGGACATTGCTGTAAAATCTCAGAAATGTTGCGCGAACATTGCTGTAAAATCTGAGAAATGTTGCGCGATCATTGCTGTAAAATCTCAGAAATGTTGCGCGAACATTGCTGTAAAAACTCAGAAATGTTGCAGAAATATATCCTGCAATGTTGCACAGGGCGGACGTAGCAATTTACTTGCAACTTTTCGGCAATATTCCGTGCAATGTTTCAGATATCAAACCGCAGCGTAACTGAGACATTTCGGCAACCAATGTGCTGTAGGGGCAGGCGCGCTCGAACAAGTGCCCCAACGATGCCCACGAGATCGATGCCGCGGAGCAACCGACGTTTCGCTCTTATCTTTCGAATTAATTTCCACGGCGGGGGCGATAAAGAAGACGCGACGAACGCCTGTAATCCTTTTGCCGTTCTCACGGTTCAAGGAGGTTATCGATGTCGTTTGTCGGAGGAGAGCACGGTGCCACGTGCAAAGGCTGCGTGTCGCCTCGGCGTCGGAGCGGTTTTCCGAGGCGCACCAAGTGCTTCCAGGATAGGAGTGCATTTTATGTGTCGCCCCAATCCTTCAAGAGGCGCGGGGAAAAAACCTTGAGGTAAAAAGGATCGGGAGAATTGATTTCTCACCGAGGTACCACGACATCGCCGTGTCGCGCACCGAAGGGACCTTTGACGCCCAAACAAGCCTCTGTTCTTTTATCCTCCCCGCATCGATAACACCCTCTTGTTGCTGGTCGATTTAATGGCCAGATGAGAAGTGTGTTCTTCCATTTAGAATAAAGCCGAAAATATGATCGATCGGACGCGGAGTGATTATCGTTGCATTCGCTGGATCGTAGGAAACCCCGAAGCGTTGCGCAACACACGGATGTAATTTAGCCGGGAGATAGACATTGGCAAACTCATCAACAGCAAATTACACAGTTACACCGAGCGAGACACTCGGGAGCAGCTGCGGCGCCTGACTAATTGACGAGATAGCATCTTGCGAAATAAATCTCTGCTCGCGGAGGACCGCGGAATCGTACGCCTCTGTGACATGAACGAACGATGATTGACGCAACGACGGAACACTGCAGAGGGCTGGTTAAAAATTGTGTTTACGCGGGGCTCGGCACATGTCGCCCGGGTATTATTTGATTTAAAGCTTGTTCGTCGCAAGCTCGTGTAAACATCCGCGTTAATTCCGCGATAATAGAGCCAGTATCACGTTCCGCGCCACTATCGCCGGTTCATTTCGCGAGCAGCGTCGAAAACGCCGGCGAATTTAATTCTCCGTTCGCGTATTCCATTTCATTGACCCCCGCTTGATGTTCACGTCACACGCCGCGTGACTACGCGCGGCACATTCGCGGTTTTTGGGTCAACATTGAAATCCACTCCTCGCCCGAAACTCAGCCGCGATATACCGCCGACTATAGTCGATGTTCGTAATTACCGTGATTCATTAGCGGGCCGAAGGCACGCTCGAGACCGACCATTTAGCCGAAGACAATGGGGGTCGAACGATAATCCCACAATTGTCCCGTGCAAACCATGGGAAAAAGATGAAAGCACACGGATGAATAATAATAACGCTTGCTTGCCTTCTGTGTGTTCACCGCGATTGCGAAGGAACTGGGAACCTGGTTGCGGCTATGGTCGACGGACGCGAAATATTGTAGACGCGCCTAATGATCGAGGATGTAACCGGGGTTATCAGCAATTCCTGTCCCACAGGGGATGTCGATTGCGTAGGTTCGAACGACGACGCACGGCGTGCGTTATTAAACCGACTCACCGAATGGCAGAAACGTCGATATTGATCTCACGAGACGAGCCTTCATTTCCTGCCGCGGACTCGAGACATTTGAATTTTTCATTGCTCTCCTCGATGCGCACCTGCTGGGACCCCGCGCGGTGTGTCGCACGGCCAAACGATTCGGGCGAATCTGGATCCAACGTTCGTTCTACTTTCATTCGCTTTTCTGGCAGAATTTTTTGAACCCTGCCCAACCATATTGAAATTCTTTGGAAATATGCAAACTACACCAGCGCCGTGCTACCATTTCTCTCGATCCATGCCAGCCGGGATATATGTTGAAACTAAACGCGGCATTAAGGGGGGTCACTCAAGTGAAAATGAACTACCAGTTATTTTACAGATAAATATTTGAAAATATGTAGTTCCATATTATTTTTTACGCTGAAATGAATTATGTGAGAATTAATACAGTAACATTTTTTTTCAATAATTTAAAAAAAAAAATTTCGAAAAAATTATTCGATTTTAAAATCCATACCCTTATCTCTGTAGTATTGTATACAGAGACTGCAGAAAAAAATTCAGCTCGATAACTTCATTTTTGTCCGAGTTATAAAGTTTTTATGTTTTGGCGTAGTAACTAAAACGCTCCTGCTCCGTACGTTGGACCGACCAAAATGAACTACCAGTTATTTTACAGATAAAAATTTGAAAATATGCATATCCATATGATTTTTTACGCTGAAATGAATTATGTAAGAGTTAATATAGTGACAATTTTTTTTTTTTAAATTTAAAAATAAAATTTCGAAAAAATTATTCGATTGTAAAATCCATACCCTTATTTCTGTAGAATTGTATACAAAGACTGCAAAAAAATTTCAGCTCGAAAACTTCATTTTTGTCCGAATTATAAAGTTTTTATGTTTTAGTTACTACCCCAAAACATAAAAACTTTATAATTCGGACAAAAATGAAGTTTTCGAGCTGAAATTTTTTGCAGTCTTTGTATACAATTCTACAGAAATAAGGGTATGGATTTTACAATCGAATAATTTTTTCGAAATTTTATTTTTAAATTTTGAAAAAAAAAATTGTCACTATATTAGCTCTTACATAATTCATTTCAGCGTAAAAAATCATATGGATATGCATATTTTCAAATTTTTATCTGTAAAATAACTGGTAGTTCATTTTCACTTGAGTGACCCCCCTTAAAGCTGCTCGTTCGATGGGCCAACTAATAAGTGACTTTACCAAAGCGTAACAGTAGTGGATGCACGGTTAAACTGTTATACTCATCGCAGTCGTAAACCGCTCCCCTAGGAATCAGCCGGATAACTGTTTATTTTGTGGTAAAGCAAGTAAGCTGCCTACGAATCACCATAACATTTGTTTCGCAGAACACGCGTAGGAGATCACAACTCTCGACTCCGTATTTCACTATATCGACGGATAAAATTCCACCCCGCAAGGGTTCAGATTACGCGAATTATTAGCGCGAGACCCTTGGAAACGTGGCAGCGGCCTGGCACCGGGATTCCGAAATATTTTTCAGCAGAATTGCCGGTGTACTGGATAGTCGCGAGTAATCATTTTTCACGTTTTCCCTGGAGGTTGCCAGGGAGTGCTGGCCACGCGACTTTTAGCGTATACGGTTGTCCCGTAGGCAGGGCACGAAACCACGCAGCCCGTCAAAATAAAACAAAGCCGTGGAGACCGCGTGCGGAAGTTCACACCACGACCGCAGAAACGGCTGGCAGGCCGACCAGGAATGTGTGCCAGACGTAGGTACACCTCTGGATCCCCGAATCCCTGGATCCCACGAGCACTGACCGACCAATTAACCTTCTGCCCACCCTCGACCCTCTTCCCTCCCTTCTAATTACCCCCCTGCCTCGCCAGCCGACCTGTCGCCATGCAAATCTTTCCTCCGGCGTTGATTTTCGCGAAGCGCAAAGAAACGCGGAATTGTGTCGCCAGCTTCCCTCTGCACTTTTGTAAAAACAATTGGATTAGTAGACGTAGGTAGGCGGTTAAGTCGGGAAAGTCGAAAAACTCTATTAGGGGTAAATAGTGTAGTTGTTGGCCACCTAAGTCAGAGGTTCGCATAAGCGTTGAATTATAAGTCTTATTTTGCTATCTTTAGGAACACAATTAGTGTTAATAGCTGTAAACGACTCTAATAGTCTAGAAATAGAATTTGTTTAAAGAAAGAGTAGAAGGATCCACAAAAATTTTACAGAAAATACGTTTCCTATCAGAACACATAGTTATTGGCCAGACGAAGGCAATGATTGGCCGATCGTTTGGCAGTTATTGGCCACTATTTCATAACCTATATGTAACATATACCCTACCTTATTCTTAATGCTCTAAGACCTAATTATGAAATAATGTTAATGTAAAATAATGAATTAATTCGGTTAGAAACAGGATTTAAATTATTAAATAAAAATGGATATATTCATAAAATGAAACTAAATGTAATGTAATATTATTAAAAATATATAACCTATAATACCTTTTCTATTTAAATGTTTCTATATTAGCTAGTATTGCACCTTCTTGTACATTGTATTAATAGTATTTTCTTTTAAAACATAACCTTTTAAAATCACGACACAGCTATTTCACTGCTGCTATGACTGTTAGGTACCCATTGGCCTCGTGGCCAATGACTGTCCTGAAACATTATTTACATTACAGTTCTTGGCCACCTATAATTTCTGTAATAATGTATAATTTTAATGAATGAATAATCCTTTTTTATAAAGTTTAAACCTTTATTTGTCTATATAACGAATATGAGAGTTATATATATATATCATAAATGCATTAAATTATCTAAGAATTGCCTGATGTAACCGTATGGCTATTCAATTCAATCACTGTAGTTTTCAAGCATCGATTTCAAGCCGTCTATTTTTTACACGTAGTATAGCAATTATTAGCGAAATAGTGATTGCATTCGACGCATGAAAGTAGAAGGTATCTGAATATGTTCATTATAAAAGGCATAATGTACATTATTTCTTAATATTCATGTTTTTTAAAAAAAAGGCCAATCACTGACAGGTGGCCAACAACTACACTGTTTACCCCTACGTCACGTTTGCCGCGATGCCGTCGTGCAAGGAACGCCTCGTGTTCTGGATTCGTGGGTCCCTTACTCCGGCCGTAAATATTAAAGCCGAAAAACATCCGATTGCAAGGAGCATGGAAGCGAGCACGTCCCGTCTTTTGACGTTGTCATTCCCCCCCGAGGTTTAAGCTCACCTGAACACACGGGGGCACGTGCGCCATGCATGTATTTCATATTACCGTCGCTTTTTCAGCGCGAAGCTCGAGCGCGAAGAATTCTCCACCCCCGTTTTCCTTCGTACGTCTGCGAAGAAACGTTTCCCATTTACGTCGCGGTTCCCTCGGCGGTCACTCTCGATGCGAGAGCTTTTGATTTGTCGGCGGGAATGCCGGGCAACAATCGTGTTACACGAACTGATGCACGATCCCTTGAAATAGAACGTGGAAACGGGAACACCTTCGAGGGAGCGTCGCATCCGATTTGGATGATCGATCGGTAGCGCATGATTGCAAGCAGGACGCACTGATACGCTCCAAGGGCGATCCAAACGCACGAAACTCGGGGGTCATTTAAGGGGACATTCTACTCTCTCGGCCCCAAAAATTTCGATTTCTTTTTTTTTTGCTGAATTCGGAAGAATGCACCTTCTACAATATCCTCCTAAATTTTTGCAGCGAAATTCGATGTATTTTCAATGTTATAGGTATTCGCAGCGTCAGCGGCCTGGTTCTCAAAACTTTAAGGGGACATTCTACTCTCTCGGCCTCAAAAATTTCGATTTCTTTTTTGCTGAATTAGGAAGAATGCACCTTCTACAATATCCTCCTAAATTTTTGGAGCGAAATTCGATGTATTTTCAATGTTATAGGTAGGTATTTGTAGCGTCAGCGGCCTGGTTCTCAAAACTTTAAACGCGTTTTTCTCGAAACACCATTTTCTTGGTTGGCGGATGTGATAAAAAAAAAACTCCATGACCAATTAATCAAAAATTTTAATATGTTATTCTACACATTAGTGGCGTTCCCGCTTAGCACAAATATCTTAAGATTTTTTAATATTTCCTCACATTTTATATCTATTAAACAGAAAAGAAATGCCCTTTTCGGTACTTTCAACTTCGATTGACCGCCATTTTAATAATTTTGGTCCAAAATTGTTCTTTCGTGGTAAGCGCGATAACCATACTCCTGCGAATTAAAAATACGTTTGGTTTTTTTATTTCCGATGATCCAGTCGTCCGAAGTTTCAACCGCCAGCAATTCTGATGCCGCCAACTTAACTGCGAAATATTTGTGTGAACAAATGAAATAAACAAAGAACAATGATTTTTTCTTGTATTTCAAGAGTGGTGAAATATACCCCCAGAAATTCGAAAACGTTAAGTGTTTACTTCATTATAAAAACCATCACCGAAAAGTGGCCGATTTTTCGCCCGAGAGAGTAGAATGTCCCCTTAACGAAACGCTTCGCGCTCTTTGTTGCGCGATAGTGCCACTCCGCTGTTGGTCGATAATAAATAGAAGGCCATTTAATTTCGCAGAGCTCGCGAGGAAAATAATCGCCGGCCGTTTCATATTCGCGAAAGCAATTTTCCTGGTAGATTACATCGTTTCCGGAATCCGTACGGCATTATTTGCTTCTGGGCGATAAAGTTCCCTTAAAAGCGGCCGAGCAAGCGTCGAAGTTAATAATCGCGAAAGGAATCGACGGCAATTTTTCACCAGCTCGCCTTTCGCGACGATAAATCGTGTCGGGAAGTTGAAGCGTGAGCCATTGTCAGCTGCGAAGTTCTCCTCGACGATTTACAATTTGCAATAGTCCATTGGCTGAAGCGTCGCGCGAGTACGTATTGAGTTCCAGTTCGCTTCCCTTGAAGGATAACGCGAGATTTCAGATTCCAAGTCATTACGCGTCTCTGTCGCCATCGCCTGTGAAGTCGCGAACTTCTTAAGTCCCAGACACGTCCACTGAACAGCAATCGCTGGTGAAATCGGCAGTATCGCGTGCATCGAAGTCCAGGATAGGCAGAGCGCCGGCCGGCACGCGTGAAATAATATGCGATGGGATACAGAGATGTGGGTGAGCGGAGGCCAGTGGTATCCACCGGAGGCCCAGTTAGGTTCGGTAATAAACTTTTAGTAGCCTTAGTCGGTCTGAGACTTAGCGCGCGAAATTCCAGGTGAAATTGAACATTCCACGGGTGGAAAAGGCCAGGCGGAACGTCCGCGACGTGCGTTAACGTGCGTCGTAAAGCCGAGGGGAATTACAGCGGCTGCCAAGAGTCCTCGGAGCCGAAATGAAACGTCCCCGCTGACCAACACGTTCCGTTAAATCTTGTCAAATCGTTATTAGCGCGGGGGACGTTTGACAACGATCCAGAGATAGGGAACGCCGGTCGGTAATGAGTATCACTGGCCACGCAGGGAATAGGATTTACTTGGCAGAAGGAACGCTCGCGCATGTACATATCCCGTTTCTGATCCCCCCCGGTGCATGCATTACCAAGCGAAATGCACCCGCGACAATAACGCAATGCTACGTGACGCGCGGCAACTGTCGGCTTTCATCGCCTGACTGCCGCGCCTGTTCAATTAAACCGCGCGAAAACGAGCCAAAATGCGACGGAAGTGGGGAAAAAAAGATGAAACGCCAGAGGTGCACTCGGAAAGCCCGGTGTGACCGATGAAAGACGCGAGAGACACATTTTGTTACGACCCGCAGCCATCTTTCCTGCGATGTTTAAAGCGATTACGGGCACGACAAAGAACACGCTGTAGTAACTAATATTTATAACGTGGAGAGGAGGATAAGAGGAGGGAAAAGGGCAAAGGCTAAGTCAATATGTCAAAGGGAAAAGGAAATAAGAAGGGAAGGCCAAGGGAACCTGCAAAGACGTCAGATAAGTTAATAAGATTACAGAGCTGGTCCGCGTGGAGAATGAAAATAGAGATCGCGCGACAGAGGTACATGGATGGCGGAGGATCCTTAATAACCGGAAGAAATAAGCTAACAAATAGGAGTGGGCGGAGGTAGGTGTGCTGTTAGAGGAACACGAGGAGAGGAAAGAAAGGGAGCGCGGCTGCAGGGCGAAGGGACGTGAGTGAGCTTTCGTGCACATATCATCGGGTACAAGTACGCGCGAGCGGAAATGGATGGACGCGAATATGACGGCTCTGCCCGAGTCAACTCAACGGTACATCCAGCTAACACAGTAAACGCATAACCCGGAGCGCCTCGGAATCTCCATGTACACTACCCCAGAGAGCTCCGTATCCTGTCACAGCTCCTAGTCTCCAAGTTAATAGACTTGGACATAGCAATCCTCTTTCCGCCCTGCCAACTGTCAACCACCGGCAGATTCTTACTACAGCCGCGCCAATGTCGGAATTAATCGCGAGCACGGTAAAACGAGGGTACATTAGAAGTATCCACTTGACCCGGGCACCCAAGAGATCGCGACTATCCGAGACGCCACACTCAACTACTAGCCACTTACATATCTAGCCGTCCCAAACATCTGACAGATATCCAGGTAGCCAAGTATCTCAAATATCAATAGCTCCAAGTTCGGGCGATCTGATACCCGTTCCAATATCCGCAGACACACTCGGATTATCGTCTCCCTTATAGGTTTCAAGTAACCGCAAGCAAAGCACTGGCGCTGCACGGTCTCCAGCACACGAGGTCATCACGACAAACCGCAGTAGTAACAGATCGCTGTGGTCAGAGCCCCTCGGGGCGCTTCAACTTCCGTGGGCTCTATCGGATCGACGCCACCCTTATAGATGTCACGCGGCTGACAGGAATGTCAACATAAGAAAGCGGGCAGTGGTGAAGTGCTGGTTGCATCAAGAATGAAGCAAAGAAATAAAGGAGCCCTCGAGACAATGGACATGAAGCGTGATATATTTTAACCAGGGTTACTAACCGTAACCCTAACCGGGTTTGGCTCTCTAATGTAGTGGAGTAACCCGCAACACCGGGTTACCCAGAAGATTGTGGGGCTGGTAACCCGGTTAACCCGCTCTTGTAATGGGTTATAATTCAGGGATCCTAACCCGAACTGTAACCGGGTTACTATGGGAGGGTTTTGAATACACTTACCAGGAACAAGTTAACTCATTTTGAGCTGGGTACAGGCGTTGTCCGTTTAACTACTTATTTGAATCTAAATACCCATAGAATTTTTTTTATTTATTTTGTTTTTAACTTCTACTGTTCTATTCGGTGTGTTCATTTCAACAATAGAGGAAACTCTGAGGCGCAGCGCGTCTGTTGGACCTTTAAAAGCTGACACTATCTGTTCATTTCAACAGTTTACATCCAAATATCTCGAAAATAACACTTTTTCGAGAAAAATGTTAAATATAAAAGTTTCTCGGTTCTAAGAGGGAAGTACAGCTATTTAATGAGTTTGTTATTTGTTTAGCGTTTTCAAGATTATTTGAGGGGCAACTTTGTATGTCTAAGCAGAAACATGGTTTTATTTACAGATTTTGTTGATATTCTAGACATGTAAGCGATATCCCAGATAGCACCGCACATCCCAAGGACGTCCTTTTCATGTCCAGTTTATATCCGAACGTTCTACGTGCATTTTGAACATACATAGGATGTTCTTAGGACTTAAATTTCGGATGTTCTAGGAACGTTCGTTTCTTAAGTCCTACGAACGTTCTTGGGACTTAAATTTCGGATGTTCCAGGAACGTCCGTTTCTTAAGTCCTACGGACGTTCTTAGGACTTAAATATCGGATGTTCCAGGAACGTCCGTTTCTTAAGTCCTACGGACGTTCTTGGGACTTAAATTTCGGATGTTCTAGAAACATCAAACAATCTTGTAAGTCCCGTGATTGTTTTGCACGACTACATTTCGAATGTTCCGAGAACATTCGTCTCGTAAGTATTGTGAATCTTTAGAAGACCTAAATTTCAGATGTTCGAAGAACAACCGTCTTGTTGGTTTTGCAGATGATTCAGGTGCGGTTGCAAAACAGTCTTACGACTGAACCTCGCCTTTACGCTATTTTTTTGTGCAATGAAGACGCTGAAATGCTGAAATGTTCCCAGATAGCATACGACGTCTTCAAGACGTCTGTCTTAAGTCGTCGTTAAAACATCTGTCTTGAGACGAATGTGAAATTTTAAGCAAAGAGTCTAGAGGTCGAATGATGATGTCCTGTAGAATATTTCGCGTCAATGCACAATTTTTGTAAACTATTAATAATAGTTATATACCTAGAAATTGATATTATTTGCAAGGAAGTGTCTTGAGTAGTTGCGAAAAGCAGTTGCTTCGTAATCTGGGAGTCTGGGTTCGATTCCCGTCACCGCCAAATTTTTTTTCTTAATGTCCTAACCCAGACTTGATGAAGACGTCTTTAAGGCGCTTTTGAACCATCTGCAAAACGTCTTTAAGACGCCTTTTGGACGTATTTAACTTTACTTTCGGACATTCGGAAAACGTTCTGAGAATGTTGACACAGCACGTCCTCAGTACGTCCCACTTTGTAAATAGGACCTTCCTACGACATTTAAAGAACTTAACGAGGACGCACAGAGGATATATGGACCTTCTCGGGACATTTTCCGAACGTACAGTACGTCCGGAATGGACGTTCTTCGGACGTACATAAGATGTCTTTGTGCTACTTGGGATCTATAATTCTTTGTTGAGTAAAAAAAGTCACACGAAAAGTGTAATTGTTATTGATTCATAAAAGCTTCTTTGTTTTATCTAATACCATTGTAAGGTACAATCCGATAAAAAAAAATGATTGATAGAAAAGTTTATTACCTTTTTGGGTTAAATAAGAATCTGTAAATAATAATAAAAGTGTCAATTTAGAAGTAGTATTTGCCCTTTAAATAACCTTGAAATCGAGAAACTTTTGTATTTAACATCTTTCCCGAAAATGTGTTGTTTTTAAATGTACAGTAAATGCTCGTTAGGAGCCCGTCGAACGGGGCTGGCGGCGGGCGCCTAAAGGCGGGATCTCCTATCTGCGACTGGTCGCTGCCGGTCGCAGCGACCCCACTAGTGCAAGGGAGAAAGAGATGTCATACTTCTCCCTTGCACTAGTGGGGTCGCTGCGACCGGCAGCGACCAGTCGCAGGTAGGAGATCCCGCCTTAACGCGACTGGACACTATTCCGCGCGGCCACTGGCACGAGTGAGAAAACCCAATGAGCGAGCGAGAGGAAACGAAAGCCGACTCGTTCGTTTCCTCTCGCTCGCTCATTGGGGTTTCTCACTCTCGTCCGAAGGATTCCAAGAAATGGTGGGGATAGCCGCCGGGCTCCTAACGCGTGGTAGAAACGGGCTCCTAACCAGGATTTACTGTACACCCTGTTTATGATTGGCTGTGATTAATTGCTATCGTAAGATCTAGGATCATTACTTGTAATATACATAGAATGGGAATGTACTCTTGTATCACTTGTAACCCGCTCCGAGCGGGTTAACCTGCTCTGTGTACTATGTAGTAACCCGCTCCGTCCCGGTTACGACGGGTTACAGGAACTAACCCTTGGTAACCCGGGTTACGGTTAGGGTTAGGCCGCGGTTAGTAACCCTGATTTTAACGAACGTCCAAGTCGATGACGACTCGTTTCTTCACTCGCCCACGCTTCTGATCCACTCTCAGCCGCAAGAAACAACTGCTATTTACGTTTTAGCTAAGAGTGACCGAAATCCTCTTGCGATTATTGAAACAGGTCGAGAAGCGGTTCTCGATTCACGAGGGACGAATAAAATTGAGATATATTTCGTATAATGCCTTAAGTGCTCCATTCTGCCGCGGCGTTTCCATTCGAGACGTCACCTATTCCCTTTCGCTCGCTCGGCACACATCGGTTCGGTCGTTTCACGAAAATATCGGGGGAGCCGTGCATGCCGTCGGAGTCGGTCGCCCATCGACGAAAACGACAGGAAACCGTTTTCTTGCCACGGCAACCTATCCGGGAGAAAGCTTTCTTGCCGCGCGGCTCCAGCGCCGCATACTCGTTTCGTCGCTGTCGCGGAAAAACGTGTGTCGTACTACTTACGTGGCTGGCGAGACGTCCTCTCGTCGGGGACACACTGTCGCGTCGGATTCGGAGCAGCCGAAGCTGCGAGCATCGAAAAACCGCAAGAACGCGTGGAATACTTGGAACCGACGTTGCAATTATAAATTCCCCTGACCCCGAACGAAATATCGTGGGCCGTCCGTCCGAACTGGTAGGCGATTATTTGAATTGAATATAGCGGAAGGACGTCAGCCTGAAAGAGAATCGGCTGGAGGTGTTCGGGAATTCTGTGAGCGTAGAGGCAGTTAGACGGCGGGGAGAGAAAGTGGGCGGTGGAAAGTGTCGTGCTCGCACGATTATAAGGGTCGTGCTTGCACCGACGGCTGCAGTCGTGTCGGTCTTTGCAGGTTGCAAGCGGCTTACGGCTGCAAGGAGACGCGTGCCGAAGTCTTAAGGTGTCCTTAATCCAATCGTGATCAGCGCCGTACCGCGCCGGTTCTACGCTTTCGCCAGTTGATCCCTCGAAATTGGATCGATAAGCTCTTATTCGGTCCACCGCTTCCAACTGGATCCTGGGCGACGTTCGTCGAGCTGCTCCCGCTATATTGGGACTGCTATTAGGTAGGTACGTTCCGCGAGCAGCTCTCCCGGCCTGCTCCCTCGCTCCTTTCTCTATCCACGCCTCGACTCCACGGTATTCTATGTACAAACTGCTTGCATAAACCGGTACCGGTGTCCCGATAAGCGACGATAAGCGTCGATAAGCGCGAACACGGTCGTCCCGGCTTATCTTTCCTCGATCTTTTGTAGCTCAGCCTCGGAACAGTCGACGAAGTAACGGCGGATCGGTTGACTCCTTTTATAGCCGCCGGCGTTCTCTACGGCCGCGATTTCTCGATTATGCGCTCGCGCATCGAGGAACGCGACCGTTCACCATTCTTTTATTTGCCCCGGCGAGAGGTCTGAAAATTTGCAGGGGGGTGGTAGCTGCTCGACGGACGTCCGATGCTCCCGCTCGAGTTTCCAATCGCGCTCCGATCACGGAAGACACAGCCGTTTCTCATCGGTTCCCGCGTTAATTCTTTCCTCTCCGGCGATAGCGGCGTCGAGAGGATTTGTCGGGATGAAATGCAATGGACAATGGCGTGATTAGTGGCGGGGAAGTTCCGCTGGTCCAACTAATGGCTTCGGTAACACGATCCGATTGAGTTGCTGGCGTTGCAACAGCGTTGCGCGGCGTTGGTTCATCATTGTCTCGCTCGGAACACGTTACCGAACATGTAAACATGCATTGTATCCGCGCGAGGGTGTTTTCTAACGAACGACCGCCGTAATCAAATTGGACAATGGGAACGATGACGTTCCTGCAAACTGCTTCACGCTCGCCGTTATAATTGCCACGTCACTTCCCGTTCGCCCGAAAGCATACGAAAAATCTCGCCGGCTCTTATCTGCCCGTCGTCTCTTTTTTTTTTTTTTTTAAATAATCCTTATCGCACGGGGTTCTTTACGCGAAACGTACAGTTTCGTCACAGTCGCTGGTGCAGAGCCCGCCCTCCCCTAATTCAAGGTGTCATCTGCCCGCTTAATTGCTTCCGCGCAATTAACTTGTCCCAGGGATGCACTCGAGGGGAACGCACCCCGCCCTACAAAGGATTAACAAATGCCAAGTCCGTGGGGCAAACGACCGCGTATTTTGCAGATATACCTAATGCTCGTTACGCTACGGCGACGGGACAAAGAACCCTCTATAGTTCCGTTTGCTTTTCAAACAACGAGCGAACACCCGCTCCCCGAAACTGGTCAACACTGCAGCTGGCCGCTGCGCTAGCCAGTTTGTGCGTTGAATTCGGTGAGTCGATAGAGGCGGAGGGGCTGATAAGGACGAAGGGTTAATAGAGATTGCAAGGAGGAGCGATTTGCGGCGCAGACGATGGGTCGGTTTAAAGATAAGTGAAAGTAAAGCCCTCGAGAGGGTGAGCGGAGGAGAGAGAATAGAGCGGGTACACAGTGCAGTGGCCTTCCAAAGGCAAGAGAGCGATTTCTAATAACACATGGCCTAGCCAGTTCCTCCGCCAGCACCTCGACATCCCCAACAGGACGTGGACACTATCGACTTTATTTACTTTTATCGTGTCCTCCCTCCGCCCTGAAGCGCGCTACTCTCTTCCATTTACTCCTCCGCGCGCTTATTTTCTCATTTTTGTTCGCCGACCTCCGTCCACTCCTGCACCAAGACTTTTATGGCCGAGACCGCGTCGCAAAGAACAAGACCGATGAGAGCAGAGGTCAGAGGAGATAAAGAAGGGTTGCAAGTTTTACGATAGGGCCAAGTAGGGGAGGGTTGCCTATACCGTACCACTTAAGACATTCTAAGTTATATTTCATATTTGGTACTAATTTGAACGGAAATGACTATTGGATATCGGAGCTTGGTCTTTTAGGCACCTACTATTATACGCTTAACCTTTTGTTCAGAACAAATTAATTTGTTATTAATCTTTTCGTCACATACCGTAAAATGGGGGAACATTGGCAGGTTTTTGATACATTTTGTTATATAATGTAAAAATTAAAATGTTTACAGTTGCTTTAAGTATCCTATCGTAACATTGCATGTTTCGTGATTGTACTACAAGTGTTAAAATGCATAAAATTTTTGTCATTTTCTTCTTTAATACATGTTAAATACCAGCCGGTACGGGGTAACATTGGCACATCATATAAGGTAAATGTACCAGTGCCCGGCCATGTCCCAGTACCTGAACAACAATGCGAATTTTATTTATTTTTAAGCTTAATTTTTAATGTAATTAAAAGCAAAAAATAGTACCATAATGCATAAGTATTTAGCAATATTAATTAAAATCATTATTATAGAAAATTGAAAATCGTTAGATAGAAATAATTATTTTGTAACACACTTCGTACGCATAGCAGATTTCGAGAAATTTCTATGGCTTCTGTTAAGAAACGCCACTCATTTACTAAGAAAATATTGACTGCATTTCTTATTTATATATTATAATAATACATTATTATAAAGTAAATAGATTTAAATTTAGTTTAAGATGGTTAAACTTGCAAGAAAATTAACATTTTTTTAAACAAGTCTAAATTTATTTACTGGTACAAGAATTTCGTGATTCGGGACATCGGGACATGCATTTTTAGGTTGTCCGCTTACTGGGACGATATAATTCAGGTATTGGGACATGCAGTTTTAGGTTGTCCGCTTACTGGGACATCTGCATGTTTTCGTATTTTCATTAATAAATACGTCTATTATAATACATAAACTTTTTTTTTCAGTTTCCGATAGTATAATATTGTGTTATCTTCAACATTTCAACAACATTTTTTTATTTCATGATGGTTTTACAAATTAAATTAGGAGACAAACTTTGCCGCTATTCCTTAAGCCCCTTCAGCGGCCGGGTATTGGTACATTTACCTTAAATAGCAGTAACAGGTTAAGTTTTACTACTCTGAAGTCAGTAAAGACTGGTTCAGACACGTCCAGTAGTTTAGTCGATTAGCAAATAATTTAATCATTTTTCGTGTGTGGATATTAAAATTTAGTGGAGTAGCTTAGTAAAACAATCGTAAATTACTGAATTACTCGCTACTCGACTAAATTACTGGACCTGTCGGTTCCAACTAGAGATCCCGGCGTAGAACGTGTATTGAAGATACACGTGTACACGCGTACACGTGTAGTAAAAATATCCGTGTTCTAATCCGTGTACTTCTTAATACACGGATACACGGGTATTGAAATACACGTGTACCCGTGTATCGAAATTCACGGATCGTAGTATCCGTGTACCCGTGTACCCGTGTACCCGTGTACTGAAATTCACGGGTACACGTGTATCGAAATACACGGTTTCACGTGTATTAAGATATCCATATTTAATTTTTTAACTAAATATCCGAATGTTTAGATTTTACGCAAATAGTTTGCGATAGGCGATAGGTGATGATGGCATGGTTTTGTGTCAATTAAAGGAGATTTTGATTTCGTATATAACAAAACGTTTTAAACTCGACTGGAACGAAGGTGATACTCTTTCATTACATCATGTAGGGTGAAAGCACTAGTAGTCGGCCACCCTCTAGTAGTCGACCACTTTTATTATTTTGCTTAAAGAAATAAGTATACTGAAATAAAGAATTTATTAAATGACAATTTTATATTATATTTTGAATTTCTAACTTTACAATACGACAAAAAGCGCCCTTCATAGGTAAAAAAAATAAATGCTTTTAAAGTAATTTGTAAACTAATTTTGATTCTACATGCGCCATTGCTGTTTTCTAACCCGAGAAACATAAGTGTGCTTTGAATAGAAACGACAAATGTAATTCAGTTCTATACATTTTTTACTGGAAAATTATGCTATTCCACTGAAAAAGCATCGACAATTTTATATGCGCTTCAAAAATTTAAAAAAAATGGGATAATTTATTTATTTATGGGAGGGCAGTAACTGGATCATCATTCCCTTTCAATTTTCAATAGTCGACCACAGCGGTCGACTTCTGAAGCTAACTGCATTCACAATGAATGCTAATAGTCGACCACGTTTATATAATTTATTTATAGAATACAAATACCTACTTTAAAAACTTAAAATTTGTTACTGCTTCCTATCTTAAAAACGAAAAATTTAATTTACATTGGAAAAAAAAATAATTTCTATTTCTTATTAAAATTTTGATAAAGTTTTTAAAAGAACTTATTTTAGTTACGCATTATTCCTGTCATTATTAATTATTTACTGATGTTGCACATTATATTTAAAAATAATTTTTAGTTTGTAATGCGCACATAATCTATTTTGAATTTCATATTAAAAAAGGTGGTCGACCACTAGCTATCGGACCGGTCGACTTTTAGAGTTAAGCGGTCGATTATTAAAGCATTCGGACACTTTATTTTTAACGCTAATTATTTATTTTCCCCTAACTTTCCTACTAACACAAAATATTTAGTGATACATTAAATACGTTTGAATTACTTCAATACATTTTATATATTTTATAACATTGATTGTTTATTTTTTTACAGTACTTTTCATTCGAGTTTAGCTTTAAGTGGTCGACTACTAGTGCTTTCACCCTATCCTGCTTCTTTGATCCGCGATATAAAAATCTGGAGCATGAATCAATCCACGTGAGACAAGTGATTCGTACAGAAGTACAACGTTTACTTCAAGAGGCACCGGTCCATACAGTTAGCAAAACAAAGTCACGCGGGAAAAGTGCTCTTCAGTTTTTATATGATGAAATTACAGACAATAATGATATAAATATTCAATTTGAAACGTATATGGCCGAGCCACAATTACGCTTCGAATTAGACCCATTTGACTGGTGGAAGGCTAGGGCAAACAAATACCCGGCGATTTCCCATGTTGCCAAAAAATATTTAACCATTCCAGCAACCTCGGCGATGTCGGAAAGATGTTTTTCGTGTGCTGGAAGCATTGTAACAAAAAAAAAGAAACCGTTTACTCCCAGAGAATGTTAACACGTTAGTATTTTTACACCAAAACAAAAGATTAATAGATTAAAGTTTATTAACCAAAATCATGATGTTTTTTATTTTCATCTGCAACCTAGTAAATTATGTCTGTACCTACCTATCGCAAACTATTTGCGTAAAATCTAAACATTCGGATATTTAGTTAAAAAATTAAATATGGATATCTTAATACACGTGAAACCGTGTATTTCGATACACGTGTACCCGTGAATTTCAGTACACGGGTACACGGGTACACGGGTACACGGATACTACGATCCGTGAATTTCGATACACGGGTACACGTGTATTTCGATACACGGGTACACGTGTATTTCGATACACGGGTACACGTGTATTTCAATACCCGTGTATCCGTGTATTAAGAAGTACACGGATTAGAACACGGATATATTAACTACACGTGTACACGTGTACAAGTCGTACACGTGAAATCTGAATCTCTAGTTCCAACCTTTAGATACATTGACACTTAAATTTGTTTATTTTATTTTATTTTTTACATCTTAACAAAAAAATCTAATCGTCATCCAGACAGACTGGGCATTCATAAGAAATTGTTTCGGTTCCTCGATTACAAGTACCTCTACTTATATTATATTTTTTACTAGCTTGCTGTTGAGACATTCCAGTTCTAACATCAGCTAAAGCTTGATCAAGATCGGAATCTATAAATGCTTTATACTTCCTCTTCCCGGTAGTCGCTGTATAAGTTCTAGGGATTATTGCGATCTAATGTTATTAATAATATAATGTATAACGTAACAAAGTTATCTATTTGACAGGCGATTATTGGATATCTAACCGCAAACGTTGAAACAATTGAATACCTAAAATCTCGATCTCGAATGCGTCTTTATATGTTCATGCGTATAGGTGCCAATGTAGCCCCGGCATGTGCCAATGTTATCCCCTTCTGCCAATGTTCCCCCATTTTACGGTACTGTAAAAGGTACGATTTAGGCAACCGGTCTCCTAAATCGTACCTGCACTAAAAATAGTGTCAATAACAAATAGAGAAGAAACTATTCAATATGCAGTAATGATTATTATATAGTTACATATACATATGTATATGAATCGCACACAGGCCGCAATAAACTATGTATATGATATATGTACATAACCTATATAACACGCGAGATGTCAAATCCTACTGGTACGATTGTAGTGGTACGATTTAGGAAACATGATCAATTTATTTATAAATATAAATTTAAACTTTATAATGAATGTAATATGTACTTAAAATGAATGTAAAATATTCTACATTAAACCCGCTTTTAGAGAAATACATAAATACAGGAGAAAATTGCATTGTTTGATTATTATCAGCTAAAATAAACTGGTAAAAAGTTACATCAATCATACCTGATTATTTTAAATGCTTGTAGCACGCACAAAATAGGGTGTAAGCTCGAAAGGTTTTGTTTCTATTTCTTATTTCGCATTTACTTGATATTTTTATCATCAGACGTCGTTTGTATTCATTAATTTTTGAGAATTTGATGCGGTACGATTTAGGTGACCGGTACGATTTTGGCAACTCTCCCCTACATCGACCACTGCCCCTCGACGGACCACGATCCTTCTATCCCATGCTTGCCATTAGAAAAATCGCGACCCTACGATTGATTCGTTGCGATGCGAAATTTTTTGCAGCTCCGAACACCGCCACTGCGTTTAACGAACGCGACGTCATATCGAAAGGGTGGAGCAAACAGCCACGGTCCGCGGTGGAATCCCCCTGAAGCGGAACACCGCCGTTACTCTTTAATTTATTCATAGACGCGTTAAACCATTCAGTGGACCAGGGAAAACGACTATGGCTCTGTAATTTGTCCAAGTCGCACGGCACGGACTACCGCGTATATCGACTGGCAGCAACAACTGGACGTGCGACGCATTTTTTTTTATTTTTTTTAATATTTTTTTCGTAATCCCCAGTTAACAGTGGCTCCGATTTTCGATATAAACGCAGACAGATTCGCCTCGGGTCGCATCATTAACGTCGAATGACTGTTAGCGTGCTTTTTGCTCGGCGGGAAATCCCCGCTCACTTTTGGATTGGTAGGGTTTCGAGGTCGGGGACTATCGGAACCGAATTGTTTTCCATAATCGTTGGAACAAACGGCGCGCCGATAACGAGCAGCATAGATCCGGGAACGATCGTTGAAATCGACTCGTTTCCAGGTCGCAAGCGATATTTCACGGCAGGTATATCATTACAGTAGCACGGCTTTTCAGCACGATGGACGAGCGCTTGACGTCCGCCAACTATGAACAGTGGACGGGCCCGACTGCATCGATTTAGCGGAGACAGCAGTAAATCGTTTTAATTGCATATTACGGGATCCAATTGCCTGTATCGCATTTCCTTCGGTATAATTCGACACTGCATAACGTGCGATGCAATAATATGATCTCATTACACTTTTTGCTCGACAGTAAAGGGCACGCGTCCAGTTAATCGAATAAACGAACGAATGAATTATCGCTGCAACATCGTGCACCCTTTGATCTGAAATTTAACATTTTCATCCAACGCGATCGCCCACCATTTGCGAGAAAAAGGGAGGGGAAGAGAGAGAGAGAGAGAGAGAGAGAGAGAGAGAGAGAGAAAGAGCGCGAGAGAGAGCGAGAGAGAGAGAGCGAGAGAGAGCGAGAGAGAGAGAGAGAGAGAGAGAGAGATTTTTTTTTTTTTGATTGATTGATTATTTATTAGCTTTCTCAACTATTTTCGAGTAGGGTGACTGTACCTAATATCGCCAGGTAAAAGTTAAATCGCTATCAATTGAATAATAATTGATAATTTTGCATGCAGTTATTTTCAAAGTAAAGAGAAATTATTCATCTTTCAAGTAGCATAAGTTAGAATCGTTGAACCCTACCAATTTTTAATTAGGACTCAAAAAACGTAAGACATGCAAAAATCGGGTCCTGAAAAAAGTGTACCTAATATCGCCTACTCAATAAATATTGATTAATTCATGTATATATGAGTTTCTAAAGTCATTTTCACATGTGCTTTTATTATTTCTTGCTGCATAAATGTTTTTTTATCCATCTTTGATTTTATTTTTATTAGAATAATATGGAAATTTAAAAATATAGATTTTTAAAATATTTTATTTTTTACGCTCCGATGTACATATTGGACAAATATAGTTTATTTCGGTTGCTCCGCACATTTCGTGACCTCACCTGTAACAAACATTACATCGAAACCATTGTTCTCCGGTAGGCGGTATTGAGAACACGCATACTGCTAAAAGAAAAACGCTATTTTCATTACGAAAAATATTTGAATCGATTTCATTTCTTAAGCACATCATTAATTAGGTATTTCTAGTAGATATTCTTGCATTCACAGAATTATTAGACTTACCTTCTCCGAATGTGATGTAAAATTATGATAGTCCAATCAATTTTGACACTATTAAGATTCTCTAAAATCCTTCCCTTTCTGTAATTGTTGATAACACGATGCTGCATTTACAGTATGTCTTCCTACATATGTTTAGGTACCAATTCAGTGCATAACCGATAAATTTTAGAGCTTACTTTGCAAGATATAGCGAGTGGCGATATTAGGAACACTGGCGATATTAGGTGCAGTCACCCTACTTATTCCTTCTTCTGTACCCTTTCTCTTTGGTAATTGCCTAACAATTTCTCCTAACTGTTCCCCGGTAACCCTTTCGAATTTTTCCATCTCTCCCTTATTGTCAATGACATAAATAATTCTCCTACTTATACTCGTACTATTATTTCCCTTTATAGATTTTATTATATCCTTAATACTCTGTATATAATATAAGTTGAATTTATCAGCCGAATTGCACCCTGTGGTGTCATTCAATATTTCGAAATCTATGTTGTCTAATGCTTTTGTTCCTACTGGTTCCCCCCTGATGACTTCTTTTGAAGCTTTCCACATACTTATAGGGTTATTCTTATTATGATCAATTACATTTTCATAGTGCTCTTTTTTCTTTTTTTTTAATCAATTTGACTACTTCATTCCTTCTAATTTTGAATTGTTTCCAGTTTTGGTCCGTATCCTCGTACAATGCTTTTCTATACGCTTCATCTCTTTTGGTCGCTAGTTCTTCTATTTCATTCGTATACCATTGTTTACCTTCCCAAACAGAGAGAGAGAGAGAGGGAGAGAGAGAGAGAGAGAAGAGAGAGAGAGAGAGAGAGAGAAGAGAGAGAGAGAGAGAGAGAGAGAGAGAGAGAGAGAGAGAGAGAGAGAGAGAGAGAGAGAGAGAGAGAGAGAGAGAGAGAGAGTAGATGTCCACTCGCGTTCTTTCGAATCGAATTTGCAAATTATCAGATATTACTCGATCCGTGTTATCTGCTCCAGCGAGCGCGTGCCTTTCATCGCGCATGCAACGAGACATTCCCACTATTCCGATTCATTGGCCGGCGTAACGAGCCTGGAGCGTGCGAATCCACCTTCGTAAATTACTTAGCGGTTGTAATTCACTTCCGCCGGGTAATAACGGAACGCGACGGCGGTTGTCTGGCTCGCCGGTAAGCATTAAATGACAATTTACCCAAAAGCACATCCGCCGGTCATTGCGGTAGCATCGCCTCTTCCTCCATTTGACCTCCAATTATCAATTATTCTTCTATCCGCCCAAAGTCTCTTTCTATCCCGGCAATCTGTGCCACCAAGGCGACGTCGCACGGAGAATTGCGAAGAAACGAGGAGGAAGCTAACGTATCGATGGCATTTCTTAAAAAATGCCCTGACGTTTTGACGTTTCACCGCACCCATGCTAGATTTACGCGCGCAAGGTTACCGTCGCCACAAATGAATCCTTCGAGAGCGTAACCATGGGCTAATTAATTGCCGTCCCGATGCGCACCGGGTGGACGTTGTTTACGACGCGAACAGGGTCCGCTCTTATTAACGCACTGCTCCCTTTGTGTCTTTCACGCTGGCTTTTAGAATTAATCGCTTACGAACGACGATGGAAAGCTCCCGTCGCAAATCACGGGCAATTCGCGGCGTACAGACCGTTACATATCATTACCATACCGGTAGGATAACCCGGAATAATTAGCGGCCGATAACGGGTGCGCGAGAGCAATAAATTGCCCTTTCGGGGGGGTTTCGTTTTATCTCGCGTGGCCGAGTGGCCCGTGGACAGGCTAGAAGAAAAAAATGTATCGAAAAGCGTGGAATAGAGGCAAAAGGGCGAGACAAAATGGCAAAAGTGGCGCGAACGCGCATCGACTCCGTTCACCCCCGAAGGCCGATTCGATTAATTTTTCGATTCCAGCCGATTCTCGGGTCGATTGTACAGCGGGGAGAATGGTTTCCGCCACCCCGCTGGACTCGCCCTCGGTCTCTGCGCATCCTGCCATATTCAGCCCCTCGCCGAATTTCGTCTTAATGGCTACGCGGGAACCCCGTAGCGTTTCATTTATCGCGAGACAGAAAACAGGAAGAAGGTAAACGAGTTCAGTTAACCGAGTTGCAGCGGTGCAGGCCAATGCCGGCCGGTGGAAAATTACGGCTATTAATCGTAAAACTGTTTTCATTAGCCGGCTCCTTTTCTTCGCGGGGGATAGGTATTCTAGCTGGGGACACGCTCCACGCTCCCACGCAATTTCGTTGGGGCCGAGAGTCGCGAAATCAGAGCTCCTGTCGACGGGCCGGCATTGTCCACGTTTTTTCCCCAAGCTTCCCTGTCCGCCTTCCACGTAAATTAGATATGTGCGCGCGCGCGCGCTTGTTCAATCAAGTCGGTCTACGTACACACGGGGAACGTTTTCGATATTCGCTTCATCGATTGAAGTCCTGCATCAATGGCCATCGCGCGTCCGACCGGTCGCCCGGGTCTATTGGAACGGGGACGTGGCAACAAGATTGCCAGCCGAGAAATATTTGCGCGATTTTTTTCCTAGACGAAAGCAGCGTAAATAACGTCCACGCCGCGCCGGCCGGGTATCTCGCGACCCAGAGGGAAAGAGAGCAATGGATGGAAGCGAAAATACTCTCGGATCAACCTACCGCCGACTGCTTCGTTTGCGCAGCGAAAAAGCGAGCAAAACCGAGGGACCGGCAAAGAAATACGAAGACAGTTTGTTCTCTTCGCTAAAGTATAAACAATAAGAGGGCAGACGGCAAGGTACAGGTGTATGAAGAATAAAGAGGCCCCATTTATCAAGCCGGCTACAAAATCCAGCAAGAACGACGACCACGATTAGTTACGCACCGGTGCGATGCAGGCTTGATAGTCCTCGAGGGGAGAATTTCACAGTGGAATGAGAACCGACTTTACGAATCCAAAGGACAGTGTCTTCAACGACGCATACATTTTCCACGCCGTTCTACTTTTTGGACTGAAAACCAACCTGCAACATCTTAAATTCCACAGTTTCGATATGATCTATTATTAGTAGTAGTAGTATTATTATTACGATGACACTAACCTATAACTATATATTATAACCATTATAACTAACCTAAAATAGGTAGGGGAGACCGGGGCAAGTTGATACGTTTTTCAGTTTTCATTGTTTTTCATTTTTGTTTGAATCAATTACTTAATAACAAATATGCTAAAATATACTTTGGTCCTTCCTCTTTAATATGTAGTAAGCGAAAACTTGAGAAAGTACATACAAAATGAATGAAAAAATGTTATTTGGACGAAGGCAAAGTGTATCAATTTACCCCACTGCGGGGCAAGTTGATACATCTTTAAAATCTAGAGAACGCGGTAGCGTCTCGACGCCAAGTACAGGAAAGACACCCTGTATATGTCGACTGTCGCTACCGCTATCATTTACTCGAGAAACGGCTAATCCAACCTAACCTGAAACTTATTTCATTAATATCTCATCACGCCTGCAATACTTTTCTAAATTTAAAGGCATTTTTCTTATGTAAACCGCATATAAGCTTTCGAATAAGACCAAATTTCAATAAAATCTGTCCACGCATGACAGAGATATCATGATATCGTCTCAGGGATCTGTCGAAAACGGCAAGATTTTCTTCTGATTCTGATTCTCCTTCAAGAAAATTTTCGTCAACATAATACGTATACGCGTTACACGCACACCTTCAGCCAAAATGATACTAACACATGTTTCGTTCATCAATCGCTATATTCACTATGCAATCTACTCCAAATTTTGACAGTGTACAGTCAGGTTATAAACCTGGCGAGTGTCAAATAAGGAAAGTTGTCAAAATTTTCTGAAATGTCACGAGTTTTTACACCACAATCCACACAAGACACTGAATTATTGTCTCAACCCATACAGCACACTTGGTTGCTGAAACGTTGCAGAAACCTTGCTGAAAAGTTGCAGTTACGTTGCGGTGCAATGTTGCACCGGGGCGGACATAGGAAGATTTCTGCAACATTTCAGCAATGTTGCGGTGCAATATTACCCTGCAACGTTTCTGAGATTTTACTGCAACGTTTCTGCAACGTTTCTGCAACGTTTCTGCAACTTTTCAGCAACGTAATTTGCTGTAGGGGAATTAACAAGGTAAGTCGCCAAAATTTTTTAATAGAATTTTTATGGGGATTTGTTTTTATACCAGCAAATTATTTTTAATTTAGGGTTTTTATGTAAAGCTTATCCCCATAAAAATTTCAAAAAAGTAATAAAAAAATTACGCCAAGTACACGAAATCAAATAAATCACAAAAAATAGATGATTATTGCAAAATAAAAAAAGTTGTGAAATCAAAATGAGCTGCAAGTACATAAAGGTGCTTTCCCGCAGCGTGCAAAGGTGACACGGTGTAACGCAATGTAAGATTCGGTGCTTTCCAACTGCGCTTAATAATATTAAGCAGATATATTTTTATAGAAATAAATATTTCAATACCAATAAATATTTTATTCAAAATACTTGGCGCTGCGAAACCGAAATAAAGTTAATTGTCTTATTAATAGTAAATTAATAATTTACAATAACTCACGATTTATTCTACATATATTTAATTCTAATATCATACGTAGCATATGCACACGCACACATACACACATTCACGAATGCACGCACAAGAAAGAAAGAAAAAGATTAATGCAGTTTATACATATGTATTCAGTTTAACAACACCAATTCGGTTTCGCAGCGCCAAGTATTTTGAATAAAATATTTATTGGTATTGAAATATTTATTTCTATAAAAATATATCTGCTTAATATTATTAAGCGCAGTTGGAAAGCACCGAATCTTACATTGCGTTACACCGTGTCACCTTTGCACGCTGCGGGAAAGCACCTTTATGTACTTGCAGCTCATTTTCATTTCACAACTTTTTTTTATTTTGTAATTATCATCTATTTTTTGTGATTTATTTGATTTCGTGTACTTGATGGTAATTTTTTTACTTTTTTGAAGTTTTTTATGGGGTATCTGTTTAATGAGTAACTAATAAATTTGAAGAATATAATTTCAATCTAAATACCTTTCCAACAGTCAAAAGTTCAAAGATCAAACAGATTTTTAAACAAACATACCTAGAAAAACATTTTTATTTTCATTTTTTTTTTATGTCTAGAATATCCCAGTTTAACATGAGGTGTCTTCTTCTTTTTGTTACTATATCTTAATAAACTCATTGTGTCATGATGGTATATTTTTGTGCATGGCCTTATAATAATATTGAGTCTTTTTCTATTTCGGCACACGCTTTTTCCAAAACATCCTACGATATTTCGCCACGATTTGTCTTTTTGATATAATTTCAAACCATTTTCCAAGAAATATAAAGAAAAAATTCAATTAAAAGTAGTCGGGGAAAATTAATATACTGTATCAACATGCCCCAGAGAAACCGTATCAACTTACCCCACAGGAAGTCATTATGTATAAACATGTCACATAAAAAAAATGTAGAGCATATAAACATAATTACAAAACGTAATTACCTTACCTTCAAAACACTCAATATGATGCCAAATTACTTCGGGTTATAAAATTCTTTATATCGTCTCAAGACGGATTGGAAAGTGAACACAACTATTTACTTTTTCTTTATATAAACGAAAACAGTTGAAAAAAAACGATTGCTAACGTCAAGGTACACCCACGTACGCTGGATCGTAGGAAAGAATTTATCAACAATTTTCACATATCCCATTGAAATGAAGCTACATATATACGGTGTCGAGATAATTCGTCTGTATCAACCTGCCTCTGTATCAACTAGCCCCGGTCTCCCCTACAGCAAAAGAAACGTTACAAAAAGTAAGATATCTGCTCCCCATTTCAAGCTCCCCCGGCGTCGATTTTTACTGCTTCTTAGCCAAGTTTAATTTGACCGAATTTGAATGATTCAGATTGAATTTCTGTCGCCGGAGCGAGATGCATCGTCGTCGACAGGTGGAGGAAGCGTTGACAGACGTTTGCCGGTGTCAAAGCGGCCGACGCGAACGTGCAGGCCTTTGCACCGATTAGATAAGCGATCGCGTCGAAATTGCCGCGTGAAACACGCAGCAACGACAACGACGGGGATAATGAAGGTAACCGCAGCGCCGAAATTACACTCGGGACGATAATCGAGTTAGCCTCGCATCGTTGTTCGCCCACAAACGGCGCCGAGCTTTCCCCAAGCGAGCAGATACCTTTCCCCAGAAACGAGGCGCGCATTTTCCCACATTGCGAGTCAAATATCCGTGCGAACAGTCTTCCTTGTTAGGTTTCACTGTCACGTTTAACCAGCGATAGCACGTGTTCCACGCGCTATCGATCGTCTTAACCACCAGCGTCCGTTCCTGCCACGAAATATCTTGATACAGTAAATACCGAACGCGATCTCTCGTTACCCTCGCCGGCAGTTAGTCTCGTTATTTCGAAAGGCCGATTAGTTTTTTCACCGCGTCACTTATGCGAATTCCCGAAGCGGTCGGTGAAATTGCTTTCGCGCCGTAGAATTCGCGAAACGAGCGTCCGTGGAGGTGAATTACGCGGAGCGGTGGCGTTTTGTCCCCGGTCTGGAGTGGTTGAACGCGCGTGGCTCTCGAGCAGCGCGCGTTTAAGAGTTCCAAGGGCGCATAAATAGCGAGCTCGTTTGCCCCGAACGAGCCCCGCGTTCGAAACTCGGCCCAAGAAGAGGCTCCCTCGCACGCTCCACTTTCCTCCCGCACAATATGCCTGAAGCGGCACCGCGCAAACTTTCCCCAGAACCTACGGACATATTTTTTCGTGGACACGTCGCGAGGCTGGGCGAGCGTCTTAAATCATCCGGAGGTTCCTGGTACTCGGCGGGGCTATCCGCGCGATTCGACTCGAGAAACGGAAGGGCAGGAGGCGAGGAGCGGCGAGGAGAGGCGAGGCGAAGCCGGAGGATAAAGGGCGAACGAAGGAAACGGAGGGAGGAGAGGACCGCGCGCGCAGAAACGAGACGTCGGCAACCCTTTGGTTGCCAGCTTCCGAAACGGGGATGGAAGAAGAGGATCCCTGCCAGTTACGCCTGCCGGACACGCAACCTTCCATGAATTATGATCGCGCAAACTTAGTCTCTATTAAAGTCATAAATTCCCGAATTCAATAACACGTCGGGCCCCGCCAGATACAACGCCCCGCTACTCGAACGCTTTTCATCTCTACGTACCTGCTTGCGTTAGGGGAGACCGGGGCTGGTAGGCCAGTCTTTCAGTTTTTGATTTTTAATAAATTATGTGGACGAAATATCATTAAACCGGTTAGTATATTTGATAGGGCGTACATTCGGCTATCTGATTAAATTATTAAAGTTGACTAAATGTGACAACAATTAAGGCATTTTAATGTTTTTCTAACACCTTACATGCTGGTCGACCAGCCCCGTGGTCGGGGTTGGTAGACTAACAGTATGGGGTAGGTTCACTATAGGTGCAATCAGTGAAGAAAATGTTGCTAGCAACTTATCGGAATGGTAATAAAATAGCACAATGTCACGAGAGTTGTTTCATTATAAAATATTTATTACTTTTTAATAATAAATAACAATTTAAACCATCACTGGGGTTGGTTGACCAGCTTAGTCATGTAACCCCGAGCGTTATTAGTCAACCAGCCCCGAACGATCATTTTGACTTCAATACTCTATATAACCTTTAATTATTTATGTAAAATCAAAAACGCAGTCTCAGTAGGTCGTTTAATAAACAAACTTTAAAATAGTCCCTTCGCATTAATTCTACTGTAACTATATAGAGCGTGGAAACATAAAATCTTTAAGAAAACATATTTACTTACATAGCCAATTTTTCGATAAACGCTGGTAACTGCATAGACATATATAGACGGAGCGTGTCTGAGGGGGTTGTAAGATTCGCGGTAAGGGGACTGTCATACAGGCAAATCGGGTAACTCCGTTCCTCCTCGGGGCTATTCGGAAATTCAATGACGTTATATATATCTATGAGGGAGACTTAGTCGAAAAGGTTAGGTATACTTATACATAATTCAAAATTTCGTATATCATGTAGGTTATATATATAACAAAATTAGTAAATAGAATGAAGCTTTTTTTAAATAAAATCGTACTTATAGATATATGCAATAATAGTTATATTTTTAAAGATTTTCTAAGCTTAAAAGTTCATAAACATAATTAATATGCATAAATAGTTATATAGTATAATAGATATATATCGCTCATTTGCTGCGACATAACTGATGAAAAAAAATAAATATTTTTATTATAAACATATTATCTATTCGATAATCAAGCAACACATTTGAATTTCTAAGATTATATATATAATATATAAATTGTTGGTTATGTATGTATATTTATTTATTTACATGTGAAATCGAATACTATCATTATTTATATTTTCTTTCTCTAACTGTTCGCAGTTATTATTTTTCCTGCGATTTGCACAACCGATTACTACGCAATATGTCATAATTACACTCAATTAATATATGATTATATACAACGACCACTACGACGCTTTAGAACAGTAATAGTTGAGCAACAGTGGTTATGTTTCGAACATAGCCATTAATGCCGAACCGACAAGAACCGAATACAGTAATTCGTCGTTAGAATCACGACGATCGGGGCTGGCAGCATGATACTAACGCGATGCGGACACCATTCGTAGCCGACGACAACTTCGTGTCGACTCTTTTGTTCTCTCGCACGTTCTCGGATTCTCTCACTCTCAACTGAAGGATGGTGGGGATAAGGTAAATGTCCCAGTCCTTAAACATGGCCCAATAATTAAAAATTGAGAAGAAATTTTATTAATAATAATAGTTTTACTAATTTGCAACGTTTAAACTGTTCGAAATATAATTGCAAAATGTATTAGCTTTATATAGATACAATTATAAGCTTACATAACTGAATAGTTATATCATACAAAAATATTATTGTACAGTAAAGCTTCAACAGTTTCAATCTCGCTTCTTACCTAATGGGCTCAAGCAAGCGAGAGAATATTTTTGTTAAGGTTGTAATTAATTATTATTTTATAATTTTTGAAATTATACAGTTGTTTTGGATTTATTATACATTGAAGAATTTAAAATTAATTGGATCTTTTAATAATTTTTTGTTTTTAATATTGAAATTGTTGCGTTTATCCACTAGTACACGGTAACATGACAGGTACCAATCATTAAACGTGTGTTCAATGGTTGTTTAACCGCGATGTTACAGACGTCAGTGTTCAGTAGTTATAACATTATAAATATTTATTGTACCAAAGTAAGTATTTTTTGTATCCTATATATTTACGTTAATAATAACTAGACAAAAATATAATACTGTTTAAGAATTATTAGGATAATTAATCTTATACTCGTTATAATATTGACATAACCTAAACTTTTATAATATACTTTTAATCATTTTTTAACTTTTTCAGACATAAACTCATGCCGAAGATAAAAAAGATAAAGAAAAAGAACTACAGTCAGTTGATTTCTTTTCATTAACTGATAGAAATAGTTCAATTAAATACATATTCAATAATTGGGACACTGTTAATTAATGACTGGGACACGCTATGAATTTTATTTAATTACTGGGCCATATGAACAGTTTCATGTTTTAATTAATTTAAAACTTTTGCTTTAACAAATGTAGATTCTTGTTACGTTATGTGAAAGTAGAAATTTTACGCTTTCGAATAATTATATTTAGTTATAATTTTATACTATTTAAATATAAAAAAAATTGCAATCATCTCAACTGCTTCCTTAACTGTTTTGCCATTGGGACATTTACCTTAGTGAGCGTGATTATAACGCATGGTAAAAACGTGACACTAACGACGAATTACTGTACACCCGAACCTAACTACCGAATTGCCTGTATGGTTTCTGCCTTTTCCCCTCCGATCTTACAGTCCCCTCGCCAACAGTCCTCTATTCCGCTCCGTCTATATAAGTCTATGGGTAACTGCTAAACAACGTGTAATGGTGGTGTCGGAAACAAATGAATGACATAGTAGAAGTGACTTGTTTCTACAGAAAATCGCTCAGCAGTTGAGCACACGTCAGTGAAAAGTTATTAACAATTAGTCAACCTACCCCTGGGGCCGACCAGCCCCGGTCTCCCCTACGCTCGATGCCCACTTTTCTATCCACCCGAATCGATCCTTACCGATCTCACCTGTCACGGTTATGATCCTCCACTTTCTAGGTCGGAGGCCTCCTAAAAAGCACCGCCGCCGTCGCGACCTGACAAATGGCCGCAAGCTGGAATTCGGCGGTAATCCATTCGTCGTTACGTCTCTGCTCTAGCAATCGGTCGAATATCGATATCGCTTCTGGCAGGCTGCCTTTTGATGGGGAACGCCTGGCCAACGGGGCTTCGTCGTTTCTTCAAGCAGTAGTTCGGCTGCTCCCGATATCGGGATTTCTCCAATTCGAGTTGACGACACACCAACGCCACTGTTTTCTGGTACCCATTCGGCTTGGCTCCTCGAACGATCCCACTTGCAGCGACTACTCGGCCGCCGCCCGTGGCAGTTGCAACGTTGATTGCGCCGCGCCGTGTAGAGCGTAGACGTATTATCGCTTGCAGTAGCAGTTTCTGATCTCCTTTACAGATTACACGCTCGAAACTTCGACAGTTAGCATCGCGATAAATTATAGAGCACAGTCAAGAACCGCGCTCCTCCACGGGCAAGTATCCCAGCCGCTGTGCTGTTACGACTCGCGAGCATTACCCTTCCCGCAACACGCGCGCCAATGTTCCGAATGATGCACTGCCGAAGTTCCCAACTTTTCGGCGATGAATCTTAATTCGAGCAGGGTGTTGCCCTGCTACATAACCGTAAAGCCGGTTCCCCGCCGCGGCGGGAGTCGTAAGCAACGAACAGCCGGGAAAATCGAAACGCGGCTGGCCCGCGATCCCCGTCATTACAGGGAATTTAGCCCCGGCGAGCGTGAAAACGTTCTATTTGCCGTACTCTGCGGGACGTTTTATTGGATTAAACGAGATACACCCGACAGCGGTTCAAAATACCAGGAACAGCGCGTTTCGATTCCGTGGGACGAAATCGCGTGACCAGCCACCACCCCCTTCAGTTCATTAGCCCGTATCTCGTTAACTGAGCTATGTTCGCTGCATAAATTCCGCCGCAACAACAGCCATTCCTGGCGTGGCAAGTTTATGCGAAGGAGTTGCGATCGTGCTGCGGTTAATCCGGTTAACGCGGGTCCAAACGAACTCAAACAGCTCTGGAGAATTAAGACGGGAGCCAAAGAGATTTTTACCGGAGAGATCTGGCTCGCGATTTAGGGGTAACGAGGGTCAGGGAGTCACAAGTTCTATCTGGTAGTTGTATAAAAAATACTAGCCATTCCGATGCCATCGAGACGGGGTAGAGCTCGCGGCTTAAACTCCTTGCTTATTTACAACAGGACAGCAAGCATCGATCCACGAGGAGAAACATTTTCTTGGACGGTCTCACGAGCAATAACCGGCGAAGAGGAACGTTTTCCTTGGGCGTGCATTATCGATTTCGCTTTAGCCAGCGCAAACTGTCGGGAATCGTAGCCTGCGCGCGCGCGCGCGCTTATAAATTCGATGGTTAACAATGACGGGATAAATCGCGGATCACGGCGGCGTTATAATTTCCGGAATTTCGCAGCTGTCAATCACGAGTCGCTCGCTCATTACGGGATTCATCGCGTCAAGACGAAACTTGCGCGTGTCAACGACGACGTGAAAGACGACGGCTAATGGTTCGGTCGGCTCGTGCAGCTCCCATAAACAAATGCGGCTATAAGACAACTGACTCAAGGAATACGAGAAGACGGGGTGGATACCCTAGTAGCATTTATTTGTTGGGAGTTTGTTGGGCCAATGACGTGTTATCCGTTGGCCAACTGTTGAAGTGTCGCGCTATTTTTAAATGGGCCAACGATTGTAACCAACGTAGGCCCAACGTCGCTTAATACGAAGGCCCAACCGAAGGTTTCTTTCCATAGGCCCAACTGGGCCCAACTGAAGGCTTCTTTCCAAAAGACGTCTTAAAAACGTCCAGAAGGCGTCTTGAAGAACTTCAAAAGACGTCGTAAATACGTCTTCTTCAGGTCTGGTTTAGAAAAAAAAAAAAAATTCGCGGTGAGGAGAATCGAACCCAAGCTTTCCACTTACAAAGAAACCTTTTTTTTTTTTTTTTTATAAATAAACTTTATTAAGAAAATAACAGTATGTACATAATATATATAAGTAGTCTTAATATATCAATGTACTTAGACAAAATATACTCTCTTAAGCCTAGTCCCTGATTAACCTAATAATCTTTACCTAGCGTATTGAATCAGTCTCGTTCGATGGGGTTGGCTACTATTTGTGTCTATATCTATTGTTGATAGTGATTCTAGAATAGGAAAACTATGTAATGTAAAAAACCTATTTTCAGCATTACAAAGCAACCGCTGTTCGCAGCTGACCAACACACTTCCTTGTAAACACTTATAATTTCTAGTTACATAACTAGTATTAATTGTTTATGAAAACTGTGCAGTGACGCGAAATATTCTACAAAATATCATCATCCGACCTTTAGACTCATTCCTTAAAATTTCACATTTGTCTTAAGACAGACATCCTCATTACGTATTTTTAAATAAGAAAAGAAAAATCACAACAGGTTCTTTGATGTAGCAAATTTTCTGACGTTTGTAAGACGACATTTAATCATCGTTGTAAATTTTTTGTTAATTAACCAACCATAGTAATTGTAGGCCCAACATTGGATATTCGTAGGCAAACTGTCGTAACTTTTTGTTAATTAACCAACCATAATAATTGTAGGCCCAACATTAAATATTCGTTGGCAAACTGTCGTAACTTTTTGTTAATTAACCAACCATAACATTTGTAGGCCCAACATTGAATATTCGTTGGCAAACTGTCGTAACTTTTTGTTAATTAACCAACCATAACAATTGTAGGCCCAACATTGAATATTCGTTTGCAAACTGTCGTAACTTTTTTGCCGTAGGCCCTGTGTTGGGAATTTGTAGGCACAAACACTAACTATATCCCAACTAATTCCCAACTGTTGGCAACCGTTGGCCAACCAAAAATGCTACTAGGGTATTCGCGGAGCATATCTGCTCTGCTATGCAACGATAATGGACCAGTGTTAAGGTAAAAGACCCAATACGTGGACACGTCCCAGTAGCTGGACACTGGTGCAAATAATACTGATTAGTACATTTAATATTCGCTTTATCCAAAAAATAACTATTTTATTCAATTATTCAAATATTTAGTAAAATATATTCATATATATATATATTTGGTATATTTGTAACACTTTCGTAAAAACAATTTATTCTCTTGAACTGTCCGGTTTACACCATTTTAGTAGTTGATTTATCTGATTTGCTAAGCAGTCGATGTTACACACGAATACACATAACCTTAAAATTAGTCGTTCAATAATAGATTCTTTTTACTCAAGTTTGTTTACGGATTTGAATAAATTACTTATGCAGATGAAATATACAAAAAGAAAAAACTATAGTGTTGTTTTTTTTATTTAATTTCTCTAGAAACCATCCAAATTGCTGATGTTTCATTATGTGTCCATGTAATGGGACAGTAAAATCGGGACGCTAGGACATACTAGTTAAGGGGACCTTCCGGTCTAGAGCCCCCAAAAATAGGTGATTTTTAGGAATTAATTAAAGGAAAACTACTATATATAATTTAATGGGACTTTTTGCATTGTATTAAGGATGTCTTAAGTTATAGAAATATATTTTTTGTTTTATAATTAATTATTGCAGACGGCCCTGGGGAGTCGTTAAAGTCAAGGCGTAAAAAAATTGATCCAAATCGGTGGGACCTGTATCTCCAAAAGTTATTATCCGATTCGACTGAAACTTATTTTATTTGGAAGATTATACTTCTGGCTAGGGGGGGGGGACTAGAAAAAATTAAAAAAATGACATTTTTTTTAGAAAATAACGACACTTGATGTTTGAAATCACTTTTCCCTGTACTTTTCGTCCTTTCAACGCCTTTGAAAATTATAAATTTTCAATTGTTTGTAGTTTTTCTAGCCCCCCCCCCTAGCCAGAAGTATATTCTTCAAAATAAAAAAAGGTTCAGTCGAATCGGATAATAACTTTTGGAGATACAGGTCCCACCGTTTTGAGAACACTGTTTCGAGAAAAACGCGTTTAAAGGTTTACGTGAGCGCCGAGTGCCCGGTTGTTGCCCATGCATTTGCCGCTACTCAAATGCCTATAACTTCTGGAATTTTACGAATTTCAACAAATCCTTTTAAACACGTATTCCTAAAAGGTTGAACATTCGAAAAATGAAAAAAAAAAAAATCGACTTTTAGACCGGAAGGTCCCCTTAAGCTGTCCAAGTATTGGGCCATTGTAAGGTCTATGAATTTTCAATATTTCACAAAATTATTCACTCCTACAATATGTGTGTTTTTTTTTTAATGATAAAGTACACAAGATGCCCCATGTAATTGCAAAATCGTTTTTATATAAATCGATTTGTATAACTGAAAAATTCTCAAATGTGTGTACGCCGTACCTTAAATGTCCAGGTATTGGGACATTTACCTTAATTGCGGCGCTAATGTTGCCCGTCTGCGGTCGGTAACATTTCTCCCGATGCAACGGGACGTTCGGAGGTTTATCGAGACACGGCTACGAGCGGGTGTATAGCTCGTGTTAGAGCCAGGAATTTTTCCGACCGCTATCCCACTTCCCTGTCTCTCGCTCGTTCCTCGAAAGTTTGTAAGCTGTCGCCTGTGAAAGATGTCGGTACGTATCGCATGAAATATTCGGGGCGCAGCTATTTCCATACATTAGTGGCGTCTCTGGCGTACGGAATTCTCGCGATAAGATCTGGATTTCCGGTACTCGTGCAGCGAAGAAAACGGGGGAATTCCCAGCGGGCTTTCCAACGCCCCCCGATTTCGGCAGGAGCCAGCCGGCAGTTGAAGCGCGACGAACACATTACGCCGGTCTTTGTTTCCGTTGCGCCCGCTTTGACGGTCGAACGCTGTTTGACCAGAGGAAAAATGGTGGCGGCGCAAGCTCGGAGAGGTCCAGGGGCGGTAATTTAAAACCGGTATAAAGCGGAATGCGTGGCCACGCTCTGAGGAAAGCAGTTTGGACTCGGCGCGGCCGCGCGTTGACACCGCGGTGGCCGCGGCCAACGGGCGGGCACGTTCGCTCGTCCATATTTCCAAGCCCCGCTCCCGATCCCCGGGTTCCCTTCTTCTGGAGGGTCCGTGAAACGGCGCCTTTGCCACGGAGACGGAGGGAGAAGGTCCGAGGGGAAGCGAAATTGAAAAATTCAAACGGGCTGCCCGCTGCTGACTGCGAGCACGAGTTGGTGGCTTAAAAGTGAATGCTAGCCGATGTTACTTTCCGCTTCAGAGTTCCCCTCGAGCGGACCGACGGAAAATCCTCCAAGGTATAGCCGGCGCCGCGTAACCGGATACACGGGAATCGCCGATGCTATATGTCGCCCTGGCAAACTGATGAAATCTTGCGAAAACTGCTACGAAGCACGGGGGTGAATCGACCGAGAGAATTCAGTGAACGGGTCGAATCGAAAGGTCGCGGTTTCCACTCTCCGGACGACAGTTTATTTAGAGGGTTGCTACGAGGTTGTAAAGCAAAGAGGGATGGAGGCAGGGAAAGTCGTCGGGTTTACCTGTGGGATTTCTTCTCGGCCATTACGCGGCGGAGGCAAATACCGTTACACCGAAATTGTCCGACGGCAATGGAAGCTGAGCATGTGCACACTTTGAACGGGGACGATCGTCCAGGATAGATTTTCCCTTCGTTAAGATCGAACAAAGGCCGATGTCCAGATCGTTGTAAAATTGTTCGCGTGACATGGGGTAGATTGAGAAGCATTGTTGGAGATTTATACAGACACAGGCGAGAAGGCGTACAGTGCCGGTGCAACTAATTAATGGCACAACGAGCGCCCGGCTCAACTGCACTCGTCACTCTTTCCGCTCGTGCAGCATACGCGCGCACTTGTGCCAGATTAGATGGAGTAGTTCAGTGGTTTTTTTTTTTTTTTTTTTTCCCCTCGGCCTCTGACGCAGGTCCGCCCCCGCCTTTCCACGTCTCCCTCCTGTTTCCTTTATTCCTTACACACAGGCGAAACCACCCCCGTGACGTGATTATTTCTAACGAACGACCACTCCAATTCTGCCCCCGGGGAATCCTGTCGAAGCTTCAAACTTATTTCTCGCGGCCCTATCGCGCGGATACAGCTGCTGGAAAAGCGACGGATTAACGGGGAGCAATAAAGAACTTAACAAGATCGTCAGATATCACGCCGAGCGAACGCCTAGCAGACGGGAACGTCCGAGCTGAACGTATCCGGCGCTGCTCCAGGGGATATCTAGAGACGCGGCAGCGTCTCGACGCCAAGTACAGGAAAGACACCCTGTATATGTCGACTGTCGCTACCGCTATCATTTACTCGAGAAACGGCTAATCCAACCTAACCTGAAACTTATTTCATTAATATCTCATCACGCCTGCAATACTTTTCTAAATTTAAAGGCATTTTTCTTATGTAAACCGCATATAAGCTTTCGAATAAGACCAAATTTCAATAAAATCTGTCCACGCATGACAGAGATATCATGATATCGTCTCAGGGATCTGTCGAACACGGCAAGATTTTCTTCTGATTCTGATTCTCCTTCAAGAAAATTTTCGTCAACATAATACGTATACGCGTTACACGCACACCTTCAGCCAAAATGATACTAACACATGTTTCGTTCATCAATCGCTATATTCACTATGCAATCTACTCCAAATTTTGACAGTGTACAGTCAGGTTATAAACCTGGCGAGTGTCAAATAAGGAAAGTTGTCAAAATTTTCTGAAATGTCACGAGTTTTTACACCACAATCCACACAAGACACTGAATTATTGTCTCAACCCATACAGCACACTTGGTTGCTGAAACGTTGCAGAAACCTTGCTGAAAAGTTGCAGTTACGTTGCGGTGCAATGTTGCACAGGGGCGGACATAGGAAGATTTCTGCAACATTTCAGCAATGTTGCGGTGCAATATTACCCTGCAACGTTTCTGCAACGTTTCTGCAACTTTTCAGCAACTTTTCTGGAACGTTTCTGCAACTTTTCAGCTACGTAATTTGCTGTAGGGGAATTAACAAGGTAAGTCGCCAAAATTTTTTAATAGAATTTTTATGGGGATTTGTTTTTATACCAGCAAATTATTTTTAATTTAGGGTTTTTATGTCAAGCTTATCCCCATAAAAACTTCAAAAAAGTAATAAAAAAATTACGCCAAGTACATGAAATCAAATAAATCACAAAAAATAGAATATAATATAATATATATTAAAAATTATCTGAAGTCATTCCCTATGCAAATTATCTTTGTAAAAAGAAGTGATATCCCCATAAAAAACTTCAAAAAAGTAAAAAAATTACGCCACGTACACGAAATCAAATAAATCACAAAAAATAGATGATAATTACAAAATAAAAAAAAGTTGTGAAATCAAAATGAGCTGCAAGTACATAAAGGTGCTTTCCCGCAGCGTGCAAAGGTGACACGGTGTAACGCAATGTAAGATTCGGTGCTTTCCAACTGCGCTTAATAATATTAAGCAGATATATTTTTATAGAAATAAATATTTCAATACCAATAAATATTTTATTCAAAATACTTGGCGCTGCGAAACCGAAATAATGTTAATTGTCTTATTAATAGTAAATTAATAATTTACAATAACTCACGATTTATACTACATATATTTAATTCTAATATCATACGTAGCATATGCACACGCACACATACACACATTCACGAATGCACGCACAAGAAAGAAAGAAAAAGATTAATGCAGTTTATACATATGTATTCATATATGTGATTTCGGCGCACAGGTTCGGTCAATTTAACAAACTAAAATCAAACTATTTAGCAATAATAAATATATAAGCTTTCGACGTTTCGATCTCCGTTTAGATCTTCTTCAGGAAAGTTAACAAGAACCTGTGCGCCGAAATCACATATATTAATTATTACGGTCGAAATAAAATTTATAAATAACTTTTACATATGTATTCAGTTTAACAACACCAATTCGGTTTCGCAGCGCCAAGTATTTTGAATAAAATATTTATTGGTATTGAAATATTTATTTCTATAAAAATATATCTGCTTAATATTATTAAGCGCAGTTGGAAAGCACCGAATCTTACATTGCGTTACACCGTGTCACCTTTGCACGCTGCGGGAAAGCACCTTTATGTACTTGCAGCTCATTTTCATTTCACAACTTTTTTTTATTTTGTAATTATCATCTATTTTTTCTGATTTATTTGATTTCGTGTACTTGGGGGTAATTTTTTTACTTTTTTGAAGTTTTCTATGGGGTTTGTTGTTACCCGCACTCCGACGGTCCAACGTCCGATACGGACGTACCTCCTCTTTGGAAACGTAAACGTCCGTTTGAAAGCGAACGCTGTACTGCAGCGAGAAAAGAAACAACGGCCGCTTAGACTAACAAATCGGGAAGATTTCGAGCAGTCCAGGCCCATCCGTGGAGAATTCGAAAATAAAGCTGGTACACCGTTCGAGTCGGTCGCGGCCCTCGGCTCTCGGCTCCTCGACAACCTACCGGATTACCATAATTCCAAAGCTTTTCTTCTTATCCGGCACTTTTCGAGCGACAGTCGCAGGAACTTTGAGAAGATGCAAAAGGTCGCCGTAAGAGCGGGCGGATAGAAAAGATGAAGGGCGGGGCGGGAGGGGGGGGGGTGGGGATGGGTGAAAAAACGCGAGGAAGGTTCGAGACTTCGCCTCGTTCTCGTAATCCATTTCTCCGTCGGTGGCCGAAGGAACGGAAGAGGATCGTGGCCGAAAGCGCGACAAAACTTTCCCACGCGAACGCCGGGGGATGGTCTTTGATAAATGGCGAATATACGCTCTGCCCCGGTCCCTCCAACGAAATTTAGCCCATAATCCGGCCACGATCGTCCGCCTCCCCTTCCTTTCCTCCGTAATTTGCAAAAACTTCGTAGCAAACGTTTTGCAGCTCGCGCGGTTCGGAAGGGATGAGCGGAAAAACCGCGAGACATCGGCGAGCGGGTCCCCGTAGACAAGCTTTTACGTTCCGTTTCGCCGCGCGATCTTCTCCGGCGATTAGAGGAGGGTGCGTTCGAGAATCGATGGATCGCCTAACAAAAAAAACAAACGACGCGGAATTAAGAATACCAGATCGCGTTTTTCCTAGAGCTCTTACTACCCGCCCGCCTGGGTACTCGAGTACCCGGTGAGACCCCGGGTAGAAAAAAATTACTCGGGTACCCGGGTAGAAAAAAATTACTCGGGTACCCGGGTACCCGTAGGATAACCGACTACCCGGGTAGATAAAAATTACCCGTGTGTCCATGAGATACCCGAGTAACTGAAGTGTGATGAGATAGTTGAGAATTTCGATTTGACAGCCGATCGTTTTTCGACTTTCGATCATTTTCGGCTAACCTCAGTAATGAACGGAATATGCTGTCAAATCGAAATTCTCAACTATCTCATCACACTTCACTTACTCGGGTATCTCATGGACACACGGGTAATTTTTGTCTACCCGGGTAGCCGGGTAATTTTTGTCTACCCGGGTATCCGGGTATTGCACGGGTACCCGGGTAATCGGGTATCCTACGGGTACCCGGGTACCCGAGTAATTTTTTTCTACCCGGGGTCTCACCGGGTACTCGAGTACCCGGGTACCCGGATACCCGGGCAAAAACAATAGCTCTAGTTCTTCCAGCCGTGGTATCGAAGGAGGCTGAGAACGGAGGGAACATTCGCCAATGCACTATGGTTTAAGTTGCTTAAAAAGTAAAGCGCTGGGCGGTGAGTTCCCCTCTAAATGCCGGAAATCGTCCGAAACCCAGCAACTCGTTACGAGACTTGGCCCCTCCACTTCCCGACGTTTAAACCCCGAACGAGGATTTGCCGGGGCAAAGAAATATTTTTTGCCCGCGGATCCCTCGCGCGTCACCTCGCCCACGTTGATTCGTCCCGGGTAGCCCCTTAATTAAAAGCGGAAAATGACGTCTGGACGCGGGGCAAAAAGGCAGCCCAGACCCCGGCTCGCGGCCCTCGACCACCGAATTACACACAGCCGAGTGAATCGCGCGCACTTTCCGCCGGGCCGAGGCTTTTTCGATCGAATTAAACAGAGGGCTACGCGTTTAATTACATCTCGCCCGCGTCGAATCTTCCTTCCGTCTTGCCGCTCGCTTCCGCCCGCGCCGCTGTTCCGACGCGCTTTACTCTTCAGCCAGATCCCCCCTATTAATATTAATATTCCCCGAACGCGGCGGAGCGCTGCACACGCTAGCCAGCGCTAAATATTCAATTTAATGACTGGCGAGGCTGGCGCGTAAAATCGTGAACTGTAACGATAATATAACGGCTATCCAGCGCTCCGTCCGGCGCCCGAAAGGTAAAAGGTTTATGCGGAATTCTGCAGCTGTGATTATAACCGGACGCGTTATATCCCGTGGCTCTGTGATTTTCCCCGTTCAAGCTCAATATGCTTTCAGCTTTCCTGACGTACAATTTAGAGCGAGCTGCTTCTGTGTTATCAAGCGATCGATTTAAAGGACGTATCACTGCGAGACGATCGCTCTGGACCGATTGGAGCAGGAGGAAACTAGGAGATAGGCAACGAACCAGACAGACGTCCGTCCAAGTTTCAGTTAAGCTAAAGTGGATTAGACCAGGTCGAAGAAAGGCGTTGGCGGGAAAGTATTAATTCTGGAGGCTGCCAGTGGAGTGTTGCTGGTAGAAAATCTGGATGGAAAGCAATCGTCGCTTGCTCGTCTATATAAGATTATACAGATGCTCGAGGTTTCTGCAACGATCTTGGCTACCGATCCCCCGTTTCATCTGCTTCATAGGGAAACGCCAGTGGATGGAACACAGAAACTAGCTTCGATTGCCATGTGGGGAAGAGCTATGCGCGTAAGGTAAATGTCCCAATGGCGAAACAGTTAAGGAAGCAGTTGAGATGATTGCAATTTTTTTTATATTTAAATAGTATAAAATTATAACTAAATATAATTATTCGAAAGCGTAAAATTTCTACTTTCACATAACGTAACAAGAATCTACATTTGTTAAAGCAAAAGTTTTAAATTAATTAAAACATGAAACTGTTCATATGGCCCAGTAATTAAATAAAATTCCTAGCGTGTCCCAGTCATTAATTAACAGTGTCCCAATTATTGAATATGTATTTAATTTAACTATTTCTATCAGTTAATGAAAAGAAATCAACTGACTGTAGTTCTTCTTCTTTATCTTTTTTACCTTCGGCATGACTTTATGTCTGCAAAAGTTAAAAAATGATTAAAAGTATATTATAAAAGTTTAGGTTATGTTAATATTATAACGAGTATAAGATTAATTATCCTAATAATTCTTAAACAGTATTATATTTTTGTCTAGTTATTATTAACGTAAATATATAGGATACAAAAAATACTTACTTTGGTACAATAAATATTTATAATTTTATAACTACTGAACACTGACGTCTGTAACACCGCGGTTAAACAACCATTGAACACACGTTTAATGATTGGTACGTGTCATGTTACCGTGTACTAGTGGATAAACGCAACAATTTCAATATTAAAAACAAAAAATTATTAAATGATCCAATTAATTTTAAATTCTTCAATGTATAATAAATCCAAAACAACTGTATAATTTCAAAGATTATAAAATAATAATTAATTACAATCTTAACAAAAATATTCTCTCGCTTGCTTGAGCCCATTAGGTAAGAAGCGAGATTGAAACTGTTGAAGCTTTACTGTACAATAATATTTTTGTATGATATAACTATTCAGTTATGTAAGCTTATAATTGTATCTATATAAAGCTAATACATTTTGCAATTATATTTCGAACAGTTTAAACGTTGCAAATTAGTAAAACTATTATTATTAATAAACTTTCTTCTCAATTTTTAATTATTGGGCCATGTTTAAGGACTGGGACATTTACCTTATACACGTTTAACCGCGACTTGGTAAACGAAAGTGCCTCTTCACTGCCATGTTACCATGCAGCGCCACTTCTAACGAGCTTGCCGTCGTGTTTCCTCACTCTTGGCTAACGTGTAAGTACTCAATCCTCTGGTTAGCACCATCGGCGCCGTCGCGCGTACCACTGACCGCTATCACTTGTGTTTTCTCTGGGAATTATGCCGAGTGCCCATGATGGATAGCGTTCTCTAGTTTGCTTCGAATTTGCCGTGAATTTAACCAATGCCTCCGAAGCGAAACGACAAGTCGCGTAACCGGAGCGGCAGCGGCGAAAGGCGAAGGCGGGACCGTCGATAGTATCGCAATCGTTCCATTTGCCCGACATCTCAAGGTTCCGTCCCGTTCTCGTTACCCTTGTAAACGCTACCCTGCGATTCCAGTCACGAGCGCTTCGCCCCGGTCCAATGATCTGCTAAAACAATAGGATCGCCTATCGTCCACGACGTTATCGTAAATACTTTGCGAATTCGAATACACACCGTTTGCCTCGAGCGCGAGTCTCGCTAGGTGGACTGTCGCGACGGCCACTCGAGACACAGGACATTAATTATCGCCCCAGCAGAAGGCCAGCGACCCGCGAACACTTTAGACATTCTTTTCGCGTGGTCTTTGTTAATGACGAGACAAAGGGAAGATTAATACTTCCGCGCAACCGTTGCCGGCAGGGGCGCGCTCGAGGCAAGAATTTTACGCCGTTTCGAGCATCAATCAACGATACAAATTCTTGAGAAGCTTCTGAATCGTGAAAGAGTCTTAAAGATCTATGAAGGTCTTTGAGAACGCCTCTGGTCACGACTGACATACGAAGAGTGCACCAATGTGCAAATAGGGTTTATGAGAAAGGACGAATTCAGATATTTGTGGGAAAGATAATTCACTGTGGCGAGTAGTCGCGGGTGTAAAATGCTGAGCAACGACTGCAGGCGTCTCTACAGCGAGGCTCTCGAACAGGCAACTGAATTATACTTGGCAAACTATACCGCCGCCCATCCTTTACCGAGAGAAATTAATTATTCCACTTTCCCTCCTCTTCGATCGTTAATGAGCTTCGCGTGAGCGGAGTGCGAACACTTTAAGCTGCCATAACGAGCAGTCTTCCGGCTCGCTCGGTTTTCATTCGTCCCCTTATAGCCTAGCCGCGACCCTTTTACCCTGCTCGCACGCGTACACCAGCCAGTGTGTGTGACCAAGGAATTTTTCAGGTACCTCGTTCATTTCACGGAGCTTTCTCCTCTCCCTTCCGACCGCCTCCTTTCTCCACCCTTCCATACCGCACAGCTCCGTGCTCCCCGGCCAACGAAAAGCTTTTCATTTTGCCCATTAGTCTAACGTTCGAGACGCTAAATACAATGGAGGCGATGAATGGAAAAGAGGCCCCCCGGAGTCTACCCGGAGCTCTCCACCCGTGCAAATTGGCCCGACTTCGCCTCACTTCCATCCCTTTCCCGAGCCTTCGATTTCGTCTAAAAGATAAACCAGTCGGACCATCCGATGGTTAGCACTCCCCGCGAAGCCCGCCTTCCTATTCCTATAGAGCGTCGTTCCAGGCAAAGATTATTCGATGGAATCTGGGGAATCGCGCAACTATCTCGAGGATCAAGCTACCCTACGCGAGCAACAATCTTAAGAATTCCAGTTAAAAGTAATAAATGTTCGTTCGAGCTGCAGCGCGGCCCGGCCGCTCGGCTACCGATCGACTCGTAAACGAAACTCCAGATTCGCAGCTCAACACAAAGAAATTCTGCGAGACTGCTGCCTACATCATTTGCCGCCGCGCCGGGGACCGCGATCCCCTGCAGTTCTCGACGTTAGTAGGGCGGCTTTTGCCTACGTCTCCTCGAATTTTTACCAGCAAATCCGTGCCTAGCTCGCCCTGAAACGTTCGGCGTGCATTAAAATGTTTTTCAACGGCCCTTCGCAATGCATTGAAATTTTCCCACCCCCAGTCGGATGCGCGGCTGTTTGCCGTGGAATTTGTCGCGCGACTGGCTTGCATCGAATCCAGCCGCGAATCAGGGAATTACTTTCGCCTTTTATTCAAATCGTGCATGCGTCACACCGGTGAAGCGTTAATCAACCGATCGATTTGTCCGTAACGTCATTTGTAATCGCGAGCAACTGTGCGGCGAGAGCGGCCGACACAACCGCGCCATACCCGGCATTAATTCGCGCCCGAAAAGATTCATTTGCGAGAAAATAATTTGCCCGTTGTTCGTTACAATGGGCCAATCGATGATCAGAATCCCGTCCGTCTGCGTCTCCGGCGGTGTCGATGGGACCGGCGACAAACGTTCATCGGGAGTAAAATATGATTGCGCCCCGTAAAACGTGTTTCGCGCCACTGGCAATTTGTTTGTTCGGCAAACATGCGACGGATGCTCGACTAACGACCAGCATTCGTGGCGGCGACAATTATGCCCGGCTCATTCTCGCGGCACGTTCCAGCGTGCCTGCATCGAGATTTTTGCCGCGTGTGCGGCCGAACGGAATCCACCCACCGTAAAGGGCGTTACATGCAAACGGCGTGGACGTAAATTTTAATGCCGTATGCACGAGTGACGACGCACACGCTCCTCCTGAATCCATTAGCGACCGCTTTGCGCCGCAGGCATTACCATTCGGAGCGTAATTCTTCTGAAAACATGTTGAACGGGGGACTGTAGGCATCATACTGCTAGGTAATCTGATAGAAACAGAAGCACGCGCACTTTTCTGTAAGCCATTGCGTTCGATAACGAGGAATCTTGCAGTAAGTTCTCGCTATGCGCTCATCTCAACTATGCGTTAAGCGCTCGTCGCTCTCCCCGCCACTTCTTGAAATCGTTCGGTCGAGAGTGAGAGACAGAGTTGGGCAAAGCTAATATCTAGATAACATCTAGTTAAAAGGTACTTACGGTTAGTCGTTAGTCAAAGGGTGACTAAAGTTGATTTAGCTTAGCTTCAGTCATGACGCCAGAGCTGAAGCCGGTTATTCAAGGATCTTTAGCTCTTGGGTTGTGACTAACGTGGTTTCAGCTTTCATTCAATTTTTAGTCGAGGAAACGACTAACCGGCGAAAGCCTTCGCGGCCTGACCCGCGCGCGGTCCACTACCGGTCAGATTCTACAGAATCTGAATTTCTTTATTTTTCATCCTATCAATATGAAAGTGACGCCAATGGATTCTTGGTGTTCTCCCGATTAATTGGACAGAAAATAATTTAAATCGGACTATTTTTAACGAAACGGGCTTTGAATTCTGCAAACAAATTTCTCACGTAATATCCTTAATTATGGTCCGAATTATATCATTTTTGGGCCCATTTTCATCGGGAAGACATTATAATTGTAGGCGAAAGCATCAGAAAGAATATGTATGTGCAATCTTTCGATTGTTGAGAAGCCTTTAGCCTCGGATTATCGGGAAAGACCTACCCACCCCACCGTTTTGCTTTCTCGCTTGCGAGCGAGGACCTTCGGGCCCCAGTAGACCGCCCGTTGACAGCCGAGAGCAATAAAACCGACGGGCCACATAAAATCTTCCTGTTTTTGATAAGTGTTAATAAAAGTATTACCAATCGATTTCTCATGTCTTCCCGATGAAAATGGGCCCAAAAATGATATAATTCGGACCATAATTAAGGATATTACGTGAGAAATTTGTTTGCAGAATTCAAAACCCGTTTCGTTAAAAATGGTCCGATTTAAATTATTTTCTGTCCAATTAATCGGGAGAACACCACGAATCCATTGGCGTCACTTTCATATTGATACGATGAAAAATAAACAAATTCAGATTCTGTAGAATCTGATCGGTAGGCGACCGCGCGCGGGTCAGGCCGCAAAGGCTTTCGCCGGTTAGTCGTTTCCTCGACTAAGAATAGAATGACAGCTGATCAACGATAGTCACAACCCACGACTAAAGGCTCTTGACTACCCAGCTTCAGCTCTGGCGCCTTGACTAAAGCTAACTCAGGTTAGTTTTAGTCGACTAAGGAAAAAGGTGAAGTAGCTTTAGTCGAAACGTTATTTCAATCACTTTTTAGTCGAATGATGCCCAACTCTGGTGAGAGAACCCGAGTGCTCGCCGCCAGTCCCGAGAGCGAGCCCATAGCGAGGGTTTACTGTACTCGACGTTAGTTCGCTGGTTCCCTCGTTCGCCAAACGCCGGAGCAAAGGGCTCCGAAATTGAAGTTCCCAAGTTTCTATCCTTCTTCATTCGTAAGCACGCACGCCGTGAGAGCTCAGACGCGTTTTTATGCGAAGACCACGGTATTCCTCCCCCGAATCGAACGTGGAACGAGGATGAACGTTGTTATCTCAGACGAGAAATTTCACGACTTTCGAGATCGAGTTGATACGTCAAGACTTCCACTTGGAAACACCCGTTGCCATTATAACTTTTTCATCGCCCTCGACGTTCATTCCCGCGTTCGCCGCCGTAGTAATTTCATTTTGCAAACACAACGGTGGCTGTCGCTGGCGAAACCGTCCGCTGAAAGGGACCCAGACTCCCCGTTTCTGTTTCCCTTTAATTCTTCGAGTCGGAGAAACGGTATTACGAGCAAACACTGTTCCGCTCGACGAGAACGTCACACCCGGCTTCTTCCAAGCCGGCACTATAAAACGGCGACGAATCGTGGAGGGCGAAAGGTCAGGGCAAACGAACCAAACGAGTAAATAAGGAATCGTTTCAAACGCAAAGCTTCATAATTTATGGCGGGCCTTTAATATCAAGACGCTCCTCGGGCGTGCTGGAGTTTCTAGCGGGCGAGGTGAACGGGGACGGTGAATCGAGGGAAACAGAAATGAAATGGAGGAGCGTACGGGCTGATGGTGGATGATGCGACGAAGCGCGATATACCAAAATGAAGAAGAGATCGGGATCGAGAGGAAGGAGAAAGAGAGAGAGAGAGAGAGAGAGAGCCGTGAGGCGTGGAAGAGTGGCTGGGTAAGCGGAAACGGGGCTGCAGTGGCCGATGGAAGACGTCGGAAAGGAGAAAGAAAGTACGTTTAACCGAGGAATGGAAATGCCGGATTGGCGGATGCTGATGAGAGACGTTGCCTCCGAAGCCCGAGAGCGGGGCCGAGAATGAGCTTAGCAGCTATTCGTTCTTCGAATTTTCAAAACACTTCTCCCTTAAACCTCAGCCATCGAGTAAAATGCCGGCGCCCGCTACCGCCGGCCAGGAACGAAGAATAACAAGCCGCTCTACTCTTTTTCGTTAGCTTTACATTTTCGCCCGCGCTTGGAGACGAAAGCGGTCGGGTCGTCCAGGATCAAAGCTCGTCGCACGCCGAGAAACTCTGTCGAACGTATTTTCTGATTAAATACCACCGGAAACTTCCATCGGAAGCGTTCATATGATTGGCAAAAAGGAAGGGACCGACTGCTTAGGAAATCATCCCGAAAATATTCACGCTGCCGCTAACTGTCGAGGGAAGTTGGGAGAAAAAGTTCCCGATGTATCGGTCTGAAGTTTATTAATTACGCCTAATTCAAACGTTGATGGCAAACCCTGTACCTGAAGCTAACTTGTCGTTAAAGTCAAACTCGACGAGCAACTTTGAATAAACGACAGGAACGAGAGGTGGAAACCCGTGCGAAATATCGTTTCGAGTTTACCGAAACGCGCTGGTAACTCATCGGAGCCAGATTTCTCGTGTAGAAAAGAGCAGCGGCATGGAAACTCGCGATGAGGAAGCGCGTTAAACCCGAGTTCATCGCGAGTATGTGCCTTCCACGTGCAAATAAACGGTTCGTCGAAGTGCGTGAACGGCGAAAGGCTCGCGCCAAGCGTCATCTTCTCGTCTGCTTTTATACATGCCTATATACGGATACTTCTACTCTCGCGATTCGAATTCCAAGTTGTTTCCATCGAAACCGAATCCATCCCAGAACCCACCAATTATCATCCTACGTGGCAGCTAGAGCTGGTAAAGTGTTTGCAAAGAGCAGCTTTGTAAGCGCCTCAGGAGTCCGATCTTCCGAGAATAGGGGGAGTTCCCTTAACGCCGGACGGCACCTAATACCGGACATTAGCTATATCTGTGACAGTTCAAACGCTATTTAGCTGTTCTTTCGCGTAAACCGTAGAGGGGATAAAACAATCAACGATCACGTGTCGACATGGTCCAGTTCCTAAATAAATCCTAAATAAATTAAATGATTGTTTAATGTGACGGGAATCCGGTGAATCGTGTAAAGTTTAGATTATTATATATACCAATATTCCTGGCTAAAAGACGTGTGAGTTGCGTTATTGTATCTTTTGGTAAGTATTTTTTTAATTACCTTTGTGTTTTGTGTAAACAGTGCACTGGTTTCCACAAAAAAAAAAAATTTTTTCAAACTGTTCACTGTCCCCTGGTTCCGGACAGAACGTTGTCCCCTATTACCGGACAGTATAAACCTGAATCTTGTGTGTTCCTATTTGTATTACTGTTTACTATTTCGGTTTCAGTGTTTAAAAGATACACGTAACCATCATGAATAGCAAGAAAAAAGGTTCATGGGACGAAAATAATTTGAAACCTGCACTTCAGAAAATTCTGGCAAAAGAAATTAGCCTAAGAGAGGCATGTTCAAGATATGGTATTCCCAAAAGTACTTTGTTTGATAAAATAAAATGTATAAAATCTGGTAAAGAAATTACTTTACAGTGTAAATTAGGTAGATTTGCCAAAACAATTCAGTGTTCAAGCTGCCAAAAATGGGCACACGAGGCTTGTGCTGATATTTCCGAATGTTCGGAGGATTATATTTGTGATCACTGCAAACTATATTGAGACTGTGTTGAGTTGCGTCAGTAATTTTTACTGTGTCCGGTACTATACTCGAGCTCATTTTAGAAGGAACTTATTTCGCGCATGTTGAATGAGCTATTCAACTGTCGCGAGGTCTCTGTTCCCCCACTTTACCATGCGCAGCTGAAAGACCATTGGTGGTGGCATAGCCAATGAGCGCCAACATGCGCAGAACCGATCTAAACTCGTCGGTCGGCAAGTTCCTTCTAATATGAGCTCGAGTATAGGTGCCACTTAATCATTTCTCCAAATCGCATAATCAAGTTTAACCGTAATTTAAGTTAAAGTAGTTGAGCTATCGACCGTATTTTTAGAATATAACAATAAGTGGAAACTTTATTTAAAATGGAAGGCGAAATCGTTAAAAAATCACAATCCACAACAAAGGAAAGTTTCTTTAAATCAATGTCAAGAAAGTTTGGACCAGACACTATGAGAAATCTCAAGGACCTTTCCAACCAAAGAATTCATCTTATCAAGATAAGTAATAGAAAAATTTTTTTATTAAAATGCCGAGCAAAAAAAAAATGACCGAACCAGTGCGCCGAAACCACTTATTGTCGTAATTTAAGTTAACTATAATGATAATACTGAATGTTTCGTTGTTTAATTTTGATTTCTCATATTGTTATCTTATAAATAACGTAGAATATACAGATTAAAATATAATTTTTTTCTTCTTATTTAAGGAAAACCTTAAGCGTCCGGCACTAGGGGAACTCCCCTATTATTGTAAGTCGAATTCATGCAAAACCTCCACTTTCACCGCATTGGCACGGGGAATGGAATGTCGCCGCTCTTTTGGCCTCCGATTGAATGAAATTTTTAAAACCACCGTGCGATTTCACCTTTGAGATAAAACGGCTCGGACGGAAAGGTTCGTCGATTAAATATTGGAGATGAAAGTGTATCCTCGGAACCAGTATACCGTCCAAACCAGTATTATTAGACGCTTCCCTTTTCCGAGCGATACTAATTATCCTATTGCCGGCGGGATACCGTTAATTCAATCCCCCGGCCATTGGTACGATCTCTAATAAAGGGAAACGGGCCAGAGAGACGGAAATGGCGCCACTTGCATTCCCTCCGAGAAAACTTTTTCACTTTGTCTTCCAGGATTCGATATAAAGCAGGAATATTAACGTGCCGCTATTTCGACGTTAATATTCCACGGTACTTCTTCTCGAACCCCTCGCCCACCCCCTCCGCTTGCTCCCTTTATCTTCCCTGTCGTCCTCGGCCCAGATAAGCGCGGGGCTGTTTCTGCCGGTCGGTCCCGTCTCAAATCCCGCATCGATCTCCACCGTTGAATTTCCTCCGCGTAATAAACTTTATTCTCCCGACTACTTGCGAGCCATTCGAGACGTCCCATCGAGGCACACTGTGCCTCGTCAAAGGCAGACGCCTCGATATCGGGTCTTATTCCCGTTATCCAGTCATCCACGTGTTAATAGTTCCCTTCGTTAGACCTTTCGGCGCCCCGTGCTGAAGTTATCGGTGGGCGAACCACGTGGTTACACGTTAAACTCTAAGGAGCACCCCTGAGGCAGCGTTCTTGAACACTTTTACACCTGTGAACCGGCGAAAGTAGGGTAGTAGTATTTATATAAAGACCAATGTGTCGTAGATAGTATTTTATTTATTAAATCTAATGTCATAAAATTGCAATTTAATTTAATTTAATTTTTTTTCTTTCGTTTATTCGTTTATTTAATGCGGGCGAAATTTTTTCTCGGTTGGAGGACACTGCCCTGAAGGGCGGAGGCCCGCTAAAGGGATTTAGGCCGCCAACGTGGAGTTTCGTTTCGAAGAATGCATAGTCTCGGTAGTCTCGTTCCGCTTGGTCGATACTCGGCCAGCAAACTTTGGCTTCTGTCCGGTCGTTTTGTCAAACAATCCCAGAAAAAGCTTTGACGGCTGCCAAGGGGAACAGATTCGGGGAAGGTTGAGCCAGCCATCGAGCCCGATAGGTCTCTTAGTATATCGGAGGTGAGAGATCGACCCTTGGAATTGGAATAATATGGGGTGACCCGGTCCCCCGGATGGTTCGACAGCGCGTGCCAATTTCCTCCCTAGGAAATACAGTGTGCCCGCCGCGAGCACGGACCGACCTTCGTTTCGGCTTTAAAGGTTTTGCCTGGGCTTTATCGTCCAGTCGGAAGTAATTCCTATGCTAATCCCTCTTTGTCCATGAATGGACCGTAGCTGTCTCGAGGGGAGGCGTTCGTGCTGTCGGTAACTCGATGTTGCACGCTGGATTACGCGGAACTAGGCACTCTTGTCTTACTCCCCCTAGAAAATTCCTCCGCGATTCGGCCAATTCTCCACAGCTTCCGGAGCGCAGTGGGCAGAAGTGTTCCCCTCGATATTAGCCCTCTAACTTGGCCCGATAACGTTTTTTGCTTTCTGAGACTCGCTCCGGAGTTCTCCGCTTCTTCCCAGCGAAGGGTAATTTGCTTGCGTCCTCCCTGCCGTGCCGTCAATGTAATCATATTATAGCATTGTCTTCCTTTGACGGCATTACGTTTCAGGATCGAACCATTACCGAGCTCGCTGCCCTGTATTCCAACGGCCCCGTCTTTTCGATCGGTCTAAAATTAAAGAGCGCGAATACCAATTTCCGTCGCGGGGCTCCAGTTCTTCGCGCAGCCGTTTCATCTTCCGTTTCCCCTGCTGTCCCCATCGTTTCAATCGAGAAAAGAAGACCAGGAGGACGCGAGGGAGAGGCACGAGGCTGCGAAACGTTCCTCGGCAAGAGGTAGGGTATCTGGTCCCGCCGTGTTCGTACCCGTGGGCGACCGGAATCGGCTTCCATTGATCAATATTTTATCGCGCCACGCGATTTATTGTATGCACGCGTGTGCGAGTCGCGGGGATCAGGGTCGAGGGAAGGGAGGAGGAGCCGGTCGCGGCGAAACGAGGAAAAACTCCGCCACGTTTCGACGCAATCACTTTTACGGCGCCTCTAAAGCAGACTTGCCAACTCACCGCCATCGCCATGATATAAATTTAAATTATGCCCCGTGGAACCGTGCCCCGCTGTCTTTGGCCGCCCCTTTGCTCCCGAGGATCAGCCGCGCTGGGTCAAGAGAACTGCTGCACAGGCAGCAAGCTCGGAATAATCGAATCCATAAAGTCAGCAGGCGTAGCCTGCTTTATGTTCCCTGTCCAACCGTCTTCCCTTATTCCTCTACCCCCTATCGCTACTCGCTCCCTTTGTTCTATGCCCTTTGGCCTAACAGCCAGTTCTCCGCCTCGGTTACCTTGTCCTTGGGCTGGAATTTCGGATAGCACTCCGTTTCCCCCTCAATGTTGGTGTACGACGCGATAAGCATCGCTCGATCATCCGAATTTGTCCCGGCCGCTGTAGATAGGCAAGTAAGTGCCTTGAACCGGGACAGAGCTGTACAGCCCCGCCGTGTAATCAAGGAAATGATCGAATTATAGCTGCTTGTACGAAGTTGATTGCTCACTCGCGGAGTTATCTTGATGGCATACGGCGCTTCGATGGCTCAGAGTCAGAGTGGACCATTAATTGCTACCAGCAATTAAGCGTTTCCTTTCGTAGGGCACAGCCGGGCGGGGACGGTTCCAAAGCGTAGCCGGTAAATAGAATGCAAGAACCTAGGAAAAACGGGGACGCGCTCGTATTGGACGGAATTCAATTTGAAAGTTGCTGGCCAAGTTCTGGGATCCTAAAGGACCACAATCCTCCAAGCCCTTTGCGTCACTCGAATAATTACAATTAGAGGCAGACACGGTGCTGCTTGATTTCCGGATCAGTTGCTGGGCACCTTGACATCATCGAATCCGGGAAAAGGAGTCGAACCTTTAATTGACGAAACGCTTTCCCAATTATGCAAATCCTTTTTGCGAGCTTGTCAACGGTTAATGTAAAAGAAAAGGGACAGGCAAGCCTGTCCTTCGAAGCTTGCTCGTGACCGTGGAATTATTTTCGGGACTATTCACCGTGAATGAAGAAATTGGCGCCATGGGATGTTGGGTTTACGAAAATTAATGGCAGACCGAGTCATCCGGCCGGAAGATGAAGCAGAGAGCGATGAAAGCCGTGGGACTAGACGCTCGAATGCTCGTATATTCGACCTCTGAACTAACTGCGGGACGAAGAAGGAGAAAACAGGAATATCCGGGGTCAGAGGCGAACGTTATTACTCCTTCACACTAGATCCTTTTACTTAGCGAAATTGAGCCGGCCGAACGACCTCGGCTACTCGTCTGTGCCCGCTCTAGGAACGACCTTCGGGGCAAACATGAAATTACTCGATCTTACGAGCAGGATCTCGACCAGCCTCAATCGGACACTCCTCGTAGCACCCCGTATAATAGGTATTCGCCTTGATCCTTCCGAACTACCAATAGAAATTTCCAATCTTTCCCGCTCCCTAGCCGGATTGGAATTTAACCCGTCGCGTCGCGGGCGAGTGTGTTAGAGCTTGCGGGGCTGAAGCACCGATGACGTTAAGGTGGACGTTTGTGATTGAAGCTCAATCTCGTTTTATAATGCGTCGGTTAATCGATAAGCGATCGTTTTCCGTAACGAGGCTCGGATTCAATTAGGGGGCTATCGTTGTTACGCGATAAAGCGGAGAATCTCCGTCGCGCCGGGTAGAGCGGGGGATGATAGCCTTCCGGCTTAGGAGGGCAAGTAATTAGGAGGCACGTAAGCGTATCGGGCACGCGGCCTGGCAATTCCACGGTCAACGAGCCGGCCTTGATACTTGCTTGATACTGCAGGACAACGATCAGCAGGGACAGAAGCTAGGGCTCGAGGAATCCTAGATTTCCCGGTGGATTTGCCACGCCGAGAGGGTACCGGTGTCATCCCACGCGAGCCTTTCTTATTTCCATCGCATGAGTACTTCCCAGTTCAATATCCGAATTCAATTTGAGCCTCGACCCAAGCCCAACGGCCGAACTTCCCCGCGTATCGTCGACCAATGATCAAAGCCTCCCCTGGAATCTCCAAACTTTTCAAGAAGAATCTTATTATTCGCCCGACCGAGACGCCGCGGCCGCCGAGAGGATTATCTTACGTTCTATCCCAGGGGTGCACAGGGAGCCTTTTTCAGCGCCAAGCGGCAGGCAACCAGCCGTACGCCGTTACTAAGGGTAGAATCGGTGAGGCGAACTGCAGTAGTGTAGGTGCGGGCTCGTAGCCGCGTAGCGTAAGTATGTATGGTTGGGTTCCTTGTTGGGCCCCAGTGCAGAGCAGGTCCCGTAATATAATTCGGTGGGGTCATGAAATTTCCAAAACATTTGCTACTGCCGGCATTTCGTATGACTTGACGGTTCGATTCTACTCATAATAAAACATTTATTACTAATAATAATTATCTTTTCAGCGACACATAAAATAATTAGAAGGTTAATAATATAGAAATAAATAACTCGGACACAAGGAAAACAAGTAGTTTTCAAGTAACGATATATATCATTTATAAAAGCTAGAGCATGATATATGAATAAATATATACATATGTACAGTACGCATCTGGTGCTTATCATTGCACATAGTAATAGTCTTATAGGTGTAATATTATATATATAATAGTATGTATATGTATATACTGAACAATACACGCAGTATTCATGAAGAATACGAGATGGAGTATGTAAGTCAAATCACACTGACAACATATAATTATAAATGAATTATAATAAAAAAATAATTTTAAAGACAAGCTTTTATTCAAATGTACTAAGAAAGAAAAAATATTTTTGACACTTGTTGCACGTTTTTTCCACTCTATTGCAAGCAGTCTAATTCCTCAATTCAAAGTCTGCCCTGAGATCTAACCAGATTAAAAGTCAATACAAAATTATGTTGTTTAGCAATTAGTTTTTGTATAACCTTTAATATTAAAGTTTACGCCCCACGCTGTTTTTGGTTATATGAAGAGAATTCTTCTGAGGCAGTCATTTCGGCCGGCATCAAATTTTTTTTCTTTTTTAGTACATTTGAATAAAAGCTTGTCTTTAAAATTATTTTTTTATTATAATTTATTTATAATTATATGTTGTCAGTGTGATTTGACTTACATACTCCATCTCGTATTCTTCATGAATACTGCGTGTATTGTTCAGTATATATACATTAGGGTGGAGCTTATTTTTCAACTATGAAAATATGATCTTCTCACCATCTCAATTTGTTCCTTTCTATAAAAAACGAAATCCAGCAGAACATGAGCACAATTGATCTATATTTAGGGGTAGCTCAATGATGGTAAAATTTCCAGGGATCGAAAAAGTTCTGAAACTTTTCAATAGGTTCCATGTAAAACAAATGCCGCGGAACTTTTTTAAAAATGTTCTCACATTATAAGTTCTCAGAAGAACCGATAAAATAAAAGTTCTTGAAAATAAAAGTTCTAGTTGGAATGGAACTTATAAAATATAAGAATAAAAATTTCTGTATAACAGGAACAGATATTTTGTTCACCGATATTAAAAAAGTTCTCAATCGTTGTAACAAACACTAAATACTATTCAGTGGATAGTACTACAAGAATATTAAATAATTGATACAGTTAAATTGATATTTTGAATACTTACTTATGTAATACTTACCTACGTAGATGTTTCAGAATCGTTATAATAAAAGTTCCATGAAAACAAGTTATATTAGAACGTTTATTAAAAAAGTTTTCATAAGATAAAGAAAAGTACTAAACTATTAGGTACGAGTTTTATTTAACAATATAATATCATATTCTTCAAATGTTTATTTAATAAAAGGTATAAAAATCATAATATAATTAATGGTTTCATAACAAGTATTGAACAGAAGAGATCTTGTCAAGAATATTTAATTTAATTTTACATTTAATTTAATTTTACGAGCAAAATATTGTCTAGGTTTGTAGAACTTAAATTACATCTATGGTCGTTTAATATAAACTTCAATACTTGAGTACTTTTCTTTATCTTTTGAAAACTTTTTTAATAAATGTTCTAATGTAACTTGTTTCCATGGAACTTTTATTATATAGGTTCTAAAATATCTGTTCCATGAGAACACTTTTTAAAGAAGTTCCTGAAGGTAGCATTTATTTCATTAAAAATTCCACAGAAACAGATATTTTCTGAATCAAAACAAATAAGTTCTAACAGAATTTTTAAAAAACGAGGGTCCGAGAACTTTTTCCATCCCTGAAAATTTCCAATGTACATGATAATTATATGGAAGGGCTTGAAACACTAAGTGGAACTAGTAAGTTACTACTGATTTGTTCCTTTAGATACACAAACACTATATAAAAACTTTAGACAATACATTCTTATGTTTAGGAGTAGCTCAAGTGAGTCAAAGATTATAGAAATTATGAAAATTCAACATATAATGGCCATATTTTAATTTATACATTTACGTTACATTACATTGACATTTGTATTTGATAATTTGTTAAATTTATTGTTCACAAAGGCTCAGACATCAGGCAGTGTCTGTTTCCTGCTGTCAGAGTACAATCTACGATGGTCCTCAACAACTTGCATTAGGAATTGTAGCTGCATTTCATCATGGGTTATTAATCCACTGTATTTCTGTATAAGTGCCACTCCACGTTCAGCATGGTCGTTAACAACTTTTAGAGACCTGATTGTTTCCATAGCCTTTTTGTAATCATCTCTAACCTCCCACAAGTCTGGATCAACCGTGAGAAATCCATCTGGAAGTTCCAACATTCTGAAGAGTGTCATTGACTTAGCAGTAACAAAATCTTCCAATTGTTTATTCTTGAACGAATGAAGAGCAACAGTGATTCGCTTGGAATGCTTTTGATATTTTTGATTTTTATTTTCTTCATTCTGCAAGGCACTCACCATAAGTCTCTTGGTTGACGAACTAACGCGACTGTCGAAGAAAGCTAATGCAACAAGTTCCTGTGACAAATACCATAGGTGATTACAAATCAGGGGAAATCCTTTTCAAATAATACCTTTTCTCAATTTCTATTTTTCTTAATGAACAAATGAATGCATTTGGAAACACTTACAGTGTTCCATGCCCTTCTATATAATTATCATGTACATTGGAAATTTCACCATCATTGAGCTACCCCTAAATATAGATCAATTGCGCTCATATTCTGCTCGATTTTATTTTTTTATAGAAAGGAACAAATTGAGATGGTGAGAAGATCATATTTTCATAGTTGAAAAATAAGCTCCATCCTAAGTTCCACCCTAATATACATACTATTATGTATATAATATTACACCTATAAGACTATTACTATGTGCAATGATAAGCGCCAGATGCGTACTGTACATATGTATATATTTATTCATATATCATGCTCTAGCTTTTATAAATGATACATATCGTTACTTGAAAACTACTTGTTTTCCTTGTGTCCGAGTTATTTATTTCTATATTATTAACCTTCTAATTATTTTATGTGTCGCTGAAAAGATAAGTATTATTAGTAATAAATGTTTTATTATGAGTAGAATCGAACCGTCAAGTCATACGAAATGCCGGCATTAGCAAATGTTTTGGAAATTTCATGACCCCACCGAATTATATTACGGGACCTGCTCTGCACTGGGGCCCCACAAGGAACCCAACCATACATACTTACGCTACGCGGCTACGAGCCCGCACCTACACTACTGCAGTTCGCCTCACCAATTCTACCCTTAGTAACGGCGTACGGCTGGTTGCATCCACCCTTCGAAACCCTCCGCCGCACAGTGGGGCAAAGTGACAAATTTTGTGTCAAAATCAAAGAACTTTTGATAGAAATGAGATAGAGCGATGATTTTTTTTTTTTTGTTAAAGCTGAAACATTGCGGAATAAGGGAAAATTGCCGAGATTATGGTACGAACGTTTTTTCACTGTGAAAATTTGTGTTGAACTTGAAATTTTTCAACAAAATTGTGATTAATCCAATACCATGCACGGTAGGATTTTTTTCTTGACATGTTGGACCTCATTTCCTGTAGATTTTGTCACGCTGATTTCAAATCCGTTCGCAAAATTTGTCTACCACCTCAGGATTTTGAAAAAAATCGATTTATGTGAAAGACTAATGAAATCATATTTTTTTCGTTAAAATGATTTGATAACCCACTGGTTTGAAGGTATATTGTATGCCCATATATGGAACACAATCAAAATAAGAATAATGAAGTATTTGAATGTTTTTAGTTACTTACAAAACACTTCACATCTCGTGATCACTTGACGTATCGCTGTCCTGGTCACTGGCACTCTCTGTAGGCTGTGTGTGGCTGCAATGTAATTTAAATTAGATATCTATTTTCCATAATTATATTTTCATTTACATTATATTCATTTATATTAATGTCTTTTTTTTTATATTTTTTTGTTGTTGATGAGAAGTAAGTTAAAAAGATTAAATACTTACCTTACTTCATGTGTAAATGAAAATATAATTATGGAAAATAGATATCTAATTTAAATTACATTGCAGCCACACACAGCCTACAGAGAGTGCCAGTGACCAGGACAGCGATACGTCAAGTGATCACGAGATGTGAAGTGTTTTGTAAGTAACTAAAAACATTCAAATACTTCATTATTCTTATTTTGATTGTGTTCCATATATGGGCATACAATATACCTTCAAACCAGTGGGTTATCAAATCATTTCAACGAAAAAAATATGATTTCATTAGTCTTTCACATAAATCGATTTTTTTCAAAATCCTGAGGTGGTAGACAAGATTTGCGAACGGATTTGAAACCAGCGTGACAAAATCTACAGGAAATGAGGTCCAACATGTCAAGAAAAAAATCCTACCGTGCATGGTATTGGATTAATCACAATTTTGTTGAAAAATTTCAAGTTCAACACAAATTTTCACAGTGAAAAAACGTTCGTACCATAATCTCGGCAATTTTCCCTTATTCCGCAATGTTTCAGCTTTAACAAAAAAAAAAAAAATCCTCGCTCTATCTCATTTCTATCAAAAGTTCTTTGATTTTGACACAAAATTTGTCACTTTGCCGCACTGTGCGCCGCCGCGCGCCGGGAAACGAGCACGCTATCGCCGCGCGGTAAAAACCGAGACGATCCGTCCCGTTCGCGGTCTACGTCGCGAACTTTATTTCAATAGCGAAATCCGCCGCGTAATTATCGATCAGCGACGCCTGGAGGCTGCGAGCGCGTTTCCTGCGCTCGCTAACCTAATATCGAAAGCTTCACCGCGAAACGGAGTTGCACCGCAGCAGACTATTTCAGAACATGCAATGCCGTGTTTCGACATACTAACTCTGTTTAACCGTGCTTACTCTAAATTTTCCAGCCCTGTACTCGACATTATTCTGATTACCCCGTGTCCCGTTATTATCTGCAGCAGTCGCGCGTCGGTACGACGGTGCAATTTGAAATTCACAGTTGCTAATAATCCAGACAAGTCGGGAAACATTGAAGCACTGGCTGCGCGCCGAGGAATACCAACGCGTCCCGCCTTCAAACTTTCAAACGGAATTCCACCCTCCGTTCTATATTTCCGCACGTTAAACGGTTACTTCTAGGTTTCGCAGCCGAAAGCTACGGGACCGACGGCGGAATAAAGAACGGAGGAAACTGTGTGTGGAGGCGGAGGCAAATACGGGGGAGGAACGGAGCCGTCGATATCGAGGGAAAGTTCGAGGGGCAACAACAGCCCGGTCATTGCGAACTTTCTGGCACATAGTGCAATCTCGTGTTACGTTACCGCATTCATAAATTGATTAGAACTCTGAAGAGCCGTCCGGCGCAATCCAATTACTCGTATCTGCCCTTAAGACAGCTTTGACACGAAATTTAACGGCAACTGACCCAGCTGAATCGTGAATCCGTAGTCGCGTTACACGCGCTCTATCGATACCGTACGGGAATTGATTGTTCATTAGCGCGCATCCCGTTTTAACGCGATATCGTCTTCCGGACGTGGATGAACCGTGGCGATTAATTATTTAGCCCCGAACCAGATTTCCTATCGCCGAGTCTTCTATCCAGGATATTCATAAACTATCGAGGACCATTTACTCGAAGGAGTCCCATTCCACGGCTGACAAAACCACCGGCTATGCTTAATGGTAATTACCTATTACCGATATTTTATGGCCTGCGAACACTCCATGGCGTGGACTTTAAAATTCCATTCTTCACCTATCCCCCCGCTACCGAAAACACCAACAATTTACTGGCTGGCGGAGCTCGGAATTTAGATACACGGAGCTGTTGCGCTGTCACATCGAAATGCAACGATTTAAAGCGAAGATTTAGATTCAACGGACACTAATTGTAAAAACGGGAGAAGAACCTCCACTGGAACGCGCTCGAATGGCTTGAAATGAAATTTTCCTTGATCGATGCACGGATTTCTCTCCGATGCAGGTCACGGATGTGAGCACACGCGTGTACGACATCGAACGCGCCGCGCCGTTTTTACTATCAGGAACACATAAATCGCGATCTCGTCTATGCAACGCTCGAACGGACGGACGCAAATCGCCCCGGGGGGCAAAATGTATTCAACGGAATTTGTTGAACCTTCTAATGGATTTTTAATATTCCTGGAAGGAAATGTTCCTGCACTTATAATAATCATGCACGGCGTTAATGCGAAATCAGCGGCGTTCCAAGAAACGTCAAGATGAAAACCCACTTCGGCTCCATCTCCCCTAGTAGAAATACAACTGGGGAAAAAAGTGGGGCACTAGTTAGTTTTCCCCTTGGTGCAACTAGCGCCCTACTAGGAATCCCTACTAGTTCCCTACTAGTCATGTAATGCTTTTCCCTCCCAGGCGATAGTGTGGAAAAACTGGTAGGGAAAACTAGCTTAAAACTAGAAGGGATAACTAGCTTAAAACTAGCGAACGTTTATTGTCGAATTTTGAAAAAAATATTACAAATACCTGTTAAATTGACAGAAAAATATTTATTCAATAAAATTAATTGGTAACAATTGAAAAATAGGGTTAAGGACCCAATTACTGACACCTAACCAATTACGGTCACCTTAAGCTATTTTACTTAAAATAACGAATAAATAAACTATAGTATATAATCTATAGTATAGGTATAGATTATAGGTTGAATTACATAATTCTTTTTATGTATGACTTTACATTTTACAACGTTTATTTATTCGTTATTTTAAGTAAAATAGCTTAAGGTGACAGTAATTGGTTAGGTGTCAGTAATTGGGTCCTATTACAATTTTATTCGGCTTCTTCGGTAATTTCCTTCTTCTTTCGCTGACTTCTACCTCCACTCCAATCTTTAGCGTCCGGCAATACATCACTCAAAGCCTTTTCGTACTCCTTCACTCGATGCCTTTCATTTTCCAAACTCCTTTGCCCAGATTTTTTAATGTTTATGGGTGTTTATACAAAGATAATTATGAAAAATGAGGTTATGGTGCTATAAAGAAGTAATAAAACTAGTATTTTGTCACGTCCGAATATCTTGATATACGAAGTAACGTATTTAGAACTTACTTTTTTTCCACTCTTTAGATTCCATGTTTGCCTTATTCAATAAATATGTTTGACTTGCTGCGATATCTTTAAATATAGATATGATTGTTTTTTTTTTCAACTAATTTTTCCACACATTTCCTTACAAGTTTCTGGTGGCGAAAACCTAGACTAAAATTCAATAAGGAAAACTAGATATGGACTTGACAGCTTGAGTCAGGTTATAACTAGCCAGGAATTAAAAGGGAAAAACTGGATGTGAACTAGTTAGCCAGAGTCGAGTTACAACTATTCCAGTTTTACAGACTGGGTTTTAGGCGGAATTTGGTTAGTTTTTCCTTTCTAGTTTTTCCCTATCCAAGCCTGGCTATTACCTCACCAGAAATAGGGAAAAACGAGACAAATTTCTACTAGGGTCAGCTTTCCCTGTCTCGCGCTTTTCAACTACATATTATTCAGTTTCTGCGGCAAAATGTAACGTCTTGCTTCTAATTTATATAGAAACTCGTGTCAGCCGGGATCCGAGGAGAGAAGGAGAGGGTTGAGAGACGTGACGGATCAACTCTGGCGGAGGGATAAGAAGCTGGGAGAAGAGAAGAGAGCCACAAAACGAGTATGCGGTCACGAGTGCGAGAAATATGAAATCTTACAACGTCGCCGCTGACAGGAGTCACGTCCAACCTCGTGGAAGCTCTCCTCGTGCAACCTGTTCTTTACAATCGCGGTGCAAAATTCATGACGCCTCCGGCTAACCATCCTACCTTCCGATCTTAAATTCAAAATCTTCTTAACATCCGAATCCTTTACTTCCCTATTGCACGACTGTGAATCTCCTCCACCTGCTGCAACACCACCCTAACAACGAGATATATCGAACGTCCACCTATTCTAGTAAAATGGACAAAACGCACGAGACGAATGACACCAGCGAAGCGTTCGGCAACGCCGGTGATCGTTAAAATTTTATCGAGATAATAAAAAGTGAATGCAGAATTGCTCGCGTAACGCGGGCCGGCTCTTGCCGATAGTGATATTTCACGGGTGAGGGAAGAAACGTCACGGCCCGAGTGTTATACGATCGAGTTTTTCTCGTGTAACGGCTGGGAATCGTCGCCTCTCAGTAGATTTGCATTGCATCAATCTCGAAAAATGGATTCGGGATGAAATTTACGGGTTCGCCTCGGTGGGAACTGAGCAATCAGAGGAATGAGTTTCGGACCGGGCGTGTCGGTTGAACGGCGCTTTCGTCACTTCCCGTAAACGACCCGCCCGATGAAAGTTAGGCTTAGATAACAAGCGAGCGGTGTTTGCGAAAGGCACGGTCGTAAAGTTTCCCATTTTACGGACGGATCGAAGCTGCCAGAATTGACAAGCTGTAATGCGGACTCGTTGGTCGTGCTTGCCCATAAATCTATAAATATAAATCCGAGAGCTTTGTAAACAGCAATGTAAATTATCGTTTCGATGCACACCGTCATGCTTGCATTTCACGCTGCCGCAGCTACATATATTTCGAGCCGACTATACGCGCTATCAAATCTGAACACAGAGTTAGTTGGTCTTTTAAACGGGAGCACTATTTCTGCTGAACTCGACGCAAATACTTCACCCGAACATGATGGAAATTAAGGTTCCCGAGGGGTAGTTGAATATCGATTACGTGCGGAATAGCAGCAACATTGTTCTTCGCTTCCTTGAGGGCAGGGAATTTTCAACATTTCTGAAATATAGAATAATATCGATTCGATGTCGGCAAAAAGCCGAGCCCCGTGCACCGCTTTGAAAGCACTTGCGGCCACGATTGTTCATACTGTTGCTTTTATTGTAAAAGCACTCGGAAAAGAGGCGCGCTGACATTAATTAAATCGATTTCTAGGAAAATCTCCGGCCCTGGACAGAAAGCCATTCCATCGCGAAACGCTTCGAACCCGAAGAGGTCGAGATGAATGGAACTTCCGCGAGGAGAAGTTAATACGACTACTTGCAAAAGCTGTGGAATAAAATTGCCATCTGTAGGTGCTATAAACTTGGCCGAGAAAAATTCCTAGATAACTTATTCATCTACCCCTACAGCACACTTTGTTGCAGGAACGTTGCACACACGTTGCAGTACATTACAATGATGCCGTTTGGTTGCAGGTTGCATTGCAATATTCCTGCAACATTGTGGAAACATTGCCGTGCAATATTGCGCTGGCAACGTATGAGCAATATTGCGGAAATATTGCACACACATTGCCGTGCAATATTGCGCTCGGGACGTATGAGCAATATTGCCGAAATATTGTACACCCATTGCCGTGCAATATTGCCGAAATATTGCACACCCATTGCCGTGCAATATTGCGCTCGCAACGTATGAGCAAGTTTTCGGCAACCAATCCGCAATAAATCCGGAATTACGCGGAACGGTCCTGAAATGTCGACACGCAGAATGCAGTCTAAGATTCCACAGGCTATCACCGAGGGAATATATGCGATCGTGGACAATATCTGACATAAATAATTAAGACAATTATTTAATTAACACTATAGAGTTTAAACAAATTCATTAACCATATACAGCAACAAAGATATTGGTAAAAAAAGTGTTACAAGTTCCAATTACTGCCAGTGTCCCTACCATTGACATTTAATTTATTATGCGTAATGAAAAAGTTCGGTATTGTCGAGTGAAAATTTCTAAGTCCCGATTTATTGCGGATTGGTTGCCGAAATGTTGCTGTTAAGTTGCGAGACCTCGCAACGTATGAGCAAGATTTCGGCAATGAATCCGCAATAAATCCGGAATTACGCGGAACGATCCGGAAATGTCGACATAGCAATTTACTTGCAACTTTTCGGCAATATTCCGTGCAATGTTTCAGATATCAAACCGCAACGTAACTGAGACATTTCGGCAACCAATGTGCTGTAGGGGTAGGTACACTAGGAAGGTCGCTAAAAACAAATGAAAATAAATGATAATAGGATCACTTCGACGCCACACTTTCGTCGTATTTAAAATATCGTTATATTTCAGCTTAACAAATCTCCAGAATTCACGTAACAGTAAGCATTGCCGCGCATCCCTCTATTCTCGATTCCTGAAAATAAAAAGACAATGGGGTGAAAAAGTAGCAAAAAGTGCACGACGGGAGTTTTGTTTTCAGTTTTGCATCCAACGAGTTTAAAGTTGGAAATAAAACACAGCGATGAGCGCAACGGGACGAAGAAACAAGGGTCGGACAGGCGCGACAATGGGACCGTTTATGCGTTGCCATTCGATTTTCCGACTACAGGCTAGCAAACAATAAAATCATTACTCCTCCTACTAGTTGCTGCTGATCCAGCATTCTCTTTCCGCGACGAGAGAATGTCTGTTTTCGCGGTGTACTCTACAAAACCCACTCGGAAAGAGAGAGATAGAGAGGTAACCCTTCTCGTCGGCGAAAACCGTTTCGCCCCACAAACAAATCGCGGACGGTGCCAGATAAAGCTGCAGGTATTAACGCAAGCACCGGACGCGGCCATTTTTGCGCTCGCTACTGCTGCTTATTCGATATCGAATTTATCACATTTCCAACAGGCTCTACGATCGATTGCAAATAAAAATATCCAGCCAACTTGACGAACATACCGTAACAGATGCATACCGAAAATGTGTATTGGGGAAGGTTGCCTATTTTGGACCACTTTTTTATTTGTTCTCTCCTACACGGGCATAACACATTGCAGGAAGCAAACAGAAACGGGAAAATGATCTACATTTCACGTAGATTTTATCGTGTATTTAGTGTATTAATAAAATAATTGATTAAAATAATATATCAAAAAAACTAAACTAATGACTTCGGTCCATTTCAGGCAACCGGTTTCGTAAGTTGGACCACCGGTTTCCTACGTTGGACCGCTCCTAAAAACTAATGAATTTATATATACAATCTAAAAAACACTGGTCAGGGCATTGAATAAAAATAGAAGTGTAAGGTTAAATTTTGTAATACTGCTTTCTAATAAATCAAAAAAGTGTTGCACATTCTTTTTATTGAATCCTTTTACTCTTGCAAGTGAAGTAGCCTCTGGTTGTCGAATAGATATAGTCGAGGACTTCGCCGTATAAATGCGTAAAACCATTTTTTCCCTGCCATCTTTTTCGCCGTATTGAATGCATGGGGAAGGTTATATTTCTCCGCTAGATCAAATCCGAGTTTTCGCACATCTTCAATGTTAGAATGTGGTCCGATAAAATCGTCTCCAGATTTAAAGAGAACGTGGGTGGCTTACCCAGAGCCTTTATACCATTCGCATTTGAGTTTTTTTTCGCGGAATGTCGCTTCAGTGTGGCTTTTGGCACTCCATACACCCTACTACACTCATTTAAACCATAGTCACCGTTTTCGTAAGCTATAATGGCCTTTTGTAGTTCGTCTTCATTCCATTTACCGTACTTTCGCCTTGTCGTCATTTTAAATCTCTAAAAAAGGAAAAAGAACTTCTTAGTATGCTTTTAACTATTCGCTACCATAACGTAGATGGTATCCTAGAATGGACCGGTCCAATTTAAGCAACTAGTGGTGGTCCAATATTAGGCAACTTGCAGGTTATATAAAAAAGATATGTTTTTATTGTTATACTTATACGAATATGGGAAAGTAAGGACATGAATTTGTAGCTAAGACAGCAGACTTTAGACTAGTATCATTTAAAATTATGGTACTTACAAGATGTAGAAAGAAATCCACTTGAAATAGCATGAAAAATAATGATCGCGTACCACGTATTTCTCTATTTCGACGACGCTGAACGACAAACAAACGAATAACCGTCTCGCTGCTCTCGCATGTTTCATCTCGACTTCCTAAATCAGTGTAGCCGAAAGAACCACTGCAAATATATTTGTTTATCGAGATACACGAATGGTCCAATTAAGGAGCCGGTCCAATATAGGCTACTCTCCCCTATGTTAAAAATAATAGGTAAGCCATCGCGAAATCAGAAAAATAACCATTCTGTACGGTATAGGTACGTTGCCCGGCGCACATCCACGTAAACGCGTCTGCCGCGAAGTTTCCCTCATTTTTCCATTTCGCTTCGTTTGCCGATCCTCCAACTCCTTCGGACTGCAAAGCTCCGGCAAACCCTCGGTATTGTTTCGCGGCATTAACGTGGCTGTATATTTTCACAGTGTCATTCCCGGTGTTTTGTTTTCTTTCAAAATTCTGGCCCTCTGCCTTTCTTGCCTGGCAATGCGAAGTTTCAATACAGCGACAATATCGTGTAATCCGCGCGGATTAAATCGCTGTGTAGTGTTGGGCGGCGGGGCTGCTGCGGCCGCGATCGCGCTGGCAATTCTATAGCGAGCGGTTCATTAATCGTCATAATTTTGATTAGCAATGTATCAACGCCGAGTGCATCGTTAATCATCGTTTATGCAAAATATCAATTTGAACGCTGTCCCATATATTTATTACCGTGCCGTTTCACAGCAGGCCATTATGCGCGATAGTCAAATAAATATACAAATGACGACCAATAGCGGCGGCGGCGCCGACAGCGATGAATCATTGTTATTAATTGTAAGACGGTTTAGCTGCAATTTCGCCCGGGACGATATAGTATCTACGTGTAAAGCTTACCAGCGAAGGAAACTTACTTCGGCAAAGATATCGGCCATCGCAGAAGTCCGACCGCGGGGTAATATTTTTGCGGTTAGACGGACTTTCGCGGGCTCGCAAGTTTTTGCATTTCTGCATTTCTTTAAAGGGAAAGAGTTACTTCCCGCTAATGCCCCCCACGTTCGCCTACACATTTATTATTCGCGAGGCAAGATGAAGATTTCTCATCGGTCGGCACTACCTCGCATTTCTATAGTTCCCTTTTCCTGCCCCTCGCCCGGCCAGATCCACTTTCTTCCACTTCTTCTTTCCCCCGCAGTGACGGGCTGCTTCCTCTCCCCACGAGATCTGACACGACGGCGTGGAAATCCCTCGACAAACTTTCGAGACGATACCCCTGTTTAAAAAGTTCCGTCGTCCGCTCGCGAAGCCCCACTTTAAACCGCCATCCGATTGGTCTTCGAACGCTTTCGGCGCCGAATAAATTGTTTCGTAATTTTTTTGCGGCGCACGAATGATCGGGCTCCGGCCCGTCTCAGAAGAGCCGAGAGAAACGACACTTTTTTTTTTTTTTCGTTACCTAGCGCCATGCAGGTACGTACTCCGATTATTTTCCCAGCCACCGGTCCGTAAATACCAACAAAGCCACTTATATATGACCCGTGTGTACATACGCGCCCCGTGCCGCGATCATGTGCTTTTCATATCTTCGACGCGCAGACCCGCGTACCCATTCTCATCTATTTCTCTATCGACACGAACAGCCTTGCAAACAGGAAAGGTTCTTCGTTTGTGCTCAATCGCGGGAGAGCGTTATTCACATTATTCAAACGTTATTAACTTCGGAGAAAAGAGTCCTAAGCGTAGGTACTAAAGCTTCCACGCTTTCGCGAAATATGTATTTGCTGCGGTAGAGAAGCAGGTACTAGGGTGTTTCATATTATAGGGTTAAAATTAAAATATTACAATTTTTTTTTACTTTGCTCGTGTCCTGATTCCTATTAATATAAAAAGAATATCTGACAAATTTTAGGAAGATTGAGTAATATTTAGAGGTTGCACACTTTGCACACTAAATAATATGTAGTAGGCTAAGGAAACACGATTTCCAATGATAATTATTTTTATTCTCAAGTCCTTGAAAAAGAAACTAAACTTCAAAGAAGACTTAGACTTAGATAAATTTACAGTTTATTATTATTATTATTATTGTTCACATCTATAAAAATTCTGTACCTTATTATTTTATTCACATTTTTAAAACCTGAAAAAGCGAAAATATGTAGGGTAGAACGGGGTCGGTAGTAACGGGGAGTGAATGTAAAACGCTAATATCTCAAAACATATAATGGATAGTAACACCAATTTTAGATATATGATAAGCAATGACGTTTGGAATTCATGTCCTAGCAGTATAGATACGCAATAGGGTAGAAGCCCCAATTACTGACACATTAAGGACTGACTCTAATATTACTGCATAGTATCTGTATTTATTGACTAAAAGTATAAGTTTTTTATTTTTTTTATTATGGTTTAATATGTTTACTTCATGAAAAACATTTTGTGGGTCTTAGAATTTCTATTTTTATATATAAATTCATTAATCTAAAAAACATTTCTACATCTATTACTGACACCTCTAAAACGTGTGTGACTGAATTACTGACACCCCAATTACTGCCAGCTAACCTAATACTGTTTATTACTCATTTTACGGTTATGTCGTCTCATGTACATGAGCAACTACTGCTATGACAGTAATACCAAAATGCTTGAAACGCTTGTACCAATCACTATCACCCATATATTAATTAAAAAGGCTTAATTAATCGATATATATCGATCGTTGTGACTTTCTATGATACTTATATTGTACTAAAAAATTATTATTTATTATGTAAATAATTTAAATATAGTAATTATAGCCCTTTCTTTAGTGCCCTGTTTTCTCTTTCACTAGTAAGGAAGTCGCCATTTCCACTGTTGTCATCAAATTAAAATTTTGTATCGTCTTATAGAAATTAATGAAAAAAAATATTAAGTGGTGCATTTTCTAGCGTATAGATTATAGGTTGAATTACATAATTCTTTTTGTGTATGACTTTAAAACGTTTATTTATTCGTTATTTTCAGTAAAATAGCTTAAGGTGGCAGTAATTGGGGGTTCTACCCTAGACATGGATAGCGAACAAAATAACTTTTCGATACCCTACAGTAACTTTTTCTTACTGACTTATGATTGTAATGTAAACACACCCTTTGCAAGTATGTGCTTTTTTAATCTGTAATTTGCCTTTTTTTTTTAAGTAATACTGATCGTTACTTAGCACTTTTAAGTGTCTCGTTAGTCACAACTTATAATTGAAGTTCAAAAGCATGGTCGAGGGCGATCTTAACATCGGCAGTCGGGGTCGGTTGTGCCGCAACAGAACCGAATAGTGTCAAAGAAGGCGAATAATATTGTCTTGTTTGCATAGAATCCGTGCAGTGTTACAACCGATCCGGGGTCAGAGACGGTTGCAACACTTTACACTGTAACGTTAGGGCTATAACACTCCGCTTCTCATTTTTTATTAATAACTTGGATATTACTTGACATACAGTGAAACTGTTGTGACTCAATGATGTCAGATAAATAAGTAACATTTTCGTATAAGAGTTTTTGTTGTAAATGCAATAGTTCCTGCGTAATCGTATTCCAAAGTCAAAGTGTTACTACCGCTCCAGGCCTACCCTAGTGATAAAACTGTGCAACCCCTAAATATTATTAAATTTGTCTAAAATTTGGCATACAGATCACTTAGATGAATAGAACCAAGGGGGCGAGCAAAGTTACGTGAAAATAGCACCTTTGGAAAATTGAAACACCCTAAGGTACATATAATGCTTTAAGTTCGATTGCACTTTATTTAATTCCCCGTGTACCGTGGCTTTACGGGTGAGCGGCAAACAGAAAGGAAGACGGGAAGAGCGTGGGAATGTACCGATGCTCCCGCGTGCGCATTAATTAAAAACTACAACGGACATTTTCGATGCAATATCGCGCGGCGAAGAGGTTTTTTTTCCCGCTGCGTGAGCCGCGAAAAAATTGGAGCGAACAGGAGAGGGCTGGAACACATGCACCAGGTACGTAGGGGAATACGCGAATTCGCCGTAGCAGGGTGGCGGGCTGAATTTTCTAGAAGGGCGTGGTGCTGGTGGGTGCATACGAGGGGCAACCGCGAAATGCGGGGTTGCATGTCGGTACGCAGGCCGCTCTATGCGCGACCGCCTTTTGCGCGTCCACAAAGCGCGATTTCTAACGTTGCTCGTCGCATCGTCGACCCAGCTGCCCCGACCGCGACGTGCTTGTTCCTCCTCCGAAATGTCACCGCACCGGCGATCGACGCAACAAAAACCGGGTCGAGCGGCACGGAATTTCGAATAATTTTAACTACATTTCCATCGGAAATGGAAATTGGAGAAGAGACGCTGGATTATTCGGTTGCGCGGAAACGGAGATAGGTAGGGGAGACCGGGGCAAGTTGATACGTTTTTCAGTTTTCAATGTTTTTCATTTTTGTTTGAATCAATTACTTAATAACAAGTATGCTAAAATATACTTTGGTCCTTCCTCTTTAATATATAGTAAGCGAAAACTTGAGAAAATACATACAAAATGAATGAAAAAATGTTATTTGGACGAAGGCAATGTGTATCAATTTACCCCACTGCGGGGCAAGTTGATACAGCTCTGGGGCATGTTGATACATCTGTAAAATATCTGTTTAATGAGTAACTAATAAATTTGAAAAATATAATTTTAATCTAAATACCTTTCCAACAATATAGAATAAAATTGAACAAAGATGTAAACTAAAAACCAAACCGATTTTGTTAACAAACATAGAAAATCATTTTTATTTAAATTTAATTGACATATAATCTATTATAATAATATAATTGACATTTAATGGATATAAAATTAATCACTTTCGCCTGAGTAACAATTAATACATATATAATTAGGATTATCTTTGCCGCATTTTATATGAGCCCATTTCATACCAGATATGCATTGAATCCATTCTTCACCGTGCTCAGATTTTGAGAATGGTTGTAGACAAATCAAACACCGGGCGTCCTCATTTTTCGATTTTAATATATTTATATTATTTGCAGATTTATTATTAGCTTTTTTAATTGTCCTTTTCTTTATATTTTCCTTACTGTTAGATCTACCTATGGTTTTCATTTTCTCATCACCTATCAGAGATTTAAACAATCTCTTCCGTGCTCTTTCTTCTTTTATACCTTTTTTTTTGTATCCCGCTGTCTTGCTTCATTTTCTAGCTTTATTTTAACTGGCGTGTCGGTAAGAATCATTGAAGACATTCTTTTCTTGCCTCTTAAATTTATTTTTCTTTCACCAGCTTTTGGATAGGGCCTTAACTGTTTCGGAGATATATTAGGGCGTTCTTGATTAGTGGAAAGAGTCACTTCAATGTGATCTGCTATACGTCCAAAGCCGGATTTAGCTGATGGCAATAATTGTTCTGCAAGTTCTTTCTCTTGATGTGCTTCTTCAATCAAGGGACGGTCAGTAACTGAAGAAGACAAAAAATCTTCTTCGGTGAATATGTCAGGATTAAATGGCACAATTCCTGTAGCTTCAAAGCCTGATAAAATATTCTTTGGGGTTAACGCCATGGGCAGTATATTTTTAATGATCCCGGGAATATCATAAATGGAAAAAGTTTTCCCGGGATTGTTCGTCATCCATTTGTCAACTGCAGCAAAATAATATTTTTTGAAAGGCCCAAAAACTGATTTATCCAGTGGCTGAAGTCGATGAGTTGTGTGAGGGGGAAATGATAACAAAACTATGCCATTGTCTTTACAAAAATTCAGGACAGCTATGGATAAATGGGACTCGTGGTTGTCGAGGATGAGCAAAGAAGTTTGTGCTATTGTAGATTTTACATGGCTATGGAAATGTTTGATAAATTGTAAAAATGATGGGCCAGTCATCCACCCTGTCGGGTATGCCGTGCCAATGCAACCAGGAGGACCATCCCTAATAAAATGGTTTTTGAAATGTACCCTTGGAAAAATAAACATAGGGGGCACTGAATTACCAATTGCATTTACCGCAGTGATCATTGTTAGCGTGGTACCTCTTTCTGCCGATGTCGCCTTGCCTACCTGACGTATCCCTTTTTCAGCAACAATTTTTGCAGGTCTTTGAACTGTTTGAACACCAGTCTCATCTGTATTCCAAATATCTTTATTTGTAACCGCATATTTTTCCATAACGGTTTTTAAATTTGTAAAAAAGGCTTTAATATTAGATTTGTTAAAACTTGTTGCACGACTCAGACTAGTAGCTTCGGGAGTCCTTACGGGGGTATAGGGCTATTGAAATTTTGAAAAATCGATTTTTTTATCATTATTAATTCTGAAAGTGCCATGCTTTGTGAACATTTACAACAATGTATCGTGAGGAAATTCGAATAATTACGGAAGTTATAACGCTGAACGTAATTGAGTGCACCGTCGAGTAACGGCCTCGCAGAGCGGTATTGGCGTATGGGACTTAACTTTGAAGCCGTTTATCTAGAAACTACATTTTCAAACACGGTGTACATCATAACTCTTGAACGAATTAATATTTTCACTTAAAATTTTAACTGGAGCTGTAGAATTCCTTTCCCTATCGTGTGGAACTTCCGCATTAACATTGGATGTTTGTAAACACATTTTATAACTCATTAAAGACGATTTTTTTCCCATAAAAATGTGGAAAAAACTTAATTCGTGTGTAACTTTTACAATGTTTGTTTAAATTCGCCACCAAAGTTCCACACGATATGTATTAGTGCAGAAACTAATCATCCCAAAGCATTTTGCTTTTAGATGATTGGTTCACCTGGGACTATGTACACGAATTACAGCTGCGCGCTACGCGGGACCATCTTTAGCGTCAAATAACTTGAATAATTTTCAACATTCTGACAATTTTTTTATTTTACATTACTCGTTAATGCGTACATAAAAAACTGTGAAAAGTGCCAGTACGGCGATTATTTGGTATCTAAGCAATTCAACCGACAAGACACCGCCGATTTCAGTCGTTCAATAGTCCTATACCCCCTTAAGGAAAGGATAGGGTGCCTTTTCATATAGCAGTTGAACCACTCCGTTGATGCAGCTTTAGAATTTTTCCATGTGTTGGGAATTAGAATATCATTGGCAACACTTAATTCATACGCCAGACTCCGTATATCCTTAGGAGTTAACCCATAATAAATTTTGGAAGAATGCAGAATGTATTCCTGTAGCTTATCTTCTAAACTGTCTGTTAAAATTTGCAGATGTCTGGAATATCCCATTTTAACATGAGGTGTCGTTTTTTTTTTTGTTAATATATCTCTGTAAAAATGTTAGGTTAGGGTGAGCACGAGGAGGCTGGTGAGGTTATGACCGGTGATTTGCACCAAAACACTGTTTGCACAATAATGTGAGGTCTTTATTATAAAACAGTGTGCCAACGGATGAGCCGTTGTGCGCACTGGAAAACAGAGGGTTGAGCCCCCGTACACTCTCTTGTACAACAATTCACGTATCAGAACGTGCACACGTGGACACGCACAATCGCGAATCCACGATAAATCGCTTTAGATTAACTGATTGTGACGCGAACACTGTGATGAGTTTACTCGTGTGAAACTAACGTGATTTGAGCACTGATTTACTGGTTGAATAACGCGTTAAAAAACAATGAACAAGAATACGTGGTTCGTTGCGCACGGTTGTGAACAGAGTGATACAATATGGATGCGCATTTCCGCCTCGGCGTCTTCTCGAACATTCTCTAGCGTCGATCGACAAGACGGACGCTGATTGGTCGATTGATCGGGGATCGACCGCGACTTCCGCTGCCCAGGAGGTGCTGCGGTGATCGAGAGTGCGGCGGCGCAGAGAACTAATCATTCCCAAACAATCTCAATAAACTCATTTTGTCAATATAGTATATTTTCGCGCTTTTCCTTAATGATATTGAGTCTCTTTCTATTGCCAGACGCGCTTTTTCAAAAATCTCTAGCGATATTTCGCCACGATTTGTCTTTTTGGTATAATTTCGAACCATTTTTCTAGAAACAAAAGGAAAAAATCCAATTAAAAGTAGTCGGGGAAAATTGATACACTGTATCAACATGCCCCAGAGAAAACGTATCAACGTACCCCACAGGAAGTCATTATGTACAAACGTCTCCATAAAAAATGTAGAGCATATAAACAAAATAACAAAAAGTAATTACCTTACCTTTAACCGTTTCGCACCGGACGGGACATATGCTGTCCCAGTCTGGAAAATTTTTGATATTACGGCTGGGACAACATATGTCCCAGTTACTGAAAAACATCTAGGACAGAAAATAACGCCAAGTTGGGCCTCCAAACTGATTCTAAATTGTTGATGGTGCGCTGTTATGGGGACGTTTATGTGTCTCCAAGACCTTCAACCTTTTAGGCATAAAAGTTATTTTATCCAATAATCGCTTGGAGGAGAAATAACTGATCCCGGCAATGGGGCGCACTCGGACTGATTTTTCGCCGTATTGAAAGGGTTAAAGGACTCAATGTGATGCCCAATTAATTTGAGTGATAAAATTCTCTGTACCGTCTCAAGACGGATTGGGAAGTGAACACAATTATTTACTTTTTCTTTATAGAAACGAAAACAGTTAAAAATGGATTGCTAACGTCAAGGAACACAGACGTACGCTGGATCGTAGTAAAGAATTGAACAACTAGCTTCACATATCTCGCGCACAAGGTGCTACATATATACAGTGCCGAGATAATTCGTATGTATCAACTAGGGATTGCAATAACCCGGTTTACCGGTTTCCCGGTAAATCGCGAGAAATACCCTAAAATTTTTACCGGTAATTCGTCCAATTTTTACCGGTAATTCGATAAATTACGTATATCAATATAGCGCATATATGCGTTCGTTATTTCGGTCTACATCGTTATCAGTGAAAAAAACTTAAATTACTAATAAAGACGAAAACTGAAGTATCTCATGAAAAATCAACTCTAAGCCAAAAGGGAACTAAAAATCTAAATCAAGTCATCAAAACAATGGACGTATTTTCAAGTAGAAAAAGTAAGGAGAAAATATATAGGTACAAATGGCATATGATTTCTTAATGACTATCCGACCAACGAGTGTAGAATCTGAGAGTGCTTTATTCGTGGCTAGATTATTTTGTACAAAAATTAGATCGCGATCAGGAGACCAAAGTTTAGACAAATTATGTATTTTGCGTGCTTATTTGTTAAAAAAAATTGTTAAACAAAAAAATATTTAATTATGTATGTAAGATAAGATTCTTTTCATTGTTTTCGTGGTGAAGATCCATATTAATAAGTATTGTCAATAGTTATACATATATATCTATTTTGTTTTATCTCATTTCATATTTTATATGCAGAATAGTCTTATTTGCATATATTTATTATAATGCTCGATTAGAGTTAAAAAAAAAGCTTTTTTTGTAATGTTTACTCTTATATTTTCAATACCTTAAAAAATACCGGTAAATTATCGGTAAACCGGTTTTGATTGACAATTTTACCGAATTACCGGTAATTGAAAATGTCGGTAAATTTGCAATCCCTAGTATCAACATGCCTCTGTATCAACTAGCCCCGGTCTCCCCTACGCGATGCTCGCACGCGGATCTCCGAACAAGTATCACAAGCACAGATGGAACGACTGATTGAATCTTCGTGAGCCAGAGCTTCGTTTAAACTTTGATATTAATGTGGATTTCGGTGTGCTGCTCGGAAAGATTCTGTATCCGTAGCCCTCTTTCGCGAAAGAAATTCTGAACCGAGCTGCTGCACATTTCTGTTCTCGAGTTGAAGAGCATCTTTACACTGGCCGAGTGCATCAAAGCTTTCAGCACGCGCGGCGCGTGTACGGTACTACATTGCGTTACACTCTCACCGAATTACTCGCATTATACGCGAAAACAATGTTACGGGCAATTTCCCCCGCGAGATCAACGGCGAGCACAATGACGCCAGGTAAATCTTGCCTTCGCGATGAAACGTTTCGCTGCATTATTACATTTCAGACTTTGCACAGGCGTTTCCGTGTTTCCATTCCCGCGCAATCTTCCGTTCACATCAGCGCGCTCCAGCGTCGAGCAATCCTTAGAAGCCTGTCTCGAATTTAATTACGCCGTTGGGCCTGTCTTGGACAATTACCCCGGAATTCAACAGACCACGATAAGTCTTTATCACAATTCCGCTTGATACCGGGGAAGGGGCGGTTTTCGCGCCTCCATCGATAACGGGATAGGAACGGAGCCGGTCGAAACAGATGGCACAGTCGAGACGAAAATTCGGTTATCAATTTTTTCAATATTTGATTGCGAGGCTATCTGCGATCCATTTTAAACTCGCCCCTCTGCGAGCTGCAGCTCGAATTGATCGCTCGTATAAATACACCTCACCGTAGATTCGCGAACGAACGAACGAAGGATATTACTATCTGGATTCCCACCATCATTCTTCTCCCGACAAAAGAAATCATCCGAATATTCCGCGCAGTCTTTGCGAGCCTAGATCCAGTGAGTAAACAGGCGGACTCGGCCGACGGTGGGCAACCCTAGTAGAAATTTGTCTTGTTTTTCCCTATTTCTGGTGAGGTAATAGCCAGGCTTGGATAGGGAAAAACTAAAAAGGAAAAACTAACCAAATTCCGCCTAAAACCCAGTCTGTAAAACTGGAATTAGTTGTAACTCGACTCTGTCTAACTAGTTCACACCCAGTTTTTCCCTTTTAATTCCTGGCTAGTTATAACCTGACTCAAGCTGTCAAGTCCATATCTACATAGTTTTCCTTATTGAATTTTAGTCTAGGTTCTCGCCACCAGAAACTTGTAAGGAAATGTGTGGAAAAATTAGTTGAAAAAAAAACAATCAAATCTATATTTAAAGATATCGCAGCAAGTCAAACATATTTATTGAATAAAGCTAACATATCTAATGAGCGGAAAAAGAAATGAAATGCTAAACGAGTGCGTAGGTGTAGAAAAAGAAAGGAAGTGTTAAATGCTAAATATCACGGTAAGTTCTAAATACGTTACTTCATATATCAAGATATTCGTACGTGACAAAATACTAGTTTTATTGCTTCTTTATAGCACCATAACCTCATTTTTCATAATTATCTTTGTATAAACACACGTAAACATTAAAAAATCTAGTTATTGTTAAAAATCCTTAAAATATGTTAAAGTTTAAAGTAACTCATAAATTATACAAAATATCTTGACAAAATAAAATATTTTTTGGTTAAATGTAAAAAACAATGAGAAATCATTTCAAAGATTACACTTTATGATTTATTTTTTGAATAATTGATTTGATTATTCGAGTATCTGTGTTTATATTTTTTAGAAGATTCGACTTCGGGAAACGAAATTACAGACGAATATGTTCGTACTGCAGCATCAACTCATTCGTTTTCTTTTCCTGACAATGATGGTACAACAAACGAACTGGGCTCGCTATATGACGTGATATGTGAAGTAGCAGCCGATAATGATGTAGCTAATGAAATTGAAGACTCTGGACAAAATTCCTGTTCTCCAGTGAATGTTGACGACGAAGACGATTTTTACAGTCCAGATGAAGGGGACCTTGAAGACATTTTTGGCGTTGAGGAAGAAATGGAAGAGGAAACAGACGTCGAAAAATTGGGAAGATGGGCTATTGAATGCAATATCCTACAATCGCATCTTGATAAATTACTTGCTGCACTGAAAAATTGTATTCCGAAGAAGCCGAATAAAATTGTAATATTTTTCAATTGTTACCAATTAATTTTATTGAATAAATATTTTTCTGTCAATTTAACAGGTATTTGTAATATTTTTTTCAAAATTCGACAATAAACGTTCGCTAGTTTTAAGCTAGTTTTCCCTACTAGTTTTAAGCTAGTTTTCCCTACTAGTTTTAAGCTAGTTTTCCCTACTAGTTTTAAGCTAGTTTTCCCTACCAGTTTTTCCACACTATCGCCTGGGAGGGAAAAGCATTACATTAAATTAGGGAACTAGTGCGGATTCCTAGTAGGGCGCTAGTTGCACCAAGGGAAAAACTAACTAGTGCCCTACTTTCTCCCCAGTTGTATTTCTACTAGGGAAGTTTCTGCCGCAATTGCCGAACAGCGTGCCTAACGAGATAAATCGTTTCTAATCAGGCGTTGCTCGTATCAGACCGGCCGTCGCTCGAACATCTGAGACTACAGGCCATAAGGAAATGAGGCGGTTCGGCTGACATAGCTCACCCGGTAACCGATCTCTATCAATGTCTGCATTATTGTAGGCCCTGTATGCCCGCCACTTTCGCGACAGAGATTACCCAATCCCTCACCACCCGCTCCCTCCGCCTCTGACCGACCTCTACGCTTCGCACCAACTTGCAAGTACGATTACCACGTCGCACAATGAACATCCGACGAACACACAGCCGCTCTGAATCTCGCGTAATCGACTAAGTAGGCTACGGTTTCAGCGGCAGGCTTCGGTCCCTAGGAAGGAAAGTTCCGAGGCGGGAAAAAGAGCGGGCTCGTGATGGCTTGGCTCGTGGGCGAGCTTAAAGTATCACGGGAATAGAGCCCTCGGCTGCTTTCGACGTGGCCGTTTTTAAGTCTAATGAGGTGTAAGGGAGCCGACAGGATATGGAGGTTGAATGAGCCGACGAGCCGTAAGACAACGAGCGTCGCCGAGATAATACGCGGTGGGAAGCGAGAGGGTGGTTCGGGGGTAGTTACGCGGCTTCTGGAAATAGGCGGACCCGTGACGCGGAGGATGCAAATAAAGTGGTGAATATGCGCGAGAAATTTATCGGGCTCGTGGTCACCGGTGACGGAAGAGAAACGAGCGATGCCGGTCGGAGACGACGAACCGATACGTACAGAGAGAGAGAGTCCTTCGGGGCGTTCGAACGAGCAATTTGCAAAGGTTCTCCCGGCGCTTTTCGTAATCAAGGATATCTGCGACGGGGGAGGAGGTATCGAGCGCGGAAGGAGACGGAGGAAGATGGGGAGGATCGGGCTTGGGAATGAGACGGAGTAAAGACAGATGGAAAGAGAAGCGAGAAGGGATTGCCGATGAAACCGATAAATGTGTCAGGCAGTAACCCCGAGCCGGGGCCCAAGATTCCGCTCAACTTCTAAAAGACTACGAGCCGCGCTGGGAAATCGACGGAACGAGATGGAAACGGGACGGAAGAAGAGGTATTTGCGACAGAAGATAAATTTTACGCTGCAGGGGGGACTACGACCTCGTAAAAATGGCGGCGACACTAATTCCACGGCACGCTCAAAGACGTCCCATCCGACTGAGCGCGGCTCCCAGCTGCGCGGGTGTCTGCGGCGGCGGCTCCGGCTCCAGCTACCTTAATTTTGATTTAATCGCGGCAGGACGTCTCTGACGCTCGGACGAAAGAATGGAAGGATTCCGGCTATGAATCCTTTGTACCAGCAAAATGGAACGTTCTCTTTCGAGCTCTGCTTGCGAGGATATGATTAAGTCACGACCTCATAAAATACGTGTCACCGCCGAAGCAAAAGGAAAGAGCTTCTGCTATTCGAGTCCCGAAGAGAAGTTATGACTCGAGAAATAATCATCTCCCGTAAAAAGAGGCCCATAATTCGCGTTATTCGTTCGTATTTAAATGAGCCGAAGTTCCGTGGATTCGTGGTCCGCGGCGGGACGCAAAAGGAAATCAGGGAATTTAAGAGAATTCTCGCTGACGAGCGCATTCAGCGAACCGTGGATGACTGGAATTAGCGATCGAATCGGATTGTCTGTTCGAAATGGCACAGCCCTTATTCGTTTTAGCCGAGCTCAGTGCGACGCGGTTCATGCGGCCAGAGGCAATATGTACTCGACGCACCATCCATTATGCGGGCCCATTATTCAAATCTGCGACCACCGGACTACAAATATCATTACCATGCCCCTCTACTCTTTCGTATTGACCGCGCTCTACTCCTTCCACTTGCCCTTTTCTGGCAACACGCGATCGCCGCGTTTGCTATCCTCATGACGATTACACGTTAATACGCCTACTAGCCCTAGATCGAAGAGAGAAACGACTGGAAGCTTATCCGACGGAAAGATCCTTTCGTCGCGTGATCTTCCTCGCTATTCCCACATCTACATTTAAGGTAAATGTACCAATGACTGGCCAGCTAAGGCCACCAGAAGAATATATTGCCAATATCACGTAAAAAACTAATGCTATCCTAAGCTTTTTTGTATTTAATAGGTAGATTGAATCTTCCTTTATTTAAAAAAATTGTCATGCATTCATTTTTATATTCCTGGCATATAAAAAAAAAAAAAAAAATTCAATGAATACGTTTGTACCAATACATGACCAGTAAAAAGGCGATTGACCCAGTGTCTAAAATTCACTGTCCCAGTACATAGCCATGACATTTATAACCCGTCAGAATTGATTGTAATACCAAAAGAATTGTTATTTATTCTAAGGGTCGTTAAGAAAATAAGAAATACTAACAGATTAACTTGACATATAAAGTACTTCTTGGTACTTTGTATTCTATAGCTGCTTCACGTGTACTCATACCATTTATCACTTGTTCAAGTGCATTATTACCGTCGTTTTGATTATAATTTTTTTTTGACACTTTCCTTTTCATTTTGCTTTGTTCTTTTTTCATTTTTCTATTTTACAACGTAATTAACAATATTATTATATATTACTTAAGGCAGGATACCAGCTTTGACTGCGATTTTGGAGGCGTTTTTCATGAATTTTTTTTGCATACAAAGAATGCGCAGAAACAAAACCGGTTTCAGTCATTCATTAATGTAACTTTAATCTGTAATTACACATTTTTTGAAACTGAAAAAGTAAAAAATAATCTCTTGTAGGTGGCGCCAAAATACACTCCTTTGGAGAAACATCGTTAGACGGCGTGTCAAATTCCGCTCTGTACGTGGCTCTTAGAAAAGAAACCAAAGAATGTCCCTATTAACAACAATATTGTTCAATGCTGTACGTAGGGATTTTACGAAATTTCGATTTTTAAGAAAATGGCGGCCATTTTAACGAAAAGGTCAATTTTTTAGGGTAAAAAAGTTTAAAAAAATTTATAAAATTGCGCACCAAAAGAAAAATAACAACGCTACAGCAAAAGTCCTACGTACATCGTTAGATTACACCAATCGGAAGAATTGTGCAAAGTTTCAAGTCAATCCGATGAAAATTGTAGGAGTAATCTGACACGCTGATTTGGAAAACATTGTTTCGAGAAAAACGCGTTTAAAGTTTTATATAGATTTATATATCTGCTCCAATCCGGTTTTTACACAAGAAAAAGGTTCCGGCCACCTTTCTAATGAATGAATTTCGATTCTATACACTTGAAAGAGTACTTTGAGAACAAAAAAAATTTCAATTTTTTTTAAGTGCAAAGGTGGTATCCTGCCTTAAAGCGTCATTCAAATTTTGAGGTTACGTACTATAGACAATAGAAAACGCGGAAAATATTGAATGAATGTATATACTTACTTTTTTAAATATTACACCAATAATTTTATTTACACTTTATCTATTAGTTTCAACTTATACCTAATGAAAACACTTTATACTATCAAAAAATACTCCTGGTTATACACTAGTACAAGTCTTTGAGTATACTAAATCGCGACTTGCCCTATGCATGGACGCATGGTTAGTTATTGGGTCAGACACGAATATTATGTACCGATATATAGCCACGTATTTTTTACATAGAATAGAATCTAAATGCGTAATACCGCGTTAATTACTTGCTTTAAATTCTCTTAGGATTCCATAATTTATTCGTTCATATAAAGAAACCCAATATTACAATAATTATATGCTTAACAAACATCGCTTTCTCCTTAGCAAATTCTGAAGAATCTAGCAAAATTCGTCATGCGTCTTTACTGTGAGATTTCAAACAATTTCTTAAGTGTTTTAAACATAATATTTATCAAAATCATTTTTAGGGTATGAAGTTTAAGGATTATATAACACAAATTAATCAATATATTGTGCCTGATTGATATACATAGCTTAATAATAATTAATATCTGCATCAGTGGCCATGCATTTAACATGGCTAGTCATTGGTACATGGCGAGTCATTGGTACATTTACCTTACTACGCCATCTGGGCGTAAGCAGGCAATAAATACGCGGGTCATTAATGCTCCCCCTTGCTGCCTCGAGCACAGAAGAGCTGGCAAATGGACGAGCTGGTAACGTCTTATTTGCAGCGACTTGAAAAACATCTTGGGAAAGGTTGCCGGGTTTTTGCGACGCGTGCCCGGTAGGTGGGCTTACGCGCAGTTAAAGTCTCCCTGGCGGATCGTGCAACCACTCGCAGCAACTACGTTTATATTAAGCGTGCGGTCGACACGGTAACCGAAGCGACCTAAAGCGCCATCCGCGGACTCTAATTAGTGCGAGTACGCCGAGTTAGCGGCGCCTGCGCTCCGAATTTCCCCGCTAATGCCGGGAAAACACGAAACGGCACTCTTGCACCGGAACTGAAGCGTCCGCGCTCATCCTCCCGAGTACGTGTTACACGCCAAACGACACCCGGTAAAAATTATTCTTAACTGCCCGCGCTCCCCCGTGTCGTTTGCCGAACTTAATATTTCTGCGGTGCTTCCTCGCGAGCCCAGCTCCCGGCCGGGTGTTTCCAGCGGCGCGTAACCAAGAACAAACGGGATCCAGCCGTGCGGTGCACGGCGGGGATATCGGGGAGACAGATATTAGAGACGATCCCGAGTTAGAGTGACAGGAACAAGGGGCGTCACCGTCACCTGTCGAACTCGGCACCGGACGATAGCTAATACGAGCGTTTCCTGGGTTATGGAACACTCGATTGGTACACGACGTAACCGTCTCCTGGCCCGCCATTGCTTCGATACCTGTCTGGCTGCCGATATTAATGACCGGTGTCCACGTCTGTCTGCGCGCCGCTCGAGGCGTACAGTGGGTGTAGCGAGAACGACCGAGTTGTCCTGGTAATCAGCGGTACAACGATCGAAAACAATGGAGAATAAGAAGCGTTCGGAACGTATCGCGGTGTTCCAACATTTAGATCAAGGGGAGAATGATAAAACGTTTACGTAAACAACGGTAGCAGAGGCACGACGGGAGTTTCTGTCGAAGGAGTGGGTCGATCTAAGGTCGGGGCCAGATGTATATTGGCCGGTGAGTTTCGTGAGGGGTATTCTCCCACCACACCGTTTGCCTGCCTCGGTGCTCCTTTTCTCAACGTTTTCTTACTCGCTCTCGTTCCATCTCGCTCTCGCCTTCGCAGAACAAGAGTGAGCCAGAAGTGGTGGGGATAGTGCCAAGCTTCTGGCGTGTAGGTCAAACCGAGCTGTCAGCGTAGATGTACACACATCAGAATAGGTGTGCGATAGCTCCGAAAAAATTCAGGAGCTTTATTGGTCAGAACATGATTCCTTCTCGATAGCTTCATCTCGTATTGGTCTACGAATAGCTTCGTCACGCACACAACTATTACGCTAAGAATAAATAACAGCCAAACGGCTATTATAAGCGTTCCCGTTACCCCACCATACCCTGCGACGACCACGCAACTCCAACTGACAAATCCACGATCGTCAGATGGTGGTGGTTGATTTCTCCTCAATCGTTGCTCGCGAAAACGAATTCACCGGCCAAAATATCTGGGCCCCGACCCAGAGATGGGCAAAAAATTATTTTAAATAAAAAATTGATTTCGAATAAAAGGCAAAAATTTTATTCGAGGGTCATCGAATAAAAATAACTTTGGGTAATTTTTATTCGAAGCGCCTCAAAATAACTTTTTTATTCGACGGGAATTCATTTTAAGCTTTGAAATGATTTTCTCCGTTTCAGGCGTGTTTTATTTCAAAAGTTATTCGATGTTAAATAACTTTGGGCGAGCCTCGAGAGACTTTGATCGAAGCCGCCGGCTTCTGGAGCCGAGCGACATTGTATCGTTCACCCGTATACGCTGCAGCGCGGAGTTGCTCGGCGATGTGTCATCGATTATACAGGAACGGAATTTCTTTATTTTTCGTCGTATTAATATGAAAGTGACACCAATGGATTCCTTGCATTCTCCCGATTAAATTGGCCAAAAAATTATTTAAATCGGACCACTTTTAACGAAACGGGCTTTCAATCTTGCAAATTAATTGTATGCCTAATATCGTTAATTAAAGTTCAAATTATGTCAGGTTTGGTATCATTTTCGTCGGGAAACCCAAGGAGACGATTGATATGACTTCCGTGCAGATTCGATGAAGAATCTGATTTCACATTTTTCCGTTCTTAATGGCTTGTGCTATCTATGTCTTTTATGGCCCCGTGTTTCTTGGCTGTCGAGCGCTCGCTTCTGAAGGGTCTCAGGTGTCAACAGGGTCAGGCACGCATTTTAACTGCACTACTAATTGGCAATACCGAAGATTCTAGGGCCTAGAATATTAGCTTCGTATCGCGATGTTCTTAACCAGAGTTTCGTATCAATCAATTGAAAAATAAATGGATTGGCCAACTAGTAAGTAGTTATAATTAATGAATTGTGCATGGTTGTAATGACGTCTAATTTAATTGCACTTAACAACTGAATTACTAAGTGTATTATTTTAAATAAAATTCAGTTCAAAATTCAGTTTTTAAGTATTATTTTAAATACACTTAGTAATTCAGTTTTTAAGTGCAATTAAATTAGACGTCATTACAACCATGCACAATTCATTAATTATAACTACTTTCCGAAAAATTCCGTTTCTGTATAATCGATGACACATCGCCGAGCAACTCCGCGCTGCAGCGTATTGGGAAACCAAGTGGAGGCGTGGCTTAGATTTCAGCGCTGCGGTGGTAAGTTGGCAAACTATTGACAGTAGGCTGGATTCCACCAAACATTCTGAATAATTATTTATTAATCGAATAAGTAAAAATTTAGTGTTCCAAAAAATTTAAAAACACTCGTTTTTCACAACATGTCTATATAAACACTGATAATCATATGGACTTCGACGGATTTCAGCCTACTCTGAGTAGTTCAATTTTTCGTCACTAGTTGGCGTATCGAAATTCTTGGTTTCCCAATACGGGTGAACGATACAATGTCGCTCGGCTCCAGAAGCCGGCGGCTTCGATCAAAGGCTCTCGAGGCTCGCCCAAAGTTATTTAACATCGAATTAACTTTTGAAATAAAACACGCCTGAAACGGAGAAAATCATTTCAAAGCTTAAAATGAATTCCCGTCGAATCAAAAAATTATTCGAAGCCGTCGAATGAATCCCGTCGAAAAAAAAAGTTATTTCAGGCGCTTCGAATAAAAATAACCCAAAGTTATTTTTATTCGAAGCGCCTGAAATAACTTTTGACGACTAATATAAATAAAGTCTCTTTTATTTGATACGTTATTTAAATAACTTTTTATTTAAATGATGCCCATCTCTGCCCCGACCTAGGAACGAATTCACGTGGCGCGCCACCCCTCAGAAGCTGCGTGACTCGAAAATTCGATGCAACAATGCATTCAACTTAATCGGGCAGAACAACGCGCCTGGCGCACGAGTCTGTGCGCCGGGAACGAAGCTTAGTAAACAACACTCGGGACGCGTGCATACACGTGCATGCTCGTGCATCGAGGAAGCTCGTAGACACGCCAACTTGCTGCAGAGGAGCACACACTTTCTCTTCCCCCGGCGAACATTTGTGGATCTTGAAATCGAACCGGAAATTCTCCGTGTCCGCCCGCTTACGTATGTGGTCGCCAATCCCTCGGCCATTCATTAGCAAACAATGGGGACACGGGAAGAAAAAGGAGACGGAAATTGGAGGAGAGGAGCGACGTCGTTTGTCCCGAGATTACGTCTTCGGATTTCTGCGATTTTGTTAGATGAAAAGAACCACGGGCGAAATACGACACCTCGCGACGTTCGTGTCTACTTTCTGCTGAAGGGCGCCCGGATAGATGTCGCAATTCTGAGTCGCAATTAGGCAGACGGGAATGTTCGGCAAACATTTAACGCGGGTGCCCTTGTTGCATCGAGACATACATAATAAGCTGTTCCGGGGCAGCGGCCCGAAGATAGCTTCTCGCTTGTGAAACGTAACTCCTATCCCGGTATCCAGCTACGTGACTATGTACTTTCGGGATGGAACAATGGGGAGCTGCTTGGATCCAAGTCCGCGAAAAATTCAATTCGGGCAAACTGCTCGGTAATTGGAGCCCGGAGGTAGCAGCTAACGAAATAATTCTCGCGCCACGTGGAGACGGAATATTCAATTTTTCCACGGTATATCTATGCTAGGAGCAGAACCACCTAACCCAACACACCTCCACCGAGCGAATTGCTCCAAGGTGCGTTCCACGAATTCGCTCGGTGCGCCGAGCATTTTTAAAGACCACCTTCCTTGTTCAGCCAAGAAACACGCGAAGGTATTGCGAAGAAAGAGTGAACGCGGGGGTCGAAAGCAATTTAAATGTAAAGCAATCAAGCTGGCAAGTAGTGGCCACTAGCCCTCTTCCTTTTCCTCCCTCAATTTTATCCCCTCGTGTAATTGAAATTGTTGTCTGCCCATTTGGAGGAATAAAGCTGGCTTAATTATTTTCGTATAAACGCCCGATAGTCGAGGGGAAATATATACCGGCGCCGTTAATAACGTATTCGCGCAATGAGACGGGATTAAAAGCTTCCCTTTGAAGCAGAAGGGAGGAAAAAATAGTAGCAAAGAGAATGGTGGATCGGGCGGGAAGTGTAGCAAAGGGGAGAGAAAAGGCGAACAAACGAAGAAACGATGAAGAGGGGAGGTTGGGGGAGAAGGTAGCATCGGCAGGACGCGCAATTGTCTTGTCGCAGAAGCTCGGATAGTTTCGCAACCGAGAGTACTTTAAGCTCTTGCTCCGGCAACGAATGCACCAACGGTTCATCCATATTCAGTAATTGTACAGGAAACGAGAAAGACCGAGAGAGCTCTGCTACTTTTAAGGTGCACGAAAGCGTGGAGTAGCGACTCCCCGTGATATCGCGAGCGTTTTCAAAATGGCTATGATCTACATTCCGCCCTCGCTTCTGCCCCCCACCGAGCACGTGCCTTCTCTCTTCCCGCGATACATGCTGCACGCATCCCCCGGTAGGGCTCTTGATACCCGGTGACCCGGGTACTCGGTTAACCGGGTGATACCCGGGTACCCGGGCGCTACCCGGGTCTGCGGGTAATACGGTTACGGGTACTCGATACCCGTATGATACGGGTAACACAGTTCGATAGCCATCTGGACTTGTAACATTTAATAGCCGTTTCTTATATGTTTTGGAGCGCTGAAAACGAATCCGCAAACCGTTTGACGTCATCATCCTCAGTTTTTGAGAAATTCGATTTTGAAAAAAAAAATGCAAATTTTCAACGTTGAACACCTTTTGTGTCGAGACAGTAATAGTTATTCATTACTGTTTGCGCAAATTTGCAGTTTTTTTTCAAAATCGAATTTCTCAAAAACTGAGGATGACAGCGCAGAAGCAACTTGCAATATTACTAATAATTTATAACTAACAATATTCATGAATCAAAAAGGTATAATAAGAGGTTTGTTACGATCCACTGCAATAACCGGTATTTCGTCGATTACCCGTATAACACGAGTATCGGGTAATCGTACCCGTATTACCCGCAAACCCGGGTAGCACCCGGGTAACCGGAAACCCGCGAAAAGTAAGAGCCCTATCCCCCGGCACCTTTGCTCTGTTATTCGCGCTTTCCGAATTACTCGCCAGGCTCGAGACGCGTGGTCGAACCCACACTCGGAGAATTCGCGAAACGCCGAGGTCCCCTCTGCGATTAAAACTTTCTCGCTGGACTCGGGCCGCGCACGATTTAATTCCTCCAGTTTCCCAAGGATACGGCCGAGTTATTTCACCGTCATTAAAACCTTTAACTAGTTTCCAGAGGGCTGCAGAAGTGAAAGAAAAATGGGACAGGGAATGTCCGCGAACGGGAAACGAAGAGGGGGCGGCAGAAAAACTTCACTTGCAAATCTCCGTCGGTGAAGTTATTCACCCTCGGAAGACTGTTCCCTATTCAAGCCGCGCGATCCACCGCCGATGATGAAAGATTCTGAACCGTAACGCGACCCGCAAGAAAGGCCAGAATCGATCGATCGCTCGCGGTCGAAATGCTCGCGGGCGGGCTTGGCTAACAGAGTCGCCAATGCTACGTACGTATTACAGTATTTCCCCGTTATGAGCCCGTTTTTTTTCCCCCCGCTGACAGCCCGCGCGACCATCCCCACCATTTCCTGGAAGCCTACGGACGAGAGTGAGAGAACCGGGCGACGAGCGAGAGGACACGAAAACCACTGGCCGCGCGGAACCATGTCCTCAAGCCGCTATGAGCCCGCCGCCAGCCCCGTTCGTCGGGCTCATAACGGGGTAATACTGTATGTACCGGAGGTACCTAATCCGAAATGCGCGCGCTTCCCGGTACATAGCGTAAACCCTTGGGGGTTTGTTACACTTTTGGTCTGCATTCCCAGCTGTTTGCTGCTTGTATGATATCCCCGCTGGGGTTTCAACCACCGTTGCAAGTGGCAGGCCCCTGACTTCGTCTTTACGATACGAAATAGGCAACTCCAGGTAGCTCGATACGTCTGGCGCGCGCTCGGAAGCACGGGTTGGCGCTCCGCTCACAGACACAGACCTCGCCAACCCCGTGAATCACGGAAAGCCCCTGGAATATAGGGTGCGCGTCTGTTTGTATACGTAAGCTCGTAGTAACCTGGAAGCCGCGCGGTTTCCGGTCCTGGCGGGAGCGCGGGAATCGCGAAAACGCCGCACCGCCACTAATTTGCTGAAATAAATTCGTAGCTACGCCGAGCTGAACGCCCGGTAGAAATGCCGAGGGAAGAAGATGCCGGGAATCATTTCCGGCTCCATGGCGCACAATAGCAGCTTTATTCAGGTGCACGGAATTAGCATCTGGCCTGGGAGGAACAGACAGGAAACGGAAGGGACGCCACCGCGGTGGCGTCGGTTCGCTGATTTCTTCCTGCGCGACAAGCCGGTCGCCTGTCATCGGCTGTTTAAAAACCAGCCTGATATTCGAATCACACACTTCTCTAGGCACTCGGACTGTTACGGAAGACGTAAATCATAGCGTGTCGCGCAGCATTGAACTTTTTTAAGACGGCCGGTGTTAATATCGTCAGAATGTATTCTGGGCTTGGCCTGGATTCTGCTGATAGGGAATGGAAGCAGAAAATCGATTTCTTCACAGGCCATGTACCTTGCCGTTTAAAAGACAGGCTTCTGACACCAGGCAGGGATACAGGTCGCTGCTTTGTTCGGCAGCCATGATTCACCCACCCCCAGCTAATGCCATTGCCGAGCATACTTGCAACGGACATGTTGGTGTGTCCGAAATAAACCGAGAAATAGGATTCGGCTACGGTGGAAGCCCGATTATCCGAACTAATTGACCAAGAATGTTTAATAGAGAGAATTGTTGAGCGTAATATCAGCTGCGATAGAATGGTTTTCCAATTTTCCGTGGACGATAGTGGGTTAGTTTCTAGGTAGAGACGTAGTCACCTGCAAACCGTTCTCGGTACAACGAGAGTAGCTCGTTCGGTTTGAACTGTATTCCAGGATCGGACTCGCGGCTCGCCGCAGCACTTCCTGCTGGAGGTTCGCGGTTCCCTCAGGAATGTCTGCTTCCTACGGGCCATTCCGTAGGGAACCTCAAGGCGCCTCAGAGTGACCAAACGGGAGCTATCGAAAAGCCGCTGGATATTATAGATATCACCTTCGATCGCTACGAAATGCGTAGACCGTGACCGCCGACCCGAGAGCGACGCCAAGGAGGAGGGAAACATTTCCGAGGGGAACAAATTCAGACCAATTGCCTTTGCCAATCGAGGGAAGTCGAGAGGACCTAAGTCTATCTGATCGGGGAACATATGGGGAACTCGGCGGAGGTCTATTCTACGGAAAACGTTCGATTAGAGCGAAGTGAAGTTTTCGTGCGGGATCTCACTGTCAGTGTCTCTCCGGCACAGAGAGGCAACGCTGCCCTTTGCGCAAAGTTGCGATATTTCCGGAATTCAAGCCGACACGAACGTGAACGCGTTTCGTTAACGGCTCGGATTAAGAGCCATGAATTGAGCGAAGCGATTTACACGCGATAAATGCATCGTCTCGTTGAAATGGAATTGTGGTAAACCACGGAAGCGTGATGCGAATAATTTCAAGGGATCCACCGAAATTCGTTTCGGAATAACGGAAATCCCCGAGCACTATTCGCGTTCGGCTGTCCTCCTTATAACGAACCCTATATCCCGATTCCCACGCTCCCGGCTGAAATATCGAAATAGCGCCAACCAACGGGGAAGGAAAACAAAGGGGGAGGCGATTTAAATCGAGAAAAGGGCGAATCCATAGTGCGGCGATCAGTAACACAGAAAGGCGGGGGAAAAGCATCGCGATTCAGCGAAAGGGACGAAAAAAGAAAAGATAAGCGAAGGGATTGAACGAAAACAGGAGGATTGAAGCGAGTGGTCGAAGAGACGCCGAAGTGCGAGAAAGGGGAGAGAATTGGAGAGGGGTGAAGGGAGTTGAAATGGTAAAAATTCCGAGAAACGAGAGGATTAATCCCCTTTGTCATTTAAATTGGAAGCGATGCGTGTCACGCGGCCGCGGCCGCGTTGTCAGTCGTTATTGAAACCGTTATCGATTTATTGCGCCGCGATTGCAACGAGGTGTGGAGAGTCGCGGGGGGGTCGGAGGCGTGCGTGGCAAAGAGGGTAATTGCGAGAGAGTGCTGGGACCGAGGCTGCGCTGATAATAATTGAAATTCGAATAACGGACGTTAACCCGATGTTTATGCAATAACGTGCCGCAAGAGGCGAATTCGAAACGATGTCCGATACCAGCGGCAACTTTGCAGCTGAAATTCGTCCGGATCTACATTGACCGTAACAGGTCCTCGCGCTAGTGGGTGGCCGTTTAGAGTGCGGCCGATCTATCGCGAAAAGATGCAACCCGGAGAACCCAGACGCAACTGTTTTCGCTGGAATTCCGTGGTAGGAAAGTAAGGTAAATGTACCAATGACTGGCCAGCTAAGGCCACCACAAGAATATATTGCCAATATCACGTAAAAAACTAATGCTATCCTAAGCTTTTTTGTATTTAATAGGTAGATTGGATCTTCATTTATTTAAAAAAAATTGTCATGCATTCATTTTTATATTCCTGGCATATAAAAAAAAAAAAAAAAATTCAATAAATACGTTTGTACCAATACATGACCAGTAAAAAGACGATTGGCCCAGTGTCTAAAATTCACTGTCCCAGTTGTTACGTCCGAAACCGATGGGTGTGTGATTTCCGGAACGTAAAGGGGATCTTGCCCCGTCGCCTCCGGCGTAACCGTAATCCCTCAGGCCGGTCACGCTTTTTGGAGTACTGTGCAGGGCAGGTGGATTGGCATTTTGAAGATCGAGAAGGAAAAGAAAGATTTGTGTTTCTCGTCTTGGGACCGTCAGCCAGACTCATCAGTAGGGCTACAGCTGACGGCCCTTTTTTTTTGTAAAATGTGTTTATTTAGCCATATATAACATCATAACATTTACATATATATTTCAGGGTATAAACACCGCCGAAGTTGGCACCCCGTTACTTATCTACCATCATAAAAAGCATCAGTCTCAAACGAGTGCTCGTGCTTAGACACTAATAGGAACTTATTATCTTTTTTAATTATCACAAATTTGTACTTGGAGATTGCTACTTCTAACCTTTAGTGATAGAGCATTTGTACTTAATGTTCTAGGAAAACCGGCACAGCTGACGGCCCCTGCCCCAGACACACGGGAACTAAGAGGAATAAACTTGGAACTTGTATATATACGAACGAGATTAGAGTTGGGGACTTGTGAGAAGATTAGACATCTAGCGGCGCTGGCGAAGACTAACCAGGCGCGGACCCATGGTGGGGCTGGGACGTGACACAGTACATAGCCATGACATTACATTTATACCAAAAGAATTGGTATTTATTCTAAGGGTCATTAAGAAAATAAGAAATACTAACAGATTAACAGATTAACTTGACATATAAAGTAGTTCTTGGTACTTTGTATTGTATAGCTGTCTCACGTGTACTTATACCATTTCTCACTTGTTCAAGTGCATTATTAACGTCGTTTTGATTATAATTTTTTTTTACACTTTCCTTTTCATTTTGCTTTGTTCTTCTTTCATTTTTCTATTTTACAACGTAATTAACAATATTATTATATATTACTTAAAGCGTCATTCAAATTTTGAGGTTACGTACTATAGACAATAGAAAACGCGGAAAATATTGAATGAATGTATATACTTACTTTTTTAAATATTACATCAATAATTTTATTTACACTTTATCTATTAGTTTCAACTTATACCTAATGAAAACACTTTATACTATCAAAAAATACTCCTGGTTATACACTAGTACAAGCAAAGAGTAGGTATAATAAGAGGCATCACTCCGGGCGGAACCTTTGAAGTCCTTGCTTGACCTTGGCATTTAAATTGGTTGTCTATTTCGAGCGGGATATTCAAATCCACTAAATGTACCTTACCGCAATTGGCTGATTATTGCCGAAGTTGACCGATCATTGCCGAAGCTTAGCGATCATTGCCGAAGCTTAGCGATCATTGCCGAATGGGCATTTAAATTGGTTGTCTAGTGATTTCCCTAGGTTATTTCTATCCTTGTCGAGTGACGCCTCTTATTATACCTCCTCTTTGGTACAAGTCTTTGAGTATACTAAATCGCGACTTGCCCTATGCATGGACGCTTGGTTAGTTATTGGGTCAGACACGAATATTATGTACCGATATATAGCCACGTATTTTTTACATAGAATAGAATCTAAATGCGTAATACCGCGTTAATTACTTGCTTTAAATTCTCTTAGGATTCCATAATTTATTCGTTCATATAAAGAAACCCAATATTACAATAATTATATGCTTAACAAACATCGCTTTCTCCTTAGCAAATTCTGAAGAATCTAGCAAAATTCGTCATGCGTCTTTACTGTGAGATTTCAAACAATTTCTTAAGTGTTTTAAACATAATATTTATCAAAATCATTTTTAGGGTATGAAGTTTAAGGATTATATAACACAAATTAATCAATATATTGTGCCTGATTGATATACATAGCTTAATAATAATTAATATCTGCATCAGTAGCCATGCATTGGTACGTGGCTAGTCATTGGTACATTTACCTTAGTCCGAAGCGTTGCGTCGACCGTTCGTCGACAATGTTCTCGGCATGCAACCGGATTTAGGAAGTAATACGAGCAAATTTACGGTATCCGAGGAGCAGAGGGCAGGGAAACCCGACAGAGAAATATGTAAATCGAATTCCGTGGCTGCGAGGGAATGTGTGCCGGAACAATTCGACTTTCAAACTTTCCCCTTACCGACTTGCAAAATGCTTCGCCGAGTTACGCACACGGAAATCGATGGTGATTAGAATAGGTTCGCCGCGGCGGCGTCCAACTTTCCCGCGAGGGAACTTTGTCGAGCAATACCTACTGAAAGAACTTGTCGTCGTTTGACTCCGGTGCGCGACGTTCGATCCTTTGATTTACATCTCTGTAAGCAGGATTTTAATGAAAGGACCTCTCTGTCCGTTTCACGGAGCGCGGGCACGCGGCGGGAATGATGAAGTTCTTAAAATGTTGCTGGGCTGGGGGCCCGCGTTCCGGAAACGACGCGACGTTCCTTATCTCCGCGTCCGTGCAGCAAGGTGTACGATTTATGACTGAGCCGACTTCTTACACTTTCATATCTTTTTCCTTCTGTTCACCGAAACTCGCGCAATCTCCTTCGGGCCACTTACACCGGCTTCTCGTTTCTTCCTCGCGGTCTTATAACACGGCCGAATTGCGGCGTCGTCGCGCAGACTCACGCAGCTCGCTCCTCTCTTCAACCAGCCCATCCATCGTTCCATATCGCATCGTTCCGATGTCGAGCAATTTTCTGTCCGTTAAAACGCAATATCTGCCAGCGGATACTTCGCGCCCGGGATTCTCCGTTATTTTCAATCAAATTCCCCTCCGCCAGCATCGGATTAGCCCCAGTAGTTTTATTTATAATATATCCCTGGGCGCAACGCGACGGCAATAGTACGAAACAGCCAGCGCAATTTTGTGTGAATAACACTCGTGGCTGGCATACCATTTAATCGATCCTCTATTAAACGATAAATCGGCTGTTTGCCAGCCGCTAATACACGGAGCGGCGGAGAAGCGCGTCGTTCACCCTGCAGCGCGCGCGTAAATTAAAGTTACATCATTGCACACATTGGGCCGCACGGGGGCATATCTCCGAATCTAGAAATGCATGGATATTTTGAACAGAAAATTTAACGCTGCACGTACTCTGTTGCACTCAATCTTTATTAAGGGGTTAGGCTACTTTAGGGATGCGGAAAACTAGGCAATTTGTAAGGTGACAGTAAAAAAGAAAGTAAACAACCGATTAATACGAAACTTTGTACTTTATTTAAGTATAATATGTACTAACAAAAGCCGCTGCAATATTTAAAAAATGTTTAAAACTAGGTCCGTACGACGCCATTTTCCGGAACACCTTTTTTTTTTTTAATGTCCAACTGGTGTGTAGTATTCCGGCAAAACGGCTATTACTAGCAACAAAAAGAGAAAAGATTTCATTAATTATGATAAATTCCTAAGCATTGACGATCAAACATTTCAATGTTTGTAAAAATTAACAAAATGGCGGGTATTTCAAATTTAGAGTTCGAATTTCGACGAAAAATGAGTCAATTTATTGTTTATGTTTCGCAAAACAATTAGAAAATTTAAAAAAACGGATCGTCAATGCTTAATAAATGTAATAGCAAGTATAACTGTAAATTTTCAAAGGGATTGATCAAATAGAACTCGAGCAATCCTGCACACCGTTTTGAAAAACACGGTTCTGAGAAAAACGTGTTTAAAGTTTGAAAACGTAATTTGCGATTGCGCCTTGGGCTCTGTATCTCCAGAAAAACCTTCTAAATAATGTTTTAAGACTTTAAACTATTGTTTAAGCCCGAAGAAGAAAAATCGATTTTTTCAGAATTCTAGAGTAACCTAACCCCTTAAGAAAAATATTTCATAACAAAATGAAATACTGAACAAGTATCTCTTTAACACTGCCAGTCATCGTTAGCTGAATCTTTTGCGATGTCACGAGAACTGTTCACTTGGCCCTGTCAGGCCCCACGTGTACAGTGTAGAGTTAACTGGGCCTTGCGAAGCTTGCGATGCCCAATGAAATTGATTCCGAAGATGTCTTTCCCCTTTTCTTTATCATTTTCCCTTTTCTTCCTCGTCTTCCTCGTTCTATTAAAGTGGAAATAAAGCTGGCAAACAGGTATCGCGTGTTCGTTTCAGTTCGCGTAAAGGAAGAATAGCTTCGCGCATAAAATTAGTGTACGTTCAACGTGCTACGCTCAGATCTCCCGGCGCTCTGCCATATATAAAGCAGGATCAAAGAATGCGTACCCTTAGGCATGAATTCGCCAAGTTTAATGCAACCTCAGGAACCCATCCAAGTAGGTATACCTATATGAGAGTATATGTAACAAGGATACAGCACGAAATCTCTTTTATAATAGCATACACCTTAAAGCCGATTTGTTGCCCGCTCGGAGCAACTTTCGCGAGATACGGCACGATTAAGGGTAAAACTTTCTGCCGACCGTCCTGCGAAAAGGATTTCGCAGCGCTTCCGTCTGCATTCTTGCAAAACGAACCAACTAACTAACAAGAAAGAGAGAGAGTGAGAGAGAGAGAGGGGGGGGGGGTGTACCGCCCTCCCTCGGCAACTGATCACTCGCCTGAATAAACCAAACGCCAGCATCCCCTTTACCCTTCTGCTTATTCGCGTAGCATTAATGTTGCGATGAAGCTTAGAGCGTTTCGATTTTACAAACCGTAACAGCTGGTAATGGAAGCCTGCACACAAAATATTAAAGTCTTTTTGTTACGTTGAACGCGCTACGGCTGCCTCTTAATATACGTTAAACGTATAAATTACACCGCTTTTGTAATTAAATATGCTGGCGTTCGTCCTCAACAAGGCGTGATATTTACAGTGGATGAACAAGCATTTGCGAATGGTCGAATGTTTTACGTTCATCCATACAAAACGATAAAACATTTCCCGCAATTCGTCGGCCGTGTTTATTCGTAAAAGTCATTTTATAAAAACCGACGATGCAAAGTGACATCGATCAAACATAATCATCTGTACCTACTGTTTATAATCCGTAGAAAAGAAAATAAATTGTCGCGCTATCAACGTTTAAACTAGAGCTATTCTTTTGGCCCGGGTACCCGGGTACTCGGGTACCTGGTGAGACCCCGGGTACTCGGGTACCTGGTGAGACCCCGGGTAGACAAAAATTACCCGGCTACCTGGGTACCCGTAGAATACCCGGCTACCTGGGTACCCGTAGAATACCCGGGTACCCGTGCGATACCAGGGTAAATGATCATCGATTTGACAGCTGATCGTCTTTCGACTTCCGATCATTTTCGGCTAACCTCAGTAATGAATGGAATAAACGTCAAGCAATTGAATGTGTGTGTGCAGGTTAAGATTATGAATATTATGATAAAATGTTTAATTGCTTGAAGTTTATTCCGTTCATTACTGATGTTAGCCGAAAATGATCGAAAGTCGAAAGACGATCGGCTGTCAAATTGAAATTCTCAACTATCTCATCACATCTAATTTATTCGGGTATCTCATGGATACCCGGGTAATTTTTGTCTACCCGGGTAGCCGGGTAATTTTTGTTTACCCGGGTAGTCGGGTATCTCACGGGTACCCGGCGGGTACTCGAGTACCCGGCGGGTTGGGTAGTAAGAGCTCTAGTTTAAACTCTGCGAAATTGAATTAAACCGCAGTACCGTTAAGGAACTAGTTTTTGATCAGTTTAGAGGGCTTCCCGCTTTAATATTTATTTTTAACCTGATACAATTTTAAACCATAGACTTTTTTATACTAAAAGATGAATTAATGTTTAAAATATAAGGAAAAAATTTAAAAAGTTGAAAATAAGTATAATTTAATTATTTATAAGGTATGGAATAATAAGGTGACTAGGAACTAGTTTTTGATCATGTAAAATACATGGGAACTAATTTTTGATCAGGTCAGGAACTAGTTTTTGATCATCTAAAATACATGGGAACTAATTTTTTGGTCAGGTGAGGAACTAGTTTTTGATCATCTAAAATACATGGGAACTAATTTCTTATTAGGTAAGGAACTATTCAATGTAAATAATCGGATACTAATTAAAAAGAAAGTACCAAATAAACTTATTTTTAGTATTATACCATCTAAATTTAGTTTTTTATAATTTTAAAATGTCCTAACCTATTTTTTATTCAGGTGATCAAAAATTAGTTCCACAAGAAAAAATTGGAACTAAATAATGATCAGTGACTTTTAAAGCAAAATGATACATATAATACTAAAATTCTTGCTCTACATTGTAAAGTAAACTATTTTAAGCAAAATGTATGAAAATAACCTTTAAATAACCTGAAAAATCGATTTTTTCTTTTTTACATTTTCTGAAAGACGTACATTTCAAGAATGCTGTCTCCAAATTTTATGAAGAAATTCGCAAAATTGACGGAGATATGGTGTTTTCCGTGAAGCGGTGTCAAACGCGCGACTGAGCCGCGCGGAACATTGAACGCGTTTTCCTCCGAATTATATTTTTCAACCGCGTTGACAGTCTGCAGAGAAAACTATACGTACAAATGACACGAGCAAGGGCATTTATTGTACGAAAAACTCGTCTCTATTATTTGACGATCAGTTTTTTTTAATTAACGACCTCCTTATATTTTTTTATCAACATTTCCCCAACTTTGTACCCCGAAATCATGATTTTTTTTCCGTGGTCTGCCATTTTGTAATTCCTTGCGATTTTGACTTTTTTTGATCGTCACGTAATAGAGGTAGGCTTCTAGTTTCTAAATATTATTGTCTTTTTTAATTCGGATTAACCATATGGCCTGGGCACTGTCAACGCGACAAGCATGTTTTTGCCGCAGGGCAAATTTTGACGAAGAGTATACAGGAAACGGATTTATGAATTTGATTGAAAAAATTGATTTTTTTAACCCTTCAATATGGACATATTAACTATACTAAGCAAGAAATTGATTTGCTTGCATTGTTTGGTTGAAATAAATTCCCAAAAACACCCTTACTTTTCGGACCATTAAAATTCGGAAAAATCGATTTTTTCTTTTTTACATTTTCTGAAAGACGTAGGTCTCAAGAATGCCCTCTCCAAATTTTATAAAGAAATTCGCCAAATTGACGGAGATATGATATTTTTCGTGAAGTGGTGTCAAACGTGCGACTGAGCCACGCGGAACATTGAACGCGTTTTTCTCAGAATGACATTTTTCAACCGCGTTGACAGTCTACAGAGAAAACTATACGTCCAATTAACATGATCAAGGACATTTATTGTACGGAAAACCCGTCGGTATTACGTGACGATCAGTTTTTTTCAATTTTCGACCTGCTTCTATTTTTTTTATTAACATTTCCCCAATTTTGTACCTCGAAAACATGATTTTTTTTCAGTGGTCCGCCATTTTGTAATTTTTTACAATTTTGACTTTTTTTTTATCGTCACGTAATAGAGGCAGGCTTCTAGTTTCTAAATATTATTGTCTTTTTTAATTCGGATTAACCATATGGCCTGGGCACTGTCAACGCGACAAGCATGTTTTTGCCGCAGCGCAAATTTTGACTAAGAGTATACAGGAAACGGATTTATGAATTTGATTGAAAAAAAATTTTTCTTACCCTTCGATATGTACACTATTAACTATACTGAGCAATACATTGATTTACTTGCGTTGTTTGGTTGAAATAAATTCCCGAAAAGACCCTTACATTTCGGACCGTTACAGTGGTCTCCCCCCTTAAGGGGTTATGCCTACCTGCAAGGTCTGAAAATGCAAGTATTTTCGGGATTTTTTGGGGGAAAAACTTGAAGACTTTTTTAAGCAAACCTTTATGTATTAGAAAGTGTACATCTTATATTACTTGTAGTAATTATTCCAATGGAAAATATAAATAAATAAAAGAAATATCAGTGATCTCCCGGCAGCGATTTTTTTTTCAGTAGTTTGCGGTGATCACTCTAACTTTGACCAGATTCGTCTGAAATGAAAAATTCGAAGGAATTTAGTTAGTATATTAAATTATCTTGTCCTTAATCGTTCATTATCCCGAAAAATTAATTTGCTACAAAATGGCGGCTGTTCAAATTAAAATATCGATTTTCGCCGCAAAAATCGCTTATTTTTCATCTGTAAAACAAAAACTACGCAACGGAAATGAAAAAGCCACGATTAAGGACAAGATAATTTAATATACTAACTAAATTCCGTCGAATTTTTCATTTCAGATGAATCTGGTCAATGTTAGAGTGATCACCGCAAAAAAAAATCGCTGGCGGGAGATCACTGATATTTCTTTTATTTATTTATATTTTCCATTGGAATAATTACTACAAGTAATATAAGATGTACACTTTCTAATACATAAAGGTTTGCTTAAAAAACTCTTCAAGTTTTTCCCCCCAAAAATCCCGAAAATACTTGCGTTTTCAGACCTTGCAGGTAGGCATAACCCCTTAATACCGCAGCAACCAGCAAAGAAATCGACTGTGGCGTCGATGGTGATCTATTACTTCGAACAGTAAGAGATGGCGTTCAATAGGGCCTTCTGTCAAGTGGGCCACCTTAGACATTTATTTTCACGAAAACTAACAACACTAACTGCTTTCACGGGCAACACATATATTATTGAATTGTCAATTTTTATGTTAGTAATTATTTCAAACAATTATTTATTGACATAAACTTAAAAGAACGATTTATTTCACGAACTGATAAAAAATTAGTGCCTGATCAAGAACTTGCTAGAATTCTAATTCCCACCTCCTTGATTTCATTTAGTTGCTTTTCTGCGCTGCAGACTTCTCTGACAAAATTGCGGAATATGCATTAAGAAACTGCATTGTTCGGTAATTACTTAGCCCCCACCGATATTTCTTGCGATAGGTAGATGGTGACAGTGGACGCAGTGGATCAATATGAACCGCTCAGAAAGTTTCCGCCTCTCTTTTCTCATTATTAATTAAGTAACAGCTAATGCCGACGGGGAAATAGAAGCAGTGCGATTCAGAAACTTGGAAAGTTTCCCTCGACTCTCTCGGTCGCCCACCCCTATTTCTTCGAGTCGTACTTTCGAGCGATTGAAATCGATACCCATCGCCATCCCCCTTCGCTGAAAGAACGCATTTATTATTTAACCGCGAATAATAGTCCCCATCGCGAAACGATCCCGATGAAATCAAACATTCTTGCGCGTCTCTTTATTACCAGCTGTTCCCTCTCTGGCATTACCCGCAAGATTACTCATTTCCCCGGCAATTTGTTTCTTTCGCATTAACGAACGTTCGCGTTTGCTTTTGACATTAAGTGCAGAACCTTTACCGAGAAACTCGTTTCGCGGATTTCGCGAACGATTATGCCGCCGTCCAGAGGGGAGATGAAAAAGGATCCTAATAAATATCGCCCAATGATTTGGCATTGCCCTGTTACGCCATGGGAAAGCCTTTTCTTACGACCCCCTTTATCCCAAGAATTACTCATTTTCCGCGCAATTTGCCTCTCCGAGGAGCGCGAGTGAAAACAATGTAAACGCAGCGCGCCGGAGAAATCCTTGAGTTTTCCACTGGGCGCACAGTGGTTCGAGTATACTACATGCTAGCTGGACAAAATTATTTTTTCGCGGATTTGGGTTTATATGGGGTTCAAATTGTTAGAAAACAAACCTGATTCGTATTACAGTTTATTATTTCACTAAAAATATGAATAAAATAAAAATATGACTAATTCAATAAAGGAAAAAGAACAAAACGACAGTATTGTACTTGAACTATAATTATCAGTTATAACATTATGTCTATTCCCGTAATTTCTGAGTTTTTAAGTTTAAAACCTGTTTTTTTAAATCAGTTTTCTCTGCATCGCTATTAAAATAGTGTTTTACTATATGTTCCACGTCGATCCACGCGACAAGGGTTGAATGTACGGAAAGTAGAGACTTTCTAGTTTATTTTAATCAAACGATCGATCTGCAAAAATTTGCAAAACTATATTTTTTTAATTGTTTTCGAGCGCGGCGCTCGGCAGGAGAGATAGCTATTAAAATAGTGTTTTACTATATGTTCCACGTCGATCCACGCGACAAGGGTTGAATGTACGGAAAGTAGAGACTTTCTAGTTTATTTTAATCAAACGATCGATCTGCAAAAATGTGCAAAACAATTAAAAAAATATAGTTTTGCACATTTTTGCAGATCGATCGTTTGATTAAAATAAACTAGAAAGTCTCTACATTCCGTACATTCAACCCTTGTCGCGTGGATCGACGTGGAACATATAGTAAAACACTATTTTAATTGCGATGCAGAGAAAACTGATTTAAAAAAAACAGGTTTTAAACTTAAAAACTCAGAAATTACGGGAATAGACATAATGTTATAACTGATAATTATAGTTCAAGTACAATACTGTCGTTTTGTTCTTTTTCCTTTATTGAATTAGTCATATTTTTATTTTATTGATATTTTTAGTGAAATAATAAACTGTAATACGAATCAGGTTTGTTTTCTAACAATTTGAACCCCCTATAAACCCAAATCCGCGAAAAAATAATTTTGTCCAGCTAGCATGTAGTATACTCGAACCACTGTGGGGCGGTGCGAATAATCGTGTCTGAAATGTTTCAACGAAATTCTCAAGCCTGCCCCGATCGGATCGATCGTTTCTTACCGACGGACGCAAGTCGGCCGACTGGATTCCGTGGACAAGGAGCGGAAATAATTTGAAGATTCATGGGTACATAAATGCAGTATCGTTAAGCAAATGAAAGGGAAGCGAAGTTTTCGGTGAAAAGATCCGTTCCCAAGCAGGTTGCCGTGAAAGCGATAGGTTCGATGAGAAAGGGAGACATCCGAGCGAAAATTCCCTCGTAACGAAGTGGAGCCGTAGATGGAATCGAGCAAAGAAAAAGAACAAAGCCCGACTCGTTGGGGAAGTTGGATGAATTAATGAATCGGCGGAGTACGCCGCTAGAGAATTTATTGTGAAAGTCCCAGGATCGTTTCGCAACAAAGTGCTCGCTCGAGAATGACGAACGATACTCTCGAGTCGCTGCTGATGAACGTTGGAACAACGTAATTGAAGGATCGAATGGGGGAACCTCGGATTCGCGAGAAATTGAAAGATCGTCGATAATTTTTTTTTTTTTTTTTTTTTCCCTCCACCTTTCCTTCCGCGCGGGCCACACCGCGTTATTTTTTTTTTTTTTCAGGCGAATATCGAAACGAGCGAAACAGCGGTCGCTGGGTGTGGGAAATCAAAATTCGCACGTCCGTTGCACGTTTATTACGTTACTTTGCATTCGGTATGGCCGTAACGCTCATTAGCAATTTAACGACACGCTCGCCGATTAAAGCGGCAAGTAATTCATGAACGAAATAGTATTTCGCAATTTCAATATCTCTGATTTACGAGCGGCATGTCGGTTTCATTGAAAACGCGGCGACCGAACAACAGAGCGAAAAAGCTGTGGAACGCATCGCCCTGTTTAAAAAAAAACTGTATCGAATCGTTGGCAAATTATCGATATTTTTCGGCTCTGTACCTGACCAGCTCGTACGAGAATCATTGTATCCGCTTCGTGGAATGGACAGTGTTTCATATTCTCGTATATAAAGCGGGCACTATTTTTTACCGGACCCGTGGAAATCGTGGAAAACCTGATAACATTTCGTGCAGTAAGAGCAACGAGGCCACGCGATCGTAATAAAAGTAATGATATTCCGCATTCTCCGCAGAAATGCGGATTGTTTCCCTTTCATCCACACTGGAGCTGGGGCTATCGTGTTTTATACGCAATTTCGAGCAGAAATGACCGGCAAAGCTTGTGACAATCGCAAGCCGCGGCAGCAGTATATTTTCGTGGGAAAAACGCGCCAGTAATAAAACGACAATGAAAAGTACGTAAAACGTTTGGGTGAAATAATACCGGCATTGATCGTACTTTCTTTTATCATCCAGTACTTTTCCCGATTTACGAGCCCTCCTCGTTTCGCGTCCCTTTCATCTCGCGGCCGTGCGACGAAAATCCACGAAAATTAAAAAACGAAGTCCTTGAGGAACAGATGTTTCTTAAGAGGCTTATGCGATTACAGCTACTCTCTTTTTCAACGTCCGAGAACTTCTCTGCGTATTATCTGCGGAAGGAACGTCCGCTCGGAAACACCCTTTGTGCGGAAATATAGAGTCGCTCCGATGCATAATTAAAATTACTCGGCAAACTAACTCTCGCTTCGACAGAACCTCGAATGAATATGTTGGCTAGCTTTTAGTACGTCTGTATAAATCGCAAATCTGCTGTAATACCCAGGTTACGTAAGTTACGTTCGTCCGAACGGTCCGCCGTAATAGTTTAGGTCGTATCCAACGCCGGGCAGAAAGTAATAAATACAGAACGCTCATGCTATTCAAGATAAACACAATTTATTCTTTTCATCATATTTCAAGTTATATTTTGTCCATTTTCAATTGCATGTAATTACTGTTCAATTAATGATGCAATTGGGATTTTTTTAAGTTAAAATAAAGCACTTTTTTACCAACATTTTGTGACCAATGCGTGGCTTGAATCGTGCTTCTAACCCCTGAAATAAATCCCTTTTTATTTTTTGATGTCGTGGGGTAATGACGAACAACTCGGATGGGGTAATCTCGAACCTTCGAGATTAGCAATGTTAACCGATTTTGATGAAATTTTCAGCATGTATAAAACGTACTTAAATCTACAAAAGGGATTTGTGAAGTTTCATTACAGGTTCAGAAAAAAGTTTAAAAAACAACCTTTTTACTATTTTTTTTTTCGATATTCCGACCAATTGCAATTTTTTTCTAACGCACAAGAAGAGGGATTTGAAAAATACATTAGGTATAAGGTAGATGACCCCATTACCGACCACGTCCCCATTAGTGACCAATTATTCATTTATTACTGTTTATTGCAACATAGAAAGCGAAATATCAACCAGAAAGTTCAGAAATTATAATTAGAGGTGTTTCATTTATTGTTTCATACGTTATTTATGTAGCCGTACATTCATCTTTAAGTAAATTCACATGTAAATTTGGACTTGGTCATTGACATGAAAATTGACAGATTCTAATAACGTGAGGTTATACTACAGATATCATTAAAGTCGCAAATTTTACAATAAAAATACATGGATCCGTGCAGTAACTTACTCAAATTAACTAGAAATATGTACAGAATTATAAAATAAAAAGAAAATATTCATTTTCTTTCATTATTATAGCAGAAAAGCGTGGTCGGAAATAGGTACCGTCAAAGATCGGTCTGTACCAGTTTTCGGACATTTTACAAGTGGTGGTGTTAGACCTAACTAAAGTACTCAAGTAATTTTTTAATTATTAAATTTTGAGTACAATTGATTTGTACTCACAATTGAGTACAAAAATTACTAACATAAATATATTTTCTTTAGAAAGTAATGGTGGAATCAAAGAAAAAGGAGCAGAAGCGCGCGAAATACACGGAAACCGAGTTAATTGAAGCAATATGTAAAATAAAATCTGGAGTACCCATATGTAAGGTCAGCCGTGAATTTGGTATTCCTAAAACCACATTGTTATATAAGAAAAGGGAGCCCATAACATCGATAATTGTTTAATTTTCATAAAATGTTAATAAAAATAGTTTGTTATACTCACGAATACAAATTTAATAAACAAAATGATACATTTACAATGGGAGAAACTGCTGGTCAATAATGGGGACGTGAGACGGTCGATAGATGGTAAGTACAAGTTGGTCAATAAAGGGGACATCAGGTTCAATATAATTTTCACCATAATTTTTGTGTAAATAGTCAAATATCACTCTAAAACTAATTTGATTAAGAAACTAGAGACTTAAAAAAATACAATGATCCATACTTTACTCAAACATTGTCGTATATTAGTAAACAAAAATTACTATTTCGAAGCAGTCACACTCTTAAACGGTCGCTAATGGGGACATTTACCTTAGGTTGTAGCAACATATGTTATAGGTTGACCATTGAAATCGCGCTTTCTGTGCGACTACTGTGATATTTAGCACAATTTACCCCACGGCAGTCGGGTAATCACGAACACCAAGGGTTTTCCCTTTTCACTATAAAGTTGATTTTTATCATAACTTTTCAAAAATTCGTCACAGTAGGGGAGACCGGGGCTAGTTGACTAAAGAGGTTAGTTGACTAATTCCCTTTAATTCTTGTATTATGGAATAAATTATGCTGCGATTCGCAATATTGGAGCATATGAATGACCAGCTTGCCATTTAATGTGTCGCCGTGACAAAAACTTGCGTGGTCTGTCAGTGAGAATGAAAAATCTAAAAAGATCGGCTGGAAGTAAATATTTTCGTTTTGACTATTTATGAATTTTTTCCCACTAAGTACTGCTTGATGTTATTTCATGAATATTTTGTGGAAACGTGATACCTTGACTATAATTTACGGAATTTTATTTTATCCGGTGCGTGGAGGTTTTGTACGTACGACCCTTAAAATGTTAACAATGTCGGACGGGGTTACTTGACTAAGCATAGGACTACTACTAATAATTGCATTTTTTTATCCTCAAGATGCAGTCGAGGCAAAGAGTTTAGCTGCTCAAGTCCACTTCCCCCACCACAAATCCTTCCAAACTCAACCCTACCAGTTTTACACCCTATCCTCCCTTCAAACTCTCAGGCCTTCCAAATAGACCATAACAAACCAGTACAAAATAATTACAGTATCTTAGATCATGATAATTAATTAAAAAAAATAACACTGTGGAGGAGTGAAAAAAAATAAAAAAATTTATTGGTCGTAGTATACATATGTACGCGTTTCGTATACTATATTGATGGAATTGGCAGCGTATATATACGTTTTTCACATTATATTGATGTACTGTGACAGCGTATATATACACCTTTCGCATGCAAGGGGTTAAAACTGAAAAGTAAATGTCAAGTCAACTGACCCCATCATATTTGTCAACTAACCCCGTAGCCGGGGTCTGTTGACTTATTCGTCTCACTACTCTAAATACAATAAAAACTACAACCTAGACTCAATAAAAACAATTTTTAAAATTATGCCTGTATACCTAATGAAATTTGGAAACTCTTGGTATGCAGTAAGTCAACAAAATACTAATGGTCTATTTATAAAAATTAGGAATGTAAAAAATTAGTCAACTAGCCCCGGTCTCCCCTACTTTATAGATGAATAGTTTAAGTATGTTTGTAATTAATAAACAAATTCATTTCTCACACAGTTTTCGTTTTGTTTGCTTTTTGGCTTAGGTGTTCGCAATTACCTACTCCACAGTGGCTACATTTTTCAGTCGTAACTGAATCATCCCGCGAAGAAAGTAAATTATCCGTCGCACGTACGGATTGTGCCAGTCAGGGATAGAAGCCGCCGGAAGTAAGCACCGTGCCGCATTAAATCACGCTCGACTGCACGCGAATTCGCGTTTTACGCGGCAGAGAACGTACCACAGAATGCGGCAGAATCGTGGCATTATGATAATGCATCGGCCATTCGTTTGCCGCTCGCACGCCTTTAGATCCATCTGTCGCCAGGTTATCGGCGCGTTCGACAATAATTGCTCGCAATAATCCTGACAAGAATCGTCGGTCCCTCCTCCGAAACACCTCCGTCTGTTCGTTCTTGTGATTTCTTTCCGGCCCGTTCCTTTCCCCGGGCACCCCAATAAAAATTGATCGAACACACCGCGCGATTCGGAACTCTGTGGAAGTTCTGTCTTAAAATTGTCCCGGGCGACCTAACGGGCGCTTCCTACCGAGTTGCCGGGAGTTTATCGACGCGCGGGGTCGAGCGCGCGAACGGGGATTCCATACGAGGAAGATCATCGGGCGCAGTGAAATAGCGGTATTATGATAATCGATCGGCCATTCGATTTCTCGTTACGGCCGGGCTCGCGTCCCTCCCAGGCCATATACGCGCGGGCTACGCTTCGCCACCGTCGTAATAAACCAGAGGATCGGCCAGCTGACCTTACTCCTCCTCCATTCTTCTAGGATCTAGATTCTAGCCGAGTACAAACAACGATACAAACGCCGATGCAATTTTCCTGGCCCCGATGAGCGATCGGGAAATTCCGGTCGCGGTCTAATGGATGGTTCCGTCTCGTTTCTGTCGGCTTCCTCCGACGATAAGAACAGTTTCGTTCGAGTTAGCGAAACTAGGGAATTTCGACGAACACGACGGAAGCGGTAACCACCCATCGCAAACTCCCATCGAAACGAACTGTTCCTTCGTGCTCGCCGAGTTTCGAGGAATTTCGCGAACGCGATAATCGCGGCTACCACGCAACCGGCTTAGAAGTCACCTCCTATCTCATATTTCGCGGTAATTACCTATCTATTTTTTTGTATGCCCTTTTCGAAAACAAACGCAGGAGTAAACACATCTAATCCACGTGTTACGACCTTTCTGCACGGCCAAGTAGGGGAGAGTTGCCAATATCGTACCGGTCACCTAAATCGTACCGCATCAATTTCTCAAAAATTAATTAATACAAACGACGTCTGATGATAGAAATATCAAGTAAATGCGAAATTAGAAATAGAAACAAAACCTTTCGAGCTTACACCCTATTTTGTGCGTGCTACAAGCATTTAAAAAAATCAGGTATGATTGATGTTACTTTTTACCAGTTTATTTTAGCTGATAATAATCGAACAATGCAATTTTCTCCTGTATTTATGTATTTCTCTAAAAGCGGGTTTAATGTAGAATATTTTACATTCATTATAAAGTTTAAATTTTTATTTATAAATAAATTGATCATGTTTCCTAAATCGTACCACTACAATCGTACCAGTAGGATTTGACAACTCGTGTGTTATATAGGTTATGTACATATATCATATACATAGTTTATTGCGGCCTGTGTGCGATTCATATACATATGTATATGTAACTATATAATAATCATTACTGCATATTGAATACTTTCTTCTCTATTCGTTATTGACACTATTTTTAGTGCAGGTATGATTTAGGAGACCGGTTGCTTAAATCGTACCTTTTACAGTATGTGACAAAAAGATTAATAACAAATTAATTTGTTCTGAACAAAAGGTTAAGCGTATAATAGTAGGTGCCGAAAAGACCAAGCTCCAATATCCAATAGTCATTTCCGTTCAAATTAGTACCAAATATGAAATATAACTTAGAATGTCTTAAGTGGTACGATATAGGCAACCCTCCCCTAACTATGCATAGGCTTTCATACTCCCACATTAAATGAGGCAATCAGAGCAACAACGGACCAACCCACGTTAAAAAAAAAAAAATTTCCCTATTTTATAGGGTTAGTAGAGCCTATTGGAATACCTACGTTATTGCTACTAATTCAATTTCGAAAAAAATGTGGGTTAGGGTAAAATACCCAATTACTGTGGGGTACCCAATTACTGTGCCTCTAGTTTATCATTAAGCATAATTAACTTTATATTTCTCGAATAAAAGATATTAAATTTTTTTATTTAAATTCAGTTAATTATTTATTTGTTAAAATTAAACATGTAAAACACAGAAGTTCTTAAAATACGAAAAAAAATATTTTACTTTTTTGATAATGAATTCGCAAAATTTTCTGTAAAACTTATGAAAAAGCTTAAGAAAATACTGAACGAATGAAGGTCAATATTCAGTAAAATAAATCGTTCTAGGTAAGATTCACAACGTTAATTATATTAGTAAAACATATTTAGATTCCGGAAAAACAATACAGCGATTATTTATTTGAATTTCTGTATTTATTTTCAACAAATTCAGTAACTGAAACGAATTTGGAAGTAGCGTCATTTACTGTGTACAATAACTGGAGTTGTTATCGCACTTTGCGTTAGTTACTGTGTCGTTTACACTGCCGAGCGTGTTAAATATTCTAACCTCTAACGCACCTCCGGTTATATTTGGAAAGAAAAGTACGGTGAATATGAACAATTTATTAAAGTGGTCATCTATTATGTGAACTTTTAAGTGACTTATTATGATATTTCATTTTTATTACAGAAAAATTTAACTTAAAAATGAGTGTACCTAATAAAAAGCACAGTAATTGCAGCACAGTATTCAAAGAGGAAGCACAGTAATTGCAGCACAGTATTCAGAAAGGAAGCACAGTAACTGAGGCACAGTAACTGATTTTTGGAGATTATAGGCACACAGTAACTGATCCCAGAACTTCTTTTTTTATATTTAATATTATCCAAAGAAGATGTGATATTTGTTTCGTGCAAAAATTTATATCGATAAAAGAAACATTGAAATTTATCTTTAAATGCTTAAGACAAGTCAATTTCATTACTAAAGTTATTTTTACTAGAGAAAACTCCGAAAGTCCTGCATCAGGGCACAGTAATTGGGTACTTTACCCTAGTCCGTTGTTGCTCTGACTGCCTCAAATGTTTCGAGGAAACATTCCATTTCCATGCACACACGCTGGAGCAGAGATGGGCAAAGATAATATCTAAATAAACTCGAATAAAAGATACTTTACGTATATTCGTTATTCGCAGCTTCGAATAACACGATTTATCTTTATTCGAAACATCTCGGATAAATAAATTTCTTCGAAGTGAACTTATTCGACAGCGAAAGATAATTTCTTTATTCGAAGTGAATTTATTCGACGGTGAAAGATAATTTCTTTATTTGAAGTGAATTTATTCGAAAGGGAAAGATAATTTCTTTATTCGAGGAACTTTTATTCGAACCGTCGAATAAGGTTTTCATCTTTATCCGTAGTTTATTCGACTTTTATTCGAAGGCTTCGAATAACATTCGGCAGCGTGTTTTACCGAACCGGCGCAATCTCGCCTCCAGCTGAGGACTTCGGCGGCGGCTTCTGATCTTGGTTCGAGAGCCATACATTGTTGCTAGCGGTGGATTATACTTATATTAATAGGATGTAAAACTTCCACATTTTCTATCGTATCGGCATGAACGTTTCAGTAACATACTGCTGAAATTTTTTAGATGAAAATGAATTTAAACACGATATAAATCGGATTATTTTTAGCATTATTACATTAGAAATGTTACATTCATATTTAATTGTCTATAGTTCTAGAAATAATCCGATTTATACCGTGTTTGCACTCATTTTAATCGAATGGATCTCGCAACTTTATTAACAATCCATAAATTTTAAAAGTCGGAAAAGTCTTCGTACAAATATAACTGACAAATTTCGAATACTATAAAAAAGCTAGGGTTTTGGAAGTTTTATGGGCATTAATTTATTTATTGGTTAACTTTAGATAGATTGTGAAAAAAACGACGATGCTTCTTACATTTGTTTACTAGAAAATGCAAATAAATTTTTTCAGTAGCGCCCTGCTATTATAAAATTGTATTTGTTAAGAACAATTGCAAAATCAATGGTCAAAAATTTGTATTCTTTAACAGAAATAATTTTTATTAGGTACCCTTATGTCTAGAGCTGTTCGGGTACTCGAATAAAACGAGCCGAGCCTGGCTCGGCTCGACTGACCGGGCCGAGCCGGATACCCGTCAAATTCGGGCGGCCCGAAAAATCCGAGTAGCTCGAATTTGTTTCGGGCGGCTTGAAAAATCCGGGCTCGGAAAATCCGTACGCCTTGTACGCACTGTTCGAACCACATTCAAGACGTACGCCGGCGCGGCGGCCCGAAACGATTCGGACTACCCGGATTTTTCTAGCCGCCCGAAACAAATTCGAGCTACTCGGATTTTTCGGGCCGCCCGAATTTGACGGGTATCCGGCTCGGCTCGAAAACCGAGTCCCGGCTCGGTCCGAACTTCAAGCCGCCCGAATATTCGAGCACCCGAACAGCCCTACTTATGTCTCCACTGTAAGCACCGAAAGCACATTCTTATCAGTTTATTAGTTCAACAGTTATAATTTATGAAAAAAAAAAAGGTCAACACTATATTTCAATGTGCTGTAAGATCAACAATTTTTTAAAATTTGAGAAATCCTTCGAGTTATGTTTGTACTAGCTGACCCGTTACCCGGTTTCACCCGGGAATTATTTATGATGTTTGAAAAATAAAAAACCTAAAACAAAAAAATAAATAGCCTATAATCTAATCTAGGACGTGTATAATGTATATTCAGAATTTCAATGAAATCCGTTCAACCGTTTAGGCGTGAAAGAAGGACAAACAAACAGACAACGTTTCACTTTTATATATTAGTAAGGATATTACTAAAAACTACAACATATCCAAGCTTCAACCAAATCCGAACTGCTATTTCAAAGAAATAGCTGGTCCTCTGCGTTCGGCGCTCGACGCGGGCGTCTCGAATAAACACGCTGCCGAAAGTTATTCGAAGCCTTCGAATAAAAGTCGAATAAACTACGGGTAAAGATGAAAGCCTTATTCGACGGTTCAAATAAAACTTCCTCGAATAAAGAAATTATCTTTCACCGTCGAATAAATTCACTTCGAATAAAATTATTATCTTTCGCTGTGGAATAAATTCACTTCGAATAAATTTATTTATCCGTGGTGTTTCGAATAAAGATAAATCGTGTTATTCGAAGATTCGAATACCGAATAAAGATAAAGTATCTTTTATTCGACACGTTATTTAAATAATTTTTTATCTAGATAATGCCCATCTCTGCGCTGGAGTCTGTGACTCATGTTATCATTAACCTTTAAAACTTGAATTTGTCTTGATTTGTAGCTTCGCAAGTCGAAAAATTAACAGTCGTACAAAGCCTCTATAAGTGGGATTTTCGTTTGTTGAACCTCTCTTACTCGAAAACTCGATAAGCCGAAACCTCTACAATTCGAAGATTGTTCCTCTTCCCTTCAGATTCGAGTTATCGTGGTTCGACTGCATGTATACTTACCTTACCTAGCATCTTTTCCCCAGGTAGGTACAGTAGCAAAGACTGCAGTTGCTGGATATGATCGAAGAGAGCAGCAACAAGCAGAAGAATCTTAACGTCAAAGGTGAATCAGAAGCATGCTCCACTTAGCTTATACAAGTGTGATCGATGGGTGGAAGCAGGGACTTAATACCGGTATAATGCTCATACCGGTATTTCGCCAATACAGCTATACCGAAACCGATATCATACCGAAAAAGATAAATACCGAAACCGATATCATACCGAAAAAGATAAATACCGAAAACAATCGGTTTTCGGAATTACCGGTAACCGAAATAAATACCGGTATTTTTTCGGTATTCTTCTCGGTGAACACCGAAACCTACCATGTTACTGAAAAGAATACCGAAAAAATACCGGTATTTATTTCGGTTACCGGTAACCTTTTGTTTTCGGTATTTATCTATTTCGGTATGATACCGGTTTCGGTATAGCGAAATACCGGTATGAGCGTTATACCGGTATTGAGTCTCAGACGAAGATACAACCGAAAAATACCGGTATAATACCGGTATTTTACGTACCGGTAGGAGTCCCTGGGTGGTCGAACGGATCGAATAATTGCATCCCCAGGGCAGCCATATTGTCAGCCGCGTGGAATTCCAGGATCCCGTGGGATTCGGCGCTGGCTGAGATAATGCACTCGGTTGACAATGAAAAGTAATAGCCATCAGCAAACTGTCAACGGGGAGCAGAGCCAGTGATGCCGTTGAGAAAGTATTCGATGCATTCTGGAAAGCTTCTGGCATCGGTCTCTCCTCTTCTGCCTCCCCGCCGCCCGTAAATCCGAACCCCTTTCGCAACCTTGCGTCGACCCCTCTCTTTTTCTTCCGTTTCCTTCGGAACCGAAAAGTGGACTGTCGTATCGAGCGTTTCCGACTCGTTGGCTTTGCTCGCTTCCGGATTCCAATCGGTTTCCGCCTTACGAGAAGGACTTTGGGAGCGTTTACGAAGTCGGCAGCTTCGGGCTAAATTTACAGGGCCGTGTTACTTTCGCCGGTATGTAGACGCCTCCCCGGGTGTACATATGTATTTTATGTCCACTGACTATCGCAACTCACTACAATTTCTATTTCAACAACTGTAATCATCACTTTCGACTGTCAACTATTGAAAAATAGATTCATCGCTCGCGCCTAGCCAAACTGAGTAGGGATGTTGATAAAATATCGGCATCGATATATTTTTGCAGTTTGCCGTCGCGGCGTCATCACGCGCACGCATGCCCCCTTTCGCTGAAAATTTCTGCATCAGGAACATTCCCGGCAACCATGTTCCTTTCTCCCTTTCCTGCTCCTGACTCTGAGTACGAAACACTTACCTACCTGGCAAATCCTGGCAATTATTCAATTATTAATTATTTAATTATTTTTTGTATTCTTTCAGTATCTACTTAATTTTTGTACTTTTGAATTGTTTATATTACTTAATAAACGTAATTAAAATAACATATAACTTGTGTAAATTCTACCTCAATAATTTAAAAAAAGAACCGATATATTCCGATTTTCCGATATTTTTTTTCGATATATCGATATCATATGTATCGATATTTCTAAAAATATCAATATCCCGAAGCCAAACCTAACAATAAGCGGCACGTCGCACAGTGGGGTAGGAGACCCCAAAATTTGGCGAAAAATCGGAATACAAAAGAATGCTTAAACATCTGATTTTTTATCCCTGGTATAGTTGACATATGTGCGCACAATAAAACGTATCTCCACAGCCTTCTACAACTCTTCCTTCCTTACCCGAGTCGGTCAAAAACGGTTAGCTGTAGGAACTCCGTTACATGTTTATTCCAAGCGATTTATCAAACGATTTTGTGTAGCTATTTTTTGTGTTTTCTGTGTTTTAAACTTCTGTTTCGCGATGAAGACGTCAATTTCAGGTGTTTATTTAAGGGGTTAGCTCGCCTCAGGAGGTAGAAAATGTATCGATTCTTTGGGAATTTATTTCAGAAAGTACATGCATATTTTTATGCAATGGTTTTTATATTCAAATGAGAGACACTTTAACAGATTATTATATTATGTTTTGGCATAAAAATATTTATTTATTACAACTGGTTTCCCGGAAGCTGTTTTTAGAAACACGTTTTGCGGTGACCAACATTATTCGGAACTGGGCTATCTGAAATCAAAAAACGAAGAAGATTTAGTTAGTACAATAGTTTATCTAGTCTTTAATCGTTCCGTTTTATAAAATATTAATCTGGGACAAAATGGCAGATGTTTTTGATGAAAAATCAGTGTTTTTTTCTACGAAAATCGATCATTTAACTTAAAACATCTGCCATTTTGTCCCAGATTAATATTTTATAAAACGGAACGATTAAAGACTAGATAAACTATTGTACTAACTAAATCTTCTTCGTTTTTTGATTTCAGATAGCCCAGTTCCGAATAATGTTGGTCACCGCAAAACGTGTTTCTAAAAACAGCTTCCGGGAAACCAGTTGTAATTGTGCAATAAATAAATATTTTTATACCAAAACGTAATATAATAATCTGTTAAAGTGTCTCTCATTTGAATATAAAAACCATTGCATAAAAATATGCATGTACTTTCTGAAATAAATTCCCAAAGAATCGATACATTTTCTACCTCCTGAGGCGAGCTAACCCCTTAATTACTTTTTGTTGTTATACGTTTGCGGCAAGCAATAATACCTTCATAATGTTTAATTCAAAATTGCCTCGTATAACCATAATTACCATAGCTGATCTACAAAAACAATTAAACATTTAGTTAACTTCCAAGTCCGATCAAGCATTTTTGTTTGCACAGTTATCACCTCTGATTATTAAAGAACTGAGATTAACTTTCAGATTTTGCTCGTTTTTGCTCCAATCCCTAAAATTCCAGTTTATTCAAAACGGTTCCCAGTACATGAAAATAATTTCTTTTTGCAAACACTGTTAATTGAAATATTTATATCTATTGTTATATTCAGATGTGAATCCTAATACTATTGTTGTAACGAGATATTTTTTTGATTAACACATGTTTCCACGACGGCAGTGGTGGTTTTTTTTTTAAATGGAACCATATATTTTTTAATACATAAATCGACCCATCTTGATATTCCCTGGTATTTTTTTTTTTTTTTGCCATTTTGACTTGAGATTTGTACTCAGCGACCTCGGAAACTCTATAATACCAAGTTTAGACCAAATCTGATAGTTTTTGGGTATACGCGTCCGCCATATTGGATCCGCCATTTGGTTTTTTGCCATTTTGAGTTCAGATTCGTAATCAGCGACCGCGAAAACTTTAGTATACTACTCATTTTTGTAAATATCAAAGATTACTTTCATATTTTTACCATGTCTCTGCGATTTCAACCCACTGTGCGTCGCGTCTGACTGTGATTGTGCCATCTGACATCCGCCTATTACTATTGGTCGTGGATCGGCCCGCGTATGGCAATATTATTCCAATCGCCAAAACTGTGTGCGCTCGAAAATTCCTCGCTTCTATCGCGAATATTTTCTCGGCTTCGCGTCCAGTGTGTTTAATCTTCATCCCCCTCACTGTTAAATGTATTTCCAACAGAAGGATGAACGTTTGAAAGTCTTAGGTCGGTAGAGATGGGGCAGTATATTGTTAAATCATACGACGTAGTAATTATGTACATACAAGCATATGAATCCATTCCGTGGGTGCTCCCTGAGGTAGTAAATACAATATCCCAGCGCAGAGATTTCTACACGCATAATTAGATGCCAGTACCTACTTGAAGATAGGAGCAGCCAGTAGCGTTATATAATATCGGCTTCTTGATCAGTAAACCGTAACGGGGTGCATCACCGATCATACTAACGCTGTATGAACAGCTAAACTGTGCTCAACTAATTATCAAACTATATCACGATACGGTTCGCGTATTTATTTACCCATTTCGCTCCGATCGCTCGCGGAAATATATCTTTCGCTCAGGCAACACCTAGCCAAGTGCGTGGTGCAGCTTCTAAAAGCACATAACAATACAGGCGTATCTGAGAAGAAAAAAGGAAATCCTATCTATGCAACGCGATGCAACCCGGTAACGTCGCGATATTCCCCGTGAAATTCCCTCGCTTCCTTCGCAGGCTCCCGCGAATAATGGAGCGTGACGTAAATACACGTGTCTCGACAGTTTTACACTTTTCAATAATGTCTTGTAATTTTTCCCGCGCCCGCGGACTCGCGTATGTAGGTTACTTTGCGACGGCAGGGTAAACACCCCGGCTGTATCAAAACTCGCGCAAGGAAAAATTTCCGGCTTCGCGAATCCGTTTTCGAATTCCAAATATTCCAGCTCTGTGCAGCGGGTTCAGTCCGGCATAAATTTCCTTCCAATCCTGGCAACCCGAAATACCGCCGACTAAAAAATACTTTGTGCCGATGTATATTTTCTGCTGGCTCTTGCGGGCTTTTGAAGGAATAAACTCCGGAGGACGGGCAAGCAAATTTTCCATCGGGTTCTGCCGATGTGTAGTTGCATGGTACACCAGACTAACTCGTATACGTAATCTCGTGCCGATCCGTTGAATGCACATCGGCAAAAAGGTATCGGAGTTTACTACTGTTTGGTCGGTGACCAGAAGAAGGCAAAGCCGAGGAACATGCCCTCAAAGCACAGTGCTGTACAATCACAAGTCTACGAGTCAGGTTTCTCGGAACCTCCATGCGCGCCGCGATATCCCTTCAAAGCTTTCCTTTCCTCTAACGAAGATGAATTACAAGAAACCCAGGCTATGACTCTTCTCGGCGAATCGGTACCTTTTAGGATCGCTTCCGCTGCGGACACTCGTTTCACCTTAAAACTCTTTTAGCGAGCGGATCGACTTCCGCCTCCCGCGGATGCTTTCACGTTGCTCCGCGGGCAGCGCAATGGAAAAGCGTACCTCTTATATTTAACCCTACACGGTTTGCGCTCGGCAATTGGAAGCCGGTTATCTAACGAGGAAACGCGATCGAGCCATCCAATCATTGCTAAATACAGGAAGCGCGGTGCTCTCGGCTGTTAGAACACGCGGAACGTGTGCCCTTAACGAACCGTTCGCGTCCAATGGTCGCTCAGATACCTGATACCTCCTGACTTGCTGTGATAATGCTTGCTCCCAAGTCATAAGGGTTCGTGATTGCCTATCTCAGCCTATAGATGTCTCATCGGGAGTTCCTCAGGTGTCACACTTGGGTCCTTTGCTGTTTTGCATATTCATTAATGATCTGGCGGAATCATTTGAATTTGCTACCCCATTGTTTTATGCTGATGATCTTAAGGCAGGATACCACCTTTGACTGCGATTTTGGAGGCGTTTTTCATGAATTTTTTTTGCATACAAAGAATGCGCAGAAACAAAATCGGTTTCAGTCATTCATTAATGTAACTTTAATCTGTAATTACACATTTTTTGAAACTGAAAAAGTGAAAAATAATCTCTTGTAGGTGGCGCCAAAATACACTCCTTTGGAGGAACATCGTTAGACGGCGTGTCAAATTCCGCTCTGTACGTGGCTCTTAGAAAAGAAACCAAAGAATGTCCCTATTAACAACAATATTGTTCAATGCTGTACGTAGGGATTTTACGAAATTTCGATTTTTAAGAAAATGGCGGCCATTTTAACGAAAAGGTCAATTTTTTAGGGTAAAAAAGTTTAAAGAAATTTATAAAATTGCGCACCAAAAGAAAAATAACAACGCTACAGCAAAAGTCCTACGTACATCGTTAGATTACACCAATCGGAAGAATTGTGCAAAGTTTCAAGTCAATCCGATGAAAATTGTAGGAGTAATCTGACACGCTGATTTGGAAAACATCGTTTCGAGAAAAACGCGTTTAAAGTTTTATATAGATTTATATATCTGCTCCAATCCGGTTTTCACACAAGAAAAAGGTTCCGGCCACCTTTCTAATGAATGAATTTCGATTCTATACACTTGAAAGAGTACTTTGAGAACAAAAAAAAATTTCAATTTTTTTAAGTGCAAAGGTGGTATCCTGCCTTAATTATTTGCGCGTATTAATTCTGTTGAGGATGCTTTGAAGCTTCAACGTGACCTGGACCGGTTATCCATCTGGTGTACTGATAATAAGTTGTCATTAAACCTCGCGAAATGCCATGTGCTGAGGATCTCCCGTTCATTTAGTTATAGTGTCTTTGCGTATTCACTAAACACGATAAGTCTACCCGTTATCAAGAATGTTCGCGACCTTGGGGTGTCATACAACTCTGCGTTTTCCTTCGAAATACACGTAAAAAAGATCACTAATGCTGCCGCTAAGCAGCTCGGATTTATAATGAGGCATTCGCATGGGTTTAATAACCGGCGTACATTTAAGTTGCTTTATGATGCTCTTGTTCGGCCCGTATTGGAATATGCGTCAGTGATATGGTCACCGCACCAGGTTTACCTTCTGGGAGCACTTGAGAGAGTTCAACATAGGTTTCTGCGTTTTGCTTCGTTTCGCCTCGGGCATCCAATGCACAGACTGGACCACGATTATGGGCCGATACTGCATAGGTTTAATTTCTTGACTATGCAGCAGCGCCTACAGTTAGCGGACCTCGTCTTCTTATTCAAGCTTCTCAACGGGCGAATTAACTGTCCCCAATTACTGGAAACAATTTCCTTTAGCATATTGCCAAGGCCGTTGCGTGGGTGCCCGCTGTTTCAGGCTAAGTTTTACAGGACTAATCTACACCTGAGGGATCCTATGTCCAGAATCTGTCTCCGTGTGAATGATGTAGCAGATCGAATAAGTTTTTTTGGCACCTCTGTTGAGGCATTCAAACACTCTATTTTAACCTCTTTTCGCACGCCATTATAATAGTTAAGGCGGGATACCACCTTTGCACTTAAAAAAAATTGAAATTTTTTTTTGTTCTCAAAGTACTCTTTCAAGTGTATAGAATCGAAATTCATTCGTTAGAAAGGTGGCCGAAACCTTTTTCTTGTGTAAAAACCGGTTTCGAGCAGATATATAAATCTATATAAAACTTTAAACGCGTTTTTCTGCGGCGTGTCAGATTACTCTTAAAATTTTCATCGAATTGACTTGAAACTTTGCACAATTCTTCCCCGTGGTATAATCTAACGATGTACGTAGGACTTTTGCTGTAGCGTTGTTATTTTTTTTTTTGGTGCACAATTTCACAAACTTTTTTAAACTTTTTTACCCTAAAAAGTGGACCTTTTTGTTAAAACGACCGCCATTTTCTTAAAACTCGAAATTTCGTAAAATTCCTACGTACAGCATTAAAAAATATTGTTGTTAATAGGAACATTCTTTGGTGTTTTTTCTAGTAGCCACGTACAGAGCGGAATTTGATACGCCGTCTAACGGTGTTCCTCCAAAGGAATGTATTTTGACGCCACCTACGAGAGATTATTTTTGACATTTTCAGTTTCAAAAAATGTGTAATTACAGATTAAAGTTACATTAATAAATGACTAAAACCGATTTTGTTTCCGCGCATTCTTTGTATGCAAAAAAAATCATGAAAAACGCCTCCAAAATCGCAGTCGAAGGTGGTATCCCGCCTTAAGTGAATTTGCACTTGGTATGCACTTTCGTCTTTTTTTTCGAGTTGATATGTATTATCGCATCTGTACACTAAGGTGTTGTTCTTCCTACTATATATATATATATATAGGGCTTAGTCCCGTTAAATAAATAAATAAATAAATAATTAGGCTATATGCTCAGACTCATCAAAGGTGCTCAGTTAATTCCATCCCATCCGCATTAAACAGTAATCTCGCGGGGGTATCAACGTTGAAGCGCGTCCATTACGGGTTTATCTGTTGTCCCGAGGTTTGAATTATTGAAGTATGGAAACTCCGAAAAGCGGGCTTTCCATCAATCGTAAATATTCGAAAGCTACCACGTATATATGATTAACGATTTACAGGGCGCGGCGCGGGTGCAGTTGCGAATCAACTTTCTCTATTCACCGGCGGACGTCGAAACTCCGTGAAACGCGCGTTACGGATCAAGTTCATTCCGAACGCCTGAGTTCCAGATACACGCTAAATTGCAAGCTCGCCACTAGAATTTCGTCAAGTTCCGCGCGAAAAGCGCTTCATTCCCGGTCGCTGAATGTTGCCGGTTTTAATGGCCTACGCCCGGCCCGCGAGACTGTGACAAACAACTGCGTGAGATCTGGAATTTAAAAATAACGAGCATAAGAGTGCCGTTAATGCAGAGCGATCGCAATCATTATTTCCTTACTGCGGAGCTGGTGAAGGCGTAACCAACGTCACTCGGTAATTCCCGTCGCATGGTAGAGGCCGCGGTCGCGGCTTTACGGCCTCGCGATTTCCGTTACACCACCGCACAGTGGTTCGAGTATACTACATGCTAGCTGGACAAAATTATTTTTTCGCGGGTTTGGGTTTATATGGGGTTCAAATTTTTAGAAAACAAACCTGATTCGTATCACAGTGTATTTTGTCACTAATAATAATAATATTATTATTACATGCCCAAAAAAAAAGCTCAGCTCACTAACCCCAGATGTAGTTGAGTTGTTAACAAATAATAACACCGAAACTCCTTTGCAAAGAGAAGTTGCCAGCACCATTCCGTTTGATGAAGATGAGATATCATCAGCATCACAATCTACTGAATGTTCATCGGGTACTGATGATTTAGGTAGTGAATCAGATTAGCGTATACATATTGTAATGAACAAGATATTAATAGTTATAAGGCATACTTATAGTCACGGTTAAACTATAATCCTGCCGTTTTGGTTTCTTTACCTTTATTGTATTAGTTATATTTTCATTGTATTAATATTCATGAAAACGGTCAGGGGTGACACTACTTTGTACACTTTGTAGATATGTATATACATATTTGTAAACATAATTAACGACTTGTAACCTAGTAGTAACTTTTTCTTATTTCTTATGTTTGCAATAATATATTTACAGGGTTATACCCGTTAATAATAATAATAATATTATTATTATAATATATATATTATTATTATTAGTGACAAAATACACTGTGATACGAATCAGGTTTGTTTTCTAAAAATTTGAACCCCATATAAACCCAATACCGCGAAAAAAAATAACAACTGTGCTATCTCTCTTGCCGAGCGCCGCGCTCGAAAACAATTAAAAAAATATAGTTTTGCAAATTTTTGCAGATCGATTGTTTGATTAAAATAAACTAGAAAGTCTCTACTTTCCGTACATTCAATCCTTGTCGCGTGGATCGACGTGGAACATATAGTAAAACACTATTTTAATAGCGATGCAGAGAAAACCGATTTCAAAAACCAGGTTTTAAACTTAAAAATTCAGAAATTACGGGAATAGACATAATGGTATAACTGATAATTATAGTTAAAGTACAATACTGTCGTTTTGTTCTTTTTCCTTTATCGAATTAGTCATATTTTTATTTTATTGATATTTTTAGTGAAAGAATACTCTGTGACACGAATCAGGTTTGTTTTCTAACAATTTGAACCCCATATAAACCCAAACCGGCGAAAAAATAATTTTGTCCAGCTAGCATGTAGTATACTCGAGCCACTGTGCACCGCCGGGCTTTTGACGCGTTTAACATACCGATCGCTCGTTAACGATAATACTAGGGCATTTATTAAACAGACGTTACAACGGGCGAATAAAGCTGATGATGTTTCTCTTCGAGCGTAACGATTTAATCTTCTTGCATCATCCGTTCCAAAACCGACAACATTTTTAAAGCTTATTGGCGGCTGGTCGCCGCGTTTCGCGGGTTACGGATTAACGTTGCCGCGTACCACGCGTCGCGCAATTACCCAGCTAATGCCGGCCACGAAAAATGTTTACAATAAAATGTCGGCTCGTTTTACCAAGGAATTAAATGCTCGGTGCCGCATTGCCGTGTGTACTCCCGGCCCATTATGCCACGCGCCGATTCATTACTCCGCGCAGCTGCTACATGTATGCATGCGCATATGTTCAACAGAATTCGTGATGTACAGTTCCACGCGGATTAGCGAAATTCAATTACGTGGGATCAGGAACCCCCATAACATAAGAGGCGGATACGGAAGAACGAGGACGGGGAAGTCGGCGGTAGCCGAGGTGGTTAAGGCGGCCGGCCAGCGCGCAAACCTAGAGATCGCGGGTTCGAGTCCTGTTGAGGCGACTTCCTTTTTTCCCGTGATCCTACAATTATGACATTACTTTAATACTGCTCGCTAAGCGGGTATTGAAAGAAGTGAGAGCAAAAATCATTTTATATATGTTGTTGGTCAGGCCCATTGTCTCATATGCCGCCCCCATCTGGTGGAATTTTAATCACTCTACTGGCGAAAGAATGCGATGCCTAGAGCGAAAATGCCTAAGATCATGCTTGGGATTATTTAGAACACAAAGATCTGAATGGCAACATTATGTCAGTAACCAAAAGCTTTACGATAGGGCGGAGATTCCTCGTATTGACTTATTCACAATCAAACTGACGCGCGATTATTATAGTAAATTAAAGTACATAGATAACGATATTATCAAGAATATCGCAGTATATGATGAAGCCTATGCGTCCAGACAAATGACGACAGGATATATTTCCCCTCAGACATTTATCCATTGTGACAAAATGGGGCTTATCCAGGACAGCAACAACATTCCGCTGCTGTATCATTGGCGGCGAAACAAGGCGAATAAACGCATCGCGATGAAAAGGAGCGACAGTATATATGAGAGAGATAAATACAGGTATTCTTGTTCGCTCTCTAAAAAAGGCTGTAATGATTTTCATAGACTTAATTTTAAAAGATATTGGTGGCTCGATGGCAATTGCATCCATATGCCAGAACTATTAGCCCGACGGAGAAACCTGACTGAGGTAGTTTAATCATAAACATGTACCTGATTAAAGTATAGTCTCTGCGGAGGCATTTTTTTGTAAATAGTTGTAGTTGTAAGATTAGTCATAAGCTTTAGATATTAAGTAATTCATGATCGTTACAGGGGTTTTTTCTTACTCGGACATTTTTCCCCCATTGTTTCATTAGTTTGATAGCCGTCTAGTGGCTTTTTGTTTGTTTTAACATATAGATATTATAACAAACGTTGCAGGTCAATACATATTGACAAAGTTAAAAATTTTATAAGAGTCGGGAACACCGATCAAATAATTATAAGAATAGAGTTAAGGTAATTTTTTCTATGTTTTTATAATACCAAAGAAATCATAATAGAGTATGTATAGTGTCCTTCAATAAAACATTTTTTAAAAAAAAAAAAAGTATTGAAAGAAGTTTCGGTGGCGGGCGATTACGGGCGTTAACTGGTTCGATCAGACCGTTTCCGCGGAAGCCGCAAGCCGAGTCGGAAGCTGCTTGCGGTCTGTTTCCATCGATTTCCATCCAACTACCCTCCTGCTCGAAGTCAGTCGGCCGGTAGGAAGACCCGATCGAGAGGCAACAAGAAAGATCCCAAGTGTTTCAAGGCTGGTCGTGAATCCAGCCGCTATCGCCCGTCCCCTGCACTACGGGTGGTCCTACGCAATTAATCGCGTAAGTGCATCCCAAGTGGCTCCAGGGAGCCGGGCGGGACCTACTCTACCATTTATAAGTGAGGGCTCGATTAATTTCGATGAACGCTGGGCGATCGATATCAGGTAATTAGCAGGCGAAAAAGCCGCGGGTGTCGGGGGCCGAATCTCATTAATCTCGAATTCGTAGCAACCGGACGCGTATATCGCGCGCTTTTTCGAGCCGACCGGCCGGAAGCGCGAAACGGAGGAGCACGTTTTCCCGGCCCCTCTTCCCGACGTCCCCACCCGTCTGCCCCGGAGTTTCCCTCTGCCCCGCTGCCCGAGCTTTTCCCCGCGCTTTCCTCTTTATCACCCGGAGCGAGGCTCGCGAGCCCGCGAGCTCGCACGAAGATTATCGAGCTCGCACGAAGCAGGGGTGTCGGAAAAGTGGGGTTCACCGGGGGTAGGGGTCCGGACTGGGTACACGCCAGAGTGATGCGCGAAGTGGGGGTGGGGGGGGGGGGTGGGGGTGGAGAGGAAAGAGGGTGGAGGTTGGGTGAGTTTGGGGGCGCAGGTTGGAGCGAGGATGGTATCCGTGCGCGGAAAGTTCATAGGCAGCATCCAGTGACATCGCGGAGCTCGGCGCGCGCGTTTCGTTCGTGACGAGGGAGGTTTCGCCGCTTCTTCCGGTCGGTTCCCTCGATGTTTGGCGATCGGGAGCGGGGCCAGCGGGAGAATCGCTCGCCTCAACCGAGCACCGACGCGGTCCCCAGCTTCTCTCCTACCCGATCTTCCATCGCCGTCCAGGCGCCGACGCCTCGCCGGGGTCTGTGACCGATTTTGGTGTTTACCGCGGAATCGTTGCTTGCGCTCCGCTCGGATAAGCGCGCGGTGGTTACCCATTCTTCTCCCTCGACGAAGCTACGTCACCGCGGACGAGGCGAGGGCAGGTCGCGGTGCGAGATTGCTGGAGCGGCGATCGATGGAAGTAGTGCGTGAGAACGCGGACAGAACTCGAGAACAGTGCCAAAGAGAGATATGTTGCTTGGGGTCGGAGTCGCGTGAGTAGCGTGTCCTTAGGGCAGATAGATGACAAGACACAATACCACGTGTTCGCGGCGTAATTCACCCTGGACTTGAGTTCACCTCGCAGGGATACACCTGCCGGGGCAATGTGGTGAAAGTGTGAACAGCAGTGTGTGCTTGAGAGTGGATACCGTGGCTACTGGCAACGGGACTGCGAGGCTTCCTACCAGACAGGTAACGCACATCCCGCTTTCAAGCATTTGTAGAAAATATTTTCAGCACTGTCTTGGATGGAGGTAATAGAAGAATAAGCTCCGCTTCGTAGCGAAATAATAGTGAAAAAAAAAAATGAACACGATAATACGCCTTTCTTCCCTTCCATTAATCCTACGATTTTTTTTACTCGGAATGCTCTGAATGGGGAAAAGTACATACCAGCGAACGGTTTCAATTGATATCAGCCGGGGTATTTTCGATGCATAATTTTTCACAGAGGAAGGCATTTATCCGCGTTCGAAGGTCTGATGGATGTCACCATTTATCAGCACCGAGCTGGGTCTTTGTCAGCTAGCATGACAGAAAGGGTATCGCGAATTACGCTTGCCCGATTTTATTTCTATTTTTCATTGGCGTCGGTCGCGCGACGAACGGTAGCGCCGATGAACGTGCGCGTAGACTCGTCGGTCGTTGGTCGATAAAAATAATACATTTCAATCTGTGATGCGCAAAACGACAATCATTCGCGGCATTCGTTCATCCCTCGCCTGGATCGTGCTGATATGTACACTGGCTGCCTCTGTACATAGTACACAGTTATGTACGCGCGGGAATACGCCTGATAGATGTAGATTCCTCTCCCAATGGCGTTTTCTCGAGGAAACCGAAATGCAACCCCCTAACGACATCGTTACGTAATATGTTCCGCGTCGACTCCGGTTCCCATCAGCGTTACTTGTTTCGAACAATGCGGCATCTAATAGGAAAGAAGTTCCCTCGCGTGCGTGCCCGCTGAAATTACTGGAATTTCATTTTCTTTTTTCCCCTCCTCGCGCGATGCTGATTGACGCTGAATTTTCACGAGCTCCCTCGCGCTGATAAAGTATGCTTTCCAAATGTTCATTTAGGGCCGGTATCGTTGGGGGCGTGCAAGAATAAAATACGAAATTGCACGGGGAGTATGAAAGTTTCACTCTTAGAAATGGGCCCCTTCGAGAATGGCTTTATGGCGGCGAAGTTGGGGAGCGGGACACGCTTGATGAACGAAAGTACAAGTAACTGCCTAGTCGAAACTTCCGAAATATGCCACTCCTCGCAGCTCTCGTCGTGAAGCTAAAGTTCCCGCGGAGAAAAAAAAAAGCTGCGTGTAATTAAGTACTCCGCCATGTACCATCCAGCTCCCTTTTCTTCTTAAAAACAACTCGTTGGCTTGTGCACGGGACACTTTTGTATAATCGACCTACAATTTGGAGCGCCCATTAAGGGGTCATTCTACTTTGATCGGCCGAAAAATTAAGCTACTTGTAAAGATTTTTTTCTCAGTGAATGCAACATATAATGAAATAAATCTTTTTGGTGTTTATTCAGCTACTCTTATATTATTGAAAAAAAATAAAAAGAATTTTTGTAATATCTTTTAATGTTCTTTTTACAGCGTCAATGTGGCGCCTCAAAAAAAAGAGGATCGACAAATAACAGAGATTTTTCTCATGGAACACCCGAGAATACATACTTTTGGGTGTTTTGTCTAAAAAAAATTCTCAAACCGGCGCCATTTTGTTACTTTTCAACGAAAATTGGTAATTGAGCTAGGGGTTACAGCAACGCTCATACAGATTAAGAACCTTTTGGAATTTTTTGTTCCGGATAAGCCAGAGCCGGGAAATCACCTACGCCGTGAATATACCTCTTTTTGTTAAGTGACATATTAACGCTGTAAAAAAACAATTAAAACAAATTGCAAAAAATCTTTTGAACTTTTTTTGTATAATATAAGAGTCGCTTAATAAATAGCGAAAGGATTTATTTCATTATATGTTGCATTTACTGAGAAAAATCTCTTTAAAAATAGCTTAAATTTTCGGCGGTTCAAAGTAGGATGACCCCTTAAGTCTAAAAAGCCAATTGGCCGACGTTGAATTACGTAATTGCTTTTAAAAGTAGAAAGATTTCAGTGGAAATGGAATCGGTCACTGGAAGGGGAGGAGTAAAAGACCCCGCCTGTTTTCCCCGGGATTTCCTAAACGAAGTTGAAGATAACTTCATTAGCAGCTGCTTTTCAAGCCGATACGGGAACGTACCTTTTTGATCGAGTCTCGGAAATTAGCGTCGACTTAAAAACATTAGACTGTCTGAACGAACGATCACCTAAGTAGGATGCCGAATGAATCACGATAAATCTTTAGGAATCTGAAGGCTCGGGGACGACGGGCCTCCCTCGTGCTGGAGCTCGCTAATGGCCGTTTAACAGCTTCGTGAAAAGGCGAGGCGGCTCGAACTCCTCGATATCTTGTCCATCTAACTTCCTACGAGAACGTCGCCGGTCATTACTTCAAGGTACTCGGACCCCTCTCATGCTTTTTACCTGTTTCAACGTCGAAACCTTCGAGTCCCCTCGGGCCACGAATCGATGAAAAATTGCGCGTTAATAAAGCGATGTAAATTACTTCCCAGACGCTCCGGCGTTATTCTGTCGAGTTCGTGGACATTTCTCTGGTTCTCGAGTAGGGGAGACCGGGGCAAGTTGATACGTTTTTCAGTTTTCATTGTTTTTCATTTTTGTTTGAATCAATTACTTAATAACAAATATGCTAAAATATACTTTGGTCCTTCCTCTTTAATATGTAGTAAGCGAAAACTTGAGAAAGTACATACAAAATGAATGAAAAAATGTTATTTGGACGAAGGCAAAGTGTATCAATTTACCCCACTGCGGGGCAAGTTGATACATCTTTAAAATATCTGTTTAATGAGTAACTAATAAATTTGAAAAATATAATTTCAATCTAAATACCTTTCCAACAGTCAAAAGTTCAAAGATCAAACAGATTTTTAAACAAACATACCTAGAAAAACATTTTTATTTTCATTTTTTTTTATGTCTGGAATATCCCACTTTAACATGAGGTGTCTTCTTCTTTTTGTTACTATATCTTAATAAACTCATTGTGTCATGATTGTATATTTTTGTGCATGGCCTTAATAATATTGAGTCTTTTTCTATTTCGGCACACGCTTTTCCCAAAACATCCTACGATATTTCGCCACGATTTGTCTTTTTGATATAATTTCAACCCATTTTCCAAGAAATATAAAGAAAAAATTCAATTAAAAGTAGTCGGGGAAAATTAATATACTGTATCAACATGCCCCAGAGAAACCGTATCAACTTACCCCACAGGAAGTCATTATGTATAAACATGTCCATAAAAAATGTAGAGCATCCTATATAATAAGACGCTTCCCCTACAGCACACTTCGTTGCAGGAACGTTGCACAGCCGTTGCAGTACATTGCAATGTTGCCGTTTGGTTGCAGGTTGCATTGCAATATTCCTGCAACATTGTGGAAACATTGCCGTGCAATATTGCAATGGCCACGTTTGTGCAATGTTTCTGGAATATTGCGCACACATTGCCGTGGAATATTGCGCACATACTGCGTTACAATAATCCAGGAATATTGCGCACACATTGCCGTGGAATATTGCAATGGCTGCGTTTGCGCAATGTTTCTGGAATATTGCGCACACATTGCCGTGGAATATTGCGTACATACTGCCGCACAATATTCCCGGAATATTGCGCACACATTGCCGTGGAATATTGCGCACATACTGCAGTACAATACTCCCGGAATATTGCCCCGCGGGCCGTTCAGGCAATATTTGTACATAAAACGGATTGACGCGGAGCGTTCGTGAAATACAAACACACGGAATACCGTCTTAAATACCACAGGAAACTTCCGGGGGAACATAGGCGACCATGAAAAGTATGTGATATTAATAATTAATAACATTACTTAATTATAACTATATACGGTTGAAGCAAAGTGTGAAACTGTAAACAGCGACAAAGGATATTTGTAAAAAATAAATATTAGATGTCCCAAGTACTGCCAGTGTCTCTACTATTGCCATTTAATCTATTGTTCATAACAAAAACGTCCCGCGATGTCGAGTGTAAATTTAGAAGTCCGTATTATTGGCGAACGCTGTAGGAACGACCCCGTGGGCCGTTCAGGCAACATTCGTACATAAAACGAATTGACGCGGAGCGTTCCTGAAATACAAACACGCGGAATATAGTCTTAAATGGCAATAGTAAAGACACTGGCAGTAGGTACTTGGGACATCTAATATTTCTTTTTTACAAATATCCTTTGTCGATGTTTACAGTTTCACACTTTGCTTCAACCGTATATAGTTATAATTAAGTAATGTTATTAATTATTAATATCACATACTTTCCATGGTCGCCTATGTTCCCCCGGAGGTTTCCTCATTCCTGTGGTATTTAAGACGGTATTCCGTGTGTTTGTATTTCACGAACCCTCCGCGTCAATCCGTTTTATGTACGAATATTGCCTGAACGGCCCGCGGGGCCGTTCCTACAGCGTTCGCCAATAATACGGACTTCTAAATTTACACTCGACATCGCGGGACATTTTTGTTATGTACAATAGATTAAATGGCAATAGTAAAGACACTGGCAGTACTTGGGACATCAAATATTTATTTTTTACAAATATCCTTTGTCGCTGTTTACACAGTTCCAGCTGCAGCGGTATAGTGTTCGTCTACGGTGCTACGGGTCGCGGGTTCGAATCTCCGGTGGGGTAAAATAATTTTCTATTTAATACAGATACACGGACGTTATACTACTATGGTTCTGCACACATTCATGTCGTCGACCACCCTCGGAGACACGTCCGATATATATCGACGTGCGTTACGAAAAGTAGCACGTTTGCCTTCGTTCTCACGAAAACTATCACGTTTCGGTTTTCGCTGCGAAAACTAGCACATTTGAGCGGTTTGCCACGAAAAATAACATGTTTCGTCTTTCGCTGCGAAAACTAGCACGTTAGAGCGGTTTGCCACGAAAAGTAGCATGTTCGCGTTTACCCCGCGTTCGCAATTCCCGCACCCTCCCTTACTTAAATTATGTAGATTAAAATTTTCATATGTGTTGTCTTTTGGAGATTAGATGGAATTATTATTTATTAAACAATATTGTCAACAGTTGAATTCTTTTAAACTGCCCACGCGCTGAAACGCGATAGTTTCTGCAGTCTGCAGTATAATCCAAAACGAGCTATTCTTCGTGGCCAAACCGGATAATATGTTAGTTTTCGCCATAAATTCCCAAACGTGCTATTATTCGTGGCGAAACAGTATAACGTGCTAGTTTTCGTCGCAACAGTACGAAATGTGCTATTCTTCGTGGCAAGGCAGTCAAATGTGTTAGTCTTCGCGGCAGAAGACCAAACGTGCTAATATTCGTCAGAAACGATGGAACGTGCTTCTTTTCGTGGCAAACCAAAACGTGCTACTTTTCGTAAGAAAATTGAAACGTGCTACTTTTCGTAACGCACGTCGATATAATTAATAATAGAATGAATATCGTTATTTTTATTTTTGGCTCTACTACCCGAAACGTTGCGTAATTATTGCTGTAATATTTCAGAAACATTGCGTGGCCATTGCTATAATATCCCGAAGCAATGTTCCAGAGATATCTCCTGCAATGTTACACAAGGCGGACATAGGAATTTGCTTGAAACTTTTCGGGAACATTTTGAGCAATGTTCCAAATGTTGCAGCGCGACGTCACTGAGACGTTCCTGCAACAAAGTGTGCTGTAGGGGTTAAGGTGGATGTTCGTTTGTTAGCAAAGTCTTTCCGGAGGCTTTTTTCGTACTTCCCGATGACCTACAGGGTTCAGATTCGGCGTGAAGTTTCCTCGGCACCCAAAGATGCCGTAAAAAATTCAAAACCTGGAAAATCCTATATCTATCCTTCCTTTTTTTTATATAATAAGACGCTTAAGGTGGATGTTCGTTTGTTAGCAAAGTCTTTCCGGAGGCTTTTTTTCGTACTTCCCGATGACCTACAGGGTTCAGACTCGGCGTGAAGTTTCCTCGGCACCCAAAGATGCCGCAAAAAAATCCAAAACCTGGAAAATCCTCTGATAATTTAGCCAGAGTAATTTATTATTTCAAATGAGCCTAGCTCCAGGTTTTGTTTAGGCCAATATACCTGATATGGTGCTAACCTTAGGCGTCTTCTTATACAGGGTAGTAATGCCTGTCGGAGACAGGCTTAAAGACTAGTATAAACAAAATTACAAAACGTAATTACCTTACCTTCAAAAGACTCAATATGATGCCAAATTACTTCGGGTTATAAAATTCTTTATATCGTCTCAAGACGGATTGGAAAGTGAACACAACTATTTACTTTTTCTTTATTTAAACGAAAACAGTTAAAAAACGATTGCTAACGTCAAGGTACACCCACGTACGCTGGATCGTAGGAAAGAATTTATCAACAATTTTCACATATCCCATTGAAATGAAGCTACATATATACGGTGTCGAGATAATTCGTCTGTATCAACTAGCCCCGGTCTCCCCTACCGGGGATTACTTCGTCGATAAAGCAACGGAGGGAATAAAGATTGCAAAATGCACACACGTCACGTGTATCTCGAGAAACGCCCGGCTGGTACAATAACAGGAATAAAGCGGGCAATAAAGTCCTCCATTTCGTCGAACATGCATTTCCAGTGGACAGGGCCCCGGTCACGTATCTAGTGTACGATAGTTCAGCTGGAAAGTGGAGGGAAAGTAAGTTCGCGTGTGTCCGACGTGGAGCACATCAGAAAGACAACTCCCTTTTTCGACGGCGGTACCAATACGGTAACTTCCTGCCACGTTCCCTTGAAGCACCCCGAGAAAAGGGGTGAAGGCACACGAGCAAAAAGTACTTACAAAGTGTCGTAGACGCTGAACGTGTTCCGCAATGTCGAAGGAACGGGCGCGGACCCTCCGCCGATAACGCCGATCTCAGGAATCGAATCTGGTCCCGCAGCATCCTTCTGCCCCCGTGTTTCTCTCGAGGACGTTCAGCCACGATTTAGGTGGCGTTTTCATAAATCGCGAATCCCTCCACGTTCCTCGGTTCCTCGGAATCATTCACGATCTATTTGCCCCGAATGTGTTTACGTAGCTTTACATTTCGGTCGCGTGGCTGGGCATCTCTCTGAGCGTTCGCAGCTGGTCCTCCAACCGGTGCCCTCTCTTCTCGCGATCCTCTTTGCACGATTATTCGCGTCGCCAAGCTATCGTGGCAGAAATTTTTGCGGAGCGTCGATCGAAATATCCGGGGAAATTTATCGAAACCTGGGTATAGGTGCAGCTTCGAATGGCTCGCATAAAATTATTCATACATGCCGTTGCGCCCCATTGTACGGAACGATAAACTTTGAAAAACATTACTGCCAGTGTGCTTGCTTTTGTTCAACGCGAACTGCCCGCGGGAGACGTTCGACTCCCGCTGTGACCAAGAAATACAGAAAAGGGTGCGGGAGTTAGATCGGATAAGGATCGCGAATGGGCAATGGGCGAAGGAGAATCCTCGATTAAATCTTCTGGCGTCAAAGATGAGCAGCAGTCGTCGGCTAAACCGACCGTATGAAATTCAATTCGACTTTCTCCTTCTGTTTCCCATCCGCCCTACGGCCATTGGCGATCATTCGATTTTCATGGGAGCCCCTATAACCGTATTGTTATTAATTCCACGAGCCATTCCAATTTCTCGCTACTTCGTATCTTTACATCCCGATCGACGACACCTGCGACACTTCTTTCGCGCATATAGGAATATTCTCGAGGGGTTTGCAAATTCGTGCAACGGCTCGATATCTACAGATTCTACTGCAAAGTTACTTCTCCCTTTAAAGTCGAGAATGCCCGCAGCTGCGGTGGGTTTTCGGGCAGCTTTGGGTAACGTGTGCGATTTTTGTTAACAGGCAAAAGCGATTGGGAGGTCAAAGCGTAAACGTCGATAGGATGGTTCGAGGGTGAAATAGTCAAGAGACGTTCGTCAGTATGCTGTGGATATTGATTGCAGTGGCGTGCATCCAGGTATCGACCTTTGCCAGCGCACAATCGAAAAAAACCACTTCTACTCAAGAAGATGCGAACAACACCGAGCCCGATCATCCGAGTAAGTAGTAAACCGAGTAACGTTATCCACGCTTTCTATATGGATTCATTTGCGAGAGCCTGCAACCTCCGCTGCACCGGGCGGGGCAGCAATCGAGTACACAAGGCAAGCATTTTTTCCACACAAGGCAAGCATTTTCTGCGCACGCACGTCACGTTCCCGTGAACGAGGGAAAACAATTTGTCAAAATAGCTGCACGTGCCCCGGTGAGATACTCTTCTCTTTAGCCCGTCGTGCGTTATGCGAGCGCGGCGCGGGCCAAGTAGCTTGGAAAATAGAGAAACTAGGTACTCGCGCAAATTGCCGTGCAAAAGTTTTTCTCTAATTTATCTGCACGCTCCCGTACACGCCGGGGGAATATCAAAATTAATGTTTAATAGATACGTGGCCGGAGATTAGATTCGTGGAAACTCGTTGAAGAACTTTTTCCGATACGCATGCACCACCGTGGCAAACCAAGGGGGCGACGCACAGTGGTCCGACGCATAGAGGAGAAAGTGGAAAAAACTCATAACTTCAGCATTCCTCAATATTTTTTAATTATTTCTGTTTCATATTCTGCCTCGATGTAATTTTGTCCACTTAAAAAGTTGTAGAGAATTAAAATATGTGTTTTTTTTTGAATTTTTTTTGAATTTTTTAATTTATTTTTAACTTACAATAATCGTTTTTTGAACGGATTTTGTACTTGTACAATGTTTAGATAAAGTTGCCGAAACAAAGTACGCAAAATGATCGTTTTAATTCTTCAATAAGCATTTTGCATACGGTACAGACGGTGATAGACGGTAAAATTTTTTAATGGGAATTGTACCTCAAAATATGTACTTTCACACCTTTCAAGTGTCGTTGCGGAGGTAGACGGAGGTACCTGAAAAAAATGGTGATTTCTAAAACACCTCGGTATTCTTTGAGATATTGCTATATTTTGACAACAGTTTCAATTCTGCCTCTTTTTGTCCTACACTATGTAAAAATGAGTAATAAAACTACTCCGGAAAAAACAGGTCCACTTAGTGATATGTAGAAATTTTGGCCATACTTCTTTAGTGCGAGTTTTTCCGCACTTGTAATCGGTTTTAGAGGCTAAGTGACAGGAAATGACCAATACATAACCGATAAAAAAACATACCTAAAAAAACAATACGAAATTGTGACATGATTCTTTTAGGTTTTTTCCGCCTTTAAGGCAGGATACCACCTTTGACTGCGATTTTGGAGGCGTTTTTCATGATTTTTTTTTGCATACAAAGAATGCGCAGAAACAAAATCGGTTTCAGTCATTCATTAATGTAACTTTAATCTGTAATTACACATTTTTTGAAACTGAAAAAGTGAAAAATAATCTCTTGTAGGTGGCGCCAAAATACACTCCTTTGGAGGAACATCGTTAGACGGCGTGTCAAATTCCGCTTTGTACGTGGCTCTTAGAAAAAAACCAAAGAATGTTCCTATTGGCAACAATATTTTTTAATCCTGTACGTAGGGATTTTACGAAATTTCGATTTTTAAGAAAATGGCGGCCATTTGAACAAAAAGGTCACTTCTTTTAGGGTAAAAAAGTTTAAAGAAGTTTATAAAATTGCACACCAAAAGAAAAATAACAACGCTACAGCAAAAGTCCTACGTACATCGTTAGATTACACCACGGGGAAGAATTGTGCAAAGTTTCAAGTCAATCGGATGAAAATTATAGGAGTAATCTGACACGCCGATTTGGAAAACATCGTTTCGAGAAAAACGCGTTTAAAGTTTTATATAGATTTATATATCTGTTCCAATCCGGTTTTTACACAAGAAAAAGGTTCCGGTCACCTTTCTAATGAATGAATTTCGATTCTATACACTTGAAAGAGTACTTTGAGAACAAAAAAAAATTTCAATTTTTTTTAAGTGCGAAGGTGGTATCCTGCCTTAAACCACTGTGCGACGCGGCGCGGGACAACGAAGAAATTTCGCGAAAGTTGAAATTGAAAATATTAGACCCGGGTAAAAAGCGCGCGGGGCTAGAGAAAGACGGAGGTGTATCGGCTTTCGAGTTTAGATTCCAAGTGCCCTGCGCGGCTCCTTGAGGCTGTCCGACCGCCGTCGGTTAATTGAATCGAAAATAGAGTCGAGCATCAGCCTGGTGCGCTGTTATCGACGAAGGAAGAAGAACGTGGTAAGACCGCCGATGAATTGCCCGGAGTTCGTAATCGGGGTTTAGCGGATTAGTCGAGCTCTATAGAGCGTGCACTTTAGAAATTCCGGACGAAACCAAACTAATTAGATATGTGCGGTGGGCGGTGCGCTCTGGGACATACCTACATATATATAATTTAATGCGGTGCACCGAGCAAATGAGAAATTAATTACGATATGGAAATCAGAAGGATCCCTCGGCCTGGTTTACCATCGTTACCTAGGGACCCCAGTCCCACACGGATAGGTATACGTTTCTTTGACGCGGACGCACGTACTGAACGTGAACTCTGACCAGGCACGTGTTACCAGGATGTAGCACATGTGCCGGGCTAAACTGAATCCCTGCATTCGCGGTGGGGATGATTGGAAGAGCGGAAAATCCGTCGCGTGGATTTCAAAGAACGCGGGGGCAAAGCGAAGTCCACCCGCTCGTAACTCCCCGACCACCGGCGACGATCGCTTCCTTTTTTATTCGCCGCGTACCTAGTTAAGAGATCTCGCAGAATTTACATAGGAACGGGCGCTCGTTACTCGCGAGCCAGCCTCGATGATCCGTACGTAGCCCCCCTGAGAAACGGGTACGAGCGGGACCGATCTAGTTGGACGGTTAAATATCGAGTTAAGTATCGGGGTAACCCTGTTGTTGAACCCAGGCCAACGAAACTATCCAGTTTACTCTACGTGCTCGCGCAAGCATCTCCGCTAGCTTCTTGGTCAGCGCTAATCTCGTTCAAGACCCAGACCCACTGGCATCGACGACTCCCCTGGGTCCGTCCCTCGACTTTCTTACGCGGAGAGAGTAGACCATCGACTCGCTGGTTTTTCCCAAGTTTCTCGGTAAACGGACGGTTAAAGGGGTGACGATGGCAGAGGGTAATAAAATTCAGCCGGCAATTAGGTCGAGTATTCTTCGTGCTCAGCCGAGATAAAGTTCTTGGTTACTCGTAATCTCGTTGATTAACGAAGGTCGACCGAGTTGCTCGATTTTTTAAATGAACTTTAAGCCAATTAGGAGGAGCGGCCCGGATATTAACGAAATAGAAAGTACGCCTTGTCCTCGAGCGTCGAGGAACTTCGCTGCACCGTCCGAGGATCGATTAAGGCAGGATACCGTTAAGGAACCAGTTCTTGATCAGGCACTAATTTTTTATCAGTTCATGATATAAATCGTTCTTTAAAGTTTATGTCAATAAATAATTGTCTGAAATAATTACTAACATAAAAATTGATAATTCAAAAATATATGTGTTGTCCGTGAAAGCAGTTAGTATTGTTAGTTTTCGTGAAAATAAATGTGTAAGGTGGCCCACTTGACAGAAGGCCCTGTTGAACGCCATCTCTTACTGTTCGAAGTAATAGATCACCATCGACGCCACAGTCGATTTCTTTGCTGGTTGTTGCGGTATTAAAGGTTATTTTCATACATTCTGCTTACAATAGTTTACTTTACAATGTAGAGCAAGAATTTTAGTATTATATGTATCATTTTGCTATAAAAGTCACTGATCATTATTTAGTTCCAATTTTTTCTTGTGGAACTAATTTTTGATCACCTGAATAAAAAATAGGTTAGGACATTTTAAAATTATAAAAAAAAAAATTTAGATGGTATAATACTATAAAAATAAGTTTATTTGGTACTTTCTTTTTAATTAGTATCCGATTATTTACATTGAATAGTTCCGTACCTAATAAGAAATTAGTTCCCATGTATTTTACATGATCAAAAACTAGTTCCTCACCTGACCAAAACATTAGTTCCCATGTATTTTACATGATCAAAAACTAGTTCCTAGTCACCTTATTATTCCATACTTTATAAATAATTAAATTATACTTATTTTCAACTTTTTAAATTCTTTCCTTATATTTTAAACATTAATTCATCTTTTAGTATAAAAAAGTCTATGGTTTAAAGTTGTATTAGGTTAAAAATAAATATTAAAGCGGGAAGCCCTCTAAGTTGATCAAAAACTAGTTCCTTAACGGTACCACCTTTGACTGCGATTTTGGAGGCGTTTTTCATGAATTTTTTTTGCATACAAAGAATGCGCAGAAACAAATTCGGTTTCAGTCATTCATTAATGTAACTTTAATCTGTAATTACACATTTTTTGAAACTGAAAAAGTGAAAAATAATCTCTTGTAGGTGGCGCCAAAATACACTCCTTTGGAGGAACATCGTTAGACGGCGTGTCAAATTCCGCTTTGTACGTGGCTCTTAGAAAAAAAACCAAAGAATGTTCCTATTGGCAACAATATTTTTTAATGCTGTACGTAGGGATTTTATGAAATTTCGATTTTTAAGAAAATGGCGGCCATTTGAACAAAAAGGTCAATATATTTAGGGTAAAAAAGTTTAAAGAAGTTTATAAAATTGCGCACCAAAAGAAAAATAACAACGCTACAGCAAAAGTCCTACGTACATCGTTAGATTACACCACGGGGAAGAATTGTGCAAAGTTTCAAGTCAATCGGATGAAAATTATAGGAGTAATCTGACACGCCGATTTGGAAAACATCGTTTCGAGAAAAACGCGTTTAAAGTTTTATATAGATTTATATATCTGTTCCAATCCGGTTTTTACACGAGAAAAAGGTTCCGGTCACCTCTTCTAATGAATGAATTTCGATTCTATACACTTGAAAGAGTACTTTGAGAACAAAAAAAATTTTCAATTTTTTTTAAGTGCGAAGGTGGTATCCTGCCTTAAGACTCCCCGCTGGTTTTCGAAAACGCTCGGGCGAACGGCGCCACGTTCAGTTGAGAAGGGAAACAGGAGGCGGGAGTACTTGGAGCGGTGTAGTTGAGGCTGCCGGGAAGGGTAGCGGCAAACCGGGGCGTTTAACGTGGCCCGCAAGAATAACATTCTTCGATTTCTGTAATTTACATCGATGTTCCCGGCAACCGAGATAGCTTCCCGCTACTAACGAGTTTGCGAGCTCGCTAAAGTATTTTCTTTAGTGGACTCAGCAAAGAATTCTCAAGTCCGTCGAACTCTTTAGTAGACTCCAGCTGCTATAGAGCGCAATCTGCTTTCACGGTTATTGGATTCCAGTGTTCGCAAACAAACGGGGCTGACGCGTAAATTCGAGGCACGAGTGCGCGAGTGCACGGCCCGCGTAAAAGTCGATCGGTGGATCGGTATATACGGCTTTTGCAACACAAATTTACCGGGTAATCTACTCAGCCGGCGGGAGAGAACTTTGCTCCCGCGAACGGCGAAATTTTGTTTAATTCACCAAGGCGATCGTGTAAAATCCGAAAAACGTCGAAAAATCGCCGAATAAACGGGAGGAAAATATCGCGGCGGGAAATAAAACCAACCGTTGACGCTCTCGAAGACCCTGCATCCCAGAGAGAAAGTAATATGATTTCGAGCGGCAAGTATTTTATCGCGGAAATACGTTTAAAGGTACGCGGGAGAGAAATCTACGGTAAATGCACGGGCCCTTAAGTGTCCTTTCAAGGGGTGGAGGGTGCTCCATCGCCGAGAAGGGTCCGTTGCGGGGTGGAAAAAAAAAGAGAGAGAAGTGAAATATCGTGGAAAAATTACCTCCCGGAGGGGATACCTGAATGGAGACCGGTTTAGATAAAAATTTCCTACCTTTGTCACGGCTCTCCCTAATTAAAGGTTCCGAGATTAATGCCGTAATTTTCCGGCGCCTCGGGCAATCGATACGTTCTCGCTCGGACCATCTCCGCCGAATCCTTTTCGGATCCCCCGACGCCTGATTTCCACAGAGACTGCGTCCCCTGGAATATTCGTTTTAACGCGCGGATACTAAGGAGTAACTGTGCTCGCGAACCCGTCAGCAGCTGCAAACATTATTCTCCCGTCCGTGCGTAGATTTTCACGTACGAAATTAAAGTTTTTATCGGGTCTCGGACATTAGGAGACCCCGCCACCTCGCGACTGGGTAAGGAGAACACATTAATTCACCGAAAACGCGCGAGAAGTTGGAAGAACGATTTGTAGCCGCGATAATATAAATTGCCATTCCGCGAATTGCGTTAGAACTTTGTAACGGGGCCCGGCCGATAGATCACTTTAAAAGCTGCAAGCGATTCGAAGCCGTTGCACCTTTTGCGCGGTTCACGCCGGCGCACAGTGGGACGAAACGTAGATATCTCTGGACATGGCCGTATCTTTGTTCAAAAACATCCGATTTTGATGGAACTTGGCTTATGTTAAAGGCAAATGATCATACTTTCCGACAGTGAACATAAAAATTGCAAAAAATATTGTTTGCACTCTCTAGCATTTGACAAACATCAACGAATTTTTGCAGTTTGGCACACTCTTCTTTGAGGGCGGTTTTTACCCCCTGGACACCCATTTCGAAAAGTAGAAAGTTCAAACTTTAAAATGGTTTTTGTTTCATCAACTTTGGACGAATTTTAGCAACGTTATGAGACTTTGAAAATTTAGCAAATTTTAAAATAGTTTTGTCTGGTTTTCGGTACAAATGTAAAGGGCTTCAGGAGATGAACTGTTAAGAAATATTATTTTCTGCAAAAACGAATACGAGAAGGGAAGGTAAAACAGACAGTGGGACGAAATGTATAAATTGCTGGACATTCAAACCTCTTGTATGTGACCTATCATATCTTTATCAAAATTGGCATAAATATTACACACATAAACTATTTTATTGTTGTCATTTTTTGTTGAATGTTTCGCAAAATAAACAGAAAACGCACATATGAGGATATTTTCCACAATCTCTTAATTTCATCCGATCCTCTGATTTCAAATATTAGATCACACATTGCAAACAAAAGATAAAGTAGTTAATGTTCTCCGAAGTATTTTTGTTATTAAATAAAGAAGACAATGAAGAATTAATTTAGAAGAATTAATGGACATGCAGAACACACCAGAATGTGATGTAGACACGGACAGTCAAACCGGCAAGCCTTAAAAAGGATCTACATAGAAGCAGTATTGATATGACACGGAAATTACTACAGATATTGAAAAGTTTGTTTTGTTGTCTCAATTTATGCATAGTATTTGATATAAATATTACGTTTGATCATAATTTTGACTGCCTAAATCTATTTCTAAAACATATATTTATTTTTAAGAAAATATGAAAGCGATGCGATGCTTCGCCGTTTATTTATTAAGGTTTAACTAACTTTAATAATAATAACCTAATTTTATGAATTATCGTTCGCTATATCATATTTATATTCATTTCCATAGAGACATCAAAAAGACATAATCAATCGGGTACAAGAAAAGGAATGTCTAGATACATATTTACTCGTTTCGTCCCACATGCGTACACATTTTAATTAATTCTGCAAAAGGGCGCAAGTTGGCGCAACTGGAAATTGGATTTTCTAAAACTAGAATGTTTAGTGATTATATAGGTTTTTTTTTATTTTCTGAACAAATTTGGACATTTTTCTAAATCGACAAGAAAATTTTTTTTTTGAGAGGTTGAAAAACATAAATATAATCATTAAATTTTGTTTTTATGCTACATAAATAACTTCTTAACAATCAACCCTAATGTGTAGTATGATGGTAGAATTTTTTTCATTATACTAATACTAATTATTTACATTCATATGACAGCCGTCTCCAGAAGTGCACGTGTTTGCTGTTAAAAATTCGGGATTTAAAATGTTTAAAAAAAATTTTTTTTCATCATTTCGTATCCATTAGTACTCAAAGATAATGCTCATATAATTATATCAATGGAAATAGGTACTGCATATTTTCGTCGATGTCCGTGAATTTGCCCGCGTCGCACAGTGGGACGGATAGACATTTAAGTAGGCATTCACTTAATTTTTTACATTTTTCATCATTTTGTGATTACTAGCTTTAGATTACAGAATTTAGATAATGATTTTATAAAAAAAAAATTTATTTTTTATTTTTTGTGAAAATAGCCACATTCATCTGGATTAGCCAGGCATAGTGAGCTGGGGTATATTTCGTGACACCAGAGTTTACCGCTGGAAAATTTTTAGGCGATAGACAAACACACAATTAGGTTTTCTTGTTACAATTTTCGTATTTTTTTAAATTAAAACAATTGTTCGAATTTGTTCGTAAATTCAAGCATACCTCTTAATTCTGGATAGACTTCAATTTCACAAAATTCAATTTTTATATCCGTCCGCATCCGACCCTTTGAAAAATTGATATTTTTTTGCACAAAAGCAGGTGCAAGTCTGGAAAAATGTACTATTTTGCTTCAATTTATTATTTTCATGGTTGGCCATGAATTAATATTTTATGTCTTGCCAAGTTCATTGCAAACTCTCCAAATTTTTGTTTATTAATCGCATGTTAACAACGTGATAGATGCAAGGGATTTCAGCTATTGGCTGGCAAACGATAGTCAATTGTTGAATTCAGGAGCGGATTGTCATGGGTTATTATTAGAACTTGCTTGCTTCCTTTTTATTTGTTTCCCCAAAAGTCGATTCCAATCACTCTCTGATTACATGATTCATTCTTATTTATCTAGCGTTTCATTCATACTTTTGCACGTTTCACACCTCTGTGTGCTTCACTTCCAACACATATTACTTATATTTGAAAATTACTCAATTAGATTATTTTGAAGTTAAAAACATTCATTTTGCACCATTATTATTGAAAATAATAAATTGAAGTAAAATAGTACATTTCTCCAGACTTGCACCTGCTTTAGTGCAAAAAAATATCAATTTTTCAAAGGGTCGGATGCGGACGGATATAAAAATTGAATTTTGTGAAATTGAAGTCTATCCAGAATTAAGAGGTATGCTTGAATTTACGAACAAATTCGAACAATTGTTTTAATTTAAAAGAATACGAAAATTGTAACAAGAAATCTTAATTGTGTGTTTGTCTATCGCCTAAAAATTTTCCAGCGGTAAACTCTGGGGTCACGAAATGTACCCCAACTCACTATGCCTGGCTAATCCAGATGAATGTAGCTATTTTCACAAAAAATAAAAAAAAAAATTTTTTTATAAAATCATTATCTAAATTCTGTAATCTAAAGCTAGTAATCACAAAATGATGAAAAATGTAAAAAATGAAGTGAATGCCTACTTAAATGTCGATTCGTCCCACTGTGCGTCGTCCCACTGTGCGGCGCCGATTGCCGCAACCGGCGAGCGTCCCCGCGGCATATCATTCGGCGCAGCCTTAAACTATCTAATGAAATTCGTTACGCCTGCGAGCCACGTACTCGTTCCGGATACAAGCTGCTTTCAGCCACTGTCTCGCATCTCTTCTTGCAGCGACGACGGCACTAGACCCAGCTGCTTGCTCGAAACAGCGATCAAGCCGCTCTAACGAGTGTTTAAACTAAGCTTGTTAACCATCATGGACGAGCAAGAAGCGTCGATGCGAAGCAAGAGGGTGTGCTGGGATCGTACGGCCGACGAGGACGCTTCTCGTCCCTTCGAGAACAGCTATCCTTCCCGCCTCGCCTCTTATTTTACACTCGCCCCCCGTTGCAAGTAGTTTCAGATTTACGACGCGCTTGCTGGAGAAAGTATTAATGCCGCGCCAGGTAATTGCATTCACCAAACGACGGGGTACTGAATTCGTCCGGCTCGTTCAGCCTAACGTTTGTTGCGCGTCCAATTGAGGGGAACAGCGGGGGAGCTTGACATTTTAATTCGTCCCGATATCACTCGAAGGGCCGAAATTTTGATAAAGTCTCTTTAGGACTCGAGCTCCGAATTGAACTTGAAATAATAATTAGCTAATTACTACCAACGGGCAAACGTGTGCTGCGAGGATTTCGCGTCCCTACAATAAGCCGTAATCAGCGGCGCCAAATCCGTACGCGGATGTACCCACCGTGCCGAAAGGAACGACCGTCCGATGTGCCTATCATCGAGCCAGCTATCCCCTCGCCGCTCCCGCTCTATCGATAAAAAGAAGAATTAACCGAAAGTCGCGTTAACATTTTCTGCGCGCTTGGAACTCGTATCGCTCGCAGCTGACAGATATTCATCCCTTTTCGTAGAAAAATTCCACCGTTTAAGCTCGAGCCGGTGAACGACCATTGACCCGATTTCTCCACTAATTTCTGCCGCTCCCGCGATTTTAATCCGTAGCCCCAGTAATTTAACAAAATCCTAGAATACCAACCGTAGAAATCGGATTTCGTTTCCGAACCTCGATGACTCGGCGGCAAGGTCGGTGAAAGGCTTTTGAATTTTTTTTTTTTTTTTTTTTTGCATCAATACGTGTACAGCGTTCGCAGTTGGACGTTTGTTTGTGGCCGTGCTGCGCGTTCGCTCGAGCGAACTGGCGTATGTAGAACGAAAATTCTGACCGACGATTGAACGAGCCCCTCAAAGTTCGAAACACACGCTGTCAGAAGCGCGGAACAGGGGAGAGAGAAAACACAGCGTTCCGTTTTCCCTGCGCCGAGTTCGCCACGTGGTTATTTCAAAGAAACTGGGATCTATGTTTAATAAAAAGATGTTTTTCCAGTCTATCAGGACCTTGGAACTTGCATCCGATCTCCAGCTAATGATCGACGATCAAGCTGAAGAAGTCTACGCGTCAATTGAAAGCGAGGAGTGGCGCTAGGGATTGCAATACCGGTGACCCGGTTTACCGGTTTCCCGGTAAATCGCGAGAAATACTCTCAAATTTTTACCGGTAATTCGATAAATTACGTATATCAATATAGCGCATATATGCGTTCGTTGTTTCGGTCTACATCGTTATCAGTGAAAAAAACTTCAATTATACTAATAAAGACGAAAACCGAAGTATCTCATGAAGAATCAACTCTAAGCCAAAAGAGAACTAAAAATCTAAATCAAGTCATAAAAAAAAATGGACTTATTTTCAAGTAGAAAAAGTAAGGAGAAAATATATAGGTACAAATGGCTTATGATTTCTTAATGACTATCCGACGAACAAGTGTAGAATCTGAGAGTGCTTTATCCGTGGCTGGATTATTTTGTACAAAAATTAGATCGCGATCAGGAGACCAAAGTTTAGACAAGTTATGTTTTATGCGTGCTTATTTGTTAAAAAAAATTGTTAAATAAAAAAATATTTAATTATGTATGTAGGATAAGATTATTTTCATTGTTTTCGTGCTGAAGATCCATGTTAATAAGTATTGTCAATAGTTACACAAATATATCTATTTTGTGTTATCTTATTTCATATTTTATATTCAGAATAGTTTTATTTGTATATATTTATTATAATGCTCGATTAGAGTTCAAAAAAAGTTTTTTTTTGTAGTGTTTACTCTTATATCTTCAATACCTTAAAAAATACCGGTAAATTATCGGTAAACCGGTTTTGATTGAAAATTTTACCGAATTACCGGTAATTGAAAATGTCGGTAAATTTGCAATCCCTAAGTGGCGCACAGTGGTTTAAAGGCGGAAAAAACCTCAAAAAATCATGTCACAATTTCGTATTGTGTTTTTAGGTATGTTTTTTATCGGTTATGTATTGGTCATTTCCTGTCACTTAGCCTCTAAAACCGATTACAAGTGCGGAAAAACTCGCACTAAAGAAGTATGGCCAAAATTTCTACATATCACTAAGTGGACCTGTTTTTTCCGGAGTAGTTTTATTACTCATTTTTACATAGTGTAGGACAAAAAGAGGCAGAATTGAAACTGTTGTCAGAATATAACAATATCTCAAAGAATATCGAGGTGTTTTAGAAATCACCATTTTTTTGAGGTACCTCCGTCTACCTCCGCAACGACACTTGAAAGGTTTGAAAGTACATATTTTGAGGTACAATTCCCATTAAAAATTGTCACCGTCCATCACCGTCTTTACCGTATGCAAAATGTTTATTGAAGAATTAAAACGATCATTTTACGTACTTTGTTTCGACAAAGGGTCTAGCAGGGTAAGCATGGGCAAACGGCCCTCATGCCGATTCTTGGAGTTGTTATTTTTTAAACAATGCTCCTTGCATGAAACACCATTATGTAAAGTTTTAGATCGCAGCGACATGCGAACAGCAACCCACTGTCCTGTTGCCATTTTCGGAATCTTGTTGAACTCATGAATAACGAAAATTATTTGACCGTGGAGTACTTAAAGGAAACCACTAACATTATAAGGATGAAGGTCCGCTCGCGACATATCAATCGCAAAACTTACAAATGTTATATCAAATATATACCAAATTCTACCAGCTACACGGCAATACAACGATATACGTGCGATTGTGCGAATGGTAACAGGACAGTGGGTTGCTGCTCGCATGTCGCTGGGATTATTTATTATTTATCACACGGGCGTTTTAAATCCAAAATAGTTAAACCGCCCGAAATATTAACAAATATATTTGATGGAACTGACACAACGGCAGTTATTGACGTAAATAGCGACGAGGATTAATAAATAATAATCAATAATGATATCAACCTTTCTCGTTATTACCTATGATTTTCGAACTCCCACTGATTACTCTCACGACGCTTCGCGACTCGCATCTTTGCCCGACACTATACATAAACAATAAATCCCAAACACTCTTCATTCACACTTCGATCACCCAAACGAACCTCAATCGTTTCGTCCATTCGCATTTAAATAACACGTACTCAGGCTCGCGACAAATACTCTTTCTCGTCACAAAACCCCACATATTTATCATATAATGATCTTCTTTTAATTATTTAACAATGTTCCACCATCTCGACCAACTTCGGGTTTTTTTATATAATAGCTCGATAGCAAAGCATTATTCTGGATTTTTTTGGAGGTGGTCACTCAAAGGGTTGTTTCCAAAAACCACCCCCAAAAAATTAATTATTTTTTTTCTACCCTTAATAATTGATTTATAATTTAGAGAAAAATATATGAAGTACAGTTAGTATGTAGCTATTTTTTCGTTTTTTTTTTCATTCAAATATCTTAAGTAGTAACCGAGAAAAAAAAATAATAACGTTAGGGGCGTTTACCCCCGTATTACCCTTCAACGGGGGGGTAGTGATCTAAAACTTTGCATAATGGTGTTTCATGCAAGGAGCCAGAGTTGGGCATTATTCGGTTAAATTTTTATTCGAATACGGATACGTATAAATCCCAAGATTTATTCGCGAATAACGAATGACGGTTTTATTCGACGAAAAATTATTCGTTATTCGCGAATAAATCTGTACCGTTATTCTAGTCAGATTCATTCGGATAAGAATTTATTCGTTATTCGACCTGAATGAACGACGAATATGTGTTACCCGGCATCTATCGATGGAAGTCTGTCTGTACTGTGTCCAACATACGTTTGGACGTGTGTGTCTGGAAGTGTGCGTATACGTCTGAACGAGCCGAGGAAATATGCATATGTGAATATTCGCATGACTATTTGTATGTATTTAAAAACGTTCAATGAACGCTTATAATTCGAAGAGATTGATTTTTTCATTAGTTTAAATGGATTGCCGTGAGCAAATTTTATTTAAAATAAATCAAAACGCCACTCTATATAGTACCGCGGTCTTACATCTTCCTGCAAAGTGCGACCTATGACAAGAGTTACTTAACCTAAAACATTAGGTTTCATGGGTGTCAGTCAGTGGTGTCATGAATTCATGATACATCGCCGAAATCACGTGATCATTTTATTCGTCCGTTGACTCGAATAAATTATTATTCGAATAAGAAATTATTCGAATAAATTTTCAGTCGAATAAAAAATTATTCGTTATTGTCGAATAATGTCATTTTATTCGAATTTTTTATTCGAAGATTATTCGAATAAAAATTTATTCGCACAAATTTATTCGAATCCGTATTCGAATAAAAATTTAGCCGAATAATGCCCAACTCTGCAAGGAGCATTGTTTAAAAAATAACAACTCCAAGAATCGGCATGAGGGCCGTTTGCCCATGCTTACCCTGCTACACCCTTTGTCTAAACATTGTACAAGTACAAATTCCGTTAAAAAAAAAACGAATATTGTAAGTTAGAAATAAATTCAAAAATTCAAAAAAAAAATAAAAAATAAATTCAAAAACAAATTTAAAAAAGAAACGCAAATTTTAATTCTCTACAACTTTTCTATTGGACAGAATTACATTGAGGCAGAATATGAAACAAAACTAATTAAAAAAGTATTGAGAAATGCTGAAGTTATGAGTTCTTTCCACTTTCTCCTCTATGCGTCGGACCACTGTGTGGCGCGTAGGTGCGCTATCAAACAGAATCAGCGCGTCTGTGGCTAATGTCGGAAAATTCGCTGGTCAATGGAACACCGTCATTAAATAACGGCCGATACAATCGTGCGCTAACATTGCGCTTGCAGTTGTGCAAATAAATTCGCGATAATCGATATTCGCGTGTACATGAGCAGCGTTTGCTTAATGTGCCAGCGGCACATCGATTTCTGTTATTCCAAAAGCCTTCCCCACCTACAGCTACAACGTTTCATCGGCTTTGCCTCTCTACCTGTCCGTGCCTTTACCACAGACGTGGCATCCGCGATGCCTCGACTCGTGTTTCCGTCGCGTCGATGTCGTCTGCGAAGTTTTATCTAGGGCCCAGACAGAGCGCAGCTTCTGGCTAAATTACGAGGTGAAATTTACACGAGGCGAGAACGACAACTCGACAGGTGAAAAGAAAGAAACTAACTAGTAATTAATCGGGTTACACTCGCGAACGAATCGAATGTCCTCAAAGGTTGGTTTTCCGCCGTCGGTTTTCCCATACCGTGTCCCGAATTTCCACAATTGCATTAGCCTTGCCCACGGCACGGCGCGCGTGGCATTCGTTAACGATTGCGTCAAAGCACTTCGGAGCTTTGCGCTTTTTTAACTGATATTTCTGCCGGAACGAAGTAACTCGCAAGTTCTCTCGTTAGAGCAGATTATCTTTGAATACACGCGGCACGAGATCCCCGCGAATATGTTACCGTAACGCGGCCTCGCGTATTCACTGAAAGGCAAAAACAACTCCACGCGGACTACAAATGAGATTTCGGGGGTTGTTAAAAACTTCGCCTCCACCTACCGTGCCCGTCAAATCGTATAATTTAATATTAGTCCGCGCATTAATAATCTGTCGCCTCGACCACGCTCAAGCGTAATCCACTCTTGGGTACAGGTCGATCGATCAACGTGATTAATACACAGCCCCTGATTAAGCGGGAGGCTCCTCGCGTCGAAAATTTTTGAACGTCCACACTGACGCTGAACAGAAATTGTTCTTCTTATACGAAGTTTTAATTACGCGCAGGTGATGAACGACGCGTCGGGGTGCCCAAAAATTCTCAAGGTTGTCACTCGCATCCTTTATATTCTCGTCCACTCGTCGAGGGAACGAGACGAGAGCACGGCGTTGAATGAAATTTAGGAGCGTGTTCGTTAATTGGAGCGAACGAGAGGAGTGGGCAGCAGATGTAGGATGATTAAACCAGAAGGACCGGGGCAACAAATTAAAGCCCGAGGAAAAAGTTTTGCTTGAAGGGGTCGGAGGCGCGTGGCCGCGTTATAAAGTGGTGCAGTTAAAATTGTCGCGGAGCATCGCGCTTAAGAGCCGCACGAAAGTAGCGTTTCCTTTCACTGACAATCCGTGTTTCCCCAAAGAAAGCGGTGGTAAGACTCGACGCGTACAAAGCGGCATGCCTGGAGATCGCAGAGGTCTGAGGTGGTGTTCACTGCGCGAGGGTCGGCCGATGGATCTGCTCGAGGCGGTCGAAGTTTTAATTAATCGGCAGCACGAGGCCACGGGGCCACGAGGTATTTTTATTAATTTTCCTTTCCCTCTTCCTTTATCCGCCGTGCTACTCGACGGGTGCTCAGAATCAGCTTGACCCTAATAGCGTCGCGCTACCCGAATGATAATTGCTCTAAAGTTCGCCCGGTCCGCATCGCGCGACGCCACGCGTTGATTACGTTTATCTCGAGAAAACTTTCGCGCTTAGAAATGTATTTCCCGGCTTGGCCCCGTCGCGTCGTCTCGGGCCTTCTCCGCGTAGGTAGGGGAGAGTTGCCAATATCGTACTGGTCACCTAAATCGTACCTCGTCAATTTCTCAGCGATTAATGAATAGAGGAAGTGCAGTATATTTGGAATACCAGTTTGTTTAAGACGAATAAAAAATTACGACAGAGGATGGGATCAAATTAAACTACATAATATCATAGGGAAACTAATAAACTTTCATATTTCTGAGTGTCAGTAAAAATAAAAAACAAAAAGTAACTGAAATTTTGGTTCGAATGAACAATGACAAGAAGTATCGATTTCGTTAAGGTGCAGGTAATTTGGAATACCGGTATTCCAATTTACCTTCACTTTATAAACTTAAACAAAACATTTAGATATTTTGAGGAGATATGTATACCAGAATATTTATAAAAATGCTAAGAACGGTTACATACTGCACTCGCTCTTGGTTCACACGTTTCTACCAATCTTGAAGATGTAGATGTCTATAAGACATTATTTACACAAATGCTCCTAAAAGGTTATACAGGTGACAGATGAAACTGACGCGGTGGTATCCATTACGCGTGAAACAAAAGCATCGGTAGGCTTTGGAATATTCCAAATTACCTTCACCTTCGGTATTCCGAATTAACCACATGGCATCGAAACCGAAAATTTCATGTCACACTTTGTATTCTCGAAATTATCGCAAAACTGGCAGGGAACCATAGAAGGAACATGCAAATGAGTCGATTAAGTGTTTAACACTAAAGTTTTGACATATTTTAACCATGATTGGAACGATTGAATACGCGCTGAAAAAGTTTTGCAGATTGACGTTTTCTTCCTCTGCAGATTAAGTCGAAAATGTAAAAATTGCGGTTCATCCACAAATGTCATTAGTTAAGAGGTCATTAGCCCCTATAATCTACGGTGTTACAAATTAAATAGCGTTAGTAGTTTACTAGATACTTCGGTATTCCAAATTACCAACAATATTCCAAATATGCTGCACTTCCTCTATAAGTGACATTTGATGGTAAAAATGTCAAGTAAATGCGAAATGAGAAATATAAACAAAACCGTTTGAGCTTACACCCTGTATTCTGCGTCTTATAAATATTTAAGAAAATCAGGTATGATTGATGTAACTTTTTACCAGTTTATCTTAGCTGATAATAAGCAAACAATGCAATTTTGTCCTGTATTTTGTATTTGTCTGAAAGCGGGTTTAATGTAGAATATTTTACATTCATTTTATGTACGTATTACATTCATTGGAAAAAAGCATGGAAAAAAGAAATTACCACCAGTGCAGTAAGGAAAGTCTAAATTGATATTTATAAATAAATTGATCATGTTTCCTAAATCGTACCACTACAAAGTTTCTTAAATCATACCAGTACGATTTGGGAACTCATTTAATACGTTCGCTCCACGCATCTAGCTTGGTACATACGGGTTATGTGTATATGTCATATATGTAGGTTATGTACATATATAATATAGGTTATTGCCAAAAATTACATATTATAAGAAAAACTGTAGACAAACTTTCATTACTTTCAGCATGGAAAAAAGAAATTACCACCAGTGGAGTAAGGAAAGCATGGGAAAGGCGATTGAGTCATATCAGAAAAGGATTTGTGGATTCAATGAGTGCTGTAGACATGTAGAAAATATGATTCAATGCATAAAATGCACATTGTGGGTGCACGATAGTTGTGCAGGAGTATTAAAAACAACAAAACGTTATTATTGCCCAAATTGTTTTGTTTAATGTGTTATTTTTATTTATTTGCTACGCATAAAATATGACAGGTTATGATATGACCACCAATGTCAATATAAATATATAATTTTTTTTAATTATTATACCTTCTATGTTTCTTTATTTGTTCTTAATATCTGTATATAAAAAATTTCGTTTCTCACCCACATATTTATTATTATTTTCATTTAAAAATTTACTATTTTTAGAAGAGGTACGATTTAAGAGACCGGTTGCCTAAATCGTACCTTTTACACTATGTTACCAAAACATTAATAACAAATTAATGTGTTGCGAACAAAAGGTTAAATATATAATAGTAGGTGCCTAAAAGATCAAGCTACAATATCCAATAGTCATTTGCGTTCAAATGAGTACCAATTATGAAATATGACGTAAAATGTCTTAAGTGGTACGATATAGGCAACTCTCCCCTATATTATCCGGGCGGTGCAGCTGCAGCCTCGGTTATCCCCGAAAGTGATTACACGCGGAATCGTAGAATCGCGATAACTCTGGCGGGCTTAGGCGAGGCTGGGATTAGTGAAAGGAAAGGCACGATAAACGGCGGCTAATGTCTTACCGCCGTCCAATTATCGCGAGTGACCGGGGTTTCGCGCGAACGGGGTAGCTTTGGTATTCGCGCGAGCCGTGATTCCCTGCTCCCTTTGAATGGGCCGCTCTCGTTCCCTCTAAAAACCACCGCCCATCGATAATCGATCTCCCATTCCGACGAGTTTGACGCTCAGAGAATCGAATCCGCCGTCGGCTATATGGTGCAGCGGCGTCGCTGGCTCGAAGGTATACTCGTTAACGACGTTGACGTCGGGGCCCGATAATCCGTAGTCAATTAGCACGATAACCGATTTCCAGGCTTCCCACGTGCCACACACCACTCAACGTATCCACGTCCCTCGGTTTTCCGTCCCCTGGACGCGGAATCTGCACCCGGCTATACCTCCCATCACCCGCAACCTCCACGACGTCCTTCCTCCTGATTCCTGCTGAATGCAGTAACGCTGTTTACCCCATCGGCTAAATCGTCCAGCATATACGGCCCGCCGGTAACTGCATCGGATGGATGCTACCTGCGATAAGGGCTCGGATGCACCCTTGCCTACCACGGTTACGACCCCACCACCGGCCCGAGCGCCCCAATCCACGGATATCTTGCCCCGATTACACCCGAAACCAACGTCGTTAACCTTACGCTCCCCCGGGGTCGAGAATTATTTCGTCCGGACGCGTAGCTTCGCGAAAGCTCTCGCGTGCTCTTCAACATTCATTACGACACTAGAGCAGCGACCCATCGTGAGCAGCGTCGAAGCAGGTCGCACACTGATCGCCTTACACTTTTCCAGCGGGACGATCCACGGGATCTGTCGCGTTCAACGAGCGCGTTACGTAATATCGCGGAACGTATTCGGGAAACGATCACGTCCAACGCATGCGGAGAATATTCGCGTATTATCAGCGTTAATTCGATACCGCTCGTTACACCGATACTTCTTCGTCACCGGCGCGAACGTTCGGTGCGCGCTTGGTCAATTATGTTTTCAAGCTAACTAATCACACATGCCACGGATGAATAATTACAATCGCGTTTGTTTAATCACCGTTGAATGATTCACACCCCGTCGTAGTGAGAGCCAGCGCGGCCTCGACGAGCCCAGAGGAGAGAATGTATTTTCAAAGCAGTTTTGGCGAAATTTCGATCACCAATATGAGGCTGCGGCGCGTTACCCTGGCGAACAATGCGAGCCATTGTAACCATACGAATGATTATAATGGTATCCCGATAGCGCTCGCTACGGTCTCATTGTCGTTCCGCGTAAGAAACTAGCAGGTGCAAGTGTAGAGGTTCAGTGGCTTAAGATTAGGAACACTTTGTATTGAAATTTCGCACAGTAACAAGGTCGCTTTTAATCTGCTGGATCTTTGGAAACTAGAGATGTAAACTCGACTGTACGGTGGGACCTGTACAGAGAAGGGAGAGGATTTTCAGTTGGAAATGTTTTTTAAATAAAGTAGCTGTAACATTCTGTGTAACGGGCCAAGCGCAAGAAAAGGGAACTCCAGGAAGAAAGGGTGTATAGGGATCGATTTAGCTTCCCTCGGTTAAGTACCGTTCGCTGCCGATGAAGAGAGGATAAGTTGCAAGTAGTAACGGTCGATGCCAGGTCAGGCAGAGTAAATCGCGATGAGAGCTTCCCGACGGGGAGCAAGTCCGAGTTTCTTTCTGACGTGATCCTTAAGCGAACCACGACTTTTCGAACGGCACAAAAAGCGTATGGAATGTGAAAGAATTGGCGAGCGAGGGGGCAAGGGAGGGGTGGATAGGAGGTAGATAACAGAAGGGTAGCGTGCAGCGCTTTCGATTTCGAACTGAATAATGCACGCGATGCCGTGATCTTTGCCGTTCCCTCGAATACAGTTTCTCTGTTGCGAGCAACCAGCTCCTACCAACAACCACCCCTCTCCGTTCCCACGTCAATTACATCGATCCCTTTCTGCTCGTTCTTTATAACCAATCTCTGGAATGCGCGCTTTTTTTCCTCCCTTTGCCCGGAGGCGCGGTTGCTAAAAGGAAACGGTAAAGCGGGACGACGGGATGGTGGGCCGACGGGCACTCGGGGAGGAAAAAAGGAACTGGGAGACACTGTCGAGTCGGTAACAAAGCAAAGACAAACTTGTCGATTTTCTTGCAAATGGAGTATCAGAATGGAGAGCCGATATCGCGACCAGCCATTCCCATTTAAATGCAAGCTTTTTCAGAACTCCGTGCCGCGCGGATTGATAAGCCCGACCGTTGCGGTCCACTGATTCTCAGCAAATCTTACGGGGATCCAGCAGCAGTCGCGTCGCGATCCCAGGTTTCGCGGGAACGACCTCGATGTCGGGTTGCCTCCGTTAAATAATAATAATAATTTTATTTACGGGACAAGCCCATTAAGCACAATAAGAAGGGATAATAACAATAGATTACGATAAAAACAAAAGAGAAAAGGATAAGAGAAAAAGATAAGAGATGGCCGTAGAGCAGGCCTGCCCCATCGGGTGCAAATACCTCCTGAATTTCTGGGACCCGGGTAACAGCCGAGCGCGGGACTGTTCCATTGCTACCCGTTGCGAAATTTGTGAGAGTACTGCATGGTGGTACGAGCCTGCATGGACGGCCGCACACTCATCCAGTTCTTCCGCAACCCATGCTGTGGTTAGCAACGTAACCGTCCCGCGCTCGGCTGTTGCCCGGGTCCCAGAACTTCAGGAGGTATTTGCACCCGATGGGGCAGGCCTGCCGTAGAGTGACAAGTAGGTGCATGGGAAACCTCTATGGAATGCCTTCCGCAATAAGGGCTCTGCGAATACTAATTTTGAAGCCGGAAAGAGTATCAGCAAAGAAATCGATGCCCTCGTGGAGTTGATTGGCGATACCACAGATCCTATGAATGGGGTCAGCATGACCAACCCAGGAGGAGTAGTCCGGTGACCTGAAAAGAGGTGTTTGCCTAGTACAGCGAGCGGGGACGTTGAAGTTAACCAGCGCAATAACATCAGGGTTATCAATCAAGCCGTTCAGGATCCTATGAAGAAAGGATAGGTCTGAGATTCTCCTCCTGTGTTCAAGGGACCATACCCCGAATCTGTTCATGATCGGTACATAGTCATGATCGGACCACGCCAGGGGCTGGCCAGCTTTGAACGCCAGATAGCGTAGAGAACGATGCTGAACTCTTTCGAGTTGACTCCTGTACTTCGACCACCGCGGCGCCCAGATAACCGACGCGTACTCGAGATGCGGCAGCACTAAGCTGTTATATAAGTAGCGTATCGTACTAGGGCTGACGAAATCGGAGCTATTCCTAGTAATAAAACCTAGAGCTCTGCTCGAGGCCGCAACGGCATGTTGAATGTGGTCCACGAAGGAGAATGAAGAGTCGATTAGGACTCCAAGGTCACGCGAGACCTCCACGGTTGACAATTGGGAGCCTGCGATTGTACAGCTAAAGAGCATCGGACTTTTGCTACGCGACAATCTTAGAATATGGCATTTACTGATGTTAGGCTCCATGCGGTTGGAAAGACACCACTCCGAGATTCTATCCAAGTCCGATTGAAGATCCAAGGAGTCAGGGAGGCACGAGATGCATTTCACCCCTCGGCTACCACCTCAGTATCTGGTACGGACCCTAAGTTTTCCACTGGGCGCCCACCTCCGTATCTCGTACGGACCCTCCGTTTTCCACTGGTGGCCCGCCTCCGTATCTCGTACGGACCCTAACGTTTTCCACTGGTGGCCCGCCTCAGTATCTGGTACGGACCCTTTTTGTAATGCGGCTCCCGCGTCAGTGCCAGATACTCTAGAGGCTGTCTGTACCGTGATGTTTCAGTGTCGAGGCCTCAGGTAGCAAAGTGTCGTTTCCGTTCCGAGGGCCCGGGCCTCACAGTCAGTTTGTCATTTCAGGGGTCGGTAGCTGAGGGGTTAAATAGCTTAAGATCGTCGGCGAACATCAAAAATTTGCTGTAAAGGCGACGCGACGAAAATTTCCCTACGCAATCGGCCATCGGTTGACTCGCAGGAAACCGCTGAAGCCGGGAATGGCTTTCGATCTTCGCTGTTCCGTAAACTGGTCAGTTAGTAAACAGCGTATCAGCCGGGAGCGTTCGTGGGAGGGCCGACTCTTTGGCCGGCGTCCAGCATCTCGTTCGTCGATGGATTTGACGTGTACTCGTGAAACATTTCTCATCGAGCCTGTCGACGCGCGAACGTACCAGCCGTGTACGTGTACGTGTAAGCGTACTATCTTTTTTTTTATTTGCTACGCGCGAACAAATCAAGATTAAGCAATGGGGCGCAAGATTTATCGCCGCCTCCCCCACCCCCCCCCCCCCCCGGCGCAATTATTCCCACCTTTGTCAGGCCGGGCATTCGTAAATCACGGATGATTGAAACGAAACCGAAATTCGTGGACGCTTGAAAAGGAAGGCGGATCCGCTGTCGATAAACAATGCTATGAAATTAAGCCGCGTACGCACGTGCCGGCGGACAGGTTCGATACGTGTCGTAAACCCGGAGGCAAACACTGGCATTCGCGTGCGCGCGTCGTGCTTTACGATGCACGCCTCGCGTAGATTTTGATCGGCGTAAAACTAACGTTACGCGGTGGCGTGTGTTTGAAACAAAGTCGCGGGACACGGTTAAAAGGTGAATGGGTGGTGACGATAAACATGCCCGACTGTTTGCGCATTACCGTCAGCCACGCTGTGTGCTCCATGAGAAACGGTGATCCGAAACACGCGAACGTTGACATTGGCAACGATCACCGCTCTCCCCCATTATCCCTCTGCCCTTTAATGCATTTCAGAAGTACCGAAACCATCGTTCCCGTTAGGCCCATAATCCCTCGGCTGTGAGCCAACGATTTCACCCGGGTATTAGAGTCGAGGGATGTTCGAGTAGCCTTTTCTACCTCAGACCAACCATATCCGCTTTTCTGTTATTCCATTAAGGGGACCTTCCGGTCTAAGAGTCGATTTTTTTTTTATTTCATTTTTCGAATGTTCAACCTTTTAGGAATACGTATTTAAAAGGATTTGTTGAAATTCGTAAAATTCCCGAAGTTATAGGCATTTGAGTAGCGGCAAATGCATGGGCAACAACCAGCCACTCGGCGCTCACGTAAAACTTTAAACGCGTTTTTCTCGAAACAGTGTTCTCAAAACGGTGGGACCTGTATCTCCAAAAGTTATTATCCGATTCGACTGAAACTTTTTTTATTTTGAAGAATATACTTCTGGCTAGGGGGGGAACTAGAAAAATTACAAAAAATTGAAAATTTATAATTTTCAAAGGCTTTGAAAGGACGAAAAGTACAGGGAAAAGTGATTTCAAACTTCAAGTGTCGTTATTTTCTAAAAAAAAATGTCATTTTTTAATTTTTTTCTAGTTCCCCCCTAGCCAGAAGTATAATCTTCAAAATAAAATAAGTTTCAGTCGAATCGGATAATAACTTTTGGAGATACAGGTCCCACCGATTTGGATCAATTTTTTGACGCCTTGACTTTAACGACTCCCCAGGGCCGTCTGCAATGATTAATTATAAAACAAAAAATATATTTCTATAACTTAAGACATCCTTAATACAATGCAAAAAGTCCCATTAAATTATATATAGTAGTTTTCCTTTAATTAATTCCTAAAAATCACCTATTTTTTTGGGCTCTAGACCGGAAGGTCCCCTTAAACCAGGGGTGCACAGGGAGCTGTTTTTGGCGCCTAGCTGCGAGCAACCCAACTGTCCCGTTGCTAAGATTAGAATCGGTGAGGCGAACTGCAGTAGTGTACGTGCATTTGGTATGACTTGAACCCAGCCGTGTATACTTACGCTACCACGCACGTACACTACTGCAGTTCTCCTCACCGATTCTAACCTTAGCAACGGGCCAGGCGGGTTGCTCGCAGCTAGGCGCTAAAAACGGCTCCCTGCGCACCCCTGCATTAAACTATATCTAGCGGTGCGTACGGCGTGCTGTCCCGAGCATTCTAAAATAACTAAATGGACCCTGTATTCGCGTTTGTCCATACCGGACCAATGTTTCGAGACGGTAAACGAAGCGTCTGATCCTGTAAAAGTTGCGGTCCAGCCTCGATGGGCTCTCAATACCAGTGTAACTGAATAAAGCACCGGCTCCATACAGAACCAAAAGCCGCGGAGACAAAGAACCCCCCAGATTTGCGTGCAGTCAAATGTCCACGCTGCTCGTCCGTCTGTTTCGATCTCGTTTCTGTGGAATACTCGTGCGGCACAAAGCGAGCCAACTCGGTGGAGTATTTCGGAAACACGATTGGCAGCCTGGTATATCAGAAATCGCTCTTCAACTTTTATTTCCCTGCTGTACTCCGCATTCGTTGCTATCGAGCGTACTCCCTAAACAAGCTCGCGAGCGACTGCGAAGTTTATCTTTCCAACGCAAAGGCAAGTACATACGTATCGCGTTTAAGAAAACTTCATAGCTCGCTGATTGTGAGTACACAAGTTTGCCATGACAGTTGTGTAATCTTGTCGACGATATCTATGTATACTCGAGCTCATTTTAGAAGGAACCTGCCGACCGACGAGTTTAAATCGGTTCTGCGCATGTTGGCGCTCATTGGCTATGCCACCACCAATGGTCTCTCGGCTGCGCATCCGTTCTGCGCCGAAAGCATTGGCGTGGCGCCACTTTCGTATATACCGCGTGTTTCCACTTTTTGTTGAATATGTCAAAATACACAAATATAAAAAATGTTATACACAATTAATGAAGATGAATTCTGGGCAAAAAAATAAAAAAGGAAAGGTAAGCAACTGAAATATTATAAGTAACTGAAATATTATTAGCAACTGAAATATGATAAGGAAGTATTATATTACCCGGTATGCGAAAGAGAATCGGAATGGTGCAAGGAGAGTGGCAGCCTAGTGCGGAAAAGTTGCGTCTGGGGAAGACAAATGGAGGCAAAATTTTTTTTTTGAAATCGGTTAATATTTGACCGGGCCCAAACGGGGTCGAAGTTTTTAATTTTTGACCAAGTTTGACGACTTCTGTATATCTTCATAAAATTTGCATATTTCACTGTTGAGCATTAGAAAATATTATTTAAGCACACAAACACGAGAAATAGTGTTTTATATATTGTCGCGAACCGAAGTATCTATGTGTTTCTATTCTTAGACGTAACGCGGTTTTAGTGAAAAAGGAACGTATTTCATTCATTCAACAGCCATTTCTTATAGATTTTTTTGCGCTGAACACGAATCCGCAAACCGTTTGCCGCCATCACCCTCTGTTTACGAGAAATTCGATTTTGAAAAAAAAATGTAAATTTTCAACTTTGGACAACATTTGAGCTCAAACAGTAATAGTTATTCGGTTGCTTGTTCCGTCAAATTATTCTATGAACCCTCACGAATACAACGATATAAGTTATTATTGCATTATTAACATTTAAATATATTTAAAAAACGATCAAATGAGAAAAGAACACCCGAAATGCACCCATTTTTACAGATATCTTTCAATTTATATCCAAAAGTAAGGGCCTAGGAGAAAATCTGACTACTCCACGCGATGCAGCAGACACTTTTCCTCCGAAAGACACCAACAAAAGTGGTAAGTCACGTTTTGTTTTCAATACCATAGCAAAAGAGTTTGGCAAAACGTGCGGCGCCAACAGTGGTAGTCGCGTGCGTTTAAGCGATTCTGTCGCTGTGCGGCAGTGTGTATGCCCGCCGCTTTTGGCTTCTGTATCGAAAACAAAACGTGTCTAACCACTTCTGTTGATCGTTTCCGGGGGAAAAATGTCTGCTGCATCGCGTGGAGTAGTCAGATTTTCTCCTACCCTTAGTTTTTTAAATGTATAGGAAGATATCTGCAAAAATTGGTGCATTTCCGGTGTCCTTTTCCCTTTAAACGTTATTTAAACATATTTAAATGTTTATGATTCAATAATAACTTACATCGTTGTGTTCGCGAGGGTTCACAGAATAATTTGGCGGAACAAGCAACCGAATAACTATTACTGTTTGAACTCAAAACATGTTCAAAGTTGAAAATTTGCAATTTTTTTTCAAAATCGAATTTCTCGAAAACAGTGGGTGATAGCGACAAACGGTTTGCGGATTCCTGTTCAGCGCAAAAAAATCTATAAGAAATGGCTGTTGAATGAATGAAATACGTTCAATTTTCACTAAAACCGCGTTACGTCTAAAAATAGAAACACATAGATACTTCGGTTCGCGACAATATATAAAACACTATTTCACGTGTTTGTGTGCTTAAATAATATTTTCTAATGCTCAACAGTGAAATATGCAAATTTTATGAAGATATACAGAAGTCGTCAAACTTGGTAAAAAAATTAAAAACTTCGAACCCGTTTGGGCCCGGTCAAATATTGGCCGATTTCAAAAAAAAAATTTTGCCTCCATTTGTCTTCCCCGGACGCAACTTTTCCGCACTAGGCTGTTTCGAGTTTCGAAAATTTGATTTTTTCGGCCCACCCTAGTGGGGAGCCTGGGTGGTAAACCGGGGGAACAGAGACCTAGCGACAGTCGAATAGCTCATTCAACATGCGCGAAATAAGTTCCTTCTAAAATGAGCTCGAGTATAGGTACATACGGCAGAGTTATTTCCAAGTCTGATGATAACTTTGATGGTGACTGAAGGTTGCAAGGGTTTTAATTTGCTGCGTCGCTCGATGCCGCCGAGTATATGCTTTCCAATTTACGTGGCGAGCCGGTTTCTTTGCAAAGGACGATACTCCCCTTCACGAGACATCTCGCGGTATTCGATCGATCGAGAGTGTAACGAGCCCGGCCAGTTAGGATTTTCTTCCTCGTCGTCCATGGTTTTACCCTTTGTCGAGATACCGCGATCCGATTCACCGCCCTCCTAGCCGCTAGATTTCCCGTCCAGCCGTCTTTCAAAACTTTCACTCCCCCTCGTCGTTCCATTTTCCCTTACCGCGGAATAAAGGCTCGTAATGTATGCAAGCCAGCTGCACCGAAACCTTTACGACCCGTTTTCTCTGCAGGCCGGCATTCCGTCTCGGCGACCGGACATAAAGAACCAGAAAGATATTCTGCTTGGCCTATTCTTTTCAGACTCGCTTCCAAGTGGAAGGCATCCGTTAAATACGGAATTTCGCGAGCCTTCGAAATCATTCTTCGTACATACCTCTCGCGCTCCCTCCTTTACTTTGCCACTCGAATTTCTTCTAGCGGAAACGCTGCCCTTTCATCTTCCCGGGTCCAAAAAGTATCGCCCACGGTATACACATCCCCGGCCGTGGCATAAAAGTTTCCTGCCGCGCTGAAGAATTAATAAAACGCATCGAGCTCTCTCGTTGTAGGGATGTTTGAGAGGGTCTGGCTTGATTGGCGCGGATCGACTCGCAATAGACGTTACTTTCTGTGCAATCGTTACGATCGAAGCGAAGGCGAGGGCGGAAGGAAATTCACGGAACGCGGAAGAGGTTAGGGGTGGGTCCGCTTCAAAATTCTAGTCCGAGTCCAGCGTTGCGGCAATTATGCTCATCAAGAAAAGTGTCAGGGGCAGGCTCGCTTTATTATATGTCCGCTTGACGGTGCCGCGCGGCATTATTGTTTTCTAAAGAATTTAATTTAAATTCCGACCCGAGAAAAATCCCGGCGCATAATGCAAAATTGTTTTTATCTAATAGGTTTTGACCTACCTTAATTAGCGTCCACTGACGGGCTGCAGATAAGAATTCACAATTAATTAGCTTCCGCGCTGCTGCACACTGTACAGCGACGAGGCTTCTCTGGAAGCTCTATTTCATGGAACTGATATACGCGAGTGGCACAATGAACCCGTTTCGTCACCCGTTAAGTCAGGACAAGAGGACCGTGACAAAAGCGTGCTCGATATGCCTGGTTTTAACGACATTACCCGCGCCCCTGCGATAATCGCGATCGCGATGCCTCCAATTCGGTGCTCCTCAATTTCCCCTCTATTCGCATCGGATTACGCTGAAATTGTTTCCATCCAGCGACAGGAGCAGAACGTTTCAGGGTGTTCCCGATCTTTTCGCTGGAGCTTTCCCCCGGATCGAGCCGCGCCGGATGATCGAGTTAAGGGAAGTTCCGCTCGCGACGAAAGCTCATCCTTAACCGAGCGTGAACGGAAGGCCGCGGGGTTGAAACATTTTTGATTCGATTCTCCAATTATCTGAGCGTAAGTCTCGGTCCCGCGGCCCGGCCGGACGCGATTCCGAACCGTAGGTACTGGCCGAAACGAATTTCTGCATTACCGCGTAACAGTTTGCGAAAGCACGTAGCCGCGTAAAGTCGTTGTAACGCGAACGTAAATGCAATACGTGTTTCCGTGCTAAAATGCACGGGGAGCCTCGAGACGTCCCCTCGTCGGGACGAGCGCCGCGGCGACATCGGCTTAAACGAATTTCACCGACAAACTCCAACTGTACGGCGACGTCGTCGTTTTCCCGCGAAGCTCGTTCCACTCGGTCGCGAGGCAGCACCGCGAACCTCGCGACGCGTGCGATAATTCTGACGCCCTGTCCTTCGTCCCTTCTCCGGGCATTCTGCATTTCGATACCATCGAGAGAGGACACGCGGACAATTCACGGGTGGAAAGAATAGTGGATCGAGCGGCTCGATAAATAACGCGACGACGGATGTTTCCCGTGGGAGATGATTTACGAGCTAGACCGTAAATATTCCCGTGTCGTCCACGTCCACTCGCCAGGGGCATCTCGAACGATTAACGCCGCGGGTAATTATAGCGACGACGTTGAAAGCTCGATGGCTGTCTGAGGTGTATCCCAGTCGGATCGAGGCGCGTCGAAAGGCAGGGACTCCTACCGGTACGTAAAATACCGGTATTGTACCGGTATTATTCGGTTGTATCTTCGTCTGAGACTTAATACCGGTATAACGTTCATACCGGTATTTCGCCAATACAGCTATACCGAAACCGATATTATACCGAAATAGATACCCAAATAGCACAAAGACATCTTATGTACGTCAAAAGAACGTCCATTCCGGACGTACTGTACGTTCGGAAAATGTCCGAGGAGGTCCATATATCCTCTGTGCGTCCTCGTTAAGTTCTTTAAATGTCGTAGGAAGGTCCTATTTACAAAGTGGGACGTACTGAGGACGTGCTGTGTCAACATTCTCAGAACGTTTTCCGAATGTCCGAAAGTAAAGTTAAATACGTCCAAAAGGCGTCTTAAAGACGTTTTGCAGATGGTGTAAAACCGCCTTAAAGACGTCTTCATCAAGTCTGGGTTGGGCATTAAGAAAAAAAATTTGGCGGTGTCGGGAATCGAACCCAGATTCCCAGATTACGAAGCAACTGCTTTTCGCAACTACTCCCCAAATAGCACAAAGACATCTTATGTACGTCCGAAGAACGTCCATTCCGGACGTACTGTACGTTCGGAAAATGTCCGAGGAGGTCCATATATCCTCTGTGCGTCCTCGTTAAGTTCTTTAAATGTCGTAGGAAGGTCCTATTTACAAAGTGGGACGTACTGAGGACGTGCTGTGTCAACATTCTCAGAACGTTTTCCGAATGTCCGAAAGTAAAGTTAAATACGTCCAAAAGGCGTCTTAAAGACGTTTTGCAGATGGTGTAAAAGCGCCTTAAAGACGTCTTCATCAAGTCTGGGTTGGGCATTAAGAAAAAAAATTTGGCGGTGTCGGGAATCGAACCCAGACTCCCAGATTACGAAGCAACTGCTTTTCGCAACTACTCAAGACACTTCCTTGCAAATAATATCAATTTCTAGGTATATAACTATTATTAATAGTTTACAAAAATTGTGCATTGACGCGAAATATTCTACAGGACATCATCATTCGACCTCTAGACTCTTTGCTTAAAATTTCACATTCGTCTCAAGACAGATGTTTTAACGACGACTTAAGACAGACGTCTTGAAGACGTCGTATGCTATCTGGGAATATTTCAGCATTTCAGCGTCTTCATTGCACAAAAAAATAGGGTAAAGGCGAGGTTCAGTCGTAAGACTGTTTTGCAACCGCACCTGAATCATCTGCAAAACCTACAAGACGGTTGTTCTTCGAACATCTGAAATTTAGGTCTTCTAAAGATTCACAATACTTACGAGACGAATGTTCTCGGAACATTCGAAATGTAGTCGTGCAAAACAATCACGGGACTTACAAGATTGTTTGATGTTTCTAGAACATCCGAAATTTAAGTCCTAAGAACGTGCGTAGGACTTAAGAAACGGACGTTCCTAGAACATCCGAAATTTAAGTCCTAAGAACATCCTATGTATGTTCAAAATGCACGTAGGACGTTCGGATATAAACTGGACATGAAAAGGACGTCCTTGGGATGTGCGGTGTTATCTGGGTAAATACCGAAAACAAAAGGTTACCGGTAACCGAAATAAATACCGGTATTTCTTCGGTATTCTTTTCAGTAACATGGTAGGTTTCGGTGCTCACCGAGAAGAATACCGAAAAAATACCGGTATTTATTTCGGTTACCGGTAATTCCGAAAACCGATTGTTTTCGGTATTTATCTTTTTCGGTATGATATCGGTTTCGGTATTTATCTGTTCCGGTATGATATCGGTTTCGGTATAGCTGTATTGGCGAAATACCGGTATGAGCATTATACCGGTATTAAGTCCCTGCGCGGAAGGATTATCCACGAGCCGTCGCAGAAACGACACGGCGCGGCGAGACGATGTTGCCCGATAAAAATCTGCATTATTGCCGGAAGTGGTCGTCGGCGGTGCCGGGCTGGGGAACAGTGAGCGTCGTGAACCGTGCTTAAGTGCCCACTTTGCGTCGAACGACCGACAACCGATTTGCTTTGTGCACGGCACCGCCATATCGCTCGCGGTTCTTTCGTCAAAAAAGTATTGATCCCGATTTTCGTGCGTCGCTCAAATGAATCGCTGTTCGTTAGGGACACGCGGTCCCGTTCTACAACATCCGTGACCGTTACAGTTTTCTGCAACCTACTTGCGCGAGCATGTTCGTGTGCAAAGCTTAAACTCCGACCGGCGCGTGGTTTATTTACAGCCGCGTGAACCGAGAATATTTTCCGGGCAGAGGCGGAGAGGGCGTCTCATTAATGCTTCAGTCACGAAACGGGCTTGTCGTGTTTCCTTAGCCCAGGCATAGTTTGCGATTTAAAAAATAATTTATTTCGCGCACGTTTCTTCGCTGTCGGTTTAATGCCAGCGGCGATTAAACGAGCCGTGTGCGTGCGCGCGATTTCCACCCGAGTGTTAAGGTATTATATTTCATTGAGCGGGAGAAGCGTAACGTTAACCGTTTTCGAATACGTTCTAACGGGTGAATACGTATAAGCAATAAATTATTTCCACCCTATTAACGTAACCGCCGATACTTCCTGCCCCCCCCCCCCCCCCCGCGGTAATGGATCACTGGCAGGTTTCTCTTTTTTCGAAAAACCTGCCCGTAACTCCCGGTCCGCGTCATAATTCTTAATTCCGAAGGTACTCGAAACTCGCCGCGACCACCTCGGTAAAAGCTTTTCAAACGAGGTGTCGACACGTTTCACTTCCCAGGAAACGAACGGGAATTAATTACTATTATAGTTTTGCGGAAATAGCTGTGGCTGGGATTGATTTTTCTGCCCAGGGTAAATCCGGGAGACGCGGTCGACCTAATATAAAATGGCTATTAAAACTAATATAGCTGTAGGCGCTTGGCGCTCGGAAGACGGCCCAATGGTGCGAGAGTGGCCCATAGGTGGCGTCTGTTAAAGTAGGAGTTCGGGACTAAGAGATCGGGGGGAAGCCGCAGTGGCGGAATCGGTAAGGCGGCTGGCCAGCACGCGGATGGCCCGGGTTCGAGTCCCGGCGAGTGGCTTTCCTTTTTCCGGCTCCTACAAGATATTACTTATTTTATCAGAACAAACCTAATATGTTCAGAATTTTATGCCGATTCAGAAGAACTGGTCGATATTTGCTTTAAGACAATATTTACTGTAAATCGGATTGAAAACTGAAGTCATGACATCTGACCACCTCCCCCGAGGTGCCGGGGGAAATGGTTTTCGTCGTTGGCAGAGACCACTCACATAATTATTCATGGAGAATTAACAAAGGATAAAGCAAAATTATTTATGAGTGAATACAACTACGGATTCATTGATATTTAATTTGTTTACGCTAAACAAGTAAAGAACACATCAAAGAAAAAGTGAATTACCTACTGACGATTAGCAAGGCAAATGAATACAAAAGTGAATAAATAAACTAAATAAACAAAAATAATAATAAAATAATAATAAAAAATAAAAAAATAAACAAAAATAATAAAAAAAATCATAACTCGACCATCTCGCCTTTCTGCAGCGAGACATGGTCTTCTCGTTAGCTTTGAGAGGAAGAGTTAATATGGCCAAATACTTTGGCTGCATTGTCCCTCGATATCTCTACTATCTTATTATTCCAAACATTAAAGGAAAATAAACTTAGAAGTATATTTTAAATACGATTCTGTACAACCGCTGTTTGACAAAAGAGGTTAAATGTAACATCAATTTACCTTTTACAGCCTATAAATCCAGAAAAATACAGAAGGAAGCGAAATAACGCTATTCATTCAACTATTTGGCTTCTAGAGATGTAACTGGTCTGCACTTTAATGCATTTTTACGTATAGACTCTGAAGTATAGCGACACGACCAACTCTCCGGCCCGACCGCGTCTCCCGGATTTACCCTATAGGTAGCTGTGACTCGCAACTGTCTTCGGCCGGGCTGTACTACTGCCTACCGTTTCCATCACTGTACTTCGCAATACTTCTCTATCTTTGTTCCTACCCCTCCGCTTCCCTTTCAAAGAAACGCATAATTTTGCCGCGCCATAGCTTCTGATTTGTCCTCGGCCGATAGTCGAGAGCACGGCGGAAAGTTTTCAACGCGCTGTGAATGTGTTGCAGTACCCATGGAGTCGATACAGGGGGTGGCAGGACAGAGGGCGACTTTACCCTGCAATATACAGCCGCGAGAGCCGAACGACGCCGTCTCTATGGTGCTCTGGTTCAAAGAGGACAGCGGCGAGCCTCTCTACAGGTAAGCCATCATTGTTATTTACGAGGGATGCCTTTCAAATCACTGCGCCCCTATTTCCCCGATATTTCCAACCGCCCCATCGCCACCGTTCGGGCTCCCCATGCTCTTTCGACCGCGTATCGCGCGCCTCTTCTCAAAACATTGCATCGCTAAACCACCCCGATCCTTTACTGTTACTTCCAGCGGCTGGCTAACAGCAAAACGAAGCTTGCGAAGTATGCGAAGCCCGACGAATGTTCACTGATCACAGACATGTCTTATACACCGTTCTTCCTCAGCTAACGCGACAGTTTAAGGGGGTACTCCACTGTGACGCGCCAAAAACTGATGAATTTTCAGGACTTTTCTTTTGATAGAAAAAATTGAACAATTCAATTGAAATTTTTACTGGTTATTAAATAAGTTGTAAACTATATTCTAGTATTTTTCATTTTTTATTAAACGATAATATACACAGTGCTACAGGCAATCGAAGTTGCCTCCTAAAAAATAAATGTATCATTGGTGCAGGTGATTCCGGGTGACTCAGTGATCTGAAACAAAATTTCGAGTGATTTTTTTGCTTAATATGAGTGTAATTCTCGTCCGTAGCAGATTTGTTATCATACATAACAAATGAACAAAATGGCCCACGTTAAAAGATTAATATCGAAAAAATGCCTTCCTTTAAATCGTTTATCGATGTAAAAACTAATTAATTATTGAAATAACAATATAATTCTGCTAACAACGAGAGCCAGATGTGTGTAGAGTAATATGTAAAATTTTCAGCCTGATCGGTCCAGTAGTTTTTTCTATTTTACCTGCACGAGTTGAAAAAAAGTGGTTTCGAGAAAAACGCGTTTAAAAAAAAATATCGATTTTTCCTAAGTTATTCGCAAATATATATACCTACAATTAATCGGCGAGGCCAGCTCCATACAATATGCCTTCAGTTTCTTCATATGACTCTTCTTCAGCAGATTTCGCTTCCCTTCGAGCTGTTCTAGCCTCTTTTGAGGCATCGGTGCTGCGCCGGTTAGCGCGGATCACGCGCCCCTTATCAGCAGCGGCGGTATTTGGCGACCATGCATCCGTGTACACGTTTATTAAGAACACGGATTTTTAATTCCTTAATACACGTTACACGTGTATTTAGACACACGTGAAAAGTCACGACCTCTAGTACTAATTTCTTTTCGTCGAAGACCCGTATTTGCACACGGGGTTTTAGTTTATGAGTAGTTGCTAGGAGGGGATCACATTCAGGTAAAGAAGCAATTAACTAAAAGTGTCACTCACAATAGGATCAGGTATAATTGAAGCTAATGAGTAGTCGCAACAATAGGGATCCGTCCGCCCGCGGACGGAGTGCCCCGCGCACAGCTCCGCCTCTCCTAATAAACTTGGCTATGAAAGCCGAAATAATCGAAATAAGGACTCCAAACTTACACAGTTGATTCTTAGAGATATTTACTTTCGAAAAATGCAGAAAAAAAAATTCCATTTCTCGAATCTGTCACAGTGGAGTACCCCCTTAAACGCAGAAGCTCGATGACTACGCGCGCGCCTAGGGTTCCCTCGCAATAACCACGGCTGCGCGGGCGGTTCGCTCGCGGATTTGCAAGCGATCCGGCGCACTCAGGCCCAAACTGGCGATCCTGCGACGAAACTGGGATCCCGTTGAGCTGCAAAACGCCTCCATGTTCTATCCTTGTTCTTCGATTCGATCCCCGTAAATATCGCCTTTATGGAGAGCGCCATAAAATCGGGATCACAAGCAAACCGAAAGTACCTTCATACCTCTCGAGTAACGCGTGCGGGGAAAGCCCATTATCTCTCTCCTAGCTCACCCATTTCCAGACATTTCTCCGCCATTTTTCTCTTTATTCCGCGCGTCATCCTTCGGAGGGCTTTACCACGACCTGCCCCCGCTGTCTGAACACCGTTCTCCTTGTACGTAATTTCTACAGCACCGCGAGCGCCAAAGTCCTCGCGGAATCAGATTCGCAATAAGAGAAAGGAAGATTCATTTCGCCCCAGCGGTTGTTCAGTTCCAGCTCCGGTTAGCGGTAAACAGTTCCGGGTAACTAGAAAATCTCGGATCTAAGGGCAGTGGATGGCGTTCTGTAGGAACGAGCCGGCATGCTATATGCGTCCCGGCATTATCGTGTCTCGTAAAAAGTCTTATTTCGCGCCGGGAAAAATACATAAAACCCACCGGAAACCCTTTTTTATTCCTCCCGCGAACGGTTGAACCATTCCGTTCGTACTTCGCCGCCGCTTCTACGAGCAGATAAAAAACTTTCGAACGTTCGTCCGTAGGCGTCAATGATATTCGAGCTGCGGCAGCGAAATTCAATATTAATATTTAATCTCTGCCCCGGATACCGGCGACCAGCAGGAAATTTGAGCAGGAAAAATACGAGCGGAATAAATTTTGTCGCGGGCATTGACGCTTCCCGAATCGGGCTAGAATTCATAGGATTCCGCGCGCTTCGTGATCCGTGGCGAAGCTTTTCCGCCGACTGCTCGGTATCTACGAGGGTGGCGATGCTAGGAATATGGGTTCGCGACTGTCAGAGAACGCGGGGGGCCCCGAAACACGCGGCGGCGATCCTCCTGCGGTCTGGTCAATTTGCTAAAGAACGGTCGGGATTCCGATCTCTCGCTGAGAATGCTGGTGGCACTGGAGAGGAAGCGCGATCGATGATAGTTCGTTGCAAGGCTCCAGGAGGTAATAACGTTGCGCGCGGAGCCGAGCTCGCCTTCTCAGCCGGATCCAGCACCAGCATCAAGACGGCTGTCGATCAATCCCCTTGTTACTCGTGCATTGGTACAGCTGTGTGTACATGCATAAATGAAGTTATACGGGACACGCGAGTACGATCGGGCCAACAAATAGCGCCGCCTCTACTCAATCTGCCCTCACATCACGGTCGTCCTTTGATTAATGCGCTCCATCGTCGTAAAGTAAATGAACGTCGCTTATGAAATGCAAATTTAGACAAGGGGCTTAATTAGAAGGCGTTAGGATTAGTCCGGGATTATTAGCGAGCTGTCAAACTGTTATTTATTCTATGAATATAAAGTCGTTGCATTTAGGGTGACTGGTCCCAAGCGTTTCGGTATGCCGATGCCTCCGAGCTGTATCAGAACGAACGTGCGCCAGGCGAATCGCCACGCGGCGCGTTTTTATTCCTCGGACAGAAGTAATAATAAGGCACAAAGCGTTCTCGCAGTCGTTGCCGTGGAAAATTTTTCGAGATTTTCCACGGACACCGGGGGCGGAATGAGTTACTCGAGGCGGCGCCGCTAAACCGCCTCGCCTTCTGACAGAACGAACAACGCCCGCGCTTATTAAACGCGTGCCAGGATTAAAAAGAAACTGCTTGTGCATTCAGGAATGTAATAGCCCTCTTCCCCGGAGCACGGTCTACTTTCACCGCGCGAAATATACTGCGACAGTCCGAGAAGAGTTAATTGCTTCCGAGACCGCGCGAACGGGAAGAAGTTTAGCTTGCTCCGAACAAACGTCTGGACAGCATTATGCGGGTGTTGTCGCGGGGGCGTAAAGTGGCGCGCGTTTAAAAAGCGTGCTATCGCAGCGCACGCGTGTCGCGGAAGTGCGCAACGAGCCAAGCGCGAGCGTATCGCGAGATCGGGAGATTACGGCAGAAGCATCGGTGTGGAGTTGTAGAGAGGCGCCTCGGTCTGCTCGAGGAACTCTCGTCTGAAGATCAAACGTCATAGCCAGTGTAATCGTACACTCGCCGTCAGACGCATCGGCTAACGAGAGTACGCCACTTGGCATTTCCGCTTAACCGTGTAGGACCGTTGACACGAACACAGACGTAGTCCCGGGCGCAACCCTTAACCCTCGCGATATTATGCCGCCGCCATCGCAGTCGCTATTAACCTGCCTCCCATCCTTCCCTTGCTCCGTTCCTCCGGTCGGTCGTCCCCCTAGCCACCCCTCGCTCTTTGCCATTCTTTCTGCGCCCGGTGCCTCTCCGTCCTGCCAGTCGTTCCAGCTGTACGACGCACAGTGGGACGACGCGGGCAAATTCACGGACATCGACGAAAATATGAAGTACCTATTTTCATTGATATAATCATATGAGCATTATCTTTGAGTACTAATGGATACGAAATGATGAAAAAAAAAATTTTTTAAACATTTTAAATCCCGAATTTTTAACAGCAAACACGTGCACTTCTGGAGACGGCTGTCATATGAATGTAAATAATTAGTATTAGTATAATGAAAAAAAATTCTACCATCATACTACACATTAGGGTTGATTGTTAAGAAGTTATTTATGTAGCATAAAAACAAAATTTAATGATTATATTTATGTTTTTCAACCTCTCAAAAAAAAAATTTTCTTGTCGATTTAGAAAAATGTCCAAATTTTGTCCAGAAAATAAAAAATACCTATATAATCACTAAACATTCTAGTTTTAGAAAATCCAATTTCCAGTTGCGCCAACTTGCGCCCTTTTGCAGAATTAATTCAAATGTGTACGCATGTGGGACGAAACGAGTAAATATGTATCTAGACTAGAGCTCTTACTACCCGCCCGCCCGGGTACTCGAGTACCCGGTGAGATCCCGGGTAGAAAAAAATTACTCGGGTACCCGGGTACCCGTAGGATACCCGACTACCCGGGTACCCGGGTAGACAAAAATTACCCGTATGTCCATGAGATACCCGAGTAACTGAAGTGTGATGAGATAGTTGAGAATTTCGATTTGACAGCATATTCCGTTCATTACTGAGGTTAGCCGAAAATGATCGAAAGTCGAAAAACGATCGGCTGTCAAATCGAAATTCTCAACTATCTCATCACACTTCAGTTACTCGGGTATCTCATGGACACACGGGTAATTTTTGTCTACCCGGGTAGCCGGGTAATTTTTGTCTACCCGGGTATCCGGGTATTGCACGGGTACCCGGGTAGTCGGGTATCCTACGGGTACCCGGGTACCCGAGTAATTTTTTTTCTACCCGGGGTCTCACCGGGTACTCGAGTACCCGGGTACCCGGATACCCGGGCAAAAACAATAGCTCTAATCTAGACCAGCGATGCCCCGATGGGCGGCCCGAGAGTACGAGCATCCATCGCATTTTCCAAAGCTCGCGTGGAAGGGGGTCTCGAAACCAATGAAGTTGCAGGCATGTAACGGATGGGGAAAACTCTAGTAGTGTGCGTGTAGGCTCGTACCCGTAGGTTTATATGACTGGGACTCTTGGAGCCCCAGTGTTCTACATTTTAGGAATTGGGAAAATAAACAGGAATTGACTAATGATTAAACAATAATATTATGTAATTGGACGAAATAGACTTGAACATTCCCACTTACACCTCTGATTAACAAAAAGTTTCTTATTAAACGATTTTTATTCAGCTTCAATCCTCTGTTTGTGTGTTTGTTTGTATGTATGTTTGTTCAGGTCAAATCTAGAAACTCAATTTTAACCCACTTCCAACTATCCAATAGACTTGAAACTTTGCAGGCATACGTAGTTTGGACGACAATACAAAATTATGAAGAAAAAGAAACCCCCCAGGGTTTAAAAAATTATCCTGTCATCAAAAAATAGAACCCATAACCGCAAATCCAAACGACTTGAAATCAGCCATTAACCAGACGTCAAATCAATTTAATCGCAATGAAATCAGCATGTAACGGTTACATGCTGATTTCAGGGTACGAGCCTACATGTACACTACTAGAGTTTTCCTCATCCGTTACATGCCTGCAACTTCATTGGTTTCGAGACCCCCTTCCACGCGAGCTTTGGAAAATGCGATGGATGCTCGTACCCTCGGGCCGCCCATCGGGGCACCGCTGATCTAGACATTCCTTTTCTTGTACCCGATTGATTATGTCTTTTTGATGTCTCTATGGAAATGAATATAAATATGATATAGCGAACGATAATTCATAAAATTAGGTTATTATTATTAAAGTTAGTTAAACCTTAATAAATAAACGGCGAAGCATCGCATCGCTTTCATATTTTCTTAAAAATAAATATATGTTTTAGAAATAGATTTAGGCAGTCAAAATTATGATCAAACGTAATATTTATATCAAATACTAGATATGCATAAATTGAGACAACAAAACAAACTTTTCAATATCTGTAGTAATTTCCGTGTCATATCAATACTGCTTCTATGTAGATCCTTTTTAAGGCTTGCCGGTTTGACTGTCCGTGTCTACATCACATTCTGGTGTGTTCTGCATGTCCATTAATTCTTCTAAATTAATTCTTCATTGTCTTCTTTATTTAATAACAAAAATACTTCGGAGAACATTAACTACTTTATCTTTTGTTTGCAATGTGTGATCTAATATTTGAAATCAGAGGATCGGATGAAATTACGAGATTGTGGAAAATATCCTCATATGTGCGTTTTCTGTTTATTTTGCGAAACATTCAACAAAAAATGACAACAATAAAATAGTTTATGTGTGTAATATTTATGCCAATTTTGATAAAGATATGATAGGTCACATACAAGAGGTCCAGCAATTTATACATTTCGTCCCACTGTCTGTTTTACCTTCCCTTCTCGTATTCATTTTTGCAGAAAATAATATTTCTTAACAGTTCATCTCCTGAAGCCCTTTACATTTGTACCGAAAACCAGACAAAACTATTTTAAAATTTGCTAAATTTTCAAAGTCTCATAACTTTGCTAAAATTCGTCCAAAGTTGATGAAACAAAAACCATTTTAAAGTTTGAACTTTCTACTTTTTTACTTGTTGAATCACATTTATCGAAATGGGTGTCCAGGGGGTAAAATCCGCCCTCAAAGAAGAGTGTGCCAAACTGCAAAAATTTGTTGATGTTTGTCAAATGCTAGAGAGTGCAAACAATATTTTTTGCAATTTTTATGTTCACTGTCGGAAAGTATGATCATTTGCCTTTAAAATAAGCCAAGTTCCATCAAAATCGGATGTTTTTGAACAAAGATACGGCCATGTCCAGAGATATCTACGTTTCGTCCCACTGTGCGACGGCATCATCCTCGTTTTCATCGACGTTTCACGTTTGCTCGGCCGCCGCTCCACCCCCTTTGTGTTCCCTCGCCCTTTCTATTCTTTTTGTTTTTCATCCCGCTACGCGGAATTTTCTGCTGACCAAGCTTCCCGGAAAGATGTCGGAGCTTGAATGCAGGTACTAATCTCGCCTGAATTCTCACCCTAGACGAGGCAGCCGAAGTCCGGTGCCCGTTCCTTCGACGGAATCGCGGTGGTTCCGGTTTTTACGGCAACTCGCTGGCAAATTGGTCTAACGAAGCCTCGTTTCGGTTGAACGGCATCGCCACTACACCGCTTGCGATCGTGTAATCGCCCGTGCACGCGTACAGACGCGAGGCGGCACCGAGCGGAGCAAAGATCATCAAACTCACATACAAACTTTAATTACTTCCCGCGATGAATCGCTGGATTGTGCGGTAAACTTGGCAGAGTACCGACGTGCACCTGCGAGCCGTTTCCGACGTTCCCGGCTCCTTCCATCCAACGGAAACGCCGATCGCGCTGACGTCAGATGCTACCCCGCCGAGTATCGTGGCGTACCCGCTCAACCACACCCCCGTCGTCGCCGGCCGCCCCCTCGCGTCCATCATGCTTCGCAGGGCCATTGTTTCCGCGCGGCCCGGCGCAGCGTATTACCATACACGGCCCGAGACCCGGGAGTCCAGCAGCCGACGCGACCCTCTACTCGTCCGTATTATTACTCGGTCCTCCGGCACTTTTATCGCATCCCCGTCGCTCGATAGCTTTCACGCGCGATGGGGGCCGGAGAGAGGGACTTGAGCCAAATGTGTTTCTCGCTGTTAATGAATGGTGCGGGGTTACAAAGCCGAGCGTAACATGTCTGTTAACCTTTCTCGGCGGAGGCCCTTAATGCGTTGGCCCTCAACCGCTGCACCGAGTGCGTTCCTGAACTCTTCACTCCCGACATTCAAGTGCACTAGACCGTGCAACCATGTGTTCTCTGCCAAAGTACCTATTTACTCTGTAGAAAACTTGTAAATTCACTTATAGTGCCTATACGAGCTATAGTGACTTAGGTGTGAAGTCACTCAGCGGGGTCTTACCCGACACCCTGCTGGGTACTGGCCGCTAAACGTGCCCCGCTACTACCTCTTGCAGGACTGTATATAGAGAAGACTAGGCCAAAATCGGGGCCCTAAGGCCCTAAGACCAGGGCAAAACCGGGGCCCTAAGGTCCTAAGGCCCTAAGACCAGGGCAAAACCGGGGCCCCAAGGCCCTAAGGCCCTAAGGCCAGGGCAAAACCGGGGCCCTAAGGCCCTAAGGCCCCAAGACCAGGGCAAAACCGGGGCCCTAAGGTCCTAAGGCCCTAAGACCAGGGCAAAACCGGGGCCCCAAGGTCCTAAGGCCCTAAGACCAGGGCAAAACCGGGGCCCCAAGGCCCTAAGGCCAGGGCAAAACCGGGGCCCTAAGGCCCTAAGGCCCTAAGGCCCCAAGACCAGGGCAAAACCGGGGCCCTAAGGTCCTAAGGCCCTAAGACCAGGGCAAAACCGGGGCCCCAAGGCCCTAAGGCCCTAAGGCCAGGGCAAAACCGGGGCCCTAAGGCCCTAAGGCCCCGGTTTTGTCCTGGTCTTCTCTAAATACAGTCCTGCAAGAGGCAGTAGGGGGCACGTTTAGCGGTCAGTGCCCAGCAGGGTGTCGGGTAAAACCCCGCCGAGTGACTTCACACCTAAGTCACTATATCTCGTATAGGCACTATACCGTCGGGCTATCCAGTTTTCGAACCGTTCTTGAAACGCGTCGAGGGTAATGTGTTTTTCAGTGGCACGTTGGTTTTGCCGAATCGAGCAGCGAAGCAGTCGAGCTGACTGCGAGGACCCCGCGAGCGACGAGCCCGGTTGCTCGCCCGCGCAGGCAGGCACCGTCGTCTATCGTACAAGGCGAGAACCGCGCGGCGGTGCTCAATTAAACGAACCTGCCAGTCCGTCGAAACGTACTCCATCGAGAAGTCAATTGACCCGTTTTCGTGCTGGCATTGTGGTCGACTTACGTGCACGGTGTTACGTGTACCACGGCAGGTCGGACACGCGTTTCACCGGCTCGAATTATCGCGCCATTGTTCGCCCTGTTACACAACATAGTAACGGATTTCTCGTGTGTGGCTACGGCTGCGGACTAACCGGCAAACCGTACCATCCGTTATTACCGGCTATTGTTACGCGTCACTCGTTTCGCGATTAATTCATCCCGGCATTTAACTATAAGCATCAACCAGCACTCCATTCCCCGTTGGCCAGAAACTGGTGGCATTTCTTTATTCCGCGGAGCGAAGAGTGGCACGGTTTTGTCCAATGGTGGAAAGAATTTTCTTCAAATTCACCGTCGCTCCGTCCTCCCACTGTTCCCGGTATAGAATGAAACCGCTCCCACTCGGGGAGACTGTCTGACTACATCCGTACACCGACCACTGTCGGATACAAGCCTCGAGTAATCGCCTGCCGGGCTGACCACATATGTTCCTCCACTACTGCGCCCGACTGTCAGACTTAATCACTGGCAACCCAGCGTAGATCGAATCCCATTCTTAACTCTCCAATATCGTCTTCGCTTTCTGTACGTCCATCACTGTCCCAATTCTCGGCCAGAATACGAACAGCGATTTCAATTGTTTTTCCCCCTGGAACGTGCGTAGGGGAGACCGGGTATGGTTGTCTCATTTTCTTATTTTGATTTTTTTACGGGTCATAGCTGCAGGGAAGTTGATTCAAACTTAGATTGATATAAACTACGTACGTCCGACTTTATAAAAAAAATTGGTCCTGTGAATTTTGTCAACCAGATTTGGAGATAATTCACATTATTTGCAGGAACTATTTTGTGACAACATACCCCGAGGCCGGGTTGGTTGTCACAGTATCTGGGGTTGATTGTCACACATTTGGATAGCTAAGTTTATGAATAAAAAGTCGATTCAATTAAGAAACAAATATCAATTCCTGGGACACCTCACCTCTGGACGTCTTCTTATAAGTTTGGCATTATTATTGAGAACTGTTGCCAAACAAACAAGAAAATAATATCACATGATAGGTACAGCACGTTACAGCGGGATTAGCTGTCACATGCGGCAAATACCTAACCCCAAATGTTCTGTGACACCTCACCTCTAGACGTCTTCTTCTTATAAGTTTGCGGCATTATTATTGAGAACTGTTGCCAAACAAACAAGAAAATAATATCACATGATAGGTACAGCAAGTTACAGTGGGATTAGCTGTACATGCGGCAAATACGTAACCCCAAATGTTCTGTGACAACTTACCCCAAATGTTCTGTGACAACTTGCCCCAAACCGTTAAACAATTTCACCTCTCTATTCAGGTATTAAAAAGTTTAAAAAATGCAAAAAAATCATTACAATAAGTTAGAAAAAACTCTTAACTACGAGAATAATGCAACAATGTTATAGTCAATACTAAGGAACAACCTATACTTACTTGATAGAAAATACTTGTTTATAGTTTCTTTATTATAGTGCTTGTGACAACCTACCCGTGTGACAACCATACCCGATCTCCCCTACTTACTCGGTTGAACGTAACGAAACTGTAACTGCGTTGCTTCAAGTTGAACTACGTGGTTATCTATCCAACCTGGCCACAATTGGTCAGACAGTTGCATGGAAACAGTGGAGATTTAATGATAACTCTGGCGAAACCGCCGCTGACGATTCCCCGTAGCCATTGATAGATAAATGGTGACCGATCACAGATCATCGACCTCATTTACATTTGCGAGCACAGTATCGGCGCCGCTTTTATCTCCCGTACGTGTGCGCCTAGATAGCCCGGGCTCGATAACCACGATGCCAGTGCACGTTTGATGTCACATATCGATATCGATAAATCATGTCTTTTAGCGCGACCGACGACAACTGCTAATTCACGGCACGCTAATGAACCGTTCAACCCCAGATTTCATTCCACGCGCAATACGTTCCATCCGGTATAACGCGAGCTTTTTCAATTTCCAACGATTCAGAGCGAAAATAACTTTCTTTCTATTCGACTACCCGGAACAACGAAAATCACAAGTAATTTCATTTACATTCGCGACAAAGTCAAGCGCGAATACGTAAGTGGCGCACGGGCTTCGTTCGGGCTCATTCATGCCCGACCGTACTTCAGTCGCCGTAAACCATGTCATTTTCAAAAGGTTCGCGTAACGTAATGCCTTTTTCTATTTTGATTTCCCTCGGGTCATCATCGTTTGTCTGCAATGGCGATCGAACTTTCCACGGCAACTCGGACGGACCTTTGAAGGTGCAGACCTCTATTTTTCTTGGCGATGAAGCGTTTACGATTTTTATTTTTACTCCCCTTTTCCCCAGCTGCCAGCGACTCAGCCCCGATCGCAATACCGCTTCTCATTCTTCGTGCAAAAACTCTGACACGCAGTTGCGATCTAATTCCGCGAGCCAGAGGGAACGTCGAGGGACAGAATATTTCGTGTCAATTAACCCTCGCGCGATCAATGATTAACACGTCGGGAAGAGGGAGGTAGGGAAGTGGGGCAGGCGTGTAAGCTATCGCAAGGATAACTTTGATCGGCGGGGTGGATTTTTGCTCCGTGGCTCGTTTCTTTCTCGCAGTTAATTAATTAGCGTATGACGGCGGTTCCCTCCTATCCTTCGTTTAGCCTCTACCATCGCGACCCGACGACCTCTTCGTTCCCCGTCTACCTCTCTCATTTACGCACTATCCCCTTATGTTTCGCCGAGCGGAAACTCGTCGCCTCTCGCTAACTCATTAATTTGACGCCACTTTGCGAGCGAGGGGATTCATTCTAGGTCTCGCGCCTTCCACAGATTTAAGCGAGAGCGCGATATTCTAGGCATTTCCAAAATCAGTCGCCGACCGTTCCGCCGACATGCTGGTCACCATTGCAGCTGTAGGAGACGGAAAAAAGGAAAGCCCGCTCACCGGGACTCGAACCCGGGCCTCCCGCGTGCTGGCCAGCCGCCTAACCGATTCCCCCACTGCGGCTTCCCCGAGGACTCTGCTTAATGAGCTCCTCTTAACGGGCGCGCGCCACCTATGGACCTGGGCCTCACTTACACCCAGGGCTGGAAGGGATCCGGCCGGCCGAACACCTACAGGGAGCGGTGGTAATGTGTGCGTGAATTAACGCCAGCGCCAAGTCAGCCACGTGGCGACATCGCGAAACGAATGTGACGTCACGAATGTATAGACGCCATTGCCAAAGACCCCACGTGCGATTGTGAATTGAACATTTTTAGTAGTTTTTCCAAGTTTTTCATTCAATTGAAATTACGACATGAATAAGGAATCAGGTAAGACAAATACTTAATACTTTTGCATCAACAGAATTATAGAAATGGTTTTTTTTTTTTATACCAGCGCCAAGCGAGTGACGCCGCGGCCAATCAGCGTCGACAACATATGTCCCGGTGACGCTGATTGGCCGTGGCGTCGGTCGTCTCCGATCGTGCGTCTCACGCACACACTACCACCGCTCCCTGTAGGTGTTTCAAATTGAGATCAGCCGGCCGGAGCCCGCCAGGCCCAATTTTCAGCCGGCAAGGGTGTCAAACAGTGACGTCACACTCGTTTCGCGTTGTCGCCACGTGGCTGACTTGGCGCTGGCGTCAATTCACGCACACATTACCACCGCTCCCTGTAGGTGTGTTCGGCCGGCCGGATCCATTCCAGCCCTGCTTACACCACAGGCCGCCCGTCCGTCTCCTAACCTATGAATCCTACATTCGGCCATCCTACAACTGTGGCCGTCCTCGGCCGCGCTCCTCACAATTCCTCAACATAACTGAACCGGAACGCCGAACCGAGACGCCTAACCGAAACACATAACAACACTGTCAGGGCCTCAGATCCCACTTCTGAATTTGTAGGAGACGGAAAAAAGGAAAGCCGCTCACCGGGACTCAAACCCGGGCCTTCCGCGTGCTGGCCAGCCGCCTAACCGATTCCCCCACTGCGGCTTCCCCGAGGACTCTGCTTAATGAGCTCCTCTTAACGGGCGCGCGCCACCTATAGACCTGGGGGCACTGATCTCTATATAATACTGGATAGCGTATCCCGTGTTAAAACCGTGTGCCGACTTGAAGATCCCGGCGCCATTTTAATCTGAGTAAGATTCTCACTTTACAGCGGTAAATTTGAACGGTAATAAAGGGAGATATACGTAACTAATGAGTGCATGTATGAAAATTGGAAATTATTATTTTAAATAAAAGATGTAATAAAAAATAAACGTACATAAAATAAAAGGAAATGTATAGATGGCCCAAAAGAAGAAAATAGATAATGAACTGATTAAGTTAAAGATAAAAACACGTTAAGTATAAATATGAAAACATTTTTATTAAATGCAATAAAAGTACACGTATAATAAGATATAAAATTATATGACAGATATAAAAATTGACGTAAATTTAATATATATATATATCGTGTAAAACTGTACAATTCATATTTAATATTTAAGAATAATATACAATACATACAATAAATTCTGACTATAAAAATATATACAGTATAAATATGAAAATATAAATTATGCAATAAAATACAAATAAATATTACTTATTTTTAAAAGAAGTGGTTTAAGATTAGATTAATAATTATACATCATAATTTAATCAATATAGGTACAATTTGAAAACTAGCATAACGAATTGTTATACTTACTAATATGATGTCATTGAACAGATGAACCAATTTCTTTAATCTATAAGAAGTATAGAAAATACATAAATATACACCACAGTATCGTTAAAAGAACACAATTGAAGTTTCTGATAATATCTAAACTTAAAAATATTGTTTATTTTGTTATCCATGCATTAATAAAAATTACAAAACAGTAAAACAACACTTTTCCCACAACAAAGTAAGCTCTTTCCACCACATTGCATACAATCGCAACAAATAAAATACATGCTATTCCATAAACGTTTCATTAAAAAGCTATTATAGCAGCTGTTAGGCATTAAAGCAGCTATTAGGTATTAAAACAGGTTTTAGGCATTAAAGCAGTATCTAAACTTAAAAATATTATTCATTTCGTTATCCATGCATTAATAAAAATTACAAAACAATAAAACAACACTTTTCCCACAACAAAGTAAGCTCTTTCCACCACATTGCATACAGTCGCAACAAATAAAATATATGCTATTCTATAAACGATCCTGTCCTTTTCTAGCATGACAGAAGACACAACCAGATTTGTATTGCCCAAAACTGGTAGGAATGCTTCCAGAGAGAAGACAACTTTTGCCAGTGCCTTCTTGGAAACATTTTTTCTCGAAATGATTGGAACATAACATGGCGTTCTTTGGTGGCACGAAATTGGAGCCCAAACCCATGTTGTATAGCCATTCTGCAGCCATTAATGGAAAACTATATGAAACAAACAAAAATATTTTTACTTCCTTAGGAATATTTATTATGAGGAAGAAGTTCCACTTAACCTACAAGTAGCATATAAATGTTATTTTTACCTACCTGTGATATGTCAAATCTTCCCCCAATTTTTCTGCGCCACAAAACATGCACGTCCTAACCATTTTTATTGTACGTATTAATTTTTGCAAGTAATTAATACGTCGTAATCAGGCACCAACTATTATTGATACCTGCGATTGCTTGCTGCAGCTTGCTTGCTTTGGCCAGCTTTGGCTTGCACCCTCCGCCTCACTTCGCGTCGCTGTGTGACGTCACACTTGAGAATCTTACTCAGATCAAAATGGCTTCTATTCGGCACAAGCCGCCTATCCTCGTTCACTATCCAGTAGTATATACAGATCAGTGCCTGGGGGGCCTCACTTACACCACAGGCCGCCCCAGGTCCGTCTCCTAACCTATGAATCCTACATTCGGCCATCCTACAACTGTGGCCGTCCTCGGCCGCGCTCCTCACAAATTCCTCAACATAACGGAACCGGAACGCGCGTCAAGCCGTATGCTTGAGGCACAACTGTGTCAGGGTCTCAGATCCCACTTCTGAATTTGTAGGAGACGGAAAAAATAAAATCCGCTCACCGAGACTCGAACCCGGGCCTTCCGCGTGCTGGCCAGCCGCCTAACCGATTCCCCCACTGCGGCTTCCCCGAGGACTCTGCTTAGGGTGCGTTCCACTTGCGCCCAAATCGCCCGCAACGCCCGCGATTTTCATTAAGGTGGGTTCTCCTATACGCGACTGGACACAACGTCAAGAATTTCAAAGTCGATTTTCTCGAAACTGAAACGCGATATAAAAAAAAGTTACTCTTTCTTTTCGACTTATAACAAGTAAATAAGTCGAAAAAGAGGAATAAGATTTTTTGATATTGTGCTTCATTATCAAGAAAATCGACTTTGAAATTCTTGACGTTGTGTCCAGTCGCGTATAGGAGAACCCACCTTAATGAAAATCGCGGCCGTTACGGGCGATTTGGGCGCAAGTGGAACGCACCCTTAATGAGCTCCTCTTAACGGGCGCGCGCCACCTATGGACCTGGGCCTCACTTACACCACAGGCCGCCCGTCCGTCTCCTAGCCTATGAATCCTACACAGCAGACCTTTGCCTTTCTTCCAGTTCCGCGATATCCAATTATAAACCTGCCATCCGAGCGGAAGGATATACTCCACGCTGCTGATCAATCGTCCGGACAGTCAAGTAGAATAATAAACAGCGGCCCGCTAACTCAGCCCGGGCGATTGTCGTTGGTTGCGTCGGTCCGAAACGCAAGCAAGGGGCGGGAGGCAGAACGAGTAACAGGACGCTTGTCAAGGCTGCGGGCGGCGAAGCCTTGTTTTCCCTGCTTACGTTTTATTTGCATTCGCGCAAACACGGATGGACGCCGGGGAGCGTGGACTCTCGCGTCTGGCTGCGTGGCCACGCGTCCGCGTGTCCGCGTTCCGGCAAACGCGCAACCCGTACGATGAATGTGAAAATGTCGCGCCGCTCGCAGGATACGTTCCTTTTGTTTTTCTCATCCATTTATGCATGAAGGCAGCCCCGTGCTTAATCCACCTTTCCCCGGGGGATGAAGCATTGAAGCACGCCGTCGAACCGGGTGCATCGACTTCTTTTTCCGGTTCCGCTGGTACCAGCTCCCTCTTTCCCCTCCGCTGCCCCGGCCGCCGTTCTCCGCCTTGTCACGAAATCGAGCGTGTTCAACGCGCTGATTTTCGCGCCACGCAGCCAGCGATAGCGGCGAAACGAACCGCGAAGCCCCGTCAAAATACGACATTTCGCCGCGGTTCGGAAACATGGGTCGGTCGGGATTTGCGGGACGTCCTCGCTTTCTTCTCGGCTGGATAACCGGGGAGGGCGCGTAATGAAAGCAGAGGCGGTTCGATCCGCCCCGCGCCGGTTGGGTCGGTCTGCGCGAGGCTGTCGGTGGTCCTGCGAAACGGGGACAATGCGAGACATACATCTTGCTTTTCTATCTCCCGCTTTAATACAATAATTCTGTCCGGCGTACTCGCATTCCCCGACGTCGTAAATACACCCACCAATTGTCTGGTCACGGCCGCTGCAATCTTGAGAGGGGAACTCGGGTAGGGACCCTCCGTTCGGCTGCCTCCGTGTCCCTCCGCCATAGCTCCAACCTCATTATCGACTAAACGATTTTCGCATCGATCCTGCCGCTAGTTGCCTGATTTTTCACTCCAAATGGCGCACATTCTACCGTTCCCGCGGAACGATCGGTGACTGGATAGGTAGGCGAGTGACCAGCTACGTAATTGCGAGGGATCTTCGATTGCCGCCATAGTCGGCGGCAGTAAATCTTCACCACGGATTTATCGACGGCACTGTTGTGCGAGGATTCGCGAGCCGGAAGACGCATCGGATGAGGAATGAATTGTTGCGAGAGTATGAAAATGATTCTGTAAAAATTGAAAGAGCTCGGGGATGGAAACCGCGCGCAGAGATACACTCGATACAGAACGATCATCCGTCTTTCGGGATTGCCGCGGCACGAGTGCATTGTGGACTTCGCCAACCACCATTCTTTCCGAGCGGTGCGCTCCTCTGTCACTCTCCGTTTCTTCCACGCCTCCGCCTCACCCCAACCCCTGGTTCCACTCTTTTGTTTGCGTTCTTTCCATTCCGCAAAGCGCTCCCCGTCAGCGTTAGACTCGGATAAAATCGACCGGATGATCAGCGAACGAAGCACGCTTAGTGGTCGTTGTATGAATTGCAATTCCCTTAAAAAATTACTTCCCTTGTTTGCCTTTCGATTCGAGTAATCTCTTGCCCGCGACTGGCTCGGAGCCGTTCACAAGCTCGACTGTAAATCGCTACTTCCATACCACTCTGCAATTCACCAGGAAATATATTTCTATGAAAATTCTCACGGGTAATTCAAGCGTCGAAATTAAAGTGTACGCAGAGATCGCATACACTCTATAAGAAAGGATATGATTTCTCGATTGATTACCAAAGTGTTTTCTCTGTTTCACTCACTCCCACTACAATCTGGATGGAAATCTTGCCTGAATTCTAGCAGCCGGCGGAATCTGTCGGCCGAAAATTTCATATCTTGGAGGAAACATATTTCACGGCGGGGGAAAAAAAAAAACGACGTGGCTCGGCGTTAGGATTTTACGAGAGAAATATATTAGGGACGGAGGGTAGGCGCGAACTCTCGCGCTCGCGCGGCCTCGAAGAGGCATTTAATGCCGCCCCGACAGTAGCGGAGGGAGGCTGCGCGCAGCGGATGCCGTCGACGCTCGTGTAATCGGATATTATATTCACCGATCGGATTGATATCTCTGTCCTATTATGCTACGGCATGAATCCCATTTTGAAGAATGCCGAGGCGCGGTTTCGCAGTGATATTTGAATAGAGGATAGGCGGGAGGGGCGAGGGGACGATCGGAGGAAAGTGGCAGCTAGAAACGATAGGGGCTGCTGCCTCGGCAGCGAGAACCAACGATTTCGACCGATCGAAAGCGACGGATACGGAAACCGACGTCGAACCGTAACCAGCAGCCTGCGAATCAAGAGCCGCGGGTCAATGCGAGCGCTGTGCCGTGCCTCCGATTTCCATGCACGTCGGGATTTTACGTTCGCATGGAAATGTTCCCGATCGCAGCTCCTCTGAAACGCAGGGACGTTAATTAAGAATCGCTTCGAAATCGCTTTAATTAGGGATTAATTCAATTCCGCAGGGACAACGACCGAGTGCCCGTTTTTCCTGCCAGAGTGGCAGCTATTACGTTTCTCAAATAGCCTCGCGGCTATCCAAGTTACCGCATGGTATTTTTTTTATCGCCCCGTCCCTTGCACGCGCTTCCGTAACGCGTTGCGAGTCGGTAGATACCAGCTGCCCAAGAGCTGCCTCGGGCTCGTTAACAGCCATTTTGTCATTATCGCGGCAGTGAAAAAAAGAATGGGTCGAATTCGCGTATCGCGACGATTACTTTCTGCCGGCGTTTAATCGCGTTTAATCCGAGCTGTGATTCGAAATTCATTATAATCGCGGTGAAAGCCGCTCGCTGAAATTTATAGCTCGAGGAATTTTATGGATGTCGCGGGAGGGGCAAGGTTCCACGGCTTACGTCTAATCCCAATTAAAAATCGTTTTATCGCCGTCCTTCCGAGCAGCCACGTTTCCGGCGAACGTTCGGTTCGTTCGCCTGTCCCAGCGAGCCAAAGTTAACTCGAGCAAATTATATTTTCCGGTCGGGCCAGGGCGGAAGAAAAGAAGCCACGGAAGCGGGGCGGCCGGTGGGGCCAGAACGGGGGTTGGAGGAAAGGGAGAAAGAGGGAAAGAGAGAAATGTGGTGCCGCAGTGGCGACGCCGTCTGCAATTACAATGCCTTAATTTTATGCGCGAAGTTAAGCTCCCTTTAAGATTCCCGAGAGTGGTTGAGACCCCGCGGTGGCTCTGTCCCCTAGCACCCTACGACCCCCTTCGGGGTTTCCAGCATCTCCGCGGAACACTCGTTCCACCGGCGCTGGCGTATTCATGGGAAACGTTCTTTTAGCTCACGGAACCGGCTGGGTCTTCCGACGAGACGCGGCAATTATTTTAATTTGTTTAGAGGCCATTCTCTTCCGTCTCGCCATCCCTTAGCTCTTCTCGCGCCGACACGCTATCTCAGCAACCATTTTTCTCGCTTCCATCCGATCGCCCTCCTTTCCTAGTCTCGTTTTCTTCATTCAAGATTCCTTCCTTCGCCTGTCCGTAATTATTCCGCGACCCGTAAACGCTCGTTTCCCATCGCGTGCATCTCGAGACAATCCGCCCACGTATCCCCTACGCGACGCAATCGGGAAACTTCCACGGCAGAAAGGCCGGTGTAGAAGCAATTGAGGCATTTGATGGAAAAAGGGCACATAGGCTTATGTGCCCTTTTTCCGTAAATCGGTTAAATCGACTCAGGTAGGGTAGACCGGGGGCGGTAGTAACACTTTGACTTTGGAATACGATTACGCAAAAACTATTACAGTTACAACAAAAGTTTTTTTTACGAAAATGTTACTTATTTATCTGACATTATTTGAGCCACAACAGTTTCGCTGTATGTCAAGTAATATTCCGGTTATTAATAAAAAATGAGAAGCGGAGAAAGTGTTACAACCGTCCCTGACCCCGGGTCGGTTGTAACACTGCATGGAGTCGATAGTAGCACAAATATAACTTTACAAAATTAAAATATTTATTGATTTAAATTATAATAATAAATGATAAAAGTAAAATCTATAATAAATTAAGTATGTGGTATCGCAATTGTGGCAGAAATAAAAGGCGTTTTGGCTGGTGCATTCTTCATCTGCTCAATCCTTACATTCAGTATATTGCACCCATTTTTCATTTTGTTTGCGTGTGCTATGCTATATGATTTCATGCAAATAAGGCAATATTATTCGCCTTCTTTGTCCCTATTCGGTTCTGTTGCGGTAAAACCGACCCCGACTGCCGATGTTACAATCGCCCCCGACCATGCTTTTGAACTTAAATTATAAATTTTGACTAACGAGACGCTTAAAAGTGCCAAGTACCGATCAATAATAGTTTAAAAAAGGCCGAATTACAGATTAAAAAATCGAACAAGCACATACTTGCAAAGGAAGTGTTTATATTACAATTTTAAGTCAGTAAGGAAAAGTTACTTTAGGGTATCGAAAAGTTATTTTCTTCACTATCCATGTCTATTGGGTATCTGTACTCTTAGGGCATGGATGTGTATATTCCAAATGTCATTCTTCATCATATATCCAAAATTGGTGTTAATATCTATTATATGTTTTGAGATATTTAGCGTGTTACATTCGCCCCCCTGTTACTACCGCCCCCGGTCTACCCTATATGTTATATATATATATATATATATATATATATATATATATATAATATATCAAGGACATTTCTTCTCCCACGTTTAAATTAGCTAAACGCTGTTTTGTTACGTAGCGTGAGCGACATGCAGCTACATAGTCGCTGACCGGTCGCGCTGCCGTGCTGTCTACTGTCTAGTCGTGCAATACGTTTGATTTTGTGTAAGCGAGGAACTATGGAAAGTGAGGCGTGTATCGAATCCGCAAGGAAAGAAGCGAATTTAGGAAAGATGAAAGTGATTTGTAAGACAGCTTGCTGCAAAAAATCGGAGAAATTAATACTTACTTAAAACATAACATTTTTTGTTTAGTTTTGCGCTTCATTTTGTATTTTTATTTAAGCGATGTATAAAAAATGGCCAACGAAGTATGTAAACAAAATTATATGTAAATAACTAAACAAAGAAGCAATTTTGTTACGAATTTACCCTATTTACGGAAAAAGGGCACATAAACCACTTGCATAAAACTATTAAATAAAGACACATATCATTTTCAAATCATGACTTCTGTTTACGAAACGTTTGAAGGATATGATACTACATACTTAAAAAAAAATTGGATTTAATTGCATTACTTTTCATTAAGTTATACTATAATGAAAGCTTTGAAAGCGATTTACTCGAAATGGCATTTTGGCGTATGTGCCCTTTTTCCATCAAATGCCTCAATTGTCGCCTCCCGTCCACGCCGAATCATGTCCTCGCCTCTTCCTCGTTCTTCGCTTCGATTACTGCTGCCCCCCTCGCGCGCAACGCCCACTCTCTGTAGACGTCTTGGTTCCAAGCCTTTTTACGACTTTTCTTTCTCGCCCGTCGCGCTCCAGTCGTTTCTGGATGTTCCTTCGTTTACCGCCGCGCCGCCCCGGACAACGAAGCGTGGCAATATATCTTCGAGAGGTGTGTCGTTAATGAGGATTTTCCAGCTCGAACGACGCCTTCGTAGACACTTTGCTCTTCGCTGCTGGTGCAACTGCGCCCGTTTTCTTACAACAAGCGGGTCTGAAACTGGCTGAAAGAGGACGAAGACCGATGCTCGTCGAAGCAAAACGAGGGCTCTCCTAACAACGCTTCTCCTTCGATTACCGGTTCCACGAGGTGTTTGGGCTCGTTTCGACGTCGGCACGCGATCCGTTATTTTTTTCCTCTGCCCGCCTGGCATTCCGACAGATTTCGTCCGGGACGAGGGTTCCGCGAGGAGAAACCAGGCGGTAATTAAGAGTTTTTCCGCGTCCCTTTAATTCCTCGTAAATCAGCCGTGGTGGAGAGCAAAGCGCGCGCGTTGTATATACCTACGAGAGGAGTCGTACCGAGTCGCGGCGACGTCGTCGGTAGAGGGTGAACGCCAGGGGGTGGACAGTAGTATAGGCGCCGTGAAGAAACATAGTTCATCCCGTTTTGAGTATACACTAGATGGCGTTGTTTCGCCCTCCACGCCCCTCACTCCGCTGGCGCTAGGTTGCGTCTGTCTTCGTTGCACTCAGTAGTTCAAATCAGTTGCACGTTGCACGTGGCCGCCATTCACTGCCATTGTATCTGATTGTCAGCAATCATCAGCAATTGTCAGTGATATTTTTGTTGGTAAAGTGCAGTAAATTGTATTCATTGTAAATCTCATGTAATTATCAAATACGGTATTTTTTTACTTTGTTACAAACAATAAATTGAAAACCCAATACCTCGTAACGCCTCATAACCTATGATAACCTATATATGAGGCGCGGTTTTGAAATCCACGAGGTTATGACAGCAAGTCATATGAAACATGTATTTTCCCTTCAATTTTTCAAAAAGGAATAACAGATGGACTGTAAAATTAATATATAATAAAAAAATTCTTTAAAACAATTTCATTTCCTGTTTCTTATTCATAAAACACACTTTTATGAATAAGAACTTAATAAAATGAAGAGACCAATAGAAAAATATGCAGAAATACATAATTAGTTATTACAAATAGTTACTGTAACAACTAATTATGTATTTCTGTATGTTTTTCTATTGGTCTCTTCATTTTATTAAGTTCTTTAATTATATATCATCACATTATCTGAATAATATCTCCATCATCTGAACGGCCATCTATTATCTTATCTTGGGGTTCTGAGTATACACTAGATGGCGTCACTGGCGTCTATCCTTCTTCACTCTTAAGCATTGGAGTGTCCACCCCCTGGTGAACGCCGGCGAGCCTGCCGAGATCGGACCCCGTGCCTCTCGGCAAACTCGCCCGAGTCATCGTGCTCGTTAAAAACCAGTCCAATTTGTCTTACGACCGCGGACAAACTGTGTCGAATGAGACTCAACGGCTGACGAAAGTTGGACGCTCCAGTCAACGTTGGTCCGCCCTTTCGTTGATCGACCGTGCAACGTCTTATCGTAGAAACTCGGCTGGAACTTTGTCGCTCGATTAGACTTACGAACTCGTTCGCTCCACGCTTCCCCTGATAATCGATGAGCTAACGCGAGAACTTCAACAACTGTCCGCTGGGTCGAGCCATTGCAGGAGAAAATTCTAAACAAACGATCGGCCGCGGAAGCATTCCGCCCGGCCAGCAACGTCAGACCGGGACGTCATCCAGGAGGACGCGATGTTTCCTGCGCGATATAGCCGTTGATGCCACCGAAGGCAGCTTCTCGATATAATGTTCATCCGTTCGGGACGTAGTTATGAAATTCTCCGTGTCGCCGGCCCTGCACAACGAGAAGGTTACCCCTCTCAACCCCCTGTCGGGCATTCGAGCCCGAACTCTGATACATCTTCTAATGCCATCTCGGAGAGCCCGATCTCCGGAGTAAACGGTTATCTGACTCTCTCGGTCGAGTGCACTTCTGTCGGCCTGTATTGAGTTTCAAGCTCGGTACTCGGAGGGTGAGCAAACTCGCCTGCGTTCGGACCTTCCTCCGACTATGACGAATCGCGAAAGTTGAGTGAAAAATTGCAGACGGGCTCGCGTACGTGTGGGTATAGGTATACCTAAGAGCGGGGCGGCGCGGCGTGCGTGTCCGCGCCTGCACGTAGGTATGCGTCTGGCGCATCATCGTCGCGTCGTTCCTCCGTCCTGGACATTTATTCCGCCGCAAATTAATCTCCGTCGGTCTAACTCGCGTGCAACGCTCGACCGATCCGTTCCCGTTGTTTTTCAGCTACGACGCGAGGAATCGGCAGTTCGGCAAGGCGAAACTCTGGAGCGCCCCGGACTTCTGGGGTGACAGGGCGTCTTTCAGAGCGAGCCCCCCAGCCCAGCTGACCATTCGAGATCTGCGTGAGAGCGACGAGGGTGTTTACAGGTGCAGAGTCGATTTCCGAAACTCGCCCACCAGGAATCTCAAGGTCAACTTCTCAGTTATCGGTAAGTCCCTCCAACACCTAACGCATCTGGCTGCCCTCTCTGCCATTTCCCCCCCCGAAAGCTTGAGCAAGCTCCAGACGATGCTCGAGAACCGCGGTAAGAACGAAGATGATCCTAAAACCGTGGGTCGTAATCGTTGAAGTCTAAGAACACTTTTCAATCTACCTCCCCTCTTGGGGGACCAACTTCGCCGCCTGCGCGCGGAACTACTTGGAAACTTATCGAAGTTTCAGCTGGCTCTGGTACTTGGACGGATCGCAGAGAATAGGAAGTATAGGAAAATCGCCGCGACGATTGCTGGTCAGCTGAAGCGCGATCGTTAAACGAGAACAGCCGACCGGGATGGACAATCGACAAACGATTGTATCTCGAGAGCTGTGCGCCTTGCGGTCGATTAGTCGGCACACCGACTCGTCACTCTATCGGGCTGGTCGGCTTGATTGCCCCTGCGGGCACCGCTCGAATAACGGCACTCGGAACTTACTTGTCGATCAAGGCTAATCAGCGTCCGGGTAACTTTAATACGTCTCGGCGCCGATTCGAGAAGCCAATGGTCGGTAGCGATGCTCGGAGGCATCGCTGCGAATGTTTCAGATTTAACCCGCCTCCGCAGAGCACTATGCTTATAATATATCGCATGTTCATCCGGGAATCTGAGTGCTACGATACAGGAATAAAGAGCGTGTCTCTCAGCGTCAGAGGTGGCCCCTCCTTTGCCACGTGTTACCCCAGGCACTTCAAGTAACGCGGGTATACGATTTCAAAAGACGCGTTTGCCAGGGCGAAATTTTATCTGGACGCAAAAAAAGGCTGCAGCCTTTGGGGAAGTGATTGGCTTATTACATGGGAGAGGAGAACAAAGCCGCTCGACCGTTGGAGCGTATCTGATCGATGGCGGTGTATCAGTTTTCGCCTTGGAGGCTGCAACTACGGCCAGGGTTCTTGATACTTGCCGAAAGTCTGAGACAGACCCAGAGGAGCGTCGCTCTTGTCTCTTAATAGAATCGAACCGGTATCGTGGCCACCGTTGAGGGAGAACGCGCCTCGTGCTTGTAGCCGGGCAGAAGCCCAAAGTCCTTTCAGGCAACCCCTAACCCAATTTGCCCATCGATCGGCTATTAAACTCAGTTAAAGCGCGGACTGTCGACTCCGCTCGAAGGAGTAATCGGGACGAACTTTAAGACGTTCCTGAAATCTGCCGAGACGTGGCAGGGGAAGAACGGGGAAGCTCGCGTCGCGTCCCGTCGAGCCTGTGTTCTTCCAATCCTCGTCAGTTCCGCGAACCTGTCTTCCGTGCAACGTGTGAAAAAGAGTAATGGTCAAGGCTCTCGCGGATGAATCTACGCTTCCGGGGCGTTGGACGTTTCTTAAAACACACTGCGAAGAAATTCATCTGGACCTCGGACATGGAAGGCTAAGATTGTCTTCGTCCCACCTATTTTCCTGGTTCCATTATCAAGCGCGTAGAAACGAATGTCGACGGGAGACGCATGGATATTGGGTTAATAGCCGGGCAAGTTGGGAGCATATCCCGACGCAGGATCGGAAGCTCTCCGAGAGGTAAGTAATCGAATAGACGGTAGAGCTAGCAGTCGAGAGGCCATCGACGTAGGAGCACCGCGCCGCGCCGCTGTGGCTCGTTTTACGCCTCGACGCACGCCAACGCCAAACGAGATCGGTGCTGCAAGTTAATTCGAAACTGCGCCCAGGCCAGATAGAGCGAGCGTGGAAGGAACAACGGGGGGAGGGAGGAATATATCAGGAAAGCAGGGAAGAAAGCCTCTGCTATACCCAGATAGCACCGCACATCCCAAGGACGTCCTTTTCATGTCCAGTTTATATCCGAACGTCCTACGTCCATTTTGAACATACATAGGACGTTCTTAGGACTTAAATTTCAGATGTTCCAGGAACGTTCGTTTCTTAAGTCCTACGGACGTTCTTAGGACTTAAATTTCGGATGTTCTAGGAACGTCCGTTTCTTAAGTCCTACGGACGTTCTTAGGACTTAAATTTCGGATGTTCCAGGAACGTCCGTTTCTTAAGTCCTACGGACGTTCTTAGGACTTAAATTTCGGATGTTCTAGGAACGTCCGTTTCTTAAGTCCTACGGACGTTCTTAGGACTTAAATTTCGGATGTTCTAGGAACGTCCGTTTCTTAAGTCCTACGGACGTTCTTAGGACTTAAATTTCGGATGTTCCAGGAACGTCCGTTTCTTAAGTCCTACGGACGTTCTTAGGACTTAAATTTCGGATGATCCAGGAACGTCCGTTTCTTAAGTCCTACGGACGTTCTTAGGACTTAAATTTCGGATGTTCCAGGAACGTCCGTTTCTTAAGTCCTACGGACGTTCTTAGGATTTAAATTTCGGATCTTCTAGGAACGTCCGTTTCTTAAGTCCTACGGACGTTCTTAGGACTTAAATTTCGGTTGTTCTAGAAACATCAAACAATCTTGTAAGTCACGTGATTGTTTTGCACGACTACATTTCGAATGTTCCGAGAACATTCGTCTCGTAAGTCTTGTGAATCTTTAGAAGACCTAAATTTCAGATGTTCGAAGAACAACCGTCTTGTAGGTTTTGCAGATGATTCAGGTTCGGTTGCAAAACAGTCTTACGACTGAACCTCGCTTTTGCGCTATTTGTTTGTGCAATGAAGACGCTGAAATGCTGAAATGTTCCAGATAGCATACGACGTCTTCAAGACGTCTGTCTTAAGTCGTCGTTAAAACATCTGTCTTGAGACGAATGTGAAATTTTAAGCAATGTGTCTAGAGGTCGAATGATGATACTCTGTAGAATATTTCGCGTCAATGCACATTTTTTATAAACTATTAATATTAGTTATATACCTAGAAATTGAAAGTATTTGCAAGGAAGTGTCTTGAGTAGTTGCGAATCATATCGATTCAGGGGTTTCTTGTAGCAGCCGTTTACTTCTCCCCTATGTAGCTGTACGTTACATAATAACAGAGAGTGCAAATTAGTATGTAATTATCCATATTTTATTAACATATAGTTTATAGTAGCCAAAGATATTTATATATATATACTTTTATATGTATTAGTATCGAGAATAGTCTATCCAAGAGTTACGACCTGCATTCGTACAATTGGATAACCAGTTCCTACACCGTTCATGACGCGTTTGAGCATTTTTTTTATATGTTATTAAGCTCACCTATCTTCCTGTAATTGTTCTACGGCACATTAATAAACATTTTTGAAAAAAAAAAAAAAAAAAAAATGTAGTTGCTTCGTAATCTGGGAGTCTGGGTTCGATTCCCGACACCGCCAAATTTTTTTTCTTAATGTCCAACCCAGACTTGATGAAGACGTCTTTAAGGCGCTTTTACACCATCTGCAAAACGTCTTTAAGACGCCTTTTGGACGTATTTAACTTTATTTTCGGACATTCGGAGAACATTCTGAGAATGTTGACACAGCACGTCCTCAGGACGTCCCACTTTGTAAATAGGACCTTTCTACGACATTTAAAGAACTTAACGAGGACGTACAGGGGATATATGGACCTTCTCGGGACATTCTCCGAACGTACAGTACGTCCGGAACGGACGTTCTTCGGACGTACATAAGATGTCTTTGTGCTATTTGGGTACATTCGTGTCTAAAAGAAATCGAAGCGGTCTCGGTAGAGCTCAGCCCCGTCGGACGACGCGCTGGAATCTCTCGTTCGCTGCTCCCATTCCTTCCTTTCCCCCCGTATTCGCTCGTTACACCTCCGCCATACATTTCTCCATTAATCGCGGCGCTGGGGAATTGTGTAATAACTGGCGGCGATGCTGGATATAAAACTCAAATAGCGCGCGCTTCTCTTTATTCCGGTTCGTTCTGTCGTTCTTGGGAGTTAACGCCGAGCGTGTTTGTTCTTCTGGTAATTTTCCAGCCGTGCATATAGTAACCGTGAGTCGCCAAGTCCCTGGGGTTCTTCGATGGAACTGTAGAAGCGGTGCTCGGCGCTCGGTGCTGGTAGGAGCCGAGGTCGCTCCGTGTTTGAAACTTGGAGGCGAAAGCTGCTGAGGCGTCGACTCGGTGAACGTTAATCCGATTAGGATTTAGTTTAGATTTTGACAGGGAATGCTGGCCATCCCCTGGAACCCTTCGGGCTCGTCTAATCGCCGATTAAGGAGAAATTAATTCCGTCTTATCCCGCTTTCCACTCGCATCCCCCTCATCCTCCTTCTTCGATCGGTTTATCCATCTCGCCGCGTATCGCCTTAAATATCTGCCCGGGCAGTTTATCTAGTCGCGCGACCGGCCAAACGCCACGCCCTTCATTATCCGGCGTTATTAGTTCCCGAGCTAATGACACCCTATCTCTTCGTTTACGCTCGAAACTTTTCGCATCGTTGCGAGCTACCAGATACCCTATCCCGCGTGATTATGCGCGCTTATCAAAACTATCGCCGAGCTTTCGCTTCGCGGCTCTTGCCAACCGTACCGCTAAATTATCCTTGTCGCCGACAAAAATTGTTATATATTACTTTGCAACCTAGTTAATTGCTGTTCCAACCGAGTTAGCCGAACCGTTTACAGATTATTTCACTCTCATGACCGCGTAGGAATGTTTGACGGATAACTTTTTACTAACTACGCTGCCGCCCTTGCTATAACTACTCTACAAACTAGATTAAACTCTCTAGGGACTCCCTAATGAGGTTCTCTAAAAATCTCCCTCGAAACACTCGTCATTTACACTATCTCCCCCATCTCTGCCGCAACCGCGATTCTAGCAACACATTCCAATGGACCTATCGCCTGAAAAAGTCCGCCAGACAGATCACGATTTAGTGTCGAAATTTATTTACCAAGGCGTTGCTTCGAAATCGATGTAATCACCAGCGAACGGGAAGCACATTATTCCGTGAAATAGATGCTTCGTGCTGAATATCCACGCTTAAGCCTCTTATCGGCGATTACCCATTAGCCCCATCGAACGCAGAGTAATGCGTTCAACCCTTAAAGGGAAGCGACGCCCCCTAGCGGCGGCGGTGTCGTACAACCTACAACTGCCGCCTATCGTCTTCAGCTCGACCTCGCCGGACGTTACCGTGCATTTCCTTCTTCTTTTTTTGCGCGTCTCGGTGCCTCCCAATGCCTCAGAGTCGCTGCTCGTTGTCGGGCTCCGTTTAAGCCTCTTATCTGTAATTACCCGGGGGTCTCGGAAGACGGTAAAAGGAAGGGGTTGGTGTCTCAATGAAATAAGCCGCACATCAAACACTCGCAGCTACCCCAGAATCGGTTTTTCCACCAGAGTGCACGAGCCTCTGTCGCCAGTTATTCGTGGAAATTAAATATTCCACCGAAGGGAAACGGTGCGTGATCCCCCCGGACAGAGGGGGCTGGGAGGGTTTGCCTCTCTCCTCGTCGAAGACACACGAGCACCGAGGACAGGCTCGCGAGGGAAGACACGGGGGAAATTATGAAATACGAAGGCGGACTGCACACGCCGGGGATAGTCGTTCCGAAATTTCCGCGTGGAAATGACGCCGCTCGTATTTCATCGTTAACGAATTCAATGGAAAATTCAAGGAGGCTCCTGGCGGCAGCCGGTGTCTGTATCCGGTTGACCAATCGCATCGTGTTTCGCGCTCCATGTCCTCGGTTCCTCGTATTCCCACTTCTACCCAACCTCTTTCAATTTCTCCCTGCTCGGTACCGCTTTCAAAAAATCTTCTGCCTTCTTCTGAACGGCAGACGGAACAGAAGAGTTCTCTGGCGCGGTCGGCCCGTCGTGAAATAAGATGGGAGGATGGCCGAGGGAGATTACTTTCGCGGACATGCGGTTAGTCGGCCCTCTAAAGAAATCATGAATCGGGCGAAACGAGTCTCAATAATGTATCGACTCGACCGGAACTCTGCAGGAAAGTTGGCCGAGTGGTCGGCGGCCGTCGAGAGTGGAGGGATCTCGGTTGGAAAGTTTCAGCAGACGAGGGAAAAGAAGCGCCAAGCCCGCGACCACTGAATAGGCATTGGTCGTCGATACCTAGGTATATTGTTTGCCGTGGCGATCCGCTTCCTGTAGCGGCGTGCCCATTGAAAAATTCTCAAGCACCCGAATGCTTTGAGAATTTCAAAAATCCCCGAAAGAAGCGAAGCGCCCGCTAGTTTCTTCGCGGATCGTTGGGTAGGATCGATAGGGCACGGCGGCTGTATAAACGCGCGAGATATCCACGTCTTAAAGGCTCGTATAGACTGGGCGATAATCGCCGGCAACTTTGTTGCCGGAGTCGCTGGCGAGTCGGTGGGATAACCGACTTGTATCTGGCGACTTTTATCCGGCGACTTGTGTCCGGCAACTGTGTCTGGCGACTCGTCCTTTAAGGGGTTAGGCCACCTTGGACGGAGCAAAATTGCAGTCATTTTCGGCATATTTTTTAGGAAGATAATAAAATAAACAGAAAATTTAATATGAAGCCTGTTATTATACAACTCTCGCTGGAAAAAAATCGTATTTTTTTTCTTACAAAATGGCGGCGGTAGAGCCGTGATACGCAAGATCTTGTGGAGCGACGTTTTCCACGGTGTTCAATCTCACGGCTATACCGTTTGACTTAGAACAAAAAACCAAAAAGCTTTATTTTCTGCATGCCTAAAACTATGGAAGTACGTAGCGGTTTTGCGATATCTTGAATATGCTCTGTGGAATTGACACTTTTATAAAAAAAAATAATGCACTTTTTCTCTCCATGGTCACCATTTCGAGACAAATTAATGTTTCTGGATTTCCCTACGTACTTCCATAGTTTTAGGCATGCAGAAAATAAATCTTTTTGGTTTTTTGTTCTAAGTCAAACGGTATAGCCATGAGATTGAACACCGTGGAAAACGTCGCTCCACAAGATCTTGCGTATCACGGCTCTACCGCCGCCATTTTGTAAGAAAAAAAATACGATTTTTTCCGACGAGAGTTGTATAATAACAGGCTTCATATTAAATTTTCTGTTTATTTTATTATCTTTCTAAAAAAAATGCCGAAAATGACTGCAATTTTGCTGCGTCCAAGGTGGCCTAACCCCTTAAGGGTAAAGAGATACGAATATACCTGGGAAAGTCGCCGGAACCTGTATCCGGCGACTTGCAACAATCGCTGTGGGATACAGCAACTCGACCCTTGCCTCAAACGGCCTTCTAGAAATGACTGTTGGCTACATGTTCCCGAAAAACTGTATTCAAGTGGACGGTGAGCAACATCGCCCGAGTGTCTAGTCAAAGAGGAGGTATAATAAGAGGCGTCACTCGACAAGGACAGAAATAACCTAGGGAAATCACTAGACAACCAATTTAAATGCCCATTCGGCAATGATCGCTAAGCTTCGGCAATGATCGGTCAACTTCGGCAATAATCAGCCAATTGCGGTAAGGTACATTTAGTCGATTTGAATATCCCGCTCGAAATAGACAACCAATTTAAATGCCAAGGTCAAGCAAGGACTTCAAAGGTTCCGCCCGGAGTGACGCCTCTTATTATACCTACTCTTTGGTCTAGTGCCTGTATTTCTGTTTCCCGTTCCGAATGGGAAACATCGCCGACTCTGTGGCAACACACCACGCACTATATATATTGAAGTACATCCTATAGTAAATGTATACGTTAAAAATTTAATATATCTATAAATATGTGTATATATCTATAAATATATGTATATATATATAATATATATAATAAATTTTTAACGTAAATATCTACTATATGATCTACTGTGTGGAAAAACACCACACATATACATATTTATTAAAACATTAATTTATTTTATATATATATATATATTAAACGAATTTATTATATATATATATATATATGCGGACACTCCCTTGACGAGGCTCTCTTCACAGCAATACGTATCTCCTCTCCGACGCCCACCTTCTTTCGCACGGAACAGGTCAACGCGTGCTCTTGTTTTGCAATTGAAGCGCGTGTTTTTACTCGAGAGATAAGGGATCCGTCTCGAATTTGCTGGGAAGACGGCGCAGGCCTATATCTGGCACATTTAGGTAAAAACTGAAGGGATTGGCTTGTGTGCCACGTCTGGTTCCCAAAAATTAATCAGGCTGATCGGCCAGTGTGTTCCGCCAAGGTGCGGTTTATGACCGTATTGTCCCATGAGTAGCGGTTGACAACGGTACCTGCGCGTCCGATGTCACCGTGTATACCACCCATTATCGACATCTGGTAGACAAATGTTTCCCAACGAACACTTCGAGAACAAGCTATTGCCTAGTCGTAAAGAAATGAAGAAATTTCGCTTCAAAAATACTAAATTGCCAGCTGTCAAAGATAACTGAATTCGGACGCGCAGGTAGCGTTATCAACCGCTGACTCACGGGACAATACGGTCATAAACCGGGACTCTGTCGAAACACTCTGGCCGATCAGCTTGATTAATTTTTGAGAACCAGGTGTGGTATACAAGTCATCCCCTTCAGTTTTTATCTAAATGTGCCAGGTATAGCAGTTAAAAAGTATTATCCAACATCAATACGCCTTGCGGAGAGAGAGAGACACAAGAAGAAAGAATGGTAGTCCGCTGACTGCGCGTGGTCCCGCCTGCGTCGTCTTCCCTGCAAATTCGAGACGGATCCCTTATCTCTCGAGTAAAAACTCGCTTAATAGAAACTGTGACATTAAATCATCACCGAAATGTTCTCCATTTCTCAAAAACGCCTTTTTCCACCAACGCCTTTTTCTTTTTCTTTTGGTCGATGCTATTACAATGAACGCGGCGCCAACACCCATAGCTATTGACGGATCCATGGCTACTAAAAATAAGGTTTGGAATGGACGCCGAAGAAGGGTCTTGGTCAGTGATGCCAGATTCGAGACGGGTTCACTCGAGAATTTCCCCCACCTCGCGCATACTACGGCGGAGCAGCGTATCCGTGAGCTCGGCGCTTCGGAGTCCAACTCACGGACACGCAGCTCCGGCGTAGTGTGCGCGAGGTGGGGGAAATTCTCGAGGGAACCCGCCCCGAATCTGGCATCACTGGTCTTGGTCATAAGGTGCCGAGTCGCTGGACACAAGTCGCTGGATACCAGCCGCTCGGTAAAAATCGCTGGAGACAAGCCGATGCATCCCAGCGAGTCGCCAGGCGACCCGCTGGAGTCGCTGGCAACAAAGTTGCCGGCGATTATCGCCCAGTCTATACGAGCCTTAAGGTGCCGAGTCGCTGGACACAAGTCGCTGGTTACCAGCCGCTCGGTAAAAATCGCTGGAGACAAGCCGATGCATCCCAGCGAGTCGCCAGACGACCCGCTGGAGTCGCTGGCAACAAAGTTGCCGGCGATTATCGCCCAGTCTATACGAGCCTTAAGGTGCCGAGGCGCTGGACACAAGTCGCTGGATACCAGCCGCTCGGTAAAAATCGCTGGAGACAAGCCGATGCATCCCAGCGAGTCGCCAGGCGACCCGCTGGAGTCGCTGGCAACAAAGTTGCCGGCGATTATCGCCCAGTCTATACGAGCCTTAAGGTGCCGAGTCGCTGGACACAAGTCGCTGGATACCAGCCGCTCGGTAAAAATCGCTGGAGACAAGCCGATGCATCCCAGCGAGTCGCCAGGCGACCCGCTGGAGTCGCTGGCAACAAAGTTGCCGGCGATTATCGCCCAGTCTATACGAGCCTTAAGGTGCCGAGTCGCTGGACACAAGTCGCTGGTTACCAGCCGCTCGGTAAAAATCGCTGGAGACAAGCCGATGCATCCCAGCGAGTCGCCAGGCGACCCGCTGGAGTCGCTGGCAACAAAGTTGCCGGCGATTATCGCCCAGTCTATACGAGCCTTAAGGTGCCGAGTCGCTGGACACAAGTCGCTGGATACCAGCCGCTCGGTAAAAATCGCTGGAGACAAGCCGATGCATCCCAGCGAGTCGCCAGGCGACCCGCTGGAGTCGCTGGCAACAAAGTTGCCGGCGATTATCGCCCAGTCTATACGAGCCTTAAGGTGCCGAGTCGCTGGACACAAGTCGCTGGTTACCAGCCGCTCGGTAAAAATCGCTGGAGACAAGCCGATGCATCCCAGCGAGTCGCCAGACGACCCGCTGGAGTCGCTGGCAACAAAGTTGCCGGCGATTATCGCCCAGTCTATACGAGCCTTAAGGTGCCGAGTCGCTGGACACAAGTCGCTGGTTACCAGCCGCTCGGTAAAAATCGCTGGAGACAAGCCGATGCATCCCAGCGAGTCGCCAGACGACCCGCTGGAGTCGCTGGCAACAAAGTTGCCGGCGATTATCGCCCAGTCTATACGAGCCTTAAGGTGCCGAGTCGCTGGACACAAGTCGCTGGATACCAGCCGCTCGGTAAAAATCGCTGGAGACAAGCCGATGCATCCCAGCGAGTCGCCAGGCGACCCGCTGGAGTCGCTGGCAACAAAGTTGCCGGCGATTATCGCCCAGTCTATACGAGCCTTAAGGTGCCGAGTCGCTGGACACAAGTCGCTGGTTACCAGCCGCTCGGTAAAAATCGCTGGAGACAAGCCGATGCATCCCAGCGAGTCGCCAGGCGACCCGCTGGAGTCGCTGGCAACGAAGTTGCCGGCGATTATCGCCCAGTCTATACGAGCCTTTAGGAGACGTAACCGTGGAAGGATTTCTCCAGCGTCTCTTCCGCTTCGAAGCGTGCTCATGAAATCCAACGGTTTCCGTTGCCATTCTACCCGTCCTCTTTCTACCCACCTACTTCTTGCTGTTCTCCTTCCCGTTCGTTTTTCGACGAAAGTTCGCCGGTCGCCGGAGGCCAGCCAGGAAAACACGGCGGTCCTCATTAGAGGGCAGGACGTCTACAAGAATTTTAAAACATCCTGTTTCCCAAGGGACCTCGACGATTGATAGTTTCGCCGGGTCCGGGGTCTTGACAGACGACGGCGGAGTGAAAGAACCCCCTTCATCCCCTTCTATATAACTTTACTACCCCGCAGATTCTTGGGGGCGAAACTCTGAATACGGTTGAATTAAGAAAGATGAAGGAACCGTGTAAGGAGGTGTATCGCGGGAAACATTGGCTGGTAGATTGATCGATGCGCTTTTCGTTCAGCCGCCTCCGTGACACGAGGGGCAGGAAAACGGGGAGAACGCCCCTTGGAGAGATGGTCCTGAAATAGCGCGTAAAAGATTGCCGATCGATACGCTGACGCGTCATGAATCATAAGAGAATTTCAGTGCTCGCCAGCTTTCGAGCCCTTTGCCGCGGAGCAATGGAAAAGCAAGGGACGGAAAGATTCGCAGACGGTCCACCTGCCATATTCTTCCGCGCCGGAAAGCTCATTCGTCTTTACCGTCGTCCGTGTGATCCCTTCCCGGCGATCTCTCCTTCTTATCCTATTGCAACGCCGCTGGAGAAGGGAAAAGGATATACGTTCCTGTTGCCGCGCGATCGCGGGTCATCATCGACGGGGGGACGTTTGCCACGTTGGAACAGATAAGAATTATGTATTTCTCAGGGAAGGGAACGGCGCGGGTATCGTTGCCGCCTCTCCGTTATCGAGCATCGTTCCTCGATGCAGGAATCGTGCGCGAACCCGGGAGGAATGCAAATTCGCCGGCATAATTTATAATTTTCAATTTCTCGGGGCTCGCGAGGTTCGCAGGGCTTGCAGCGTTCGTCGAACGTTCCCTTATACCTACGTATCCGATATCTTGCGCGGCGCGTATCGAGCTGAGGAAGATTGGAAGTAGAATGCAGCTTGTTTTCGGCGGTCGGCCGCTTGTATCTGGCTGTTGGAAGCCGGGACCTTTGATTCCACGCCGGGGAAACCTTGATTACAAGCCGGTGAAAAAGATCGTCGCTTTTGTGACTCTGTTCGCCGATATCGAGAGAGGGTCGCAGGTTATTCGAGTCACGCGTAGGATTCACCGTCATGCCCGATATTCCTGCTTCGGCGTATCCTGTCTGTTGGTGGCTCTTGAACGTGTTCCGATCAGAGGTCCTCGGCATTCTCTCCTCTAACGTTCCCACGTTTCGCATTCCACCACCCTCAAAGACGTTCCCGGCCCTCTTTGGCCTCTCTCGAGCGGAATTGCGTAATCAGCGCGCGTACTTGCCTCAGAAATTGAATCTCAACTGTTCTTTCCGCTACCAACAATCTACCTCTCAGGGGACAGGTCAGCGATTGTTGTACCTACATACGTACTGGCTACGGTTTACGGCACGGCGAGGATAACTGAATTAGGTCGAGGCAGGTCCCTACAACTTTCCTTGGGGGCTCGCTGTGCGAACGCTTCGGTTCAGACTGTCACGCGCAAGCCCTACAGTGTCGTCGACAAAATGTTCTACAATTCTATTCCATTCGCGAGCCGCTCTGAGGCAATTCTATCGGTAACCGTGAGATGGAAAGTAAAACCTTCTTTCGTTCGTCTAGAATTGACGCTTTACAAGAATCGTCCGAAAACTGAAATACTCAGCGAAAGGATTAAGCTACCTTCAGCAAACGACTCCAACTTGGTGCGCCATTGTATGGACTGAATAATGAAACAGGACGACGCAGAGCGCGCAATTATATACGAACCTCGAACCTCTCCTTCCCTTCCGCCACAACAGCAATAATAATTGATAGTACGATTACCTCGTAAAAGACGAAGTTGTGGAGCAGGTCGAGCGTGGTTCCCCATCGAGTCGATACTTCCTCGTGGCCATGAAATAATTGATACGGCGCCAGGCGTGCTCTTCGCCCCACCCAGGTACAGCATCGAATCCAAGTGAATTACCGCGACGTGTCGCGGCCGATCCGGTTGCTCGATCTCGGCCGAAAGTGTTTCTCGATCCTTCGCTTCCCGTAAATCTCCCGAGCGGAATGAAGTTCGGCAAAGTCCCGCGAAAGACTCTGTCCGCCCTCGAATTTCTCCGGGAATCTGGATCGCGATGCGCGGCAGTAGGGAGACGAAAGTAAAGCTTTCAGGAGACTCGAGATGGAAAAGATGAAAGCGCTCGGATGGCGAATGGAAGACCAGTTAAGTAAGTCCCGCCGCGTGGTAAGTCGGCGGATTTTTACGTGGAGCAGCCAACTCGTCTTTGTCCGGCCTCGAGTCTTTCCTCCATAAGCACCGTTTGTCTGTCTGCTGTCTGTCTCTTTTAAGAGGCGTTTGAGCACCGCCCGCCGCCGGCAGAACATTTCCAATTTTCTAATCCGGCTAGGAAGGTCGGTCTCTTTTCTCGAGCACTGTATCTCGCGATCGAAACGCCCGCGATTAAGAGAGCGAAGCAATTAGGAGGAAGCACGGACGCTCAGCCGTCTGCTTTCATCAAGACTGCACAGAAGTGGGGTAGAAATTTGGAATTATCGCGCGATCCGGATCAGTCGATCCGTTTGCAAGCTCTCCCAGAAATAGCACTAGCAAGAATGGAGTTTCCACTACGTAGACCTACTATATTCGGATGAAAGGGAGCCTCGATTGAAAGCTACACGCAGCAGTCGAAAGGAGAAGATGGGTCACAGAAAGTTTGCCAAAAGGAGGGGAAACAGCAAAGAGCGAGTAGAGCGGGGAAAAACACAGGTTTATGAGTTCCCGGGTTACGCATGAATGGTAATTGCTCGGCGTGTCGTTATGGCCGTTCTTTCTTGTCGAAAAGCTAGAAGCGTTGTGTCGCTGACGATCGGGGAATGAAAACGCCTGCCACAAAGCCACAAAAGCCACGAGGAAGCGGGAACGGCTTCGACAGAGAGCGAAGGAAAGCATGTCTTCGAAAGCTCGGGGGCGAGAAGGCCGTTTTATGCGTGCTTCGTGGATCACGGCCGATAATAACGCCGCGACTCCTATTTCACCCCGTTTCTCACCACGCCAGAATTTTGTCGAGACCCCTCGCTGTAACTCGCGTCCGAGTTTACGACGACTTTAAACCGGACGAGGTGCCACAGAAATGGCAACGTTTTCGGAGATTTAGCGTGTCTTTACAAGATTAAACGAGCGCGCGAGGTCTTACATGACACTTCCAGATGCGACAGCTTTGAATTTCGTTTTTTTTTTTAACAAGGATAAAGCCTCGGCCTTTTCCAGGATGCAGGACGCGACCCCGCGTGCGCCCGATTGCGCAGAAAATCGGAACGCGTTACCTACCAGACAAACATGTGCGAAGCTGCACTGGTAGGGGATAGGTGCTATAAAGGGGACACGTCTTAAATGGGACAAATCGAATCTCCAAAATTCTAAACGCATTACACATGCAAGTTATTTTCCTGTTTATGGCAACACTAGCGCCTAGAGTGACCTGTCCAGTGAGTGAACACTTAAGCTGCATGTCTCTTAAAATTAATATTCAAAAGTAATTATTTAATCCCCTGAATGTTATTGCTGTAAGCGAGCTGTTGTATTATTAAAGTCAGACATCCCGGAGCACAATTCTAGCAATGTTTGATGGTTATAACTTTCATTAAAAGTCTGGCAGAGGTTTAAATAAAAAATGAGCCAATGACCAGTGAGTGAACCTAAATTTCTAGTGAGTGAACAGGGGTAATAACAGAGTTTAGGTTTCCCAGTGAATCAACACGATAATATGTTTGAAGAATGTTTTTATTTACTGCCCTCGATTATTCAGAGAAATGCCTTCTTCATTTTTCTTATCTTCTATTTTTCTCATCCTTTCAGACTTTCCTTTTTCTTTCTCTTCCTTGATTTTATTTTCTTCATTCTTCTTATCTTCTCTTTTTCTCATCCTTTCAGACTTCTCTTTTTCTTTCTCTTCCTTGGTTTTCTGTTGTTCCTTTCTCTTTTCTTCTCTTTTTTTTTTTTCATTTTTTCAGACTTTTCTTTTTCTTTCTCTTCCTTGATTTTCTGTTCTTCCTTTTTCTTTTCTTCTATTTTTTTCATTTTTTCAGACCTTTCTTTTTCTTTCGCTTCCTTGATTTTCTGTTCTTCCTTTTTCTTTTCTTCTATTTTTTTTAATTTTTTGAGACGTTTCTTTTTCTTTATTTTTAACTTTATTATGCAAAGTCCCTTTGGGGATATTATGTACACGTGATGCTTCACTAAGCGATATCTTTCCCTCCTTTATTTCTGTGACTGCGTTCAATAGACTTTCTTCAGAATACTTAAACCGTTTTTGCTGACAACAGTCTTCCGTATTAGTACTCTTTCTTTTGCCAGACATCTAAAACAAGTACAGTGAAATTTTGGTAGATGATTGATAGCTTATATTGTTTACTTTGCCAATTGATATTAACCTGACACATAAGGTGATTAATTGTATATTACAAAAGTGTAAAGAGAGAGAAAAGACTGGGTAAGTTGTTCATTCATTGGTAAAGCATCTACAAAGAGCTCACCAAAGAATGAACGGCCGTTCATCCATTAGTATTCACTGGTATCTCCCATCCAGTGCATAAACACCTAACAAACTCGTCAAATTCTTAGAAATCTGTTACTTCATACAGTATTTTTCGTTAAAGGAACATATAACAATGTAATTATAACAACAAATTTATCATAGGACCATTAAATGCACCTCAAAATACAAATTGTAGATATCACGTAACAAGACTTACCTTGAACTTGTGGGACACCACGAGGACAACTGCTGTATAAACGGAATTAATACCGTATAGGTTATAATTCGACAGAAAAACGCTATTGCGAGATATTTGTGGGTCTCCAGTCTAGATGGCAGTGTCAGTTTCAACGCGAATTGAGCGCCATAGACATTAATTTTTCGTATTATATCATCAACGTTCACTCACTGAGGGGTGTTCACTCACTGGACAGGTCACCCTAGTCATTTGACGTAAACTTCACTGCGGTCTCACTTGCAACAGAGTAGTAATCCACGGTTGATGTTTTTCGGCAGTGAAAGTGAAATTTTCATTGGTTTTCTGTGTCGTTTTCTGAGATTAAGATATATACAAAGTGTTAAAGTGTTATATCATTAAAATAGCCTGTATTCAACTGAAACGAAAACGCTTAACAGGCAAGCTTAATTAATTGTTTTCTTTGTTTTGCGGTTATTTTATATTAAACTCACTTATAGTCGTAAAAGGGACAGCATAACAAGTCTTAAATGAGACGACCGTTTCATGGCTGTCCCTCTCATACACATGTACTGCTGGACACTATATGTATTATACTTTTGTGTAAAATTATTAGTGTATCATCTGATACATAGATGACATTGTTTTAAATTATGAATTAAGGTGAATGTCCCAATTTCTGCTCATTTAAGAGGTTACTCGTCATAAAGAAGGTGTACAAAATTTGTTTGTGATCAATAGTTTTAGAGTAATTGATTAATTCTTTAATCATAAATCGACCAATTCGAAAACTATTTAAGAAAGATATTTCAAGATGTTTAACTATTAGTAATTTGTAATTAAATACAATGCAATAAATGTCCGTATTTCTGCTCACGAAAAATAGCGATGTACGTATTTCTACTCACCATTTGTACCAATTTCTGCTCACATAATATGTTGCCTTTTCAGGTTAAAGTAAGTTACATCTTCTATGGAGAGGTTTTATAACACAACAGTAAAGCATAAAATAATGATAGAAAAAAAGTAAAATGCCTTCGAATAGAAATAGAGGTTACAGCATACATTGAATTGTGAGGTTATGTTACTAAAATTTTGGTGAGTAGAAATGCGGACATGACGGTGATTCACTTGACCCTAAACCTACTCACCTGTTTTCTACTTAAAAAAATTAAAAATAGTAAAAAAGTCTAAATCCAGAGCACAATACGGTATTTGTTTTTGTTATTAAATAAGAACTTTTACTGCAAAAACTATTTTCTGCCCAATTATCGAATACCAATAGTGACCCTGTTCCTGAGCACAACAAACTAGAACACGATCGAAAAATCATGAGTCTCTCGTTTTAAAAGATTTTCGTTGCTTGTGCTGCACTTTGATTAGCCCCAACCTCGTGCAACACTCGTGTAAATGTTCAAATAATTTGGAATTATTTTGTTGCAACTATAGTACAAGCGTAACCCTTATAATAATAAGAAAAATACGAAATGAGCAGAAATGGGGACATGAGCAGAAATAGGGACATTTACCTTATTAGTTGATGGCGTATTGTTTCAAATTTAACAATTAATAAAGTGACTATTCAAAGCGACAAACTTTATCGTCAAGAAAATGTGTGGCAATAAATTAGCCCTCGTTATAAGTTATAAATTTGCTATAGTCAGATTTCAATTCCTGATTTGGATTCTTGTGATGACTGTTCTGACTCGAGGGACATGGGCTTACGAAAATGAGCGCGCCTATTGACAAATGATTAAAAAAACAATCAGTGCTGCGTTTGTAAAGAAGAACTATGTTACCAGTAAGGAAGATTGGTTCCAATGCAAAATTTGCGGTAAATGGGCCAATGAGTCATGCGGAATAAAAGGCACATTCAATTTTTTCTGTTCCATGTGTCATTTATAATAAAATATTGATGATTTATACTACAAGGAGTTAATTTTTTCGTAGATTTCGTTGTTTTGTATCATTAAGATTTAGAATCATAATTGTAATACTTAATTAGTTTATTTTTATTAACGTGTCCCTTTCATGACTTATACTTCGTAAAAGGGACATTTCCCACTTTTTTGAAAATCGAAGATTTTGTTATTTTCTATTACAATTGACGAGTTTGAAATATACTTTTATTGAACGGAAATAAACACGCTTTCTTGTGATGTAGTTGTTTTTTAAATACCTATAACGACATTGTCAGAAATGGACGCTAAACAAAAGTGTCCCTTTTATGGCACCTCTCCCCTACTGCGACGCCGAGGCACCGACTCGGTTTTAGAAACGTATCATCGGCACGATCCTCCCCCGGGGATATCCAGGATATTTCCCTGCGATCTGAATGGGATCGCGAACAGTTCCGGAGCAGTAGTCGACGCTCTGTTGAGCGAATCTCGCCAGATTCGTTGCTTTGTCAATCTTTTTGGTTAGCAAGTTTTCCAGAAAGTTGGCGCATCGACACCTGTGAAATTTCACCGGCGCGGGGTATCGTCGCCCCGCGAGGCTCTTCCCCGTGGTACATACACGTGCCACGTTTCTCTACTCGGCCCTTTCAGTCCTCCTGGCGACCCCGGGTCCACACCAAGGCGAACCCGAACAAAAACATTGTTCGCGAACTTTTTCGTCTGTTCTTGCCAAGTCCACATCGCTGCGAACATGAAAAAAACTCAGCGTACGTTCATAAGGTAAATGTCCCAGTCCTTAAACATGGCCCAATAATTAAAAATTGAGAATAAATTTTATTAATAATAATAGTTTTACTAATTTGCAACGTTTAAACTGTTCGAAATATAATTGCAAAATGTATTAGCTTCATATAGATACAATTATAAGCTTACATAACTGAATAGTTATATCATACAAAAATATTATTGTACAGTAAAGCTTCAACAGTTTCAATCTCGCTTCTTACCTAATGGGCTCAAGCAAGCGAGAGAATATTTTTGTTAAGGTTGTAATTAATTATTATTTTATAATTTTTGAAATTATACAGTTGTTTTGGATTTATTATACATTGAAGAATTTAAAATTAATTGGATCTTTTAATAATTTTTAGTTTTTAATATTGAAATTGTTGCGTTTATCGACTAGTACACGGTAACATGACACGTACCAATCATTAAACGTGTGTTCAATGGTTGTTTAACCGCGGTGTTACAGACGTCAGTGTTCAGTAGTTATAACATTATAAATATTTATTGTACCAAAGTAAGTATTTTTTGTATCCTATATATTTACGTTAATAATAACTAGACAAAAATATAATACTGTTTAAGAATTATTAGGATAATTAATCTTATACTCGTTATGATATTAACATAACCTAAACTTTTATAATATACTTTTAATCATTTTTTAACTTTTTCAGACATAAAGTCATGCCGAAGGTAAAAAAGATAAAGAAGAAGAACTACAGTCAGTTGATTTATTTTCATTAACTGATAGAAATAGTTAAATTAAATACATATTCAATAATTGGGACACTGTTAATTAATGACTGGGACATGCTATGAATTTTATTTAATTACTGGGCCATATGAACAGTTTCATGTTTTAATTAATTTAAAACTTTTGCTTTAACAAATGTAGATTCTTGTTACGTTATGTGAAAGTAGAAATTTTAAGCTTTCGAATAATTATATTTAGTTATAATTTTATACTATTTAAATATAAAAAAAATTGCAATCATCTCAACTGCTTCCTTAACTGTTTTGCCATTGGGACATTTACCTTATACGGTTCGTACGCAGAGTTTTTTTTTCATGTTCGCAGCGATGTGGACTCGGCAAGAACAGACGAAAAAGTTCGCGAACAATGTTTTTGTTCGTGTTGGCCTTGGTGTGGACCCGGGGTAAGGGCGATACGTACGAGAGCGTAAACAGACCAGGCTGTGACGATGGTTGGTCGAATCGATATTGATAGCCTTGGTGAATATCCCGAGATGTATGGAACCGTCGACCGTAAGTTCGGTCGACGAGTAAGGCGCCTGTACCGTCGATTCCTTTCGACCCCCTAAAAGATTCTCCTTTCGCCCTTTCGTCCGTTTCGTTCCCTGGTCGGGCGAGGCATGCCGGTTTCCGAAGGGAGAGACAAAAATTTGTCCACGGACGATTTGCCCGGAAGGACGGGGGAGGAAACTGTGTTCATAGGAGACGGCGCGTTCGATGAAGGATGGGGAATTTTACGGGCTCGTAAACGATTCCGACGTCCCCGTAACTCAACGCACGACCTCTTCCCTTCTGTTGCTCCTCTCTCGCTGTCGCTCCAGCAACCGAGCAACCCAGCAACCCCAGCAACTCTCCCTTGACATTGTTTCCGGCCCCTTTTCTCCGTGCTAGCGCCGTCACGTCCCTTCCGCAACACCCCCATTAATTTCTCCTGCTTCGCGAAAACTCGCTTCCCTCGCGTTACCGTCTACCGCTTCCTGTCGATCGTCCCGACGATGGCCCCCGCCGAAGCGCTGAGACCGGGTGGCACTAGGGTCAGAAATAAAGGACGCGTCTTTCGCCGACTTTCATTCGGCGCGCAATAAATTGCCGAACCATGTAGTCGCCTAGATGATCCGTCTTTGAATTCGAGCGCCCCGATCCTTCGGCCAGCCCCGAGATAGTCCAGCGATCGAATTAAATGAAACGCCGAGACCCGACCATTCATTGTCCTTTGGAAACGCTCCCCCCGGGATTACGCAAATATTTTCCCTCCGGCCCATTGGCTTTCCGCCTCTTTCCACCCTCTTCCCACCGTCCTCCAGCCTCGACGTACCCATTCGTTTTCGTACATAGAGCCCCCAGTCTGTGCCGTGCCCGTTCTTTTTATGCGCGCGCGTGTCGGCCTCGTTCGATCCGAAAGACCAGCGACGGTTAACGGGACAGACGAGCACGTTTCATTCTAGTCAACTAAATTCCTCAACGAATGCCTTTTCAAAATCTGCTCCGCCCGCTGGCACTTTAATCCCTGATCAACCTCTGCCCGAACCGGGATCACCCCTTCAGCGGATGCATCTCGCGATCCCTGCGTTACCGCGTGGTCGGAAACAGCAGCTCGGTTTACGATACGTTAGGAGAAATCCCTCACGTTCGAGCGATAAAGTGCTTCGCCTTGGCTCGCGCTCTCCGCGTCGTAATTGATGGTCAACGTTCTTCGCCGCCGGTTTCGGGGGCCATGATTAGTATGAGATCGGCGTAAAACGTTTCGGAGATGCAGGCGATATTGCGGGGGCGACTGCCCGTGTATATAGATATAAAAACGGGGCAGACGATTCCGAGGAGGATAAAATTTATCACCGGCTGCCGGTCGAGGTGAACGGTATCGGAAACGATATCGAGATTTATCGCCGCCAACGGCGCGGCGATTCTCCAAAAGGGATCGGTTCCCCGTCTTCCCGGTGGCTCGGGGCTCGAACCACGCGTCTCGCAGATTCAATCGAAAGGCGCCGCTCGATACGGCCCGATACCATCGATTGCTGGCGTTACACGATATATAGCGATGGCCGTTGCCCGCGCTGTTTTCGCCACCCGCATTCAATTCATTTGAAAACTTCTCATTTCCGTCGGAGTGAACCTACGCAGCTGCACGCGGTGACTTACACGTGGCACGCAATCTCTCGGCAACTGGCAGCCTCGCCCTGATAAAGATTTTACCACCTCGCTGGTAAGCTAGCCAGACCTACCCCCAGTTCAAAGGACGAGCGCGGTTTCCCGCGAATAGAAGCGAAACGGTTGAAAGAGCCTCCTTTCGGATTACTTGAAAAGTCGCCTTACGAGAAGATATTATCCCCTTTTCATTCCGTAGCCCCGGACCCTTATTCCAAGATTTAGACAGCGCGGCGCAAGATCACCCGTCCCCCATCCTCACCTCCACCGCTGCCTTCATTCACGAAAGGGGCGGACAAAACCTCTGAACAAAATCCACCGTCACGCCGTCCACTGATCCCTGCGAACACACGTACCGTTCGCACCGACGCGAGCTAAAGTGCCCCTCAAGCCACTGGACGGTGAGAAGTCAGTTAGCATCTCGCGAAGCTAAATGACTTTACGAAGCGAAAATCTGATCGTTGGAGGCAGAGTTGGGCATTATTCGACTAAATTGTTATTCGACTAACCTTGGAATAAAAATTTCGAATAAAATGGAGCTATTCGTGACTGACGAATAAATTTTTAGTCGACTAAGTTTTTATTCGATGAACTCGAATACAAATTTTGAATAAAGCGAAGTTATTCGTAAATAACGAATAAGTTTTTAGTCGACAAAATTTTTATTCGAAAGATCTCGAATAAAAATTTCGAATAAAATGTCGTTATTCGAGAATAACGAATAAAAATTTATTCGACTAAATTTTTATTCGTTATTCGTTATTCGGAGGACCTCCGTGGCGACTGATGTGAGTGTCACGAATAAGCTGCTTCGGCTCGAGACCCATGGTCCTCGGCCCGACCGGTGACCGAGGGGTATTATGGGGCAAGGGGAACGCTTGTCGAGTGTAGGGTGATCCGCCCGATACCCCGTGGCGAAAAAAACCGATTAAGAATTGAGAAATTTCGGGCTCCGCATTTCTCATCAGATTGTCGAAAAAACGACGCCAAACGATTCCTTATGTTTTTTTTTTCGGGGAAAACAACACGAAGAACGACGTAATTCGGACTGTAATTAATCCTACCGATGTTACATTGATTATTATGGGACCGTTCACACGACGATTCTTAAAAGAATAATGAAAATCGGTATCCATCATACGCGTATCGCATGCATGTATCGCTGAGTGAAACCGGGCTGACAACCTTTGTGGGTTCTTCACCTTCTCCTCCTACCTTTCGTAAAGGAGCAATCAATTAACTTTAACAAAGCTTTATTCCACCCAATATACATCCCTTCCACTTTTCCAAAATAACATAAATACGAAAATGGGGTAACAGTTCAATTAGCATTCCATAAGACCGTAAATCAAAGAGATGTAGCCCTCAGTTAGATTTGTCAAATTTTGTAATTATTCGCTTATCAAGCCCACTCACTTTGTATACATCGCAGTTTCATATTCGATTTGTTATTTGTACTTGTCATCTGTTTGTTTATATATTTAATGGTGTTTAGTGCATCAGTTTTGTAATGTTATACGTTATTACAAGATCTTCAACCTCTATTGTGAAATATATGGAACGGGATTTATAACCCTATGAAATTTGTTAAAATTGAAGATATATGGTACAGGAATACCGAGTAGCCCCCGGTAGGGGTGGTAGGTACACTCGAAAAGCGTTCCCCTTGTCTCATGATCCCCTCTCGGCCCGACCGGCGACCAGAGGCCGAGGGCCTTGGGACCCCAGACGGAGCGGCTCGGGTTCTGACCCACGCTTATTCGTGTCGCTTAGTCGCCACGGGGATCCTTCGAATAACGAATAACGAATAAAAATTTATTCGACTAAGAATTTATTCTTTATTTTCGAATAAATTATTATTCGAAATTTTTGTTCGAGATCACTCGAATAAAAATTTAGTCGAATAATAATTTATTCATTATTCTCGAATAACTACAGTTTAATCGAAATTTTTATTCGAGATCGTTCGAATAAAAATTTAGTCGAATCAAAATTTAGTCGAATAAATTTTTATTCGACTAATGCCCAACTCTGGTTGGAGGCGACGCGCGTATCCGGCGACGTTGAGAACAATACCGGAAGGTCGTTGAGAGGAAATGAGAAATTCAATTGGCGAGGCGAACGGCACGGCCACGAATCAGCCGACCTATCCAATAAATCTCGAAATCGCGCTCGACGTCACGATACGTCGTTCGCGGTTTCGATCGCGGCTTTTACTACCTTGTAAACTCTTGCTCGCTACGGCGGCGCTTATGTTCCCGCGGAAAGGCGAACGAGCTGGCCGCCGATAGAGTGCAGGATAAACGGAGAACTACTTAGGGTTCGTTCCCGTTAATCGTTACCGCGGAATAAATCTCCGGGTAATCCGTTAACTACACGGCCGATTTAGGGGAAACTTGCGACCACTTTCGCCACGATATCCCGCGACGTTACGTTATCGTTGGAAACAGAAGAAATGCCCAGTCTCTGCCCAGATAGCACAGGACGTTTTAAAAACGTCCATTTTACGCCCATTTTAGGTCTGAACGTCCATGGCTTGATTTGGAAAAATGGACGTTTTTAAAACGTCCATAAAACGTCCAGAAGACATTTTGAAAACGTATTTTGCAGACGTTTTAAAAACATATTTTACAGACGTTTTCAAAACGTCCGAAACAAGCGTTCAAAAGAGGCTGTGCGCCATCTGAGAAATGTCGTTAGATTAGGATACATTAGTTCAGGGGTGCACAGGGAGCCTTTTTCAGCGCCTAGCGGCAGGCAACCAGCCGTACGCCGTTACTAAGGGTAGAATCGGTGAGGCGAACTGCAGTAGTGTAAGTGCGGGCTCGTAGCCGCGTAGCGTAAGTATATATGCTTGGGTTCCTTACGGGGCCCCAGTGCAGAGCAGGTCCCGTAATATAATTCAGTGGGGTCATGAAATTTCCAAAACATTTGCTTCTGCCGGCATTTCGTATGACTTGACGGTTCGATTCTACTCATAATAAAACATTTATTACTAATAATACTTATCTTTTCAGCGACACATAAAATAATTAGAAGGTTAATAATATAGAAATAAATAACTCGGACACAAGGAAAACAAGTAGTTTTCAAGTAACGATATATATCATTTATAAAAGCTAGAGCATGATATATGAATACATATGTACAGTACGCATCTGGTGCTTATCATTGCACATATGTAATAGTCTTATAGGTGTAATATTATATACATAATAGTATGTATATATACTGAACAACACACGCAGTATTCATGAAGAATACGAGATGGAGTATGTAAGTCAAATCACACTGACAACATATAATTATAAATAAATTATAATAAAAAAAATTTTAAGGACAAGCTTCTATTAAAATGTACTAAAAAAGAAAAAAAATTTGATGCCGGCCTAAATGACTGCCTCAGAAGAATTCTCTCATATAACCAAAAACAGCATGGGGCGTAAAATTTAATATTAAAGGTTATACAAAAACTAATTGCTAAACAATATAATTTTGTATTGACTTTTAATGTGGTTAGATCTCAGGGCAGACTTTGAATTGAGGAATTAGACTGCTTGCAATAGAGTGGAAAAAACGTGCAACAAGTGTCAAAAATATTTTTTCTTTCTTAGTACATTTGAATAAAAGCTTGTCTTTAAAATTATTTTTTTATTATAATTTATTTATAATTATATGTTGTCAGTGTGATTTGACTAACATACTCCATCTCGTATTCTTCATGAATACTGCGTGTGTTGTTCAGTATATACTATATATACATACTATTATGTATATAATATTACACCTATAAGACTATTACATATGTGCAATGATAAGCACCAGATGCGTACTGTACATATGTATATATATTTATTCATATATCATGCTCTAGCTTTTATAAATGATATATATCGTTACTTGAAAACTACTTGTTTTCCTTGTGTCCGAGTTATTTATTTCTATATTATTAACCTTCTAATTATTTTATGTGTCGCTGAAAAGATAAGTATTATTAGTAATAAATGTTTTATTATGAGTAGAATCGAACCGTCAAGTCATACGAAATGCCGGCAGTAGCAAATGTTTTGGAAATTTCATGACCCCACCGAATTATATTACGGGACCTGCTCTGCACTGGGGCCCCGTAAGGAACCCAAGCATATATACTTACGCTACGCGGCTACGAGCCCGCACCTACACTACTGCAGTTCGCCTCACCGATTCTACCCTTAGTAACGGCGTACGGCTGGTTGTCTGCCGCTAGGCGCTGAAAAAGGCTCCCTGTGCACCCCTGCATTAGTTGAAGGAAACCAGGGATTGTAACCACTGTCTAACCCAACCATCCACGAAATATGGATAGATCGTACAGGTAAAGCCTAATTAAATCTACATACATATATACATAAGTATACATACTGGTACATATAAATGTTTATGAACATTTGCTGAAAGAAACAATAGAAAACCAAAAACACAGAGGCATTTGTTTAAATGTTTCTGACCGAATGTTTGCAAACCGGTTTTATACAGTTTTTATATTGTTTTCATACAGTTTTTATACAGCTTTCATAACGTTTTTGTACAGTTTTTGTATATTTGTTTCAGTATTTGCGGTCAAAGGTATGTAGTTCTAGCCCTAGTAGCATTTCTGGTTGGCCAACGGTAGCCAACAGTTGGGAATTAGTTGGGATATAGTTAGAGTTTTGCCTACAAATTCCCAACATAGGGCCTACGGCAAAAAACTTACGGCAGTTTGCCAACGAATATTCAATGTTGGGCCTACAATTATTATGGTTGGTTAATTAACAAAAAGTTACGACAGTTTGCCAACTAATATTCAATGTTGGGCCTATAATTATTATGGTTGGTTAATTAACAAAAAATTACGACAGTTTGCCTACGACTATTCAATGTTGGGCCTACAATTATTATGGTTGGTTAATTAACAAAAAGTTACGACAGTTTGCCAACTAATATTCAAGGTTGGGCCTACAATTACTATGGTTGGTTAATTAACAAAAAATTTACAACGATGATTAAATGTTGTCTTGCAAACGTCAGAAAATTTGCAACATCCAAAAACCTGTTATTATATTCCAAATTGTGATTTTTCTTTTCTTATTTGTAAATACGTAATGCGGACGTCTGTCTTGAGACGAATGTGAAATTTTAAGGAATGAGTCTAAAGGTCGAATGATGATATTTTGTAGAATATTTCGCGTCACTGTGCAGTTTTTATAAACAATTAATACTAGTTATGTACTGAGAAATTAGAAGTATTTACAAGGAAATGTATTGGGTAAGTGCGAATAACGGTTGCTTCGCAACTGGGAAGTTTGAGTTCGATTCTCCTCACCGCAAATTTTTTTTTTCTCAAATCAGACCTGAAAAAGACGTTTACAACGTCTTTTGAAGTTCTTCAAGACGCCTTCTGAACGTTTTTAAGACATCTTTTGGAAAGAAACTGTTGGGCTTGTGGAAAGAAACCTTCAGTTGGGCCTATGGAAAGAAACCTTCAGTTGGGCCTGCGTTGGTTACAATCGTTGGCCCATTTAAAAATAGCGCGACACTTCAACAGTTGGCCAACGGATAACACGTCATTGGCCCAACAAACTCCCAGCAAATAAATGCTACTAGGGAGGTTAGGGTTTGAATAATTTTTCAATTTTAGGTTAACGTCGTTGATGCCCAATGGATATTGTATTGCTATTTAGTTGGCCTCGGCAGAAAAGGGAAAGAAGATTTCCATAAATTAAACGTAGCAACGGTTTTAATATGTAACTATCACCTTTATTTTACTGTTCCTAATATTGATTACTGTAAAATTCAATGTATTTTCTGTATATCCGACCTCCTACTAACATGTTCTTGTATCTATTGTAAGTGCATATATTCTGCATTATTTCTGAATTAAATAAATGAAATAAATTGTTATCGAGTTTGATCTCATTTTGAAAACCATTTATTTGCTTAAATATTTATTAAATCGAACCAGCACCGTCGAACGTCCTGAAAACGTCCTAAAAACGTTTTAAAAACGTCCAGAAAACGTCCTGAAAACGTTTTAAAAACGTACTAGTTTGTGAAAATTGACGTTTTTAGGACCTTTTCTGGACGTTTCTTAAGACGTCCTGAACGTCTGACCTGGACGTTTTTAAAACGTTTTTGTGCTATCTGGGTGTCATTTCGTTTTGCAATATATCGCGCCTATAAATCTGGTCCCTGTTAGAATCAAGCTAAAAGTCAACGGCAACGGGGAAAGGGTGCGTGGAACGAAACGTCTTGAATGGATCGTACGTGAAACATAGAGCATATCGCGTCACAGGGTCGGAAATTACTTTGGCGGGGCTATATCCGGTTACAAGGACAAGGGCGAGCGTTAGCCACGGGAAGAGATGCGGCGGGTCGCAAGTTTCCTGGCTCGAACGGTTTAAAGACAGCGACGGAACCCTAGTCCTTTTTGCTCGCGATACGGCGCGGCGCGGCGGGGAATGAGGATTGCTTGTCAAACGCAAACGTTCGGCGTTGCGACAGGAGAAAAATGGCCGACGAGATGCGAGAGGAAATAAAGAGTATGCGGGAAAGGTGGAGGCATTGTCCCCTGGAAAGGAGGAAAGAATAGAGAGCAGGAAGAAACGGCGAGGCAGTCTTTCTCGGTCACGTTTACCTCGAGTCGGCGGCGTTCGTAAAACATCCAATTTCCGTAGAAGGTGCAAACCATAAAACGCTATGGTGTTTCTATTCCAGCGCGGCGAAACGGCGAGCGTGCAGGAATCCTCGTTCGACAACTTTTATCGTTCACCTAGCCCGCGGACCGTTTCGTGACAAGCCGTTCAAAAGTGAAGGCGTTCCCCGTCGCGAGACGGCTTGTTCTGTAAACCCACTCCGCGGAAACGGGCCGAGGGAAACGTGCGATTTTTCGTTCCCCGGTCGAAACGGCACCTCTATCTCCATCGAATTAATGGCTAAACTGTGCTCGAAGATCCGAGTGGCGACGCGGCAGATTGCGAGGCGAACAGAAGCGGGAATTGAGCGATAAAAATAGGGGCGTGGACAGAGCCGCGGTGCAGCTGCGCTAAATAATTTGCTGCTTGGAATCGCACGTATTCCGGACTCGTACGCGCTTTCCCCGGAAAATTATTAATTCCCCGACGGAAGATAGAAGGTCGTTTGCTCTTGGTCGACATAAATTATTCTGCCGGCGTGACGTCGCGTCGGCGTCGGCGTCGGCGTCGGCGACGCGACGAAGCGAGGCGAACTCCTCTGGCGCGTCTACCTCGCGAGCCTCCGTATAACGCGCGCGAGTCGAAGGAATACGAAGGATTTCGTGGAGAAAACTTGGCCAGCATAATTTGCCGCTGGCCCATGGAAATTGCAACGCACTGCTGCTCGCCTTCGCTCCTCTCATCTCGCGTGTATCCGTGCGCTGAATCATTCACGCTCGCCTGAAATCTAGACGCGGTCGGACGTAAGCGCGACAGGTTTCTTTAATTACCTGAAACGCTCCACATAGGGGATCGAGAGCACCAGACTTCTTTATTATTATTATTATTATTATTATTATTGACTCAACGGGAGAACCCTTTAGATTACAAATTTTTACAGATAAGTAGGGGAGACCGGGGCAGGTTGCAACACGGGGTAAATTGTAACATAAGTAAAATCTTTTGAACGACAAATCTGGTAACACACAGCATGCGAGAGCTGCTTGACGATATTAGCACCGTCGGTTTTAGTCACACAAACGAGCGTTATGTATTCATTTTGTGGTAATATCCCAGAATTTTAGTATTTAGAGCACGTAAGTAAATGTTGTCTTAGCACTTTTATTTCAATTAACCGTCATTAGGAACCGTTTGAATTTTTGTTTCTTTGTCGCAAACGAATCAGTACACATTGGTTTATTATTATGTGTACGCATTTTAGTGATTTGATGTTTAGTTTCTCGTTTGCTGAGATAAAACGCAAAAATTCGACCTCGGGGTAAATTGTAACATGTTACTATGTGATAAAGCAAGCTATTTGCTGGCACACCGGAAAAAGATGCTCTAGACCAGCGCTGCGGCGATATCACCGTAAACAGCGATACCTTAAGTTAAACAGGTGGCAGTCTCCTGAGCAGCTGGCCCCTGAACGAAGCAAGGGAGGCTAAGAATATATCTAAGTCCGCAGGGCACTGGTTTAACTCATCCATAGCGCGATTTATGGGATCGGCAGTGTAATGATGGTAATCCGGGACGCGCGGTACAAAGAGAGGTCTCGAACGCAGTGACCGTTGCGGAGCTTGAAAACAAATCAGTGATACGAGCTCCTTGCAGTTTATATGTCCATGGAAAACTTTGTATAAGAATAATAGGTCTTAATAGACACGGCGGTCACTAAGAGTAGTGAGTCTCGTCTTTCGCAAGGCTGGGCTATAATCATGGTCATCAAACCGCATTGGGCTACCAGACGCCCTCGTGGCCAGCCTGAGGAACTTGTGCTGGACCCTTTCAATTGCACTGGCATACAACTTATGCTTGGGGCTCCAAATAACCGACGCATATTCAATCTGTGGCCTTACCAGTGCGACGTATAACAATTTCAATGTCCTGATCCGTTTAAAGTGTTTCGCAAAACGGGCGATAAACCCGAGGGTTTTCATTGCCTTACAACCCAGATAGCACCGCACATCCCAAGGACGTCCTTTTCATGTCCAGTTTATATCCGAACGTCCTACGTCCATTTTGAACATACATAGGATGTTCTTAGGATTTTAATTTCGGATATTCTAGGAACGTCCGTTTCTTAAGTCCTACGGACGTTCTTAGGACTTAAATTTCGGATGTTCCAGGAACGTCCGTTTCTTAAGTCCTACGGACGTTCTTAGGACTTAAATTTCGGATGATCCAGGAACGTCCGTTTCTTAAGTCCTACGGACGTTCTTAGGACTTAAATTTCAGATGTTCCAGGAACGTCCGTTTCTTAAGTACTACGGACGTTCTTAGGACTTAAATTTCGGATGTTCTAGGAACGTCCGTTTCTTAAGTCCTACGCACGTTCTTAGGACTTAAATTTCGGATGTTCTAGAAACATCAAACAATCTTGTAAGTCACGTGATTGTTTTGCACGACTACATTTCGAATGTTCCGAGAACATTCGTCTCGTAAGTCTTGTGAATCTTTAGAAGACCTAAATTTCAGATGTTCGAAGAACAACCGTCTTGTAGGTTTTGCAGATGATTCAGGTTCGGTTGCAAAACAGTCTTACGACTGAACCTCGCCTTTGCGCTATTTTTTTGTGCAATGAAGACGCAGAAATGTTCCCAGATAGCATACGACGCCTTCAAGACTTCTGTCTTAAGTCGTCGTTAAAACATCTGTCTTGAGACGAATGTGAAATTTTAAGCAATGAGTCTGTAGAATATTTCGCGTCAATGCACAATTTTTGTAAACTATTAATAATATTTATATACCTGGAAATTGAAATTATTTGCAAGGAAGTGTCTTGAGTAGTTGCGAAAAGCAGTTGCTTCGTAATCTGGGAGTCCTGGGTTCGATTCCCGGCACCGCCAAATTTTTTTTCTTAATGTCCTAACCCAGACTTGATGAAGACGTCTTTAAGGCGCTTTTAAACCATCTGCAAAACGTCTTTAAGACGCCTTTTGGACGTATTTAACTTTACTTTCGGACATTTGGAAAACGTTCTGAGAATGTTAACACAGCACGTCCTCAGGACGTTCCACTTTGTAAATAGGACCTTCCTACGACATTTAAAGAACTTAACGAGGACGTACAGAGGATATATGGACCTTCTCGGGACATTCTCCGAACGTACAGTACGTCCGGAACGGACGTTCTTCGGACGTACATAAGATGTCTTTGTGCTATTTGGGAAGTGATGCTACGGTAATGATTACGAAAATCAAGACCCCCCATAAACGTAACACCGAGGTCTAACACTTCCGCTACCGCAATTAAAGTGGTTTCACCCAGCATATAAGTCGAGGGAATACCATTGACAGCCCTATGGGACCTCAATAACCCACATTTCGCGGTATTTAGCTTCATCCTATTGACGGTACACCACTGCTCGAACCTACTGAGATCAGCCTGCAACAGAACAACATCGAAAGCCGCATTTATAGTGCGGAAAATTTTCAAACCGTCCGCGTGCATTAGGAATTTACTGTGCAGGAGAATCTCCCCGAGATCATTAATAAAGAGAAGGAACAGGAGAGGACCTAGGTGCGATCCCTGAGGGACACCCGAGGTCACATTGACTGGATTCGATAACCGATCCCCCACTCTAATAACCTGCACTCGGCCTTCAAGGTAGCTAACAATCCAGGAAAGGAGCGGCCCGTTAATCCCTATTGAGGCTAATTTATGTAGGATTCGGAAAAAAGGAAGCCTCGACGCGGGGACTCGAACCCGCGATCTTTAGATTCTACGCGCTCTGATCAGCCGCCTTAGCCTACTCGGCTACCGCCGACTTCCCCCTCTTGGGTATTCCGTATCCGCCTCTTATGTTATGGAGGTTCCTGATCCCCACATTTATGATGCAGAATACCATGATCCACTTCTCCATTCTTCGCTCTATTCTTTTCTGTTTACATATCATAATCGAGCAGCTGCAAGGCGGCCGCTCGGATAATGAGTCGTTGCACAAACGGATCGGAAAATTTGAAAGGGTAGTTTTTAGCGTCCCGGTTGATACGATGGCGATCACCGGTACGAACGCGGATAGGGCGCGTGACCCGATGCAGACGAGTGCCCGTAGATAATAGGCATTTAATCGATTAATCCGTTATCCGACAGGCTCGGCCGGAAAAGCACGAACGAGAGATAGCGCGATGGTAAAGCAAGGGCGCGACTCGTTGGCCGTTATCGTGGAAAAATCCACCTGAGAGTGGAACGGGGCGCAGGGCTGGTGTTTCGGTGAATACACAAAGAAGCGTACGTGCGAGGCATACGCGGAAGGAAGAGGGCCGCCTAAAAATAACATCGTCTGCACCCACGGCCGAGGAATTTTCGTAAATTTTTAACGGTAATCGTTACGTGGTGCTCGGGCCGATACCCAAGTCACGCAGTCAGCCACCAACACGCGGAGCGCGGAGGGTGGCTGGTGCCGTGCAACAGCCCCGGCGGCCGAGGCCCCAGCCCACGATAACTCAGCGTACCCCAACACGTATCTACACGGCCGGGCCGCGCGCTCGCTGCTCACGAACCTCTATCCTCCGCCAGACAGGCCAGCTACAGCCGCGCGAGAGCAACGGAGAGCAACCGCCCGGCGTCGCGAGAATTCGATAAATTTGAATCGCCGGAATATTTTGCACAGCCTCGCGTGCAACCAGCCGAATGTCGAATGCTCGTGGGCCGCGTCCTCTCGCCCTATCCCCCTGCCAACCCGCTCCCTGCTCCCGCCACGATTTACTTAACAGCACCGAATTGTTTTCCGTGGCCCCGGTGTTTATTTGAAACGGCACGCGACCGTCCTCGAGAATGAGAGCGCCGAGGGGGTGGCAAAAGATCAATGCACTCTTCACACGCGTCCCAAGCTGCGACGACGCTAACAAATTGCGGGAATGGAAAATTCATTTGTTGGTTACGGTGGAGGGCAGCCGCTTAGCACGCGGGTTCAGCTGTGCACTCGGTGCGAAGACCGACCAAGATCCTTGCTCGCCGATCGTCGCTCGCAAGACTGCCTCGTCCAGGTCACCGTTCCCTTTTCCACCCCTTTCCCCTCGAAAGCCGTTTCCGCGCGTTTCCAGTTGGCGGCCTTCGCCCCGTTCGACGGGGATCATCCTCCCGGAAGAACGAATGACAAATGGCAGGGCTGCGACACCCGTGGTTATCTCCTTTCCCCAAAGGATTCACGCTCGCCCCGTGGCTTTCCTTCCTTGCGCGTCATCTTAACCGAATCAACATACGTCCGGAACACTTTGCCTCGATCGCTGCCGTTTCCCCTAAGATAGGCGGGCTTTTGGAAACCGTGCGAATAACAATACGAAGGAAGGACGATCACGCCGGGATGCATTGTCCGAGTTATGTATGTACACTCCTACTTAGTTGGTAATTATACACTCATGTCCTGAGGTTTTCCCGTAGTAGGAACCCCTCTGTCTATAACTACTCACTTTCTGGCACCGAGCTTGTTACTCTGAGTTCAACCCGTGACCTAGGTGTTATCGTAGATTCCAGCTTATCTTTCGTGGAGCATATTCGCCATGTTTCGGCTAAGGCAAATAAGAGTTTGGGCTTTATTCGTAGATCTTGCTCGAATTTTACAAATTACAAAACATTATACTACTTGTATAGTGCGTTAGTGTTGCCGCATCTGGAATATGGGTCGGTTATTAGGGTGGAGCTTATTTTTCAACTATGAAAATATGATCTTCTCACCATCTCAATTTGTTCCTTTCTATAAAAAACGAAATCCAGCAGAACATGAGCACAATTGATCTACATTTAGGGGTAGCTCAATGATGGTAAAATTTCCAATGTAGGGGAGACCGGGGCAGATTTGTAACAAAAAAAGTTTTCACAGCTTTTTCTCGAAAGTGTTTTCCTCAATCAGGAAATAATTTGCGTGATTTACTGCTTACATATGTGGTGAACTAATTGCGTGAAAGTACGTGACAAAATCTTGGACACTTAGGCATCTAGGGTAGGTGTGGGTATTACTGCGGATGTCCCGATTACTGCGGATATTTTAAAACAGATCATATTTAGCGTTGGAAACTACATAATCTCTTGAAAATTTTTGATAAAATTATTTTAAACTCTATTACAGATAATTATTAATAAGTATGTACAGCAAAGTTATTATTAATTCTTTTATCGTAGTTTGAAATTCGTCAAGGCGAAACTTCGGTCGATTTCCGATATGGCGGTCATGAACACCTACTTGAAAAACATGTATATTTTTGTTATTAACAGTAATACATGTACTGTAGCGGTATTGCTCGATAGAATAAGAGTTATTTTTGTCAGAAAAACAGTAAATCAGTCGTCTACATTTTAGTTTTAATTTTTATTTCTCACCGCAGTATTAGGTGCACTACTTGACACCATGTGCATGTATTACTGCGGACCTACAACAGTATTCACTGACGTCTAGGTATACATAACCTGCGAAGTACGCAACGGTGCGTGCAATCACGTAGTAACTCTGTAAGCATGCCGAGAAAAAAGTCAAGTGATAATAAGGAATCAAGAAATAAAAGAAAAAGCCAACGGCTGTGTTATTTAAAAGAACATTTATCTGTTGCGCTGCTAGAAATACGAAATGGGAAACGAATTTCTGACCGCAGTAATACATGCGCAGTAACTGGTGTTTCGTTAGTAACTGGCACGCAGTAATACATGCATGTCCGCAGTAACTCATGCAATGACATTGATCGACAAATCTCTTTGTTTTTAATTACCTGTGCTTATTACCCCGCCCTTATATTATTTTATGCAATTATTAACGTCCCACCTTTCTTTTAAAAAAGAAGTAAGGAACTTTCATTCATTTGAACGCCGTGTCGAGGGTTCTAAAGTTAACCTACCTTAAAAGTCCGCAGTAATACCCACACTTACCCTAGCTTCATCTTAAACAAATCTGAACCTTTGTTACAATCTGCCCCAGTCCGAGGTAAATTGTAACACATCTGTTTTACTTATTTAAATACAAATATGAACACAAATAAACATTTCTAAAAAATAAAAATGAAAACACAGATCATTATTAAACATTTGATATACATGAGTTAAGCAATCATTGCTTATGCATCTGATTCTATCAAAATCTTCTTCTGTGCTTTCTTTAATTTTGCCTTCATACTTTTTTTCTATTTTTTGGATTCTCGATTGTTTTGTTGTTCGTCTATAGCATCTTTTTCCGGTGTGTCAGCAAATAGCTTGCTTTATCACCATTTGGAACGAAGTAAGTATAGTAACATGTTACAATTTACCCCGAGGTCGAATTTTTGTGTTTTATCTCACCAAACGAGAAACTAAACATCAAATCACTAAAATGCATACACATAATAATAAACCAATGTGTACTGATTCGTTTGCTACAAAGAAACATAAATTCAAACGGTTCCAAATGACGGTTAATTGAAATAAAAGTGCTAAGACAACATTTACTTACGTGCTCTATATACTAAAATTCTGGGCTATTACCACAAAATGATTACATAACGCTCGTTTGTGTCACTAAAACCGACGGTGCTAATATCGTCAAGCAGCTCTCGCATGCTGTGGGTTACCAGATTTGTCGTTCAAACGATTTTACTTATGTTACAATTTACCCCGTGTTACAACCTGCCCCGGTCTCCCCTACATGATAATTATATGGAAGGGCTTGAAACACTAAGTGGAAGTAGTAAGTTACTACTGATTTGTTCCTTTAGATACACAAACACTATATAAAAACTTTAGACAATACATTCTTATGTTTAGGAGTAGCTCAAGTGAGTCAAAGATTATAGAAATTATGAAAATTCAACATATAATGGCCATATTTTAATTTATACATTTACGTTACATTACATTGACATTTGTATTTGATAATTTGTTAAATTTATTGTTCACAAAGGCTCAGACATCGGACAGTGTCTGTTTCCTGCTGACAGGTTACAATCTACGATGGTCCTCAACAACTTGCATTAGGAATTGTAGCTGCATTTCATCATGGGTTATTAATCCACTGTATTCCTGTATAAGTGCCACTCCACGTTCAGCATGGTCGTTAACAACTTTTAGAGACCTGATTGTTTCCATAGCCTTTTTGTAATCATCTCTAACCTCCCACAAGTCTGGATCAACCGTGAGAAATCCATCTGGAAGTTCCAACATTCTGAAGAGTGTCATTGACTTAGCAGTAACAAAATCTTCCAAGTGTTTGTTCTTGAACGAATGAAGAGCAACAGTGATTCGCTTGGAATGCTTTTGATATTTTTGATTTTTATTTTCTTCATTCTGCAAGGCACTCACCATAAGTCTCTTGGTTGACGAACTAACGCGACTGTCGAAGAAAGCTAATGCAACAAGTTCCTGTGACAAATACCATAGGTGATTACAAATCAGGGGAAATCCTTTTCCAATAATACCTTCTCTCAATTTCTATTTTTCTTAATGAACAAATGAATGCATTTGAAAACACTTACAGTGTTCCATGCCCTTCTATATAATTATCATGTACATTGGAAATTTCACCAGCATTGAGCTACCCCTAAATATAGATCAATTGCGCTCATATTCTGCTCGATTTTATTTTTTTATAGAAAGGAACAAATTGAGATGTTGAGAAGATCATATTTTCATAGTTGAAAAATAAGCTCCATCCTAAGCTCCACCCTAGTCTGTTATCTGGTCCCCGAGCACAGCCAAGTATAGACAGGAGTTGGAGAGGGTTCAGCATAACTTCTTGCGCTTCCTGGCGTTCAAGATGGGCCAGCCCCTACAGCGTTTTTAACACGACTATGGTCCCATTATGCGAAAGCTGATTTAACCTTCTTGTTTAGGATCATTAATGAATTTGTATTGCAGTGATGTTGATTTTTTCAACGGTTCTCCTTCTACTTTGAAGAAAAGCGTGTATAGAGCAATAGTTTTATAGCTTATAGTTTAATCGCCATGTCTGTTTACTCTGTTATGTTTTACCAATAATGTGTCTCTATGAGGTTCTTTGTATTCTTTTCCGTTACAAAATGGGTTTTACCCGTACAAGTGAAATAAATAAATAAAATTAAATGTTCAACTGTATAGGAACACGCGGAGGATGCTCAGAAGGAAGAGGCGTATTCAATTGTTCGATTGCCCGACGGGGAAGCTCTGCAGCCAGATTTGTTTCTAGCAATCGACACGTGTTACGTGCTCGACGCGATATTAAATAAAAAATTTCGGATCGTTCGATTCGGAGCATCGTTCAAATATTTCCGTGGCAAAAAAGGATTTGGTTCGATTACCATAGCAGGTATCGGACCGAGGTGTTTTTCGTACAACGCGGTATATTGCTAACTCCCGCAATATTTAATCGATACACGCAGAACCGCCCCGAAAAAAAAAAAGAGACGAGATGCGGCACCGCGCGAACGATAAAAAATATCGCTCCTGAAATACGGCGGGGATGCGGCAATATTTGTAACTCCTGAAATATCGCGGGCATTACGCCGCGCTGCCGATCATTTCTCTAGGATAATACCGTTAGTAATGCACCAATACGGACGTATCCGCGTCATTTTTCAGCGGCGCGTATTTTCGGGCCTGGGTGGACGGGCGGTTGCCGCGCCTATCGCCGGGACACCGATGCGTTCTAGAATTACGTCCAATTCCCCTCGTTATGCACCGTGATTGGTTGCGCCGTAATCGCATCTTTTGCTCGCAGCCGGTAGTCACCATTTCGATGGAAAAATTTGGTAACAAAGCACCCGCGTAAGGTAAAAGTACCAATAACTGGACACTTAAGGATATCAAAGTAGTATAGCTTAAAAATGGAGTAAAAATAAACGTTCTTTTTAACAAAAGTGTCAATATTCAGATAAATGTTACTTCTTTCTATCAAATGAGCTACTAAAAACTTGTTTTCAGTGCGTAATTTTAATTAAATTGAGTAAAAACACAAGTAGCTATGTGTACCAGTACATGGACAATAGAATTCTGATTTGTCCCAGCGTCCCATTTTTGGTGTCCCAATACCTGGTCAATGGGGAAGATGGCGCAAAGCACGGCGCAGAGAGCGCCACTACTGTTTGTGTGAATGGTTTGCGCGCGGAGAAAGCAAATACAATTTTAGGTTATGTTGAAAGTGTAGCATGAAATTGACTAAAAATAGGACTTGGAAATAAAAAAACTGTTAATTTATGTACAATATACTTGTACTTACACTTTTGATATACAAAAATTTGAGAAAACCCAGACACCTTACCGGTTGGACAATGCGGTCAGGTATTGGGACTTCCCTCAAGCGTTCAAAATGCTGACAGGCCTACCACCTGGACGGCTGGTCAGTTATTGGGACAGCGTGTAAAGGACAAGATTATTATGTACCGGTACATAAACACGTATATTTTTAATTAAAATCAACATTAACCGATCAATGTTTTGTTTTGTATGTCACAAGAAACTTCTTGAGATTCTGTACATACGTTTTCTTCTCAGAAAAACGTTATGTAACGATTATTATCACCTTAACAACTAACTGTATTTGTCTTAAGAATTACTTAAGAAATCTACGCAGAATTCAAGTGCACCCACCTCCGATATTTAAAGACTGTTTTATATATTAAACTTTACATCTAGGACTTTCTTAATTTTTTATATTAGAGATCAACTTGCAAAATAGCATATATTCCCAACAATATTGTTGTAAACTTTCTATGAAGCTTAGTAAAAATATAAATGTCATTGGTGTCCAGGTATTAGGACGTGTCCAGTTATTGGTACTTTTACCTTACTATTCGAATAGTTGGGCCGACAGATCGATCGATCGACGGACGAGCGGGATTCTAGGGTCGCGTGAGAACGCCAGCGCGTTGCCCGAAATGTGCGAAACGCGCGAAAGCGGCTTCGAGGGGAGTACGGACGACAGACTTGAATCTGTAGGCGTACCGAGTGCACCGCGGGGGAAAGGATGGGTGCGGGTATTGCGTTCGAGCACGTCGCGGCCCGATAGCGTCGGAGAATATCCCGCAAATGGTGCGACCGAATCGTGGCAAGGAAGAGATAGCTACTCGCCAGGCTCTGGCTATGTATGTATAGCAGCTCGCGCACGGGCTCAGGCCCCGGCTGGAGGCTCCCCTGAAAACGTAGAGGAGCTATATACGGGCGGATATTCGCTCACACGGGCAGAGACAAACACGCACGCGTAAACAAATGCGCGGCGGATCGTGCATAACGGCCTGGCGACAGTGTCGGTGTGCACGATCGCGAGCGAAAGCGTACGCCGCGTGTCGCGTCGGGACGCTTGCACATAAAGAGACAGTCCAGAGACTACTCTGCTGCACAGCCGAAATAAGGAGCAGGACGAAACGTTAGCAGCTCCGAGGATCCTCTCCACGGACTTGTCGAACGTGACGAGACTGGGACTCCTCGCCGGGATCCACTCTCCTGTAGCTTCATACCTCCTGTATCCTCGATCTCGCGTGCACCTCCCGAATGCCGCGTGTCCGTTCACGGTGCAACGGAGTACATCCAAGCATTATGCAGGCGTACCGCTGCAGCGCACAGTGGGGTATTTGGCCCGAAAACCCGGACATAAATCGATTTCAAAAATGTTGCGTAAACCGTAAAATTTTTGGTGCTCGAGACAGTTCAATATCTGAGGAACAATGTATGAATACTGTTTTTTTTTTTTTCATTTGTGCACTCATGAAGCAGCAGGCTTCGTCGAAAGTTAAGAGATTTTAGAGCTCGCGATTCTTTCTTAACCGTCCTTTGAATCATCGTTGGCTTATTAAAATTTTCTACAAGTTGTAAAGAAATGTTGTGAATCCTTGCATTATGGAAGCTTTTCAGGTAGGTATATACTACTAGGGATTGCAAATTTACCGACATTTTCAATTACCGGTAAATCGGTAAAATTTTCAATCAAAACCGGTTTGCCGATAATTTACCGGTATTTTTTAAGGTATTGAAAATATAAGAGTAAACATTACAAAAAACTTTTTTAGAACTCTAATCGAGCATTATAATAAATATATGCAAATAAAACTATTCTGAATATAAAATATGAAATGAGATAACTCAAAATAGATATGTTTGTGTAACAAAAGGTTTTACTTTTTATCATATATATTTGCATAGTTATTAACATTTGAATATAATCGGGAATTCAGTAAATTTTCTTTACGATTATAAGATTTCATTAACGATTTTGTTATACTGCTAAGCCGTGTTAACTGCTTTTGGTGGTGCCATTACATTTGATAAAGGTTTGTGAAGACAATGCAAAAAAGATTGGTTCCAGATTCGTCCGGATTTAAGTTTTACAGCTAATTTAGCTAGAAATGACAATCGAGAGCTGGTGCGTTTTAGGCCTTCGTGACGTGTTAAGGAACTCTTCAATGAAACTGTTTAAATTATGAACACATATGTATTAACTGAGTAAAATGAAAGAAAAACTAAAATATAATATATATAAGTACGAAAAAAATAATTTGAATATTTCGCCGTGAAGTCTCTGATGGCACTGTTTCAATTGAATGCAGACATAAAGTAGAGGACTTACAATTAGTAAAAGATTTATCTACAGCATAACATAAACATTTTATGAAATTCTGTCTGTACTCAGATGAAACAGTGCCATCAAAGACTACACGGCAAAATATTCAAAGCTCTTTTTACGTACTTATATGTTATATTTTAGTTTTTCTTACATTTTATTCAGTTAAAGTTTTGTTTTGTATAGCCTATATTTAGTGTGTGTTATATATATTTATCCTGTGTTTATTAAGTTCATTAGTTGAGTTCATATTTAAGTGCTGTTTTGATTTTACTTTTATATTAAATTTCACTTTACTTGTACTTGGTAAGTACGCTTAAACATTTGTCACATGAACTAGATATTTTCCGCTATTGTTATTCAGATGTTACTTATTTAACGAGAATATATAGGTATACGTATAGGTATTCAAATGTCAACAAATTGTTCGGTTCAAGCTGCGGGACCATCTGGAATTAAACTGATGACGCGAGAAAACATAAAATTTATTAAAAAGAAAGCTGTCAAGATGCAATTCCTAAATGAAACAATAGATTTACTTTTCCCCCGAGCTCACAATTTGTGTAAACGAAGAATTTCTGTAAAAACATTTATTTAAATGGCTTTATTTAAATGGCTGTATCTTTGTTAAAAAACATCCTTTTTTTATGAGGTTCGACTTATCGTAAAGGCAATGGATCATACTTTCCGATAGTATACATAAAATTACAAAAAATATTGTTTGCACTCCGTAGCACTTGACCAACATCAAGAAACTTTTACAGTTTGGCACATTCCTCTTTAAGGGCGGATTTTACCCCCTGGATACCGATTTCGATAAAATTGATTTAATGAGTCGAAAAGTAGAAAGTTTAAACTTTAAAATGGTTTTTGTTTCATCAACTTTGGATGAATTTTAACAAAGTTATGGGAGTTTGAAGGTTTTAAAAATGCCATGTCCGGGTTTTGGGGCCAAATACCCCACTGTGCAGCGGCGAGGCCTGCAGAGACACGTATATTTTACAACTATAACATAATTCGATAACATAATTTTAAAGAATGTTCAGTCAATAGTAGATCTTGGCATCATATTTTCTCCAGCGCTATCCTTTGCTGAGCACTTCCCAAGTATGAGATCCAAAGCGTCAAGAGCCTTGGGTTTCATTATGAAATCCACAGCTGATTTCCAAAACCTTCGGACGTTTAAAATCTTATACTTTGCTCTTGTGCTCCCACACCTTGAATATGGCTCCTGCATATGGAACCCATACCACCATTGCTATGTCAAATGTCTGGAGAGTGTTCAGCATAAGTTTCTGCGTTTTGCTGCGTTTAAAATCGGATCCCCCCTCTCTAGAACCTGTCATAGCTACGAACCGATCTTAAAGCTTAGTGGAATGCGTACCCTTGAGCAACGCAGATTTATGTGCGATATGGTATTCATTTATAAGGTGCTAAACAATTATATACATTGTACCGAGTTATTGACACTTTTTCAAATTACACGTACCACCTAGGATACTGAGAAGGCTTCCCCTCTTCCATCTAAATTCTTACAAAACTACCTTCAGTAATGGTATCATTATCAATAGACTATGCAAGTCTGCTAACAAAGTTGAACCTCTGGTTGACTTTTTTCCGGATCCCTATATACGTTCAAGAGCGCAATAGCTAACTTAGTAGACGACCTTTTACCTACGTAGTATATAAATTATCAATAATTAATTCCAAATTATATTACTCATGTTTGTACCAAAGGGTAGTACCCGTAAATAAATATTATTATTATTATTATTATTATTATTATTATTATACCAAACGTTGTCAGCTATGTTTCGCTGATAGGGCGAGCTATCGAAACTCTGCGACAAATGTTGATGGAAGCATGGACGAGGTATAGGGTATAGGCCTAAATATCCCCTTCTTGAAAATTCAATGCTTTCCACGTGCACTCTACTTCGAACAGGGGGTGACTCTGGCAACTGGATTCAAGGGAATAAAATTACAGAAGCCGATAAACTCAGCCATAGTGCATCTTCCTTCATCGGACTATTCCTAGTATACGCGTAAAATCTCCTCAAATTCGGTTAATCGCGAAATTCTCGAAATCAGCGATTTTCGACCTTATTCTGCGATCTTTAAGCGTTTATAGCTCGGAGCAACGTTAACCGATTTTGATGATATTTTAGGCATGTATACAACTTACTTCAATCTACAAACGGGTTTTTTGAATTTTCATTATAGGCTCATAAAAAAAGTTTAAAACGCGACATTTACTATTTCTTTTTTCCTATTCCGACCAGTTGCATTTTTTTCAAAACGACGAAACACGTCACTTAGGAAGCTAATCCTTCTAGTTTCTAAAAAAAAAACATGTCGTCTGGACCAACTCTAAAAAATTTATGCGATTTTAAAACTTGTAAACTTTCTTTCGCCCGCCACTGTAGTTCGAATTTATGGAAACGAATGCCATGGAATCGCATAAGTAAATTCTACACAATTTTCCCTTATAACCCTCTTCCGTACGACGCCGAACAACGGAGATATAAGGGTTTGAAAATTATCGGCGACTTGCCCCTGTAGATAGGCAATCTACTTACACCACTGGTCACTTCGAAAACTTTAAATGCCTGTAACTTTGTTACAATACGTACTACAGGGAAATTTCATTAGGCAAACTTGTTCAGCAGGTCGCCGCCTACAACCTCGCGCAGTTTGAACGCACTAGCTCGACCTTATGGGAGCGAACACCATAGAATCCCATAAGTAGTCGCAGCGTGTTCAAACGGCGTAAGCTTGCAGGGACGATCTGAGCATTTATTTTCACGATTAACAGCAAGCGGTCGAAATCGACAGGACTTCTGTATTAGCATTCCTAAAATAGTTCAATTCTACTCCTACATTATACCCATACAAAGCCGATACATTTTCCACGCTATTCCTGACTCTTCACAATTCTTACCTCGCCCGCGATGGAAGACACGAAAATCAGCGCACAATTTTTGCAGGAACGACAGAATGAAACGGCAACGAATAGTTGAGGGGGCAAAGTAAACGTTCGGGAAAGAGGTAGTTCAATAGCAAGTGCGTGATACAGTCTGGGAGTCGATAAATCTGATCGATGTCATAGGAAGTCCGTGGATGGGCGAGAAGGGGAGGATGTTGGAAGTAGGAAAGTGGAGTCCGTTAAACGAGCTTAACCTGTGCCGCCGCGGCGGAGGCATTACTCTCGACTAACGGGCCGTGTTGCAAACCCTATTAGCAATATATTTTCTCGGTCGACCGGATCTGCAGGCCGGCTATTGTGCCGCCCGGGCAAACGGTTTACACGTTGTCGTTCAAACATGTCCCCGCGAAAGATCCTCCTTCCAGTCTCGTGGACCGGAAGCCTCCCCCTGGACAATCGCGGTCTCGTCCCCCGCAAAGTTTCCACGTTGCACCGGGAATCCAGAGATTTGTGCCGGTACAGATTGCGTCCGCGCGTGGATTTTCCTCGGAATCCCCAGTCACCCGGGGATTCTTTTCGAGTAGCTCCGGCAATTCCGAAGACAGCGACGACGGGGGAAGGGAATGTCGGAAGTAGTTCGTGCGGTATTTAGTCGTCGGAGTAGCGACGTCGTTCGTCCTCCTTCTTATCGTCGACGAGCCAGAGAGCGCGTTAAACGTAACGTCACTGGCTCGGAATATAAAAGTTTACGATCGAAATTCACCGGAGAGCTCGTGTAACGATATACAGCGGCGTAAAGGCAAGAGCCATTCGCCGAGAAGTCGCGCCCCGACTCCCTGCTTTACGACGTAACCCCTCGTCGCCCGCGACACCCGCCCGTAGACCTCGGCGCCTCGTGGCTCGTGGCTCCTGGCTCGCGTCTTCCGGCTCCACGCGAGACCAGAATTCTTGGAAAAGTTCCCCGGACTGGTTGTACGAACGGTTGTATGACTGAGCATCGCATACGTTATAACTCTCCCCTTACCTTCCAGCTACCCTATCCCCCGGGGCGTTTACCTCTTTTCTTCCGACACGCGATCCTCCGGCAGGTTTACCGCGAGAAAGGATTCACCGGGGGAACCATCCTGCGCCTCTTCCCCGCCAGCGTCGGAGCACGGGGATACACGCGAGGCCGTGTAAATCGTGACCCTCCAGAGGCTTCAGGCCTCCGGGGTGCTTCCCCTCTCGCCGGCCTTGCAACCGCTGGAAAATCTTTCAGCGCGGTGCGGATCTTTGGTAAGGAACGGCAGTATCGGGAAACGGCGAACGGGGAACACTAAGGGCGGAACGAAACACAGTCCGTGGAGTCGGAGGAACGTTTACGCGAGCTCGAGAGTAACGCGAGTCCGTATATTTTGTAGGAGCCGGAAAAAGAGAGCCACCGGGGCGCCGGGAATCGAACCCGGGCCGCCCGCGTGCTGATCAGCAGCGTTAGCCACACCGCTACGCCGACTCTCCGCGGTCTTCTCTAGTTCCGAACTCCTATCTAACCGACGCCACCTATGGGCCACTCCGCACCATAGGCCGTCGTCTTCTCCGAGCGCCCAGCGCCTACAGCTCGGCCATCCTGACCATTGCGGCCGTCCTCGGCCGCGTTCCTCAAAATCCCAACCACCGTGGAACCGGACACGCCAAGCACGAGAGGGAGGCACCCCACAATATCTCACAGGAGCGTCACTTGGTGCTGCCCAACGCCAAGATCGAGGATTCAACCATCTCGCATCTTGGACACCAAGTGTGACCTCGCCGCAGAGCACTGTCGATCCCACTTCTGAACTGTAGGAGCCGGAAAAAGAGAGCCACCGGCGCCGGGAATCGAACCCGGGCCGCCCGCGTGCTGATCAGCAGCGTTAGCCACACCGCTACGCCGACTCTCCGCGGTCTTCTCTAGTTCCGAACTCCTATCTAACCGACGCCACCTATGGGCCACTCCGCACCATAGGCCGTCTTCTCTGAGCGCTCAGCGCCTACAGCTCGGCCATCCTGACCATTGCGCGGCCGTCCTCGGCCGCGTTCCTCAAAATCCCAACCACCGTGGAACCGGACACGCCAAGCACGAGAGGGAGGCACCCCACATACTCTCACAGGAGCGTCACTTGGTGCTGCCCAACGCCAAGATCGAGGATTCAACCATCTCGCATCTTGGACACCAAGTGTGACCTCGCCGCAGAGCACTGTCGATCCCACTTCTGAACTGTAGGAGCCGGAAAAATAGAGCCACCGGCGCCGGGAATCGAACCCGGGCCGCCCGCGTGCTGATCAGCAGCGTTAGCCACACCGCTACGCCGACTCTCCGCGGTCTTCTCTAGTTCCGAACTTCTATCTAACCGACGCCACCTATGGGTCACTCCGCACCATAGGCCGTCTTCTCCGAGCGCTCAGCGCCTACAGCTCGGCCATCCTGACCATTGCGGCCGTCCTCGGCCGCGTTCCTCAAAATCCCAACCACCGTGGAACCGGACACGCCAAGCACGAGAGGGAGGCACCCCACATACTCTCACAGGAGCGTCACTTGGTGCTGCCCAACGCCAAGATCGAGGATTCAACCATCTCGCATCTTGGACACCAAGTGTGACCTCGCCGCAGAGCACTGTCGATCCCACTTCTGAACTGTAGGAGCCGGAAAAAGAGAGCCACTGGCGCCGGGAATCGAACCCGGGCCGCCCGCGTGCTGATCAGCAGCGTTAGCCACACCGCTACGCCGACTCTCCGCGGTCTTCTCTAGTTCCGAACTCCTATCTAACCGACGCCACCTATGGGCCACTCCGCACCATAGGCCGTCTTCTCCGAGCGCTCAGCGCCTACAGCTCGGCCATTCTGACCATTGCGGCCGTCCTCGGCCGCGTTCCTCAAAATCCCAACCACCGTGGAACCGGACACGCCAAGCACGAGAGGCACCCCACAATATCTCACAGGAGCGTCACTTGGTGCTGCCAAACGCCAAGATCGAGGATTCAACCATCTCGCATCTTGCACACCAAGTCTGACCTCGCCGCAGAGCACTGTCGATCCCACTTCTGAACTGTAGGAGCCGGAAAAAGAGAGCCACCGGCGCCGGGAATCGAACCCGGGCCGCCCGCGTGCTGATCAGCAGCGTTAGCCACACCGCTACGCCGACTCTCCGCGGTCTTCTCTAATTCCGAACTCCTATCTAACCGACGCCACCTATGGGCCACTCCGCACCATAGGCCGTCGTCTTCTCCGAGCGCCCAGCGCCTACAGCTCGGCCATCCTGACCATTGCGGCCGTCCTCGGCCGCGTTCCTCAAAATCCCAACCACCGTGGAACCGGACACGCCAAGCACGAGAGGGAGGCAACCCACAATATCTCACAGGAGCGTCACTTGGTGCTGCCCAACGCCAAGATCGAGGATTCAACCATCTCGCATCTTGGACACCAAGTGTGACCTCGCCGCAGAGCACTGTCGATCCCACTTCTGAACTGTAGGAGCCGGAAAAAGAGAACCACCGGCGCCGGGAATCGAACCCGGGCCGCCCGCGTGCTGATCAGCAGCGTTAGCCACACCGCTACGCCGACTCTCCGCGGTCTTCTCTAGTTCCGAACTCCTATCTAACCGACGCCACCTATGGGCCACTCCGCACCATAGGCCGTCTTCTCCGAGCGCTCAGCGCCTACAGCTCGGCCATTCTGACCATTGCGGCCGTCCTCGGCCGCGTTCCTCAAAATCCCAACCACCGTGGAACCGGACACGCCAAGCACGAGAGGCACCCCACAATATCTCACAGGAGCGTCACTTGGTGCTGCCAAACGCCAAGATCGAGGATTCAACCATCTCGCATCTTGCACACCAAGTCTGACCTCGCCGCAGAGCACTGTCGATCCCACTTCTGAACTGTAGGAGCCGGAAAAAGAGAGCCACCGGCGCCGGGAATCGAACCCGGGCCGCCCGCGTGCTGATCAGCAGCGTTAGCCACACCGCTACGCCGACTCTCCGCGGTCTTCTCTAATTCCGAACTCCTATCTAACCGACGCCACCTATGGGCCACTCCGCACCATAGGCCGTCGTCTTCTCCGAGCGCCCAGCGCCTACAGCTCGGCCATCCTGACCATTGCGGCCGTCCTCGGCCGCGTTCCTCAAAATCCCAACCACCGTGGAACCGGACACGCCAAGCACGAGAGGGAGGCACCCCACAATATCTCACAGGAGCGTCACTTGGTGCTGCCCAACGCCAAGATCGAGGATTCAACCATCTTGCATCTTGGACACCAAGTGTGACCTCGCCGCACAGCACTGTCGATCCCACTTCTGAACTGTAGGAGCCGGAAAAAGAGAGCCACCGGCGCCGGGAATCGAACCCGGGCCGCCCGCGTGCTGATCAGCAGCGTTAGCCACACCGCTACGCCGACTCTCCGCGGTCTTCTCTAGTTCCGAACTTCTATCTAACGGACGCCACCTATGGGCCACTCCGCACCTTAGGCCGTCTTCTCCGAGCGCCCAGCGCCTACAATTTAGATATAGAGAAGAGATCGTTTGCAGGCCGTGATATTCGTAGTGAGAATTGAACGTTGGCGCGGGTGGAACAATAGGGGCCGGAAGGAAACACTGTTTTCGTAGGGAAACGGCTGGATTGTCGGAAGAACAATGCCCATTCCGAGGGAGGTTGCGCCTTGGGAGAGAGTAGAGTGACCCGAGACGGTGGATAAACGCGCTATAAAAGGTCGTGAATACCGGCATTAGCGCTGCTAAACCGTCGCCTTGGGCGGCCCGGCTGTAATCTCGGCCAAGATTACGACGTCCGTCTGCTCCACGGACTCCAGGGATCGGCGAGTCTTTCGCCCTCTCCCGTTCCATCGCCAGATTCGCGTCCACGCGGCAATCGTTCTCGAGAGAAAGGATGCGAAACGAAAATCCCTCCTCGGAAGCTGTATCGTCCCGTTTCGCGAATCGATCCACGTGAATGCTTGCTTTACGATTTTATGGCCGCTGCTCCGACGAATACGATTAAGGAGCTCTATTCCCGAGGGAGACGGGAATGGAGCGGACGGAGGAAAGCCTGATACGATGACGAAGCGAAAGCTACTACAACAACCTGATTATTTGGCCAACGACAGCACATCGAAAGACACAAACAGGCACGCGGTACAGGGTGGAGCGCAATTGGTGGTGCGATAAAAAAAAACACATGTTCTTTTTATTTATCTGTTGTGTCTGTAACCATTCACGGTGTTATGGTTGAAATATTCTGCGAAAACGCAATAGCGTATTGTTTGGACTGATACTACAAAGGTCGATGTTTACGCGAACAAGGCACAGGTAGAAATAGTATCCAATGTAGAGCCGCGTCAGCCAAGTAGTATAACTCAATCACACGCGCGCCCGGTCAGCTATCGAAATCGATTTTCCCAGAGCCGGGGCTACCTGTGAACATTTTATTCCACGTTCTTCCCTGTTTCACGTTAATGCGGTAAACCACGGGAAGATTGGTGAGCCGGTGTATAAGTAATGTCTCGAGCAAGCCCGACCCGCGAAGGAACAATAAATATTCTTAAAGCAGGTGGCGAAAAGGACGAAAGGCCCGCGATAGCGGTACGTGCTGCCAAATCAAGGTGAATCGTATGCGGAATATTTTAGCATCGCCAAAGCCGACACGGCCTGGGTTATCGAGTTTATTCCGATGTGCTGCTCTCCAACGTTTTAGCACCGGCGAACTTTGCTCCTCGCGTCGCGACGCGATCTTTCCCTCGTTTCGTTCGAACCGCCATCGCCATCACCACCGACGCCCACGTACATACTCCCTCGCGAGGGCTCGTTTCGCGACGAAGAGACCTCGCTGGAGCATAGCTGCACGCTTCCAGCTGACGTTGTCGCGACAATAGCCGAATGCAATTTCACGTCGCGGTCGGGATGGAACTCGGCCTGTTTGCGTTCGGCTGCGGCTCTGACGTGAATCAAGCCGGCTGACGAAGGAGTCGAAGGAGAATAGAAAACCGGAGGGAAGAAACGGAGGGAGTCCCGAGTCGAATGGAAGCTATTTTACTCGCAACCGTCCCTCTGTCGTTGCGCGATCCTGCAATCGTTCGATCCTTCCTGCAAGCCCTCGTTACTCGCCTATCCGCGATATCCCTTTTATCGCTTCCACTTGACGTCTGGAACGTATTACCGTACACGTTAGGGTGTTTCAATTTTCCAAACGTGCTATTTTCACGTAACTTTGCTCGCCCCTTTGGTTCTATTCATCTAAGTGATCTGTATGCCAATTTTTAAACAAATTTAATAAAATTTAGGGGTTGCACAGTTTTCTCACTAGGGTAGGTCTGGGGCGATAGTAACACTTTGACTTTTGAATACGATTGCGCAGGAACTATTACATTTACAACAAAAACTCTTATGCGGAAATGTTACTTATTTATCTGACATCATTGAGTCACAACAGTCTCACTGTATGTCAAGTAATATCCAAGTTATTAATAAAAAATGAGAAGCGGAGTGTTATAGCCCTAACGTTACAGTGTAAAGTGTTGCAACCGTCTCTGACCCCGGATCGGTTGTAACACTGCATGAATTCTATGCGAACAAGACAATATTATTCGCCTTCTTTGACACTATTCGGTTCTGTTGCGGTACAACCGACCCCGACTGCCGATGTTACAATCGCCCTCGACCATGCTTTTGAACTTCAATTATAAATTGTGACTAACGAGACACTTGAAAGTGCTAAGTGACGATCAGTATTACTTTAAAAAAAAAGGCAAATTACGGATTAAAAAAGCACATACTTGCAAAGGGTGTGCTTACATTAGAATCATAAGTCAGTAAGAAAAAGTTACTGTAGGGCAGCGTTGCCCCGATGGGCGGTCCGAGAGTACGAGCATCCATTGCGTTTTCCAAAGCTCGCCTGGAAGGAGGCGCTCGAAACCAATGAAGTGGCGGGCATGTAATGGATGGGGAAAACTGTAGTAGTGTGCGTGTAGGCTTGTACCCTGAAATCAGCATGTAACCCTTACATGCTGATTTCATTGCGGTTAAATTGATTTGATTTCTGGTTATAGGGTAGATGTACCATTTGTGGCCACTTGAAGGATTTCCGTACCACTCACAGATACATAACTTACAAAAGAATACGTACACAAAAGTAAAGAATATATAAGTGTAATCCAAAATATACAGATAATTAAAATATTCTACGTTGAACAATGTTTTAAACATAATTATTTAAAAAATCATTATATTATCGTGCCAGACTGTTTTGCACCATTTGTGGCCACTAGAGTACCATTTTTGGCCAGCCGGCTTTCCATTTGTGCCCACTTATAGAATTGGTAATACGAAAGACCCACAGTAAGAATTGTAGTTTTTAATTTATTACAAATGTTCACTACTGAACAAATAATACAATACTTGCTGCACTAAAATAATATTAACTACCAATATCCTTTTTACTTTTTCTTTTGGTAGCGACAGGTTTTGCTTTTTCTGTTTTTTTCTTCTTATTCCTTTCTTCGAACTTTATGGCTTTAATCTTTTTATTTTCTTCTATTTTTGCTAGTCTTTTTTCTTTATTAATCTTTCTCTCCTCTTCTTTGTTCTCTTTTTCTTTTTTTTTTGGCCAACATGATCTCCATCCATTTGTCTGATGTTATTACAGCAGGTAAATGTTCAACTGCTTTCCGCTTTCGCTTTATGATTTGCTTTTCGGGCCATAAAAGAATTTCGTTGAAGACATCATCGAATGACTTTTCACGAATCGTAAAAATCTTCGACTTTAGAAGAATTTTTTCGCTAACTATTGTATAATAATTTTACAATAATTAGGTATTGTACGATAAGTTGCTAATGAGAATGCCTACTGACCAAAAATGGTTGTACCGTGGACTGTTTATGGCCATTACGTGGCCACGAATGGTACAATTCCATTTTCGATGTACCATTTTTGGTCAGTGCCTAATTCCACTAGGAGTTTAGGTTATATCGTTGAAATTCTTTTTTAAATCTCAAAAATATTTGTTTTTTAATATAAATATGTATAAAACTTCATCCATACTCTTGTTAAATACAGTAACTAATTGTTTTCTTACCAGTCGTATGCTAAGCACCATGTGCAAGGATGTGGAAAGTTATCAAAGATTTGCACATTCACGTATGATTATTAAATAAAACGGGACAACAAGACAGTAGAAAGTAGTAGAAATGGTGCCAACATAACCCACCCTTAGACAGCTTCATTCATTGTAATGAAAGTAAACTAAGAATACTTAATATATCGGAATAAATAAGACAGTGGCCACAAATGGTGCAGTGGCCACAAATGGTACATCTACCCTAGGCTGATTTCAAGTCGGTTTTCCACGCGAGCTTTGGAAAACGCGATGGATGCTCGTACTCTCGGACCGCCCATCGGGGCAACGCTGCTGTAGGGTATCGAAAAGTTATTTTCTTCACTATCCATCACTGTTGCGTATCTATACTGCTAGGACATGGATTTCAAATGTCATTGTTTATCATACATCTAAAATTGGTGTTAATTATATGTTTTGAGATATTAGCGTGCTACATTCACCTCCTGTTACTACCGACCCCGTTCTACCCTACATATTTTCGCTTTTTCAGGTTTTAAAAATGTGGGTAAAATAATAAGGTACAGAATTTTTATAGATGTGAACAATAATAATAATAATAAAATGTAAATTTATCTAAGTCTAAGTCTTCTTTGAAGTTTAGTTTCTTTTTCAAGGACTTGAGAATAAAAATAATTATCATTGGAAATCGTGTTTCCTTAGCCTGCTACATATTATTTAGTGTGCAAGGTGTGCAACCTCTAAATATTACTCAATCTTCCTAAAATTTGTCACATATTCTTTTTATATAAATACGAATCAGGGCATGAGCGAAGTAAAAAAAACTTGTAACATTTTAATTTCAACCCTATGATATGAAACACCCTAGTACACGTCTGCCCCGTTTTCTGTTCGCAGTGCCACCAGCCAAGCCGATAATCTACGACGCGAAGAGGCGAGACATGAGCAAACTCCTCGAGGCCTATCCCGAAGGGGCTGACCTGTTCCTTGTCTGCGAGGTTCACGGAGGTGAGTGTCAACCGTTCCTTCTCATCCAGGAGGCCAACAACGGCGCGTACTCTAAAGCCATTTCACAAAATCCTACGCCGCCCTGATTAGTCGCGCCTCGCCTGCAGGCACGTGCGCTACCTAGCTACTATTTGCCTCGCGAGAAAATCATCCATCGCGACGTTTCGCCCGCTGCGGATTAATTGGCCGGGAGCCGGCCAGTTTCTAGCAACAAAGATAATGGATCGCTGCCAGTAATTGCCACTACACGGCGAGGGGAATGAATTATCATAAGTAGCTGCGCGTCGTTTATAAAAAGCCGGCAGACAGTATCCGAGGATCCGTCACAATCGATCAAACCGCGCGGCGACAGCGTTCAGCCGCAGCTTTTCTCCCCGAGAAAACTCGTTGGCGGTGAAATTTAATAGAAAAATGCTGCATCTACGAGGCAGAAAAAAAAAATTCAACTTCGCGGTAGATTTATCACGTCTCTCGTTCTCGCGCCGCTCGAACGCCTGGATCGACCGCGGAACGGAAGGAGAGAGAGGAGAGAATATTTCGTAAGCGTCGCGTTCGCTGCCGCGGAGAGGAAGTTCGAAAGAAAAATACCGCGATGTCGACTAGATGTGTCAGGGCCCGTATGCCGTCTTAGGATCAGCGGGTCGCGATTCACCCCGGTAGTATCTGCCCCGGCGTATAGCGCTCGCGCGAGTGACAGAGGGGAAGCCTTCACGCATAAGCGATCGCGCGTAAATCGCTGGAGAAGAGGCTGCAGAGGCGCAAACGTATTTCGAGTGTTGCGTACCGAACGAGAAATCCCATTTCCTTGAACCGCGAGTATTCACTGGCGCGAGTCCAATTCCATTTAGAGACGGCGCATCGCGTACTCGAAAGGAAGTACCAGGCGAAGTAGACGACGCCGAGGGGAGAGGAAGAACGGCAAAGAGGCTAGAAGAGTCCAGGCTGGTTTTTCTCAGGCTCCTCGCGGTGCTGGGGTGTCGTGTCGCGCGATGAATCCCTTGGACCCAGGCCAATTTTAATCCCCGAAGCTGGCATTCTCGCGTCGCGAGCCACGGCCCCGCGACGAATTATCGCCTCCGCCATCCCTCCAGCCGTTGGCTAATCATTAGCCGAAAGAACAGAGATCTCCGTGGCATCTCGTAGTTTCTTTGCCGATCGATCTCAACAGTGATCGATCCCCCGCTGGCTCCGAGGCTGTAGCCACCAAACCAGCTCAGGCAGGATAAAACCAGAGCGATTGAATAGCTCGCGTTCACGAGAGTCGAAGCGCTCTCTCTCTCTCTCTCTCTCTCTCTTAATTTCAAGCCGATATCGATAGCCCGCTTCCGTCGCGGAGCTCCGAGAAAAATTCTCCCGGATCGTGGAACATACTTTCGAATCGTTTTACTTCCATTAAACGTCCGATATTACTTTGCATACTGGAATCTGTAAAATTAACGGGGAAACTCCGCTCCCGTTCGAACTTTCTTTAATTCAGCGAAGAATTTTTTCGTTTTCTCTCCACGGAGCCTTTGCAGCGGTGCTCGAAGAAGATTACACGGGTTGCGAGTCGCGGGAAAGCCGGCAGCCAGGCAAGCAGACAGCGCCCCGGACAAGCGATTTGTCACTCGACGGTGAAACGAACTTTCAACTTGTTCCAGGAGTTTTTCGCTTTTGCGCGCGCACAGGTAGCCGATGACTTCGGGAACGGCGCGACGCGTCGGGTTCGCGATCCTGGCGTAACTCCCGAGTAGCCGAACAACGAACCAAGAAGAAGAAGGACTGCCGGAGATCCGGCGACACAGAACTTTCGACAAATTTATATTTTCCCTCCTTCTTCGCGGCCCGGCAGAATCGCGCATTTCGCATTCACGGCAGGATCCCCGACTGTCGCTGCTTGCTCAGCCACACTTCGCTCGAGAGCCTGCCACACAAATTCCGCCACTTCGCTCCTCCTAATTTCAGCTGTCTGAACGGTCTGAATGGATAGACCTAATTCACCTAATCGCGTTTACGCTATCGCGCCGAACTACGCGAACGAGCAAACTTCCGTGGCAAATAAACTGTCAGTGGATACTTCGAAAGTTCGCGAAAACGTCGCGTTGAGGCGTGCACACTGTACATTAGGGTGGTCGCAAGAAATCGACGTCCGAATTTCTTTGACGGCAACCCCCAAAAAGTTGCCAATTGGTGTAAAAATAAGATTGTCAAAGTTTCAGCTCGATCGAATAACGTTGAGACCTGCCTCATCGGCCCTAAAGTATAAAAAAAACAGCTATTTTTCTAAAAAAAATCGGGGCTTTTCCCCTATAAAATTAGAACGGTTTATTCTAGGGACGTGTTTTTCTTTTAGTTGTGTAGAGAATGTTCCTGGCTTCAATTTTCATTCCCACAACTTCTTTGACAAACGTACAGATCAGAAGATATTTGGCTTTGTCGTGGGCCGGACCCGGAAAATCGACTTTTTCAAGAAAATGTAAAAATTCGCTATAAACGTGATAAAATTACTTTTTAACCATGCTTTTGTTGTTCGTTCAATTCTTTGCATTCAAATACATCAAAGTAATGTTTCAGTATAAGTGTTTTCCCAGATAGCACCGCACATCCCAAGGACGTCCTTTTCATGTCCAGTTTATATCCGAACGTCCTACGTCCATTTCTTAAGTCCTACGGACGTTCTTAGGACTTAAATTTCGGATGTTCTAGGAACGTCCGTTTCTTAAGTCCTACGGACGTTCTTAGGACTTAAATTTCGGATGTTCCAGGAACGTCCGTTTCTTAAGTCCTACGGACGTTCTTAGGATTTAAATTTCCGATCTTCTAGGAACGTCCGTTTCTTAAGTCCTACGGACGTTCTTAGGATTTAAATTTCGGTTGTCCCAGGAACGTCCGTTTCTTAAGTCCAACGGACGTACTTAGGACTTAAATTTCGGTTGTTCTAGAAACATCAAACAATCTTGTAAGTCACGTGATTGTTTTGCACGACTACATTTCGAATGTTCCGAGAACATTCGTCTCGTAAGTCTTGTGAATCTTTAGAAGACCTAAATTTCAGATGGTCGAAGAACAACCGTCTTGTAGGTTTTGCAGATGATTCAGGTTCGGTTGCAAAACAGTCTTACGACTGAACCTCGCCTTTGCGCTATTTTATTCCCAGATAGCTTACAACGTCTTCAAGACGTCTGTCTTAAGTCGTCGTTAAAACATCTGTCTTGAGACGAATGTGAAATTTTAAGCAATGAGTCTAGAGATCGAATGATGATATTCTGTAGAATATTTCGCGTCAATGCACATTTTTTATAAATTATTAATAGTTGTTATATACCTAGAAATTAGAATTATTTGCAAGGAAGTATCTTGAGTAGTTGCGAAAAGCAGTTGCTTCGTAATCTGGGAGTCCTGGGTTCGATTCCCGTCACCGCCAAATTTTTTTTCTTAATGTCCTAACCCAGACTTGATGAAGACGTCTTTAAGGCGCTTTTAAACCATCTGCAAAACGTTTTTAAGACGCCTTTTGGACGTATTTAACTTTACTTTCGGACGTTCGGAAAACGTTCTGAGAATGTTGACACAGCACGTCCTCAGGACGTTCCACTTTGTAAATAGGACCTTCCTACGACATTTAAAGAACTTAACGAGGACGTACAGAGGATATATGGACCTTCTCAGGACATTCTCCGAACGTACAGTACGTCCGGAACGGACGTCCTTCGGACGTCCATAAGATGTCTTTGTGCTATTTGGGTTAAATGTATATTTTTTTAAATATATTTCTTGTTCCATCTTACGGGACAAAAGCGGGCTCGGAGCGAAACGAAAATTTATTTTCGTTCACAGTCGGTAATTTCGAAGTTTTCGAAGCGAAATTCATTTTTATTCGTTTACGATCGGGCAATGCTTATTTCCGAAGTGTTCACTGGAAAATATTTGCCTGACAGATATCGAATAGGGGGCAATCGGCACCGTGCCGTTTTTTTTTCTTGGATTTCGACCTTTTTCGCTCCGTGATAATCCTGGGTTGATTACACTGTCAGCGGGTGGTACCTGGTACACGGTGACTTCGAACCGATATATACCGTCATCCACCGTTGACTCGCGGGACAATACCGTCATAAACCGCGACCCCGGCAAGACGCTTTGATCGAGCAATCTGACTAGGTTTGGTAGGCAGATGTCTGGTTCTTCTCCGCTGACGTCACCAAGAAGGAGAGGGTTCCTCCTCCAGCGCCGAAATCGCAGAGGAAAGGTTTCTCCTCTTCGAGGAAAAGCTAGCTAATCAACAATTTTGGCATCTCCCACAATTCTGATGTCTTGTCTACCTTCAACGTCGAAGAGGTGGACAAAGACCAGAATTCAATCAGCGCTCTTCAAGCAAGGGTGGGTGGCCTTTTGATACAGTCGTCGTTCAGACAACATCACCTGGTCTAGTCAAACGTTCATGTCATAGACCTCATACACCTCCTCTGATCAACAGTCGGCCCAACGAGTTTAGTTTTCGTCACGATTCAAATGAGACGTTTATAATTAATTTGTTGTGTAGCGGCTTCGTCGCTAGCATGCCTCCATGTTTTAGGTAGAGTTTTCCGTTAGGCGTAGGTACTCTCGAGTTTTTCCCCTTGGGCCTGGGAGAGCCAGGCTATGGCCACGTTCCCCATCCGGCAGCCACACTTGCCCAGGTCAGTATTTTTCGGCGTGCGGAAGCATTTTCACGCCGATTTTTTCGGCGCGTTTTTGGCGTTGCTTCAGGGACGAGATATTCTGCGAGGGTTGTATGAATTGCCCTCCGAAGGTGACGAGGCTTCTCACTCTTTGTTGAGAAGAGAAAGCGTAAAATGTAAAACCATCGAGACCAGAAAGGGACATCGGCGTATTGTCGTGTTTAGGTTTGAGGATGCGCGTCTGTGTTTCGTTACCTCAAGTGTAAGGCTGTTGTCCAGCCATATATCACCGAGGTTCGAGTCCTGGCCGAAGACGGAACTGAGTTTCCCAGAGGCTAAGGGTTCCACTCGGGTGCCCTCGCGTCGATGTAGTTAGACTGTCGCCGAGGTACCATCGTAAACCCATAAATTAGATAACGATGCTTCAATAAATATTGTCCAGAGCAGTTTCGAGATTTGGAAGTCTCCCTCTCTTACGCTTCACAGCATGCTCGACATTGACACGCCTCCAGCAATAGTTTAAGGGGACCTTCCGGTCTAGAGCCCAAAAAAATAGGTGATTTTTAGGAATTAATTAACGGAAAACTACTATATATAATTTAATGGGACTTTTTGCATTGTATTAAGGATGTCTTAAGTTATAGAAATATATTTTTTGTTTTATAATTAATCATTGCAGACGGCCCTGGGGAGTCGTTAAAGTCAAGGCGTCAAAAAATTGATCCAAATCGGTGGAACCTGTATCTCCAAAAGTTATTATCCGATTCGACTGAAACTTATTTTATTTTGAAGATTATACTTCTGGCTAGGGGGGGGGGGGGGACTAGAAAAAAATTAAAAAAATGACATTTTTTTTAGAAAATAACGACACATGAAGTTTGAAATCACTTTTCCCTGTACTTTTCGTCCTTTCAACGCCTTTGAAAATTATAAATTTTCAATTTTTTGTAATTTTTCTAGTTCCCCCCCCCCCCCTAGCCAGATGTATATTCTTCAAAATAAAAAAAGTTGCAGTCGAATCCGATAATAACTTTTGGAGATACAGGTCCCACCGTTTTGAGAACACTGTTTCGAGAAAAACGCGTTTAAAGTTTTACGTGAGCGCCGAGTGCCCGGTTGTTGCCCATGCATTTGCCGCTACTCAAATGCCTATAACTTCGAGAATTTTACGAATTTCAACAAATCCTTTTAAACACGTATTCCTAAAAGGTTGAACATTCGAAAAATGAAATAAAAAAAAATCGACTTTTAGACCGGAAGGTCCCCTTAACCCCTCGGCTACCACCTCAGTATCTGGTACTGACCCTCCGTTTTCCACTGGTGGCCCACCTCAGTATCTCGTACTGACCCTCCGTTTTCCACTGGTGGCCCGCCTCAGGTAGCAAAGTGTCGTTTTCGTTCCGAGGGCCCGGGCCTCACAGTCAGTTTGTCATTTCAGGGGTCGGTAGCTGAGGGGTTAAGTTCATTTATCCCTGTTTCGTTAAGACTCCACCCCTGCGAGGAATCGTAGAGACTTTCCGGTCGCGAGCGAATGTACCGTCGAGGGTAGAAAGATCAGATCGAAACGAGCGCTCGACTGAGCCGGTCTGTAATTGTTCAGCCAAACTTCTTTTTAATATACAGTCCACTATTATTGTTATTGTTAATTGAGTGTAATTTCTTTACCACCCTTCCACATCATCTACGGCATCCGAGAATCGATTACGGCTTAGCAATCTAGCAAAAGCATTTTCGTACTCAACACTCTTGAACAAGCCCTCTGAGGTACCGTGTCGTGAAGTTTATCGTTAACCGTTTACTTTCTTCTGTATAATCGGGTGATTTGTTAGTCAGCGAGTTGTGTATGGTGAAAAAGACTATCATTTTTTCGTAATCATCCCTCAGCGAGTGATAAAGCCGCTAGCACCGCGTACCACGGAGTTAATCGGGCCTTACGACCTCGAGAGAAGGGACAAATCTTTCGTGCGTGTGTGGGTAGTGTAGGCGCTGGGCGCTCGGAGAAGACGGCCTATGGTGCGGAGTGGCCCATAGGTGGCGTCGGTTAGATAGGAGTTCGGAACTAGAGAGACCGCGGAGAGTCGGCGTAGCGGTGTGGCTAACGCTGCTGATCAGCACGCGGGCGGCCCGGGTTCGATTCCCGGCGCAGGTGGCTCTCTTTTTCCGGCTGCTACAGTAGCTTACATTTCTTGTTTTCCAAAGCTGTAAGTAATAATGGATTCGGAACCATTGCCTTCGTCCTCTACATATACAAGTGGTGTAAGTTCCAGGCAGAAAGACAAGATTTTTCTGATTGGATATAGGGTAGATGTCCCAATTACTGCCACTTGATTTATTATATGTAATAAAAGCGTAACGTATAAAAATAAATGTACAAAAAATAGTTATTATAATAGTTATTATTACGCTTTTATTACATATAATAAATCAAGTGGCAGTAATTGGGACACTGGCAGTAATTGGGACATCTACCCTATATCCCATCAAATTACTGGCAGTAAGTTGCCATCCGATAGACAAGTTTCACTATAGTTTGATTATAATACATAATTGATTCGTATGTCAATATTTTCTTTCATCTCCCCCCTCTATCCCACTCCTTCTATTCTAAATAACTAAAAAGTATTTGAAAAACATTTAAAAAAAACAAATTATCAACTTAAGCGAATTTTTACATTTTCTTGAAAAAGTCGATTTTCCAGGTCCGGCCCACGACAAAGCCCAATAGGGTAGATGTACCATTTTTGGCCACTTGAAGGATTTCCGTACCACTTACAGATACATAACTTACAAAAGAATACGTACACAAAAGTAAAGAATATATAAGTGTAATCCAAAATATACAGATAATTAAAATATTCTACGTTGAACAATGTTTTAAACATAATTATTTAAAAAATCATTATATTATCGTGCCAGACTGTTTTGCACCATTTGTGGCCACTAGAGTACCATTTTTGGCCAGCCGGCTTTCCATTTGTGGCCACTTATAGAATTGGTAATACGAAAGACCCACAGTAAGAATTGTAGTTTTTAATTTATTACAAATGTTCACTACTGAACAAATAATACAATACTTGCTGCACAAAAATAATATTAACTGCCAATATCCTTTTTACTTTTTCTTTTGGTAGCGACAGGTTTTGCTTTTTCTGTTTTTTTTTCTTATTCCTTTCTTCGAACTTTATGGCTTTAATCTTTTTATTTTCTTCTATTTTTGCTAGTCTTTTTTCTTTATTAATCTTTCTCTCCTCTTCTTTGTTCTCCTTTTCTTTTTTTTTGGCCAACATGATCTCCATCCATTTGTCTGATGTTATTACAGCAGGTAAATGTTCAACTGCTTTCCGCTTTCGCTTTATGATTTGCTTTTCGGGCCATAAAAGAATTTCGTTGAAGACATCATCGAATGACTTTTCACGAATCGTAAAAATCTTCGACTTTAGAAGAATTTTTTCGCTAACTATTGTATAATAATTTTACAATAATTAGGTATTGCACGATAAGTTGCTAATGAGAATGCCTACTGACCAAAAATGGTTGTACCGTGGACTGTTTATGGCCATTACGTGGCCACGAATGGTACAATTCCATTTTCGATGTACCATTTTTGGTCAGTGCCTAATTCCACTAGGAGTTTAGGTTATATCGTTGAAATTCTTTTTTAAATCTCAAAAATATTTGTTTTTTAATATAAATATGTATAAAACTTCATCCATACTCTTGTTAAATACAGTAACTAATTGTTTTCTTACCAGTCGTATGCTAAGCACCATGTGCAAGGATGTGGAAAGTTATCAAAGATTTGCACATTCACGTATGATTATTAAATAAAACGGGACAACAAGACAGTAGAAAGTAGTAGAAATGGTGCCAACATAACCCACCCTTAGACAGCTTCATTCATTGTAATGAAAGTAAACTAAGAATACTTAATATATCGGAATAAATAAGACAGTGGCCACAAATGGTGCAGTGGCCACAAATGGTACATCTACCCTATCTTCCGATCTGTACGTTTGTCAAACAAGTTGTGCCAATGAAAATTAAAGCCAGGAACATTCTCTACAAAACTAAAAAAAAAAACACGTCCCTAGAATAAACCGTTCTAATTTTATAGCGGAAAACCCCCGATTTTTTTAGAAAAATAGCTGTTTTTAAAACTTTACGGCTGATGAGACAGGTCTTAACGTAATTCGATCGAGCTGAAACTTTGACAATCTGATTTTTACACCAATTGGCAACTTTTTTGGGGTTGCCGTCGAAGATGCGTCGAAAAAAAAAATCCCCCTATGTCTTGCGACCACCCTACTGTACATACCCCGTGGGTTACCGTTCCATCGGTGACGAGAACAGAGGGCATACAGACTCTCAATCAAACGATCTCGTTTCTTCTTTCCTAACGGTCGGCTAGTCGGGAATATTGGGGCGGATGACAAAGAGGGAGGAAAGCGAGTTTAAACCCCTGAGCACGGCCATTGAATGCGACGCAATCAACGGGTCGTGCACCGACTACCATATGCAAAATGAAACTTTCCTGCTCCCTGGCAAGCGAACACCGGCGACGCTGGTCGACTTTAATTTATTCTATTAGAAGATAAAATTGCGCGAGATCGGAGTCTCGCCGCGCAGAAAAACAACGTCGCGGCCGCGATGTCGCGTGCCGCAGCTAACGTTTTCCGATTGAGGGACGAGCGCTCGAATCTGTGCCACCGCGAGCAACTTTGTTACGCAAAACGTCCAGAGGAAGGAGCAAATAAAAAGAAATTGCTGGCGATTAACTGGAACAATGAAGGGGCGGGCTATGGTCTCCGATGCGCAATCAAGAAGCTTAACGCGTCTGAATGAGGCGTCCATTGTCGTGGCGCACAGCCGCCACACAATATGCTGTCTTCGACCTTTTCTGCGTACCGCGATGCTCCAGCATTGTTTAAACGTCACCCAGAATGCAATTGTACAAAGAGCCACCGTTAAATGCTTCTTCTAACGTGACTCGTTGCCGACGAGACTCTTTCGCTTTAACCTGCGAACCTGAAAGCACACCGCGATGCACGTCCCCTTTGTTGTTCCCGCGATCCGTGGCCTTCCGGTTTCCACTTTGTTTTTCGGTTTGCTTTTGCGCTCCGCCGCCGAGCCAACTGAATCGAAAGTCCGAGCAATTAGTCGTAAATAAGGAACCCCGACGTTCAGCGAAACCGGCAGAAGGGAGAACGGAGAAAAGCCTTTTCAAATATGGAAATTGAATATTATTTGCAGTCACGCTAATTGCCGTGGATGAGAGCTCCTTCGCAGGCGAATGTTGGAAGTTGAACTGCTTAGCCGGCAAATATTCGAATAGCACCAGCGCCAGGCATCGTTATGGAGCTTCTAACACAGCGCTAGGCAAAGTATTGCTCGTGGAGTGCTGCAGCTCTCGATACGTGCCCTCGGCAAAGTTCTCGCGGGAAAGTCCACGGGTTATAATCATAACTCCGTTCGCTGAAATCAATCTCCGATCGTTCGACATACGGATGACTGCGTCCGGTGCTGTAGATATTATTTCATTAGCACCCTGCGCACCCGCGCCACCCGCGATAACAAAGTATTTATAATAGATTCCCGGAGGGGCAATAAAGATCCACCCCTTGCTCCCCGCCGACAATACCTCGGCCCCAAAGTATTCCAACCTTTTCTACATCCGCCACCTCCCTCTCGCGGAAGCAATGAAATAATTCCCCGCGACGCAAAGCGGAAAGTCGAGAGCGTGAGACATTCACCCTCGTTTCCCCTTTCCGCCGGCCCTCTATCCCTTCAGACTGCACGATCCCTCGCCTCTGTCACTTTGCCGCCCCTCGCTCCACTTCGTTCCCAGCACTCCTCCTGCATAATTCGCTTTCGAAACAAACGACTTCCCGCCTCGCTCGAGATACCTGATCCAACCCGAAATACCGTTATTCGCATACACAGCTACAGCTCGCGACCCATGCAAATCCCGCTGTACAGGACGCCCCATTTCGATCGATCCACGAAAAGCATTAAGGGGTTAGCTCCCCTCAGGAGGTAGAAAATGTATCGATTCTTTGGGAATTTATTTCAGAAAGTACATGCATATTTTTATGCAATGTTTTTTTATATTCAAATGAGAGACACTTTAACAGATTATTATATTATGTTTTGGTATAAAAATATTTATTTATTACAACTGGTTTCCCGGAAGCTGTTTTTAGAAACACGTTTTGCGGTGACCAACATTATTCGGAACTGGGCTATCTGAAATCAAAAAACGAAGAAGATTTAGTTAGTACAATAGTTTATCTAGTCTTTAATCGTTCCGTTTTATAAAATATTAATCTGGGACAAAATGGCAGATGTTTTTGATGAAAAATCAGTGTTTTTTTCTACGAAAATCGATCATTTAACTTAAAACATCTGCCATTTTATCCCAGATTAATATTTTATAAAACGGAACGATTAAAGACTAGATAAACTATTGTACTAACTAAATCTTCTTCGTTTTTTGATTTCAGATAGCCCAGTTCCGAATAATGTTGGTCACCGCAAAACGTGTTTCTAAAAACAGCTTCCGGGAAACCAGTTGTAATTGTGCAATAAATAAATATTTTTATACCAAAACGTAATATAATAATCTGTTAAAGTGTCTCTCATTTGAATATAAAAACCATTGCATAAAAATATGCATGTACTTTCTGAAATAAATTCCCAAAGAATCGATACATTTTCTACCTCCTGAGGCGAGCTAACCCCTTAAGGGGTTACGCCACCATGAGGCGGCCGAAATGACATCAAAGTTTACGAATTTTTTTCTACGAAACTATGAATGTGACAATTACTTCATTATTGTTTATGGTTAGGGCATACATTAAAGGACATATTGTGTAAATTTGACAGAAAAATATTAAAAAATGGCCGAGCTATCCGTTATCCTGCAAAACTCCTCCGCCAGGACGCGCGCAGACGGTGTAACGGATTGTGATGCCCAGGATTATCTGAAACTAAAAAACCCATAGTTTTATTGTTCATTGATAAAATATCTATCATGTAGCATAGGATTTTTTTGATGCCATATCCCAATTGTTTATAGTAATTGTTTGAATTTTGCCTTTTTTGGTAAAAATTTAATGTTCATTTTCACTTGGCTCGCATTTGTACAAAAATGTTTTTTTTCTCTAAATCCCTATGCTACACGATAGATATTTTATCAATGAACAATAAAACTATGGGTTTTTTAGTTTCAGATAATCCTGAGCATCACAATCCGTTACACCGTCTGCGCGCGTCCTGGCGGAGGAGTTTTGCAGGATAACGGATAGATCGGCCATTTTTGAATATTTTTCTGTCAAATTCACACAATATGTCCTTTAATGTATGCCCTAACCATAAATAATAATGAAGTAATTGTCACATTCATAGTTTCGTAGAAAAAAATTCGTAAACTTCGATGTCATTTCGGCCGCCTCAGGGTGGCGTAAAAAGATCTAAATTTGACAATTTATTTTGGGAGTATGACAAACAGAATAGAATTTCTTTTCAGAGGGTTTATTTAACATATATTGAAGTACGAAAAACAATTTTTATATTGTCATTTTCACGCAAAATGGCGGCGACAGAGCCCGTCGTCGAAACCACTTCTTTCAAACTGGGAGGACGGATTTCTCGGAGACTATTGCATGGATCGATTTGAAATTTTTACAGTAGCTTCACAACAATATTCTCTTTGGAAGTACGTAGCCGTTTTTTGATCGAATGTAAACTCTTTTTTTATAAACAATTTAATGCTCATGTTTAGGGAAAAGAATCAATTCATTTCTTAAAAAGTGCACCACTTCCACAAAAATTGATTAAACAAAAAACCCCTACGTACTTCCAAAGTCAATTGTATATAGATTATAAATATTTTTTATTTCTTGTTCCCGGACTCGTACATGCCGAGAAATCCGTCCTCCCGTGGCGGTGTTTTCAAAAAAGCTGTTTTCGACGACGAGCTCTGTCGCCGCCATTTTGTATGAAAATGACAATAAAAAAAATTGTTTTTCGCACTTCAATATGTGTTAAATAAACCCTCTGAAAAGAAATTCAATTCCGTTTGTCATACTCCGAAAATAAATTGTCAAATCTAGGTCTTTTTTTTCTGCCTCTAGAGTGGTGTTACCCCTTAACGCGGAACATACTTTCGAAAACATTTAGCGATGAAATCGCGCGTCCTTCGTTATCCAGCGTATTGCGCGAGTATCGGTTACTTGTCGTATTCTTGAACTGTAACAGGCAACAGTTCCCAAGGCCTTGGAGCTGATCGATTTAAATGGGACATCCAGTATAAGCGTTAATTAATTCGAGTTGCTCGTGCGAGAAAACGTCGGCGCGCAACGGGCGAGACGGAGAGTAAGGGCGCCTACGCTTCGCCTCGTAAACCGAATGCCACTGTAAACTGAATGTTGCTGTTGCGCGCTGTAAGGCTAACGCGCTACATTCGCGAACACCGGGATTTTGATAGTTCTATTTCGAAACGGTTGAATTGGATCGCGCCAGAGATTCGCGACGCATTCGGCGCCGTTGCTGTTTGTTTGGTGCAAACGTAACGCGTTAATTAGCCTCCGCGAACAATCGCGAGGCAGCCGGAAATCATTGCCGTTTGCCGTAAACACGAAAGTGATACCATCACTGTCTGCGATTCGGCGTTTCGGTTGCTACGACCGCCGATGCTACCCTTTGCCGCCCAGCCGTCGGGGGGTGGAAAGAAATCGGTCCATGCATGTTTATGTAATTATGGCCGGGGCGTGTTCATCGATCCCTCGGCGGCAAGTTCGCGCGAGTAATTAACCTGGGGAATTAGGTGTCCGTGCGCACGGTACATCGGGACCAATAAATTGACGAGCGGACGTCGAGCGGTTTCCATTGCGCTCGCTATTGTTGCGGCCGAGTAAGGCCCGTCTAGCAGCGTGATTGACGAGCAGCTTGCACTCCCTGATACACATCCATAGACACGGGGAGCAGTCTCGATCCACCGTCTACTCAGATTAGTCCAACTGCTCGAGTTGTCCCGCTCGACGATCGACCGGCTTCCTACGGATAAGCGACAGGGAGCCACCCCGTCAAACAGAATTCTATGCGGAAGGCTCTGCCTCTGACTACCCCTCGCTTCGAACCACGAAAGTGCATTACCTTATCTTTGTGTCGAACGAAGAAGCTGGAGTGTCCGATATATCTGTAAGTGTGCGAGTTCACGTTGCTCAGCTCTTCTAAGCTGACTCGTCTGTTTGATTCAGGTAAACCGAGGCCGCGAGTAACGTGGTACCTGGAGTCCAAGGTAATCGATGCGCCGTCGGAGGTGCGAGAGACCCAAGGGCCAGCCGGCGATACCAATGTCGTAACCATAAGCAACGTGACGATCACGGGTCTCACGAGGAGTCACTACCACGCCAAATTGTTCTGCAAGGCGAGCAACACTCATTTAGCGCTGCCGCCCACCACCGCCGTTATCATCGAACTTCACAGTAAGTAGAGCAATCGCCATCCAATGATCAAACGCGCCTAATTGGCGCGGTCGGCGAAACTTCCTCGTCAAGCGTGCGTTACAGAGGCTCAGACAAGTAACCACCTAATTAACCACGCGAAACCCCGACTAAACCCGGATATCCAATATCCGTGAGTGGTTGGGATGATAGTACCTGCGCGGTTAACAGATAAAGACACGCGCGCTCCCGCTATCGTTGCCGCTTAAGAACTTTAATAGTCGGGTCATTCCACGCCAACTCGATCACTTTTTTCCCTCGATGTCTCGGATTTTGTTGAAACTTGAATATGTTGTAGCCCTCGTGAAAGTATGGGGGGTTTAATTCACCATTTTGTCGTTTTCGAATTTGTTTAAAAAATATAGGGCGTTGAATTTTGCGATTTTTGCCTATTTTCGTGAAAATGGGTTGTACTTATGCATTTTTAACTCGGAAACTATTTGTCGGATTTAGTTGATCCTAACGTTATTGTAAACTAGAAGGATCGGCCTTCCTGAATATTTTTGTTCCCGGTTAAAAAATCTTTTTTACAATAATGAAAATTATAAATAAAGTTTTATTTTGCAAATTGAGGCTCAAGGTCGCGATTTTAAAAATCCGAAAAAAATACCACCATATTCGCCGAAGAATTTCCTATAAAATCAGCCTTTCTCTTGTTGGTAATTTGTATATTCAACGTCGCAGGAAGCTGTTAAAGACAGCGGCGCGCGCCGTTTCAGGTAAGCGAGCCGCGCGCTCCGCTATTACGGTCGCCTGACCATACCCCTCGCACCCTCTATTACTTCAATCAGGTCTAACAACGGTAGAAACCATAACGACAGCTCACGTATTCATCACGAGGGTGTCATTTATACCTGCAGAAGAATTTTACTAACCCACTCTTGGCCAATGCTACTTTTTTATAATAATCAGATTTGTTTAACTTTACATTTTGGTGTATTACGCAAACACAAATGGAGTGCGTACCACTAGCCCCAGCTAAAACGCACTCGTGCGGACGTAAACTCGCAAAGGTACTAAAGCCTACTTTTTCTGTAGAATATGTTTCTTTAAAAGATTGATAAATTTCATTAAGATTACCTAACACCAATCGTTTCTGAATATTTGTTCGAGACCCATTTTTCACTACAGAAATAACATCTTTTTTTCCGGGCATTATTCTACTTATATCATCATTACAGTAAAAATTTTCTATTAATGTCTTTGTGCTTTGCGGTAATTGACGACCATGCTTAGGATTTGGAGTTGACATCACTCCGTGCTCGGCTTGCAATCGCTTTGCTTGTCTTGCCATGTGGTATGAACTTTCAAATTCCCGACAAATTTTCCGAATACTCCACGAGTTCGGTAGGACTGTAAGGATACGGATTTTTTCACTATTGTCCGATTCTGCAATAAATTTATCCTTTAATTGTTTAACTATTTCGTTACTATCTTCCACAACACTACTTGAACTACTTTGTGCATCTACTAAATTTGATTTTACAATACTATGGGCGCGGTCTATTTTTTCTAATGTTCTTCTACTAGATTTTAAAGTTTTACTTGTTAATGGAGACTCACCTACGGATGCCATTAATATATTGGTGGAACTCACTACCTCGGTTGGATCGATTAAGGATGAATGACTACTTTTTGAACTGTCACTATTGTTAGGTTCTGTCTGCATACGCGACAATCCAGATGGCCCGGGTTCTGCTATTGCACTTTCAGGCTGTTCCTTCTTTTCCTTATATAATTTCACGCGACAATTATTGCAAATAAACGTCTTTTCAGTAAGAAATGGAAATGAACGACACATTTCCAATGATACTCTTCGAAGTGTATATGTATACCGTGTATGTCCCTTTTTGTTGAAGGGATTGCAACACCACTGACGCACCATTTTCGGAAATCCACAAACAGATATTGAAACAGTAGACGCGCACGATGCGAAAGTTCTCTGAAGACTAAAGACTTTAAAGGACGATGCCTAAGCAGAAATGTGTAGCGCTATATAAGTTTATTACCATCTTGGCCAAGAGTGGGTTAGTAAAATTCTTCTGCAGGTATAAATGACACCCTCGTGATGAATACGTGAGCTGTCGTTATTGTTTCTACCGTTGTTAGACCTGATTGAAGTAATAGAGGGTGCGAGGGGTACGGTCAGGCGACCGTAATAGCGGAGCGCGCGGCTCGCTTACCTGAAACGGCGCGCGCCGCTGTCTTTAACAGCTGCCTGCGACGTTGAATATACAAATTACCAACAAGAGAAAGGCTGATTTTATAGGAAATTCTTCAGCGAATATGGTGGTATTTTTTTCGGATTTTTAAAATCGCGACCTTGAGCCTCAATTTGCAAAATAAAACTTTATTTATAATTTTCATTATTGTAAAAAAGATTTTTTAACCGAGAACAAAAATATTCAGGAAGGCCGATCCTTCTAGTTTACAATAACGTTAGGATCAACTAAATCCGACAAATAGTTTCCGAGTTAAAAATGCATAAGTACAACCCATTTTCACGAAAATAGGCAAAAATCGCAAAATTCAACGCCCTATATTTTTTAAACAAATTCGAAAACGACAAAATGGTGAATTAAACCCCCCATACTTTCACGAGGTCTACAACATATTCAAGTTTCAACAAAATCCGAGACATCGAGGGAAAAAAGTGATCGAGTTGGCGTGGAATGACCCAGTCGCGCCCTGAGAGGGTGAGCCGCGATCCAACCGCCCGGCAATTAACCGGCCACAAAGGGCAGAAGATTTCAATAACGTCGTTCAATCTGTTTAAGAGTACAGCAGCTAATTCCTTGCTGGGCCGAGCCGTGAAAGCCCAGACGGTTATGCTAATGAAACGATCAATAATTAATTGCCTTAATTATCGGCGGGGGTCGAAGGGGTCGAGCGCTCCAGTCGCCGCAGAGATTTAGTCGCGCGATTGCACCGCTCGTGTCTGTCCGACTAAAACGAACCATTTTCCGGTCCTCTTAGCTTTTGTTTTTTTTCTGCCGCGTTTCGCAGTTCGTACACGCGATACCGGGCCGAATAAAAGCGACCGAAGCACTTCAGACAAGAGAGGGCGAGTATCGAGCGTTCGCGCGGGCATTTTTCGTTTGTAGCTGGAAAGGGCGCGCGCGGCTAAACTTCGCGATGAATTTTTTTTTCCGCGAACGGGAAAACGGCAATATGAATGACGATAGTTAGATTCGACGGGGCGAAATTGAAACATTTTTCGGGCGATTACAGGGGAGACAGCGAGATGTACGCCCGGCGGCGAGTGGCCGCGGAGCACTGCGAATCACGGTCGAAAGGCAATCTGGGCTTCTATGTCATTAATAACGTTACTTCTGCAATTGCCTGAAATTGTCCGAACCGCCGGTGAACCGCGGTGTACCGCGGCCCCGAAACTATGCGGTATGCCTGCAGCAATGTTCAATTAAATTTTATGGAATACTACATGCACCTACGTATCTATGCATCTGCATGTAGGTATGTATGTATGTATGTATGTACGCGTTGGAGAAGGAGCGACCGACTCGGCACGCACGTCCCCGTCGGAGTTCTTCGGGCAATTGGGCAAATCGAGAAGAAACGTGTAACCAACGACGGAAAAACTTTGTCGCAGGTATAAATAATTCATCGCGATAATTGAGGAGAATTCGCGCTGGCGGCTGGTTCTTTTTCGAGCGCCGGTGACCTGTAAACAGTCGGTCCGGGGGGAATCACGTTTCCCGCTTACTCGGTGGAACCGTTGTCGAGAATCAATGGAGAAAATTAATCGACGAGATTGAGCTCCAACGAACACGTTAAACGGACGGTTCGATCATCCAGAATGGGGAGAATACGGCTGATGGGAATCTGATAGGGTACGTGGTGTCGCGGGCCCTCGGGACGTGGTTGGCCAGCTAAAATTATTGTCATCCTTGGCGACGTCTTCTTGAGATTCAGAGTCCCGGGAAGAACGGGAAGTTACGATGCGCGGTGCTTTCCTTTCCAATTCCCGACCAGCAGGGAGAGTTTTACGTAGTTGGTGATTCGATTAAAATGTTGGCCGCGATCACGAGCGGCGGCCGATGGTGGAAATTAATATTAATAATTTTATAAGCATCGACCCGTCATCTCGTTGGTACGCTCGGGACCCATCACGCGAGAAACTTTTGTCGCCGGACAAACAAGTTTAAATGAAATTGCGCGCCGCGGCAAGTCTGTCGGCTGCGACGGCTACGAGAAGAAACCGAAGCGAATAATTCTGGGCGGAGGTGTCGGTTTTGCTAATGCTAAAGAGCCGCTTGGGAAATACCCCGCTAACTGAAACGCCAGCTTTAAAAGGGCCTCGAAGTATTCTCCGAAAAGAGATGTTCGAAGTAAAAGAGAAACTTTCCACTACCTACCTTTCACTTTCGTTCGCTTCCCCTTTCTCGGCGTACCATTATTTTCGGATAGGTAGGGGAGGCCGGGTATGGTTGTCACACGGGTAGGTTGTCACAAGCGCTATAATAAAGAAACTATAAACAATAGGAATGTACTAATCATCCATGGCGATGCGTAAACATATCGTCGCCTCCTCCCCCATCACACAAGTTGTTGTGGAGTCGCATGGAGACACGATGTAGGGGTAAACAGTGTAGTTGTTGGCCACCTGGCAGTGATTGGCCTGTTTTTTAAAAAACATGAATATTAAGAAATAATGTACATTATGCCTTTTATCACGAACATATTCAGATACCTTCTACTTTCATGCGTCGAATGCAATCACTATTTCACTAATAATTGTTATACTACGTGTGAAAAATAGACGACTTGAAATCGATGCTTGAAAACTACAGTGATTGAATTGAATAGCCATACGGTTACATCAGGCAATTCTTAGATAATTTAATGCATTTATGATATATATATATATATATATATATATATATATAACTCTCATATTCATTGTATAGACAAATAAAGGTTTAAACTTTATAAAAAAGGATTATTTATTCATTAAAATTATACATTATTGCAGAAATTATAGGTGGCCAAGAACTGTAATGTAAATAATGTTTCAGGACAGTCATTGGCCACGAGGCCAATGGGTACCTAACAGTCATAGCAACAGTGAAATACAGTAAATCCTCGTTAAGAGCCCGTCGAACGGGGCTGGCGGCGGGCTCCTAACGCGACTGGACACTATTCCGCGCGGCCACTGGCGCGAGTGAGAAAACCCAATGAGCGAGCGAGAGGAAACGAAAGCCGACAGCAACTTCGTGTCGACTCGTTCGTTTCCTCTCGCTCGCTCATAGGGTTTTCTCACTCTCGTCCGAAGGATTCCAAGAAATGGTGGGGATAGTCGCCGAGCTCCTAACGCGTGGTAGAAACGGGCTCCAAACGAGGATTTACTGTAGCTGTGTTGTGATTTTAAAAGGTTATGTTTTAAAAGGAAATACTATTAATACAATGTAAAAGAAGGTGCAACACTAGCTAATATAGAAACATTTAAATAGAAAAGGTATTATAGGTTATATATTTTTAATAATATTACATTACATTTAGTTCCATTTTATGAATATATCCAGTTTTATTTAATAATTTAAATCCTGTTTCTAACCGAATTAATTCATTATTTTACATTAACATTATTTCATAATTAGGTCTTAGAGCATTAAGAATTAGTTAGGGTATATGTTACATATAGGTTATGAAATAGTGGCCAATAACTGCCAAACGATCGGCCAATCATTGTCTTCGTCTGGCCAATAACTATGTGTTTTGATAGGAAACGTATTTTCTGTAAAATTTTTGTGGATCCTTCTACTCTTTCTTTAAACAAATTATATTTCTAGACTATTAGAGTCGTTTACAGCTATTAACACTAATTGTGTTTCTAAAGCTAGCAAAATAAGACTTATAATTCAACGCTTATGTGAACCTCTGATTTAGGTGGCCAACCACTACACTGTTTACCCCTATCATTCTTTCTTTTCGTGCGCTCGAAGTAAATTATGCCGTATTTTCTATCAAGTAAGTATAGGTTGTTCCTTAGTATTGACTATAACATTGTTGCATTATTCTCGTAGTTAAGAGTTTTTTCTAACTTATTGTAATGATTTTTTTACATTTTTTAAACTTTTTAATACACGAATACAGAGGTGAAATTGAGGGCTCGGATGCAATAAGGGAACTAGCGCTCGAAAATGGGAAAAATAATGGTCCAAACGCTATGAAATATTGGAAAATTAAATGTTGTTAAACTGTATATTAAAAAATATAGTGTTGTAAAGCTCGTCACGACACACATTTTTTCTATTCACAGATTGTTTATCGAATCATTACTATTCGAGCTAAAAATTATAAACGAAAAAATTTTCAACGTCCAAAATCATTATTTCTTTAAACATAAATTGCGATAACTTGAGTAAATATTAAGGGATCGTTATGAGACTTGAAACATAAAACTCAGAAAACTCTAGCGAAGCCGCAAAATGTATGCGCAAAACCCTTATGTTAACAAATGTAATAATATTTCATTAAAAGGTAATACTGGATATAACCCATGTTTTTCAACGTTCGCCGTTAAAAAGAATCGAGGCAATTTTGAGGTACATATAACTTGCAGCGACAAAGTTTTTCCTTAATATACAAGGAAGATTTTCACCAATTTTCACACTGATTAATAAATAATTGTAGAAGTTATGACGATATATATAATTCTCCCACAAGTTATATGTACCTCAAAATTGCCTCGATACTTTTTAACGGCGAACGTTGAAAAACATGGGTTATATCCAGTATTACCTTTTAATGAAATATTATTACATTTGTTAACATAAGGGTTTTGTGCATACATTTTACGGCTTCGCTAGAGTTTTCTGAGTTTTATGTTTCACGTCTCATAACGATCCCTTAATATTTACTCAAGTTATCGCAATTTATGTTTAAAGAAATAATGATTTTGAACGATGAAAAATTTTTCGTTTATAATTTTTAGCTCGAATAGTAATGATTCGATAATCAAACTGTGAATAGAAAAAATGTGTGTCGTGACGAGCTTTACAACACTATATTTTTTAAAATACAGTTTAAAAACATTTAATTTTCCAATATTTCATAGCGTTTGGACAATAATTTTTCCCATTTTCGAGCGCTAGTCCCCTTATTGCATCCGAGCCCTCAATTGTTTAACGGTTTGGGGCAAGTTGTCACAGAACATTTGGGGTTACGTATTTGCCGCATGTACAGCTAATCCCACTGTAACTTGCTGTACCTATCATGTGATATTATTTTCTTGTTTGTTTGGCAAAAGTTCTCAATAATAATGCCGCAAACTTATAAGAAGAAGACGTCCAGAGGTGAGGTGTCCCAGGAATTGATATTAGTTTCTTAATTGAATCGACTTTTTATTCATAAACTTAGTTATCCAAACGTGTGACAATCAGCCCCAGATACTGTGACAACCAACCCGGCCTCGGGGTATGTTGTCACAAAATAGTTCCTGCAAATAATGTAAATTATCTCCTAATCTGGTTGACAAAATCCACAGGACCAATTTTTTTTTTATAAAGTCGGACGTACGCAGTTTATATTAATCTAAGTTTGAATCAACATCCCTGCAGCTATGACCCGTAAAAAAATCAAAATAGGAAAATGAGACAACCATACCCGGTCTCCCCTACTTGGAGGAATAACCTGACTCGCCTAGATACTTTAGCAATAAGACCAGTCGAGTCGGAATATAGTCGGATAGTATTAACGGTAAGTGTGTGTTTGATAAAGCGTGCTCTTAAACTTCGGCACAGTTCCCCGCTGAACTTTCTATTATCTTGCACTCCCGGCGCTCTGCCCTCTCGTCAAACTTGCTCGTCACACTCTCGAGCTTCTTCGCGGAGTAGCCTTCTTTCAAACTCTGCCGGCCAGCGAGTAGTGGCAAGAAACGTACGGCTCATCCAAAACTCGGCGAGCATTCCTCGAATTCTTTCCGGGGACTGCGCTCGTGGAACTTCACTTTGTCGCTGGCGTTTAGAGACGCGGCGAGCCGGCCGTCAGAGGAGCTCTCGCAGTCTAAATTCCAGCAATTGCAGCCAGTTTCAGTGGTTCAATGAAGCGGAACGGGGCTCCCGCGAGATTGCTCGTTCGTTACGGCAATTACAATTACTTAGAACGCGTAGCGCTCGACAAATATCGCGGCCGCTGGCTCCGGCGAGACGTAGTACAGCCCAAGACAAACGTGCTTCCACTCTGCCCGCCGAACAATTTATCTTTCTTAACTTCAATTTCATAGGGCCACTGAGCGTTAAGCGGCCCACCGCTCCCCAGAAGTCCCCTGTATTTTTCTTCGGTACCGTCTAACGGCCACTCAAAGCTCATCCACCGAGGGCGGACGAAACATCGGAACTCTCTGCTAACTTGGTTCCTCGATCCTCCGTTAATTGGGGCTGGGTTAGATGAGGCGCGCCGCGAATAATCGAAGGGCACTCGGGTTCAACTACTTGAAAGTCTAACAAGTTGAAGGGGAGGCGACTGGACGGTGGTACCACCGCGAGGCGATTGCATCCCCGGTCGAGTCGTTTATTTGCGCCTACCAGGGCGATCCCCCGTATATAAATTCACCGTAAATATTTGTATAAATATTTCATGACTGGTCGATGGCGCGGAGCAACGCGTCCCCCGAGTATACGTATAAGAACTTTTTATTCAAATAGGTGTAGCAGCGGGCCTTAATAACACTATTAGCGGGCTGGATTGTTTGCTAAGGGGAAATTGAATTCGACGAATAAAGGGAGGATATTTAAGCGATATTCGAGCCGCGATGGTTTCCCTGCCGCAAGCTAAATTTCCGCGGAACGCAAGTTGGAAGGCGTTTGCTCGAACCTGGAAATAATTAATTTCAGAAATTTCATCCGTCGCTCTGCAGATGAGAGCGAAGATTTGCGGAATAACTGGCGTGTACGGAATCCTTTTCGCCATGTGCAAATAAGCGGGACGTGCGCGCGAAGGGAACGTGGCCCTAAATTAGCTGCTCTCTGTATTCGAGTCGAACAGGAAGGGCGGCCAAGATAAAGATGAACCCACTCCGGTCCTATTAGCCGTGGACTAATTAAAGGCACGATCGAACAAGTGTACGCTGAATAATCGCAGAACCCCTGGCCGATATACTTGAAATTCTAACGAACCGAGGTAGGCAGCTAGGGTTCACGCGCGACTCCGACTAAAAACGCAACCGAATGAATCGGCTTTCTGCTGCATCCATCGAATATATTTTGTCCTGCTTAGTTTAGTTTAGTTTATTGTACGTGGTTAGGCTTCACAACAGTGTCACCACTGCAGCCTCGCCTTTACTCTAATTGGCTATGTCATTTGTATATTCAGTTTTATTTTCTCATTCTCTTTGAGTAATAAAGACGTCTAATAATAATAATAATAATAATAATAATAATATCTGCATATTTACCTACGTGTCTCTAGAACCGTGGCGCGGGATGCCGAGAGCGCTGGCTCGTTTCAACTAGCCATCAGCGACGGCCTATAATTTCTCGATTTAACAAGACCGCACCGCCCACGTGAAAAGGATACCGCGAAAAGAAGGAATCGACCGTAAATTAGCAGGGCTTTTTGGCGGAACATCCCCGCGGAGTGGTTCATTTTCATTAGCGCATAGAATTAGAGACCGTGGCTGGAGAAAATTGGTCGGCTGGTATAACAAGCTCGAGGAATCTCGCCTTTCTGCCTCCACCTTTCGCCAACAAAGAAGTCTCATTCAGCAAAAATGCAACCGGCCAAAGCGCCGTCGTCGATTCCTCGTTAATTAGTAAGAAAATTAATGAGCCCTTTATCTGGCTAAAGTTTGCCCAAAACTCGTTAATCTTTCATAGCTGGGAACATTAGCGCTCGGTGTTCCGTAAAACACGCGTATTATAGTTTCAGATGACACGGAACGATACGCTGATAAGGCCACACCTCGTTTCACCGTTTTTCTCGTAACACTGACAAGGCTCCTCTTCTTTTACCCCATTGTAACCGCTCCTGTTGTAAATTTATCGCAGAAACTGTGCTTCGCGTTCACGAGCCGGCCAGCCCGCGCAAGTGGTAGCAGTCAGTCGCGAGTCAAGCAGCCCCGCAGTAGTAACGGTCTGTCAACAATCAGCCGCCGAGTACGAGTTCCCTACTCGAGTTCCCTAATCGTTCCTGACACCCGAACGAAACCTTTCTCCCTTAGTTCTCTTATTATAATTCACTCTGTGTCTCGTTGAAAAGTTTATCGCTTAGCAGAATGAACTGCCGCTTCGAAAAATCAAGGTTCACTTGGTTGACGAAGTTTATACCGCGGCGGGCTTTCGGAGGATCGTTGGAAGCGCGATTTCGCGAACAGAGGCGAAACTCGGGAGATTTGTGGATCCGCGGAGTCGCAAACGGCATAACGACTCTCGAAAGCACCCTCGCCGAGGCAACTAAGAACGAAAGGGTTTAAACCGCTCTCGAGACGAATGAAGTTCGTCCTCGTAACCTGGACCCTGATAACTGAACTCGTGGGGAGCAAATAACTCCGTTCTGAGATTCTCTGTCTCTCTCCTTCGGACGAATCGCTGCGAACCGCGTACCATCTTGATAGACCGAAATATAACTTGGCCCAGTTTCGAGCGGGGGTGCGAGGAGGTCACGAACGCGAAATCAGAGGTCAGGAGTGATAGAAACTCCACTGGCAATCACCGCTCTGTGTGGCCGTGGGTCTTGAGAGAAGAGGGTATTGCATACTTAGGGGAGAGGTGCTATAAAAGGGACACTTTTGTTCAGCGTCCATTTCTGACAATGTCGTTATAGGTATTTAAAAAACAACTACATCACAAGAAAGCGTGTTTATTTCCCATCAATAAAAGTATATTGCGAACTCATCAATTGTAATAGAAAATAACAAAATCCTCGATTTTCAAAAAAGTGGGAAATGTCCCTTTTACGACTAGGTGGTTTTAAATGGGACAGTATAAGTCATGAAAGGGACACGTTAATAAAAATAAACTTATTAAGTATTACAATTATAATTCTAAATCTTAATGATACAAAACAACGAAATCTACGAAAAAATTAACTCTTTGTAGTATAAATCATCAATATTTTATTATATTAATGACACATGGAACAGAAAAAATTGAATGTGCCTTTTATTCCGCATGACTCATTGGCCCATTTACCGCAAATTTACATACAACTGTAGCAAATTTACAACTTATAACGAGGGCTAATTTATTGCCACACATTTTTTTGACGATAAAGTTTGTCGCTTTGAATAGTCACTTTATTAATTCTTAAATTTGAAACAATACGCCATCAACTAATAATTCATAATTTAAAACAATGTCATCTATGTATTAGATGATACACTACATAACAACTTTACAGGAAAGTATAATACATATAGTGTCCAGATGTGTATGAGAGGGACAGCCATGAAACGGTCGTCCCATTTAAGACTTGTTATGTTGTCCCTTTTACGACTATAAGTGAGTTTAATATAAAATAACCGCAAAACAAAGAAAACAATTAATTAAGATTACCTGTTAAGCGTTTTCGTTTCAGTTGAATACAGGCTATTTTAATGATATAACACTTTAACACTTTGTATATATCTTAATCTCAGAAAACGACACAGAACACCAATGAAAATTTCACTTTTACTGCCGAAAAACATCAACCGTGGATTACTACTCTGTTGCATGTGAGACCGCAGTGAAGTTCGCGTTAAATGACTAGGCACTAGTGTTGCCATAAACAGGAAAATAACTTGCATGTGTAATGCGTTTAGAATTTTGGAAATTCGATTTGTCCCATTTAAGACGTGTCCCCTTTATAGCACCTATTAGTCCAGTGAAATTAGACGGAAATCTGCCCAATCTTCGGAATAAATCCCAGCAAGCTAAATTTTGGCATGGGCCTTTATTTGGTCGTTTTAAACAATATGTCAAAAGTACCTATCGATCCGAGTGCCGCTAAAATATTTACAGAGGGTTGAAGGTAAAAAATAACAGTTTTTTGCGAATATCTCGTTATCTAGCAGTTTTGCGACAAAAATAGGTCTCACACAATTTATAACCTAGAAAATTCTCTACAAAAAAGGTTGTATGAGTTTTTTTCGTAGGAGTAACCATTTTCATGTGTGCCGGGTTACCAAGTTTCAACCCCCATACTTTTGACAAGGGAAGATCCCGAATCCGGAAATTCAGAAAATTATGAAACTCTGTAAATATGTAGCGGAAGTCCTGCTGAGTACAACGCAATTTCGTTTGCTGCCCAAATTCACTCCAAGAGGGTGCAATTGACCGCTGAAAATTTTTTTATTTTGTATTATTACTCGCGAACTGTAGGAGATAGAAAAAAAGTGTTCAGGAAAAAGTTACTTCTCTTAATTAGGACTAACATTTGGTAAATTATAGTTCTTACAGTTCTTACGGTTCGTGAGTTATAACACAAAATCTAAAAAAAAACGGATTTTCAGGGGTCAATTTCACCCTCTTAGAGTGAATTTGGGCAGCAACAAGAATTGAGTAATACATACCTATATATCCTCTACTTATCCCCAAAGATTAAAGTTTAAATTTGTTCACTCGAAGGGGGTGAAATTGACCCCTGAAAATCCGGCTATTTTCCAATTTTGTGTTATAACTCACGAACCGTAAGAACTGTAAGAACTATAATTTACCAAATGTTAGTCCTAATTAAGAGAAGTAACTTTTTCCAGAACACTTTTTTTCTATCTCCTACAGTTCGCGAGTAATAATACAAAATAAAAAAATTTTCAGGGGTCAATTGCACCCTCTTGGAGTGAATTTGGGCAGCAAACGAAATTGCGTTGTACTCAGCAGGACTTCCGCTACATATTTACAGAGTTTCATAATTTTCTGAATTTCCGGGCTCGGGATCTTCCCTTGTCAAAAGTATGGGGGTTGAAACTTGGTAACCCGGCACACATGAAAATGGTTACTCCTACGAAAAAAACTCATACAACCTTTTTTGTAGAGAATTTCCTAGGTTATAAATTGTGTGAGACCTATTTTTGTCGCAAAACTGCTAGATAACGAGATATTCGCGAAAAACTGTTATTTTTTACCTTCAACCCTCTGTAAAATTTTTAGCGGCACTCGGATCGATGGGGACTTTTGACATATTGTTTAAAACGACCAAATAAAGGCCCATACCAAAATTTAGCTTGCTGGGATTTATTCCGAAGACAAATCCTAATTTCACTGGGCTATCCCCTACATCGTCGCTTCGCTGAAACAGCGAATTGAAAGAAACGGTGTGCGAGTAAGCCTGATGAGAACGTAACGATACGAGCCGCGAGTTCGCCAAAGTGTAGCAATAATATCGTTTAGGATCGTGCCGGGTCTTGGCGAAATTTCACTTCAGTCGACAATTCTCGCTGGATCCGCGCATACGGAGCGTTCCGTAATGTCCGCTCGTTTCGCAACTCTTCCACTTAATCTACAAACGAACCATTTAAAATCCTCCCCAATATCTTTCCCCCTATTTATTCTACTTTCCGCGCTCGATTCTTTCACGTCTCTCAAGGCACGCTACACCGTCGCCTCTGAACACGCCATTCGCGAAACATATTAAACGCATAAACATTTAGGAAGACGTTGAAAGAAAGTGCGAGCTATGCGTGCAACAAATCCGTATTTCTCTTCACGCCCGGGCTCCTCTTTACTCTGTTTCCCTCTCGGCGTCGACGACGGGATTCCGACGGATTTCGAGCGGAAATTACAGGAAGACAGGTATGGTAATGTCGAGAGAGCCGGCAAGAAAAACGTAAAGATTATCTCGCGGATGAAGCGAGGCCGTTAAAAACTAGGGTCGAATTCACGGTTCTTCGCGGCCAACGACATGAATTCTGATTTACAAATTAAATTTCAACTTCGCCCGGCGAGTCTCAGCGGCAGTAATTTTCCGGCTGTTTTTGTTTTCGCTCGCACTCTCTACGACGTCTAATTACGCAGGCGTTTCTTCCTTGCCGCGTGCTTCCTCCACCCCCGTCCCACGTTTTCCAACCCCAACCGTGGTTGCTTCTTATCGATCTCCGCTCCCCTCTTGTTCGTTTTCGAGAACTTTTTTCGAACCGATGCTAATAGGCGGGGAGGCGTCGCTTGGCGGAACGAACGCGACGAGGAAACTTTTCCAGCCGGCTGAATGATTATCGTTGCCCCTCCGACGCGATTGCACTCGAAATTCCTTATCGCGATATTGTCGAATTATCCACTTGTTCTCCTCGAGTACCAGCGTCTGTGGAACCGTCGCTGTTACCGCGGATCACCGCGATCGGGCTTTGGAATTTGAAGAAGTCTGCGTTTCGAGGAAGAAGGATAAGGTTTTTGCGGCCCCTCCGAAGTTTCCACGGTTCAGGCGGATAAACGGGGTGGTGGGAAAAAAGACGCGAGTAATCGGCGAGAGTCTTCGTTTCATTTCCGGCGAGGCGCGCGAAACGAGGAAACTTTTTGTTTGGACAGCGAGCAGGGCCGCTGTCCCGAAACACGCGAAACTGTCAGGATCAGTAAGTGCATCAAAATTGTGGACAGAGGCGAACAAAAAAGTTCCTCGGAGCGTAGCCTGGCTCTGACACAGTTTTCGAGCGACTAGAATGACGGTGCGGCTCTCCGCTGCATAACGCAACGGTCCCGCTCTCTTCTTTTTCCCCTGTTTTCTGTTTACCAGCTCGCCCAGACGAAAATCTCGCACGCGGAATTTCACGTTCCGCGGGTTACCAGGCAATCGCGTTTACGCCGCGCCGGCTCGTTATTCAAATTTCTCGAATTCCCCCGGTTTCGAGATTACTTTGGCAATATCTCGCGCGGGAATGAACCCACCGTGAACCTTGCTCGCGATGCGGAACAGAGTACCAATCTAAAGCGAGAGAGGCGATGATGAATTGGAAGTATCGGTCAGGTCGCCCCAGATCACCTACGGTGTTGTAAAGAGCCGGTGAGCACGAGAAATAAGAAAGTTGTAGGCGCGCATTATAGTCCGGTCAAAGTAGCCCAAAAAATAGGGGTAAGGTTGCATAAATTCCCATAGAGCTGAATATTGGTACGAATGTTTGGAATACCATTATAAATGAATTGTGAAACGTCCCCATCGATCCCGCGTCTGCAAAAAAATTTATTCAAGGTCAAAGTTCGCAAAAACGGGTTTTTCGCGTTTTCCAGCCAAACGGTAAGTTTTATCATAAAAATAGTTCAGACAAAAATTGTAGTTCGTGTAATTGAGGCATTTGATGGAAAAAGGGCACATACGCCAAAATGCCATTTCGAGTAAATCGGTTTCAAAGCTTTCATTATAGTATAACTTAATGAAAAGTAATGCAATTAAATCCAATTTTTTTTTAAGGATGTAGTATCATATCCTTCAAACGTTTCGTAAACAGAAGTCATGATTTGAAAATGATATGTGTCTTTATTTAATAGTTTTATGCAAGTGGTTTATGTGCCCTTTTTCCGTAAATAGGGTAAATTCGTAACAAAATTGCTTCTTTGTTTAGTTATTTACATATAATTTTGTTTACATACTTCGTTGGCCATTTTTTATACATCGCTTAAATAAAAATACAAAATGAAGCGCAAAACTAAACAAAAAATGTTATGTTTTAAGTAAGTATTAATTTCTCCGATTTTTTGCAGCAAGCTGTCTTACAAATCACTTTCATCTTTCCTAAATTCGCTTCTTTCCTTGCGGATTCGATACACGCCTCACTTTCCATAGTTCCTCGCTTACACAAAATCAAACGTATTGCACGACTAGACAGTAGACAGCACGGCAGCGCGACCGGTCAGCGACTATGTAGCTGCATGTCGCTCACGCTACGTAACAAAACAGCGTTTAGCTAATTTAAACGTGGGAGAAGAAATGTCCTTGATATATTATATATATATATAACATATACCTGAGTCGATTTAACCGATTTACGGAAAAAGGGCACATAAGCCTATGTGCCCTTTTTCCATCAAATGCCTCAATTGTCTATAAAAATTGTCCCTACACTTTTTTTCGTAAGACTCACCGTTTCCAAGATATAATCATTCAAATAGTTGAAAAAGCTGTGTTCTTCATAACATGTCTCCTCGCTGATATCGTATGAACCCCCTTCAGATGGCGATTCAACATTGGAACACGACTGGCCTTGACAATTTGTACATGCTAATGAACAAAACAATCCAACTTTTTTGCAGCCACGTTTAGCATTACATCCCTTTTTACAATTGCAAAAAATTGTGTTGAGGAGTTTTTCCGGTGCAGGTGGGTGTAAAGTCTTGATTGGTTCCAATGTATTGCCGATCAACTTCCTACCCCAGTCTTCCTCCAACCTCAGCTTCTGCCCAACAACATCTATTTCGGGTATATTATCAAGTCCAAGTGTGGCTTGGTAATCAACTAGATCCAAAAGACTGGGGTTGGAAGTTGATCGGCAATACATTGGAACCAATCAAGACTTTACACCCACCTGCACCGGAAAAACTCCTCAACACAATTTTTTGCAATTGTAAAAAGGGATGTAATGCTAAATGAGGCTGCAAAAAAGTTGGATTGTTTTGTTCATTAGCATGTACAAATTGTCAAGGCCAGTCGTGTTCCAATGTTGAATCGCCATCTGAAGGGGGTTCATACGATATCAGCGAGGAGACATTTTATGAAGAACACAGCTTTTTCAACTTTTTGAATGATTATATCTCGGAAACGGTGAGTCTTACGAAAAAAAGTGTAGGGACAATTTTTATAGATAATTACACGAACTACAATTTTTGTCTGAACTCTTTTTACGATAAAACTTACCGTTTGGCTGAAAAACGCGAAAACCCATTTTTGCGAGCTTTGACCTTGAATAAATTTTTTTACAGACGCGGGATCGATGGGGACTTTTCACAATTCATTTATAATGGTATTCCAAACATTCGTACCAATATTCAGCTCTATGGGAATTTATGCAACCTTGAATGTCTATTTTGACCGGACTATTACGCGGCCCCTTTCTAACTACGGTTATTCAAGTGGGCCGCCCTCGACCGTTGCAGCCACCTAGCACGGCAAATTTACGTCTCAGACAAAGTTTCCCCGGGTCTTGCACGGATCAGTGGAAAGTTGGAAATCTTTCGCGGATGCTGCGAGCCACGAACGCGCTCCGCCACTCTATTTATCCTCGTCCTGGCTAAAGCCCTAGAAGTTGCGGAGCGATGAAAATCTTTGTAACGTCAGAGCTGGTTCGCGGTCTGGTAACGCGGCGCGCCCCCCGGCCGAACTTTTCTGTAGACTAATATCGCGGGTGGCAAGGGTCCCGGCCATCGTTAATCGACCCGCTCAGAAGATTCGACCGCCAGGCGCGCAGAGTTGCCGGGAACGGGAAACGCGTAGACACCGAGTAACTAACGCTTTAACGATCCCGAACAATGGCGGATGATTACAGGCTGGTAACTAGGAACGGTAACGGCGTCGGTCTGCGTCAGCGGACGGTTTTCGAGCTGCGCGGCCCGAACGGAACGTTTAATTAATGCTCGGTTATTTTCCCGTTGGCTAGCTAGCTGCCCGCAATCTCGTCATCCAATTAATAACGAGTCACTCCTGGTGAAAAGCCACTGTCAACGCGACCCCGCGGCGGAATTCCCCAACGTTCCCAACGTTGTGCGTCTTTCGAGGGGCGATCACAGGGCTGGCCGCTGCTAGCTTGCGAAAAGGGAGTCCATAATTAACGAGCAAGTCGGCAGGAAGTTCTTAAACCGCACGCCTGTTTCCATATAGGCGCGATCGATGAGTGCTGCGAGGCTGGCTGGCGAATGGATGCGGGTCTTTGTCGCGATGCATCGAAGCTCTTAAGACGCATTAAAGTTTACACGGGCTGATGGAGCGTAGTGATGAGTAGGGTGTGGTACAGGGGTAGCCATATAACCAGGTTAATGTAGGGAAGCGTTATCGCGGAACGAAATTATTGAAATCGGCTGAGGGCGAAACGACAAGGAATGATTAACGCCGACTTATCAAGTTCGGAAGTAGCGTAGAGTACCGAGCGGGGGTCAGAACTTAGGAGAGAGGGCTGAGCGCTCGTTCGGGAAACTTGTCCGTGCCGAAAATCGCCAGTGGGACATCTCCCTGATGGCTGAAACGAAAAGTTTGCGGAACGAGTGGCCGCCTTGAGCTCTCGCGAGTCGCGACAGACCGTTGCGTGCCCCGCTATCGCGCTCCGTTCGCTCTTATTAGACTTCTTATTAGCTCTCAGCCTCCTTTCCCTACGTATTTCCTTACCGCTTGCACTTTATTCGCGAAGATAAGCGGAGGAATTCTTTAGACCGCCGGGGACTGTATGGTCTTCATCATCACGCTCGATTATCTTTATCGCGAGCAAGTTTCGAGACGAAGCGGATGCATGCACGCACGCGTTCCCATCGGAATCGCGCTTATCACTCGACAAGTCGTAGCATCTAGATTCTCCAGCCAACCTGTTCTAATATCCCTTGCAAACCGTTACGAGAGACGGCCAAGAAGAAGCCGACGTGAAACGAACTTCGCGATTTAGTGGACTAAAAGCAGCGTCCCCTTCGATCGCTTTAGCACCCTGTCGACAAAGCAATCCTTTGAACGAGGCGTCTGCCGATATCTGCTTCCAGTGAGACCGCTGAAAGTCGAAATTATGGGAAAGGACAAGATCCTATCGGCGGGGAAGAAGTACGAAACTAGGTGTCAGAGCACAGGATCAAAGCCGCCAGCTATATTAACCTGGTGGAAAGCTTCGAAGCAGCTCAAGAGGATCATCAAAAACGTGAGTAAGAGCAGATTCTAATCTTTTTATTTATTTATTTATTTATTTTATTTATTTATTCATTTTACGGGGCAAGCCCATTGATAACAGAGCATATGCATATAACGTCTGTATAGGCAGAACAGCAGTAATGAGTGCGCAAACGATTGTGGGATCAGGAACCCCCATAACATAAGAGGCGGATACGGAAGAACGAGGACGGGAAGTCGGCGGTAGCCGAGGTGGTTAAGGTGGCTGGCCAGTGCGCAAACCTAGAGATCGCGGGTTCGAGTCCCGTTGAAGGCGACTTTATTTTTTCCGTGATCCTACATTTGGGAGCTCGTCCGGGATGGGGGGAGCACCGATCGCTACACGGAGCCGAGAGATGGCGTTGTGGTCGCGTTGTCTGCGACGTAAAAGAACAAGACACCGGTGGTCGTTGTCCGCGACGCGATAAAGAATGTGACACAGAGTTGCGACGGATGACATTCGAGGGCGAATGTCGTCGTAGGAGGGCCGAGTGTGGGATCAGGAACCCCCATAACATAAGAGGCGGATACGGAAGAACGAGGACGGGAAGTCGGCGGTAGCCCGAGGTGGTTAAGGCGGCTGGCCAGTGCGCAAACCTAGAGATCGCGGGTTCGAGTCCCGTTGAGGCGACTTCCTTTTTTCCGTGATCCTACACGATTGATGTGGAAACAGTAATAGCGGTTATAATAGTTTCGAGGTAACAGAGAGTACGTCGCGTAGGTATAGATATAGATAGCCTCGGTTAGCTAATGCCACTGGAAGGCAGGGCTCTCTGAATATTGGTTTTGAAGCAAGAGAGGGAATCAGCAAAGAAATCAATGTCACCATGGTGTCTATTGGCGATATCGCATATTCTGTGAAAGGGATCCGCGTGTCCGACCCAGGAGGAGTAGTCTGGAGAGTAGTTAAAAAGGGGTGCCCGCCTAGTAGCGCGCATGGGAACATTGAAGTTGACTAGTGCCACGACACTGGGGTTGTCAACCAACCCGTTCAGAATCCTGTATAAGAGGGATAAGTCCGTAACCCTCTTCCTGAGCTCCAGAGTTCGGATACCCAATCTGTCCATGATCGGAGTATAGTCGTGATCAAAACGGGCAAGAGGCTGGCCAGTCTTATATGCTAAAAAACGCAAGAATCTATGCTGAACCCTCTCAAGCTGTACTTTATATTTGTCCCAACGCGGTGCCCAGATAACTGACGCGTATTCAAGATGAGGCCGCACTAGGGTGTTGTACAAGTAACGTAGCGTGGTGGGGTTCGGGAAATCCGCGCGGCTTCTGGTCAAGAATCCTAGGACTTTATTTGAGACTGCCACGATGTGTTGGATGTGCTGCGTGAAAGAAAACGAAGAGTCGATAAGGACTCCGAGGTCGCGAGTAACGTCGACGCTTGATAGCTGAGTCCCAGCGATTTCATAGGGAAGAAGGGTCATTCCACGCCAACTCGATCACTATTTTCCCTCGATGTCTCGGATTTTGTTGAAACTTGAATATGTTGTAGCCCTCGTGAAAGTATGGGGGGTTTAATTCACCATTTTGTCGTTTTCGAATTTGTTTAAAAAATATAGGGCGTTGAATTTTGCGATTTTTGCCTATTTTCGTGAAAATGGGTTGTACTTATGCATTTTTAACTCGGAAACTATTTGTCGGATTTAGTTGATCCTAACGTTATTGTAAACTAGAAGGATCGGCCTTCCTGAATATTTTTGTTCCCGGTTAAAACCTCTTTTTTACAATAATGAAAATTATAAATAAAGTTTTATTTTGCAAATTGAGGCTCAAGGTCGCGATTTTAAAAATCCGAAAAAAATACCACCATATTCGCTGAAGAATTTCCTATAAAATCAGCCTTTCTCTTGTTGGTAATTTGTATATTCAACGTCGCAGGAAGCTGTTAAAGACAGCGGCGCGTGCCGTTTCAGGTAAGCGAGCCGCGCGCTCCGCTATTACGGTCGCCTGACCGTACCCCTCGCACCCTCTATTACTTCAATCAGGTCTAACAACGGTAGAAACAATAACGACAGCTCACGTATTCATCACGAGGGTGTCATTTATACCTGCAGAAGAATTTTACTAACCCACTCTTGGCCAATGCTACTTTTTTATAATAATCAGATTTGTTTAACTTTACATTTTGGTGTATTACGCAAACACAAATGGAGTGCGTACCACTAGCCCCAGCTAAAACGCACTCGTGCGGACGTAAACTCGCAAAGGTACTAAAGGCTACTTTTTCTGTAGAATATTTTTTTTTAAAAGATTGATAAATTTCATTAAGATTACCTAACACCAATCGTTTCTGAATATTTGTTCGAGACCCATTTTTCACTACAGAAATAACATCTTTTTTCCGGGCATTATTCTACTTATATCATCATTACAGTAAAAATTTTCTATTAATGTCTTTGTGCTTTGCGGTAATTGACGACCATGCTTAGGATTTGGAGTTGACATCACTCCGTGCTCGGCTTGCAATCGCTTTGCTTGTCTTGCCATGTGGTATGAACTTTCAAATTCCCGACAAATTTTCCGAATACTCCACGAGTTCGGTAGGACTGTAAGGATACGGTTTTTTTCACTATTGTCCGATTCTGCAATAAATTTATCCTTTAATTGTTTAACTATTTCGTTACTATCTTCCACAACACTACTTGAACTACTTTGTGCATCTACTAAATTTGATTTTACAATACTATGGGCGCGGTCTATTTTTTCTAATGTTCTTCTACTAGATTTTAAAGTTTTACTTGTTAATGGAGACTCACCTACGGATGCCATTAATATATTGGTGGAACTCACTACCTCGGTTGGATCGATTAAGGATGAATGACTACTTTTTGAACTGTCACTATTGTTAGGTTCTGTCTGCATACGCGACAATCCAGATGGCCCGGGTTCTGCTATTGCACTTTCAGGCTGTTCCTTCTTTTCCTTATATAATTTCACGCGACAATTATTGCAAATAAACGTCTTTTCAGTAAGAAATGGAAATGAACGACACATTTCCAATGATACTCTTCGAAGTGTATATGTATACCGTGTACGTCCCTTTTTGTTGAAGGGATTGCAACACCACTGACGCACCATTTTCGGAAATCCACAAACAGATATTGAAACAGTAGACGCGCACGATGCGAAAGTTCTCTGAAGACTAAAGACTTTAAAGGACGATGCCTAAGCAGAAATGTGTAGCGCTATATAAGTTTATTACCACCTTGGCCAAGAGTGGGTTAGTAAAATTCTTCTGCAGGTATAAATGACACCCTCGTGATGAATACGTGAGCTGTCGTTATTGTTTCTACCGTTGTTAGACCTGATTGAAGTAATAGAGGGTGCGAGGGGTACGGTCAGGCGACCGTAATAGCGGAGCGCGCGGCTCGCTTACCTGAAACGGCGCGCGCCGCTGTCTTTAACTGCTTCCTGCGACGTTGAATATACAAATTACCAACAAGAGAAAGGCTGATTTTATAGGAAATTCTTCAGCGAATATGGTGGTATTTTTTTCGGATTTTTAAAATCGCGACCTTGAGCCTCAATTTGCAAAATAAAACTTTATTTATAATTTTCATTATTGTAAAAAAGATTTTTTAACCGGGAACAAAAATATTCAGGAAGGCCGATCCTTCTAGTTTACAATAACGTTAGGATCAACTAAATCCGACAAATAGTTTCCGAGTTAAAAATGCATAAGTACAACCCATTTTCACGAAAATAGGCAAAAATCGCAAAATTCAACGCCCTATATTTTTTAAACAAATTCGAAAACGACAAAATGGTGAATTAAACCCCCCATACTTTCACGAGGGCTACAACATATTCAAGTTTCAACAAAATCCGAGACATCGAGGGAAAAAAGTGATCGAGTTGGCGTGGAATGACCCAGAAGCAACGGATTTTTGCAACGGGACAGCCTCAGTACGTGACATTTGCTAATATTTAGCTCCATGTGGTTCAGCAAACACCACTCAGAGAGCCTGTCCAGGTCCGACTGAAGGCTTAAGGAATCCGAGAGGCTCGAAACGCACTTGTAAATTTTGAGATCTTGCAAATTACCGCTATAAAACCCAATCGAATCCAGTCGTTTGACTACTTAGATTTCATTCGCGTTATGGATCACAGATGTGAATGACCTTTCTCCTTCCTCTCTGCCTTCAAAAGTGTAATTTCAAACAAGAAACGGACGAGGCATTACTATATGGAGATGAGGGGTTGAGATTCTTTCAAACTTCAGAGAGATAAAAACAACGCCACCTCGATAACGAATCCGAATTCCTCGCACTGTTACTCGGACCCTTCTATTCTCTGCACGCTGAACCCACGATCGGATTAATTCCATTGTCACCGGTTTAAGGGTTGAACGGCTTTGATATTGGGTCGCCTAAACAGATTTCCTACGAAATTTCTAACGATGTTGTTTCCGCGTGTAACCATAACCGATAGTTAGCCGGAGATACTGAAACGTACAGCATCCCCTCACCTCCTACCGGCTCACTTGGCAATTTAATAACTCGAAATTGTATTCCCCTCGACGGGACTGTAATGCAGCACCTCTAAGCGGCTAACACAGTTTGCTTGCCAAAAATTAGTTGCACGTCGCTCTACGCGACGACACGCTATTGACGCCAAACCTTCCGGCAAGCAGTGGTTAAAAAATACGAATAGATATACCCCAAATAGCACAAAGACATCTTATGGACGTCCGAAGGACGTCCGTTCCGGACGTACTGTACGTTCGGAGAATGTCCTGAGAAGGTCCATATATCCTCTGTACGTCCTCGTTAAGTTCTTTAAATGTCGTAGGAAGGTCCTATTTACAAAGTGGAACGTCCTGAGGACGTGCGTGTCAACATTCTCAGAACGTTTTCCGAACGTCTGAAAGTAAAGTTAAATACGTCCAAAAGGCGTCTTAAAAACGTTTTGCAGATGGTTTAAAAGCGCCTTAAAGACGTCTTCATCAAGTCTGGGTTAGGACATTAAGAAAAAAAATTTGGCGGTGACGGGAATCGAACCCAGGACTCCCAGATTACGAAGCAACTGCTTTTCGCAACTACTCAAGACACTTCCTTGCAAATAATTCCAATTTCTAGGTATATAAAAGTATTAATAATTTATAAAAAATGTGCATTGACGCGAAATATTCTACAGAATATCATCATTCGATCTCTAGACTCATTGCTTAAAATTTCACATTCGTCTCAAGACAGATGTTTTAACGACGACTTAAGACAGACGTCTTGAAGATGTTGTAAGCTATCTGGGAAAAAAATAGCGCAAAGGCGAGGTTCAGTCGTAAGACTGTTTTGCAACCGAACCTGAATCATCTGCAAAACCTACAAGACGGTTGTTCTTCGACCATCTGAAATTTAGGTCTTCTAAAGATTCACAAGACTTACGAGACGAATGTTCTCGGAACATTCGAAATGTAGTCGTGCAAAACAATCAGGTGACTTACAAGATTGTTTGATGTTTCTAGAACAACCGAAATTTAAGTCCTAAGTACGTCCGTAGGACTTAAGAAACGGACGTTCCTGGGACCACCGAAATTTAAATCCTAAGAACGTCCGTAGGACTTAAGAAACGGACGTTCCTAGAAGATCGAAAATTTAAATCCTAAGAACGTCCGTAGGACTTAAGAAACGGACGTTCCTGGAACATCCGAAATTTAAGTCCTAAGAACGTCCGTAGGACTTAAGAAACGGACGTTCCTAGAACATCCGAAATTTAAGTCCTAAGAACGTCCGTAGGACTTAAGAAATGGACGTAGGACGTTCGGATATAAACTGGACATGAAAAGGACGTCCTTGGGATGTGCGGTGCTATCTGGGACTTATTAAACGTTAACGAATATTAAATTTTTTATCAGACAAAAGGCTTTTGCTTTCAACAGATGTACACAAAAGATTTCACTCGCTGTCAAAGATGCAATTTTAAAATAATTATTTACAATTAACTATAAAGAGCGGCAAAAGTAATTTTTGCCCAGAGCGGCGGGAGAGCCAGTCCTCGGGCCCTGCGTCTGGTCGAGAAAGTTCCGTTATCGACATCTCGCGTCGTTTCTACGAAATCGGTGCGGATAATTAATCTGTCGGATGCGCGAAAAACTTTTCTGCGAAGCCACCTTTTCGATCGCCAGTTGGATCGGCTGGAGAATTTACGGGCGCCCGAGGCTAAGGTAAACCCCAAACTCCGGAAGTGGCGCGTAATCCGTGTCACGGGCGCACTTGTTCCTGCAAAGTGGCAAACAGTTGGGCGGGACGTAATTGATGTTTAAGAGAATCGCGTGTTCCTGTGGATAGACGGTTCGCTGGTTCTAAAAACGTTCTAAAAATCACGAGCTGCGCGTACGTGCTGGGTAAAGAGGTGAAGAGGAGGACAAAAGGAACGAGGAAGGGACGGAAAAAATACGCGAAGCACAATGCAGCAGGCGTGGTGGCGTGCCAGCGACACGGTCGCTCATAACTCTCTACGTACTCTCTTTCTTACAAATTAATCTTGGAAATCCAGCTTCCGAAATCAACCTGGCCGTTGGTATTAAGATTCGATAGAGAAACTTCCAAGAAGGCTCTCTACCGCGTAAAATTCTTTCAAACAAGATTGTCTCGGAAAAAGGAATACCCGCGCGTCTCTGTCGGAATACAGAGGAGACAGTGATTTGGGAAGGAAAGCGGAGAACGATGTTTTCAGCGATAAATTGGGGGACTGAGTGCCGAAGCAAATGGAGCGTCGCGTCGATTCGACGCAATGGCACTAAACAGATTGTTTAGCTTACGCGCAGAATAAAGTCTGCCAGACAGAGAAATGAGGAGGAATGGATTGTCGGTCCTAAAAAATTACGGGCTCTAAAAACAGAGCTCTCGCCGTTGAGACGAAGGGTATTTTCATTTCGATCATCTTGTCGTAGAGGCCAACGAAATGTTTGCAGAGAGGGTGGATGATCCCGAGGGAGGGACGTTTAAGGGGCGTCACGGAGTCGTAAAAGATCCCAGCGACTTCGGAACTTGTTCGTTGAAAAACGCCGAGTCTCGCGAACACTGCAGGGGGTGGTCTAACGAGGAAAGAAAAGAATTGCCGGACAATTAAGGAAACGGGAAGGAAAAGGCGACGCGCGAGGGAGAGCAGATATCCCGGGCGTGATTCCTGATTTATTTAAAGGGACGCGGGGAAATTAATATCGAATGTCGAGCGAGGCATCGGTACGCATAGAAAACGCACGAGTTGCCGTCTGATTTATCGCCGCGTCGATGTTGCCCGTGCGACTGGATTAATAGTTTCATGGAAATGACAGACAGCTTGATAATAATTTATCGGGCCCGTCCATGTAATTGCTATCGAACCTTCGGGGAACATCTGGATTGATAACAGTATCATCAGTATCCGTCACTGGATTCACGCGTATAATGACGTTCGAGATAGTGTAATGCCGAAACGAGCAGCTTCGATCAGCCGAAGCGTAAATAACTGATAGTTAATCGTGTAAGCGGAATCTGCGATTAGGATTACTCTACGTGGCAAAGAATAGTTCGAGGAAATGAGAAAGAAAGGCAGGATCGTGGACGACGGTTGGTCGACGCATTTAATAATTGCCGGGACTGAGGGAATAAACGTGGACGATTTGGAAGCACGTGTTGGCAGAGCGAAACGAAATCTGCGGTGCTGCGTCGACGGGAACAGAACGAGATACCTTTGTGCGCGTTGCCGTATTTCAGTCGAACGGCTGCGGCTAGAAAGCAAGCGGAAAGAGTGCTTCGAAAACACAGCGGCGGATCAAAGAGTTAAATAACGTGGAATTAACGAGCAAAATTTCAAGTGGCTACGTACGCGCGGAGAACAGTTTTGCCGACACGGGCGGTTTCGCTGCGAGATCAAACTACCGTTTCCAGCGACTAACTACCCTTGCCTCGTTTAAAACGTCACGATTTTAGGAACGATTGTAACAGCGAATCGGGGGAAGACGGTGTGGACTGTGGATGTTAGAAATATCGAGCAATCGAGCGAGTGTAGTTAACAATGTGGCTCGGGGAAACCTCTTCGCGTTCATTAAGGGGTAACACCACTCGAGAGGCACAAAAAAAAGACCTAAATTTGACAATTTATTTTGGGAGTATGACAAACGGAATAGAATTTCTTTTCAGGGGGTTTATTTAATACATATTGAAGTACGAAAAACAATTTTTCAATTGTCATTTTTATACAAAATGGTGGCGATAGAGCCCGTCGTCGAAAACAGTTTTTTTTAAAACACCGCCGCGGGAGGACGGATTTCTCGGCATGTATGAGTCGTGGAACAAAATACCAAAAAAATTTATAATCTATATACAATTGGCTTTGGAAGTACGTAGCCGTTTTTTCTTTTTTATCAATTTTTGTGGACGTGGTGCACTTTTTAAGGAATGAATCGATTTTTTGCCCTAAAAATGAGCATTAAATTTTTTATAAAAGAAAAAGTTTACATTCGATCAAAAAACGGCTACGTACTTCCAAAGAGAATATTGTTGCGAAGCTACTGTAAAACTTTCAAATCGATCCATGCAATAGTATCCGAGGAATCCGTCCTCCCAGTTTGAAAGAAGTGGTTTCGACGACGGGCTCTGTCGCCGCCATTTTGTATGAAAATGACAATAAAAAAAATTGTTTTTCGTACTTCAATATGTGTTAAATAAACCCTCTGAAAAGAAATTCTATTCCGTTTGTCATACTCCCAAAATAAATTGTCAAATTTAGGTATTCTTTTCTGCCTCTCGAGTGGTGTTACCCCTTAATTTGCGATACGTCGAGGGGAGCGATATTGATGGAGGGAGCCTGGACGAAAGAGAGCGTGTATCGCGTTTAATCACAGTGGCGTTTTGAACCTCTCCCCAGGGACGTGGCAGGGAACATCAACGACCGTCACGGTACCCAACTCGGCGCCACCTAATTCGTAGAATCCATTAGTCGAGACCAGGAACATCGTTTCGCCTGGTACTTCTCGTTCGAGCCGATGACAGTCAGAGTAATGGCGACGCTGGGATGATAATAACCAGCGAGGCAACGCTACGTCTGTCGGGACACGACCTGTCGTTATCATGTTCCAGTGGAGGGCGTGGATCGGGCTTTTTAACTCAACACCGAATCCCAACAACAATTCCGATTTCCCGAGTTAGCACGCTACTACATTTGTCGAGGAAGAAAATTGCCCAGATAGTTGTGCGCTGCTGCTAGGGGATCCTCGGGATTTTTATACGGCGATGGATTCGTATCCGGTGCGCCTCGATATAGGTACCTAATAAATTTTCATGTCGATGTCTATACGGTTTGCTAGCATCGACGTCGCGAACAATAGAAGGCAAGCAAGATATGCGGCGATAGGGAATTGAATATAAACAAGGCGCTCGCTCGTCTTAGGAGCAGACATCCCAAATAGCACAAAGACATCTTATGTACGTCCGAAGAACGTCCGTTCAGGACGTACTGTACGTTCGGAGAATGTCCCGAGAAGGTCCATATATCCTCTGTACGTCCTCGTTAAGTTCTTTAAATGTCATAGGAAGGTCCTATTTACAAAGTGGAACGTCCTGAGGACGTGCTGTGTCAACATTCTCAGAACGTTTTCCGAATGTCCGAAAGTAAAGTTAAATACGTCCAAATGGCGTCTTAAAGAAGTTTTGCAGATGGTTTAAAAGCGCCTTAAAGACGTCTTCATCAAGTCTGGGTTAGGACATTAAGAAAAAAAATTTGGCGGTGACGGGAATCGAACCCACGACTCCCAGATTACGAAGCAACTGCTTTTCGCAACTACTCAAGACACTTCCTTGCAAATAATTCCAATTTCTAGGTATATAACGTTTATTAGTAGTTTATAAAAAATGTGCATTGACGCGAAATATTCTACAGAATATCATCATTCGACCTCTAGACTCATTGCTTAAAATTTCACATTCGTCTCAAGACAGATGTTTTAACGACGACTTAAGACAGACGTCTTGAAGACGTTGTAAGCTATCTGGGAACATTTCAGCATTTCATCGTCTTCATTGCACAAAAAAATAGCGCAAAGGCGAGGTTCAGTCGTAAGACTGTTTTGCAACCGAACCTGAATCATCTGCAAAACCTACAAGACGGTTGTTCTTCGAATATCTGAAATTTAGATCTTCTAAAGATTCACAAGACTTACGAGACGAATGTTCTCGGGACATTCGAAATGTAGTCGTACAAAATAATCACGTGACTTACAAGATTGTTTGATGTTTCTAGAACATCCGAAATTTAAGTCCTAAGAACGTCCGCAGGACTTAAGAAACGGACGTTCCTAGAACATCCGAAATTTAAGTCCTAAGAACGTACGTAAGACTTAAGAAACGGACGGTCCTAGAACATCCGAAATTTAAGTCCTAAGAACGTCCGTAAGACTTAAGAAACGGACGGTCCTAAAACATCCGAAATTTAAGTCCTAAGAACGTCCGTAGGACTTAAGAAATGGACGTAGGATGTTCGGATATAAACTGGACATGAAAAGGACGTCCTTGGGATGTGCGGTGCTATCTGGGATCTGGTTTTCACCGTGAATGTTTCGTCGGTAGAGAAGGATTCCTCGGTGACCCACACAGCACCATAACATTGCAGCAACGTCTCTGCAATGATGCGGTGCAAGATGGCAATGTTGCAACATAACATTACAGAGACGTTGCAGGTTCAGTCCTATGTCCGCCTTCGCAATATTGCAGGTGTGTATTTTTGCAAAGTTGCGGCAACATTACGAATATGTAGTCCTGCAACGTTCCGGCAATGATTCTGCAACGAAACGGCAAAATTGTGGCAATGATCCTGCAACTCTTCGGCAATATAGCGGTGCGTATTCAGTTAAATGAAACACGCCGTAGAATCCACTCGACGTCATGTACATATTTCGAAAAATTTTGACAAAGTCATAGTTGCTTCAGAATATTGTTGTAATGTTTCCACAAGTTTTCACTACAATATTGCACGACGACGTGCGCGCAATATTGCAGAAATATTGTAGGATCGTTGCCAATGGAACATTGCACGGCAACGATCGTACAATATTGCAGCAATATTGTACCATCGTTGCGAACGGAACATTGCACGGCAACGAAATTGCAATATTGCTGCAATATTGTAGGATCATTGCCACTCCAATAATGCACGACAATATTGCAGGAACGTTCCTACAATATTGCAATGCAACCTGCAACAACGTAATATTGCAGCAACGTCCCTGCAATACTGCTGCAACGAGGTGTGCTGTATGGGGACCGGTGCACGAGACAGCGCGAGAGACAGCGACATATAATCTGGCTGGATCCGACCCTTTAATTCTCGCCAGAATATTTCGCGAGCTTCCTTTTGGGAAATTCTGGCCCGCGATTCTAGCGGGGCTAATTTTCGCCGAGCACCGGCGGAAAAATGAAGTCGAACGGAGATGTATCTGGCGGCGGAGCCTAGTTGGCCCCCCTTCGCTGCGAGAGAGCCCGCCACGTATTCGGGAATCCCCGGAAGGCAGCAGCGCGCCACTAGATTTATCTCCGAGGACCGATTTTCGGGTAATATCGCGGCACAGCTGGCTTTCCCCCGCGGATCTACGCTTTAAGCTCGAATTTGTCGCAGTTTCGCGTATTATTAGTTCCACGGATTTTATCGTGGCTAGTTATTAGCCGTCTGGAGTTTTATCGCGCTGCGAGCGCCCGCCGACCAGCGGGCCATCCTCGCGTGCTGCTGGTGCACCGCCTCTGAAAATTTCCACCGGGAATTACGGCGAAACGACTACCAGGCTCCTCCCATCCCTTCAGAATTTATTTTCCTTCGGTAGCTGCGCGGATGCCTCGAATTTCCCGTGATTATGACGCCGATCCGCCGGAATTGACCGCGCCGGGGGGAAAGAAGCGGAAGAAACGCTGGAAACGGATGAGAAGACGGCCCCTATGAGTCGGAGCTACGGACGGAAACAATTTACAGGGACATACGTTTTAGCGAGTATCGGGGGAAAACGCGATACGTTGCTTCCCCCCGATCTGTCGGCGTGCCCGATTTCGATGCGGGCGAAACCAGCAGGTGGCTCGAGAAACACGAAAGACGCGGAATTTATGCGTCCAGGCTTGCGTCGGCGGCGGATAGGTAGAGCCGGCACGCCGATGGAATATCTTGCCCAGTCCACGTCCTCCACCATCGGGAAAGTAAGGAGAAGTTTAATCCCGGGCGTTTTAGCCCACCGCGCCGCGATAACGCGGCACAAAGGGACTGAGGCGCTACATAAATTGCGTCTGGTTTCTGCTTCGCTTCCGCGCGTCTTTCGCCCTGCTCACGCGAACCTCCTACTCGCGATAATCCTTCCTTCAACCGCAAGAATTCGTCCGTTCCCCGCGGTTGTTTCGCCGCCCTAGATTTGTCGGGGACGGAGGGTCTCCGACAGCGTTACGAGTTCGCTGGTAACGTAACAGGAAAAGAGGGCACTCGTGGTTTTATCGTACCTACGTATCTGGCGCGGTGCAATTAAGCATGCGAGCGTCGCCGGGACCCTCGCGTCTCATCCACCCAGTTTACCCAGGAAACCTGATTAACCGAGCCGCTCCGACAACCTGCCCGGAGCAAGCACCGTTTCTACGGTACTCCGCGCAAACCGGCAGCAAAATTGAAAAAGATTAAACCCATTGATCGGTCGGTTGGTATGAATACCGGCTGCGGACGATGGCGTCCAGCGACGGGCGGAGCAAAGCGCGAGACGCGCGATGCGTTTGAAGCAGCTCACCGCTAATCTCGTTCAATTCAAACGAACTGCAACGAGATTATAAGCTTTTCGAGCTAATGAACCCCATTGCCGCGCGGCCGGTTTGTTATCGCGGGACGGTGAATCCTTAACGGCTCCCCTCCGCTTGCGAATTTATCGTAAACAAAGAGCCAATATTGACGCGGCTTTGACCAAATTAATGCTAAGAGACTCTGATGGTCCGAGTACACTCACGCCTCGCGCTGCGGATGATATTGGGTGGGTGCACCGGTACTGTGTCGTCCACGGGAAATTTCAATCTTGCTGCTGGATATTGGGAGCCAAGCGATATGTTGTATCGCGTGCGCTCGGAGTTTCAAGCATTTCGAGAACATCGGAAGGAAAACGAACGCGGCAGAGAAACGAGCGTTTCCAATGCACCACGCTAGAGTGTAGTTTTTTGCAGTCCACGTATGAATTTATGTACGTAGCGGAGACGGAGAATTATTATTATTAGTAGTAGTAGTAGTAGTAGTAGTATTATTCGTCTTTATTACTAAGTAAATATTGGTACGAAGAAAGGAACCAGTAATACATTAAAGGAGATCGAAGTAAAAGGCGAGGGTGCAGTACTGTTAGAAGCCTAACCGTAACTACAAAAAAAAAAAACTAAAAGTAGAAAAGAAAGAAAGAGAAATTAATAGTACATTAAGATCAGAACAAAAACTCAGTCAATCACGAAATATGCATGAACCCAAATGGACAGACGTGGACGAGACAATAAATAATGCACAGGTAAGTTAGGAATAGTGTAGAAGTAGAGTAATGTGGGGCAAGAGTGCGCACTTAAAAGACAATGTTAAGTCCTAGAGGAGTTTACTGACCCAAGAGCGTACAGCATATACTATACACCGTTGGAAAGGTCTCGCCAAGGCGAATCGACTGATACCATTTTTAACTTCGATATCAGATGGGATAATGTCGAAAAATGGCCTCAAAGTTCGAGATTTTGCGGTTTTGAACAAAAGAAACCGGTAGTAAAAGCCCATCCGGCCCGAGGGACCTCGGGTAGGCACCTGAGGAAAAACCGAGGGGTGTAAGCGATACTCTAGCAGATTGGGACGGAAAATGTGCCCCACCACCTTCATTTCAGTGCCGTGTTGGGCTTGCGCTTAGCCTATGGGTCCCTTCCCTAATGCCCAGTACGAAATCGCCAATGGATTAGTGGCCCATGGGGCAAATGCAGGCCCAACACGGCCCTGAAATGAAGGTCATGAGGCACATTTGCCGCCCCAGCCTGCTAGAGTATCGCTTACACCCCTCGGTTTTTCCTCAGGTGCCTACCCGAGGTCCCTCGGGCCGGATGGGCTTTTACTACCGGTTTCTTTTGTTCAAAACCGCAAAATCTCGAACTTTGAGGCCATTTTTCGACATTATCCCATCTGATATCGAAGTTAAAAATGGTATCAGTCGATTCGCCTTGGCGGGACCTTTCCAACGGTGTATAGCATATGCTGTACGCTCTTGGGTCAGTAAACCCCTCTAGGACTTAACATTGTCCTTTAGACTTCTCTAAAATCCTTGGTATTACACTGATAGCACATATCGTTTTGTGAGAAATAACTACTATCCCTTATTATTCGATAGGCAGTGACTTCGTGTAAATTTACCTGTCACAACTTATATAAAATAAATATTTCCAAAAAGTGTCAAATGCGAACATTTACCCGCTGTGTGGGGTAAAAGTTCGCATGTTGTGGGGTAAAAGAACGCTTCGGTTATTCCCAATTCTGCAGGGATTTTTCTTTTTGAAAGTCCTGCTTCTATGTTTATCTCGAGCGATCTGAAGCATCTCACTAATTGGTTTTCGGCCGGTTGCCCCCTTATAAGTTCTAACAATAAATGAATAAGACAATAAAATAAAGTCATATTTTTTAATCAAAAACTTAATAAAAAACGTATTTTGGACAAATATTGCGGATTAAAAATTAATAAAAAAAAATCAAAAGCTGATATCAGCGTGGCTCAACTATCATAAACTCAAAATTTATTTCCATGTTGTAATTGATAATTAATTTCAAATTTATTTTTTATAGTCGGTTTAATCGGTGTTCGTTACTAATTTGGCAAACTCTAGAAATAAAATAAATTTAATGAACATATAACACCCGTCAAATTATTTTGGGACAAAAGTTCGCATTCGAACTCTTGCCCCACTGCATTGTGCGAACTTTTGCCCCCACAGCTACTTTTACATTGTTTAATCAATCCTGTTATCTGTGAGGAGAATTGAAAACTTCTATTAGCACTTTTTAATAGAAGAATTTCAGCTCTTTCAGACGGCATATTAATTCAAATATTTACTGATCAATTTATAGGAATAATATTGATTCCCAAACATGAGAATATTACATCAGAAATAACGAATTCAGTACTTACCGCATTGTAAGATAACAAACCGAAACACAGCCACGAAATTCGACATTAGTGACTCTACCTTGATTGACAATTGACTGCCAATCACCATTGGCAACTGCCACAACTCAAACCATGAAATTCGCATGGTGCGAACTTTTACCCACCTTTACTCTATATACGTCAGGTTTTTACATCTATCGAAGAATCTATCGGGGATTCGATTTTCATTTCGGAGCAGCTATGCCCGCCTTGATGACCCGCTTTTCTCACCCGCCTGTTCTTTAGTTATTGTTTGCCGGCGAAGGAGGAAAGTCTCGCTAAAGAGAGGCAGAGAGGCAGAGTGAGGAGCCGCGCGCGATGCACGGGCGCATATTTTCCATAGCCGAATCTACATGAATAACGATACCGAAAATTCGGCCGAGCCGCCGCCATAAATTCGCCAGGGAAACGTTTCGGCTCGTTTTCGAGGGGATTCGGAATTCCTCGCATCGCAACCCCCCCTGTCGCCCGTTCTCGTTCGATATGCCTGCTGGTCGCTTTGGTCGTTGTAACATTTGAATTTGAAATTCCCTGCTTTTTCCACGTTTCTGGCCTGACGTAACTCGTCGCGATCTTCCCGTACCACGCTTTCATTTCCTTTCTACATTACCGTGCCGCTCCAGCTCCCAACTATTTGATCGTCAAAAGAATTCTATGTTCCTGCGCAATAACGTAATAACGGGCAGATTAATCCTGAAATGGAAGCACGAAGAAACATCCTTCGGCGAAAAAAATACAAAAGCAAAGGAATTAGCATGAGCCGCGGTCCGCTCGAGCGACCCCGATGGCCATGGAGATTTAATTCAAAAATTCAGTGTAATCCCAGAATTCCCGTGGCAGTAATGTATCGCTCTGAAATTGCCGGACGGGCGTTCAAACGCCCTGTGAATTTCGCGGTCGTTTAATCAGCAGATGGCTGCTGAGATATCGTCCATATTGAAATTTTTTAATACGCTCGCGATTGGGACAAACGCGTTCAATTTGTTGGGACCGTTTAGGAGCAAGCTATAGATACGTCGACGTACGTGCAGGGGTAAACAGTGTAGTTGTTGGCCACCTGGCAGTGATTGGCCTTTTTTAAAAAAAGCATGAATATTAAGAAACTGTGTACATTATGCCTTTTATACTGAACATATTCAGATACCTTCTTCTTTCATGCGTCGAATGCAATCACTATTTCGCTAATCATTGTTATACTACGTGTAAAAAATAGACAACTTGAAATCGATGCTTGAAAACTACAGTGATTCAATTGAATAGCCATACGGTTACATCAGGCAATTCTTAGATAATTTAATGCACTTATGATATATATAGAACTTTCATATTCGTTATATAGACAAATAAAGGTTTAAATTTTATAAAAAAGGATTATTTATTCATTAAAATTATACATTATTGCAAAAATTATAGGTGGCCAAGAACTGTAATGTAAATAATGGTTTAGGATAGTCATTGGCCACGAGGCCAATGGCTACCTAACAGTCATAGCAACAGTGAAATACAGTAAATCCTCGTTAAGAGCCCGTCGAACGGGACTGGCGGCGGGCTCCTAACGCGACTGGACACTATTCCGCGCGGCCACTGGCGCGAGTGAGAAAACCCAATGAGCGAGCGAGAGGAAACGAAAGCCGACGGCAACTTCGTGTCGACTCGTTCGTTTCCTCTCGCTCGCTCATTGGGTTTTCTCACTCTCGTCCGAAGGATTCCAAGAAATGGTGGGGATAGTCGCCGGGCTCCTAACGCGTGGTAGAAACGGGCTCCAAACGAGGATTTACTGTAGCTGTGTTGTGATTTTAAAAGGTTATGTTTTAAAAGGAAATACTATTAATACAATGTAAAAGAAGGTGCAACACTAGCTAATATAGAAACATTTAAATAGAAAAGGTATTATAGGTTATATATTTTTAATAATATTACATTACATTTAGTTCCATTTTATGAATATATCCAGTTTTATTTAATAATTTAAATCCTGTTTCTAACCGAATTAATTCATTATTTTACATTAACATTATTTCATAATTAGGTCTTAGAGCATTAAGAATTAGGTAGGATATATGTTACATATAGGTTATGAAATAGTGGCCAATAACTGCCATACGATCGACCAATCATTGCATTCGTCTGGCCAATAACTATGTTTTTTCATAGAAAACGTATTTTGTGTAAAATTTTTGTGGAACCATCTACTCTTTCTTTAAACAAATTCTATTTCTAGACTATTAGAGTCGTTTAAAGCTATTAACACTAATTGTGTTCTTAAAGATAGCAAAATAAGACTTATAATTCAACGCTTATGTGAACCTCTGACTTAGGTGGCCAACAACTACACTGTTTACCCCTATATCGGTATGCCGAACAGTTTCAGGAAGACGGGACAAGCGTGAGCGTGCTGCAATGGACACCGTCGATCGAAGACGAGGGAAAGTTTCTCGTGTGTCGGGCGACGAATCCGAAGCTGCAGGACGCCGGTATCGAGGAACGCTGGAAACTCAAAGTACACTGTGAGTACATTCACTACTATATTTGTCATGCAATGTGGTACAGAAATTTGGTGCTCGTCCAAACGTGGCGTCCAATTATTTCAATGAATTCGTGGAAACCGCCGCGGTGGGATTATGACCAGAGGAAAAATGAGGGCGGTCACGGGGATGCGATCGGAATTTCGTTCAGAATGCTCTAACGAATGGAACGTCCTGAGGGGAAACGGTGGGGCGGGAGAGCTCACCTTCTACACCGGAAACAGGGAAGTTAAATGTCCCCGGCTTAACCCTCTAGGGACTCTAGAGTCCCATTCAGATTAACACATTTTTATTTACGTTCCATCAATAAGATCGAGATTTGATAGGTATAGTGACCTTTAATAGGCAGAGAAGAAACTGTTGTTCCATCAGAACCCGAAATTAAACTTTTTTTTGTTATATTGTTATAAACAAATTAAAAAAAAAACTAACGAGTAGTTTCCAAATCCGAAGTATAAAATAGACTATTTTAACGCTCAAGAAAATTCTACGTTAAGTTTAAAACATCCCCGTCCCTAGAGGGTTAAAGGGGTCCGTGAAATAGGTGACTGCCGAGCAGCATTGATTTCTCGTAGACACGTGCCGCCCTCCGTTATTGCCCCGCGCGAAATACTTCACCGCGATGTTAATTGCATCGAAGGGGCACGGAATTATTCGCCGTAGTATATCACGCAGGTACAAATTGCACGATCCCGGCTTTACGATCCTGTCGTCGGCATTAAATTGAATCTTGCAAGCAAGGACACGACATAGGGGCGTTTCGAAGATTGGCCAAGTACGTTATAACCGGGAGTTGGGCTTCGATAAAAGTCAGAAATTCAACTCGTTCCGCGTAGAACACTTGACCCGATTTCCCAACTAGAGAGGAGAGAGAGAGCAAAGAGTAAAACTGGTTACTGCTACTAAATTCGTCTAACGGTTCGCGACGTTAGTTTCTCGGGAGGGGCGATTAATCATCGGGAGAGCGCGAATTAAAACCACCCCGCGAAGCAGTCGTCGTGGGCGGTACGTTCGTTATTAATATTAATATTATTATTATTATTATTATTATTGAATCAACGGGAGAACCCATTAGAATACAAAATATAGACAAAATCCCAACAAAAACATTTCATGTAAAAAATGGAGCCGAGTCTCGTGACTCTTTACCCATAAAAAGTTGTGAGATGTCATGTAGAGTCGAGTCTAGCGCTCTCATTAACTCGGACACTTTCATTCACAAATCACTCCAAGTCTACATCTTTAGTTAAAGAACATTTTGTGACTTGGCAATTATGCAGTACGAGAATGTGACGGAAGTTGCTTACATTTTAATATTCACGTTTATTAATAAAGTAGTGGATAAAATAATATTTATACAGGAACTGAACATATATGTATTTATAGTGTGGACTTAATTTTACAGAACATTGTAAGGTCTAATAACTTCCCTGTGCTGCGTAATTGCCAAGTCACAAAATGTTCTTTAACTAAAGATGTAGACTTGGGGTGATTTGTGAATGAAAGTGTCAGAGTTAATGAGAGCGCTAGACTCGACTCCACATGACATCTCACAACTTTTTATGGGTAAAGAGTCACGAGACTCGGCTCCATTTTTTGCATGAAATGTTTTTGTTGGGATTTCACTTCTTTTTGTAAGTGATCCTTCTTTTTTTTTTAGCTACGGGTTGTGTTTGGGCATCAGCCACTGTTTTCCGAATAGCCCACTCCCTATCTCTATTCGCGCGTCACGTGAGAGGCTCGTGCGTTTTTTGCGGAGTGGGGGTTCCGCGCTGTGACTACGTGACGGCGTCATCGTCAAGCCCGAAACATGCGACGCGCGCGCGAGGACTAAACTTTCATGTAACGTTTTTCGGTAATAGGGTAGCTAGATTTTGTTTAAATTTATTAGCGAGCACCTGGGGGCTAAGAGGAACCTGCCTATCAAATTCCATGGTTATGGGTTCAGTGGTTCCAGAGATATCGAATTTCTTTCATAAATTGTTAGTGAAGAGGATTTTTCCAGATTTTTGAATTTTCCCTTTCATTGTATCCCAAACACTATTTTTCTACCAAAGTACAAGTTTCTGGGGCTGCTAGAAGTACGACTGAATTTTGATGATCGGTCAGTGTCGAAATTGCGAAACTTTGAGCAACTATAAAAGATGGAAACGTGAAATTTTGAGGTTTTATTCCGTTTGCATAGTACTAGGTTTCAGTAAAGTTTCAAGTTTCTAGGTAACTCCAGCACAAAGATATGGGGGGGTGAAAAGTACGCTGAGTTGCTTCCAGAAAAGAGTGCTTACGGCAAGTGCCCGACTCGACTCGGCGGGGGCACTGTCGTGCCCCCAGATACTAAGTTAAAGAAACATACAATAAAATACAATAAAATAAAAATAAAATAAAACGAAAAACATAGAATATAAAGTAACAAAACAGAACAACACAAGAACATGTCAGTCTATACACAGCTATATCGCCGTTCCCGGTGAAACGCTAGGTTACAGTGGTGGCAGTCTCCTAAGTAGCTGATTCCTGAACGACGCGCGGGAGGCTTGAAATAAATCTATGTCCGCAGGGCAGAGATGGGCAAAGATAATATCTAAATAAACTCGAATAAAAGATACTTTACGTTTATTCGTTATTCGCAGCTTCGAATAACACGATTTATCTTTATCCGAAACACCACGGATAAATAAATTTATTCGAGGTGAATTTATTCGACAGCGAAAGATAATTTTTTTTTCGAAGTGAATTTCTTCGACGGTGAGAGATAATTTTTTTTTTCGAAGTGAATTTATTCGACGGTGACAGATAATTTTTTTATTCGAAGAGAATTTATTCGAAAGCGAAAGATAATTTCTTTATTCGAGGAACTTTTATTCGAACCGTCGAATAAGGTTCTCATCATTATCCGTAGTTTATTCGACTTTTATTCGAAGGCTTCGAATAACATTCGGCAGCGTGTTTTACCCAGGGACTCCTACCGGTACGTAAAATACCGGTATTATACCGGTATTTTTCGGTTGTATCTTCGTCTGAGACTCAATACCGGTATTTCGCTATACCGAAACCGATATCATACCGAAATACATAGATAAATACCGAAAACAAAAGGTAACCGGTAACCGAAATAAATACCGGTATTTTTTCGGTATTCTTTTCAGTAACATGGTAGGTTTCGGTGTTCACCGAGAAGAATACCGAAAAAATACCGGTATTTATTTCGGTTACCGGTAATTCCGAAAACCGATTGTTTTCGGTATTTATCTTTTTCGGTATGATATCGGTTTCGGTATTTATCTTTTTCGGTATGATATCGGTTTCGGTATAGCTGTATTGGCGAAATACCGGTATGAGCATTATACCGGTATTAAGTCCCGGGTTTTACCGAACCGGCGCGATCTCGCCTCCAGCGGCTCCAGCTGAAGACTTCGGCGGCAGCTTCTGATCTTGGTTCGAGCCTCGGCTCGAGAGCCATACATTGTTGCTTGCGGTGGATTATACTTATATTAATAGGATGTAAAACTTCCACATTTTCGATCGTATCAGCATGAACGTTTCAGTAACATACTGCTGAAATGTTTTAGATGAAAATGAATTAACGATATAAATCGGATTATTTCTAGAACTATAGATAATTAAATATGAATGTAACATTTCTAATGTAATAATGCTAAAAATTATCCGATTTATATCGTTAATTCATTTTCATCTAAAACATTTCAGCAGTATGTTACTGAAACGTTCATGCTGATACGATCGAAAATGTGGAAGTTTTACATCCTATTAATATAAGTATAATCCACCGCAAGCAACAATGTGTGGCTCTCGAGCCGAGGCTCGAACCAAGATCAGAAGCCGCCGCCGAAGTCTTCAGCTGGAGCCGCTGGAGGCGAGATCGCGCCGGTTCGGTAAAACACGCTGCCGAATGCTATTCGAAGCCTTCGAATAAAAGTCAAATAAACTACGGATAATGATGAGAACCTTATTCGACGGTTCGAATAAAAGTTCCTCGAATAAAGAAATTATCTTTCGCTTTCGAATAAATTCTCTTCGAATAAAAAAATTATCTTCCACCGTCGAATAAATTCACTTCGAAAAAAAAAATTATCCTTCACCGTCGAATAAATTCACTTCGAAAAAAAAAATTATCTTTCACCGTCGAATAAATTCACTTCGAAAAAAAAAATTATCTTTCACCGTCGAATAAATTCACCTCGAATAAATTTATTTATCCGTGGTGTTTCGGATAAAGATAAATCGTGTTATTCGAAGCTGCGAATAACGAATAAAGATAAAATATCTTTTATTCGACACGTTATTTAAATAATTTTTTATCTAGATAATGCCCATCTCTGCCGCAGGGCACTGATTAAGCTCATCCATAGCGCGATTTATGGGATCGGCAGTGTAGTGATGGTATTCCGAGGCGCACGATACAAAAAGGGGTCTCATACGCAGTGACCGTTGCGGAGCATGAAAACAGATCAATGCTACCAGCTCTTGGCAGTTTATCCGACCATGGAAAACTTTATAAAGAAACAGTAGATCGGAACAGACACGGCGGTCGCTAAGGGTAGAGAGCCTCGTCTTTATCAGGGCAGGACTATAATCGTGGTCATTGAACCTCGGGTTATGATTTGAGTAGGTGCCCGCGCCGCGAACAACCGCGCGATACAGTTTCCGCCGTGACTTCTAACATGGCAACTCGGCTCCGCAACAAGGATCGTATGATTCCTGGCTAATTTGATTCCGATGGATTTCCCTGACGTGCAATCGCCCGAGCGGCATATGTATAGAGCGCGTTACTACGAAATTACGTGCCAGTCGCAATCTGTCCTGCCAACATTTACCTGCATAACGTAAGCCAGAAACGTTTGCTAGCTCGATACAGATACGAGCTATCGTTATCCGTTTATTTACGACTGTGCGTCTGATCGGCCACTCGATGCATCCGCTATTATCCTTGTTTCCGACGCATGCATATGTGTGGGAGTTTGGCATTAGTCCGGCGAATAATCGCAGCCCGTTGCGGCTGCTCCTGGATATCTCCAGGAATCACAGCGCAATCGAACGCTACCGATGCAAAGAAGATTCCGATTTCACACGCTGCGAGCGCTTCCTTTGCCTCCAGACCGCGAATCACTGCGTAGGATGAGGATAAGAATTATCGTAAACAGCAAAGTGTTCGATGGTGAAACTGGGCGGAGAAATTCTAGCCGCAGGCCAGGTAGGTCGATCGGTTAGTAGCCAGTCGTCCGGTAAATAAAACGTTCCAGTTGAAATCCCCAGGTAATGAATCGGATGTCCCACCCCTTCTCAGTTTCATTTACGGCACGATAAATAAAAGGAGATTAATTCTGGAGAAAAAAAAACGAACTCGCGGAATGCAATTGTCCCGCGGTTAATAAATGCAAAGTCTACATAAACGCGTGAATCTTCCGTGCTTTTAGCGGCTTAAACATTCATCCGAATGCGGCCGGAGTGGTTTTAACAAAATTATGTGACGGTCAAAGGTACGAGGAATGACGTTAAGCTCCGTCCCGTAATAAACCTTTAACGTGTTCCTGCTGGAATCGGTACTCCGGTTTCAATAGCAGCTCCCCGGTGGATTCCCTCGCGGGCGAAGAATCAATTCGGAGGTACGGAATGGCGGCCGCGATCCGAATAATCCCATAATAACGCTGTAGGCTAATGGGTGGAGTAAAATTCAAATGCCTTCCATTAAGTACGGACGTGCGCGCGTTACACCGAAAGGTTAATGCTAGAAAACCGTCTGGAATGTTGATAATAATTCTGGGCAAATTCCGGACACCTGGCCACTGTATCCGTTACGCTTCAGCCCAGCCTAAAGCTGGGCTTACATTAGAACTATTTCATAAGTTCAGCGAAGACACGTTCTGTTTGTATGGCGACTTTAATCTCCCTCATGCAGTATGGTACAATGACTCGGATCAGGCGTGCTTTAGAAGATCGGGGGTATCGTCAAATGAATCGGCTGCTATTGACCTCCTCCTTGGCTGTGCAGGGTACTGCAATCTCACCCAAGTTAACACGGTTTTTAATCAATTTGATGTGATGCTTGATCTTATCTTCGTTTCTTGCCCTAACGTCACTGTAGACCGAGTCATTGATGCCCTTATCGAGCCAGATGCTTATCACCCACCTTTGTACGCAATGTTTAGGGGCTTGGCATCGGGTCCTGACCTTAGTGGCGAAAACTTTGAGTACAGGGATTTTAAGCGGGGGGATTACCCCAGCGTGTGTGAATATCTCAATTCAATAGATTGGGATAAAGAGACTGGTGACATGGAGCCAAGTGCTGCTCTTGAGCGGTTATATGGCCGTATCAACCATGCAATAGAAGCCTTTATTCCGGTCAGGTCTGTCGCCCGATCCACATTTCCGCGGTGGTTTTCCCCTAGTTTAAGATCTCTGATCCGACTAAAGAAAAGGGCGCACAGAGCCTTCAAACGGTCCGGCGCGTATAGTGATTTCATAAATTTTTCCAGTCTCCGTTCGAAGTGTAAGCTGGCTTTATCGCGTGATCATCGTACTTATATAGATGGCGTAGAAAATGCGGTGCTGGAAGATGTATCCAGTTTCTGGAAATTTGTTAATGCTAAGCGGGTTGGCCATGGAATTCCTGAAAAGGTGCACCTTGATGGTGAATATGTTTCGACGCACACGACAGCTGCAAATCTTTTTGCCGACTTCTTTGGCTCAGTATATAGTCCTCAGGCCGGGGCGGTACCTGTCTGTAATCCTGCTCCGTCCTTGTTTGGAGACGTTAATATTCACTCTTTATCCATCTCTATAAGTCATATCTTTACCAAGGCTTGAGTCGCTTGATGTGTCGAAAGGCCCAGGGTATGACGGGATCCCCCCTAGGTTGTTAAGGGAATGCAGCTTCATTCTGGCTAGGCCCCTTTGGCATATTTTTAACTCCTCGTTATCTAGGGGGTCGTTCCCGGCAGCTTGGAAGACCACGTTAGTTACACCAGTTTTCAAGGCAGGCGACCGCTCCGACGTTAGCAATTATAGGCCGATATGCGAATTATCTGTCTTGCCAAAGATCTTCGAAGAAATTGTTACGGAGCAACTAACACCATGCCTCACAAACGTTATTTGTGACGAACAGCATGGGTTTGTCCCCGGGAGGTCGACGGCAACCAACTTGGCGGTATACCACTGCTTCGTCTCTACTGCACTGGATGCGGGACTTCAAGTGGACACTGTTTATACCGACTTCCGGAAGGCTTTTGACTCAGTGGATCACGGTATCCTGCATCAGAAACTAGCCTCAATAGGGATTAACGGGCCGCTTCTTTCTTGGTTTGCTAGTTACCTTGAAGGCCGCGAGCAGGTTATTAGAGTGGGGGATCAGTTATCGTACCCAGTCAACGTGACCTCGGGTGTCCCGCAAGGATCGCACCTAGGTCCACTCCTGTTCCTGCTCTTTATCAATGACCTCGGCGAGATTCTCCGAAATAGTAAATTTCTAATGTACGCTGACGACTTGAAAATCTTCCGCACTATAAGTGGGGCTTTTGATGTGGCTCTGTTGCAGTCTGATCTCAGTAGGTTCGAGCAGTGGTGTACCGCCAACAAGATGAAGCTAAATACCGCGAAGTGTGTATTATTGAGGTCTCATAGGGCTGTAAATGGTATTCCTTCGACATATATACTGAGCGATACCAATTTAACTGCGGTAACGGAAGTCTTAGACCTCGGTGTTACGTTTATGGGCGGTCTTGATTTTCGTAATCACTATCGTAACATCACTTGTAAGGCAATGAAAACCCTCGGGTTTATCGCCCGTTTTGCGAAACACTTCAAAAGGATTAGGACATTGAAATTGTTCTATGTCGCACTGGTAAGGCCGCAGATTGAATATGCATCGGTTATTTGGAGCCCCAAACATAAGTTGTACGCCAGTGCAATTGAAAGGGTCCAGCACAAGTTCCTCAGGCTTGCCATGCGGGTGTCCGGTTGCCCAATGCGGTTTGATGATCACGATTATAGTCCAGCCATGCGAAAGACGAGACTTACCACCCTTAGCGTCCGCCGTGTCTGTTCGGACATATTATTTTTATATAAAGTTTTCCACGGACATATAAACTGTCACGAGCTCGTGTCACTGATTTGTTTCCAAGCTCCGCAACGGTCACTGCGTCCTAGACCTCTCTTTGTTCCGCGCGTCCCGGAATATCATCATTACACTGTCGATCCCATACATCGCGCTATGGACGAGTTAAACCAGTGCCCAGCGGACTTGGATTTATTCTTAGCCTCCCTCGCCACGTGCTTAATTTATTTTGCGTTATCGCTGTCTACACTGATGTCGCCGCTTGTAGACGGTTATGTTAATATTTTTGTTTTTGTTTAGTTTTGTTTTTGTACTTTCTATTTTCCGTTTTTCTGTCTTATTTTATGTCATGTTATCATGCGATATTTACTTATGTCTTTGTATTTATTTGTAAAAAAAATATGTATTCTAAAGGGTTCTCCCGTCGATTTAATAATAATAATAATAATAATAATTAGTCCAGTCCAGTGATCCAGTCCAGCACTGGATTAGAACTGGAATAATGTAAACAGTGTGATCATTCCAGTTCAGTGCTGTCATTCCAGCAGATTTCGACTGGATCGAAATTCTACTTTTCGATCCAGTGTTTACCCCCTCCATCGAGAACAGAACATTCCAGCGTTGCTGGACTGGTCTAGACGGCTCAGTCCAGTGCCGCCTGGTACCGCCTGAAGCGTAGTAGGTACAGCGTACACGTGTTTGCATTTTGAAGAAAATAATGGCAAATAAATTAAATGAAGTACTCAGGAAAGATAATGTAACTTCTAATTTTAATTTTGCTGGTAAAGCATCTCGTAACATTGTGTCATTACGTTGAATGTTACTTGAAATTAATGATAATAGTTCTTCAAAGTTTTCTGCACTCATTCTCATTGCTAACCTATACTCGGAAGGATCCTCTGATTTCAGTTGTTGCAAAAGTAACGCGGAGCCACCTTTTTTACTTCTTTCCCTTATCCAGTTTCGCATCCAAATTCGCTTTTTTCTCTTCGTTTCTACATCAACTATGTCAATAATTTCTTTACAAATTAATATTAAAGCAAGTTTCAGATGATCTTTTATCCTTCTTTTGCGTGAATCCATTATTACCTATCACTTTTAACGGTTCATAAACGACTGGAAGACTGTTTTCCAGTCGAACCACTCGCTGGATCCAGCGACTGGAATAATGTAGACATCGACGCGATTTCCAGTCAAACCACTCACCTGGATCCAGCGACTGGACTAATGTAAACCCAGCTTAATGTCCGCTGGTACCGGTCATAACCGGAGTACCACTGTATATTTACTTGAGCCGCGGAGTTATTTACGCGTGTCATAGCTCACTGGTGCGCCAGTGGTGTTCCCTGTTCTTCTGAACCGCGTAAACGGCCCAATAAAATCTCCCGTTTCGCGGAGGATAAACGGTGGGCCGGCCGGTGCTCGTAAATACAAGCAGGAATTTGCCTGCATATGTAAAGATCGTTAACGCGGGCAGCAGTCTCCTTTGGAGGGGAAAAAAAAAAGGTAGTCGCCGCGTAAAAACCGTTTCCATATTTTAGCATAATCCAGTGGCTGCGGGGGTGCGTAGCGCGCAAAATCGATCCTTTCGCCGAGAAGCCCTCTCCCGCGCCGTTGTTGCTGTCAAGTGGGCCACAGCGGTACCAGTTTAACAGTTTAACAGTTTAACCTGTCCGGCGATACACAAGCGTATCTGTCAACGTCAACCTCGAGCTGTCAGTAGTAACGATACGTGCTTCATCAGACACGACTCGCATCGGCACGCTGCATGCTTGTTTCACTTGTTTCGCTCGTGACGCCGCGGCGCGGCGCCGCGCGGCATCCGGCCTGCTCTAACGATCGGAAAATCTCGCCGAGGATTATACCGACGCGACGCGGCGAAGGACACAAAAGCGACGCGGAAAAAAAAAAAGACGAACGGAATGACTACTCCAGCTCGACGGCTGTGGAACGCTGAAAATTAATCGCGGTCGATCGGGCGCGCACGGGGCTCGCCTGACCGGGCAATTTAAATGGATCTGGTCGAATTCCCGAGCACACCAAACTGACCTGGTCGTCGTTGCCTTGCGTCCACTCGAGAATCAAAGGGCACGAATCGGTTTTTGCCGGAGCATCTCTTATCAAAGTACAGATCGACCCGCTGCTGAGCGGGACGAATTCGGTGGGCGGTTAAAGGAAAAGTGTAATTGGCCTGCAGGTGGTAAGGGAGAATGGGTGAATGGGATCGGCCGTGTCACGCGGTTAACGATCTGTTCCGCCGTACGAGAACCGTCGTCCCGAGTGGAATGCGAGGCATAGCGCGTGTTCATTTGCTGGAAAGCTATTTCCTACCTTCCATTACCGGACGATGCCGTGCCACATATTTGTGTTGGTACGGAAGCGCGTGTACACCAGCCCTCTCTCTCTCTCTCTCTCTCTCATATCCAGCCGCACGATCGAATCTCCACTATGCTCTCGTGGCCGTGCCAGAACACGTCGACACGTACGACCGTCCTGAAACGTGGGCCAGAACCACGTAAAACGGATTCGCGCGTCAACGTTACACCTACTATCGTTCATTAATATACGTGTTCCCTCGATAAGCCGATCGCCAGAACCCTCCTGCAGCTCCTTCCGCGAGAAATACTACTTAGCTTGCCGCGGTTGAAATCCCCTCTGCTTCCTTGAATTGCCAAAGCTACGTAACCTTTGCGACCTAAAGATAGACGTCGCGCGATCTTTTATCGTGGCATCGCTGCCGGCGCGAGCTCCGCTGCTCCTCCGCCCCAGCCATTGCCCGGATTGCTTCCAATTCACGTGCACAGTCCACTTTCCGTCGCCAGCGAGGTTCTCTTTCAAAAGGCTCCTGTACAGTTTCGCGTGGATCACTGCCAATCCTCTCTCCGACGATTAATCCTTTCTCTGACGTCGCAGCGACATATCTACGACGGTAACGTTCGCGGGCCAGCAATTTTCACCGGATCAAAAGCGTTCGTCCGTCGTTAACCCTCTAGGGACAGGGATGTTTTAAACTTAACGTAGAATTTTTTTGAGCGTTAAAATAGTCTATTTTATACTTCGGATTTGGAAACTGCTCGTTAGTTTTTTTTTTTTTTTTTTTTTTTTAATTTGTTTATAACAATATAACAAAAAAAAGTTTAATTTCGGGTTCTGATGGTACAACAGTTTCTTCTCTGCCTATTAAAGGTCACTATACCTATCAAATCTCGATCTTATTGATGGAACGTAAATAAAAATGTGTTACTCTGAATGGGACTCTGGAGTCCCAGTCGTCCCTAGAGGGTTAAAGAACTGTCCCCACGCTGCGAGCGCTGGGCAGTCCAGCTAATTGCCGTTTTCTGTGAATCGGGCTTGATGTAAAAAGAAAATCTATCGCGGCATGATTCCGGCGGGGTAGAAGGAAGAAATAGGCGGGTAAAGGAAAATGATTTCTCGGCGGTCAGCTACGGAGGCGAGTACCAGCGTCCCCGGCAGCTAACCGTTCCACAAATCACCGTGCACGCGATAAACGTTCAGCGTCGGTTTTACTCGGTTATTTATCGCAGTGCACGGCTAAAGGCCGAAGGTCGAAAGCAGTTGCAGCCCCGCAGTTGTATGCCTGCGTAGATTACTCGCGTATCCTTTCGCCCGACGCGTTTATCTCCTCCCTCTTCCCGGTCGTCCAGCTTCCTTCAACCACCCGCACCGTCGACTTAACGCGATCCAGAGGACGACAGCCTGGCGGATGTAATCGATTGCGAGTAGAGCTATTGTTTTTGCCCGGGTATCCGGGTACCCGGGTACTCGAGTACCCGGTGAGACCCCGGGTAGAAAAAAATTACTCGGGTACCCGGGTACCCGTAGGATACCCGACTACCCGGGTACCCGTGCAATACCCGGATACCCGGGTAGACAAAAATTACCCGGCTACCCGGGTAGACAAAAATTACCCGTGTGTCCATGAGATACCCGAGTAACTGAAGTGTGATGAGATAGTTGAGAATTTCGATTTGACAGCATATTCCGTTCATTGCTGAGGTTAGCCGAAAATGATCGAAAGTCGAAAAACGATCGGCTGTCAAATCGAAATTCTCAACTATCTCATCACACTTCAGTTACTCGGGTATCTCATGGACACACGGGTAATTTTTGTCTACCCGGGTAGCCGGGTAATTTTTGTCTACCCGGGTATCCGGGTATTGCACGGGTACCCGGGTAGTCGGGTATCCTACGGGTACCCGGGTACCCGAGTAATTTTTTTCTACCCGGGGTCTCACCGGGTACTCGAGTACCCGGGCGGGCGGGTAGTAAGAGCTCTAATTGCGAGCGCGACGAATTCACGGCCGCGCGTAGAATCTGGCCGACTGACAGTACCTATAATAATGTTCGCGTCCGGGAGCAAACGCGCGGTAAAGCCACTGCTACTCGCCAATTACCTATGCCGTTGCTGCTCGCGCGAGACAGGCCAAGTTTCGAAACGCGCGTCTCTCGGAAATTATGAATTCGGGTCGGCAACCGACGACTTACCGAGGAAACGGGACACCGCCTAGCGCGACAAAGAGAAAGGGGTCGGTGTTAAATCTAATTAATATCTACGGCACAACTGTGCGACAAAGCGAAACAAGGGATGGAGCATCAAATGTGTCATATGAAAGGACCCTCTCTTCCCTCGGACCACCACGGCTAACTACGTCCTGCTTGAAAATTTCCTGTACGTCTATACGCACCTGAAGCAGACGAAATGCTGAAATTCGCCACGTTCGAGCACTGCGTTCTGCTAGTCAAAGGCCGCTCTGCCTTTGTCGCGACCGGGCCCTTCAGAAAAACCGGGGAACATTGTTACGAGAAGCGGTATCGAGCTAAAATTAATACTCTAAAGTACTTAGGGCCGGCAGCCGATCGCTGGTCGATGGCCCCGTTGCCTTTTACCGTACGCTAAATCTATCATCGTAATATAATGTCGTTAATTGCCCGGAGTCTACCACTTCGCTGCCGTTCGGGTCATTAACCCGATAACTTACCGGAAAAAAGAGCGGGGAATCGTGAAGTCGATGTCGCGACCGGGAAAGTTAGTCGGTTGGGCGATAGGGGAGACCGGGACTGGTAGGCCAGTTTTTCAGTTTTTGATTTTTAATAAATTATGTGGACGAAATATCATTAAACCGGTTAGTAGATTTGATAGGGCATACATTTGGCTATCTGATTAAATTATTAAAGTTGACTAAATGTGACAACAATTAAGGCATTTTAATGTTTTTCTAACACCTTACATGCTGGTCAACCAGCACCGTGGTCGGGGTTGGTAGACTAACAGTATGGGGTAGGTTCACTATAGGTGCAATCAGTGAAGAAAATGTTGTTAGCAACTTATCTGAATGGTAATAAAATAGCACATGTCACGAGAGTTGTTTCATTATAAAATATTTATTACTTTTTAATAATAAATAACAATTTAAACCATCACTGGGGTTGGTTGACCAGCTTAGTCATGTAACCCCGAACGTTATTAGTCAACCAGCCCCGAACGATCATTTTGACTTCAATACTCTATACAACCTTTGATTATTTATGTAAAATCAAAAACGCAGTCTCAGTAGGTCGTTTAATAAACAAACTTTAAAATAGTCCCTTCGCATTAATTCTACTGTAACTATATAGAGCGTGGAAACATAAAATCTTTAAGAAAACATATTTACTTACATAGCCAATTTTTCGATAAACGCTGGTAACTGTCAAACAACGTGTAATGGTGGTGTCGGAAACAAATGAATGACATAGTAGAAGTGACTTGTTTCTACAGAAAATCGCTCCGCAGTAGAGCACACGTTAGTGAAAAGTTATTACCAATTAGTCAACCTACCCCTAGGGCCAACCAGCCCCGGTCTCCCCTACAGTCGCGTGCATTCGGAGGTATTAGACTGGGGCGTCTGCCGTTTGACAGCTAGCCGTTGATAACGGAAGTGTGAATTTCCTTGAGAGTCTGATGGCAGGCTCGACGGAGAATGCTCGACGTTCGTTAGACCGTCGTATGATAGAACGCGGCGAGCTCGTCGGAGCGTGCTTAACGACGTCGTACAACTTTGATTGGCTACGCAGACTTCGACGGGTCGCAACTTCCGGCTTACCCTCCACCCGAAACCAACGCATTGTCCAGACAAAGAGGTCCCCTGGCTGCGTCCCTCCCATAATTCGCGCCCACGGCTCGCTATAGTGTCGTAGCCAAGAATGATATACGCGCTCGTGCTCGTCCGTCGACTGCTACCCTGTTTGCTGGAATTTCCCCCTTTGTTCGTTGCGCGATCATAAACCGCCCTGAGAGTGAATTTCCAGGGTTCAGTTGGAAGGGTCGGGTTCGAAAACCTTTACGCGATTTCCGTCAGCGGCTGCTCGCGGAACGAGTGAAGGGACCCACGTTTGTAGGCGCTTGGCGCTCGGAAGACGGCCTAATGGTGCGAGAGTGGCCCATAGGTGGCGTCTGTTAAAGTAGGAGTTCGGGACTAAGAGATCGGGGGGAAGCCGCAGTGGCGGAATCGGTAAGGCGGCTGGCCAGCACGCGGATGGCCCGGGTTCGAGTCCCGGCGAGTGGCTTTCCTTTTTCCGGCTCCTACAGTTCAGAAGTGGGATCGACAGCGCTCTGGCGTTTGATATTGTATTGTTTGAGGTTGCCTCCTCGTGCTGACGTGTCCGGTTCCGTATCGTTTAGGAATTTTGAGGAACGCGGCCGGGGACGGCCGCAATTGTCAGAATGGCCGAGCTGTAGGCGCTTGGCGCTCGGAAGGACGGCCTTAATGGTGCGAGAGTGGCCCATGGTGGCGTCTGTTAAGGGGTTATGCCTACCTGCAAGGTCTGAAAACGCAAGTATTTTCGGGATTTTTGGGGGGAAAAACTTGAAGAGTTTTTTAAGCAAACCTTTATGTATTAGAAAGTGTACATCTTATATTACTTGTAGTAATTATTCCAATGGAAAATATAAATAAATAAAAGAAATATCAGTGATCTCCCGGCAGCGATTTTTTTTCCAGTAGTTTGCGGTGATCACTCTAACTTTGACCAGATTCGTCTGAAATGAAAAATTCGACGGAATTTAGTTAGTATATTAAATTATCTTGTCCTTAATCGTTCATTATCCCGAAAAATTAATTTGCTACAAAATGGCGGCTGTTCAAATTAAAATATCGATTTTCGCCGCAAAAATCGCTCATTTTTCATCGGTAAAACAAAAACTACGCAACGGAAATGAAAAAGCCACGATTAAGGACAAGATAATTTAATATACTAACTAAATTCCGTCGAATTTTTCATTTCAGATGAATCTGGTCAAAGTTAGAGTGATCACCGCAAACTACTGGAAAAAAAATCGCTGCCGGGAGATCACTGATATTTCTTTTATTTATTTATATTTTCCATTGGAATAATTACTACAAGTAATATAAGATGTACACTTTCTAATACATAAAGGTTTGCTTAAAAAACTCTTCAAGTTTTTCCCCCCAAAAATCCCGAAAATACTTGCGTTTTCAGACCTTGCAGGTAGGCATAACCCCTTAAGGGGACCTTCCGGTTTAGAGCCCAAAAAAATAGGTGATTTTTAGGAATTAATTAAAGGAAATCTACTATATATAATTTAACGGGACTTTTTGCATTGTATTAAGGATGTCTTAAGTTATAGAAATATATTTTTTGTTTTATAATTAATTATTGCAGACGGCCCTGGGGAGTCGTTAAAGTCAAGGCGTCAAAAAATTGATCCAAATCGGTGGGACCTGTATCTCCAAAAGTTATTATCCGATTCGACTGAAACTTATTTTATTTTGAAGATTATACTTCTGGCTAGGGGGGGGACTAGAAAAAATTAAAAAAATGACATTTTTTTAGAAAATAACGACACTTGAAGTTTGAAATCACTTTTCCCTGTACTTTTCGTCCTTTCAACGCCTTTGAAAATTATAAATTTTCAATTTTTTGTAATTTTTCTAGTTCCCCCCATAGCCAGAAGTATATTCTTGAAAATAAAAAGGGGTTCAGTCGAATCGGATAGTAACTTTTGGAGATACAGGTCCCACCGTTTTGAGAACACTGTTTCGAGAAAAACGCGTTTATAAAGGTTTACGTGAGCGCCGAGTGCCCGGTTGTTGCCCATGCATTTGCCGCTACTCAAATGCCTATAACTTCTGGAATTTTACGAATTTCAACAAATCCTTTTAAACACGTATTCCTAAAAGGTTGAACATTCGAAAAATGAAATAAAAAAAAATCGACTTTTAGACCGGAAGGTCCCCTTAACCTTCCGGTACTCGCGCGTGTGCACGGAGTGCACGGAGGTCAGTTTTTGGCTGAAAAAAACGTTTTATCGTGATGTATTGTACCCAGCACCCCTATGTATTCGTCCAGCGGACATTTTTGCATAATGCTACGTACTTATCAGGTTCAAATTCAGTTTGGAACTGTTTCTGATTGGATGAAAATGATAGTATGCCGCGAATCTTGCCAGCGACCGCGCCCGTGTACTCACAAGTTTTCCAGTTATCCGCCTCCGATTGCTTTGATTTTTGGATATGTTTTAGAGAACCGAAAAATAACATATACGTGTTTTTTTATTTTGGCCTGTTTGCGTGTTTAGGGGGTGAAACCACCCCTCAATGGTTTTCCAGGTATCCGCCTCCGATTGCTTTGATTTTCAGTTTGAACATGCAAACAGGCCTAAATAAAAAAACACGTGTTTCTTATTTTTCGGTCCTCTAAAGCATATCCAAAAACCAGATCAATCGGAGGCGAACACATGAAAACATTTGAGGGGTGGTTTCACCCCCTAAACATGTAAACAGGCCTAAATAAAAAACCACGTGTTTCTTATTTTTCGGTCCTCTAAAGCATATCCAAAAACCAGATCAATCGGAGGCGAACACATGAAAACATTTGAGGGGTGGTTTCACCCCCTAAACATGTAAACAGGCCTAAATAAAAAACCACGTGTTTCTTATTTTTCGGTCCTCTAAAGCATATCCAAAAACCAGATCAATCGGAGGCGAACACATGAAAACATTTGAGGGGTGGTTTCACCCCCTAAACATGTAAACAGGCCTAAATAAAAAACCACGTGTTTCTTATTTTTCGGTCCTCTAAAGCATATCCAAAAACCAGAACAATCGGAGGCGAAAACCTGAAAACCTTTGAGGGGTGGTTGCACCCCCTAAACATGCAAACAGGCCAAAATAAAAAAACACGTATATCTTATTTTTCGGTCCTCCAAAACATATCCAAAAACCAAAGCAATTGGAGGCGTACTTATGAGTACACGGGCGCGGTCGCTGGCAAGATTCGCGGCATACTATCATTTTCATCCAATCAGAAACAGTTCCAAACTGAATTCGAACCTGACAAGTACGTAGCATTATGCAAAAATGTCCGCTGGAAGAATACATAGGGGTGCTGGGTACACTACATCACGGTAAACCGGTTTTTTCAACCAAAAAGGCTGCCGGCAGGTTAATAATACGTCACCGTGCACTCAGTGCACGACGCGAGTGCTCGCGTTACAAAAATAGGCGCGAGTACCGGAAGGTTAAAGTAGGAGTTCGGGACTAAGAGATCGGAGGGAAGCCGCAGTGGCGGAATCGGTAAGGCGGCTGGCCAGCACGCGGATGGCCCGGGTTCGAGTCCCGGCGAGTGGCTTTCTTTTTTCCGGCTCCTACACGTTATTTCCCCGCACGTGTGTCTCGGAAAGTTTCGTCCAGGATAGAGGGATCGGGCGGAGAAGAATATACATGTACACACGTCCGTGGGGCAGCGCCACCTTATAATCGGAAAACCTACGTGGCGGCTCGCTCGTCCGTAAAATTGCAGGCCCTTTTCCATCCAGCGTTGCGCGATGCTGCTTCTCCGTGGGAACCAAACATCCAGCCGCCAGCTGGAACACCGTGCTTCTCCCAACGACTTTCGCGACAAGTTTCGTGCCCAAGTTTACGATCTTCCGAGATTCCCGCCTACACCTCGCGAACACAGCGAAACGTAGAACGAATTTCCCGCGATCGAGTTTTCCTCGGCTCCTCCGGTCCGGAGCCCTCTGATCCACTCCTATCCCCTCTCGTTGTCCCCCGTGACACTTTTATTTGCAATAAATCGCCGGGCCAGTAGGCACCATCCCCGTTTCCACTCACAGAGAAGAAACTGCGCTCGAATAACCAGAGATTTGCATTCCGGGACAGGTGGTAAAGTTTGAATCGTGGGAAATAAAGAGCGAAAGAATTCGCCGGAGTTCACTCTGGTCGCGTGGCTCGTCATGTTTCTAACGATCGATGAGGCCTTCGCTGGTTTCAGGGTTTCGAAACGGGTAAACAAAAAACTACCCCCGCTTCGCGATCAGATTTACGATCCGCTACGTCCCAGTTGTTATCATCGTCATCGCTAATAATTATTCGCCGTGGCAGCCAATGCGTCATCGTTTCGAATTAAGCTCAGCTTAAATATACCGTCCATCGTGCGGAGACGATTTAGCAGCGGTAACCGGCCCACGCTTAATTCTACTCTAAATTTTAATACGCTGCGTGCGTCGTTCATTATTGATCGCCGGGAGCTACGAAAAACCGGTGGACGGATTTTGTTTCGCGAGCCAGGGCGCAATCTGCCTCGGTTCCTTCGCCGCTGATTCGTTAAACTTGCAGAATCGCCTGGGTTTTCCGTAACTATCGAACGAAATAAATCGGCACCGCGGGGTAATTAATTTCTCCGCCGATATACGGGGGATCGTGGGCAATTCCCCGGCGAGGAATATCAAACGCGGCAACAGAAGTGTGATTAAAACGTGGCAGACATTGCTTCGACTTGTTGCTTTGCTTTGCTAATCCATCACGAACGTACAAACCCACAATTCAATCGAGCAACTTGCAGCTCTGCCCCGCAAATACCGCGGCTATATTTCACGGCCGGTGCCCGTTTCTCCAGCTTCCTTTTTCGGTCTTGTCGGCGTTTCACGATCTCCCAATCCTTTTGCACTACATTGTTCTTCACCTGTCCCGACGCTCCGACATATGCCTGCCGCGAAACTCTGTTTTCGGGCCGCCGATCAATCTTCTCGCCCTCCTCGGCGCACGTGTAAGCTTAAGCCCGCAATGATAACATCTGCTTAGTGGAAAATGTTGCGAAATATAGAACGAAATTCCAAGCAACGAACGGAAACGCAATTGAAAAGTCCTTGTAGAAGACACTGTAAGCGCCTGCATTAAAAACGAAAATTGTATCGGAAAATGTTCTACGTGCCAATGGTAATACTACCGTTAAGGAACTAGTTTCTGATCAGTTTAGAAGGTTTCCTGCTTTAATATTTATTTTTAACCTAATAAAACATTAAACCATAGACTTTTTTTATACTAAAAGTTGCATTAAGGGGACCTTCCGGTCTAAAAGTCGATTTTTTTTTTATTTCATTTTTCGAATGTTCAACCTTTTAGGAATATGTGTTTAAAAGGATTTGTTGAAATTCGTAAAATTCCAGATGTTATAGGCATTTGAGTAGCGGAAAATGCATGGGCAACAACCGGGCACTCGGCGCTCACGTAAACCTTTAAGGCAGGATACCACTTTTGACTGCGATTTTGGAGGCGTTTTTCATGAATTTTTTTGCATACAAAGAATGCGCAGAAACAAAATCGGTTTCAGTCATTTATTAATGTAACTTTAATCTGTAATTACACATTTTTTTAAACTGAAAAAGTAAAAAATAATCTCTTGTAGGTGGCGCCAAAATACACTCCTTTGGAGAAACATCGTTAGACGGCGTGTCAAATTCCGCTCTGTACGTGGCTCTTAGAAAAGAAACCAAAGAATGTCCCTATTAACAACAATATTGTTCAATGCTGTACGTAGGGATTTTACGAAATTTCGATTTTTAAGAAAATGGCGGCCATTTTAACGAAAAGGTCAATTTTATAGGGTAAAGAAGTTTAAAAAAATTTATAAAATTGCGCACCAAAAGAAAAATAACAACGCTACAGCAAAAGTCCTACGTACATCGTTAGATTACACCAATCGGAAGAATTGTGCAAAGTTTCAAGTCAATCCGATGAAAATTGTAGGAGTAATCTGCCACGCTGATTTGGAAAACATCGTTTCGAGAAAAACGCGTTTAAAGTTTTATATAGATTTATATATCTGCTCCAATCCGGTTTTTACACAAGAAAAAGGTTCCGGCCACCTTTCTAATGAATGAATTTCGATTCTATACACTTGAAAGAGTACTTTGAGAACAAAAAAAAGTTTCAATTTTTTTTAAGTGCAAAGGTGGTATCCTGCCTTAAACGCGTTTTTCTCGAAACAGTGTCCTCAAAACGGTGGGACCTGTATCTCCAAAAGTTATTATCCGATTCGACTGAACCTTTTTTTATTTTGAAGAATATACTTCTGGCTAGGGGGGAACTAGAAAAAATTACAAACAATTGAAAATTTATAATTTTCAAAGGCGTTGAAAGGACGAAAAGTACAGGGAAAAGTGATTTCAAACATCAAGTGTCGTTATTTTCTAAAAAAAATGTCATTTTTTTAATTTTTTCTAGTTCCCCCTAGCCAGAAGTATAATCTTCAAAATAAAATAAGTTTCAGTCGAATCGGATAATAACTTTTGGAGATACAGGTCCCACCGATTTGGATCAATTTTTTTACGCCTTGACTTTAACGACTCCCCAGGGCCGTCTGCAATAATTAATTATAAAACAAAAAATATATTTCTATAACTTAAGACATCCTTAATACAATGCAAAAAGTCCCGTTAAATTATATATAGTAGTTTTCCTTTAATTAATTCCTAAAAATCACCTATTTTTGGGGGCTCTAGACCGGAAGGTCCCCTTAATGTTTAAACTTCAAGGAAAAATTTTAAAAAGTTGAAAATAAATATATAATTTAAATACTTATTGGGAAACCAAGAATTTCGATACGCCAACTAGTGACAAGAAATTGAACTACTCAGAGTAGACTGAAATCCGTCGAAGTCCATATGATTATCAGTGTTTATATAGACATGTTGTGAAAAACGAGTGTTTTTAAATTTTTTGGAACACTAAATTTTTACTTATTCGGTTAATAAATAATTATTCGGAATGTTTGGTGGAATCCAGCCTACTGTCAATAGTTTGCCAACTTACCACCGCAGCGCTGAAATCTAAGCCACGCCTCCACTTGGTTTCCCAATAAGGTATGGAATAATAAGGTGACTAGGAACTAGTTTTTAATCATCTAAAACTAACAATACTAACTGCTTTCACAGACAACACATATATTTTTGAATTATCAATTTTTATGTTAGTAATTATTTCAAACAATTATTTATTGACATAAACTCAAAAGAACGATTTATTTCATGAACTGATCGAAACTTAGTGCCTGATCAAGAACTAGTTCCTTAACGGTATAGTATAGAATTTTTATAGACTCTTCAATTAATGGAATAACGTCGATAGAAGCTTATTCAGCGAGTGCGCGAAAACCAGTTGCTCGCGACTTCGTTCCAGTAGAAGCTCCCCGTGCCGCGCCAGACCATGCGGCAGACAGGAGAGGAGGCGCGAATCGCGATTGCTCGAAAGGTGGGTCGGACAGGTTAGCGAATACAGCAAATAGTACTGGTCAAGTTTTGGGGCTGCAGCTGGCATTACTCGCAACGATTGCGTCACAAAGAGCGGTTGTGCATGACAAAGTAAACCGTGTTGCCGAGCAGCCAGACCGCTAGGAAAGTTGAGGAGGAGCACCGCGAAGCGACGACGCGACCCGCTGCACCGCCGCAGCTGGCACTTCCACCACGAATATCACTCCGAGTCCAGGCATTTTAATCAAAAGCTACCCCCGCTGTTCCCTTCGCCGCTTTCTTTCTGCCTTCTTCCACCTTACGCCCGCTGCGAGGGACCTGGTCCTGCGCCAGGGAACAACGTTCCACAGGGAGCGGAATTTCGCGCGCTTAACCCCTCTTCTCGCGACAGTTAACGTTCTGAAATTGTCCAGAAGCGTTGCCGCCGTGGGGAACGACTTTTCGCGCGGGCCCTCGTTCGAGCAAGTCGCGCAAGCACGGCAAGTGTTTGAACGTTGACGGGTGTTCCGGGCGAAACGAAAGCCGCATGAACTAGTGAATTTTTGAACTCGGCAAGTGGTAGGGACTCGCCACCGTGTTAGAAGCCAACACCCGCCTTTGCGGTGCCGCCGAGTATTGCCACCCCTCTGGAAGTGATTCAGAATCGCGTGCGTTCGTTCTGGGAAAACGCAACGTCGGCGTGACGAAAGCATTCGCGAAGGAATCGTATGCCGTCCCTGTTTATACGGCGAAAGGCAGCCGTCTGGCAAAATTGATTTCGCGGAACAGCGGCCGCTGCTGCGGTCCGACCGAAAATCGCTAATTGGGAAAGCATAAATGCAAATTCGACGGGTCCAGCTCGGCCGCGCGGTAACGGTGACGGCCGCGGTCTCGCGAAAATATTGCGCCGAAATTCGAGGCGATCGCTACCGTCGCTCATCAATCACGTTTATCACGGCCGCGCCGCCGCGCTCTGATTTTTCTTCCCCCCGCCGGTTTTTCATTTCTTGTTGAACAACGACGCGCCGAACAAACACCGGCCGACAAGAAATCAATAAGCGAACAAACGGCAAGGAAACGGCCAATAATATATTCGACGCGGAAGCCCCGAACGGGAACAGTGCAACGAATAACTTTTCCCGCCGCATTATGTCGTTGCAGTGTTTCGTTAACGATCTCGCATCTGTCCCCGGGGGCGGATAATTCGATAGCTTTCCCTTTCTGCCGCGAGCCCCCGAGGAAAGTAAGCGAAGGGCGGTGGATTCTTGCCATCGTGGGCGACTATCGAATTTGCCAAGCACGAGTGCACCCCGTCACGGGTCCCTGGGAGCGTGATAACGCAACCGGCGATTACGAGCGCGAGCTGGAGGTAGGAAACGACGCGACGCGACGCCAGGAGTCGTGAAACGGGGCAAAAAGAACGCGAGTGCTAAGGAAAGCCATTGTAGATTCCCTTTTAATATTTAATAAAGTTGCCGCTCGTAGTCGCGAAAGGCGTAACGAGATGAAAAGAGGCGGAGGAGAGAAGACACGAACCGAGGGAGAGGCCGCAGCGGAAGGCGACATTTTCTCTTAGGAAAACCGAGACCCCCATCCGGTCGTTAGCCCTGTCCCGGTGACTTACGTGTCGGAATGCTCGCTGCTGCTAAATTGGACGCGAAGGTTAGCAGTAACGAATAACCCCGTGCTCGGCAACGACGGTATTCATCTTTCTCGCGACGCGGACGTTATAATAAACGGCGAACGGCCGAGGAATGGCTCATTGATTTACGGCGGAAGTATCGCCATTCACGGAATTGTGTCAAGCACGCGACGAACACGGGGGCACGAGTACAAACAGCTTTCGCGACTACTCTGAGCAGAGTAGACACTAATAACCCCGGGCGGAATGTCCGCGCGGGTCGCATGAAAGTCGATCGATATGATCCCTGAAAGAACGATGCATGAATCGCGGCATGTGACCCTTAAAACAGAAACAAACTGTTGGGCGTGTAGAACATCTTGTAAAAGGTTACTACCACCGTCCCAGCATCGCGCTGGCGCCCGGAATCCCAAAGGAAACTCAAAGCTTCCTCGGTAAATGTTTAACTCGACGCCACGCCAAGCCGGCCGGTCCGTTCCGAGTATAATTATCGCTAAAAACTCGAGCCAAAATGGCGCCTGAGGCCTTAATCCTTTGACTGCGAAACTTTCCTCGCGCTACTCGACCCAGAACGTACAATTTGCTTCTTCTCTCGAGCGTGCCGGCGCGACGCGGACGCCCGTGCGAAATCCTCTGTCATCTCGGCGATTAAACGGGACTACATCAGGCCAGTTAGCCAGCCAAGGGGTGGTTAACGAATGGAAACTCGCGAGATAATTTCTAGTCGCATAGAGATCTTCGAATATCCTGGCACGCGGTCAGCGCGTTGCTAAACGTTGGAAGGCAAACAGTCCTCGTGTCATCGGGCATGCTGTGTACTAGAGCTACTGTTTTTGCCCGGGTATCCGGGTACCCGGGTACTCGAGTACCCGGTGAGACCCCGGGTAGAAAAAAATTACTCGGGTACCCGGGTACCCGTAGGATACCCGACTACCCGGGTACCCGTGCAATACCCGGATACCCGGGTAGACAAAAATTACCCGTGTGTCCATGAGATACTCGAGTAACTGAAGTGTGATGAGATAGTTGAGAATTTCGATTTGACAGCCGATCGTTTTTCGACTTTCGATCATTTTCGGTTAACCTCAGTAATGAACGGAATATGCTGTCAAATCGAAATTCTCAACTATCTCATCACACTTCAGTCACTCAGGTATCTCATGGACACACGGGTAATTTTTGTCTACCCGGGTAGCCGGGTAATTTTTGTCTACCCGGGTACCCGGGTAGTCGGGTATCCTACGGGTACCCGGGTACCCGAGTAATTTTTTTCTACCCGGGGTCTCACCGGGTACTCGAGTACCCGGGCGGGCGGGTAGTAAGAGCTCTACTGTGTACCCGAACGGAGCTTCGGTATTTTCATACATATGCATGCGACTGCGTGTTTGCGGGGGCGTCAGTTACCCCGGTGTGTACGTGAACGTTCACGGTCGCAAGTAGCACCGGTGATGAATGAGAAAATGGAGCTTCCACTCACGGAGAGGCCGTGCCTGCTGGCTAGGAAGGATTCCTGAATCGAGGGGGTTGGAAAATGGTCGGACGGGAGTAGCTGGAGCTAGGCGGGAAGCGCGTCTCTCGAAATATATTACAAGGACCGAGCTGGGCGGTGAACGTCAGCCGCGACAAATTCCTTCGATGTTCCTTACCCACCCTATCGCTATTTGCCCCTTTCCCTCGCGCGCGGGCCACCTCTTTCACGAGAGTCCTTCGATTTCCCGTCAAAGACTAATCCGACACCCTGGACATGGCTATTCGCCTTTCGAAATCCAGCCACGATCGCCCAACTTGTTCCAACAGATTAGAAATATTCTACCTCCGACTTCTAAAGGGAACCCAGACCCGTCAAACGTGAAAACAACGCGAGTTTCACGATAATTAAAGCATAGTACGCACCACCATTTTCCACTGTAGCAACGTAATGGGAAATATTCGACCGTAACGAACGGCAGTACCTACCTATAGAGAAACTGTTTCAGCCAAAGCGCCGTTTATAAACTGACACTTTCAATGGGAACACTAGAAATATCCGTAATTTGATGCGAGGAAAAGAAGAAACGAAAGGCTCCCTCGCAGAGAAAATAAATAGCTTAACGAAAAACTGGGATGCCTGTGAAAACCTGGCGCACGGTATAAACAACGTAAAAATACAAAAATGCGATGCGTAATGTTTTGCGTTGCCTGAAAAAGCACGCAGCATATAAACAATCCAATGGCGGTATTTCATTCCCCGGCGTATTCTTAATTACCTACCATCGGAATTCCGGATGAAATGCAAGGGGCAGGTCCTGTAGCATCGCAGGACACATTTGTTGAAACAGTTATTCACGGGATATCCTCCTCACCGATCAGAATTCTCCGTGATTCAGTTCTCCGGGGAAAATAGTGCAGAAACTTGCGCGAACTGGCAATGAAAATACGCGACAATTGAAAAAGTTATTGCTGGCTTCCCAGGGAGTTAGGTAGCTTCCAGTTTGCGTTAGGAATTTTCGAGAATAAAATTTTATCGAGAATTTATTCGCCGCCCTCCGGAGACCATGATCTGCCTAATGGCCTGCATTGCCAATAAATTTCGGGAAAGCTACCGAGGTATGTTTAATTGCACAGCTGCAGCCGGAACAAAGGTATACCCGTAGATGGGTCGCCTTCTCGCGGGTTTCTTGCGAGTTCGCATGTGAATTGCCTTACTTACCGCGCGGAGACTGTACTCCGCGAAACCCCAACGAATTCCAGTAAAAACCCTATGAATATTTACAAATGCTTTATTTGTACAACAGAGCTTCGGTTCTCGGCCAACTCACCCCCTCTGCTTCTCCCCGCCGGCGAGTTGCATACTCTTTCTAGAATTCCTGTCTCCCACTGATCGGGTGGCCAATGGATGTCTGCACTGGCGAATTCGTCTTTCTATATTTCTGACCAGGTGACGAAATCGTGTCGGTGATTAAGGGGATGGGAGGCGTGGGGAGAAGTTGGGCCACTTCGGAGGTAGTTTTTGCCGCAACTTTATCCTCTCCTCGTCGAACTTGGAACGATAGGTGGCGAAAAAATATCCGGCCTTTGAAATGTCGGGGAACTCTTGGGAAGTCTGACAGTTCTGACAAACGGAATCGAGCGATAAATTCAGCGAGCGCTGGCTCACTCGATACAGCCACTCCAGCGAATATCCGGAAGAGCGAAAGTCTATTTTACGCTCGGTGGCGAGCATGGGCTAAGCCATAAAAAAATTGTTATGGCTATCAGGCTATCGGCGAAGTCGCGTGCGAGAAATTCAGTCATCCCGCGATGGCAGCTCTAACCCCCCTAAATCAGAATCGTCCTTCCGGGCTGTCTCGGACAAATCGCCTAAGGCCATAGATACGCAGACATCTGCATAGCTGGGGGACGTTGTTAGCAAGAACACCACTACCTATGGACGGGATCCTCCCTTGTGTCAACGAGGATGCACGCCAAACGAGGTGTTCCCCCAAAAAGGGTTGAAGAGCCACAACTCTGTCCGCTCTGACTAATTGCGAAATTATCGACTGGTCCACGTAGCAGAATTACTATAACAATATTCAGAATCATATTACAGAAGAACACATTTTTTCAAACCTTCACCGCCGTTCAGTCATATAAATTGCAGCGCTATTCCGCCTTTCCAATCGGGCTTTCGTAGAGGTTATAGTACGAGCACTGCCTTGCTTCACATCTCGGACACTGTACTTCGTGCGTTTGACTCGCGTCGCTTAACTTGTATCACGTCTCTGGATTTCTCAAAGGCGTTTGATACAATTGATCACGACTTGCTGTGCGCCAAGTTAGGCTATCTTGGTCTGTCGCCTAGCGCCTTGTCGTTTCTTAAATCCTATCTTTCACCGCGCACTCAGCAGGTGGTGCTTAAACGCTCTTTACCTCTAACTTCGACTATTAGACAGAATTCTAGTGGAGTTCCGCAAGGCTCTGTGCTAGGTCCGCTTCTGTTCAGTGTCTATTAGGGCTGTTCGAGTACTCGGAAAAAGCGAGCCGAGCCAGACTCGGCTCGAAAAACCGGACCGAGCCGAGTACTCGAAACAACCGAGTAGCTCGAATAGAACCGAGCAACTCGAATTTTTCCGAGCAACTCGAATTTTTTCGAGCAACTCGAATTTTTCCGAGCAACTCGAATTTTTCCGAGCAACTCGAATTTTTCCGAGCAACTCGAATTTTTTCGAGCAACTCGAATTTTTTCGAGCAACTCGAATTTTTCCGAGCAACTCGAATTTTTTCGAGCAACTCGAATTTTTTCGAGCAACTCGAATTTTTCCGAGCAACTCGAATTTTTTCGAGCAACTCGAATTTTTTCGAGCAACTCGAATTTTTTCGAGCAACTCGAATTTTTTCGAGCAACTCGAATAGAACCGAGAACTCGAATTTTTTCGAGCTGCTCGAAGTAAACCGAGCAGGCCGAAAGAACCGAGCGGGCCGAAAGTACCGAACAATCCGGTGTGTCGAGTAGTTTGAAGTTTGAATGTTTCGAATATTTTAGAATATGTTTATATACTGGATAATGATTCGTAATTATTATTATTATTATTTTGACTTTATTAAGAAAGTAAGATACGAGTAAAGGCGAGGCCGCAGTAATAATGTGAGTAATTAAAATGTAAATTGTAAATGAAAATATTCTCTAACTATTGAAAATAATTTTGCGCGTATGTATGATTTATTAATATTTCTTCTTGCGTTTTCCTTTATTTTTCTTTCTTTTTTGCCTTCTCCGTGTGGGCTATGTTTCTGCCGAGTCACTGTTAACAAAGGCTATTACCCGTTAATGAAAAATGAATAAGTATAAATAAATCAAGAATTCAAAGAGTCAAAATTGTTGTTACTGTTGTTTTGTTACTTTACTTTATATTCTATGTTTTTCGTTATATTTTATTTTTAATCGTATTGTATTTTATTTTATGTTTCTGTATCTTAGCATTTTTCTACACTTTGTATTCTAAAGGGTTCCCCCGTTGAATAAATAATAATAATAATAATAAAATTGCGATTATGGGTTTTTCCGTTCGGTACTTTCGGCCCACTAGGTACTTTCGGCCCGCTCGGTTCTTTCGGCCCGCTCGGTTCTTTCGGCCCGCTCGGTTCTTTCGGCCCGCTCGGTTTACTTCGAGCCGCTCGAAAAAATTCGAGTTCTCGGTTCTATTCGAGTTGCTCGGAAAAATTCGAGTTGCTCGAAAAAATTCGAGTTGCTCGGAAAAATTCGAGTTGCTCGAAAAAAATCGAGTTGCTCGGAAAAATTCGAGTTGCTCGAAAAAATTCGAGTTGCTCGAAAAAATTCTAGTTGCTCGAAAAAATTCGAGTTGCTCGGTTCTATTCGAGCTACTCGGTTGTTTCGAGTACTCGGCTCGGTCCGATTTTTCGAGTCTCGGCTCGGTCCGAATTTCAAGCTACTCGAATATTCGGGTACTCGAACAGCCCTAGTCAATGTAACGTTAAACACTGACAATAAATACCGACACTGTCTATGTGTGCGATTTGCCTGCAGTCTGTAATCATTGTCAAGCTTATATGTATGCGGATGACACCCAGCTTATCAAGGTTTTTGATCCCAGCTGTGCTGATCTAGCCAAAGCAGAAATTGAAGCTGATTTACGTCGAATTATACACTGGTCTGACTCTCACGGTCTCCAGTTAAATCCTGTCAAAACCACTGTCTTAGTTGCTGGTTCTCCTATTTTCCTTAGTAACCTGTCCTCTTTCGACATTTCCTTTGGCTCCTCTATCCTTGGTGTACAACCTGTATTAAAAAACTTAGGTGTGACCTTTGATCCCCATTGGTGTTTTGACCGTCATGTTGCTGTGTTGTGTCGATCTGCCTTCTCTCGCATGCGTCTCCTTTACCCTTCACGTCGTATATTATCTACTAACACGAAGCTCTTGTTGTGTCAAGCCTTAATCATCTCCATCTTTGATTATGCTGATGTAGTGTACGGTCCGTGTCTCTCCTCTTCACTTTTGTCTGTTGTCCAACGTGTGCAGAACTCATGTCTCCGTTTCTCTTACAATGTTCGTAAATACGACCACATAACGCCTTCTTTCCAACGTTCTGGCTGGCTAAAGATGAAGCAGAGATGGATTTTCCATCTCTGCTGTCTTGTCTATAAAATACTTGCAACAGGTACGCCGAGGTATCTGTATGAACTGCTTCGCTCTAATTTGTCAATGCACTCTAGTGGCTCTATGACAACGAGACGCTGTTTTGATTTGTCTGTGCCGCACCATCGTTCTTATAAATTCACTGCGTCCTTCTCCTACATATCTTCCTATTATTATAACTCCATTCCTTCTAATATACGTTCCCTATCATCGTTTGCTTCATTTAAACCTAGTGCTCGTTCTTTCATCCTCTCGCGGTTTCCTATGTAATCGGCTTATTCTTATTCTTATCTTATTCATAGTTTATTTTATCTTATTTTATTGTATTTTATTTTATTTTGTTTTGATTTCTTTCCTTTTCTTACCTCCAACGGCTTTTTAGGTTAGGTTGTAGAGCAGCAGTTAATGCTGAACCTCGCCTACTCGCCATTGTAATCTTAGTTGTAATGGTGAATAAAGACATTTAATAATAATAATAATAATAATAATAATAATAATAATAATAATAATAATAATAATAATAATAATAATAATAATAAATAAGTCCCCGATGAACGCCAAAAGGCACTTAAGGGGTAAAACCACTCTAGAGGCAGAAAAAAAGACCTAAATTTGACAATTTATTTTGGGAGTATGACAAACGGAATATAATTTCTTTTCAGAGGGTTTATTTAACACATATTGAAGTGCGAAAAACAATTTCTTTTGTTGTAATTTTCATACAAAATGGCGGCGACAGAGCCCGTCGTCGAAAACAGCTTTTTTTAAAACACCGCCACGGGAGGACGGATTTCTCGGCATGTACGAGTCCGGGAACAAAAAATAAAAAAGATTTATAATCTATATACAATTGACTTTGGAAGTTTTTTGTTTAATCAATTTTTGTGGATGTGGTGCACTTTTTAAGAAATGAATCGATTGTTTGCCCTAAACATGAGCATTAAATTGTTTGTAAAAAAGAGTTTACATTCAATCAAAAAACGGCTACGTACTTCCAAAGAGAATATTGTTGCGAAGCTACTGTAAAAATTTCAAATCGATCCATGCAATAGTCTCCGAGAAATCCGCCCTCCCAGTTTGAAAGAAGTGGTTTCGACGACGGGCTCTGTCGCCGCCATTTTGTATGAAAATGACAATAAAAAAAATTGTTTTTCGTACTTCAATATGTGTTAAATAAACCCTCTGAAAAGCAATTCTATTCCGATTGTCATACTCCCAAAATAAATTGTCAAATGTAGGTCTTTCTTTCTGCGTCTAGAGTGGTTTTACCCCTTAAGATTACGATTCCGACTTTCAGCGTGGCTGCATCATAATTCTCTTACTCGCTCGCCTATCTCCCCTCTTCTCCTCTCAAATCTAAAGTGCATTTCATATTTTAAACTAAACTTGGCTACTTAGTTAAGAGACACGAGCGTTCTCCTACATCGCAGCAACTTCGCAGTGTGTCTCGCACTTTTGTTTATGGAAGTCGCAGCCCTCCCCATTTTTTCATCCAGCGGGGATGCTTTTACGGAAGCTCGCCGATCGATGCCTTCGATGCGGGGCGAGGCGATGACATACCCACGGCCATCCACCTCCATCCCTCCTCCGCTCCCATCCTTTGTCATGCACTACCATTCGCCTCCATCATCGGACGTCGAGGCTGTTGCCAGCCGCAAAGCGAGACAGCCTTCGTCGCTTTGACGCTCATCGGATTATTTACTCAGCGTGTTTTCGAGCCACGTCGCAAGTTTTTTGCGATGCTCCCCGCGTCCCATTCCGCGTACTGATTCTCCCCCCGAGTAACGTACACAGAACGGTCCTTGCGCGGCAGCCCGTTTAATTGCTCGCCCACCTTAAACGGGAGAAACTCGAGGGGATATCCAGCTCGAGAGACTAGAGGCGTGTCACAGAGCAGGTTACGAAATACAACTGGCGAGGATGAGTGCAATGATAGCGGCGCTTTAATAAATGTTAAGCGCTAATGAATCCCGTAAGAAACATAAAACTCAGCTAGCCTCGGCGTCGCGGCGCCCTGCTAGATGTTTCCCCGGGTAGCAAGAGAACTCGACAGGTGGTGCAATCACGGAAATTCTCTCGTCGGCAAGTAACTTTACGAGGCTTTTACGAGGCATCCGATATACTATTCTGCAAGTAATAAGAACGTCGGAACAGCTTTTGAACTTCGTGCTGCAATCTTAGCAGCTCCCCTACCACCCGGTTTTTGCGTGTTAACGTTTACTCGCAGTGCCCTCCGCCATCTCAAAAGGGACTGCACCCGGTCCGGCAACGGACGCTGATAAAATCACCGCGGAGCAGTGTCCAAAACACGTTCTCCCACGGGCGGAATGGTCAGCCCGAATTTATTTCGCGCTCTCCCCTCGCAGAGAGCCGAATTTTCGTTGAAATTTTCGCGGCCACAAAAAACTGGACAATCTGACAAATTATATTCGAAATCGCGGATCGGGAACGCGTGTTCCGTGTGCGCGACATTTATACCCATACAGCACACTCCATTGCAGGAAGGTTCCGGTGCAGCATCGGACCGTTCCAGCAACATTGCTGGAATGTCGCAGGAGTCTTCCTTTGTCCGCCCCTGTGGAACATTGCACGGCAACGGACATGGAACCTTCCTGCAACCTTCCTGCAACCTTCATGCAACGGAGCGTGCTGTATGGGTATCGGCGCGGCGCGTTGCAGTCGGATTAGTGATAACCGATAAAACCGAAACGCGATTGTGGCGCGGATTGAAAATCTGGCGGCGATAGGTATAATTATTGTGGGGCAAGTCGACTAGCTTTGCGCCGAATTGTGAAGGGACGCGAGGGTATCGACCGCGTGCCGGCGCGGCGCACAGTGGGGCAAAGTGACAAATTTTGTGTCAAAATCAAAGATCTTTTGATAGAAATGAGATAGAGCGATGATTTTATTTTTTTTTTGTTAAAGCTGAAACATTGCAGAATAAGGGAAAATTTCCGAGATTATGGTACGAACGTTTTTTCACTGTGAAAATTTGTGTTAAACTTGAAATTTTTCAACAAAATTGTGATTAATCTAATACCATGCACGGTAGGATTTTTTTCTTGACATGTTGGACCTCATTTCCTGTAGATTTTGTCACGCTGATTTCAAATCCGTTCGCAAAATTTGTCTACTACCTCAGGATTTTGAAAAAAATCGATTTATGTGAAAGACTAATGAAATCATATTTTTTTCGTTGAAATGATTTGATAACCCACTGGTTTGAAGGTATATTGTATTCCCATATATGGAACACAATCAAAATAAGAATAATGAAGTATTTGAATGTTTTTAGTTACTTACAAAACACTTCACATCTCGTGATCACTTGACGTCTCGCTGTCCTGGTCACTGGCACTCTCTGTAGGCTGTGTGTGGCTGCAATGTAATTTAAATTAGATATCTATTTTCCATAATGATATTTTCATTTACATTATATTCATTTATATTAATGTCTTTTTTTTTGTTGTTGATGAGAAGTAAGTTAAAAAGATTAAATACTTACCTTACTTCATGTGTAAATGAAAATATAATTATGGAAAATAGATATCTAATTTATATTACATTGCAGCCACACACAGCCTACAGAGAGTGCCAGTGACCAGGACAGCAATACGTCAAGTGATCACGAGATGTGAAGTGTTTTGTAAGTAACTAAAAACATTCAAATACTTCATTATTCTTATTTTGATTGTGTTCCATATATGGGAATACAATATACTTTCAAACCAGTGGGTTATCAAATCATTTCAACGAAAAAAATATGATTTCATTAGTCTTTCACATAAATCGATTTTTTTCAAAATCCTGAGGTAGTAGACAAATTTTGCGAACGGATTTGAAATCAGCGTGACAAAATCTACAGGAAATGAGGTCCAACATGTCAAGAAAAAAATCCTACCGTGCATGGTATTGGATTAATCACAATTTTGTTGAAAAATGTCAAGTTTAACACAAATTTTCACAGTGAAAAAACGTTCGTACCGTAATCTCGGCAATTTTCCCTTATTCTGCAATGTTTCAGCTTTAACAAAAAAAAAAAATCATCGCTCTATCTCATTTCTATCAAAAGTTCTTTGATTTTGACACAAAATTTGTCACTTTGCCCCACTGTGCGGCGGGCAGACATCGGTAATGACGGCTGACTTGACGACAAGTTTCGAGTGCGCCGGTGGAGGAAGTTGGACCGCGCGGGCCGATCGTGATTAATTAATGCGCGAACCGTAAACGATGTCTCTCGAATCGTTATCTACGCCGCGGCGCGGCGGCCGCTGGGTCCCCGGGTCCGGGAGTCTGATACAAGGGCTTGCCAATTTCGCGGTCCAAGCTCTGCCCGTGGCGCACACCACGGCTTCGTAGTATCGATATTGCGGTCGAGTGGCCAATTTACGAATACCTACGAATCCGGTGATTTACGAACAACAGCGTCAGGAGCACAGCCGAAGTAGCTCGACCGGATAATCCACCTGACAGGCAAGAACTTACTACGCCTAGTGCGCAAGTTTTCGGGGAACAAAGCAGAAGCAGGTTTAACGAGATCGTCGATATTCGTCGGGCAGAATCGGCTCGTATACACACGATTACGTGGATCGATCGCCGGCGAGGAACCAAGCAATCCTATTTTCCCCCAAATATTTTCCCGGCCCCAATTCTCCCTCCGGTGCTTCAATTTTCAGAATGCAGCCCTTAAGAGCCTCGCTGAATCCTTGTTCATTAACGTACTTAAGTAGTCGACGGGTATTCGGAGTTTCCGCTCCTTCCAAGGCGCCCGACCATTGCCTCGGATAACTACTGTCGAACGGCATGCACCTTTCAACTATTATTTCGCCCTGCCGCTCTATGGGTGGCTCGTTGCTCATGGAATGACTATTAGCGTCGTTCAGCCAGCTTCGTTATCATCCCCCAAAATTAACTCGGGGCTCGTAACCCTTAAGGAGACTAGGCAGTCAGATCGCTCGAAAATCAAGTATTTTCTGCGAATTATTTACAAGGAGATGAACACAAATTGTGACTAGTACGTTCGGGTAATGTTTATTAATACTATAAACAGTAAAAAAATAAATGATTTGAATATTATATACATATGTATGACAGCGCTACAGTCGTCTGATATGTAAGCGTTTTTTTTTTGGAGCCGCTGTAATTTTGCAGTGATTCTGGCCGTAAGAGATTTAATTGTGAAATATCCTGTGAAATTTATACTTTTCCCCTATTCTGTCCTGAACCTATTGAAAAAGGAAAAAAATCAAAATTATAGAAATGGTGACTGCAAAACGGCAAATTTTAAAGAAACGTCATTTTTCGCCACGGAAAAGAGCCATTCTATTTTTTTTTTTGACAAACCAGAAGTTTTTACAGACTTATGCGTAGGTCCAGGTCGTAACTAGACATGTTTCATATATGCTGAATTTTTTTCAAATCGACTGATACCTCCGTTTTTTCCCAATCACTGCAAAACGAAGAGGAAATATGATTCCGAGAAAAACGCGCTTAAAGTTTCGAAAGAGGAATCTAGTCTACCTGCGTGCGCGCAGAAACGGTTTATGGGGCGCTCGACCTTTTCGGCTGTAAAATCCTCAATTTTGCGAATTTTAACATAAACCAAACGGCATTTTAATCGGGATGGGTGGTACTTTCGAAAAATGCAACAAAAAAAATCGAGTTTCTGACTGCCTAGTCCCCTTAAGGGGACATTCTACTCTCTCGGCCTCAAAAATTTCGATTTTTTTTTACTGAATTCGGAAGAATGCACCTTCTACAATATCCTCCTAAATTTTTTGAGCGAAATTCGATGTATTTTCAATGTTATAGGTATTTGTAGCGTCAGCGGCCTGGTTCTCAAAATTTTAAGGGGACATTCTACTCTCTCGGCCTCAAAAATTTCGATTTTTTTTTTACTGAATTCGGAAGAATGCACCTTCTACAATATCCTCCTAAATTTTTGCAGCGAAATTCGATGTATTTTCAATGTTATAGGTATTTGTAGCGTCAGCGGCCTGGTTCTCAAAACTTTAAACGCGTTTTTCTCGAAACACCATTTTCTTGGTTGGCGGATGTGATAAAAAAAAAAACTCCATGACCAATTAATCCAAAATTTTAATATGTTATTCTACGCATTAGTGGCTTTCCCGCTTAGCACAAATATCTTAAGATTTTGTAATATTTTCTCACATTTTATATCTATTAAACAAAAAAGAAATGCCCTTTTCGGTACTTTCAACTTTGATTGACCGCCATTTTAATAATTTTGGTCCAAAATTGTTGTTTCGTGGTAAGCGCGATAACCATACTCCTGCGAATTAAAAATACGTTTGGTTTTTTTATTTACGATGATCCAGTCGTCCGAAATTTCAACCGCCAGCAATTCTGATGCCGCCAACTTAACTGCGAAATATTTGTGTAAACAAATGAAATAAACAAAGAACAATGATCGTTTCTTGTATTTCAAGAGTGGTAAAATATACCCCCAGAAATTCGAAAACATTAAGTGTTTACTTCATTATAAAAACCATCACCGAAAAGTGGCCGATCTTTCGCCCGAGAGAGTAGAATGTCCCCTTAAATGCGCCTGTACGGTGTATCTGAACGACGTCGGTACCAACGAAACGCGCTGCCCCATTATTCTACTCGGGCCTGTTCACTTAGCCGCGTACAATTTCAGAAATCACAGATCGAAAAGCCCTTGTCAGTTGAAACCGTCGCGAACGTTTTACATGCTCGCTGTTTAACTCGAAGGCTATTCAAAAGAAAGTAAACCAGAATTGCAGGGTGACGTCGCCGGGGGTGAGGATGGGCGAAAATGTCGCCTACGAACGATAAATCGTGGCATTGTCTTCGTACCTTGAAAAGCCATTATCGACTACCATTATTCGCGCAGCTAAATGGCTTCGTTTCGGATCCCGGCGCTATCTGACGATTCGATACCTGCGAAATACCGCCGAGGAAATTTCGCGTTCCCCGAATCGTTAAGCTTCGTCGTTCACCCCGATCGGTCCAACTCTAAATTCTCTGTCAATTTCGCGATATCCCTGGGCATTAACGGCCCTCGTTCCCGTCCTACATCGAGGATCTCGATTTAATTAGAATCCGGCGGTATCGCTATTGCAGGCGGCAACGGTTTCCCTTCGATTCTTTCCGCCGCCGGCTCGTCGAATCGCACAAACGGGCGCCGCGCCGCTATTAAAATAAGTTTTCCCTGAGGAATTCGAAGCTCGAGAATCCCGAAGCTCTTCGGTGGGACTGGTGCCGCGCGCCGCTACGAAGATGCCCTGACTAATTCCTTACGTTCCACAGCGTTCCAAGAGTTTCGGTGGTTCCGGGCGTTCCAGCTAAGGGGATAACTGATGGCCCGTGACGAGCGCGAAACATCAGCCAGACACTAGACATCATTTCGAATGGCGAAACTTACGGTGGTAATGAACGCCATGCTTCGCGGGAATAACTGAAAGCCAGAACGCAGGCGACTTCATTTATAACCGCACCACACGCGGAAGCCCGGAATTTCCGCTGCGAAATTCGTGGGGTCCAATTAGCAAAGTGACGGGGTACAGAATCGCGACAGGATGATGGTCGTTCGTTTACGGAGAAGGGAACCGCCTCTGATTTTCCCTTTCGGAGGGAATTGTCAGAGGAGTCTCGAAACCGGTGAACTTCGTTGGTTCGGCGTTCTCCATTCAGCCGTTCCTTAATACTTCCTTCGGGTGACCTGTAATCCATCGATTCGGCCGACACGTAATCCTTCGCAATGGGACGGAGTCTTACCAAGAGAAACAGGGCTCCTCTTTCATTGTCGAAAGCGGCGCGGATTTCATCCGATTGAATGAAACGTCTCGTGCGTTACGCGCTCATTGTCCCACGGATATCCTCGTCGCGGAGGGTCTGCAGGACCTTCTAATTTATTTGTAAGTGGCTGTCGAGCTGTCTGCGCGCGCAAAGAATTCTTTCGATATTAAGGGGACCTTCCGGTCTAAAAGTCGATTTTTTTTTTATTTCATTTTTCGAATGTTCAACCTTTTAGGAATACGTGTTTAAAAGGATTTGTTGAAATTCGTAAAATTCCAGAAGTGATAGGCATTTGAGTAGCGGCAAATGCATGGGCAACAACCGGGCACTCGGCGCTCACGTAAACCTTTAAACGCGTTTTTCTCGAAACAGTGTTCTCAAAACGGTGGGACCTGTATCTCCCAAAGTTATTATCCGATTCGATTGAACCTTTTTTTATTTTGAAGAATATACTTCTGGCTAGGGGGGGGGGGAACTAGAAAAATTACAAAAAATTGAAAATTTATAATTTTTAAAGGCGTTGAAAGGACGAAAAGTACAGGGAAAAGTGATTTCAAACTTCAAGTGTCATTGTTTTCTAAAAAAATGTAATTTTTTTAATTTTTTTCTAATTCCCCCCTTAGCCAGAAGTATAATCTTCAAAATAAAATAAGTTTCAGTCGAATCGGATAATAACTTCCCAAATAGCACAAAGACATCTTATGTACGTCCGAAGAACGTCCGTTCAGGACGTACTGTACGTTCGGAGAATATCCCGAAAAGGTCCATATATCCTCTGTACGTCCTCGTTAAGTTCTTTAAATGTCATAGGAAGGTCCTATTTACAAAGTGGAACGTCCTGAGGACGTGCTGTGTCAACATTCTCAGAACGTTTTCCGAATGTCCGAAAGTAAAGTTAAATACGTCCAAATGGCGTCTTAAAGAAGTTTTGCAGATGGTTTAAAAGCGCCTTAAAGACGTCTTCATCAAGTCTGGGTTAGGACATTAAGAAAAAATAATTTGGCGGTGACGGGAATCGAACCCACGACTCCCAGATTACGAAGCAACTGCTTTTCGCAACTACTCAAGACACTTCCTTGCAAATAATTCCAATTTCTAGGTATATAACGTTTATTAGTAGTTTATAAAAAATGTGCATTGACGCGAAATATTCTACAGAATATCATCATTCGACCTCTAGACTCATTGCTTAAAATTTCACATTCGTCTCAAGACAGATGTTTTAACGACGACTTAAGACAGACGTCTTGAAGACGTTGTAAGCTATCTGGGAACATTTCAGCATTTCATCGTCTTCATTGCACAAAAAAATAGCGCAAAGGCGAGGTTCAGTCGTAAGACTGTTTTGCAACCGAACCTGAATCATCTGCAAAACCTACAAGACGGTTGTTCTTCGAATATCTGAAATTTAGATCTTCTAAAGATTCACAAGACTTACGAGACGAATGTTCTCGGGACATTCGAAATGTAGTCGTACAAAATAATCACGTGACTTACAAGATTGTTTGATGTTTCTAGAACATCCGAAATTTAAGTCCTAAGAACGTCCGCAGGACTTAAGAAACGGACGTTCCTAGAACATCCGAAATTTAAGTCCTAAGAACGTCCGCAGGACTTAAGAAACGGACGTTCCTAGAACATCCGAAATTTAAGTCCTAAGAACGTCCGTAAGACTTAAGAAACGGACGGTCCTAGAACATCCGAAATTTAAGTCCTAAGAACGTCCGTAGGACTTAAGAAATGGACGTAGGACGTTCGGATATAAACTGGACATGAAAAGGACGTCCTTGGGATGTGCGGTGCTATCTGGGTTTTGGAGATACAGGTCCCACCGATTTGGATCAATTTTTTGACGCCTTGACTTCAACGACTCCCCAGGGCCGTCTGCAATAATTAATTATAAAACAAAAAATATATTTCTATAACTTAAGACATCCTTAATACAATGCAAAAAGTCCCATTAAATTATTAGTAGTAATTTTCCTTTAATTAATTCCTAAAAATTACCTATTTTTTGGGCCTCTAGACCGGAAGGTCCCCTTAAATCCCTTTGGACGCGCAAGATCGCTCGGTTATCAGCCGAATGGAATCCTCCGATCTCTGCTCTCCCGGTGTTCCCGAAAGATCAGGGGTGGAATCCGGCGGATCTGCAGGACACGTAATCCGTCCGGCGCGCGGTGTGCGGAGACACGTATCCGTCCTCGATCGGATAGCTGGTGTCCCATCCAGCAGCCTTTTCGAAAATTTCACGAAGCGCGCCGGGGCGCCGATATCAATCGGGTTCATCGCGCGATGAGACAACCGAGCGACCAGGAGAATTCCGCAGGGCGATATCGAGCCGATCCATCGGCACACTCTGCAGAATTCATATCGCCAAGTGGCCCCTCGTACAGGCCGATTGTTCCAGACCTCTTCGTTCGTGCATCCCCTTTCGATCTCCTTTTTTTTTTTTTCTATTTCCCTCCTTCCGCTCCATCGGCCGATTCTTCTTCTCCCCGCGCCCGTGATATTGCGGGTAATCCTCGGCGCGCGAGATGTCTCTCGCGCTTCTAACGCTCTCCACTTTCCACGCGAAAGAAACATTTCACACCGAGGCAAATAGGAGATACAGTCGAGTGCGCGTGCAGTTAGTAACTACTACGATTATAACATCCCGGAAACTTTATAGAATAACATATCGCACGAATTGCTTCTAAGCTTCTCTCAGTGCGGCACACACACCCGAACGCCTCTTCGAGCCTCCCGTGATGACACTCGGCTCGTTGTTTATGTTTCGAGAGGCACGAGAGCAAAACTATGCCAGCCACGAATATTGAAAGCTGCTCCATGTACCCTCGCCCCGCTCGAAACTTTCGACTTGGCGTGTATACGTGCACGTAGGTACCTACATGCAGCAATTCCGTCTACTGTAGCTCGACGGATCGAGCCGTCCACGGCGTTCGCAGTCGGGATCTTATTTTCCTCACACGTATCCTTTCCTACTCTCATCATTTCCTTCTCTTCCCCCAGCCTTCAATTGCTCCCCCCTTCGAGATTCTTTTGCGCCCTCCCTTTATGGAAAGCATCCCTCTGGCACCGGCTTTGACGAATTGGATTCACCCGACGGGAACCTCTGCGATCTCTACACGGTGTTAGAACGAATAATGCTACACTTCGCCTGCCAAGCTTCTCCTTGTGGCGATCGTTCGCAATAAATGGTCGCCATTCCTCTCTATCGGGGATCTCCGATATCCAGCCGATAAAGTCCAACGATATCGGGAGAATCATAGGACGCCGCAGATCCCCTGGTGTCGAACCTATCCAGAATTTCGATAATATTCGAAATCGAGGGCAGAACCTTCGGTAAGGATCGAGCTTCAACTGATGCTGCACATTCTCGTGGCAGCAATTACATCCACTTGGCTACGGACAGACAGACGGATTAATTAACGGGATCCGCATCGCGATATCATCGGCTTCGAATTGAAACGATAATGAGATGGGAAAATAGGAGCTTCCAACCGTGAAATAGTGACAGAAATATAAAAAAAAGATCGCAGCGAATGGCTTTGTTCTCCACCCGCTGCCCCTTTCGATCGTTTCCTTCAGCTCTAGCGCGGCTCGACCCTGCTCTTCCGGTATCCATAATAGTTTCCTCATCGACCGTCCACATCGACGCCGCTGCGTCGACAAATAATGGCTGAACCGAAAAGAAACCGACGCGACGCGAGGCGACGCGGAAATAGGTTAAAGTCCCGCGATATCTCACGGTATAACCCGGCTTCTTATTCATAAAGTTTCCATTCTTCTTTGCGCGAAGCATTTATTCGCAAACCGGACATCGACATCCACGCGAACGATCTTTAGTCAACATCGTAATCGCGAGTCCTGCTGCAAACCGTCGATCGAGCAGGCAGACCTTTACAGTTGAATGAATATCGTAAAGTAAAGAGCAGGTACTTGGACGAATGATAAATTCTTCTGCGGGTAACACGGAGGAGCAGGGAGGCAAATATTGAAACGAATTCGAAATAAAAGTCTAGCGTACCTACAAACTACGTTCAGGAAAATATAAGAAACTTTGTTACAATCTGGAGTAATATTGACGTACCTACTAGGGCTCTAACGAATATTCGAATAATCTAAGTATTCGAATATTCGAATATTCGAATACCACAGAATTCGAATAATTTCTTCGAATATTCGAACCTTCGAACTTTCGAATATTCGAACTTCGAACCTTCGAATATTCGAATATTCGAATATTCGGATCTTTCGAAGTTATGATTGCACCAAATACCAATCTGAACATGAGATATTTATTCACAGTTTATCGTGAAATTCTTTTCATATTGGCCTTTACAATTGAGGCATTTGATGGAAAAAGGGCACATACGCCAAAATGCCATTTCGAGTAAATCGGTTTCAAAGCTTTCATTATAGTATAACTTAATGAAAAGTAATGCAATTAAATCCAATTTTTTTTAAGGATGTAGTATCATATCCTTCAAACGTTTCGTAAACAGAAGTCATGATTTGAAAATGATATGTGTCTTTATTTAATAGTTTTATGCAAGTGGTTTATGTGCCCTTTTTCCGTAAATAGGGTAAATTCGTAACAAAATTGCTTCTTTGTTTAGTTATTTACATATAATTTTGTTTACATACTTCGTTGGCCATTTTTTATACATCGCTTAAATAAAAATACAAAATGAAGCGCAAAACTAAACAAAAAATGTTATGGTTTAAGTAAGTATTAATTTCTCCGATTTTTTGCAGCAAGCTGTCTTACAAATCACTTTCATCTTTCCTAAATTCGCTTCTTTCCTTGCGGATTCGATACACGCCTCACTTTCCATAGTTCCTCGCTTACACAAAATCAAACGTATTGCACGACTAGACAGTAGACAGCACGGCAGCGCGACCGGTCAGCGACTATGTAGCTGCATGTCGCTCACGCTACGTAACAAAACAGCGTTTAGCTAATTTAAATGTGGGAGAAGAAATGTCCTTGATATATTATATATATATATATATATATATATATATATATATATATATATAAATATAAATATATATATCGGTTATATATATATATATATATATAACATATACCTGAGTCGATTTAACCGATTTACGGAAAAAGGGCACATAAGCCTATGTGCCCTTTTTCCATCAAATGCCTCAATTATTTGTTTCTCAATCGATAAATTTTTAACTTTATTAATCTTTGGTAAGTTTATACATTTTGAAACGAAAACAACCATCAGTTATTAGTATTATTTTTATAATAATGAGTGGACAACCCCGACGGAATCGGCCAAGGGCCCTCTCCTCTAGGCCCACCCGTGTCCCATCATAAGCGGATGACAAACAGTATAAGCAGACTTTTTTGTAGGAAGCTAAAACCCCATAAACGATTTTGAGGAACTATAATATTTTTATTTTTCCTTCGTTACTATAACGTTATTTTAAATACCCTAGGTCCCTAAATTTAAATAGAATTTATACTTTTCGTTGCAAAATTCATAGAACCAATAATTAATAAAATTCCAAATTTATCGTTTGAAAAACAAATAATTGTAAAGGCCAATATGAAAAGAATTTCACGATAAACTGTGAACAAATATTTCATGTTCAGATTCCTATTCGGTACAATCAGAAATTCGATTGAGCAGAATATTCGAATGTTCGAATATTCGAAGAAATTATTCGTATTCGAAATTATTCGAATTATTCGAATATTCGAATAGTCGAATAATTACAGCTCTAGTACCTACTCGTAGTTTCGCTCGGTATTACGATAAAATAGCTTGCTTACAACAATAGCGCGCGCCATGTTTGGTTGCCTTTAATGCAGAGCCGCTGGAACTAACACGCGAAATACTTTTGTTCCGATAACTTGACTTCAGTTTTGCGCTGCATTTGTTACACAAAAGCTCCGTGACGCTGCCCTGTATCCATTTGACGCGGCAAGAAACAATGAGATAATGAGCGTAGCTAAAATCCACTGTCCGCCAGCAGAAAATGCAGCGGCCGAACCTCCGATAGGAATATCGAGCTTCCAACACCGATGGACTTTAGTTTTGCCAGGTAAAAACCGTTGTACGCACACGCGTGCATTATTGTCGAAAAATTGTTCGCAGACGCGAGACGATATTACAGATTTGGAATTCCCAAAAGCATTCACGGTTTACCGAATACACGTCCAGCGAAAAGCTTTCATCAATACGCGATAATAACGTTCGGTCCGTTGTATTCGGTGCGGATAACGTAACGGGTGCGTTAATAACCACCGGAGTACAGATGCTAGCTTGTAACCACGAAACGCAGAATTTGCATCACTTGTCCGTTATATTTATTTATTTATTTATTTATTTATAAACGGACCGAAGCCCTCTTTACATAAATATTTAGACCAGGGTTGACTAACTGGTGACTCACGAGCCACCGGGGGCTCCTCCGCCTTGCTGCTACGCTGACCGACCCCCCTCCATACCGACCAAACTCTGACGATCGCAGTGGATTCCTATTTCTTTCCTTCTCTTTTCGACTGCGATCGTCAGTGTCTGGTAGGAATGGAGGGGGGCCGTTCAGCGTGACAGCAAGGCGGAGCACAGTGGTCCGAATAGGGGTAGTAGAGGACATTCGTGTATAACTTTTGAACTATAAAAGATATCGGATTGAAAACTACGCCAAAAAATAGGAAAAAATAATCCCTTTCTAATGATTTATTATTTAATATATTGTACGTTTATTTAATGTTTTTTTTTTCAATTTTTTCAACTTAATTGTTATTAAAAAATTTTGAAAAAGGTTTGTTTATTAGTTTATTTAATGCTCTTTAAGTGGTTTAAATCGCATGTTGGGGAAACTTTTCGTTTCCAAGTTGTAAGGAATAATCGAATAGCACAATAAGAAATTGTGACGAAATCTACAATTTAGTTAAATATTATTATCAATACAATGTTGATGATACAATGACGGTACAAAGTTATTTAAGAATTAGATCTGCAGCTTCGGGATCTAGGTTTTTAACTTTCTTGTGATAAGATTTTATTCTTAGTGAAGAAATGTAGGGATCAGAAGTTAAAAGAAGTCTATTGTATGTATCTTCGTTTGATGCTTGTCTTGAACATTTTCTGGTATTATTATTCCTAAATTTTTTGAAATCCTTGTGTTTTCGGGAGAAATATGAATTTTTTCACATATTTTGTTATATAAAAATATGTAATCATTCATATCTTTACTGGAATCTTTTAATTTCCAGAATAAATCTTTATGTGTACGGAAACCTTCCATTATCACGAAATAAAGAATATCTAGATAGCAAAGAACGAAATATTAAATACCTATAGAAAATAATTCATGTAATAAATCTTTAAGTGTTTTCGTACTTACCAAATGAAAGTGAAACAAAATGTTATATAAATGAAGAACAAAACACCATAACTGAAGTGTAAGCTTAAATTTAACTGATTAAATATATATATATATATATTTAATGCACGAAACACAAACTAAACAAAAGAACACATCGAACGAACAAAAAATAACAAAAACTTAACAGTAACTTTTGAATACGCAATGTGGGGCTAGGAATATCTCACTGTGGAAGTCGAATGGTTCTGCTGCAACTGACTGCAGTCAGAAAATCTAAGGCTTAGTCGAAGACTTATCTACACCATAGCATAAACAAATGACGTGCGTATAATCTAAACAGTATAGGAGTTCCATAGAACTCCTTAGCTCGTCACTCCTCGCGGAGTTTCGGCGATGGATACGAACGCGTATACGTAAAACGCGCGGCGTGCCGCGTTACTGTCGGCTTCAAACAGTAATAATTTGAAGATAGGGATGAAGTGGGATACGATTTTTGGATGATCTATAGAGGAAGGTGTGCTGAAAATATTCAAATAGGTTACAACGTGGAACTCGGTGGTACTTTAAAGATATTCCTTGTCAATTGTACAGAACTTCGATAATTTTCTCTATTTCATTGAACATTACTTTTTTAATATATTATAAACAGTAATTTTTAGTTAAAGGTGTTAATTCTTAACGGGAAAGAATGCTCTTCATTCTAGAAAAAGAATGGAGAGAAAATATTAAACAGGGTCGTCAGGGCATCGCTAAGAAGGGAGCAGTTTTTTCTGGTGAAAAATGCTACCTTTAAAATGTCCAACTTTAAGCGTTCGTCCTAATTACAATTTTTATTAAATTTTAATAATATTTTCAGTTTCGGGACTGCTGGACATTTAGGAAGTAGTATACATTCATTAGATTTCGATAGGGGAAAGTTCATTTTTCGGCCGAATGTCCTCTACTACCCCTATTCGGACCACTGTGCGGAGGTGCCCCCGGTGGCCCGTGAGCCACCAGTTAGTCAACCCTGATTTAGACGAAAAGAAAAAGAACTTAACCTAATATTACAAAAGATAGACATGCACAAAAACGAATAAAACTCATGGTACATAAGATATGACATTATCCGATAATCATACGTAACTGTCTTTTAAAAGTGTGCACAGACCCATTAAAGAAATCAATACTATTATACAGAGTACTAGAGTCAGCAATAATTCGATTTATTGGATTAATTAATCCATATGTAGATCTGGATTTAAGTGGTTGATATCCTGCTCTAGATCTCAATACGCGTTCAGGTGCATAGAAATTGATTTGCATAAGAAGAGAGGGACAATCAATATGGTTATTGATTAAATTAAAAATAAAGAAATGGTCGGATATTTTTCTACGTGCAGCTAATGTTTCGAGGTTGACTGTGTTTAATATTGTAGAGTAATCGTGATCGAATATTGACATTGGCCTCTTAAGCTTATATGAACAAAATCTGAGAAATTTATGTTGCACTCTCTCAAGCATGATTTCGTGATTAAAGCGTTTCGGAGACCATATAATTGAAGCATATTCTAACAAGGGACGAACAAGGGTAATATATAGCAATCTTAGTGTGTGAATTGAATGAAAATCAACTGGAAAACGTAGTATGAAGCCAAGTGTTCTAGAAGCCGAGTTAACAATATAAGAAATATGGTTGGAAAAGTCTAAGGTTGAGGAGAAATGAATGCCTAAGTCCTTAACTTCACTTATTGAGGAGAGAATATCGTTATTGATACGGTAAGGATATAAGAAGGGTTCAGAACGACGGGAGGACCGCATAACATGGCATTTTTTTATATTGAGATCCATACCATTCCGGTGACACCAGTCGCAGAAACGATCTAGGTCCGCCTGTAATCTGGGAGCATCATCAATGGACGAGATGCTTCTGAAGATTTTTAAATCATCCGCAAATAGGAGGAACTTACAATGTTGGAAAATGGTAGGTAAGTCATTTATGAAAATTATAAATAGTAGAGGACCTAGATGGGAGCCTTGAGGTACACCGGATAAAACACGAACCGGAGATGATAGGCCTCTGCGTATACGTATAATTTGGAAACGATCAGTAAGGTAACTACCCAGCCATGCCAATAGATTACCCTTGCAGCCCAATGCTGAAAGCTTCTCAATTAAAAGAGAATGATTTACAGTGTCAAAAGCTTTTTGGAAATCAGTAAATATTGTGTCTACCTGTAGGCTTCTAAAGAAGATGATACATAATTGCAATATACCGCTAGGTTATATTCAATCGTACGTAAAAAACCACAGCATTAATTCCGTTGATTTCAACATTTTACAAACGTTTAAGGTAAATGTACCAATAACGAGCCGTTTAAGGAAACGGTAACAAAGTATAATGAATATTGTGTATAAAATTAACAATTTAAGTGAAACTTTTTTCATTCATAACGATTTTGTTGTTTCTCATCAGTACTCACATAACAAAATTTTGTTTTTTTATATATTTAACGTAAAATAAACAAGAATATTTGTACGTGTAAATGTACCAATATATGTATAGCCAACCTCACGCGATTGACCTAGCGGCCCGATTTTCATGTCCCAGTACCTAGCCATAGGTTTTATAATCGTGTAAAAATTATTTTAAAAACTGATTCTTTGTCTTAAATTGAAAAATCTGTTAAGGAAAATTAAGAAGTACAGAAATATAAAATTATTGTATAAATAACCATAATAAACAGATTAGAAAATAAATGCAAAAAACAATAAGTTTATATAGTTACACTATCAATAGAAGTTTGTGGTTATTTTATATAAGACTCAAAACAATCAACAAATTTATAAAACTGTACATATACATAAACTTTAATAAACTTAAATTAAATGCTATCATTATTATCTAGAAAAATAATGTTTATATTATGATTTATGATCAAAATACTTACCGGCTTTATTCCAAATATCGAGTCAGAAATTCACACTTTTTTCGTAATTTTGCTCTGGCGATGCCGATTAACATTTGCAACTCACTTCACCCGATTTATTGAACACGTGTGCAAACTGTCGTAACTTTTTTGCCGCAGGCCCTGTGTTGGAAATTTGTAGGCACAAACACTAACTATATCCCAACTAATTCCCAACTGTTGACAACCGTTGGCCAACCAAAAATGTTACTAGGGCATGTAAATATTCAAATAAAAAATAGTTTTCATATTCAAATTTTTTCTTTCTATGTGTTACAAATATTTTCAAGATTCTAAAACCCTTTTTTTCTATCTAAAAAACTATTATCCTATAATAATTATGCTCTTAACAAGAAGCACGCTCTTCTTAGCCATATCATAACGGATGTCTGAAAACGCGTCATATATCTGGCCTCGAGACTATAAATGGTATTTCTAAATATCTAGACAAAAAAACAAGACGATATAACTTCAGATATTAAACCGAACAATTAAATAATGCAAATTACACCAAATATGTATTTTATCTTACGTGCATAGTTTAACAATTATTAATATTTCAACAGATGGCTAGGTACTGGTGCATGACTCGTTATTGGTACATTTACCTTATATTATCGTCTCGTCGCAGCCGTAAAGTTTGCGTGGCATCGGTGTGGTATCGCGAGCGCGCTGGACGCTCGTCGACTCGAGATGGCCACGGAAGCGGAAAGCTCCGGATTCGCCTCGTTTGTTCTTTAATTGCGCGTGTTATTAAAGGACAAGGAAACTCGTAGAAGCCATTTTTTTGCGCCCGCCTAAACGGGCCCTGCGCCGGGTCGCGCCGCGCCGGTAAACGAGGGCGTTCGCTTGTTCGCGCAGGGTTGCGCGGAGATTTCCGTAAAAGGCGAGCGCATAATGAAAATTAACCCGAGACCCGGCCGTCAGCGTATAATTGAACGCGCCACGTGCACTTCGGGACGTCGATAGCCTGCAACGTAAACGCTGCCCGCTACCGGATACGCAGATTCGACGTGCACCATTTATTACGATGCTGCACACAGACGCCCCCGTGTTCCACACCGCGCGCGGCAACACTTTGCCTGTTTGCCGGGCACACAGCGCCAACCGACTGCCCGTGCCAGCTTTCATTCATAACAGAACCCCACGCTCGAAAATGCTGCAAACTTTAATCCGATTATAAGCGCGGCACGTGAACTAACGATGGTCAAAGGGCCTGCCCCTTTGTGCAAACTACGGCAGGTACAGGTACATCTACAGCTTTGTCTATGGAAAATCTGTGATTCCCCGATGCTTGGCAGACCATTATCGGTTCGTACCACCGGTCGTACCTCGTGAAATGCTTCCTTTCACGACATAAGGAATACGCGACGGTTTTCCAGGGGGATGCACCGACACGAGGCTAGATTACCCCCAAGTTTAAACGCGTGATTGTACACGTGATAGAGGGTGTCCCAGTTGTATGCAGCCGCACGTATTCCGTGATTTCGAACGTGCCGCTGGAGTTGCGGCACTCGGGTACATATTGTGCTTTGTCACATGCATGCGCTATACCGCGGCCTCTCGCTAATTTATTTCCCGGCCGATCCGCTGGGCAAGATATAAGACGCATCGCCCTCTCGCGATTCATGGGTCCAAGTAGAAATATTGTGATCATAGATCCCATCCGATCCGTTTCCCGCGGGATACGAAGTGTACGTACCCGTGCAGATGGGAGACACGAAGCAGCGTTGTTAGGATTAACATTAGAGTGAATTTGGAAGCTTCTTTTCTATATGTAGGAGCCGGAAAAAGAGAGCCACCGGGGCGCCGGGAATCGAACCCGGGCCGCCCGCGTGCTGATCAGCAGCGTTAAGGCGGGATCTCCTACCTGCGTCTGGTCGCTGCCGGTCGCAGCGACCCCACTAGTGCAAGGGAGAAAGAGATGTCATACTTCTCCCTTGCACTAGTGGGGTCGCTGCGACCGGCAGCGACCAGTCGCAGGTAGGAGATCCCGCCTTTAGCCACACCGCTACGCCGACTCTCCGCGGTCTTCTCTAGTTCCGAACTCCTATCTAACCGACGCCACCTATGGGCCACTCCGCACCATAGGCCGTCTTCTCCGAGTGCTCAGCGCCTACAGCTCGGCCATCCTGACCATTGCGCGGCCGTCCTCGGCCGCGTTCCTCAAAATCCCAACCACCGTGGAACCGGACACGCCAAGCACGAGAGGGAGGCACCCCACAATATCTCACAGGAGCGTCACTTGGTGCTGCCCAACGCCAAGATCGAGGATTCAACCATCTCGCATCTTGGACACCAAGTGTGACCTCGCCGCAGAGCACTGTCGATCCCACTTCTGAACTGTAGGAGCCGGAAAAAGAGAGCCACCGGGGCGCCGGGAATCGAACCCGGGCCGCCCGCGTGCTGATCAGCAGCGTTAGCCACACCGCTACGCCGACTCTCCGCGGTCTTCTCTAGTTCCGAACTCCTATCTAACCGACGCCACCTATGGGCCACTCCGCACCATAGGCCGTCTTCTCCGAGCGCTCAGCGCCTACACCTCGGCCCATCCTGACCATTGCGCGGCCGTCCTCGGCCGCGTTCCTCAAAATCCCAACCACCGTGGAACCGGACACGCCAAGCACGAGAGGGAGGCACCCCACAATATCTCACAGGAGCGTCACTTGGTGCTGCCCAACGCCAAGATCGAGGATTCAACCATCTCGCATCTTGGACACCAAGTGTGACCTCGCCGCAGAGCACTGTCGATCCCACTTCTGAACTGTAGGAGCCGGAAAAAGAGAGCCACCGGGGCGCCGGGAATCGAACCCGGGCCGCCCGCGTGCTGATCAGCAGCGTTAGCCACACCGCTACGCCGACTCTCCGCGGTCTCTCCAGTTCCGAACTCCTAGTGATCCTCTAAGCAGTGATCGGACAAACCGCAGCCATTGTGGGACAAAACCGGAAATAACATAACCTAAACATTCATTAAATCGTCTGCTTTCCAAGCTGCTTGTTTATCTATCTCTTTCTATTCGTATTTCTGTCTCTTTCTATTCGTATTTCTGTCTCTTTCTTTCTTACAGTTTCTTTCTCTGTCTACTTCCGCTTTAGACACAAATCGCAGCAACCAATCAGCGACGATATGCGTTTGTCCGATCACTGCCTAGAGGATCACTACGAACTCCTATCTAACCGACGCCACCTATGGGCCACTCCGCACTAGGGATTGTAACCGCCGCCTAACCCTAACCCGAATCTGATTAACCGAGGGAAGGTTACTGTAACCCGTAGTAACCCCGAAGGAACGGCTCCCAAAGAGTACAGAGAGCCGGTTAACCCGCTCGGAGCGGGTTACAAGTGACATACGACATTCTACGTTCAAAACCCGACTATAGTTGCTCCGCGCTCGTCCACCGCTGCGATGCAACTGCAATTTTAACAAGAACCGGGTTGCATGCAATGACGTCAATTACTTGCAGGGTTTTGTTTCTCCATGTATTTTTATTCTCTCGAGGAAAAATGTTACGAATTTTCTTGAATTATTCCCACGACATTACATGCAAATCGTTTCTTGGTCAAATTGCATCACCGTGGTGAATGAATGGCCTATAACAAATGTAACATATCTGTAGAAGTTCGAAAGGTAATTTATTTATTTATAATAAAAATAATATTTTGTAACACAACTATTATATATGAAATTTACTGATTTGTAAGGAAATAGTATGCAAGTGTTAAAATGAAAACACAATGTTTATACTATACGGTCATGGAATATATTAAGTACATTTTTCAACTTTAGAAACATGTCACCCTCGAAGAGAAATTTGCAAAATAAAAATTTGTTTATAATTTGACGTTACATAAATAATTTTACAATTTCAAAAAAATATTATTCAAATAGACAAAACCTTCTGCATTAAAATAAAAAAGGATGAACCTAATGCGATATATAGTTTTTAAAATAAAAATTCATAAGTACAGCTCGATTTCACGAAAATGGGGAAAAACTACGCCCTCTACCGGATTAGGGTAACCCGCTCCGAGAGCGGGTTAACCGGGTAACTCTGTGCCTAGATACCTCGGGTTACCCGGTTATGTAAATTAGTCTACGGTACTGAGAACCGAACCGGCCTAGGGTTACGGTTACAATCCCTGCTCCGCACCATAGGCCGTCTCTCCGAGCGCCCAGCGCCTACATATACACAATCTCGCGATCTTTCCCCTTCTATTCGACATTCAGATCGCTCCCGCTTGCTCCGTCGAATAACACGCCGCCCTTGAAGAAATATTTGCCCGGCGAGCATCTCGGCGGTAATTAAAGCTTGCCATTTCGGCAGTGATGTTCCTTCCGGAAGAAAAATAATTTTCCGCGTCTGCAGACATCGGCGGGACCGGCGCTGAAGCGGTAGCAAATCGAAGGAAAATATTTGAAGTGCCAGCGCAGCCTGTTGGCGCAGATATTCCGCGCGTAACAAAAATCGGGTATCGGCAGCGAACTGGAACCGTTGAAAACCGCTATATACCATAGTGTCGCTTTTCGATCGTCCCCTGCCCACCACCTCATTCGATTCCACGTTTGCTGATTCGCGTTTCAGCCGAGCGAGAATGCAAATTTTATTAAACTGGCCTGGCTAATATATGGGCATTATTGTGCAACGGTTTCGATGAGCCCCCGACTCATAAATCACTAATGCGCGGATATATATTGCCAGCTGCCACGGTTACCATTGGCTGTCCCGGCGAATGGCAGCCTGCAACGAGCTACGAACTTTCACATTTTTCTTCTAACGTTTGCGTTCCTGTTTTTTAGTTGCCCCTCTCGTCACCCTGAAGATGGGCTCGTCGCTGAACCCGAGGAACATCAAGGAGGGCGACGACGTTTACTTCGAGTGCAACGTTAGGGCGAACCCTAGGGCCTACAAATTGACATGGTTTCACGAGGTACGTCAAACCGGTACAGCGGACTTCTGTTCTTTCGTCGTCGCACCCGCTACCTGCGCGGGAACGGAGCAAGGAAACTGCGGAGCTCGAGAAGCTAAATAGTCGCGAAACACCTTATCCAGTGCCTCCGTTGCGTATGGGCCCCTAGCGCGCGCCCGGAATGAGAACAGAGGAGAGAGGAAGCGTGGAAACGTGAAATCGTAAAAACGCTCCTCGATGAATCGACGGGGAGCGTGAAATTAAACGACGTACCCAGACAAGCGCCGCTGCCCCCGAGTTCGCTTTATTGCGTGGCCGTAAAAAAAAGGTACAGGAGCGTAAAGTCGGCGTAATAATTTTGTCGCGCAATAAAGCCTGGGGGTGGCCGAGAATCGCGCTATAACGGGGGACGAAAGAAGAGCCGCCCCGGCCTTCGAGGAGACATCGGCCAGGTTGCTTCTCGTTTGCATACGTAGTCGAGCGTAAATTCCGACCGACGGCGACGCGACTCGGCGGGCTAAAGCGTGAGTAATGTGCCACGAGGAAACAAGGCCGCAAGAAACCGACGGTTCCGCTGCCAGCCTCGTCCTTTTTGTCTTCCCTCGCGAGAAATATCCTGAAAAACTCGTGGCTCGCACCTGGGAAGCTCGCGCGTTATCTTCGGTCACTCGAGGATCGTCGAGTTAAGCCTCTTAAGGGGGATTATGCTTTCCATCATTTTCTCCGCCGGGTCGAAGCTCTCTCTCCCAAGGGGTCGACGAAATCCTAGGTGGGTTCTGCTGCTCTGCTGCTCTGCTGCTCTGCTGCTCTGCTGCTCTGCTGCTCTGCTGCTCTGCTTCTCCCCGCTCCCTCCTTCGGCCCCGTTTCCCTCGCGACGACCTTTTGAGCTTGCGACGCCAGCTCGTGCGCGACCAACGGCATCGACAACCACGCGGAACGAGGCTAAATAGAGAAACTGTGTCCCATCGGCGAGTCGCGTTAATCCCTGTCAAAGCCCGGGTACAAAGTATTCTCAGATTCTTCTCCGTCCCTCCCGCCACCCGCTCCCGAAGCGAGAACGTCCGCCGGAAACGGATATCTTTCACCGTATTAGGTCGATCCGTAAATAACGAGCCGGACAGCGCGCCATGTCGAGGTGTTTATAAAGCACGAGCGGAACCAGCTCTTTCCCCTCTCCCTTTTTATAACCCTCTGCACGCTTCATTAATCATTTACAGAAAGTTATTCGCGTCGAGTGACCTAATACTGGCACAGTGCGCGAGCCCAGCCAGGATCACCGGATAGCCAAATTGACTTTTCTTTTGAACGCTTCGGAAAGCTCGCAAAGGGGGAGCAGGAAGCTTCCCGACGCGGACAAAACGGCTTCTCATTCATCCTTTCAGGGAGCGGAGCGTCGGTGATTTTTTTGCCAAGCAAGTTACCTTGCAAGAACCATACGTAGCGGGAAGTTGAAAATTTTTCTCCAGCATCGGCAGTGTACGCTGCAGCGCGGCCGCCCCGGGAATACCCGAAAGGATTTTTCAAATTATTAATCTTGACAGACGCGAGCAGGGGAAAAACGAGTGAAGTTTGGTAGGAAAAAGATCGCAATTTCATATTTCCGCGTCGCGATGCCGTTACCCCTTTTTCTACCGGCGCTGCTCGTCCCTTAACTACACGCTTAAGCTTGCAGCGCTGAAACACGAGTAATCTGTTCTCCCGACGATGGATTTTCAGCTCGACGGCGCACGCGATTCTTAATTAACGCTCGCGCGCTAATGGCAAGAATTACGATCAAATGAACCCGGATAATCGAGAGTTCGTGAAATCGGATAAGGCGGGGGAAAAACTTTTAATAATAGGACGCCTTCCCCCGCCGAGGAGTATGATTCACTGCTGGGTGAATGAAAAAAGTCGGGGAGAAATTCGACGAATAAGTAACAGAGTTTAAAAGTCTCGGGGAAAGAGTTTCCATCGAAGGGGGAGGGCTGTGGAGGAAAGGAGGGATAATTCTAAATGTCTCGGAGCGCTTGGACTTTGCGCGCCGGTGCATCGGTGCATCGGTGCACACGCGCGTTCGTGTGCATTCTGTCGAAATTATCGTAAATTTACGAGCCCCCGTTGTCACTTCCCGTCCATTCGGTGTCCCTCTACTTCGCGCACTCCGAAAACCAAACCAATAAATTGCCCACGAATCACCGGGCAGAGCCGGTTTACCAATCCGTAAAAATGTTCGCGTAAAAACGTCCGCGCGATGAAATTTCCCGCCGAATGAATGAAGCGTGTCCACCGCTCCCTGGAACGTCGTCCAAGCTTCGGTATACCCGCGAAAATGTTCGCGAAAATCCGCGCGGCTGTGATTGAAAAAAAAAAATGACACGATTTCGTTAGCCATTCATACGAATTAACGACGCAGCCCCCGAAAGGAAATATAGATTCGTTCCGCGTTTGTAATCGGCAAAGGTATTACGCTGAACATTTAACGTCCAAACGAGCTGCATGTCTATAGCAAGCAATTCACGCGCAGGACGATTAAAATTATTTAAACAATAAAGGCGCGATGGTCAGTTGTATGGAAGCCGGGTGCGTACTACCACATGCACTATTATTTTCCAAGCAGCCATTGAATCAGAATCGATAGTATGAATTCTGTCGGCGGAAACGCGATTTACACGTGTAAACGCGCGGCGTGGATCCGTTTCGAGGTATCGTTTCGTGCACAAATTAAAAGGGGAGAAAAATGGGCACGGTTGAACGTCACGCACGGCGTGCGTGCTACCCAGTGACATATTCAACAGCAGATAACCCCACGCTGTGACATGTGGTCGAAACTAAACCCGTCGGACGCGTTACATCAAGGCAGCTCTTCCGCGGATTTACCTACACGCTCGCGGATGACGCCCGTATCGTCGCGCTACAGATATGTTGCGTACACGTTCAGTGTAATTATGCGTGCAACCGTCACGACCTCGTTCTGCCTTTATTTTCCACCCTCGAAACAGTAGTTGCGCGCTTTTTCTAGCGTAAACATATCTCAGCTGTTTCTTAAGGGGGGCAACCACTTTAGGAGACCGAAAATTAGATGATTTATGGGATTTTTTTTTTTATTGCGAAAAAAAAACGGAAATTTCCGCAACTCTGACAATAATTTTTTCATGTTTTCGTATATCTCTGGTAATTTTTTTCAAGTTGTTTCATCCATTGTATTAAGGTGTAATCCGCTGTGTCCCTTGGCGTGTCCTCGTCGTCGTTGTCGACTTGCGGGAATCATGCAGCTCGCAATTAGCATCTGAACTAGTCCAAAAAATTTTGATACATTCTTGAGATGTTTTTTAAGAACATGAACTTAAATTTTGAAAAGAAATCGAGAATTTAATGTTGGAACGTGTTTGAAAAGAAAATGATCGATTTTTAGCATTTTCTTTCACCGGCATTTTGCAATAATAAATATGTTTTAAACAATCTAAGCTTTCCAACTTTTGGTTCATGTTTTAATAAATTATATTATGTAAACGTGTTCCAAATTTGAAGATGATCCATCTATTAGTTTTTGAGTTATGATTCCCGTAAATTGAAAAATTGTCGTTTCGAGAAAAACACGTTTAAAGTTTCGCAAACGAAAAACTCAAACTCAAATGTGTTTAATCAAATGATAAAGTGTCTTACCGATTAATCAGCGATTCCACCCCAAAGCAAAGGTACTACAGGGTGATTCTGGAGCTCCGCCGGACAATGGATGCCCCCAGGTACCCTGTGGCGAGGACAAGCCCCCGCAGTGCCTCGCCGAATTTTATGGGTTTCGACCCTCGAAGGGGTTGGAGTGCTTATTAAGAAGTTAGAAATCTTCGATTTCCGCATTTCTCATCAGATCTTTGCGAAAACGACGCCAATTGATTCCTTCTGTTTCGCTGATGAAACTGACCCCAAGAACGATTTAATTCGGAAAATAATTAAGGAAATTGCATGAAAAATTAATTTCCATAACCTCAAGCTAATTTCGTTAATAATAGTCCGATTTACATGAAATTTGGTATGATTTTCATCGGAAAAACATAAGGAATCCATCGGCATCACTTCCATATCGATACGATAAAGAATAAAGAATTATTTTATTCTGAAACAGGTATGAATCCTCGGTCGACCCCGGCAAATCGTGGTCTACCCCCCGCAGTCGAGGGTGAAAACGTGAAATATTCATTTCAGCGTATTAAAAAATTCTTTATTCTTTATCGTATCGAACTGGACGTTACACCAATAGATTCCTTATGTTTTTCTGATGAAAATCATACCAAATATCATGTAAATCGGACTACTTTTACACAAGCAATTTGTATTCCTAATGTAAAAGTAGTCCGATTTACATGACATTTGGTATGATTTTCATCAGAAAAACATAAGGAATCTATTGGTGTAACTTCCATTTCGATACGATAAAGAATAAAGAATTTTTTAATACGCTGAAATGAATATTTCACGTTTTCACCCTCGACTGCGGGGGGTAGACCATGATTTGCCGGGGTCGACCGAGGATTCATACCTGTTTCAGAATAAAATAATTCTTTACTCTTTATCGTATCGATATGGAAGTGATGCCGATGGATTCCTTATGTTTTTCCGATGAAAATCATACCAAATTTCATGTAAATCGGACTATTATTAACGAAATTAGCTTGAGGTTATGGAAATTAATTTTTCATGCAATTTCCTTAATTATTTTCCGAATTAAATCGTTCTTGGGGTCAGTTTCATCAGCGAAACAGAAGGAATCAATTGGCGTCGTTTTCGCAAAGATCTGATGAGAAATGCGGAAGTTGAAGATTTCTCACTTCTTAATAGGCACTCCAACCCCTTCGAGGGTCGAAAGCCCTAAAATTCGGTGGGACACTGCGGGGGCTTGACCTCGCCACGGGGTACCAGGACGCATCCATTGTCCGGCGGAGCTCCAGAATCACCCTGTATGCTCTACGTCACCAGGTGAGTCATAAAAAGGGACTACCTGACTCAGCGCTCGTGGATACCTGGGCGCGCTTGGGAGTCGAGCGGAGAGTCTTTATCATTTATATACATACCGTTAGAAGGAATCCGAATATCGTTTTGAAATTTTCAGGGTATATTCTTAAGATATTTTGCTAATGATTTATGAAATAAAAAAAAATTGATTTTTTTAAGCATCTAAAGTGGTTGCCCCCCTTAAACCGAAATCAGCCACTAGTTATTTTCACTAGTCACTTTTCGAAAGGATGAAAATTTCAATGACAACGTCACAAGTCATAGTCTTCCCACCTATCGTCTTGGGTCCGTTCTACGATTGAAGAGTCCCTGTAGAAAGCATGGTAAGTGCCAACATTTTTCTTTTAATACTGTACCACAGAATTTTAACGCAATTTCCCTTTGTAAATAAGTCACCAATGGAAATTTAAACGAGTGGAACATTCAGCTTACTCTACAACTGAGAGGTGGCACATACAGGGTTTTCTACAAATACAATTCTTTTTTTCATGAATTTGGACTATATTAATGCAAAAAAATAGAAAATTTTGTGATGTATTTGGTTTATCGTATACTTAAGCATATTTAGCAATCCAAACAAATCCGTAGATAATTTAACGTCAAAGAAGTTTTCTTGTTTCTTCTGAAAAAAGTGGATTTCTGGCCCTTACAGTGTTTTCTACAAGGACTCTTCAATTCTGTAAAATTTCCACACAATGGGTCATCGTACGAGAGGAAATCGGGAACGAAGAGAGCCTGCTTATGCTTCGCGCATAATCCAGTGAATAAGAATTTTTTACATCATGCAGCTATTCGATCTATGTATATCTCTGCAAAATTTATACTCATGAAACGAAACTTTTTAACATGAAGCACCAATGTAAGTACAATTCTATGGGCTTTCCATTCATCCTAGCCACTAAATAATGGAAATCCCTCGAATGAACACACAGAGTGCATGTTCGCGGGGCGAACAAGGAAGCTATGTATGTCAGGGGTAACATTTGTGTTACTCGTTCGTAAATGGAGCGTATCGGTTACTACATGGGAAGAATGCAAAGTGGTGTATTCGATGGATCCGTGTTTTGAGCTGAGCAATTACTGTTAATAGCAATAATAATAACAGCCAGCACCGCGAACAACGACATACACCGCTATCCAATTCGAGATAGCTTCGCGTCGCTCGAGGCATATTCTTGCGCCGTACAATTATCACGTACAAGTTACCCGAAACTCCTCGAAATCGAATGAAACACACACAACGCTCCTTACTCGCGTAAAGCAAGCAGGGAAGCACACGTGCATCCAACAAAGCCACCAGCTCCGTGAGCTTCCCCTATCCCTGTTCCCTTCGATTTTATCCGTTTGTACTAAACGCGAGCGAAATCTGAGGAGCAACAGCGGAACGGAGACAAAATCCGGATAATTAAGAGGAGCCATCCATGAAATGTGCGCGTGACAATGTGCGACTGCAAAAGCTCGTGTAATGCCGGTCCTATATAGCAGAGGAAAATCATGAACAACTCGCGGTTTTAACCCCGGCCCAATGAAATATTCAAGTACATAGTCTACTCGCCGCGAGACATGCGCGGGAATATGGAATTCCCGAGTCTGCAGAAATAATCGAGTTTCCGAGATGTACATCCATCCACGGTCTCCATTTCGCGCGACACGCCTTGGGCCGCAATCTGCTTGCAAAGCCTTTGTCGGAAAGTTACGAGGAAATTATAATATTGCCCGTGTGCAGACGGAGACTGGAAGGAGCGTGGAGGACGAGCAGCCGCGAGAATTCGCGCGGCCCTGGCTGAACACGGGGACGCGACGGCTGTACAGCCGCGCAAGAGTGTATATTTGTAAGCCGGTGGCCAGAAATTAGTGTAACGGCGAAAATACACACCTACGCGGCGGCTGACACTGATGCGTAGTTGTATATGCGCGAGAATAACAAGCTGGCGAGAAATGAAAAGGAAGGCGGAAGATAGTGTTCGAGTCGTGAGGATCGTTCATAAATTCCCCTTGGTCCCAAGCCCTTGGAACCAGTGGCAGGAGAAGCTTCCTCGGTGCAAACGATGTCTTCGGTCAAGCCGAAGAAAATCGAGCTGCGCGAGAACCAATTTCTTCCTTCTAAAGGGCAAAGAACGATGCTCGTAAACTTTTTCTTCCGCCTTTGCCGTTGCGAATCTCCATTGAAAAGGTTTCGCCATCTCCCCGACTCTCGGGTGTTCATCGAAACGAAAGAAATTGCGCGGCGCAACTAGTACAAACGTCGTTTCAAAAGAGCTGAGGCGACACGCATCGTCATCGAAAGGTTCGGTGACTAAGGTAAATGTCCCAGTACCTGGACATTTAAGGCACGGCGTACACACATTTGAGAATCTTTCAGTTATACAAATCGATTTATATAAAAACGATTTTGCAATTACATAGGGCATCGTGTGTACTTTATCATTAAAACAAAAACACATATTGTAGGAGTGAATAATTTGGTGAAATATTGAAAATTCATAGACCTTACAATGGCCCAATACTTGGACAGCTTAACTAGTATGTCCCGGCGTCCCGATTTTACTGTCCCATTTCATGTTCACATAATGAAACATCAGCCATTTGGATGTTTTCTAGAGAAATTAAATAAAAAGAACAACACAATAGTTTTTTCTTTTTGCATATTTCTTCTGTATAAGTAATTTATTCAAATCAGTAAACAAACTTGAGTAAAAAGAATCTGTTATTGAATGACTAATTTTAAGGTTATGTGTATTCGTGTGGAGCATCGACTGCTTAGCAAATCAGATAAATCCAATACTAAAATGCTGTAAACCGGACAGTTCAAGAGAATAAATTGTTTTTTACGAAAGTGTTACAAATATACCAAATATATATATATATGAATATATTTTACTAAATATTTGAATAATTGAATAAAATAGTTCTTTTTGGATAAAGGGAATATTAAATGTACTAATCAGTATTATTTGCACCAGTGTCCAGCTACTGAGACGTGTCCACGTATTGGGTCTTTTACCTTAAGCTTCGCGCGTATTTAGACGGCCTGTTTTCACCAGGGGCTAAATTTTAAATCTTTACGACTGGATAGGGCGCGGGAAATGCTCCGAATACAGGGCTAACTTTTCGATGCTTCGCCGACCACGCGGCTAACTTTTTACTTTAGCCCGTAACCGTAGCTGAGAAGGCTATGTATGGCATACGCAACAAACCTTAAACCGACGTCCCTTCCCTCTTTCTGGCACCCCCAACAACCCCCTCCTTTGCGTCGTTTTTCAAATGTTTCGCCAGTGAAGATTCTCATCCGCTATCTTCTATACGGATGGCGGAAGAAGGGAAGATAGCGATAATGGTAATGGTGACGAAGAGACTGCTCGATTACGACCGTGTCAGAGACGCGATCAAGGTCTACGAGTTTGAAATTACATCGTAATAACTGTACTCCGTCATCCCGCGATTATCTGATCCTTCACTTTGTCCGAGAAATCGACACTCCTGTCGCGCGCGCGCGCTCTACCCGCCGGGAATCATACCCCGATAAAAACGGCGCGGCGACATCTATTTCCGAGGATATTTCGCCAAGAAGAATGTAATACAGAGGACTGGAATGTTGGGCTGTTTTCTGCGAGGTTCGATAAATATACAATTGAACTGGTCAGGCGAACCACGAGGATCGGCCGAGCATACCTCCTCCAACTGGTATCGTTCGGTTCTACGCTGCGAAGAAGCCAGGCCCGCGCGTCCTGGTCTCAAATCTCCACCGGAAATGCTTTGATGCAGGATCTTTTCCACTTTGTTTATTCAGGAAGAAGAGCTCCATTACAACGTCACCGCCGGCATAGTGCTCTCGGACCATTCTCTGGTGCTCCAGAGCATAACTCGAGAATCCGCTGGGAGGTACACATGCATGGCCGTCAATGTCGAGGGCCGCGCCAGTTCTAACGTAGTGAACCTCCAGGTTATGTGTAAGTATATTTCTCCCTGTTACAGCGTCGCGTCGCGTCGGTCCGCGTAACAGTAGAACGAAGAAGAGAAAAAAATAAAAGAATTCCAAGCGGTGGAATGCCGCGATAAAACTGTGCCCGCATATTTCTCCTTACGAGCTGGACGGGTAATCGTTGCTTTTATTCCCCTCGACGTTAATGCACACGCAACGTGCTCCCAGTAAAGCTTTATGCCGATCTTCGTGACCGTCTGTTTTTCTGGTACAGTTAACGCTGCAGCGCGAGCAAGCAATGTAAAACGCAAGGAACTGGCGCCGCGCTTTCCAACATCCGCTTCCCATTACGAATTCCATTATAGAGATCGCGTCTGTGTTACAGTCGCTCCTGTCTGCAAGCACGTCTTAAGCTCCGCCGGTTGGAGGTATCAGAACGCGACACCGCCACCGCTGAACGTCCCCGAAGAGGTTCACGGAGCATTGAAACACGAGACCATCAGCTTGGTGTGCGAGGTCGACGCCAGCCCGACCTCCGTCACCTTCCATTGGACCTTCAATAGCAGCGGGGACCTTACCGATATTCCGTCCACAAAGTATACCAACGAAGGCACCTCCAGCAGACTCAATTACACTCCATCGTCCGACATGGACTACGGAACGCTGGGCTGTTGGGCCAGCAACGTGGTCGGGCACTCGAAACAGCCCTGCCTCTACCAAGTGATCGCAGCAGGTTTGTCAGAGCTGAGTTATCGCGTGCACGGCTGGCGTAAACCTTTGCCGGGCCGGGTTCCGAAAGTGTGCCAGGCCAAAAACAAAACGCATTTATATTACTTCTGAATTTTATAATAGTACCCAGATAGCACCGCACATCCCAAGGACGTCCTTTTCATGTCCAGTTTATATCCGAACGTCCTACGTCCATTTCTTAAGGCCTACGGACGTTCTTAGGACTTAAATTTCGGATGTTCTAGGAACGTCCGTTTCTTAAGTCCTACGGACGTTCTTAGGACTTAAATTTCGGATGTTCCAGGAACGTCCGTTTCTTAAGTCCTACGGACGTTCTTAGGATTTAAATTTCCGATCTTCTAGGAACGTCCGTTTCTTAAGTCCTACGGACGTTCTTAGGACTTAAATTTCGGATGTTCTAGGACCGTCCGTTTCTTAAGTCTTACGGACGTTCTTAGGACTTAAATTTCGGATGTTCTAGGAACGTCCGTTTCTTAAGTCCTGCGGACGTTCTTAGGACTTAAATTTCGGATGTTCTAGGAACGTCCGTTTCTTAAGTCCTACGCACGTCCTTAGGACTTAAATTTCGGATGTTCTAGAAACATCAAACAATCTTGTAAGTCACGTGATTATTTTGTACGACTACATTTCGAATGTCCCGAGAACATTTGTCTCGTAAGTCTTGTGAATCTTTAGAAGATCTAAATTTCAGATATTCGAAGAACAACCGTCTTGTAGGTTTTGCAGATGATTCAGGTTCGGTTGCAAAACAGTCTTACGACTGAACCTCGCCTTTGCGCTATTTTTTTGTGCAATGAAGACGATGAAATGCTGAAATGTTCCCAGATAGCTTACAACGTCTTCAAGACGTCTGTCTTAAGTCGTCGTTAAAACATCTGTCTTGAGACGAATGTGAAATTTTAAGCAATGAGTCTAGAGGTCGAATGATGATATTCTGTAGAATATTTCGCGTCAATGCACATTTTTTATAAACTACTAATACACGTTATATACCTAGAAATTGGAATTATTTGCAAGGAAGTGCCTTGAGTAGTTGCGAAAAGCAGTTGCTTCGTAATCTGGGAGTCGTGGGTTCGATTCCCGTCACCGCCAAATTTTTTTTTCTTAATGTCCTAACCCAGACTTGATGAAGACGTCTTTAAGGCGCTTTTAAACCATCTGCAAAACTTCTTTAAGACGCCATTTGGACGTATTTAACTTTACTTTCGGACATTCGGAAAACGTTCTGAGAATGTTGACACAGCACGTCCTCAGGACGTTCCACTTTGTAAATAGGACCTTCCTATGACATTTAAAGAACTTAACGAGGACGTACAGAGGATATATGGACCTTCTCGGGACATTCTCCGAACGTACAGTACGTCCTGAACGGACGTTCTTCGGACGTACATGAGATGTCTTTGTGCTATTTGGGTAATTATCTATGCAAAGGGCCCCGCAAAATTTACGATGAGCTTTCCGTGGACCGTGTGACCTTTTAAGGGGGTATTCTCGTTTAGATGCCCACTTTTTTCCCTCCCTTTAGGGACGACGCACAAAAAACGTAGGTACACAGTTTTTACCGGTGAGCATCGTCCACAAATATTGTTACAGCTTTAAACGCGCAGCTAACGTAATATGCAAAAATCAAATTTTCGAAAATTTTGAAAATTCGTTAAAGGGGTTACCTACCCTTTAAAGCGTGGGCCGGGTTCCGGGGATGTCCTGATCGCGCGCATCGGAAGAACCGTCAGCATTCGTTCGAACGTATTAACGAAACGAGAGTGCCTTTTAATTGTTCTTTAACCCGAACAGATTGGCGAGAGCCGTGCTCCATTTCCGCCATACACGGGGAACGTAGAGGGTGGAAAAAGCCTCGCTGAAATCCCCGGGGGAATGAACGCCGCGAGACGAAAAACCGCCTTGTCTCCAGCTGCTCGTCGCGTCGAGAGCCCGCATCACTTGTGTCGTACGCGTTTTTGCGAAAGTTTAATGAAAACCATAATTGAATATGTTCATTACGGCGTACGCGCGATGCGCCGGTATCCGACGTCGCGATTACGGCAAATGTACTGGCCGAGTCCCGGCTGAGGCGCCGGGAACCTGCCGCGGACAAAACTAGTTACGCGAGCAGCGAAATCAGCGGGGGTTAGTTTGGTACGCGTCCACCGTTCACCATCCACGGGCTGAGCGTGGTCAATAGCTTGCCCGGATGCTCGGCGGAGCCAGCCAGCGCGTGCACCGCTTGCGGTAATTGGACACATAATTTATTTTCGGTGGAGAAGCAACGTATTTCTTATGTAATTACCGGGCAGCAGTTTTTTGCCAACCGACGACTAATACTCGGCCCGCGGGGCGAACGCGAAATGATACACCGCGGCGCGGACGGGAGTAATTAAATCATTAATTGAAAGGACGATGCGAAACGTAAATGGAAACGACATGCTCGCGAGGCGAACGGGAACAAGCGGCGGGTCTCGCAAAATTCATGGGACGCAGCGTCGCGTGAAAGGAAAAGCTGGCAGGGTGAACCGTTCAAACAATTCTCAACCATTGTTGCGGCAAAACAGAGCGCGGAAATTAAGTTAAATAATTTGTCGGCTACGTGGGAACTATGAAGACCGTGTTAAAAGACTAGTGTAGATTGCAGTTTTCCAAAGGGAAAGGTCTTTAAAACCGAAAGGAATCTGCCTTTATCGCGGTCCCACTAATTTACGCCACTACTGTGCAAAAGATTATTCCCATTGCGTGCTACACGGGAGGAAAAGAAGAATACAGAACAGCCACGCCGACCACATTGTCCACCGTTTCCACAAGCTTTTTCCAGCCCTCTATTTGCATACAAGTGATCCCGTTAATGCAACACCATCGCCGATAATGACGGTCGTGGGACATAATTTCATTGCCCGCGAAACGGCGCAGCGTTGCGTTGCGTTGCAATTTTCGCTGGGCAATAAAAGAAAAGTGTACGAACCGCGGCGTCACTTTTGTCGCTTTCCGCCAACAGACATAATTGCACGTTATACGATCCTCGGTTAACACACGCGTGCCTCGTTTTAAAACAATGGCAGGTATGCCACCAGAGTTGATGTTATTATAAAAACACGTTCAGGACGCATCTATGATAGTTAAAGGCGGCGCCGTTAATCGCGGTCAGCGAATTATTGGGACTGCGTTAAGGGGTCTCCCTAGTGTGACGCCTGGAAAATAGGGCAACATTTGGGAATTTTTTTGAAGGAAATGTACTTGATATTGCAGTTTCAAACTTTGGAGTATTTATTCAGTTACATTTGGGCAATGTACTTAAATTTTTTGAAGCATTAGTGATAATTATATTTTATGTTTGAAGGATTACAATGAGGAGCTCGCAAATAAATGGCGATCATGATCCCGGCTGTCATGGTCATCTGAAACAAAAAGCACAGTTATTTTCTTAATCTATATGAACGTAGCTAGGATTTGAACTAGAACGAAAATAGAAAATCACAAAATACAAAAATGGCAGCACTTTAAAGAAAAGCTTTCATTTCGCGGCAAAACAGTGATCAGTTTTTTGAGCTGCGAAATTCGAATTTTGCATATAATGACTTCATTCTAGTTCAGGTTCTAACAGAACACGCAGTGATTATATATGTTAAGTTTTAAGTCGTTTGATTGAGTAGTTTTTGAGATATCGTGATCGCCGCGCCAAAAAAGTCGTTTCGAGGAAAATGCGTTTAAATATTCAAAAAACCATTTATCAAATAATAAATCATACTTACAATTAGTCTCCAATGCCTGGCCCATAGAGAACACCTTCCTCTTCTTCATATAATTCTTGTAAATTCAGAAAACGCAAAAAACAAAAATCGATTTTTTTAAACCGTCACACTAGGGAGACCCCTTAAGAAAGGCGGTAAATCGAAAATGGTATGTTGCCCGCAGGCAGGCCATACCCGTTGCAAAACTGTACGGCCTACAATCAGACCGGCTCCTGGATAAGGATATCGTGCGTGGAAGGATACGACGGTGGCCTGCCGCAGAAATTTGTGGCCATAGTGGACAAGCAACGGCTGGAATCGGCGAACCCCTACTGGGAGCTGGAGCTTCACAAGCCCACAACGGTCGCCCTTTACGCGGTCAATATGAAAGGGTCCAGCGATCCGGTGATCATGGAAGGCGTAGCGCAAAAAGGAGTGGCCAAGTACACCGGTGCGTAAGTACCTCTGACACACAAGTTGAACGGGGGAATACGAAGAGACGGAAAGGCAGCATCCGCTTAATAAATCGCGCCCCTCAAAGGGTCCAAGCTCTCTTCGTTCAGAGATGGACAGTAGAATGCCGCCTATCCACCTATGCCCTCCCCTCACCTATCCTCCGTCCCTCGGTCCGCAGTGCGTTTACGGCCGTGCGTTCGTCTCTTTAATGAACGAAAGCTCGCCTTCGAGTAATTAGAATCGACACACTATCGAGCTCTAGCGATCCTATCTGTCGATGGACACGATCCCAGCCGCCTCCACCCTTCGACGTTGAAAAAAGAAAGACAGGACTGCAGCGAAATGAGAATTGAACGCCAGAGTGAAACCCTATTTTGCCTTTCCCCGCGTGCCGCTTCCCTCGCAACTGCAGCTCGTATTATGCAACTCCCGATGCACATGGTCGTTCGGAAGCACATAACACGAATGGGAAAAATTCGCTTCGCCGATCAATGACCTTCTCTTTTGTATCGATTATTTCGACACAAACATTTAATTGCTTGTTCAAATATAAATCCCCCCCCGGGAGGCGTACACGAACACGAATTTAATTACTTTTCGTTGCCCATGTATCGCGATGAGATTACTCTTTAAATTCCGTATCGATTCCCGATATGCTTTCGTTGCTATTAATTCAACGTTAACGAAATGTTTGGCAGCAGATCGTTAATAATGAAGTTAACTGTCGTAAAACCTCGCTTTCCATTGGGGGTGTATAATCCCCGCGAGCTGTCCGGATTTTATCAGGGCGGTATAAAATTATTAATCGTTGTCGGTACACGCGAGATCTTGCGGAGCGTCTTAAGCGGGACAGGAAACACAGCAATGCTTGCCGGAGCCGGCACTGCGGAGCTACCCGACCCCCACAGAATCCGGAACAAGTCTCAAAATTTATGAGCTATTATTATGCATTCTGTTTTCTCTCATCCGTTTCTTCCCTGTACACGCTGGCGTGTCGTCCGTCCTCCAATAGAAGTACCGGCCCAGACAGTTCTCCTGCCCCGCAATTTCGCGGCGCGTTCATTAATCTTCCATGGCAACGACGACACCTCGTTGGAAGAACTGACGTTGAAGAAGCAGCCGGAAGTGGCGGAATTAATATACGCGGCATTTAAACGTGTATACGTATGTCCAGCGCCAATAACGCTCGAGCAACGCGAAAGCCCCGAACTCTAAACCCTCTTGGGATAATCGTTTCCACCACGTTCCTCGATTTATTGGAAACGCGAGAGCATTTTGAACGAGGGTGTCCCGTGTTGGATCCTCGCTCGCGGGGCCGGCAACGCGTGAATTAATAAACGGGTTAATCGAACGGCGCGGCGCCAAGCGACACCGCTTTCTCAAAGTTTCGCAATAGACCAGAGTAGGGGTCCTAATTGGAAATAGATTAAGTTCCCCGGAAATTTGTTGCCGCGATTCGACCAACAAAGTTCCCGAGGGAACGCGAATGACGTACAACTAAATTGGAGCTCGTCATGTGTCTCGGAGCGTGGCTGGCTCGTGCGGGAATAGCCTAACAGACTCCCAGCAAGCGGAAGTATGAGCAAACACGTAGATGAAAGATTCGCGGCTGGCAAGGGGCGAGCGGAGGAAAAATGGCAACTACATTGCAACCACGTGTGCTACTAAATGCATTATGTATAAGTAGATCTGGTAGAGATTTCGCTTATAGACGAATCGGCATCTTCGGTGGACATGTCGCCGATCCTGATTGGCCTGGGAGGCACGGCGACCGGCTTGGGGCTAATCGTGACCGGGGTGCTGATGGCGCTTTGGAGAAAGCACGCGGCCACCCCGACCAAATCAAAGCCACCCCAACAGCCCAGTATCGCGACCTTTGCTGGCAAAGGCGAAGAAGAAGACGGCAATCCTGATCTCATACCCACGACTGCCCTGACCAATCATTTCGCAGGTAAGAGCCACTCCACGCCGCTATATAGATTCACTCGATCAACCCTGTATAGCTGCACGCCGAGGGTAAAGTGATATCTTTGAGGGTACTAGCACCCGAGGGCAAAGCCAAAACACCTGCCCACCTTGATGTCCCCGTGCCGGGGGTTGACAGTGTCCAGAAACTGTACAAGATATGCACCCCTCGGCTCTTCGCTTTCAACGCTCAAGTGCGCTATCATCTCCATCCCCCGCTATATATCTGCACGGCAATTCCAGCGAAAGACAGTCAGTGTCCGATATAGAACGGCAAACGCGCGTCTTTCATTCGCATTGAACCGTATCAGCGAAAAATAACCCCCATCTCATCTGGTGAATTTCTACTTCGGACTGATGAAAGTGCTCCGTTTAAACGAGAATCGCAAGTATATCGAGTCTCGACCTAAACCGCGACCGCGGTTAACGATACTCTCAAGGAAATTGCTCGTAGAGAACGCGCCCGCTATATCGATCCATTCCCGCATTCGATGCGCATCGATTCACAATTTCACACCTGGAATATTTACATTACTTCAAAATTTGTCGATCGGTTAAACAAACACCGAAGCAGTCGCGTGTAATTCCCGTAAATGTCCGTTGCGTGCTGCACGCAATTCATTTTCCCTTCGAATTTTATAGAAATTCGATTAAAACAGTCTCGCCGATCACGTTGCCGGGTGAATCGATGATACGATTGACGTTAAGCTTCCGGTGGAACTTGTTCCAGAGAGAAAACTTCTGCACTACGGCTCCCTGCCGCGAAGGCCACGTCAGCTGGAAGGGCGTGAGATGTCCCACGATGTCGTAGAAGATTCAGATTATCCACGAGCGTCGCCAAACGTGAGTAATCGGATTTCGTCGCCACCTCGTCGCACGTGAAACACGAATAAAACCGAATCGGTGGGATCGCCTCGTAAAATAATGTTCCGTCAGTCCATGCTCGTGTTACGCGATAAATCTTGCCGTAAATTCCGCGAACGTTACCATGGAGAATATCATTCTGAGCATGCGGCCCGCCAATTAATGCCTTCGCGCGATTTTATAGCCAGCGAATCGCTGTGTCTTGTTACAGACGTTTTACAGCCTCCAGAGGCCACATCGATTTTCGGAGGCGGTGATAAGGAGCGCCGCGATCCAGGAAAGTTGCATTTAGAAAGGAGACATCCACGGAGAAGCGGAATGAAACGAGACGAGGCGCCGGTAGCGCACCGGTGAAGAAGAAAAGAAAACGTGACCCGGGTACTCCGCCACGGAGTAATGGAGGCTTGACGGGCCACGTTTTTCCGTTGCAACACACGGGACTCAAAAAGACTAAAGCCATGCTTAAGCTACGCTGTACATGTTCCAGCGTACGAAGACATTTATTAGCCACTCGATAACAGTATGCCTTTGTAAATATTGTATATAAATAAAACACATCGATTTCGTGTTACGTGTTTGCATAAGATTCGACGCCCCCTGGACCTCGCCCGAGCTTTCAAGAAGATTACATTCGCCAGCGAACGGCTCGTACCGGCGGATCTTGGAACAATAGATTCCGAGTAGCATACGCGGCCGAGCATTATCAATATTTTCGTCCTTGTATATTGTCGAGGTGAATCGCGTATTTACAGCGCAAGCAAAACAGAGAAACTCTCGAGTACCAATTTCAACGACTGTAGGTCGAAGATGGATGAGAAACTTGGAACGATTTAACGAGCAACGACCGCAAACCGTACCTTTTGTTCCCGTCCTGTGTAGCGCACTCCCCAACTAAATGGGGAGAAAAAAGAATTGACCGTAACGGAGGCAGCTATTATCGCATCAGCGTTCCTTTCGGATTTGGATCGTGCTCTGTACTATTTTCGCGAGAGATTTAATGTATTCGCGGTAAAAGGGAGCCGGAGTAAGTAGTTGGTATGTATCTCGGTGTAGTAGTCGGGAACATGGCTTGAGAACGTATACGTACATTCGCGACAGAGCAAAGGGTGATCGTATAAACTCTGGTCGGTTATCGTCGAAATCCAGGCCACGAGAAGGACGCGATTTATCGTGGCCTCGTTTCGCGATAATCTTTGTTTCAAGACGCGGGAGACTCGGATACCTAATGAGTCTTTCCCTCTATCCATCTCTCCTCTGTTTTACAGCGCAATCTCTCGGTACCTTTCACCGAGGCTGAAATGCATCGGACTGACCTAGTCGGCCGTTACTTAGGTCTGAAATCTCTTCGACCGAGCACATAATTTGCCGTTGACAGTCAGAGACATCTAGCGCCGACGCAAATGCCGCTCGTCGCGCGTCTTCGCGATAATAGTCGAGCATTTTCCTCGGAGAAATACGCAGTTGAAAGCCAAGAGTGGCAGTAAGGTAAATGTACCAATAACGAGCCGTTTAAGGAAACGGTGACAAATTATAATGAATATTGTGTATAAAATTAACAATTTAAGTGAAACTTTTTTTCATTCATAAAGATTTTGTTGTTTCTCATCAGTACTCACATAACAAAATTTTGTTTTTTTTATATATTTAACGTAAAATAAACAAGAATATTTGTACGTGTAAATGTACCAATATATAGCCAACCTCACGCGATTGACCTAGCGGCCCGATTTTCATGTCCCAGTACCTAGCCATAGGTTTTATAATCGTGTAAAAATTATTTTAAAAACTGATTCTTTGTCCAAAATTGGAAAATCTGTTAAGGAAAATTAAGAAGTACAGAAATATAAAATTATTGTATAAATAACCATAATAAACAGATTAGAAAATAAATGCAAAAAACAATAAGTTTAGTTACACTATCAATAGAAGTTTGTGGTTATTTTATATAAGACTCAAACAACCAACAAATTCGTTAAACTGTACATAAACTTTAATAAACTTAAATTAAATGCTATCATTATTATCTAGAAAAATAATGTTTATATTATGATTTATGATCAAAATACTTACCGGCTTTATTCCAAATATCGAGTCAGAAATTCACACTTTTTTCGTAAGTTTGCTCTGGCGATGCCGATTAACATTTGCAACTCACTTCACCCGATTTATTGAACACGTGGTTAGTTACTGGGCTAACAAGATTTGTTTGCACCGATAAATAGCCACCCTAGTAGCATTTATTTGTTGAGAGTTTGTTGGGCCAATGACGTGTTATCCGTTGGCCAACTGTTGAAGTGTCGCGCTATTTTTAAATGGGCCAACGATTGTAACCAACGTAGGCCCAACGTTACTTAACACCAAGGCCCAACGTCACTTAACACGAAGGCCCAACTGAAGGTTCCTCTCCATAGGCCCAACTGAAGGCTTCTTTCCAAAACACGTCTTAAAGACGTCCAGAGGGCGTCTTAAAGAACTTCAAAAGACGTCGTAAAGACGTCTCCTTCAGGTCTGGTTTAGGGAAAAAAAAATCGCGGTGTGGAGAATCGAACCCAAACTTTCCGGTTACAAAGCAACCGCTGTTCGGAACTGACCAACACACTTCCTTGTAAACACTTGTAATTTCTAGTTACATAACTAGTATTAATTGTTTATGAAAACTGCGCAGTGACGCGAAATATTCTACAAAATATCATCATCCGACCTTTAGACTCATTCCTTAAAATTTTACATTTGTCTTAGGACAGACGTCCTCATTACGTATTTATAAATAAGAAAAGAAAAATCACAAAAGGTTTTTTGATGTAGCAAATTTTCTGACGTTTGTAAGACGACATTTAATCATCGTTGTAAATTTTTTGTTAATTAACCAACCATAGTAATTGTAGGCTCAACATTGAATATTCATTGGCAAACTGTCGTAACTTTTTTGCCGCAGGCCCTGTGTTGGAAATTTGTAGGCACAAACACTAACTATATCCCAACTAATTCCCAACTGTTGACAACCGTTGGCCAACCAAAAATGTTACTAGGGCATGTAAATATTCAAATAAAAAATAGTTTTCATATTCAAATTTTTTCTTTCTATGTGTTACAAATATTTTCAAGATTCTAAAACCCTTTTTTCTATCTAAAAAACTATTATCCTATAATAATTATGCTCTTAACAAGAAGCACGCTCTTCTTAGCCATATCATAACGAATGTCTGAAAACGCGTCATATATCTGGCCTCGAGACTATAAATGGTATTTCTAAATATCTAGACAAAAAAACAAGACGATATAACTTCAGATATTAAACCGAACAATTAAATAATGCAAATTACACCAAATATGTATTTTATCTTACGTGCATAGTTTAACAATTATTAATATTTCAACAGATGACTAGGTACTGGTGCATGGCTCGTTATTGGTACATTTACCTTATACGACGTGCCGGAGCGAAGTGAATCCTCAACTGCGCTATTTAGACTTTAAACTGATATAATATCTTCTTCGATCGTGTGTAGATTTAATGCTGGTGAAACGGGCTGATTCCACGTAGATGACACTATTCCAGCACTATTGGTTCTCTATGATTTCAGTGGAAATCTGAATGGTAAAAACATTTCTTCGAATCGTATGTATAAAAGGCTATCGATCACCGTCCACAGATGTGGCTAGCTTTCAGCGATGGCTGTCGATAATCGATGGGGGGGGGGCCAGTAATAAATTTTCACCGGCCTATATCAAAGCGTAACGTATGGACGGGGATTTTATTCGCATTCGAATGGGCTTCGTCTCGCGAGCCGAGATTTTATTAAACTTGAAATACGATTCTACGTTCTGACTGTTCAAAATACAATTCCAGCCGCTACCAAAATGTCATTCGCTCGAACGTTCGCAATGAAATAATTAATGCATTACGTTTCGTTCGAGAGATCAAAGCAAATTGCTTCGAATGAAAGAAACTATCGCGAATGCACATTCTACCATAGTTAGCTGAATTCTTGAATTAAAACAAAAGATACTTCGATCGAAGATTTCTCTTTACTGTTTCTCAATCGTCTTAACCTTGCTTTTCTCTTCTAACCACTGGTGTTTGTGTGCAACGATCTACAACGAGGATAGCAACCGTCAAATTCAACATATTCTTCGCTTTCAGGTATAACACGAACGTCGGAAATACGCGAAATTACCTTAGCTCCCGTGTACATATCCGTTACACATACTTATTACACGAAACGTTGTCGCATAATTTTCGCATCACTAAAGGTGGCTCATTGCCTCCAGAATTTAAAAAAGCATTTGGAATTTAGACGCGTATGGTCGTTAAAGCACACTCTTCCCGAAACCTCGCATCGCAGCGCCATCTTTGAGTATCCAGCTAAAGTATCGAGGTAGCGACATCTCTTCATACTAGTTCGAAACAATTCCGAAAGGATTATTAGTAGTGGAGGTAATGTTTATTACGTGCTGCCAGCAGTGTCAATAAGCACAACAAACTGCCGGAATTGACAAGCATCTAGCACACAACAGTGAAAAATCTAATCACGATGTCTCAGGCCAAAGGTATATCGAAACAAACACCAAATACTCTAAACATACTTTGTACCGTTCATTTCATTGATACGTAAGTCGCTTCTGTTTTTAAAACGATGCACACATTAAATCCATGCGACAATGTGCTAAATCGGCATTTACGCATCTCAGCGAACTCCACAGACATATGAAAACATTTGACATTCTCGTTTTATGATTGGACAAAGGGGGCAGAAAGAACCGTGGGGGCCGCTATAATAAGAAGATCAACATTGGCGACAAGGGGCGAGAAGTCGTCGAGAGTATAAACGAGAATAATTCGGTGGTGCAGCAATTTCGAGCTTACGCACTCGAATTGGACGACAAGCACGATCGTTTCGAAAGAATCGTAAAACTCGGCAGAGATATCACTATACAGAGTAAACGGATTATTTTCCTCTTGCACACCATAGATCAGAAGAGCAAGCAGGAATCTGTGATTCTCGAGGTGAAAACGCGACTGCAGAACTTAGTGGACAGCTACTTTAAGTCCATCGCGGCCGAATTAGAGAACCAAGACGCGTATCAGTATCTTAAAGCCTATCGCGGCAGCCTAGAGGAATACATAGAAGCTGAAACGTTTTATCAATACCTGCAAGACGAAAATTTGGGAAGCTGGATGCAGTTAGAAAGGACGCTTACTTACAAGGTCGAAGAAGAGGACGCCGCGGCTAAAACATTGAATACTTTAGTCACCCCGTACGAATATATATTAGGAATCGCGGACTTGACTGGAGAACTGATGCGCAAGTGTATTAACAACCTGGCGACGGGAGACATAGCTAGTTGTTATCACACGTGCAACTTCGTTAGATACATGTACAAGGGTTTCCTTGGCTGTACAAACACGCCGAACAGGGAGATAAACAGAAAACTCTGTACGCTCAAGCAAAGCCTTCACAAAATGGAGAATGTTTGTTACACCATTAAAGTGAGGGGCTCCGAAATACCAAAGCACATACTCGTGGACGTAGCTACCGAAAAATATGCGGACAGCGACGAAGGATATCAAGGATACTAACTATCCGTGACCGATATTTACGCGGAAAGGCGATATAAGCGCTGTACGCGATCACGAGCCTATACCAGTCAGAAATACTTGATAATTTTTTTTTTCAAATATTTATTCGATATGTTTTTGTATATTTCTTTCATTAAAGTCAACTAATCCCTATCCCCCATTTGTACTCTTCCTCGTATTGACTGAGAATTTTTAGAGCTCTTCGATAATACATGCGTGTATTAATATTTACAAATATATCTCGATATATTTGCAATCCTTTTAATCACTCGTGCGACTTAAGTACTAAAAAAACATTCGCTATTTTTATATCCTCGCTTTTGTTCTATTAATATATAGTATATAGTATATATTAATGTAGATATAAAAATAACTATGAACGTTAATATAAACATCTGAATTCTCTTATTAAATCTATACAAGTAATTTAAAAGTATTGAAAGGATGTTAACACAAAATATTAATCCTCTTAATCGCTCGTATCGTACTCCCAGTCGCTGTCTTCCATACAACTATTCAGATATATTACTTCATCAGCGTCCGAGCTTTCTCCGCCGCTAGAAGGTTCGTATTCGGATTCGTCGATAGACTCGTCGTCCTCCGAATCGTCTCCGTAGAAATCGTCCGCGTCTGGTAAAGTATACGAAGGTATTAGATTCAGTTGTTTGCGACGGTCGTTCCCGCTGTTTCTTGTAGTATGTTTGTATTGCAGCCTGTGTTGCGGGTTCGTGCGATAACATCGTACGCCGTAATAACATTCTTCCCTATCGTCCGGAATGTCGAAGTCGGGATCCCCCGGATGACTGAATTCAGCTTTGTGTTGTGGATTCTTCCTGTAAAAGAAAACGATTCCTCGAGGAAGTTGTCGGGACGAAAAACAGAGACGAAATCACCTGTAACAGTGCTTTCCGTATATGCATTTCTCCCTCCTGGGAACATCTACCGCTGCGTCGGCGGAAGCGTTCGGTTCGTCTGTTTGCGCGGACGTGGGAGATACGTCGTCTGTTGCAACAGGTTTGTCGTCTTGACTTGTGGGATCCAAATTTTCAGAACTGCCGAGAGTTTCCTCTCTCGGAAGGACTTCGGCAGCCATTTCGCTCGCACGTTCGAGCTTACAAGGATCGTGCTCCGACGAAGGTAACTGGTCTGTATCTCGGGGTTCGCGTGTTATTCGAGAATTCGACTCGCTAGCTTCGTCTTCATCCTCGACACTATCGAGCGAGAACATACGTGAGACTCGATCGAACGTGTCTACGGTGATTTTATCGTCGAGTATGAAATTTTGAATGCAACATAAAACCTTGCGTGGTGAATTTCCTGGAAACTCTGAAGTACCGCTTCAGCGGCGCATTTATCGCCCATCAAATTCCCTTGGTTTAAAGTTTCGCCTTGCGCTTTAACTACATCATTGCTGTTAGTTAACAGTTTAGTCAGCGCATGATTAGCAGATTGCGAATTATCCCCTTCCCCCGATTCCGAGCACAGCTTTTTATTGGATATGTCGGTAATTATATCTTCGTTAGCCTAGAATTTAGCTGATACAGAATACTGACGAAATAAATCGTACTGGCATTAAAATATTGACTCTGTACTTTTCGTTTCGAAGCGTGTTCCTTGATATCTTCCATTATGTCGGGTACCAATACAACTTTAAACCAACACTTGTACGGTATCAGAGAACAAACGTCTCCTGGTTTTATTGGAACGGCAGTACCCAACTTAAGAAGTTTCCATCGCGAGGATTCGATAGATTTCATGTAACATGGTGAAACCTGATATTAGTAAAATAATTCCTGTAGAAAGCTACTACACGTTGCATTCAATCTATTCGAGAACACGACATATCTGTCAATGCGAAATACGCACGGAAACCTTAAACATCAGCTTACCGGCGTTATTGTCATTTCATTGTCAGGCAATAAAGTTATTGTCGCAGCCTGCCTGATGATTTGACCATTGTCGTCCTAAAATTAACATGCACACGATTATCTGGGAATTCGAAGTACTCTGGAATTCTGAAACTTTTCGGATTTTAGAGCCTCGATTTAACTTTCGGCGCAATACACGAAACACAGTCGTGCGTCACATGACAGCGTGCGTTCGTCGACGCATGCGCAAAGAAGGTGCGACGCGTAACGGAAATTTCAAATCTCGTAACAGCAATTTGAAATTGATCGGTGTCTCGTGAGCTTTTAACGTCGCGTTTGAGAAAGTTTTTTCCTGTAACTGAGCGCAATAATAATGTGTACTTACTCCAGTTATACCACCCGGCCTGATGATGTTATTACCTATCTGTAAGTCCACCTTTTGCACTAAGTCGTTGTCTACACGAAGTATTTGTAATTTCTTCATTTTGAACGCCCACGTAACAGCTGGTAAATTTTTCAACAGCAAGACATGAAGGATTTTTCATATTGTGGATCTGTCACAGAACCTAATTTTGCTCTAACGGTAAAGAAACATGATGCACACGTATAAATAACAGAAACACGCGTCGAACAGCATCGTAGTCGGCTGAGGCCGCTGAGGATACACTGCGATTGACTGCGATAGCAACTGGAGCATTCGCCATATTGTTATACAGCGAACGTACGACTTAAATTTAAATTTTAAGTGGGTGTCCTTGAAATAATGAACAATTTTGGATAATTACGTGACAAGGAAAAATACACGGGAGCGCTAACAATTAAAATTTTTTCATTTACAATTACAAAGAATGTACACGTTTATAAACAAATGATGATGTGAAATGCAAAGAGAATTAGAAATTTGTAAAGCTCTATGTGAAAATGTCTCATAAAAAAGTCGTCAAGTAGGAAATGATCGATTAGCTTTACGTATATCTGCGTAGATGTAATCAGCCAGATTAATCTGCCAATTTACAACTTAGTTATCAAAATACATTTTCGCATCGTTGTACTTATCCTTAGTTGTAGACAAAACGCGATTGTAAACGATCGTCAAGCAAACACCGCAATACACCGTGAACGAAATCATTGCTCCAATTTTAAATATATTCGCTTGTCGACATAAAGAAATCTTGTTCGCTTTACAGAACGAGAAAATATATTGAAACGAATAACGACTCTTTAAAAAAATTAAAGCTTTCAATACACATATGTACCTGTTGAACGCAATCAAAGAATTATATCGCAAGTGGAATAATAAGTTAATTAATAGCTTCACCCTTCGATGCTATAAACTTTGATCAGTGCTAATCGTGAAACAGAATATAACATTTATTATGGATTCGTCGTTCGGCTTACAATGTAGGAACATTATAAATCTCGGATTTTACAAATCAAATATATAGTTTTGTCATTTAACAGGCCAACGTATTGTTATCGTTGGTTTAATAACGCATATCGATATAAGAAATGTCCAATTTACGAATACAGCTTAAGGATTATTCATTCGTCTTAGTACACGGCAACGCGATTCACGACATTAGCATAATTCTCACTTTCATCACTTACAATTAGATAATTAGTCAATGTCAGCATACATACATATCACAGCATACCTCGTAGAGCTTGCATGACAAAGAAAAATATTACGTATTTATCGTTTACCAATAATCAGAATGTGTCGTATAATGTGCAAAATAATGTCTCGGATAAGAACTACACAACTGAAATGTCTATTCTTCTATCAAGTATCCCTTACACAGTTAACTCGGCAGTGATCGAAACAGGGGTGGTGCTGTTGTTTTTGCAATGAAACTTTACAGTTTATCAATGGAACGTAAAACATGTGCCTATCATTTTTCTCATCTATCATATTCAAAACAAATTCGCTCTCTTCTGTTTGCTATTCGCATTTTTATACATGTAATATGCCTATAAATTATGATTCGGTTTGTCACAATGTAAGAGATGAGTGTATACGAAAATATGTTTCGATGTACCTTTAAAGTTTTCTACGAAAAAAAGCTTTAAAAAAAGTATATTATCGTTGCGACCAGTGGTTCCCAACGGTTGAAATATAAATCGTACCTACTATCCATTTAATGACATCAAAAGATTTTGAACGTTTATGATTCATGTCAGGATGGATATTATTGTCTAGGAAACACTGGTTTACAATTATTTAAATCATATAGTTAACTGATTACCGTTTTGATTCCCTAACACATTTAAAAGAATGCCCATGGTAAAGGATGAAAAAATGTGGCATTACTTCCGAACTGTTAAAATATTACACGCAACGATGCAAACTATTTTTACATATCGACCTTAATATTTTAACGTATATATATATATATTTATTTATTTATACAAATTAATAAATAGTATCGCCGTGTGGAATATTTCATTTGAAATACTGTTTACCATTAGAATATTTATTAACTATTTGTTTATACACTCATAGTTATTTGCTTCACTGTGATAAACGTCTGTATCCGAGAGCTATCGGAAAATCATTCATTGATATTTTCTAATGACTGTTGAAGAAAAGTAATCGATTCACAATCGTATTTTGTTTCTATGAATAGAATTAAAAGAACAATCATGCTTATAATCAAATAGCGTGACAAAGCAGTGCTTCTGTTATGATACAACTGAAATTTTTTGTATAAAGAATTTTAATTTACCGCCGAAATATGTAAGATTTTATAGCTCTCAGATACATGCAGTCGCTTTTTGTATCAAGTCCTCAACTGATCGTGCATCGACGACGCACTCATTACAGATTTCCAATAAAGCGAACAAGTTTCTTAGGGAAACATTTATGCGTCTCTATTATAGGACAAATAAAAATTTTCTTCGTTATGTTTAACTTACGATCTTATTAAGGCAATTTAGTTAGCGACGATCGGATTTTGTTCTTGAATTATATCAACAGGGAATTGAAGCATAAAGATGAGCCATTGTAACATATGTTTTCCGCTAAATATCTCAAATATTATTAAGAAATCAACAACGTAGCAGAATAATATTTGCTATAATTAAACTTTAAAAATGAAATAATTAACGTAGATTTTGCTGTATAAACGATTTGGCCGACTTTTCCCGTGTGTACTACTACCGAAGATAAAAGTAACTTGCACTAACGAGTATGCAAATAAAAAATACTGCCGAAAATATTTCATATTTGCACATTCCTCTGACTGATTACAATAAATACGTTCCTCTCATTAATCTATGTCGCAAAAAGCAAATTATTTAAAATAACGTCTCTAAACAATCGTAAACATTAATAATACAAAGGTTCTTGTAAGCATGTAGTAACAACACCATTCGATTCAATTTTTTAACTTAACAGGACCGTATTGGAATGATGTAGCGTACAATGTATAAAATCAAACGTGTGTATGCATACATATATACGATATATGTACGCAAAATTTACTTATCATTTTCGCTGAATTTTCTTATGAAATAAGCGTAGAACTATGAGATTTAAATGCTTCCCTTGGGTAAATAAGAAAGGATAGAAAGCAAGAACAAATGGTATGCACCGGAGTTAACTTACCAAATAAAAATGTGGCTTTAAGCATTAAGCTGTTAGATGCCTTTATGATAATTCTTTGATTACCGATCTTTAAACAGTACTGGAATAACTTTCACTTGGCCATACATAATACAAGTGACGATAATGAGTATATTGTTGAAACTGCATTTCCGAGGACTGCAGTACACGCAACGACGGGACGTATTCTTCTTCATACTTTGAAGATGTGAGAATATCTGGTTCTGGCTATACTATGGTACCTCCGCCTTCCGCAGGACTAACAACATGTAGAGCATTTCCAACCTGTCCTACTCCTGGCTGTAATTAAAAGATGCACAAAAATTCACTACCAAAAGTAGTTCCGGTTCGTTCGTACAAAAATTCTGCAAATAGTCAGAAGCGCATTAAGAACAAATCTCATTTCTAAAAAAGTACATTAAAGAGTAGTGCAACAATAGCGTAAAAGTATCATCGGCACACAATTCAAGAGTGCCTCGGCAAGGCACGCGCTACAACTTCGAGCAAATATAAACCTTCTATACTACATGATCCAACGAAAACGGCGAACAAGTCAAAGAAACAATAAATCATACGTACCATGCGATAATTCTGGGGGGGAAGGCTAATCCATCGATTCTCTTGCCTCAGCCAAAGCATGGTACAGAACATTAATCTTTACAATCAAAGTAAAAAAATTAATGCCTCACCGGCTTAAGAAACAAGCGCAAGCATCTTCCGATAAAATTATAAGACTGTCGCTATAAAAGAAGCAATGCACGCTATATGAAAATTATCAACAAAACTTTTAACTGGTTAAGTCGCTAAAACAGATAAGGGAGCGTAAGGTACTTTGATGATAGAAATGCTCTATGCAAAACACCGGGAAACTGCCGTACCCGATATCTGAACTCCAAACACTTCGGATCGCTAAAGTAGCGCGTACAATCATGCTGAACATTGCAACCAACGAAACTGAAGTGAATCGCAACTACAGTAACTTATATACATATACATGTCCAGGTATGAATATATATATATATATATATATATATATATATATATATATATATATCGATAGATGTGCACGCATAACGACTCAAGGTTTCCGCCGGAGTTTCTGCATCGCATTCTGTATAAAACTCAAGCGGGAAGCAAGCAGCAATGTTTCATTCAAATTTTTGCTTTATTGTACAACAAGGCAATTCATTGTTTTCAACAGAGGATTAAATGTCACATTATTATAGTCTGGGACAATAGTTTGACTAAGTAATTCATTGACTTTCTATCATTCGCTAAGCTAAGCTAGTAACACTTTACAGGAAAGAAAGAAGGGTTTAAGGGGCCTGCCCTGTTACAAAATCTTATGGGGGGCGCAAACAATGTTACTCTCAATGATGCAAACCAAACATAAATATATTCTATTTATAATTATACTAATGTACTTCTTCAATATTCATCATGATGAATATATTTTGACCAGATGATCATTAGGCACAGACATAAATGGAGGCTTATACTATGAACGAACTTGCGCTCGTCGCGTTTCTAATAAATTTCCATCAATTTTCTGGATTAATACTTGATTATTAAACGTTACGACTGCATGCTGGAGAAAGGATAGAAAATTTTGTAAACGTAAGAGACGAATCGAGCCGGCAAATCTGTCCACTCATAGTACCATCCATCCGTACATTTCTGTAATCGATATAAAATACAGACTAAAAGATAATGCTAGAAGATCTTTAATGCTTTCCAATGGCACCTTTTATAATATATACTGCTTTGGATAAAACATAAACTAGGATTTAATTTGTAGATACGAGAAGAAATACATTTATTCTCAAATAAAAATCTTTCAAAATCGGCATTGTATATAACACATACGATGCCGCGATGATATTATTCGTTACAATACCAAAGTCGAAAAATAACAAAACTACCCCTTTGTGTCCCTCGCATTTAATAAAGTTTTACGTCTAAAAGGGCATCTGCCACCTAATACAATTCAACAACAATAATAGGAAAATCGTCCAAAGCATTATCGTATCTTCTATTCGTTTCGTTCAATAGCGATAATGATTTTAAATTCTATTTCTATTTATATACAAATTGGAATTCATCTCTAAAAAGAAACCCTACTTCACAGAAATTGTAATAACAGTTGAAGATGGGTTACATCATAGATCGTTAGATCGCAAGGAATTAATATTGGTGTAAGGATTGCTATGATGGTGTGGCCTGTGCAGAGTGCTGCTGATGGTGAGTGGACCTACCATGTGACCAGGCCTCGCCCATGTGTAGACGTATCCATCTTGACACGCCGTTACGAAGCAATCTTCCCTAAACACTAATTCAGTCAATCTCTCATGCGCCAACTTCTTGCACACCAGTGGTTCTAGCACCGGGCACTCATCGAACCTAGGACACCAGGCAGTTCCTATCAACCTCATAGGATCGTCCATCACCGAACTGACCTTTTTATTCGCACCTACCAAACTTCCACTGACACTGTTCGTATTACTACTTGTATTCGAGTTAGCCGTAGCTTTATCCCCGCCACTGTTTTGCATTATCGTGCTATTAGACGCACCACTGCCTCTCATAGTCAGGCTGAAGTTCCTTTTATGATTATCACCTTTACGCTCGCCGAACCCAAGGCCTGCTAGCCTTTGCGTCAACGAATTTACCGTCGACACTGCCGTATTTGTACTCGTGCTATTGTTACTACTTTCGTTATTGCCACTCGCGTTCTCCTTGCAGTTAACGTTATTCAAATTATTGTGTTTAGAATTGTTCAGGTGGTGATTGGTCGTCGAGCCGTTACCGCTGTTCACCGTCCCCGACGTAGAAAGGGTACTAGAACATGCCGCGGACGGCCTCTGCTTGGCGCACATCGGTTGCCTCAGCACATCTTCCGTAATATCCCACAAGCACAACTGAGTGTCCTGCGATACGCTGCCCAGCCTGTAGCACGTACCGCCGGACACCCTCAATTCTGAGCCGCAAGAGTTTCTATTCGAATGGACTCCTTGCGACGTCGTCGACAGACGATTAGACTTCTCGTGGAAGTGATTATGATTATTATGCGGCAATGTCTCGTCGTCCGAGCCGCTGAAGTCAGGATCGTGATCGCCGTAAGATGTAGTGTAAGGATCAAACGCTACTACGCTTACCCAGCTGTGATGGCCCTGACCTCGAGCTACCACTCTCTTCTCGTGGAAGCTCCAAATCGTCACAAGGTCGTCTTCGCCTCCCACGACGACGTACCTTCCGTCCGGCGACCAACATACGCACAGAAATCCGCCGAAGTAACTTCTCGCCGAACCCACTAGCTCCATCGTGTTGTACTGAAATACCCGCAGGAACCCGTCTTGGGAGACTACGGCTAAATTCGAGCCGCACGGACTGAAGGCGAACTCGTTTATGCAACATCCCTCGGCGCCTATCACCCATCGGTACAACGGGTTTCTGGTGGACTTTGTCTTGCAAGTGTATATGGCGTAACCGTCTCCCGATTTAAAGGACTGGTAATGAGGAGCTGTTGTGCCGCACAAGAGTTCTTCGTTATATAAATACAGTTGTCCGGAGCTATGAGATACCAAGAAGAGGTTGTTCGATCCGGGAACCCATTTTATACACGTCACTTTGCTCTTATCTATCAACCTCTGAAAGATTAAACCAGCGTGTTTACATTGTTGTGTTTCTCGCGGGTCGCGTGTAACTTTACAGAGAAACATCGGCTAGAACAGAGCTTATCGAACGACGGGGGCTAAATATTAAACGTCATACGGGACGCGATGCGTCGGATAACGCGCCACGAACCGCCGGACTATTATTAATTTTTCTGTTTATCATGCTTCAACAAGATAACGCGCTCGTATCAAGAGAGATTGGAGAAGCGCCGACAGCTTTTGTACGCGTTATTGGGAAAATATCTGCCTATGGTGGTAAGAAGCGCATAGAAATTATCGTGCGAGCTATCAGCTTATCTTCGGCAAAGATATTCCCACGCCCACAACTTTGGGATCGTACAAGCAATATTTTACAATCCCCTCGGACATCCGAGATGTTCGATACGCGACTTACAAACGTCCTAGCTCGCTTCTCTTAATAAAGCATCACTTACATCTTCATTGTATAATTTGCTAAGCTCCTTTTTTATTGGATCTATCAACTGAATCTGCCCTGTAGAGAAACCAACTAATAGCGGCGCGCTATCCGCAGTCGCTGTTGTTTGATTAAAATTGTGGCAAGTCGGATTAGTTCCTTTATATAATTTTTTGTCCAATGGTTTATTTAAATCCACAGCCTGAAATATTTTAAAAGTGATATTAAAAAATTGTCAACATTGGTTCGCTAAGAGTTTGCGCAAAATTTATGCATAAAAATATTTATGCATAAACGCCTTAAATATGCTAATATTACACTGGCTACTAATCGAAACGTAAGAATTAAACTGCTCCCAAAGCTGGAGTAATCGAACTTCTAACCGTTAGTGAAACAAATATACTCTTTATATATATTTTAAATAAGGCCAAAGTAACGATTAGTGCATCGCGGAAAAGAGATAAAAAGTATATTCGTTATTAAAGGGAAGATCTGGCTACAAAACTAAGTTGGGCGAATGCGACTTAACATGCACGGATACGTAAAGTAAGAGGATTCTGTATGTTAGGTGTGGTGATGGCTGCAAAGATGGAGTCTAAGTGTGCAGTTTCGAGGTTAGGTCTGAACGAATCCACGCTCGATTAAACATAGAGACATTAATGAAGCAGGTTGAACGCAGATAGAACTTGGCTTACCTTCTTAACACCTCGATAGACGTAAACATAAAGTTCCTTGCCAAAATTGAAACACATTCGGTCGCCGAGACCCTGCGTACCCGTGGGATCCGTCGGGTCCGGTAAAGTTACAAAGGACACCCTAACGGATGCGCTTCCTTGGCTGTTCGTATAACCGACTCTATTTGGCCTCGAATACTCCGACAAAGTCATTAGCTTATATGTTCCTTCCCGCGTGACAAACTGTGTTTTCAAGTCCTCCTTCCCTCCTCCATCCAGCTGCACAGCCATCTTACCACCAGCGGTGCGACGGAGGAGCTCATCAGATACGGAAAAAACTTTCGTTGGCTCCTGCCTTCCTGCACGCCCGTTGGCAGTCCTTTGCCCGAAAGCTTTGGCAAGCTGTTCAACACCTACTCGGCGCCTATTCGTTTTTTCAGAAACTCCCAAATAATCATAGCCTACCGGTTCTATACGCAACCACTGTTAAGGGCGCCTCAAGTTCTATATCGAAACTGCCCGTACATTTACGACCCGCAGCTCACGCTCTCAGCCTCGTATAGGATAACTCGGTCCCCACCGTCCCCACCGTGCTTATCAAATATTTCTTTACGCTTCTGTGTCACACCTGCAACTCTCAAGTATTGTATTTTTCAACGGAATCATTTAATAAAAAGCTTTAAGGTGTCCACTACTGCGTACATGACGTCGCTCAGGATACACGGTTAATAAAAAATGTATGTTTTCATATATTTTATCAAAGATATGTCGACGATGTATTCGTTATACACACCATTCCATTCATTCTCAGAATTCTTTTTTTTATTAATATTAATGCAGTCGTATGGTGTGGAATAAGTTACAAATTAGTGATGTAATTTACCATGTAGTACGATTAATTACACGCCCAACGATCGCGTTCTGTTAAGACGTAAACGATTGGAAATGCTATAAACTTGATTTATTTGTAGCTTTTTGTAGGACTATATAGCAATAAGGCGAAACAAAATTAGAGAATATACGGCACTGTCGGCGGCGTGTTATTACTGCGCGCGCAGCATCGCCTGTTCGCCTGAACTCGTTGGCTCTGGAGGCCTGTCAGGAACCGGATATTTTGTAAACAACCGAGCAAAGAGTTAATTAATTTTGCCCACTTTTTTCACTTCCTGCGTTTCCCTTCCGTTCAGGTTATCAAGAACACATGTTGGTGCAGTTGTCACTGACTACTTTAACTTGTATACTAATAAGGAAGCAACTAGCCGGCAATAAAAAATCTTTTTCCGATATGACAAGCAAATGACTTTTCGTTAACGTGCGTTTAATTAGCTTTTGAAAATCTTTATAGCCTCTTACTGATTATCATGTGACAATCAAATTCTCGGAAGACTCTGATTCGCGAAATGGAGGATAAGGAAACTGGTAATTAAAAAGTTCGATTTGCTTCGATAACTTGTCTATTAAGAACACCGGTCACGTGATTTCCGTGTTACGAGGATCTAACTTTACAGATTTCTTCCGGTTTTCCAAACGGCAGTTAATTTACGTTGCGAATATTTAACAATATACCAATTGATGAAGCTTTGTTTCGCAGTGACGAGGGGCACGACATATATGCAAGTGTATTTATGCATTAAAATTCTATATTGAATAATGCCTTAGTAGTTGCCTGACCTCTAAACACAAACGTTATTCCATCGGATGACCGTTATTGCATCTTGATACTAAGTTTCTTTAATTGCTAAGAAATTTAAAGTGCTCTGCTGTTTTTGTAATTTCTAAATCGAAGTCTTACGAATGACTCGTATGTAAAGCGTCCTGCGATCAGTATTTGTTTTATGTGTCCATAACTCCATATATAAGAGGGGAAAGTATAATGTTTTATCCAAATATAATCTGTTATTAATGTTTCTAATAGCGAATTCGGGAGACCCGCAATGGGCGCGCTGAGTGCGAATTTAAGCCAATCGGAAGCGAGGAGTGTGAACTTTTTCGGTTCCGATTGGCTAAAATTCGCACTCAGTGCGCCTAGTGCAGCTCTCCCGAATTCGCTATAAGCTTATATTTATTACAAAGTCACATAAATTTGGCATGTATAACAGCTTCGAATGAATCGTAGTAGGGATGTCTGTATTTTAAATTCAGCGCTCATAACCTATTTTCTGAATACACGGCGATGTAATTTTGCCAGGCGTGAGCTTGTGTGCGTGTATTTAGTGCTTATTGAAAAACTAACCTAACTCATCGCAAGTTAAAAGTCTGTATGTTCTCTCAAGGTATATATTGTTTAAATAACGTTCATACACGTAATTCGTGTAATTCGACATATCGCGTGGCAGTAATGCCCACATCCTACTTTTTAAATCTGTAGTATTGATTTCGATCGATTAACAAGTAGTAACAAGTGATAAACAAAGCCACGTGGGTTACTTTCACGCGAGAGCTCGAGAGAAATTTAAGTTTAACATGTGCTCTTAATCAGTATACAAGGATTACTATCGCGATGGCGCGTGGTAAAAGACCGACTCGAGGTGGGAAAAGGAAATTCAACCGACACGAGAGTCGGCCGAAACCGAAGAAACGCAAGTTTAACTTCAGAGAAGCTTCGTACGTGAAAGAACGCGAAGCCAACAACCAGGAAATCGAGAAACGTAGAAAAATGTTGGAAGAAGAAAGATTACAGCAGGAAGGATCGGAAAACGACAGCTCCGACAACGAAGAAGCAAATCCTGTGCAAGATTTATTATCTATGTTCCCAAACATTAATAACCTACGAGCAACTGCTATAGATTCTGCATCGGAAAGTGATAGCGCTGATAACGCCGATGCCACAGACGAACGCAACGGTCGCGACGAAGATGTAGATAACGCGACAGACGACGAGGCGCAGTCGTCGAACTACGACGATAACGACGAGATTAAAATAAAGGAAGCGGACGAAGAAGATCCTGAAACTGCCCGAGAAGATGCTGGTTGCTTAAAAGATCCATTCTCTATTCATCTGCGCGACGATTTAAGCGACACACTTTACAAAGTGGTTTCCAACGTCCCCCAAATCTCGGAAAGACAGAAAATAATATGGCCGACCCTGGGGAACCTTATTTGTGAAATTCCGAAGCCCACGGAGGATACGGACGATGCGGAAGGAAAATTAAAGGTTTCCGTTTTAGAAGACAAACAATTCGCGAAATGCGGCACTGTTCCGTCCCTGATCGATAAAGTGGATTGGAACAGGTTGTATATTAAGTCTCAGATTCAAGATAATATTACAAAAGCCAATCGTTTGAACTTAAAGGACCAGGTTGATGCGAACCCGTCGCCACTCACTCCTCTGCAGAAGGAATTGCTTTCAGTGATGAACAACTATCAAGATTTATATTATCCTGAAAGGACATTCTCCAATGCCGAGGAAATAAGATTTATATACTGCCTACACGTAATTAATCATGTACTAAAGACTAGAACGAAAGTATTACATCATAATGCGAAAATTATAAAATCAAAGTATACTAACATGGCGGAGATCCCGGACGAATACAGAGATCAGGGATTGGTGAGACCGAAAGTTGTAATAATAGTCCCTTTCAGACATTCCTGTCTAAAGATTGTAGAACTATTGATATCCGTTCTAATCGGAGAAGACAAAGGTGGATCTGTAATGAATAAGAAAAGGTTCATGGACGACTTTAGCGGCAACGAATTGACAATGCCAAAAGCGAATCCGAAACCTGAAGATTACGAGCTAACGTTCCAAGGCAACACGGACGATACCTTCAAAATAGGAATCTCCATCACGAAAAAGACCTTAAAGTTATATTCCGAGTTTTATTCCTCAGACATAATAATCTCGTCCGTCCTAGGCTTGAGAATGTTAATAGGAGCGGAAGGCGAAGCGGAGAGGGATTATGATTACTTGGCATCGACGGAGTTACTGATTCTCGACCAAGCTGAATTGTTTTTAATGCAAAACTGGGACCACACGATACACATTTTAAATCATTTACACCTGCAACCGAAAGGCTCCCATGGAACAGACTTTTCCAGGGTGAGAAGCTGGTGCGTAAATGGATGGACTAAATATTACAGGCAGACGTTAATATTTTCCAGTATCCATGTGCCTGAAATTTATGGAGTATTTAACAAAAAATGCTACAACTATGCGGGCAAAGTTAAAGTAATAAATCCCGTTTCTCCTGGATCTATTTGTCAGGTGATCGTGCAAGTTCCACAGGTCTTTCATAGATTCGAAACTGTAAGTCATTCTCAAGCCTTGGACCAAAGAATGGAATTCTTTGTAACAAAGATACTTCCTCAATACAAGGACAGAATTATGAATCACACGTTGATTTTCATACCGTCTTACTTCGACTTCGTGAAGTTGCGAAACTACTTTAGAAGGGAGGAATACAATTTTGTACAAATATGCGAATACTCCAAGGATGCGAAAGTCGCGAGAGCCAGAGACATGTTCTTCCACAGCAGCGCGCATTTTCTCCTATACTCGGAACGATTTCATTTCTTCCGTAGAATACGAGTGAAGGGTATTAGGCACATTATATTTTTCGCACCGCCCACGATTCCCGAATTCTATAGCGAAATGTGTAATTTCATGCAAGAGGCCAATCAGAATCGGCGATCCGGCTCTGAAAGTAATATGACTGTAACTATTTTATATTGTAAATACGATGTTATGCAACTTTCTGCGCTCGTCGGTACCGAAAGAGCAAATAAAATGTTCGCGTCCGACAAGTCTATCCACATGCTCATGACCGGCGAACAATAGGAGGAAGAAGAACTTGCGGACAATCTATTTTCTATTAATTAAGATTGTAATATATGTGGAAACACGCAGTGCGAGAGGCCGCAATTTTGTACTGCGAATAACAAGAAGTCTCCTCACGTTTCTGATTCTTGTCAATTTATTTATCATACGATTAAAAAATTAGACGAAACAAATACAGTCCTGATTACAGTTCTCCGAATTCAATTCATTCATGCAAATCGTCTCATCGCTTCAACCGTACAATTACGCAGTATAAAAATTAAAATCTTCGCGCGAGCACTATCAAACAATCACGACCCAGTCGAATGATTATTCTTCCGTTCAAAAAATATACAATCTATCGTTTTTACGCACATACAGAATTAAAGAGCACGCTTAAATTATCTACAGCATCGTAGGCCTCTAATGGGGAAGAATCGAAAGTAACTTAAATAAATGCAAATTACATCGAATGGACACCCGTTCTAAGTAATCAACGCGGGAGTAAACTCTCTTCTCTTTTCCTCTTTATAAATCTGACGAATCGATTTAGTCAATGTGACAATCGGCATATTAAAGCTATAACAAATCTGAAGGATTTGATCATCTATCAAGTACTATCTGGACCCGTTTTGGTAGAAGTCTCGCCGCTCTCGGTACTGGGATCTGTTCGATAATCCTCGGATTTCGTTAACGGTGAAACACTCGACGATAACATCTCGGCGCTCTCTGATAAAATCGTTAGCAAGCCCTTTTGTCGTTGAGTAGCAGCGATCTCCGGTTCCACAGTTTGTTCGCTCCCCATGGTCATTGGCTCCGTCGTCATCCTTTCTATCTGCGTTTCTGAAAAAAACAGAAAGCCAACTTAGGATATCTCGCGTCGTAATGAACTTTCTTTTTACAGTAACTTGCAATCCCGACATGAGGAATAATCGCGCGAGTCATTCGATGCCATAGGTTCATACAGATCCGTTAGTTTAACGCGCAAACAGGAAGTCAGTTTAAAAATATGCCGACTCGATGATTGAAATGCTGGTTTTACCGTTCACGGTGAAGGGCGTGGCGAGAGGATTCGTTGGTTTTACAGTGGCACATTCCGGCTTCGCTCTCAATTTAATCGGCACATCTTTGGGGTCCCAGAGGAAAGTATAGTAAAGGGAGAGCAGGATGGCTGCCATGCTAACGAATATAACGTAGGCCACCACCGTCAGTACCCGCACCAATTTCTGTTTATGCTTCGGCTCGTACAGTTTGTCTTTTATTTCGTATCCTGCCAAACGAATCTCATTGCCTGTCGCCTTGTGTTCGCGATTCCCCAGCGTACGGCTGATACTTGCCATCACGTTTTGAGCGCTCATTTTTCGCGGCAACTGCATCATTGGTCTACGTCTAAAAAAAGTCCACTTTACTCGCCCCTCAGTTTCAATAGTAGACAATGTACTCCAGTCTTCGTTAAGTGATCATCGGAATCATTGAGCTTCCAGATTCAATAGAAACATTAGCTGCGCCGATTCAACACGAGATTTCAACGGAAGTGTCAAGAAAATCATTGTTCCTCCGGGCAACTCTGCTTCCAAATGTCACGTGTATTTATAACTTTCCAGGTTTGTTTACATTTATCAACGATCAGCAAACTCGGGGAATTTACCGCTGCAAGCGGCGCAGCACGGACATACCTTTCTGCGAAACGCCCTTAAATAAGATACTTCTGTACGAGGCACGTCCAAATTCTCCACCGTTTCTGCACCATTGTCCTCGTACCTCGTGCGTGTCAAACGTTCGCTCGCGTCCACCCTTATCGCCTCTCCAATTTCCCGGCCAGGAAGCGAAGCTTGTTTATCGATGGGGCGTTACCGCAGGACAGCTGCGAGTGCCGTGGCGGCGACGTAGAAACGCCGAGATTTCGCGAGAATCCGCTCCGAGAAGGCCGCGAGCTTCCCCGAGGACGTAACGCGCGCAGAGGGTTTCTCTTCCTCGACGTTCCCACTATCCTACGATTATTTCTGTCCGTTGGCTCGCGGATCAACGGAGTTTCCTACCAATGCAGCTGCTAAAAAGCACACCCATCCAATGACACCGAGCAGCCTTCACTGCGCAAGTCCGGGAACCTTGACTCGCCGTGCTCCGTTTCGCAAGCTTCAAGGGCTGCTCGACTTTACGGGATTCACCGTTGGCAAATGCCCTTAAACCGATACACCAGATACAGCCTTACATTATTTTCAAGGCTCTCCTACTGCGCATCGACATCTTACCCTCGCCTCCGTATGAAAATGGACGCGCTCGTGGACGAACATCTTCGTTTCCCACCGTTGGGACGCCTACTTTTAACTGGAAACTCATTTCGATTCGTGTTTAACGCCAAAGGCGGGAAAATGGCCAGTTCGTACTCGTCGAGGACAACATTCAACCGAAGTATTCGGTTTTACGAGCGATATAGCAGCTTATTTATACGCGCTTGAACAGTTACCGACGTGGGTAGCTAGGAATCGTCATCATCCCCTATACCGAAGGAGAAGCATTACGGTGCTTCCGCCGAGGTGACAAAGAAACGATTAAAAAATGTTGCGCGAGCATTTTACGTAAGCTCGAGCTTACGTCTTGCTTCGTAGTATATGTATAACCTCTGCAACGTGTTATGCGTGTGCGACAGGATACCTTGTATATACATTCATAAGGAATAGCAATTACGTAAACGCGGTCATCTTCCATGGAACCGCGGGGCGTTAAAAATATCGTAACTAAAGCCTGCTGGAATGAGAATTCATAAACTTTGTTCAAAGCCGGCGGAGTTTTCGCTTCCAGAGCGAAGCTACTTTCACGATGTTTACCCGTTTTACAGAGGCGCGCCTTTATTTTAATAGCATTAAGACGTCGTTCTTCGATCACTTCGCGGACAAACATAGCCTTTCGATCCGTAGACATTGCTCGATGAGGGCTGCGTGGTGAATTCGGTTACGAATACGCGTTTCCGTGTCAGGAGGTCAGATGGCTCTTGTGAAATTCAAGTGTATTAACGCTCGATTAAATGATCACCGGCAATATAGATAATTCAAATTAGATAAGCCTATTCCGAAGCCACGGCGATCTTTCAGTAGAAATTGTAGAAGCTTTGTAATGATGCAACGTTGAAGAAGCCATAACGGATCGACCTGACCCTGTTTCAGTTATTACGAGGACAATACGGATAATCATCGCAACGCCAATCCATCGATTATCTTATTTCTAAGGTTTTAATCATGACTTTTTATTTTGTCTGTACCGAATACTCCCGCCTGTGTCTCTATTCCCAACTCAACTATCCGCAGTCACTTTAACACAAACGGACGCTTCAACTAATGGCAAAATACTCGTAACGTAAAAAGTCCTTTAAATAATACAGCGTGTAAATTGATAAAAAAACTGGTTTTACCTTCGAAATTCGCAGCAGCAATTGCTGGCTTTTCAGATGATAGGTCCGATCGCCGTGTAAAGTCCAAATTATCAGAGGAATTCGTGGCCGATTGATTATTTACAGGAGGGTCAACATGGTATACGCGAACTCTGTTTCTTTCGGTTTCAGGGTTTTCTATATTCCTTGGTGTCATAATACGGTCGGATTTGTTAACTATTGCAAGCGTTCCAGTATTTGTGAAGTTTTTGCTGGACGAATCGGAGCCCGGGTTCTGGCTAATTGCAGAAGTATTTCCAACCGCGCCGATCGCAATGTTTATGTCTTTTCTGATAGCAGCTGTTCCATTTTCTGCCGGAAAACTGGCTGGAATGCTCTTCTCCCCTCGTCCTTGGGTAACAGCCGAGTTCTCTGTCAGATTACGATTCAACAGATAGCCGTATGGAGGCGACTTGTATATGGCACTGTTTGCGGCCTCCGTAAACCGATCCTTATTCGCTTCATCTCCAGAAATACTCGAAGAGGCTAGCGCGGGGAACGTGCCATTATCACTGACTTCCGATGAAATTATATCCCCGCTTGTCATCTCACTAACGTCCTGTAACGCTGCACTTTCTTCGCTCGGCTTTCCCGTCAAGTTCGACCTTCCTCCTTCCCCGAGAGAAGCGTACTTAGTGAAATTAGCAGCCGCCCAGCTTTTTAGAGAGGAATTCCGATCGCGCTTTGAATCGTCGCCTCTGTTACGCAAAAACTCCATTAGAGAATTTCTTAATAGAAACAAAGATTCGTCCAACCTGCTACTATCTTTCATTACTTGATCCGGATCGTTGACTAGATCGTTCATGTCGGAAGCATCGTCCGCAATACGGCCGGCGAACTTTACGGGCCCACCGTTTGGAAGGAGACTATTGGGCTGAAGTTGTTTGGATTGATCGGGCATGTTCGGTGGATCGCTTTTGAGGAATTGTACTTCAGGCTCGCCAGACAAATGAACCGGCGTCCGGAAAAGCCTCGGGTTCGGCGGTTCCCAAAGGAATATGTAATACGCGCTCAAAACTATGGCTACGAAACTCACGGAGAACATATAAGCCATCACAGTGATGAGACGCACGAGTTTCTTCGAGCCTGGACTCTCATAAATGTCAGCTTTCTTCCCGGCTTCGCCGGCAGGACCTTCCTCGCTGCTCACTTCCTTGCTCATCTTGCTTCAAGCCTTTTCTACAGTTTTCACACTCAATTCCGATAGATTAAATTGTTGATTCAGCCGCTCCAAGCTGCTCGTTCATCTTTCAATCCCTCTTGCCTTTGTTCTCGTCTCCGTTGAGATTCTTCTCTCGTGCTGTCATCGCGTAGTAACGACAAATCACATTTCACAGTGATTTAGAGAAAAGATTTCACTGAATATATTCACGCGTGCACTAGGTGGATCTCTACTTTCCAATCCGGGCCATTCGATCGAATCCCTGTCAACGCGCGCTTCGTCGAAACCGACACACAAGATACAAGTGAATGATCGAGGGGACGCGTTCCGAGAGCGAAAGCACGCAAGACTGCAAGTTCTCGACAAACGCTCGTTCCTTCACCACGTGTTAGATTAGTGCGCAAGCGTCCTCAAGACATTACGTACCGTTCGTTCTAACATTTAATTCAGAAACACCGTTCTTTCCACAAGCAACGCGAATCGAGATTTTCATTTCGACTTCCTGCTTTATCAAGCGTACACTCCCATTACGTCTTCGTCCCCTTGCTCCATCAAAGAACTTTCGCTGCATTGCGAAGACAAGAGCTTCGCGTTGGTACAGGTACACGACTCTACGGACGTGTTAACAGCAATAGAACTCGTCTCCTGTTGGTTGCTCGAAGAACTGCCAGTGCTAGGTTTATCGCGAATATGGTTGGAAAAGTTCTGAAAAATAGTAACAAGCGAAGTTAGGCAACCCGGAGATTCAGAAAATTATGCAACTTTGTCTGCAAGCAGAGTAGCTGATGCGTAAGGCAAATTTATTTTTTGTTTGGGGGTGAAATCACACCTCGAAGAAACTGCAGAATTTTCTTTTTCGTGGAATAGGGTAAGTGTGGGTATTACTGCGGACTTTTAAGGTAGGTTAACTTTAAAACCCTCGACACGGCGTTCAAATGAATGAAAGGTCCTCCTTCTTTTTTTAAAAGAAAGGTGGGACCTTAATAATTCCATAAAAAAATATAAGGGCGGGGTAATAAGCACAGTTAATTAAAAACAAAGAGATTTGTCGATCAATGTCATTGCACGAGTTACTGCGGACATGCATGTATTACTGCGTGCCAGTTACTAACGAAACACCAGTTACTGCGCATGTATTACTGCGGTCTGATGTCAGGCCAAACATAACCTTAGTACAAATATCACTTGTAGGGTAAACCAACCAGTAACTGGGCTTCTACATGCTTTGCATTTTATAATCGTATTTTGATAAATTATGACAAGAATAAGTAATTACATTTATAGAAATTTCAAGAAAAATAAATTTAAATGCAGTAGTAGGTCCGCAGTAATACATGCACATGGTGACAAGTAGTGCACCTAATACTGCGGTGAGAAACAAAAATTAAAACTAAAATGTAGACGACTGATTTACTGTTTTTCTGAAAAAATAACTCTTATTCTATCGAGCAATACCGCTACAGAACATGTATAACTGTTAATAACAAAAATATAAATGTTTTTCAAGTAGGTGTTCATGACCGCCATATCGGAAATCGACCGAAGTTTCGCCTTGACGAATTTCAAACTACGATAAAAGAATTAATAATAACATTGCTGTACATACTTATTAATAATTATCTGTAATAGAGTTTAAAATAATTTTATCAAAAATTTTCAAGAGATTATGTACTTTCCAACACTAAATATGATCTGTTTTAGAATATCCACAGTAATCGGGACATCCGCAGTAATACCCACACCTACCCTATCTCGAGAACGGTGAGAGATGTCGAAAAGACGTATCAGTAAAAGTTGCATCTTTTTTTTTACAGATACAAAACTTTGCAAAAATAATTATCGAAAAATCCATATTTTCAAGTTACCCCCACCATCAATCCTTAATTCGATAATTACTTTTACACAGTTTTGTAGATATAAAAAACAGACGCAATTTTTGTGAACTACTCTACTTGCACCCAAAGTTGGAGAATTTTCTGAATTTCCGGCTTGCCTAACTTCCCTCGTAAGTGAATCTGAGGAATCTAAGTACATAGATCTACTGACAGACTAAAATTGTACCTGGTAATGTGCCTCTGGGCTCGAGAAAGAGTCCCGTAAATGCGGTCCCGTGCAAGATTGCGAATTCTCATCGATTCGAGGGCTCGGCGCATAAGGCAAATTCGGGACGCATTGTTGGCTGTTCAGAATTCGGAAAACTTGAGCCAGCAAATCGTTCGAACCTTCGAAACAGGGTATTGGAATGGACGTTTGGACGTTCTGCCGAGCGATCAGCGAATTCAGAGCGGGCATCAGCGCTGGGGAGTAAAGTAACACCGCGAGTCTGGAGAAGAAGAAAGGAAGCTCCTTGTAATTAATGCGCGAAAAATCCTCGATCTTCGGGCGATGTGGCTGACTAGTCCCGTTAATACTCCTACCGTTCCTTTCGTACCTTAACAGCTGAATGGTGAACCCATTGGGGTCCAACATGGGATTCGAGGCAGCAGGTTGCATCATTGGGGTATAAGCTGTGTGAACGTTGCTTCGAGGAGTTGGGGTCCGCTTATGTCCTCGAACGTTCCTCTGAACTAGTCGCTCTACGTTCCTCGACGGGTTGTTTACTGAACGTGTTCTCTCATAGGGTACCTTTCTGAAATTATTGTTCCAGTGGCTGCGATTACCTTGGAACGCTTGATTAACTCGCGAATCCTCATTGCGGCGCGCGTCCGTGTTCTCGAAAAATTTCAATCGTTTAACCAAGCATTTCTCTTCCAGGTCGGCAGCCGATCGTCGAAGCTCGGCTTCCAATTTCGGCCCAGAAGTATCGCTACCAAATTCTGGCTTCGTCATCGGTCGAAATTTCGGTGTATTTACCGCGGGCTTGGCCTGCGTATGATCCTCGTGTTTGACATGCAAGTCATTACAGCGTGACGTTTCCGGTTCGTGCTTCTTGTCGAACCCTTGGCAGCCTTCCATCAATACCTTTTCATCGTTCATGGTTGCGAACGATTAAAAAATAACATTACCCGTCAATACCAAATGATTCCGCGCGCTTAAAATATTTCCAATAATCGACGTACTTCGTTTTCTAAAGCGGTCAAACATTTATTTGGGCTGCCGAAAATGTTAACATCGTCGAATTTATCGGCCGCTTCGTGAATATCGCTGTTTGCCTGTAATACAGACGTTTGTCAGTTTCCATTATAAAATACCTACGTGCATTTTTGCTTCGCGTTACTTCGGTATTATTTTGATTATGTCTTGACACGTCGGTTAACGGAGTTGAATCCTGTGGGAGGATCACTGCGACATTGTGCGTCGAACATACAGCGGTTAAATTGTTATTCAATGTTCTTGGCCGACACGCGCGCTCGCCAGGTCCTTTTATAGGATACATGTCGTCTTGCAAATTCTGTAGATTTGGACAAAAAATTTCATTAGAGATTTACGCGTATGCGGTCGAATACCTTTCCCATGTGACCGCTTGATCGGTAGTGGTCGAGTACCTGATAAGGGTTCTCCCGCTCCGTCCAGCTTATATCGTCCAAAGTTCTGCCGATCGAATCTTTACTTCTCCTCGCGGTATGATGTTTTCTTCTCGGCGAAACGTTACTCCTTTCTTGATTCCGAATCTCGCAGACGTTAGGGCCTTTGCTCCGATTTCCCGACGGGGTTCCGGACGACTGTCCGTACTTCGCCAGCGAACATCCCCCCCGATTTACACCCGTCTGTGACTTTAGGAAAGTCAATTCTCACGTGTACAGAAATAAAGTCATTAATAAAACGCCGCTGTTAAAATACCGTTTCGTGGACGGGGGCCGTGTTACGCGCTATCATGGGAATCAACATTTTGGCCCTCGTCAGTTCCCGTTCCATAGCCACGTATCTTTCTTCCATCTGTTTTATATAATCTAGGAAATATCTACTGGGTGCATGTCCGTAATTACTAAAAGTGAAGTAGAATATCTGTTAGATGGGAAAGGATTGCACAGGGCGATGGTAATTGTAGGTGTGCAGGGCCCTATCAAGTTGGGCCCAAACAGGGGAACTGCCCAGAGCGGCAAAATTGATAGGGAGAGAAAATTAAAATCAATAAAAACCAATAAAAAAGTAAAACTTTTTGGAAAAAGCGGTAAATAAGTAAATCGGTATGTTTGAATTTAGTATCAAACTTATAAATTGTTTTTAAGTCACTCGTACAATTGCCATTATACAGGGTTGGGCAAAAGTTTATCTAAATAAAAATCTCAAATAACGAACAAAAGAGAAATAATTTTTATTCGTTATTCGAGGCTCGAATAATCGAAGTTATCTTTATTCGAAGAGCACCGAATAAATAATTTTATTCGATGAGAATTTATTCGACGAATAAAGATAATTTTTTATTGGATCAGAATTTATTCGACGAATGAAGATAATTTTTTTATTCCATGAAAATTTATTCGACAAATAACGATAGTTTTTTATTCGAAGGTTTTATTCGAATAAATTCGTCGAATAAATTTTTCATCCGTAGCATTTATCTTTTCGAAGCCTTCGAATAAAGCCACGAATAACTTTCGTCAGCGTCGAGCGTGTTTATTCGAGCCGCCGGTCCTTTGTGTTCGGCGCTCGCCGCTCGGCGGGGCTCGAGCCTCGGCGGCTCGAATAAACACGCTCGACGCTGACGAAAGTTATTCGTGGCTTTATTCGGAGGCTTCGAAAAGATAAATGCTACGGATGAAAAATTTATTCGACGCATTTATTCGAAAAACTATCGTTATTTGTCGAATAAATTTTCATGGAATAAAAAAATTATCTTCATTCGTCGAATAAATTCTGATCCAATAGAAAATTATCTTTATTCGTCGAATAAATTCTCATCAAATACAATTATTTATTCGGTGCTCTTCGAATAAAGATAACTTCGATTATTCGAGCCTCGAATAACGAATAAAGATAAAGTATCATTTATTCGATCGTTATTTAAATAATTTTTTATCTAGATAATGCCCAACTCTGCCATTATACTATTTAGGGAAAGGTGCGTACCTATATTAAAGATCTTAACAAATGGCTTTTATTTAACAAATACCTACAAAAAGTTTCACTCGCGGCGAAAAATTATATTTTAAAATAATTATTTATAATTAAATATAGAGGGCGGCAAAAATCGTTTTTGCCCAGAGCGATGAAAGAGCTATCTAGATCGGGCCCTGGTTGTATGCTTGATTGATCGTAGACGGAAAGTTGTTTATTCACAGTTGGAATAATTTAAGATTCATGATGACCCAACACTAACGTTTGATGTGTCCTGATATACAAGTCACTCGGTTGCAGACGATCAGTGTCCTCTACAACGAACAAATTTAAATCCAGGGTCAATCCGTCGTTCCTCGGGGAAGGGATGTTTGCCAGTTCTGTAATCGGTGTTCCATGCCCTTGATTTCCGGCAAGTTGTCGAAAGAGCTCGTTCCGCCTCCTTTGGTCGTGCTGATCGCTTACCGATTCCAGAAAGATCTGTCGCCCGAACATACTTGTGAATTTGATCGTAGACGGTTACGGGGAATTTTGGTGGGTGTGAATCGCGGTTTGAGAATATTATGTACGAGCTTCTTATTTAGGCTAGGTTATTCTTATTCATCATTTGTTTTCTTCTTTTTCCTTCCCGCGAAGGAAGCGCGAAGTTCGCGTTGTTAGGAAATGGGCGCAGAGGAATGTTTAAATATTTCTGCCTGCATGCATATGTATTGGCAATAAACATCATTCTATAATAGCATCGGTATGAAACGATGTTTGAATAAAACTTTGTGTATGACTTTCGGTAGAATGAAATTCTACGCCGAGATTTATTTCGTGTTTGTAAAACAAAGCATTCATGCTTCCCGTGTATATTTATTCAGCTTCTTTTGATTAATGCCAACAGGCCAACACGCACGCCGGAATTTGGTATTTCGAAGCCATTAGTGACCGTTCTCTCGTATCTTATTGTTAGTTTACATCATTTTTTTCGTAATATCGCGCAGGGCACTTATTTCTGTTCTTGTGCTCAAAATATTTGCTAAATATTTAGTTGCCGCGCCGCGCGAGGAAGATGTACATTAGGGTGGTCCTTAATTTTCATCTTCCGATTTTTTTGGTCTTACCCTCTTAAAATATGATAGTTGGTGAAAAAATGATATGTGCAAAATTTCAGCGAGATCGGACAACGGGAACCCCTGCCGCAATTGAGTTGAAGTTTTGAAATAATAGTGATTTCTCGTGAATTTCGGACATAATTGTGTTCGGCTATTTTGGAAGTATCAGTGCATATTTTTTAATAAAAGTACAGTTTATTAGATGTATAATAATAATATGTATGTATTACTCCGAAAAATATTGACGAAATTTTTGAGTTTTATCTTTTAAAATTAGTATACAACGCAGCGTATAGGCCAGAATAGGCAATCGGGGGTCTTAACTACACTATCCAACACGTATTTGGATCTGCTATATGCACTCCGAGATCCTAGTGGAGTTTTTCGTCCCAAATACGAATCCGTAAATAGAATTGCTCTATCACCCTCAGTTTTTGAAAAACATGAGTTTTTGTAAAAAGCGCAGGATTTTGGGCAAGAATGAGGTATTACGTGAAAACCAAGAATTCTAGAAAGTTCAATTTAGTCTGAAAAGATAGAGGAGAGTTTCCTGAATATATCGGTGTATACAGTTATTAAATTTGATGGTTTTATATGATTGTAAACGGCCGTCAAAGTTTAAAAAAGTGCCGATGTGCATGATTTCTACGCAATACTTTTGCATTTTTACGAAAAGTTGTTTATCTAGCACGAATTCGCTACACAGTATCGGATTCTGTAGACATTTCTGAAGCAGAAACCATCTACGAAAAATGTCGGAACGGTTTTTAACTCGGACTGCTTGAGAAAATATCCAGCGGGAACGCGTGCACACTGCACGGTGTTTTGCCGCCTGGCGGCTGTGGCTTAGGGTGTTCCTTAATTTTCAACTTCCCATTTTTTTGGTCTTATCCTCTTAAAATATGATAGTTGGTGAAAAAATGATATGTGCAAAATTTCAGCGAGATCGGACAACGGGAACCCTTGCCGCATTTAAGACGAAGTTGTAAAATAACAGTAATTTTAAATCAATATCAGATATGTTTGTATTTCATTATTTTAAAAATGTGTGTCTATTTTTTAAAATAATAATACAGTTTCTTAGATATATACCAGGAGTATTTGTATATTGCTTCCTATAATATATTTCATACTAGCTGACCCGTTACCCGGTTTCACCCGGGAATTATTTATGATGTTTGAAAAATAAAAAAGCCTAAACCAAAAAAATAAATAGCCCATAATCTAATCTAGGACGTGTGTAATGTACCTATATTCAGAATTTCAATGAAATCCGTTCAGCCGTTTAGGCGTGAAAGAAGGACAAACAAACAGACAACGTTTCACTTTTATATATTAGTAATGATGATTCTTAAATTTTGCCTAGCATTAAGCTTCCTATGTATCGCAGTATCTGAACCATACTGTTACCTGTGTCGGCTACCTGAGGCACGAAACGCATTCTTGTGATATAAAGAGGCGTATGATCCAAAATTTGGATTCTAATCAAACGGAGACTTCAAGTAAAAAAAAATTGTTTTAAAAGATGTCAAAAACTATATTAATATTAGCATAGAAAATTTCATCTCGTCACAAAGTCGCAATTTTTTTCTAGATTTCATATAAGTACCGAATTTTTACAAAAAGACCCTTCAGTTTGGGAAATCGATGAAACATATAAAAATGCGTTAGAAATAACAAAGAATTTAAAAGTAGTTAACGACAGTGCAGAACGAGGCGTAAAGCTAATCACCGAATATAATAGCTTACTAACGAAAGATGAAAATAATAAGCAGTTCATTTTACAAGTATTAGAAGATTATCGGCGATGTTATCCAGATGCGAGTAAATCAACCTTAATGAAAGGCGTGTATTGACAAATATGTAATATTTTATAAGATATTACAATCAATTTTATAATATGTAGTTAGAAGTTAACTTTAGATAATATTATGTACATGTAAGACATTATATTTTCATTAAAAAATATTCAGTACTACCTCTAAAACGGCGGAACACATTTATATTGAAATTAACGAAAATAATAGAAATTTTAAAACTTCGTCTTAAATGCGGCACGGGTTCCCGTTGTCCGATCTCGCTGAAATTTTGCACATATCATTTTCTTACCAACTATCATATTTTAAGAGGGTAAGGACCACCCTAATGTACATAGGGGAACGGCTCTTGCGTGAGTGCAGCTGGTGTCCGAGAATGTCCGAGAATAGCCGAAAATTGCCGAGAATCAAATGCACTCGGTGTACACGAGCAGAGAGCAGAGTTGCTGCTCGCGTCGTTTTAGAATACTAGATGGATATTTTGGGAACAGGGTAGGTAATTTCGACGCTAAATGATTGGCGTTGATTATCTGATTCGAAATTTGACGAAATAAGGTCCTCGCCCCTCGTGCAATCATCTTTGTCGTCTGCTGGTAGACATTTTGGTGTTGCGTCACGTGCGGTAGCGACGAGTAGCGATGAGCTCTCCTAAACACGTAAATTAAACATCACAAAGAGTTCATGTTCTTAGATGTGTTGTGCTATGAGTCACTCTACGGATTAAAGAACTCCGAGCATGGTTGCTCGGAAGGGACAGTGTTCAGTAATGAAGAGAAATTATTGAAAGTGTTGCTTTGATTCTCGTGTTATGAAGGGCGTAATTAACTCTGTCGTCTTGTCTGTTGATCCTTTTGTTGTGGAATGGTCAGCCTTGCAAGAAATTTGAACACGTCGGGTAGTGTGAGTAGAATAGAAAAGCAATGTTCTAATTGAGATAATTCTATCGTATCTTTCCATCGTCCGTCTCGATCTGATATAAACATAACCTCGCTTCGCTGTCTTCTTCCGTTTCTCGTATCCAGCGAAGCGTCAGTTTGTAAGTTGGTGCGTTTATTAGGGAGCCGTATTTTTCGGCGCGTCTCTCAATATGGACGAGGATGAGTATCTTCAACCAGTGTTGGCTTCGAACGAAGACGAACATTTTCAGACACTGGACACAGTGCCAATTGTATCTGTTTCACTCGTACTCGGCGTAAGTGTCAATTAAGGTAAAAGACCCAATACGTGGACACGTCCCAGTAGCTGGACACTGGTGCAAATAATACTGATTAGTCCATTTAATATTCGCTTTATCCAAAAAAGAACTATTTTATTTAATTATTCAAATATTTAGTAAAATATATTCATATATATATATATATATTTGGTATATTTGTAACACTTTCATAAAAAACAATTTATTCTCTTGAACTGTCCGATTTACACCATTTTAGTATTGGATTTATCTGATTTGCTAAGCAGTCGATGTTACACACGAATACACATAACCTTAAAATTAGTCGTTCAATAATAGATTCTTTTTACTCAAGTTTGTTTACTGATTTGAATAAATTACGTATACAGAAGAAATATGCAGAAAGAAAAAACTATTGTGTTGTTCTTTTTATTTAATTTCTCTAGAAAACATCCAAATTGCTGATGTTTCATTATGTGTCCATGTAATGGGACAGTAAAATCGGGACGACGGGACATACTAGTTAAGCTGTCCAAGTATTGGGCCATTGTAAGGTCTACGAATTTTCAATATTTCACAAAAATTATTCACTCCTGCAATATGTTTTTTTTTTAATAATAAAGTACACACGATGTCCCATGTAATTGCAAAATCGTTTTTATATAAATCGATTTGTATAACTGAAAGATTCTCAAATGTGTGTACGCCGTACCTTAAATGTCCAGGTATTGGGACATTTACCTTACCCGCGAAATCTTCCGGACCTCCTTCTAAGCTTCTTTGCGCGATAAGTTACAGGTTCTTTCGATGTTTTCAGGTGTGCTTAGAAATTACAGGAATTATATTCGTGTCCGTCTGGCCCGAGGAGCAAAATAAATGCGACACTTATTTTATATATTTATACCTCCATTGCGTTTATTGGCTGATAATTATGATAACGGATCATTTCGTGAAAGCCAAGCATCACAAGCTTCGTATTTACGGATACCTTGATTTTTACCAGTCGACGTACCAACGCATAAGGACGCCCCTTTTCATAGCGTCGCTGTGGACGGTGTGTTATTTACTGTTGGCTGTGATTCTGCATCACACGCATAAAGTTAATTACGAGCAGTACTGTCGAGCATCGGAGTGGTTCACTCCCTTGAATTATATAGTTGTCCTAACTACGTTGGAACTCACAATCATCGTGCCAGTTTATGTAAATTATATCAGTAAGTACACGCACCGCTGCAAGTACTATGCGGTTAAAAGCTACAGGACTGGAGAGAGAGAGAGAGAGAGAGAGAGAGAGAGAGAGAGAGAGAGAGAGAGAGAGAGAGAGAGAGAGAGAGAGAGAGAGAGAGAGAGAGAGAGAGAGAGAGAGAGAGAGAGAGAGAGAGAGAGAGAGAGAGAGAGAGAGATAAACGTCTTTCACCTTGCAGATAGAGTTCTAAGGTTCAATCGATTGCGCCCGCCACCCGACGTCACCCGAGAGGAGTGGTTGTCGTCGTTCACTCAAGACACTTACGCAGGTAGTTCGGAAGTAGGCTACCACGATAGGGGATCGAACTTGGAAGAGCTACTAGAAAAGCAAGCAGATTTGATAAGATATTTGAGAGATCACAATGTTAAATTAAGTCAGAGAATGATAGTGATGAAGCTCGAGCGCACATTACTATCGGACGCATAAATCGGTTGTGATTTTATATAAATTAGAAGCTTTTAAATTCATTTTGTGCATCGGAATACAATAAAACTATTCACTCTCTTCTGATCATATTCGATCGCACTGTTGATTTGGTATTTGACAAATGTGGGAGATTTCAGATGAGGAACGAAGAATCCTCATGTGTAAACCTTAGAATCCTTAGATCGTAAGATGTAGAAATATACATATGTGTTTAACTTGTGTAGCTTCCATATATGTTTTCATTCTTATAATGTTTTCTCATCGAGTAAATATTTTCCTTTCTTATCTATGTACATTCAGTTTTCACGCTAATGTATACATTTTCTTGCAACGCACGCTTGGTCCCCATTTGTAAATATGATTGTATTCGATTCAGATTGCTAGTACTCGAAATTCACCTCACTTAAATCATTATACACGTGGAAAGTTCGTAGCGATGCATATGAGAAAATAATTGGAAAAAGGTTTAAGAACATGTTAGTTTAATTAATGAAAATGAGAAGGTTCGTTCATAGAGAAGGTACGGTACCACCACTCTAAAATGAGCCAGTGTTTACCGAGGTATTCTCATGATTGAAATGAGATGTATTATAAAGAATCAAAAAGAAATTCTGTGATAACAAGAATATATGTAATAAAAACTCAATAAAGTATATATTTTTTTGAATGAACGATACTTGTTTTAACATTACGTAACAATCGTAACATAGTTGTTTCGATCGTGTCGAGTGTATATCGAACGACTATAATTAGCGCTGTAATGATATTCTTTAAGACGTAAGATTTATTTTTAATTCTATTATATCGATCGAAATGAATTAAACATATTATTGCCGTGCTATTTGTTTGCAGCGAGACAAAGAAATATTTCGTAGACGAGAATTACTTTTAATAAAGGGACGTCAATATTCCGATTCAACGATGTAGCATGTACGAATGTATGTGTGTGTACAGTAAATACTCGTTAGGAGCCCGTCGAACGGGGCTGGCGGCGGGCTCCTAACGCGACTGGACACTATTCCGCGCGGCCACTGGCGCGAGTGAGAAAACCCAATGAGCGGCGAGAGGAAACGAAAGCCGACGGCAACTTCGTGTCGACTCGTTCGTTTCCTCTCGCTCGCTCATTGGGTTTTCTCACTCTCGTCCGAAGGATTCCAAGAAATGGTGGGGATAGTCGTCGGGCTCCTAACGCGTGGTAGAAACGGGCTCCAAACGAGGATTTACTGTATACGAAAAGAAAAGTGAAATCGAAGTGTATGCTGGAAATATTCTGATATTAATTTGATGGAGAAGTTGAATAGTAATAGGACGAAGCAATAGATATTTAATGTTTTTTGCTGTCATAGTTTAATATTAACATGATAACACAAGTCTATTCGAATAGTTTTATACATTTGTATATCTGTATAGTTCTATAAATGCCTAATAATACCTATTTTATGTCGATACAAACCTGACGCGACATGCACGCAGACAGAAGAAAGATCGTACTTAGAATTTGTTGGTCCGCACGTAACGTGAACCTCCTACTTTTCACAAAACACGAGAAAATAAAAGATTCCCGAATGAACAACTCGTCGACGCGCCACTACGTTGCAACGTTTATTTGCGGGTGAATACTTTAGGTACATGAGTTAGATGGATTACGTTGAAAAAGGAATCTATTTACAAAAGCTCTACGTGCATTCCGACAGGCTTCGAATTCTATGCTATTATACATACGTACGCTTACAGTATATATAAAACTAACTTACATGTATGGAACACTCAAATATACAACGCTATAAAACGTAGAAGCTTGTACTTCGTCGAGATTTACTATTTATTATCCACGATCGTAACGCTTCGTGCGAAAAGCGAAATGACAACGTCGCGTCGACGATCGTGCGTCGACGTTGGCGTCACAGTGCTACGACCAAAGCTTCTCATTCTTAGCTAGCACTGACGTTTCTTCTTTGTTGTTTAAAAGTTTGTACTACGCTTAGGCCAGCCATTTATGCTGTGTATAGTATATATATATACAGGAAATACATTCGTTAGTCCTTTTATCTCGAGATTTTTCATAGTATACGTATACGCCGAGTGTTCCTCATTATTGTCGTAACTAGAAGTAGTTCAGACTTCGTGATAAACGCAAATAGGGTCGATACCTCTGCAGGCAAATTAATTACGAACAATTCTCCTAGATTGATGACCGATCAAGCCCTGCTTCGATCCGCCACGCGGCATCCTTCTCACGTTTGCAAAAGGAAAGTAGGTAGTGTGTACTCGTTCAGGCCCGTCGCGCCAAGAATTCTACGAACGACGAGAAAAGCAGAGACGCGGAAGCGAAGGTTCAAGGAAAGCGTAAAAAAGGAAACATCATTTTACACTTTAGGACTAACCATCGCGCCCCCGTGTTGTCTCCGCGATAACATTTAATCAAGTGCCAAGTTCTCAGTGCGAACCAGGGTTTGGAGGACTCTAGCGTGGCACCACACCTACAGGATAGGGGTGTTCGATTCCGATTCGATTCTTCAGAAAATCGATTCTTTTGATTAAAAGATCGATCTTTTGAATCGATTCTTTGGTATCCGATTTTCCCCAGAATCGATTCTTTGATGTATGAATCGACAACCGATTTTTTGCCCTCTGGCGGAATTAATTGCCACTAGTGAAAGGACCAATCAAATTGCTTGATGCGTAGGTTTTCCTGATCTTATACGTTTCCCGCCATTTACACACGATTCCCGCCAAATTTATACAGGATTCGCGCCAAATTTATATACGATTCTTATGTTCTGGATATTGGTTACAGTACGAAAGGATTTATACTACATTAAGTATCATTGCAAAAAAATATCTACCAATCGTGGCAACATCTGTGCCATCAGAACGTTATTTTCCAAAAGCTGGAAATATTTTAACTGATCACAGAAATAGTTTATCACCTGAACATTTACAGCAATTATTGTTTTTAAATTCCTTATCAATGAAAGAATGGCAATTACATGATGAATAAAATATTTAAAATGAATAGCAAAATATTTCTTCAATTCAATGCAATGCCCTTCAACAACTATCCCAAATTGTTCCTTGTAAAAGTAATTTTTATAGCGATTCTTTCAAAATTATTCAAAATCGACTTCTATATGTACTAATTTTGGAAAAAGTTTTATGGCGATTCTTTTCGTCTCGATTCTTCCAGAATCGATTCTTTAGTTCCGATATTTTAGAAGGATCGATTCTTATAATCCGATTTTGAATCGATTCAAGAATCGATTCTTTGAGGTGAATCGAACACCCCTACTACAGGAGCGGTGGTAATGTGTGCGTGAATTGACGCCAGCGCGAAGGCAGCCAAGTGGCGACAACGCGAAGCGAATGTGACGTCACGAATGTATAGACGCCAACGCCAGAGACGCCACGTGCGATTGTGAATCGAACATTTTTAGTAGTTTTTCCAAGTTTTTCATTCAATTGAAATTACACTTCATTACGACATGAATAAGGAATCAGGTAAGACAAATACTTAATACTTTTGCATCATCAGAATTATAGAAATGATATTTTTTATATATACCAGCGCCAAGCGAGTGACGCCGCGGCCAACTAGCGTCGCCAACATATTTCCCGGTGACGCTGGTTGGCCGTGGTTCGGCGGCTCCCATCGTGGCGTCTCACGCACACATTACCACCGCTCCCTGTAGGTGTGGTGCCACTAGTGATGGCTAGAACCGTGATTTGTGAATCACGAGTGATCCGTGATTTTCGTGATCGCTTCTGATTGGTGCAGGCAGAACAGTGATCGCTTCTGATTGGTGGAGAGTATGACTGCTCTTTGCACGCTTCCACATAACCCCAATTTCTAATTTCTCTCGAAACATTCTCAAGTCCTCACTGCTCTTATAGAATTTCAGTTGTACACATTGAACCAATGTTATCATTCTTGATCTATTTAAATTAAAGAATATTTATTCACTTTAGTTAAAAAGTATAATGTATATGTGAATACTTTTAGCGAATCAAATCAGTGCGTGCATACATTGACTATTTATGAATGTTATACTATGGGCGGTATTTTCAGTCGTTGCTTATCCTTAAGCAAATGCTTAAACATTCGGCATCCTTTATTAGCTACTAGGTTAGTAGAAGATGCCGCATGCTTAAGCATTTGCTTAAGAATAAGTACCGACTGAAAATACCGCCCTATATATTCGCTGAATTAGCACATTTTGACTATAACACAAGCTATATTGAAGTATTTTATAAAAAATAATTCAATCAATGATCAAGAATTAAAGATCACAGTATTCACAGTGAACAACTTCACTCGAGGTAAGAAAATCACGATCACCGTCGTGATTTACGTTAAATCACGACCGTGATCGTGATTCTGCGATCACGGTGATAAATCACCGTTAGTGATTTTGCACTCCATCCCTAGGTGCCACGCTAGAGTCCGGCAAAGCGCATCTTTCCGTGGCACAGAGTCCACCTGTGACGTCACATTCGTTTCGCGTTGTCGCCACGTGGCGCGCTGGCGTCAATTCACGCACACACTACCACCGCTCCTGTAGGTGTGGTGCCACGCTAGAGTCCTCCAAACCCTGGTGCGAACGGTCGTTGGCCCGGAGTTTGTCTCTGAATTTTATGCTCTTTCATCGCTTCCGTCTAATCGAGCAGCGCCGGGCGGCAGCCCCGCGCCGGGTACAGCGTAACGTTAGCGAATTCGTCTCTACAGAAACTAGAACGTTTGCAGCGATAGGTGCGCGAGGTTATGTCGACATTAGTTCTTCCCGCGCGTCGATGGCGATGGGAATGGCCAATGTCGAGCTGGTGTTTCTCTATTTCGACACAACATTCTCCAATTAGCTGTTTGTGTTCGAGGAATCGGTGCGCATCGCAAAGGCGCGGTGGTCCCAATCCTACGTCTGTTCTGCCCGATTAAGGATGGAATCACGCGTGCGTAGCTCCCACAACGTTTCCGGTCGCCGTCGCCGGCGCCGAGAGCTGCTCCTCGGCCTCCATCATCTTTAGCTTCCTCACTACTTGAGCGTGTTCTTCCAGCAGCCTCGCAAATTCTCCCCTTCTCGTCTCGGCCTCCACCTGGATCTGCTTGATCCTCTCTCTGGGGCCACCTGGGCTGTCTAACGGGGTTTGCGACGACGAGTTCTGCGAGCTGCTCTCGTTCGACACACCGTCCAAGTCCGAATTCTCGCTGGATATCGAGTGAGAGTCCACGTCGTCCACGATCAGGCTGCAAATTTAAACGGAACACCGTGAATATACAAGGACGATAGAAAAAAAAAACATCTTCGCCGAGTTCCCTAATTTCCCCAGTTCCCGACAACGCCGAGAAAATATATTCCCTCGAAAATGCTCGACGTCCCGTCGCGTCCTTCCCGTCTCTAAGAAAGAGCCGAGGAGGGGCAGATCGATCGTTGAACGTCTGAGAGCCGGGTTTCGAGAACCGAACGGGTTCTGCCCGCTAATTGTGAGAGGAGGACGGGATTTTCGTAGTCGGTCCGAACTATCGACGTTCCGCCCTGCAGCATTGTAGTGGCAACAATTGTCGCTTGCGTCAATGTTACGTCATTGGTACTGAGGCACGTTGCCTAGGCCGTGGATAACGGATTGATTTTACGTAAAATCTTCCATTACATTACCGGCGGATGTCCGCTATGCCGATCGAATAAGAGAACGTAACGTTTGTCTATCTTTTCACGAAAATTGCAACGAAAAAGGAGTAGAGGGGTGGTGGGGAGGGGGGTAGAGAGGGCAAGATAGAGGGGGAAAGAGAGAGACAGAGAGAAGATGTAAAGTTTCAGGGACTTGTTATTTGCGTCACGGTCTATAACCATAATCGTTTGAACCGCTCTCGTGCGATACAGTGCTCTCTATAGAGCTACGAAAATATTTGTACTTTACGAGTTATAATCTGCGGAGCGTGTGAAATAGAAGCCGAAAAGATGCGCGTGGATGGTTTACTGGAAAGATGTTTGGTACGAGGAGGATGCTGTTGATTTACCATCGACTCGCTCGATCTCGGCAATATATCGCGAGACCTTCGAGAGCCAGAATGGACTAGTATTATTTGTGCAGCAAACTGGATTGATAGCGCATCAAGATGATCGTATAATCCGACGATATCGACTACCACCGCCCACGCGGACTTTTCCGCCGAAACGATTACAGAAAGGTCGTATTGGAAATTCACTCCCACTGGAAATTCTGGAAATAACATGTTCGCGGACGGGCGCATGATCCGGCCCCAGGATACGCGAGTCTATTACACGGTGCGTCATGAATCGGGAACTGGCGAAACGTCTATTGCTTTAAGCTCCAAGATTTTTGCGCGTGACGTCCGTTTTGTATGAAATCGCGAAGTAGTCGGTGGAGGATGTTTGCGACGAAGTAAACATTTCCTGCCGCTTACCTGAATGCCCCGTAAATTTCTCTTCCCGATGCCATCGTCACTGCAATGTCAGGCAACGACTCTGCAACAAAAAATACTGTGACGTAACTTCATAAATTCCGACGGAAAGCCTTCGGCGAGTTTGGTTCCACGAATCGAACGCGTGCACGCGACAAGATTTACGACACGGTAATTTCACGGATAACGCGGTGACGTTTGATATTTTTTTTTTAATCGCTCGCGTCGCTCCTCTTTCGAAAGGACGCGAGGCATCGCAAGTAGCCTACTGTTGTCGAATATTGCTTAACGAGCGAGTAACCCGTCGGTCCCCTCCTCGGAGCAATAAGACTTCCGCCCGAGTCAGCCGGAAATATTAAGACGGGTATAAATGATTTACGAGCCTTTCGGCGATTTCTGTTAAGATCGCCACACTGGCTCGATTGTCCAACTAGGCATAATTATGTTACACGCATCTCTGGCGACGACACGATGCGTAAAGGAAGCCTAATTTATTTCAAGACAGCTAGCCTGTGCGTACAGCAGAGAGTGTCATTGTTCGTGCCTTGCAAGTTGCGTTGGATCACTTCGCGGGCAGTAGTTCGTTCCCTTGGTAGTTAGGTGGAGTAGACGATGCCAAATGGTAGAGCATTCCCGATCGAAATACGATAAATGCTCTCCGAGAAGAAAGATAGGTCGAAAGCATGTTGGCTGACATTAACATTGACGCGCCATCATCTTCGTTTATCATTTATAGGCCAGACGATACACCCCCGAGCCATTTTCTTATGTAAATTGCATCGCCTCGTTTTATTTAACGTGGATCGATTGGCGAGTGGTCCTTGTATCGGGTCATTGATCGTGCGGGAAACGATACCCTTTAACCACCGATCTCCCTTTCGGCGGCTCTCGCCGTGAAACTTGATCGATACAGTTAGCAAGCTTTTTGCCGATCGATAAAAGTATTGTTTACCAAATAGACGGGAGATTTACGGCGACGCGGTGGAGAATACCGGGCGCGGTTGCCCGCTGTCATCCGGCAAACGGCGGCGAGAATTTAAAACTCGGGGCCAGATGGCGATCGACTATTTTATGCGGTCGGCACGTGCAAATTTATATGACGGAAGCACACTACGATGGGTGCATTTACACGTGCCCGCCTCACGTCACATCCTCCTACGTCATTAGCGACACGAACTTCAATTATACTTGGCTGAATATATTTCGCCCTTGCCGTTAATAGCAGCCGCTTAAAAGTTGCGCGAGATCAGAGCCACCGATTGGACGGAGGTGGTGACTTATTTCTGCCGGCTTACAAGCGATGGATCGCGATTATCGGCGGCTACTGCGGATCTGTATCGCCAGAACGACCGGGCGCGATGCACGGCTCTTTCTAAAATAGGGCCGCGGAGCGGTAGATCCTTCTGGATCGGGACCTTGGCCCCGTAGAGCAGAGCTTGCGTACGTTTCGTTAATAAAATGATTAATTAAAAGCGGCACGTGGCCCGGAGCGTATTTCGCCCGAGCATCGAGCATCCAGATCTTAATAAGCGATCACCTTGGGAATAAATTTCAGCGCCGATGCTGCTCCGCCCGTTCGAGATCCGTTAATTGTCATAATACCGATAACACTGCCGCGGGGGAAGAACGAGCGCGCTGAATAGGAGAAGCACAATCGCCAGGCGCGGTACAAAAGAAATTCTCTTTATTTGTTAGAAGCTGGGAACCGACCTTCGCGACCGCACCGCGCCGAGAAGAGGATCGGAGCTCGAGCGACGAGTGCTTCGCGACCTTAGACAATGCGACCTGCCCACCAGACATCCACGGAACCGTGACCACTTCTGCCGGGGCCCGAGCGAACCCAACGAGAAACAAAGAAGGCAAGAAAAGTCGTGACAGAGAGAGAGAGAGAGAGAGAGAAAAGCATCCTCTCCTATTATCACACCGGATAAACGTCACGGCCGTTTAGAACCAGTCGTAACGTATCTACTCGAGATTCCTCTGTCGATTTCTAGCTGAAGATTTTCATAACGGTTACTTAGAGAGCACTTCGCTCTAATTGCACGCTAGAATCGTCGTTTCGAATGGACCCGCCAGATAAGTCGGAATCTGAAGCACAGCCGTGCGTGCCAAATTCAAATGGTCCGCCTCGCCTGGTGAATTCTAAGTAGATACAGAGGGTTTCGGTCAGACGCGCTTCCGATCGATTCCACTGGCATCACTGGCAAGCTAACGATGCACGGGATCAACAGCCAACGAGTGAAGACTAAAGAGCACAGAAACGATGGTCTCAGGAGCAGTGTGCTGGGACAGAAGAATGGAACGGAGCACCTGCCAGATATTTAGACGATCGTCATAAGGCGGTCCCGGTTGAAGGAAGAAACTTATAAACGGAATACCCAACGATAACAGGAAGCTCCGTCGGGAAACACGCGCAAATACCTTAGCGTCTATATATGTACGTACCCCTGACCATCTGTGCTCCAAAGTTTCTGCTGTGTCGGCGACTCTCTAAATCGTCGTTTGCCGATCGAAGCCGCGTCAGGCGATAACTGGTAAAGGCTCCTCTGCTCGGTTCCGATCGGACGTGACGAGACGAGGCTCGGGCTATGCGAAAGGAAAAGCTCGCCCGGGTTCATAAACCGAATAGAGCGCAAGGTATTCTGAAGAGAAACGACGGAGGGTACGACGTTCACCGCTCGAAAGACTCGCGCAGACTGATCAGCTCGGCCTCTATTGCCGCGCGCCACAACCTCAACTGCAGGTTACCGCTCCACCAGAGAAGGGGGATGCAACCGACAAATTTTATTTCGCGTACCACCCTCCGCTGCCCACCACCGTCTTCTTCCTTTTACGTTCTCGCCTGTTTTCATGCACTCAAAAATCTCTCTCTCTCTCTCTCTCTCTCTCTCTCCCCTCCACGCACTCTGTCTTGCTTTCGTTGGAATCCAACGTGCACGCGTTATCGATCGAACATCAGGATTAATCGCGCCACGCGTCATTCCCCTCTCCACCGAGGGAACGCTGCCCGAGCTTTTCAAGTACAAAGGAAGCAGGGCTTTTATTTTGGCGGAAACGCGAACGGCATTGCCGATCGATGAGTAAGTTTCATAAAATTGCCCGCCACCTTCTATTCCCGGGCCCCGTCATTTTTAATTTCGCCGGTCTATTTTCCAACGGGCGGCTGGCCTTTATTGCCGTTAAACGAGCCCCGCGAAGGACCGTCGATCATTCCCTCGGGGACAATTAACCGTTCTCGGTAATTGTTTTTCACCGCGGATTCCAGCCGCTCTAACGTCACGGAACAGCGGAGCGCGACCAAACGAATAAGCAATTCGCCACGGAAAATTGGATTCTGCTTCGGAGGGGCCCATCCGTTCCCGGGGAGAACCTTTCGGAGGTGACAGACTTGTCGGAGGGGAGGTGACAATGCTTCCAGCCGACGCTTCTCAGAAACGGATCCGGGTAGCCGATTTAACTGGCAAATGAATCATCGTTCGCGATGACGTTTCCACTGCTCTTTTGAATTTCCACGCACTTACCTGGCCGCGCAATAAAATTGCACTTCGCCTGAATCATCGAGCGTCGACGGCGATCGGCATATGCAGATGCCTGTGATAACCGGTATTACCAAAAGTATGCTCAACCCTCTAGGGACGGGGATGTTTTAAACTTAACGTAGAATTTTTTTGAGCGTTGAAATAGTCTATTTTATACTTCGGATTTGGAAGCTACTCGTTAATTTTTTTTTTTTAAATTTGTTTATAACAAAAAAAAAGTTTAATTTCGGGTTCTGATGGTACAACAGCTTCTTCTCTGCCTACTAAAGGTCACTATACCTATCAAATCTCGATCTTATTGATGGAACGTAAATAAAAATGTGTTAATCTGAATGGGACTCTGGAGTCCCACTCGTCCCTAGAGGGTTAAGCAGTTTGAACTAATCTACCGCAGAAATAAGATCTGCACGGCTACACGCAAGTGCGCCTCGCGCATTGCTTTATCGCGATGTTTTCCCGAAATCAAACTGTCGACGTTTCCGCGGTAATAAAATTTTAAATCGCAAGTTCCTCGCGATAACACGAACGACCCGCCGCGTCGTCATGGGTCTCGCGTGCTCGGCGCTACGCATTCTCCACGCATCATCGACTGGGTACTATCGCGGAGATCCATTGCATGCCGATTGCAGCGAAGTCTTTCATTCCCCTGACAAACGTTTAGATACCCTAGTAGCATTTTTGGTTGGCCAACGGTTGCCAACAGTTGGGAATTAGTTGGGATATAGTTAGTGTTTGTGCCTACAAATTCCCAACACAGGGCCTACGGCAAAAAAGTTACGACAGTTTGCCAACGACTATTCAATGTTGGGCCTACAATTGTTATGGTTGGTTAATTAACAAAAAGTTACGACAGTTTGCCAACGAATATTCAATGTTGGGCCTACAATTGTTATGGTTGGTTAATTAACAAAAAGTTACGACAGTTTGCCTACGAATATCCAATGTTGGGCCTACAATTACTATGGTTGGTTAATTAACAAAAAATTTACAACGATGATTAAATGTCGTCTTACAAACGTCAGAAAATTTGCTACATCAAAAAACCTGTTGTGATTTTTCTTTTCTTATTTATAAATACGTAATGAGGACGTCTGTCTTAAGACAAATGTGAAATTTTAAGGAATGAGTCTAAAGGTTGGATGATGATATTTTGTAGAATATTTCGCGTCACTGCACAGTTTTCATAAACAATTAATACTAGTTATGTAACTAGAAATTATAAGTGTTTACAAGGAAGTGTGTTGGTCAGCTGCGAACAGCGGTTGCTTTGTAAGCGGAAAGTTTGGGTTCGATTCTCCTCACCGCGAATTTTTTTTTTTTTTTTCCTAAACCAGACCTGAAGAAGACGTATTTACGACGTCTTTTGAAGTTCTTTAAGACGCCTTCTGGACGTTTTTAAGACGTCTTTTGGAAAGAAGCCTTCAGTTGGGCCTATGGAAAGAAACCTTCGGTTGGGCCTTCGTGTTAAGTGACGTTGGGCCTACGTTGGTTACAATCGTTGGCCCATTTAAAAATAGCGCGACACTTCAACAGTTGGCCAACGGATAACACGTCATTGGCCCAACAAACTCCCAACAAATAAATGCTACTAGGGTAAGGCGGCGGAAGGTTGCTGAGGAGTAACAAGTATTTTGACGAGGACCCGGTAACGTAGATTGGAATAAATATGATAAATACTTGAGGACGCACTAATTTTATCTTCTTCGCAAGGAACGGTACGGGGAGTTGACGCACGTTGGTCTGGCAGCGGGATGGAAGGATTCACGAGTATGCCTACATTGTCGGATAATAGGAAGATGGGATGCCAAAGTTCCGAGCGGTAGTGTACCTACGTCGGGTTTCAGGGTCACTGCGAGACACTACGCGAAACACAACAGACGAGGACCATACAGCTCCTCGGGGAGTCTGGCGGTAAATTATTTCGGTTGGTCGCTAATTTTGTCGCGGTATGCCATGCCGCACAAAGAGGAGCGGTGGTTAACCACCGCTGCGTACCGTACAACGTGTACAACGTACAGCGTACGCCTCGCGCTTAGTACATACTACTTAGTAGTCTGATCGCGAGCGTCCTTTCCCCCTTCTTGCGTCCTCCATTCCTGCCCCTTTGTCTCGGCTCTTTCGGCAGCATTCGCTCGGGCGATTGGCTGCCTATTTTCGCTCGTTAAAGTCAATGTTCAATCTGCCACACCGAGCAGTCAGGGTCAACATCTTGCTCGAGCCGTCAGCGAAGCTGCTGGTGTCGGCGAGCCTGGTGCGCCACCCTGAAAAACGCCAGAATTCCTCCGGGGAGTTGGGAAAAAAAAAAGGAGACAAGAGAATTCTTGTCCCCCATCGTCGCTGTACGTAGACTGGTAGAACCCATTCCTATAATAATAATTCCTTCGTCCCGACCGACATCCCTTTATCTGTCGCGCTGCTTGAGCTTCGCGCAAACGTTTGCTCCGAACGCAGAAAATATTTCGTCGACCCCGGCCCCCCATCGATCGTGTCGATTTCTGCGCAGGAAGCGTATTTAAAACTCGGTCAAAATCCTCCAGTTTATTTGAATCCTCCCGAGCGTCGGTTACGGAGACGTAGCGCCGTTAGCCGCCTTCGAAAATAAAAGGGACACGCCGGTTCTTCGCCGGGAATAAAATGCCATGAAAAATTCAGCCCGGCAGAGTCGCGCTTCGGTCAATAAAAGGGTTAATTGCGAGCACGTGACGCGGTGGAAAATAAATAGCGGCCGTTATCTGAATCGTAGAACACGCCCAGGGATCGTGAGGACTTAATGAACGGGATGTGCGTCAGTGATAACGATCGTCGAATATCTCTGTATCGGCCCGTCCAATCGGCACCGAGAAGAAGCCGCGAGCTCGCGTCTCCGTCCGGGATGAAAGCTGTCTCCGAGATAGCCGCGTGCGTCAATGCTGATACTGTATCTTATCGAGCTGTCGCCCAGCTTTTGCATAGACCGTAATCTATGGTCGCCGTGAAAAATCCGCCGCCGAGAAGATACGCGGCCGGCTTTCGGCCGGCGTTAGCCGAACGAAGAAGGGGCTGAGACCTTCGGTTTCTTAAAAGACCTTGGATCGGGAATCTGACTCAACGCACCAGACATTTGATATCGAGGTCAGATGATTCCCCCGAGTCCACAGAGCAGAGAGAGAGAGAGAGAGAGAGAGAGAGAGAGAGAGAGAGAAAAAAAAAAGAACAGTTTGTTTCTCTTAGCAAAAATCGCGAAGGCGCGGGCGTCGAGAGATTCCGCGCATACCGGGCCGAGTTCATAAATCCGAATTTCTTCATCCCTCGTTCGGCTGCTTCCACGTTCGTCGATTCGAGCCCATTCAATTCGCTCTCGTCTGAATCGAATTCTCCTTGGAGTCTATCCAACGCAATGTTATTCCTCGGCTCGGCTCAGCTTCCGCGAAAAGAACAATTATGGGAGGGCTGCTGGATGCGGGCGGCACCGAGGAAAATTTCCTCTCCCACTTATTTGAAGAAACGAAAGCTCGTGGCGAATGTTTAAAGTGTCCATCGGCAAGTTGCAGCACGAAATGGAGCGAGCGCTCGGAAGCCTAGAGCCTAAACAACGATTAAGCGTGTAACGCGAATAGGATTTCCTATCGGTGGAATAAGAATGTATGAGAAGCTTTTCCGGCAGATTGGAACGTCCGGCCATGCTACGACGCACGCTCAAAGTCTATAAGCCGCCGAAGAGTATTTTTGTCCGTGGATATTATCGATTGCATATACCCCTGATTCGTTCTCTCTTGCTCTCGCACGCGCGCGCGCGCGCGCGCGCACACACACACACACACACACACACACACACACACACACACAGCACGTACATTCTTCTCTTTATTTTCCCTGCTATACAGGCTTTCTTCTGATCCAGAACTGATCAACGAGCCGCGCGCGTCCCCTAGCGTTTACAAATACACAGCCGTGTCCACGTGAATCCGCTCGGGCTTCGCCCGCCGATACGAAATTCCTTCCGTTTTTAGCAACGGCCGCTGTGGTAAGTGGTAAACTTCCGAGCCCGGGTAGCGCCGATATCGCGTTAATCTTTCAATCGACCAGAAAAGAACGGGCATCCAGCATTCGAGCGGCGCTTGATCCGCCAACGTTTCCCCCATTTTTGGCGACGCTGAACCGTCGCGCCGGGCCGCTCCGAATGCTCGTCCTGGCAAATAAACGATCGATCCCCCGGCCGGAATTGCTTTGCCGCCCGAGAACCAGGATATTTTCGAACTTGGAGAATCCGAGGGTGTCGGTTTCGCCCCGCGTTTCTCCGACGAAATCGTATTAGAGGCGAGGGGGTCTGACGCGACGGAGCACGAGACACGAGACCCGGCTCAGAGTTCGTAAATTCGACGGTGAGTGACGTGTCTCACAATCAATTGTGATTCACTGCAATGCGTCATAGTGAATAGAGAATCTTATTCTTGGCCCATCGCTGCTCATTGTTCGCAGTCACCTACTTTCATTTGCCCAATTGTATCGTTTGCTTCGCGCAACACTCTATGGCTTCTACCAGCGTACGTACGATACATAGGGTAGAACCCCCAATTACTGACACATTAAGGACTGACTCTAATATTATTGCATAGTATCTGTATTTATTGACTAAAAGTATAAGTTTTTTATTTTATTTATTATGGTTTAATATGTTTACTTCGTGGAAAACATTTTGTGGGTCTTAGAATTTCTATTTTTATATATAAATTCATTAATCTAAAAAACATATTTCGAGATCTATTACTGACACCTCTAAAACGTGTGTGACTGAATTACTGACACCCCAATTACTGCCAGCTAACCTAATACTGTTTATTACTCATTTTACGGTTATGTCGTCTCATGTACATGAGCAACCACTGCCTATGACAGTAATACCAAAATGCTTGAAACGCTTGTACCAACCACTGTCACCCATATATTATTTAAAAAGGTTTAACTAATCGTTATATTACGATCGTTGTGACTTTCTATGATACTTATATTGTACTAAAAAATTATTGTTTATTATGTAAATAATTTAAATATAGTAATTATAGCCCTTTCTTTAGTGCCCTGTTTTCTCTTTCACTAGTAAGGAAGTCGCCATTTCCACTGTTGTCATCAAATTAAAATTTTGTATCGTCTTATAGAAATTAATGAAAAAAAAAAATTAAATGGTGCATTTTCTAGCGGATAGATTATAGGTTGAATTAAAATAATTCTTTTTGTGTATGACTTTACAACGTTTATTTATTCGTTATTTTGAGTGAAATAGCTTAAGGTGACAGTAATTGGGTGGGTGTCAGTAATTGGGGGTTCTACCCTACACCCGCGTACTCTAGAATAGGCAATCTCAGCCAATCCGCGCGGTTTCCTGATAATTTTCAGCTTTCCACCCGTCGCGGTTTCATGCATAGGGTAAATCCGGGAGACGCGGTCGGGCCGGAGAGTTGGTCGTGTCGCTATATTTCCGAGTCTATACGTAAAAATGCATTAAAGTGCAGACCAATTACTTCTCTAGAAGCCAAATAGTTGAATGAATAGCGTTATTTCGCTTCCTTCTGTGTTTTTCTGGATTTATAGGATATTAAAGGTAAATTGATGTTACATTTAACCTCTTTTGTCAAACAGCGGTTGTACGGAATCGTATTTAAAATATACTTCTAAGTTTATTTCCCTTTAATGTTTGGAATAATAAGATAGTAGAGATATTGAGGGACAATGCAGCCAAAGTATTTGGCCATATTAACTCTTCTTCTCAAAGCTGACGAGAAGACCATGTCTCGCTGCAGAAAGGTGAGATGGTCGAGTTATGATTTTTTTATTATTTTTTTATTTTTTATTATTATTTTATTATTATTTTTGTTTATTTAGTTTATTTATTCACTTTTGTATTCATTTGCCTTGCTAATCGCCAGTAGGTAATTCACTTTTCCTTTGATGTGTTCTTTACTTGTTTAGCGTAAACAAATTAAATATCAATGAATCCGTAGTTGTATTCACTCATAAATAATTTTGCTTTAACCTTTGTTAAATTTCCATGAATAATTACGTGAGTGGTCTCTGCCAAAGACGAAAACCATTTCTCCCGGCACCTCGGGGGAGGTGGTCAGATGTCATGACTTCAGTTTTCAACCCGACTTACAGTAAATATTGTCTTAAAGCAAATATCGACCAGTTTTTCTGAATCGGCATAAAATTCTGAACATATTAGGTTTGTTCTGATAAAATAAGTAATATCTATATTAGTTTTAATAGCCATTTTATATTAGGTCGACCGCGTCTCCCGGATTTACCCTATATCTACCTTGTAAATCCTCGTCCGTTTTGCGCCGCGCGCGGTAAACAAGCGTTACATTCCGCATCGATCTGCCATTTTATCTTTAAAAAGGATATATTCTTCAAAGGGCGCCGGTTAAAACGGCACCACCCTGCCGCTTCGATGAAACGTCCCGTCGACATTGCCGGAATTTCATCGGTTTGCTGGTGTTTCACCGCAGACACGTAACTATAAATAGTTTAAATAATCACGTGACGCCAGCATACCAGCCTGCACGCGTAACATTGTAGCCAGTGGGCATCTTCAAGTACTAGGCTCGGGGTGAAGGAATCTGCCGAGCAAATCGATCGGTTCGTTTTATTCCTTTACAAGGAAAATCACTAATGGGCGGAAACGCGAGGTGGAACGGTTTAAATTGCCACCGACATTGACCTCCGGACCTTGAATAAGTTTGAGCACGTTACGGAACAGTGGAGCGGGGGCCCACTGTGCACAAGATTAACGGTTCTTTGCATCTGATTCTCCAGCGAGACGCGCCGGATCGGTAAATCAAGTTCCGTAATCGTGGAAACGAGGAATTCTCCGCGCGTCCACCATCAAATTCTTCATTGTCCCGTCGAGCCAGGGAGGAAGTCGTAAAGCAGCGAGTCATAAACTTGCCCGATGTCGATGAAAACTCGGTGATCCCTTAGAGTTTGGCCGGTCCGCCGTTTCGCGAAGCTTTAAAAGCTTCTCGCTTTAAGCATCGATCTTAATAGCCCCCGCCAGCCGATGCGAGGTTTCAATGGCACTCGCCGTTTCGGTGTTCTTCTCGGAGAAATTGTAACTCTCCCGAATCGCCCACTCCGTCCAATGAGCTACTCCTAAAGCGGGACAACGGAACTGTAGGAATCCCCGCTTGCCCTTTCTTCCCCCCAGGCGGGATTTACGATAGATTTCAAGCGTGTGCTTCTCGGGTTCGCGACCGGCTACCCATAAAGATAGCTTCTCCACCTCCGAGTAGGTGGGATGAAAAAATATATCGCGGGCGCCGCTTCTGCGGGGAATGCTTCCGTTGTTTGTTCAGCCGGGCGACTTCCTGCGCCTTTCAGCTTTCAAGCTTTCGTTTTTACGATTGTCCTTAACACGGGCGCTTACGCCATTGGGCTCGCGCCGAAGAATCGGTGAAATAACATAGGCTAAGAGGGCGGCTGGAGTAGTACGAAGTGAGATTACACGGACGAGAGAGGATGAGAGACCCAACTTCAACACCAAAATGGCGGAGGCCTGGAGGGTTGGAGCCGTTGGAGGTGGCACGTGTTTGACAGCCTAACTCAGTGGCGTAACAATGAAATTTATACCGTTTACATTCCCCGATCTCATACAGCGCCGACTCGCCGCTGCCCCTTGAACGTAATAACAAGGAAACGGCAAAATGATCGATTCTCACAAATAATCCTCCCTCGAGCATTATTATTTCTTTCCAAGCGAAATATCCCAGCGATTCGCCTTATTATCGTCCAGGAGAAAGGAAAACAAATCATAAAGCTTTCCATCGCGCGGCCTCTGCATTATGCAATCCAGCTCATAATTTCGTTTCTCCGGGATAATCGCAAAGCAAAGAGACGCTGCTTGGCTCCGATCGATTTCACGCGCACGCTTCGCTTCGTTACTTGAACAAACTCGGGCAAGGAATGCCGAGATTTTTTACAAATATTTATACTCCGATAACGCGTCACCGCCGATCAGCTCGGGCGAACCGTTCCATCCAGATGTGTCGCGGTTGTAGAGAATATTTTTATCCACGCTCTCCGAAGCCTACGCCTCTGAAGTCCGACCACCCCCGCGTACCACCCCAAGTACACCCCTAATGACGTCATAGGACAGTGGCGCCAACAACCCCGCACTGACGTCAGCTCTGAGCATTGGACTATTGGACAACCAAGTTACCTTTGTGCTACGAATTCCGCGCCTCTCCGTCCCGTGTTGCAGTAAAAACCGATGTAACGATGAAATATTTTTCCAAAAGGTCACGTCCCTTCCTCCGTCATATGTACATTTAACATTCGCGCCGTTCGCGTCCGCTTTATAATACCTACTCTTTCGCACACCGTCGGCGAATCCCTCGTGGCGGAGCTTCTGCATGTATCGCGCCCTTATCGAGCCGGCGTAAACCAGCACCTCCGTCATCGATTCACCATGCCGACGGCAATGACGATTTCGCTCGTCATTCATTACCTGACGTTCGCTCGCGGTTACCTCCCCACCTGGTCGCTACGGCTAGACCGGTGTTATTTTTGAAGCTGCTCGATAACGGTACGCCAATAACCTTCGGCAAATGAACTTTTCGCATTATTTCGCGGCAATCGCCTAGGGAATACGTTGACGGGGGAAAGATAGGCACGGGAGAACGACATTGGCGGATCGAATCGGTTCGATGTTAAAGATAATCTCGGGGGCGCGCGTCCAATTCCGTGTCACGAAAGATGAATCAACGAACGTCCGGCTTAATTGGGGTTGAACGTTGTACATTGACAAGAATAGCTTCATTCAAACTACACGGCGCGGAGCTACTCGACGGCGACGGGGATCGTTGAGCCTTTTTTTTTTTTTTTTTTTTTTTTTTCACATTTCGCTGCTCTTTTTCCGGCGGAGGATTTATCGCGTCCATTTAGGTAAGAGAATCTGAATGAAGTTTAACGACGAGGATGGCGTAACTCGGCGTTCCGGGTGTGTGGCACGTGCACCTACTCGTGAGCGTAAAACCTCGTCGGCGCCAGACAATGTCGCGATCGTCGGGAGAATCCGGGAATTCGGAAATTCTGGGATCCCGGAAACACCCGGCCGCGCTCCTCTCCGATCGCCCTTCTCCCCCATGGCTACAAAGTGTCCCGTCTATTTTCGAAAATCATGCATCACGCACCGCGATAAAGCTCCCCCGCCATCTCCTCGCGTTACCGTCCAACGGACGGCATTCCATCGCGCTCGCACCGCCGGGACCGAGGGCGAGATATGCCGCTAGATACGTCAGCGTTCGAGATAAAGCTGCGAGAGAAAATTACCTTTCGCGCGACATTACCGTGGCTGTTTCTGATTCGCGTATCGATTAGATATCCCCGTAGGCTTGGGTGGCGGAATAGAGGAAGATCGCGCGATAGATTTCCGCGGCGTTGAGAAATTAACGAGCCTGAACCCAGGCCGTACGTAGCCTCCAGCAATTTTCTCGGTCGAAGGAACGAGGAAGATTAAATTCTAACGTACACGCCTCAAGGTTGAGTGGATCAATATTTTTAGCGCGGCAAAGTAAGGAGAAAGCAGATTGTTACCGCGTGGCTCGGGAGCAGATAAGGTAAAAGACCCAATACGTGGACACGTCCCAGTAGCTGGACACTGGTGCAAATAATACTGATTAGTACATTTAATATTCGCTTTATCCAAAAAATAACTATTTTATTCAATTATTCAAATATTTAGTAAAATATATTCATATATATATATATATTTGGTATATTTGTAACACTTTCGTGAAAAACAATTTATTCTCTTGAACTGTCCGGTTTACACCATTTTAGTAGTTGATTTATCTGATTTGCTAAGCAGTCGATCCCAGATAGCACCGCACATCCCAAGGACGTCCTTTTCATGTCCAGTTTATATCCGAACGTCCTACGTGCATTTTGAACATACATAGGATGTTCTTAGGACTTAAATTTCCGATGTTCTAGGAACGTCCGTTTCTTAAGTCCTACGGACGTTCTTAGGACTTAAATATCGGATGTTCCAGGAACGTCCGTTCCTTAAGTCCTACGGACGTTCTTGGGACTTAAATTTCGGATGTTCTAGGAACGCCCGTTTCTTAAGTCCTACGCACGTTCTTAGGACTTAAATTTCGGATGTTCTAGAAACATCAAACAATCTTGTAAGTCCCGTGATTGTTTTGCACGACTACATTTCGAATGTTCCGAGAACATTCGTCTCGTAAGTATTGTGAATCTTTAGAAGACCTAAATTTCAGATGTTCGAAGAACAACCGTCTTGTAGGTTTTGCAGATGATTCAGGTGCGGTTGCAAAACAGTCTTACGACTGAACCTCGCCTTTACGCTATTTTTTTGTGCAATGAAGACGCTGAAATGCTGAAATGTTCCCAGATAGCATACGACGTCTTCAAGACGTCTGTCTTAAGTCGTCGTTAAAACATCTGTCTTGAGACGAATGTGAAATTTTAAGCAAAGAGTCTAGAGGTCGAATGATGATGTCCTGTAGAATATTTCGCGTCAATGCACAATTTTTGTATACTATTAATAATAGTTATATACCTAGAAATTGATATTATTTGCAAGGAAGGGTCTTGAGTAGTTGCGAAAAGAAGTTGCTTCATAATCTGGGAGTCTGGGTTCGATTCCCGTCACCGCCAAATTTTTTTTCTTAATGTCCTAACCCAGACTTGATGAAGACGTCTTTAAGGCGCTTTTGAACCATCTGCAAAACGTCTTTAAGACGCCTTTTGGACGTATTTAACTTTACTTTCGGACATTCGGAAAACGTTCTGAGAATGTTGACACAGCACGTCCTCAGTACGTCCCACTTTGTAAATAGGACCATCCTACGACATTTAAAGAACTTAACGAGGACGCACAGAGGATATATGGACCTTCTCGGGACATTTTCCGAACGTACAGTACGTCCGGAATGGACGTTCTTCGGACGTACATAAGATGTCTTTGTGCTATTTGGGATGTTACACACGAATACACATAACCTTAAAATTAGTCGTTCAATAATAGATTCTTTTTACTCAAGTTTGTTTACGGATTTGAATAAATTACTTATGCAGATGAAATATACAAAAAGAAAAAACTATAGTGTTGTTTTTTTTATTTAATTTCTCTAGAAAACATCCAAATTGCTGATGTTTCATTATGTGTCCATGTAATGGGACAGTAAAATCGGGACGCTGGGACATACTAGTTAAGCTGTCCAAGTATTGGGCCATTGTAAGGTCTATGAATTTTCAATATTCCACAAAATTATTCACTCCTACAATATGTGTTTTTTTTTTTAATGATAAAGTACACACGATGCCCCATGTAATTGCAAAATCGTTTTTATATAAATCGATTTGTATAACTGAAAAATTCTCAAATGTGTGTACGCCGTACCTTAAATGTCCAGGTATTGGGACATTTACCTTATGCTGCCGCGGCGAATTTGCTTCTCCAAACTTCCGTTTCGCGTTCACGTTACCGCCAACCTCGCCGACAATTCATTACCAATGTCACGCGTGGAAACAGATAGATGTTACAAATATCGCCTTTCAATTTCGTATTCCTTCTGCTAATATTTCACTCTACCGCGGATCGAGATCGCCTTCCCCGAGACCGTACACGCACATATACCTGTCTTTGACGCGCAACGCGCAATTGATCCTCACAATATTATTCAGCCTTATTAAAGCCAGCTCGCTGTCGTATTTCAACCAACATGGCTAAATGGATTGTCATAAAATTGGCAGCCGCCCAGGAATATCATCCCGATTAACTACCATATGAAAGTTCGTTGGGACGAACTGCTACTTAAAGCGTCCGCAAATACCAGCCCGGTGTATCTGAAAATAACGCGATCGAATTGTCGAACAAAGTTTAACGAAGGCACGCTATAATTCAACTTCGCCAAGTCGGAGTGGATAAATAGAGTTACGCTTCTTCAACGAACGAACGAACGATCGATGCTCGTAAATGTATGATGGCCTGATGGAGAGGAAAAAGAAAAAAGAGAGAGAAATGCCGAGATACTTGCGCGCTCGAAAGGCTTTTGTTCGAAATACGAAGCGTTGCCAAGCATGTCTCTTAATTGAGAAATAATGTGTTCGACCCACGCTCGCGATTTCCTCGGCGTGTTGGTAGGGATTTGCGCACGCACACGTTTACGTATCTACGTGCTGTACGCGGCTCTGCTTACGTCCGCACATCCCGCTTTCCCGACGATTCATTGTCAGTGATATGCGCGCCGTCCGGCGTCATCGCAGGCCTACGGTCGGACAAACGAACGCGGATCCCTCCTTTTATTGTCGCGTCTGTGACGTCAATTCTCTCTAATCTTGGCGCTCATTTCCGAAAATTATGATACCTCCGACAGGCCAACGTACGACGGGCCGGCGGGCGTTTAGGACGATCGTCGGTTTCCTGATTACGAACCCCTTCTGCATTTTACAAACTGTCAAACTGTTTCGCCCTTGCCGTTTCACGGCTTCTCATTCCGCGAATCGCACCTGCATTTCCCACCCGAACGGAGCGAAAAAGGGAACTTTGGAAGACTAGAGAGCGCCAGAGTAATATACTCGACAGGTCTTTCCAAGTCGATGGAACATCGAATACCCCGAACGCGTCACGAAGCGTAGAAGCGGGGAACGCTGCAAAAGAGGAAACGATTACCCGCGAATGAATTTTCATGACTCGGCTTGTTTAAGCTGATTGTCGGGCCACGCGTAAACATGGTAATCGTCGATCATTATAGGGTAAATCCGGGAGACGCGGTCGACCTAATATAAAATGGCTATTAAAACTAATATAGATATTACTTATTTTATCAGAACAAACCTAATGTGTTCAGAATTTTATGCCGATTCAGAAAAACTGGTCGATATTTGCTTTAAGACAATATTTACTGTAAATCGGGTTGAAAACTGAAGTCATGACATCTGACCACCTCTCCCGAGGTGCCGGGAGAAATGGTTTTCGTCGTTGGCAGAGACCACTCACATAATTATTCATGGAAAATTAACAAAGGATAAAGCAAAATTATTTATGAGTGAATACAACTACGGATTCATTGATATTTAATTTGTTTACGCTAAACAAGTAAAGAACACATCCAAGAAAAAGTGAATTACCTACTGGCGATTAGCAAGGCAAATGAATACAAAAGTGAATAAATAAACTAAATAAACAAAAATAATAATAAAATAATAATAAAAAATTAAAAAATAAACAAAAATAATAAAAAAAATCATAACTCGACCATCTCACCTTTCTGCAGCGAGACATGGTCTTTTCGTTAGCTTTGAGAGGAAGAGTTAATATGGCCAAATACTTTGGCTGTGTTGTCCCTCAATATCACTACCCTAGTAGCATTTCTGGTTGGCCAACGGTAGCCAACAGTTGGGAATTAGTTGGGATATAGTTAGAGTTTTGCCTACAAATTCCCAACACAGGGCCTACGGCAAAAAACTTACGGCAGTTTGCCAACGAATATTCAATGTTGGGCCTACAATTATTATGGTTGGTTAATTAACAAAAAGTTACGACAGTTTGCCAACTAATATTCAATGTTGGGCCTATAATTATTATGGTTGGTTAATTAACAAAAAATTACGACAGTTTGCCTACGACTATTCAATGTTGGGCCTACAATTATTATGGTTGGTTAATTAACAAAAAGTTACGACAGTTTGCCAACTAATATTCAAGGTTGGGCCTACAATTACTATGGTTGGTTAATTAACAAAAAATTTACAACGATGATTAAATGTTGTCTTACAAACGTCAGAAAATTTGCAACATCCAAAAACCTGTTATTATATTCCAAATTGTGATTTTTCTTTTCTTATTTGTAAATACGTAATGCGGACGTCTGTCTTGAGACGAATGTGAAATTTTAAGGAATGAGTCTAAAGGTCGAATGATGATATTTTGTAGAATATTTCGCGTCACTCTGCAGTTTTTATAAACAATTAATACTAGTTATGTACTGAGAAATTAGAAGTATTTACTAGGAAATGTATTGGGTAAGTGCGAATAACGGTTGCTTCGCAACTGGGAAGTTTGAGTTCGATTCTCCTCACCGCAAAATTTTTTTTTTCTTAAATCAGACCTGAAAAAGACGTTTACAACGTCTTTTGAAGTTCTTCAAGACGCCTTCTGAACGTTTTTAAGACGTCTTTTAGAAAGAAACTGTTGGGCTTATGGAAAGAAACCTTCAGTTGGGCCTATGGAAAGAAACCTTCAGTTGGGCCTGCGTTGGTTACAATCGTTGGCCCATTTAAAAATAGCGTGACACTTCAATAGTTGGCCAACGGATAACACGTCATTGGCCCAACAAACTCCCAGCAAATAAATGCTACTAGGGTACTATCTTATTATTCCAAACATTAAAGGAAAATAAACTTAGAAGTATATTTTAAATACGATTCTGTACAACCGCTGTTTGACAAAAGAGGTTAAATGTAACATCAATTTACCTTTAATATCCTATAAATCCAGAAAAACACAGAAGGAAGCGAAATAACGCTATTCATTCAACTATTTGGCTTCTAGAGAAGTAATTGGTCTGCACTTTAATGCATTTTTACGTATAGACTCTGAAATATAGCGACACGACCAACTCTCCGGCCGGACCGCGTCTCCCGGATTTACCCTATGTTCCTCTCTCGCTCCTCGGCAATCGCGACCGATGCCACGAGATGCCAGCGAAACGTACGCGTTCATCGATGCTTTTATTATCGATTTCCACGTTATCGTATTAACCACCGATGTTATGTAACAGTCGCCAAGGTCGAGGTACGCGAACGTCCACGCGGAGGAGAAATGGCAAAAGTCAAGCCGCCGTTCCTCCTCGGTGGCTGTTTAATTAATTTCATCTATTCGACCAGCGGCAGCGTGTGGGTTGGTGCGCAACGCCGAGGCGAAAGAAAAGCGAAATAACGAGTCGATGGAAATATTAAAAGTTACTTTCTCCAAGGAGGGAATGGTTTTCACGTATTTACGAGGGTGCCGCGCAAGCCCCAAAGGGGGCATTCGATGGAGTTGTTAACGCGCTTTGTTGGCCCCGCTTTCCATCGGGCTGCCGCAAGAAAACTAATATGCGGCTTGTTTGTTACAGTGACATCGGGCCAGCATATGCTGACCCATATAGAGATACGCATTTAGTATGGTGAGTTATCCAGAGGTAGCTGGCACACATATTTAACCTCATTTTTACTTCGAAGCAACACTGCTTAGAGCCCCATTCTGAGCCGGTCTATCTCTCGTTTGGCCTACTTCGGGCAATCAGGGATCACCGCGAAAACAGCTCCGCGACTGTTTACATTCTCTATGCGAAAAAGTATCTCGAGGGATTCGTCTCGCGAAATATGTATTCCCTGAAATATGTGCTGCACGCGCGTTCGTGTCGATGCGGCCGGCGAATTTGCGAGCTACCTCTTTCGAATTGGCGAGGCTGATTTACAGCCAGCTGATAGCTCGTCGCGGTTAAAAGAATGTCGCCTTTCTCTGTCCGAGGGTGCACCTATCGAAACGAATCGGTATGTACTTTATTTCACCGCTCGATCTCGGCGGAAACTCTCTCCCCGATCAATTAGAACATTCGCTACATAAATAAAGTGGCCCTCCTTCGAATATTCAAATGCTAGTGTTTATTCTCGTAGAAGTATAGACAAAATAGGCGATGCATGAGCATACAGTGCGTGTTAAAGATGCATACGTGCGGTGTGAATTAAATATAGGAACATCGTAATAGTTAAAATATATTAACTCTGTCGTGTACATCTTTCTTATCCTTCGTCTAGGGAAGAACGCGGAAGACTATTTTACAAACAATGCGGATACACTCAGCTGTAACGCATCTGTTACTTCGTGGCAGAAAACAAACCGGTCTGACGTTCATGAGCTTGTAGTTTTGATTTGAAGCTCAGTTTCGTCGACCTTCCGCTCTTAACGTGACCGCTACGAAATTAATAATTCCTTAGCATATTCGTCTTCCTTTGCGATATATCGTACATTATTTATGTATATGGTCACGGTAATACTAAGCAAAGCGTTCTCTGATATGGGTCAAGTAAAACGTCAGAAACGTGCACCAAACGATCCGTGCGTCTACGCGGGACTGTCTTTTTACTCTTCCAAATTTCTGACGCCTTACTCGCGCGAGTTGTCGGCCGAGACGCGTTTTGCCATAGAAATAGAATACCTAGATGGCTTACGGATTAATGCGACGCGGGATACGCAGAATGATGGAAAGTTCTTCGGCTCGGAACTTGAAAGATTCGAAAGCATCGCGATGGATGGGGGCAGACCGACGGAGATCGACGTTCAGCCTCGATCAACCGGTTGCCCCTGATCGATGGCGAATCTTATGGATGCATAGCGTTGACAATGAGTAAATAAATAGATGGGGATGATGGGAGGGTGAATAGAGAAAGATTCGAAGCGATTGAAATTGAACAACATTCAACGGGACTCGTACTTAATTGGCAAGTATTCATCATCCTCTTGCGCGCGGCTTAATGAGATGCGACACTATTAACAGGGGCGTGTTTCTCAACGAGGATTACGCGTCTTCGTCGCCCCACTCGAAACTCTCTTCCCCGCCGGAGGTCATTTCTTCGATTTTCGGCGCTCCTTCGGCAGCCATTCCACCGGTTGGAGCTTTGTTTTCCGCTCCCTCTGGCTCCTCCACGAACGGATCGGGCATCTCGAACGGTTCCTCTTCATGCGCGTCTTCCTCCACGATCTGCGCGGTAAGAAACAGAACAGAGGATAGTTGATTTCAGGGGAGAATTAACCGCGTGGAATATCTCGATGACGGTTACCCTTGTATCGTCGTCCGCCATCAGCTCGTACGGCTTCTCCTCTCTCTCCTGGTCCGTGATCTCACTCTCCACTGCGTCGTCGCGAGAATGGTCGAGTTCTTTCACTTCCTCGGTGTCCTCGAACGTAACTTTCGCTAGCCTCACCTCCGTCTCCTCCTGCTGGCAAACCTTTTCCAGATGCTCCTCCACGACCATCCTCTCCTGCTCCTCCAGCAACGCCGCCACTCGGGCTTCCTCCAGCTGCCTGGACACAGGCAATCGATATTTCCTTCACCACCCGAATACCTATCGCTCCTTATCGGCCTGCCCTAGAGCACCAGCGCGCAAATTACCTTTCCGCCTCCAGTACTCTTTCGGTTTCCAACCGATCGGCTTCTACCTTGTCCTCCTCCACTTTCCTCTCAGCCTCGGCCTTCTCTTGTTCGAGTATTTCGTCGAGATGCATCGATCGTTCCTGCGCCGCCTGTAGAGCCTCCCACGCCTTCACCTCTTCCAACTCTAGATTCACCAACTGCTCTTCGGCCGCCTTCTTCTTCTCCTCGTCGCTCCTGCGGTGAAACGTTGGATCATGCGATCTAATGATTTCGCTGCGTCGCGCTTAAAAGCAGCTGTGTTAGTCATGTTACAGCAGCCGAGCCTTCGAATCGATCGGGCTCTGTCTCGAGTATTTGTTACTTCAATCCCGAGGTACGCAGCGTCCTCTATTATTATTCTGTACAGTAGCGATCCGAGCCTCCGATCGACTCCGAGAAGGTTGTAGTTTTGGCGAGCTCGTCGAGTTATTAGAAGCCACCAGGTTACCTGGCCGAGTTCAATGTTATGGCGTTAGTGGTTTCGCGAGCATCCGACAACTATATCTAGGTGATTATTTTCATGCGCTCGCTGGTTGTATAACCCTCTACTACATACAGAGCTACGTGCCAACTATAATAAAGCTGCCTACCTGGCCTCCTCGGCAGCCCTGACGAGATACTGCTCTATCTTTTGGATCGCATCCTCCTTGTCCTGTTTCACTGAAATCAAAATACACCCGGTCAAATTTCACGCTTGGCCTACGAAATTTCTGTTCCCTGTAGGGTGCACCTTTCTACGGAATCGGGAGACAAACACGTTTCTAACATTCTCGTGCATCGACCATATTCATAACCGTTTTTTAGTATCCAACAAGGAATACGCATACGTCACAGGACACGTACGACATTGAAAACCTTTACATCTTGCAAAATACTCGCCCACTTGCCCGATATGCCTGCTCCGATTTTTCAACTCGAGTCCCTTCTTTCAACCTGTTTGGTGCGATAACATACCGTTCTTGCCGGCTGCCTTGGCCTCGCCTGTCCCTTCCGGTTCACTTACAGCTTCCGTAGCCGGGGCTTCTGAACTCGCTTCTGGTACCGTCTCTTGCTTAGCTTCTGGTTCGGCTGCCGATTCTTCAGCCGCTTCCTGCTCTTTGGCGGGCTCTGGCGCCTGTTCCGGTTCCGGGTTTGCAGGCTCTGGTACCACCTCAGGTTCCTTCACAGGTTCTGGTACCGGTTCAGGTTCCTTCACAGGTTCTGGTACCGCTACCGATTCGGGTTCCTTCGCAGGTTCTGGTACTGGTTCAGGTTCCTTTACAGGTTCTGGTTCTTTTACTGGTTCAGGTTCCTTCACTGGTTCAGGTTCTTTTACTGGTTCAGGTTCCTTCACAGGCTCCGGTGTTGGTTCGGGTTTCTTCGCAGGTTCAGGCGCTGCTCTCGGTTTCCTCGCGGATTTTAGTTTCTTCGCGGGTTCAGGTTGCTTGACCGGTTCCGGCTCTTTCACGGGTTCAGGTTCTTTGACCGGTTCGGGCTCTGCGACGGGTTCGGGTTCTTTCACGGGTTCTGGCTCCGGTTCCTGGACGGGTTCCAATTCTATCTCCGCGGGTTCGGTTTCCACCCTTCCTTTCTTAAGGCTGCGCCTGCTATCTGGTTGCGGCTCCTGTTCTGTTTCTACTTTCGGCGCTACAAGACAATACGGGAGGATCTCTACACTACGCTCGTACAGAACACGGGCTACATAGTTAGGGTGTTAACGGAAGAGAAACGTACCCTTCTTCAGCGCTGTCTGGTCCACATCGGGCTGTAACGCCCGCGCTAGAATATGTCATACTACGTGAACAGACGCAACAGAACAATATAGTCCAGTGAAATTAGGATTTGTCTTCGGAATAAATCCCAGCAAGCTAAATTTTGGTATGGGCCTTTATTTGGTCGTTTTAAACAATATGTCAAAAGTCCCCATCGATCCGAGTGCCGCTAAAATTTTTACAGAGGGTTGAAAAAAAAATAACAGTTTTTCGCGAATATCTCGTTATCTAGCAGTTTTGCAGAAAATTATGAAACTCTGTAAATATGTAGCGGAAGTCCTGCTGAGTACAACGCAATTTCGTTTGCTGCCCAAATTCACTCCAAGAGGGTGCAATTGACCCCTGAAATTTTTTTTATTTTGTATTATTACTCGCGAACTGTAGGCGATAGAAAAAAAGTGTTCAGGAAAAAGTTACTTCTCTTAATTAGGACTAACATTTGGTAAATCATAGTTTTTACAGTTCTTACGGTGCGTGAGTTATAACACAAAATCTAAAAAAAAAACGGATTTTCAGGGGTCAATTTCACCGTCTTAGAGTGAATTTGGGCAGCAACAAAAATTGAGTAATACATACCTATATATCCTCTACTTATACCCAAAGATTAAAGTTTAAATTTGTTCACTCGAAGGGGGTGAAATTGACCCCTGAAAATCCGGCTATTTTCCGATTTTGTGTTATAACTCACGAACCGTAAGAACTGTAAGAACTATAATTTACCAAATGTTAGTCCTAATTAAGAGAAGTAACTTTTTCCTGAACACTTTTTTTCTATCTCCTACAGTTCGCGAGTAATAATACAAAGTAAAAAAATTTTCAGGGGTCAATTGCACCCTCTTGGAGTGAATTTGGGCAGCAAACGAAATTGCGTTGTACTCAGCAGGACTTCCGCTACATATTTACAGAGTTTCATAATTTTCTGAATTTCCGGGTTCGGGATCTTCCCTTGTCAAAAGTATGGGGGTTGAAACTTGGTAACCCGGCACACATGAAAACGGTTACTCCTACGAAAAAAACTCATACAACCTTTTTTGTAGAGAATTTCCTAGGTTATAAATTGTGTGAGACCTATTTTTGTCGCAAAACTGCTAGATAACGAGATATTCGCGAAAAACTGTTATTTTTTTTGCAACCCTCTGTAAAATTTTTAGCGGCACTCGGATCGATTGGGACTTTTTACATATTGTTTAAAACGACCAAATAGAGGCCCATACCAAAATTTAGCTTGCTGGGATTTATTTCGAAGATTGGGCAGATTTCCGTCTAATTTCACTGGACTAAATACAGGTCTACTTATTAACGGGTGTTAGACAAGATCTACTGACCCTTCCGTAATTCTCTCTCCGTCATCGGCACGTCTGGCGCTACAGAATACATGGAACATGAAACATAAACGTTTAGTTAACGACAAAGCATCGGCATTGCGTCTCTGCATCCGCAACGAACACACCACACGGAGCCTTGGGTGAGAAGTTAGTCAGTGAAATACGTGAAAAGTGTGTTGTAATAAGGCACGATTGTTAAATCGTTACGCGCACGAAGGCTGATAGAAGGATCCGTAAAAGAATGGGTCGATTAATATTGAAGCATACGATGGTGTGCGACGAATGAATTAGGATTGACGATGACACTGTTTCTGGAATCGGTAACATATACAGTTACGACGAGGTATCGCACAGCACGACTCTATGGAACGATGGAACCAACGATGAACCAGATTCATTGTTCTCGTCTTGTTTTGATGACTCGGTTCACGCTTCGACTACAGTCCCGTTGCTCGAATGATGGTCAATTAAAAAAACACACACGGCAGGTATATATGTATACTTAGCATCGTGTTTCCACACTTTCCACCACTTCTGTTTCTGCTGCGAAAGTGGAGGTTTATTCTCGCCGGAATAATTAGACAGCGCTCGCAGAAAGTGGAGAATTCGTGCGAGGCTCTCTCGCCAGTCGCCGAACCCTTTCGGCGAAGGATTTCGCAGTGCCGCGATATCGTTGCCGTCGTTATACTCTCTTTGTTATCGCCGTTAACATTAATGCCTCTTATTAGCAACCGAAAAGCACTCAGCGCCACTTGGGAAAGAAAACGTCCGACGACCTAATTACTAGAATTATAAAGCACGTAAATAAGCTTACCTCGAGGGTCGGGGACAACGCATTCGCTCGCGCTAGCCATTCCTACTAACTTTCCAACTTTCGTGCAAGGGAAATAATTCACGTTATCGGGTACGATTGCTTTATTCTGATAATTTTCTGGCAAAGCTTGGACATGATCAACGATATTAAACTTAATAAGGCGAACGTCGGGTTAGTATATCAAGTTGCAACGAACGCGCAGAAATTCCATTCGAGTCTTTGGGTTCGTTCGAATTCGTGTTCTCGTTTCGGGATCTGTATCCAGCGTGACTGAACGCAATCGCTACTGTGGAATTACGACTATTTACAGGGTAGTCGACACTAAAAAGAAATAGCTTTCAACAGAATTCTCGACCGCCCGATTTCAGGCTTCTCGTCTACACAGAAACGATCTCGGATTAAACCTCCCGCGGCGTTCATTCTGCGCAAGTGTTGCTGCCGCGTGTTTTCGAAAGTAGGCGCTGGATTTTCGCTGATTTTTCAGAATAAACGTATTTAAAGCGACGGTAGTCACTCCTCGGCCGGCTCCTCGATCTCATTCCCCTCCGCCTCCTTCGCTTTGGTTTTTGTCGGATCCTCGTACAGCTCTGGAACACGATCCCTCCATCCCTTGCCTGAAACGTTCAAAAAAGCCGAACTGGTTCTTCTGCCATTTGCTACCCGCGTGTACGTGTCCCAGTCATCTGGTTCTGCCTGACACTGGGAGTCTGCCTTCGTGTAAAATCTTGCTCTCTTTTCCCGTTTTTCGGTTTCACGCCGTATTGCTCGACTGCTCTTTTCGCCGTTCGTGTGCGCGAATCGGGATCGCGGCCGCGCGCGCGACACGCGATTAAACAATGAAAAAGAAAGTAATGGAGGAAGGGACGACATGGAAAAAAAACCCGACGTACTGTCTCACACCTTCGTCACTACGTGTTTCATTAGACACAATATGTCACAGAGATGCACAACTACGGGCGTACAATAAAGAAACATGAAAAAAAAAAAAAAAAACTGAGAGAGGAGTAGCTGTGTAACGAACGAGGAAAAAAAACACCAAGATATATGTAAAGAGCCCAGCACAGCACAACAAAAATCATCATACAGTGCGAATCCATGGCAATCCATTCAAAAAAAGAGAGGAGAAAAACGTAGAGTAACGAGCGGGGAAGAAAAAAACCAAAAAAAGGTGCACACAACGGCGTCCCATGGCCGCTTTTATTTTCCAAAATTCGCATCAAGATAAGTTCAATGGTAACACGCGAGGAAGGCTGGCGTGGAATGACTACCGCTTCGATTTCACTGCCACGCACCGACTACCGGGGCAAACAGAGCGCTGACAATTCGCGGGAGTTATTCCCAATTCAACCTTCCTCGCGATTACCCGCTTACTACCATGTGCCTCTAACTACGTGTGTTGTATATCCCGAATTCAGTCGTTCTCCATTAAAAGCGAGTGAGTAGGTATGTACGTGTCGTTCGTTCGTTTGTCGTTCATCCAGGTGGAGTCAACCAGCAGGGGAGGCGAGAGATGGTCTCAATTCCCCCTGCGATCGTCCGAAGTCGTTTTCCGTTGTGAAGTGCGTGATCGTCGTTTCTGTCGTCGCGTCGATGTAACCAGATTACTTACAGGCGTTGGCAGCCGCCTGGCGGTTCTTTTTGTAGTAGCTGAGAAAATTAACGTCGTTCTTGATGTCCGATGGGCGGAGATCGGCGACCTTGAAGTAAGGTCTCCTGACGGACTGTGGATTGCCAGCGACGTATTTTACGCACGCCAGGTTGCCAAAGTTGCCCCTGTCGGGCACCTCGTACCAGGTCACCGGCTCTGGGTCCTTTTTCGCGTTCTGCTTGCCGGATATCAGCCGACGGACGTAGTCCCCGCTGCGCATACGTTCCGGCACTATTTCTTCCAAGAAGTCGCTGGGAATCAAAAGGTCTCGCGTTACACTGGCACTCTGCCCGCCACCCGTAATGCGAAGTTCTATCAAGCACCGTGCCATAACGGGTAATTAGAATCGGCGGGCTCATATTCCTTATAATCGCGTGGACGCGTGAGAATCGGTTCGTTAAGTACCTGGCTACGGCTCGCGGGACGAAGACGTGAACTCGTCGCATAAGGGAGTCCACTCTGGCACGTATTTCCCTCGCCTCGTCGTCGAAGTACTGCGAAGAGAGACACGTAAAATACACATCGTTACGTGACGCGCTCTCTTGCGAGAGGAATTAGTGTTTGCTATGGTCCGTCGCTACTCGATTAGTCCTGCTAGCTGTGAAACGAATTCGCCAGACCAGCTACCTAAATAGTAGGTGGCAAAAGACGCGACGGTGCTAACGAAACGATCGAGAAGTTGGAGCAGCTGTGTTCCGGTGCTCGAGTCAAGTGCGATTCGCCGTTTAAACGGTATATTGATATTAGAAAAAGACGACGCGATTCCGCTGAACGAAGATGCCAGGTGCCGTCGGAATGGTTCGTGATGAGATGACGAAGTGGTGCGGCGGCTAAGGTGATCGCACGATGGACGATGATTGTCGATGATGGCATGGGTGATGACTCGGTCGCTCTTGTGTTAAATGAATATTTTCCACGGATTTTCATCCACGATGGACGTGGCAGACTTACGATGTGGTCCCTGGATTGAAGATACTTTTCCGTGTAGGACTCGGTCGACGGCCGGATCAGGTTACGTATCCTCCTTAGCTCGGCTGCGATGATGCTGGGCCGTACGCGCGCATGAACTCTTATCGGTAACACGTCACCGCCATGGTACACCGTATGGTACGGCATGTGGATTACAGTGACGAGCCTTTTGTGAGCCACGTATGGCATGCGGGGAATACCCCTCAACTGGAGGCACGAACTCTGCTTTACTAACTTCGCCGAGGCTAGTCGTTACGTTCCCAGCAGGCAGTCAGCGTAAGAATAAGCGTGCGATAGCGTGGCGAGTGCCCTCTTTCTCTCTCCCTCTCATTTTCCTTTCTGCGATAGCACCGGCCAGTCGATCGTGATCGTGTCCGGTAGCTTCGGTGGTCAGTAGCAGCGGCCATTCGTTCCGAAGCGTGACGACGATGGTTACGGTTAAGAAGAAGACGATCGAGGCACTTTCACGTTTATATTCAGCTATGGTAAGGATGAGTAGCGGCAGGATGAGTACGGTTAATCGAACAAGTGCGCTCTAGTTGTGGCGATCGATGAGGATGAAGCGCGCGAATGAGAGACGACTCTGATGCTGTGATTGCTGCGCGAACGTTCTGCAATGATATGCGGATGGGAGAAGCCGAAAAGCGTCGTTAAGCGGTGTACACGTAAAGCAGGCGTCTTATCTGTCGAGCGGGTGCAAGTTGAGAAAAGGAAGGAGAAGAAAGCTGATAGATACGAATGTAAATGCGGCCGTTCCCCTTGGGAATCGCAGCGCCGCTATTCAAAATCCGCGATCGCACTTGTTGCGGTTAGAGGCGGCGAGCGGCGAGTGTTTCGCGAGCGAGCTACATTCCCGTTTGGCCATCGTAAACTCGGTGATACTTACCTGGAGGATCGTGGAGAGCGGTAAGGTGATCGGCCCTTCCTGCGGTCCCGCTTTCGTCGTATTTACAGGGGGGTGGATATTTTTTGTGCGATTCGTTTAATCGATTTTCGGCGATATTTGGCGTAATCCGGCGGCGGCAGGGGACGAGGAGTCACATGGGAAGCATAATAAATAGAAAGAAGAAGAACAACAGCCGGTTAGTAAATTTGGCGATACAGTATCACGGTTCGGCACTTCTCTTTTTTTTTTTTTTTTTTTTTTTTTTTTTTGTTACTTTTCCTTTCGTTTATTTGTTCGTCGGTCTTTTTTTTCTTTGCGCACGTGTCTGTGGTGAAATGGCGACTATCGGTCCCGTGCTCTCGACATGTGCGGGGTAATCGGGAAACGGTTTGTACCTCCGACGAATGAATTTTCCGTGTTTCGCGAGCAAAGCATTTGGCCAATTGTCGCGTTGTGTGTCTAACGAGATTACGATGAGTTAGGGGTTAGTCACGGTTAGTTTAGTACAGATTGCTCCCCATCGCGGCATCGACGACGAAGATCCAAGTACGAGCACGGAAGCGAGCGCTCGTGCTCCTCCCGTAATTTCTCTGTCGCAGGAGACAACTCATAAGCTCGTCTTTGGTGGCGTCAAGGTGGTAGCGGTTTATTTGAAATGAAGAATTGTACAGAGATCGTTACGCGTTCCTTTTAATTCACACTTGCACTCTACATTAGAGAAAACGAAACTATGCTTGCACGAATACAAAGTGTTCGGCTCCACTATGCGAAAGCAACAAAACACTCCCACACGTATAATCCATAAACGGAAAGAGACGAATTACAGAAGATGTTCTACATCGGGTGCATCGAGGGGACTCGAATGGGAAGCTGTGTGACGCGTCTTCGTTGTGGCAACTGGCGACGGAGAACAAAACATCGCTACGGACATTCAGCGCGCCATGTACATTATATGTAGGTATAGTCACTATCGGTTACGGACGTTACGGCTCCGTGCCGTTTAAGGTGTTAAATGCTGTTCAGCCATTAATGGTACCCAACGATTAGCGAGACTAGCTTCAAAACGTCTAAATGCAGCTATGGGATTCGTCTTTGGTAAAATACGTGTTACGAAACAATACGTAGCGACAATTCGGATAAGAAATGAGAAAAACCTGTGCCCGCCTTCCTGTCCGTCGGACATACAGTGCACACTGGAAGATACAAAGAACGCGACTGACAGAACTCCGGACAGAAGTCTGGTAACGAGCAGCGTGGGACAGGAAGGCGGTGCTTTCGTTTCACAAAACTCGACGTCCACGAGGGTGACTGGTCGAAGGTACATATCGGGTGGAAGATATGTATTGGCGAACGAGAGAATGGGACGTCGAGATCGGTGAAACGAAAGTGTCGAGGGTTAGGGGGTCGGCGGAGTCTTAAACGCGGTAGGAGTAATGGCGGTAGGTGGTGCCGCCAGGTAAACGACCGGAAGTGTGGGAGTCGTAAGAGGAATGATAGCTTCCAGGACCGCCGCCGGTCGATGTCCGCGACGACCTCTCGGTCGAGTACGATCCGTACGGTCCAGTCTGCCTCTTCGTCACGTTCTCTTCGCTGTAGCTAGTCTTCTGCGGGCGACGGCTGTACGGGTCCGTGGAGGAGGAACTCGACGCGCTGGTGTTGGTGTAGGCATAGCTGTAATGCTCTTGGGCAGCCCTCACCCCGACTTCCGGATAGTCACGGACCACGTAATGCCGAGGCGTCTATAGATTCGGGTTACACAAGGTCAACAATCTGGAGAACAGGCTTTTCCGGAGAACAGAACGCCACTCGCCACTACCACTCGTCCCCTCGGCTTCTCGCCCCTCTACCCTCTACCCTTCGTGCTTCGCATTTCGACCAGCATTGCCACGTCGTCGGAAACGCGAAGAACGAAAACTTGCAAGTGTACGGGATTTTGCGATTGGCCGGCCCCGCTCTATTCGAAGCTGTCTTCCGCTTGGCTCTGTTCTCCGTTTCGGAATAACGTGTGCTGGGGAAGAGGACATCGTGTGCCACGAAATAATTGGAACGGGGAGAACAACACGGCGCGGCGCTTCAAATCTATCCGCAGAGACCGTAGAATGTTGGTTGAAACGAGACTTGAAAGGTGACGCGCGGCGCGACGCCACGCGACCCGTGATTCGACCCTCCTTACCGAACAACTATGTAGGTACACACATATATTAGGTATCTAGACGAAGCGTTGGGGGATCGTTGAAAAGAGGATGAGAAGATTAGGCGACGTTAAATATGAAAGTACAACGGTGAGTAGTTTATTCGTGTTACAACGCGGGAAACGAATAGAGTAAGAGGGCCGAGATAAGGCGGTTCGCGATAATACGCGATCTATCTGTAGACACACAACGTGCGGGCCAATTATAAACGTGGAGCGGTACACGTATGCATTAATAATGTCTCCTTGCCGAGATATTCAGGACACTCGGAGTGCAACGTTGAGCAACTGAACTCGCCCTTGCCAAGAAACACATGGATTACGTTACGCGAAAGTGTGTACGTTATGTTCGTGTTCTTTGATCGTATTCTAGACGTCTCGCACTAGTTGGGTGCAGCTCGGTGTCTCGTTTCTACGCCCGTCTCGTTTCCCTCCTAGAACCTTCATCCGGAGCCTCTTCCGATTACGCTCCATCTACGCTCGATTAATCTTCACCAAGACTCGCCTCCCGACTATCGTTGGCGCATAGATACACATTTCACAGATACCAGTCACGTCACGGTGCAAATAGACTCGACCGAATCTCTTTCGTGTTTTTTTTTTATAGCACAGATATAATGGGTTAGACGTTGATCCTTATAGAACCGGGTGTTGCGGATCACCACTACCTACCCTAGCCGTTCGCGTGCACGCTTGGGAACGGTACCACTGAACACGTCCTTCAAAATCGAGGTACTTTATTCGTCTGGCGTGCGTACAAAGGTAATTAAAAATAAACCAACGATGTATGGGTTATGGGTCGAGCACTCGTGGCTACATGGGCAACACTGAATCTCTGTACTCGCGTAGGTATGCGTGCGCGTCTGCTGAAAACAGAGCATGCAGATATTAGGTCTGGCACGAGCAGAGGGGACCTAAGGGCTAAAAGCGTCCTGCGCGGCTATTGTCGGCACTATCGATTATGGAATTCCAATTTTACCCGTGACGACGCTCCTTTCAAAAAATTCCCAGACAAAATCCATAGCTCGGCGAGCGGTGGTGCACGTAACACGAGGTATGCTTATCTGAAGGACCAAGGTATGCATCTAAAAGCGGTGCAAGACGGCAACCCTGACGTCTGCCTAACGTCAAAGTACGTATTGTACTTGTATCTATTCCCAGCGCGCGAAATGCTAGCTCGTTTCGGTAACCGACTAATCTCTACGAAGCAAGGTATGAAAATATCTTCCAGTTTCAAAATGACGTTTGCCCAAAGGAAGAAAAGAAAAACGGAATCCTTCCGGCGGAAGTATCGTTCGTTTGCGGGATGCCCCTAAAATCGGTACCACGATGGCGTTTGTAGTGCCATCAATATCTTGGTGCGACCGCTGGCTGGAGTGGTGGCGTGTCTGGCAGCACCTGGTTGCCTGGACAGTATTCCCTTCTCGAACACGTGACCCTTGGTGGCCAGCTCGGTCGCCGCGTCCAAGCTGACCTTCGATACCGCCCCGCCATCCACCAGCTGCCGCTTGTGCTGCTCTCTCGCTGGATTCTTGCCGCGCACGACGCCCTCCTTGTCCTTCAAGGTGACGTATTGGTAGAATTCCTTCTTCGGATCCTGTTTCTTACGACCCCAAACGGTGAACGGGTCCGGTACCAGGGATGGCCGCGGGACGAACGGTACCTTCTCCCAGGGGAAGTAGTCCTGCTTCTGTAAATTTCATCCAGCGTTCGCGACGCTGTTAGCTTCCGTCCGTCCGGTTAGCATCCTCCTTCGTACCTCGGGTCGCCTCTCTTTCCCAAGCCCCGACCAGGGAGGGGACTTCGTTCCTTTCGACGTCTTCACTTCCACACCGATCCTCCGCGTTACCGCCGCGCGAACATCGATCACCATGCTATCGAATCATGCGGCCCGGCTCGAACGTTACAAAACCAAGGTTCGCTTATGGCTTATGGCTTGCAAGTCTTATAGCTTATGACTTGCAGCCGTTTGTCTTGAGGTGCGTTACGTGGCCCGGGAGCCGCGTCGCGTCGGCTTCAAGTATTACTTTCCGCCCATCTTGCGCGGCGCTTAAGAGACTCTAGAAATAGGCCGTTTCGTAGTTAGAATAAGTATGCGCAAAAAAATGCGTGGATGCTGTGCTCTCTTCTCTCCCCCGCGATCGGTGTTGACGCGACGCCGAGGCTGCTTCGTGCCAGTCGCGGTACGCGTTTCTTATCCTGGCGCAAAAATAGCCCGAAGCGACGTGAATGGTACACGGAGGAACGCGACACCCGCGCCCTCATATTCGCCCCCGTGCATTCCGAATCGCTGGTCGAGATTTCCGCGGCAGGCATGCCTTACGCGATTCCCAAGATAAAGTAGTAATTGTATCGGGCGATTTCGTTCTGTGAATCATTCGCGTGAAAATTTCCCTTCCTTCGGCTCCCTCGATTCTTTGCGCAACACCACGAACGGCGCGCCATCGGCGCAGCATTCCCGGCATCGCTGAATAATCTTTCTGCAAAATTGCCACGAATGACAGGGGTGGTCCGATGGTCCTTCGCGTGGGTCGACTCGCAGCAGCAGCCAAACATTCAACGGTAGGTGTATATACGTCGGGATCTAATTATAACCGAAGAATCGAGAACTCTCTTTCTCCGCTTCGTTGGGTGAGCGAGATTTTAATAAAGACGACTCGAAGCTTCTCGTTAATCCAGATTATTTCAGGCGGAAATTCACGCTCGCCCACGGGACCCCCCCGGGGCGAGCGAAAGGGGATAGAGCGCGCGCCCCCGCGGCACGGGGTTGGTAGCGTAAATATGGCTACCAGAAATCACATATGAATTTCCGTGACGAATTCTAGCAGCCGTGGTGGGAGTCCACGTCGCTGGTACGTCGTGAGTCTAAATTAGGGCAGAGTAACGCAACACCGACGCTCCGATCCCCTCTACCCAAACGGAGAAAGACGAGAAATGTCTTAATAACACCACCAACTACGATCTGGAAGACGCATCCTCGTGTCCCGATTCGCCCAATCTCTGTCTCTCGAATCACTCGAATCGCTCAAGGTGCCCGAGGTAGACACTTGGACGAGGGTCTTCCGGGCATAGTTAGAATCACTGAGGTGTTAGGTATTTGGGTCAGCTTTTAGCGGCACCATTGATCCACGATCGACAATGGGGCGGCGCGATTATCCGAGCTGTCAAAACACACGTCCCCGAGCAAAATCTCGCCGAGAAGTTCTCCCCATTTTTCCTCGGCAAGGAGGCTAATAAACAGTAGCTGGAAGGCGGCGAGTCGGTGTTTAAAAACCATCCCCCTTTTCCCTGCTAAACCGCGAAAGGACCGCGTGACTCGCTCCGCTCCTTGGAGCGATCCGATACTTCTTCGAAACGGTTTCTCCGCAATCCGTTCGGCTACACTCTACATTACCGCCACGAATACGGCCTGCTAGATCGCGTGCAGACTCGCCGAGCAAATACATTTTCCTGTTCGCACACCCAAGATTCGCCGGGTCGTACGGCTATCTAAGTTTAACACAACGGAGTCCCGGAAAATGGCTGCAATGCTATGAATAGTCTTTCCTCCGACTCCCTTGCTCTCACGCCACTATTTATAACAATTTCCAATTTTTCGTTCGTCCACAGGGACGAGCATCGTGACCTAAAGCGCTACTTCCAACCTTCGGGTCGCGATCCCGACGATTTCGAGAATTACAAATAGAGAAATTGATAACAGGCGATAACTTGCATTGCGTCGCAACCAGCAGCATTACAAGCAAAAGTATGTTTACACCCTTCGCTTTATCCCATTGTTTTATCCTTCTCTAAAAATAGGTACCGCCCATTCAGAGCGCTCAACTTAATGTTTACATAATTAACACAGAAGGGCGAAGAAGAAAAACGCACAGCTGAGAAAACCCCGGGTACTTCAGGGTAGGTACATATGGCGTGTACATACAAAACAGGTTCAAAGACGGACACAGTGGGGGTGTCTGTTGACAGCAAGTCGCGAAACCCCTGCCAGGGTGCCGTTTCGTCCGTCTAATTCGACGGATAACTCGCAAGAGAGCTTGTTTGGTGCAGGTGCAAATGGATTCCGTAAACTGGAGGTTTGTGACTGTGCGATTACGCGCTATAGATGCTTCTACGTGATTAAACATTCGGCGGCGTACTCGGCTCGCGCTGTTAATTGCGCACGTTAACCGAAATACAGCCGGCATTGAAGCCGCCGATCAGCCGTGTAATTGTATACGTAGTGAATTTCCGTTTGGCTACCGGGAGACACCGAGTGCACGTTTTCGAGGTCGGGGGAAAAAGTAGTAAACAGTAAGAACAGTGGCGACAGTAGTAGCAACAAGTAATACAGTGGTCGGAATACAGTGTGGAAGTAGAGACTTCGAAGTTCCATCGAATTCGATCCGCCGACAGTAACAACGATCCATTCGTTCAAAGCGGACGCGCTGTTCTGTTGCCGTGGTCCATGTTGTGGCTGTGGTTGATCGATTTCGTGAGCGAACGGGTGACGAAGGCGTTTCGTTCTTTCGATCGTCCAGAAATCAACGTTTCGCCGTTTCACGTGTGTACGCATAGGTAGGTAGGTGTGTTTTGTTACCAAAGCATAACGCAGCATAAACGCAGCCGAATCGGTCGAAACGTTGATTCGGGATCGGATAAATATCACAAGAGGGTTGGCTCAGTGAAAGTGTTTCCGTGTCACACGGGGCTCTTACTCGACGTTAGTGCCATCCAGCAAAACATTATTAAGACATACTCCATCCCGCTTTCTCGGCAATCCCATGTATACTGACCGTGACGCTGTAGGACGAGACGAGGGGCCGCGTATAGGGCCGTCGGGTCGTGTAGAAGTCGCTCTCGTAAACCATTTTTTCGCTCTAACTTGCTTCTTCTTCTCGGCTGAAAGTGTTCGCTCGTTCGTCGGTGCTATTGCTCTCCAGCTATCGTCGGTAATTGACGATACGAGGATCTGTCGTAACGATAACGTGCGCACCAAAGGGTAGGAGATCCGCAACTGCGGCCGCGATGGAGGTTCGTACGGTTCTGCCCGTTCGCCGAAACTCTTCTTCTGCCTCTCGCCGCGGCCACTTCGCCCCACCTCGCTCTGTCTTTTTCTTTTCGTCGGCATACGCGCGAGAACCGAGGACCAGCACGCCTTCACGCGTGTAGCCTCTCTCCCCCGACAACACTCTCAGCAGTCACCACTTTGATTGCGCCACTTTCAGCACACGGCCTGATGCATCGAAAGAAATAGATTCGTGTTAAGGTTGCAATCGGCCACCCTCTTTCGTCGTCCTCCCACGCCCTCGTCCTCGCCCTCGCCTGCGATTCACGGTCCCTTCTTTTTTTTTCCCTTGTACGCATGCATAATATATTCGCGGACCTTTTGCGAATTCGGTGCCCGGCACTTGCCCCGGTCGATCGTTAAAACTTGAATAAACTAATAAACCGACGCCCGCCGATATCCATGGAAAAATATGTATCGGCAGCTGTCGACGTAATATATTCTGCCTTTTCGTTTCATTTTCTTAAGCGGCCCACCCGTAACGCCGTGAGTTTCGTGGAAAAAGAATCGTGTCAAGGTGCTGGAGGAATCCTCGGGCACATTCTTCAGGGGAGAATTATCACGGGCTGCGATTGGTTCTTATTTTTGTGTCCATCGCTCGAGTTATCGTGACGCACAAAGCAATTTGATGCATCGGAGAATAATCCCGACCAAAGTATTGTGTTGCCGTTAGCATCGGTATGCTATCGAATCTAACACGCCCAGCGCTATGTTCGTTCAATTTAACAATAGACGGGATTCCTGATTACATCTATATTACACTGGCAATTCTCCAGCATCTCGCAACAAGTTCTATACGATTGGATCCAATTCTAAATCTTTCTCACAAAAGCGTTAACAATCTGGCGGAAATTGTTAAATTCTATCTCTACGACAATTACCACGTATCCTTCCATTGGGATTTAAACTGTTAGGAGAAATTGATCTAATGCCAGCGCGAATACCTCGACGTCTGCGCAATTCCTCCAAGTTTAATTCCGTTTTTAAATAACTGAACATTGGTTGTCGCCGTGAAGTTTGAAATTCAATATTCGCGTCGCACGCGCAACGCTTGAAAAACATTGTCTTCCTTTTACAAAGCAAGTAGCAATAACTTGAACGGACTTTTTGTACTCTGCCAAATAGAGAGCTATAAATCTCTAGGGAAATGGAGCGCAATCTATTCGCGTCGTTCAAAGTAGTAACGAGGAATGGAGAGCTATTAGAAATACATTTGTTCTGTGATATATTAGCCAATCAATTGATTATCGCTGTCACTGTCACCGTCAACTACGAATGCGAGGATTATTCTCAAGAAGGTCTTTGAGACTGATACTTTCCATATGTAACGTATGTTAAGTCGAAAATTGCAAATATAAATTTTTCAACGTACCCACCTTTCTCTAGAAATTGATGTTTTCAGCAATAATATGAACAGCTTGTTTATATTTGGACAGTAAATCAACGGTAACGTTGCGTGCCACACGGAAACGAAGAATAACATTTGGAATATCAGTCCTAACATTTTATGGGAGTTCGTGAAGTGTCCACTTCATGAAAATTCAATGCTTTTCTCTCACACTCTACGGCAAACAACTCTGGCAACTACATAGTACATATACTCAACTTAATTATAATAGAAAAGCCGGTAAAGTTAGTAAAAGTGTTTTTCCCCTATCGGATTATTCCCAGAATAGTTCGATACTACTCGCGCTCTATGCACGTACAGTGACCATGTAATTTCTACGCTATTCCTACATCATTGTCACGCAAGGCAACTAGTTCTTAATTTGAGAGCTCTTCATGAGTGTGAATTGTAAACTGCAAATGGTAGAGTGCGAAGTGTGGATAGTGAAGTATAAATTGTAACCTGTGATATGGGGGTGGCGTGTCGTAGAATGCTACGGGTGTAGAGCTAAAACGGGGTGGGAATAATGTGGGAACTGCGTGAGCACAGCGTGGGTGTATTATGCGACTATTCTAGGAATGGTAGAAACGTACTGTCGATTTAACCCGATTTATCTCAGGATGGAATTTCCTGACAAAAGTAGAGGCCACCCACGTATACGTTGAGTCACGATGACTTATTTGAGAGGACCACATACATCCGGAAAATGAGCTGCCTCCTCGTGGACGTCTTAAAATCAGGAAGAAAGTAAAAAGTGCCAATAACTTGTAGCAATGTGGTTGAGAGACCCATAGATTGTAGGAGCCACTTTCTCAATCGTGTATATATGCACAGACGAGGTATATGATAGACCTATCACCTTATGGATGTTCGTGTCGCCACTCAAACTGTGTTACCGACCCACAATTTGAGGACTGAATGTAGTGGCATCTGCTCATGAACAGCGTCCAACTCAGCAACTACTCTGAAACGTGTTGAAATTGCTGAAAGGTGTGTGCGCGCTTATATATTGTACATGTGACTTGTTTAGACTTTTAGAGTGTGAGTTTGACATAGAGGACGGACTTTGTAAAGTCCATTTCAAAGGACTCACAAGGAGTCGCTAAATCCATTTCGGGGATTAAGACACTATGGCGCTCAAAAATGGTATTTCTTCTTTAACTTTGATTCCATCTATCTCTCTACGGGTCTCGAAGCGCAGCAAACCTCCTCGTGGTGAGACCTGGTAATCGGTGAGAACCGAGCCGATGGCTGCGATTGTCAAATATTCTAGTCGGATATAAGAATTTCTTTAACTTGCAATTAAGGCTGTTCGAGTACTCGAATATTCAAGTAGCTTGAAGTTCGGACCGAGCCGAGACTCGGTTTCCGAGCCGAGCCGAGTACCCGTAAAAACCGAGTAGCTCGAAAGAATCGATCGGCTCGATAAAACCGAGTAGCTCGAATTTTTTCGAGCGGCTCGAAAGAACCGGGCAGCCCAAATGAACCGAGAAGCTCGAATTTTTTCGAGCGGCTCGAATATACTTGGAGCAGATCGAAATTTTCGAGCTGACCGACTGTGTCGAATAGCTTGAAGCTTGAAGCTTGAACGTTTCGGGCAATACGAATGTTTCGAAAATTTTAGGTTACGTTTGTCTACTGGAATGTAAATAATGATTCTCAATAGGTAATGTGAATTATTAAAATGTAAGCTGTAAATGGAAATATTCTGTAACTTTTGAAAATAAGTACTAAATTCAAATCTTTCTTTTTTTCATCTTTTTCGTGTATTTATAAACGTATTCATACACTTCTCTTTATGTTATCTTTCTTTTCTTCTAACTTTTTATTTTTTCTTACTTTTTTACCTTCTTCGTATGGGTTTTACTTCTGCCGCGCCATTGTTAACACAGGGCGTTACCCGCTCATAAATAAATAAATGAATAAATAATTAAATAAATATAAATATAAATATAAATATAAATATAAATATAAATATAAATATAAATATAAATATAAATATAAATATAAATATAAATATAAATATAAATATAAATATAAATATAAATATAAATATAAATATAAATATAAATATAAATATAAATATAAATATAAATATAAATATAAATATAAATATAAATATAAATAAATATAAATAAATATAAATAAAAATTTTATTTAATTAAATAAAAAATGAGAAATTGAAAAATTAATAATGCAAGGTTTACATATTCAAATGTTTACAAGTACTTCACGATTCTTTGTAATTACGCTTATTTATATTTATTTAATTATTTATTCATTTATTTATTTATGAGCGGGTAACGCCCTGTGTTAACAATGGCGCGGCAGAAGTAAAACCCATACGAAGAAGGTAAAAAAGTAAGAAAAAAGAAAAAGTTAGAAGAGAAGAAAGATAACATAAAGAGAAGTGTATGAATACGTTTATAAATACACGAAAAAGATGAAAAAAAGAAAGATTTGAATTTAGTACTTATTTTCAAAAGTTACAGAATATTTCCATTTACAGCTTACATTTTAATTATTCACATTACCTATTGAGAACCATTATTTACATTCCAGTAGATAAACGTAACCTAAAATTATCGAAACATTCGTATTGCCCGAAACGTTCAAGCTTCAAGCTACTCGACACAGTCGGTCTGCTCGAAAATTTCGATCTGCTCCAAGTATATTCGAGCCGCTCGAAAAAATTCGAGCTTCTCGGTTCTTTCGAGCCGCTCGGTTCTTTCGAGCCACTCGGTTTTTACGGGTACTCGGCTCGGCTCGGTTCGAAGAACCGAGCCTAGCTCGGCTCGCTTTTTTCGAGTACTCGAACCATAGACATATATAGACGGAGCGTGTCTGAGGGGGGTTGTAAGATTCGCGGTAAGGGGACTGTCATACAGGCAAATCGGGTAACTCCGTTCCTCCTCGGAGCTATTCGGAAATTCAATGATGTTATATATATCTATGAGGGATACTTAGTCGAAAAGCTTAGGTATACTTATACATAATTCAAAATTTCGTATATCATGTAGGTTATATATATAACAAAATTAGTAAATCGAATGAAGCTTTTTTTAAATAAAATCGTACTTATAGATATATGCAATAATAGTTATATTTTTAAAGATTTTGTAAGCTTAAAAGTTCATAAACATAATTAATATGCATAAATAATTATATAGTATAATAGATATATATCGCTCATTTGCTGCGACATAACTGATGAAAAAAAAAAATATTTTTATTATAAACATATAATCTATTCGATAATCAAGCAACACATTTGAATTTCTAAGATTATATATATAATATATAAATTGTTGGTTATGTATGTATATTTATTTATTTACATGTGAAATCGAATACTATCATTATTTATATTTTTTTTCTCAAACTGTTCGCAGTTTTTATTTTTCCTGCGATTTGTACAACCGATTACTACGCAATAAGTCATTATTACACTCAATTAATATATGATTATATACAACGACCACTACGACGCTTTAGAACAGTAATAGTTGAGCAACAGTGGTTATGTTTTGAACATAGCCATTAATGCCGAACCGACAAGAACCGAATACATCCGAACCTAACTACCGAATTGCCTGTATGGTTTCTGCCTTTTACCCCTCCGATCTTACAGTCCCCTCGCCAACAGTCCTCTCTTCCGCTTCGTCTATATAAGTCTATGACTCGAACAGCCTTACTTGCAATACTATGGTAGAATGTAAGATTAAAATATGTAACTTGAAATGTTGTTCGATTGTTCCTACCGATCCCCAGAACACGAGTATAATGTTAAGATAGAAGGATAAGTGCAAGTTGGAATATTTCAGCGAATTACTGGAATTGATGTGTTTTTTAGCGAATTCGGTACCTCGCACTGATTCTGCACTGGTGCCAGAAATAGACTTGGATTGGTTGTTTCTGATAGAAACGAAGATAGCTCTATAAGAATCAACCAATCCAAGTCATTTTTTGGCACCAGTGCAGAGTCAGTGCGAGGTACCGAATTCGCTGTTTGACAGTTTTTAACCGACTTCAAAAAGGAGGAGGTTATGTATTCGACCCGTATGTATGTTTTTTTTTTATGTTTGTCCCCTCATAACTCCTCAGCATATGGACCGATTTTGAGGATCTTTTTTTTATTCGAAAGAGGGCCATGCCCCGGTGGTCCCATCCGAGACTAAATCAATATTGGCTCAATATTTTGCCAGTTATGGTTAATAATAATAATTTATATGTTTGTCCTCGCATAACTCCTCAGCATATGGACCGATTTTGATGATCTTTTTTTTATTCGAAAGGGGGCGATGCCCCGGTGGTCCCATCCTACACTGCATCAACATTGGCCCAATATTTTGCCCGTTATGGTTAATAATAAAGACTATTGTCACCTAATTATTATTATTTTATGTACGTACGCGCATATCTCCTCCGCATGTTGTGTCAATATATATAAAACTAAAAAGTTAAAAATAAACCAAATTTAAAAAAAAAATTAAAACCGACTTCAAAAAAAAAAAAAAAAATTGCACTAAAAAGTAAAAAATAATTCTTTCCCTTATTTAATCTACGACTCATATTTTTCAAGTCGGTGCCTCATCATTTGCACTGTGTAAATCTGGCGCCGGCTTAAAAAATATGAGTCGTAGATTAAATAAGGGAAGGAATTATTTTTTACTTTTTAGTGCAATTTTATTTTTTTTTTAAGTCGGTTTTAATTTTTTTTTTTAATTAAAGTCCTCTCTGCTTCAACACCTTATTGAAATATACCAAGTTACAATTCCTTGGCGAGGTATTCCACGTTACATCATGAAAGCATGTCTTCCACAAATAATGTTGTTGTTTACATAAATTTGTTTTGCGTTGAATAAACCCGAATAGGACAGCAAGGTTAAAAGGCGTATGTGTTCTTGTTTTGTTGTGATCCTTCTCCCTCTGTCGTTGCACGAAATACGTTTATAAAACGATCTTTAAATTGTTACTCTAACAGAATCATTTGTAAATCGCGGGTTTCGAATGACCTAGTTTTACACGTTTTGAATTCTAATTCCTACCACGCGTAGTGTTACAATCTGTTTCGATACTTCACCGGTAACGTTGCATGCGACACTAAAATGGTAAGGGGGGGCCTAGGACCCCCGAAACCGGTGACAGAAAAATGCATTGGTTGATAGGTCTATCCTATACCTCGTCTGTGCTGAAACGATTTATCGAGGGTTGCTGAGTGGTTGCTGAGTACCACGAGAGAAACAACACTTTTAACTTTCTCGGCTTTAATTGGCATTCCAGTTTTTACCGACTTCTCGAATTCAGTTGAGTATAGTTCCTAGATTCGCTGTCGTTTTGACATAGAGCGCGCGATAGGACCGTTGAATTTTTTTGAAATCGATATCTCATTTCGTGGGGCACGATTGGCACGAATTCCCATAGACGTTAGATCCATGCACAGACGTGGTATAGGATCTATCGTCATACCGAGTGCTATGTCAAATATTTACATTTGTGGCACAGTAACGTTAACCATGTTCGAGATTCAAATTTTGGTACAGATTCTATGGAAAGGGAAGGAAGGGTCTAGCCATCTGTGGATAATGTAGATTAAGAAGTAGCTCTAAATGCTTCGGGCTGTCATCGTAGATAGTGTACAAAAATTACGGGTACGGCTGTTGCTTTTTCGGTAACAGTTTCACAAACTGTTCACGCGTCGAAGAAAAGTTTTGCTCATCGGCAGACCGGACGCAGCAGGAGCGAATCAATCGCTGTATTTGGCTGTATTTGAGAAAAATCGCCGCAACCCGAGAAGCTTACATTAATCGAAGAGACGAAAGCGACTGATGCCACGAGTTGGGGCTGTCACTCCCGGGACAGTAAACAGAAAGTGACTTCGTCCTTCGATTGCGCGAACCTTTATAATGTCCGTGACTGAGGAAAGGATTCAAGAATTAAATAGATGTTTCCTGGAGTTCATGAGCAAAAGCGAGAATGCAGACTCCGCGACGAAAGAGATTTACGATGATCTCCTTGACGAGGTCTTAATGGGATTTGTGTTCGATGTACACCGAACTACAAAGACTGGCAGCTCGGATGTCGAGGAGGGCATACCCGATGACGAATCATATGCCATCGTAGGTGAGTAGACAGATAATCGTTTTTCAAACATCCTAACAAACGAAATCCCATTACTCAGGTTATGTTTATTTACGATTTCCGCCGCATAAGGGAAAAGTTATTGCGTGTACGCGCGGGTGCATCCCCTTTCGCAGAGTTTACCCCAGTATAACGTCTTCCATAGATTCCCCAGGACTGGATGTCTTCGGTCAGCACCCTGTGAAAAAATCACAAGAATGCAATTGTCCGAATTGCGACAGAGGGGTGGCAGCGTGCCGCTTCGCGCCTCACTTAGAGAAGTGCATGGGCATGGGGAGAAACAGTTCACGAATCGCGTCCAGGCGTATAGCCAACAATTCGAAGGATCTGAGCAACTTCACCGGGGTTATAAGCGACGACGACGACGATGTCGATTGGAGCTTAAATAACGACAAGCGTAAACGCAGGAAGGACCGCAATGGTATAAAGAGGACAAAGCAGCAGAAGAATAGTCAGAGAAACGGGGATAGCACGAACGAGCACATTCACAGCAGCAACGAGAACTCCCCGTCGAATTATGAAAACATGTCCTTGGAAGACAAAAGAATTCTGTTGACTCAAATTTGCGGAGTGATATCGGAACATACTAAGAAATTGTGCACAAGGTCCATGCGTTGTCCGCAGCACACCGAGGATCAGAGAAAGGAGATGAGAGCGAACTTGGAGTCCGGAGGCAATGCTCAGACCGGTCAAGATAATCTGCACGTAGACGTCGATACCTACGAAGAGGGAGATGGACAGAATTTGAGAGAAGCTTTGGCACGCTGGGATCGCGAGGGCTCGAGTCACTCGAGCCCGGCGGACTCGACATCTACGACATCGACATCTTCGATAAGTAGGAAACGGGAGACGAAAACAAAAGGCAAAGGAAAAGGCTCGAAACGCGACCGTGGCTCCCCCATTTCGCAGGGCGACTAAGATAGCGCATCTAATTTATTTTCTAGCGATAAAAACGGTTTAACGGGGGAAATTATGTAATAATAATGTTCCTATTCATTGTACAAAGCTTCCGGGACACATTACTCGACACGAAAAGCAGCTGCAACAATTATATATCTTCGAAATTGCTTTTAAATAGCTGCAGAATAAGGGAAATTAATTGTTCATTTTTCTAAGATATGAGAATTTAAATATGTATAAATTATCATATGTGTATCCAACGTAAAATATTTCATCGTCGTAAGAGGCGCTGCGCTCGAGAGTTCGCTCTACTTCGGGTGCGTTCCACTTGCGCCCAAATCGCCCGCAACGCCCGTGATTTTCATTAAGGTGGGTTTCCCTGTACGCGACTGGACGCAACGTCAAGAATTTCAAAGTCGATTTTCTTGAAAATGAAGCACAATATCAAAAAATCTTATTCCTCTTTTTCGACTTATTTACTTGTTATAAGTCGAAAAGAAAGAGTAACTTTTTTTTTATATCGCGCTTCATTTTCGAGAAAATCGACTTTGAAATTCTTGACGTTGCGTCCAGTCGCGTACAGGGAAACCCACCTTAATGAAAATCACGGGCGTTGCGGGCGATTTGGGCGCAAGTGGAACGCACCCTTCGTATATGCGTTTAGTTCGTGGGTAGAGGCGCCATTTTGTTTTTCTTTCCTTCTCGGACGTCACTTAACCGCACTGGACGCAACACCAGGGTATCGTATATACGTGTATGTACAATTGTAAGAAAACAGAGCGAAAGGTGTTTGATGCGAAACTCTACGAAATAAAGATGATAAATGTACAAATCAGCACTGCTTCGGGAGCAAAACCAATCCTTACCGTTGATACACCGCTTAAAGTTCGTGAATTCCATGATCGAATCGAAGAATTAACCGTAAGTAGTTAACTTGGCGGATCTAACCTTAGAGCGTTTACATTTATTTAAGGTCAATTCGAACGATCTCTCTTCTAGAATATCTCCCAGGGGACCTATTACATCGTACACAATGGAAAACTCGTGGATGAAAATGACACTATCCGCAGCGGCTATGTTTCTCTTGTTCCCCGATTACTCGGCGGGAAAGGAGGTTTCGGCTCCATGTTACGAGCGATCGGCGCGCAGATCGAGAAGACGACAAACCGCGAGGCGTGCAGAGACTTGAGCGGACGTAGGCTTCGCGACATCAACGAGGAGAAAAGGTTAAAGGCGTGGATCGAAAGGCAAGGGAAACGGGAAGAAGAGGCGGCGGAGCGCAAGAAAAAGAAGTTGGAGAGACTGTGCGCCGAACCTCGACACGAGTTTAAAGATCACACCTACGAACGCGAGAGGTCAACTCTGACGGAGAAAGTCGGCGATGCGGTGGAGGAGGGCTTCAAAGCGGCTGGAATGTCTGGGGTTAAAAGAAAGCACGTGGAGGAGGTTATGCCAAATAGGAAGAAGACATTGTTAGACCTCGATATCGACTCGGACGAACTGGACAGTTCCGAGGACAGTTCCGAGGATGAAATTAAGCCTAAGAAAATTAATAAAGATGGCGGACAAATATCGCCCGATAGTGGACATTCCAGTGACGAAACGGGGAAGGTTAATAAAAACAGTAATGATACGGAGAGCGAATATTCAGAGGCTAGTTCCGACAAGCATATTAGCAATGAGAATTTAGATTATAAGGGCAAGACGGAAGAAGACTGCGTTGTGGCTGATAGTGTAAAATCTACGGATGAATGCATTAAACGTTCTGAATAGAAGAGTTACGATCCATATAATCTGTTTTTATTAGTTTACATTTATTATATGATTTGTACATTAACTTTCGCATGAATTATTAATTTCATAACGTATGTTCAGGTTTATATGTTTTTAAGGTACCGCTGTGCCAGTATTCGCCGAATAAAATGTTATATAGTCATTTTCTCATCCGAAATTTCAGAACTATTATAAAATATCAAATGCCATTGTTTGTTAAAGAATGTAGTTCGACATGATCATTAAATCGATATAGGACAATCTAGTTGGTGTCTTAAAACCTTTATGTAATACCTCAATATAATCTCCATGCAACTAACTCATTAGTAAGTTTAACACCTATCGTAAATAAGACTAGCGACGTAATAATCGATTTCAAAAAGTCTTTTACAAAGAATTGCTTGTACTTGCATTGATATACCCATGTATAAAGATCTTCTATGTATTTTGAAGTAACTACACGCAGGGGATCATTTTCTGCGTATTTCTTTTGAACTTGCGTATGCACCAAGCGTGTTAAAGCTCCCAGGCATATGTAACAGCAAGTTTTACGGCATTTTTTGCGTGAAACTAGCTGGAAAAATTATATGTATATGTTTATCGAACTGTATAAAAAAATATAATCAAAGAGACAATGGAATCTGTAAACAAATCTCACATTCTTACAAATTCGGTCCCCTTTAACAGGCGCGGTGGTCAATGTAGATGCCGACGATGTACAGGTATCGTACTCCACGGCCATTTTTTTTCTCCGCGGAGTACAAATCGGATAAGTAAAATTTTTAAATTCCTTTCACATGATGACGTTCACAGATTTATGTTTAAACAAAACCAAAGAATATCGAAACTGACATTCTTTTGTTCGATATAAGATTTCTCATGTAATGTAGGCCGGTTCGAAGATAGGCAAGTGGAAAAAAAGAAAAAACAGAAGGCTCAATTCGGCTGATGATCAGAACGGAATAACTACAATATGTATATGTATGTACGTGCGTACAGTACCCACTAGCAAAGCGCGTCTCACCGCTGTTTTGTATCACTGGTCATCGCTGGTGGGATCGTGATGCTCATCGCTGCAAGGTCGCGCGCAGAAATTCTGTTGCAGGCGGCCATTAATGAAAGTGGACAGTTACGTCGTATGAATTCTTGCTACCAAATATCTATTAAAAGCTGATCAAAACACTGAACAAGTCGAGAGCAATAAAAGCATAAGTAAGGTTCTCCCATATACACACATACCTAGTATGAATCACACGCTAAATGTACAAGGAAAACTGGTTCTGTTTCTGAGAATCGTGCCTGTTCCCGCGATGTAATACATCAGGATGGGATACTCACGGGGAACTTGGGGTGTTCCCACACGATCGTTTAGCACGCAAGTGAAAGAGACTAATATGTGTAAAAACGTTTGCGCTGACCTTCCCTTCATCTCGTTTACATCGTTTCGATGACGTAAGGAGCGCGCGCTCGGCCATTTAAATTGAACGATGCCGAAAAGTCTCGGGACAGTTCAGGCTTTACGATAGAAGGAACCGCTATCACAAGAGGGATAAAAAAAACTTTTTACGAATAATCGCAAGCTGGTTAGTCAATCGAAAGAGAGTTAAATAGTGGGGGAACCAGTTAGCCCTGACTCCGGTCATTCTATCATCGGCGGTGTCAGTCGACACCCTGATCTTCGACACAGCGGCCGTAGTATCCGCCGGCGCGTTAAATTAATATACGTCGCATCCACGTCGATCCGTAGAACTTTATAGTGACAGTCGAGAATTCCTTTCGATTTTCAACGGTCGTTGATCCTTTTCGTGTTAGGCGACGCGCCAAACGCAACAATGGTTAAATTGTTTATTTTGAGTGTCGTTCTTCAGACGTTGAAATTACTTTCCGTCAATGCCCGTAAGTAAAGTTGATTGACTATATTATCCTGATCCTAATGGCTGGCGTACATACTTCCCTTCGGGGAACACCGAACATACGAATATTCTATATGAAGAAATAGGGTATATCTAAGAGTGCACGTTCGAGTAACGAACACAGCTTTATTTGCTAGCTGTATTACGAAACGACGCGACGGGAAGAACCGTCCGCCGTATCAAAGCAATCATCTGAAAGAATACGACGAAGATTACTAATAAAATATGCGAAGCTGTTGATTTGTGAGAATCTTGAACATTCAAGGCCGCCTCGCCGCACGGGATGCACAGCCGGCCAGCAATTAGCATTATTTTTTCATACGGCGGAATACGACTTTTTCTTTTCAGAATACGTATCGAATTGTGTGACACCCAACAGCGCGCTTGGCACGTGCATTGGAATACGATCGTGTCCATCTTTGCTGAACCTGCTTCAGACTAAACCTTCCGATACAGGAGTAGTAGATTTTTTGAGGAGATCGCAGTGTGGTTTCGAGGGCAGGGACCCTCGAGTCTGTTGCCCCATACAGAATCCCCAAGTCAATTTCCCACCACGAGATGAAGTTTCATATCCGAACAATCCGAGACCAACTGAAAGCATCGTGGAGCCAACCGCCGCAGACAACAACGATGCAAACTTACAGTACGATCTGTTCAGTAATCCGTTGCTCCCCACCGATTGCGGTAAAGAGTTGACCCAGAGGATCTTCGGCGGAGAGAAAACGGACCTGGACGAGTTCCCTTGGATGACGCTATTGGAATACGCTAAACGTAAGTGCCCGAAATTGGCCGAAGAGCTAAGTATCCATTGAAAATTGGTGTTTTTCAGCGAACGGAAAGACTACAGCTTGCGGGGGAGTCCTGATAAGTCACCGTTACGTTGTGACGGCGGCCCACTGTATCAAGGGCGCCGATCTGCCGAAATCGTGGCGGCTGGAGAGCGTCCGATTAGGCGAGTACAACCTAGCGACCCATCCGGACTGCATCCCGGACGGCGAGAACGGCGAAGTCTGCACGGACGATCCGATCTCGGTCGGGATAGACGAGCAGATCGTCCATGAGAGATATCGGCCGTCGGCCAGGGACCACAGGTACGATGTGGCCCTGCTGAGACTGTCTCGCGAGGTCCCGTTCACAAGCTACATCAAGGCTATATGCCTGCCATCGAACGCCAATTTGGGACAAAGTCTGTTCGTCGCCGGCTGGGGAAGGACTGAGAACAGATCCTCGTCCGACGTGAAGCTGAAGCTTTCGTTATCCATCGCCGACAAGGAGCAATGTCAAACGACTTACCGCACCGCGGGTGTGTCGCTTGGTTACGGGCAAATCTGCGCCGGCGGAGAGGCCGGCAAAGATTCGTGCAGAGGAGATTCGGGTGGCCCTCTGATGTCTCGTGAGAGGATTCGCGACGGTACCGGAAGATGGTCCGTCGTCGGTGTCGTTTCTTTCGGCCCGTCACCTTGCGGCATGCCTGGATGGCCTGGTGTTTACACTCGAATAATCGATTTCGTGCCCTGGATAGTCAGCAAGATGAGATCTTAAGAACTCTGCTTTTCTACGAGATGTTTCCTGATTCAAAGAGCAGAGCGATGTATACTTCTATGTTCCCTCTTAACAGCCCGCTTCTCACGAACGCACCGATATAAATAAAAATTTTATCCCATTAGATTGCGGAGTAAAAAAAATGCTGCTTTTTTGTAACGACCAAGTTGTTGAATGCAGTTGCTCTATCGCTATCGACTCCGAAGGTTATCGCTTTCGTAGGTCATAGAGGAAATCATGTGCATTTGTTATGTGCGTCGCGACTAGTAACACGAGATGAATAAAATTCTCCCGATCCTTAGAATAATGCATAAGTAGAAATCGTTTGTCACTATTTACCGCGAAACCCATTGTCCGACGCGTGACGTAAAACGCAGTCGGCGTCGGAATCGGGAATCCCCTGAGTCACTTTAATAGGTCCGGTAATACTGTGGGAAGAAAAATTCTATCGCGGTCGAGCGTCGAGGACCGACGAGTGAGATATAAATGTAAAAGGAAAGCTAAGGAAAACATTCTTCTTGGAACAAACTCGCACTGCTGTATATAACCGGTTCGCCGAAAAAATAGAATCGATTCGGGGGAGGGCAAACATCCGCCATGATTTGAGCATCCCGCGTTCTGATTAGTTGAAAGAATTTTCCTCGTAATCCCTTCCCTTTCTCCGCGACTTCCTCTTCTTTTTTGCAATTCAAAGACCAACAGATGGCAGCAGTTAGTACGCCGAAGACTATCGGGCGAGCCTGTCCCGGTCTGTCCTCCGCAAAAGCAGCAAATAAACATTTTCGAAACTGGTTTATCCGCTTTGTCGGTGATTTGAAAAATTGCAAGAGTCAAGGCCTGATAGGACCACGGGAAGAAATTGTAATCAACACTTTAAGATCTGACGAGGGAACATCGCCGACGCACAGCGAAGAAGCACGGCTGCACAATAAAATTATTTGATGAAAAAATAATACCTACAGCGGCGATACGATCTCAGCACTGATCATGATCATCCGTCACGGCCTCGTGTTTGTGCTTGTAACTCTATATGGAGCCTCAGCGCGTGAGTAGAGTTTTGTAAATACGTAACCGAAAAGTAGATACGACGCTCCTTTGTTTGGCTACTTGTCGTCGCTGAATTTGACAGCAAACGTTTCGAACCATTATCTCGTGGTTGAGCAAAATGAATTTCATTTCGCGTGACGAACGAAGCTGGCAGATTAATTAGCGTAGCGCGTAAATTTGTTAATTATTCGCATCAGAACTCATTCGAATGTAATGGTACGTTCTTAGTTCTTACTTGTTTTCTATGAGACCGCTTTTGACTGATCGTAGCCCGCGCTCCACTCCGAAACATAGTTCCTAGAGATAGTTTAATTAATGGTTGCACAAAATACTTTCGCCAGTTACGTAATTCTAAATTACAAAAAGTTATTCGATCAATGCTAACAAGGAGAGTATTTTAGGTGTCCGCCTCCGATCATTTAGATTTTTGGATATGTTATAGAGGACCGAAAAATAAGAAATACGGGTTTTTTTATTTTTCCCCGTTTTCATATTTGGGGGGTGAAAACTGCGTTCAAAGTTAGGGTTAAAAAATCATTTTTGTGGAATATCTCGAGAACTATTAGAGATAGGGGAATTGTGTCAATGGACGAATTTTGTGTCTTTGAATGCGAAATATGACTGACTCACCAGATTTTCAAAAAGTCCACAAAAATGATTTTTCAACCCTAACTTTGAACGCAGTTTTCACCCCCAAAATATGAAAACGGGGAAAAATAAAAAAACACGTATTTCTTATTTTTCGGTCCTCTATAACATATCCAAAAATCAAAATGATCATAGGCGGACACCTAAAATACTCTCCTTGTAAGACCCGGTCTTCCGAAGTTCAAATTCTTCGGTAGGACAAAAAATGCTTTGAGTCAGATTTGAACTCATCTCGATAGGATACGCACGATCCATCAGGACATCTTCCTTCTTGTGCGCTGTCTGAAAGCGTGGTTTTCTTTTCGCAGAGGATGGGTGCACCACTCCTCGGAACAGACCCGGTGTTTGCGTAATCGTATACAATTGTCAGGCAGTGATGGACATTCTTCAAAAACAAAAGCCCTTGTCCATGGAGAATCTGAACTATGTGAATAGCTTGCAGTGCGGCTTCGAGGGAAAAAGTCCGAAAGTCTGCTGCGAGCAACAGGTACGATCTCCACGATTTCCACGATTCAGAGTCGACGAAAGAATTGTCGGTTTCAGATTACGGCAACGCCGTTGCCCACTACGGAAGAGCCAGCAACCGCAATTCCCGATCCCCCGGACGTCTCGAATCATCCGAACTTGGGATTAGTGAATGCAGATACGTGCGGGCCGGCAGCGGAACAAAAACTCTTTGGTGGCAACCAAACCAACATTTTCGAATTTCCATGGATGGCGTTGATTGCTTACGACACCGGGAAACAGATCCCGGAATTCCGATGCGGCGGATCGGTGATCAATAAACGATACGTGCTTACCGCTGCGCACTGCGTTACCTCGTTGCCCGGCGGTAAATCAATTCTAAGCAGCCGATAAAAATTGGAGCAAAATTACGGCAGGTTCATGATCGATGTCGTTATCATTCGTAGGCCTAAGAGTGAGCGGCGTACGAATCGGAGAGCACGATTTGAGCAGGGAACGTGACTGTAACATAGACAAGGACGGCGTGGAAATCGCTTGCGCCGAGAGATATCAAGACTTCGGTTTAGAGAGCGTACATTTCCATCCAGGCTACTCGAGTACTAAACTGCAAGACGACATTGCCTTGGTACGATTAAACGCAGATGTCGATTTTCGGCCGAAAAACGCGCGATCCATTTGCTTGCCGATTGGATCAGCTGCTACTATGACCCGTAAAAAGGTAAACACGATTTTCAGACATAAATATTTCCTCCCTGTGTGTCTACGTATTTTTGTGTCCGTTAAATATCGCCCACTTTGACGATCTTTCCGGCCGACAGGTGACAGTGACGGGTTGGGGTGCAACGGAAATTGGAGTGCGCAGTGATAAGTTGCTGCAAGTGCAATTAGATCTGATTAACACCGAGAACTGTACACGGGCGTTTAACGGACGCGTACAAATCTGGCATAAGCAGATATGCGCGGGCGGTAAAAGGGGCATAGACGCTTGTGGTGGAGACAGCGGTGGACCGCTCCAAGCTCCAGCAATATATAAAAATACTGTAAAATTTATTCAGTACGGGCTTGTCAGCTTCGGACTCAAGAACTGCGGCACAGCAGGCGTTCCTGGTGTTTATACCAAAGTTGTGTACTACATGGATTGGATTCTAAACACTGTTAGACCATAAAGCACATTACACATCACGCATTTTTCTTTTATTCTCGAAGCTATCTTTAAATCCACGGTAATGGTGCATTTCTAGGGCCAAGGACTTGACGTGGCAACCTTTCAAACTTAAACAACAAAGTAAGCTAATAGCAGCATTCTTCGCGTTACAGGACTTGGTCTAATTCCTTACTGCAAGTGATATCGTACTACGATTATCATTATCTGCACATGATCGTATATATTTATGTCATAACTCAACACTTCCGCGTTCTGACTTTTCATAACAATATTACAATAAATCGTCATAGATAAGTTTCTAGTTTAAATATACGTATATCGTGGAACATAAAGTTCGACAAGTAATATTGGACTTACAGAACGATTAACTCATTAGGTACAGTTAATAGCAATTAATTTTATATCGACCAGCGTTGATTAAAGTGTATAGTTATATATTTGATGGTTATTATCTATCTATTGTATGATGGTTGTCCCTCTGCAGTGCATTTTCATCGTGATCGCTGATAGAAAACTGTTCGTTGCTAGACAACCTATCGTTTTCGATTTCATCATTTCGACCGTACAGACGTATGTACGTGAAACGCTGCAACTCTCCATTGTCATTTCTAGCTAAATTAGATATAAAACTTCAATCCGGACGAATCCGGGACCAATTTTTGTTGTCCTCTGATGACAAACCTTTATCAAATATAATGACACCAGCAAAAGCACCGGGACTCACCCTGCAGTATAACAAAATCGTTAATAAAATCTTATAATCGTAAAACAAATTTACTGAATTCTCGATTGTCTTCGAATGTTAATAACTGTACAAATATATATATATACATATATATATGATGAAAAAGTAAAACCTATTGGAAAGTGTAGTATATACCTACCTGACAAGCTTGCATAATGCAAGAATTCCCACAATTTCTGTACGGTTAAGAAAGAACTAACTTAAGACGAAGCCCGTTGGTTCATGAGTGCACAAATGAAAAGAACAATATTCATACATTGTTCCTCACATATGCAACTGCCTTGAGCATAAAATTTTTACAGTTTACGTCAAATTTTGGAATCTACTTATGTCCGGGTTTCAGAACAAATACCCCACTGTGCGGTGTCGAAAAGTCTCGGAACAGTTCAAGCTTTACAATAGGAAGAACAGCTATAACAAGAAGGAGAAAATAAACTATTACGAATAATCACAGGCTGATCAGTGAACAGAAAGATAGTTAAGGGGGTACAGGACTATTGGACACGTAAAATCGATGGTTTCTTTTGTGTCGGATTGCTTAGGTACCAAGTAATCATTCCATGCTATAGAGAAAGGAATTCTACACCTCCGGTAAAAATTTCAAGTGAAAATATTCATTCGTTGAAAAGTTACGGTGTACACGGTGATGTACGGTGTTTAAAAATGTAGTTTCGAGATAAACGGCTTCAAAGTTAAGTCCCCTACGCCAATACCGCTCCGCGAGACCGTTACTCGGCGGTGCACTCAATTACGTTAAGCCCTATAATTTCCATAATTATTCGAATTTCCTCATGAAACTTGGTTGTAAATGTTCACAAAGGATGACACTTTCAGAATTAATAGTAATAAAAAATCGATTTTTCGAAACTTCAATAGTCCCGTACCTCCTTAAATAGTGGGGCAAGTAGTTAGCCCTGACACTGGTCAGTCGACAACCTGCTCTTCTACAGAGCGGCCGTAGTATCTACCGGAGCGTCAAATTAATATAGGTACTTCGCATCCACGTCGATCCGTAGAACTTTAGTGACAGTCGAGAATTCCTTTCGATTTTCAACGGTCTTTGACCCTTTTCGTGTTAAGCGACGCGTCAAACGCAACAATGGTTAAATTGTTTATTTTGAGTGTCTTTCTTCAGACGTTGACATTAATTTCCGTCAATGCCCGTAAGTAAAGTTAATTGACTATATTATCCTCATCCTATTCGGCGAACACGAACATACGAACATTTTATACAATAAAGAAATAGCGTATATCACAGAGTGCACATTCGAGACAACGAACACAGCTTTATTTGCTAGCTGTATTGGGCCATTTCACGCGGAATCGGACCCTTTTCGGAGTAACATTTCGGATTTTTGTGAAACTTGTTCATGTTGTAGTTTTTAGTGGTAAATAAACGTATCTCAAAGGATTTTTCAAAACATTAAAGATTGTGGATCTTACAGCTCTTTGAAACATAGCGTTGTCCTTCTTTTTTTTTTCAAAAAATTATAACTGTCGAACTCAGAAACTGATTTGCGTTGGCGATGCAGCGTCACATTCAATTAATTTTCATGCGGCCAAAGGGTCCAAGTTTCTGAAAACGTGTCCGTAAAGAGAACAAATATGGCTCATATTCTCATTTTTTCAAAATTTTAAATATTGCCCTGCTATTATAAATCTGCATTTGTTTAGATTTAGAACAATTGCAAAATAAGTGGTCTAAAATTTGTATTTTTTAAGTGAAATAATTTTTATTAGGTACTCTTATGTTACCTCTCTAAACAACCAAAAGCTCACTTTTATCAGTTTCTTAGTTCAACAGTTACAATTTATTGAAAAAAGGTCAACGCTATATTTCAAACAGTTGTAAGAGGCATAATTTTAAAATTTTTTAAAAATCCTTCAAGATACGTTCATATATCACTAACGACTACAGCATATTCAAGTTTCCACAAAATCCAAATTGTTACTCCGAAAAGTGTCCGATTTCGCGTGGAATGGCCCTATTACGAAACGTCGCGACGGGAAGAACCGTTCGACACATCAAAGCAATCAACTAAAAGAATACGACGAAGAGTACCTACTAATAAAATATGCGAAGCTGTTGATTTGTGAGAATCTTGTACAGCCGGGCAGTAATTAGCATTATTTTTTCATACGACGGAATATGACTTTTTCTTTTCAGAATACGTATGGAATTGTGTGACACCCAACAGCGCACTTGGCACGTGCATTGGAGTACGATCGTGTCCACCTTTGCTGAACCTGGTTAGGGCTCAACCCTTCGATCCAGCAGTAGCAGATTTTTTGAGGAGATCAGTGTGTAGTTTCGACGACAGGGACCCGCGGGTCTGTTGCCCGCAACAGAATCCTCAATTCAATATCCCACCACGCGACGAATTCTCATCTGCAAACGATCCGAGTCCAACTGAAAGCATCGAGGAGCCAACCGCCGCAGACAACTACGATGCAAGCGTACAGTACGATCTGTTCAGTAATCCTTAGCTTCCCACCGATTGCGGTAAAGACTTGACCCAGAGGATCTTCGGCGGAGAGAAAACGGACCTGGACGAGTTCCCTTGGATGACGCTATTGGAATACGCTGGACGTAAGTGCCCGAAATTGGCCGAAGAGCTAAGTATCCATTAAAAATTGGTGTTTTTCAGCGAACGGAAAGACTACAGCTTGCGGGGGAGTCCTGATAAGTGGCCGTTACGTTGTGACGGCGGCCCACTGTATCAAGGGCGCCGATCTGCTGAAAAGGTGGCGGCTGGAGAGCGTCCGATTAGGCGAGTACAACCTCGCGACCCATCCGGACTGCATCCCGGATGGCGAGAACGGCGAAGTCTGCGCGGACGATCCGATCTCGGTCGGGATAGACGAGCAGATCGTCCATGAGAGATATCGGCCGTCGGCCAGGGACCACAGGTACGATGTGGCCCTGCTGAGACTGTCTCGCGAGGTCCCGTTCACAAGCTACATCAAGGCTATATGCCTGCCATCGAACGCCAATTTGGGACAAAGTCTGTTCGTCGCCGGCTGGGGAAGGACTGAGAACAGATCCTCGTCCGACGTGAAGCTGAAGCTTTCGTTATCCATCGCCGACAAGGAGCAATGTCAAACGACTTACCGCACCGCGGGTGTGTCGCTTGGTTACGGGCAAATCTGCGCCGGCGGAGAGACCGGCAAAGATTCGTGCACAGGAGATTCGGGTGGCCCTCTGATGTCTCGTGAGAGGGATCGCGACGGTGCTGGAAGATGGACCGTCGTCGGTGTCGTTTCGTTCGGCCCGAAACGTTGCGGCTCGTCTGGATGGCCTGGTGTTTACACTCGAATAATCGATTTCGTGCCCTGGATAGTCAGCAAGATGAGACCTTAAGACCTCTGGTTTTGTTACGAGATGTTTCCTGATTATAGGAGCAGAGTGATGTATACTTCTATGCTCCCTCTTAACTTAATATAGTATATAAAATTTTTAGGTATCGCATTCGATTAGCTGGCCACACACGGGGAGGTTTCCCCGCGGTCATGGTTGTCGTGACAAACTTCAACCGCGTGACAAAACAGTTGTTCAACATTCACGTGCAGTTTTTGTCTCCAGATAAAAACCGACATACCGTCAAGGACCCAGTTCCTGATCAGTTAAGAGTGCAAAGGGAGCAGTTTCTGATCACCTACAGATCAGCCTCACTATGAGCTATCAAATTTTGCGTATAAATTTCAAAATATTTCATAATTCACAACCTATTATTTTCGATTTCATCATTGATCAGTTCCGCCGTCTCGTTTATAGAAACTTTTAATTGGCCACGGTCTCCCTTCTTCTTGGAAAACAAGCTTCGAGATTTGCCGACCGATTTGTCGGAAGCATGCGACGTAGATGCTTCCGATGACATTGTCGATTGGCTTCCAGACAGTACGGTTCCAGAAGAACTAGTTACCGATCCAGAATCTGGCCTAGGGATGTTCTTGTAATCAATGTATGAATCTATGCTACTCGACTTTTGCCTATGTTGCATCTTTTTCTTTCTTCGCTGCGACGTCTTTGTCCTGTCTTTCTCTTGTGTCTTTATCAACGAATGGTAAGTCTGGAGAAAACATTTTGATAAATGGCCCCCTTCTCGGTTATTCATCCCGGAGGAAGCGAATTATTGTACTCACCTGAGAATGACGTTCGAATAGAGTTGGTATTTGCGTGACACGGTCCAACATCATTTCCATATGGAGTCGATGACGCTCCTCCTGTTCGCGCGCTTCGTCGCGACGAAGCGATGTTCGCAAACTAAGATCTCTCTTGTGTTCGTGCCTTACGTTAAACATTCGTACGTGTACTCGTTACAGGGTTGAAAGTTACATTCATCCATTGTTACTGTGGTTTACACTAAAGCGGCCCCTACACGATGAGACTTGCCCCAAGACATGTCTTAAGGCAAGTCTCATCGTTTAGGGCAGGCTTAAGCCGTACCTTGTCGCAGATCTCAAAGCTCGCCACACTGGATTACGTCCGACGAACGATTCCCTTATCTTTATTCCTTGCTCTTGCCGCTTCTCTTCCATTCGTTCTCTTATTTCGCGTTCCAATTTTTCTCTAGAACAAAAACATAAGAATGCTTGTGTCCCTCCAGTAAAATATCGACAAGTCGTACGAGTAGTTTTGTAGTACCGCGAAATTTGGCATCTTAAAATCGCTGCTAAATTATTTCCCCGCAACGGCAAAAGCGACGCTTTCATAATTATTTAGTAATTTGCTGGAATAAATTTGCAATAATAAGCTTATTATTTGGTATTTATATACTAAACTAATCAGGAATTGGGTTCTGATCAGGAACTGGGTCCTTGACGGTATTTCGTTTTGTGCAACTCCGTTCGAGTCTGCATGACAACTGAGAAAACTTTCAGCTAAACGAAAGTCCACACTTTAGGTCAAATCCGCGGATAAACCAGCGGTTTTCATCCATTAACACGCAGTTTTATCTGTGACCGATTTATCCAACGTGATTTGTCTGTGAACTTTCGTCGTATGTTAGTGGGTATTTGCAGTTTTGATCCGCCGCAGACTTTGATCGCAGGTTTGTCCGCGACGGATGAAGACCGCAGGGAAACCTCCCCGTGTGTGGCCAGCTAATTACGGAATAAAAAGAATGCTGCTTTTTTGTAACGAGCAAGTTGTTGTATGCAGTTGCTCTATCGCTATCGGCTCCGAAGGTTATCGCTGTCGTAGGTCATAGAGGAAATCATGTGCATTTGTTATGTGCGTCGCGACTATAGTAACATGAGATGAATAAAATTCTCCTGATCCTTAGAATAATCCATAGAAATCGTTCGCCACTATTTACCGCGAGACCTATTGTCCGACGCGACGCGTGACGTAAAACACAGCCGGTTTCGGAATCGGGAATCGGGAATCCCCTGAATCACTTTAATAGGTCCTGTAATTCGTGGGAAGAAAACTTCTACCAAGGTCGAGCGTCGAAGACCGACGAGTGAGATATAAATGTAAAAGGAAAGCGAAGTATGAAACCGGTTCGCCGAAAAAATCGATTTGATTGGGAGGATAGCAAGCATCCACCATGATTTGAGAATCCCGCGTTCTGATTAGTTGAAAGAATTTTCCTCATACCTAATCCCTTCTCTTTCTCCGCGACTTCCTCTTCTTTTTTGCAATTCAAAGACCAGAAAATGGCAGCAGATAGTGCCTACGCCGAAGACTATCGCGCGAGTCTATCCTGGTCTGTCCTCCGCGAAAGCAGCAAATAAACATTTTCGAAACTGGTTTATCCGCTTCGTCGGTGATTTGAAAAATCGCAAGATTCAAGTCCTGACAGTGGCCTGTCTTGGCCATGATGATATGAAAAGTACCAAGGGAAAAAATCAAAATCAACACTTTAAGATTTTAACGAGGGAACATCGCCGATGCACCGTGAGAAAACACGGCTGCACAATAAACTTATTTGAACAGAAAAGAATACCTTGAGTTAACTCCTCCATAGTTTCATGCCCTTCCCGCCATATACCTTTTAATTCGTCCTGTGCGACTAATTCATGCGGAGTTACGCCATCGCTTAAAAGTAGTTAGAGAATTGTATGTAATCGATATATAAAAAATGTAGGAGCGAGATTTGAAAGCGGACATTTGCACATGTCTTGCAAGTGTACCTATGCTCCTCAAGGGCACGCGATGCGAGTGGCATGCGTGGGAAAGATTTTTGGCAGAGCTCGAAAGCAGAATGAGAAAACCAATTAGCAGAATCCGAGACGAATTGGAAAGTTTAGTTTACGTCACGATTTTCTCGGGATGACCCTGACTCAAACCTTTGTTAGCTGTTACGAGTGCCAAATCACTCCAAACGAACGGGCTATGTTGAGAAAGTCATAAATTTCTCAAGTATTGTTTTCCAAATCCTCGGAGCAGAGCCCACGTTCTCTGCTCACGTAGGCGCTCCGCTGTGTAACGGAAGCGCGCGCTTCCATCACCATCCGAAGATGGGGGGAAAGATGGACGTCAATTCGCGAGGGCGGAAGGACACCCGAATGGCAACCTACCGCTTGGATCGGATAGAGCCTCCATTCTGATTGGACTATGGGAGGACCAGGAGGATCTTGCCGTCGGCTGCATCGACGAGCTGGGAACTGGCTTTGCATCGTTAGTCGTATTCGGTCTCTAATCGCTTACGGTTTCCCTGATCAGTTCGAACTGATCGCGAGAATAAACTCTAAAGATTAACTTCAAACAGTGTCTTTGCCTTTCTTTGCTTGAAACACCCGCACTCCAACGAGCGGGGCGGTTCAGCGCACCACGGGCACCAACCCGCGTCCGTATTCCCAAAATCCCCGCTAAAATACGTAACAAACTTTGGTAACAGCGGTGGAAGAATATTGCGCGAATCTGCCCAGGTCTATCCTCTGCGAAAGCAGCAAATAAACAATCTTCGAAACTGGTTTATCCGCTTCGTCGGTGATTTGAAAAATCGCAAAAATCAAGTCCGAACAGTGGCTCGCCTGGCATCGCTGGCATCAAGCGGATCGAGGGAGAAAATCGGAATCAACAGCTAAAGGATCTTAGGAGGAAACATCGCCGACGCGCAGTGAGGAAACACGTCGGCGCAATAAAATTATTTGCAGAAAATAGAATACCTACAGCGGCGTAAATATCACGGCACTGATCATGATCATTAATCACTGTTTCGTGTTTCTGCTTGTGACTCTGTACGGAACCTTAGCGCGTGAGTAAAACTTTGTAAATACGTATCCAAAAAGTAGATACGACGCTTCTTTGTTTGGCTACTTGCCGTCGCTGAATTTCGCGGCAAACTTTTCGTTCCATTAACTCAGGCCTGCACAGCAAGGCTGTGGCGGGCAAGAGCGCTCTCGATTGCTCGTGAGCAAAGCGAGAAGAGCGACGCCGTGAGCAGTTCCCCCACCCTGTGGCCAATAGCTGTCGTAGTATGCGTGTAAACTGTAATGTGTGTTGCTGATGTTCCGCGGCACACTTCACTCACGAACACTCCCCACGCACTGTCGCTCATAAAGGCGTAGCCTAGTGCTTTACGATGCTCTTTCCGCACGCGTCCGAAAATTTTTGCCCGGCGAGCATTCAGCTGTGCACGCCTGCATTAACTCGTAGTTGAGCAAAACGAATTCCATTTCGCGTAACGAACGAAGCTGGAAAATTAATTAGCAAATAAGAAATACACTTTTTATTTCCATCCGTAACAGAACTCATTCGAACGTAATGGTAAGTTCTTACTTATAAGTAAGTAAGTAAGTAGACCACTTACAAGTAAGTTCGCATGGTAGCGAGCCGATGTGGGTATGTGATAAACTCGGTAGTTCTAGTGTTAACTAAAGTTTTTTTGCGAATATCTCGTGAACCAAAGCCGAGCGCCAAAAAATTTAGAGGGAAATGTTGTTTAGAACGATGACCTTGACAACATATGTCAAGTTCATTGAAATCGGAGATGCCTGTCCTAAAGTAAACATTTACCCCATTGTCGATTAATCGCTGCGCGTAGCCCGCGCTCCACTTCGAAACATAGTTCCAAGAGATAGTTTAATTAATGGTCGCAAACAATATTTTTCACCAGTTATATAATTATAAATTACAATGCTAAACTCTACTAAACACCGTCTTCCGAAATTTGAATTCTTCGGTAGGACAAATACAGCTTTGAGTCAGAAAGCGTGGTTTTTTTCGCAGAGGATAGATGCACCAGCCCTCGGAACAGACCCGGCCTATGCATAAACATATACAATTGTGGTGTAGTGATGGACATCCTTAAAAAACAAACGCCCGTGTCTACAGCGACTCGGGACTATTTGAATAGCTTGAAGTGCGGCTACGAGGGTACAAATCCGAAGGTGTGCTGCGAGCAACAGGTACAATCTTCCGTGTAATTCATATCGCCGATTTCATTAACGATCTTCACGGCTCCCACGATTCAGGAACTTCGAACGATGTGTAATCGACGAAAGAATTGTCGGTTTTAGATTACGGCCACGCCGTTACCCACTACGGAACAACCAGCAACCGGAATTCCCGAGCCCCCGGACGTCTCGAATCATCCGAACTTGGGATTAGTGAATGCAGATACGTGCGGGCCGTCGACGGAAGAAAAACTCGTTGGTGGGAACCAAACTAACATTTTCGAATTTCCATGGATGGCGTTGATTGATTACGACACAGGAGGAAGGATCCCAGATTTCCGATGTGGTGGATCGTTGATCAATAAACGATACGTGCTTACTGCTGCGCACTGCGTTACCTTGTTGCCCGGCGGTAAATTCATTCTCACCAGCTGACAAAATTAAAGAAAAATTACGGCAGGTTTATAAACGATGTCGTTATCATTCGTAGGCATAAGAGTTAGGGGAGTACGAATCGGAGAGCACGATGTGAGCAAGGAACGTGACTGTAACATAGGCAAGGACGGCGTGGAAATCGCTTGCGCCGAGAGATATCAAGACATCGGTTTAGAGAGTATACATTTTCATCCAGGGTTCTCGAATAGAAAAAGGCAAGACGACATTGCACTGCTACGATTAAACGCAGATGCCGATTTAAGGCCGAACAACGTACGACCCATTTGCTTGCCGATTGGATCAGCTGCTACCATGACCCGTAAAAAGGTAAACACGATATTATCAGACATAAATATATTCTCTCTGTGTGTCTACTAGGGCTGTTCGAGTACTCGGAAAAAGCGAGCCGAGCCAGACTCGGCTCGAAAAACCGGACCGAGCCGAGTACTCGAAACAACCGAGTAGCTCGAATAGAACCGAGCAACTCGAATTTTTTCGAGCAACTCGAATTTTTCCGAGCAACTCGAATTTTTCCGAGCAACTCGAATTTTTTCGAGCAACTCGAATTTTTTCGAGCAACTCGAATAGAACCGAGAACTCGAATTTTTTCGAGCTGCTCGAAGTAAACCGAGCAGGCCGAAAGAACCGAGCGGGCCGAAAGTACCGAACAATCCGGTGTGTCGAGTAGTTTGAAGTTTGAATGTTTCGAATATTTTAGAATATGTTTATATACTCGATAATGATTCGTAATTATTATTATTATTATTTTGACTTTATTAAGAAAGTAAGATACGAGTAAAGGCGAGGCCGCAGTAATAATGTGAGTAATTAAAATGTAAATTGTAAATGAAAATATTCTCTAACTATTGAAAATAATTTTGCGCGTATGTATGATTTATTAATATTTCTTCTTGCGTTTTCCTTTATTTTTCTTTCTTTTTTGCCTTCTCCGTGTGGGCTATGTTTCTGCCGAGTCACTGTTAACAAAGGCTATTACCCGTTAATGAAAAATGAATAAGTATAAATAAATCAAGAATTCAAAGAGTCAAAATTGCGATTATGGATTTTTCCGTTCGGTACTTTCGGCCCACTAGGTACTTTCGGCCCGCTCGGTTCTTTCGGCCCGCTCGGTTTACTTCGAGCCGCTCGAAAAAATTCGAGTTCTCGGTTCTATTCGAGTTGCTCGAAAAAATTCGAGTTGCTCGGAAAAATTCGAGTTGCTCGAAAAAATTCGAGTTGCTCGGAAAAATTCGAGTTGCTCGAAAAAATTCGAGTTGCTCGGTTCTATTCGAGCTACTCGGTTGTTTCGAGTACTCGGCTCGGTCCGATTTTTCGAGTCTCGGCTCGGTCCGAATTTCAAGCTACTCGAATATTCGAGTACTCGAACAGCCCTAGTGTCTACTTCTTTTTGTTTCTGTTGAATATCGCACACTTTGACGATCTGTCCGGCTGATAGGTGACAGTCACGGGCTGGGGTGCGACGGAAAATGGAGTGCGCAGTGATAAGTTGCTGAAAGTTCAATTAGATCTGATTAACATCGAGAATTGTACACGGGCGTTTAACGGACGCGTACAACTCTGGCATAAGCAGATATGCGCGGGTGGTAAAAGGGGCATAGACGCTTGTGGGGGAGACAGCGGTGGACCGCTCCAGGCTCCAGCAATATATAAAAATACTATAAAATTTATTCAGTACGGGCTTGTCAGCTTCGGACTCGAGAACTGCGGCACAGTAGGTGTCCCTGGTGTTTATACCAATGTTGTGTACTACATGGATTGGATTCTAAACACTATTAGACCATAAAGCACATTACACATCACGCATCTTTCTTTTATTCTCGAAGCTATCTTCAAACAAACGGTAAGTAATGTGTGCATTTCTAAAGCCAAGCAGTCCAAGCACTTGACGTGACCTTTCAAACTTTTACAACAAAGAAATCTAACAGCAGCATTCTTCGCGTCAAAGCACTTGGTCTAATTTCTTACTGCAAGTGATATCGTACTACAAATATACATGATCGTATATATACTGCTTATGTCATATAACCCTGCACTTTCCCCTTCACACTTTTTATAGCATTATTACAATAAATCGTCATAGATAAGTTTCTAGTTTAAATATGCGTATATCGTGGAACATAAAGCTGGAAAATTTAACGGTACTATATGAGGCATTGAGAGCAACAACGGACTAACCCACATTTTTTTCGAAATTCAGTTAGTAGCAATAATGTATTCCAATAGGCTCTACTAATCATATTAAATAGGGGAAACATTTTTTTTTTCGATTTGAAAAAATCCGTTGTTGCTCTCAATGCCTCAATGAAATAATGAGTGACAAGTAATATTAGACTTACAGAGCGATTAACTCATCACCATTAACAGGAATTAATTTTATATCGACCAGCGTTCATTAAAGTGTGTACTTATATATTCCGATGATATATTGTAGCATGCTTGTCCCTCTGCAACGCATTTTCATCGCGATCGCCGATAGAAAACCGTTCGTTGCTAGACAACTTATCGTTTTCGATTTCATCATTGATCAGTTCCGCCGTCCCGATTATAAGGGGTGTTCGGCTACACGAGGGAATAAATTTCAGGGGTGATTCTAGACACCATACTAATTGTAAGACGAAAATCAAGAATAATGATATTGCGGCTCAGGCTTCGTTTGTTAGTTAATAGCGTTTAAAGATATGCCAAAAGCATGCAATCCGCGTGCACCGTTGCACGCGCGGCAAGTCTGGCGACGGGCCGAGCAGTATAGGCGTCCGAACACGGCCTACCTCTAGCGGAATTTGAAGCGGCTGATCCACTGTGTTCGATTGGAGCGATTCCGCACAATCGTTACTACTCGCAGGCAAAACTGGCATTTGCAGGATATCAGTGGCCATATTCCACTCGGCTGCTGCATTCCGGCTCACTAGGAAAACAGGTGTCACAATTCTCACACCGAGTTCGAGATATTCGAACACCGAGTCCTTCGTTTAAGGGGACTAGGCAGTCGAAAAATCGATTTTTTTTTATTGCATTTTCCGAAAGTACTATCTTTTCTGAATAAAATGCCGTTTGGGTTATATTAAAATTCGCAAATTTGTTGATTTGGCAGCTGAAAAGATCAAGCGGTAACTTATAGCGTCGCCTTTGCCCCGAAACTTTAAACGCGATTTTCTCGAATCTTTTTTTCTCTTGGTTTTTTCCTGATTGCGAACGAATGGAGGTTCAGATCGACTTGAAAAAAATTACAGGATGTGTAAAACATGTGCCATTTCGCCCCAAACCTCTGATATGGTCGGTAAAAATTCGAGATTTTCATAAAAAAAATTGAGGAGTCACCGGATTTTAGCAGCGCACAAATAAGAACGAATTTTTCTCGGAAAAATCGCCGTTTTTCAGCCACCAATCTCATGATTTCGATTTATTTGTTGTTTTTATAGGTTTGGGCCGAAACTATGAATCCAACAAACAAGAATCTCACCTTTGAAATCGGATTACGTCACATTTTAAGACCGATATTAAAGCAAAATGACAGAAAAACGTTAAAATGTTTACCCGTCGGCAGCGCCATTTTTAAAGCACATATATATTTCTTATTAATTTTTTTTCGATCTGTATGATAGTAATAAACATTGGGTAAAAGCATATATCTGGATGTGATTTCATTTGTTCACAAATAAATAAAGGACAGAGTCTCTTTCTCACGAAAAACGACTGCCTAGTCCCCTTAATTGGATAGAGTTTCTTTCGGACTGTACACTACCATTACCTACATCCAGTAAGAGAGACGCAAAGTCAGTACCACTGGAGTCCGATGAAAGGATAACTCGCATATTTGTGCGTAAGCTTAATCACCGCCTCTTGAAGTACTTTGCTAGAGCAGAAGCATTTTTTCGAGTAGAACACATAGCCTGTTGTTGACATTAAGAAATAATTTGAAGGTCGAATGAGCTGTTCTTCCACCATTTAGAAGCGTAACAGCAATTCCCGAAAGCGCAACCTTTGGCCTTTGGAACGAACTTGGAAAATCTTGCGAGGAACATAGGCTTTGTTTTATTACTCTATCACCTCAGGAAGCTTAATGACGAACGAAAATGTAAATTAATTCCAATGTCTCGGTCGTCGTAGCGCGGGCCAGGCCACTGATATAGTGCGATCGGAGTAGTAAATTCTCAGCACTGAAATAGTGGGGATGGTAGTCATGGTAGTTTACGCTGTGACACGTGTTGGTGCTGAATTGTTGCTTGACATGTGCGGAAATTGTGAAATTACTTATCTTGGAAAACCATTGCCTCACCGACATTAATAATCCAACGATGTTTCCGAGGACGATTAAGAAAGAAACGCGTGCACTATAATCTCGTAACTTTCGACGAAGCCCGTTGCTTCGTGAATGCACAAATGAAAAAAAAAACAATATTTATTCATTGTTCCTCACACATGCAACGGCCTCGAGCAGCAAAAATTGTACAATTTACGCAAAATTTTGAAATCGATTTATGTCCGGGTTTCGGGTGCCGAAAGTTCTCGGAACTGTTCAGGCTTCAAGTACGATAGAAGGAACAGCTATCAGAAGAGAGAAAAAATAAACTTCTACGAATAATCACAGGCTGGTTAATCAATCGAAATAGAGATAAATAGTGAGGCAAGCAGTTAGCTCTGACCCCGGTCAGTCAACAACTTAATCTTCGACACTGCGGCCAAAGTATCCGCCGCCGGTAGAGTCGACGACCAAACTAAAAAAAATCGAAAGGAATTCTCAACTGCCACTAGAGTTCAGCGACTCGACGCGACTTATATTAATTTGACGCGCCGTTTTTGTACAAAAAATTCACAAATAAGTACCTATTTTTCGGCCTAACAAGGCGCAATCCCCCCTTAATAGGTCCGGTAATTCGTGGGAAGAAAAATTCTATCCTGGTCGAGCGTCGAAGTAAATGTAAAAGGAAAGCGGAGGATAACATTCTTGTTGGAACAAACTCGCACCGCTGTATATAACCGGTTTGCCGATTAAATCGAATCGATTGGGAGGAGTGCAAGCATCCGCCATTATTTGAGAATCCCCCGTTCTAATTAGTTGAAAGAATTTTCCTCATAATCCCCTCTCTTTCTCCACGACTTCCTCTTCTCGTTTGCAATTCAAGACCAACAGATAGCAGCAGCAGTTAGTAGGGTAGATGTCCCAATTACTGCCACCTTAAGATTATAACCGAACTTCATTTAATCATTTCGCGTGTTGTGTAACCTAAAAATTGTTTCAGTTTGCAACATAATATTATTTAACATCTCTTTCATTAAAAAAAAATAGTTTTATGAATTAAATATGAAGAATTTATTAATAATTAATTAAAATTCGCGAGGGATCCTAGTGTACCTATAACTGTCACCTCGAAAATCATCTTGTCCTAGGTACATATGAGTACATATATTTTTTTATTTTAATGTAAATCAGAATCTCCAATTAATAATAACTATTTTTTGTACATTTCTTTTTATACGTTACGTTTTTATTACGTATAATAAATCAAGTGGCAGTAATTGGGACACTGGCAGTAATTGGGACATCTACCCTACGCCGGAGATTATCACGCGAGTGTTTCCTGGTCTGTCCTCCGCGAAAGCAGCAAATAAACATTTTCGAAACTGGCTTCGCCGCTTCGTCGGTGATTCGAAAAATGGGAAACGTCAAGTCCTGATAGTGGCCTGTCTTGGCCTCGCTGGTATTAAAAGGACCATGGGAAGAAATCGAAATCAACACTTTAAGATCTTACGGGAGAGTTTCGCCGATCCACAGTGAGAAAACACGTCTGCACAATAAAATTATTTGAACAGAAAAGAATACCTTGAGTTAGCTCCTCAATAGTTTCATCCTCTTTCCACTGTATATCTTTTAATTCGTCCTGTGCAACTATTCATGCGGGGTTACGCCAACGCTTAAAATTAACTACTTAGGGAATTGTATGTAATCGATATGTAAACAACGTAGGAGCGAGATTTGAAAGCGGACAATTTGCATATGCCCTGCAAGTGTATCTATGGGTGCGTTCCGATTTTCGCAGTGAGTGCATGAAATTGGTGGCATCGTATTGGTGGCATCGTACGATTCCCTAGAATTTCTCTCACTTTCCACCAATACGATGCTACTTCCGGTGCAGCGAGCGTGCAGCAAACGCAGAATTTCAGAGGTGAAGCCATGGACCTGAAGGACAGTGCATAAGCTAGGCTTATGGACGCGGGGGTTGAAGCGAATGACGGAAGGGGAATCGACCTCTTCCAGCCGCTTTTTGCGGGACGACTGGTGGTGCCATCTGTGCCATACCGTGGAAAATTTCTTCTGGTAAAACCAATATATACTAATTTTTAACCTTCAAATACAATACTTTTACTATTTTATTAGAAAATTTGATATTACTTACGTAATTTCGAAAGTATCACAAATAATAAGACAATTATATAAATACACTACACACATACAAGTTACTTTGCAATGCTTTTACACTGTTTTCCACCGTTTTCCACCGTTTTGCACAATGGCGTCACAAGGCTATACGGGCTATACCAATGAAGGACGCTATTTCTAAAACTTATATTCGGCTGTAGAGGACACCACCAGTCGTCCCTCACATCGCAGCCCCTTCCGTCTTTCGCTGTAATCCCCCGGAACTAGGCACTGTCCTTCAGGTCCATGGGTGAAGCAGTCACTGCGCGCGCGCATGCGTATTTGTTTTTCCAATCTTTGATTATTTGAATTTCTCTATTGGAAATAGCTGATACAATTTAATGAAAAGTAATAAAAACAATTAATTCTCTCAGGATTACAATGCTACTATTTTACGTTATTATTTTGAAGAAACTTCATGTGATGTTTTTTTTTTAATACAAATGTATAATTATATCCCGGAATAATCTCCATAATGTTCTCCATAGTCTGTCAATTTTGTAGGCAAACATAGGGCGGTATTCTGAAACGTGTCTTAAGATTAAGATCGTCTTAAGCATTTGCTTAAGATGCCGCCTAGATTCATAAACGTGACTTAAGATCATCTTAAGGTCGTGCTTAAGCATTTGCTTGTGGAAGATCTTGTTCAAATAAGTAAATGCTTGTATAACGTCACATGTTCTTAAGACCATCTCAAGCATTTGCTCAAGATGCCGCCTAGATTCATAAACGTGACTTAAGATCATCTTAAGGTCGTGTCTTAAGCATTTGCTTGAGATGGTCTTATTTGAGTCTTAAGACGATCCTATTCTCGCAAAAAGAGGTAATATTTTCAAGACAACGTTTTCGACGTCTTAAGACCATCCTATTGCATCCGATACGGCCATTACTGACCATTACCCGCCATTATTTACCATTACCCGCCATTACTTACGTAAAGGAAGCATGTAGTGAGCGAAATCGAAGTGCAAATACTGAAAAAATGGATTTATGAAGATTGACGTTAGGGTTGCCACCCGTACTTTAAAATAAAGTATCTTACGTTATTGAGATATTTCAAAATAATAAAAATTTACTCTGTAATGCTAAAAGCAATAGAAAATATGTTTGAAAGAAATAAAAACTTAATAAGATTAAAATGTACTCTTAATTTGTTGAGCGTACTTTTTTTTATACCCCACGAAAGCAAATGTACGTTATTTTTCTGTAAAAAAGGTGGCAACCCTAATTAACGTTGACATTGATATCAATTATGTACAAAATAAATTATAATTAAATGGAGTCTCCGCTATCTGAGGTGTTTTTATTTGTACATTACATTAGTTTAGTGGATGGGTTTATATATTAGTTTATTATGATAAAAGTAAACACTACATGCCAGTGGAAAAAAGTTTTTCTGAAAATCATTAATAAATAACCTCACGCTCACATGCGTTACTCACACATGTTCGAGCATCCTACTCCGTCGCCCACCGAGAAACGAACGGAATGTCCTTCAATCATTGGTTGTTCTAACAGAATTATTCCGAAAGTTTCCGAACGTGAATGAGCATTGTCTTAAGGGGTAACACCACTCTAGGATTTAAAAAAAAATCGAATATCCTTAAAAGTATCTAGGAAGGAAGAGGAGGAGACGAACTTCGACCTGGATGGCCAAATGTATGGTGCAGGCATCGCAGATTAGAGGTAAACAATAATTTCAAGGATTAAAGTGTTCATAAAACTTTAAACGCGTTTTTCTCGAAACCACTTTTTTCAAACTGGGAGGACGGATTTCTCGGAGACTATTGCATGGATCGATTTGAAATTTTTACAGTAGCTTCACAACAATATTCTCTTTGGAAGTACGTAGCCGTTTTTTGATTGAATGTAAACTTTTTCTTTTATAAACAATTTAATGCTCATTTTTAGGGCAAAAAATCGATTCATTTCTTAAAAAGTGCACCACTTCCACAAAAATTGATTTAAAAAAAACGGCTACGTACTTCCAAGCCAATTGTATATAGATTATAAATTTTTTTTATTTTTTGTTCCAGGACTCATACATGCCGAGAAATCCGTCCTCCCGTGGCGGTGTTTTCAAAAAAACTGTTTTCGACGACGGGCTCTGTCGCCACCATTTTGTATAAAAATGACAATAAAAAAATTGTTTTTCGTACTTCAATATGTATTAAATAAACTCCCTGAAAAGGAATTCTATTCCGTTTGTCATTTATTCTAAGCAAATGCTTAAGATCATATTAAGCAACGTCTATGAATACCTGATGTCTTAAGGGGGAACACCACTGTGACGGCCGGAAAAGTAAGCCATTTTTAAGAATTTTTTTCAGGAATAATTTACAGTTTTCATAGAAAATTTTTATTATCTATCTTCAGTACGCTGTCTTAAGAGACTATACAAAAAAAAAATAGAAAAACATCCATAAATTTTAATATATTAATTAATCTTCTAGACCTCCCCACGCGAGCTGGTCGAATGTGTAACTATGGAACAGCATGTCCGAAATTAAATTTCATTTTTTTTTTATAAACTATATGAGTGTAGTTTCCGTTGTACGTACGGATTCTTTGATTGAAAACAAATTTTTTTAAATACGCTCGAAAAACTGTCCACCTTATTTGCAGATTTTCGAAAATTTTCTTCTAAAGCGCACCATTTTTACAAAAATAATTTGTTTAAGAAATCCGTACGCACAACGGAAACTACACTCATATAGGTTATAAAAAAAAAATTAATTTTGATTTCGGATCTGCTGTTCCATAGTTACACATTCGACCAGCTCGCGTGGGTGGGTCTAGAAGATTAATTAATATATTAAAATTTATGGATGTTCTTCTATTTATTTTGTTTGTATATTCTCTTAAGACAGCGTACTAAAGGTAGGTAATAAAAATTTTCTATGAAGCCTGTAAATTATTCGTGAAAAAAAATTCTTAAAAATGCCTTACTTTTCCGGCCGTCACAGTGGTGTTCCCCCTTAAGTGAAATAAGATCGTCCTCTACAGTCTACAAGATGATCTTTAGCATTTGCTTAAGACGCGTTTAAGAATACCGCCCATAATCTGCCCGAGTGTTTTGTTTACAATTAAAGATATGTATATTAATTCCGATTCTAAATGGCAAGTTAATATCATCTTCATTTTCGCTTTCATCAGACGAATCGCAGCTGCTGATTTCATTATCACTATTATTTAATAGTATCGAGGTTATTGTAAACAACGTTTCTTTTTCCATAGTAGCATTTTTAAATTTGAAGACCGCATGAATCGCAGTAACGAAACGGAACGATACGTATGCGCGCAGTGACTGCGCTGCGATTTCTGCACTCACTGCGAAAATCGGAACGCACCCTATGCTTTTGGCAGAGCTCGAAAGCAGAATGAGAAAACCAATTAGCAGACCCCGAGACGAATTGGAAGGTTTAGTTTACGTCACGATTTTCTTGAGATGTCCCTGACCCAGACCTTTGTTAGCTGTTACTAGTGCCAAATCACTCCAAACGAACGAGCTATGTTGCGGAGGTCATAAATTTTCTCAAGTAATGTTTTCCCAATCCTCGAAGCAGCGTCTACTTTATCTCTGCTCACGTAGACACCCCGCTGTGTAACGGAAGAGCGCACTGCCATCACCATCCGAAGATGGAGGGAAAGATGCGCGTCAATTTGCGAGGACGGAAGGGACCAGGAGGATCTTGTCGCCGAGCTCGGAACTGGCTTTGCATCGTTAGTCGTATTCTGTCTCTAATCGCTTACGGTTTCCCTGATCAGTTCGAACTGATCTCGAGAATAAACTCTAAAGTTTAACTTCGAACAGTACCTATCTTGGACATTGCTTTATTTGCAACACCCGCACTCCAACGAACAGAGCGGTACAGCGCTCCACGGTCACCAACCCGCGTCCGTATTCCCAAAATCCGCCTTAAAATACTTAACAAACTTCCCACATAGCACAGACGTCATAAAGACGTCAATTGTACGCCCGTTTTAGGTCTGAACGGCTTCAGGACGTCTTGTAAGCGTCTGTGCGTCTGCCACTGTGCTATCTGGGTTTGGTAACAGCGGTAAAAGAATATTGCGCGAGTCTGCCCTAGCCTGATCGTCTGCGGAAGCAGCAAATAAACAATCTTCGAAACTGGTTTTATTCGCTTCGTCGATGATTTGAAAAATCGGGGGAGTAAAGTCCAGTCAGTGGCCGGACAGGCATCGCTGGTATCCAGTGGGTCGAGGGACAAAAACGAAATCAACACTTAAATATCTTAGACGGAAACATCGCCGACGCACAGTGAGGAAACACGACGGCGCAATAAAATTATTTGCAGAAGATACCTACAACGCCGATACGATCACGGCACTGATCATGATCATAAATCGCGCTTTCGTGTTTCTGCTCGTGACTCTGTACGGAACCTTAGCGCGTGAGTAGAATTTTGTAAATACGTACCCAAAAAGTAGATACGACGCTCCTTTGTTTGGCTACTTGTCGTCGCTGAATTTCGCGGCAAACTTTCCGAACCATTAACTCGTAGTTGAGCAAAGCGAATTTCATTTCGCGTAACGAACGAAGCTGTAAAATTAATTAGCAAGTAACAAATACACTTTTTATTTCCAACCGCATCAGAACTCATTCGAATGTAATGGTAAGTTCTTACTTGTATTCCATGACAATGTTGTTCAACCGGTGATGCCGAACCGTGGAAATTTCCTGCCGGTCCGCGAACAATTTTGCTCGAATCGTGTAGCTCCTTCATTAAATAAAAAATAATTAAATTAAACTGAATTGTGGTTTTATATTTTTATAACATTAGATTAAATAAATAAAATTCTATCTACATTGGTTTTTATTTCTGTCTTAGCCGTCAGCTGGTCCGCGAAATATTTCTTCTATTTTCGCCGGTCCGCGGGTGTAAAAAGGTTGACGAACGCTGTTCTATGAGACCATTTTTTTACTAATCGCTGCGCGTAGCCCGCGCTCCGCTCCGAAACATAGTTCCCAGAGATAATTTAATTAATTGTTGCAAAAAATAGTTTCCCCGGTTAAATAATTATAAATTACAATGCTGAACTGTACTAAACGCGATCTTTCGAAATTGGAATTCTTCGGTAGGACAAATACAGCTTTGAGTTAGAAAGCGTGGTTTTTTTCGCAGAGGATAGATGCACCAGCCCTCGGAACAGACCCGGCGTTTGCATAAACATATACAAATGTGACGCAGCGATAGAAATCCTTCAAAAACAAGAGCCCCTGTCTACGGAAACTCAGAACTATTTGAATAGCTTGAAGTGCGGCTTCGAGGGTAGAAATCCGAAGGTGTGCTGCGAGCAACAGGTACAATCTTCCGTGTAACTCATATCGCCGATTTCGTAACGATCTTCATGATTCCCACGATTCAGAAACTTCGAACGATGTGTAGCCGACGAAAGAATTGTCGGTTTTAGATTACGACAACGCCTTTACCCACTACAGAAGAGCCAGCAACCGCAATTCCCGATCCCCCGGACGTCTCGAATCATCCGAACTTGGGATTAGTGAATGCAGATACGTGCGGGCCGGCAGCGGAAGAAAAACTCTTTGGTGGCAACCAAACCAACATTTTCGAATTACCATGGATGGCGTTGATTGCTTACGACAGCGGATTCCTGCTCCCAAAATTCATATGTACTGGATCGTTGATCAATAAACGATACGTGCTTACCGCTGGGCACTGCGTTGCCTCGTTGCCCAACGGTAAATTCATTCCAACCAGCTGACAAAATTAGAGAAAAATTACGGCAGTTTCATGATCGATGTCGTTATCATTTGTAGACATAACAGTGACCGGCGTACGACTCGGAGACCACGATTTGAGCAAGGAACGTGACTGTGACATAGACAATGACGGCGTGGAAATCGTCTGCGCCGAGAAATATCAGGACTTCGGTGTAGAGAGTATACATTTCCATCCAGACTTCTCTAATACTAAAATGCAAGGCGACATTGCCCTGATACGCTTAAACTCAGATGCCGATTTTAGGCCGAATAACGTACGACCAATTTGCTTGCCGATTGGATCAGCTGCTACTATGACCCGTAAAAAGGTAAACACGAATGTCAGAAATAAATGTTTTCTCTTACGATTTTCTCTCTTGTGTCTACTTCTTTTTGTTTCCGGTAAATATCGCCCATTTTCACGATCTGCCCAACCGACAGGTGACAGTGGCTGGTTGGGGTTTAATGGACCATAACGTGCGCAGTGATAAGTTGCTGCAAGTTCAATTAGATCTGATTAACACCGAGGACTGTGCACGAGCGTATAACGGAAGCGTACAAATCTGGCATAAGCAGATATGCACGGGCCGTAAAAGCGGCATAAACACTTGTGGAGGCGATAGCGGTGGACCGCTCCAAGCTCCAGCAATATATAAAAATAACGTCAGGTTTATTCAGTACGGGATTGTCAGCTTCGGAGTCAAGGACTGCGGCACAGCAGGTGTTCCTGGCGTTTATACCAATATCGTGTACTACATGGATTGGATTCTGAACACTATTAGACCATAAAGCACATTACACATCACGCATCTTTCTTTTATTCTCGAAGCTATCTTTAAACAAACGGTAAATAAGGCGTGCATTTCTAAAGCCAAGGACTTGACGTGGAAGCCTTTCATACTTAAACAACAAAGTAATCTAACAACAGCATTCTTCGCGTTAAAGCACTTGGTCTAATTTCTTACTGCAAGTGATACCGTCCCTAGTAGCATTTATTTGCTGGGAGTTTGTTGGGCCAATGACGTGTTATCCGTTGGCCAACTGTTGAAGTGTCGCGCTATTTTTAAATGGGCCAACGATTGTAACCAACGCAGGCCCAACTGAAGGTTTCTTTCCATAGGCCCAACTGAAGGTTTCTTTCCATAAGCCCAACAGTTTCTTTCTAAAAGACGTCTTAAAAACGTTCAGAAGGCGTCTTGAAGAACTTCAAAAGACGTTGTAAACGTCTTTTTCAGGTCTGATTTAAGAAAAAAAAAAATTTGCGGTGAGGAGAATCGAACTCAAACTTCCCAGTTGCGAAGCAACCGTTATTCGCACTTACCCAATACATTTCCTTGTAAATACTTCTAATTTCTCAGTACATAACTAGTATTAATTGTTTATAAAAACTGCACAGTGACGCGAAATATTCTACAAAATATCATCATTCGACCTTTAGACTCATTCCTTAAAATTTCACATTCGTCTCAAGACAGACGTCCGCATTACGTATTTACAAATAAGAAAAGAAAAATCACAATTTGGAATATAATAACAGGTTTTTGGATGTTGCAAATTTTCTGACGTTTGTAAGACAACATTTAATCATCGTTGTAAATTTTTTGTTAATTAACCAACCATAGTAATTGTAGGCCCAACCTTGAATATTAGTTGGCAAACTGTCGTAACTTTTTGTTAATTAACCAACCATAATAATTGTAGGCCCAACATTGAATAGTCGTAGGCAAACTGTCGTAATTTTTTGTTAATTAACCAACCATAATAATTATAGGCCCAACATTGAATATTAGTTGGCAAACTGTCGTAACTTTTTGTTAATTAACCAACCATAATAATTGTAGGCCCAACATTGAATATTCGTTGGCAAACTGCCGTAAGTTTTTTGCCGTAGGCCCTATGTTGGGAATTTGTAGGCAAAACTCTAACTATATCCCAACTAATTCCCAACTGTTGGCTACCGTTGGCCAACCAGAAATGCTACTAGGGGTACTACGATTATACATGATCGTATATATACTGCTTATGTCATGTAATCCTGCACTTCCCCGTTCACACTTTCTATAACAATATTACAATAAATCGTCATAGATAAGTTTCTAGTTTAAATATACGTATGTCGTGGTACATAGAATTCGAAATTTAAAGGTGCTATATGAAATAATGACTGACAAGTAATATTAAAGTAATATTAGGCTTGCAGAGCGATTAACTCGATTAATTACAGTTAATTAATTTTATATCGACCAGCGTTCATTAAAGTGTGTACTTATATATTCGATGGTTATCTGTCTATTGTATCATGCTTGTCCCTCTGCAACGCATTTTCATCGTGATCGCCGATAGAAAACCGTTCGTTGCTAGACAACCTATTATTTTCGATTTCATCATTGATCAGTTCCGCCGTCTCGTTTATAGAAACTTTTAATTGGCCACGGTCTCCCTTCTTCTTGGAAAACAAGCTTCGAGATTTGCCGACCGATTTGTCGGAAGCATGCGACGTAGATGCTTCCGATGACATTGTCGATTGGCTTCCAGACAGTACGGTTCCAGAAGAACTAGTTACCGATCCAGAATCTGGCCTAGGGATGTTCTTGTAATCAATGTATGAATCTATGCTACTCGACTTTTGCCTATGTTGCATCTTTTTCTTTCTTCGCTGCGACGTCTTTGTCCTGTCTTTCTCTTGTGTCTTTATCAACGAATGGTAAGTCTGGAGAAAACATTTTGATAAATGGCCCCCTTCTCGGTTATTCATCCCGGAGGAAGCGAATTATTGTACTCACCTGAGAATGACGTTCGAATAGAGTTGGTATTTGCGTGACACGGTCCAACATCATTTCCATATGGAGTCGATGACGCTCCTCCTGTTCGCGCGCTTCGTCGCGACGAAGCGATGTTCGCAAACTAAGATCTCTCTTGTGTTCGTGCCTTACGTTAAACATTCGTACGTGTACTCGTTACAGGGTTGAAAGTTACATTCATCCATTGTTACTGTGGTTTACACTAAAGCGGCCCCTACACGATGAGACTTGCCCCGAGACATGTCTTAAGGCAAGTCTCATCGTTTAGGGCAGGCTTAAGCCGTACCTTGTCGCAGATCTCAAAGCTCGCCACACTGGATTACGTCCGACGAACGATTCCCTTATCTTTATTCCTTGCTCTCGCCGCTTCTCTTCCATTCGTTCTCTTATTTCGCGTTCCAATTTTTCTCTAGAACAGAAACATAAGAATGCTTGTGTCCCTCCAGTAAAATATCGACAAGTCGTACGAGTAGTTTTGTAGTACCGCGAAATTTGGCATCTTAAAATCGCTGCTAAATTATTTCCCCGCAACGGCAAAAGCGACGCTGACTTACACCTTTCTAATGGCATTGGTATACTATCTGACAATTGCGAGGAGTTTCGGCTCTCAGTGCTCTCGCGACAACTCCTAACAGCATCCTGTAGATCTGTACACGCAGATTTCACGCGTTCCCGCCTCGCCATTGACGGAGGCAGGGAGGAGGACTTCATTAATTCCGCTGCTCTCACCCTTTTCTGTAATTGTCTGGAAATTGCAGCCCGTTCTAGTTCAATTCTATCCTACATCCAGCCAATTTCTAAGTAACATTCTATATATTTATATTGACCTGTAATATTCGTCTTCAAGCATGCGATCATATATATCAGTACTGAAAAGATTTTTAGGCACGGGTTTAGCCTTGAATTTCGTGCACGCACTAACGCTTTTGCTACGAATTTCTGGACTAGACCTTGCTAAAGATCTCCAAGCTCGGCGATCGCACTCGAGTCTAAATGGACGTACCTGAGACATTAAATTTAAGGCACTTTCTTCGCGGATCATACGACTTCTAGAAAATAAAACGCATAAGATAACTATACGTATACCATTACACAATTCTTAAGGAGAAGAGGTGAACGTGTACAAAGTAAACAAGAACAAACCGTTCTTCCTTCTCTGCTAGTAACTTGTTATAAAGTGGAATTTTAGATGTTAGTGGAACTGGTCTTATACGCCGTTTCTTATACGGACTCTTCTTATTACTTCTTACATTCTCGCGATCTACTTCTTCTGTTTCAATGTGTGCCATGTACCTTTCTGCTTCCTCCCTGAAATATGTAAGGTAAATGACCCAATACCTGGACACGTCCCAATACTTGGACACTAGTGCAAATAATACTGATTATTGCATTTAATATTCGCTTTATCCATAGAAGAACTATTTTATTCAATTACTCAAATATTTAATAAAATACATTCATATACATATTTGTCTTAGTAAACTTGTAACAGTCGTAATAAAAATAAAATTTCTTCAACTCTCCATTTTAGTATTGCTCTTATCTGATTTGCTAAATTGTCTTTACTTTTTCTTAAGCGAATATTATTAATAATGTTTAGTATCTTGGTACGACTAATACATTTTTAGAAAAATGGTACCTTGTAGTATTATTTTTTTATTGGAAGATTAAAATTAAAGTTCGTATTAGTTTTTTATTCGCGTGTCTATCTACTGGTACAGTGAAATCCCGGAACGTCCCTAAACCTGACCATGTGTGCAAACTGTGAAATAAGTACGCGTCATTGTTGACACAATAATAAAATAATTATTTAACACCTTAGCAAGTATTACTTTGTATTCTTGTTATCTTGTTTTAATGATAATATTTAATTCATGTGTAAAATTCGTGTGTTACACACGAATACACATAACCTTAAAATTAGTCATTCAATAATAGATTCTTTTTACTCAATTTTGTTTACTGATACGAATAAATTATTTTTATACAGAAGAGATATGCCAAAAGAAAAAACTATTGTGTTGTTTTTTTCATTCAATTTCCCTAGAAAACATCCAAACCGGGACATACTAATTAAGCTGTCCAGGTATTGGGCCATTGTAAGGACTATGAATTTTCAATATTTTACATAATTATTCAATCCAATATGTTGTTTTTTTTTAATGATAAAGTACACACGGTGCCCCATGTAATTGCAAAATCGTTTTTATATAAATCGACTTGTATAACTGAAAAATTCTCAAACGTGCTTCCGGCGTACCTTAAATGTCCAGGTATTGGGACATTTACCTTACCGCTATTACCAGACTATCGTAATGGAATTTTTGAATTAGCAGCACAAAGTACGCCTTCGCTTTGTTACCGTAGGGTAAAGCTGAATGGCTTAGGAACAGTAGGATGCCATTCCTTCGAACTACTCGCCGGTAAGCTTCTTGTCTCTATACTGTCCGTATCGCTTTCTATGTTATCGTCAATCTTCAATTTATACCATGTCCTCCAGCTGTTACTAGCTAAGTGTATTTTCTCGTTGCGCTCTGTTTTTGCTTCTTTATCTCTTTGCTTGCACCTGAAAGGGGGACAACAGAATTACGATCCTAAACTGGTAAAGTACATACACCTATAGTTCATCCCGAAATACCTATTCGTCAACAGATCTTGATCCTCCACGAGTCCAGCAAATTTTCCAGAAGTAAACGGCGTAGGACTATTCATTCTGGACTCTTCCAAATAACACTTTTTGCCATTTAATTGTAAGTCGTTAATATCGTTCTTACTTTCAGGTTTCGACCTCTGACTACACTTTGACGATGAGATTGTAGATACATTTGTACCCTTGTGACTGACAAGCGAGCTTTGTAAATTCTGTAACAGTAATCTCTGTTTCCTCTTCAAGTAATCTACTTTCTGCTTGAACTGTTCGTTAGACAAATGATGGACTTGATCGTAATCTGGTATACTTTCAAAGAATTCTATAAAGTTGCTCGCGATCTCTCTGGGGCTGGATGTCTCCGAGTCGTTAACAAATCGATCATCCGTCGCGAAATTTATTTTACGTTTCTTGTCGGTATCGTCGTCTTTGTTACTGTTTATAAAGCCGGGACGCTCGTAAGAAGGTGTTGGTTGCCTGCTGTAAGGGTCCACCGGGACTTTCACGCAGGAATTGTAAAACGACGTGCCCCTGTGCTCTGTCATTGCCTATTTGGCAATTAACTATATTGTTTGTCGATCTTCTTAACGAGTACTTAATTGATAGAATATTCCGAGTCTGTAACAATTCAAAATGCGTTCGAAAACCCGCGCATCCATGTTTGATGTCTGAACAATTGGATCAATACCCTACCTTTTCATACGGCAAATTCGCAAGAACTTGATAGGCTTCAAATGTTTTGTTAATACGAATAATCGCTATCACTTACCTACGTTCTAAGTACGAAACTTGCATTAGCCGTTTCGTATTTACCGATGTACTATTGGCGGAAAGATTTGAAAATCATTTGCAGGCAAACAATAGAATAATTTCATTACATGTATCACTAGTTTATGACTACCATGCAATGTAATTATCAATTTCTCCACAATGTTTTTCTTATACGATCTCGGTGTTACGAAGCCCTGATCACTATGCGAAAGCAACTCCTAGAATAGATCAATGTAACCTCATCGTCGTATTCGTCACCATGGTGAATAAGGGGCGTTAATAGCAAAGAAATTTCCATCATAAACAACTAGAAAGCAGCGATACTTACTAACAGGACAGTATCGCAATTCAACTCCTCCTACGCTAATAAAGACTATTAACTTTCCAAAGAATAACTCATTATTCGTAACAATAAATCAGGTATAATCAACTTTATGAATGAATGAGCAGTATCTAAGCGATAAACAATCAACATTATTACGATTATTACTCTTAAATGAGATATATCATTTAAAGCCGAATCGTCGACAATTCATTCATACAACCCAGATAGCACAGGACGTTTTAAAAACGTCCATTTTACGTCCATTTTAGGTCTGAACGTCCACGGCTTGATTTGTGAAAATGGACGTTCTTAAAACGTTTTCTGGACCTTTTCTGGACGTTTTATGGACGCTTTCTGGACGTTTTTAAAACGTCCAGAAAACGTTTTAAAAACGTACTTTACGGACGTTTTAAAAACGTACTTTTCCGGACGTTTTAAAAACGTCCGAAACAGGCGTTCAAAAGAGGCTGTGCGCCATCTGAGAAATGTCGTTAGATTAGGATACATTAGTTGAAGGAAACCAAGGATTGTAACCACTGTCTAACCCAACCATCCACGAAATATGGATAGATCGTACAGGTAAAGCCTAATTAAATCTACATACATATATACATAAGTATACATACTGGTACATATAAATGTTTATGAACATTTGCTGAAAGAAACAATGGAAAACCAAAAACACAGAGGCATTTGTTTAAATGTTTCTGACCGAATGTTTGCAAACCGGTTTTATACAGTTTTTATATTGTTTTCATACAGTTTTTATACAGCTTTCATAACGGTTTTGTACAGTTTTTGTATATTTGTTTCAGTATTTGCGGTCAAAGGTATGAAGTTCTAGGTTAGGGTTTGAATAATTTTTCAATTTTAGGTTAACGTCGTTGATGCCCAATGGATATTGTATTGCTATTTAGTTGGCCTCGGCAGAAAAGGGAAAGAAGATTTCCATAAATTAAACGTAGCAAAGGTTTTAATATATGTAACTATCACCTTTATTTTACTGTTCCCAATATTGATTACTGTAAAATTCAATGTATTTTCTGTATATTCGACCTCCTACTAACATGTTCTTGTATATATTGTAAGTGTATATAATCTGCATTATTTCTGAATTAAATAAATGAAATAAATTGTTATCGAGTTTGATCTCATTTTGAAAACCATTCAATTGCTTAAATTTTTATTAAATCGAACCAGCCCCGTCGAACGTCCTGAAAACGTCCTAAAAACGTTTTAAAAACGTCCAGGAAAGGTCCTGAAGACGTTTTAAAAACGTCCAGAAAACGTTTTAAAAACGTCCAGAAAACGTTTTAAAAACGTCCAGAAAAGGTCCTGAAAACGTTTTAAAAACGTCCAGAAATGGTCCTGAAAACGTTTTAAAAACGTCCAGAAAACGTACTTTTTTGTGAAAATGGACGTTTTCAGGACCTTTTCTGGACCTTTTCTGGACGTTTTGAAGACGTCCTGAACGTCTGACCTGGACGTTTTTAAAACGTTTTTAAAACGTTTTGGTGCTATCTGGGAAGTTTCACCCTTCATAGGAGAGAGATTTGTTTATTTATTTCCCAGATAGCACAAAGACGTTTTAAAAACGTTTTTAAAACGTCCAGGGCGGACGTTCAGGACGTTTTAAAAACGTCCAGAAAAGGTCCTAAACACGTCCATTTTCACAAACCAGTACGTTTTTAAAATGTTTTCAGGACGTTTTCTGGACGTTTTTAAAACGTTTTGCAGGACCTTTTCTGGACGTTTTTAAAACGTTTTCAGGACGTTTTTAAAACGTTTTTAAAACGTCTTCAGGACCTTTTCTGGACGTTTTTAAAACGTTTTTAGGACGTTTTCAGGACGTTCGACGGGGCTGGTTCGATTTAATAAAAATTTAAGCAAGTAAATGGTTTTCAAAATGAGATCAAACTCGATAACAATTTATTTCATTTATTTAATTCAGAAATAATGCAGATTATATGCACTTACAATAGATACAAGAACATGTTAGTAGGAGGTCGAATATACAGAAAATACATTGAATTTTACAGTAATCAATATTGGGAACAGTAAAATAAAGGTGATAGTTACATATATTAAAACCGTTGCTACGTTTAATTTATGGAAATCTTCTTTCCCTTTTCTGCCGAGGCCAACTAAATAGCAATACAATATCCATTGGGCATCAACGACGTTAACCTAAAATTGAAAAATTATTCAAACCCTAACCTAGAACTACATACCTTTGACCGCAAATACTGAAACAAATATACAAAAACTGTACAAAAACGTTATGAAAGCTGTATAAAAACTGTATGAAAACAATATAAAAACTGTATAAAACCGGTTTGCAAACATTCGGTCAGAAACATTTAAACAAATGCCTCTGTGTTTTTGGTTTTCCATTGTTTCTTTCAGCAAATGTTCATAAACATTTATATGTACCAGTATGTATACTTATGTATATATGTATGTAGATTTAATTACGCTTTACCTGTACGATCTATCCATATTTCGTGGATGGTTGGGTTAGACAGTGGGTTACAATCCCTGGTTTCCTTCAACTAATGTATCCTAATCTAACGACATTTCTCAGATGGCGCACAGCCTCTTTTGAACGCCTGTTTCGGACGTTTCTAAAACGTCCGTAAAGTACGTTTTTAAAACGTTTTCTGGACGTTTTAAAAACGTCCAGAAAGCGTCCATAAAACGTCCAGAAAAGGTCCAGAAAACGTTTTAAGAACGTCCATTTTCACAAATCAAGCCGTGGACGTTCAGACCTAAAATGGACGTAAAATGGACGTCTTTAAAACGTCCTGTGCTATCTGGGAGGTTGAAAATTATTTATTTTCTTCTTATGTGTAGAGCATGTATTAGTGCATATATTGTATAAATACTGTACAAAAATATTAAAAAATGACCGAGTTATTTGTTCTCCCGCGAAGCTCATCCGCCGTTACACGCGTGACTGACCTAACAAATTATAACGCCCAGGTTCGTCTGAAATCAAAAACATTACGATTTTCGTGTTCCTTAATAAAATACCTACAATGTAGCATACGGATTTGAGAAAAAAAATTTATTGCACAAATGAGAGCAAAGTGAAGAAAATGATACATTTTTCACGTGAAAAAACGAATTTAAACCATTAATTATATACGAATGGGTTATCGGATGGAAAAACTGATATGCTACATCGTAGATAATACCATTAAGAATATGCGTACCAAGTTTGAAATCAATCGGACGCTAAATCAATAGTTTTGGAGATATTTGATAGGTCACCTTTGAAAATGTAGTTTCGAGAAAAACGCAAAAGAAGAAAAGTAGAATGGTCGCTACCTGCTGCGGAATATCGACATCCGCGCCTCGTTTAAAGTCTATAACTCGGATATTTTGAGGAATTTTTGCGTCTACCATGACTCAAATTATTCTTAAAACTTCACGTAATAAGAAAATGCAAAAAAAAAGAAATCGATTTTTCAAAACTTTCAGGGTGGCGTAACCCCTTAACCCGCGTGCAAGCTCGTGAAAAATAGTTATGCAAACGTTCAAGAATTTGTTCTCTCCTTTATCTATTTGCAACCTACGGTTCTTGGCCTCTTATAGCGAGACTGCGGCTCGATATGCAATCGTTTTCAATATTCAAAATTATCTATTTATTGCTTTAAGAGAGTTTTAAATATTTGTTTAATTTATGGACCCAGAATTCGGCGCGTAGCGGTGAAAGCTATGAACTAAAATGGGCGCCAAAAGTCCTAATCTGGAATTGAACGTGTTATCACGTCCATTTCTTTCTGCGTGACAAATAAATAAACAAATTTGCATATTCTTGAATATAACAATTACCACTATCATTGAATTCGACTATTGCGAAGCATGATTAATTATCGACTTTCCAAGCGTAATTCGTTTACTTTTCAAGTCGCATCTCAAAATATAGACCTAAAGTACGATATTTCGATTTCTCAACGGCAGTCAGCGGCAGTCTAAGAATTAACACAAAACAAGAAATGGCGTCGTTTATGAAAGCTGTGACATGTCGCGGCATTTCAATGCCAGCGTCGAAGAAATACAAATATGTTGTTCCCGGTGCGGCAACGGTCGTAACAAGGCATTGCTGCGCGACTAAACAAAACGATGAAAATTATGATGTTATCATAACCGGCGGTGGGATGATCGGAACCACACTTGCTTGTGCAATAGGTTAGCTATATGTATTATTTACTTCGGATGTCGTTGAAAAACTTCATGACTAACATAATTATGTCTAAACGTCTTCCGAAGCGAATAACAGAAGACTCGAATGCAAAAGCATCCTTTTATTAGAAGGTGGGAAGAAACTTGAATACAAACCAGAACAGTATTCCAATCGTGTGGTAGCCTTGAATCCACAAACGCGTATGCTACTTTCGAGTATAGGAGCATGGCAGCACATAGAAGCAGCACGATATTGTGCTGTACGAAAGATGCAGGTACCAAAGGAACTTCAAACAATCTCTGGTTGGAAAGCTTGTAATAATATCGACGTGCGTTACGAAAAGTAGCACGTTTCAATTTTCTTACGAAAAGTAGCACGTTTCAATTTTCTTACGAAAAGTAGCACGTTTCAATTTTCTTACGAAAAGTAGCACGTTTCAATTTTCTTACGAAAAGTAGCACGTTTCAATTTTCTTACGAAAAGTAGCACGTTTCAATTTTCTTACGAAAAGTAGCACGTTTCAATTTTCTTACGAAAAGTAGCACGTTTCAATTTTCTTACGAAAAGTAGCACGTTTTGGTTTGCCACGAAAAGAAGCACGTTCCATCGTTTCTGACGAATATTAGCACGTTTGGTCTTCTGCCGCGAAGACTAACACATTTGACTGCCTCGCCACGAAGAATAGCACATTTCGTACTGTTGCGACGAAAACTAGCACGTTATACTGTTTCGCCACGAATAATAGCACGTTTGGGAATTCATGGCGAAAACTAACATATTATCCGGTTTGGCCACGAAGAATAGCTCGTTTTGGATTATACTGCAGACTGCAGAAACTATCGCGTTTCAGCGCGTGGGCAGTTTAAAAGAATTCAACCGTTGAAAATATTGTTTAATAAATAATAATTCCATCTAATCTCCAAAAGACAACACATATGAAAATTTTAATCTACACAATTTGAGTAAGGGAGGGTGCGGGAATCGCGAACGCGGGGTAAACGCGAACATGCTACTTTTCGTGGCAAACCGCTCTAACGTGCTAGTTTTCGCAGCGAAAGACGAAACATGTTATTTTTCGTGGCAAACCGCTCAAACGTGCTAGTTTTCGTAGCGAAAACCGAAACGTGATAGTTTTCGTGGCAAACCGCTCAAACGTGCTAGGTTTCGCAGCGAAAGACGAAACATGCTTTTTTATCGTGGCAAACCGCTCAAATGTGCTAGTTTTCGCAGCGAAAACCGAAACGTGATAGTTTTCGCGAGAACGAAGGCAAACGTGCTACTTTTCGTAAGAAAATTGAAACGTGCTACTTTTCGTAACGCACGTCGATATTACAAATGTTGCAATTAAATATGAAATCATTAGTAGGTATGGGACGCTTCTTCCGACGCTATGATCGAGTTCAACGAAGGTAACTTGGCGAATGAAATTGCTTACGTGGTCGAAAATGATTTGTTATTGCACGCTGTGAACAAGCGATTGGAAGAGAAACAGAGCGTAAATGTGATTTATGCGTCTAAAGTCGAAAACATTAAGTTACCGAAAACGCAAGGAGACGATGCAGAGGTTCGATTGCAAAATGGCAATAAGTATAAAACCAAATTATTGGTAAGTAGATAGAAAGTGTAATAATAAACGATTTGGTTCGACGTGTACATCGCTCAATTACCGTAGTCTCTAGCGATGCTATCGACTTTGTTAGTTAAATTATCCAAGCGTGTACCAACATTATACAAGCATTTCCTTAATTCGACGCCTAACTCGTTTAGCTGTTGATTGTCGCTCGTGGAGGTCATACTATATAGTCTGCTTAATCTGGAGTTACTCGCTTCCGTGGTATTTGTATTGCGCCTGAATCCACTTTGCGCAGACGTATTACGGTGCTTTCTTTCGCTTACCAAGCGGTACACGGCTTTTATCAAATCTCGCGGCAAACGTTTCTCGCGGGGATCGTTGGGACGAATATGAATCGCGCAATGATGCGGCGGCTGTAAGAGAAGCGCACCTTTTCTGCACGCCTTCATTATTTTGTTCGGCGCGTAATCTAGCAGCTTGGAGAACAACATACTCTCCAAGTGCGCTACTAATTCCGCTCTGCGCACTAGCCTGTCCAATCCGGCGCATCTTCGCAATTCTTGTATATCCGATACCGCGAGTCCCATCATTAAATTCGTTAATATTACCGTTACTAAAATAACGAAGCTCAGAAGCATCAAGTGCGCCGTGCCGGAATATAATATCGATGCATCTTCGTCGAAAAACACATCCTCGAATTCTAATTCCCCGGACATCATTATAATAGTCTTCAGCAGACCGACCAGGGGATTATTAAATGACTTATAATTCTTATGTAATACACAGAAACCTAAAGAAAAGCCTATTATAAGGCACATGTAAGCGCCGAGGAATTTAAAGAAATTAATCGACACTTGGGTAAACATTTGTATGTAAAGGCCGAACATCGGAAACCTTCCGACCACCATCATCAATTCTATCCAAATCAACAGAATGCCCAGAGCCGCCGCATGATGCTGCCAGTTCTGGACCGGCGTAATTAGCACTATACTCGATACTAAAACAACGCTCCACTGAAGCCAATTTTCCCATCCCTTGACGTAGGACGACATACCGTGGGCCATTTGAAAGAATTCCTTACTTGCCAGAGTTACCGTAAATATCAGTACTGGCCAAAAGAGTACTTTCCTGAGTTTCTCGATGTTCCAAAAATACGTTACAACGATATATGCTGTGAAAAATGCCACGAAAATGAAATGAAATATTAAGCTGCACAAGAAAAATTTACGAATTCTCAACCATTTTAGGTACAGAAAGCTTTCGCACAAAGGGTGTTTGAGTAGGTGTCTTTGCCCGACCTCTACGAGGCATAGCATTAAATCTGCTTCCCCTCTACCACCTGGCACCAGTGGTCTGAAGTCTAATCTTATTTCGCAATCGACGTCGCCCAATTCGTGATCGTGTAAAGAAATGGCTTGGTCCAGACGCGAAATAAATCGCGGTAGTACATCCGGTGTCCTGCGCACGATAAAACTTAACGCGGACACACCGCCCTTTGTTCTGGCAGTAACATCTGCTCCTTTTGATAGTAATATTATCACCGTCGATGAACTTTCGTTCAATGCCGCAATATGCAACGGTGTGTATCCAAATTTGTCCGCTCTGTTTATTAAACCACCAGCCTTTTAGAACAGAAGGGAGACAAAAGTGTATATCGTTAAGCTGTTATACGTTCTCGGTGTAACTCATTTTAATCAGTAAATGAACCTGTATCAAAATCTTCACCAGCTCTATTCCTCTGGTAGCCTTTGCAACCGCAGCGTGTAACGGGGTGCGACCGTCGTTGTCTTCTACGTTAATCTTAGCACCAGTACTTATAAGTATATCTATGGTTTCTGCTGCTTGGGACAAAGTTGCCAAGTGTATTGGCGTTTGGCCTCTTGAATTTTTTGCTTCGCACATCGCACCAGCATCTATCAATAATCTTGTGCACTCCGCGCTACCTTCTTCGGCTGCTAAATGTAACGGTGTCGATCTCATAGAACCAAATTGAACCCTCACATCAGCTCCGTACCGTAATAATAATTTCGTGCATGTAACTGAACCCAAGCTAGCCGCAACGTGCAACGGTGTTTCTGTGTAAACCTACGCAGCCGTTGTTTATTCGATACAAATGAAAAATTGGATCGTGAATAATACTTGTAATACCTGTGGATTGTTAGGGCAAGCACCCGCTTGTAATAAAGCTTCGACGCAATCTTCCGCGTTGCTTAGAACAGCATAGTAGAGAGGACTTTTCCCAGACAGTCCAGCATTTACGTCCGCACGTGATTTTATTAAGCATTTCACGGAAGCAATGTCTCCAGTAGCGGCAGCACAATGTAATGGTGTACATGTCTTGTTAAAGTCCCATTCGCACGGATTCGCGGCATACTTCAATAATTCTTCTATAATTTTTACCGAAGCCGCGCAAGCAGCTAAATGTAACGGCGTCCTAAAAGATCAGTATATCAGTGTGTCAGCAGCCGATCGTTTCGATATTTAATTTTATACCTGCCATCGCTATCTCTAGCCGAAACATTCGCATTTTTGCTCAATAAAGCTCTCACTACTTCTACTTGGCCCAAGAAGCATGAAACTAGAAGGCAAGTGCTTGGCCATCTCATAAAAAGTTGCGGAACACTTACATTCGTAGTTAACAATGTATGCTGAGCACACCTATTAAACAGGAATCGAATTACACTGAATATAATTGTTACGATTACGAATATATAGATCATTGTACCCATTTGCAAATGACTGCGTAGAAGCTTTCGGAACGTCACGCTTCACTTCAATACAGTCGGTACTTAAAAATTCATCTAAAGCTTTACGCAGCACATCACCCTGAAGAGTAGAAATGACACCAAGCGCATGTTCTCCTGCCGGAAGATTCGACAACGCAAAAAGAATTTCCTCTTTATTCCACGGCTGTTGATTCGTTATTTGCTTTTCTCTTATATGGAAGGCAATAGATTCATTGCTGTCTTCAGAAGTCACACTAATATTTTCTTCTATATCATTCATCCAGATAAGCTCATTGTTCCCCTGAAATTACGCGAGCAAATAACACAGATACAAAACCTTCTTTCCATGCTTACTGTATCATGAATCACGATAGCGGGTGTTGCTACTGTATCTTCCGCTTTCGGCTCTTCTTCTGAAATGCGACTGCTTAGAAATCTTTTTAAAAGAGGCTTTTTCCTTAGTATCGACATATCTCTTTATATTTCTTCTTTTCCAATCGATATTCAATGATCTAAGAAGTTGCAGTATACACAGCTGTGGTTTTTCTATTCTTAAATATATAAAAATCTGTAACTCTATAATACCTTGCATGTTGTGTCCAATATCTAACTTCACTCTCGAGTGCTTAAAAACGATTTAAGTTGCCTGCATGGTTCGGAACAAGACCGCACATGTTACTTGGTGTTTATAAAACAGAACTGGCATATATTTAGCTCCCACTACTTCCTGGCCTAAGTGTGTAACAAGAGGGAATTCCTTCTGCTACGATCTCTCCTTTTCAGAATATTCCGGCTGCTATTATCACTAGAGAACAATGGAGAATATTATATCTGCACTTTGCACAATTTCACGTTTAAAACATACTCCTTCCTGTAACTGATAACAACATCCTTTGAGGAAATAAATGTATCTGTGTGTTATTTCTCTTTCTTGATATCGTTAATATGTGTACATGGTGTAGTTTAAAACCTAAGGAGTCAGATTACTACACATTTTAAATAGGTTTTGCACAAGTTCTTGGACTATAGGTGTATTCACAAGTTACAGTCTTTTAATAGAACATATTGTTACTGTGTATACGAAATCACAGAGCTTAAATACTATAGATATGTAAAACGTAATAAATTCGGGCAAGGTCAAGTCTAAAGCAGTTTAGAAGACCATTCTCTACTTCCACCGAAATGTGGCACAAAACTGAAGTTATTTCCAGACATATTTGCCGGCCTCTTAGGTCTTCCCCTTCCTACAGCAGAATACTGGAATCTCTACCTAACATCACTCTATTAAATCCTCTATTACATTGTTGTTCGCTATCGCGATACAATAAACTTGGTTGCAATCAATTATTCATATCGATACCCATATCTTATGGAATATTTATTACAGATTGGAGCCGATGGTGTAAATTCATTGGTCCGACAAGCCATGAATACGCAATACGTGAAATGGAATTACAATCAATTAGGCCTAGTTGCCACTCTCAAACTGTCCGAGGTAAGAATTGTATTATTGTAAAATTATGGTCCAACTCCTTTCGAAACCGTACTAATTACATTTCTTTGTTTCAGCCCACAGAGAATACTGTCGCGTGGCAAAGATTTCTTCCAACGGGTCCGATAGCGTTGCTTCCAGTAATCTTTGTACTTTTATCAATCAAAGAGTATTCATTAAAGCACTGTGTTGACGCTGCCGTTTTCATTACAGTTAACAGATTCTCTCAGTTCGCTAGTGTGGTCGTTACCAGTAGAAGAAGCAAGAAGACTGTTAAAAGTCTCGGAAGAAGAGTTTGTCGACAGGATAAACGATGCTCTGTGGAAAGTGTATCCAAAGACTGGTATAGTCGAAACCGGTATGAGAGGGCTTCAACAGGTACTCGAAAGTCTATCGTTGCAAACGGGCGTGATTAGGCAATTACAACCGTCTGTATCAGCTATTGTAGAAGGATCCCGCGCAGCTTTTCCTTTGCAATTTGGTCATTCGGTGTCTTATGTTCGAACAGGAACTGTTTTGATAGGGTAAGTAGAGAAGTAATAACTGGTGGAAATATATATTACACTCTAATAATAAAGGCTGGGAAAAGAGCAAGGAAATTCGAGGAGGGAGGATTAAACGCGGAAGGTCGGAGGTGGGTAAAGGAATGCATAAAGGAAAAAAGAGAGGGGAGAGGGGAGACCAGAAGTGTGGCGGAAAGGATTGGGTACCTGAAGAGGAATGGTTATAGCCAAGAAGGGATTACACAATTAGAACAGGAGGGTAGGGAAATGCATGCAATACTCGAAGAGAGGGATAGGGAAGTACAGGCATAAGTGCAAGTTAATAGTATTAAAGAGTCCAGGTACAATAAGTATTATAAGTCAATTAGATGTATAAGTATGCCGGAGTATTTAAGGGGGAACACCACTGTGGCGGCCGGAAAAGTAAGCCATTTGTAAGATTTTTTTTTCAGGAATAATTTACAGTTTTCATAGAGAATTTTAATTATCTATCTTTAGTACGCTGTCTTACGAGACTATACAAAAAAATAAATAGAAAAACATCCATAAATTTTAATATATTAATTAATCTTCTAGACCTCCCCACGCGAGCTGGTCGAATGTGTAACTATGGAACCGCAGGTCCGAAATTAAATTTCTTTTTTTTTTTATAAATTATATGAGTGTAGTTTCCGTTGTACGTACGGATTCTTTGATTGCAAACAAATTTTTTTAAATACGCTCGAAAAACTGTCCATCTTATTCGCGGATTTTCGAAAATTTTCTTCTAAAGCGTGCCATTTTTACAAAAATAATTTGTTTAAGAAATCGGCACGCACAACGGAAACTACACTCATATAGTTTATAAAAAAAAAATTAAATTTGCTTTCGGATCTGCTGTTCCATAGTTACACATTCGACCAGCTCGCGTGGGCGGGTCTAGAAGATTAATTAATATATTAAAATTTATGGATGTTCTTCTATTTATTTATTTTTGTATATTCTCTTAAGACAGCGTACTAAAGGTAGGTAATAAAACTTTTCTATGAAAACTGTAAATTATTCCCGAAAAAAAATTCTTAAAAATGGCTTACTTTTCCGGCCGTCACAGTGGTGTTCCCCCTTAAGTAAGAGAGGGGAAGGGAATAGTCAGAAATTGATAGCCAGGGCGAGGTGTGGGAATCTCGACGCGAATAACAGATATTGGATGAAGGAAGAAGAGAGAAGATGTGGACTGTGAGAGAGAGGACCGGGGACTTTGAAGCATCTAATTGAAGACTGCACGGAAACAGAGAGGCTAGAATATAGTATAGAAAGGGTTTTAGAGGGGACAGTAAATGGGAGCATAGTAGAATGGATGAGAGAGATAGAAAGGAAGTTTAAAAGAAACGAAAGATGAGTTAGATTGTAGTTCGTAAGATAGACGGAATGTCAGAGTGGATGAATGAATGGAAAATTGTAAAACCAAGTTCCTTTTCAAGGCCGTTGAGGCTGAAAATAAATCTACACTCTAATATTTTATTAACGAACATTTGTCTTGTACAATACAGTGGATAATGATTTTCATGTGAAATTTTCAGGGATGCAGCACATAGAGTCCATCCATTAGCTGGTCAAGGTGTGAACTTAGGTTTCGGAGACATAACGATATTAGTCCAACTTCTTGCAGAAGCTGTTATAAATGGTGCCTTTCTGGGCGATATGATGTATCTAAAGAAATATGAAACATTAAGGCAACGATACAATGTTCCAACGATGCTCGCTATCGATGCGTTGCATCGGTTGTACCAAGGAACAGCCGCTCCTGTTGTCCTAGCTAGAAGCTTAGGATTACAATTAACAAATGCGCTTCCAATGATAAAGGTGAACCACGGAACAAGAAACAATACTAAAATTAAGTAATATACTCCATTGCATATTAATTGAAGCGGCGAACCGATTTATTTCAGAAAGCACTGATAGAACACGCGTCTGGTCGAGCGATGCATCCATAATCTTTGTACAGTTGAAAGAAACGTCTACTATTGTGATATACTCTAATTTATAATACACAATTAAGCACTGTAAATGTAAATATTACTGTATGTTATTGCGACAAACATAGGTGTAGACTGAAAAATTAATATAAAATATACATAGCTATAAACGTACAAATTAATTTCAATTTGTACTGTTATATTTGTAAATCCGCAGAATTATAAACAATACACAAATAAATTTTCTAGTTCATAGAAATTACATTTCACAAAATTTCTCACAAGGAGAGTAGGTATTTTAGGTGTCCGCCTCCGATCATTTTGATTTTTGGATATGTTATAGAGGACCGAAAAATAAGAAATAGGTGTTTTTTTATTTTTCCCCGTTTTCATATTTGGGGGGTGAAAACTGCGTTCAAAGTTAGGGTTGAAAAATCATTTTTGTGGAATATCTCGAGAACTATTAGAGATAGGGGAATAGTGTCAATGGACGAATTTTGTGTCTTTGAATGCGAAATATGACTGACTCACCAGATTTTCAAAAAGTCCATTTGTTTAAATAATACATAAAAAATTGTTATTTTTTTGTTAATAATTCTTGTAAATCTTCATCTATATTCATGCAAATTTATTTTCTCATACTTCACAGCCGAACCGAAAATACGGATGAATCAGAATTTGTATTTCCTACAAATTAACAAATATAATTATTATTGAAGTTGACTTATAGTAAGGTGTCCTCCTACAGGGAAATGTAGTTCTGAAGTTATCTAGAAATAAAATTCTGAACAAAACATATCTAATACGCATATAATTTCCTTTTGTATACTAGATATTACTTCTAGCGTGAACAATATTGCCATTTCGAGTACGAGGTGTCTGTAGCGCTACGTTCTATTGCAAGCTAGTGATCCTCTAGGCAGTGATCGGACAAACCGCAGCCATTTTGGGGCAAAACCGGAAATAACATAACCTAAACATTCATTAAATCGTCTGCTTTCCAAGCTGCTTGTTTATCTATCTCTTTCTATTCGTATTTCTGTCTCTTTCTTTCTTACAGTTTCTTTCTCTGTCTACTTCCGCTTTAGACCAAATCGCAGCAACCAATCAGCGACGATATGCGTTTGTCCGATCACTGCCTAGAGGATCACTATTGCAAGCGGCGCACTGCGCCCTTAACGTGATTGGCTATTGTAATTAGTTTGAATGTATGCGAAGACCTTAAAATATACTTAGAAACATTTTGGTAAAAGTAAAATAGTATGTGCAAGTTCGATTCTTGTTTTTCCGTTTATAAACATATGGTAGTTCTGAAAAGGAGTAATCTACATTTAAGGAATAATATTATTAAATTACAGTCGCTTGTGCACAACCAACTGTCTTCACCGAGATACGCACATTTATTTCAGTATTCCTGGTATAAAAGTGGGTATATAGACGAGAAAGCAGGAGATTTTGAGAACCCTGTGTACTTCGCTTTTGACAAGGATACACAAACGAAATGTGCACTATGCGATGAGACAGCTGTAATTAGATGTTCGTGGTGTCAGAAATCATTTTGTTTAATAGCGATTTCGGTACCTCGCACTGACTCTGCACTGGTGCCTGAAAATGACTTGGATTGGTTGATTCTTATAGAGCTATCTTCGTTTCTATCAGAAACAACCAATCCAAGTCATTTTCTGGCACCAGTGCGGAATCAGTGCGAGGTACCGAATTCGCTATAAAACACTTCTTTCATGAATACCATTTTTGTGATCAATATGAACCATAAGGTCTGCGATAATGTAGGTTAGGTTTAGGTTTTTTATTCATTCTTTGTATATAAATCACTACATAAGAATCGGCGTTTCGAGACCTTGTCTCATCTTGCCCAACGAACGTTACATCTCTGCGAAAATGTAAACACATTCATTTGAGGGCGTAGCGCTACAGACACCCCGTACTCGAAATGGCAATTTTGTTCACGCTAGAAGTAATATCTATATAGTATACAAAAGGAAATTATATGCGTATTAGATATGTTTTGTTCAGAATTTTATTTCTAGATAACGTGAGAACTACATTTCCCTGTAGGAGGACACCTTACTATAAGTCAACTTCAATAATAATTATATTTGTTAATTTGTAGGAAATACAAATTCTGATTTATCCGTATTTTCGGTTCGGCTGTGAAGTATGAGAAAATAAATTTGCATGAGTATAGATGAAGATTTACAAGAATTATTAACAAAAAAGTAACAATTTTTTATGTATTATTTAAACAAATGGACTTTTTGAAAATCTGGTGAGTCAGTCATATTTCGCATTCAAAGACACAAAATTCGTCCATTGACACTATTCCCCTATCTCTAATAGTTCTCGAGATATTCCACAAAAATGATTTTTCAACCCTAACTTTGAACGCAGTTTTCACCCCCCAAATATGAAAACGGGGAAAAATAAAAAAACACCTATTTCTTATTTTTCGGTCCTCTATAACATATCCAAAAATCAAAATGATCGGAGGCGGACACCTAAAATACTCTCCTTGTCACTAATATTTTGACAAAAGACAATAAAATTTCATGATTCCCATAGAACGTTCAAGTTCCTTAGCGTTTGCCTCGTGCAATGGTAATATGAGAAGGTGTCGGAATGTAACGGGAAATCGTAGTTTTACGCAAATTTTTCGTCACCCCACGTGGGTAAAGGTTAATAGTGTATGCACGAATACAGGTTACTGTACGGATATTTGCATCATGTCACTTTTCCCGAGAAACCAAGCATTTAGAGGAACATTCGACACAACTAGCTGGATGTTTCTGAAGAAAATGTTCGAAGATTAAAATATCCTGACCAATCTAATCTTGGAATAGAGAATTTCGGTTATATTTTCGATGTGTACATAGTCGGCCGATCTGATAGGTTACTCTCTAGATTTCGAAATTTATAAACAATTCCTGAATCATAAGGCGCAGATACGTTATATAACATCCGTTTCGTATCTGTATTTGCATATTGTAAAAGATTACCAACCCAGGAAGCATCACAGTTACGCTCAACGGTAATTCACTATTAAGCAACAGTTATGCCGTAATCGAGGTATTCTTATAACTAATGCTCACTTTCAGGACCGCCGTGCAGAATTGGACAGGAAATATTACTTTTCGATTATCGAGCGATCAATAATGGTTGTGTCTAGAAGATTGTTAAAAGCAGCTGCGCTCGGAGCGATCGGATTAGGCACCTTGGCATCTTGGCGAGCCAACGAATACGATCTAGGATCTATAGGTATCGTACGGCTGGGACGTGCCGCGCTTACGGTTTTCATAATAGGTAGACATTATAAGAATGAATTCTACGGAAGTGGATTAGACCCAGGTACTCCAGGGTATCTGGATTTGGCGTCGAAGGTGCACAAATACGGAGCGGACAGGCTTCTAGAGCTCTGCTGTGCCAACAAAGGCGTTTACATAAAAGTAGGTCAGCATATCGGTGCGCTAGACTATTTATTACCGTTGGAGTACGTCAGTACCATGAGAGTACTGCATAGCTCTGCGCCTCAATCGTCTTTTCAAGATGTGCTTACCGTCCTTAAAGAGGACCTCAAGAAGGATCCGTACGAAGTATTTGAATCTATCGATACCGTACCCTTAGGCACCGCCAGTTTGGCGCAAGTTCATAAAGCTGTATTAAAGAACGGCAATGTTGTGGCTGTGAAGATTCAACATCGATCGGTCAAGACGAATTCTTACGTGGACATAAAGACTATGTCGGCCTTGGTGAAATTAACGTCGCTAGTCTTTCCTGACTTTAAATTCCAGTGGCTCGTCGACGAAACTAAGAAGAATATTCCTCGAGAATTAGACTTCACGCAGGAAGGGAAGAATGCTGAGAAAATTAAGAAGCTATTTTCGCATTACCATTGGCTGAAAATACCGAATATATATTGGGAGTTCTCGACGCCGCGTGTTCTGACAATGGAATTCGCGGAGGGCGGTCAAGTTAACGATTTGAAATACATTCAGAACAATCATTTAAATCCGTACGAAGTTAGCAGTAAATTAGGCAGGCTTTACAGTCGCATGATATTTGTGGTCGGTTTCGTACACTCCGATCCGCACCCCGGCAACGTTTTAGTCAGGAAAAAGGATAACGAGGCCGAGATCGTGCTTCTAGATCATGGGTTGTACGCGAATCTTTCCAACGAATTCCGGTGGGAATACTCGAAGCTCTGGTTGGCGATACTAGACGGCGATAAAGCTGCGATGCAGACGCATTGCGCTAAATTAGGGGTCGCGGACTTGTATGGGTTGCTGGCTTGTATGATATCGGGTAGATCTTGGAATACGATTGTGGCTGGTATACGAAGAACGAAATATAACGTGGAAGAAAAGAAAGAATTTCAAAAGGAAATACCACATTTATTAACAGAAATTAGTCATGTATTAGATAGGGTGAATAGACAGATGTTACTAATTCTGAAAACTAACGATCTTGTGCGCTGCATCGAATGTTCGCTGAATACGGAAGCTAGAATGTCAGGAATGATGGAAATGTCGAAATGTTGTATATATTCTGTATATGGAGAGAAACTGAAATCTTGTACGAATCCATGGTCGAGATGGAAGTACTCTATAGCTAAACAATGGGCACTTTTTAAGTTGTCTGTATATTACATCTATCTAGGAGCATTAAATTTTGATATAAAAGATTCCCTAGACTCTCTTCTAAACGATGAGTTTTATGCTTTTTAACAATAAGTTCGTTAGGAGGAATATACTTTTATTTAAATTTAATATGTTACCAAAATCAATGATGTAATTAAATGTTATTTCGAAAAACAGAACGCATGTAATTATTTTTGTGGGATAAAATAATTTCAAGGGAAATTGTACGAAATATTCTTGTATAAAATATGCAAATAAATAAGTCTGATTTACGTGTTGCATGCCAAATGACCAAAATATGAAACGATTGTATGTTAAGGTTAAGGAGGCCTTTATACATATTACGCGGTGTATGCTTTTCTTATCAATAATTGTACAAATGTGTTGTGCAATGACAATACCCAAAGAATGCCATCAAATGTTGCATGTACATACAGTGGATTTTGTTGTTTATTTATTACTTGATACGTACAAGAAAGATGTGTATTATTTGAATACAGACGAAATAGGAAGAAAATATACATTGATTGTTTATTCTATTTAATAAGAAAGAAATATGTATATATATATAATAAACATGTTACGCAAAATTATATTTTCGTTCAACACTTTTTCATATTTTATTTTACCAAAGACAATCGAAATGTTAATATTAATTGTTCATCCCCGTGAAAAAATCTAGTAAATTACAAATAAAGTGCGACCTAAATTATATAGATTTACAATGAAAATGGAGTAGATGTAAAAGTAAAATTATAATAATATCGATGAAACACACGAGAGTGTCTATAAGGAAATTCGACAAACTTGACGTATTAACTGCGTCATTCGTTAGTCATAGAGCACGTTTTAATACCTCATTGCATCATGTTAAAAATAAAGGTACCACGTCATACGCGCGTGTTTCCACGTAGGCCATGATATGGATTCAAGGGTAAACGTGAATTTCTGTTAAAAATTGTAATAAACTATATTTATGATAAATACAATTTTATGCATCGCTATACCGACGTTACTTCAATCCCTTTATGTTCAAATAATGTATGAGAAATTGTTTTCTTTATTAAGTTACATTGTAATCATTCAGTTTTTACGTATTCAATAACAGTTTTTTGTTTTTGAAATAATAGAATACGCCGAAAGGAAAGCGTCCTTTCCTTATTGTTGGGTGTATGCATACAACAGTTACTCTGGCCAGCGTTGCCACGTTTCGTGATTTCTACGGCGTCATGTATTTTTGCTTCTGTATAATTATGTACATATATCTACAATTATGTTGTTAATAACGATTTTTCTTCTATACCTGTATTCATAAAAAAAAGCTACACGCTTTAGATATCATTAAATTATACCCATATGAATATTAAACTTAATTCGATGTCATTCTCTGCACCCTTGGAACCTTTCTAGAATTTATATTTATTTTCATTCTACGGTCATAATAAATAAATGCGTTGCTTTATAAGTAATTTATCCTACAGAGAACTTATTCCGTCCTGTACTTTAAAATTACTGAAACAACGTTTGTTAAACGTTGCGAAAGTTACAGTAGAAACCTTTAATACACAAAGTTTAAATGCATTAATAATAGATTTATCGCTCACTCTTGAGCACGTGTTAACGTATGTAATACTTCACGTTCAGAAGCAATTGGGGAATTGGGAAATTTGTTAAAAATAATGAAAGCTATAATATTGATCGAAACGACGCGAAGAAACTTGGCAACGTTGGTATTATCCGCAACGGAAGAACACAGCGTCGCACGAGAAGGCACGCGATTGGTGGGGAGACCTGACCGCATAGCACCTTCCTACGCAGCAAATTATTTTATAAAATTACCGAATTTTAACGGGACTCGTAAATAAATACAAAATTCACTGCTGAAACTGAAGCCGCTACCTTTGACAGTTGATTAGATAAACGTATTTTTCAAAAGCTTCGCGAAAATCATATTAATGAACGTATTTGTCGGGGACTATTTTCTATTGATCGCGCGTAAGGATACCACATAGTGGCGAGCGTCGGGGTATATAAACTCTCCCCAAATGGCGCAGCCCTGGCATTTCCTGAGTCATCTTCGAACGGTGGAGGCTGTATCTTGCTCGACGGTCCGAAGTCTGTTTTTTCCGTTGTTACCGCGGGGTTTTCTTCCGTCGTTCGACAAGGAACACGAGCCAGATACAGGTTGGTTGGTGTTCCCTTACTTATTCAATACTTAGGTGGAAAAGTTAAAAAAAAAAATACTGCAAGAGAGCGTGTGACTACTATCAAGTTGGTATTAGCCTATTGCTGTCCAAGAGAATCGAAGTCTCAACAGTTTGTGCCACGTCTACGTTGAAAAGAACCATCCTAAGGAGCCTAATATTAAATTATGGTGGCTACCACGAGACCTCGGGAGATCGACATCGATAAACCAAGCCACACCGAACAATTAACAAACTGGATCAGTAGAGTCCGCTGCAAGAAGATCATGTGCCGTCGAAATCGCAAACGCGACCTGCGCGTCGAGGCAGTGCTGGCTTGTTCGCTGTTCAAGGCCGAGCACGAGCTGCGCAGCAAGCAATTGTCCCGAATCTCGAAATGGCAGCAGTTCAAGAAGCAATTCTTGAAGGATGCAGATTATTCGAATTGCGACTTCTATCACGACGAGGGCATGAAACCCTCGAAATCTTATCAGCCGAACAATCCGTGGCAAGGGCCTCTCTGCCCGGAGCTGAGCAGTCTCGACAATTTTATGTCCAAGCTGAGCGCGATCAAAGCGCCGTTACATCGATGAAGAGCCGAAAACCAAGATGGACGACCAGGTCTGAAAAACCTGCGATCGTGCCCGAGATGATCCACTATCCGAGAAGATATCGTCAGCAGCTTTGTCACTGAGGGTTTCTTCGGCGTCCACTTGAACAGCAGCTAAATGGAATCCTGCCTACTCCGTGACGCAGTGCCCTACTGTTACCGCGTCGGTACCGCGGGACCTAGAAGTCGCATCACTATCCTGGTGTATATCTGGGTATTTTTTACTTGCAGTCTCGCCGTTTGAGATGGCAATGGGACGGGCGGAGGGAGTTGCTGTTCGCAGTGATGCTGGGCGTACCACAGGGGGGGATGAGGATCCCATGTTCTAGTCTCTCTACGCCTTCCATCAGTTTGGTTTGTAAACTGTATCGAAAACGACGTATTTCTCTTTGCAATATTTTTTTGTAAAGCTTTGCCGGTAGTCCAAGTACCAAGTCCGTTTTCAAGAATGTTTAAGGAGCGTTTGATCGGATATTTTTGTTTTCTACTTTTTCAGAAGTACCCTACAGTTTCGTTGAAAACTTAATAAATGCGCATTTGTACATAGCGTACGATTCTAAGCAAGTTTGTATAGAATATTTCACATAGTCGATAAATTTTAACGACAGTGGTGTTTGATTATGTTTGTTATTCGAAGGATCTAGGAAGCTTCGTATGTAGATCTTGTACCTTTACGCAGGGCGTTGAATTTTTTTTGTAAATAATTGTGATGCACAGCGGAGGAGGAGCAGAACTGAAAGAATAAATTGTTGATAAGAAAGATTGGCAATTTCTATCTTGTGTGTGTGATCATTTAATTCGCCGTTATTAATGCCGAAAAATCCTTTTCAGTCTAGCGTACACCTTACAAAATTCTATCGCACTCAAGAGAACTGCACGCTCTCGTCGTCCAGGCTCTGTTGGTCGCGCGTCAACGGCGACGTCATTGGCCCGTTCCCGTGTAGACCCATAAGATTGAGATGAGAGGGAGGAGTGGTTCGGTGAGAGTGGATAATTAGTACGGGATTGGAGGAAAAGGGGGCGAAAGTCTTTGTTTCTAGAAGATCACGCACGAAGCGTTGCGGCTGAGTTGCGCGGCGATCGAGTCGCGCGCGAACACCTTACGTTCGCGCTATTGTATCTCAACCGGGCGTCGGCTAGTCCCAAAGTCATCTGGCGCGTGCGACACGCGGGTCGCGCTGCGACAAGCGACGGCAAACAGCAATGTTCAGAGCCCTGTTTGGTGAGCTAATCCCTTATGTCCGTTACCACCTGTGCAAACGTGTTTTCTCAGGTCCAGAAAAGCTTCCCCCCTGATGCTTGGGGCCGTCGAGTAAACGGTAACTGGGTCGTTCTGCTCGTTGACGCAGCAGCGTGAAGTCTCATCTATGTCGGCCGTCTAGAGAGCTCCGCCGTATTATCCCGTTTGTATTAGGATAAGAGAGCGCCCCGGCAAGGTGTGAAGAGAGAGTAATGCGCGTCGCGTGTCTGTCGAATCGAGACGACCATGAACGGGCCAGAGTTACTCATCGCAAGTAGCACAACTAATTATTATACGAGCATGCGAATATTTGGAGGCTCAAGTCGAATAGGAGATTGCAACGATATTATATACAAACATTTTGCAAGTTGCACTGGGTATATTTCTCGGTATTCTGCCGTCGGATAATTATTTCCACAGATATCAGATCGTTCCTGAATTATTCTCCGCTCCTAGAACAAGAGGATTCTCTGTATTATGTGCTCTACACGAAAGAATAGAATAAGCGCTTAACGAAAGGTACGCGCGGAGAGAAGGTTGTGCGAGCAAAGGAATAGAGAGGTATCAGTTCACGTTACGGGTTAACCCGACGCAACAAACGATCGGCACATATTTTTTTGTCGAGGATCGGCGGGAGGGGGAGAGACCCGGGGGGGGGGAGGGGAGGGTGGGCATTTTGAGAAAATTTTTTTTCTCTGCAGAAAGACATTCGTACGAATGGCTGCGTGGAGTTGGCTATCACGTTCAACATCGATAGGAAAGCAGTGGCAACTGGCAGATACTGGCAGATACGCTTAGACTTCTAAAGTATAACACCTAAATATCTCCGACAATTCCATGGAGCAGAATGATGCAATTGTTACTTTGAATTGCAAGGAAGTATATACATATATATATATATATATATGCATATATATATATATATATTCAACAACGAAAGTCCGACATCCTCGAACGCAAACGAAAGTTCTTAATTTCATATTATCAGTGACTAAGCTGGGATGCCGTAGAAATTCTGTTCTCACATGCTAAAAAGAGTGGTATCAAGTATTACGAATTTATGAACTTTTTTTTTTAAAAATATGTTTTCTTGGGGAGATTCTGTTCGGTGTGTCTGTTTTATACCGCAGGAGTACCAGAAACATTCGTTATCTGATGCACGCGCTTAAGCGACAACAGGCAGTCATTTCGGTTGCTGGAGCGTGTCGTGTTCGTGTTACAGAAGGTACATGGTATGTTTAAGGTAGTAGAAAGACAGAGAGAGAGAGAGAGAGAGAGAGAGAGAGAGAGAGAGAGAGAGTGTGAGAGAGAGAGAGAGAGAGAGAGAGAGAGAGAGAGAGAGAGAGAGAGAGAGAGAGGCGTGGGGTAGAAGGGGCGGCGGTAAAGATTATGTTTCAGCTAGACTGGCTATAGAGTTGCGGGTAAATCAACTGCGTGCACGTCGCTATGTTAAACTATGCACTTTAGAATTGTAACCGGACCCTGGTGCGTATTCGTGCTGAAAACTTTCATAATGAGAAAATTGCATTTTGAAAGAGGTAGAAGAAGCATTACGGAGGACAGGTAATAGCTTAATACGGATGACCAATTGACGTTATAAGTATCAGACGTGTTCGGGGAAGACTAGGGGGGGCTGGGTACGCAATTCTGTTGTGAGCTGCAGGACTGATGCTGCATCCTACCAATCGTCACATTGGACGCGATCTATGTTCGGAGGGGAGGATCGATCCATTCGTTTCATGCTTAGTAGCAGAAAATGGGCTACGGTTTCGGTAGCCATAAACCTTTGTGAAGCAAGCACAAGTGCATTGTAACTGGCAAGCCATGGTATCGATGTAAGTCTTTCGAGCCTCATCAAATCGGTTCTATAGATATTCGGGACGACTTGGAGGATGATATGCTCGTTTATCAACAAAAGGAACGGAGATAAGAGCATGTTATATATATATATATATATACATGTACATATACACATATTAACTAAATTGAATTCCTGCTGTAATAGCATTTATCTTCGATAAGGTATTTTAGATTAACCAGGTGATGCATTCTGATATGCTTTCTTAATGTATACTTAAACGTAGCTCGGATTCGTTTTTGTTATATTTGCATATAGTTGCTCGTGATCGATGTCGGAGATGTATATGGAGGGATGGGGGAGGGGGTGTAAAACAATCTTGGCTTTTTTCCACAGAGGGAGACTCGCCGACGGCCAGTTGCGTGAAGTTGTTTTAATTCGGAGTCGACCAAAGTACGGTAGCGTTACACTTCCAAATATACGTTTGTAGTATGAAATCACCAGGGCTAGGATCGTTCGAGTCTTTAACAGTAACGAAATGGTCTTTTTGGTGTTACCTGTTGGATGGATTTGTGATATTTGCTTCAGAAAGTGCAAGATAATTTTCCCGCCGAAGTATGCGTTCTGTAATCAGCAGCCGTTGCTCTACAGGGATGGCTGCGCTGTGCGATAACTCTGTTGTACATGTATGTATTGCTTCAATGAACACTACTTTTATAACACTGTTAGGAAAGGGAAATTGTAGCTAGCAAGTAGCGCAGAGTCTTTCGCAATCCTTGAAAAATACTGATAACAAAATACGAACACGCTCGTGTGGATGGGTTCATTTGAAATGAGTATATAACAAATTGCTAAGAAAACTTTAGTGCCTACTTTAAATGAAAAGTAACTAATGTATCGAGAGAGAAAGGCAGGAAAGCCGAGATCGCCGGGCTTGTATCAGGTAATGGTTACTGTTATTTTCATCCAGATTTATCATTTAACATAAAGATTTGGTTTTCATAAATCTAACGCGATTGGAAATGCTCGACAAGTCGTAAGTGCGAGGTATAATTTTTGCAGATCGTTATCGAGGTTGATTTTACATTCGGCCAATACAAGTATATGTATACAAGTATGAAATACAAGTATATTCGAAACGAAAGTTTGTGGCAACTGCTAATGTGACGAGATACTATCTTGAAGATAGGTTTTTTTTTTTTTTTTCTTTAAAAAGGAACATACGTGACTTATAAAATCTATCGAAAGCAAATTTATATAATTATGCTGTATAAGAACACGGACCGAATGACCTCGAATCTTTATGTTCATCAACCGCTGAATTAGTTTCGAGAAACTATAGTTACATGAGACAGTTCAACGCTTCGAGTTGAATCTATATGGTGTTGAGTGTATAACAAGTTTTGAGATCCTATCGCAGTGTATTTTCACTCTCCGCGAATGCGCTTCTATGTTAAGTTTGTGATTATGAATGGACAACACGTTGATCGAGAATGCCCAGCAGCTCTAGCTTTGACAGAGTATAAAGTGATGAAATGACGCTTTGGCTTACGAATCTACAAATAATTGATATGATCTAGGAGTACATTAGAGAAACGGCTTTTAATTGTAGTAAGACTTTGGTGAGTGAGCAAGCGTTCAACGCACATTTTCCTAAAACACTTCTTTAAAACCAGTGATTAGATTTATACATGCCGTTAGTTTGTGATTCATGGTAATGCTCGTTGAGTGCTGTGTATTACGCTTTGATGGCTTCTATTGATCTGAATATTTCACATGTGTTCCGTAATTTCTGCTTGTGCAGTTCCATTGTATGCCTATAGAATTGTGTGTACTTTCAAATAAATGCGATGTATAGGCGGGTTGGGGAAGGTGACGGGGGAGGGTCACGAAAATTTCATTTAAATCAGGCACATTCCAAAAGATATTCAGCGGCGTTAAGCAAGAAAGAACCGAATTTGCAACTGAAGGGAAAAATATGTGGAAGTAGTAAAATGTACTTATCTCCGAAAGAGGCGATGTTTAACAGTCCGAAACAGATACTTCTTGCGTTTCATACGAATACTTTTAAACAAGTAACGGAGGAAAGAAAGGTAAAATGGCAGCTAATAGCGCTGGGAGCTGAATTCGAGTATCCACCAAAGGTACATGGAGTTTTAAAAAATTAGTCTATTTTTAGATATTTCAAATTCTATGATCACCCCTATCTGTTCTACCTAGTCATTCATTGACGCGAGTTGCTTTCGTTTCCCGTGTTTCCCTTTCGGAAAAAGCTAATCAAGTGTTCTAGAAACTGGTTCCCGGTCATGAGTTCGTGCAGATGACGAAGGCGGCGATACACCTTTGGAAGGTCGAGCCGGTGCATAATTCTCTGAAATCCAAAATACATCAATGGCGTGTTTCCGTTTCGAAGAATCTGCTTTATATTGGCGTTCGGTGGTTTGCTGGTGGGGCTTCTTCGTGGTTTTATCGATCGTTGGATGTCCGGAAAATATTGTCGGCGGGACGTTGAAGTGCACGGCTTTCCCCCCCTCTCTTCCGTTGGCGTGGAAAAAGCAACTCCTTACCCTGTTCGAAATGGAGGAAGGACTTCGAAGATGATTTCATTCTGTAACTCATGGGAATTTGAGTCGGATATATTTGGATCGTTATCGCGCCCCTTGACGGGATCACACAAATCGTCGATGCTTGTTGAACAAAAATCGCCTGAACGACTGCGGGTTTTGCTCTTGGGGTTTTCGACAGGCTTTTCCATGCGACGAGAGGTCATCGATGCAGAGTTCCAGCAAAACAGCCTTCCTTACTTACTTAAAAAAGTAAGTCATTCATAACGAAGTACTCACGTATTTTCTTTATTCCGCGCAGGGAAACTAATAAGTTTCTTGTAATTTTCAGATTTTATTGCTAGATTCTGTAATTTTCTAGTATATTTTCTCAAATGCCAGCTGCCAGTATATTTTTAATACGCTCTTAGTTTGGTTGGAAATCGTAAAATGGAATGTCGATACTTTAAGTATACATAAATGCGTTGCAACATATAAAAGGAAATAGGAACGCGGAGAATAATGGAACATCACGAGGTTATACAAAAAGGTTGGGGGAGGACAGTGAATACTGTAGCAGAGAAATGTATAAAAAAGAACTAGTGATTCGAGATTTACATTAGGGGGGAATTGGCGCGAAATCATGGATGAAAGAGAAGAGAGAGTGAGTGAGAGGATCATCAGAATATCTGTTATCATGATAATGGGAGATGTCGTGGAAAGGGATCATCGCAGAAGAGGACTGACTGCTGGCCACTGTTTAGGAGTATGGAGTATTCTAATAGACATCTTTCACATACATACAAGACTCTGTGAAGTAATGCAATTCTTGTGCAGAACTTCATAGGATACAGAGTAGTTCACAGTATGTCAGCGCGGGACTTCGTGGGATTCGGAATAGCAGGCCGTCGGCGTGGGACTTCGGGGGATGCAGAAGAAGAGGATATCGACGCGGGACTTCCGAGGTTGCAGAAGAAGACATCAACGCGGGACTTCCGTGGTTGCAGAAGAAGACATCAACGTGGGACTTCCTTGGTTGCAGAAGAAGACATCAACGTGGGACTTCCTTAATTGCAAAAGAAGATATCGACGCGGGACTTCGCGGGTGCAGAAGAAGAGGATAATCGACATTGCTGGACTTCGTAGAATTCCAAAGAAAAGGATTTCAACATACAACTTGAGGGATACAGAAGAGATATTTATTTATTTATTTATTTATTAAGAGGGATATAGAATTTTTGCATATAATATTAGATGAAGTTTTCTGTCATGTGCTTAAAAACGGTTAAGTTCAAATATCGATACCATGCAAATATTACTACTTAGAAGATGTAATATTGGTATGAGTTTTCATTTGTAGCCGTTCAAATTTTGTGCAATTTGCAACGTTGGACCTTACTTTCTACATTATTTCAAATTTCAATGATCAGTCATTATTTCAAAAATTGTTAATTAAATTAAGTTGGGTTTCTGTAATAAATGCACATTGGATAACTTGGAGGAATATTGGGCCTAAAAAGGAGTGGCCTAACATGGGGGAATACTAGGACACCAAGAGGCGACTTCGCGGGACATCAGGACCAAGAGAAGACATCGCGGGGACATCAGGATCAACAGACGACATCGCGGGACATCAGGATCAACAGACGACATCGCGGGACATCAGGATCAAGAGACGACATCGGAGGACATCAGGACCAAGAGACGACTTCGCGGGACATCGGGGACTAAAAGACGACATCGAAGGACATCCGAACCAAGAGGCGACATCAAGAGGCATCAGGACCAAGAGAAGACATCGCGGGGACATCAGGATCAACAGACGACATCGCGGGACATCAGGATCAACAGACGACATCGGAGGACATCACGATCAAGAGGCGACATCGGAGGACATCACGATCAAGAGGCGACATCGAGGGACATCAGGACCAGGAGGGCGACATCGAGGGACATCAGGACCAGGAGGGCGACATCGAGGGACATCAGGACCAGGAGGCGAAATCGAGGGGCATCAGAACATCGGGACGAGGAGGCGACTTCGAGGGATATCCGGACCAAGAGAAGACATCGGGGGACATCACGATCAAGAGGCGACATCGAGGGACATCACGATCAAGAGGCGACATCGAGGGACATCAGGACCAGGAGGGCGACATCGAGGGACATCAGGACCAGGAGGGCGACATCGAGGGACATCAGGACCAGGAGGGCGACATCGAGGGACATCAGGAACAGGAGGCGACATCGATGGACAAGGTCAAGAAGAAGCCACTTCAAGGGACATCAGACATCAGAACTAAGAGGCAATCTCGAGGGACACCAGAATTAGGCAGAAGATGACTCCAGGGTTATCCAATAAGATGATCTAATAATATTTCTAATATAGGACATTTTTAACGATATAAAGAAATTTTTTTAATTTCAGTATCCTTTAATCACATATAGGTAATGCATCACTATTATTGAATATATTTATTTCCAAGAATACATATTAAACATAAGTATTATGAAACTCAACTGTGATCATGAAAATATAATGTATAAATTATGAACACTGTTTAATAAATTTGTATTTTTTTAACACTCAAGATTTCTAGTCAAACTGGATTTGAAATACATGACAAATAAAAATACTATGTTATCACACTTGTGTTCTTTTCATGTGTATTTACAAACATCAGTTGTAATATGAGAAGATACAATAAACGAAATTCTGAACAAATTTTAAACGTAATATAAAATTCATTGCCCATCACCTTCGAAGCTCGCACGCAGAGACCTAAAGTTTTTTTATCCTAAGATTGAACTTTATTTAAATTATACACATTAAAAATAAGAAATCGATAAATACTTATTAGAGTTTTAATCTTTTTATATCTTCTGGGCGAAAATCAATTCTCAAGGAAGCAACGCGTCTGACTTCGGCAGGTGTCAGTCTCCATGCTATTGCATCGGCACCACAATAATCTGCCAATTCTTCCACTTTTTCTACGCTTAATATGGTTGCTATCTGCGTCAAACGTGCAAATGTATCACGCACAGACCACGAAGTAGCGGCAGCTAAGTAACTTGCTAATGATCTCACTTCTTTATCGAGTATGAGGCCTCCTGCCTACGTGATTGAAATGAAACCTTACAATAAACTACGATTAAGGGAATGAAAATTATACGTACCCTATTGAAAGTGGATTTTAATACAACTTTTTCTAAACGAGCTGTAATTTCGGCAGTGAGAAGGCCAATCAAAGCATCATAGTTGGATGTCGTTAAACTTCCTTTAAAACTTTGAAGCAAACCTTCCAAATTCATTACCAAAGTTTGTACAAAAGGTTCTTCCGTTTCATATCGTAATAGATCATCCTGAAATATCCACGTCGTCATTGCAATTGTATTTTGTCTATGTAGACATTATTTCTTGGTTTACCTCGTTAACGTGATGATCCACGGATAAAAATGCATCCACCCAAGGAGTGACTCTTGGTTTAACAGCACTTACGCGCAACTGTTCTAAGCCATAATCTGTAACAGCTCGTAAAATCGACATAACACTTTTTAAACCGGATAAACAACTGTCGATTTTACCTCTCTCCTTGTCTTGCATGATAGGAAATGTTCCGTCTATTTCAGCGCCGAGACTCTTACAGAGCGTTTCCACATACTCGATACTTACGTCGGTATTATTTAAATATGCCTATTTAAATTGATAAAAGGGACTACAGATGAATGTATCGCATTGATTAAATACCGAATAGCTTGGAAATCATTTTACCAAAAACATTAGACGTGCTAGTTCTGTATCCGAAGTTTGTAAACGACCATGTTGTATGCTCGTTTGGAGAGCGCTGTAAGCTTGAGCCAAATCCAAATATCCAGCTGGATAGCCTTGCCTTAATCGATTTCTCAATCTATTTGCGAACTCTCCTTCTAATATACCACAAGCCATATTCACCACCGCACAGACACCATCTATGCTCCAACTTGACATAGAACGCCTGTGCAAATATCATTTTTATAAAATTAAGACGAGGAGAGTGATGTACTTTCATCATTAGCAATGTCCAACTGATATCATTCGAATACCTTACACATTTCTGCACTATAAAGAAAACGTCATCGACCATACTAGATGTTTGTTGATCTTGATCCAAGGTGTCCATTCCCAATGCTTTATTCACGCTTTCCTCAAGGAAGTACCTTTCCAATGCAAGATAAGCGCTTAGAAGTTCTTGCATTCCACGCGCCAAATCAGAATTATTGATCGCATCTTCAAATTCGTGCATTAACTCTTTATACTGTGCATCGTCTGTCGCGCTAATTTCTATATCATTCTGTAACGAAAGTGGGCCTTGAATATTCAGTTCATAAGGTAAGCTGAAGATCGAAATTACAAAAGGGGTACGCATCTTCCTTACTTTAACTCTTCTTCTCAGGAAGCGAATATATAATTCTGCTCGCGAATGCATTATAGTGATTTCTCCTAATAGCAAATCGAACTCTTTAGGATCTGCCCTTTCGGAGCTCGCTCTCCGCAGGTGATCGTTCACTATTTGCACTTTTTTCGATATACATCTATGCTTCGCGAACTCCGCGATAATCTTTTTAACTTGCCTATTTAGGGAACAAGTGAAAACAATAATTTTTTTATATCGTTTCCAAGTTCGCGTATGAGTAATTTACCTATCGCATTCCTTTTGTAAAATGGAAATCGTCGTTAGTAGCCTTCCAGGGCCGTAATATGTTTCGATTATCGGTTGATGTATTTCTACGATCCGAGCGATGCCTTCGAATAATAATGTCATAGTGTCGGCAAAGATCACGGATGCTCTTTTATCGTTGCTTTTAATGTCCAGGGCTGCTTTCAAATTCTTTTGCGCTGTTTCGTGTAACTAATGGTGGAAGTGTACAGTTACATGAGATTTCTAATATTCAATCGAGACGGTGCAGCGAGCAGCAATGCGATTACCTTTGTGCACAGGTAGCTACAGAATTTTTTAAGCCCTTCGGAATGCATCCCCAATAAGGGGAATATTTTGAAAAATCTTTCCACAGAGGCCAGATCTTCGGACTTCACTGCTTCGTCGAACTTGTGCGTAACCACAGTTCTCAGTTGCAGAGCTGCTTGTTGCAAAGTGATTAAGGAACTGCTAATGCTCGTATGATCCACCGAGATGTCTTCGGCTGTTCTTTCTAATAACTTTTGGTCCATCGACAAGTAACGGTGGACGTGCGCGGCGCCTTGTTCGTAATCTTCGTTACGCAGCGCCATGGCTACACCTTCGCTGCACAATTGCAAGTCAAGAATATCATTGACGCGTCTTTGGCATTCGCACACTCTGCTCTGTAAAATAAAGTGGGAAAGTCGGCGATTGAACGACAACTGATATATGGTATTTAATAACCGGATACGGCGATCTAACGTACCCTTGCTAAATCTAGTTGTCTCACTTTGGCACTTACGTTCTCTGCTAACTCGTTAGTGCGCGCAATCATATTACAAAATTTCTCACCTTCCGTTCGTATCACTACGACATTTGGCAATACCTTGCTTATATTTTGCAGCTTTGTTTCTACGTGACATTGTCTTGAAAGTATATTCTCCAGAGTCTTTTCTATCTTAGCCTGCAATTAAACAGATGCAAGGGACACTTGTCAAATATGAAAGTGACAGCGACACAGCTGCGTTGAGTTTAAAAATTCAAAAATACGGAACCTCATCTTCCGATAACTTATCGAGTATTTGTTTCAAGTTTTCTTGATTTAAAGACAAATCCATGATGTGCATCGTATAATTCGGCGCAGGGTTGACAGGAAAGTTTGTTATGGTTTGTTCAGGTTTGTTAAATATCGCATTATGGTGTTGGTGTTATCCCAGACGAGGTATAGGTAGAGCACTAAAGAGGTGAGTATTAGTAGAGCACTAAAGAGGTGAGTATACGCATCCGCCATCTTGGGTCCTCTGGAAAGAGAATATTATTGAGAACCCGCCTTTTTGAGTATTGTCAAATTCGCTTTATAAACCAAATATAAACTTAAATATAATATAATACTCTAATAATGTGTCGTGCTACCATGTATCAATATCAACAACGCATATTTTGTTTATAAAGCGAATTTGACAATACTCAAAAAGGCGGGTTCTCAATAATATTCTCTCTCCAGAGGACCCAAGATGGCGGATGCGTATACTCACCTCTTTAGTGCTCTAGTATTAGTGATCCTCTAGGCAGTGATCGGACAAACCGCAGCCATTGTGGGACAAAACCGGAAATAACATAACCTAAACATTCATTAAATCGTCTGCTTTCCAAGCTGCTTGTTTATCTATCTCTTTCTATTCGTATTTCTGTCTCTTTCTATTCGTATTTCTGTCTCTTTCTTTCTTACAGTTTCTTTCTCTGTCTACTTCCGCTTTAGACCAAATCGCAGCAACCAATCAGCGACGATATGTGTTTGTCCGATCACTGCCTAGAGGATCACTACTCACTGCTAGATAGAGACACTATGGGCGCCTTCCGTTTCGCGCATTGAATGCATAGACAGCAGGCAATGGTGATTAGTGGTTCATACGGTAAGTGTATAGACTGCTGTTGCGTTATCCGCTGGTGTTAATCCATGTATTATGTGAAGTTAGCTATAAGACATAGAAATATCGAGGTTAGATGTAGAGCGAAATTCAAAACCCTTTTGATTGAAAGACAGATATATTGTAATAAGATTTGAAGCGATCGGCACATCTGGAAGGTCTTAAGCAAGTTTGAAATAGGGGACAAGGAGGATTGTAAATAGCTTAACTTCTCCTTAAACATCTGCGTGCCAAATTTAGTCGAGCGGGCAGCTGCACGTCTCGTAAAACCATTTAAAACTCTGTCCTCCCTTGCGATAATTACCGATGTCCCGTTAGGGTAAAAACTCAGCTTGGGAGAGGCAGAAAGTCATAAAATCATAAACCTTGCGCTGGCGACGCCGTCTTGACCCCGAGGGTTGCGCTTACCTACCTGTAAGAAATGTATGTACTGTACGCAGCCTATGTAGAATATATGTAATCGGAAAGCGTGCCTCGACCACCAGCCGAGAGTGGAGGGAAGCGCGAAGGAAGGGCCAAGGACGGAGAGATGGCAGAAGGACAACCCACTGACGAACTTAAGGGATGTCATTGCCTTGATTGGACGAAGGAATCCGAAGAGGGAGTCGGAGGAACACGGCAAAATTGGAGGAGTACGGCGCTCGGAGGTGACGAGCGAGGAGAAAATTTGTAGAAAAGTTCAGATCGAACTTGTTAGCAGAGTAGTCAACCTCTAGCTAATTATTAAATCCAAACATAGAATTTATTCTAAAGAGTTTCACTTTATTTCCATCTCATCATTGAAATTCCCGCGCCACTCGTGAGCTGAGTGCTTCAGCGCTCCACGGGCACGGACCCGCCGTCTAATAGAAAACCCACAGAATCGCGCAACACTGCATAACCTGATTGGAGTATTCGAATTCGACATACAGAAGGGAGAACTACGCATGCGCGCATTATGTGCATTGGCTGCCTATAGCAAAGAGTAGGTATAACAAGAGGCGACACTTCGAGCGGTATCTTTGAAGTTCTTCGTTCGCATGTCCCTTTAATGGCGTTTTCGGACGGTCGCACTGGGGCGCACTGAGTGCGAATTTTGGCCAATCGGAGGCGAAAAAGTTCACACTCTTCGCTTACGATTGGGTAGGGTTCGCACTCGGGCCGCCCCAGTGCGACCGTCCGAAAATGCCATAAATTGATTGTATAGTCAAGCGGGAAATTTGAATCAACTGAGACCGCGGCCAATCAGCGTCGACAACAGATTCCCCAGCGATGGTTAGCCGCGGTCTCACTAGTTAGCGCTGGCGTCGGCAAATTTTCATCTTGGCGTTGATTGGTTCGACGGTCGGTTGGGGGTAATGGTGGGGGATAATTTTACCACAGTTCAACGAGTATTACCGAAGTTTACCGATCATTACCGAATGGCCATTTAAATTCGTTGTACATTTCGTCTCTCTCTAGAAGTGGTTTCTTCGTCGAAGTGTCGCCTCTTGTTATACCTACTCTTTGCCTATAGTTTGATTTTCTGTAGTTGCTGCACACCTCATGCGCCAGAAGTTGGAGGATTCTAGGGAATTCTACGAATCAGGTTATGCAGTCTATTCACTCCCTGCATGAACCACCAATCACCATTGCCTGCAGTCTATGCACTCAATGCGCGAAACGGAAGGCACCCCGTAATAAGAGTCTGGACACGAGTGACAGTCCGCCATGTTTGATCGAAATCCCACGAGAGAGAAAGAGATATACACCATTTCACTCTTCACCACTCTTAACAACTCTTACGTTTATGGCAACATTTTACTTCTGTTTACTTCGCATTTAAATCAGTATAATAAAATAACATATATCAAATAGAACACAAGATTTGGTTTTATGCTTTGTATCTTCATTATCTTGGTATAATTGACAGATTTAAAAATCAGCGGGAATAGATGAAAAATGACGGGCCAATCAAAAACCCAAATGCACATTTTCAGATTAATATATAGTAAAATACCGCCATAAACTTAAGAGTTGTTAAGCGTTGAGTGGTTAACCGTGAAATGGTGTATATCTCTTTCTCTCTCGCAGGATTTCGATCAAAAATGGCGGACCAATCAAAAAGTGGCCTTCTCGTGTCCAGACTCTTATTATAGTTAGAGCACTAAAGAGGTGAGTATACGCATCCGCCATCTTGGGTCCTCTGGAGAAAGAATATTATTGAGAACCCGCCTTTTTGAGTATTGTCAAATTCGCTTTATAAACAAAATATGCGTTGTTGATATTGATACATGGTAGCACGACACATTATTAGAGTATTATATTATATTTAAGTTTATATTTGGTTTATAAAGCGAATTTGACAATACTCAAAAAGGCGGGTTCTCAATAATATTCTCTCTCCAGAGGACCCAAGATGGCGGATGCGTATACTCACCTCTTTAGTGCTCTATTATGGGCCGGTATTCACAAACGTGTCTTAAGATTAAGCAAATGCTTAAGACACGTTTGTGAATACCGGCCATAGTGTCTCTACTCACTGCGTGATTCGGAACGCACCCATAATTCTTTTTACTTTCAGTGTTTCACTCCTTGCTCGTAAATATCCTCCAGCACTAGGTACTTTTGTAACATCCGCTATCATGTCACATGTGTATTGGATTTTAGGCGTGTACGACAAGCATTAGTGTGCATCAGTGAATCAGTATCCGTGAGGGAAATGTGTATTTCGAGATAAATGTGAAGTGCTCGAAGTGCTGTAGAATACATCGGGACTAATAGTGCCGGAGTGTTAAATGTTGTTTATACTCTCTTATTCATATCCTCTCGAAATATCTCAAGCCATTCATTCGCCGCTTTTTAAGATTATGAGCTACGATTTTAACCTTTAATGACAGACGTACAGTTGTAGGTAATTGTTTTCACGTCGGGGAGGTTTATACGCTTTCCTTTTACGAATCCTAATTCCGCGTAGCGACTTTCAAACAAACATGAGAAATAATAGAGAAAGCACTTGATTTTCTTAGACAGAACGAAACGGTGTTAAATAGTTGATATTCCTGTGCTGAACATTTTGGTTACATACTTGTAGGTTAAGGGCGGAGCAAGCTCGCATATGATTCACGAGAAAGATTACATTCGATCTACATATCTAGCGTAAAGGGATAGTTTCAAGAGCATTAATTAATATTTCGATCGCGTGCAAAGTATCCGAGTATCCGAGTATTTCGCCAATTCTTCTCGTCCTATTTCTTTTCCGAGTGCCATATTGACATATTGCATGCATCATTATCGAGTACTTTTACTCGAATTGTCGCCCAATTTACTTATCTGTAGACGTCAAGATTTTATACAATTTCGTACAGTTGTTTTAGGTAATACAGTAAACAGCAACATGCAGACAATAAAATGTGTCGTCGTAGGCGATGGGGCTGTGGGTAAAACGTGTCTCCTGATTTCGTATACTACAAACAAATTCCCATCCGAATATGTACCTACGGTTTTCGACAATTACGCGGTAACGGTAATGATAGGCGGAGATCCGTACACATTAGGATTATTCGACACCGCTGGTGAGACTTAATTTCGATTCGAGTTAATATCGAATTTTCCGAGGGCAATGAAAAACTGATGTCACCGCATGTTCTAGGTCAGGAAGATTACGACAGACTAAGACCCTTGAGCTATCCGCAAACGGATGTGTTTCTGGTTTGTTTCTCCGTGGTGTCGCCATCTTCCTTCGAAAACGTCAAAGAAAAGGTTAATTAATTAAAACCGTAGGAAATGTAGTTCGACGCGCAGAGAAGTAGGAAAGGAATTCCATACGCACTTTATTCCAGTGGGTGCCTGAAATAACGCATCACTGCCAGAGGACTCCGTTTCTCCTGGTCGGCACTCAAATCGATTTGAGAGACGACGTAGCGACGATCGAGAAATTGGCGAAGAACAAGCAGAAGCCGATATCGGCGGAGCAAGGAGAGAAGCTGGCGAAGGAGCTGAAAGCGGTGAAATACGTGGAATGTAGCGCTCTAACACAGGTAACGCGTTACCAGTTTAATCGTGCCGCCCCTAACGGGGCAGAGTTCGTCGCTAACGATGCCGGGCGTTTAACATTGCAGAAAGGGTTGAAAAATGTATTCGACGAAGCTATCTTAGCTGCGCTGGAACCACCGGAACCGGTAAAGAGAAGGAAGTGTACGCTGTTGTAAAAAGAGCGAGCAGTTATACCTACATGTTCGAAAAGGGAAGGAAAGTTACGCGTAACAATAGCGCGCGGCGAGTTTAACACGTAGTATAAAGCACTGTTAGAGAATTTCGAAACTGTGCTTACATGGTTCCTTTTTTGGAAAAGAAATGTTTATTATCGTCGAGGAAACGTTAAAAGCCGCTAGCACGAGCGCGACAATTTCGATCGATTTATTTCTGTATTATCATGTTACAACCGCGACCACATTCCACTGAGCGTAAAATTCTGGCTGGAAACTTTCGTCAGCTTCGCGGGATCTTCTGCGATACGGTTGCGAATGTAATACTCGATGCGTACCGCACCAAAGTTACCGAATTTCTCGAAAATTTCCGTCGAAACTGAAGATGCACAGTTTAAAAGTGTTATTACTTTTATACAAATCTTATCCGAGAGATCCGCATCATCCGAGATGCCTTTGATATTTCCGTTAGAACAATTGGTGCTACCGATTAATACCAGTTCTCGTGCTCCATACATTTATCGGTGAAACGAGTCGCGATATAAGGAGGTATCCGTTGTATCTGCAAAGTAATCAAAGCTTGCCAGGAAAAAGAAATCAAAATATTCGTTTCCAACATACTGGGTGAACTTGCTTGTTTCTAGGGAGATGATTATTAGAGATTTTTGGATTAACGTTAAACGTATAGGCATACGATTATACAATAGACACGTTATTTAGATACTTATATTTCTGATTGCATATAACGAAAGAATTGAGAATACATTGCTGACGTCTCATTTCATCGGACAAAGTTACAAATATTTTTAGATGGCAGCTATGTCATGCAGAAAGTTTCCATAGAACCGCATTGATTTCCAACACTTTCCACGTCTGATTTTGTACATATCAACGTTTTGTCGCGGGCTATACACAGACACAGACACACCGACACGATGAATCGAAGCGATAGAGGGGAGCAGGTGAGGATAACATGCATTTATACTTTGTAAGATTTCCTTAATTAACGGATTCGTTAGCGGTATAGGCCGCGTTATACGCGACGGAGAGGATTTTTTTTAAGGCTAATACGCGCGATGGTTAAAGAAGCGGAGACGACCGTTGCGGACGGTTGCAACGAGCAAACGAGCTTGCGTTCCAGTACTCGGATGATTACGTATTATTTATTGAACGACCATCGTATAATTTGGTAAACGAAAATTCAATGCCTAATGTATTTTCACGAATTTATTTTAACGTTACGAGAGCTGGATACGGGCGACGTTTCTCCGCGCGATCGAGCAATTGGTTCGATTCGGCGCCGCGGCGTAGGATAGAGGGAAGCGAGTAAGGGTACCGCGCGGAGAAATCAACGATCGACTTGTACACCTTGTATCCAGTTGAAAGAGGTGGCATTTATTAGCATTGTACGTGTCACGATATGTAGACACAATCGTGTAACGAAATATTCACATAAATATATTTATACTATGCATAACGGACTTTCATCTCGTTATTTCGCCGTTCGCTCTCGAGTTTCAAGCCGGGTCTCAATTCCGCTGTCCATTTCTTGTTGCATTTAGGAAGCAATGCAACGCCCGAAGTACAATGTGCATTGTACGATCCCCGTTGGAATCGGCACGTGCGAACGGAAATGCCGGCTGCTGAGAGCCCAGAAACAGGAGGCAGTCATTTGACGATCCGGCGGAGGTATCAGGAGGAGTCGTCGACGTACGTAGTTTGCCCACTGTGGGTTCGTGCGTTCAGCGTTCCTCTCTCTCTCTCCTTTCTGTTGCTGACGTCGCTGTTGTCCGTTCCTTGCCTTGTCCTTTTTCTTCCGCGTGTGCTCGGTGTGCGCCCCCGCCACACGCCACCCTCCTGATGCGCGCTCTCTATCTGGCACACACAACTACTACCACCCCGCTCTGTTCAGCGACCGTTTGGTATCCAGCGATCGCACCGGCGTAGTATAACGTAGCGCGTTGCGCCTTGTGGTTACTTCAATTAGGTGGACTCGTGGTTACGTATCGGCGTACTGGAGCGACTTAACCACGCCGACACAGAAGGTACGCCAGTCACGGACTCATCACGGACGTGCCTCTGGACTACCCTTGACATTATCGCTAATCATCTCGAATCGATTCTTGGATCCACGGGAAAGAGAGCTCAGGTATGCGCCAGACGTGCGCTTTCATCTCGACTGGAAGGCGGGTACAAGGGATGGGATACCGACCCCGACCAATTACCCGTACCAATTAACTTAAGGAACGAGGATGGGCGACCACCGGAGCGAGCGTACTCTCAGGGGCGGCTCGGATTTAGGGGGACGCGAGATTGCGAGTCGCTGAAAGAAATCAGTTGCCAGTAATATGCCGTTGGGGCTGCCCGGGCGAGCGAGGCGGTTCTGTCTGTCGATCGGGTGCAACGAACGGAGGTGGATGGTTGGTTGCTCGCGTACGTGTAATAACGAAGCGCCTGGAAAAAGACGAGCACGTCGAGAGACGCCCGTAGACGAGCGGGCACGGTATTATAAAACAAGTTGACCACCTGGTGGCAAACCGCGCGGGGGGCCTCGGGCCGCACGTTGACACAACTCATTTTTACGCGGTGTCCCACGCACGATGGGCGGCCGCTCTCGTCCACGCTACCACCGAGCACCGTCTCCTCTCTGTGTTTATGCTGTCCTATGCTGTCTTATGCCGCTTTAACCTCGGCTTCGCTACCACCCCTCGGCTGACTAATGGCGCGAGATCTGTGTCGCAGCCTCATCGAGGGGGTGCTCCTCTGCCACCAGCATCAACACCGGCGGGGCGGCCGGGCGGCCCTCCCGAGATACCATCGGTTCTTCCAGATTCTGTTGCGAGATCTTTTTTTCAGACCTCCTACTCGCCGTTTCGACGAAATTTCTTGAGCGCAACCATCCATCTCGTTCCGGCGAACATGTAGCCGCTATGGATGGCACTCGCTATTCTCGCGACGGTAAACGGTGCTTTGGGTTCGTTGCAATTGCTCGTCCGCACGCGAATACTTCAGTTGCGTGGAAGTCTGTCGAGCCGCGAAACCATACCGATGCTTGCGGTTTACGGAAACGCCGTTCTTCCCTTGGAAACTCCACCAAGCTAATCGCTCTTAACAAATTGTTGCGTCGTGGCATCGCGTGCTTCGCTTACCTACTAGAGCTATTCTTTTGGCCCGGTGAGACCCCGGGTAGACAAAAATTACCCGGCTACCCGGGTACCCGTAGAATACCCGACTACCCGGGTACCCGTGCGATACCCGGGTAAATGATCATCGATTTGACAGCCGATCTTCTTTCGACTTCCGATCATTTTCGGCTAACCTCAGTAATGAACGGAATAAACGTCAAGCAATTGAATGTGTGTGTGCACGTTAAGATTATGAATATTATGATAAAATGTTTAATTGCTTGAAGTTTCTTCCGTTCATTACTGATGTTAGCCGAAAATGCTCGAAAGTCGAAAGACGATCGGCTGTCAAATCGAAATTCTCAACTATCTCATCACATCTAATTTACTCGGGTATCTCATGGATACCCGGGTAATTTTTGTCTACCCGGGTAGCCGGGTAATTTTTGTTTACCCGGGTAGTCGGGTATCTCACGGGTACCCGGCGGGTACTCGAGTACCCGGCGGGTCGGGTAGTAAGAGCTCTATTACCTACCAATAGAAAACCATTCCCACTTCGCTATTACTTAGGCAATTCTCCCGGTCGAGTCTTATAGAACGTTTCATCGATCTTTCGCGCCGATAAGTTGCCACTCTTTTTTTGCCCGTATTGCTGGCAGTGGATGCGCGTTTCTAGCCTTTCCGACACAGTCTGGTAACGGTGTTTATGAACGGGGAAGAGCGCAGAAAAGGGGAGACAACGGTATGGTTGATGCATAGAAAGGAACGGAGCTATCGGCCGAAGAGGAGCACGCGAGGATCGTGGCTTACAAGGGCATGCACCGCCCAAAGCTGTCTGGACGAACTCGAGTCACTCGAGTGCTCAGCTTCTAGGTATCCAGCCAGCCATGGTCTCAGCGATAACGCGATGGATAAGTGGCACGTGTCGCCCAGCTTTCTTTTTGCCCTGCCGACAATGTTGCTCTTAAAGGAACCAGCGTTTAAGATCTAGATTCTAGGTTTGAACTTAACCAGGCCGATTCGCTTCGACCAGCGCGACGCAGCTCTTAGCCTGTCACGTTGTCGCGAGAAATTATGCAGAGCTCCGGGAGATTTTTCCACGCCGGGCAGCACGCGTTTATAGCGGCATCTATTCTTAGATCACCCCGTCTGTCATCTTCTTTCCACTTCCTAACTGGCTCCCATCGGATTAAAAGCGACCGAACTTCCGTTCCGGCGGGGCAGTTGAGTGGGAAATCCTACGAGATATCTCCTTAAAGATGGCAATAGTTGATCCGATAACGCGCACGGAACCTGCACGTCCGTTTCTGGCTTTACGACGCCCATTCTTTTCGTTCGGGACTGACCGAAAGCTTTAAAATTCGTCTCCTGATCCTCGTTTCTCGAAGGGATACCCCTCCAGTCGCTCGCACAGCAGCGAAGGGTATCTCTCGCGGGAACGTTTTCCACATATTTATACCGGCTTATCCGAACTTTAGATTTCGGATCGGGCAACGCGATTTACGGCAATCGTGTTATCCGTACGCGCACGGATTGCCCGATATTATTTTGGAATCGTTTACAAGCTCTGCCGGGAACGTGGTTGCCGCGTATGTACTACTTAAGGGGTAAAACCACTCTAGAGGCAGAAAAAAGGACCTAAATTTGATAATTTATTTTGGGAGTATGACAAACCGGAATAAAATTTCTTTTCAGAGGGTTTATTTAACACATATTGAAGTACGAAAAACAATTTTTTTATTGTCATTTTCACGCAAAATGACGGCGACAGAGCCCGTCGTCGAAACCACTTGTTTCAAACTGGGAGGACTGATTTCTCGGAGACAATTGCATGGATCGATTTGAAATTTTTACAGTAGCTTCACAACAATATTCTCTTTGGAAGTACGTAGCCGTTTTTTGATTGAATGTAAACTCTTTTTTTTATAAACAATTTAATGCTCATGTTTAGGGCAAAGAATCAATTCATTTCTTAAAAAGTGCACCACTTCCACAAAAATTGATTAAACAAAAAACTTCCAAAGTCAATTGTATATAGATTATAAATTTTTTTTATTTTTTGTTCCCGGACTCGTACATGCCGAGAAATCCGTCCTCCCGTGGCGGTGTTTTCAAAAAAGCTGTTTTCGACGACGAGCTCTGTCGCCGCCATTTTGTATGAAAATGACAATAAAAAAAAGATTGTTTTTCGCACTTCAATATTTGTTAAATAAACCCTCTGAAAAGAAATTCAATTCCGTTTGTCATACTCCCAAAATAAATTCTCAAATTTAGGTCTTTTTTCTGCTTCTAGAGTGGGGTAAGTCGGTGTATCGGTGCGGAGCAGAAATTATCGATAGGGCGACTGCGGAGGCGGAAGATTTGTTGGTTCCGTCGTCGTTTTGAGTTTCCGGAATCTAGAGTGTGGCGGTTAGGGGTTAAGCAGAAGTGGAGAGACAACGTGGGTGGCAACAATAGTTCTCTGGAGCGGGCAGATTCTGGTGGCACGACATGCATTGTACGACCACAGTTGAAGGTGATTGATCACCGTTGGTGATCGCGCGTACACGCGTGCGTCGCGCCAGGACTCTCCCTCTTCTGTATTTTACAAGGAACGCATACTCGTTTAACATGCCTGCCTGACAACGAACTGGTCATCATCGTCGTCGTCTTTGTAGTCGTCGCCAACCAGATCTGGATTTCCGATGGACGCAAGCCGCGGGGGGCAAGCGTGCCCCGATGCATCTGATCTTGACCGATCGACGAATAAAGGCTAACGAACGGCCGTTGCTAAAGCCGGACGAATCGTTTCGCGTTACGTTGCATTTTGTCCCGGCGAGGACAGAAATTCGAAAACGTGGAAACTTGGAGCGCTTTTCGTCGTTCATCCCTCGACGTAAATTACTCATCACCCCCATACAGCCATCACCCTCGTTGCAGCGGTATTGCAGGGACGTTGCTGCAATGTTACGTTGTTGCAGGTTGCATTGCAATATTGTAGGAACGTTCCTGCAATATTGTCGTGCATTATTGGGGTGGCAATGATCCTACAATATTGCAGCAATATTGCAATTTCGTTGCCGTGCAATGTTCTATTGGCAACGATCCTGCAATATTGCTGCAATACTGTGCCCACATCGTCGTGCAATGTTCCAGTGGCAACAGTCCTACAATATTTCTGCAATATTGGGCGCACATCGTCGTGCAATGTTCCAGTGGCAACGATCCTACAATATTGCAAGAACGTTGCCGTGCAATGTTCCATTGGCAACGATCCTACAATATTTCTGCAATATTGCGCGCACATCGACGTGCAATGTTCCAGGGGCAACGGTCCTACAATATTTCTGCAATATTGCGCGCACATCGACGTGCAATGTTCCAGGGGCAACGGTCCTACAATATTTCTGCAATATTGCGCGCACATCGACGTGCAATGTTCCAGTGGCAACGGTCCTACAATATTTCTGCAATATTGCGCGCACATCGTCGTGCAATACTGTAGTGAAAACTTGTGGAAACATTACAACAATATTCTGAAGCAACTATGACTTTGTCAAAATTTTTCGAAATATGTACATGACGTCGAGTGGATTCTACGGCGTGTTTCATTTAACTGGATACGCACCGCAATATTGCCGAAGAGTTGCAGGATCATTGCCACAATTTTGCCGTTTCGTTGCAGAATCATTGCCGGAACGTTGCAGGACTACATATTCGTAATGTTGCCGCAACTTTGCAAAAATACACACCTGCAATATTGCGAAGGCGGACATAGGACTGAACCTGCAACGTCTCTGCAATGTTATGTTGCAACATTGCCATCTTGCACCGTATCATTGCAGAGACGTTGCTGCAATGTTATGGTGCTGTGTGGGCCGTCGACGCACGAACTTTAGCGTCGCGCTGTGCGACAACGATCCGTTCGAGTACAGCTTCTTCCTATCACGCGAGGCAAATCATCGCGAACGTAATCGCGTTTCGAAGCAGACGTTCGGTTCGGAGTTTCGACAGAGGGTAAAGGATCTTGCCTGTTTTTCTTTACCCTCTTGCTGCCTACCAGTCCGTCCTCATTTCGCACCGAATTGCTTTCCGGCGCGGGGGCAGCCTCCTCATTTTAATACAAATCGTTTGGCGTCTGTCTATACGACGTTACCGCATGTCGCCTCTGCGACATCACGTCCCTCGCCATCATTACCAGCCCCTCGGTAAGTGAGCTGAGTCGATCGCTAGCGTCATATGGCAAAAGTCCGAGCAGACGTTTAGCGTAGGGGAGAGCGGGGTAATCGCGAGCGCAATGGTTACGGTTGTTTTAATAAATAAAAACTGGATGTTCCCTCTGCACCAGATACCTAAGGTAGCGTAGTTACTCTCACCACGGGGGGAAACGCGCGGACCGCTCGCAAGCGCGTCCTCGTCTCTCCTGGCTCCCTGTCACCTTCTCCCTTTTTACCGAGCATTAAAGATCGGTGTTGCGGAATGAACGTTGACTCGTCTCGAGTCGTGCGAAGTAGAGTTCGGAAAAAGTGCACGGCGGTGTCGTGGCACTATTGAGAAAGTAAGTACCGGCATTGCTAGGCGGCGTACGTTACTATCTACGTACCGTGTACGTACAGCGAGTAGAAAGAGGAATGGTCTGGCGATAAACTCTCATCCCTTGGTGCAGGTCCGCCGAAGTGGTAGCGCGAGACACGGACATGGACACGAACAGGCGGGAGAAGAGAACACGAGGAGAGATCGTCGAGAGGAGGATGAGGAGGAGGAGGAGGAAGAGGAAAAAGGAAAGCGACAGGAGGGGCTGAAGGGAGGAGGTCGGAGAGTGGCTCATCAGGCTGATAACCCAGGAGAAGAGAAGCGCGTGTCGCCCACTCACGGTGATTGCTGCCACCAGGTTTGTTCCTCGACCCCTCTAGTACCCCTCTAGGGCCCCCCCCCCTGCTCTCGCCCTCTCTCGCCACCGCCGTCGTCGTCGCCGTCGTCGTCGTCGTCGGCGTCGTCGCTCGGCGTGTTCATCGGCATCCCCACCGCGATAGCTATCCCCGCTCTCGATGGATCCGCACCACCCCACCACGAGTCCGGTTCATCCCTACCATTCACGTGCACGACCGTTCGACCGTGCCTCCGTATCACCTTCTGCTCGCGAGCACCCGGATTGTCCACCCACGCTGTTCGCCGTCTTCCTCTTTCTTTTCCCCCTCGGTCTCGCCCCTCTCTCTCCTTTCACGCCCATTCCCGTCTTTTCTCGGCTTTACTTTCCGCGAGGGCAGAGGCAGAGATAGAGCTGCAGATAGAGACGGAGCGAGGCCAAGGGAGGGGGCGCAAGAGGGAGAGGGAGATACATATGTGGTATACCTGCACGCGGAGAGGAAACACGGGGGAGCGAGAAGGACGGAGCGTTCCATTCGATTAGAGCGCAATACGAGGAGCCACTATTTAGAGCATCCTCGCAATCGAGACTAAAACCACTAAAGTCGACAGCGTACTGACACGGCAGGGCATTAGATCGGCGGTAGGACCGGCATTGGCAGGGGATATCGATGTCACTGTTAACCACCACCGTTGCTACCGGGCGAGGGCGACGGCGTCCAGAGGGCCGAGAGTTTAGTATGCTCGTACAGTACTTTGGTTTTACCCATTGAACTCCCGTGGGGCATACGCCGTCAGGCTTTACGACAATTCGGCATACGGCTATACGCGGACTCCTAGTTCGCGAGCTCGATGGGAAGCCACCCTGTATCACCGACGAACACGCCACCGCCATTTTCATTCGTCGCTAAATTCTCTGCCGCAAATTCTCAACATCTTGCTAGGCTTCGGCCGCTATAGGCAGCTATATCCCCCTCGTTCTTTGCCTCCTTTCTCTCTCGTTCAACGTTGCTGAAAAATCTACGCGGTCGAAACGACTGTTGCTAGCCAGCGAGGAACAGAGTGCTCGGATAGGTAGTAGAGCTCTTACTACCCGCCCGCCCGGGTACTCGAGTACCCGGTGAGACCCCGGGTAGAAAAAAATTACTCGGGTACCCGGATACCCGACTACCCGGGTACCCGGGTAGACAAAAATTACCCGTGTGTCCATGAGATACCCGAGTAACTGAAGTGTGATGAGATAGTTGAGAATTTCGATTTGACAGCATATTCCGTTCATTACTGAGGTTAGCCGAAAATGATCGAAAGTCGAAAAACGATCGGCTGTCAAATCGAAATTCTCAACTATCTCATCACACTTCAGTTACTCGGGTATCTCATGGACACACGGGTAATTTTTGTCTACCCGGGGTCTCACCGGGTACTCGAGTACCCGGTTACCCGGATACCCGGGCAAAAACAATAGCTCTAATAGGTAGTCGTATGACTGGCAGAAGCACGCACGCGTAACCGCGCGATACGTTTCTTCGGGAGAAATTACCGTTCCCAGGGGATGTTCGATCGTCGTCATAAAGAAGATTGCTCCCGCGCTCGCTTTGCGTGCGATTAAACCGTGCGTGCTTGCCCCGCGTTGTTGGTCACCCGGCGTTCTTTCGCCTTGCCGTCGCGCAGCAATTTGCCCAGATGCTGCGCCCGAGTGTACTTGCCTTTGCCGTCCACCGTCTAACGAGAAAGCTGTTGTATACCCACCTACCGCGAGGGAGGACGCGGGAAAGGGTGGCGATACTGGCGATGGTGGGAATGGCGGCGGCGACTTTCCCTCGGAGTTTTCGTAGTTTGTTGTAACGCGGAATTGAGATCGCATGGCCGGCACGTAAAAGGTTCGGCTGGTTGCCGGTTGCGACCTCGGTATCTGTGGCTCGGGGCTGAGAACGTAAGGGAGTTAAAACGCGATCCAATTTCTCAGGCCATTGAGTGCGGCGGCTGCCATCTGTCTAACGGGTAGCTCCGTGCTTTTTACAGGCGAACCGTGAAATGCGCAAACAGAAGGTCCGGACCTCCTTTACATTTTAATCAAATCATTTCTCTATTACGCGGATCGGCCACCTAAAAGGATCTCGCGGGACCGAAGGGTTTAATTTCTTTTGCGTCTTCTTCTTCCTTCATCCCTCTTCTTCTTCTTCTTCTTCGTTTTCTTCTTCTGCCTCCGGCCCGTTTATTCCCCCGTCGTTTGTTTCGCTTTCCTCTCGGTCCGTTTGTTTGCTCGTTGGCTGTAGGACAGACGAGAGGGTTTTCCGCGAGGCTGCGCGGAGCGAGAGTGGCGGGCGGGGTGGTAGAGGGAGGCGACGAGAGGCGATCCGTAACGCGTCCATCTCCAGCCTCGCAGGGATCAATTTAATTTTGTTACAAATAGCTACAACCCTTTGGTTGCCGACTCCCGTGGCGGGCACGTACGCTTCCAATCGGTTAATGACTGTTTCGAGGATCGATCGTTCGCCGGGCGAAAGCCTCGAAATAATCATCATGGTTTCACCGTAATTGCTCCGCGGGAAATGAGAAATAGCTTCGCTGGCCGGCAACTCGCAATTACGCAAAAATTAGTTAATTGTTCGCGAGTAGGTAGGTAGCTAAGAGTAGGGTAGGCGGGCCACGCGGGCCCCCATTGAAAGCGCGATCGGCGGAGTAATTAAGCTTTGCGTAACGCGAATCCGATAATGATAACTATAAATTTCTATCCAGGACGAATCGGTGCCCCGGTAATTGCGGCGAACTCGTAAAGGCAACTTTCTTTTCGAGATAGGACGCGATGGTGTCCGGCGTCGTGAGCGCGGGACGGGAAATGCTGCTTAAGTAGGTATACATAGGCGCATGCAAGGAAAGACGAAGACGAGAGTGGAAACGGCCGGGAAAGGATGGTCGCTGGTCGTTTAGCGTCTGTCTGCGCGGACTGGACGTATGGGCAGTGGGCACTGGGCAGTGGCGGGTGCGCGTCCAGCCTTTTTCCGAGGCGGCCCCGATACGCGTCTAGCACGGATTGATATATGTCTAACCGTGACGTTGGTATGTATGGATTTTACGGCGCGTACCTGGCCTGCCACGGATGCTTGATGGCGGCCGTGGAAGCAGATTCATCTTTGGTGTGAATTGGCCAGGGCTAAATAAAGCTGGCCCGATGGGTCTCAGCGGGACCCTCGCCTCGGTTCGATATACTTGGTCTTCATAGATAATTTACCGAGCTCGGAATCGTATTAAAGATATATGCGACTCGTTGATGCGAACCGTCAGGCTACACGCGAATCCCGCCTGTCAGATTGTCTGCGATAACGTTATTGAAATCATAGTCTCGTGTAACGAGTCGCATTAAATATTTGGCCATCGCCAAGTCGACCCTATAAGGCCCGGGATCGCCTGGAAATAGAAAGACTTTCGTTCTTTCACCTTGCTAGTTTCCCTCGAGGAATGCAATTGCGACGCGCGACTCCGATCGCGCGCGCGTCTTTCCGCGAAAAAAACCGTTTCGGTAACGGTGAGTGAAATCGCGCGAAAGAACGGCAGCTCGTTTTCATCAATTTTCGGGACGCTGAAGCTTCCTCGACTTCCACCCTCTGCTTCTCGACCGTCGTCGTCGTCGTCGTCGTCGTCGTCCTCGTAGTCGACGTGCTTGGTGCGTTCATCGGTGACGGAGGGGTATGCCGCGCGAAAAGGATAGCAGATTCATCGCGGCGTAGAAGAGAGGATAGGGTAGAAGCGGAAGATGGAGTTGGAAGGTGGCGGGTTGGTTCCGAGCGAGATACAGAGCCGACAGAGAGAAAGAGGAGATAAGGGGTTGGAAAGGAAGGGGCGGTGGGGCCGGGGGTGTAGGCGTAAGGGGGTCGATAAAGTAGCGATCGCGCACGGGACTCAATTACACGCTCCGGCGCACCTCTCTCTCTCTCTCTCTCTCTCGCTGATCCCTTTTCCTCTGCCGTCCCTGGCACCCCTTCTCTTCTCTCTCGACCGCCATCAGCACTCCCGCCCCCATAGCGAACCCCTTCCACGCTCTGGTTTTCCAGGCACCGTTCAACCGGCTCACCCCTAACCTCCCGCTATCCCCCGGGAATCGCTAAAGGGACGACCACGCTCCACTCGAAGCAGGAAATCAGCCAGACAACTCGACGGCAACGCTGTTCCTGTCGCGAGCTCCCCGTCCCTCCCCCCGCCCCCCCCCCTGCCACCACCAATTCCACCTCTCACCCTCTCACCCTCCGCTATCGTTTTCCAACGAAACGATTTCGGATCGAAATCGCTTTCTCTCCCTTCTATCGCATTTTCTCTATTCGCTGGCTACCGCCTCCGCTTTAGTTATCCCTTCCTCGGGGTACATTCGCATCAATAGCACTTGGAGAATCGTATCCGTTCCGCGAGGATCCTCTCTTCTCGACCAGGCGATCAATGTTGACCTCTCCGAATGTCGCGTTACATCGTTGCTAATTCGTTTTGGGGAAGAGAGTGCAAGAACGAATATGGTAGGTAAGTAAGTAGGTACGGAGCAGCGGCAACCATCTTCGTAAGGAAATCTCTTGGTTTTCTGGCACCGCGGGTTCCTCTGCTCCTCCCCAGTCTGATTTCCGATGTCCCGACTTTCCTCGTGATCGATGACGAAACGGTGTCCCGGCACTTTGGCAGGCTCTCGCTCGCGAAATTTTCGGTCCGGGATCACCGAGCCTACCCTCGGAGGGGTGAGTGGTGCGCTTGCTCGCGGCTCGTTCCCCGAGGCGCGTGGCGACGGGCGAATCGCCGAGGTAAAGGGCAACCAGATGGCAGCAGGGTTATCTAACCGCGGAGGTCGAGATCCGAATGCTCGTTCTTTAATGAAGACGCGGTGTCTGAGTTGGTTGCGTTGGTGCGCCGAGTGCTTCCTCGGCTAACTGTTGAATTGCCCGAGGTATAGGTTAGTCGATTGGGAAACGCGCCATCGGTTACACTGTTGGCTAATAGCATATGCGCGTTTCAGACATTTATGGCTGGCCGAATAATTTAACGATTCGTGACCGAGGGCTCTTCGGTCCCGTTTAGTTCGTTGGGAATGAATCGTTTCAATTATCGTGGAAGGAACCGTCGTGACCGGCGCCGTTTCAAATTCCCCCGACGATTCATTAGCCTGGGCTACTATGGCCGACGATCGATTCGTTTTAAAGAATTGAAACGTATCGACTCGCGGCGCAGACAGAGCTCAGGGGATATCAGGAGGTATGCGGGTCTGCGAGAGAACGAACCGCGATCACTGGATTCGCCCGGATCGCCGAACGACGAGAAATCTCGGTATCGGTGGCCGAAAAGCGAGCGGTCGACTTGGCGAGGTGTATAGGTGCGCTACGAGGTGAAACGAAAGGAAAGGAGAGAAGAGAGACGGGCTTCCACCCGTGGAAGCAGCGGCCGCAGAGGAGGAAAGGGAGAATGATTCAGTGGTGAAATATGTTAGGAGGTCGGCGTAATGCCTTTCTTTCTCCCCTTTTAAAAATCGAGTGTATGAAGCGAGCCAGACAATAATATTTCACATGCCGCGAGGCTAATTGAATGCTACCACGGTAGTTCTGGTCCTTAGCAGGCCCTCGGGAGTTCTCGTGCCTTCCCCTCTACACGCTGGTCCCTTTCGCTCGCTCTCCCACACCGCGGGTCTCTCCCTACACCGTCCCCCACCCGAGTTTATTCGGTGGCACCGAGCACCGATTCACCGTCGCGTCAGGCCCCGCGTCAGGCCCATTCGGGGTCCATTCGCATTCGGAGAAGGGGTTACCGCGGCATCTTCGCCGCTCTCCTTTCCATTCTCTCCGTTTTCTCCTTCTCGGTCGCGGCGGAGGAGGGATGCCTCTCTGGGGCCCGCCGTGCGAGAGGACAATAATTAACCGGCGGTTAGTTTACGTCGCCCCCCGTGGTTTCAGGCCCCTATACGCGCGTACCTACGCGACCTAGAGGTTCCCAACCCGTCCACCCGCCCTTCTAAACCTTACACCTCCAACGCCCGTTTTCACACCTCGCCTTCCTACGCGTAGGTCCCAGTATACAAAACGCACACTATCGACCCAATAACGCAGGTAATCTTGCTCCGTTATGACTGAGAGTAGTTGTCGGATCCTCCCCCTTCTATACGATTACCAAACACGAAGGGGCAAATAGACGAGGGGAATCTGGATTTATCGTCGGAGAAACGATTGAGAGGCGATTGGGTGAGACCGCGAGGTAACGGTTGAGAACGTCTGTCACGGGCGAGATCGCGCTCGCAGGCTCAGATTCATAAATATGCTTGTCCGTAGGTGTAGCGAGCGAGGGAGGGTCACACCTTCTTATAATTATTAACGCGACAAATGAGCCGGTCCTGCGGCTCGTATACAACGCGAGATTTGGTACGGCGATTCGATTCGATTCGTTTGATCGTTTGACCGCTAGCAAATTGTATCCGCTTTATCCGCCGCGGATAGCCTGCTGCATGGGTGCGCGCCTACCCGCTTAAAAAAAGAGGGAAGAAAATGTCTCGATAGGCGTTTCTCGTGTCTCCGGAAGCAGCTTTCCCGTGGCTGTCGCTCGTGACGCGGCTGGCCTTCGTCGGTACATCGATCGCGCGTCATTCTCGTTAGCGTTATCGGTTGCGCCGGTGTAATCGACTGGCGTGCTTCGAAGCTTGACAAATCGACTTCTTTTTTTCCCTCTGCCCCGTCACCCTTTTGTGCCCGCGTCTAGAAGCGGGAGGACGTCGTTTTCCTCCAGCGACCCCGAAGCGTTCTGTAGCCTGTCGCCCGTCGATTGATTTGTGGCCAGCGAAGCGTGGGCGTGGCTTGGCTTTTCGAAGCGATAAATACCTACGCGAGATTTTCATCTGCCCGGCCTCGAAGACACCTGCTGCCTGAGATCTTTTCACACGCCGGCCCTGATCCGTCGAATCTCCGAGGAACACCCTCTCGTCTCTCCATCACCCCGTCGCCGAGATATAGGGGCTCGATCTCGTCGGAATCGTCACGGTAGTTCGTCCCATTAGATCGATGATCGAGATTAGGAGCCGAGGGGACTGATCGCAGCACCGGCGTACCAGCTCGTATCCCGATGTAACGCCGCGGACCTGCTCGCTTCCAGGCGAGGAACAGTTGCCGGGATAGGTCGAACGAATGCGTGGACGATAATTTCCACGGCGAAAGAGCGGCCGATGAAACGGCGTTGGGTGCCGAGGGAGGGCGACGCGGAAGGTGGGAAGATGGTGCGAGGGAACCAGCGGTCGTTCGTGCTTGTTTCGGGTTTCGGGTGTTTTTTTGCTTCTCGTCAGCGAACGGGCCGATTATAATTGTAAATGCTACCATAAACCAAGGCTAATGCCGGCCGGAGAGGAAATGAATTGGCACGTTGGGGTTAAGCTGCGCATGGGATCCGCGGGGGGTCGCATGATGAGCGCAGGGTCGTCGAGTGTTGTGAATGGTCCTGAAGAATAACGCCGAGGCCCTCGGGCCCAACTCGGTCATTAAGTTGCGCACGGCATTAAATCATCGTTGCTGTCATCATCCTCGTTATCTACCGCCTCCGCCGATTCTTACCACCATCTATTTGTAGCCGTCCGTTTTTCGCACCGCCGCCGCTGCCGATCCACCCGTAGGTATCGCGATCCCCTATTTCGCGCTGTCGATATCTAGATCGATCGAGATCTAGAGCCGCTGCCAATAAATCTCTCCAACGCCGGATCGGCTCCCCGGTCGAATCAATTAAGTAGGTACTCCCGTACGAACCCTGTTCGGCGATCCATAGCCTTGGTGGGGCATGGTAGGTATGTCCGCGAAACGCTGGTTCGCGGGTGTCGATTGCCGAGGCGAGGCAAGGTGTGGCGAGGCGAGGGATGCCCAGCCTGGGACGATATCGTGAGAGAAAAAGTAGGCTCCGGCGAGTGTTTGGGCCGAAAACGTTAGGCTGCGGACCGGTGGAACGTGTAGGTGCAAGAGGCGGTAGGTGTGTGCGTCAGGCTGGCGCGTTCCTCTGCGGGGGGTACGTCAGTGTCCCCCAGTGTTAGCCGGGTAACGTAAGGTTAGGCCATTCGTTCCTATCGTTTTCTTCGTTTTCTTTATTTTCTCTTTCCTTTCGTTCGTCCGTCCCTGTCGGGCGCGCGGCGTGGCGTGGCGTGGAAGGCTTCGCAGCCTGCCGGTCACCGCATTCCAATCTGCCCATCCTCTTCCTCCTCGCTTTGGGCTCCCTCATCCGAATCACCAGCCTTCTCCACCCTCCTCCCCGTGTCCATTCGTAGCGGGCATACGTTGCAGGCCTTCTTCGAGGCTTCAAGCCTTCTGACACTCTGGTATACCGGTGGTATCATCGTAGTTGGCTGCAGCCTTTAAGCTTTTATCCCTCTCCAGCGGCGAAGATAACATCGGCTCGGTCCTCTTCTCGGCTCGCCAGCATTTAGAATAAGAGAGGAGACCCCACTGAGCGAAGCACCGCGGTGGGTATTCCGGGTACAACCTGCCACTCGTCAGCCCACCCTCCTTAGCGCGCGAGGCCTGCCTTCTCTTTCTCTCCCCTTACCTTCCTATCACCTATCACCGTCCTCGCACACATACGCCCGTCTACGTGCGTAGCTGCGCGTTCTCTCTACCTGTACGATAGAGGTCCCGTGCAGAATTCGCTCGGCCGCGAACCCTATAAACGACCAGATTCGTCTACACTTGAAACTCTTTTGCTACCAGTCGCGGCTTGGATTCGCCGGCTCCTTGCCCCGCGGCGGATCGGTGAAGCGAGCAAACAGAATGCACGATCCACGAACCCGATAGCGGACACGGCGCACCAATAAAAAACGACCACGCATAGCCGGATGCATCGTTCGAAAGAACTTGACGTATTCTAATAGGGCTGAGATCTCGCGCCGACACGCTCGCGTATGCCACACACAGAAGGGCGTTCGCGCTTCTGACTTTTCCCGGGGACGGCTAGCTCGGCCCTCTTCACCACTCTCGACAGACACCTTTCACGGAGAACAGTCGCGCGTCAACGTCTTTTTGCGTTTTACTCGCGGCAGGTAGGCAAGCTGGATCTCGCTCGAAGGTAACGGCGATTAGAACTTGCGGGGCGGTTTTCTACGCTTTAACGCTTCCACGTGCAGGTACGTTGGTACGTATGTAAGCAGAATGCCGTGGCATCGCCGAGGAAGCGCGAGAACCGCCAGCCACGCGAGATGTAGATAACGTTAAGAAGCAGAAATACTTACTGCGGAGAAACCGATGCAGTCCGATAGACCGCGCCGATCGAGTCGAGTTAACGGTGTAACGCCACTGGGCTTACCGTGCCGATGACTACTGTAGGCAGCTGCGAAGAATGGCCCCGAGGGATGCCATAAAGCGAGAGGAAAGCATCGCGATTCCTGCCGCGAAACGCTCTTTCTTCGCAGCACTGTTAACAGCGGTTAGCGTGCCGAGTTTTTTTTTCCCCAGAAATCTTCTATTCACCGGCTTTCGTCGCTTCGTAATCACCTACTGCTTCGATGAAATGTAAGGGCGTTGGAGAGAAGGGACTCAGTGTTTCCTTTCGTACGAGCGACTCTCCATAGACCCAGCTTTTATCCGTTTATACCGAGCTAACAAGATGTTTCACGGATCACCGTGCCGCCACGAGATCAGATACGCTTTGGAGGTCTCGAAGCCACATTTCACCTCTCCGGTTTGACGAGCGACCCAACTCGAAACTCTGCATACCATTAATATAACATTTTCGTCCTCCCCTCCCGGATTCTTCCAACAGTTTTCCTTTTTCTTGCTACGTCAACGGTAGCATGCTATCTGGCGATTAAAATAGCGGAGGCAGTCTCGTAAAAGCCTTAATTAGACGGTGATTAATCAACGCTCGCGGGCGAGGTGGTGTCGAGCCACGCAGCGATATCCTTTCTTCTCGCGGAGGAAGAAAAGAATCATCGCGTCATCGTTTGTCAGCGTTCGAAGGGCGGTTTTCTCAAGTAGCCGCGCGCTAATGTTGTTTTCACCGCTACCGTGTGCAATCGTCGTCACGGAAAGCCTTCTTCAAACCACAGCGTCGAGGGTATGTTCGTGATATTTGAAGAGGCTTACGAGGAGGGTAGGTCGAGTGGATCCGAAACACTCGTCGAGCCCCGTGGAGCCAGCAAAACACTCCACCGTCCCACCCTACCGAAAACACTAATTTCCCTTTCTTGACGCCGCGCTCGCGGTCGGGTGCTCGCAACAATATTACAATAATCCCGGCCTTGTATCTGTTATCTATTTCTCGCCGGAACGAATCATTCCAAGGGTTTCCCATCGAAAGTTTCGAGCTCATTTCTCCGAATCTGAAGTGGTCGTTGAGGTCTCGCTTGCATGCCAAGTTGGATTCATTGAACGATCCATTGGAACGTGAGTCACGTTTCGAGGAAGCTCGAGAGGAATAAAAACAGGACGCATCAACGTCGGCGCGTTTCCTCCTCGAAAAACTATCGTTCTTGTATCTAGGGTAAATCCGGGAGACGCGGTCGAGCCGGAGAGTTGGTCGTGTCGCTATTGGGAAACCAAGTGGAGGCGTGGCTTAGATTTCAGCGCTGCGGTGGTAAGTTGGCAAACTATTGAAAGTAGGCTGGATCCCACCAAACATTCCGAATAAGTATTTATTAATCGAATAAGTAAAAACTTAGTGTTCCAAAAAATTTAAAAACACTTGTTTTTCACAACATGTCTATATAAACACTGATAATCATATGGACTTCGACGGATTTCAGCCTGCTCTGAGTAGTTCAATTTTTTGTCACTAGTTGGCGTATCGAAATTCTTGGTTTCCCAATATTTCAGAGTCTATACGTAAAAATGCATTAAAGTGCAGACCAATTACTTCTCTAGAAGCGAAATAGTTGAATGAATAGCGTTATTTCGCTTCCTTCTGTGTTTTTCTGGATTTATAGGATATTAAAGGTAAATTGATGTTACATTTAACCTCTTTTGTCAAACAGCGGTTGTACGGAATCGTATTTAAAATATACTTCTAAGTTTATTTTCCTTTAATGTTTGGAATAATAAGATAGTAGAGATATCGAGGGACAATGCAGCCAAAGTATTTGGCCATATTAACTCTTCCTCTCAAAGCTAACGAGAAGACCATGTCTCGCTGCAGAAAGGTGAGATGGTCGAGTTATGATTTTTTTATTATTTTTGTTTATTTTTTTATTTTTTATTATTATTTTATTATTATTTTTGTTTATTTAGTTTATTTATTCACTTTTGTATTCATTTGCCTTGCTAATCGCCAGTAGGTAATTCACTTTTTCTTTGATGTGTTCTTTACTTGTCAATGAATCCGTAGTTGTATTCACTCATAAATAATTTTGCTTTATCCTTTGTTAATTTTCCATGAATAATTATGTGAGTGGTCTCTGCCAACGACGAAAACCATTTCTCCCGGCACCTCGGGGGAGGTGGTCAGATGTCATGACTTCAGTTTTCAACCCGATTTACAGTAAATATTGTCTTCAAGCAAATATCGACCAGTTTTTCTGAATCGGCATAAAATTCTCAACACATTAGGTTTGTTCTGATAAAATAAGTAATATCTATATTAGTTTTAATAGCCATTTTATATTAGGTCGACCGCGTCTCCCGGATTTACCCTATGGTTGAACCGTTTCTCGGGTCGCGCGCAAGAATAGTGGCACGGAATCGCGCGGGGCTGTTGTCGTGGCTTTCGATCGGAGATTGAATCGAGCAGAGGCTGATAGATTTCCGCGCGGCGTAAGTGTGGGTCGCGGTTAATTCGACGTTTGTCTACCCTGTCCACGGCTCGCAATCTCCGAAACGTTACGTGGCACTGCGAACGTGATGGTTCACCCGGTATGCAGGCAATAATTCTGACGTTATATCACCTATCGACCTAAGTATTAGGCGGCGGCCGATATAATGACGTATCTAAGGCGAAATAGGAGGGTACAGAGAGACGCCGCGGGAACGCGGCTTATTACATGCTATTGGGAACTAATTTGAATCAATTTACTTTAGGTGGCCTCTCAGCGCGCGCACTTTCTTAACTCGGCCTCGCGTTTAGCGGGCACGTGATGCCGACACCGCGCCGCACCGCAACAGACATTCAACGGATAGGTACGCGTTATCGACCTACAAACTTTCCTCCATTTTTTTTTTTATCCCTTTACATTCGCGCCGCGCCGTTTTCAATCGCTCCTCGATCTGTCGATCCCTTTGCTGGCCGGGCCAGCGAACATTTCAGCCGATGGCGACAGGGGGAGAATCGTGAAGTCTCGATTCTCTACGGACGTCGATCCGATCTCTAATCCGAGGCTTAGAGGTGGCGCGCTAGAAAAAAATATCGCGACACCGATTTCATTAAATTCTTCACGCTTCTCCCTTCGTTCCCGCCGTTCCCACCCTCGCTCCTTACGAGTCGTAAATCCCGCTATCGAAGGATTTATTGGCATGGAATCGGCGTTCTCTATCGCGTCCAGCGACTTATCGCGTATCGCTCGCGTGTTCGCCCGATACGCGTGACCTACCTGATCGCGGACATATCGGTTGCCGGTGTTTTACGCGACTCGGAACTTTATTCAAAATCTACGTAGGCTAGGCACCCACCTGCTGTCTCGCGGCAACTACGGCGATGGATCGCGAGGAATGAAAGCTTTTTCGCCGATGTCGAAAGGACGCGAGGATAAACCTCTCGCATTATAGAATTAATTGCAGAGATAGGGCGCGAGGTTCGCACGAGTGCGCCGCGTAGGCTAAAAGGACGCGGAGATTCACGGATGGACGGTGGCACGAGTCAAGGGTGCTGCATTCGGCTCGCCCTCCGTTCACAGTTCGATTCTCCACGGGGATCGGGATCAGCCAGGCAGCCCCGCGCCCCGCCCTTCTCTCGAGCTCGTAAATCAGGGATTAAATCGGATGCGTGTAATTCGCAGCAGTTTTAGCCGTAAACAGTTTAATCTCAGTCGCGGGTCGAAATCGGCCACGTCAAAACAAGAGATTCTTCACGGCGCGCTGCACTAATATCTACTGTCGGAAGGGCTGGGACGAGCCGGGAGAAAAGTGTCGGCTAACAAGCGGAGCCGTGTAACGCGCCGTTCAAAAATAGAGAAGCGGGAGGAGCGCAATCTTTTCTTCGCTCTATTAGCCGTGGTTTAAGAGCGGTCGACGATGATAAAGGGTGTTTTCCATCCTTCCCGCCCACTTCTCGGTATTAAGCAACGCTGAAAGTTTTCTGTTAACGGGCCGCCGACCGCGACGCGTGTAGGTAATCGGACTCGGAGGAGCAGCGCGGTGGACATTCGCCTGCTCGGGGCTCGAAGGACGTTTCGATCGATTTGGCAAAGGTTCGGGGGTGGCGCGGGACGGCGCGGTAGGCGTGTAGAATAAAACGGGCGAAATTTTTACTACGATCCGCGTCATCTGTGGAAGCAGCCGAAAGCATCCAGTAGCGGTTGCCCCATAAAGTAGCTCGTAAGTTTATTACGATCGTTATTAGGCCGATGCATAATATCCTTGCCATTTATAGCCGCGATATCGGACCCGATATTGCCAGGAGAAAAATGTATTCGTTGCTACTCAGGCCCCGCGACCGAGGGAACAGGCTGTGCCGCGAACTTTCTCAGGCTAAACGCAAGAAAGTGGGTCGGGTCGAACGTTTAGACCTCAGACCGCTCCGGCTCCAGCTCTACCGGCTAGGGTAAACAGGCCAGTAGATGGACAGTTTGGCTGATTCCGAAGTTTACAACAAGGTGTTTCTTAAGAAATATCTGTTGTATTAAAAAAAAATCAAAAGCTTTGCACGTAAAAATGTACAAATTTGAAGAAAAAAATAACTGCAAGTAAAAAAATTAATGTATTTAAGGATAAAATGATGAAAATTCTACTCATAGCCCGTATCACAAGTAGATGGACGATAGGGCTAGCAGATGGACAGTTCAGAACCAATAGATGGACGGGTGTCTGGCTAGACGAGTAAAAGACTTATTAGCTACTAGCTGACTCGTTACCCGGTTTCACCCGGGAATTATTTATGATGTTTGAAAAATAAAAAAGCCTAAACCAAAAAAATTAATAGCCTATAATCTAATCTAGGACGTGTATAATGTATATTCAGAATTTCAATGAAATCCGTTCAGCCGTTTAGGCGTGAAAGAAGGACAAACAAACAGACAACGTTTCACTTTTATATATTAGTAAGGATAGTAGGTACCTAGATTAAGTTATTTTTTGTTAAAATATAGTTTATTTCATCAAAACTAAAAAACGTATGGAGTCTTCATTGCCAGAAACCGGTGCAACAGGTTATGGGCCCAGGCCGCAAATAAAGTGAGGTTATGTCTAGCCTAAAGTGGCCAGACGTCCCGGATGGTGTGAGACTGTCCCGAATTTGAATTGTTTGTCCCGCATTGAAAACTGTCTCGCAAAGTGTCCCGGATTGGATATGTAACCTTTTTAACATTTTCTTAGTGGCACAAAGTAAAAATATATATCCACTAGTTCCTTTTCTAATATCATCCAAGGCTCTATTTAGATCATTACATGTATATTGATGTACGGTATATTTTTTTTAATGCTTGCCATCTAAATAAAAAAAGAAAAATAAGATACCCACAAGTAAATGTGTAAACTGTTTGTTTATTAAAAAAAAAAACGGCTTCAAAAGGTTTAATTCCGTTCTGTCCATCTGCTGCGACAAGGTTAGAAAATCCATATCAGTACATGGACAGTCATTTTTATAAGTTCTATCGGTTTATTTTTCTTTGTTCGCGCGTTTATATATAAATTGTTAATATTAGAATGCAATCATCTATTGCATACCTCTTCACAATACATCCAAATACGTTTTTTATTAACTTCAAGGGACGCGATGCTGAGCAATAGCTAACAATAAAAGAGTGACTCGCGCATGGTGGCGTAAAATCATACATACAAATACATTTTTCGCATACAAAATTTTTTTTTCGACAAATATGTTAATGTTTTGTAAGACAACAAACGTTTTTTCTACAAAATAAAAAAACAATAATATAGATTAAAACTCTAGTTCTTTCAATATTAACGATTAACCAACGATTCGTCCATCTACTGGGCCCGTCCATCTACTGAGTCCGTCCATCTACTGGCCTGCTTACCCTATATTTCTCCTCCCCTTTCTTTGGTCCCTGGATCCGGGCCGCTTCCGTCGCAGCTTTTTCCACCGGACCACCGTCGAACAATTTCGATAGTCTCAAAAGTTTATTCGGCTATATAAAGCACGTGATACAGCTACTTGAGAGGCACGGTGGTTCGCCGGCGGAACCACCGGCTCTGGTCCACCCCCTGCGAGTCTACCCCTTACGGAGGATATTCGGCGACATATGCGTACGTGCGCGAAAGCAATATGCCGGGGCAGCGGGGGCGAGGGGGAAGTGGATGGAGAAGCCAGAAGGAGAAGATGGAGAAGCGGAGGAAAACGGAAGGCACGTGGAAGAGAGTAAGAGGGCAGCTTCTGAACACGGGGATAGTCCGGCCACAGCTTGCGGGGATGCGAGCCATCCAGCGCACCCCACGAATGTTAACGCGCCGCATTAACTTCGTATTGGTTAGAAACGCGGGCTTCGGCAATAATTCTGATAACGCAGCATGTTGTCGCGCCGCCCGGCATACCAAACGCTCTCGCGGTTCCCTTTACGCGAAAGACGCCCTCGAGCTTTCCTTCTCCTCCTTTTTCTTTTCTGCATCCTCCGCTCTCGCTCTGGTTCTGGTAGCCTCTTTGCTCCGCTCCCCGGAAATTGTCCGCCCGACGGTTGGTGTCGCGCAAAAACCGTCGATTCCCCTTCGATTACCGGGGCCGAGTTGTGTTCGGCATGGCTCGCCGATTAAATCGCTGCGTGTACCGTAGCAGGTAAAACGTTCCCACCGAAAACTTCCAGATTAATCGATGCAGGCGAGGCGGCCTTTTTTTTGTTTTGCAACGGCGCGACAATCGCGCGCTCCAGGGCTCGAACGTTCGAACGCGCATCGTAAACCGCGACGAGGCACGGACGGCGTAAAAGTTGCACACCCCCACGTCTTTCTGCCGAGCGCTGCGAGCCAAGCCGGGCGGTTTGGGAGGGAAAGTTTTCTGGGCCGCGAGGCACTCGGTCGCGATCCTCCGCCAGCCATAACGCACTTTTACCCCGGATAAGGGGTCCTTAAACAACCCGTCTACCATAAAAATTTGCGAGCATACTTTTCCGGAGGGCGGCACGAGGGGCAAAGACGATTCCGCGAAACGTTACTGGTCCGTAAACGTAACGGCGAATGCTCGCTAATAAATTACTTAACATCTTGGACCTTTTTTTTCCCCCTTTTAATCGATTCCCCGGCACGAGCTTTTCCTTCTTTTCCGCGCGACTCTCGTTCGTGAATTATACGAGTGGATCCAGGCTTTTCTTCGCGGAGAGTACCTTCGCCGGGAAAGTGGTGGTGGGAATAGTAAATTTTATCGGCCGGAAGCGCGGCAGGGCCTGTCGCGTTGTCGGCGCCGCGACGTTAGCGTAGGAGCTGGATGGAAATTAGACGGCGGTCCTTTGAAATAAATTGATCTTTCGCGACAGCAAGGGAACGAAGGAGTTGGCGTATTGTACGTTTTCAACGGTCGATCATTAAATCGGAAAAAAGCCGGGTTCCGCCTACCCGACGCCCGATAGTGGCTCGCTCGCGGAGCACCGCTACCAATTACTATACCCGGCGATCATTAAGTTTACGTACGTACTGTATACACCGCGCACCGCACTGGCGTATCCAACCAACGCAACGATTTTTACCCCCTGGCTTTCTCGTTTTCTCGTTCGCTGATACGAACAGGCAGCTGACAGATGAGACTGCACGGCGGAGATGCGCGGATGGTGGACGCGTCTCTGCTCGTTAGAAGGCGACCGGCCATTGGCACGGGAGTGTTGTTGGATGGCCGACGGCGATAAGGGAAATCGCGAACGATCCAAAGTTCCGCGAGTCGGTGGGACGGCACCGAGAGGAGGAAGGAAAACGACGTGACGGCGGAACGCGGGAAATCGCCGGGCAAGGGTAGAGCTGCGGGATTCGACGCCACTGTGTAGGCTGGCACGTAGGTGGTTAGCGATTGCACGTGCAAATCCCGCTCGCGTGTGTTCGCACGCGGCATCCCGGGTGCGAGCAGTGAGCACCGGCGGAATTGCTCGGTGGAACGTCGAAGGAAAGCTCGGGCATAGGCGAACGTGTGGGTGTAGTTCGATAGCGGAGTCGAACTGGAGTGCGGTGTGCGTTGGCCTGCGTCGGTGTGGGTGCATACGCGTTGAACGGTGTGCGGCGTGAGGTGTGCGGTCGGCGACCACATGCGCACCGCCGCGCCACACCGCGCGCGTTAGGAAGGTAAGAAGGTAGCTCGTAGCCAGCCAGGAAATCTATCTCGCATCGGCTCCCTTCTCCATCGCCAGGACTTTTGCTCACCGCCCTGTAATCATCGCGAGTCAGTGGCGGCGGCCGCTAATTATGTTTCATAACACTTCTTACCCCCACTCTAATATCCACTCCCTTAAGGGCAGCTCATCATTTATTTACATCATATTCGTCCCGAGGGGTAACGCAACGGCCCCCGTCCCCGTCGCCTCGCCGTCCTCTTCGTTCGTTGCCGTTCCTCGCGAGACCACTCCTCCTAGTAGACTACCTTACTGCATCCCATACAGCACAACCTCGTTGCAGCAGTATTGCAGGGACGTTGCTGCAATGTTACGTTGTTGCAGGTTGCATTGCAATATTGTAGGAACGTTCCTGCAATATTGTCGTGCACTATTGGAGTGGCAATGATCCTACAATATTGCAATTTCGTTGCCGTGCAATGTTCCGTTGGCAACGATCCTGCAATATTGCGCCCACATCGTCGTGCAATGTTCCAGTGGCAACAGTCCTACAATATTTCTGCAATATTGGGCGCACATCGTCGTGCAATGTTCCAGTGGCAACGATCCTACAATATTACAAGAACGTTGCCGTGCAATATTCCATTGGCAACGATCCTACAATATTTCTGCAATATTGCGCGCACATCGACGTGCAATGTTCCAGTGGCAACGGTCCTACAATATTTCTGCAATATTGCGCGCACATCGTCGTTGCAATACTCTAGTGAAAACTTGTGGAAACATTACAACAATATTCTGAAGCAACTATGACTTTGTCAAAATTTTTCGAAATATGTACATGACGTCGAGTGGATTCTACGGCGTGTTTCATTTAACTGGACACGCACCGCAATATTGCCGAAGAGTTGCAGGATCATTGCCACAATTTTGCCGTTTCGTTGCGGAATCATTGCCGGAACGTTGCAGGACTACATATTCGTAATGTTGCCGCAACTTTGCAAAAATACACACCTGCAATATTGCGAAGGCGGACATAGGACTGAACCTGCAACGTCTCTGCAATGTTATGTTGCAACATTGCCATCTTGCACCGCATCGTTGCAGAGACGTTGCTGCAATGTTATGGTGCTGTGTGGGATATAGCCAGCGCCTGTACCCGCGATCAAACGAGTCAATTTTCGGATAAAAACCTCCAAACAATGGAAAGCAGAGTGTTCCCTTTCACAGGGCACCATTGAGAGTCACCCTCGATTTATCGAATTTCCTTTGTTCGCCGCGCGAAGGCGAGGGGCTCGAGAAACGCCCGAGAAAAGCCAAGGCGGATCGGGATTTAGCTAACCACCGCCTAATAGGCGTTCGTCCCTCTCGATTGATTTCGGGATTATCTTTCCAACCTCTGGTTGCCAACTGCGATCGTTCCATTCTTTTCGGCCGCTTCCACTTCCTCCTGCCCTCTTCGTTGCACTCTCGGCGAGCTCGGAAGAACGCCGCGCCACCCTAAACCTACTCGTATAGCCGGCAAATTGCTGGCACTTCTGCGGTGGAGCGATTAAGTGGTTTCAAGCGATATCCTCCGAGAAAATTGGCGAGCCGGAGAGCGGGCCGAGTTTTAATTAACGTCTGTCTTTCCACAAGCTTTTTGGAGGACCCGCCGCGCGCAGCCGCGCGGCCCGCGCGATTCTCGGAATTCGCGAATTATTGCACGTAACAAGTTCGGCCGATAGCTGGCGATTGCCGTCTTCTTCCCCATCGATTTCGATCCCCCGCTGCGACTCTCTCTCTTATTTCGTGTCGCTGCTCGATCATCCGCACCTTTTGCGCGTTACCCCGAATTCCAGGGATTTCGGTCAACTGTCGATCGATCATGGACGTTTTGACACGGTCCACTCCTGTCCGGGCGTGCTTTCTTTCTCGTTTCTTGTTAACGCGCGCCGAATGCGACCCTCGTAGGTAGAGTATTGTGGGGCGAGAGTGCGCACTTGAAGTTTAGACTTCCGTAAAATCCTTGGTATTAGACTGATAGCACATTGTGTAAGAAAAAACTACTATCCCTTATTATTCGATAGGCAGTGACTTGATGTAAATTTACCTGTCACCACTTATATAAAATAACGAGAAATTTTCACAAAAGTGTCTTATTTTCCAACATACAATAGTTGTGGTAATGTAGCAAACGACTAATAGTTTTCAACTCTTTTTTTTTAATCAAGGTACAGTAATGTGGGGCAAGAGTGCGCACTTAAAGTTTAGACTTCTCTAAAATCCTTGGTATTACAGCACATATCGTTTTGTGAGAAATAACTACTATCCCTTATTATTCGATAGGCAGTGACTTCATGTAAATTTACCTGTCACAACTTATATAAATATTTCCAAAAAGTGTCAATGTGGGGCAAAAGTTCGCATGTTATGGGGTAAAAGAGCGCAACGAGAAATTGCGGATTAAAAATTAATAACAAAAATCAAAAGCTGAGATCAGCGTGGCTCAACTATCACAACCTCAAAATTTAGCAAACTCTAGAATTAAAATAAGTTTAACGAAGATACAACACCCGTCAAATTATTCTGGGGCAAAAGTTCGCATGCGAACTCTTGTCCCACTGCATTGTGCGAACTTTTGCCCCCACAGCTACTTGTACATTGTTTAATCAATCCTGTTATCTGTGAGGAGAATTGAAAACTTCTATTAGCACTTTTTAATAGAAGAATTTCAGCTCTTTCAGACGGCATATTAATTAAAATATTCACTGATCAATTTATAGGAATAATATTGATTTCCAAACATGAGAATATTACATCAGAACTAACGAATTCAGTACTTACGGCATTGTAAGATAACAAACCGGAACACAGCCACGAAATTCGACATTAGTGACTCTACCTTGATTGACAATTGACTGCCAATCACCATTGGCAACTGCCAGAACTCAACCAATGAAATTCGCACGGTGCGAACTTTCACCCGCTGCGAACTTTCACCAACGTCCACTCTATAGGTACGCGACAGAGCCGTAAACTCGGTTGTAAGTACCCACCCACCTACTTGGAGATTTTCGAGCGGGTGCACGAGCGGCACTCGTCAAAGAGGTATTTGCGTGAATTTCCAAACGTCCCGTTCCGACACGCGAGCCTTTCGGCTCGTGTTACCGAGACCTTTCTTCGCGATATTATTAAATATCGCGCTGCCATTGAGTATCGAACGTGTCAAAACAGGGGGATAGCCGAGCGTAGGTACGGGTCGGTTTGCGGGCGGAGCCTGGTAGCCGTCAATCAACCGGCCGCTCGCAGAAAATGAAATCGCCGCGGCGGGCGCATAAATATTCGGGGTAAAGTGGACGCGGGGGGTTAGAGACATAAAAGGCACTTTAATCACGCGACCGCCGCGCCGCGCGATATTTCGCCATTCCTCGCGACGCGGACGTTTCACGACGCGCGCTGCGCCCTTCGCAGAGAAATGTAGGTAATTGCGCGCAAATGGTAAGCTCTTTGCGTGCTGGACTCGAGGAATATACATGAAATTCTACGCGGGTATCTACTTTGACTACGCGATTAATATGAAAACGCAGGGAATCGCCGGAGCCTGACGATCCGTCTTTCCAGTCGATATCGAAAGATCGGCAACGTCATCGATCAGATTCGTACCACAAAACGTAGAAGGAGACAGAGAGTGGTGGTCGTGAGGATCGAAAGACGGGAATAAGTGCCGCGTAACCGCGCGGCGATTTGTCCGGATCAGCGTCAGACTAAGCAGATTACGCGTTCTCCCCAAACGAAGCGACAACCCCGAGGACGAACCGTGGCGATTCGAGTCGTACCCCTCCCGGTCCATTGGGAGGTCCGTCCTATCGATGGAGAGGCCAGTGAAGAAGCTCTTTCCTCTTTGCGCCCAAGATATCGCCCGGCGACTCCGAGTGTCGCTGGCATCCCTCGATGCGATTCGATTCGATCGCCTCTTGCTGGAAGAGAGGAACGCGACACCATTGCGTATCGCGTGTCGTGTGTCGTTCACTGTCCCCGTACGACGAATGTACGCCGCGACGGTGTAATTGTTAGCCGATCGGTGTCTGCCAGACGGCGCGGCGCGGCGCGGCGTTTCAATAGAGACACGCGGCGGCTGTGTAGTCGGCGGGGCAGGATCATCGATAGTAACTGCGCTTTTGGCGACTAAATATATCTCCGCGCGGGCACTGCCGCGTCAATAAAGATACAGGGATGCCAGTCGAGCGACTATAGAGATACATAAAGTTACGCGGAGCCGCCTTCTGCTTCGACGCGATCCTTTGAAGTGGTTTCCACCGGACCGCGAGTACCTACCTATTCAAACGGATTCACCTGACCGTAACGTCGCGTCGCCTCGCGTTTGGCTGTAACCATCTGTGAGCGCGAGACTTTCGTCTGGAAAAAGCCACCGCCCGGAAGAGGCTCGAACGACCGGAAGCGATGCTGCAACCGGCTTTCTCTTTGATACCTACGTCGCGTCGGTGCACACTGTTCCAATTTGCTTTATAGCGTCGGCGAACCGTCTCTTCTTTGTCTCGACCAAACAGCTGACGAAACGACAAACAAAACGGCGGGCTGGCGACCTTGTGCCCGTAAACGCTCGCGTATTCAAAGTCTTTGTAGGCTCGGCCGAGGCGAATCGGACCACTTTGTGCTCGACGGTAAAGAAACGATAGTCAAACGTTAGGAAACTAATTTTTTATTATATATTCGTGACCAGTACACCTTTGGCTCGAGCATTACTAATGATGTTTGCTACAACCTGCGGCGACCAGGGCGATCAACCAGAATGCTGCGTGAAAACGGCGCGACGATGTTCCGCATTGGGTAAATCCGGGAGACGCGGTCGACATAATATAAAATGGCTATTAAAACTAATATAGGTATTACTTATTTTATCAGAACAAACCTAATGTGTTCAGAATCTTATGCCGATTCAGGAGAACTGGTCGATATTTGCTTTAAGACAATATTTACTGTAAATCGGGTTGAAAACTGAAGTCATCACATCTGACCACCTCCCCCGAGGTGCCGGGAGAAATGGTTTTCGTCGTTGGCAGAGACCACTCACATACCGTTAAGGAACTAGTTTCTGATCAGTTTAGAAGGTTTCCCGCTTTAATATTTATTTTTAACCTAATAAAGCATTAAACCATAGACTTTTTTATACTAAAAGTTGAATTAATGTTTAAACTTCAAGGAAAAATTTTAAAAAGTTGAAAATAAATATATAATTTAAATACTTATAAGGTATGGAATAATAAGGTGACTAGGAACTAGTTTTAAATCATCTAAAACTAACAATACTAACTGCTTTCATAGACAACACATATATTTTTGAATTATCAATTTTTATGTTAGTAATTATTTCAAACAATTATTTATTGACATAAACTCAAAAGAACGATTTATTTCATGAACTGATAAAAAATTAGTGCCTGATCAAGAACTAGTTCCTTAACGGTAATTATTCGTGGAAAATTAACAAAGGATAAAGCAAAATTATTTATGAGTGAATACAACTACGGATTCATTGATATTTAATTTGTTTACGCTAAACAAGTAAAGAACACATCAAAGAAAAAGTGAATTACCTACTGGCGATTAGCAAGGCAAATGATTTCAAAACTGAATAAATAAACTAAATAAACAAAAATAATAATAAAATAATAATAAAAAATAAAAAAATAATAAAAAAATCATAACTCGACCATCTCACCTTTCTGCAGCGAGACATGGTCTTCTCGTTAGCTTCGAGAGGAAGAGTTAATATGGCCAAATACTTTGGCTGCATTGTCCCTCAATATCTCTACTATCTTATTATTCCAAACATTAAAGGAAAATAAACTTAGAAGTATATTTTAAATACGATTCTGTGCAACCGCTGTTTGACAAAAGAGGTTAAATGTAACATCAATTTACCTTTTATAGCCTATAAATCTAGAAAAACACAGAAGGAAGCAAAATAACGCTATTCATTCAACTATTTCGCTTCTAGAGAAGTAATTGGTCTGCACTTTAATGCATTTTTACGTATAGACTCTGAAATATTGGGAAACCAAGAATTTCGATACGCCAACTAGTGACAAAAAATTGAACTACTCAGAGCAGGCTGAAATCCGTCGAAGTCCATATGATTATCAGTGTTTATATAGACATGTTGTGAAAAACAAGTGTTTTTAAATTTTTTGGAACACTAAGTTTTTACTTATTCGATTAATAAATACTTATTCGGAATGTTTGGTGGGATCCAGCCTACTTTCAATAGTTTGCCAACTTACCACCGCAGCGCTGAAATCTAAGCCACGCCTCCACTTGGTTTCCCAATAGCGACACGACCAACTCTCCGGCCCGACCGCGTCTCCCGGATTTACCCTAATTATCGGACACTAATTTTATCGGAGTGTTCGGGAGTCCAGGGGGGGGGGGGAGGGCCGAAAGTCGCGCGAACAAGTGCGAGGACGGAATTAGCGTGGTTTAAGGTTTTGGTTGCAGCAAGAGTGGCAGAGAGAAAGGAGGGTACCGCGGAGGCCGGGTACCAATCGCGTCGTGCCGTTCCACGTTTTCCGGCTGATTTCTGCCGCGGCTCCCCAGTGAATTATAATATTTATCTTGCGCGGATAATAACGGAATTGAATCGCGTGAAATTTCTAACTCGTAATAATATCGGTGGCCGAGTTTTTATACATCTAAAAGCGTATAATTACAATAATCTGCCGATGATATCGCGCGCGATCCACGTATCGCTACCTACGTATTTAGCGCGCACAGGCAATTTCCTGCTTTATTATAATAATATCCGGAGCAATCTGGCCCCTTCCCACTTGGCGGCGCGCACCTATGCCGGCTCGAGGAGCTTTTTTTTTTTTATTCTCGACGCGCAGCGCCGCGCCGCGTCTTCGTTAACCGCCCTCGTCGATCGTCCCCTCGGAGTCTGTCCCGCTGGACGCGGGCGCTTTGCGGGAATCCGGGAAATCGATAGGGCGCTCGCGTCCGCGACGAATCTGTAAATGGGGGAGGAAGAATGAGTGCGCGAAGATGCAGGAAAATGGAGGAACGAGAAGCTGATGGCTTTCCACTTTCCAGGCATCCGATGGTATCCGACAGCAGTTCTCGTCTCCACACGAACCAACCACCCCTGGGATCGAGTAAGAGATTTTTCAACCCTCGACGCACCTACGATGCGACGACGCCGCGCGCAATCTGTTTCGTTAGCCTGTCGTGGAGTGGACGATATTTTGCAAAGCGAGCGATGGCTCTATAAGATGGAAGTATTCGAAGTGTAGTGTGGAAGAGAGAAATACGAAGGAGAGGGAGTGGGACAGAGAGAGAGGATAGCAGTCCGCTGTCAGCAATTGCCCCCTCTCGGAAGAAAAAAATGGCAGCTGCCGTGGCTGGATGCCGCGTACCAAACCATAATGTCGTACCACGTACCACCCTTCTTGGTTACTCGTTCGCGCACAGATGGGCTCGCGAGAGGGCTCTCGAGGCTCGGGGAGGAACGGGAGGAACGGGAGAATCGGGAGGCCGTCCGTGGCGAAAGAAACAAGCTGGACGGGAGAAAAGAGGAGGATCTGATAGAAGGGGCCGGCTGTCGGACGAGGAGAAAGAATAGCTCGCGGGAAAGAGGGAACCGCAAGAGGGAGAGGCCCGTACGATCCGCGACGACTACCACACCACCACCACCACCACTCCCGCTGCCGCCTCCACCGCCTTCGTCACCAACAGCCGCCACAGCCACAGCCACCACCATTAGCGTGGACGTGGTGGCTGGTAGCGGAGAATCGGTAAGGTTCCGGCGCGGCGACGCGGCAGCCAGCGGAAAGCGAGAAAAGGAAAGGTGGAATGATCGAGCAAATCGAAGGATGCAACTCTGCGAGAGCGTAGCCGAGAGTTGGTAGAGAGACAGCTGGCTGCCGGTTGGCGATCGTTGGAGGATCGAGTGGAGTGGAGTGGAGCGGAGTCGAAGGGAAAGGAGAGATAGAGAGAGAAAGGGACGGAAACGGCGTAATAAGGTGGTCGCTCGGCTCGTCGGCAAATTCCTAGGAGGAGAGAGGCTGCGGGCGGAGTCGGGTGCTGATCGTCCGGGCGGAGCTTGGCCGAAGGTTGCCGCCTACCGAACCCACCGACGCCGTCGCCTTTCCTCCCTCTTCGGGGGATCGTCTCTCACCCCGTGTCGGGCTGAGTGGCGCGCGCTCTCTCCCGCCGCTCTGCCGGCCGAGCGCTCTGCGTCCCTCGCACTTGCCAGATCGTGTCCCCCGCGCGGCGCGGCGTGGCGCGACGGGACGCGACGCGGACGATCGAGCTCGTGAGCCGAGCCGAGCAGAGCAGCGGCAAGGGGTGGGGACCGAAACGAGCAGCCGACCGCCGGTGGCGCGGGTCAGTCTGTCGGGCAACCGGTCGCTCTGTCGTTTCTCGCTCTGTCCGCGCTCTCCGCTCGACTCGAACGCCTCTCCACGCTTACACCACGCTCATCGCCGAGCCGACACGAAACCGATATCGCGCCGCGACCGAGTCGTCGCTAGCCCCCGGGACAGCCGGTGGTCGTTTCCCATTCGCCGATAGTCGCCGCGACCTGTGCGCCTTTGTCCGAGCCCTCGGAAATAAAGTGTCCCGTGCTGCAGTTTTACGCGCGTGTCCACCTTCGGCCGGCTGGACTCACTTGAACGCGGACATACATATATCCCAAGTGTCGTCGCGATGCGCGCGCCTCGTCGCGCACATCGACTCTCGACGTAACACGACGAGCCTCCCGTCTGCCCGTCTCCTTCAGGGACAGTTGTTTCGGACTCGTTACGCCCGGCCCGCAAGTGGGAGCATCGTCCGCCAAGGCGGGAGGATGTCGAGGCTTCCTCCCCGGAAGGTCACCGCTAGCCCCGAGAGGAACAGGCCCGCTCGAGCGGCCCGTGCGAACCTGACGTCCTCCTCCGTGTTTCGATAATAATAATTGGTAAACGCGCGAGATACGCGAGGAAGAGCCGCCAGGTGATGTTGCTGGAGTCGAGAAGCCTCGCCGGTAGGAAGAGAAACGGATTGACGCTGTCTTCGTTTGGGGTTGGCAGTGGCGGTGGCGTCGGAGAAGGTGGCGGAAGAGGAGGCGGGGGAGGAGGAGGAGGAGGTGGTGGTGGTGGTGGAGGAGGCGGAGGAGCCGGCAGCGAGGAGGACGACGAGGAATCTCGACATCTGTTTCTTGGGAGAAAAATGCAGGCCGAGGGCACCGCCGCCTCCGCGGTTTCCACCGGTTTACCCTCCGGTTGCACCCGCGACGACGGCGAGGACAGCTCCAGCCCCTCGCCGAACAGCAGCCTCTTGAACAACTTGAACAACAGTTGCAACTCGAACCGTCAGTGCGCCACCGATTTCAGCATCGCGGCCATCATGGCTCGAGATTCCCGTCAACAACAGCAACAGCAACAGCAACAGCAATCGCAGCAATCGCAGACGACTGGCTCGCAGCAGCAGCAGCAGCAGCAGCCGCAGAACCAACAGACACAGCAACAGCTTCCGCAGCCGCACCTTCATCGCCAGTTGCAGCAACAGGCCGTCGGCGGTGGCAAACTGCATCAGCACGGTGAGCGTCTTTCTTTCTTAAATTTCCCTAGCGATCGAGCTCACCCTTATCGCCCTTATCGCGCGGTACGCGCCAGATAAAAACGGCTCGTACTTTCCGCGCGGAGACGCGAGAAGGTCCAGCCAAGTGCCGCTCAGGCGGCAGCCCGAAACTATCCACTCCGCGTTCAATCGGAAATTAGAAGAACCGATGAACGAGAAAAGACCGCGCCGCGGTCGCAGCCCTGTCGTTAGGGACACCGAGTACGCTGGTCATCCACGTAATGTCTGCTCTGCCTCGCCAGCGATATTCGCTCTAACGCTGCGATCCTCCTTTCACTCGTGCCGCGCCAAGTGTCCCGAGCGAAAACTTGCCAAAACCGTATTGGCAAAACGGTATATACGAGTTGAACGGCTACGTTCCTTGTCACGCTACAGACGCTCTCCGCGGACAGGCTCGGGATGGAAAACGAAAGGAGGCAGAGATACAGAAATGGGTAAAGCACGGTACGAATCGGTTTCTTAAGATAAGATGGCGAACGCGTTGACACGCTTTCTGTCGACGGCCGGGCAATGCAGGAGCGACGCTGCGCGGCCGCACGTAAAGTAATCCTTCGTCGCAGCCTCATTATCGAGATAAACGTCGTAGGTCTGATTTTTTTCGGCCGGCCCGTGTAACGGGACCGCGTTTGCCCGGGTCCCCGTATAATCGCCTGCCCCGCCACCATTTCGTCTCTTCTAACGAGCAAAAAAGATATTCGTCTCGGACGATATTTTCCGTCGTCGAGTGTTTCTCGCTTTTTTTTCTCGATAGCTATCCCGTTACACCTCTTCCTAGAATCGCCCGCGTCACCCCACCCCCCCCCCCGAAACTTATTACGTGCGCAAAAAAAAACACTGTCGCTCGAGCCGCGAACGGGCGTAAAACCAGCGACTGGTCTTAATCACGAGGGAGACGTTTCTTGCGCGAACTTCGGAGGCTGACGGAAGGGAAAAAAAGCAATGGGACGTGGTAGGACGGCGAGGGCGGGAGCGGGGGCGGGGGCGGGGGGTGGGGTGTCCGGTTGTTAATGAATTATTTAGCGGGCGAGGTCTCTGAATGAAGCGGTGTGTCCCCGCGGAGAATCCGGGCGTTAATTCCTCGGGCGAGAAACGGTCGTTTCGCGCGGCCAGCTGAGGTGTCTCATCGGAATTCTGGAAACGACCGTGGCCGCTTCGCCCAGCCAGACGTCCGTCCGAACAAGACTCGGCTCGGTGTTTGGTTTCATCATCGCGTATCTTGGACGCCCGCGGCGAATAATCGCCCACGAAGATTCTACGCGGACGAAATTTACGGTTGGCCACGGTGCAATTCACCCACGGAAACGGACCGTCGTTCCCAAATAAACTTGGGTAAACGGCGCGATGAATCGACCAACAGACTCTCCCTCCCGCTCTCCCTCTCTCCCATTTAAGTGCACGTGTGTTGGACACGCGCTACTCCTCCTCTCCGCCCTCTCCACCCAACCATCATCCCCCGCCCCCTTCATCACTAACTCCCCCCTTCTCTCTCTCTCTCTCTCGCGAGCTCTCTATGTCTCTCTCTCTACCTGCCCCCGTCGCCGTCGCAGCAGTTCGCCAGGATGACAGCCTCCGCGCACTGGAAATTGTTAAATAAATCGGCAATCCCTCGCGCGACTCGTGGCTCGTTAACCGACAGCAGTGTCTCCCCTTCGGAGGTGGTGCTCTCGCCCGTTGTTCGCGCGATCACCGCGAATCTTTTATCCCGTCCCCTGCGCTTGCGAATGAAACGCTATCGGTTGAGCGCGACGCGAGGCGGTAGGTGCGACGCGGATTACTGTTGCCCCGCTCGCGCTGGCGCGGGGGATGCGACCACGCGTCGACGAGATAACGCGCTCCGCAGTGGAGCGGCTGACGGCGGCGGTGCGGGTTCCCGCGACACCTTGGCATTGACGAATATCAGGCGGAACGAGGCATTTGGCTCGGTCGTAGCGCCGCTCCTCCGTTCCCGAGATGTATGCTCGACGGGAATCGCGACGCCGCGGCCGCGGACAAAAGTTGCTACCGAAACGAGGCAATCGAGAGTCAGGCCTGGGCTGGAGAGAGAGGCTGGGACAAACGGTAGCTCGTATTCACGAGGCCACCGGCGACGAAAAAAATTTCACGCCGGCGTGTAGGGTTTCGTCGGAGTGTCAACCGTAATAAATAGCCGATGACTTAGTTAAGCGAGGAGCCCCGCGACACGCCGCGTCGACCGAGCCACAAGTTACGACCGGCTGGAATCGGCTCGGGATCGATTAACTCGCAGCCAGATGGAGGAGGCCGACCTACGCTGATCACCTCGGAACAGCCAGAAACCGTAACGACCCTTTAGGTATCGCCTCCTCGATCCTTCGTCGCTCTTCGATCCACTGGCGATTTCTCTTCTTCTCCCCCTGACACACATCCGTGGATTAGATTCGAGGGGACATTGCCGCATGGAGAGCGGGAAGCGCGCAACTGATACGCGACAAGGACCAGTTGCGCCGACCAAATAACTGTAGGTATCTATGTAAAGCGTATCGTCTGGTAATCGGCCTGTAAATATTTTGGAGCGAAGGTGGTGCATCGAGTGGCTCGATATCGATCTTGGAACAGGATGATAACGGCGACGGTCGAGTGGATTAACGACGTGTAAACGCGAACTCGAGCGCGACAGGAAGGCGGTTTCGAGCGAGCGTGTTTGCGCGTCCCATCGCATCGACCCACATATGCAGGGTTTCGTGGCGGCCTAGGGTAAACAGGCCAGTAGATGGACAGTTTAGCTGATTCCGAAGTTTACAACAAGGTGTTTCTTAAGAAATATCTGTTGTATTAAAAAAAATCAAAAGCTTTGCACGTAAAAATGTACAAATTTAAAGAAAAAAATAACTGCAAGTAAAAAATTAATGTATTTAAGAATAAAATGATGAAAATTCTACTCATAGCCCGTATTACAAGTAGATGGACGATAGGGCTAGCAGATGGACAGTTCAGAACCAATAGATGGACGAGTGTCTGGCTAGACGAGTAAAAGACTTATTAGCTATAGTAGGTACCTAGATTAAGTTATTTTTTGTTAAAATATAGTTTATTTCATCAAAACTAAAAACGTATGGAGTCTTCATTGCCAGAAACCGGTGCAACAGGTTATGGGCCCAGGCCGCAAATAAAGTGAGGTTATGTCTAGCCTAAAGTGGCCAGACGTCCCGGATCGTGTGGGACTGTCCCGAATTTGAATTGTTTGTCCCGCATTGAAAACTGTCTCGCAAAGTGTCCCGGATTGGATATGTAGAGGAAGTGCAGTATATTTGGAATACCAGTTTGTTTAAGATGAATAAAAAATTACGACAGAGGATGGGATCAAATTAAACTACATAATATCATAGGGAAACTAATAAACTTTCATATTTCTGAGTGTCAGTAAAAATAAAAAACAAAAAGTAACTGAAATTTTGGTTTGAATGAAAAATTACAAGAAGTATCGATTTCGTTAAGGTGCAGGTAATTTGGAATACCGGTATTCCAATTTACCTTCACTTTATAAACTTAAACAAAACATATAGATATTTTGAGGAGATATGTATACCAGAATATTGATAAAAATGCTAAGAACGGTTACATACTGCACTCGCTCTTGGTTCACACGTTTCTACCAATCTTGAAGATGTAGATGTCTATAAGACATTATTTACACAAATGCTCCTAAAAGGTTATACAGGTGACAGATGAAACTGACGCGGTGGTATCCAGTACGCGTGAAACAAAAGCATCGGTAGGCTTTGGAATATTCCAAATTACCTTCACCTTCGGTATTCCGAATTAACCACATGGCATCGAAACCGAAAATTTCATGTCACACTTTGTATTCTCGAAATTATCGCAAAACTGGCACGGAACCATAGAAGGAACATGCAAATGAGTCGATTAAGTGTTTAACACTAAAGTTTTGACATATTTTAACCATGATTGGAACGATTGAATATGCGCTGAAAAAGTTTTGCAGATCGACGTTTTCTTCCTCTGCAGATTAAGTCGAAAATGTAAAAATTGCGGTTCATCCACAAATGTCATTAGTTAAGAGGTCATTAGCCCCTATAATCTACGGTGTTACAAATTAAATAGCGTTAGTAGTTTATTAGATACTTCGGTATTCCAAATCACCAACAGTATTCCAAATATGCTGCACTTCCTCTAACCTTTTTAACATTTTCTTAGTGGCACAAAGTAAAAATATATATCCACTAGTTCCTTTTCTAATATCATCCAAGGCTCTATTTAGATCATTACATGTATATTGATGTACGGTATATTTTTTTTAATGCTTGCCATCTAAATAAAAAAAGAAAAATAAGATACCTACAAGTAAATGTGTAAACTGTTTGTTTATTAAAAAAAACCGGCTTCAAAAGGTTTAATTCCGTTCTGTCCATCTGCTGCGACAAGGTTAGAAAATCCATATCAGTACATGGACAGTCATTTTTATAAGTTCTATCGGTTTATTTTTCTTTGTTCGCGCGTTTATATATAAATTGTTAATATTAGAATGCAATCATCTATTGCATACCTCTTTACAATACATCCAAATACGTTTTTTATTAACTTTAAGGGACGCGATGCTGAGCAATAGCTAATAATAAAAGAGTGACTCGCGCATGGTGGCGTAAAATCATACATACAAATACATTTTTCGCATACAAAATTTTTTTTTCGACAAATATGATAATGTTTTGTAAGACAACAAACGTTTTTTCTACAAAATAAAAAAACAATAATATAGATTAAAACTCTAGTTCTTTCAATATTAACGATTAACCAACGATTCGTCCATCTACTGGGCCCGTCCATCTACTGGCCTGCTTACCCTACCTGGACCAATTCTCCGCTTAAACGATCGTTGACACGTCCGTGGCGACTGCGATGCAGCGACTCGCCCGAAGCCTCTCCAAAAAATCCGCCGTCTTCCGTAGGTAGTACCTATTGCGGTCGCAACGAGCAAGATTCCTCCCGGCGATACGCGATAAGGGGCATCGATAAATCGGCTCGAATAATCCTCGGTTCGGCCGCAACGTTGACAATTTTATCGCGGTTCATCGCATACGGGATGGGATCACTTCTTAATCCAACGGGCGCGAAAGCCTTCTTGCTGTTTATGTAAATGCGGAAGCACGCATTCGGCATTCAGCGAGCGGCCGCTTACGCGCGTGGATGAAACGACGCCGGTAAATGTTCTCGACGAATGTTCGCAGTTCCTGACCGCCAGTAGCGATACACGCGAATACATTGGCGAAACAAGTCTGTCGAATGCCGAATGTGCGGTTCTGCCTTAATCCGCCGTTCGCGATATTCGCAAGCTATCGCGCGTTTACGAGTCCTTCTGCCAGCACCGAGTGCCCACTACGCACCTTTCTATCACCTGATGAATTTCGCAAATTGCTGATAGGCCAATGGGAGCTACCGCGTAAAATCAGCGCAGCCTTCCCTCTGCTTCCGAGCAATGATTCCGCCCTTTCGTTAGAGTTGCAGCCCGATTCGGCATCTATCGTCCGTTGTTCCGTGGCCGTTTGATGCGGGTAGATGGGTAAACGGCGAGTGAAACGAGGCGATATGGTTCGTTCAACCGGAATTATATCGTGCGCCGCTACTCGAGTAAAACAGATCGGTGGCCGCCGCTCGAGCCAGAACCGCGACTAGAAACGACAGAAAAATTACGGAGATTTCCTTTCCGGCCTGTATCCTGTATCGCGTCGCTGACCCGATCATCGGACGAGTTTCTCGGACAGGCCTAGCCACCGACTCGATTCTAATCTAATTTATTCGATATATTATTTATTTATTTATTTATTTATTACGGGACCAGCCCAATTTAGACAATAAAGACAATAGTAGCCTACGTGCAAGAAAACAAAGAAAGAAATAAAACAAAAACATCCAGCCGTAAGAAGAAAAGTGAAAAAAGGAAGTAATTGAACATTGCAGCTTACTTATCAATGATTATTTTGCGCAGATTGCTCTTGAAAGTTTGAAAGGATCCGCCGAAAAAATCAATGTTGCCTGAGTATAAATTGGCAACGCTGACTATCCGATTTACAGGATCACGCGTACCGAACTTAGATTTAATACCTGGACAATAAAACGATGCTCTTCCTCTTAAAATTCTGGAAGCATTAGAGAGAGATATCCCGCAAGAGTGAAGGACAGTTGATGCAACTATTAACAATTTTAAATAAAAAACAAAGATCAGCGATACGCCTTCGTTCCGATAAAGTAGATAAGTTCAGAGACGCCAGTATTTGGTCATAATTGTGATCATCGCGTGACATTGGACGTCGCAGTTTATAAGCGGCAAGTACTCTAAAGATGGTCGAACTAAAGTGGTATAAAGCAATCTGATTCTGCTAATACATTGAAAATCAGAGGAGAAACGCGATATGAAACCCAGAGGCCTCAAGGCGGTGTTTGCAACAGCAGCACAGTGTTTGGAAAAATCAAGAGTGGATGAAAACTGAACCCCAAAATCCTTCACCTCATGTATCACCGAAGTTGCAAAATTATTTAGACCCCACTGGAATACAAATGAAAGAAAGAACGGCAAGGAGCATTAATAAAAATGTACAAGAGATTTATCAAAGGCGGATGATTTTTTTTTACAAGGTCACGCGTTTCTTTTTTTTGTCGCGCGAAGCCGGACGTTGCGAGGTGTGCAAGACGAAGCGATGGTTTTGTTGGCCCGGTCGAGGCTGTTGCCACGTGTGGACGACAATATTTCGAGATACCAGGCGCGAACGAGATTTGCTAACGTCTCGTGGTCACGCGGATGCTCGCTCCGCGTCGATATTGAGCGGAGGCGCCCGAATCGCTCGCGATATAGATCACTCTTTTGGGATTCCATCGAAGAAATGGCAGGTCGAGTATCGGCGTGGCAACATTATCGGGCGCGATCCGGGAAAAACGTACCGCGTCACCACTAGATTAATTTACGTTTCGCAAACAAACAAGGTGTACCTGCTTTAATTACTTGTCGACAGATTGATCGATCAACCAGAAGCTCTACGTCGCAATCAGATAACAGCTTAATGCTTCTCCCTCGCTCGCGTGTATGCATGCCATCTTTGAACTGTGCAGCACTCCAGAAGCATTTCACTATCTTTCGTATCCCAAAAGAATTCAAAGTTCGGTTTCAACGAGTCCCCGAGCATCGAGCGCCGGAATGCGTTGGATAAGCATCGGTCATCGAGCGAAGCAATTATGTTATCAGAAATAGGGTAAATCCGGGAGACGCGGTCGAGCCGGAGAGTTGGTCGTGTCGCTATATTTCAGAGTCTATACGTAAAAATGCATTAAAGTGCAGACCAATTACTTCTCTAGAAGCCAAATAGTTGAATGAATAGCGTTATTTCGCTTCCTTCTGTGGTTTTCTGGATTTATAGGGTATAAAAGGTAAATTTAACCTCTTTTGTCAAACACCGGTTGTACAGAATCGTATTTAAAATATACTTCTAAGTTTATTTTCCTTTAATGTTTGGAATAATAAGATAGTAGAGATATCGAGGGACAATGCAGCCAAAGTATTCGGCCATATTAACTCTTCCTCTCACGAGGGGAGGACGCGAATGGGACGAGCGATTTTTTAACGAAACCGGGCAGAAAATGTTGAGGCCGATGTGTATAAACAAATTCCAGAATATTAGCTGTGAATGGCTTTAAACAGTAAAATTATAAAGTCGTCGAATCAAAAATTGCATTTTCTGGTTAAATTATTGATAATATGACAATAACACATAAGACTTTTGTATTCCTTTCAACAAGATCTACCATTTAATGGAGTATAAAATCGATTCGACGACTTCATAATTTTACTGTTCATAATTTTTTATAAAAATGGCCGGCCATTCGCAGCTAATATTCTGGAACTTGTTTATATACACATCGGCCTCAACATTTTCTGCCCGGTTTCGTTAAAAAATCGCTCGTCCCATTCGCGTCCTCCCCTCGTCAGAGCTAACGAGAAGACCATGTCTCGCTGCAGAAAGGTGAGATGGTCGAGTTATGATTTTTTTATTATTTGTGTTTATTTTTTATTATTATTTTATTATTATTTTTGTTCATTAAGTTTATTTATTCACTTTTGTATTCATTTGCCTTGCTAATCGCCAGTAGGTAATTCACTTTTTCTTTGATGTGTTATTTACTTGTTCAGCGTAAACAAATTAAATATCAATGAATCCGTAGTTGTATTCACTCATAAATAATTTTGCTTTATCCTTTGTTAATTTTCCATGAATAATTATGTGAGTGGTCTCTGCAAACGACGAAAACCATTTCTCCCGGCACCTCGGGAGAGGTGGTCAGATGTGATGACTTCAGTTTTCAACCCGATTTACAGTAAATATTGTCTTAAAGCAAATATCGACCAGTTTTTCCGAATCGGCATAAAATTCTGAACATATTAGGTTTGCTCTGATAACATAAGTAATATCTATATTAGTTTTAATAGCCATTTTATATTAGGTCGACCGCGTCTCCCGGATTTACCCTACCTATCGGAGCGCGGGTTAATACGGCAATACAGTTTCGAGTTCCATCGCGCTTTACTTCAGCTCCGATAATGAGAGAAGAATTAGGAATCCCTGCCTGCAAATACGACGGGACTCGGTCTCGAGCGGAAATCGATAGATTTATCGGGGGAATCAGCGGGGCCGATTAGGTGGAGATCGCGTTGTCCCTCGAGCGAGCAGCGTCTCGAGCCGCGCTTTAGAATCTCTAGCATTTCTAAGGAGTCAGCCGTTTCTATCTCGCAACGACCCGACCGCGACGCGATGCCCCGTAATTCATACCGCGAGCGTATTTCTCGCTCGTAAAGTTGTCTCCGCGGCTGGACCGAGGCTTCCGGCGCGCGGTTTTGCTACACCTTTATCGCTTCGATCGCTGCATCGTATCGCGTCGGCCCGTTAAAAATACGCCCGATGCAAGGGTCCGCCCGTGCTGTCGGCGCGGCAGAAGAGGAGATTGGCAAAGGAACAGCGGCTGGTTTGCGTAAATATCGTCGAGTGGCGAAAATTTACAATGAAATCGCGGAGGCTCGAGGCGAAAGGGCAGGAAAGTAAAGGAAAGGGGGAGGGAAAGGAGGCGAGGCGAGGCCTGGTGTTCTCGTAGATCGTGGGAGGACATTAGCGGTGGGACGCGTTTCAATCTGTCCCGGGTGCGCGTCTTTGATCCGGCGCGCACTCGGAATCGTAACTCACTTGACGAGGCTGGTCGTAAACTCGGTGGAAAGTCGAGCTCAGTCGGCAGACGCGCAGCCACCAACTGTTCTGGCGACTCGTCATCCGTTTCGTCAGTCGTTTAACACCGCCGTTCGCCGTGTCGAATAAAAATACGCGGATGACAGACCACACATCGCGCTAACCTCTCCTCACCGGCCAATTAGCCCCAAACGATCTCGCCAGAACTCGCCCTTTAACATTTAATTATTCCCGTCGCGCCACACCCTCTGCCGCGACCCCCCTGCACCCGCCTTCCAACCGATCGCGCGAGGATTAGCCGAGATTCGTGGTTTCCGGGAACGAGGGAACGCGGAAAGACAGAAGCAGTCGCGATTTAAGTCACGCAGCAGCCGTTACTCAAAGGAGACCGATCGTTGTGCGCGACGGCAATAAAGGATCGCGCAAAGAAATGGAGGAACTCCTTATTCGCCCCTCTTCCTCTCCCGCCCCGCGAGTCTCGAGCGAACAGAATCGTTTTAACGAGCGAACGTAATTTTTAAACGTTCCGCGTATGAAGTCGCGTTAAGTGAAACAGTCCGGAGCCCGTTCGGCTACCGTCCACGATTTCGTGCGAAGTAATCACTGAAATCGCCGCAATTTATTATCAACTAGCATGCCCCGTGTCGGCGTCGCCTGAATTATTAGCGTGACTGATTCATGGTTATTAAAATTATCATATGTTTCAAGGAAATTAAGTATTTTGAAAAAAAGCTTGTTCTCATTTTTGAGAGTCTATTTTGATGCTGCTCGCTACTTTCGTTTCTTCTTATATAAGAAGAACGTCTAGCACCGTTGGATGCCCTAGAAAGGTTTTGTTTTGGCATGTTTATGTTAATTAACCCGTTAACCCGAAAATATAAACGTCCGTTATCGGAAAGTGGTGGTACTCAGGGTTGCCAGGCGATCCAGTACACGTACTGGCATATATGACGTCACTTAGCTTGGATTGGCTCGGCGTTGACATGACGTCACGGCGTCACCAATCAAATATAAGTATTCCCCTTCTCCTACACCGTATGACGTCATATAGGCCAGCACACCGCCATTTTTTCAGTACGCCTGGCAACCCTGGTGGTACTCGAGAGTGACGGTAGTAGGGATGAACCGATCCAAGTAAATACGAGTAAATACTCGATACTTTCCTTTCGATACCGAGTAATTTTAGTATCGATACCTTCGGTGGCGATACCTATTCGGAATCGGAAAAAAGTACTCGTATCGAATGGGGCGAGTATCGACATTCGACATGAAAGATGAAAGCGAAGATAGGTATTGGCAAGGAAAACTACCACCGCAGTAATGATGACGCTCATGTTGCGTAACAAATAGAGACACTATAATACGTCTCTAGTAATAAATATGGAAGGCGCAGGTATACACTTTACCATATGTTTATATGGGACCAATAGTATAAAAGTTTATTTAAAAGTCATTTCTTACAGTAAAAATGTTAACAATACATTTAGACACAATATTGGAATATGTAAAAGTATGTAATATGGACAATTTTACTTGCCCCACTTTTTGGCACTTTATGAAAACTTAAATTGAGGTCATTGTTCATTGTAGCGTTACAATTTGCTACACAACATTTTTTTCTGCATACAGTTCGTCGATACTGTGAAAATTGATAGACCGCAGTAAAATTTATAAGTGTGGCGTATAAAATGGCGGTCGGGGCCTTCAATTCGGAACACGATTTTAACACGTGATACATACCGTATTTTTATATACTTAATATAATAGAGATCAGTGTCTACATCTCCTGTTTCCATGCCCCGAAACGACTGTATATTTTTCATTCTATTTCGTTATATAAATTAATTATAGACTGCCTCTTACTTATTTAGTTATATGTTTCGTTGTAACTAAGGAGTACTCCCCGTTAAATAAAAGTAAAATAAAATACATCTTCGTTAATAAAATTATATTAATGAAAAAGAACTCTGTTATACTAATTTCCATTCGATACAAGTAAGTATCGATACTTTTGCTTCGATACTGAGTAGATACCGATACTTCTTTTCGATATAAGTAATGAGTAAAAGCATCGATACCTTGATGGTATCGGTTCATCCCTAGACGGTAGACGATCTGCCCGGCTCTCTTATAGGCATGACTGCTATATTCCACCTGCGAGAAGCGCTCGCCCCGATTCGCCACCTGGCGGTCGCGGCGCGTAGTATCCATCGCAGCCGGCCGAGTCATGACTACTTTGTGTACATAATAATAAATTACACAGATTAATTATATTTTACGTGATTAAACATAGCCTATGCCCGTTCTTGTTGTTCAAGGATGCTGTAGTTAAAATTTCGTGATGATTGGTTCAGTACTTTTTGAGATTTTTGTGTACATACCAACAAACGCTGTAGCTTTATTATAATAGTGAGATTTATTCGCGTTAATTTCGTGCAATCGGCTGTGCACACCTGCCGCATCGCGGCACCAGCGAAGCTTCTTAGCCCGAGTGCGCGCGACCGCGACTCCGCAAGAGGAATCGTTTTGTTTCCGCAGGTGATTAGTCGAGTGAAACTCGTTTCTATTTACGCCTACTACTGGCCCAACGACATCGAAACGTATCGCCGCGAGCGGTCGGTACGATCGACTTCGATCTGTCCTCCGCTTTCCAACTATCTGCCTTCAGCGAAACACGAAGACGATCGATTCGCCCGCTCACCACGGTAATCGTGGTTGCCCGAGACTCGGTGTTTCGACGGCTGGAAATCGGAAATAGAAGACGACGGATCTAGCAGATCGGGGAGCGCGATTAATCTTAAGCAGGGATGAGAATTTCGCGCACACCTGTCGCTCGGTTCACACCTCGATAATAACTCTCGCCGACGAAATTGACGGCCGCAGATAAGCGTGACGTAAAGGTATAGAGGTACGTAATCTTTAAATTTTGATCGCGCCAGCCGGAGATAACGCGGCGATGAGCCTTTTAAATCGCGGGCCCGCGTATTCGGAGCGCTCGCCTACCTCGCGCGCTCCGGGGAAATTAGTCTTCGGACAGGCGCGGGCGATCGAAGCGGAGAAAGGCTGAAACTGGCGCAGCCCACAGGAAAGTGAAATAAAATAATAATAAGAATCAGGATAATAACGCTAAACTAAAACAAGCTCCGTCGTAAGTGGATAATTAGCCTTCCTCGGCCGCTACCGCGGCGTCGTTATTATCCTCGCCGACGTGGACGCGAGCGTCTCGCTCCGCCGAACAGAGAGAAAGAGGATGGAAGAGGTAGGGAAATGGAGGAATTAGTCGCTCGCGTTTCATTACGTTCCAGCTTCGGCGGCGCGCAAAACACGGAGCGAACGAGCCGGGAAAATGGCGCGGCATCGATTAATTACGCGAGCGTCTCGCGAACGCCGTGGATTACGATCTGCCCGGCTCGGAGAACCCGTGGTTGCGGCTCTAATCGCCGAGCGCAACTCGCCGGGAGTCACACTCCGCGCGAATCGCCGTCACGCTCGGGATTTTCGGGCCAGACGCGAGAGACGAGCGAAAGGCGTCTTGGTAACGGCGAGCAAACGTCGGAGTGCCCTCGCGTGATCGGTTTTACGCAACCCGATCCTGGGATCGGCCACTAATTAGCGGGAGAATCGGCTTCATTGTGTTGCAGTGGAGGATTTTCGCAAGAGCTGCTCGTGGATGCGGCACGGCACGGCACGGCACGACGCACGCGTATACCGTCGAATCGCGTCGCGGGACATTAGCGACGAATTACCACTTACATCAACGGCAATTCTATTTCACGACGCTGGGCTTAAGTAGTCGTAAAAACATTCGTGAAGAGTCTAGGACGGTCAAGTCTGTATTTAGGGGAGAGTTGCCAATATCGTACCGGTCACCTAAATCGTACCGCATCAATTTCTCAAAAATTAATTAATACAAACGACGTCTGATGATAAAAATATCAAGTAAATGCGAAATAAGAAATAGAAACAAAACCTTTCGAGCTTACACCCTATTTTGTGCGTGCTACGAGCATTTAAAAAAATCAGGTATGATTGATGTAACTTTTCAGCAGTTTATTTTAGCTGATAATAATCAAACAATGCAATTTTCTCCTGTATTTAGGGTAAATGCGGGAGACGCGGTCGACCTAATATAAAATGGCTATTAAAACTAATATAGATATTACTTATTTTATCAGAACAAACCTAATGTGTTGAGAATTTTATGCCGATTCAGAAAAACTGGTCGATATTTGCTTTAAGACAATATTTACTGTAAAACGGGTTGAAAACTGAAGTGATGACATCTGACCACCTCTCCCGAGGTGCCGGGCGAAATGGTTTTCGTCGTTGGCAGAGACCACTCACATAATTATTCATGGAAAATTAACAAAGGATAAAGCAAAATTATTTATGAGTGAATACAACTACGGATTCATTGACATTTAATTTGTTTACGCTAAACAAGTAAAGAACACATCAAAGAAAAAGTGAATTACCTACTGGCGATTAGCAAGGCAAATGAATACAAAAGTGAATAAATAAACTAAATAAACAAAAATAATAATAAAATAATAATAAAAAATAAAAAAATAATAAAAAAATCATAACTCGACCATCTCACCTTTCTGCAGCGAGACATGGTCTTCTCGTTAGCTTCGAGAGGAAGAGTTAATATGGCCAAATACTTTGGCTGCATTGTCCCTCAATATCTCTACTATCTTATTATTCCAAACATTAAAGGAAAATAATCTTAGAAGTATATTTTAAATACGATTCTGTACAACCGGTGTTTGACAAAAGAGGTTAAATTTACCTTTTATACCCTATAAATCCAGAAAAACACAGAGGGAAGCGAAATAACGCTATTCATTCAACTATTTGGCTTTTAAAGAAGTAATTGGTCTGCACTTTAGTGCATTTTTACGTATAGAGTCTGAAATATAGCGACACGACCAACTCTCCGGCCCGACCGCGTCTCCCGGATTTACCCTATGTATTTCTCTAAAAGCGGGTTTAATGTAGAATATTTTACATTCATTTTAAGTACATATTACATTCATTATAAAGTTTAAATTTATATTTATAAATAAATTGATCATGTTTCCTAAATCGTACCACTACAATCGTACCAGTAGGATTTGACAACTCGTGTGTTATATAGGTTATGTACATATATCATATACATAGTTTATTGCGGCCTGTGTGTGATTCATATACATATGTATATGTAACCAGGGACTTAATACCGGTATAATGCTCATACCGGTATTTCGCCAATACAGCTATACCGAAACCGATATCATACCGAAAAAGATAAATACCGAAACCGATATCATACCGAAAAAGATAAATACCGAAAACAATCGGTTTTCGGAATTACCGGTAACCGAAATAAATACCGGTATTTTTTCGGTACTCTTCTCGGTGAACACCGAAACCTACCATGTTACTGAAAAGAATACCGAAAAAATACCGGTATTTATTTCGGTTACCGGTAACCTTTTGTTTTCGGTATTTATCTATTTCGGTATGATATCGGTTTCGGTATAGCGAAATACCGGTATGAGCGTTATACCGGTATTGAGTCTCAGACGAAGATACAACCGAAAAATACCGGTATAGTACCGGTATTTTACGTACCGGTAGGAGTCCCTGTATGTAACTATATAATAATCATTACTGCATATTGAATAGTTTCTTCTCTATTTGTTATTGACACTATTTTTAGTGCAGGTACGATTTAGGGGACCGGTTGCCTAAATCGTACCTTTTACAGTATGTGACAAAAAGATTAATAACAAATTAATTTGTTCTGAACAAAAGGTTAAGCGTATAATAGTAGGTGCCTAAAAGACCCAGCTCCAATATCCAATAGCCAGTTCCGTTCAAATTAGTACCAAATATGGAATATAACTTAGAATGTCTTAAGTGGTACGATATAGGCAACCCTCCCCTACGTTGCGCGTACCTTAGGTGTATCGCTTGCAGCTGGAATCCTTTCAATATACCGAGATACCCGCGCGATTATCCGCACGCACCCGAGGTTTCCTCTCGCCGCGATAACTCCCATCCGACGATTAATTACCGCCGGCGCATCGATTTCCCGCGTTTCAACCCCGATACCACCAAACTTCCATCGTTTTCCTTCCCTCCTGACAACACCATCTTCATTTACGATTCGCCGAGTTACCTATGCAAACGAATGGATCTCCTACTTACGGGCTAAGCTCCTTCTCCTTACTCCGACCGTACGCCCATTGAATGGGAGACGCTGCCTATTCGTGCCGATGCTTTACTCCCGCTAAACTTATCGTTGCTCGACTTGGGCAAATACCTATTATTTCAGCGACTACCGGTTGCGACCGATAGAAAAAAAAAAAAGGGCGTGAACGATGCCATCGCGACAGGCTAAGTAGCCTAAGGTCTTGTTTTTCATCGCCGGACGAGTCGTTTCCTTCGTCCCCGGATAGCCGGTGTAATTTCGTAGCTCGTCGACGACTCGTTCTCTCTCTCGTCTCGTGGCGCATCCGTTCTTCCGGTGTCGGTCGCGCGAGGCAAACCATCCATACCCGCCTCAACATCGTCGCGCTGCATTTTCCTCTTGTATGCGTTTCAGAGAGGGAACCGAGCGTCTCTGGCGTCGTCCGCGGGCCATCGGCGATCCAGGAATCGATCGTCGCGGAGGACGACCCGGAGACGGATGACACCGGAAGCACCAGCGGGAAAGCCGCGTCCCCTGTCAATCCTCTGCTACAGGAGCGCTCCAACTGCGAGGAGTTGAGGCACGTGGTGTGCCATCTCGAGACCAAGGACTTGTGGGACAAGTTCAACGAGCTGGGCACCGAGATGATCATCACGAAAACTGGAAGGTGAGCATCCGGTTTCGTTCGATCGCGGCGGAGATTTATATTGTCGCGAGAAATTAGAACGGTTTCTCCATGGGGAGGATTCGCGGGACGTTTCATTAGTCCTGTGATAGGACGATGCCTCGGGGAAAAAAGTATCCTATCCTCGGGAGGGGAAGTAGCCACTGAAATTCAATATTGCATCTCGGAGCGCTGTCGGGTACGAATGAAATTACAAGGCGAGAATTAAAAGGAGTAGAAAAAGGGAAGCGGTCGGTTAAATTGCTATATCGAGCGTCGCGTCGCGTTGCGTCGGTCAATTAGCCGGACCGGTGTGGAAACCGAGCTAGCTTGTGCCAGTTTGTAAAAGACCTTGAGACGAGCGACGGCGAGCGAAGGCGCGAGGCTTCCAGAGGAATCACACCTACGGTGGAATCCGGTCGAGGGCGTTTCAGGGGCCGGTACCCTCCTTAGGGTAGGGGAGACCGGGGCTAGTTGACTAATTTTTTACACTTCTAATTTTTATAAATAGACCATTAGTATTTTGTCGACTTACTGCGTACCAAAAGTTTCCAAATTTCATTAGGTATACAGGCATAATTTTGACAATCGTTTTAATTGAGTCTGGGTGGTAGTTTTTATTGTATTTAGAGTAGTGAGACGAATAAGTCAACGGACCCCGGCTACGGGGTTAGTTGACAAATATGATGGGGTCAGTTGACTTAACATTTACTTTTCAGTTTTAACCCTTTGCACGCGAAAGGTGTATATAAACACTGTCACAGTGCATCAATATAATGTGAAAAACGTATATATACGCTGCCAAATCCATCAATATAGTATACGAAACGCGTAAACATGTATAATACGACCAATAAATTTTTTTATTTTTTTTTCCACTCCTCCACAGTGTTATTTTTTTTTTATTAATTATCATGGTCTAAGATACTGTAATTATTTTGTACTGGTTTGTTATGGTCTATTTGGAAGGCCTGAGAGTTTGGAGGGAGGATAGGGTGTAAAACTGGTAGGGGTGAGTTTGGAAGGATTTGTGGTGGGCGAAGTGGACTTGAGCAGCTGAACTCTTTGCCTCGACTGCATCTTGAGGATAAAAAATGCAATTATTAGTAGTATTCCTATGCTTAGTCAAGTAACCCCGTCCGACATTGTTAACATGTTAAAAGGGTCGTACGTACAAAACCTCCACGCGCCGGATAAAATAAAATACCGTAAATTATAGTCAAGGTATCGCGTTTCCACAAAATATTCATGAAATAACATCAAGCAGTACTTAGTGGGCAAAAATTCATAAATAGTCGAAACGAAAATATTTACTTCCAGCCGACCTTTTTAGATTTTTCATTCTCACTGACAAAACACGCAAGTTTTTGTCACGGCGACAGATTAAATGGCAAGCTGGTCATTCATATGCCCCAATATTGCGAATCGCAGCATAATTTATTCCATAATACAAGAATTAAAGGGATACCTACGTAGGTATATACGGCAGTTATTAATCAGCAAGACCGTCGGTAGAATAATATAATCGACTGGGAGGAGAAGATTGTCGAGTTTTTGGGAAACGGCCGGGCGGCGACCCTCGACGATGAAATTAGACGGGGCGAGGGTGTCGGAAAGCTTCTAAAAGGGGGCTGCGAGGGAGAAAGGAGGGAAAGGGCGGAGAAGCGACGCGGCGGACGCGCGCCTAATTGCCCGCCACCGCCGCCGCGGCAGCATCTATGCTCCTCCTCGGTGCTGCTCGGGGACTCCCGAAGGGGTTCCACCACCCCCGCTGCACGCTCCTCGCACACTCGCGCGTTAGTAATTAGATCTGCGTCGCGACGCTGCTCGTCGCTCCCTTCAGACGTCAACTTACCAGCCCTCGTTCTTTCGACCCTCCGCGCGACCCTTCGCCACCACCCTCGCCCACTCGAAACGCTCCCACCTTCGTTAGCGCTCGCCTCCTTCCTCCTCACTCGCAGAGATTGGAACGGCAGAGCTACTACCCTTCTTTCCTCCAGCCACGGAAAGCTCCCTACCCGCGGCTACTCCTCCCTCGTCCTCCGCCGCGCCGTTGCCGCCGGATCGCGACCTAGCGCGCAACTTCGCCAAGTGGGCGTGAACGTTCCCGAAGGAGGGAATTGGCGAAGCTTTCGAGAAGCTTTAACGAGATCGGGTCGGCGAAAAGAATGCCTGAGTCGGTGAGGCACGCGCGAAGAAAGAAACGGTTTCCAGGGCAGGGTGAGGTTCTGGTGGTGGCGATGGCGACGGCGATGGCGGGAGTCGATGGTAAGGGGTGGGGGGGGGGGGGGGTAGGGGGGGAATCGAAGAGGGCACCTTCTCCCGCGAGCCGAGTTCAATTCATTAACAAAGGACGGCTTGATAAATAAAAGCATTACTCACACTCGTGGCGCTGGCGGGATGAATGCATACCGAGTCGACAAGGACCGAGGAGAAGACGTAGATAAGATCGGCGGGTGTCCCCGCGTTTTAGTGGTCGAGCAGCGGGGGGCCCGACACGGTATTAATGTTTGGCCTCCGAGGCAAAACATTCGCGCCAGGCCTCATCCTCTGCCCCCTTGGCTCCTTCCATCGCCCCCTCGCCCTCCACCCTGTCCTGACACCGACACCACCACCACCTCGCCAACTCGCCACGGCGTCACCGCGGTTAACCCTGAAATTGGTACGGCCCGTGTTCCACCGGCGATCATCGCGGAAACTTAGCTCCCCGTGATTTTACACCCCCCGCCCCCGCCCCCGCCCCCTTCGAGGAGTCGCCGCGTCGTTTAACGTTTCTTTCTCTCGCCAGTCTCCGCGCCACCTATCTCGTTGCTCAGCCGCTTTCTTTCCGCAGAAGAATGTTCCCGACGTGCAGAGTGTCGTTCAACGGGCTGAAGGCGGACAGTCGGTACGCGGTGCTGATGGATATCGTGCCGGTGGACAACAAGAGGTACCGGTACGCTTATCACAGAAGTTCCTGGTTGGTAGCCGGAAAGGCCGATCCGCCGGCGCCGGCGCGGCTCTACGTCCATCCAGACTCACCTTTTACGGGCGAGCAGCTACGAAAACAGGTCGTTTCCTTCGAGAAAGTCAAGCTCACCAACAACGACATGGACAGGCACGGCCACGTGAGTATATATATATTTATATATATATTTCCGTTGATCCGCTGGAGCTTCCGACGCCAGCTCGATCGAGCGTATCGCGGACGAACCTGACGAACGCCGAAAGCGCCGGCCTTGCTCTAGATTAGCACGGGTTACGAGGATGATCGTATTATTTACGGTACCGCCTATGACGCTTCCTCGATTCCGTACCCACCCCGCCTCCGTTGGTCCGTGGTGTTTGTGGGCCTGTCGCGGCCGGGTGTATCCGTTCCTCTCCGGCAGCGGCGGGATCCTTAATTCATCGGATGACTGACGTAAATAGGAACTCCGATCGGGCCCGAGCGCGCCGGTTCTTCACGGTGCTCATTTTGTATTCAGGGTGTTGCACGCTGCCAGACGAAGGCAAAGTGATTCCTTTGAACGGTGAACGGGAATGCCTCGGAGCAGCCAAGTGCTCCTAATTCCTACGCTTTTTCTTTTATCGGGATCCGGCTGTATCGTGGATCTGTGGGGGTCCTCGGGACCATTCGCGCCGGAGGAGGACGGGTCCGAGCGCCGCGTCCTTCTCTTTGTCTACCTCGCGGCTCGCGAGGGGTGACGTTGATTTTTCCGATGGGTGTTTGACCCGGGGTCGATCGCGTCGCGCGTCCCCCTTGGCGAAGCGTGTTTGTACTAGAGCTCTTACTACCCGACCCGCCGGGTACTCGAGTACCCGCCGGGTACCCGTGAGATACCCGACTACCCGGGTAAACAAAAATTACCCGGCTACCCGGGTAGACAAAAATTACCCGGGTATCCATGAGATACCCGAGTAAATTAGATGTGATGAGATAGTTGAGAATTTCGATTTGACAGCCGATCGTCTTTCGACTTTCGATCATTTTTGGCTAACATCAGTAATGAACGGAATAAACTTCAAGCAATTAAACATTTTATCATAATATTCATAATCTTAACGTGCACACACACATTCAATTGCTTGACGTTTATTCCGTTCATTACTGAGATTAGCCGAAAATGATTGGAAGTCGAAAGACGATCGGCTGTCAAATCGATGATCATTTACCCGGGTATCGCACGGGTACCCGGGTAGTCGGGTATTCTACGGGTACCCGGGTAGCCGGGTAATTTTTGTCTACCCGGGGTCTCACCGGGTACCCGGGTACCCGGATACCCGGGCCAAAAGAATTAGAGCTCTTACTTTTTGACCCGTCGGGTACCCGTCTACCCGAAACAACTTCAAGCCATTGAATGTGGTATTGTTCGATCATTTTTGGCTAACATCAGACTATACCACAGACAATCACAGACAATACTACATTCAATTGCTTGAAGTTATCCCGGGTAATGTCCGGGTACCCGGGTACCCGACGGGTCAAAAAGTAAGAGCTCTAAAAAGAATAGCTCTAGTTTGTACGTTTTACGAGGATAGCATCGAGAACGGTACACCCGGGCGCGCGTCTGTTTGATATTTCCAGCGGTCGTTGGAAACGCGGCGCGGGCGTCGCGTCCCGTTTCGTTTATTTGCGAACGCATCCTCGAGGAGGCTCCCGGCCTCTAAATCCTCTGATGAATCGCAACGATTTGCAGCTGGTGTTGAACTCGATGCACAAATACCAGCCGAGGATCCACCTGGTGAAGCGGCCGGACTCGGGCACGGCCAAGCCGATAACAGACCTCGAGAAGGAACCTCACAAGACCTTCGTATTCCCGGAGGCCATATTCACCGCTGTCACCGCCTATCAGAATCAACTCGTAAGTGTCTCGCTTTGTTTCTCGCTACCGCTACCCTTTCACTCTCTCGCCCTTTCGCCCTTCCACTCTTCCGCTCTTCCGCTCGTCCTCCGTTGCACCTTCTCCTCTTCCTGTTCCTCTTATTTTCTCACGGTGCCGCTCCTGGCAGCCCTCTCTGCTCGACGGTGTGCGCCGCGCGCCCTCGGGACTGGTCCTCCCCGAGAGTTTTGCTCGTCGCCTGGCTTTCGCCTCGGATAATCGTTTCCTCTTCGCCGATTGAAACGTACAAATTCTTGCCTCTCTGTCTGCTTTCGGATCTTGCGACTGGACCTTCGCAGAAACGCGCCATCGAATCCTTTACTCTCGATAGACTCTGACGAATAATAGACCGAGAGCCAGTGAACATCTTACCTACGTCATTTTTAAATGGAAATAATTCTTATTTTATGGAATCATATATACAGACGATAAACGGAAACCATCGTCTGGCGGCCGGGCGTTAGAACAACGACGCGTGGGCGGACGTTGAAAGTGCAAAGAAAAAAAAACAGTAGAATTACGTCATTTTTTAATGGCTGATTTTTTGTGTGGTAATTAATAACATAATGGTAAGTTATAAAAAAATGTTGCCAGACGTTTTTATTAGAACTTAAGGGGCGCCAGACGGTCATAAAGTTGCATTTTTACAATGATCATTTACGTCATAGATCAATGGCTGTTTCTTTTTTTAAACTTTAATTTAGAACCCCTGTAACACTAATATACAATTGCCAGACGAAAATCGCGGAACTAACACCTTGCCAGACGTGAGCAAAGTCTCCGCCGGCGCACAGTGGAACGACGTAAGGACAATAACTGGACATGGCAATTACTTCCAAACGGTTTGGATTTTCAATAAAGTAGTTGAGCTATCGACCGTATTTTTAGAATAAACAAAAAGTGGTTTCGACGCACTGGTTCGGTCAGTTTAACTTTGGTTTGGATTTTCATTGTAAAAATTTGCACACTTTCAATTCATGTTAAGTAGAATAACATAAAATCGAAAAATAGCCAAATTTTCGGTGATTAATTTCACCCCCCCCCCTCCCCCTCGAATGAATTTGGGCAGCAAACAAAAATTACATTGTAATCAGGAGGAAATCCCATAGGGTAGATGTCCCAATTACTGCCAGTGTCCCAATTACTGCCACTTGATAGTTATTATAATAACTATTTTTTGTACATTTATTTTTATACGTTACGCTTTTATTACATATAATAAATCAAGTGGCAGTAATTGGGACACTGGCAGTAATTGGAACATCTACCCTATATATTTACAAATTTTCAGAATTTTTTGAATTTTCGGGGTCGGTATCTTACCTTGTACCAAAATTATTAGGTATAACTTATAGTGACGATACATTATTAAATATAACAATTTTATTAAAAATATGAACAGAAAAATAGACATTTAAAAATGAATTATGTGTTAATGATCATTAGAGATTCCTCTTCTTCTACATTTACATCGATATCTGTTTCGGCTAAAAGTTCTATTGCTTCCGGAAGTAATGCTTGTTTTATAGTTTTAACTAATGGAGGTCGGAGAGATGATATTAATGGATCAGACGTTATAAGCAGATTGTGCAAGATATCTTCATTTGTGGATTTTCTATTCCACTTTCTTGATTTACATTCCCGGAACTTTCTATACTCTTTGTTACGGGATTCTTGAGCTTCCTCTGATAGCTGACCAATGGGAACTATTGCGTTTTGAATAATTTTTCCCCCGTGAATTAAAATCTTGTGTACTGTTGCTGGCATATAGTACCAAGGGTAAAGTGCTACAAATAATTCAGCTGTTTCTTTAGCATAGTGGCCAAATTTTTCTATATTAATTTTTTGTCCAGACGATATGGCTTGAAGAATGACAGAGAATCTATGTATAATATTTTCATTAACTCCTGTTATTTGGGCTGTTATGTTAGGAGTTTTGAAAAATCTTCGGGCAGTATTTCCATCATTAAACGTTCCAACACCCTGTTTAACCCTGTCTACAAGTAGTCCTAATTTGGAGCGAAAATGCGTTTGAACCAATAATTTTTTATCTGCCTCTAGTTTTTTAAATTCTGGTGTAGAAGCTGACCATTTTTTGAACTCGAGGTTGTATGATAAGTGCAGGAGGCACTCAAAAAAAACGAAGTTTGGCGTCTAAAGAGGATAATCCAAATTTGTAGTATTCCTCTTTACATAAATTTTTATCCACCTGTGTTAAATCATTCATATACTTTGGTGTAGCACCGCAGATATAACATCTCATAGCGGAACTCGTTTGTGACAACACATTGCAGATTTTTCCGTCTACCATTGTCATAACTAGTTGATGCGTAATTTCAGTCGAATCAATTTTTGTAGAAGTTAACAGAGATATTTCTTTATTAATGCGGTCAACTTCTGTATTAATAACATCAGGTGTTTCTTTGCAAAAAGTAAATTTTATAGGTCTGCAGAAGAATGTGGAAGATGGTTTTTGATTCTCCCAAAATATTTTTCCGTTACATGGGTCGAATAATTTAATTGGTACTAATGTGGACACAAATATTGCAGAATCATCGCCATCAGTTTCAGACGAAAAAGTTTGCTTGTAAATGCTTTGTACTAGAAGCACCATCACATCCCCATTTTGTAATTAAAAGCATTTTGTTATTACCTGTTAGTTGATTTAATTGCTTTGTAGCTAATATTCTACGCACTGTATGATCTAGCAAAGATTGCAATTTTATAGATGCCTCTCCCTCAGTGATATTTATTGATTCCTTTTCTGGGTAGCAATCTGATTTAGCTTTTTGAATGGAATAATATGATGGATATTGATTTGTTCCTCCTTCAATCGAAATATCTCTCAACATTCTGTACTGTGACTTGGAAAGGCTTAAAGCAGTCATAACAGATAAAGCTTTTTCATTCGTGTACAACTCAGTTTTTGGACATCTTTAATCACAAAAATTTCTCACTTTTTGAACTTCCGTCGGACTTTTTTTTAAAGGAATTCTAAAATTTTGAAAATATCATATTTTCCTTCTTTCCTCGAGTTAACTTTGGCTGCAAACATAAGTTCATCGCTTGTAAAATGAACTCTAAGCTCTTCTGTTCTACGCATTTTGTGCCTGTCGGAATATTCAGTGAACGGTTTTGGGTCAGTACGATTTGATGCTTCCGCATTTTCTTTTGAAACTGCTTCTGGAAAGCGAAATTTTCTTTCTAGCCATTCCTTGTTGTTTTTTAAAAAATAATTTTTATTGCGTCGTGCTGTGGTCCACCTATTGTATAAATTCGCCGAAAACTTTCTTATTTTGTCTTCGATTAAGTTTCATATTTCATCCGACACGTCAACCGGAACTAACTCAAGAACTTTTCTTGTAATTACTTTATAATCGTTAAAGCTACAGTTTGATCGAAGTATATATGAATACAGATCGTAATTACTATCAATAATTTCCATTTTTACAATTAATGTACTAATTGATAACAGTCGCGGCGTCTTGGAAACAGGCACGTGATTCATGCGTTCGTCGATATACGCGTGTCGCGACGATCGGGTATGTCTGCTAGCCGAGGTTAAATACGTATAAACTGAAATGTTTACGTTAGATTCATTTTATTAATCGGAGCTAGTAGCAGGTAATTTTTGTACAGTTCAAAACCTTACCATTAAAGTATTAAATTAAGGTATTTTAAAACAAGTAAGAAGGTATTTTGAAGAGAATCGGTGAAACTAAATTTTTCACCTATCCGTTCTGACGTGGAATAGCTCCCCCACGCCAAAGGCGAAAAGGTATGTACTAGAGCTATTGTTTTTGCCCGGGTATCCGGGTACCCGGGTACTCGAGTACCCGGTGAGACCCCGGGTAGAAAAAAATTACTCGGGTACCCGGGTACCCGTAGGATACCCGACTACCCGGGTACCCGTGCAATACCCGGATACCCGGGTAGACAAAAATTACCCGTGTGTCCATGAGATACCCGAGTAACTGAAGTGTGATGAGATAGTTGAGAATTTCGATTTGACAGCCGATCGTTTTTCGACTTTCGACCATTTTCGGCTAACCTCAGTAATGAACGGAATATGCTGTCAAATCGAAATTCTCAACTATCTCATCACACTTCAGTTACTCAGGTATCTCATGGACACACGGGTAATTTTTGTCTACCCGGGTAGCCGGGTAATTTTTGTCTACCCGGGTACCCGGGTACCCGAGTAATTTTTTTCTACCCGGGGTCTCACCGGGTACTCGAGTACCCGGGCGGGCGGGTAGTAAGAGCTCTAGTATGTACATTTAACATTGCAGCTGTTTGATAAAATGTTAGTTTCGATATATACGTATATAAAACGTATATAATTGTTGAGGAAGTGTTACAGTAATGGATTAAGCGTAGCGTCGAGGTGTCGATGTGCGCGCCGGCCGAGACTTTGCTCACGTCTGGCAAGGTGTTAGTTCCGCGATTTTCGTCTGGCAATTATATATTAGTGTTACAGGGGTTCTAAATTAAAGTTTAAGAAAAGAAACAGCCATTGATCTATGACGTAAATGATCATTGTAAAAATGCAACTTTATGACCGTCTGGCGCCCCTTAAGTTCTAATAAAAACGTCTGGCAACATTTTTGTATAACTTACCATTATGTTATTAATTACCACACAAAAAATCAGCCATTAAAAAATGACGTAATTTTACTGTTTTTTTTTTGCACTTTCAACGTCTGCCCACGCGTCGTTGTTCTAACGCCCGGCCGCCAGACGATGGTTTCCGTTATCGTCTGTATATATGATTTCATAAAATAAGAATTATTTCCATTTAAAAATGACGTAGGTAAAATGTTCACTGGCTCTCGGTCTATAACAGCGCCTCGTTTCCCTCGGCTTCGCGATAAGCACGTTATGGCGATGGTAGCGGTTAAGTAATCGACTATTAATCGGGGACTTGGTTTTCGCCGAGTGGCTCGGGCGAGCGCGTTAACGATTCAACTTTACTCGCGTAGATTTAGCCCGGAGACGAATCTTGTTGCGCGTGCAAGTTCGGATTCCTTGTTCGGGCCACGAGAACGACGAGCATTATCGTATTTTACGATAGTCGTTTAGGGGCGAGCGCCTCATGTGTGGTCCAGCTCCGCGGCTCGTTTGCATTCCACGGGCGTCGCGATGCCTCTTGTCGACTCGCGTAACTCGGCGAAACACCGCGCGGCGTCCGATCTCCGACCCGCGCGCGACGCCTTCCTTCCTTCCTTCCTCCCTTCCTTCCTTCCTTTCGTCTCCTCTCTTTCTCAACCACGCACGATCGGAATCCTCCTCGAATCCGCCAAACTTTTCGCAGCGACGCACAGTGGTCCCGTGGTCTTTTGCGACTCTTGGTCGTTTGAACGCGCGCCCGTCGAGCAACACGCGGGCAAGAAAAAATAGAAGGCGCTGGGCGACCTAACCGCGTTCGTCTTGCGATCCCGCTCGTTTAAGCGTCGCGGCGGTGTTCTCTTTAATAAAGGGAGAAGAATCCGCGATCCGGCGTGGCGGTCGTTTGAACGAGGGGAAAGCCGAGGCGAGGCAATCGAGTGTGTTCAAAGCGCTAACGGGGTGGTCCGGTGACCCAGCCGGGCAGCCTCGTCCTCCGCGACACCACGAGTGAACGATGCGGCTGTTGATGACGATGATGAGGTGCGAAGAGATGCCCTGGCAATTACCTCCAGCCCACCTCCTTTACTCTTCTTTTCTCTGCCCTCCACCCCTTCGGCATCCTGCCTTTATACACCCTTTCGCGTAGAAAAACCATCGCGAACCGCCCTACGGTGTCCTATTGCACCGTTTCGCGTGTTCTTCGGTGGGATTAGTAGAAGCGGATGGGGAGCTACAAGCCTCGCACGACCCCCCCAGTGATCCTTTGCTCCTTGTTTCCCCACGTTTTTTTTTCCCCACCACCTTCTCGTTCACCTACGCGCCTCGATGGTTCGACCCACTTGCCTATTTCGCTCCCATCGACTTTAAATGGATAGTCAGTGAAATGGGGAAGTAGCTCAGCCCAGCCAGGCGTTCAAGTGAGCATGTTCGAGCGGCGGGACAATTGGCGTGAAAAATAAACACGCGAGCCTATGCCGAGGGTCGTAAAGGTGGAATCAGACGGCGCGTGAATCGGCGATCTTTGCGCGTGAATCGCCGATCCACGCGCCGTCTGATCGGTCAAGGATCGCCGAGTTCGGCTCGCCAAGCTGACTTGCCGAGCTAGACGAGCCCAGCCAGCTCGCCAAGCCACGCGCCGTCTGATCGGTCATGGATCGCGGGTCGGGCTCGCCAAACCGACTTGCCGAGCCGAGCAAGCTCGCCGATTCACGCGCCGTCTGATTCCACCTTAAGGGGACTAGGCAGTCGTTTTTCGTGAGAAAGAGACTCTGTCCTTTATTTATTTGTGAACAAATGAAATCACATCCAGATATATGCTTTTACCCAATGTTTATTACTATCATACAGATCGAAAAAAAATTAATAAGAAATATATATGTGCTTTAAAAATGGCGCTGCCGACGGGTAAACATTTTAACGTTCTTCTGTCGTTTTACTTTAATATCGGTCTTAAAATGTGACGTAATCCGATTTCAAAGGTGAGATTCTTGTTTGTTGGATTCATAGTTTCGGCCCAAACCTATAAAAACAACAAATAAATCGAAATCATGAGATTGGTGGCTGAAAAACGGCGATTTTTCCGAGAAAAACTCGTTCTTATTTGTGCGCTGCTAAAATCCGGTGACTCCTGAATTTTTTTTATGAAAATCTCGAATTTTTACGCACCATATCAGAGGTTTGGGGCGAAATGGCACATGTTTTACACATCCTGTAATTTTTTTCAAGTCGATCTGAACCTCCATTCGTTCGCAATCAGGAAAAAACCAAGAGAAAAAAAGATTCGAGAAAATCGCGTTTAAAGTTTCGGGGCAAAGGCGACGCCTATAAGTTACCGCTTGATCTTTTCAGCTGCCAAATCAACAATTTTGCGAATTTTAATATAACCCAAACGGCATTTTATTCAGAAAAGATAGTACTTTCGGAAAATGCAATAAAAAAAATCGATTTTTCGACTGCCTAGTCCCCTTAAGGCGTGTCTATCGCGCTTCTCATTCATGTCGCGATGCTCCCATTGACGGATCCACTGGAACCTAAAGCGAGACACCGTAGGCGTCTCCGCCGATCTAGCTACCGCGGCTGATTTCACTGTTTCACAAGGATTTCTGGCAGAGCCGCGATATGTCGACCCGGCGCCGCACGGCGGCCGTCTCGAAACTCGTTCGTCGCGGCTCGCGCGTCTTTCATCTACGCCTCTCGTCTCTCGTCTCCCGTCTTTCGTCTTTCGTCCGCCGTCGCTCGTCGTTATCGCGTGTGCCCCGTTGTCCTTCGTCTTGGTCGTGTTCGTTGTCGTCTACGTCGTCGTTGTCGTCGAGGGGTGCGCTCATTTAGCAGCGAGCGAGGTTTTTTTCCTCGACTGCTACTTCCCGTGCGCGAGCTACTACGTATCGCTGCGAACCGTTTTTGCCTCCTTCTCGTCCTCTCTCTCTCTCTCTCTCTCTCTCTCTCGCTCTTCCTCCTCCTGGGGACTCTCGAAACGACCTCTAAGACCGACTCGATTCGTCTTTCTCGCTCGTACGCGTCATAATTCATAAGCTAACTGCCGTCCTTCTTCCCTCTGGCCACGCTTGCCACGCTTGCCACCGCTATTCCTCCATCCGTTCTGCCGGCTCCTTATCGCCAGCCGTAGTCCATTTCTCCTGCTTCTCTCCTAATCGTCCCGCTAGTCGTCGTCATCTAAACTCGGCAGCTCCTAGAATCCAGAAGCTGCGCGTTGTACCGCGTTCCACCTCTCTTCGGAAGCTTTCCAATTTCACGGCCTCGCTCAACTTATCGGTAGCGCGCTGGCCGTCGAATCGCTCGGTTATCCAATTTAGTTGTCCCGAAACAGATAACGCCTGCCGAGAGATAACGTTTCGTTCGAACGCACCAGTCTAACCCCAGCTTCGACCATCCGAGCTTCCGTAACGCGTAGCTTACCTAGCTATATCCTCCACGAAATTAAAGCTCCGCGAACACGATACGGCCGCATCCAAACTTTTACACCGCTGGCATTCTTTTTCGCGTTCCATGGGTTTCTACGGAGAAAGTATAGCAGTTTCGCAGGAGCCTCGACAGTAGGGTGGAACGAAATATAGGGGCAAGATATTTTCTTATTATTCATGACTTCTAATAGTGGGCAGAAGTTGCCTTTTATAATGTTATTTAAGCTGTGAAAGTTTGATCTTGATCAACAATTTTTTTGAGGTGCCGCAAGCCATTCAAAAATTCATATTCACTGATTCTGTGACCTTTGAATGGCTTGCGGCACCTCAAAGAAATTGTTGATCAAGATCAAACTTTCGCAGCTTAAATAACGTCATAAAAGGCAACTTTTGCCCACTATTAGAAGTCATGAATAACAAAAAAATATTTTGCCCCTATATTTCGTTCCACCCTACTCGACAGTTCTCCCGGGACACGATCGAGGATCTCTGCGAGAGGATCGCTCGGAAATGTCGCGGGGGGAATATTTGCAAGGCGGAGCACAGCGATAATTAATTCATCTGCGTGACATTGTTTCGAGCCGCTGTTTACGCGGCTTGGCGAGGCAGAAGGGAAGCCTGGAAGGGTGCCAGCGTGACGGAAAGAGATTCATAAATTTCCGCGGCTCGGCGTCGAACGACGCGCGATAAACGTCACGGGGCACGCCTCTTTCTGGTGATCGTTAGAAACGTTTAGAGTTTCCTGACTTCGGTCACGTCGCAGCTGGATCGCGTTTCGGAGTTTCGCGAAGCGGTCGCTCGGTTGCGCGGCTTCGGCGAGGGGCGAACTCGCGGCGTGATCGTTCCACGGTGCCTCAAAGTGCCTACCTACGCGCGCGTTCTATCGGGCCCCGAAATAATTGCGGAGTAATCGTAATCGCGATCGGCGCAGCGGAAAATTCCCGTGGTAATAAATCGTCGGCCGTTATCTTTATACTTTGTGCCTTTATACATCGGCTAATTAGCTGCTCGCCGCTGAAACGGGGGCAACTGCCTGCTAAGTCGTTTCACGTTTCGTGAATTCCGGAGAAAACCGGGGAACGGCGGCGGCGGCGGCGGAGCGGCGTCGACAGCGAAAGAAGCCGTCGATCCTCGACGGAACGACGTAGGGACGCGGGCGATCATCGTCGGGGAAGCGGGAGGGGGCGCGCGAGCAAAAGCAGAAGCAGGAGCAGAAGGTGGAGAAAGGGAGGAGGAAAAAGTGGAAGAAGAAGAGGAAGAAGGAGTCGATGGTTTTAGTGGCTGCAGGCGTCGGTGTCGGCGTCGGCGTGCACGAACGAAAGAAAACATAAATAATCGCGTTCAAATGAGACAGTGGGGGCAGAAGGAGGAGGAGGAGGAGGAGAGGGAGGAGAGGGAGAAGAGGCCCCTGTGGAAGCCACACACGGCGACTATGCGCGCGCGTTGGCGGCTGGCCGGCTGGTCGGTTTGCGCACACGCGCGCGTACGTCTAGGGTAAGCAGGCCAGTAGATGGACGGGCCCAGTAGATGGACGAATCGTTGGTTAATCGTTAATATTGAAAGAACTAGAGTTTTAATCTATATTATTGTTTCTTTATTTTGTAGAAAAAACGTTTGTTGTCTTACAAAACATTAACATATTTATCGAAAAAAAAATTTTGTATGCGAAAAATGTATTTGTATGTATGATTTTACACCACTATGCGCGAGTCACTCTTTTATTAGTAGCTAGGGTAGATGTCCCAATTACTGCCAGTGTCCCAATTACTGCCACTTGATTTATTATATGTAATAAAAACGTAACGTATAAAAAGAAATGTACAAAAAATAGTTATTATTAATTGGAGATTCTGATTTACATTAAAATAAAAAAATATATGTACTCATATGTACCTAGGAGAAGATGATTTTTGAGGTGACAGTTATAGGTACACCAGGATCGCTCGCGAATTTTAATTAATTATTAATAAATTCTTCATATTTAATTCATAAAACTATTTTTTTTTAACGAAAGAGATGTTAAATAATATTATGTTTCAAACTGAAACAATTTTTAGGTTACACAACACGCGAAATGATTAAATGAAGTTCGGTTATAATCTTAAGGTGGCAGTAATTGGGACATCTACCCTATTGCTCAGCATCGCGTCCCTTAAAGTTAATAAAAAACGTATTTGGATGTATTGTAAAGAGGTATGCAATAGATGATTGCATTCTAATATTAACAATTTATATATAAACGCGCGAACAAAGAAAAATAAACCGATAGAAGTTATAAAAATGACTGTCCATGTACTGATATGGATTTTCTAACCTTGTCGCAGCAGATGGACAGAACGGAATTAAACCTTTTGAAGCCGTTTTTTTTAATAGACAAACAGTTTACACATTTACTTGTAGGTATCTTATTTTTCTTTTTTTATTTAGATGGCAAGCATTAAAAAAAATATACCGTACATCAATATACATGTAATGATCTAAATAGAGCCTTGGATGATATTAGAAAAGGAACTAGTGGATATATATTTTTACTTTGTGCCACTAAGAAAATGTTAAAAAGGTTACATATCCAATCCGGGACACTTTCCGAGACAGTTTTCCATGCGGGACAAACAATTCAAATTCTGGACAGTCCCACACGATCCGGGACGTCTGGCCACTTTAGGCTAGACATAACCTCACTTTATTTGCGGCCTGGGTCCATAACCTGTTGCACCGATTTCTGGCAATGAAGACTCCATACGTTTTTAGTTTTGATGAAATAAACTATATTTTAACAAAAAATAACTTAACCTAGGTACCTACTATAGCTAATAAGTCTTTTATTCGTCTAGCCAGACACCCGTCCATCTATTGGTTCTGAACTGTCCATCTGCTAGCCCTATCGTCCATCTACTTGTGATACGGGCTATGAGTAGAATTTTCATCATTTTATCCTTAAATACATTAATTTTTTTACTTGCAGTTATTTTTTTCTTTAAATTTGTACATTTTTACGTGCAAAGCTTTTGATTTTTTTAATACAACAGATATTTCTTAAGAAACACCTTGTTGTAAACTTCGGAATCAGCTAAACTGTCCATCTACTGGCTTGTTTACCCTACACGCTCTTTACCCGCTCGTACAAGCATCGCGACGGCCATGCTTCAACTTGGTACACCGACCAACGCCATTCCTCCACCTTCCTCGACGTCCTCGAGGACCCGCTTGCTTCCTGCACCCCTTCACACCCCCTTCACACCCCCGTGGATCGAGAGTACCTATCGCGCGACCCGTCGTTATTAGCGCATCGACCACTCGGCTCGAGAAGATTGCGTCGGTGGCCGGTTGCGGGACGTCCGCGGCGTCGGCGAGAAAAGTAAAATAGGAAGACACGGGGGAGGATGGGGTGTATGGGGAGAAAGGAAGGGAGAGGCAAGAGAGGCGGGTAAGCGTGACAGCGCGCAACCGGCACTAAATAGTGGTGCGCGGGACCCCTTCTTCGATGAGCGCGCGCGTCTCTATTAAATCTATTATTAGTAGGGTACCGGGTGCGAAAGCATCCCTTTCAATTACCTACGGCTTTGCTCTCACGGAGCTTCTGCGGAGGGATCGAGAGCGGGGGCTCGTGGCGACCGGGAATGCCGGCTGTTTTTTTCTCCGCTCGGCGCGGCGTCCAGCCGGGAAATTCGAAGGGCGCGGACCATCGATCTCCGCGGAGGCTTAACGGTTCAGCCGTTCGAAAAGTCTATAGGAAGTAGTACAGGAACGGTGGCTTTTGCGGTTGGAGCGGTTTAGGTGCTTTAGAAAGTGGTGACATTCCGCGCGCAACAGTTCAATAGTGGGCGCAACAAGGACTGGACGCACAGTGGTCGAAAAGCGAGGTAACCTGGCCAAAACACGAAGGTAAGCTTTGGTTTGTACAAAAATGAGTATACTACTTAAGGTTTTCGTGGCCGCTAATTACGAATCCGAGGTCGAAGTTGCAAAAAACAAACTGGCGGACCCAATATGGCGGACGCGTATATCAGGAAAACATCAGATTTTTGTACAAATCAAAGGTCGTCTGTATCTTTTGGCCACGTTTTGGGGGATTTGGGATCGCTACAGCGTACAACATAAAAATTTAAACCGACTTCGAAAAAATAAAAATGCACTAAAAAGTAAAAAATAATTTTTTCCCTTATTTAATCTACGACTCTCATATTTTTTAAGTCGGTGTCAGATTTACACAGTGCAAATGATGAGGCACCGACTTAAAAAATATGAGAGTCGTAGCTTAAATAAGGGAAAAAAATATTTTTTACTTTTTAGTGCATTTTTATTTTTTTGGAGTTGGTTTTAATTTTTTAAATTTTTTATTCTTAACTTTTTAGTTTTATATGTATTGACACAACGTGAGGAGATATGCGCGTACGTACATAAAATAATAATAATTAGGTGACAGTAGTCTTTATTATCAACCAGAATTGGCAAAATATTGGGCCAATATTGATGCAGTGTGGGATGGGACCACCGGCGACCATCGGCCTCTTTCGAATAAAGAAAAGATTACCAAAGTCGGTCCATATACTGAGGAGTTATGCGGGGACAAATACATATATATAAAAAAAAAACCCGGTTGAATCTATAACCTCCTCTTTTTTGAAGTCGGTTAAAAATGGAATTTCTTAAAAACGGGCAAATATGGGCAAAAGTTTTTTGAAATTTTGCTCGGAAGAGCCCGGAAGAAAACTTTATCTCTAGCTAAATATAATTTCACCAGTGTTCGTGGCAGGGGGCGCAATTTTTTAAATGAAATTTCTTCTTTCCCTTCATTGCTACATGTCTCAAATCTGTATCAAAATATACTATAGATATGACTGTACTTATCGCTACCTATTGACTTTTAAGAGTCACAAAGCGCACCAGCAATTTTATTGAGAGAGTAGGGGAGACCGGGGCTGGTTGGCCCCAGGGGTAGGTTGACTAATTGTTAATAACTTTTCACTAACGTGTGCTCTACTGCGGAGCGATTTTCTGTAGAAACAAGTCACTTCTACTATGCCATTCATTTGTTTCCGACACCACCATTACACGTTGTTTGGCAGTTACCAGCGTTTATCGAAAAATTGGCTATGTAAGTAAATATGTTTTCTTAAAGATTTTATGTTTCCACGCTCTATATAGTTACAGTAGAATTAATGCGAAGGGACTATTTTAAAGTTTGTTTATTAAACGACCTACTGAGACTGCGTTTTTGATTTTACATAAATAATCAAAGGTTGTATAGAGTATTGAAGTCAAAATGATCGTTCGGGGCTGGTTGACTAATAACGTTCGGGGTTACATGACTAAGCTGGTCAACCAACCCCAGTGATGGTTTAAGTTGTTATTTATTATTAAAAAGTAATAAATATTTTATAATGAAACAACTCTCGTGACATTGTGCTATTTTATTCCCATTCAGATAAGTTGCTAACAACATTTTCTTCACTGATTGCACCTATAGTCAACCTACCCCATACTGTTAGTCTACCAACCCCGACCACGGGGCTGGTCGACCAGCATGTAAGGTGTTAGAAAAACATTAAAATGCCTTAATTGTTGTCACATTTAGTCAACTTTAATAATTTAATCAGATAGCCAAATGTATGCCCTATCAAATCTACTAACCGGTTTAATGATATTTCGTCCACATAATTTATTAAAAATCAACAACTGAAAAACTGGCCTACCAGCCCCGGTCTCCCCTAACACTCCGACAATACTCAACTTACTTTCCTCTAATTGTTGGTAATTAGTAGCCAGATAGGTAATGAAAACGGTGATGGGGTCTGAAAGCATAACCGGTGACTTTAGAAATTAGGCTTCTGGCCAGGTTTTCTCGATTTTCGACCGCTGTGGGACGGTGGAGAAATAGCCTGGAGCCCGAGGAGAACCGGGACGGTTGAGCCCCGAGAGAGGACACCGCGCCCACCGCGTTCGCAAATTCTCTCTCAATTTTCATCGACCACTCGCAGCTGGAAGGTAATTGGCTACCTGTCCTTCGATCGGCGAACGCTATCATTCTTTCGACGGGCGCTCCGCCGAGTCGCCCCTTTGTTCGGTTCCGCTGCAAATTACAAACCCGGTGGTTCGGAAAGTGCGCGAAAGTGCGCGAAAGCACGTTGGACGCGCGTGCCCCGGGACCGCCGCCGCCGCCGCCGCCGCCGCTCGTCATCGTCTGAATTTTACGCTCCCCGGCATCGCGTGACTTCTCGAAACGCCTTTTCTTCTTCTGTCTTCGAAGGACGACTCGTTCCTGCGATCGCTCTGGGCGCTCGCGAAACGCGAGAGGGCAACGAACTGGCCCCGCGCCCCGAGCGCCACCGCGCCGCGGCCGTCGAGGGCAAAAATCTCCGGTATTTTTTTCGCGGTTCCCGGCGCCCCGGTATCCCGCTAGCTCGATATAGAGTAAAATATCTGGCGGGACACGGCGGTGGCTGGAACGATTTATTCGCCCCGGCGATAGTTTTGGCATCGGTCGAGAGAGGAGCGGAGCGGAGTGGAGTGGAGCGCGCTGCGAAATTTATCACGGCCTACCAGCCTACCACTCGCCGCGGAGCGCGCGAGCTCGTGAACGCTTTCGCGTCCACCGTGCGCGCTGTAAATCGGTTTGGGAAGTGGTCCAAGCGTTTGGTCGGCCCGTGTCAGCGGAATCGTATAACTTGGTCGCCGGCCGTTCCTGCTCGCGACTCTGCCCACCAGTGCTGTACGATCCCAAGGGCGAGGGTGTCCCCGTGAGATTCCTCTCGCCTACCGCTCCATTCGAAAACGTCTCTTCCGATCCGATAGCATTGGGTGCCGGTGGTCGCCGCGCGTAGCCCGCCAGCCACGGCGGAGGAAGATGTATGCACGTGTCGGGAATGGATAAATTAATGGGTGGTTGCGGGCGAATAGATACGTAAACGTTGGGAACAGCGGGCGCGGAGGGCACGGCGCCGTGGTCGGTGACGCCGTCCGCGTAAAACGAGCCGCACGATATCAAAGAGTGCGTTTCGCGCGAAGCAGCGGGCCAGCCGGTCGATTTCAAAGACGCGAGCGGGCGCGATATTAGCGCGCTCGGTACGCGACGAGCGATCGTAAAACGAGGAAGCAAAGGTGGCGGCGGGGGCGACGGTGGTGGAGGCGCGGACGTTGAAGGGCGAAAGGATGCTGCGGTGGAAGAGAGTGGAGCGGAAGGACGTGAAAGTAGCTAGACGACGAGGAGGACGCTGACGGCGGAGGTGGGCCAGATGTTTGGCTAATGATGTCAGCGGAATCGTAACTAAAACCGAGGCAGCTCCGGGCTTAACGCGGCTTAGCCTCGGCTTTGAAGGAAAGAGTCTTATTACCAGGCTGCACGTGCTGCTCGTGAGCGCGAAACCGTAGGGTAATTGGACCACCCACTTCACACTGGCTCGCTCGTCCCTCTTTTTCCTCATCTTCTAACCTCTCCATCCCGGCTTTCCCTTCTGGGCCGGCCATCTCCTCCAGCGCAGCGGTTCCTTTTACCGAGTAAATAAACTCCCTATCGTAGTTGCGAGCGCGTCCAACGGCCTTCCGAAAAATAGCGAACCGAGCGGCGCGAGTTGCCGCTAAAAGTGTTTTTGCCCCGACCCGTCGAGATCTAGGCGACCCAACGTGCTTTCATTCATGCTTTCCCTCTGGAGTCGCGTCCACGCATTCTCGCGACTCTCGTTCCCCCGCCGTTGGGGACGGAAAGATAGGGAAAGGAAGATGCTCTCGGGCGGGGTTGTTTCCGGAAGCGACGGAAAGGATCCTGTCACCCAGCTAATTTAACGCGTAGACTTTGACCGGGGCCACCTGTGCATCCGCCGCGACGTGGGTGGCCAGCCAGTCGGTCGGCCGTTTGGGTAACGCGAAACGCCCATCTTGGGGCGCGCAGACTACTTAGGGTGGATTTGCGCGAGGGTGCCGTCCCGTCAGGAGCGTCAGGACCCTCCCGCTTCAGCTTTTCAGCGTTCCTGCGCAAACGAACATGGTTCTTTGCGTCCAACCGAGAGCAAATTCTCTGTCGCGAGCGATTGCAGTTCGACACGATAAAACGTTCCAAGCCACCCGCCTTCTTCTAATTTTACGAGCCGTTGACTCCCGATCGATGGAACGAACCATTTCGAAACGGCCGGCCGATTTCCCTTGGTATGGAGCGTCCGAACGCCCGACGAATCGCCCGTCTGTTTTCTGTTGCAGATCACCAAGCTGAAGATCGACAGCAATCCGTTCGCGAAGGGGTTCCGGGACTCGTCGCGGCTCACCGATTTCGAGAGGTAAATCATTGAAATGTTTTGCACGGCGAGATCGAGGGCGAGGGCGCGATCCGGGCCGCCTGATTGGCAGCTCTAGGCGCTCTCCGTCACAGCGGAAAAATGCATAATGGAGCAGCTTCCCTTTCAGGGAGACAATGGAGTCGATGCTGGCGGAACAGCAGTCGCTGAGGTTTCCCCATCGACTTCCGTTCGAAATGGACCAGCTCCAAGCGGGCGCGGTGAGCAACCTCAGCTTGGAGGAGAAGGCGCTATGGGCGGCGCGGTCTCAGATGCTGCTGCGAGCAGCGGCGGCGGTGGCCGTCAGCCCTTACGCCCAGCTGGTTGGCCCCGCGCTGGTCTATCCTGGCGCCTCGCCCGCTGGGACCAGCCAGCAGCAGCAGCAACAACACCAGCAGCAACAGCAACAGCAGCTTGGCCACCTGTGGTGGGCCTCGTCGATCGGGCCGACTCTGTTCGCTGCTGCCCACCACCAGCAGCAACAACAGCAACAGCAGCAGCAGCAGCAGCAGCTAGCTGGGTCTAGCTCGCAGAATCCGGCGACGGGCCCAGCCGCGCCGCGACCCCTCTATCCGTCGGCCTTAGCCCTGGCGCACCATCGATTCTCGCCTTATCACACCGCGGCCGCTCCAAAGTCCTCCACCCCGGTCGGCGCTTCCCTCTCTCCCGCGAGGAGAGCGACTCCCTCTCCCACCGACAGCCTCGGCAGAGACGTCCAGGACCTCTCGCCATCGTAGTCGCGATCGCGTCCGCAGCGTCGCGCACCCGCGACCCAACTGACCCAACTGACCCAACTCCGCTTGCCCGCGTTATCGCGCCACTCGTAAACCTCGGGACCATTTACCGTCGTCGCGCGACACTTGGCTCGCGATGGGCGTCGGTGATCGCGCCGATACCGAATTGGAGGTACGAAGGGGAACGAAGGAAGCGAAGGGAGTTGCCTAGCAATCGGGCATTTCTCGCTTGCGGGAAGGACACCAGTGAGAGATACGAAACCGCGATACAGAAGGGAAGCTTCCTTCCGTTGTCGAGTTGTTTTTGGGATTCACAGACACGGCGGTCTGACACCTCCCCTATCATTGTACCATATCTTGCCAAGTATATTTCTACCTTGAATCGCGGGGAACGAAGAAGGAGCGAACGGGAGAGAAGAGGAGACAGGACGCGCGCTCTGTACATAGGACGTAGGATCAACGGTCAACCTTGAATGGCAGCGACGCGTATCTGAATGCCGCAGGTATATGCATTTCTGAGCTATAGGGGAGAGGCTTGCAGGTTGCCACTGCTTGCAGGTTGCCACCCCCGCTGTATTTCGACTTTCTAGCAGTGTCAGAACCTCAACTCTGACTCACATCGACGTTAAAAGAATAGGTTGTCGTGTCACTATTTTATAACCTCTGGAGCGGACAGACGCAATAACGCTGTGCTTGCTGAGCGAAGGGTAATATGGTGTTTGTCAAGAGACTGAATTATTGAAATTGTGTGCTTTCCTTGTGCTCGTAAATTGAACATTTTCATCGACAATTCAAGATAACTATACGTACTGTGTTGTCTTTTTTTTTTTATCTAATTTACATATGCCAAACAGATTTCCAAACATATCATGAATTGACAATTTTTTCTCAGATTTTCCTAAAAATGCGTCGGAATGCAAGTTGCCTCCTTTTTCGGCTCGCAGGTTGCCACCTCTCTCTTTCCCGCTTGTTTACACTCGAATGTCATTGAGTTTGAAGTGAAGTGTTTTTATTGCACTTTAGTCATATTTTGGTTTATTTTGTACATTTTTATAGATTTTTAGTATGGCAGCACGCGGGTCAAGAAAATCTGAATAATATAATTTATTAATAAAACTTAATAAATTTTGAAAAGTTTTCTGAATCGGGTTTTTACTTGAGTTTTTTTTACACTTTTAGCTATTTTTCTAGGGGGTGGCAACCTGCGAGCCAAACTTTCAAGGAGACAATTTTAGATAGTTTCGATAATTTGCAGTATAATCTTTCTTTTTCGAGAGTTTGCATGATTTGTAGCTCAACACTTCCTCTTTCCAACTTACACCATAAATCAACGATACGTTAATTTTATGACGAGTTATGATCAAAAGAAGCTTAGGGGTGGCAACCTGCAAGCCTCTCCCCTACATATTGTATGGCGGTGTCTAATGTATATAGGTATATATAGGTATGGACTTACAGGCCCTAGTAAGTATCGGCTACGTTCGTGTAATATAAGTTGTATATTTCGTATCACGACTCACCGTTATCGTTATTTATGTTTCGACTCCGTACTCGACGTGAAAAGACGCAATGCGACGAGCAGTCGGCGAGTAAAATTCGACCGCGAAACTTGCAAATCCTTGCCCGGTGTCCGAAGTGAAGAGACCGCGCGCGCGCGCGCGAATGAGTGTGCGAGTGTGTGTGTGTGTGTGTGTGTGTGTGTGTGTGAGAGAGAGAGAGAGAGCATACGTGCTTTGCGCCTTTTCCACAATAGTTTAATCGGCGATTACGGTCGCCACAGCGATTAGCGTTAGCGTAGAGCGTTATATCGTTGATGCTTGTGTTGTCAAGATGCATACCTACCGCTGTGCAAGCTGCTCCCTTGTAAATAAACCGTAATAAACTCTTGTACCGAGCCTACATACTCGTTCGTACCAACCCAATTTCCTTCCCACGGACGTCGATCACGAGGACTTCTCATCGATTGCTCTTACAGGGGTCCCATTGGGATGCCGCGTCCCTCCACCCATACAGCACACCTCGTTGCAGCAGTATTGCAGGGACGTTGCTGCAATATTACGTTGTTGCAGGTTGCATTGCAATATTGTAGGACCGTTCCTGCAATATTGTCGTGCATTATTAGAGTGGCAATGATCCTACAATATTGCAGCAATATTGCAATTTCGTTGCCGTGCAATGTTCCATTGGCAATGATCCTGCAATATTGCTGCAATATTGCGCGCACATCGTCGTGCAATGTTCCAGTGGCAACAGTCCTACAATATTGCAAGAACGTTGCCCTGCAATGTTCCATTGGCAACGATCCTACAATATTTCTGCAATATTGCGCGCACATCGACGTGCAATGTTCCAGTGGCAGCGGTCCTACAATATTTCTGCAATATTGCGCGCACATCGACGTGCAATGTTCCAGTGGCAACGGTCCTACAATATTGCTGCAATATTGCGCGCACATCGTCGTGCAATACTGTAGTGAAAACTTGTGGAAACATTACAACAATATTCTGAAGCAACTATGACTTTGTCAAAATTTTTCGAAATATGTACATGACGTCGAGTGGATTCTACGGCGTGTTTCATTTAACTGGATACGCACCGCAATATTGCCGAAGAGTTGCAGGATCATTGCCACAATTTTGCCGTTTCGTTGCGGAATCATTGCCGGAACGTTGCAGGACTACATATTCGTAATGTTGCCGCAACTTTGCAAAAATACACACCTGCAATATTGCGAAGGCGGACATAGGACTGAACCTGCAACGTCTCTGCAATGTTATGTTGCAACATTGCCATCTTGCACCGCATCGTTGCAGAGACGTTGCTGCAATGTTATGGTGCTGTGTGGGCAGTTGCCACCTAAACAACTTCTCGCATGGATTCGCAGGTAGGTAATAGGTACGTAACGCGTTCGTAGCGCAGAACGTAAGTTCCGGCTTTCGATGGAAATGGAACCTTCCACGTCTGCGTAGTTGAGGGTATTTAAAGGGTAGCGAAAGATCCGTCGGCGGTGCGCAAGGACTTGTTGCGAGCGAATGTTGGCGGATCTGTTCGGTTAACCGAGTACAGGGTGGCGGCGTTCAAAGGCAGCGATCGCAGGATCCTCGAGCCAACCGGAGCCAACCACGCGATTAGGGAATCAAGGACTCGCCGTCGGTGGAATGCTCTGGGCTTGTCTCGAGACGAGGGAACAGGGAAGAGGGTAAGGAGTTAGGGGTCTGGAGGTAAGTCGAAGCGGGACCATGGGTGGATCGGACGCGAGCACAGCGCCATCGCCGGTGCCGTTTTAATGCGAAATGAAGGCATTATAAAGTCATTAGCTGGTGGCAGAGTCGGGCCGCGCCGCCGCGACCGGCTAGGTCGAGGCAGGTTGCGTGCGAATGCGCGCATCGACGCTCTTTATTTGAATACACAAAACGTTAACGGCTTTGCACGGTCGCTCACCCTCCTCGCCACTGGCGAGCCCGGCCTCCCTTTCTGGCGCAACGAACCCCGCCCGAATTCTTCCTGCCGCGTCAACGAACTACGCCTCGTTCGCTTTCCATCTTTCCACCCGGTTTCGCCTTTCTCTTCCTCGGGGCAGCTAACTCCCGATAATGACCTAACAAGTTCGGCGGGCCGTTAAATCGCTAATTGCCTCCGTAGGAACGAAGGGAGAAGAATCGAGGAGAAACGGGTAGAGAGCGGAGTGTAGAGGACACGGCTGGACGCGTGGTGCTCCTCTGCATCGTTCTCGTCGGTCTCTTGCAAGCTTCGCTTCTTCTACTTCTTCTACTTCTTCTACTTCTTCTACTTCTTCTACTTCTTCTACTTCTTCTACTTCTTCTACTTCTTCTACATCTTCTACTTCTTCTACTTCTTCTGCTTCTTCTGCTTCTTCTATGCGTCCGCTGGAGGCTGAGGCAGAAACGCCCACTTCCTGGCCGATCCACGCTTTATCCCGCGTTTCAGAGTGGAGAGACTGCGAAAAAAGTGAGGAGGGAAGAGGAGAGGGAAGGTACCTGTAGAGGGAGGAGAGAGGAAAAAGGACGAAAGGGAGCCGGAGGTGGCGCGGAAACGAGCGAGAGAGGGATACCTGGCTCGCCTAATTTGCTCGGTAATGTCCCGCCGGGAATTAACGAGCAGGACGAGCACGGGGAAAGGGGCAGTCGGTAGCACCTAGCCGACATTAATTATGTCCGCTGCCACAGGTGCCAACAACTCGATTATCAGATCTCGATCCGATCCCGATCGCTCGTTTAGATTACGCTGCCTGCCGCGAAATACCGTTTCTCTCTTCCTCTTTCTCGTCCTCGTCCTCGTCCTCGTCCTCTTCCTCCTCGCCCTCCCCCGCCGACATGCCGGCCAGCTTTTCCTCGGCTCTTTTCGCCTCGCGGAAAGCCCGCGCCTACGGCACGCCGCGAGCTGACGGCGCACGAATCCACGGGTAAACGTTCCTATGTTTCCCCACTACTGTTTCCTCCGTAATGGGATTACCGGCACGGAAACGGCTGGAAATAGAGCTGTAGATTAAGTAGCGTAGATGCAGCGCGACGAGGTCGCGACAAACAAATGAACGGGACGATAAATCTTGATGGTATCGTTGCGTCGCGTCCCAGGGAAAATGCAAAAACTCCGCATTCAACTGAATGGGTAATCCGCTGGACGAGTGGGTAGGTGGGCGAGGAGGAGGGGCGGAAGGGCGGATGGGCGGAGGGGAGGAAGGGCGGAAGGGAGAAGGTGGAAGCGATCGTTAGATTCGCTTTCCATCTGAAATTTGTCGCGGGCGAGAGCGGCGGTTGCCACCACGCGGGTGGTGGCGACGGTAGGGGTAAAAAAGGGCTTGCCGCGAAATAAAATGGCGGTGGCGGAGGATGCCACCGGTATCGATTGGCTCTTGAAACGCGGTGGCAGCGTAGGTACGCGTGGCTATGCGGCTGCACGTAGGTGCGAACCACAGGGCATCGTTTCGCGTGGGTGGCTCCGATCGCACCCGTGCCACCCGCGCCACTCGCACCACTCGCACCACCGAGCCTCGCTTATTCGTCGGGTCGCACCACGCCGCGTCGAGCGGGCTCGCTTAAGCGCCTATTAATTGATTGAATTAATTTGCCAACGCGTTACCAACGACCGTGCCGGGGATACGGGGCCCGGAGAATTCGCTGTCGCCGAGCAGCATCCGCGGGAAACATTTTACCTTCCCGTAGCGAAGCTGCCGTTTGAATCGCGGCGGGAACGGCCCACACTCCAGCTCCCTGTTTCAATTGTTTGCCATTTTTCACACCCAACGTTTCGCACACCTGTCCCCGAACGTTCGAGTCTCGTTGGAAATCTGATGGCAAGCTTCGGCAAGTCGCTCGACCCGGGCATTCGGCGCGATAACTACTTGGACGGGTTGATCGTTCTCGGGCGTAGAGTAATGTGGGGCAAGAGTGCGCACTTAAAGTTTAGACTTCTCTAAAATCCTTGGTATTACACTGATAGCACATGTCGTTTTGTGAGAAATAACTACTATCCCTTATTATTCGATAGGCAGTGACTTCGTGTTAATTTACCTGTCACAACTTATATAAAATAAACATTTCCAAAGAGTGTCAAATGCGTACTTTTACCCGCTATGTGGGGCAAAAGTTCGCATGTTATGGGGTAAAAGAACGCAACGGGAAATATAAAAAAAAATGCGGATTAAAAATTAATAACAAAAATCAAAAGTTCGGTTCGTCTTCTCTTCGTTTCTCTTCTTTATTTTCTTTACTTTTCTTGTATTAATTTTAAGTCTAGGTTAAGTTCTCGTTTAAGGTTGGGTTGAAAAACAGTCTTTAACTGAAACCCCGCCCTTGCATTTGTCATGTTTCGCTCTGTTTGTTACTTGCTGTGTCTTGTTTTGTTTGTTTGCAATAAAGACGTTTAAGGGGGGACTCTACCTTGTTGGGCCGAAAAATCGATGAATTTGGTGAATTTTTTGTACAAAAACGGTTTGACAAATTAATTTGCGGTTTGACAGGCTGTTTTATTGTATCTTCAGCTCTTGTTATAAATTTTTATGTGACGGTAAAAAAAAGATGCGGCTGATACAGAGCACAGACTTGAGGCGTTGAAAAAAAATCGGGTGGTCCTGGCGTTAACGAAATATACTCGAAGGATAATCTGAAACACAAAAACGAAAGAGATTCTTAATCTGTATGAATGTGGCTATCGATGGTAGTAGATTCATTAAGATAAACAAAGAAATGTTAAAATGGCAGGCTTCTGAATATGATGAATCGAATTTTTCTCAAAAATCGGCAAAACATCATTAAGTAAAATTAGGAACGGTTACAATACGGCAATAAATCTACTACCATAGATAGACAGACGCTTGCTCAACATGTATGTAAAATTTCAAGTTGTTTGCTTCATTGGTTGTCGAGATTTCTTCAACGCCAGGTCGAAAAATGTAGTTTCGAGAAAATCGAGTTTAAACGTTCATATTATGTATAAGGATAGAAATTGACTACTTACCATTATTTAAGCTATTCCAGGGCCATAAAGGACTTTGCAGAGTGTATACACAAGACTCATATCTTTCCGAAAAAGCAAAAAAAAAAATGTAATTTTTCGGTCCAACAAGGTAGAGTCCCCCCTTAATAATAATAATAAAAAAAAAGCTGAGATCAGCGTGGCTCAACTATCACAACCTCAAAATTTAGCAAACTCTAGAATTAAAATAAGTTTAACGAAGATATAACACCCGTCAAATTATTTTGGGGCAAAAGTTCGCACGCGAACTCTTGCCCCACTGCATTATGCGAACTTTTGCCCCCACAGCTACTTTTACATTGTTTAATCAATCCTGTTATCTGTGAGGAGAATTGAAAACTTCTATTAGCACTTTTTAATAGAAGAATTTCAGCTCTTTCAGGCGGCATATTATTCAAATATTTACTGATCAATTTATAGGAATAATATAAAAAATATCGTCATTATGCTGTTGACCCTATTAATAGGGCGATGATTATTGCGAATCAGAATTTCAATGGCATAGACCCCTTCCAATGCTCCTTGACTTCGGTAAAGACGATTCTTTATAGGTCCGTAACTAACTTACACTGAGGTATTATTGTGGTATTTAGTATTTTAGTATTTAGTTTTGTGTTCTTAGTTCTTGTTTATCTTTTAGTTCAGTTTAGTTGGCTTTGTTAGCCGTGTATTCTTGGCTTATTTATTGTATAGACTCTTTAGTTAATTTCTCTGCTTTGTCTCTTGTAAACCATGGGTATTCCCCGTACAAGTATTTAAATAAGTAAATAAATAAATAAATAAATAAATAAATATTGATTCCCAAACATGAGAATATTACATCAGAACTAACGGATTCAGTACTTACCGCATTGTAAGATAACAAACCGAAACACAGCCACGAAATTCGACATTAGTGACTCTACCTTCATTTACAATTGACTGCCAATCACCATTGGCAACTGCCACAACTCAAACCATGAAATTCGCATGGTGCGAACTCTTACCCACCTTTACTCTATCTGTTGGAGAGATTAGCGCCGCGCGGTAGGTCGCGCACGCGAGCGAGCGAAAAGTGCTGGCTCTGTTTCGAGCAGGACGAGCCGAGAGACACGAGCGGAGAGTAAGCGAGGAAGGAAGCAGCGCTGTCTCAAGTTTCGCCCTTCGAAGACTCGGCTCTTTTTCCTTGCTAGACTCTGTTGGTTGGGTGGCACGCCGGTCCCTGAACGGCGCGGGGTTCTCGAATCGCGTAGCTCGAATGTCGCTTAAGGGGACCTTCCGGTCTAAAAGTCGATTTTTTTTTTATTTCATTTTTCGAATGTTCAACCTTTTAGGAATACGTGTTTAAAAGGATTTGTTGAAATTCGTAAAATTCCAGAAGTTATAGGCATTTGAGTAGCGGCAAATGCATGGGCAACAACCGGGCACTCGGCGCTCACGTAAACCTTTAAACGCGTTTTTCTCGAAACAGTGTTCTCAAAACGGTGGGACCTGTATCTCCAAAAGTTATTATCCGATTCGACTGAACCTTTTTTTTTTTTGAAGAATATACTTCTGGCTAGGGGGGGAACTAGAAAAATTACAAAAAATTGAAAATTTATAATTTTCAAAGGCGTTGAAAGGACGAAAAGTACAGGGAAAAGTGATTTCAAACATCAAGTGTCGTTATTTTCTAAAAAAAAATGTCATTTTTTAATTTTTTCTAGTTCCCCCCTAGCCAGAAGTATAATCTTCAAAATAAAATAAGTTTCAGTCGAATCGGATAATAACTTTTGGAGATACAGGTCCCACCGATTTGGATCAATTTTTTTACGCCTTGACTTTAACGACTCCCCAGGGCCGTCTGCAATAATTAATTATAAAACAAAAAATATATTTCTATAACTTAAGACATCCTTAATACAATGCAAAAAGTCCCATTAAATTATATATAGTAGTTTTCCTTTAATTAATTCCTAAAAATCACCTATTTTTTGGGGCTCTAGACCGGAAGGTCCCCTTAAGTCCGATCTGACGATGAATCCCCGATTCCCGCGCCCTGTCAAAACCGATCGCCACGCGAGAGGCCAGCCAAGTTTCCAACCAAAGAGTTTCTCTCCGTTTCTACCGGACGCGTTCGGATCCCGCGTCGCCTTCAAATCATCGCGAGATTATCCTGAAAAGCCATCGAGCCGGGGCACCATGCCCGACGATGCTACCTGAAGCTGTTCGTCGACGAGCAAGGGGATGCCGCTTCTTTGACCAGAATCCGAGAGCTTAACAATAGGCTCGCGTGGCTGTGAAAATATTTTGACTCGTACAAGGGGGAAGCTGAAAGTGGCGGGACGAGTCGGTCGACCTGCGTAGGTACCATCTTCCCCGCCTATTCAACGGGATTACGAAAAAATGAACACGAACGTGTCCAAGGAAGAAAAGAAGCGTAGTCGACGCGCTCCTCGATTTTCCGCGTAATCTCTGGCATTTCGGTCTGCCGCGCAGACATCCGCATGATCGATCGCGATCGATTTCAAAGCGTCCCCGACGCGCAATCGTCTTCCGAGAATCTTCCCATCCGTCAAAAGCATGCAGCCCCGACCGAGTCCAGTTCTCGGCGATTCTGCTCGGGGAGCTGGGGGTAGATAGTTTCGAGAAGAAGCTTTCCCCCCGCGAACGGGGTAAAAGGATTTTCAGGGGAAGGATGCGACGAGATCGTCTGTATGGAGTCGATCGCGAGTGGCCGCGGATCGACGGAGAACAACGGAGCTTGTCTGCGGGCGGACTTGTCTAAATATTTGGAATCGTGTTTGGCCCCGGTGACACCGAGGAAAACGCGCGGACTAGTCCGTGACGAAACGCTCGACTGCAGGTGGCCTACAGATGCCAGGGGATTACGGGGTTTATCCCCCCAGCGGGATATTGATCCCATTGTGCCCTGGCTATGAACCGAGCGAGTAGAGTCGAGTCGAGTCGAGTAGAGTCCCGCCATCCACCCTGTCCGCTTTCCCGCAAGGATTCTCGGCGTACTCGAGGATGCGGCAACACACCCCCCGCAATTTAGTCCCTCGAAAATTCTCGAACACGCCCCGTCTCCCGTGGACACGGCGAGGCCATCGTCTCTTTTACAGATACCAAGTGGTCAGCCGAAACGCGGACCGCCGGATACGCTCCAGCCTGCAAGCTTACTGGTGGTAAACCACTCCAGCGATAGATCAACCGACTCGGATCAACTCCGACTCCCGTGCACCTCTTTGGATCGTCGTTCTTTCACAGATAGCAGGGGGCGCGAGGCGCAGCTACCGTACTTCGGCATGTGAACTCATACAGGAAGCTTCCACGCGTCGAATCGCACAGCAAGGGCCGCAGGAAACAGCGAGGCTACGTATGATCTTAGGCGTGCATCGAACCGCTTCTCTTCCCTCGGCCGTCCAACGAAATCCATTTGTCATCGCGAGCGAAGTTTCTCCGAAGCAACGAGGCTGTTATCGCTCCGTCTATCTTCGTGACTTTGGATTTATGCGCGGGGAAGCTCGAGCGATAGCGAGGTTAAATCCGGTAAATAGAAAATTCGCCCCGGGTGATACCGAACAACCCGACGCGCCCGATTGTTCGGCGCGGCGCGGGAAACGATTAAGTGTAGGAGCGGCGCGGCGCATCCCCCAATGCGAGGGGAAGCCTCTCCTTTCCTCGTTTGTATCTAATTCGACCAAGTGGCAACGTAACAGGCAAATGAAGTTGGATGTAAGTTTATTAGTGGGCTCGGTCGGCCCCGGCTGTATCGGAGGGGTCCCTCGCCCCGGCGTGCGGCATTTCTTTTGGGAAATAAGCTGTCACGTATCGTTGGTAAACGCGAGGGGGAGCGCGCCACGGATAGGGACAAGGGGAATAACAGATTAGACCTCGCTTATTCCTCAAATCGAAATATTATTCCCCGGCATCTCCCGCACCCCTGCCGTCCCCGGCGCTGCTGCACGTTAGTCGGGCGTAATTTATTTGCTCGGCGCGTTGCGAAGCGTCTCGATAAGAAGCGGAGCGCGCACGAATCGAGGACGCGTTGCCCCGTAATTATCCGGCCATAAATCTCGAAAAAATTTAATTAAATTAAACCGGGTATATCTCGTCGGTCCTTTGTCGGGCTCGGAGCGACGGGACGAGACGCGTCGATGCGCGATCGATTACGTAAATTACGTTCTCGCAGAGTGATGGACGTTACGTAAACATCGCCGATCGAAATCTCGCGAGGGCGAGAAGAAAGAGAGAGAGAGAGAGAGAGAGGTGGAAAGGCGAGGGGGAATCGAGGCGTGTCGAGGTAACCAGGCAAAGGAGGATCACCGAAGGGTTCCAGCGGCGCGGCGGGAGAGATCAAGCCTGTTAAAGAATTTCCGTTCGTTACAGTTGGAAAGGCGCAAACTGTATCAGGAAGCGCGGCAATTGTCTTGTCGCGAGAAGAGGCGCGCAACACTCGACACGCAACTAACAGGAACCCGATAATTCACGGGCCCACCACTCTCCCAACCCTCTTGCACTCCTCCATCCTGCGAACGCTTTTCCAGCGGGCGAGACCATTGCAAGCACAGCCATCGAGCGTAAACAGGGGGAGGCAGTGTGTGTACCTACTAGAGCTATTCTTTTGGCCCGGGTACTCGGGTACTCGGGTACCCGGTGAGACCCCGGGTAGACAAAAATTACCCGGCTACCCGGGTACCCGTAGAATACCCGTGCGATACCCGGGTAAATGATCATCGATTTGACAGCCGATCTTCTTTCGACTTCCGATCATTTTCGGCTAACCTCAGTAATGAACGGAATAAACGTCAAGCAATTGAATGTGTGTGTGCACGTTAAGATTATGAATATTATGATAAAATGTTTAATTGCTTGAAGTTTATTCCGTTCATTACTGATGTTAGCCGAAAATGATCGAAAGTCGAAAGACGATCGGCTGTCAAATCGAAATTCTCAACTATCTCATCACATCTAATTTACTCGGGTATCTCATGGATACCCGGGTAATTTTTGTCTACCCGGGTAGCCGGGTAATTTTTGTTTACCCGGGTAGTCGGGTATCTCACGGGTAGTAAGAGCTCTAGTACCTACCTACATAGTTGTACGTACTTACGTCGGTCGATCGATTTTCACCGCGGGATCTTTCGCTCGCTCTTGTCCCGCGGACGTCGTACGCGCAGTGTAATTAACCCTTGCCGTCGTAGCTGCGACGGGCCGCTCGGAGCAACGACGACGCGCGTCCAGAGCTTGCTACGTAAATTACAGGTAAAGGCAGAGGATAGAAGGTGGAAGGTGGAAGGTGGAAGGTGGAAGACGCTCCGGTTTACTTCGCCTCGGCTCGCTGCCGGCAATTAACTTGGAAGGACGCACCAGTTCCTTCCGCCAAACCTTTTCCTCCACTTGCTTCGCGTTTCGTCCCTCGCTCCTTTAAACTCGATTCACTTTCCGTCCACTTTCCTCCCTTCCCTCCCTTCCCTCCTTGCCCCTTCGCGCACTATTCGCGCTACACGCTGAAAGGATAGAACAGTCGATACCGTTGCTTTTTCGTAGAACTACAGGCGAGGTAAGTATAGCATGGGGTTCGTGTCATACAAACCACTTGTAACACCGACGTCGAGAAAATTCTTCGCACAACGGTGGCTCCGACAATTACATATAAATAGGTAATGTATTCAAATCAGTCTTACAGTACATCACAGGTTGCATTTCCCACATCACGCACCACAACGTCGCACATTAGGGGAAAGCTGGATAATTCCGAATACATAAGCAAGAAGTGCTATAAAATTTGAGCAAGTTAAATATTTCTAAGTTTTTTTTTTATATCAATTGATAGTTTGAAGTGTCTACTTAGTTTGTATTAGTATTATTTGTATTTGTATTTGTATTAGCCGAGAAAGCATATATTTACGTTGTAATAGAATTGGAAATGTGAACACAAAAAAGGTCATTTAACTGATGATTTTTCTTTATAAAAGACGTGAGAAAACTGTTAACCCTTCGTTACATAACTTCTTCGATTTTGAAAAAAAAAAAATATATTTTTGGACTCTTACTACCCACACAGCACCATAACATTGCAGCAACGTCTCTGCAATGATGCGGTGCAAGATGGCAATGTTGCAACATAACATTGCAGAGACGTTGCAGGTTCAGTCCTATGTCCGCCTTCGCAATATTGCAGGTGTGTATTTTTGCAAAGTTGCGGCAACATTACGAATATGTAGTCCTGCAACGTTCCGGCAATGATTCTGCAACGAAACGGCAAAATTCTGACAATGATCCTGCAACTCTTCGGCAATATTGCGGTGCGTGTCCAGTTAAATGAAACACGCCGTAGAATCCACTCGATGTCATGTACATATTTCGAAAAATTTTGACAAAGTCATAGTTGCTTCAGAATATTGTTGTAATGTTTCCACAAGTTTTCACTACAGTATTGCACGACGATGTGCGCGCAATATTGCAGAAATATTGTAGGACCGTTGCTACTGGAACATTGCACGTCGATGTGCGCGCAATATTGCAGAAATATTGTAGGACCGTTGCTACTGGAACATTGCACGTCGATGTGCGCGCAATATTGCAGAAATATTGTAGGATCGTTGCCAATGGAACATTGCACGGCAACGTTCTTGCAATATTGTAGGACTGTTGCCACTGGAACATTGCACGACGATGTGGGCGCAATATTGCAGCAATATTGTACCATCGTTGCCAACGGAACATTGCACGGCAACGAAATTGCAATATTGCTGCAATATTGTAGGATCATTGCCACTCCAATAATGCACGACAATATTGCAGGAACGTTCCTACAATATTGCAATGCAACCTGCAACAACGTAATATTGCAGCAACGTCCCTGCAATACTGCTGCAACGAGGTGTGCTGTATGGGTACATGAATGAGAAATGTATTCCTCGGGGGTATCCCATCCTGAACACTTTTCACGTGCCCATGGCTCATATGCTGTGCACCGCAACCACCTTTCGCCATCTCTTTCGAATTCTTTGGAAAAGGAGCAATCGTCCACTACTATTTCTTCAAAACCATCTGAATCGCTCGATTGAAAATTCTTTTTTTCTCTCTTCTGCAACAATGTTGCAATACTGCAACATACATTTCGCGAAAGATGGATTTTAATCCTCGACCGTCGCATTTTTATTTGCAACGTTGTTAAATATATTTGACATTTGCAAGTTGGTTACGTTTTCACGGGGCGCTGGATAACTTACCTGGCTACTTACCATATTGTGCAGCATCCTGAGGCGACTGCACAGTTCCTACAATGTAGTGATCCTCTAGGCAGTGATCGGACAAACCGCAGCCATTTTGGGGCAAAACCGGAAATAACATAACCTAAACATTCATTAAATCGTCTGCTTTCCAAGCTGCTTGTTTATCTATCTCTTTCTATTCGTATTTCTGTCTCTTTCTTTCTTACAGCTTCTTTCTCTGTCTACTTCCGCTTTAGACCAAATCGCAGCAACCAATCAGCGACGATATGCGTTTGTCCGATCATTGCCTAGAGGATCACTACTACAATGTAGAGAGCAGTGCGCGAGTAGTGTGAAGTACGATGCGCGTAGCGTGAATTGGGGAGTTGCCAGTATTTGAAAAAAAAAGGGAAAAGTAGTGAAATCTACAGATTTATTAACGAAAAGCCTAAAATGATAGAAATATTAATAAAACACTTATTCGTTTTACCAAAATTTAATAAATAAAATTGACGTTTTTAAGTTGTGAGTCATGTGATCTCAAACGCCAATCACGGCGCGTGACGTCATTGTGCAGTAAACAGCGATTTATATATAGCGACGAGTGACACTTCGCGCATTTGCTCATACAAGTTCATATTAAAAAATATCGTTTACGAGTACTTATTACTCGATTTCTTAGGTAAGGAAAGTATTAGGCACTCACTCATTGCAACATGTTCCAATCAATTACCAATATCTGACACACAATCTAATATAACCTCAATGAAATGAAATAATAATAAATGATAGTTAATAATAAGTTAGTTACTTACATTGAAATGGTCTTCACAAAAACATAAATTAGATTTTGAAGACAACTGATAGTTTATTCTCGCAAGATTTAGCCACTTATTGCGAATATTTGTTTCCAGCGGAACATGAATAAATAACTTCTTCGGTGTACGTATTGAAGTGTTCTCACAACAGGGAACAGCACAGTATTGATAACCATAAAAAACTTCAAAAAAGTAAAAAAATTACGCCAAGTACACGAAATCAAATAAATCACAAAAAATAGAAGATAATTACAAAATAAAAAAAAGTTGTGAAATCAAAATGAGCTGCAAGTACATAAAGGTGCTTTCCCGCAGCGTGCAAAGGTGACACTGTGTAACGCAATGTAAGATTCGGTGCTTTCCAACTGCGCTTAATAATATTAAGCAGATATATTTTTATAGAAAGAAATATTTCAATACCAATAAATATTTTATTCAAAATACTTGGCGCTGCGAAACCGAATTGGTGTTGTTAAACTGAATACATATGTATAAATTGCATTAATCTTTTTCTTTCTTTCTTGTGCGTGCATTCGTGAATGTGTGTGTGTGTGTGCGTGTGCATATGCTACGTATGATATTAGAATTAAATATGTGTAGAATAAATCGTGAGTTATTGTAAATGATTAATTTACTATTAATAAGACAATTAACATTTTTTCGGTTTCAAAGCGCCAAGTATTTTGAATAAAATATTTATTGGTATTGAAATATTTCTTTCTATAAAAATATATCTGCTTAATATTATTAAGCGCAGTTGGAAAGCACCGAATCTTACATTGCGTTACACAGTGTCACCTTTGCACGCTGCGGGAAAGCACCTTTATGTACTTGCAGCTCATTTTGATTTCACAACTTTTTTTTATTTTGTAATTATCTTCTATTTTTTGTGATTTATTTGATTTCGTGTACTTGGCGTAATTTTTTTACTTTTTACAAGTTTTTTATGGGGATATCACTTCTTTTTACAAAGATAATTTGCATAGGGAATGACTTCAGATAATTTTTAATATTATATTATCATCTATTTTTTGTGATTTATTTGATTTCGTGTACTCGGTGTAATTTTTTTACTTTTTTAAAGTTTTTTATGGGGATATCACTTCTTTTTACAAAGATAATTTGCATAGGGAATGGCTTCAGATAATTTTTAATATTATATTATCATCTATTTTTTGTGATTTATTTGATTTCGTGTACTCGGTGTAATTTTTTTACTTTTTTGAAGTTTTTTATGGGGATATCACTTCTTTTTACAAAGATAATTTGCATAGGGAATGACTTCAGATAATTTTTAATATATATTATATTATATTATATTTTTTGTGATTTATTTGATTTCATGTACTTGGCGTAATTTTTTTACTTTTTTGAAGTTTTTATGGGGATAAGCTTTACATAAAAACCCTAAATTAAAAATAATTTGCTGGTATAAAAACAAATCCCCATAAAAATTCTATTAAAATATTTTGGCGACTTACCTTGTTAATTGAGACAATAATTCAGTGTCTTGTGTGGATTGTGGTGTAAAAACTCGTCACATTTCAGAAAATTTTGACAACTTTCCTTATTTGACACTCGCCAGATTTATAACCTGACTGTAAGCTGTCAAAATTTGGAGTAGATTGCACAGTGAAGGTAACGTAATAGCGTTTGACGAACGAAACATGTGTTAGTTTCTGTTGGCTGAAGGTGTGCGTGTAACGCGTATGACGAACGAAACATGTGTTAGTTTCTTTTGGCTGAAGGTGTGCGTGTAACGCGGATTATGTTTGACGAAATTTGGTTGAAGAAGAAGAATCAGAAGAAAAATCTACCGTTTCTGACAGATCCATGACATGATATTACGATATCTCTGTCATGCGTGGACCGATTTTATTGAATTTGGTCTTATTCGAAAGCTTATATGTGGTTTACATGAGAAAAGTGCCTTTAAATTTAGAAAATATTGCAGGCGTGATGAGATATTAATGAAATAAGTTTCAGGTTAGGTTGGAATAGCCGTTTCTCGAGTAAATGATAGCGGTAGCGACAGTCGACATATACAGGGTGTCTTTCCTGTACTTTCTTTCCTGTACTTGGCGTCGAGACGCTACCGCGTCTCTAGATAATTTTTATTATCCATTATTTTTGTGAGAAAACTTCACTCCTTACTGTCCCTAACCACAACTTTCGTTGCTTACTGCACGTTGACGTCACAAATGGTCACGTGACCATGCAGTGCGTTTGCGCGGCAATTTTTTTTATTTCAAATAAAAATTACATTTTTTCATGTTAGAGGTGTAGCAAAAAATTAATATTTTTTTTACAAGCATATTTTATCATAATGAACAGTTTTAAACACTTTTAAAAAATTTGTCAACTCCCCAATTATGAAGTACAAAATGTGGAGTGCGATGTGTGCCGCGTAGAGTGTTGAGTGCGACCTGTGGTGCGAGACAGGGGTAAGCGGGTAGTACATGCAACAAACATAAAAGCCATCTCGGTGTCGGTGAGCTGTCAGATTGACAGGAAGGAAGATGGCTTACGCCTGGAAGCTCCGACCGGTGATCACCGTAAGAGAGAGAGAGAGAGAGAGAGAGAGAGAGAGAGAGAGAGAGAGAGAGAGAGAGAGAGAGAGAGAGGAGAGGAGGCCGAGTCGCGAGGGTTTGAAAAATCTGAACCGAGAGTGGATCGTCGAAGAGTAAATTGGTGTGGGAAAACGTAGGAGGAAAGGCGAGGTGGTCGTCGTCCGCCGTCCGCGAAGAGCGATCGCTGGGAGGAGAGATCGACGTGGAAGTTAAACGCAGAGGCTCGCCGAGGTTGCGGCACGACAGCCGTTGTTCTGGGGTGTCAGTCCCGTCTCGCTTCCCTATTGGCTCAAGTTGGCTGAAGTGTGGTTCAAGTTGGCTGGAATCCGACGTCGCGCCGTCGCGGGGAATTGCGGTGGGAGCTCGGAGGTTGGGCGCGAACGTCGGATCGGTACGCGTGCTGTTGTTTCTGGTCCGCGCGGCTCTGCATCGCCGATCCTGGCCTACGTAACCGTGTCCGCTCGTTCCGCTATCGAGGAGAATCAACGCGCATCACGCAACGCTAATTTGTCTTCGATTGCCCCGTCCGGGCTTCGTGGCGTGGGAGACCACTCTACCGATCCATCCCTCCCTCGCGCGCCGCTTTCCTTTTCCGAGCACGTCGCCTTTTTAGCGAACGTCCTCGCGTCCCACCCCTAGCCTCGCTCCCGTGGGGATCCTTTCCTCTGTCCTGTTCGCGTCGGCGTGGTTTCGCCGATTTCTTTCCACGGCACCGATGTTCAAAGGTCTGGACCAGAGCCCGACGCCGCACTGCGCCGCGCCGGGACACGAGTATCGTGGGTCATCACCAGGCCGCGCCGTAACGATGCCGCGTCATAAATAACGTTCGTTTCAATGTTAATCTGGTGCTCGGATCGAGTCTAATAAGTACGGCGGCGACGCCACGCGGCACAATACCTACCGATGCCGATTGCCGTCAGCTCTGCCCGCGATCGCCTCGGCCTCGCACCGCGGAAAGAGGAGAGAAGCTCTCGATAGACCGAGATGGGACAAAGCGAGGAAACTCGGATCAAGATGAAGAAGAAACAGAAGAAGGAGAGAGGAAAGCGGAGGAGAAGAGAGAAGAAGGGTCTCTCAGCATTGTTCGCGGCCGCTCGCTCGTGACTCGTGACTCTTGCGACCCGGATGACCCGTAGCCTCAATTACCTCAGACACATCCGCCCGCTTGCCCTCTAGCAAGCCCCTCCTGTCTTCTCCGCGGTCCGTCCGAGTCTCCTTCTTTCGTACCACTGCCAATCTATTCGCTTCTCGTCTCGTCTTCGACTCTCCGCGAGTCAATACGCGATACACACCGCGCGAAATCGCCACCACCCACACAGCGCCATAACATTGCAGCAACGTCTCTGCAACGATGCGGCGCAAGATGGCAATGTTGTAACATAACATTGCAGAGACGTTGCAGGTTCAGTCCTATGTCCGCCTTCGCAATATTGCAGGTGTGTATTTTTGCAAAGTTGCGGCAACATTACGAATATGTAGTCCTGCAACGTTCCGGCAATGATTCTGCAACGAAACGGCAAAATTGTGGCAATGATCCTGCAACTCTTCGGCAATATTGCGGTGCGTATCCAGTTAAATGAAACACGCCGTAGAATCCACTCGACGTCATGTACATGTTTCGAAAACTTTTGACAAAGTCATAGTTGCTTCAGAATATTGTTGTAATGTTTCCACAAGTTTTCACTACAGTATTGCACGACGACGTGCGCGCAATATTGCAGAAATATTGTAGGACCGTTGCCACTGGAACATTGCACGTCGATGTGCGCGCAATATTGCAGAAATATTGTAGGACCGTTGCCACTGGAACATTGCACGTCGATGTGCGCGCAATATTGCAGAAATATTGTAGGACCGTTGCCACTGGAACATTGCACGTCGATGTGCGCGCAATATTGCAGAAATATTGTAGGATCGTTGCCAATGGAACATTGCACGGCAACGTTCTTGCAATATTGTAGGATCGTTGCCACTGGAACATTGCACGACGATGTGCGCCCAATATTGCAGAAATATTGTAGGACGGTTGCCACTGGAACATTGCACGACGATGTGGGCGCAATATTGCAGCAATATTGCAGGATCGTTGCCAACGGAACATTGCACGGCAACGAAATTGCAATATTGCTGCAATATTGTAGGATCATTGCCACTCCAATAATGCACGACAATATTGCAGGAACGTTCCTACAATATTGCAATGCAACCTGCAACAACGTAATATTGCAGCAACGTCCCTGCAATACTGCTGCAACGAGGTGTGCTGTATGGGCAGCTCGCGAGCTACCCTCACTTTCCGCTTCTCTCGTCCGCTGTTCGCCAATTATTTTCCAATCCATTCGATCGTTCGATGGATACCTAATTATCGTGACGATTTTCAACTGCGTTAACACAGAAAACCGATGCAGGTTCGGTTGGTTGCATCCAGGAATTCACGTTCGATCGTGGCCGTTTAATCGACCAGTTCCCTCGGGCAGAACAGGCGAAACGGTTCCCCCCTGGACGCGATCGATCGGCGCTCGGATCGATCTCGCCGCCGACAGGCGGATCTTAAAATTTCTCGAGATACCGCTGCGCTAAACTGCTTCCACAAAGATTGCGCGCGTGGGAAAGATATTCGTCCAGCGCTTATAAATAAATTCAACGTCCACGAGAACGCGCTGCGAACTTGGCAGACGCATTAGCGAGAATTTGATCGGCGGCTAAGTAAATGAGAGCTAGCGGTTGCTAGCGTCTTGTCTATAGCCCCGTAAATTCGTGGTAGCCCCGGGGACCGGCCGAGGAACTTGGAACATTCCGATAATTAGTCGAGCGTTATCGGCCTACCTGACGCTATCCCGATTCCATCTACAAGTGTTCGGGATCTAAATAGTTCGTAGCCGTGTCGTCGTAAAAACCGCGCACCCTTCGTGACGAGTGTAGCCACGCGTGTCCGCAGGTAACTTTATCGCCTCGGATAAAGATCTTAAAGAGGTAGGTAAACGAACGAACAGGCCGGGCCGTGTTCCCTTGCGAACCTCTCGATACCCACGATTCGGATCTGTCGCTTGGAAAGGAGCGCAGCCTCTTTGCCCCTTTTCTCGGAGAAATCTTCGCGTTGAAGGTTAATTGCTCGCCTAGATGACACCGATTAGCCTCGACGTTCGTTATCGCGTGCAACAACGTTGCGATCGATCCTGCCGCGCACCGAGCACCGAGAGCCAAGGAAACGGGCTGATCGCCGGCGTCGGGGAGAGCTTGGCGGTTGGGGGTTCGCCGGGATAGGGCGAGAGAGACAGAGAGAGAGAGAGATGGGGGATTAGCAGCGGAAACTAATCCTCGAATGATCCCAAGTGATCTCGCATCTCGCGCCGCGGCTAGATCCGCCCATGGCGCAACCAAGGATCAATGCGTCCAGTCGGAGAAACTCGAGGTTAGAGTAACGAGAGTACGTGGAATCTCGGGGTGAAAGGGCAAAGGCGCTCGATATCCGAGATCGCCGTGATACCGCGGCCTCTACGACGCGCGCCATTATGTATCGTAGAATATGCTCGCCTCTTCGACCGGTCAAAATCGCATCGATCGACGCGCCCGCTTTCAATTAAGAATCCCTCGGATAATTGCGCCAAATTATGCTTATCGCCGGCATTTTATCTCTCCGTGAGAGCCGCCAACCTGACAGCCCGCAAATTACGCCGATCGCCCCGCCGCGCCAAGCCAAGCCGTTCCTACCTTGAGGGGAAGGTTCCGGTCTAAAAATCGAGTTTTTCTTTTATTTCATTTTTAGAATGCTCGACCTTTCGAGAGTAGCGCGTTTAAAAGGATTTGTTGAAATTCGTGAAATTCCCGATGTTACGGGCGTTTGAGTAGCGGCAAATGCGTGGGTAGCAGTGAGTAACGCCCGGCCGCTCGGCGCTCACGTAAAACTTTAAACACATTTTCGTGGAAACAGTGTTCTTAAAATCGGTGGAAGCAATATCTCAAAAAGTTATTATCCGATTCGGCAGAAACTTTTTTTATTTTGAAGAATATATTTCTGTGTACCGTTAAGGAACTAAGCAGTTCTTGATCAGGCACTAATTTTTTATCAGTTCATGAAATAAATCGTTCTTTTAAGTTTATGTCAATAAGTAATTGTTTGAAATAATTACTAACATAAAAATTGATAATTCAAAAATATATGTGTTGTCCGTGAAAGCAGTAAGTATTGTTAGTTTTCGAGAAAATAAATGTGTAAGGTGGCCCACTTGACAGGAGGCCCTGTTGAACGCCATCTCTTACTGTTCGAAGTAATATGTAGATCACCATCGACGCCACAGCCGATTTCTTTGCTGGTTGTTGCGGTATTAAAGTTTATTTTCATACATTTTTCTTACAATACTTTACTTTACAATGTAGAGCAAGAATTTTAGTATTATATGTATCATTTTGCTGTAAAAGTCACTGATCATTATTTAGTTCCAATTTTTTCTTGAGGAACTAATTTTTGATCACCTGAATAAAAAATAGGTTAGGACATTTTAAAATTATAAAAAAATTAAATTTAGATGGTATAATACTAAAAATAAGTTTATTCGGTACTTTCTTTTTAATTAGTATCCGATTATTTACATTGAATAGTTCCTTACCTAACAAGAAATTAGTTCCCATGTATTTTAGACGATCAAAAACTAGTTTCTCACCTGACCAAAAAATTAGTTCCCTCGTATTTTACATGACCAAAAACTAGGTCCTAGTCGCCTTATTATTCCATACCTTATAAATAATTAAATTATACTCATTTTCAACTTTTTAAATTTTTTCCTTATATTTTAAACATTAATTCATCTTTTCGTATAAAAATGTCTATGGTTTAAAGTTGTATTAGGTTAAAAATAAATATTAAAGCGGGAAGCCCTCTAAACTGATCAAAAACTAGTTCCTTAACGGTAGTGGAGAAACCACTAACAGTTTAAAATTATTGAAAATTTTTAAAGGCCTCGAAAGGACGAGAGTATAGGGAAAAGGTGATTTCAAACTTCAAGTGTCGTTGTTTTTTTCTGGAAAGTCCACTGCGAGACTGTTGACCCGGAATCGCGACAGTGAAGAACCGTACGTGGGGTGCGGGTTATGAAGATATCAGGGGAGGGCGGAAAGGTGCACTAAATTGCCCGAGTGAAAATGACGGTTAAATTGGGACCTGGAAACGCGCTAACGACTCCGATCGTCCCGCGGTGTCCTCTCGTCGCGCTGCTACCTAGGAAACTTCGTCTGGAAGGCCTAATTCGTGCCAGTCCCTGCAATCATCGAGTGCGGATCACCCTAAGCGAAGTATAATTGAGCTCGTTAAAGCGAGGAGACTGTCGCGAAGTAAAGGGCACGGGGAAACCGGGGTCCCCCCGTCGGAAATATGTACCCAACTCTGGAAATCATCGCGTCGATTCACTTCGGCTCCGAGCCTTATCGTCGATACTTTCCCGTGGCGCGATTCGCGATCGAATCACGGCAGCTGCCGAACCGTCTACCAAAGCGGCCGCCGCGGGCAATTTAAAAGCCGCGCGAATTACAGGGTCCGCCGCGGTCCCTCGCTGAGAGCAGGCCTGGAATGGAGGGGAGAGCGACCGAGGTAGCGGGCCATTCTTATGAAATAATTGCAGATTTCGCTACCCGATCGCGACACAGATACCTGTGAAACTCAATGGGACAAAGCTATCAGCTCCGATGCACACATCATCATTAAAGACACCCTGGTGAAACCTGCTAAGCTTTCGGACACCTAATTCCCGCTCATCTTCAGCCGAGCTTGCGACGCCATACGCAGGGAGCCAGATGACGGAAATCACAGAGGGCGGCAGCTACGAGAGCGAAAAATCACGCCTGACGATTATTAACCCTTGCCAGGTCAAAGGCTCGGGTGAGCGTAACGGCGGAGCCGGTGGACGGTGCGAGCCCTGGTGGCCCTGGTGCGTGGGAGATCGATCGCACCGATGCACAAGTGGCGGGCAGCGACTGACTCCCTGCCGTCGACGACGCCGTTACGAATTTGGTGCCGCGTGGCTGCGGCCTCTCCCCCGCGGGAGTCGCGAATCTTCCGCTGCGTACGCGCGAGCCACGTGGCGCGACGTCACTCGTGTCGCCGAGTTTCCGAGGACCAGCAGCTAGACCCAGGGACTCCTACCGGCACGTAAAATACCGGTATTATACCGGTATTTTTCGGTTGTATCTTCGTCTGAGACTTAATACCGGTAGGGTAGACCGGGGGCGGTAGTAACACTTTGACTTTGGAATACGATTACGCAAAAACTATTACAGTTACAACAACAGTTTTTTTTACGAAAATGTTACTTACTTATCTGACATTATTTGAGCCACAACAGTTTCGCTGTATGTCAAGTAATATTCCGGTTATTAATAAAGAATGAGAAGCGGAGAAAGTGTTACAACCGTCCCTGACCCCGGGTCGGTTGTAACACTGCATGGAGTCGATAGTAGCACAAATATAACTTTACAAAATTAAAATATTTATTGATTTAGATTATAATAATAAATGAAAAAAGTAAAATCTATAACAAATTATGTGGTATCGCAAGTCTGGCAAAAATAAAATACGTTTTGGTTGGTGCATTCTGCATCTGCTCAATCCTTACATTCAGTATATTGCACCAATTTTTCATTTGGTTTGCTTGTGCTATGCTATAGGATTTCATGCAAATAAGACAACATTATTCGCCTTCTTTGTCCCTATTCGGTTCTGTTGCGGTAAAACCGACCCCGAGTGCCGATGTTACAATCGCCCCCGACCATGCTTTTGAACTTAAATTATAAATTTTGACTAACGAGACGCTTAAAAGTGCCAAGTAACGATCAATACTAGTTTAAAAAAGGTCGAATTACAGATTAAGAAATCGAACAAGCACATACTTGCGAAGGGAGTGTTTATATTACAATTTTAAGTCAGTAAGGAAAAGTTACTTTAGGGTATCGAAAAGTTATTTTCTTCACTATCCATGTCTATTGCGTATCTGTATTCCTAGGGCATGGATGTGTATATTCCAAATGTCATTGTTCATCATATATCCAAATTTGGTGTTAATATCTATTATATGTTTTGAGATATTTAGCGTGTTACATTCGCCCCCCTGTTACTACCGCCCCCGGTCTACCCTATAACGCTCATACCGGTATTTCGCCAATACAGCTATACCGAAACCGATATCATACCGAAATAGATAAATACCGAAAACAAAAGGTTACCGGTAACCGAAATAAATACCGGTATTTTTTCGGTATTCTTTTCAGTAGCATGGTAGGCTTCGGTGTTCACCGAGAAGAATACCGAAAAAATACCGGTATTTATTTCGGTTACCGGTAATCCCGAAAACCGATTGTTTTCGGTATTTATCTTTCTCGGCATGATATCGGTTTCGGTATTTATCTGTTTCGGTATGATATCGGTTTCGGTATAGCTGTATTGGCGAAATACCGGTATGAGCATTATACCGGTATTAAGTCCCTGGCTAGACCAGCGAAGTGGTCGCGATTCGGTGGAAATTCACTTTCCCCGCTCTGACTCTCCGCGCTTTCCTTGCCCGGCCGTTGGGTTTCGGTTTGACATACCTACTGTTCGCGACATTGATACTTGAGAAGACATGAGGGAGCGAGAAAGAGGGGAGGCGAGGGACGCGGGTTCGCGGCCACGTGTCAGGATGCGGTGTTACCATAGCGACAAAAGCCCGCCGCCAGATAGGTCCGGGATGCGTAGGGTGGGCGAGGGATAAAGGCTCACGGATGAGAGATAAATGTAATGTAATGTAATGTAATGTAACGAGGGAGGAGGCGTAGCTGGGATCTTGGCAAGTGGCGTTCCCATTGTGCTGCGACTAACTGACTCGGCCCAAACAATTTGTCGGCGCGTGCAAGACGAGCCGCCCCCTCCGCGCCTTGTCATCCCTCGCCGCCTGCTCGACCCGACCCGACCCGACCGATCTCTTTTACGGGGTTGTTTGCGGACCCCGTGGGCGTGTACGTGTCATCGTACATGCGCGTTCCGCGCCTTTTATCTCCCACAGCTGATCGCGGACAAAGGGGAGATTCTACCTCCCGTGAAAACCGGCGGGGCCCCCCCTCGGGAGGCTTGCGCGATCTTTAACCCTTCTGCTGCTGGAGGCGACGAGAACCACCGGCTCCCTGCGCCCTCCTGCCAGCGATCGCTATCGTTCGCAGATATTTTCGACGACGAAGCGCGAATCGCCGGCGGATCTAGAAAGATGCCACGTGCCGGGTCGCGTAACCGATTCGCACGAATCCGGCCAAATCATCGCGCGCGATATAGGTTGAGCGATTGGCTGGGGAAATCTGAAGGGAGAGATAGATCGCCGTAGCTATTAATTGCCGATGAGAAATGCCCGGCTGTATATCGCGGGCGTAGGAGAGGAGGCGACGCGGCTGCGTTGGCGTTTAGAATTCTACTCGAGACACGCGCCCGGGGGTGATTCGGATCCCCAAAGAAACATGCAGACTTTTCGGCGAAGACGGTCACCGCTTGGCAGTGCGCGGGCAAACGAGCGGCGAACAGATGCGAGCTACGGTCCCTCGGACCTGTGATTCAGTCCGCTTATATTCGAACACTTGTCCCTCGCCGCTCGGACCAACTTTTCCAATAACCGCGAAAGTTGAAATATTAATCTATCGGCAGCCCGCGCGCGCGCGCCATTGCCCTCCGTGCATGGTCGACGTTTGCAAACACTTGGGACGCGTTGGCGCGCCTGTACACGGAAACATGTTTTCACCCTTGAAAACAGTGGTTGTCGTACACTGTTCAGATGAGTGCGCGGTCATCAGGCGTGGACGTGTTCAGCACCATCGCTCTCGATGCGCGAGCACCGATATTCTCGGCACTGTTGAGTGCCTGATAGAAAATTAATGGATCTATCTGGTTGGCTTATTAATTAATAGTTAAGGCAGGATACCACCTTTGACTGCGATTTTGGAGGCGTTTTTCATGAATTTTTTTTGCATACAAAGAATGCGCAGAAACGAAATCGGTTTCAGTCATTCATTAATGTAACTTTAATCTGTAATTACACATTTTTTGAAACTGAAAAAGTGAAAAATAATCTCTTGTAGGTGGCGCCAAAATACACTCCTTTGGAGGAACATCGTTAGACGGCGTGTCAAATTCCGCTTTGTACGTGGCTCTTAGAAAAAAAACCAAAGAATGTTCCTATTGGCAACAATATTTTTTAATGCTGTACGTAGGGATTTTACGAAATTTCGATTTTTAAGAAAATGGCGGCCATTTGAACAAAAAGGTCAATTTTTTTAGGGTAAAAAAGTTTAAAGAAGTTTATAAAATTGCGCACCAAAAGAAAAATAACAACGCTGCAGCAAAAGTCCTACGTGCATCGTTAGATTACACCACGGGGAAGAATTGTGCAAAGTTTCAAGTCAATCGGATGAAAATTATAGGAGTAATCTGACACGCCGATTTGGAAAACATCGTTTCGAGAAAAACGCGTTTAAAGTTTTATATAGATTTATATATCTGTTCCAATCCGGTTTTTACACAAGAAAAAGGTTCCGGTCACCTTTCTAATGAATGAATTTCGATTCTATACACTTGAAAGAGTACTTTGAGAACAAAAAAATTTTCAATTTTTTTTAAGTGCGAAGGTGGTATCCTGCCTTAAATGAATAAGCTAAGAATAAGCCACATTATAATCTGGCTAATAAAACAGTTCCGAAAATGCTTTTAACAAATGTGAATTTCGAATGCAAATCTAACCTATATTCATATCATTTTATTTAAAGTTTTAACGTTATAATAATAATTTGTTAATTAAGTAATTGATTATTTATTTATTTACAAAGAAATATTGTTATCTACAAGAGATGTCTCGTAGCAATGTATGTTATTCCTTGTTTTTGGTCAATTCGAAATTTGGACATTATATATCAAATTGCGCGAAATAATAAGTATTATTACTTCACCCGAAATTACTAACGAAGATCTCACACAATTACATATTTTAATAACTGAACACCACGATATATATACAAAATATTTTGTCCACTTAAATTTCAAGTTCCACTCAATGATCCTCTACAAAAGAATGATTTTACGAAACGGTCCTTTAATAAAAATATCGTCAATGCGATTGGAATCAAAACACCGTGAAATTAAGGCAATGATACAGGCTACTTCCTCAAGAAGGAATATCTTAAAAACTGTAGGCATAAGGCATCAACTATGTCTTATGCATTATAAATATGCGCAATACAAGAACTTGTACATTAGTTATGGCCCGCCAATAAGCGATGATTCCATTAGCATTCATTTTACAGCTTCACAAGGTATACAAACCTTAACTAATATTATAATAAATGATATAAAATATAAAGTTAAAACTATCATAGTAGCTACTATAGGGGAAAATTGTCCTGGTTTTGGGGAAATAGACAAAATTTATGTAGTAAATAATAAAATCTACTTCAGGTATGTGCCTTTAAATGTGATTGGATTTAATAGCCATTATTTCGCATACAGTGTCGTTGCAGATACCGAAAACAAACCAATAATTAGTTACGACTCGATAGCAGTGAGAATACCATGCGTAATTGACCAAAAACAAGGAATAACATACATTGCTACGAGACATCGATTGTAGATAACAATATTTCTTTGTAACTAAATAAATAATCAATTACATAATTAACAAATTATTATTATAACGTTAAAACTTCAAATAAAATTATATGAATATAGGTTAGATTTGCATTCGAAATTCACATTATTTAAAAGCATTTTCGGAACTGTTTTTTTAGCCAGATTATAATGTGGCTTATTCTTAGCTGATTCATTTAACTATTAATTAATAAGCCAACCAGATAGATCCATTAATTTTCTATAAGGCACTCAACAGTGCGGACCTTTTGCCGTGCGCATTCAATGAAAACATCGTACAGTAGGGTAGATGTACCATTTGTGGCCACTTGAAGGATTTCCGTACCACTCACAGATACACAACTTACAAAAGAATACGTACACAAAACTAAAGAATATATAAGTGTAATCCACAATATACAGATAATTAAAATATTCTACGTTGAACAATGTTTTAAACATAATTATTTAAAAAATCATTATATTATCGTGCCAGACTGTTTTGTACCATTTTTGGCCAGCCGGCTTTCCATTTGTGGCCACTTATAGAATTGGTAATACGAAAGACCCACAGTAAGAATTGTAGTTTTTAATTTATTACAAATGTTCACTACTGAACAAATAATACAATACTTGCTGCACAAAAATAATATTAACTGCCAATAAGTATCCTTTTTACTTTTTCTTTTGGTAGCGACAGGTTTTGCTTTTTCTGTTTTTTTTCTTATTCCTTTCTTCGAACTTTATGGCTTTAATCTTTTTATTTTCTTCTATTTTTGCTAGTCTTTTTTCTTTATTAATCATTCTCTCCTCTTCTTTGTTCTCCTTTTCTTTTTTTTTTGCCAACATGATCTCCATCCATTTGTCTGATGTTATTACAGCAGGTAAATGTTCAACTGCTTTCCGCTTTCGCTTTATGATTTGCTTTTCGGGCCATAAAAGAATTTCGTTGAAGACATCATCGAATGACTTTTTACGAATCGTAAAAATCTTCGACTTTAGAAGAATTTTTTCGCTAACTATTGTATAATAATTTTACAATAATTAGGTATTGTACGATAAGTTGCTAATGAGAATGCCTACTGACCAAAAATGGTTGTACCGTGGACTGTTTATGGCCATTACGTGGCCACGAATGGTACAATTCCATTTTCGATGTACCATTTTTGGTCAGTGCCTAATTCCACTAGAGTTTAGGTTATATCGTTGAAATTCTTTTTTAAATCTCAAAAATATTTGTTTTTTAATATAAATATGTATAAAACTTCATCCATACTCTTGTTAAATACAGTAACTAATTGTTTTCTTACCAGTCGTATGCTAAGCACCATTTGCAAGGATGTGGAAAGTTATCAAAGATTTGGACATTCACATATGATAATTAAATAAAACGGGACAACAAAACAATATAAAGTAGTAGAAATGTTGCCAACATAACCCACCCTTAGACAGCTTCATTCATTGTAATGAAAGTAAACTAAGAATACTTAATATATCGGAATTAATAAGACAGTGGCCACAAATGGTGCAGTGGCCACAAATGGTACATCTACCCTACCCGAAAATATCGGTGCTCGCGCATCGATAGCGATGGTGCTGAACACGTCACCGCATGATGACCGAGCACTCATCTGAACAGTGTACGACAACCACTGTTTTCAAGGGTGAAAACATTTTTCCGTGCAGTCAGCGACGGTGCGTGCACGTGATTATACGATGCCTATTATTTAAGCACCGTTCCCAACTGTGAAAACATTTTTCCGTGTACGCGAACAGGATGCGTCTTAGACGAAGCGAGGAGAAAGAAGAGGAAAAGGGGTGACTGCAAAAGGATAGGAACGCACGGGGAGGGGGAGCGGCGAAACAAAACGACAGAAAAGGAAAGACGGGGAAAGAAAAGGAAAGAAAAGGAAGGAAAAGGAAAGAAAAGGAAAGGAAAGGAAAGGAAAGAAAAGGAAACGAAACGCAACGCAACACAATTAGCCTGATTGGAGGCAGCAAGGCTTCGACGCGGCACCATATCGAAACGTTAATTAGTACGTAACGATTTTGCGTGTGGACAGTGACGCAAGGTGTTCCTCGGGATTCAGCGTGATTACAGGGGGTGTCGCGGGGTGTAGATGACTGTGCAACACGGTCGTTATATGGCAATCCGCTGCCGCGCGACCATGACTCTGCCGTTTCGACGGCCCGGAGGCTTCTCTCTCTCTCTCTCTCTCTCTCTCTCTCTCTCTCTCTCTTTACTCTCCGCTCTGAGCTCCGTACGTGTAATACGAGATGTTTATGCGTCGTGAATGATTCCAGGCAATATCAATGGGAGAACGTCGAGTGTGCAGCACGGTCAGCCGCTCCATCGCTCCGCCGCCACGGAATATTGCCTCTCGGGACTATACTTAGCCGCGGTGGTTTTTAATTCTGGGCCAGCAGGACAGAGGAAGAAACAGGGAGGGAACGAGTGGAGCGGAGTGGGCGAGGATTTCGCTTGGAAACCGTTGGCGGGACGCTCGCGGATAGCGCAACTTCCGGCCAGCGCTGCGCGCGGAAAATCGCGAGCGGGTGGGTGGAATGGTTCGCCTCGGAGGAGGGCGCGTAAAGGTAGCCGCGAAGGGAGGTCGAAAGGGAGGGGTAGATAATTAGGCGGCGGAGTAAGTAAATGGGAGGAAGTAGCGCCTCTGGCAGCCACTTGGAGAACGCCTCTGGAAAATAAAATATATAAATGCGCGCCTGTATACGTGCAACGTGTACGCGCGTATGGAAGGAACGCAGGGCGATATAGGGAAGCGGCGACGAACCGACAGATGGCTCCCACGCCGAACGAACCGGCACCTTGATTTGTGGTTGAGCATTTTTCAAGCCATTTGGCTCGGCCGCCTATAATTTCCGTGGTGGCCGCGCACTCGGTCCTCGGCTCTCGGCCCTCGGCCCTCGGCCCTTGGCCCTCGCGTGTTTTCCTGCCTTCTGTTTATTTTCTTAACGGCCGAAATAATAAGCCCGACCAAAGCTCACTCCGCCAGCAAGCAACGGCCTCCCTCTTCGCCTCTACTTGCACGTACACGCGTATGTAGTAGGTATAGACAGTGTGCAGTACAGCGCTACGAGACCGCTCGACGATAATGGAAACCGCGTGACAACGCCTCCCGCGGAATCGATACTCGGCGACCATCCCGGCTCTAAGAAATCCAAAACATCCCACGGTTCAAGCACCGACGAACCCGAGATCCCCAGCCTCGTGCCGCCTCCTCCTGCCGCAGCCGTGGGATTTCGCCGAGATACGTCCGCGTTTTGACAGGAAATCATCGCTCTTAAATACTCGCTTCAGGGATCGAAGCAGCTGCGCTCTAGAAAGCTACCGTTCTCGCACGAACCGCTATTTCTTCGGGAGATCTCCTTTTAACACACGCGACAGAACGGCCGGGCCGCTCTGTGGAATAGTCTCTAGCGGGCCTCGTGCACGCTTCCCCGATTCGCGTCGGATGACCAGACGCCGGACCGCTCGCCGTCGCTGGTTAATCGGCACGATCGAGGTGTTTTCCGACGGGGGGCTACTCCCGGCCCGACGAGCGGAGTCAAGTGTCGCTCGTACGTCGACACGCTCCTCTTTTCCTGCCTACCCCAGCACGTGCCCGGCAGCTCGGATTAGAAGCGCGCCCAGTGGAAATCGGCAGTCGACCGACGAATTTCCATCGGTCGCTTTTCCATTTGTCCTAGCGCTTCGGAGTGTGCGCGGGTAGGCTGTAGAGTACCCATACAGCACACCTCGTTGCAGCAGTATTGCAGGGACGTTGCTGCAATATTACGTTGTTGCAGGTTGCATTGCAATATTGTAGGAACGTTCCTGCAATATTGTCGTGCATTATTGGAGTGGCAATGATCCTACAATATTGCAGCAATATTGCAATTTCGTTGCCGTGCAATGTTCCGTTGGCAACGATGGTACAATATTGCTGCAATATTGTACGATCGTTGCCGTGCAATGTTCCATTGGCAACGATCCTACAATATTTCTGCAATATTGCGCGCACATCGACGTGCAATGTTCCAGTGGCAACGGTCCTACAATATTTCTGCAATATTGCGCGCACATCGTCGTGCAATATTGTAGTGAAAACTTGTGGAAACATTACAAGAATATTCTGAAGCAACTATGACTTTGTCAAAAATTTTCGAAATATGTACATGACGTCGAGTGGATTCTACGGCGTGTTTCATTTAACTGGATACGCACCGCTATATTGCCGAAGAGTTGCAGGATCATTGCCAGAATTTTGCCGGAACGTTGCAGGACTACATATTCGTAATGTTGCCGCAACTTTGCAAAAATACACACCTGCAATATTGCGAAGGCGGACATAGGACTGAACCTGCAACGTCTCTGTAATGTTATGTTGCAACATTGCCATCTTGCACCGCATCATTGCAGAGACGTTGCTGCAATGTTATGGTGCTGTGTGGGTAAAGGTGGGTAAAAGTTTGCAGCGGGTAAGAGTTCGCAGCATGCGAATTTCATGGTTTGAGTTGTGGCAGTTGCCAATGGTGATTGGCAGTCAATTGTCAATCAAGGTAGAGTCACTAATGTCGAATTTCGTGGCTGTGTTTCGGCTTGTTATCTTACAATGCGGTAAGTAGGGGAGACCGGGGCTGGTAGGCCAGTTTTTCAGTTATTGATTTTTAATAAATTATGTGGACGAAATATCATTAAACCGGTTAGTATATTTGATAGGGCATACATTTGGCTATCTGATTAAATTATTAAAGTTGACTAAATGTGACAACAATTAAGGCATTTTAATGTTTTTCTAACACCTTACATGCTGGTCAACCAGCCCCGTGGTCGGGGTTGGTAGACTAACAGTATGGGGTAGGTTCACTATAGGTGCAATCAGTGAAGAAAATGTTAGCAACTTATCGGAATGGTAATAAAATAGCACAATGTCACGAGAGTTGTTTCATTATAAAATATTTATTACTTTTAAATAATAAATAACAACTTAAACCATCACTGGGGTTGGTTGACCAGCTTAGTCATGTAACCCCGAACGTTATTAGTCAACCAGTCCCGAACGATCATTTTGACTTCAATACTCTATATAACCTTTAATTATTTATGTAAAATAAAAAACGCAGTCTCAGTAGGTCGTTTAATAAACAAACTTTAAAATAGTCCCTTCGCATTAATTCTACTGTAACTATATAGAGCGTGGAAACATAAAATCTTTAAGAAAACATATTTACTTACATAGCCAATTTTTGGTAATGGTGGTGTCGGAAACAAATGAATGACATAGTAGAAGTGACTTGTTTCTACAGAAAATCGCTCCGCAGTAGAGCACACGTTAGTAAAAAGTTATTAACAATTAGTCAACCTACCCCTGGGGCCAACCAGCCCCGGTCTCCCCTACTGAATTCGTTAGTTCTGATGTAATATTCTCATGTTTGGGAATCAATATTATTCCTATAAATTGATCAGTAAATATTTGAATAATATGCCGTCTGAAAGAGCTGAAATCCTTCTATTAAAAAGTGCTAATAGAAGTTTTCAATTCTCCTCACAGATAACAGGATTGATTAAACAATGTAAAAGTAGCTGTGGGGGCAAAAGTTCGCACAATGCAGTGGGACAAGAGTTCGCATGCGAACTTTTGCCCCAAAATAATTTGACGGGTGTTATATATTATGTTCATTAAACTTATCTTATTTCTAGAGTTTGCTAAATTAGTAACGAACACCGATTAAACCGACAATCCTTACTAATATATAAAAGTGAAACATTATCTGTTTGTTTGTCCTTCTTTCACGCCTAAACGGCTGAACGGATTTCAATGAAATGTTGAATATACATTAAATACGCCCTAGATTAGATTATAGGCTATTTATAAATATGATATCTAAAATAATAAATAATAATAATAATAATTCCCGGGTGAAACCGGGTAACGGGTCAGCTAGTAAAAAATAAAATTGAAATTAATTATCAATTACATCATGGAAATAAATTTTGAGTTTATGATAGTTGAGCCACGCTGATATCAGCTTTTGATTTTTTTTTTTACTAATTTTTAATCCGCAATATTTGTCCAAAATACGTTTTTTATTAAGTTTTTGATTAAAAAATATGACTTTATTTTATTGTCTTATTCATTTATTGTTAGAACTTATAAGGGGGCAACCGGCCGAAAACCAATTAGTGAGATGCTTCAGATCGCTCGAGATAACCATAGAAGCAGGACTTTCAAAAAGAAAAATCGCTGCAGAATTGGGAATAACCGAAGCGTTCTTTTACCCCACATAGCGGGTAAAAGTTCGCATCTGACACTTTTTGGAAATATTTATTTCATATAAGTTGTGACAGGTAAATTTACACGAAGCCACTGCCTATCGATTAATAAGGGATAGTAGTTATTTCTCACAAAACGATACGTGCTATCAGTGTAATACCAAGGATTTTAGAGAAGTCTAAACTTTAAGTGCGCACTCTTGCCCCACATTACTCTACGCTCGCTCGCGATTGGAAAAGATGGTAGCGGGGAGTTGAATCTGTAGGAAAATGAAAAGAATCGGCGGGGCGCCTCGTTTCTCCGTGAACAGGATCGGATTATCGATTCGGATCGCACCTGCTTGGACTGCTCGAGGCCGCTCGGCCGTTGTTACTCGCGCCTCGGTGAACTCGAAGGGGAGCCGGGCACCGACCGTAGCTCCATTCCTTTCCGGCAAATTAAACATTGATGGACGCGATCTATCTCGCGGAGAAGAATCGCCCGCGACGCAATCCGCGGCCAAAGATTTCGCGACAAACGTCCGGTCGCGTTCCGCTCGTTTCGCTCGGCTCTCGCTAAATAATGCATCGACTCCCGGGTGGCCGGGTTTTTGCGAGAGCCTGCGCAAGCAAGGACGGCACTCTCGAGATCGTAAACATCGATACAGAGGTATCGGCGCCGGTGATTGAATTTACGGAAGGGACGCGAAACCGTACAGTCACGTATTTCGTATCGGATTAAGGTCCGCGGCGGTTGCGTTGTCATCCGGCTGCCGTCGGTTAAACTCCACTCTCCTGATAGCTTCTGCTACTCCGCGATCGACCAGTCGCCGGCGCACGGCATATGGCATACGGGAGCATCCCTTCATCCGCGGACGCGTGGATCCCGCGAGCGGGATCGCGCCGCAAGCACAGGGTAAAGCCGCGTCGACGATTCGAGGGGAGAGCCCCCGGAGTAGTACCTCGAGCCGAGGAAAATATCTCGGAAAGCTGGTGGCCGGTCGGTGGCGCGGCTCGGTTACCATGATTGCCCCTAAACGAGACCCAACGTCGCTGCCAATAAAAACGGTGTCATCTGGGATGAGACGGGACGGCGCGCACGTGCTGTTACGCGCAACACGCACGGACGCACACCCGACGCGGGGCACAAGTGTATCCGCCGATATTTATTAGCCCCGCCGCTTCGACTTCGGGGGGCGACGTGGTGGCCGCGAGGGTGACACGAGCAAGTTTAACGAGGGGCACGAGGCGAGTGGATGTCACCGAATTCGTAGCCTCCGCCCGACCCGCACCGACGCAAACCCCGTCGAATCCTACGACTCTATTCCACAGTTCGGTACGCGCGAACCGATCGAAGCGCGGCGAGGGCAGAGAGCCACCCCCTCGATCGACTTTCGATCGCGATTGCGTGAACGATATATCTTGGTTTCACGACCCCTTCGCATGGGTATCAGGTTGCACAGAAATCGGGAAACTCGCTGGGATTGGAAGGGCACACTGGCCGGTAATCCAAAGCCATGGGAACTCGAGGCTGACGCCCCTTCGCCCTTCTTTCTCCACAGATTCGCCCCGAACTCGTGTTACGCCGCTAATCATTCGAAATTACCACGCATCTGTAACGCGTTTCGGTCGTTAACGCGCTGCTCTCTGGAGTCCGGGCGAAGCGCGCGCGCGCGCGCGCGCTTTCCTTTTCGAACGCCGACGATTCTCACGAGCGCGCCAACTCTACCGCCACCCCTTGCCGCCCTTTCCGCAATTTCCTGTCGGCGCGATCGTTCCTAGCGAAGCGGAGGACCTCGATGGCCCCGACACCACTACTAATCGAAGTTTTCAGTTCTCCTCGCGGATAACGGGATTTATTTAACAATGGGAAAGTAGCTGCGGGGGCAAGAGTTCGCAGCGTGCAGTGGGGCCAGAGTTCGAATGCAAGCTCCCCTTTTGAAAATCAGCTTGATGTAAATGAACCAGTGAAAAGAAACTCCGAATGCGAGCGTGCAAAGAAAGAATTAGAAAAGCAAAAAAAAATAAAAAAAAATGACATCTATAGTTCTGAAAATTTTTGAAAGGAACAAAACAAATCGCGTCCAAAAAGAGACTGGCCCAACCATCGACGTCTGCGGAAAAAATAATTTGCCCTGCGTGTGATGAAGAATAGGGTAATTGTGGGAGAGATGCCGCACTGGGAGAGACGCCGCACCTTCGGTATTTCAGGGTTATCGGTAATAAAATACAACACTGTCGATTTTATTTGCTTTAGGCTGCTAGTTTAGGTTAGATTAATAAGCGAGTACGTGTTTCCATTATTACTTTTAAAGATTCTCCTATTTTTCGAGGCAAGCCTACCGCACTTTGCCTCGATAGCTATACGTCGAGTTTATTTTTGCTATCGTAATAGTTCAAAATTCATAGCATTTCGTGATATAACTTGTGCAATACGTTAAAGTAACTCTGTGAAATATTTCTCGGCCAGAATAGGTCACATTCGACATAGCACTTCGAAATACGACATTGCGGCGTCTCTCCCGGGCATTTGGGATAGATGCCGCACTTTTATGCGCACTGTATCGGAATGTGCCTAAGTTGACTAAATGATGTTTTTAATGTTAAAAATACAAAGAAAGTGTTTTAAAACAGATACCGTGATATCTCAAGGCAAATTATTTATTTTTTCATGACAAATCTGATAATCCCAACATATTTGTGGGCTTTTTACTCTTTTTTCACATTTTATTTTTCTTTTATGTGTAATGAATGTGGAAGGAAGAAGAAAAGACAATTAAATTTAGAAAAGCAGAAATAATATCTCTACCTGTATATTTCTCCAATTTTATTGTATTTTATAAGCGTATAAGTTAAAAAGATGTTTCATTTTACTTTGCTTTTACTATTATTTTAAATAAAATGTTAAAATTAACAAGTTTAAAAGCAAAATTAAACGTTTTTCGAATTGCGGCACCACTCCCGCATGTGCGGCGTCTCTCCTAAAAAAGGATGTTTTTAGTTTCAATTTTTTACGGGTGACAAGCATGAAAATTTTGATTTTCTTTAATGCTAGTAGTAGCACAAGATGTTCAACTAATAATATGTATCCTTGGAAAACATTTTCATTGCAAAATTTAGACGCGGTGGCAATTTTGCGTAAGGTGCGGCAACTCTCCCACAATTACCCTACACTGATCCTCCAGAAGACTGATGCCTGCGCAAACTACGAAGCTGGAGGTAATGTTATGTGCTATTCCTGTTACTTTGATTTAAAAAAATGAATTGTAAACTGTTACCTAAGTAGTCGTTTTGCTATATTACCACAACTATTGTATGTAGGGAAAAAAGACACTTTTGTGAAAATTTTACTTTACTTTATATAAGTTGTGACAGATAAATTTACATGAAATCACTGCCTACCGAATAATAAGAGATAGTAAGTAGTTATTTATACAAAGCAATACTCTCCAAGTCACGAAAAAATTGTTTTTATTTTCCATAGAAAAGGTCCTTACCACTTAGGGTGGCTCTTATTTACTCTTGGTAAAAATTTTCTTCAAAATTTTCTTCGGTGCACTCTCCAGAATAGTTCAAAATAATAAAAAGATATCTGTGTCGGATAACGGGAAACGTTGCCCCTGGGCCCTTAAACATTTAAATAATTATTGAACAGCTGGCAAAGATTGGGCTCAAACTTTACACAGATTTTTTTTATTATTTGGAACTATTCTGGACGGAGCCCCGAAGAAAATTCCAAAGTCGAAAATAAAAGCCACCCCAGTCCTTGCTCTTTCAAACAGCTGATGTAGCTTTGAAGCAGCGAGAAGATATCTGCTTGAAGCGATGTGTGTGAAAACGGCGGTACATTTGGGATGTGTGAACTGTGAAGTACATACATATTACGCGCTACTGTCGTGGCAGAAAGAGCGATTACGCGCGGTGCTCCGGAGATTCGAGCCTCGTTTCACGGTTCGAGCAGGAAACGCGGGTGAACGCAACTCGGCACCGAGTTTCCAGCCAGCCGGCGCGGCTCGGCGCGGCGTTCCGACGCATTTTGACCTGACGGAACAGTCGAATAGCAAAAGGGACAACTTCGAACAGGACATCGAATTATCGAAAAAGGGAGGCCACACACAGCCACGGACACGCCTCAAAGGAGAGAGTGCGAGGGCGAGGGGGAGGCAGAGAGAAGGAGGGAAGGATGGAGCAAGGGGGAAAGAAGAGGAGAGAGGTTGCTGCTATTTAGCAGCCCTTAGCGGTGATTTACTGGCAGCGACGGGATGCAGGGCGAGCCTGTGTAGCGAAGCTTGTCGAATCCGTGTAACGCGAGGGCTAGAGGAGAGTACAAGACGGGCGGGCGAGTGGGTGCGTGCGCGTACCTATTTGGCTTTGTCGCGATACATGAAACCGAGGGGGCCACCCATGGTCGAGGGTAGGCCACCCCCGAGCACCATGCAGGCCTCTTTTTCCACTCCAGCCTGTCCCCGTTTACGATTATTTTATTCCCGACCTCTGGGATAACCTATCCACGATGAAGACCTGCGCTCTCGATTCGTTTCATCGATAGGCATAGGTGCCCACCTATATGTTAGAGACAAGAGTATACTTGTGAGACGTGAGAGATCAGTAGATACAAGTAATGATCTCGCGAGGCCCGTAGACCGACGCCGCGCCGTCACGATTTCAGCCGATCCACGTCGGTCGCGACATTTAAGAGCGCGCAACCCTTTCAGGGATGCCTTGGCTGCTCAGCTTTCGCTCCGCTGAAATCAATTTACGAGCGTAATGCACGGGTACGCGACTAATTCCACGTTCGGTCAAGCTGGGCCGAGCCATTCGAGTTCCGCCGCGTAAAAACCGCGCAACGTTCGCGCGTAAACGGACCTTTCCCCTTCGGTTCGCTCCACGACCACCGCGGCGATCGGATTGCTACACAATAAACGAGCTCGCTACTAAGGATGATCGCCCATCGGTAAATTACCGCCAACGTCGCCACGGTCCACGGGCATCCAGGTGTAAGCCGCGCGTCACGATGTTTGGACGTGGAGCCGAAACGGAGCGGAAGATGCGCTAGAAAGATAGAGGGGAACACGGGCCAAACAACAGAGGCTACTTGCCGAGGAAGCGGAGGCTCGTCCGGGAGTGCGAGAACAGCGGAACACCCTCGAGACGTGAATCTGGACAAAGGATCTGGGAGCCTGGGTCACATCTGGAACAGGATCCTCCCGTTTCTTGCCCATCGGCTGACCAAGGAAAACCTCCGATCGGCCGATTAATCGCGCGGAACGAACGGTCCGGGTAAAAACATCGCGAGAGGGCGGTGCTTCCAACGAGGCTACGGATGACGGATCAGGGGATGGACGATTGCCGTTGCCGAGGAATCGAAAATTTGCAAATACCCAACTGCAGGGGCATAGGGTAAGCAGGCCAGTAGATGGACGAATCGTTGGTTAATCGTTAATATTGAAAGCACTAGAGTTTTAATCTATATTGTTGTTTTTTTATTTTGTAGAAAAAACGTTTGTTGTTTTACAAAACATTAAGGCAGGATACCACCTTCGCACTTAAAATAAATTGAAAATTTTTTTTGTTCTCAAAGTACTCTTTCAAGCGTATAGAATCGAAATTCATTCATTAGAAAGGTGACCGGAACCTTTTTCTTGTGTAAAAACCGGATTGGAACAGATATATAAATCTATATAAAACTTTAAACGCGTTTTTCTCGAAACGATGTTTTCCAAATCGGCCTGTCAGATTACTCCTATAATTTTCATCCGATTGACTTGAAACTTTGCACAATTCTTCCCCGTGGTGTAATCTAACGATGTACGTAGGACTTTTGCTGTAGCGTTGTTATTTTTCTTTTGGTGCGCAATTTTATAAACTTCTTTAAACTTTTTTACCCTAAAAAATTGACCTTTTTGTTCAAATGGCCGCCATTTTCTTAAAAATCGAAATTTCGTAAAATCCCTACGTACAGCATTAAAAAATATTGTTGCCAATAGGAACATTCTTTGGTTTTTTTTCTAAGAGCCACGTACAAAGCGGAATTTGACACGCCGTCTAACGATGTTCCTCCAAAGGAGTGTATTTTGGCGCCACCTACAAGAGATTATTTTTCACTTTTTCAGTTTCAAAAAATGTGTAATTACAGATTAAAGTTACATTAATGAATGACTGAAACCGATTTTGTTTCTGCGCATTCTTTGTATGCAAAAAAAATTCATGAAAAACGGCTCCAAAATCGCAGTCAAAGGTGGTATCCTGCCTTAACATATTTATCGAAAAAAAAATTTTGTATGCGAAAAATGTATTTGTATGTATGATTTTACGCCACCATGCGCGAGTCACTCTTTTATTATTAGCTATTGCTCAGCATCGCGTCCCTTAAAGTTAATAAAAAACGTATTTGGATGTATTGTAAAGAGGTATGCAATAGATGATTGCATTCTAATATTAACAATTTATATATAAACGCGCGAACAAAGAAAAATAAACCGATAGAACTTATAAAAATGACTGTCCATGTACTGATATGGATTTTCTAACCTTGTCGCAGCAGATGGACAGAACGGAATTAAACCTTTTGAAGCCGTTTTTAATAAACAAACAGTTTACACATTTACTTGTAGGTATCTTATTTTTCTTTTTTTATTTAGATGGCAAGCATTAAAAAAAATATACCGTAGGGTAAATCCGGGAGACGCGGTCGGGCCGGAGAGTTGGTCGTGTCGCTATATTTCAGACTCTATACGTAAAAATGCATTAAAGTGCAGACCAATTACTTCTCTAGAAGCCAAATAGTTGAATGAATAGCGTTATTTCGCTTCCTTCTGTGTTTTTCTGGATTTATAGGGTATAAAAGGTAAATTGATGTTACATTTAACCTCTTTTGTCAAACAGCGGTTGTACAGAATCGTATTTAAAATATACTTCTAAGTTTATTTTCCTTTAATGTTTGGAATAATAAGATAGTAGAGATATTGAGGGACAATGCAGCCAAAGTATTTGGCCATATTAACTGTTCCTCTCAAAGCTAACGAGAAGACCATGTCTCGCTGCAGAAAGGTGAGATGGTCGAGTTATGATTTTTTTATTATTTTTGTTCATTTTTTTATTTTTTATTATTATTTTATTATTATTTTTGTTTATTTTGTTTATTTATTCACTTTTGTATTCATTTGCCTTGCTAATCGCCAGTAGGTAATTCAATTTTTCTTTGATGTGTTCTTTACTTGTTTAGCGTAAACAAATTAAATATCAATGAATCCGTAGTTGTATTCACTCATAAATAATTTTGCTTTATCCTTTGTTAATTTTCCATGAATAATTATGTGAGTGGTCTCTGCCAACGACGAAAACCATTTCTCCCGGCACCTCGGGGGAGGTGGTCAGATGTCATGACTTCAGTTTTCAACCCGTTTTACAGTAAATATTGTCTTAAAGCAAATATCGACCAGTTTTTCTGAATCGGCATAAAATTCTGAACATATTAGGTTTGTTCTGATAAAATAAGTAATATCTATATTAGTTTTAATAGCCATTTTATATTAGGTCGACCGCGTCTCCCGGATTTACCCTACATCAATATACATGTAATGATCTAAATAGAGCCTTGAATGATATTAGAAAAGGAACTAGTGGATATATATTTTTACTTTGTGCCACTAAGAAAATGTTAAAAAGGTTATATATCCAATCCGGGACACTTTCCGAGACAGTTTTCAATGCGGGACAAACAATTCAAATTCGGGACAGTCTCACACGATCCGGGACGTCTGGCCACTTTAGGCTAGACATAACCTCACTTTATTTGCGGCCTGGGCCCATAACCTGTTGCACCGGTTTCTGGCAATGAAGACTCCATACGTTTTTAGTTTTGATGAAATAAACTATATTTTAACAAAAAATAACTTAATCTAGGTACCTACTATAGCTAATAAGTCTTTTACTCGTCTAGCCAGACACCCGTCCATCTATTGGTTCTGAACTGTCCATCTGCTAGCCCTATCGTCCATCTACTTGTGATACGGGCTATGAGTAGAATTTTCATCATTTTATCCTTAAATGCATTAATTTTTTTACTTGCAGTTATTTTTTTCTTTAAATTTGTACATTTTTACGTGCAAAGCTTTTGATTTTTATTAATACAACAGATATTTCTTAAGAAACACCTTGTTGTAAACTTCGGAATCAGCTAAACTGTCCATCTACTGGCCTGTTTACCCTATTATGCGTGTTCTTGCTGGGCTGAAAAACCGCGAGCACGCACGCACGTTGCGATACGCAGGTACCGGTCCGTGTTCTTGCCTGAGTCCGCCCGGTCCGCTGGGCCCGCTCGCCCGGGCGGGCGGGTCCAGCTATCGCGTCGGAAGAGGATCTTGCCGACAAAGCCGAAGATTTCCCGGCTAATTACTAGGAGACTAATTGAATGCCGTTCCTCGCGCGCCCTCTCCCCCTTTCCATCCTGCCTCCGTCTCCCTCGCCAATCCCCACCCTCTTCTTCGCCCCATCCGCGTCCTTCGCTCGCCTCTTTCTTCGTCTTGCCACGCTCCAGCTTCCTTCTGCTTCCTTCTGCTTCCTTGGAGCAACGCTGCTCTCTGCTCCTTTTGTCTCTCTATCTCTCTCTCTCTCTCTCTCTCCATCTCTCTCCGTTTCCCGCAGCTCGATCCTCCGCTCGCGGCTCCATCCCGCTTCTCTTTCTCTCGCCTCGCCCCTTCCTCCTTCCTTCTTCCTTCTTCTGTTCTCATTCATATTCATGCGGTGGTAATAGTCTGCCGCTTGGCCGCTTGGCCGCCTGGCCGCCTGGCCGCCGGCAGACATTACTACACTTCTTGCGCGCGTTCTTGCCACCGCGAGCCGCACCACCGCCACCACCGATCTTCTCCGCCTCTTCGCCACTTCGCCTCTCCGCCTCTCCGCCACTCTGCCTCTCTGCCTCTCTGCTTCGTCGCCGACGCGACGCGACGCGACGGTACCTACCCTCGTCCTCCCTTCTTTTCGCTCCTTTTCCCTCTGTTTCGCTCCACGTCAACCCCGCTGTTTATCGTAACCCACTCGTCTTCTGGCTCGCGTTTCAATAACGCCGCCCAGTGCCACTTGGTCCAGACGTCTCAACGTTTCCGAGCAGCCCTCGACGCACCTACGTTGCCTTGGTCTCTGGCGGAAAGCATACCGGGGATGCCTGAACTTCGAAATGGTCTTCGGCAGGTCTTCTTACGATGCGTCAGCTCTGGCAAGCCTTCCGGAGGTGTTGCCGGAGAATTCCGACGGCCCCTGGCGGGAAGCGTGGAAAGTATAAAGCAGCGTTCTGTCGAATAGGTATTTGTGCAAATTCATTTGCTGCTGGGGTGGTAGGAAATTGGAGGGAAAGGCCGCAGAACGGGTGGAAGGGAGAAGAGGGAGAAAATTCGCTGGAATCGTCGGCTAGACGTTCTCCGAGATGCCTGCGAATTTCCAGTTTACGCTCGACCGAACTTCTTCTCCGCCGAGTTCCGCTTCCGCGAAATTGGACTGCTTCCCGAAACACGGCGGGATAGTATTCCCCCTGAAATTCCTCCCCCCTCGGTAGATATCTCGCGGCCCGCTCTATCTCTGCGAGAGATAAGCTTCTCGCATTCTCTGCCTGGCGTAATTTCCGTCTACCTGCTTGCGACAGTATCATCGGCAGGCGATGAGTTTGCGATTAACGGCTCCCGTGTCTAGAGAGTGCAGCGTCGCCCGCTTGTTTACGCTCGATACGCTTTCATCGCTTTTCTTCGCCGAGAGAAAACCATCGGTTATCCCTCGTTAAGCTTTTCGTCGTTCTCTATGCCTTTGCTTTGACGCGTCCTGACGCGTGCGGATTTACTTGAAAGGGAACACGCCCTGGCACGGAATTTTTAAAAGTCAGGTGATCGGGGTGCGGAGCCTGACAGCCGACGCGACCTTATCCCGTTAACGCGCCGTGAAGCTGCCCGTGAAAAGACCATTTTCCGGGTGGTGCCGCTTCAATGGGGATCCTCCCGATCTTTCTCGCCTCATCCGACAATCTCGGCCCCGCGACCAACCATCAACCACCGGCATCGAGCACAAGGGACGCGTAACGATACACCGTCTAAGCACTTAAATAGTTCTCGCTATCGCGTAGAATTGCGATAAGCGGCACTCTTCGTCGTTGAAGAGTATGTAAGCAGGTATCCATAGGAATACCCGGGAATAGTAAGTAGGTATCTATAGGAATCATTGCCCGGATCCGAGAATCGTTGTTCCTCCGGTCTAACGTCTATTTTCCGTGGAGGAATAGAGAATCGTTTAACGCGTCGCCTCCCATTCGACGGCCCGTTTAAGGGAGGTTAATGGAATTCGAGGAAACCGCACGAGACACGTTTTCCCCGACCCGGTGACTCGAGCGGGTGCCTCCCCGATGGGCAACACGCCCCACAGCAACGATTTTTGCCGTGCGAAAGGCAGACAATTGTCCTTGCTGGCGGGGCATGGAAGGGAAAAAGGCCCGTCGTCGCCGGTAACGCGGCGTGAAGTTATCCATGAAAAGACCATTTTCGAGATGTAAACTCTCAAATAGAGATCCTCCTTGCCGCGCGACAACAACGAGGCGCGCCCCGTGACAGGGTTGTCCCGGCCATTTACGTCGAGTTAACGGTTCGTTACTGAATAGAGGACCTATGCTTTATCCGGCGGTGAAAAGATGTTTGGCCTCGGCACAGTGAAATCGTGGGTTACTCGCAGGGACGTCGCCGTCCGTTCGGAGTTTAGGCACCGTCACGTCTCTGGCACCCCACCTTTCCTCTCCCACCTATCAAACCAGATTCTCTTCTTCCCCGGCCATTCGATCGAGGCACGATCCTTCCGCGATAAATTTCCCAATGACTTTTCCGCCACGTCCTGGGCTGTTTACCGGCAAGCTGGGCCACGAGGCATGTTTCCCGACACCGGATTTCACCCCTTACTCGAGGTAGCGCCCGCAGGCTCGACGGTGCCGGGCGAGACGAATCTCGGCAGGCTAATCGCAAGGGCTTGAGCGGGAAATTGGTAGTTCGGGGCGACGGAGGAGAATCAGACGAGCCTGGAGTGGTCGCGAAGGGCACCCAGGGGGTCGATGGGGCGCCCAGGGGTGCGTGTCGAATCGAGGGGTGGTTTTTGTCACGCTGACCGCAGCCAAGAGTCAACATTCGGCGCAGCAGGCGCTGTCCCAACAATCCCAACAATCCCAACGATCCCTGAGGATCTTTCAACAATGCACAGCTTCCTCTCTCCATCGACTTTCGCTGTTGATACACGAGTTCGCGCAAATGTACACTCGAGCGTCCAGCGAGCGGTTGGAAAATTCGTTCTCGATAAACCAGGGAGGACGTAGTATTGGACGGGAGCCCGCGCTAGGCTCTGACGAGAGCGCTCGGATGTTGGCAGGTCGGAGCTGAAGGGAACCGACGAACGAGCAACTTCCGCGACGCTCGCTATCTCTCGATATCTTTCTCACAGCGCGCAGCCTGACGGAAGAGAGAGAGAGAGAGAGAGAGAGAGAGAGAGAGAGAGAGAGAGAGAGAGAGGGCAAGCCGTGGCCGCGCGGTGCCGCGCGATAGAGAGATATCGATCGCTGCCAGTCAATCTAAATCATCGATCTAAATTGCGTTGCGCAATCCCCGCGATCCGATAAGGATGCAGGTCCGCAGGTCCGCGGGTCCGCCGGAGCGTCTACGATACAGTGGAGATTACCAACGAAATCCCATAAATAAGATCGTCCTCCCGGACAGGACACCGGAACGGATTAGCCCCGTAAACGCGTTTCTTTTACCGCGCACATGTTTCTGGTCGTTTCCGCCTAGCAGTTCCGTCCACCCGTGGCTTCCTTTCTTCTCCACGGCCGATCCCGACACCCCGGGACCCGCGCGCAGCAGAAAAATCGCTGGTAAAACGTCCACCGGGAACCATTTAAGTCTGCGTGCCTACTCGGCAAAACACCGCGTCCGCCGGTTTTTCCGCCGGCGCCCGCGGCCTCGGTCGCGTAGATACTCGCGACGAGATTACGCGAAGAGCCATCCATCCGGGCTGGATCCTGGTCGCTGGATTAGTCGCAAATACCTGGTCGTTACGAGCCCTGTCCCCCGGTCCGCGTAGCCTTGCTTCTTCGCTCGCCAGCGAACCCGTGAAAAGAGCTCTCGGCCCCGCCGAGGATTCTCCTAGATTCCTACTTAAATCATCTTTTCGCCCGAGGTGTAACGAGAGACGGCGGCCTCCGCGGGGCACAGTTGCCGGAAACAAAGGGAGTAATGAGAAAGGAGCCTCGCGCGGCTAACGAAGCATCGACGAGGTCGTAGGTCGTAACAGGTAGAAAAGGTATCCGTGTCTGGCCGCTAGCTGGTGGGGATGGATTAGGTCAGAGCGACTGTAAATAAGGGGCGCAGCGGATAAAAAGAAGAATTTATGGTGAAAATATTTGTGCCCATTCCCATGCTAGGTAAAGCATCTCTCTCTCGTAGGCGAGGGTGGGCCATTGACGGTTTTGTTGAAAGTTTCTTCCATAAATCCCGCTCGCATTGTCGGACTTTCAAGAGGAAACCCGCAATGCCATTGTGACACGCCTTACGGACTGCTGTAAATAATAACCGCCCCCTCGACCCCGTCCTTCTCGCCCTGCTTCTCGATCTCGAGACCATTGCGACGTCTCTCCTACCAAACCAGCTCCCTCTTTGCTCCTTCTTTTTCAGCCCGGCTGACTTCTGCCTCATCTTCCTCTTCTTCTTCTTCTTCTTCTTCTTCGTCCACTTCTTCGCCGTCTTTTTTCCGATCTTTTTATCGTTTTCACAGGGAGTCGACGATCGAGCGTAGGTCCTTTTGCCAGCTCCTACGGTCGTCGGGTCGACTCGCTCGAAGAAGCGGCACTTGTCTCGGGAAACGCGTCGAGGATCGCAGCGGCATCGAAGCTCGAGCGGCGCGGCGAGTCGCGAGACCGCAATCTGTCGCGGTACGAATTTATGGCTCGTGGCTCGCTGACGCAACTCTGACGATGATCTTGGTACGGTGATGCGCGCGACCAGCTTGTAATTGATCGCATATCGCGCGGCGCGATTGCTTTTATGGCGCGGGCGAGACGCGCCGCGTTATATACCGCCCGATGATCCTCGGAGTAGAACGCATCCGGCCTCGGGGCTCGTAAACTTCACTGTAATATGGAAGCGATAAAGTGCTGTCGGAACGTCGTGAAATCCTTTAACGCCCACGCCGCGATCAAAACGTTTTCACGTTTCTATCGACAGCCGGCCGCCGAGCAAGCCGAGCACAGGGGATCGCGACATTTACATAAGCTGTCGCCGTGCGGCTTTTCCGCCGTTATCAGCCGCGGACACCGGAGGATGTCCCTGAGAAGCCGAGCGGAAGAGCGTCTGCCGTGTGGCCGTTGCAGTTCGTCGAGAGCGTGTTTCCGCCCGCGTCCCGTGTCGTTTTCGCGCATCAAAGGAGGCTATCGTAAAGTAGTTGGCTAAAAGGTGGCTAGGGTAAACAGGCCAGTAGATGGACAGTTTAGCTGATTCCGAAGTTTACAACAAGGTGTTTCTTAAGAAATATCTGTTGTATTAAAAAAAAATCAAAAGCTTTGCACGTAAAATGTACGAATTTAAAGAAAAAAATAACTGCAAGTAAAAAAATTAATGTATTTAAGGATAAAATGATGAAAATTCTACTCATAGCCCGTATCACAAGTAGATGGACGATAGGGCTAGCAGATGGACAGTTCAGAACCAATAGATGGACGGGTGTCTGGCTAGACGAGTAAAAGACTTATTAGCTATAGTAGGTACCTAGATTAAGTTATTTTTTCTTAAAATATAGTTTATTTCATCAAAACTAAAAACGTATGGAGTCTTCATTGCCAGAAACCGGTGACACAGGTTATGGGCCCAGGCCGCAAATAAAGTGAGGTTATGTCTAGCCTAAAGTGGCCAGACGTCCCGGATCGTGTGGGACTGTACCGAATTTGAATTGTTTGTCCCGCATTGAAAACTGTCTCGGAAAGTGTCCCGGATTGGATATGTACCCTTTTTAACATTTTCTTAGTGGCACAAAGTAAAAATATATATCCACTAGTTCCTTTTCTAATATCATCCAAGGCTCTATTTAGATCATTACATGTATATTGATGTACGGTATATTTTTTTTAATGCTTGCCATCTAAATAAAAAAAGAAAAATAAGATACCTACAAGTAAATGTGTAAACTGTTTGTTTATTAAAAAAAACGGCTTCAAAAGGTTTAATTCCGTTCTGTCCATCTGCTGCGACAAGGTTAGAAAATCCATATCAGTACATGGACAGTCATTTTTATAAGTTCTATCGGTTTATTTTTCTTTGTTCGCGCGTTTATATATAAATTGTTAATATTAGAATGCAATCATCTATTGCATACCTCTTTACAATACATCCAAATGCGTTTTTGATTAACTTTAAGGGACGCGATGCTGAGCAATAGCTAATAATAAAAGAGTGACTCGCGCATGGTGGTTTTTTTTCGATAAATATGTTAATGTTTTGTAAAACTACAAACGTTTTTTCTACAAAATAAAAAAACAATAATATAGATTAAAACTCTAGTTCTCTCAATATTAACGATTAACCAACGATTCGTCCATCTACTGGGCCCGTCCATCTACTGGCCTGCTTACCCTACTTAGTCACATAGGCGAGCGATCGCGGCGCATAGGCTGGCAAGGATCGCGGTAGTCGAAAGCGCGTAAGAGAGGGAAGGCGGTTGGTTAACGCTGTGCATACCTATAGTCGTACAGTCGCATAGTGTGCGTGCGAAAGGAAGGAAAAGGAAAGGGATCGGCAGCCACCCACGGAGACCCGGCAGCCCTCTCTTCTCTCGCCTTCTACCGACCCATCGCTTCCATCCGTTCCGTTTTCGCCTTCGCCCCTTCCGTCCCTCTAACTTCCTTCCACGGTCTCTTTCCTCCGCCATCCGCGTCTCGCTTCTTTCCACTGATCCTTCATTACGCTTAGTCGCCGGAATCGTTGGATCGAGGATCCGAATCGATGGCGCAATCTGCGGGAGCGATCGTGGATCTCGGGAACGCCGAGTTGTTGCGTTCGGGACGACCGACACCGGGTGGGTAAGGATGCAGTGGATTTCGGTGACGGTGAATTACGTCGCGTTATCCACCAAGGATCTAACCATCTAACCATCGGTAATTATGGCTGTGAGCTGGCGAGCGCCGTTTCCTCGCGGAAAAAGGTTGCGTTAGGCGAATACAATGGGCGGTCGTGGTACGCGGAGGACGTTTAACGGCATGCTTTTATAAATAATAGCTTCTATAGCGTGTAGAAACCGCTTCGCGGCGGTCCATGGAGAGCACGGGCGTGCGGTGTAGCGGAAGGCTTAATGCGATCGGGACCGCCTCTGATCCTAAGAACCTACGAGTACCTACATCCTAGCGACGCCGACGCTTCTTCTCTGCGACGTAGGAAATGTAACGAGAGGGGTATCGACCGGCTTCTCGGCCGGACGGGCGGTGATAAATCGAAGGCGAAGAAGGGAAGCATTCTTCTAGATTGTGCGTAGGTGCCGGGCGCCCGCAGGCGCCAGTGACAATAGACGTTTAGTTCCGGCCCCGGCAGCCAAGGATAGGAGCACGAGGAAAACAGATGTCGGGCGAAACGGTTTGGCGACTAAGGCAACTCGTGGGAGCGGAGGGTCGAACGTAACGACCTCCCGCGCGTTGATCGCGCGTACCACTATTTTTCAGGCATTCCACCGATATTAATGGCCTATGGGAGAGAACGGGCAGGATCGCGGCCCGGCCGGTGGTACTCGCGCGGAGGGTGAGCGCGCGGCTTGACGCGCGAGTAGGTACGCGAGTGCGCGAGCTCGTTGGCAAGAGGTTCGGACCCGATCCGGACGGTCCCGCGCCTCGCTACTTACTGATATTTATTGCGGCCAGAAATGTGTACGGGCCGCCATAAATCTCCGCATTCACACGGAGTTCCTAATTTACATATTCTCCAGCGACTCTCTCTCTCTCTCTCTCTCTCTCTTTCACTGCCGCGTTATACCGCCACGGCCACCCCTCGTCTTTTTCCTCCGACCCTTCTTCGGCGACGCGGCCGTTCCTCTCCTAGACGTCGCCTCGCCTCGCCTCGCGTCGTTTCGAATTTTCTCTTTTCCATTCGCGACGCTCCACCAGCTACCGACCCTTGCTCCAATTGCCTCTGCCCTCTGCCGAACGAGACGCGTCCGACTTGTGCAAGCCGAACCTGGGCCAGTAGATGGACGGGCCCAGTAGATGGACGAATCGTTGGTTAATCGTTAATATTGAAAGAACTAGAGTTTTAATCTATATTATTGTTTTTTTATTTTGTAGAAAAAACGTTTGTTGTCTTACAAAACATTAACATATTTGTCGAAAAAAAAATTTTGTATGCGAAAAATGTATTTGTATGTATGATTTTACGCCACCATGCGCGAGTCACTCTTTTATTATTAGCTATTGCGCAGCATCGCGTCCCTTAAAGTTAATAAAAAACGCATTTGGATGTATTGTAAAGAGGTATGCAATAGATGATTGCATTCTAATATTAACAATTTATATATAAACGCGCGAACAAAGAAAAATAAACAGATAGAACTTATAAAAATGACTGTCCATGTACTGATATGGATTTTCTAACCTTGTCGCAGCAGATGGACAGAACGGAATTAAACCTTTTGAAGCCGTTTTTTTTTTTAATAAACAAACAGTTTACACATTTACTTGTAGGTATCTTATTTTTCTTTTTTTATTTAGATGGCAAGCATTAAAAAAAATATACCATACATCAATATACATGTAATGATCTAAATAGAGCCTTGGATGATATTAGAAAAGGAACTAGTGGATATATATTTTTACTTTGTGCCACTAAGAAAATGTTAAAAAGGGTACATATCCAATCCGGGACACTTTCCGAGACAGTTTTCAATGCGGGACAAACAATTCAAATTCGGGACAGTCTCACACGATCCGGGACGTCTGGCCACTTTAGGCTAGACATAACCTCACTTTATTTGCGGCCTGGGCCCATAACCTGTTGCACCGGTTTCTGGCAATGAAGACTCCATACGTTTTTAGTTTTGATGAAATAAACTATATTTTAAGAAAAAATAACTTAATCTAGGTACCTACTATAGCTAATAAGTCTTTTACTCGTCTAGCCAGACACCCGTCCATCTATTGGTTCTGAACTGTCCATCTGCTAGCCCTATCGTCCATCTACTTGTGATGCGGGCTATGAGTAGAATTTTCATCATTTTATCCTTAAATACATTAATTTTTTTACTTGCAGTTATTTTTTTCTTTAAATTTGTACATTTTTACGTGCAAAGCTTTGGATTTTTTTTAATACAACAGATATTTCTTAAGAAACACCTTGTCGTAAACTTCGGAATCAGCTAAACTGTCCATCTACTGGCCTGTTTACCCTACCTAAGTTTTTTTTTTTTTTTTTTTTTTTTGTGAGGTATTCTTTGCTGCAACGACGGTTCTTTTTAAACGTTTTAAGGCAACGTCCCGCGAGCGAACAATTACGGGCGATCCGGGATCGTCCAGTTTTTCCCGGCGTGCTCGGGCCGCCAAAAAGGGAAGATTCCGCAAGCCGGTCCGACGATTGGCTGACGGCCACGAGCACCGACTCCACCTTCCTCGTAAAGTGCTTCTTAATGGTACATTAACCTTTGCCACCGCTCCGAAGAGCTCGTTCAATTGCAATTAAGGTATCGATCGTAACTCCGCCGGGCTGGTTCAAGTTGGGGAATCGCGCACAGGAGGGTAGAAGCTTTAACCTTCGTAGGTACCTACTACTCGCGTTTCCACGGCCGAGAGAAAATCGGGGAAACGAAGGGAGAACCGCGGGTGAAAGTTGGGCGGCCTTGCTGGAGTAAATTAAAGATTCGAAGATCCGAGGCAGAATTACGAATGAAGGACATCTGTCACTGGATTTCATTAAAATCCTTCCGCGTGCCGCGACATCCTCGGGCTGGTCCTCGGCCCGGCTGCCTATCCGCCTGGCCGGATTCGTGCACCCGTGACTCATTCATTATTCATTCGTCCAATTCATCACGGCAGCATCGTGGCGCAGGCCGCGCCACACCATACCACGCCGCGAACGGGCCAATTTCGATCCAGAGGCGAAAGATCGTCTCCCGGTTGCGTTCACTTGCGCTGCCTCGGCGAAGTAGGCATTTGAAGGCTAGTAATTAAAACGAAGTAGAATACGAGTAACCTTCGTTCGATGTTTAATCAGGCCCGCGAGCCAGCGCGCGAGGCTGCCTGAATGATTCTCGCGGCTGAGAAGCTTTCGGCGGATCTTTTTGGTTGTTTAGCGAATTGGGGACGGCACGAGGCGCGAGATAACGATTCTACTCGGGCAAGATCGGACCTATGACGTGGTAAGGCGTATTAACGCGTTGCAAGGTTGCGGGACGGAGACGAAGTTGGTTCACGAGCAGCCGCGATAGTGGGGGTGGCGGGTATGGTGGTGGTGGTGGTGGTGATGGCAGTGGCGGGTGGAGCGTCTTCCCCGAGAGCCTCGTAAAATGGAAATCAATTACATCTACGCTTAACCACTTAAACTGGTTTCGCCACGGTCCTAAAGCCGTTTACTCGTTGCGTGGGGATGAGCAACGCGTATGGTCGGTACACGAAGGGAACCGTGCGGCTCGAGCGGCCGAACGAGGGTTCTTTCCCTTCGGAGAGACAAGGAACAGGATAAACGGCCACGTAGAGAGCAGCCGGTGAGCAGTGCGAGCCCACTGAGCACCGCTAGAGGCTCCATCTCTCCTCTCCCTTCTCCTGCTCCTCCTTCTCCTTCTTCTTCTGCTTCTTCTACTTCTTCTGCTTCTTTCTCTGCCACCACCACCTCCACCTCCACCTCCACCTCCACCTCCTCTCCGTCGGTTTGCGGCGAGCCGCAGATCATTCGTATCAACATAATTACAAGCTCGGGAGCCGCCTCTCTGTTTCTCTCACCTCGCTCCACCCATCACGACGTAACACACGATCGCTTTCGCGCCCCGGTGAAACCTTCCTCCTCCTCCTTCTCCTTCTCTTCGTCCTCTCCTTCTTTTCTTTTCCTTCTTATCTTCCTGCTTGGACGCGTTGATTCCGACGCGGCCGGATACACGATGCACTCCGTGTCCTCCGACGATCTCGATCCCGCGATACTACGAATTTATCGGATACTCGTTCAATTATACGGAAGACCGAAACTCGCATTCCCACGGCGCGCCGCTCGCAGCGTTTTTTTTTTTTTTTTTCTTCTCTCCTCCTTGCGAAAATCTCTCGAGCAGAAATATACTTACACCTTGGCGTTCGAAGGTTACCGCGCCATGATGCCAGGCAATGCTGCGCGCTATCGAGGCCCACCGATGCCCACGACTCTTTCGATTACGACTGGTTGTCTGACGGATACAGTATTCACAGCGACGGCGGATGCGCGACACACGAACGCTTTAAGCAGGGACGCGCTTCTGCGTACGGTCGAGGGGTCGCCGAAGCGTTGGTCGCGGAACGAACCGGCCTTGAAGCGGCCTGCGTCCAAAAATAATTGCTCGTTGACAGGCCGTGAAATGAATTTATTTAATTTCAGATAGGCGTAACAGAATTACACGGCAGTTGGAGGTGCGATGAAGCCTGGCTGGCGTGACGAGCCACTCGATGAGCGGAGGCCGTCGCGCCGCAGCACGCCGCGCCGCCTCGGGAAACGGCAGAGAAACGGAAGAGAAACGGAAGAGAAACGGAAGAGGCGGGGATCGGGCTCGAAGCAGGTTTCCTCCGATACTCGGCCCTACCTATCTTCAGCGGACGTTTTAGTCCTTAGTCCGTGGACGCCGAAATCTTCGCTCGCTTCGTAGCCACCCCCCGCGGGGACTCAAAGATCCTGGATAACGAGAAAGACAAGAAGTGCGCGTTAATGAAAATTCGTTTATTTCTATCCGTGCTACATCAAGAATACGGCATTAACGCTACTCGCTACCATAAAAGATTTTATGTACAAATTCCACCGTCTCGAGGAAAGACGCGTTAATACTATCGTGGTATATGTTACAGCTACGCTCGAATCTCTTTACCTTTCTCACGCAGCTCCCTCTTCTCTCACACTTCTGGAACAACATATATATATATTACATATTCACTTGGAGTCGGTTCGCGCCGCTACGACGACTCGACCAATCTAATTCCGCGCGAGCGTCGCTTTTCTCATTTTTATGTACAAATATCTGGAGCTCGGGAAGCAAGAGTGGGGTGCCCGGAGAGCCGTTCTCTCTCCGCTCTGAAACGTTTCGATTTCGCGTTGCATACCTGGCGACCCTCTTCCTTCCCGAGTCCCAAGGCGGAGAGGTCCTACGGTTACATTACGCGGGGCACAGAGAGCGAACAAAGTACGGGCCATTTCCCTAAGACTAACTTAAGTAAAGACTCGACACGGAGCAGCGAGAATTTCGAGGGAGGTCTGTTCCCTCCGCGAACGAGAACGAAGCGCCTGGGCGTATCGAGCCGTGACGAGAACCGTCCCGTCGGACGTCGACGAATTCGGAGCGCGCCGATGCGGTGCGAGCGAACCGAATTCTTCGCCGCACAAGAAGGACGACATAGCACGACACCTATCGCCGAGCGTACATCTGCTGATTTGCCACGGCGGTCTGTACACGTTAACGAGCTCCGGACTCCACCCGCAATTACTCGCGTAGAGCGACGCCTACGTAAACGTCTATCCGGTCTATCGGCGGAGCCGAGCGCTCCTCGGGGCTGTTGTTCGTTCGAACGAAACCTTGCCCCGCATTCTTCTTTGGCTGGGTCGCACGTTCCTCTGCTTGCTGTCGGACACCCTCGGAAAAGATGGGCGATGGGGCAGATCGTCGTTCTTCTCCTCGCAGCGGTCTCGAGCGAGAAGACAGGTCTACGACGGCACCGCGTTGCTATCAACGGTGAACGGTCGAGGGGGAGCGCTAATTGGGGGTGGCAGGGCGAGCCCTGAGCGGCGGAGGTGTGCTGGCCGGGGGAGGATACGGGGTGTACCTGAGGGAGTGAGCGGTGGCTGTGGGGGGCGAGGATCTTCGAGAGATCATCGCGACGGGTGTCGGCTGCCAGGGCCAGGGCAGAGCAGCGGGATAGGGAAAAGGTGCGGTGGCCGCGATCGCTGGGTACGGGGACGTGGAGCCCGTGGCGGATCTGGTTCCGGGGTGCGTCTGCCCGACAGCCCCGTACAGCAGGGCGGTGGACGGCGTGATCCACGGGGGCAGCGCGTGCGGCGAATTCTCGTGCTGCGACTGCTGCTGCGACTGCTGCTGCTGCTGAGCACCGAGCGCTGCTACCGACGACATCGCGAGGTGCTCGTACAGCCTGACCGGCGCCACGCCGCACCTCACCAACTGCTGCTCCATCAGCTCCATCGGATCTCTGCAACAAGGCAACCAAAAAAAAAACGGTCCTTTTAGCTGCGCCAGCTAGGCAGACGAGAACCCCATTCGTAAGTGACGAATCGCGAATTTCATCCCAACTTGCCTTCGATCGCGGCAAATTAATCGGCCTTTAGAACTGGTTTCTAACGAACCCGGCTGCAGCTACCTCCTAAGTAGCGACAGTGTTGCGACAGGAAAGCAGGTATCACGGAAAAGCAGACGCCTAACTCGATAATAAGTAGGTACGTTCGAGATCGCATTACCCGTGAGAAATGCGAATTAATCTATCGACGTGGAAATACGCGGTCGCGAATACACACGTTAACTGGCGAGCATCGGGAGGTACAGATGAGACCGACCTCCGCGGAGACACGCTCGTCCCGGTGATTAATCGATCCGCGCTATCGGCATTAAGTGGCATTTAAGGGAGAATGAATGGAAGAGATCTGGCGCGGATAAACCGAGAGGGTGAAGGGTGCATGAAAGAAGGGACGCGCGCGCGCGCGTCCGTGGTTAATTAAGACGACGTTTTCTCTTCGTGATCCGCGCAGTAGTTGGTCCCGGAATAGCGGGATGGATGATTTGGTGCATTAGACGCGCGTTTAATTAGCGTTAATTACGAACGATTGTGCGCTGGAGAGGATCGCTCGCTGACATTGGCAGCGACGTTAACGAGCGAATTATTGGACGGTGGTGGATGAAAACGAGTGGCGGCGCGGCACGGCGCATCCGCTTCGCGGCGTTCGCAAGATATTCTCGTGATGATTATTGGTCGGTATCACTGAGAAGCGGCGCGGTGGGGCGCGCACGTTGCACCGTCATTTCCTACATTCGTGATTACGCGCGGGAGTGGTACGCAAACACGCTGCGATTATCGCCGAGACTATCTCGATCATTAAGACTTCATTATGACCGCGAACGATGACGGGCCGGGGACGTTCCCCCAGCCGCGCTACTCAACCCTTTCGATTCTAAGCTCGAGCGAGCTCGGCTGCTGTTGGAACTAGAGCTCTTACTACCCGCCCGCCCGGGTACTCGAGTACCCGGTGAGACCCCGGGTAGAAAAAAATTACCCGGCTACCCGGGTAGACAAAAATTACCCGTGTGTCCATGAGATACCCTTGTGACTCTATTCGCAACTTGGGACTCATTTTTGATCCTCGGCTTTCATATGCTAGCCATGTTTCCTCGCTGTGTCGTCAAGCCTATTCGCGTTTACGTCTACTTTACCCCGCCCGTCACATTCTTTCATTGCCACAAAAACTGTTATTATCTCAATCTTTGATTATATCGTTGTTTGATTATTGTGATATAGTCTATCGTCCAGGTTTATCCTATCATCTTTCTCACCTTATCCAGCGAGTTCAAAACTCCTGTTTGCGTTTTTCTCTTTGTGTCCCGAAGTATGATCATATCTCTCATCTATACGTGAAAACGTCTTGGTTACGTATGCCTCAGCGCTGGATTTTCCATTTATGTTGTATCGTTCACAAAATACTCTCATCTCATATCCCGCCTTATCTCCATAATATTCTTCGCAATAATCTTTCTTACCATGGGCCTAATTCTCTTTCTACCCGACACCAAAGTCTCCTTTCTATACCGACACACTCGACATCTAAATTTGAATCATCGTTTGCTTATATTTCGGCACATTACTATAATTCCCTCCCACCTGATATTCGAGGGCTAAATTCGTTTCCTGATTTTAAATGTAAAGCTCGGCGTTATATATGGTTACATTATGCGTCACAATAACTTTCTAGTTTTTCTATGTTAGTTATTTAGTTATGGTTAGGCTTCTAACAGTATCGTACTGCAGCCTCGCCATTTACTTCGCTTGTCTTTATGTATTATTTCTTTCTCTGTATGTGTCAAGTAATAAAGACGAATAATAATAATAATAATAATAATAATAATAATAATAATAATAATAATACCTGAGTAACTGAAGTGTGATGAGATAGTTGAGAATTTCGATTTGACAGCATATTCCGTTCATTACTGAGGTTAGCCGAAAATGATCGAAAGTCGAAAAACGATCGGCTGTCAAATCGAAATTCTCAACTATCTCATCACACTTCAGTTACTCGGGTATCTCATGGACACACGGGTAATTTTTGTCTACCCGGGTAGCCGGGTAATTTTTGTCTACCCGGGTAGCCGGGTATTGCACATACCCGGGTAGTCGGGTATCCTACGGGTCCCTAGTAGCATTTTTGGTTGGCCAACGGTTGCCAACAGTTGGGAATTAGTTGGGATATAGTTAGTGTTTGTGCCTACAAATTCCCAACACAGGGCCTACGGCAAAAAAGTTACGACAGTTTGCCAACGAATATTCAATGTTGGGCCTACAATTGTTATGGTTGGTTAATTAACAAAAAGTTACGACAGTTTGCCAACGAATATTCAATGTTGGGCCTACAATTACTATGGTTGGTTAATTAATAAAAAATTTACAACGATGATTAAATGTCGTCTTACAAACGTCAGAAAATTTGCTACATCAAAAAACCTGTTGTGATTTTTCTTTTCTTATTTATAAATACGTAATGAGGACGCCTGTGTTAAGACAAATGTGAAATTTTAAGGAATGAGTCTAAAGGTCGGATGTTGATATTTTGTAGAATATTTTGTGTCACTGCGCAGTTTTCATAAACAATTAATACTAGTTATGTAACTAGAAATTATAAGTGTTTACAAGGAAGTGTATTGGTCAGTTGCGAACAGCGGTTGCTTTGTAAGCGGAAAGTTTGGGTTCGATTCTCCTCACCGCGAATTTTTTTTTCCTAAACCAGACCTGAAGAAGACGTATTTACGACGTCTTTTGAAGTTCTTTAAGACGCCTTCTGGACGTTTTTAAGACGTCTTTTGGAAAGAAGCCTTCAGTTGGGCCCAGTTGGGCCTATGGAAAGAAACCTTCGGTTGGGCCTTCGTGTTAAGTGACGTTGGGCCTACGTTGGTTACAATCGTTGGCCCATTTAAAAATAGCGCGACACTTGAACAGTTGGCCAACGGATAACACGTCATTGGCCCAACAAACTCCCAACAAATAAATGCTACTAGGGGTACCCGGGTACCCGAGTAATTTTTTTCTACCCGGGGTCTCACCGGGTACTCGAAGTACCCGGGTACCCGGATACCCGGGCAAAAACAATAGCTCTAGTTGGAACATCGGCCAGGGAACAAGAGTTTTCGAAATAGGAGCTCCTCTGTTGGTCGCGACCGACGAGACTCGATCCCACCGGCGTCGCCTCCCCTCCCCCCGAGAAGACGATCCTCCACGCTCGACACGCAGATTCGGTAGTCTCTGGCAAGTGAAGTGGTCGAAAGAAAACCCGACACCGGCCGGCCTCCTCGGATAATTTCGCCGCGGTCCGGCCGACCATGATACCTCCTATTGATCATCCGGTTCCTCGAAAGCCCGAGAAACCCCCCCCGGACCAGTGTACGTGGAGAGATTCTCTTTCACGGTCGCCACTCGACGCCCGCTTCGGGGCAATCGTCTGCGAGGAGGCGCCGCGAGACGATTCTCCTCTCCAAACTTTTCCTCCAGCACTTAACTGAGCGCGCTAATCCCGACGGTACCGCCGCGAGAAAGCTGACCTTTCGCTGGCGCGAACGGCTTCGCCAGTCGCTCGAGGGGTCGCGAGCCTAGCGAACGGCGCGGCGGTCGTAAAGTCGTTTGGTTGCACGAACGCGAGACGAGAGCGTGCCTATGGAAATCGAGGCGACAGCCTTTAAAGAGCGCGATTCGAGAAAACAATGGGAAGGGGCCCGCGAAATCGGGGGCAGGCTGGCGAGGGGGGGGGCCGGGGGGGGGGCCCGAAGGAACGGCGAAAAAGGACAAGTGTATGGAAAAAAAGAGGCGAAAGAGAAGAAGGCGACGGGGTGTAAGAAGCGAAAGAGGAACAATGGGTCCGGTGTGCAGTTCGCGCGTCTCGGTTACCAGTCCGGCCGTACGCCGCGCCGCTTAGCGCGTAACGCGACACCAAAGGGCGTAAAGCGTAGAGCGTGTAGAGAAACTAGAAGAGGCGCGCGTTCATGCGACCCCAGCAGAGGCGTGAATTCTGGACCTCCGCGACGGAAGAGCAAAGAGTGTGCTGGCGGGGTCCGAGAAAGGAACACACACTAAGGGCGCCCGAAGAGATAAATGTCCGGCCGGTGTGTGGGTTAATTGGTGGACGTCGGCCTCGGTATTGGTACGAGTCCCAATCGAAAATATCAATTACACGATTTCTACCCGACGCGACGCGACGAGCGCGGCTCACTTTCGTGGCATGCTCGGTAAGGTAGAAGCGGAGGAAAAAGCGAAGAACGAGAGGAAAGGGAGGCAGGAAGAGCTCGAGAGCGAAGGGACCGAAGAAACGAGCCCCGGCTCAAAGAGCCGAGGGATTAGGGGGGTGGCGGCAGGGAGGCCTGGGGCTAATCGCCGTCCGCTCCAACGTGCCGGACCACACACCGCCGCGCCGCGTCTACGGCCATTCCTCTTTTCGCGCTTCTGAAATATCGCTGTCGAAACGCTCGAACTCTATTAGTGGACACGACCGGTGTCGATGTAGATTTAGATGGATCGATCGAGCACACCTACGTCCGCGGATCTTTCGTTTGGCGGAAGCACCTGCCGCTGTTGCCAGCAAAGTACAAGCGGATGTTCGATGAAAGGGGAAGAGCGGGAGCGAGCCCGCGTGAAAATTGCTCAATCGCGAGGCGAGAATGAATCGAAGAAACGGAGTTACGCGATTCGGAGGCGGAGCGGAGGTAAGCGAGAGCGCGAGGAACAAAAGCGGACGGAGGCGCTCCGCGCGTTGCACCTGTAGACATACGCAAAACGGAAATGACGCAGCACGCGGAGTCTCTATGCATTAACCCTGGCTGCAATTCACGACGCGCCGTGGCCTGCCGGCCTTGAATTATATCCTTAATGTTTTCATAAAGCTTCCTTATGTACAGACAATAAAAGCCCTAATTACAGTGGCTGGACGGGACGGGAGAGCTGTAGCCGTAGCCGTAGCCGGCCCGAGGCAGCCGCGCGCCTATTACTATTCGCGCTATGCCGGCCCTCCCGTGATCGTTACACCGGCCAATAAATATTCCTTGTCGATCCGACGAGTCGAGCCTGCGCGTTTTCCCAGTAATGGCGCGGTTACGCTCCAAACGTTCTAATTAGAGGCAACCGCCGTTACTCGTCCAACCGTTCGCGTCGTTCTCGACGTTCACGACGTCCACAACGTCCACGGCCAAACGACCCACCAAACATTCCGACATCGGTTTCCTACCAGTTCCGCCTTTCTTTCGATCCGATTCCGTCCTGATCCTCGCCGTTCCACAGTGGTCTTTATGGTGGCCAGAAGTCAGTGTCTCAACTTCAACTTTACAATGTCATTTTTTTTTTTTTTATGAATTGACAACCCTCCGGTGCTTCTAACTCCGCATAGCTTTCCCTTTACAGATGATTCTTTGATTAGATATAATATTACAACGACAAAATCATGGAATTTTATGTGAATGTAATTGTTTTAATTACATCAAAATACGTGTTTATATCATACAGTTATATAGGTAAGGAAGTATATTTCAGTTATTTATATGTGTCATAGGCATTTTTTAGTCCATGAACAAATAGTGCAATGTTTATATGAATTTAAACTTTGAGAAGGCTTATAAAAAAATGATTAAGTGAAATTAACATCGGACTTTTTTTACATGATAGCTTACGCCAGCGATGCCCCGGTGGGCGGTCCGAGAGTACGAGCATCCATCGCGTTTTCCAAAGCTCGCGTGGAAGGGGGTCTCGAAACCAATGAAGTTGCAGGCATGTAACGGATGGGGGAAACTCTAGTAGTGTGCGTGTAGGCTCGTACCCGTAGGTTTATATGACTGGGACTCTTGGAGCCCCAGTGTTCTACATTTTAGGAATTGGGAAAATAAACAGGAATTGTCTAATGATTAAACAATAATATTATGTAATTGGACGAAATAGACTTGAACATTCCCACTTACACCTCTGATTAACAAAAAGTTTCTTATTAAACGATTTTTATTCAGCTTCAATCCTCTGTTTGTGTGTTTGTTTGTATGTATGTTTGTTGAGTGTTAACAAGAGCATGTTAATTTCAAGTGCAACCTCCTGCAACCCTCAATTTTGTGCAGACTTTTAGAAATGACGCTCGAGGTATTTGGGCGTCCCGTACGCGTGTATTTTTAATGTTTTATTATTTTTTAAGTCAAAGATAATGTTAGAGCTGTATCTTTTTTCTCTAGTACGGCTATGATTTTTAATTTTGACTATAAAATACTGCTTTCCAGACCACAATGCGCGCCATATTGAATCCGTCATTTTGAATTTTGAATTTTTGGTGCCAAATTCGTTATCAGCGACCTCAAAAACCCTTAATCACCAAGTTTCAGAAAGATCAGAATTTTGGCCGCTAAATGTAGATATCCCCAGACCACTGTGCGTTCCAAACAACGACAGAGAGAGAGAGAGAGAGAGAGAGAGAGAGAGAGAGAGAGAGAGAGAGAGAGAGAGAGAGAGAGAGTGCACCTAGGTACGCAGCGCGCTATCGTGCAAGTAGGTACGCAGCGAGTCCTTCTCAGCGGCGATTTCGCTCGCGTGTCTGCAGTTTTTCTTACGTAATTCCCCTCGTTCCTCGAGATGCTGAAGAAGCTCGACACGGTCGTGAACGATGTCTTTGCGTGGTCTCGCGTTCCGACTTGGCGAACCAGCGGAACCACTCGTCCGCCACGAGCACGGATCTCGAAACAGTCAGTTCCGTTGTTTCTCACGCGAGGCTTGTTCGCGAAACACCGCTCGTCGTCGTCCCATTGAAATCGAAGCAGGCGAAAATTACCGCCGCCTTCCGCCCTAGTAGCATTTCTGGTTGGCCAACGGTAGCCAACAGTAGGGAATTAGTTGGCATATAGTTAGAGTTTTGCCTACAAATTCCCAACATAGGGCCTACGGCAAAAAACTTACGGCAGTTTGCCAACGAATATTCAATGTTGGGCCTACAATTATTACGGTTGGTTAATTAACAAGAAGTTACGACAGTTTGCCAACTAATATTCAATGTTGGGGCCTATAATTATTATGGTTGGTTAATTAACAAAAAATTACGACAGTTTGCCTACGACTATTCAATGTTGGGCCTACAATTATTATGGTTGGTTAATTAACAAAAAGTTACGACAGTTTGCCAACTAATATTCAAGGTTGGGCCTACAGTTACTATGGTTGGTTAATTAACAAATAATTTACAACGATGATTAAATGTTGTCTTACAAACGTCAGAAAATTTGCAACATCCAAAAACCTGTTATTATATTCCAAATTGTGATTTTTCTTTTCTTATTTGTAAATACGTAATGCGGACGTCTGTCTTGAGACGAATGTGAAATTTTAAGGAATGAGTCTAAAGGTCGAATGATGATGTTTTGTAGAATATTTCGCGTCACTGTGCAGTTTTTATAAACAATTAATACTAGTTATGTACTGAGAAATTAGAAGTATTTACAAGGAAATGTATTGGGTAAGTGCGAATAACGGTTGCTTCGCAACTGGGAAGTTTGAGTTCGATTCTCCTCACCGCAAATTTTTTTTTTTTTTCTTAAATCAGACCTGAAAAAGTCGTTTACAACGTCTTTTGAAGTTCCTCAAGACGCCTTCTGAACGTTTTTAAGACGTCTTTTGGAAAGAAACTGTTGGGCTTATGGAAAGAAACCTTCAGTTGGGCCTATTGGGAAACCAAGTGGAGGCGTGGCTTAGATTTCAGCGCTGCGGTGGTAAGTTGGCAAACTATTGACAGTAGGCTGGATTCCACCAAACATTCCGAATAATTATTTATTAATCGAATAAGTAAAAATTTAGTGTTCCAAAAAATGTAAAAACACTCGTTTTTCACAACATGTCTATATAAACACTGATAATCATATGGACTTCGACGGATTTCAGCCTACTCTGAGTAGTTCAATTTTTTGTCACTAGTTGGCGTATCGAAATTCTTGGTTTCCCAATGGAAAGAAACCTTCAGTTGGGCCTGCGTTGGTTACAATCGTTGGCCCATTTAAAAATAGCGCGACACTTCAACAGTTGGCCAACGGATAACACGTCACTGGCCCAACAAGCTCCCCGCAGATAAATGCTACTAGGGCGAGAGCTCCCTTGGGCCCGCCGGGAAAAGAGATTTTCCCGGAGGGGAGAGCGCGGTTTCGGGGCCGCGTAAGCGTACGACGTAAGAGGCATCGACGTAGCGGAGGTCGCGATATTAGCGCGGAGGGGGGATTCCATCGAACGGGGAGCCTGTTATTCTCCGCCTACCCCGAGGCTGACACAGGGCATTAGGTAAGTGGTAGATAATAATAGGTTACACCCCACTGATGGCCGAAGGTAGTTCATCGAGCGATGCGGCTTCGTTCGACTCTCGTCGGTTTCGCTCGCACGCATCCCGCGAACGAAAACGATCGAACAGACGAGGCAGCGAGAAAGATCGATCGATCCTGTCTTATCGGCCGACACCGCCAGCCGACCCGCCAACGACGACAAGTTCCACCGGGAATATTTATACGCTCCAACGTTTTCCTATTCTGAGCTCTTTCGCTGCTGGGAACAATGAACTTTTTTATATCCGCATGGAGCACAGAATCGATGGGACTGGGGGGGGGGGTGGGGGAGGGAGGGGAAAGTGAAAGAGAATGCAAGGGAAGGGGAGAAACGTGGAGAAGGGACGGGAAGAAAAGGAAAGAATCGCAAATGAGAAACGAGCGAGCGATCGCACTGAAATACGGGTAAGAAGATTCGAAAGAAAGAAGCGCACGGCAGTGCGAATGAAGAACGGGATAAAGAACGAACGAACGAACGAACGAAAGAAAGAAAGAAAGAAAGAATGAGAGAAAGAGAGAAAGAAAGAAAGGAGGAGAGAAAGAGCGAGTGTAACAGTGAAGAAATTAATAGCCATAAAATATGAATAGAAATTAGCAGGTTCGGGGTGGCGTGACGCGTTTGCTCGCTCATTTCCTTTCGGCGCGTTGAAAAACAACAAAACAACGCAAAATACGGTCGAGCCTGTAATTTACCCGGCTGCCGCCGAGCCGTCCGACGCGCGATCGAGCCAGCTCTTCGTTGCGTGTGTGTACATGCCAGAGGGGCACACACGCGCATCGGGCCTCTATTACGTGGAAGCCGCGTAGGGCGAGTAGCCCGCGAAGTGCGCGCGAGTGTGCGCCGATCTGCCGCAGCGGGTAGGTGTATAAGTATATACGCGCTCGCGCGAACGAGCGGGGCTGAGGCTGAGGCTGAGGCTGAGGCTGAGGTTGAGGTTGAGGCTCGGACGGAGCTCGCAAGCCGGGGCCATCATCGTCGTCGCACGGTAGGTATGGAAGGTAATGATCCGGTAATGACCCCGACGCGTTCGAGATAGCCAGCCGATATATAGGTACGTAAGTGTAGCTACGTACGAGCGCCGGGCAAGATAGTACCGGGACCAACGTTTCTTCACCACCCTTTATTCTCTGCCGGTGCCTCCCTTCGATTCTCTCGCTACCTCGCGCATTCTCCATGCCGCATCGCATCTGAAGTCCCGATGATGCACGGCGGGACCTTTGTTTTTGCGTTTTAAACGGCGGTTATTAGCTCCGTGGCGTTCTTTGGCCACCGAAGCTTCCCTCGCCCATTCTCTCCCATCTTCCGTCCCACCGACCGTCTCGCATCGGAGGAACAGTCCCCAGCAATCTCTGTGTTGGTCGGTCCGTCCGGCGTGGCGGTTTGGTAATGCGGTGTCGGCTAATGGGCCAGAGCGAAGGAGGACTTTGGGTATCGGTTAGAGCTGTCCGAGCAGTTGCCGGGCTTTGGATGCTGCTAGTTCTGCCGATGGACGCGAAACGGAGGAACGCTTCCTCGCTCGAGGATGCTCGAGAAGCGAGAAAGAGAGAGAGAGAGAGAGAGAGAGAAGAAAGGAGAGTAGAGGAAGGCAAAGAGTTTGCGAGGGGAGGAAGAGGATGAAGGAGGATGAAGGAGGTTGAAGGAGGATAAAGAAGGCCAGAGCGGCAGCGGTAATGACAGGCCGTCCGCTCTCGAAGCTAATATAGATGAATGCCCTGCCCTCCTTGCCCTCCGGAACCGGCGCACCAGAGCAACCTGGAATCCCTCTCTTTTCCCTCTTCATCTTTCCCCCCTGTCCCTCTTCCCACCGTAATCCCTCGCCCCTTATGACTTTCGGCGATCGACGACCAAACGTTTCGTCGATTTTCAAGCTTCCACGAGGTATCGCGACCGCGATAGCGATAGCAACGACGGTCGCCCTGCAACGGTCACCGTACGACGTGCCTCTTCCACGAATCGCCATCGATCCCCGGAACACCGCAAGTCGGAGCTCTCGCGGCAGTCTTCCCCAGAAACAGACGGCTACCCCGTGGTCGCGAGCAGTTCCTACGCACCCAGAGGCGCGTCGATGCCGTGCCGACCAGTGTCGCGAACCGCGTATCCTCCCTTTGCGATCGACAATGCTGGGCGCTTGAACGTTTCTCGAGGACGCCTATACGATCGACGGCGTTGTGGCAATTTCGAGTTTCTCGCGGCAGCTGGCCATAAATTTGGACCGGCGCGAGGTGAGACGAAGCGAGAGGAGACGAGGCGTGGCGGGGCAAGCCCAGATGAGATGAGACGGGACGGGACGAGACGAGACGAGACGAGACGAGACGGAGCGCAGCCACGTTTTTATAAACGGTTCTTAAATTTTCGCAGTTACCGTAATATCTTTATAACAACGATTTCGGGGCTTTTTGCGGGCACGTATGCGAACGCGGACGTGATGATGGTCGGGGACGGAGAAAGGACGAGAGGGAGAGAGGAGGATAGCAGGGAGGATAAGAGGAAAGGGGGCGAGGATCGTCCGAGAGATAGAGAAAGGGCTAGGGGGTGAGGGTGAGAGAAGGAGAGAGGGGCAAAAGGGCCGGAGGGGCATCTATCTATCAGCGGCGGCGTGAAGTGGGCGGGAGCATGCGCCGTATTGCCCCGTACGGCCGCTCTCTCATTAACTCTGGACGCCGACAGAGCCGCATCCGTGCAGCCGAATACGACCGACTGCTGTAACCGCCGCCGTGCCGCGCCGCACCGCATCGCGCCTTCGCTTTCGCCTTTGCCTTCGCTCCCCTTCGTTCCTTCCTCTTCCTTCCGACACACCAACGAGGACATTCGCGGCAATCCGTCACTCGTCGATCGCTGCGGATCGTCCACGCCCAGTTATCCTACTAGGCCAACTCGAACCGGCGAAATATGCTCTCGCCTTGCCGAAGCGTCGCGAGAGCTCTCGCCCCGATTGTCCTCGAAGCTCAAGTTTGAACGATAGCGGACGGGCCCGACCGACGGAATGATGCGGCGAGATTTTTCGTGATCTCGGTTAGGCAGGTGCTGATTTGAGGAGGGTCGCGGTAGGCCGGGGCAGTGATTTCGGGATGGTCGTCTTCCACAAACTGCCGTGTCATTAAAGTGGTCGATCGACGACCGTAACGTCGCGTCCATCTCTTAAGAGTCGAATTCACACCCGGCAAACAACGGTCACGACCTTCCCCGCTATCGGCCGCTATCCACCGAGAAGGGAGCCTTTCCCTGGCCGGTCTAGCGCTCTCTGCCGGGACGCGTCAACTAGAGCTATTCTTTTGGCCCGGGTATCCGGGTACCCGGGTACTCGGGTACCCGGTGAGATCCCGGGTAGACAAAAATTACCCGGGTACCCGTAGAATACCCGACTACCCGGGTAAATGATCATCGATTTGGCAGCCGATCGTCTTTCGACTTCCGATCATTTTCGGCTAACCTCAGTAATGAACGGAATAAACGTCAAGCAATTGAATGTGTGTGTGCACGTTAAGATTATGAATATTATGATAAAATGTTTAATTGCTTGAAGTTTATTCCGTTCATTACTGATGTTAGCCGAAAATGCTCGAAAGTCGAAAGACGATCGGCTGTCAAATCGAAATTTACTCGGGTATCTCATGGATACCCGGGTAATTTTTGTCTACCCGGGTAGCCGGGTAATGTTTGTTTACCCGGGTAGTCGGGTATCTTACGGGTACCCGGCGGGTACTCGAGTACCCGGCGGGCAGAGTTGGGCAAAATGTAATCTAATTACAACTTGAAAATTACGATTAAAATGTAATTGTGTTGTTGATTACACATTATTTTCAGTAATCGTTCATTTAGGTAGTTGACGAAACCAAATGGTCAACTACCTAAATTAACGATTACAGAAAATAATGTGTAATCAACTACACAATTACATTTTAATCGTAATTTTCAAGTTGTAATTAGATTACATTTTGCCCAACTCTGCCGGCGGGTCGGGTAGTAAGAGCTCTAGCGTCAACGCGTCAGCGCGTCTCACGTCCTTCGCTCGGATTCCTTCGGCTTGACGTTTTACGAGGAACGCTGAGAACTTCGGCCCCGTCCACCGATTCTCGGAAACGTATTCAAGATCGCGTCGAACGCATTAGTCGACGAAGGGACTTCCCGGTTGAGCCTCCTTCCCGACACGCCTCTGATTCGCGCGTGATTACCGCCGCGCTGGACCGAACACACTCGTCCCGGGAGAGCCGAAAGGATCTCCTCCGCCCAGGTAGTACCTATATCTCCCGGCCTCGGACAGCACGCGAGACGAGCGTCTGCTTTGCTTTCCGTTTCCGATCGGCTCGCGATCCTTCTCCGACACCATTCACGCTGCCGCAAACTCTTCTTCGCGACGAAAGAGACATTGGAAATCTGGGGTGGATAAGTAACGAGGTTTTAAATTAGACCGCGCGGCATTGGCGGCACTAAAATCTTTTAATTATTACTCCATTACGGGCCAACAAATTAGGTATTTAATCGCCTCGTTTGCACCGTCCCCGAAGCAGGTGTTGCGCAGACGGCGCGGGATTCCTCGACGAGGCGCGACGAGACGCCGGGGAGAATATAAACATAGGTATGTACAGGGTACACGGCTGCGTACCTAAATGCGTTCGAGAGTTGAATATACGTAGACGTCGGTTTGGCGTTTCGAGCGGGCTACTTAGGGACGTGCGCGATCCAACGGAAGACGACTTCGCTGAGCGGTCGTTACCGATGCACCGACATCGCGCGGGCACCTATGCCGCGCCGATGCATTTGCATAAAACCTTGAGTCGCGATCGGAAGAACGGCGGGATCGGGCGCTTGCGATTTAGTGGGCGTATTTGCACCCAAAGTAGCCGCCGTTCGCACTCGTTAATTGAAGTGAAACGGCCGGATAATCGTTTCACGTGAATTTTGTTGCCGCGTGATCGGCGCTTTGCGCGGTCGGCGCGCGTATCGATTACAAACCGCCTCGACAACTGTTGCACCGCGCCGAAACGGTATAGAATATTTTTCGGCATCGCGAGTAAGTAAGCGAGTAGGCAGGTAGGTGTGTATGAGCTGTTCCACGTGAAAACGGATAGGTGAAAAATTTAGTTTCACAGATTCTCTTCAAAATTACAGCATTTGTCGATAAGCTTGCAAAAACAAAGCATACTGAATTTTAAAGGCCTGTGTCAAATAGTTTTCGAAATATTTAATGTCAAAGTTTTAAAAATTGAAACATAATCGGCTGACGCGTCACCAGTTAAACTGTAATATCTCGGTGATTTTTAAAGATGATGCCTCCGTCTTGGGCTCATTTTAAAGCTGAAGCAATGCTTTCTCAACCCGTATGTAGAATATTTTGTTTATTGTTAATAAACTTAACAGTAATCGATGTCAAAGTTTCAAATCGCGATTTGACATCGTTCCCACCCACGATCCGGCTTGAAAAAAATACCGTTCGATTCGTTGAGCCTTCAGCTAATAAATGCGTTTTTTCAAAAAAGTGGAGAGATTTCGGGAACAGTGAACAAAAAAATAAAACTTACGACAGTGCACACCGCTTGGAACTGCACGGATCCCGTGGTCAGTCCGCACGCACGCGTTTTCAAAACAATCGCTTAGCGTAGGAAAGTATTTATGTACGATGCAACAAAACAAACTTTTCGTTCAGTGTTTTCAGTATTCTCGAGAAAAATAATAGGAATATCTGTTCACCATATAAAAGATTAGCAATACTGAGCAGATATTCCTATTATTTTTCTCGAGAATACTGAAAACACTGAACGAAAAGTTTGTTTTGTTGCATCGTACATAAATACTTTCCTACGCTAAGCGATTGTTTTGAAAACGCGTGCGTGCGGACTAGGGATTGCAATACCGGTAACCCGGCTTACCGGTTTCCCGGTAAATTGCGAGAAATACCCTCAAATTTTTACCGGTAATTCGTCACATTTTTACCGGTAATTCGATAAATTACGTATATCAATATAGCGCATATATGCGTTCGTTATTTCGGTCTACATCGTTATCAGTGGAAAAAACTTCAATTACTAATAAAGACGAAAACCGAAGTATCTCATGAAGAATCAACTCTAAGCCAAAAGAGAACTGAAAATCTAAATCAAGTCATCAAAAAAATGGACGTATTTTCAAGTAGAAAAAGTAAAGAGAAAATATAAAGGTACAAATGACATATGATTTCTTAATGACTATCCGACCAACGAGTGTAGAATCTGAGAGTGCTTTATCCGTGGCTGGATTATTTTGTACAAAAATTAGATCGCGATCAGGAGACCAAAGTTTAGACAAATTATGTTTTTTGCGTGCTTATTTGTTAAAAAAATTGTTAAATAAAAAATATTTAATTATGTATGTAAGATAAGATACTTTTCATTGTTTTCGTGGTGAAGATCCATATTAATAAGTATTGTCAATAGTTACACAAATATATCTATTTTGTGTTATCTCATTTCATTTCATATTTTATATTCAGAATAGTTTTATTTGCATATATTTATTATAATGCTCGATTAGAATTCAAAAAAGTTTTTTTTGTAATGTTTACTCTTATATTTTCAATACCTTAAAAAATACCGGTAAATTATCGGTAAACCGGTTTTCATTGAAAAATTTTCCGAATTACCGGTAATTGAAAATGTCGGTAGATTTGCAATCCCTAGTGCGGACTGACCACGGGATCCGTGCAGTTCCAAGCGGTGTGCACTGTCGTAAGTTTGATTTTTTTGTTCACTGTTCCCGAAATCTCTCCAATTTTTAAAAAAAAACGCATTTATTAGCTGAAGGCTCAACGAATCGAACGGTATTTTTTTCAAGCCGGGTCGTGGGTGGGAACGATGTCAAATCGCGATTTGAAACTTTGACATCGATTACTGTTAAGTTTATTAACAACAAACAAAATATTCTATATACGGGTTGAGAAAGCATTGCTTCAGCTTTAAAATGAGCCCAAGACGGAGGCATTATCTTTAAAAATCACCGAGATATTACAGTTTAACTGGTGACGCGTCAGCCGATTATGTTTCAATTTTTAAAACTTTGACATTAAATATTTCGAAAACTATTTGACACAGGCCATTAAAATTCAGTATGCTTTGTTTTTGCAAGCTTATCGACAAATGCTGTAATTTTTTATTTATTTATTTATTTACACGGTACAAGCCCATTGTGAAATATCCTAAGGTACACGCACTAGTGCACAGACTAAAAAAACTATAATACATAATGAACATAAAATTCGATAAGACTGTCTAGATTTAAATTTGACTCGGCATACCAAAAGAGGATAACACTGAGCGCTTGAAGGCCTCGATTGAAGTGCCAAAAGGACTAATATTCTCGGCAATGTTATTCCCACTCCGACATATTCTAGACATTGGGTCGCAAAGATGCAGATTGGTTCTATAGAATTTAACCTGGAAAAGTGGACACTTTCGCAGCGGCTTGGGCATTATACCGAAGCTGATTAAGCCCAATAACTTTGAAGAGAATCTGTGAAACTAAATTTTTCACCTATCCGTTTTCACGTGGAACATAGCTCGTATGCAGAATGAAGGCGCCGGAGCGCGCGCGACGAGGAAGGAAGGATCGATGGGATGCGCGATAGGTACACGCCGGCCTGGGACGGCGGACACCGCCAGAGAAATTGTAATTAATCGGGACCGATTATTTCTCGGCGAATATACTGACTGATAATGAGGTAGCGCCCATCTGCCAAGATTAATGGAAACGCTACTTATTGGAACGTTACTTTGTCGCTGCTGACGATAATCCTTTGGCGGGGTGTGCGGCTGCGCTCGCGCGCGCTCGCGCGAGCGAGCGTGCACAGTGAAGGGTGAAAAAAAATTCTTTCTGTCACGCATGTATCCGCCCCGGTCATAAACGCAGAGGAGCGTACGCGAGCGAGCGAGCCAGCAGGTGCATCGTCATTCATGTAGATAGATGATCGCGGATAACTCTGGAATCGCCCCGGCTGTGCGCACGCTTATTCAGGATCAAATGTGCCTCTCCTTCGACATTTAGCGTTGTATAAATTTCCACTTTTAACGAGATCTAAAAGATCGCGCGATAATTCGGCCGGCGCTATGATTAAGGTGCCGACGTTATAATGGCGCGTAATGATCGCTTCACTCGGCGCACTGCACTCCGCGCCGGCTTGCCGCTCGAAAGCTTCTCTCAGCCGCGGCTCGAAATATGCGCGAAACAAATCGATCTACCGTGGTGGATTGCCAACGAGAAAGCACCGCAGACGTCGGGTGTGTTGGTGTCGCGTGTGCGCGCAGGTAGGCGGTATACGTGTAGGTGCGTATGGACGTGCAAAGTTTCTACCTACCGATCGAAATCCGTGAGCCTGGACGAGTCTCGGAAACCTTTGGCGAACGGGTTGCTGTCGATCTTCAGCTTGGTTATCTGCAAATATTATCGGCGCAACGTCTAGGTAATTGCGTCGCGTTTTGATAAGTACATTTGTAAGCCGGCAACTGGACTAATTTCGCTCGATAAGACGTATCGGCTCGGCTTGCCGGCGCGGCCAGCGCCTATCGAGGCACGAGCTGTTACCGGAATTAATCGAGTCCCCCGAGCAAGCCGCAAACACGATTTCCACTCACCAGCTGATTCTGATAAGCGGTGACCGCGGTGAAAATAGCCTCCGGGAATATAAAGGTTTTGTGCTCTTCCTTCTGGAGATCGGTGATGTGGAGATTGTTGTCGTCCGACTGCCGGCAACGGACCAAGTGTATCCTGGGCTGATATCGGTGCATCGAGTTCAGCACGATCTGGAAATAGAGAACGGGAATGCTTGAAGCCAGATACCGAGTTGCAGGCCGATGATTTATAAAGTCTTGATTAAGGTCTCGAAAGTAACTGCGAGCGTCGTGTATAAATCCTGTCCGCGTTTCGAACGTTAACAGGCGACGACGGGCAATAAGTTTCACGAGCGTCCGGTCACCCGTCCGCGGGCGGGAACGCGAACGTGGAACGCGGCGCTTGGCCGGTTATCATTAGATACTTATCTAGCAATCGATAACGCAACGAAAATAATGCCGCGATTTGCATCGCGTCCTGGGAACCCCAGTTTCATATTCCCAATCGTTTCCCGTCAGTTTTGCAACAGGTACAACATGGATGATTTCGAGGTGGTTTCGGGGGAATAAATCCAGCGAGGCTGCGATAAATAATCGACGGGAGTTTCGCGTCCCGGCGAGTAACGCGACCGAATCTCCAGTCGGTGTACACCTAGCTTACCAGGTAGCTTAAAGTTTAAACGGCGATTCTATTATTTGCACGCGGCGAACTTTAACGTCGCGTCGCGTCTGCCTGCCGGCCTATAGTCGACAGAACGAAAGGAGAAGTCGCGTATCGATTTCCTGTCCAAAGCAATGCACCACGATAAAATAAGTTTCTCGCGTAGGTATCGCGTAACGTGCACGTGTAAATGCACTCGATGTAAATAAGCGACCGAGTATTACGCGCGGCCTGCTCTCCATTTCTCGTCGCGGAATTTTCACACGAACCACCCGCGAGTTTTCCACGTGCACGCGGTGGCTCTCGCGCGTCAACTTCTTCAGCCCGACAAACTTAGGTATAGCACAGCGTACGTGGACGCGCGTTCCCCCGTCATCTTTCCCTACTCATCTCGCTTACCTAATCGATAGTTTCGCGGTCGTGAACCGAAACCCCAGCAGCTGTTGTACGCGCGCGACGCTACTCCTCTGCCGCGCTCCTTATTACCTCTGTATTTCTCGTGGAATCGCGGAACGTTATCGCGCGACGGACTTTCCAGGTATTTACGAGACAGGAAAAATCGCGGGGACGCGCGAGAGCCGTTGAGGCCGCTGGACGGGCACAGGTGGCAACAAGGGACGGGTGTGTCTCTGAGTGTCGGTGAGCAATTCGGAGGCTCGATCGCGAGGACCGAGTTGAAAGCGAGCGTTAAGGCAGGATACCACCTTTGCACTTAAAAAAAAATTGAAATTTTTTTTGTTCTCAAAGTACTCTTTCAAGTGTATAGAATCGAAAATTTATTTATTAGAAAGGTGGCCGGAACCTTTTTCTTGTGTAAAAACCGGATTGGAGCAGATATATAAATCTATATAAAACTTTAAGGGGGGACTCTACCTTGTTGGACCGAAAAATTGCATTTTTTTTTTTTGCTTTTTTGGAATGATACGAGTCTTGTGTATACACTCTGCAAAGTCCTTTATGGCCCTGGAATAGCTTAAATAATGGTAAGTAGTCAATTTCTATCCTTATACATAATATGAACTTTTAAACTCGATTTTCTCGAAACTACATTTTTCGACCTGGCGTTGAAGAAATCTTGACAACCAATGAAGCAAACAACTTGAAATTTTACATGCATGTTGAGCAAGCGTCTGTCTATCTATGGTAGTAGATTTATTGCCGTATTGTAACCGTTCCTAATTTTACTTAATGATGTTTTGCCGATTTTTGAGAAAAATTCGATTCATCATATTCAGAAGCCTGCCATTTTAACATTTCTTTGTTTATCTTAATGAATCTACTACCATCGATAGCCACATTCATACAGATTAAGAATCTCTTTCGTTTTTGTGTTTCAGATTATCCTTCGAGTATATTTCGTTAACGCCAGGACCACCCGATTTTTTTTCAACGCCTCAAGTCAGCGCTCTGTATCAGCCACATCTTTTTTTTACCGTCACATAAAAATTTATAACAAGAGCTGAAGATACAATAAAACAGCCTGTCAAACCGCAAATTAATTTGTCAAACCGTTTTTGTACAAAAAATTCACCAAATTCATCGATTTTTCGGCCCAACAAGGTAGAGTCCCCCCTTAAGGGGTTAGCTCGCCTCAGGAGGTAGAAAATGTATCGATTCTTTGGGAATTTATTTCAGAAAGTACATGCATATTTTTATGCAATGGTTTTTATATTCAAATGAGAGACACTTTAACAGATTATTATATTATGTTTTGGTATAAAAATATTTATTTATTGCACAATTACAACTGGTTTCCCGGAAGCTGTTTTTAGAAACACGTTTTGCGGTGACCAACATTATTCGGAACTGGGCTATCTGAAATCAAAAAACGAAGAAGATTTAGTTAGTACAATAGTTTATCTAGTCTTTAATCGTTCCGTTTTATAAAATATTAATCTGGGACAAAATGGCAGATGTTTTAAGTGAAATGATCGATTTTCGTAGAAAAAAACACTGATTTTTCATCAAAAACATCTGCCATTTTGTTCCAGATTAATATTTTATAAAACGGAACGATTAAAGACTAGATAAACTATTGTACTAACTAAATCTTCTTCGTTTTTTGATTTCAGATAGCCCAGTTCCGAATAATGTTGGTCACCGCAAAACGTGTTTCTAAAAACAGCTTCCGGGAAACCAGTTGTAATTGTGCAATAAATAAATATTTTTATACCAAAACATAATATAATAATCTGTTAAAGTGTCTCTCATTTGAATATAAAAACCATTGCATAAAAATATGCATGTACTTTCTGAAATAAATTCCCAAAGAATCGATACATTTTCTACCTCCTGAGGCGAGCTAACCCCTTAAACGCGTTTTTCTCGAAACGATGTTTTCCAAATCAGCGTGTCGGATTACTCCTACAATTTTCATCGGATTGACTTGAAACCTTGCACAATTCTTCCGATTGGTGTAATCTAACGATGTACGTAGGACTTTTGCTGTAGCGTTGTTATTTTTCTTTTGGTGCGCAATTTTATAAATTTTTTTAAACTTTTTTACCCTAAAAAATTGACCTTTTCGTTAAAATGGCCGCCATTTTCTTAAAAATCGAAATTTCGTAAAATCCCTACGTACAGCATTGAACAATATTGTTGTTAATAGGAACATTCTTTGGTTTCTTTTCTAAGAGTCACGTACAGAGCGGAATTTGACACGCCGTCTAACGATGTTTCTCCAAAGGAGTGTATTTTGGCGCCACCTACAAGAGATTATTTTTCACTTTTTCGGTTTCAAAAAATGTGTAATTACAGATTAAAGTTACATTAATGAATGACTGAAACCGATTTTGTTTCTGCGCATTCTTTGTATGCAAAAGAAATTCATGAAAAACGCCTCCAAAATCGCAGTCAAAGGTGGTATCCTGCCTTAAGGTCTCGTTCGCACGGCCGCGGCCGGCTCGGATCCGGGCACACGCGTGAAACCAATCGCGTGCTCCGCACCGACGGCCACGCTCACAATCAAGCCCCGATGCCCACCTGATAAACCTGTCGTGAACGTATCCAATCGGATAACTTATTTCGTTGCCCCCGTACAGCTTCGCGCCGCGAACCGAGGAAACCTGCAAGCGTGGAAACCTACGGATGCTACCCCGCCGCGATGCCTACGCTTGGAAAACATTCGTCGACGGCTAATCCCCGCCTCTGCGACCACGGCGATCGGTAATACAATAAATTCATCCGAAAGTGGGAGCCTAAGAATTCGAGCAGACGCGCGCGCGCGCGCGCGCGCGCAGCGGCGGGACGGAATAACCGGTAAAAGAGACGTCATATCTTTATCGGTCACGGTTCTATCGAAACGCCAGGCGTTATCGGTCTTTTAGCGGCGCTATTAAGGCCGAGGATCGGTTGCGAAACTTACGGTGCACCGTGCGCACATCCTTGGTAAAGCGTTATTAAATGCGATTTTTATTAGCGACAAGATTATCGCTGGAAATATATCTCCGATATCTGCGGCCGGGATCGCGCGTTAACACGCAGCAAGACACTCTCCGACACGAATATACTGCCGCGCGCGCCGTTGCAAAAAAAAAAAGGGAAATTCTGCGTACGACCTGTCCGAATATTACGAGGGAAGGCGGGGAACAGGCGGGGAGGGAAAGGGAGGCGAGGTGAAACGCGTCGTTATCGCGTCGTTCGATAATTAACTAAACGTCTCAATTTTTTTTTTTTTTTTTTCGACCGCCGAGCAGCGGCCGAGGCAGCGCCAGCCGCGTTAAACGAACCGTGTGTACATACATGCCTATATACGCGCGCTTGTATAGCGCCGTGACTCGGCGATTCAGCGTTATTAAGTTGACTTAACTCGTGGCATTGTTGTCTCGCAATGCGATAATACCGCATTGATATCATTCGCACGATCGCTGACGATCCTTCCACCCATTCTAGGGGGTATCTAGCGTATGGACGTTTCCAAGATTCGCGGCAATGCGTTAGGTAGTAGGGGAGAGGTGCTATAAAAGGGACACTTTTGTTTAGCGTCCATTTCTGACAATGTCGTTATAGGTATTTAAAAAACAGCTATATCGCAAGAAAGCGTGTTTATTTCCCTTCAATAAATGTATATTGCAAACTCATCAATTGTAATCGAAAATAACAAAATCTTCGATTCTCAAAAATGTGGGAAATGTCCCTTTTACGACTAGGTGGTTTTAAATGGGACAGTATAAGTCATGAAAGGGACACGTTAATAAAAATAAACTTATTAAGTAGTACAATTATGATTCTAAATCTTAATGATACAAGACAACGAAATCTACGAAAAAATTAACTCTTTGTAGTATGAATCATCAATATTTTATTATTAATGACACATGGAACAGAAAAAATTGAATGTGCCTTTTATTCCGCATGACTCATTGGCCCATTTACCGCAAATTTACATACAACTGTTGCAAATTTATAACTTATAACGAGGGCTAATTTATTGCCACACATTTTCTTGACGATAAAGTTTGTCGCTTTGAATAGTCACTTTATTAATTCTTAAATTTGAAACAATACGCCATCAACTAATAATTCATAGTTTAAAACAATGTCATCTATGTATCAGATGATACACTAATAACTTTACAGGAAAGTATAATACATATAGTGTCCAGCAGTACATGTGTATGAGAGGGACAGCCATGAAACAGTCGTCCCATTTAGGACTTGTTATTAAGGCTGTTCGAGTACTCGAAAAAAGCGAGCCGAGCCGAGAACCCGTAAAAACCGAGTGGCTCGAAAGAACCGAGCGGCTCGGTAGAACCGAGTAGCTCGAATTTTTTCGAGCGGCCCGAAAGAACCGAGAAGCTCGAATTTTTTCGAGCGGCTCGAATATACTTGGAGCAGATCGAATTTTTCGAGCAGACCGACTGTGTCGAGTAGCTTGAAGCTTGAAGCTTGAACGTTTCGGGCAATACGAATGTTTCGATAATTTTAGGTTACGTTTAGCTACTGGAATGTAAATAATGGTTCTCAATAGGTAATGTGAATAATTAAAATGTAAGCTGTAAATGGAAATATTCTGTAACTTTTGAAAATAAGTACTAAATTCAAATCTTTCTTTTTTTCATCTTTTTCGTGTATTTATAAACGTATTCATACACTTCTCTTTATGTTATCTTTCTTCTCTTCTAACTTTTTTCTTACTTTTTTACCTTCTTCGTATGGGTTTTACTTCTGCCGCGCCATTGTTAACACAGGGCGTTACCCGCTCATAAATAAATAAATGAATAAATAATTAAATAAATATAAATAAGCGTAATTACAAAGAATCGTGAAGCACTTGTAAACATTTGAATATGTAAACCTTGCATTATTAATTTTTCAATTTCTCATTTTTTATTTAATTAAATAAAAATTTTATTTATATTTATTTATATTTATATTTATTTAATTATTTATTCATTTATTTATTTATGAGCGGGTAACGCCCTGTGTTAACAATGGCGCGACAGAAGTAAAACCCATACGAAGAAGGTAAAAAAGTAAGAAAAAAGAAAAAGTTAGAAGAAAAGAAAGATAACATAAAGAGAAGTGTATGAATACGTTTATAAATACACGAAAAAGATGAAAAAAAGAAAGATTTGTATTTAGTACTTATTTTCAAAAGTTACAGAATATTTCCATTTACAGCTTACATTTTAATAATTCACATTACCTATTGAGAAACATTATTTACATTCCAGTAGACAAACGTAACCTAAAATTTTCGAAACATTCGTATTGCCCGAAACGTTCAAGCTTCAAGCTTCAAGCTACTCGACACAGTCGGTCAGCTCGAAAATTTCGATCTGCTCCAAGTATATTCGAGCCGCTCGAATAAATTCGAGCTTCTCGGTTCATTTGGGCTGCCCGGTTCTTTCGAGCCGCTCGAAAAAATTCGAGCTACTCGGTTTTATCGAGCCGATCGATTCTTTCGAGCTACTCGGTTTTTACGGGTACTCGGCTCGGTCCGAACTTCAAGGTACTTGAATATTCGAGTACTCGAACAGCCTTACTTGTTATGCTGTCCCTTTTACGACTATAAGTGAGTTTAATATAAAATAACCGCAAAACAAAGAAAACAATTAATTAAGCTTACCTGTTAAGCGTTTTCGTTTCAGTTGAATACGGGCTATTTTAATGATATAACACTTTAACACTGTGTATATATCTGAATCTCCGAAAACGACACAGAAAACCAATGAAAATTTCACTTTTACTGCCGAAAAACATCAACCGTGGATTACTACTCTGTTGCAAGTGAGACCGCAGGGAAGTTTACGTCAAATGATTAGGCACTAGTGTTGCCATAAACAGGAAAATAACTTGCACGTGTAATGCGTTTAGAATTTTGGAAATTCGATTTGTCCCATTTAAGACGTGTCCCCTTTAGGGTAAATCCGGGAGACGCGGTCGGGCCGGAGAGTTGGTCGTGTCGCTATATTTCAGAGTCTATACGTAAAAATGCATTAAAGTGCAGACCAACTACTTCTCTAGAAGCCAAACAGTTGAATGAATAGCGTTATTTCGCTTCCTTCTGTGTTTTTCTGGATTTATAGGCTATAAAAGGTAAATTGATGTTACATTTAACCTCTTTTGTCAAACAGAGGTTGTACGGAATCGTATTTAAAATATACTTCTAAGTTTATTTTCCCTTAATGTTTGGAATAATAAGATAGTAGAAATATTGAGGGACAATGCAGCCAAAGTATTTGGGCATATTAACTCTTCCTCTCAAAGCTAATGAGAAGACCATGTCTCGCTGCAGAAAGGTGAGATGGTCGAGTTATGATTTTTTTATTATTTTTGTTTATTTTTTTATTTTTTATTATTATTTTATTATTATTTTTGTTTATTTAGTTTATTTATTCACTTTTGTATTCATTTGCCTTGCTAATCGCCAGTAGGTAATTCACTTTTTCTTTGATGTGTTCTGTACTTGTTTAGTGTAAACAAATTAAATATCAATGAATCCGTAGTTGTATTCACACATAAATAATTTTGCTTTATCCTTTGTTAATTTTCCATGAATAATTATGTGAGTGGTCTCTGCAAACGACGAAAACCATTTCTCCCGGCACCTCGGGAGAGGTGGTCGGCTGTCATGACTTTAGTTTTCAACCCGATTTACAGTAAATATTGTCTTAAAGCAAATATCGACAAGTTTTTCTGAATCGGCATAAAATTCTGAACATATTAGGTGTGTTCTGATAAAATAAGTAATGTCTATATTAGTTTTAATAGCCATTTTATATTAAGTCGACCGCGTCTCCCGGATTTACCCTATAGCACCTATCCCCTATACTCGGGCTCGCGGTGTTCCCGTAAATCGAAATTATCGCGGTAAATGGCGGTTGAACCGCCTGCGCAGTGAAGAAATCGAAGCCAGTACCCACTCTCTCATCGTCGCGTCGGCGTCGGACGCACGCAATTTGCATCCAGCGATTTATCAAACAACGCGGCGTCTATGTAATACACGTTGATAGCAGTATTACACGCGCGATTTATAGTCGTTTTTCTCGTAGCATCGGCATCGGCTCGCGCGCGGCCGCGATCGCGAGCGAACGACCGATAGCTCTCGATCGAACGGTCCCCGGCTGTACCCGATGGAAATGTCCCCGGGAACGTTTTGTTACTTAATCGGGCAGCGCCGGGCCGCTCGGCCGACTAGCTCGACCGTCCGTCGTAATTTATTTTTATAACACGAGATTATACCGTGAAATTAATATCCGACGCCGCGCGGCACCCTAGCCCTCTTTCCTTCGTGGCGCTCGTTTACGGGAATATTTACTGTTACTGTTATCGATATATTCTCACGGCCCCGAATTATGATCGCTCGCGGTGTCCGCGCGCGCGTTTCCGATCGTTCCGTCCCCGCGGCTCTCGTCCATTTTTGCAACACCGCCGAGCGACTGTTGGAGCGGCGAAGGCGCGATCCTCTACACTGCATTCCACTTTAGAGCGTACTCGTTCCGCGCAAGGGATATACTAACGATTGGTAGGAAACTGGCAGGGAAAGTGGCGCGACCAATCGCAGAAGTGCTACGACCAATCGCGTGTGTCGGATCCGTGGTAGCTGCGCAGATCGGTCGTAAATCGGTAGCGGCGTGGGTACGCTCTTATATGGAATGGAGTGTATGTTCTCGCGTTGAGGCTATCCAGAACGTGGGAGAGAAACGTAATGAGCTCGTAAAACAAAAATGTAGGGGTAATAGTCGATCGGTCCGAGGCGCGATTGGTCTCCGCGTCACAAGTGTACCAGGGCCACTTGATCGATTAAACCGGCTATTAATCGGTGGCTTCCCGCCAAGTCTACGGCCTGCTCCAAAATCAACCGCATTCCTCGCCACGTGGTGGTTATTCAAGGTCAACGCGTGCCACCGAAATCCGTGCCCTCTCGGTCGTAAAAGTTTCCGCTGGACTTTACGGAAACGGTGCGGAGCTTCGCGTCCGCGCGCCGCCAAGCCACAGCGTGGCACGGTAGTGCGGGGACGGAGCTGGAAGCGGCGGAAATTATATCTCGACCGTTGCACCGTGCGGCGCGTCGCGTCGCCCGGCTACAAGACTGTTCCCCTCGATGACGGGGAAAAAGGAGAAAGGTCTGGAATTTAATTCGAGGCTGGATAACGAGTACGCGGTCCCGTGGTTCCGTGGTCCTGCGGTCCCATGGTTCTCGTGGACTGGGCCGTGGGTTTCCAAGCGGGCAGCTTTATGCCCGTACGATTATAGGTGTCTGGGTTCCCGGGGTGCCCCTATCCGTTTTCTCTGCACCGTTGGACGGTGGGACACCCCACTGCAACCTGTCAGAACTCCAATTTGCTCTACTCTGTTCGGCTCGTTTGTGTGAACGTCATCAAACGGACACGCACAAGGCAACACACGGATCGGCCCGTAAGCGTGGGCCAGTGGAAGCGCCGCAGCCTCTGCGGTGCTTTTTCTATCTCGTATGTGTTCAATCGTTATTTCCAGGCGTCCCGTTTCCAGCTACTACTTAGGTACTCGGAGTATCCGACGACCGAGACGGCGAAGGCTGTCTCGAAATTCCTCGATCCACGCTCGCGATTAGTCCCGTTTTTATCTACCCTCTTTACCCACCAGCTCGGCATTTGCGGCGACGTTAAGAGCCGCGGGCACACCCCGCGTACGAGGGCTGACGCGCCGCGCCGTCACGAACTGTTTCGGGCATACGGGAGTACCTACTCGCGTGAATGTGATGCACGCCCGAGTGCGAGTGCGTGGCAGCGACTGCCAGATAAATTGGCGCATCTGCATAAACATTTCGTTTAATTTATCAACCCTTGCTGTCGCTCGGTCCCCCGGCTCGCCCAGGTATGTCTACAGGAAGCCGAGGACACGAAACTTAATACCCGCCGTCAGGCTGTGGGACATTCCGCGCGAGATCGTGAGAACCACCATTTTCCAGCCGCGTCCCGCGCCCCGCGGCCCCTTTTCCGGATCCGAGGGATCGATTCGCGCAGCGGTCTACGATTCCGCTGCTTTTTATTCCAGCCCGCGAGTAGGTTCGCGCGAAATTTGCATGACACAATTCGCGCGTGACGCGCGCTTCGAAACGTCGGCTACGTCGATAAAAGATTAAAAGTGATTTATGGAGACGCCGCGAGCGTTTCTTGTCCGCGAGGACCCTATCTCCCGCCGATCGCGGCGCGTCCGCCGTTAACGAGTCGAGGACTAAAATGTATAAAGCTAGAGACCCGGCGAGACGTTTGTAAAAGTTCCAGCGTGACCGCTTAAATGCACAGCCGGTGGTTCCCCGGGGACGGTTTGACCCATCCTCGCGGTGCCGCCCGACTCGAGCAATCTATTCGCGGTAACGGGGCGATGCCGATAATAATCCCATACAGCACACCTCGTTGCAGCAGTATTGCAGGGACGTTGCTGCAATATTACGTTGTTGCAGGTTGCATTGCAATATTGTAGGAACGTTCCTGCAATATTGCCGTGCATTATTGGAGTGGCAATGATCCTACAATATTGCAGCAATATTGCAATTTCGTTGCCGTGCAATGTTCCGTTGGCAACGATCCTGCAATATTGCTGCAATATTGCGCCCACATCGTCGTGCAATGTTCCAGTGGCAACAGTCCTACAATATTTCTGCAATATTGGGCGCACATCGTCGTGCAATGTTCCAGTGGCAACGATCCTACAATATTGCAAGAACGTTGCCGTGCAATGTTCCGTTGGCAACGATCCTGCAATATTGCTGCAATATTGCGCCCACATCGTCGTGCAATGTTCCAGTGGCAACGGTCCTACAATATTTCTGCAATATTGCGCGCACATCGACGTGCAATGTTCCAGTGGCAACGGTCCTACAATATTTCTGCAATATTGCGCGCACATCGTCGTGCAATGTTCCAGTGGCAACGATCCTACAATATTGCAAGAACGTTGCCGTGCAATGTTCCATTGGCAACGATCCTACAATATTTCTGCAATATTGCGCGCACATCGACGTGCAATGTTCCAGTGGCAACGGTCCTACAATATTTCTGCAATATTGCGCGCACATCGTCGTGCAATACTGTAGTGAAAACTTGTGGAAACATTACAACAATATTCTGAAGCAACTATGGGTGCGTTCCGATTTTCGCAGTGAGTGCATGAAATTGGTGGCATCGTATTGGTGGCATCGTACGATTCCCTAGAATTTCTCTCACTTTCTACCAATACGATGCTACTTCCGGTGCAGCGAGCGTGCAGCAAACGCAGAATTTCAGAGGTGAAGCAGTCACTGCGCGCGCGCATGCGTATTTGTTTTTCCAATCTTTGATTATTTGAATTTCTCTATCGGACATAGCTGATACAATTGAATGAAAAGTAATAAAAACAATTAATTCTCTCATGATTACAATGCCACCTTTTTACGTTATTATTTTGAAGAAACTTCGTGTGATGTTTTTTTTTAATACAAATGTATAATTACATACTTATTATCGAATATCCCGGAATAACCTCCATAATGTTCTCCATAATCTGTCAATTTTTAGGCAAACATAATCTGTCCGAGTGTTTTGTTTACAATTAATGATATGTATATTAATTCCGATTCTAAATGGCAAGTTAACATCATCTTCATTTTCGCTTTCATTCGACGAATCACAGCTGCTGATTTCATTATCACTATTATTTAATAGTATCGAGGTTATTGTAAACAACGTTTCTTTTTCCATAGTAGCGTTTTTAAATTTCAAGACCGCACGAACCGCAGTAACGAAACGAAACGATACGTATGCGCGCAGTGACTGCGCTGCGATTTCTGCATTCACTGCGAAAATCGGAACGCACCCTATGACTTTGTCAAAATTTTTCGAAATATGTACATGACGTCGAGTGGATTCTACGGCGTGTTTCATTTAACTGGATATGCACCGCAATATTGCCGAAGAGTTGCCGGATCATTGCCACAATTTTGCCGTTTCGTTGCGGAATCATTGCCGGAACGTTGCAGGACTACATATTCGTAATGTTGCCGCAACTTTGCCAAAATACACACCTGCAATATTGCGAGGGCGGGCATAGGACTGAACCTGCAACGTCTCTGCAATGTTACGTTGCAACATTGCCATCTTGCGCCGCATCATTGCAGAGACGTTGCTGCAATGTTATGGCGCTGTGTGGGGCGCGGGGCTGGCGTTTCATCGAATCGATCCGTATTCGTCGCGCCTTCCTCGCGCGTCTGCCGTTTACTTATTGTTAGTCAATTACACCGTAAATCCCAATTGAATGTCGGCTATCTCGCCGGTGGGATGGATCGTAAATCATTTTTAATCTTAATATTATGGCTGAGCAAAGCCTGCTGGCATCTCCGGCGCTACAAGTGCGTCGCGTTAAGAAATTATTAATACCCCTTGATTCCAGCATTTCCTCCTGGCGCGGCCGCTTATACACGGTATACCTACAGCCACCGTCCAACGTTTTTTCTCTCCTCACCGCGATGAGTCAGTCACGCTACATTGCCCGTAACACCGATTACGGTTACGATCCACGGGCAGAGAAAAAGAATGCCTTACTCCCGTCCCGTAGTTGGCAGGAATGGGTGCGGATGTAAATACGCGAGGGAGCGTATGCCTAGCGACGAGAGGCGAACGAACTTTTATCGCGGGCAAAGTGTTTCACCCTCGACTCGGCGGTCCTCGCTGGACGAATAAAAAGGCTGGCAATCGAATCTAGCGGAGTTAAGCTGGATCTCGCGGTCCGCGTTGATTCGTGTGGCCGCGGTAGTGCAATTTTTATCCAAACGGCAGAAAATAATGGTGGACTCGAGATTCCAGGCGCGAAGCATCCCGGCGAGAGCGGCGAGCGCGAGGCCGAAGACGGGGCGCGAGAAACGCGACGCGGACGCGGGCTCCTCTCCCGGCAGGTATCCCGTAGAAGGTGGACTCGGCCGCGTCGCGTCGCGTCGCTGGTCGCAGGTGGATGGTTGCTTTTGGACCACCGTGTAGTAGCCGGCACGCAGGCGGGGGTCTTATAATATCGCGTCATACGAAACGATGAAATAGTGGCCGTAGCGAAGGAATGTTCCCTACCACTTGAGTCGTCGAGTTGAGTTGACTGGCGGTTGCGTGGTTCTCCTGGCTCTCCCGGCTCTCCCAGCTCGCCACGACTGCTTTCAACCGGTGTGCCTGTTCTCCTCGGCACTCGCCTGCCTAGCTTTTTCTCCTTCTCTTTCTTTCCTCCATTCCTTCAAACCGCTGTCCCTCTTCACCTCGCGCCTCCTTTCGCCCGTTCTTTACACGTGTGTACCTATATCCCCCAGCGCACCTCTCAGCGGCTACGCGGCGGGGCCGGCTGAAATCTTCTGCCTCCTGCTAGAAGAACTCGCGCGCCTAGCCCGTTTAACGATCCGCCTATTGTCACGGGGGCGAGCCCGCACTATGTAGCCAGCAGATCTTATTATGCGCGTACGCAGCCTGTAAATCACTTGAACAGTTTCGCCGAGGGAACGGTACAAGGGGGGATTTCTCCTGGCGATGGACACGATGCGTTATATATGGTTGCATCGCCGTTAGGATCGTAAGCTGGCGCTAATGAGCGTCCAATTACGCTCGCGGGTCGAACCGTGCGCGTTCGTCCGGTGTGCGACGCCCGGGCCTCGTTCCCTGGGCAGGAGAAGGACACGCATAGTCGGCCAGCTTTCTGGCTCGGCTCGGCTGGCCGTCGAGAGCTTGTAAACGCCTGTATGCGCGCGTATCGCGTACGAATAGAGCCAAGCGAAACGGGAGGAAACGGGTGGAAACGAGAGGAAACGAAACGAAACGAAACGAAACGAAACGAAACGAAACGAAGCGAAAGGTGAATAAGCGAGTGTACGCGTTCGCACGGAGCAGCGCGGGCCGTGGAGTGCCGCGAGGATCTCGAGGGCGCGCGAGAGACGGGAACTGGCTGTGGAGAGAGATTCAAAAGGTGCTCAACGGGCCAAGCGTGGGCTACTCGTGATCATCATGACAAAAGCTCCGGGCAAACATCCATTCAATTTATTAGCTTATAGGCACGCCGTCGTGCCTACTATACGCGCCACACAGGCACCACGCACGACGCACACCACCTACGACACCACCACCAACCGCCTATAATGCTGCCAACATTATGGCCAGTCCGCGGGTGGACGATTCGCGCGACCCCTTGTTCGCCTCTCGCCTCCTCGCCTCGCTACGCCCTTTTTCCCGCGTTACTCTCTCTCTCTCTCTCTCTCTCTCTTTTCGCCATAGAGTTACAGTTTTTATGGTGCCAAGGCCCAACCCGCCTGCGAGATATTTCAGCGGGCCAAGAATGGAAACGGACGCGGTTTCCTTCGTAATTTCGTCGACTTCCGAGGATTCCACGGGTACGAGCTTTTCAACCGAGCTTCGAAGGGCTCTCCAGGTGCGGTGCTACCGCGATGCGCCCGCAGGCGCCTGGCCGGGCGGAGAGCAGAAGCGGGAACGGCCGCGGCGAGAGGAGCAGCGAGTCGTAGCGGCCGCGACACCGTTAACGAATCCGCACGCGAGCGAGTACCTACATACGTAAATTAAGCGGTAAAGCAGAAAAGTGAAAAGCCAGAGGCGAAAAGCGAAACGGAGGAGAGGAGAGATATCGGAGGTTCAGCACGGGCGCGGAATGATTGGTTTGTCATCGATCGGTCGGCACGACGACGGAATATTACGTTTCACCGGCTGGGCAGCTTCGACGCCCACGATTAACGGAGCGGTGTCGATGATAGCCGCGCCTACGTGCTTTCCCTGTAACGCCGCGTATCCGTTTTACGAGGCCGTTTTCGGCGCGCGCGAACGTCCGAAATCTCGTCAACGACGCCGTCTCCGATGCCCCGGAGGAGAGCGAAACGAGGCGATCCCGCCGGTGAAAAACGACACTGTAATCCGTGAGCATTGTCGACGTCGTTGGCACCGCTCGTTCGTTAAATCGTCCGCCTTATTTTCGACAAACTTACGCGCCCGCGCCGTCGCCAAATCACCCGGCCGAGGCGGGGGAACGCGCGGATGTGTGAATTTACCAATAAATAACAGGAATACGTCGTATCTGCCTAGTACCCTCCGCAGTCTCTCGCGGCGGACCTCCTCGAGTTTCGCCGTTTGCGCGGCAATTTTTGCCCGAACGACCCGAGTGCCGCGATTTACCAGCGATGCCACCCGTCCCCGTAAGGACTCTGTCCGCACATTTTGGGAGTTCGCGCGTCGAACGGACAAGGCACGAGTCGAAATCCACTTCGTTATTATTATTTATTGCTCTCTCGCTTGGCTCGCGAAGCAACGCCCGAGAGCCGTGTCTGCTGCGTGGACGTAACCGATCCGCGAAGGCTTCGACCGGGTCCGCGACCGAGCATTCTCTCACCGTTTCGCGGTCGTAAAAATACGTATACGTTGGTTCGGTCGAAGCGGAGGAGGAGATTGCTCGGAAATGATCGATATTTGACCCACATGCCCGGCCCGTTTACGAGGGCGCGCGGCCGACCGATTAGGCGGTAGGTAAAACATGTCGCCGAGGTATTTCTTACCTGGCCGTGCTTGTCCATGTCGTTGTTCGTCAGCTTGACCTTCTCGAACGAGACCACCTGCTTTCGTAGCTGGTCCCCGGTGAACGGCGAGTCCGGGTGCACGTAGAGGCGCGCCGGCGCCGGAGGATCCGCTTTGCCCGCGACCAGCCAGCAGCTTCTGTGGTACGCGTATCGGTACCGCTTGTTGTCCACCGGAACGATGTCCATCAGCACCGCGTACCTGCCCTCGGACTTCAATCCGCTGAACGACACCCGGCACGTCGGGAACATCCGCCTGCAAAACCATTAAATCGCAGTTCCTTCACTCGGCCATTCGTCTACAGACCGTTTCAAGTGTGAAAGCACAACGGTCGTCGTGCTACTAGAGCTCTTACTACCCGCCCGCCCGGGTACTCGAGTACCCGGTGAGACCCCGGGTAGAAAGAAATTACTCGGGTACCCGGGTACCCGGGTAGACAGAAATTACCCGGCTACCCGGGTAGACAAAAATTACCCGGCTACCCGGGTAGACAAAAATTACCCGTGTGTCCATGAGATACCCGAGTAACTGAAGTGTGATGAGATAGTTGAGAATTTCGATTTGACAGCATATTCCGTTCATCACTGAGGTTAGCCGAAAATGATCGAAAGTCGAAAAACGATCGGCTGTCAAATCGAAATTCTCAACTATCTCATCACACTTCAGTTACTCGGGTATCTCATGGACACACGGGTAATTTTTGTCTACCCGGGTAGCCGGGTAATTTTTGTCTACCCGGGTATCCGGGTATTGCACGGGTAGCCGGGTAGTCGGCTATCCTACGGGTACCCGGGTACCCGAGTAATTTTTTTCTACCCGGGGTCTCACCGGGTACTCGAGTACCCGGGTACCCGGACACCCGGGCAAAAACAATAGCTCTACGTGCTACGCGTGCGTAAAGTCTCGCGCGACCACGGCACCGAAGTTGTCCGCGGTTAGTGTCTTTGCCGAGGTGCTAGAAAATTCTGACGTTTAACCTGCATCGAGAGGGAAAATTCGCGCTACGATGCGAGATTATAGCGAACGCGCGGTATAGAGAGGGCAATAGTGCGGGTAGGTCCGTGACCAGGCAGAGGCTTTCAGGAATGACCGATTCGTTGGATCTGTGGTGAGTTCCCCAGTTAGAATCCAATGTAGAGGCGCGTCTAACTAGTCAGTTTGATTGAAAGGAGCGCCCGCAGGCCTTTCAAGCTTCGTTACGAGCGAGTCACCCTTGAACCTCGTTATACGCAGTGGACTTTTCAACACCTCGAGCGTCGAGGCGCACGCGCCAGCAGATGCGCGTCTTCGTTGACGCCGATGCGCCCGAGCTCACCGACGCCGACGACCGCGACTCCTCTACGGCCTCGAGAGCCACACTTTCTCCCCCTCGCTGGCCAATCCTCCGAAAACAACCACCGCGCTGCCTTTGGGATACTGCTGGAACGACGATAAACCTTGGGCCAGGCGCCTCTCTAAATTTCTGCTCCCTCGTGCGCGATCGAAGGGGATCCTCTCGGGAGAAAGATGAATCCGTCTCGGCGCCAGGCCGTCGATCGATCCATGGAATGCCAGGGCCCGTGCAACCCGCGGAACAGAACGTGCCGGCCGAGTTGCATGAAGAATATGGTGTCGATTCTGCAGGAACTTCCGCCGTGCATTCGGATGAGACTCTGCCAGGAGGATATGTTCTCGGTGTTCGGCAAACCTCCGCGCGACCCGACCGTTTCAAATTTGCAAGATACGGCGACCACCTCGGAGGACTTGCGCGCGGAGGAGGTGCGCGCGGAGGACTTGCGCGCGGAGTCAGAGACGAGAGTAGAGAAGCAGGAAATTAAAGAAGTCGAGGCGGCGCGGTCGTACGAAGACAAGACAAGCCAGACAGAGAGGAGGCGCAGTAGTAGAAGACCGGTGTCGCTCTCGTTGGACACGTCTAATATCAGTTCCTACGCCAGAAGCGCATCCGTCGTGATTAAAGGCGGTATGGTGGGCGCGGGGCGTGCGCTTCGAGGAATGGGAATATCGGGATGCTCGTGCCGCATTATCAACGCGATGATTTACACCATCGTTCTGCTGGTGGTGGCAGTGTTCGCGTGGCCGAACCAAGGCTTCCAACTATTCCTGTCCAGTCAGCTCTGCGGAATTATTGCTATTCTGTGCTGGAGGATCTCCGGCAGCATCCCATTGTAACGATCCGTTCTCCTTCGTCTATGGCTCGCGGGGCTCGCGTATCCCTTTCTCGCGGTGAACGGAGGTACACGGAATCTGCGAGGCGCCAAAAAGTCCACGGAGACCAGCGACGGGATAATTATACGGGCACCGAGAACGCGACGAGGCGCTGTTCAGAGTTAGCAACGATCACGTTGAAAGCCACACGAACCCAACAGATCGTGCCCGCTCATTGAAAGACGGCCAATCGCGTCGGGAGCGCCCAGACCGCAGATCCCACAATCGCTTCAAAGTCACCGACCGCAAGGATCGATTCACGGATGAACGAGCTTTCGACTTCTACTCCAGTAACGGGCGGAACGACGCCGACGATGACCGCACGAAGAAGCGTTCCACGAAGCCCGTATATTATTTCGTCCGCTCGGAACAGGGAATCTCGTTAGGCGTTGTTTCGGTCACTGCAGTCGTTCGATTGCTCCTCGAGCAGCTTTGGACACGTCTTCGACGGCCAACACGCGCCGGACGGACAAGACGAACGAAATGTACTGCCGAGAAGACGACGGGACGCTCCTCCGTCGATGAACGTCCACCTGCCTCGCGGCTGAAGCGAACGGGAATATGCGTTCAACGTTTCTTGTAAAAGCGTCCCACGTTTCTGTAAAAAGCCTCCCACGTTTTTTTCCGTCGATAAGAGCCTCTTGTGAGCGGGGAACAGTGGCGCGATATATCATCGAGAAAATTACCCGCCCGTGGAGGGTGGCCTCCCCTGTATCCAGGATAAGTGGGAATACATTCAAACGACTATTAAGTATCGATAGCAAGTCAATCGAGTATTCCCCCGAACCTACGCCCTCCCCAGCCACGTTACGCATCTAACCCCCGCGTATCCTGCGCGTACAAGCACCCTTATCTTTATCGAAAATCACGACCAACGAGTCAATTTGTCCGGAGCCCCGCATTCTTCGAAGCGTGCGGCTCGCGAGCGAATTTGCAAACAGAACGATCGCGCGTTCCTAAAGCGGCGCGCGCGCGCGCGCGCGCGCCGCTCGCGTTTTTATGTAATTGCACGCGCGTGCAAGCCCCTATCTGTAACAAATCTTGCTCGCGAATTAAACGAAAATTATAGGGAAACGAGGCGCGACCCGACGCGGTAAAACGGAACGACTCGATGGATCACGGGGATACGCGAGGCGATCGTCGGGGCACCGAGGAAACGAGCAACCGTTTTCCCGTTTAGCCCCCGTCCCTCTCTGTCTTGCGCGCGATGGTTGCGCGCCGCGTTTCCCCGTCAAATTAGGCAGAAACAAACAAGCCCTCCATGGGCCGTGGCTAACGAGCCCATAATCGCAGGAACACCTCGACCCCAAACCACCCTAAACAGCCCCGAACCACGCGCGCTGCGCGTACAAATGCGCGCGTATTGGCGCATCTGTTTCCCCGGGACACGGGCATGGCGGTACCGGATGATTCACCCGGCCCGACAACTTTGAATTACCAGTAGATTGGCCGTGGCGCGCGGGGCAAACTGTTCGAGCGAAATTATTATAACCGAATTATTAATATCTTTTGTTTCCACAAATACAGATACCTACTTCGTAGAAGAAACGATTTGCGAGTATGTAGTTTCCCACACAGCACCATAACATTGCAGCAACGTCTCTGCAATGATGCGGCGCAAGATGGCAATGTTGCAACATAACATTGCAGATACGTTGCAGGTTCAGTCCTATGTCCGCCTTCGCAATATTGCAGGTGTGTATTTTTGCAAAGCTGCGGCAACATTACGAATATGTAGTCCTGCAACGTTCCGGCAATGATTCTGCAACGAAACGGCAAAATTGTGGCAATGATCCTGCAACTCTTCGGCAATATTGCGGTGCGTATCCAGTTAAATGAAACACGCCGTAGAATCCACTCGACGTCATGTACATATTTCGAAAAATTTTGACAAAGTCATAGTTCCTTCAGAATATTGTTGTAATGTTTCCACAAGTTTTCACTACAATATTGCGCGCACATCGTCGTGCAATATTGCAGAAATATTGTAGGACCGTTGCCACTGGAACATTGCACGTCGATGTGCGCGCAATATTGCAGAAATATTGTAGGATCGTTGCCAATGGAACATTGCACGGCAACGATCGTACAATATTGCAGCAATATTGTACCATCGTCGCGAACGGAACATTGCACGGCAACGAAATTGCAATATTGCTGCAATATTGTAGGATCATTGCCACTCCAATAATGCACGACAATATTGCAGGAACGTTCCTACAATATTGCAATGCAACCTGCAACAACGTAATATTGCAGCAACGTCCCTGCAATACTGCTGCAACGAGGTGTGCTGTATGGGTCGAAACGGTCGCGTCAGCTGAATCAGCCTGTAGGCGTTTTAGGGTGGCAGTGGAGTCAGAGAGGGCATCAGCCCCGAGGGAGCAGCCAGCGGAAGGGCTTGAACAAATGGATTACGGAAGCGGTGGATATTATAGCGATCCGAACACGGTCATCCGAGTTACTAAAACGTTTGCCGAGCTAATGACTTAGCATCACCCCGCAGCCAGCAGCAGCAGCAGCAGCCAGCAGCCAGGAGCAGTAGCAGCGGCAGGTGCCGTCGTCGTTATAATTATTATGCCGCGGCTCTTTCCTCGCCGTAGATAGATTTTCGACCATTTCGGAGGACGGTGCCGTTTACTCGAGACCGCTAAATTATTCGACAATTACGCGACGAAACCTTCCACCTTCCGCCCGGTCGTTTATATCGAGCGCCACCCCGCGCCGAGAATTTCGCCGTAGATCAGAGGACGTTGGCCGGTCTTGGACGACTTATTCGCTTGGGCTTTCGTTATGGCCGAGAAGACAGGGTAACAGGGATAAATAGACGTTTACCAGCCCCGTCTCGTTCCATCCCGGTGTCCGCTCTTGTCCCGGTTACTCTATCGTCTTTTTCATTGCATCGTCGCCGTCGCCGTCGCCGTCGCGTTGCTTGGTCGGTCGGCCGGCCGGTCGGTTGTTCTCCGCGCGGCGTGTTTCGCGATCCGTGCACGTTCTCGCTTCTCGCGTAACGTGCACGTTCACCCCGCCGGTCGTGGAGAGGCACGTGTGAGTGTATAATGTAGGTTGCTGGCACCTTGATGAAGGGTTCGCGTGACGAGTACCCTCTATCCGCCGGTATCCTGTCTCTCTCTCCCCGTTGACCTGCTCGTCCACACCTCCTATTCTGCCCGGCCGCTTCGCACTCTACCACGTTTGCCCACTTAAACTTTGAAAAATACACACGCTCGTCGCGGGCGCGAGCTCGGGCGCGGGCAACACGTTCGGGTCTATTCGGCGTTACGTAGCGAGCCGTTGGAAAAGCGCCGTGAAAGAGCGTGCCGCTCCTTCCGCCGTGCTAGCCAGCCTTGGAATTTGCCGAGGCCACGATATCGCGCTGGTCTGCGGACGAACGGAGGAGCAGGGGATTCGTTATCGAGTCAGGTGGATCGGAGTGTATCGACGAGAGCCGGTCAATTACGGAGAAGAAGGCGAGGGGCTCGAGTTCCGAGGCAAGGGGAAGGCTTTCCTTGAACGAGTCAATCGCGTTAACAAAAGAGTAGTACCTACCCCGCGCGCATGTTCCTCTCGGCCGGGAATGACGCGGAGTTGGAGTTTGCACGCACGAAATTGGCTTTGTTCACGACATCGGAATCGAGGTCGTCGCGAGGAGGACGGCACGCGAAGGCGAAGAAGACGGCGCAGAGGAGAGAGAGAGAGAGAGAGAGAGAGAGAGAGAGGCCAGAGAGGCAGAGAGGGAGAGAGAGTGAAAAGTGGCGGGTGCCAACGTGGGAAAAAGAGACCCCGTGAGCTAGTCCTCGAGGAAGAATCAGAGGAGTGTATGGCCCTGGGCACCCCGTAGGGCCAGACAATTCCACCTGATTGGTCCGAATTCGTATTGTCACTCGAGAGAGTGACGTTTTCGTTCAGCTGGGGATTTCGTGGCAACGTTTCTCGCGCTAACGACGCTATTCGTGCATCGCCGCGTTCTTGATATATCGATCGTGCCCAGGAAGAGAACGTCAGGCCACCGACACGCCCCGGAATCGTTTTCAAATTTCTTTTACACGTTCGATTTTTCCGCAGAGATTCCCGAGGTTCGCCCGAGCCGCCAGCTTTTACCAGCCGCATACATATATTCCGAAGAGATCGTTTCTGCGAGCAACCACCAGCCACGCGCGATACGGACTCGTCGATTTCCGCGTCGCATAAATTTCCATGCGGGGCTCTCTCGCGTATAAGTTTCAAGGTTGCGCGTTGTCGAAACGCACGCGAATCGGTCATTCGGATCGGGACTCTTCCCGGGTAATTTATATTTATAATTACGCGTCCAGCCTTATCGGCGAGCATTTCTCGAACGGCTTTCGATTCCCATCTACTTTCTACGCCGTTCCCGTATGTGCATATCTATATATATATATATGTGTACATACATTCGCGTACGATCGGATCGCGTGTGCTCGACTTTCGACGATAACGCGTCAGCTTGTCTCCGTCCGTCTGTTCGGCTCGGAATCGAAGAAACGTTTCGGTGACTGCCGGCGCCGTTAATCGGCCCCGACCGATGGACAAATCGAAGCGTTCTGGCGCAGCCGAGAAATGCTCGACGGGACCCGGCACTGCGGCGACTGATAAAAACTAAGCGATACGCGGCGAGCCGATTCGAAGGTCGCGAGAGACCTACTCGTTCTACAGGGGCCAGCGCTAGACGGGTCACCCTTGCACAAATATCTCGTAACTTGGACTTGGCGGTCACGCATCCTTAGAGCGCGCAGCTGCGGCCTCGTCTTTATTAGCATACCTATAAAAATGAACGTGCGAGCGGGAGCGGTGTGTCCACAAAGGGGCATAAATTGCCGCGATAAATTACACCCGAAACTCCCTTAAATATCTCGTAAAACGTCAGTCAATGAAATCCATTAGTTCGAGTACGTCGTTGCAAGTTGTGTTTGAGTTGTCGTAATTTCCCGTGGATCGCCGCGCCGCCCCGGGCCCGCTGACCGTCGGGGGGTTACGCGGCCCAGAGCGAGCCGCTGCCTTTGTCGCGAGCGTGATAATTAATGGCCGTGAACGTAATCGTGGTGGCGTAACGGCGTCTAATTGCGGCCCGAAATTAATAGCATTTTTCCCGTTACCAGGCGAGCCCGCGTTTTTCGTCCAGTTTTGTTCGCACGTACTAAATTCAGCCAATTAACGGAGTCGTAACTCGGACAAACGGAAAGTCGTTTACTCGGGCTACTCGGGCAGGCATGCTTTCCCCCTGCCGCCTGGCCCGCTCTCCTCTCCTCCACCGGCAAAGGCTTCCGGCCTGCGATCCCTTTCGCGATTCCCCCGAAATCGGTTAACTTCGAAGCGAGACAAATGTCTCTTTGCTCGCTAGCTATCTCCAGCGGCTCGGCCATCTTCCGTTGCACCTGCTTGCGCGCGCCACACGCGACTCTCCTCTCTCACTCTCCTCTCTACTCCGCCGCGTGCGATTCGGCGGTTCGCAAAGTAGTAATGCTGAAGGGGTGCGCTTACCTGCCAGTTTTCGTGATGATCATCTCGGTGCCAAGGTCGTTGAACTTGTCCCACAGCTCCTTGGTCTCGAGGTGGCACTCGACGTCCCGGAGCTCGTCGGAGTTGCAACTGGTCCTGAGCCGATGCTTCCGGTCGTGCTCGGTGTAGCCGTCTTGGCCCTTCCTCGCGGACGATGTCCTGCTCAGATCGTCCGGCACCCCGTGAACCGGGCCGTCGTCCACGCTGCTGCACTCCTCCACGTCCACGTCCACCTCCTCGTCCTCCTCGTTGCCGGACTTCTCCGTCGCCTCGCTCTCGCCCTCGCAATTCTCCACCTCGTCGTCGGCCAGAAGAGCCTCGTCCGTGACAACGGTCGCGGTCGCCACTATGTTCACCGGAGACGTCCTCGACCCTGAAACATCCCCCGCTGCATCGTCTTTTGGTTGTTCATTTCTCAGCGAAATTATATTTACGTATTTACGATAGGACCCATACAGCACACCTCGTTGCAGCAGCATTGCAGGGACGTTGCTGCAATATTACGTTGTTGCAGGTTGCATTGCAATATTGTAGGAACGTTCCTGCAATATTGTCGTGCATTATTGGAGTGGCAATGATCCTACAATATTGCAGCAATATTGCAATTTCGTTGCCGTGCAATGTTCCGTTGGCAACGATGGTACAATATTGCTGCAATATTGTACGATCGTTGCCGCGTAATGTTCCATTGGCAACGATCCTGCAATATTGCTGCAATATTGCGCCCACATCGTCGTGCAATGTTCCAGTGGCAACAGTCCTACAATATTTCTGCAATATTGGGCGCACATCGTCGGGCTAAATGTTCCAGTGGCAACGATCCTACAGTATTGCAAGAACGTTGCCGTGCAATGTTCCATTGGCAACGATCCTACAATACTTCTGCAATATTGCGCGCACATCGACGTGCAATGTTCCAGTGGCAACGGTCCTACAATATTTCTGCAATATTGCGCGCACATCGACGTGCAATGTTCCAGTGGCAACGGTCCTACTATATTTCTGCAATATTGCGCGCACATCGTCGTGCAATACTGTAGTGAAAACTTGTGGAAACATTACAACAATATTCTGAAGCAACTATGATTTTGTCAAAATTTTTCGAAATATGTACATGAAATCGAGTAAATGAATTTTCTATGAGAAAAAGACACACGGGCGATATACTACTACGATTCTGCACACATTCACGTCGTCGCGTCCCTCACTGCCCGAAACGTTGCGGCGGGGCCATTGCTGTAAAATCTCCGAAACTTTACAAAAATACACTCCTGCAATATTGTTAAGGCGGACATAGGAGTGAACCTGCAACGTCTCTGCAATGATGCGATGCAATAGAGTTGCAGGATCATTGCCACAATTTTGCCGTTTCGTTGCAGAATAATTGCCGGAACGTTGCAGGACTACGTATTTGTAATGTTGCCGCAACTTTGCAAAAATACACACCTGCAATATTGCGAAGGCGGACATAGGACTGAACCCGCAACGTCTCTGCAATGTTATGTTGCAACATTGCCATCTTGCACCGCATCATTGCAGAGACGTTGCTGCAATGTTATGGTGCTGTGTGGGGAGGCACGCGCGTGCATCGACCGATTAACATGAAAAAGTGCAATCGATCGACTCGATACGGGGCACCGAGGAAAGGCTCGCGAGTCCCTTGGAAGGTGAGAAATATACCCGCCGGGAGCAAAACGAAATCGGCCCGGAACCTGGGTTTTTCATCGACGCGACTACCATTAGGCGTGTCGATTTAAATGAGCAAGATGTACCGAAACGATACGCCAGCCCGAGAGCTGGGGGGCTAGGGTAATTAATCGAACCGGGCGCGCATCTGCCACGAAGGTGGCGCCTAATTAAACCGTCAGATTTCAAGAAAGCCAATCCACCGGGCCAGTGTACACAATGTTAATTGCACCGGTCACGATACCGATCTGTTAATTTGTACTATTCCACGCGAACAATGCGTCTTCCTGCGCCGTATCTCAAATTGGATCCGCCAGTGATACCCGTGCATTTACGCGTGCATACACGTAGGTACACCCGTGTCGCGGATCGGCAAAAAATTGCTCCTCTCAAGAAAGTATTTCAGCCGAACACGCCTGTCCGGCAGGGCAGGTATGTACTTACTTACCTAGCTATGCCTCGAGCCGTCGCGTCGCGTCGCGCGAACGCAACGTGTTAAAAAAATCTTCCAATGCCTTTGCGATATAGCCAAAAAGTGGTAGGGAGCAAATAGAGAATAAGTTTCAACGCCTAACGTTATAGGAAGCCTTTCTTCCTCTTCCTCGCTCGTTCGCGCAGACACCAATTACAAGACTAACGCGGAAATGCAACTGAACGATCGCTCCAGCTGGAGTACTGCAGTTGCGGGGAACGTGGACGGTGAAGAGGAACGGTTCTGCCCCTCGAGAGAGAGAGAGAGAGAGAGAACCAGTAATCGGGCTGAGAAGCCACCGATTCAAAGTCAGTTACCGTTTTAAAGGCGTTTGGCATCGCGTCGCTCGAGCCATTTCAGAAACCTTTCAAGCTGTTATGCGCGAACCTTGTACGGGACGCGCGTGGACAAACCGGTTTTTCTGTCAAATTTCCGACCACGTATTTGACAGCGATGCCGTCCACCAATTACTTTCACCCTTTCCCTCTAACGTTCTGCTTACAAAACTCTAGACTATCGCTACCAATATTTCGTGTCGTTTAACGGTCCCATAGGCGCGGCCAGTGTTGCCCGCGACTACCGCGTTAAACTATCGGTGGTGGGACTTTTCGCGATCGAAACGGGACGAGAAACGAGCGTTCGATTAGGGTGACTCGGTGCGCGAAAACTGAAATTGCGCCGCGCCGGGTTCGTCGTTCGGGGAAGGTGGGGATTTCGGGAAGCGGCGGGCAGGAGGAAGAGCGAACGCGCGTTAAAAACGAAGGCAAGTCAGCGGCGCATCGCGTGCGTCTGCCGCTCAGTTGCGTGCACTCCGCGTGCATCTGCGTGCACGTACTTACACGCACTCCGCGAGCACTTGACGCACACGCACGTACCCTCTCTTCTTCCTGTCCATCGAGCCCTTCGATGCCAGCTTTACCTTCGTAGCTGTGTTTCGCCTAAAAATAACAATAGCCGCCGTTTACAAAGGCGGTCGCGCGGAGTGCCCTACGTATACGTACAATTGGCACCGCGAGCGCTGGCGGCGGAGCGCGGCAGCACGAAATTCCGCGCAATTTCCTTATTGAGCCGTCGAGAGTGAGACTGGTTTCGCGAAACGGTCGCTCGACAACGGCGACCATCGGGGAAAGCCTGGTGTTAAAATTAACACCTCAACCGGTGCACGTTGCGTGCGCCCCGACCGCGGCCCGGCGCAACGCGCCGCGTTCTTTCACGAGCATCACGCATATTCGCGGTTTTCATCTCGGATTCCATGCTCTACCCTCGCCTCCCGGCCCCGAATGTTCGATCCTCCAAAAGCCCGGAGGATCGTCGATGAGGGATGTCATTAAACGCGCGACGATTCTTCGGGCGGATCGAAGGACTCTCCGGTGCCCTCCAAGATCACCATCGTAATTGGCACATAGGCGACCAAACACGGACGCAATAACTACCTGCTGCACGTACGATGTACGTCGTGTGCGCGCTACGAGCGTTGTATAACAACACGCGACGCCTTCCACTCGATACGCCCTAATCGTTACTCCCCTGTACTACGCGCGTCACAAGATGAGTCGCCAGTATTCTAAGGCCGCGTCCAGATCTGAACCGAACGCCGAACCGAACGCCACTTGAGTAGTTAGACGGAGCAAGACAAGTAGATCACTCGTCTTAGGCCGCGTCCAGATCTGAACCGAACGCCACTTGAGTAGTTAGACGGAGCAAGACAAGTAGATCACTCGTCTTAGGCCGCGTCCAGATCTGAACCGAACGCCACTTGAGTAGTTAGACGGAGCAAGACAAGTAGATCACTCGTCTTAGGCCGCGTCCAGATCTGAACCGAACGCCACTTGAGTAGTTAGACGGAGCAAGACAAGTAGATCACTCGTCTTAGGCCGCGTCCAGATCTGAACCGAACGCCGAACCGAACGCCACTTGAGTAGTTAAACGGAGCAAGACAAGTAGATCACTCGCCTTACTCCATCTAACTACTCAAGTGCGTTCGGTTCGGCGTTCGGTTCAGATCTGGACCGGGCCTTACTCCATCTAACTACTCAAGTGCGTTCGGTTCAGATCTGGACCGGGCCTTACTCCATCTAACTACTCAAGTGCGTTCGGTTCGGCGTTCGGTTCAGATCTGGACCGGGCCTTACTCCATCTAACTACTCAAGTGCGTTCGGTTCAGATCTGGACCGGGCCTTACTCCATCTAACTACTCAAGTGCGTTCGGTTCGGCGTTCGGTTCAGATCTGGACCGGGCCTTACTCCATCTAACTACTCAAGTGCGTTCGGTTCAGATCTGGACCGGGCCTTACTCCATCTAACTACTCAAGTGCGTTCGGTTCGGCGTTCGGTTCAGATCTGGACCGGGCCTTACTCCATCTAACTACTCAAGTGCGTTCGGGTCGGCGTTCGGTTCAGATCTGGACCGGGCCTTACTCCATCTAACTACTCAAGTGCGTTCGGTTCGGCGTTCGGTTCAGATCTGGACCGGGCCTTACTCCATCTAACTACTCAAGTGCGTTCGGGTCGGCGTTCGGTTCAGATCTGGACCGAGCCTTACTCCACCTAACTACTCAAGTCCGTTCGGTTCGGCGTTCGGTTCAGATCTGGACCGGGCCTTCGCGATCGAACCAAGAGCGCCGGGCTTTGGCAAGCCTCGGTAGAGAGATGAGGTAGCAAGAGTCTCAGCTATCCAGGGGGGCAGAAAGAAAGGAAAGACTCGCTGAAAATGTACTCCGTCGCGGAGGACATAGCTGGATCTGCCCTCGCCACAGACGCCCAACAAAACGGCGGGTAGGAGGAATAGAAAACGAATGCGTTACCGGAAGCTTTCCGGGCGACAGAAGGAGTTAAAGCTCTGGCCGTGGTGCGGCAGTGCGGCACCAAGAGGTGGTCCCGGTGTCCCATGTTCCGTGATCTTAAGGCAAGAAGAAATATGACCGAGCTACTGACGTCAGCTTCCTTTTGCCACGACCGACAGCCGACCACCCAGAATCCTGTCACCACCCGGCCGTTCGAAGGACGTTGCTCAAAAGGATCGACGGGAACGAGCCCAAATAACGATCGCGTTACACCAGTCGACTTAGCGCGCGCGCGCTTCTTTCTCGATTCTCGGCTGGCGCGCGGCTAAAACCGACAAATACAGGCAAGATTATCCGCGGCTACGAGACAAACTCCAGCATCGAGTCCAACGGCCTTCGACAGGGATTCGACCACCGTGGCGCGCACCGTTTCAACGGTTATCGCCCGGCCAATTTCATTATTGTTATTAAGTCGTTATTAACGCGCGCGCTTCCCGTGCGCCCATGCGCCGCTGCACGCCACACTCCCGTGAGCTTCAATTGATTTCGAGTTACCGCCTCGCAACGCGCGCTTTCCCTCGCGCCCTGATATTAATGCAAATTTCCCCCCGTCTCCACACCTCACCGCTCAGCCTTCCTCCATTATCCGGTAGCATTGCGAGATACAACGTACCTACTCACGGACAATGATTACAAGCGGCGGCGGCGGCGGCGGCGGCGGCGACGGCAACAGGGAAATCCTATGAATCTAATTGCGGCTGGTATTTAATGTTTTTCCACCTCTCCGCCTACTCCGTTCCCTTTCTTTCCCTCTAAGCGGCGAAACTTGTTCTTGGCAACGATTAAGAATCTCTAGATTACAGCCACGGGAGCTGTAATGGCGTCGTTAAGTGCGCTAATGTGATTACCGGCTGAAAGCGCCGGACGGACGGATAGATACCCTGGGGGGGGGCAAAAACGGGAGCAATTTACGATATCCGCCGAGGAAAATTCTGCTGTCCCTGATACGCGAGTTTTCCCTTTCGTTCTCGTCTTGGACCCAGCACGTTCGACGCGTCGAATTCGGGCGTCGCTGCGGCCCGCCGACCGTTCCCGACTTCGTCCAACGCGCGGCAGTCGGTTAGGTGCGCCTACTCTGTTGTAATATACGCCGTAAGCTCAAAGATAGCCGGATCGTTAATTTCGGTGCGAACAGGTAAAATTTACGCGCGATCCGTTGGCAACAATTAGTCGCTTTATTTTCTGCTCGGCACTGCTCCCATTCCCGAGGCTAATTATCATCCGACCCCCGCTGGGAGCGCGTCTTTTTCGTCCCAACTGTCGAGATTCTATTTTCGCGCGTCCGATGCATCGCGAATTTCTAATTAAACGGACGCGCGGCAGTCATCGCCCGATCTAATGGATCTCGGCCGACTCTTTGGCCGACTAAATTTAAGGCGCTCGCGAATGAAAGTTTTAGCACCCGGGCTAGGCGAACTTGCAGGAGAGATCGCCGAGCCGACGATCGACGAAAGGGGACCCTTGTCAGCGGGAACCTCTATTTCAGACGCGCACTCCGAGTCTCGGCGGTTGCGCGCGGGGAACAAGGTATTAACGACAGAGACGGGTCGGTTCTTTCTAAAACGCTGGGAGAGCCGTTCGTTGCTAGAGGCCAAAGCGCTCGGTTTCGGTGCAAATCATCCGCGCTCGAGGATAATCTTGCGAGAGAATCGCGGCTCTAGCGAGGCCCGAGTCTCGCACCGTCGGCGGGCGTCGGGCAGAAAGTGTTACGGCGCGCGCCACGGTATCGGGCAGCAGTTCTGGAGATCGAGGACTTTCCAAGAACACCGCCCTGCCGAGAAACAACGCGTAAACAGCTCTCGCGGGATTTCGACGCGTGACGCGCCGACGGGACGAGGCACCGCGCCTTCGCGTAGCGGGCTCTAGAGAATCTCGCGAATGAAGAGGCACGGCAGACACACGCTTCCGTGTTTGTTTACAAGTTCGCGAGCAGAGGGCTGCCCGCAGACTTTTCTCCGCACTGTGCACTCCGCACTCCGCACAGGTACTCGCGTACCCTTCCTGCCTACGCTTGGGGGGATTCCTATTGGTTTGTCGGCATTCCGATCAGGTTGAACGTTACTTCAGGTTTTCGATTACGTATACAGGTGCAGAAATGGTCCGGACTCGTAACCTGCTGGGCAGGAAAGAGAAGAAGGCTTGCCCGGAACGCGCGAAACACGATAGGATCGAACGTCCGTTTTGGGAGATCGCAGATACGAACCTGGGACACTTTTACCGCTTTATCGACGATCGTCGTTCTGCCCAAGTTCGAAGCTTCGATCCACTATACTATCGCATGCGAAGTATCGCGAAGTTAGGTATCTAACCTCGCCCCATATGTGTGACTGTCGTAAACGTTACGCGTCGAAATGTCGCGATCTGTAAGGCCCGGTCCAGATCTGAACCGAACGTCGAACCGAACGCCACTTGAGTAGTTAGACGGAGCAAGACAAGTATATTATTCGTCTACTTCATCTAGCTACTCAAGTGCGTTCGGTTCGGCGTTCGGTTCGGATCTGGACCGGGCCTCAGACGAGTGATCTACTTGTCTTGCTCCGTCTAACTACTCAAGTGGCGTTCGGTTCGGAGTTCGGTTCAGGCCGCGTCCAGATCTGAACCGAACGCACTTGAGTAGTTAGATGGAGTAAGACGAGTGATATACTTGTCTTACTCCATCTAACTACTCAAGTGCGTTCGGTTCGGCGTTCGGTTCGGATCTGGACCGGGCCTCAGACGAGTGATCTACTTGTCTTGCTCCGTCTAACTACTCAAGTGGCGTTCGGTTCAGGCCGCATCCAGATCTGAACCGAACGCCACTTGAGTAGTTAGACGGAGCAAGACAAGTATATTATTTGTCTTACTCCATCTAACTACTCAAGTGCGTTCGGTTCGGATCTGGACCGGGCCTCAGACGAGTGATCTACTTGTCTTGCTCCGTCTAACTACTCAAGTGGCGTTCGGTTCGGCGTTCGGTTCAGGCCGCGTCCAGATCTGAACCAAACGCACTTGAGTAGTTAGATGGAGCGAGGCCGCGTCCAGATCTGAACCGAACGCCGAACCGAACGCCACTTGAGTAGTTAGACGGAGCAAGACAAGTATATTATTCGTCTTACTCCATCTAACTACTCAAGTGCGTTCGGTTCGGCGTCTCGGTTCGGATCTGGACCGGGCCTCAGACGAGTGATCTACTTGTCTTGCTCCGTCCAACTACTCAAGCGGCGTTCGGTTCAGGCCGCGTCCAGATCTGAACCGAACGCACTTGAGTAGTTGGATGGAGTAAGACGAGTGATATACTTGTCTTGCTCCGTCTAACTACTCAAGTGGCGTTCGGCTCGGCGTTCGGTTCAGATCTGGGCCGGGCCTCAGATCTGGACGCGGCCTAAGTGGAAGATGTGGCGTGGCGGACGCTTCCAGAATAAACGAACGATCGGCGAATGTAGAAGACGACGGTTGGAGGAGGAAGTTTGCTCCGTCTAGCAGGACGGGCCGATAGAGCGTGAATCTTGGTCGCGCATATGTTTCGAAGGGCGGTGGAAATAAGAGGAAATAAAAAGAAACTCACGGTGATCGAGAGCAGAGTTGACGACGAATCCTCTGGCAGTTGGACATTCCAAGTTGGTGTTAGCGGTAGCGGCGGTGTTGCCGATGCCCTGCAGGTGGTAATGCCCGAAGGACGGACCCCTGGGCGCCATGATGGCCGCGATGCTGAAGTCCGTAGCTTTTCCCCTTTCCCCCTTCGTAGGCATCCCTTCTCGCCTCGCACGACACTTTGATCCCTATTTTTTCCGTTCCTTCCTCTCCCTCTCTCTCTCTCTCTCTCTCTCTCTCTCTCTCTCTCTCTCTCTCTCTCTCTCTCTCTCTCTCTCTCTCTCTCTTTTTGCGCTGCCCGTGGCCCCTTCGCCTCGCACGTCCTTGGACGGTCCCTTATCACTTGGCTCCCCCGTCGAGGATATGGTGTTACAATGTTACCAGTATATCACCACCGTCACTCGCGACGAGACGCGTCCCAATTCTACTGATTCGCTTCGTGTCGCTTGACCAGCGGCACCCCCGCGCCGTCGAGAGACCTAACGGGTAGACACGGCGAGTAGCACCCCCGATTCCCATCGACTGCTCGCGCGAGGAACGCGTAATCGCGGGGTCGCGGGTCCCAGCGGCAGTAAGGGCGCGTTTCTATGACGAGACGCGGGTGGTCGCGCGCGCGACCCGAACCTATGCCACGAGAATCGAACGACCGTTCGGGGGATGGTGAGCGTCGAGCGGTGGAGGAGACGTGTGGCGTCGCGTCGCTGCGAGAGATGATGCTGGTTCGTGAGCGTATCGGCGGAGAATCGGATCGGCGCGGCTCGGCGCAGGACGAACGCGTCTGCGCTGCTCGACTTCCCGGACTCCACTGGGCCGCCGCTACTCCTCCCACGCGCACCGCTCGCCCCACCAACGCGAGCGACGGCAACGGCGCCTTGGGCCTGACCGCTCACCGAAGCCCCGATAACGAGCCGGAGCGGCGACGCGACGCGAGGCGACGCGGCGTCGCGACAGAGACGGAAATGTGCGCGCGGCGCGCGGCGCCCCTCCTGGGCGGTAACCTTCCTCGCTCACCCTGACTCGCCGAGGCGGCCGTGCCGGCTAGATAGAGGGTTCGGGACACGGTCACGTGACCGTTCCGAGCTGCGGAAACACGGGAAACCAGGATACGCGGGGACAAGCGACAAGGGCGGTGCGCACCGGAGCCGATTCTCTCCAGGCCACGCCTTCGTTTAACCACCGACACGACCATCACCATCACCACCACCTCCGCCGCCACCTCCACGCTGCCGCGCCGCGCCGTATCCAGCACCGATAACGGAGGTATCTCGAAGCGGCGGCGGCGGCGGCGGCGGCGTGGCCGCGCGCAACGACGAAAGAGAGATCGATCGACCCCTCGCGCACCGGATGCCCGGTGTTCCTACGTATCTACGTATGTACCGCGACTGTACCCCGCATTGGCGTAGCACCGCCTTTCCGCCACCTCCGAAACCAGCATCTCCAACGTTTCTCGCGATTCGATGCTTGCCAACCATCGTTTCTCCAAATACGCTCTATTACACGGGAAAAACTCGGCCGATAGCGTCTCCGCATTGGCAAGGCGAGTTCAGCCGTCGCAAAAGCTTCATGATCGTCCAGCGCTCCTGGACGTTTCTGCAAACGGTTGTCCGAGCTCGAGCAACAACTTACGAGAGCAACGACGATCCTGACGTCCTCGAAGGTGCTCGCGTTTTATAAACGCTCGCGTGCAGCATCCGCAGCCGAGACCAGGGGTGTCCTTCGAACGGGATTACGCCATTGCCGCTAGCTCAGGAGTCGCGATATACGTATCCACACCGGCTGCTAATAGAGGCGTATTCCGTGTTGGGGTCGACTTTCCAGGTGGAACTTCGCATCGCGATTGCTCGCGTTCAGAATTTCTTTAATACCAGTCCGTCGACACGCAACACCCTCCCGGGCAATTGTACGGGGAACCGGACAAATCCATCGGTTCCTTGAATATTTGGTATCGCGAAAGCAGGCGTAGATGCGCTCTTCCTGCTCTTCGTCACTTGTAGTTCGGTGATACTACTTAGGTAATGGTAAGACGAAGGGAAGTAGACGCGTAGGGGTGAGCGGGGTAATCACGAACGCGGGGTAATCGCGAACGCGATGTTTACGGCGTTTTAATAAATAAAAACTGATGTTCCCTCTCCACTAGCTAATAGTTTAGGTCGCATCAAACGCCGGGCAGAAAGTAATAAATAGGGGAGACCGGGTATGGTAGTCTCATTTTTCTATTTTGATTTTTTACGGGCCATAGCTGCAGGGAAGTTGATTCAAACTTAGATTAATATAAACTACATACGTGCGACTTTATAAAAAAAAATTGGTTCTGTGGATTTTGTCAACCAGATTAGGAGATAATTCACATTATTTGCCGGAACTACTTTCTGACAACATACCCCGAGGCCGGGTTGGTTGTCACAGTATCTGGGGTTGATTAAGTTTATGAATAAAAAGTCGATTCAATTAAGGAACTAATATTAATTCCTGGGACACCTCACCTCTGGACGTCTTCTTCTTATAAGTTTGCGGCATTATTATTGAGAACTGTTGCCAAAGAAACAAGAAAATAATATCACATGATAGGTACAGCAAGTTACAGTGGGATTAGCTGTACATGCGGCAAATACGTAACCCCAAATGTTCTGTGACAACTTACCCCAAATGTTCTGTGACAACTTGCCCCAAACCGTTAAACAATTTCACCTCTCTAAGGTAAATGTCCCAGTCCTTAAACATGGCCCAATAATTAAAAATTAGAGAAGAAATTTTATTAATAATAATAGTTTTACTAATTTGCAACGTTTAAACTGTTCGAAATATAATTGCAAAATGTATTAGCTTTATATAGATACAATTATAAGCTTACATAACTGAATAGTTATATCATACAAAAATATTATTGTACAGTAAAGCTTCAACAGTTTCAATCTCGCTCCTTACCTAATGGGCTCAAGCAAGCGAGAGAATATTTTTGTTAAGGTTGTAATTAATTATTATTTTATAATTTTTGAAATTATACAGTTGTTTTGGATTTATTATACATTGAAGAATTTAAAATTAATTGGATCTTTTAATAATTTTTTGTTTTTAATATTGAAATTGTTGCGTTTATCCACTAGTACACGGTAACATGACACGTACCAATCATTAAACGTGTGTTCAATGGTTGTTTAACCGCGGTGTTACAGACGTCAGTGTTCAGTAGTTATAAAATTATAAATATTTATTGTACCAAAGTAAGTATTTTTTGTATCCTATATATTTACGGTAATAATAACTAGACAAAAATATAATACTGTTTAAGAATTATTAGGATAATTAATCTTATACTCGTTATAATATTAACATAACCTAAACTTTTATAATATACTTTTAATCATTTTTTAACTTTTTCAGACATAAAGTCATGCCGAAGGTAAAAAAGATAAAGAAGAAGAACTACAGTCAGTTGATTTCTTTTCATTAACTGATAGAAATAGTTAAATTAAATACATATTCAATAATTGGGACACTGTTAATTAATGACTGGGACACGCTATGAATTTTATTTAATTACTGGGCCATATGAACAGTTTCATGTTTTAATTAATTTAAAACTTTTGCTTTAACAAATGTATATAATTATATTTAGTTATAATTTTATACTATTTAAATATAAAAAAAATTGCAATCATCTCAACTGCTTCCTTAACGGTTTCGCCATTGGGACATTTACCTTATTCATGTATTAAAAAGTTTAAAAAATGCAAAAAAATCATTACAATAAGTTAGAAAAAACTCTTAACTGCGATAATAATGCAACAATGTTATAGTCAATACTAAGGAACAACCTATACTTACTTGATAGTAAATACGGCATAATTTACTTCGAGCGCACGAAAAGAAAGAATGATACATCGTGTCTCCATGCGACTCCACAACGACTTGTGTGATGGAGGAGGAGGCGACGATATGTTTACGCATCGCCATGGATTATTAGTACATTCCTATTGTTTATAGTTTCTTTATTATAGCGCTTGTGACAACCTACCCGTCTGACAACCATACCCGGTCTCCCCTACAGAACGCTCATGCTATTCAAGATAAACACAATTTATTGTTTTCATCATATTTCAAGTAATATGTTTGTCCATTTTCAATTGCATGTAATTACTGTTCAATTAATGATACAATTGGGACTTTTTTAAGTTAAAATAAAGCACTTTTTTACCAACATTTTGTGACCAAGGCGTGGCTTGAATCGTGCTTCTAACCCCTGAAATAAATCCCTTTTTATTTTTTTGATGTCGTGGGGTAATGACGAACAACTCGGATGGGGTAATCTCGAACCTTCGAGATTAGCAATGTTAACCGATTTTGATGAAATTTTCAGCATGTATGAAACGTACTTAAATCTACAAAAGGGATTTTTGAATTTTCATTACAGGCTCAGAAAAAAAAGTTTAAAAAACAACCTTTTTACTATTTCCGGCCAATTGCAATTTTTTTCTAACGCACAAGAAGTGGGATTTGAAAAATACATTAGGTATAGGTTGTAGCAACATATTTTATAGGTTGACCATTGAAATCGCGCTTTCTGTGCGACTTCTGTGATATTTAGCACTCCGTTCGTGATTACCCCACGGCAGTCGGGTAATCACGAACACCAAGGGTTTTCCTTTTTCACTATAAAGTTGATTTTTATTATAATTTCTCAAAAATTCGTCACAGTACTTTATAGATGAATAGTTTAAGTGTGTTTGTAAATAATAAACAAATTCATTTCTCACACAGTTTTCGTTTCGTTTGCTTTTTGGCTTAGGTGTTGGCAATTACCCCACTCTCCCCTACCGTAAACTGGGGGAACATTGGCATGTTTTTGGAATATTTTGCTATAGGGTAAATCCGGGAGACGCGGTCGGGCCGGAGAGTTGGTCGTGTCGCTATATTTCAGAGTCTATACGTAAAAATGCATTAAAGTGCAGACCAATTACTTCTCTAGAAGCCAAATAGTTGAATGAATAGCGTTATTTCGCTTCCTTCTGTGTTTATCTGGATTTATAGGGTATAAAACGTAAATTGATGTTACATTTAACCTCTTTTGTCAAACAGCGGTTGTACAGAATCGAATTTAAAATATACTTCTAAGTTTATTTTCCTTTAATGTTTGGAATAATAAGATAGTAGAGATATTGGGGGACAATGCAGCCAAAGTATTTGGCCATATTAACTCTTCCTCTCAAAGCTAACGAGAAGACCATGTCTCGTTGCAGAAAGGTGAGATGGTCGAGTTATGATTTTTTTATTATTTTTGTTTATTTTTTTATTTATTCACTTTTGTATTCATTTGCCTTGCTAATCGCCAGTAGGTAATTCACTTTTTCTTTGATGTGTTCTTTACTTGTTTAGCGTAAACAAATTAAATATCAATGAATCCGTAGTTGTATTCACTCATAAATAATTTTGCTTTATCCTTGGTTAATTTTCCATGAATAATTATGTGAGTGGTCTCTGCCAACGACGAAAACCATTTCTCCCGGCACCTCGGGAGAGGTGGTCAGATGTCATGACTTCAGTTTTCAACCCGATTTACAGTAAATATTGTCTTAATGAAAATATCGACCAGTTTTTCTGAATCGGCATAAAATTCTGAACATGTTAGGTTTGTTCTGATAAAATAAGTAATATCTATATTAGTTTTAATAGCCATTTTATATTAGGTCGACCACGTCTCCCGGATTTACCCTACCTATAATATGAAAATTAACATTTTTACATTTGCTTTAAGTATCCTATCATGACGTTGCATCCTTCGTAAATGCGCTACAAGTGTCAAAATACATACAATTTCTGTCCGAATGTTACCCCGTACTGGCGATGTTTCCCCCGACTTACGGTACAACTAAATAAAGCGGGAGAACCGAAGAACGGTGATACAGGCCATTATAGGTGTAGAATATAGAGGCATGCAGGAGACGCAATTCGATCGATCAAACGTTAAAAGATCAGGGGCTGTGGACTGGTAAAGCAGCAGCGCGAGGTGCTCGTACCATCGCGGAGAGTGCGCTTTACCGCATTGGTTGGATCGTCGAGAGCACCGAGGGGGAGATTTACGGCGTGTGTTTAGGCACTTAGCCGGTCTACCTAGCCCCCCTTTATTATACTAATTTCTCGGGCATGTCAAAATACCTATCGCGTACCGGCCTCCTGAATTCTATTCGACACGCTGGGTGCCCCCGTAGTCGACCGCATAAAGGATCCCATCCCGTATAAAATATGAAGACCCGTGTCTCTTCTCCTCCTCTCCATCTTTCTTCCCTCGCTCTCCTCTTCTCTCTGACTTCAGGTAGCTGAAAAGACGTGGCATGCTCGAGAGGAGCCTTTGGAACCGCAGCGAACGGACTGTCCCGGACCCCCCGTTTCCTTTGGCATTCGAATGTTTTTAAGGCGGTTGCGGATGCTCCGAGGTGTCACCGTCGCTTTTCAAATTCGTCACCCGTGGTGAAACTCGCCATTTAACGGGCTACGACTGTATCCACTTAACTGGCTTTCTCGTCTGTGCGCGTCGCCTCTCGGCGTCTCTACCTGCGCTCACGGCAGGGCGAGCGTTCGCAAGCCGGGCAGCGACGGCGACGGCTTCTCTGTCCCCTTCATCGTCCGCGGGTACGCGACGCGTCTTCATCCGGGGCGAATACGGGAGCGAGGAAATTGGTGCAGGTCGCCGGGGATGAGGATCACTCGGGCCGGCGGTGGTCCGCGATGGCGACACGGAGTCAGCCACGTACGAGAAAAAGACAAGGGGAGGACAGGGGATGACACGGGCAGGAAGGGAAAAGGAAGAGGAGCTGGATGAGCGCAGGGTGAACGGGGGAGGAGAAATGGCGGCGATGGAAAGGGAAGACGGGGCTGGACGAACCGAGATGGGTGCGGAGAGACGGTAGAGCCGCGACGTGCATGGGCACGGTGCTACGGAGAGGTACACGAAAGTCATTCATCATCGGAAGAGAAGAGAGGCCTGGTGGCCGGCTCGCTGCATGGCCAGCCGGTAGTGGTTACCGGTGCTGGAGGAAGGTAGACAAGTAGAGGTGGCAGGCCACCCACGCCGCGCCGCGGCCGTCCGCTCGAATTCGGTGGCGAGGTTCGGTCCTCGATGACTGCACCGAATACATCTTGTCCTCGGTGCGCGCTGCGTGGGTATCGATCAGTCCTTGTCAATTGCGCGGGATAGCGTTGCGCTCCGCGGGGCCAAGAGTTTCGTAACGCCGCGGCCCAGCGGTAGTTGAACCTTCGGGGGCCATTTGCAAATTGTTTTTCTCGGCTGGCCGCGCCTGAGCCTGGCAACAGAAACGGGCCGGAGAGAAGAAGCCGCTCTGCCGAGGTGGCGGGGCTTGCGTGCAGGGCAGAGTAGTAGGCTACCCTACCGTGGGCGGACTATAAACGAAAAATCTCTCATGGCACGAGCTTCTCGGCTTCTCGGCTTCTCGAGTGGCCTCTGGAGAGGGTAAACACACGGTTGCTTTGCCCTGGGTGTTCCTAATAATAACAACGAAATTGCCGTTCGCGGCAGCGATAACGAGGAGGCGATGTCGAGGGAAGACCAGACGAGTAGTAAACACAGAGGGCGAGAGGGGAGGAAGGTGGAGTTGGCCGCATCTTTGTAAAAGGACATCGGCTTGTAGCTACTCGAGAGGCAGTCGAGGGGCCCGGCAGGCCGTCGAGAGCGTCGCGGCGCCAGCTTTCGTCCTCTCGAGGAGGGAATCGGATCTCTCGCCGCGCGAGACGTAAACCGTCTGCGTAACCGCCCAGCGTGCACGGCTGCACAGACATTTTTCCCGTCTTTATAGCCGTTTCCCTCGAGGGCCATGTCGCGGCGGCTAACGCGCGCGCGCACTCCAGCCAGCATCTGCGGGGATAAAGCCGCGAGATAACGTTACGAGCCGAAAGAGAGCGGGCGACGGGACCGGCGACGATTATTCAAATTAAAGCAGATACGAATCGCCGAAAAGCCTCGGTGGCCGTATACCGTATACCGTATACCGTATAGGAAGAGGATTTCTCGCTGGCGCGCTTCGCAAGTTCCTGATCGCGGCCACGCAAAAGCGTACATAATGCGGCCACATGCCGCGCGCGACACATTCCTCCTCCGCGTTCTTCTTTTTCTCTCTCTCTCTCTCTCTCTCTCTCATTCTCTCCGCAGCGCGCATCAAGCAGATTACAATGCGTGGGCTGGAAAGTGGCAAGGCGAGGGAAAAGGATGAAGAGGAAGAAAAAGGAGATGTGGAAAGAGATTTGGAGGATCGCAAGGAGGCGAGTGTGCGTGCGTGGCGTTAGAACACGTGTAAGGGGGCAGAGCCAAGAACTATGTACCTACTCCATGAATAACCCATGTCGGTGAGAAGCATGCTCGCTCTCGTGGGTGTGTTCTGTTGGTAGCTCGAGGCTCGAAGCGATGGCAATTCTCGGAGCGTTTCAATTCGGACGATCGGCCCCGATTCCCGTCGCTCTGCCCTTCCGAAATCGACTCTTTCACCGTTCGGCCCCCCGTTACCATTACCGTTACCATTCCCCCCGCCGGTCCCCGTTGCCGGTACGCGAGCAGGAATTATCCAATGACAGATCGGAGGCAATTATCGAACGTCTGTCGGTGAACGAATTTGCATCGCGAGCGCTGCGAGCGACAGTCTGTAACGAACCCGCGGCCCATCGTACCGGGCGAGTAATTTTGCTGATGGCAAACGCAACGGCCTCGGAACTACCCAGGAGCTGGTCCCGTACGAATCCGATCGGTCCCGAGTCGTTAAGCTTCTAACCGACTGTCCGATCGCCACCAGCCCGCGCGGCACGAGAAACGGACGTTCGTTTTAACGCGGTAAACGCGGAATGCCGAGGATGGAGAAGCCCCGCCACGATAACGATCGCGAGAAAGCTATCGACACGCGAGCACGTCGACGCTCGTTTCACGCTCGGCCCCAGCAAATATATGGAAAGCGTGGAAATGTATGCGCATCGTAATCGGAACGGGGCGGGGATTTCACGGGCGGAGGGAAGATCGAGCTCTCGAGGAAACCGCGGTTGCATCCGGCTGAGCGCGTGTTTGTTTATCCTTCCTCCCGTGATTTCCCGCGAATCGTGCCGCGGCTGGCTGAGATAAATCTCCCGCCACCCCGACGGAAACCGATGCCGGTCAGCCTTGTACAACTTAACGACGTACTAAACTCTTTATTATTCGCCCACTTTGTACTCCGCCCGCGGAACAACCCTCGCCGCGCTGCTCCTCCTCCACTCGCCCGGACATCTCGGGCGTATCGAGAGTAGAGCTCCTACTACCCACCCGCCCGGGTACTCGAGTACCCGGTGAGACCCCGGGTAGACAAAAATTACCCGGCTACCCATACAGCACACCTCGTTGCAGCAGTATTGCAGGGACGTTGCTGCAATATTACGTTGTTGCAGGTTGCATTGCAATATTGTGGGAACGTTCCTGCAATATTGTCGTGCATTATTGGAGTGGCAATGATCCTACAATATTGCAGCAATATTGCAATTTCGTTGCCGTGCAATGTTCCGTTGGCAACGATGGTACAATATTGCTGCAATATTGTACGATCGTTGCCGTGCAATGTTCCATTGGCAACGATCCTACAATATTTCTGCAATATTGCGCGCACATCGACGTGCAATGTTCCATTGGCAACGATCCTACAATATTTCTGCAATATTGCGCGCACATCGTCGTGCAATACTGTAGTGAAAACTTGTGGAAACATTACAACAATATTCTGAAGCAACTATGACTTTGTCAAAATTTTTCGAAATATGTACATGACGTCGAGTGGATTCTACGGCGTGTTTCATTTAACTGGATACGTACCGCTATATTGCCGAAGAGTTGCAGGATCATTGCCACAATTTTGCCGTTTCGTTGCAGAATCATTGCCGGAACGTTGCAGGACTACATATTCGTAATGTTGCCGCAACTTTGCAAAAATACACACGTGCAATATTGCGAAGGCGGACATAGGACTGAACCTGCAACGTCTCTGCAATGTTATGTTGCAACATTGCCATCTTGCACCGCATCATTGCAGAGACGTTGCTGCAACGTTATGGTGCTGTGTGGGTATCCGGGTAGACAAAAATTACCCGTGTGTCCATGAGATACCTTCGAAAACCACGTGACTGCTATATGTCGCCAAGCCTTTAATCGTCTACGTCTATTATATCCTTCTCGTCATATTCTTTCCTCTTCTCAGAAACTTCTCCTATCTCAGTCCCTGGTTGTTTCGCTGTTTGACTACTGTGATGTCGTATATAGTCCTTTTCTTACCTCTCGTCTCTCTTCCCTGATTCAGCGTGCTCAAAATTCCTGTCTGCGTTTTTCCTACTGTGTCCGCAAGTTTGATCATATCTCTCCGCTTTTCGTAAAATCCTCCTGGTTACGTATGTCTCAAAGATGGAAACTCCACTTGTGCTGTCTCGTGTTTAAGGTTCTCTCCTCTGGTTGTCCGTCATATCTTTACAACATCCTATTTACAAATCTTTCCTATCACTCCTCTAGTTCTCTTTCAACTCGCTCCCAATCTCTTCTCTCTATTCCTGTACATCGTACCTCCAAATTTTATATAACTCCCAACTTATAATATTATTATAACTCCCTTCCTGCTTCTATCCGACAGTCAGACTCTTTTCCGTCCTTTCAACAGGCAGCCCGACAACACATCCTTCAGCTTTAGTGTTGTCTCACTTTGTGATGTTTCTCCTTTCCGCCATAGCTCATGCTGTACCGTTACCTGCGCATTCGCCGCCATTGTATATTCTTTCATTACTGTCTGTTTCATATTTCATATTTCGCATTCCAGATATCATATTCATATCTCATATTTCTGTGTTCAATTAGTTTTAAGTATGGTTAGTATTAGTACACGTAGTACTAATAAATGTTTAGTTTTATTTTATGCTATGGTTAGGCCTATTAAGAGTTTCTACTGCGGCCTCGCCTTTACTCGCCTTTACTTTCTCCCTATGTACTTTACCTTTGTTCGAGTAATAAAGACGAAATAATAATAATAATAATAATACCTGAGTAACTGAAGTGTGATGAGATAGTTGAGAATTTCGATTTGACAGCATATTCCGTTCATTGCTGAGGTTAGCCGAAAATGATCGAAAGTCGAAAAACGATCGGCTGTCAAATCGAAATTCTCAACTATCTCATCACACTTCAGTTACTCGGGTATCTCATGGACACACGGGTAATTTTTGTCTACCCGGGTACCCGGGTAGTCGGGTATCCTACGGGTACCCGGGTACCCGAGTAATTTTTTCTACCCGGGGTCTCACCGGGTACTCGAGTACCCGGGTACCCGGATACCCGGGCAAAAACAATAGCTCTAATCGAGAGTGCCTAAGCGCCAAGTACTCGCGCGCCGTGGTACCTCGCAACGCTCCGTCCTCTCGAAATCGTCCGCTAGGCAAGGCTGGACGCGAGCGTTGCACACGGCACGCTATTAAAGTTTACAGAATGCTTATCTTAGCGGACAGAGGCGCGTCTACACGGCGACGCAGCCTCGCGGCAGCAAGGGGATGCTCGCGTGGACGCGTGTGCGTGAACCCGTGTACCGGCTACGCGCGGTCTCGTCGATACGAGGAGCCCCACGTCGAGGCGCGGTTACGCGGGGCTAACGTGGGGGACCAGTTTCCACGGGCGCGGGCATTCATTCTCGGATTCCAACGTCGCGGGCAATTTGTTAATTATAATTTTATTTGCCACGCGCGGGACCTGTCCCCGGTCAACGGGGGATGCCTCGTAAAACACGCGCTCGCGCTCCACGAGATAATAAAACGCGAGTCGCGAGACGAGTCTGCCGGGATTCCGGAACGGCTGGAAATTAATATCGAGACAACTATTAATGGTGACCTGCGGCAGTCGGGCGGGTAGGCGGGCGGGAGGGCGGGCGGGCGGACGTACGGACGGACATAATGAAGTCAGCATTTTATTGCCGCTACCGGTAGTAAGTTTCTTTCCTGGAAAAGAACACCGGGTGTCTAGGAAATATCGGAGTTGTAAATTGCCCGGGACGGGACACGATCGTGCGGGGTGGTACGGTGCCTCCATCCCCCTGCCCCACCCCCGGGAAGATAGAAATCTCCCGGCCCCGAAGATACTGGTCCATTTTCACGGTATTTTCTGCCTTTACGAAAGGTCGTTTAACGAGGAGCGATGGCTCGCGTCCCTTTTACACGGACAGATCAGCGACGGATTATAAGAGGAATAAATTGCTGGCCCCGCGCGCCGCGAGAAGCCACTCCGGGCGCGTCTCGCCGACCACGAAATCTTTTCTGCCCACCACCACGGGTCCGGGCCGGTCGATCGAGAAATCTCGCCGGATCGACGAAAAGGTTTTCACGGTGGGCGCGCGACGGTACGGCGTTGTCAGGCCGGAACCGGGCAGGATGGAATTCCAGGAGGAGCAGCTACGCGTTACAACGTGTTTCACACTTCGGCTTGCCCGCCCACGCCTCCACCCCGCTCCCAAACAAATATATAATGCAACATTAGAATAACAAATACCGGTTGAAGCATCCACGCCTAAGAGCCGCGGGGTGCCACGGGCCCGTAGCTACGGCACCTACATAAATACTAATACGCGCATAAATAAATATATATATATATATATATATATATATATATACACCTATATCTTCGGAGCGATTCGCTCGCCAGGCCCATGGGGAATCGGAGGAAAATTCTGCGGATCTCTTGGTCGACAAACCCTCGCGGAGGCTGAGCGTATTTTAGAAAAGAGTGGCTTGCCAAGGGCTCGTTGGCGATCACGAATTCTAGCGACGGCCGCCTCCGCCCGCTCCCCGCTGGGGAAAAGTAGAGAACGAGGAAAGTAAAGTCAGATTAATCGATGAGAAGATAGTTTTTCCTGGAACGTCGCGGCTCCTCGCGATAAAGGGCGATCGTAAAGATCCCGACGCGAAAAGTGCCAGAAATTACTCGATTTCGCCTCGTTCTTTTTCTTCGACGGTGGAGAATAGCGGGGAAGAAAGTTCGGATCGCGTTCGTTTTTCCCCCGGTTTGTCACCCCTTCGCCCCGGCGAGGCGACGCGACGCCCCGCGGGCTGTGCTTACACGATACAGAATGGTCGCTCGGGGACCCTAATCGAAATTAGTTTTTTAATTGGGGAGACTTATTTAGCCATTAGGATCGCGGAGGAAAAAAAAAGGGAGGGAAAGAGGGACGAGCGGGGCGAAGCGAATGTTGGGGCGGGAACACGGCACCGACGGGTAATCGTTTCGGTCTCTCTCTCTCTCTCTCTCTCTCTCTCTCTCTCTCTCTCTCTCTCGCTCGTTTCCGGCGACCTAGTTTACTTCCGCGAGGAATCGTCGTAATTAGAAGCAGAGGGGCGCGATACGTATTGACCCGAACGTAACGAAAGCTCCGTTTCAAGTTTCAAGTGGCGCGGTTAAGGGAGGGCGGGCAATCCCCGCGAGATTCCAGCAGAATCTTGGCGCATCGTTGGAGGAATATTAATCGAGCTGGCGGATAGAGCTCGAAATAAACCGAGAACGTCGCGAACGCTGGTAAGTACTAAGTCGGGATAGGCGGGCTCCATTAACCGAATAAAGTTTCTCTGAACGGTAGCAGCAGCGAAGTCGCCTCGGAGGGAAACTGCGATGGTGAATGGCAGCGGGCGAATGGAGGGACCGGAGCTCGGTAGGGTTTCTTCCTGAGGAGGACGAGGAGGAGGAGATAATGAGGAGGATGAAGAGAGCACCGGCATAATTCGCGCTCAAATATTGCTCCAAGAGGCCGGAGGAGGAAGAGAGAGAGAGTGGCACTGTTTCTGGGTGATTTCATAATTACCCACACAGCACCATAACATTGCAGCAACGTCTCTGCAATGATGCGGTGCAAGATGGCAATGTTGCAACATAACATTGCAGAGACGTTGCAGGTTCAGTCCTATGTCCGCCTTCGCAATATTGCAGGTGTGTATTTTTGCAAAGTTGCGGCAACATTACGAATATGTAGTCCTGCAACATTCCGGCAATGATTCCGCAACGAAACGGCAAAATTGTGGCAATGATCCTGCAACTCTTCGGCAATATTGCGGTGCGTGTCCAGTTAAATGAAACACGCCGTAGAATCCACTCGACGTCATGTACATATTTCGAAAAATTTTGACAAAGTCATAGTTGCTTCAGAATATTGTTGTAATGTTTCCACAAGTTTTCACTACAGTATTGCACGACGATGTGCGCGCAATATTGCAGAAATATTGTAGGACCTTTGCCACTGGAACATTGCACGTCGATGTGCGCGCAATATTGCAGAAATATTGTAGGATCGTTGCCAATGGAACATTGCACGGCAACGAAATTGCAATATTGCTGCAATATTGTAGGATCATTGCCACTCCAATAATGCACGACAATATTGCAGGAACGTTCCTACAGTATTGCAATGCAACCTGCAACAACGTAATATTGCAGCAATGTCCCTGCAATACTGCTGCAACGAGGTGTGCTGTATGGGTAGCGGGGGAGGAGAAAAAGCGAGCGGCTACATACTTGTTCCGTTAAGGGAAGCGGAGCCGGTTGGCCCGATCGAACCCTCTGAAAATATTATAAACGCGCTCGTTATCCGCGATCTATAGCAACGCGGCCAAATGTCTCGCCTCCAACGGGGGAGATGAGTTACGACGCGATATTTTTTTTATCGATTTCATTACTAATACTTAGCTGGTGAAAGGCGATGGCTCGCGAGAGTAGAGGTCGAAAGCGACGCAAGATCGGAGCAGCCGGATTCGCCTTAGACCAGTTGGTTTCGCATCTGTTCCGCGTGTGAGTGGCAGAGTTTACTTAAGTAGCCGCCTCGACGAAACCGCGCGACTCCATTTTGCGTAAATCCCCGGTACTCCTCGGAAGAAGACGGAAGAAATTTACTTTGCGAATCTTCACCCTCTGCGAAGCGACTCGTAAATCTGTGTAAGGTCAGTGGAGTGGGATACGGGGAAAGGTCGGAGGTGAGGCGCGGAACGGAGCCACCCTCTTTCGAGATTGCTCTTGGAGCGGGACAGCTCGGTCGATAAAACAATTGCCGGGGGGATAATCGGCATTATTTACGCCGGATTCTCTGTTAGATAGGCGAGGGTAGCAGCTGGGGGCAGGCGGGAAGAGGGTTGCGTCCTATCATGGGCAAAGGCCGGAATACTCTTGGTATATAGCGTATATTGTATATAACCGCTGTACGAGGGTAGTTAGAAAAGAGAGGTCCGAAGAGAAGATTCCCCGGCAGTTATAAGCCTAGGGTGATCTCGTGCAGCGGCTTCGTCGGCTTACGGCTTATCCCGCTGATCCGCCCTCGCCGTTAAACTGCTCCCAATTAGATACGTCACTGGATTTCGATGTCAACTGGCTATATAAACCCGCCGAGCGGGATCTCTCCCCGGGGACAGGCGTTCCGCCTTCCCGCAAAATAGGTACGCCGCCTTTTCCCGATCGCGGTCCTCGCTGCGCTGGAAAAATTTCGCCGCGCGCACCTACTCGAGTAAGGTAAATGTACCAATAACGAGCCGTTTAAGGAAACGGCGACAAAGTATAATGAATATTGTGTATAAAATTAACAATTTAAGTGAAACTTTTTTTCATTCGTAAAGATTTTGTTGTTTCTCATCATGTACTCACATAACAAAATTTTGTTTTTTTATATATCTAACGTAAAATAAACAAGAATATTTGTACGTGTAAATGTACCAATATATAGCCAACCTCACGCGATTGACCTAGCGGCCCGATTTTCATGTCCCAGTACCTAGCCATAGGTTTTATAATCGTGTAAAAATTATTTTAAAAACTGATTCTTTGTCTTAAATTGAAAAATCTGTTAAGGAAAATTAAGAAGTACAGAAGTATAAAATTATTGTATAAATAACCATAATAAACAGATTAGAAAATAAATGCAAAAAACAATAAGTTTAGTTACACTATCAATAGAAGTTTGTGGTTATTTTATATAAGACTCAAAACAACCACCAAATTCATTAAACTGTACATATACATAAACTTTAATAAACTTAAATTAAATGCTATCATTATTATCTAGAAAAATAATATTTATATTATGATTTATGATGAAAATACTTACCGGCTTTATTCCAAATATCGAGTCAGAAATTCACACTTTTTTCGTAATTTTGCTCTGGCGATGCCGATTAACATTTGCAAATCACTTCACCCGATTTATTGAACACGTGGTTAGTTACTGGGCTAACAAGATTTCTTTGCACCGATAAATAGCCATGTAAATATTCAAATAAAAAATAGTTTTCATATTCAACTTTTTTCTTTCTATGTGTTACAAATATTTTCAAGATTCTAAAACCCTTTTTTCTATCTAAAAAACTATTATCCTATAATAATTATGCTCTTAACAAGAAGCACGCTCTTCTTAACCATATCATAACGAATGTCTGAAAACGCGTCATATATCTGGCCTCGAGACTATAAATGGTATTTCTAAATATCTAGACAAAAAAACAAGACGATATAACTTCAGATATTAAACCGAACAATTAAATAATGCAAATTACACCAAATATGTATTTTATCTTACGTGCATAGTTTAACAATTATTAATATTTCAACAGATGGCTAGGTACTGGTGCATGGCTCGTTATTGGTACATTTACCTTAAGTAGAGTATTGTGGGGCAAGGGCGCGCATTTATAGTTTAGACTTCCCCAAAATCCTTGGTATTACACTGATAGCACATACCATTGTGTAAGAAATAACTACTATAGCTTATTATTCGATAGGCAGTGACTTCCTGTAAATTTACCGGTCGCAACTTATATAAAATAAATATTTCGAAAAAGTGTGAAATGCCAACTTTTACCCGATATGTGGGGCAAAAGTTCGCGTGCTATGGGGTAAAAGAACGCAACGAGAAATTTTCACAAAAGTGTTTTATTTTCCTACGTACAATAGTTGTGGTAGAGTAAAGGTAGGTAAAAGTTCGCAGCGGGTAAGAGTTCGCACCATGCAAATTTCATGGTTTGAGTTGTGGCAGTTGCCAATGGTGATTGGCAGTCAATTGTCAATCAAGGTACAGTCACTAATGTCGAATTTCGTGGCTGTGTTTCGGTTTGTTATCTTACAATGCGGTAAGTACTGAATTCGTTAGTTCTGATGTAATATTCTCATGTTTGGGAATCAATATTATTCCTATAAATTGATCAGTAAATACTTGAATAATATGCCGCCTGAAAGAGCTGAAATTCTTCTATTAAAAAGTGCTAATAGAAGTTTTCAATTCTCCTCACAGATAACAGGATTGATTAAACAATGTAAAAGTAGCTGTGGGGGCGAAAGTTCGCACAATGCAGTGGGACAAGAGTTCGCATGCGAACTTTTGCCCCAAAATAATTTGACGGGTGTTATATCTTCGTTAAACTTATTTTAATTCTAGAGTTTGCTAAATTTTGAGGTTGTGATAGTTGAGCCACGCTGATCTCAGCTTTTGATTTTTGTTATTAATTTTCAATCCGCATTTTTTTTATATTTCCCCGTTGCGTTCTTTCACCCCATTACATGCGAACTTTATCCCCACATAGCGGGTAAAAGTTCGCATTTGACACTCTTTGGAAATATTTATTTTATATAAGTTGTGACAGGTAAATTAACATGAAGTCACTGCCTATCGAATAATAAGGGATAGTAGTTATTTCTCACAAAACGATACGTGCTATCAGTGTAATACCAAGGATTTTAGAGAAGTCTAAACTTTAAGTGCGCACTCTTTCCCCACATTACTCTAATAGGTATAGCAAAACGACTAATAGTTTACAATTAAGTTTTTTTTAAATCAAGGTAACAGCGATAGGACATAACATTATACCTCCACCTTTGTAGTTTGCGCAGGCATCAATCTTCTGGAGGTGTATTCTTCTTCACGCGCAGGACAAATTATTTTTTCCATAGACGTTGATGGTGGTGCTATTCTCTTTTTGGAACCGATTTAGTTTGATCCTTTCAACAATTTTTCAGAAGTAGATGTTATTTCTTGGATTTTTTTTTGCTTTTCTAATTATTTCTTTGCACGTTCGCATTCAGATTTTCTTTTCACTTTTCTTTACTTCAAGCTGATTATTAAATAGGGAGTTTGCATTCGACCTCTTGCCCCGCTGCGTTGTGCGAACTCTTGCCTCCCACAGCTACTTTTCCATTCTTTGTAATTGTCCACAGCTACACAATTGGACACTGGTCACTCTACCTTGATTGGCAATTAACTGCCACGACTCAAACAATGAAATTCACATGGTGCGAATTTTTACCTACGTCTACTCTAAATTGTCGTATCGGTCATTAACGCGCCGCTCCTCCCCGAGATTAAAGGCTGGCAAGTCCGATAAACGCCTGCTCGACGCCTGATGGATAGTTGCCTCTTGCCGGAAACCTCAACGCTGGACTCCGTAAAGGTGGGATTCCACTGAGGCGACGCAAGGCAACGTGTCGCGTGCGATGATTGCGATAGTGATTGCATGTGTTACATGCGAAAAAGAGATGCGACGATGTTGTCGGTTGCTGGTTGCCAGAAAGTTGCCTCAGTGGAATCCCAGCTTAAGGTAGCTACCATTGAAATTGCTCGTGGACCAAGCTGCTCCCAACGACACTGTGCGCTAGGATGGAGCGAAACAGGTGAAAAAAATGTTTAATACATATTCTCGTATTCCTGTATTACTATTTTTTGACCCGTGTCTGGAAGTGTGTAACTGTAAAATTTCAGCCGTCTGCGTTATTATTTTCAGGTGGCGCAGGTGACTTAAAGTTTTCGTAAAAATTGGGAAAACTGGGTTACAAATAAGTAATCACAAAATTTCTAAAAATAATTTTTAATTACTGTTACAACTAAAATTAGATATTACAGTGGAGGCTCACTGGAGGGGGCCAGTTTCCCCTCGATCGCTGTTCGCGGGACAAGTTCGGACCGGACAATGTATCTGATCTCGACCTTGAGTCAGTAGAACGAATAATGAACAATTGCTAGAGCGAGAGAGGACACTAAGGAAAGCGCAGAATACTTGATTTGTAAAAAATGTATAAAGTCTCTATAAGTTTTTTTTAATTTACCATGCGCCACCTGAGGATGATGTAATAACTTATTAATTTTTGGTACGAATGATGCTTTAGTATAGGGTCAAAAATTAAACATACAGTGTTGGCGAAATTGTCAAAAAAAAATTTTCACTCCACCGTACTGTGCGCGGTTTACAGTTGTCAAATCGCATGTGTCAAACGAGCGGACGAGCGTGACAAACGTGGACACCGTGAGCCGCCGATAATTCTAGTGGCCGTTGCGAGTCGGGCACAGATCCTGGAACGAGTGGAGTTGTTGCCGAGATAGTTGGCGCAACAAAGGATGTCGTGCAGCGCGGACTTTTAGGAAAGAAAATTACTTCCTAAGTAGATGTCTGCCATTTCAGGGGAATTATGCGGCCAGCGTAATCGTATAACGTTGTTGCGGAATTGGGCCAATTTGGGTGACAAGCGATTACAACGGGCACGCGATACCTACTCCAACGAGGCGGCGCAGCGTCGCTGGTTCGCGGCGATCGGTTCGGTCCGAGGCAACGAATCCAACAGCGCTGCGGTCCCGTCGTTCCCCGGCTACCGGTCTTCCCATTGTGCCCCAAAGAGTCCGAATGCGAGACACCCATGTCCACGTCGGCCAAATGTTCCCTGCAACCCGTCATTTCGACGTAATAGTTGCTGATCAAAGATGGCCGGCACAATGGCCGCGGGATGACCGCGGGCGCCGCCGCCGCGACGCGCCGCATCGCCTTTTCAAACGCTTAGCCGGCTTAAACGATCATCCTTCCTTCCGCTAAACGCTAATCGCTGACACGCGATTCCTCGGGCGTGTCTGTCGCGCGGCACATTAGACACCATTTGCTTCCCTCCAATCGGCCTGGGTCCTTTGTCCTCCGTTCTCTCCCGAGATAAATATAGGTATCCTTTGAACTCCGTCAATTTCGTGAACCGGTCCAATCCCAGACTCCCTTCTAATCCCTCGCTTACCCGAGCTGCTAAATCGCTAACAAGTATCATTTCCCCCTTACACCGACAGCCTCCATTTCTTTTTCCTCTTTCCGGGCAGACTTGCACGCTCTCGCCCCGGCCGATTATCCTTATCCATTATCCCTTCCGATGATAGCTTGCCTGGGTATCTCTGACGCGTTGAGTTGGGACCGTCGCCGTGCAGCGGCAGCTCGATAAGCAAACGTTGGTCCCCGTGTACATTTGTGTTTGCATTAGCTCGCGAGGTTGATTGTGCGATGGCGATGAGGGTACACGCGTCAGTCAGGGAGGCAGGCAGGCAGGCAGGCAGGCAGGCGGGCGGGTAGGCAGGGAGCGAGTCCTTTCTGCTGGACGGGGTGCATGCGTAATAAGGTAGACGCGCCATTTCTCGCTCCCTTTTTTCGCGACCCTCCCTGGCTCGTATCGTCTTCGGGATCCCTCCTACGATCCCTCGATACCACCCTTCGTGTTCGACGATACAGAGGAAGGCGGAGTGGCCTGTGCGGCCGCTCCTTTCCACCAGCGTCCACGAAATCCCCCCGCAAATAAGCCGGCAGCTCGCAACTGTTCGGCTCGCGCGTGGGTAAACAGCCGTTCGGTCGCGATGCAAATTACATTCGAATCCGATAGGGCGACGTATACGCGTGTGTCGCGCCCCATTCTGCCGCAGCTTTCGCTTCCTCTTCTGCCACCGCCGGAGCAGCCGAGCTCCTCGCGAGTCGTCGCTTTGAAACGCTCGAAAGCGACACGGGGTGACAAAAGACGGTCGGGTGGTGTTTTCGCTCCATTCTAGCTGCGGGAACATTGTGCCGAGGGAAACAGATGACCGGAGCCGGACGCGTCGATTCCGACGAGTTGGGCTCTCTTCTCGTCGTTACGCGCCCGTTCAGCCCTTGTTTGGAGGAAACGGTAACCGTGCGGGGGAATCCTCGGGCAAACAGAGAAGGGCAAACGTCAAGCTGTCAAGGGATGTGACGAGTGGACCGAGACGCGACTCGAAAGGTCCGCGGCAAGCTCGAGGATCGATCGGACCTTGGCTCGGCGGACGAGAACCCTGAGGGCGTACCTTGCCGCGCGGCCGTTTCCTAATTACCGTTCCCGACGGCTTGTCGTTCGTTCTGTTCGGCTGGAAAATAAATTTCATGAATTAGAGAGGAGGGCTCCGCTACGCGGATGAATCGTGAGGAATAAAGGGCCCAGGGACGTAAAAGGGGAGGTCGTAACCGTTCCGAGACTTTTACTGCAAGAGAGTTTTCCTGATGACAGGAAACATTACTTACACGTGCATGCGGCTGGATGCGCGAGCGCCAGCGCGGCGCTTCCGGGCCTGGGCTTCGAATCGCGGAATTAAGTCCGACGCCGTAGTCGGCGTTCAACCGTTCCACGTAAACGGATGGAAGCGGTTTGTCGAATCAAGAAAACCAAGTCCTCTTCGACCGTCCAGCCTCCTCGGCAAGTCGCACGAATATCTTTTCCCGGTGCAGATTTACGGCTCTCGTCGACGAGAATTCTAATTCCTCGATGGTGATCCCGGGGAGACTTTACGCGTGGCGTCGTATCGACGAGTGTAGGCAATTAGAGCTCTTACTACCCGCCCGCCCGGGTACTCGAGTACCCGGTGAGACCCCGGGTAGAAAAAAATTACTCGGGTACCCGTAGGATACCCGACTACCCGGGTAGACAAAAATTACCCGCGTGTCCATGAGATACCCGAGTAACTGAAGTGTGATGAGATAGTTGTGAATTTCGATTTGACAGCATATTCCGTTCATTACTAAGGTTAGCCGAAAATGATCGAAAGTCGAAAAACGATCGGCTGTCAAATCGAAATTCTCAACTATCTCATCACACTTCAGTTACTCGGGTATCTCATGGACACACGGGTAATTTTTGTCTACCCGGGTATCTGGGTATTGCACGGGTACCCGGGTACCCGAGTAATTTTTTTCTACCCGGGGTCTCACCGGGTACTCGAGTAAAAACCCGGGCAAAAACAATAGCTCTATAGGCAATAGCCGCGCCTGTGCGTAGACACGCTGAACCGATGCAGCGAGCCGGGTGTTGCGCGTTATCGAGGTCGCTCCCTTCCAATATCATCTCGATTATGATTGTACGCGGCTGGCAATAAACTATCCACCGCGGGACCGCTGGTGGTGTCTACTAATCTGGCGGCCGCCTTCGTTATCCGTGCGCCACGATTTAGATCTCCACTTCCATTCGAGATAAACTTTATCAAGCATCTATGATCCGGCGAAGAATGAAAGTGGCGCGGAGCGAGGGCGAGTTCGTGCTCTACCGCTGAGAGCAGTCGCAAGTTTACGTTGCCGAACGAATGTTCCGAAGATTCGAGGATCGTGCTGCCATCTAGAAACGTGCCCCTAAAGCGAGAGGGCCGTTTTAGGGGATGCAAAAGGCTCTCTTACCCGGTGTACTCTATCCTCTGTAGGCGCTCGGGCGTTCGGATTCTAACGGAGGAAAAGTTTCGGCGCGAATCGCCAAGGAATGGGAAGGAATCTCGGTCACACTCTCGACCCCTCGACGTCCAGTAATATTTCACGGCGCGTTGTCTTCTCGGATTGCTGCGAGTGGCTGCGAGCCTGCGGGACCCCCTATGGTCGCCGGCTACACGAAAACATATACGTCACTGACGTACTGTTCGCGGTGATTCTGATGGATCCTAGGATTCGATGGGAACAAAAGAATGTTGGTTTAGCATGGAAGGCGTGTTTGTTATTTTGATGAGGTATAATGGGATGGATCTTGGGTGTTGATGCATAGCGCGTAGCAGGGTGCCGAGTCCAGAATCCCGTGGATCGAAATGGAGATCGGTACCGGGCCCCGTAGGCTTCTTCGAGACCCCTGTAGACAGGGGCCGCAACACGTCCATCACGTGTCACGGTTATGTATTTAGACATATCTCATCGCTATCCTTCGTATCGCTCTTCCTCGCTCCCCGTCCACCCGGCTCTGACCTTTCCTTTACCATTTTTCTTACCCCTTCCAGCATTCTCGTATTCGTCTTCACTTGCTACCAGCTTATCGTCCCGTTCTCTCTTCTCCTTTATTCCTTTAATCGGGACGAGAATCCCCCTACAAAAATATTACCTTGCCCCTGACCGATGCCCAGCGAGCGACGCCGACGGCTCGTGCATTCCTCGTCCCCGCGGCACCGGAATAAACGAGCGCGCCCGTAACGAGGGGGGGGAGGAAGAGGAACTCGGGAGATCCCTAAATTAACCTTTCGTCGATCGGTCTTAATCGATATCGACTCCAACGAAATTCGTCGATCCGTTTCTTCGGGCCGATTCGATGGCTCCCGTCTCGGTGGCGCGGACAAAGCCCACGTTCCTCGCCGAGCTGCCGAGCTATCGTTCTCATTCATCGTCCGCTATATTTCAACATTAATATCCTAGATGGTGATACATGGCTCGCGTCAGTGTCGTGCGTACGCTCACGGACACTCGTCGTCCACCGTGCGCTTATACTTTTTCGCCTCTTTCGTTCGATCCGCTCTTTAACCAGCCATCTCCTCTGCCGAATAATCACGCACTCGACAGAGCGACTCCCTCGATCGCTGCTCGTTAATATTGCCTGTCGCGCGTAGCCGGTAGTCTCGGCCATCCGCGCCGCGCCGCTCAGGTAGTTCCCTGTCGATTGAATTTTTTATTGCGCCTAATGCAGAAGCCTGTTCCCAGCCGATATTCCATTAGTTCTATTCCGTCTGCCCCTCTCTCGCGTTCGCTCCAAGCAAGCGCGTAGGTATACCGTGCCACGCATACTTCGAACAGTGTTTATTGCGTACAAAATACATGGATAAATATTAAAAGCTTCGTGGACGGTCTACGAGCACGTATGCGCGCGAACGAAGGCTATTATTTTCGCCTTCGTTTCCGCGCGATATTAAGATACAAAAGTGTTCCGCGGAGTGTTGGCCACGCGGGGCCTCGTGGCATCGGTGTCGGTCACTCGCCGTTCGCGATTGCTCTCGCCGGTTTCACCATGAAGTTGATGAAACCGTCGACGTCCTCGAGCTCCTTGGAGTAGAATTTCGCGGCGATGGTCGCGCGGCCCTCGAACTTTGGCACCATGGAGAAGGAGCACTCCGCGTCGGCGTCCACCTCCACCGAGTCCGACATCTTCAGCTTCAGTTGCTCGTCCATGCCGGGCCCCTCGATCAAGAATCGACACTTCTTCAACGGGATGGGCAATGGGTTCCTAAACTTGGCCGTTGCGTTTAGCTTCTCGCCGACTACCGCGTCGTTCTCCAGCTAACAGAGCAAAAAAAAAGTCCCGTTTCAGCTCGGCGAGGTTTACCACTAGCAAGATTAACGCGACGCGACGAAGCACGTACCGTGATCTTGATGTCGGGTTTCCTCACACGGAAGTCGTCCTGCGCGAAGTACTCGAAATTGGTGTCCTTGACGGTGGCCAAGCAGGCGATGTTGAACGCGCACTGATTCAACAATCGGGGCCCGTACTCCTCCCAGGAAACTTCCATACGCACCTCCTCGAGGACTCCCGGCCTTACCAGTCGATCGATGTGCAGCCTCTTCACCGGGTCGCCGACGCGGCCCGTGTACAGCACCGTTTCCACTCGCAAGATCACGGAAACCCGGTACTCGTTGAAGCTGGTCCTGTTCTTAATCAGCAACACGACGCTGCAAGAAGAAACGGCTGGTCAGCATCCGCGTGAACAGTCTGGACGGCCGTTTAAATGTAATGAGCGGGGACCTGAACGGTTGCCCGATTACGATATCGTCGCGAAGCTCAAAGTTGAACATAATATCGTTGAACTCCTCGTTGAGATAGTACCGGCTGAACAACGACTGACTTTGACGCAGTGCCTTCAGCATGGCAGTCCGTTCCTCGTCCGATTCTGTCGGGAGAAAGCAACAAGAACATATTGGGAGTGAGTTAGAGAGGCGAGCTTTTACGCGATTAGGGGGAGACTTACTTTCCGGATACTTGTATGTATGAGTGATGTCTTCCCTCGCCCATCTACCGACCGCTTTCGTGCTGATGAATTGGCCGATCCTGAAAGACTCTCCTCGTAAGATTCCGTTGCGCCGGATCGCGGGTATCTCCGATGGACGGCTTTGAACACTCACCCGTACACGTCCTTTCGTATCAGCTTCAAAGGCTGAGTCGGCCCATTGTACCGCCAGAACACCTTGTCCGCGTTCACCTCGGCAAAAAGGAAGGCGTTGTCGTAAGGGCGAAGGACCTCGCCCTTCTTCACGGCGGACACGGAAGCCGGGCCGCAGCGGTACGCGTCCTCGCTCAGTTCCTGAGGAGTCGCATCGATCGCTTGCCAGCCGGAGCAATCCGGCGACAAGTCCAGCCGCTTCATCCAGACCTCGTTCCACACGTGAAAGTTCCTGCGATAGAATCTCCGTGTTTGGTGCGGCGTGATTGGCATTTCGTCGAGCCTGCTTACCATATCGAGTCGCTGTTCAGCTCTTCCATGACTTTGCCCTCGGCGTCCACGAAGTAGTCGACCGTCAAGCTGCTCTGGGTGTCGTGCGCGCTCGAGTAATTGGTCACCACGCGGCAGGGCAGTCCCAGGGTACGGCAGACGGTGGCCAGCACGCCCGAAAACACCCAGCACTGCCCGTACTTGACCGGCTTCTTGCTCTTGTAATACTGCTGGAGAATCTTCTGTGAGCCCAGCCACTTTGTCGGCGGCGTGCCACCCTCGAAATCGTCGGACCAGTTGCCCATCACCGCCCCGTTGTCGTCGGGAGAGTTCACCTGAAGCGAGAGAAGCCCTGTGACGCGCGTCCAGCCAGAGATCCGCGATAAAACTTAGGGGGGGTACGCACGGCTGCTGACAAAATCCGGGATATCACGACGGGATCGTTCCTGCCGGCGACTCGAACCTTGCCAACTTGCAGCATCAGATGCAGGGCGCAGTCCAATATGTCTCGCTCGAACTGCGAATATTTCCAGACCGTTGGCCTCAGCCGATTGTAACTTCCGCGCCATATCAACCCGTCCTCCGCCAGCACGTACTCCTGCCGCTGGCTCTCGTCCTCCAGGTACACCACGTCCTCTGAAAGATCACGAAATATATGCGACTCCCTTCTCTCAACCTGGGGAACAGTCAGATCCTTCGCCCAACCGATACCTTCGCACCACGGATTGAAGATGAGGTAGAAGGGCTGCTTCATCGTGTAGCTCACCGCTCCCTCCAAATTCCTGTTCTTGGTGTCGATGTCCATTTTCCACTTGCCTATCAGCGCGTCCGGGGCCGGAACGATCTGCGGAGTGCAACGACGAAACACCGTGTTACGGCGTCATCGGTATGAACGTAAAATCCTAGTGACGTCGCTTGCCTTTAATCGAAGAAAATTTGGTTGGATGGCGTCGACGGTGGCTTGCCAGGATCCCTCGGAGACTTCGCCTGGGTAAAGAACCGGAGCCGCGACGAGGGTCCCGTGCCCATATTGCGGCTTCTCGATCCCGTCCACCGTGAACACCAGCGACATGCCATCGATGTCCGGGTCGTAATCTCTGGACATCATGAGGTGCAAGTAGAATGCCTGCCCCCGTCTGACGATCAGCCTCCTCTTCTCATCCTCCCGTGCCATCAGCTCGTATCTCGACGTCCTGTGGTTGTCTCCATTCTCCGCGATGCACGGGTCCACGTCCGAGATGGTCAGAACGGGGACATCGAAATCCTCCCCTGCGAACGGAGAACACAGAGCTTTCGTTACGCCTGAATTAGATGCTGAAGGATGCGTCGGATGCGTTGCATAACGATATTTTCCGCGGAACAACGGGCATCCTGAAATACGTTACTAAGTCTGTGCGCGTGGCAGATTGCCAGGTACGATCGGGATCCCCGTCGACAGTGAATTATCCTACGCGGGATAATTAAAAGTCCCACGTTCTTCCGGCGAGAACTTTTAGAGCGAGAAGCTTTTTTCTTTTAATGAACGCTCGGATCGAATAGAATCGAATGGGACAGCGAGACGCGGAACGATTCTAGTAGACGAGGAAGCGAGCACTCACAGTAGAATCGAAAGGGAAACGGTCTGAATCGGCGATCGTCGAACGGCCGGTAGCGGTCGTAAAATCTATAAAACATCCTTCGAGGACTCGGGACTGCGGACTCGTCCCTCGAAAACGAACGGAAGACTGAATCCATCGGCGGCAACCGCGTCCAAGTCTCCTTCGGTTTCTAGGAGTTCCGAGAAATCACTGGATCGCCGTTCCTCGTCGACGGTGAGGAAGGAAGCTCTAGCGCGGCGCGCGACGCCGCGCCGAGCGTCTCGTCACGGTGCGTCGGGTGGGTTGCTACGTTCTAGGAGAGCTCTCAAGGACTTTTCTGCATCGGCGAGCGCAGCCATACATGGTGTCATCGATGACTACCTTTGCCAGTAGGAGTCACCTACTTTTCATCCTGCCAATTACTTCTCGTTATTTATTCGCAATCGCGGACTGGATTGTCCGCCTGCATTCCGCGAAAGCGCGTAAAAGGTCGGTTCGATCAGCTGCTAGCCGGAAAAATCCGCGGATGACAGTGAGAAATCGAATCATCCGGAGGCGGTTAACGAGGCGGACGAAAGGCTATCGATCGGTTCGCTGAAAGAGTCATTATATTCGCCGGCTTTGGGAACGGTAATTAGGTGGCTGCCTCGCTTCATTTCCATATAACATTGTGCGACTGCGGGAACCGATCGGCGTAATTGCTCGCGATCGATTTGTCGGACATTTGGTCATGACTTAACTCGCGGGAGAGTGACTATTAGGAGAAGGAGGCCGAGCAGCTTCCATTTACGACGGAAACGCGGCGATCCTCGCGATCAAGTTGTCGGCGGAGAAACGGGGCCGCGCTCGTTTCATCGACCGTCACCCGTTTCCAGCTGGCTGCAGCTGGACCGATTCCTTCTGCCTTCGATCCAGCATTTTCGTAACTCCCTATCGCTGAGAAGGGCGCCGAGCAGAATCGAATTGTCCAGCCTCGCGGCAAGGTCGCGCGCATCGGCAATGAGCGAGCGGAGTTCACGATCAAGCGAGGATGCACGCTGATGTATTTCAGCGGAGAACAATGAAGACGAAACCGCGGAAGGTGTTTCCTGCGCAACACGCGTTAACGGAGTGTCAACGGCGGATCGTCGGATAGATAAGCGTCGATCGAGCGAGATGAAGTAAGTAATCGTAAATCCTCCTCCCGATCGCATTGGAAACGCGAGACGGAGGGAAGAAGATTTATCGGTGTGCCGTTTAGTCTCCGGGAGCCTTTACGCTCGGGAGGTTTGTTAATCGAACATTCCCCGTCCCGGTGTCCACTCTCCGATATAATAATCCATTAACGCGATTATAATATCCCGTTGGGTCAATTAGCAGTAAATATTGATCGATTGCGTAGTAACCGACGGGATGGCCGGCCAGTTATGTAATAAATATCGTGTCGAAACGGTCGCGTAACGAAGTAAGTAAGTAGATACCTGGGCGCAGTGGCGGCCGTCATTCGATTACTTCAACCGGTTTCGCGCGAAACCGATGCTATTTTCGGTGAGTCAGTCAGCCGACTGAGCCGACCAGAAATCATCGCGCGAATCGCGCACCTACTATTACCCGGCGAAAAGAAGACTCCTAGCAGGGCGGTCTCGGGCTGTGCGGTCCGTCGCTGTGACGATCGGTCGAGTCACCTATTTGGGCACACTTTTAAAGTTCTGACCAAACGTAGCCTACGTTATTGTTTTGACGCTCGTCGGTCAGATGTGTTTCGTTCGCTCTCTTCGTCGCGCGGTGCGACAAATGTATGTGGCAACTTCAGCCAATAACCAAAATACATGTGGCCCGTCTTTAAAAGTGTGCCCAAATAGGTGACTCGACCAATCGTCACAGCGACGAACTGCAGCACAGCCCGAGACCGCCGGCTAGGAGTCTTCTTTTCGCCGGGTATTAGTATAGCCATTGTTTTCGATTAGAAATAACGGTGTTGGCCAGCCGGCTATATATACAGGTGCGCACAAGTGTTCTAGAATCCAGATTATCCGTAGCAGCCCGACGCGATGACGCGTCGCGTTACTTTTAACGCAACCGCAACGCGCGAGACATTTGCAATTTATATTCCATATGGCGTTTAGACGATTGCGTTGTCAGGTCCAAGAGCACTTGGATCGAAGACAGACCTGCTCGGCGGCCCGATCGAAAGCAGAGGCTGCGGTAGAAATGCGCGAACGGTCATACGTAAAAATAGTCGACTTTCAATGCGACGGTGAAATCCACTTGTCGGGCACCTCCGCGCGGAGGGGAAATACGCGCCCGTGACAGGAACACTTGTAACGTAAACAATTGGTCGAAGGCCTGCGCGGCGACGTTTACAAAGTGCCCGTAGCTGCGGCAATAAATAGCCGAGTATCTTTCTGCTGCAGTTTTTTTCGCGCGGCAATAGTCGCATAAAATTAGCATTCCTGTCGGTGCGTGCCATTGTAGGAGTATCAAGCGCGAGACGATGGAGAGGCGGACGTTTTAAAGAAACACGGAACTTCGAAGATGCTTATCTTGTAATAAATTACGCTCGTCGCGCGTTAATCGTGCCTGGCCTCTTCCCCGACGCTATCGCGCCCCGCCGCGGTCCGCGTCGTAATCCGAACGCGACGCTTTCCGTTTATTTCCCGCGTAGTAGCTTTCATTCTGCCCCGGACGATCGATGTTCATCCCGACGCCGGCCAGGATAAAAGCGGGCGAAGGGGGTGAATGCCGCTTCGCGGGTGTCCGCGATGAAGTCATTTGGTCGCTCGCGAGATTCGTCGAGCTGAATCACGCGGCTAATCTCGCGGGAAGCCTGCACTACTAATTTCCGCGGGCGAATGATTCATAAATGGTAAAAAAAGAGCTGGCTATGGAATTACACGGGTATTTGGGGGAAAGACGCGGATAATGACACGACTTTCCGTAATTAAAAGTGACGCGATGTTTGTACGATCAGGGCGCCGCGCCACGCCGGTTGCGTAAGTTCGCTTTCATTCATGGCAATGCCAGCGCCTCGAGGCCGCAAGTGCACGCTGCAGCGGCGCGTTAATTCGAACTTTCTATGTCACGCGGAAGATCGTTAGCCGTCTACCTATTGGTAGCGCTGGCGGCGGAGTGTCCGATTCAGGGACTCCTACCGGTACGTAAAATACCGGTATTATACCGGTATTTTTCGGTTGTATCTTCGTCTGAGACTCAATACCGGTATAACGCTCATACCGGTATTTCGCTATACCGAAACCGATATCATACCGAAATAGATAAATACCGAAAACAAAAGGTTACCGGTAACCGAAATAAATACCGGTATTTTTTCGGTATTCTTTTCAGTAACATGGTAGGTTTCGGTGTTCACCGAGAAGAATACCGAAAAAAATACCGGTATTTATTTCGGTTACCGGTAATTCCGAAAACCGATTGTTTTCGGTATTTATCTTTTTCGGTATGATATCGGTTTCGGTATTTATCTTTTTCGGTATGATATCGGTTTCGGTATAGCTGTATTGGCGAAATATCGGTATGAGCATTATACCGGTATTAAGTCCCTGGTCCGATTCGAGACGAGCGCTCGCGCCGCTCGCGAAACAGGCGGAAGCTGAGACTTTCCATCTGGCCGAGAGCCCGAGTTTATTTTCTTCGGTGAAGTACTATCGGCGAGGCGCGCCTTACTCCCGCGATTTCCGTTTGCTTGCTAATCCTCAGGGAAACCCGTCGGTTAAACGGCTAAACTCATGGTGGAATATCCTCCCGAAAATTGTTCTCGTAAATCTTTCAACCGGTCTCACCTTGAAACTGTACCGGGTCGCAAATACTCGCGACGGGAATGCCGCGAGCCACCTCTATCTTCGTAACGAGCATATTTCGCGCGAGAATGTTGCAACTTTTATGTGCCTAAGACGTGCACCGGGGATGGGAACTGATAATAGGCGGGCGAGTCAATGGAACGGTGTATTTGCGCGGTAATAGTGACATCATCGCCGAGCAGGGACGCGTCGCCGGCAATTCGGTGCGCTTCATACGTATCGCTTCGAACAATGGTGATTAGAAAAACACGTTTGGAGCATATCGTGTGTCGAAGGACACTGTGTGCATTTGCCAACACGTGCTCTCTGAAAATAGACGTAATGCTTTGCTCGCGTCCGAGGGAAGAACAACGACGTTGCCGGGAGCTGGAGATTTTGAGAATACTTGGCGGGTACCTAGCACGAGTTTCCAATATCGCAGCCACGTAGGCGTATTAATAGACGCGCGATAAAACTTAGCGGTTGTATCGCACAGAGTGCCTCGGTATTCGTGGGATTCGGTTCTACTCGTTGAGTCACAGGGGTGATCTGGTCTTGGAGATTTGTTGAGCGAACTGAAAAGAGTTACGGCCGCGCGGGCACGAGCATCCACCTCGATAATATTATCTCGGGAATGGTATCGTTGACCCTGCGGGTCCGCTTCGCGTAATTTCTTTCTGACACGTGCCAAGACACAGGCCGTTTCCGATATCATTTACCTAACAAATAGCCAATTAACCCCGTTCAGCTACGGGTCAAGCGCGCTAGAGACGAGCGACGAAATTAGCTTCTAGGAAGGGCCAGATAAAAACCCAGCATCCCCAGTGATTTACGAGTATAGGAATGTGGCTGGTGTTGCGCGTCACGCGTCCCCAAACGTAGGTAATTGGTAGCGGCAATGTAAACGACGAGTGCGCTTTCAGGAGCAACCAGCCGCGGGATGTGCGCGACGTGGAATTCCAACGGGGGTGGAATTCATCTCTGACTGCGACTTACCTGGTTTAGGCGTGGTGGGTGGACGTGGCAGGCACTCCGGCTTGGTGCACACCGGCTTCAGAGGGCTGTCGGTTACGGTTTCGGGTTTGAACACCGCTCGGAATCGCGAGAAGCACGAGCAGCACGAGCAGCACTTGCCCATCTTCATCAAACCCATGATGCGGTGAATGCGATAAAAGCTCCTCTATTACTCGTGGCGTGAATGGGCTCGAGTCCCGGGCAGCTTGCGTCTGTCACCGACACGTGTCCGCGGGATCTTTAACGCCGATCCATTTCGAGCACGTTTTTCCACGGAATAGCCCGCGCGGTGTTAGCGCTTCTCTCGAGGACGAGGCGGGTGTAATCGATGCTTAGATTCGTTTCGCGGAACGCAGCTCTGCGCAAGAAAGCGCTCCTCCGAGTAGCCGCAGGAAGATCGGAACCTCGCGGTAGTAATTACTCGATCAAGGGCAGCTGGTGTATGTAGTTAGAAACCATCGATTTGCCGACACAAAAAGTAATCCTATCGCTCGCACGAGCAGGTACGATTACTGCACTGGTTAAATGCGTTTAAGGCCGCGACAGCTTGTCGGGGATAGGTATTTCGCGTGTTGGATGAACTGGAGCGCTGAGAATTTTCAGTGAACTGGATCCACTTGTCGGACGGGCGTCGTCTCGGTGTTCGATTATTTTAGAAACGCTTTTGGTAATTCGAACAGCCCGTCGACGGTTTACTCTACAGGCAGCGCACGAATGATATCACGTCACGTTTTGAGCAGCGGCGCGATCTGATAGAGGCAACGCGTCGTGACGATCTGCCCGCAAGTAGATGAGCGACTGTCAGTGACGATCAGCTGGCAGAGCATGATGCAAACGACAGGATCTCCGTGCAGCCTTCGGTTAATTTTTAGGCGATTGCTAACAGTAACGATACGCCTGCCGTTTCGCGTAGGCATATTGCTGTGTCTTGTCAGCTCTCGGAATGCGAGTTCTAAACAGCGCGTCTCTACTTCATTAATAATTCACGATTTTCATGCTTTATAAGTACGCGAACGTAAGCATCGCGCTTATACAATGAACAGACGATAAGACCATCCACGAACAGGAGTGTCATTGTTTCGAAGCAGCAAGATAGGAAGATTGATTTACTTCGCTTGCAGTGGCGGATTTAACAGGGCGGCTGATGAGCAGTTGCCGCCTGGGCCGCTGGGCCCCATCTCCACAAAAAAATTATGATCGGGTACAGAGGTATCCAAACACTACCTTTTTTTTCGTACTACTACACTCGGCCCGTTTTTAGTTAACTACCTCTTCATTTTCCCGAGAAAATGGGCCCCTCGGAACGTTTGCCACCTGGGCCTTTTTTCTTAAATCCGCCACTGTTCGCTTGAAACTCCGATACTTACCGTCAAGGACCCAGTTCCTGATCAGAACCTAATTCCTGATCAGTTTAGTATATAAATACAAATAATAAGTTTGTCACGATACAAATTTATTCCAAAAAATGACTAAATAATTATTAAGTATTTTTGAATTTACACGCAAACATTTGATAGCTCATAGTAAAATGTTTTAGGTTGATCAGAAACTGCTCCCTTTGCATCTTAAGTGATCGGGAACTGGGTTCTTGACGGTACTACCGGGAAAACGAAACTGTCCGAATCAATTTTTCTTCCGCGTAATTGCCGAACGCGATCGCTGTTTAAACATCGCACCGTCGTTATTGAGAAATACCGTTACTCATATCGTTCGCGGAAAAACATTACGCGACGCGCAGAAATATAGTGTTCGTCGACGTTCTGTCTTCCCGTCCAAGTACCAGCATTTTATTTCACGCAAACTCTACAAAAGTTTATTCAAAATAAATGTCGCAAATAACCAGTTACAAGCACATCTGTATACAATATATCAAATATACTACTTAAGTGGCTTTAAAATATTAGATTAAATCAAATTCTGACTCGTTACTGTAACTCGTACTCTCATTCCTAATATCTTCTATCTTTATAACAGTTCTCATTATATCGTCTACAAGTACGTATAAGTATCTGAATACGTAGTAACCGGATTTGTCCTGCAATGAAATTGGGGTCGGTAATTAAGCCCGAGGCTGACAAGGGAAGTTCGGCAACCCGGAAATTCAGAAAATTATGAAACTCGGTGTGCAAGTAGAGTAGTTCATCCGTAACGCAACTCTATTTTCTGTTGGTGCCATAATGCAATTTTTGGGGGTGAAATCACCCCTTGCAAAAAAAATGCAGAATTTTCTTTTCCCGTGGAATATCTCGGGAAGGGTGAGAGATATCGAAAAGAAGTTTAAACAAAAATTGCATCCTTTTTTTCTATCTACAAAACCGCGTAAAAGTAATTATGGAATTAAGGATTGGTGGTAACTTGAAAAATATGGATTTTTCGAAAATTATCTTTATGAATATAATTATCTATTTTTCGATATCTCTCACCGCTCTCGAGATATTCCACGGAAAAGAAAATTCTGCATTTTTTTTCAAGGGGTGATTTCACCCCCCAAAAATTCCATTATGGCACCAACAGAAAATAGAGTTGCGTTACGGATGAACTACTCTACTTGCACGCCGAGTTTCATAATTTTCCGAATTTCCAGGTTGCCAAACTTCCCTTGTGAGTATGCCCTTAACATCGAGAATCGCTTACTTCTTGCACTTCTAAGTTTACGGTCCCACGTCTCCTTATTCCTTGGATATAAAACTTCATTCTCATATGTTGCACTCCGTCCTTTTCGAAGGTCACGTGACTACAGGATTACACAAGACAATAGCGTATGTAGAGAATGCAGATGAGAATCGCCGGAACGTATGGAATACGACCTTACCTCACGTGATTTCTGCGCCCACGCCGATTCTCTTCCCCGTACGCTTTGATGGGCTGTCCAAGAGCGTCTATTACTTTCGGATCTTTGATACACTTATCTAGCGCTTTACCGTAAACGCCGTTTGGACTTTTACTAGAAAACAATTCATTGAAAATTACATAAAACATGAAACCAGTGATTCCTACACCACCGATTATTATGCTCAAGTATCCAGCGGATTTTGTGTTCTCTTTAACTGAAATAAAATCGACATTTAAATGGATATAGATTACTTAGCGCCTAATATCTTAGCAGAGACATACGAGATTTACCTACTTCCGCAAATCCGATCTGCACTTTGTTCTGAGATTCGACGGTGTCAGCTTTAGCGATCGCCTTCTTCGTGCAGTACGACAGACTCTGCTGGCTGCTAGATATTCCGTCCAAGGGGGCAAAAATGCGCGCATTTGTTAAACTAGAGACGGCCGCGAATCGTCTGTAAGGAATGTAGTTGACTACCCTCGTAGATGCCATTCCCTAGAGAGTTATCATAGCTGATACAGGCAAGAACTCTTTGTTCGAACAAACGAAACGGAATCGGCAAATAGCGACTTCGAAATATCTACGGGCGAGTCTCGCATAAACTTTATTAACAAGTTGGTTACAAAGCAATTAGCCATATTGAAAGGTACATAGGTAAACATATCGATAACTACCATACGGACGATTTCGAGCGTGTATTGCGCGCCGCAAGGTAATTACAACAACGGACTCGAAGTCATTGGAAACGTAGCCGCGTGAGCTGCGCTATAGCGTAATCTCGAAATACCTTCGCAGAATTGTCCGCCTGTTACCGCGACAATCTTGCGCGTTTACTTACGAGCGAGAAGTGCTTTACTTGTACAAAAGTGTAACGTTTGCACGCGAGGACCGTTGATTGCGCTTCAAAGAATACTGAATTCAAACGGCTCTTTCATAATCCTCGATCGCGTTCAGTTATTCTGTGGTCCTAGCATAAGGGGCGAAACGGTAACTGAGTTAGGTTATGAAGCTGCGAAGACAAAACACAACATAACCTTTCTTGTGTGTCGCAGCGTTGCATCGGGCCAGTGCGATTGCCCCGAACGAGATTACAAAAGGGAATACAAATTCTGCTAGCGTCTGAGCGAAGATAATAAGCATTCTAAATGAAGACTGCCCCGCATCAGAGGCTGGTGATGGTCGGCGATCGCGACGGGCAAGCAACTTTGCTTTACATTCCTATTCGAATATTCGTTAACATTCGATCGTGACTTCGAGTATTCGAATAATACTAATCTCGAACTATCAGCCGGCATACTTTTGCGCATTATATTCCTCGTTGCAAGGAACCTTTCGAAACAAATTACATTTGAATAGTAAAAGAAAGGAATGAGAGTTATGATCTGTAAGTTAACTTGCATTTTTTTAGACTGAAAGAATTGTTGCGTCGTCGATTGGTTGAGTGTGGATGGAGGGATCAAGTAAAATTAATCTGTAAGGATTTAATAAAAGAACACGGCCATGATGTTACCTACGACAAGTTGCTATCTATGGTTACGACTAGAGCTAGAACGCTTGTGCCAGATTCGGTTAAAAAGGAGCTGCTGCAGAAGATAAAGAACCAGCTCATCGCGCAAGAAGAGAAATTAAAAATGTAACATACTAAAAGATTCCATTCGTAAGCTTCCATTTCATAAAAGAAAGTATCCGTTAAGGACTATGTACAAACATCAGCGTATCATTTTATAATACTCCATGTATGACTGTATATACAATAATATGAATAACATTAGCTGGTACATTTGCGTTATTGTTAAAAATAAATTATATTTACATAGGTAGATACGAGTATTCGTACTTCTTAATAATAAATACACCTGCTTTTGGTTAAATAAAGACTCCGAAATTTACGATCTTTCCGATTAACAACAAGCAAAACACGAACAACCGTTTTATTCAAAGTTAGCTAAATCACTTACAAACTGCGGATACGTAGGGTAGATGTCCCGATTAACGTGCCCTGACGCCGACTTGCTCACGACGGAATTAATAACTGACTTCTCTCACTATAATTTTGCTTGGTGAAAATTTATATTGGTATTTTGAACCTTTCTCTTTATTAAGGCATTTTTTTCGGGTTGAAAATGTTAATTTTTCATATTTTGTTAATTGAAATAAAAATACATGTTTTTGTCCCAGTAACCGTGCCCTGAAAAAATGCGTTGTCCCAATTCCCGTGCCCGTTTTCGAATAGCGTTCCCGCGGTTAGGTTATGTCTTTCAACTTTGAACTGTTCAATACATTTTTTTGCTCTACGAGAGGTGTTTTTATGTAATTTTAATATGACCTCTTCATTGCAAAAGCAAAATATGCAAATATAAATTTTTGTTCACCCGTTCTGAGAAATGAAAGTAAGGTTAGGTTTAGCAGTTACAGAGGGAGCCAGTGGGCACCGCGGGGCACGGTAAATAGGGACAAGCGTTAAATACACTGATATATATACTATGGATTGGAGATGCTTGAAGCGATTTGAAGTAGTGATCCTCTAGGCAGTGATCGGACAAACCGCAGCCATTTTGGGACAAAACCGGAAATAACATAACCTAAACATTCATTAACGCCCGATTTCTTCATCTCTGGACAAAGTCCCGGTTAGCTAGCGGCCAGCTAGATGCTATCTGCCAGATGGCAGTAGTGCGTGTTTCTTCACGCTTTTGGATCCTATGGTTAACTGACTGAAAGGTTGACGCGGCAACGCCGCAAAAAAGGTAAAGCGACAACTTCATTGCGAAGCTGTTCAAAAGTGATCGCATGGTGATCGCCAGTAATCGATTCGATCGATTGACGCTATTGAACGCTGTTCAACAGTATTGAAAAAGGGACATACGCTGATTGAAGCCATTGAGGTAGATTATTGCAGTACATTACACTTATATCGCTCATTTGCTGTAACAACGACATTTTGAGTTATTAGTATAGAAAAAGCGGTTGTTGTCTAACGAAACTTTCAAACCCGTTTCCCCTAAAATCGTGAATTTGGAGTTATGTCGTTGTTGCAGTAAATGAGTGATATGTACATTCATTTATTTTCACATTGTTCTTTACAGGATAAAATGAGCAGAAGCGCTAATTTTACGCATGAAGAGAAGGAGTTATTAATAGATACAGTCATGAAATACAAACATATTATAGAAAATAAGAAAACTAATGCTTCAACCTGGAAAGATAAAAACCAGGCGTGGGATCACATTGCCCTTTTTCAACAAAACTAAAATCGCTTGACGTCGCAAAGTATACACTGGCGTCCAGAACAGTTTCACAAGCATAACTCTGTTTCACATTCCCTACTTCCCCCACTACTGCAAAAACGCACTAACTGGCAGTTCCAGCAGTTATCCGGTGTCCGAACCTCTAGTCAAATTGACCGGAGGACAACTGGCAGATAACTCGAGACTGGAGGTGAAGAAATAGGCATGTGCCAGATATCTGCCAGATAACTCTGACTGGCAGATATCTGGAGGTGAAGAAATCGGCCGTAAATCGTCTGCTTTCCAAGCTGCTTGTTTATCTATCTCTTTCTATTCGTATTTCTGTCTCTTTCTATTCGTATTTCTGTCTCTTTCTATTCGTATTTCTGTCTCTTTCTATTCGTATTTCTGTCTCTTTCTATTCGTATTTCTGTCTCTTTCTATTCGTATTTCTGTCTCTTTCTATTCGTATTTCTGTCTCTTTCTTTCTTACAGTTTCTTTCTCTGTCTACTTCCGCTTTAGACAAAATCGCAGCAACCAATCAGCGACGATATGCGTTTGTCCGATCACTGCCTAGAGGATCACTAATTTGAAGGTGCATGATGCGCCTCTAGCGTTGAACCGATGTACTTTACTTCCCTTCGCCCCGCGATCTGTTGCTGACGCGAGTATTTAAAAAGTGTTTATTGGCAAAATTAGATAAATTGTGCAGTGTATAGTGGTAATGCAAATCAATTTTCAAGATGGGCAAATGTGTATTTTGTGGGAATTTGAGCAACGGTAAGAAAAATACGACATTACACAAGTATGTAAAGATAACATAACCTCTTATCAATTTTCAATAGTACTGATATATTTTTGTTCTAATTTCCGTACGATTATGCGTAGATTTCCACGAGACGAACAATTATGTAAAGAGTGGTTGAGACTAATCGGTTTAGGACTGCGTATTAAAAGCAGTACTTTCTTGTGTTCAGATCATTTTACACACGACTCTTTTGTAGTGCACTATAATAGGAAACGTTTAAAACCGGGAACTGTGCCTACAATTTTAACAAAAGAGGCAAGGTTTCAAGAACAGCGGGACGTTTTGGTTGGAACAAATTGTAGAGGTAAAAAAGTGTTTCATCGCTCGTAAAAGTTATTAAAACTAAGTATTCGTTATAAAAGTATACACACAAAAATTGATAGTTAATGTATTTGAATGTTTTTTCTTTTACAAGTTTTTCTTTCTGCTTTACATGTAAATACTCTCATTGATACATCCACAGTTATATCTTTTTCAGATAATGCTCAAGATGTGGCTATAATATCTGATAAAGAAAACCATGAACCGTGGAGGAATGTTTTAATGGAAGTTAATTGCACAGGTAAGAAAGTATGTCTACGTTGATAAAAGGTTAAAATGAAAGTTTCTTTACATCTCTACGTTAGCTTATGTAATGAATATTTTAGATAATATGTATTATGTAACCCTAGAAGAAAATAAATAATTGTACCCACCTGTACATATTTCTATGTATTGTAAGATTAATAAATTTATTTTAGTATTATTATGAATTCACTTTCGTTTAATGCTGCTCTTAAAACGTAAGAAATGCATACCTACATCTCCTTTATCCATAACAATAAAGCAAACGACAAAACTGTTTACAAATATTTTAAATTCACTTTTTGCGACCTTCGTTAATCATTACTTCAGTTCGTTTTATATTACATTTATATATTTATTTCACTATTTTCATGAATTTCATTTGCTCTGATTACCTTTTTTGAATTTCAACCATGATACAACCAATTCGTATTATATGATTATACTACATTATGTACATAATATAATAATACATTATATTACACTATTCTTTTAAACTGTTATAAACCACATTTTTCAAACTTCGCGCTATTTCCTTTAATACATCGGTTTAACGCTAGAGGCGCGGGCATCTAAAATGACCCTTCAATTCGCTTCAACCGCTGTACAGCCAGCTTATGGGAATCTCGTATCCATAGTATCCCACACAGCACACGACGTCCCGAGGACGTTTGTTTTAGGTCCCTTCTAGGACTTTAGGTCTGAATGTCCCGATTGGTAACAAGACGTCTGTGGGACGTCTATAGACGGCTTTGGGACGCTTTTGGGACGTCGGTAACTACAGTGGCGCCATCTGTACAAAGTCCTAAAGACGTCCTTGGGACGCTTTGAGGACATCGTGTGCTATTGTAGGGATCCGATAAGGTTCATCGACATATGCCACCAGTGGGCTACCCGGCTCGAGAGTTTCTCGCTGGTGTTCCATCACCCTCCGGTTGGTATATATAAGAGTTCTGTCCCAGTCCTGATACACAGCTTGTCTAAGGCAGGGTTCCGCCAGGTAAGCCTTACTGACGAAAGTCCTGTGGGGGACCCGGGCGAAAGGCTTTAATAATTCATCGATAAAAATAGGTCTTAATTACGTTTTTCGAACGCCTGTGTTCAGTCCTAATCCATGCGCTTAAAAGACGGGTGGTACCCCCCAGGACCACTTTTTTTGTAATATTCGTCGTTTAGAGGACGTATATAAGCCGTTCGTGGGAAATTCGGGACGTCCGGAACGACTGGGATGGACGTCCCTGGGACGCTTTTAGGACGGCTGTATGCTGTGTGCGAGACGTACCCGGGACCACTTTTTTGGTAACATTCGTTGTTCAGGGGACGTATATAAGCCGTTCGTGGGAAATTCGGGACGTCCCTGGGACGTCCGGTACGACTGGGACGGACGTCCCTGGGACGCTTTTAGGACGGCTGTGTGCTGTGTGGGTATATATATCAGTGGTTAAATACCTGTCCCAATTACCGTATTCACTTTAAAAATACGAAAACGTTTCAAAAGTGCTCATTTGGCTATTTTTTAATAAAATTTGAACCTTTTATGATATAATAAACACTTTACATGAGTGCAAATCATGATAATTATCAATTTATTCACTTCTGTAAAGTACGTGTTCCTTACCGTTTCCGGTAAGGATTTAGGTAAATCCATCAAAATCTTCATATGCATTTTTGAAATTTTTTTTACTATGCTTTAGTTGTTTAAAAACGCAACTTTCTCGTTTGCAACACATATATTAATAGTTTAACTTAATTAAAAAAATTCCCTTCCTTATTTATTTACGCGAGTTTTTTTGTACGGCGTCTTTAAGTACAAAAGCACGGTAATTGGGACCGAGCACGTTAATCGGGACCTCTACCCTAATTGTGGCGAGTTGAAAAGCGTCGATATCGTAAGCTGATAAGCTCCTCACCGTTAGATGGAAGCACGGTGACTTTTAACCTGTTTTAACCGCACGGCAGCTCGACAACAATTTTTCCACAGAGTTCAAAGAGCCGCAAAGTTATATCCGTGTGTGCCAGTAGTTATTAATTTTTAAGCGTACAGTAATTATTTAAATTACTTTTTAACCTGTAAAAAATGTTGATCAAAGTGAAGGTAAGAGCAGCGACCGGCGATATTGGCATCGCGGCGGTTGTAATCAGCTTTTCAGCATGCATTCTAACCTTGTTTCAGACTCTCACAGGAAAGGAGGCAAGTAACCGAAAACATAATGCTACACATTTTTCCTACCCCCCGAGATGCAACGCGACGAATCGTATTTACCGATCTATGTCTGACAAACACGCGAGACTGTAAAAGTAGATCGCGTTGTCATCTAACAATACAAAACATGACGTCCGATGTAACGTTAATAACTTAACGTTACACGTTCCGGTCCGGTCCGTGTAACGAAACGCCACGAGTCTTTGTAGTCTTTCCTATTTTAGCACCGTTTGCCGTTACCTTACAAGAACGTTTCGTTACATGGTAAATAGATAAATAGGCAAGTTTCATGGTTATCACGAATGTCGTTGTTCTCGTAGATTGAAATAGATATAGAACCTACAGATAAGGTAGAAAGGATCAAGGAAAGAGTGGAAGAAAAGGAGGGTATACCACCGCAACAGCAGCGCTTAATATTTTCCGGGAAACAAATGTAGGTATAGCTTGAAATAGAAATAATTCGAAATCATAAGTAAAACTGTTTCGTATAGAAAAGTAATATGCTGTTAACATTTTATTCGGCATCGGGTTGAACATGAAATTGTTTGAAGCAAGGCGTCACGCATAATCCTACGTTACAATAAGAGCAATAGTACCGAGATTCCCTTCTCAGCCCTTTGGACGCGCAAACCTTGCATCTTCTTGTAGCGTTTATCTTCTTCGGCGTCGACGGGATATGTTCGGGAAAATGACTTTCTATCGTCCATTGCGAGTTCGACTCGGACGGCCGTCTCTCTCTCTTCGTCCCTGTTCCGTCAATTACCATGTTTCAACGTTATTTCTCTTTGCGTTAGCTTAACGACACGTGTCGTTTAAAGTAAGGGGCACGGTCGAGTTCTCAAGTCCGACTCCCGAGTATCGCTTAAAAGAGAATCGGTGCTCTAAACGGGCGAGAGTACAGAAAGTTTTGTTGGTTTTCTAGGAACGATGAGAAAACGGCGCAAGATTATAAAGTCCAAGGCGGATCGGTGTTGCATTTGGTACTCGCATTAAGGGGAGGCTTATAATAATCACATTCCCTGGTTCGGAATGTGGGTGTGAATGTTATGGAACATACAAGATCAGCCACGAAACTAACAAGACGCTTTCCAATGTTACATGCGCGCTGTGCTCGTAAGAACTCACGATCGTCTGTGTATCTCGATGTGATCGAACGGTTACATTTAGAATTGAAATAAATATTTAATAAAGTAATTTAGCGGCAGAGCCCCCCCCCCAGGTGTCCGCCGAATCGAATTTTCATTTCGTCAAAATTCTCGAAGTCTCGGCGGTGTGCGAGACCCGATCCGAATGTAAAGCTTAACCGAGAATTGGGGGAATCTCAGTTCCTGTGGTATTTGCTGTTGTGAGTCGCCAGGCTCCACTTGGTTTTGAAAAATCGCTGGCAAGTATTGCAGTACGCGGTGGAACTCCGCGGCTCCTCGTGTTTCGATGTAACGTGCCGGAGAAGGGCGTGCTGCGTGGTGAACGTTACACCGCACTTATCGCAGAACGATCCTGGCGAGTGCAAGCCCCATGGTGGTATCCTCGCGAGCGGCTCTATAAATTCATTCCCTCTTGTAACACACACACCGTAAAAAGGCATTGCGACGCGTGAAATGCGTTTGATCGGGACCGTTCTCCGACCGGTAGTCGTGAACTTGAAGCATCAGTAATCCCAAATGCGTTATTACCATTCATCAGATGCAAAACTGTACTCTACCCGCAAAAGAAAGAAACATTAAAGTGCTCACATAAACGATTCTACTGTACGTTTTTTCGTCGGATGCGTAAGGAAGAGCGAAGCGAACGGCAAACAGATCATCGGACCCTATCGCTGACAAGCAAACCTGGGCGGTAGGAAGTAACGAGGACTTCGGCCGTTAAGACGCTTAAGATTTATGTTGCGACGAGGAGCTGACAAAAGTTCCGCGAACGAGCGAGCTGTACTCAGGCCCGGATTAAGATTTTTGGGGCCCGGGGCTATCCAACCTTCGAGGGCCCCCGTGCTTGAAAAGCCGGGGGGGGGGGGACCAAAATTTAAACAATAACGAGTTTAAATTGCTTAGAACTGAAGGTTTAGAACGGGGCCCCTCTGGAAAGTGGGGCCCGGGGCTACGGCCCCCCCTAGCCCCCCCCTTTAATCCGGGCCTGGCTGTACTTAAGAGAAACGATCGTGTAACGGCGACGCGCGAGCAGCCCCGTCGTTTCAGTAAAGACATTAACGCTAGAACACTTCCATTGTAAATCGATTTATTTACATTGCTGTAATAACATTTTAAAGCATGGTTTTATATCGCTTTTAAATCACTTACAAGCTCACAATTAGTACATACACGTAACACGTTTTTCGAATCGGAACGAAAAGATGTTTGCGACTATCGGCGATATTTAACACGACCTATGTATTATCTACGGTCACCCTGTGTCTCTGGGTGGCTACGTACATACGCGATGCGTTTCACAGTCTCGTACGATCAACCGTGAACCGTATATTTGTAATGATAAAGAAAAATATCGTCGTGATATGGGACACCTACGCGGGTCGCGGATCGTTCCCTCGTGAAACCTACTGGCCTGTGTGGGATATTCAATTTGTTTATTGCAAAAGTGATCGTTCTCGTTAAATGCACTGCTCTTTAGACACGATAGATGAAAATATCGTTTAATCGGTACGACGACGAGACGGCAGCCGCTCATTAAATCGACTTAATCAACTATCCTTAGCACGTTTTAACTATCGTGTGTGAGACGTCGTACAAATACACACCGTCGCCCTAACATGTCTTACGCTTACGGACTAAGAGAAGAAACGCCTCGCAACAATCAAGTTACATGCTTCGTTTAATATCCGGTGAGACGCGTTTAGTCTGATCGATTGCTTACAAAGTACCTCGGAAAATTTTCTCTCTCTCTCTCTCTCTCTCTCTCTCTCTCCCCCCCCCCCCTTCCTCGAAGCTTCGTGCGATCCTCAACAGCGAACATCTACGTTTAACGCTACGTAATCCTACGGCTAAGTGCTTCATTGTGCACGGAAACGCGTTTCCTTATTGTTAGTCGAACAACTGACAAGGGAAGTTTGGCAAGCCGGAAATTCAGAAAATTATGAAACTCGGTGTGCAAGTAGAGTAGTTCATCCGTAACGCAACTCTATTTTTTGTTGGTGCCATAATGCAATTTTTGGGGGCGAAATCACCCCTTGAAAAAAATGAAAAATTTTCTTTTCCGTGGAATATCTCGAGATCGGTGAGAGATATCGAAAAATAGTATAAACAAATGTTGCATCTTACTTTTGTATCTACAAAATTGCATAAAGATAATTTTCGAAAAATCCATATTTTTCAAGTTACCCCCACCACCAATCCTTAATTCCATAATTACTTTTACGCGGTTTTGTAGATATAAAAAAGGGATGCAATTTTTGTTTAAACTTCTTTCCGATATCTCTCACCCTTCCCGAAATATTCCACGGAAAATAAAATTCTGCATTTTTTTCAAGGGGTGATTTCACCCCGAAAAATTGCATTATGGCACCAACAAAAAATAGAGTTGCGTTACGGATGAGCTACTCTACTTGCACACCGAGTTTCATAATTTTCTGAATTTCCGGGTTGCCAAACTTCCCTTGTGAGATTTCGTTACGCGCAGCTTGCTATTCGTAGCTTCGCGAACTTACTGGCGAGCATCCGTTAGCGAGACTCTGACGAAAAAGTGGAGAGCTAACTTCAACTGAAATAAACGGGTAGACCTTTTTATATTTCTCCACCTACAAATCCGTACACGCACGTAAATCCGGAGAACCGAACTTTACAAACGTTCGTGTTCCGTGTTATGTTTGGAAAAATCCATCACGCCGCAATGCGTTGCCTCGCACTTAATCGTAATTTATTCGTTAAACGTTTCTTAAATGTTACTCATTTACTGGAATTAATACACCAAACGTACATTCAAAGAATCGTGATACACTGCATCTTAATATAAGGATCAATCGATCGTTCTTGTTCGCAACGAGTCTCCGTTTCAAGATTGACTCGTTATCCTCGGGCATGATAAATTACTTAGCGATAATAACATATAATCTAGACACGCGAGATCTAGCGTGGTGCATCTCGGCTCTACTAACCGCGGAACAGAAGATCATCAGCGAGTACAAGTAACACTCCGATTCGATAAAAGAAAAGATGGAGTCCCGGGCACCTCGACGGAGGTGATTCCTCTTTAATGAAAGATCGACGAATAGCTTGTTGCGCAGTCAAAGTTCCCGATACCGTATCAATCGATCGGTAGTCGTGTATTCTGGTCGCGTGAATTAGCGGATTAACGAAGATCGTGGTTCGCTTTAATTCCCTACAGAGACAATGTTTACACGAAGCCACCGGCGAAAGGAATAAAACTTCTGGTTCTCTTATAGTCTCTTATACGCGGTCAACTGTGGTAAACATCTGGAAAGTTAATATGTAAAATATGTAAAACTAGATAGTCGTGTGTAAGGCACTGTCTATGCGCTCCTTCGAAGCAGCTAAGTCCGTGTTGGTCGCAAAGGAAAATCGAGCACGCGAACAACGGGCGTGTAAACAGAGTCAGTGTAATGTCTGAAGTTTCTTGGGGACGATTCTGCGACACGTGTCGCGAGTTTCGTCCAGAATGAGCCTCGCGCGGACGTCGTTGCGCAAGTATAGCGATTACCAAGACACTTTACGCGCCGCGCCGGCGATACGGCTCAATCTCTTGCTCTGTCCGCTGCCAGAAATTCTCGATAAACGCTATAACTTGCGCGCCGACGCGACGCACGCGGTTACGTATGTACGATTCCATTTCACCGAATCGCTGTGACTCGCATTGGAACGCTGTAAATCCTTTCTATTGATATGACGAATACCTTGTATCTCTCGAATGCCATTATTTCTCAATTAATAATACAGATACAAGTCTGCTCGCTGTAATTGTATTATTATCAGAACAGAACTGCGATCGTGGGTAATCTTAACGATAATAATTAGACGCGTAACAGAGATCCTGGGAGTATCGATTTCGTAGTCGGTTACCGACTCAACAAACGACAAGGGCAATAAACGTTTCAAGGATAGCCTAGAAAAGCACTGTATAATAATGACTAGAGTCCTTACAGCGTGAGGACGTTTTTATAGATTAAACGCGGTACACATTAATAACGAAGCGCGTGTCTCTTAATTAAATTGGATTTCTTACCACCACACAACACCTAAAGCGTATAACGAAGGACAAGCATACCGGATCGCGGTGTCAGAAAAGAAGTGGACGTCGTTGCCACGCTTCTGAACGGGGAAAGAAACGGGAAAGAAATAAAGTGTCCGGCTCGCTCTGATAACGAATATCGTGCGGCCAGGGTGTTAAGTGTTAGCGAGTAAAACGATAAAGTATAGCAGTAGACACTGATGTCGGACGTAGTTCACGTTACGAAAGTGAGATCGGGAAAACGATAAATAACTTTTAAGTCCCATGTTACTGTCCTCGAAGTTGTTGGCTTCTTCTTCACGCTTAACGCCGGTTGACGCTAATTGCAAGAAATTCGCGAGAGCGTCGAAGAATAACAAAAAAACTATACACAGACGATGCAAGATTCTTAGATTCTAGCTCGACTTTTAATACTGTACGCAAGGACACACGCGTTTAACTCGGCTCGCCACAGTGTGCACGTCGGTGGGTAGGTATGTGAGAGCGGAAACCTATCGGGCGAGAAAGTCTTTTCGCATCGACGAGTAGCTAATAGAAGAAGAAAACGAAGAAGAAGAAGAAGAAGAAATGAAGAGAACGGAAAGGAAGGAGAAAAGAATTGGACGCGAATGTATGTAGATACTCGGATGAAATAAGATGAGATAAGAACGTAGGGGAACCAGGGCGGAACGAGAAGCAATGTTTCTCGGCGCGTCAAAATGAAATCTACGAGTCCAATTCGTTTTTCGAGCTGCGCTGCTTCTGGATCGTTTTTTGCCATTGCATGTTATGTTTCAGACGCATGTGGCGTCGCAGGTCGGTTCTACGACTGAGAGTGGTGTGACATAGGATGCAGGTTGTCTGGTTGCGATGCACTTCAAGGTGCTGGGTCAGCGAAGCAAGGTGCTTGTAAACGCTTCCGCAGAGTCTGCACGAAAAACGCCCTGGACCCTGCATCACCACTTGACCAGTTGTATCGCCAACATGCTTCCGATTGCGTCCCACCCCCCCTGCAACACATTAACAGCCACGTCACCCGCCGATTCCTCGTTCATTGGTTTCTAGTCAATTACATTCAAGCAGATAGGGGCACGGTAACACGTAACACAGACTAGACCATCCTTGCTCTACCTGTGCTGGATGTTACGCCCGCCTTCTAACTCCTAAACGGCAATCGCCTCCTGGAATCCTCGGTTGATTCGCGGCTCCGGCTTCTCGCGAAGCGGCGCAGGGCACGTATCGCGGGTCCGACGATTTCCTTCAAGGCAAGGAACCCGCCAGTCGCAACATCAACCGACGATCCCTATAGAACGCTAACTCCGTCTCGAGAAAGTCTTTCTGTTCGTTCACTCTACCGCCGCACCGCGCCGCGCCGCGCCGCGCCGGCGCAGCTCGTGTCGATCGGTTCTCGCGCGGTGGTGCACGCCTGATGCTATTATTAGTGTGACAATAATCGAACAGAAAAGAGAGAAACGTGACAGTGAGAAGCGTGAGAGATGTTGAAGCGTATCTGATTAACACGTTGCAACGAGACCCGCTGAAAGTAGCCCAATTACTTGCAATTAATCGATTCGTCTTTATAGGTAGAGGTAGGTATTTGCAAATAGATTAGAAGGATCGATTAGATACCGCGCAGAGTTTCGCAAGCATTCACAACAACATCGTACGTGGAGGTTCGGCCCATTCTCTCGATAATGCCGGCTCGTATTAAATGTCGGCGTGGGATTGCTCGATAACCAGGAGAAGTACGCAATCCTCGTCTTTCAGTAGCTATGCATATAGGTACTTACTTATCGTGATCAAGCTTTAATTTGCGAGGCAAGTTTAACTCGAGCGGAACGCGAGCAAAATTTTGACAAGACGCCCTCGTTCGTATTTAAGTAAAGGACTCGGTTCAATTCACATTTTGAAACTTTATTCACACATATTTTTTTTTTTTTTCGTTTTTACTTACATCGTTAACTCGCATAAGCCAAACATAGGATTATGTAATTGATATATTATAATATCTTTATGTATATATATATATATATTTATATTTATATATTTTTATATATAGATGCTTCTTATCTTTATAAATAATCAAAGAAAGAAATATCAATTCTTCTAAAGTAATAATTGGCAATCTTGTACTTATTTGTATTGTGGCTTCTGAGGAATGTGCACATTCGTTTCCTTTAAATTAAATATACGTCTACTATACACAAGTATAATTGAACCTGTGTAAATATCTATATAATTCCGCGTTCCTTACAGAACTTAACTTACATCGTAACGTAAGGTAACATAAATAATAAAAAAAAAAAAAATGATTAAATTAACGTACAAAGGAATATGTATGTATATATATACTATATATATGTACCGCACTAAACAATGATTCGTGCCTCTAATAAAATGTTTGCTAATTCCGATAAAAGTCGTCGAAATTACATAATAAAAGGTAAACGTGCAAGTTGTGCGACGTAAAGTGTAACAAGCACGAAACATCTCGCATGCGATCGCAAATTTTTTTTAACGCAAGCATTGTTAATCTGCCAACGGAAGGTTTGCCCTGGCGCACAGTAGTAAACAATGTTAATAAACCGTGTACACGCCCGTTTACCACTACCACGCTGATTTACACCCGAACACGATCGAATCTCGGTACTCGCGGCTACTTTAATCTCGGTACCTACTTTAACCCGCTCTCGCTCCGCATGAGAAGCGGAACTCGCGGAAAGCTGTCGGAAATCAGCGGCGTAGCGAAACGTGGCAATTTAATTTGCGAAAGACGCGCTGAAAGTTCTTCCCTCCTTGACGTCTGTAAACTAGCTTCAATTTGTACTTCGTCACGTCACAATCAAGTTTCGTGTGGTAATATATGTACTTTGTTTTAGCGTCGCTGAACTTGACTTACAACGTTCCCAAGGCTTTGGCATACAGCACGGATTTCCGTTGGAAAAGCCGAACAAGAGATCACATCGTGGGTGGATCGTTTGTCTTGCAGTCAAACAATAGCCTCATTTGTAATTGCACGAGAAGAAATAAATGATAGACTTAAACCGGGATAGCCCGCGGAATGAAACCGAAGCTTGTCCCGACTAGAGTGTTCTTTGGATTAAAAATTATACTATAACGCGCTAAGGTGAACCTAAACTAGGTTCCAACTAAAAATCAAAGAAACAAATGAACAATAAGCACAACAAAATGAACAAAAATGTGTGGTAACGTAAACATAAAGGTAATAATATAATAGAGCGGGGGCGTTAACTCTGTCGCATCCGCGCTGGGATAGGTCTACAGATGAAAATAGACTTCTATGTGCTATAAGTTATATAGAATATGTGCACGCGTGTGCACGTACACAAGTTTGGCAAGTCCCCAAGCTTCTAACTAAAATACATGAGTATGGTTAATATCGTAAACGTATACCCTATGACCGAATTATTGATCCGAGAGCGACACGAATCCCCGAGACGCACAAATGAGCAACTTAAAATGCCAATCGCAACTGCCGAAACAGACCTGCCGGGCCCTTAAAGCGCGCAAATCAGCGTTTCGGCGAGCTCCGCTTAAAAGACCAGAAAAAAGAAAATGGCACGTCGGTATTAGTACGAGTCTGTACGTTCGATAGAAAGAAAGCGTCGTTCGTGGTGTCGCGTGTTGAATAGTACATCGAAGCGATTGATAAGGATGCCAAAGATTCACGTGACTTGAACGTTGAAACGTGAGAAGCAGGAAAGAAATCGTTTTTAGCACGCAGCCAATCCGCTGACGCGCGTTACGTTCGATGCCTCGATTCATATTCCTTTTTCTTTATTCTCGTCATTCCTTGAGAAAGAAACGTCCGTGGCCGTTTAAGGCTGAAGAACAATAGCTAGAAACACCGGCTCGATCTCGAAGCTTTCGACGAGGCGTTATACAATTGGCTAGAAATCATCGAATCAGTCAAACATTCGTTTAACTAAAAAAGAGAACGTCGGAAGCCTCGAAAACGGTTTGAACGGTTTAAACGTTTCCATCCAATCTCACCTTCGACCTATCGTTCACGGTGTTGTCGTGATCGATCGCACGAAGAAAGATGCACATTCCTCCTTAACGCTATTAAGTACCGAACTCATTTGACTAGATAAAATAATTAGCTTTTCTTTCTTTTCCTCTGTCTGTCTTTGGTTAGAAAAACGTTTACGTAGATGTTCCGCGTGGTTACGCACGTGATTTCCTCTTCATCCTCTTCTCTCTCTCTCTCTCTCTCTCTCTCTCTCTCGCTCTCTCTCTCTCGCTCTCTCTCTCTCTCTCTCTCTCTCTCTCTTTCGCTCCCCTCACTCACTCTCTCTTTCTCTTCCTTTCTCTCTAATCTTCTTTATCTTGCTCCTTTCTTATATGCATATACACATATACATAAATGTACGTACACATACACGCATGTGTACAAATGACTAGGATGTAAAATGTAAGACAGGCATCTTTAAATTATAAGTTCCCCGTCGACGACTAGAGTGGAATAGATCTTACGATAAATGCCGCCCGTACAATTCGTATCGTAACAGATTATAGGTACGTCTGAGACGTACAGGGTTGTTTTCTTTGGTTCCGCACATCCCTAATGACTCGACAACACAACCACGACATTCGTCTGGTCGGTGGACTACACGCGCGGCCACGATTTCGTTGCTTGGAGAAACGACTCCGCGATTCCAATCGCGCTGGGGCTGGATGGAAAACAGACACCGAGGTCCCTCACCATAAAGCACCGTAGCACAGATCGCCGTAGGTACAATGCTCGGGGAACGCTCTAACTCCCGGGGAGCAATAAATAAATACAAGTATTATATACAATTGATAGCACGAACGAATCTAAGGGGGAAAGCAATCGATGATAACGCTCGGTCCCGCGCGGCGAGCTTTGAAATTGGTTGGCGCGACGAACAGCAAGACGAGGGGCGCCGCGTTGCGCGGAAGTAAAAGCGCAAAGGGGTTCGCGTGCGCGGATGGCGGAGGGATGATTTCGGTCTCGGTGTCGCTGATCGGTTATCCGGTCTCTATCCCCTCTTACGTCGACGGGTGTTCTACGTTGGACAAGATATGCTCGCACTAAGGAATAGGACTAGAGGTGATTCGTTCGACGCTGCTCTCCCTGATACGTATAGTGGTATAAGTGGCGGGTGGTTCGAGGACGTTGGTGGGACTGTCGGCGTTCTGCCGTGCGATCGCGGTGGAGGAGACGGATATTGGCGTCGGGGCGGAGGTTGCGGCGGAGGCGGTGGCGGTGGCGGAGGCCGAGGCGGAGGCGGATGCGGAGGCGGAGGCGGAGGCATCGGCCGCGGCCAGGGCGGAAGGGCCGGTGGCACCAGCGACGCCGGTGACGACGGTTGTGGTCGCCGCGGTGGCGGTTGCGGTTGCAGTTGCGACGGCGGCTGCGGCTGCGGCTGTGGCGTTCGCGACTGCGGCTGCTGCTGCGGCGGCGGTCGTCCCGACGCCCAGCCAGCCGTGCCGATTTTTTAAGTGTCGCTTCATGTGGGTCGTACGGCTCAGCACTTTATGGCACACCGGACACTGTGTCGTTCCTTTGTGCATGTTCATGTGTTTGTACATCGAGTCCCGATTCCAAAACGTTTTACCGCAGATTTTGCACGAATGCGACGGCTGTTCGATGACCACCGTACGAGAATCTAAATCAGATATAAACACGTTCATGGTAGTGCGTGCGCCCGATCCCGATATCGATCCCGAATCGATCGGTATCGTGTGTCTCTCATTCTCTCTACCTTGCTCATCTTACTCTCTGATCGTCATCCTTTTATCGCGCGTATCGCCGTCCAAACCGCGACGTAGGTATCTACGTATTTAACTATTATATACACATTGTACTCTCTCTCTCTCTCTCTCTCTCTCTTTCTCTCTATCTTCCATCGAACGATCGCCAGAGAACGAAAACTATGTCCATCGACAGACGTTACCGCACGCAATTTTTCTCAACGTTTTTCCTCGTTAATTCGTTCAATGCTCTCACTCTCTCCCTCTCTCTCTCTCTCTCTCTCTCTCTCTCTCTTTCTCCCATTCTTCCTACCTTTCTCTCCCACTCTCACGCGCGCTATCTACTTGTGCACACACTCGCTCACTACTGCGCCTCCGTCTAACTATCAGCGATACGAGGAGACGAGCGGCAATAAAAGGCAGCACACACGATGAGTTTGTACAGAGAAGAGCAACCACGTGGTGATGGACACGCAAATCGTAAACTGCTGGAGCAATCATGCTACTGTGTACTGTGGAGGCAACGTTTGAACGACAACAAAACAACGTATGTACGCACAACAAAACTGTTCAACATCCATGCACAAGAGTAGTCAGAGGTCCTATTTCGATGGTGCCGATCGGTTGCAGTTAAGAGATGCAATTGAAAGTCACAAAACAAGCATCTTGTAATTACGGCGATACACGTACGCAGTTACGTGACCATTTACTGCCGCGTTTACCTTTACGCGCGCGGTACACGAGAGACCTGTGCTCTCTGTGAGATCGCAAGACACTTCGCCGAACGCCTGTCGTGTGCAGTGAACCGACAATCATGTATTCCTTTTCACCAGTCCACGCCTGGTCGGGCGCCTAATACTTTCATATGCGAGCGTGGGTGTGCCATGCGGAGACGAAACGATTCGGCGACAGCCGCGAATCGTTGCGAGTAACGCCTACTTAGCGCCCTTGGACGAAAAACACAAAACATCTTCTACGTTGTCTTTATTTTCAGTTGGTGTAAGTACAAGAGCAAAAAGCGGCGATTCGTCGTTTATGGGACAACATATATATATATATATATATAGGTATATAGGTATATCCTTTGTGTTAACAAATTACGTAATTCTCATACCACGCGAGAGAGAACCCCTCCTCATCGTTAGTCTTGCGCTATAAAATTGGCGAAGCTCGGCCCTCGAAGAGAAAAATATCGGGAGCGCGGGAGAAGCTTGCACGCGATACTTCGATTAACCGAATTCAGGAGCATGAAAGGCATTAATCTAACGTCGTTTTCGACTCTTTCCCCCCCCCCCCCCCCTTAAACGTCTCTGTACATCGCAGAGTAAAAATGGAATGAACTGTAGTAAAAATAATGATCTGTTTGATATGTCGACTATCTCGCTTGACGTAAACGTTCCCGATTACAGATCGCCCACCCGCCCCCATCCCCCAGCCGCTTTCGTTTTTCAAGCAAACATAAGGACGTAAGAAATTCGGTCTGCGAATGGAAGAAACGTCGCGACAAAATGATGAAATGATAACATTACAAACTTACAAAAATCACGGCCGAAAAGTGCACGCAATTTCTATGTCATGCTATACCTACTCGTTATGTATTCGACAGAATGGGGCGGCAGACGCTTGTTAGCCTAGAGGCGCCAAGCCTCCAAATCCGGCCCCGAGTTCGGTGCGATTGTCTCGGTCCCGGCACCCTCGCCCGAGCCATCCGGGCCCGGCGGACGACTTTCCGGAGGGCTACTCTCGTTGCGGGGCGAGAATCTCGGCGATAGCCTCGCCCCGCGGTACCTCACGACAGCGCCGTGTACGTTCAGCATGTGGCAACGCATCGTGTACTTTCGAGTGAATACAGCCTGACAGATGGGACAAACGGTGTCACCCCTGTGTATGCTACGGTGATGAGCTAAGGAGTCTCCGCGATTGTACGTTCGGCCACAGACATCGCACACCCAGAGACCGTTCCCGTCCTTGGTCCTGCGCCTCGTCTTTACTTGGCCAAGGCTCGCCTGTTGCGGCAGTTGCTGTTGTTGCTGTTGTTGCGGTCGTTGCTGCTGAACATGTTGCTCCCGATGCTCGTGACGAGGTCGTTGATTCCCAATAGGCGCACGGGCGTACTTTGGTTCTGCGCACACAATCCAAAGTGTTCCCATACACACACACGGACAGCTTCATACTTATGTGATACAGTTTCGTCGTTTGCGTATGCCTGGAATCTCGAGCGGGAGATTCTAGTTTCTACGGCTTTGCTGGTCGCTTGTCTGCCTCTCAGCGTGGATTTATAGCCGATTTCGAACCGTGACGCGTTGACAGAGAAGTGGAAAACCGGCTCGGCAGAATTTAAACGGCCGGGCTCGTCTTGGGCTTCGCCTCGGGAACCCGCGAAACTCGGAATGTCTCTCGGTGCGGATCAAGGGACGAGGGACGGTATCGCAGGGTTGCGAGGAGGCAAGACGATTCTTCGCTTAAAGCCCGCGACATACGCGAAGAATCACCTTTCCGCGCGTGCTCGCCACCTCCGCGAACGTGATTTGTGTGTCGGGTGTGTGTATGCTTTGCTGTCGTGATGTACGGTGTAGCCACTGCGAGCGAAATTCCCACCAAGCACGTTCAATGAAGCCTTCAGCCAAAGGAAAAGAGAAGAGTTTTTCTCGCGGGGGCACCGGGACCACGAGAAGCTCGCGCCATCATTATTCGAGGCCTATGCGAGCTGCCGATCCGACCAATCAACCGACGCCCAGTTCAAAACACCATCGCGTAATTGCCAGTGAAACAAAAAAAGAATGCATTTTTTCGGACAGTTTTATTAGAATCTCCTAACAATAGTTCGAATGTCAAACATTATCCTGCGAGACTGTGGTCTCTGCCTAGCGAATCGTATACAAACATCCTGTAATAATGTAAAACGTTAATTATAAATAGATACGACGTGTCAACGTGTAAACGTAAAAGTGAACAAATTCAGGGCATCGCACCGACAATAGTCGCGGTTCCGCCAACGCGTATACTCGGTAGGCAGGCATGCAGAGAGGTCGTAAAGTCAGCCAGGTGTCAACGCAGTAAATGTATTCCAAGGCGCCACAGGGCAGGCCTCTGAAACCGATAAATTCGGTGGTCGGAGAGGAGAGGGAAGTGAATGAAAGGTGAGATACACGCTCCTTAAAGGTAGATTTACACTAGCCGTCTGGACGGCGGCAAGACGGCGGCCGTCCCACTAGCGCAGGCCTGCACAGCAATGCTGTGGCGGGCAAGAGCGCTCTCGATTGCTCGTGAGCAAAGCGAAGAGCGACGCCGTGAGCAGTTCCCCCACCCTGTGGCCAATAGCTGTCGTAGTATGCGTGTAAACTGTAATGTGTGTTGCTGATGTTCCGCGGCACACTTCACTCACGAACACTCCCCACCACGGCCCTCACGGCACTGTCGCTCATAAAGGCGTGGCCTAGTGCTTTAAGGCGGGATCTCCTACCTGCGACTGGTCGCTGCCGGTCGCAGCGACCCCACTAGTGCAAGGGAGAAGTATGACATCTCTTTCTCCCTTGCACTAGTGGGGTCGCTGCGACCGGCAGCGACCAGTCGCAGGTAGGAGATCCCGCCTTTACGATGCTCTTTCCGCACGCGTCCGAAAATTTTTGCCCGGCGAGCATTCAGCTGTGCACGCCTGCACTAGCGCAAGGGAGACACGTGCATCTGTGTCTCCGTTGAGCTAGTGGGACGGCCGCCGTCTTGCCGCCGTCCAGACGGCTAGTGTAAATCTACCTTAAGGCGGGATCTCCTACCTGCGACTGGTCGCTGCCGGTCGCAGCGACCCCACTAGTGCAAGGGAGAAGTATGACATCTCTTTCTCCCTTGCACTAGTGGGGACGCTGCGACCGGCAGCGACCAGTCGCAGGTAGGAGATCCCGCCTTTACGACTCTCTATCGAAGCGCGTGTTCATTTTCCCCCGCGTTTTTCGTGCCAGTGTCCTTGCCCCGGCACTCGATGGTGTGCGCTCGAACGCTTCACTGGGCCGACCCACTTCCCTATTTCGCTGGCCACGCATCACGCATGCAGAGCCAGTGGAAGAGAAATAGGGAAGTGGGCCGAATCGTTCAGGCGTTGAAGTAAACTGGTTTCGAGCACCGGGGCAGGGACGTTGAAAAGAACGTTGCAACGTGAGAAGCAGAGGCTCGCTTACGATCGTAAAGGTCCCCATGCACCAGCGAGCATGCTCGCCGAGCCGCTCGCGTGAAGCTCGTCGGCATGTTCGCGGGAGCCTACCAGTGTTCACGGGAGAAGACCTGATAGCTCTCGGCTACCCTCTGTTGCGCATGCCCGCGACGAGCTGCGACGTCAAACCAATCAACGCCAAGCTGGGAAACGAACCGAATCGACGCCAGTGGCTGGCTTCGTTTCCGAGCTTGGCGTTGATTGGTTTGACGTCACAGCTCGTCGCGGGCATGCGCAACAGAGGGTAGCCGAGAGCTATCAGGCCTTTTCCCGTGAACACTGGTCGTGAGCGAGCCGAGCAGTTTAATCGCTGCTCGTCGATCGCACACACCAACGAGCATGCTTGCCGAGCCTGGCAGTACGCGAGCGGCTCGCTCGTGTATGGTAGCCTTAAGGCGGGATCTCCTACCTGCGTCTGGTCGCTGCGACCGGCAGCGACCAGACGCAGGTAGGAGATCCCGCCTTTATGGAGCGTGCGTCTCGCATTTCGTTCAATTTTCGGTAATGTGAATGGAACAGGGTAGAAGGTGTAGAAAATTATTTCTGGCTGGATCTACGACTGAATTCACGACTCCGCTATATCGTTACCACCATCTACACGCGACGCTGACTTCGCTTATATGTACATGATCTCCGGGGAAACTAACAATCGTTTCGATGCAAGATACGCAGAAACACAAAGACTAATAACGATCGACGCGTTACCTTCTCTGATAAAGGCACGGCAAAGATATCTCGATTCTTTGAGTCGCTTAATTTCTACATACGTTTCTCTCTGAGGAACTTTACGTATTGTCGCGTCATCTTTCGTCGATGGCACCTTGTTCGAGTCTTCTGACATCAGTCTATTGAACGAGTATAGGGACGGGATGCTGACTTCGATCCTATCGAGTAACAACGCGTCCAGGCCGGTATCTTAATCGTTTAGCGTGAACGTACCGCCTCTCGGATCCATTCACGGATTTAGATAAGTGAAACGTAAATGCTACTAATTAATGAGTAAAAGATAGTACGCATAGGGGTAGAAAGCGATGAAATCGGAGTCATGGAGGTCGCGGATAGAATTCCGCGCAACGTTCCCCGCGATTTCTCTGCTAAGCTCGGTTACTTTTGAAAGTTCAACTTAGCGTCGACACTGAACGTGCACTTGTGGATGCGCAGCAAGTGCGCCTTCATGTCGTAACTTCGACTGAAGATGCGCTGACAAATCGGGCACCTGGTTTGCCCTGTGTGCAAGTCCTTGTGCAGTGTCAACGACATCGGATGCTTGAAACCCTTCCAACAAATTCTACAGCGAAACAACAATTCTGTGTCCGTGGACTGACCGCAGTCATCGTCCGAGACGAGGTCCGCGATTGCAGCACCGCCGCTGCCACCCCCGCCCCCAGCGGTATCTCCTGCTCGCTCTACAAATAAACACAAACACACAAGATCACCTCTATATTAACCACACAACGCTGCGTGTCCCATGTGCAAGCATGGATACCCATAGTTTTCGCGGCTTCCTACCGTCGCGTCGCACGATACCGTTCAAAAGCTTGCGCTTGTCTCTCGCGTTCGCCCAAATTCGCCACCTCTCCGATCCCCCATCTTCCCGGTCAACCTCCCGAAAACCTTTCGCGAGCCTTTTCGCCGAATCTCTATGTCGCTGAATGGATTCTCCAGGCGACAGCGCAACTAGCGATGCTCCATCTGCTGTCTATCACATCAGGACTCCTTGAATTACTCCCGCGCGTACGGAAATCTGGTAACGTTGCTCCGCGGAATTTTCACAGATCGAACGATCGACAAGCGGTTTTCACTGTTGAACGATACGGGCGCAGTGGATCGTATGGTTTCTCTCGCGGCTCTTGGTGTAGTCGTTTGCGTGTCGTGCGTAGAAAGCGCAAGCTTAGTAGAATAAGTCCGATCGGACCAAACAGAGAGACAGAGGGCATACGACACCACTGAAAGGAGGTTCAAGCTCGCTAAGTTCCCAGGCTGCTGAAATACAATCGAGGGTGCCAACGCGGCCGTACGTTTCGGTGGTCGAGACTCGCGATACTTTTCCCGCTCTATCCGCTTGTTCGTTAGTAGGTATGTACTTTCTGGAGGATCGCTCTCGCAACATGGCTGTCAAGAAAGGCAAGGTCTCTCGTCGATTACAATCGGTGCGGTTCGTTTTATTTGAAGCTTCGTATTTATTTAACAAGTTGTTTGCGAAGCCGATCATCTGAGTCGAGTCTCTTACAACGTTTCACGGTGCAGTCGCGACCGACCCCAATGCCCGAGCTATCGCGAGTATTAGGAAGAGAACAGACTGGACGGCGTCTACTCCCATCGAATGTTCGGTCTTCGTGGATCGCAACGAACCGTAAAAGCGAGCAGCTGGATTTTAAACCAAAAAAAAAAAAAAGAAAAAAAAAGGAGAAGAAAAGAACTACGCTATCGGAAAGTTTCAGTCGACTTTTAAAATATTATTTGCAGTCATGGGTGTCAGTCTATGAGCGTTCGTATCGGAAGCACGATACGCACCGTCCTTCGTCCTACGGCGAAGGGTCCATGGGATACATACAAGTACAGGAAGCGTTCGTTCGACTCGATATAACATTAGCGAACTTAATTCTACGAGATCTTCGGAGCGTTAAACGACAACAACAACGATGAAGAACGCATGATTTTTATAAGACGATTTTCGCGTCCGCGTACCGTTAACGTACGCGTAATCAATGGAATACTTTTCGTTCGGTAGTCGATTCATACTTCGCGCCGCATAATGAAGGCGAAAAACGTGGTAAAGTATCACATCACACGACAAGTGATTAATGGTGTCGGTATTCTGCGAAATATATAGGTATCGATATACAAATAGAAATGAATAACGATGATGAAGGAGCGATCGAGAAATCAGTGTGAACGAATGCGTAAAAACCGTACCGAGTATTTGTAAGATATAAGTATTCCAGGCGACGGGACGTAAAATATTAGCGTAAAATGATTTAATTGGGTAACGAGTTTACCTCGTCGCAGTCTTACGTATAGAGTCGAGATTTAAGTTAAATAAAGATCTGTCGGCATTATCCTAGCGCGTGCGTACGTATCGTATCGATATTCGATAAGACTATCGAAAGCGACAAATGCTCCAGACATAAAAAGTACAAAAGTACAGAAACGTGGCCCGAGGAATCTCCCCTGCTGGGCGATTCGCCGTAATTTATGCGTCATCTAATATCTAATCTAACCGACAATTTACAATTAACGCGGGATATAAATAAACGCTAAATTTGCAACTAACGTTAAATTATAAAAGTACGATACGCTTTGAACGGGACTCCGGCCCTTGCTTTCTCTACGAACCAGGGAAAGATGCGCGAATGCTCCAGCGTCTCTAAACGTCACATCCGATCGTGTTTCCCTACAGGAGAAGGCGGGAGGTCTGCGAAGTTGGCACCTCCGAAGTGCAAATTTTTTATAAAATAGAAACAATCTTCGTTTTTCCACATTTGTCCACCCACAATTTTCGTTTGTCCACCCTTCACAATGAAATTATGACCAAATTAAAAAATTTATCATCAGCATTGTCCACGATTTGCCCGCGTTTGTTCATCGCGCAACGGAGAGTTATAAAGAAACTAAAAACAAATGAGCAATAATCTTTATGAACAAAGTTGACTTCATTTCCTTCAAACTACATACTTGAATGATTTGGATGGAGAAAAACTTCGGGATGGCCCTGACTTCTGACTCACTCTGTATATAAAATAAAAATTCGGTTTTTCAGCGGGTTCTCTATTAAGGCAGGATACCACCTTTGATTGGGATTTTGGAGGCGTTTTTCATGATTTTTTTTTGCATACAAAGAATGCGCAGAAACAAAATCGGTTTCAGTCATTCATTAATGTAACTTTAATCTGTAATTACACATTTTTTGAAACTGAAAAAGTGAAAAATAATCTCTTGTAGGTGGCGCCAAAATACACTCCTTTGGAGGAACATCGTTAGACGGCGTGTCAAATTCCGCTTTGTACGTGGCTCTTAGAAAAAAAACCAAAGAATGTTCCTATTGGCAACAATATTTTTTAATGCTGTACGTAGGGATTTTACGAAATTTCGATTTTTAAGAAAATGGCGGCCATTTGAACAAAAAGGTCAATTTTTTTAGGGTAAAAAAGTTTAAAGAAGTTTATAAAATTGCGCACCAAAAGAAAAATAACAACGCTACAGCAAAAGTCCTACGTACATCGTTAGATTACACCACGGGGAAGAATTGTGCAAAGTTTCAAGTCAATCGGATGAAAATTATAGGAGTAATCTGACACGCCGATTTGGAAAACATCGTTTCGAGAAAAACGCGTTTAAAGTTTTATATAGATTTATATATCTGTTCCAATCCGGTTTTTACACAAGAAAAAGGTTCCGGTCACCTTTCTAATGAATGAATTTCGATTCTATACACTTGAAAGAGTACTTTGAGAACAAAAAAAATTTTCAATTTTTTTCAAGTGCGAAGGTGGTATCCTGCCTTAAGTCGTATAAACCTTCTGACCAATCTGGATCAAATTTTAGTTACACACCAGACTCCTGCGGAAAATCAGAATATTTTTTTGTGTTTCTTTCTTAATGACCTGATTCTACTACACGTGGACAATCATATCCCACTTAAAAATCAATGAAAAACGTTCGTGGGGGTGCTGATAACAATTCGTTTAATTTGGTCATAACTTTTTCCTGAAGGGTGGACAAACGAAAATTTAGTTCGGACAAATGTGGACCAACAAAGACTGTTTCAATTTTATAAGAACGTGCACTTGGAAGTGCCAACTTCACGAACCTAGAGATAGGTTACGCGCGATAACCCAGTGTGCGATCCAGCGATTACGATGCACGTCATAATAATTGCCATTCGAAGGAGGACGAAGGCAGAATTACAAAATTACCAACGATCGCGCAAGAAAAAGGAAGAAAAGGAAAGGAAAGGAAAGGAAAGGAAAGAAAAGGAAAGGAAAGGAAAGGAAAGGAAAGGACAGGAAAGAAAAAGAAAGTAAATAATCGTGGTTTCCCGTATGAGTTACAGGTGATATCAGTGATATCAGTGCATGAAATGGTTTCCTCCCCAACCTTCTCCCTCACTTGTTGACTCGTTGACTCGTTGACTCCTTCAATTCTTTCTCTCTTCCCCTCCCTTTCTCTCTCTCTCTCGCTGTATCCTCAGTGTTTTGGTTCGCGTTGCTCTTTGTTTCTGTCTGTGGTCGTAGACGTGAAACACGAAAGATCGAGAAGCACAGGGCGTTATTAGTCGAGTAGCGGTATTAACTCGGGGCGGCCGGAGGGGGCGAGTTGGTGCTATGGGGGCGGGATGTGCGGGATGGCGCGCATTTTGTGAAAATCGACGAAACATGGCCAGCGGCACAAACAGGCATTGCAGGGCCAACATTTGAAGCGCGTCTGCCTGAGCTTTCCACGTGATGTGACCATTCCGCGCTGCTTGCAGTGTACACATACTTTTCCGTGGCCGTTTGCTTTGCTGAGGCTATGCGGCTGACCAGATACGTACGTAATCCCTCCTGGAGAAAACACATTGGCCAAACACTTTCGGTTAGTCAATTCTTAAGTATATGTCCACATGCAGGCAACCATTAGTAAACAAATGTTTGTTTTTTTTTTTTTTTTTTTTTTTTTTTTTTTTTTTTCAACGACCAATCCCAGCACCAACCAATCCCGTAGCCGTGAAAGGTGAAAGCCAGTCTAAAGTAGTCAGCGACACCAATATACCAACGATATATCTTTTCGCACGTATATGCGTGTGTTTAGATGGAAATATAGCATTGCCAGGTGCTAGCCGAATTCATCCTTTCTCTTTCCTCTCATTCCGTTTCTCTTCGGTTTCACGGATCGAACACTTTGCCCTTTTCGCTTTCCTTCTCACCCGCTCTCGCCCCGCCCACCCCGGTCCCGCTTTACTCTTTTAGCGACGCAGCCTGGCAACAATCGATACTTATCGTGTATTAGATCGCGAATCTTTCTCCATCCGATTAAAACCGAATCCTCGTCGCTCGATGAATCATCCACACTTCTCCGTTTCTTCGATCGTCGGGGACGCTCTTCGCTCCTCTCGCATCGACCCATGGTCTCTGCTGGATCGCCTCGGAAGTGTTCTTCCCGCGTCCTCTCCGGGCACGTGCGCACGTTCCAATGTGCGCTCATCACGTGAACGCTAGACAACAATTGTCGTCAACATCTTCACGAATGTGAAACCGAAGCGTGCCCCCCCGTCGTCTCGGTGTGCAAATCAACTTTAAAGCTTTAAACGCCCGAGAAACCATCGTGCCTCATTGCCTGCTTCGGCTACTGAGTTCCAGCATCTATGGCAGAAGGTCCCTCGATCCGCCGCGTTATCGCCAACGTGCTGGGGGCCCGATGCATCGACTTGCGATTACAATTCACGTGGTCTCACGGTGGGTTACAAACGTTCCCGCGCGTACAGCGAGCAAACGAGAGTAATTCCACGCTCCGCACACACACATACACGCACACAACGTCGTGAGTATTTCGGCGTACAGTCTTAGCTATTCTCGCATATAAGTCGGGGGGGGAATTGAACAGAGATGTGTGCTCGAGAGCCCTTGTTTCGGTATCTTGATGATTGCGCGCAAAGCCGTAGCTATCGGTGCTCCATCGGAACGAGACACTTCTCGATAGACTCGCGCTCGCACCAAGGTTGTCGCGTATTATCGTATATTCATGCTCCTGCTTAAACGGCGAAACGGTGAACGTAATGATATTCTTGCTTACCTACCTGTTGAGATTGCACACTAGAGGCACCAAACGTGTTTCGGATCGGGTCGCGTTTAAGATTAGTCGCGCAAAGGTACGACGAACATGTGCGTCACGGCGAAGTAACTTCTATGCCCGTGCGTAGACAATCGCAAGTTTGTCGTAAGGAGAATCACCGTAAACGTACAGAAGAAAGCGTTGCCTCGATTTCTCTCGAGTTCTAACGGCATATCGATTCGACCTAAACATCGGAATCCCCACGCACCCATATTGATTCATCAACTTCGCGATGTGTAACGGAAAGAAAAGATAAGTAGTGAGATGTTAAAGTGCGGGAAAAGAGATCCTTTACATGCCACTATCACCAGCACCATCACCGTTACTACTTCAAATTAGTTGCTTCACAAGGCTACGAAGTATTCTTTACAACAGCCTGATTACTAGTTTGCAAGTTAATCTTAAATGCCAGTTATTATCAGACGCGTGGCGGGGCTAAGAATCTCTCCGACTGATCGGTGACCGTCCCGAAATATGCTTGTCGACGCCGCAACCGGCGAGAATTCAGTGAATGGCAGTGCGGCGCAGAGGGCAGCGGGATGCTTCGACGAGTTTAAGATTAACTTTGCATGCAAGTAAATTGGCATGTATGATACTTGCTACAGACACACGCGCGTCAACGTCCTGTACAGTCCTACGATATAAAGAAGTTACCTCGCACCAGCGTTGAAAGGTATTTTAGTGTATACACAGAAAGGTATGCTTACAGTTAGTGCGCATAAATAAGGAATATAGTGGTGACTTTGTTCGAGTTATTAAAGGAATGTTGATGATTGTCGGCACACATACAGCACTTGGCAATGCTTACTACATAGTAACTACAGTTCAACCTACACCCGAGTGCCTATACCATACATTTATATCCAAAAAAAAAAAAAAAAAAAAAACAACATGCACTCTGTATGCTATAGTACAGTTAAACGATTAATGGAAATATATCGTAGTAATTCTCTATAACAGGAGGAAATGCATTTCTCCGAAAGACTCGTAAAACATCTGCGTCTATGTTTTGCCCACGCGATCGTATCATTAAAACGACCGTAATGTTTCCACAAGTGTTGAAAAAAAAAAGATTACCAAAATGAAACAGACGAATTGTATGGCTTGGACCCAAGGCCCGATCAAGCCTGGTATTCGGTAGAGCCTGAGACTTTGAAACGAATGGATTTCTTTGCAAAGCTCTCCTATTTTCTCTTCTCTATCGATCGAGTTTAGAAATTGTAAGTGAATCTCCTGTTTACTCCTTTCGAGCTTGTTCGTTACGAAACGATACTGTCGACCCTTTCACTGTGTCAACGTTTCGCTAAAGAATTTTGTGTGTGTGAAAACAGTACAAAGCTGTACATTGCTACTTTTCAATTCTCGTTATAATCCGTAGTATTAGAAATTTACGCAACTATCCCCTCGAACCAACTAAAGAAATCAATTACCCTCCTACTCTGCAGAATTTTCTCATGAAACCTCGACAGAATTAATCTGACCGTTAATTAAAGATATATATAAAAATATGTATAAACAGTGTTTTGTACCCACGTTAAGAGAACGTGTCTCGGGCAATTTTACAGCGAGAAGAAACACGTGTAAATTGTATCGCTCGGCAACGATTCACGTGATATTTCCGAATCAATAAAGAGCACACCTGGTGTGCGTGACACATGAGTACAAAACTACAAAGCTGTCCGCGATGCCATGTCTTTCGCCTTGGTCGAGAGAGATGTTAGACTTTTCTCATCAAAATTTTCTTATCTTTCTCGCGCGTTTCGTTGCAATTATTATATCCTTCGTTGCAGCTCCGTTTATCGGCAGTATTCTTTTGCGCTTTCAAAGATATGGCAATGCACGGAGTCTTGTATAATTATACAAACGTAAGATAAATGTTAGAAAAGAAACACTTACCCTGGACTGCTTCTTGTGTTAACCTTTCCCCAGATGTGCTAGGTTTCGAAAGCAAGTGTCCTAATTAAAACAGAGAATTATGCGATATATATATATATGCGTCCGTTTGTACGTATCTAAGAATAGGCCGTATGTCGGTATGATATCGTTAACTCTTACCAACATCCGCCGCCTGATGCTTCAGATCCAAATTATCTGTAGCGGAGTGACTACTCGAATAAAACGTTTGACTAATATCTGGCTTTTGGTCATGGTCGGGAGTATTGGATGACGTGTCTTCTATGCCAATTTTATTTAGCGAACTGTCCCCTAAACTCTGCTCCTCGTAACTACAGCTACTTCCGTCTTGTACTAAATATTCAGGCATTTCCAGTTTCAAATTCGGCATCAGGGGAATTATTTCGACGGGATCCGAGCCGGACGTCGGCTGATTCTCTGATGTTTTGTTGTCGGGGTCTTTCGCGGATAAGGCGTTACTCGCGGCCTTATCCGCGTTCGTGTGCGCATTCTCTCTACATTTTCGTCGCTTGCTCGGCGGTGCGTCGGGTTGCAAATCGCTGGCGTGGTAAGGCATCGGTGACGAAGGTGATTTGTTTCTCTTATTTTCTGCTGCTGTTTTACTAGAAGCATTCTGAAGTTGAATTTCGGGTTCGTTGGGAATATCTATGTCGTCCTGGAACACAGTTGGGAATGCGATTAGAAATAGATCGTTCGTCGAATTACCCGCGACTTGCGCCGATCTTAGATAGCATACCTCGGCTAAGCTGTCGTTATCCTTTCCAGTGCCATCGGTGAGACCCTGAACCGCCAACAGCTCGGCGGTCGTTAAGAAACTAGCCAGTTGCTCTTGGACAACGTTCACTTCGCCTTGGTACATGAAGTCCACTAACGCGGCCAGGTCGTCGAACTTTACGTTACGGAATATTATGACGGGATGCTGGCACGGATTCTCCTACGATGATTTGAACAAGGCGAAAAAAGGCTTTCAGCGTGTCGTAAGTAACAGCGGCTGGGAAGCTTGACGCTTCGCCTTCGGAAGTTTACCTTAAATAAATCTCTGAAGTATGTACTACAGGCGGATAAGAGCATTTTGTGCGCCCTTATTCTCTTCCCCTCGCAACTCAGAGTCACGTCCACCAGATCTTCTTCTGTCCTTAATGTGTCGAAGGCGCAGGTAATGTGCTTTAAATAATTATTCCATCTAAGAGAGAACTGTTGACTGGAACCCATGCTGCTCCTCTGAAATAATACAGAACTTACGTTGAGACGCTACGAAAACTAGGCGCGCGGCGCCGTTCGGCAGAAGCATTTGGGCAAGCGAGAGTAATGTTTACGTGAACTAGAGAGAAAGGCATAACTAATGTTGTTGAACGATATTTTACCGTGTTTGCAATTAATGCGCCCCCGGAGTAATAACGCGAGTGAAGTGAAAAAAAGTTTCTGGCCCTTAATACCGTAGCACGGTTAAAATTGTCGGCGGCGATTGTCTAGCGGAACCGTCGCGTCTCGACGGCTGAATTGTTCGTAGACCGTGAAAGCTAGCGTCGACGCGTTTCAGTCCTGATGCGTTTCCCGAAAAATAAAAACTGTAAACAGTAGAGCGGAATAGAATTTCATGGCACTGTGGAAGGTTTCACGGGTTCCGCATCTAGATGAGAAGTGGCGTCCAACTACCAAACGATTTCAACGTTATGTAATTGCATCGCGCCAGACAGTCTTGTAACGCGTCCCACCGACTTTTTACGGAATCCTGTGTCACTTTAGAAGCCACACTTCCCAATTAAATGACAGCTGGTAGCCATTTTCCTTCGGGAAAACGCGTAAGATGCGCGAAAAGAACTCCACTTCCTATAGAAACCACGCGCGATGCGTGGGCCGTTGCGATCGTGCGATGCATGTGTGGAACGCTTTAGAGGCGTTGTCATTGGTGAATTTCCACTTATACCGATATTCGTCAGCATTACTGATCCAGACTTTTACTTCTTTCGTTCCGATTCATTTTGTAACGAACGTACAAATTAAACGAAGGAAAAGGGCGAGAATAGTTCATCAACATCCGTGTAGCAACGTTTTAAATATGATTTCTGGCTGCATAAGAAATTCTTCTGTTAGTTCAATCTCACTCATTGTTAGACCACGAGTAGGTAAGGATTTGCTTGGGTGTCGCCAAAAGAGCTTAAAATAACAAACATATATTGGAAATATTTCATTTTTTCTTTATTTATATATCCATTAAATTGCTAAACTTAAATGATCCGCCGTTTCTGAATTTCATGATTGCCTATAGAGAGCGTTGGTGGACTGCCCGCCTTATAGCGATTTCGGCAGACACGCACTGGTGCGCGCTAGTGCGAACTTTTTCAGTGCGACACCATACCGCAAATATACGTGTCATTTGTCGCAAATGTCGTAAATAGAAATATTCATTATTTTAAGGTTTCAACAATTAAAGTGTTGGAAAAATATAGTTCTTTCTGACTCGCTTGTTGGTTGCATGCGAATACTATAGAACACTGTAGAATACGTCGATAATATCGAAAACTACGTATAATCACCGCGTTCATAACCCCAAAAAAGTATTCAAAAGCGTGGTGTTAATTATTGTTTTGTAATTGTTTAGATAATAACTAATAAAAATAGAATCGTGAAAGGTAAAGTAATTAGAAATAAATGTACGATAATAAATAAAATTTATTTGAATTGAAAATTATGCAAATAAAAATATCCGTTTCAGAAAAAATGAAATTGATAAATTATTATCAAATTTATTTTTTGGGTGCAACATCCCTTCCAGTGTGGTGAAAGTAAACAAATTATATTTATTATTCTATATTGGGAAACTTAGTGGAGACGTGGCCTAAATTTCAGCCCTCTGGTGGTAAGTTGGCAAACTATTGAAAATAGGGCCGGATCCCACCACACATTCCGAATAAGTATTTATTGATTGAAGAAGTAAAAATTTAGTGTTCAAACAAATTTAAAAACACTCGTTTTTCAGAACATGTCTATTTAAACACTGATAATCATATGGACGTCGACGGATTTCGACCTACTGTCAGTAGTTCCATTTTCTGTCAGTAGTTGGCGTATCGAAATTCTTGGTTTCCAATGCGTTTCTTTTACTAACCTTTCAATATCCATTTTTCGTCAGTGTAACTTAATTTAATTTAATTTTTTTAATCAGAATTATAATTATTAATAAATTGGCACTTCTTCATAACCTATACGAAAAATGTTTTATAGGTTAGTTATTTTCATTTCAGATATACAACATTTACGACACATTTACGACATTTACGACATTTACAATATTTAAGACACGTGTCGTGTATAAAATCGAAAATTCGTGTCTTTACCCATCACTGGAGCTGACTCAGCTCTGTTCTGGTGGATTCTGGTTAGGGAATAGGGATGGAGTGCAAAATGTCTACTAGTCAATGTATGCACACACTGATTTGATTGGCTAAAGTATTCTCGCAGGTATACATATTTTTTATTTTTTAACTAAAGTGAAGAAATATTCGTTATATTTAAATAAATCAAGAACGATTACACTGGTTCAAAATATACAACTGAACTTCTATAAGAACGTTTGGGAATGTTTTGAGAGAAATTGGGGTTATGTGACGCGTGCAAAGAACAGTTATGCTCACCACGAATCAGAAGCGATCACGAAAAATCACGGATCATTGTCAGAAATCCCCGTGATTGGGAACAATCGTGATCGAATTTACCATCGTGCCCAGCGTTTGTAGGAAAACCCATATTATTTACGAAATATATATTTGTCACCGTTAATTGGTGTGAACATCGGCTGTGTTCCAATTCACGCATACTGCGCATCGACTGCATAGGACAGGCCTGCACAGCTAGGCTGTGGCGGGCAAGAGCGCTCTCGATTGCTCGTGAGCAAAGTTTTTTCTCTTTGCAGTCAGATGACTGTGACAAGTGCTACACTTAACGTCGAAGAGATTCCACAATAATTTATAAATAATAAGAAGGATCGACATAAAAAAAAATATTTTCTGCAAGTTCAAAAATCCCTTCTTATATCCCAATCGAGTTTAATCCAATATGACGAACAGTTTTTTCCGGAAAAATCGTAAATATAAGTTACTTTTGGGACTGTTAGACGAGAATCCCCCTTAAAGATAAAATCATAAAAAAGAAAACCAGAACATTAGATTCTGAGGCCTGCAGAACTAATATATAATTGAATAAAATTTTAATTTCTCAATTTATGAAAGTAATGATACAGAAACAACCAGCCTACTGTTTAACAACACCATGATTTTTATACAGAGCACTAAATAATGTATCAAATACACAGTTTGCAAACGCTTTTCACTGCAATTACGGTTAAAATATTGATAAAAGAAAACTTAAGTAAACGAAACATATGTTAAATTATATGATAATTTTTCCCCATTTTTCGGCGCAAATTGCATTCCGATATCTTTTATAGTTCAAAAGTTATACGAAAAAGGCCCCTAATTCTTCTACCCGGGCCAATAATGCGCCAGTGTGAACTAATCCCGCAGCTGGACCGTCGTAAAGGCAGATATTTTCACGCGGAACGAGATCGGTGCGATCGCACTCTTAAAATGGCTACCGTTTTCTTTCCCGTCTGCTACGTCAAATTTAATATCCTCTAGTGAAAGCCAAAAGCACCCTGCGCTCTCTACTGGCATCTAAAAGACCGTACACTTTCATCATTGGCTCATAGATGGCGGAAGTATCGGCGCATGGTTGTAGTGGAATGCGTCCGTGAGGCGGTGTTGCTAGTTTCGTCTGTTCGCGCGCGCGTAGGTTGCAGTTTTAACGGATGACCCTGTATGCTCTAACGGCCGATTTCTTCACCTCCGGTAATCTTCGGATTAGAGTTATGTTCCACATAACTGACACATGCCTGTTTCTTCACCTCTGGTCAAGCGTGATCTGCCAGTTAATCTCCAAGTCAATTTTACCGGAGGTTCGGGCACCGATTAACTGCCAGAAGTGGCAGTTAACTCGTGTTTGCAGTAGTGGGGGAAATATGAAATGTGAAACAGAGAACAGAATTATGCTTGTAGACTGTTCTGAACGCTCTTGTAGGGTAAAGAGTACAGTGGTTGGCCACCTGACAATGATTGGCCATATTTTGAGAAATAAATGAATATAAAGAAATACCAATGTTATGCCTTTTTTAATGAACATATTCATATTCCTTGTACTTTCTTGCTTCGGATGTAATCAACATTTCTCCACTCACTATATACTGTGATTATATATAAAAGCAAATAGGATGACTCGGCTTTGAAGCTTGGAAATTACAGCCATTTAATCAAAAAACCATAAGAGTACAGTTAAAAGTTTACGAATAGTTTAATGTATTTATGATATGTATATCTCTCATATTCGGTATATATCGATAAATAAAAGTTGAAACTTTATAAAAGAATTATTTATTTGTTAAAATTATACATATATTATGAAAAATACAGGGGGCCAACAACTGTCATATGAATAATGTTGAATGGCAATAATTGGCCGGGCGGCCGATGATTGTTTTATAACCTTAGTAACGGTAAAACGGTTATTGGCCCCCTAATCATTAGCGGTACTGAAACGGTCATTTGTAAGAAAGATTCAACATTTATATAATTATAGTATAATTAAATAAAAAGAAGAAGTACAATTAGGTATGTTACATTGTATAGTTATATTTTAAGTTTCCTGTGATTTGAATTTTAATTGGTGTATTCAAATTCAATTTGATTATTAAATTTATTTAATTAAATTGGAATTAAAAATGAAATTTGATTGAATTAATTAGATTATTCAAATTTAATTTGATTACAGAATTTATTTAAGTAAATTGAAGTTAAAATTTAAATTGTGCTTTCCTAGTAGATAAATTGTAAAAATTTTGAATTTTTTAGTAGAATTGAATTACCCCACTATAAAATATGCCAAAAGTGAAAAAAGGTGATAGGAAATATGGGAAAGAATATACAGATGAACACATTATAAAAGCTATAAACATTTTCTTTTAGGTTATATTATGTGTCAAATAGCGGCCAATCACTGTCGAACCGATCGGACAACTACTGTCGTGACCATGCCAATAACTATATTTTTTCGTAGTCAACACATTTTTTGTATATTTTTATAAATTCTTGCTTTTTTTAAATAAACTCCATTTATTTTTAGATTATTAGGACTTTTTTTTACTTATTTATATTGATTTCCAATGCAAATTTACTAAATTCACACTTATAATTCATTATTTATGTGACACTCTTACTTAAGTGGCCAACCATTGTGCTCTTTACCCTATATGATTTTACTTTTATGGAAGAAAGCGCTTGTATTTAAAAAAAATGAATAGGTTCGTAAATATTAACATCTTCGAGCATGTGGAAGATGAGGAAGACGAAGAAATAAATAATAGACGGTATTGTTTATTTATTTTCGATAATGTGTCGATATTCCATCACGATGTTAATCAGTAGCTCCTTTTCATATTCCGTGAAATTCGTTTTTTTGCCTGTAGGTATATGAAAAACAAAAAACGCATATTGAATAAATTTACTACAAAATACTGGTTTATCCTATCATTCTTTACTTTCCAATAATAATTCATAGCGACATTTAACTATAATTATAATACTTCATGCCTTAAATAAATAAATTGTTGAGGCACAGACGGCGCGGTGGCGAGACCGCCACAACTCACGATCATTTTTACACCATGAAGTTGTGGTTTTACCGTTTTTTGCGGCGTTGCCGCGTCAAACCTTCAGTCACTTAACCATAGGATCCAATAGCGCAAAGAAACACGCGCGACAGTTAACTACCACCTAGCATCTGACTAGCGACTAATGGCGTTTTCGGACGGTCGCACTGGGGCGGACCGAGTGCGAACCCTACCCAATCGGAAGCGAAGAGTGTGAACTTTTTCGCCTCCGATTGGCCAAAATTCGCACTCAGTGCGCCCCAGTGCGACCGTCCGAAAACGCCATTACTGATCGGGACTTTAGTCAGAGGTGAAGAAATCGGCCGTAAGTGCATGAGGCGCGCAGGAACTGCAGGGACCCGAAGTTGCAGCAGTTCCTGCGCGCCTCATGCATCCAAAGCGTTAGTTTTTATTCCAAAACATGTATAAACTATTTGTAACAACTAATAAATAGATGATTATATTTTCACCTTATTTAAATACAAGACTATTATAGTTAGTTAATGTCGCACATTCTAATACAAAAATACATTATAATTTATCCCCTGCACCGTTGAAATGTACAGCTGGTTTATCTTATCAGGACGTATGTAGTTTCATTATTGCATTTGCGTGTATGGTAGTTACTTATTATCTTGGTTCGGGTTTTGAAAATGGTTGAAGAGACCCTGGTTGAACCCAGGATAAACCCAGTGCTTTGTTCTCATCTTCGTCCTGCGTCGCATAAAATTACAAGTACGCGATAAAGCGAAAACATTTTCATTCGTTTAAAATGTACCTTGGGTTCGTAAATTTCTTGCTTAATGGAATCGTGAAGCTCGCTGATGTATGGATCAAACGCTATATAATGAGGATCGTCTATCGCGGGCGGATTATAGACATTGTCCAAGCTTTCTCTTACGCATTTCGTTACACGCTCCCGGAATGCTTCAAAATTATTCTCTAATCTATAACATACGAGCAACGCACGATTAAAGCAGATCAGGTTCACACTTATAAATACGACGTACAATTTATCGACGTGCGTTACGAAAAGTAGCACGTTTCAATTTTCTTACGAAAAGTAGCACGTTTGCATTCGTTCTCACGAAAACTATCACGTTTCGGTTTTCGCCGCGAAAACTAGCACGTTTGAGCGGTTTGCCACGAAAACTATCACGTTTCGGTTTTCGCTACGAAAACTAGCACGTTTGAGCGGTTTGCCACGAAAAATAACACGTTTCGTCTTTCGCTGCGAAAAAAACTAGCACGTTAGAGCGGTTTGCCACGAAAAGTAGCATGTTCGCGTTTACCCCGCGTTCGCAATTCCCCCACCCTCCCTTACTTAAATTATGTAGATTAAAATCTTTCATATGTGTTGTCTTTTGGAGATTAGATGGAATTGTTATTTATTAAACAATATTTTCAACAGATGAATTCTTTTAAACTGCCCACGCGCTGAAACGCGATAGTTTCTGCAGTCTGCAGTATAATCCCAAACGTGCTATTATTCGTGGCGAAACAGTATAACGTGCTAGTGTTCGTCGCAACAGTACGAAATGTGCTATTCTTTGTGGCGAGGCAGTCAAGTGTGTTAGTCTTCGCGGCGGAAGACCAAACGTGCTAATATTCGTCAGAAACGGTGGAACGTGCTTCTTTTCCTGGCAAACCAAAACGTGCTACTGTTCGTAAGAAAATTGAAACGTGCTACTTCTCGTAACGCACGTCGTTATGTACTTACAACATAGATGCTTCTCGATTTACGGGATTCATTTTAACATCTACTTTGGCGAGGATTTTCGTTATGAATTGTATTAATTGCCAAACTCTGTTGCTTTTCCTCCACTCGGAAAATCCCCACGATGTACACAAATCTCCAGATTGGGGATCGATCAAAGGATGAAAAACTGGAGTTTGAAACGTGACTTTCTAAAATTTGAAAACATAATCAGAACCACTTCTGCGATCGGAATACTGTAATTTAAAGAAGTAACATCTTACGGGACATTCTCCATCTGGGAAATTCTGCGGCAGAGTAATAGTAAATCTAAAGATTCCTCCTTGATAGACACCTTGTCGAACGAATTGCACCCCAAACCACACTGGCACAGAATAAACTTGTTATAATTAAGCGCCGATTGCTATCGAATAGACAAGAAAATGTGGCAAACAATAAATCATGCACATATTTACATGGAAACCGTTATATAAGACGTAGTCAGGATAAGCAAGACCTAAGAATCAATTGATATTTGGCTTAAATAATTTAAATGCATGTTCTTTTCGCGCGTGATGTGCGTTTAGAAGAAAAATTCATCGCCACATATACGGTGTTACTTACACAAGGAATTTTGTGCAGATGGTATGACATAAATGCCTTTCAAATCTTGCGAGCACAACATGTTGCTATGAACAAAGAAAATGGTACACAAATAGTTTGTATTTTCTGCGAGTGATTCTATAATACTGTGTTAATTTAAATAACTTACTATTCCGATAAGACATTGTACTCTTGTAAATACACTGCATATTCTTTGTTAGTTTGCAGCATGATCGGCCTATCGATCATTTTCACGGACATACTCAACTGAGAATCCCCGTTGGTATTTAATGGTAACAATTTCCTAAATGAACCTTGCCTCTTTAGATTATCGTCTTTATTACAATCAGCCTATTTAGGATAGATAACAATCAGTCGTTATATCTAAAGCTATAGTCATTTGTTCTTCGAAATGAAAGCAAGTACACGACCACCTATCTTCGATCTATTACCTTAACTCCTGACATGATGGTACGAGTAGAAAAGTTTATCAACAGTTAACGCTTTTGGCAGTCTTAAATAAAGAAAGTGTAATCCATGCTTTCACAATTTTTGACGGATACCTGCTGACATAAACTAACAAATAAACAGATGCGTCGTTCGTTGCTCTGGGCGTATGTATATAGTACGTATCTTTACGCATCTGTACCAGTGTTCACGGGAAATTCCCTGCGTAGTAGGATACTCTCGCAGTGTTCACGGGATTTTCCCTGCGTAGTAGGATACTCTCGCAGTGTTCACGGGAAATTCCCTGCGTAGTAGGATACTCTCGCAGTGTTCACGGGAAATTCCCTGCGTAGTAGGATACTCTCGCCGCAGGGAGGAAGAACGCATGCGCGCGATGACGCGGTGACAGTTAAACCAATCAACGCCAAGACGGGACACGCCGTCAAAGAGTAGGTATAATAAGAGGCGTCACTCCGGGCGGAACCTTTGAAGTCCTTGCTTGACCTTGGCATTTAAATTGGTTGTCTATCGGCCGATTTCTTCACCTCCGGTATTCTTCGGATTAGAGTTATGTTCCACATAACTGACACATGCCTGTTTCTTCACCTCTGGTCAAGCGTGATCTGCCAGTTAATCTCCAAGTTAATTTTACCGGAGGTTCGGGCACCGATTAACTGCCAGAAGTGGCAGTTAACTCGTGTTTGCAGTAGTGGGGGAAATATGAAATGTGAAACAGAGAACAGAAACTCCATAAGAGTCAGACGAAATCATTTAGATTTATGGGATGATATAGATTTTCGTTGGTGTTGCAAGGCGAAATGTTATAATTACCGAGTACTTTACAAGATAATGTGATAGGATAGGATAACAGGAATAAAAGGTCATTATTAAGATAAAAAGCCGTTGTTTTGTATTTCCAACAATTTACATTGCTTTATTTTTATGTCCGCCTCTAAATTTTTTATGGTTAACGCATTAATTTTCTTTTTTTCCTCTGCTTCTTCGGTCATAACTTTAATTTGTAATTATAATAGTTCTTTTTTTAGGTTTGATAAAATCTCATGATTATTGTTTATTATATTGCTTTTCTTCCTTATTTCTTTCACACGTAACTCTGCAAAATCAATGATATAAAAATTTACATTACTTTCACATATCGGTTACAATCAGTTTTCGGTTATTCTTGCAAGCAATGGCTTCAAATGGGTCTCAATCACTGGCAAACAGCGTCACAATGAAGTTATAGCTTTATCTTTTTTGCGACGTTGCCGCGTCAACGTTCCAGGCAGTTAACCATAGGATCCGAAAGCGTGAAGAAACACGCGCTACTGCTACCTGGCAGACACCATCTAACTGGTGGTTGCCTGACCCGGACTTTATCAGGAGCTGAATAACGCCCGATTTCTTCATCTCTGGACAAAGTCCCGGTTAGCTAGCGGCCAGCTAGATGCTATCTGCCAGATGGCAGTAGTGCGTGTTTCTTCACGCTTTTGGATCCTATGGTTAACTGACTGAAAGGTTGACGCGGCAACGCCGCAAAAAAGGTAAAGCGACAACTTCATTGCGAAGCTGTTTAAAAGTGATCGCATGGTGATCGCCAGTAATCGATTCGATCGATTGACGCTATTGAACGCTGTTCAACAGTATTGAAAAAGGGATATACGCTGATTGAAGCCATTGAGGTAGATTATTGCAGTATATTACACTTATATCGCTCATTTGCTGTAACAACGACATTTTGAGTTATTACCCACACAGCACACAGCCGTCCTAAAAGCGTCCCAGGGACGTCTGTCCCAGTCGTACCGGACGTCCCAGGGACGTCCCGAATTTCCCACGAACGGCTTATATACGTCCCCTGAACAACGAATGTTACCAAAAAAGTGGTCCCGGGTACGTCTCGCACACAGCATACAGCCGTCCTAAAAGCGTCCCAGGGACGTCCATCCCAGTCGTTCGGGACGTCCCGAATTTCCCACGAACGGCTTATATACGTCCTCTGAACGACGAATATTACAAAAAAGTGGTCCTAGGGGGGGGGGTACCACCACCACCCGTCTTTTAAGCGCATGGATTAGGACTGAACACAGGCGTTCGAAAAACGTAATTAAGACCTATTTTTATCGATGAATTAAGCCTTTCGCCCGGGTCCCCCACAGGACTTTCGTCAGTAAGGCTTACCTGGCGGAACCCTGCCTTAGACAAGCTGTGTATCAGGAGTGGGACAGAACTCTTATATATACCAACCGGAGGGCGATGGAACACCAGCGAGAAACTCTCGAGCCGGGTAGCCCTCCGGTGGCATATGTCGATGAACCTTATCGGATCCCTACAATAGCACACGACGTCCTCAAAGCGTCCCAAGGCCGTCCCAAAGACGTATTTAACACGTCCCAAACGCGTCCCAAATGCGTCCCAAGGACGTCTTTAGGACTTTGTACAGATGGCGCCACTGTAGTTACCGACGTCCCAAAAGCGTCCCAAAGCCGTCTATAGACGTCCCACAGACGTCTTGTTACCAATCGGGACATTCAGACCTAAAGTCCTAGAAGGGACCTAAAACAGACGTCCTCGGGACGTCGTGTGCTGTGTGGGTAGTATGGAAAAAGCGGTTGTTGTCTAACGAAACTTTCAAACCCGTTTCCCCTAAAATCGTGAATTTGGAGTTATGTCGTTGTTGCAGTAAATGAGTGATATGTACATTCATTTATTTTCACATTGTTCTTTACAGGATAAAATGAGCAGAAGCGCTAATTTTACGCATGAAGAGAAGGAGTTATTAATAGATACAGTCATGAAATACAAACATATTATAGAAAATAAGAAAACTAATGCTTCAACCTGGAAAGATAAAAACCAGGCGTGGGATCACATTGCCTTTTTTCAACAAAACTAAAATCGCTTGACGTCACAAAGTATACACTGGAATCCAGAACAGTTTCACAAGCATAACTCTGTTTCACATTCCCTACTTCCCCCACTACTGCAAAAACGCACTAACTGGCAGTTCCAGCAGTTATCCGGTGCCCGAACCTCTAGTCAAATTGACCGGAGGACAACTGGCAGATAACTCGAGACTGGAGGTGAAGAAATAGGCATGTGCCAGATATCTGCCAGATAACTCTGACTGGCAGATATCTGGAGGTGAAGAAATCGGCCGTAAATCGGCCGTAAATGTACCTTACCGCAATTGGCTGATTATTGCCGAAGTTGACCGATCATTGCCGAAGCTTAGCGATCATTGCCGAATGGGCATTTAAATTGGTTGTCTAGTGATTTCCCTAGGTTATTTCTGTCCTTGTCGAGTGACGCCTCTTATTATACCTCCTCTTTGACGCCGTTTCGTTTCCCATCGTTTCCCATCTCGGCGTTGATTGGTTTAACTGTCACCGCGTCATCGCGCGCATGCGTTCTCCCTCCCTGCGACGAGAGTATCCTACTACGCAGGGAATTTCCCGTGAACACTGATCTGTACACGTATCATTGGCCATCTCAACGATAGATGAATATAACATTCGCCAACAAACAGGGTCGATAAAAATCAATATGAACTTCGACACACGAGCAATAGTTCCTACCAGATAATTGTTTAGTGCGTAATAATCCTTCGACACAATTATATTAAGAAACCTTTCTGCGATCCACTTCAAGAAATTCAATAACAGCGTATGCATATACTGATGACGAATAGATAAAGATACTACCGTTGAGATTAATTGGCATTATTGGCAGGCACTTCTCGTTTATACTACGTGGCGCGCACACGAGTGTGCGTGTATATATACATTTCTGTTTATCGGAGATTCGACGAAGAAGGTGTAGCCGTCGATAAAGAGGAGCCGGAAGAGGAAGGCAAGGAAGATTTGCGACGAATAACGCCGACAGGTTCTCTACAGTCTCTTAAAAAATCAGACATTCCGTCTCTGTCGCGTACGTAAACTTTGATTAACATCGAAGTCTGACAACTGTCAAATGCCAAGTCCACTTGGAAGATTACATTCGGAACAGTGAAATGGCAGCAGAGATAAAACCAGCCCCGGGTGTAAATCATGACAAATTCAGCACAAGCCGTAAACCAATACTTCTGTCGAAATTGGAAGGCTGCAACGACGATGTCAATGCGGCTATCATTATACCGCGGGAAGAAGGCGTAATTAGCGTTTGCGATGACAGGTAGATAGGAAACGCTGTGCCTCGAAGACCTGTTTCGGTGACACGTCCAGATTCACTTGCTTAAATGCCTCGTGTTCTCGGATATGCGACTCCACGCTTTTTTCGTACAAATGCATATATACTTAATTCATTCCGTTGCACTTCTTTGTAGAACTGTTAGAGTTTGGCTGAAACGCGATTCCGGCCAGTATTGGCCCAGCGTCTGCCAATATATGGCAGCTGGCGCGACGTCGATGCACTATTCCGTCGAGACTAGGCAACTGTTCGTCGGTTTGGAAAACGGAACCATAAATGTACGTAGCGTAAAGGTATCCGCCGGGATTACTAGTACGCCCACCGCGCCGAAATTGATATATCAGTTATCGCTTCTAGGAGTTTATTCTGGAACAAGATTACAATCGGATGATCGCCATGCGTGAGTACGCGGCGCACCAGGCACGAGTCACAGGCGTCATCTTCGCGCCGAACTCCGAATGGGTCTTAAGTATAGGTCGCGATAAAATGTTCCAATTGTACTGTTCGGAAAGTGGGCAAAGACTGGGATCGTATCAAACGGATGCATGGTATACTGCATTGCAGTATCCTTTTCTACGACGTACTCTCTAGTCGCCAGATCTTGGCAGATCGGCCAGCGCCGTTTCTGTTTCTGTTCTCGTTCGATATCTATGCATCGCCTTAACTCGCACAGATTCGACGCACAATCCAAGCACGCTTTCGTCGGCGATTATTCCGGGCAAATAGCGATGTTGAAGTTAGACGCCAATGGCGTCACGCTGATCACCACGTTGAAAGCGCATACAGGGAGTATTCATACATTGGCGTGGGATTCTGAGAAGCAGCTTCTGTTTTCTGGAAGCTTCGACCAAAGCATCATAGTGTGGGACATCGGAGGGCGCCAGGGTACGGCGTACGAGCTTCAAGGGCATCAGTAAGAGAATTTGTCCGGCACGAAACTATTTCTAAACGACACGAGGGTGAAACATTATTCTATGTGATTTCGCAGCAACAAAGTAACGGCGCTGTGCTACGCGAGCGCCGAGCGAGTGCTGTTGTCCGGAGGTGAGGACGGCGTGATCGTGTGTTGGGACATGGCTACGAATAGAAAGGAAACAGCGGCATGGGTAGAGTCCGATACCTGTCAAGTACGTAGTTACGAAATCGCGAGTACACGCAGGGCCGTCTTAACGAATTTGAGCGCCCTGGGCTAAAAGGTTTTGGCGGCCTAGTTCCCAAGGGTGCGATTTCTTCGAAATCGGTGCAAGGAAGTACATTACAACCCCCGAGTCTCCACCAAGGCAAATGCGCCCCCCCCCCGGCTGCCCCCGCCACGTCCGCACGGCCGCGAACATGAACAAAACTCAGCGAACGAATCGTATGTGAACGCTTCACGCACAGTCGCGGCTAGAGCTGTTGTTTTCGCCCGGGTACCCGGCGGGTCGGGTAGTAACAGCTCTAGTCGCGGCCACTGCAGCCGCAGCGTAAAAGTAGATGCCACAGCGCGGCGATAAGCCGTGGGTTTAGCTTTGCACTGCCGCGGCATGATGTATCGAGGGAAAGACAGAACATGATGCGTTTTCTCCAGATAAAAATTTTTGTCTCCAAAATTAAAGGGAAAAAGGCATTTCAACATGTTTGATTCTTAAGCGCCCTTGGATCACGGGCGCCCCTGGGCTATAGCCCGTGTAGCCCATGGGTAAAGGTGGCCCTGACTGTACACGATCGAACGGCCCTGTTTGAATTTCTTCTAACGTGCACGAACGCTGTTGTAAATTCAGGCTTGCGGGCGGCCATTTTTCTGGAACATCAAGGCGATGATGGATCAACGACAATTAGGTTTAAGGCAGCATCATTGCCGTCACTGCGGCCGTGCGTTGTGCGCACGCTGCACATCCCAGAGAGTACCGATACCGACGATGGGCTTCGAGTTCGAAGTCAGAGTTTGCGACGCGTGTCATATTCAACTTAAGTCCGCGAAGTGAGTAGATCCCACTTGGCTAGGTAACAGGCGAGACGCGTCGGAGGAATATTTCATTAATCTTGTGTGTCTGTTGTTTAGCCAAACGTCTTTGGCATCGTTTCATGACGCGAAGCATAGCGTCGTCGGCATGGATCTCGATGCACCCCGCCGAAGATTACTGACCATCGGTCAGGATCGTCTCATTAAGATTTGGGACATTGCTGCACTTTTTCAGTGAACTTCCAAATACGTTTGTTTATAAATAATGAAACTAATCAAATCGTAAGATATAAGGGAATATATTGTCATATTTCAATGTAAAAGTGTACTATCCAGAGCCTATTTTTATGACCATGGCATCAGTTCGTTTTGATTACAACCAAATAGGTTTTTATATATCACAATTTGCTTATTATAAGACATTCTATAATGGTAGAGTAATCTAAGAAACCAAGATAGCATATTTATGAAATTACAGCAAAAAGATTTTAATTCCCAAGCATTTTGTTTTGGTAAATAAAAAGATACCACGTGTATAATTGTTAAGCACGTAGTCAATGTTAGTATATTTTCTATCACTTCTTATTTAGTGCAATCATATTTGACTACGCTCGTTTCAATTGGATCGTCTACGTTGTCAATTCGTGCTTTGTGTATCTCAGCTAATGCTTTGCTCAAGTTAATACGGATAGCAATATGATCACATATTGCATGGCATTTTAAATAATTTCCATGTTGGCCCACAGAAATCGAATGAAAATATATTTTCTCTGGCGTATAGAAAGACATTGATCGCCTTCGTCTGTAATACTCACGCATAACACGACAAACTCTTTATTCACGGATGATATTAATCTGTCTAAACATTTAAACCGCAATAATTTATTAAAGCAATGAGCAGTTAAACGTAACAGAAGTTACTGTAGCTCCTAGTCGTTCTACTTGCTGTATTTCCAACCGTTTAATAATACAATTTGTTACCAGCGAGCGAGAGAAAGATCCATCTTACAGGCTGTTCTACGTCTCATTGTCCATCGACTCGTTCCAAACGTTTAGAGATAGGCACAGGTTATGCAAAACTTAGAAGCCTTATTGAAAAAGCGCAAAAGTATTGATAGAATAAAATAGTTACGACAACAACAAAAAGTTCACACATATCACAATGAGGTAACTCAAGGTTTATCGTAAATCTTTTGGTTCTTATTTTAATTTTGCGTCGATTCTATTTAACGCTAATGATTAAAGAAGCTGCGTCAAAAGAAATAGCATTTGTTATTGGTATGCACTAAAAGTTACGAAAGAGTAGGATTCTGCATTTTAAATAAATCGATGTGAAAAAATATAATTTCTGTAAACATATCTTGCACACAGTAATATTCGCCTTCATCGTGAACAATTATTCTGTTCATTTTTATAATTATTTATTAAGTCCTTGCATATAATTTATATAATAATATGCTGCGTAACGAATATATCTTGCATGATCAATGTTACTACACTAACTATGTGCGAAGTTTTGACCACGAAATAGCTTATCCGAATGAAAAAAAGAACGTGCTTAGGTACATATGTATAATATAAAAATGATTCTCCGCAACTAGTGAATCGAAATAGCTATAAACATTGTTGACATTGGTGCGTTCGCTACTTCGCGTGTGAATGCATATATTATAAATTGCGGAAATCGTAACATCGCGCATGTATAACGTTAATGTGAAATTCATATAAAATGGAAATATATTTTCGCTGTAAACGATTCGGTTGCCTGTCTCACTCAATTCGCGAATTAATGCGACGAATGGCATGTCGCGGTGTTGTTATCAGGGACTCCTACCGGTACGTAAAATACCGGTATTATACCGGTAGTTTTCGGTTGTATCTTCGTCTGAGACTTAATACCGGTATTTCGCCAATACAGCTATACCGAAACCGATATCATACCGAAATAGATAAATACCGAAAACAAAAGGTTACCGGTATCCGAAATAAATACCGGTATTTTTTCGGTATTCTTTTCAGTAACATGGTAGGTTTCGGTGTTCACCGAGAAGAATACCGAAAAAATACCGGTATTTATTTCGGTTACCGGTAATTCCGAAAACCGATTGTTTTCGGTATTTATCTTTTTCGGTATTTATCTGTTTCGGTATAGCTGTATTGGCGAAATACCGGTATTAAGTCCCTGGTTGTTATTAGGGAGCGGGAATAATTCTGTTTCGAAACGAACGAAAACTTACTCGTCGATGCGTTTGAATTTGGCTTTGTCGCCTTTGGCACGGTGGGTACGGTCGAAGCAACATGGTTATCCCGGTCGGTAAAGCGAATGCCGTTGATGACGGCACAAGGGGGGAAAGGTAGCGGCGCGGAGTCGCAACAGGTTGCAGGCAGGCGCTAGGTGCGTTGCGGCTTGCGGCGAATGACGTCAGAAAAGATCGAGAGAAGAAGATAAGGGTCGAGGAGGAAGATTTCACGATCTTCCGTTCCGATCGACAAACGGCAGAGTGTCGTGAAAAAGTGGAGACGGGCACGGTTGTACGGGCATGCACGGGCATGCACAGGTACGGTTAGGGAATAATCGCGTTGGCAAGGTATCTGGTTGCGCTGGTGGGGTGTCGAAGTCAGAGTCGAAGTCGAAGCCGGGTCGGCCGTGGTGTCGTGGTCTAGGCCATTCGCAGCAATTCGCGGCTCGCAGCAGTGGTTATACCACCTCTTCTCCGTTCGGTGCGGCTTCGCTTCCACCTGGCACGCCCGATTCGAACCGAAGCTCCCCGAGTGGACGCGTTAATGTGCCGGTCACCGTGGCCCATCCTCCGGAACGACTACTGTTGCTTTTCGTGTCCCATTTCCTATCGTCGTAGTTGGTCGTAGTTGATCGTACTTGGTCGTAGTCGGTCGTAGTGGGCCCGCCGCCGCCGCGATCTTTCCTTTTTCCACGTTTGTCGCTTCCCCGAGCGCCAACCTCCTCCGACGATCCTCTAGTCACGTCGGACATGAAAAGCGCGCCTTACGTCGCCTTCCAAGTGCAGTGCAGTGCCTCTTAATGGAGTGTGCCGACATATAGCCGTTTTCGTCGTCTTTCTCGTTACTCGCACAAGGTACGTTCCAATCCGTCCGTCCCCTCGAATGGGAGTACATATATCGTTTGCTGGCGAATCCCGGTCCACGTTCCTTCAGCATTCCTTTCCTCCAACCTGTGTACGCGTAGCTGGCTTCGAAAACGCGTGTATACCTTTTTTACCCGTGGGGATCGAACGGAAATCTTACCGCGGTACACGTCATTTTCTAATCGCGTTGCATCGGTACTTTTGACGGGCGATCCGATCGGCGCCGGCCCCCACGACGATATCTTTACCCAAGTGCTTCTTTTAATTCTTGGCGTAACGCCCGACTCGCTATTCGGCAGGATATTTGTCATGCGCGACGATATACCATGTACCAGAGATAAGGGCAAAGTCAAAGCATGCCAGTCTAACGTAATTACTCGGAATGCACGCGCACGCGTAATCACGGACCTTAACGCATAGCAATAAGTACACGAGATAAGCGAACGTTTCCGATAAAGCGAATAATATCTCGGGCACATAAAATCACGGAATGTTTACCAAACCCATCTGATATGCGTGTACATATCCGTGTGTCGGGGTATTCGGCGGACTGTTGGACAAACTCAAGGATAATCCCTCTCGCGGGAATTTAATCGATAGATACGCCGAGATTACAACTTAGGACGTTGCCCTCCCGTCTCGAGCAAATCAGTCGCGGTTCGCCGTTCAAACGAGAACGAAAATGCACACGTGGAAAGCGATAATGACGTAAGCCTGTAAGGGGCAAAGGCACGGACGAGCCCAAAGTGGAAGGCACCGGTCTCAAAGTTGCTTCAACGATCCTATCGAACTTTAGCCAGTGAAGCGAAATTCAGAGGAAATAAGTAATGGTGCATCGTACGCTCGAACGCACGCGTCTAGGCTCTGTATTACTATACCTATAGATGTAGGAAGCAAAGTTCGAGAAAGGAAGCGTCTAACCGTTTTCTTTAACTAGCAAAATAATACTCGGCCAGACGCTTTTCCTGTTTCGTGCAGAGTCGGCTTCGGTCGAAGCTCGAGGGGGATTCACTGGACTCGACGACTCGGCGCGATCACGCGTTGTTGTTCAATCACCCGTTAAAGTCTCCAGCGCGTGGTACTATGCCGTTCACCGTTCCCCGGATATTTTCAAAGTCAATGACTGCGACACCTTTTTACGTTCGGCCTATCAAGTTCAAGGGGAAACGTTCGGACCGAGCGACCAACGATTTCGTAGTTGTCCCTTTCGCCCCACTGTACCCTATCCCGGGATCTTCGTTTTAAACAAGTCGAAAAGTTCCAGTAACCCGCACGCCTCGGGGAAAACTGCTTCGAGTCGATTGGTTCGTCGACCCAAGAGTTACTCGTGCGAATATAATTTTTCCAGCAGATCCGTCGTTCCGCTTCTTCGAACGAAATTGATGCCGGATTGATGCCAGCGACGCGTAAACCGCACTTTCGTCGCGTTTCAATCGATATTCCCCTGTTTAGGGTTTAGATCGCTTGGATCGCTTACGAGGGGAGGCCGCGAATGGGACGAGCGATTTTTTAACGAAACCGGGCAGAAAATGTTGAGGCCGATGTGTATAAACAAATTCCAGAATATGTAGCTGTGAATGGCCGGCCATTTTTATAAAAAATGGCTTTAAACAGTAAAATTATGAAGTCGTCGAAACAAAAATGGAATTTTCTGGTTAAATTATTGATACTATGCCAATAACACATAAGACTTTTGTATTCCTTTCATCAAGATCTACCACTTAATGAAGTATAAAATCGATTCGACGACTTCATAATTTTATTGTTCATAATTTTTTATAAAAATGACCGGCCATTCACAGCTAATATTCTGGATTTTGTTTATACACATCGGCCTCAACGTTTTCTGCCCGGTTTCGTTAAAAAATCGCTCGTCCCATTCGCGACCTCCCCTCGTTAGATCGTTTAGAAGCTCGCGGTTCAACTTTCCGCGATTCGGTTCGGGTGGATTTCCTCGACAAATTGTTTCGTCACGAAGCTTCCTTTAGCGACGGAACGGAGGAAAGAGGAGAAGAGGAGAGGGCTGTACTTCCAAAAGGGACCGGTGGCCGATCGAGTTGGGTTTTGGGGGGAGGAGAGGGGAGGGTGTGTGGATCCTAAATCTAAAATTGTTGCTTCGGGAATTTATTAGTTTCCGAGATATTAACTGGTTAACTGGCACGGTCCTTTTCACTATTCGGGCCCAAACTGGTACCATCGAATAATTAAGTGAATCACACAAAATTTGGTATACAGGGGTTTTTTGAGTCGCTGAACCGATTCCGGGGGTAATTTTTTTCATCTGACACCCCCAACCCCTTAAAAAAATAGAATTTAGGGATGAGTTTGTCAATTCTTTACTAAACCTTTTTTTATTTGTGAAGTTTTCTTGTCTATAATTCGATTGTAGCAGTTACTTTTTTCAATGCCACCCCCAACCCCTGAAAAATAAGGGTTTAGGGGTTTAATTTTTTAGTTTTTTTATTTTCTACGAAAAAGTTTCGAATAATTTTATACCTGAATTCTTCATCCATAAATTCCACCGCAAGTGCTTTTTTTGATCCGCGATCCCAAAATCCCCTATATACAATTTTTCTATATCCCGATAGTATTTCAATATTTGGCGGCCATTTTTTCGCCATTTTGAGTCTGCCATATTGAATTTTAAAATTCCAATGCCAAATTCAGATTCAGCGACCCCAAAAACCCCTATATACAATTTTTCTATATCCCGATAGTATTTCAATATTTGGCGGCCATTTTTTCGCCATTTTGAGTCTGCCATATTGAATTTTAAAATTCCAATGCCAAATTCAGATTCAGCGACCCCAAAAACCCCTATATACAATTTTTCTATATCCCGATAGTATTTTAATATTTGGCGGCCATTTTGGTTCGCCATTTTGAGTCTGCTATATTGAAATTTAAAATTTCAATGCTAAATTCAGATTCAGCGACCCCAAAAACCCCTATATACAATTTTTCTATATCCCGATAGTATTTCAATATTTGGCGGCCATTTTGGTTCGCCATTTTGAGTCTGCCATATTGAATTTTACAATTCCAATGCCAAATTCAGATTCAGCGACCCCAAACACCCCTATATACAATTTTTCTATATCCCGATAGTATTTTAATATTTGGCGGCCATTTTGGTTCGTCATTTTGAGTCTGCTATATTGAAATTTAAAATTCCAATGCTAAATTCAGATTCAGCGACCCCAAAAACCCCTATATACAATTTTTCTATATCCCGATAGTATTTTAATATTTGGCGGCCATTTTGGTTCGCCATTTTGAGTCTGCTATATTGAAATTTAAAATTTCAATGCTAAATTCAGATTCAGCGACCCCAAAAACCATTACATACCAAGTTTCATTCAAATCGATTGAAAAACAAAAAAGTTATTCCATTCGATCATATATGATACATTGCCCGAATTGGCCAGATTTTTGTTTGATCATATATGATACATTGCCAGTTAACCGGTTCATAAAAAACTTTTAGTATTTCTGTTGACTTATTCCGACATAACGCATTCCACTTTTCAACTTTTTCTGGATATTAGTATTGGTTGGGGCTAGATTAGTGCGGGGGATGCGCGCCCGCTCGCGGGCGCGTAAAGCATGGTAGCGAACCGATGTGAGTTTGGAGATTTGAACCAGCAACTTGCGAATGCGACCCATCCTACTATATAGAGTGTTATTCTGCTGATAGTCAATATTCTAGGGGGGCGATTCGACAGGCCAAAATAAGACGAAAATATAGAATACAATTTTTTAATATCGCGCTTCGTTTTCAAGAAAATTGATTTTGAATTTCAGCTAAATACGCGTGCCTTTCCGGTGCCTGAGGAGCACGCGGAGGTAAGGGGAACGCGTCCAGCAGTTCGTAAAACAGTTTGCGGGGACGTGAGGGTCGCCGGGTAGGGGTGCCCGCACCTACGTCCAAACAAAATTTCAAAAAAAAAAAAAAAATTAACAATAATTTTTTATTAATATTTTGGAAACTAATAAATACCCGGAGCTACAATTTTAGATTTAGGGTCCACACCCCCTCCCCACTCCTCCCTCCAAACCTCATCTCGATCGGCCAACGGTCCCTTTCGGAAGTATATCCGAGGAGAGGTGTATCTCGTGGAGAGAATCCTCGATGGATGGTCTTGAAGCCGCGCGGCTCAGTGGTAGCAGAAACTGTCTAACCCACTTTTGCGAACAGGTTTATGCTTGTGCTGCTTCCACTGTAACGGTGATCGGCCAGACATCATCGTCGCATGCTGGAATGATTTTTCTCCGAACAGATAGACCGACCGACCGCGTGCTTCGCGTCCAATACTCGTAAGAGTGCTCGGAGGTGACCGCCTGGCGTGGCCACACCGCGATACATTTGCTCGTTACGAACCGGCTGCGAGGCACCTCGCGCGAACCTTTCGCAACGACGCGACTTCTGGTCCTGCCGAACGAACGCATCGATCTCTTCCCCCATTCTGTACAATATATTACTCCTCGTCGCAAGAGGCAAACAAGAGAGACGCGAGAATGAAAAACCCGTTGCTTTTCTTTCAGGCGGAGTGCCGACAACCACGACTTAAGAGATGGTCATCGTCACGCGGGTAAGTGTCAGGCACTGTCAGCCACGTTCTTCCAGAAAATTCCCCTCTTATCGCCTAAGTAGTCGCGACGTACCTATTCGCCGCGGCGTCGAAACTCGTGGGAATTTAATTCGGCGCTGCCGCTTTCCTTGGCGTTTCCTTGAAACACGGTCAGTAGGAATCTGTGGCAAGTGAAAATGACGGAGCCAAAGCGAGGCGACGCGATGCGACGCGACGCGACGCGACGCGACGCGACGGCAAGATTCTTTCTCCGCATGAAAAGTCATGCTCGGGGGACACGTGCGCGAGCGCACGGTTTCTCTCCGAAGGTTGTAGGAACGCTCGAGATTCCAGGCTTTGTATTGGATTATCCTCCGTAGATCGGCGGATAGCCGCTCGAACGAAACCAAGAGTCGGAGAAATCATCGGGCAAATGATATTTAAGGATCGCGCGACTATTATCGTTACGATAAGTTGGAAGATAAAGTGGCACTCGTACGACACAGGTTCAGGGGCGATTACCGGGCGGGATCGGTTTCATTCCGTACCGTAGGTGTTCCAGCCGGAATCCACGCTATCCCCATGCCGATGCCGCGTGCCGGTATATTTCATTTACACCGCGAGCATAAGACCGACTGGTTTACCTTCGCTTTATCGCGACTCTCAAGGCAGCTCTCGGCTATCTTGGCAACAATATCTTACGTTCTCAACTTATTTCACCGAGAGCAATCACCTCGCTTCGAGCTGCATCGCGTACTCTGCGGACACCCTGTACAGCTTCGTACATATGCATCTCGCGCGTAGTTAACGCGGTAGGATGGCGCGGGGCGTAAGGTATATCGAGACGAATGGTCAGTTAATTAGGCATAGTTAACGGTCCTTCATCACTTCGCGAATGCCCTGTACGGCGCGGCGTCGTAGGATCTCGCGCGAGCGAGCCAGCCGTCGTATAACGGGACGTGAATCGTTTTACCGGACACGCGTTTGTACCCTCCTAGCCTAAGCTGTTCTTTCCCTATGCGTGCAGCGTGCACACGTAGGAATTAACGGCTGGCACGCGCGCGCTTCCACACGGCACACACACCCCCCGGTCCCCCTCTGCGTTCGAGAGGGGACCGCGCTAACGACGTATCATAATCGCGATCGGTCACTGCCTATTGTAATTGTCTCCGGGAAAAATCGACGCGTCGCGCGCCTACGAAACGCGTTGGAATTTTTTATTCCCGTATAGCGATCGTGGCAGCGGCTGAAAGTAAAACTGCGTGGCGAAAGAAGGGCCAAATCGGACGGAGGCTCGTTTCGAGGCAGCGAGCGGATGAGCTCTTCCGATGTTCCGGTGAGCTGAACAATCGGAACGTATACGAATATCAGGCGCAGGCTGCGCAGTCGTATAGATGTGTTCGTGTAGCATAGGATAGGCTAGAGGTTCTCAAACTTTCTTTCGGTTAGAGAGAGGAGTCTATCGCTCTGTCGAATCGACGAATACACGTCGTTCACACGTGGTCGCGCAAAGAGAAGAGACCCGTGCCTCGCCTCGCCGTTCTCCTTGCACCGTCCTGCGTTAAAGCCACGATACGTTTTCTAAGGGAAACGTTTCTTTTTTTTTTTTTTTTTTTTTTTTGCGTAACATTGAATGAGCCGGGAGCGGCAACAACAACAACAGCCGCAACAGCAGTTTGAGAATACCTGCTAGGCACGCGAAGACGGATGCCTAGAGGGAAAAGGAGGGTTGCCTTGGACGCTAGGAGGAGAGAGAGAGAGAGAGAGAGAGAGAGAGAGAGAGAGAGAGAGAGAGAGAGAGAGAGAGAGAGAGAGAGAGAGAGAGAGAGAGAGAGAGAGAGAGAGAGAGAGAGAGAGAGAGAGAGAGAGAGAGAGAGAGAGAGAGAGAGAGAGAGAGAGAGAGAGAGAGAGAGAGAGAGAGAGCGGCAATGCATACGGTTACACGCGGAACCCGGTGCATAGCGCGTTTCGTGGGAGTTCGGCGCACCTTAACGAACTTGCCCCGATATATTTAACAGAATCGCGAAAGGGAAGTTCGGGAAAAGGTTTGGCAGCCGACACGCTCGGTGATTCTGTTCACCGGAAGCTCCCGTCCTCGTCGCGTAACTCGAGAAAATCTCACCGCGGTAAATAGTCGAATCGAAAGCGTTTCCTACAGCTATCTACTATTTTCGATTGGCGGAGCTCGCGCAAAGTCACGCAAAGCCGCGATGGAAGCCGGAGCAAATACTCGCCCGTTTAGACTCGCTAACTCGATTATCGGTCTGCGGGGCGAGCGGAAGCTCTCGCCGAGTAGAAATTAGCCGATCGGGAACGATGCAACCCGATACCTTCGTGCGGGACAGCCGATGCTGCTCCAACCGAATGACACTGAACGCCGACGCGACGGCCACGGTATCGCTCGGGCAGATTCGTTTTCCTTTCCTTTTCGCCTAAGCGAATCGATCAGCGGACGCAGAAAATGAAACCGCGAAACGACCAGCCGCTCGGTTTATCTAACAACCGGCCAACAACTACCTGTTATTTAATCGAACCGTTCTTAAGCTGTCGTGTTTACAGCCGGAGCGCGCGCGCTAATGCGTTCTCCGGCTCTAGGATTAATTCGGGTCAAGCTCATATGCGTGAATCGGGCCGGCCGGGGGAAAAAAAGGTCCGCGCAAACCTTGACTTTATCCGCTCGTCCCGTTCCCACACTGGCCTTTTTCTCCCCTTCTAAACGGGCAAAGTAGTTTCGATTGCTCGTATCTTCGAACGATCTCTGGTCCCCAACTGCCCGCTGCTGCGCGTGGCGCGCAAGAGAAGACGAACGCGACCGAGGCGCGCGGCAGTGTTTCTCTCCATTGTCAACTGGATGGCAAAAAGTTCTAGCTACGAAAGCGTCGCGGTTGTTGCCGAAAGTGGGACGAAGCGAAAGAAAGGTGATTACGCGGAAGAAATTGCTTTTGCAGGGGGATTACATATGGATCGAACCAATCTCAGGAAGAGAGTTTGACGTTGCAATCGGAGCACGAGTAATTTCCGCGGAGGGCAGACGCATTCAAGTGAAAGACGACGATAACAAGGTAATCCTTACCTACTTTCCGTGTCTCTCGAGGAATCGAGCGTCGAGCGCCTAGCCTCGATGTATGGCGCGAGAAAGTGGTGCGCGCGCGGGCCGCGATTTCGACTGTTCCTCGGGAGTCCCCGGGGGGCTCGGTTAAGCGAAAACTCAAACTTGCAGGAACAATGGCTGACACCGGAAAGGCGAATAAAGGCGATGCATGCCACTTCTGTGCAAGGTGTAGAAGATATGATCAGCTTAGGAGACCTCCATGAAGCGGGCATCCTACGGAATCTCCTGATCCGCTACAACGAGAATCTCATATACGTGAGTAGGGTAAACAGGCCAGTAGATGGACAGTTTAGCTGATTCCGAAGTTTACAACAAAGTGTTTCTTCAGAAATATCTGTTGTATTAAAAAAAAATCAAAAGCTTTGGTACGCAAAAATGTACAAATTTAAAGAAAAAAATAACTGCAAGTAAAAAAATTAATGTATTTAAGGATAAAATGATGAAAATTCTACTCATAGCCCGTATCACAAGTAGATGGACGATAGGGCTAGCAGATGGACAGTTCAGAACCAATAGATGGACGGGTGTCTGGCTAGACGAGTAAAAGACTTATTAGCTATAGTAGGTACCTAGATTAAGTTATTTTTTGTTAAAATATAGTTTATTTCATCAAAACTAAAAACGTATGGAGTCTTCATTGCCAGAAACCGGTGCAACAGGTTATGGGCCCAGGCCGCAAATAAAGTGAGGTTATGTCTAGCCTAAAGTGGCCAAACGTCTCGGATCGTGTGGGACCGTCCCGAATTTGAATTGTTTGTCCCGCATTGAAAACTGTCTCGGAAAGTGTCCCTGATTGGATATGTAACCTTTTTAACATTTTCTTACGAGGGGAGGCCGCGAATGGGACGAGCGATTTTTTAACGAAACCGGACAGAAAATGTTGAGGCCGATCTGTATAAACAAAATCCAGAATATTAGCTGTGAATGGCCGGTCATTTTTATAAAAAATTATGAACAGTAAAATTATGAAGTCGTCGAATCGATTTTATACTTCATTAAGTGGTAGATCTTGATGAAAGGAATACAAAAGTCTTATGTGTTATTGGCATAGTATCAATAATTTAACCAGAAAATTCCATTTTTGTTTCGACGACTTCATAATTTTACTGTTTAAAGCCATTTTTTATAAAAATGGCCGGCCATTCACAGCTAATATTCTGGAATTTGTTTATACACATCGGCCTCAACATTTTCTGCCCGGTTTCGTTAAAAAATCGCTCGTCCCATTCGCGGCCTCCCCTCGTTAGTGGCACAGAGTAAAAATATATATCCACTAGTTCCTTTTCTAATATCATGCAAGGCTCTATTTAGATCATTACATGTATATTGATGTACGGTATATTTTTTTAATGATTGCCATCTAAATAAAAAAAGAAAAATAAGATACCTACAAGTAAATGTGTAAACTGTTTGTTTATTAAAAAAAAACGGCTTCAAAAGGTTTAATTCCGTCCTGTCCATCTGCTGCGACAAGGTTAGAAAATCCATATCAGTACATGGACAGTCATTTTTATAAGTTCTATCGGTTTATTTTTCTTTGTTCACGCGTTTATATATAAATTGTTAATATTAGAATGCAATCATCTATTGCATACCTCTTTACAATACATCAAAATACGTTTTTTATTAACTTTAAGGGACGCGATACTGAGCAATAGCTAATAATAAAAGAGTGACTCGCGCATGGTGGCGTAAAATCATACATACAAATACATTTTTCGCATACAAAATTTTTTTTTCGATAAATATGTCAAGGTTTTGTAAAACTACAAACGTTTTTTCTACAAAATAAAAAACAATAATATAGATTAAAACTCTAGTTCTCTCAATATTAACGATTAACCAACGATTCGTCCATCTACTGGGCCCGTCCATCTACTGGCCTGCTTACCGTAACTGGCGATGAGCGTTGTGCACGCGACCGCTCCGATGGAAACGATGCCTGCAAGGGTTTCTACCAATAAGTTTCCATTCTCTTGCCGCAGACCTACACAGGCTCCATTCTAGTCGCTGTGAACCCGTACCAGATACTACCGATTTACACCGCCGAGCAAATAAAACTGTACAAGGACCGGAAGATCGGAGAGCTGCCGCCTCACATATTCGCTATCGGCGATAACAGTTACGCGCACATGAATCGATACGGCCAAGACCAATGCATAGTGATCAGGTATCGGCCGCTTCGTTCCCCTTACTTGTACTTTGAAGTCTTTGAACGGCTCTTTCCAGTCTATTCCATTCGCAATAGAACGGTTTGTCAAATTCACGAATATTTGTGTCTTAGCGGCGAAAGCGGAGCCGGCAAAACGGAAAGTACGAAATTAATTTTGCAATATTTGGCAGCGATTAGCGGCAAACATTCGTGGATCGAACAGCAAATATTGGAAGCGAATCCAATCTTGGAAGGTAAAGTATGCGGGTGGACGCGAGTCTTTACTCGAAAAAAAAAAAAAAAAAAAAAAAAAAAAAAAAAAATATGAGAGACGGGGCAACAGGAGCAATGTTGAAAATCGCTGACCCGGTGTTGTTGTCGCGTTGTAGCGTTCGGTAATGCCAAGACGGTACGAAACGACAACTCGTCCCGCTTCGGAAAGTACATCGACATTCACTTCAACGACCAGGGCGTCATAGAAGGGGCGAAAATAGAGCAATACCTGTTGGAAAAGTCGCGAATAGTGTCGCAAAGTTTGGACGAGAGGAACTACCATATATTTTACTGCATGCTGGCTGGCCTCTCGAGGGAAGAGAAGCAGAAGCTGGAGCTGGAGGACGCGTCGTCGTACAAATACCTCACGGGGGTATGGTTTCTGTGCATCTTGCCCTGGCTCCGCTGGGCGCACCCCGTAACCACTGTTTCCGCCGCTCATCCAAAATATCTCTCCACCTGTTCCCTAGGGTGGTAGCATCACCTGCGAGGGCCGAGACGATGCCGCGGAGTTCGCAGACATCAGATCGGCGATGAAGGTGCTGTTATTTTCCGACGCGGAGATCTGGGAAGTCCTGAAGCTACTTGCCGCCCTATTGCACATGGGGAACGTCAAGTACAGAGCCACCGTTGTAGGTAAGCGTTCGCACTTCAACGGCTACGCACGGTGTCGCCAGACTCGCCTGGAATCCCCCTCGAATTTCCGCTAAATTTCCAGACAACCTGGACGCTACGGAGATACCGGAGCAAACGAACGTGCAGAGGGTGGCGCACCTGCTCGGCGTGCCGGTGCAATCATTGATAGACGCTCTGACTCGCAGAACGATATTTGCTCACGGTGAGACGGTTGTAAGTAACAAGTGATCACCGTTCAGCCAAGCCGCGTAAAAGCAATTTCTACTCGCGAATCGTAACGCGTGTTTCCACGCAGGTTTCCACCTTGTCCAGGGAACAATCGGTGGACATCAGAGACGCGTTCGTTAAAGGGATATACGGGCGATTGTTCGTGCACATCGTGAAGAAGATCAACGAGGCTATCTACAGGCCCAAGAACACGTCCCGGAGCGCGATAGGTGTGCTGGACATATTCGGCTTCGAGAATTTCAATCACAACAGCTTCGAACAGTTCTGCATCAACTACGCCAACGAGAATCTCCAGCAATTCTTCGTGCAGCACATCTTCAAGCTGGAGCAGGAGGAGTACAACCACGAGGGTATCAATTGGCAGCATATAGAGTTCGTCGATAACCAGGACGCCCTGGATCTGATAGCCATAAAGCAGCTGAACATCATGGCCCTGATCGACGAGGAGTCAAAGTTTCCCAAGGGCACGGATCAGACGATGCTGGCCAAGATACACAAAACGCACGGAAGCCATCGGAATTATTTGAAACCAAAGTCGGACATCAACACGTCCTTCGGGCTGAACCATTTCGCGGGTGTCGTGTTCTACGACACCAGAAGCTTTCTGGAGAAGAACAGGGACACGTTCAGCGCTGATTTGCTCCAACTCATTCACATATCGTCCAACAAGTTTCTGCAAGCTTGCTTCGCCGAGGACATAGGCATGGGCTCCGAGACCAGGAAGAGAGCGCCCACGCTCTCCACCCAGTTCAAAAAGTCTCTGGACTCACTGATGAAGACGCTGTGCAGCTGTCAGCCTTTCTTCATCCGGTGTATCAAGCCGAACGAGTACAAGAAGCCAATGATGTTCGACAGGGGACTCTGTTGCCGGCAACTCAGGTATTCCGGCATGATGGAGACCATTCGGATACGCAGAGCCGGTTATCCGATCAGACATTCCTTCCCAGAGTTTGTCGAGAGGTATCGATTCCTGATCCCTGGGATAGCACCGTCGCACAAGGTCGACTGCCACGCGGCCACCTCCAAGATCTGTCACATTGTGCTAGGCAGGTCGGACTATCAGCTCGGCCATACAAAAGTTTTCCTCAAGGACGCCCACGATCTGTTCTTGGAGCAGGAACGCGACCGTGTCCTGACGCGAAAGATCCTGATACTGCAGCGCAACATACGTGGCTGGGTTTACAGGCGGAGGTTCCTTCGCATGAGAGCGGCCGCGACGATCGTTCAGAAGTACTGGAGAGGTTACGCGCAACGGCAGAGATACAAACGTATGCGGATCGGTTACATGAGACTCCAGGCGCTGATCAGATCGCGGGTGCTGTCGCACCGATTCAGGCATCTCAGGGGGCACATCGTTGCCCTGCAGGCACGCGCCAGGGGCCACCTGGTGCGGAAAATGTATCAGAAGAAATTGTGGGCGATCGTGAAGATCCAGGCTCACGTGAGAAGACTGATCGCCCAGAGACGGTACAAGAAAGTGAAATACGAGTATCGGTTGCACGTGGAGGCGCTGAGGCTTCGGAAGAAGGAGGAGCGGGAATTGAAGGACCAAGGGAACAAGAGGGCGAAAGAGATCGCCGAGCAAAACTACAGGGATCGAATGCAGGAGCTGGAAAGGAAGGAAATCGAGATGGAGCTGGAGGACCGACGCAGAATGGAGATCAAGAAGAATCTGATAAACGACGCGGCTAAGAAGCAAGACGAGCCGGTGGACGACAGTAAATTGGTCGAGGCTATGTTCGACTTCCTGCCCGATTCCAGCAGCGAAGCTCCCACTCCCGCCAGGGAGACGTCCGTCTTCAACGATCTGCCCGCTCCGAAGGCGGATCAGCAGGAAATCATTAGCCCCGTTCAGACCGCCTCGGAGGACGAGGAAGACTTGTCCGAGTTCAAGTTCCAGAAATTCGCGGCCACCTATTTCCAAGGGAACATCACGCATCAGTATTCTAGGAAACCGTTGAAACACCCGCTGCTGCCTTTGCACACGCAAGGGGATCAATTGGCCGCGCAAGCCCTATGGATCACCATACTTCGTTTCACCGGGGACCTGCCGGAGCCGAGATTCCACACAATGGACAGGGACACGACGTCGGTGATGTCGAAGGTGACGGCAACGCTCGGGCGGAACTTCATACGCAGCAAAGAGTTCCAGGAGGCTCAGATGATGGGGATGGACCCGGACACGTTCCTCAGACAAAAGCCACGTTCCATCAGGCACAAGCTGGTATCCCTCACCTTGAAACGAAAGAACAAGCTCGGGGAGGATGTGAGACGGAAGCTGCAGGAGGACGAGTACACGGCGGACAGCTATCAGTCGTGGCTGGAAGCGAGGCCGACGTCGAATCTCGAGAAGCTGCACTTCATCATTGGCCATGGGATACTACGCGCCGAGCTCAGGGACGAGATCTACTGTCAAATATGCAAGCAACTGACGAACAATCCGTCCAAGTCGTCGCACGCTCGCGGCTGGATTCTTCTGTCGCTCTGCGTCGGATGCTTCGCGCCGTCGGAAAAGTTCGTCAATTATCTGCGCGCGTTCATCAGGGAGGGGCCGCCGGGTTACGCGCCCTATTGCGAGGACCGTTTGAAGAGGACGTTCAACAACGGGACTCGGAACCAACCGCCCAGCTGGCTGGAGCTTCAGGCGACTAAATCGAAGAAGCCGATCATGCTGCCGATCACCTTCATGGACGGGAATACTAAGACGCTCCTCGCCGATTCAGCCACCACCGCCAGGGAACTGTGCAATCAGCTGTCCGACAAGATATCCTTGCGGGACCAGTTCGGTTTCTCCCTTTATATCGCCCTGTTCGACAAGGTCTCGTCTCTGGGCAGCGGCGGCGATCACGTAATGGACGCTATCTCCCAGTGCGAACAATACGCCAAGGAGCAAGGTGCTCAGGAACGAAACGCTCCGTGGAGGCTGTTCTTCAGGAAGGAGATATTCGCGCCGTGGCACGAGCCGACCGAGGATCAGGTCGCCACCAATTTGATCTACCAGCAGGTGGTCAGGGGGGTGAAATTCGGCGAGTATCGCTGCGACAAGGAGGAAGATCTGGCAATGATCGCCGCCCAGCAATATTACATAGAGTATCACACGGAGATGAACGTGGACAGGCTGTACACTCTTCTGCCCAATTACATCCCGGATTACTGTCTGACGGGTATCGACAAGGCGATCGACAGATGGGGCCATCTCGTTCTTCAAGCATACAAGAAGGTATTCCGCGACCCTTTCCTTTCGAGCCCACCCATATCTCTATCTATACGAAACCTTTCCGTTCACAGAGCTACTACTTAAAAGAGAAAGTACCTGCTTTGCGCGTTAAGGAGGATATAGTTGGTTACGCGAAGTTCAAGTGGCCCCTGCTTTTCTCTCGCTTCTACGAGGCGTACAGAAATTCTGGCCCGAACCTGCCGAAGAACGACGTTATCATAGCCGTCAACTGGACCGGGGTGTACGTTGTAGACGATCAAGAACAAGTGCTTCTGGAATTGTCCTTTCCCGAGATCACCACCGTATCTAGTCAGAAGTATGTATCGTACTGCCGTTAGTTCCCGTGCTCGGCTGACTCTCGCATCCTATCATCCCTCTGCAATTCGCTTCCAGAACGAACAAAATGTTCACGCAGACGTTCAATTTATCGACGGTGCGAGGAGAAGAGTTCACATTCCAAAGCCCTAACGCAGAAGATATTCGCGACCTGGTGGTATACTTTTTAGAGGGCCTGAAGAAGCGTAGCAAATACGTAATCGCGTTGCAAGATTACAAGGCACCGGGGGAAAGTTCGTCGTTCCTAAGCTTCCAGAAAGGTGATCTTATTGTATTGGAGGACGAGAGCACCGGGGAGACTGTTCTCAACTCGGGATGGTGTATCGGCACTTGCGAAAGGACCACCGAGAAGGGTGATTTTCCAGCCGAGACGGTCTACGTGTTGCCCTCGCTGTCAAAGCCTCCCAACGATATATTGGTAACGCCGTCGACACTTTAAACCTCGCTGAACGCCTCTACTGCCGCAGAATAATCGATAAACTTTACCTTTAGTCGTTGTTCAGCATCGAGGGGACGGAGAACGGTCGGAAACTGTACCCCCAGCAAGTGAACGGAGTAGAGCCTCGCGACAAACCTCATACTCTCGTGGAATACGCTATCGATCATTTCAGGTAAGTAGTTCTTTTCGTTCTTCGACTACCTCCGGGAACCTAAGGATGAACAACCACCTGTCTTCTCGCCGTAGAACACCGCCAAAGAGAACAATGTCGAAAGCGTTGACTCTAACGACCGCGCGGCGCGGGCACAACGACGAATTGTGGCATCACTCCAGAGATCCGATAAAGCAGCCTCTCCTGAAGAAGTTAATATCCAAAGAGGAGCTGGCCGAAGAGGCGTGCTTCGCTTTCAACGCGATCTTGAAGTACATGGGGGATCTGCCAACGAAGAGACCACGTGTCGGCAACGAGTACACCGATCTGATCTTCGACGGGCCGCTGAAGAACGAAATCCTACGGGACGAAATTTATTGTCAGATCATGAAACAGCTCACCGACAATCGAAACAGATTGAGCGAGGAGCGAGGTTGGGAGCTAATGTGGCTCGCGACCGGTCTCTTCACTTGCAGCCAAAGTCTTTTAAAGGTATAATCATTGTGCTCGCACACGTTTGCTCGTATACGTGGATACGTATCCGTTGGAAAACACGCTGCTTTAATCGTTCCAGGAACTGACTCTGTTTTTGCGTACGAGGCGGCATCCTATATCCCAGGATTCTTTACAAAGATTACAAAAAACTTTACGTAATGGTCAACGGAAGTATCCCCCACATCAAGTAGAGGTAGAAGCTATACAGCACAAAACCACGCAAATATTTCACAAAGTGTATTTCCCAGACGATACAGACGAAGTGCGTACTTTTGCCGCTTTTCTTGCTACATTTCCTTTTCCGTTTGAAACCGATTCCTCACGGATCTGTATCGTTGCAACAGGCATTCGAGGTGGATTCGTCGACCAGAGCGAAAGACTTTTGTCAAAATATCGCCCAGAGACTGAACTTGCGGTCCGCGGAAGGGTTCAGCCTGTTTGTAAAAATTGCCGACAAGGTCATCTCAGTCCCGGAGGGTGACTTCTTCTTCGACTTTGTACGACATTTGACGGATTGGATCAGAAAAGCCCGGCCGTCGCGCGACGGTACGTTCTTAATTACCATCCGATAGAATAAACACAGGATTTTACAGTTCCTTGTTAATCGTAAACCGAACGTTTAACGCAGGTGTTTCACCTCAATTTACGTACCAAGTGTTCTTCATGAAAAAGCTGTGGACCAACACCGTTCCTGGCAAAGACAGAAACGCCGATCTCATCTTCCATTTCCATCAAGAGCTTCCTAAATTGTTAAGGGGTAATCAATCACTTTCTATTCGGTCGGTTCGTTGCTTCGCGTCTCGCTATAATTCCGCTAATCGTTTATCGTTCTACCCGATAGGATACCACAAATGCACTAAAGAGGAAGCATCGAGACTGGCAGCGCTGGTGTACAGGGTTCGCTTTGGCGAGAGCAAACAAGAACTCCAAGCGATCCCGTAAGTGAAATATCTGTACATATATTACCCGTCTCGCAATAACTTATCCTGCAGGAAGAAATATAAAACATTAATTTGATGTGCACATTTCTAGGCAAATGTTGAGGGAACTCATACCAGGCGATCTGGTAAAGGTACAAAGCTCGAACGATTGGAAGAGATCGATAATAGCGGCGTACAATCAGGATGCTGGTGAGATATTACACGAATGAATCAATGATTCAACGAAATTCAACGTCACGCTTGTTCTACGCCTATACGCGATTAACACAAGTACTTGTTGTACACAGGAATGAGTCCGGAAGACGCAAAGATAACGTTCCTGAAGATCGTTTATCGGTGGCCAACATTTGGTTCGGCATTTTTCGAAGTTAAACAAAGCACAGAACCAAATTATCCAGAATTGCTATTAATTGCAATTAATAAACACGGGGTGAGCCTTATACATCCGCAAACGAAGGTAGGTAAACTCATTGTCAGGGGAGCTCGACTCGTACGAGTAAATCCTACCCTATTAGTTACATTGCGCAAACTTGTATGTTACAGGATATACTAGTAACGCATCCTTTCACTAGAATCTCAAATTGGTCGTCGGGTAATACCTATTTCCATATGACGATCGGAAATTTAGTACGGGGCTCGAAATTATTGTGCGAGACCTCGCTCGGATATAAGATGGACGATCTTTTAACGTCGTACATTTCGCTAATGCTCACTAATATGAATAAACAGCGTACGATACGGATAAAATGAACGCGATTGTGTCTCGCTAAAGTATCAAGATCTCTTTCCGTGCAATTAAACAGAAGCGAAGGAGGAAATCATTTTCCCGCCAATAGAAAGTGATTTCGTACTTGTCGCTATCGCAGACTTATATAACTATTAATGTTTACCATTGCCAGCAAAGCACTCGGAGAATCTGTAAAAGTTTCTCTATAAATATGCAGACAGGAAATAATACGGAAGCAACTTCCCCCCCCCCCCCCCCCCCCCGCCCCCATTTACAATAACGAATTCCAAGTAGTAACAGATATTTTATACGCAAACGTTCGCCTTACAAATTTTTATAACTTATATATACATATGTACATACATACATACACATAGGCACACATGTATGTACGTATATGTTAATAATTACAGAGAACGTGGTCGCCGCGTTATCACAATCATATTCATCCACTAATTTATAACTGACAATGAGCTGTTACGATAATCAAGAAGATATAAGGGGAACCGTGACTCACGTGTACACAAATAATTAGCTGAAAAAATTGTATATGATTTATTTACAAATAAGATTTTCATATAGTTTTGTAAAATATTATTTTAATATATTAGAATGAGATGTAATCGAAGAATCTGTCATTTCGAGGCAAGGACAAAACTTTGTGTGCAACTAAAACTATGCGATCGAGAACTCGAGAAACTTCAAACTACCTACATACATAGGTATACTTACGCATGGACGTAAATCTATTCGAAACTGTTTTCCGGTGGAACGAATAACAATGGTTATTCGTTGATTATCCGTCCAATGATACATGTAAGGATGTAATTATTATTAACTCGCAATTTATTACTGTGAATAAAGATAATCGTGTTCTTCAGGTACTCGGTGCAAATTTTAATCGTGGGTAAATTCCCATGGCATACGTATACCGACATTCTTCTTTTACAATGGATCTCTTCGGGAAGACAATTCCCAAAGCGATCTTATCTCGCTTCCTGTTGTAGATAATTATATTCGATGGTATCTAGAAAAAAGACTGTACTCTACTGAGCCGATCAAGTCGAGGATTCGAGAAACGCACCACTTCCACCCAACAGTTTCGCACCTTCCGACTTAACAAACCCGTCCCTCTTAAAACGAGAATTCCACCTGTCGTTCTCTCGGGTCGCCTAACCAACATACCTATTTTACAAAGCTAGCGACTCTCCTTAAAGTATCGGATCTAAGAAGACTCCTTCGCACTTAATCGTAACACGAAAGTCGAATCATGGGAACTGGACGTAACAGAGAGGTCGTAAAGCAAAGACTTGGTTATATAAATCTGTCTAATTTATTGTAAAACATAGAGAGACATAGAAACGTATATGCGCAGACCTATCTTTCGTCTCGCGCCCGTTTCAATATGCACCGATTGCATACGTGCTTCTTAAAACCCGCACACTTTTGTCTCTGCGAATTGTATAAATTACAAGGAACCGATATATCGTCGACAGGTAGCGAGATTAATGGAAAGCGTGCACGCTATTTTCGTACGTTAAAGAAGCAAACAAAGGTGCTCCACCAGCGAAACGACGCGAATTCTGCAAATAAATAATGATGTTGGTAGAGTGAAACCGTGGTACCCGCCGAATACCACGTAAAATCTATTCGAGTGGTGCTGATTAGTTCGACAGGATCTCGAAGACTCGCCCTTTACTTTCTGCCACGTTAATACTACAATTATTCCTATGTCATGTAAATAATTTTGCGAAACTAATCAAGGTGTACCTCTGACATTACAAGTAACCATAGGTAGTAAAATGTAATCATCACCATCGTGTGAATCGTACATCGGTATATACATGAAATAATAACGTGCGTTATCAGGAGTCATAGACAAAGCCAGAGTGGAAAGTCCAGGACAGCTTCCGATGCTAGGGGGGAAATGGGGGAAGTCACGCGAATTCGATCGAATCGTGAATTCTAGTTTCCAACGATCCCGCGCACTTCAACGTCGACATTTCCAAGGCTAGCGTTTCCGGTATTACAGTCGAGTTCAACCCAAATAAGCATTTACCTTCTGGGAACGAATGCAATTAATGTCGAGCGCACAACCACCTTTAGCGATTGATATGCAATTGCACGGACCAAACCGTAAGTTTTGGCGGCTGGTCGTGTACGATATAGGAGACACCCTGTGCTGTGTCGTAACCGATACAAGCCTATTTAGATCTCGAATCCGTCCCACGAAATCTTCTCCCAATCTTTCGTGTCACGTGATTAGCTAAGTATTCACGTTCGTACAAAGCTTTTAATCCTAGAACCGTTATAAATTATTATCTTCTCTGTGTAAATTTGTATCTCAACGCTTAAAGCTATGAACGTACAGGTTGTATGAACAAAGGGAAACGATACACGACACATTGTACATATGCATCCGGATGGGCGTGTTCCTGAATGGAAAAGAGGACGGCGCGCGATGCTTTAGCTGTTGAGCTCTTTAGCTGCTACGTCGTCGTCGTCGTCGTCTTCGTATTGTCTAATTTCGTCGGCGCGCCATCGACTCGGAGCAACAGGTCTTTCGGCGCGTAGGTCGTCGAGACACCCTGGTCACTGGTTGGATCGTTATCGACAGTCTCCTCTCGATCGCCGCGAGAATGAGTAACGTTCGAAAGAGTGTTCGTCTGGCTGCGCCGTGAACTTTGGTGATGCGCACTATGATTGCCCGTGGGACATCAGAGACCCGGCTGTGGCGGTTGATGCGTGTTCCACGGTACGTCCGCGATCGCTGGCGGCATACTAGCCTGATTGTGCATCGCACGCGGGGCTCTCATGATTTCGTCCGCCGGTGGACAATGGGGCCGTGGTCCAGGCTCCGGGGTATAGGTGAATGTTAAGCCCGTCGCGTATATGATACCGTCGTTGCGGACCAACGAGACGGGGACTTGAGTCGGCTGCCTAACCCACAGCCACTCGCCCCTGAATTGCGATATGTCAGGTACCACGCATAGCATGCTCTCCTGGCATCTGTACATGGTCTCGGCCTCTACGTCGCCGAACCATACCTGAAGATTCGGCGTAAAGTTGTCTCCGGTTAGCTCGAGCATCGCGACGTCGCCGCCGCCGTTCAAGTGCAAACTGTGAACGAGCGGGACCGGCGTGACCGGCGATCTCACCGGGCCCATGCCCTCGAAGAATTGATACTCCGCTTTGTCGGTGCTGATTATCGTCCAGCAGGCGCCGTCGTTGATCATCTCTTTGTTCGCCTCCTTCGGACAAGGGGTCGCCTGGAATTGTATTATGCGCTCTTGGGACAGACAGAGGTACATGTGATCGGTGTCTTTCATATAGAACGCGCATTTGTGCAGCTGCGATACAGGATCGTCGGCTTCCAGGCTGGCCATCTGTTTGTCCACCTTGCGAATTACTAAGCGCGGCAGCGCCATTCCCGTCACGGAGCATACCAATTTCACCGTGCTCCCGTAGTGCACGTACCCGTCCCGCACCTGAAACTCCTCGGACTCGCTCTCGTTATCGTCCAGCAGGTGTATCGTGAACGCGCCCCATTGCGTCGAACTGGCGTGAAAGTTTCCGTTCTCCACGTGAAGATACCGCGTGCTCACCGTCTGGGATCGCAGCCGATTGAACAGCGCCACCTTCGTTCCGCTCGCGATACACAGATCGGCGTTCTTCAGCGACTGCTTCTTCTTCGACGGCTTCGAGATCACTTTGATCCTCTTGCTGTGGAACACCCCGATATCGTGCCCGCTACCGTAGAACATCTTCACCGAGAGCATAAAGTGTTTCCTCTTGTCCGAGTCGGATATGTACAGTGTCTTCGCCGCGCAATACTGCTTGCCGTTATTCAGGTCCAGTTGCTGCATGTCCTGGTCGGAATTACCGATACCGATGAACGCGCAGAGTTGCGCCGACTGCTCGCTCTCCCCCTCGCGAAGCATCTGCTCCTGCCGCATTCTCCACCCGTCGCCGAACAGGTAGATACACGGCGGCGGGCAGAAGAACCGTTTCTCGTTACCGTACGACTTTTGCGCGACCTTCGCGTGAAGAATCACGATGACCATGTCGCTTCTGTCGCGCAGATACCGCTCCATTGCCTCGCGCGTCAACCTTTGATCCTGGTGATCCGGCCTGTAGACACCGGACCCGAATCGCGGGTAAACCGACATCACCGAAGTGGGCGAAGGAGGAGACTGCATTCCGTGCGCCATCGTAGGCAACCCGAACTGGTGTGGCATATTTAACTTCCGCTTCGGTTCCTTCCACCGCAGAATTCCACCGAATCGCTAGGTTGGCCGGGTACCGTCCTTGTCATCTGCGCATCTCATAATTCCCTTCGGCCGCTCTACCTGAAAGAAATTCAAACGGGCACAGTTACAATGCTCAGCCTTCTCTTTCGCCGGACCCGCGTGGCTGGTTGCGTCTCTCTTAAACACAGCCGTCGTTACGAATCGCCGAGGGCCGCAGAAACGAACGCGCCGGCTCGCTGAAAGTTCAGAGTAATTTCAGAGGCGTGTTCCAACGTCACGCGGTATAATGCGAGACGACGCGGCGGTCGTTAGACGCACGCGTTTCGATAAACGCTGAAACGTACGAACCGTCGCTAGTTCCAAGCTTCGGCGTGAGAAAGATTTTTGTTTTTCACGACGCAAGATGTAATTAACTCTAGGTATCTTTCAAATAAGCTGCCAAGAATTGCTAGTCTCAGCGCAGGAAAGAGGAAACGCGCGTATATACCGTGGGAACAGAGCTGAGCTCATTTTTCCTGCATGAATTAAATCAACTTCTATTCGCCGTGCCTCTGCAGCTCCGGCTATATATTTCTATAAGCGCGAAGGTATCTTTTTACTCTTTTCTATTAAAACGATCGTGACTTCCGCGAGTCGCGTCCGTGTTACCATTGTCGGGCGCAGAAAGGAAACCGCAATTACTGGCAAAAAGCTCGGGCAGTTCTCTCTAGTTTACTGAATAATAGCTAAACGTACGTATAAGAGCGATATTCCAGGAAAAATAGAGGAACTCGTATTTCCTGGTGGAAGTCGCGAAATCCAATTGCCTAGCTACAGTTACGTACGCAGACTGCTGGCTGTTAATCGAATGCACCGAGAATAGAAATGCAAAAGCATCGTGCCACGGAAAACGGACAGAGCAAACTGGCGACTGCTTTGGATTGCAAAGGTTTGCATCGATATGTAAATGTCGAATCCATTTGAATTTCGAAGCAGCGGCAGCGTTAATATTCCGTAGAATATTAATACTGCTAATTGCGGCCGATATAAATCGAAAACTAATTAGAAGCCGAGGGTTTCGTGCGGAGAGAGCGTACGAAAAATAAAGGGTTCGCGCAGTTATTTCGGATGACAGAGATTCGGGCTTATATCCGCTCCGCGCACGAGTTGTCAATCTGAGCCGGCTGAGAATATTTCACGCGTCGAAATTCGACGCGACAGCCTCGTGAAATAATTATTAGCACGCTAGCGCGGCCGTTTATTTACCTTTTTCGGCAGAGGGAAGGTTACGGCGGAGAGGGACAGGTTACGTTCTTTTGCGCTCACCTCATTTTCTATAAGAGCTTGAATCTAAACATAAATCCCAATGCATTTTCTAAGCGGTCGTCGAATCACAGATATCCCAGCGGCCGTCGATCCTTCAGCATTCGCAAATCCTTTTGCGTCCTCGTCGACTATTCTCCCTAATCCATTCAAAAAACACCTGTTCACTTCCCGAATTTTCCGAACAGTACTGCCAACCCTCGGGAGCAATTTCGCCGCGCGCGCGCGCCACTTTAAATCCGAGACCCGAACGTAGCGTCTACGAGCACTGCCTAGAATTTCCTATATTCACGGTCCCGATGACAACGTGCTTGTCAAGTTCAGAAGTATTCCTGCGATCCCGTGGATGTCAGGCTGGCTAGCTAGGAACGAAGAACACCCGCCGGAACGAGCCGCGCGAACCAACGCGAAGAACCTTCCCCGACGGTACTCGGCGAGTAACTAAGTCCGCACCGACAACGTAGAGTTATTACTACCGCGCGTAAGTGGCTACACCAGGAACGTATCTATAGAGCACGGCAGAGTCCTTGAGATAGAAATGCTCCACGCATGTCGCGTTAAAACGTTTCGACTCCCCTTTCCTATGACCAACAGTAATCGTAGAGGAGAATTCGCGTTTAAACTTCGGAGGTGAACCGTAATTATTAGGAAATAGAGGGCGGTTACTCGTCAAGTACGTTCCCTTCGGTCCGCGATCGCTCAAGAATTCTCGTAACGTTACGCTTTATATTTCTCCGGGAGAAAAGTAACGCTACAGCTTTTAATTGTTATGGAAAGTTTTAACAACCATGCTCGATTCGTTAAAGGTCCAATTACTCTAATTGAAAGCACATCGACAGTTGCTACGGGACTTAAACGGTTAGTTACGTCAGTGAGCTGCAGATTCTATTGTTTCACTGTTGTAGTACAATGGCCTGGTCGACCCAAGCGCCTCCAGTTTCCCCTCTTGTTCCCCACCTGACGTGAGCTACTCCCCTCTGCCCCGTAGGTACCGTGGAATTGCTGCCGCAAAAGGATGTTGGGGTTACCCTGGGGGGCGTGGGAAAAACCTGCTGTGGGAAAGAGTGGGTGGCCTCTACCTCACTTCACTTCTCTGATGATGACGATACGATATATAACATCATGGGCGGCTATGAGTGTGTAGTGTGTACACGCGCGTGCAGTACACGAGGTACGCACACAATTACACTTCATGCATTATATGTTACGTATTTGTAGACGAGTCGCACAATTGACCAAAAGCCTGATACTGCGTAATATAGGACGAATGCGTGATAGGCAAATTAACGTTCCAGATACTTGTGTACTTTTTATTTCATGCCCATTGGAAATCGTACTTCAATTTTCTAACAATGATTTTCAAAATCTATTGACATTTTTTACTCAACCATTCGCGGGCTTTATACGTTAAGTTCGATTGTTTTTTGCATAGAAATTTTTTTAAGTAATAGAGAGAATATATATATATATATGTAATTCGTTCTCGAATTACTATAATATAAGAGTCGAATATAAAACTATCGATTTGTTTATTAATAATATATTCAGACACATCGATTTTATGCACGAAATCTGTGTAAACAAGTTTCATAACTTTAATATATAATATTGAAGAAAAGTTACTACACTTGGACCCCTAATGTGTAGATAACTCGGTGAAGTTACATATTACACTTATATGCGTTATAAGGCATAATCAGTATTCTAAACGTGGATATGTCATTTTACGAAAGCGGTTACGCTGCAAGTAGGGCATCATTAATAACATGCAAAAGACGCAGTGAAGCGAATTGTAAATTCGCACGGCTCTGGCATCTACTTAGCAATATATGTTATTTAATAATCCTCGGTGCTTTCAGTCAGTGAATACCTGAAGGCTGAATTGTTTTGAGAAGTCGCACTCCCGCACTCCGGCGAGTGCAGATCGTGCAAATGTCGCGAGCGCGCTAAACGTCGCGTCCGAATCGGTTCCAGCCTATTGTTTCTGCAATCAGCTGATCGGCACAGTGCGGTGCGGTGTGATGTCGATTCCGATCCGCACAGGAGTTCGCGAGAGGAGATGCTTCTTAATGCGACATAAAGCGGCCAAGTTAGCGGCTTGTGTGGAAACACTGGGACGCATGAAACAGCAGTAAGTAAAACTAGGTACTCGTCTAAGCAATAGCGTTTAATGAGTTGTTGTGCTTAAGTGTTTACTCAGTATTTAGGTTATGACTAATCGAAGATAACTTTCGAGAAGTTTCTTCTCTCTCGAAGTTTCCGCGGGTTTACGCTTCTTTAAATTTTCAGCTTCGATTTTTTGCGGATCCAGTGTTACCAGTTTACTATATGTCGTTCGTGCATACTTTTTTCACGAAATATGCCGTTTTCGTAGGTTTCTCGAAGGGCACAATGGGCGTTTACGGTCTTTGGCGTTTGCTCGACTCGACGGGAAAGCAGGTCCCCTTGGAGACGCTCGAAGGAAGAGTCTTAGCCATTGGTAATTTTCTATGCTTATCTTCTTACATTTACGGCTGTACGAATATTCCTCTCGATTACAATTTAACAGAATTTTTAAACGCTTAGATATATCTATCTGGATCCACCAAGTATTACAAGGATATCAAGATCGCTTCGGCAACCCCAAACCTAACGCGCATCTTATCGGATTGTTCAGCAGAATATGCAAGCTTCTGTATTATAAGATCAAGCCGGTGTTTGTCTTCGATGGAGGCGTACCGTTGCTTAAGAAGGACACAATTGTAAATATTCATTGCGGAAAAAATGTACCCTGTAGTTTATAGATCTGTTAAAAGTTATTTATAAATTTTATTTCGACCGTAATAATTAATATATGCGATTCCGGCGCACAGGTTCGGTCAATTTAACAAACTAAAAAACAAACTATTTAGCAATAATAAATATATAAGCTTTCGACGTTTCGATCACCGTTTAGATTTCCTTCAGGAAAGTTTAGAATATTGCTTTTGCTCTTAGAATGCTTAGTTATTGCAAACTGTATATCCTTCAATTTTAAATCTCAGGGAGTTTAAATATGTTTTGTAACGAGTAACGATGTTTACCTCGTTTTCGCTTTCTGCAAGCTGACGTTTGGTTCGCGATATACGTTAGTCTTATTCCAACCAACTCCGCGTGTGGTAGGCAGTGCCATAGCACTGTGACTCGATTCTAAGAGCAAAAGCAATATTCTAAACTTTCCTGAAGAAGATCTAAACGGAGATCGAAACGTCGAAAGCTTATATATTTATTATTGCTAAATAGTTTGTTTTTTAGTTCGTTAAATTGACCGAGCCTGCGCGCCGAAATCACATATATTTATAGATCTCTATCGTAGATTTCTCAGAAGATAGAGAATATGAAAATAGCTTTTCCTTATAACGCGAGTTAACGAATTCTATTTAATTTAACTTTCTAAACAGCGACTATGCGTATGTTCGTACGAACGAAACTGTAGTTTTATCTCGGCTCTAATATCGTCTGTACGTAATTAGTTTGCTGTGGGAACCAGGTAGCGAGAAACGAGGCTCTCATTCTTTTCCATTCACAGGCCTTGCGCAGGAAGCAGAAGTGTATGGCCAAGAATAAGGCCCAGCAGATGAGGACAGACTTAATCAATAACTTATTGAAGCATTCCACGGTGAAAACAGTTCTCAATCCGGAGGACCAAAATGCTACGAGCAACTCGGCCGAGATAGTTTTAAAGTTGCAGGGCAAGACCGTGGACGACATGTTCATGTTGCCAGACATGCCGGGCACGAGCAAAGCCGAATTAAGTATTAGCGACGGCTGCGAGTCTGATTCGTCTTCGGAATCCAGTCCGCGGAAGCAGACGAAATGGGTTGGAAACATTCATAACGTAAATGTGGCCAGTGCCGAATTTAAAGGTCTGCCAGCCGATGTGCGCTATGATATTCTCACGGACCTGAAGGAAACAAGGAAACAGAACTCGTGGGGCCGTTTACACGAGATGCCTGACGAGACGCACGAATTTTCTGGTTTCCAAATGAAACGTTTGCTAAAGCGTAGATTGGTCCAGCAGAGTTTGGAGTCCGCGGAAAAGGAGATGGGAGGAAAAACGCTCACGTTGGATGAATTAGACAAGTTATTAACCGAGCAGGGTATAGCTACGAGCGATCGTGATTGCGATTATCGGATCGCCGGAGACAGTACAACTAGATTAATTTATATCAGCGGTGCGCCGTAGTTTTTTTTTTCTCATTTCTCTAAATTGATACGGAACTATCGTCTCCTCATTGTTATGCATTCTATGTTGCAGATAAGAATGCGTACTTTAAGAACAGTAGCAACGATGTTAATTCGAAGAATAAAGATGCTCTGGGTACTATAAACGAAACAGACGAGCCTGTAGCTGAGCCCAGCAAAGCTGTACCAATTTGCGAAGATATAAATGAATATGAGTTCGATGACGACTGGGGCAGCGATATTGAAATACCGACTACGAGTAGTTCCCAACTATACATGGACACGAGTAGTGATTCAGAAACGGAAATAGAATTGAACGAATCGCAACCTTTGTCCAAAAAGTATTTCGGCAAAAGCAATATGAATCCTGCGTTAGCGTACATGCTCGAGTATAGCGGATTAACGGAGAAACAGATTATCACGCTCCTTGAACAAAATAAAAAGGAAGCTTTTAAAGATACTAAAAACATCTTGAAGCCGTTATTGCCAAAGGTGTCTTTTAAAACACCAAATTGCGAGAATACAGATAACGGATTGAATATGCAACAGTCCGCTTCAACGTCCAAGGATGACAAAGTCTTTGAGATCGTTGACCCTATGGACGCAATAAAATCCTTATCAAAGACGGAATCGGCCGAGTCAAACACAGAATCGAATATCAACTTGCCACCTGCTGCAGCCTCCAATATTTCAAGTAACAAGCCGGTGGAATCCACGGAAGTAACGGTAGTGAGTTCAACAGATTCGGATTCCGATGATTTCATAGAAATAGAAGATGTACCGATACCAGTTATAGACACTGCTGTTAGTAAAAGCGCTTTGCCACAAGCTATTGAAATAACATTTAAATCTAATCAGGACATGGAAAATGACATGTTTGCCGACGTGTTCGAGGTGTCGGACAGCGAATCGAACGTGGGAACGTCTCAAAATGTATCGTCGTCCAGCGAGAATCCGGAAAAATTTGCGAACAGCTTTCCCGATCGTCGAGAGACGCGACGTACAGAGATTTCGGAAAAGCCGATGGTAGAAGCAGTGGCAGACAAAGTTGAGGATGAGGAATTGCTGGATGCAACGGGAATGGATAATGTTGTAGTACTGTCTACAGAGAACGATACAGATATTAAAGATACGGGTACGCAGCGGGAGAAAACTGAACCAATAGAGACAAACAACGTAGAGATTGGAATTGATTCTGAAACGAGTAGTGCGGAGGTTACGCGCGTGAACGTTCCTATCGATCCCAGGAGAAGAAGTCCTATACCAGTGACCGACGACGAACTGTTAACTTTAAAAGTACATACGTAAATTCTATGCGAGGTCTATCTTTAAGTGTAAGTCAGATGCATAATATAGATTTTGCTTGTAGGCGCGACTGGAGGATGAACAAACAGAGCTAATGGCAAACATTGGCAAATTAGAGCGTCAAGGTATTAATATTTCTCATCGTATACGCGCCGAAGCTCAGGTACAGTGTCATGTCAACGTTAGATAGGATAATGTTTCCCATAGAATATAGACGGTGTAATTTATCGACAGGAGCTGTTACGATTATTTGGTATCCCGTACGTTGTTGCGCCCATGGAAGCAGAGGCGCAATGCGCATATTTGGAACAAGTTCACCTCGTCGATGGTACAATTACGGATGATTCGGACATTTGGCTGTTCGGCGGACAGTGCGTTTATAAAAATTTCTTCGACAACAACAAAAAAGTTCTTCAATATCGTATTTGCGACATACAGCATCATTTCAGTGAGTTTGATAGCCTTCTCTTGGACAAGGACGAAAGACGATGCAAAAGTTCGGAATAAAGCATACCATTATTTTCCAGAATTAACGCGAAATGAGATGATACGACTCGCCCTTTTAGTTGGTAGCGATTATACCGTGGGTTTGACAGGCATTGGGCCTGTCACTGCCTTAGAAATATTGGCAGCCTTTCCCTCGGAAGGAGACGATTTATTGCAGGGTTTGACAAACTTCTGTTGGTGGATGAAGAGCGGCAGAGTCGCGGGTCCTGGAAGGACCACGCTGCGAAATAAAGTGCAAAACTTAGAAATTCATAAAGGTATATGAGATTAATCCTTATTTTTATATAGACCATACGCGATTTATTTCCTGCCTTTTTTTTTTGTACATAGGATTCCCAAGCCAAGCCGTTGCACAAGCATACCTTTTCCCCGAGGTGGACGAATCGAAAGAGGGTTTCAGTTGGGGCAAGCCTAACATGATGATTCTATCGAATTACGCGAAACAGAAATTCGGCTGGACCAAACTGAAGTTTGACGAAGTTATGGCACCGGTTTCGAAGAGATTAGAAGAGAAGCAAAGTCAAAAATTGATAGATACCTACTTCAAGTTGCAAGCTGTTCCAAAACCGATCGAAATGACTATGAGCAAGCGAGTTCAGAAAGCTGTGCAGAGATTGAACAATAAGAATCCAGACGAATCTGGAATTGCGGAAAGTACGCGGGGACAGAGTATGAGAACGAAGGGGAAGTCTGCGAATGAAAGCCGGAAGAAGATAAGGGAATCGTCGAGCCAGCAGAGTGTAATTGAATCTGATAAGCCTAGCACGTTTAACGTTGCTGTCGGCAGCGATAAAAATATCGAGGAACACATACCGCAAAGAGAAAAGGATAAGGCGAACTCTCTGAAGAAAAAATTGCATGCTATCGAAGTACTGAGGAAATCGAAGAAGGGATTGAACAAAACGAAGAAAGTGAAACGTTGCCTAAGGAAAGTGAAGGATAAAGCTGGACTTTCAGAAAGCGATAGTGCGAGTTCGTAGTGTTAGTTTATCGTGATGTTATTTAATTGGAACTAAAAAACGGATGCTGCAAATAATGAAGGTAATTATAAACGAAGTAACATTGAGCTCATACAGAGTATTGTATTATTTGTACTTATGGTTCGACCAAACTTTATAAATATCTCGTTAGAAATAAACTATTTTTATATAATATGGTTAACAGTAACATAATATTTTAGGTACAGATGATACTTAGACTAGCACTCTCGCGATAGTACGAGCACACTTAATGCTACGCTTAAGGTAGTGTATAAATAATCCGCGCGTCTAAAAAAATTTCTGCTCGCTGGGTAACTTGTCGCTTTTTCAAACATCATTCAAGACTTGTTTCGTTTACCTTTTTGTACATCGTAAAACTTATCTGGTCTATTCTACTAATACTTTTCGTAATACTAATTCGACGGATGCGGAATGGATACTTTGCAATTTGTAATGACGTGTTCGGAAGCATATTTATCGAACTCCTATCGATTAACGATTGCTGGTCTAATGTACAGTTTCTGTAAACCGAATTGGGCGGTCAAGCTGACATATCTGATGTTCCTATTCCGACTCATTCTCGTTACACGCTTACACGTTGGCCTATCAGAGGATAACAAGAGCAAACGGGACATAATCGCTTAAAATCCAGCGGTCCTTCCTTCTCTACGAAAGTCCGAGCAGGCAAATATTTTGCCGTGTTCTTTGGTCACAGCTGTAATGGCGCTGCCGATTCCCGAAAACGTAGTAACGTTATGCCCGATGCTCGATAAATACCTTAACACGTCCGGAGAAAATCCCTTCTCGTTCTGTACGGTCATTGGAAATAGCTGGAATTTTTTATAGGTGCCCTCTGTATTGCGTGCTCAAGAACAACATTGGAAAATCATCACGTCTCGCGATTATACTTCAACTCACCTGATGATGAATTCTAAGTGCATCCAATGCTCGTTTTATATTATATCCTGACCAAAGGTTCAATACCATTCCAATAGCGACTCCTGTTGTAATTTTAGTTCCGCCCGCGGCACCGATCACCAAACGAACAGTCCTCTTCTCGTCTACCTGTAGAAATTACGTAAAAAGACTCTGTGAAGTTTTACTGGCGTCGCGTCGATACGCGATGTTTCTGTAACAGTTGTGCCGCGCTTGAACGGTTTTAATGGATTTCAAGAAACGCGCGCTCGCGCACAGTGGTTTAAAGGCGGAAAAAACCTAAAAAAATCATGTCACAATTTCGTATTGTTTTTTTAGGCATGTTTTTTATCGGTTATGTATTGGTTATTTCCTGCCACTTAGCCTCTAAAACCGATTACAAGTGCGGAAAAACTCGCACTAAAGAAGTATGGCCAAAATCGCTACATATCACTAAGTGGACCTGTTTTTTCCGGAGTAGTTTTATTACTCATTTTTACATACTGTAGGACAAAAAGAGGCAGAATTGAAACTGTTGTCAGAATATAACAATATCTCAAAGAATATCGAGGTGTTTTAGAAATCACCATTTTTTTTCAGGTACCGCCGTCTACCTCCGCAACGACACTTGAAAGGTTTGAAAGTACATATTTTGAGGTACAATCCCCATTAAAAATTTTCACCGTCCATCACCGTCTGTACCGTATGCAAAATGTTTATTGAAGAATTAAAACGATCATTTTACGTACTCTGTTTCGACAAATTTGTCTAAACATTGTACAAGTACAAATTCCGTTAAAAAAACGAATATTGTAAGTTAGAAATAAATTAAAAAATTAAAAAAAAAAATTTTAAAAAAAACGCACATTTTAATTCTCTACAACTTTTCTATTGGGCAAAATTACATTGAGGCAGAATATGAAACAAAACTAATTAAAAAATATTGAGAAATGCTGAAGTTATGAGTTTTTTCCACTTTCTCCTCTACCCACACAGCACCATAACGTTGCAGCAACGTCTCTGCAATGATGCGGTGCAAGATGGCAATGTTGCAACATAACATTGCAGAGACGTTGCAGGTTCAGTCCTATGTCCGCCTTCGCAATATTGCAGGTGTGTATTTTTGCAAAGTTGCGGCAACATTACGAATATGTAGTCCTGCAACGTTCCGGCAATGATTCTGCAACGAAACGGCAAAATTGTGGCAATGATCCTGCAACTCTTCGGCAATATAGCGGTGCGTATCCAGTTAAATGAAACACGCCGTAGAATCCACTCGACGTCATGTACATATTTCGAAAATTTTTGACAAAGTCATAGTTGCTTCAGAATATTGTTGTAATGTTTCCACAAGTTTTCACTACAATATTGCACGACGATGTGCGCGCAATATTGCAGAAATATTGTAGGACCGTTGCCACTGGAACATTGCACGTCGATGTGCGCGCAATATTGTACCATCGTTGCGAACGGAACATTGCACGGCAACGAAATTGCAATATTGCTGCAATATTGTAGGATCATTGCCACTCCAATAATGCACGACAATATTGCAGGAACGTTCCTACAATATTGCAATGCAACCTGCAACAACGTAATATTGCAGCAACGTCCCTGCAATACTGCTGCAACGAGGTGTGCTGTATGGGTATGCGTCGGACCACTGTGTCGCGTAGCTTGATAAATGAGTCGATGGAGTTCGATAAATAAAAGGTGGTAAGAGACGTTCGAAATGAACGGAATACGCGTATCTTTTTGTCTAACCGCTGAACGATACGCTTACGAGACTTACGACTATCGTCGGACTCATGGAGCTCATAGGTCTCTTTCCAGGACGGATGAAATTCGCCGGCGAGGCAGGCAAATCGAATCCATTAGTTATATTCGGGGAGCTGAAGTCGTCCATTTCGTCGTTGAATATTATCCCGGTGGATCTCGAGCGTATCATCGCGCCGAAGCTGCCGGGCATGAAACGAACGTTAGGAGGAAAGTGTTTCCCGCATTTCTTCCCGCCAAGCTGAAAGTCTACAGCCTAAAACGTACACCTGATTTATGGTCGAGGTTACCGATACGGCCGATCCATCCGGAGCGAGGACAGACACGTGAGAGGTTCCTGAATCCTCCGGCGTGACCGTAACAGCACCGTAATACTTTGGATCGTTGCTCGTTTCGTCGTCTCTGATTCGCTTTCGTATCATGCTCGCGTAATCGGGAGACGTCAAGTTATTCACTATCGTATCTACAGAAATAGATGGTTGGAAATTGATTTTACGGCGAAGCTCGGGAGGCCAAGCCACGAGACGCTCTCGGTCGTGGCCAGCATTTTACTCCCGTTGCGTTAATTGCTGGTGCCTCGTCGTCGAACCCGGCAACGTAACAGGCGTCGGCGCTTTTTATAAAGGGTCAGAGTTAAATAGAATGAGCGCGGAGCGCGCGAACCGCTTAATCGACCATGACGATAGTGTTTAGTAATTTTTCATTACGTTAGCGTAATAACAATCGTTTATCGCGAGTGTCCCGTCACTCCGCCCGACACGCGTTACATTTCAGACAATTAAGGGTATTACTAACTTCCAGTTATCGCGGAGTTTTATCTGAAATGCGGTTACACAACATGACAATACGATGTCTAGATTTCTAAGCTGCTTATCGCAACGTGCCAAAGACTATACATACTTGTCGCGTACTATTATGTTGCACGGATGGCTGTACGATAGTGCGAATCGCTTCCGACTCACCGACATTGGGCGCGTAATCAGGATCGGCAAGCTCGGTCCTCCTGGCGTATCCCCATTTGAACGTTTCGACGAAACGTTGCCACATGACGTTCTTGTCGCTGATCGGCACCAGTCCGTGGAGAATATTCATAATGAAAGTGAGAATTGCCCCGGAACCCGGCGGCGGTGCGGTGTACATGGTCAGATTCCCGATCTTCGCCTCGATCGGTTTGTCCCACTTCACTCTACGATCAATCCCGCCCTGGTTATCCCGTTTCTCTCTGGCGTGCCTCGATTATACGGGCGTTTCGCGCGTATCAGCTAGCGGTAGATCCAGCAAACCTGTAATTTCGTAGATCCTCCTTGTTGATGATACCTTTGAAGGCTTGAATCTCGTCCACCAGCTGGTCGCCCATGCTGCCATTGTAAAATATGTCAGGCCCATACTTTGCGATCAATTTCAACGTCTTGGCTAACTGTGGCCTCTTTATCCTATCGTCTACCTAACAGTCAATCATTCCATCCCGTCGTTATCAGCATTCTTAATGCTGCGTGTACGCGCGAACAGATAGCGCATAGCGGTAGAAATATAAATAGGAGCATCAAAGCGCGTTCACCTTCCACGTGGAGTTGGTGGCCGGGTTTATCAGGATTTCGGCTAACGAGCCCTCCTCCTTTATCATCTGCTGCTTGTTGGCCAAATACCCGGCCAGGTAATTGTTGACGCGGGACCCAGTGGTGCAAAGGGAAATGCTTGGCACGAACAAGTCGGACCACGGCAGTTTACCGTACTTTTGGTGCGCTTCCCAGTAGCCGCGGAGTTCGCCCGGCACAGCCACCGACAACCCACCTGTCGATCGTGCGCGATAGTTGGATACTCGTCTCGATATACAATTAGCAAAGAAAGTATTTCGACACTGCTTAAAACCGCGTAACTCTTTTAGAATTGGTCCAAACGACATGAGTTTTTTTTTGTTTTTTTTTATGAGAAGCCAGAAGGATTAGTTAGCTAAGTGACGCGTTTCGTAGCTTTGGAAAAAATGCAATTGGTCGGAGTAGCAAAAAAAAAAATAGTAAAGGTCGTTTTTTAAACTTTTTTTACGCTGATTTCGGGAATTTTGCGATTTTCAACCTTATTCTGCGATCTTTAACCTTTACAGGGCCGGGCTGGCTACTGTAGCGGCCACCTAAGAATTTGGATACTTTGCCGGCCCTTTTGGTGGTAAATATGCATAAATTTTAAGTAAATAAAATTTACAATTTCAATGAAAAAATCCCGGCGCTCTGGTTCAGCGTTTATAGCTCAGAGCAACGTTGACCGATTTTCATGAAACTTTAGGCACGCATACAACTTACTTCAATCTACAAACGGGTTTTTTGAATTTTCATTACAGACTTACAAAAAGAAGGTTAAAAAACAGCCTTCACTATTATTTTTTTTTTGGCTATTCCGACCAATCGCATTTTTTTTCAAAACGACGAAACACGTCACTTAGCAAACCAATCCTTCTAGCTTCTCCAAAAAAAAAAAACTCATGTCTTTTGGAGCAATTCTAAAAAAGTTATGCGATTTTAAAAAGTGTCCAAATACTTTTTTACTAACTGTAGGTACATTGGCGTAACCAGGCCCACCCGCCCCCCCCCCCCCAAAATGCGGAATGGCCACTCCCTAGAAACTATCGAAATAAGTAAAAAGCATTCGCCTGTTAAATAATCAAATTTTTTTTTATTCACTTTACTGTTTGTTTCAGTGTTAAATAAATATGTAGCTAAATGATTGTTATAAAATGTGTAGGTATATCAAGATTTCCTCTACCTATAAAAAAAGAGAGAGCGAGAGAGAGAGGGGGGGGAGGGGGAGGGAGAAGATGGGACCTGCCCCCCCCCCCTCCCCAGACAAAAATCCTAGTTACGCCAATGTGTAGGTAGCAATGTTTATCTTGCGGAAAAATAATCACGCACCGTACATAGCCAGTTTGGCGTCACCTCCGAACATGTTCTCGTGTGCGCCGGCCGGGGCTGTCTCCCGTGCGTCCAGGTAATCCGCAGTTTTCGTTCGCGCGTCCCAAATGGTCATTAGGAATCCGCCGCCTAGGCCCATACTTTGGTCCGGGGGAAGAACAGTTTGCGATTATAGTTGGCGTTATTGCGTAAGAAGGATCGTGTGGTACCTACGTGGACGAAGTAGAGCTCGGCTTACCTGTGCAAAGACGCGACCCCCTCGCACAAGAGCGCGGCTATCGCTGCGTCCACCGCCGATCCATCTTTGGCAAGGATGTCGGCACCGATCTGTGCGCACTCCTGCCCGTTCGTGGACACCGCACCCTGGCAAACAGACCGCCGATCGGAAGCATCAGCAAATCGTTTTCGGTCCACAAATTGTTAATCACACCACAGCAAATATATACAGTATATACAGGATTCTGTACATATGTATGTATACGTATTATTAGCGGTCTTGCTCGAGCGGAAATAGACGGACTTTAGTCGAACTATCTATCCCGTATTGCGCTATCGACCATTTATCTACTTTCTATAGATTACCTTCGTGTACTCTCCGAAATTTCGGGGACTGCTCGCGTCGCCGCCATTCTCTGAGTGATTTGTGACGAAAACGATTATTATCGCTACGGTCAGAGCTAAGATTACAACGATGCTCACCCCAAATATTAGGAATATCTTCTTGTTTAGTCTGCATAAGGAGAAAGCATCGAGTTAATCGTCGACGTTCATTCGGTAGAATCCGTTTCCATAATTTCGTCGGTGGAAACTGATCGTGTTTGTTTGTAAAGCCATGTCGCTGGCAGAAGGATGCCCAGTAACTTCAAGCGTATCTACCTATAAGTGCTCGATTGTTTCGATGCCACGCGAAATGCTTTTCGCCACTTTACCGGTTCAATCAAACGCGCCTAAACACACAAGTACCTACTGTGCGTGCATATACGACGAAGCGTACATATACAATCTGTTTCGAGGGAAAGGCTAATCGGAGATCCGGAATTTTTTAACCGCGTAGCTAACAATGAAGCAACTTTACCGATCTGGATCGTTATTAGCGCGCGTCTGCGCGACTGGAAATTCTGCCTTTATCGATAAGAATTTAGCAGATCTGAAAGAATAATGACATTGCAATTTGTACTTGTATTTGTGGCGAGTACCGAGTACGCGTGTCTGTAGCAATGACATCACGATTATCCGATTTGCACAAAGATCTCTGAATATGATTTATTGTTCCGCGCGATGGTACGCCTGCAATCGTGTTCGGTGCGTTAGCGTTAGTGTGCTGTAAATTTGCAAGACGGTGTTATCGCGCGACAAACATTTAACAATAACATATCCTAGTAGCATTTTTGGTTGGCCAACAGTTGGGAATTAGTTGGGATATAGTTAGTGTTTGTGCCTACAAATTCCCAACACAGGGCCTACGGCAAAAAAGTTACGACAGTTTGCCAACGAATATTCAATGTTGGGCCTACAATTGTTATGGTTGGTTAATTAACAAAAACTTACGACAGTTTGCCAACGAATATTCAATGTTGGGCCTACAATTACTATGGTTGGTTAATTAACAAAAAATTTACAACGATGATTAAATGTCGTCTTACAAACGTCAGAAAATTTGCTACATCAAAAAACCTGTTGTGATTTTTCTTTTCTTATTTATAAATACGTAATGAGGACGTCTGTCTTAAGACAAGTGTGAAATTTTAAGGAATGAGTCTAAAGGTCGGATGATGATATTTTGTAGAATATTTCGCGTCACTGCACAGTTTTCATAAACAATTAATACTAGTTATGTAACTAGAAATTATAAGTGTTTACAAGGAAATGTGTTGGTCAGCTGCGAACAGCGGTTGCTTTGTAAGCGGAAAGCTTGGGTTCGATTCTCCTCACCGCGAATTTTTTTTTTTTTCCTAAACCAGACCTGAAGAAGACGTATTTACGACGTCTTTTGAAGTTCTTTAAGACGCCTTCTGGACGTTTTTAGGACGTCTTTTGGAAAGAAGCCTTCAGTTGGGCCCAGTTGGGCCTATGGGAAGAAACCTTCGGTTGGGCCTTCGTGTTAAGTGACGTTGGGCCTACGTTGGTTACAATCGTTGGCCCATTTAAAAATAGCGCGACACTTGAACAGTTGGCCAACGGATAACACGTCATTGGCCCAACAAACTCCCAACAAATGAATGCTACTAGGGTACATTGTAAATTGCGAACAGTCTATTAAATCGCGAACATTCCACTCCAACGTTCGTCCTCTACGATCCAGAGCACATATCTATACATCTACATATATTTGGGCACAGCAACGCGGCGCGGCTCCGCGCGGCGCAAAGACACTTTGTAGAGTGAGCGATTCAAGTAATGACACTTCTCATGGTACAGTAAAGCTTCCCGATTACCTCGACTCGCGATTACAAGAAAGTACAGGTGCGCTCAAAGACGCCACTCTCAAAGTCCACTGTTCTGATACACCAGCAAAATCTTCGTATGTCACGAATACTTGGCCCCGTCGAGAATCATCCAACAACTTAGCTTTAACACTTGTACGCTAGAAATTACTTAACGATTATCCGAATAACCGTAATTTTATGGAACCGTGTAGAAGTCCGCCGCGCTTTACTACGGGCAGTCTCGCAGAAACGTTGGACGGAAGAAAAGTCGGCCGTGGAAGGTGCTGGTCGAAACGTAAGAAGTAAGAAAGTCTTTACGAACCTGATCATGTTGCGCGACGAGAACGCGGTTACACGGAGCGCTCAACCTTGACTAAACGTTTCACCAAGCCGATCGTTGCCTCTTATACTAGGTACAATACTGATTCTATCTATTCATCCCCACTACTCCCTTACATTTACAATGTCAAAGTGCTCTCCCGATTTCCTCCATCTTTTTCCAACTGGCATCTCGAATTACTTCCCTCCAAACTCCATTAATCGCTTTCTTCGCGTTCCATCAAAATATCAGACCTTTCCGTTTACATATATTTTGCAAGTGTTTATACTGTTTATAGAATGCTCTGCAACATCTGTACGCATCTTTCAAGGTGCTGTTGAATATCTGTACATTCATCGTATTTCATCCGATATCACAATACACTCTCAGCCCTGAATACATATTTACTTCCACACGACAAGCATTTATACCTACCTTATTCTGCATATGAGCGCGTTACAGGTTCGCCTTTGAAATTCGTCGTAACAACGTATCGGGAAATAGTAATCCCAATAGTATCTTACAAAGATGGTATATCTCATTGCGCATAAATTGCACGAGAATCAATTAATTGTGAAGTACCTATTATTATAGTTTACACGCGGTAGAAATTTCGAATCGTAATGGAGTACAAGCATATGACAATTGTCTCGTGCGAAAAGTATTCCCCAGAAATGTATTTGACACATCGGCTATTATTCCCTAAAATAGAGATACATTTGTAACGCATTGTGGTAAAAATTGATACATGGTGGCAAACGAATTAACGAATACTCGTTCCGGGCAGTGATGGGTAAAGACACGAATTTTCGATTTTATACACGACACGTGTCTTAAATATCGTAAATGTCGTAAATGTGTCGTAAATGTCGTATATCTGAAATGAAAATAACTAACCTATAAAACATTTTTCGTATAGGTTATGAAGAAGTGCCAATTTATTAATAATTATAATTCTGATTAAAAAAATTAAATTAAATTAAGTTACACTGACGAAAAATGGATATTGAAAGGTTAGTAAAAGAAACGCATTGGGAAACCAAGAATTTCGATACGCCAACTAGTGACAGAAAATGGAACTACTGAGAGTAGGTCGAAATCCGTCGAAGTCCATATGATTATCAGTGTTTAAATAGACATGTTCTGAAAAACGAGTGTTTTTAAATTTGTTTGAACACTAAATTTTTACTTCTTCAATCAATAAATACTTATTCGGAATGTGTGGTGGGATCCGGCCCTATTTTCAATAGTTTGCCAACTTACCACCAGAGGGCTGAAATTTAGGCCACGTCTCCACTAAGTTTCCCAATATAGAATAATAAATATAATTTGTTTACTTTCACCACACTCGAAGGGATGTTGCACCCAAAAAATAAATTTGATAATATTTTATCAATTTCATTTTTTCTGAAACGGATATTTTTATTTGCATAATTTTCAATTCAAATAAATTTTATTTATTATCGTACATTTATTTCTAATTACTTTACCTTTCACGATTCATTTTTTACTAGTTTTATCTAAACAATTACAAAACAATAATGAAGAGTGTTAAGACCAAGACCACGCTTTGGAATACTTTTTTGGGGTTATGAACGCGGTGATTATACGTAGTTTTCGATATTATCGACGTATTCTACAGTATTCTATAGTATTCGCATGCAACCAACAAGCGAGTCAGAAAGAACTATATTTTCCAACACTTTAATTGTTGAAACCTTAAAAATAATGAATATTTCTATTTACGACATTTGCGACAAATGACACGTATAAAATGGGCTTAAAAACGACATATTATCATGGACATATTATACGTACATTTGCGACATGTCGTAAATGCATTTGCGACGCAGTGTAAAATACCGACCCACCCATGGACCTGAAGGACAGTGCATAAGCTAGGCTTATGGACGCGGGGGTTGAAGCGAATGACGGAAGGGGCATCGACCTCTTCCAGCCGCTTTTTGCGGGACGACTGGTGGTGCCATCTATGCCATACCGTGGAAAATTTCTTCTGGCGAAACCATTATATATAAATTTTTAACCTTCAAATACAATACTTTTTCTATTTTACTAGAAAATTTAATATTACTTACGTAATTTCGAAAGTATCCCAAATAATAAGACAATTATATAAATACACTACACGCATACAAGTTACTTTGCAATGCTTTTACACTGTTTTCCACCGTTTTGCACAATGGCGTCACAAGGCTATACCAATGAAGGACGCTATTTCTAAAATTTATATTCGGCTGTAGAGGACACCACCAGTCGTCCCTCACATCGCAGCCCCTTCCGTCTTTCGCTGTAACCCCCCGGAACTAGGCACTGTCCTTCAGGTCCATGGACCCACCACTGGTTCCGCGCAACGCGCTGCCAAAGAGTAGGTATAATAAGAGGCGTCACTCCGGGCGGAACCTTTGAAGTCCTTGCTTGACCTTGGCATTTAAATTGGTTGTCTATTTCGAGCGGGATATTCAAATCGACTAAATGTACCTTACCGCAATTGGCTGATTATTGCCGAAGTTGACCGATCATTGCCGAAGCTTAGCGATCATTGCCGAATGGGCATTTAAATTGGTTGTCTAGTGATTTCCCTAGGTTATTTCTGTCCTTGTCGAGTGACGCCTCTTATTATCAGTGATGGGTAAAGACACGAATTTTCGATTTTATACACGACACGTGTCTTAAATGTCGTAAATGTCGTAAATTTGTCGTAAATGTCGTATATCTGAAATGAAAATAACTAACCTATAAAACATTTTTCGTATAGGTTATGAAGAAGTGCCAATTTATTAATAATTATAATTCTTATTAAAAAAATTAAATTAAATTAAGTTACACTGACGAAAAATGGATATTGAAAGGTTAGTAAAAGAAACGCATTGGGAAACCAAGAATTTCGATACGCCAACTAGTGACAGAAAATGGAACTACTGAGAGTAGGTCGAAGTCCATATGATTATCAGTGTTTAAATAGACATGTTCTGAAAAACAAGTGTTTTTAAATTTGTTTGAACACTAAATTTTTACTTCTTCAATCAATAAATACTTATTCGGAATATTTGGTGGGATCGGCCCTATTTTCAATAGTTTGCCAACTTACCACCAGAGGGCTGAAATTTAGGCCACGTCTCCACTAAGTTTCCCAATATAGAATAATAAATATAATTTGTTTACTTTCACCACACTGGAAGGGATGTTGCACCCAAAAAATAAAATTGATAATAACTTATCAATTTCATTTTTTCTGAAACGGATATTTTTATTTGCATAATTTTCAATTCAAATAAATTTTATTTATTATCGTACATTTATTTCTAATTACTTTACCTTTCGCGATTCATTTTTATTAGTTATTATCTAAACAATTACAAAACAATAATTAATACCACGCTTTTGAATACTTTTTTGGGGTTAGGAAAGTGACGTTTATATGTAGTTTTCGACGTAATCGACGTATTCTACAGTATTCTATAGTATTTTCATGCAACCAACAAGCGAGTCAGAAAGAATTATATTTTCCCAACACTTTAATTGTTGAAACCTTAAAATAATGAATATTTCTATTTACTACATTTGCGACAAATGACACGTATGAAATGGGCTTAAAAACGACATATTATACGTACATTTGCGACATGTCGTAAATGCATTTGCGACGCGGTGTAAAATACCGACCCACCACTGCTTATTATACCTCCTCTTCGGCGCTGCGCCGCGTCGCATTGCGTTGCAACTCGCGTTACCCTCTACCGGCGAGAAATCTAATCAAGCTCGCAAATGAGTGGAGCAGTCGCTTTGAAAAACGGCGAAGTCATTTTGTGAATTCAACGCGTTCGACGTTCCTCTTAGAAAGTTAAAGCTATGACAGCGAGATACGATAGGGCCATCACGGTATTTTCACCGGACGGGCATTTGCTTCAAGTGGAGTATGCCCAGGAAGCGGTGAAAAAAGGTTCTACAGCGGTACGGTCGCTAATTTCATTTAACCTCCATTGCCTTCGCGGTGAATTTAATACGGCACTTTACGCGCTCCTCGCTTTAAGTACACCTTCTCTACAATATCTGATAATACACCGCGCTCTATCAGTGATTCTACGTTACATTCCCGTTCGATTCTCCGAATACATTCGAAATACAACATCTGCCTATTCAGATGACTTTTGCATCTTAGCATAAACATTCGCTTCGCTCTCGATCGGGAATGCGCTACTACGAAATTTCATCTTATTCCAGGTCGGCGTTCGCGGCAACGATGTAGTGGTTTTAGGCGTCGAGAAGAAATCTATCGCCAAACTGCAAGAAGAACGTACGGTGCGGAAAATATGTCTTCTCGACGATCACGTCGTAATGGCGTTCGCAGGTTCGATTTCGATCTGAAATCCATGAAAAATTAGCAGTCGCTCCGTGTAGGTGTAGCGTAGTAACGAATACCGTTCTTCCTTAAAGGTTTAACCGCGGACGCCAGGGTACTGATAAATCGTGCGCAGATAGAATGCCAGAGCCACAGATTGACCGTAGAAGACCCTGTTACTTTGGAATACATAACCAGGTATATCGCTGGTAAGGATCCATACGTCGCTATTCGCGGCTTACCCGAACCAACGGTCTCGGAATGAATATATTAATTATCCTCAGGTTTAAAACAGAAGTATACGCAAAGTAACGGCAGAAGGCCCTTTGGAATATCCTGCCTCATAGGTGGATTCGATTACGACGGCATTCCGCACTTGTATCAAACGGAGCCGTCGGGCATTTATTACGAATGGAAGGTATATTCGCGTGCGGAGTATTCGTTACTTACGAGAGGGGGAACAGAGAAATGATTTGTCCCTTATTTTGAAGGCAAACGCGACCGGTAGAAGCGCCAAAACGGTGCACGAATTTTTACAAAAATATTACACGCCGGAGGAAGTGGCGACGGAGAAAGGCTCTATAAAATTAGCTATCAAAGCTTTACTGGAAGTAGTACAATCCGGGCAAAAGAACTTGGAAATCGCGGTGATGCGACGCGGCCAACCTTTGCAGGTATAAATTCTCCGATTTTTTTTCTTTTTTTTTATAGATTTCTTTGAGAAAACGAGACATTTTTTTGTGCTATCCGTTTCCCGCTTTTCGACATTGTAGATGTTAGATTCCGATACTATCGACGAATACGTGACGGAAATTGAGAAGGAGAAGGAAGCAGAAGCCGAGAAGAAGAAGCAAAAAAAGTGATGTCTTTATACGAACTTGCACTTTTATTATTCGTTCATTAATGTTTCGCATAAAATAAATGTACAACACATAGGTAAAACGAATGAAACGAATCTGTCAACTCTTTTTTTTTTTTATTTATATTTTACTGCCATCTCCATAGAAAATATATGTACATTTAAGTATATTTTTAAATACATGATTTAAAATTCAAGCTATTATTGTGGAAAATCATCGTCTCTCTCTTTATTCCCCCCCATTCGTATTATTTAACACGTAGTGCCCTAGATCGTGGAATCGTACGTCGATACTCTACTCCGGTGTTCGGTTGGAAATCTTTGGTGCGTAGCATCGAAAATGTGTTAATTCTTAGAAAATTTAAAGTCAGTTCGACGCAAACGGAGATTTTTATTCCGTATACTGCGGAGACAGAAATCTTCCACGGTGATTGAACAGATGGAACGACGGGAGATTTCGCAAAGTTTCCCAAGATTTATTTTCTAAATCAACCACCGCCCGAATCTCTTTGAAATCGCCGGCGATGTACATTACCCCGTACATAACCATAAACAAGCTAACGATGCCTTGTATCAAGATCTGTAACAAATAAGGATGCTCGTTTATATACACACGTGACGCGTTAAGTTTAAATGCCATCCGATACATACATCGATTGGTAACGTGGTAAATTCTTGCTCCGTTATTCGTAAGTATGAACGGTCTGCAAGAATATTAGAAAACACGTAGTGGCAAGTTAATCGGAAATCTAACCTAAAGGCATGGTGAATTAAAGTCGAAGAAACGTTAGATACGAATCGGACACTTACGCTGTGCAGCCGAATACGCTGCGTGCAGTATTGACATCAATCCTATGAATGTTATAAATCTATGCAGTGTTGTAGCAGGCATTGTAATTGATACGACAAGCTACAAATTATCCACAGCAACACACCGCAATTTGACTTGTGTGACTGATTTCCAATTTCCAAGTCGCCTGCACCGGCGGCGATGGAAAATGTAAGGCTCCCTTTTAAACGCTGAAAGGTGACAGTGCATCCATGAGCACGTGTTAAATTATGTCCAATTAAGTATTTCTGGCGAGCAGCGATGACTTTCCACGTCAAGTTTTTCCCCGCTTCCTGACACTGACGTGTTTTCACGCCGATGCAACGGGTGCGTTCCACTTGCGCCCAAATCGCCCGCAACGCCCGCGATTTTCATTAAGCTGGGTTCTCCTATACGCGACTGGACACAACGTCAAGAATTTCAAAGTCGATTTTCTTGAAATTGAAGCAGAATATCAAAAAATCTTATTCCTCTTTTTCGACTTATTTACTTGTTATAAGTCGAAAAGAAAGAGTAGCTTTTTTTTTATATCGCGCTTCAGTTTCGAGAAAATCGACTTTGAAATTCTTGACGTTGTGTCCAGTCGCGTATAGGAGAACCCAGCTTAATGAAAATCGCGGGCGTTGCGGGCGATTTGGGCGCAAGTGGAACGCACCCAACAGGACACATATTGATCCACAAATTTGATCTAGGGACATTGAAAAGTAAGTACTTTTACATTGTTCATTATTCAGCTAGCGCAATATTTAAATCGTTTTTTAAAGCAATAAAGACAAGGGATAGAACTTCTATCATAGAAGTGCTACGAATTAAAGTGATAAGTGAACACGGGAATCAGGCCAATTTATACTGCGAACGCATCGTTACCCACACAGCACACGACGTCCCGAGGACGTCTGTTTTAGGTCCCTTCTAGGACTTTAGGTCTGAATGTCCCGATTGGTAACAAGACGTCTGTGGGACGTCTATGGACGGCTTTGGGACGTCTATGGACGGCTTTGGGACGTCTATAGACGGCTTTGGGACGCTTTTGGGACGTCGTAACTACAGTGGCGCCATCTGTACAAAGTCCTAAAGACGTCCTTGGGACGCGTTTAGGACGTATTAAATACGTCTTTGGGACGGCCTTGGGACGCTTTGAGGACGTCGTGTGCTATTGTAGGGATCCGATAAGGTTCATCAACATATGCCACCAGAGAGCTACCCGGCTCGAGAGTTTCTCGCTGGTGTTCCATCGCCCTCCGGTTGGTATATATAAGAGTTCTGTCCGAGTCCTGATACACAGCTTGTCTAAGGCAGAGTTCCGCCACCCAGATAGCACACCTCGTCTTAGAGACGTCTAGTTTAGGTCTATTTTAGGTCTGAACGTCTTGATTTGTAACAAGACGTCTTTAAGACGTCTTTAAGACGCCTTTTGGACGTCTTTAAGACTTTACCAGACGTTGTGCTATCTGGGCAGGTAAGCCTTACTGACGAAAGTCCTGTGGGGGACCCGGGCGAAAGGCTTAATTCATCGATAAAAATAGGTCTTAATTACGTTTTTCGAACGCCTGTGTTCAGTCCTAATCCATGCGCTTAAAAGACGGGTGGTACCCCCAGGACCACTTTTTTTGTAATATTCGTCGTTCAGAGGACGTATATAAGCCGTTCGTGGGAAATTCGGGACGTCCCGAACGACTGGGATGGACGTCCCTGGGACGCTTTTAGGACGGCTGTATGCTGTGTGCGAGACGTACCCGGGACCACTTTTTTGGTAACATTCGTTGTTCAGGGGACGTATATAAGCCGTTCGTGGGAAATTCGGGACGTCCCTGGGACGTCCGGTACGACTGGGACAGACGTCCCTGGGACGCTTTTAGGACGGCTGTGTGCTGTGTGGGTATTGTTTTTTCCTTTATTAACTTTACCGACTTCGGTGGTTTTGTTGAAGTAGTTGCCCGAGCCACCGTTCTTAAGTATAGAGTGCGCGTTGAAACTTCTGATTTTTCGGTACAGACGAAGTCGGTATTTCAGTTCTACTCTCTGCCTCGTCTATGGTGTATGTGCGACAGTTGGGCGCTGTTGGGCGCTTGCTGGGCGAGTTAAAGATGTTTGTTTATAGTTGATAATTGTCCCGACAACATTAATCATGATGGATTACGAATTTAAAATGAAAACTCAGAAAGATCGAACTAAGGTTGAAGATCTATTCGAATTCGAAGGATGTAAAGTTGGAAGAGGGACTTACGGGCACGTATATAAAGCTCGTAGGAAAGAAGGGTCAGTCTATCTAACCTAACCAACAAGGCTGCGTAGCATTTTATCTTTTCATATCATGTATTTTCACGCCACAAGCGCAATCTCAAATATTTACGAACTTAGAACTCGCTGCGGAATTTCCCTTTATCATCGGGAAATCCTAGGTCTACACCAATGTTTTCCTTAGCCTACTTCTCTTCACTCAACACACTTTGAACATTGTATTTTGAAGCATCCCTTGTACTCTTTCTACGCGCGATATAATAATAGGTGACGCCCACGTGGAAATGGTACTTTAACTTGTAGCTTGAACATAGAACATGAAAATTTGTCGTGCAACTTTTCCGCATCGTCGTTTTCAATCCACGTGTAACGATCTGTTTGAAATGAAATTCCAATAGCGTACCGGATAGCGAATTAAAATCTAGGCCAGACACAAAAGATTTTGGTCTGAAACAAATCGAGGGCACAGGTCTATCGATGTCCGCGTGCCGTGAAATCGCTGTAAGTTCGTATTCTTTTATTCGCAGCTCGGAAGCTGCGTGCTTACGTACGTTACGTATAGAAAATATTATTATGGAGCGTGCCTGGTGTTCTAATAAATCTCTGTCCACAGTTGCTCAGGGAACTAAAGCACGTTAACGTTATCACTTTGATCAGAGTGTTCCTGTCGCACAACGATCGCAAAGTGTGGCTGTTATTTGACTTTGCCGAGCACGATCTATGGGTATGCACCATTCGGAACCTCCGCGAGGTTGCGTTCTTAAGACATTCTTTCTACAGGCAAGATAATAACAAGTAACTTTGCCTTTAACTTCTAGCACATAATAAAATTTCATAGAGCAGCGAAGGCTAATAAGAAGCCCGTCATGGTACCGAAGGGTATGGTAAAGTCGCTGTTATACCAGATCCTCGATGGGATTCATTACTTACATTCCAACTGGGTGCTACATAGGGATTTGGTAATAGTCAAATAATTTGGTAATACAGTAATTCGCCGTTATTGTCCCGTTTTTACCATGCGTAATAGTCCCGCTCACTATCCCCACCATTTCTTGGAATCCTTCAGTCGAGAGAATCCGAGAACGTGCGAGAGAACAAAAGCGTCGACACGAAGTTGTCGCCGGCTACGAATGGTGTCCGCATCGCGTTGCTGTCCCGCCGCCAGCCCCGTTCGTCGGGACTATTACGACGAATTACTGCGATCAGTAATCTCATTTCACGACGAATACAGCTGTTTGTTGTATCTTAGAAGCCAGCAAATATTTTGGTAATGGGGGAAGGAAATGAGAGAGGACGGGTGAAAATCGCGGATATGGGATTCGCAAGGCTATTCAACGCTCCTCTGAAGCCGCTCGCAGATTTAGATCCAGTTGTTGTAACATTTTGGTATAGAGCTCCGGAATTACTTCTAGGCGCTAGGCACTACACGAAGGCTATAGGTACATCGTATGCATTCGGAAATAAGCGTCTTTACCCGTTTCCTTTCTGAAAATTGTCGTTTCATCTTGCAGATATCTGGGCTATCGGATGTATATTCGCAGAACTGTTAACATCCGAACCCATATTTCACTGCAGACAGGAAGATATTAAAACTAGCAATCCATATCATCACGATCAATTAGATAGGTAAAGAAATATTATCGCTATAACGATCCTCGTGCTTTCACCTGCAAGCAATGCGGAGAATAATAAAAGAGTGTGTGAAATTGCGTTCAGGATATTCAACGTGATGGGATTTCCTCTAGAAAAGGATTGGGAAGATATTAAGAAAATGCCGGAACATCCTACTCTATTAAAAGATTTTAAAAGATCCAAGTAAGTGTTGATTTAAGAATGAAGCTAACGTCCGATGAATTTCGAATTCCGATGCGAACGGTGCTTTTATCTTACAGCTACGCAAACTGTTCCCTTACAAAATACATGGATCGGCATAAAATTAAACCTGACAGCAAGGCGTTTAATCTGGTAGAGCTAAATAAAATACGATATTTATTTATTTTTTTTTTTTGCTCCAACCGTTTGGACAGTGATAATAATTTAGCTGTTTTAGCTCCAAAAACTGTTAATGATGGATCCCAATAAACGCATAACGTCCGAGCATTCTATGCAAGATGCCTACTTTCAGGAAGAACCACTACCAACGCAGGAGTATGTCTTTTGTGCCGTATATCGTATCGGTCGGTCGTTCGCGAATTTAACGGTCACCGTAATGTTTCAGTATATTCGCCGGATGCCCTATTCCGTATCCTAAAAGGGAGTTCCTAACGGACGACGATACAGAGGAAAAGACTGAAAATAAAGCTCGACAGAATCAACAGCAAACAGTGAGTATATTGTTTCGTCTATTTAATTTACACTCTCTTATGGACCCACGGTGAAATTGTAGCAACAAAACCAGCAACAGCAAGGAAACGGCGACCATAACCATGGACAAAACGCGAAACGAGTGAGGCTCAACGGCCCACACGGCGCTCCAGAATTTCATCAACACCAGAGTCACGCGATGACCCACCAACAGCCACCTGGAATGGTCTATTCTACTGCGCAGCCGACGCAACCGTCGAATTTTCATCAACGTTTCTAAATCATCTCTACAACGGGGGAGCTTATCGGTCGAATGAATCAATGACTAGTGTATTAATTTAATTCATTTCTGTATCTGATCGATGAAGAGACGAACGATTCTTGTATATTCCATTACAGTATAATAGATTAATTTTATTTATATATAATACACGCGGGAGCATTATTTACCCTGTGTTACTCTATCTCCGTTGACTTTAAGAATTGATAGTTTTAAGGACACTAAGGACAATGTTCGACGAATGTTCTCGAGAGACGTTTGGTCGAAACGAAAGTGAAAAGAATAGTTGCCACCGGCAGAGAAAGAAGAATAGAAAGAACGAACGAGGGCGATGCCTAGCCAGGGGAGTGAGAGAAAGTAAGAGTAAAAGAAGAAAGGGAGATAGAGTGAAAATGAGATTGAAGAGAGAGCCGGTCTCTCCTTGCCATGGAACGATAAGGAACGAAACAAGTGGCGATTTAGCGGAGAGGGAGTACGCATGCGCAGTAAATAACTCCTCAGGATCGCGGCGGTCGGTCGCGCCGCGCGCTCCTGAAACGCAGTTTCCGCGAATCGGTGCTCGACGAAAAAAGTGAGTGTGTGCGCCGCGTGCTACTGCGCTCGGGATGCCAATTAATCTACTAATCATCCACTCGGCAGTCAACCTGTTGATCGGATGAGAATTAAGTCGGGTGAGCCACATATTTCGATACTCCTGCTTCATTCCCTCGCCTTCGCTTCCTTTTCCTTTTCCTTTTCTCTTTCATATTCAAGTTCCGCTCATCTTCGCAACACCTGTCAAACTTCGCGGCACAAACTTCTCTCTCCTTCTCTTCCCTTCTTCTCATCACGAGCAGCCTCCTTATCAACCGTAGTCGCATATTTCGCCTTAATTGCCGTAAGGCGCGTCACTTGTTCGTCACTTTCCTGTCAACACGGCGTCGTTTTATATCCATTTTCGGACAACAAGTTTCATTCTTCGCGACGCCGAGCCCGTTTTGCATCCCATTAATTCACCACATTTGCGCCGCGTGCAAACGTATCCGGGCTGGAAAGTGTCGGCCCGCGAATCAAGTACAGGTGACATTTCGGTGGGAAAGCAACGCGAAGACGTGTAGTTTAAATAAGCCGTTACATAATTGGGAGTCCAAGCGGTCGAGTATTACCCCGGTCGGGGCATTTTCGTTTCTTGGTCTTCGCACATATTGTTGCTTGAACCCGCGAGAGCAGGTTGAATCGATGGAGAATTAATCGAGCGACGAAAAGTCGCGAGCACGCAGAGCCGTTGATGAGCGTCGTAGACGCAGAAGTAAAAGTAAAGGGGGGACGATCCTGACCACTGTATCCCCGATCCCGACCAGTCGGGGCCATGACCACGTTGCGACAAGGTAACCACACTTGGCTCCGATGCGTGCAGAATCCCTCGAAATCCCAGCCCCGATTATTCGCAACGACAATTGAAACAGGTGTACCCGATGCAGGGCCGAGACGCCGCGTTCACCAGCCGTCTCTCCTACCTTATCGTCGACGGAGTTTTCCTAGAAACGTTCGACGAATTTCAATGAACGCGGCAATCGGTGGCAAAGAAAAATGCCTCCTACAAATAATCTTACGCGCACGGTACGACATCTAGGGTAAACGCACCAATAAATGAACACTTAAGGCTAATGAATGAAACACTTTTATAAAATTATGCTTGCAGCGTGATTGATTCCACGTGCTGCAAAAATTGTTTGGATATGAAGCAAGAAATTGAAAGAAGTCTTTAATTAATTAGTTGCTTATTTTAGTAACTTATTTCACTCGTTTCAATAAAAAAATGTCCATTCACTGGTACGTGTTCATTTACTGGTACATCTACCCTACCGAAAACCGTACCCGAACGTTGGAACCGCGATTTCGTTTCGCGCAAGGACGATTGCTTTTCTATTCTGACTTTCACGCGAAGACGGACGTGATGAAACTGTCAAGCACGCGTGGCCCGGCATAAAGATCTTATGCGAAATCCAGCGAAATGGTAGCTCGACGAGATCGGATATATATATTGTCACAGGTCACAGGCCATCGCGTCCTAGGACGGTTGGGATGGTTTGTAAACGGCAGTGAGTGCATCGGCTTCTGCTTGGGTTGCTTTACGAACTGCGTCGATAATAAAGTCCTTTCATTCCAAACACTGGATATCCATCGTTTAGTCGTTTAATCGGCTCTTCCTACTCTTCCTACTTAGTCCCGTCCGCACGTGCAACGAAATGTAAAAAGTTCATCCTGATCGCCTTGATTGCGTCCATATATGGCCATTTGGAAGCAGCTGGAGGACATCTATCGATGCACGCCTTTCTCGCGGACGACTAATCAGTCTAATTAGGAATTACTAATCGCGAAACGAGTCCGAAATAATACGATCGGGCCGCGCACGTGCGCTCCTCCGCTCCGGCGAATAGGGTAAACAGGCCAGTAAATGGACAGTTTAGCTGATTCCGCAGTTTACAACAAGGTGTTTCTTAAGAAATATCTGTTGTATTAAAAAAAATCAAAAGCTTTGCACGTAAAAATGTACAAATTTAAAGAAAAAAATAACTGCAAGTAAAAAAATTAATGTATTTAAGGATAAAATGATGAAAATTCTACTCATAGCCCGTATCACAAGTAGATGGACAGTTCAGAACCAATAGATGGACGGGTGTCTGGCTAGACGAGTAAAAGACTTATTAGCTATAGTAGGTACCTAGATTAAGTTATTTTTTGTTAAAATATAGTTTATTTCATCAAAACTAAAAACGTATGGAGTCTTCATTGCCAGAAACCGGTGCAACAGGTTATGGGCCCAGGCCGCAAATAAAGTGAGGTTATGTCTAGCCTAAAGTGGCCAGACGTCTCGGATCGTGTGGGACCGTCCCGAATTTGAATTGTTTGTCCCGCATTGAAAACTGTCTCGGAAAGTGTCCCGGATTGGATATGTAACCTTTTTAACATTTTCTTAGTGGCACAAAGTAAAAATATATATCCACTAGTTCCTTTTCTAATATCATCCAAGGCTCTATTTAGATCATTACATGTATATTGATGTACGGTATATTTTTTTTAATGATTGCCATCTAAATAAAAAAAGAAAAATAAGATACCTACAAGTAAATGTGTAAACTGTTTGTTTATTTAAAAAAAACGGCTTCAAAAGGTTTAATTCCGTTCTGTCCATCTGCTGCGACAAGGTTAGAAAATCCATATCAGTACATGGACAGTCATTTTTATAAGTTCTATCGGTTTATTTTTCTTTGTTCACGCGTTTATATATAAATTGTTAATATTAGAATGCAATCATCTATTGCATACCTCTTTACAATACATCCAAATACGTTTTTTATTAACTTTAAGGGACGCGATGCTGAGCAATAGCTAATAATAAAAGAGTGACTCGCGCATAGTGGCGTAAAATCATACATACAAATACATTTTTCGCATACAAATTTTTTTTTTCGATAAATATGTTAATGTTTTGTAAAACAACAAACGTTTTTTCTACAAAATAAAAAAAACAATAATATAGATTAAAACTCTAGTTCTTTCAATATTAACGATTAACCAACGATTCGTCCATCTACTGGCCTGCTTACCCTAGTAGGATTTACGATCATTCGCGTAAAGTACGTATCCATTTTCCTCGATCGTTCCTCGCGCAAGTCTTTCCTCTGGACTCGATCCGCTTCGGGGACTCGAAACGCCCGACGATAGTCTTCTTACGCCGCGGCGAGAGGAGTCGAAGAAAACGAAACGACATTGGCGACGGCCGAAACTTCTTTTGTGAGTAGTGAAAGACGTGGGAAGTGAGGAGATCGGATAGTCGGTGAACACACACTTGCGTTCGCGTTTGCCTTTGCGTTCTCGGACGAAAGAGAACGAGAACGAGAGACAGAGAAGAGAGGCGAGGTCAACAAGGTACCCGATATGGTATCCCACGTCCGCCGTGAGTGCTATTTCATACATGTATACGTATGCCTAAATACGCACGATACACGCGCGAATTCGTGCATACGTCGACAATCGTCGCCGCAGTTGCCTACTATTAGTAATCGTCGCGATCAAACTACCAAAACGCAACTCTATACGCAACTCGGAGCGCCACGCCGCGGCCGCGCCGATCTACAGCCCGAGTCTCCCTTTTTCCCCGCGGCTCCCCGCGCCAACGAAATTTCGGCACCGCTGTCTCGAACTGTCCAGCCGAATCAGCCGATTCCTTTGAGGTTGCGAGTAGTTCCTTTCGTCTAGAAACCGGCCCACGCGACACAATCATCCACCGACCGTGGACCGTTATACAAATTAATTTAGAAAGAGAAAGAAAGAGAGGAATTAGTGATGGCGATCCTGGACAAAGATCGGATCGATCCTAAGAATCGATCTTTTATGAAGGATCGGTGATAAGATCGATCAATCGTGGAAAAAAAAGATCGATCTTCAAAGATCGATCGTAAAAAGGATACCTAAATTAGCTTTATTCTCGCTCTCATTAGTCACATTTATATAATACTAATATAGTACTTTTAACGATAACTTTTCATATACAAGTTGTCTCTTTTTATAATGTCCATCGAAAAAATCTTATCCTTAGATTCTTCAGATATTTATTCAGGTATAAATAATTACAAAAATTTCAAATATCAAATATCAAATATATTTCACTAGATTTTACTCGCGTTGACCAGTCAACGTGCAACTTCAGAGTAAAATCTAACGAGATCACTCAACAGTTGAGTCTGCTGAACACGCCCAATATGACTCCGATCAGTAAATTCGTGTATAATACATGTGTATATACGTGTATTATACGATGCGTATTTTACGTAGCCATCACTGCTGGGACTTACTAAGCATAAAATTACATTTTTTTTAACCGATCCTAAAGAAAAAAGGATCGATCCTTGATAGATCGGAATTAAAAAAGATCGGTGAAAGATCGATCTTATTTCCCCTAAAAAGATCGATTTTAGATCGATCCAACAAAAGATCGCCATCACTAAGAGGAATCGCGACCATTCGTAGGGCGACAGTCTCGGGAGAAACATCGGATCGGTGCGCGTCGATTTTTTCCTCGTTTCGAGCGCGGCCTTCCTAAGATGGCCAGTGACCGTAAATGCAGACATGCAAGTGTGAACTTGGAGGTCGTCGGCAGGAACGATTGCAGGAAGCTCCGATGGCTTAGTACGGCCGTAGCAAGGCGTACTAGCATGAATCACTCGCCTCGGCCAGCTTCTACCGTTCGTTCTACATATGTTTCGAACTGTACTCGCGGAATCTCGCCTGCCTACCTCCCAATCGTCCCGCCCTTTGTAACTTATCGTCTCGTAATTCGAATCTTCGATCCAGGGGAGCCGAAGGGCTTCCGAGAGTAGCCGTTACACCGAAAAGTCCGTTCTCCCATCGGTTAATTGGCCGTACTCGGGATTTATCGCGAAACCTCGGCTATCCTGGCCCTTAATATTGGAGAATCTATTTTTAAACGTGACTAGAGGTATGTGCATGCATATGGTGACGCAATCCTATGGTCTTTCCTCTATACATATCTCCCGCCCTACCCTTCTCCGTTTCACTCTTACTCTCTCGCATCTTTTTTCCATCTCCATCGCCGTCTCCTTTTTCCTCTCTCCTCCCTCCCTTCTCCTCCCCCTTTGTCCCTCTTTGCCCCCCCCCAGTCTCTCTTCCATTTCTTAAAGTTCCCCTTTTTCCTATGTGCCTCCTGTATTCTCCGTTTCACGGTGTCCCATAGCGCCAACACTCTCTCCGGATTCCCTCGAAATCATTGGACAGAAGCAGTCCCCTTGAGAATTAAGGGTAATACTATTCGCGAGTAAACGAAACGCGACACGCAATACCCTTTTTTTTTCCTCGGCTACGCGACGATCTTGCAATTAGTCATACGAACGAAGCTGTGCCCTCGTGTTCTCAACCTAGACCTCGCTCCAGCTCCCGAGTCAGCTTCTCCCAATCGACGATCAACGCGATTCGCGATGCAATTCGTTCGATTGGCCCATTGGCCGTGCGAGCCGAACTACGAGATCCTTGTAACTGGCACGAAATCTGACGTCTCCGTACCTAAATGTACGCGGAATAGAAAATAGTCGATTCTTAATTTAGTTCTCTATTCGGCGAGAACGGTCGTACGATAAAGTAGTAAAAGGGGAAGGTTTTTACACGCGCCGTTAAACGCGCCGAGGATAGTTGAGCCGTGTCCATTAAGGTGCGTTGAATGGCGTTAGATTTTCTTCCATGTGGTCGTTTTTACGTCGACTCTCCTTACTGGGATATTATGCTCCGCGCCCGAGCATAATGCCCGATAATGCCGCCGGCCGTGCGTTCATATTTATTACGCGCTCTCTGATTTGCCGGTTTTCTTTCAGACTGGGTGCGCGGCTTCCACAAATGCAGTCAGCATGGACTCTAACGTTGGTCTCGACTACATCGTGGATAATCCTGATTACTGCGCAAAGCTCGCCTCGGGTAAACGATTATTCATCGTCCTCGGCAGCATGAATGCCGAGCAGCCTGCATTCCAGCCGCGTCGCACTGATCGTCTATCTCGTTGAATTTCAGCCTTAGACACCGCCTGCCCGTCGGCGTCGGTGAAGAAACAAGTGGTGGAATTGCTTTCCGCTCTTTGCGTGTACAGTCAGGATGGAAGGCAGAGGGCTATCGATACTCTTCACGCGTATCAGGTGATAGGCTTCCGTCAGTTAACGTTAGGAGTCACGATCGCGATGCACGCGGAGAGGCGCGCCTGGCCGGTGCCCGTTCCGTACGTTCTAACAACTTGTAAGTTGTTAGAGGGACGCGCGCGATCACGGCGATGGTGGTGCTAAGCTTGGATAAAAGTCACGGTTCAAGGTCTTCCTTCGGCGAACAAATGAACGATCTACACCGCAATGCTCCCGATGCCCGCTTAACGTCGCGCCGACCTTGTGAAATATATGTTTTTTATCGCCGAGCAATTTGTCGCGTTAATCAGCAATTAAATGCAGCTCTCGCGCCTTATCGAATATTAAAGTTACGCGTGCAAATACAACTTCATAGGCGCGAATGTTACGGTTAGAAGCGGCGCGCGTCGTACGCGCGAAGCTGCGCGCACGCGACGCTGACGCGCGATAAAAGTAACGCGCGCGCGCGTACGCTCGCTATATCTCGCTATATTTATTAATGTTACGTTATGTTAAAATATGGTATTTTATTTTATTTATTTATTTATTTATTTATTTATTTATTTATTTATTTATTTATTTATTTATTTATTTATTTATTTATTTATTTACTTACTTACTTACTTACTTACTTACTTACTTACTTACTTACTTACTTACTTACTTACTTACTTACTTACTTACTTACTTACTTACTTACTTACTTACTTACTTACTTACTTACTTACTTACTTACTTACTTACTTACTTACTTACTTACTTACTTACTTACTTACTTACTTACTTACTTACTTACTTACTTACTTACTTACTTACTTACTTACTTACTTACTTACTTACTTACTTACTTACTTACTTACTTACTTACTTACTTACTTACTTACTTACTTACTTACTTACTTACTTACTTACTTACTTACTTATTTATTTATTTATTTATTTATTTATTCATTCATTCATTCATTCATTCATTCATTCATTCATTCATTTATTTATTTATTTATTTATTTATTTATTTATTTATCATACGGGAAGTCCCATGGTATACAAAAAGAATATATAAAAAAACTAGCGAAATTTACAGAGAGTCTGCACACAAAATTAGCGACAATTAATACCGGTTATATAGCATAATAACCGTTATAACATACAAAACAGATACACTACGTTAAACCACTCTGGTTATAATCAATCCTGTGAAGTAACATCCTAAACGAGTTAAGGGGACCTTCCGGTCTAAAAGTCGATTTTTTTTTATTTCATTTTTCGAATGTTCAACCTTTTAGAAATACGTGTTTAAAAGGATTTGTTGAAATTCGTAAAATTCCCGAAGTTATAGGCATTTGAGTAGCGGCAAATGCATGGGCAACAACCGGGCACTCGGCGCTCACGTAAACCTTTAAACGCGTTTTTCTCGAAACAGTGTTCTCAAAACGGTGGGACCTGTATCTCCAAAAGTTATTATCCGATTCGACTGAACCTTTTTTTATTTTGAAGAATATACTTCTGGCTAGGGGGGGGGGGACTAGAAAAATTACAAAAAATTGAAAATTTATAATTTTCAAAGGCTTTGAAAGGACGAAAAGTACAGGGAAAAGTGATTTCAAACTTCAAGTGTCATTATTTTCTAAAAAAATGTCATTTTTTAAATTTTTTTCTAGTCCCCCCCCCCCCCCTAGCCAGAAGTATAATCTTCCAAATAAAATAAGTTTCAGTCGAATCGGATAATAACTTTTGGAGATACAGGTCCCACCGATTTGGATCAATTTTTTGACGCCTTGACTTTAACGACTCCCCAGGGCCGTCTGCAATGATTAATTATAAAACAAAAAATATATTTCTATAACTTAAGACATCCTTAATACAATGCAAAAAGTCCCATTAAATTATATATAGTAGTTTTCCTTTAATTAATTCCTAAAAATCACCTATTTTTGGGGGCTCTAGACCGGAAGGTCCCCTTAAGGCAGCGCTGCACAAGGAGCTGTTTTCGGCGCCTAGCGGCGAGCAACCCACCTATATCGTTGCTAAGGTTAGAATCGGTGAGGAGAACTGCAGTAGTGTATGTGCGTGAACGTAGGCTCATAGCATCAGTAAATATGGCTGGGTTCAAGTCATACCAAATGCACGTACACTACTGCAGTTCTCCTCACCGATTCTAACCTTAGCAACGAAATAGGTGGGTTGCTCGCCGCTAGGCGCCGAAAACAGCTCCTTGTGCAGCGCTGCCTTAAGGGGACTAGGCAGTCGTTTTTCGTGAGGAATAGGCTCTGTCCTTTATTTATTTGTAAACAAATGAAAGCACATCCAGATATATGCTTTTATCCAATGTTTATTACTACCATACAGATTGAAAAAAAAGTAATAAGAAATATATATGTGCTTTAAAAATGGCGCTGCCGACGGGTAAACATTTTAACGTTTTTCTGTCGTTTTGCTTTAATATCGGTGTTAAAATGTGACGTAATCCGATTTCAAAGGCGAGATTCTTGTTTGTTGGATTCATAGTTTCGGCTCAAACCTATAAAAACAACATTTAAATCAAAATCATGCGATTGGTGGCTGAAAAACGGCGATTTTTCCGAGAAAAATTCGTTCTTATTTGTGCGCTGCAAAAATCCGGTGACTCCACAATTTTTTTATAAAAATCTCGAATTTTTACGGATCATATCAGAGGTTTGGGGCGAAATGGCACATGTTTTACACATCCTGTAATTTTTTTCAAATCGATCTGAACCTCCATTCGGTCGCAATCAGGAAAAAATCAAGAGAAAAAAAGATTCGAGAAAATCGCGTTTAAAGTTTCTGGGCAAAGGCGACGCAATAAGTTACCGCTTGATCTTTTTAGCTGCCAAATCAACAATTTTGCGATTTTTAATATAACCCAAACGGCATTTTATTCAGAAAAGATAGTACTTTCGGAAAATGCAATAAAAAAATTGATTTTTCGACTGCCTAGTCCCCTTAAGGGAGCACAGATTTATATTATTCTATTTTTGTTATGGTATTTTATATATTTATATTTTTCTTTTTTTTAATTATTTAATCATACTATGTACTAATTCGTATTAATTGTTAGCTCTGTATACTAAAGGGTTTCCCGTTAAATAATAATAATAATAATAATAATAATAATATCGCAACTAATCGTAAGATTCGACTGGGAACGTTACAGGAGCGGAAAGGTGAACGATACCGATTACGGATCGTGGTCGACGAGCTGCAGAAAGCAACCGCCGAGGATTATCGGACCGCCCTATTGGCATTCATAAACTGTCTAGTCATCTCCACGCCGGAGCTCAAGGATCGTATACGGATTCGGAACGAGTTCATCGGTTGGTACAGAAACTTTCAAATTTTCCGTAACCTCCAGCGGGAGAGAATCAAGGAAGCTTGGCGCGGCGAATTGAACGTTGAACATTAAACCATCTCTCTCTCTCTCTCTCTCTCGAGAGAGAGAGAGAGAGAGAGAGAGAGAGAGACAGATCGCTATCAGAAAAGCCAATGGTATCGTTTTCCCTTGCAGGTTTGAAGCTGCTCCCGATCTTGAACGAATTGCGGTGAGTACTCTGCGACGTCCTGGATTCACGACATTAACTGATTAACACCTTAACATTGTTGAATAATAAATAATAATGAACGTTACGAAAGGGCGCTTTATTGTACCCACACCTTCTCATTTGCACCCAATGCAACGTTAATGTCGCGCATGCATCGAGCGTCGTACGTACACACCTACCTGCCTAGCCAGGACTCTTAAGCAATTGTCCTGCGTCGAGGATGGGTGAACTAATCAACGGGGCACTAGCTACGCGCGCCAAAGCGCGCGCATCATTTGCATGCACACTAATCCAAATAATCATCGTTCGCCCCGCCTGCCTCGCCCCGAGATGCCCCGTCTCGATCGGTACCTTGGTTCGCGGACAGTAGGCACCAAAGCACGCGGCGTCGTTGCCTTTTTTCGTTCGTTGTGTTGTGTAAACAACGGCCGAATCGACGAAAAGGAAGAAGGGAACGACGCCAGAAGCACGGCTGGAACTACAAGTATTTGCGCCGAATCGCGATGCGGCGCGGCGGCTCTGGCTCTTCGGTCTTGCCGGTTTCTTTAGGTCTCCGCTTAAATCACTCCCTACAGGAATAGAGTACCGTCTGTCATTCCTTCGCGGGATGACGGACGAGCAAACTATTCTTGATCGAGCGAAACTATTCAAGCAAGTCGCTTTAAATATCGCCGGGAGGGATCGGTCAGTACGGAATTCGCGATAAAGGGAATCTCGGCCGGTTTCCCGTTCGTCGGGCTCTCGCACAAGGGCTGGTCGGGCAACGAGACAGAAGCGGTCCGTAGAGAAGACCTGGCGCGAGAAGAATGCCAAGGATACGGCATAGGGATCGCGGCACCATTCGACGGGAAATACATACGTAGAAACGCGTGCACTCCTTGCGGGACCTATCAACTTTTCTTTCCCTCTTCCTTCTGCCGCCTTCCCGAATTCCTCAGCCACGGCTGCCGTGCGAAAGTAAGAGGAAGAAAGGGACGAAGGGCGAGAGCGAATTGGGAGGAGGAGGATTGGCTGGAGGAGGACCCGCGCGAAACGGAAGGAGAGCGAGGAAAGGAAAGAGAGGAGAAAAAGGAAAAGCGAAAGAGGCAATTCGAAGGGAGAGAGAAAAGCCCGAATTAACTCTTCGCGCGCGCGATGCACCTGCAGCTGCGGTGATCGCACTCGGCTGGAGCGATCCGCGTAGTGCTCCTCTGATGGCCAGACTACTGCACCCACTGTCAACGGCCCTCGGTTCTCATCTCAAATTTCTATTATTTTAACTTCTCTCTCTCTCTCTCTTCCGCTAATACCGCTATAAACACGGACGGACCCTCGGGCGATTCATTAATTACCTAATTACACATGTACCCACTTCCTTGGACCCCCGGTACGTCGGGTGGCATCATAACACCGGGGTTACCCTTTTGCGCCCGGTACGGTGGTACAGTGAAAAGTGAAGCTTTCAGCCCCGTTCTTCTGCTCTGAATTTGTGAGGCGACGATTTTCTGTTCCCGGTCGGGCGGAAGATCGACGACACGGTTAGACAACCGCAAAGACAGCGACTATTTTCGGGCGTGCATCGCGGAGACGGGAATCGTGGCCGACGCGCGGCTGGAGCTCGCCGTACGTACGAACCGTGTAGAATCGCCTGTGGTGTATTCGTTTCTACCCGTTTATGTATCGCGTAGCCTGGTCGAAATCTAAGCAGTAGGATGCCTATTAACAGAGCAATAATCGCGTCGCCTAACGCTTGCCCTCCGCGGGTGGACGGGGACATTACATAGATATTATGACAGACACGTATGCTACTCCTACCGCGTAAGAATAGCCGGATAACGGATCGAGGCGTCCCGAACGGAAGCCACGTCGATTTATGATACGCCATCGGCACTGTTCCCTGGCAGATCCGGCGAATGGTGCGTCTATGCAGAGACACGGGGAGATAAAGAGCGATCCGCGTTAGCAGTGAAGTGGCGAAGACCGAGAAAGTTTCAGGGCACAGAATGAATAAGAAGGAGAGAAGAGACGGGAGAAAGAGAGGGGCGCGGGGTGGGTGAAAGCTAGGGTAGAGATATCGGAATTCTAGAGAAGACACGTGTGTGGAGTGTGACGAAAATAGAGCGACACAACTGCGTAAAGGCTTAAAATGTACCCGGATCAGGAAGGTGACGATTGTTCTTGCAGGAAGAGTCACGCTCCGGACCTCCGAGTGCAGCTCGACGTGTTCGACGATCAGCGAGAAACCGACGAGGAATTGTCCAATCACGGACCCCCGGGGATCGATCTTTCCTCTCACGTCGACGTGTTTTACGCGATTTTCGGACAAGTAAGGAAATATTATCGTGTACACGCTTCACGACCGTCCGATCCGTCGCCGGTTGGCCCCTAACCCGAGAACCCCCTCGATGTACTTCAGATAGCGGACACCCCGCAGGAGATACCATTCCTCAGCATTCTTCAGCATCTGTTGCGACTGGATCCCAAGGATGCTGCGAGCGATTTAGCATGGGACACGGCAGAGACCTTGGTGCACAGAGCAACGCTCTTAGAAAACCGAGAAGACGCTACCAAGCTACTGCGGTCGCCCAGCCTACAGGTACACCTTCTCTCGCTTCTTTACGCCTACCTCTGCTGCTACTTTTTTTTTTTTTTTTTTTTTCTTTTAACCCTTCCAACACGGCGAAAAATCAGTCCGAGTGCGCCCCATTGCCGGGATCAGTTATTTCTCCTCTAACGATTATTGGATAAAATAACTTTTATGCCTAAAAGGTTGAAGGTCTTGGAGACACATAGGGGTAAACAGTGTAGTTGGCCACCTAAGTCAGAGGTTCACATAAGCGTTGAATTATAAGTCTTATTTTGCTATCTTTAGGAACACAATTAGTGTTAATAGCTGTAAACGACTCTAATAGTCTAGAAATAGAATTTGTTTAAAGAAAGAGTAGAAGGTTCCACAAAAATTTTACACAAAATACGTTTTCTATGAAAAAACATAGTTATTGGCCAGACGAATGCAATGATTGGCCGATCGTATGGCAGTTATTGGCCACTATTTCATAACCTATATGTAACATATATCCTACCTAATTCTTAATGCTCTAAGACCTAATTATGAAATAATTTAAATGTAAAAAAATGAATTGATTCGGTTAGAAACGGGATTTAAATTATTAAATAAAAATGGATATATTTTATTTTTTATGTATTTATTTTACACACAAAACAAAAATATATTTATTTAGCAGAGATCAACATTTGGTGTTATAATTTATAAGTATAAAAAGAAACGTACACATTTTGGAAATTATATAATAAAAATAACAAGTTTCTTAATCTTTAATAACTATAAACTACTTTTTGGCTACTTGAAATATCTTTCAACTACTTTTTAACTGTTTTTTTACCAACAATATTTTCTTTGTGCATAGTTTGTTGCTTAAGATCGTTGGTCTTACTTTCTGAATGACCCTCTCGTTTTCAATATTCTCAACATCGTCAATTTTTTCTTTTTTAACATTGAATTTCTTTTTCTTATTCTGTTGTTGCTTTTGCAACTTTTCTATTTTTTTGTTTCCTTTTTCTTTTTCTTTTGCTTGTTTTTTTTCATAATTTCGAGCTTCCTGGCATCTTTTTTTTTATTTTCTATTTTCTGCTGATTTAATTTTTTTTTCTTCATTCAATTTCCACTGTAATGATGTGATTGCAAAAGATGTTCTTTTACTATTTTTCTTGCCAGTACGTTTTGGCGTTTACTTTTTGGAAGCCACACGCTGCGGCAAGCCTTTTCTCACAGCACCTATTGCTTCTTGTATTTGCTGTTCTGAATATTTTTTTTCGCATTTGTCTCCTTTTTTTCTTTTCGCCATGGTTTAAAATCAAAAATTCCTAAATTATATTCATAAAATGAAACTAACTGTAATATGATAGTATTACATTATTAAAATATGTAAACTATAATACCTTTTCTATTTAAATGTTTCTATATTAGTTAGTATTGTAGTATTGCACCTCCTTTTACATCGTATTAATAGCATTTTCTTTTAAAACATAACCTTTTGCAATCACAACCCTGAAACGGCCAAAGCATGGCGAATGATGGCCAACAACTGTTTCACTGTTTCTATGACTGTCAGCTACCCATTGGCCTCGTGGCCAATGACTGTCCTAAACCATTATTTACATTACCATACCAGGAGTCCACTTTTATTTAACCCTGATCAGTACTCCTCGAGATTTCGCGAAAGCGACCCGATCTACAGGATATGCACTTTAAGCAACGCATTTTTTAGAAACCTGGACTTTTTCTCAGGATCCACTTGCGGGTTTAGAGCCAAGGCATACCGGGAACTCTTGCACCGTAGCTAGGTTATGCGATCATTCGCCCCATTTTTGCTGCTTCTCTCGGTATTAACGTGTTCCCTTCTTTTTATTATTGTTTTTTTTTTTCTCTGTTGTCTCTACCTTACGTCATTGTGTTGTTCATGTATTATATGAAATGGTTACGACCGTTAATGTTAAATAAATAAATAAAAATAAATTACAGTTCTTGGCCACCTATAAATTTTGCAATAATGTATAATTTTAATGAATAAATAATCATTTTTTATAAAGTTTAAACCTTTATTTGTCTATATAACGAATATGAAAGTTCTATATATATCATAAGTGCATTAAATTATCTAAGAATTGCCTGATGTAACCGTATGGCTATTCAATTCAATCACTGTAGTTTTCAAGCATCGATTTCAAGTTGTCTATTTTTTACACGTAGTATAACAATGATTAGCGAAATAGTGATTGCATTCGACGCATGAAAGAAGAAGGTATCTGAATATGTTCATTATAAAAGGCATAATGTACATTGTTTCTTAATATTCATGCTTTTTTTTAAAAAATCACTGCCAGGTGGCCAACAACTACACTGTTTACCCCTAAACGTCCCCATAACAGCGCACCATCAACAATTTAGAATCAGTTTGGAGGCCCAACTTGGCGTTATTTTCTGTCCTAGATGGTTTTCAGTAACTGGTACATATGTTGTCCCAGCCGTAATATCAAAAATTTTCCAGACTGGGACGGCATGTGTCCCGTTAAACGAAGAAAACATTCGACACGTTGACTTTCATCGTTACTACCGCATCGTTCAGCGCTTTCTCCTACCGCGCCGCGTAATTGCTCGCCGGCTCGCGTGCCCGTTACGTCAGCTGGTTGAAATTTCACGCGAGTTTCTCGCATAATTGTCAATGTCATCGGCCAGACGCGAACTGACGCAACGCTCGCCCGATGCCTCACTTTTACTTTTGGTGACCCGAGCGCCACGTCTCCTCCCCCGCAATACATATTCGGCGCGAATGTTTCGCGTTGCAGACGAATCTGTGCTGTCACTGTCGAGGCGCCGATCAGACGTGCGGCACGTCGCGGAAAGCCTCGTTGCCGGTGAACAATTCAGCAACTCCGTCGCCACCTCTGCCACCCCCGCCGCCGCCTCCAGCTCTGGGCCCTGCTGCCGGTCCCAGTTCAGGCCCCGGTCCCGCTCTTGGCCCCCAAGGTCGCGTTTTACCGCCGCCTCCACCTCCGCCGCTCTTCACCGCCGGCGCGGCGCGCGCTGATGCATCGATGGAGCCGCCGCCCATGCCACCACCTTTGCACGTGCTACCGGTTACGCGGGTGCCCACCCCCGACCCGCCGAATAATCACGCCAGGCTACTGCCGCAACAGGAAATACCCACCCCCAAGGCAAAAATGAAGACGATCAACTGGAACAAGATACCCAATCATAAAGTAGGCGTTACAGCCGTCGGGCTTCGCCTCGCGCACCCTCCCCTGCTGATTATGAATGTCTTTACCAGCGACGGTTTCGTGCCCAGGTAATCGGCAAGCGGAACATCTGGTCTTTGGTAGCAAACGAGCATCAGAACTCCCCCATGCTGGACATCGACTGGGCAGAGATGGAAGGCCTGTTCTGCCAGCAAGTGCCGCCAATGTTACCCGCCACCTCCTGCTCCGCGTCCTACGGCGCTAACTCCGATGCCGAGAAGAAACGCCGAGAACCAACCGAGGTAACACTTACGCCCACTCTCGCGCGCTTCCCTTGCTCCTGCCCATACAGCACACCTCGTTGCAGCAGTATTGCGGGGACGTTGCTGCAATATTACGTTGTTGCAGGTTGCATTGCAACATTGTAGGAACGTTCCTGCAACATTGTCGTGCCTTATTGGAGTGGCAATGATCCTACAATATTGCAGCAATATTGCAATTTCGTTGCCGTGCAATGTTCCGTTGGCAACGATCCTGCAATATTGCTGCAATATTGCGCGCACATCGTCGTGCAATACTGTAGTGAAAACTTGTGGAAACATTACAACAATATTCTGAAGCAACTATGACTTTGTCAAAATTTTTCGAAATATGTACATGACGTCGAGTGGATTCTACGGCGTGTTTCATTTAACTGGATACGCTAGAATATCTCGTTGGCCGTTGAAGATATGAAAAAAGTGTTATCGCGGGAGTTGTATGTAGGTACATGAACTTATAGAGGAGATTCAAAGATACAATTTAATTTTTTTAGATAAAGTAGGTACTATATTTTTTAATGTCTGAAATTATTATTAATATTATTAAACGTCTTTATTGCACAAATACGTATACATATACAATCTAGCAAGAGAAAAGAGAGAAGAGAAGACAAATGTAAAGGTTCAGTCTAAAGACTGTTTTCCAACCTAACCTAAAATGACACCGTGGTGAAATTTGTAGTACGCACCTATAGTGTTACAGATCCCTAATGGGGTTTGTCAAATGAGCCCTCGTTTTTTAATAATTTGAGTTTGAAGTATTGCACGGTAGGAGTATAAGTTCGAATACGTAAGCTATCTTATCAATCAGCGGTTGTAGCTGTGGCGGTAAAGTGTTCGTCTACGATGCTACAGGTCCTCGGTTCGAATCCCCCCCTGGGGTAAAAGAATTTTCCATGAGAAAAAGACACACGGGCGTTATACTACTACGATTCTGCACACTTTCACGTCGTCGCGTCCCTCACTGCCCGAAACGTTGCGGCGGAAATAAACACTCCTGCAATATTGTTAAGGCATACCTGCAACGTCTCTGCAATGATGCGGTGCAATGGAGTTGCAGGATCCTTTGCCACTATATACTATTTTACCGTTTCGTTGCAGGACTACATATTTGTAATGTTCCCAAAACTTTGCAAAAAACACTCCTGCAATATTGCTAAGGCGGACATAGGAGTGAACCTGCAACTTCTCTGCAATGATGCGGTGCAACATTGCAATCTCGCACCGCAATATTGCCGAAGAGTTGCAGGATCATTGCCAGAATTTTGCCGTTTCGTTGCAGAATCATTGCCGGAACGTTGCAGGACTACATATTCGTAATGTTGCCGCAACTTTGCAAAAATACACAGCTGCAATATTGCGAAGGCGGACATAGGACTGAACCTGCAACGTCTCTGCAATGTTATGTTGCAATATTGCCATCTTGCACCGCATCATTGCAGAGACGTTGCTGCAATGTTATGGTGCTGTGTGGGTGTCGGCTCTTACGACGATCTCTCGAATCTTTCAGATCGCGCTTCTAGATGGCAAACGGAGCTTGAACGTGAATATATTCTTGAAACAGTTTCGAAGGTAGGTATCCCGTCGACACGGCCCTGGCAATTACGCGCGCACCTCTCTAAACGGATTCGTTGCAGCTCGAACGAGGATATAATACAATTGATAAAGGACGGCGGTCACGACGATATCGGGGCAGAGAAGTTGCGCGGCCTTCTGAAGATTCTGCCCGAGGTGGACGAGCTGGAAATGCTGAAAAGTTTCGACGGCGACAAGTCGAAACTCGGAAACGCCGAGAAATTCTTTCTGCAGCTCGTCCAAGTACCAAAGTAAGATGCAAATAATTATAGGATCGAGCCTCGCCCTCTCGACACTTGCGGGTCTAATTGTTTTACGCTGCCCGTCCGCCCGAAAGTTACAAGCTGCGCATCGAGTGTATGCTGCTGAAGGAAGAGTTCGCTGCCAATATGAGCTACTTGGAGCCGAGCATCAATTCGATGATCCTCGCCGGGGAGGATCTGATGACCAACAAGCCGCTGCAGGAGCTGCTCTACATGGTTCTAGTGGCTGGGAATTTTCTCAACTCGGTAGGAAAGTGAAACGCTCGGGCTTGTCCGAAATACATATATTCTGGCCAGAAACGAGAAGGGAAATGAATTCCGTACATGAATGCCGTAGGGTGGTTACGCCGGAAACGCTGCCGGAGTGAAGTTGTCATCTCTGCAGAAGTTGACGGAAATTCGGGCGAACAAGCCAGGAATGAATCTCATACACTACGTGGCCCTGGTAATGTAACTTTCGCAGTAACTTTGTTATACGCGCCCCCCCCCCCGCCCCCGTTCTTATCTCACGCTCGAACGTTTCCCGCCGCAGCAAGCCGAAAGGAGAAGAAAGGATCTGCTGGACTTTGCAAAGGGCATGAACACTCTCGAAGCTGCCACCAAGTAAGTGCGTTAAAGCGATCCTAAAACATCAAACAGCGCGACTGGAAATTTGACCGTTTATCGTGTTCTCGCGGCACAAGGACCACGACGGAGCAGTTGAACAACGAATTTAACGCACTCGACACGAAGATCAAGAAGATCAAGGCGCAGACTCAGCTTCCTTCCACGGAGCCAGACATACAAGAACAAATGGCTCAATTTTTGCAAGTAGGTCGGATACGCGCGTAGCCTTACAAATCGGATTCTAACTTTGGTACGCTCTCGCCTAGCAGATGGCAGAGCAAGAGATGAGTCAGTTGAAGAGGGACATGGAGGAGCTGGAGACTTGGAGGCGATCGCTCGCTGAATTCTTCTGCGAAGACACGAATACGTTCAAGATCGAAGAGTGCTTCAAGGTATTCCACCAGTTCTGCCAAAAGTTCAGCCAGGCTGTCGCGGAGAACGAGAGGCGAAGGATTCAAGAGGAGCAGGTGTTGGCGAGGCGCAAGCAACGAGAAGAGCAACTTTTGGCCAAAAAGCGATTACGTGCGTCGTCGTATTTTTTTTTTTTCTTCTTCAATTCAGGTATCGCTTTGGCGTGACACTTACGCTTACTCTACAGTGACCAATCAAGCCGAGGCCCCAGCCTCCGAATCCGAATGCAACTTAATGGATTATGGCCTTTTCGATCTCCATACCGGTTTACCTCAAAGAAATTATAGCCGCAACGATGCCAAGGTAAGCGTTTCTCTCTATTTCGCGCGACAACTGATACGGATTTCTGATTTCTCGTTCCAACTCGAAACGCTGTTTGCTCCGAACGCAGGTGAAAAGATTGCAGAACGGGGGAGTCACGTCGGACGAAGATGTCTCGATCACCGGTTCTCCGAGCATTCGAAGACGCTTGGGCTCCTGTTCCGGTGGGACCGGAACCGGCGACCAACAATCGACCAAAGACGAAACATATTCTCCAGGTTCTATTCCCAAGCTGTACGATAACTACGCGAGTTTTTTTCCCCGTTTTACCAACGAGTTATTTCTCTCGCGTGGTAGATGTTACGCCGAACGGCACCCTTCGCCGTCGCAGAAGTCGGATACCCAGCGAGGACGACGACGGCAATCTGATGGACTTTTTGAGGACCTCGGGGCAAGACAGCTCTCGGGAAAGAAAATCTTGGGGTAGTTTAGGTATGATTCGCGTCGCGTATACCTATACATATAGTACCGTAGCAATGTGTAAGCGCAAAGATGCCGAAGGAGTTAAATTTCGTTTGTTCCCTTGACTCGGCCAACAGATCGATCATGGGCACGAAGAGCTCGCGGCCAATCTCGCAGGAGCGATCTACTGAACGCCGATTTTTCGGCTGATCGAGAGAGGCCGAGTTCTCCGTCGCCGTTGGTGGAAAGCAAACCTTTCTTGCAAGAAGAAGAGACAAAGCCGGCGGGGTAAGATACGCGCGGTGGAGACAAATTCATATCCGGAATACAGATACCGTATACATCCAAGAACCGTGTTTTTCTCTGTCGAAACAGAAAAGCGTGGCGGCAGAAGATCGAGGCGTGGTTGTCGGAAAACGAGAAAGAGGATCGTGCGGGTGAAGAGCTTCAAAGGAAAGCGAGGCAATTGCATCAGGCGAATCGACGGTCCTTCGAAGACTCGGGTAAATACACGTACGCTCTTACCACGGTGAAATATCTTCTCCTCTAACTCGGCCACGTTACCGCGTTGAATCCGCAGAAAGCGAAGGCAAGACAAACACCCCGAACGAAGGCAATTCTACGCACGAAACATTCTCCGAAGTTTACGACTGGCGTCCATCGGTTGAGAAGACAGACGTGATGCGCACCATGGAAGCTATAGAAGGTTATTCCTCCCATTTTCCATCCCCCGATTACGCGTACAATGTACCTACATGTATGTATACCTGTTCGAAAGTAAGGCCCGACTAATGCCAGCTTGGTTCCAGAAGCCGAAACGCATCCGTCGCAAAAGGATAAATCTCCTTGGAGGAAGTCCAGCTTGAACGTACCAAATAGCATGGAAGAGACTGATCCCCGATATTCCCGTAGGCTAAGATCAAGACTCAGCGCGGAAAACGTTCTCACCCCGACCACCTTGCAGGTTAATATCCCTTCGAAAAGGATTCCACGATGTATGTAGCTGCTCTTTCCCCTGTAAACGAAGCATCCTGTTTCCCCTGATTCCAGTCGATCAAAGAGGAAGACAGAAAGAAGAACAGGATGAACGATCCTGCGAGTTCGGAGAATCAGGACGAGTTAACGATCTATTTGCGGCAGCCTTACGCCAACTCTCAGGTGCCGGCGTCACGGAGAATCTCAAAGTTCAAAAGAGGCCAGAACGAGGAGAAGATCAGCGACAAGATCGAGATCGACTCCGATAACATCGAAACCCCACCGGCGACCAGAAAGCTGTTCAGCCCGCCGAGGGAAGTGAAGCCGATCGAGAAGGAGCCGTGCAAGAGGGAACGCTGCAGCAGCTCCTTCCAAAGTCGAGATCACAAGAACCCTGCCGCGAAGACTGCCAATAACAACGCCGATTACGGGACAGGTGAGTAGGACTTGTCCGTGTTTCCGTCGGTTCGCCAGCGAGCCGGAGCTTGACGTCGACGAGTGTTTCAGGTAACTTTGATCGCTACTCGGCGACGAGGAGGACGCGGCGGTACAAGAAGATACAAGACTCGCCGGAGAAAGAGTCGAGGCAGGACGTGGCGAGTTCCGAGTCGCTGGAGGACAAGCCAGCTCAGCGCCCGCAAACACTGCCGCTGTCCGAGGAGAATCACGACGAGGACTCGATGCTGCGCGCTTGGCAGGATAAACTGAAGCGGCGGGAGGCGTCCGCCTTCGAGATCGACGCTGCGCTGGCGGATATCGCCCGTTCCGGCGAGGACCTGCAACGGTTGTCGCGGCCGGTAACGTTAACGCACAGAAACTCGAGGCTGCCCGTCAGCCAACCTCCACCCGTCCTCGCGGTCACCAACACCGTCCTCAGCCCCGTCATGCAAGAGTCGCGGCCGCGCGAACCCTCTTTAACCGTACTCGCGGAAAGGGCCGTGACCAGCCGGGAACGGCAGAGGGGCATGATCGATCCTAGTCAGGTAAAAGAGGCGATCAGGCTGACGAGCAACCCGCCGAGTCAGGTGAATCAGATTGAAAACGGCTCGACTCTGTCGCCCTGCGATCGGAATCACGTTACTCAGGATTACAGACCGTCCAACCCGCGGCAGGAGGAACCCACCGAGGACCAAACCGATCTAATAGACCTTCCCCAGAGTCAGTTCGGCCCGATCACCGGGGCGGTTTACGATAACTTAAGGAGCGGCATGGAGGCGACGCGGCTGGACGCGTCGAATCGGAACGAGATTAGAATCGATTCGGCGCGACCAACGTCGGACAGCTCCGTGTTCCGTGGCAAATTTATTCCCGACATAAGCGTCACGTCCTCCTCGCCTCTGCCCGCTTCCGGGAAAGGTCGCGACCAGGAGATGAACGACGAGGGATTCGAGGAAACGCAGAGCTTAGTTTCGGAGACGCTGAGTCAAGAAACGTCCTCCGGTAATTACGAGACCGACACGCACGACTCGACGCGGTGTTCGCCGGCCGAGCTACAGTATTCTGGGAACGACAACGATCGCAGCCGAAGCGTCGCTGCCACTCGCCAGGAGGCTGACCGCACTGCGAAAAGGTCCGTCGACAGGACGTTAAAGTCGCCGACCAAAGGATTAGAGAAACGAGCGAACTCGATGAGACACACCAGCGAGAAATCTAGCTTCCTACCGAAACGGACCAGCAGCTTAAAGCGAGAGAGTGGCTCCAAGAAGCCGGAACCGGTGCAACGGAGCTCGATCTCGGCCTTTACATCGGACAACCAGCCGAGGAACGAGGTGGAACGCTCGGGGTCGAGGAGCAGCCTTCGGAGTTCCCGAAGCTCCTTGAATAGCGCCACGTCGGTGAATACTGTAAGAAACTTGGTACCGAGTCACGCTCACCTTCGCACTTACACGTCCGCGATCTGCGCGCTGACCAACGATCTACGAAAGAGCCCGTCCAACACACCGCTGCCGCCGAAGAGTATCGAGAAACGACGCACGAATCCGCGGTCCACCGCCAGTAGAATACCCGCCAGTCGGAGCAGCAGCAGCGGGAGCAGCATCGGGCCAGCTGCGAGAAATGTTCGCAAACCTATAGGGGTGAGTTCTTTCCGTACAGTTCTCCTTACACTTACCTTCGATTCCTTAGATTTTACGCTTACGCTCCGCTGAATCCTGACCCTACTGTTTTCAGGCATCGACCGACACACAGACTGGCAGCAAGGTCCGGCTGATAGCTTCGCGTAGCAGTAGCAGCGGAAGCGGTAGCAGTATCGGACAACAATCTCTTCCCTCCAATCGGTCAGCGAGTATCGAAAAAGCGCTAGCCACGAAGAGCAAGTTGGTCCACCCCCGAGCGGGAACCCGGAACCACAGTTTCATGAGACCGACGGCCGCGAGTGTAAATAAAGGCTCCATCCCGAATCTTCCCAGGAGCATCAAAGGTTTGGTTAAGTGATTCACCAAAAAAAAAAAACCAGAGCGGAGGAGCGACTGAGCCGTAACATTTGTCAGTTTATACGTATGTACATTAACAACGGTAATCGCTCCGTTATCTACGATTTAGAGCAATCCCTTCGATCCGCGCATACCGTTAAGCATCCAGATTTTAGAAGATTAACGGATTAATAGCTTCGTTACTCACTTTCAAGTTACACAGTGGCATTATAATCGCAGAGATCTGTGCGATTAATCTGCAATGAATCGTAAGATAGGTCGCACGTGTCGCGGGGCACGGAGCACGTGCGGATTGGCAATATCGTTTTTTTAAGCATTCTGCGAATACAGGAGTTAGACGGAGTCTCCTATAATTTATGTCGATTTAGCTAGAACGTTCAACGATACCTTCCAGTCCTTTGGAATGCAGCTACGAACGTGTAATATACATATAAATCTACTAACTAAGCATGTACGATATGCACAGGCATATGTATGTATAAGGTTTATCGACCGTACTATAGTAAGCATGATGTGTAGAGCACGATCGTTAGTAAATTAACGAATTAAATAAACGTGATTCAATTTCGTTGGAGAAAGCGAGGAAGCAGATGCTAATTGAAGAAAGGAGTAGGCAGATTTCTCGACAGATATATCGTTATTCTCAACAAATAATATCTACATACATATATTATACACTGCGTAAAAAAAAAGGTTCTATCGCGTAACTGTTGCCTCTGGACAGTTACATATCCGCGACGTTTGAAGAATTGAAATCACCTCGGCCAGGCGCTAAATACGATTTCGAAAGTTCTTCGGTAACTCCGTATGTTCTCCGGTATCAATAATAACGAAAACTTAACATCGAGCAACGACTCGAAGTCATTTCCCCGCGGCTCGATTGGAACGGGCACGTGTTCGGGATCTTCCTACTCTTGCATAAATTCTACGCGTCGCTAACGAATAGGAAGATCCCAGGAGACCCGTGCGCGATTAAATTATAAATACTACGAGTATCTGTAGGTAACGATAAATATCTCAAACGGACGAACAAAAATTACTTTCAACGAATTAGGGGCGTGTCGCGCACGATATAAACGGTAAAACAACAACGGGAGATCGAGCAACTAGATCTCCAAGAGGATTTCGATGAGTTAAACGAGCGTGTGCAGAGCCCTCATCGGCGCGGCGCGGCTACTATGCTGGCTCGGAACGGTCACGGAATCCAAGGGACACGGGGCTCTTCGGCGCGAGTATGAATTCAAATTGCAACTCGAGCTTCCCGTCTACGACGATCTCGAATTCCCGTATGATCTGCGAAAATAGAAAATTCGGTGCGTGACGATAACGAGGTGCCCGGGCGAGGGCGGATCAGAAGTGTGGATCGGTGAATAGATACGAACCTTTGCCAAGACAAGCTGCAGGCCGAGCTCCACGAAACGTTTGCCCGGACATATCCGTTTGCCGGCTCCGAAAGGTGCAACCAACATAGGCGAATGCGGGGTCGTGGGTTTCAACCATCTCTCGGGCATATACTTTGCGGCGTCTTTAAAGTTCTCTGGGTTCAGACAGGCGACCCAAGTGTGCAGCAGAACCACGGTCTACAGGAGGAGAGAGAAGAGGGTTCGGATAAAAAAAAAAAACCTTTCGCTCAGGCTGTAGCAGAGAAACGAAGAGGAACGAATGAACCAACGGTATAGATAATCGAATAACTCACTCCCGCGGTAAGATGATATCCGGTGAGCTCGATGGGTTCGTCCAGGATGCGAGCGATACAAGTTGTCGTGGGAATCACTCTAAACCGAGCACAGCAATGGCAAGGCCACGTTACGCAACGGCACGACCAGAGGAATAGAGAATGGAGATACAAGGTGTATATAGCTACGTACCGAAACGATTCGGTGATACAGGCACGCAGGTACTTGGCCTTTCGCAAGTCCTCGATCGTGAGATCGCAGCCGGCCGGCGCCAACGAGTGCGCCTCTTCGAAGAGATGGGCTTGCACCTTCGGATCCCGCCCGATCAAGTCGAACAGAAACACCAGAGTGTTCCCGAACTGCGCACAAACCAACGATAAAAGGGAGATCCGTTCGAGTGGGAAATGGGGAATAATGGATTCTTTCCGAGGGCGGCTCACCGTGTGTATACCAGCTGCTATAAAGTCGACGATAGCGGCCTTCTTGTCCCGTACGTCGAGATTCTTTTGCCGCAGGATGGATTGAAAAACAGCCTCCACCGACTCGTCTTTAGCATCGTTTCGCTTCTCCTGTATCGTGGCCTCCACGATCTCCGAAATGATACTGCAAGCCGATAAAAGCCGAGGATCCTCGAGATAGGAAGAAAGCCGAGTCGGATATCGCTCGCGAGGGCATTAGGGAGACCAGGAACGTACTTGTATATTGTGTCCTCGCTCTCTATCAGCTGCTTGTACGCGGACGTTGGCAGCAGCTTCCATAACGGCAAACCGTAAAAGGCGTCGCGCGAGGCCGTGAAGTGAATCCTGACGGCATCCGCTAGTCTCGTGGTGACCGTGCTGCTGGAGCCTGGCTTTAGGAAGCCGAGGTGCCGACCCAAGATCAGCGTGCACGTAGCTACAAAGAGCCAGCAGCAATGCAAGGGTGCACTAGACGCGTATAATGCAAGTACAGGAGGCGAGCATTGCCATGAGTTAGCTTACTTTCGAGGCCCATTCTGTAGGCGAGCGTCTCGAAGCCCGTCACCTTGTGCCCCGTCCTCTGCCGACGTATCAAATCAATGAACGAGTCGGCCACGATGTTGAGGGCCGGGAAGAAACCAAGGACGGTACTGGCCCCGGTCAGCTCTGACGTAAGAGCGGTCCGAAGATCGTGCCACGTTTGCCCCTGCCTATCGAGTTATTTGCCTGTATATAAGTGGGACCGAGACCTCGGCGACGCTTGCTGCGGTCAAAGTCGCAATCGCGCTTTGGATGGTTCTCACGGTTTCGATGGCTTATCGCCGAGGTAACTACTCACTCGTTCACCAACCCGAGATTCGTGTAACGATCGCGACGAGTCCGACGATAGTGGGATATGACCTCCTGCGGAGGGCGAAGCGGGAATCTCGAGCTCCGCCTGAGAATCGCTTCGATGTCGCGGCGAGAGAACACAGAGATCACAGGGAAGTTCCATAGTGCCTCCTCCTTGCACAACGGCCCGTATCGTTCGTTCAGATCTATTCTTCAATCAAAAACAAACCACCCCCATATGTTAAAACGTGGCGCAAAGTATAGTGCCTATACGAGCTATAGTGACTTAGGTGCGAAGTCACTCAGCGGGGTCTTACCCGACACCCTGCTGTGTACTGGCCGTTAAACGTGCCCCCCTACTACATCTTGCAGGACTGTATTTAGAGAAGACCAGGACAAAACTGAGGCCCTAAGGCCCTAAGACCGGGACAAAACTGGGGCCCTAAGGCCCTAAGACCGGGACCAAACCGGGGCCCTAAGGCCCTAAGACCGGGATAAAACCGAGGCCCTAAGGCCCTAAGACCGGGACCAAACCGGGGCCCTAAGGCCCTAAGACCGAGACAAAACCGGGGCCCTAAGACTGCATTTAGAGAAGACCAGGACAAAACCGGGGCCTTAAGGCCTTAGGGCCCCGGTTTTGTCCTGGTCTTCTCTAAATGCAGTCCGGCAAGAGGTAGTAGAGGGCACGTTTAGCGGCCAAGTACCCAGCAGGGTGTCTGGTAAGACCCCGCTGAGCGACTTCACACCTAAGTCACTATAGCTCGTATAGGCACTATAGATCGTCCGCGGACCGGCGCGTTTGGCAACGGCCGCGCGGGGTGGCACCGGGCGGCGACGACCAAACTGCTCACCTTTGTACGCCTCGTGTACCTTGGTCAGTTCGTAGCAACCGAAGCAAGAGAATATCCACCTGGTTCCGAGAATCGGCAGAGAGAACGGCCCCGGCACGTCGGATACCGTTTTAAATTTTCTATCGTCTTTCTCCGCGGCCGGAGAAGCTGCTGACCATCAGAAAAATCATTCCGCTCTGTAGGCATTACGCTGTTACGAACTTTAAGGTTTCTCCTTGCGTCCGGACGCAAGAAAAGTGGTTTTCTAAAGTTGAAGGACGCAAGGGCGGCGCGACGGTGCGCGGCGACCTTGTCGCGTTCAACCGCGATCTCGGAGCTTAGAAAGTGGGCCTTTTGCGGGAGCGAGAGCGCGAGCGCGTCATTACGTCGAATCGAAGGTCACCTCGAACGCCGCAGCCCCCTGAAATACGATTTCCTCGCTTCCTTTCTTTTTGTAGCCACTCGGTGACGGTGCCGCGACGCAGAAAGGAATCGTCCACGCCGAGACGAGATTACGCGTCCTTCGTTCCCTTTGACCGCTAGCGGACGTAACGCGCGTGCACGTATGTGTCGTAGCTTGACCACCCCACACAGCACCATAACATTGCAGCAACGTCTCTGCAATGACGCGGTGCAAGATGGCAATGTTGCAACATAACATTACAGAGACGTTGCAGGTTCAGTCCTATGTCCGCCTTCGCAATATTGCAGGTGTGTATTTTTGCAAAGTTGCGGCAACATTACGAATATGTAGTCCTGCAACGTTCCGGCAATGATTCTGCAACGAAACGGCAAAATTGTGACAATGATCCTGCAACTCTTCGGCAATATAGCGGTGCGTATCCAGTTAAATGAAACACGCCGTAGAATCCACTCGACGTCATGTACATATTTCGAAAATTTTTGACAAAGTCATAGTTGCTTCAGAATATTGTTGTAATGTTTCCACAAGTTTTCACTACAATATTGCACGACGATGTGCGCGCAATATTGCAGAAATATTGTAGGACCGTTGCCACTGGAACATTGCACGTCGATGTGCGCGCAATATTGCAGAAATATTGTAGGATCGTTGCCAATGGAACATTGCACGGCAACGATCGTACAATATTGCAGCAATATTGTACCATCGTTGCGAACGGAACATTGCACGGCAACGAAATTGCAATATTGCTGCAATATTGTAGGATCATTGCCACTCCAATAATGCACGACAATATTGCAGGAACGTTCCTACAATATTGCAATGCAACCTGCAACAGCGTAATATTGCAGCAACGTCCCTGCAATACTGCTGCAACGAGGTGTGCTGTATGGGACGCGGGGCGCGTGATCGTTCCTCCGTGGTACCGACAGGTAGGTAGGCATACTCACCGCTGCTCTTGTGGGAAGCTCCGGCCCAGAACCACCAGGCTGGACGGTAGCTAGTTGCGAGGATCAATATCGTGAGGAGCGCTGCCGCGATCACTTCGAACCAGGCACTCGATAGTAACATCTCGACGCGCGACACTTGGCACGTTCGGCTGAAATCCCTACGGAAACGTAAACGAAAGAGCCGTTTGCGATACTGTCGTTTAAGCGATATCCGTCGTCCTGCCGCCGCGCCGGACGCTCTTCTTCCTTGCGTCCGAGAGACGCGCAAACGAGACCGCGCTATCGCACCGAGTCTATGCATCAACTCGTCGGACCGTCATTCTCCCAGACATCCGTTATCGCGGCGATAAAGGATGGCAGAGCGAGCACCGCTTATCCTCCAGGAGCTCGAGACCGTATTTATATGTCCGTGCGATTGCCATGAAAAATTGCCCGGGCAAGCGCGAGTCTACGATTCGCTAACACGGCGAGAAGGTATCATACGCGTCTAATGGCTATATAACCAGGTAAAATGCGAACGGCGTAGGTACAGGCAGGAGAGCCGACTCGAAACTCATAAATCGTGGATAGGTGGTCTCATCCAGGCTGCGAAGAACGCGCGCGTAACAGGAAATTGATAGAAAGGGAGCGAGAGAAAGAGAAAGAGGGAGAAGTTCTTGTAGTTGGATTTACGCGCGAAACATGTAGTACCTAGGTGATACGAGATGCTGAAGAGGCGCGAAGAAGCGATAAATGGAGCTACAGGTACGTATTCCGCGTGTACGGAGCGCGTACACACTGATATCGCAGTTACTATCTATAATCCCGGTGTAAAGAAGGAAAAAATGTCGCAGTGCGACTTCTACATCTACGCGAGGTTAACTGACTGCCCCAGTGGTATTTGCGGACCGGGCTTTCTTCTATTTGCAATACGCCGATAGCGCGTGTCGTCGCGATGACCCCGCTGCTCCCGCTTTGACTCGCTAATCTCGAAGCTGTTACACGGATCGGGGAGAAAATGCTCAAGTACGTATTACATATGCCCCGATATAGATACTTAATTGTCCGTCCGTGCACGCGATATCGCGCGGAAAATTGCAACTGATCCAAGGATCGGTATTGCTCGTGGAATTTCATCAACCATCGTGAATTCGGTGAAGCGATATCGTCGCCCGGTGTCGTGATACCGTGACAACAAGTTGGAGTAACTCGAAACTGCCCGGCGCTACCGATCGTTCTTGCACCTTGGCGTTCTTTGCGCGAAACGGATTAACGAAAGAACACCTGGGAACATCCGAAGCGTTAAACGATCGCTAAAGCACTCTCGACTTCTCTTCCGCGATTAATCCTGGACGAAGAGCGCGCGCGTTTCAATACTCGACTTCACCTACCGTGCGTATAATACGATAAAAAAAGAAGAGAAAAGATCGACCGTGCCGCAGCACGGGTGCGTCGCGTCGCGTTATTCGATCAGCAGAAGTTCGTGTGTATACGAACAGAATCCCTGGCAAACATACGGAGGAACAACAGTACAGATAAGAAATGTGGGTAATTGTGTGCGAAGATAGCGAAATGGCAATGTCGCCGTCCACCAAGCTAATAGCAAACAGAGATTAATCTCGAAAGCGAAACAACGGCGCGGCGCCGCAAACAAATCAAGTTTTAATATTACAGAGGAGAATCGGCTCATTATCGCGAAGCCAAAGACTAAACTATCGCTTTACTTCGCGTCGCATTATTTTCAACTCTAACGTCGCGCAAAAGACCGAGACCTTACGAAGGCCAAATCATTCCCTCGCCGCCCGTTAAACCATCGCTGCTATTGTCCTTAAGAGCGGCATCGTAAACGGGAGGATTCGTCGATTAATCTCAATTTTACTCGCCGCCGAAAATAGATGAATGTAAACCGATGGAAGTGGAACGCCGCGCGAGTCTTTATTGTTTATTCCTTCGTGAATAAGTTGAAAAACGACTGCATAGGGTAAAGAGTACAGTGGTTGGCCACCTGACAATGATTGGCCATATTTTGAGAAATAAATGAATATAAAGAAATACCAATGTTATGCCTTTTTTTAATGAACATATTCATATTCCTTGTACTTTCTTGCTTCGGATGTAATCAACATTTCTCCACTCACTATATACTGTGATTATATATAAAAGCAAATAGGATGACTCGGCTTTGAAGCTTGGAAATTACAGCCATTTAATCAAAAAACCATAAGAGTACAGTTAAAAGTTTACGAATAGTTTAATGTATTTATGATATGTATATCTCTCATATTCGGTATATATCGATAAATCAAAGTTGAAACTTTATAAAAGAATTATTTATTTGTTAAAATTATACATATATTATGAAAAATACAGGGGGCCAACAACTGTCCTATGAATAATGTTGAATGGCAATAATTGGCCGGGCGGCCGGTGATTGTTTTATAACCTTAGTAACGGTTAATGTTATTGGCCCCCTATTCATTAGCGGTACTGAAACGGTCATTTGTAAGAAAGATTCAACATTTATATAATTATAGTATAATTAAATAAAAAGAAGAAGTACAATTAGGTATGTTACATTGTATAGTTATATTTTAAGTTTCCTGTGATTTGAATTTTAATTGGTGTATTCAAATTCAATTTGATTATTAAATTTATTTAATTAAATTGGAATTAAAAATGAAATTTGATTGAATTAATTAGATTATTCAAATTTAATTTGATTACAGAATTTATTTAAGTAAATTGAAGTTAAAATTTAAATTGTGCTTTCCTAGTAGATAAATTGTAAAAATTTTGAATTTTTTAGTAGAACTGAATTACCCCACTATAAAATATGCCAAAAGTGAAAAAGGGTGATAGGAAATATGGGAAAGAATATACAGATGAACACATTAGAAAAGCTATAAACATTTTCTTTTAGGTTATATTATGTGTCAAATAGCGGCCAATCACTGTCGAACCGATCGGACAACTACTGTCGTGACCATGCCAATAACTATATTTTTTCGTAGTCAACACATTTTTTGTATATTTTTATAAATTCTTGCTTTTTTTTAAATAAACTCCATTTATTTTTAGATTATTAGGACTTTTTTTTACTTATTTATATTGATTTCCAATGCAAATTTACTAAATTCACACTTATAATTCATTATTTATGTGACACTCTTACTTAAGTGGCCAACCATTGTACTCTTTACCCTATTGTCTCGTTAGGGCGACCTAACTGTCGGTCGATCGAGTGTTTACCTTGGGCAACTTGCAATTAATCGGACGTATCGACGAATAATTTATCTGGCGTAGCTAAAATTCCAAGACTTGTTACGCGTATTTACGCTTCGGCGTAGATACGTGTATACGCGTTGCGTCACCTATCGCAGCCAAATTATAAGAGAAACAAGCAAAAGTGTCCGCTAATTGTAAGTAACCAATCCACTCGGCGCTCGACGTTCACTTTCCGCGTTCGCGTGGCGCACTGCTTTCTTCCATATTTCCGGTTCACGCGTTCGACTTACAAATTAAAGATCAATCTCGATCGGCCAATGGTGTTCGGGTGGAACGTCGATTTAATTTAACGTCGATAAATTTAAGTTAAATTGAAATTGTTATTGCTCGTGCGAGCTTAAAGCGACACCAGAAATATAGGCGACGCTCGTTGTGTTCGCAGGTGGTAGACCGATCTACCGGTGGACAAAAACAAAAGGTTCTTATACTTACGGAGGGTGCACGCAGTCTGATTGTGAGGAACGGTTAAAAAGAGACGCCCCGAACGTAGCGTCTTCGTAGCGTCGTGTCGTCACCGTTGCCGGTGTCGTTGTCGTCGCGTCGTTGATATCGTTATCGTTGTCGACGTTCTGTCGTTATCGTTGTCGTTGTCGTCGCGTAGTTGACGATGACGGTGATAATGGTAGCGGCAACGGTGGTGGTTCGGTTTGGTGGTGGTGGTGGTGGTGGTGGTAGTAGTGGTGGAAGTAGCGGTATGGTGTAGTGGTGGTGCTGGGTAAAGTTGGCACCGGCGGTAAAGTTGACCGTAACCACAACACAACGTTGGTAACTCGATAGAAGGTTGTATTTCGTGGCGATGTATTTCGTTTCCTTTCCTTTCGTTTCCGATCGCTTTGCGATGCAAAGGGGAGAAAGTCAAGTGTAATTGTGCCACAGCTCAACTCCCGATGAACGGAAAGGCACGGACGAAAGGGGATAGCCGGTAAATCGAGCGCTAAAGTTAAAGCAAAGTTCGTGGCAGCGGTGAAAGAGAAGAGAGCACGGGGAGCAGATCGGAGAAAGGAAGCGAGAACGGGAAAGAAAAGAAGAAAGGCGGGAGACAGAGACAGAGAGAGAGAGAGAGAGAGAGAGGATAAAAGCTCGAGAGAGAGTCGCGTACTCGGCAATTTGCGAGCGTGCCACCCAAGTATTACTCGCTGCGACGAGTGTGCCGGATGGATCGGGAACGGGACCGGGAGCAGACGCCAGCAGAACAGTCGAAACGAGATGGGACAGAACAGGCCGCCAAGCTGGGACGCGTCGGAACGAGAGACGAGTCGAGACGAAACGAGAGAAGACCTAATTGCCGTTAATCTGTATATCGTCCAGCCGTTGGTACTTGGTAGACGTCGGCGTCGGCGTCGATTCGATTAATCAAGCCGCGCGCGTGCCGGTCACACGACGAACCGAGCCTCTGTGCTCGGTTTCTTTTGACTTTCGACTTTCGACTTTCGACTTTCAACTGTTAAATAGAGGAGAGGAAGATCCGGAAGGAGCGGAGGCCGCGGACCCGGTCCGGTCCGGTCCGGTCCGGTCCGGCTCGGCTCGGCTCCGCTCCGCGATGACGCGACGCGAGGAGACCAACTTCTCTTATCTCCTTGTCCTCTGTTTACATGCTCCGCCGTTCTTACCGGCCCCGGACAGCGATCCACCGATCCTGTTACACGGAGGGGGTAGCTTACACCTTGGTGGGGACACGAGCCTCGGCTCGGGCAGGCACGATCCACTCGGCAGATGGCGCGGAGCAGTGTCCCGCGTTCTCCTGGCGAACAATTTCCCACAGCCAAGGACTTGGCTGTACACCACTATTTAACAACCACCCTTCCTCGGTGCGCTCCGCAGCTCATTCTTCCGACCACGAGTTCTCTTGTCGGTCGCGGAATACAATTTTACACGTACATTTATTACAGCTTAGATCCCTGCGGACGAAGATCGTAAAACATGTATGCGTAGAACGCGCGACCCTTGGACCTGTTTCTGATACCCGCGCTCCGAGAAAGACGGCAATGAACGGTAACTGTCGCATAGAACAGAGAACGGGCTAGATCTGGTCAGAGAAAATGAGATATAGCTATAGCGTGGCACGAAACGTCGATGGAAACGAGTTTGCGGACGAAAGTCGCGCGAAGCGAAGAGGAGCACCAGTTACTAAACGCGGAATCGTAACGCGCGACCTTGCCGCGTTCACCAATTTAAATTCCCACTTTCGACACGCTTTCTTCATCGTCGAACTTCGAACGAGAGGCGGCTAGTCGATTACTCCACGAACACCGCGCGCGGAACGACGGCGAATAAAAGAAGGCCGGCCTACGAAAGCACGGGAGTGGTAAGTCGGCTATGTAAAATGTTATCAAAGTATAGCCGCATGATGGACAGTTTACGATGTAACCGGTCTTACGAACGCTTCCGGTACGGCAAAAGTTTGACCTCCCTGTTGGTAAATACGTACATGTACAGTGTACAAGCGCCCGCGCACGCACGCGCGGCACAGGCGCACACCTCTACAAGGGAGGAGATGAAACGCAGCAGCCACGTGCACCCCTACAAAACACGCGCGAGCACACACGCGTACCGCCTGGGTAATATCGCCGCATCGAAGATGGTCGACCAACCAGGAAGCAATCATGGACAACTGGTCGTTCTGGGTCACTCGCCGGAATTCTGTCCGTTGCGATTACACGTTCCTGTGGTCACTTTTAAAATCGGAATCCTCGGAACTCATTTAACCCAATGCCCATTAAGGGCACCTTCCGGTCTAAAAGTCGATTTTTTTTTTATTTCATTTTTCGAATGTTCAACCTTTTCGGAATACGTGTTTAAAAGGATTTGTTGCAATTCGTAAAATTCCCGAAGTTATAGGCATTTGAGTAGCGGCAAATGCATGGGCAACAACCAGCCACTCGGCGCTCACGTAAAACTTTAAACGCGTTTTTCTCGAAACAGTGTTCTCAAAACGGTGGGACCTGTATCTCCAAAAGTTATTATCCGATTCGACTGAAACTTTTTTTATTTTGAAGAATATACTTCTGGCTAGGGGGGAACTAGAAAAATTACAAAAAATTGAAAATTTATAATTTTCAAAGGCTTTGAAAGGACGAAAAGTACAGGGAAAAGTGATTTCAAACTTCAAGTGTCGTTATTTTCTAAAAAAAATGTCATTTTTAACAAATTTTCTAGCCCCCCCCCCCCTAGCCAGAAGTATAATGTTCAAAATAAAATAAGTTTCAGTCGAATCGGATAATAACTTTTGGAGATACAGGTCCCACCGATTTGGATCAATTTTTTGACGCCTTGACTTTAACGACTCCCCAGGGCCGTCTGCAATGATTAATTATAAAACAAAAAATATATTTCTATAACTTAAGACATCCTTAATACAATGCAAAAAGTCCCATTAAATTATATATAGTAGTTTTCCTTTAATTAATTCCTAAAAATCACCTATTTTTTGGGGCTCCTTAAGGGGACCTTCCGGTCTAAAAGTCGATTTTTTTTTATTTCATTTTTCGAATGTTCAACCTTTTAGGAATACGTGTTTAAAAGGATTTGTTGAAATTCGTAAAATTCCAGAAGTTATAGGCATTTGAGTAGCGGCAAATGCATGGGCAACAACCGGGCACTCGGCGCTCACGTAAACCTTTAAGGGGACCTTCCGGTCTAAAAGTCAATTTTTTTTTATTTCATTTTTCGAATGTTCAACCTTTTAGGAATACGTGTTTAAAAGGATTTGTTGCAATTCGTAAAATTCCCGAAGTTATAGGCATTTGAGTAGCGGCAAATGCATGGGCAACAACCAGCCACTCGGCGCTCACGTAAAACTTTAAACGCGTTTTTCTCGAAACAGTGTTCTCAAAACGGTGGGACCTGTATCTCCAAAAGTTATTATCCGATTCGACTGAAACTTTTTTTATTTTGAAGAATATACTTCTGGCTAGGGGGGAACTAGAAAAATTACAAAAAATTGAAAATTTATAATTTTCAAAGGCTTTGAAAGGACGAAAAGTACAGGGAAAAGTGATTTCAAACTTCAAGTGTCGTTATTTTCTAAAAAAAATGTCATTTTTAACAAATTTTCTAGCCCCCCCCCCCCCCCCTAGCCAGAAGTATAATGTTCAAAATAAAATAAGTTTCAGTCGAATCGGATAATAACTTTTGGAGATACAGGTCCCACCGATTTGGATCAATTTTTTGACGCCTTGACTTTAACGTCTCCCCAGGGCCGTCTGCAATGATTAATTATAAAACAAAAAATATATTTCTATAACTTAAGACATCCTTAATACAATGCAAAAAGTCCCATTAAATTATATATAGTAGTTTTCCTTTAATTAATTCCTAAAAATCACCTATTTTTTGGGGCTCCTTAAGGGGACCTTCCGGTCTAAAAGTCGATTTTTTTTTATTTCATTTTTCGAATGTTCAACCTTTTAGGAATACGTGTTTAAAAGGATTTGTTGAAATTCGTAAAATTCCAGAAGTTATAGGCATTTGAGTAGCGGCAAATGCATGGGCAACAACCGGGCACTCGGCGCTCACGTAAACCTTTAAGGGGACCTTCCGGTCTAAAAGTCAATTTTTTTTTATTTCATTTTTCGAATGTTCAACCTTTTAGGAATACGTGTTTAAAAGGATTTGTTGCAATTCGTAAAATTCCCGAAGTTATAGGCATTTGAGTAGCGGCAAATGCATGGGCAACAACCAGTCACTCGGCGCTTACGTAAAACTTTAAACGCGTTTTTCTCGAAACAGAGTTCTCAAAACGGTGGGACCTGTATCTCCAAAAGTTATTATCCGATTCGACTGAAACTTTTTTTATTTTGAAGAATATACTTCTGGCTAGGGGGGGACTAGAAAAATTACAAAAAATTGAAAATTTATAATTTTCAAAGGCTTTGAAAGGACGAAAAGTACAGGGAAACGTGATTTCAAACTTCAAGTGTCGTTATTTTCTAAAAAAAATGTCATTTTTAACAAATTTTTCTAGTCCCCCCCCCCCTAGCCAGAAGTATAATCTTCAAAATAAAATAAGTTTCAGTCGAATCGGATAATAACTTTTGGAGATACAGGTCCCACCGATTTGGATCAATTTTTTGACGCCTTGACTTTAACGACTCCCCAGGGTCGTCTGCAATGATTAATTATAAAACAAAAAATATATTTCTATAACTTAAGACATCCTTAATACAATGCAAAAAGTCCCATCAAATTATATATAGTAGTTTTCCTTTAATTAATTCCTAAAAATCACCTATTTTTTGGGGCTCTAGACCGGAAGGTCCCCTTAATGCGATTTCTTGCCACGTGCCGATCCGACCCGACCCGACCCGGCCCGAAACGTACCTACTCCACGAAATAAATAACTAGTCTTTGGAAATGCTTTTAGGCTTCTTTATGAAACGCAACGAATCGTTCGAGCGCTTTGGTGGAGGCGCGTTTTAATCTCCAGTTACCCGCGACGTTAACGTATTCGTTGTCCGCTTGACTTGAGAGATTTTGGAAAATTCCTCCGTCTAATCGTCGTACAGCGAGCGAGTAAAGATGAACGGTAAAAGTTCCGCGAAGATGTCGATGTTTGGATCCAAGCTACGTCCAAGGCCCTCGATCACCACCATGCTGAGAATGACGCTGCTAAAGGACCCGTCTTGCTTCACCCGGTGTCGAATCATCGCGGCAAATAATTCACTCACAACGGTGCTTACGTTTATCTACAAAATTACGAAGCTTCGTTAAACACGAAAGAGCTGTCGGTTTTGCGTGTGTGATGTTTACCCGCCGAACGGTTATAATATTTGAACAATTACATTGACCCTACGCTGAACATGAGAATTTACGATATCCCGCATTGAATTTTTGAAACCGTCCGGATCGGGAGACACGTGAGAACTATGTTCCAGAATGTACTTGGCCGCCAGTGCACCCTAAACATGCAAACGATGGTAAATATATAATTATAAAAAAAAAATTAAAACGGACTTCAAAGAAATAAAAAGGCACAAAAAGTGAAAATAATTTTGTCCCTTATTTAATCTACGACTCTCAATTTTTTAAGTCGGCGCCAGATTTACACAGTGCAAATGACGAGACGCCGACTTAAAAAAATATATGAGAGTCGTAGATTAAATGAAGGTGGAAATTATTTTTTACATTTTGTGCATTTTATTTTTTTGAAGTTGGTTTCAATTTTTTAAAATTTTTTTTTATCGTTAACTTTTTAGTTTTATATCTATTGACACCACATGCCGACGAGATGTGCGCGTACGTACATAAAATAGTAATAATTAGGTGACAGTCGTCTTTATTATTAACCAGAACTGGCAAAATATTGGGCCAATATTGATGCAGTGTAGGATGCGACCACCGCACAGTGGTTCCAAAGTAACTTTTTGCGGTCAAAATTCCGTATCTCGGTCAATTCTCAACCGATTTTTGATTTCTTTGGCTCGTTTGGTCGGGGATTAAATTTGCTATAATATCAAGTACCTGAATTGCGACCAAAACGTGTTATTTTCTATCTTTTTTCTGACAAAGTTGGATGAAAACTTTAGTAGAACAATCTTTGGGGCTAATTTAATAATATTTTGCTTATCTAAGTAGTTTTTTTTACGTAAACTCTTCAATTGGCACTAGGGAATAGCGGAAACATAAAACAGGTGATTTGTTGACACGTCAGAATGTTTGAAATACAACTTTACAATGGCTGAAAATTTGGAATGTCTACCGCGTTTACTACAACCAGAACCGTCTAAAATACCAATTTAATGTATGATTATAGAACCTAATAGCGTTCAGAAATATCGAAGAACGTCAAAAACCGTGATTTATTTTTTACGATTTTATTATTGTTTATTAGTAAATAAAACTTTATCCAATCTTTCCCAACCACATCTTTTGCATTTGGAATGTGGGTAAGAATGTAATAAACAAATTCAGAAAGGAATTAGCTGCCACCATTTGCCCCTGCGGTGTCAATCCGATTTTGTTTAATTAGCGGTAGCGCTCAAAGTGCCTTTCTGTGGACGAAATTCCGTATCTCAGTGAATTCTTAACCGATTTTTATATTTTTTTTTGCTCGTTTTGTCTGGGATTAAATTTGTTAAATGTCGCACAGTAGTTTTCCAAAATTTTCTTTAGGGATTAAAAAAACAAATTCTGATCTCTTGGTTCCGAAACAACGAGTTTATTAACCATTTTTGTTCCTTCATCATTAAAAGGAGATAAAATAAAAAATAAATATAAATTAAACAATTCAAATTTAAACAAGATTGTCTTCTTCCATATATTCCACATCACTATAATTAGACAAAACATATTTTGCGTCTTTTTCAAGATCAACAGACGGAATTGGCCATTGGGACCTTAAAATGGAAATTAAAGGATCCGATGTTATTAATAAATTATACATTATATCCTCATTTGTCGAAAACCTCGAACTTTTTCTGGTGTTAAATTGTCGGAATCTTTTAAAATCTTTGTTCCTACATTCCTGGGTTTCTTCCGACATCTGGCCAATCGACAGAATAGTGGAGTTTAAAACGTCTTTTCTGTGAATTAAAATTTTATGTACGGATGATGGCATGAAATACCATCCATACTCCCTAACAAAAATTTTGGCCGTTTTGAGAGAAAAAGATTGGAACTTTGACGGGTCTACGCTGTGTCCACACGACAAAACTGGTAAAATTATAAAAAAAAATTTAATAAGTTCTTCATTCACCTCGGTGATTTCCGCTACTGTCTTCCAATTGCGGAAAAATCGTCGCGCTGTATTCCCATCATTGGAAGTACCAGAACCTTGTCTTGGAACATTCACAGTTGATGTAGGAACAGAAATGGTTAATAAACTCGTTGTTTCGGAACCAAGAGATCAGAATTTGTTTTTTTAATCCCTAAAGAAAATTTTGGAAAACTACTGTGTGACATTTTAGCAAATTTAATCCCAGACAAAACGAGCAAAAAAAGATAAAAACCGGTTAAGAATACCACTGAGATACGGAATTTCGTCCACAGGAAGGCACTTTGAGCGCTACCGCCAATTAAACAAAATCGGACTGCCACCGCAGGGGCAAATGGTGGCAGCTAATTCCTTTCTGAATTTGTTTATTACATTCTTACCCACATTCCAAATGCAAAAGATGTGGTTGGGAAAGATTGGATAAAGTTTTATTTACTAATAAACAATAATAAAATCGTAAAAAATAAATCACGGTTTTTGACGTTCTTCGATATTTCTGAACGCTATTAGTAAACGCGGTAGACATTCCAAACATTCTGACGTGTCAACAAATCACCTGTTTTATGTTTCCGCTATTCCCTAGTGCCAATTGAAGATTTTACGTAAAAAAAAACTACTTAGATAAGCAAAATCTTATTAAATTGGCCCCAAAGATTGTTCTGCTAAAGTTTTCATGCAACTTTGTCAGAAAAAAGATAGAAAATAACACGTTTTGGTCGCAATTCAGGTACTTGATATTGTAGCAAATTTAATCCCCGACAAAACGAGCCAAAGAAATCAAAAATCGGTTGAGAATTGACGGAGATACGGAATTTTGACCGCAAAAAGTCACTTTGCAACCACTGTGCACCGGGGCATCGCCCTCTTTCGAATAAAAAAAAGATTATCAAAATCGGTCGATATGCTGAGGAGTTATGCGAGGACAAACATATAAAAAAAAATATATATATATATGTACATACGGGTCGGATCTATAACCTCCTCCTTTTTGAAGTCGGTTAAAAAATCGAACTCCGCGATTCTACCGATTACCTACCTATCTATAAAGCTACTTACGTCTCCCATCAATACCGAGCGGAAAACGTCCCTGAGATTTCGTTGACAGCGGTCGTTGAGTGTCGCTACCAAACCGCAGTCGAGTATGATCAAGCGTGGATTATTTGGTATGTAATTAGGATTGATGAATCTCGACAACCAGCTGGCGAGCCTTCCAGCGGGCTCGCGGTTGGTTTCAACTAAGATGTTACCGGGATGTAAGTCGCAATGGATGAAATTATCTCTAAATACCTGTAATTCAAGGAGAATCGTTCCCTGTAATTACGAAACCTGTCCACGAATTCATCGATGCAAAGAGCCGATCGAGCGTAAAGCGAATTATCGCCAACCATTTTTAGAACCGCCGTGATTCCTATTTTAGCTAGCTTCCCTTGCAACTTGGTGTCGTCGTACTCCAAGTAATCGGAAATGGGAGAGCCCTCGTGGAAGCTCTCCACCAGTATTTCGCGCTGTGTGAAATTCAAATATGGACACGGAAAGATAACGTTCTTCTTCTCGGAGAAGTTTCTCGAAAATGTCATCAGATTGGCCGCTTCTAAGTTCATGTCGACCTTTACGGGAGCACACAGAGACGCGCCGTTAAGATTCTAATTACGGGCTACGGAAAGCTTAGCTGAATATTTGTTCACTTGATTTTCCATTATCTGCGAGAACTCGTCGATGCAGTCGGTAAGGCTGAGCCATTGCAGCTCCGGAACGAGATATGTCACGCACTTGCAAATTCCTTTCATTATCAGCAGGTCGCGTCTAAAATAAGCCACTGATCGTGAGATCGATGAAATTCGCTTTTACGAGAATTAATCGGCGCGCGGTTACGCCGCACCTCAGCTGCTGCTTAATTCCAGGATGCAGAATTTTTATCGCTACCGGCTGCAATTTCCTGCTACGCGTGTCATCCTGCCAGCTTTCACCGTTACTATCCAACATTCTATCTAAAATTGATTTGCATACTTTATTTCCGTTCGCATTGCTTCTGCATCGATGCGACCACATAATTCGTATAAATCTATTTACCAATGCAGCTGACAAGCGGCCCGAGCTTTAAATATTCTACAACTGCAAAAAAATTCGTTTAACAACCACCGCGAGAAATGTCTGTTCTCGTAAAACTTGAACCTTCGTCCATGCTAGCAATATCGTAATAACGTGATAACGTAATGTACTAAGGTTAGAGAGGAGCGAGGACTTTCTAATTTACTTTGAACAAACGTAGATATTCGGGGCCTTTGCGTTACTTCCACTGGAACGTTCGGATCCACCCATGCTTTGTACACCTGCCAATCGAATACGAGTAGAGGTATAGGTGTATAAGTGTATATGTTAGGTATATACACGCGTACTTGAGCACAGCATCCTGACCCGAGAGGAACTTGGTCCTCAAATTTTACGAATATCTTCCTCCAATTCGGACCGTAAGTGGCTTTTAGCAAGTGCTTCGTGTAAATCCAAGAATGCGAGGAAACGGTCCGCTGCAATTCCGAAAGCGTATGACAGATATCTTGCGGAAACAAGTCTTTCCGCGTGGACGCCCATTGACCCAATTTTATAAAAATCGGCCCGAGAAATTCCACACCTACAATCGTAGTGTCGTGAATGGAAAGATTCTGAAATGACACCTCATTTCTACCTATGGGGTAGATCTGAAATGCTTTCCATTCTTTCTGCTCATTCCGAAGATATAATTACTTTTCCGTAAAATCGTCGGAAATAGGTGTCTGTGCGTGAGACGCGTGATCAAGTACACGACCGCCAACCCGGCAACGATAGATCCTATCACGGAAATTCTGGCTAGAATTAGAATAACATTCCAAGTACCGTCCAGGAAACCTTCGTGTTCTATGTCGCGTTTTCTTATCAATGCTTCGCTCCCGTGTATTCGCGTTGGTTGCTTTGGCTCGTAAGAGAGAATCAAAACAGCCTCCACGGATCGCTTAAACCCTTCAAGATTAACCTGTCTTACTATCTGCCGGTTAAATCTAATCCATCCTCTATGCTTGTGCTCTCTCGTTTGCCAATTCTCTCCTCTATTTTGGAATAATTTCTTCGAACGGAACACTCTCGAAAGGTTCGAAGAAAACCCCATTACGGACCATGTTCAACCGCCGGCTTTGCAACACCAACGATCGCGATAACTTACAAAAATCTGACCTTCGTTAAAACTCCATTAAAGCGATACGTTCGGATTGCGTAATCGGAATCGGAATCGGCTCCGAATCAACTAACGTGCACGTTAAAACGCGATTCGTGCGTACTCCCATAAAATTTATACACAATCTTTCCAATGTATGGTGCGATGTGACTCTGATTCTGAAACATTGTGTTTGAAATTAATTCCACTTCAATACGATTCTTTTCTCTTTTGGTAACACTGCCCGGCGAACCGTTGACCACCGTTCACCGTCGTCGAATGTCGATCCACCCTATTCCTTCATGAAAATAGATATAACTACAGCGAATGAACCTCCCTTTAATTCTCAAGAATTTATAATCCAGGCGTTTAACGTGCTTTCGGAATAGACCACGGGAGACAGGCATTTTAGGGTCACAAGCAGGAAATACTTATGAATATTCTTTCGCGTATCGCGTACATATACTGTATATTAGGCTACCCTTTACTAACCATACCTGACTGCTATCCACTGCTATTCGTAACACCGTCGTCCGTCGGTTCATCTGTTGCGCCAGATTGCACGCGATGAGAAACAAATTTTATTAACGACTCGCTACGACAATCGGGAAATATTCTCCACATTTCTCGAACTTTATGTATGCGTGTATGTATTTATCAAACGCTTCGAAGTAAAATTATAAACGCTATGTACTTCCATTCGTGGACGTGGCTCTTAATGGTATTTACAGTATGTATTCTATTACAGGAGGCTTGCTCTGTCTTCCGACGGTGTAAAGTAAAAAATGAATTATGAAGTTGAGAGAAATAACATATCGAATAAATAAACTTGAGATAATTAAGCCGTATATTTAGGTAAACTAATAGAATCGAATTCGACGAGGAAAAAGGAGGATCGCGGTATGGTATCCCGCTGTAAATGAATCGGGAAGAGATGAATTGTAACGGACGTACGCAAAGAGAAAAGGAATATCCTCTTTAAAGAAACGGAGAGCGATTGAGCCGGTCCGGTTGGGTCGTACACGAAGCCCGATAGACGCGTGTTTCTTTCATGCCGATAAAAGTTTGATAAGATGCCTACGATAGCCAGTTCCTCCTTAACGTACGAGATTCTCATGTACCTAAACTCCTTTTATTTTGGTATGTTCGCCATTTGCGAATTAGGCATGGGATTCTTCAAGGCTGCGAATCTGCCTTCCCCCGGCACGAGTACCGTACTGACAGAGTTTGCGCTTTTGTTCTTCCTCATAGCCACGGAAGGTGCCAGAATTTATCTCGGGAGAAAAGGAAACTTGACCGAACACGGTTTGCCGATCCTCGTAGGAGTCGTCTTAACCGTGCCGAGCTCGTTAGCGACGATATATTTTTTGATCTGGCAGAATTATGTACTCAGGCTGGAAGTAATTCTTTGTAGCATACAGCTAGTACTCTTGGCGTCCGAATTAATTATTTCCATTTTGTGCCTTATAGCTATCTATCGACCTCCGTCTCCCGAAGAATAAGCCTCGAGATACTTGCGATCCCATTGTCGTCGAATATTCGCTTGCGATAATCAATGTTCGACCTTATCCAATTGCATCGCACCCCCAATTTCTGTACGTCGATAAAAAGTTACGTTTTAACTCCGCCCGAACAACCATTCACATGTTATCCAGTGTTGATGTAAACGATGTACGAGTGGAGAAAATAGAAAAAGTATAAAGCTCGTGTAGTATTTAATTCTCGTACCTCCGAAATTGCTCGTCAAGCATAAATAAACGTGCGAATCGTACGTTGGCTTCGCATAGAACGGTTCGATCTAATGGGAAGACACGCGATTATAATTCGCGCGAATAAACGGAAGAAACGCACGCAACGGTTTATAGCAATGAACGCACGATTTTTTGAGACTCCGCTGCTTTTATTAACGTTTTTCTGTAAAAAGTATACAAGTTTTTGTCTTTACACGTGATACTTGTAATAAAATAAACATTTCTTAAATAAATAAAGGATACCTTTAACTTAGAAGTACAAATAAATCATTCGAAGTCAACGTGAAATAAATAAGTGGTTGCATTCTGAATGCACTTGTCGAATATGTACTTATGAAAATAATGTTAATGTCAATGGTAAAGACAACATTACGAATACTTTACAGAGATTAATAGTTTTCGATAATCAGGGATATCTGACGAGATGACAAGATACGCGCAGTATTGAAATAATGTAAAAGAAATTTCATCACATATGTACCTATACTCTTTATTCGCGTAATTAATCTTTTATACTATTCGCCGCAGCTCTGCGTCTTCTAATCGCCCGTAATCGATTATTGCAATATATTCGTAGAAATACTGAACCAAATACTATTAATATGCCAATTATGCCGATAGCCGTTACGCGATGATGATATATCAGACAGGATAACAATATAGCCAAACCCTAAAGGGGAGAAAACAGAGGACATATTTAACATGTATAGAAAAATATTCCGCTGGCACTGATGCGTGCAAGGATGATTATATTACCTGTCGAATAGTCATTATGATGACGAACGTCACTGGGCCGAATTTCGAAATTGTATAAAAAATGTATAACTGGCCGCTTGCAGAACAAATCGATATCAGTAAACAATCCATGATAAATCTAGGATACTATAAACATAGAAATGTTAATACCGTATTGCAGATGATCGGTGGTGTTACCGCTATTACTTTTACTCTATCACGCTCGGTTTTAGTCACCTGTGTCATGAAAGCGTATATGAGGGGAAAGCTTGACCGTTGAAATAAGGACATTGCGGTGAATAGGCAGGAAAACATGTTAACTATACACATCATCTGTACACTCGTCGCGCCATACTCCACGAACAACGCATTCTGCCAGGTACTTGTAAAACTGTCTAATAGTAAGTAGCCTCCTAAGAGAACAATACCAGAGACGGTGGTAGCTCCATCTAAAAATTTTAAGGCAACAATAACAACAAGAGGAAAAAGAATTAACAAAGCCGCATAAACGATGTAAGTAACATTACCGTTTTTATAATCGGTACTATCTAACATGAAAAGTGTCATTCCGATAGATATGAGTACCGCCGTAACGTATTCGTAATACTCGTACGTGGTGTGCGAAACTATTTTTCCCATTATCATCACTGGAATTATTTTAGATGCTTTCGCCAATACCTGGCAACACACAGGGCATCGATCGATCTTCCCTCTACACAGTCGAACGGACGGGTAAAGAAGCAGAAAATAATAGTTACCTGCGTTGGGAAACTGACGAACTTTAAAGCTTCGTATTGACACCAACTGCTCATGATGTTCGATAACGAGCAGAATGCATATTTATAAAGTGGCGCTTTATGCTGCGGTTGCCTTTGAACTATCAAATACAATCCTGACATGCAGAACGCAAGAATCCGGTTTATGAATACTAGAAATTGAGAATCCTGGAAGCGGCTCTTGTTGCCAGCCACGTCTTCGTACTCCTGAGGAACAAAGGTTTTATGTGACAGAAACATATTAAACGACGAGAGTATTTGTCAGGGACTCCTTTCGGTTGTATCTTCGTCTGAGACTTAATACCGGTATAACGCTCATATCGGTATTTCGCCAATACAGCTATACGAAGTATAAAAATATGACAATTTCAATTAACATTAAACTATTCAAAACATTAATAATCTTCATAATAATAATTATCATTATCTCATCAATTCTAGTAAACTATACCGAAACCGATATCATACCGAAATAGATAAATACCGAAAAGAAAAGGTTACCGGTAACCGAAATAAATACCGGTATTTTTTCGGTATTCTTTTCAGTAACATGGTAGGCTTCGGTGTTCACCGAGAAGAATACCGAAAAAATACCGGTATTTATTTCGGTTACCGGTAATTCCGAAAACCGATTGTTTTCGGTATGATATCGGTTTCGGTATTTATCTGTTTCGGTATGATATCGGTTTCGGTATAGCTGTATTGGCGAAATACCGGTATGAGCATTATACCGGTATTAAGTCCCTGGTATTTGTAAGTGTGACGTGTTATTTATTATCTATTCCGCAGCTCGCACGAAGATACAGTTTCATAGTATCATCGACATTAATAATTTCAACGGAGCAGCGCAACTTTAAACTTTGTTCGAAGCATCGTGGGTATTATTACTGGCACCCGTACCGTGTCTGGTGTAACGAAGGAGTAAAAAACATCATCTTCAGAACTTTGTTGAAAGCCTGGATCTCCTAGAACTAGCGACTAGATGATTCGCGTTGTGCTTCCGAGAGCTAAGTTGACGGAACGCCGTTGTACGTGGACGTTTAACCGAGGCAACATATACTCGTGGGACAACTATTAAAATCAATTGTTCCATTTCTCAAATGACCGTCTTATAAGTACGCAGAATATAGTTTATTAAGGTCGGTTTATGGTAGTATACTAGGGTGGCTCTTATTTACTCTTGGTAAACTTTTTTTTCAAGATTTTCTTCGGGGCACCCTCCAGTATAGTTCCAAATAATTAAAAAAAAATCTGTGTAAAGTTTCAGCTCGATCGGATAACGGGAAAGGGTGCCCCTGGGCCGTTAAACATTTAAATCATTATTTAACAGCTCGCGAAGGCGATTTTATATAAGGTCTTCCAAGTTATTGATTAAATCAAAAAATATGTCAAACAAAAGTTGTAGATCCGGACAAGGAGCATCTTTTTGGTGTATTACTATTTTTTGTGCGACAAACGGTTTTCGAACAAAATCCAAAAACTAAAAAAAAAAACTTTTTTTCAAATTTTGAATGTTTAAATGCTTCTAGAACGCTTTTTATTTATGAAGGTGAACAAAAAAATGGAATTTTTATTTTCGAGGACTATTTTTTAAACATTTAAGGAGGGGGCATATACCGAAATATGCAAACAAGATAAAAAAAAATTTCTTCTTATTTTCAGTGTTTGATATGTGATGAATGTTTCCTGAAAAGTTGGGGTCGAAATTCGCAAAAATATCGGAGATATAGACATCAGATATGATCATTTTACCCGAAATCATGACGTCTATATCTCCGATATTTTTGCGAATTTCGACCCCAACTTTTCAGGAAACATTCATCCCATATCAAACACTGAAAATAAGAAGAAAATTTTTTTTTATCTTGTTTGCATATTTCGGTATATGCCCCCTCCTTAAATGTTTAAAAAATAGTCCTCGAAAATAAAAATTCCATTTTTTTGTTCACCTTCATAAATAAAAAGCGTTCTAGAAGCATTTAAACTTTCAAAATTTGAAAAAACAAAGTTTTTTTTTAGTTTTTCGGATTTTGTTCGAAAACCGTTTGTCGCAGGAAAAATAGTGATACACCAAAAAGATGCTCCTTGTCCGGATCTACAACTTTTGTTTGGCGTATTTTTTGATTTAATCAATAACTTGGAAGACCTTATATAAAATCGACATCGCGAGCTGTTAAATAATGATTTAAATGTTTAACGGCCCATGGGGCACCCTTTCCCGTTACCCGATCGAGCTGAAACTTTACACAGATTTTTTTTTAATTATTTGGACCTATTCTGGGGGGTGCCCCGATGAAAATTCAAAAATCGAAAATAACAGCCACCCTATAGTATACGTTTAATGATTTCATAAGTCGATTTGTCGGTACGCAGCTGGTAACCTTACGCCGATGAAACTTTTGCGGTACGTATCAACCGAACAGTACCTGTGTCATTATCTTCTCTTGCAAATAACCCCATGTTAAATAACTGACTTGCAATCCGAAGAAGCAATACAGAAGTAACAGGGCATCCTGCGTAAAAGTACGTTGGTTATTAGCCGGCGTAGAAGCGCTAGAAGAATCCAACAGCCCTGCTTCGCAATGGCCCACAAAGCAAGAACGTACCAGCCTTAAAATGCATCCTTTACCTGCTCCAAGAAAAAGTGGATTACATAGTTCCGGACACGAATGTGTAAATGTTTAAGTTTTTTAACTGTCTCTGGTTTACCTCCTCTTTGCATATACTTTGTGTGACGCACGTATTTATAGATAAGACAGCCAGGTAGTAACACAGTAGCGTAACTTAATAGATTTAAGCATAATTGGACGATCCAATTATAAGAGGATGTCTTTAAGAATGTTTCTCCACTGTTCAACAGAGATTTAATAAGTTCGCTAGCTTCAAATATAAGGCTGACTGAAAGCAGTAGCAATATGCTGTAAAGAAGATGATTTATTTTAACACACTCGACTATTTCCAGTGAAACCTAAAGTTAACTATATATAATATACATAGGAATTAAAATGCCACTTATGCAATATATACATATATATATTACATTTCTGAAAAAAAAAAGGTGTTAGCATTGAAATTTATAACTACGACTTACCAAATGACAATTTCACCCACAAAATTTCGCATTGTGCTTATTATAATTGAATCGGAGGCAAACGATTACTAATTATTAAATGGTTTCATAACCTCGCTCTTCCGACGTCTCCAATACCTTACACTACAATTACACCCAGTAGCGTAAGCATATAAAAAACTATGTACCAACGATTTTGTAATTAATATTGTGTTACATGTTGCGTGCATACACAATACCCAACGGTTTCGGGATCATAATTTTGTAAATTTATAAAATAATGCTGGAAAATAAGATCCGAAATCCATGAATGATCGTTGGTCGAACACTACAGCGTACAGCGTTCCGACTGACAATTCAGGAGCAGCCGATAATGATTCGTCAAATCATTCTTCAAAGTCAATCGCATCTTCCTAGCGACTAATGTCAAATCCATATCTAATAACTCTATCTGGCAGCGACGTGGTTTCACGTCAAAGACCTACATCTCGCATCTGTTCAGTATCTGTTCGTGGCAGACACCGGCGTCTTTTAACGCCGATACATCACGGACGAGAAGTATTGGCCCGCAAAGTTGCACATAGAAATTTCATATTATTCTTAACTGTTCGTTTCGTATACAAACATAATTTGCGCACTGGGCTATGATGCATTTTTGGGCGAATTACATTTGTAGTTCTCCGTTCAAAATTGATGAAAATCTCCTGAAATATGGAAGAGAAATCTGTGAAAAGGGCATTATCGAAAAATACAGGGTTTGAAATATAAATTGCGACTCGAAAACAGGAACACATAATTTATGATATTCGTTTTATTACAAAAACGGAAAATTCCTACGGTCGTGGGCGTAAGTGGAATTAGCCCTTTATCGCTTTTGCGTTTCTGTTGCAAACAAACAAAGCATTAATTCGTCCGACGCATGGACGGAGCACAAAGTCTCAACATGGGGTGCGTTCCACTTGCGCCCAAATCGCCCGTGATTTTCATTAAGGTGGGTTTCCCTGGACGCAACGTCAAGAATTTCAAAGTCGATTTTCTCGAAAATGAAGCGCGATATAAAAAAAAGTTACTCTTTCTTTTCGATTTATAACAAGTAAATAAGTCGAAAAAGAGGAATAAGATTTTTTGATATTGTGCTTCATTTTCAAGAAAATCGACTTTGAAATTCTTGACGTTGTGTCCAGTCGCGTATAGGAGAACCTACCTTAATGAAAATCGCGGGCGATTTGGGCGCAAGTGGAACGCACCCTAAGACGAGGGGATCGAGCCAGTCGATCGGGAGGAGGGAAGTCGTGGTGGACGGCTTGTGATTGGCGGAGTAGTACGCATGCGTCGCGCTTTATTTGAAACGGAATGCTTATATAGGGTGTATTAAAATATGCTTATATGTATAAAACTATACATATGTATGTATACTTATATATTACATATATATATATGTACTTACATATGAGCCCCTTAATTGACGAGTGGCATAAGTTTTACCAAGTCTTAAGTGACCAAAATATAATGTTGCAATTACATATTAACGTTTCAAACTCAACGAGAAACTTAACTATAAAAAAATATAAAAGAGGCAATGCCTCTTATCAATGATATGTCACTTTCATTAACTAATCACCGATCGTCCACCACCACATGCGCAGTATCATGCACCCCCCTTACTGACACGAGCTTCGGCCCCGCAGCAAAGAGTAGGTATAATAAGAGGCGTCACTCCGGGCGGAACCTTTGAAGTCCTTGCTTGACCTTGGCATTTAAATTGGTTGTCTATTTCGAGCGGGATATTCAAATCGACTAAATGTACCTTACCGCAATTGGCTGTTTATTGCCGAAGTTGACCGATCATTGCCGAAGCTTAGCGATCATTGCCGAATGGGCATTTAAATTGGTTGTCTAGTGATTTCCCTAGCTTATTTCTGTCCTTGTCGAGTGACGCCTCTTATTATACCTCCTCTTTGCCCGCAGCTTTGTGCTCCGTCCATTTAATTCTTAGGTCCATGGCAAAGAGTAGGGGTGCGTTCCACTTGCGCCCAAATCGCCCGCAACGCCCGCGATTTTCATTAACGTGGGTTCTCCTATACGCGACTGGACACAACGTCAAGAATTTCAAAGTCGATTTTCTCGAAACTGAAGCGCGATATAAAAAAAAGTTACTCTTTCTTTTCGACTTATAACAAGTAAATAAGTCGAAAAAGAGGAATAAGATTTTTTGATATTGTGCTTTATTTTCAAGAAAATCGACTTTGAAATTCTTGACGTTGTGTCCAGTCGCGTATAGGAGAACCCACCTTAATGAAAATCGCGGGCGTTGCGGGCGATTTGGGCGCAAGTGGAACGCACCCTAGGTATAATAAGAGGCGTCACTTCGGGCGGAACCTTTGAAGTCCTTACTTGACCTTGGCATTTAAATTGGTTGTCTATTTCGAGCGGGATATTCAAATCGACTGAATGTACCTTACCGCAATTGGCTGATTATTGCCGAAGTTGACCGATCATTGCCGAAGCTTAGCGATCATTGCCGAATGGGCATTTAAATTGGTTGTCTAGTGATTTCCCTAGGTTATTTCTGTCCTTGTCGAGCAGCGTGCGTCGCTAGCCGGTTACCAGCCTAAACATTTCGCCTAATAGAGAGTGGGGGTAGATCCTCCACCAATCACCATTATACCCCCACTCCATATTAGGCAAAATGTTTAGGCTGTAACCGGCTAGCGACGCACGCTGTTGTCGAGTGACGCCTCTTATTATACCTCCTCTTTGTCCATGGTCCGACGCCTTTCTCGCCATCATATCATCATATTCTCGCTTTTTGTCGATTATTGAACATGTCGATCTAGAATACGAATACGCTATGCCTGTTATCCATGTGTCGATCAGTGGGCCAGTGTCGACCAATCATTGACGCAAGGATAGCGCATTAGAAGTGTTTATTTCTTATAATTTAAACATTGTTTAACCATCAGCCAATCGGACAACCATGTCTTTCATCGGTAAATTTGAATTTGATAAATAACTAAAAAACACATAGCAATAGTGGCCAACAATAATTAAGAATTACCGGCAGCGCATGGCATTGAGTATACTATACTTACATCTTGCTATATACAGCAGCACCGTGCACGTTGTCATCCCCTCCCTAAAACATTGCGATGGAGTTTACGCGGTATTTGGCGGGAATTCTACCAAGCGCGAGGGTGCGGCGTATTTAGTGTTAAAGAAACCTGAGTGAATCTGTTATCATTACTAGATTAAGTGCACAAGTTGTTTCCTCAATATCTTCTATCTATCGCGCGATACGCCGTACCCTTTCCCTGCCATTTCCGCGCGTTATTTTCCGATTATCATAGTGACTTTTTGTCAATTTTTGTCGTTCTGTCGTCATAGTCCACCTAAAGTAATCCTGTAAAAGATCCATGAAATCTTCGATTTCGTCCCTCTTAATATTTCGATAACTCAATTGTACGAGATAGAAGCTTTTATTCTATTAATCAAGTAGAGTGAGGCTGTGTTCCAATTCACGCATACTGCGCATAGACTGCATAGGATATGTCACGTACCCTATGCACTTCATGCGCATTATGCTGCATTATGCGTGAATCGGAACACAGCCTAAGTAGCCCAACAGAAACATCGATGCGTTTAAAACCATTTGTTTTACACAGCGGAAAAGCTCGATTGAAACAAATGAAGCGATTTAATTGCTATATTCTTTCAGGCAAAACTGTGATTGCGGTGTTAACAAAAATGCCTAGTACCCCTCGTAAGCTCTACAAACGGCCGTTCACGGTATGTATAGAGGGCAATATAGGAAGCGGCAAAACAACGTTTCTGAGTCATTTCAAAAAATTTAATAACACAACAGTTTTACAAGAACCGGTAGAACTTTGGCGGGACGTAGCTGGGACAAACTTATTAGTAAGATTTCATGAACTCCGGGCCTATCGGCGTAATAATATCTGCCACCAAGTGAAACTTACGAATCTTGTACCGTCCCTATTCAGGACTTGATGTACAGCGATCCCAAACGATACGCTTTTCTATTTCAATCCTACGTGCAGTTGACGATGCTTCAACTTCACACTTACAAAACTCCGTATCCGTATAAGATCATGGAAAGATCCGTGTACAGCGCGAGATGCTTTATAGAGAATATGAAACGCACAGATATGTTGCGCGACGTAGAGTTGGTAGTGTTGGAAGATTGGTACGACTGGTGTCTGAAAAGCGCTAATATCGAAACGGATTTAATCGGTAAGACTTCGATCGTACAAGAGCCAGAGCGTCGCTATTTTATATTAATCGTCATTTTTTTCCCCCTGAAATCAGTGTATTTGAGAACCTCTCCGGAAGTCGTGTATCAAAGGATGAAGGCGAGAGCAAGAAAGGAAGAGAACTCTGTCTCGTTGGAATATTTAAAGCAGATTCACGACATCCACGACGAATGGCTTTATCATCGGACCTTATTCGATATACCAGCGCCAGTTTTAGTATTGAACGGAAACAAGAGTCTGGAGGAAATGTTAGACGAATTTGAGAATTGTAAAAATACGATATTTGGTAAGAGGAAAGAGGAAAAGACTGAAGAGAGAAAGGTAGGTGACGCACTGTCACCCGTACGTCCTGTGGCAGAAATTAAAACAGGTGTATCAGACTGACGAGTACAATAGTATTCTGGAATGCGGTTCTATCTGCGCGATCGCGCCGACTCGCATGTTCTTAGGATGGTATTTGACGAATTTATAGATTTTCAATTGATTACATATTATTCAGTTTAATGTATTTTTGTAATTCAAGTTCTGTATATATATATATGCATGTATGTATATAAGTAATATAGCATCGTATGCCAGTGCTGTAAAACATACTTTATTCAATAAAATCTAATTACTAACATAATTTCTTCTTGTAGTATGAATTATAAGTATAAAAAGATGACACGATATTTATATAATTCCTGTCATGTTACTTAACTATTCGCGTTATTAAACAGCGTTAAAAACAGATATCGACTTTCGACGGCGTATAGATCCGTGCATATGTTACGTGCCGGGGCTGCGGACAACGCGAGAGGACGGCGAGAAGGGTATTTCCCAAGGAATATGGTTTATGAGTTTGTTAGTTAGGGGCGCGGACGAACCCGATGCGAAATCAGGCAGCCGCTAGGATTATTGAAAGCGAGGACGAACCTGATGCGAAATCAGGGAGCCTCTAGGAATGGAGTCGAACGCGCGCGAACCTGACTTTAATAATCAGGGAGCCGCAGGAGGGTGAAACGTGAACGAACCCGATGCGAAATCGGGGTGTCACTAGGGGCGGTATTCGCAGTCGCTTCTTATTCTCAAGACCGTCTCAAGCATTTGCTCAAGATGCCGCCTAGATTCATAGTTGTGTCTTGAGGTCGTGCTTAAGCATTTGCTCAAGACGCGACTGCGAATACCGCCCTAGGATGGAATTCACAGAGAAACTCGACGCGCAGTCGAGGAGCTGCTAGGAGATTGGATTATTCGCAGCCGAACCTGGTGCGAAATCAGGGAGCTGTTGGACATGGACGAACCTGATTGGCAGCGGCGTAGGTAAAATTCTACATACGTAACATATACCCAGCGTTATCGTGTTATAAGATGTAACAGATACAGAACTAGAGGAGGAAGAAGAAATGTCTAGAGGAAAATTGGGTGGAATAAAAATAGGAAATGACAAGTTATGGTCGTTAGCGTATGCAGACGATTTGGTACTATTGGCAGAAAACAGGGAAGACATGGAGGACATGATGAGAAGATTGAGAAGATTTTTAGAGAAGAGGAAATTAAAACTGAATGTGGAAAAGTCCAAAATGATGGTATTTGGAAAAGGAAGAGAAAAAAGGACCCAAAAGCAATGGAAATGGGCAAAAGAAGAGATACAGAAAGTGAAGGAGTTTACATATTTGGGCTTCAAGTTCCAAAGGAATGGGGATGTAAAGGAGCACGTAAAAGAAAGGGTAAGAAAAGCAAGCATATTGGTGAGAGAGGTTTGGGGCATAGGAGAAAGATTATTTAAAGACGATTTCAGAACCAGGATGTACTTGTTCGATCATTTGGTGCTAGGAAGTGTTCTATATGGAGCGGAGATCTTCGGGTGGAGGGAGAGAGAAGGTATAGAAAGGGTACAAATGAAATATATTAGATGGTGTCTGGGTCTGGAAAGAAGCACACCAGGGTATATCGTTTTGGAAGAAACTAAGCGAGACAAAATAAGAATAAAGGCTGGGAAGAGAGCAAGGAAATTCGAGGAGGGAGGTTTAAACGCGGAAGGTCGGAGGTGGGTAAAGGAATGTATAAAGGAAAAAAGAGAGGGGAGAGTGAGGACCAGAAGTGTGTCGGAAAGGATTGGGTACCTGAAGAGGAATGGTTATAGCCAAGAAGGGATTACACAATTAGAACAGGAGGGTAGGGAAATGCATGCAATACTCGAAGAGAGGGATAGGGAAGTACAGGCACAAGTGCAAGTTAATAGTATTAAGGGGGGAGCTCAAGTAACTTTCGAAAAAAATTGATTTTTTTTTATTGCATAAATCAATGCTATTACATGTCAAGAATATACTCTAGAAGTGTCAGAATAAAATTCTGCGTATTAACGGTGCTAGAGACGGGCTTATACCTGTCACCTACTACTACTGTACCTACACAACAGATTGACGCGTAGGAAACCATTTAATACTTACAAAAAAAAATTCTGAAATATGTCGCCCTGGGAACACCGCTACTACTTTTTTTATGAATATTTTACTTTTGTCACTTCTCCTACGACGCCACATGAAGCGGTCGAAAGGCAGCGAGGAGATGGACAGGATGCGCCCCTGCACGTCTTGGGAGCTCCGCGAATACTTTTTTTATGAATATTTTACTTTTATTAGTTTTCCATCCATTCTTACAAGAAATATTGATTCTTACAAAAAATTAATTCTTTCAAAAATTTTTTTTTCTAAAATACCTACACAAAAGATTGACGCGTAGAAAACCATTTAATACTTACAAAAAAAATTCTGAAATATGTCGCCCTGGGAACACCGCTACTACTTTTTTTATGAATATTTTACTTTTGTCACTTCTCCTACGACGCCACATGAAGCGGTCGAAAGGCAGCGAGGAGATGGACAGGATGCGTCCATGCGCGTCCTGGGAGCTCCGCGAATACTTTTTTTATGAATATTTTACTTTTGTCACTTCTCCTACGACGCCACATGAAGCGGTCGAAAGGCAGCGAGGAGATGGACAGGATGCGTCCATGCGCGTCCTGGGAGCTCCGCGAATACTTTTTTTATGAATATTTTACTTTTATTAGTTTTCCTTTCATTCTTACAAGAAATATTGATTCTTACAAAAAATTAATTCTTTCAAAAAATTTTTTATTCTAAAATACCTACACAAAAGATTGACGCGTAGAAAACCATTTAATACTTACAAAAAAAATTCTGAAATATGTCGCCCTGGGAACACCGCTACTACTTTTTTTATGAATATTTTACTTTTGTCACTTCTCCTACGACGCCACATGAAGCGGTCGAAAGGCAGCGAGGAGATGGACAGGATGCGCCCATGCACGTCTTGGGAGCTCCGCGAATACTTTTTTTATGAATATTTTACTTTTATTAGTTTTCCTTCCATTCTTACAAGAAATATTGATTCTTACAAAAAATTAATTCTTTCAAAAAATTTTTTATTCTAAAATACCTACACAAAAGATTGACGCGTAGAAAACCATTTAATACTTACAAAAAAAATTCTGAAATATGTCGCCCTGGGAACACCGCTACTACTTTTTTTATGAATATTTTACTTTTGTCACTTCTCCTACGACGCCACATGAAGCGGTCGAAAGGCAGCGAGGAGATGGACAGGATGCGCCCCTGCACGTCTTGGGAGCTCCGCGAATACTTTTTTTATGAATATTTTACTTTTATTAGTTTTCCATCCATTCTTACAAGAAATATTGATTCTTACAAAAAATTAATTCTTTCAAAATTTTTTTTTTCTAAAATACCTACACAAAAGATTGACGCGTAGAAAACCATTTAATACTTACAAAAAAAATTCTGAAATATGTCGCCCTGGGAACACCGCTACTACTTTTTTTATGAATATTTTACTTTTGTCACTTCTCCTACGACGCCACATGAAGCGGTCGAAAGGCAGCGAGGAGATGGACAGGATCCGCCCATGCACGTCTTGGGAGCTCCGCGAATACTTTTTTTATGAATATTTTACTTTTATTAGTTTTCCTTCCATTCTTACAAGAAATATTGATTCTTACAAAAAATTAATTCTTTCAAAAAATTTTTTATTCTAAAATACCTACACAACAGATTGACGCGTAGGAGACCATTTAATACTTACAAAAAAAAATTCTGAAATATGTCGCCCTGGGAACACCGCTACTACTTTTTTTATGAATATTTTACTTTTGTCACTTCTCCTACGACGCCACATGAAGCGGTCGAAAGGCAGCGAGGAGATGGACAGGATGCGTCCATGCGCGTCCTGGGAGCTCCGCGAATACTTTTTTTATGAATATTTTACTTTTATTAGTTTTCCTTTCATTCTTACAAGAAATATTGATTCTTACAAAAAATTAATTCTTTCAAAAAATTTTTTATTCTAAAATACCTACACAAAAGATTGACGCGTAGAAAACCATTTAATACTTACAAAAAAAATTCTGAAATATGTCGCCCTGGGAACACCGCTACTACTTTTTTTATGAATATTTTACTTTTGTCACTTCTCCTACGACGCCACATGAAGCGGTCGAAAGGCAGCGAGGAGATGGACAGGATGCGCCCATGCACGTCTTGGGAGCTCCGCGAATACTTTTTTTATGAATATTTTACTTTTATTAGTTTTCCTTCCATTCTTACAAGAAATATTGATTCTTACAAAAAATTAATTTTTCAAAAATTTTTTTTTTCTAAAATACCTACACCACAGATTGACGCGTAGGAAACCATTTAATACTTACAAAAAAAAATTCTGAAAAATGTCGTCCTGGGAACACCGCTACTACTTTTTTTATGAATATTTTACTTTTGTCACTTCTCCTACGACGCCACATGAAGCGGTCGAAAGGCAGCGAGGAGATGGACAGGATGCGCCCATGCGCGTCCTGGGAGCTCCGCGAATACTTTTTTTATGAATATTTTACTTTTGTCACTTCTCCTACGACGCCACATGAAGCGGTCGAAAGGCAGCGAGGAGATGGACAGGATGCGTACATGCGCGTCCTGGGAGCTCCGCGAATACTTTTTTTATGAATATTTTACTTTTATTAGTTTTCCTTTCATTCTTACAAGAAATATTGATTCTTACAAAAAATTAATTCTTTCAAAAAATTTTTTATTCTAAAATACCTACACAAAAGATTGACGCGTAGAAAACCATTTAATACTTACAAAAAAAATTCTGAAATATGTCGCCCTGGGAACACCGCTACTACTTTTTTTATGAATATTTTACTTTTGTCACTTCTCCTACGACGCCACATGAAGCGGTCGAAAGGCAGCGAGGAGATGGACAGGATGCGCCCATGCACGTCTTGGGAGCTCCGCGAATACTTTTTTTATGAATATTTTACTTTTATTAGTTTTCCTTCCATTCTTACAAGAAATATTGATTCTTACAAAAAATTAATTCTTTCAAAAAATTTTTTATTCTAAAATACCTACACAACAGATTGACGCGTAGGAGACCATTTAATACTTACAAAAAAAATTCTGAAATATGTCGCCCTGGGAACACCGCTACTACTTTTTTTATGAATATTTTACTTTTGTCACTTCTCCTACGACGCCACATGAAGCGGTCGAAAGGCAGCGAGGAGATGGACAGGATGCGCCCATGCGCGTCCTGGGTGCTCCGCGAATACTTTTTTTATGAATATTTTACTTTTATTAGTTTTCCTTTCATTCTTACAAGAAATATTGATTCTTACAAAAAATTAATTCTTTGAAAAAAAATTTTATTCTAAAATACCTACACAAAAGATTGACGCGTAGAAAACCATTTAATACTTACAAAAAAAATTCTGAAATATGTCGCCCTGGGAACACCGCTACTACTTTTTTTATGAATATTTTACTTTTGTCACTTCTCCTACGACGCCACATGAAGCGGTCGAAAGGCAGCGAGGAGATGGACAGGATGCGCCCATGCACGTCTTGGGAGCTCCGCGAATACTTTTTTTATGAATATTTTACTTTTATTAGTTTTCCTTTCATTCTTACAAGAAATATTGATTCTTACAAAAAATTAATTCTTTCAAAAAAATTTTTATTCTAAAATACCTACACAAAAGATTGACGCGTAGAAAACCATTTAATACTTACAAAAAAAATTCTGAAATATGTCGCCCTGGGAACACCGCTACTACTTTTTTTATGAATATTTTACTTTTGTCACTTCTCCTACGACGCCACATGAAGCGGTCGAAAGGCAGCGAGGAGATGGACAGGATGCGTCCATGCGCGTCCTGGGAGCTCCGCGAATACTTTTTTTATGAATATTTTACTTTTATTAGTTTTCCTTTCATTCTTACAAGAAATATTGATTCTTACAAAAAATTAATTCTTTCAAAAAATTTTTTATTCTAAAATACCTACACAACAGATTGACGCGTAGGAAACCATTTAATACTTACAAAAAAAAATTCTGAAATATGTCGCCCTGGGAACACCGCTACTACTTTTTTTATGAATATTTTACTTTTGTCACTTCTCCTACGACGCCACATGAAGCGGTCGAAAGGCAGCGAGGAGATGGACAGGATGCGCCCCTGCACGTCTTGGGAGCTCCGCGAATACTTTTTTTATGAATATTTTACTTTTATTAGTTTTCCATCCATTCTTACAAGAAATATTGATTCTTACAAAAAATTAATTCTTTCAAAAATTTTTTTTTCTAAAATACCTACACCACAGATTGACGCGTAGGAAACCATTTAATACTTACAAAAAAAATTCTGAAATATGTCGCCCTGGGAACACCGCTACTACTTTTTTTATGAATATTTTACTTTTGTCACTTCTCCTACGACGCCACATGAAGCGGTCGAAAGGCAGCGAGGAGATGGACAGGATGCGCCCCTGCACGTCTTGGGAGCTCCGCGAATACTTTTTTTATGAATATTTTACTTTTATTAGTTTTCCATCCATTCTTACAAGAAATATTGATTCTTACAAAAAATTAATTCTTTCAAAATTTTTTTTTTCTAAAATACCTACACAAAAGATTGACGCGTAGAAAACCATTTAATACTTACAAAAAAAATTCTGAAATATGTCGCCCTGGGAACACCGCTACTACTTTTTTTATGAATATTTTACTTTTGTCACTTCTCCTACGACGCCACATGAAGCGGTCGAAAGGCAGCGAGGAGATGGACAGGATCCGCCCATGCACGTCTTGGGAGCTCCGCGAATACTTTTTTTATGAATATTTTACTTTTATTAGTTTTCCTTCCATTCTTACAAGAAATATTGATTCTTACAAAAAATTAATTCTTTCAAAAAATTTTTTATTCTAAAATACCTACACAACAGATTGACGCGTAGGAGACCATTTAATACTTACAAAAAAAAATTCTGAAATATGTCGCCCTGGGAACACCGCTACTACTTTTTTTATGAATATTTTACTTTTGTCACTTCCCCTACGACGCCACATGAAGCGGTCGAAAGGCAGCGAGGAGATGGACAGGATGCGTCCATGCGCGTCCTGGGAGCTCCGCGAATACTTTTTTTATGAATATTTTACTTTTATTAGTTTTCCTTTCATTCTTACAAGAAATATTGATTCTTACAAAAAATTAATTCTTTCAAAAAATTTTTTATTCTAAAATACCTACACAAAAGATTGACGCGTAGAAAACCATTTAATACTTACAAAAAAAATTCTGAAATATGTCGCCCTGGGAACACCGCTACTACTTTTTTTATGAATATTTTACTTTTGTCACTTCTCCTACGACGCCACATGAAGCGGTCGAAAGGCAGCGAGGAGATGGACAGGATGCGCCCATGCACGTCTTGGGAGCTCCGCGAATACTTTTTTTATGAATATTTTACTTTTATTAGTTTTCCTTCCATTCTTACAAGAAATATTGATTCTTACAAAAAATTAATTCTTTCAAAAAAAATTTTATTCTAAAATACCTACACAAAAGATTGACGCGTAGAAAACCATTTAATACTTACAAAAAAAATTCTGAAATATGTCGCCCTGGGAACACCGCTACTACTTTTTTTATGAATATTTTACTTTTGTCACTTCTCCTACGACGCCACATGAAGCGGTCGAAAGGCAGCGAGGAGATGGACAGGATGCGTCCATGCGCGTCCTGGGAGCTCCGCGAATACTTTGTTTATGAATATTTTACTTTTATTAGTTTTCCTTTCATTCTTACAAGAAATATTGATTCTTACAAAAAATTATTTCTTTCAAAATTTTTTTTTTCTAAAATACCTACACAACAGATTGACGCGTAGGAAACCATTTAATACTTACAAAAAAAAATTCTGAAAAATGTCGTCCTGGGAACACCGCTACTACTTTTTTTATGAATATTTTACTTTTGTCACTTCTCCTACGACGCCACATGAAGCGGTCGAAAGGCAGCGAGGAGATGGACAGGATGCGTCCATGCGCGTCCTGGGAGCTCCGCGAATACTTTTTTTATGAATATTTTACTTTTATTAGTTTTCCTTCCATTCTTACAAGAAATATTGATTCTTACAAAAAATTAATTCTTTCAAAATTTTTTTTTTCTAAAATACCTACACAACAGATTGACGCGTAGGAAACCATTTAATACTTACAAAAAAAAATTCTGAAATATGTCGCCCTGGGAACACCGCTACTACTTTTTTTATGAATATTTTACTTTTGTCACTTCTCCTACGACGCCACATGAAGCGGTCGAAAGGCAGCGAGGAGATGGACAGGATGCGTCCATGCGCGTCCTGGGAGCTCCGCGAATACTTTTTTTATGAATATTTTACTTTTGTCACTTCTCCTACGACGCCACATGAAGCGGTCGAAAGGCAGCGAGGAGATGGACAGGATGCGTCCATGCGCGTCCTGGGAGCTCCGCGAATACTTTTTTTATGAATATTTTACTTTTATTAGTTTTCCTTTCATTCTTACAAGAAATATTGATTCTTACAAAAAATTAATTCTTTCAAAAAATTTTTTATTCTAAAATACCTACACAACAGATTGACGCGTAGGAAACCATTTAATACTTACAAAAAAAAATTCTGAAATATGTCGCCCTGGGAACACCGCTACTACTTTTTTTATGAATATTTTACTTTTGTCACTTCTCCTACGACGCCACATGAAGCGGTCGAAAGGCAGCGAGGAGATGGACAGGATGCGCCCCTGCACGTCTTGGGAGCTCCGCGAATACTTTTTTTATGAATATTTTACTTTTATTAGTTTTCCATCCATTCTTACAAGAAATATTGATTCTTACAAAAAATTAATTCTTTCAAAAATTTTTTTTTCTAAAATACCTACACCACAGATTGACGCGTAGGAAACCATTTAATACTTACAAAAAAAATTCTGAAATATGTCGCCCTGGGAACACCGCTACTACTTTTTTTATGAATATTTTACTTTTGTCACTTCTCCTACGACGCCACATGAAGCGGTCGAAAGGCAGCGAGGAGATGGACAGGATGCGCCCCTGCACGTCTTGGGAGCTCCGCGAATACTTTTTTTATGAATATTTTACTTTTATTAGTTTTCCTTTCATTCTTACAAGAAATATTGATTCTTACAAAAAATTAATTCTTTCAAAAAATTTTTTATTCTAAAATACCTACACAACAGATTGACGCGTAGGAAACCATTTAATACTTACAAAAAAAAATTCTGAAATATGTCGCCCTGGGAACACCGCTACTACTTTTTTTATGAATATTTTACTTTTGTCACTTCTCCTACGACGCCACATGAAGCGGTCGAAAGGCAGCGAGGAGATGGACAGGATGCGTCCATGCGCGTCCTGGGAGCTCCGCGAATACTTTTTTTATGAATATTTTACTTTTATTAGTTTTCCTTTCATTCTTACAAGAAATATTGATTCTTACAAAAAATTAATTCTTTCAAAAAATTTTTTATTCTAAAATACCTACACAACAGATTGACGCGTAGGAAACCATTTAATACTTACAAAAAAAAATTCTGAAATATGTCGCCCTGGGAACACCGCTACTACTTTTTTTATGAATATTTTACTTTTGTCACTTCTCCTACGACGCCACATGAAGCGGTCGAAAGGCAGCGAGGAGATGGACAGGATGCGCCCCTGCACGTCTTGGGAGCTCCGCGAATACTTTTTTTATGAATATTTTACTTTTATTAGTTTTCCATCCATTCTTACAAGAAATATTGATTCTTACAAAAAATTAATTCTTTCAAAAATTTTTTTTTCTAAAATACCTACACCACAGATTGACGCGTAGGAAACCATTTAATACTTACAAAAAAAATTCTGAAATATGTCGCCCTGGGAACACCGCTACTACTTTTTTTATGAATATTTTACTTTTGTCACTTCTCCTACGACGCCACATGAAGCGGTCGAAAGGCAGCGAGGAGATGGACAGGATGCGCCCCTGCACGTCTTGGGAGCTCCGCGAATACTTTTTTTATGAATATTTTACTTTTATTAGTTTTCCATCCATTCTTACAAGAAATATTGATTCTTACAAAAAATTAATTCTTTCAAAAATTTTTTTTTCTAAAATACCTACACCACAGATTGACGCGTAGGAAACCATTTAATACTTACAAAAAAAATTCTGAAATATGTCGCCCTGGGAACACCGCTACTACTTTTTTTATGAATATTTTACTTTTGTCACTTCTCCTACGACGCCACATGAAGCGGTCGAAAGGCAGCGAGGAGATGGACAGGATGCGCCCCTGCACGTCTTGGGAGCTCCGCGAATACTTTTTTTATGAATATTTTACTTTTATTAGTTTTCCTTCCATTCTTACAAGAAATATTGATTCTTACAAAAAATTAATTCTTTCAAAAAATTTTTTATTCTAAAATACCTACACAACAGATTGACGCGTAGGAGACCATTTAATACTTACAAAAAAAATTCTGAAATATGTCGCCCTGGGAACACCGCTACTACTTTTTTTATGAATATTTTACTTTTGTCACTTCTCCTACGACGCCACATGAAGCGGTCGAAAGGCAGCGAGGAGATGGACAGGATGCGCCCATGCGCGTCCTGGGAGCTCCGCGAATACTTTTTTTATGAATATTTTACTTTTATTAGTTTTCCTTTCATTCTTACAAGAAATATTGATTCTTACAAAAAATTATTTCTTTCAAAATTTTTTTTTTCTAAAATACCTACACAAAAGATTGACGCGTAGAAAACCATTTAATACTTACAAAAAAAATTCTGAAATATGTCGCCCTGGGAACACCGCTACTACTTTTTTTATGAATATTTTACTTTTGTCACTTCTCCTACGACGCCACATGAAGCGGTCGAAAGGCAGCGAGGAGATGGACAGGATCCGCCCATGCACGTCTTGGGAGCTCCGCGAATACTTTTTTTATGAATATTTTACTTTTATTAGTTTTCCTTCCATTCTTACAAGAAATATTGATTCTTACAAAAAATTAATTCTTTCAAAAAATTTTTTATTCTAAAATACCTACACAACAGATTGACGCGTAGGAGACCATTTAATACTTACAAAAAAAAATTCTGAAATATGTCGCCCTGGGAACACCGCTACTACTTTTTTTATGAATATTTTACTTTTGTCACTTCTCCTACGACGCCACATGAAGCGGTCGAAAGGCAGCGAGGAGATGGACAGGATGCGTCCATGCGCGTCCTGGGAGCTCCGCGAATACTTTTTTTATGAATATTTTACTTTTATTAGTTTTCCTTTCATTCTTACAAGAAATATTGATTCTTACAAAAAATTAATTCTTTCAAAAAATTTTTTATTCTAAAATACCTACACAAAAGATTGACGCGTAGAAAACCATTTAATACTTACAAAAAAAATTCTGAAATATGTCGCCCTGGGAACACCGCTACTACTTTTTTTATGAATATTTTACTTTTGTCACTTCTCCTACGACGCCACATGAAGCGGTCGAAAGGCAGCGAGGAGATGGACAGGATGCGCCCATGCACGTCTTGGGAGCTCCGCGAATACTTTTTTTATGAATATTTTACTTTTATTAGTTTTCCTTCCATTCTTACAAGAAATATTGATTCTTACAAAAAATTAATTCTTTCAAAAAATTTTTTATTCTAAAATACCTACACAACAGATTGACGCGTAGGAGACCATTTAATACTTACAAAAAAAATTCTGAAATATGTCGCCCTGGGAACACCGCTACTACTTTTTTTATGAATATTTTACTTTTGTCACTTCTCCTACGACGCCACATGAAGCGGTCGAAAGGCAGCGAGGAGATGGACAGGATGCGCCCATGCGCGTCCTGGGAGCTCCGCGAATACTTTTTTTATGAATATTTTACTTTTATTAGTTTTCCTTTCATTCTTACAAGAAATATTGATTCTTACAAAAAATTAATTTTTCAAAAATTTTTTTTTTCTAAAATACCTACACCACAGATTGACGCGTAGGAAACCATTTAATACTTACAAAAAAAAATTCTGAAAAATGTCGTCCTGGGAACACCGCTACTACTTTTTTTATGAATATTTTACTTTTGTCACTTCTCCTACGACGCCACATGAAGCGGTCGAAAGGCAGCGAGGAGATGGACAGGATGCGCCCATGCGCGTCCTGGGAGCTCCGCGAATACTTTTTTTATGAATATTTTACTTTTGTCACTTCTCCTACGACGCCACATGAAGCGGTCGAAAGGCAGCGAGGAGATGGACAGGATGCGTACATGCGCGTCCTGGGAGCTCCGCGAATACTTTTTTTATGAATATTTTACTTTTATTAGTTTTCCTTTCATTCTTACAAGAAATATTGATTCTTACAAAAAATTAATTCTTTCAAAAAATTTTTTATTCTAAAATACCTACACAAAAGATTGACGCGTAGAAAACCATTTAATACTTACAAAAAAAATTCTGAAATATGTCGCCCTGGGAACACCGCTACTACTTTTTTTATGAATATTTTACTTTTGTCACTTCTCCTACGACGCCACATGAAGCGGTCGAAAGGCAGCGAGGAGATGGACAGGATGCGCCCATGCACGTCTTGGGAGCTCCGCGAATACTTTTTTTATGAATATTTTACTTTTATTAGTTTTCCTTCCATTCTTACAAGAAATATTGATTCTTACAAAAAATTAATTCTTTCAAAAAATTTTTTATTCTAAAATACCTACACAACAGATTGACGCGTAGGAGACCATTTAATACTTACAAAAAAAATTCTGAAATATGTCGCCCTGGGAACACCGCTACTACTTTTTTTATGAATATTTTACTTTTGTCACTTCTCCTACGACGCCACATGAAGCGGTCGAAAGGCAGCGAGGAGATGGACAGGATGCGCCCATGCGCGTCCTGGGTGCTCCGCGAATACTTTTTTTATGAATATTTTACTTTTATTAGTTTTCCTTTCATTCTTACAAGAAATATTGATTCTTACAAAAAATTAATTCTTTGAAAAAAAATTTTATTCTAAAATACCTACACAAAAGATTGACGCGTAGAAAACCATTTAATACTTACAAAAAAAATTCTGAAATATGTCGCCCTGGGAACACCGCTACTACTTTTTTTATGAATATTTTACTTTTGTCACTTCTCCTACGACGCCACATGAAGCGGTCGAAAGGCAGCGAGGAGATGGACAGGATGCGCCCATGCACGTCTTGGGAGCTCCGCGAATACTTTTTTTATGAATATTTTACTTTTATTAGTTTTCCTTTCATTCTTACAAGAAATATTGATTCTTACAAAAAATTAATTCTTTCAAAAAAATTTTTATTCTAAAATACCTACACAAAAGATTGACGCGTAGAAAACCATTTAATACTTACAAAAAAAATTCTGAAATATGTCGCCCTGGGAACACCGCTACTACTTTTTTTATGAATATTTTACTTTTGTCACTTCTCCTACGACGCCACATGAAGCGGTCGAAAGGCAGCGAGGAGATGGACAGGATGCGTCCATGCGCGTCCTGGGAGCTCCGCGAATACTTTTTTTATGAATATTTTACTTTTATTAGTTTTCCTTTCATTCTTACAAGAAATATTGATTCTTACAAAAAATTAATTCTTTCAAAAAATTTTTTATTCTAAAATACCTACACAACAGATTGACGCGTAGGAAACCATTTAATACTTACAAAAAAAAATTCTGAAATATGTCGCCCTGGGAACACCGCTACTACTTTTTTTATGAATATTTTACTTTTGTCACTTCTCCTACGACGCCACATGAAGCGGTCGAAAGGCAGCGAGGAGATGGACAGGATGCGCCCCTGCACGTCTTGGGAGCTCCGCGAATACTTTTTTTATGAATATTTTACTTTTATTAGTTTTCCATCCATTCTTACAAGAAATATTGATTCTTACAAAAAATTAATTCTTTCAAAAATTTTTTTTTCTAAAATACCTACACCACAGATTGACGCGTAGGAAACCATTTAATACTTACAAAAAAAATTCTGAAATATGTCGCCCTGGGAACACCGCTACTACTTTTTTTATGAATATTTTACTTTTGTCACTTCTCCTACGACGCCACATGAAGCGGTCGAAAGGCAGCGAGGAGATGGACAGGATGCGCCCCTGCACGTCTTGGGAGCTCCGCGAATACTTTTTTTATGAATATTTTACTTTTATTAGTTTTCCATCCATTCTTACAAGAAATATTGATTCTTACAAAAAATTAATTCTTTCAAAATTTTTTTTTTCTAAAATACCTACACAAAAGATTGACGCGTAGAAAACCATTTAATACTTACAAAAAAAATTCTGAAATATGTCGCCCTGGGAACACCGCTACTACTTTTTTTATGAATATTTTACTTTTGTCACTTCTCCTACGACGCCACATGAAGCGGTCGAAAGGCAGCGAGGAGATGGACAGGATCCGCCCATGCACGTCTTGGGAGCTCCGCGAATACTTTTTTTATGAATATTTTACTTTTATTAGTTTTCCTTCCATTCTTACAAGAAATATTGATTCTTACAAAAAATTAATTCTTTCAAAAAATTTTTTATTCTAAAATACCTACACAACAGATTGACGCGTAGGAGACCATTTAATACTTACAAAAAAAAATTCTGAAATATGTCGCCCTGGGAACACCGCTACTACTTTTTTTATGAATATTTTACTTTTGTCACTTCCCCTACGACGCCACATGAAGCGGTCGAAAGGCAGCGAGGAGATGGACAGGATGCGTCCATGCGCGTCCTGGGAGCTCCGCGAATACTTTTTTTATGAATATTTTACTTTTATTAGTTTTCCTTTCATTCTTACAAGAAATATTGATTCTTACAAAAAATTAATTCTTTCAAAAAATTTTTTATTCTAAAATACCTACACAAAAGATTGACGCGTAGAAAACCATTTAATACTTACAAAAAAAATTCTGAAATATGTCGCCCTGGGAACACCGCTACTACTTTTTTTATGAATATTTTACTTTTGTCACTTCTCCTACGACGCCACATGAAGCGGTCGAAAGGCAGCGAGGAGATGGACAGGATGCGCCCATGCACGTCTTGGGAGCTCCGCGAATACTTTTTTTATGAATATTTTACTTTTATTAGTTTTCCTTCCATTCTTACAAGAAATATTGATTCTTACAAAAAATTAATTCTTTCAAAAAAAATTTTATTCTAAAATACCTACACAAAAGATTGACGCGTAGAAAACCATTTAATACTTACAAAAAAAATTCTGAAATATGTCGCCCTGGGAACACCGCTACTACTTTTTTTATGAATATTTTACTTTTGTCACTTCTCCTACGACGCCACATGAAGCGGTCGAAAGGCAGCGAGGAGATGGACAGGATGCGTCCATGCGCGTCCTGGGAGCTCCGCGAATACTTTGTTTATGAATATTTTACTTTTATTAGTTTTCCTTTCATTCTTACAAGAAATATTGATTCTTACAAAAAATTATTTCTTTCAAAATTTTTTTTTTCTAAAATACCTACACAACAGATTGACGCGTAGGAAACCATTTAATACTTACAAAAAAAAATTCTGAAAAATGTCGTCCTGGGAACACCGCTACTACTTTTTTTATGAATATTTTACTTTTGTCACTTCTCCTACGACGCCACATGAAGCGGTCGAAAGGCAGCGAGGAGATGGACAGGATGCGTCCATGCGCGTCCTGGGAGCTCCGCGAATACTTTTTTTATGAATATTTTACTTTTATTAGTTTTCCTTCCATTCTTACAAGAAATATTGATTCTTACAAAAAATTAATTCTTTCAAAATTTTTTTTTTCTAAAATACCTACACAACAGATTGACGCGTAGGAAACCATTTAATACTTACAAAAAAAAATTCTGAAATATGTCGCCCTGGGAACACCGCTACTACTTTTTTTATGAATATTTTACTTTTGTCACTTCTCCTACGACGCCACATGAAGCGGTCGAAAGGCAGCGAGGAGATGGACAGGATGCGTCCATGCGCGTCCTGGGAGCTCCGCGAATACTTTTTTTATGAATATTTTACTTTTGTCACTTCTCCTACGACGCCACATGAAGCGGTCGAAAGGCAGCGAGGAGATGGACAGGATGCGTCCATGCGCGTCCTGGGAGCTCCGCGAATACTTTTTTTATGAATATTTTACTTTTATTAGTTTTCCTTTCATTCTTACAAGAAATATTGATTCTTACAAAAAATTAATTCTTTCAAAAAATTTTTTATTCTAAAATACCTACACAACAGATTGACGCGTAGGAAACCATTTAATACTTACAAAAAAAAATTCTGAAATATGTCGCCCTGGGAACACCGCTACTACTTTTTTTATGAATATTTTACTTTTGTCACTTCTCCTACGACGCCACATGAAGCGGTCGAAAGGCAGCGAGGAGATGGACAGGATGCGCCCCTGCACGTCTTGGGAGCTCCGCGAATACTTTTTTTATGAATATTTTACTTTTATTAGTTTTCCATCCATTCTTACAAGAAATATTGATTCTTACAAAAAATTAATTCTTTCAAAAATTTTTTTTTCTAAAATACCTACACCACAGATTGACGCGTAGGAAACCATTTAATACTTACAAAAAAAATTCTGAAATATGTCGCCCTGGGAACACCGCTACTACTTTTTTTATGAATATTTTACTTTTGTCACTTCTCCTACGACGCCACATGAAGCGGTCGAAAGGCAGCGAGGAGATGGACAGGATGCGCCCCTGCACGTCTTGGGAGCTCCGCGAATACTTTTTTTATGAATATTTTACTTTTATTAGTTTTCCTTTCATTCTTACAAGAAATATTGATTCTTACAAAAAATTAATTCTTTCAAAAAATTTTTTATTCTAAAATACCTACACAACAGATTGACGCGTAGGAAACCATTTAATACTTACAAAAAAAAATTCTGAAATATGTCGCCCTGGGAACACCGCTACTACTTTTTTTATGAATATTTTACTTTTGTCACTTCTCCTACGACGCCACATGAAGCGGTCGAAAGGCAGCGAGGAGATGGACAGGATGCGTCCATGCGCGTCCTGGGAGCTCCGCGAATACTTTTTTTATGAATATTTTACTTTTATTAGTTTTCCTTTCATTCTTACAAGAAATATTGATTCTTACAAAAAATTAATTCTTTCAAAAAATTTTTTATTCTAAAATACCTACACAACAGATTGACGCGTAGGAAACCATTTAATACTTACAAAAAAAAATTCTGAAATATGTCGCCCTGGGAACACCGCTACTACTTTTTTTATGAATATTTTACTTTTGTCACTTCTCCTACGACGCCACATGAAGCGGTCGAAAGGCAGCGAGGAGATGGACAGGATGCGCCCCTGCACGTCTTGGGAGCTCCGCGAATACTTTTTTTATGAATATTTTACTTTTATTAGTTTTCCATCCATTCTTACAAGAAATATTGATTCTTACAAAAAATTAATTCTTTCAAAAATTTTTTTTTCTAAAATACCTACACCACAGATTGACGCGTAGGAAACCATTTAATACTTACAAAAAAAATTCTGAAATATGTCGCCCTGGGAACACCGCTACTACTTTTTTTATGAATATTTTACTTTTGTCACTTCTCCTACGACGCCACATGAAGCGGTCGAAAGGCAGCGAGGAGATGGACAGGATGCGCCCCTGCACGTCTTGGGAGCTCCGCGAATACTTTTTTTATGAATATTTTACTTTTATTAGTTTTCCATCCATTCTTACAAGAAATATTGATTCTTACAAAAAATTAATTCTTTCAAAAATTTTTTTTTCTAAAATACCTACACCACAGATTGACGCGTAGGAAACCATTTAATACTTACAAAAAAAATTCTGAAATATGTCGCCCTGGGAACACCGCTACTACTTTTTTTATGAATATTTTACTTTTGTCACTTCTCCTACGACGCCACATGAAGCGGTCGAAAGGCAGCGAGGAGATGGACAGGATGCGCCCCTGCACGTCTTGGGAGCTCCGCGAATACTTTTTTTATGAATATTTTACTTTTATTAGTTTTCCTTCCATTCTTACAAGAAATATTGATTCTTACAAAAAATTAATTCTTTCAAAAAATTTTTTATTCTAAAATACCTACACAACAGATTGACGCGTAGGAGACCATTTAATACTTACAAAAAAAATTCTGAAATATGTCGCCCTGGGAACACCGCTACTACTTTTTTTATGAATATTTTACTTTTGTCACTTCTCCTACGACGCCACATGAAGCGGTCGAAAGGCAGCGAGGAGATGGACAGGATGCGCCCATGCGCGTCCTGGGAGCTCCGCGAATACTTTTTTTATGAATATTTTACTTTTATTAGTTTTCCTTTCATTCTTACAAGAAATATTGATTCTTACAAAAAATTATTTCTTTCAAAATTTTTTTTTTCTAAAATACCTACACAACAGATTGACGCGTAGGAAACCATTTAATACTTACAAAAAAAAATTCTGAAATATGTCGCCCTGGGAACACCGCTACTACTTTTTTTATGAATATTTTACTTTTGTCACTTCTCCTACGACGCCACATGAAGCGGTCGAAAGGCAGCGAGGAGATGGACAGGATGCGTCCATGCGCGTCCTGGGAGCTCCGCGAATACTTTTTTTATGAATATTTTACTTTTGTCACTTCTCCTACGACGCCACATGAAGCGGTCGAAAGGCAGCGAGGAGATGGACAGGATGCGTCCATGCGCGTCCTGGGAGCTCCGCGAATACTTTTTTTATGAATATTTTACTTTTATTAGTTTTCCTTTCATTCTTACAAGAAATATTGATTCTTACAAAAAATTAATTCTTTCAAAAAATTTTTTATTCTAAAATACCTACACAACAGATTGACGCGTAGGAAACCATTTAATACTTACAAAAAAAAATTCTGAAATATGTCGCCCTGGGAACACCGCTACTACTTTTTTTATGAATATTTTACTTTTGTCACTTCTCCTACGACGCCACATGAAGCGGTCGAAAGGCAGCGAGGAGATGGACAGGATCCGCCCATGCACGTCTTGGGAGCTCCGCGAATACTTTTTTTATGAATATTTTACTTTTATTAGTTTTCCTTCCATTCTTACAAGAAATATTGATTCTTACAAAAAATTAATTCTTTCGAAAAATTTTTTATTCTAAAATACCTACACAACAGATTGACGCGTAGAAAACCATTTAATACTTACAAAAAAAATTCTGAAATATGTCGCCCTGGGAACACCGCTACTACTTTTTTTATGAATATTTTACTTTTGTCACTTCTCCTACGACGCCACATGAAGCGGTCGAAAGGCAGCGAGGAGATGGACAGGATGCGCCCATGCACGTCTTGGGAGCTCCGCGAATACTTTTTTTATGAATATTTTACTTTTATTAGTTTTCCTTCCATTCTTACAAGAAATATTGATTCTTACAAAAAATTAATTCTTTCAAAAAATTTTTTATTCTAAAATACCTACACAAAAGATTGACGCGTAGAAAACCATTTAATACTTACAAAAAAAATTCTGAAATATGTCGCCCTGGGAACACCGCTACTACTTTTTTTATGAATATTTTACTTTTGTCACTTCTCCTACGACGCCACATGAAGCGGTCGAAAGGCAGCGAGGAGATGGACAGGATGCGCCCATGCACGTCTTGGGAGCTCCGCGAATACTTTTTTTATGAATATTTTACTTTTATTAGTTTTCCTTCCATTCTTACAAGAAATATTGATTCTTACAAAAAATTAATTCTTTCAAAAAATTTTTTATTCTAAAATACCTACACAACAGATTGACGCGTAGGAGACCATTTAATACTTACAAAAAAAATTCTGAAATATGTCGCCCTGGGAACACCGCTACTACTTTTTTTATGAATATTTTACTTTTGTCACTTCTCCTACGACGCCACATGAAGCGGTCGAAAGGCAGCGAGGAGATGGACAGGATGCGTCCATGCGCGTCCTGGGAGCTCCGCGAATACTTTTTTTATGAATATTTTACTTTTGTCACTTCTCCTACGACGCCACATGAAGCGGTCGAAAGGCAGCGAGGAGATGGACAGGATGCGTCCATGCGCGTCCTGGGAGCTCCGCGAATACTTTTTTTATGAATATTTTACTTTTATTAGTTTTCCTTTCATTCTTACAAGAAATATTGATTCTTACAAAAAATTAATTCTTTCAAAAAATTTTTTATTCTAAAATACCTACACAAAAGATTGACGCGTAGAAAACCATTTAATACTTACAAAAAAAATTCTGAAATATGTCGCCCTGGGAACACCGCTACTACTTTTTTTATGAATATTTTACTTTTGTCACTTCTCCTACGACGCCACATGAAGCGGTCGAAAGGCAGCGAGGAGATGGACAGGATGCGCCCATGCACGTCTTGGGAGCTCCGCGAATACTTTTTTTATGAATATTTTACTTTTATTAGTTTTCCTTCCATTCTTACAAGAAATATTGATTCTTACAAAAAATTAATTCTTTCAAAAAATTTTTTATTCTAAAATACCTACACAAAAGATTGACGCGTAGAAAACCATTTAATACTTACAAAAAAAATTCTGAAATATGTCGCCCTGGGAACACCGCTACTACTTTTTTTATGAATATTTTACTTTTGTCACTTCTCCTACGACGCCACATGAAGCGGTCGAAAGGCAGCGAGGAGATGGACAGGATGCGCCCCTGCACGTCTTGGGAGCTCCGCGAATACTTTTTTTATGAATATTTTACTTTTATTAGTTTTCCATCCATTCTTACAAGAAATATTGATTCTTACAAAAAATTAATTCTTTCAAAATTTTTTTTTTCTAAAATACCTACACAAAAGATTGACGCGTAGAAAACCATTTAATACTTACAAAAAAAATTCTGAAATATGTCGCCCTGGGAACACCGCTACTACTTTTTTTATGAATATTTTACTTTTGTCACTTCTCCTACGACGCCACATGAAGCGGTCGAAAGGCAGCGAGGAGATGGACAGGATCCGCCCATGCACGTCTTGGGAGCTCCGCGAATACTTTTTTTATGAATATTTTACTTTTATTAGTTTTCCTTCCATTCTTACAAGAAATATTGATTCTTACAAAAAATTAATTCTTTCAAAAAATTTTTTATTCTAAAATACCTACACAACAGATTGACGCGTAGGAGACCATTTAATACTTACAAAAAAAAATTCTGAAATATGTCGCCCTGGGAACACCGCTACTACTTTTTTTATGAATATTTTACTTTTGTCACTTCTCCTACGACGCCACATGAAGCGGTCGAAAGGCAGCGAGGAGATGGACAGGATGCGTCCATGCGCGTCCTGGGAGCTCCGCGAATACTTTTTTTATGAATATTTTACTTTTATTAGTTTTCCTTTCATTCTTACAAGAAATATTGATTCTTACAAAAAATTAATTCTTTCAAAAAATTTTTTATTCTAAAATACCTACACAAAAGATTGACGCGTAGAAAACCATTTAATACTTACAAAAAAAATTCTGAAATATGTCGCCCTGGGAACACCGCTACTACTTTTTTTATGAATATTTTACTTTTGTCACTTCTCCTACGACGCCACATGAAGCGGTCGAAAGGCAGCGAGGAGATGGACAGGATGCGCCCATGCACGTCTTGGGAGCTCCGCGAATACTTTTTTTATGAATATTTTACTTTTATTAGTTTTCCTTCCATTCTTACAAGAAATATTGATTCTTACAAAAAATTAATTCTTTCAAAAAATTTTTTATTCTAAAATACCTACACAACAGATTGACGCGTAGGAGACCATTTAATACTTACAAAAAAAATTCTGAAATATGTCGCCCTGGGAACACCGCTACTACTTTTTTTATGAATATTTTACTTTTGTCACTTCTCCTACGACGCCACATGAAGCGGTCGAAAGGCAGCGAGGAGATGGACAGGATGCGCCCATGCGCGTCCTGGGAGCTCCGCGAATACTTTTTTTATGAATATTTTACTTTTATTAGTTTTCCTTTCATTCTTACAAGAAATATTGATTCTTACAAAAAATTAATTTTTCAAAAATTTTTTTTTTCTAAAATACCTACACCACAGATTGACGCGTAGGAAACCATTTAATACTTACAAAAAAAAATTCTGAAAAATGTCGTCCTGGGAACACCGCTACTACTTTTTTTATGAATATTTTACTTTTGTCACTTCTCCTACGACGCCACATGAAGCGGTCGAAAGGCAGCGAGGAGATGGACAGGATGCGCCCATGCGCGTCCTGGGAGCTCCGCGAATACTTTTTTTATGAATATTTTACTTTTGTCACTTCTCCTACGACGCCACATGAAGCGGTCGAAAGGCAGCGAGGAGATGGACAGGATGCGTACATGCGCGTCCTGGGAGCTCCGCGAATACTTTTTTTATGAATATTTTACTTTTATTAGTTTTCCTTTCATTCTTACAAGAAATATTGATTCTTACAAAAAATTAATTCTTTCAAAAAATTTTTTATTCTAAAATACCTACACAAAAGATTGACGCGTAGAAAACCATTTAATACTTACAAAAAAAATTCTGAAATATGTCGCCCTGGGAACACCGCTACTACTTTTTTTATGAATATTTTACTTTTGTCACTTCTCCTACGACGCCACATGAAGCGGTCGAAAGGCAGCGAGGAGATGGACAGGATGCGCCCATGCACGTCTTGGGAGCTCCGCGAATACTTTTTTTATGAATATTTTACTTTTATTAGTTTTCCTTCCATTCTTACAAGAAATATTGATTCTTACAAAAAATTAATTCTTTCAAAAAATTTTTTATTCTAAAATACCTACACAACAGATTGACGCGTAGGAGACCATTTAATACTTACAAAAAAAATTCTGAAATATGTCGCCCTGGGAACACCGCTACTACTTTTTTTATGAATATTTTACTTTTGTCACTTCTCCTACGACGCCACATGAAGCGGTCGAAAGGCAGCGAGGAGATGGACAGGATGCGCCCATGCGCGTCCTGGGTGCTCCGCGAATACTTTTTTTATGAATATTTTACTTTTATTAGTTTTCCTTTCATTCTTACAAGAAATATTGATTCTTACAAAAAATTAATTCTTTGAAAAAAAATTTTATTCTAAAATACCTACACAAAAGATTGACGCGTAGAAAACCATTTAATACTTACAAAAAAAATTCTGAAATATGTCGCCCTGGGAACACCGCTACTACTTTTTTTATGAATATTTTACTTTTGTCACTTCTCCTACGACGCCACATGAAGCGGTCGAAAGGCAGCGAGGAGATGGACAGGATGCGCCCATGCACGTCTTGGGAGCTCCGCGAATACTTTTTTTATGAATATTTTACTTTTATTAGTTTTCCTTTCATTCTTACAAGAAATATTGATTCTTACAAAAAATTAATTCTTTCAAAAAAATTTTTATTCTAAAATACCTACACAAAAGATTGACGCGTAGAAAACCATTTAATACTTACAAAAAAAATTCTGAAATATGTCGCCCTGGGAACACCGCTACTACTTTTTTTATGAATATTTTACTTTTGTCACTTCTCCTACGACGCCACATGAAGCGGTCGAAAGGCAGCGAGGAGATGGACAGGATGCGTCCATGCGCGTCCTGGGAGCTCCGCGAATACTTTTTTTATGAATATTTTACTTTTATTAGTTTTCCTTTCATTCTTACAAGAAATATTGATTCTTACAAAAAATTAATTCTTTCAAAAAATTTTTTATTCTAAAATACCTACACAACAGATTGACGCGTAGGAAACCATTTAATACTTACAAAAAAAAATTCTGAAATATGTCGCCCTGGGAACACCGCTACTACTTTTTTTATGAATATTTTACTTTTGTCACTTCTCCTACGACGCCACATGAAGCGGTCGAAAGGCAGCGAGGAGATGGACAGGATGCGCCCCTGCACGTCTTGGGAGCTCCGCGAATACTTTTTTTATGAATATTTTACTTTTATTAGTTTTCCATCCATTCTTACAAGAAATATTGATTCTTACAAAAAATTAATTCTTTCAAAAATTTTTTTTTCTAAAATACCTACACCACAGATTGACGCGTAGGAAACCATTTAATACTTACAAAAAAAATTCTGAAATATGTCGCCCTGGGAACACCGCTACTACTTTTTTTATGAATATTTTACTTTTGTCACTTCTCCTACGACGCCACATGAAGCGGTCGAAAGGCAGCGAGGAGATGGACAGGATGCGCCCCTGCACGTCTTGGGAGCTCCGCGAATACTTTTTTTATGAATATTTTACTTTTATTAGTTTTCCATCCATTCTTACAAGAAATATTGATTCTTACAAAAAATTAATTCTTTCAAAATTTTTTTTTTCTAAAATACCTACACAAAAGATTGACGCGTAGAAAACCATTTAATACTTACAAAAAAAATTCTGAAATATGTCGCCCTGGGAACACCGCTACTACTTTTTTTATGAATATTTTACTTTTGTCACTTCTCCTACGACGCCACATGAAGCGGTCGAAAGGCAGCGAGGAGATGGACAGGATCCGCCCATGCACGTCTTGGGAGCTCCGCGAATACTTTTTTTATGAATATTTTACTTTTATTAGTTTTCCTTCCATTCTTACAAGAAATATTGATTCTTACAAAAAATTAATTCTTTCAAAAAATTTTTTATTCTAAAATACCTACACAACAGATTGACGCGTAGGAGACCATTTAATACTTACAAAAAAAAATTCTGAAATATGTCGCCCTGGGAACACCGCTACTACTTTTTTTATGAATATTTTACTTTTGTCACTTCCCCTACGACGCCACATGAAGCGGTCGAAAGGCAGCGAGGAGATGGACAGGATGCGTCCATGCGCGTCCTGGGAGCTCCGCGAATACTTTTTTTATGAATATTTTACTTTTATTAGTTTTCCTTTCATTCTTACAAGAAATATTGATTCTTACAAAAAATTAATTCTTTCAAAAAATTTTTTATTCTAAAATACCTACACAAAAGATTGACGCGTAGAAAACCATTTAATACTTACAAAAAAAATTCTGAAATATGTCGCCCTGGGAACACCGCTACTACTTTTTTTATGAATATTTTACTTTTGTCACTTCTCCTACGACGCCACATGAAGCGGTCGAAAGGCAGCGAGGAGATGGACAGGATGCGCCCATGCACGTCTTGGGAGCTCCGCGAATACTTTTTTTATGAATATTTTACTTTTATTAGTTTTCCTTCCATTCTTACAAGAAATATTGATTCTTACAAAAAATTAATTCTTTCAAAAAAAATTTTATTCTAAAATACCTACACAAAAGATTGACGCGTAGAAAACCATTTAATACTTACAAAAAAAATTCTGAAATATGTCGCCCTGGGAACACCGCTACTACTTTTTTTATGAATATTTTACTTTTGTCACTTCTCCTACGACGCCACATGAAGCGGTCGAAAGGCAGCGAGGAGATGGACAGGATGCGTCCATGCGCGTCCTGGGAGCTCCGCGAATACTTTGTTTATGAATATTTTACTTTTATTAGTTTTCCTTTCATTCTTACAAGAAATATTGATTCTTACAAAAAATTATTTCTTTCAAAATTTTTTTTTTCTAAAATACCTACACAACAGATTGACGCGTAGGAAACCATTTAATACTTACAAAAAAAAATTCTGAAAAATGTCGTCCTGGGAACACCGCTACTACTTTTTTTATGAATATTTTACTTTTGTCACTTCTCCTACGACGCCACATGAAGCGGTCGAAAGGCAGCGAGGAGATGGACAGGATGCGTCCATGCGCGTCCTGGGAGCTCCGCGAATACTTTTTTTATGAATATTTTACTTTTATTAGTTTTCCTTCCATTCTTACAAGAAATATTGATTCTTACAAAAAATTAATTCTTTCAAAATTTTTTTTTTCTAAAATACCTACACAACAGATTGACGCGTAGGAAACCATTTAATACTTACAAAAAAAAATTCTGAAATATGTCGCCCTGGGAACACCGCTACTACTTTTTTTATGAATATTTTACTTTTGTCACTTCTCCTACGACGCCACATGAAGCGGTCGAAAGGCAGCGAGGAGATGGACAGGATGCGTCCATGCGCGTCCTGGGAGCTCCGCGAATACTTTTTTTATGAATATTTTACTTTTGTCACTTCTCCTACGACGCCACATGAAGCGGTCGAAAGGCAGCGAGGAGATGGACAGGATGCGTCCATGCGCGTCCTGGGAGCTCCGCGAATACTTTTTTTATGAATATTTTACTTTTATTAGTTTTCCTTTCATTCTTACAAGAAATATTGATTCTTACAAAAAATTAATTCTTTCAAAAAATTTTTTATTCTAAAATACCTACACAACAGATTGACGCGTAGGAAACCATTTAATACTTACAAAAAAAAATTCTGAAATATGTCGCCCTGGGAACACCGCTACTACTTTTTTTATGAATATTTTACTTTTGTCACTTCTCCTACGACGCCACATGAAGCGGTCGAAAGGCAGCGAGGAGATGGACAGGATGCGCCCCTGCACGTCTTGGGAGCTCCGCGAATACTTTTTTTATGAATATTTTACTTTTATTAGTTTTCCATCCATTCTTACAAGAAATATTGATTCTTACAAAAAATTAATTCTTTCAAAAATTTTTTTTTCTAAAATACCTACACCACAGATTGACGCGTAGGAAACCATTTAATACTTACAAAAAAAATTCTGAAATATGTCGCCCTGGGAACACCGCTACTACTTTTTTTATGAATATTTTACTTTTGTCACTTCTCCTACGACGCCACATGAAGCGGTCGAAAGGCAGCGAGGAGATGGACAGGATGCGCCCCTGCACGTCTTGGGAGCTCCGCGAATACTTTTTTTATGAATATTTTACTTTTATTAGTTTTCCTTTCATTCTTACAAGAAATATTGATTCTTACAAAAAATTAATTCTTTCAAAAAATTTTTTATTCTAAAATACCTACACAACAGATTGACGCGTAGGAAACCATTTAATACTTACAAAAAAAAATTCTGAAATATGTCGCCCTGGGAACACCGCTACTACTTTTTTTATGAATATTTTACTTTTGTCACTTCTCCTACGACGCCACATGAAGCGGTCGAAAGGCAGCGAGGAGATGGACAGGATGCGTCCATGCGCGTCCTGGGAGCTCCGCGAATACTTTTTTTATGAATATTTTACTTTTATTAGTTTTCCTTTCATTCTTACAAGAAATATTGATTCTTACAAAAAATTAATTCTTTCAAAAAATTTTTTATTCTAAAATACCTACACAACAGATTGACGCGTAGGAAACCATTTAATACTTACAAAAAAAAATTCTGAAATATGTCGCCCTGGGAACACCGCTACTACTTTTTTTATGAATATTTTACTTTTGTCACTTCTCCTACGACGCCACATGAAGCGGTCGAAAGGCAGCGAGGAGATGGACAGGATGCGCCCCTGCACGTCTTGGGAGCTCCGCGAATACTTTTTTTATGAATATTTTACTTTTATTAGTTTTCCATCCATTCTTACAAGAAATATTGATTCTTACAAAAAATTAATTCTTTCAAAAATTTTTTTTTCTAAAATACCTACACCACAGATTGACGCGTAGGAAACCATTTAATACTTACAAAAAAAATTCTGAAATATGTCGCCCTGGGAACACCGCTACTACTTTTTTTATGAATATTTTACTTTTGTCACTTCTCCTACGACGCCACATGAAGCGGTCGAAAGGCAGCGAGGAGATGGACAGGATGCGCCCCTGCACGTCTTGGGAGCTCCGCGAATACTTTTTTTATGAATATTTTACTTTTATTAGTTTTCCATCCATTCTTACAAGAAATATTGATTCTTACAAAAAATTAATTCTTTCAAAAATTTTTTTTTCTAAAATACCTACACAAAAGATTGACGCGTAGAAAACCATTTAATACTTACAAAAAAAATTCTGAAATATGTCGCCCTGGGAACACCGCTACTACTTTTTTTATGAATATTTTACTTTTGTCACTTCTCCTACGACGCCACATGAAGCGGTCGAAAGGCAGAGAGGAGATGGACAGGATCCGCCCATGCACGTCTTGGGAGCTCCGCGAATACTTTTTTTATGAATATTTTACTTTTATTAGTTTTCCTTCCATTCTTACAAGAAATATTGATTCTTACAAAAAATTAATTCTTTCAAAAAATTTTTTATTCTAAAATACCTACACAACAGATTGACGCGTAGGAGACCATTTAATACTTACAAAAAAAAATTCTGAAATATGTCGCCCTGGGAACACCGCTACTACTTTTTTTATGAATATTTTACTTTTGTCACTTCTCCTACGACGCCACATGAAGCGGTCGAAAGGCAGCGAGGAGATGGACAGGATGCGTCCATGCGCGTCCTGGGAGCTCCGCGAATACTTTTTTTATGAATATTTTACTTTTATTAGTTTTCCTTTCATTCTTACAAGAAATATTGATTCTTACAAAAAATTAATTCTTTCAAAAAATTTTTTATTCTAAAATACCTACACAAAAGATTGACGCGTAGAAAACCATTTAATACTTACAAAAAAAATTCTGAAATATGTCGCCCTGGGAACACCGCTACTACTTTTTTTATGAATATTTTACTTTTGTCACTTCTCCTACGACGCCACATGAAGCGGTCGAAAGGCAGCGAGGAGATGGACAGGATGCGCCCATGCACGTCTTGGGAGCTCCGCGAATACTTTTTTTATGAATATTTTACTTTTATTAGTTTTCCTTCCATTCTTACAAGAAATATTGATTCTTACAAAAAATTAATTCTTTCAAAAAATTTTTTATTCTAAAATACCTACACAACAGATTGACGCGTAGGAGACCATTTAATACTTACAAAAAAAATTCTGAAATATGTCGCCCTGGGAACACCGCTACTACTTTTTTTATGAATATTTTACTTTTGTCACTTCTCCTACGACGCCACATGAAGCGGTCGAAAGGCAGCGAGGAGATGGACAGGATGCGCCCATGCGCGTCCTGGGAGCTCCGCGAATACTTTTTTTATGAATATTTTACTTTTATTAGTTTTCCTTTCATTCTTACAAGAAATATTGATTCTTACAAAAAATTATTTCTTTCAAAATTTTTTTTTTCTAAAATACCTACACAACAGATTGACGCGTAGGAAACCATTTAATACTTACAAAAAAAAATTCTGAAATATGTCGCCCTGGGAACACCGCTACTACTTTTTTTATGAATATTTTACTTTTGTCACTTCTCCTACGACGCCACATGAAGCGGTCGAAAGGCAGCGAGGAGATGGACAGGATGCGTCCATGCGCGTCCTGGGAGCTCCGCGAATACTTTTTTTATGAATATTTTACTTTTGTCACTTCTCCTACGACGCCACATGAAGCGGTCGAAAGGCAGCGAGGAGATGGACAGGATGCGTCCATGCGCGTCCTGGGAGCTCCGCGAATACTTTTTTTATGAATATTTTACTTTTATTAGTTTTCCTTTCATTCTTACAAGAAATATTGATTCTTACAAAAAATTAATTCTTTCAAAAAATTTTTTATTCTAAAATACCTACACAACAGATTGACGCGTAGGAAACCATTTAATACTTACAAAAAAAAATTCTGAAATATGTCGCCCTGGGAACACCGCTACTACTTTTTTTATGAATATTTTACTTTTGTCACTTCTCCTACGACGCCACATGAAGCGGTCGAAAGGCAGCGAGGAGATGGACAGGATCCGCCCATGCACGTCTTGGGAGCTCCGCGAATACTTTTTTTATGAATATTTTACTTTTATTAGTTTTCCTTCCATTCTTACAAGAAATATTGATTCTTACAAAAAATTAATTCTTTCGAAAAATTTTTTATTCTAAAATACCTACACAACAGATTGACGCGTAGAAAACCATTTAATACTTACAAAAAAAATTCTGAAATATGTCGCCCTGGGAACACCGCTACTACTTTTTTTATGAATATTTTACTTTTGTCACTTCTCCTACGACGCCACATGAAGCGGTCGAAAGGCAGCGAGGAGATGGACAGGATGCGCCCATGCACGTCTTGGGAGCTCCGCGAATACTTTTTTTATGAATATTTTACTTTTATTAGTTTTCCTTCCATTCTTACAAGAAATATTGATTCTTACAAAAAATTAATTCTTTCAAAAAATTTTTTATTCTAAAATACCTACACAAAAGATTGACGCGTAGAAAACCATTTAATACTTACAAAAAAAATTCTGAAATATGTCGCCCTGGGAACACCGCTACTACTTTTTTTATGAATATTTTACTTTTGTCACTTCTCCTACGACGCCACATGAAGCGGTCGAAAGGCAGCGAGGAGATGGACAGGATGCGCCCATGCACGTCTTGGGAGCTCCGCGAATACTTTTTTTATGAATATTTTACTTTTATTAGTTTTCCTTCCATTCTTACAAGAAATATTGATTCTTACAAAAAATTAATTCTTTCAAAAAATTTTTTATTCTAAAATACCTACACAACAGATTGACGCGTAGGAGACCATTTAATACTTACAAAAAAAATTCTGAAATATGTCGCCCTGGGAACACCGCTACTACTTTTTTTATGAATATTTTACTTTTGTCACTTCTCCTACGACGCCACATGAAGCGGTCGAAAGGCAGCGAGGAGATGGACAGGATGCGCCCATGCGCGTCCTGGGAGCTCCGCGAATACTTTTTTTATGAATATTTTACTTTTATTAGTTTTCCTTTCATTCTTACAAGAAATATTGATTCTTACAAAAAATTATTTCTTTCAAAATTTTTTTTTTCTAAAATACCTACACAACAGATTGACGCGTAGGAAACCATTTAATACTTACAAAAAAAAATTCTGAAATATGTCGCCCTGGGAACACCGCTACTACTTTTTTTATGAATATTTTACTTTTGTCACTTCTCCTACGACGCCACATGAAGCGGTCGAAAGGCAGCGAGGAGATGGACAGGATGCGTCCATGCGCGTCCTGGGAGCTCCGCGAATACTTTTTTTATGAATATTTTACTTTTGTCACTTCTCCTACGACGCCACATGAAGCGGTCGAAAGGCAGCGAGGAGATGGACAGGATGCGTCCATGCGCGTCCTGGGAGCTCCGCGAATACTTTTTTTATGAATATTTTACTTTTATTAGTTTTCCTTTCATTCTTACAAGAAATATTGATTCTTACAAAAAATTAATTCTTTCAAAAAATTTTTTATTCTAAAATACCTACACAACAGATTGACGCGTAGGAAACCATTTAATACTTACAAAAAAAAATTCTGAAATATGTCGCCCTGGGAACACCGCTACTACTTTTTTTATGAATATTTTACTTTTGTCACTTCTCCTACGACGCCACATGAAGCGGTCGAAAGGCAGCGAGGAGATGGACAGGATCCGCCCATGCACGTCTTGGGAGCTCCGCGAATACTTTTTTTATGAATATTTTACTTTTATTAGTTTTCCTTCCATTCTTACAAGAAATATTGATTCTTACAAAAAATTAATTCTTTCGAAAAATTTTTTATTCTAAAATACCTACACAACAGATTGACGCGTAGAAAACCATTTAATACTTACAAAAAAAATTCTGAAATATGTCGCCCTGGGAACACCGCTACTACTTTTTTTATGAATATTTTACTTTTGTCACTTCTCCTACGACGCCACATGAAGCGGTCGAAAGGCAGCGAGGAGATGGACAGGATGCGCCCATGCACGTCTTGGGAGCTCCGCGAATACTTTTTTTATGAATATTTTACTTTTATTAGTTTTCCTTCCATTCTTACAAGAAATATTGATTCTTACAAAAAATTAATTCTTTCAAAAAATTTTTTATTCTAAAATACCTACACAACAGATTGACGCGTAGGAGACCATTTAATACTTACAAAAAAAATTCTGAAATATGTCGCCCTGGGAACACCGCTACTACTTTTTTTATGAATATTTTACTTTTGTCACTTCTCCTACGACGCCACATGAAGCGGTCGAAAGGCAGCGAGGAGATGGACAGGATGCGTCCATGCGCGTCCTGGGAGCTCCGCGAATACTTTTTTTATGAATATTTTACTTTTATTAGTTTTCCTTTCATTCTTACAAGAAATATTGATTCTTACAAAAAATTAATTCTTTCAAAAAATTTTTTATTCTAAAATACCTACACAAAAGATTGACGCGTAGAAAACCATTTAATACTTACAAAAAAAATTCTGAAATATGTCGCCCTGGGAACACCGCTACTACTTTTTTTATGAATATTTTACTTTTGTCACTTCTCCTACGACGCCACATGAAGCGGTCGAAAGGCAGCGAGGAGATGGACAGGATGCGTCCATGCGCGTCCTGGGAGCTCCGCGAATACTTTTTTTATGAATATTTTACTTTTATTAGTTTTCCTTCCATTCTTACAAGAAATATTGATTCTTACAAAAAATTAATTCTTTCAAAAATTTTTTTTTCTAAAATACCTACACAACAGATTGACGCGTAGGAAACCATTTAATACTTACAAAAAAAAATTCTGAAATATGTCGCCCTGGGAACACCGCTACTACTTTTTTTATGAATATTTTACTTTTGTCACTTCTCCTACGACGCCACATGAAGCGGTCGAAAGGCAGCGAGGAGATGGACAGGATGCGCCCCTGCACGTCTTGGGAGCTCCGCGAATACTTTTTTTATGAATATTTTACTTTTATTAGTTTTCCATCCATTCTTACAAGAAATATTGATTCTTACAAAAAATTAATTCTTTCAAAAATTTTTTTTTCTAAAATACCTACACAAAAGATTGACGCGTAGAAAACCATTTAATACTTACAAAAAAAATTCTGAAATATGTCGCCCTGGGAACACCGCTACTACTTTTTTTATGAATATTTTACTTTTGTCACTTCTCCTACGACGCCACATGAAGCGGTCGAAAGGCAGCGAGGAGATGGACAGGATGCGTCCATGCGCGTCCTGGGAGCTCCGCGAATACTTTTTTTATGAATATTTTACTTTTGTCACTTCTCCTACGACGCCACATGAAGCGGTCGAAAGGCAGCGAGGAGATGGACAGGATGCGTCCATGCGCGTCCTGGGAGCTCCGCGAATACTTTTTTTATGAATATTTTACTTTTATTAGTTTTCCTTTCATTCTTACAAGAAATATTGATTCTTACAAAAAATTAATTCTTTCAAAAAATTTTTTATTCTAAAATACCTACACAAAAGATTGACGCGTAGAAAACCATTTAATACTTACAAAAAAAATTCTGAAATATGTCGCCCTGGGAACACCGCTACTACTTTTTTTATGAATATTTTACTTTTGTCACTTCTCCTACGACGCCACATGAAGCGGTCGAAAGGCAGCGAGGAGATGGACAGGATGCGCCCATGCACGTCTTGGGAGCTCCGCGAATACTTTTTTTATGAATATTTTACTTTTATTAGTTTTCCTTCCATTCTTACAAGAAATATTGATTCTTACAAAAAATTAATTCTTTCAAAAAATTTTTTATTCTAAAATACCTACACAAAAGATTGACGCGTAGAAAACCATTTAATACTTACAAAAAAAATTCTGAAATATGTCGCCCTGGGAACACCGCTACTACTTTTTTTATGAATATTTTACTTTTGTCACTTCTCCTACGACGCCACATGAAGCGGTCGAAAGGCAGCGAGGAGATGGACAGGATGCGCCCCTGCACGTCTTGGGAGCTCCGCGAATACTTTTTTTATGAATATTTTACTTTTATTAGTTTTCCATCCATTCTTACAAGAAATATTGATTCTTACAAAAAATTAATTCTTTCAAAATTTTTTTTTTCTAAAATACCTACACAAAAGATTGACGCGTAGAAAACCATTTAATACTTACAAAAAAAATTCTGAAATATGTCGCCCTGGGAACACCGCTACTACTTTTTTTATGAATATTTTACTTTTGTCACTTCTCCTACGACGCCACATGAAGCGGTCGAAAGGCAGCGAGGAGATGGACAGGATCCGCCCATGCACGTCTTGGGAGCTCCGCGAATACTTTTTTTATGAATATTTTACTTTTATTAGTTTTCCTTCCATTCTTACAAGAAATATTGATTCTTACAAAAAATTAATTCTTTCAAAAAATTTTTTATTCTAAAATACCTACACAACAGATTGACGCGTAGGAGACCATTTAATACTTACAAAAAAAAATTCTGAAATATGTCGCCCTGGGAACACCGCTACTACTTTTTTTATGAATATTTTACTTTTGTCACTTCTCCTACGACGCCACATGAAGCGGTCGAAAGGCAGCGAGGAGATGGACAGGATGCGTCCATGCGCGTCCTGGGAGCTCCGCGAATACTTTTTTTATGAATATTTTACTTTTATTAGTTTTCCTTTCATTCTTACAAGAAATATTGATTCTTACAAAAAATTAATTCTTTCAAAAAATTTTTTATTCTAAAATACCTACACAAAAGATTGACGCGTAGAAAACCATTTAATACTTACAAAAAAAATTCTGAAATATGTCGCCCTGGGAACACCGCTACTACTTTTTTTATGAATATTTTACTTTTGTCACTTCTCCTACGACGCCACATGAAGCGGTCGAAAGGCAGCGAGGAGATGGACAGGATGCGCCCATGCACGTCTTGGGAGCTCCGCGAATACTTTTTTTATGAATATTTTACTTTTATTAGTTTTCCTTCCATTCTTACAAGAAATATTGATTCTTACAAAAAATTAATTCTTTCAAAAAATTTTTTATTCTAAAATACCTACACAACAGATTGACGCGTAGGAGACCATTTAATACTTACAAAAAAAATTCTGAAATATGTCGCCCTGGGAACACCGCTACTACTTTTTTTATGAATATTTTACTTTTGTCACTTCTCCTACGACGCCACATGAAGCGGTCGAAAGGCAGCGAGGAGATGGACAGGATGCGCCCATGCGCGTCCTGGGAGCTCCGCGAATACTTTTTTTATGAATATTTTACTTTTATTAGTTTTCCTTTCATTCTTACAAGAAATATTGATTCTTACAAAAAATTAATTTTTCAAAAATTTTTTTTTTCTAAAATACCTACACCACAGATTGACGCGTAGGAAACCATTTAATACTTACAAAAAAAAATTCTGAAAAATGTCGTCCTGGGAACACCGCTACTACTTTTTTTATGAATATTTTACTTTTGTCACTTCTCCTACGACGCCACATGAAGCGGTCGAAAGGCAGCGAGGAGATGGACAGGATGCGCCCATGCGCGTCCTGGGAGCTCCGCGAATACTTTTTTTATGAATATTTTACTTTTGTCACTTCTCCTACGACGCCACATGAAGCGGTCGAAAGGCAGCGAGGAGATGGACAGGATGCGTACATGCGCGTCCTGGGAGCTCCGCGAATACTTTTTTTATGAATATTTTACTTTTATTAGTTTTCCTTTCATTCTTACAAGAAATATTGATTCTTACAAAAAATTAATTCTTTCAAAAAATTTTTTATTCTAAAATACCTACACAAAAGATTGACGCGTAGAAAACCATTTAATACTTACAAAAAAAATTCTGAAATATGTCGCCCTGGGAACACCGCTACTACTTTTTTTATGAATATTTTACTTTTGTCACTTCTCCTACGACGCCACATGAAGCGGTCGAAAGGCAGCGAGGAGATGGACAGGATGCGCCCATGCACGTCTTGGGAGCTCCGCGAATACTTTTTTTATGAATATTTTACTTTTATTAGTTTTCCTTCCATTCTTACAAGAAATATTGATTCTTACAAAAAATTAATTCTTTCAAAAAATTTTTTATTCTAAAATACCTACACAACAGATTGACGCGTAGGAGACCATTTAATACTTACAAAAAAAATTCTGAAATATGTCGCCCTGGGAACACCGCTACTACTTTTTTTATGAATATTTTACTTTTGTCACTTCTCCTACGACGCCACATGAAGCGGTCGAAAGGCAGCGAGGAGATGGACAGGATGCGCCCATGCGCGTCCTGGGTGCTCCGCGAATACTTTTTTTATGAATATTTTACTTTTATTAGTTTTCCTTTCATTCTTACAAGAAATATTGATTCTTACAAAAAATTAATTCTTTGAAAAAAAATTTTATTCTAAAATACCTACACAAAAGATTGACGCGTAGAAAACCATTTAATACTTACAAAAAAAATTCTGAAATATGTCGCCCTGGGAACACCGCTACTACTTTTTTTATGAATATTTTACTTTTGTCACTTCTCCTACGACGCCACATGAAGCGGTCGAAAGGCAGCGAGGAGATGGACAGGATGCGCCCATGCACGTCTTGGGAGCTCCGCGAATACTTTTTTTATGAATATTTTACTTTTATTAGTTTTCCTTTCATTCTTACAAGAAATATTGATTCTTACAAAAAATTAATTCTTTCAAAAAAATTTTTATTCTAAAATACCTACACAAAAGATTGACGCGTAGAAAACCATTTAATACTTACAAAAAAAATTCTGAAATATGTCGCCCTGGGAACACCGCTACTACTTTTTTTATGAATATTTTACTTTTGTCACTTCTCCTACGACGCCACATGAAGCGGTCGAAAGGCAGCGAGGAGATGGACAGGATGCGTCCATGCGCGTCCTGGGAGCTCCGCGAATACTTTTTTTATGAATATTTTACTTTTATTAGTTTTCCTTTCATTCTTACAAGAAATATTGATTCTTACAAAAAATTAATTCTTTCAAAAAATTTTTTATTCTAAAATACCTACACAACAGATTGACGCGTAGGAAACCATTTAATACTTACAAAAAAAAATTCTGAAATATGTCGCCCTGGGAACACCGCTACTACTTTTTTTATGAATATTTTACTTTTGTCACTTCTCCTACGACGCCACATGAAGCGGTCGAAAGGCAGCGAGGAGATGGACAGGATGCGCCCCTGCACGTCTTGGGAGCTCCGCGAATACTTTTTTTATGAATATTTTACTTTTATTAGTTTTCCATCCATTCTTACAAGAAATATTGATTCTTACAAAAAATTAATTCTTTCAAAAATTTTTTTTTCTAAAATACCTACACCACAGATTGACGCGTAGGAAACCATTTAATACTTACAAAAAAAATTCTGAAATATGTCGCCCTGGGAACACCGCTACTACTTTTTTTATGAATATTTTACTTTTGTCACTTCTCCTACGACGCCACATGAAGCGGTCGAAAGGCAGCGAGGAGATGGACAGGATGCGCCCCTGCACGTCTTGGGAGCTCCGCGAATACTTTTTTTATGAATATTTTACTTTTATTAGTTTTCCATCCATTCTTACAAGAAATATTGATTCTTACAAAAAATTAATTCTTTCAAAATTTTTTTTTTCTAAAATACCTACACAAAAGATTGACGCGTAGAAAACCATTTAATACTTACAAAAAAAATTCTGAAATATGTCGCCCTGGGAACACCGCTACTACTTTTTTTATGAATATTTTACTTTTGTCACTTCTCCTACGACGCCACATGAAGCGGTCGAAAGGCAGCGAGGAGATGGACAGGATCCGCCCATGCACGTCTTGGGAGCTCCGCGAATACTTTTTTTATGAATATTTTACTTTTATTAGTTTTCCTTCCATTCTTACAAGAAATATTGATTCTTACAAAAAATTAATTCTTTCAAAAAATTTTTTATTCTAAAATACCTACACAACAGATTGACGCGTAGGAGACCATTTAATACTTACAAAAAAAAATTCTGAAATATGTCGCCCTGGGAACACCGCTACTACTTTTTTTATGAATATTTTACTTTTGTCACTTCCCCTACGACGCCACATGAAGCGGTCGAAAGGCAGCGAGGAGATGGACAGGATGCGTCCATGCGCGTCCTGGGAGCTCCGCGAATACTTTTTTTATGAATATTTTACTTTTATTAGTTTTCCTTTCATTCTTACAAGAAATATTGATTCTTACAAAAAATTAATTCTTTCAAAAAATTTTTTATTCTAAAATACCTACACAAAAGATTGACGCGTAGAAAACCATTTAATACTTACAAAAAAAATTCTGAAATATGTCGCCCTGGGAACACCGCTACTACTTTTTTTATGAATATTTTACTTTTGTCACTTCTCCTACGACGCCACATGAAGCGGTCGAAAGGCAGCGAGGAGATGGACAGGATGCGCCCATGCACGTCTTGGGAGCTCCGCGAATACTTTTTTTATGAATATTTTACTTTTATTAGTTTTCCTTCCATTCTTACAAGAAATATTGATTCTTACAAAAAATTAATTCTTTCAAAAAAAATTTTATTCTAAAATACCTACACAAAAGATTGACGCGTAGAAAACCATTTAATACTTACAAAAAAAATTCTGAAATATGTCGCCCTGGGAACACCGCTACTACTTTTTTTATGAATATTTTACTTTTGTCACTTCTCCTACGACGCCACATGAAGCGGTCGAAAGGCAGCGAGGAGATGGACAGGATGCGTCCATGCGCGTCCTGGGAGCTCCGCGAATACTTTGTTTATGAATATTTTACTTTTATTAGTTTTCCTTTCATTCTTACAAGAAATATTGATTCTTACAAAAAATTATTTCTTTCAAAATTTTTTTTTTCTAAAATACCTACACAACAGATTGACGCGTAGGAAACCATTTAATACTTACAAAAAAAAATTCTGAAAAATGTCGTCCTGGGAACACCGCTACTACTTTTTTTATGAATATTTTACTTTTGTCACTTCTCCTACGACGCCACATGAAGCGGTCGAAAGGCAGCGAGGAGATGGACAGGATGCGTCCATGCGCGTCCTGGGAGCTCCGCGAATACTTTTTTTATGAATATTTTACTTTTATTAGTTTTCCTTCCATTCTTACAAGAAATATTGATTCTTACAAAAAATTAATTCTTTCAAAATTTTTTTTTTCTAAAATACCTACACAACAGATTGACGCGTAGGAAACCATTTAATACTTACAAAAAAAAATTCTGAAATATGTCGCCCTGGGAACACCGCTACTACTTTTTTTATGAATATTTTACTTTTGTCACTTCTCCTACGACGCCACATGAAGCGGTCGAAAGGCAGCGAGGAGATGGACAGGATGCGTCCATGCGCGTCCTGGGAGCTCCGCGAATACTTTTTTTATGAATATTTTACTTTTGTCACTTCTCCTACGACGCCACATGAAGCGGTCGAAAGGCAGCGAGGAGATGGACAGGATGCGTCCATGCGCGTCCTGGGAGCTCCGCGAATACTTTTTTTATGAATATTTTACTTTTATTAGTTTTCCTTTCATTCTTACAAGAAATATTGATTCTTACAAAAAATTAATTCTTTCAAAAAATTTTTTATTCTAAAATACCTACACAACAGATTGACGCGTAGGAAACCATTTAATACTTACAAAAAAAATTCTGAAATATGTCGCCCTGGGAACACCGCTACTACTTTTTTTATGAATATTTTACTTTTGTCACTTCTCCTACGACGCCACATGAAGCGGTCGAAAGGCAGCGAGGAGATGGACAGGATGCGCCCCTGCACGTCTTGGGAGCTCCGCGAATACTTTTTTTATGAATATTTTACTTTTATTAGTTTTCCATCCATTCTTACAAGAAATATTGATTCTTACAAAAAATTAATTCTTTCAAAAATTTTTTTTTCTAAAATACCTACACCACAGATTGACGCGTAGGAAACCATTTAATACTTACAAAAAAAATTCTGAAATATGTCGCCCTGGGAACACCGCTACTACTTTTTTTATGAATATTTTACTTTTGTCACTTCTCCTACGACGCCACATGAAGCGGTCGAAAGGCAGCGAGGAGATGGACAGGATGCGCCCCTGCACGTCTTGGGAGCTCCGCGAATACTTTTTTTATGAATATTTTACTTTTATTAGTTTTCCATCCATTCTTACAAGAAATATTGATTCTTACAAAAAATTAATTCTTTCAAAAATTTTTTTTTCTAAAATACCTACACAAAAGATTGACGCGTAGAAAACCATTTAATACTTACAAAAAAAATTCTGAAATATGTCGCCCTGGGAACACCGCTACTACTTTTTTTATGAATATTTTACTTTTGTCACTTCTCCTACGACGCCACATGAAGCGGTCGAAAGGCAGAGAGGAGATGGACAGGATCCGCCCATGCACGTCTTGGGAGCTCCGCGAATACTTTTTTTATGAATATTTTACTTTTATTAGTTTTCCTTCCATTCTTACAAGAAATATTGATTCTTACAAAAAATTAATTCTTTCAAAAAATTTTTTATTCTAAAATACCTACACAACAGATTGACGCGTAGGAGACCATTTAATACTTACAAAAAAAAATTCTGAAATATGTCGCCCTGGGAACACCGCTACTACTTTTTTTATGAATATTTTACTTTTGTCACTTCTCCTACGACGCCACATGAAGCGGTCGAAAGGCAGCGAGGAGATGGACAGGATGCGTCCATGCGCGTCCTGGGAGCTCCGCGAATACTTTTTTTATGAATATTTTACTTTTATTAGTTTTCCTTTCATTCTTACAAGAAATATTGATTCTTACAAAAAATTAATTCTTTCAAAAAATTTTTTATTCTAAAATACCTACACAAAAGATTGACGCGTAGAAAACCATTTAATACTTACAAAAAAAATTCTGAAATATGTCGCCCTGGGAACACCGCTACTACTTTTTTTATGAATATTTTACTTTTGTCACTTCTCCTACGACGCCACATGAAGCGGTCGAAAGGCAGCGAGGAGATGGACAGGATGCGCCCATGCACGTCTTGGGAGCTCCGCGAATACTTTTTTTATGAATATTTTACTTTTATTAGTTTTCCTTCCATTCTTACAAGAAATATTGATTCTTACAAAAAATTAATTCTTTCAAAAAATTTTTTATTCTAAAATACCTACACAACAGATTGACGCGTAGGAGACCATTTAATACTTACAAAAAAAATTCTGAAATATGTCGCCCTGGGAACACCGCTACTACTTTTTTTATGAATATTTTACTTTTGTCACTTCTCCTACGACGCCACATGAAGCGGTCGAAAGGCAGCGAGGAGATGGACAGGATGCGCCCATGCGCGTCCTGGGAGCTCCGCGAATACTTTTTTTATGAATATTTTACTTTTATTAGTTTTCCTTTCATTCTTACAAGAAATATTGATTCTTACAAAAAATTATTTCTTTCAAAATTTTTTTTTTCTAAAATACCTACACAACAGATTGACGCGTAGGAAACCATTTAATACTTACAAAAAAAAATTCTGAAATATGTCGCCCTGGGAACACCGCTACTACTTTTTTTATGAATATTTTACTTTTGTCACTTCTCCTACGACGCCACATGAAGCGGTCGAAAGGCAGCGAGGAGATGGACAGGATGCGTCCATGCGCGTCCTGGGAGCTCCGCGAATACTTTTTTTATGAATATTTTACTTTTGTCACTTCTCCTACGACGCCACATGAAGCGGTCGAAAGGCAGCGAGGAGATGGACAGGATGCGTCCATGCGCGTCCTGGGAGCTCCGCGAATACTTTTTTTATGAATATTTTACTTTTATTAGTTTTCCTTTCATTCTTACAAGAAATATTGATTCTTACAAAAAATTAATTCTTTCAAAAAATTTTTTATTCTAAAATACCTACACAACAGATTGACGCGTAGGAAACCATTTAATACTTACAAAAAAAAATTCTGAAATATGTCGCCCTGGGAACACCGCTACTACTTTTTTTATGAATATTTTACTTTTGTCACTTCTCCTACGACGCCACATGAAGCGGTCGAAAGGCAGCGAGGAGATGGACAGGATCCGCCCATGCACGTCTTGGGAGCTCCGCGAATACTTTTTTTATGAATATTTTACTTTTATTAGTTTTCCTTCCATTCTTACAAGAAATATTGATTCTTACAAAAAATTAATTCTTTCGAAAAATTTTTTATTCTAAAATACCTACACAACAGATTGACGCGTAGAAAACCATTTAATACTTACAAAAAAAATTCTGAAATATGTCGCCCTGGGAACACCGCTACTACTTTTTTTATGAATATTTTACTTTTGTCACTTCTCCTACGACGCCACATGAAGCGGTCGAAAGGCAGCGAGGAGATGGACAGGATGCGCCCATGCACGTCTTGGGAGCTCCGCGAATACTTTTTTTATGAATATTTTACTTTTATTAGTTTTCCTTCCATTCTTACAAGAAATATTGATTCTTACAAAAAATTAATTCTTTCAAAAAATTTTTTATTCTAAAATACCTACACAAAAGATTGACGCGTAGAAAACCATTTAATACTTACAAAAAAAATTCTGAAATATGTCGCCCTGGGAACACCGCTACTACTTTTTTTATGAATATTTTACTTTTGTCACTTCTCCTACGACGCCACATGAAGCGGTCGAAAGGCAGCGAGGAGATGGACAGGATGCGCCCATGCACGTCTTGGGAGCTCCGCGAATACTTTTTTTATGAATATTTTACTTTTATTAGTTTTCCTTCCATTCTTACAAGAAATATTGATTCTTACAAAAAATTAATTCTTTCAAAAAATTTTTTATTCTAAAATACCTACACAACAGATTGACGCGTAGGAGACCATTTAATACTTACAAAAAAAATTCTGAAATATGTCGCCCTGGGAACACCGCTACTACTTTTTTTATGAATATTTTACTTTTGTCACTTCTCCTACGACGCCACATGAAGCGGTCGAAAGGCAGCGAGGAGATGGACAGGATGCGCCCATGCGCGTCCTGGGAGCTCCGCGAATACTTTTTTTATGAATATTTTACTTTTATTAGTTTTCCTTTCATTCTTACAAGAAATATTGATTCTTACAAAAAATTATTTCTTTCAAAATTTTTTTTTTCTAAAATACCTACACAACAGATTGACGCGTAGGAAACCATTTAATACTTACAAAAAAAAATTCTGAAATATGTCGCCCTGGGAACACCGCTACTACTTTTTTTATGAATATTTTACTTTTGTCACTTCTCCTACGACGCCACATGAAGCGGTCGAAAGGCAGCGAGGAGATGGACAGGATGCGTCCATGCGCGTCCTGGGAGCTCCGCGAATACTTTTTTTATGAATATTTTACTTTTGTCACTTCTCCTACGACGCCACATGAAGCGGTCGAAAGGCAGCGAGGAGATGGACAGGATGCGTCCATGCGCGTCCTGGGAGCTCCGCGAATACTTTTTTTATGAATATTTTACTTTTATTAGTTTTCCTTTCATTCTTACAAGAAATATTGATTCTTACAAAAAATTAATTCTTTCAAAAAATTTTTTATTCTAAAATACCTACACAACAGATTGACGCGTAGGAAACCATTTAATACTTACAAAAAAAAATTCTGAAATATGTCGCCCTGGGAACACCGCTACTACTTTTTTTATGAATATTTTACTTTTGTCACTTCTCCTACGACGCCACATGAAGCGGTCGAAAGGCAGCGAGGAGATGGACAGGATCCGCCCATGCACGTCTTGGGAGCTCCGCGAATACTTTTTTTATGAATATTTTACTTTTATTAGTTTTCCTTCCATTCTTACAAGAAATATTGATTCTTACAAAAAATTAATTCTTTCGAAAAATTTTTTATTCTAAAATACCTACACAACAGATTGACGCGTAGAAAACCATTTAATACTTACAAAAAAAATTCTGAAATATGTCGCCCTGGGAACACCGCTACTACTTTTTTTATGAATATTTTACTTTTGTCACTTCTCCTACGACGCCACATGAAGCGGTCGAAAGGCAGCGAGGAGATGGACAGGATGCGCCCATGCACGTCTTGGGAGCTCCGCGAATACTTTTTTTATGAATATTTTACTTTTATTAGTTTTCCTTCCATTCTTACAAGAAATATTGATTCTTACAAAAAATTAATTCTTTCAAAAAATTTTTTATTCTAAAATACCTACACAACAGATTGACGCGTAGGAGACCATTTAATACTTACAAAAAAAATTCTGAAATATGTCGCCCTGGGAACACCGCTACTACTTTTTTTATGAATATTTTACTTTTGTCACTTCTCCTACGACGCCACATGAAGCGGTCGAAAGGCAGCGAGGAGATGGACAGGATGCGTCCATGCGCGTCCTGGGAGCTCCGCGAATACTTTTTTTATGAATATTTTACTTTTATTAGTTTTCCTTCCATTCTTACAAGAAATATTGATTCTTACAAAAAATTAATTCTTTCAAAAATTTTTTTTTCTAAAATACCTACACAACAGATTGACGCGTAGGAAACCATTTAATACTTACAAAAAAAAATTCTGAAATATGTCGCCCTGGGAACACCGCTACTACTTTTTTTATGAATATTTTACTTTTGTCACTTCTCCTACGACGCCACATGAAGCGGTCGAAAGGCAGCGAGGAGATGGACAGGATGCGTCCATGCGCGTCCTGGGAGCTCCGCGAATACTTTTTTTATGAATATTTTACTTTTATTAGTTTTCCTTCCATTCTTACAAGAAATATTGATTCTTACAAAAAATTAATTCTTTCAAAAATTTTTTTTTCTAAAATACCTACACAACAGATTGACGCGTAGGAAACCATTTAATACTTACAAAAAAAAATTCTGAAATATGTCGCCCTGGGAACACCGCTACTACTTTTTTTATGAATATTTTACTTTTGTCACTTCTCCTACGACGCCACATGAAGCGGTCGAAAGGCAGCGAGGAGATGGACAGGATGCGCCCCTGCACGTCTTGGGAGCTCCGCGAATACTTTTTTTATGAATATTTTACTTTTATTAGTTTTCCATCCATTCTTACAAGAAATATTGATTCTTACAAAAAATTAATTCTTTCAAAAATTTTTTTTTCTAAAATACCTACACCACAGATTGACGCGTAGGAAACCATTTAATACTTACAAAAAAAATTCTGAAATATGTCGCCCTGGGAACACCGCTACTACTTTTTTTATGAATATTTTACTTTTGTCACTTCTCCTACGACGCCACATGAAGCGGTCGAAAGGCAGCGAGGAGATGGACAGGATGCGCCCCTGCACGTCTTGGGAGCTCCGCGAATACTTTTTTTATGAATATTTTACTTTTATTAGTTTTCCATCCATTCTTACAAGAAATATTGATTCTTACAAAAAATTAATTCTTTCAAAAATTTTTTTTTCTAAAATACCTACACAAAAGATTGACGCGTAGAAAACCATTTAATACTTACAAAAAAAATTCTGAAATATGTCGCCCTGGGAACACCGCTACTACTTTTTTTATGAATATTTTACTTTTGTCACTTCTCCTACGACGCCACATGAAGCGGTCGAAAGGCAGAGAGGAGATGGACAGGATCCGCCCATGCACGTCTTGGGAGCTCCGCGAATACTTTTTTTATGAATATTTTACTTTTATTAGTTTTCCTTCCATTCTTACAAGAAATATTGATTCTTACAAAAAATTAATTCTTTCAAAAAATTTTTTATTCTAAAATACCTACACAACAGATTGACGCGTAGGAGACCATTTAATACTTACAAAAAAAAATTCTGAAATATGTCGCCCTGGGAACACCGCTACTACTTTTTTTATGAATATTTTACTTTTGTCACTTCTCCTACGACGCCACATGAAGCGGTCGAAAGGCAGCGAGGAGATGGACAGGATGCGTCCATGCGCGTCCTGGGAGCTCCGCGAATACTTTTTTTATGAATATTTTACTTTTATTAGTTTTCCTTTCATTCTTACAAGAAATATTGATTCTTACAAAAAATTAATTCTTTCAAAAAATTTTTTATTCTAAAATACCTACACAAAAGATTGACGCGTAGAAAACCATTTAATACTTACAAAAAAAATTCTGAAATATGTCGCCCTGGGAACACCGCTACTACTTTTTTTATGAATATTTTACTTTTGTCACTTCTCCTACGACGCCACATGAAGCGGTCGAAAGGCAGCGAGGAGATGGACAGGATGCGCCCATGCACGTCTTGGGAGCTCCGCGAATACTTTTTTTATGAATATTTTACTTTTATTAGTTTTCCTTCCATTCTTACAAGAAATATTGATTCTTACAAAAAATTAATTCTTTCAAAAAATTTTTTATTCTAAAATACCTACACAACAGATTGACGCGTAGGAGACCATTTAATACTTACAAAAAAAATTCTGAAATATGTCGCCCTGGGAACACCGCTACTACTTTTTTTATGAATATTTTACTTTTGTCACTTCTCCTACGACGCCACATGAAGCGGTCGAAAGGCAGCGAGGAGATGGACAGGATGCGCCCATGCGCGTCCTGGGAGCTCCGCGAATACTTTTTTTATGAATATTTTACTTTTATTAGTTTTCCTTTCATTCTTACAAGAAATATTGATTCTTACAAAAAATTATTTCTTTCAAAATTTTTTTTTTCTAAAATACCTACACAACAGATTGACGCGTAGGAAACCATTTAATACTTACAAAAAAAAATTCTGAAATATGTCGCCCTGGGAACACCGCTACTACTTTTTTTATGAATATTTTACTTTTGTCACTTCTCCTACGACGCCACATGAAGCGGTCGAAAGGCAGCGAGGAGATGGACAGGATGCGTCCATGCGCGTCCTGGGAGCTCCGCGAATACTTTTTTTATGAATATTTTACTTTTATTAGTTTTCCTTTCATTCTTACAAGAAATATTGATTCTTACAAAAAATTAATTCTTTCAAAAAATTTTTTATTCTAAAATACCTACACAAAAGATTGACGCGTAGAAAACCATTTAATACTTACAAAAAAAATTCTGAAATATGTCGCCCTGGGAACACCGCTACTACTTTTTTTATGAATATTTTACTTTTGTCACTTCTCCTACGACGCCACATGAAGCGGTCGAAAGGCAGCGAGGAGATGGACAGGATGCGCCCATGCACGTCTTGGGAGCTCCGCGAATACTTTTTTTATGAATATTTTACTTTTATTAGTTTTCCTTCCATTCTTACAAGAAATATTGATTCTTACAAAAAATTAATTCTTTCAAAAAATTTTTTATTCTAAAATACCTACACAACAGATTGACGCGTAGGAGACCATTTAATACTTACAAAAAAAATTCTGAAATATGTCGCCCTGGGAACACCGCTACTACTTTTTTTATGAATATTTTACTTTTGTCACTTCTCCTACGACGCCACATGAAGCGGTCGAAAGGCAGCGAGGAGATGGACAGGATGCGCCCATGCGCGTCCTGGGAGCTCCGCGAATACTTTTTTTATGAATATTTTACTTTTATTAGTTTTCCTTTCATTCTTACAAGAAATATTGATTCTTACAAAAAATTAATTTTTCAAAAATTTTTTTTTTCTAAAATACCTACACCACAGATTGACGCGTAGGAAACCATTTAATACTTACAAAAAAAAATTCTGAAAAATGTCGTCCTGGGAACACCGCTACTACTTTTTTTATGAATATTTTACTTTTGTCACTTCTCCTACGACGCCACATGAAGCGGTCGAAAGGCAGCGAGGAGATGGACAGGATGCGCCCATGCGCGTCCTGGGAGCTCCGCGAATACTTTTTTTATGAATATTTTACTTTTGTCACTTCTCCTACGACGCCACATGAAGCGGTCGAAAGGCAGCGAGGAGATGGACAGGATGCGTACATGCGCGTCCTGGGAGCTCCGCGAATACTTTTTTTATGAATATTTTACTTTTATTAGTTTTCCTTTCATTCTTACAAGAAATATTGATTCTTACAAAAAATTAATTCTTTCAAAAAATTTTTTATTCTAAAATACCTACACAAAAGATTGACGCGTAGAAAACCATTTAATACTTACAAAAAAAATTCTGAAATATGTCGCCCTGGGAACACCGCTACTACTTTTTTTATGAATATTTTACTTTTGTCACTTCTCCTACGACGCCACATGAAGCGGTCGAAAGGCAGCGAGGAGATGGACAGGATGCGCCCATGCACGTCTTGGGAGCTCCGCGAATACTTTTTTTATGAATATTTTACTTTTATTAGTTTTCCTTCCATTCTTACAAGAAATATTGATTCTTACAAAAAATTAATTCTTTCAAAAAATTTTTTATTCTAAAATACCTACACAACAGATTGACGCGTAGGAGACCATTTAATACTTACAAAAAAAATTCTGAAATATGTCGCCCTGGGAACACCGCTACTACTTTTTTTATGAATATTTTACTTTTGTCACTTCTCCTACGACGCCACATGAAGCGGTCGAAAGGCAGCGAGGAGATGGACAGGATGCGCCCATGCGCGTCCTGGGTGCTCCGCGAATACTTTTTTTATGAATATTTTACTTTTATTAGTTTTCCTTTCATTCTTACAAGAAATATTGATTCTTACAAAAAATTAATTCTTTGAAAAAAAATTTTATTCTAAAATACCTACACAAAAGATTGACGCGTAGAAAACCATTTAATACTTACAAAAAAAATTCTGAAATATGTCGCCCTGGGAACACCGCTACTACTTTTTTTATGAATATTTTACTTTTGTCACTTCTCCTACGACGCCACATGAAGCGGTCGAAAGGCAGCGAGGAGATGGACAGGATGCGCCCATGCACGTCTTGGGAGCTCCGCGAATACTTTTTTTATGAATATTTTACTTTTATTAGTTTTCCTTTCATTCTTACAAGAAATATTGATTCTTACAAAAAATTAATTCTTTCAAAAAAATTTTTATTCTAAAATACCTACACAAAAGATTGACGCGTAGAAAACCATTTAATACTTACAAAAAAAATTCTGAAATATGTCGCCCTGGGAACACCGCTACTACTTTTTTTATGAATATTTTACTTTTGTCACTTCTCCTACGACGCCACATGAAGCGGTCGAAAGGCAGCGAGGAGATGGACAGGATGCGTCCATGCGCGTCCTGGGAGCTCCGCGAATACTTTTTTTATGAATATTTTACTTTTATTAGTTTTCCTTTCATTCTTACAAGAAATATTGATTCTTACAAAAAATTAATTCTTTCAAAAAATTTTTTATTCTAAAATACCTACACAACAGATTGACGCGTAGGAAACCATTTAATACTTACAAAAAAAAATTCTGAAATATGTCGCCCTGGGAACACCGCTACTACTTTTTTTATGAATATTTTACTTTTGTCACTTCTCCTACGACGCCACATGAAGCGGTCGAAAGGCAGCGAGGAGATGGACAGGATGCGCCCCTGCACGTCTTGGGAGCTCCGCGAATACTTTTTTTATGAATATTTTACTTTTATTAGTTTTCCATCCATTCTTACAAGAAATATTGATTCTTACAAAAAATTAATTCTTTCAAAAATTTTTTTTTCTAAAATACCTACACCACAGATTGACGCGTAGGAAACCATTTAATACTTACAAAAAAAATTCTGAAATATGTCGCCCTGGGAACACCGCTACTACTTTTTTTATGAATATTTTACTTTTGTCACTTCTCCTACGACGCCACATGAAGCGGTCGAAAGGCAGCGAGGAGATGGACAGGATGCGCCCCTGCACGTCTTGGGAGCTCCGCGAATACTTTTTTTATGAATATTTTACTTTTATTAGTTTTCCATCCATTCTTACAAGAAATATTGATTCTTACAAAAAATTAATTCTTTCAAAATTTTTTTTTTCTAAAATACCTACACAAAAGATTGACGCGTAGAAAACCATTTAATACTTACAAAAAAAATTCTGAAATATGTCGCCCTGGGAACACCGCTACTACTTTTTTTATGAATATTTTACTTTTGTCACTTCTCCTACGACGCCACATGAAGCGGTCGAAAGGCAGCGAGGAGATGGACAGGATCCGCCCATGCACGTCTTGGGAGCTCCGCGAATACTTTTTTTATGAATATTTTACTTTTATTAGTTTTCCTTCCATTCTTACAAGAAATATTGATTCTTACAAAAAATTAATTCTTTCAAAAAATTTTTTATTCTAAAATACCTACACAACAGATTGACGCGTAGGAGACCATTTAATACTTACAAAAAAAAATTCTGAAATATGTCGCCCTGGGAACACCGCTACTACTTTTTTTATGAATATTTTACTTTTGTCACTTCCCCTACGACGCCACATGAAGCGGTCGAAAGGCAGCGAGGAGATGGACAGGATGCGTCCATGCGCGTCCTGGGAGCTCCGCGAATACTTTTTTTATGAATATTTTACTTTTATTAGTTTTCCTTTCATTCTTACAAGAAATATTGATTCTTACAAAAAATTAATTCTTTCAAAAAATTTTTTATTCTAAAATACCTACACAAAAGATTGACGCGTAGAAAACCATTTAATACTTACAAAAAAAATTCTGAAATATGTCGCCCTGGGAACACCGCTACTACTTTTTTTATGAATATTTTACTTTTGTCACTTCTCCTACGACGCCACATGAAGCGGTCGAAAGGCAGCGAGGAGATGGACAGGATGCGCCCATGCACGTCTTGGGAGCTCCGCGAATACTTTTTTTATGAATATTTTACTTTTATTAGTTTTCCTTCCATTCTTACAAGAAATATTGATTCTTACAAAAAATTAATTCTTTCAAAAAAAATTTTATTCTAAAATACCTACACAAAAGATTGACGCGTAGAAAACCATTTAATACTTACAAAAAAAATTCTGAAATATGTCGCCCTGGGAACACCGCTACTACTTTTTTTATGAATATTTTACTTTTGTCACTTCTCCTACGACGCCACATGAAGCGGTCGAAAGGCAGCGAGGAGATGGACAGGATGCGTCCATGCGCGTCCTGGGAGCTCCGCGAATACTTTGTTTATGAATATTTTACTTTTATTAGTTTTCCTTTCATTCTTACAAGAAATATTGATTCTTACAAAAAATTATTTCTTTCAAAATTTTTTTTTTCTAAAATACCTACACAACAGATTGACGCGTAGGAAACCATTTAATACTTACAAAAAAAAATTCTGAAAAATGTCGTCCTGGGAACACCGCTACTACTTTTTTTATGAATATTTTACTTTTGTCACTTCTCCTACGACGCCACATGAAGCGGTCGAAAGGCAGCGAGGAGATGGACAGGATGCGTCCATGCGCGTCCTGGGAGCTCCGCGAATACTTTTTTTATGAATATTTTACTTTTATTAGTTTTCCTTCCATTCTTACAAGAAATATTGATTCTTACAAAAAATTAATTCTTTCAAAATTTTTTTTTTCTAAAATACCTACACAACAGATTGACGCGTAGGAAACCATTTAATACTTACAAAAAAAAATTCTGAAATATGTCGCCCTGGGAACACCGCTACTACTTTTTTTATGAATATTTTACTTTTGTCACTTCTCCTACGACGCCACATGAAGCGGTCGAAAGGCAGCGAGGAGATGGACAGGATGCGCCCCTGCACGTCTTGGGAGCTCCGCGAATACTTTTTTTATGAATATTTTACTTTTATTAGTTTTCCATCCATTCTTACAAGAAATATTGATTCTTACAAAAAATTAATTCTTTCAAAAATTTTTTTTTCTAAAATACCTACACCACAGATTGACGCGTAGGAAACCATTTAATACTTACAAAAAAAATTCTGAAATATGTCGCCCTGGGAACACCGCTACTACTTTTTTTATGAATATTTTACTTTTGTCACTTCTCCTACGACGCCACATGAAGCGGTCGAAAGGCAGCGAGGAGATGGACAGGATGCGCCCCTGCACGTCTTGGGAGCTCCGCGAATACTTTTTTTATGAATATTTTACTTTTATTAGTTTTCCATCCATTCTTACAAGAAATATTGATTCTTACAAAAAATTAATTCTTTCAAAAATTTTTTTTTCTAAAATACCTACACAAAAGATTGACGCGTAGAAAACCATTTAATACTTACAAAAAAAATTCTGAAATATGTCGCCCTGGGAACACCGCTACTACTTTTTTTATGAATATTTTACTTTTGTCACTTCTCCTACGACGCCACATGAAGCGGTCGAAAGGCAGAGAGGAGATGGACAGGATCCGCCCATGCACGTCTTGGGAGCTCCGCGAATACTTTTTTTATGAATATTTTACTTTTATTAGTTTTCCTTCCATTCTTACAAGAAATATTGATTCTTACAAAAAATTAATTCTTTCAAAAAATTTTTTATTCTAAAATACCTACACAACAGATTGACGCGTAGGAGACCATTTAATACTTACAAAAAAAAATTCTGAAATATGTCGCCCTGGGAACACCGCTACTACTTTTTTTATGAATATTTTACTTTTGTCACTTCTCCTACGACGCCACATGAAGCGGTCGAAAGGCAGCGAGGAGATGGACAGGATGCGTCCATGCGCGTCCTGGGAGCTCCGCGAATACTTTTTTTATGAATATTTTACTTTTATTAGTTTTCCTTTCATTCTTACAAGAAATATTGATTCTTACAAAAAATTAATTCTTTCAAAAAATTTTTTATTCTAAAATACCTACACAAAAGATTGACGCGTAGAAAACCATTTAATACTTACAAAAAAAATTCTGAAATATGTCGCCCTGGGAACACCGCTACTACTTTTTTTATGAATATTTTACTTTTGTCACTTCTCCTACGACGCCACATGAAGCGGTCGAAAGGCAGCGAGGAGATGGACAGGATGCGCCCATGCACGTCTTGGGAGCTCCGCGAATACTTTTTTTATGAATATTTTACTTTTATTAGTTTTCCTTCCATTCTTACAAGAAATATTGATTCTTACAAAAAATTAATTCTTTCAAAAAATTTTTTATTCTAAAATACCTACACAACAGATTGACGCGTAGGAGACCATTTAATACTTACAAAAAAAATTCTGAAATATGTCGCCCTGGGAACACCGCTACTACTTTTTTTATGAATATTTTACTTTTGTCACTTCTCCTACGACGCCACATGAAGCGGTCGAAAGGCAGCGAGGAGATGGACAGGATGCGCCCATGCGCGTCCTGGGAGCTCCGCGAATACTTTTTTTATGAATATTTTACTTTTATTAGTTTTCCTTTCATTCTTACAAGAAATATTGATTCTTACAAAAAATTATTTCTTTCAAAATTTTTTTTTTCTAAAATACCTACACAACAGATTGACGCGTAGGAAACCATTTAATACTTACAAAAAAAAATTCTGAAATATGTCGCCCTGGGAACACCGCTACTACTTTTTTTATGAATATTTTACTTTTGTCACTTCTCCTACGACGCCACATGAAGCGGTCGAAAGGCAGCGAGGAGATGGACAGGATGCGTCCATGCGCGTCCTGGGAGCTCCGCGAATACTTTTTTTATGAATATTTTACTTTTGTCACTTCTCCTACGACGCCACATGAAGCGGTCGAAAGGCAGCGAGGAGATGGACAGGATGCGTCCATGCGCGTCCTGGGAGCTCCGCGAATACTTTTTTTATGAATATTTTACTTTTATTAGTTTTCCTTTCATTCTTACAAGAAATATTGATTCTTACAAAAAATTAATTCTTTCAAAAAATTTTTTATTCTAAAATACCTACACAACAGATTGACGCGTAGGAAACCATTTAATACTTACAAAAAAAAATTCTGAAATATGTCGCCCTGGGAACACCGCTACTACTTTTTTTATGAATATTTTACTTTTGTCACTTCTCCTACGACGCCACATGAAGCGGTCGAAAGGCAGCGAGGAGATGGACAGGATCCGCCCATGCACGTCTTGGGAGCTCCGCGAATACTTTTTTTATGAATATTTTACTTTTATTAGTTTTCCTTCCATTCTTACAAGAAATATTGATTCTTACAAAAAATTAATTCTTTCGAAAAATTTTTTATTCTAAAATACCTACACAACAGATTGACGCGTAGAAAACCATTTAATACTTACAAAAAAAATTCTGAAATATGTCGCCCTGGGAACACCGCTACTACTTTTTTTATGAATATTTTACTTTTGTCACTTCTCCTACGACGCCACATGAAGCGGTCGAAAGGCAGCGAGGAGATGGACAGGATGCGCCCATGCACGTCTTGGGAGCTCCGCGAATACTTTTTTTATGAATATTTTACTTTTATTAGTTTTCCTTCCATTCTTACAAGAAATATTGATTCTTACAAAAAATTAATTCTTTCAAAAAATTTTTTATTCTAAAATACCTACACAAAAGATTGACGCGTAGAAAACCATTTAATACTTACAAAAAAAATTCTGAAATATGTCGCCCTGGGAACACCGCTACTACTTTTTTTATGAATATTTTACTTTTGTCACTTCTCCTACGACGCCACATGAAGCGGTCGAAAGGCAGCGAGGAGATGGACAGGATGCGCCCATGCACGTCTTGGGAGCTCCGCGAATACTTTTTTTATGAATATTTTACTTTTATTAGTTTTCCTTCCATTCTTACAAGAAATATTGATTCTTACAAAAAATTAATTCTTTCAAAAAATTTTTTATTCTAAAATACCTACACAACAGATTGACGCGTAGGAGACCATTTAATACTTACAAAAAAAATTCTGAAATATGTCGCCCTGGGAACACCGCTACTACTTTTTTTATGAATATTTTACTTTTGTCACTTCTCCTACGACGCCACATGAAGCGGTCGAAAGGCAGCGAGGAGATGGACAGGATGCGCCCATGCGCGTCCTGGGAGCTCCGCGAATACTTTTTTTATGAATATTTTACTTTTATTAGTTTTCCTTTCATTCTTACAAGAAATATTGATTCTTACAAAAAATTATTTCTTTCAAAATTTTTTTTTTCTAAAATACCTACACAACAGATTGACGCGTAGGAAACCATTTAATACTTACAAAAAAAAATTCTGAAATATGTCGCCCTGGGAACACCGCTACTACTTTTTTTATGAATATTTTACTTTTGTCACTTCTCCTACGACGCCACATGAAGCGGTCGAAAGGCAGCGAGGAGATGGACAGGATGCGTCCATGCGCGTCCTGGGAGCTCCGCGAATACTTTTTTTATGAATATTTTACTTTTGTCACTTCTCCTACGACGCCACATGAAGCGGTCGAAAGGCAGCGAGGAGATGGACAGGATGCGTCCATGCGCGTCCTGGGAGCTCCGCGAATACTTTTTTTATGAATATTTTACTTTTATTAGTTTTCCTTTCATTCTTACAAGAAATATTGATTCTTACAAAAAATTAATTCTTTCAAAAAATTTTTTATTCTAAAATACCTACACAACAGATTGACGCGTAGGAAACCATTTAATACTTACAAAAAAAAATTCTGAAATATGTCGCCCTGGGAACACCGCTACTACTTTTTTTATGAATATTTTACTTTTGTCACTTCTCCTACGACGCCACATGAAGCGGTCGAAAGGCAGCGAGGAGATGGACAGGATCCGCCCATGCACGTCTTGGGAGCTCCGCGAATACTTTTTTTATGAATATTTTACTTTTATTAGTTTTCCTTCCATTCTTACAAGAAATATTGATTCTTACAAAAAATTAATTCTTTCGAAAAATTTTTTATTCTAAAATACCTACACAACAGATTGACGCGTAGAAAACCATTTAATACTTACAAAAAAAATTCTGAAATATGTCGCCCTGGGAACACCGCTACTACTTTTTTTATGAATATTTTACTTTTGTCACTTCTCCTACGACGCCACATGAAGCGGTCGAAAGGCAGCGAGGAGATGGACAGGATGCGCCCATGCACGTCTTGGGAGCTCCGCGAATACTTTTTTTATGAATATTTTACTTTTATTAGTTTTCCTTCCATTCTTACAAGAAATATTGATTCTTACAAAAAATTAATTCTTTCAAAAAATTTTTTATTCTAAAATACCTACACAACAGATTGACGCGTAGGAGACCATTTAATACTTACAAAAAAAATTCTGAAATATGTCGCCCTGGGAACACCGCTACTACTTTTTTTATGAATATTTTACTTTTGTCACTTCTCCTACGACGCCACATGAAGCGGTCGAAAGGCAGCGAGGAGATGGACAGGATGCGTCCATGCGCGTCCTGGGAGCTCCGCGAATACTTTTTTTATGAATATTTTACTTTTATTAGTTTTCCTTTCATTCTTACAAGAAATATTGATTCTTACAAAAAATTAATTCTTTCAAAAAATTTTTTATTCTAAAATACCTACACAAAAGATTGACGCGTAGAAAACCATTTAATACTTACAAAAAAAATTCTGAAATATGTCGCCCTGGGAACACCGCTACTACTTTTTTTATGAATATTTTACTTTTGTCACTTCTCCTACGACGCCACATGAAGCGGTCGAAAGGCAGCGAGGAGATGGACAGGATGCGTCCATGCGCGTCCTGGGAGCTCCGCGAATACTTTTTTTATGAATATTTTACTTTTATTAGTTTTCCTTCCATTCTTACAAGAAATATTGATTCTTACAAAAAATTAATTCTTTCAAAAATTTTTTTTTCTAAAATACCTACACAACAGATTGACGCGTAGGAAACCATTTAATACTTACAAAAAAAAATTCTGAAATATGTCGCCCTGGGAACACCGCTACTACTTTTTTTATGAATATTTTACTTTTGTCACTTCTCCTACGACGCCACATGAAGCGGTCGAAAGGCAGCGAGGAGATGGACAGGATGCGTCCATGCGCGTCCTGGGAGCTCCGCGAATACTTTTTTTATGAATATTTTACTTTTATTAGTTTTCCTTCCATTCTTACAAGAAATATTGATTCTTACAAAAAATTAATTCTTTCAAAAATTTTTTTTTCTAAAATACCTACACAACAGATTGACGCGTAGGAAACCATTTAATACTTACAAAAAAAAATTCTGAAATATGTCGCCCTGGGAACACCGCTACTACTTTTTTTATGAATATTTTACTTTTGTCACTTCTCCTACGACGCCACATGAAGCGGTCGAAAGGCAGCGAGGAGATGGACAGGATGCGCCCCTGCACGTCTTGGGAGCTCCGCGAATACTTTTTTTATGAATATTTTACTTTTATTAGTTTTCCATCCATTCTTACAAGAAATATTGATTCTTACAAAAAATTAATTCTTTCAAAAATTTTTTTTTCTAAAATACCTACACCACAGATTGACGCGTAGGAAACCATTTAATACTTACAAAAAAAATTCTGAAATATGTCGCCCTGGGAACACCGCTACTACTTTTTTTATGAATATTTTACTTTTGTCACTTCTCCTACGACGCCACATGAAGCGGTCGAAAGGCAGCGAGGAGATGGACAGGATGCGCCCCTGCACGTCTTGGGAGCTCCGCGAATACTTTTTTTATGAATATTTTACTTTTATTAGTTTTCCATCCATTCTTACAAGAAATATTGATTCTTACAAAAAATTAATTCTTTCAAAAATTTTTTTTTCTAAAATACCTACACAAAAGATTGACGCGTAGAAAACCATTTAATACTTACAAAAAAAATTCTGAAATATGTCGCCCTGGGAACACCGCTACTACTTTTTTTATGAATATTTTACTTTTGTCACTTCTCCTACGACGCCACATGAAGCGGTCGAAAGGCAGCGAGGAGATGGACAGGATGCGCCCCTGCACGTCTTGGGAGCTCCGCGAATACTTTTTTTATGAATATTTTACTTTTATTAGTTTTCCATCCATTCTTACAAGAAATATTGATTCTTACAAAAAATTAATTCTTTCAAAAATTTTTTTTTCTAAAATACCTACACAAAAGATTGACGCGTAGAAAACCATTTAATACTTACAAAAAAAATTCTGAAATATGTCGCCCTGGGAACACCGCTACTACTTTTTTTATGAATATTTTACTTTTGTCACTTCTCCTACGACGCCACATGAAGCGGTCGAAAGGCAGAGAGGAGATGGACAGGATCCGCCCATGCACGTCTTGGGAGCTCCGCGAATACTTTTTTTATGAATATTTTACTTTTATTAGTTTTCCTTCCATTCTTACAAGAAATATTGATTCTTACAAAAAATTAATTCTTTCAAAAAATTTTTTATTCTAAAATACCTACACAACAGATTGACGCGTAGGAGACCATTTAATACTTACAAAAAAAAATTCTGAAATATGTCGCCCTGGGAACACCGCTACTACTTTTTTTATGAATATTTTACTTTTGTCACTTCTCCTACGACGCCACATGAAGCGGTCGAAAGGCAGCGAGGAGATGGACAGGATGCGTCCATGCGCGTCCTGGGAGCTCCGCGAATACTTTTTTTATGAATATTTTACTTTTATTAGTTTTCCTTTCATTCTTACAAGAAATATTGATTCTTACAAAAAATTAATTCTTTCAAAAAATTTTTTATTCTAAAATACCTACACAAAAGATTGACGCGTAGAAAACCATTTAATACTTACAAAAAAAATTCTGAAATATGTCGCCCTGGGAACACCGCTACTACTTTTTTTATGAATATTTTACTTTTGTCACTTCTCCTACGACGCCACATGAAGCGGTCGAAAGGCAGCGAGGAGATGGACAGGATGCGCCCATGCACGTCTTGGGAGCTCCGCGAATACTTTTTTTATGAATATTTTACTTTTATTAGTTTTCCTTCCATTCTTACAAGAAATATTGATTCTTACAAAAAATTAATTCTTTCAAAAAATTTTTTATTCTAAAATACCTACACAACAGATTGACGCGTAGGAGACCATTTAATACTTACAAAAAAAATTCTGAAATATGTCGCCCTGGGAACACCGCTACTACTTTTTTTATGAATATTTTACTTTTGTCACTTCTCCTACGACGCCACATGAAGCGGTCGAAAGGCAGCGAGGAGATGGACAGGATGCGCCCATGCGCGTCCTGGGAGCTCCGCGAATACTTTTTTTATGAATATTTTACTTTTATTAGTTTTCCTTTCATTCTTACAAGAAATATTGATTCTTACAAAAAATTATTTCTTTCAAAATTTTTTTTTTCTAAAATACCTACACAACAGATTGACGCGTAGGAAACCATTTAATACTTACAAAAAAAAATTCTGAAATATGTCGCCCTGGGAACACCGCTACTACTTTTTTTATGAATATTTTACTTTTGTCACTTCTCCTACGACGCCACATGAAGCGGTCGAAAGGCAGCGAGGAGATGGACAGGATGCGTCCATGCGCGTCCTGGGAGCTCCGCGAATACTTTTTTTATGAATATTTTACTTTTGTCACTTCTCCTACGACGCCACATGAAGCGGTCGAAAGGCAGCGAGGAGATGGACAGGATGCGTCCATGCGCGTCCTGGGAGCTCCGCGAATACTTTTTTTATGAATATTTTACTTTTATTAGTTTTCCTTTCATTCTTACAAGAAATATTGATTCTTACAAAAAATTAATTCTTTCAAAAAATTTTTTATTCTAAAATACCTACACAACAGATTGACGCGTAGGAAACCATTTAATACTTACAAAAAAAAATTCTGAAATATGTCGCCCTGGGAACACCGCTACTACTTTTTTTATGAATATTTTACTTTTGTCACTTCTCCTACGACGCCACATGAAGCGGTCGAAAGGCAGCGAGGAGATGGACAGGATCCGCCCATGCACGTCTTGGGAGCTCCGCGAATACTTTTTTTATGAATATTTTACTTTTATTAGTTTTCCTTCCATTCTTACAAGAAATATTGATTCTTACAAAAAATTAATTCTTTCGAAAAATTTTTTATTCTAAAATACCTACACAACAGATTGACGCGTAGAAAACCATTTAATACTTACAAAAAAAATTCTGAAATATGTCGCCCTGGGAACACCGCTACTACTTTTTTTATGAATATTTTACTTTTGTCACTTCTCCTACGACGCCACATGAAGCGGTCGAAAGGCAGCGAGGAGATGGACAGGATGCGCCCATGCACGTCTTGGGAGCTCCGCGAATACTTTTTTTATGAATATTTTACTTTTATTAGTTTTCCTTCCATTCTTACAAGAAATATTGATTCTTACAAAAAATTAATTCTTTCAAAAAATTTTTTATTCTAAAATACCTACACAACAGATTGACGCGTAGGAGACCATTTAATACTTACAAAAAAAATTCTGAAATATGTCGCCCTGGGAACACCGCTACTACTTTTTTTATGAATATTTTACTTTTGTCACTTCTCCTACGACGCCACATGAAGCGGTCGAAAGGCAGCGAGGAGATGGACAGGATGCGTCCATGCGCGTCCTGGGAGCTCCGCGAATACTTTTTTTATGAATATTTTACTTTTATTAGTTTTCCTTTCATTCTTACAAGAAATATTGATTCTTACAAAAAATTAATTCTTTCAAAAAATTTTTTATTCTAAAATACCTACACAAAAGATTGACGCGTAGAAAACCATTTAATACTTACAAAAAAAATTCTGAAATATGTCGCCCTGGGAACACCGCTACTACTTTTTTTATGAATATTTTACTTTTGTCACTTCTCCTACGACGCCACATGAAGCGGTCGAAAGGCAGCGAGGAGATGGACAGGATGCGTCCATGCGCGTCCTGGGAGCTCCGCGAATACTTTTTTTATGAATATTTTACTTTTATTAGTTTTCCTTCCATTCTTACAAGAAATATTGATTCTTACAAAAAATTAATTCTTTCAAAAATTTTTTTTTCTAAAATACCTACACAACAGATTGACGCGTAGGAAACCATTTAATACTTACAAAAAAAAATTCTGAAATATGTCGCCCTGGGAACACCGCTACTACTTTTTTTATGAATATTTTACTTTTGTCACTTCTCCTACGACGCCACATGAAGCGGTCGAAAGGCAGCGAGGAGATGGACAGGATGCGCCCCTGCACGTCTTGGGAGCTCCGCGAATACTTTTTTTATGAATATTTTACTTTTATTAGTTTTCCATCCATTCTTACAAGAAATATTGATTCTTACAAAAAATTAATTCTTTCAAAAATTTTTTTTTCTAAAATACCTACACCACAGATTGACGCGTAGGAAACCATTTAATACTTACAAAAAAAATTCTGAAATATGTCGCCCTGGGAACACCGCTACTACTTTTTTTATGAATATTTTACTTTTGTCACTTCTCCTACGACGCCACATGAAGCGGTCGAAAGGCAGCGAGGAGATGGACAGGATGCGCCCCTGCACGTCTTGGGAGCTCCGCGAATACTTTTTTTATGAATATTTTACTTTTATTAGTTTTCCATCCATTCTTACAAGAAATATTGATTCTTACAAAAAATTAATTCTTTCAAAAATTTTTTTTTCTAAAATACCTACACAAAAGATTGACGCGTAGAAAACCATTTAATACTTACAAAAAAAATTCTGAAATATGTCGCCCTGGGAACACCGCTACTACTTTTTTTATGAATATTTTACTTTTGTCACTTCTCCTACGACGCCACATGAAGCGGTCGAAAGGCAGCGAGGAGATGGACAGGATGCGCCCATGCACGTCTTGGGAGCTCCGCGAATACTTTTTTTATGAATATTTTACTTTTATTAGTTTTCCTTCCATTCTTACAAGAAATATTGATTCTTACAAAAAATTAATTCTTTCAAAAAATTTTTTATTCTAAAATACCTACACAACAGATTGACGCGTAGGAGACCATTTAATACTTACAAAAAAAATTCTGAAATATGTCGCCCTGGGAACACCGCTACTACTTTTTTTATGAATATTTTACTTTTGTCACTTCTCCTACGACGCCACATGAAGCGGTCGAAAGGCAGCGAGGAGATGGACAGGATGCGCCCATGCGCGTCCTGGGAGCTCCGCGAATACTTTTTTTATGAATATTTTACTTTTATTAGTTTTCCTTTCATTCTTACAAGAAATATTGATTCTTACAAAAAATTATTTCTTTCAAAATTTTTTTTTTCTAAAATACCTACACAACAGATTGACGCGTAGGAAACCATTTAATACTTACAAAAAAAAATTCTGAAATATGTCGCCCTGGGAACACCGCTACTACTTTTTTTATGAATATTTTACTTTTGTCACTTCTCCTACGACGCCACAAGAAGCGGTCGAAAGGCAGCGAGGAGATGGACAGGATGCGTCCATGCGCGTCCTGGGAGCTCCGCGAATACTTTTTTTATGAATATTTTACTTTTGTCACTTCTCCTACGACGCCACATGAAGCGGTCGAAAGGCAGCGAGGAGATGGACAGGATGCGTCCATGCGCGTCCTGGGAGCTCCGCGAATACTTTTTTTATGAATATTTTACTTTTATTAGTTTTCCTTTCATTCTTACAAGAAATATTGATTCTTACAAAAAATTAATTCTTTCAAAAAATTTTTTATTCTAAAATACCTACACAACAGATTGACGCGTAGGAAACCATTTAATACTTACAAAAAAAAATTCTGAAATATGTCGCCCTGGGAACACCGCTACTACTTTTTTTATGAATATTTTACTTTTGTCACTTCTCCTACGACGCCACATGAAGCGGTCGAAAGGCAGCGAGGAGATGGACAGGATCCGCCCATGCACGTCTTGGGAGCTCCGCGAATACTTTTTTTATGAATATTTTACTTTTATTAGTTTTCCTTCCATTCTTACAAGAAATATTGATTCTTACAAAAAATTAATTCTTTCGAAAAATTTTTTATTCTAAAATACCTACACAACAGATTGACGCGTAGAAAACCATTTAATACTTACAAAAAAAATTCTGAAATATGTCGCCCTGGGAACACCGCTACTACTTTTTTTATGAATATTTTACTTTTGTCACTTCTCCTACGACGCCACATGAAGCGGTCGAAAGGCAGCGAGGAGATGGACAGGATGCGCCCATGCACGTCTTGGGAGCTCCGCGAATACTTTTTTTATGAATATTTTACTTTTATTAGTTTTCCTTCCATTCTTACAAGAAATATTGATTCTTACAAAAAATTAATTCTTTCAAAAAATTTTTTATTCTAAAATACCTACACAACAGATTGACGCGTAGGAGACCATTTAATACTTACAAAAAAAATTCTGAAATATGTCGCCCTGGGAACACCGCTACTACTTTTTTTATGAATATTTTACTTTTGTCACTTCTCCTACGACGCCACATGAAGCGGTCGAAAGGCAGCGAGGAGATGGACAGGATGCGTCCATGCGCGTCCTGGGAGCTCCGCGAATACTTTTTTTATGAATATTTTACTTTTATTAGTTTTCCTTTCATTCTTACAAGAAATATTGATTCTTACAAAAAATTAATTCTTTCAAAAAATTTTTTATTCTAAAATACCTACACAAAAGATTGACGCGTAGAAAACCATTTAATACTTACAAAAAAAATTCTGAAATATGTCGCCCTGGGAACACCGCTACTACTTTTTTTATGAATATTTTACTTTTGTCACTTCTCCTACGACGCCACATGAAGCGGTCGAAAGGCAGCGAGGAGATGGACAGGATGCGTCCATGCGCGTCCTGGGAGCTCCGCGAATACTTTTTTTATGAATATTTTACTTTTATTAGTTTTCCTTCCATTCTTACAAGAAATATTGATTCTTACAAAAAATTAATTCTTTCAAAAATTTTTTTTTCTAAAATACCTACACAACAGATTGACGCGTAGGAAACCATTTAATACTTACAAAAAAAAATTCTGAAATATGTCGCCCTGGGAACACCGCTACTACTTTTTTTATGAATATTTTACTTTTGTCACTTCTCCTACGACGCCACATGAAGCGGTCGAAAGGCAGCGAGGAGATGGACAGGATGCGTCCATGCGCGTCCTGGGAGCTCCGCGAATACTTTTTTTATGAATATTTTACTTTTATTAGTTTTCCTTCCATTCTTACAAGAAATATTGATTCTTACAAAAAATTAATTCTTTCAAAAATTTTTTTTTCTAAAATACCTACACAACAGATTGACGCGTAGGAAACCATTTAATACTTACAAAAAAAAATTCTGAAATATGTCGCCCTGGGAACACCGCTACTACTTTTTTTATGAATATTTTACTTTTGTCACTTCTCCTACGACGCCACATGAAGCGGTCGAAAGGCAGCGAGGAGATGGACAGGATGCGCCCCTGCACGTCTTGGGAGCTCCGCGAATACTTTTTTTATGAATATTTTACTTTTATTAGTTTTCCATCCATTCTTACAAGAAATATTGATTCTTACAAAAAATTAATTCTTTCAAAAATTTTTTTTTCTAAAATACCTACACCACAGATTGACGCGTAGGAAACCATTTAATACTTACAAAAAAAATTCTGAAATATGTCGCCCTGGGAACACCGCTACTACTTTTTTTATGAATATTTTACTTTTGTCACTTCTCCTACGACGCCACATGAAGCGGTCGAAAGGCAGCGAGGAGATGGACAGGATGCGCCCCTGCACGTCTTGGGAGCTCCGCGAATACTTTTTTTATGAATATTTTACTTTTATTAGTTTTCCATCCATTCTTACAAGAAATATTGATTCTTACAAAAAATTAATTCTTTCAAAAATTTTTTTTTCTAAAATACCTACACAAAAGATTGACGCGTAGAAAACCATTTAATACTTACAAAAAAAATTCTGAAATATGTCGCCCTGGGAACACCGCTACTACTTTTTTTATGAATATTTTACTTTTGTCACTTCTCCTACGACGCCACATGAAGCGGTCGAAAGGCAGCGAGGAGATGGACAGGATCCGCCCATGCACGTCTTGGGAGCTCCGCGAATACTTTTTTTATGAATATTTTACTTTTATTAGTTTTCCTTCCATTCTTACAAGAAATATTGATTCTTACAAAAAATTAATTCTTTCAAAAAATTTTTTATTCTAAAATACCTACACAACAGATTGACGCGTAGGAGACCATTTAATACTTACAAAAAAAAATTCTGAAATATGTCGCCCTGGGAACACCGCTACTACTTTTTTTATGAATATTTTACTTTTGTCACTTCTCCTACGACGCCACATGAAGCGGTCGAAAGGCAGCGAGGAGATGGACAGGATGCGCCCATGCACGTCTTGGGAGCTCCGCGAATACTTTTTTTATGAATATTTTACTTTTATTAGTTTTCCTTCCATTCTTACAAGAAATATTGATTCTTACAAAAAATTAATTCTTTCAAAATTTTTTTTTTCTAAAATACCTACACAACAGATTGACGCGTAGAAAACCATTTAATACTTACAAAAAAAATTCTGAAATATGTCGCCCTGGGAACACCGCTACTACTTTTTTTATGAATATTTTACTTTTGTCACTTCTCCTACGACGCCACATGAAGCGGTCGAAAGGCAGCGAGGAGATGGACAGGATGCGCCCCTGCACGTCTTGGGAGCTCCGCGAATACTTTTTTTATGAATATTTTACTTTTATTAGTTTTCCATCCATTCTTACAAGAAATATTGATTCTTACAAAAAATTAATTCTTTCAAAAATTTTTTTTTCTAAAATACCTACACCACAGATTGACGCGTAGGAAACCATTTAATACTTACAAAAAAAATTCTGAAATATGTCGCCCTGGGAACACCGCTACTACTTTTTTTATGAATATTTTACTTTTGTCACTTCTCCTACGACGCCACATGAAGCGGTCGAAAGGCAGCGAGGAGATGGACAGGATGCGTCCATGCGCGTCCTGGGAGCTCCGCGAATACTTTTTTTATGAATATTTTACTTTTATTAGTTTTCCTTTCATTCTTACAAGAAATATTGATTCTTACAAAAAATTAATTCTTTCAAAAAAATTTTTATTCTAAAATACCTACACAAAAGATTGACGCGTAGAAAACCATTTAATAATTACAAAAAAAATTCTGAAATATGTCGCCCTGGGAACACCGCTACTACTTTTTTTATGAATATTTTACTTTTGTCACTTCTCCTACGACGCCACATGAAGCGGTCGAAAGGCAGCGAGGAGATGGACAGGATGCGCCCATGCACGTCTTGGGAGCTCCGCGAATACTTTTTTTATGAATATTTTACTTTTATTAGTTTTCCTTCCATTCTTACAAGAAATATTGATTCTTACAAAAAATTAATTCTTTCAAAAAATTTTTTATTCCAAAATACCTACACAAAAGATTGACGCGTAGAAAACCATTTAATACTTACAAAAAAATTCTGAAATATGTCGCCCTGGGAACACCGCTACTACTTTTTTTATGAATATTTTACTTTTGTCACTTCTCCTACGACGCCACATGAAGCGGTCGAAAGGCAGCGAGGAGATGGACAGGATGCGTGCATGCGCGTCCTGGGAGCTCCGCGAATACTTTTTTTATGAATATTTTACTTTTGTCACTTCTCCTACGACGCCACATGAAGCGGTCGAAAGGCAGCGAGGAGATGGACAGGATGCGTCCATGCGCGTCCTGGGAGCTCCGCGAATACTTTTTTTATGAATATTTTACTTTTATTAGTTTTCCTTCCATTCTTACAAGAAATATTGATTCTTACAAAAAATTAATTCTTTCAAAAAATTTTTTATTCTAAAATACCTACACAACAGATTGACGCGTAGGAGACCATTTAATACTTACAAAAAAAAATTCTGAAATATGTCGCCCTGGGAACACCGCTACTACTTTTTTTATGAATATTTTACTTTTGTCACTTCTCCTACGACGCCACATGAAGCGGTCGAAAGGCAGCGAGGAGATGGACAGGATGCGTGCATGCGCGTCCTGGGAGCTCCGCGAATACTTTTTTTATGAATATTTTACTTTTATTAGTTTTCCTTTCATTCTTACAAGAAATATTGATTCTTACAAAAAATTAATTCTTTCAAAAAATTTTTTATTCTAAAATACCTACACAAAAGATTGACGCGTAGAAAACCATTTAATACTTACAAAAAAAATTCTGAAATATGTCGCCCTGGGAACACCGCTACTACTTTTTTTTATGAATATTTTACTTTTGTCACTTCTCCTACGACGCCACATGAAGCGGTCGAAAGGCAGCGAGGAGATGGACAGGATGCGCCCATGCACGTCTTGGGAGCTCCGCGAATACTTTTTTTATGAATATTTTACTTTTATTAGTTTTCCTTCCATTCTTACAAGAAATATTGATTCTTACAAAAAATTAATTCTTTCAAAAAATTTTTTATTCTAAAATACCTACACAAAAGATTGACGCGTAGAAAACCATTTAATACTTACAAAAAAATTCTGAAATATGTCGCCCTGGGAACACCGCTACTACTTTTTTTATGAATATTTTACTTTTGTCACTTCTCCTACGACGCCACATGAAGCGGTCGAAAGGCAGCGAGGAGATGGACAGGATGCGTGCATGCGCGTCCTGGGAGCTCCGCGAATACTTTTTTTATGAATATTTTACTTTTATTAGTTTTCCTTTCATTCTTACAAGAAATATTGATTCTTACAAAAAATTAATTTTTCAAAAATTTTTTATTCTAAAATACCTACACAAAAGATTGACGCGTAGAAAACCATTTAATACTTACAAAAAAATTCTGAAATATGTCGCCCTGGGAACACCGCTACTACTTTTTTTATGAATATTTTACTTTTGTCACTTCTCCTACGACGCCACATGAAGCGGTCGAAAGGCAGCGAGGAGATGGACAGGATGCGTGCATGCGCGTCCTGGGAGCTCCGCGAATACTTTTTTTATGAATATTTTACTTTTATTAGTTTTCCTTTCATTCTTACAAGAAATATTGATTCTTACAAAAAATTAATTTTTCAAAAATTTTTTTTTTCTAAAATACCTACACCACAGATTGACGCGTAGGAAACCATTTAATACTTACAAAAAAAAATTCTGAAAAATGTCGTCCTGGGAACACCGCTACTACTTTTTTTATGAATATTTTACTTTTGTCACTTCTCCTACGACGCCACATGAAGCGGTCGAAAGACAGCGAGGAGATGGACAGGATGCGCCCATGCGCGTCCTGGGAGCTCCGCGAATACTTTTTTTATGAATATTTTACTTTTGTCACTTCTCCTACGACGCCACATGAAGCGGTCGAAAGGCAGCGAGGAGATGGACAGGATGCGTCCATGCGCGTCCTGGGAGCTCCGCGAATACTTTTTTTATGAATATTTTACTTTTATTAGTTTTCCTTTCATTCTTACAAGAAATATTGATTCTTACAAAAAATTAATTCTTTCAAAAAATTTTTTATTCTAAAATACCTACACAACAGATTGACGCGTAGGAGACCATTTAATACTTACAAAAAAAAATTCTGAAATATGTCGCCCTGGGAACACCGCTACTACTTTTTTTATGAATATTTTACTTTTGTCACTTCTCCTACGACGCCACATGAAGCGGTCGAAAGGCAGCGAGGAGATGGACAGGATGCGCCCCTGCACGTCTTGGGAGCTCCGCGAATACTTTTTTTATGAATATTTTACTTTTATTAGTTTTCCATCCATTCTTACAAGAAATATTGATTCTTACAAAAAATTAATTCTTTCAAAAATTTTTTTTTCTAAAATACCTACACCACAGATTGACGCGTAGGAAACCATTTAATACTTACAAAAAAAATTCTGAAATATGTCGCCCTGGGAACACCGCTACTACTTTTTTTATGAATATTTTACTTTTGTCACTTCTCCTACGACGCCACATGAAGCGGTCGAAAGGCAGCGAGGAGATGGACAGGATGCGCCCATGCACGTCTTGGGAGCTCCGCGAATACTTTTTTTATGAATATTTTACTTTTATTAGTTTTCCTTCCATTCTTACAAGAAATATTGATTCTTACAAAAAATTAATTCTTTCAAAAAATTTTTTATTCTAAAATACCTACACAACAGATTGACGCGTAGGAGACCATTTAATACTTACAAAAAAAAATTCTGAAATATGTCGCCCTGGGAACACCGCTACTACTTTTTTTATGAATATTTTACTTTTGTCACTTCTCCTACGACGCCACATGAAGCGGTCGAAAGGCAGCGAGGAGATGGACAGGATGCGCCCATGCACGTCTTGGGAGCTCCGCGAATACTTTTTTTATGAATATTTTACTTTTATTAGTTTTCCTTCCATTCTTACAAGAAATATTGATTCTTACAAAAAATTAATTCTTTCAAAAATTTTTTTTTCTAAAATACCTACACAACAGATTGACGCGTAGAAAACCATTTAATACTTACAAAAAAAATTCTGAAATATGTCGCCCTGGGAACACCGCTACTACTTTTTTTATGAATATTTTACTTTTGTCACTTCTCCTACGACGCCACATGAAGCGGTCGAAAGGCAGCGAGGAGATGGACAGGATGCGTGCATGCGCGTCCTGGGAGCTCCGCGAATACTTTTTTTATGAATATTTTACTTTTATTAGTTTTCCTTCCATTCTTACAAGAAATATTGATTCTTACAAAAAATTAATTCTTCCAAAAAATTTTTTATTCTAAAATACCTACACAACAGATTGACGCGTAGGAGACCATTTAATACTTACAAAAAAAAATTCTGAAATATGTCGCCCTGGGAACACCGCTACTACTTTTTTTATGAATATTTTACTTTTGTCACTTCTCCTACGACGCCACATGAAGCGGTCGAAAGGCAGCGAGGAGATGGACAGGATGCGTGCATGCGCGTCCTGGGAGCTCCGCGAATACTTTTTTTATGAATATTTTACTTTTATTAGTTTTCCTTCCATTCTTACAAGAAATATTGATTCTTACAAAAAATTAATTCTTTCAAAAAATTTTTTATTCTAAAATACCTACACAACAGATTGACGCGTAGGAGACCATTTAATACTTACAAAAAAAAATTCTGAAATATGTCGCCCTGGGAACACCGCTACTACTTTTTTTATGAATATTTTACTTTTGTCTCTTCTCCTACGACGCCACATGAAGCGGTCGAAAGGCAGCGAGGAGATGGACAGGATGCGTCCATGCACGTCTTGGGAGCTCCGCGAATACTTTTTTTATGAATATTTTACTTTTATTAGTTTTCCTTCCATTCTTACAAGAAATATTGATTCTTACAAAAAATTAATTCTTTCAAAAAATTTTTTATTCTAAAATACCTACACAAAAGATTGACGCGTAGAAAACCATTTAATACTTACAAAAAAATTCTGAAATATGTCGCCCTGGGAACACCGCTACTACTTTTTTTATGAATATTTTACTTTTGTCACTTCTCCTACGACGCCACATGAAGCGGTCGAAAGGCAGCGAGGAGATGGACAGGATGCGTGCATGCGCGTCCTGGGAGCTCCGCGAATACTTTTTTTATGAATATTTTACTTTTATTAGTTTTCCTTTCATTCTTACAAGAAATATTGATTCTTACAAAAAATTAATTTTTCAAAAATTTTTTATTCTAAAATACCTACACAAAAGATTGACGCGTAGAAAACCATTTAATACTTACAAAAAAATTCTGAAATATGTCGCCCTGGGAACACCGCTACTACTTTTTTTATGAATATTTTACTTTTGTCACTTCTCCTACGACGCCACATGAAGCGGTCGAAAGGCAGCGAGGAGATGGACAGGATGCGTGCATGCGCGTCCTGGGAGCTCCGCGAATACTTTTTTTATGAATATTTTACTTTTATTAGTTTTCCTTTCATTCTTACAAGAAATATTGATTCTTACAAAAAATTAATTTTTCAAAAATTTTTTTTTTCTAAAATACCTACACCACAGATTGACGCGTAGGAAACCATTTAATACTTACAAAAAAAAATTCTGAAAAATGTCGTCCTGGGAACACCGCTACTACTTTTTTTATGAATATTTTACTTTTGTCACTTCTCCTACGACGCCACATGAAGCGGTCGAAAGACAGCGAGGAGATGGACAGGATGCGCCCATGCGCGTCCTGGGAGCTCCGCGAATACTTTTTTTATGAATATTTTACTTTTGTCACTTCTCCTACGACGCCACATGAAGCGGTCGAAAGGCAGCGAGGAGATGGACAGGATGCGTCCATGCGCGTCCTGGGAGCTCCGCGAATACTTTTTTTATGAATATTTTACTTTTATTAGTTTTCCTTTCATTCTTACAAGAAATATTGATTCTTACAAAAAATTAATTCTTTCAAAAAATTTTTTATTCTAAAATACCTACACAACAGATTGACGCGTAGGAGACCATTTAATACTTACAAAAAAAAATTCTGAAATATGTCGCCCTGGGAACACCGCTACTACTTTTTTTATGAATATTTTACTTTTGTCACTTCTCCTACGACGCCACATGAAGCGGTCGAAAGGCAGCGAGGAGATGGACAGGATGCGCCCCTGCACGTCTTGGGAGCTCCGCGAATACTTTTTTTATGAATATTTTACTTTTATTAGTTTTCCATCCATTCTTACAAGAAATATTGATTCTTACAAAAAATTAATTCTTTCAAAAATTTTTTTTTCTAAAATACCTACACCACAGATTGACGCGTAGGAAACCATTTAATACTTACAAAAAAAATTCTGAAATATGTCGCCCTGGGAACACCGCTACTACTTTTTTTATGAATATTTTACTTTTGTCACTTCTCCTACGACGCCACATGAAGCGGTCGAAAGGCAGCGAGGAGATGGACAGGATGCGCCCATGCACGTCTTGGGAGCTCCGCGAATACTTTTTTTATGAATATTTTACTTTTATTAGTTTTCCTTCCATTCTTACAAGAAATATTGATTCTTACAAAAAATTAATTCTTTCAAAAAATTTTTTATTCTAAAATACCTACACAACAGATTGACGCGTAGGAGACCATTTAATACTTACAAAAAAAAATTCTGAAATATGTCGCCCTGGGAACACCGCTACTACTTTTTTTATGAATATTTTACTTTTGTCACTTCTCCTACGACGCCACATGAAGCGGTCGAAAGGCAGCGAGGAGATGGACAGGATGCGCCCATGCACGTCTTGGGAGCTCCGCGAATACTTTTTTTATGAATATTTTACTTTTATTAGTTTTCCTTCCATTCTTACAAGAAATATTGATTCTTACAAAAAATTAATTCTTTCAAAAATTTTTTTTTCTAAAATACCTACACAACAGATTGACGCGTAGAAAACCATTTAATACTTACAAAAAAAATTCTGAAATATGTCGCCCTGGGAACACCGCTACTACTTTTTTTATGAATATTTTACTTTTGTCACTTCTCCTACGACGCCACATGAAGCGGTCGAAAGGCAGCGAGGAGATGGACAGGATGCGCCCATGCACGTCTTGGGAGCTCCGCGAATACTTTTTTTATGAATATTTTACTTTTATTAGTTTTCCTTTCATTCTTACAAGAAATATTGATTCTTACAAAAAATTAATTCTTTCAAAAAATTTTTTATTCTAAAATACCTACACAAAAGATTGACGCGTAGAAAACCATTTAATACTTACAAAAAAAATTCTGAAATATGTCGCCCTGGGAACACCGCTACTACTTTTTTTATGAATATTTTACTTTTGTCACTTCTCCTACGACGCCACATGAAGCGGTCGAAAGGCAGCGAGGAGATGGACAGGATGCGCCCATGCACGTCTTGGGAGCTCCGCGAATACTTTTTTTATGAATATTTTACTTTTATTAGTTTTCCTTCCATTCTTACAAGAAATATTGATTCTTACAAAAAATTAATTCTTCCAAAAAATTTTTTATTCTAAAATACCTACACAACAGATTGACGCGTAGGAGACCATTTAATACTTACAAAAAAAAATTCTGAAATATGTCGCCCTGGGAACACCGCTACTACTTTTTTTATGAATATTTTACTTTTGTCACTTCTCCTACGACGCCACATGAAGCGGTCGAAAGGCAGCGAGGAGATGGACAGGATGCGTGCATGCGCGTCCTGGGAGCTCCGCGAATACTTTTTTTATGAATATTTTACTTTTATTAGTTTTCCTTTCATTCTTACAAGAAATATTGATTCTTACAAAAAATTAATTTTTCAAAAATTTTTTTTTTCTAAAATACCTACACCACAGATTGACGCGTAGGAAACCATTTAATACTTACAAAAAAAAAATCTGAAAAATGTCGTCCTGGGAACACCGCTACTACTTTTTTTATGAATATTTTACTTTTGTCACTTCTCCGCCACATGAAGCGGTCGAAAGACAGCGAGGAGATGGACAGGATGCGCCCATGCGCGTCCTGGGAGCTCCGCGAATACTTTTTTTATGAATATTTTACTTTTGTCACTTCTCCTACGATGCCACATGAAGCGTTCGAAAGGCAGCGAGGAGATGGACAGGATGCGTCCATGCGCGTCCTGGGAGCTCCGCGAATACTTTTTTTATGAATATTTTACTTTTATTAGTTTTCCTTTCATTCTTACAAGAAATATTGATTCTTACAAAAAATTAATTCTTTCAAAAAATTTTTTATTCTAAAATACCTACACAAAAGATTGACGCGTAGAAAACCATTTAATACTTACAAAAAAAATTCTGAAATATGTCGCCCTGGGAACACCGCTACTACTTTTTTTATGAATATTTTACTTTTGTCACTTCTCCTACGACGCCACATGAAGCGGTCGAAAGGCAGCGAGGAGATGGACAGGATGCGCCCATGCACGTCTTGGGAGCTCCGCGAATACTTTTTTTATGAATATTTTACTTTTATTAGTTTTCCTTCCATTCTTACAAGAAATATTGATTCTTACAAAAAATTAATTCTTCCAAAAAATTTTTTATTCTAAAATACCTACACAACAGATTGACGCGTAGGAGACCATTTAATACTTACAAAAAAAAAATCTGAAATATGTCGCCCTGGGAACACCGCTACTACTTTTTTTATGAATATTTTACTTTTGTCACTTCTCCTACGACGCCACATGAAGCGGTCGAAAGGCAGCGAGGAGATGGACAGGATGCGCCCATGCGCGTCCTGGGAGCTCCGCGAATACTTTTTTTATGAATATTTTACTTTTATTAGTTTTCCTTTCATTCTTACAAGAAATATTGATTCTTACAAAAAATTAATTTTTCAAAAATTTTTTTTTTCTAAAATACCTACACAAAAGATTGACGCGTAGAAAACCATTTAATACTTACAAAAAAAAATTCTGAAAAATGTCGCCCTGGGAACACCGCTACTACTTTTTTTATGAATATTTTACTTTTGTCACTTCTCCTACGACGCCACATGAAGCGGTCGAAAGGCAGCGAGGAGATGGACAGGATGCGTCCATGCGCGTCCTGGGAGCTCCGCGAATACTTTTTTTATGAATATTTTACTTTTATTAGTTTTCCTTTCATTCTTACAAGAAATATTGATTCTTACAAAAAATTAATTCTTTCAAAAAATTTTTTATTCTAAAATACCTACACAAAAGATTGACGCGTAAAAAACCATTTAATACTTACAAAAAAAATTCTGAAATATGTCGCCCTGGGAACACCGCTACTACTTTTTTTATGAATATTTTACTTTTGTCACTTCTCCTACGACGCCACATGAAGCGGTCGAAAGGCAGCGAGGAGATGGACAGGATGCGCCCATGCACGTCTTGGGAGCTCCGCGAATACTTTTTTAATGAATATTTTACTTTTATTAGTTTTCCTTCCATTCTTACAAGAAATATAGATTCTTACAAAAAATTAATTCTTTCAAAAAATTTTTTATTCTAAAATACCTACACCACAGATTGACGCGTAGGAAACCATTTAATACTTACAAAAAAAAATTCTGAAAAATGTCGTCCTGGGAACACCGCTACTACTTTTTTTATGAATATTTTACTTTTGTCACTTCTCCTACGACGCCACATGAAGCGGTCGAAAGGCAGCGAGGAGATGGACAGGATGCGCCCATGCGCGTCCTGGGAGCTCCGCGAATACTTTTTTTATGAATATTTTACTTTTGTCACTTCTCCTACGACGCCACATGAAGCGGTCGAAAGGCAGCGAGGAGATGGACAGGATGCGTCCATGCGCGTCCTGGGAGCTCCGCGAATACTTTGTTTATGAATATTTTACTTTTATTAGTTTTCCTTTCATTCTTACAAGAAATATTGATTCTTACAAAAAATTAATTCTTTCAAAACTTTTTTTTTCTAAAATACCTACACAACAGATTGACGCGTAGGAAACCATTTAATACTTACAAAAAAAAATTCTGAAAAATGTCGTCCTGGGAACACCGCTACTACTTTTTTTATGAATATTTTACTTTTGTCACTTCTCCTACGACGCCACATGAAGCGGTCGAAAGGCAGCGAGGAGATGGACAGGATGCGTCCATGCGCGTCCTGGGAGCTCCGCGAATACTTTTTTTATGAATATTTTACTTTTATTAGTTTTCCTTCCATTCTTACAAGAAATATTGATTCTTACAAAAAATTAATTCTTTCAAAAATTTTTTTTTCTAAAATACCTACACAACAGATTGACGCGTAGGAAACCATTTAATACTTACAAAAAAAAAATCTGAAATATGTCGCCCTGGGAACACCGCTACTACTTTTTTTATGAATATTTTACTTTTGTCACTTCTCCTACGACGCCACATGAAGCGGTCGAAAGGCAGCGAGGAGATGGACAGGATGCGCCCATGCACGTCTTGGGAGCTCCGCGAATACTTTTTTTATGAATATTTTACTTTTATTAGTTTTCCTTCCATTCTTACAAGAAATATTGATTCTTACAAAAAATTAATTCTTTCAAAAAATTTTTTATTCTAAAATACCTACACAACAGATTGACGCGTAGGAGACCATTTAATACTTACAAAAAAAATTCTGAAATATGTCGCCCTGGGAACACCGCTACTACTTTTTTTATGAATATTTTACTTTTGTCACTTCTCCTACGACGCCACATGAAGCGGTCGAAAGGCAGCGAGGAGATGGACAGGATGCGCCCATGCGCGTCCTGGGAGCTCCGCGAATACTTTTTTTATGAATATTTTACTTTTATTAGTTTTCCTTTCATTCTTACAAGAAATATTGATTCTTACAAAAAATTATTTCTTTCAAAATTTTTTTTTTCTAAAATACCTACACAACAGATTGACGCGTAGGAAACCATTTAATACTTACAAAAAAAAATTCTGAAATATGTCGCCCTGGGAACACCGCTACTACTTTTTTTATGAATATTTTACTTTTGTCACTTCTCCTACGACGCCACATGAAGCGGTCGAAAGGCAGCGAGGAGATGGACAGGATGCGTCCATGCGCGTCCTGGGAGCTCCGCGAATACTTTTTTTATGAATATTTTACTTTTGTCACTTCTCCTACGACGCCACATGAAGCGGTCGAAAGGCAGCGAGGAGATGGACAGGATGCGTCCATGCGCGTCCTGGGAGCTCCGCGAATACTTTTTTTATGAATATTTTACTTTTATTAGTTTTCCTTTCATTCTTACAAGAAATATTGATTCTTACAAAAAATTAATTCTTTCAAAAAATTTTTTATTCTAAAATACCTACACAACAGATTGACGCGTAGGAAACCATTTAATACTTACAAAAAAAAATTCTGAAATATGTCGCCCTGGGAACACCGCTACTACTTTTTTTATGAATATTTTACTTTTGTCACTTCTCCTACGACGCCACATGAAGCGGTCGAAAGGCAGCGAGGAGATGGACAGGATCCGCCCATGCACGTCTTGGGAGCTCCGCGAATACTTTTTTTATGAATATTTTACTTTTATTAGTTTTCCTTCCATTCTTACAAGAAATATTGATTCTTACAAAAAATTAATTCTTTCGAAAAATTTTTTATTCTAAAATACCTACACAACAGATTGACGCGTAGAAAACCATTTAATACTTACAAAAAAAATTCTGAAATATGTCGCCCTGGGAACACCGCTACTCCTTTTTTATGAATATTTTACTTTTGTCACTTCTCCTACGACGCCACATGAAGCGGTCGAAAGGCAGCGAGGAGATGGACAGGATGCGCCCATGCACGTCTTGGGAGCTCCGCGAATACTTTTTTTATGAATATTTTACTTTTATTAGTTTTCCTTCCATTCTTACAAGAAATATTGATTCTTACAAAAAATTAATTCTTTCAAAAAATTTTTTATTCTAAAATACCTACACAACAGATTGACGCGTAGGAGACCATTTAATACTTACAAAAAAAATTCTGAAATATGTCGCCCTGGGAACACCGCTACTACTTTTTTTATGAATATTTTACTTTTGTCACTTCTCCTACGACGCCACATGAAGCGGTCGAAAGGCAGCGAGGAGATGGACAGGATGCGTCCATGCGCGTCCTGGGAGCTCCGCGAATACTTTTTTTATGAATATTTTACTTTTATTAGTTTTCCTTCCATTCTTACAAGAAATATTGATTCTTACAAAAAATTAATTCTTTCAAAAATTTTTTTTTCTAAAATACCTACACAACAGATTGACGCGTAGGAAACCATTTAATACTTACAAAAAAAAATTCTGAAATATGTCGCCCTGGGAACACCGCTACTACTTTTTTTATGAATATTTTACTTTTGTCACTTCTCCTACGACGCCACATGAAGCGGTCGAAAGGCAGCGAGGAGATGGACAGGATGCGTCCATGCGCGTCCTGGGAGCTCCGCGAATACTTTTTTTATGAATATTTTACTTTTATTAGTTTTCCTTCCATTCTTACAAGAAATATTGATTCTTACAAAAAATTAATTCTTTCAAAAATTTTTTTTTCTAAAATACCTACACAACAGATTGACGCGTAGGAAACCATTTAATACTTACAAAAAAAAATTCTGAAATATGTCGCCCTGGGAACACCGCTACTACTTTTTTTATGAATATTTTACTTTTGTCACTTCTCCTACGACGCCACATGAAGCGGTCGAAAGGCAGCGAGGAGATGGACAGGATGCGCCCCTGCACGTCTTGGGAGCTCCGCGAATACTTTTTTTATGAATATTTTACTTTTATTAGTTTTCCATCCATTCTTACAAGAAATATTGATTCTTACAAAAAATTAATTCTTTCAAAAATTTTTTTTTCTAAAATACCTACACCACAGATTGACGCGTAGGAAACCATTTAATACTTACAAAAAAAATTCTGAAATATGTCGCCCTGGGAACACCGCTACTACTTTTTTTATGAATATTTTACTTTTGTCACTTCTCCTACGACGCCACATGAAGCGGTCGAAAGGCAGCGAGGAGATGGACAGGATGCGCCCCTGCACGTCTTGGGAGCTCCGCGAATACTTTTTTTATGAATATTTTACTTTTATTAGTTTTCCATCCATTCTTACAAGAAATATTGATTCTTACAAAAAATTAATTCTTTCAAAAATTTTTTTTTCTAAAATACCTACACAAAAGATTGACGCGTAGAAAACCATTTAATACTTACAAAAAAAATTCTGAAATATGTCGCCCTGGGAACACCGCTACTACTTTTTTTATGAATATTTTACTTTTGTCACTTCTCCTACGACGCCACATGAAGCGGTCGAAAGGCAGCGAGGAGATGGACAGGATCCGCCCATGCACGTCTTGGGAGCTCCGCGAATACTTTTTTTATGAATATTTTACTTTTATTAGTTTTCCTTCCATTCTTACAAGAAATATTGATTCTTACAAAAAATTAATTCTTTCAAAAAATTTTTTATTCTAAAATACCTACACAACAGATTGACGCGTAGGAGACCATTTAATACTTACAAAAAAAAATTCTGAAATATGTCGCCCTGGGAACACCGCTACTACTTTTTTTATGAATATTTTACTTTTGTCACTTCTCCTACGACGCCACATGAAGCGGTCGAAAGGCAGCGAGGAGATGGACAGGATGCGTCCATGCGCGTCCTGGGAGCTCCGCGAATACTTTTTTTATGAATATTTTACTTGTATTAGTTTTCCTTTCATTCTTACAAGAAATATTGATTCTTACAAAAAATTAATTCTTTCAAAAAATTTTTTATTCTAAAATACCTACACAAAAGATTGACGCGTAGAAAACCATTTAATACTTACAAAAAAAATTCTGAAATATGTCGCCCTGGGAACACCGCTACTACTTTTTTTATGAATATTTTACTTTTGTCACTTCTCCTACGACGCCACATGAAGCGGTCGAAAGGCAGCGAGGAGATGGACAGGATGCGTCCATGCGCGTCCTGGGAGCTCCGCGAATACTTTTTTTATGAATATTTTACTTTTATTAGTTTTCCTTCCATTCTTACAAGAAATATTGATTCTTACAAAAAATTAATTCTTTCAAAAATTTTTTTTTCTAAAATACCTACACAACAGATTGACGCGTAGGAAACCATTTAATACTTACAAAAAAAATTCTGAAATATGTCGCCCTGGGAACACCGCTACTACTTTTTTTATGAATATTTTACTTTTGTCACTTCTCCTACGACGCCACATGAAGCGGTCGAAAGGCAGCGAGGAGATGGACAGGATGCGCCCATGCACGTCTTGGGAGCTCCGCGAATACTTTTTTTATGAATATTTTACTTTTATTAGTTTTCCTTCCATTCTTACAAGAAATATTGATTCTTACAAAAAATTAATTCTTTCAAAATTTTTTTTCTCTAAAATACCTACACAACAGATTGACGCGTAGAAAACCATTTAATACTTACAAAAAAAATTCTGAAATATGTCGCCCTGGGAACACCGCTACTACTTTTTTTATGAATATTTTACTTTTGTCACTTCTCCTACGACGCCACATGAAGCGGTCGAAAGGCAGCGAGGAGATGGACAGGATGCGCCCCTGCACGTCTTCGGAGCTCCGCGAATACTTTTTTTATGAATATTTTACTTTTATTAGTTTTCCATCCATTCTTACAAGAAATATTGATTCTTACAAAAAATTAATTCTTTCAAAAATTTTTTTTTCTAAAATACCTACACCACAGATTGACGCGTAGGAAACCATTTAATACTTACAAAAAAAATTCTGAAATATGTCGCCCTGGGAACACCGCTACTACTTTTTTTATGAATATTTTACTTTTGTCACTTCTCCTACGACGCCACATGAAGCGGTCGAAAGGCAGCGAGGAGATGGACAGGATGCGTCCATGCGCGTCCTGGGAGCTCCGCGAATACTTTTTTTATGAATATTTTACTTTTATTAGTTTTCCTTTCATTCTTACAAGAAATATTGATTCTTACAAAAAATTAATTCTTTCAAAAAAATTTTTATTCTAAAATACCTACACAAAAGATTGACGCGTAGAAAACCATTTAATAATTACAAAAAAAATTCTGAAATATGTCGCCCTGGGAACACCGCTACTACTTTTTTTATGAATATTTTACTTTTGTCACTTCTCCTACGACGCCACATGAAGCGGTCGAAAGGCAGCGAGGAGATGGACAGGATGCGCCCATGCACGTCTTGGGAGCTCCGCGAATACTTTTTTTATGAATATTTTACTTTTATTAGTTTTCCTTCCATTCTTACAAGAAATATTGATTCTTACAAAAAATTAATTCTTTCAAAAAATTTTTTATTCTAAAATACCTACACAACAGATTGACGCGTAGGAGACCATTTAATACTTACAAAAAAAAATTCTGAAATATGTCGCCCTGGGAACACCGCTACTACTTTTTTTATGAATATTTTACTTTTGTCACTTCTCCTACGACGCCACATGAAGCGGTCGAAAGGCAGCGAGGAGATGGACAGGATGCGTGCATGCGCGTCCTGGGAGCTCCGCGAATACTTTTTTTATGAATATTTTACTTTTATTAGTTTTCCTTTCATTCTTACAAGAAATATTGATTCTTACAAAAAATTAATTCTTTCAAAAAATTTTTTATTCTAAAATACCTACACAAAAGATTGACGCGTAGAAAACCATTTAATACTTACAAAAAAAATTCTGAAATATGTCGCCCTGGGAACACCGCTACTACTTTTTTTATGAATATTTTACTTTTGTCACTTCTCCTACGACGCCACATGAAGCGGTCGAAAGGCAGCGAGGAGATGGACAGGATGCGCCCATGCACGTCTTGGGAGCTCCGCGAATACTTTTTTTATGAATATTTTACTTTTATTAGTTTTCCTTCCATTCTTACAAGAAATATTGATTCTTACAAAAAATTAATTCTTTCAAAAAATTTTTTATTCTAAAATACCTACACAAAAGATTGACGCGTAGAAAACCATTTAATACTTACAAAAAAATTCTGAAATATGTCGCCCTGGGAACACCGCTACTACTTTTTTTATGAATATTTTACTTTTGTCACTTCTCCTACGACGCCACATGAAGCGGTCGAAAGGCAGCGAGGAGATGGACAGGATGCGTGCATGCGCGTCCTGGGAGCTCCGCGAATACTTTTTTTATGAATATTTTACTTTTATTAGTTTTCCTTTCATTCTTACAAGAAATATTGATTCTTACAAAAAATTAATTTTTCAAAAATTTTTTATTCTAAAATACCTACACAAAAGATTGACGCGTAGAAAACCATTTAATACTTACAAAAAAATTCTGAAATATGTCGCCCTGGGAACACCGCTACTACTTTTTTTATGAATATTTTACTTTTGTCACTTCTCCTACGACGCCACATGAAGCGGTCGAAAGGCAGCGAGGAGATGGACAGGATGCGTGCATGCGCGTCCTGGGAGCTCCGCGAATACTTTTTTTATGAATATTTTACTTTTATTAGTTTTCCTTTCATTCTTACAAGAAATATTGATTCTTACAAAAAATTAATTTTTCAAAAATTTTTTTTTTCTAAAATACCTACACCACAGATTGACGCGTAGGAAACCATTTAATACTTACAAAAAAAAATTCTGAAAAATGTCGTCCTGGGAACACCGCTACTACTTTTTTTATGAATATTTTACTTTTGTCACTTCTCCTACGACGCCACATGAAGCGGTCGAAAGACAGCGAGGAGATGGACAGGATGCGCCCATGCGCGTCCTGGGAGCTCCGCGAATACTTTTTTTATGAATATTTTACTTTTGTCACTTCTCCTACGACGCCACATGAAGCGGTCGAAAGGCAGCGAGGAGATGGACAGGATGCGTCCATGCGCGTCCTGGGAGCTCCGCGAATACATTTTTTATGAATATTTTACTTTTATTAGTTTTCCTTTCATTCTTACAAGAAATATTGATTCTTACAAAAAATTAATTCTTTCAAAAAATTTTTTATTCTAAAATACCTACACAACAGATTGACGCGTAGGAGACCATTTAATACTTACAAAAAAAAATTCTGAAATATGTCGCCCTGGGAACACCGCTACTACTTTTTTTATGAATATTTTACTTTTGTCACTTCTCCTACGACGCCACATGAAGCGGTCGAAAGGCAGCGAGGAGATGGACAGGATGCGCCCCTGCACGTCTTGGGAGCTCCGCGAATACTTTTTTTATGAATATTTTACTTTTATTAGTTTTCCATCCATTCTTACAAGAAATATTGATTCTTACAAAAAATTAATTCTTTCAAAAATTTTTTTTTCTAAAATACCTACACCATAGATTGACGCGTAGGAAACCATTTAATACTTACAAAAAAAATTCTGAAATATGTCGCCCTGGGAACACCGCTACTACTTTTTTTATGAATATTTTACTTTTGTCACTTCTCCTACGACGCCACATGAAGCGGTCGAAAGGCAGCGAGGAGATGGACAGGATGCGCCCATGCACGTCTTGGGAGCTCCGCGAATACTTTTTTTATGAATATTTTACTTTTATTAGTTTTCCTTCCATTCTTACAAGAAATATTGATTCTTACAAAAAATTAATTCTTTCAAAAAATTTTTTATTCTAAAATACCTACACAACAGATTGACGCGTAGGAGACCATTTAATACTTACAAAAAAAAATTCTGAAATATGTCGCCCTGGGAACACCGCTACTACTTTTTTTATGAATATTTTACTTTTGTCACTTCTCCTACGACGCCACATGAAGCGGTCGAAAGGCAGCGAGGAGATGGACAGGATGCGCCCATGCGCGTCCTGGGAGCTCCGCGAATACTTTTTTTATGAATATTTTACTTTTATTAGTTTTCCTTTCATTCTTACAAGAAATATTGATTCTTACAAAAAATTAATTCTTTCAAAAATTTTTTTTTCTAAAATACCTACACAACAGATTGACGCGTAGGAAACCATTTAATACTTACAAAAAAAATTCTGAAATATGTCGCCCTGGGAACACCGCTACTACTTTTTTATGAATATTTTACTTTTGTCACTTCTCCTACGACGCCACATGAAGCGGTCGAAAGGCAGCGAGGAGATGGACAGGATGCGTCCATGCGCGTCCTGGGAGCTCCGCGAATACTTTTTTTATGAATATTTTACTTTTATTAGTTTTCCTTCCATTCTTACAAGAAATATTGATTCTTACAAAAAATTAATTCTTTCAAAAATTTTTTTTTCTAAAATACCTACACAACAGATTGACGCGTAGGAAACCATTTAATACTTACAAAAAAAAATTCTGAAAAATGTCGTCCTGGGAACACCGCTACTACTTTTTTTATGAATATTTTACTTTTGTCACTTCTCCTACGACGCCACATGAAGCGGTCGAAAGGCAGCGAGGAGATGGACAGGATGCGCCCATGCGCGTCCTGGGAGCTCCGCGAATACTTTTTTTATGAATATTTTACTTTTATTAGTTTTCCTTTCATTCTTACAAGAAATATTGATTCTTACAAAAAATTAATTCTTTCAAAAAATTTTTTATTCTAAAATACCTACACAAAAGATTGACGCGTAGAAAACCATTTAATACTTACAAAAAAAATTCTGAAATATGTCGCCCTGGGAACACCGCTACTACTTTTTTTATGAATATTTTACTTTTGTCACTTCTCCTACGACGCCACATGAAGCGGTCGAAAGGCAGCGAGGAGATGGACAGGATGCGCCCATGCACGTCTTGGGAGCTCCGCGAATACTTTTTTTATGAATATTTTACTTTTATTAGTTTTCCTTTCATTCTTACAAGAAATATTGATTCTTACAAAAAATTAATTCTTTCAAAAAATTTTTTATTCTAAAATACCTACACAAAAGATTGACGCGTAGAAAACCATTTAATACTTACAAAAAAAATTCTGAAATATGTCGCCCTGGGAACACCGCTACTACTTTTTTTATGAATATTTTACTTTTGTCACTTCTCCTACGACGCCACATGAAGCGGTCGAAAGGCAGCGAGGAGATGGACAGGATGCGCCCATGCACGTCTTGGGAGCTCCGCGAATACTTTTTTTATGAATATTTTACTTTTGTCACTTCTCCTACGACGCCACATGAAGCGGTCGAAAGGCAGCGAGGAGATGGACAGGATGCGTCCATGCGCGTCCTGGGAGCTCCGCGAATACTTTGTTTATGAATATTTTACTTTTATTAGTTTTCCTTTCATTCTTACAAGAAATATTGATTCTTACAAAAAATTAATTCTTTCAAAACTTTTTTTTTCTAAAATACTTACACAACAGATTGACGCGTAGGAAACCATTTAATACTTACAAAAAAAAATTCTGAAAAATGTCGTCCTGGGAACACCGCTACTACTTTTTTTATGAATATTTTACTTTTGTCACTTCTCCTACGACGCCACATGAAGCGGTCGAAAGGCAGCGAGGAGATGGACAGGATGCGTCCATGCGCGTCCTGGGAGCTCCGCGAATACTTTTTTTATGAATATTTTACTTTTATTAGTTTTCCTTTCATTCTTACAAGAAATATTGATTCTTACAAAAAATTAATTCTTTCAAAAAATTTTTTATTCTAAAATACCTACACAAAAGATTGACGCGTAAAAAACCATTTAATACTTACAAAAAAAATTCTGAAATATGTCGCCCTGGGAACACCGCTACTACTTTTTTTATGAATATTTTACTTTTGTCACTTCTCCTACGACGCCACATGAAGCGGTCGAAAGGCAGCGAGGAGATGGACAGGATGCGCCCATGCACGTCTTGGGAGCTCCGCGAATACTTTTTTAATGAATATTTTACTTTTATTAGTTTTCCTTCCATTCTTACAAGAAATATTGATTCTTACAAAAAATTAATTCTTTCAAAAAATTTTTTATTCTAAAATACCTACACAACAGATTGACGCGTAGGAGACCATTTAATACTTACAAAAAAAAATTCTGAAATATGTCGCCCTGGGAACACCGCTACTACTTTTTTTATGAATATTTTACTTTTGTCACTTCTCCTACGACGCCACATGAAGCGGTCGAAAGGCAGCGAGGAGATGGACAGGATGCGTGCATGCGCGTCCTGGGAGCTCCGCGAATACTTTTTTTATGAATATTTTACTTTTATTAGTTTTCCTTTCATTCTTACAAGAAATATTGATTCCTACAAAAAATTAATTCTTTCAAAAATTTTTTTTTCTAAAATACCTACACAACAGATTGACGCGTAGGAAACCATTTAATACTTACAAAAAAAATTCTGAAATATGTCGCCCTGGGAACACCGCTACTACTTTTTTATGAATATTTTACTTTTGTCACTTCTCCTACGACGCCACATGAAGCGGTCGAAAGGCAGCGAGGAGATGGACAGGATGCGTCCATGCGCGTCCTGGGAGCTCCGCGAATACTTTTTTTATGAATATTTTACTTTTATTAGTTTTCCTTCCATTCTTACAAGAAATATTGATTCTTACAAAAAATTAATTCTTTCAAAAATTTTTTTTTCTAAAATACCTACACAACAGATTGACGCGTAGGAAACCATTTAATACTTACAAAAAAAAATTCTGAAAAATGTCGTCCTGGGAACACCGCTACTACTTTTTTTATGAATATTTTACTTTTGTCACTTCTCCTACGACGCCACATGAAGCGGTCGAAAGGCAGCGAGGAGATGGACAGGATGCGCCCATGCACGTCTTGGGAGCTCCGCGAATACTTTTTTTATGAATATTTTACTTTTATTAGTTTTCCTTCCATTCTTACAAGAAATATTGATTCTTACAAAAAATTAATTCTTTCAAAAATTTTTTTTTTCTAAAATACCTACACCACAGATTGACGCGTAGGAAACCATTTAATACTTACAAAAAAAAATTCTGAAAAATGTGGTCCTGGGAACACCGCTACTACTTTTTTTATGAATATTTTACTTTTGTCACTTCTCCTACGACGCCACATGAAGCGGTCGAAAGGCAGCGAGGAGATGGACAGGATGCGCCCATGCGCGTCCTGGGAGCTCCGCGAATACTTTTTTTATGAATATTTTACTTTTATTAGTTTTCCTTCCATTCTTACAAGAAATATTGATTCTTACAAAAAATTAATTCTTTCAAAAAATTTTTTATTCTAAAATACCTACACAAAAGATTGACGCGTAGAAAACCATTTAATACTTACAAAAAAATTCTGAAATATGTCGCCCTGGGAACACCGCTACTACTTTTTTTATGAATATTTTACTTTTGTCACTTCTCCTACGACGCCACATGAAGCGGTCGAAAGGCAGCGAGGAGTTGGACAGGATGCGCCCATGCACGTCTTGGGAGCTCCGCGAATACTTTTTTTATGAATATTTTACTTTTATTAGTTTTCCTTCCATTCTTACAAGAAATATTGATTCTTACAAAAAATTAATTCTTTCAAAAAATTTTTTATTCTAAAATACCTACACAACAGATTGACGCGTAGGAGACCATTTAATACTTACAAAAAAAAATTCTGAAATATGTCGCCCTGGGAACACCGCTACTACTTTTTTTATGAATATTTTACTTTTGTCACTTCTCCTACGACGCCACATGAAGCGGTCGAAAGGCAGCGAGGAGATGGACAGGATGCGTGCATGCGCGTCCTGGGAGCTCCGCGAATACTTTTTTTATGAATATTTTACTTTTATTGGTTTTCCTTTCATTCTTACAAGAAATATTGATTCTTACAAAAAATTAATTTTTCAAAAATTTTTTTTTTCTAAAATACCTACACCACAGATTGACGCGTAGGAAACCATTTAATACTTACAAAAAAAAATTCTGAAAAATGTCGTCCTGGGAACACCGCTACTACTTTTTTTATGAATATTTTACTTTTGTCACTTCTCCTACGACGCCACATGAAGCGGTCGAAAGACAGCGAGGAGATGGACAGGATGCGCCCATGCGCGTCCTGGGAGCTCCGCGAATACTTTTTTTATGAATATTTTACTTTTGTCACTTCTCCTACGACGCCACATGAAGCGGTCGAAAGGCAGCGAGGAGATGGACAGGATGCGCCCATGCGCGTCCTGGGAGCTCCGCGAATACTTTTTTTATGAATATTTTACTTTTATTAGTTTTCCTTTCATTCTTACAAGAAATATTGATTCTTACAAAAAATTAATTCTTTCAAAAATTTTTTTTTCTAAAATACCTACACAACAGATTGACGCGTAGGAAACCATTTAATACTTACAAAAAAAATTCTGAAATATGTCGCCCTGGGAACACCGCTACTACTTTTTTATGAATATTTTACTTTTGTCACTTCTCCTACGACGCCACATGAAGCGGTCGAAAGGCAGCGAGGAGATGGACAGGATGCGTCCATGCGCGTCCTGGGAGCTCCGCGAATACTTTTTTTATGAATATTTTACTTTTATTAGTTTTCCTTTCATTCTTACAAGAAATATTGATTCTTACAAAAAATTAATTCTTTCAAAAAATTTTTTATTCTAAAATACCTACACAAAAGATTGACGCGTAAAAAACCATTTAATACTTACAAAAAAAATTCTGAAATATGTCGCCCTGGGAACACCGCTACTACTTTTTTTATGAATATTTTACTTTTGTCACTTCTCCTACGACGCCACATGAAGCGGTCGAAAGGCAGCGAGGAGATGGACAGGATGCGCCCATGCACGTCTTGGGAGCTCCGCGAATACTTTTTTAATGAATATTTTACTTTTATTAGTTTTCCTTCCATTCTTACAAGAAATATTGATTCTTACAAAAAATTAATTCTTTCAAAAAATTTTTTATTCTAAAATACCTACACAACAGATTGACGCGTAGGAGACCATTTAATACTTACAAAAAAAAATTCTGAAATATGTCGCCCTGGGAACACCGCTACTACTTTTTTTATGAATATTTTACTTTTGTCACTTCTCCTACGACGCCACATGAAGCGGTCGAAAGGCAGCGAGGAGATGGACAGGATGCGTGCATGCGCGTCCTGGGAGCTCCGCGAATACTTTTTTTATGAATATTTTACTTTTATTAGTTTTCCTTTCATTCTTACAAGAAATATTGATTCTTACAAAAAATTAATTCTTTCAAAAATTTTTTTTTCTAAAATACCTACACAACAGATTGACGCGTAGGAAACCATTTAATACTTACAAAAAAAATTCTGAAATATGTCGCCCTGGGAACACCGCTACTACTTTTTTATGAATATTTTACTTTTGTCACTTCTCCTACGACGCCACATGAAGCGGTCGAAAGGCAGCGAGGAGATGGACAGGATGCGTCCATGCGCGTCCTGGGAGCTCCGCGAATACTTTTTTTATGAATATTTTACTTTTATTAGTTTTCCTTCCATTCTTACAAGAAATATTGATTCTTACAAAAAATTAATTCTTTCAAAAATTTTTTTTTTCTAAAATACCTACACCACAGATTGACGCGTAGGAAACCATTTAATACTTACAAAAAAAAATTCTGAAAAATGTGGTCCTGGGAACACCGCTACTACTTTTTTTATGAATATTTTACTTTTGTCACTTCTCCTACGACGCCACATGAAGCGGTCGAAAGGCAGCGAGGAGATGGACAGGATGCGCCCATGCGCGTCCTGGGAGCTCCGCGAATACTTTTTTTATGAATATTTTACTTTTATTAGTTTTCCTTCCATTCTTACAAGAAATATTGATTCTTACAAAAAATTAATTCTTTCAAAAAATTTTTTATTCTAAAATACCTACACAAAAGATTGACGCGTAGAAAACCATTTAATACTTACAAAAAAATTCTGAAATATGTCGCCCTGGGAACACCGCTACTACTTTTTTTATGAATATTTTACTTTTGTCACTTCTCCTACGACGCCACATGAAGCGGTCGAAAGGCAGCGAGGAGTTGGACAGGATGCGCCCATGCACGTCTTGGGAGCTCCGCGAATACTTTTTTTATGAATATTTTACTTTTATTAGTTTTCCTTCCATTCTTACAAGAAATATTGATTCTTACAAAAAATTAATTCTTTCAAAAAATTTTTTATTCTAAAATACCTACACAACAGATTGACGCGTAGGAGACCATTTAATACTTACAAAAAAAAATTCTGAAATATGTCGCCCTGGGAACACCGCTACTACTTTTTTTATGAATATTTTACTTTTGTCACTTCTCCTACGACGCCACATGAAGCGGTCGAAAGGCAGCGAGGAGATGGACAGGATGCGTGCATGCGCGTCCTGGGAGCTCCGCGAATACTTTTTTTATGAATATTTTACTTTTATTGGTTTTCCTTTCATTCTTACAAGAAATATTGATTCTTACAAAAAATTAATTTTTCAAAAATTTTTTTTTTCTAAAATACCTACACCACAGATTGACGCGTAGGAAACCATTTAATACTTACAAAAAAAAATTCTGAAAAATGTCGTCCTGGGAACACCGCTACTACTTTTTTTATGAATATTTTACTTTTGTCACTTCTCCTACGACGCCACATGAAGCGGTCGAAAGACAGCGAGGAGATGGACAGGATGCGCCCATGCGCGTCCTGGGAGCTCCGCGAATACTTTTTTTATGAATATTTTACTTTTGTCACTTCTCCTACGACGCCACATGAAGCGGTCGAAAGGCAGCGAGGAGATGGACAGGATGCGCCCATGCGCGTCCTGGGAGCTCCGCGAATACTTTTTTTATGAATATTTTACTTTTATTAGTTTTCCTTTCATTCTTACAAGAAATATTGATTCTTACAAAAAATTAATTCTTTCAAAAATTTTTTTTTCTAAAATACCTACACAACAGATTGACGCGTAGGAAACCATTTAATACTTACAAAAAAAATTCTGAAATATGTCGCCCTGGGAACACCGCTACTACTTTTTTATGAATATTTTACTTTTGTCACTTCTCCTACGACGCCACATGAAGCGGTCGAAAGGCAGCGAGGAGATGGACAGGATGCGTCCATGCGCGTCCTGGGAGCTCCGCGAATACTTTTTTTATGAATATTTTACTTTTATTAGTTTTCCTTTCATTCTTACAAGAAATATTGATTCTTACAAAAAATTAATTCTTTCAAAAAATTTTTTATTCTAAAATACCTACACAACAGATTGACGCGTAGGAAACCATTTAATACTTACAAAAAAAAATTCTGAAAAATGTCGTCCTGGGAACACCGCTACTACTTTTTTTATGAATATTTTACTTTTGTCACTTCTCCTACGACGCCACATGAAGCGGTCGAAAGGCAGCGAGGAGATGGACAGGATGCGTCCATGCGCGTCCTGGGAGCTCCGCGAATACTTTTTTTATGAATATTTTACTTTTATTAGTTTTCCTTTCATTCTTACAAGAAATATTGATTCTTACAAAAAATTAATTCTTTCAAAAAATTTTTTATTCTAAAATACCTACACAAAAGATTGACGCGTAGAAAACCATTTAATACTTACAAAAAAAATTCTGAAATATGTCGCCCTGGGAACACCGCTACTACTTTTTTTATGAATATTTTACTTTTGTCACTTCTCCTACGACGCCACATGAAGCGGTCGAAAGGCAGCGAGGAGATGGACAGGATGCGCCCATGCACGTCTTGGGAGCTCCGCGAATACTTTTTTTATGAATATTTTACTTTTATTAGTTTTCCTTCCATTCTTACAAGAAATATTGATTCTTACAAAAAATTAATTCTTTCAAAAAATTTTTTATTCTAAAATACCTACACAACAGATTGACGCGTAGGAGACCATTTAATACTTACAAAAAAAAATTCTGAAATATGTCGCCCTGGGAACACCGCTACTACTTTTTTTATGAATATTTTACTTTTGTCACTTCTCCTACGACGCCACATGAAGCGGTCGAAAGGCAGCGAGGAGATGGACAGGATGCGCCCATGCACGTCTTGGGAGCTCCGCGAATACTTTTTTAATGAATATTTTACTTTTATTAGTTTTCCTTCCATTCTTACAAGAAATATTGATTCTTACAAAAAATTAATTCTTTCAAAAAATTTTTTATTCTAAAATACCTACACAACAGATTGACGCGTAGGAGACCATTTAATACTTACAAAAAAAAATTCTGAAATATGTCGCCCTGGGAACACCGCTACTACTTTTTTTATGAATATTTTACTTTTGTCACTTCTCCTACGACGCCACATGAAGCGGTCGAAAGGCAGCGAGGAGATGGACAGGATGCGTGCATGCGCGTCCTGGGAGCTCCGCGAATACTTTTTTTATGAATATTTTACTTTTATTAGTTTTCCTTTCATTCTTACAAGAAATATTGATTCTTACAAAAAATTAATTCTTTCAAAAATTTTTTTTTCTAAAATACCTACACAACAGATTGACGCGTAGGAAACCATTTAATACTTACAAAAAAAATTCTGAAATATGTCGCCCTGGGAACACCGCTACTACTTTTTTATGAATATTTTACTTTTGTCACTTCTCCTACGACGCCACATGAAGCGGTCGAAAGGCAGCGAGGAGATGGACAGGATGCGTCCATGCGCGTCCTGGGAGCTCCGCGAATACTTTTTTTATGAATATTTTACTTTTATTAGTTTTCCTTCCATTCTTACAAGAAATATTGATTCTTACAAAAAATTAATTCTTTCAAAAATTTTTTTTTCTAAAATACCTACACAACAGATTGACGCGTAGGAAACCATTTAATACTTACAAAAAAAAATTCTGAAAAATGTCGTCCTGGGAACACCGCTACTACTTTTTTTATGAATATTTTACTTTTGTCACTTCTCCTACGACGCCACATGAAGCGGTCGAAAGGCAGCGAGGAGATGGACAGGATGCGCCCATGCACGTCTTGGGAGCTCCGCGAATACTTTTTTTATGAATATTTTACTTTTATTAGTTTTCCTTCCATTCTTACAAGAAATATTGATTCTTACAAAAAATTAATTCTTTCAAAAATTTTTTTTTTCTAAAATACCTACACCACAGATTGACGCGTAGGAAACCATTTAATACTTACAAAAAAAAATTCTGAAAAATGTGGTCCTGGGAACACCGCTACTACTTTTTTTATGAATATTTTACTTTTGTCACTTCTCCTACGACGCCACATGAAGCGGTCGAAAGGCAGCGAGGAGATGGACAGGATGCGCCCATGCGCGTCCTGGGAGCTCCGCGAATACTTTTTTTATGAATATTTTACTTTTGTCACTTCTCCTACGACGCCACATGAAGCGGTCGAAAGGCAGCGAGGAGATGGACAGGATGCGTCCATGCGCGTCCTGGGAGCTCCGCGAATACTTTTTTTATGAATATTTTACTTTTATTAGTTTTCCTTTCATTCTTACAAGAAATATTGATTCTTACAAAAAATTAATTTTTCAAAAATTTTTTTTCTCTAAAATACCTACACCACAGATTGACGCGTAGGAAACCATTTAATACTTACAAAAAAAAATTCTGAAAAATGTCGTCCTGGGAACACCGCTACTACTTTTTTTATGAATATTTTACTTTTGTCACTTCTCCTACGACGCCACATGAAGCGGTCGAAAGGCAGCGAGGAGATGGACAGGATGCGCCCATGCGCGTCCTGGGAGCTCCGCGAATACTTTTTTTATGAATATTTTACTTTTATTAGTTTTCCTTTCATTCTTACAAGAAATATTGATTCTTACAAAAAATTAATTCTTTCAAAAAATTTTTTATTCTAAAATACCTACACAAAAGATTGACGCGTAAAAAACCATTTAATACTTACAAAAAAAATTCTGAAATATGTCGCCCTGGGAACACCGCTACTACTTTTTTTATGAATATTTTACTTTTGTCACTTCTCCTACGACGCCACATGAAGCGGTCGAAAGGCAGCGAGGAGATGGACAGGATGCGCCCATGCACGTCTTGGGAGCTCCGCGAATACTTTTTTAATGAATATTTTACTTTTATTAGTTTTCCTTCCATTCTTACAAGAAATATTGATTCTTACAAAAAATTAATTCTTTCAAAAAATTTTTTATTCTAAAATACCTACACAACAGATTGACGCGTAGGAGACCATTTAATACTTACAAAAAAAAATTCTGAAATATGTCGCCCTGGGAACACCGCTACTACTTTTTTTATGAATATTTTACTTTTGTCACTTCTCCTACGACGCCACATGAAGCGGTCGAAAGGCAGCGAGGAGATGGACAGGATGCGTGCATGCGCGTCCTGGGAGCTCCGCGAATACTTTTTTTATGAATATTTTACTTTTATTAGTTTTCCTTTCATTCTTACAAGAAATATTGATTCTTACAAAAAATTAATTCTTTCAAAAATTTTTTTTTCTAAAATACCTACACAACAGATTGACGCGTAGGAAACCATTTAATACTTACAAAAAAAATTCTGAAATATGTCGCCCTGGGAACACCGCTACTACTTTTTTATGAATATTTTACTTTTGTCACTTCTCCTACGACGCCACATGAAGCGGTCGAAAGGCAGCGAGGAGATGGACAGGATGCGTCCATGCGCGTCCTGGGAGCTCCGCGAATACTTTTTTTATGAATATTTTACTTTTATTAGTTTTCCTTCCATTCTTACAAGAAATATTGATTCTTACAAAAAATTAATTCTTTCAAAAATTTTTTTTTCTAAAATACCTACACAACAGATTGACGCGTAGGAAACCATTTAATACTTACAAAAAAAAATTCTGAAAAATGTCGTCCTGGGAACACCGCTACTACTTTTTTTATGAATATTTTACTTTTGTCACTTCTCCTACGACGCCACATGAAGCGGTCGAAAGGCAGCGAGGAGATGGACAGGATGCGCCCATGCACGTCTTGGGAGCTCCGCGAATACTTTTTTTATGAATATTTTACTTTTATTAGTTTTCCTTCCATTCTTACAAGAAATATTGATTCTTACAAAAAATTAATTCTTTCAAAAAATTTTTTATTCTAAAATACCTACACAACAGATTGACGCGTAGGAGACCATTTAATACTTACAAAAAAAAATTCTGAAATATGTCGCCCTGGGAACACCGCTACTACTTTTTTTATGAATATTTTACTTTTGTCACTTCTCCTACGACGCCACATGAAGCGGTCGAAAGGCAGCGAGGAGATGGACAGGATGCGTGCATGCGCGTCCTGGGAGCTCCGCGAATACTTTTTTTATGAATATTTTACTTTTATTAGTTTTCCTTTCATTCTTACAAGAAATATTGATTCTTACAAAAAATTAATTTTTCAAAAATTTTTTTTTTCTAAAATACCTACACCACAGATTGACGCGTAGGAAACCATTTAATACTTACAAAAAAAAATTCTGAAAAATGTCGTCCTGGGAACACCGCTACTACTTTTTTTATGAATATTTTACTTTTGTCACTTCTCCTACGACGCCACATGAAGCGGTCGAAAGACAGCGAGGAGATGGACAGGATGCGCCCATGCGCGTCCTGGGAGCTCCGCGAATACTTTTTTTATGAATATTTTACTTTTGTCACTTCTCCTACGACGCCACATGAAGCGGTCGAAAGGCAGCGAGGAGATGGACAGGATGCGTCCATGCGCGTCCTGGGAGCTCCGCGAATACTTTTTTTATGAATATTTTACTTTTATTAGTTTTCCTTTCATTCTTACAAGAAATATTGATTCTTACAAAAAATTAATTCTTTCAAAAAATTTTTTATTCTAAAATACCTACACAAAAGATTGACGCGTAGAAAACCATTTAATACTTACAAAAAAAATTCTGAAATATGTCGCCCTGGGAACACCGCTACTACTTTTTTTATGAATATTTTACTTTTGTCACTTCTCCTACGACGCCACATGAAGCGGTCGAAAGGCAGCGAGGAGATGGACAGGATGCGCCCATGCACGTCTTGGGAGCTCCGCGAATACTTTTTTTATGAATATTTTACTTTTATTAGTTTTCCTTTCATTCTTACAAGAAATATTGATTCTTACAAAAAATTAATTCTTTCAAAAAATTTTTTATTCTAAAATACCTACACAAAAGATTGACGCGTAGAAAACCATTTAATACTTACAAAAAAAATTCTGAAATATGTCGCCCTGGGAACACCGCTACTACTTTTTTTATGAATATTTTACTTTTGTCACTTCTCCTACGACGCCACATGAAGCGGTCGAAAGGCAGCGAGGAGATGGACAGGATGCGCCCATGCACGTCTTGGGAGCTCCGCGAATACTTTTTTTATGAATATTTTACTTTTATTAGTTTTCCTTTCATTCTTACAAGAAATATTGATTCTTACAAAAAATTAATTCTTTCAAAAAATTTTTTATTCTAAAATACCTACACAAAAGATTGACGCGTAGAAAACCATTTAATACTTACAAAAAAAATTCTGAAATATGTCGCCCTGGGAACACCGCTACTACTTTTTTTATGAATATTTTACTTTTGTCACTTCTCCTACGACGCCACATGAAGCGGTCGAAAGGCAGCGAGGAGATGGACAGGATGCGCCCATGCACGTCTTGGGAGCTCCGCGAATACTTTTTTTATGAATATTTTACTTTTATTAGTTTTCCTTCCATTCTTACAAGAAATATTGATTCTTACAAAAAATTAATTCTTTCAAAAAATTTTTTATTCTAAAATACCTACACAACAGATTGACGCGTAGGAGACCATTTAATACTTACAAAAAAAAATTCTGAAATATGTCGCCCTGGGAACACCGCTACTACTTTTTTTATGAATATTTTACTTTTGTCACTTCTCCTACGACGCCACATGAAGCGGTCGAAAGGCAGCGAGGAGATGGACAGGATGCGTCCATGCGCGTCCTGGGAGCTCCGCGAATACTTTTTTTATGAATATTTTACTTTTATTAGTTTTCCTTTCATTCTTACAAGAAATATTGATTCTTACAAAAAATTAATTCTTTCAAAAAATTTTTTATTCTAAAATACCTACACAACAGATTGACGCGTAGGAAACCATTTAATACTTACAAAAAAAAATTCTGAAAAATGTCGTCCTGGGAACACCGCTACTACTTTTTTTATGAATATTTTACTTTTGTCACTTCTCCTACGACGCCACATGAAGCGGTCGAAAGGCAGCGAGGAGATGGACAGGATGCGTCCATGCGCGTCCTGGGAGCTCCGCGAATACTTTTTTTATGAATATTTTACTTTTATTAGTTTTCCTTTCATTCTTACAAGAAATATTGAATCTTACAAAAAATTAATTCTTTCAAAAAATTTTTTATTCTAAAATACCTACACAAAAGATTGACGCGTAGAAAACCATTTAATACTTACAAAAAAAATTCTGAAATATGTCGCCCTGGGAACACCGCTACTACTTTTTTTATGAATATTTTACTTTTGTCACTTCTCCTACGACGCCACATGAAGCGGTCGAAAGGCAGCGAGGAGATGGACAGGATGCGCCCATGCACGTCTTGGGAGCTCCGCGAATACTTTTTTTATGAATATTTTACTTTTATTAGTTTTCCTTCCATTCTTACAAGAAATATTGATTCTTACAAAAAATTAATTCTTTCAAAAAATTTTTTATTCTAAAATACCTACACAACAGATTGACGCGTAGGAGACCATTTAATACTTACAAAAAAAAATTCTGAAATATGTCGCCCTGGGAACACCGCTACTACTTTTTTTATGAATATTTTACTTTTGTCACTTCTCCTACGACGCCACATGAAGCGGTCGAAAGGCAGCGAGGAGATGGACAGGATGCGCCCATGCGCGTCCTGGGAGCTCCGCGAATACTTTTTTTATGAATATTTTACTTTTATTAGTTTTCCTTTCATTCTTACAAGAAATATTGATTCTTACAAAAAATTAATTCTTTCAAAAAATTTTTTATTCTAAAATACCTACACAAAAGATTGACGCGTAGAAAACCATTTAATACTTACAAAAAAAATTCTGAAATATGTCGCCCTGGGAACACCGCTACTACTTTTTTTATGAATATTTTACTTTTGTCACTTCTCCTACGACGCCACATGAAGCGGTCGAAAGGCAGCGAGGAGATGGACAGGATGCGCCCATGCACGTCTTGGGAGCTCCGCGAATACTTTTTTTATGAATATTTTACTTTTATTAGTTTTCCTTTCATTCTTACAAGAAATATTGATTCTTACAAAAAATTAATTCTTTCAAAAAATTTTTTATTCTAAAATACCTACACAAAAGATTGACGCGTAGAAAACCATTTAATACTTACAAAAAAAATTCTGAAATATGTCGCCCTGGGAACACCGCTACTACTTTTTTTATGAATATTTTACTTTTGTCACTTCTCCTACGACGCCACATGAAGCGGTCGAAAGGCAGCGAGGAGATGGACAGGATGCGCCCATGCACGTCTTGGGAGCTCCGCGAATACTTTTTTTATGAATATTTTACTTTTATTAGTTTTCCTTTCATTCTTACAAGAAATATTGATTCTTACAAAAAATTAATTCTTTCAAAAAATTTTTTATTCTAAAATACCTACACAAAAGATTGACGCGTAGAAAACCATTTAATACTTACAAAAAAAATTCTGAAATATGTCGCCCTGGGAACACCGCTACTACTTTTTTTATGAATATTTTACTTTTGTCACTTCTCCTACGACGCCACATGAAGCGGTCGAAAGGCAGCGAGGAGATGGACAGGATGCGCCCATGCACGTCTTGGGAGCTCCGCGAATACTTTTTTTATGAATATTTTACTTTTATTAGTTTTCCTTTCATTCTTACAAGAAATATTGATTCTTACAAAAAATTAATTCTTTCAAAAAATTTTTTATTCTAAAATACCTACACAACAGATTGACGCGTAGGAAACCATTTAATACTTACAAAAAAAAATTCTGAAAAATGTCGTCCTGGGAACACCGCTACTACTTTTTTTATGAATATTTTACTTTTGTCACTTCTCCTACGACGCCACATGAAGCGGTCGAAAGGCAGCGAGGAGATGGACAGGATGCGTCCATGCGCGTCCTGGGAGCTCCGCGAATACTTTTTTTATGAATATTTTACTTTTATTAGTTTTCCTTTCATTCTTACAAGAAATATTGATTCTTACAAAAAATTAATTCTTTCAAAAAATTTTTTATTCTAAAATACCTACACAAAAGATTGACGCGTAGAAAACCATTTAATACTTACAAAAAAAATTCTGAAATATGTCGCCCTGGGAACACCGCTACTACTTTTTTTATGAATATTTTACTTTTGTCACTTCTCCTACGACGCCACATGAAGCGGTCGAAAGGCAGCGAGGAGATGGACAGGATGCGCCCATGCACGTCTTGGGAGCTCCGCGAATACTTTTTTTATGAATATTTTACTTTTATTAGTTTTCCTTCCATTCTTACAAGAAATATTGATTCTTACAAAAAATTAATTCTTTCAAAAAATTTTTTATTCTAAAATACCTACACAACAGATTGACGCGTAGGAGACCATTTAATACTTACAAAAAAAAATTCTGAAATATGTCGCCCTGGGAACACCGCTACTACTTTTTTTATGAATATTTTACTTTTGTCACTTCTCCTACGACGCCACATGAAGCGGTCGAAAGGCAGCGAGGAGATGGACAGGATGCGTGCATGCGCGTCCTGGGAGCTCCGCGAATACTTTTTTTATGAATATTTTACTTTTATTAGTTTTCCTTTCATTCTTACAAGAAATATTGATTCTTACAAAAAATTAATTCTTTCAAAAAATTTTTTATTCTAAAATACCTACACAAAAGATTGACGCGTAGAAAACCATTTAATACTTACAAAAAAAATTCTGAAATATGTCGCCCTGGGAACACCGCTACTACTTTTTTTATGAATATTTTACTTTTGTCACTTCTCCTACGACGCCACATGAATCGGTCGAAAGGCAGCGAGGAGATGGACAGGATGCGCCCATGCACGTCTTGGGAGCTCCGCGAATACTTTTTTTATGAATATTTTACTTTTATTAGTTTTCCTTTCATTCTTACAAGAAATATTGATTCTTACAAAAAATTAATTCTTTCAAAAAATTTTTTATTCTAAAATACCTACACAAAAGATTGACGCGTAGAAAACCATTTAATACTTACAAAAAAAATTCTGAAATATGTCGCCCTGGGAACACCGCTACTACTTTTTTTATGAATATTTTACTTTTATTAGTTTTCCTTCCATTCTTACAAGAAATATTGATTCTTACAAAAAATTAATTCTTTCAAAAAATTTTTTATTCTAAAATACCTACACAACAGATTGACGCGTAGGAGACCATTTAATACTTACAAAAAAAAATTCTGAAATATGTCGCCCTGGGAACACCGCTACTACTTTTTTTATGAATATTTTACTTTTGTCACTTCTCCTACGACGCCACATGAAGCGGTCGAAAGGCAGCGAGGAGATGGACAGGATGCGTGCATGCGCGTCCTGGGAGCTCCGCGAATACTTTTTTTATGAATATTTTACTTTTATTAGTTTTCCTTTCATTCTTACAAGAAATATTGATTCTTACAAAAAATTAATTTTTCAAAATTTTTTTTTTTCTAAAATACCTACACCACAGATTGACGCGTAGGAAACCATTTAATACTTACAAAAAAAAATTCTGAAAAATGTCGTCCTGGGAACACCGCTACTACTTTTTTTATGAATATTTTACTTTTGTCACTTCTCCTACGACGCCACATGAAGCGGTCGAAAGACAGCGAGGAGATGGACAGGATGCGCCCATGCGCGTCCTGGGAGCTCCGCGAATACTTTTTTTATGAATATTTTACTTTTGTCACTTCTCCTACGATGCCACATGAAGCGGTCGAAAGGCAGCGAGGAGATGGACAGGATGCGTCCATGCGCGTCCTGGGAGCTCCGCGAATACTTTTTTTATGAATATTTTACTTTTATTAGTTTTCCTTTCATTCTTACAAGAAATATTGATTCTTACAAAAAATTAATTCTTTCAAAAAATTTTTTATTCTAAAATACCTACACAAAAGATTGACGCGTAGAAAACCATTTAATACTTACAAAAAAAATTCTGAAATATGTCGCCCTGGGAACACCGCTACTACTTTTTTTATGAATATTTTACTTTTGTCACTTCTCCTACGACGCCACATGAAGCGGTCGAAAGGCAGCGAGGAGATGGACAGGATGCGCCCATGCACGTCTTGGGAGCTCCGCGAATACTTTTTTTATGAATATTTTACTTTTATTAGTTTTCCTTTCATTCTTACAAGAAATATTGATTCTTACAAAAAATTAATTCTTTCAAAAAATTTTTTATTCTAAAATACCTACACAAAAGATTGACGCGTAGAAAACCATTTAATACTTACAAAAAAAATTCTGAAATATGTCGCCCTGGGAACACCGCTACTACTTTTTTTATGAATATTTTACTTTTGTCACTTCTCCTACGACGCCACATGAAGCGGTCGAAAGGCAGCGAGGAGATGGACAGGATGCGCCCATGCACGTCTTGGGAGCTCCGCGAATACTTTTTTTATGAATATTTTACTTTTATTAGTTTTCCTTTCATTCTTACAAGAAATATTGATTCTTACAAAAAATTAATTCTTTCAAAAAATTTTTTATTCTAAAATACCTACACAAAAGATTGACGCGTAGAAAACCATTTAATACTTACAAAAAAAATTCTGAAATATGTCGCCCTGGGAACACCGCTACTACTTTTTTTATGAATATTTTACTTTTGTCACTTCTCCTACGACGCCACATGAAGCGGTCGAAAGGCAGCGAGGAGATGGACAGGATGCGCCCATGCACGTCTTGGGAGCTCCGCGAATACTTTTTTTATGAATATTTTACTTTTATTAGTTTTCCTTCCATTCTTACAAGAAATATTGATTCTTACAAAAAATTAATTCTTTCAAAAAATTTTTTATTCTAAAATACCTACACAACAGATTGACGCGTAGGAGACCATTTAATACTTACAAAAAAAAATTCTGAAATATGTCGCCCTGGGAACACCGCTACTACTTTTTTTATGAATATTTTACTTTTGTCACTTCTCCTACGACGCCACATGAAGCGGTCGAAAGGCAGCGAGGAGATGGACAGGATGCGTCCATGCGCGTCCTGGGAGCTCCGCGAATACTTTTTTTATGAATATTTTACTTTTATTAGTTTTCCTTTCATTCTTACAAGAAATATTGATTCTTACAAAAAATTAATTCTTTCAAAAAATTTTTTATTCTAAAATACCTACACAACAGATTGACGCGTAGGAAACCATTTAATACTTACAAAAAAAAATTCTGAAAAATGTCGTCCTGGGAACACCGCTACTACTTTTTTTATGAATATTTTACTTTTGTCACTTCTCCTACGACGCCACATGAAGCGGTCGAAAGGCAGCGAGGAGATGGACAGGATGCGTCCATGCGCGTCCTGGGAGCTCCGCGAATACTTTTTTTATGAATATTTTACTTTTATTAGTTTTCCTTTCATTCTTACAAGAAATATTGAATCTTACAAAAAATTAATTCTTTCAAAAAATTTTTTATTCTAAAATACCTACACAAAAGATTGACGCGTAGAAAACCATTTAATACTTACAAAAAAAATTCTGAAATATGTCGCCCTGGGAACACCGCTACTACTTTTTTTATGAATATTTTACTTTTGTCACTTCTCCTACGACGCCACATGAAGCGGTCGAAAGGCAGCGAGGAGATGGACAGGATGCGCCCATGCACGTCTTGGGAGCTCCGCGAATACTTTTTTTATGAATATTTTACTTTTATTAGTTTTCCTTCCATTCTTACAAGAAATATTGATTCTTACAAAAAATTAATTCTTTCAAAAAATTTTTTATTCTAAAATACCTACACAACAGATTGACGCGTAGGAGACCATTTAATACTTACAAAAAAAAATTCTGAAATATGTCGCCCTGGGAACACCGCTACTACTTTTTTTATGAATATTTTACTTTTGTCACTTCTCCTACGACGCCACATGAAGCGGTCGAAAGGCAGCGAGGAGATGGACAGGATGCGCCCATGCGCGTCCTGGGAGCTCCGCGAATACTTTTTTTATGAATATTTTACTTTTATTAGTTTTCCTTTCATTCTTACAAGAAATATTGATTCTTACAAAAAATTAATTCTTTCAAAAAATTTTTTATTCTAAAATACCTACACAAAAGATTGACGCGTAGAAAACCATTTAATACTTACAAAAAAAATTCTGAAATATGTCGCCCTGGGAACACCGCTACTACTTTTTTTATGAATATTTTACTTTTGTCACTTCTCCTACGACGCCACATGAAGCGGTCGAAAGGCAGCGAGGAGATGGACAGGATGCGCCCATGCACGTCTTGGGAGCTCCGCGAATACTTTTTTTATGAATATTTTACTTTTATTAGTTTTCCTTTCATTCTTACAAGAAATATTGATTCTTACAAAAAATTAATTCTTTCAAAAAATTTTTTATTCTAAAATACCTACACAAAAGATTGACGCGTAGAAAACCATTTAATACTTACAAAAAAAATTCTGAAATATGTCGCCCTGGGAACACCGCTACTACTTTTTTTATGAATATTTTACTTTTGTCACTTCTCCTACGACGCCACATGAAGCGGTCGAAAGGCAGCGAGGAGATGGACAGGATGCGCCCATGCACGTCTTGGGAGCTCCGCGAATACTTTTTTTATGAATATTTTACTTTTATTAGTTTTCCTTTCATTCTTACAAGAAATATTGATTCTTACAAAAAATTAATTCTTTCAAAAAATTTTTTATTCTAAAATACCTACACAAAAGATTGACGCGTAGAAAACCATTTAATACTTACAAAAAAAATTCTGAAATATGTCGCCCTGGGAACACCGCTACTACTTTTTTTATGAATATTTTACTTTTGTCACTTCTCCTACGACGCCACATGAAGCGGTCGAAAGGCAGCGAGGAGATGGACAGGATGCGCCCATGCACGTCTTGGGAGCTCCGCGAATACTTTTTTTATGAATATTTTACTTTTATTAGTTTTCCTTTCATTCTTACAAGAAATATTGATTCTTACAAAAAATTAATTCTTTCAAAAAATTTTTTATTCTAAAATACCTACACAACAGATTGACGCGTAGGAAACCATTTAATACTTACAAAAAAAAATTCTGAAAAATGTCGTCCTGGGAACACCGCTACTACTTTTTTTATGAATATTTTACTTTTGTCACTTCTCCTACGACGCCACATGAAGCGGTCGAAAGGCAGCGAGGAGATGGACAGGATGCGTCCATGCGCGTCCTGGGAGCTCCGCGAATACTTTTTTTATGAATATTTTACTTTTATTAGTTTTCCTTTCATTCTTACAAGAAATATTGATTCTTACAAAAAATTAATTCTTTCAAAAAATTTTTTATTCTAAAATACCTACACAAAAGATTGACGCGTAGAAAACCATTTAATACTTACAAAAAAAATTCTGAAATATGTCGCCCTGGGAACACCGCTACTACTTTTTTTATGAATATTTTACTTTTGTCACTTCTCCTACGACGCCACATGAAGCGGTCGAAAGGCAGCGAGGAGATGGACAGGATGCGCCCATGCACGTCTTGGGAGCTCCGCGAATACTTTTTTTATGAATATTTTACTTTTATTAGTTTTCCTTCCATTCTTACAAGAAATATTGATTCTTACAAAAAATTAATTCTTTCAAAAAATTTTTTATTCTAAAATACCTACACAACAGATTGACGCGTAGGAGACCATTTAATACTTACAAAAAAAAATTCTGAAATATGTCGCCCTGGGAACACCGCTACTACTTTTTTTATGAATATTTTACTTTTGTCACTTCTCCTACGACGCCACATGAAGCGGTCGAAAGGCAGCGAGGAGATGGACAGGATGCGTGCATGCGCGTCCTGGGAGCTCCGCGAATACTTTTTTTATGAATATTTTACTTTTATTAGTTTTCCTTTCATTCTTACAAGAAATATTGATTCTTACAAAAAATTAATTCTTTCAAAAAATTTTTTATTCTAAAATACCTACACAAAAGATTGACGCGTAGAAAACCATTTAATACTTACAAAAAAAATTCTGAAATATGTCGCCCTGGGAACACCGCTACTACTTTTTTTATGAATATTTTACTTTTGTCACTTCTCCTACGACGCCACATGAATCGGTCGAAAGGCAGCGAGGAGATGGACAGGATGCGCCCATGCACGTCTTGGGAGCTCCGCGAATACTTTTTTTATGAATATTTTACTTTTATTAGTTTTCCTTTCATTCTTACAAGAAATATTGATTCTTACAAAAAATTAATTCTTTCAAAAAATTTTTTATTCTAAAATACCTACACAAAAGATTGACGCGTAGAAAACCATTTAATACTTACAAAAAAAATTCTGAAATATGTCGCCCTGGGAACACCGCTACTACTTTTTTTATGAATATTTTACTTTTATTAGTTTTCCTTCCATTCTTACAAGAAATATTGATTCTTACAAAAAATTAATTCTTTCAAAAAATTTTTTATTCTAAAATACCTACACAACAGATTGACGCGTAGGAGACCATTTAATACTTACAAAAAAAAATTCTGAAATATGTCGCCCTGGGAACACCGCTACTACTTTTTTTATGAATATTTTACTTTTGTCACTTCTCCTACGACGCCACATGAAGCGGTCGAAAGGCAGCGAGGAGATGGACAGGATGCGTGCATGCGCGTCCTGGGAGCTCCGCGAATACTTTTTTTATGAATATTTTACTTTTATTAGTTTTCCTTTCATTCTTACAAGAAATATTGATTCTTACAAAAAATTAATTTTTCAAAATTTTTTTTTTTCTAAAATACCTACACCACAGATTGACGCGTAGGAAACCATTTAATACTTACAAAAAAAAATTCTGAAAAATGTCGTCCTGGGAACACCGCTACTACTTTTTTTATGAATATTTTACTTTTGTCACTTCTCCTACGACGCCACATGAAGCGGTCGAAAGACAGCGAGGAGATGGACAGGATGCGCCCATGCGCGTCCTGGGAGCTCCGCGAATACTTTTTTTATGAATATTTTACTTTTGTCACTTCTCCTACGATGCCACATGAAGCGGTCGAAAGGCAGCGAGGAGATGGACAGGATGCGTCCATGCGCGTCCTGGGAGCTCCGCGAATACTTTTTTTATGAATATTTTACTTTTATTAGTTTTCCTTTCATTCTTACAAGAAATATTGATTCTTACAAAAAATTAATTCTTTCAAAAAATTTTTTATTCTAAAATACCTACACAAAAGATTGACGCGTAGAAAACCATTTAATACTTACAAAAAAAATTCTGAAATATGTCGCCCTGGGAACACCGCTACTACTTTTTTTATGAATATTTTACTTTTGTCACTTCTCCTACGACGCCACATGAAGCGGTCGAAAGGCAGCGAGGAGATGGACAGGATGCGCCCATGCACGTCTTGGGAGCTCCGCGAATACTTTTTTTATGAATATTTTACTTTTATTAGTTTTCCTTCCATTCTTACAAGAAATATTGATTCTTACAAAAAATTAATTCTTTCAAAAAATTTTTTATTCTAAAATACCTACACAAAAGATTGACGCGTAGAAAACCATTTAATACTTACAAAAAAATTCTGAAATATGTCGCCCTGGGAACACCGCTACTACTTTTTTTATGAATATTTTACTTTTGTCACTTCTCCTACGACGCCACATGAAGCGGTCGAAAGGCAGCGAGGAGATGGACAGGATGCGCCCATGCACGTCTTGGGAGCTCCGCGAATACTTTTTTTATGAATATTTTACTTTTATTAGTTTTCCTTCCATTCTTACAAGAAATATTGATTCTTACAAAAAATTAATTCTTTCAAAAAATTTTTTATTCTAAAATACCTACACAACAGATTGACGCGTAGGAGACCATTTAATACTTACAAAAAAAAATTCTGAAATATGTCGCCCTGGGAACACCGCTACTACTTTTTTTATGAATATTTTACTTTTGTCACTTCTCCTACGACGCCACATGAAGCGGTCGAAAGGCAGCGAGGAGATGGACAGGATGCGTGCATGCGCGTCCTGGGAGCTCCGCGAATACTTTTTTTATGAATATTTTACTTTTATTAGTTTTCCTTTCATTCTTACAAGAAATATTGATTCTTACAAAAAATTAATTTTTCAAAAATTTTTTTTTTCTAAAATACCTACACCACAGATTGACGCGTAGGAAACCATTTAATACTTACAAAAAAAAATTCTGAAAAATGTCGTCCTGGGAACACCGCTACTACTTTTTTTATGAATATTTTACTTTTGTCACTTCTCCTACGACGCCACATGAAGCGGTCGAAAGGCAGCGAGGAGATGGACAGGATGCGCCCATGCACGTCTTGGGAGCTCCGCGAATACTTTTTTTATGAATATTTTACTTTTATTAGTTTTCCTTCCATTCTTAGAAGAAATATTGATTCTTACAAAAAATTAATTCTTTCAAAAATTTTTTTTTCTAAAATACCTACACAACAGATTGACGCGTAGAAAACCATTTAATACTTACAAAAAAAAATCTGAAATATGTCGCCCTGGGAACACCGCTACTACTTTTTTTATGAATATTTTACTTTTATTAGTTTTCCTTCCATTCTTACAAGAAATATTGATTCTTACAAAAAATTAATTCTTTCAAAAAATTTTTTATTCTAAAATACCTACACAACAGATTGACGCGTAGGAGACCATTTAATACTTACAAAAAAAAAAACTGAAATATGTCGCCCTGGGAACACCGCTACTACTTTTTTTATGAATATTTTACTTTTGTCACTTCTCCTACGACGCCACATGAAGCGGTCGAAAGGCAGCGAGGAGATGGACAGGATGCGTGCATGCGCGTCCTGGGAGCTCCGCGAATACTTTTTTTATGAATATTTTACTTTTATTAGTTTTCCTTTCATTCTTACAAGAAATATTGATTCTTACAAAAAATTAATTTTTCAAAAATTTTTTTTTTCTAAAATACCTACACCACAGATTGACGCGTAGGAAACCATTTAATACTTACAAAAAAAAATTCTGAAAAATGTCGTCCTGGGAACACCGCTACTACTTTTTTTATGAATATTTTACTTTTGTCACTTCTCCTACGACGCCACATGAAGCGGTCGAAAGACAGCGAGGAGATGGACAGGATGCGCCCATGCGCGTCCTGGGAGCTCCGCGAATACTTTTTTTATGAATATTTTACTTTTATTAGTTTTCCTTTCATTCTTACAAGAAATATTGATTCTTACAAAAAATTAATTCTTTCAAAAAATTTTTTATTCTAAAATACCTACACAAAAGATTGACGCGTAAAAAACCATTTAATACTTACAAAAAAAATTCTGAAATATGTCGCCCTGGGAACACCGCTACTACTTTTTTTATGAATATTTTACTTTTATTAGTTTTCCTTCCATTCTTACAAGAAATATTGATTCTTACAAAAAATTAATTCTTTCAAAAAATTTTTTATTCTAAAATACCTACACAACAGATTGACGCGTAGGAGACCATTTAATACTTACAAAAAAAAATTCTGAAATATGTCGCCCTGGGAACACCGCTACTACTTTTTTTATGAATATTTTACTTTTGTCACTTCTCCTACGACGCCACATGAAGCGGTCGAAAGGCAGCGAGGAGATGGACAGGATGCGTGCATGCGCGTCCTGGGAGCTCCGCGAATACTTTTTTTATGAATATTTTACTTTTATTAGTTTTCCTTCCATTCTTAGAAGAAATATTGATTCTTACAAAAAATTAATTCTTTCAAAAAATTTTTTTTCTAAAATACCTACACAACAGATTGACGCGTAGAAAACCATTTAATACTTACAAAAAAAATTCTGAAATATGTCGCCCTGGGAACACCGCTACTACTTTTTTTATGAATATTTTACTTTTATTAGTTTTCCTTCCATTCTTACAAGAAATATTGATTCTTACAAAAAATTAATTCTTTCAAAAAATTTTTTATTCTAAAATACCTACACAACAGATTGACGCGTAGGAGACCATTTAATACTTACAAAAAAAAATTCTGAAATATGTCGCCCTGGGAACACCGCTACTACTTTTTTTATGAATATTTTACTTTTGTCACTTCTCCTACGACGCCACATGAAGCGGTCGAAAGGCAGCGAGGAGATGGACAGGATGCGTGCATGCGCGTCCTGGGAGCTCCGCGAATACTTTTTTTATGAATATTTTACTTTTATTAGTTTTCCTTTCATTCTTACAAGAAATATTGATTCTTACAAAAAATTAATTTTTCAAAAATTTTTTTTTTCTAAAATACCTACACCACAGATTGACGCGTAGGAAACCATTTAATACTTACAAAAAAAAATTCTGAAAAATGTCGTCCTGGGAACACCGCTACTACTTTTTTTATGAATATTTTACTTTTGTCACTTCTCCTACGACGCCACATGAAGCGGTCGAAAGACAGCGAGGAGATGGACAGGATGCGCCCATGCGCGTCCTGGGAGCTCCGCGAATACTTTTTTTATGAATATTTTACTTTTGTCACTTCTCCTACGATGCCACATGAAGCGGTCGAAAGGCAGCGAGGAGATGGACAGGATGCGTCCATGCGCGTCCTGGGAGCTCCGCGAATACTTTTTTTATGAATATTTTACTTTTATTAGTTTTCCTTTCATTCTTACAAGAAATATTGATTCTTACAAAAAATTAATTCTTTCAAAAAATTTTTTATTCTAAAATACCTACACAAAAGATTGACGCGTAGAAAACCATTTAATACTTACAAAAAAAATTCTGAAATATGTCGCCCTGGGAACACCGCTACTACTTTTTTTATGAATATTTTACTTTTGTCACTTCTCCTACGACGCCACATGAAGCGGTCGAAAGGCAGCGAGGAGATGGACAGGATGCGCCCATGCACGTCTTGGGAGCTCCGCGAATACTTTTTTTATGAATATTTTACTTTTATTAGTTTTCCTTCCATTCTTACAAGAAATATTGATTCTTACAAAAAATTAATTCTTTCAAAAAATTTTTTATTCTAAAATACCTACACAAAAGATTGACGCGTAGAAAACCATTTAATACTTACAAAAAAATTCTGAAATATGTCGCCCTGGGAACACCGCTACTACTTTTTTTATGAATATTTTACTTTTGTCACTTCTCCTACGACGCCACATGAAGCGGTCGAAAGGCAGCGAGGAGATGGACAGGATGCGTGCATGCGCGTCCTGGGAGCTCCGCGAATACTTTTTTTATGAATATTTTACTTTTATTAGTTTTCCTTTCATTCTTACAAGAAATATTGATTCTTACAAAAAATTAATTTTTCAAAATTTTTTTTTTTCTAAAATACCTACACCACAGATTGACGCGTAGGAAACCATTTAATACTTACAAAAAAAAATTCTGAAAAATGTCGTCCTGGGAACACCGCTACTACTTTTTTTATGAATATTTTACTTTTGTCACTTCTCCTACGACGCCACATGAAGCGGTCGAAAGGCAGCGAGGAGATGGACAGGATGCGCCCATGCACGTCTTGGGAGCTCCGCGAATACTTTTTTTATGAATATTTTACTTTTATTAGTTTTCCTTTCATTCTTACAAGAAATATTGATTCTTACAAAAAATTAATTCTTTCAAAAAATTTTTTATTCTAAAATACCTACACAAAAGATTGACGCGTAGAAAACCATTTAATACTTACAAAAAAAATTCTGAAATATGTCGCCCTGGGAACACCGCTACTACTTTTTTTATGAATATTTTACTTTTGTCACTTCTCCTACGACGCCACATGAAGCGGTCGAAAGGCAGCGAGGAGATGGACAGGATGCGCCCATGCACGTCTTGGGAGCTCCGCGAATACTTTTTTTATGAATATTTTACTTTTATTAGTTTTCCTTTCATTCTTACAAGAAATATTGATTCTTACAAAAAATTAATTCTTTCAAAAAATTTTTTATTCTAAAATACCTACACAAAAGATTGACGCGTAGAAAACCATTTAATACTTACAAAAAAAATTCTGAAATATGTCGCCCTGGGAACACCGCTACTACTTTTTTTATGAATATTTTACTTTTGTCACTTCTCCTACGACGCCACATGAAGCGGTCGAAAGGCAGCGAGGAGATGGACAGGATGCGCCCATGCACGTCTTGGGAGCTCCGCGAATACTTTTTTTATGAATATTTTACTTTTATTAGTTTTCCTTCCATTCTTACAAGAAATATTGATTCTTACAAAAAATTAATTCTTTCAAAAAATTTTTTATTCTAAAATACCTACACAACAGATTGACGCGTAGGAGACCATTTAATACTTACAAAAAAAAATTCTGAAATATGTCGCCCTGGGAACACCGCTACTACTTTTTTTATGAATATTTTACTTTTGTCACTTCTCCTACGACGCCACATGAAGCGGTCGAAAGGCAGCGAGGAGATGGACAGGATGCGTCCATGCGCGTCCTGGGAGCTCCGCGAATACTTTTTTTATGAATATTTTACTTTTATTAGTTTTCCTTTCATTCTTACAAGAAATATTGATTCTTACAAAAAATTAATTCTTTCAAAAAATTTTTTATTCTAAAATACCTACACAAAAGATTGACGCGTAAAAAACCATTTAATACTTACAAAAAAAATTCTGAAATATGTCGCCCTGGGAACACCGCTACTACTTTTTTTATGAATATTTTACTTTTGTCACTTCTCCTACGACGCCACATGAAGCGGTCGAAAGGCAGCGAGGAGATGGACAGGATGCGCCCATGCACGTCTTGGGAGCTCCGCGAATACTTTTTTTATGAATATTTTACTTTTATTAGTTTTCCTTTCATTCTTACAAGAAATATTGATTCTTACAAAAAATTAATTCTTTCAAAAAATTTTTTATTCTAAAATACCTACACAAAAGATTGACGCGTAGAAAACCATTTAATACTTACAAAAAAAATTCTGAAATATGTCGCCCTGGGAACACCGCTACTACTTTTTTTATGAATATTTTACTTTTGTCACTTCTCCTACGACGCCACATGAAGCGGTCGAAAGGCAGCGAGGAGATGGACAGGATGCGCCCATGCACGTCTTGGGAGCTCCGCGAATACTTTTTTAATGAATATTTTACTTTTATTAGTTTTCCTTCCATTCTTACAAGAAATATTGATTCTTACAAAAAATTAATTCTTTCAAAAAATTTTTTATTCTAAAATACCTACACAACAGATTGACGCGTAGGAGACCATTTAATACTTACAAAAAAAAATTCTGAAATATGTCGCCCTGGGAACACCGCTACTACTTTTTTTATGAATATTTTACTTTTGTCACTTCTCCTACGACGCCACATGAAGCGGTCGAAAGGCAGCGAGGAGATGGACAGGATGCGTGCATGCGCGTCCTGGGAGCTCCGCGAATACTTTTTTTATGAATATTTTACTTTTATTAGTTTTCCTTTCATTCTTACAAGAAATATTGATTCTTACAAAAAATTAATTCTTTCAAAAATTTTTTTTTCTAAAATACCTACACAACAGATTGACGCGTAGGAAACCATTTAATACTTACAAAAAAAATTCTGAAATATGTCGCCCTGGGAACACCGCTACTACTTTTTTATGAATATTTTACTTTTGTCACTTCTCCTACGACGCCACATGAAGCGGTCGAAAGGCAGCGAGGAGATGGACAGGATGCGTCCATGCGCGTCCTGGGAGCTCCGCGAATACTTTTTTTATGAATATTTTACTTTTATTAGTTTTCCTTCCATTCTTAGAAGAAATATTGATTCTTACAAAAAATTAATTCTTTCAAAATTTTTTTTTTCTAAAATACCTACACAACAGATTGACGCGTAGAAAACCATTTAATACTTACAAAAAAAATTCTGAAATATGTCGCCCTGGGAACACCGCTACTACTTTTTTTATGAATATTTTACTTTTATTAGTTTTCCTTCCATTCTTACAAGAAATATTGATTCTTACAAAAAATTAATTCTTTCAAAAAATTTTTTATTCTAAAATACCTACACAACAGATTGACGCGTAGGAGACCATTTAATACTTACAAAAAAAAATTCTGAAATATGTCGCCCTGGGAACACCGCTACTACTTTTTTTATGAATATTTTACTTTTGTCACTTCTCCTACGACGCCACATGAAGCGGTCGAAAGGCAGCGAGGAGATGGACAGGATGCGTGCATGCGCGTCCTGGGAGCTCCGCGAATACTTTTTTTATGAATATTTTACTTTTATTAGTTTTCCTTCCATTCTTAGAAGAAATATTGATTCTTACAAAAAATTAATTCTTTCAAAAAATTTTTTTTCTAAAATACCTACACAACAGATTGACGCGTAGAAAACCATTTAATACTTACAAAAAAAATTCTGAAATATGTCGCCCTGGGAACACCGCTACTACTTTTTTTATGAATATTTTACTTTTATTAGTTTTCCTTCCATTCTTACAAGAAATATTGATTCTTACAAAAAATTAATTCTTTCAAAAAATTTTTTATTCTAAAATACCTACACAACAGATTGACGCGTAGGAGACCATTTAATACTTACAAAAAAAAATTCTGAAATATGTCGCCCTGGGAACACCGCTACTACTTTTTTTATGAATATTTTACTTTTGTCACTTCTCCTACGACGCCACATGAAGCGGTCGAAAGGCAGCGAGGAGATGGACAGGATGCGTGCATGCGCGTCCTGGGAGCTCCGCGAATACTTTTTTTATGAATATTTTACTTTTATTAGTTTTCCTTTCATTCTTACAAGAAATATTGATTCTTACAAAAAATTAATTTTTCAAAAATTTTTTTTTTCTAAAATACCTACACCACAGATTGACGCGTAGGAAACCATTTAATACTTACAAAAAAAAATTCTGAAAAATGTCGTCCTGGGAACACCGCTACTACTTTTTTTATGAATATTTTACTTTTGTCACTTCTCCTACGACGCCACATGAAGCGGTCGAAAGACAGCGAGGAGATGGACAGGATGCGCCCATGCGCGTCCTGGGAGCTCCGCGAATACTTTTTTTATGAATATTTTACTTTTGTCACTTCTCCTACGATGCCACATGAAGCGGTCGAAAGGCAGCGAGGAGATGGACAGGATGCGTCCATGCGCGTCCTGGGAGCTCCGCGAATACTTTTTTTATGAATATTTTACTTTTATTAGTTTTCCTTTCATTCTTACAAGAAATATTGATTCTTACAAAAAATTAATTCTTTCAAAAAATTTTTTATTCTAAAATACCTACACAAAAGATTGACGCGTAGAAAACCATTTAATACTTACAAAAAAAATTCTGAAATATGTCGCCCTGGGAACACCGCTACTACTTTTTTTATGAATATTTTACTTTTGTCACTTCTCCTACGACGCCACATGAAGCGGTCGAAAGGCAGCGAGGAGATGGACAGGATGCGCCCATGCACGTCTTGGGAGCTCCGCGAATACTTTTTTTATGAATATTTTACTTTTATTAGTTTTCCTTCCATTCTTACAAGAAATATTGATTCTTACAAAAAATTAATTCTTTCAAAAAATTTTTTATTCTAAAATACCTACACAAAAGATTGACGCGTAGAAAACCATTTAATACTTACAAAAAAATTCTGAAATATGTCGCCCTGGGAACACCGCTACTACTTTTTTTATGAATATTTTACTTTTGTCACTTCTCCTACGACGCCACATGAAGCGGTCGAAAGGCAGCGAGGAGATGGACAGGATGCGTGCATGCGCGTCCTGGGAGCTCCGCGAATACTTTTTTTATGAATATTTTACTTTTATTAGTTTTCCTTTCATTCTTACAAGAAATATTGATTCTTACAAAAAATTAATTTTTCAAAATTTTTTTTTTTCTAAAATACCTACACCACAGATTGACGCGTAGGAAACCATTTAATACTTACAAAAAAAAATTCTGAAAAATGTCGTCCTGGGAACACCGCTACTACTTTTTTTATGAATATTTTACTTTTGTCACTTCTCCTACGACGCCACATGAAGCGGTCGAAAGGCAGCGAGGAGATGGACAGGATGCGCCCATGCACGTCTTGGGAGCTCCGCGAATACTTTTTTTATGAATATTTTACTTTTATTAGTTTTCCTTTCATTCTTACAAGAAATATTGATTCTTACAAAAAATTAATTCTTTCAAAAAATTTTTTATTCTAAAATACCTACACAAAAGATTGACGCGTAGAAAACCATTTAATACTTACAAAAAAAATTCTGAAATATGTCGCCCTGGGAACACCGCTACTACTTTTTTTATGAATATTTTACTTTTGTCACTTCTCCTACGACGCCACATGAAGCGGTCGAAAGGCAGCGAGGAGATGGACAGGATGCGCCCATGCACGTCTTGGGAGCTCCGCGAATACTTTTTTTATGAATATTTTACTTTTATTAGTTTTCCTTCCATTCTTACAAGAAATATTGATTCTTACAAAAAATTAATTCTTTCAAAAAATTTTTTATTCTAAAATACCTACACAAAAGATTGACGCGTAGAAAACCATTTAATACTTACAAAAAAAATTCTGAAATATGTCGCCCTGGGAACACCGCTACTACTTTTTTTATGAATATTTTACTTTTGTCACTTCTCCTACGACGCCACATGAAGCGGTCGAAAGGCAGCGAGGAGATGGACAGGATGCGCCCATGCACGTCTTGGGAGCTCCGCGAATACTTTTTTTATGAATATTTTACTTTTATTAGTTTTCCTTCCATTCTTACAAGAAATATTGATTCTTACAAAAAATTAATTCTTTCAAAAAATTTTTTATTCTAAAATACCTACACAACAGATTGACGCGTAGGAGACCATTTAATACTTACAAAAAAAAATTCTGAAATATGTCGCCCTGGGAACACCGCTACTACTTTTTTTATGAATATTTTACTTTTGTCACTTCTCCTACGACGCCACATGAAGCGGTCGAAAGGCAGCGAGGAGATGGACAGGATGCGTCCATGCGCGTCCTGGGAGCTCCGCGAATACTTTTTTTATGAATATTTTACTTTTATTAGTTTTCCTTTCATTCTTACAAGAAATATTGATTCTTACAAAAAATTAATTCTTTCAAAAAATTTTTTATTCTAAAATACCTACACAAAAGATTGACGCGTAAAAAACCATTTAATACTTACAAAAAAAATTCTGAAATATGTCGCCCTGGGAACACCGCTACTACTTTTTTTATGAATATTTTACTTTTGTCACTTCTCCTACGACGCCACATGAAGCGGTCGAAAGGCAGCGAGGAGATGGACAGGATGCGCCCATGCACGTCTTGGGAGCTCCGCGAATACTTTTTTTATGAATATTTTACTTTTATTAGTTTTCCTTTCATTCTTACAAGAAATATTGATTCTTACAAAAAATTAATTCTTTCAAAAAATTTTTTATTCTAAAATACCTACACAAAAGATTGACGCGTAGAAAACCATTTAATACTTACAAAAAAAATTCTGAAATATGTCGCCCTGGGAACACCGCTACTACTTTTTTTATGAATATTTTACTTTTGTCACTTCTCCTACGACGCCACATGAAGCGGTCGAAAGGGAGCGAGGAGGTGGACAGGATGCGCCCATGCACGTCTTGGGAGCTCCGCGAATACTTTTTTTATGAATATTTTACTTTTATTAGTTTTCCTTCCATTCTTACAAGAAATATTGATTCTTACAAAAAATTAATTCTTTCAAAAAATTTTTTATTCTAAAATACCTACACAACAGATTGACGCGTAGGAGACCATTTAATACTTACAAAAAAAAATTCTGAAATATGTCGCCCTGGGAACACCGCTACTACTTTTTTTATGAATATTTTACTTTTGTCACTTCTCCTACGACGCCACATGAAGCGGTCGAAAGGCAGCGAGGAGATGGACAGGATGCGTCCATGCGCGTCCTGGGAGCTCCGCGAATACTTTTTTTATGAATATTTTACTTTTATTAGTTTTCCTTTCATTCTTACAAGAAATATTGATTCTTACAAAAAATTAATTCTTTCAAAAAATTTTTTATTCTAAAATACCTACACAACAGATTGACGCGTAGGAGACCATTTAATACTTACAAAAAAAAATTCTGAAATATGTCGCCCTGGGAACACCGCTACTACTTTTTTTATGAATATTTTACTTTTGTCACTTCTCCTACGACGCCACATGAAGCGGTCGAAAGGCAGCGAGGAGATGGACAGGATGCGTCCATGCGCGTCCTGGGAGCTCCGCGAATACTTTTTTTATGAATATTTTACTTTTATTAGTTTTCCTTTCATTCTTACAAGAAATATTGATTCTTACAAAAAATTAATTCTTTCAAAAAATTTTTTATTCTAAAATACCTACACAAAAGATTGACGCGTAAAAAACCATTTAATACTTACAAAAAAAATTCTGAAATATGTCGCCCTGGGAACACCGCTACTACTTTTTTTATGAATATTTTACTTTTGTCACTTCTCCTACGACGCCACATGAAGCGGTCGAAAGGCAGCGAGGAGATGGACAGGATGCGCCCATGCACGTCTTGGGAGCTCCGCGAATACTTTTTTTATGAATATTTTACTTTTATTAGTTTTCCTTTCATTCTTACAAGAAATATTGATTCTTACAAAAAATTAATTCTTTCAAAAAATTTTTTATTCTAAAATACCTACACAAAAGATTGACGCGTAGAAAACCATTTAATACTTACAAAAAAAATTCTGAAATATGTCGCCCTGGGAACACCGCTACTACTTTTTTTATGAATATTTTACTTTTGTCACTTCTCCTACGACGCCACATGAAGCGGTCGAAAGACAGCGAGGAGATGGACAGGATGCGCCCATGCGCGTCCTGGGAGCTCCGCGAATACTTTTTTTATGAATATTTTACTTTTATTAGTTTTCCTTTCATTCTTACAAGAAATATTGATTCTTACAAAAAATTAATTCTTTCAAAAAATTTTTTATTCTAAAATACCTACACAACAGATTGACGCGTAGGAAACCATTTAATACTTACAAAAAAAAATTCTGAAAAATGTCGTCCTGGGAACACCGCTACTACTTTTTTTATGAATATTTTACTTTTGTCACTTCTCCTACGACGCCACATGAAGCGGTCGAAAGGCAGCGAGGAGATGGACAGGATGCGTCCATGCGCGTCCTGGGAGCTCCGCGAATACTTTTTTTATGAATATTTTACTTTTATTAGTTTTCCTTTCATTCTTACAAGAAATATTGATTCTTACAAAAAATTAATTCTTTCAAAAAATTTTTTATTCTAAAATACCTACACAAAAGATTGACGCGTAGAAAACCATTTAATACTTACAAAAAAAATTCTGAAATATGTCGCCCTGGGAACACCGCTACTACTTTTTTTATGAATATTTTACTTTTGTCACTTCTCCTACGACGCCACATGAAGCGGTCGAAAGGCAGCGAGGAGATGGACAGGATGCGCCCATGCACGTCTTGGGAGCTCCGCGAATACTTTTTTTATGAATATTTTACTTTTATTAGTTTTCCTTTCATTCTTACAAGAAATATTGATTCTTACAAAAAATTAATTCTTTCAAAAAATTTTTTATTCTAAAATACCTACACAAAAGATTGACGCGTAGAAAACCATTTAATACTTACAAAAAAAATTCTGAAATATGTCGCCCTGGGAACACCGCTACTACTTTTTTTATGAATATTTTACTTTTGTCACTTCTCCTACGACGCCACATGAAGCGGTCGAAAGGCAGCGAGGAGATGGACAGGATGCGCCCATGCACGTCTTGGGAGCTCCGCGAATACTTTTTTTATGAATATTTTACTTTTATTAGTTTTCCTTCCATTCTTACAAGAAATATTGATTCTTACAAAAAATTAATTCTTTCAAAAAATTTTTTATTCTAAAATACCTACACAACAGATTGACGCGTAGGAGACCATTTAATACTTACAAAAAAAAATTCTGAAATATGTCGCCCTGGGAACACCGCTACTACTTTTTTTATGAATATTTTACTTTTGTCACTTCTCCTACGACGCCACATGAAGCGGTCGAAAGGCAGCGAGGAGATGGACAGGATGCGCCCATGCACGTCTTGGGAGCTCCGCGAATACTTTTTTTATGAATATTTTACTTTTATTAGTTTTCCTTTCATTCTTACAAGAAATATTGATTCTTACAAAAAATTAATTCTTTCAAAAAATTTTTTATTCTAAAATACCTACACAACAGATTGACGCGTAGGAAACCATTTAATACTTACAAAAAAAAATTCTGAAAAATGTCGTCCTGGGAACACCGCTACTACTTTTTTTATGAATATTTTACTTTTGTCACTTCTCCTACGACGCCACATGAAGCGGTCGAAAGGCAGCGAGGAGATGGACAGGATGCGTCCATGCGCGTCCTGGGAGCTCCGCGAATACTTTTTTTATGAATATTTTACTTTTATTAGTTTTCCTTTCATTCTTACAAGAAATATTGATTCTTACACAAAATTAATTCTTTCAAAAAATTTTTTATTCTAAAATACCTACACAAAAGATTGACGCGTAGAAAACCATTTAATACTTACAAAAAAAATTCTGAAATATGTCGCCCTGGGAACACCGCTACTACTTTTTTTATGAATATTTTACTTTTGTCACTTCTCCTACGACGCCACATGAAGCGGTCGAAAGGCAGCGAGGAGATGGACAGGATGCGCCCATGCACGTCTTGGGAGCTCCGCGAATACTTTTTTTATGAATATTTTACTTTTATTAGTTTTCCTTTCATTCTTACAAGAAATATTGATTCTTACAAAAAATTAATTCTTTCAAAAATTTTTTTTTCTAAAATACCTACACAACAGATTGACGCGTAGGAAACCATTTAATACTTACAAAAAAAATTCTGAAATATGTCGCCCTGGGAACACCGCTACTACTTTTTTATGAATATTTTACTTTTGTCACTTCTCCTACGACGCCACATGAAGCGGTCGAAAGGCAGCGAGGAGATGGACAGGATGCGTCCATGCGCGTCCTGGGAGCTCCGCGAATACTTTTTTTATGAATATTTTACTTTTATTAGTTTTCCTTCCATTCTTAGAAGAAATATTGATTCTTACAAAAAATTAATTCTTTCAAAAATTTTTTTTTCTAAAATACCTACACAACAGATTGACGCGTAGAAAACCATTTAATACTTACAAAAAAAATTCTGAAATATGTCGCCCTGGGAACACCGCTACTACTTTTTTTATGAATATTTTACTTTTATTAGTTTTCCTTCCATTCTTACAAGAAATATTGATTCTTACAAAAAATTAATTCTTTCAAAAAATTTTTTATTCTAAAATACCTACACAACAGATTGACGCGTAGGAGACCATTTAATACTTACAAAAAAAAATTCTGAAATATGTCGCCCTGGGAACACCGCTACTACTTTTTTTATGAATATTTTACTTTTGTCACTTCTCCTACGACGCCACATGAAGCGGTCGAAAGGCAGCGAGGAGATGGACAGGATGCGTGCATGCGCGTCCTGGGAGCTCCGCGAATACTTTTTTTATGAATATTTTACTTTTATTAGTTTTCCTTTCATTCTTACAAGAAATATTGATTCTTACAAAAAATTAATTTTTCAAAATTTTTTTTTTTCTAAAATACCTACACCACAGATTGACGCGTAGGAAACCATTTAATACTTACAAAAAAAAATTCTGAAAAATGTCGTCCTGGGAACACCGCTACTACTTTTTTTATGAATATTTTACTTTTGTCACTTCTCCTACGACGCCACATGAAGCGGTCGAAAGGCAGCGAGGAGATGGACAGGATGCGTCCATGCGCGTCCTGGGAGCTCCGCGAATACTTTTTTTATGAATATTTTACTTTTATTAGTTTTCCTTTCATTCTTACAAGAAATATTGATTCTTACAAAAAATTAATTCTTTCAAAAAATTTTTTATTCTAAAATACCTACACAAAAGATTGACGCGTAGAAAACCATTTAATACTTACAAAAAAAATTCTGAAATATGTCGCCCTGGGAACACCGCTACTACTTTTTTTATGAATATTTTACTTTTGTCACTTCTCCTACGACGCCACATGAAGCGGTCGAAAGGCAGCGAGGAGATGGACAGGATGCGCCCATGCACGTCTTGGGAGCTCCGCGAATACTTTTTTTATGAATATTTTACTTTTATTAGTTTTCCTTTCATTCTTACAAGAAATATTGATTCTTACAAAAAATTAATTCTTTCAAAAAATTTTTTATTCTAAAATACCTACACAACAGATTGACGCGTAGGAAACCATTTAATACTTACAACAAAAAATTCTGAAAAATGTCGTCCTGGGAACACCGCTACTACTTTTTTTATGAATATTTTACTTTTGTCACTTCTCCTACGACGCCACATGAAGCGGTCGAAAGGCAGCGAGGAGATGGACAGGATGCGTCCATGCGCGTCCTGGGAGCTCCGCGAATACTTTTTTTATGAATATTTTACTTTTATTAGTTTTCCTTTCATTCTTACAAGAAATATTGATTCTTACAAAAAATTAATTCTTTCAAAAAATTTTTTATTCTAAAATACCTACACAAAAGATTGACGCGTAGAAAACCATTTAATACTTACAAAAAAAATTCTGAAATATGTCGCCCTGGGAACACCGCTACTACTTTTTTTATGAATATTTTACTTTTGTCACTTCTCCTACGACGCCACATGAAGCGGTCGAAAGGCAGCGAGGAGATGGACAGGATGCGCCCATGCACGTCTTGGGAGCTCCGCGAATACATTTTTTATGAATATTTTACTTTTATTAGTTTTCCTTTCATTCTTACAAGAAATATTGATTCTTACAAAAAATTAATTCTTTCAAAAATTTTTTTTTCTAAAATACCTACACAACAGATTGACGCGTAGGAAACCATTTAATACTTACAAAAAAAATTCTGAAATATGTCGCCCTGGGAACACCGCTACTACTTTTTTATGAATATTTTACTTTTGTCACTTCTCCTACGACGCCACATGAAGCGGTCGAAAGGCAGCGAGGAGATGGACAGGATGCGTCCATGCGCGTCCTGGGAGCTCCGCGAATACTTTTTTTATGAATATTTTACTTTTATTAGTTTTCCTTCCATTCTTAGAAGAAATATTGATTCTTACAAAAAATTAATTCTTTCAAAAATTTTTTTTTCTAAAATACCTACACAACAGATTGACGCGTAGAAAACCATTTAATACTTACAAAAAAAATTCTGAAATATGTCGCCCTGGGAACACCGCTACTACTTTTTTTATGAATATTTTACTTTTATTAGTTTTCCTTCCATTCTTACAAGAAATATTGATTCTTACAAAAAATTAATTCTTTCAAAAAATTTTTTATTCTAAAATACCTACACAACAGATTGACGCGTAGGAGACCATTTAATACTTACAAAAAAAAATTCTGAAATATGTCGCCCTGGGAACACCGCTACTACTTTTTTTATGAATATTTTACTTTTGTCACTTCTCCTACGACGCCACATGAAGCGGTCGAAAGGCAGCGAGGAGATGGACAGGATGCGTCCATGCGCGTCCTGGGAGCTCCGCGAATACTTTTTTTATGAATATTTTACTTTTATTAGTTTTCCTTTCATTCTTACAAGAAATATTGATTCTTACAAAAAATTAATTCTTTCAAAAAATTTTTTATTCTAAAATACCTACACAACAGATTGACGCGTAGGAAACCATTTAATACTTACAAAAAAAAATTCTGAAAAATGTCGTCCTGGGAACACCGCTACTACTTTTTTTATGAATATTTTACTTTTGTCACTTCTCCTACGACGCCACATGAAGCGGTCGAAAGGCAGCGAGGAGATGGACAGGATGCGTCCATGCGCGTCCTGGGAGCTCCGCGAATACTTTTTTTATGAATATTTTACTTTTATTAGTTTTCCTTTCATTCTTACAAGAAATATTGATTCTTACAAAAAATTAATTCTTTCAAAAAATTTTTTATTCTAAAATACCTACACAAAAGATTGACGCGTAGAAAACCATTTAATACTTACAAAAAAAATTCTGAAATATGTCGCCCTGGGAACACCGCTACTACTTTTTTTATGAATATTTTACTTTTGTCACTTCTCCTACGACGCCACATGAAGCGGTCGAAAGGCAGCGAGGAGATGGACAGGATGCGCCCATGCACGTCTTGGGAGCTCCGCGAATACTTTTTTTATGAATATTTTACTTTTATTAGTTTTCCTTCCATTCTTACAAGAAATATTGATTCTTACAAAAAATTAATTCTTTCAAAAAATTTTTTATTCTAAAATACCTACACAACAGATTGACGCGTAGGAGACCATTTAATACTTACAAAAAAAAATTCTGAAATATGTCGCCCTGGGAACACCGCTACTACTTTTTTTATGAATATTTTACTTTTGTCACTTCTCCTACGACGCCACATGAAGCGGTCGAAAGGCAGCGAGGAGATGGACAGGATGCGCCCATGCGCGTCCTGGGAGCTCCGCGAATACTTTTTTTATGAATATTTTACTTTTATTAGTTTTCCTTTCATTCTTACAAGAAATATTGATTCTTACAAAAAATTAATTCTTTCAAAAAATTTTTTATTCTAAAATACCTACACAAAAGATTGACGCGTAGAAAACCATTTAATACTTACAAAAAAAATTCTGAAATATGTCGCCCTGGGAACACCGCTACTACTTTTTTTATGAATATTTTACTTTTGTCACTTCTCCTACGACGCCACATGAAGCGGTCGAAAGGCAGCGAGGAGATGGACAGGATGCGCCCATGCACGTCTTGGGAGCTCCGCGAATACTTTTTTTATGAATATTTTACTTTTATTAGTTTTCCTTTCATTCTTACAAGAAATATTGATTCTTACAAAAAATTAATTCTTTCAAAAAATTTTTTATTCTAAAATACCTACACAAAAGATTGACGCGTAGAAAACCATTTAATACTTACAAAAAAAATTCTGAAATATGTCGCCCTGGGAACACCGCTACTACTTTTTTTATGAATATTTTACTTTTGTCACTTCTCCTACGACGCCACATGAAGCGGTCGAAAGGCAGCGAGGAGATGGACAGGATGCGCCCATGCACGTCTTGGGAGCTCCGCGAATACTTTTTTTATGAATATTTTACTTTTATTAGTTTTCCTTCCATTCTTACAAGAAATATTGATTCTTACAAAAAATTAATTCTTTCAAAAAATTTTTTATTCTAAAATACCTACACAACAGATTGACGCGTAGGAGACCATTTAATACTTACAAAAAAAAATTCTGAAATATGTCGCCCTGGGAACACCGCTACTACTTTTTTTATGAATATTTTACTTTTGTCACTTCTCCTACGACGCCACATGAAGCGGTCGAAAGGCAGCGAGGAGATGGACAGGATGCGCCCATGCGCGTCCTGGGAGCTCCGCGAATACTTTTTTTATGAATATTTTACTTTTGTCACTTCTCCTACGACGCCACATGAAGCGGTCGAAAGGCAGCGAGGAGATGGACAGGATGCGTCCATGCGCGTCCTGGGAGCTCCGCGAATACTTTTTTTATGAATATTTTACTTTTATTAGTTTTCCTTTCATTCTTACAAGAAATATTGATTCTTACAAAAAATTAATTCTTTCAAAAAATTTTTTATTCTAAAATACCTACACAAAAGATTGACGCGTAGAAAACCATTTAATACTTACAAAAAAAATTCTGAAATATGTCGCCCTGGGAACACCGCTACTACTTTTTTTATGAATATTTTACTTTTGTCACTTCTCCTACGACGCCACATGAAGCGGTCGAAAGGCAGCGAGGAGATGGACAGGATGCGCCCATGCACGTCTTGGGAGCTCCGCGAATACTTTTTTTATGAATATTTTACTTTTATTAGTTTTCCTTTCATTCTTACAAGAAATATTGATTCTTACAAAAAATTAATTCTTTCAAAAAATTTTTTATTCTAAAATACCTACACAAAAGATTGACGCGTAGAAAACCATTTAATACTTACAAAAAAAATTCTGAAATATGTCGCCCTGGGAACACCGCTACTACTTTTTTTATGAATATTTTACTTTTGTCACTTCTCCTACGACGCCACATGAAGCGGTCGAAAGGCAGCGAGGAGATGGACAGGATGCGCCCATGCACGTCTTGGGAGCTCCGCGAATACTTTTTTTATGAATATTTTACTTTTATTAGTTTTCCTTTCATTCTTACAAGAAATATTGATTCTTACAAAAAATTAATTCTTTCAAAAATTTTTTTTTCTAAAATACCTACACAACAGATTGACGCGTAGGAAACCATTTAATACTTACAAAAAAAATTCTGAAATATGTCGCCCTGGGAACACCGCTACTACTTTTTTATGAATATTTTACTTTTGTCACTTCTCCTACGACGCCACATGAAGCGGTCGAAAGGCAGCGAGGAGATGGACAGGATGCGTCCATGCGCGTCCTGGGAGCTCCGCTACTACTTTTTTTATGAATATTTTACTTTTATTAGTTTTCCTTCCATTCTTACAAGAAATATTGATTCTTACAAAAAATTAATTCTTTCAAAAAATTTTTTATTCTAAAATACCTACACAACAGATTGACGCGTAGGAGACCATTTAATACTTACAAAAAAAAATTCTGAAATATGTCGCCCTGGGAACACCGCTACTACTTTTTTTATGAATATTTTACTTTTGTCACTTCTCCTACGACGCCACATGAAGCGGTCGAAAGGCAGCGAGGAGATGGACAGGATGCGTGCATGCGCGTCCTGGGAGCTCCGCGAATACTTTTTTTATGAATATTTTACTTTTATTAGTTTTCCTTTCATTCTTACAAGAAATATTGATTCTTACAAAAAATTAATTTTTCAAAATTTTTTTTTTTCTAAAATACCTACACCACAGATTGACGCGTAGGAAACCATTTAATACTTACAAAAAAAAATTCTGAAAAATGTCGTCCTGGGAACACCGCTACTACTTTTTTTATGAATATTTTACTTTTGTCACTTCTCCTACGACGCCACATGAAGCGGTCGAAAGACAGCGAGGAGATGGACAGGATGCGCCCATGCGCGTCCTGGGAGCTCCGCGAATACTTTTTTTATGAATATTTTACTTTTGTCACTTCTCCTACGATGCCACATGAAGCGGTCGAAAGGCAGCGAGGAGATGGACAGGATGCGTCCATGCGCGTCCTGGGAGCTCCGCGAATACTTTTTTTATGAATATTTTACTTTTATTAGTTTTCCTTTCATTCTTACAAGAAATATTGATTCTTACAAAAAATTAATTCTTTCAAAAAATTTTTTATTCTAAAATACCTACACAAAAGATTGACGCGTAGAAAACCATTTAATACTTACAAAAAAAATTCTGAAATATGTCGCCCTGGGAACACCGCTACTACTTTTTTTATGAATATTTTACTTTTGTCACTTCTCCTACGACGCCACATGAAGCGGTCGAAAGGCAGCGAGGAGATGGACAGGATGCGCCCATGCACGTCTTGGGAGCTCCGCGAATACTTTTTTTATGAATATTTTACTTTTATTAGTTTTCCTTTCATTCTTACAAGAAATATTGATTCTTACAAAAAATTAATTCTTTCAAAAAATTTTTTATTCTAAAATACCTACACAACAGATTGACGCGTAGGAAACCATTTAATACTTACAAAAAAAAATTCTGAAAAATGTCGTCCTGGGAACACCGCTACTACTTTTTTTATGAATATTTTACTTTTGTCACTTCTCCTACGACGCCACATGAAGCGGTCGAAAGGCAGCGAGGAGATGGACAGGATGCGTCCATGCGCGTCCTGGGAGCTCCGCGAATACTTTTTTTATGAATATTTTACTTTTATTAGTTTTCCTTTCATTCTTACAAGAAATATTGATTCTTACAAAAAATTAATTCTTTCAAAAAATTTTTTATTCTAAAATACCTACACAAAAGATTGACGCGTAGAAAACCATTTAATACTTACAAAAAAAATTCTGAAATATGTCGCCCTGGGAACACCGCTACTACTTTTTTTATGAATATTTTACTTTTGTCACTTCTCCTACGACGCCACATGAAGCGGTCGAAAGGCAGCGAGGAGATGGACAGGATGCGCCCATGCACGTCTTGGGAGCTCCGCGAATACATTTTTTATGAATATTTTACTTTTATTAGTTTTCCTTTCATTCTTACAAGAAATATTGATTCTTACAAAAAATTAATTCTTTCAAAAATTTTTTTTTCTAAAATACCTACACAACAGATTGACGCGTAGGAAACCATTTAATACTTACAAAAAAAATTCTGAAATATGTCGCCCTGGGAACACCGCTACTACTTTTTTATGAATATTTTACTTTTGTCACTTCTCCTACGACGCCACATGAAGCGGTCGAAAGGCAGCGAGGAGATGGACAGGATGCGTCCATGCGCGTCCTGGGAGCTCCGCGAATACTTTTTTTATGAATATTTTACTTTTATTAGTTTTCCTTCCATTCTTAGAAGAAATATTGATTCTTACAAAAAATTAATTCTTTCAAAAATTTTTTTTTCTAAAATACCTACACAACAGATTGACGCGTAGAAAACCATTTAATACTTACAAAAAAAATTCTGAAATATGTCGCCCTGGGAACACCGCTACTACTTTTTTTATGAATATTTTACTTTTATTAGTTTTCCTTCCATTCTTACAAGAAATATTGATTCTTACAAAAAATTAATTCTTTCAAAAAATTTTTTATTCTAAAATACCTACACAACAGATTGACGCGTAGGAAACCATTTAATACTTACAAAAAAAAATTCTGAAAAATGTCGTCCTGGGAACACCGCTACTACTTTTTTTATGAATATTTTACTTTTGTCACTTCTCCTACGACGCCACATGAAGCGGTCGAAAGGCAGCGAGGAGATGGACAGGATGCGCCCATGCACGTCTTGGGAGCTCCGCGAATACTTTTTTTATGAATATTTTACTTTTATTAGTTTTCCTTCCATTCTTAGAAGAAATATTGATTCTTACAAAAAATTAATTCTTTCAAAAAATTTTTTTTCTAAAATACCTACACAACAGATTGACGCGTAGAAAACCATTTAATACTTACAAAAAAAATTCTGAAATATGTCGCCCTGGGAACACCGCTACTACTTTTTTTATGAATATTTTACTTTTATTAGTTTTCCTTCCATTCTTACAAGAAATATTGATTCTTACAAAAAATTAATTCTTTCAAAAAATTTTTTATTCTAAAATACCTACACAACAGATTGACGCGTAGGAGACCATTTAATACTTACAAAAAAAAATTCTGAAATATGTCGCCCTGGGAACACCGCTACTACTTTTTTTATGAATATTTTACTTTTGTCACTTCTCCTACGACGCCACATGAAGCGGTCGAAAGGCAGCGAGGAGATGGACAGGATGCGTGCATGCGCGTCCTGGGAGCTCCGCGAATACTTTTTTTATGAATATTTTACTTTTATTAGTTTTCCTTTCATTCTTACAAGAAATATTGATTCTTACAAAAAATTAATTTTTCAAAAATTTTTTTTTTCTAAAATACCTACACCACAGATTGACGCGTAGGAAACCATTTAATACTTACAAAAAAAAATTCTGAAAAATGTCGTCCTGGGAACACCGCTACTACTTTTTTTATGAATATTTTACTTTTGTCACTTCTCCTACGACGCCACATGAAGCGGTCGAAAGGCAGCGAGGAGATGGACAGGATGCGTCCATGCGCGTCCTGGGAGCTCCGCGAATACTTTTTTTATGAATATTTTACTTTTGTCACTTCTCCTACGATGCCACATGAAGCGGTCGAAAGGCAGCGAGGAGATGGACAGGATGCGTCCATGCGCGTCCTGGGAGCTCCGCGAATACTTTTTTTATGAATATTTTACTTTTATTAGTTTTCCTTTCATTCTTACAAGAAATATTGATTCTTACAAAAAATTAATTCTTTCAAAAAATTTTTTATTCTAAAATACCTACACAAAAGATTGACGCGTAGAAAACCATTTAATACTTACAAAAAAAATTCTGAAATATGTCGCCCTGGGAACACCGCTACTACTTTTTTTATGAATATTTTACTTTTGTCACTTCTCCTACGACGCCACATGAAGCGGTCGAAAGGCAGCGAGGAGATGGACAGGATGCGCCCATGCACGTCTTGGGAGCTCCGCGAATACTTTTTTTATGAATATTTTACTTTTATTAGTTTTCCTTCCATTCTTACAAGAAATATTGATTCTTACAAAAAATTAATTCTTTCAAAAAATTTTTTATTCTAAAATACCTACACAAAAGATTGACGCGTAGAAAACCATTTAATACTTACAAAAAAATTCTGAAATATGTCGCCCTGGGAACACCGCTACTACTTTTTTTATGAATATTTTACTTTTGTCACTTCTCCTACGACGCCACATGAAGCGGTCGAAAGGCAGCGAGGAGATGGACAGGATGCGTGCATGCGCGTCCTGGGAGCTCCGCGAATACTTTTTTTATGAATATTTTACTTTTATTAGTTTTCCTTTCATTCTTACAAGAAATATTGATTCTTACAAAAAATTAATTTTTCAAAATTTTTTTTTTTCTAAAATACCTACACCACAGATTGACGCGTAGGAAACCATTTAATACTTACAAAAAAAAATTCTGAAAAATGTCGTCCTGGGAACACCGCTACTACTTTTTTTATGAATATTTTACTTTTGTCACTTCTCCTACGACGCCACATGAAGCGGTCGAAAGGCAGCGAGGAGATGGACAGGATGCGCCCATGCACGTCTTGGGAGCTCCGCGAATACTTTTTTTATGAATATTTTACTTTTATTAGTTTTCCTTTCATTCTTACAAGAAATATTGATTCTTACAAAAAATTAATTCTTTCAAAAAATTTTTTATTCTAAAATACCTACACAAAAGATTGACGCGTAGAAAACCATTTAATACTTACAAAAAAAATTCTGAAATATGTCGCCCTGGGAACACCGCTACTACTTTTTTTATGAATATTTTACTTTTGTCACTTCTCCTACGACGCCACATGAAGCGGTCGAAAGGCAGCGAGGAGATGGACAGGATGCGCCCATGCACGTCTTGGGAGCTCCGCGAATACTTTTTTTATGAATATTTTACTTTTATTAGTTTTCCTTTCATTCTTACAAGAAATATTGATTCTTACAAAAAATTAATTCTTTCAAAAAATTTTTTATTCTAAAATACCTACACAAAAGATTGACGCGTAGAAAACCATTTAATACTTACAAAAAAAATTCTGAAATATGTCGCCCTGGGAACACCGCTACTACTTTTTTTATGAATATTTTACTTTTGTCACTTCTCCTACGACGCCACATGAAGCGGTCGAAAGGCAGCGAGGAGATGGACAGGATGCGCCCATGCACGTCTTGGGAGCTCCGCGAATACTTTTTTTATGAATATTTTACTTTTATTAGTTTTCCTTCCATTCTTACAAGAAATATTGATTCTTACAAAAAATTAATTCTTTCAAAAAATTTTTTATTCTAAAATACCTACACAACAGATTGACGCGTAGGAGACCATTTAATACTTACAAAAAAAAATTCTGAAATATGTCGCCCTGGGAACACCGCTACTACTTTTTTTATGAATATTTTACTTTTGTCACTTCTCCTACGACGCCACATGAAGCGGTCGAAAGGCAGCGAGGAGATGGACAGGATGCGTGCATGCGCGTCCTGGGAGCTCCGCGAATACTTTTTTTATGAATATTTTACTTTTATTAGTTTTCCTTTCATTCTTACAAGAAATATTGATTCTTACAAAAAATTAATTTTTCAAAAATTTTTTTTTTCTAAAATACCTACACCACAGATTGACGCGTAGGAAACCATTTAATACTTACAAAAAAAAATTCTGAAAAATGTCGTCCTGGGAACACCGCTACTACTTTTTTTATGAATATTTTACTTTTGTCACTTCTCCTACGACGCCACATGAAGCGGTCGAAAGACAGCGAGGAGATGGACAGGATGCGCCCATGCGCGTCCTGGGAGCTCCGCGAATACTTTTTTTATGAATATTTTACTTTTGTCACTTCTCCTACGACGCCACATGAAGCGGTCGAAAGGCAGCGAGGAGATGGACAGGATGCGCCCATGCACGTCTTGGGAGCTCCGCGAATACTTTTTTTATGAATATTTTACTTTTATTAGTTTTCCTTCCATTCTTACAAGAAATATTGATTCTTACAAAAAATTAATTCTTTCAAAAAATTTTTTATTCTAAAATACCTACACAAAAGATTGACGCGTAGAAAACCATTTAATACTTACAAAAAAAATTCTGAAATATGTCGCCCTGGGAACACCGCTACTACTTTTTTTATGAATATTTTACTTTTGTCACTTCTCCTACGACGCCACATGAAGCGGTCGAAAGGCAGCGAGGAGATGGACAGGATGCGCCCATGCACGTCTTGGGAGCTCCGCGAATACTTTTTTTATGAATATTTTACTTTTATTAGTTTTCCTTCCATTCTTACAAGAAATATTGATTCTTACAAAAAATTAATTTTTCAAAATTTTTTTTTTTCTAAAATACCTACACCACAGATTGACGCGTAGGAAACCATTTAATACTTACAAAAAAAAATTCTGAAAAATGTCGTCCTGGGAACACCGCTACTACTTTTTTTATGAATATTTTACTTTTGTCACTTCTCCTACGACGCCACATGAAGCGGTCGAAAGGCAGCGAGGAGATGGACAGGATGCGCCCATGCACGTCTTGGGAGCTCCGCGAATACTTTTTTTATGAATATTTTACTTTTATTAGTTTTCCTTTCATTCTTACAAGAAATATTGATTCTTACAAAAAATTAATTCTTTCAAAAAATTTTTTATTCTAAAATACCTACACAAAAGATTGACGCGTAGAAAACCATTTAATACTTACAAAAAAAATTCTGAAATATGTCGCCCTGGGAACACCGCTACTACTTTTTTTATGAATATTTTACTTTTGTCACTTCTCCTACGACGCCACATGAAGCGGTCGAAAGGCAGCGAGGAGATGGACAGGATGCGCCCATGCACGTCTTGGGAGCTCCGCGAATACTTTTTTTATGAATATTTTACTTTTATTAGTTTTCCTTTCATTCTTACAAGAAATATTGATTCTTACAAAAAATTAATTCTTTCAAAAAATTTTTTATTCTAAAATACCTACACAAAAGATTGACGCGTAGAAAACCATTTAATACTTACAAAAAAAATTCTGAAATATGTCGCCCTGGGAACACCGCTACTACTTTTTTTATGAATATTTTACTTTTGTCACTTCTCCTACGACGCCACATGAAGCGGTCGAAAGGCAGCGAGGAGATGGACAGGATGCGCCCATGCACGTCTTGGGAGCTCCGCGAATACTTTTTTTATGAATATTTTACTTTTATTAGTTTTCCTTCCATTCTTACAAGAAATATTGATTCTTACAAAAAATTAATTCTTTCAAAAAATTTTTTTTCTAAAATACCTACACAACAGATTGACGCGTAGAAAACCATTTAATACTTACAAAAAAAATTCTGAAATATGTCGCCCTGGGAACACCGCTACTACTTTTTTTATGAATATTTTACTTTTATTAGTTTTCCTTCCATTCTTACAAGAAATATTGATTCTTACAAAAAATTAATTCTTTCAAAAAATTTTTTATTCTAAAATACCTACACAACAGATTGACGCGTAGGAGACCATTTAATACTTACAAAAAAAAATTCTGAAATATGTCGCCCTGGGAACACCGCTACTACTTTTTTTATGAATATTTTACTTTTGTCACTTCTCCTACGACGCCACATGAAGCGGTCGAAAGGCAGCGAGGAGATGGACAGGATGCGTGCATGCGCGTCCTGGGAGCTCCGCGAATACTTTTTTTATGAATATTTTACTTTTATTAGTTTTCCTTTCATTCTTACAAGAAATATTGATTCTTACAAAAAATTAATTTTTCAAAAATTTTTTTTTTCTAAAATACCTACACCACAGATTGACGCGTAGGAAACCATTTAATACTTACAAAAAAAAATTCTGAAAAATGTCGTCCTGGGAACACCGCTACTACTTTTTTTATGAATATTTTACTTTTGTCACTTCTCCTACGACGCCACATGAAGCGGTCGAAAGGCAGCGAGGAGATGGACAGGATGCGTCCATGCGCGTCCTGGGAGCTCCGCGAATACTTTTTTTATGAATATTTTACTTTTGTCACTTCTCCTACGATGCCACATGAAGCGGTCGAAAGGCAGCGAGGAGATGGACAGGATGCGTCCATGCGCGTCCTGGGAGCTCCGCGAATACTTTTTTTATGAATATTTTACTTTTATTAGTTTTCCTTTCATTCTTACAAGAAATATTGATTCTTACAAAAAATTAATTCTTTCAAAAAATTTTTTATTCTAAAATACCTACACAAAAGATTGACGCGTAGAAAACCATTTAATACTTACAAAAAAAATTCTGAAATATGTCGCCCTGGGAACACCGCTACTACTTTTTTTATGAATATTTTACTTTTGTCACTTCTCCTACGACGCCACATGAAGCGGTCGAAAGGCAGCGAGGAGATGGACAGGATGCGCCCATGCACGTCTTGGGAGCTCCGCGAATACTTTTTTTATGAATATTTTACTTTTATTAGTTTTCCTTCCATTCTTACAAGAAATATTGATTCTTACAAAAAATTAATTCTTTCAAAAAATTTTTTATTCTAAAATACCTACACAAAAGATTGACGCGTAGAAAACCATTTAATACTTACAAAAAAATTCTGAAATATGTCGCCCTGGGAACACCGCTACTACTTTTTTTATGAATATTTTACTTTTGTCACTTCTCCTACGACGCCACATGAAGCGGTCGAAAGGCAGCGAGGAGATGGACAGGATGCGTGCATGCGCGTCCTGGGAGCTCCGCGAATACTTTTTTTATGAATATTTTACTTTTATTAGTTTTCCTTTCATTCTTACAAGAAATATTGATTCTTACAAAAAATTAATTTTTCAAAATTTTTTTTTTTCTAAAATACCTACACCACAGATTGACGCGTAGGAAACCATTTAATACTTACAAAAAAAAATTCTGAAAAATGTCGTCCTGGGAACACCGCTACTACTTTTTTTATGAATATTTTACTTTTGTCACTTCTCCTACGACGCCACATGAAGCGGTCGAAAGGCAGCGAGGAGATGGACAGGATGCGCCCATGCACGTCTTGGGAGCTCCGCGAATACTTTTTTTATGAATATTTTACTTTTATTAGTTTTCCTTTCATTCTTACAAGAAATATTGATTCTTACAAAAAATTAATTCTTTCAAAAAATTTTTTATTCTAAAATACCTACACAAAAGATTGACGCGTAGAAAACCATTTAATACTTACAAAAAAAATTCTGAAATATGTCGCCCTGGGAACACCGCTACTACTTTTTTTATGAATATTTTACTTTTGTCACTTCTCCTACGACGCCACATGAAGCGGTCGAAAGGCAGCGAGGAGATGGACAGGATGCGCCCATGCACGTCTTGGGAGCTCCGCGAATACTTTTTTTATGAATATTTTACTTTTATTAGTTTTCCTTTCATTCTTACAAGAAATATTGATTCTTACAAAAAATTAATTCTTTCAAAAAATTTTTTATTCTAAAATACCTACACAAAAGATTGACGCGTAGAAAACCATTTAATACTTACAAAAAAAATTCTGAAATATGTCGCCCTGGGAACACCGCTACTACTTTTTTTATGAATATTTTACTTTTGTCACTTCTCCTACGACGCCACATGAAGCGGTCGAAAGGCAGCGAGGAGATGGACAGGATGCGCCCATGCACGTCTTGGGAGCTCCGCGAATACTTTTTTTATGAATATTTTACTTTTATTAGTTTTCCTTCCATTCTTACAAGAAATATTGATTCTTACAAAAAATTAATTCTTTCAAAAAATTTTTTATTCTAAAATACCTACACAACAGATTGACGCGTAGGAGACCATTTAATACTTACAAAAAAAAATTCTGAAATATGTCGCCCTGGGAACACCGCTACTACTTTTTTTATGAATATTTTACTTTTGTCACTTCTCCTACGACGCCACATGAAGCGGTCGAAAGGCAGCGAGGAGATGGACAGGATGCGTGCATGCGCGTCCTGGGAGCTCCGCGAATACTTTTTTTATGAATATTTTACTTTTATTAGTTTTCCTTTCATTCTTACAAGAAATATTGATTCTTACAAAAAATTAATTTTTCAAAAATTTTTTTTTTCTAAAATACCTACACCACAGATTGACGCGTAGGAAACCATTTAATACTTACAAAAAAAAATTCTGAAAAATGTCGTCCTGGGAACACCGCTACTACTTTTTTTATGAATATTTTACTTTTGTCACTTCTCCTACGACGCCACATGAAGCGGTCGAAAGACAGCGAGGAGATGGACAGGATGCGCCCATGCGCGTCCTGGGAGCTCCGCGAATACTTTTTTTATGAATATTTTACTTTTGTCACTTCTCCTACGACGCCACATGAAGCGGTCGAAAGGCAGCGAGGAGATGGACAGGATGCGCCCATGCACGTCTTGGGAGCTCCGCGAATACTTTTTTTATGAATATTTTACTTTTATTAGTTTTCCTTCCATTCTTACAAGAAATATTGATTCTTACAAAAAATTAATTCTTTCAAAAAATTTTTTATTCTAAAATACCTACACAAAAGATTGACGCGTAGAAAACCATTTAATACTTACAAAAAAAATTCTGAAATATGTCGCCCTGGGAACACCGCTACTACTTTTTTTATGAATATTTTACTTTTGTCACTTCTCCTACGACGCCACATGAAGCGGTCGAAAGGCAGCGAGGAGATGGACAGGATGCGCCCATGCACGTCTTGGGAGCTCCGCGAATACTTTTTTTATGAATATTTTACTTTTATTAGTTTTCCTTCCATTCTTACAAGAAATATTGATTCTTACAAAAAATTAATTTTTCAAAATTTTTTTTTTTCTAAAATACCTACACCACAGATTGACGCGTAGGAAACCATTTAATACTTACAAAAAAAAATTCTGAAAAATGTCGTCCTGGGAACACCGCTACTACTTTTTTTATGAATATTTTACTTTTGTCACTTCTCCTACGACGCCACATGAAGCGGTCGAAAGGCAGCGAGGAGATGGACAGGATGCGCCCATGCACGTCTTGGGAGCTCCGCGAATACTTTTTTTATGAATATTTTACTTTTATTAGTTTTCCTTTCATTCTTACAAGAAATATTGATTCTTACAAAAAATTAATTCTTTCAAAAAATTTTTTATTCTAAAATACCTACACAAAAGATTGACGCGTAGAAAACCATTTAATACTTACAAAAAAAATTCTGAAATATGTCGCCCTGGGAACACCGCTACTACTTTTTTTATGAATATTTTACTTTTGTCACTTCTCCTACGACGCCACATGAAGCGGTCGAAAGGCAGCGAGGAGATGGACAGGATGCGCCCATGCACGTCTTGGGAGCTCCGCGAATACTTTTTTTATGAATATTTTACTTTTATTAGTTTTCCTTTCATTCTTACAAGAAATATTGATTCTTACAAAAAATTAATTCTTTCAAAAAATTTTTTATTCTAAAATACCTACACAAAAGATTGACGCGTAGAAAACCATTTAATACTTACAAAAAAAATTCTGAAATATGTCGCCCTGGGAACACCGCTACTACTTTTTTTATGAATATTTTACTTTTGTCACTTCTCCTACGACGCCACATGAAGCGGTCGAAAGGCAGCGAGGAGATGGACAGGATGCGCCCATGCACGTCTTGGGAGCTCCGCGAATACTTTTTTTATGAATATTTTACTTTTATTAGTTTTCCTTCCATTCTTACAAGAAATATTGATTCTTACAAAAAATTAATTCTTTCAAAAAATTTTTTATTCTAAAATACCTACACAACAGATTGACGCGTAGGAGACCATTTAATACTTACAAAAAAAAATTCTGAAATATGTCGCCCTGGGAACACCGCTACTACTTTTTTTATGAATATTTTACTTTTGTCACTTCTCCTACGACGCCACATGAAGCGGTCGAAAGGCAGCGAGGAGATGGACAGGATGCGTCCATGCGCGTCCTGGGAGCTCCGCGAATACTTTTTTTATGAATATTTTACTTTTATTAGTTTTCCTTTCATTCTTACAAGAAATATTGATTCTTACAAAAAATTAATTCTTTCAAAAAATTTTTTATTCTAAAATACCTACACAAAAGATTGACGCGTAAAAAACCATTTAATACTTACAAAAAAAATTCTGAAATATGTCGCCCTGGGAACACCGCTACTACTTTTTTTATGAATATTTTACTTTTGTCACTTCTCCTACGACGCCACATGAAGCGGTCGAAAGGCAGCGAGGAGATGGACAGGATGCGCCCATGCACGTCTTGGGAGCTCCGCGAATACTTTTTTTATGAATATTTTACTTTTATTAGTTTTCCTTTCATTCTTACAAGAAATATTGATTCTTACAAAAAATTAATTCTTTCAAAAAATTTTTTATTCTAAAATACCTACACAAAAGATTGACGCGTAGAAAACCATTTAATACTTACAAAAAAAATTCTGAAATATGTCGCCCTGGGAACACCGCTACTACTTTTTTTATGAATATTTTACTTTTGTCACTTCTCCTACGACGCCACATGAAGCGGTCGAAAGGCAGCGAGGAGATGGACAGGATGCGCCCATGCACGTCTTGGGAGCTCCGCGAATACTTTTTTTATGAATATTTTACTTTTATTAGTTTTCCTTCCATTCTTACAAGAAATATTGATTCTTACAAAAAATTAATTCTTTCAAAAAATTTTTTATTCTAAAATACCTACACAACAGATTGACGCGTAGGAGACCATTTAATACTTACAAAAAAAAATTCTGAAATATGTCGCCCTGGGAACACCGCTACTACTTTTTTTATGAATATTTTACTTTTGTCACTTCTCCTACGACGCCACATGAAGCGGTCGAAAGGCAGCGAGGAGATGGACAGGATGCGTCCATGCGCGTCCTGGGAGCTCCGCGAATACTTTTTTTATGAATATTTTACTTTTATTAGTTTTCCTTTCATTCTTACAAGAAATATTGATTCTTACAAAAAATTAATTCTTTCAAAAAATTTTTTATTCTAAAATACCTACACAACAGATTGACGCGTAGGAGACCATTTAATACTTACAAAAAAAAATTCTGAAATATGTCGCCCTGGGAACACCGCTACTACTTTTTTTATGAATATTTTACTTTTGTCACTTCTCCTACGACGCCACATGAAGCGGTCGAAAGGCAGCGAGGAGATGGACAGGATGCGTCCATGCGCGTCCTGGGAGCTCCGCGAATACTTTTTTTATGAATATTTTACTTTTATTAGTTTTCCTTTCATTCTTACAAGAAATATTGATTCTTACAAAAAATTAATTCTTTCAAAAAATTTTTTATTCTAAAATACCTACACAACAGATTGACGCGTAGGAAACCATTTAATACTTACAAAAAAAAATTCTGAAAAATGTCGTCCTGGGAACACCGCTACTACTTTTTTTATGAATATTTTACTTTTGTCACTTCTCCTACGACGCCACATGAAGCGGTCGAAAGGCAGCGAGGAGATGGACAGGATGCGTCCATGCGCGTCCTGGGAGCTCCGCGAATACTTTTTTTATGAATATTTTACTTTTATTAGTTTTCCTTTCATTCTTACAAGAAATATTGATTCTTACAAAAAATTAATTCTTTCAAAAAATTTTTTATTCTAAAATACCTACACAAAAGATTGACGCGTAGAAAACCATTTAATACTTACAAAAAAAATTCTGAAATATGTCGCCCTGGGAACACCGCTACTACTTTTTTTATGAATATTTTACTTTTGTCACTTCTCCTACGACGCCACATGAAGCGGTCGAAAGGCAGCGAGGAGATGGACAGGATGCGCCCATGCACGTCTTGGGAGCTCCGCGAATACTTTTTTTTATGAATATTTTACTTTTATTAGTTTTCCTTCCATTCTTACAAGAAATATTGATTCTTACAAAAAATTAATTCTTTCAAAAAATTTTTTATTCTAAAATACCTACACAACAGATTGACGCGTAGGAGACCATTTAATACTTACAAAAAAAAATTCTGAAATATGTCGCCCTGGGAACACCGCTACTACTTTTTTTATGAATATTTTACTTTTGTCACTTCTCCTACGACGCCACATGAAGCGGTCGAAAGGCAGCGAGGAGATGGACAGGATGCGCCCATGCGCGTCCTGGGAGCTCCGCGAATACTTTTTTTATGAATATTTTACTTTTATTAGTTTTCCTTTCATTCTTACAAGAAATATTGATTCTTACAAAAAATTAATTCTTTCAAAAAATTTTTTATTCTAAAATACCTACACAAAAGATTGACGCGTAGAAAACCATTTAATACTTACAAAAAAAATTCTGAAATATGTCGCCCTGGGAACACCGCTACTACTTTTTTTATGAATATTTTACTTTTGTCACTTCTCCTACGACGCCACATGAAGCGGTCGAAAGGCAGCGAGGAGATGGACAGGATGCGCCCATGCACGTCTTGGGAGCTCCGCGAATACTTTTTTTATGAATATTTTACTTTTATTAGTTTTCCTTTCATTCTTACAAGAAATATTGATTCTTACAAAAAATTAATTCTTTCAAAAAATTTTTTATTCTAAAATACCTACACAAAAGATTGACGCGTAGAAAACCATTTAATACTTACAAAAAAAATTCTGAAATATGTCGCCCTGGGAACACCGCTACTACTTTTTTTATGAATATTTTACTTTTGTCACTTCTCCTACGACGCCACATGAAGCGGTCGAAAGGCAGCGAGGAGATGGACAGGATGCGCCCATGCACGTCTTGGGAGCTCCGCGAATACTTTTTTTATGAATATTTTACTTTTATTAGTTTTCCTTCCATTCTTACAAGAAATATTGATTCTTACAAAAAATTAATTCTTTCAAAAAATTTTTTATTCTAAAATACCTACACAACAGATTGACGCGTAGGAGACCATTTAATACTTACAAAAAAAAATTCTGAAATATGTCGCCCTGGGAACACCGCTACTACTTTTTTTATGAATATTTTACTTTTGTCACTTCTCCTACGACGCCACATGAAGCGGTCGAAAGGCAGCGAGGAGATGGACAGGATGCGCCCATGCGCGTCCTGGGAGCTCCGCGAATACTTTTTTTATGAATATTTTACTTTTGTCACTTCTCCTACGACGCCACATGAAGCGGTCGAAAGGCAGCGAGGAGATGGACAGGATGCGTCCATGCGCGTCCTGGGAGCTCCGCGAATACTTTTTTTATGAATATTTTACTTTTATTAGTTTTCCTTTCATTCTTACAAGAAATATTGATTCTTACAAAAAATTAATTCTGTCAAAAAATTTTTTATTCTAAAATACCTACACAACAGATTGACGCGTAGGAAACCATTTAATACTTACAAAAAAAAATTCTGAAAAATGTCGTCCTGGGAACACCGCTACTACTTTTTTTATGAATATTTTACTTTTGTCACTTCTCCTACGACGCCACATGAAGCGGTCGAAAGGCAGCGAGGAGATGGACAGGATGCGTCCATGCGCGTCCTGGGAGCTCCGCGAATACTTTTTTTATGAATATTTTACTTTTATTAGTTTTCCTTTCATTCTTACAAGAAATATTGATTCTTACAAAAAATTAATTCTTTCAAAAAATTTTTTATTCTAAAATACCTACACAACAGATTGACGCGTAGGAAACCATTTAATACTTACAAAAAAAAATTCTGAAAAATGTCGTCCTGGGAACACCGCTACTACTTTTTTTATGAATATTTTACTTTTGTCACTTCTCCTACGACGCCACATGAAGCGGTCGAAAGGCAGCGAGGAGATGGACAGGATGCGTCCATGCGCGTCCTGGGAGCTCCGCGAATACTTTTTTTATGAATATTTTACTTTTATTAGTTTTCCTTTCATTCTTACAAGAAATATTGATTCTTACAAAAAATTAATTCTTTCAAAAAATTTTTTATTCTAAAATACCTACACAAAAGATTGACGCGTAGAAAACCATTTAATACTTACAAAAAAAATTCTGAAATATGTCGCCCTGGGAACACCGCTACTACTTTTTTTATGAATATTTTACTTTTGTCACTTCTCCTACGACGCCACATGAAGCGGTCGAAAGGCAGCGAGGAGATGGACAGGATGCGCCCATGCACGTCTTGGGAGCTCCGCGAATACTTTTTTTATGAATATTTTACTTTTATTAGTTTTCCTTCCATTCTTACAAGAAATATTGATTCTTACAAAAAATTAATTCTTTCAAAAAATTTTTTATTCTAAAATACCTACACAACAGATTGACGCGTAGGAGACCATTTAATACTTACAAAAAAAAATTCTGAAATATGTCGCCCTGGGAACACCGCTACTACTTTTTTTATGAATATTTTACTTTTGTCACTTCTCCTACGACGCCACATGAAGCGGTCGAAAGGCAGCGAGGAGATGGACAGGATGCGCCCATGCGCGTCCTGGGAGCTCCGCGAATACTTTTTTTATGAATATTTTACTTTTATTAGTTTTCCTTTCATTCTTACAAGAAATATTGATTCTTACAAAAAATTAATTCTTTCAAAAAATTTTTTATTCTAAAATACCTACACAAAAGATTGACGCGTAGAAAACCATTTAATACTTACAAAAAAAATTCTGAAATATGTCGCCCTGGGAACACCGCTACTACTTTTTTTATGAATATTTTACTTTTGTCACTTCTCCTACGACGCCACATGAAGCGGTCGAAAGGCAGCGAGGAGATGGACAGGATGCGCCCATGCACGTCTTGGGAGCTCCGCGAATACTTTTTTTATGAATATTTTACTTTTATTAGTTTTCCTTTCATTCTTACAAGAAATATTGATTCTTACAAAAAATTAATTCTTTCAAAAAATTTTTTATTCTAAAATACCTACACAAAAGATTGACGCGTAGAAAACCATTTAATACTTACAAAAAAAATTCTGAAATATGTCGCCCTGGGAACACCGCTACTACTTTTTTTATGAATATTTTACTTTTGTCACTTCTCCTACGACGCCACATGAAGCGGTCGAAAGGCAGCGAGGAGATGGACAGGATGCGCCCATGCACGTCTTGGGAGCTCCGCGAATACTTTTTTTATGAATATTTTACTTTTATTAGTTTTCCTTCCATTCTTACAAGAAATATTGATTCTTACAAAAAATTAATTCTTTCAAAAAATTTTTTATTCTAAAATACCTACACAACAGATTGACGCGTAGGAGACCATTTAATACTTACAAAAAAAAATTCTGAAATATGTCGCCCTGGGAACACCGCTACTACTTTTTTTATGAATATTTTACTTTTGTCACTTCTCCTACGACGCCACATGAAGCGGTCGAAAGGCAGCGAGGAGATGGACAGGATGCGCCCATGCGCGTCCTGGGAGCTCCGCGAATACTTTTTTTATGAATATTTTACTTTTGTCACTTCTCCTACGACGCCACATGAAGCGGTCGAAAGGCAGCGAGGAGATGGACAGGATGCGTCCATGCGCGTCCTGGGAGCTCCGCGAATACTTTTTTTATGAATATTTTACTTTTATTAGTTTTCCTTTCATTCTTACAAGAAATATTGATTCTTACAAAAAATTAATTCTTTCAAAAAATTTTTTATTCTAAAATACCTACACAAAAGATTGACGCGTAGAAAACCATTTAATACTTACAAAAAAAATTCTGAAATATGTCGCCCTGGGAACACCGCTACTACTTTTTTTATGAATATTTTACTTTTGTCACTTCTCCTACGACGCCACATGAAGCGGTCGAAAGGCAGCGAGGAGATGGACAGGATGCGCCCATGCACGTCTTGGGAGCTCCGCGAATACTTTTTTTATGAATATTTTACTTTTATTAGTTTTCCTTTCATTCTTACAAGAAATATTGATTCTTACAAAAAATTAATTCTTTCAAAAAATTTTTTATTCTAAAATACCTACACAAAAGATTGACGCGTAGAAAACCATTTAATACTTACAAAAAAAATTCTGAAATATGTCGCCCTGGGAACACCGCTACTACTTTTTTTATGAATATTTTACTTTTGTCACTTCTCCTACGACGCCACATGAAGCGGTCGAAAGGCAGCGAGGAGATGGACAGGATGCGCCCATGCACGTCTTGGGAGCTCCGCGAATACTTTTTTTATGAATATTTTACTTTTATTAGTTTTCCTTTCATTCTTACAAGAAATATTGATTCTTACAAAAAATTAATTCTTTCAAAAAATTTTTTATTCTAAAATACCTACACAACAGATTGACGCGTAGGAAACCATTTAATACTTACAAAAAAAAATTCTGAAAAATGTCGTCCTGGGAACACCGCTACTACTTTTTTTATGAATATTTTACTTTTGTCACTTCTCCTACGACGCCACATGAAGCGGTCGAAAGGCAGCGAGGAGATGGACAGGATGCGTCCATGCGCGTCCTGGGAGCTCCGCGAATACTTTTTTTATGAATATTTTACTTTTATTAGTTTTCCTTTCATTCTTACAAGAAATATTGATTCTTACAAAAAATTAATTCTTTCAAAAAATTTTTTATTCTAAAATACCTACACAAAAGATTGACGCGTAGAAAACCATTTAATACTTACAAAAAAAATTCTGAAATATGTCGCCCTGGGAACACCGCTACTACTTTTTTTATGAATATTTTACTTTTGTCACTTCTCCTACGACGCCACATGAAGCGGTCGAAAGGCAGCGAGGAGATGGACAGGATGCGCCCATGCACGTCTTGGGAGCTCCGCGAATACTTTTTTTATGAATATTTTACTTTTATTAGTTTTCCTTTCATTCTTACAAGAAATATTGATTCTTACAAAAAATTAATTCTTTCAAAAATTTTTTTTTCTAAAATACCTACACAACAGATTGACGCGTAGGAAACCATTTAATACTTACAAAAAAAATTCTGAAATATGTCGCCCTGGGAACACCGCTACTACTTTTTTATGAATATTTTACTTTTGTCACTTCTCCTACGACGCCACATGAAGCGGTCGAAAGGCAGCGAGGAGATGGACAGGATGCGTCCATGCGCGTCCTGGGAGCTCCGCGAATACTTTTTTTATGAATATTTTACTTTTATTAGTTTTCCTTCCATTCTTAGAAGAAATATTGATTCTTACAAAAAATTAATTCTTTCAAAAATTTTTTTTTCTAAAATACCTACACAACAGATTGACGCGTAGAAAACCATTTAATACTTACAAAAAAAATTCTGAAATATGTCGCCCTGGGAACACCGCTACTACTTTTTTTATGAATATTTTACTTTTATTAGTTTTCCTTCCATTCTTACAAGAAATATTGATTCTTACAAAAAATTAATTCTTTCAAAAAATTTTTTATTCTAAAATACCTACACAACAGATTGACGCGTAGGAGACCATTTAATACTTACAAAAAAAAATTCTGAAATATGTCGCCCTGGGAACACCGCTACTACTTTTTTTATGAATATTTTACTTTTGTCACTTCTCCTACGACGCCACATGAAGCGGTCGAAAGGCAGCGAGGAGATGGACAGGATGCGTGCATGCGCGTCCTGGGAGCTCCGCGAATACTTTTTTTATGAATATTTTACTTTTATTAGTTTTCCTTTCATTCTTACAAGAAATATTGATTCTTACAAAAAATTAATTTTTCAAAATTTTTTTTTTTCTAAAATACCTACACCACAGATTGACGCGTAGGAAACCATTTAATACTTACAAAAAAAAATTCTGAAAAATGTCGTCCTGGGAACACCGCTACTACTTTTTTTATGAATATTTTACTTTTGTCACTTCTCCTACGACGCCACATGAAGCGGTCGAAAGACAGCGAGGAGATGGACAGGATGCGCCCATGCGCGTCCTGGGAGCTCCGCGAATACTTTTTTTATGAATATTTTACTTTTGTCACTTCTCCTACGATGCCACATGAAGCGGTCGAAAGGCAGCGAGGAGATGGACAGGATGCGTCCATGCGCGTCCTGGGAGCTCCGCGAATACTTTTTTTATGAATATTTTACTTTTATTAGTTTTCCTTTCATTCTTACAAGAAATATTGATTCTTACAAAAAATTAATTCTTTCAAAAAATTTTTTATTCTAAAATACCTACACAAAAGATTGACGCGTAGAAAACCATTTAATACTTACAAAAAAAATTCTGAAATATGTCGCCCTGGGAACACCGCTACTACTTTTTTTATGAATATTTTACTTTTGTCACTTCTCCTACGACGCCACATGAAGCGGTCGAAAGGCAGCGAGGAGATGGACAGGATGCGCCCATGCACGTCTTGGGAGCTCCGCGAATACTTTTTTTATGAATATTTTACTTTTATTAGTTTTCCTTTCATTCTTACAAGAAATATTGATTCTTACAAAAAATTAATTCTTTCAAAAAATTTTTTATTCTAAAATACCTACACAACAGATTGACGCGTAGGAAACCATTTAATACTTACAAAAAAAAATTCTGAAAAATGTCGTCCTGGGAACACCGCTACTACTTTTTTTATGAATATTTTACTTTTGTCACTTCTCCTACGACGCCACATGAAGCGGTCGAAAGGCAGCGAGGAGATGGACAGGATGCGTCCATGCGCGTCCTGGGAGCTCCGCGAATACTTTTTTTATGAATATTTTACTTTTATTAGTTTTCCTTTCATTCTTACAAGAAATATTGATTCTTACAAAAAATTAATTCTTTCAAAAAATTTTTTATTCTAAAATACCTACACAAAAGATTGACGCGTAGAAAACCATTTAATACTTACAAAAAAAATTCTGAAATATGTCGCCCTGGGAACACCGCTACTACTTTTTTTATGAATATTTTACTTTTGTCACTTCTCCTACGACGCCACATGAAGCGGTCGAAAGGCAGCGAGGAGATGGACAGGATGCGTCCATGCGCGTCCTGGGAGCTCCGCGAATACTTTTTTTATGAATATTTTACTTTTATTAGTTTTCCTTTCATTCTTACAAGAAATATTGATTCTTACAAAAAATTAATTCTTTCAAAAAATTTTTTATTCTAAAATACCTACACAAAAGATTGACGCGTAGAAAACCATTTAATACTTACAAAAAAAATTCTGAAATATGTCGCCCTGGGAACACCGCTACTACTTTTTTTATGAATATTTTACTTTTGTCACTTCTCCTACGACGCCACATGAAGCGGTCGAAAGGCAGCGAGGAGATGGACAGGATGCGCCCATGCACGTCTTGGGAGCTCCGCGAATACTTTTTTTATGAATATTTTACTTTTATTAGTTTTCCTTCCATTCTTACAAGAAATATTGATTCTTACAAAAAATTAATTCTTTCAAAAAATTTTTTATTCTAAAATACCTACACAACAGATTGACGCGTAGGAGACCATTTAATACTTACAAAAAAAAATTCTGAAATATGTCGCCCTGGGAACACCGCTACTACTTTTTTTATGAATATTTTACTTTTGTCACTTCTCCTACGACGCCACATGAAGCGGTCGAAAGGCAGCGAGGAGATGGACAGGATGCGCCCATGCGCGTCCTGGGAGCTCCGCGAATACTTTTTTTATGAATATTTTACTTTTATTAGTTTTCCTTTCATTCTTACAAGAAATATTGATTCTTACAAAAAATTAATTCTTTCAAAAAATTTTTTATTCTAAAATACCTACACAAAAGATTGACGCGTAGAAAACCATTTAATACTTACAAAAAAAATTCTGAAATATGTCGCCCTGGGAACACCGCTACTACTTTTTTTATGAATATTTTACTTTTGTCACTTCTCCTACGACGCCACATGAAGCGGTCGAAAGGCAGCGAGGAGATGGACAGGATGCGCCCATGCACGTCTTGGGAGCTCCGCGAATACTTTTTTTATGAATATTTTACTTTTATTAGTTTTCCTTTCATTCTTACAAGAAATATTGATTCTTACAAAAAATTAATTCTTTCAAAAAATTTTTTATTCTAAAATACCTACACAAAAGATTGACGCGTAGAAAACCATTTAATACTTACAAAAAAAATTCTGAAATATGTCGCCCTGGGAACACCGCTACTACTTTTTTTATGAATATTTTACTTTTGTCACTTCTCCTACGACGCCACATGAAGCGGTCGAAAGGCAGCGAGGAGATGGACAGGATGCGCCCATGCACGTCTTGGGAGCTCCGCGAATACTTTTTTTATGAATATTTTACTTTTATTAGTTTTCCTTCCATTCTTACAAGAAATATTGATTCTTACAAAAAATTAATTCTTTCAAAAAATTTTTTATTCTAAAATACCTACACAACAGATTGACGCGTAGGAGACCATTTAATACTTACAAAAAAAAATTCTGAAATATGTCGCCCTGGGAACACCGCTACTACTTTTTTTATGAATATTTTACTTTTGTCACTTCTCCTACGACGCCACATGAAGCGGTCGAAAGGCAGCGAGGAGATGGACAGGATGCGCCCATGCGCGTCCTGGGAGCTCCGCGAATACTTTTTTTATGAATATTTTACTTTTGTCACTTCTCCTACGACGCCACATGAAGCGGTCGAAAGGCAGCGAGGAGATGGACAGGATGCGTTCATGCGCGTCCTGGGAGCTCTGCGAATACTTTTTTTATGAATATTTTACTTTTATTAGTTTTCCTTTCATTCTTACAAGAAATATTGATTCTTACAAAAAATTAATTCTTTCAAAAAATTTTTTATTCTAAAATACCTACACAAAAGATTGACGCGTAGAAAACCATTTAATACTTACAAAAAAAATTCTGAAATATGTCGCCCTGGGAACACCGCTACTACTTTTTTTATGAATATTTTACTTTTGTCACTTCTCCTACGACGCCACATGAAGCGGTCGAAAGGCAGCGAGGAGATGGACAGGATGCGCCCATGCACGTCTTGGGAGCTCCGCGAATACTTTTTTTATGAATATTTTACTTTTATTAGTTTTCCTTTCATTCTTACAAGAAATATTGATTCTTACAAAAAATTAATTCTTTCAAAAAATTTTTTATTCTAAAATACCTACACAAAAGATTGACGCGTAGAAAACCATTTAATACTTACAAAAAAAATTCTGAAATATGTCGCCCTGGGAACACCGCTACTACTTTTTTTATGAATATTTTACTTTTGTCACTTCTCCTACGACGCCACATGAAGCGGTCGAAAGGCAGCGAGGAGATGGACAGGATGCGCCCATGCACGTCTTGGGAGCTCCGCGAATACTTTTTTTATGAATATTTTACTTTTATTAGTTTTCCTTTCATTCTTACAAGAAATATTGATTCTTACAAAAAATTAATTCTTTCAAAAAATTTTTTATTCTAAAATACCTACACAACAGATTGACGCGTAGGAAACCATTTAATACTTACAAAAAAAAATTCTGAAAAATGTCGTCCTGGGAACACCGCTACTACTTTTTTTATGAATATTTTACTTTTGTCACTTCTCCTACGACGCCACATGAAGCGGTCGAAAGGCAGCGAGGAGATGGACAGGATGCGTCCATGCGCGTCCTGGGAGCTCCGCGAATACTTTTTTTATGAATATTTTACTTTTATTAGTTTTCCTTTCATTCTTACAAGAAATATTGATTCTTACAAAAAATTAATTCTTTCAAAAAATTTTTTATTCTAAAATACCTACACAAAAGATTGACGCGTAGAAAACCATTTAATACTTACAAAAAAAATTCTGAAATATGTCGCCCTGGGAACACCGCTACTACTTTTTTTATGAATATTTTACTTTTGTCACTTCTCCTACGACGCCACATGAAGCGGTCGAAAGGCAGCGAGGAGATGGACAGGATGCGCCCATGCACGTCTTGGGAGCTCCGCGAATACTTTTTTTATGAATATTTTACTTTTATTAGTTTTCCTTTCATTCTTACAAGAAATATTGATTCTTACAAAAAATTAATTCTTTCAAAAAATTTTTTATTCTAAAATACCTACACAAAAGATTGACGCGTAGAAAACCATTTAATACTTACAAAAAAAATTCTGAAATATGTCGCCCTGGGAACACCGCTACTACTTTTTTTATGAATATTTTACTTTTGTCACTTCTCCTACGACGCCACATGAAGCGGTCGAAAGGCAGCGAGGAGATGGACAGGATGCGCCCATGCACGTCTTGGGAGCTCCGCGAATACTTTTTTTATGAATATTTTACTTTTATTAGTTTTCCTTTCATTCTTACAAGAAATATTGATTCTTACAAAAAATTAATTCTTTCAAAAAATTTTTTATTCTAAAATACCTACACAACAGATTGACGCGTAGGAAACCATTTAATACTTACAAAAAAAAATTCTGAAAAATGTCGTCCTGGGAACACCGCTACTACTTTTTTTATGAATATTTTACTTTTGTCACTTCTCCTACGACGCCACATGAAGCGGTCGAAAGGCAGCGAGGAGATGGACAGGATGCGTCCATGCGCGTCCTGGGAGCTCCGCGAATACTTTTTTTATGAATATTTTACTTTTATTAGTTTTCCTTTCATTCTTACAAGAAATATTGATTCTTACAAAAAATTAATTCTTTCAAAAAATTTTTTATTCTAAAATACCTACACAAAAGATTGACGCGTAGAAAACCATTTAATACTTACAAAAAAAATTCTGAAATATGTCGCCCTGGGAACACCGCTACTACTTTTTTTATGAATATTTTACTTTTGTCACTTCTCCTACGACGCCACATGAAGCGGTCGAAAGGCAGCGAGGAGATGGACAGGATGCGCCCATGCACGTCTTGGGAGCTCCGCGAATACTTTTTTTATGAATATTTTACTTTTATTAGTTTTCCTTTCATTCTTACAAGAAATATTGATTCTTACAAAAAATTAATTCTTTCAAAAATTTTTTTTTCTAAAATACCTACACAACAGATTGACGCGTAGGAAACCATTTAATACTTACAAAAAAAATTCTGAAATATGTCGCCCTGGGAACACCGCTACTACTTTTTTATGAATATTTTACTTTTGTCACTTCTCCTACGACGCCACATGAAGCGGTCGAAAGGCAGCGAGGAGATGGACAGGATGCGTCCATGCGCGTCCTGGGAGCTCCGCGAATACTTTTTTTATGAATATTTTACTTTTATTAGTTTTCCTTCCATTCTTAGAAGAAATATTGATTCTTACAAAAAATTAATTCTTTCAAAAATTTTTTTTTCTAAAATACCTACACAACAGATTGACGCGTAGAAAACCATTTAATACTTACAAAAAAAATTCTGAAATATGTCGCCCTGGGAACACCGCTACTACTTTTTTTATGAATATTTTACTTTTATTAGTTTTCCTTCCATTCTTACAAGAAATATTGATTCTTACAAAAAATTAATTCTTTCAAAAAATTTTTTATTCTAAAATACCTACACAACAGATTGACGCGTAGGAGACCATTTAATACTTACAAAAAAAAATTCTGAAATATGTCGCCCTGGGAACACCGCTACTACTTTTTTTATGAATATTTTACTTTTGTCACTTCTCCTACGACGCCACATGAAGCGGTCGAAAGGCAGCGAGGAGATGGACAGGATGCGTGCATGCGCGTCCTGGGAGCTCCGCGAATACTTTTTTTATGAATATTTTACTTTTATTAGTTTTCCTTTCATTCTTACAAGAAATATTGATTCTTACAAAAAATTAATTTTTCAAAATTTTTTTTTTTCTAAAATACCTACACCACAGATTGACGCGTAGGAAACCATTTAATACTTACAAAAAAAAATTCTGAAAAATGTCGTCCTGGGAACACCGCTACTACTTTTTTTATGAATATTTTACTTTTGTCACTTCTCCTACGACGCCACATGAAGCGGTCGAAAGACAGCGAGGAGATGGACAGGATGCGCCCATGCGCGTCCTGGGAGCTCCGCGAATACTTTTTTTATGAATATTTTACTTTTGTCACTTCTCCTACGATGCCACATGAAGCGGTCGAAAGGCAGCGAGGAGATGGACAGGATGCGTCCATGCGCGTCCTGGGAGCTCCGCGAATACTTTTTTTATGAATATTTTACTTTTATTAGTTTTCCTTTCATTCTTACAAGAAATATTGATTCTTACAAAAAATTAATTCTTTCAAAAAATTTTTTATTCTAAAATACCTACACAAAAGATTGACGCGTAGAAAACCATTTAATACTTACAAAAAAAATTCTGAAATATGTCGCCCTGGGAACACCGCTACTACTTTTTTTATGAATATTTTACTTTTGTCACTTCTCCTACGACGCCACATGAAGCGGTCGAAAGGCAGCGAGGAGATGGACAGGATGCGCCCATGCACGTCTTGGGAGCTCCGCGAATACTTTTTTTATGAATATTTTACTTTTATTAGTTTTCCTTTCATTCTTACAAGAAATATTGATTCTTACAAAAAATTAATTCTTTCAAAAAATTTTTTATTCTAAAATACCTACACAACAGATTGACGCGTAGGAAACCATTTAATACTTACAAAAAAAAATTCTGAAAAATGTCGTCCTGGGAACACCGCTACTACTTTTTTTATGAATATTTTACTTTTGTCACTTCTCCTACGACGCCACATGAAGCGGTCGAAAGGCAGCGAGGAGATGGACAGGATGCGTCCATGCGCGTCCTGGGAGCTCCGCGAATACTTTTTTTATGAATATTTTACTTTTATTAGTTTTCCTTTCATTCTTACAAGAAATATTGATTCTTACAAAAAATTAATTCTTTCAAAAAATTTTTTATTCTAAAATACCTACACAAAAGATTGACGCGTAGAAAACCATTTAATACTTACAAAAAAAATTCTGAAATATGTCGCCCTGGGAACACCGCTACTACTTTTTTTATGAATATTTTACTTTTGTCACTTCTCCTACGACGCCACATGAAGCGGTCGAAAGGCAGCGAGGAGATGGACAGGATGCGCCCATGCACGTCTTGGGAGCTCCGCGAATACATTTTTTATGAATATTTTACTTTTATTAGTTTTCCTTTCATTCTTACAAGAAATATTGATTCTTACAAAAAATTAATTCTTTCAAAAATTTTTTTTTCTAAAATACCTACACAACAGATTGACGCGTAGGAAACCATTTAATACTTACAAAAAAAATTCTGAAATATGTCGCCCTGGGAACACCGCTACTACTTTTTTATGAATATTTTACTTTTGTCACTTCTCCTACGACGCCACATGAAGCGGTCGAAAGGCAGCGAGGAGATGGACAGGATGCGTCCATGCGCGTCCTGGGAGCTCCGCGAATACTTTTTTTATGAATATTTTACTTTTATTAGTTTTCCTTCCATTCTTAGAAGAAATATTGATTCTTACAAAAAATTAATTCTTTCAAAAATTTTTTTTTCTAAAATACCTACACAACAGATTGACGCGTAGAAAACCATTTAATACTTACAAAAAAAATTCTGAAATATGTCGCCCTGGGAACACCGCTACTACTTTTTTTATGAATATTTTACTTTTATTAGTTTTCCTTCCATTCTTACAAGAAATATTGATTCTTACAAAAAATTAATTCTTTCAAAAAATTTTTTATTCTAAAATACCTACACAACAGATTGACGCGTAGGAGACCATTTAATACTTACAAAAAAAAATTCTGAAATATGTCGCCCTGGGAACACCGCTACTACTTTTTTTATGAATATTTTACTTTTGTCACTTCTCCTACGACGCCACATGAAGCGGTCGAAAGGCAGCGAGGAGATGGACAGGATGCGCCCATGCGCGTCCTGGGAGCTCCGCGAATACTTTTTTTATGAATATTTTACTTTTATTAGTTTTCCTTTCATTCTTACAAGAAATATTGATTCTTACAAAAAATTAATTCTTTCAAAAAATTTTTTATTCTAAAATACCTACACAAAAGATTGACGCGTAGAAAACCATTTAATACTTACAAAAAAAATTCTGAAATATGTCGCCCTGGGAACACCGCTACTACTTTTTTTATGAATATTTTACTTTTGTCACTTCTCCTACGACGCCACATGAAGCGGTCGAAAGGCAGCGAGGAGATGGACAGGATGCGCCCATGCACGTCTTGGGAGCTCCGCGAATACTTTTTTTATGAATATTTTACTTTTATTAGTTTTCCTTTCATTCTTACAAGAAATATTGATTCTTACAAAAAATTAATTCTTTCAAAAAATTTTTTATTCTAAAATACCTACACAAAAGATTGACGCGTAGAAAACCATTTAATACTTACAAAAAAAATTCTGAAATATGTCGCCCTGGGAACACCGCTACTACTTTTTTTATGAATATTTTACTTTTGTCACTTCTCCTACGACGCCACATGAAGCGGTCGAAAGGCAGCGAGGAGATGGACAGGATGCGCCCATGCACGTCTTGGGAGCTCCGCGAATACTTTTTTTATGAATATTTTACTTTTATTAGTTTTCCTTCCATTCTTACAAGAAATATTGATTCTTACAAAAAATTAATTCTTTCAAAAAATTTTTTATTCTAAAATACCTACACAACAGATTGACGCGTAGGAGACCATTTAATACTTACAAAAAAAAATTCTGAAATATGTCGCCCTGGGAACACCGCTACTACTTTTTTTATGAATATTTTACTTTTGTCACTTCTCCTACGACGCCACATGAAGCGGTCGAAAGGCAGCGAGGAGATGGACAGGATGCGCCCATGCGCGTCCTGGGAGCTCCGCGAATACTTTTTTTTATGAATATTTTACTTTTGTCACTTCTCCTACGACGCCACATGAAGCGGTCGAAAGGCAGCGAGGAGATGGACAGGATGCGTCCATGCGCGTCCTGGGAGCTCCGCGAATACTTTTTTTATGAATATTTTACTTTTATTAGTTTTCCTTTCATTCTTACAAGAAATATTGATTCTTACAAAAAATTAATTCTTTCAAAAAATTTTTTATTCTAAAATACCTACACAAAAGATTGACGCGTAGAAAACCATTTAATACTTACAAAAAAAATTCTGAAATATGTCGCCCTGGGAACACCGCTACTACTTTTTTTATGAATATTTTACTTTTGTCACTTCTCCTACGACGCCACATGAAGCGGTCGAAAGGCAGCGAGGAGATGGACAGGATGCGCCCATGCACGTCTTGGGAGCTCCGCGAATACTTTTTTTATGAATATTTTACTTTTATTAGTTTTCCTTTCATTCTTACAAGAAATATTGATTCTTACAAAAAATTAATTCTTTCAAAAAATTTTTTATTCTAAAATACCTACACAAAAGATTGACGCGTAGAAAACCATTTAATACTTACAAAAAAAATTCTGAAATATGTCGCCCTGGGAACACCGCTACTACTTTTTTTATGAATATTTTACTTTTGTCACTTCTCCTACGACGCCACATGAAGCGGTCGAAAGGCAGCGAGGAGATGGACAGGATGCGCCCATGCACGTCTTGGGAGCTCCGCGAATACTTTTTTTATGAATATTTTACTTTTATTAGTTTTCCTTCCATTCTTACAAGAAATATTGATTCTTACAAAAAATTAATTCTTTCAAAAAATTTTTTATTCTAAAATACCTACACAACAGATTGACGCGTAGGAGACCATTTAATACTTACAAAAAAAAATTCTGAAATATGTCGCCCTGGGAACACCGCTACTACTTTTTTTATGAATATTTTACTTTTGTCACTTCTCCTACGACGCCACATGAAGCGGTCGAAAGGCAGCGAGGAGATGGACAGGATGCGTGCATGCGCGTCCTGGGAGCTCCGCGAATACTTTTTTTATGAATATTTTACTTTTATTAGTTTTCCTTTCATTCTTACAAGAAATATTGATTCTTACAAAAAATTAATTTTTCAAAAATTTTTTTTTTCTAAAATACCTACACCACAGATTGACGCGTAGGAAACCATTTAATACTTACAAAAAAAAATTCTGAAAAATGTCGTCCTGGGAACACCGCTACTACTTTTTTTATGAATATTTTACTTTTGTCACTTCTCCTACGACGCCACATGAAGCGGTCGAAAGACAGCGAGGAGATGGACAGGATGCGCCCATGCGCGTCCTGGGAGCTCCGCGAATACTTTTTTTATGAATATTTTACTTTTGTCACTTCTCCTACGATGCCACATGAAGCGGTCGAAAGGCAGCGAGGAGATGGACAGGATGCGTCCATGCGCGTCCTGGGAGCTCCGCGAATACTTTTTTTATGAATATTTTACTTTTATTAGTTTTCCTTTCATTCTTACAAGAAATATTGATTCTTACAAAAAATTAATTCTTTCAAAAAATTTTTTATTCTAAAATACCTACACAAAAGATTGACGCGTAGAAAACCATTTAATACTTACAAAAAAAATTCTGAAATATGTCGCCCTGGGAACACCGCTACTACTTTTTTTATGAATATTTTACTTTTGTCACTTCTCCTACGACGCCACATGAAGCGGTCGAAAGGCAGCGAGGAGATGGACAGGATGCGCCCATGCACGTCTTGGGAGCTCCGCGAATACTTTTTTTATGAATATTTTACTTTTATTAGTTTTCCTTTCATTCTTACAAGAAATATTGATTCTTACAAAAAATTAATTCTTTCAAAAATTTTTTTTTCTAAAATACCTACACAACAGATTGACGCGTAGGAAACCATTTAATACTTACAAAAAAAATTCTGAAATATGTCGCCCTGGGAACACCGCTACTACTTTTTTATGAATATTTTACTTTTGTCACTTCTCCTACGACGCCACATGAAGCGGTCGAAAGGCAGCGAGGAGATGGACAGGATGCGTCCATGCGCGTCCTGGGAGCTCCGCGAATACTTTTTTTATGAATATTTTACTTTTATTAGTTTTCCTTCCATTCTTAGAAGAAATATTGATTCTTACAAAAAATTAATTCTTTCAAAAATTTTTTTTTCTAAAATACCTACACAACAGATTGACGCGTAGAAAACCATTTAATACTTACAAAAAAAATTCTGAAATATGTCGCCCTGGGAACACCGCTACTACTTTTTTTATGAATATTTTACTTTTATTAGTTTTCCTTCCATTCTTACAAGAAATATTGATTCTTACAAAAAATTAATTCTTTCAAAAAATTTTTTATTCTAAAATACCTACACAACAGATTGACGCGTAGGAGACCATTTAATACTTACAAAAAAAAATTCTGAAATATGTCGCCCTGGGAACACCGCTACTACTTTTTTTATGAATATTTTACTTTTGTCACTTCTCCTACGACGCCACATGAAGCGGTCGAAAGGCAGCGAGGAGATGGACAGGATGCGTGCATGCGCGTCCTGGGAGCTCCGCGAATACTTTTTTTATGAATATTTTACTTTTATTAGTTTTCCTTTCATTCTTACAAGAAATATTGATTCTTACAAAAAATTAATTTTTCAAAATTTTTTTTTTTCTAAAATACCTACACCACAGATTGACGCGTAGGAAACCATTTAATACTTACAAAAAAAAATTCTGAAAAATGTCGTCCTGGGAACACCGCTACTACTTTTTTTATGAATATTTTACTTTTGTCACTTCTCCTACGACGCCACATGAAGCGGTCGAAAGACAGCGAGGAGATGGACAGGATGCGCCCATGCGCGTCCTGGGAGCTCCGCGAATACTTTTTTTATGAATATTTTACTTTTGTCACTTCTCCTACGATGCCACATGAAGCGGTCGAAAGGCAGCGAGGAGATGGACAGGATGCGTCCATGCGCGTCCTGGGAGCTCCGCGAATACTTTTTTTATGAATATTTTACTTTTATTAGTTTTCCTTTCATTCTTACAAGAAATATTGATTCTTACAAAAAATTAATTCTTTCAAAAAATTTTTTATTCTAAAATACCTACACAAAAGATTGACGCGTAGAAAACCATTTAATACTTACAAAAAAAATTCTGAAATATGTCGCCCTGGGAACACCGCTACTACTTTTTTTATGAATATTTTACTTTTGTCACTTCTCCTACGACGCCACATGAAGCGGTCGAAAGGCAGCGAGGAGATGGACAGGATGCGCCCATGCACGTCTTGGGAGCTCCGCGAATACTTTTTTTATGAATATTTTACTTTTATTAGTTTTCCTTTCATTCTTACAAGAAATATTGATTCTTACAAAAAATTAATTCTTTCAAAAAATTTTTTATTCTAAAATACCTACACAACAGATTGACGCGTAGGAAACCATTTAATACTTACAAAAAAAAATTCTGAAAAATGTCGTCCTGGGAACACCGCTACTACTTTTTTTATGAATATTTTACTTTTGTCACTTCTCCTACGACGCCACATGAAGCGGTCGAAAGGCAGCGAGGAGATGGACAGGATGCGTCCATGCGCGTCCTGGGAGCTCCGCGAATACTTTTTTTATGAATATTTTACTTTTATTAGTTTTCCTTTCATTCTTACAAGAAATATTGATTCTTACAAAAAATTAATTCTTTCAAAAAATTTTTTATTCTAAAATACCTACACAAAAGATTGACGCGTAGAAAACCATTTAATACTTACAAAAAAAATTCTGAAATATGTCGCCCTGGGAACACCGCTACTACTTTTTTTATGAATATTTTACTTTTGTCACTTCTCCTACGACGCCACATGAAGCGGTCGAAAGGCAGCGAGGAGATGGACAGGATGCGCCCATGCACGTCTTGGGAGCTCCGCGAATACATTTTTTATGAATATTTTACTTTTATTAGTTTTCCTTTCATTCTTACAAGAAATATTGATTCTTACAAAAAATTAATTCTTTCAAAAATTTTTTTTTCTAAAATACCTACACAACAGATTGACGCGTAGGAAACCATTTAATACTTACAAAAAAAATTCTGAAATATGTCGCCCTGGGAACACCGCTACTACTTTTTTATGAATATTTTACTTTTGTCACTTCTCCTACGACGCCACATGAAGCGGTCGAAAGGCAGCGAGGAGATGGACAGGATGCGTCCATGCGCGTCCTGGGAGCTCCGCGAATACTTTTTTTATGAATATTTTACTTTTATTAGTTTTCCTTCCATTCTTAGAAGAAATATTGATTCTTACAAAAAATTAATTCTTTCAAAAATTTTTTTTTCTAAAATACCTATACAACAGATTGACGCGTAGAAAACCATTTAATACTTACAAAAAAAATTCTGAAATATGTCGCCCTGGGAACACCGCTACTACTTTTTTTATGAATATTTTACTTTTATTAGTTTTCCTTCCATTCTTACAAGAAATATTGATTCTTACAAAAAATTAATTCTTTCAAAAAATTTTTTATTCTAAAATACCTACACAACAGATTGACGCGTAGGAGACCATTTAATACTTACAAAAAAAAATTCTGAAATATGTCGCCCTGGGAACACCGCTACTACTTTTTTTATGAATATTTTACTTTTGTCACTTCTCCTACGACGCCACATGAAGCGGTCGAAAGGCAGCGAGGAGATGGACAGGATGCGCCCATGCGCGTCCTGGGAGCTCCGCGAATACTTTTTTTATGAATATTTTACTTTTATTAGTTTTCCTTTCATTCTTACAAGAAATATTGATTCTTACAAAAAATTAATTCTTTCAAAAAATTTTTTATTCTAAAATACCTACACAAAAGATTGACGCGTAGAAAACCATTTAATACTTACAAAAAAAATTCTGAAATATGTCGCCCTGGGAACACCGCTACTACTTTTTTTATGAATATTTTACTTTTGTCACTTCTCCTACGACGCCACATGAAGCGGTCGAAAGGCAGCGAGGAGATGGACAGGATGCGCCCATGCACGTCTTGGGAGCTCCGCGAATACTTTTTTTATGAATATTTTACTTTTATTAGTTTTCCTTTCATTCTTACAAGAAATATTGATTCTTACAAAAAATTAATTCTTTCAAAAAATTTTTTATTCTAAAATACCTACACAAAAGATTGACGCGTAGAAAACCATTTAATACTTACAAAAAAAATTCTGAAATATGTCGCCCTGGGAACACCGCTACTACTTTTTTTATGAATATTTTACTTTTGTCACTTCTCCTACGACGCCACATGAAGCGGTCGAAAGGCAGCGAGGAGATGGACAGGATGCGCCCATGCACGTCTTGGGAGCTCCGCGAATACTTTTTTTATGAATATTTTACTTTTATTAGTTTTCCTTCCATTCTTACAAGAAATATTGATTCTTACAAAAAATTAATTCTTTCAAAAAATTTTTTATTCTAAAATACCTACACAACAGATTGACGCGTAGGAGACCATTTAATACTTACAAAAAAAAATTCTGAAATATGTCGCCCTGGGAACACCGCTACTACTTTTTTTATGAATATTTTACTTTTGTCACTTCTCCTACGACGCCACATGAAGCGGTCGAAAGGCAGCGAGGAGATGGACAGGATGCGCCCATGCGCGTCCTGGGAGCTCCGCGAATACTTTTTTTTATGAATATTTTACTTTTGTCACTTCTCCTACGACGCCACATGAAGCGGTCGAAAGGCAGCGAGGAGATGGACAGGATGCGTCCATGCGCGTCCTGGGAGCTCCGCGAATACTTTTTTTATGAATATTTTACTTTTATTAGTTTTCCTTTCATTCTTACAAGAAATATTGATTCTTACAAAAAATTAATTCTTTCAAAAAATTTTTTATTCTAAAATACCTACACAAAAGATTGACGCGTAGAAAACCATTTAATACTTACAAAAAAAATTCTGAAATATGTCGCCCTGGGAACACCGCTACTACTTTTTTTATGAATATTTTACTTTTGTCACTTCTCCTACGACGCCACATGAAGCGGTCGAAAGGCAGCGAGGAGATGGACAGGATGCGCCCATGCACGTCTTGGGAGCTCCGCGAATACTTTTTTTATGAATATTTTACTTTTATTAGTTTTCCTTTCATTCTTACAAGAAATATTGATTCTTACAAAAAATTAATTCTTTCAAAAAATTTTTTATTCTAAAATACCTACACAAAAGATTGACGCGTAGAAAACCATTTAATACTTACAAAAAAAATTCTGAAATATGTCGCCCTGGGAACACCGCTACTACTTTTTTTATGAATATTTTACTTTTGTCACTTCTCCTACGACGCCACATGAAGCGGTCGAAAGGCAGCGAGGAGATGGACAGGATGCGCCCATGCACGTCTTGGGAGCTCCGCGAATACTTTTTTTATGAATATTTTACTTTTATTAGTTTTCCTTCCATTCTTACAAGAAATATTGATTCTTACAAAAAATTAATTCTTTCAAAAAATTTTTTATTCTAAAATACCTACACAACAGATTGACGCGTAGGAGACCATTTAATACTTACAAAAAAAAATTCTGAAATATGTCGCCCTGGGAACACCGCTACTACTTTTTTTATGAATATTTTACTTTTGTCACTTCTCCTACGACGCCACATGAAGCGGTCGAAAGGCAGCGAGGAGATGGACAGGATGCGTGCATGCGCGTCCTGGGAGCTCCGCGAATACTTTTTTTATGAATATTTTACTTTTATTAGTTTTCCTTTCATTCTTACAAGAAATATTGATTCTTACAAAAAATTAATTTTTCAAAAATTTTTTTTTTCTAAAATACCTACACCACAGATTGACGCGTAGGAAACCATTTAATACTTACAAAAAAAAATTCTGAAAAATGTCGTCCTGGGAACACCGCTACTACTTTTTTTATGAATATTTTACTTTTGTCACTTCTCCTACGACGCCACATGAAGCGGTCGAAAGACAGCGAGGAGATGGACAGGATGCGCCCATGCGCGTCCTGGGAGCTCCGCGAATACTTTTTTTATGAATATTTTACTTTTGTCACTTCTCCTACGATGCCACATGAAGCGGTCGAAAGGCAGCGAGGAGATGGACAGGATGCGTCCATGCGCGTCCTGGGAGCTCCGCGAATACTTTTTTTATGAATATTTTACTTTTATTAGTTTTCCTTTCATTCTTACAAGAAATATTGATTCTTACAAAAAATTAATTCTTTCAAAAAATTTTTTATTCTAAAATACCTACACAAAAGATTGACGCGTAGAAAACCATTTAATACTTACAAAAAAAATTCTGAAATATGTCGCCCTGGGAACACCGCTACTACTTTTTTTATGAATATTTTACTTTTGTCACTTCTCCTACGACGCCACATGAAGCGGTCGAAAGGCAGCGAGGAGATGGACAGGATGCGCCCATGCACGTCTTGGGAGCTCCGCGAATACTTTTTTTATGAATATTTTACTTTTATTAGTTTTCCTTTCATTCTTACAAGAAATATTGATTCTTACAAAAAATTAATTCTTTCAAAAAATTTTTTATTCTAAAATACCTACACAAAAGATTGACGCGTAGAAAACCATTTAATACTTACAAAAAAAATTCTGAAATATGTCGCCCTGGGAACACCGCTACTACTTTTTTTATGAATATTTTACTTTTGTCACTTCTCCTACGACGCCACATGAAGCGGTCGAAAGGCAGCGAGGAGATGGACAGGATGCGCCCATGCACGTCTTGGGAGCTCCGCGAATACTTTTTTTATGAATATTTTACTTTTATTAGTTTTCCTTCCATTCTTACAAGAAATATTGATTCTTACAAAAAATTAATTCTTTCAAAAAATTTTTTATTCTAAAATACCTACACAACAGATTGACGCGTAGGAGACCATTTAATACTTACAAAAAAAAATTCTGAAATATGTCGCCCTGGGAACACCGCTACTACTTTTTTTATGAATATTTTACTTTTGTCACTTCTCCTACGACGCCACATGAAGCGGTCGAAAGGCAGCGAGGAGATGGACAGGATGCGTCCATGCGCGTCCTGGGAGCTCCGCGAATACTTTTTTTATGAATATTTTACTTTTATTAGTTTTCCTTTCATTCTTACAAGAAATATTGATTCTTACAAAAAATTAATTCTTTCAAAAAATTTTTTATTCTAAAATACCTACACAACAGATTGACGCGTAGGAAACCATTTAATACTTACAAAAAAAAATTCTGAAAAATGTCGTCCTGGGAACACCGCTACTACTTTTTTTATGAATATTTTACTTTTGTCACTTCTCCTACGACGCCACATGAAGCGGTCGAAAGGCAGCGAGGAGATGGACAGGATGCGTCCATGCGCGTCCTGGGAGCTCCGCGAATACTTTTTTTATGAATATTTTACTTTTATTAGTTTTCCTTTCATTCTTACAAGAAATATTGATTCTTACAAAAAATTAATTCTTTCAAAATTTTTTTTTTTCTAAAATACCTACACCACAGATTGACGCGTAGGAAACCATTTAATACTTACAAAAAAAAATTCTGAAAAATGTCGTCCTGGGAACACCGCTACTACTTTTTTTATGAATATTTTACTTTTGTCACTTCTCCTACGACGCCACATGAAGCGGTCGAAAGGCAGCGAGGAGATGGACAGGATGCGTCCATGCGCGTCCTGGGAGCTCCGCGAATACTTTTTTTATGAATATTTTACTTTTATTAGTTTTCCTTTCATTCTTACAAGAAATATTGATTCTTACAAAAAATTAATTCTTTCAAAAATTTTTTTTTCTAAAATACCTACACCACAGTTTGACGCGTAGGAAACCATTTAATACTTACAAAAAAAATTCTGAAAAATGTCGCCCTGGGAACACCGCTACTACTTTTTTTATGAATATTTTACTTTTGTCACTTCTCCTACGACGACACATGAAGCGGTCGAAAGGCAGCGAGGAGATGGACAGGATGCGTCCATGCGCGTCCTGGGAGCTCCGCGAATACTTTTTTTATGAATATTTTACTTTTATTAGTTTTCCTTTCATTCTTACAAGAAATATTGATTCTTACAAAAAATTAATTCTTTCAAAAAATTTTTTATTCTAAAATAACTACACAACAGATTGACGCTTAGAAAACCATTTAATACTTACAAAAAAAATTCCGAAAAATGTCGCCCTGGGAACACCGCTACTACTTTTTTTATGAATATTTTACTTTTGTCACTTCTCCTACGACGCCACATGAAGCGGTCGAAAGGCAGCGAGGAGATGGACAGGATGCGTCCATGCGTGTCCTGGGAGCTCCGCGAATACTTTTTTTATGAATATTTTACTTTTATTAGTTTTCCTTTCATTCTTACAAGAAATATTGATTCTTACAAAAAATTAATTCTTTCAAAAATTTTTTTTTCTAAAATACCTACACAACAGATTGACGCGTAGAAAACCATTTAATACTTACAAAAAAAATTCTGAAAAATGTCGCCCTGGGAACACCGCTACTACTTTTTTTATGAATATTTTACTTTTGTCACTTCTCCTACGACGCCACATGAAGCGGTCGAAAGGCAGCGAGGAGATGGACAGGATGCGTCCATGCGCGTCCTGGGAGCTCCGCGAATACTTTTTTTATGAATATTTTACTTTTATTAGTTTTCCTTTCATTCTTACAAGAAATATTGATTCTTACAAAAAATTAATTATTGTTTATAAAGAATCATTCAACGAAGATTTGGTGCAGTGCATCAAATGCAAGGGTTGGGCTCGCGCGGATTGTACAGACCAAAAAAATATCGATCATTTTACCTGTGATATTTGTAGACGTGCCTAAATAAATGTTCTATTCTATTTTTAAATGTTTTTACTAACATTATTAATTACTTAGACCTTAAAATCTACTAAGTAGTTAGCCGGTACTGGACGACAACTTTTCGTTCGCCGCGAATTCCAACTTTTTTATTCCAGCGAATTATTAATGTTAATAATAAAATTTAAGACAAACGATTTGACCCCTTTTATTAAGCATAATTTGTACTACAAATTACTTTTTTTAATTTTGATTTTTACCAACAATAGACCCAAGTTATAGTACAACAACTTAGAGTGGCCGGTACTGCAGGACTCCCCTAATAAATGTTAAGGGTAAATTTTTTTTCATAAAATAATATTTCTAGAAATCAGACTAAAAAGTATAAAAATACAATTTTACAATTCTCCTATAATTCGATATACCGATCTCTCGTATATGTTACATACTTTTGTAATTTTGATTGTTATATATGAGTTGATACTTCGCCTTGCTTTCTCATTTGTATGTCAACAAAATACAAACGAAAGAAAGAAATACGGGGGGTCAAGGCGGGATACGCGATCTTTAGGCCAGATCCACACTATCGGTCCGGTCACGGTCCGGTCTCGATCAAATTCACATCCCTGAGCGTCCACACTCGCCCGGATTGATAGTGCGGACGCTCACAGATGTGATTTTGATCGAGACCGGACCGTGACCGGACCGATAGTGTGGATCTGGCCTTAATCGCTGAGTGAGCCTCCGTCAGTCTCCGACAACGAGTGTAGACTGTTCAATACATCGCATCATTTTCAAACTAACATTTAAACGAGACGGTTCAATAATCTTCTACTTTTGTTGTATAGTGTAACAGCTTCATCCCAATTTTGAAGACATGCAAGTGAAAATAATTACTTTTTTCTTCCTTGTTGGTGTCTGTATTGCACGTAAGTTATCTTTTAAATATTTCTGAATATAATAAAATCACATAAACAGTAATCATTCTTAAATAATTATTTGATAATAACTGTAACCTAAACTGAATAATTTGCGCCTTGTTCTGTAGTTTCTTTTTAATTAACGTGAAGGCTGTCTCTTTTATTATGGCTATTATCCTATACATATATTACCCTTTTATAATCCTATATAGGTATTACTTATTTTAATGACACGAAAATTTTAACGCCACATGGTCATTTAATTTATATTTCAAAATAGAGAATTCGATGAGAAAGAATGTATTCATTTTTCAAATTATTCGTCTTTCTCTACACGAGATTTTATATTTTATTAATACGGAATTACTAACAAATAGCTGCGACGTCGAAGTGAATCTGATGATATAACAGCGTGACCTTCGATTGACCTTTGACGCGAAAAACGAGATTTCAGAATATCTTAATTAAAATATTGTCTTTTAAGATGATACCTATGTGAAAATGAATGTGAAAAACAATAACCTAGTTGTCATATATTTTCATTACACATTATAAATTATTAAAAATCTGTACACGCTCCCAATCAGTAGCCCGAAATTTTCACCGAATCGAAAAAGTCAAAGATGCGTCTTAAACAGGAAAGACTGATCTTTCTATTGCTTTTTTAGAAGAAACTAAAGTAAAAAAAAAAGCTTTTTGCTTCAAAGTTGAATAACTCGGCCAAAAAAAATCGCACAAGAAATTTATTACGCTCTTTTTACACAGGAAAGTAGCCGCTTTCGGTTGGTGAAAATGCAATTTGTGTAAAAAATTTCATACTCCCCGTGGAATATTCGAAATTTGAAGAAAATTTTTTAAAATAGACCAAGTGCTCTTTATATCGTTATAATTTTGTCGAAAAGCAATACCTACAGTTAAAATCTGAAAAAGACAGCTGAAAGTAGGGATTCCACGCTTTCAAACCATATTTTCAAAATATCGATACGACTATTTTGGGCGTAGTTATGGCCATGTGAACTTGCCCCTATTTTTCGGGTTCCTAGAGGTGACCCTTTAATTCGACGTGCGTTACGAAAAGTAGCACGTTTCAATTTTCTTACGAAAAGTAGCACGTTTGCCTTCGTTCTCACGAAAACTATCACGTTTCGGTTTTCGCTGCGAAAACTAGCACGTTTGAACGGTTTGCCACGAAAAATAGCATGTTTCGACTTTCGCTGCGAAAACTAGCACGTTTGAGCGGTTTGCCACGAAAAATAACATGTTTCGTCTTTCGCTGCGAAAACTAGCACGTTAGAGCGGTTTGCCACGAAAAGTAGCATGTTCGCGTTTACCCCGCGTTCGCAATTCCCGCACCCTCCCTTACTTAAATTATGTAGATTAAAATTTTCATATGTGTTGTCTTTTGGAGATTAGATGGAATTATTATTTATTAAACAATATTTTCAACGGTTGAATTCTTTTAAACTGCCCACGCGCTGAAACGCGATAGTTTCTGCAGTCTGCAGTATAATCCAAAACGAGCTATTCTTCGTGGCCAAACCGGATAATATGTTAGGTTTCGCCATAAATTCCCAAACGTGCTATTATTCGTGGCGAAACAGTATAACGTGCTAGTTTTCGTCGCAACAGTACGAAATGTGCTATTCTTCGTGGCGAGGCAGTCAAATGTGTTAGTCTTCGCGGCAGAAGACCAAACGTGCTACTTTTCGTAAGAAAATTGAAACGTGCTACTTTTCGTAACGCACGTCGAATTAATGTGAGGAGTATATGTACAGTAGGGTGGACCTTAGTTACTCTTGTCGAAAAATAAATTTGATATTTTTGGCGGGGACACCCCCCAGGATTGTGCCATTGGGAGAACAAATAATGTGTGTAAAATTTGAAATCGATCGGACAACGGGAAACCGTGTCTCATCGCAGTTGAAGTTTTTTTATTTTTGGAATTCGTTTTTCTCCATTGTAGTATATCGTTAATATACATTTTTATATATCGTTGAATTTTTCTTTTTACGCTCTGTAACAATATAGAACGAAAGTATAAGATCACTTAAAAAAAAACATCATGACCTTGAAATCTCAAAAATTGACCTTCAGAAAAAAACTTTTTTCTTTTGCATTATTTTTACCTTGCCAAACAGTACAACTTTTGTCTAAGAAATTTTTTCATATCTTTATAAATAATAGATTCCAAAATTTTAATGGAGTAACTGATACTTTCATCAAGAATTAGATTAGTTTATACGTGCGGAGTAGATTGTGTAAATGGTCATGAATGTGTTGAAAATGCAGTTGTATTTGCATCAGGTGGGTAGTTCGAACCTCTAAGAATCCGTTAGGTTTCGACTTGCTATGAACAGAAGATCCATAACCGAAGGTTTAGGAGGGGATAGGCCTTTGGAATAAAAAACTGAATTTCATAGTGTAAGGAATATGGGATTTCGACTGTCTTTCGATGTGTTTCCAAGCAGTCATTTAGCCGTCGTCGTGGAGCGTTAGAGGTTCGAACTACCTACCTGATGCAAATACAACTGCATTTTCAAAACATTCATGACCATTTACACAATCTACTCCGCACGTATAAACTAATAATAATATTAAATAGTTAAGAAACAATGTAATCTTAATGAAAGTATCAGTTACTCCATTAAAATTTTGGAATCTATTATTTATAAAGATATGAAAAATTTTCTTAGACAAAAGTTGTACTGTTTGGCAAAGTAAAAATAATGCCATAGAAAAAAGTTTTTTTCTGAAGGTCAATTTTTGAGATTTCAAGGTCATGATGTTTTTTTTTAAGTGATCTTATACTTTCGTTCTATATTGTTACAGAGCGTAAAAAGACAAATTCAAAGTTATATAAAAATGTATATTAACGATATACTACAATGGAGAAAAACGAATTCCAAAAATAAAAAAACTTCAACTGCGATGAGACACGGTTTCCCGTTGTCCGATCGATTTCAAATTTTACACACATTATTTTTTCTCCCCATGGCACAATCCTGGGGGGTGTCCCGAAAAAATTTGAAAGTCGAAAAATAAGGTCCACCCTAATGTACAGTTTTAAAATTTTGATAAGCATGACCTCCAGAAATCTCACTGTCAGTCATATTTTCTGGAAATGTTGATAAGAATAAAAGGGCCACCCTGTAGATTAAGCAAAAGATACTTAAGCCATATATGTACATACGTATCTCTCTCAAAGAAGTTGTTATAATTTTAATGTTAATTGGTTAAACCCTGTTAGATTTATAAAGTAAAAATAAAAGCAATTTTTATATTTTGTAGACGAGGATGAAAATTGTCCGAAAATTGTCAAATGGAAACGCAATACACAAACAACAGATGATGAGAATTACCTAATTGTTCCCATTCCTTACGTTGTGATTCATCATACTGTTACCGAAGCATGTAGCGATAGGGCTCAGTGTGTTGCTAGAGTTGAAAATATTTACTCCTTTCACGTGAATGATCTTGGATGGAACGACATTGGATACTCTTAAGTATCCATTTTTTGGTTTATGCCTCAAATATTTTATAAAAAATGCGTAATTTTATTAACACCAAAAAGTTTAGTTTTTCTATATTAGAAATACATAGCTAATAAATGATATTCATTTTTTAAAAATTAAAATAAAACCTAATTATTTCTGTTGTTTTATCAATGCCGCAGTTTTCCATATATCATTGTTGTGACTGCAAATTGTAAAAATCTTATGGCATTTCGTATTGTTTCCTTCACTTTCATTTTAATTATCAAAATTGATTTCGTGTAATTTTTTAAATGTAAGTATTCTAATAGTTTTTATTCGTTCAACAGATTTTTAATTGGTGGCGACGGAAGTGTATATGAAGGTTGCGGTTGGAATCGGGAAGGAGCTCACACTTATGGATATAATAAAAAATCCATTGGAATTGCCTTCATAGGAAACTATCAAGGTGTTTCAAAATATAATTGAAATTCCATTGAATTTTAATAACTATATATCATTTCCATTATTCTTTCGTTTTGTAATTTATTGTGTCTTTAGTTTCTTCACTTCCTCCATATTACAATATTATTACAAATTCTTTTAATTGCAGGAAAAGCTGCAAGTGATAAAATGTTGGAAGCAGCACACAAATTGATCCTTTGCGGTAAGTCGCAAGGAATACTTCGTGACGATGTTCGTGTGATCGGAGCTAGACAAGTTGGTAGCACTGCAAGCCCTGGATTACGACTTTACGAACAAATACAAAACTGGCCTGAATGGGTTTCCAGTTCTTAGTTTACTTAAATCGTATGTGGGTTTGAATTATGCATTGTTCCTTGTTAATAATGTTACGCTAATAGTTTAGATTCAAATACTTTGAGACTCGTACGTACGAATTTTTTAAAAAGATGTATTGAAAATTAGAAAATAATTTAGTTTAAATTCTACTCTGCATTGTAAATTGAGATGTATTAAGCATTATATGAAACAAATGGATTATAAAATTTCTGCGCAAATTTTTATTTATACCATTAATTTTAAATATTCTATTACGTTGCTTCATATATGTATTACGTTGTCCTCATTTGAATCTTTTCTTTTCTTAATTTCTCTTTCGACTACTAATAGTACTCGACAATGAATTCTGTCGCATGAAGCTTTTGAAAAAGTTGTTCGTTTTACGCCCGATTTCTTCATCTCTGGACAAAGTCCCGGTTAGCTAGCGGCCAGCTAGATGCTATCTGCCAGATGGCAGTAGTGCGTGTTTCTTCACGCTTTTGGATCCTATGGTTAACTGACTGAAAGGTTGACGCGGTAACGCCGCAAAAAAGGTAAAGCGACTACTGCAAAGCCACTACTGCAAAAACGCACTAACTGGCAGTTCCAGCAGTTATCCGGTGCCCGAACCTCTAGTCAAATTGACCGGAGGACAACTGGCAGATAACTCGAGACTGGAGGTGAAGAAATAGGCACGTGCCAGATATCTGCCAGATAACTCTGACTGGCAGATATCTGGAGGTGAAGAAATCGGCCGTTAGTCACCTTTCTTTTAGCTCTTTCAATTCTGAATCTGGCGGACGCTCCAAAGTCCAAACCTGCGGATCTGGCGCGCGCACTTGCAGTGTTGCCAAGCGGGCGTCCCAGCGCGGCACGCCGCACAGTGGCGTGTTTATAGGGAAAAATTGTGAATAAATTATTTTATGCCCTATTCCTACGTATTTTGACCTGCTGATTTCAAATATATTGTTATTTTTGTTGTAAACTAAAAAGTGGTAAAAATGAAGGTTTTATTTGTTTTAAAAAAATCATAACTCATAAACTATTTATATGTATGAAAAGAGGTTATCCAATGGTATTTCTGCATATATTTACAAAATACAAAAACTGAATTTTAAGGGTTGGTGGTGGGGGTAACTTGAAAGGTATGGATGTTTTGAAAATTAATTTTACGCGGTTTTGTAGATATACAAAAAAGATGTAACTTGTGTTTTAACTACTTTTCGATATCTCTCACCATTCTCGAGATATTCCACAAAAATAAAATTCTGTTTTTTTCCAGGGGTAATTTTACCCCATAAAACCGTACGATGGCACCAACAAAAATATAGTTATGTTACGACTGAATTACTGCACAATTACTACACTATTTGCACACCATGTTTCATTTGTGTCATAACTTGCTTTGTGCATGATATTCTTGTGGTCAGTTATTTTTGTACCTCTTCTTATAACTTTGAGGGGTGGTTTTACTCCCTAAATATGCAAATTGAGCAAAATAAAAAGACACATATTTCTTATTTTCCGGTCCTCTAAAACATATTCAAAATCCAAAGCAATCGGAGGGAACCTCTCCTTTTAAATCATAAAAAAGGAGACGATTTGCTGCCTAGTTACTTTTACTTTACAATGGTTTTCGGCACCTAACACAAAAAGTTGCGCCTAGTAGCAGCTGATTCCTTTTCTATTCGATAGTATACACTTCTGCCTTCCTTATGAAACAACTTTCAGCGTGTCACATTGTGTCACATTTTTTATATACGTAAAATTGCCGCAAATAAAATGTGCTTATCTAAGAACGTTACAGAAAATGTTTAAAAAATCGGAAAACGTTGTTCTATGGATCATTTTGTTCGCCTTAAAATATACTATACTGTCAACTATCCCACAGATTTGTTGCAATTTTTGATACGCCAAACACAGAAGAAATAGAACGCCCCCAGAAGTGCCTCAAAAATTTTGCTCAACTTTAAACATTTATAGAGCAGTTGGTATTTCTTTTAAGGAAAAAACAAACTTTGACCATTATACTAGACATATTTAAGAACATTTTCATGTGTTTACATTTTCATTATCTGTCAAATCGGAAATTGAATTTATTCACAATTCCCTAGAAAACACGCCACTGTGCGCCGGAGCGACCGATGCGCCAAGCCCGACGGTCGGGAGCGGCCGTGCAAATAGGGCTGTTCGGGTGCTCGAATATTCGGGCGGCTTGAAGTTCGGACCGAGCCGGGACTCGGTTTTCGAGCCGAGCCGGATACCCGTCAAATTCGGGCGGCCCGAAAAATGTGGTTCGAACAGTGCGTACAAGGCGTACGGATTTTCCGAGTCACCCGAAACAATTCGAGCTAGCCCCTTCTTTCGAGCGGCCCGAAACAATTCGGGCTATCCGATTCTTCCGAGCGGCCCGAAACGATTCGGACTACCCGGATTTTTCAAGCCGCCCGAAATAAATTCGAGCTACTCGGATTTTTCAGGCCGCCCGAATTTGACGGGTATCCGGCTCGGCTTGTTTTATTCGAGTACTCGAACAGCTCTACGTGCAAAGCCGGCTAATGTCGGAACTGCGACAGCGGAATTTTTTCCAACACTGTAAATGAAAAATTAAACGTGTCCACGGGTCTATGGTCGGTCACGAAATTGCACCGTTGCGAGGACCGTTTTGGGTAATGGTATATGTAGAACAGCGCCGTTCAGGAGTTACCGCGTAGGGCAACTGGTCAGACAGCCCGGGGCAAACACTTGCTGGCGGCGCCAGGGGGTGGACAGTAGTATAGGCGCCGTGAAGAAACATAGTTCATCCCGTTTTGAGTATACACTAGATGGCGTTGTTTCGCCCCCCACGCCCCTCACTCCGCTGGCGCTAGGTTGCGTCTGTTTTCGTTGCACTCAGCAATCAGTTCAAATCAGTTGCACGTTGCACGTGGCCGCGGGCCGCCATTCACTGCCATTGTATCTGATTGTCAGCAATCATCAGCAATTGTCAGTGATATTTGTGTCGGTAAAGTGCAGTAAATTGTATTCATTGTAAATCTCATGTAATTATCAAATACAGTATTTTGAAAACCCAATACCTCGTAACGCTTCATAACCTATGATAACCTATATATGAGGCGCGGTTTGGAAATCCACGAGGTTATGACAGCAAGTCATATGAAACATGTATTTCCCTTCAATTTTTCAAAAAGGAATAACAGATGGACTGTAATCTTGATATATAATAAAAAATTTCTTTAAAACAATTTCATTACCTTCTTCTTATTCATAAAACACACTTTTATGAATAAGAACTTAAAAAAATGAAGAGACCAATAGAAAAATATGCAGAAATACATAATTAGTTATTACAAATAGTTACTGTAACAACTAATTATGTATTTCTGTATGTTTTTCTATTGGTCTCTTCATTTTATTAAGTTCTTTAATTATATATCATCACATTATCTGAATAATATCTCCATCATCTGAACGGTCATCTATTATCTTATCTTGGGGTTCTGAGTATACACTAGATGGCGTCACTGGCGTCTATCCTTCTTCACTCTTAAGCATTGGAGTGTCCACCCCCTGGGCGGCGCGCAAGCCACGCCTCCCCGGGCAATACGGTACAGATGCCTAGGATGAACAAGGACCGTCGCCTCCCTACCAGTTAGTGATGGCGATACAGCCCCACATGTATCGATATTTCGTATCGATACGTATTGACAGTCCAAGTATCGATACAACTGATATATCGGAGACGAAGTATCGATATCACCAGTATCGATACGTACGTATCGGCCCATACTTAGTGCATATAAACGTTCGGCTGCCGTGCACACGGACAGGAGTAGGGATATGCTTGTGTGCAGTGCGATGGGAAGAAAGTGGGGGACGACGGTAGGCCATAGTGGGAGACGACGCACAGTGGTCCCAAATCGTTAAAAAGCGGCAAACCCATCAAAACATACTTCAATTTAGTCAGAAATCGGTGCTCGGGGGTTTTTGGGGTCTCTGATTACGAATCTGAACTTCAAATTTGTTAAAACAAAATGGCGAATCCAATATGGCGGACGTGCATATTAAAAGATTGATAGATCTGCACGAAAATTGGTACCCTGATGTTTTTCGGGTCCCTGATTACGAATCTGAACTTCAAATTTGTTAAAACAAAATGGCGAATCCAATATGGCGGACGTGCATATTAAAAGATTGATAGATCTGCACGAAAATTGGTACCCTGATGTTTTTCGGGTCCCTGATTACGAATCTGAACTTCAAATTTGTTAAAACAAAATGGCGAATCCAATATGGCGGACGTGCATATTAAAAGATTGATAGATCTGCACGAAAATTGGTACCCTGATGTTTTTCGGGTCCCTGATTACGAATCTGAACTTCAAATTTGTTAAAACAAAATGGCGAATCCAATATGGCGGACGTGCATATTAAAAGATTGATAGATCTGCACGAAAATTGGTATCCTGATGTTTTTCGGGTCCCTGATTACGAATCTGAACTTCAAATTTTTTTAAACCAAAATGGCGAATCCAATATGGCGGACGCGTATATCAGAAAAAGATCATATTGGACGAAGCTTGGTATACCAAGGTGTTCGAGGTAACTGACTACGAACCTGGGTTCAAAATTAAAAAAAAACAAAATGGCGAATCTAATATCACTGGTGTAAACGTTGGTTTTAATTTTTGTGAAAATGGATTCTTCGATTTTTTATTAAAATTATATAATTAGAATGTCGAATTTAATATGACGATGTTAATTTCCAATCGTTTTTGGAATTTTTTTCGGACTTCAGTGACAAACTCATCATTTCTACGTTTAGTAGATCACGTAGGTCAAATATATCGTCGAAAGTAATAAAAGAGAATTATGGATTATAAGTGTTGTTTGAAATAAAGAATGCTGTTTTATTCAGATACAAATCTGTCTTTATTTATATTCTCATTCAGAATCATCAGAATCGCATGTGCTTTCCTCTGAACTAAAATATATTATTTCTTCGGTATCCGTAACTATTTCGAACAGCTCTGAGGGAATATCTTTCTTCTTTTTCATTATTTTTTCTGAAAGACTGATGTATGGATCAGAATGAAGCAATAGTCTGTGAAATATGTCCTGATTCGTTTTTGTTCTAGATGTTTTTTGACTATGAGCTCTTCTATACAATTTACATAGTTTATGACATGTTTCCAGCACTTCTTCTGTGAAACATCCAATTGGTAGAATGCAATTTTTCGCCACAGAAGGTCCATGGATCAAAATTTTATGCACCGTGGGTGACATGTAGTACCACGGATACAGTGATACATATAATTTTGCTGTATCTATACAGTAGGTTTTAAATTTTGAATAATTAATAGCTCTTCCACAAGAAATAATAATTAAGATATTACGATATCTTTCAATTAATTTTTCATCGATTCCTACAATTGAAATATTTAACTAATAATAGTAACTACTGTACAAAAATATACATTACGAATAAAATAAAGATCAAACAATTTATACCAGTAATTTCGGCAGACTTAGCATGGTTTTCAAAAATTCTTCGAGCCGTATTTCCGTCATTTGATGATCCAAAGCCGCATTTTGGAAAATCAACTCTTAAGCCTAATTCTTTCAAAAATCTATCTTGTATTTTTTTTTTCGATTTTCCATAATTATTTTTTTCCATCCTCCTTAGTTGCCTAATGTTAAAATTATTAATAATCAAGTCATTCTTTATATGTATAATGATGATTGCAACTTACTTACCCGCCACTTTTTAAAGTCTAATCGATAAGAAATATGTAAGAGGGAATCAAAAAAATGTATATATGAATGCAAAATTGGAAGACTAAATTGCAGTGATGTTTCATCTTCCTTCTTATTTAGAATACTTTTTAAATTGTTCATCTCTGAAATTTTTGCTTTGCAAATATTGCAGCACATGCTAGAGGTATTTGTTAACGCATTACTAATCTAAAAATACGATTATTTAATATTTTAGTAACATTATTTTACATATTCATAGCTTTGTGAAAGTATTTCGCATTAGATTCGAAAAATAGTGTATCATTTTAAAGCGTATCTATATTGTATTTCCATTTATTAGAGAAAAAATAGCGTGTCAAAATTTTATATTAAAAAATTTCATTTAATAAGGAAAAACCTATTGATTTCTTATACCTTACTGTCAATCATTGTGAGATGAATTGAAAATGAAATTTTACAGTTATATTTATTGAACGGTTTTAATTTCGAAATTTCTTTGTCCATAATGTTTTTTTCTAATTTTGAAATTTCGTCTGTTTCGCGAAGCCATTGTAATCTTACTGGTCTACAAAAACGGGTCGAAGCTGGTCTCGGATTTGACCACATAATTTCCAGAGTTTCAGAATTTCGAAGCTGCAGCGGAACAATTGTTGTCAAAAAGAGGCTTTGGTCATCTACATTTTCTGCACTCCAAGACTGTTTATAATTTGAATGTCCACTACTGCCATCAAAGCCATATTTGCAAATTAGTAAATAATTTTTCTGCTGTGTATCAGCTGTATCAGGCAGTTGTAAAGTTTGTAAAAGTCTATTGCAAGTATGATGTAATAGAGATTCTAATGGAAGTTTGCATATTTTTTCACTGATTATGATGTTTGAAGGATAAGCAGCTTTTTTGGCTTTTAGAAGTTTTGCATAACTGGGATATAAATCAAAATTACGAATTTTTGCTCCCCTATACATAGCTATATATTGTTTTTTTGTCAAATTGTGGCTAATTAAAAAACATAAAGCCTCTTCAGCCGTATACGCAGATTGCATTCTGTCATTGCTTTTTCTCCACGTTGTTAAAATATCACGGGCACGTGTCGGTGAACTGTGGGAAATTTGTTTGATGAGTTTGGCTCCGTAATCATTACCAGCTGAACGTAAAGACATAGAAGTTGCTACAGACAATTCTTGAACACTATGTAAAGATCTCAAAGTTTCCGTTCTTCTTCTTTTACTTCTTTCACTACTTTCAGCAAACGATATTGGCCTTCTTGTTGTCAATGAACCTTACGGAATATATAGTAAAATTATTTTATGTTTATTATTAATAGTAATTGAATACTATCAACCATAAATTAATAGTTCATAGAAAATAGTTTTACATAACAACCGAACGTTATTTTAATATTGATTCAACAGTAATTTCTTAATTACTTTGCATACAACTGAAGAATATATAATAATACACCTACTTGAAGTACTTGGAATATTTTCCAAGTTTTCAAAATCAAAAATTATTTTTTCATTCAACCAATTTGAATTTGTTTGAATAAAGAGGTTATTTTTCCGATTACTCTTCTCCCATTTTTGGAAATATCGATTGAAAAAATTTAATTTCAGCGTTAGCTTTATGTTTTCAATTTGTAATATGTTGTCTAAACAATTAAATTTCTGAACCAAAAAGTCAAGAAGCTCTGATTGTTTTGCGCTTCTTAATTGTTTTTTGCTTTTGTACATAATATCATGCAACTCTGATCTTTTTATTTGATTCATTATATATCTATTTGTATAATAAATTAATAAATAATAATACTAATTTGTAGTATCATATGCTAATATTCTATTAACTTCATCTATTACGTCAAATAGACAAGAGGTACTTACGTATGTAGTCGATATTTTATTTCGATAAATATGATTTTCAGTTTTAGACAGGAGGTCTTCACTTTTGCACAGGAGGTCTTCACTTTTGCACAGGAGGTTTTTATTTTAACACATGAGGTTTTCGCTTTTACACAGAAGGTTTTCGTTGGCACGTTAACGAAGGACTGACTGCCACGCATTTTCCCCTTGGCTCTGAAGTCCATTCTTGCTCCTTATCGATACAGTGTTTATACAATCCCAGTTTCCTTCGAGACTTTAATATAAACAGTCGTTCTCTTCCGCTCGGTCCTTCCATATATCCCGGTATACCATATGCAACAATATATCATTGGCTAATAGAGTGTTAGTTTTGTTTAAATAATTGAAAAAGCAGATCTTTTGGAAGTGGTCTTCCTGTATTGAACTGGTCGCTTCAAACCGAAACATTGTCAAGTTGTAATCTTGGACCCATTATGAAGTAAGATTACACTAGTGTTTTCGATAAATTTTTTATCTCATATTACATTTTTTACAAATATATTAAATTTTGCAGAGATATCATCAATACGCTCTGGTGGGACAAAGTATAGACAGCGTTGATACCCCTACTTGGCACTTTAAATTTAAATATCTTGAAAAATCGCAAATTTCCGCAAATTTTCTCAATTGGATATCATACTTGACATATTACTTTATATCAAGAAACTTGTTACAGCGTGACACTCGGTGACACTCATCTTTGTTTTCCTTCCGTTTTATTAAAACGTGACTTAGATTTATGACACATTGAGAAGGGAATTACATGGGTAAATTCAAAGATATTTTACTTTGTTTCTGTGGAAAGTTTATGTTTATAACGCCTACTTTAATGGTAAACTGTTGCACATATGGATCTTTTCAGATAAACTTTCTCTGACACATTAAACATGCTCCCCTTTTCAAGACATTAAGGAGCATGAAATTTCGTCAACTTTGACAGCCTATATCTCAGTAACCAATCAATATATTTAAGAAATTCAAGCGGCATTTGATGCACTAATGTATATACAACAAATCTGCTATAATAGCAAAAAGCTGCTATATACTTCGAAAATTGAGTTTTGGCCAGCTTTGGCGATTTGGGACCACTGTGCGACGGTAGGTCATAGTGGGGGTAAGGATTTGTCCCACGTTCCACGATTCTGGCATCACTGCTGTCCGCCAGTGTCCGCGTTCGTGCTGCGGTGCGGTTGTATCGATATTCATGGGTTAAGTATCGATACAGCAATATATCGTTACATTAAGTATCGATACAAAATATCGATGTATTGGTTGCAAAGTATCGATATTCCGATATATCGATATTGTATCGCCATCACTACTACCAGTGATGGGTCGCGTAATTTACGCCGCGTCGTAAATGCATTTATGACGTGTCGCAAATGTATGTATAATATGTCGTTTTTAAGCCCATTTTATACGTGTCATTTGTCGCAAATGTCGTAAATAGAAATATTCATTATTTTAAGGTTTCAACAATTAAAGTGTTGGAAAAATATAGTTCTTTCTGACTCGCTTGTTGGTTGCATGCGAATACTATAGAATACTGTAGAATACGTCGATAATATCGAAAACTACGTATAATCACCGCGTTCATAACCCCAAAAAGTATTCAAAAGCGTGGTGTTAATTATTGTTTTGTAATTGTTTAGATAATAACTAATAAAAATAGAATCGTGAAAGGTAAAGTAATTAGAAATAAATGTACGATAATAAATAAAATTTATTTGAATTGAAAATTATGTAAATAAAAATATCCGTTTCAGAAAAAATGAAATTGATAAATTATTATCAATTTTATTTTTTGGGTGCAATATCCCTTTCAGTGTGGTGAAAGTAATCAAATTATATTTATTATTCTATATTGGGAAACTTAGTGGAGACGTGGCCTAAATTTCAGCCCTCTGGTGGTAAGTTGGCAAACTATTGAAAGTAGGTCCGGATCCCACCAAACATTCCGAATAAGTATTTATTAATCGAAGAAGTAAAAATTTAGTGTTCTAACAAATTTAAAAACACTTGTTTTTCACAACATATCTAGGTATTTAAACACTGATAATCATGTGGACTTCGACGGATTTTGACCTACTCTCAGTAGTTCCATTTTCTATCACTAGATGGCGTATCGAAATTCTTGGTTTCCCAATGCGTTTCTTTTACTAACCTTTCAATATCCATTTTTCGTCAGTGTAACTTAATTTAATTTAATTTAATTTTTTCAATCAGAATTATAATTATTAATAAATTGGCACTTCTTTATAAACTATACGAAAAATGTATTATAGGTTAATTGTTTTCTTTTCAGATATACGTCATTTACGACACATTTACGACATTTAAGACACGTGTCGTGTATAAAATAGAAATTTCGTGTCTTTACCCACCACTGCTCCCTACGCATCTACGAGCCTGTACTCCCGCCACAACCATTCCTCCCCACTCCGCTCTAACGATAGCTGACGTCACTGCCCCGAGCTTTGCTCGCAGCGTTTGCCCCGGGCAAATGCGGCTGCCCATGCCCTGAAAACGGTAGCCTGACCGGCGCTGGTATAGAATCTATATCAAAGGTTCGAGTTAACCAATTCCACGGTGGACTCGAGGTGGTCGGTCGCCGGGGGATTTGTTATCAAGTTCAATTATTAAGAAAGAAATATTCTTTTAAGTGATAAACTCGAATGCGCCGTCCATACAAAACTATAACAAATCCCCCCGGCGACCGACCACCTCGAGTCCACCGTGGAATTGGTTAACTCGAACCTTTAGGTTTACCCGGTATATACGTTGCCTGCCGGTCACTGCGATGTATATATGCAGAAACAGCAGATAAGCGGTGGTCTCGTGTTGACGCATATGCTACCGCATCATGCACGTACAGATCGGATTTAATGTAGTGGTAGCAACATAATTTTGCGAATATCTCGAAAACGAAGGTCGACCGCCAAAAAGTTTAGATGAAAAAGTTGTTCAGAATGACGTCCTTGACAACATATTTCAAGGTCGTCAAAATCCGTGAGGTTGCCCTCTATCTATACAATTACCCCGTTTTGTCCCATGCCACATGATACCAACTCATTCGCAGCTCTTATCGTACCATAAAGAAAAACATTGATGTTCCGCTTTACCCACCCGTTCTGTTTTACGTTACTCTTCCCCAACTGCAGTAGTTATACATATGCTATACATATACCAAAATATCATTGTACTGCAAAATATAGAGCACGATGGCGTCAACATCGAAAAGGAAGGGTGCAAGTGCACTGGTCGCTTTTAAGACGTCGTGGGTGGAAGACTTCCTGGTCACAGAGCACAGAGGAGGTGCGAAATGTCTGGTGTGTTACACAATATTTAAACATGCCAAACAGTTCAATCTAAAGCGGCACTACATTCGACAGCATGCAACTGGCTACAAACAGTTCACGCGTGAGGAACGTATTCGAAAAATTAAACTTTTAAAGGAACGAGCGCTACAGAAGGAGGAGGAGGAGGAACACATCTCAGACAAAGTAAGTGTTTATAATAATTTTAAAACTAATGGAATCCTTTCTTCCAATATGAGCAATACAATTTCTTTACTTTCAATGCAGACAACTAATATTCGAAACTCAACTTTTGATAGTTAATTTAATCCTACTTTGCCTTGCCAATTTTTTTCCGATGATCAATCATTGTTTTAAGATGCAATATAGTAATTCATTGTTTTGATCGTAGGAAAATACTCACATTACGAGTGTAGATGGAATTAAATCATCTTATCAAATCGCGCTGGAGATAGCGAGAGCATCCCGCCCCTTTATAGATGGTGAATTCGTAAGGAGCTGTTTATTGGGGATAGCTAATGAAAATGCGGAGGAGCGCAAAAAAGTCAAAGCAATTAATCTCTCGCGGATGACCATAATGCGGCGTATAAAAGAGATGGCTGCAGATTTAAGGCACCAGTTACGGGAGTTAGCAAAAACATTTGTAGTTTATAGTTTAGCCCTGGACGAATCCACGGACATCTCCGGCACCGCGCAAATGTCCATTTTTATACGAGGAGTTAATGAAAATTTAACAGTGACTGAGGAACTGCTAGATTTTTGTTCACTAAAAGAAACCACGACAGGGGAAGATATATTGTCGTGTGTGGAGGAGGCGGTCAACGATATGAATTTAGATTGGACCAAATTGGTGTCCGTGACCACCGATGGTGCTCCTGCCATGAGCGGAAAATACACAGGTTTTGTTGGTCGCCTCCAACAAAAATTGAAAAATCTAGCAGTTCCTCAAGAAATTACCATAATGCACTGCACAATACACCAACAAAACCTATGTGCGAAGAGTATCGGCATGGAACACGTCATGTGTGCAGTTTTAAAAATTACGAATTAGGGTAAGTGTGGGTATTACTGCGGATGCCCCGATTACTGCGGATATTCTAAAACAGATCATATTTAATGTTGGAGACTACATAATCTCTTGAAAATTATTGATAAAATTATTTTCAACTCTATAACAGATAATTATTAATATATATGTACAGCAAAGTTATTATTAATTCTTTTATCGCAATTTGAAATTCGTCAAGGCGAAACTTCGGTCGATTCCCGATATGGCGGTCATGAACACCTACTTGAAAAACATTTATATTTTTGTTATTAACAGTAATACATGTAATGTAGTGTTATTGCTCGATAGAATAAGAGCTATTTTTTCAGAAAAATAGTAAATCAGTCGTCTACATTTTAGTTTTAATTTTTATTTCTCACCGCAGTATTAGGTGCAGTACTTTACACCATATGCATGTATTATTGCAGACCAACGACTGCGCAACCTAACCTTTCTTCTGACCGTTTCACTTACGTGACAACGTGACCATAACCTTATACCTAACCTTCATATTTCTACTAAGGTTATGTTTCGCCTGACATCAGACCGCAGTAATACATGCGCAGTAACTGGTATTTCGTTAGTAACAGGCACGCAGTAATACATGCATGTCCGCAGTAACTCCTGCAATGACATTGATCGACAAATCTCTTTGTTTTTAATTAACTGTACTTATTACCCCGCCCTTATATTTTTTTATGGAATTATTAAGGTACCACCTTTCTTTTAGAAAAAGAAGGAGGAACTTTCATTCATTTGAACGCCGTATCGAGGGTTCTAAAGTTAACCTACCTTAAAAGTCCGCAGTAATACCCACACTTACCCTATATTCGTATGAATAGTTTGAGACGGCGACAATTTAGAGTATTTTTAAGAGATTTAAACTCGGAACACGGTGAGATACCCTTATATGCAGAAGTGCGCTGGCTTAGCCGTGGAAAAACCTTAGATAGGTTTTTTCAACTGCGAGATGATATTTTCCTTTTTTTGGATATGCTGGGATACTCTGCACCCGAATTACGTAATGCAGATTGGCTGTGTGACTTGGGATTTTTTTCAGATATAGTACACCATTTGAACATTCTAAATATTCAGCTCCAAGGAAAAAATCTAGCAATTTTTCACTATTATAATTCCATTCGCGACTTTAAAATAAAAATTGAATTGTGGAAAATAGAATTATCCGTAAAAAACGTAAGCCACTTTCCGAATTTAGAATCCCTGGTCACACAGGATACCAACTTTGATCGGTATCAAACTGCATTACGTAATTTGGGTGACGCGTTTGCGAAAAGGTACCAGGACCTGTATGAACCAGAAAATGAGATTATTTCAGTTATTACACCATTTTTAATCGATTTAGGAACAGTATCACCTCACTTAGAGGCAGATCTGAGCAATTTAAGAACAGATGAAATAATGCGGAAAAGATTTCTGACTCAAAAAAATATTCTTCATTTTTATCAAAATCTGGATCAGAACACGTATCCACATTTATACCGGTCAGTATCTAAATTATTAGCAATTTTCGGGTCAACATATTGCTGTGAACAATTATTCTCATCGATGAAAAAAAACAAAATCATCATACCGGAATGGCATAACAGATGATAATTTAAAATGTTCCCTTCTTTTAAACACGAGTTCTCTCACACCACGGATTGAATATTTAGTGCAGCAAAAACAGCTACCAGCAGCATGGCGCGCTAATACCTAAACCAGGGCTGCACAAGGAGCTGTTTTCGTGTATTGTTCAGTGTATATAAGACTATTACTATGTGCAATCATGAGCACGTTCTGTACATATGTATATATTGTTATTTGTGGACCATACATTTTCGTTCATTCCCCGTACATTGTTACGTGTACAAATTTATTAGTTATGTAATTTTCTTCTTGTAAATATCGCTAAATGTAATGACGAGCACCAGATGCGTGTACATATGTATATATTTATTTATATATAACTTTCCGACTTATAAATGGTATATATCCTTAATTAAAATTTGGTTTTCGTTGAGTCCGAGTTATTTATTTGTATATTGTTACGTGTACAAATTTATTAGTTATGTAATTTTCTTCTTGTAAATATCGCTAAATGTAATGACGAGCACCAGATGCGTGTACAAATGTATATATTTATTTATATATAACTTTCTGACTTATAAATGATATATATCCTTAATTAAAATTTGGTTTTCTTTGAGTCAGAGTTATTTATTTGTATAGTATCAACTTTCTAAATATATTATGTGTCGGGTGAAAAGATAAGTAATATTAGCAATAAATGTGTCATCAGTAAAATCGAACCTTCAAGTCATACCAAATGCCGGCAGTAGCAAATGTTTTGGAAATTTCATGACCCCCCCCCCCGAATTTTATTACTGGACCTGTTCTGCACTGGGGCCCCACAAGGAACCCAGTCATATAAGGTAAATGTACCAGTGCCCGGCCATGACCCAGTACCTAAACAACAATGCGAATTTTATTTATTTTTAAGCTTAATTTTTACTGTAATTAAAAACAAAAAATAGTACCATAATGCATAAGTATTTAGCAATATTAATTAAAATCATTATTATAGAAAATTGAAAATCGTTAGATAGAAATAATTATTTTGTAACACACTTCGTACGCATAGCAGATTTCGAGAAATTTCTATGGCTTCTGTTAAGAAACGCCACTCATTTACTAAGAAAATATTGACTGCATTTCTTATTTATATATTATATAATAATACATCATTATAATAGTAAATAGATTTGAATTTAGTTTAAGATGGTTAAACTTGCAAGAAAATTAATATTTTTTTAAACAAGTCTAAATTTATTTACTGGTACAAGAATTTCGTGAATCGGGACATCGGTTCATGCATGTTTAGGTTGTCCGCTTACTGGGACGATATAATTCAGGTATTGGGACATGCAGTTTTAGGTTGTCCGCTTACTGGGACATCTGCATGTTTTCGTATTTTCATTAATAAATACGTCTATTATAATACATAAACTTTTTTTTCAGTTTCCGATAGTATAATATTGTGTTATCTTCAACATTTCAACAACATTTTTTTATTTCATGATGGTTTTACAAATTAAATTAGGAGACAAACTTTGCCGCTATTCCTTAAGCCCCTTCAGCGGCCGGGTATTGGTACATTTACCTTATACCTATGCTACGAGCCTACGAACACGCACATACACTACTGCAGTTCTCCTCACCGATTCTGACCTTAGCAACAGGAAAGGAGGGTTGCTCGCCGCTAGGCGCCGAAAACAGCTCCTTGTGCAGCGCTGATCTAGGACATACGAGAAAAAAATCTGATCGGTCCGGTCTTTTGCACAGTATTTAAGGGTAGTTTTAACTCGCAAAAAACGTGGACACTTGAATGATTCTGATTTGCCTTGAAGTGGCATCATGTTTTCTAACAAATAGAAAATATGCAATTCTTGGGATTATTTTAAAATGGATTTTATACGATGAAAAATAATTCTCATTAAATTGGCCACTAAGGGCTCTGAAAGGAAAATTTCTTAGCTTGAAAAGGCCAACGCAAAATTAATACGATATTTTTTTACTATTTATTTGCTAATTATTTGCCAAAGAATTAATTTTTTTGCTTCAGCCGTTTTCGAGAAACAATGGCTACGCTACCGTAATATTAAGCTGGCGTAGCCACTTATTGTATCTCTGTACGTAAGACAGATATCGATACCATTCTTGCGGCATATTTTGTTGCTAATTATTTGCTCTCGATCCCCCGAATAATAATTTTTTTGCTGCAGTATTTTTCGAGAAACGACGACCGCGCTGGAACCGCGTTAATCTAGCGTAGCCACGTGTCGCGCCATTGTGCCTAAGAAAGCTATCGATACCATTCTTGCGGCATAAGGTAAATGTCCCAATGGCAAAACAGTTAAGGAAGCAGTTGAGATGATTGCAATTTTTTTTATATTTAAATAGTATAAAATTATAACTAAATATAATTGTTCGAAAGCGTAAAATTTCTACTTTCACATAACGTAACAAGAATCTACATTTGTTAAAGCAAAAGTTTTAAATTAATTAAAACATGAAACTGTTCATATGGCCCAGTAATTAAATAAAATTCATAGCGTGTCCCAGTCATTAATTAACAGTGTCCCAATTATTGAATATGTATTTAATTTAACTATTTCTATCAGTTAATGAAAAGAAATCAACTGACTGTAGTTCTTCTTCTTTATCTTTTTTACCTTCGGCATGACTTTATGTCTGAAAAAGTTAAAAAATGATTAAAAGTATATTATAAAAGTTTAGGTTATGTTAATATTATAACGAGTATAAGATTAATTATCCTAATAATTCTTAAACAGTATTATATTTTTGTCTAGTTATTATTAACGCAAATATATAGGATACAAAAAATACTTACTTTGGTACAATAAATATTTATAATTTTATAACTACTGAACACTGACGTCTGTAACATCGCGGTTAAACAACCATTGAACACACGTTTAATGATTGGTACGTGTCATGTTACCGTGTACTAGTGGATAAACGCAACAATTTCAATATTAAAAACAAAAAATTATTAAAAGATCCAATTAATTTTAAATTCTTCAATGTATAATAAATCCAAAACAACTGTATAATTTCAAAAATTATAAAATAATAATTAATTACAACCTTAACAAAAATATTCTCTCGCTTGCTTGACCCCATTAGGTAAGAAGCGAGATTGAAACTGTTGAAGCTTTACTGTACAATAATATTTTTGTATGATATAACTATTCAGTTATGTAAGCTTATAATTGTATCTATATAAAGCTAATACATTTTGCAATTATATTTCGAACAGTTTAAACGTTGCAAATTAGTAAAACTATTATTATTAATAAAATTTCTTCTCAATTTTTAATTATTGGGCCATGTTTAAGGACTGGGACATTTACCTTATTTTGTTGCTAATCATTTGCTCTCGATCCCCCGAATATTAATTTTTTTTTGCGATGAATATTAATTATCTAGCATAGCCTAAAGGCTGTACAATGCTGGTTGTAGGTAAGTGCAGAAGAAAGAATGAAAGATTTTGTATCATTTTTTTATTATTTCATTTCTTTGATGTAGGGGAGACCGGGGCTAAGCCGCCACCGGGGCTAAGTCGCCACTTGTAAATATCTCCGAATCTATACATCGTATGATCTCGCGGTCGATACTGTAGATCTTCAATCAGATTTCAATGCGACCGACAGATTATGGTAAATTTAGGTACTAAATTGTACTTTTTATTTCGTTGAACGTGTTGGTTGCTATGAAAAGTGGCCGAAAGTGAATTTGTTTTCGCAACGAAAATTTCGGTTTGCACCTTCGCACTCATCGCGGAAAATCTGAAGGTAAGTGATTCTTAGAGAATTAAGCATGCCAAACACGATTTTGATATGAAACCTTTCATTTTCTTTTATCTAAAATATTTTCTGAGCGACCGAAGTTGTGACTGGCGCTCGGGGCTAAGTCGCCACAAAGCCATTGGGGTTAAGTCGCCACATTCATAATTGTCACTTAGTCGAATTCACTCTATCTTTAATTGTAAACGCCTCAGTTATTTACATTACAGCAACATGGTACGCACGTACCGTCGCAAACGTGAGGCAGTTGATAAAGAAAGACTTAAAAAAGCCGTCATAGCCGTCAGAGGTGATGCCAGGCCAGTTGCGATTGCGGCGAAGCAATTCCAAATTCCAAGGACCACGTTACGGGATTGGCTCAGAAAAAATAATGATGAATTAGCAGAGTTAGAAAAAGTCGCCGTTCCAACACATGGACATAATACCGTAAATTTCAATAATAATTGTTAAACAAATTTAAAAAGTAATAGCAATGTAAAAAGTTCTTGTACTAATTCACTTTTTTCATCCGTAGCTTTTCACCGCCCAGGCAGAAGAAGTTCTACGAGAGTATTTATTGCATTGCAACGATATGTACTTCGGACTTTCTGCAAGAGAAGTACGTGGGTTGGCTTTTGATTTTGCGATAAAATTGGAGCTGAAAATTCCAGCGTCATGGGAGGCTTCTCGCATGGCTGGAAAAGACTGGCTGTGGGGTTTCCTGAAACGTCACCAGGCTCTAGGCATACGAAAACCAGAGGCGACGAGTCTAGCGCGCGCAACCAGTTTTAATCGTACAACTGTTGCAAACTTTTTCGCACTGCTCAAATCCGTTCTGGATCGTTGGCATTTCCAAGCGCATTGTATATGGAACATGGATGAGACGGGAATTACGACGGTCCAAACTCCCGACAGAGTAATTGCACGACGCGGCGTCAAACAAGTCGGGCGCGTGACGTCTGGTGAACGAGGATATCTTGTCACTTTGGCAATGGCCGTTGCGGCAAGCGGACGTTCGCTGCCTCCGTTCTTTATTTTCCCTAGGAAAAAATTCCAAGATCACTTCCTGAATGGCGGATCTTTGGGCTGCCAGGGAGACGCAAACCCCAGCGGATGGATGAACACTGAGCACTTCGTCAAATTTTTGCACTTTTTTCAATTACACGTGCGTGCTTCGGTCGGCAATCCGGTCTTGCTTATCCTCGATAATCATGAATCGCACCTGTCCATCCAGGGCTTGGATTTTTGTAAAGCGAATGGGATTGTTGTACTTTCGCTTCCTCCACACTGCTCCCACAAGCTGCAGCCACTGGATCGCACAGTGTATGGGCCTTTAAAAAAAGCCGTGAACTCGCAATGCGATAACTGGATGACTACGAATCCAGGGAGAGCTATGACAATTTACGATATTCCCGGAATCGTTAAAATTGCGCTTCTTCGCGCCGTGACTCATCAGAATATCGTGTCCGGATTCGAGTGCACGGGGATTTTTCCTTTCAATCCGGATGTTTTCCAAGAATATGAATTTTTACCAAGCAGCGTTACGGACCGAGAGAACCCTTCAACTTCTGCGAACGATGGGAATTCTGGGTCCGAACCTTCGTCAGCCGCATCTGTAGAAACAGTCGAGCCGGAGACAAATATAAACGAACCAACGACTTCAACCGTGTCAGGTTGCCAAGATGAGTTGCAATCAACGCTTCAAACCATACGTCCGTTACCTAAGGCTGCACCGAGGCAGCAAAGTCGTCGAGGACGAAAACGCAGGAAAAGTGCTGTGTTAACAGACTCACCCGTAATGAGAAGGCTATCGGCAGAACAAACGGCGGCGCGGGAAAGAAGAGAAAAGAAGGATTTTAAAAAGAAAAAAGAAATTCGAAAATCTCTCGAGAAAAATGTTCCACGGAAAAGAGGGCGGCCTAGGAAAAATGCTGAGACTGAACGATAAAATAAAAAATAAACTAATAAAATAAAATAACAAAAAAAATAATAACACATCTTTGAGTGTTTTCCTTCAAACAATTTTCATTTTCTACTAACAATTTGGTACGAAAAGAAGGTGGCGACTTAGCCCCAGGGGGGTGGCGCCTTAGCCCCGGCGATTTTGACATTTCAGAAAATACACCAACGCCAATTTTTCGATTTCTTCATTACACTATGCCAGATAAACATTATATCGTATAGTAATTTTGTAGCTGAGGCTTTACTCTTTCCAACAGTATAAATATGTACGGTAAAATTATTTATTTTATTGCCGAAAATTGGCACCGCCAAAAACGTGGCGGCTTAGCCCCAGTCTCCCCTACATTAATAATCGTGGTACTATTACGCACTACTAATACGCATGAATTACTGATATTAATGACACACGTATAATAGAAAATGAATGTAACTAAATTTGTTTCAAGATTTTAAGACACTTCCCTTGAGGGTAAGCTGGCTGGAAAATCTCACTTTGAGAAAGTTGACGTCGTCTTCCAGCCAGACCCAAGTCGTTACAAAATAAGTACAAAGTGTGACTCTAACAAGAGCCGTGCTGAAAATCTAGATGACAATTTTTGTTCGAGAACCCTAGCGAGCTCAGTTCGTTAGCAGTGCTCCGAAGGTTTACATCGGCAGTGTCTTGAAATCTTGAAACAGTTATATTCATTTTCTATTATACGTGTGTCATTAATATCAGCAATTCATACGTATTAGTAGTGCGTATTAGTAGCGCGTATTAGTGTGTGGTATTACTAGTGTCTTACTGTCTACGATTCTTAGTGTCTTATTGTTAGTGAGTGTAAATAAGTACCTAAATATAAGATTAATAATAACATATAACATAAATATGCAGCGAGGTCGGCCAACCAGTATTACAGAGGACACTTTTGTGCAAACTGTTTTACCGTTTAGTGACAAGATTTATAATCCTTCTGCGTCAGTGGTGGTGTCTAAAACCAACATCATCTGGGAAGACATAGCCCGTTGTTTTTTGGGGAAACTAAAGGCTACATCATTATATAGCTTGGTGGTGACAAATAGATATAATATTTTGGACAAAATAAAGGAGGTTTTAAATACTTCCACCAGCCCAAATACCTCTCCTGGAAAAGCACCAAATACTTCAGATACATTTGAAGCAAATCCTAGAACCGATACATCAAACAATTCAGCCATATACAACGAAAGACAGATTATATTTGACATATTAATACCACCAGCAAAATTTGACGAAATAACAAATGTCGTATATTATAATAGAAGCACTCGTCAAGCAAAAGAGCGAAAACGTCAATATTTAAAATTTAGAACGGGTGTGTGGCAGTCATTCTTCAATAAACATATTTTGGAAAATACACGCCTGAAATGTGTAATTAATTATAAAAGCCACAATTTATCGTTACACGGTACAACAGGGAAATTTTCCGGTAAGTTAATTTATTCACTATTAAGTTTTACAATAAAAGAGACGAAGAAACAGAAAAATGCACAATTTATTCGAGGTTCGAATAGTTTTTAAACGCACGTTTGCATAATTTGAATCCTATCTTTTTACCCGTAACGGAACGAAGGGGGTATATGCGTTTGGCGACAGGGATTTTATTTATTTTATTATTATTATTATTATTATTTTCTAATTCTTATCCTGTTATTTTTTCTATATTTAGGATATTGTAACTGTAGTACAAGTGTGGAATGCGTACTCTCAAGGACGAGTACAGACCAAGATGTGTTGGCTGCATTTACTATTATTCCTGGGTCGGGCACAGGTTGCGGACCTAGTTATCTTCGAGGAGATGAACGAAATGCAGTGGTCCAAGAAATAGATCAATATGGATCAGTTGATCGGTACACTGCTACCTGTAGCAAAGATCTAATGAGAACTGGAGATCCAAAACCGGCAATTATACACAGTAGTAATGTACTACATGTTGCGAAGTCAACAGTTTTAAAAGCACAATACTTGCATAATGACCCAATTGCAGCACTGGATATCATGAAATGCACAATGCATGCGAACGAAATACACGATATCGGACAAAATCCATTTTATGTTAACTACTGGACAAATGAGCAGCTACATGCATATAAAAAAGTATGTACTTTATATGGCGGAAGTGTGTGCGTCGATTCGACGGGACTCAAAATGCAGCCCATCAGAAGAGTCCACAGTAACCTAGAACGATCGATATTTATGTACATAATTAGGTAATGCAGTAATTCTTATTAGTACATATTAATAAACAGTTTTCCGAATTTTAGAAATATTTTATAAAATTTAGAAATATACAGGAATATATGTGCGTCTAAGGAGAAATTTTTTTTTTTTAAAAATACCGTGTTAATTACGATAATCATAAAGTATTATGATCAACGGCAAAAATTCTAGATACAGTACGATAAAATTATAGACACACCACAAATACGTTAAAGGAAGTTGCATTCATTTTTACTGTGTTGTATGCAGAATCTTTTGCAATACCATATAATACTACCGTAATTAGCACGGTCATTTTTAAAAGAAATTTTACATAAAACATAATGAAAATATAATTATCTCTCAGGATTTTATTGGAAAGAAAAAATTATTCCAGTACTTGTAAGAGTATCATTGAACAGAAGAAAAATGTTGAAATAACTTTTCTGAAAAAGGGCCATAATATTGTCAAAATTATTTCCCACGAACACGAATATTGCCACTTTTTCAGACTTGCATTAATTTTTGATAACCATCTCACCGGTTTTCAGGAAAATGACAATAACATATTTTGTTCCCATAGTGGTATTCTTGAAGGTACTGCACGAATTTTGCATTACAATGTAGTCCTATAAACCGCACTTATTTAAACATTTTCCTTCTACTGATACAATTAAAGCATATTGCACATCTTATTACTGCTCATTCAGAGTTCAGTTCTCGCTATTAATTGACATTTTAGTTCTGAATAATGATACAATATTAAAAACGACCCCTAACGTCTATTTTATGTAGTTTATTAACTGTGATATTATACTGAGCACTTCTCTTAGACGACATAAATAATATTCATTTGAAAAAGAATACAGATTCTAGGTGAAAAATATATTATCGACAAAATTTAGTAATAACAATGGACATATTTTCGCTTTACGTAATTTTAACGTTAACTATGAGAAATATTTTTGTTTCATTCAATTTCAGTGTTAACTGTGAGGAAGGACAGTTTACAGTTGCTCAAAAATTAGGAGAGCGGCACACGACCAGGGACATAATGCAATTTTTAATAGATTTTCATAGTTTTGGTGCACCTTTCCCAAAGGAATTTATTTGTGATGGGGCGAGAGCATTATTAAATGCTGCCGTACTGACATAATCTCGCTTGTCTAACATACAAGAGTATGCAGACGAAATGAAAAATGCGGAAAGCATAAAAACGCGCATTCGCATGGATGTGGCGCACTTTAAAAATAAATATAGAAAGCACCTAAAAAATATTAATCGCAGAGTATTTTGTTTATATATGGCAGCCATTGGGCAGTTGCTCATGACCCAAAATTTAAACGAGGCAGAGGATATAATTCTCGCTATTTTTTTATTAGAAAATTGCGAGACAGAAGGGTTTCTGCCAAATGGAGAAAAGACTGAATATCTTAAAAAGAAAACATGGCTAATTACGTTAGTAACCAGTAAGTGCGAATTTTCATATCTTAAATAACTTGCTAAATTTAACTAGTATATTTTAACCAACTTTTAATAAATGCTTCGGTTAAATATAGTACAATTTTCAGTGGGAAAACTTTTATCATACACTAAACTTTTCACGAGTGAATCCGAAATATTAAGTTTGAAGATCTATCTTCTTTGAAAAAAATTTATTTTACCTATGCGAAGTACAAGTTACTAATAATATTCTCTGTGGCTCTTGATGTTTTATTAGGCTATGAAGAAATGGAAATGGCAGAATTTGAAGAAGAGAGAGATATGGAATGCCACATTGAAGCAGAAGAAAGTGCACCAAAAGTATTGAATTATTGGGGACAATGGGCGAATAAAATTTTCGAAACCGCAAAGCCTTCTTTTAAACAGGAAGGTTCTGAAATCAATGCATTTTATTTGCATTCCAATATAATTTCTAAAAAGTTGCTTAGAGATTTAGAATTATTTCCCATATGGGGAAATATATTAAGCGATAAATTTAATTACGGACGCATACCAGCATCCAGTGCATCCGTCGAAGGAGAAATAAATAAGATTAAATCAACATTAATGAAAATATACAAATCCGCAGTGAGGGTTGATCAGTTTGTATCAGACCACATCGAATATTTGAAAGGAAAAATGTTATTGATCAATGCAAACTTAGATAAGAAAGCCATCAATGTCAGCGAGAATAAAATAATAATATTAGAAGACGCAAACAGAAATACAGCGTTAAAAGAGATCGAAAATTGGAGAGGGAAAGGCAATCCCCGGGTAAAACGGCGAAAAACGGCAAATAATAATAACAGAAGTCCGGTAGAAATCCAACAATCTGACAAACCAGTCTGCCCCGCATGTGCAGATGGCAATATGCCAGGCGATGCGCATAAGTGTTACTTATGCGCAAAACCTGTGCATATTTTTATTGAGTGTTCCATTCCTTTAGAGGGAGAAGAGGAAGGTTACGGACAGAAACGTATATGCCATGATTGCGATAAACATGGCAATGTACAAAGCAATATAGACATACAATTAGATGAAGAAAACAAGGAAAATTCGCAGAAAAAGAAAAAAACATATAGACAAGCTGCAAAATATTTAGGAGAAAGGAAACATGATATTAAAGATATATTGCAGTGGGACAGAAATCGGGCCATACCCATAATTAAAAACGGTAACAGTCCTCAACTGGCACCCATAACGATTCACAATAAAACAGTTTCATTGAGGAATACGTGCTCCTTCGATAGCATATTATATTTAGCATTGTTGGCCGCAAGCGATTTTGTAAATATAAGAAACAAAGTAAGTTCATAATTTTAATTACACATAGTTGATGTACATAAATATATTATACCTATACCGAATGAAAACTCTTATAAATTTTGTTCTGCAATTATTCTAGACTGTTATTAATTGTACCTTTAGAAATACTGTTGTTCTCTTCTCATTCCTTCATGTAAAAATATTGTTTTTACCCCAAATGATTACAATACATTTTATTAGTAGATGTATCAAAATATCATTATATATATTTATTTCTTATATTTCATATATCAGATGAAATCAATAAATACATTATTCTCCAAAATGGTTGAAGACACCCTTAACAAAGGGTTGAGAAGTTACACTTATGTTATGCGGGCAGAATTGCTGGCAAATATATTTCCAGTGCAACAGTCCACGTTAATGGATAAATTGCACTATATTAACTGTAATATAAACGTTGGATGGCTGGCGCAAAAATTATTCAAGGAACTGCCTAGCATTACCGAAAAATCAGAATGCATAATATGCAAATATTCAAAAATTAAACACCTTACCGGTATTCAAATCGAAGACGTACAGCTCAAGAAATCGAACAGCGAAAGCTTTATTCGAGACTTCTGTTCGGTATCTAATAGTACCTGTCCCAAATGTGACAGTCGCGGTGCCGTAGAGAATAAATGAATAGAAATCGGTAAATAACACGTTTTATAACTATATTATTAAAATGGTTTTATTGCAATTTCTCTTGAGTTTTAAAGAATTTGAAAATGCTTTTCTAACATAATTAATCATACATTTTCATTTCTAGGTGATATTGTATTATTTCAAATTTTTAATGCAACCGAGGAAAATTTTTATATAAGCTTACAGGACATACATAAAAAAATTACCAACCCGTTGTGTAACAACGAAGTGTTACAATTGGTGGGCTGTGTTAATTATCACGGTAAGAGTGGCCTGCCGACAAGACACGCGGAAGAAACGTTACAAAGTGTAACAGGCCATTATACGGCAGTTATATATCGCAAGGGCGATCCAACAACAAATTGGATAGAATTTGATGACTTAAAAAATCAAACCATAAATAGGAAAGCAAACTACAAAATTGTTCCACGATTATTGATGTACATCAAAGAAATAAAATAAAAATAAAATGATACGAAATCTTTCATTGTTTTTTCTGCACTTACTTACAACCAATATTGTACAGCCTTTAGGATCTGCTAGATTAACGCTGTTCGAGCTCGGTCATCGCTTCTCGAAAATGATTGCAGCAAAAAAATTAATACTCGGTGGATTGAGAGCAAATAATTAGCAAAAAAATATGCTGCAAGAATGGGATTGATATCTTTGTTAGGTACATAGGCGCGACACGTGGCTACGCTAGATTAACGGTGTTCCAGCGCGGTCATCGCTTCTCGAAAATGACTGCAGCAAAAAAATTAATACTCGGTGGATTGAGAGCAAATAATTAGCAAAAAAATATGCTGCAAGAATGGGATTGATATCTTTGTTAGGTACAGAGATACAATAAGTGGCTACGTTAGCTTAATATTAAGCTAGAGCAGCCACAGTTTTTCGAAAACGGCTGGTGCAAAAAAATTAATATTCAGTGGATTAAGAGCAATAAATTAGCAAAAAAATATGCTGCAAGAATGGAATTGATGTCTTTCTTAGGTGCAGAGATACAATAAGTGGCTACGCTAGCTTAATATTACGGTAGCGTAGCCATTGTTTCTCGAAAACGGCTGAAGCAAAAAAATTAATTCTTTGGCAAATAATTAGCAAATAAATAGCAACAAAATATCGTATTAATTTTGCGCTGGCCTTTTCAAATGGCTACGCCAGCTTAATATACGTGTTGTCTGCGTGGGTACATGGAGACTATTCACCTTTCTCCAAATTGCGCCGCGCAGACATTTCTTTACTGTCTGCGAGACTGAATAGTCTTAGCAGATATTGCCCCTCAGACTTTGCCAGACGTCCCAGAGCTATTGAACAATGCTCTAAATATAAAGCCACCGAATTTCGTCAGTTCCTTCTGTATACAGGGCCAGTCATACTGAATCGTGTACTGGAGAAAACCGTATACAAACATTTTTTATTATTACACGCGGCTATACGGGTTTTAGTTTCAGAATCCCCTTCGATCCCACACTTGAGCTTCGCAGAGTTAGCTTTGCAAAAATTTGTTCTTCGTAACGAAGAACTTTATGGCCCAACTTTTAATAGCTATAACGTCCATGGCCTTCTTCATTTAACCAACGATGTCAGACGTCTTGATAATTTAGATTCATGTTCCGCTTTTCCTTATGAAAACAATATGTCCATTTTTAGTAAATTTCTTAGAAAGCCAAGTCTCCCTCTCCAACAATATTCCAATAGGATGAGGGAGAGACAACTTCATGGCACAAATATTCATTGTAATGTCGATTTCTCTACTCGCGTATCTAGACCGCTTAGTAACGACCCCAATTCTTCTCAATACCGTAAGATAGAATTCAATAACATATGTCTAGGCACAAATGTACGCGATAATTGTTGCATCTCAGACGATGGCTCGATCTGCATAATTTTCAATATTGACATGGACAAAGACTCGTATCGTTTGGGTATTAAAAAATTTTTAGAAGTCGATAATTTTTATGATGTCGGCATAGAGTCTTCGGCTCTTGGCATATATAAATGCACCACATTGAGCCCTGAAATTTTATATATCTCCCCCGATCAGGTTCGTGGAAAATGTTACAGAATGCCTTTTCGCTGTAGTATGTCCACTGACACAAACCCCTCAGAACCCCGTAGGTATATCGTTGCTGTTATTACGCACAGCGAGAAGCCGTAAGATCCATAGTATTTAAATTGTTCCACCTTTATTTTCGCTAGATGTATCTCGCTGCCAGTCCCCCTCCCTTGTGTAGCTTCTCGCGTCGGGCGGTCACCATGGTGGTTTTAGTGGGTGCAAGCCCCACATAATCTCACCCCTGCCGTGGGGGGTGAGGTATCCGTTAGGGATTTCCACCATGTAAAAAAAAAAAAAAAAAAAATTATCTCTTCCCTTTCTAGTCTCGTCTCTTGTTTTTGGTAAGTTACGATTATTTTTCTGGTGAGTGGCATGCTCTATAATATTTACATTTTCTTCTTTTGTACTGTAGTTTCCTTTTGTATTGCTCTTCATAAGTAATATTATATTTACACGTATCCTTGTTAATCTCTGGTGATGAGTTATTTTATCGTTTGGTTCGAATATTTCTTCATAGGTCATTTTTTCACGTTTTATACTGTTATAACCTTTGTTGAGTTACACTTGGATTATTGAGTAATACATTACCTGGGTTCGTCTTGAGGTTTGGGTTAGGTTAATATTGCATGTATGCATGTAAAAAAGGAAAAACAGCTAACACGCCTTTGCTAAGTATTGTAATATGTACTTTTGCTCACAGGTTGACATGTCGCAGCGAGAGAAGCGTGTGGTCTCCAAACCAGCGAGATATCAGACGACTTCTTCGGAGGAGGAAGCTCCGAGAAAGAAAAAGACGTCATCCGCACCGGAACAGGGAGTCGAGCAGGACATCCACGATTTGAGGATGATCCTGCAGGAAGAAAACGTTCCAACAACGTCAAAGGGTTTTTCTACGACTAACCCAAGTAACGTTTTTATGTTTCAGAACACTTCTGCTGCCAGTTCACTTGAACACTTCACTGCCCCCGCAGCATTCATGGATCATCACGATCCAGGGACAACATCTGCACGCGCCACAGTCATCCAAAATGAGTCGTTGCAGCACCATACACTGCGGATCCAACCTTCTAGGGCTGTTCGAGTACTCGAATATTCGAGTAGCTCGAAATTCGGACCGAGCCGAGACTCGGTTTTCGAGCCGAGCCGAGTACTCGAATTTTTTCGAGCAACTCGAATTTTTTCGAGCAACTCGAATTTTTCGAGCAACTCGAATTTTTTTGAGCAACTCGAATTTTTTCGAGCAACTCGAATAGAACCGAGAACTCGAATTTTTTCGAGCAACTCGAATAAAACCGAGAACTCGAATTTTTTCGAGCAACTCGAATAAAACCGAGAACTCGAATTTTTTCGAGCAACTCGAAGTAAACCGAGCGGGCCGAAAGAACCGAGCGGGCTGAAAGTACCTAGTGGGCCGAAAGTACCGAACAATCCGGTGTGTCGAGTAGTTTGAAGTTTGAATGTTTCGAATATTTTAGAATATGTTTATATACTGGATAATGATTCGTAATTATTATTATTATTATTATTATTATTATTATTTTGACTTTATTAAGAAAGTAAGATACGAGTAAAGGCGAGGCCGCAGTAATAATGTGAGTAATTAAAATGTAAATTGTAAATGAAAATATTGTCTAACTATTGAAAATAATTTTGCGCGTATGTATGATTTATTAATATTTCTTCTTGCGTTTTCCTTTATTTTTATTTCTTTTTTGCCTTCTCGAGAATTATTTTGACTTTATTAAGAAAGTAAGATACGAGTAAAGGCGAGGCCGCAGTAATAATGTGAGTAATTAAAATGTAAATTGTAAATGAAAATATTGTCTAACTATTGAAAATAATTTTGCGCGTATGTATGATTTATTAATATTTCTTCTTGCGTTTTCCTTTATTTTTCTTTCTTTTTTGCCTTCTCGAGAAAAAAGAAAAATTCGAGTTGCTCGAAAAAATTCGAGTTCTCGGTTCTATTCGAGTTGCTCGAAAAAATTCGAGTTCTCGGTTCTATTCGAGTTGCTCGAAAAAATTCGAGTTACTCGGTTCTATTCGAGCTACTCGAATATTTCGAGTACTTGGCTCGGTCCGATTTTTCGAGCCGAGTCTGGCTCGGCTCGCTTTTTCCGAGTACTCGAACAGCACTACAACCTTCTGCTAATGGGTAAATTTACATGTTTTTTTTTTTTTTTTGTTATAAAAATATTAATAGTGTGTAGTTTTCTATTATAAATGTTCATGTTCGCAGGAGCCTGGAAGATCGAACGGCGCGTGTCGAGGCGGAGCTAAAGTAAGTATCGCATGCATCGTGTTTATTAATACGTTACGTCTCCATCCGTTCTGTTTGCAGAAGAATGAATACTCTGTTGGGAAGTATTCTCCGACACGTGCAGCCCACCCATAACGGTCCACCACAGAAACCAGCTGTCATTCCGCTATCGTCACCGGAGGAGGTGGACTGTTTCGAGAACATCGATGACGACAGTTATTCCAACGTTGTAAGCGAAAATGAAATTATGCTCTTATTTAATTTTATATGATACATACTTACATCAATCTTTACTTACTTTGTTTAGATTCAATATTTAAAATACGTGGGTGGGTACTGCCTGAAGGAAGCGGTCGGCCTTTGCCTGAAGGAAGTGCTGGTCGACGACGTGACACGGTCGTTTACGTGGTTCGGCCGAACAGGCCAAAGGCCGTTATATAACACCCGGATCATGATGGCGATCTACGGTACGAAGCAATAAGCATTTCCATGTTTTTATGCATAAGTATGCTAACGTACTTTGCGTGCATTATTTTTTCAGAAGCAGTGTCGGAGAACCCTCATTACATCAAGCCGCTCCGATCGGACTTTCAGCGGCTGATGCAGCAGGCGCTTCGAGCCGCCAAGGAGAGGGTTCGGAGCAGGAGGAATGGTCCACGCGCGACGGCAGCCTCGACTGCATCTCGAATGCGCCGCCATTTGTGGACGGACGACCAGCAGCCCGAAGAAGCTGACGTGTGAAGGAAGGATGTGCCCATTAAAAGTCGAGACGTGTCTCCTTTTACAGTGGCGAAGAAATCAAACGGTACTTTTCAGTGCCCATTTTAATTTATTAAAACGCGAACACTCTCGACGTTCACAATGAACATCAATCGGCACTTTTCAGCGCCCGTTTAATAAAATACTCATGGATTGGTACATTCCCAGTATCATTCCAATTTTACACTAATATTGTATTTGTTTTCAGGGTTAATTATGTATATGTGCCACTGGTTTTTGAAAATAAATATCTACATATAAATTGAAAACTTATTATTTAATAAACCTCGTAGGTTATGTGAATATAATCAGCTCCAAAACTGCTGATTACTAATTCCCTGCGCGCAGTAGAATGGGTGGGGGGATACACCTATAGCAATCGTATGTGTTGGTGCGTAGCCACGTGCATGTGACGTCACGCGTAGGGAATTGTTTGCCAATTCTGAATCTCAGATGGCGCTATTATACGTGTCAGGCGAACGACAGAATCTGCTGCGGATCTGCTGCCCATCTGACGTCAGGTCCTGATGTCAGGCCCTGTACCTCAGAACGCAGCCGAATGCGGTCACAGATGACTACGGATCTGACGTCAGGCTCTGCGTCCCAGATCTGGTTATCAGGGATAATATATAATTACATCAATCTTACCTCGCTTTGTTTAGGTAAAGTATTTCGCATACGTGGGCGGCTTCGATTTGAAGGGAGCGGTCAAGTGCTGCTTCAAGGAAGCATTGCCTGATTCCCTAACGTCGTCATACACCTGGTATGGCCGAGAAGGACTCAGATCCTTGTACGACACCCGTATTGCGATGGCGATTTTTGGTACGCAGCAATAAGCACTTTTCATCTTTTTACGTAGAATTATTGTTACTATTACTGTATGTTCCATTGATGCTAACGTACTTTACATACATTTCTTTTTCAGACGGTGTGGCTCGGAACACCAAGTTCCAGAAGCCAACTCGATTGGACTTCCAGCTGCGGATGCAAGCGGAATTGAAGGCGGCGAAAGAGAGGCTACGCTGTAGGAAGCGTGGTCCACGGACGCATGATCCCCCACCATCCCAGGAACACCGAATGCCCCGCAGTTTCTGGAGCGCACAGCAACAGGAGGAAGAAACTGATGACCTCTGAAGGTCCGTTTTCACGTGACAGTAAAAGTCATGACATTTAGTGTCATGATCTTAAAAGTCACGATTTACTGTCACCTGAAAACGTACCCTTAACTAAAGTAAATATTTTATTTTTCAGAAATATGCCTATTAAAAGGAGAAGTGTGTCTCCTTTTATTGTGGCGAAGAAAACAAACGGTACTTTTCAGTGCTTATTTACTTGACTTTAACGGGAACTACCGACGTTCAATATCAACAACAATCGGCACTTTTCAGCGCCCGTTTAATAAAATATTCATTGATCGATACTTTCCCAGTATCATTTCAATTGTATGCTAATATTTTAGTTGTTTTCAGAGTTAACACAAGCGAAGAAGAAGTGGTGATTCTGCGCAAACAAATAAGTCGGAAATATAGAATAAAAGTTTCTGATATCGCTCTTCGTTCTCCAAAAAATTGACTTATGTTTGCATCTAGAATCACCACTTCCAAATGTAAATATTGAATAATTTATATGTGCCACTTTTATTATTCTGTAATTGTAAGATTACAAAATAAATACCTTTAGAAATAAATATAAATTTTTTTAATAAACTGTAGAATCTGCTCGCAGGTTATGTGAGCAGAATTTACTGCTCCATTTCTATCTGCCTATCACCACGCGTAGTAGAAAGGGAGGGATACACCTACACGAATAACGATACATTTGTGTTGGTTCGTAGGGACGGCCATGTGACGTCACGCGTAGAGAATTGTTTGGCAATTGTGGCTTTCAGATGGCGCTGTTGGATGTGTCAGGCAGGCAGCAGGACCTGCCGTAAATCTGCCGTCGATCTGCCGGCAGGGTCTGCTTGGCAGGGTCTGCCGGCAGATCCGTAGCTGAATGCGGTCGTAGTCTGCCGTCGATCTGCCGGCAGATCCTGCGCTCTCCTGGCAGACCCTGCTGTCCATCTGCTGGCAGACTGCAGGCAGATGGTTATCAGGGTGTGTAAAACATGTGCCATTTCCCGATATTATCTAAAATTGTCCGAATTGTTTATTTCAGATGATCCATTTTCAATCAGCGGCAGTCGTCGCAAAGCGCTTGAATAATAATTTCCAAAACTGGTTAAATATGTAACTTTTACAACGTAATGACATTTAGGAACATATATTTTCCTAAGCTTTCCTGAAAAAGATCCTAAACATGCACGATTTTTGGCCTCCCTATTGGTCATGCGGCCCATTTAGTACATTATGCCAAGAGATTTTATATGCGTTTTATTTTTTTTTACTATGTTCCACCAATCCGACCTCTCTGTAAGTTAAATAGATAATACCTAAGTAGTGACGCTTTACCCCCGATTTTTTTCGTAGGTGTCACTCAAGGGGTTGTTTGCGAAAACAACCCCCCAAAAATGAATTCCTTTATTTCCACCCTTAACAATTGATCTGCAGTTTCGAAAAAATATATGTGGTAGAGCTAAAAAGTACCTACTATTTGCATTTTTAAACATTCAAATATCTTAAGTAGTTGTTGAGAAAAAAAATTGTAAAGTTTAGGGTTATTATCCCCATATCACCCTAACGAGAGGGGGTAGAGATCTGAAATTTCTCTCAGTGGTTTTTTAGGCAAAGAGCATTATTTAGAACACATAAATATTAAAATTGATGCTGGGGCCGTTTTCCCTACGCTTACCCGGCTAGACCCTTTTCCACGGTATGGCACAGATGGCACCACCAGTCGTCCCGCAAAAAGCGGCTGGAAGAGGTCGATTCCCCTTCCGTCATTCGCTTCAACCCCCGCGTCCATAAGCCTAGTTTATGCACTGTCCTTCAGGTCCATGGTCATAAGGGTGCGTTCAGCAGAGTCAACCGTTGAGTAACCGTTCAATGATTTTTCGCTGAACGTCACCGCTTAGTTGCTCTCTTGCGATCCTCGCCCTAGCGGTGTGTAGCGTTATAGCGTAAGCTCTAATAGCGCGAAGTTTGAACTAAGAGAATTTAATTTATTAGATATTAATCTTCGCCTCCCTCTTGTACGCTCGAAAACAGTTTTTATTAATAAACATTTGACTTTAATAAAAAGAGGAACGTGCGAAGAAGCTTTTTCTTCGCCTCGCATTTCGTCGTTGACCTTGTAGCAATCCTGACGTTATAATAAATCCACCTCTGATCTCCACAAATATCCTCGTTTTGCTTACAAACAGTTGTGACTCATTTGACAATTTAATTAAGTTTCTGTTCATTAAGTTTATTAAGTATTGAGTTATTAGTTACAACATAATTAGTTCATTAAAATTGACGCGTTTCGTGAGCAGAGATCTCCTGGGCTCCACGGGCACGAAGCAACGCTGAAATTCCCACGAGACACTAGTTTCCCCAGGCGGCCGCGCAACAAAAATTCGGTGACAGCGGTGGGATGTCTCTAGATTTCTCTGAAAGGACCGTGGGTGACCCAACCATCGTGAGAGCTCTATCGCCGGCTTGTGGAACGCGGAATCTGGAAATCCTCGCGAGTGCAGCCCCTCTTTCCTGTGTCCAACAGTGGCAAACAATATTATATTATATCGTCAAAATGTTGCGTAACCCTAAGGTAATGTTAAGACTTAGGAGAAAATATATCTACCGAGGCAATGCGGTCGGACGGTCTTATAGATAACTCACAAATCCCAGAACTGAGTTTCTTACAGATAGAAACAAGTACCCCTGCTAACTTCACTGTACAGACTGATCGTGATCGTTATTTACCTCGTCAAATTGTAACCGCTCCGGCTCCGGCTATTTACGAGCCTCCATTTTGCGCGACGCAGCTCCAAGAGTTTAGGCTTATGCCGATACAAGTAGATCGCCGCGCTACAAGCCCTTGTGAATTGAATGTTCAACCACATTCTGCAGAAATTGCGCAACAAAATTCTTCGAATCTATGAGCTGCTCCGTCTAAATCCTATCTTTCCTTAAAGTTAATGAAAGATTCAATTCCTAAATTCGATGGGAAATCAAGCTCCCTAGTTCATTTCATTAAACAGCGTAGGTTGGTGGATTCAAAAGTCAAGCCCGAAGATCGTGAGAATCTGCTCTTTTTAATTCGGAGCAAAATCGGAGGGCATTCTAAATTAGTATTGTCCAATAGCAAAGAATCAGAAACACTAGGCGAACTATTTGGACTTCTTAAAAAGTTTTTACATTCAGTCGTTTCACGTCCACAGTTTAAATGCACAACTTATGCAATTACACCAAAATACCAATGAACCAGTAGACGTATTCGGGACGAGGGCGAGCGAAATATTAAATGGCGGATTAGAAACTGCCAAGGATATGTACAATGCGGAACAATTAACAGCAGTCAATGACTTGCTGAAAAACACTGCAATGATCAGTTTTATTAAAGGGATTTCTGATGACACCATTCGATGTTACTTGAATAGAGAAAATGACAATAAGAAATTACCTAATCTCGAATCTGCTATTGATATCGCGAGTAATTTGAATGCAGAATTAGTTGAGCATTCAAAACCTTTTATTCAAAGCGCAACAAAAATTTGGCCGAAAACCGAAACTTGAATACCTTTCAACCTCTCGACGAATGTTCTCTCGTTCCAATAATTTAAACTCATTGGATGTCCCGTTTAAATCTCGCTAGGAACGTTGTCCCTCTTTTCGTACTTGTACGCCTCCACAATTTAGTCCAGTCGCTCCAGGTCCTTCACGTACTTAGGTTCTAAAACGCTTCATCTATTTAGCTTCAAACAAGCAAAATTTGTCAACGAAGGAGCCTTCGATATCGGCACAATAAATCTGCAACATTAATACATACGTGAAACATTTCTAATATCATAGATCCCTTGTTCCCCAAAAGCTTGCAAATGTCCTCTATGGTTTATGGCGGCTAGAACGTCGCAATGAGGTGTTATATTTCCTAAGATGCAGTCCGCTAGGTCATCTGTTAACTTAATGAAAGTTGCATAAGAGGACAGCTTTAATGTCTGTCACGTCCCGCGACATGGAGTCTACAACTAATTAACCCTTTAAAACATACAACATTTACTATTTCATACTCAGAGGTATTATAACAACCTCGTATGAAAAACATATATAAAACATTACACAATGTATCGCCGATAAGGCATTATCTCATAAACTACGATAAGAAGAGATCGAGCGAAGTGAACACGGACTGCAACAGCGAACAGGAGAGCCAGCATCAAGGAGGTAGTGGCCAGCCAGCCGCACACCAGCTAGCCAGCCGCACTCACACTAAGGAAACCAGTGGACACCAGCTGATGGGTCAGAGGCCCCATCCGCCAGTGGAGTCGACACCTTAGCAGAGCTGTGCCCCTGATCCTCGCCAGAAGATTGCCCTCCCGTTATTCCACGCAAATCGATCACCGATACCATCCAACAGATTTAACTTCAACCCTTAGCAAGTAAACTGTACGAAGCCGATCGCACAGAGCGCATTATAACCAATAGCGTAGAAATATGAAATACAAATTAATATAAGAATCTTACTATCGTCACCACTGCGAATTAAATAGATTGACGCGCATTAGTCGCGAGAAAACACACCTAAAGGGTGCAGAAAGTACGTGACTAACTAGTAAACGCATTCGCAGATAAGAACGATGGGAAGATTCTTTCTGGATGATCCCAGGCAGAAACTGTGGGATGAGGTCCTCCCACCTAGGATTTGTCATGTGACAAAACCTAGAGAAGGAGTGACCAAGTGCCCTATAAAAAGGGACTGACCACCCGCAGAGCTCATTACAGTTTTAATTACCGTCTTTAACGTTTTCAACATTATCATTAACATTTCCAACTCGTTACTTGCACTTGCAATGTATTAATTGCCTCATTACAGTTTAAATCATTGTAGTGTAATTACCGTATAATCGTTTCGTTACCTGAGTTAGAACTTTAAAGGTGTGTATTCACCCCTGAAGAATAATAAAGGTGATTATTGTTATTGTTAAAATCAGTGAGTGAAGTGTTTCCTTTTCCTAACTACCCATCTCCTTAACCGTGCATTCGTCTTTTATTTTGCAAGGTGATCAAAATTGTGCATTGACAGTTCGTGGGTTGCGTTGATTGACGGTTTTACCCACGAGCAGAACGTTGCCCAAGGTTTAATCCGAAATTAGGCGTAAAACACGAGCAACGCGATCATGTTAAAATCCATACCAAATATAGTGACAGATCATAGGTCGCGCCGATTGACGGTTATACCTACGAGCAGAACGTTGCCCAAGGTTAATCAGAAATTGAGCGTAGCTTGAGATCTAGTCAATAAATGTTACGAATATATAAGGGTCACTCTCTCCTTCCCCGATGGTGTCACTGAAGGGCAGAACATTGCCCGCGGTGGCGCCTGGCGTGGAAGTTTAAAGAGTGATTTTATCAATCAAATAAACAATTAATAATTTCTAAAGGACGAATGCCACGGAAACACCGTGCGGGACGACGCGTCCAGTTGCGCCGTTTAGCGGCGGCGTACGCGAGTGCACCGGCTCAAAATCTTAACATATTAGGAGTCACCACCTACACCCCGACCACCACCAGCCTGGTGATAAACTGCGGCGATTGGGCAACCCCCAAGTTGAATCAGGCGCCCGAGATCCACGGAATTTCCACCAGCCCCATCGAGTGGAGGTTAATTCCTTTGGACCAGCCCCAACCCAAGGTTAAGGTAAACAACCAATAAAATGCATCTTAATCCAACTCCTTATCACTCTCAACTATCCCAGAGCGTAAAGTCCCGGGACTAGCTCGAAAGCGGATCGGAAATATCAACTCCCGCAAAATCGCGCCCCCCTGATAGGCAGTAGGGACGTAACAGTCAAGACCGCGTTAGATGATCTAAGAAACATAGAGCGTAAAGATGGGGAAACTGTATAGCAGGCCTGTCCAACTTTTGCTCTTACCCTCGAGGAGCAGCCGCGGGTGGTTGCGAGCGAAGGCAAGAGCGACGGCAAGACCGGCAGCCGTAAAATATAGCCGAGTGGAGATAGTGGCGTTCACAGATTCCCCCACCAAGAAGACCTTTCGCTCTTGGGCCTGGCTCCAGGCCTCCGAGAGCGAAGAGCAACTCGCGGCTGCTCGTGCGAGCAAATCCCTGGACAGGCCTGCTATAGAGGAATTCGGTGCTAGGGTGTACGAACTGTTAGATAATAGGGTAGAAATAGCCCAGAAGTCAAGTTCGGACAAGGTTAGGAGGGTTAAATCCATACTTGAGGAGGAAGCGGTATCAGGATTTTTAGGAGGTTTACGCGATGACGTAATGATGATGTCTATCATTAATCAGGAGGTGAAAGAGCTAGCAGACGCTATCCACTTAGCCACCAGGTGTGCCAGACAGGAAAGGAATGTGAGCAACAGAGTGAGCCACAGATTGTCTGCGAATAAGTTTACAGTGGTCGCAGTAAATTCAAATGATAACGTTACATGCTTTAATTGCCACCAGTTTGGTCATTATCGGTCAGATTGTCAGCTGGTAAACAATAATAAGCATGTTCCCCGAACGCGTAACATCAAAAGATGCAACTATTGTAGGAAAACGGGTCATTTGGAGGCACAATGCTATAAACGGAATTCCCAAACTTCGCGAAACTCGCGAAATTCTTTAATAAAATAAGAAATAGCAAAGAAATTAAATTTCTTTTATCTTTGTATTGTATTCTGTTTTCTCATAGTTCCCGAATACCAAGGACGAGTGGAAGAAAATAGCGGAAGGGTTTGATAAGAAATGGGATTTCGTCAACTGCGGAGTTGCTATCGATGGAAAACACATTCGGATTGTTCCACCACCGGATTCTGGAGCTTTTTATTATAATTACAAAAGTTATTATAGTATTGTATTAATGGCGTTAGTCGATTCGAATTACGAATTTATTTTAGTCGACGTCGGCAAAAATGGAACAATATCGGATGGGGGTGTTATGGAACATACGGAATTTATGAGACGATTAAATAACGGCCAGTTGAATTTGCCGGAAAACAACGAAACCGTGCAGAATTTAAACTTTGCCTTTTTAGGCGACGAAGCGTTTGCTTTAACTAACAATTTTTTAAAGCCTTATGCTCAAAGAGAACTGGACCACGACAAAAGAATATTTAATTATAGATTGTCGCGAGCTAGGAACGTAGTAGAAAATACATTCGGTATATTATCCTGGCGATTTCGAGTGTTACACACAGCCATCAATATGAAGGTGGAAAACATATCCTATGTCGTATTGGCTACATGCGTTCTCCATAATCTCTTACGAAGACGGAGTACAGCATATATTGCGAACAACAGGAGTACGCAGGTGGGGGATTGTCAAAACGATGCATTACAGATGGATAATTTGCAACCCGGTTATTCCGAGGAATATAAATAACTCTGCCAAACAAAATAGGGACCGTTACAAAGAGTATTTTGTAGGAGAAGGAAGCGTTCCGTGGCAGGAAGACATGGTGAATGCGTGTAGAGCGTAAGTGTTTGTTGTATTAAGAGGTTATGCCAACGTTCATTCTGAGGTGGCAGTCGTCGACGGCAGATCCAAAGAATTTCCAGAGCATCAAATCCACGAAAATCATCCCGAGACATCCACAAGACGCAAGTAATTATGGAATTTAATAATTTCAAATTGTCTACGTCGCGGACAAAAAAGTAGGGTTATGTGCGAAGTGCGAAGCAACTTACGCGTGCGATACCGTGCTGCACTTAACACCGTCGGTAGAGTCGCGGATAATACTTTTAACGTGCAAGATGCTGCTAGCACATCTGCAGGCTGTAGTTCGTCCGCTCTTGTTAATTTAATCCCCGATAGATTCAGTGCTAGGCGCGATATCAATGTAGAAGAGTCCTTCTACTTCCACGTCAAGCGTTTCTAATATCCACGATAAAGTTTCATTGTCTTGCGGTACTTCCTCCAAGCCATCTTTTCGCCAACGGTTAGCGTCTTGTTTCGTAGACAACAATTTACCACGCGTTCATGGAAATAATATATTATCTCTCCTTCGAACACATTCCTGTTTCTCCAACTTGCCTCAGGATGTTGGAAACGCTTCTTGCTACGCTACGTAATCCTGCTGTCACATTCGTCGTGGCACTAGGGGAATACATTCATTTCAATCTGGAAGCAGAAATTATTAAAAGTCTCCCGAATACTTTGTCCGTAGCTTTTGTTAGACAGTTAGAATTAGATGTTCACACCGACGGATGTAGTTTGGACAAATCAGGTTCCATTCATATCTGGCCCGTCCAATGTAGGATTTCAAATATTCCACATATAAAGCCGATAGTGGTAGGCATCTATAAAGGTCCCCAAAAACCACAAGACCCCAATATTTCCTTTGAGAAATTTATTGCAGACGTCAGGGCCATCATGTCCAACGGAGGCATAAATTTTCATTCTATTAAGTTGCCCGTACGACTGAGGTGTTTCAATGCTGACGCACCAGCTCGAGCATTCGTGTTAAATCATCGTGGGCTTATGTCTATCCGTCCCTGTTCCAAATGTACGGTTTCTGGTACCCTGAATGGTAAGCATTGCGCTTTCGATGGGATAAATCATTTTCCTCGAACCGATGAGGAATATATTAAACGGTTAGACCAGAAGCGTCGCAAGGAAGGTACAAGATAGCTGCCTGAGATAGCTAGGTACAAGATAAGTGGTACAATATAGAAGTGGTACGATAGAAGGTACAAGATAAGTGCCTGATTCTGAAGATTTCATGGAAAAGAGTAGAAAGATGGTGCAGGCATGCCAGTACCAAGGTTTTGATCCCATGGTGCTGGCACACAAGTTCATAGCCAGACATCGTGCTGCTGTGAATGCCCCTGAAGAATCACGCATCCTCAAGTATAGAGCTGAGGCTAAAGGTGAGGTGAGGGAATGGAAATACACCAACCATGAACACATTGGTGATGACATTCACTTCCTTGTGCTGATATTCCTCAATAGGGGAGCTGTAGTGCACAAGATGATGAAGCTACCGATGGGAATGGTTTCGCAAGTACCTTTCGAGTATATGCATCTTGTATGTTTGGGCGTAGTGAAGAAACTGTTATCTGCGTGGGTACATGGAGACTATTCACCTTTCTCAAAATTGCGCCGCGCAGACATTTCTTTACTGTCTGCAAGACTGAATAGTCTTAGCAGATATTGCCCCTCAGACTTTGCCAGACGTCCCAGAGCTATTGAACTATCCTCTAAATATAAAGCCACCGAATTTCGTCAGTTCCTTCTGTATACAGGGCTAGTTATACTGAATCGTGTACTGGAGAAAACCATATACAAGCATTTTTTATTATTACACGCGGCCATACGGGTTTTAGTTTCAGAATCCCCTTCGATCCCACACTTGAGCTTCGCAGAGTTATAAAATAAAGTTATTCTACAAATACGGTCGATATCATAACTACTTTAGTTCAAATGGAAGGCGAAACTATTACACAATCCACAACGAAGGAAAGTTTTTTCAAATCAATTTCAACGAAGTTTGGACCGGAAACTATAAGGAACCTCAAAGATCTTTCTAATCAAAGAAGTCATCTCCTTAAGATAAGCAACAGGAAATTATTTTTATTAAAATGCAGAACAAAGAACATAATACCAAAATTCATATCAAACAATATTATTAACAATTCAAACATAATTATTCTACAAATACGGTCGATATCATAACTACTTTACTTCGCAGAGTTAGCACTGCAGAAATTTATTCTTCGCAACGAAGAACTTTATGGCCCAACTTTAATATATAATCCAAAGATTATATAATATTTTGCAAGTTTTAACTTGTGGTAGAATGATCAATTGTGATAAATTTAAAACATATTGCTTCGATACTGCAGATATTTGTGTGCAGTTGTATGAATGGTATAAAATGCCACCATCCCTACATAAAGTTCTTATTCATGGAAGCGACATTATTAAATCATTTGATTTACCGTTTGGCTGGCTATCAGAAGAGCCACAGGAAGCAAACAATAAAATTTTTCGGAAAGCACGAGCTAAACATAGCAGAATGTGCAACAGGCAAATGAGTAACAAAGATATTTTACATTATCTCTTGATCTCGTCAGATCCCTTAATTAGCTCTCTCAGACTGAAAGAAAATGAAAAAGTTAAGCCCTTAACGGTTGAAGCTGAAGAAATGTTATTAAACATTTGAATGCATGTAACATAGCACATAATTCATATTAACAAATTATATTAAAATTAGTTGCCACATCAAATTCTATTCTAATTACAATTCCTAAAAAAATTTAAAAAAAAAACAAAAAACAATTTTTATTTTATATTAGAAATAAGAAAAAAACTAATAAAATGAATTATAATTTAAAAATATTAGATTTAAATCAGCTATACTTAGCAGTTTATTTAAAACATAAATTTTGTAAATTTGAAGTAAATTTTTTATTTTATAGCTATAATTAAATTTACAAAAAATTAATTTTTAATATCTTTAATTTCAAAAGTGTACGTTTTTATGCGATGTTATGCTAAATAATGTTTTTTATATATTAGACCAAAAAATACATGGGTTATTTTTATTTGATGACAAATAAAGATAAAGCCTATTTTATTTGATACGTTATTTAAATAATTTTTTATTTAAATAATGCCCATCTCTAACACCGGGTAAGAAATAGGTTAGTTTTGTGAGATAATTCTCAATGATTATACATATTTTATTAAATATTTTTGCTTTATTATTACGAAGTTTCCATAGAATCATATTCCAGAAAAGAGACAATTGGCTTATGATAACTAAAGTACGAAATGAATGTATTTGATTGTAATTTATCTAAATATCTAACAAATACAGCGTCAATTGTACTTCCCGATTTAGTGGAGGATACATTACCATCATTATTCATTTTCATATTAAATTTACGATCTAAAAAATCAATCAAAGGTTGTGCTTCCTTTGAAGCAAAGTTTACATTAAAATCGCCGCTCAAAATGATAGGCAATTGAGAGAGACCTTTTTCGCCAAATTCAGTATCACATACATCATTACAGTACAAAAGTAAAGATTCGTAAATGAATTGCATTATTTGGAGTTAGAACAAAGGAGTGGGTGCAGCGCAGGACTATCAGGGAAATCCCCACCGTAGTGGAGGGGGAACACCTAGCTTTCCAAAACACTCATGAGAAATTATCTACGATCACGAGTTTACGAGTTATAGGTGTTCAAAGTGAAAAGTATACTTTTTGCTTTGATCGCAAATAACTCGGGCAACAAAAATCATACAACAAAACCAAAAACGGAAAGTGAAGAGAAATGTTTGATCTATGGGACTGATACCAATACTATTGATGATATTCAATCAATTCGATATCAAAGTACTCAATAGGAAATATCGATACGCATCGAAATGTTATGTACTTGGTATCAATCATCGATACCAATTCTTCTTCAACCGATACCATATCAATACTATACCGAATCAAAACCGGTTTGATACTTTACGATATTATCGATACTTATTTGATACTTACGAAATTATCGATACTTGTCTGATACTGTACGAAATTATCGTTTTTTATTTCATAATTCTGTGATCAGATGGCAAACCTGTTATGATATCTATTTGATACGAAAGTATCGGTTTCGATTTGCAATTTACTAATTCACGAAAATAGTATTTATTACCAATCATGATTTGATAATATAACTAATGATGTAGGAGTTGGAATCAGTATCATGAACTACGTATATAATTGAATTTTAATTAATAAATTATGTACATATACATTATTCTAGAATGAAATATTTTGTTGCATTTTGCTTCCAATAAATAAGACGATTTTTTATGGGTAAACAACTTTCTTTAAAAAAGTTATCTAACTGTAATTGTACATCCTCTTATTTATTGGAAGGAAAATGCAAGAAAATATTTCATTCTTGCGGAGTTTGTAAAAAAATATTTTTGCATTATGGCAAGCTCCGTGCCTGCTGAACGCGTTTTTTCAAAGGCTGGGGAGTTACTAAGCAAGAAAATAAATCGTTTAAAAGATAACAAAGTGAACAAAATATTATTTCTTAATTCTTAAGGAATAATGTATATGTACATACTACATCGTGTATTAATAAAAATTCAATTATATACGTAGTTCATGATATTTATTCCTACTCCTACTTCATTGTTATATTATCAAATCATGATTGGTAATAAATAATATTTTCGTGAAGTACTAAATTGCAAATCGCAACCGATACTTTAACTTAAAAAATTTTTTGCATATTTTTTATTATTTACTTTTTAGTGTCTAATTTTTTATTTGTGGTTATATTGCATATTGATTGAATTGATTTGATTTGTGGTTACAGGCAGGGTTGCCAGGCGGTTCAGTACACCGTACTGGCATATATGACGTCACAAGACGGCATAGACCTATATACACTACTGGACTTGTGCACGCCGTGCGATGAATTGTGGTACTAATCGGTAGTGGCGTCACTTGGCATACCTTGGCGCTGGTGTCGGTTGGCATGACGTCACGAAGTCACCAACACAAATACACCGTTATTGCTGTAGGTGTTCCCTTCTCCTACACCGTATGACGTCATATACGTCAGCACACCGCCATTTATTCAGTACGCCTGGCAACCCTGGTTACAGGCTGATTTCAAGTCGTTTGGATTTGTGGTTATGGGTTATATTTATTAATGACAGCGTAATTCTATCTCGCCTTCCGTTTTTTTTTTTCATAATTTTGTATTATCATCATAACTACGCGCGTCTGCAAAGTTTCAAGACAATTGGATTGGTGGAACTGGGTTAAATAGGTTTTCCGTTTTACCCCACGAAAAGTGTTCCGTTTTGCGCCACATGCAGTCATTTGGTAAACATTTAATATTTACACTTCAGCGTGAGGTAAAGATATTGCAGGTATCGATATTCTCATATAGGTATCATGTAGGTATCGATATTTTTGTGTAGGTATCAAACAGGTATCGATACATTCTGATATGTAAGTATCAAAGAAGCATCGATTCCTTTTGATGCCTTTGACTTTGATATGTATCAATACCAGATTGAAATTTGTAGAAGAGTATCGATATGTATCGATACGGTATCAGTCCCATCACTATACTCTAAGTCATGTTAGAATAGACCTTTTCGCGCATGTAGAATGAGCTCTTCAGCTGTCGCGAGGTCTCCGTTCCCCCACTTTACCACCCAGGCTTCCCTCTCTCCATGCACCGTTCCGATTCTCTTTCATATACCGGGTAACCAAATAAAACGTGCATTCTATTAAATTCGTGCCATATTACGAATTTATTTATTAGTCGTATTATACTGAAATGTTTACGGTATTAATATTACGAATTATAACAACAAAGTATGACATATACAAATAAATTTTATTATAGAAAACTTAAGTAAAGTACAATTTTTATAAAACATTGGTATATTTTTATAAAAGTTTGGACAAAGGAGGATTATTATAAATATTTACAACGACAAGAAAGCTCAATTTTCGAATATGAAGTACAAGGAAATTATAAAATTGGTTGCAAATACATGCGGCGTAAGTCGACAGTCTAAAAGAATTTAAAAGGACGGGGACTGTGACTTCACCGTCGAAGAAGCGGGTAAAGCCCGATATAATGCAGAAGATGTCGGAAGAGGAAATTGGAGCAATAAGGAAGCATGTGCACGCCTTTTGGGAACGAAGAGAACTACCGACAGTTCCGAGAGTTTTGGCGGCGATCCGAAATGACGAAAATTTACCAACCATGTCGCAGAGTACGTTACAACGCCTCTTGAAGAAAATGAACTTCAAGTACGTACAGAGAAAGCGCAATGGTGCCCTTATCGAGCGAGAAGATATTATTCGTTGGCGCCGAACGTTCATCACGAAAATTCGAGAATTCCGAGCGGCGGGAAGACCTATTTATTATTTGGACGAAACATGGGTAAATGCGGGCGACACACGGCAGCGAGAGTGGGTGGACAACACCATAGCTTCGGCATCGAACGCCAGAGACAGGGGCCTGACGATTGGCGCACCTACTCCGACTGCGAAAGGAAAGCGCCTCATCGTACTTCATATTGGATCGGAGGATGGTTTTGTCGAGAATGGCTTGCTGTGTTTTGAATCGAAGACCAAGAGCGCTGATTACCACGACGAGATGAATGAGGCACACTTTTTCGAATGGTTTCAGCGCACTGTACCATATTTAAAACCAAACGCCGTTATTGTGATGGATAACGCACCGTACCACTCTGCGAAACAGGAGCGCTGTCCCGTAACGAGCTGGAACAAACCGCAGATAAGAGAGTGGCTTACCAGCAAGGGAATACGAATGCCAGATAACGCACTGAAGTGGCAGTTATTGGACGAAGTTCGAAGAATTAAGCACATTTAAGATAAATATGTGATCGACGAATATGCAAAATCAACGGGGAGAACTCTTCTTCGACTACCGCCCTACCATTGCGACTTGAATCCAATTGAGCTCGCGTGGGCGGTAGTAAAAGGCCACGTAAAAGCCAATAACACGACTTTCCACCTTGCCGATGTAAAGCAGCTACTGATACAAGGGGTGGAAAAGGCAGCATCCGAAATGTATAACCAGGTAATCGGCGATATGCAGGATAATGCGCAGCATCCTTCACCCAATGAAAGTGACCCAGACCACGAAGGTGCGCATTTGGGATTGGCGCCGAATCCGGATTCAGGTTAAGACATCTACAAAAATAAATAAAAATCACGTTAATTCCAGATTCAATGTCCTATTAGCACACCTAGTTCAAAGATACCATACTTTTCTGGCTGATCCGGGAAATCTGAGTGGTCCTTCCTTAAAAAAGTTTCTGAAAGAAATACAGAAGTACATAAATATATTTACATAAGAAAGATAGATTGAAAGATTAGATTGTTCCCATGAAATGCAGCTTACCGGACTACTGTGCAGTTTTTCCCTTGATGTTTCAATCTGAATCCGACTTCAATCCCAAATTCGGTTCCGGTTCCGGTTCCAAATGCGGATCTGGCTCGAATTCTAAATGAGCACCTTCGCCGTGGTCTGAGTCGTCTTCATCGAATGAAGAATCATCCGCGTTATCCTGCATATCGTCAATTACTTGGTCCAGGTCATATAATTTATCCTCCACCTTCGTCGTGTGGCGGATAAAATTTGCCCACATTTCGGGTGTTGCCTTTTCCACCCCTTGTATCAGTAGCTGCTTTACATCGGCAAGGTGGAAAGTCGTGTTATTGGCTTTTACGTGGCCTTTTACTACCGCCCACGCGAGCTCAATTGGATTCAAGTCGCAATGGTAGGGCGGTAGTCGAAGAAGAGTTCTCCCCGTTGATTTTGCATATTCGTCGATCACATATTTATCTTAAATGTGCTTAATTCTTCGAACTTCGTCCAATAACTGCCACTTCAGTGCGTTATCTGGCATTCGTATTCCCTTGCTGGTAAGCCACTCTCTTATCTGCGGTTTGTTCCAGCTCGTTACGGGACAGCGCTCCTGTTTCGCAGAGTGGTACGGTGCGTTATCCATCACAATAACGGCGTTTGGTTTTAAATATGGTACAGTGCGCTGAAACCATTCGAAAAAGTGTGCCCCATTCATCTCGTCGTGGTAATCAGCGCTCTTGGTCTTCGATTCAAAACACAGCAAGCCATTCTCGACAAAACCATCCTCCGATCCAATATGAAGTACGATGAGGCGCTTTCCTTTCGCAGTCGGAGTAGGTGGGCCAATCGTCAGGCCCCTTTCTCTGGCGTTCGATGCCGAAGCTATGGTGTTGTCCACCCACACTCGCTGCCGTGTGTCGCCCGCATTTACCCATGTTTCGTCCAAATAATAAATGGGTCTTCCCGCCGCTCGGAATTCTCGAATTTTCGTGATGAACGTTCGGCGCCAACGAATAATATCTTCTCGCTCGATAAGGGCACCATTGCGCTTTCTCTGTACGTACTTGAAGTTCATTTTCTTCAAGAGGCGTTGTAACGTACTCTGCGACATGGTTGGTAAATTTTCATCATTTCGGATCGCCGCCAAAACTCTCGGAACTGTCGGTAGTTCTCTTCGTTCCCAAAAGGCGTGCACATGCTTCCTTATTGCTACAATTTCCTCTTCCGACATCTTCTGCATTATATCGGGCTTTACCCGCTTCTTCGACGGTGATGTGACAGTCCCCGTCCTTTTAAATTCCTTTAGACTGTCGATGACGGTACAACGTCCTACGCCGCATGTATTTGCAACCAATTTTATAATTTCCTTGTACTTCATGTTTGGAAATTGAGCTTTCTTGTCATTGTAAATATTTATAATAATCCTCCTTTGTCCAGCGTTAACTATCTGCAAGAGAAACGTTTCCCATTATATTAAAGTTACATTTTTCCGGCCATTAGGTTAATATTTTTCCTTATAATATTTCAGTTGCTTATGATACTTCAATTACTTATAATACTTCAGTTATAATATTTCAGTTGCTTACCTGTCCTCTTTTATTATTTTGGGTCGGGAAATTGGTGTTCAATTGCATTTACTTTTAAATTTTTTTCCTTAACCATTTTAATATTTTTTCTTTCACCTGACGTTTGCAATAACAAAGAGACAATCAAATCCGACAAAAAGTCGAAACACGCGGTATATACGAAAGTGGCGCCACACCAATGCTTTCGGCGCAGAACGGATGCGCAGCCGAAAGACCATTGGTGGTGGCATAGCCAATGAACGCCAACATGCGTAGAACCAGTCTAAACTCGTCGGTCGGCAGGTCTATTCTAACATGACTTGTAGTATATCTATAAGAGCTCCTCGTTGGATTTACGGGAGAAATTTGTTTTTGGCCCGTGCACACGTTCAAGCTAGGCAAAAATTACTGAAACTTTGTTTCCTGCGTTCCAGCTTGTTAAAACAATATCATAATGGATGAAAAAATTGAGTCCTTGATTCGAAAACTAGAAACTTCAAGCGTTAAGATGCGTTTCTTAAATATTTTTTTCGACCATTTTTCACAGAGATACATACGGCCATTTGAAAATGACCAAAATTTTCGGGAAATTATAGTCTTCCTTTAACCTTCCGGTACTCGCGCTTGTGCACGGAGGTCAGTTTTTGGCTGAAAAAAAAAACGTTTTATCGTGATGTATTGTACCCAGCACCCCTATGTATTTTTCCAGCGGACATTTTTGCATAATGCTACGCACTGGTCAGGTTCAAATTCAGTTTGGAAGTGTCTCTGATTGAATGAAAACGAAAGTATGCCGCGTATCTTGCCAGCGACCGCGCCCGTGTACTCACAAGTACGCCTCCAATTGCTTTGGTTTTTGGATATGTTTTGGAGGACAGAAAAATAAGATACACGTGTTTTTTTATTTTAGCCTGTTTGCATGTTTAGGGGGTGAAACCACCCCTCAAAAGATTTCAGGTGTTCGCCTCCAATTGCTTTGGTTTTTGGATATGTTTTGGAGGACCGAAAAATAAGATACACGTGTTTTTTTATTTTAGCCTGTTTGCATGGTTAGGGGGTGAAACCACCCCTCAAAAGATTTCAGGTGTTCGCCTCCAATTGCTTTGGTTTTTGGATATGTTTTGGAGGACCGAAAAATAAGATACACGTGTTTTTTTATTTTAGCCTGTTTGCGCATGTTTAGGGGGTGAAACCACCCCTCAAATGTTTTCATGTGTTCGCCTCCGATTGTTCGGGTTTTTGTGTATGATTTAGAGGACTCCGTCCAGGTGATTACGCTGCTCGGCGTACCTTCTGTCGTTGGATCAGGGGGTGGAAACTCCAGCAAAACTTTCGGTTTAGTATTTGCACGCCCTCTAAATTATGAAAGATTCTGTTTGAACTAAAATTCAATATGGCGGCTCATGCCGGGAAAATTAAATCCGCTCAGAATCTGCGTACTGTAATATGTAGAATAAAAAATACATTTATTGACGCGTTAAGAAGATTTGGATATGAAATTCAGGTGTAATAGAAAAATATTTAATTAAATTTGCAGTAATGGAATTTAATTAAATATTTAACATGCACCTGAAGTTTCTTATCTAAATCTTCCCCATCTTTTCAGTTATTATTGGCATAATTGGACATTATTTTGCCAACAATAATTGATAACGCCAACAAATGTATCACTTACCCTACATTTTGTATAATATACTTAATTGTAAAAATACAAGTAGAGGTAAGGATTAGTGAGTGGCACATATTTTTCAATTGAAAATATTCCTTTTATTTATCTTGCATCTAGTTAAATATAACATATAATGTAAAAATATAGAAGTGTATATGAGAAATATAGGAGAAGAACTATGATCTACTTTTTTCTATAATTCTTGGTGTGGTAGTTGCAAGCTTGGTTTGCTAAATACGCTTGAACTGTAGCACTGGAATCTTTACCTTTTAACGGTCTGTTAACATTCCTGCACAAATTCATTTTTGTGCCTTTTGATAGTATTTGACGAGTACAATCCAAACATACAAGTTTTATGTTTAGCAAATGACTCTTAATATATTTTCTTCTGAATTTAGTAAATACAGTAAACTGAAAGTATTTGATAGTAGAATTTATAATGTAAAACTAAACAAACATCACGAGGATTCAAATAAACGCTGTGTATTCTAACCTTAAACCGTACATGAAACTTTCTTACCTGCCACTCTCGTTGCAGTAGCTCCATTCTTCTTCACATTTATTTTAAACTTATTCGATACTATTGTATGCTTCAGAATATTCTGAATAATACACTTAAAAGTATAAATAACCGTTGAAAATGGTTGAAGCGTCCAGAAGCGTCGATGAACTTCAGTAAGTGTTCAGTAAACGTGGTAAACGTGGTAAACATTTGGTAAACGTTGGTAAACGGCGGCAAGCGTAAGCTGCAGAAGTGTGCGTAAGCCAACGTGTATGTACAGATACAAACACAACTATACCGCGACAGCAACGCCACCTAAATTATGAAAGCCTGCTGCTTCCTGTCTAAACGCTATTCCGGAAGTTCCTATCTTAGTTTCTGCCCCCTGCGTTGGATGCTGCGGAAATTACGACAGAATAACCGCTTCCTAGAAAATATGCTTTTCACCGACGAAAGCACTTTTTCAAGCGCGACTCTACAAAACAGGGAGAACACACGAGTGTGGGCCTATGCGAATCCCCACGCAACCGTCCAACGATTTAATCAGGGACGTTTTTCAGTAAATGTGTGGGCAGGAATTGTGGGCAATCAAATTATTGGCCCTGTCTATTTGCCCAGATTAAACGGTGCAACATATTTGCGCTTTTTACGACGAGAATTGTTAGGCCAACTTCGCCAAGTAGTTCCACCAAACAGACGCCGGTCGCTGTATTTTATGCACGATGGTGCACCAGCACATTTCACCCTGGCGGTCAGGGCTTACTTGCCACGTATGTTTGGCACACGCTGGATAGCACGCGAACCTGCACCTCATCTGTGGCCACCACGTTCGCCCGATCTCAATCCCCTGGATTTTTTTATGTGGGGAGCCGTGAAAGACAGTGTTTATAGATCGGGGATACAAATTGAAACGCGGGAACAATCAAAGCAGCGAATAGAAGAAGCGTTCCGAACAATGCAAAATTCGCCGGACACTTTTGAAAAAGTTCGCCAAAACATGCGATCAAGACGCAGCAGTGTCTCGATAATGACGGTGGTCACATCGAGAAGCCACCGGACAGGCACGGATGCTACGCGCCATCAACAACGATGGCAGTGTCCTGTGGGTGAGAAGAAGACGCAGGAGGTGAACCATCGAGAACAAGGGAAACAGAGAATATAAGTTAATAAGTTAATATCGTCTAACCTTCACAATTCAACTTGGTCGATTTTTTTTCCCACCAAATGGTTCCTTTTAAACTTTTCCCCCTGTCAATCAGCAGAATCGATTGTTGTGCAAAAGATAGGTGAAGTCCCGGCCGCAGCATAGGGAGACATACGAAGGAGGCCATGAAAGAGGGGGTTTTTAGTGGGTATCCCGCTAGCAGCGGCGAGTCCCACATAATCCAGGCAACCCTGCCTGGGTATGCGTAATGCATTTTCCCCCTCTATAAAAACCAAAAGATAGGTAGAAATTCTAACTGGTTACAGTCAACTCCGAATTTCTGTTGGGAAAACACCACTTAATTCAGGCCTGGCCGGGTCAATGCACCTTGCACAGTCTTCTGTCCCTTTAAACGCCGTGTTGTGTCTGCGTAGACCCCAGGAGCTACCCATCCCAGGCCACTACCCTTCAGGTAGTAAATACTGGCAAACGGCAAAGTGGTGGTGGTGGGCCCAAGCAGGGATTGTAACCGTAACCCTAGGCCGGTTCGGTTCTCAGTACCGTAGACTAATTTACATAACCGGGTAACCCGAGGTATCTAGGCACAGAGTTACCCGGTTAACCCGCTCTCGGAGCGGGTTACCCTAATCCGGTAGAGGGCGCAGTTTTTCCCTATTTTCGTGAAATCGAACTGTACTTATGAATTTTTATTTTAAAAACTATATATCGCATTAGGTTCATCCTTTTTTATTTTAATGCAGAAGGTTTTGTCTATTTGAATAATATTTTTTTGAAATTGTAAAATTATTTATGTAACGTCAAATTATAAACAAATTTTTATTTTGCAAATTTCTCTTCGAGGGTGACATGTTTCTAAAGTTGAAAAATGTACTTAATATATTCCATATTATAAATGTATAGTATACCGTATAGTATAAACATTCTGTTTTCATTTTAACACTTGCATACTATTTTCTTACAAATCAGTAAATTTCATATATAATAGTTGTTACAAAATATTATTTTTATTATAAATAAATAAATTACCTTTCGAACTTCTACAGAATTGTTACATTTGTTATAGGCCATTCATTCACCACGGTGATGCAATTTGACCAAGAAACGATTTGCATGTAATGTCGTGGGAATAATTCAAGAAAATTCGTAACATTTTTCCTCGAGAGAATAAAAATACATGGAGAAACAAAACCCTGCAAGTAATTGACGTCATTGCATGCAACCCGGTTCTTGTTAAAATTGCAGTTGCATCGCAGCGGTGGACGAGCGCGGAGCAACCATAGTCGGATTTTGAACGTAGAATGTCGTATGTCACTTGTAACCCGCTCCGAGCGGGTTAACCGGCTCTCTGTACTCTTTGGGAGCCGTTCCTTCGGGGTTACTACGGGTTACAGTAACCTTCCCTCGGTTAACCAGATTCGGGTTAGGGTTAGGCGGCGGTTACAATCCCTGGGCCCAAGCATCTACGTGCAACTCTATACATTCAAATCGTTACGAAATCTTTAAAAAAATTTCCCCACGAAACGGTTCGTTTGCGGCATATGGCTCCTTTCAGACTTTTTCTCCTTCCACCGAGCAGAATATGTTGATGTAAAAAAAAAATTTAACATTAATTTTCAATGTTATAAACAATTTTGCAGCAATTTTTTTTTGCAAATCTCCACCGATCCGGGGGTGTAGATTCACCCCTCCAAGCGGTGAACAATACTTTCTTAACACCCTGTACAGATATTAACGAAATTTACTTGACCGATGGGATGTTAAATGGCAAAGTAATTTATGTACTTACAAATTTTAGTTATTGGCGCCCCACAATTTTGAATTTAGTCTGTGTCCGAATGATATATTATTCAAATGATTTGTGTTAAATGTTATTTATATTAAACAAAACAGGAACATGATGGCATGTTTGCGTTTTGTTAAATTGTTTGATTATGTAACCCCGCAAAAATTTAACGTCAAAGGAAGGCGATGGCCGCAGAGTCGGAAGCAGTGTTCACGGGAAAAGGCCTGATAGCTCTCGGCTACCCTCTGTTGCGCATGCCCGCGACGAGCTGTGACGTCAAACCAATCAACGCCAAGCTGGGAAACGAACCGAATCGACGCCAGTGGCTGGCTTCGTTTCCCAGCTTGGCGTTGATTAGTTTGACGTCACAGCTCGTCGCGGGCATGCGCAACAGAGGGTAGCCCAGAGCTATCAGGCCTTTTCCCGTGAACACTGGTCGGAAGCTGTCGCGCTGGCCACGGAGGCAGCCAACCGCGCACTACACGAAGCGCAAAATGCCGCGTTATCCGTCTCCGTTGCCACAGTAGCTCTAAGAAACATGATGAATCGCAAACGCCAACGCTATCGCCGGAACGAATTGGAGCTGCTGTTGAATGAACCAATTGTAAGTACTATGCATATACTGTTAAGGCACGGTTAAGCAATCGTGAAAATTCGTAACGCGGTGAAAAGACTTTTTATATATAATAATAAGCCAATTAAGGCAGTCTCTACGCAGTCCTTAAGCCGCTGGGTAAAAGAAGTCCTAACTAGTAGCGGAATAGATACTACCGTGTTCTCAGCGCATAGTACGCGACACGCTTCTACCTCGGCAGCGAAAAGACTGGGTGTTGACCTCGACCTGATTAGAAAAACAGTTGGCTGGACTAAGGAATCAAAAATGTTTGCGAAGTTTTATGATAGAGAAGTCAGAACGGATAAACAAGAGTTTGCCTTATCCATACTGAAGGGTTAATGTGTTTAAAATGAAATAAAAGATTATTAATCAGACTAACTCTTCAGTTAATATCCCTAATTGGACCGCCGTAATAAGACTTTAAACATCTACGATTTGATCTTGAGGAGCAGGCGCTAAATACAATTGTATAATTGAACGAACTTACCTAGTGAAGTTCGATTAGAATTCTATAAGCGCCTCCTCCGAATAGATCAAACCCACCCTTTTCCTTTTTTTTTTTTTTTTTTCAGGAAGACCCATCAAGAGACACGGTAGTGTCTCGCGCCAAGTATATATAGGTATATGCGCAGCGCGAGTCACTCGTGGCTATATAACGCCGAGCGGTTTTTGGAAGAACCCTGAGATTACCGAATCTCAATAACGGCTGATCCGATTAAGTTTTGAATGGTCTTAATGGATAGCTTGGGTTTGATTTACATAAGAAAAGTGTCTTCGTTTTGTTCCTACGTGCCTTATGAGCTGAGATATTTCGATGCAAAGTTGCAATTTGCCGAATTTTATGTTAAGAGATTTTTCTACATCGTCAAGTGTGGGCCAGAGGGGAACATGAAAGGGAGAGGAAATGTCTCTGGCACGTCGTTCATTGGATGAAGGTTCCGGCCTATCGGGTAACAAATTGTTGTCACGTGACAGCCAGACAGCACATCTGTCAAGGAAAACGTAACCTTGGTAGTGTCAAACCATCATAACCTGCCAAATGTCAAATGAGGTAAGTAGTCAACATTTTTCCAATGTCACGAGTTTTTACTCCATATAGGAGATTGAATTATTGTCTCAATTAACAAGGTAAGTAGCTAAATTTTTTTAATACATTTTTTTGTTGAGCTTCTAGAAACGAAGGGAGCGCACAGCTTGGACATTGCCCGGATAAGGTTCGATAGAGAAATATCTTCTTACGCACAAGTTTCTATTATACCAGGCATGTACAAAATAATAATAATGCATTTAAATTGCCAGATATTTTTATACCAGTAAGCCATTTTTAATTTAGAGTTTCTACAGGATGATTCTGGAGCGTCCTGGTACCCCGTGGCGAGGTCAAGCCCCCGCAGTGCCCCACCGAATTTTAGGGCTTTCGACCCTCGAAGGGGTTGGAGTGCCTATTAAGAAGTGAGAAATCTTCAACTTCCGCATTTCTCATCAGATCTTTGCGAAAACGACGCCAATTGATTCCTTATGTTTCGCCGATGAAACTGACACCAAGAATGACGAATTCGGAAAATAATGAAGGAAATTCCATGAAAAATTAATTTCCATAACGTCAAGCTAACTACGTTAATAATAGTCCGATTTACAAGAAATTTTGTATCATTTTCGTCGGAAAAACATATGGAATCCATCGGCATCACTTCCATATCGATACGAGAAAGAATAAAGAATTATTTTTTTCTGAAACAGGTATGAAATCCTCGGTCAACCCCGGCAAATCGTGGTCTACCCCCCGCAGTTGAAGGTGAAAACGTGAAATATTCATTTCAGCTAGTGATCGGACCGATACCAAATCAATACTATCGATACCAGCCCGGAAATTATGATGCGGTATTGAATAGTATCTAAGACAGGCTTGGGAATTAAGGGCGGTATTCGCAGTCGCGTCTTGAGCAAATGCTTAAGCACGACCTCAAGATTATCTCAAGACACAACTATGGCGGCCTTCTTGAGCAAATGCTCAAGATGATCTTAAGCATTTGCTTAGAATAAGCAATTGCTTATATCTTATATTTGCACATTCACGTTCGGAAATTTTCGGAATAATTCTGTTAGAACAACCAACGATAGAAGGATATTCCGTTCGTTCCTTGATGGGCGACGGAGTAGGATGCTCGAACATGTGTGAGTAATGCGTGTGAGCGTTGAGGTTATTTATTAATGATTTGCAGAGAAAAACTTTTCCACTGCCATGTAATGTTTGTTTTTAGTATAATAAACTAATATATAAACCCAACCACTAAACTGATGTAATATAGAAATAAAAACACCTCAGATTGTAGCGACTCCATTTAATTTTATTTTATTTTGTACATTATTGATAAGTATACTTGATATATATCGATAATAATATTGATATTAGCGACATTGATTACCCATAATAATATGCATTTCAATTATGAAATGAAAACATGAATGAAAACCTTCTTGCAGGTTAAGTAGTTCATCTCGTGGAATCTCGCATAATTTCGCATGTAATGACGTATGGATTCGTCTCAAGACTGTCTTGAGGTCGTGTCTTAAGCATTTGCTTGAGGAAGATCTTGTTCAAATAAGTAATTCCTTGTATGACGTCACATGTGTCAAAATAGACGATAAAACGAGGTTATATTTTCAAGACAACGTTTTACATATCTTGAGACCGTCTTGAGTGTCCGGAGTAGAGGGGGAACACCTACGGCAATGGCGATATGTGTGCGTGATGATTCAGTCACATGGTGTTCCCCCTCCACTCCGGAGATTTCATTCCCCGGCAACCTCAAACTGACGCCATTACCTGACAAAGGGCATGAAAAACTGCATTCTTTATTCTTTATCGTATCGATATGGAAGTGACACCGATAGATTCCTCATGTTTTTCAGATGAAATACATACAAAATTTCATATAATTCGGACTATTTTTAACAAAGCAAGAGTGAAATAATATAAATCAATTCTTCAGCTAATTTCCTTCATTATGCTCCGTTGTTGAAGTATGGTGAGCCACGGCGTAGGGTTATCCTCGCCATTCATCACGCGCATAACCCTCATTGCCGTAGGTGTTCTCCCTCCACTCCGGAGAATCTCCGGAGCTCACCGGTAACCTATTCTTCGCTGAAAAAATAACCTCGACGCTCACACGCATTACTCACGTTCGAGCATCCTACTCCGTCGCTCACCAAGGAACGAACGGAATATCCTTCTATCATTGGTTGTTCTAACCGAATTATTCCGAAAGTTTCCGAACGTGAATGAGCAATTGCTTATTACACATGTGACGTCATACAAGGAATTACTTATTTGAACAAGACTTTGCTCAAGCAAATGCTTAAGACACGACCTCAAGACACAACTATGAATCTAGGCGGCATCTTGAGCAAATGCTTGAGACGGTCTTGAGAATAAGAAGCGACTGCGAATACCGCCCTAAGTGATCTTTTCGGCCGAGTTTCAGAAGCAACGCCCTCTTTCTCCCGCCGCGACCAAGCTGCTTGGAGCGCCTCAGGCCCGTACCACGTGAACCGCGCGTGGCGCATTAGGGCGACATTGTATCAATAGGTAATTAATATAATTATGTACTTAGCACTATAGGGTTTAAGCAAACTGTTGAACTGTCTACAGCAATAAAAGATATTTGTAAAGAAGTTCTGAACGTAGTGAAGTTTCGTGTTATGGACGTACGAGATGTAACAGATGGACTGTAATCTTGATATATAATAAAAAAAACTTCTTTAAAATAATTTCATTACCTTTTTCTTATTCATAAAACACACTTTTATGAATAAGAACTTAATAAAATGGAGAGACCAATAGAAAAACATACAGAAATACATAATTAGTTATTACAAATAGTTACTGTAACAACTAATAATGAATTTCTGTATGTTTTTCTATTGGTCTCTTCATTTTATTAAGTTCTTTAATTACATATCAGCACATTATCTGAAGATCTCCATCATCTGAACGGCCATCTATTATCTTATCTTGGGGTTCTGAGTATACGCTAGATGTCGTCACTGGCGTCTATCCTTCTGCACTCTTAGGGCGGTATTTTCAGTCGTTGCTTATTCTTAAGCAAATGCTTAAGCATTCGGCATCCTTTATTGGTGTATGATCCTTCTCTTTCTCGTTACGAACCCAGTGCGGCCACCGTTCCTCGACCTGCGCTTTCTTCTTTCGCCACCGCCTGCGTATCCCACCTCGACAAGGATGGCAACCTTCTTCCTTTCCTCAGGGTTCACCAGTACGCTTTCAACAGTCTTCGAACCAAAAACTTGGCCACCAACCTCAAAAACGAATTTGATGGCAAACTCGCCACGCTCTACCGCCTCAACCCGAAACTTGACAAGAGCTTTTTCTCTGGGCTCGACAGTCGAGCCGACTTCCCTTCGAAGCGCTCTGTAGAGCTGGTGCACATTGCCGGGTTCGCTGGATGCGGCAAGACGTCCCCAGTTGTCAACCTTCTCAGAACCAAGGCCTTCCGCAGTCACTTTAGGGTAGCTGTGCCCACCACTGAGCTCCGCACGGAGTGGAAAAGCCTTTTGTCTTTGAGATCTTCCGAAGCATGGAGGATTTCCACTTGGGAGACTTCACTCACGAAAAGCAGCTCGGTGTTGGTAATTGACGAAGTTTATAAATTGCCCAACGGCTACTTAGACTTAGCGCTCCTCGCCGATCCTTCCATAACCATTGTGATCCTCCTTGGTGATCCTTGCCAAACCGCCTACAACTCAACCAACCCCGATTCTTCCAACCGCCTTCTTCCCAGCGAGATCGAGCATCTCGCCCCTTACTGCGATCTTTATTGCTTCTGGACCCATCGCCTTCCAAAGAAAACTGCTGCCATATTCCGAGTTCGAACCACCAATCCTCGTGAGGGCTTCATTTCCAGCGCCCTCCACCCAAACATCCGTCAACCCGTGTTGACTGCGGCTCAGAATACCGCCAAAAGTCATGTCAGCATGGGGTACCGCACGCTCACTTTCCATTCATCGCATGGCCTCACTTTCAAGAACACCACTCAGATCTTTCTCGACCCTCACATCAAAATGATCCACGCTTCTTCAGCTCTCGTCGCCCTAACTCGTAGTTCGTATGGCACAGTCTTCGTCGGGAACACTCGCTTTTTTTTTCAGGAACACCCCGGAGCTTGCTCGCTTTTCGAAAACGCCCTTTCCGGCAAGTCGTTCAGTTATCATGAGTTCTTTTCTCGAGAACTTGAAGGATCTCCGTTGATCACAAAGCCCCTCCGTAGTCGCACTCACATCATGCGCGGCGGCTCCGATCATTGGTCTTCCGTTGCCAAACGTCGGCATCGCATGACGAACTTCGTGCACGATCCCGCCAACGTTCGTCCACTCCGCCCTCGCAATGCTCCACCTTTGCGTCCTGACTACGTGGAGGGTGTGATTGCGGAAGCTCCTCTGCTCCGTTCCGTCTGCCCTGATGTCATCCCTCAAGTCTCCACTCATTTTCTTCCCGACACCCGCGCCCCCCATTCCTGCTCTCCGACGTTCCAAATCTTTAGAATGCCCGGCCGCCTGTGCTGAAAGCCGAGCCGCGTCCGTCTGCCTTTCGACGCCGCCAGTGCGTCCCGAAATCAATCATCCTGAACCCGATTCTCAGGCCGTTTCCAACGCCCCAGCCTTCCGACCGTCTTTTCTCTGCTCCCGCCGCCTGCGAGCTGGCCCAACCAATCAACTCCGTTCTTTCGCTCCGCGCCCGCCTTGTGCCTCACGAGGTTTACGTAGGTGATTTCACCTATGCACGATCTGTTAGGACTCTTCGAGTCACTGATCCGACTGGCTTCATTCGCACTCAGAAGACCAAGCCCGAGCACGCCTGGGTCACCGACGCCGCTTGGGATTATCTCTCCACCTTCGCCACTCAGACCAGTTCCGCTCGACCCGAATTCGAGTTCTCCTTCTACCGAACGCCCGCTCGCATCCTTCTCGACGTGGCGTCTAGATTCTATCACAGCCATTATATTGCTGTTGGCGTCACCGCCAGCTTGCTTTATCCTTTGAAGAAACTCGCACCTTTCACAGTCTCCCCTAAATTTCACGCCGAGATATTTAAAAAAATTCACATGTACACCCCGTATCATGCTGTTCGTTCCTCTCTCTTCCAGAAACTTTTCGCATACTACACCGGGTCGATTTGGGTTCGTCATCGTTCCTTCGACGATTCCCTTCTAAATTACTTCCTCCAACCTTTCAACCGCTCGGTTTTGACGCCTCCCAATTTCAGCGTCAACATTCGGCTCCAGACTCTTCCTTTTGCTTTTCGCCTCAACGATTTGATCCACAGCTACACTCCATGGCTCATAGTCGCGTTTTGCCTCCTCCCTACGGCCGCTAAATTCTTCTTCACCGGGCCAACGGAACAAGAGTACACCGCCAGCTATGAAGCCCATTTCCATCCTCAGGAACTGTGGCGCCTTTCTCTTTCGACTATCGCCGTCACCGCTCGCCACGAGCCCTTCTACCTCATTTCCCCCGATGAGTTGATAGACACCGGGATTGACCAAGGCGCCACACTTCCCCCACCTCTTCCCGTGGACTCGATCAAGCCCTTCTTACATCCAGCCGTGGCACCTCCATTCCCCAGAGGCAAGCCTTCCTCCGTGGATGGCGTCCCAGCACCAGGAGTGTCCATGCCCTGGTCCCACGATTCTGGCATCACTGCCCCTAACCGCGAAGACGCTAGCCCGGCTAGTCTGTCATGGCAGCCTTCCTAGCGTCGCGCGGTCTCCTTGACAACGTCCACCCACTCAAAGCCAAAGCTGGGTATGGAGTTTTGTAACCTTATCCGAGGATAAGAACCATGTGATTTGCAACCTGCACATCGAGCAGTGCCTTGGTGCACCATCGGCATCGAATGAGCCACCACTTGATTGTATGGGAGGTGAAGATGGCAATGCGGATATTCCTGATTGTCCTACACCAAACAAAGTATATCGACGAGGTCCATTTTCGGCTAAACGCCAGGAAGATGTAACGCAGGCACTGGCGCAGATGATTGGGGGAAATATGTTGCCAATTTCATTTGCATATAGTGTGGGTTTTAAACAATTCATGGCAGTGGTTGATCCTGATTACCAATGCCCTCGCCCAATGACATTGCCGAAGTGGCTGCAATTAATATACAAGGAGAAACGAGAGAAAATTGAAAAACAAATTCAAATGGCGTTATCCGTATCTGTGACTAGCGATGGATAGTCATCACGAGGGCAAGACTCCTATCTTTCGCTGACGGCGCACTTCATTACAGGCCATTGGAAGATGAAAAATTGTACACTTTGCACGCAGGATATAGATGGGCGACATACGGCTGAGAACGTCACAGCCGTCATAATAGGAATGCAGGAAGAGTGGAGGATAACAGATAAAATAATTGCTGTGGTAAATGACGATGAAAGTAACATGCATGCATCAGCAAATTTATTAGAGAATGTAAAATACAGCGTTTCGTGTGCTGCACATAATTTACGGTTATCTATAAAAGACACGCCCTTCATACAGTTGAAAAATTCTCAGATGCGGTAATGAAAGGCAGTAAAATAGTTCAACATTTTCATCCTTCGAATTTTTTGCGGCTTCTACATTGCAAGACGCTCAGAAGCAACTGAAGCTATTTCCTTTACCCTACTGTAATGTTGAGAAAAGTAGCTGAGAAGTTCCATCACTTACCTAACTTAAAGAGATCCCTGTTCCTGTTTATGCATGATCCCCTTGCCATTACATCATTTCCTCCCGACCTACCCGTTATACCGTCCACGAGGACAAGTGACAAAACTCAGGTAGACAAAGCAAGAGGTTTCAAGGGTACCGAGCCATGCTTCGAAATATTCTAAGGCGTGGTTCCGCTGATGGCAGCAAAACACCCCACGCGATAACCTGTAGAACCGACCCCCGCGATGCGCTCTGCTGCGATAATTAGGTAGTAGGGATAGTAGCATATAAGACATCAATTAAAGAAGGCGAGGCACAGTCGTTATAGAATTTTACGTTCGATCTAAACAACTATTTGGAACCGCGAAATGGACACCTCGTCTTTCAACGATACCAAGCACCAAAGATCTTCGTTGGCGGAGGTGATCCTCCCCCGACACCTCCTCGCGCCCTTCGAGAGGCGCCTATGTGTGAGGCCCGCGAGGAGTTTCACCGGAGAGGAGGGACAGGTGTGGATCCACCACACCAGAAGGAGGGAGACCATTTGCGGCGCATGCTGGTGGACTGGGCCAGCCGGGGCGGTCAAGGAATATGACCGCAGCCCCGTGCACTGGCTCGCGGAGGAAGCCAGGGCGGTGGCCCTAACAAAGTGTGCTTGGTGCCGAAGGCGTCACCTGCTGTGGGCAACACCCGGGAACTGTACCGGATGTATAAAGCGGCCTACAGACGGTCCATTTTATTGCGCAATATTGAATATTGCACAATATATTGACCGTCTGTGGATCATATTGGAAGATTGTACAATAATAGTGAAGGGTTGCGCGATAATATTGAAAAGTTGTACAATATATTGTGAGAATGAAGAAGAAAATCTGCCCCTAGACGCTCAATATATTGTTCAATATTCATATTGCACAATAATATTGACCGTCTGTGGATCATATTGGAAGATTGTACAATATATTGTGAGAATCAAAACGGTTTGGATATTTCTTGTGCAATATTGAATATTGCACAATAATATCGACCGTCTGTGGATCATATTGAAAGGTTGCACAATATATTGTGTGAATCAAAACGGTTTGGATATTTATTGTACAAAATGGAATAGACAGCATCGTGTGTGGTCAGTACTGCGCAATATCAGTTCAGTTTTGACCAGAGTTGTCAGGCAATTGATTAAGTGATTGCTTTTTCCGACATATATTTTATATTTTATTTCATTACACAGGGTGTTCGAGGAAAGAGTAAACACCTTGATATTTCCTAACGTATTGGAGATAAAAAAAATTGTTTATATGCAATTGCATGGTTCGAGGGGGCAAATTTATTATCGCAGACGATTCTTTTCTCCTATTATTATTTTAAGAGATACGATGGTTAAGTTCGGGTTTTTAAATGGAACTATGTTTTTTGGAGATCTTTTGATAGTGCGTTTCAAGACAAATTCAATAACCTATAATGTATACACCTTATTTCAACTGGTTTTCCAAATATCGCGGTTGAAAATTTACTGATTAAAACTGAAAGAAAACCCGCTCGAATAGGAAGCACCGGGGGTGGTGTTGTTCGCGCCAAGAACGTGAGGCCCACCTTCTCTCCCATGGAATACGTCAACGCGTGCTTTTGTTTTGAAATTCGACCGCGTCTTTATACTCCAGAGATAAGGGATCCGTCTTTAATTTGAAGGGACCACGCGCAGTCAGCGAACTACCCCTTTTCTGCCTGTGTTTCTCCACGAGGTGTATTGATGGTGGAGAATACTTTTTAATTACTATATGCCATCGGGACAAAGGCGGGCTCAGAGCGAGGCGACAATTCATTCGTTCTTTACGAATAGACCTGGCCAAAATGGCGCCGGACCAACAATTATTTGCTAAGAAGGCCATAAACGATATTTTGTTTGAAGGCCAAATGGGCACTTTACATCGGGATTCCGTACATATTAACAAAATTAATCGTACGTCCACCCCATACAGTGCCACTAGTATGGAATCCAGCCCCATTATTACCCGTATAGACTATAATTATGATGCACAACACGAGTCCATGCCGCAGCCATCAACTAGTCAATCTCCTTTTTTTTACCCATTTATAACGCAATAAATATTAAATAATTTTGAATAACTAATATTTTTTTCTTACCTTTATGTAATCCTTCAGGTTGTGTATTAAAGCTGTGCAAGTTTCCATAACAATTATACCTATTGATTGTGGAGATATGGCACTAATAAATTTTAAGTCCTCAAAAGTATTCCCAGTAGCAAGGTACCGTAGTGTGATTGACAATCGCTGGCTTGGAGGAATACAAGCTCGCATAGTAGTATTTCTTTTCTCAATTCGAGGCGTAATCATTTTTAGCAGGTCATCAAATAATGCACCGTCTAGTCGCAGAAAGTTTCGAAAATCGTTTGGTTCACTTAGTCTTAGGTCGTTTAATAAGTTTTCATGAGTGTACTCAGTTCTTCTTTTGTACCACTCCTTCATCCATTTGCGCTTTTTCTTCGACTTCTTCATTTCCAAGCTCACAGCCAGGGCAATGGCCACACAACCAGCTTCCGTGTCACTCAACATGTTCACTCCACAAGAATCAAACGTTAACTGAACGCGGGCCGTTTTACCGTCAGCAGCCCCTAGACGCTCAATATATTGTGCAATATTGAATATTGCACAATATTATTGACCGTGTGGGGCACCCACCATAAATATTGTGCAATATATTGCGCAGTAAAATGGACCGTCTATAGGCCGCTTAAGAGCGATTTTGGAGGTCAACCCCAGGCACCTCTTGATCTTGGAAGCGCCCTGCGGATCTTGGAAGCGCCAGGACCCTGGCAACCGAGGCGACGCCCGCTGAAGGCCGAAATCCTTCCCGCTGGAGTCTCTTCTTGCTAACAGTCCAATGACAACGGTTAACCTGATTACGATATTCTTAGGATCCACCCCTAAGTGTGAAGCACATAGACATCCTACGATTTTGGAAGAAACAAATACATTTATACACACAATTGATGCACTTAAAGGAATAGTGCGGTCCCTCACATGAGATAGTCCATGTTAGATCACTAGATAATCTTAAAAAAATAAATTTATTAGTAAAATGTTTTTTAATTATAAGACCTTTCGAACGTTTAGATATAGGCTAAAGTGAACAATTTTTACAGTATTAAAAGATAAAAAGATATCTAATTAAAATGTGTATTTCTCCGTCTGTCGTGGTCTCTCCGTATTAGGTTTAGGTGGTGGTGGCGGCGGCGGAGGAGGCAGTGGCCACTCTGCTGCCGTGGCAGCTGCAACCGCCATGGCAATGTCTTTTTCAAATGAATCTGGAAAAATAAATTTGAATAAATGTATATAATAAATTTGAATATATATAAATTTTTATTATTTAATTTCTCTGTAAGTTTAGCGTTAATAATACTTACCATCTAATGCTCCGCTGTTTCCTACAAAAATTAATAAACAATTAATTAGCAAAAAAAGATCAAGAGTTCATAAAAGCGGAGTATGATAGAAGAAAGTCATACATGTAGCGAATTACTTACTATACAGTTACGGTCTACTTCCACTGATAGTTAATATAGGCCAAGTACCTACCAACTACTTTCAAAATGTTGTATTTTACATGTTCGTTTATATTCAACTCAGATATATTCGATATTACCAATCGTTGGCGTTAGAAGTTAGAATATGCTTCAACGTGTCCAATATCTTCCTGTCGTATTACTAGTTATAAGTGCGAATCGTTCACAAAATAGTTATAAAACGTTACAGTTTTTTGCATGATTGAATAATCGAAAGACTCGTTAAGTAATGAGAAGAAACATATTTTGTAATGTAATTTTTATAATTTTGCATCATACACCATTTCAACTTTCAAATTTTTATATTTCCAATTTCCAATTTCCAATTGAACAATACGTATTCTTGCGCTACATGTATGACTTTCTTCCATCATACGCCACTTGTAATCTAGATGAACGAGTCCATTTTCCTAAATATTTCTAACCTACATGGTACATAAATACGAACTGGCAACCTCGCATCAGAATTTATTCGAAGTGACGAATAAAACTAACGAATATAACTAAATAATAAAACTAACGAATATAACTAAATAATAAAACTAACGAATAAAACTAAATAATAGAACTAACAAATAAAACTAACGAATAAAACTAACGAATAAAAATAAATTTTCACGAATAAAACTAACGAATAAAGATAACCGGGGCATGTGGTGACATAATGAATATAAGAGAGGAATCCCAAATACAACGAATAAAACTAACGAATATAACTTAATAATAAAACTAACGAATAAAACTAACGAATAAAACTAAATAATAAAACTAACGAATAAAACTAACGAATAAAACTAACGAATAAAAATAAATTCTCACGAATAAAACTAACGAATAAAGATAACCGGGGCTTGTGGTGACATAATGAATATAAGAGAGGAATCCCAAATACAATTATATCGATACTCAATTTTATTTACATAATGTTTTTCCCCAACTCTGCTATGAATATATGAATAGTGTTTTTATTACTTACTTCTTCTTCTTTTGTCGTTTTCCCGTTCATTTCAAAATGTTGACTAAAATAAAAAGATAGAAGGTTAGTAAACTGAAAGTAATGCAAGAATATGATATTGTAGCATGCAGAAAAGGAGCTTTGAGAAACCCTGATCTTCGAGACGTTTCTCGAACACGCTTGTAGGCCGCCCGTGAGGAGAGGCGTGCGGGCGCGGAAGCCGCGGCTCGCGAGACCCGCGCTTAACGACGCGTCTGTTGATTTCTGCGGCCGCGGATAGCAACGATTGGGTATAAATTAGAGGCCCGCAAAGGCATTTTTCTTCTTAGCTGATCTGAGAGAGAGGACGAGGTACACACACGGCCGCTCTCGGACAGCTTAGGGACTCCGGCAGGAGAGTTCGGCGATAATACCTGGACGCCTGCTGGAGGGATTCACACTAGAGTCTGTTCCTGGACGCTCGACCGATGTGGAGAGTACGGCGATAATACCTGGACGCCCATCGGTCGAGAGAGTACAGAGCATCTCATTAGAAAGAGGAGAGTACGGGAGACTATTCCTGGACGCCCGTTCGGTATGGAGAGTTCGGCGATAATACCTGGACGCCAACCGAACGGGAGAGTACAGAGTAACTCCTGGACGCCTCGTTAAATAGAGAGGAGAGTACGGGAGAATATTCCTGGACGCCCGTTCGGTATGGAGAGTTCGGCGATAATACCTGGACGCCAACCGAACGGGAGAGTACAGAGTAACTCCTGGACGCCTCATTAGAATAAAGCCAAGTGCCGTCTGCACAATAGAAATTTGAAATTGTAAAACTCAACGAGACATAAAGTCTGCTTTTCGAAATTTGTAGCTCCGTCCTACCAAACCATGTATTCCTTCCTGATCCGAATAAATTTTGTCTGTACAGAATATATCCTTGTTCCTGACAATCCCAAAGGCTACAATATGAAATTTTCTTTCTTTTGATTGCTACTGTTGCGTACCGCGCAACCTCATATTGGTAACAATGCGTTTTCCACTATATGAAGGATTTAGGGTTACTGTTGGAAGGTTGTCTGCCATGATAAATAGCCAAAGAGTTCAAACTCGACTCTTTTCCTAATAGGAATACAAATTGTACATACGAAAGTAGAAAAGACATTGTAATTGTGTTCATCTTATGTTAGGTTTATTATATCGTCGTTAAGAATATTTGTACGCGTCATATATCTAAATACTTAATCATAGCCAAGGCGTTAATCACTCGTTCGGCAACAGCGAAGTTAATAACATGATTTGACTTTCGATTTTTTGCCTCGCATGTACGTAATCCACTCGATAAAAACGTTTTGTTTTTATCGCCGTAGGAACAGAAATAACGACGCCGGTCATTCTGTTTCTGAACGTAGAAAAGCTAACATGTTTATTTTCGAGCTCCTCTATATTTCATTCCATCATTTAATAGCTGTTACAAATAAATATTCAAACCATTTAAATTACAAAGAACACAGTCTTTCTTTGAAATCGAGCTGAATTTATACAACTACGAAGGCGCAACTTCGAGCAGAGCGGTTTTGTGCTCTACGGGCATCAACCCAGCCCTAGGACCATCGCCGAGCCGCAGGATCACGCAACACTACATACCTCTTACGACGCTTGCCAATAACAAAATGGCGATACGACGGGACTTAGCAACTCCTTAGCAACGGAAGCACAGATACGAAGTTTGCTATAGATCGTTGCTATTGCCATCCTCCGTAAGTATTTATATTAAACTTTTACCTCTTGGCACTGCGATATCATTAACGGAAAACTATGTTACTTTCGATTGCGCCCCTGTCGTATTGATCAGTAAATATCGATAAATACTGCTTTATGACAAGTTAGATTTGTCACGGTTAGTTTTTTATTCATGGATGGGCATAGAAAACGATTGATTACAGCGCTACGCATACGTACTTTTTCGTAAATATCGATCTATCGAAATTCTTCATTACCTTTCGCGTTAAGTAACTGTCACGTCCCGCGACGTAGAGTCAAATACTAATTAAACTTTTAAATCGTTTTCATTTACTATTTCATACTCTAGAGGTATTATAAACACATCATAAGTATACACGTGCAATGTATAGCCGATAAGGTACTTTAACCGAAAACTACGATAAGAGATCGAGCCGAGAATTCACGGACGGCAACAGCGAGCAGGAGAACAGCGCCATTAAAGTAAGTAGCGGCCAGCCAGCCGTACACCAGCTAGTCGACCGTACGCACACCAAGAAAGACCACAGTGAACGCCAGCTGAAAACGAAACGGGCGACCGGAGCTCACTTTTTCCTATGTCGGGAGAGAGAGACTCGTCGACTGTGCGACCATTTCCTTTACTTATATTACATGTAAGTGTGCTTCATTGTTATTAATAAAGCTGCGCGCATAATGAAACGAACATATTTTCAACGAATAGGTTATTGTTTCAGGTTATTGGCAAGTAATAGTCTGCGCAGATTTTGGCTAACCTGTTTCTTTATTGAAATGTGTATCTTTTTGGTATCAATCTCCTTGGAAGGAGGTTCTATCCTCATTATCAGGAGACACAAAAGTAAAAATATTATATTTGATAAGTGACGATTTATTTACAATAATACGTATGATATTATACGTATACAGGGTGTCCCACGGTAGACTGGACAGCGAGATATCTCGTAACGTATTGGAGATTAAAAAAAAAATATATGGAATTGCATGGTTCGAGGGGGCTAATTTATTAGCGCAGACGAATTTTTTTCGATTATTATTTTAAAAGATGGTCAAGTTCGGTTTTTTAAATGGAACTATTTTTTTCGAAGAGCTGACTTGATAGTGCGTTCCAAAACAAATTCAATAAGCTTTAATGTATACACTTGATTTCCACTGGTTTTTTTAGATATTGCGCTTGCAAATTTACTGATTTTCCCGCTAGAATTGCAACCACGGTGGCATTGCCTGTTGTAACAAATACCTACCTACCTGCCAAAGGTCTACGCCAGGAATGGCAGGCCCAAAGGCTGGACAATTCTTTTCTGTCAGAAATGCTACTTAGGTCCTCTTCACGGCAATACACCCTCCCCAATGCCCACCTTCTGTCGCGCGGAATACGTCAACGCATGCTTTAGGTTTTGATATTGAAGCTCGTGTTTATACTCAAGAGGACCACGCGATATGAAAGTGGCACCAATGGATTCCTTGTGTTTTTCCGATGAAGATCGTACCAAATTTCACGTAAATCGGACTATTATTAACGAAATTAGCTTGAGGTTATGGAAATGAATTATTCATTTCCTTCATTATTTTTCGAATTACGTCGTTCTTGGTGTCAGTTTCATCGGAAACACATAAGGAATCCATTCGCCTCGTTTTCGCAAAGATCTGATGAGAAATGCGGAAGTTGAAGATTTCTCACTTCTTAATAGGCACTCCAACACCTTCGAGGGTCGAAAGCCATAACATTCGGTGGGGCACTGCGGGGGGGTGTCCTCGCCACCGGGCACCAGGATGCGTCTCTTTGACGGGCGTAGCTCCAGAATCACTCTGTACATGTATTAACTCAGAGCGAAAGGTGCCGAAAGGTAAAAGATGACCCATCAGAGCTCATTTTCAAAGCTAAGTCTCAGAGATGGGTCGCTACGACTCCCTCTTAGCGTTAAAAAGTCAGCTCCCCACTCATGCTCATGCAACGTCCCTGGACGAAGTGCAGCTCTTCACTGCGCATATGGAAGATTTGCACAAGCCATTCCTCAAGGAACATGCGCATTTCGAAGTAACGTGGCCGGTTAAATGCATCGACCACGAGTACTTCGCTTCCAACTTGGCTGTGCAGGAGGCTCAACTGGCATTGTCAATCAAAATTCAGCTCAACCGGCTGAGAGAAGACGTGGCTGCAGTCGACAAGTAGTCCCAAGTGCTGCACTAACAAGGGCTGTTCCGAATTTGGCGGGCTTGCGGCATCCAGGCACGCATCATCACGGTGGCGCCGCGCGCACTGCTCACGGCGGTTGCCACCATATTAAATAACAAAGGACACTCTTCTTCTTGCCGTTGGAGTGTCCACGTCGAAGGCAATATATCTCACGTGTTAAATGTCTAGCCGTCTAAAGTGTATCACACATATATTTTCTACATCATATACCTCACGAAGCGTTATCGCAGATACGGCGTATAGCCAACAAACTTAGAAACCAAGACATTTTGTAAATAACAAAATAATGTAAAACTGAGGGACCTCTGAAAGAGGCACTTGAATCTGGAAAGCCATCGCGAGTGGACGCATTAATAAAAGTTCTACTTAGATTGAAATTGTGTTCAGAATCGTTTACTTTCTTTCATTAAAGTTACAAATTTACTAAGTTCAAGTTGTTTATTCCAATCTTATTACTATTTTCATTACATTTATCGTTCAAAACCACTGCGTCCAAGGAGCAGAGTGCCTTAGCACTCCACGGACGTCGACCCTAGCCGAATTCCCTACCAGGGATCCAGAGGACCCAAACGGCCGCGCAACAAAAAATCGTCTAAAACCTATCGCAACCAGTACGCAACTGCGTACGACGCGTCTCGCGGTGGAGAAAAGCTCCCGCGTCCACGTGGAGCCCCAGAGGGGCTCATTTTCTGTTCAAGGGCCTCCACCAAGCTGCCGGAGATTGGGTTGCCCACATTCTCAGGCTCGTACAAGGAATGGCCCTGCATATAGTGAGTGTTATATATTAAAATAATAAGCTTTTATTATTGTGTTATAAACATTTCTACAGTATGTAGTAGGGCACTAGGACACTACAATATACGTATACAATGGTTCACGGCGTACAGCGGCTAGATCGCACATGCGACAACCTAAACTCCAGTCTCGCTCGGGGTCGTTCGGCGCTACTCGGCCGCGGCGCGACGGTGTATCCGACCGTTGTTGTACGCATACATCACAACTCTCCCCCTTTTTCTTCTTTAACCCTTCTGCTCTTATATATCGTTATAATCGTTAATCATAACAGCGTCCCCTGCCGATGCCTCAAACACGCGTCTGCCTGCTCTGTTTACAATTTGAGCGCGTTGCTTTTCATGAACCGTTTCCGCTACATTCGGCTTTAGGAGGTCAAATCGGGTCCGCAATTCGCGACCAAACATTAAATTCGCTGGACTTCTACGCGTAGTGCAGTGTTCGATACTGCGATAATCGTACAAGAACATGTTTACCGCTGTCTCCAGCGTCTCTCCCCCCTGAACAATTTTTGTTACTTTATCTTTAAAAGTCTGTACAAAGTTTTCTGCGGCTCCGTTTGTTGCCGGATGGTATGGAGGCGTGTAACTGTGCCTTACACCGTTTTTCTCTAAAAATGTGTGAAATTCTACACTTCTGAATTGCGGTCCTCCGCCCGTAACACAATGTAAAGGCAACCCGAAACGTGCGAATAGATTCTTAAACTCTTCTATTAACCTATAAGCTTTTGTGTTTTTCTTAAAATTAATTACCTCCGGCCATTTGGAGTGTGCATCTATAATGATTAAGTACATATTTCCATAAAATGGTCCCGCAAAATCACAATGTATGCGGCTCCATGTTTTCGTCGGCCAGGGCCATGTGGTTAATGGCGTGTGTGGCGGTTTTTTGTGTTGAATCAGACAAATTTTGCATCCTTTCACTAAATTCTCTATATCGGTGTCTATTTTTGGCCACCAGACATGCGAGCGAGCAAACATTTTGATTTTTACAATTCCTAGGTGCGTGGTGTGTAGTTCATTTAATATTAACAATCTCATTTCTCTTGGAATGACGGCCCGTAAACCCCAAAATAAACATTCTTTTTCGACCGTTAATTCCAATCGTTTAGAATAGTACTGCCTTTCGTCGTTCGATAATTCCTTCGCATTTGGCCATTCACCCAGTACATACTTTATTATTTTTCTAATAGTATTATCTTTTTTACTTTCGGCTGCCAACGTTTTATGATTGAAACTTTGTACCCCTTCTTCGAAGAAATTTATGTGTAAAAAGTCTGTTTCTACCTCCAATAATAGTATATCACTGTCTTTATCATCGATTGGCAATCTGGACAATGCATCGCAGTTTGCGTTGGCTTCGGATTTTATGTGTTCTATAGTATACCGGAATCCTGATAAGAAGTAAGCCCATCTTTGAAAACGATTGTCGGCTGTAATCGGTATTCCCTTACGTGGCCCTAAGATCAATTGCAATGCCTTATTGTCCGTTTTCAAAATAATTACTTTTCCGAAAATAAACTCATAGAATCTTTTAAATCCGTAAACTATTGCCATAGCTTCTTTACCGAGTATTGCACGACTTATTTCTTTTTTCCCAATTTTTTTTGACGCGTAAGCAATTGGCTTCTCCGTGCCATCGTTATATCTATGAGACAATATTGCAGAAATTCCGTAGTCCGATGCATCACACGCTAATACTATTTGCTCTTTCGGATCATAATGTGCCAATACTCGTGGTGAAATCAATTCGTCTTTTACCCATTCGAACGCTTTCGTACACTCTATATTCCATTCAAATATATTTTTATCTAGCAATTCATACAGTGGGGTTAATCTTGCTGCTCTGTTCTCTAAAAATCTTGAGTAAAACGTTACTAGTCCTAAAAATGAAGCTAATTCTTTAAAAAGACTTGAAATTCTTAGGTATGGCTGGAACTGCTACGAAAGTAGCTGCGCAGCATGTCAGAGTGTTCTTTACTAAGGTCTATTGCGTCCGCGAGGAGGACGATAAAGTGATCTGCATTCAGATGTATTCGACCGGTACATCTGAAAAATATATTGCCTCGATCGAGGTGGTTGAAAAGATAGAAAACGCCAGGGCGGGGTTCAGATTCATCGGAAAAGATAGATTTGCGAACATTCCTGATACGCGTTTAAAAATAGACGTACACGAGCTATTCTCAGGAAAGCTCGTTGGATTTGTGAGAAGAGTAGTTGAAGCTCCATCGAACATGTATAATGTTCAGCCTGATGGATCGACTTATATAATGAAAATATTCGACGTTCCGACCAATGCGGAAAGATTGGACACAAAATTTGGAGGATTAACTCTGAACCATATCCGGAATAGCCGGAGCTAGGGATAATTGCATGCTTTTAGCACTCTCTCGTCGAGTTTAGGTTAGAGGACACGGCCGAGAACCCGTCGACTTGCCTAGAGACTGTATGTAGGACCCCCCAAAGGCACGCGCGATACAGTCTCCATAATGGCAGACCCCGCGAGTAAGGACATTCTCCGTCGACATGCGGTCAAGTAGGCGTCGTGGATCTAAAAAAGTCGATGGGGATACTGAAAGCGGGTAAACCTCCCCAGCGGGTCACAGAAGCGCCGGTAGCGAGATGTCTCTGATGCCGCCCCCGGAGGCGCCGGGAGTCTGGTCTCTCTGATGACGCCCCAGAGGCACCGAGAATCTGATCTCCCTGATGACGCTGGAGGCGCCGAGAATAATTGGTACCCGATGAAACGGTCGTATGACCAGTACTTCTCTTTGTGGCCTCTGACGTCACCACGCCACCCCGCTAACCGTTCAAAACAAAACAAAACAAAAAACTCTGAACCATGTAAATAAGGATAGAGTTAAGGAATTGCGCAATCTGAACAGGAAGGCGCAACGAAGTGAGAAGGCTCGCATCCGGAAGGTTGATGAGCCGAGACGTCCAGAAAAGGAAGCAGGTGCGCCTGAAGCCAAAGAGAAACCCATCGCTGAGGAGGTGGACAGCGTTCGCGGGAAAAGAAGAAGTGAGAAAAATAAGCAACAGGGTGAAGGAATAAAAGGAGATTTTCGGAAAGGAAACGAAAAAGGGAGCAGAACTGATCGCCCCAGAATTGAGGAGCAGCGCCCTATAGTGTCTGAAAGGCCGAAGGGTATCGATAGATATTCATCCCCTCAGGGGACGAAGGCTACTGGAAAGGGTGCTATGGATAAAATAAGAAATGAGGAATTGAGAGAGGTTAAAGAGGTAGTTACTTCAACGCCGAAGACACATATGGACCTAGGAGCGTTTAGACGCTTTTCGGGCACGAAGGAAAAAGAAGAAAGCATTGCAAAAAATGATGTGAAGGAGGGGGAATCATCATTGTGGTGTAATGAGATAGAACCTTCAGATGATGATGAAGGACGGGATAATATTGAAACAAGCGCGCGCGAGGCTGAAATGAACTTGCCGCGGAGTTTTAGTTCGAAGAACAATTCATCCTCTTTCTTCGGGGAAGACGATGAGCCAAGCGATGGGACGTCTATGAACATCCTTCATGCAGTTAAAGAGATAGAGAATCCACGATATCAGGATATTACAGATGAAGTTTTCAAAAAATTGACTCGCCGTGGGGCTGAGACCAAATGCGGCAACCTAAACTCCAGTCTCGCTCGGGCTCGTTCGGCGCTACTCGGCCGCGGCGCGACGGTGTATCCGACCGTTGTTGTACGCATACATCACAGTGAGCTATTCCAGTCGCTCATCATCAACGACCAGCAGTTTATGGAAATCGACAGGCTCTGTTGCGAGTTGCGATCCTCGCTCTAGCGGCGTTCAACACAAACTTTAGAAGCGCGAAGTTCGAAACGGATCACACGAGTGTAATAGGAAAGGGAAACAAAGCGAAGTTCGCACAAGCCCGAAGGGTTTGAAAATAGTTAGAGACTCTTCTAATGAGAAAACTTCAAGTTTATAAATTAATCAATACCCGCTTGGAAACGGGTGTTTGAATAAATGAACTGCACTTTGATCCCTTCTCCTAGATAAAATTCCAGAGCAATGTTGTTAAACGCTTGATTCTAAAAATCAATAATTGAGAAGGAAATAGATTAACCAATAGGAATTTAGTTAATAAATATTTTATTGGTTGTTAGATTTTAAGGACATCTTGTAATGAACAAAAGATGTAAAAGCATTTGCCTTTGAAACTTCACTTGAATCCCGAGAGCGAAAGTGAACGGACGTGTGATAATAAATCTTGTTAAATATCAATTTGTATCGTTTAAATTCGTTTACTGAGTTTATTAAAGTTATCAGTTCTTTGTGTTCCAATTGTTCTATCCTATATAATCGTCATTATTATTATCGTTTTCTTTATATTATCTTTAAAAATCCGCGTCCAAGGAGCAGAGCGCTTTAGCGCTCCACGGGCATTCGTCCTGCGCCTGAATTCCCTGGAGAGGAGCCTTTTCCCAGCCGGCCACGCAACAGCTCCACTACTTACGCTCCAGCCTTAGTGGTGAGCCCTCACGACTAGTGAATTCTTACCCGCTCACTGGTGCATCCTTCCAATCATGTTGGGAGGAGCTGGCGAAAAAATACAGCAACAAGAGGGTGCTCATCGAAGAACAACTGGATAAGCTCCTCAATTTGTCGCCGATCTCGACCCGCAGCACAAAAACGTTCAATGAGCTTGTGTCCACAATCAACGAGGTGCATAAATCGTTCACCGCCTTGGGAGCAGCTGATGACATGTACAACTGTCTCCTTGTGCACCAAGTGCGAAAGTTCGATTGCTTTCTAAGTAGAAACCCAACAGATGTCGAAGAACTGTCCCTCGAAAATACTAAATTATAATAAATGAATTTCTCTTCATTCTGAGCTAGCCTCTCCTTTGTCCCGCAAGACGGAATAAGTAGTATTTTATTCCGCATTTCCTTCTACGTTCGGATGACCAGGATGGGTCCCAGCTAGGAAATGGTGGGTGTTATAAATTTTGTTTTCGTTGATCTTAAAAACTTCCCCTTTGCATCTTTTATCAATTTACATGGATATTTCCAACCAATGAGAAAGAAGTTCCTTTCTTCCGAAAGGGCCAATGGCAACTTCTGACAAATTTTCGTCAGACTTAGGAAACAGTCAGTGGATCAGAAGTCATTAGACATTCTAAGTAGGTACATACCCGGTCTTTGTCGCGAGAACACCTAGAAACATGTATCTCACTGTAAAAGATAAAGTGGAGTTGGTGCTTTTACGCGGTGAGGGACGCTTGTCCTATCATCGAGTAAGCGCGGAGTTCCACCGACAACATCCCGATCGACCAAAACCGAGTCCACAAACGGTAAGTCTTTATCTTCATTTAGTGAAATACATACAGTTAAATACTGAATCTTTAACCCTTTTGCTACGGCGCCCCGGCCCGCGAGGACGCCGCTACCGACCGGGAGCCCGCGCCACGAGTGTACCCTTTTCGCTACGGCGCACAGTGGGGCAAAGTGATGAAGTTTGTGTCAAAATCAAATAAGATAGAGGGGTGAATCATTTTGGAGGTTAAAGCTAAGATGTCGTAAATTAAGGGAAAAATGTTCAGAATGTATGACAAACAAGTTTTGATCTTGAAAATCTAAGTCAAAGTTGACATTTTCGAAGAAAATTTCGATTTTTCCGTTATAACTTGTGGTTGAAGTCTTTCCTTTACTTGTTATACAGCATTTCCTATAGATTTTGACGCACTGAATTCAAATCTGACCGCGGAATTGGTCTAGCGTTTTTTACAACAAATCGGTATGTTTTCAGATAAAAAATATTTGCCAGCTATTCGAAGCAACGGGGAGCGTGCATCGACTGAAAAGGAATAGTTCAACCCACAGCCAAGAGGAAATTAACGTCGTGGCTGCGTTCCATGCGCACCCGAGGACGTCAATTAGGAAAGTCGCGGCGAATTGCAATTGGTCAAGATCGACAATTCAGAGGATCGTAAAGAAAAATGGTCCGAAGCCGTATAAGCCGACTACGCAGCACAAACTATTTCTTAGAGATTACGGACCACGGCATTGAATTTTCGATGTCGATACTGCGGCAACTCGGAGAGGATCCAGAGTTTATCAGAAGCATAATGGTAACGGACGAATGTTTATTTTATACAAATGGTATGACATACCATCAAAATTCCAGAATGTGGGCAACAGAAAACCCATATTGGATACGAGAAGATAATAACCAGTATCGCCAGTCAGTTTTAGTATGGTGTGGTATTTTCAATCGAAGAATATATGGACCGTATATTTTCGATGGAAATGTAACGGGAGCAGTGTATTTAGAATTTTTGCAGAATTATCTGGGAGATATTTTGCAAGATATGTCACTGGTAGAAAGACGGAACTTGTGGTTTCAACAAGATGGTGCTCCGGCGCATTACGCTAATGTCGTAAAGAGATGGCTGAACGAAACATTTCCCAAAACGCTGGATCGGTCGCAGTGGACCCGTGGCGTGGCCACCAGGATCCCCTGACCTCTCGGCTTGTGATTTTTTTCTATGGGGATATTTGAAAGAAAAAATATTTCAAACCCCAGTGGAAAATACAGCCGAGTTAACGGAAAGAATCATGCAAGCCTGCCGTAATATCCCAGCCGACATGTTAGAGAAGGTTGAAACAGAATTTTCCCGTCGTGTATTACGTTGCATTCTTAATGACGGTGTACGCTTCTCTGGTAGTTCCTCCTGAAGCACTTCTTGGCCTCAATTCCCTCAAGCCCAGCGTTTATCGTTTCACTCAAGAAGCCGGTATACTCCATTACACTCTCGAGGACAACGCATTTGGATCCTACCAACAGCCCATTTTGGCCAACGACTGGCTTCGTTTAGTCACGATTGATGGCCCTCAATTCTCCCTTTTCGTCTCCATCCTTGAATCTTGGTTTTCCGTTCATTCCCTTTTGATAACCCGCATCGTTCATACTGACGCTATAGCTCGATCTCTTCCAGATCGAGTTTTTTCAGCCCCTCTGGCATACACTCTACCTCAACCTATTAATTCCACTCTTCCTTTAGGTTCGCGACTCGTCCCACAAGAAGTCTACGTCGGTGTGTTCACTTATGCAAGATCCGTGCGAACTCTACGCGCCACTGACCCCGCGGGTTATATTCGCACTCAGAAAACGAAACCCGAATACGTTTGGGTTCGGGATGCAGCTTTGGACTACTTGTCAGCCTTTGCCGTGAAAACAAACGCCGCTCGTCCTGAACTCGAATTTTCTTTTTATCGCACCCCTGCTCGTCATATTCGCGACTTACTCTCTCGTTTTTATCACAATCACTACCTCTCTGTGGGCTTCGCCCATGAATTACAAGTGTATATTGATTTTGACTACTGTCCTTTTTTCTATCAATGATGCTATCATTGCATTTGATTGCAACAAGGAGCAAACGCAACAAATAGAGGTTTCTTTAGTGGACATAAACCCCTGTCTTGAGAAAAAACCCAACATCACGACCAGTAAGAGAACGATTCAGCTTATTCAACCAAAATCATTTGAGAAAACCAAGTTTTACCGGTGTTTAATAGAAGTCCAACATTTGATATCTAGATGTGGTCTGACATTTAACACATTTCACGATGCAGGATTATACTCAGAAGTCGTGGACATAGGTCAAAGAGGATGTAAAATCCTAGTAGAGGAAGGATACTTTTTTTATAAAGGCATCAAAATCGAAAAAGACAAGAAGACAAATTCAGAAAATGTATCTATAACAACATTTGGGACCATATCATCTACTGGTGGTTGTGAGTCTGGGGGGAGTTTAGTAGCTAACAATCATGTGTATGATAGAGCTCTAAGACAATCAGACTTTTCTATTGCAATTGAAAAAGCACCGAAAAAAAAGATTTGCTTAATTGGACACAAGAGGGCAATACAAATAAAAAATTAGGAAAAGTCAATATAAATAAATTGCATTGATTTCACCATGGATAACGATCAACTTCAGCTGTTAAGAGATATTCGTAAAAACAAAATATGTCAAGAAAATGGGAAGGTGATCATATCACCTGAACAAATGAAGAAAATACAAATACTACCAGACAAAGACTATAGAGATATAGATGCACCCGTGATAGAGTACTCTTATATAGGAATAATTATACCTACAAAAAATTTAAATATCGCACGTTGTACTGCAAGAAAAGTACATCTCATAGAACCTATAATTATATTGGATGTAAAGGGCTTAGGTTTACCCAAACATTTGACTGTAATACTTCCTTCACAATTCAATAATCTTGTAAAATTATTTAATGGTTCAAGAGAATCATCTCCAAGGTCCAGTGTATCTAGGGATCCAGCTGATGTACTTTCTTGGGTGTCGTTGTTTTCTATATACCCTGAATTTGAAACTTACTATCAGGAATATTTGTTAGACCCAGATGAAAATATTAGACCACCACCAGAAGGACATCAATACACCATAATATTCGGAATGATGCCAAAGCTCAAAAAACAATTATTGTTTGTTTACTATAATAGACATCAGAAGACTGAATTCGAAACCACTATCTCTCTCTTACAGTATAGTGCTATGAATACAATAAAAGAGATGTATAAATTTATCAAAACTAGCCCAAAAACACAGGTTCATAGAAATCCCATCATACTGAAGGAAATACACTATCAAAAATTCTAATAGACGAATGCCGAGGAATCGCCGCGCCGGGCGACGGGTCCAGTTGCGTAAGTTGTACCAGCAGTTTCGTGAAACCCCGGCAAACGGTGTCGAACTATTGGGAATCGCCAAGGCCCCAACGGTCAGTAATGACCAAGAGCCCTCTGAATTCGGGTATATCCTGTTCCCTGATGAGCGGGCGGACCCAAAGAACGAGGAAACGCCAGAGACCAACGGGATTCCTGATTCGCCCATAGAGTGGAAGCTCATTCTGACCGACCAGGCAGCAAGGCGGCCAAATTAAGGTAAACATGGAATAAAAATGTATCCTAATCTACACCCTTATCGCTCTCAACTATCCCAGAGCGTAAAGTCCCAGGACTAGCTCGAAAGCGGATGCAAAATATAAACTCCTTAAAAATCGCACTTAAATAAGGAAGTAGGGACGTAACAACCATTAAAGGCGAATGGTTAACAGTCTACTCAATTTAAGAAGAGGAATGAAGCACCCACTACATCAGGAGTGCCTTCCATTGTGAGTTACAAACCGATTGCGCAAGTTGCGCCATTAAATGAGCGCCAATATGCAGACGTTGGAATGTCACCGTTGGTGCCTAACTACAACTACTATGGCCAAAACTTTGACTTTTCCGGATTAACAACTATTATGCACGCTCTTTATAACCAATATACTGTTAAAGGTCCAAGATTACCAAGAGAGTTACCATTCTGTGATCATATTGAATATTTTCATAAATTATTACAAGCTAACTCTAATTATAAATCACGCGAGACGTGGAGAGTTCAATGCCCCGCTGCAACTCGACCAATTCCTGAAAATCAGGATCACATACAGATTTTGCACAAATGCGATAACTTCGAAACCAATGCAGGGGGACACTTGGTTTGTAGCTTTTATAACTGTGAGGAAAGTAGAGTTCATATTTATGATTCTCTTAATTCCGCGAAGTTGCATAGTCATCATAAAATTTATCTTGAGAAGTTATACCCATTTTTGAACAAGCATTTTTGAATTTCCACATGTACAAGCTCAACCTAACGGTCGGGATTGCGGAGTTTTCGCGATTGCATTTGCTGTTTCGTTATTATTCAAAATATTACCAGACAAAGTAACGTACAATCATTCATTGATGGGCCAACATTTGATACAAATGTTTCAATCTAATCGTATAGAACATTTTCCATCCATTCAGGATCAACAATTAACACGTTGTGTGTATGAATATGAACCTGCAATTGGTGGTACAATTAATAAAAATCCCTCTTGTGGAAATGATCCTCCATTTAAAATTGGTCAAAGTGACATCACTAATGAAGAAGATGAAATATCCCCAGTTCAAAATGTATCACTTAGTGACAAAGAAGTCACTACACATGCAAAAAATATAATTCCGACAGATCCACCATTCGTTTCGAAGTCGAAAATCAGCAATGTATACATACCATGTAATAGGACAGAATACAAAGTCTAATTATTGTAAAAGGCATGAAGAGGAAATTAGTTTAAAAAGAAAAGCTCTTTATAAAGCAAAGAAGGGGGAGTGTGACATGAAAAAAGGCAAAGATTGTAAAAACGGGGAGAAAGGCATAAAACTTTATAATTATGAGTATTATAATGCACATAAAGAAGTAATATACGAGAAGCGGAGTAATTATTATAACGCACACAAAGATGGCACAATAACAAAGATAAAAATGCAGTATGACGCAAATAAAGAAGTGAAATGCGGAAAGCGAAAAAATTATTATCAGCTAAATAAAGAAGTTATCTCAAGAAAGCGGAAAGCATTTATGACGAAATACGTAAAGAAAATGATTATAGTAAAGTAGCAAAACGTCGTGCTGCTCTGAAAACATTAAAAAAAAAGTATCGTTATATTGCTGTAACAAATAACAATATAGCAACCAAAAATGACAAAGAAACTTATATCAGAAAACTTTCAAAAATTATTAGAACGCAAGTAGATTGGGGGCTGAGCGTGTAATGGAATGGTGTTTTCATGTTAGGCAAAAGTACATTTTGGAAACGAGGCAACTGTTGAAAGATTCTAAACAAAAAGTGGAAGTTTCCTTAACGCGCTTAGCGTGGAGAATCCAGACATACATCTTCTTCAGAATCATATTTTGCGAAAAGTGCGTGCCATATCTACTTTCAGCGGTTCTGAATCAATCATACTGAATTCGGAAGGGAAAGCTGTAAACATTCTACCTGCATTGCAATCGAAGAATACGACAAAAATTGTAGAAATTCTGAGTAATTTACTGGATTTCTTCAAACGATTGCTAAAATGCTCATTAAAAAGGGTACATAAGTTGAACAACCATATCAGCAGCTGTTCTAGTAAAGTGCATACTTAAAGAGCTGGCCATTCTCATGGTTATTACGTAACCCCTAAACTATGCAAGTCCAATTTTTTAGCCTCTGAGATGTTGGCACTTCACTTTCCGGATTTACGAAACGATTGTGAGAATGGGTACAGTACTGGTTATATTTTCAAAGCAACCTTTTGGATGTCTTGAGACCGTCACGAGACCATCCTATGCTTGCGCCATTACTTGCGTAAAGCAAGCGAGAGTGACGTGAATGAAAATGGATTTTGAAGAAGACATCGATATTAATATTGATATTAGCGATATTGCTGATGATGATATAGCAGACAATAGAGTTATTAGAATATACATTCGTGACATGCAAAATCCTTTTGAATATTATGACGAAGATGATTTTAATCTGTGTCAAGTAATACGGAGCTGAAGTAAAATGAACACTCAAGCAAGAGTAACTGAGGATCCCCTAACGGGATGGCAAAGAAGATGACGGGAAAGCCTAGCTAGACACAGGAAGACCAAATCCTTCCGTGAAAGAGTTGGAGCTCAACAGCTCAAGGCTCGACGAGAAGAGAAAGCTAAGAAGCTTGGTATGTTTGACGATTCAACGCTCCTTCTCGAGAAATCTCTAATGGAGATGAATGTCATAGCGAATAAGAGAGCTGTGCCTCTCCCAGTAGCCACTCGTGGCGTGGGCTTTGCTGTGGTGGCAGAATATAGTCGTCTATGCACGACTTGGTACCGCATTCAGATTGAGGAGATATGTACCATTTATCAGTGCTGTTGTGCCAAGGCGCCTGTGGTCAAGATTCAGGATAGAATCTCGGGGTGCTCCGGGTCGTCCTTTACAGTCGTCGTCCAGCGGGCTCCGAAAGGTTCGGGTGATAATGCCGGGACGAGGATATTCGGTTGGAAACCGAAGGTAGGGGATCGTTGCGGGTTAAACAGTTGGAACTCACCGTAAGGTTAACAAGTTTATTCTGTCCCGATCTGGGTGACAGGAGTACTCTAGCGTATGTCTGTTATTAATCTCCTCGCTCGTAGTTCGTACAGAGTCTTATAGTTAGTCCGGGGCGAAGCGGGGACCAGCGGGGTCGCCGCCTTCGGCTCGCTTTTGGGCGTTTTCGTTGGAAACGCTGACGGTGCTCGCGGGTTGTTGCCCGCGCTTTGGCGCTCGCGTGTGCTATCGTGCTGCTGTGTTTGGTGTACTACAAGCTGTATTGCGCTGTTCGCATTCAGAACGAAATGGCGTCGTTTAGTACCAAGACGCCTTTCCTCCTCTCTGAGGAACTGAGACAAGTGCTGGCTAATGTTTCTCAAGTGCCAGTTTCAACATTTAACATTTTATTAAGGTTGGGTTGAAAAACAGTCCTTGACTGAACTCCGCCTTTGCATTTGTCGTGTTTCTCTCTGTTTGCTATCTGCTGTGTTTTGTTTGCAATAAAGACGTTTAACAATAATAATAATAAAAAAGGCGTTTTCGATTTAACAAGGACTCGGTTATTATATGGTATTTTTGCACCTTGAGCAAATGCTTAAGATCATCTTCGAGAAGACGATCTTATTCCCTTTAGGACAGGCCTGCCACATAGGGTGCAAATACCTCCTGAATTTCTGGGACCCCGGCAACAGCCGAGCGCGGGACTGTTACGTTGCTAACCACAGCATGGGTCTATTGAATAGACTCGTGGTACGAGCCTGCATGGACAGCCGCACACTCATGCAGTTCTCCCGCAACCCATGCTGTAGTTAGCAACGTAACAGTCCTGCGCTCAGCTGTTGCCCGGATCCCAGAATTTCAGGAGGTATTTGCACCCTATGGGGCAGGCCTGCTTTAGGACATCAGGAATTCATAGTCGTTGCTTAAGACTAAGCAAAGCGAACTTCGGGGCCTCGGATTTAAACTTGCTGTTACATGCCACTGCAGTCGTCGTATAATTTCATCAGGGCCTTTCATAAATAATGGTTAAGAAAAATCAATCGACGAATAGTTTTCGCTATGCGACTTTTAGGCGTCGGTAGAGACTGCATAAACTTGTTCTGCGGCATTACAGACATCGGGCAAGGCCTCGGTAAATCTATGTACGACTTTACAGCCGGACATACTCATAGTGCTGCGAAAACAGTATTCGACAGTTTGTGTGGAAAAACAGTAAACGAGGAAAAAGAAGGAATGTCACCGACAAATTTAAAAGTTTCCGGCGAAGTGGAAGTAACGCGGCTTCACTTCTTTGTTTGGTGTGACAACGCTTATTGGTTATTATAGCGGGAAAGTGGTAGACGACTTCATTGTGAGAAGTAGCTACTGTCAAGCGTGTACGATTTGGCATAAAAATAGAAGGCACAGCGGAGTATGCTGAATGGTATTGTTGCGCCCCGGATTGCGTCGCGGCAAGACTCGTTCCGCGTCATAGCGTACGCGGACGACGTTGCGCTGCTTTTCTCGGCAGCTAAGCCCCTCCAGCTCCGCGAGATGATGGCCACCGCGATGGTCCGGGTAAGAGCCTGGTTTTTGAAAACTGGGCTCTCCCTGGCGGCGGAAAAGACCGAGGCCATCATCCTAACGGGGTGCCGGAGCGAGAAGGTGGTGGACATCCGTGTCCTTGACACGGAAATAACCACCGCTCGTACTGTCCGGTATTTGGGTATCCTGTTCGACTGCGTTCGTAATTACAGGGCCCATCTGGAGGCAGTAGCATCGAGAGCGGACAGGGTCTCAGGGGCGCTGGCAGCGCTCCTGCCTAACACCCGGGGCCCGTCCCTCCACTCGCGGCGATTGTTCTATTCGGTGTGGGAGTCCGTCATTTTATATGGCTCCCCGGTGTGGGCGGCCACTTTGCGCACTAAGTCTAGCAGGGATATCCTGCGACGCGCGCAGAGGACGGCCCTCACTAGATTCACGACGGCCTACCGTACAGTGGGGTTCCTTCAGCTCTGCGTTTTAGCAGGGCGGATGCCACTGGACGTGAAGGCCAATATGGGGAGGGCGGTATTCCTGGCCAAGGCGGCGGATAGGGCGGATCCTACCTTTATGGCCGACCTTTAAACCGACGGGTTTAAGGTTTTAATCTTGGCTGTGGGACTTATTTATTTATTTATTTATTTATATTTGTATATATGTATTTATTTGAGTGAGTGAGTCCTGTGGTGGCTAAGGCCTTTTACCTGTATACGTCTAGTCACGGGCGTGCCCGGTCCGGTCTTTTGCCGGCTCCGGGAAACGCGTAGGGAGGCTCCACCCTGTGGGCGGTACGGAGTGACCCCGCCTTCCATAAGGCAGAGGTACCCGACGGACTACACCAGAAGTTCCGGGTACCTCCATGGGGTCCGTATCGGCGGAAGCTAGGAGGGGGTTTTTAGTGGGTATTCCACACACATTGTGGTGAGTCCCACATCACCCCGGCAGACAAACTGTCGGGGTATGCATAAATGCATTTTCCCCCTCTATAAAAAAAAAAAAAAAAAAGACTCGTGCCCTTATCGCCCAGGAGACGCTCTTCGGCTGGATCGTCTCGGGCCCGACCGGTCGCCCGTCCGCCGCGAGCGCCGTACACCACGTGTCGACGCGAGATCCCACCGACGACGAGCGGCTGCACGAGCAGCTGCAGAGATTCTGGGAGCTGGAGGAAACGCGAGCGCCCGTGTCGAGCTCGCCGGAAGATGAGGCGTGCGAGCAGCACTTCCGGTCGACGCACTCGCGGCGGGCGGACGGGCGATATGTAGTACGTCTCCCCTTCAAGGCCGGGCATCCTCCCGATGTCACAGGTGTTGAAGTAAGAGGACGGAGTTTACGGGAGGATTTTGAAAGTATTTGTGTAGAGATTGTGCGTTTGGATTACAAACAAAACCTTTTTATCACATGATTTTAGACGAACTAGATCTGCAAGAAATCGTGATTTACGATGGAACCAGCAGAGACACAGAAGGCGCCGTCCTCAATCAACTTTCCGGACACTGTGAGGAACCTTGCAGCTTGGTGGTCACACCCTCTACCGCAGGTAGGAAGCAAGGTTGGATATCTACTCCAGACTTCCAGCGGTACAGATGTCGCAAGCAAGCGAGGTTGTCGTGGTATGGACTGTACTACGTGGGCTTGTTTGTCGCACTCGTATGTTGGTGGATGTGTCGTCCACAACATCGCCCCCCCCCCCCGCCGCCCGGCTCCCAAGAGCCCGCCCCGTTCCCGAAGCGAACTGGGGAGACGTCGCCACTCCCGCGGAGTTAGCAACTTTAAACAAAGTAGACCGGACAGGCCTGAAACAGGGCAGCAAGAGATTCGTCCGACGGGCGAATCAGGTGATGAACGAACTGCAGTACACAGCATGGTTGGCCCGCAATCCGGGCCAAGCTGTCCCTCCCCCAGCCCCCCCCCCCCCCCCCACCAGTGAACGGGCAGGCAGTTTTGGATGGCACCAACGAAGTGCCGGCACAGGATCTTGGTGCCCCTAACGCCCAAGAAGTCCCCCCTGCAGTTGCGTTCTTCTACTCGGACACGATACCGGTGCGGTGCGTCACTTCTACGCAATGTTGGACTCGATGGACTTCGGAAGGGTTGTGCCTTTCTCGGACGCGTATAATTCGTACGTGAACCGGATGTCGGACCCGGTGGCTACTGGAGCCTTAGGAGCTCTTGTTCGTAGTTCCAACATCAGAGATGCTACATCTCTTGTAAATTTGGCAAAAGCCGTCAGCAGACGGCAAAATTCGATTCGAGACACCGCTGCCTTCGTGAGATTGGCGGCGATGGGTTTGTCGGTGTGTGCAGACTCTACTCAGGCGGACCCTACATTGCTTCGATTCATACGAGGCGTCAAAGAGGTTGGTGTCGCGACAGCACACATTTCCACACCAATAGATTACCTCGACATGCGTGTCCCCATAATGGCCGTCACCTTGGACACGTTTATTGAAATAACCAACGGCACTACCTCTCCGAACCTTCCAGCGCAGTTCGGGTACCAGGGCATCGATGATCGCTATGTTGCAATTCCAGTCCGGACCAATTTTCAGGGACAAGCTCTGGTCCCTTATATAGCTGCGTTTCTATCATCGGAACTGTGGGCTGTCACTGTGCATCACCGTCGTATAGTCAGGGTTACAAATGGCGCAAGGCGTAGTCAACTCAACTACTCTGTGATACCCTGTATTAAAAGCGTCAGCATACCCGGTAATGTACAAAACACGTATACACGGCGCGTGGGCGCGTAGCGATACTGGTCGCACAAGAATAGGTGCACAAGAATGCTGGGCGCAATGGGCCCGAAATGTTGCAGAATCGTATGGCGTGGTTGTCACGACGGTGTTGTTCTCGGAACTAACGGTCGCCGGGCGAGCGCTTTGCGATGATCGTTAGCGGTCAAAAAACTTCAAACGCGCCGCGACGGCTCAACAGCTGTGTTGATGCCACCGCGGGCGCGCGTTCAAATACGGCCGTTGCGCGCGGCCGCAACAGGTATGAAGATCACCATTGTGTATAACAATTCTGTATTTAATGAAATAGGAAAGGTACAAAATTTATTATGCATCCATTTGTTCATAACTTTTATGTTTGCAGGTATCCCAAAAACATTATTAAATGAATTAGGGATTACAAAATCTGCGGATTTGACCCCGAAAGCAAAACGCTTGTATACAAAAGTTAGAGTTTACAAACCACAACTCGAATATGCAAAAAACGAGCGCTGTGGCACTAAAAGAAAGATTGAAATTGGTCAAACAAATGTTTGTTGCCTCGAACAACGATTCAAGAGAAGATTCCATCAAATTTTATATACAGCAGTTATTAAATAAATCAGGTCGACCACAGGGGAGAAGGTACACCGCAGATGAAAAGTTAATGTGCCTCGCATTATACAAAGCATCGGGCTCAGCATATCGTGTTCTATCGAAATGGTTCAACCTCCCTAGTCAACGGACAATAGTAAGAGTTTTAAAAAGAATTCCCATGAAAGCAGGAATTAACGAATTCGTTTTCACACTGAAATTTAAACCAGGACGCATTAGAAAACTTTTTCGGGCAAATATGCCAACACCGGTCTAGATTGCACTGTTTATCGCCCAAACAATTTCAAGATTCGTACAAAGCGGTTATGGTGAAGCATGTTTCTGACAATCGTTCCATCCGTAGTAATTGTAAAGAAACATTTGAATCGTCATTACTGCAATTACAAGAATTGGTGACACCAAATATAAGACAATACAGGTTTAGTTGTTATTTCGTTTTTTGCACTGCAGTTGTGAATTTGTGACGAAGTCACACGTCGCGATAACTACAAGCGTAGTTCATCCCGCGGCCCGAAACCGCGGAACGGGTACCCCGATAACGATTGATAGGCGATCGCGGGACCAGCGAGTTCGTCGCTAGAGAAGATAAGCGGTCGCTCTATATAGAGTCCGCCGCGGGCCAGAACCAACAGCTCGCTGCGATGGTTAAGCCTATTGGCCGAAACCTCCGGCACGATACTCTCGTTTTATACGACACTCCTATTTTATAAGCGGTTTCCTCCGAGGGAACCGTACCGTTACAGTTACGCCTGCCCGTCAGTGAGTATCCGCCAAGGCCGCATCAGTAGAGGGCAACCTCCGTCTGGGCCATCCGGCTGATTCCGATGCTCCACGCTCCTGCCAGTTACCCGCAGAACCGCCCGATACACCGTCCGGACCATCGAACGGCGCCGTTATCCAGTTAGATAGAATAATATATCGTGAAGATAGGATAAGCCAGTGTACACAGTAGAAATAATAAACCAGTACATTCACGCACATCGCCTAGTTGACTCGCAGAACTCCGGACTCAGTCCGCAATCAACCCCGGAATGCGGTCACAAAGCTTTTTATGACTGGGAACATCCTTACAAAATATTATTGTTACGACGCAACAGTATATATTTATAAAGTTGAGGAATTCGTGGTTAGGAAATTAAAATTTCCATTCATAACGTCATTTTCTGAATACAATCCATTGCAATAGTAATTTTTAGCTAGTTTTGGTTTTATGTTTACCAAATCCATGCATTATATGAAATTCTAATCGATTTTGGGATTATTATGACCGTTTTTGGTAGCGGTCGCTTGTGAAACGTGAGAGGCTTCGTGTAGCCGGCTCAGATCGGTAGGCCAGTGCCGTCGGTTGTATGAACAACACGCGTAGTTGACTGGGTGATAAATGATGGTTTGTTCAATATGTACAATAATTCCCGGCCAGGTCTTGCTGACTTACAGTTTCTCACGGCCTTAATACTATCGCTTATACTAGTCTTAGAACTACACTTATCACGACGGTTTATAGCTAGTGCTTTTGCTAGACTTAAGCCTACGGTGCGACCGTGTCGCGAGGATCGCGGAAACGCGTCGCGGAACGGCACGCGGAACGGCACGCGGACAAAACGAGTATCGAACTCGCGTCCTCTGGGGTCCGTAAATGGGGAACTTTCAAAAAGTGCGCAAAGCAACAACTCCATGATGCGGAAGGATCAAGGGAGAGGTCAAATCTGTATCGCTTAACCCTTTCGCTGCGTATTTAAATTTTCGGCCGATTATTAAAAAGTGTCAATTCTACATCAATAAAAAAATTTTAATTTCCCCCTTTTTTTTATTAATTAAATTAATTGCCGAGTATCACAGTACAAGAAAATACATTTTTTAATGTGTGGACTATAGTAGAAATCCGCAGCGAAAGGGTTAAGGCAGTCTCTCCGGCTTTGACCGTCGCGGGGCCTACTGGTGGCCGCGCGCGCGAGTGATGGAGGCGATAGTCGCAGTGCTGCCGCGTCAACGACATACATCCCCCCCCCCCCCCTTTATTCAAGGGACGCGATCTTCCACCACTCGTTCTGCGTCTCTCTATATATGACTACTGTATACAGTACTTATATCCTAAGGTAAACTGTTGTTCACTTATGACTAGTTTCGATGTGCTTAAATACTACCCACAACCCCGGTAATTATAAACTAGACTTTACGTACTACAGCTTAAACCCAAATAGTTTAAGAGCCCAGCTCATGGCCGTGCCTGGGGGTCCCGCGTTGGGGTGGAACCGTATGCGGAGCTATTGCTTCCTCAGCATTTTCACTTCCTGGCCTCCATGCGGAGCCGGGGTGCTGTACCTTCACCCTGTTCGGAGGGTGGGGAACTCCAGTCGGACCCGCCAATGGATGTTGGTAACTGGGGTTGGTGGCGCAGACTAGCTGCGGCTGTTGCGGCCATGTCGTCGGCGGCTCCGATGGCTATGGTGTTGGCTACGGCTGCAGTGGTTATGGTGGTGGCTACGGCTGCAGTGGTTATGGTGGTGGCTATGGCTGCAGTGGTTATGGTGATGGCCACGGCTGTGGTGGCCACGTTATCGGCGGCGGCCGTGGTAGTGGCTGAGGGCTGCAGCTGGTTTCTGGGTGGCTGTGGTTACATCGGCCACGTTGTCGGCTGCGGCTGTACCTGCAACACAGGTTGGATTGCTTCCCGGACCGTGTCAAAGCATCTACGAGGCCGACTGTGACATCCTAGAGGTTGATCGCTGTTGTGTACATTCCTCCGGCGGATGCCTGTTTGAAAACGTTGACTCCATGCTGTTCTGGCAGCCTCTGACATGCTTAGCAGCTTCCTGTATCATGCGGGGCCAGAAGTAGCGCTATGTCAGGCACGCCGCCATCTTGCTTATTCCGAGGTGCCCCGCCGTGGGTGCATCGTGGATTTCTTACAGTACGGCTCCGCGTAATGGCTGAGGCACGCACTGCTTCCAGTTGAGTTCCGGTCGCAGGCCAGTGTTGTCCTGGATGTGCCGGTAAAAGCGTCCCTCGATGATGCGGTACTCTGGATAGCGGCGAGGCTCGTTTACTATCGCTTGCTTCGTCCGATCATACCACCTGCAGCTGGTCGGGGCGCCCACGATGCTTACACACTATCTCATCTCTCTCCTCAATTAGCGCGGCTCACAGCCCGTCGTTGCTGGCGTCCGTTTGCAGCGTAAACGACTGGTCGAAGTTGGGACAGCCCAATACTGGTGCGGTGGCCGGCCCGCTGGTGTCGAAGCGTCTCGAAGGCCTCCGTTTCTTTCGGGACCCAGGACCACTTTTTCCTTTCCTGAAGCAACCGTGTAAGCGGCGCGGCGATGTAAGAAAACCGGGGAATAAACCTCCGGAACCAAGATACCGTCTCTAGAAACTGTCGGGTCGTAGGGCGTCGATGGCCTGCACCTTTTCTGAGTCGGTCCGCACTCTATGGCTCGTGACCACGTGCCCAAGATACTTCAGCTCAGTCCGGCAGAAGTTGCATTTCTTCGCGTTGATTTTCAGCTGCGCATCCCGTAGTCGTTGAAGCACCTACTTGAGGTTGACCAGATGCACCCCGAGTGGTCTTCCTGGTACGATAATGTCATCCAGGTAGGTAAACGCTCGAGGCTCCAAGTGCGGGCCGATGACGTGATCCAGGGGGCATTGGAACGTGGCCGGTGTGTAGTTCAGTCACTGCCGCTTCCATCGTATCTGGGTGTGACGACGCATGAGCGTCTGTACCGCGGTGGCGAAGTCCCTGTCTGACTCGGACGGCTGCTGTTGGATGGCTCCAAATCGTACTGCCGTCGCCGCGACAGAAAGTTTTCCTGAAATGCCTGGAAGAACGCGTCCCACGACTTCAGGTTCCCCGTCTGCTTGCGACAGGTACCACTGCAGCAACGTGCCGCGTAGTATTCCCAGGATCTAGCGCAAGATTTGGTCCGGGGTTACTTCGTAGCTTTCCTGCAAGTCCTCCAGGCGGTCGACGAACTCTTCCGCCCCTTGCCTCCGTCGTAGTGGCTGCCCACCGGCGTATTCGCTTCTATCACATCATGGGTCGATGATGGGGTCGCTGCCGTTCCCATGTCCTCCTTGGTCAGAGCTGAGGCCGTGGCCGCATTCGCGTTGGACATGACTGTTATTGCCATTGTCATGTCCGCCTTCGACACACCTGCAGCCATTGCCGTGTCTTCCTTGGATATGGCTGCTGTTTGTCTCAAATGTGTGATGACTCGAGCCCGCAAGGTGTCGATAGTCCCCGTGGTGTCAAGCCCGTGCTTCTGGGCTACCTCCTCGAGGAATGGTTTTCTAAGTTTATACACCCAGGCAACTCGAGTGTCCATTTAACCCTCCTCCCTTAACCGTTCGTGGTCATACCTTCTTATAATCACAAATTGGTCACGTGGGGTTCACTGCACCCCAGCGATATTTTTCAGTTACCATTTTCGTATTTTGGAAACTTTTAACTTTTGAGTGATGATTGTACATTCGTAATACTCATACAATTATGCTCTAATAGTATTTTTTTAGAAATATACATTTTTGTAGTTGAAAAAATAGTTGCGGGGAAAAAATGATTTTTTTTTGTTAAAATCTACCTCATTTTTAAATTTTAATATTAGGGTCTAAAAATGTATAGAAATATTAGCAAATAAAAAATGTTGCCTGGAGTGCGGCACATCCCGTGTGACCACGAAGGGTTAAGAAGTCTCTGTTCCGCACCAATTTCTAACCGTCTTCCGTGGCGGTTGCTTGTGGGACGTGGGAGATTTTGTGTAGCCAGGGTCGACGGTTCTATGAACAAGACTCGCAGTTGACTGGGTAATAAACCATGGTTTGTTTAATATGTACAATAATTCCCGGCCAGGTCTTGCTGGCTTACAGTTTCTCTGGGCCTGTTGCTTATACTGCTGGACACTTATTTTCTGCCGATCGTTCTCGCGAAAAGTTAAACGAAATTCATGTAAAGTAAATAGTGTATCATCTAATACCTAGATGACATTTTTTTAAATTATCAATTATTAGTTAGAAGAAGATGGCGTCTTGTTTCAAATTTATGAAGTAGTAAACAAGTTACAATTCAAAGCGACAAACTTTATCGTCAAAAAATTTCTATATACCATTCCATATAAGAGTAGACCTACGGCCCCCACCAATTTGAAACCGATCTGTGCGACTCCCACTACTGCCTGCGCACGCGATTGGTCGTAGCGCTTTCTCTGTCGGTTTCCTACCAATCAACAGCGTGCTCAGCGTCATCGTTTCGCGGAACGAGTCTACTCTTAAGTGGAATTCAGTATAAAGTTACATGTAAATTTCCTGTATTCAAATTGTTTCCCCTCTCTTTTCTTGGGCATTTATATTTCAATTAATGTATACATAATCATATACTCGACAAAAAATAGTGTCGAGCGGTATATATTCGTCTTAGAACTACGCTTATCATGACGACATATACGTACAGCCTATGCTAGACTTAAGCCGCGACGCGAGGATTGCGGACGCGGATTGCGTCGCGTGTGTCGAACGGCAGTGAGTTATTAGGAGAAGAAAAGACCGGTAGCCGTTCAATGCCCAGGCGGAGTATCCTACCAATAGACCCGGATCAGAAAGCCTTTCATCCAGTGGAAATGACCCGCAAACAAATCGTAGGCTGTGGTGATGTCTCCGAGGACGTATAAATCTTATCCCTGGTCTCGACAGTGGGCAAGGCCACATTTGCCACAAGGCGCAGGAAGGTGATGTATTATAAAAAATTCATGTACGTAAACGAATCATCAACGAGGCAAAAAACTATAGCTATTAAGCTAATAACCGTAGAAATAGACTTGTTCTTTCGGGGCTTCATAATGATGTTGCGCCTGGGACCTCCAAAAGTATAAACGCGGCCCTGATAGTGGATATCAACCTCTCGTCCAGAGGATGGTCAACTCCCGTCCTCTGGGAGACGTGGATGGGAAGTTTCAAAAAGTACGCACAAAACAACTCGGTGCTGCGAGAGTATCATCTTTAGGAGAGTTCCAACCAATAGCTTGTATCGCTCGAGGCGGTCTCCCTCGTTTTGGCCGTTGCGGGACCTTATAAACAGCGCTGCGCTAACTTCGCCGGCGCGAATTCCTGCGGGGCCAGAGGGGTAACACTCATAGAGGCTTGAAATGTAACCACCGTTTAGTTCCCGTACATGTCTGTAGACAGGACTGTATGCAATTGAGTTGAAAGATTATCCTCTAGATGGCGGTGACCACGTGGAGCTGTAGGGATTTAAGTGCTGTGAGAAGTATAATATACATTCTCCCTAGCGGCCCTACTGCCGCAGTGTTCACTTAGTTACGTGACTGGTTAATAACTGATTACATAATTGATGGTATAAATGTCTTTAATAAAAGATCACCATCTCCACAGGTGTGGATAATGATGACAGGTTGGACCAGACAAAGCGTACGGCTTCTCGCGAGAGGAAAACGGAAAAATTATGTTTTTGGCATACAAAGTATCCGAATAATCCTACTTCGTGTAAGCATTGGTGCGAAAAATATGCAACGTGAAAGTCGGGAAATTAGCCCGACCCTCCGTACAGGAGACGGGAAAAGAGGATCGCTACAGAGCTGGTGCGTCCAGTTGCCTGCACCGTTACAGTTCAAACGTTCAATGAAGCCTAATCTAGCCTGATCAAGCCAAGCAAAACCAAGTCAAGCTCAGTAGCACTCAGTAGCGTGGTTTCGAGTGTTTAATTAGCTTTATTGATTATTTTTGTGTATTAAAAACTTCAAAACCCTATTAATTGAAAACGTGTTCGGCAAGCATAGTAGTAGAGCCAATTGCCATGACACGGTTCACGTAACACTTTCAACTGAAAAGCCTCATGGACAACGCTCGTCCCAATCCGGAAGACACACCTAGGATTATAGAAAAGCCAGCGATACATATAGGGATTGACAGAGTGTGTAACCCCGCCTTAAGCCCTAAGGTGAAGAAAACTTTATTTTTATATATATATATATATATGTCACGTCCCGCGACGTGGAGTCTACTACTAATTAACCTTTTAAAACATACAATATTTACTATTTCGTACCCTGAGGTATTATAACCACCTCGTATGAAAAACATATATAAAACATTATACAAAGTATCGCCGATAAGGCATTATCTTATAAACGATAAGAAGAGATCGAGCGAAGAGAACACGGACTGCAACAGCGAACAGGAGAGCCAGCATCAAGGTGGTAGCAGCCAGCCAGCCGCACACCAGCTAGCCAGCCGCAATCACACTAAGGAAACCAGTGGACACCAGCTGATGGGTCAGAGGCCCCATCCGCCAGTGGAGTCGACACCTTAGCAGAGCTGTGCCCCTGATCCTCGCCAGAAGATTGCCCTCCCGTTATTCCACGCAAATCGATCACCGATACTAATCCAACATATTTAACTTCAACCCTTAGTAAGTAAACTGTACGAAGCCGATCGTACAGAGCGTATTGTAAGCAATAGCGTAAAAACATATAATGTAATCAAAGGTACCTGCGTGTGCCTTCGCCTTTCTTAGCCTTCCTTGAACCCTTCAGCGAACTGTCTAAAACATTATAATCTTCATTCTCCTTCTGTCCAAACTCTCCTCCCCCCCCCCCCCCCGCCTCTTCCCGCTTCAATTAGAACACGGTTTTGCTTGACATACACTATGGCGAATTTTCAGGCCCTGATGGATGTTCTAGCGAACACTATCCACCGCGACGCTATAACCGCTCCTCTGATCGAGCAAGTCGTCAGTGCGTTCCGCAATTCACTTCACCAGTATCCTTGGCGCCTCAATTCCACAATTGTTACCGAACTCAATGATCTCGGCATAGGAGCTTCGGCTTATGGCACCCGCGCTCACCCCCACCCAATTCACAAAACAATTGAAACCCATCTCCTTCAGACCCATTGGAAAAACTTGGCCAAGCAGGAGTCCACGGTTATGTTTATGAAGCCAGAAAAATTCCTCCGACTTCAGGAGCTGCAGCCTAATTTCATTTCTCTTGTAAACTGTATAAACACCCCTAAGGACCTCACGCGATACCCTTCTGGCAACCGTGAGTGGATTCAAACCCCGCTAGCTTTCATGCACGATTCCATCATGTACTACACTCCTGACAGAATTTACGATCTTTTCCATAATTCACCAGCCCTTGAGACACTGTACGCTTCTCTGGTAGTTCCTCCTGAAGCACTTCTTGGCCTCAATTCCCTCAAGCCCAGCGTTTATCGTTTCACTCAAGAAGCCGGTATACTCCATTACACTCTCGAGGACAACGCATCTGGATCTTACCAACAGCCCATTTTGGCCAACGACTGGCTTCGTTTAGTCACGATTGATGGCCCTCAATTCTCCCTTTCCGTCTCCATCCTTGAATCTTGGTTTTCCGTTCATTCCCTTTTGATAACCCGCATCGTTCATAATGACGCTATAGCTCGATCTCTTCCAGATCGAGTTTTTTCAGCCCCTCTGGCATACACTCTACCTCAACCTATTAATTCCACTCTTCCTTTAGGTTCGCGACTCGTCCCACAAGAAGTCTACGTCGGTGTGTTCACTTATGCAAGATCCGTGCGAACTCTACGCGCCACTGACCCCGCGGGTTATATTCGCACTCAGAAAACGAAACCCGAATACGTTTGGGTTCGGGATGCAGCTTGGTACTACTTGTCAGCCTTTGCCGTGAAAACAAACGCCGCTCGTCCTGAACTCGAATTTTCTTTTTATCGCACCCCTGCTCGTTATCTTCACGACTTACTCTCTCGTTTTTATCACAATCACTACCTCTCTGTGGGCTTCGCCCATGAATTACAAGTGTATATTGATTTTGACTACTGTCATTTTTCCTATCAATAATGCTATCATTGCATTTGGTTGCAACAAGGACCAAACGCAACAAATAGAGGTTTCTTTAGTGGACATAAACCCTTGTCTTGAGAAAAAACCCAACATCACGACCAGTAAGAGAACGATTCAGCTTATTCAACCAAAATCATTTGAGAAAACCATGTTTTACCGGTGTTTAATAGAAGTCCAACATTTGATATCTAGATGTGGTCTGACATTTAACACATTTCACGATGCAGGATTATACTCAGAAGTCGTGGACATAGGTCAAAGAGGATGTAAAATCCTAGTAGAGGAAGGATACTTTCTTTATAAAGGCATCAAAATCGAAAAAGACAAGAAGACAAATTCAGAAAATATATCTATAACAACATTTGGGACCATATCATCTACTGCTGGTTGTGAGTCTGGGGGGAGTTTAGTAGCTAACAATCATGTGTATGATAGAGCTCTAAGACAATCAGACTTTTCTATTGCAATTGAAAAAGCACCGCAAAAAAAGATTTGCTTAATTGGATACAAGAGGGCAATACAAATAAAAAATTAGGAAAAGTCAATATAAATAAATTGCATTGATTTCACCATGGATAACGATAAACTTCAGCTGTTAAGAGATATTCGTAAAAACAAAATATGTCAAGAAAATGGGAAGGTGATCATATCACCTGAACAAATGAAGAAAATACAAATACTACCAGACAAAGACTATAGAGATATAGATGCACCCGTGATAGAGTACTCTTATATAGGAATAATTATACCTACAAAAAATTTAAATATCGCACGTTGTACTGCAAGAAAAGTACATCTCATAGAACCTATAATTATATTGGATGTAAAGGGCTTAGGTTTACCCAAACATTTGACTGTAATACTTCCTTCACAATTCAATAATCTTGTAAAATTATTTAATGGTTCAAGAGAATCATCTCCAAGGTCCAGAGTATTGCCAGTAAAATGGCTGCACAGCACTCAAAGGTTTTCTTTTCGAAGATTTACTTGCGCTCGCGAGAGTGGCAAGGGTCAAGTTAGCATACAGATGTAAACTTGGTTTTGTCCTGTCGTTGTTTTCTATATACCCTGAATTTGAAACTTACTATCAGGAATATTTGTTGGACCCAGATGAAAATATTAGACCACCACCAGAGGGACATCAATACACCATAACATCAGATGACGCATATCCTTTGCAACAAGACAAGGAAATATTTTCAAAGGCCGACATAATAGTTAGTATCCATCTACTTCTTTTATGTATGCATAAGAATCTTGTTATTGAAAGTCAGTTGAGTGCATTCGTGGAAAGAAGGAAGAAAGCGATCCATGCTAATATTTCCATAGATAAATCTGATCTAATTTACCATAACGATTTCTTGAAAAGCGTACATATAATATTCGGAATGATGCCAAAGCTCAAAAAACAATTATTCCTGTTTGTTACTTCCCCGATGGTGCCACTGAAGGGCAGAACATTGCCCGCGGTAGCGCCTGGCGTGGAAGTTGAAGAGTGATTTATCGATCGAAAATAATTGTGAATTCCCAAAAGACGAATGCCACGAAATCATCGCGCGGGGCGACGAGTCCAGCTCCGTAAACTATACAAACAATATCAGGAGACCCCGGCAACCAACAAAAACGTTCTGGGGGTTATCAACCTTCCGACCATTCGAGACCAGCAGATACAAACAAACTTCGGACATACCCTGTCCCCCGGAGATTGGGTAGCCCCGAAAACTAACAACGCGCCTGAGATCAACGGGATACCAACCAGTCCCATCGAGTGGAGGTTGATTCCGGTGGACCTACCCTCACAGCAAGCAAATTAAGGTAATCATTGAAACAAAAAACGTATCCAATATACTATTTCGCGTTAATGATGTCGCGATATCGTTCTCATCTATCCCAGAGCGTAAAGTCCCAGGACTAGCTCGAAAGCGGATGGAAAATATAAACTCCCTAAAAATCGCGCCCCCCCCCCCCCCCCAATAGGCAGTAGGGACGTAACAATATAATAATTTATTATCGAAAGTAGATTGCAACTTTTGCAACAACGAAAATGATGTGTTAGACTATTTTAATGAATATTTCTCGCGGTGCATTGCAAAAGTATATAATATTGTTGCGAGCACCCTATGGATGGGAATCCATGGCCCGCTGGTGCTCGCGACAGAGATAAGAAGACAAGCTGTCATTCGAAAGCCAGGCGTCATTGCGAGCAGACGGATTGAGACTACACTATTCCTGTATACTAGATATTCCGTTCCGTTCATTGTTCTTGTTTATCTTGTATTCCGTGTTCTCGTATTAAATCATTATTATGGTAAACCGAGCAACCCCCGTTACACAAAAGTGTAACAAAATTACTAAATATATGTTAAATAAATATTATAGTAGGCGTAATCTTAAGTTTTTCATCGCGTATTATGTAAAACATCATGTGACTTTTAGTTTCATTTGTAGGCAAAAAGACAGTATGTCTGATATATTTATTACTGATATTGTTAAATATTCTATTTATAATTTTTGTACAATTCAAAACGATACAGTGTCAAATAAATAAATATAACAAAGTATGTTGAAGTATGTTTAAAATAAGTTTACTTCGTTCAATTTCTTTTCCCTTCAAAGGAATAAATTTGACTGATCAAAAGACGTTCTTTTTTCAAAATGGTTATGCTGAGTATACCTCATGGTATGTAGATGGCGTGTTCATCTCTCTCAATGAAAAATGACACTTCTGATTATTTATAATCATATAGAAATTTTATTTTAGTCACTCATTTTTTATGTGTAATTAAATTAACTAACAAGAGAAACAACCCGTTCACGCCGATTTTAATGGGGCTTTTGTTAGAAGTAGCCGGAAAAATATTTGTCAAATACTTCTTATAAAAGCCCTATTAAAATTACCGGGCGCGGGTTCGATATGTTTCCTTGTAAGTAATACATCATTCTAAAATGGAGAACATCTCGTGACTGGCACTTAGAGAAGATGCTATAAAGTTTGTGCCTCATGGGCCAGTTCGATGTGTGTCAGGACAAACCCTGCTATATTGGGAGATGGAGATGACATAATCATCATAACCACCAAAGATATAGCGTCTGCTATCATTAATAACATTGAGGAGGCATTAAGCAGACAGAACAAAAAGATTCGTAGTGGAACTTCACCAGGAGCTGAATTAGCAGATAAATTTAAAGATATAGAATTCTGCAGCCACTCTTATGAACCTGTCAGAATGGGGCCTGTGTTGTGGTGGTTGCAGACGAGACCAGTTAGTGACATACTTTCGAAAATGAGAATGACGCTAAAAATTGGCACGAGTGTTTGGGACAATACGAGTTTGGAATGTGTGGAGGTCACAAGATCTAAAATAATGAGCTATTTGTTGCTCTACCCACATTTGAGCAGCGTTAGGGCCCAATGCGTCTCTCTGTTGTCGATAACAGGGGACGGAACCATCAAATGGCCAGAATTCATCAAAAGATATGACTGGGGAGATATGATAAAACAAACGACAGTCAAAGCGGCCTTTCGTAGTGTATATGGGATTTACGAAATAGATGATGTTGACTTTGTCAATTACAAGAGAGAATTTAGTGACTTGACCACACTTAAAAAGAATGTGTCAAAAACGAGAGAAGTATGTAAGATTGGCATGAAGCAGTATCTAGCTTCAATGTTCAAGTTTATATTGCTAATGGGTATCCAACAAGTTGACATGATAACTTGGGATACTCAATATTTAAGACAATTTTGCATTTACCTGATTACATTGAAACGTGAAGAAGTAGAAAAAATGAACAGATTGTACAGTGAAAAGCATGCGAACAAACAAGATATTGAATTTGATCAATTTAATAAAAACAATAAAATTAAAAAAACAATTGAAGAATTGATTGGAATTGGTGTTGAAAAAGAATCCGGTAAAAGAGGGTTCCAATACAATTTCAAGAAATTGTTAGATGAACAAGAGAGAACCAAAAAGTTCAAACAAGATTATAGAAGGGAGTAGGAAGTAGTCATTTTGTGACTCTTCCTTTAGCTTTAAGCACGTCTTTGAAAAATAAATGGAACGTGTTGTAGCGGAGAGGAGCGAGCGGCCATCCAGCGTACATAAGCGTCCCTAATATCCATAAACGTCCTTTTCAGCGTCCTTTAGTCAAAAGGGTTGAAAAGTGTTTCATAAGTTGTGAGAAGATTGTGATTTTATACGTTGCAACGTAATTGCAACCGTTTGTGATCAAGGCGCAACAACCAGGAGAGTGGTTAAGAATTTAACCCTCCGTATCCGGGGCCTGGATCAATTTTGACCCACCGCTTGAGAGCGCTAACGCACACAGCGACGGAGCTGCGTGGGTCAGCCGCGGCCAAGCGAACTTTTAGCTGTCGGGGGTGTCATAAAAACATAAACCGGGCCTTTCCGGTGACTGTTTGGGGCAACAATGGGAAGTTCGTGACGACTGCGCTGCCGAGTGGCATTCGCGACTGCATAGTTGACGACGACGCATCGCTGCTTTTTTGTGCTTTTGTCCGGGTCTATTATTTTTGTTGACTTTGTTGTTTTTATCGTTATCATTGTTGTTATCGTTATCGTCGTTATCGTTGTTTTGTTTGTTGGACTTTGTATTCGTACAATGTTTGCGTTACGAACCGACGGGCAATCTGCACTTTTTGCGGAAGACAACAAAGACGTGCACGACTGTGAACACTCATCGGATGGTGGAAGTGCATCCAATAGCGACGCTGAGCCAGAGGAGCAAGACTCCGAATCCGACGAAGATGATCCGAGAAAAATTGTTAAAAAAACGAGAGTAGGAGGTCTCAAGCGTGCGAGATGTTGCTACTGCGTAGGAAACGACAATAAATACCCCTCAAAATGCGAATCGGGCAGTAAACATGTATGTAAGAACCACTCCACGGAAACCCATAGAATTTTGTGCAATACATGTAACCATGACATTATAAATATTGAATAAATGTAATATTTTTATAATTCACAAGATTATTTCTTTCATATGTGTACAACAAATATCCAAACGTTCCTAATCCGAAACCGACCGATTCGAGCTCGAGGGATCGTCACTGTGTGTACAATATCGGTGAGGGTCTCGAGCTCGGCGATCATCCTACTTTACGACAATATCGGTGAGGGTCTCGAGCGACCGTGAATATGTATTTGTGAACTATCGGTGAGGGTCTGGACAGACCCAGGCCCAGGACTCGAAGTCCAGTACTCGGAGGGTTAATCCAAGATTCGCGGCGACATTACTTGGAAAACAATCTTAAACCAAAGCGCTGTATCGTGATAAATAATCACGAAATAACGCCCTTGTATGATGTGCCGCACTTAATCAAGGGCATCAGAAATAATTTATTAACCAAAAATTTGATATGGGAGGGAAAAAACAAAGTGTTTGTGGGACGGTGGGACGATATTGTTGCGAGCAACGGGTATAGGCCCGTGCATAGCCTACTGGTGCTCGCAGCGGAAGAGAAGAAGGTCGGCCTCCGTCAAGAGGACGATCAGGAGGCCGACCATTTTTCTGAGTTATCGTCAAACGGTTTGCGTACGGAGTACAATGTTTCAATCTAATCAATCAACAAGCCGCGGAGGTAATCACCGCTCCTTCTGGCGAAGGAAGCCGGAGCGAAAACACGCAGCTGAAGGGTACGAGGAAGAAGTTTTACCAACTGAAAAGAAACCAACTCAATCACGACCCGGAGCAGATAAACGTGACGACCAACCACGTCCCGCTCAACAGAGGAATCGCGGTGGCCATCCCCGGAAGCCTCTTTCAGAGGTTCGCGATGCGCTCGCTCCCTCAAACGTAGCCAAAACATCTACGCCACTGAACAATGGTCCTTTCTTGGGAAAAGATTTCCTATTAATAGAAGGACTTGGGGTCCTCGCAGAAACTCAGCAACGGAGAGAATTTCAACTAGATTTTTCCGGCTATCTCGCTCTTTGCCATGCCTCATACAATGCACAAGTACGATACGACAGGGCTCTACAAAAGTACATATCTGAATCAATTTTTATTTACTACTGTGTCATACTATTGTGGAAGCGTCTGTATCAGATACACGCAGCTAGAGGAGAGGAAACAATAGAGTTTGCGGAACTACGTTCATTGGTGCCTGATGACCTTGCAGTCCCCGATGATATACAAGGCTATTTGTCGGGTATGGGAGATGTTATGGATCAAGACAGCAAACGTAACATCTTGAAGATTCAAGCCGAATTCACCGATCTTGCGGAAATTGGTACTCGAGCATTCTTTGGACGGCTTACGCCTAATAATCATTTTAAGTATGAAACGCTACCTTCACCAGGAATAGCTGTTCTTAAGATGGCAGCCGACATGGGATTAACCCTCGGAGGTGCTAACGCTATAGCAGATTGGAGTCTTCCCGCTACATTACGTCCTATGGCAACCCTAATGGACGCCCAACTACAAATTTATTGTGTTGGAGTAAAGCAGTCAGATTGACTGAGAATCAACGAGATACGTTGATAGCAAGTGGTTTCGAGATTGAAGACAATTTAGTCACTGAAACTGGAGTGGTTAACATGAATAACTTGCCTGTAAATCAACCTTTATTAGTAGCTGTTTCTCAATACATGAGATCGAGTAAGGTACAATGTTACTCACTTATGCCTGAGTCAGTTATGGGTTCGTCAGCGCAGATTTTATTCACCACCAGAGTGGCTCACGATCTTGAAGCAGAAAGGCAGCGCTCTGTATCAATAAAGAGTGGAATAACTCGCTCTTCTGCTCAATTCCCTGCTGGAATAGCTTACGGAGCGACTATATTTAGATATAGACTACAACGTTTATATCAAGAGTCTCGGGATTGTTTCTCATGGGAGTTTCGAGATGCCGCCGGAGTAGCGCAGGAAGTACCTGCAACAGTCAGTAGAGGTGGATTCAAAATGCAACAGTTACATGAAGCTAACCCACAGTTTTTTGAAGACGTTAAATTGGTGCTTGATCCTTGCAGTGGGTTCGGCGGGTTTGCTGAATACTACTCAACTGCAATGTCGAGTAAGGCACCAAAGTCTTATATTGTGTCATCATTGATCGAGAAGGGTCACAGAATACTGTCTGGTGAAATCAGAGTTATGAAGCAGAGCAATGTCAACGTGGTTTTAGCCACCAGCCCCTTAAGCGAAGACAAGGGCAACATAAAGGATGCTCGTTGTCGGGGTAGGCTGAAGCACTTGGTCTCGGAGCTGGGACATCTGGATCTGTTGATCATGGCGAATACTTGGCTGATGGTGTCGTGAACAGAAACTTTTGGTTTAAGCGAGGAAAAAATAGGATGAACTTTGCTGAGGCAGTGGAAGACTTAATTGGGTTGATTGTGAAGGGTGGAAAAGCTTGTTTTAAAATAAATGGGTTGTGGCACGGAATTGAGCAATTAATCCACGTGTTGTCTGGTAGATTTAGGGAGATCAAATCGATTAAACTTGGAACAACTTCATTGTCGTCACCCGAATGGTATTTGTTGTGTCGGGGTTATAACCCTGAGACGAGGAGTGACTTGGTTAGGAGTTCAAATTTCATATCCGCCTTGTGTGACGAACAGTACTACCACTACTTGCTGATGCAACAGATAATACGTGTCCGTGGGAGAGGTCATAAGGTGGCCAGAAGAAATGACTGGTTCATTCCTGGTAGGTTGGGGAACATCCTTGAAATGCGCACTCGCCCGGACAACAAGCCTTCTGGAGTCAAGGTTAACATAAAAACGAAACATGGTACCTTGGAGGAAGAATGGGACCCTAAGTGGGACGAAAGATTGGGCAAGTTTGAGAAAAAATTTGTCAGTGGGCGAGTGAAGTGGCTGAAGCAGACACGCCTTCAATTCGATCATCTTTATGGCGCTGGAACTTTAGCAAAAAAAAGAAAAACTGGAGTTCATAAAAATACAAAGAATGGCCTTATTGCGGAGTTCAGTAGTAAGATCTGGTCTATTAACGATACCAATAGTACTTTTTGTCACACTCAATCGACTGACAAATGGAAAAAGACCTCAATTAAGAAAAGGTTAGATGTTCACCCGGGCCATATGGACGGTGGTTCTTTGAGTAAGATTTATGATGCCATGAATTTTCTGACATCAGAGTATGGAAAAACAATCAAAGGCAAGTGTAAATTGTTGAGAAAAGAGAAGGTTGAAGTCAGTGTTAACTATCAGGGCAGCACTGGTGCACTTGATGATGGGCACACATTGAAGGAATACATTTATAGGCACACTGACTGGTACGATCAAGCAATGAGGTTGATTAATGTTTAGATGTATATACTGTATATTAGACTTAAGTTAAATCGAGCGTTTTATTAGCTTTAAGGAAATTCTCGTCTCTCGACATGCGACAGTCCGCTACGGCTGTCGTGATCCGCGACCACGGGTGATGACGGTGTCACCATCTCGCCGATTACCGGCGAAACAGTTGTTCTCTCCCCACTCTTCTCAGCGAGCTCCGTTTCCGCGAACGCGACTAAATCTGGCAGTCGATCTTCTGGAATCGGTACTGGACAACCGCTAATTACTTACATACGCTTTGATACTCGAACTCGCTCGAAAGAGAACCGGAGAAAACAGCAGTGCTCGGCAAAGAATATATTCTCGCTTCTTACTAGTTTCCTCGTTCTAGTTTCTGGGGATTAAAGAATTCGCTGTGAATAAACCGCTAAATACCGTGACAATACTCGTGCTAGTTAAAACTTAAACTAAGCTAGAATTAAAACAACGAACAAAGTGGTCCTTCGAGCCGGATATTTATCGCGGTGATTGAAAAATCACTCTAAAAGAACAAAGGAATTTGTCGCGTAATCCGTTGATCCACGAGGCTTCGAACGTTCTCGACCAGTTTGACCTCGTAAACAGTGCCGGTCGTAGCAGTTTTTCAGCGACCGAACGTTCTTGAACCTGAAAAACAATGGATAAGCTTATAAACGAGCAGTGTACCTTGTTCAAACGAATTTCAAATTTAAAAGAGAACATGCTGAAGCTAGGGAAAAAGAAGATAACGAGAGGAGCAATCACATCTCGGGTGGACCTCTTAGAGACATACTGGACTACGTTTTGCAAGAACGATGCAACTCTAACGGGAGGTGCCACCGAAACCCAAAGGGAGAGTTTGTACTTCACTGAAGACTACATGAGCCTCTGCGAAGATGCGTACCTCAACCAAAAGGCTGACCTTCTCGACATTCGGGACTCTCTCCCTGTCCGAAGAAAGGAGACAGAACAATCTGGAACCGACTCCGACGGCAACGACTCTTCTCATGGGAGAACGTTACAAAAGATCGCACTTCCAATCATCTCAGGCGACTACCAGCACTGGCCAAGTTTTCGAGACCTTTTCCGTTCTCTGATAATAAAAAACTCGTCCCTCTCGGCAGTAGATAAACTGCATTACCTGAAAACAAGTCTCTCGGGAGAAGCTGCACGTTTAATTCAAAACGTGACGATCACGGCGAATAATTTTAAACGCGCGTGGACAGCGATCTCCGATCAGTATGATGTGCCACGTCTATTAATTCACGCTCAATTAAAGGCGCTCATGTCTTTGCCCTCAATGAGCAATGGATCCGCGCAAGAATTGAGGAACTTGTTGCATGGAACTCGAGATGCAGTGGAAGCGCTGGAAACACTGCAGCTACCGGTCCAGCACTGGAGTGCGTGGCTGGTATTCCTGACGGCGGAACGTTTAGACGCCGAAACAAGGAAGGAGTGGGAAACGTCCCTCGGGCCTTCAAAGGAGCACCCCACGTTCACGCAGATCCTGGATTTCCTCAGCACTCAAGTCCTGGGCGCAGTGGCGTCGGAAGGCAGCGCCAGCAGATCAGCTGGCCAGCAACCCACTGGATCATCTGGACCTCGAGGAGATCGACGAATGCAGCCGGCCTCCAGCGGGGCGACGCGTCACCCCAAGACGCACTGTGTGACCAGCAACGAGAAGAAGAGTCCGAAGTGTGCGCTGTGCGAAGGAGAACACTTTATCCTGTTCTGTCCGTCGTACAAAACTCTGGGTCCTCGGGAGAGAAAAGATCGGGTAATACAAAAGAAATTGTGCTTTAATTGTTTAGCAGCACATTCATCTCGAGATTGCAAATCAAGCAAGCGCTGCCAACTCTGTCTGGGTAAGCATCATACTACGATTCATATTCCATTAGAACAAGGTACTGGTTCTCGAACTGATTCACAGGTGACTCTGCAAACGGGACTTGCTAGTCAAGGTGTACCTCCCTCGCTGAACTCGACCTCTCCGACGACACATTGCGCTCAGACTCAAAATATGGGCGCTGCAATACTTCTCGCAACGGCCTTGGTTCGCGTGGCTTCCGTGACGGGGGAAGAAGTGACTGTCCGGGCGCTGATCGACCCGTGCTCCGAGGTTTCCTTGATAGGTGAGAGTATCGCACAACTATTAAGGCTTCCCAGGTCTCAATCAAATATTCCGGTAATAGGCGTGGCGAAAAGCAAAACATACTCGAGGGGTTCGGTAAATCTAACGGTCTTTCACCGAAAAAACGAGTCGGTGAATCTCTTTGTACAGGCCCTGGTACTTCCACGGCTGTCTTCTTACCAACCCAGTCCCGCTCAATTGTCTACTTCAATGCCGCACTTGACGGGTCTCGAACTTGCTGACCCGGAATTCTTATCCTGCAGGAAAGTAGAGTTACTCTTAGGCGCGGACGTATACTCGCAAATTATACTCGAAGGGTTAATACATGGCCCTCCTCGCACACCCGTAGCTCAAGCTACAAAGCTAGGTTGGATACTTACTGGCCCGATCACTGATCGGGGAATGCTCTCTGGCCGGAAAGCCGCTGTCACATTACAGTGCTCGACGGATGCCGATATCTCAGAACTTTTGCAACGATTCTGGGCAATTGAAGAGGTATCGACACCACTTACTTCGTTTACTAATGACGAAAGGGTTTGCGAGGAGCACTTCGCGCAAACGCATTCTCGGGATGACAGTGGCAGGTATGTCGTGAGACTGCCTTTCTCGCGTTCAAAATCCAGCCTCGGTTTCTCTCGCGCGACAGCCGAGGCGCTCTTGATAAAGCTCGAAAAACGATTCCGAAATTCTTCCGAACTGGAAACGGCGTACCGCCAATTTATGGAAGAGTATGAATCCCTTGACCATATGACTATGGTCACGGGAGACTCTCGTGATAGTTCGAGTCACTATTATCTACCTCATCATGGGGTAATACGCTCTTCTAGTACTACCACGAAACTTCGTGTAGTTTTTAACGCGTCGTGTAAAACGACCTCTGGTCTCTCGCTCAACGACCTCGTACACAAGGGTCCTAATTTGCTCCCGGAGATATTCGATATCTTGGTACGATGGCGTCTTCACCCCGTAGTGTTCTCAGCGGACATAGAAAAAATGTACCGCCAAATACGAGTGCATCCGGACGATTGCGACTTCCAAAGAATTCTTTGGCGGAAGAACGCGTCAGAACCGTTGCAGGCTTATCGACTGCTCACTGTCACATACGGGATGGCGTGTGCGCCTTACTTGGCCATTCGTACACTAAGACAATTGAGCGCGGACGAAGTTGAACGGTACCCTTCTGCCGCGTCGTGCTTGCTTAACGACGTCTATATGGACGACGTAATTTCGGGAGCCGATACAATTACAGCGGCGCTCCATCTTCAAAAGGAGCTACTTTCTTTGCTCAAGGCGGGCGGTTTCAAACTGCGAAAATGGTCATCGAACATGCCCGAGCTTCTCGAGTCGCTGCCGCACGACTATGTGGCAGTCACTCCGGAATTGTCGTGCAACTTCGAGGGCACCTTTTCCTTGCTGGGACTGAAGTGGCAAACCACTTCAGATTGTTTCTTGTTTTCCGCTACGCCTAAAAACCGAGAAAACGCTCTTACAAAGCGTATTGTCTTCAGGGAAACCGCGAGTTTGTACGACCCGTTGGGATTTCTAGCTCCGGTAATAATCGCAGCGAAAATTTTCGTTCAATCTCTCTGGCTTATAAAACTGGGATGGGATGAGCCTCTCCCTTTAAATCTTACTGAAACCTGGGAGCGTTACTACGACGGGTTGGGCGCTCTCTCCTCATTGAGGATACCTCGATGGCTTGCCGTTAGAACGGAATCCGGTACTTATGAATTGCACGGCTTCGCCGACGCGTCGGAAAAGGCGTACGCCGCAGTAATTTATCTACGTTCCTTGTCCTACGAAGATGAGCCCCCTCGCATTAATCTGGTCGCGGCCAAAACTAGAGTCGCGCCTCTAAGGCAAATTTCGTTGCCACGGCTCGAATTATGTGCCGCCACACTACTTGCTCGACTAGTAATACGCGTAGTACAAGCTCTGAAATTACCTCTGAGCGATGTACATTTATGGTCAGATTCCACGATTGTATTGAGCTGGCTACAGAAACAGCCCTTTCAATGGACGACCTTTGTCGCCAACCGCGTCTCTGAAATTCAGACGACATTGCCAAATGCGAGGTGGCATCACGTTAGGACTAAGGAAAATCCCGCGGACTGTGCTTCGCGAGGTATACATGGAGATATGCTAGTCAACAACACTCTCTGGTGGCAAGGACCGTGTTTCCTAACACAAGGTCAGACAGCCTTCGAGTCTGCCCGAGTGGTCGAGTTCAGCACGACGGAGGAAACACGCACGAAGTCGGTTAATCACACGACTAAACTAGACGACGATTCCCCGATATGGGAAGTCGTAGTCAAATATTCCTCGTTTAAGAAACTAAATCGCATCACAGCGTGGTGCCTTCGCTTTGTTTCTCGACTTCAACGAAAGTCTTCGCTCGCAAGTCAGTGCAGTTACCTGACTGTTCCTGAATTAGAGGTAGCCCGACTTACCTTGATTCGAGTGGTGCAGCGCTATGCCTTTGCTCGAGAAATCTCGACTTTGGAAAAATCCGCTTTTGTCTCCCGAGGCCCTCTCTCGCGTCTTGCTCCATTTGTGGATGCCGAGGGCATCCTTAGGGTCGGCGGTCGACTAAAGCATTCTACGCTTGACTTCGACGAAAGACACCCAATTATCCTACCGGAAAAGGGAAATTTTACGATTTTAATTATACGCGATCACCATGAGAAAGCGCTTCATGGTGGTACGCAACTTACTTTAAGTATGCTGCGGCAGAATTACTGGATTCTTCGTGGACGTCGAGCTGTCCGTACATACATAAACTCTTGCGTGAATTGCTGGCGATGGCGAGCCAAGGCGTCGCAACAACAAATGGGGAATCTACCTTCCCCCCGCGTGACTGCTACGCGACCTTTCCTCAACTCGGGAGTTGACTATGCCGGTCCCTTTCATACGAAAACATCTCCCGGGCGCGGTCAACGCACGCGAAAATCTTACGTAGCAGTATTTATATGTCTATCCACTAGAGCGCTACACTTAGAACTCGTGTCAGATTATACCACGGCCGCTTTCTTAGCCGCGTTTCGACGATTTGTCTCTCGCCGAGGCCATTGCGCTTCCATGCGTAGCGATTGCGGAACTAACTTTGTAGGCGCCGACAAGGAGCTTCGGCAGTGGTTCTCCGCTGCAACCTCCGAACTGGGCGAGCTAGCCTCACTACTAGCTGACATGGGTACTACGTGGATTTTCAATCCCCCAGCCGCTCCTCACTTCGGCGGAATCTGGGAGGCCGCGGTGAAATCCATGAAATTTCACTTGCGTAGAGTTATCGGGGATACCCCGATGACTTTCGAGGAGATGTCTACGTTGTTGACGCAAATCGAAGCCTGCCTCAACTCTAGACCACTCTTTCCGCTGAGTGACGAACCGGACGATTTTAACTTTTTAACACCCGCGCACTTTCTTGTAGGCTCTCCTTTGATAGCCGTACCGGAGCCGTGTCTAGCCGCTGAACCAAGCAATCGACTGACGCGCTGGCAATTGGTTCAACAGATGAGAGACCACTACTGGAAACGCTGGGCAGCAGAGTATTTGCAAACATTGCAAGGTCGACACAAATGGGTAACGGGCCACCCAAACGTACAGGTGGGCGACCTTTGCCTCGTGCGCAACGAAGCTGCGCCTCCAACACACTGGCCCATCGGACGGATCACCGCTGTGCATCCGGGAAAAGACGACCTTGTCCGAGTCGTTACGGTAAAAACACCGTATACGACGCTACAACGGCCGATCGCGAAGATCAGCATTTTTCCCTCCGAGCCAGGCGGAAGCGATCCGAGGCAATTCTCGCCATCAAAGCCTGAACTTTCCGCGTCACCGCGCGCTAGCGAATAACATTCGTCGCGTACCCGCGACGAAGGCGGGCGGAATGTTTAGATGTATATACTGTATATTAGACTTAAGTTAAATCGAGCGTTTTATTAGCTTTAAGGAAATTCTCGTCTCTCGACATGCGACAGTCCGCTACGGCTGTCGTGATCCGCGACCACGGGTGATGACGGTGTCACCATCTCGCCGATTACCGGCGAAACAGTTGTTCTCTCCCCACTCTTCTCAGCGAGCTCCGTTTCCGCGAACGCGACTAAATCTGGCAGTCGATCTTCTGGAATCGGTACTGGACAACCGCTAATTACTTACATACGCTTTGATACTCGAACTCGCTCGAAAGAGAACCGGAGAAAACAGCAGTGCTCGGCAAAGAATATATTCTCGCTTCTTACTAGTTTCCTCGTTCTAGTTTCTGGGGATTAAAGAATTCGCTGTGAATAAACCGCTAAATACCGTGACAATACTCGTGCTAGTTAAAACTTAAACTAAGCTAGAATTAAAACAACGAACATTAGTGATTGGTCAAGGGGGAACGTCACCGGTGGGTACTTCACCTGTCGCCCTAAAAATGAACCGAAGAAGAAAAAATGTGTCACTCGTGGAAAAATCACAGTCGACTCGGAGGAGGAATTGGCTGAATGCAATGAGCAGGGACACCGTTTCATCCAGTTTGCGGATGCATTGACTAGGTTGGCCCATTACGTGCTACTTGGTGATTTGATACGCAAGGCGGGGAAGAATAAGATTCACAAGGGAACCGTTAATGGAACACCTCCTATGTATGTCGGTAAAGTGATGAGAGCTCTGTGGGACGCTAATTCTCCTAGAAATGATCGCGTTTATCAAGAAGGGTTCAATGAAGAAAGTGATTTCGGCTATAAGTTTACGCAGTCTTCAACACTGAAGAAGAATGAAGATGGCGTTTATCAGCGACTGGGGGGAAATAGCGAGGCAGTGGCAGTTTGCTTGGACTACAGTGGTTGGGATACTACTGTTACCATCGAAGAGAGAATATTAGAAGCGGACAATTTTGCTAGCTACTATCCCCGAAACTTGAGACAGGCCATTATGAATGCGACGATGGAGTCTGCTTGTCCAATAACGGTTAATGATGAAGGTGATGTGTGGTTAAGATGTGGACAGAGGGGAAGCGGTGAGCTGCCGACGTCATTGGGAAATACTTGTTTAGTGGTGGCTAATACCGTCGTAGCGATCAGCGAGAGCACGGGGATGAGTTTAGAAGAATCTTGTGGCACATATTTAAAGTTAGCATATGGAGTAGGTCATGGGAAAACCAAAAAACACAAAGAGATAGAAGTATCAAAAGTACCTATATTGGGAGATGGAGATGACATAATCATCATAACCACCAAAGATATAGCGTCTGCTAACATTGAGGAGGCATTAAGCAGACAGAACAAAAAGATTCGTAGTGGTGGTCGTACAATGAATAGTTGTTACTTCATTAAGGGGGGACTCTACCTTGCTGGACCGAAAAATTGCATTTTTTTTTTGCTTTTTCGGAAAGATATGAGTCTTGTGTATACACTCTGCAAAGTCCTTTATGGCCCTGGAATAGCTTAAATAATGGTAAGTAGTCAATTTCTATCCTTATACATAATATGAACTTTTAAACTCGATTTTCTCGACACTACATTTTTCGACCTGGCGTTGAAGAAATCTCGACAACCAATGAAGCAAACAACTTGAAATTTTACATGCATGTTGAGCAAGCGTCTGTCTATCTATGGTAGTAGATTTATTGCCGTATTGTAACCGTTCCTAATTTTACTTAATGATGTTTTGCCGATTTTTGAGAAAAATTCGATTCATCATATTCAGAAGCCTGCCATTTTAACATTTCTTTGTTTATCTTAATGAATCTACTACCATCGATAGCCACATTCATACAGATTAAGAATCTCTTTCGTTTTTGTGTTTCAGATTATCCTTCGAGTATATTTCGTTAACGCCAGGACCACCCGATTTTTTTTCAACGCCTCAAAGTCAGCGCTCTGTATCAGCCACATCTTTTTTTTACCGTCACATAAAAATTTATAACAAGAGCCGAAGATACAATAAAACAGCCTGTCAAACCGCAAATTAATTTGTCAAACCGTTTTTGTACAAAAAAATTCACCAAATTCATCGATTTTTCGGCCCAACAAGGTAGAGTCCCCCCTTAATGAGTTGTTTAGGATTACATGGCTTCAACTTGGGAATATCACCACAGATGAAGTAGATCTTAACAATTTCGATGCAGCCCCATTCGAAGCATTTGCTAAGTCAACTTTCCCACCTTCATCATCAACAGTGCAAGGGCCAAAACTGTCTTCTTCGTCTTCTGTGGGCATAATGTACTCTACAATTTGTGCACCATGTGGTTCTGATGGATCGACACAATCAAGCACATAATCATGTTCAATTAATGGTAGGGAATGTATGTTTCAAAACTTTTGTGGTATGTCACGAAGTTCATATAGGTGCCTGTGTTATACTCGCAATTTCAAACATAGTGGCTAACATGTTTATTACGTTAGCAACATTAATCGACTTCATTCTAAAGAAAAGCCTTCCAAGCAATGATCACTAACTTTTTTCAATTGAATGGTAACTGACTGCTGTCATAAATCTAACTATCGTACGCTACATCCTCGGGAATATTTATATTAATCAAAAGACGCGAGTACATCAACATGTTTACAGAAAAGTGGATGGTGGCACAAAAATATTATCAGTTCACCTTGGATGCAGTTTTAGGTACGTATTGTAATGTCTTGCTTAAATAATTGAAAGCTGTCTAAACTTTGTATAAATAATAATTTAAATATCGCTTTAAGAAACCATTTTATTAATGGAAACTGCTAAAATGAACTTCAAATTCGATAATAGAGGTTTCATTTGTTTGCAAGAAAAAATATAACAAACTATTTATATGTATGACAAGAAATCACAAGGAGAAAGAAAACAAGTAACTTGAAAAATATGGATTTTTCGAAAATTATTTTTACGCGGTTTTGTAGATATAAAAAGGGATGCAACATTTATTTAAACTTCTTTTCGATATCTCTCACCGTTCTCGAGATATTTCACAAACTTTTTTTTTAAAAATATCGCGAAATTCCCGAAATCAGCGATTTTCGACCTTATTCTGCGATCTATAAAACTTTTATAGCTCAGAGCAGCGTTAACCGATTTTTATGAAATTTTCAGCATGTATACAACTTACTTGAATCTACAAACGGGTTTTTTGAATTTTCTATTTTACTTTTTTTTTTTGCTTATTCCGACCAATTGCATTTTTTCAAAACGATGAAACACGTCACTTAGCAAACTAATCCTTCTAGTTTCTAAAAAAAACTCATGTCGTTTGGACCAATTCTAAAAAACTTATGCGACTTTAAAAAGTGTCCAAATACTTTTTTACTAACAGTAATTTGTCTCATTTCGTCCGAACCAGTCTCTCCGAAGTGCCACATCCTAATCGGAAACGCTGTATAGGTTTAGAGAAAAGCCGTATCCAAGAATAACCCTGATCTTTGCTTCATAACTCTGGTTATGACAAAATTACAACAATAGTTTTCATTCGTTAAGCGCTGCGTGAGGAAAGTAGGCTCCACCGCTCGGTCGTTCAAAAATTAAACGCCCTCGCGTAACATATGCGTGAAACAACTTATTCCGTAAATCGATGTAAATTTCAATCTACTTTGTCCGCGCACGCAATATTTTATAGGTTAGGTCTGCAATTTTCGAACCAAATTTCGTAATACACATACTTATACGTATGTTTGATAAAAATAAAGGTTGAATATGGTATTATATCTAGATAAAACGAAGAGAATGTAGAATTAAGACCTTTTTTAAATAAATAACGCATTATTCAAATTTCCACTTTGCTGTCTCATTAACCGGTACCTAGGCTGGAACCAACAGGAATTCGAATTTTTTTTAATTACAATCTATGACTTTTCAGCATTCGAATATATTATTTAACATCTTCTAAAATCATTGAAATTTGTTAATATGCTTTAAACAAAGAAGTAGGTATACCTCAGTGTTTCGAATCAAATAGCAACTAATTTTGTACAAAATTAGAGACACATAGAGCTATCTTCGTTTATATCAGAAACAATCAATCAAAGTCATGTACGATAATTTCTGGCACCAGCACAGAGTCAGTGCAAGGATACCAAATTCGCTGGAAGAAAAATTAGGTTTATACAATCATCATAAAAATATCTTTGTTTTACTGAGACCACGGACTTCAAACCGGTATTAAGTCAACAAAGCTACACCGAAACCTATGTCGTACCAAAACAGTTATAGAACTGAAATAGGTGAATACCAAAATCATTAAAGTACCGAAACCGAAATAAATACTGGAATTTTTCCGGTTCCTCTTTAATACATACGTTTATCAGTGATTTCTTCAATGCCGTAACCCATTATTTAAAGCTTTTAAGATATTTTTAGTTATATTTTCACGATATCTCTGTTCATGCATGTTCATCAAAACAATTTGGATAGAAATTTGAAAAAAGTGTAGTATATACGAAAATGAGAATACGTTTCTCTTCCGAATTCCGACAGTAACAATAGCAATTTCTTCTTCGCTTGCGAACACATTATACGTGTTATTTTATGATTAGCTTCAGTATTACAGCAATATCAATATCGTGTACAATCGGTTTCGTTATGCCGGTTTTAGATCCTTGTCTAATAATATTTTGAAAACAGTAATAAAATCCGAAAACCGACAAAACTACCGGTAAATATACCGGTATGGCGGCATACCGATATTTGCGCATTTCGGTTTCTGCAAAAGTTTTGAAGATGGAACCGAAACATACCGGTATGATACCGGTATTTTCAGTTTCGGTAGAAATCTCTGACCGAAACTTACAAAATTAGTAGCTCTGGCTCTGACAATATGAAACGTAACGCTCTAGAGAGCATGAACCGGTAGAATTATTTAAAAAGAACATGAAATATACGATTTATTGCAACACATGTAACCCCATTTTGAGGCCGAAAGGCAAAAAATAAACTTAGAATAGAAAAATTAAAAGTTACCTTTAGACACGTGAGCTTGGTCGATATCTCCATTATAGCACAGTTTTGCAGTGTTCTCTTCGCAAATCGAGTGCAGAAATCGCAGCCAATAAACTGTGCGCATTCGTACCGTTGAATTTCGTTAATGCGCTCTTGGAAACGCTTCTGATGCGCTGATGCGTTGGATGCGAAATGAAAATGGATGCCAACACGTGCCCCATGTGGCCACCATGGACGACGAAACGTAAATGCCGTTGATGGGTGCTAACTGCTAAGCAACAGCGTGTAAAGGAAACAGGAAACAGTGTTCAGTTGTTCACAGGAAATTCCCTCGGAGTGCGGACTTCTATCGTAGGGAGGGGGAAGCATGAGCGCGACGACGTCAACCAATCAACGCCAAGATGGGAAACGAAAAGGCACCACCGTCAAGTCTAGCTAAGCCAGCCAACCAGCGTCGCCGGGGAATCGGTTGTCGACGCTGGTTGGCTGCGGCCTCACTTGCCTTGGCTAGCTTGGTTCCTTACTCATGCTGCGACTTTAATGAATCACTGAGAAACTCTAATAAAGGGCAAAATTCACAGAAGTCTCGCGTGGCGCTTACAAAAGTTGACAAAAGTACGATTCGGAAGCGTGGCGTCACGAAGCGTAATGCTAATGGCGTCCAATCACGTCACTCGCTCGGCTTCGCGTTCACGTGATCACGTCGCTTGGCTTGACTAGAGCACTAAAGAGGTGAGTATGCGCAACCACCATGTTGGGTCCTCTGGAGAGAGAAGATTATTGAGTAGCCGCCTTTTTAAGTATTGTCAGATTCACTTTACAAACAAAACATGCGTTGTTGATATTGATACATGGTAGCACGACACATTATTACAGTATTTTATTACATTTTAGTTTATATTTGGTTTATACAGCGAATTTGACAGTACTCAAAAAGGCGGGTACTCAATAATCTTCTCTCTCCAGAGGACCCAATATGGCGGATGCGCATACTCACCTCTTTAGTGCTCTAGCTTGACTTGACGGTGGCGCCGTTTCGTTTCGCATCGTTTCCCATCTTGGGGCGGTATTTTCAGTCGCTACTTATTCTTAAGCAAATGCTTAAGCATTCGGCATCCTTTATTAGCTACTAGGTTAAGTAGCTTATTAAGAATAAATAGCGACTGAAAATACCGCCCTACGAATAAGTAGCGACTGAAAATACCGCCCTAAGAATAAGTAGCGACTGAAAATACCGCCCTTGTTGTTGATTGGTTGGACGTCATCGCGTCATCGCGCGCATGCGTTCCTCCTCCCTACGATAGGAGTCCGGACTCCGAGGCAGTGTGGTGAGGAAATCCGCCAAAATTTTTCTAGCGATTTTCATCTCGGCGTTGATTGGTTCGACGGTCGCGTCGTCGTCGCGCGCATGCGTGGACGTGCGTATCATATCCCCCCTCTCGTTAGTCCATCCGGCACGGCGGATTTCCTCACCACACTTGAGCAGTGGTGGGTTTACTACGTTACATCGAATTTACTACGTGACACGCGTAAAAAATGTAAATAATTGTATAAACTGTAGAAAATGTATTCAATGTCAAAAATTCAAATACAAACTATTAACCTCTACCTATTGCGTTAAATTTTACTGCACACTATTTTAAATTACTGTAAAGAGAAAGATTGGAATGTAATTATAAAAATTATAAATAATTTGAAATTTTTTAGTAAATTTCATATCTTTGGTGTGCAAAAGATACTCGAATTCTTACATATATCAACATGGATTCTGAAGAAATTGATAAAGCTTTAGCAGATTATTTCTTTGGATGTAGCATTCCATTTAGTATTATTGAATCTGACCACTTCAGGAACTTTGTTCATAAATTGAATCCATCTTATAAAATTCCAACTCGAAAGACATTGTCGAATAATTTGCTTAACGCAAAATGTTAAGATTATAAAAAATCAATAATCGGTGTGGAATCCGAAGATGCAGTTCTGTTTTTAGATGGTTGAAAAATGTATCATCCAACAATAAGTACTTATGTTGTTGCAATTCTGAATTTAATGAATACGGCGCATGTATGTCCATGCAGGTTATGGCGTTCCACAGTCTGCAACGGTTTTTTCAAACAATATGATTTTATACAGTAAAATACATGAACGTAATAAAGTTAAGCTATTTACTACGTCTTATTCTACACGTAGAGAATTCACTTTTCTACGTCAGGTAAAATACGGACCCACCCAGTGATGGGTAAATCACTAGAAAACACGTAATTTACGTTCCGTGTAAATTACACGTAAATTACACGTAAATTACATAGATGATATAACCAAAGTTAGATAATAAATAAAGCTTTAAAAATGTATGGGGTACTTCCTACTAGGCTCTATATTACCGGGGCAGGTCCACAAAGGAAGCACTCGAGGTAGGTAACAACATAAATCTCTTTATATAATAAAAGAAAGTTTGGAATAGGGGTGTTCGATTCCGATTCGATTCTTCAGAAAATCGATTCTTTTGGTTAAAAGATCGGTCTTTTGAATCGATTCTTTGGTATCCGATTTTCCCCAGAATCGATTCTTTGATGTATGAATCGACAACCGATTTTTTGCCCTCTGGCGGAATTAATTGCCACTAGTGAAAGGACCAATCAAACTGCTTGATGCGTAGGTTTTCCTGATCTTATACGTTTCCTTCCATTTACACACGATTCCCGCCAAATTTATACAGGATTCGCGCCAAATTTATATACGATTCTTATGTTCTGGATATTGGTTACAGTCAGGGTTGCCACCTCTCCGGTTTTGGCCCGGATACTCCGGGTTTTGAAGCAAATCTCCGGCTCCGGTTTTACTGGAAAAATCTCCGGGTTGTAGAAAGAAAATGAGATAATAAGAAATTGTGGCATTATACAATGGTGTCAACTTTGTATACAATAAAAGTTATTAATTAAAAAAACAGATACTTTCAAATTCTGAATTGTTTGGCCTTAACAGAATTGCATATCTGTTTTCCGGATATTCGAGAACAAAACATTTTTTTGCTTTCCATCTCCGGGTTTATGTTCGAATCTCCGGGATAGAATGTGTGGCACTCCGGGATTTCTATGGTGATAAGGTGGCAACCCTGGTTACAGTACGAAAGGATTTATCCTACATTAAGTATCATTGCAAAAAAATATCTACCAATCATAGCAACATATATCTGTGCCATCAGAACGTGTATTTTCCAAAGCTGGAAATATTTTAACTGATCACAGAAATAGTTTATCACCTAAACATTTACAGCAATTATTGTTTTTAAATTCCTTATCAATGAAAGAATGGCAATTACACGATGAATAAAATATTTAAAATGAATAGCAAAATATTTCTTCTATTCAATACAATGCCCTTCAACAACTATCCCAAATTGTTCCTTGTAAAAGTAATTTTTATAGCGATTCTTTCAAAATTATTCAAAATCGACTTCTATATGTACTAATTTTGGAAAAAGTTTTAGGGCGATTCTTTTGGTCTCGATTCTTCCAGAATCGATTCTTTGGTTCCGATATTTTAGAAGGATCGATTCTTATAATCCGATTTTGAATCGATTCAAGAATCGATTCTTTGAGGTGAATCGAACACCCCTAGTTTGGAATCTTAAACGCTACCAATTCCTTAAGCATAAATCTCGCGCGACACCAGCGTGGCATCGCTGTTCCCCCCGCTGATTGGTTCGCGGGTCTTCGGTCCCCCAGCGCGGTGAATACTCCGACCAATCCGCTAATTCTGTCATTAGCGTACGTAAATTACAGTAATTTACGTGTATAATATATGTGTATTATACGTACGTGTTATACGTGTATTATACGTTGCGTATTTGACGTACCCATCACTGGACCCACCACTGCACTTGAGTCCCAGGGAATTTCCTGTGAACTGCTGGTCGGGCAAACTCTGGGTGAATTCCACTTACGTCCAAATCGCCCGCGCCCACGACCGTAGGATTTTTCCGTTTTTGTAATAAAATGATAGCGAATTCGGTACCTCGCACTGATTCCGCACTGGTGCCAGAAAATGACTTGGATTGGTTGTTTCTGATAGAAACGAAGATAGCTCTATAAGAATCAACCAATCCAAGTCATTTTCCGGCACCAGTGCAGAGTCAGTGCGAGGTACCGAATTCGCTATGAGTATCATAAATTATATGTTCCTGTTTTCGAGTCGTAATTTATAGTTAGAAACCAGTATTTTCCGATAATGGCTCATTCACAGATTTCTCTTCCATATTTCGAGAGATTTTCATTGGGAAACCAAGAATTTCGATACGCCAACTAGTGACAAAAAATTGAACTACTCAGAGTAGGCTGAAATCCGTCGAAGTCCATATGATTATCAGTGTTTATATAGACATGTTGTGAAAAACGAGTGTTTTTAAATTTTTTGGAACACTAAATTTTTACTCATTCGATTAATAAATACTTATTCGGAATGTTTGGTGGGATCCAGCTAGTGTTGTATAAAACTCGAGTCTTCAAAGCTTTAAACCTTAACCTTAAAGACTCAGCCTTTAAGGCTAATATCATATGAAGCTCGAGCTCTCGAAGCTCGAGACTCAAGCTTCGAGGCTTGGGCCTCGAAGCTGGAGGCTTTTGTGTTTAATAGTAATGAAGTTAACTCCAAGTCCTTGATATAATATTTGATGGTTCCACCAATTGTACATCACTTCACTACATACAATTTATACGACTCGAGCTAGCTGTCATGGCTACGACTGCTACGAGGTTCGAGCCTTCGAGCTTGAAGACTCGAGCTTTAAAGGCTCGAGCTTTCAAGGCTACAAGCTTCGAGCCTTAAGGGTTCGAGCCTTTAGGGTTTGAGCCGCGACTCGAGCTCTTGAAGCTCACGGCTCGAAGCTCATTTTTACAACACTAGGGCCGGTATTCATAGTCGTTGCTTAAGACAAAGATCGTCTTAAGCATTTGCTTAAGTCCCCGTCTAGTTTCATAGTCGACAAATAAGCATCGTCTTAAGCATTTACTCAAGTATTTACTTTGTCAAGCAATCCTTATTGAATCATGTTTCATAGTCAGTTCTTAAGATGATCTTAAGAACGTAAGTATTCATAGTCGATTAAGAACTTCTTATTCGAGCATAAAGCAGTCTTATTCGAGCAAAGTGAGGTTAGATTTTCAAGTCTACGTTTTAGTTGACTTAAGACCATGTTATTAGGCCAAAGAGGATATATAATAAGAGGCGTCACTCGACAAAGACAGAAATAAGCTAGGGAAATCACTAGACAACCAATTTAAATGCCCATTCGGCAATGATCGGTAAACATCGGCAATAATCAGCAAACTGCGGTAAGGTACATTTAGTCGATTTGAATATCCCGCTCGAATAGACAACCAATTTAAATGCCAAGGTCAAGTAAAGACTTCAAAGGTTCCGCCCGGAGTGACGCCTCTTATTATATCTCCTCTTTGATTAGGCGTTAAGACGGTGAAGGACGCGAGTTACTGTTGGCAAAACATGCAGTGTTAATTTCTTCACAGGTTGTTAACGCGTAGAGTAGGAGTTCAGTTGTTATTTTTCGAAGCGTAACGCAGTACCATCTACGTCTCTGCCAGTCTCTGCGTGGTGGCGGCGCGGGAAAAGAAACACAAGATGTATTTTCAATATCATTCCTGATTGGGTATTCCGCTCGGCTACACGGGAAAGTTTCCGACGCTTGCCGAACGTAATATAAGATTTGCTTAAGCATTTGCCTGACTAAGCAAGCATTAAGCACCATTTTCTTGACCAAGCAAATCTTAAGTTCGGACTATGAATACATGACGTCTTAAGCATAGCTTATTCGAATAAGGCCGACTTTGTCAAGAAATTCTTAAGCACATGCTTAAGCAACGACTATGAATACCGCCCTAGATCCAGCCTACTGTCAATAGTTTGCCAACTTACCACCGCAGCGCTGAAATCTAAGCCACGCCCCACTTGGGGTGCGTTCCACTTGCGCCCAAATCGCCCGCAACGCCCGCGATTTTCATTAAGGTAGGTTCTCCTATACGCGACTGGACACAACGTCAAGAATTTCAAAGTCGATTTTCTTGAAAATGAAGCACAATATCAAAAAATCTTATTCCTCTTTTTCGACTTATTTACTTGTTATAAATCGAAAAGAAAGAGTAACTTTTTTTTATATCGCGCTTCATTTTCGAGAAAATCGACTTTGAAATTCTTGACGTTGCGTCCAGTCGCGTACAGGGAAACCCACCTTAATGAAAATCACGGGCGTTGCGGGCGATTTGGGCGCAAGTGGAACGCACCCCTAGTTTCCCAATACGTTTTGGAATGTTAACCGCGGGCGATTCGGGCGTAAGTGGAATTCGCCCTCTGATGAACAATTTCTTTAACGCCTCCACCATTTCCGCGTGAAAATACGTCGATGTCAGGTGATAGCAGATAATAGATGAAGTCGTTTGAACGTGAAAACACGTCGATGCCAGTCGAATAGATAATGGACTCGGAACGGAAATAAACTCGCGTACTTTCAAATGTGTTGACTCGTAATGTGCATCATCTAAAAGTTTGTACAGTTATTCATAGTATTATTCAAAGTGTTTTAATAATCGCGTGAGATGGCAAAGCATCATCCGGATTTGATTTTCTGTAGAAAACAACCCGGAGTTGGTAAGGACTATATGCACATTTGGTTATGTTCGAAAATATGAGGTTAGGCCAGTTTGTTGATGTTCGAATGTTATTGTATTATTTACGGAACTTCCACTTAATGTATAAGCCACCATACAATTATAATTTTTTCTATATTTCTCTGTTGTTTGTTATTAATTTTGCGTAACTATCCATTTCATTTCCTATATTATCTGCATACTAAATCAATTTAATCGAACGAATATCGCAGAACCCTTTTTCACTCGTAACTGTTTCAAGATTATCTTGGTTCTCATAATTGTTTCGAGAACCGACGCCGACATCATATCCGTTTTCAACCCCTGAAAATTACATATGAATATTAATACAGCGCAAAATTTATTGCGGATGTTATCGAGTACGTAATTTCACGTTTCGTTGCGAATAAAGGAAAATTTAAAATTTCAGCCATCGGCAGATTATGCGAAAAGTGCGACGGTAAATGCGTGATTTGCGATTCCTACGTAAGGCCATGTACCCTCGTCAGAATCTGCGACGAATGCAATTACGGATCTTACCAGGGTCGATGCGTTATCTGCGGCGGACCGGGCGTCTCTGACGCTTACTATTGCAAAGAATGCACGATTCAAGAAAAAGATGTGAGTCTCCGTTGGAAAGAAATGGAAATATTTTTTTAGTAATTTATAACATTGTTTATGTATATATCGTACGCACGAGATATTTTATGCGAACGCCGCCTTGAAATTTGAAAGGATTGCTTTGCACGCGCAAAGAATTGTTTGGACAACAATTTGCGCATTGGAAAACAAGCATTTCATTCGGAACAATTTTTCGATCGCGCGCAAGCATTGGCTTATAGTAGTAAATAGGTTTATTTTTTGCCTTTCGGCCTCAAAATGGGGTTACATGCGTTACGTGCGTAAGCGTATCTGGGACTTCAAGATTGCGCTTTCGTTTTGACTTCTTTCTTCGTCTTGTTCTTCTTTTCATCTCCTTTCTTCCAGTACCATACTAGGGCTGGGACTATTCGAATAATTTACTATTCGAATATTTTACAAGTATTCGCATGCTACGAATAAACTTCGAATATTTCAGTATTCGAATGTTATTATTCGAATACTATTCGAATATTGTTGTATTCGAATATTATGGTGTGAATTATAAATCGAGTTCTTTAGGTTCTTTAGGAAATCTTGTAAGCTAATTTTCACCCACTTCAACATATCCGATCGGCTTGAAACTTTGCACACATATGTAATTCCGATGACAATACAATATTTTCACTAAAAAGCACGAAATACTTTATGGTGAAATTTTTTTTAAAAAACGAGCTTTTATTAAAATGTACTAAAAAGGAACCAATAATTTTGATACCGGCCGAAATGACGGCCTGAGAAGAATTCCCTCATAGGGTGGATGTACCAGTAAATGAACACGTACCAGTGAATGGACATTTTATATTAAAATGAGTAAAATAAGTTATTAAAATAAGCAACTAATTAATTAGAGACTTCTTTCAATTTCTTGCTTCATATCCAAACAAGTTTTGCAGCACGTGGAATCAATCGCGCTGCAAACATAATTTTATGAAAGAGTTCATTCATTAGTCTTAAGTGTTCATTTATTGGTGCGTTTACCCTATAACTAATTATAAAATAATAAAAATAAAAAAAAGTACCAATAAATGAACACTTAAGGCTAATGAATGAACACTTTTATAAAATTATGTTTGCAGCGCGATTGATTCCACGTGCTGCAAAAATTGTTTGGATATGAAGCAAAAAATTAAAAGAAGTCTCTAATTATTTAGTTGCTTATTTTAATAACTTATTTTACTCATTTTAATCAGGGACTTATACCGAAACTGAAAATACCGGTATGATACCGGTATTTTTCGGTTCCATCTTCAAAACCTTTATAGAAACCGAAATACGCAAATACCGGTATGACGTCATACCGATATATGCGAATACCGGTATATTTACCTATATTCATCGGTAATTTTTTCGGTTTTCGGATTTTATTACAATTTTCAAAATATTATTAGACAAGAATCTATACGCTAAACGTACCTATATTAATATATTGGTATTTTTATGAAAAGATATTACGTTATGCCGGTGTTTTTACAGCTCGAATTAATAAGGGTTACGAAGATATTACTTTAATCTACCATGTCACCGAAAGAAGAACCGGAAAAATACCGGTATTTATTTCGGTTTCGGTACTTTAACGATTTCGGTATTCGCCGATTTCGGTTCTATAACGGTTTCGGTACTCATACGTTTCGGTACGATATCGGTTTCAGTATAGCTTTCTTGACACAATACCGGTATCAAAATCATACCGGTTTGAAGTCCCTGATTTTAATATAAAATGTCCATTCACTGGTACGTGTTCATTTACTGGTACATCCACCCTATGAGGGAATTCTTCTCAGGCAGTCAGATCGGCCGGTATCAAAATTATTGGTTCCTTTTTAGCACATTTTAATAAAAGCATGTTTTTAAAAAAAAAATTTCACCATAAAGTATTTCATGCTTTTGTATTGTCATCGGAATTACACATGTGTGCAAAGTTTCAAGCCGATCGGTTATGTTGAAGTGGGTCAAAATTAGCTTACAATATTTCACCCTGACAAACTAACGAACTCACAACTGAAACTAAATAAAAGCTTGTAAAAAAATGAACCTAAAGAACTTGATTTATAATTCACACCATAATATTCGAATTATATTCGCCAAATAATTGAGCAACTGAAGTATTCGAATATTCGAATACCGAAAATTCGACAAATAGTCCCAGCCCTACCATACGCATCCACTCCGCTCCTTCTTCTTCTCCCTTTAGTGTCCCTCCGATCGTTGAATTTTCTCTTCTCAGCTCCTTACAGTCGTGGTAGCATGTGACCCGGCGCCTCTCTAGCCCCATTACATAGACTCTGCATACTGTCTCTTTTTCCTCCTTCCAGTACTTGCTTCCCCGCTCTTCGTTCCCACATCTGAACCTCGCAATCATTCTTTGGTCTCTGCCTCTGTAATTTCCGTTTAGGTAATTTTCTCTCCGGTTATCCCTGATTTCTGTGTAACGTGCGTTCTATCTGCCTCCTAGTATTCCTGGCGCATTGCCATTGAACCTGCTCCGCCCTGTCTCTTTGCCCAAGTTCCTCAGCGAACTCTCTTCCTCCCCTTCTTTCTACTTCCATTGCTTGGATATCCATCATTTTTTGCCTGTAGTACGAATCTCTCATTTCCTCCCGTTTCGACTATTTCTCCGTTTGCTTCGCGTCTATTTCCCTCCAGCATTCTTGTACTATTTTATTCTTCTTCAGCCGTTTCGTTTTCTCCTCATATTTTATTGCTCTTTTCCCCGCTTCTGTCCTTACTTTGTCCGGTTTTCGTTTCCTCCGAAATTAGATACGCTGGTGTATCGAAGTCCAAACCTAAAGTCCACCTTCTGTATTTCTCCTGTATCTTCTCTACCTTTTCTGCTTCCGTCCATTCCCGAAATTTCTGACGCGTACGGCAAGATACTTTTCACTAATGCTTCTGAATATTCTCATTCTTCTCTCGAAATTGTTCTTGAACGTTCTTCGTCCTATTCCCCATATCTGCGCCATTGCTATTCTTGCTTTCTTTGTGACTTCCCTTATATGCATCTCTCTGCCCCCATTTCTCTGGAAATTATACCCTAAGTGTTTGAACTCTTTTACTTCTCCCAGACTGTGCCCCCTGCCAGCCCCGTTCTTCTCTCTTCCTCTTTCCTCTTCCTTTATGGAAGATCAGCACCTTCGATTTCTCTGCGTTCAGTTGCAACCCTTTCCTTGCCAGGTATTTTTCAAATCTTCGCATCATGTCCTTAAGATCCTTTGGTTCATTTGCTAGTAACGCTATATCCAGGGCCGTTCCAGGGTTTTGGCCGCCCAGGTGCAAAAACAATATTGCCGCCCTTATTAATTCAATATTCTTTAATAAAGAATTTAATTTGCAGTGTTTACTTTTATATCTATACATACATAATTTTAAACAATTATCATGCAAAAAAGTTGCGATTATTATTCTTATTAATCAAAATTTTACATATAATAAACGGCCTGCGGCCGCCCCTAGGTTTGGCCGCCCAGGTGCGGGGGCACCTTCTGCACCCCCGCCAGGAACGGCCCTGGCTATATCGTCCGCATATGCTAGAGTCCAGATTTTTTTCTTTTCCTACTCCTACTCCTCCCGCTTCGTTTTTCCTCATGCATTGGCTTATAATTTTGTTGTATTCTTGAAATTTTAAAAATTATATTGCGTTACATATTCGCCGAAGAACGGGCATCTTTAACGTGCTCAACCGACAATTTGCGTTTTAATTCATTTGAAGAATCATTTTTGTTTTACGGAGATTCGTTATTGAAATTGCCGTAAAAAGTGATCGGATCGATTATTTACTGCATTCGCGCGGAAAAATTGTGATGCTGCTTTAGTCGGCTTACCGTGGCGATATATCGTTTCCTGTTACGGATGGTTCTTTTGAATTAGTTTAACTTTTATGGTGTTTGTTTTATTGGGAACTATGTGAACATCGCAACGTTAAATACTGTTGCAATAATTTCATTATTTTAAATTCCATTTCCGCTCGCTCAGGGAATATTGCTTTTACGTTACATCCCTATTGATTTTCTTCAACATCTGTAAATAGTACCTTGTAGCATATCGACAGCAGTATAATGTTTCTACAAAATTATTTACGTAAAGGTATTTTATATCAAGTTTTTTCTGCTCTGTTAGTGAAGATTTACATTAGGGCAGGCCCGGATTAAGATTTTTGGGGCCCGGGGCTATTCAACCTTCGTGGGCCCCCGTGGTTGAAAGTGGGGGGGGGGACCAAAATTTAAACAATAACGAGTTTAAATTGCTTAGAACTGAAGGTTTAGAACGGGACCTCCCTGGAAAGTGGGGCCTGGGGCTACAGCCCTCCCTAGCCCCCCCTTTAATCCGGGCCTGCATTAGGGTGGATTTTAGTTACTCTTGTCGAAAAATAATTTTGAGATTTTTGGCGGGGACACCCCCTCAGAATTGTGCCATTGGGAGAGAAAGTAATGTGTGCAAAATTTGAAATCGATCGGAGAACGGGAAACCCTGCCTCATCGCATTTGAAATTTTTTGTATTTTTGTAACTCGTTCTTCTCCATTGTAGTATATCGTTGATATACATTTTTATATATCGTTGAATTGGTCTTCTTACGCTCTGTAATAATATAGAATCGAAGTGTGAGATCACTTTAAAAAAAATCATCACGACCTGAAATCTAAAAAATTAACCATCAAAAAATACTTTTTTCGTTGGCATTATATTTACGCTGTCAAACCGATCAAAAGATCGATTTCAAATCTTGCACACATTATTTCTTTCCCCAATGACACAATCCTGGGGGTTGTCACGAGAAAATTTTGAAAGTCGAAAAATAAGGTCCACCCTAATATACATATGTATTAATATGAGTGGTTTTCTGTGAATCGAATCACATTGTCATACATAATGGAACTATAATACAAGGTTTTAAATGGAATTTCCTAGTTGTGGCACGTAAAATTCATTTATCTATTTATCCATTTTTTTTGCAACAATTATTCTGATTTATATGATGGCAATAATCTATGCAATATTACGAGAATTAATTTCGTAATAGCGAAACATGAAACAATAGCGACCTTACTTTATGAACGAAAATAAAACGATTCGTCACGTTTTCACGCGTGCGTGTACCGTTAAGTTTTTGAACTAGTCACGGTGAATTGATGATTATGAGTGTAGCGAATGGAAGCATTTATATCATAGGTACAGTTCCATATTTAATTTTCACGATGTTCTACTGCATATCTACACGAATGATAAACTTGTTGATTCTCATACTAAGGACAAGTTAATTTTATTTTGTAACCAGAAAGGCAACACGTGACTTGGCACCTTAACTTCCTATGGATTTATTTCTGCAGAAGATACATTGATACATCATGATATAAATGGTATTTTTCTTGAATGCATTTGCGTTTCTTTCACGTTTCAGTAGATCGATTTTTCTTATTACTTGGCGTTTGGTAGCTCCGAAAAATAATTACTTTACAAACACTTTTGTCGTTGCTATTCGAAAATATGGAGTAATTATCTAACACTTCGGAGAAAAAATCGACTTGGGAGCCATCAATCGTTTTAATCGGGAGTATTCATCTTCCGCTCACCTGCTTGAGTGATGGCTTGGGTGCTTATTGTTAAAGTGTAGTAATGGGATTAAGTAACATTAATCGTGAACCACAAAAATCCGCAATAATAATTCAGTAAACTCGATTAAACAAATTTTTGAAACTTCTCGAAAATATTGCAAATCTTATTTGGAAACATTTGAAAAGAGGGAAGGCCATTTGTATTACCTTTGACATTAAAATTTGTCTAAATTACCGGCACTATTCCAGTAAAATTGGAATTTGTCGCTTGACCGTATAATTCTGTGATAAATTACAGACAGTTATAGGATACGTTGAGAATTATAATTCAAACTCCTACGCGTGCCTCCCGCTCATTTGCCATAAATAAACAAGCAGATCTTTGCCGAGAAAGTTATTTCTTGTAGTTCTGCTTCTCGTATCAAGGATCTTCACATTTTCAATTTTATTCCATTTTTCAAAATACGGGAATTTAATTAATGACTAAAATAGTCACATTTTTAACAAGTCAACAACAGTTTGTTCCGATTTATAGTCATTACCAGCGCGGAAAGAATAAATATTCTAGATTTACTCATGTTTTGCGTGCCGCAACAAATTTGTTCCTCCAACTTCCATTTCAGCGCCGTCACAATTCTAATAAAAAACAAAAATAATATTTTTCGTAAATTGTTTGCAGAGAGACGGTTGTCCGAAAATTGTAAACCTCGGAAGCTCGAAGACGGATCTATTCTATGAAAGGAAGAAATACGGGTTTAAGAGAAGATAAGATTCGGTAGCAACAAATTTTAATTTGTATAATAAAATTCTTTTTAAGTTCGAAATAAATCATTTTCTCCGTCGTCACAAACAGTTTCCTATCGCTACGTATTGTTTAGCATCCGCATAGAAGTGACTGCCGAAACTTTTCCATCGTACAGTGTACACACACCGATTTATATTTCTTTGTTACAAAGAAATTCACAATAAATTTAACAGACTTCTGAATCATGTATGGATTATATTCCCGTTTTGATAAATAAAATGAATTATACAATATACGTCCCGTGCGAAACACCCACAACCAGATTAAGTTAATTTTAAATATTTATTTCAATGAAACATTTGTGTTGGTGCCTCGAATGGCATTCGGCGCAGAATATGTACGTAATATCGTTAGATTTGCAACAAAATGGCCACTCCAGCAAGGATCCATTTGCTGGCCTTCTCTTTCGTTTTCAAATTGAACGTCCATACGTAAGTGGGGCCTCGTGTTCGTGTCTTATATACAGGACATTCGTACACATTTTTAAGGTCCTGCTTATCCTGTGTAATAGCTCGGATGTACATTACTGGCATTAGCGGATATAATTCTTTGAAACGCGAGTCCATGATGCATCCTGCTTGCATGTCCCATCGGGCACCTTCCATGTACAACCCGTTTATATATGCACCTTCTCTTGGTGGTGATCTGTTACAATTTGATTAAACAAAGTGCTATTTACAATTTGGTTAAATGTGAGAAGGTTTATTGAAATAAACCACGCTGTGCAGCACTTCTCTGGCATGCTTCCATGTTGGTATTTTTTGGAAAATATCGAAGCTACTGTTGGATAACTCTCGAATATTTACTTTCAAAACAGAACGAGCTCGGAGTTCGCATTGTACATTCGCGTGGGAAATTTTAATCTGTGTTACATATTTTCTCATCGGAGACTCGACTGCCACGCCATCCGCACAGTGGGCCGGACTTAAAATTTGCCGCCTTTTGGGGTTTTTTTTTTAAGATATCGGAATAAAATTTGCGCCAAAAATAGGAAAAAATTATTCCTTTCTGATGATGTATAATTTAATATTTTTTACATTTATTGATTTATTTTCAATTTTTTAACTTATTTGTGGTAACAAAATTTAATACCGTTTAGTTGGTACCTGATTTAATGCCCATTACAGTGGTTTAAGTAAAATGTTTAGGAAACATTTTCGTTTCCAAGTTGTAAGGAAAAGTTGGATAATAAAGGAAATTGGCAACAAATCGGTTTGTTTAAATTAAAGACGAGGCTTTTGCGATAAATATCTTCTTTGGCGTAAATTTCATTCCGGTATCTTAAAAAAAAAATTCAAAAGGCGACAAATTTTAAATCCGGCCCACGGAGCGGAGGGTCGTTGAGGCGGCGAAGTGCAAGGGAACTCTGAGTTTGATTTGTTTTCAAAGATAAACATTTGGGGACCAATACTTTCAATGCTTTCCAAAATATATCGATTCGAAAACGTGAAAAGACGCCGACGCCACTCAAAATGTTAAAATTGAAATACAGTAGACCCTGATATATATAGGCTGTTCGGCTCGGTGGATATTTGTTAAAAAGTTGGTTTAAAATTGTTGATAACATTGAAAAGTAATGTTAATTTTTTACATCAAAATATTCTGCTCGTGGAAAGGAGACGTTTAATATAGCAATCGCGCTTTCTAAAAGATAAATTGATAAAGTTTAGGCACGGACGAAATACATTTAACGAAACCATTTTTCACATTTTTGCAAAAATGGTACGTTTGCGACATATGGTTCTTTTTAAACTTTTTGTCCTTCCACTTTGCCGAATGCCGAATGTGTGGTTCCGCCTTTATATGATTGCGCGTTATACGAGTCCCATGGGTTTATGTATATATTTATAAAATATGTAAGAGCTTATTTTAGAAGATATAAAACGTATCTTTAAAGTTATAACAGTAGAATATTTTTTATTTCAGTTGGAAACAAAAAACTTCAAATTAACGAAGTTAGATTAGTTGTAATTTTAAATTTATTCACGCGTTATACGGGACTGATTTACGGCGCTATACAAGGGTCTACTGTATTTTAAGGTTTGACAGAGAATTATTAGTTGTTAGTGCATTACAAGATGAAAGCGCAAATTGATAAATTTATGCAGATCATTGAAGATTAATACAGAGATATTAACCTTTAGAGGGCCGGGCTGGCCACTATAGTGGCCACTGAAAATTTTAAAATTTGAACTTGTTTCTAAGGGTTTTTGATATCGCTAATGACGACTCTATGGTCAGAGTGTCGAAATTTTACGCAGAAACAGTGTTGCCAACCTAAACAAGCCTAAATGAATAACAGCAGTTACATTCATATATTACTCTTTCCTTTGGCGTTACCCAGGGCTAACGACATAATAAATAGTAAAATCAGAAAACTAAAAAAACCATTCCAAAAATAATACAAAAAACCCCAAAAACAAAAAAAGAGCCCTGGGTAACGCCAAAGGAAAGAATAATATATGAATGTAACTGCTGTTATTCATTTAGGCTTGTTTAGGTTGGCAACACTGTTTCTGCGTAAAATTTCGACACTTTGACCATAGAATCGTGATTAGCGATATCAAAAATCCTTGGAAACATTAAAGTTCAAATTTTAAAAATTCCGGAATATGCCATACCGTTCGCGGCCGAGCTGACCACTATAGTGGCCACCTAAGAATTTGGATACTTTGCCGGCCATTTTGGTTGTATATATGCATAAATTTTAAGTAAATAAAATTTACAATTTCAATGAAAAAATCCCGGCCCTCTAAAGGTTAAAAAGTATGGGTAAAATGAGAAGGTAGATTTTTTAATAATTACGTTATTTCTTCTTTGTATTTTCTTATAACTTCGCAATATAAGCACATCTTGTCCAGGGGCCATTCATTTCTTCGTGCGGTTTGTTGCATAATTGCAGTCAGAAACGATTGAGGATTGAAAAAACCGCCTAACCACACTGACGAAGGTAACTGTAAATTATAATTTTCTCTTAGTTGATGTAATTACGTTGAATACAAAATTAATGTTACAATAAAACAGATGACGATGCGTTTGAAATTATCATCTAAATCTTTCACCGTCGAATTATTTTAATCTTCTCGTTTCAATATCTCAAGTTGAACAAACAAATGAGTACTGTACATTTTTATGAGTATACTTATTGAGTATACTATAAATAGTATACTATAAATACTTATAGCCATTTGTGTTACAAGAATCAAAAATTTACACTAAAATCCGCTGTCCAACTGGACAATTCGTTTATCCTGTTCAACATATCGGCAAACCAGCTGTTTAATCCTAAATTTGAAGGGTAAGCTCTTCGTGTCCAAGATGGTGGGACAGAATCGATCAATATGTAATTTTGTAAATCTTCCATTTCAGCGTTAATCGTTAATTCCCCCTATCGTGAAATGATATTAGCCACTTTAGGTTATTTTAATAACACTGTAATTTTTTAGCCTAACCCTTCGTGGTCACAGCTTCTTATAATAACAAATTGGTCACACGGGGGTTCACTGTACCCCAGCGTCATTTGTTGAGTTACCATTTTCGTATTTTTGAATCTTTTAACTGTTCAGTGATAATTGTACATTCGTAATACTTATACAGTCATGGTCTAATAGTCTTAAAATAGAAATGTAAATTTTGATATGATAAAATTTGTAGTTGAAAATGAGCGAGTTTCCACGGTTGTAGGGAAAAACCGATTTCTTAAATTTTTTTTTTATTTTTTCTATTGCGATAAATCCCCTTTGGAAGACGTAAAGGTGTGACATTTCAAATCGAAAATTGCTCTTGGGGTGCGATACACCCCGTGTGACCACGAAGGGTTACATTTAACTTTTGCATTACAATAATTTTTTTTTTTTATTCGAGTTTTTTTAATTAACCCTTAACAATAAGTATCTTCTTTTTTTATGTAACAGTGCCAAAATTTTTCGTTACCTTCAAACCCAAATCCAATTCTCGAAGCGATCTTTTGAGTTCGTTGCACAAAAGATTCATTCGTTCGCATTCCTGCAATGCCACCGTAACGTAAGGCGTGCGATCCTCGATCTAAGATTTTTTATCAGAAATTTAAAATCTGTCGTCTGAAGTGTTCGATTATGTACATCGATATGTGTATTTCTTAAATAAATTATGAGTCGGAAGCGTTGGTAAATTGAAAATACAATACTGAAACCCGTAACTCTTTTGTTTCGATGACTATTTAATTACAGAAATTTAAGTCCAGCAAAATGATTGGAATTGCAGTGAATCGTTCTGCTTAAACTATTCTGAATTAGGAAACTGGAGAATGTTCGTGTCGTTTCCTGAACAGTTCCCTCTCTCCTTACGTAATTTTGTAAAATTAATAATAATCGATTTGCTTTGTAATCCCCCCTTATTTTAAAACTTGTTTCTATCTTATCTGTGAGACATTTTGCGTTTATGTAACTCCTAATTTGTCGAATGATAATAATTTTCGATCTTCGTGGGGAAATACTGTTTCTGTTTCAATCGATTTCGCTTCGTAAATTCGACATTGAGCACAGACAAGAAGTATACGTTTGTTGAATTACAGAAGAAAAATCACCGGAATATTTGTAACCATAGGGTAAGCAGGCCAGTAGATGGACGGGCCCAGTAGATGGACGAATCGTTGGTTAATCGTTAATATTGAAAGAACTAGAGTTTTAATCTATATTATTGTTTTTTATTTTGTAGAAAAAACGTTTGTTGTTTTACAAAACATTAACATATTTATCGAAAAAAAAATTTTGTATGCGAAAAATGTATTTGTATGTATGATTTTACGCCACTATGCGCGAGTCACTCTTTTATTATTAGCTATTGCTCAGCATCGCGTCCCTTAAAGTTAATAAAAAACGTATTTGGATGTATTGTAAAGAGGTATGCAATAGATGATTGCATTCTAATATTAACAATTTATATATAAACGTGTGAACAAAGAAAAATAAACCGATAGAACTTATAAAAATGACTGTCCATGTACTGATATGGATTTTCTAACCTTGTCGCAGCAGATGGACAGAACGGAATTAAACCTTTTGAAGCCGTTTTTTTTTAATAAACAAACAGTTTACACATTTACTTGTAGGTATCTTATTTTTCTTTTTTTATTTAGATGGCAAGCATTAAAAAAAAATATACCGTACATCAATATACATGTAATGATCTAAATAGAGCCTTGGATGATATTAGAAAAGGAACTAGTGGATATATATTTTTACTTTGTGCCACTAAGAAAATGTTAAAAAGGTTACATATCCAATCCGGGACACTTTCCGAGACAGTTTTCAATGCGGGACAAACAATTCAAATTCGGGACGTCTGGCCACTTTAAGCTAGACATAACCTCACTTTATTTGCGGCCTGGGCCCATAACCTGTTGCACCGGTTTCTGGCAATGAAGACTCCATACGTTTTTAGTTTTGATGAAATAAACTATATTTTAACAAAAAGTAACTTAATCTAGGTACCTACTATAGCTAATAAGTCTTTTACTCGTCTAGCCAGACACCCGTCCATCTATTGGTTCTGAACTGTCCATCTGCTAGCCCTATCGTCCATTTACTTGTGATACGGGCTATGAGTAGAATTTTCATCATTTTATCCTTAAATACATTAACTTTTTTACTTGCAGTTATTTTTTTCTTTAAATTTGTACATTTCTACGTGCAAACCTTTTGATTTTTTTTTAATAGGACAGATATTTCTTAAGAAACACCTTGTTGTAAACTTCGGAATCAGCTAAACTGTCCATCTACTGGCCTGTTTACCCTACCGTTAAACGTTTCTAAGGGTAAGATAAGAAGAACTTCGTGACCTTGGAATAAAGTTCTTGCATACTAAATTCGTCCGGCAATTTGTCCATGAAATCTTCTATAAGTCCTTTTATTTTGTCTTCCCTCGACATCTCTCCAGCACCTGCATCGCTCGCAGTGGTTGCCAGCATCCCCAGTAACGTTTTAAACAAATTTTCCGCAGTTTGTGTTAAAAATCCTAAAGGAAAAATGGTTTACGAACTTTTAATAGATTTAATAGTATTCAGCTTTTACGAAAGGTGAATTCTTTAGATTACTGAATCAAGCTATTTATACGTTCACTTTTAGAAAATATTGGTAATTCCAGTAGTCTGTAGTTCTTTCTAACTTGTCGCTAAAAATATTATCTACTTACCGATTTCGGCGTTCGGATGAAGTCCATAAAGAACAGGGCTCTCCGAGGGCAAGTAATCATCAACATATTGATGATACGCGGTATAATCGCTGTTAGGCGGTACCAGAAATTCAGGAGCCAGATATAATTCACCTGAATATCAGATGAAAACTTATTTTCAACGAATATCGATGCTTTCTATTGTTGCGTTCTGAATACGCATTGCAGTAAATTCTCGTTGGAAGATAAGATCGTCAGATTTCGTTCGTTGTATGCTGATGTCTATCCCCACCAGCTGGGGGGATCCCCCTCGGAACCAGTCAAGCGTGAAACTCGGCAGCAGTCGGAACAAGGCAACCGCTCGACGGTATCGCATAAAAAAATAAATAAACACGCATCGTCCTGTGAAAGACCTCTAAATAAGGTGCCAATCGCTTGCGCTGTTCACGATGTACACAATGTAAGCCTTGGCTCGGTCCCGAGTGGTGATTTTACGACGAGAGTTTACTGCAATTTCATTTTATTAATATCTGCTATTATTGACTACGTCTTGTATTATCCTCTTGCCTCTATTGCAAGCATACTGTGCACTAAATGTTTCGCGAGATTAACGGCCCCGACAAGTTTGCGGAAAATAAGCAATGAAGGGCGCTTGTAGAAGTACATATGCTAAAATTGGACAACAAAGCGACTTTTAATCCTCTAAACTCCAACTCGAAGATAATAGTTTATTCAACTGGGAGCAGAGAACTGAGGGGCTCAAGTTGAATTAGATATGAATAGAGGAACTGGAAACTGAATTATGTATAAACTTTAAAGCACTGTGGCCAACTATTATATTTTACAAAAAGAAAAAATGAAGACCACGTTCTGAAGGGAACGAAGTTGCTCTTGAAATTTTCTAATAATTGAAGGCATCAAATCGAATACCTAGAACAGAATATCTAAACATTTATGAAAATTTTTCGTTGTAAAAATCTGTTACCTTCGACCAATTCAGGTTTCAAATATTCCATTAAATATGTTCTACATAGTCTTCTGTCCCAATCATCTGTTATATGGCCTCCGTACATTATTTCCCCAAATAAGTATCGAAGATCTTCCCAAGGTACTTTGATACTATTTTCCAAGTAATTAAACAGCACAGATACGCTGATTGTTAGGTCGCCAAAATTAAATGGATACGACTGTCGGGAGGAGAAAATTATCTCAGAAGAAGTGCATATACAATATCAGTGGAAATTATAGTATAATTTTTATAACATAATTTTCATGCAAAAAATATCTCGAAATTTTTTTAAAATAAAACTAGTTATGGTAGACAAATTATGTGATGCATCCTTTATAAATAAATGTGTAGCAATGAACATTTACCCCGTTCCATCCCTGTGCTCCGAATTTCCGGCGTTCTGCAACGACTGCGTGATAATAACAGAGTGCAAACAATATGGCTTTGAATTCAGTTTCCTTGCTGCAGGATTCCAGAGTTTCTTGGTTAAAATTGTCTAAAGCTTTATGAATATTCGCCTGAATCCCCGATGGTGGTTCGTTCGTGATCTTTATGGCTGATTCTAATATACCCTGTGCATAATTTACTCAATTTAATTGAATTTATTGCATCAATTAAAACTTTGCGATTTTACACTGGGATGCGTATGAAATGGATTTCTGGCGTAACTAAAGTGCCGTTGATTACTTCATTAATTTAAATATCTTCTACATTAACTACCTGAGGTATGATAGATGCATGGGGATCGGCACTGGGTTCAGCACTGACGAACAACCGATAATCGTTGTGCGGGTTTTCAGAAAGTTGTTCCATTTTCTTTTCTAGCGTGGGCAACCATCTCGCGACTAAATGGATGTTTTGCAAAATCACCCAGTGACCTTCGTTCGCTGAAATTTCCATCGCTTGCTCCGCTATGATTTCCTGACCCTGACCCAGTGACACGTTATGGAAATTTCTTCCTTCGGAAGTGAAGCCTAGTTGCTTACCAAGCTTCTCTACATCCTGAATGTTTATTGCTTCTATTATTACTATTATCAGCTACGATTTTACTGAATTTTTATTATTACTCGTACAATTAATTATATACCGATTACGATTATTTGAGCGATTTAATCATTAATGTAAAATACTTGGAACTCGCATTTTTTCAAGTACCATCAGGGTACTTTTCAAAAATATCTAATAAAAATAATAGTTAGGTAATTACGGTCTTTTTAGCACATCGATGCTCTAGGAAAAATAAAAACTTTGAACCCCATTTTTCACGAAAGTTTTAAGGGTTTGTATAATGGCTGCATTATGCACAGCGTCCATGTCGGAGACCCGAACTTCGTGCGTTTCCCTCGTCATTAATTAATTTTCTAGCTGTAATCCATACTAACAAGTACATAAAAAAATATTCACCAAAATGTATCGGCTGAAACAGGCCACCTAAATATCTCCTTTATATTTCGGTGATACAAAAAATACTTCATACGCAATTTGAATGGTATTAAAGGATGAATACGTTGCAAAGAATATTTTTGTCCCAAGGTCACCCATGTTTCAAGAAAGTAAAAGTTTCTTATTTACTCAAAATGTATAAAATAAAAGATTCAGTTAATACACTGCATTTTGTAACAGTTTTCCCGTGACAGGAAAAATAATAGTCATGAAATTACAGTTAATTCATAATTAATTGAAAATTTTAACAATTTCATTTGACCCCTGATTGTTAAGTATAATCGATTTGAAAGTTTCTTGCTAGCGATATACCGAAAGGGCCAGCAAACACCGAAGCGATTGACAAATTAATTATGATTTAAACGTTTGAAGGGGTTCAAAGATTTTTACATACACACGTACTTAAAGAGTCTTTCTTCTGAAGAGCATATTACCTTCAAGGGATCAACACCCGGCGATAGGATAAAGAATATAGGTGTAATAGCGCTGGTTTCGTCGAAAGACTTATGGAAAGGTGGAGACCTGGATTCTACATATTTCGAACCCAGTTTTTCCTCTACGAAACACCTGGATAGACCAACAGAATATTGGGCGTTAAAAAATGAAAGTATGAAGGAAATGGTTCAGTTGTGTATTATTAAAAAGTTACTTCGCCATAATACAAATCGTCGTTCCAGTGCGATAATAACGTAACTGCAAATTTGCAAATTTTGAGATAAATGTGTTGCTAGTCTCTGACAGATCTAATCTTTTTTGCAGCTGCGCCATTATTACACTAGAATGGCGATATGGCGAAAGAATTTTGAAGTCATAAAAACAACGAAATCAGGGCCGTTTTAGGATCGTCGTAGCCCGTACAGCACACTTCGTTGCAGCAGTATTGCAGGAACATTGCTGCAATATTGCGTTGTTGCAGGTTGCAACGATGCTGCAATATTGCCGTGCAATATTGGAGTGGCAACGTTCTTGCAATATTGCAGCAATATTGCAGCAATATTGCGCACACGTTGCCACTGGAATGTTCCAGTGGGAACGATCCTACAATATTCTGTAATATTGCGCGCACATTGACGTGCAATGTTCCAGTGGCAACGATTCTACAATATTCTGCAATATTGCGCGCACATCCAAGTGCAATGTTCCAGCGGCAAAGCCCCAGCAAGATTGCACCCTCGTTGCCGTACAATATTCCTGTAATATTGCAGTGGCAACGCTTCTGCAATGTAGCGCGCGTATCGACGCGCAATGTTCCAAGTGGGAACGATCCAACAATATTCTTGCAATATTGCGCGCACATCGACGTGCAATGTTCCAGCGGCAACACCCAAGTTACTGTAGTGGAAATATTGTAGAAACATTACAGCAATATTCTGAAGCAACTATGACTTTGACAAAATTTAAAATCGGACATCGAGTGGATTCTACAGCATGTTTCATTTAATTGGATAAGCTAGAATTTCTCGTTGGACGTTGAAAATATGAAAAAAGTGTTATCGTGAGAGTTGTTTGTACATGAATTTAAATTATAAAAGAGATTTGAAGATCAATTTAATTTTTTTAGGTAGTGTAGATACTATATATTTTAATAATAACACACGTTAGCAATTGTCTCGATATAAAACGATTGTATGTTTTGCAGGTTCACCGTTTGATCAGAAGCAGGAAATAAATTAATTTGGAGCATACAAACCTAAGCGCGTTTGTCATTCGATCGAGCCTCAGACACCTCATGATGCACAGTCGTTGTAAAGCAGTCTTATTCTTCCAGTCCTGAGGGAAACTTTCTCGTTCCGGCGTTTCCGATTCCACGAATGTTTTCCATCGTTTCGCGGCGCCCTCGATATCCTTCTCCAAATTGTGGAAATCATCCATCTGACACAAATACATTATTCCGCCCCAACCAACGTTCGTTAGAAAGTCAACGGGGCTGGTTACATTGGGCATGTGCGGAAATCGTAGTAGAAAATCGAGTTCCGATTGTGTGATTTCTTTCGCCTCCATGAAAATCTGAAAGGATTAGGAAATGTCTAATGTAATCCTGGATAGAATAAAATGTCAATTAAGATTATCATTTTAATGTACACACATATATTCTGTATTTCGAGTATTATACACTATTTTTACTTGCTCCATTTAATGAAAACCTTTTGTAGCGAATTTTAATTGTTTTCCGTTTAAATTGCTATATAATGATTTAGAAGACATCAATGCTTTTTACCAATTTTACATAAAAAATGTGGCGCGAGTGTGGAGAGAATTTTCAATGCTTAACAAAATATGGGCAATCTAAATGTTAAAGTTTTCATATTGCGATAATCATCGAGAATTAGACGTGTGTTAATATAACGTTTCTAATTTAACCCTTCGGTGGGCGCGCTCTTCAGACTTGCATGAGTGGGCGCGTTGCGGCATTTACACCGCAATCGGAGTTCTCGTTGTTTTACTTCTAAATTTAGACAATTTTAGGTCTCACAGAAGAAAATCGAAATTACATTAGTTGCTTAATAAACACCTATACCTTATTTTTCTGTCCTCTAAAACATATCCAAAAACCAGAACAATCGGAGACGAACACCTGAAAACCTTTGAGGGGTAGTTTCACCCCCTAAACATGCAAACAGGCCAAAATAAAAAAAAACCTATATCTTATTTTTCTGTCGTCTAAAACATATCCAAAAACCAGAACAATCGGAGCCGAACACCTGAAAACCTTTGAGGGGTAGTTTCACCCCCTAAACATGCAAACAGGCCAAAATAAAAAAACACCTATATCTTATTTTTCTGTCCTCTAAAACATATCCAAAAACCAGAACAATCGGAGCCGAACACCTGAAAACCTTTGAGGGGTGGTTGCATCCCCTAAACATGCAAACAAGCCAAAATAAAAAAACACGTATATCTTATTTTTCGGTCCTCCAAAACATATCCAAAAACCAGAACAATCGGAGCCGAACACCTGAAAACCTTTGAGGGGTAGTTTCACCCCCTAAACATGCAAACAGGCCAAAATAAAAAAACACCTATATCTTATTTTTCTGTCCTCTAAAACATATCCAAAAACCAGAACAATCGGAGCCGAACACCTGAAAACCTTTGAGGGGTAATTTCACCCCCTAAACATGCAAACAGGCCAAAATAAAAAAACACCTATATCTGATTTTTCTGTCCTCTAACACATATCCAAAAACCAGAACAATCGGAGCCGAACACCTGAAAACCTTTGAGGGGTAGTTTCACCCCCTAAACATGCAAATAGGCCAAAATAAAAAAACACCTATATCTTATTTTTCTGTCCTCTAAAACATATCCAAAAACCAGAACAATCGGAGACGAACACCTGAAAACCTTTGAGGGGTAAATTCACCCCCTAAACATGCAAACAGGCCAAAATAAAAAAACACCTATATCTGATTTTTCTGTCCTCTAACACATATCCAAAAATCAAAGCAATCGGAGGTGGACACATGGAAAACTTGTGAGTACACGGGCGCTCGCCGGCAGGATACGCGGTATACTTTCGTTTTCATTCAATTAGAGACACTTCCAAACTGAATTTGAACCGGACAAGTACGTAGCATGATGCAAAAATGTCCACTGGAAGAATCCTGAATTGAACATGGATCCAGTTTGAACACTACATATGGTGCAATACGAAATGTAAAATTTGCGGCTAACTGCCGCGGGCGCGCCCACCGAAGGGTTAAAATTATTTATAGAATCTCTATGAAAATATCATATTTATATTTCCATTAAAAATCGAACGTAGTCTATATCCTACTACTCATTCATTATTCGAGCAATTTTTTAGCAAGTAAATATTAGACGCAACTAGATGAAGCGTGGCCATAGTGAAAATGTCAATTATTTCATAGAAATGGTACTTAAGAAACTTTGTAACCATTGCGAAATACTGCATTTTTATATAGTTTATGCGTGAACATTGCAGAATTATTAGTATAAATTTGAGTCGTTTTAATGAGAGCAGGGTATTTACTTGAATGGTCATTTGGCAAAGGAAAGTCAGCTTGTCGGTTTCAAATAATCCTCTGCTGGTGTAAGTGAAAACCAAATACGTGATACTGTCGATTAAAAGAGCAACGCGTTTAGCCAGTTCTTCCGACTCTTCTGCGAATTTGATTGCATTTTGGAAAACGACGCTGAACGCTTTTAAAGAGAATTGGTAAAGCATGTTTATTTTGCAAAGGTCGGTCAGAACGAAGTACAATAGACTGGCTCTGGCCGCGACGGGGCGATAAATTTCTCGAGCTTCGTCTATTTTTATGGCCGTCACTCTAGCTTCCACCACCTTTATTTCTATTTCTGCAGCAGTTTTCTTAGTAGTCTCAAGATTTATTACTAGATCGATGTCGCTTAAAATATCTGGCCCAGCCGTTGATAATCTTTGAAAGAAAAACGAGTTTTATTGAGTGTTGGATTCATGGAGCTTTCATTTCACTCATTTAAAAAAAAAAAAAAAAAAATATATATATATAATTGTTATTGATTATCTTAGAAAATGTTATATCATCTAAATACGCAGTAGAGCAATGAAATATTTAATAAGGACCATTGCGAATATATATTCCTCCCGTGTTATAATATTACTCATATCCAATTCTGACAAAATGTTAATTAATTCTTCAAACAAAATACAGCGATTTAAAAAGTTGCGTACCTGTGCAAAAGATCGTCCTCTAATGCTTTCAAAGTAATTTTAAAAGTGTTTTGCTGAGTAGTCAGCTCAGCCTTTTTCGACTCCAAGTCCGGCCGTTCTGCTTTCACGACGTCTCCGAGCAGTTGTTCTTCCAAACCATCTTTCGTCACAGTGAAATTGATAAGAGTCGTCTGGGCTTGTATTTCAGGCTTGTAATGAGGATTGGCTAGCTTCGTCTGCAGGATCAGACGGAAACGGGGATCGTAATCTACTTCCTTGTCCCAAATTTTTATTGCCCTTCAATGAAAATATCAAATTTAGAGAAGTTTCTATATTTAAGGGGAGCTTCTCTTAAAGGGAGCTTCTCGTGTAACAGCTCCCGAAATTTATGATTTTTTTTCTTCAAAAACTATTGTTAATATTGCATTAAACTCTTTCGGGATTTAAGGAGGCATCTTTAAAGTTGCAAAAAATATTTTTTTATGTCGATCCTTATTATTTATTAATTATTGTGGAATTGTTTTAACCTCTTTGACGTTTACTGTGCCACGCGAGGTCGTGTCGGTGTAAATTAATTTCAAAATTGTTGCTTGACAAACTATTTATGTTAAGTAAGTATAATAATAAGTTGCTTAACAAATTTACTTACTTCGCTCAAAGTGTTACGAAATTAGTGATTTAAAATTTAAATTTAATTGATTATCGCTAAATATTAATATTATTCTATTTCGCCGAATACTACATAAACAATTACACTATTTTATGAAATTGACACTCTGTATAATAGTAATGGAAGAATATGTACCTTCCTTTCTTTATCAGATCCCTTTTAATTACGGGATCTAATACGGGATCAATCGATTCCATAATGTTTTCAATCAAAACAATTGCTCCATTAGCAATTGAGATTTCAATTAGTGTCAAATAATTCGGCTGAGTAAGCCTGAGCACTTGTAACTCCTCTCCATATCGATTTTTTATCCATTTTAATCCTTGCAACTGTGGATCTATCATTAGGGGCCACCTCGCTGAATTCATCAGGATTGTTGCATTTTCAGAAGACATCGTATCGGTTGGTAAGCCTTGGAAAATATATTTAGTATATTCACAACCCAGCTCACGAAATAAAAGTTTGAGATTCCTTATATAAAGGATATTTCTAATTTATTCCGACAAGGCCAATGTGCTCTATTAATCATGTCGATAATAATTCTGTTTCGAGTTGTGCATTTTTATAATTATTTTGGGATGTTAGAGGAAAGAGACCAGCAATAAAAAAAAATACTTTTAATAAAAACGTTGAATAAACGTAGGAAGAAACTTTGAATAAATCTTTAACCCTTTCGGTGCTGATAATTTGAACGTTCAGCGTATGCCACGTGCGGGACTACTTTGAACGCATCTCTTAACCATAGCCGGTGAACGCCTATGGGCGTTTCTCGCACGTAGTATCGCACACGTGCACGTAGTGGACTAATCCCTCGCAGAGGACGTTTATCTTTATTTATATTTTATGTTTGTGCAGCTCGAACGCCTCATTTCTGAGGGCCTATTTAGTCGCCCACAATTGAGATTGGGCATAAATAAATATACGAAATAAGAAAAAAAAAATTTTGTTATTTAGTTTGGCATGAAGAATATAAAATTCGAAAACGTTAAAGCATTTTTACCTTCATTGTTCCATTGGGCAATCACTGCATCGTCAGATAGCAAGCCTAGAATGTCCAAATCAGCCGTCCTTGGTATTTTTACCTCCAACTTTTCCAAAAACGGCAACCAGTTCTCGTTTATTAACTCGGTTCTGTACTTTCGAGTAAAGCATCCCATGTACGAAAGAAACGCGGTCACAAGGAGGACATCGCCTGGTATTGTGATCGCCGAAGTTTTCAACCTAAGCGCGTTAAAAAATCGTGACGATCAATTTCTTGAAATTTAATTTTTTAAAAAATTTGACACCATTTAACAACAACAGTTTTTCAACGTCTATTTGATTTAAGTGTGTTTCTGTTAAATTTAAACTTCTTATAACAGCTTATAAGAATTATAGGGAAAATGAATAATTGTAGCTAACGTTTCTACAGTTTCGGTCCATCGAATTTTTTCGGACGCTAAACCGTTCACCAGCCTATTTGCGAGGTCGATCGTTAACGCTGTGGCGTCAGCTTCGTCCTGACACTTTTGTTTCTCCGCCAGGGCTGCATTCATTTTGTCCCCCAGAACGTCGAGCACTTTTTGCAATTCCTGCAAGTCGATTAAAACGAATAAAAATCATTCTCCTTATTATTATTTCTGCAATAATAATGGTATAAAAATTAAATAGGAAATAGCTACAAAATTTGCGGGCCCCACTTTGCAGGCGCCAAAAGCTTTTATTATTAACAATTAAGTGCACAATCTCTGTATCATAATTAAGGGAATTATAATACATTTTATAACAGAATCTGCCATGGAGGTACAATAAAAATAAAAAATACAACGCTTTTGACATAATATTTTCAACTACATACAGCATTGTTTGGCAACAGATATAGTAGAAAATAAAATGGGTGATGATTCTACGTGATAAAATAAGGCGAAAATCAAGGGTCAAGAAATTGCACTGGAGGGTTAATTTTTTTTTTTGAATATTCAACTTCACTTCGTCAACGTTTAAAAATTCTGGTCAGAAACGCCTGAAATACCGCAATTCAGTGATCAGCAGCTTGCGTCGTGGACAGTCGCCGTAAAAAAAAAAAAACGCGCATTTATTACTACTTTTACAAGGTAATTTGCTCTGAATAATTTAATTTCTACCACGAATTTTTAAACTAATAATAACTAAAAGACGAAGCCTTTTGTTAGTCTTGACTTTCATTTTTTACCACTCATTTCATTTTCCACTATCTGTTACAGAACACCCTGTGTGCGTACATCGCGATGCAAATGTTAAATGTTGATAAAAATTTACCGCTAATCGTGTTTGCAAGGCTTGCAAGTGGTCCATAGCAGCTTTCAGCTCGGCATTAGCTTGCGCAACAGCAGCTCTTAATGGCTTCACAGTTTCATTGATGTAATGGAAAACCATTATATTTCTCACCCAACTGCAGAGACCTGCGGCCGCCTGAGACTTTGAATAAATAATCTCTGGCTCGAACTCTAAGAAAGGTTTAATAGAAAGATTTTTTTAAAAATACATGATAATTTTCATACCTCCGCTTTTTACTTTGTGCATATATTATTTCCAGCATCACTGAAATTATTTCAGAAAACTGTTTTATTTGCGTTTAGGAGATTAAAAGAACATGTTGGTATTAATATTTCCCCCTGTATTGGAATCCTAACTGAATAATCAGTCGATTGTTGGATATGTTTTAGAGGAGCGTAAAATAAGATATATGTGTTTTTTTATAGCGCCCCGTTTTCATATTTAGGGGGTGAAACCACCCCTCAAAGTTATAAGATTTTCAGGTATTCGTCTTCGATTGCTTTGGTTTTTGGATATGTTTTAGAGGACCGAAAAATAAGATATACGTGTTTTTTTATAGCGCCCCGTTTTCATATTTAGGGGGTGAAACCACCCCTCAAAGTTATAAGATTTTCAGGTGTTCGTCTTCGATTGCTTTGGTTTTTGGATATGTTTTAGAGGACCGAAAAATAAGATATATGTGTTTTTTTATAGCGCCCCGTTTTCATATTTAGGGGGTGCAACCACCCCTCAAAGTTATAAGATTTTCAGGTATTCGTCTTCGATTGCTTTGGTTTTTGGATATGTTTTAGAGGACCGAAAAATAAGATATACGTGTTTTTTTATAGCGCCCCGTTTTCATATTTAGGGGGTGAAACCACCCCTCAAAGTTATAAGATTTTCAGGTATTCGTCTTCGATTGCTTTGGTTTTTGGATATGTTTTAGAGGACCGAAAAATAAGAAACAGGCGTCTTTTTATTTTGGCCTGTTTGCATGTTTGGGGGGTGAGACCACCCCTCAAATTTCATAAGAATAGGCGGTGCCCGCCTCCGATTGCTTTGACTTTTGGATATGTTTTTTCATATGGAGTTTTACTCAAGACAATTTTGTACCCCTTATGAACTTTGAGGGGTGGTTTCAGTCCCTAAATATAAAAACGATTCGCTAAAAAAAAAACACGTATATCTTATTTTTCGGTCCTCTGAAATATATCCAAAAATCAAAGCAACCCGAGGCGGACACCTGGGAAACTCTCCTTGTAAGAGTAGAGAATGCACAGAAATAATGTTGCTTTTTGAAGTAAATAAAAAGTTATCCTAGTAGTAAAATGCAACAGTAAAAAATAAAAGTAAAAGTTGGAAAATTTTAAATAAAAAAGTGTTCATTACTTAAACTTAACATTGAGATGTGGAGAATTTAGCATCATACATATACGAAATCGACTTTAGGGGTGGATTCAGTACGTAAATGCAATGATATAAAATAAAGGTCGCGACGGCTACATCGACGAAAATAAAATTTGATTGTATGCTGATGTTTCTATTGTGAAGGGCCTTTTCGATTTTGTAAAATCGTGACCTTGAACCGAAATTTGCAAAACAAGATTTTGTTTATAATTTTCACTGCAATAAAAATGGATGCATCTCGATTAAACTAAAAAGGGAATCAACTAAATCCGAAAAATTCATAAGTACAACCAATTTTCACGAAAATAGGCATCCATCACAAAAGTCAAGGCCCTTTTTTTTTTTAACTTAAACCCCCCTTAATTTCATGAGGACTACGACATATTCTACTTCGAACAAAATCGGTGACTTATGCACGGTAGTACCTATATGTACAAAATGAATAACTCTTATGATGAACAAATATATAAATTACTAATTATTGTCTACCTTTATCCTGCAGATAAGGTTGAATAGCTCTGACCACTTCAGGTTGAATATTTTCTTTGTCGTAATTTCGAAGCGCCGCGAGGAAACCGTCGACGTGTCCCATCATTACCTTACACGCTTTCCAACTTCTGTCCTTTGGAATTTTCCCTTTGGGAGAAAATAGAACCAAAACTGCTGCGCATACCATTGCTACTTGGTCTGGAGGCGTTCCGAAGGATCTCAGTTCGGTCAGGTTGCTCTATAGATTGGATGGTTTGAATTTTTCATTAAATTCACAAGTGTGTAAATGTTTGTTACGAGCAAGATAGTTAATAATTATGCCGTTGCAAATACTGCAATGTATACAAAACACACAGCCACATATGCTATGGCTCATAAGTATTTACCTATTATACACACATAGTTCATCATTATGACAAAATCAACGCGAAGCGTGCCTGGTCATTTATTTAATAATAACTTTAATTTTTTATAACTAGACGTATAATTTTTTAAAATTGATGTTCTTCATTTTTCTGAACTATTGCATTTTTTTAAAATACTTGGGAATGATGCAGTGGCGGATTTAAGAAAAAAGACCCACGTGGCAAACGTTCTGAGGGGCCCATTTTTTTCGGAAAAATGAAGAGGTAGTTTACTAAAAACGGGCCAAGTGTAGTAGTACAGAAAAAGGATCTAGTGTTTGCTTAAAATCATATTTTTCTGTTAAGATAGGGCCCTAGGGGACCTTCTGGGCAGGGGCCCATTTTTCGGGAAAATGTAGAGGTAGTTTACTAAAAACGGGCCAAGTGTAGCAGTACAGAAAAAAGATACAGTGTTTGGTTAAAATCATATTTTTCTTTTAAGATAGAGCCCTTGGGAACCTTCTGGGCAGGGGCCCATTTTTCGGAAAAATGAAGAGGTAGTTTACTAAAAACGGGCCACGTGTAGTAGTACAGAAAAAAGATACAGTGTTTTGTTAAAATCATATTTTTCTTTTAAGATAGGGCCCTAGGGGACCTTCTGGACAGGGGCCCACTTTTCGGAAAAATGAAGAGGTAGTTTACTAAAAACGGGCCACGTGTAGTAGTACAGAAAAAAGATACAGTGTTTTGTTAAAATCATATTTTTCTTTTAAGATAGGGCCCTAGGGGACCTTCTGGACAGGGGCCCACTTTTCGGAAAAAGGAAGAGGTAGTTTACTAAAAACGGGCCAAGTGTAGCAGTACAGAAAAAGATGTAGTGTTTGGTTAAAATCATATTTTTCTTTTAAGATAGGGCCCTAGGGGACCTTCTGGGCAGGGCCCATTTTTCGGAAAAATGTAGAGGTAGTTTACTAAAAACGGGCCAAGTGTAGTAGTACAGAAAAAGGATCTAGTGTTTGCTTAAAATCATATTTTTCTGTTAAGATAGGGCCCTAGGGGACTTCTGGGCAGGGCCCATTTTTCGGAAAAATGTAGAGGTAGTTTACTAAAAACGGGCCAAGTGTAGTAGTACAGAAAAAAGATATAGTGTTTGCTTAAAATCATATTTTTCTTTTAAGATAGGGCCCTAGGGGACCTTCTGTAGGGGCCCATTTTTCGGAAAAATGAAGAGGTAGTTTACTAAAAACGGGACAAGCGTAGTATTACGAAAAAAATGTAGTGTTGGGATAATTATACCTAATCATAATTTTTTTTTTGGTCACGGGGCCTTGCGGGGCCTTCTGTGCAGGGGCCTGGGCGGCAACTGCTCATCAGCCGCCCTGTTAAATCCGCCACTGGAATAATGGAGTAACTCGAAGATGGTGTAAGATGACATTTTGTATGTATGTACGTATACTATGATTTTAAAAAATGTCTTACCTTGTTTAAAGTGTCAAGCGCAGCTTCAGCTTGCCGAACAGCGGGTTCTGCTTTTACCAAGTCCTCATCGCACTGTCTTTGCCTTTCTGCCACTGTTTCTTTTATTTCCGCTACTTTTGTTTCTTCCTCGGACACTAAATATTAATACTCGTATATAAATATTATACAGTGTTTGCACTGGAAAAAAATGATTAATAGAACATAAAATTATGCTGAAAAACGGGATTACAAATAAAAGTTTTCTATGTTGCAAATGTGGTGGTTACTAAATATTTTATAAGATACTTTCTAATATTGAAAGCTTCAATAAATCTGTATAACTATAACTGATAGGTACATTTCGCTTCATGATTTGTATATGTACAAGTAAGTTAATGTCTAGGACTATACCCATTTCCTTCTCAGCTTCAGCTTTAGCGTTCTCAGCTCGAACCTCAGTAAGGATTTTATCTGCAATTTCGTTCTTCTTTTTCAACTCGATTTCTTGGGCTGCTAGGACAACTCTTAAATCGCTCACCTATCATTTCAAGTTGAGAAGCTCTGTTAATCTACTAAAATAATTATTCAACGAAGTATGGAAATTTATGAATATTAATCTTTAAATGGCAAGAGCCCCAAATAAGAAGCAACAAATATTAAGTAATTCTTCATTATTATCCAAATAATATTCAATTCAGTAATCAATCGAGTGAAAATATGCGTGAAAAATAATTCCCCGTGTCGCGCTAAACAATTAAAGGTCTGTGGTCACTGTTTTGGTCAAAACCACTGTAAGTGCAATTTCATCGAACAATAATGGAGTTCATAATGTCCATGCCCAAACAGAACACGAAGAGGTAAATGTAAACATTACTGCTACAACTCGACAATGGGCACGAGGGTGTATTTATACGTGTCGAAATTTGTTTTTGTATTTCTATGCTCTCACCCCCTAACGCCATTTGATAAGAAAATAGTCCCTGAAAAAGTTGATTGCAATCGGACAACAGGGAAGGGTGCCGATCAGGACTTAAAGTTTAGAATTCATCATAGTTTGAATTTAAAGAATTTCTCAAAAATGGTAAGCCCTATCGAAATTTTGTTCAAGTAATATTAAAAGAGCATTCAATTTTCTACAATTACTGTATATATAATTTTTTCGTGCTTCCAACCACTTTTTAGATAACAAAGCGTTTGAATATAGAGAGATCAACGCCACGCGTGTATAGACAAGACGTCACGCCGTAGAGGTCTCTATATTCAAACGCTATTTAGTCCAGTGAAATTAGGATTTGTCATCGGAATAAATGCCAGCAAGCTAAATTTTGGTATGGGCCTTTATTTGGTCGTTTTAAACAATATGTCAAAAGTCCCCATCGATCCGAGTGCCGCTAAAAATTTTACAGAGGGTTGAAAAAAAATAACAGTTTTTCGCGAATATCTCGTTATCTAGCAGTTTTGCGACAAAAATAGGTCTCACACAATTTATAACCTAGGAAATTCTCTACAAAAAAGGTTGTATGAGTTTTTTTCGTAGGAGTAACCATTTTCATGTGTGCCGGATTACCAAATTTCAACCCCCATACTTTTGACAAGGGAAGATCCCAAACCCGGAAATTCAGAAAATTATGAAACTCTGTAAATATGTAGCGGAAGTCCTGCTGAGTACAACGCAATTTCGTTTGCTGCCCAAATTCACTCCAAGAGGGTGCAATTGACCCCTGAAAATTTTTTTACTTTGTATTATTACTCGCCAACTGTAGGAGATAGAAAAAAAGTGTTCAGGAAAAAGTTACTTCTCTTAATTAGGACTAACATTTGGTAAATTATAGTTCTTACAGTTCTTACGGTTCGTGAGTTATAACACAAAATCGGAAAATAGCCGGATTTTCAGGGGTTAATTTCACCCCCTTCGAGTGATCAAATTTAAACTTTAATCTTTGGGGGTAAGTAGAGGATATATAGGTATGTATTACTTAATTTTTGTTGCTGCCCAAATTCACTCTAAGAGGGTGAAATTGACCCCTGAAAATCCGTTTTTTTTTTTTAGTTTTTGTGTTATAACTCACACACCGTGAGAACTGTAAGAACTATAATTTACCAAATGTTAGTCCTAATTAAGAGAAGTAACTTTTTCCTGAACACTTTTTTTCTATCTCCTACAGTTCGCGAGTAATAATACAAAATAAAAAAAAATTCAGGGGTCAATTGCACCCTCTTGGAGTGAATTTGGGCAGCAAACGAAATTGCGTTGTACTCAGCAGGACTTCCGCTACATATTTACAGAGTTTCATAATTTTCTGAATTTCCGGGTTCGAGATCTTCCCTTGTCAAAAGTATGGGGGTTGAAACTTGGTAACCCGGCACACATGAAAATGGTTACTCCTACGAAAAAAACTCATACAACCTTTTTTGTAGAGAATTTCCTAGGTTATAAATTGTGTGAGACCTATTTTTGTCGCAAAACTGCTAGATAACGAGATATTCGCGAAAAACTGTTATTTTTTTTCAACCCTCTGTAAAATTTTTAGCGGCACTCGGATCGATGGGGACTTTTGACATATTGTTTAAAACGACCAAATAAAGGCCCATACCAAAATTTAGCTTGCTGGCATTTATTCCGAAGATTGGGCAGATTTCCGTCTAATTTCACTGGACTAATTACCGAAAAAATGGTTGGAAGCACGAAAAACTTATATATACAGTAATTGTAGAAAATTGAATGCTCTTTTAATATTATTTGAACAAAATTTCGATAGGGCTTATCACTTTTGAGATATTCATCAAATTCAAACCATTGATGAATGCTAAACTTTCAGGCCTGGTCGGCGCCCTTTCCTGTTGTCCGCCTGCAATAGTCTTTTTCAGCGACTATTTTTTTATGAAATGGAACCATATTAGAGAGTGAGAGCAAAATAAATCGCAGGTTGAAAATAAGGGCCACCCTAATGGGTCCTCTGTGGGAATAACGATAACTACATTGGAGGTTTACAAGACGATCTAGTATCGAGGCATCAGCACTGGACGGCTGGTAATGAAAGGCCTTCGCCGACCTGCTATGTTTCCCAGCACCTCCACCTACAAACTCCACTATTGCTCGTTGTATTTGTATAAACATTATTAGCGAAAGAATTACTTGGGCAGCGCAGGATTCTAGTTTCTCCAAACCATTCTTCAACCTCTCTTTCATCGACTTTACATCGTAGGTTCTCTCCACGAGTAACTTCGAATACAAATAAATCTGTTCCAGGAACGACTTTGGAGTGGTGTAATTGTATCTTCTCTCGTTTTGCAAATAAAGGGCCGAAATGTCGTTGACACTTGTGTGTGCGAATGACATAAACAAAGAGGCTGACGCCCTGTACGGTTTTGGAAGGTCCTCTAACTCCTGCAACCAATAACGGGGTAAATTACAATTATATTCATAACGACTAACGTGTCCAAATACCCATACAGCACACCTTGTTGCAGCAGTATTGCAGGGACGTTGCTGCAATATTACGTTGTTGCAGGTTGCATTGCAATATTGTAGGAACGTTCCTGAAATATTGTCGTGCATTATTGGAGTGGCAATGATCCTACAATATTGCAATTTCGTTGCCGTGCAATGTTCCGTTGACAACGATGGTACAATATTGCTGCAATATTGTACGATCGTTGCCGTGCAATCTTCCATTGGCAACGATCCTGCAATATTGCTGCAATATTGCGCCCACATCGTCGTGCAATGTTCCAGTGGCAACAGTCCTACAATATTTCTGCAATATTGGGCGCACATCGTCGTGCAATGTTCCAGTGGCAACGATCCTACAATATGGCAAGAACGTTGCCGTGCAATGTTCCATTGGCAACGATCCTACAATATTTCTGCAATATTGCGCGCACATCGACGTGCAATGTTCCAGTGGCAACGGTCCTACAATATTTCTGCAATATTGCGCGCCCATCGACGCGCAATGTTCCAGTGGCAACGGTCCTACAATATTTCTGCAATATTGCGCGCACATCGTCGTGCAATACTGTAGTGAAAACTTGTGGAAACATTACAACAATATTCTGAAGCAACTATGACTTTGTCAAAATTTTTTCGAAATATGTACATGACGTCGAGTGGATTCTACGGCGTGTTTCATTTAACTGGATACGCACCGCAATATTGCCGAAGAGTTGGAGGATCATTGCCACAATTTTGCCGTTTCGTTGCAGAATCATTGCCGGAACGTTGCAGGACTACATATTCGTAATGTTGCCGCAACTTTGCAAAAATACACACCTGCAATATTGCGAAGGCGGACATAGGACTGAACCTGCAACGTCTCTGCAATGTTATATTGCAACATTGCCATCTTGCACCGCATCATTGCAGAGACGTTGCTGCAATGTTATGGTGCTGTGTGGGTAGCTGGACTTATTCATCGTTAATTAATTTATTAGTCAATTAGATGCACGGTGCTCGCCTCCGAAAAGAAAAAGTGATATTCGTTGATACTTTTGTCACTCTTTACTTCTCGCATTACAAGAATACGTTTACTTTAAATCTAGCCAATATTTCAAATCGGTCGCTTAATCAACTTTTTAGATATTATGTTCGCGGTTTTAATATGTGCCATTCTGAGAAAAGGACCTTTAAAAGTTAGCACGCTTCTATTCAAAGACTCGTGCGAATAAAATTTGAATTTATTTTTCTGAACTTTCATTATTATTGTTTTTGTGGAAATATGTGAAATAAATATTTTACGTATTTTTTTTCTACTGGCAGACTCCATGTACGCCATTCTCTACCGCGTAAAAAAAAAGACACGTGGAACAAATATTCCGCGTAAATCGACGGGTGAGTGTGTTATTAAAAATTGTCCAAATAAGGGCGTGTTTGGACTCATTTTCATCGGAAATTGCTTGGCTATCCATTGGTAGTATTTTCGTGTAGGTTTAACAGACAATGTAGAAGTTTAAATTTTCAGTGACGCCGCCATGTTTTTAAATGGCGAGGCAAGCTGGACAAAACATTCTCGGCACACGGAAACCTTGCGATACTCGAAGTGTTAGTAGAAGGTATTCTTATAAACATATTCTTACTCCTAAGAATCTAGTGGAAACCGATTTCAAAGCTTCTTGCGGCCAAGTTTGAAACCAATTGATGGAGGTGTTGTTCACGATAGCTGGGAACTGTCTGGCTCTGTTGCGCAGTGTCGGACCAACGGGAGAAAAGCAGAGGACGCATTTCAATCGGTTTCGAACTCGATCGATGAAAAACTTCCAACAATTTTCGTTGGTGTCCATCATACCGGCTTGTTTCACCTGCAAAATCATTGGCGCGTAAATAGGACGCTATTAGGAAATACAGAAATAAAGTGCCAATTAGATTCAAACATTTGATTAATTATTTCAATTTGAAGTTCATTGAAAATACATATTTTTAATAGTTTCATTTAATTTCTGGTAGATTAATTGTTCATTTAATCTCGATACTGAAATGAACGTTGTACAATCAGTTTTACTGTTCGTGGTGTGCAACAACTTGTACCCAATATATGTACTTGTGTTTACGTTAAAAAATGAATGAGGAGCCAACGACATTTACAAAATATTTGCTGCGAAATATTTGTACTAATGACAATTCCATGTCATTATGAGTGGCAACTGTTTACGAACACTCATTTAATTCTTTTCATTGATAAATTACTTTCTTGCAAATAATAATAATAATAATAATCATTTAATAAGAATAAAAATCATTATAATAATAATAAATAGTTATTCCTCTAAATTAAACCTGTTTTTACCCCACAATTGACCATCTTCAGATCTCAAAATAAATACCTTTTTTGAAACGCACAGTATGAAACTGTATATTTTCTAAAAGGGCTATATCATATCAGTATCAGCCACAATCTGTACGAGAATTAATTGAAAAATAAAAACGGTGTGATTGTTTTAGTAAAAAAAATTCATTTTTCAGGACTCTCCACCTTTCCGATTTTTCTGATACATGTTGTCATTTCATTTCTTACTAAAACGCGGCTATTCCATGTTCCACAATGTTCGAAGTATGTATTATAATTTTTGGGTGTCGATTGGACTGATACAGTTCGCACGATAATTGTTTAAAAATCGGCCGGGTCCGTTGGACCCAGTGTGAGCACCGCGGAACACTTACAGAAGTGAATAAATTAAAATAATTTACAGAAATCTAAATTAACGCTGTTATAGTAGGAATACCTGATATAAATAATCTAGAATTACCTCGTTCCTTACGGAATTCACGATATTATCGATTTCCTCGTCGGCGAATAATTCCGAGATTTCACCAAAGGCAAGCATATCGTTTATGAGAACTAAGAATCGTTCGTCAGCAACGTGGGAATCAGTCATCACGAATGTGATCCCTATTGATTTTAGGCCAGCCTTCATATATAAACCTGCCAGGTCGGTTCGTAAGTCAGTCACCGAATATCCCGTTTTCAATTGTAATTGGAAAATCTTTAAACAGAGATAAAGAGACACATTAAATAACTCTCAAAATAACGGAAACACGGAAACCTAAATCATTGCGAGATTTCGGAATTTTTTAGAATGCCCATTTATACGTTCCATGTCCATCGTGACGTTAATGTTTAAGCTGTGAAAGTTTGCAAGCTAATTTCGTTCTTATAAAACAGTTACGTCGTTCCAAAATATCGCGGCCGATATTTATGCTGAATCCACAAGTTTATGGTAAATTCGTTTCACATTCCTTAAATGTTTGAAATACTTCTTCCGAATTTCACTTTGGGAGCATCAGGCAGTAAAAGAATTTCGAATTACCTCCTACAGTGTTATCAAATCTGACTTAAAAATTAATAACGGTGTTGTTAAATTTTACTTAAAAATTTTTAGTGTTATTAAATTTTACTTAAAAATTAATAACATTAATAACAGCACTGAAAACTGCGAGATTTTAATGCCAAAATCTTTGAATTAATATATTCTTTATTCGAAATTAATCCTTTTTAAATTTCACCTCGCCAATAATAATAATAATAATAATAATAATAATAATAATAATAATACTGCTGTTTCGTTTCGGTGCGATGTAACATAACTTTATATTGATTAGAGAAGTATACGATCGAGGGTGTCGGAAACAGTGTCTGCAAAGGTACCTCTAAAGCGGAAATGAAGCCAGCAAGGAACGAAAGAGATTGCTTTCCGGTTCCTCCAACGCCCACCAGTAGCGCGTTTCCTCTTGGTGATTCCAAAATACGATTTATTTGGCACACGTGGCGCATTGCGTCGTCGAATAACACTAAATTCATCGCTCCCACCTAGTGAAGATCATAAAGCACTGAAACTTGAGTAGAAAACGCTGGAATTATTGTACGCTGAGATTATAAAAAATACAAAAGATGAGGAGAACAGAGCTCCTCCATATGTAGATCACTAGCGGCGCTAGTCCAGCGCTCACGCAGGATGCGATGGAGACTGCACAACTTTCTCCAAATGAGGAACATGGAGTTTACGTGTCGCAAAAAATATTGACGACTTTGGGAGCATTAAAGGAATATTTTATATTCTTGGGCAGCGGAAAAAAATCAAACCTAAATAGTAATAAACTGCAGTAAATTAAGGGCTTTAATTCTGTGGGGTTCAAACTTTGAAAATCTTTTTCACCAAAGTAGAAATAGAAATTAATTTTTTGTTAAAAATTAATCCATAATTCAAAATTTTCCAGGTTTAAAGGATTTTTTTTCAACACTGAACTCTATTTTGTCATGTGTGCTTGTGTTTCACCTATTCCATTAATTTTAACGTTTTTCTAGCTGTTAAATGCTGAAGATCGAGAATGCGTACTTAAAGATTTCATTACCAATTCATTATAATTCACCAATGCCTCCTCCAGTAATTTCGTCAATTGTGGCCAATCTTGTATTGGCATGTATTTCGGTTCACCAATGCCGTCCGCGAAATGACAGTATATTATTGGCTCGGAAGATATAATATTGTCGTCCATTTCCTACGATTCAAAATATGTATATACATGTAGATTGTAGGGTAACTGTACTCGTAGTTGACAGTGTACCAATAGTTGACACTTTTATTTTCAGTCACGAATAATAAGCTTTCTATTAAAAAAATGTTTTTGACTAATACGCTGTTTGAAAAAGTATTAGTCAAAAACATTTTTGTAGTCAAAACTCGTAGTTGACAGTGTACCAATAGTTGACACTTTTATTTTCAGTCACGAATAATAAGCTTTCTATTAAAAACATGTTTTTGACTAATACTTTTTCAACCAGCGTATTGGTAAAAAAAGTTTTTAATAGGAAGCTTATTATTCGTGACTGAAAATAAAATTGTCAACTGTTGGTACTCGTAGTTGACAGTGTACCAATAGTTGACACTTTTATTTTCAGTCACGAATAATAAGCTTTCTATTAAAAAAACGTTTTTGACTAATACGCTGTTTGAAAAAGTATTAGTCAAAAACATTTTTGTAGTCAAAACTCGTAGTTGACAGTGTACCAATAGTTGACACTTTTATTTTCAGTCACGAATAATAAGCTTTCTATTAAAAACATGTTTTTGACTAATACTTCTTCAACCAGCGTATTGGTAAAAAAAATTTTTAATAGGAAGCTTATTATTCGTGACTGAAAATAAAATTGTCAACTGTTGGTACACTGTCAACTACGAGTACAGTTACCCTATACATATATGATGTTAGTATTCTGCAGTATATTCAGAAATGGACAATATTTAAATTATACGCGACTTACAGGTATATTTTTACGAAGCGACTCCCTTAACAACTGCTGAAATAGTTGTTTATCGTCAGCATCTACTAATTTGTCGGAATATACTCTGGTTGCTTCGTGAACATACAACTTTAATAAATGATTAGTTGTTGGCACAGCCTCGCCATTGGCGAAAAGTAAACCCTTGAGAGAATAATAGAGAATAACATTAGGTACACTAATACTAATACAAATACTACTGAATTTATAAATCACAAACATATTATTTTCTACTTTTTCTTGTATTTATAGTTAATAAAAACATGAATAAAGAGCATTCAAACAATTCAGACTAAAAGATTGTTACACTCTCTTATACAAATGAAATATGCAAATATAGTAGGGTAACTGTACTCGTAGTTGACAGGTTACCAATAGTTGACACTTTTATTTTCAGTCACGAATAATAAGCTTTCTATTAAAAAAATATTTTTGGCTAATACTTTTTCAAACAGCGTAAACTACGAGTACAGTTACCCTAGATCCTCGATTATCGAAATTGAGCTAATCGGTTTTTTCGAATAATTAAACGAGCCCATATGGATACGAAGAAGCTTACTATTCATAAGCAAGTTGCTAAAAGTTTTACCATTCTTTCGTTTTACTCTTCTGTTGTAAGAAACAAGAGCAATTGACCGTTCAAGGTCACTTCTATAATTTGTGAATCGCGTGAATCGCGATAGCAAGCCTCCCTCTTTGTGAAACAGAGATAAAAAAAGGTAGACGTATCAAAATAAAAAAATAATTAATTAAGAAAGCGAATAAAATGTAACTTATATTTAATCCTCTCTCCGAGAATTCGAATTCTTTTATTTATTCTTATTTTCATTTTGATGTACACGTTTATTGGAAATTTATTTGAAACATCAATAGTTTTGGTCAAGTGTAAATTACAACTTTGATTGTATCTTATAGTGTTATTAACAGAAAAATCTTTTGCTTTGTCTCTCAGTGTGGAAGTATCTATATGTATATGTAGAAAAAATGTTTTGAAGTTATTCGGGGGCTTATGAATAAATATTTAGCTGAAGGAAGTGCCTGAACAAATTGGTAATCTGTGATATTAACCTGTGATTTTACACCTCTTCAGTGACCTTGAGCTGTTACTTTATTTGTTCAGAATATAGATCCCCAATTTCCTGACTCCGGTTACTAAATCAGGTATTCTTTTTCAAGCAAATATTTCTGCAAGAATACTTTCTTTTTATACTTTAGACGACCTTGAAACTTTCCCAAGTTCTGAATACGATTGTATGTGATTTTTTAAAGTACCATTTTTTGTCAGATTTTTTGTTACTTGTTTGATTAACCCTTTCGATTGTTTGTTATGCTTATTCCTATTGCTAGAATGGTATCTTTAAGGGCAATTATTTTACCAAAGGCTACTTTCTGAATAATCAATTATTCGAAAATAAAACGTCATTCTGGTAATTGAATGTTCAATTAAACGGTGTTTGCATAATCAAGGTTCCACGATGTTTAAGTTTTGAAAATTGAAGATATGGAGAATGCAAATACAGCTATGGATGAACTTAAGCCTGTTAGTTTAGTCAATTTTTGAGTTGTTCTTACTTGAAAAATATTTGAAAGGTCACGCAAATTGAATAAATAATGAAATTTTAATGCAGTTGGAAGGAAAGTGGTTGAAACTTTTCCGTGACAATATAATACCGCTGTCATTAAAGGCTCTGCTATTTTCATTAACACAGGATTAAATTTATGGACAGGATTCGTCAGATGCTGCTCCAGCATCTGACTATAGATCATTATTAAATTTGCCTCAGATGGAAAGCTGTAATACAAGATTAAATTTTTAACATGTATAACTGGAGAAAAACCATGTATGTACATATATTCAAAGCTCAAACATAACCGTATACGTTTCCGATTACTTTAACATGTCCAGAATTATTATTTGTAAACAGTGAATATTTAAATTAAATTTTTTAGCTTTATCCATAAACAATCTCTAATGAAAATAATCTGACTCCCTTTCTAAAATATTTTTGCAAATATTTATCTATTCCATCACAGTGTAGTGCAGTGATTCCCAACCTTCTTTGAGTCGCCATCCTCTTTTATAATATAGGGTAAAGTAAATTTAATAAGGTAAAGAGACCACATTAAAAATAGGTATTTCAGAATATAATTTTAACTTTATAATTAAAATAAATAAGTGTTAAAAATCGCCAACTAAAAAGAGCCTTGACGACTTCCCCAGAACATTTTGCGACCCACAGGTTGGGAATCACTGGTGTGGCGAGAAACATTGAGTAAATTACTGAGGTAATTTTTATCCTCTGTTTCTAAAAAAAAAAAAAATGATTAGTGAGCATATAAGTGATCAACAATTATAAAAACGGTATTGAGTGAGCGCTGATACAAATTATGTTTCAACAAATAAGATTAATTTCTCTTGGTATAGAAACTTCTTTTCCTACAATCTGCAGTAGGGCTGGGACTATTTGTCGAATTTTTCGGTACTCGAATATTCGAATACTTCAGTTACTCAATTATTTGGCGAATATAATTCGAATATCCAAGTATCTAAATACTATTCGAATATTTAAGTATTCGAATATTATTCGAATATTTAAGTATTCAAATACTATTCGAATAGTATGGTGCGAAATATAAATCAAGTTCTTTAGGTTCATTTTTTACAAGCTTTTATTTAGTTTCAGTTGTGAGTTTGTTACTTTGTTAGGGTGAAATCTTGTAAGTTAATTTATACCCATTTCAACATATCCGATCGACTTTGAAGCTTAATGATGTATTCGAAAAGTATTCGAATACTGAAATATTCGAATACTATTCGAATAATTAAATATTCGAATAATGAAATATTCGAATACTATTCGAATAATTAAATATTCGAATACTTAAATATTCGAAGTTTATTCGTAGCATTCGAATACTTAAATATTCGAAGTTTATTCGTAGCATTCGAATACTTAAATATTCGAAGTTTATTCGTAGCATTCGAATACTTAAATATTCGAAGTTTATTCGTAGCATTCGAATACTTAAATATTCGAAGTTTATTCGTAGCATTCGAATACTTAAATATTCGAAGTTTATTCGTAGCATTCGAATACTTGTAAAATATTCGAATATTAAATTATTCGAATAGTCCCAGCCCTAATCTGAAGTATTATTAAAGAAGTTTAAATAATTATAGTCCCCCGTTTTAGTTTTCGCATGGTATACAACTTACTTAACAGCAAAAACAGCGAAATGCCTCTGCAAGCGGGGATTAATAACGAAGCTTCCTGCAGTAGGATTCATGCACGACACATATTGCGTGTTGTGAATTTCCTTTAAAGTCAGTTTCGTTCTATCGTACCTAAGTTCGTTGAAATAGCTCAATTATTATTGTATTTGCCAACGAAAGATGAAGCAGAAACAGAAGCGCAATCTTTGAGCGAATCATGTACCAGTGATTATAATCGAAGTGTTGCCTGATAAGTGTATGCGGCTGCACAGTGCCGTAAGTATCGACTTCGGGCATATTCATGTCGTCGATGAAGTATATTAACTTTTTCATTCCTGGCGGGCCATAATTTCTGCCAGTCTTTTTCTCCAGATGTTTCTCCATAGTCCTTTGCAACATTTCTTAAATAAGTTATACCAAATTATTCTCTTATTTTTCAGAACAATTACAGTTAAACGTATGGGGACACACAATTGAAAAGAACAAACGAACACATATACCAAGATCTTCAATCAGGGCTGGCGTTTTTATTCATAAAAAAAAACTTCATATATCAATGAAAAGCACATTTATTTTCTATGTGCTTACAACATTAAGCGGAGATTAAGTGGACGTCGTTGACAAAATGGAAGGAATAGGTAGCTATTTGAAACAGGGTTGCCAGGGATTAGTTGCGGCGCAACACCTACAGGAGTGGTGGTAATGTGTGCGTGAACTGACGCTAGCGCCAAACCAGTCAAGTGGCCCCAACGCGAAGCCAACCACGGCCAACCAGCGTCGCCAATCTATTTCCCGGCGACACAATAACCACCACTCCTGTAGGTGTTGCGCCGCAACTAATCCCTGGCAACCCTGATTTGACACTAGTGTCGATATGAGTTGCGAAAATATAAAAATAATCGAAAACGTTACACTCGAAATTGAATCAGTTATTTCAACACGTTGTTTATAAGAAACATTACGATTTTTTTTTAAATCAAAGTTAATGAATATCAGTGTCAATTACCAGAAGTAGTGTAATAATTAAGAGGGACGTTGGCGATGTTGTAATCGTCCGAGAGTAATGCTAATTTCTCAGCAATAATTACGCTCTTCCCTGAACCTGCAGCACCTATTAACATCATCGGTACTCTTTTCTCGATGAAAACATCCAGGAAGAAATGCAAACATGCCGTGTCACCGGTAGACACTAGAGTCGACTATGAAAGGGGATTGTTTTCAAGGATTAAGGAGTTAATTGGAAAATTCATTAGATATTAAAAAGACTGAAGGATGAAAGTTATCGAGGTGTTGATGAAGCCATTACGTGATACACCCATCTTGCAAAGTTACATTCTAAACGTACATAGGGTAACTGTACTCGTAGTTGACAGTGTACCAATAGTTGACACTTTTATTTTCAGTCACGAATAATAAGCTTCCTATTAAAAAAATGTTTTTGACTAATACTTTTTCAAACAGCGTATTAGTCAAAAACATTTTTTTCATAGAAAGCTCATTATTCGTGACTGAAAATAAAAGTGTCAACTATTGGTACACTGTCAACTACGAGTGTTGACTACAAAAATGTTTTTGACTAATACTTTTTCAAACAGCGTATTAGTTAAAAACACTTTTTTAACAGAAAGCTTATTATTCGTGACTGAAAATAAAAGTGTCAACTATTGGTACACTGTCAACTACGAGTTTTGACTACAAAAATCTTTTTGACTAATACTTTTTCAAATAGCGTATTAGTCAAATATATTTTTCTAATAGAAAGCTATTATTGGTGACTGAAAATAAAAGTGTCAACTATTGGTACACTGTCAACTACGAGTTTTGACTACAAAAATGTTTTTGACTAATACTTTTTCAAACAGCGCATTAGTCAAAAACATTTTTTTAATAGAATGCTTATTATTCGTGACTGAACATAAAAGTGTCAACTATTGGTACACTGTCAACTACGAGTACAGTTACCCTACTACTTGTTTTAATAAAACAATAAATGTTTTAATAAAAATGTCGGGCACTGTATGCCTAGTCAAACATCGCGCAAAAATACTTTCCGAAGATTAATATGATATTAAGTGGAAGTAAATACTCGCTAAATATACGAGTGATGTAATAAACATTTCCAGTGCTGCATTTTGAAACAAGACATGTTTAGAAAATCAATTTGATGGAATGATTCCAGTCAGCCAAATCTACTTTGCAGATTTTGGCGAAAAACAATTGAAATAAATTAAAAAATTTTTTTTTTTTGCATAATATAAGAGTAGCTTAATAAATTCCAAAAAAGATTTATTTCATTAGATGTTGTATTTATTGAGAAAAAATCTTTAAAAATAGCTTAATTTTTTCGTTTGACGCTATTTAATACAAATTCAATTTTCCACCACTGTTATACATATTAAATGTCGTTTAATTTTAATGTAATGAAAATATGACATGTAAAGAAATAATTAAGGACTTTGAATTTGCCCCGAAATAATTAGATGCGAGGGAAAAATTGTTTAAACTAACTTGTAGAGGTAAGTCAGGATCTAATTCGAAGGGTGTCACTTTCTCTGTCCATGGAAGCAATTTTTTCGTTTCATCTTCGATAAAAAAGTTAAACACACTTTCGCCGGGAGGAAATTTGATCGTTTTGAATTCATGTTGCCACCATTTATTGAACTCGTTCCTCCAATCGATTAACTGGTCTTTGAATGTCGCTGATCCAAATGCCCAAATGCAAGCGAAACCAAAATACAGTTCGTGCCTTTTTTTGAGGAGGAGAATGCGATTAATGAAACAAACCATCGATCAGATTCCGGTAGAATTTTAAGTATTTATTGTAATTTTTATTCGCTTATTGGGTCGTTGGAACTTATTTTTGTTTATACCATTCTTTCGGACAGTCAGGGGGTACATTTTCCGCGGTCAGGAAGTAGTCCAACAAATTGCAAAGCATTTCTATATGACAGATTTCTGGCAACGGAGTAATTCTTTTAAACTTGTGTTTCATCACTTCTAAGATGGGTGGAACATATTTGTCGAACAAAATAGTTAGATTCGCCCTTTCAGACGGGTCTCGTGTGTCTATCCAGCTACTTGCGAATCTAGATTAGTAAGGGGAATAATTTCTCTAAAATATTATGCGACAAGAATGCTACTTACGATTAATTTAAAACAAAAATATAAATCGTTCAACGTGTTGGAAATCCGACACATTTTCATTGATTTCGTAATTGGGTAGGTTGGTACACGAATTCATTAACTATCACGAAGAAAATTCTGTTATATTTTCGACCGAATACAAGATATTTCAAGTTAATTAATTATTTGAAAGTAAATTTGAATTATGATTATTATTTCCTCTGATTATAATTATATTTATTTCGTGATAATATTTTGATGTATATACATTTATTTAAAAAAAATTGTCAAAAATCTGATTCCATATGTATTTCTTTTATTAAGCAATTTTACTGTGAATAACTGAGTGACTCATATTAACTTTAAAAGGTTTTCCAGATTATTTGGAGTAACATCTGTGGTTTTACATATTTTGTGAAGCGTTTCTACTTAGAAACTGGAGCTTTATAATTTAGTTTCCCAAGATTACGAATGTTTTTCTGCATTTGGTGAAAACAATAGATATGTCATGCGTAAAGTATTATATTTACAATATTGTAAATACCCTTATTCACAGCTTAAGAAAAATAATCAATTTTACATGTATGAACATTGTCAAAGTCAAGTAAATGAATTACAAATTTTAAGTAAACAGTTTGAAACCGTGCTTCAGTTGACTAAATTTTATATACATACCTAATTTGAAATGGCGTCTGAACAATTAGTACTACTTCTAACTTTAGTAATTATTTAGAAGTTTGACAAAGATGTTGTCAGGGTCTTCATTCTGAACAACTTTTCGAAGAATTTTTTCCTCCGCGTATAACACATTTGAAATTGAAATTGAGACACATTTTTTCTCTTAAATCTCTCAAAAGTTGGCCCTCGCCGAGAGTTTAATGCAATATTAACAATAGTTTTTGTAAAAAAAAATTCATAAATTTCGGGGGCTGTTGCGCGAGAAGCGGCCCCTTAAGTTTCAGTTGGATTAGTAAGTGGAAACATTTCCGTCATTATTTTGCGCATATCTCCGAAACTTGTAAGGCCGAGCGGCGGTTACATGTACTAAAGGAAAAAGTTACTCGGAATAATAACCCCGACAACATATTTCAAGGTCATTGAAATCGGCGAGGAGACCAGACTTCTGAATAATTACGGTTACATTTAGCTCTAGCAATAATTACACAATTATATTCATCGAAATAGTAAATAAACATTTACTTACGGAGACCATCCAATGTCCCCTGGATTTATATATAGAATTCCAGCTCTGGAAACGGTAGCCGGTGTCGCTGTCCTGAAATTTAGTTTTGTGCGTACTTATGCATTTAATGACGAAACGATACGAATGCACCCAAATATGTACTTACGATTAATACATATAAAAAATCAAGACGACGGGCCAAAAAAACATTTTTTTCCTTAGACATTTTCTCGTATCATTAAAAACAGCGGAAATACTTTAGGTTTAAATGTTAGTTGCAGCAACGTTGCCGCAATAGTGGCGCAACGTTGCGGCAACATTGTGGAAACGTTGCCAAACGCTGCCGCAACGTTGCAGCAAAGTTGCAGGATCGTTGCAGTGCAATATTGCAAACGCAACATTCATGCAACTATGCAGCAATAATTCTATGCCCGCCCCGTGCAATGTTGCGCGGCAACGTCGCAGCAACGTTACCTCGACATTGCGCTGCAACCATGCAACACTGCAAGGTTACTGCGACCATCCTGCAACGTCGCCGCCACGAAGTGTGCTGCATGGGGAGACATGACAAATTTTCTTTCGGTCGTGTCTTACAAAGGAAAGTCGCGAATTTGAAAATTCAGAAAATTATGAAGCTTCCGGAATACGCAGAGGGTGTTTTCGCAAATAATTATTTGCCCTGCCAGAGTTCATTTTAAAGGGGTGAAATCAACCCTGGCAGATTGGACTGCTTTCCCTTTCGTTTCGACCGTATTCGCGTTGTAATGTACATATTGTTTATTCATTCGTGCGAATAAAGAAGCGTTACCTGAGGTTGGATATCTCGAAGAGGAGTCTCATTGCATGCGTCAAAGCTATTCGTTCGTTACTAGCCAATGTCAGCACCTTATTATCGTCCATAACAGTGTTTAACGATTCGATCCACATTGGATCGATATCGCCGTCGAAGACGATCCATTTGGGGTCGTTCCCTGGCATGTTCGCTTGGTCTCTCATTAGCATCGAAAACAATCTGACGAAACATCAATTATTTCATTTCCTTGGGCAATTTCTTTGAGTCTTTGTATAATTTTAAAGAATTTATGGGAAGATAGTAGAAATGTAGAGAAGTTTTTGGCAATTGATAGGAATGTGTAGGTATCAATTTTCTATCAAGTATATGGATTGTCTATATATGTATGTATGGGAAACTAAAATGGAAAGTGCACTTTCTAAGTGTTGAGTTCATCCCTAATGTAGGGCAGCTTCTATATCTTAAATTGTTTTAAAGTATGGCGAGAAGATTCGAACCCGTCTTTCCACTCTCGAGTTGCTGGATTAATGACTCCAAATAGCTCATCATTCGTCACAGCTTTCGGGTTCAAGTCGTTGTAATACGGTTTTAGCTTCTGCTTGGAGTACGTTCGATTGAGTGTCTTCCAAACCTCAGACTTCCCTGTTCCAGCAAAACCGACGATAAAAACCGAATGGCGAACATGAAGTAATTCTTCAAGTTGTACAACCTAGTTTAATTTAATTGTTGAACGATTTGTAACGCAAACAAATTATTTGAAATTTTGTACACCTAATAAGGTAGCAAATTAATTGCTAGTTACTCGTCTGAAGAAAATAATGTGCAATAAATTGATAACGCAAAAGATTGCATTATTGTCTTTAACGATGAGTTCACTTAGCATAAGGGTAATTTTTAATAATTACTATAATCTGACAAGGGGGCATCATAGCTGCGGTATTTACTGACTTCAACTAGAACTTGTTACGCTGAATTCCGAACGAAAATGAGTTGGCACATATTATTATTTCTGGTTATTTATGCCGATTCATTATTTATTTAGAGATGTTTAACAGCAAAAGGTTCATAAATTGAAAACGCCCTGAGATTCTTCGAGGTGAAAGATGACTACTAATTCAGAAAACGGTACGCCATTTTTCAGCTATAGTAATTACGAAGTGTCTTCGCGTTATATGTAGAACTTTTACCCTTAAATATCACTATAATGCGATTTGGCATGAAACAGAATTTTCGTTGAAATCGGCGACCCCGCATTGTGGGCTGTGCTTGCTCGATAAATAAATTCCTTCGCTCTTACTTTTAATATGAAACCATCCTCAGGTTGCAACGTTAAGTCAACAGCAGCCTCTTTGACTATTAACTCAAACTCCAGATCCCTTTTGCGCGGCACATCCAAAGCAGGAAATAGATCACCTAGGGAGATCCATAAACACGAATTAGTGTCACTATGTAGCTACAGTAATGCTACAGTAGAAAATTAAATTAATGTTACAGAGGGTTGAAGGTAAAAAAAACTGTTTTTCGCGAATATCTCGTTACCTAACAGTTTTACGACAAAAATAGTTATTATGGAATTTATAGCTTAGGGAATTCTCTACAATAAAGGTTATATGAGTTTTTTTCGTAGGAGTAACCCTTTTCACGTATGACGGGTTACCATGTTTCAACCCTCATACTTTTAACAAGGGAGGATCCCGAACACGGAAATTCAAAAAATTATGAAACTTCGTGAATATGTGGGGGATGTCCTCCTGAGTATAATGCGATTTTGTTTGCTGTCCAAATTCACACCAAGATGGTGTAATTGACCCCTGAAATTTTTTCGATTTTGTATTACTACTCGCGAACTGTAGGATAGAAAAAAGTTTTCAGGAAAAAATTACTTTTTTTAATTAGGATACTATCATTTGATAAGTTACAGTTCGCGAGTTATAACACAAAACCGGAAAATTGCCGGATTTTCAGGGGTTAATTTCATCCCTTTACAGCGAATTTGGGCAGCAAAAAAATTGAGTAATACATACCTATATATCCTTTACATATCCCCAAAGATTAAAGTTTAAATTTATTCACTCTAAGGGGGTGAAATTGACCCCTGAAAATCCAGCTATTTTCCGATTTTGTTATAACTCGCGAACTGTAAGAACTGTGAAAGCTGTAACTTATCAAATGATAGTTCTAATTAAAAGAAGTAACTTTTTCCTGAAAACTTTTTTTCTATCTCCTACAGTTTGCGAATAATAATACAAAATCGAAAATTTTTCAGGGGTCAATTGCACCGTCTTGGAGTGAATTTGGGCAGCAAACAAAATTGCGTTGTATTCAGGAGGACGTCCCCTAAATATTCACAGAGTTTCATAATTTTTTGAATTTCCGGGTTCGGGATCTTCCCTTGTCAAAAGTATGAGGGTTGAAACTTGGTAACCCGTCATACATGAACATGGTTACTCCTACGAATAAAACTCATAGAACCTTTATTATAGAGAATATCCTAAGCTATAAATTCCATAATAACTATTTCTGTCGTAAAACTGTTAGGTAACGAGATATTCCCGAAAAACAGTTTTTTTTTCCTTCAACCCTCTGTAACATTTTTAGCGGATATTGGATCAATGGGGACTTTTGACATATTGTTTAAAACGACGAAATAAAGACCCATGCCAAAATGTAGCTTACGGGCAATTATTCCGTAGATTGGCCATAATTCCGTATAATTTCACTGGACTAATTAGTTGTTGAAAATTCGCATTAATACAGGGTAATTTGAAAGACACTTTATAACGCAATTGCAACATGAGAAACTTAGACATTTTTTTTAAATTCGGCAAAAATACGTGTACATTAAACTTACCAATGAGCCCCATAAAGACAGGCACATCATCCGTCACAATTTTCGGGATATTGAAGTCCCTGAGAGCTCTCATTAATACCTGATCCTCGGGTCTCTGAGGATCATCCCTCTTTAATTGCCCAGCAACAACCAAAACCGATTTAATCGCTCGCAAACCCCAGTCGTAGTGATCTTGTTTCGACAAAAGCTCTCGACACAGCTGATAAAGCGTTATGAACTTTCTGGCCAATAATCTAGCCTCTTGGAAACCTTCTGCTACCAGCATTATTTCGCAGATCAAGTCGAAATCTGGGACCACCATCGCGCAGGGCCTTCAAAGTTAATTAAAAATGCGTTCTATTTTACATAATTACTGCGCAAACAAAATAAGAGGAAATAACGACAAATAGTATTCGATAAATAATTGGAATCTTTGATAATTGAGATCTTCAATGTATGACCGTTTAAAAATTTTCGCGCGTTACTGACGAATTACGAGTTAGTGATTTGCAATCCATTTGAATGGGTTCTGAGCATTCAATAATTTTACGTAAATGGTTCCTGCCTTACTCCGAGAATAAGTAAATATTTATAGATACTTTTATTTACCGAAACAGAGTTTTCAAATTTTCCGGTAATTCCGTTCTGCCAGCGTATCCGGGGTTCATAGTGATGAATATCCCAACAGTGGGCACAAGATTGATTTCTACTCCGAAGAACTGAAACGTCGATTTACGGCTCTTTATCCCGTCTAAAACAGACTTCACTTGCACAGCAACGACAGACAGCACTTCCACGGAAATGCGGTTAAATTCGTCGAAGCAACCCCACGCTCCCACTTGGGCAAGCCCTTTGTAAATATTCCCACAAGACTGAAACAGAGAGTGAAGTACGACAGAATTTAATTTTGAGTCGTGCAAATGTGTGGGCAACTTACAAATCAAATGTTTTAATAACGTGTACGGTCAAAAATATATGTTTCCTCCCTTTTGAAATTAAAATTATCTTTCGAACTCCTAACTTTAAAAGGAAGAAATTTTTTTTTTTATTCATTTCTTTGGTTCGCAGATTTTTTTTTATTATTTTGATTTTAATTAACTTATTCTTTGTAGAGAGCAGAAGTGCAGGGACGTGTAGGGACTTACACTTCTGCTCTCCACCATAGTGTCAGAATTAGATTTCTCTGAATCTGTGAGATACTCCTAATTATACCTTATAGTCCATTTGCTCTGAACAATTGAACACGTAAACCATTTGACCCAAGGCTCTTCCCAGATCTTTTGTCGTTTCCGTTTTGCCTGTTCCAGCTGGTCCAGCGGGTGCTCCTCCCATAATAAGATGCAAGGATTGCGTTAGCGTGATGTAACATCTGTCAGTTAACGGTGTTATCACCAGCCGCGCAACATTTCCCAAATATTCATAATCGTATTTGAAGTACGCGTCGCAAATATCGGCGAAGCAGTCGCGACTTTTATCGTCCCATCTATAAATTATTTTACCAAGCCATTTAGCGATGAAAGCTTTGGCATGTTTATACTCTTACCTTGTTCATGCTTATATTCTAAATGTATGTACAGTGGTGCCCGGTTAAATTTGAACGAACCATCCCTACCACTTCTTTTTGTGCGATAGTCTTCGCTTTCATCCTCCATCACCTCGAGCTCAGCGAAAAAAAAACAACCGGATAAGGAAAGTGAAGAGATATATAAAAATTGAACTTTCAATAATTTTCATCCTATATTTATGAAAATGGTACGAAGTGATTGGTGAGGCTCTCCCGAGGAAAATGAGTACAAACACGACATAAATCGGAATATTTTTAAGATTACTGATATTTAATACGAATGTACTCTATGGCCGTACACAATCATAAAAATGTTCCGATTTATGGCATGTTTGGACTCATTTTCATCGGGAGAACCTCACCAATCAATTCGTACTATTTTCATAAAGGTAGGATGAGAATGATGGAAAATAATAATTTTTTGTCATGTGGACCCGACTGATCCAAATTTAACCTGGCACTACTGTATAACACTCGAAGCTGAAACTTTGTGATGAATGTGAGTTGAATAAACAATTATAGCGGCAGGTGGAAATGTATGTATATCACAATCAAAATACACGAAATAACGAATACATAAGTAAATTCGAAATAACAGTACAAGATGAAACAGTCAATAGGTTCTAAACACTGACGTTTATTTCGAAAGTAATCACTTGAAATTAATAAAATTCACTCTGACACATGTTTCATGTCATCAAAATATCTATGACTCAATCACTCCATTCTACAAGGTGGTCCACGAATTTATAAGTTTTGCACGCGTATAGTCTTTACCAAAGGAAGTAAGAAAGGTGTTATATGTATAGGACGCAACAGTTTTCAAGCTGCGAATAATTAATTAAACGATAACTTATGATACACGTTATTCATTCAAGTAGGATGAGAACTTGTCGACCACCTTCTATGACGACTAAAAACATTGTCATTTTATAAGTCAGAAACAGTTGGCTTCTGAACGCTCAAATATTAATATGTTTCTATTTATTTTCACGAACATGACCTAGGACCAGCGGCGCTAGCCGTGATGGACACACCGGTTCTCGTTAGATCACCGAAGTTAAGCATCACGGGGCGGGTACTGGGGAAGGATGGGTGACCGACCACCTTTCTCCCGGTACGACGCTCGCTGCTGGGATCCGAGGGAGAGGAGAGGAAAAAAGATAGGGACTTTGTTCGTTGGGCTATATAAGCGATATGCTTGAAATGCATGCCATCCTGCTAACCACAGGAAAAACAGAAACAAAAACAGAAACAAAAACAGAAACAAAAACAGAAACAGAAACAGAAACAAAAACAGAAACAAAAACAGAAACAGAAACAAAAACAGAAACAAAAACAGAAACAAAAACAAAAACAGAAACAGAAACAGAAACAGAATCAAAAACAGAACATGACCTAGGCGCGGGGTTTATCCACGCTCTTACCTATGTCTGAGCTGCGACTGCCATTGAAAGCTGGCAGAATTCTCCGCCTTCATTGCGATCATTTTCGCAACAACATCCCTAGCGTGCACGTCGATCGTGCATATGGTCATGATCTTCATCCTGTCACTGCCACTCAACTCCCCGCATAAAATTACGATCAGGGCGGTAAGCTGGCTGATTTGTTTCCTTTGGTAATCTTTAAACGCGTTCTCGAACCCCTCCTCGAGCCTCATGAAGGCCATGTTCACTTCGGTGGTCCACCAAATTTGGCTTCCACAGAGGGCTGGTTGCGCTTGGTGATCGAAGATCCACTGTTCTCTTGGTTTCTCATCATAAGTAGCTACCGCTTGGGATATGTGATGGCGCACTGTTCTTTTCATTGCATCCGTCACATTATTCAACCAAACTTCTACCTGATGGAATAAGTAACGTTTCAAAGGAACATTCTTTGAGAACCTACACGGGATGATTCATAAATTCACGTCCGTACCTCGGAGAGTGGTTCTACATCGTAAAATAAGTAAAGAATATTGCGCGAACACACGTCGCACATGCAATAATTTCTGAGGTATGAAGGAATAGGAAATATTCGACATGTTGAATTTTTTTTTTATATATGTATTAAAAATTTATTGTGCACGCTACACAAATTAATGAGATTAATCAACTGCGATACAATTGGCAAGGAATATTATCTAAACATCGGCGCCATTTATTTTCCTTGAAATAGAATATTATTAAGCACTAAAATCTAAGGGGTACGAATTTATTTTGTTACGAGCCGAGGCAGGGCTATAAGATTGGCGGCTACGAAGCCGAGGATTTGGCAGTGTTTGTTGGATTTTTTTTATATAAATGCAAATACCTGACCACTGCAATCGCATGTCCCGTGTAGAGACATTTCTTCGCCGTCTTTAGCAATCATAACAGTCGCGAATTTCGTTGCTTTCTCGCCGTCCATTTTCCATTGCAATTTCGCAATGGAATCGTACAGTTTTCCCAAGTGTCTACACACCATTTCAGGATTATTTCCTGTAGAAAACCGTTCACCGATTAATTGCCATTGTTTCCTTTGTGTTCAAGAAAAATCATTAAACGATCCTTTTCAAATAAAAATAAAATGCGCAATCATCTTTTTTCTTGTAAGTAGCAAATTATCTCTATGGAAAATTTCGTTCTGATAAATAAATTTTAGACAATATGAACATTGAAAAGTAAAAGTCGTTAAAAGCATTTTTTTTTAGATATATATTATTATAAAGGGATGAAAGATGTTGAGGTGAAATTAATGCTTTCTAACCATTGCTCAATATGTCGAGAAGATCAGCGGCGGAAATGAAATAGAATCTCGGATATATTAATCTTTTCGTTTCCAAATAATCCGCCAAAGCTTTCTCGCAAACATTCAATTGTTCTAGCAACTCTTCTAATTTTTCCAAAAGTTTTGGACGATTGGTGGCTTTCACAATATTCAAGTTGCTCAGCATTTCCCTCAACAAATCCTTAAAAGACATGTTAATTGTTTACGTAATATTTTCAGGAAGTTACTTTTAGAAAATTATAATTGAAATGGAGAAGAACTTTTCGAAGAGAAGTTTCAGTTAAAACGTGACAAGATTAGAAAACTGCAAGGATTTCTAAAAAGTGCGTTCGAGCTTTGAATTCGGTTGACATAAACTATTTCAAGAGAACTTATTTTCTTTGTAACTTTGACAAGTACTAAGTTCTACAAATTTCAACACATTTCTTAGACCTCGGAGTGAAACCTTGTCGTTTGAATTGAAAACCTTTGACACATAACACTTTGTTCACACAAAAGTGTTGGAATTTTTATACAAAAAAGATGAAAAGACAGCAGAGTCAAGCAATTTGGTCAGATTATATTTCTTTCACGCTTAACAATGACAACTAAAACATTTTTACGCAAATTTCTAAGCTGAAATTTTAAATTATTAAATTATGTATCTTTTTTCTGCTACTCTCTTCCATTGCCAACTCTAAGATAAATATGATCTGATTAAATTGCATGACTCAGGGCTGTGTAATTCGAAGCAGGTGGAAAAAAGTACTTTAAAGTCTCTGTCAATTTTTTCAAATCGCCTTGACTCCTCCGGAAGTTGGCTTCTTATATCCTCGGAGCCAATGAAAATACTCTCGAGATGCATCCACGCCCGTTGAACTTCGAACCAGGCGGTAATCACGGAGTCCGCGTTACTCAACTTTGTTTGCCAATCATGAATTTCCTCGTAAAAGTATCCCACGAATTTTGAACCTAACATGTTCTGCAGTTGCACCTATTGCAAATCGATTATAATGCGTGTATAACGATTAACACTCATTGTTAGCACATATATACAAGGTTCATTGGTTCATAAAATGGGAATTTTGATAAAGTAGGTAGAAAGAAGTATGCTAGAACATCGATTCTTTTACATCAGTCTGAAAAGAAATCAAAGCAACTTACAAGGGATGATCCCGAACCCGGAAATTCGAAAAATTCTGAAACTTTGTGAATTCGTAGGGGATTTCCTCCTGATTACAACGCAATTTTTGTTTGCTGCCCGAATTCACTCGAAGGGGGTGAAATTAACCCCTGAAAATTCGGCTATTTTCCAATTTTGTGTTATAACGCGCGAACTGCAAGAGACAGAAAAAAGTGTTTCGAACAAAAGTGTAATGGTACATTAAGCGCTGCAAACTTGCCTTAACCTTCCGGTACTCGCGCCTATTTTTGTAACGCGAGCACTCGCGTCGTGCACTGAGTGCACGGTGACGTATTATTAACCTGCCGGCAGCCTTTTTGGTTGAAAAAACCGGTTTACCGTGATGTAGTGTACCCAGCACCCCTATGTATTCTTCCAGCGGACATTTTTGCATAATGCTACGTACTTGTCAGGTTCAAATTCAGTTTGGAACTGTTTCTGATTGAATGAAAACGACAGTATGCCGCGTATCTTGCCAGCGACCGCGCCCGTGTACTCATAAGTACGCCTCCAATTGCTTTGGTTTTTGGATATGTTTTGGAGGACCGAAAAATAAGATCTACGTGTTTTTTTATTTTGGCTTGTTTGCATGTTTAGGGGGTGCAACCACCCCTCAAAGGTTTTCAGGTTTTCGCCTCCGATTGTTCTGGTTTTTGGATATGTTTTAGAGGACCGAAAAATAAGATATACCTGGTTTTTTATTTAGGCCTGTTTACATGTTTAGGGGGTGAAACCACCCCTCAAATGTTTTCATGTGTTCGCCTCCGATTGATTTGGTTTTTGGATATGCTTTAGAGGACCGAAAAATAAGAAACACGTGTTTTTTTATTTAGACCTGTTTGCATGTTTAGGGGGTGAAAGCTTCCCCCAAGGTATAAAATTTTCAGGTGATCATCTCCGATTGCTTTGGTTGTTGGATATGTTTTTCCATATGAAATTTGACTCAACAAAATTTTGTACCCCTTATGAATTTTGAGGGGTGGTTTCACCCCCTAAATATGAAAACGGGCCGCTATAAAGAAACACGTGTATCTTATTTTTCGATTCCATAAAACATATCCAAAAACCAGTACAATCGGAGGCGAACACCTGAAAACCTTTGAGGGGTGGTTGCACCCCCTAAACATGCAAACAGGCCAAAATAAAAAAACACGTATATGTTATTTTTCGGTCCTCTAAAACATATCCAAAAATCAAAGCAATCGGAGGCGGATACCTGGAAAACCATTGAGGGGTGGTTTCACCCCCTAAACACGCAAACAGGCCAAAATAAAAAAATACGTATATGTTATTTTTCGGCCCTCTAAAACATACCCAAAAATCAAAGCAATCGGAGGCGGATACCTGGAAAACCATTGAGGGGTGGTTTCACCCCCTAAACATGCAAACAGGCCAAAATAAAAAAACACGTATATGTTATTTTTCGGTCCTCTAAAACATATCCAAAAATCAAAGCAATCGGAGGCGGATAACTGGAAAACTTGCGAGTACACGGGCGCGGTCGCTGGCAAGATACGCGGCATACTATCATTTTCATCCAATCAGAAACAGTTCCAAACTGAATTTGAACCTGACAAGTACGTAGCATTATGCAAAAATGTCCGCTGGAAGAATACATAGGGGTGCTGGGTACAATACATCACGATAAAACGTTTTTTTCAGCCAAAAACTGACCTCCGTGCACTCCGTGCACACGCGCGAGTACCGGAAGGTTAACAAAATTTTGAAGAGTTTAAAAAAAATAAATACCTGACAAAATTTTTTTTTTTAAATTTTGTTTACGCAAGTTTGCAGCGATTGTTGCGCCATTAAACTTTTGTTTGAAACACTTTTTCCTGTCTCTTATACTTTAGGAGTTATACGCGAAAAAGTGTGTGTTCCTTTGGTTTTGAGGTTAGTTTTCATACCCTTAAAGGGTTACATCCACTTAGAGGTCCGGAAAAAGCATACAAGTTGAGGAATTTTTTTGGGGAAAATGATAAGTAAAAATCAAACACAATGTTTTTCTACTAAAAAATACAGCTTTTAACTATATTATTCTAAATTTTCACGAGATATTATTATTAACTAAAAGAGATATCGGTTTGGATATGAGTCGTGTTTTTTTTTTAAGCATCAGCTGAATGCAAAAATTCAAATAGATTTTAAAAATAAATAACTTTCAGAAGTACCTGACGTTCTCATATTTTTAAATTTTGCTCTCAATTTTGCAATAATGGAAATACTTTTCCACGAAATTCGATATTTCCACTTCAAACAGTCGCCCTTTTTACCAAAATACAATATTAAAATTCGGAGAACGTCAGGTACTTCTGTAAATTATTTATTTTTAAAATCTATTTGAATTTTTGCTCTCAGCTAATGCTTAAAAAAAAAAGACTCGTATCCAAGCCGATATCTCCTTTAGTTAATAATAATATCTCATGAAAATTTAGAATAATATAGTTAAAAGATGTATCTTTTAGCAGAAAAACATTGTGTATGATTTTCACTGATACTTTCCCCCAAAAAAAATTCCTGAACATGTATGCTAACCCCTTAAATGGCATGAACGAATCATTCCATTGTTCTTGTCTTGAGTCATTCCATAAACCCACAAAGTTGCGTTCCGATCGGTGAGTATTCTAATATTACCTGATTGTCTTCGAGTGTTTCAATAGTTTCTTCGTCTATTCTAAGAACGTATAATTTCGTACGTTCGTGAAGGTCTTTGCCAAATTCAAGGCTACTCCAGGTGTCGTTGAGCTCCTTCAAAATTTTTTCCATCGCCATCTCTTTCACAGATTTAGCGACGATATTTTTTACCTCCTCCTCAAATTTATGCAATTGCAGTTTCAACAAATCTTCCAACGTGGTGCTATCGGTCATACTAAACGCCACCTATATTAAAATACAAATCAACTTTCATTCATGTTATCAAGAATGCATTATAACCCTATATTCTGTAAAAGTTTACAAAAATGCTTCACGAATAATTTGTGTGTGACACATTTTTAAATTCTGCTTTACTTGCGTACCCTTTACACCTACTGTAAGTGTGTTAGGCAAAGTTTCCTATATTGTTTATTTAATTACTTTGATACTTAAAAAAATATTACCAACAAAAGTCATTGTGTTTTGTAGAGATTATCATAGGGCTAATATTGAACGGACATTTAACATACCCTAAATGCTGTAAAATCTTCACGTTTTGTCATACATGGTGATAGAATATTCGACAATATTTTTTATATTGTGTAAATAATTAAGTTGAACGTGAAAACCATTAAAATTCCTCAAACGAAGAAATATTAATTTCAATGGCATTCTCGATAACAACCATCGCCGAACAGAAATATATATATTTATAGTAGCTACACAATGATATTTAATTGTCCAATCTAGTGCAACAATAATAACCACGATTTGTCGCAAAAACACGATTGTACCCACAGCAGTAATTATTTTTTATTCCGCTTGCTCGCTTATAATTTTAATACTTTCATCTTCCCATCAAATTCATGCATGCTAATTAGCCTTTTTCTGCTCGCGCGAGATATGAAAAGCTACTAGAACGTCGGGTGTTAAAGATTGCATAGCTTTCACCGAGCTGTGAGGTTTGTAATTAGAACCAAGGCTTAACCGAGACCTGTCCCATTAAACCAAGATCTAGTGCAGTGTTAAAATTGACCCAGGTCTATGTTAAGTGTCGTTAATGAAATTCGGCTGAGTAGGATAATTAGCACGTAGCAATTAACGCGAAATTCACTTGTTCAGAGGCAACGGCTGCGTATTTTAGCATTTTTAACGGTGTCGCGAAGCCACGGCTAATTACGCAATTAATTACCCGCGTTTCAGCCATCAATTCTCTCCAATGCCTGTCCCTAATCGCTGGATTCTGCAATTCCGAAACCGCTCTCAAGGAGGCCATCATGTTTCTCACTTGCGCCTCGATGTTGCTGTACAACTCCCAAGAGCGCACGTCTCTGTCCAGCTCTGCAAAGGAAAACGTTCGTGGAACTTAGCCAAGCGAAATGCGCGAAAACGGTCTTTTCGTTCCATTAATATGGACATTGCGATCAGACCACTTTGTCTTTCAACCAACGGTTTATGTAAACTCCATCCTCAATGTAACATCAGGATTTTAAAAGGGGCGCTAAATTACGCGATTACGTGAAAGAAGCTGTAATTTTGTTTTAACTAGAATTTGATAGATTAGCTAATAAAGTTGAGCTAGAAAGTTCGTAATTTTAAGTTATATACAGGTATTGCAGTATCGTTTTGTTTGAAACTCAATAAATCCTGAGCTAAGGGGGAACACCACTGTGACGGCCGGAAAAGTAAGCCATTTTTAAGAATTTTTTTCAGGAATAATTTACAGTTTTCATAGAAACTTTTTATTACCTACCTTAAATACGCTGTCTTAAGAGACTATACAACAAAAATAAATAGAAGAACATCGATAAATTTTATATATATTGATTAATCTTCTAGACACTCCCACGCGAGCTTGTCGAATGTGTAACTATGGAACAACGGATCCGAAATCAAATTTCATTTTTTTTTTTATAAAATACATAAGTGTAGTTTCCGTTGTGCGTGCCGATTTCTTAAACAAATTATTTTTGTAAAAATGGTGCGCTTTAGAAGAAAATTTTCGAAAATCCGCGAATAAGATGGACAGTTTTTCGTGCGTATTTAAAAAAATTTGTTTTCAATCGAAGAATCCGTACGCACAACGGAAACTACACTCATATGGTTTATAAAAATAAAATGAAATTTAATTTCGGACCTGCTGTTCCATAGTTACACATTCGACCAGCTCGCATGGGGAGGTCCAGAAGATTAATTAATATATTAAAATTTATGGTAGTTTTTCTATTTTTTTTTTTGTATAGTCTCTTAAGACAGCGTACTAAAGATAGATAATAAAATTTTTCTATGAAAACTGTAAATTATTCCTGAAAAAAATTCTTAAAAATGGCTTACTTACTAAGGGGGTATTCTGGTCTGACGATGAGTTTTCGTCGCGTCATTTCGGAATTTTTTTACACAGAACCCATAAATACGATTGTTATTTAGTTTTTTGCTACATGCTTATTGATATTTGAACTATCTTTACGAATTTTGTTAATTGGAAAAAATGAAAATCAAACGCAGTTGACTGCTTTAAAGTAATGGTGAAAAAAAACACTGTGACCATGATTAGGCTCGTTCTAGTGATCTGAAACAAAAAATGTAAAGAGATTCTTTATTTGTATGCCTTTGGCTATCGTCCCTACCAGAATGGTATAAAAATATTGAAAATTAAGCAAATGGCGGGGGTTTGAAAATTAAGTTTCGATTCTCGACACATTTTTTCAACTTTAAGTGTCTGTGAAAGTTTAAAAACAAAATATTTTATCATAATTCTGGTAGGGACGATAGCCAAAGGCATACAAATAAAGAATCTCTTTACATTTTTTGTTTCAGATCACTAGAACAAGCCTAATCATGGTCACAGTGTTTTTTTTCATCATTACTTTAAAGCAGTCAACTGCGTTTGATTTTCATTTTTTCCTATTAACAAAATTCGTAAAGATAGTTCAAATATCAATAAGCATGTAGCAAAAAACTAAATAACAATCGTATTTATGGGTTCTTTGTAAAAAATTCCGAAATGACGCGACGAAAACTCATCGTCAGACCAGAATACCCCCTTAAATGACAACTTTAAGTGCCTCTTCAGTGTTACCTCTTTGCGTTTATTTTTTTCATTTCACTGCTACCTATTTTTTTTCAATATTGTACTGTTTTTAAATCACAGAAGTTGTCGTTTATAGTGAAATATTCATATTTTGGAGATGCAATGTTGCATACAGATTCACTAGGAAATATTAAGTATTTTACGTACTTAAGGGGAGGTTCCGGTCAAAAATCGATTTTTTATTTCATTTTTATGTGCAACTTTTAAGAATGCCTACGTGTGTAAAAGGATTTTTTGAAATTCGTAAAATTCCCGAAGTTATAGGCGTTTGAGTAGCGGCGAATGCAAGGGGAACACCCGGCCACTCGGCGCTCACGTAAAAGTTTAAACGCGTTTTTCCCCGAAACAGTGTTCTCAAAATCGGTGGGATATGTATCTCAAAAAGTTATTATCCGATTCGACTGAAACTTTTTTTATTTTGAAGAGTATACTTCTGGCTTGCGGACAAACCAGTAAAATTGTAAAAAATTGAAAATTTGTAATTTTTAAAGGCGTTGGAAGGGCGAAATATATAGGGAAAAAGTGATTTCCAACTTCAAGTGTCGTTATTTTCTTAAAAAAATGTCAATTTTTGTAATTTTTTCTACTACGTCCACAAGCGAGTTTCGTGCCCTTTAATAACCTGGCATTTCTTTTTCTCTCCGACCAATCGTTTAGGTGCTACAGATTCCAACGTTTTGGATGAATTTTTTTACGCCTCGAATTTAACGCCTCCAAGTGCCGTCTGCGATGATTAATTATAAAACAAAAAAAATTATTTCTATAGTTTAAGACATCCTTAATACAATGCAAAAAGTCGCATTAAATTATATGTAGTGGTTTTCCTTTAATTAATTCCTAAATATCACGTATTTTTATGGGCTCTAGACCGGAACAGCCTCTTAATTAAAACGACCCATACAGCACACTCTCGTTGCAGCAAAGTTGCAGGGTCGTTGCAGTGCAATATTGCAACGCAGCATTGACGCAACTATGCAGCAATAATTCTATGTCCGCCCCGTGCAACGTTGCACGGCAACGTCGCAGCAACGTTACATCGACATTGCGCTGCGACCATGCACCGCTGCAAGGTTGCTGCAACCATCCTGCAACGTTGCCGCCACGAAGTGCGCTGTATGGTGAAGGGAATAAACGGGATTGGAAGTCTACGGAATACAGAATGTTAAAGAAGAACTTCTACGGTGCACCTATTTTCCAAAGTTTCTAAAAACGTAAAGTAGTTTTAATAGAAATTTTCATAAGTTACTATCTCTTTTCGAAAAAAAATTTCACCTTGAAAAACACACGAAACTATGAATCGTCAAAACATTATTTGTAACGAACCCTTCTTAGATTATATAGCAACTTCAAAAATAGTTGTTAAACAACTTCTCGAATTTTTGGTTTCCTACATTCCAAAAATTCAGATAATAAAAATGCTATCAATTTTACTTGCACAATTACTGAACCATATACATACATATGTACTTTCAAAATTCGTGTCACAGAAAGTTGGTATCGCAAGACAAATGTTTTAAAATCAGATAACATTGTTCCAGTGACAACTTATTTCGAAAAAGGAGACGCGACAGAATTTGGTAAAATTTTACGTTAAACGAAAAATCAGAAAGTGTAATTTTCCGAAAAAGAAAGGAGATATCTTACGTCTCAGTTCTCTGACAATTTTTTTGCATTCTTGATCCATCCATTCGACATCGAGCTTTTTCCAAGTGGTCTTCTTCCACTCGTTCAAATTGGTAGTGATCACGTTCACGTAATCCCATACAGTTTTCAAAAGATGCATCTCTTTTCGGGCTTGCTTGTTCACCTTGAACTCGGGCATTTCCTGCTCAAAGATTACAGTTTGGTCGTGCAGAGCTTTCTCTTCAATTTGGAACTCCAAAACCTTTTCATGTATCCTATTCAACTTTTCATAATGATCCTCGCAATCAGAACTGGAAATAATTTACATAATTGCCTTCAATCGAAGCAGGAAATTTTTCAAAATTTTAATATCAAAATGTGAGATTCTATTCGAATTTTCTTCGAAGAGGAAACTCTGCAATGAGTCTTTCTTTGTCTGTATATCAAGTACGAAATTTAAAATTCGCGAAAAGGATTTTATAATCCCAAAAAAGTAAAAGAAAATATCATTAGAATGATGATTATTGTTTAATGAACTATGTCCACAATTTTTTTTTTAATGTAACACTCATAAGGTTACAGTGAAGAATTCGTGAGAATTAAAAAAACATAGAATAACACGAAGAATGTTGAAAAATAATTGTTAAGTAAGATTCGACATCAATTGGTAATAAAAGAAATTGAAATGAAAATTCTAATATAAGTGTAATATGGTTACTTGAAAACGTCTTGTGCGTGAAATTCCTCCAAGAATCGTTGCTGTTTGAACTCATAGTAGCTCAGTCGCTTCTTCAGAAGTTCGATTTGCCGAGTCATTAGAGGCTGAACGACTTGCTTCACTTGAGCACCTAATTTTTTCAATGTTTCCCAACGAAGAGGTAATTCTGTTAGCCATTGAAAAATGTTCTCATCCACGATTACTTGATATTGTTGCAAAAGTTCAATTGTTTTCTGTAACACGATTCGACAAATAAATCATAATAAATTCTACAATGTTGAACTGTTTAGCTGTTAATATTATGAAATGATTCCCACTTCTTCATTGAAAAATAAATAAGCAAGCGAAGTGTTTATTAATGCAGTAGTTGTTGTTATTTGAAACGTCTCAGGCCGCATGAAAATAATGGAAGAAAAGCTCTTCTACCCATACAGCGCACTCTCGTTGCCGCAAAGCTGCAGGATGGTTGCAGTGCAAGATTGCAATGTTTCACGCAACGTTGCCGCAAGGCTGCAGCAATAATTCTATGCCCGCCCCGTGCAACGTTGCACGGCAACGCCGCAGCAACCATGCAACACTGCAAGGTTACGGCAACCATCCTACAACGTTGCCGCCACGAAGTGTGCTTACTTTTTCAGATCCCTTCTTTCAAATAAAATCACACAATTCTCATCTATTCTTTTCCTAATCTTTTTCATTTATCATTTATTTCATTAATGTTCTATTATTTTAACTTTATACTTATTAATTGTTGTACCTGGATGGGGTCGAACATGTCTTCAATTTCAAAGTGTCGATCTCTGATTTCTTTCAAATAATAGATCGTCACTAAAAGAGCATCGTAGTCGTCTTCAAGAACAGGTTGCGAAAAATTTTCCATTGCCGATGTAAGGAATTCTGACAAAGTCACTAGTCTAAAACAAATTTAAATTAATTATGTTATTGAATACCAAGAATGATTCGACCAACAAATTCGAGTTGTTGGAAGTAAATCATTTAGGTACAAGGACACGCTTGGTTTCCGTCAGATTCAACTGTATTCGTGTGTAGTAGGGTGGCTCTTATTTTCGATTTTTGAATTTTCTTCGGGGCACCCTCCAGAATAGTTCCAAATAATTAAAAAAAAATCTGTGTAAAGTTTCAGCTCGATCGGATAACGGGAAAGGGTGCCCCTGGGCCGTTAAACATTTAAATCATTATTTAACAGCTCGCGAAGTCGATTTTATGTAACGTCTTCCAAGTTATTGATTAAATAAAAAAATATGTCAAACAAAAGTTGTAGATCCGGACAAGGAGCATCTTTTCTGGTGTATTACTATTTTTCGTGCGACAAACGGTTTTCGAAAAAAATCCGAAAAACTAAAAAAAAAACTTTTTTTTTTCAAATTTTGAAAGTTTAAATGCTTCTAGAACGCTTTTTATTTATGAAGGTGAACAAAAAAAATGGAATTTTTATTTTCGAGGACTATTTTTTAAACATTTAAGGGGGGGGGCATATACCGAAATATGCAAACAAGATAAAAATTTTTTTTCTTCTTATTTTCAGTGTTTGATATGTGATGAATGTTTCCTGAAAAGTTGGGGTCGAAATTCGCAAAATCTAGACATATATCTCCGATATTTTTGCGAATTTCGACCCCAACTTTTCAGGAAACATTCATCACATATCAAACACTGAAAATAAGAGGAAATTTTTTTTTATCTTGTTTGCATATTTCGGTATATGCCCCCCCCCCCCTTAAATGTTTAAACAATAGTTTTCGAAAATAAAAATTCCATTTTTTTTTGTTCACCTTCATTAATAAAAAGCGTTCTAGAAGCATTTAAACTTTCAAATTTTGGAAAAAAAAGTTTTTTTTTAGTTTTTCGGATTTTTTTCGAAAACCGTTTGTCGCACGAAAAATAGTAATACACCAAAAAAAGATGCTCCTTGTCCGGATCTACAACTTTTGTTTGACATATATTTTTATTTAATCAATAACTTGGAAGACGTTATATAAAATCGACTTCGCGAGCTGTTAAATAATGATTTAAATGTTTAACGGCCCAGGGGCACCCTTTCCCGTTATCCGATCGAGCTGAAACTTTAAACAGATTTGTTTTTAATTATTTGGAACTATTCTGGATGGTGCCCCGAAGAAAATCTTGAAAAAAATTTTTACCAAGAGTAAATAAGTGCCACCCTAGTGTGTAGTTTAAAAACTTGCTCCACCGATCAGCGTTTTTGTGCAATGTATTCGAAGCTTCCACATTGTTTGCAAAATAGGTGATGCAGTCTTGTAGTTTGGCGAAACAGTGACTCGCAGTCGAACAACAGGTTTACCATTCGATTGTGCAATTTTTTAGAGGAATGGTGCCAGCGGTGATCGTTTCGATAGCGATTTCAGTGAAATCGCCTCTATTTGCGGTGGAAGTTCAAAATGTGACTTGCATTCAGAAAGCACTTAGATTATTTCGTACAACTCATTGTTGTGCGTTCTGAATAAAATATTTCAAGCTATCACTTTCAATCTAGATTTCAAATGGAAGAAATATTTAAGAAAAGCTATTAAGGTGACAGCTTCTGAATACTATGTAGTACATTAATATTAGAAAGTGGAACGTTAATATAAGAAAGTGAAATGGCTGAGGAATATTCTTTTTTTCGTTCTAAATTAGACTGCACGTCTTGTTTTCCTTCGAAGAGAAATTGAAACATTTCTTCCAAATCGGTCGACCGAAATAGTTTTTGCGCAATTAGCTGTAAACCACTTGTGGAATTCAAGTAGGTTTTAGACAAAGTTGCTCTGATTTAAATATAAAATTGTATCGGAATAGATGATTTTCATTTTTAAACATTCCAAAAGGTGGGACTGAAAACATTCAACCATTAAATACATGTATATGTATACGCTTTCGGCAGTGGAAACATTATTTGGAACACTCTGTATACTTGGAAATTCGTTTGAATTGTAATATAAATTATCTTACACGGTAATTCAATTCATTGCATATTGAAGAATGGAATCTTTTCTATTAAAAATATTTAATAATTAGGTTTAAGTATGCAAAAATACTTAATACCCACTCATGCATTTCTTCTTACGAGGGGAGGCCTACCTAGAACGGCCAAAACAACATGCTTCTTTGGGAATTTTTTCTAGAAAAACCGATAAACTTTTATTATTAAACATTAGTCTATTTGAAAGAGTACGTCTTACGGATATTTCAGTATTTTTTGTGGTAAAAAGTATTGAAAGGTTTGTGAGTTATAATATATATATTGCTTTTTTTAGGCGCTTTGCGATGACAACCGTAGCTCGGTGCAGAATCATCCAAAATTGAAAACTCGATTTTTTTTAGATAATTTATGAAATTATTTAGGCGCTATCGGGCCCTATTTTGGAAAACTTATTTTGAGACAAAACGGCGGCCGTGCAAAGTTGAAGCATCGATATTTGGCAAAAAATCGTTCGTTTTTTGAGAGCAAAAAAAATCTAGAAAAAATAAAGGAAAAGCTCCCGATAGCGCTTAGATTTTTAACCCCAAAATAAGCCTGCATAGCCTCGAGTAAATCGGTTCGTTAATTTTTGTGTTATGCCTGTGTCACCCATTTTGAAAAAATGATTTTGAGGAAAGCGCGTTTAAAGTTTTGGGTCTGAGCGCTACACCGAGGAACACCTGCCTACTTACACGCGTACAACTTTGTCAATTTTTGACGGATTGACTTGACACTTTCAGGGAATATTTCCAAGCACTTCAAGAAAATATAAAAATCGAAAAATCGATTTTTCGAAAATTTCTAAGTAGACCTCCCGTTTAATAAAACTTTGCCTAACGCTAATATAGCAGAGGAAAGATGCGAGAATTCTTTGAGAAGTGTTCAAAATTGAATTCTTCTATTCCGACATGAGTTTGCATTTAAAACTAACAATAACTTATAAAGTTAGACTGTATAATTGAATTACTGGTTGGTGATGTCATTAACCAAATGTTCCTTCAACACGTTCGCCCATTTGCAAATTATGTTCAGAAGGGTCTGCTTGAAGGGTGTCACGTCGAGCCTCAGCCAGCGGCAAAAGACGTGTTCGTTTGGCATCTGGTCGCATTTTTCATAGAGATCCAAGAAATAATCAAGTTCCTTTTTGAAGTCGGCTAAGTCTGGCTTCTTTGGCTTAATATTCTCCGGAATATAATCCCGATGTTCTTCGAGAAGCTCTCTCTCTTCCGGCTTTATGTATTGAGAATATTGCAGAAAGTACTTCAGATATGCTTGCTTATCGTCCATCCACAACCAAGAAAACTTTTCGTAAATCTGAAAGTAATAATTCCGACGCATGGCTTTGATTTAATTCACCAATAACATATCGCTTTCCCTAAAGAACGCAAGGCAACTTTTCCAATTCCGAATTCAAATTACTTATCAATGTATGACAACAGGGAGACAAATACAATCTCCCCGCTCGTATGCGCGCTGATCACAGCCGACCGTTCGCATACAACCGGGGAAGAGGCAGTGGGCGGAGTTAAGGAAAAAGGCCCAAGTGGCAAACGTTCCGAGGGGGCCATTTAGGAAAAATGAAGCGATATATAGGTAGTTTACTAAAAACGGGCCAAGTGTAGTAGTACAGAAAAAGGATACAGTGTTTGGTTTAAAACATATTTTTCTTTTAAGATAGGGCCCTAGGGGACCTTCTGGGCAGGGGCCCATTTTTCGGAAAAATGAAGAGGTTGTTTACTAAAAACGGGCCAAGTTGAGTAGTGCAGAAAAATAAATATGGTGCTCGGATAAATTGTTTTTTTTTAAGATGGGGCCTTAAGGCCCTAAGGCCTGCTACGCAGGGACCCAGGCGGCAACTGCTCATCGGCCGCCTGTGGAATCCGCCGCTGCGAAGAGGGACTACAAACTTAGCACCTCATGCCACGTTCGGCTGGGTCAGTGGTGTCCAACTTCCCCACTCCGAGAGCCGCACGAGTCGGGCCCCAGGTCAGCCGGTTTCCCCACTTATTTTTCTCCGGGAGTTGCACGGGACCCGGCAAGGAGAGAGTGCGGCACACGGAGGAGAAATGGGCGACGGGTCACTCGAACCAAGTAAGTAAAAAAATAATGAGGGTGGTCTTCGTGCACAGAAGAGGGGAACCCCGACACGCATATATGCGGGGATGACTGTTACACACATAAAGCCTGGCAACTGAATATTTTCGAAGGTAGTTGGCAGGCTTTATGTGCCCCACCCTGTGTGTTATAATTCAATCGTGAACAAAGTGTTTCGTTAAAATATCTTCACTCCGTGACTATTACAGTGAGGTAGCTGAATTCCTTAATATTTTTCAGCAAAAATTGCAATTGTTTCCTCACCTGAGCATGCTCTTTAACTTCTACCAAGGCATGTTTCACTCTGTTGCAAGTTTCTTCTACCATAAACAGGATACCCTCCTCTTCGGCCACGTCATCCTTTAAAAACGAAGAATGAATAACAGTATTTTCATTGTTTAAATCAAAAATATTCTAATTAATATTTTTGGGACATGGTACAAGTTTATCGCGTTGGGGTAACATTTGTAACTTTGAATCACCCTGTATCGTAGTAATGTTTGATATAAACGTACCACATAATTCTCTTTTTCTTCGATGATCTCTGGGTTCACACGCGGAATAAGGGTGCCCATCTTTATCATCTCCAGCAATAGTGCTTCGAAGAAAGTGTAGAATCCTTCAGGATCATTTACGTCCACGGATGGCCGAAACTTGATGCTAGGATTCTTTCGGTACATAAAAGAATCAAACAAATGGTTTCAGAATTATTGCAGGAAACATAACAAGAATGATCAATACTTTAACACGTTAAATGCTAGAAGTATTTTGATAGTCTTGCCATTGCGTAATTTGTGCGACAGATATGATACACAGTATATCCAGGGGCGAATTTGGGTATGGGCCAAGTAGGGTGCAGGATGGGGCGGCAAATTTTGGGGAGCGGGAAATTTTGGGAAGCGACAAATTTTGGGGAGCGGCAAATTTTGGGGAGCATCAAATTTTGGGGAGCGGGAAATTTTGGGGAGCGGCAAATTTTGGGGAGCAGGAAATTTTGGGGAGCATCAAATTTTGGGGAGCATCAAATTTGGGGAGCGGCAAATTTTGGGGAGCGACAAATTTTGGGGAGCATCCAATTTTGGGGAGCGGCAAAATTTGGGGAGCGACAAATTTTGGGGAGCATCAAATTTTGGGGAGCGGCAAATTTGGGAAGCGACAAATTTTGGGGAGCGGTAAATTTTGAGGAGCATCAAATTTTGGGGAGCGGCAAATTTGGGGAGCGGCACATTTTGGGGAGCAGCAAATTTTGGGGAGCATCAAATTTTGGGGAGCGGCAAATTTGGGAAGCGTCAAATTTGGGAAGCGACAAATTTTGGAGAGCATCAAATTTTGGACAGCATCGAATTTTGGGGAGCATCAAATTTTGGGGAGCGCCAAATTTGGAAAGCGGCAAATTTGGGGAGCGGCACATTTTGGGGAGCAGCAAATTTTGGGGAGCGGCAAATTTTGGGGAGCATCAAATTTTGGGGAGCGGCAAATTTGGGAAGCGACAAATTTGGGAAGCGACAAATTTTGGGGAGCATCAAATTTTGGACAGCATCAAATTTTGGGGAGCGCCAAATTTGGAGAGCGGCAAATTTGGGGAGCGGCAAATTTGGGAAGCGACAAATTTTGGGGAGCGGCAAATTTTGGTGAGCGGCAAATTTGGGAAGCGGAAAATTTGGGAAGCGACAATTTTTGAGGAGCCGCAAATTCTGGGGTACATCAAATTTTGGGGAGTGGCAAATTTGGGAAGCGACAAATTTTGGGGAGCATCAAATTTTGGGGAGCATCTAATTTTGGGGAGCATCCAATTTTGGGATGCGGAAAATTTGGGGGAGCGATAAAAATTGGAGAGCGACAAATTTTGAGCGAAAGAAATTGGGAAAGGTTTAACCACAGAGATTTGGGAGAGCTTAAAAAACAATTCCCTTTTTTTTTCATGTAGAGAATTAGCAATGACTTATATGGGAGTTGCCATATTAAATTAATTTTGAAAATGTCTCGACTCTTTTAAACTAAAATATTTTATGATATTTCGTGGAAAGAGCGACAGACTCAACAGAGGCTTGTTAGCCAAGGGGCGCCAAATCTTCCAATCCGCCCCTGAGTAACCTGGCCTCTGATGTTACGTGGGCACCGAAATTGGTATACATAAAGGTAGCCTGCTAAATAAGCATTATTATTTCACCGAAAAATTGTCAAGACCTCAGGGACAACACAAGACTACTGTACATATATAAAAAATGGTACATGTTAACAGTCACAATGAAGATATAAATAAATATGTCTACAAACTTTGTAAATATTTGGAGTCCTATATTCTAGATTTCTAAGAACTTCAAATATACTTGTACGTCATTTACCTCCAAACAGAGTTGTATGTCAAATAAGGGTTGCACGTCGCCTTCAGGATCGGTTTCATCCAATATGTAACAAATACTGCGAAAATAATGCAAAATGTATGTTCGTCAAAATTCAGCTCTCGTGTTGAATAAAATCCATGACAAATTAATCGATTAACCTCGTCGAGACTGCTTGAATGAGTCCTGTAGAAATTAAGTCATCAACGTAGGCAAGGTAAGGCTGCCATTTTTCACGTCGCATTGCTAACGTTTCTTCATCTACATCTTCTTCTTCTTCCACCATTTCTTCTTCTTCGTCTGGGGATTCCATTTCTTCCTCATCGTCCAATCTAAACAGCCATTAATATAGAACTAAGGAGTAATACTCGTAATCAATTGTTTACTTAAAAAAAAAAAAATAACATTAGACATACGTCAAGTATGATGATTTTCTATTTTTCTAATTTTCAGTAAACTTTTAAAGCAATGTTAATATTAAGTTACACGAAGGAACGAATTTTTTTGTTATCTTATATTTGGTTTACAATTGTTTCAACTCTTTTTTATTTTACTACTTTTTATAGATGCTTCCGACTTCTATGATATCTACTAAATAGTGATAATTATTTACGATTACTTTTCTTAGTTTAGGTAATTTTACTCGATTTCCTAGTAACAGTTATACTAATCGTACAACAGCTTCAAAAGTTTCCCTTCTACTTCACCTTGAAGCTTCTTCTTCCTCGTCTTCATGCGACAGCCTTTCTGTCTCCTCCTCCAACTTCTCTTCCGATTCAACTGTATCGTCAAACAACAGATTCAAAGACTGTAGCAAAATAATTTCTTGCACATTAACTCATATGAAGCAAAAACTCGCCATCCAGGAATTCTTCTTCGTCTTTCTCGTAAGCAGTATCCGGGAGTAAGTCAAAGAATAATTTATAATTTTCTCGCAAAATCCGTTCGAGTTCCGTGGCGGTTTCTTCGATTTCCACGAATCTTTCTTTAAACCTCTCGTCTTTCTCCGCGATCGCCAATAAATGTTCATCTCTGGCGTCTCTGCGATAAAGGACTGGCAGCATCGCCCACGAATACATTCTGTCCATTATATTTTTGATATTGTCCTGCGCTCGAAACACTCTCGAGTGCAATTTCCCAGTAATCTTCAGCAGGTTGTCAATGTACTCGGTAACCTCTGAAAACACATTTTCTTTTTTAAGCGTAAAAGTGGAATAAAATATTTTCACTTTACTTCATTGTATACAGAATTTTGAACAGGGATCGAAAAAGTTCTCGGACCCTCGTTTTTTAAAAATTCTGTTAGAACTTATTTGTTTCGATTCGGAAAATATCTGTTTCTGTGGAATTTTTAATGAAACAAATGCTACCTTCAGGAACTTCTTTAAAAAGTGTTCTCATGGAACAGATATTTTAGAACCTATATAATAAAAGTTCCATGGAAACAAGTTACATTAGAACATTTATTAAAAAAGTTTTCAAAAGATAAAGAAAAGTACTCAACTATTAGGTACAAGTTTTATTTAACAATATGTTATAATATTCTTCATGTGTTTATTTAATAAAGGGTATGAAAATACTTGTTATGAAACCATTAATTATATTATGATTTTTATACCTTTTATTAAATAAACATTTGAAGAATATGATATTATATTGTTAAATAAAACTCGTACCTAATAGTTTAGTACTTTTCTTTACCTTATGAAAACTTTTTTAATAAACGTTCTAATATAACTTGTTTTCATGGAACTTTTATTATAACGATTCTAAAACATCTACGTAGGTAAGTATTACATATAAATAACAAATTCAAAATATCAATTTAACTGTATGAATTATTTAATATTCTTGTAGTACTATCCATTGAATAGTATTTAGTGTTTGTTACAACGATTGAGAACTTTTTTAATATCGGTGAACAAAATATCTGTTCCTGTTATATATAAATTTTTATTCTTATATTTTATAAGTTCCATTCCAACTAGAACTTTTATTTTCAAGAACTTTTATTTTATCGGTTCTTCTGAAAACTTATAATGTGAGAACATTTTTAAAAAAGTTCCGCGGCATTTGTTTTAAATGGAACCTATTGAAAAGTTTCAGAACTTTTTCGATCCCTGATTTTGAAACTCACAACAATACGGAACTTTGTGGAAACTTTGACGTAGTACAGACATTGGATTCGATAAGAATTAGAAAATTTAAAAATAGGAGTAAAAATAAAAATACTATCGCAATTAATTAAAAATAAAGAAAAATATTATTTTGTTATTATATCTGGTACGATTAATTAACATTAGACATTAGACGGGTGCAAGAACCTTCGGCGAATCCAATTTGGAAGGTTTTAAAAAACTTACATTTTAATCGTTTCTAATTCCATTAAAATATCGGCTACTCAAAATCAACAAAAGATCCCACACGTAAAAGTGATTGATAAAATTACTAAATGATCGCTAAATGACCTAGCGGACATGATTAATTACTCTAAATCAATAATTCTTTACCTGGGGAATTCCAATTATAATTTTCTTGTCCGTAATCAATTAATTTATCAATGTCTTCAACCTCATCTTCTATTATTTTAAATTCGACAGGGACACATTGGTTTCGTATTCTGTTGTACCTAAACACACAGTTTTTTTAGTACAACAGAAGTTATATGCCGAATATTATTGAAATAATTAGTTTCAGATGTTAACACTGTGAGTGCCGTCGGCGTATTTTAACGCCCCGGAATTTGCATCCTGTACGTGGCTTTGGATACTTTCTGGGAAGCATCGAAAGTGGTATCACTGAATATTACTATTCGATAGATTACCCGGTATATCTATATTTTATTTTATCGTTACAATTACATTTTATGATATCTGTATATATATACAGTGTGGCTCAAAATTCAGAGACTTCGAGAAATATGTTATACCCTGATGCAAAAAGAAATCGAAAAGTCCTTTACCGTTTTGGGATCCAAGGCTGCGTTCTCAAGATATTAACAGTTGAATATTAGCGGTCAAACTTCCGGGCCGCGCAGTTTAAAGCCGAGTCAGCTGAGCGCGCGGTAGTGTACGCTGGCACGCACGCGCAGGAGGCACGCGTGGATACAGACACACACACACACACAGAAGAGCCGACCCCGCGCGGTCGGCTCTGCTGTGTGCGAGGATCTGAATCTACGCGTGCCTCCTGCCTGCGCGTGTGAGCGGTCACTGCTCCGCGCTCAGCTGTTTCGGCTTCAAACCGCACGGCCCGGAACTTCCACCGCCGATATTCCACTGTTAATATCTCGAGAACGAACCCTTGGATCCCAAAACGGTAAAGGACTTTTCGATGTCTTTTGGCATCTGGATATTGCATGTTCCGGGAAATCCCTGAATTTTGGGGCTCCCTGTGTATCCAATAGAGCGAAAGACACTTTTATTATCCTAACATGGAGTATGATATTAAATGTAGGGAACAAACAGATGGAAATAATTTTACATCAAACCTTTCTTTAATCATTCGATCTTACGCCATTCTTATTCTCAAATTTTCGGATGGTAATTCTCACATGTTTACTAATTAACAATAAATGGTCAATTTTTACATTGAAATCTAGTAGCTTTGTTGATTCAGAAAATAAATGTTTCGCATCAGAAATGTCAATAATGTTTCGTGCTAATAATGTTAATATATGTTGCTTACCACTTTACAATTAAATTCAGATTATAGGTGCTTCTGAAAAAGAACTGTGATCTGTCGTAAAATTCTATAGTTTCTTCAGACAGATCGGTCCTATTCATGATTACCATATAGCGAATTTCTCTTAACAAAGTTGTCAATTCAGGGTCAAAGTTTGTTTCCAGCAGCCTGTTCTCATCAACTTGCAGCAAAGTTTTCGACAAATTAGTTTCACAGATTTCTGGCACCGTTTCTGCCCAAGCGGTGAAGATTTCCTGCTCCTTCTCATCAATAAGCATCTTGAAGAAACAAAATTTGTTTATGCATCTGTCAGCTTCAAAAATCTACGATGAATATTCGTAAAAAAAAGTGCTGTGGAAAATTCAAACATTTAAAATACTTTCTACCCTTCTATTGACTTCGCAATTTCGTTTCTTTCAGATAAGTCACAAATTGTTACCACAACCGAAGTCCACGTTCGACCTAGAACCAACTACACACTCCAAATTTTCCGATCTTCGCATAGGCCACAAAGTCTACAAAAACGTAACCCCCATATTTAAAACATTCTCAAAACTCAACATTTCGCTTTAATTCTAGGTCAGAAGAAGCCGGTTATGGTCAAATGTGCCCCCGAACCGAATTCAACTCGCGATGAGTCGTTCGAAAGCTTATAAAAAAAAGAACCATTTGTGGCAAGCTTCAACTTTGTATCTCGACCCGGGGGTTAGTAAATGGCAAAAATAGAAAATCATTTTTTACCGAATTTCTCCTATACTAGTGTATGAAAAATTTTGAAAAAAATCGGAGGCATTTCTGTTACCGAGGTACATATTAGGGAGTCGTTTCAGATTTTTAAACTGAAAATCCAAGCTGTAAAAAATAAAAAACGCCAAAAAGTGCGGAAAAGTTAAGAATCGAGAAACCAGTTGGCCGGGCCTGCTTTGAGGGGTGGTTTCACCCTGAAGAACCAAAAAGTAGAAGAAAAAATTGTCTCATACTTCTATTGAGGTCTCTTACACACTTACAAAGTTCAAAAAAAAAAAAAAAAAAAAAATTCGGGTTACCGAAGTTCGCTTGTCAGACGATACTTTTGATGCTTCGGGGTAAATGTCGATGTGAAAACACGCCAACGCGATATAGGGTATGCAAATCCCTCGGCTGTAAACGCCGACGCGACTGAAATTATTAATATGTTATTATAGATTATTAATTTATTTACCGTTTCACTGATAATTACCTGGAGTTCGTCGTATTTGCTTTTAAGGTCACTTTCTATTTTGGCCGTAAGTAAAGGATGATCTACGAATTGGGCGCATTTAACTGGAAAATGAGTTCTTTGTCGTAGTTTCATTAACAAACATAAGGCTGCAGCTACTGGTGGTAAGTATAGATTCACCGTGGAGCGTGATCGATCCTGCTCCGATTTAAATCTTTCGTCGAACATCACCTATGAAATGAAATACATTTGCCATCAGACAAATTGCAATTTTATTTATTTAGATTATCTTTAGAAAAATAATCTAACAAAAGTCATCGCTGCTACCTTCTTTCATCCTAACTATACACAGACGATTTTGCATAGTTTTGTTATGAAAAAGTGTGAAATTTCAGATTTCTGCAGTTAATAGTTATAATTTGTTTCTTATTTTCGTGTTACAGTGCAAACATTGAAATAATAACATTTCGTTGTTATGTATTACAAGCAAAAATATATGAATTTTATAGGTGAATATAAGCTTCTGATATGTTTTGATTTTTTTTTTCTTTGAAGAAGAAATGAAACATCTGATGTTGCTAAATAATAAGAGAATTACACAATTGTAATTTATTTATAAAATGTTTTATTTTCTATTCTTGTTAGAGATTCGACGTGGCAGCTTTAAATATTACAACAGAGAGAATCTTTCGCTTGCACCTTGAGTGGCAGAGTACATTACATTTGGATTTACCTTTAGGTCAGCGAAGTGTTTGTCAATTGTTTCAACTAAATGTTCATAATTATGCCACAATTGAGCCATGATTAAAGGCCTGTTACCGATTGTACCAATTAGCCAAATAAATTTAAACAGCGATTCCATGCTGTGACACTCTGCGAACACTTGGTCAAAAATGCTTGCCAATCGTCGATCCAATTGTTCCACCTTTGTTAAAAAAAATGGTTTAGTTAATTAAAAGGAGTATTACAGTAGGTATGGAGAATGAAAAGGACCAAGAAAGCTCGAACGTTGTTTAAGCTATACGCAAATTAATTGATAAACAATAGAAATTTTTCTTTTGCATAAAAATTACGTTTTATAAGCAAAACTTTTAATAACATTCATATGTCACTACCCATACAGCACACATCGTGGCGGCAACGTTGCAGGATGGTTGCAGTAACCTTGCAGTGTTGCATGGTTGCAGCGCAATGTCGATGTAGCGTTGCTGCGACGTTGCCGTGCAACGCTGCAAGGAGCGGGCATAGAATTATTGCTGCAACGTTGCGTGAAACATTGCAATCTTGCACTGCAACCATGCTGCAACTTTGCTGCAACGAGACTGTGCTGTATGGGTACAGGTGTCGGTTTGGTTTCTATTATGTACTTACATGTTTATCGTTTATGTTTTTGTTTAATAAAAATAATTACTTTTTCGAAGAATACTTGTAAATCTTCAGTGAACTGTGTTTCTTCGGGTAGCAAAACCTCGTAAGGCACTTCGGAGAAGTGATTATATATTTGCATGAACTCTTCGAAAATCTCATTCGTCATTAAAAGCATCGATTTCGCTTTCAAACCGGTCATTTCTATCCTTTCAAGTTTTATGTAATCTTGCACTACATCATACAACGACTGCAACCAAAGGAACGATAATAATGAAACTGCACTGCCAAAATAAAGTAACTTAAACGATTTGTTAACAGAGTCAATTTATTTTAATGGTAATAAATAGGCGAAAGCAAGCATTAAAAAACTATGTTTTTTTTTGCATTCTCAAAACACGTATCTGTGAATATAAAAAGCTTTAATTTAGTAAACACATTTTTTTTTAAAAAAAAAAAGTTCCAAACAACGGTAACTTTTTAGGGCGACTTAGGACCCCTTTAGAGCAACAAGATTCATCAAATTTCAGACAAATACTCTGTCTTTCGTAAGCCTTAAATTAGAAAAGGATAGAGCAATCTGCACTTTTTTTACCAAACCTGGATCTCTTTGAGTCTCTTCTGAAATAGGTCGATCCTTTCGAAAACTAACTTCTCGTGAAATGTCCAAGGCACAGGCTCAATCGGCGACTTGAAGTAGCCATCGATTCTGTCCTTAAACAATCGAAACGTCTCTTGATAATACTCAAGAAGGGGCGAAACTTCTATGATCTTCTGTCGAGTCTCCTCGATGTCCCCTTCGAATAAAGTGGACGGATTTATGTACTTCGTTGCCTGCAAAAAATATTGTAAATCATTATAAAATATTGTATTGTTTTGCTGACGAAATAGTGACTCAGCGTGCGCCACGTGCGGGACTCCTCTAGTCGTATCTCTTAACCATAGTAACTGAACGCCCATAGGCGTTCCCCGCGCGCACACACACACACACACACTGTATGCGCCGAACGAACACACGCGTCCATAGCACTTACGCTCGTTAAAGGGTTAACATCAGGTCGCCATGATTATTTGTAAGCTATTATTCCGTAGATTAATATATTATTATAGTGTTAACGAATTCATTAGTTTGGAAAAAGTTAAGCTACTTCTTCCATATAATGGAAATACGTAATTTAACTAATTAATTCGTGCAATTTTCCCCACATAGTGTGCAATTCTAATCATATTCAATTCTACTCATAAGTCAGTTTGATTATTCGTTATTATTCTTTAGGATCATAATATTGCAATATTTGTTTCACAATTCACATAAAATCAAAAATATCACAAAAAGAAAAAAGAAATAGATTGGCTGACGCATTGTGCTTTTTAAAAAACTATTTTAATACAAAACAGTAATGTTCCGTATTGCACATATTTTGTATTAAATAAATAAATTTATCAATAATATTTAATATCTGTTTTTTCATTCACACAAGTTTCGTGCAAATTGGGCAGGAATAAACAGTTAGTTAAAGTTTTCTTGTGATTTTGAAAAATCATTCCAAAAATATACATTGTTCAATTTTTTTTTTCAATTTCCTCGAGAATTGTCGAGAAACGAAAAATATCGAGAAATCCGGAACACTAGTATATAATATGTGCTTGCTCAAATTACGTGTCTTATCTTGTATCGTGATGGTTTAATACCTGAGCAATGATCAAGTTTGAAATTTCACGCAGCAGGGCTATTATTCTTTCCATAGAGTAATATTTCGAGTTTGCCCACGTCAGGCAAACGCAGTGCATTAAACTTCTCAGCTTCGAGCCAATGTCCTTGAATTCTAAACTTTCGATCTCTACGAAATAAGATTCCAGGGGCTTTAAATAAAGACCGATGTCCCTTGTCTCCAATAAAGCTGAAATCGAAGTAAGAATGCTTTGAAAATGAGCGTGAAAGATTCAAGCAGTTCATGTCTCTCTTCCTTTTTAATTGAAAGGTTCAGTTAAAGGAAAAGGAATTGATTTTAACAATGCAAGATTTATATTTTTTATTTCGTTCGAAAGAAATAAATTTAATAAATAAATGTGTGTGTAAATAATTATAACGTAAAAAATAGAGGACCCATGAAATCTTTAACCCGTGAAAACTTGCAGAGTAACGAGGAAAGATACCAAGTGCACATAAATAATAAAAGATACACTGCCTTAATCTAAGACTTAATCTAACTTTCTCGAAATTGTTACATACTTGCGGCTACATTCTTGACTAAATTCTTGAAATATGCTGAATAGGGACTGTGCATATCTTCTAGAAACTGGTCCATATATAATACTCGCTGATCTTTCAATTGAAGATAAAGCGATTCCATATTTTTCAGCCTCAAGCTCCAATACTCTAACTCTATAAAGGCAGATGCGTTAAAAGGATAATAATGGCAAGCAATTCGATAAACTTTATTCAAGAACTATATTCAAGGCTTCATTGGGCGTGCGCATTAGAGATCTGTGCAGGGTTGCCAGGGATTAGCTGCAGCGCAACACCTACAGGAGTGGTGGTAATGTCGGCGTGAACTGACGCTAGCGCCAAACCAGCCAAGTGGCCCCAACGCGAAGCGAACCACGGCCAACCAGCGTCGACAACCTATTTCCCGGCGACGACCACTTGGAATAATTTGTCATTTATATGAAAAAGTAGAATTCTTTTCGAGTGAATTTTAAATTTCTTTCGAAAGAATTCCAAGCAGACTCCTTTTTATAATTACGATGATCGGAAGTGTCGAACGCGCGAACCGTTTATAAATAAATTCATCGCACAGGTGTACATAATGATTGTTAAGAAAGAAGCAATGTCAAATTGAAGGAGTGTTTAGTTTTTGGAAACAAGTTGATATCCGAACGAAACGAAATCACTGAAATTACCAGACGTAGTTATCTGTGCCTCGTCCTTCGAGAATGGGGAAAACACTACGTTAAGGATCTCGTTAATTTGGGTCGCCCATTTTATCACAATTTCCTCGATGTTGTTTTTCAGTTCAATCTTTTTAGAAGGTTCTGTTTTCGAATCAAATTGTTCGTGAAGAAGTTCCTCGATACCCATCGGCATTGGCAGCAATGTTTGTCCCGATATTTTTCCCTTCACCTGATCAATTTTTTGGTACATATTATTTCCCCTTTATGGAGTATCATTCGAATTGAATTTCAGAAATACACGATCGATCTAAGTCTATTTCTCTAGTAAGAATATTTAGAAATAATCGTTTACAAAAATAGGGTTTTGTTAAATAAATAATAAATATTAAAGGTGGCTATTGAAAAAAGAATTTTGTGAATCGATATTCGTTTCTTGATTAACTTTAATTGGAATTCTTTTACCTGCCATATTAGGCTTCGAAGTTCATAAACTTTCTTCTTCACATCTTTACCAACGATTTCCGGCCAACCAATGTGATTTTTGGGATTAGACAAAATAGGTACGTATGCCTGAGAGGATGGTAAACACCATTGAATAATAAATATATTTCTGATCCACTCACTTCGACTTAATGTGTAAATAATTTTCAAAATTAACGCGAAAAGAATTTAAACAATTGAAATAACTTCCTGCGCGAACATACTTTCGTTGTGAGATGCAAGGAACGATCGAATTAAATGTAGCTTCTCTTAACTTTCTAAATTTCGAAAAGTATAGTCGACGGTGTAATAATGGTAATTTTAACGCCAAATGTGATTGTTCCCAGTCAAAGTAGACTGTACCGGATAATATACCTCAAAATATATAAATATAACTCGACAGTAAATATTCTACATGAAAAAAGCCTAAAATGCAAAAAAAATGGTTTTTAATGAGTTTCCGAATTGAGAATTCATTCTAAATCCCCTTGTATTTTAGGACACCCTGTGTGTTCCTTTTGAGCAGTCTACGAAGCTTCGGAACTAACATCTTCGACAAGAACGGCTAATTCCTCGATCGGGTTCGGCGCCATGTCCCCCGGTATCAGCAAGTCCTTGTAATTGCCCTCGGTGATTAGTTCGGGGCTCCTCTTCAAGAAGTACGTCAGCTTTCTCTTGGATTCCGTTATCTCGAGGTAGGGTACCAAGAGGCCGGCAGGTGTCAGTTGCACCACAAGGATCATCTCCGACGCCGTGCCGAAGAACTTCGTAATTACCTCCTAAACGTGAAAGTCAGTGATGCCAGAACCGAGGGAAATATCCCACGGGTGCTACCACCACTCCACGACCAAGCGTACCCCCTCCTAGCGCCCGTACCGCACCACACAAGCATACCCGTCCCTCTATCCGTGTGCCGCACGCGCTGCCTGGCCGGCGCTCTCGGCGAGAATTCGTTTTCCCGACATCGAAGCGCTTGCGACGCAAGCAAAAAGTCCAGAGTTCAAATCCCCGTGCCGATATTCTACTTTTTTTCTTTATTTATTCTCTAATTTCTCTTTCTATATTCTCAGAAGACTAAAGGCTTAAAAACTGTTAATTTGCAAAGCATTTTCGAAGCGTGATTTGCTGCTAAAGATGCGATCCCGTTCTGGCTTGTATCGCACCACTACAAACGTACCCTACCTTCTGTCCGTGTGCCGTACGCGCTGCCTGGCCGGCGCTCTCCACCGAAAATTCATTTCACCGGAACCTAAGAGCTTGGGTCGCAAATAGAAAATCCGAAGTTCAAATCCCGGTGCGAAAATTCTACTTTTTTCATTAATTATTCTCTAACTTCTCGTTCTATATTCTAAGTAGAATAAAAACTTGAAAAGTATTATTTTACAAAGCATTTTCGCAGCTGGCTAATGTACGATGTTGGTATTCTGCCTTTTTATACATAAACAGAAATAATTCCTTGAAATGCTACTTACAGAATAAGCTCCTTTCTAGGATGGACTCTTTAAAATTCGCGTCACAATGGACAGTTACAAAATCGGTGATTTTCGTTTCAGGTAAGCGAGTCGTCCGCTCCGTTATTACGGTCGGCTTACCACTCGCACCCCGAATTACTGTATTGAGGTTTGAAAATAATATCGACAGGTTTCGTACTCGTCTTAATGATATCATTTATACCTACAGAAGAGTTCTACTAACCCATTCTTAGTCAATGACGCTCTTTTCGTGTTAATCAGGTTGATACACTCAGTCTTCTTCGGATTATTAAAATGCTTTTGGCCCCGAATTATCAGGGAAGACCTACCCACCGCACAGTCTTGCTTCCTCGCTGCGAGCGAGGACCTGCGGTCCCGGGTAGGCCGTCCATTGACTGCCGAGAACAATAACACCGTTGGGCCAGGTAAAATACCCAGTACAGAAAACTAAAGTGATCATGCTTTTGAGAAATGGTCGTGAAAGTAGTACCAATGGATTTTTTAGGATTTCCTGATGAAAATGAGTTCAAACATGGAGAAATTCGGACCATTTTTAGTGAACATAGTGTGTGTCGCTGTTTCTTAAAACAGCTTCCGGGAAATCAGCTGTAATAACCAGTTAAAATAACCTGTTAAACGGTTCCTCATCTGAATACAAAAACCTTTGTATAAAAAATGCATGTACTTTCTGAAATAAATTCCCAAAGAATCGTTCGTTTTCTGACCTTACTGACTGCGGTAACCCCTTAATGCGGGGAACACTGAAATTCTAAACGTGTTTTCATAATAAAAAATAGACCGTATTGTTTCTTGTTTGGACTTATTGTCGTCGACATAAACTCACCAATCCATCGGCAATACTCTGATCAAGCTATAATGAGAAATGTGAAAATTGTGCGGTTTTCTACACCTGTCGATATTGTTTTCAAACCTCAATACAGTAATTCGAGGTGCGAGTGGTAAGCCGACCGTAATAGCGGAGCGGGCGGCTCGCTTACCTGAAACGAAAATCACCGATTCTGTAACTGTCCATTGTGACGTGAATTTTAAAGAGTCCATCCTAGAAAGGAGCTTATTCTGTAAGTAGCATTTCAAGGAATTATTTCTGTTTATGTATAAAAAGGCAGAATACCAACATCGTACATTAGCCAGCTGCGAAAATGCTTTGTAAAATAATACTTTTCAAGTTTTTATTCTACTTAGAATATAGAACGAGAAGTTAGAGAATAATTAATGAAAAAAGTAGAATTTTCGCACCGGGATTTGAACCTCGGATTTTCTATTTGCGACCCAAGCTCTTAGGTTCCGGTGAAATGAATTTTCGGTGGAGAGCGCCGGCCAGGCAGCGCGTACGGCACACGGACAGAAGGTAGGGTACGTTTGTAGTGGTGCGATACAAGCCAGAACGGGATCGCATCTTTAGCAGCAAATCACGCTTCGAAAATGCTTTGCAAATTAACAGTTTTTAAGCCTTTAGTCTTCTGAGAATATAGAAAGAGAAATTAGAGAATAAATAAAGAAAAAAAGTAGAATATCGGCACGGGGATTTGAACTCTGGACTTTTTGCTTGCGTCGCAAGCGCTTCGATGTCGGGAAAACGAATTCTCGCCGAGAGCGCCGGCCAGGCAGCGCGTGCGGCACACGGATAGAGGGACGGGTATGCTTGTGTGGTGCGGTACGGGCGCTAGGAGGGGGTACGCTTGGTCGTGGAGTGGTGGTAGCACCCGTGGGATATTTCCCTCGGTTCTGGCATCACTGGTGAAAGTCGAGCACCGTGATTGTTATTAAAGTTAACGAAAACTCCATTTCTAATTATCTGCTCGTTTGACTACTTTTCTGCAAATGTTTAAAGAACCTTTGGCAAACATCGTAGTTTGTACCAGTAGGTACTTATTTTCACGGACATTTGTTAAGAATCATGGCACAGCTTACGATTGTCCATTAAGAAATGAAGCGAAGGAAAATAAAATAACGACAAATAATTTTACACTTTTCCAGCTGAGCTTTTTCCTTTTTGCAAATTTAACGTGCAGCTGCATCCTGTCTCTAATATGCATAAATGCGAGACTGGTACTTTAGGACTTGCGAGAAAGAGTTTGGAAGATTAGACCTCTGGTGGCGCTGACAAGTACTATTACTAGGGACGGCGACATAAGGAAAATGACGACACGGGAAATTAGACTTTGCTTGGGCAAGTTTTTTGAATTTACTATTTATTTTAGCTTAGAAGATGCATCCAAACTGCTATAGTTACCTTAAACATTAACATACCTTAAAGTCAGCGTTTGACATCATTTTCGTCCATCTGTCAGTCTTTATCTTTCTTGAGCAATGCAGATAATTATACACGTATTCGAATCGTACATCTTCCTCCTTTTTATCATCCTCCCTCTTATCACCCATTTTTATTTTGTAATATTATCCCTTTATTATTTGAAACTTCATGTATCAACTTTTAATTCATCTACATCGTTAATCGATCAATATTAATATACTTTTCGGTACGTAAATAAAAACAAATGACGATATGTAAGAGAGAAATGTAGATAGATTCAGATTTCTCACTAGTGTCGTCCGAGTTCACAACGTAAATCGTGTTTCTCTGATTTCAGCACTATTAATATTGAAAATAAAATAAATTAACGAAATTAAGAATAATTATTTCGTAATTTTGTTGTTAATTACTGAATAAAAGTATTCGGTCCTCACGATTTCAGTGGTTTCCTGATCTTCCGTGTCTGTAAATTTAATTTCAAACTCAAAAGCTTTTTCAGTTTTTATTTTTATTTTGATTTTATGCTTTTCTCATTTTTCAAAAAGGGTTTTTTTTTCAAACGTGTCGCTCTTATGGCTCACTCACGGTGTAAGGAAGATAGGTGGACCGACTACGCTACCCCCACCACAAAACTGCTGTGATCTTAAAGAAAAAGTTACTTGTCCCTCCCGCAGAGGGTATTAGTGTAACATGCGAACTAGTGATCCTCTAGGCAGTGATCGGACAAACGCATATCGTCGCTGATTGGTTGCTGCGATTTGGTCTAAAGCGGAAGTAGACAGAGAAAGAAACTGTAAGAAAGAAAGAGACAGAAATACGAATAGAAAGAGACAGAAATACGAATAGAAAGAGATAGATAAACAAGCAGCTTGGAAAGCAGACGATTTAATGAATGTTTAGGTTATGTTATTTCCGGTTTTGTCCCACAATGGCTGCGGTTTGTCCGATCACTGCCTAGAGGATCACTAATGTGAACAATATCACGTTTACTTCCTTATGTTTCTTTTACACCGTGCCATAATCACGTGCTTAATACCAAGTGGGTTCCAAAATTTGTAATGACTTCATGCACCTCAAATAAAAAGTTTTATAAAGTAAAATATTTTAACTTTTAAAATTAATTAAACTGAGAAAATGAGAGTCGGTTAACGACCAAACAAATATTTATCGTTATGTAAAATGCTTATTTTATGAGGATAAATTATATTTAGGATAATATTATAACAAACACACAATTAAGACTTTGTTTCAATTATACAAATATTTATTTATTTGTTGTACAGTTTGGCTGTTTTCTTTTTTTCTTTGCTCTTAGAATACTCTCTATTTTTTATTCTAGCTACTTGTCGCATTCTTAAGGTTAAGGATGAACTTCAGTAACATTCAAAATAAGCGAAAATCTTTGAAAATATCAGGAATGAATCTTTATGCAATAGTAAAACCCCTCGCAAAATTTTAGAAAAGTTGATTCGGTAGTTTTTAAATTATTTAACTTTGAATTTAACATGTATTCTTATGGGAAGACGCAATATTGAGAATATAACTACAAAGTTAAGAGTGAAATAATAGGCCAAAGTTTTTTAAATTTTGTGTACAGAAAGATCAAACACTGAACAAAATTGTCACAAAAATTCCGGACAATTGATTCGATGGTTTTTTTTTAAATGAAAGAAAAGGACACGGAAAATTGGTTTTTCTTCGATTGTCAGCTGAGTAACTGTGAAAGTGCGGCAACACCGCAATCAGCTCTGGAGGCGGGAATATTTGAAGCACATTTCTGCGTTTTGTTCCATATTCGTGACAGTTCCTGGGATCTTTAATGAAAATGCGTAATTATCAATATATAGACATGTGAATATAATTTTCATATTCATCTTTTGTCAAAAAGTAGAAAATTTCCTTGCAATATAAACCAGATGAAATGGCAAGGGTTAAACAAAGTTCAACAAATTTTTGAATCATAAATTTTATATGATAATGCAAAAAGGAAAAATTCTACTGTGAAAGAAATGTAGAGTAAAGATAATATTACGAAAAGGGCAAATTTCTACGTAAGAAATTAAAAAAATCGATATAACAATATTTTCAATAATAGTATTTTATTTATATTTTCAACATCTTATCTCCCTAAATGTAATTTGACAGAAATTGACAATTTTCTGAATCGTGGTTTCTCGTAAGCCCTTCAATGGACCTGTTTGTTTGGAAGAAAGGAGTTTTTCCACTCCTTTTTCAGTACTTTCAAGATAAGTTATTCGTAAAATATCTAAGGAAATTCCAGCTTTCACTAATTTCTTACGTGTCAGTGGAGTAAGATCTTTCATGTCACTTAAGTCCCAATAATTGGTTTGGTCAACAAAATTTTCCATGTTTTCTATCAGTACACTATTGGTGATTTTACATTTTTTCAAAATTTTGTCCAATATAACACAATCATGCATAGCATTATGTGCGCCAGTCGTTACTATACTATAATGTTCCGCCAACCCCGTAATCGTACATTGACCTTTGGTTTTTCGCCCCGTAACATTTGAAATTACTCTTAAAGTATCGACGAAACCATCGACAACAGCTGAAAATTCTGTTTTCAACGAAAACTGATTTATAGCTGTTAATAATCTTGGCCCATCAAAACCTAAATTGTGTGTCGCGATGCAGCATTTTTTCCCAATCAACATCAACCAGTTCAACAATTCTCCAGTAGCTGCTCTCAAAGGAATTGACGATACTTTTATTCCATTGTAAAATAAATCGCCGTGTATGTTCATTAATCCATTGACCGTTGTCACTGCAGAGGCAATTGGTCTTGTTGGATTTACATATGTCTCGAAACATTTATTCCCGCATTTTGCACCTATTTGTAAAATGCAAGAATTTTTGTCGAAACCAGAAGTTTCCAAATCCAAGAGGACAATTGCGATCTGGCTTATTTCATCGGCTGCTTCTTCCGAATCGCAAAGGCGATGGTCATCAAATTGCACTGCTGGTTCCAATAAGAGGGAACAGTTTGACTCGTACATCGTGCCCTCCACATTTTCCTTTCGTTGACGCAACGCAGTTCGCATTTTTTGCAATTCCATTCTCCTTTTTTTATGAGCTGGAGTGTTCATCTGCCGTCTTTTTGTTAAAATTTTATTACTCCTTCTAATGTGCCTCAAATGGTGTTTCCCGGGAGAGAGTTGTAAAGGCCTTGCAATCGCTTCAGTAAATCCTGCTCCAAGATTTTTCTGGGCCACAGTAAATGCAAAGCGGTGATCGGCAGATGCACTCATGCTGTAGCATCTTGATTTCGGTGCGAAGCTGGCCATTGATGCGTTCAAACTTTCGTTTATGTTCGTGGAAGCCGCAGAAGCGAATTTCTGCGCATTTGCCGCAAGTTTACTAAAAATATCTTTTAGCGCTGTTGTTAATTGCGGATCTGAAAATCCATCAGGGACAATCCGGTGCTTATAATTATCTTGATTTTGTACATACCCACACCATGCGCCACATTTGCTGTGATCATTGGTTGCATGGTAGGGTATGGACAAGATGGCAGCCGCCATTTCTTTACTCTTTCCTTTATTTTGACTCACTGCATAGGTGAAGCATCGGTGCAACCAAATAATCGCGTCTTTTGTGAGGTCTTTATGTTTTTTTTTAATATTATAGAGTTGGTTCTTGACTCCTTTAGCCGCATGATTTGTATCCGACTCCTTGATTATTGGATGAGAACTGGCAGCTCGACATTGTGCAATGCTGGAACTATCGTCGTCTCCTATAAATACCCCGACCTCCAGATTTTGTGCCTTAAGTATTTCACTCTCTAGGATAAGTTTTTTAGCCACATGAGATTCCATGCCTTTGGCTGATCCGAAGTAATTTTTACGGCAATCGTGGTCATCAGGGTTCCCACCATTGGTATCGCATTTTTTGCATTTCCGATTACACGTTGAGTAGTCCAGTACCAGCCCCGACATCGTTCCTACGATCGCTCCGAATCCATTCAAGCTATCATAATCGCGTCCTGTTCCTCTTCTACTCCAACCCATGTCGTACGAAATTATAATTCGTACAACGTCATTAAACGAAACGGGATACTCATCTACCCCGGGCTCAGTGGTTTGTTTATTGGGAATTAGGAAATTGGACTGGAAGTTCTCAGGTCTGGGAAGGAAACGAAAAATGATATGAAATAACTAAGTATGCATTCAATTAAATTTATTGAGGTTTTCCATAAACGATGCGGCATCGGACGCACGGAATAGTGTCCGCAACGCATCGTACGCCAACCGCCCAGCCCCGTTCGTCGGGTTTAATACGAATGTTTACTGTATACTTGGACAAAGCAAAAGGCAGAGGAAAACTTTCAACACATGCTCGTAACATTAAAGCGATTATTACAATGATTTTTCAATGGAGGATGCATTTTGAATAGTCAGCATTCGTTCTACAGCTGCTGCGTCCTCACAACTTTTTTTTGCCACTTGCTCTGCTGCTTTCCCGACTTCTTTCTCGTAAACTTTGAAAGTGTTATAGTTGAAGCAGGGGATGTTTAGACACGCGAAAAGTTTATTAATATGAGTCCAGCCCATGCCAGCACTCAGGATACCTGAAGATATGAAAAAATTTATTTATAGGACATTTTTAGTCATTGCTTATAATTATTGTGTATGTTATAATTCTTGTTAGGCACAAACAAAGAATACATATGATTCGTACCCATTGTTGCTTTGTAATTTATGTCGAAACGTGATGCATTTCGTTTGCCTGGAGGACATTGCTGCTTGCCGGTAGTCACTTCATTTAGAAGCAAGCACTTGTGGCATCGTATGCTCAAAATTGAGCCCAGTCCTCGTCGTATTTCGCGTTCGATGGTTTCCAGTGATAAACATTCCTTACAAGAAACGCACCACAATTGCTGTCCCAAAATTGAAAGATCAACGATTCGTAGTCCGTCCGACAGAGACATATCATTTTGCTCCTCTGCATCTTTGGTGTTTTCGATAACATTTTGCTCCTCTGCATCTTTGGTGTTTTCGATAACATTTTCCGAATCGTTGTTTTCCTCGATTATCAAGGCAGGTGGTGGGACATTTAGTTTTTTGGCAAGCCCCAATGCACGTCCACGGAGTTTAGCGTTGTATACAGAATTTTTCACTGGTTTTCCTTTCCAACGACGAGCTGATTGTATTTTGACCATTGTGTAATTGCGTAAAATGTCAACAAAGATTGTTGGTTAAGCGACACATACGCGACGCGATTGAAGTTCGCGAATATTACCAACTGCTGTACGAGAATATTTTCTCATTGAGCAACGTTGCCACGATCGCAAGGAATTTCCGACTCATGATGATTATGTATATATAAGAGTTTTATTAATATAATTAAGATATATATGATCAACACTCACCAAATACAACACATTGGCACACTTTTCACTGCTTTTCATGTAAGTAAAAAGGAAAATTATAGTTTGATTATTTCATTTCTAGCAGTTGCATGTCAGGTACATTCCAACAAACAAGTTTGTGATAAATCATCAAATATTCAATAAATTGGCCTAATAAGATAAAAAAGAAGAGCGAATTCAACTGAATTTACGATAAAAATACACCATTGCCATTTCTGACTGGTTTTCATCACAGGAAAAAGCCTCATTAATATCTTGGAAATGGATTAACTTTTGGGTAAGATTGTCACTGAAGTTCTACCTTAAATAATAATGTATGCAGTCCCTTGTAATAGAAACATAAGAAAGTAAACGTGATATTGTTCACATGTTACACTAATACCCTCTGCAGGAGGGACAAGTAACTTTTTCTTTAAGATCACAGGAGTGGGGATAGAGTCGGTCCACCTATCTTTCTTACACCGTGGGCTCACTATGGAAATCTCGCAATCGGATATATTCAGTTGGCAAAAATTGTGGTAATTTAAAAAATATAGAAACAGATAGGAAATGTAAGAATATGTGCAACATGCAAATCGCAAGGCACGGAAGCATCTCGCATGGAAAAACCCTAAAACTCATTTTTACAATAACAAACGAACGTCCAAAACGGCTGAAATTTTCACAGGTATCTTTCGACGCATTTACGATTTTAGCGCCGAAATGGATTAGACGAGTAACGCCATCTTCATGTTGAGCCCCAAAACTTTTCAGGCTACCCTACAATGAAAGTATTTATAATTTCATTTACTAAAAAATTGGTTAACAGTTTCATTGAACATAATATTGTAAAGTTATTCATTGACGAATAATGTTATTTTTATATTACTTGCAGCAATAGATACAATATTTTTAACCATAAATTTAAATTGTTTCACTAAATACATTTATGTGTTTCTTATTTTAGTGAAAAAATAAAGAAGAGGCAGTCTGTAATGCGGATATTTGCCTCACGTATTTTACATAAGTTATTTATTTCTAGCATTTTTATTATGCTATACTAGTGTAACATTATATAATCGGAATCTCCTTTCGTTCGCCAATAAGGAAGCACGGCTTAGGTTAAACAAGCTGAACCCCTTGTGCATCAATGATTACGCAACCGATTGCGATGGGAACTTTTGATAGATAGACACAGCTCTTTAGAATCTGCTTTCCATGTTATCTACCTGAAGTTAAATAGTGTTTACGACTCTGTGTATTTATCTTTCAATGTTGATTTCAGATGTATTAAAAGAATAGTGAATCATAAATTCGTTCTGGTAGCACTCTAGTCTCGTAATATATCTTACATAATTAAATAAATAAATACTGCGCAGGAAAGAAAAGGAAAGCAATATATTATCTAATCAAAATACTATTTATATTCAAGAAAATCTAGTTTCCCTTACACAAGCAACAGTGTAATTAATAAATAAAATGATGATAACTTTTAGTTGTACTTATGAAAAAAATGAAACTGTAAATAAAAAATTGAAATATTAGCTAGCCTGAGAATTATGATACGTTAGATTTTTATATTTTTTATTATTTTTAAATTACGAGGGAAAAATATATTACACTTTTTTATGGATCTTTTTGAGTGAAGGTAAGTGATTTTATCTGTAGAAAGTATCTGTATATTTTAAACATGATGAGAATTTAACACCAGCTGTTAGTTTCTTGATTAACAAACTGCTTAAGTCCTTACCTACAATTGGACAAGCACCTACTCCTCATCCAGCGAACGAGTCATTTTATAGTGACACTCCATTAAGGAACAGATAAACAGGTTGTCTCCCCACCGCCGTCCCTGAGGACGCCTCGATAACGACTCCATTCCTTTCACATAAGGAAAATTACATAGTAAACCATGACATACAAGAAACGCGATTTTATCCCAATATTTACGAAACTCAGGGAAAAATACTCGCAATGCTTTGCGTGGAACGACCTGTATGTATTTGCGTGAATAAATCACAACCGCGAGCTGACAAGTTAAATAATCGAAAATTACGTAATCATCGCTCTCCAACGCACTGTGAAATGTGAATGGCGCTAAAATGCTTGGCATAGTCAGCATACCCTACTGGTACTTTCCCCTCTGCCACGAAGCTGTTCAACTACATAGCCAAGCGTTGGTAATGGTATACATAGAGGGCAACCTCACGGATTTTGACGACCTTGAAATATGTTGTCAAGGACGTCATTCTGAACAACTTTTTCCTCTAAACTTTTTGGCGGTCGACCTTAGTTTCCGAGATAATTGCAAAAATCTTTTGGTAAATATTCACACTAGAGGAACCACCCCAAATTTCAATGGCCTTGAAATATGGTGCCAAGGACGTCATTTTCAACAACTTTTCTCTATATATGTTACTGTCGCTTGGCCGTAGGTTTCGAGATATTTGCAAAAATAGTAGATAAATGTTGATTTTAGGGTCCTTTGAATCCACGGTGTACTCGAGGTGGTCGGTTGCCGGGGGGATTTGTTATAGATGTGGCCGTCTCACGCAAGCGCCGTGAGAGGGCGGACGGCGCGTCTCAAGTTCAATTATTAAGAAAGAAATATTCTTTTAAGTGATAAACTCGAATGCGCCATCTGCCCTCTCACGGCCAAAGCTATAACAAATCCCCCCGGCGACCGACCACCACGAGTCCACCGTGGAATTGGTTAACTGGAACCTTTTAGTTTACCCGGTATATACGTTGCCTGCCGGTCACTGCGACGTATATATATGCAGAAACAGCAGATAAGCGGTGGTCTCGTGTTGGCGCATACGCTACCGCATCATGCACGTACAGATCGGATTTAATGTAGTGGTAGCAACATAATTTTGCGAATATCTCGAAAACGAAGGTCGACCGCCAAAAAGTTTAGAGGAAAAAGTTGTTCAGAATGACGTCCTTGACAACATATTTCAAGGTCGTCAAAATCCGTGAGGTTGCCCTCTATGTATACCATTACCTTTAGGATATTTCTAATACAGTAGAATATCCAGCAGTGGCGGATTTAAGAAAAAAGGCCCAGGTGGCAAACGTTCTGAGGGGCCCATTTTTGGGGGAAAATACTAGGGTAGTTTACTAAAAACGGGCTAAGTGTAGTAGTACAGCAAAAAAATATAGTGTGGTTAATATCATAATTTTTTTAAGATAGGGGACCTTCTGGGCAGGGGTCCAATTTTTCGGTAAAATGAAGAGGTAGTTTACTAAAACGGGCCAAGTGTAGTAGTACAGAAAAAGGATCTAGTGTTTGCTTAAAATCATATTTTTCTTTTAAGATAGGGCCCTAGGGAACCTTCTGGGTAGAGGCCCATTTTTTCGGTAAAATGAAGAGGTAGTTTACTAAAAACGGGCCAAGTGTAGTAGTACAGAAAAAAAATATAGTGTGGTTAATATCATAATTTTTTTTAAGATAGGGCCCTAGGGGACCTTCTGGGCAGGGGTCCAATTTTTCGGTAAAATGAAGAGGTAGTTTACTAAAAACGGGCCAAGTGTAGTAGTACAGAAAAAGGATCTAGTGTTTGCTTAAAATCATATTTTTCTTTTAAGATAGGGCCCTAGGGGACCTTCTGGATAGGGGCCCATTTTTCGGTAAAATGAAGAGGTAGTTTACTAAAAACGGGCCAAGTGTAGTAGTACAGAAAAAAGATCTAGTGTTTGCTTAAAATCATATTTTTCTTTTAAGATAGGGCCCTAGGGGACCTTCTGGATAGGGGCCCATTTTTCGGTAAAATGAAGAGGTAGTTTACTAAAAACGGGCCAAGTGTAGTAGTACAGAAAAAATGTGGTGATTGGATACCTATACTTAATCATAATTTTTGTTGGTCATGGGGCCCTGCCAGGGCCTTTTGTGCAGGGGCCTAGGCGGCAACTGCTCATCAACCGCCCCGTTAAATCTGCCACTGATATCCAGTATCCGAATGTTCTGGAATTTAAATATTGTACTATCCGAATATGCTTCTTATCATTATTAGATATGTTGCATATACACATGTCCTTCACTATGGCAACAGATACGAACGTATTAATTTCCATCTTTCTATAACGATCAAAATGAATACTTTTTTACTCAATTTTTAATGCTCTTTTAATTTCCATAAACAAATATAGGGTCCGCCATTTAGAAACACCAAGCTGATCTTCAAAACATCACCTGTAAACAATGTAGAAAAAAAATAATTATAATATAATATGTCCGCCTTGAAATCGTACAACTTTTATTTCTTAAGCTGGGATTCCACTGAGGCAACTTTTTGGCAACCGACAACATCGTAGCATCTTTTTTTCGCATGCAACACATGCGATCACTATCGCAATCATCCCACGCGACACGTTGCCTTGCGTTGCCTCAGTGGAATCCCACCTTTACACTTTTTGGTACAACGAATAGTGTACGAACAGTATAATGCCAAACCGTCAATCTAGATAAATCACCCTGTATACTGTGGGTCAAAATCGACTCTGCACCTGCTATTAATTGTGAAACTATTCGTCGTGCAAGAGTTAACGATTTTGAAGACTGAATGACCTCGATAAAGGGAAAGTGGTATACATTGCATACATTCTTTGGAAACCTTTAAATTGTCTTCTACATACACAATATCCAGATACCTGTTTTAGCGGCTCACCCTATATAGAGTTTCCCGTCTGAAGTTTCGCACGCAATTATCTCTTAAACTATTCGTTATTGGGACAAATGTTTCAAGTAAACTCTCTTTGTTTCAACGTTGGGCATCTTGGGATGGTCACAAGTCTTATCTATAGGTGAACGTGCTTTCGAATTTTTTTTTTTTTTAAATGGAACTACATATATGTTTTGTATTGAGTTGGGCGTGTAACCCGTTCCGTGACGAATTCATCGACCTAAATATGCTGGCGTTACAAGGTCATTCAAGGTCATCCATTGCCGTTCAGAACTTACCTTCGTTGAACGCCCAGAAATTGTTCCTTTTCTTCCGTATTCGAAATGATGATAGGAAGAGGAAGCAGGATAACTATTCCCACAAAGATCTCCGGATTTCACACCTGTAGACTTTTTCTTCGGGACTTTCATAAAAGATCAAGTTTATCGGGAAGAACCCGCAACTTGACTTTTGTCACGTTTACAATGGTGGCGAAAAAAAGTTTAAAATTCGTGTACTTATATGTCTATACTTAAAATATAATTCGTTCTAAAGAAATTGTCTTATTTTTGTTACCGTTCACAGCTTAAACTTTCTTTTCGCCACTACCGTGCACACCAACGTATTCCTCAGCTTGGCGCTGAAGCGAAACAGCGGCAGAATAAAATAAAACTGAAGAATTTAGCACAACCGCCACTTTCCAATAAGCTGCTACCCACAACATGCGGTCCTGAATGGCATTGAACGGGTTACAATGATCTTCGTGCACGAGTTCAATAACCATTGTACCTTACCGACAGTTCTGTAACGCGAATAAACGTTCCAAGAATTAAATGCAACGTTATACATATATAGATTCATCCCTGGTCTCGACTATGAATGCTTCGAGTAAAACCCGTTAGAGACGGACAAAATCTTTATTTCAAAAAATTATTCGTCATGTGTCGAATAAAGTTAATTTTTTAAAAAAATTAAAATAAATCGAATTAAAATAAATTTTTCAAATTTAACTTTAACTGTAACTTTATTCGACGTCCCATCCTGAACATTCTTTATACATGCCGATTGACCACTGCGGTTCACCGGAACCACTTTTCACCACCTCTTCCGAATTCTTTGCAAAAGGAGCAAATATCGTCCGCTACTTATTTTTCAAAAGTATCTGAATATCTCGATCCAAAATTCAGTTTCTTCTTTGTCTGTTACTTTTTGCCTCCCTTTTGTGTTTTCCGATTTGCAAGCGAGTTAAATAAATTCTTCTCGTTCCATTTTGCATTCTTCGTTATTATTTTGCTATAAGGTAAATGTCCCCATTAGCGACCGTTTAAGAGTGTGACTGGTTCGAAATAGTAATTTTTTTACTAATATACGACAATGTTTGAGTAAACTATGGATCATTGTATTCTTTGAAGTATCTAGTTTCTTAATCAAATTAGTTTTAGAGTGATATTTGACTATATACACAAAAATTATGGTGAAAATTATAATGGACCTGATGTCCCCTTTATTGACCACCTTGTACCATCTATCGACCGTCTCACGTCCCCATTATTGACCAGCAGCTTCCCCCATTGTAAATGCATCATTTTGCTTATTAAATTTGTGTTCATCAGTATAACAAACTGTTTTTATTAATATTTTATGAAAATTACACAATTTATAATCTAAGATAATCTTTTATGTTTTCTATTACTTCCTAATAATTTCCGTTTCTTTTCTGCTTCAATCTTCTTCTTTCGCTCTTCTGCAGCTAAAACTCTTATTCTCTTTTTCTCCTCTTTCTCGTTTTGTTTCTGTAAAGAAATCTCTGCCCTTTTCCTTTTTCGTTCTTCAACTGCAGCTTCTTTCTCCCTTTTTTTCTGTTCTTTCAGTTTATAAAACGCTTGCCACTGTTCTGAAGATACCACAGATGGTACCTTTTCCATTGGGCGTCTCTTCTTTTTATTCGAAAAAGCTGCTGGCCAAAATAAAGTATTTTTAAATGGTACCGGAATATTTTTCATACAAGTGGAAGAGGGTATGGAGTCTTCTTCTGGGCAGGAGGGGTGGGTATATTCTTGAGAGATGGGTTGGATTCCTTCTGGGCAAGAGGGATCTTCTGGAGGAATTGGATTAAGACCATAATTTTCAGATACACCTACTTCTACGATTCTAGTATTTGAATCCTCCAATACTACTTGTTGAACTTCTACAGTTTCCATTTCCTTAGGTAATTCATCAACAAGTATAATAGGAACTGAATTAATATTGTCTATTTCGTTTATTTGAGTATTCGGAACAGCATATAAGTCTATATTTACTAATAAGAAAATCATAAAAAAAATTAAAATTGGTAACTGAGTATTGAAGAATATAAAGAAAGGTATTAATAAATGAATAAAATAGACTAAATGTAGTTAAGATGAATACTTATTAGTAAGTACCTCGCTGAATTTTACTCCAAACTGTGAACAGACTTGTATCTTCCACATCTCCAATCCAGTTTCCAAAACAACCAATTTCTTTAAATTTTGCTAGAGTAAATGGTTCAATATATCTTTCTAGTGATTCTAAAAACTTGCTATTTTGTGCAGACGTTGCTTCTGTTTGTAAAACTCGATTTTTTTAGGTAAAATTCAAATTCTTCATGCCGTATTGAATAGCATCCGCTGAAAACGGATATAAACCAGTGGTTCTAAAACCATTTCGACTAATTTCTTCAATATTTAGGGTATCAAGAGCCTGTGTCAACAATGCTGCAAAGTTTTCTTTCCTTATTTTGTTACCATTTTTTAGTCGCCATTCGGAAATAATTTTTCGCCACGCGCTCTTCAATGGATGGAAAAATGCCACATCGAGTGGTTGTAAAATATGCGTTGCGTTAGGATACAATGCGATTTGATGTGTTTTGCAGAAATTATTAACTACATGGTCAAATGTGAAGAATGACCATCCACGTATAGTAGTATTGGAAATTTTGTTATTAGCCACTAACCACGGATGAAACACATTCGCAATGTATTCGTAGAAGCTTTCGCCAGTCATCCACCCATTATCTGTTTTTCCAATTCCCCATGACTTAGGTATACTTGCCGGAATGCTATATGGAATTCTTTCGTATGAAAATAAAACGAGAGGTGGTCCTAACACACCCATAGCATTAATCACAAATAAAGTTGTTAAGCATTCTTTCTCATCATTTTGGACAAAATTATATACACATTTGTCGCCGTTTTTAGCAAGAACTTTTTCTCCCTTCGGACATAAAAAAAGAGCACTCTCATCGCAATTAAAAATTCGCGATGGATCAATGTTGCGGAGATCATTTTCTTCAAAAGAACTATTAATTTCAGCAAACCATCCACGAAGTGCGTTTTCTGTAACAGATGCTCTAGAATATGTTAAATTTTGTGCAATTCTTTGTGATAATTCCGGATGGCGTTTCAGAAAACTACCCAGCCAACTTCGCCCAGGTCGGCCATTCGTAAAGGGATTATTCCGTTTTAATTTTCTAACTAACATAGCAACGCTACTAATAATTTGAGTGTTTGTAATTGGGTGACCAGCTTTATGCATATAAAGTACCCACTGAACTAATTGACTTTCTTCGTCATTTGTTAAAATTCTGGGCGGGCCACTTCGTTTTATCGATGGTATGGGCTCCCTTTTCTTATATAACAAGGTGGTTTTAGGAATACCAAATTCACGGCTGACCTTACGTATGGGTACTCCAGATTTTATTTTACTTAATGCTTCAATTAACTCGGTTTCCGTGTATTTCGCGCGCTTCTGCTCCTTTTTCTTTGTTTTCACCAGTGTTATTTTCTAAAGAAAATATATTTATGTTAGTACTTTTTGTACTCAATTGTGAGTACAAATCAAATGTACTCAAAACTTAATAATTAAAAAATTACTTGTGTACTTCAGTTAGGTCTAATAACACCACTTGTAAAATGTCCGAAAACTGGTACAGTCCGGTCTTTGACGGTACCTATTTCCGACCTCGATTTTCTGCTACAATAATGAAAGAAAATGTATATTTTCGTTTTATTTTATAATTCTGTATATATTTCTAGTTAATTTGAGTAAGTTACTGCATGGATCCATGTATTTTTATTGTAAAATTTGCGAGTTTAATAATAATAATAATAATAATAATAATAATAATAATAATAATTCTTTATTGCACTTTACAAAAGAAAACACAAGCAAATGAGTAGCACATAAGGACCGTAGTGGAATGCAAAAGGCGAGGTACAGCTGTCAGCTGTTATTAACCTTACCATTTAAAGCTACTTAAAACTAAAAACTAACACCTTATTTTTAATGATATAATGATATCTGTAGTATAACCTCATGTTATTAGAATCTGTCAAGTTTCGTGTCAATGACCAACTCCTAATTTACATGTGAATTTACTTAAAGATGAATGTACGGCTACATAAATAACGTATGAAACCATAAATTACACCTTCAATTATAATTTCTGAACTTTCTGGTTGATATTTCGCTTTCTGTATTTCAATAAACAATAATAAATGAGTAACTGGTCACCAATGGGGACGCGGTCGGTAATGGGGACATTTACCTTATGCCCGGCGAAAGAAAACCAATGTTAAAAGCTGACTGAAAGTACTCTTCGTCAATTTTTATCGGTATTATAAGTATTAAGAACTGTTTGGTTTTTGGACTTGGGGAATCCAAAACGCCAAAACTGCTATAGCGCACCTAGAAATTCAGCTTGATATATTTAACGACCCAACTTTCGTCGGGTACAGAAAAAATTGTCTTATAGACTCATCAATTGCTCCCCTCCACGGAAATCTTTAGTAAAAGGCGAAAGATTTATACGTGAGTTGAAGGGAAACCAGAGTAACGACTCCACCGTTACACTGACAGTTATGCTACGTGGTGCTCGCTTTCAACAGCGAGAAACTTCTCCCTCTAGCGAGAGCCTGGCGCATTAACAGACTACCCTAAGTAGTTTGATGGGTCTAGAAAAATCGATTTCTCTTTTTTTGCATTTTCTTATAGTTTTTGCTCCCCAAAATGTATATGCGGAGTACTGCAGCGAAATTCGTAAAATTTCCAGGGTTATAGAGGTGCAAAAGTCGCGCCTCTCGTACGGCACTATTGTCTGTAAAAACTTTAAACGCGTTTTTCTCAGAACTATATTTCTGAAAACGGGCGCAATGATTTCTCAGGAACTACTGGACGGATGCGGTAGCGGTTTCGCGTACGTGTTCAGCATATGACTGGCTGTGATCGGTGCTTACAGCTTTGTTTTTGTTAAAAGTTAAAAATGTTTTCAGGCCAAATGAGTCAAAATTTTTCTGTAAAAATCAGTCTTTTTTGTTTCAAGAGCCGTCATCTTGTTAATTTTTTTATTTTTTGGGATGGCTGAGGCACCGATCATAGTGAAACTTCTAAGGATGAAAATAAGCTTTGCTTTTTTAATTTTGGATGACGGTGACAGCCGCTACGAGTGCACCCGACAAACATATTTTTTTTTATGGAGGCATACGCCATCGACTATAACTCTGTAAATTTACAATAAAAGCGCTCAAAAAAATTCTAAATTTCACTTCAAACATACCTTAATGTGCAGGCAAAACGCCAAACAGTATAAACTTATAGGTTTCGTTAAATAAATTCTCGAAAATATCATTGAAAATGGGCAGTCAAACTAATCATACTGCAAATTATGAGGGGCGGCAAATTTTGGGGAGCGACAAATTTTGGAGGGCGGTAAATTTGGGAGAGCAACAAATATTGAGGAGCGGCACATTTGGCGAGGCGGAAAATTTTGGGAAGCAGCAAATATTGGGAGACACCAAATTTTGGGAAGCAGCAAATTTGGGGGAGCGGCAAATTTTTCGGAGCATCCAATTTCGGGGAACGACAAATTTTGGAGAGCGGCAAATTTTGGACGGCGACGAATTTCGAGCAAAAGAATTTGGAAACCTTTGAAACACAGAGGCTTCAGACAATTCACTTTTTGCTCGTGTAGCGAATATGCAATGACTCAGATGTGAGTTGTCGCTCAAAACACGTATCAATAAATAAAAAAAACTTCAATTTAGTAAACATTCTTTTTGTGGCAAAAAATAGTTCAAAACAACGGTAATTTTTTAGAGCGTTACACTGGAAACACCCCTTAAGGCAGCGCTGCACAAGGAGCTGTTTTCGGCGCCTAGCGGCGAGCAACCCACCTATTCCGTTGCTAAGGTTAGAATCGGTGAGGAGAACTGCAGTAGTGTACGTGCATTTGGTATGACTTGAACCCAGCCATATTTACTGATGCTACGAGCCTACGTTCACGCACATACACTACTGCAGTTCTCCTCACCGATTCTAACCTTAGCAACGAGATAGGTGGGTTGCTCGCCGCTAGGCGCCGAAAACAGCTCCTTGTGCAGCGCTGCCTTAAGGGGTAAAACCACTCTAGAGGCAGAAAAAAAGACCTAAATTGGACAATTTATTTTGGGAGTATGACAAACGGAATAGAATTTCTTTTCAGAGGGTTTATTTAACACATATTGAAGTACGAAAAACAATTTTTTTATTGTCATTTTCATACAAACTGGCGGCGACAGAGCCCGTCGTCGAAAACAGCCTTTTTGAAAACACCGCCACGGGAGGTCGGATTTCTCGGCATGTATGAGTCCGAGAACAAAAAAAAAAAAAAAATTATAATCTATACACAATTGGCTTTGGAAGTAGGGTAGATGTCCCAATTACTGCCAGTGTCCCAATTACTGCCACTTGATTTATTATATGTAATAAAAGCGTAACGTATAAAAATAAATGTACAAAAACGCTTTTATTACATATAATAAATGTACAAAAACGCTTTTATTACATATAATAAATGTACAAAAACGCTTTTATTACATATAATAAATCAAGTGGCAGTAATCGGGACACTGGCAGTAATTGGGACATCTACCCTACGTAGGGTTTTTTTTCTATCAATTTTTGTGGAAGTGGTGCACTTTTTAAGAAATGAATCGATTTTTTGCCCTAAACAAGAGCATTAAATTGTTTATAAAAAAAAAGTTTACATTCAATCAAAAAGCGGCTAAGTTTTCGGGCCGCCCGAATGGGCGTACATACCCCGACAGAGGCAAGGTGCATTGACCAGCAGAAGGCAGGTACCTGGCGAAAGATGTACGGGCGGACGGATTAGTTCGGGGCGCGGGCTCATCAGCCCGGCGCTATCGGGAAATGCGAGCGGCGAGTAAGTACGAGCCGGCACTCGCTTGGGCAGTGGAAAGCGGCCGGTGTTCCGGGTTAATATTCGTAGCGAAGAGGATTGTTTTGCAACGCTAGCTCTCCGGGCAGCTTACGTGCCCATGCCCGTCTCGTAATTAGTTTGACTTTCACCGTGAGGGCCACCTTACCGGGGCACACTTTCGCTCGTCTTCGTTTTGCCCGTCTCTCGGCTGCCCGCCTCTGGAATTACGTTACGGAGAAAATGCCTGAATGCGCCCGAAAGAATCCAGGCCGATATCAAGGACGTCCTCTCGTAACCTCACCAGATTCGGGGCCGTTGTTTCGGGCGGCACGGATCACGGGGAGCACGTGACTCGTGACGTCACGCCCGACGAAACCCTAGCGAAGATTCCTGACCGACCGACGCGCTTCCGCGCGCCGCGCTTGCCCAATGAGCATTGATGTAATCAGGGATTTCGTGTAACATCGGGACGATCCGTTGCCATACGAAATACGTACGGTTTCTTCTCGCCGTAATGCTGGCTCGACAGAGCCCCCGCCGGTTTCGCCTCTGCACCAACTTTCCTATTGCATTTAAATTCCGAAATTATGTCCGACAGCTTTACGCTTCCAAGTTCTCGTGTCGATCGGACGTTCCGCTCTGAGCCCGCCACTTGGAACCCGATGATTTGTGCTCGGAACGACTTTAATCGGAATTTTAATTTAGGTGTCGACACTGACATTCCACTGATGTTTTTAAAGATGCTAATTTACGTCTATTACAGCACGAGCGACTTGAAATCAATGATGCACACGTTAAATCGTTATTACAGTATAATTTGTACCAACGATTCTGTCGGCGACAAGTATCAAGGTTTTAGCACATTTTTTTTTTTTTCAAATTAACATATATATGCAGTGAACAATATTCATTTCATAGTATATATTCAATATAAAAAATATATATACTGTATTTTTATGTAACGAATTTAACACATTTTTTACCAATTTGTCATAAATGTTATTGTCGTTAATTTAGTTTCTAATATTTGGTTTGTTTATGAAATAATGTAATGTATGTGTGAAATAATGTACCGTATTGTTGATATGTGTATGAATAATATTCTTGACTCGAGTGTTAAAAAAATAAAATTGTGGGTTAATATTCTCTAGATTGAGGAAACCGAGGTTGGGAATATTTAAATTTTGGTCTTCTTTGAATTGGCAACTTTGTCAAATATTTTAATAAATAATCTGATTAATATCTAATACGTCTTTTGTCAAATCAATTTCATTAAAAAAAAAATATCTTCAATTCAGGATTTAAAAAGTAAAATAGCAGCGGTGTTGGTGTGGGATGAGAGAAAAGGTAGGCGTATAGGCAAATTGGTCTAGGAATAAAAGCAGGGATCGAAAGAATTCTGAAATTTTTCAATAGGTTCTAGATATATGTATAATAGAATTTTTCGTGTAAGTTACAAAATATGTTATTTAGGTATTATTCTTGACAAGTTCACTTTCCTGTTCAATACTTCTTATGAAACTATTAATTACTTGTTTTATGATTTTCATACCTTTTATTCAATAAACATATGAAGAATATGATATTGTATGGTTAAATGAAACTAGTACCTAATAGTTTAGTACTTTTCTTTATCTTATGGAACCCTTTTTAATAAACGTTCTATATAACTTGTTTCCATGGAACTTTTATTACATAGATTCCCTGAGGATTTCTTTCAATAAAAATTCCACAGGGACAGATATTTTCTTAAACGAAACATATAAGTTCTAACAGAATTTTTCTAAAAACGAGAATTCCAGAATTTTTTCCACCCCTGAATAAAAGTGTTCTACCCAAATTGTATATTCTATTTAATTCAGAAAATTTTCAAGTAGCGTTGAGCGACGAACGAACAGCAAACCGAGCAATTAATTTTTTAATTATATAAATTTACAAAACCAACTACGACTGTAAATCCATATTAGAATAATATTTAATAGAAATGTAAATGTATAGCGATACAAGTAGGATTAAGTATCCAATTTATACAATTCACCTCATGTAACCCAAATCTGGAAGTTAATAACATATGAAGTAGATGCGATCTTAAACAAATAAATAATAAAAAATATATATACCACCCTGTTTAATACCGTTACAATTTTGAGTATATAAAATCTATAAATAATACCTACCACAATGTAAGTAGTATAATATAAATTCAAGGCTGTTCTTTCAATCATTATTATTAATTTCCATTTTAAGTTCTTATCGCGCTAGATTATGCCAACGGTGGAGAAAAAATTCTAACACTGCTACAGATAGGTTAAAAGAATATACCTACACACACACAACAAATCATATCCGAAACCGAAAGTAGTCAATCGAATTTCATTAACTGTTTTTAATTACTATAATTAAAAAAATCTTATTCTTCTCAGCACTTCAATAAATATCCAGTAATTAAAATAAGTCTAACTTCGTGCAAAAGAATACACAATTAATTACGATGAAAAATTACGTGCGCAAGAGCTATTCCACGTCAAAACGGATTAGGTGAAAAATTTAGTTTCACAGATTCTCTTCAAAATTACAGCATTTGTCGATAACCTTGCAAAAACAAAGCATACTGAATTTTAAAGGCCTATGTCAAATAGTTTTCGAAATATTTAATGTTACAGTTTTAAAAATTGAAACATAATCGGCTGACGCGTCATCATTTAAACTGTAATATCTCGGTCATTTTTAAAGACAATGCCGCCGTCTTGGGCTCATTTTAAAGCTGAAGGGATGCTTTCTCAATCCGTATATAGAATATTTTGTTTATTGTTAATAAACTTAACAGTAATCGATGTCAAAGTTTCAAATCGCGATTTGACGTCGTTCCCACCCACGATCCGGCTTGAAAAAAATACCATTCGATTCGTTGAGCCTTCAGCTAATAAATGCGTTTTTCAAAAAAGTGGAGACTGTTCGGGAACAGTCAACAAAAAAATAAAACTTACGACAGTGCACACCGCTTGGAACTGCACGGATCCCCGTGGTCAGTCCGCACGCACGCGTTTTCAAAACAATCGCCTAGCGTAGGAAAGTATTTATGTACGATGCAATAAAACAAACTTTTCGTTCGGTGTTTTCAGTATTCTCGAGAAAAATAATAGGAATATCTGCTCAGTATTGCTAATCTTTTATATGGTGAGCAGATATTTCTATTTTTTTTCTCGAGAATACTGAAAACACTGAACGAAAAGTTTGTTTTGTTGCATCGTATATAAATACTTTCCTACGCTAAGCGATTGTTTTGAAAACGCGTGCGTGCGCATCCGTGCAGTTCCAAGCGGTGTGCACTGTCGTAAGTTTTATTTTTTTTGTTGACTGTTCCCGACATCTCTCCACTTTTTTGAAAAACACATTTATTAGCTGAAGGCTCAACGAATCGAATGGTATTTTTTTCAAGCCGGATCGTGGGTGGGAACAACGTCAAATCGCGATTTGAAACTTTGACATCGATTACTGTTAAGTTTATTAACAATAAACAAAATATTCTATATACGGATTGAGAAAGCATTGCTTCAGCTTTAAAATGAGCCCAAGACGGAGGCATTATCTTTAAAAATGGCCGAGATATTACAGTTTAACTGATGACGCGTCAGCCGATTATGTTTCAATTTTTAAAACTTTAACATTAAATATTTCGAAAACTATTTGACATAGGCCTTTAAAATTCAGTATGCTTTGTTTTTGCAAGGTTATCGACAAATGCTGTAATTTTGAAGAGAATCGGTGAAACTAAATGTTTCACCTATCCGTTTTGACGTGGAATAGCTCGCAAAGAATTCACCAAATCCGGCAAGTCCACACGAACCAGTGTTAAGGCAGGATACCACCTTTGACTGCGATTTTGGAGGCGTTTTTCATGAATTTTTTTTGCATACAAAGAATGCGCAGAAACAAAATCGGTTTCAGTCATTCATTAATGTAACTTTAATCTGTAATTACACATTTTTTGAAACTGAAAAAGTAAAAAATAATCTCTTGTAGGTGGCGCCAAAATACACTTCTTTGGAGAAACATCGTTAGACGGCGTGTCAAATTCCGCTCTGTACGTGGCTCTTAAAAAAGAAACCAAAGAATGTCCCTATTAACAACAATATTGTTCAATACTGTACGTAGGGATTTTACGAAATTTCGATTTTTAAGAAAATGGCGGCCATTTTAACGAAAAGGTCCATTTTTTAGGGTAAAAAAGTTTAAAAAAATGTATAAAATTGCGCACCAAAAGAAAAATAACAACGCTACAGCAAAAGTCCTACGTACATCGTTAGATTACACCAATCGGAAGAATTGTGCAAAGTTTCAAGTCAATCCGATGAAAATTGTAGGAGTAATCTGGCGCGCCGATTTGGTAAACATCGTTTCGAGAAAAACGCGTTTAAAGTTTTATATAGATTTATATATCTGCTCCAATCCGGTTTTCACACAAGAAAAAGGTTCCGGCCACCTTTCTAATGAATGAATTTCGATTCTATACACTTGAAAGAGTACTTTGAGAACAAAAAAAAAATTTCAATTTTTTTTAAGTGCAAAGGTGGTATCCTGCCTTAAGTAAAATTCGCAGACATTTCCTGGAGAAAACCTGAACGGGCCAGCCGAATAATTACAATACACTAAACGATAAATCAAGCAAGACCCGTTGTTCGAGGCTCCGAGCACGAACGCTTGAATGGCGCAAGGTTCCCCGGGCTCTCCCGCGTGAATTTCGCCTGCGCGCTCCATTCCGCGCGAAAGAGAAAAAGCCGGGGGCGCCGCCGATCGTAATAAGATCAGGGTTACGTAGCCACGCGGACAAGGACCGACCGATCGATGACTGAACAGGCGAAGAAAGAGGATCGAGGATGTTCCTTTTCCCCTCTTCCAGCCCGTATAAAAGTCCGAATGTGACGACCCGGCCGGCAGAACTGTGAAAGATCGCCCAGTGAAAGACGTTCTCATTGCGACGTCCACCTTTCGGCTACGTTACCCTCCCGGTCGCCGCGAAATTCAACGAAGAGATCATGTTGGTCCACCTGGTGAGTTCTGCGACACTCCTCATTGTGAACTAGGATCCGAACTCGGTGCCCTCTATTCCGAGTCCAGGTGACTCTGAACAACCCTTTGCCTCGGGGCCATCTAGCCGGGCAGCAGTGTGCATTTGTTTTTCTTCCGGACTTCTTTATACAGCACTTGACATTCTTTGCATCCTCCATTCGTATGCGGGGAGCTCTGATAGAAAATTTATTTTCGCAAAATGCACCATGCTTGCCAGTTAAAAGCTTGCTCAGCGTGGCTCCGAATGATGGTCCAGTAAGAATGAAAATGCGGGGACGTTCGCCGGCTATAGTGGATACAGTGAAAGTACATGTCGAAATTCGTGCAGTTTTGCCTGTTTTTATCGCTTCTTTTGCAACGTGCCGTCAAACCAGTATTTTTTCGGGGCACCTCGCGATTCTTTGCCACCGATTCCTCCGGAACCCGTACAGTGAAGTGGATGGCAGGCTTTCGTGGCATCAAATTCTCCGCGTTCCTTGTCCAGGTGGCCCTTCGTTACACGTCTCGGAATTTTTGTTTATACCTTTGCTCTCAACCGTTAGAATGCTTCCATTTCGAAGGGAAATAATCCCCGGGGAAGTTTATTGCAGGGGGATAACAGGGAAGGGTGCCGACCAGGACTTAAAGTTTGAAATTCATCGATGGTTGGGATTTAAAGAATCTCTCGAAAATGGTAACCCCTATCGAAATTTTGTTCAAATAATATTAAGAGAGCATTCAATTTTCTACAATTACTGTGTATATAATTTTTTTCGTGCGTACCACCATTCTTCTGATAAAGGCGTTTGAATATAGAGAGGTCTGTATAAAAAGTGGTTGGAAGTATGGAAAAATCATGTGTACAGTAATAATTGTAGAAAGTTGAATGTTGCTTTAATATTATTTGGACAAAATTTCGACAGGGCTTAAAATTGTTGGGAAATTCTTTAAATCCAAACCATTGATGAATTTTGAACTAAGACCTGGCGGCACCTTTTCCTGTTGTCCGATTGCAGTAAACTTTTTCAGGGATTAATTTTTTATGAAATGGAACCATACTAGGGGGTGAGAGCAACAAAATCGGGTGTCGGAAGATAAGGGCCACCCTACTTTACTGTTTGCAAGTTTTTCATTTAAAAGATTCGCGATTTCAATTCAGTATTCCGATTTGACAATTTTCGTTTTCCGCCATTGTGTTTGCTAGGCATTTTGAAATTCAATGTATTCATTAAGTACGATAGTAATACTATAAACTTTTTTTTTTAGTTTATAACATTAATGTTGTAAGAATTGAATAACAAGTTCACATTTTTAGCAAAACAATATAAACATTTTTAAGTAATACCTACGAATTTAATACTTATGGGATATTGGAAATACAATACGAACGAAATGCAACTAAATGTTAATATAAACATAACGAAAAATCATGAGCGTAGAAATTAAATAATTAAGTACAACATCTACAAAATTCTTTAACTATATACTTCTATATTTACTAAATAATAAATTCTCCTATAATTTTATTTCACACAACTATTCTATAATTATAAAAATAATAAGAGCATGTCTGTTGCATCGTCCAGAAAGATAAAATAGTATCATATAAAAGTGAAATGTATAAACATATAAGATTTATAAATTCTAAAAAAAATAGCAAATACGAAAAAGATACGAAATCATTATATAGTCCCAATCACATATATATTAGCTAATTTACTGAATACACCACAATGTTATTGTACTTAAGGCAGAATACCACCTTCGCACTTAAAAAAAATTGAAAATTTTTTTTGTTTTTAAAGTACTCTTTCAAGTGTATAGAATCGAAATTCATTCATTAGAAAGGTGACCGGAACCTTTTTCTTGTGTAAAAACCGGATTGGAACAGATATATAAATCTATATAAAACTTTAAACGCGTTTTTCTCGAAACGATGTTTTCCAAATCGGCGTGTCAGATTACTCCTATAATTTTCATCCGATTGACTTGAAACTTTGCACAATTCTTCCCCGTGGTGTAATCTAACGATGTACGTAGGACTTTTGCTGTAGCGTTGTTATTTTTCTTTTGGTGCGCAATTTTATAAACTTCTTTAAACTTTTTTACCCTAAAAAAATTGACCTTTTTGTTCAAATGGCCGCCATTTTCTTAAAAATCGAAATTTCGTAAAATCCCTACGTACAGCATTAAAAAATATTGTTGCCAATAGGAACATTCTTTGGTTTTTTTTCTAAGAGCCACGTACAAAGCGGAATTTGACACGCCGTCTAACGATGTTCCTTCAAAGGAGTGTATTTTGGCGCCACCTACAAGAGATTATTTTTCACTTTTTCAGTTTCAAAAAATGTGTAATTACAGATTAAAGTTACATTAATGAATGACTGAAACCGATTTTTTTTCTGCGCATTCTTTGTATGCAAAAAAAATTCATGAAAAACGCCTCCAAAATCGCAGTCAAAGGTGGTATCCTGCCTTAAACAGTCACTCACTATTCTCAGAGATGAATTTTAAAATTAATTTGAAAACGTTAACAAGACTTTGAACGTAGTTACTGAAGAAATTTGTAGCCTCACTTAACGTAAACATACATTAATTTTTTGAAACGAAATATATTAATTTACTACACAAATTTCTAGTGACAACTGCAAACTTCTTAAGCCTAAATGTTAGTGGATTCGAATATTGCATATAAAATATATATTACAATTATTTGAGTTATTTTAGCAAGTTTATTATTTAAAAAGATAATACTTGTCTCACTCGTAAATGTGTGTACATTCATAAAAAAAGGAAATACTTCTTGCAAAAAACGCGTTAACACTCTTTTTATCCGGTTAAGGGATTGAAAGAAACGCCGTATTTATAACGACGAGGTTTAGCGCGCAACTTGATTTTACGCTCCAAATCTGCTGCGAACGGACACGATGCGCTCAAAGAAATTTATTCCAAAAAAACTATGTCGACTCTAATGCGTCTATAAACCCACCTTCGGTTACGCTCTTTTGAATTTTAAATACTAAGTAGTTGCAAATTTTTCGGCAAAACTTAATAATGTCTGCCACTGTTATTAAGCGATACTTTTCTCGGTTCCTATTAACAATTTAAACACTTTACGACGTATAGGAAATATTCACCAGTAGATACTGCTTTCTAGCTTTTAGTAATTTGAATAATTTCGGTGTAACTATAATGGAAAGTGCATAGAATAATCCTTTGTGTAAATGTACGTAATACATTATTACTGGGTTAATTGGGCAAAATACTACGAAGTAATTCGTGGAGAAAGTAAAATGCTAACGAAGTAGTTAATGATTATTAACAGTGACGTTTAATGTCCCTTCTCATGACGAGTCAAGCTCACAATATCTGAATTAAGGGGACCTTCCGGTCTAAAAGTCGATTTTTTTTATTTCATTTTTCGAGTGTTCAACCTTCTAGGAATACGTGTTTAAAAGGATTTGTCGAAATTCGTAAAATTCCCGAAGTTATAGGCATTTGAGGCCACTCGGCGCTCACGTAAAACTTTAAAAACGCGTTTTTCCCGAAACAGTGTTCTCAAAATCGGGGGGACCTGTATTTCCAAAAGTTATTATCCGATTCGACTGAAACTTTTTTTATTTTGAAGAATATACCTCTGGCTAGAGAGGAAACCAGGAAAATTACAAAAAATTGAAAATGTATAATTTTTATGGGCGTTGAAAGGACGAAAAGTATAGAGAAAAAGTGATTTCACACTTCAAGTGTCGTTATTTTCTCAAAAAATGTTATTTTTGTATTTTTTTTTCTGGTTTCCCCCCTAGCCAGAAGTGTATTCTTCAAAATAAAAAAAGTCTCAGTCGAATCGGATAATAACTTTTGGAAATACAGGTCCCACCGATTTGGATCCATTTTTTCCCCAGTGCCGTCTGCAATGATTAATTATAAAACAAAAAATAGATTTCTATAATTTAAGATATCCTTAATACAATGCAAAATGTCCCATTATATTATATATAGTAGTTTTCCTTTAATTAATTCCTAAAGATCACGTATCTTTTTGGGCTCTAGACCGGAAGGTCCCCATAAAGTCTAAATAATTTGGTTAGTACTATTCTATCTCGTGTATCTGTCGGTTGAACATATTTCATTGGAAAAAACGAAAACCACTAATATCAGCGTACGAGAATTTCTCGACAGTCGAAACTGTTCCGTCGTGGGTGTCGACGCGTCACCGTCTTATGATTTCTCTTGATCCTCGTGGAAAGATGAGCGGAACCTTGTTGAATTTGCGACGTATCACCGTAGTTTTAACTCCTCTTATTTTCACTAAACTCTACTTTCAAATTCGCACGATAATCGTATTCCGTTTGAATTTATCGTGATTAAATACAGAATGCCCTGTAATTCTTGTCAATCCATAAAAAGAATGTCTCCTCGTCACAAATCAGATCGAAATATATTTATCGGGGTAGTACGATATACTTTCAAGCGCTAGTAACTTTGTTAATTACTATATCATTGAAAATTTCTGTTTGCTTGAGAAGTAAAAACTAGAATCAAACACGTTCGTGTAAACATCCCTTGAGGGACGGAATACTAATTTGGAAAATGATGAATTTACATCCAAACACTTGGTTTCTCACCGCAAAAGGCCGTCCTCGTTTAGTGCACCACCAATCGACTGTTGTATGAAGTAATTTTCTCAAAAACCAGTTTCCTTTTTTACCAATCATTTCATCTAACCACGAAAAGTCACTTCCTCCTACGATAAACAAACTTTAAATAGCTGTTTCGCGTGATAGAACGCCACTACAAAAATCGCTGAAAGTGTTAACTGACAACAGCCCACACAGCACCATAACATTGCAGCAACGTCTCTGCAATGATGCGGTGCAAGATGGCAATGTTGCAACATAACATTACAGAGACGTTGCAGGTTCAGTCCTATGTCCGCCTTCGCAATATTGCAGGTGTGTATTTTTGCAAAGTTGCGGCAACATTACGAATATGTAGTCCTGCAACGTTCCGGCAATGATTCTGCAACGAAACGGCAAAATTGTGGCAATAATCCTGCAACTCTTCGGCAATATAGCGGTGCGTATCCAGTTAAAATTTTTGACAAAGTCATAGTTGCTTCAGAATATTGTTGTAATGTTTCCACAAGTTTTCACTACAATATTGCACGACGATGTGCGCGCAATATTGCAGAAATATTGTAGGACCGTTGCCACTGGAACATTGCACGTCGATGTGCGCGCAATATTGCAGAAATATTGTAGGATCGTTGCCAATGGAACATTGCACGGCAACGATCGTCCAATATTGCAGCAATATTGTACCATCGTTGCGAACGGAACATTGCACGGCAACGAAATTGCAATATTGCTGCAATATTGTAGGATCATTGCCACTCCAATAATGCACGACAATATTGCAGGAACGTTCCTACAATATTGCAATGCAACCTGCAACAACGTAATATTGCAGCAACGTCCCTGCAATACTGCTGCAACGAGGTGTGCTGTATGGGAGTGTATACCGCAAACTATCAGGTTGTTCAGGATGCGTTCCACTTGCGCCCGCAACGCCCGCAACGCCCGCGATTTTCATTAAGGTAGGTTCTCCTATACGCAACTGGACACAACGTCAAGAATTTCAAAGTCGATTTTCTTGAAAATGAAGCACAATATCAAAAAATCTTATTCCTCTTTTTCGACTTATTTACTTGTTATAACTCGAAAAGGAAGAGTAACTTTTTTTTATATCGCGCTTCATTTTCGAGAAAATCGACTTTGAAATTCTTGACGTTGCGTCCAGTCGCGTACAGGGAAACCCACCTTAATGAAAATCACGGGCGTTGCGGGCGATTTGGGCGTAAGTGGAACGCCACCTCAATAAGTTCCTGCCGTTTTTTAGTATTAGAAAAATTGAGTATTGTCTGTGGCAAATAGTGCATTTTAGGTTATTTTTTAATAATTTTTATCTAGAATAGATATATTGTTTGCCATTTAAAAGTGCACATGTTACTAAAGTACGTTCATTGAGCTTCAAAAATCATTTTTTTTACTTTCAAAACTTTTATACTTTTGACACCCGAAAAAAATAGAAATTGTCATCGGAGATGAATAGTCGTAACTCAGACGCAGTGCAAATAGGAAAAACGTAGTCTCATTCGCGAGCGGAAAAAATAGTGCTGTTTTAAGAATTTTTTGTGGAAAAGTATAAGTCACTGCGTAATAGACATGTGTTCCGATTTAGCACCTTTACCCAGCGGCTTTTTGTAACGATTTCTGTGTGTGGCTGGTGTGCGTCGTGATAAGACAACTGGTAGTAACGGATTTTAGTGGTATCGCGTGCAAAATACCAGCCTCACGTGCGTGGCTTCTCTACTTGAGCGCCAACCTAGCGGCCGCCAGAAGAAATAGGACGAAATCAACACACGCTCTCCAGGGGAGTCGGACCACCTGTCTATTACACCGCGACCAAAACAGTTTTTTAGTATGTTGTTATGGGGAGTTCAGTGTTTTTCTCGACGCAAAATAAATACTGTATGAATACGTCCTTCGGTGGTGGAACTATTATCAGGATAACCAGTTGATCTGTAATCAATACACTGATATTTTATGGTTTAATAGGGACATGTTCAGGGCTGGTACTAGAATTTTCTAACCAGCAGTCGTAGAAAGATGGAAAATCGAAAAGCGTACAAAAGGGACGTTTTTGTTAATAAAATAAAAAGTATTCCATATTTTTAGTTGATCTAGGGAACATTTATTTTATGTAAAAAAAATACTGAAGAATAAACTGGACATCCCATAACAACATACCAAAAGACTGTTTTGATTCAACTTATACTTTTCTATAAAAAAAATCCTAAAAAAAACTAACATGCATGCGAATACGAAACCAGAGCATTTTGCATAATAAGTAACCGGTTAATCGATTCGTGCAGTGGACAGGACAGGAGGGAAAGAAAGAATTGCTTGATTAATGCAGAGCACGCCTGAAATAAAGCGGTTGCAGATAATTTCGCCGTTCGAAAGTAACCGAATTGTTTTCCCGAAGAAAGTTAATCGGATATTCCGCGTGCACGCGGCCGCGTGCTCACGTATTATCTACCAGAAACGCAACGACGGAACGCTGGCGATCGTTTCGCAACCGATTTTCTACCACGTTTAAATTGTAACGCTTGCGCAACAATTCCCCCGCGCTTCTACCCGGTTAGACGAAACGAAATTTAACGGAGCCGCGCGAACCGCTGCCGACAACCGATCTTGATGAATCTTTAACTGGTTGCACACCTTTGAGGAAATCTCGCTGTTCAACGTGGCTGGTGCTCAACGACCGTTTCATTATCCTTCCCGGCCAGTCAATTGCCCTCGTTATTACTTCCTGTAAAAACGCATCCAAACCTGCGCTTTAACCGCAGAGGCTTGCCCTCGCCTAATCGCACCCATTCGCACTCCCGGATTCCGGCTACGAAAGATAGGCTGAGGAGTTAAGGCTCGATTCTACTTTGCCGGTAGAACAAAAGGCCTATTTTCATGAATTTTCTTCAACTATTGTAACGGATTTTTATGTTTTGTTTTGTTAAATATTTATTATTTATTTTTCCTTGCTGTATAGAATTGTATTTTTCATATTTCCAAAATATAATTGCAAATGTGTGGATTTAAGTCGCAATGTTTGTGCCTCATGTCAGTGAGAACACTGCGGAAGCCCTCCTCGACTTCCGTGCGGAACTATTAAGGCGATAAGAATAGTTTCACTAGTAAATCATTAAACTTATTTGTCAGTTTTTTAAACATCCCCGCTATGTACAAGTTTAGTCGCTTATCTTTAAACACTAGTGACATACAGGCAGTGGCGGAATTGGGTATAGGCAAAGAGGGTGCAAATTTTGGGAAGCGACAAATTTTGGAGATCGGCATATTTTGGGAAGCGGCAAATTTTGGGGAACTCCAAAGTTTTGAGTGCATCCAATTTTGGGGAGCGGCATATTTTGGGATGTACCAAATTTTGGAGAGCATCCAATTTTGGGAAGTACCAAATTTTGGAGAGCATCCAATTTTGGGGAGCGGCAAAATTTGGGGAACGACAAATTTTGGGAAGCGGCAAATTTTGAGGAGCGCCAAAGTTTGGAGAGCGGAAAATATTGGTGTGCGGCATATTTTGGAAAGCGGCAAATTTTGGGGAGGAACAAATTTTGAGGAGCGACAAATTTTGGAGGGCGGAAAATATTGGGAAGCGGCATATTTTGGAGAGCGCCAAATTTTGGGGAGCAACAAATTTTGGGGAGCAACAAATTTTGGAAAGCGGCAAATTTTGGGGAGCATCCAAATTTGGGAAGTACCAAATTTTGGAGAGCATCCAATTTTGGGAAGTACCAAATTTTGGAGAGCATCCAATTTTGGGAAGTACCAAATTTTGGAGAGCATCCAATTTTGGGAAGTACCAAATTTTGGAGAGCATCCAATTTTGGGAAGTACCAAATTTTGGAGAGCATCCAATTTTGGGAAGTACCAAATTTTGGAGAGCATCCAATTTTGGGGAGCGGCAAAATTTGGGGAACGACAAATTTTGGGGAAGCGGCAAATTTTGAGGAGCGCCAAAGTTTGGAGAGCGGAAAATATTGGTGTGCGGCATATTTTGGAAAGCGGCAAATTTTGGGGAGGAACAAATTTTGAGGAGCGACAAATTTTGGAGGGCGGAAAATATTGGGAAGCGGCATATTTTGGAAAGCGGCAAATTTTGGAGAGCGCCAAATTTTGGGGAGCAACAAATTTTGGAAAGCGGCAAATTTTGGGGAGCATCCAAATTTGGGAAGTACCAAATTTTGGAGGGCATCCGATTTTGGGAAGTACCAAATTTTGGAGATCATCCAATTTTGGGAACTACCAAATTTTGGAGAGCATCCAATTTTAGGAAGTACCAAATTTTGGAGAGCATCCAATTTTGGGAAGTACCAAATTTTGGAGAGCATCAAATTTTGGGAAGTACCAAATTTTGGAGAGCATCCAATTTTGGGAAGTACCCAATTTTGGAGAGCATCCAATTTTGGGAAGTACCAAATTTTGGAGAGCATCCAATTTTGGGAAGTTCCAAATTTTGGAAAGCATGCAATGTTGGGGAGCGGCATATTTTGGAAAGCGGCAAATATTGGGGAGCAACAAATTTTGAGGAGCGACAAATTTTGGAGGGCGGAAAATTTTGGGAAGCAGCAAATTTTGGGGAGCGGCATATTTTGGAGAGCGGCAAATTATGGGGAGCAATAAATTTTGGGGAGCAACAAATTTTGGGGAGCGACAAATTTTGGAGGGCGATAAATTTGGAGCAAAAGAAATTGAATCTTTAAAAACAATTCACTTTTTTTTCATGTAGCGAAGAAGCAATGACTCAGATGTGAGTTGCCATATTGAATTAATTTTGAAATTGTCTGGACTGTTTTAAAAATTAAAATATTTGATGATATTTCGCGGAAAGGGTGGCAGACGTTTGTTAGCCTAGGGGCGCCAAATCTTCAAACCGCACCTGCTTACAGGCCATTTATGTATTAAAAGTCAAGAGTAACATTTTGCTTTAACTCTTATCTCTGATTTTTGTATACGAATTAATATTGAAAAGAGTTTAATAATATTTTTTAACCTACCCTTAATAATCCTCCAATTAAATCTCTACGTTAGTTTAGATATATATCACAATTTACGAAAGCAATTGATTGAATTGAATTACTTAAAACATTTATTTGTTTACAAATCCTGGTAAAGTATACAGTTCTCTTGCAAAAATATGTATTCTCACTTTCATTGTACTCAACTATTGGAATACCGAATATTATTATAAAGTAAGTAATGAAAGAAATAGCAACTTAATTAAGAGGTGTTAATTAAAACGCGTAATTTCCATGGCATTTGCATTCATTGACATCCCCGTTGGAGCGCGGTATAAGTATGCATTTTAATTCATAAAAAGATTCCTTTGAAAATTTGAATTTCACGAGAGCTCTTCTTAATTAAGGGGTTAGGTTACTCTAGAATTTTGAAAAAAAAATTTTTTTTTTTTTGGGCTTAAACAATAGTTTAAAGTCTTAAAACATTATGTAGAACGTCCCAGTGTTCACAAAAAAAAATTACTGCAGATACAGAGCCCAAGGCGCAATTGCAAATTACGTTTTCAAACTTTAAGGGGTTAGGTTACTCTAGAATTTTGAAAAAAAAAATTATTCTGGGGCTTAAACAATAGTTTAAAGTCTTAAAACATTATGTAGAAGGTCCCAGTGTTCACAATTTTTTTTTCTGTAGATACAGAGCCCAAAGCGACGTCGCAAATTACGTTTTCAAACTTTAAACACGTTTTTCTCAGAACCGTGTTTTTCAAAACGGTGTGCAGGATTGCTCGAGTTCTATTTGATCAATCGCTTTGAAAATTTACAGTTATTCTTGCTATTACATTTATTAAGCATTGACGATCCGTTTTTTTAAATTTCCTAATTGTTTTGCGGAACATAAACAATAAATTGACTCATTTTCCGTCGAAATTCGAACCCTAAATTTGAAATACCCGCCATTTTGTTAATTTTCACAAACATTGAAATGTTTGATCGTCAATGCTTAGGAATTTATCATAATTAATGAAATCTTTTCTGTTTTCGTTGCAAGTAATAGCCGTTTTGCCGGAATCCTGCACACCAGTTGGACATTAAAAAAAAAAGGTGTTCCGGAAAATGGCGTCGTACGGACTTAATTATAAACATTTTTTAAAAATTGCAGCGGTTTTTTTTAATACTTATTATACTCAAATAAAGTACAAAGTTTCGTATTAATCGGTTGTTTACTTTTTTTTTTACTGCCACTTACAAATTGCCTAGTCTTCCGCATCGCTAGAGTAACCTAACCCCTTAAGAACGTTATCCAATCAATGCCGTAATTAACCGACAAACAGATAATAAGGCGGCCAAGAGGCAACGTTACAAACTCCGCAGTCTAGACAAGAAAAAACGGAGCGAAGGAACTCGAAAGGGGAAAGCCAGGTCCCGAAAGTAAAAGTAAAAGCAGTCAGCTATTTTTTCAGATCTATCCGCTGGAAATAATTACTGCGACGCCTAATTGCTCTGCCTTTGTCCACAATCATTCCGCTTTTCTCTCCTTTTCTCAGTAATAGCAGGGGCATCTTCGAAAAGAGAAGTTATAACATTAAGGAAAGGAAAAACTGTAAACCGTTAAATTCTGCTTTTCGACAGCTGAAACGACTTGTGCTTGACCGTGAATCGTAGAATTATTCGGTCTTCGTGCTGAATTTATTTCCATTCATTAGATTCCACGTACACGATAATTCGTGGCTAATTGCTTTTTTAAGTATTCAGAAGTCATAAATCAAATTCTCGCATGACTATTATTGTACAATAAACTGAAACGCCTCTGCGATAAATAATATCCGACATTTGTCACCCAGTGCTCAACCACTATTCAAATTAATGTAGAATCCGAATCGGAGGATTAATTTCAAAAGAAATTCACTTGGTTGTGGATTATAACTGTCCAAATAATAGCTCTGTCTGATTAATTTTTACGACCAATCGAACATGCAAATCATATGTTTTACCGAAACCGCAAATCGCTTCCACCTTCGTCGGGGTTCTTCTCCCGACCTACGTGTCAAAATCTCGCAAGGAACACTATCGAGGTGTCCGGCGCCGATTTTTTTCTCCTTGAAAAATGTTGACGAGCACAGATACCTAGGAGACGCGTATTTTTTCATTTTTGCACAAACTCAATTTTAAGGGGTGAAACGGCCCCGCAAAATTCGAAAATCGGCATTTTCCGTTCTGCCACTATGAATATCAAATAGCCAACAATTATTTGTATTTTAGAAGAAATAGATATTATTATCAAGTGATCTGTGTGTTAACAATTGCAATAAAAAAATTGAAAAAAAAATAAAACCAACTTCAAAAAAATAAAATTGCACTAAAAAGTGAAAAATAATTTTTTCCCTTATTTAATCTATGATTCTCGTATTTTTTAAGTCGGCGCCAGATTTACACACTGCAAATGCTGAGGCAAAGAACTTTTATTTGCCAAATTATTAATTATATAACCTTTATATAACAATATGCCGCAAACTGCAATAAGACATAATGTCTTTAATAATTGTCCACCTTCTTTACGCTTTCAAGTTTCTCTAGCTTCCCACTTTTCCGGCTACAATTCTGTAAATAATAAGGAGTCTCCCTAGTTTCACGCTCTGAAAATCAGGCAAATTTGGGGGAATTTTTTAAAAAGAAAAGTGTCGAGTATTATAATTCCAGAATTTGTACGTTTGTTAATTGACATTCGAAGCATGTGCTCAATCTTTTTTATGCAATAATAATAATAATTTCGTTCAAAGTAGGCATGTGAAACAAAACGCGGAAAATTTTTCTGAAATGAAATCATTATTTGAAAAATTCGAGTTTTGCAACACAGGAAACTAACAAATTCTTTTCCGAAAAATATAAACCTTCATCCGAAATATTGGTCATTTCCATGATGTTTTTCCATTATATTTTCAATTATTGCGAGAATTATTCACTGATTTCCTATTATTACTGGATTTGCATTAAATAATAAATGATTAATAACCCATTTCTACTTAATATTCATTAGACTGAATTTAACATTTTTCCAACAACATTTTTTATCCTGATTCTTACTACTGTTGAAATTGATTATCTTCTATAGGAGCAATCATTTCATTAAGTAGAACAATTTTATTTATCTTTATTAAATTAGGAAGATTTATCTCTAAACGATTAATTATATTTAAATTTAATCAAAGATCATTAGAATGGTCACAAAATTGCCCTCCCCATAATCCGTATTTTAATGAAATTCCAATCATGATAAAACATATTTTAATATGGCAGAATAGTGCAATGGATTTAAACTCCATATATAAAATTAAAATTACCATTCTCGTATTTTTCGATATTTTTTATTCATTCTAGTCCATGCAATAACCACAGTCGCATAGTAGATTAAGAAACATTTTGTGTTTTTTGTTCATATCTATCCCATCACTATCGACCAGAGTTGGGCAAAGATAATATCTAGATAACATCTAGTTAAAAGGTCCTTACGGTTAGTCGTTAGTCAAAGGGTGACTAAAGTTGATGTAACTTATCTTTAGTCGAGGCGCCAGAGTTGAAGCTGGTTAGTCAAGAGCCTTTCGTCGTGGGTTGTGAGTAACGTGGTTTCAGCTGTCATTCTATTCTTAGTCGAGGAAACGACTAACCGGCGAAAGCCTTTGCGGCCTGACCCGCGCGCGGTCGCCTACCGGTCAGATTCTACAGAATCTGAATTTGTTTATTTTTCATCGTATCAATATGAAAGTGACGCCAATGGATTCTTGGTGTTCTCCCGATTAATTGGACAGAAAATAATTTAAATCGGATTATTTTTAACGAAACGGGCTTTGAATTCTGCAAACAAATTTCTCACGTAATATCCTTAATTATGGTCCGAATTATATCATTTTTGGGCCCATTTTCATCGGGAAGACATGAGAAATCGATTGGTAATACTTTTATTAACACTTATCAAAAACAGGCAGATTTTATGTGGCCCGTCGGTTCTATTGCTCTCGGCTGTCAACGGGCGGTCTACTGGGGCCCGAAGGTCCTCGCTCGCAAGCGGAGAAAGCAAGGCGTCTCAACAATCGAAAGATTGTACATACATATTCTTTCTGATGCTTTCGCCTACAATTATTATGGTGGGTTAATTAACAAAAAAAAAACAACAGTTTGCCAACGAATATTTAATGTTGGGCCTGCAATTATTATGGTTGGTTAATTAACAAAAAGTTACGACAGTTTGCCTACGAATATTCAATGTTGGGCCTACAATTACCATCGTCGGTTAATTAACAAAAAATTTACGACGATGATTAAATGTCATCTTACAACGCGGCAGAAAAATTTCTACATCCAGAAACGTGTTATTATATTGCACGTTGTGATACGTTGTGCACGTTTCGACGCTCGAAACCAGCGGGGCCATACAACGTTGCACACAATCAGTGACGAATCTGTAGGTCTGCATTTCTAATCAGTTCTTTGCGAAAGTGACGTCAATCGATTCCTCGTGTTTCCTCGATTAAATTGGCTCTAAAAACGATATAATTCGGAGCATAATTAAGGATATTACGTGAAAAATTTATTAGCAGAGTCCGTGGTAGCAGTTATTTGTTGGGAGTTTGTTGGGCCAATGACGTGTTATCCGTTGGCCAACTGTTGAAGTGGCGAGCTATTTCCAAATGAGCCAACGATTGTAACCAACGCAGGCCCAACGTCACTTAACATGAAGGCCCAACTAAAGGTTTCTTTCCAAAAGGCGTCTTAAAGAACTTCAAAAGACGTATTCTTCAGGTTTGGTTTAGGAAAAAAAAAATTTCGCGGTTAGGTGAGAATCGAACCCAAACTTTCCGCTCACGAACCAGCCACTATTTGCACCTACCCAACACACTTTCTCGAAAAGATTTGTAATTTCTAGTTACATATCTAGTACTAAATGTTTATAAAAACATTCGACCTTTAGACTTATTCTTTAAAAATTTCACAGACGTCCTTATTACGTATTTATAAATAAGACCAGAAAAATCACAACGTGCAATATAATAACACGTTTCTGGATGTAGCAATTTTTCTGACGCGTTGTAAGATGACATTTAATCATTGTCGTAAATTTTTTGTTAATTAACCGACGATGGTAATTGTAGGCCCAACATTGAATATTCGTAGGCAAACTGTCGTAACTTTTTGTTAATTAACCAACCATAATAATTGCAGGCCCAACATTAAATATTCGTTGGCAAACTGTTGTTTTTTTTTGTTAATTAACCCACCATAATAATTGTAGGCGAAAGCATCAGAAAGAATATGTATGTACAATCTTTCGATTGTTGAGAAGCCTTGCTTTCTCCGCTCGCGAGCGAGGACCTTCGGGCCCCAGTAGACCGCCCGTTGACAGCCGAGAGCAATAAAACCGACGGGCCACATAAAATCTGCCTGTTTTTGATAAGTGTTAATAAAAGTATTACCAATCGATTTCTCATGTCTTCCCGATGAAAATGGGCCCAAAAATGATATAATTCGGACCATAATTAAGGATATTACGTGAGAAATTTGTTTGCAGAATTCAAAGCCCGTTTCGTTAAAAATAATCCGATTTAAATTATTTTCTGTCCAATTAATCGGGAGAACACCAAGAATCCATTGGCGTCACTTTCATATTGAAACGATGAAAAATAAACAAATTCAGATTCTGTAGAATCTGACCGGTAGGCGACCGCGCGCGGGCCAGGCCGCAAAGGCTTTCGCCGGTTAGTCGTTTCCTCGACTAAGAATAGAATGACAGCTGATCAACGATAGTCACAACCCACGACTAACGGCTCTTGACTAACCAGCTTCAACTCTGGCGCCTCGACTAAAGTTAACTCAGGTAAGTTTTAGTCGACTAAGGAAAAAGTTGAAGTTGCTTTAGTCGAAACGTTATTTCAATAATTTTTTAGTCGAATGATGCCCAACTCTGCTATCGACCCCTATCTTACGTCCTCGAGCAATCTAACGAAGAGATTAACCGATTCATTTCCAGACCACGCTACTGCTAGTAGCTTGCGCGACAGTCTACTCGAAGCCAGCTCCGGAAGCGCCGTTTAGCTCGTACTACCCCGCATCGAGCAGTAGCAGCGGTGTCTCAAGCGTATCCGGCGGTTACGGTCCACCGGACCGCTATGGGCCGCCCCAGCAGGAGTCGGTTGTTCACAAACACGTCTACGTTCACGTACCACCCCCAGAGACGCCGGAATATAAGTCACCCAAATACATACCACCAGTGGCGCCACCGCAGAAACACTACAAGATCGTGTTCATAAAAGCGCCGACGCCACCTACGCCGACTGCCCCGGTTCTGCCGCCACTGCCTCCGCAAGACGAGGAGAAGACGCTGATCTACGTGCTGGTGAAGAAACCGGAAGAAGCGCCGGAGGTGGTGCTACCGACCCAGGCACCGACGCAACCTAGCAAACCGGAAGTCTACTTCATTCGATACAAGACGCAGGTAAGAGAGATTCGACTACGAGCGTTGGAAATGAAACGTACACATTTTTTTAGAAATCTTTCAGACGCATTTAAATTTACAAAATCCAAAAAAAATTTGTTCACTATTTCCAGTTTCTTTTCTTTTTTTCGCAAACCGTTTATCGTACGAGACGAAGTAATTGGAGATCAAAGGTGCTCCTTGTCTAGATCTACAACTTTTGTTTGACATATTTTTTTATGTAATCAATAACTACTTAGAGGGTAATTAAATAAAATCGACTGTATGCGCTTTTAAGTGATTAGTTAAATATTCAAGGGCCCAGGGGCTTTCCCCTTATCCAAGTTGGGCTCAAACTTTACACAGATTTTTTTTATTCATTGGAACTATTCTAGGGAGCGCCCCAAAAAAATTCAAACGTCAAAAATAAGAGTTCGACGAATCGTTTCACCCAAATTGTCGAATTTCATAGATACAATCGGGGCCTTAGGGCCTTAGGGCCCCGGTTCTGTCCTGGTCTTAGGGCCTTAGGGCCCCGGTTTTGTCCTGGTCTTAGGGCCTTAAGGCCCCGGTTTTGTCCTGCTCTTAGGGCCTTAGGGCCCCGGTTTTGTTCTGGTCTTAGGGCCTTAAGGCCCCGGTTTTGTCCTGATTTTAGGGCCTTAAGGCCCCGGTTTTGTCCTGGTCTTAGGGCCTCAGGGCCCCGGTTTTGTCCTGGTCTTAGGGCCTCAGGGCCCCGGTTTTGTCCTGGTCTTAGGGCCTTAAGGCCCCGGTTTTGTCCTGGTCTTAGGGCCTTAAGGCCTCGGTTTTCTCCTGGTCTTAGGGCCTTAAGGCCCCGGTTTTCTCCTGGTCTCAGGGCCTCAAGGCCCCGGTTTTGTCCTGGCTTCTCTAAATACAGTCGTGCAAGAGGTAGTAGGGGGGCACGTGTAGTGGCCAGTACCCAGCAGGGTGTCGGGTAAGACCCCGCTGGGTGACTTCACACCTAAGTCACTATAGCTCGTATAGGCACTATACATTCATAACGTAACGGTTAAAGGGAAGAAAGAAGAAAGTATCTAATCCTGCCCATCGCTTTTATTTTGTTTTACAGAAAGAAGTACAGAGTGCAGAATATGGACCACCTCCACAATCACCACCTCCGGATAGCTATGGTCCTCCGCTATCAAATTCTGGGGTCCTTATTAAATAATTCCGTTGCGTGTAAAAGTGTTTCCTGGGAACGCAATACTTGGGACAACTGGATCTCTATGGATTTTGCTCGGGATAGTTGCTCATCGTTCATGAAATTTCCAAAATACCGATCTTCGTTGCACGTGATGTAGATTACTGCTATCGGTCTATGTAGATTCCGCGACTAGCATAAGACACTATATTTATCCTTGTAAATCCTCTTAGATTTCTGACTGAAAATACCTTTCGATATTCATCACCTACACTTGCAAGGTGAAGTTAAAATTTCGTATTCGGTTACGAAATTCACTTTACACTACTTGCATCATCACTTCTCCCAATGCTCTTATTGGACGTGTAAAACACTGTAAATGAACTCAAACTTCTTTTTGGTATTTTGATAAGTGATGTTTCCCGTATCCTAATCGACGCAAGTGAATATAATTGTAACAAATGTGTGTATATTTTAATAAAAGTATTTGTACTTTTGTAAAATTTTCTTGTTTCCTGATTTCTGCGGCATGTTTATAACAATTGTAGGCTTCCCTCTCAACGAGAATTAACATTATCGGCTGACTAACAACGCTGACTAATTTTGCTGGTGCGTAAAATGTATGGGGTCTATAAAATTTTCGTGTAAAGACCACCGTAGTGGGATTCTATACGTTTGGATCGGTAGACATTTGTAAAAAAATAAGTGCAAAATTGAAGAGTCCTTATACATAGAAAACACTGTGGCAAAATTAAAAAAAAAATTATGGAAAATGGTCTACTATCTCTCTACGGAATAATATCCAGCAAGCTACATTTTGGCATGGGCCTTTATTTCGTCGTTTTAAACAATATGTGAAAAGTCCCCATCGATCCGATCGTCGCTAAAAATTTACAGAGGGTTGAAGGTAAAAAAAAAATGTTTTCCCGAATATCTCGTTATTTAACAGTTTTACGACACAAATAGTTCTTATGAAATGTATAGCTTAGGAAATTCTCTACAAAAAAGGTTCTACGAAATTTTTTCGTAGGAGTAGCCATTTTCATGTATAAAGGGTTACCGAGCTTCAACCCTTATACTTTCGACAAGGGAAGATCCCGAACCCGGAAATTCAAAAAATTCTGAAACTTCGTGAATATGTAGGGGGTGTCCTCCTGAGTACAACGGAATTTTGTTTGCTTCCCAAATTCGCTCCAAGAGGTTGCAATCGACCCCCGACAAATTTTCGATTTTGTATTATTACTCGCGAACTGTTGCAGATAGAAGAAAAGTTTTCAGGAAAAAGTTGCTTCTTTTAATTCGGACTATCATTCGGTAGCTTATAGTCCCTGCAGTTCTTACAGTTCGCGAGTTATAACACATAATCGGAAAATAGCCGGATTTTCAGGGGTCAAATTCAACCCCTTAGAGCGAATAATTTTAAACTTTATGCTTTGATAAACGCATTAAACTAGAAGTGACGAAGTGACACCCGAAAGGGCGAAAGTGTCAACACCCAGACTCAGAACAAAAACAGTTGTATATTCTTCATAATTTGCACTCATAATTGAGTTTACGTAAATCACCGAAGAGAAGGGATTCGACCGATGCCATTGTATTTGAAATAAGAAAACGATTCGATTTCGTGTTAGCTATATTATAAACGATTTTACAAGAATAGATACATTTGAAGGATGCGGTATGCAAAAGTAGGGATACATCTTAAATACTTGATCAATCTTGATCGAACAATTTGTACGGCGGCGTTATTACAAACATACGCAAATTTTATTATTACTTAACCGAAATGAAAGACTTATCTCGCAAATTTAAGTACAATTTTTCAGTTCGTACGATCGCGCTGATTATAATTAGTTTGCACAGCCACTGTCGCACCTTTTCGACCTTCGTCCCGTCTTTCAATTTTCTACACTCCCTACCTCTTCAACTATACCTAAAGATTAAACATATTACACTTTTTTTCATAGAAAAATATATTACTCCGGAGCTTTTCCGAATGGAAAATATCTGGGAATTCTGTTGGCTGTTCTGGAAGCATTATAAAAGTTAGTCTCGTTTCTTAACTATATTAAGCAACATCTTCCTTAAATTTGAACAATAAATGTATCGTTGAACATGTGATAAAGAATTAAACGTTTTTGTTGATATCGCGAACACTTAGGATGAAATTTGTTTCAATTATCGATTAACTACGACGGAAATGTATTAGTTTCCATTCCCGCGTAGGTCGCGATAGATTTTGTTCGACAAATTTGAATTTGCACAATGTTAAATCACTAATATATCCTAAATATGAAACATCGTGGTAATTAAGTAATTAGTGCCTCTTTAATTGGTGCCATTTTAATATTCCGAAAGGAATATTTCCACAAATAATATTTTCTCTGCTTCAATGCGGCGCTTATACCTTCGACTATGCGTCATATAAAAAACGATTGTGCTATATAAACGATACCCAAAAAAGGTAATCCCAATACTCTTCTTCGAAAACCGGTTAAAGAATAAACTATATAGAAGAATTGAGCAAAAAGTATCTTTTAACTGTACAAAGATAACAAGCGCTTGTTACTCTCGGACTATCTTAAAGTATAATTATATTTCTCAAACACACACGGTTTATGAACATCCTGCACCTGCCCAATTTGTTCGCGGTTCTGGTATTTTGAAAAGTGAAACCAATACTGTCTTCGAACCTTGTATCCCCCCCAAGAGGATTCCCAAAATCATCCCCTAAAACGATTAAAGATAGAAATGTTACGTATGATCACTTCCGAAAAATGTTAACACCGACAAGTTCGTTTATCTGTTTGAATTTCGAGGGCGCCTTTCATTAAGATATCTCTTGATTAGTATAGAGACAAGGGGGTAACATAAATAAATCACGTGACCGCAATAGTAAACGGAAGAATAAACGTGATGGTAACGAGGATACGATAACAAAATAAAGGGGACAAGGGAATACCCCATGAAGACAAATGTGTAGACTGTCGCCACGATCCAGGAGAGAATCCGAAGTTCGATACGAGCTCGCATCAAGCTCTGCAATTTTTCGCTTCGCTCAAGAATTTCAGTCATCTGAAAAGGGAGAATAAATTGATTTCTTTGATATCGTTTCTAATTGATTTGACTAAATAGACTAGGGCTGTAATGAATATTCGAATAATCTAAGTATTCGAATATTCGAATACCACAGAATTCGAATAATTTCTTCGAATATTCGAACATTCAATACTCCTGATTATTCGAATATTCGAACATTTAATACTCCTGATTATTCGAATATTCGAAGATTCGAAGAAATTATTCAAATTATTCGAAATTATTCGAAATTATTCGAAATTATTCGAAATTATTCAAATTATTCGAAATTATTCGAAATTATTCGAGATTATTCGAGATTATTCGAATTATTCGAAATTATTCGAAATTATTCGAAATTATTCGAAATTATTCGAAATTATTCGAATTTTTCGAATTATTCGAATGGTCGAATAATTACAGCTCTAAAATAGACTGCGTATTTGCAAAACAAAGAAACTCATTAGTAATATGATTTAGCGAGGAACAGTTCATGTGTCCACTGATTTGAATAATTAATCGATTAGTTGATTACTTGTTGGTATGTTTGGTAAAGAGCTGAGCTAATAGTCAGACCATTGGTTCCATTAACTATCTAATTAATTTTTCGATTAGTTTATTCGTTAATATTCGGACACTATGCGGTATCAATGTATAAATAAAGTAAAACTTACATCCTTCTCGGCATACATGATGATAAACTCGAGGAAGAAGCACACGTAATATCCCGAATGGAATCCATGCCACACTGCTAGGAACACCAATGTCCCGAACTGGCTGTACAATTTTGATCCCAAAAATCTTAATCTTTTGTAAATGTTTTCAGCACACCACTGATTGGTATTTATGTTAAACGACAGAATATAATGATTAAATTGACTGGCTGTTTCAAATGTTAACAGCTGTACGTTCTCACAACCATCCCAAACAGAGCGACCCTTCTCATCTTTACCGGTATAACTCAAACCAAAACTCGTGCAGACCTAAAATAAAATCGCCTGTTACAGTATCAAATAAAGAATGCGGGCGTCAATTACAAATAAAGAACGATACTAGAATCGAGTAGATTTTTAAAACTTATTTACCTAATTAAATCGAAAAAAATATGTACAGCATTATTCATTTAACATCGCGATCTTAAAGAACTCGTAAAAATACAGTAAGAAACCAATTCTGTTGCTGATATACCGTATTGGTGCGACGCAAGATTCATTTAACCTTCCGGTACTCGCGCGTGTGCACGGAGTGCACGGAGGTCAGTTTTTGGTTGAAAAAACCGTTTTACCGTGATCTATTCTACCCAGCACCCCTATGTATTCTTCCAGCGGACATTTTTGCATAATGCTACGTACTTGCCAGGTTCAAATTCAGTTTGGAACTGTTTCTGATTGGATGAAAAGGATAGTATGCCGCGTATCTTGCCAGCGACAGCGCCCGTGTACTCACAAGTTTTCCAGTTATCCGCCTCCGATTGCTTTGATTTTTGGATATGTTTTAGAGGACCGAAAAATAACGTATACGTGTTTTTTTATTTTGGCCTGTTTGCATATTTAGGGGATGAAACCACCCCTCAAAGGTTTTCAGGTGTTCGCCTCCGATTGTTCTGGTTTTTGGATATGTTTTAGAGGACCGAAAAATGAGATATACGTGTATTTTTATTTTGGCCTGTTTGCATATTTAGGGGATGAAACCACCCCTCAAAGGTTTTCAGGTGTTCACCTCCGATTGTTCTGGTTTTTGGATATGTTTTAGAGGACCGAAAAATAACATATACGTGTTATTTTATTTTGGCCTGTTTGCATGTTTAGGGGGTGCAACCACCCTTCAAAGGTTTTCAGGTGTTCGCCTCCGATTGTACTGGTGTTTGGATATGTTTTATGGAATCGAAAAATAAGATACACGTGTTTCTTTATAGCGGCCCGTTTTCATATTTAGGGGGTGAAACCACCCCTCAAAATTCATAAGGGGTACAAAATTTTGTTGATTTAAATTTCATATGGAAAAACATATCCAACAACCAAAGCAATCGGAGATGATCACCTGAAAATTTTATACCTTGGGGGAAGCTTTCACCCCCTAAACATGCAAACAGGCCTAAATAAAAAAACACGTGTTTCTTATTTTTCGGTCCTCTAAAGCATATCCAAAAACCAGATCAATCGGAGGCGAACACATGAAAACATTTGAGGGGTGGTTTCACCCCCTAAACATGTAAACAGGCCTAAATAAAAAACCACGTATATCTTATTTTTCGGTCCTCTAAAACATATCCAAAAACCAGAACAATCGGAGGCGAAAACCTGAAAACCTTTGAGGGGTGGTTTCACCCCCTAAACATGCAAACAGGCCAAAATAAAAAAACACGTATATCTTATTTTTCGGTCCTCCAAAACATATCCAAAAACCAAAGCAATTGGAGGCGTACTTATGAGTACACGGGCACGGTCGCTGGCAAGATACGCGGCATACTATCGTTTTCATTCAATCAGAAACAGTTCCAAACTGAATTTGAACCTGACAAATACGTAGCATTATGCAAAAATGTCCGCTGGAAGAATACATAGGGGTGCTGGGTACACCACATCACGGTAAACCGGATTTTTCAACCAAAAAGGCTGCCGGCAGGTTAATAATACGTCACCGTGCACTCAGTGCACGACGCGAGTGCTCGCGTTACAAAAATAGGCGCGAGTACCGGAAGGTTAAACAATCTACGTTACTTAAAGCCGTCGAATCAAGTGAAGCACATTGTGGAATATTCTCTTCTTACCCCTTCGGTGAGAAGCCAGCAACAAATGTATTTGTAAAGATTTACATGGCCCCAGAAGCCAATCACAACAAGACGCATTAAGAGAGACTGTTCCTGGAAATCTAAACTGAACAGATATTCATCTGGGAAGTAGCGAGTTCCTAATTTAAAGAATAGCATGTATAGAAATCCAAGACACATTCGAGAGATGCCAGGAACCAGGCAATCTGGCAATTCAACGTTGCCCGCGCCGCTGTCGGGCTTCTGAAAATGTGGAAGAAAGATTAATCATATTTCTCCCCGCGTTGCATTTCAACCGAGAGCGTCGTTGACACAGTACTGTAGAGATGGGCAAAATTGTTGTTTAACTAAAAATTTCGAATGACGAATAAAAGTTAAAAATATTATTCGTCATGTGTCGAATAATCTAAAGTCAGAGTACACTTTAAGGGGACCTTCCGGTCTAGAGCCGAAAAAGATAGGTGATCTTTAGGAATTAATTAAAGGAAAATTACTATATATAATTGAATGGGACTTTTTGCACTGTATTAAGGATGTCTTAGATTATAGAAATATATTTTTTGTTTTATAATTAATCATTGCAGACGGCACCGGGGAGTCGTTAATGTCAAGGTGTCAAAAAATTGATCCAAATCGGTGGGACCTGTATCTCCAAAAGTTATTATCCGATTCGATTGAAACTTTTTTATTTTGAAGAATATACTTCCGGCTAGGGGGCAAACCAGAAAAAGGTACAAAAATGACATTTTTTAGAAAATAACGACACTTGAAGTGTGAAATCACTTTTTCTCTATACTTTTCGTCCTTTCAACGTCCATAAAAATTATAAATTTTCAATTTTTTGTAATTTTTCTGGTTTACCGCCTAGCCAGAAGTATATTCTTCAAAATAAAAAAGTTTCAGTCGAATCGGATAATAACTTTTGGAAATACAGGTCCCACCGATTTTGAGAACACTGTTTCGAGAAAAACGCGTTTAAAGTTTTACGTGGTGTGCCGAGTGTAGCCCATGCATATGCCGCTACTCAAATGCCTATAACTTGGGGAATTTTACGAATTTCAACATAATCCTTTTAAACACGTATTCCTAAAAGGTTGAACATTCGAAAAATGAAATAAAAAAAATTGACTTTTAGACCGGTAGGCCCCCTTAATTCGATCCGCTATTTCAATAACTTTTCATTTAGTTAATGCCCAACTCTGTACAGTAGTAGTCATTTTTACCAATTTTCAAGCGACTCCAAACTAAAAGTTACGTCTCGCATTTATACATTTATGTTTTACTGTTTTCTTCAATCACTCTATTAACACGTCAATGCAACTTACGTCGTTCATAAGTTGTCCGTTTACGTAGCGTAAGTACCGTTTCATGCTAAACTGCGGGCCAACAAGAAATGATCCTGGAAAATACATAAATGCCGCGATCTCCAAAAATGTTGGTTTCTGCTTCAAGGCCAATTGCTTCTGCAATACGGACAATTGCGCCTGGAACAATAGTGTTGCTATTCAATTCTGTCCGTTTTCTATTCATCTTTCTCGGCTATTAAATTTTACATTCTATTTGGTAAGTATTATACAGGCTGTCTCTAGAAAAATGGCACACCAAATGATTGGCAAACAATATGAAATACCAGAAAATGCAAGAAGACTTTTCTTCGTCATTTTTTATGTCGAATCTGACAGTACAAAGTAATCCCATTATACTGCTTCGAGGTAATCCGAGAGTCTTTTTATGGGTTCGAATAAAGTGTTAGTCTTTTTTTAGTGCAATGAGAATATTAAAAATTAAATAATAGAATAAATCGAGTACATCCGTTTGCGCTAACTCGCTCCAAGCCACATAAATAATGACGAACGAAACTCTTCTCGCATTTTCTTGTATCCCCTACCGTTTAGAGATACCCTGTATATTTCGCTTCGCGGCCTTTCGCTCGTGTATCTGTTGAATTAGTAGTTATTTTCATATACGCATAATACTCCTTTTACTTCACATACTTCACTCTTCTTGCCATCCAATAAATTGAACGCTAGGCCGATTAATCGCATAGTTAGCACGCATTGCGGCATAGTCCATTTTATATCGTAATCCGTCGTACCTGTCGTGTAATAACCTGCCGGCAATAGAAACAAATATTAGTACGCAATTAACAATATCTTTACCGTTATTCACTTTTATTACACTGATTTACAGAAAATTTCCACGCGCATCGCAGAATTGTAAGGCTCCCACTCGCTCTGCATGTATTACCACAAATAAACGTTGCGATAGCATCGTTTCCGCGCAATGATTGGGTATATAGTATAGACTAGAGCTGGGACTATTTTAGTATTCGAATGCTACGAATAAACTTCGATTATTTGAGTATTCGAATGCTACGAATAAACTTCGAATATTTGAGTATACGAATGCTACGAATAAACTTCGAATATTTGAGTATTCGAATGTTATTATTCGAATATTTAAGTATTAGAATACTATTCGAATATTTCAGTATTCGAGTATTTCAGTATTCGAGTATTTCAGTATTCGAGTATTTCAGTATTCGAGTATTTCAGTATTCGAGTATTTCAGTATTCGAGTATTTCAGTATTCGAGTATTTCAGTATTCGAGTATTTCAGTATTCGAGTATTTCAGTATTCGAGTATTTCAGTATTCGAGTATTTCAGTATTCGAGTATTTCAGTATTCGAGTATTTCAGTATTCGAGTATTTCAGTATTCGAGTATTTCAGTATTCGAGTATTTCAGTATTCGAGTATTTCAGTATTCGAGTATTTCAGTATTCGAGTATTTCAGTATTCGAGTATTTCAGTATTCGAGTATTTCAGTATTCGAGTATTTCAGTATTCGAGTATTTCAGTATTCGAATATTTCAGTATTCGAATATTTCAGTATTTCAATACTATTCGAGTATTTCAGTATTCGAATACTATTCGAGTATTTCAGTATTCGAATACTATTCGAGTATTTCAGTATTCGAATACTATTCGAGTATTTCAGTATTCGAATACTATTCGAGTATTTCAGTATTCGAATACTATTCATTCGAATACTGACCCACTTCAACATATCCGATCGACTTGAAACTTGCACACATACATAGTTCAATTTTGGGTCAATATTAACTTACAAGATTTCACCCTGACAAAGTAACGAACTCACAACTGAAATTAATTAAAGGCTTGTAAAAAAATGAACCTAAAGAACTTGATTTATAATTCACACCATACTATTCGAATGCATCAGTATTCGAATACTGATGTATACTTAAATATTCGAATAGTATTCGAATACATAAATATTCGAATAGTATTTGGATACTTGGATATTCGAATTATATTCGCCAAATAATTAAGCAACTGAAGTATCCGAATATTCGAATACCGAAAAATTCGACAAATAGTCCCAGCTCTAGTATAGACGACAATGCCCCCTTAAGCGAAAACCAAAGAGATGGCAGCTCTAATGTCATCCACAATGTACAATGCATATATACTCATCCCCCGATTTACGCACACTGTTTATATGCGGTAAATAATCCCTCCGTTTACGCGGTACTTTTCGTAAGCGATACCAGTTTCACACGATCTCATTTCACGCGGTCGGAAATTATGTATATATAGCTTCCTATCCGAACCCTCAATGACGCAGGCGCCGCCGCTGAAAGCCAATATTGAAAAGGAATAATTCAGAAAGAGGCACTCTGATAATGAAACTGAAGTAGGAGTACCAAATATTTCCGGTGACGAGGATGATAACTTCGAACCAATTAAAAAAAAAATTTTGACTCCTGCCAAGTAGAGTACTTGCAGCAATAACAAATAAATTTAATTTTCTGAACTTTCATTATTAATTGTTCTTGCGCAAATATGTGAAATAAATGTTTGTGCAACGTACATACCTTCTTTTGTAAAACAAAATCGTCAAAAATATTACGCGAAACGAATTCACCGCGTAAATCGAGCGACGAGTGTATTAAAATCTGCGTTACGAATTTGGTCATACCGTACAGAAGATAGGACATGGTGAAGATAAAAGTGGCAGCAACCGACAAAGGCGTACCGCCAAGAAGCCTCAAGATCAAATAAGTGATACATAATGTTGTTGCTGAGTGCAGCGTTTGGAATCCTGTAAATGTTGTTAATATTATTCACGCGATTAGATTAACAAAATTTAATTATAAATTAATCGAGATTTTTTTGTAAATAAACAAATTACCAAAACGATGTATTAATTTTTTATTATGATTTAAATCACGAAACAAATAATAGAATTAATTTACTCAATAGATTCATCGTAAGTACTATGTGATTCTACGTACAAATATTAAGTCGTAAGTCGTAACATATGAAATGAATAATACCATTTGCAAAAAATATTGTTGTTCTGGATTTTACATAATCGGAAAACGTGTTTTCTGCTACCTCTAATTGTAAGTTTGGAAATGTTTAAAACATTCCTTTAAAAAGTTGTCCAGCCGTCGAATCAATTGGAATATAGTGGATAACGTAAAACTTCGTATTTTAATCCATGCAACTTTTTTAATGTTACTCGCAGATAGGGTTGCCAAGCGTAGTATAATATATAGCATCGTACTATATTTTTGCCTAGTGTACTATATACTGTTAGGAAAAGATATAGTAGGTGAAAATACTATATTTCCAATACACCAATAAAATTCCACAAGTTTACTTATTTTTTTATTCTATGGCTACATGAAAACTTTAATTTTCGAATTTGAACTTCAACAGAGAGGATTTTGTCTATAATGAATTGGCGAGAAAAGAGAAACGGTGCCAGTCTATCTCTCGCAAGAAACGACCTCGTTATATATGTTAACTTGGAATTTCAGTGCAATCAAACGGAATTAATTAAAAATGCAAAATGCACAAAAAATATACGTTTAAAAAATAAGATGTTTTAACGCAGTTTGATTTTGTACCAATTTCCTCTGAAAAGTACTATATTTTTCACAATGTATTTACTATATTTTCGATCACATTTGGCCGTATATAGGACTATACTTTTCCGGGAAAAAGTTGGCAACCCTACTCGCGGAACATGCATTTACCATTATCGGATTTTTTTTTAAATTTCTGATAGAATACTACCCATTGTTCGCAGTGCGATAAAATAAAATAAAGGGAACAAATAAAAAATTAAATAATTCAAATTAAAAAATTAAATGTGCAAATAATAACATTTAGAAAACCAACGACGAATAGTACGTTCATTAACTGATGGCCAAGTTTGCACTCATAAAGAAGAATTACCTTTTCATTGCACCGTTGCAAAGAGAATACTGAAGAACTTTCAACACTGTTTCAAACACAAGATACGCGAAGTTTTCTTAGCATAGATCGACATTCAATTTTATGTAAACTATACTGCAGGCAAACAATATATTTTTTTATATATCTCTAAACCGTTGAAGCGGACATTTCATATGTTACGACCTAATATTATTCTTTCTAAAAATTTCGGTACATTATTTTCCGTTGAGTAGCGCACTGTTGCATTATCCTTTAGAGGACCGACAAGTCCCATATTTGTGTATATTTTGAGTAAGGACACTACTTAAAAATGATTTAAATTATAAATAAGTATGTGTGTGTTAGTGTTCGACTGTGTTTGTATGTATGTTGGACTATAAATTCGTTCTGTTCAAAAGAACACAAAAAATACGACAAAATAAAATAATTCCTGAAACGACACGAAAATACCGAAAATAAAAAAAAACATGAAAAAAGAATGAAAAGATTATACAAAACTGGGTAACGCTAAAAGAAAGTTTCCTGAATTTTGGTACGTGTTCATTCGTTTAGATCAGTAAAACTGTCATGTAGGTCAAATATTTGTACAACCCGACTGCAGATTCGTAATCAGCAGTATCAAAAAACCCCCGACATACTGTATTTGTGAAATTAAAAAAGGTTAATAATTTTATTACCGTTCCGGACCGGCAAAGCCCCTGTTGGGGCTCTGTGCAAGTCCTCTAATTCTGCACAAAATATATTTTATACATATAAAAATTTATATATATATAAATATAAATTTTTAGAAACTGAAAACCAATATTTATATATATATATAAATTTTTGGAAACTGAAAACCAATATTTTCTTTAAAAAAAGCCGTTCCTCTAAAGGTTAACAATGCCGTAAACGAAACTTACGAAAGCTATTTGGAAAATGACCAATTCTGAACACGAAATAATTACCGTAATTCCAATAGCAGATTAAAAGGCCGCAGGTTGCGAAAAATAAATGCTGACGAACTGGACTTTTTCCGTATAGTGTATACCTGTGAAGAAGGGCGATGGGTAATCCTGAAAGTTCAATTATATTTATGTTAGCTATATATTTCACCGAAACGTGTTACATACATGTAAATAGCAGTGAAAAACGTATCGCGCGGAGATAGTCTCTTATCAGAGGTTTCGTTTCATATGCACTTTGTACGATAAGCATTGATGCTACTTAACTTCTTTACTCTTTCTTTACTTTCGCATCGATGCTTTTTGTGCCTTGAAATGTTTCGTCAAAACAACGAATAATGGAACTTCAAAAGCATTAAGAATAAAATTTTTCGAACTAAAATCACTATTCATTTTACGAATGGAAAATAAATATTACTATAGCAATGTTCTTCTTTTACATTGACGTAATTAATTATTCTAAGTGTTTATTACAGTATTTACAGACGAAATTTGCAAACGAATACAAATAGGTTTTAATGTGTAGCTACGTAACGTAAGTTGGTGATACACAAACGCGAAGGTCGTCTAAAAAAACAAATAAAGCCTAGGTCATAGGTGGATAAGAATTTAACAACTAATGGTCGTCATTACTAAAATGCTTATCATCTCCACCACACTCCGAACAAAGCGAGAACCAGGACAAGGACAATTTTGTTACTGTTATCATTATTATTTCTTACGATCGTGAATATTATTATAACTAACCCACGAAAATCTTGTAAGATAATTATCATAGGTTGAGGGAGAGAATGAAAATTACGCAGGAGAGAAGAAATAAATAGATGTGCAACACTTGTACAATAATTTGTGTTATTTGTCACGTAATAATACGCGAATGAATCAAGCATCAACAGTACTTGATGTAAAATGTGCATTTTAATACATTCCATTGACTCCACCAGCAGCGAAAATAATTAATTGCATTAGAAGCATTATTATTACTGTGCAATTCGTCGAATTTGTTAACTATACCATACGATTCATTTATATTATTTATGTTTTTAGTTATTTTGGAAAATATTACGCTTACAGCTCTAAAACGAGCCAACGTTTATAAATATTTATTCAACATTTCCGTTTCGATGATTACTATATTTGTTCGGCGATTTAAATGGCATGCCAATATGAATTCCCATTGCCATTGCCAACATCATTATTCTACGATTTACGAGGGATTAAAGTTTCCTGTACGCATGTGCAATGGTTAACCTTTCCCCGAACATTTCAAAGCCGTCACTACAAGTTTTGCTCTGGGCTTTAGAATTTCTGAATGAGGCGAACGTTAAGATCGGAAGACACGAGAACAATAGGTATGTAGGTAACGAATGCGTCGAGAAGAACACTGATTATGCAATCGATGATTAAGCAAAGCAAATGGATCGAGGTTATAGGTTATTAATGTATACAGATCATTAATTCTTTGAATACAATGGAAGTTGTGGAAATGCTGACGCGAATAAGTGAACGATACCTTTCAAAATATTTTAATTACCAAGTAAAATGGAAATAATAAGTCGAAGTGCGTCCTCGCGAGTGTCTACTAGTTCCGACAAAGTCGATAATATATTGCCGAACATTGTTGATCCTTTTCGAATTTTGTCCCCTATTCTGATAATTTCGCTCGTTGAATCGACCTTACGACGTTGCCATTGAATTCCCTTTTTGTGGAATAAGTTCTATGACAGATATTTGTGATTGTTTGGCGTCATACCATCGTCCGTCATCACCGAGGTTATCGGAGATTGCTACTGAAGGCTGAAGGAGCCATGAGAAACGAAATGAGAACTTTGCGTAAGTAACGATGTGGAGTGTGTTCTGAAACGCACTCGGATTAAACTTGATAGGAACAAGAACACACGTTTCTTAAAACGATTGTAAGGGAATAATCGTACTTGTTCATGATATATATTCACCCTTAAGGCTGACTCGGACACCTCCAGTAATTTAGTCGAGTGGCAAGTATTTCAGTAATTCGCAATTATTTCTCTTAACTACTCGACTACATTATAGTGGCCACGCGGCACTCACGGTAAAATACTAAATTGCTCGCTACACGACTAAATTACTGGACGTGCCTGAGTCAGCCTTTATTAATTGCAGAGATAATTATTTAGCTCGCTGCTTCTAAATTCAGAACACTCGAAGCGATCGAAATTTCAGTGCGTTTGAGAACACTTGAAACAGTTCAAACCGTGCAAGGATACGCCACGGGCACTGCAAGCGTAATTTCTATTTACTTGAAGGTCAGGGCCGGCCTTCTCTATAAAGGAGCCCGGATGCAACAGATATTTTGGGGCCCTAAACAATTTCTCAACGGTAAAAAAGGAGAATAGTAACGATAATAAAGAAAAGAAAAGAAAAAACGGAACAAACAAATAAACTTTAACATATTTAAATGTATGACTTTCTTCTCGACATATCATTAATAATATTAAATTATTATGTTATTATATTATAAATTATATTCTAATTTCTTTTTTGACAATCCTCGGCTACTAGCGTTACAACCACAACTGGAGTGTGGTTTAAACCATGAAATTCAAGTTGGTTTATAAAATTATATTAATTTTAATGAAATAAATTTTCGTTCGCATTTTTTTATTTTCCCTTTTCTTCATTTGCCCTTTTTTCGGGGCCCCTATACAGCCCTGGTGCCACACAACCGCTGCACCCCCCCGTGGCCGGCCCTGTAGAAAGTAAATTACCATACAAACGGAAATACAATTTTATAATTTTCTAATCCTACTGTTTAGAACGAAATTTCGCTCGGTTTCTTCTCGCTTTTTCTGCGTGAAATCGCTGCTTCGCATTGACAGTGACATAACTCAAAATATGAAAATTTTACAGGAAAAGCAGTCTAAAATTTGTGTTTGTTTAATATTTGAATATTAATCATATAATTTTTTTTAATTGACTCTACTTTTGCATCTACCCAGATTAAGCATCACAGATAGCATATTCGCCAAGAAATTCAACTGTGTATCAAATCAACCCTAGCCACCACTATATTTTACACCCTCTTTGGAGTTGTGCCGTTGTTCGAGAAACTGTAATTCCAAATTTCACGTTCTATCCCATGTTGAAATAATATAAAACACAATTTATTTGCAACAAAATATAGTGTTGCAACGAAAAGAATATTTCACAAGTTACAATATTATTGAAAACAATGAATGTATGCAACAAAAAATGAATACTTATGCCACTATCCGAGAAAACAGCATAGCCTTCCACTTAAAGCTGCAGAAAACAACTGCAAAGGAGTTAGTGTTGAAACTATATGACCAACTTGGTAACGACGCATCTGCTCCCTAGTGTGAAACTAACGAAGCTAGAAGTGTGCAGTTAAACATACATGATAAAAAAATTTACGATTTCAGAAAAATAAAAATGCACTGAAAAGTAAAAAACAAGCTTTTTCCTTATTTAATCTATGACTCTCAATTTTCGTATGTCAGCGCCTCATCATTTGCACCGTGTAAATCTGGTACCGACTTAACAAAATTGAGAGTCATAGATTAAATAAAGAACACACTTATTTTTTTAATTTTCAGTGCGTTTTTAATTTTTTGAAGACGGTTTTATTTTTTATTTTTTACTTTTTACTTAATTAAGCTGTGTAACTACATTTAGTTTAAAAAATGTGGGCAGGCCTACAAAAGGAGCTACTCGTAAAAAAAAAAGAACCGTTTGCTAGACACGGAAGATTCCAATAATAATAATAATGAAACAGATTTCTTATCTTTGGCATAACTTAACCGATTTTGATAATTCTTTCTCCACGACCTAAGTTGATTGAAGCTAAACTAAATGCAATAAGTTTCACGAAAATCGGTCCTAGTAGTTACGGAGAAATTTGCGGACAAACAAATACACATCGAAATGAGAACCTCTTTCTTTTTGTAATCGGTTAAAAACACTGTACCTATGGAGTTTATTTGTGCAAAAAAAGAATAACAAAATTGACTGTTCTTGAGTTATGCCACTATCAATGCCAAGCAGCGATATTGGATTTGTATTGTTTGTGTCAATTAATCTTTTTAGATACTTCAAAATTCATGTTTTAAAATGTTACAGTCGACACGATGCCGACTTTATTAATCGGGCATCCCACATTTATTAATCCGATCCTAAAAAAAAAAATTGATAGGTTCGGCACAGATGAAGTGATATATGTATTTGACGAAACCATTTGTCACGTTTTTGAGGAAACGGTGCGTTTGCGGCATATGGTTCCCTTCACACTTTTCTGCTTTCAGCGATGTAACAAAAATTAAAACCAATTCTTAACACACTGTGCATATATGATTTTATAAGAATTCAGCGTCGAGCGGATTTCGGGTGGTAATGAAACTTCGTCCGCGGTTCCTGGTAATAAATAATTATTTAATAACTTAACTCTTGTCACACTATACATCGTTATAATCATCGCAATACAAAACATAAAATCGTAGGATTCGCTGAGTGGCAGTTTTCAACGGCAAACGTACGCCTCCGATTCGACTCTTAGACCTGGGAAAATAAAAATCAACTAACCCTTCGCGATGCAACATAAAAGTTTATACCGTCAATCGTCAAATATTAATAATCGATACTTGATAAATACTACAGATCTCCACACACCATTGCAGACAACAACGTCCACGGCGGCGTCGTATTAATATATCTCGGCACGCCTGTGTAAGATAAAAATGCTTCAGCGATAATGTACCATTTAAATGCCCGGTCGCTTTTTTCTTTCGACGGTGTCGTGAAACTTATACCGTTCGTATTTTATGGTTGTACATGTCGCGTTACGAGCTGTGGCTTTGTCAAGTACTCGGTCGCGATACGGCCTACGATCCTCGCCTCTGGATTGGTGTGCGGACGATCCAAGAATTAAGAATTTGTGCTACGAATCAATTTGAAAATTACGCGTGTAATTCGCAAATGAACTTGCCGTTATCTTTCGAAATTCTACTAGGCTCATTTAAGTATGAACGATAATTACTACAAAAAGGTAGTCTACGAAGGGGTAGGTAGAGCGACAGTTTAAAAAGGGTCATCTCTAATATAGAGACAATGAACGATCATCCTACATTAATTTATACGGGGTGTCTCCGTCAGAAAGCGATTAATCCTACAGGAGAACGCAGCATCCGCGATACAGCAAGGAAACTACAAACGATGCAATTCCGTTGAATAATTTTCTATCTAAAGGCACAGTCCTTGAAACACCCTGTATATAATATTTCCTATTAGAAAAATCGAGTTTGCTTTGAAAAGGCCGCCGGGTACTTGCTTAGAAAAATATATCAATCGTGGCTTTGCGCGGTGATCGACACATCTCGATCCCATCTCTTACTTCTATGCATACGCACACAAACGTCCCCTTTACGTGCACACACACATCCGATGTTTGCATTCGCACACGCATACAAAGCACGCACGCGCGCGCACGCATTTGAAGAAACTCACCGATAAACACACAACAATTAAATTAATTTAGCGTTTAATTCCTCTGCAAGGCTTAACTCTTCATTTCGAATGTCGTCACTTCATTTCGTATGAAATTATGTACACGAAAATCGTCTTCAATACGAGACGATCATCGGTTTCCGTATCTAATCGAATATTACTAAATATTAATAATTTTATGTTACTTTACAGGATTTCTAATGTACAATTTATTAGCAATTCTTCCGTATTAAAGGTTTCCCACGAATCGAATTTCGAGTTATTAGATACAGAAAACGCTTTGTAAATCGCAAATTATCTAAGTGTGTCGTCAGAAATTATACAAATTCTTTTTCACTCAGTGGTTCTTCACCCTCGAGCGATTATTACGTAAGTCGATTATACGCATTGATTTTTAAAAGTCTATTTCGCCTCGCAACCCTCGCCTCGCTTTTATTCGGAAACGAAGAGTTAAATCGACGCTTTAAATTCTAATACTGCCTCATTTCTTCGTTGAAGCCGATTTTAATATCATTCTTACTGTTACTAAACAGTGTCAGTTTTCGAGCAACGACTCGCAACTTTGAGCGTAACGTTGCTGGTCGTTGCTCGAGAAAATATCAGAAACGACCGAGTTCTGTGAAAAGATAGTCATTTTTACTAATCAATTCGGCCTTTTCATCCTTAATGCTTTTAAACTCTTACGTTACGAATACAGGCGCTGAACGTATCTCTCTCATTTGTTCCCCAAATATTTCTAGATTTAGAAAATTTCGATTTCAAGTCTGCGACAAAGATATTAATGCAACCGAGGAGACTAAAACGATGAAGATCGGGGAGTTATTTTAAATACAATGAAAACTTTTAACCGGGAATATCCGATAATCGTTAGTAAAAATCGTCTAAGAGATTAATTGGTCCGAGCAGGATATGTAAATGGTACCCTGGCTCATCGAAAAAAATTCCAAGTGACAAAGGAAACTCGGTCGAATAGTCGATCTTTTAATATTATGCTTTGCTGACTACGAACAAAATTACGCACTTTCGCTCATCCTTTAAAATCGCCGCTTGCGCCAACAATCGAACGTTGGACACCTTTCTAACGAAACATCGCACACCGTTCTCAATTGTTCGCGAAACCCACGAAAGTGTAGCTTACAAAAATTCGCTAATTACATTGTGTATTTCGCATTAGCTGCAAATACACAGATTCCGATGCAGGTTATTCTGGAACGTATAAAAATAAAGATATTCTTGGACAGTTCTGATCTCTAGAGCCAACGCATCTCCATTATATCGCGATATAGCTCGGGCTCGATTTAAATACTCGCATCTGAATTACTGTATTAATTTCGACGAATTGAAACAAGCTATAATAGTAATTGTACTTTTAGGTACCTAAACTATCGAGTGTCTACAAATCATGCCCCTGGCGCGCATAAATTATAAATAAATTCATTCGTCCATGAAGTTTCAAAGCCTTCTAAAAGTCGTCAGGAAAGACTCCAGAAATCAGAAGAGAAACGTTAAAAATATCAATTCCTCAAAGAGCGTACGGGTATTCCGCCAGGTATTTTTTAATTAACGGTGGCAAGTGCTCGGTGGGTAGTTTGCGCCTGTTCACGACGAGCCGGGCCAAATGACTAAGAGATCTAACTTCCTTAACTAACGGCTTGGTCAAATAAATTTCGCTATAAAGTTGCCCACTATAATCGACCCAGACCTCCTTCCTGTGCTCGTCCACGCTTTTCGAATAGTCCACGTAGTATTCCAGCATTTTGATCGGGCAGTCGAACAGCGGGATCGCGAAAGCGAGCCTAGGCTCGGCGTCGAAGCGGAACTGCCCCACGAAATAGTGGACTCTGACGGAGGTAGGTCCCCTGGCAGTTTGCACGGACACGGCGAACGTGTATCTGCTGTCCGAGCTGTCCCTCATCAGCCACCGTCCGACCGCGGCGTTCTTCAGCAGATGTTCGCTCTGCTGCCAACTGAGCCCCTCGTGGTACCAACCGCAAGTCTGCAGAAGCCTTTTAACCTCGCAGAGCCTGGCCGCGTCCCTGTCCAGCATGTAATTGTCGAAGCTCCAGGGACAAGGCATCAGCCACGAGACTGGTGTGGTCGGGGTCCTGTCTCTTCTCTCCTCGAAGTTCTCCTCGTTGTTCTGAGCCTCGTTCTCCTGCACCAGGCCCCCGCCGTTGAAATTGTTCCTAGCCCTGGATGCTGTGCCCGACAGTCCACTCGGGGGATTCGTGGTCGCAGTTATATTCACTGTACACTGTCCTAGGCTCGCAGGAAGCTGTACAGTCGCGTTCACTTGAATCTGAACCCCCGGGTTTGGGTCCAAAAGCGCGGGATTACGGTTCTCAGGCGCCGCAGGGCTGCTCGACTTCACTTGGTGCAGATTCTGGGCATGGCCGCAACAGCAATTGAAGTCTCTTCCCTGCTTCGAGTCTTGCTCGCATCTCTGGGGACTTTTGTCGGGCTGGGACTGCATCACCGGCACGCTGTTAGCCTGGAAGCTTGAGAGCACCGACTTCTCCTCGCGGTTCCCACCTGCCAGGTTCACCGCAGGGGTCTTCCCATCTGCCTTCTGCAGTAAAATATTCCTGCGGGTCCCTGGCAGCTCTTGGCACCCGCTCGGAGGTAGCGAGAACATTCCTCCGGTGTGATCCATAGTTTCTGGTCGATTCTTCGAGTCCAAAAGCATGATCGAAGCTTCTTGGCTCTCGGCAGACAATGGCTTCTGCATGAAACACCCTCCGCCAGAGAGTTTCGGGCGGATCTCCATGTGCGGTGTCTGCACGAGGACCCCGGATTCTGTGCTTTGGATTAAACAGCCCCCGGATTGTATACTCGGGGTTGTTATCGTTACGCTTCCTCCCGTTAGGTCGCAGCTTGTTGTGATTTGACAGCCGGGAGTCTTTTCGACCCCCTCGTTGATTATCGGGAATCCAAGTGTTTGTGCGCCTTTCTCGGGTCTCTGGAGGAAACCTTCCTTCAGCTTGTCAATTCTCGGCTTCTCCAAATCGAGCGCCGCCGGTGGGTAGTTGAACGAATTGATGATAGGTTGGCTGTGAATTATCGTCGGGGCATTTATGAAACAGCCACCGCCGCTAGTGTATCCTTTAGGAACCAGGAGGCCACCGTAGTAACAGTTTTTTGGGTGAATTAACGTGTTATCCTTTTCCATGCTTTGGGACTCGCAACAACCTGGAGCTGGAAACCGGTGGCGACAGTTTGGACACATCACTGTCAACATTTTGTGTGGTTATTTTGTTCCCAGCATAACACAGACTGGATCTGCAACAGGAAAGCATACGGTTGATTACTATACAAGTTCTTGAAAAATCAAGAATAACATATTCAGTTATGCAGAAGATTGCTTTTGTAAAATACTAGCTTTACTACTCGGCTCCGCCCGAAATTTAGATTCTGATTTTATAAAAGAAATTTTTTTTTTTTTTTCAGTTTTGTTTGTGAAAATAGTCACATTCATCTGGATTAGCTGGGCATAATGAGCTGGGACACATTTCGTGAGCCCAGAAATATATCTTTGGTATATCCATAGATTTATTGCTAACAAGTTTGTCTATTTGTATTTTTTATATCTTCGGAATGCACGTCAAGTGTTAATATTCCTTTTTACACAAAAATAATAGACTTTTACGAGGTTTATTGGTGTTGTTCTTAGAAGTACCGTGAAGGAAGAATTATTCAATATTAATGCATATTCTTTCACTATATTAACATATAAAATATCATGATATCAAAACAGCCTCTGTTTGGAAATGGATATTATTGTTCAGACTGATTATAATTAGGTATGGGTTTCTCGAAGCGTCGAAACTCTCGAAACCCAGATAAGAAAAAATTTAAAAAAAAATAAAACCGACTTCAAAAAAATAAAAAATAATTTTTTCCGCGCCAGATTTACACAAAATCGTGCAAATGATGAGGCGCCGACTTAAAAAATATGAGAGTCGTAGATTAAATAAGGGAAAAAATTATTTTTCACTTTTTAGTGAATTTTTATTTTTTATGAAGTCAAAATTATCAATGATAAAAGAATCGTTCCCAGCGTGCCTCGAGAATTCGTATATTGTTATATTTTTGTTTGTATTTTGTTTAAGCGTGGTCAATAGAGATTTATTCAAAAATTTTGGTTGACTTCAGTTCTTAAAAACCTGATATTCCATTTACAAAACAGAATCAGCGTTTTAAGTTTCGAGAGTTTCGAAGCCTCGCAAAAAATTTCGGATTCGAGTTTCGAGAATTAAAAAATTAGGTCCGAACCCACACATAATTATAACCAACAAGCTTACCTAAATTCCTTTCAACACGAATGCATAGAACTCAAAAAAACATAGTTGTTGTGCAAGTATTTAAATTTAAGAAATAAGCGTGGTAAAAATATTAATTCTGTCGACTTGTAAAAGAACACATTACTAGATTCGAAATAATTAAATATAATTAAATAAATAAAAATAATAATAATAGCAACGATAAATTACATTTAGTAAAATATCCATTAATCAATTTTCTAGAGCCAAAAAAAACAAAAAAGGTAAAAACAAATCCCTTTACTATTGGAAATCCTTTTGCTATTGGAATACCTATATATTTTCTGAAGATAATTCATCTGTTTATGTAATCCACTGAATTGATATACGTAAAATTATAATTTAACAAACTAAAATGTTGAAAATGAATTATTAAGCGATAATTCTATTAGAAAAAGAAACCCAAATTTAACTTGCAATAAAAGTTTACAATGTGCCGTAGTAAAAACTAGAATAGATGTGCTAATCAAGCAACTGGAACATAGCATGATTAGTGGGTATACTTGACTGACGTAGTATATTCTAATGTAATGCACCAACATGTCTCATACTAATTTATTACTGTACATGTCAGGTAGACATAGGTAATAGACACGATTAACGATACAATTAGTAATACACCGAGGTAAACTTAATATTAATGCAATAATATTTTAGAGAAAAATTATAATAAATTATATCGAGCTATTACACATTTCCTTTTTTATGAAATTAACTTCAAAATACTCCTTATTCCAGTCACGTATCATGCGAGATTATTTATAAATGACTGGTATAATTTACGTAATTGACCGCATTACGCAAGCCATTTTCCATGGAAAACCGTTCCAACTAAAAATACGATCACGTCTGCGTAATATTGTATTTGTTGTAATTGTAATTCGACCAGCAAATTTTCCTCAAATTCAATCTAAACTGTACATTTGGATTTCAATCGAAAACTTTTCAAAACTTTTTTCCGTTGATTTATTCAACTGTCACTCGTCTCACTTCCACAATATTCCATATCAACAGTATAATAAATAAAATAAAATTCGCTAAACAATTTCAAAATATCTATTATTATTCGTTTGAAAATAAAATAAGATTCCCGTGAAAATATATTTCTTTATTTTCAGTAATAGAAATTTGAAAAATTGCAAATGTTAAATGAAAAAATAGCCACCCCATATTTTCCCAATTTATTCTCCCCTCGGTATTACGTTGCGCTCGAATTAAAAAGTAATTACGGGCTTTATTCATCTCGGGCTCCTTATTCCAAGAATAAAGCATGTCGCGCAACGATCCCTGTTGTGACAAGAGGCTCGCCACAGGCGTAGAAAACAACGAACAATTGTGCGTCGCATTGTAAGTAAAAGACTTCCAGTGAAAATTAATTATATCCATTCCCCTTAAAACACTTCCCATTCGTACGGCAATTTACAGAAGTCATTCCAGTAAAAGGTAATTGCCTGGCATCGTTGCAAAACATACGGCCGACAATTTTTTATGAATCGCGCCAACGTATCCTGTGCTGAAAAAATCCAAGAAACATCTGCAACCGTTCTGGCTAAACCGTAATCGCCGTCCCACTCGGCCGTCGTTAACGGATTAACGCGTCCGTAATATCGATACCACGAAGCTGCGATGAAATGCGACGAGCGCGCGTCGCGAGGATCTTCACGGGGCAACGGGAGGGGCGAAGATTCGTCTAACTAGAGACACTATTGGGAAACCAAGAATTCCGATACGCCAACTAGTGACAAAAAATTGAACTACTCAGAGTAGGCTGAAATCCGTCGAAGTCCATACGATTATCAGTGTTTATATAGACATGTTGGGAAAAACGAGTGTTTTTAAATTTTTTGGAGCACTAAATTTTTACTTATTCGATTAATAAATACTTATTCGGAATGTTTGGTGGGATCCAGCCTACTGTCAATAGTTTGCCAACTTTCCACCGCAGCGCTGAAATCTAAGCCACGCCTCCACTTGGTTTCCCAATAATAAGAGTCTGGACACGAGAATGCCACTTTTTGATTGGTCCGCCATTTTTGATCGAAATCCTACGAGAGAGAAAGAGATATACACCATTTCACTCTTAACCACTCTTAACAACTCTTACGTTCATGGCGGTATTTTACTATCTATTAATCTGAAAATGTGCATTTGGGTAGTAAAAAAATAATGTATATATATTCATAACATTGCTGGCACAGCGTTTGGTTTCAATTTCCGTTTGTGGTCAGCTGTTTGTTCCCACATTTCTACACTAAAGTGTACCTATGATATAAACAATTGTACAATTTGACAATTTAATCATGATTGTCACACAAAAATAGATTTACCTCACAGAGGCGGGAATTATCCCTTGGTACCCAATTTTTGTAAGGAATATTTTGTGGCCATAAAGCTGGATGTTCGGGACATTTTGGAAAACCTCTCATAATATAACCCTCTTCTGAGGTGTTACTGCAAAAGGGTGCTGCACATCCAACCATTTTGTATGAATCAATTGCAATTAGAATTTCTTGATATAGCTATGTATATACCTATTTACGTGAAGTAAACAGAATTTAATATACCGCCATAAACGTAAGAGTTGTTAATAGTGGTTAAGAGTGAAATGGTGTATATCTCTTTCTCTCTCGTGGGATTTCGATCAAACATGGCGGACTGTGGTTCGTGTCCAGACTCTTATTATAGTGTCTCTAGTCTAACGAGCGAAGAAGTCGATTTCTCGTGAATAATATCCCAGGATCGGCGAGTCACTCGCTCGTTGACACAAGAGTCCGTTAACCTTGCCGGTGTCTCGCCGGGTTATTTAAATAATCGACCAAACGCTCTCGGCAGCCGCGGTGCGCGCAACTTCCACGTCCGACTCCCCGGCGATTCATGGTTTATGGCCAGGTGTCGCATTCTCCCGCGATCTGGACGGAAATAGAGACGCATCTCTTTCGACACATTGCGCGCACGGGCACACTCCGCAGCTGCCTGCCTTCTTCTCTCATTGTGTGTTTTAATGGGCCACGTGGCATCGGGATGCCCGAGTGTTAGTAAAGCGGCACGGAGCCGCTTTTCCACGAACGTTTCGCAACGCTAGAAGGCCAAGCCCCCATTTAGAAGTTGTTCTTGGCCTCTCCAACTCCCCACCGCCGTGCCGCTCCGTCGACTACCAGGCGCTGCTTCCCCACCACATCGCCCGTCCATTCTCCGCCAACCACTACTGGTCTTCCCTGTATCAATCAGGCCATGTTCCTCGGAGCTTTTTCTCCAATATTTGTCCACTTCGTTACGAGATAGGGTAAGCAGGCCAGTAGATGGACGGGCCCAGTAGATGGACGAATCGTTGGTTAATCGTTAATATTGAAAGAACTAGAGTTTTAATCTATATTATTGTTTTTTTAATTTTTGTAGAAAAAAACGTTTGTTGTTTTACAGAACATTAACATATTTATCGAAAAAAAAAATTTGTATGCGAAAAATGTATTTGTATGTATGATTTTACGCCACTATGCGCGAGTCACTCTTTTATTATTAGCTATTGCTCAGCATCGCGTCCCTTAAAGTTAATAAAAAACGTATTTGGATGTATTGTAAAGAGGTATGCAATAGATGATTGCATTCTAATATTAACAATTTATATATAAACGCGCGAACATAGAAAAATAAACCGATGGAACTTATAAAAATGACTGTCCATGTACTGATATGGATTTTCTAACCTTGTCTCAGCAGATGGACAGAACGGAATTAAACCTTTTGAAGCCGTTTTTTTTAATAAACAAACAGTTTACACATTTACTTGTAGGTATCTTATTTTTCTTTTTTTATTTAGATGGCAAGCATTAAAAAAAATATACCGTACATAAATATACATGTAATGATCTAAATAGAGCCTTGGATGATATTAGAAAAGGAACTAGTGGATATATATTTTTACTTTGTGCCACTAAGAAAATGTTAAAAAGGTTACATATCCAATCCGGGACACTTTCCGAGACAGTTTTCAATGCGGGACAAACAATTCAAATTCGGGACAGTCCCACACGATCCGGGACGTCTGGCCACTTTAGGCTAGACATAACCTCACTTTATTTGCGGCCTGGGCCCATAACCTGTTGCGCCGGTTTCCGGCAATGAAGACTCCATACGTTTTTAGTTTTGATGAAATAAACTATATCTATAACTTAATCTAGGTACCTACTATAGCTAATAAGTCTTTTACTCGTCTAGCCAGACACCCGTCCATCTATTGGTACTGAACTGTCCATCTGCTAGCCCTATCGTCCATCTACTTGTGATACGGGCTATGAGTAGAATTTTCATCATTTTATCCTTAAATACATTAATTTTTTTACCTGCAGTTATTTTTTTCTTTAAATTTGTACATTTTTACGTGCAAAGCTTTTGATTTTTTTTAATACAACAGAAATTTCTAAGAAACACCTTGTTGTAAACTTCGGAATCAGCTAAACTGTCCATCTACTGGCCTGTCTACCCTATGCCCCCCTCGTGTAAGTGCTCGATTTAAAACGAGCTTGGGACGCATAATAAAAATACGCGTCCCGTTTACTTACCGACTATCGGCTTCGAAGAGCGAAATTTCACATCGGAACGTTTAAACTCGACGCGAAAATTCTGCACGCACGCGTGCCTCTTTAATTCCGACCTGTTATTTGTTTGCGCTACGAGCAAGAGGAATGATTTATCGGTAATTCGATAATGCCGGGGGAACGGAAACAATGTAATTTAATATAGCGCTATTGGCGAGCAACAATAGATTTCTTTATTCATGAATCATTTACGATGCAAATAGGTCATTGTAATATCGTAACATTTAAAATGTAAATTACGCCAGCGACTTCCGTTCTTCGGACACTAACAAGAATTTCTGACACGCTACTTTTCACAGGGAATTATAAATTCCGACGCGCACTTCCGCCTTCTTATCGTTACCATGGCACGGCTTAATTTTCCAACGGCTTGATAAACAATGCAAATAATACGGCATCGACGAAGCTTCTTGTAGAATGCTGCCGCGGGTATTGAAGAAAGGGAATGAATGTTTTTCTTGTAACGCAATATTCCAGCGAATGCAACACTTTCGCCAGAATTATCCTGTCACGATTCGCAGTCGGCAGTTCCGCGATAAATATTCATCGTTTCGAATAAAAGGAGCGAGTCTGCTGGTACCGATTTCGAGAAACGATTTCACGTCGCGTCATCGACGAATCGGTATTACATCCGGAACCCCTCCCATACGTTCCTACCGAAAAATCGCCGACATGCTTTCATTTTTTAACCGACTTCGAAAAGGAGGGGGTTATAGATTCGACTCGATTGATTTTTTTTATGTCCCCGTGTAACTCGTCAACATATGGGCCGATTTTGATGATCTTTTTTTTATTCGAAAGAGGGCGATGCCCCGGTGGTCCCACGCTACACTGAATCAACATTGGCCCAATATTTTCTCAGTTCTGGTTAATAATAAAGACTGTTGTCACCTAATTATTATTATTTTATGTACGCACGCGCGTATCTCCTCAGCGTGTTGTGTCAATATATATAAAACTAAAAAGGTAAGAATAAAAAAAATTTAAAAAAACCGACTTCAAAAAAATTAAATTTTTCCCTTATTTAATCTACGACTCTCATATTTTTTAAGGTAGTTCCTAACCAACTAAGTTAGTCAAATTAGAGTTGGGTAATAAACGATAAATGTAAAGTAGTATGATACTATAGAAATAATAATAATTTTTAACATCATGTATATATATTGTAAACAGTTCAATGTTAATATAAATAATTGTAATACGAAAATAGAATATTAAATTGGTTAGCGTAGTGAATTGGAGCAGCAGATCTGACAACATCGCATTCATTCGGAGCGTCTTTTATAACCAAAATGTCAGAAAAATGACATTTTGTGACAAAATGACATTCATATGAATTTGAATGGTCGTCCGCTATTTAAATGTCTAAACATATCGATTGTGCGACGTTGCCACGTTGATTGCTCTTCGAAGTTTCTAAAAAATTTGCACGTAAACCTATTTTTTATGGGCATTTACGAAGAAACTATGTGGTCAGTTTTGCAGAAATTAATAAATTCATTTACTGACATTTCGATGTACTTTTGTGCCAATTTTGGTATATTTCTATAATATGGTTTTCCTGTTTCAGAAGAAAAACTGAAACTATAACCCTCTTTTTTTGTTTCCGCCATATGCCACTGTGTTAAAATGCATCAACTTTAATTAACAATTTCTCGATAACTATGTGGTAAATCGATTTTAAACTTTGTACAGGGGTTTCTTGTATTCCAAATTAGTTTAGTACGAAATTTGAAAGAATTCTGTAATTTAGTACATTATTCAGGAACTACCTTAAGTCGGTGCCTCGTCATTTGCACTGTGTAAATCTGGCGCCGACTTAAAAAATATAAGAGTCGTAGATTAAATAGGGGAAAAAATTATTTACTTTTTAATGCATTTTCATTTTTTTGAAGTCGGTTTTAATTTTTTTTTTTTTTTTTTTAATTTTTTTCAATTCCCGTCTTCGATCAGGACCTGAGACGACAACCATCGCGATAACATTTTCCGGGAATGATTAATCCGAACGCAGAATCAATGGAATTCAAACCGTGAAACTTAATTGATCTGATAAGGTAGAAAAAAATAAGATATTAAAAAAGCAGAACTACAAGTATATGTGTAGGAATTCCACTAAATTTCTATGTCAGTTGAAGCAATTAACAACTATGTGTCTTCTAATTCTATTTCTTTGCGGTGGTAAAAGTAACTTGAAAATATAAATGTTTGATTTATTCTCCGCAGAATTGGGTTTAAAAAATACAGGCTCAACTTCAAGTGACTTAAATAACATTGAAATATTAAAAATTGCAATCCTGTGAAAAAGAAGTAATCTTTATATTATATTATTTAGGTACCTAGTTTCCTAGCGGGTATTTGGACTACAGTTTTGAGTAAGAATTTTTAAACTACTAGGGCTCGAATTATATAAAGATAACCTCCAAACATCCAAATAACCTCAGACTTATAAAGGGCAAAGATGTCCGTTTTCCGAGAAACACGTTGGATTTGGCTCTGTTTCGACGAAACTGGGCATCGTGACATAAACGAATAAGGTTAATGCGTCAATAATAGGACTATTGCTGCACTACGCATCTCGACACAACTGAAGATCTTTATGGGTACAACGTTAATACAAAAGTGAAAAAATATAGGGTAACTGTACTCGTAGTTGACAGTCTACCAATAGTTGACACTTTTAATTTCACTCACGAATAATAAGCTTTCCATTAAAAAAATGTTTTTGACTAATACTTTTTCAAACAGCGTATTAGTCAAAAACATTTTTTTAATAGAAAGCTCATTATTCATGACTGAAAATAAAAGTGTCAACTATTGGTACACTGTCAACTACGAGTGTTGACTACAAAAATGTTTTTGACTAATACTTTTTCAAACAGCGTATTAGTTAAAAACACTTTTTTAACAGAAAGCTTATTATTCGTGACTGAAAATAAAAGTGTCAACTATTGGTACACTGTCAACTACGAGTTATGACTACAAAAATGTTTTTGACTAATACTTTTTCAAACATATTAGTCAAAAACATTTTTTTCATAGAAAGCTTATTATTCGTGACAGAAAATAAAAGTGTCAACTATTGGTACACTGTCAACTACTAGTTTTGACTACAAAAATGTTTTTGACTAATACTTTTTCAAACAGCGCATTAGTCAAAAACATTTTTTTAATAGAATGCTTATTATTCGTGACTGAAAATAAAAGTGTCAACTATTGGTACACTGTCAACTACGAGTACAGTTACCCTTAATAGAAATTGGTTTCGTCGTTGAACAATTAGAAAAATATACTTTTTATTTAGCACCTCTTGCATGATGCGTATGTTTTCCATATTTTTCCTTCAAAACATACGCAAGAATATATTTCACACCCCATATATGTGCATTTATCTCATTCGTTTCGTAGAACCGGTGCTGTTTGTTAAGCTGCCGGACATCTTCTTCCTGATAAATTTCATTAATGCAAAATTCATTTTAAGAATGATATCACTCGCAAGAATGATAACGTACACAAGTGGTGCAGATATTTTCATTATTTGATAGTGGCTGCGTAAGGCATCGATACAATTAGATATAGCGAACTGCCCCGCGGCATTAAGATAGTACGGAAATAAAACATATCTGAGGTTCATTCTTAAATTACTTCATGGTAAAGCGAACAAAATGCCCGAGACAATATGATGAATGAAAAAGAATTGCAATTAACAATACGCAAATACTCTCGAACGTAATGGCAAAGTTTAAAAAATAATGTAATCGCAGACTGTACAAAATCCAGCAGAGGAGGGAACGATAACAAAGAAAATGAATTTTACATGGAAACGTGGGAACGATGGCAGCTATGTATTAATATGGCTTAGCGAAGTATTGATAAAGAAATATGGCGATGATTTCTCAGGAAATCTATAATTAGACTACCCCTTATGAACTGCCACGTAAAAGAAAGAACTTTGTATCTGGATTACTCCTACGATCTAGAAGTTCACAATATTAAAGTGGAAAGTGGGTGCGAATTAAAGGATAAAAGGTGCTAAAAAATTTACAGTGTTTATCCAAATGAAATTTTTCTAGTTGGTATGAAAAAAATCCAGAGACGCTTGGAATGCTGTTAATTGATTCTACGCAAGTAGCGATTGATATCGAAGAAAATAAAAAATTAAATTAGACGTTATTAATTTTGAGAGGTAGGATTATTGAAAAATCAAAATACCGGAACAAACTGGTGTGCTGGCATCGCATCCAGTAACGCCAAACGCACTCGTTCCCTGTTTATAAAGTAACTTTGAAGTGTTTTTTATATTTCATTTGCAATCTAATTATTCTAAGAAGTCTGAGCAGAACTCATGCAATTTGGAGAAATAATATTTTTAAAGGCCATCGATAATTTCAATATTAGCGTTTAATATTGCACTTGGAAGTATTCAAAAGGAACTCAAAATTCGGCCAGAATTTTGTCCTGCGACACCATGCAAGGCTAAAAACAGTTATATGTCTTATCGCGATCGGCCACTAAATTCGTAGAAATCAAATGTTTTCCGCAGTTGTAAATCGTACCACGAGTGTCGTCAAATATTATTTCACGGAAGCGTGCGGGACGTATTTCGATTCATGACGCCAACCGACTTTGTTATCGAGCCTTCTTTGAAATACTTAATGGTCGTTAATCGATGACTGTTACGCGTTATCGAAATTCAACAGTGCATGTACAGTTGCCTTCAATAATGTTCTGACGTCACATATATAGTGCAGTTTAAGTAAATACATATACAATTATTTCTCGAACTAGTAAATACACCAAAAGGTCGCATACACAAAATTTGCTGAATTTCGAGGGGGAAACATAATACGGGCTCTGAATTTTCTGTAACATTGCTCTCTGGAATTGCAATTTAATTTTCTCTTTAGTTAGAATTACACATTTATTATTTTCCTTTTAAATTAAATTGGACGTTGTTTATTTCATTAAATGCGTCTCAAAACTCCTGTGCATGTAATAAAAAAAATTCCAGGAGAAAAAAATATAAAAATGACATTTAGGTCTATTTTAACAATTTAGAAATTTTTTTTAAACCGCACTAAATTATTTATCCTAGTTTATAAAACTATACAGAACTTTCTTCCAAATTAAACAACCTATATTGAAAGGAGCTTCAAATTATGCAGGCTACAAAAACACTAGAACAATTTATAACAATTAGAATTTTCCATTTTTTGTAATTCGAAACACATTTCTATATTCCTTTTGTCTCTGTTACACATTTTTCTTTGTGGAACAAGTATGCCTCCCTTTGTTTGAAGCGCATTTGAATAGATTCCAATTATGCAATATTCCGATTAAAAGACAGTTGTGTATGGCCTTTAATTACTGTGTAAAAAAGTAAATAAAAAATGAACTTAAAAATTATCAAAATAAGTAATTTAACAAAATAAAAAAGCGTATATTCCAGTGGACACTCCACAGTCAGTCTTTTGACATGTTAATTAATTTTTCATCCTTTTATGTATCAGAGCCTGCGTCTTTATTATTTCCCGGCCATCTGTTCCGTTCCGTCGGTGGAATGCTAGGGGGAGTAGGAACGGCAAAAGGAGAGAGGAAGGGAGAAAAATCTTGAGGCGAGGAGGACTTCGCGGAATTGGACGTCGTAGTTTTATTTGAGGAAACAGAACGAGACCCTGACGAAGGACCACGAAATTAGAAGAAATCCCTGGCTACGCACGTTTCATTAAATACGTGCATTGGAACGAGAAGTAAGTACACACTCGAACTTCTACACCAGGATGCGGAATATTTGAATTCTTAAGGATACTAAGAAACCAAGCAAGATATTCGCAAAATGTGCAGACAGGGTAATTAATCGGCGGATATGTAAAAGAAACGGCAAGTGAATTGGCGAGAATTTGTATCACCAGCAAATAAATTAATACACAAACGTCCCAGTTATCATCCAATTATTAAACACCGATATTATCAGAAAACATTTCGATACAAATACACTACCGCTCAGAAGCATTTGATCGCTTGTTACATGTACGTTCGGTAAAAAAAAAAAGGAGATAAAACATTTTCCTCGTTGCAATCGCTTCATTACATTTTGCTGTCTTACAAGTGATTTTTCAATTCCAAGCCAACCCGCTTCGTGGCAATTTTAATTTATTTGCAATAATTATCAACGACATGTTTTCTTAGAGCAAAGTTTACAGTGGCACCTCTAATTCCGATCAACAGTTCCTCTCTTTCCAATCATAAAATATAACATTATAAAAAGTAACAACAGTGTTACCTATGGATTAAATTGGCAAGATTGCACAAACGATAGGAGAGAAACGACTGTGCTACATTTTATTCTATTTTCTCTTTTATCCAGCGTAGACGCAACAGACGACAAAGTCGTTTGAACGATATGTTACATGCGTAATAACTCCGAAAATGGGCAGGGGAATAAATTATTTAGGTAACGAGCGAATAAGGAAACAGGTTAATGCTAATAAACGATTATTCTGTGGGAATATTTATACCGATAACGGTGGGTCGCTGTTGAAGGAGTGCATAAATTCGCCGAAGAAAAAGCAACGACGAACGAGTTTTACGATGCACGGCCCCCGATGTTACAAGGTGGTTCGAAAGCATCATAAATCGAGGGAAGGGTTGGGGGCCTACCCCGGCTTCGAAGGGGTCTGGCTAGAAATTCGTCTTCTTGGAAAACGACGAACTGGGCTGATGACCTGTGCGCCAGCGAAATACAGTTCGCCGTAGCGAATGCTAATTTTACTGGTCAACTTCATCGATGTCTCTCCTCTGCGGCGCTGCTCGAGCTACAGCTCTGCCCAACAACGGTGGTCGAACTACGTAAACCTCGCAGTTGGACAATTTTTGCGTAGATTTACATTTTTATTCGTTGACTAAATTCGAGATATGATTTTTTATTTCTGAGGGGGTGTCAACAAAAATCAATTTTAAGCGATCATTTTACGGAGAAATGTATTATCTTGGAAAAAGTATCCACTCGGTCAAAACAAGATATTGGACGCAACAATTTCTTAAAATCAGAAGCTTGTTAAATTCGAAGAAATATGTGACAAGTAGAATTTTTCAGAACCGTTTAATCGTTGATTAATCACAATTCTTATTATCAGTTTCATTATCAGTGAAGACGAAGTGAACTCGCGTTACATAGTTGCACATACAAGCCAATAATTCTCCATTAATCTCCAACTTCTGCTTATTTAACAATTACTAAGAGCAAACGGTAGTAATAATTTTAGACGAAATTTTAATGAAAGTTTTCACAACACTATCTCCTTTGGTAGTTGAGAAAAAATAACTGTGAACTTAAAAATGTATGGAGAGAGGCGTAGGCGGCTTTTCAGATAAAATTGGACGCAGCTAGGGTTTGTCGGTTTTAAAAAACCGGTTTTATTTATAAATTTGTAAAATTCGGGAACCGGTTTTAAATTTAAAAAACCGGTTTTATATAAATACTAGAATTAATATGCAGAAATGAATTAATTATTTAATTGAAAACTATGTAGTAAGTAACAGTTTACTGTAAAACTAATCATATTCTCAAAAAAAAAATACTAAAGGAATAAAGATATATAATTTGGTAACACCTTTTAAAATATGTATATTTTGTACGGACTTTAATTATTATATTTTTTTTTTATTTGGTTTTTTATAGATAGAGTATATTTTATTTTGTTATATTTTCGTAATTCCATAATATTAAGGAAACTGAGATTTTTTAAAATAAGTACAAATATTTACTTACTATTTTAACTATATTTTTTGTGAAAATTCGAAACCCGGTTTAATCGGTTTTTTGGAAATAGTGGAATTCGAAAACCGGTTTTTTCAAAAGTAGGAGAAAAATGGGTTTACGTGAACCGCGGCTAATTGAACGGTCACCACTCTTGAGTGACGCTGTAGCTGGCCTCGTTATCGGCAAGATTTCCAGCGAGTATAAATGAGAAGAGGTTCCCCGAATGAGTGGTAACACGGATTTTATCTCTTACAGATAAGCGTAAATTTTATTTTACAAGGCTTCGGGGAAACGAACCTGCTTCCGTGAACGATCCTCTTTTGTTATTACGAGTATTTAGAACGCTAGCACCCACGGACTCTGATGAAATGTCAACAGTTTTTCCTCCTATCTCTTTTATGGCATAACAAATTTGGATTGCTCTGCGAATACAATGTAAATCGTTCCGAATCATTTGTCCGTCAGAACTGGACGAAGCAAAAATGCTTATTAAATCCTTGATGGTCCTTTTGACTTAAACGTGTGACTTGTCGAGGATTTGACCAATTGAAATAATTTACAATTGATAATAAGAGGACAAAAAATTAGAGACATATAATGTGTAATTAGTGAGACTTTTTATGATTGGCTAGCCTCTTTAAAAAAAAGTGAAAGGTATAAGCCAACACATGAAAAAAAAAAACAAGAATTACTTTAGAATTCTGCACCAGGATCGTTTTGATCCGAATTACTTCCTCCTCTCTGTAATTCTCAGAGCAATGAACTATTTAGGTCATTTTCTCAGTAGGAAAAATTGTTGGAGTCTAATGGATAATTGCGCACTCTTTGCCACTCGTTTGCTGGGTTGCCGTTGTTAAGGTAGCTGCGGAAAGTGTTGCGATGCCATAAACGACTCTAATAGTCGGTTCCCAGTTTAAATCTTGTAACTTCGAGCGAAGGATTATTGAGTATTTACAAGGGATAACAGTTTAATAATGTACAAACATAAAGGTTCGTACTAATTTTATTATTCCCGATCATTTATTACTGACACTTTCTGGTATAAGTTTCTTCCAGAACCAAAGAAACTACGGATAAGTAAAAAAAAAATACGGAAATAATTATATGTTATTGATGCACGTGAATGTTGCTTTTTCACTGAAATTCCAGAAACTCATTTCCATGCGTTTATACGCGACAGAAAAAAATGCACTGCATCCATGTGTGCAAAAAAAATTATGCTTTTTGCAGAATCGAAAATTATTAATATTTATGTTTTATGAAGCAGTTCGCCGTTAATTATAAATGACGTAACGATGAATTTTACCACGACTAGCGACGCATATTGAAAATAAAGTATTTGCAATTCGTTTCAGATTTTTAAATAATTTCAATGTTAGTTTACGTCATGATTCAGGTATTGCAGTTCTAATGTTAAACCAATGACGTATTAAGTGTGTGACCAATTGCAACGATCTACGATTGATAATTCTAATATGTAACTATCAACTTTGCAAATTTGGCTGAACTTATTAGAAAAATGAAATAACATAGGCTCGAAACGCCAAATAGAATAATGGTTACAGTTAAATGCTTGAACTCAATCAGGCTGAAATCACGTCGCAATTCGAGTAATTGAATAATAGCTCATTAGTTATTACCAACTGCAAATCGCCTCGATTGGCCAAGTGTTCAATTAAAAATTCAGCAGTTCTGTGCAATAAAAGTAGCAAGTGCTTCGCAGCTGATTACTACTTGCAATGTTTACATTAAATTCCACGTTCTTTGCCAACAGTTTCGTAGTAATATTTCACAGAAATTTATAGCTTTCGCAGCCTATTTTGCAAAAAAAAAGTTACGAGGCATTAACTGCCGCGTCGTTAACTTCAAAATTTGCAGTCATTATTCCACGCATCTCGAGTGTAGAATGGGTGCGTTCCACTTGCGCCCAAATCGCCCAAATCGCCCGCGATTTTCATTAAGGTAGGTTCTCCTATACGCGACTGGACACAACGTCAAGAATTTCAAAGTCGATTCTCTTGAAAATGAAGCACAATATCAAAAAATCTTATTCCTCTTTTTCGACTTATTCACTTGTTATAAATCGAAAAGAAAGAGTAACTTTTTTTTATATCGCGCTTCATTTTCGAGAAAATCGACTTTGAAATTCTTGACGTTGCGTCCAGTCGCGTACAGGGAAACCCACCTTAATGTAAATCACGGGCGTTGCGGGCGATTTGGGCACAAGTGGAACGCGCCCAATGCCGCGTCGTATTTCGACAAATTGTAGGCTCCTTTTATTTCCGTATTTCTTTTGATCGATTAGTTAGAAATGCTCGTTCTAGGAAGCGGGTCGGAGGAAACAAAAAAAAAAGAACCGAGACAAAGTGACTCACGCCTGTCGAAGGCTTTCGAGCATCAAAGATACGATCAACTTGGAGTGGCAATACATTTTCTCGTTAAAGCTATTGATTTCGTATAATGCGAACACGAAGTTTACAACGCGTTCCGAGAACGACGACCTCTAAAACAATCACTGAATCGTAAAGTGCAGATAATCGCGGGAGCGCATTAAAATTCATAGGCCAGCCGTTGAAACGAATGCAAATTTATAGGGTACAATGGTCGAGGCGGAAAAATCGCCACGCAATACCGAATTCTCGTGAAACTAGTAAAAAAAAAAAAAATGCGACTCGAGGAATTTCTGAAAGAAAAAGAAAAAAAAATACTCCCTTACCGGGTATATTTTTGTGATTCGGCGAGGACAACCGGGGAGAAGTGATCCCCCCACGAAACTCTCTCCGAAAAGACACTTCCACTTTCACCTCGTGCCTCCGAAATAGCTCGAACCACTGCCAAATATAATTCTCGCTCGACGCACAATAGAAATTCTCGATTGTCTGGTTCTCTCTGGATTTCTTTGGCGTGACGAGAAGAAAAGTCTGGTGTAATAAATAGTTCCAATCTCCACGCAACTGCACACGATTTGTTTATCAACGTTCGTCGAGGAAGATAAGACGAGCGAACAGGTAGAAAATAAGACACTCCCCTCGAGGCGAGAGCTGGGACAGTACTGGCGCTGCTACCATTGAATGAATCTATAATTGCTTTTGTAGGGGGCGCAGTGGGGGCGAGCACGTGATCCCACTGCGGGTGGTGAGGGAAATCGTGGAAGACCCGTCGAGGGAGCATTAAGAACTCTATTCTAGCGATGGCTAGAATCTGCAAATGAACAAATTGACTTGTATACCTACTCGGTTATATCACGGGCAACATTGGAACGAAAGGAACGGGGAAACAATTGTAAACAATTATTCAAGCAGAAATCACATTTCACTTAAATGTCAGAAATATTTTTGCCAGGGACTTAATACCGGTATTTCGCAAGTACAGCTATACCGAAACCGATATCATACCGAAATAGATAAATACCGAAACCGATATCATACCGAAAAAGATAAATACCGGGAACAATCGGTTTTCGGAATTACCGGTAACCGAAATAAATACCGGTATTTTTTCGGTATTCTTCTCGGTGAACACCGAAACCTATCATGTTACTGAAAAGAATACCGAAAAAATACCGGTATTTATTTCGGTTACCGGTAACCTTTTGTTTTCGGTATTTATCTATTTCGGTATAATATCGGTTTCGGTATAGCTGTATTGGCGAAATACCGGTATGAGCGTTATACCGGTATTAAGTCTCAGACGAAGATACAACCGAAAAATACCGGTATAATACCGGTATTTTACGTACCGGTAGGAGTCCCTGATTTTTGCACGTACAAATTACGTGTTAATAAAAAAAAATGCTCAGGGACATGTCAGGTTACGCTGAATATTAGAGCGTAATCGATATATGGGTGTTACACTTAACTTTATCACCTGAAATATTTCTGCTATATTTGAAATGTCATAAAAATGTTTCCAACAAACGTTGCATAGTTTTGTATGTGTTTGTTTTTAAAAAAAAAAACGTTTCAAAATACAAAGTTTCAATTGATTAACTCCTCCCAACAGAATGAAACTATTGTTACTATAAGCCGGCCCCCACAAAACTGTGCAACTTTTGTAGGAAACATTTTCATGAAATTTTAAATATGAGATAAATATTACAGGTGATAAAGTTAGGTGAAACACCCTGTATACATTAAAAACTAATAATTTCACTGACAGATAACAGTTTAACAATCTGACTGAATACGTCACGATATGACGCGTGGTCGGGGTTGCCAGGCGTACTGAAAAAATGGCGGTGTGCTGGCCTATATGACGTCATACGGTGTAGGAGAAGGGGAATACTTATATTTGATTGGTGACGCCGTGACGTCATGGCAACGCCGAGCCAATCCAAGCTAAGTGACGTCATATATGCCAGTACGTGTACTGGATCGCCTGGTAACCCTGCGCGTGGTGTCATTTGACGTAAGGCGTAACCTCAAACATAAGGTGAAAGATTTCTAATCTCATGCCAGCTAATTTTAAGTCTGGATTAGATCCTCGTAACTATATTTCAAGTAAATGGAAACATCCACGTTTTCATGAAATTCCGTGTAATCCTTATGAAATTTATAAACTGTTATGAAACTACGCGTCTATTAATATGTTTTTACTAAAGCGTGCCAATAAATGTATACGTTTACTAGTACGTGCATTCATTTATTTCAATTTACGCTCTTTTCGTAAGACGTATACGAGAATACTATTCTATTCATTACAAAGCCATGCATTATTCATTAATGTACTTATTTATGCTGCATTTGAAATATATGCATACGGCAAAGTCGGCGAAAATCGACACTTCACAGTTGAATTTCTGCGAACTAATTCTATATACACAGCTGCATAAATGCAAGTGTTAAATGACTTCGTAAAAAAAAAAGTATGCAAACGGTGTAAAATTTTTAAGACAATATCAGTCAATATTTAAGAGAAAAGTGAAAGTAGTACAAGACAAAATTTAATATGTACAACATGTAAAAACGGTTGTGGCCACGAATTGCACGTATGATTCCATTCATCTGGATAGGTGGAGATTTGTTATATAAATCTGCAGCTAACTAAACCTTGGTCCCAAAATTGAAGATTAAGTTTTCATATTTATAGCTATTCTCAACAAAAACTGAACCATTTTGGATTAAATGTCACTAACCTTTCAGAAAACTGATTACAACTGGCCAAAGCTATACCAATCTTTTGTGAGAAAATGCTCCACAATTTGTGACATACGTTTTCTTCAAACTATTATATCCTCTCCTCGAGAAGACCGAGAAGAAGTGAACAAAATTTTCATCGCGAAGTCTCTACAGTCGCAGGCGTGTAAATGTATTTGTCCAAGCTCCCCGCGCGTTACTTTTACGGCAGCCTGTATACTGAAACTTTACACGCGTAACGCGCAATAAATTGTAATCCAATACAGCCGCTACAGTGATATTCACACCTGTTAGAAAGTAACTGCGACCGTGTAGGGCAGTTGTGCAATTAAAATCGTTCAAATGAATTTACAAGAGGAATATATATATTGCGCGCGTGAATCATTGAACGCGTATGGGCGGAACGAAACGTCAGACGATTAACGTTTATAGCCATCGCTGACGCGTGTGCTCTGTCGCGCATACCTCGCGGAAAAATGGATTCCTTTTAACTGGTTTACGTGCGATCTCGTCCCGCGCTATCGCGTCATCGTTCCCGCATACGAGCTCGTATTTCCGTGGGCCACTCGTCGAACGTCACGAATTCCGACGATTTGACGCCGTACGCTTACGATCTTGGCTGCCAATCGATCGTCGCTGCTCCTGCCAGACTGGCTCCCTCCCCTCCCCGACACACTGGGATGCCTGCCCCACCACGTTGGCGAACGTTTCACGAACTGTTTATTCGGGAAGCGGTGCGGTTCGTTTCACAGTACCAACCACCAACAAAAGCAATTCGGAAACCGACGATTTTCCCAACGTTCCAACATAATCGAAATGCTTTGTTTAAGCAACGTGGAAGGAAGAGTTTATAGGGAGACGAGGAGCTGAAAATTTAACAATACACAAGATACTGCATAGGAAGCTTGTTCAAATAAATAAAAGTTCTCAACGAACTGTGCACGTAATCGTACTAAACAGTTCCATGTTCCTTTCTTCCTTGATAATTGCCGTTCTGTGGAATCGTCAATATTAATTCAATTTTTTTTCCATCGTTTTCTAACTTCGATTTTTTTATGACGGATCCGAGGATACTCGGAAACATCCAGAGAGAGAAAGGACGGTGATAGCCGTATCTGACGATTAATGGAGAGCTCTGGTAGGGGCGGAGACGAAAAAACGGAGGAGAGAAAGAGGTAGACGGGAGTCAGAGAGACGGGAAAGGGGGGGGGGGAGGAAGGGGGATAAAGAGGGAGAGAGAGAGAGAGAGAGTCGCGTACCTAAGACACGTTATTCTTGTTCATTTCCAAGAATAAATCCGTAAGAATCCAGCTGGTCGTACAATACGAGTTTCTCTTAACAAAATACGCTGCTCCCTCCTGTCCCAGCGCTTTTCGAACTCCCCAATCCACTAAATCCAATATGCTTTGCTTTCATTTGCTTTTTTAGACATTTTTCGCTGGAAATACCGACCGCTATCTGAAGACTTTATCTAAATTTTACGAATTTTCTGATATTTATCGCGACGATCTTTTTCAGTATTCTCCGGCTGGATACACATTCGCATATAAAGCTCGTCAACATTGTTCGGATAATATTTGACCGACAAAATTGTATCATAAGATCCACACTTCGTTGATACACCCTTGCAGAGTATTTTTATTCTCATTCCAAACCGACTTTAGTAAATTAATTTTTTTTTTTTTTTAATTTATATGTAAATGTAAAATTGTACACAAGTAATGCTCGAAAAAATATTTTTCATTTATAGAAACAATAAATATATTTATTGCGGAAGTTCACTCTAATGGTTTGAATAGTAAAAAATCCTACCTTTCAACAATTATAGAAAATATACCGAGTCACGCAATTTGGAAATGTAATTCTTCCATATTCGGTGGAACGGTTAATGGAGAAATCTATGACAGATGGCCGAATTTTGGCCGATAGATCCTGTGAATCTGTAAGAAACCACGAAACATCGGGAAACGGTCCCTTCTGGTGATCCACAGGGTGCGATGGAGGAACACCTGGCCAGTGAGTCACGACTTTGAAATATGTATCCTAGCAGACTGTGTGGCGTTTCTTTTACGTAGGCATTCATATCCTCTGATGAAGGAACACCTTTCGAACGCATTGCAGTATTATTAGTCTTTTAACATTTAATGCCTAGTTCTAACGCAATCTAGGTAAAAAAACCATTCAGTCTCGTCAAGGATGACGACACTGAAATATTTTCAAGCGTTCAGTGCAATTTCAATTTGCAATCCTAACAGATGTACCTTAAACATTCTCGCGCGGACTGTTTATGAACTTCTGTTAGACAGGAGTGAATGTATTAGGGGTGTTCGATTCCGATTCGATTCTTCAGAAAATCGATTCTTTTGGTTAAAAGATCGATCTTTTGAATCGATTCATTGGTATCCGATTTTCCCCAGAATCGATTCTTTGATGTATGAATCGACAACCGATTTTTTGCCCTCTGGCGGAATTAATTGCCACTAGTGAAAGGACCAATTAAACTGCTTGATGCGTAGGTTTTCCTGGTCTTATACGTTTCCCGCCATATACAGGATTCGCGCCAAATTTATATACGATTCTTATGTTCTGGATATTGGTTACAGTACGAAAGGATTTATCCTACATTAAGTATCATTGCGAAAAATTATCTACCAATCACGGCAACATCTGTGCCATCGGAACGTGTATTTTCCAAAGCTGGAAATATTTTAACTGATCACAGAAATAGTTTATCACCTGAACATTTACAGCAATTATTGTTTTTAAATTCCTTATCAATGAAAGAATGGTAATTACATGATGAATAAAATATTTAAAATGAATAGCAAAATATTTCTTCTATTCAATATAATGCCCTTCACCAACTATCCCAAATTGTTCCTTGTAAAAGTATTTTTTATATCGATTCTTTCAAAATTATTTAAAATCGACTTCTATATGTACTAATTTTGGAAAAAGTTTTATGGCGATTCTTTTCGTCTCGATTCTTCCAGAATCGATTCTTTGGTTCCGATTTTTTAGAAGGATCGATTCTTATAATCCGATTTTGAATCGATTCAAGAATCGATTGAGGTGAATCGAACACCCCTAGAATGTATTCGATAGCGAAAATAATTTTTAGGATTCAGTAGATTATTCTATACTTTCTCCCTTTATTTGTTGGATTATGTAGGTGACGCCAATTTGAAGTTGTCTCTCAAAAATTTTCAAATGCCCGATTTTATGCATATTTATATAATAAATGTATTGAGCAGCCGTAGAAAATAAAATTTCACAAAATATAGGCGTAAAATTTCATACGAATCTAATTTCTATCCGTGATAATATCTGGTATAAGAAGAATAGTTTTCTTTAATCCAACACATTTTGCTCAAATATATGAATAGTTTTGTTTAACTGAAATTCCAAAAACTCATTGCACTGAAAGTAAACTAGGGCAGATGTCCCAATTACTGGCAGTGTCCCTGTTACTGCCATTTTATTTATTTTACTTAATAAAAAGCGTAACGTATAGAGAGTAGCGTACAATAATAATAAGAACAGTTCCAATTTAATAATAAATTTTTTTGAACACTTCTTTATACGTCACGTTTTTATTAAGTAAAATAAATAAAGTGGTAGTAATAGGAGCATATACCCTATAGCTGTGTTTGCAAAGAATTCAACTTTTCGGAAAACCAGATATCGAAAATACCTGCAACTTGCGCAATATTGTAGTTAATTTACATACCGTGGCTTATTTCATCGAAAATGTTAATTACAATGAAAATCGGAGTGACAATATAAAAGCTTAATTTAATCACAACTATCAATGCATACTTTTTAGTAGATAAAAAATCGAAGCATAAATCCACCTTTTTTTTTTAAGATTCTTAAATGTATTTTAGGTATGAAGGAGCCTTCTGGCTTGATCTACAGTTCTAAAGTTAATGACATAATATATTACATCTTTCGTTTAAATGACGTAATGTTATTACCTTAAAGACTTAAAAAGACTTTTGTCAAGACCACACTAAATAGAACAGTTTCGTTGGAAATCCTACTATATCCCCGTTTCTATGGAATGCACTTAAATACAATTACAGCCATTAACGCTCGAACGTCACCGTACATCTACATTCACTGCATCGTTAATTCCTATGTAATTATTTAATTGTGAGTTATATTCTTGCTGGCGAAACCACGTGCAACTTTCCTTTAATTGCAGCACTTTATTTAAAAACACGGTAAATTATCGTCCCCGTCGTTAGTTACGAATGGAAAGAGTAAATACATTCAAGCATTTCTATAGTGCAAAAATATAAATAGATATACTAGGGTGCCAGTTATTTATTTAGTAAAAAAAATTCAAATTTTCCGTGGGACCCCCTCTAATTTTGTTTCATTTGATCTAATATAGTGATGTGTAAAGATTCAGCTTATTCGAATAACATTAAACCGCGGCGTTTGAACTTTAACAATAAAAAATTACAAAGAAGTCTTGCAAACAATAAAATTAAGGAATGCAATAGCAACCCCCGCTATTCCATTTTACTTTTATTGTTTCGTAGAATTGTCGTTATCTGTAACGGTTATGTAAATCACCTTGTATCAAATCAGTCATAAACGCAGCATAATAAAACAGTAAAACTGTATACTTGGCTCTGATATGTTACGAAATTGTGATTAGTTTTTTTTTTTAATTTTGTTTGTGTATCAAATCATTCTGTATGTATTATTTTTCGTTTCTTATCAAGTCACAAGAAAAATCCTTCAATAAAAATGTGAAAAGATAATTTTTGGCTAATTTCCACGTGTTGTCGTCACGGGATAATATTACCCGAATGGGCTGAAATTTGGTGTAGCGCAATTTTAAGTCAAAAGGAACAAAACAAGGGGAGGTTTCCTTTCAAAATCAGAAGTCGGAAAATAACTGGCACCCTAAGATAATAGATCTTTATTTTAAATCTGTTTTGAAAAGAACACATAGGTTCCGAGGAAAGTTGCACGCGATTTTATAAACAAAAAAAAAAAATATATTCTCATATGAAATTACTAAACTACGGTTCCTATAATACGGTAATATGTAGAGCACCGAAAAGTGGGACCGCGACGTGCGAATACTAATGGGCGTAACTATAATAAAATAACGTGACTCGGGCAGTCTGCAGGCGTTCGAAACGTGTCTTCTTGGATCGTACTATTTCCAGAAAGCTTTTATGCTTTCCGAACAATGGGCGGCGGCCGATTCCGTTATTAGGGACACAATGCGGCCCATTGTGCATTTATGGGGCCCCTGGCGGGGGAGATTTCGTGGTAACACGCCGGCTTTTGCAGAAATCGTTCTTTTCGAGGCTGCACGGCCCCAGCAGCAACTTCCTCGAACAAGTCGGCACGAAATTTAGATTCGAGGATCCTTCGAGGAATAATTTTTTACATGAACGTTTATTTTAGTCGCTGTCGTAAACCTTCCTTAAAATATAGACCGTATTAACCAATATTTCCCTCCGGAACGCATTAACGCTAACAACGCTTGTGTTCCTCGGCGCCAATTAGCTGGAACTTTTTAAAGAAACCTGCTGTTTCCACGAATATCAGGCACGGAGTAAAAGGAACGATTCCTGCAACGTTATGGACACATAACAATTCTTAGTGAATGAGCTGCTGCAACAATCCAATACTCATAATTGCTATCCGAATTCAATTAATTTTCATTTTACATCAGAAAATAATTTTTGAGCATTTCAGCATACAAATACAACTAAATTAAACAGAAACTAAATTAAAAACACAAAATTTACCAAATTTGACCACCCCCACTTAAGAATACCTCCATAATCTTCAATGTCAGCTAAAATTCAATTAATTTTCATTTTACATCAGAAAATAATTTTTGAGCATTTCAGCATACAAATACAACTAAATTAAACAGAAACTAAATTAAAAACACAAAATTTACCAAATTTGACCACCCCCACTTAAGAATACCTCCATAATCTTAAATGTCAGCTAAAATTCAATTAATTTTCATTTTACATCAGAAATAAAAATAATGTATCCTTTATACATAATGCATAGCACGATTAATGGTAGAATAGCCAAACTTGCAAAATAGTGCAATTACTGCGATAACGATAAGAGGTATTTGGATGGTACATAATTTCTGGCGATAAATTATGACCTTCGTCTAATTAGCCTTGACTTTCACTGACGAACATAAGATATATAAAGTGCTTGAAGAATACATGAACAATCGAAAAAAATTTAGTAGTAGGTTAGATGTCGCAATTACTGCCACCTCAAGATTATAACCGCACTTGATTCAATTATTTCGCGTGTTGTGTAACCTAAAAATTGTTTCAGTTTGAAACGTAATATTATTTAACATCTCTTTCATTAAAAAAAAAATAGTTTTATGAATTAAATATGAAGAATTTAGTAATAATTAATTAAAATTCGCGAGCGATCCTAGTGTACCTATAACTGTCACCTAAAAAATCATCTTGCCCTAGGTACATATGAGTACATATATTTTTTTATTTTAATGTAAATCAGAATCTCCATTTAATTTTTTGTACATTTCTTTTTATACGTTACGTTTTTATAACATATAATAAATCAAGTGGCAGTAATTGGGACATCTACCCTACGAATGTTTGCAACTAGAAACGAAATTGTACGTGTCCTTGACCTGCTCGAAACGCTACTCGAATAGTCGAAAATGTACTCGGCTCAGTTCGGTGAAGTAGGTATCTACTTATTCGACTCGAATACTTCGATCGTCTCGAAAGCTCCTAAATCTGCCCCGGTACATCATTCCCCTGTAACTTGACGAAGAAGTTCCCGATAATTGTTTTCCAAGGAGCGCAAACGATTTTATAATGTCACACTACGGCCGCGCGGGTAAATTAGAAAGCTTCCCGGAGTGTAGGAATTATAGGCTGGAAGCATAAAGGTTACTAGAAACGAGCGGGCCGTTCATCGGCGGATCGAGGACTATTTCAGAGAGGATTCCAGGAACGTTTCGAGCGGAGAAATCGAGAGACACGCTATGCTCCCATTTCAGCTGGTTGTCGCATACATGGGCCTCATAGAGCCTGTTATCGTATCTGTTACCTTGTGGCAGAGCCAGGCATCTTATCAAAAACAAACAAACTCCTTTATGACGATTATACCCGGTTCTCTCGAATCGACCTTTCCTCGAACTGGTCGTCCAAGGGCGCGCCTTCCGATTAAAGTCGACGGCGATTGTCCGAAATACTTCCAGACGCCTTGTATCGCTCTGCATATTGTTCTTTACTACTTGCCTTTGTGCGGCATGCTAGATACCATTGTACGGAGTGTAGGCGCAAGCAATTTACGGACGCGAGTGAAACTCTCGGCGGATCATGGAATTCTTGAACAACTATTGTTTATTGCTATGCATTTTTGTCAAGAAGAAGGAGATGAAACGATTAAAGGGCCGTTTTCCCACGAAAGGTGGTTAAAATTTGTAGATGAAAAGGTTGGTAAAATTTCGCATGCCACGCCCCCTGTGCGTCGTACTGAGGAACAATGGAGGGGGAACAACACGCCCCTTAGAAGCGGTCTACGCGATTTAATTGGCTGAAACTTTAACGGCGTTCTATGAAAAACGGTTTAATCGGAATATTTAGTTATTTTTTATCCTTCGATCGCCCGATTAAGTGAAATAGCTGGAAATAACAAAAATGAACTTTGTGTCTCGAGATTTTGGCAGCAGATTTTTTTAACGATTCTTCACTACTTTAGCTGTGTGGATTTATGCCGCTTGTTTTTTTCACGGCCCGTATGCACGCTCGCTTGCTTCTTGCATTATTGAAGATAAAGGGCGGTTGCTTATGTAAAAGTTTAGTTTGCAGAGAGAATTTTTTATTTTTTTTTTTATTTTAACATAGCGGTGTGGATACTTGTGACAGAGTGTGTTAAGGGTTCGATTTAGCACAAAAAATTTGTGAAACCAGACACCACTGAATTTTTCTAGTATTCGATTGCAACACCGTAATAACGCAGTATCATTGGAAGTGTGTCAATTATTGTAAGTGGGGAGAGCGTAGTTGGATTTCTAGTCACGAGAAATAAAGTATATAGTGAAATTCACTCGAAATCGCGTTTTGTACAGAGAATTGATATGATTTTCTGCGTACACGGATTATTCAATGTGAAGTGGGTTGATAATATGAAAGAAATGATAATGCAACGCGCGTAAAATTATGAATTATTTTAGAAAATAAATTGCACAATTACGTAGTACTTTAACTCAATAAATATATTCGTATGTATGCTAGTCATACATATAGGTAGAAGTGAAAGTTACCATTATAAGAATTCATGAATGTGGTTCGTTTGTTTTTTTTTTTCGTAGTTACTGGATTTTCAGTGTAGCAAAACAATCGTTTTGCATTGCGCCAGACGTTATACATTAAATTTAAATATCATGTTGTATTATTTGCCGTGAATTATAAAATTGTACGCGGCGTTCTTTTAATTGAAATATTTTATTTTAAAATACGTTTCAGGCAAAGTTGGAAATATTTTCATATTACAGGAATATTATAGAAAAATGTTTAAAAGAGTCGTCTTTCAAACGGTTTTTAGTACAGTTTGGAACGATGGAATAAATATCACTTGTGTGAAATATGCGAACATTTTAATTGTAGAAAAAGTATTTCTAATTTCCTGTAAAACGTCTTTAAAATAAACTATGCGTGTAAAAGGACATTTTGTATAGTTTTATAAGCGAGAATAAATAATGTAACATAAGGTAACAAAATTAATTTATGTGATTTTCATGTGTTGTTCTAAAGAACAATGTGGCTTGCAAATGCTTACCAGTAGCTACTAATAAATACCAAGATATTTTAATATCGAAAGCTATACTCGAAAGATACTGTGATCAATGTCAACGCTGCATTATCATGCTCGAGGGCTCTAGCCACAACGCCTACCGCGCTTAAAGCCGCGTTCCCACATGTGTAGAACACATTTGAGGCAAGAGTCCTTTGGGCAATATAAGAAATTTCTTGAAACGCCATCTTTCGGAATATATGAGAGATACGAGTGAACCAAAGTAAAAAAAAAAATAAACCTAACCTAACATTTGAGACAAATGAAAGAAGGATCGCCTTTTACAAACAATGGGCACTGAAAACATTATTGCATACGCAGGAATGAAACTTAATGAATAACAGGCGTGAGTAACATTAATTGTTATATCATATAAAAGGTTGATTTAATCTTAATACCATTTACTACATTGAATTTAATCTGAATGATACTATAAGACGAATTTAATGAAAATTCCATTTGAAAAAAAATGCATTACCGTAATTTCGAAAAATCTTGAACTTATTATCGGAAACACAAAATATATCTGATTCACTATTAAGTTTTTTCTCATAAAGCAAGCCACTTGCGTAATCATTGTGTACCTACCATGTAAGTACGTGTTATTTAAGAAATAATTTAGCGTATGCATTTAAAATGAACACACTTGTGTACTACATAACGGAGCACGGTATTAATAAGCGGGAGAGTAAAATTTAGGTTGTCAAACACATAGCACCTGCAAATTTGCACTCGGATCTTTAAAACGAGAACGTGATAAATCAGAAGCAAAATAACTCCGCGGAATGTCTTTTCTTAGAAAGTCTCCCGCATTTTAAAATACTCGCTATTCCGGATGAAATACGTCACAGATAAACTCTACGCTCTCCCGATATCTGCGACGAATTCCCGAAAGAATAAAAACAAACGTAACGCCTATCGACATTCCGTGGCAAAACACAGAGGCGGAGTCAGGAGCCTTTCTTGGAGGGGGCGAAATATGTAAAAATAGATAAGTACGTTTTTGAACCTTCTTTTGCAAGATTTAAAATTTGTTTGTAGTTTATATTTTAATATCTCTATCTGATACTATAGCATAAATAATTAAATTTACATTAATTATTTATAGAGATAATAATATTCATAATATTTTTATATTTTATTACTCTTGGGGCGATCGCCCCTATCGCCCCCTCTGATTCCGCCCCTGGCAAAACAGTTCCCGTACACCAGCCACGAAATATATCTTGCTGGAAATTTGGAAAAATATCAACCGCGGTTATATGCAAAACTCCCTAAAATTTTATAATCAAATGCAAACTCGTTTGTTCCACCAAAAATGAACAGGGCGGTTTAACATGTTTCAAAAGCTATTATCATCGAATTATTAGGTTTAGAAATATACGCGAAACAATAGAATTGAAAGTATCAATAGGCGGTGAAAGGGAAACTTGACAATCACGAATGCCAATATAACGAATTTTCATTGTATCAAAATATGTAAGTCGAACGCGAAAATAAAGATTACTACCTGGTAGTAATATCAACGTATTTAGATAATATTTTTAATGTCGTGAATTATTAGTTAAAATGTAAAATAGGATCGTTTATAGAAACTCGTTTCAGAAAAATCACGTGTAATTACTGAATGCGTTATACATACTCCAATCGAATGATAACATGCTCGCGTGAGCACGTAACCTATACGCTACGCGAAATTAATTACACTATCATTATGAGAGGAAAAACGGACAAGCTGTTTCTCCGCTTTTAAAGTACTCGAAATACATGTTTTTGTCGATTCAAATTAATTACAGGAACACATTCAATTAGTAGATAATTTTACGTTTACCTCAGGTCGCGGCAACGAATAGTAAAAAATTGTTTTAAACGATACACGATGTCACGCTGCTAACAGGAATGACAAAGCTTCCCCGTAACTCGTTTTTCAATTAGCCCCGATATATTTACCGAAAAATCAATTGAAAAAGAAGCATAACGCCATTTTCCGACGAATCCACTGTTACTGGTATTCCAGTTTACCCCAACAAATATTCCGTTAAGTAAGGTACACATCCAAAACAGGAAGAAAGCAAACGTAGCAGGAAATAAGAAATTTAAATACAAAAATAAACATTTAAAAGGATAAAGGTGAACGCACCTTCTTATGCCCGTTCTCGTAGCGTCTCCTCAGTGCACACACAGTTACAGCCACACAATGCAGGCTTAAAGCTCGAACAACTTCACGAATTTTTTCTCCACCAATGAAACTATGAATCTTTAAGGTTATCGCGGATTAGTCTCACTCGCAATTACATTTGTAATGGAACTTATGCGGAGATTCGGACTCCAGGCGTACGTGTATCTTACAAGCTAGCGTCTCGAACAAGCTTGCTCCGCCATTGGCGTTGTTAGTTCACCGAATTAACGCTAGGAGGTGCTTGAGCTAGAATAAACGGAGCTGCACTTATTTCGAATTTTTAAAAGTCGAAGGAAACCGCACCCAGCGTGAGGGACGAACAGAAAAAATAACGACACATTGTAACTGGGATCACATTAAGAATATATAATTTATAGCACTACGGCGTTTCTTACTACAAGTTACAGACGTTTATCGATAAATATTTTCCCATAAAAATATCAATATTTACAATTTGTACAGCACTTAAAACTAAGACTTCGTTACAACTTATAGTATTAATATCACTAATGAACATTAGTAACTACAGTAGCATGCATGCGATAACAAAGTTTTTGAGTTAAACTTCTCCCACAAACAGATGCATAGTTAAAACCGTTTCGCATACATTCATTTATTTATTCTTGCTCCACTCCATTCGTACCAGAAGTTCGGAAAGCGATTAAATCCTGTGTACACAAATTTTGATGCATTCAGGAATACGTATTTGGTAACGGTTTTCTTCTTTTTTATTTATCTTGAATTGAACATCACTGCACGATGTAAGACAGCATTTCTGGCGAGTGTCATTTGGCAGTGGCTTTTTGAAAATGGAACTCCTGGATTTATTAAAATTTCCGTTGATTATTATCGAGTAGTTCTCGAGGGATCTGCAACGCCATCTACTGGTGTAACACATACAATTCTACGGAGGATGTTACACGCGTTTCACAGGATAAAACTGTAATCACAAATTGAATTCGTTTCCAGGTTTATCGACGAGGAAGTATTATCAATGAATATATTTAATTATTAGCTTAATCTATATCTTATTTAACTTATTCTATACAAATATAAGATTTACTCACGGTTTTATCTTATTCGGCTGTACGAGAAACCCTTGGTGAATTAATAACGGTAATATTATTTGGGTTAGAGATCAGAATCATTAGGTTGATTTGGTGGACGAAAAGATCGCGAAAATGGGAGTCCACCAATTTCTTTCTAACTACACCTGCGTTACTTGCGTCACCGTGTGATTCGCGCCCATATTCCCGTTGTTTTCCATAAGTATCTGCTTCCCAATGCTCTTGGGGATTTTCCAGCTTTTGCAGAAAAGCTCGTTAAACGTTTTTCTGAATTGCCTGCTCATTGTGCAATATAGAATGAAATTTATGGCGGAATTCACAAGGGTCAACATATCGATAACGTCACCTGAAAAGTAATAAACGGTTATCAGTATTTAATTAGATTCATCGGTGATGAAGCACCAATAAATCGATCTTTTCTCGGATATCGGAATTATTTTTCTAAAGAATTTCACTTATTTTGAATACTGAAATTTACATTGCGATTGTGGTATCCCCTAAACGAAGTTGATTTCATTAACATTCTTTGTATAATTAAAACGTGAAGTAACTGTTGACAATAATGTTAGATAAAATATTATAATTTTAAATATTATGATATTCGTAAATTAAAGTAATATGTATATACATTTTTTTTTTAAACAATTCGTAATACCCAAGAGAATTTCATGTAAGTACGTAGGTTCTAGAGAATTTTCCTAATGAATCTAATTCTATATATATAAAAGAAGAAGTCCTGACTGACTGACTCATCAACGCCCAGCTCAAACCGTTTAACCTAGGAACCTGAAATTTGGAAGGTACATTGTTTTCATGACGCAGGCGCCCACTAAGCAAGGATTTTTGTAAATTCCGTCCCCAACGGGGTGAAAAGGGGTAAAATGTATTTCCTCGGATTCCTTAATATCTCTTAGGCCCGATTAGATATCAACTTGGTTCTTACTCACAAAGATTGCCCACGCAAATGCCGAAAAACCAATTTCAGGATTTTGCCCTGATCAACCCGCAAGGGGGTGAAAAGGGGTAAAATGTGTTTTCACGGACTTCTCAATATATCTTAGGCCCGATTAGATGACAACTTGGTTTTTACATACAAAGGTTACCCACACAAATCCCTAAAAATCAATTTCAGGATTTTGCGCTAATCAACCCCTAAGGGGGTGGAAAGGGGTAAACTGTGTTTTCATGGAGTCCTTAATATCTCTTAGGCCCGAAGCGAAGCGCGGGGTATTTTGCTAGTACGTAATATGAATCTTGTTACCAGTAAAAATATATAACTGTTACTATTAAAACGCTCAACTACCATGTTGTACTACATAGTACGTTTCATAACACGCAGACATAAACTGGGAGATAAATTCGCTGCAAGAAAATAATGAAAAAAATTCCTGCAAACTGAGGTCTTATTTTTTTTGTGTTTGAATTTGTTCCCGAGTTACAAACATTTCTTCTGCTTCTATAATTCTCGTTTCGTAACTAATTCGATAATTCGATAACTAACTAATTAACCACTAATGGACTGAACTTGTATCGAAGCGCAAGGTGGTATGTACTTCGAGCACTTCCTTTGAGAATAGATTTCTATGAGGACAACGAGAATCACTGAAGCAGAAAACCGCCTGCAATACGAGAATGAAGCCAGATAGGTCAAACATTTGCATAAACGATTTTCATTATTCCTGTGCGTTTAAATCGTTACGAAAGTTATGTCGTATGATAGGAAACACTCTGTATAATTGTTGGGAGAAGTAAATATAAGTTCAGCGATAAATACTATCATATTCTTCTTGAAGGCTAAATAATTAGTTTACCTTGAAAATGGTTAATACTAAATAGTATAAACGATAATTCAGCGATTAATAATAATTTATACACATTGCGCTAGTGCCCATCTTCCGCTTTCAATTTTCCTCCTGGCTGCAATGGGCTTTTAGCTGTGATACAATAGTCTATACAGCTTTTGTATTAAACTGTTGATAACTCTGCTCTATAAAAGCGGAAAATCGATTGCCGCGAAAAATTCCATCTCCATACAGAGCATACGTTATTTTCCTCTTTTTGGATTGAGCTTAGGGTCCACGAGGTAACTCGTGGATAGAAATGGAAGCAATATTTACGATCGTATGATTGATTGAGGAATATTGCTATCTTTCTTTACAATTTGACGTATAATCGATTTGAACTGAACGTGAATGAGATCGATGAGAAATGCAAACTGAAGTACAAAGAACCGTACGAGTAAATTAGTGTGTTTAATATTTATTCATTCATCGGATCGTATATATCAACCCGTTATCTTTTACACGGTAACTGAAATCCAGAAATTGTTTTCGGTGTTCCAACCTTTGTTTACTATCCAGGAAGCAGATTTTTATTTAAATGTATATGGTGACAATTTTTTTCCATTAGAAATTGCCAATAAATAGGCGCAAAGTGGGGTTATGTAAGTACAGGGGTGGATTGGGGTAGGTATAGGCTAAGTGTAAGTAGGCTGCAGTCTAGGGCGTCAAATTTGGGGGAGCGGCGAGTCTTGCGCAGTGATAAATTTTTGGGAGCGGCAAATATGGGGGAACAACAAATTTTGGAGAGTAGCGAATTTGGGGGAGTTACAAATTTTAGGGAGCATCAAATTTGGAGGGCCGGCAAATTTTGGGGAGTATAAACTTTTTGAGAGCGACAAATCTTGAGAGGCGGCAATTTTTTGGGAGCGCTAAATTTTGGGGAGTGGCGAATTTGGGGGAGCGACAGAAATTGGAAGAGGTTTAACCCTCTAGGGACGACTGGGACTTCAGAGTCCCATTCAGATTAACACATTTTTATTTACGTTCCATCAATAAGATCGAGATTTGATAGGTATAGTGACCTTTAGTAGGCAGAGAAGAAACTGTTGTACCATCAGAACCCGAAATTAAACTTTTTTTTGTTATATTGTTATAATCAAATTAAGAAAAAAAAAAATAAAAAAAAAATAACGAGTAGCTTCCAAATCCGAAGTATCAAATAGACTATTTTAACGCTCAAAAAAATTCTACGTTAAGTTTAAAACATCCCCGTCCCTAGAGGGTTAAACACGGGTGCTTGATAAGCTTTAACAAAAATTCACTTTTTTTTTTCATCTATTGAATTATTAATGACTCAGATGTGAGTTACCATATTGAATTAATTTAGAAATTGCTTCGACTGTTTTAAATTAAAACATATCGCGGAAAGGGGGGCAGATGCTTGTTAGCGTAGGGGGCCAAATCTTCAAACTCGCCCCTGTGTATGTACATACATATAATAGATGCACGAGGAAAAATGATATATAGGTAATACAATAAAAATAAATTTTGATATGGAAAGTTTCCATAAATAATTATCCAGAAATATTAAGAAATAATTAGATTAAAACAAAAACTTACATTTACATGAAACGCAAGTCAATTATTTCGATATGTAATCCGCTTGTTTATGAATGAAATTAATTTTCGCAAATCACGATGGATATAGATATTCATGGTGATATGGAATAAACCAGATGTTGTTAAAGCAACATAAACCGAAATTGGACTGTTGAAGACCAACAGAATATTTTGAATAAAATGTGATTGCAATTAGTGAAGTTTAGAATCTTTTTGGACCTATTAAAAATTGTCAGTGTATTAAATGGCCACTGAGATTAATTGTTAATGCTAATGTTAATCGATCCATTTGTATGCTGACTGCTAATAAAAATAATCTAGTGGATTTCAATATTAAAATCTACTTTATGTTCCAAACTTGTTGTGTACAGCTATTTCGTGGGTATCTCTTTACATATGGTATGGTTGTTTTAGTACACCATGTTTATATTTATGTTTACACTTTGAGTGCCAAAGCAAGGTTTGGCGAGGTACCGTTTCAAGTCTATTAAGTATGCCTTTTCGAGTGGTTGCTCCTGCCGGGAAATGTTTGTCTAGCTCAGTCCGCGCTTTGAACATGAAAATTAAGCCTCTATCCCAGATAGCACTCGACGTCTATGAGCCGTCTTTAAGACGTCTGTTTCAGACATTCAAGACGTCTTAAAGACGTCTGCTATTTTCTGAAAGACGTCTTAAAGACGTCTATAGACATTTTTGAATGTCCTGAGTCAGGAAACCGTACGTCATTAAGACGCCTTTTAAACGCCTTGTAGACGTCTATAAGACGTCTTAAAGACGTCCATTTCAGACTTTCACGACGTCTCAAAGACGTCTTCGTAAGGTCTTGATTAGGCCTACTGCAGCTCTTTAAAGAGATATTAGAGATATTAAGCGTGACTTGATTCGTGTTAATGAAATTAAGTATTTTGAAAAAAGAAGCCCGTCGAGTAGCTGCTCTTGTCCTCATTTGAGAGAGTCAATTTTCATGCTGCTCAATATTTTCGTTTCTTCATAAAAAAGAAGAACGTCTTGCAATAGCGAATGATTGAGACATTTTGGCATATTCAAGTTCAAGTCGAAAATATAAATTTCCTTCTGCAGAAAACGCCGGTACTAGAGAGTGACGGTATATGATCTGCCCGGCTCTCTTATAGGCATGACTGCTGTAACCCACCTGCGAGAAGCGCTCGGCCCGGTCGCCGCCTGGCGGTCGCGTACTATCCATGCGTCTTTAAGACATCTAAACGAAGTCGTTTAAAAAACGTCTTGGCATGGACGTCTTAGAGACGTCCTAAACACTTACTCGGAAAGACGTCTTAGAAATGTCTCCGCACAGACGTCTTAAAGACGTCTTAAGGGGTTAGGATACAGTAACGAGCCAAGAAAGCAGACGATTTTTAGACGACGATCATAAGAAAAGTAAACAATCGATTAATATAAGGTTTTGTGTTTTAGTTCACTATATTATGAACTATAAGAAAAGCATATAATATTTACAAAATAGCATTTGTACGCCGTGCATTTAAAATGTCAATTTTTTTTCGGATGACCAACTGGTAGGCCGGATTCCGGCAAATCGGATGAACAGTAACAAAAACCCCAAAAATGTCATAAACTATAATATATTTCCTAGGCATTGACGATCCAACATTTTAAATTTTTTAATTATAGTACAAAATATAAACATCACACACTTTTGTCGAAATTTGATAATTATTTTTCAAACATCGACCATTTTGTAAATTTTCGCAAAAATTGAGGCGTAAGGCGTTCAGGCCAAAAATGGATTTTTCAAAGAAGTCGTGTGCTATGTGGGATTTGATGTGTGTGTGTGTCAAGCGTCTTATCCCAGATAGCACACGACGTCTTTAAGACGTCCATTTTACGTTTATTTTTGGTCTGAACGTCTTAGACCATATTAAGACATCTTTAAGACGTCTGCGCGGAGACATTTTTAAGACATCTGTCTATAGACGTCTTTAAGACGTCTCAACACAGTCGTCTTAGAAATGTCTCCGCACAGACGTCTTAAAGACGTCTCAACACAGTCGTTTAAAAGACGTCCTGGTACAGACACCTTAAAGACGTCTCAACACAGTCGTTTAAAAGACGCCCTGTTACAGACGCCTTAAAGACGTCTCAACACAGTCGTTTAAAAGACGTCCTGGTACAGACACCTTAAAGACGTCTCAACACAGTCGTTTAAAAGACGTCCTGTTACAGACGCCTTAAAGACGTCTGAACATAATCGTTTAAAAGACGTCCTGTTACAGACGCCTTAAGGACGTCTTAAAGACGTCTGTAGACAGTCTGTAGACGTCTGTAGACAGACGTCTTAGAAATGTCTCCGCGCAGACGTCTTAAAGACGTCTTAATATGGTTTAAGACGTTCAGACCAAAAACAGACGTAAAATGGACATCTTAAAGACGTCGTGTGCTATCTGGGATATTATCTATTAGATCTTCACGGGAGTACTACCGTTAAGCAAGTGAGGTTTCTCTAATAAAGACGAGTACAAACACAACACTATTTGAACTATTTTTAATTATACATATTTAACGACCAATTTGTCCATTTTGTGATTAAAAATAGTCCGAGTGACGTCGACTTTAGACTCATTTTCATCAGGAAAACCTCGCCGAACCAGCAGTGACACCCTCGTGGAAATCTAATAGAGAATATGGAAATTTAAATTTTCATTAGTAGACCACTCGCCCAGACTCGGTTACTGGGCGAGTGTATAACAGGGTCGCCGAGGCACATGAGGGACAAAGCGATGTACGAGCTCCTGTTGTTTTCAAAGGAAACATTCGGGGACTCTCAGACAGTATCAATGCTTTGTAGAAAATACGGATGTAAAAACACGCGGAGGCCAAGTGACGGTTGGAAAATTCTCTCAGGCTTGAAAGCAGCGTTGTTGTCACTCGAAGTGTCATTTTGACGCATGTCTAGAATTCGCTTTGCGACGTCCCTTTTATCGTAAGCCAAAAGTCAACGCGGCCTGCCTGAAAAGGATTAATATTACGCATTCATAACGGCGGGGAAACAAAGGCCGTTGCGCTCCTAAGTATCGCGTTGCTTGCGATGCAACATAACCCTATTCTTATGTAAATTGTAACATTTACGCGGCATTGTTAACTTTGAATCCGTCAGGCATAACGATCATCGTTATGTCGGTGTTATTTAAGAAGTTATTTTCACAGCATAAAATGCCCTTAAATTGTTTTATTACCAGGAAAAAATCTAGTGGAAATTAGAATAGAATCAAATATGGTCTCCAATCTACAAATATTCCTTTGTATGCGAATGAACTAATAGAAACAAGAGAGTTAATTCTTTTGTGTTACATTCAATTTCCTTGGACTGTAGTATGTTGTTTTATAACAGATCTCATTGCCAAACGAAATAAAATGTAATTTTATATTACCAAACTATTTGGGTAGTTCGTAAAAATTAATGGCTTCTACAATTTTTTCACATCAAAAGCAGTTTTATACCTTTTGTAGTACGCGAGCGTTTGAAAGGCGCGGGTACAAGGAGAGAGAGATGAAAGGAGTGAAAGAGAGAGAAAGAGGATGGAGAGAGGGGGGAGAGTAGTGAGCAGCGAGACGGCGGAGTCGGGTGGATAAGCACGGCCAGATGAGACAGACGGCCGGCGATAATAAAAGCAGTAAATCCTTAATCGCAGTTATACCATTGCTAAGCCCTCTGGCCTTCCTTCGATTGCTACACTTGTAGGGGCGAGGTGCTATAAAAGGGACAGGTTTTAAATGGGACAAATCATATTGCCGAAATTCTAAACGCATTATATTATAGCGATTTCGGCAGACACGCACTGGTGCAGTTTCGTGCTATGCCGATGCTACCTGAGCACAGTGCCAGTGCAGCACGGTTTCTAGGGTTTTCTAGCACCGATTACATTGGATTTGACATGCGAGCAATCTTGTATCGTATTCGGCGAAGAAGAGCTGCCCTGGTGTAGTGCAAACTTCACATTCGGATGAACGGAATAAGTGCACTAGTGCAACCTTTCTCGCATTGCGTTTTGTGACCGGTTCTGACAGCGCAGTCCAGTGTAGCTAAGGGTGCATTCCATGTGACGCATTATGCGCATAGACTGCAGAGAAAACCGTTCCGTGTCAGTCTATGCGTGCATTGGTTGCGTTGGTGGAGCATACGATTCCCTAGAATTCTCCCACCTCTAGCGCATGAAGCGTGCAGTTGATGCGCGCATGCGTATTTGTCTCTTTACGTATGCTTTGAAAAACACACACCAAATCGACGCGCGTTACGAAAAGTAGCACGTTTCATTTTTTCTACATGCAGTTATCCGTAAGAAAAAAATGAAACGTGTTACTCTTCGTAACGCGCGTCGAAATTATGTGGTCCCCTCCTCGAAAGGATAGAAAATATAACCTATAGATATGCTACATGACAATAAATGTTTATTAGATATTTCGTTCTTTTACGCTACATTTGTCAATTTTTTATAACTTAACATCATTCCAAAATATTATTGTTACGCCGCAACGGTATCTTTATGGAATCGGGTATAAGGTCATCACGAATTTGGTAAACATGAACAAATTAAGCTAAAACTTACTATTTTGATGAAATATACTCAGAAAATGACGTTATGAATGGAAATTTTGATTCCTTAATCACGAATAATTACACTCCACAACTTCCTAATCCGCTCCCCAAAGTGACAGAAAATATAACCTATACGCTATACCCGATTTCATAAAGATACCGTTGCGGCGTAATAATAATATTTTGGAAGGATGTTAAGACATGAGAAGTTGACAAATGTAGCGTAAAAGAACGAAATTTCCAATAAATATTTATTGTCATGTAATTAGCATGTATGTAGTTTATATTTTCTGTCACTTTGAGAAGGGGGCCAATCGAAAGATCGATCTTTTGCACCATAATGTTCGATTTTATGGATCGATTTTACAGTATAGGTCGATCCTATGGAATCGATTCTCTGGGAACAGAAATCGTGTTCCAATTCTATATTATTTATAAAAAAGTTTCCCGGTCTCTGGAAATTTAAACTGAAACTACTTTTCTGGAACATTAATGATAGAATTTTGATTTATTGAAAATTAGGTTATAAAATATTACATAAGACGCTACGTGAGTTCCCCCGCCTTGTAAGAAAAAGTAAAAAATTCGCGATTTATATACTATTATATAGCCATGTGGTCCATGGGCATATGAAGAATGTTCAGGATGGAATACCCCTGAAGAATACATTTGTGATTCATGTGGTAATTAATTTTAAAACAAAAAATAATTTTTTTTTTATTAATTTAACAGTTTTCTCACTTCTTTTGTAAAGAAAAATCATGGCCGGAATTACCCCACGTTAATTCCGTAATTCCAGTCAAATGAACTTTTTTGTGTTATTGCTTCCAACTTTGTTACAACGTAAATTTATGCTTTCTCGGTCATACTAATAAAATCTAGACACTTCAAACTATCAATTCATATAAAAAAACTAGCAAATGTGTAAGTTGCTCAAATTTTATAGCGTTTCTTTCTTATATAGCTGGAAGTACCCTACTTTCCCCTGTTTGCAGTATTCGAATTCGAAATACAGAAGCACACGTAAAGCGACAAATACGAATGCGCGTAATATGCGCATTGACTGCCCATGCTTTTATTTTCTGCACTTGCTGCACGCATTATGAGCTAGAAGTTGGAGGATTCTAAGGAATTCTACGAAATTGGTACTGCCATCTCTGCACTCGCGGTATGAATTGCAACCAACGTAACGGTCTCAATTTCGAAGCGAACAACACATCCCTAGAAGGTTTTAGGCAGGGTGGAAACGAAAGATGAGGAAGGAAGCAAATACGTAGCGCGCATTTTTATTTCTTAAAGGCTCTTACTGCTAAGTTTTTCGAACGTGCTCTTATAATGCTAACTTTACAGCTATACTCTAATCCAGAAGACGTACTAGAGCCTGCGGTTCTATTCAATAGCCTTCAAAACCTTGAATTTACCCCGGACGCGGATAATAAATAACTTCATTTTTCCTTTACACATCTGTTTACCAAATTACGCTGGGTAAGCAGCAGTTCGTCCTGTTAAACTCATAAAATATGGTCTTCGCTTTCAATAATTGTCGCTGTTCAAGAAGAATAGAAAAACTCAGGTTGAGAAAATCCAGGAACCAATAAAGCCATCAAATTTCGTTAGGAGTCGGTCCCCGATCCTTAGGACGAAGTAACCGATGTAGTTAGGAAGCGTGCTTCGACCACCGTCCAAAAGTCTCGAATTAAATTTAACGTAATCCATCCAACTGCATAGCTAATTTTAAGTAAGTTTGAACATTCCCGCGCAACCTCACGAGCATCAAACGCATCGAAAACCGTTCCGATACGTTACTGCGGTTCATGCGCTGTTGGAATCGGAACGCTATGAATGCGCGCAGCGACTGCGCTGCGGTCTATGCGCATAATGCGTCAACTGGAATGCACCCAATGTGTAGCGGATCTCTCTAGGGAATTTACCACAGAAAACTATGCGCGTGAAATGCTGGCTGTGTTCCGATTCACGCATAATGCAGCATAATGCGCATGAAGTGCATAGGGTACGTGACATATCCTATGCAGTCGATGCGCAGTATGCGTGAATTGGAACACAGCCGATGTTCACACTAGGGCTGTTCGAGTACTCGGAAAAAGCGAGCCGAGCCAGACTCGGCTCGAAAAACCGGACCGAGCCGAGTACTCGAAACAACCGAGTAGCTCGAATAGAACCGAGCAACTCGAATTTTTTCGAGCAACTCGAATTTTTTCGAGCAACTCGAATTTTTTCGAGCAACTCGAATTTTTTCGAGCAACTCGAATAGAACCGAGAACTCGAATAGAACCGAGAACTCGAATTTTTTCGAGCTGCTCAAAGTAAACCGAGCAGGCCGAAAGAACCGAGCGGGCCGAAAGTACCTAGTGGGCCGAAAGTACCGAACAATCCGGTGTGTCGAGTAGTTTGAAGTTTGAATGTTTCGAATATTTTAGAATATGTTTATATACTGGATAATGATTCGTAATTATTATTATTATTATTTTGACTTTCTTAATAAAGACAAAATAATTAATCCTCGGTCCTCTAGACCTAAATAATAATAATCCGGATCCTATTAACCGAGCTATGGAGGAGTTAAATCAAAATATCGACGACATAGACTTGTTCACTGTCTCGCTCGACTCGTTCCGCGATCTTTTGTTTAGGCGACATTCTAACATGACCTAACCTATTCCCGCAAGATTCGAATATCATGTTGTATAGACAGACTGTTAAGTTTTCATGTATTATGTATTATGTATTATGTTTATGTTTATGTTTATGTTATATATTTTATGTTTTCTTTTGGGTTATGCACCGATAACTCTTAATTTCTTCATGTTATTTTATGCCTTAAATTGTTTCTAATTGTACTAAAGGGTTTCCCGTCCATATAATAAATAAATAAATAAATAATAATAATTACGAATCATTATCCAGTATATAAACATATTCTAAAATATTCGGAACATTCAAACTTCAAACTACTCGACACACCGGATTGTTCGGTACTTTCGGCCCACTAGGTACTTTCGGCCCGCTCGGTTCTTTCGGCCTGCTCGGTTTACTTTGAGCAGCTCGAAAAAATTCGAGTTCTCGGTTCTATTCGAGTTGCTCGAAAAAAATCGAGTTGCTCGGAAAAATTCGAGTTGCTCGAAAAAATTCGAGTTGCTCGAAAAAAATCGAGTTGCTCGGAAAAAATCGAGTTGCTCGAAAAAATTCGAGTTGCTCGAAAAAATTCGAGTTGCTCGAAAAAATTCGAGTTGCTCGGTTCTATTCGAGCTACTCGGTTGTTTCGAGTACTCGGCTTGGTCCGAATTTCAAGCTACTCGAATATTCGAGTACTCGAACAGCCCTAGTTCACACCAATTAACGGTGACAAATATATATTTCGTAAATAATATGGGTTTTCCTACAAACGCTGGGCACGATGGTAAATTCGATCACGATTGTTCCCAATCACGGGGATTTCTGACAATGATCCGTGATTTTTCGTGATCGCTTCTGATTCGTGGTGAGCATAACTGTTCTTTGCACGCGTCACATAACCCCAATTTCTCTCCAAACATTCCCCAAACGTTCTTATAGAAGTTCAGTTGTATATTTTGAACCAGTGTAATCGTTCTTGATTTAATTAAATATAACGAATATTTCTTCACTTTAGTTAAAAAATAAAAAATATGTATACCTGCGAGAATACTTTAGCCAATCAAATCAGTGTGTGCATACATTGACTAGTAGACATTTTGCACTCCATCCCTATTCCCTAACCAGAATCCACCAGAACAGAGCTGAGTCAGCTCTAGTTCACCCGAATTTGCGGTATGGTGTCGCACTGAAAAAGTTCGCACTTGTGCGCACCAGTGCGTGTCTGCCGAAATCGCTATTAGATACACGTACGAATTATTTTCCTATTTAAGGCAGCACTGTTCAGTGCCTAGTCATTTGACGCAAACTTCACCGCGGTCGCACTCTCAACAGGTCAGTAATCCGTGGTTGATGCTTTTCTGATGTAATCAGTGTTCACGGGAAAGGGCCTGATAGCTCTCGGCTATCCTCTGTTGCGCATGCCCGCGACGAGCTGTGACGTCAAACCAATCAACGCCAAGCTGGTAAACGAACCGTATCGACGCCAGTGGCTGGCTTTTTATTGTATTTTATTTTTATGTAATTTTAATATGACCTTTTCATTACGAAAGCAAAATATGCAAATATAAATTTCTGTTCACCCGTTCTGACAAACGAAAGTAAGGTTAGGTTTAGCAGTTACAGAGGGCGCCAGTGGGCTTGGAGGGCCACGGTAATAGGGACAAGCGTTAAATACCTGTCCCAATTACCGTATTCACTTTAAAAATACGAAAACGTTTCAAAAGTGCTCATTTGGCTATTTTTTAATAAAATTTGAACCTTTTATGATATAATAAACACTTTACATGAGTGCAAATCATGATAATTATCAATTTATTCACTTCTGTAAAGTACGTGTTCCTTACCGTTTCCGGTAAGGATTTAGGTAAATCCATCGAAATCTTCATATGCATTTTTGAAATTTTTTTTACTATGCTTTAGTTGTTTAAAAACGCAACTTTCTCGTTTGTAACACATACATTAATAGTTTAACTTAATTAAAAAAATTTCTTTCCTTATTTATTTACGCGAGTTTTTTTTGTACGGCGTCTTTAAGTACAAAAGCACGGTAACTGGGACCGAGCACGGTAATCGGGACATCTACCCTAATAGGAAAAGTTTCTTTAGTTCTCTGTGCGGTTTGTGAGATAAAGTTATACGTATACTAAGTGTGGTGTGAAAGTCTTATGTCATTAATAGAGTCAATATTCGCCTGAAACGGAAATATATCTTAATAAATAAAGGAGAAAGTTTATATGTGTGTTTGTCTGTCGCCTTGAACCTTTCGAACGGTAAACTTTGGGGTTACGGGTAGGGTTGCCACCTTTTTTACAGGAAAGTAACGTAAATTTGCTTTCGCGGAGTATAAAAAAAGTACACTCGAAAAAACTAAAAGTTAATTTGCATTTTATTAGTGTCTATTTGTGCCAAATATATTTTTTATTGTTTTTAGCAATACAGAGTAACTTTTCATCATTTTTAAATAACTCAGTGGCATTATTGCACTCAATATTCATATTCAAATATATAAATAATTCGTTCTTTGTTAAATTAAGAGAGGCCTTGTTTCTCTCATCCCGCCACTTCACATTCATGGCAGAGAAAACTTTCTCAGTAAACGCTGAGGTGGCAGGAACAGGCAGAAGATAAGGAATTACTTGGAGATGATCGTGGTTTGTGTTCGTTGGGGAACTACGAACAATAATATTGCGTTGCGTTTCGCGTAGTATCATTTCGCGAAATAATGTATTTTCGCATACTTTATTGTTATTCAAAAGTACAGAGTACATTTGTTAAATATCATGGTAGTGTTTTTTTTTTTCATCAAAAGTTACTATGAAATATGAATTAATAATGACACTCTGGTAGATTGCTACGTGCTTTCAAAAATTTTAAAATAAACGACTGGTGTGACACGAATCCCCAGATGAAAGATAAATGAACGAAGTGGTCAACCCACAGTAATGCCACGCCCGATTCAACCTTCCCATTACTCGTTCAAAAAATTAATGTGACAAGCAGAATGGGGCGGGATTTCAGCACGATAAAAAATTCAATGAAATCTTCAATGAAGGATTTCTTTTAACAATGAAGGATGTACGCATATTTTAAGAATATGAAGAACAACTGCTCGTACTATACGTCGAATTCTATGAAAGAAGTTCAGTTTAGAATATTAGTGCGATTTTTAAGGGTACTTTCCGGCTAAATCGTGCGGAAACATAGGTGATTTTTATGATTTTTTCTAGAAAGAAGAAAATGTTTTTTATTTTATTTTTGCCCATTTCTGCCTCTGATATGCATCGCATGCTGCATCCTTGTTAAAAAAGGCCTGGACTATCGTCATGATAACTCCAGACAGGGTTATGAAAAATCAAAAAACTAAAGAAATTCCTTAATTGCACATTTGTGGTTATCGTCTTACCCACCCTAATTATTATAACACAATCAGATTTTTTTGCACAAAAGTGACCGGAAAAAAAATTCATAATAGTGGGTAAGGCGGAAACGAGTGTACTTACAAATAGAATCCCGCTTGAAATTTTTGACTCGGTAAAGAATTGCATTTTTTACAGTGGCGATATTGCGCGAAAAATTGTTTCGAGGAAACCGTACCTACCCATACAGCACACCTCGTTGCAGCAGTATTGCAGGGACGTTGCTGCAATGTTACGTTGTTGCAGGTTGCATTGCAATATTGTAGGAACGTTCCTGCAATATTGTCGTGCATTATTGGAGTGGCAATGATCCTACAATATTGCAGCAATATTGCAATTTCGTTGCCGTGCAATGTTCCGTTGGCAACGATGGTACAATATTGCTGCAATATTGCGCCCACATCGTCGTGCAATGTTCCAGTGCCAACGGTCCTACAATATTTCTGCAATATTGCGGGCACATCGTCGTGCAATACTCTAGTGAAAACTTGTGGAAACATTACAACAATATTCTGAAGCAACTATGACTTTGTCAAAATTTTTCGAAATATGTACATGACGGCGAGTGGATTCTACGGCGTGTTTCATTTAACTGGATACGCACCGCAATATTGCCGAAGAGTTGCAGGATCATTGCCACAATTTTGCCGTTTCGTTGCAGAATCATTGCCGGAACGTTGCAGGACTACATATTCGTAATGTTGCCGCAACTTTGCAAAAATATATACCTGCAATATTGCGAAGGCGGACATAGGACTGAACCTGCAACGTCTCTGCAATGTTATGTTGCAACATTGCCATCTTGCACCGCATCATTGCAGAGACGTTGCTGCAATGTTATGGTGCTGTGTGGGTACAAGTGTCACGCCGCGCGCGTTTGTCCAGTGACGGGGACTTCCCCGCGAGCGTCCTATTTTCCATCTGTTTATTCGATTAAAAAATAATTGAGTCTTTTTTTAGTTGCTTAGTAAAAATCACATTTTTACACCTGCGCCACAATCCATCTTCAAAAAACACCTATTTTTAAGGCTGTCACCCTGTTGGCCTCCCTTAACTGCCTATAAAATCTAACATTTTACCTGGTCATTGCTGAGATGTTGTGGCATGAAAATATGCAAAAAAAATTGTGGATGTTTTGTCCGGGAAGTGCCCTTAAACCTTTAGGGGGCCGGCAAAGCCCTTTTTGGGGCTTTGAGTAAGCACACTACTTAAAAATGATATATGGTAATTCCTGGACATTCTTATCTTTGCAGGATTTCGGCATATGCATTTCGGAGACTATAATTTGATTTGATGATATTGTCGCCATCTCTGAAATCAGCAGTTGATATTTTCGCTGCCTCTGAGATTATTATTCGATATTGTTGTTATCATTGAGACTATAATTTTATACCAAAAATAATCAATAAAAACATAGAAAAAAAAAGAAAAGGTGCTAAAAGAAATTTCTCTGAATTTTGGTATGTGTTCATTCGTTTAGGCCAGTAAAACTGCCATGTAGGTCAAAGATTTTTACAATCCGACTACACATTCCTAATCAGCAGTATCAAAAATCCCCAGACATACTGTATTTTTGAAATTAACAAATGTTAAATATTTCATTACCCTTTTCTGGGTAGTCAAAGGTAGTTGATTATACCTAATGTAGGTGACGATAAAATAACACCAAATTAACGATTACAGAAAATAATGTGTAATGAATTACTCACTTACATTTTAATCGTAATTTGTAATTTGTAATTAGATTATATTTTGCCCAACTCTGGGACACACATGCAGCGTGTCCTCAAACTCACTGCATTTTGGTGAAGTGAAAGTATAAATAAACAACTTAATATCGTAAGGGAACACAGCTCACAGTTTACTAGAATTTAAACAAATAATCTACGGGGTTAATTATTTCTGGAAGCTGCAGAAGCTTTAACAATTTCTCTCGATATATCTCACTATATCTTTCTGAACACCACTTGAAGCAACAATCTCCTCGACAAAGCAGTCATTCAGCAAAACAGAGCACCCTGCAATTATATTCCAATTATTCGCGAGTACCTGCATAGTTAACCTCTCGTGATTTCAGCATCAATCGGATTCAACGAAATCGGAGTCGTACCGCAGTAGTATTTAGGATGTATCAGATTCTTGAAATCGCATTAGGAAGGCACCTCAGAAAATAATTCCTGAAATTCCCGCTTTGTTTCGCGACTCAGTTGAGTAGCAACTGGAAAGGCACAGTAGATACTGTGAATTTAAAGTTATACGAATGCTTCCCGATATAATACTCGTGTTTGGCATAGAAATACAGTAATTCGTCGTTATTGTCCCGTTTTTACCACGCGTAATACGCCCGTTGACTATCCCCACCATTTCTCGGAATCCTTCGGTGAGAGAACGAAATAGTCGCACAGTGTCACGGCCCGTGTTCAAAAAGCAAAAAATTGTGTTTTGAAATTTTGTATTTCATTTTATGGATTTGATAGTAAACAGTCCTCCGACATAGGAACAACATAACATAGTAACATAAATAACGGATTTAAGGTTAGTAATTACATTCAAAGTCGAATAACCAAACGCAACCTGCCACAGACTACACATAGGAAATATTTACCCACTGCATTTTTGTTGTATTTATAAGTTCTTCTCTTTCTTTTCTTTTTGAAAATAAGCAAAATATATCCCTTTTGTGTTTTATTAATTAAAAATTCTCGCATTTAAAGATATGGATACGTACCAGTGGCTCAAATTATTACCTTTTTTGGTCTCATCTTCTAAATTGTGAAGAGAATTAAAAAAAAGACGAAAAATATCGGTTATTTCATTTTTTTACTACGATTAGTTCCTTTCATGTCCTTTAATTTGGTGTAAATTTTGTCTGCTCCCGACTGCTCCCACATAAGAAAAAATACACATAATAAAAAAAAAACTAGACAAATCTGTGCTAGAATATTTAGTTTTAAAAGACACTGAGCTTCCAATTCATTCAGATTCAACTGATAGCGATGAAGATGTATAATAAGAATGAATAATTTAAAATTTATTATCTATTTAAAAAATTTATTTATTATTAATTTATTTAAAAAATTATTTTTTTTTTTACAATTGTTTCATATGTTTGTTATTAATTTGTGTTTAAATGTATTTAAAAAAATATATATTTTATTTCTTTTACTTTTATTATGGACAAAAATATATATTAATTAATTATTTTATGTTAAAAATGATTTTTTTTTGTGAATAAATATGATCAACATATCAATTACACGTAAATAACAGTGTCTTAATGGAAAATTGATTTTTGATTTTTTCCCCTATATACAGTAATTCGTCGTTATTGTCCCGTTTTTACCATACGTAATAGTCCCGCTCACTATCCCCACCATTTCTTGGAATCCTTCAGTCGAGAGTGAGAGAATCCGAGAACGTGCGAGAGAACAAAAGAGTCGACACGAAGTTGTCGTCGGCCACGAATAGTTTACGCATCGCGTTGTTGTCCCGCCGCCAGCCCCGTTCGTCGGGACTATTACGACGAATTACTGTACTCGTTACACTGTGAGTCGACGGCAACTGTTTCGTTCCCTCTCGCTCGCTCCTCGAATTTCTCGGCCGCACGGAATCGTGTCCACATCGCGACGTACGCCCGCCGCCAGCCCCGATCGTCGGGTTTATATCGACGAATTACTGTACTACTAAAACAGTATTTCAAATTACCCCGTTCTCGCAAAACACGTCGCGACTTTCGCACGCCCACTCAGCAGCGCACATCGAACAGTAACAATATGAAAGAGCATAAAAAATGTTTAACAAGTCGAATTTCAATTTACCAATTCGAAACTGTCTGGGATTACCACCAGCCGGGCGCATCTATCGTTTTCAGTCGATTGAGTCGTCGGCAAGAAATTTGATTGATTGAAAGCTCGAAAGCTCGCTGGTTTTGTCATACTGACCTAACATCACGTAACAAGTCTGGAAGAATCCTTGTCCCAGGAGGACGCTCAGAAGTCCTAGGACCCCTTGCGGCAGTTCGGTGAGTAGAAAAAGCAGCAGGACCGCCAGCAGCATCATCGTGGTTCGATCGGTTTGCCTCTCCTTGTCCACCCTCCTAGAGCCCTTCTTCCTCTCGACATTCTCCTCGCGGGCATTCGTCAGCTTCTGTCGCCGCCGTTTTGCCTCCAACAGGACTTGGAGCAACTTTAAGCTGACGACCGTCAGGACGACGCAGGGGAAAAGTTTTATGACGACACTGTAGATCCAGAAATTTAGCTCTTTCAGAATGTTGTGATTCTCCGTCAAGCGGACGAAGTAGAGGCTCGTGTTCACCGCCTTTCCGAGTGAAGAATCTAGGAACAGGTGATTTTCACCGACCGATTAAACTGTGGCCACGGAACACGTTCAATTAAGAACAGTCGACCTCGTTAGGGGTCGTCCTTAAATTATGGTAGGCTTTTTCAGGGGCGAAAGGGGTCTCGAATTTCTTACGCTTTCTTGCAGAGGGTGAAGAGGGATTAGGGTAGTGTCTTACGTAATATTTTTTTAAACTAATTCTCAATATGCTGTAGTCTAATAAACGATGTTTCATCGCAGACACGAAACCGAGTTAAAGAATTATATGCACATTTAAAAGAATTTTAGTAACTGAAAAAATATTACGTAAGGAATGGTGCGAGGGGGTTGGAATTAAAATCTTTCAAATTCTTATACTGGGGGAGGGAGGGTGTAGGAAATCGCCAAAATTACCCTTACCTAACTTAACCCTTCGTGGTCACACCTTCCGATAATCACAAATTGGTCACACGTACCCCACCGTAATTTTTTGAGTTACCATTTTCGTATTTTTTTAGTCTATTAATTTTTCAGTGATAATTGTACATTCGTAATAGTTATACAGTCATGGTCTAATAGTCTTTTTCTAGAAATGTAAATTTTGATATAATCAAATTTGTAGTTGAAAATGAGCGATTTTCCACGGTTGTGGGATAAACCCGATTTTTAAATTTTTTTTTTATTTTTTATTCTGCGATAAATCCCCTTTGGAAAACGTAAAGGTGCGACATTTCAAATCGAAAATTGCTCTTGGGGTGCGACACACGCCGTGTGACCACGAAGGGTTAAGGACGTGGTGTTTTTCATCTGTGTGCGTTTGGCAAAAATTTAATTGGATGTTCGTTAACTACGTATGCATCTGATTATTTAATCGTAAGAATTGGAAAAACGCAATAGTGATTATAGTAGTATAGGATTCTCCTTGCAAAGATAAGCCGGAATTGTAGGGTGATATTCCCCCCCCCCCCCCCCCCAGAACTGAGCCTGTGGTAATTTCAAGCATACTCGACAGATTTTCAAACTCAATTTTCTCGAAAATAAAGCCCCGCCCGAAAATAGTTATTCTGCAATTTCGACTCGTATTTGCATCAGGATTTATCTCATTCCAAGTCGTACCGTACTTATTGCCGCACTCGGTCAATTCTCGTGGGTAGGTGCACGTATGCATAATGAATAATGGACACTCATTTTTCATAGTAATTTTTTCTGGAAGACCCCAAAGCAAAAGAGGTTACTTTACATATTTGACTTGTTCTCTCATGTAGAATCATCTCATTAATAACGAATCACCCGGTATATTGTAGATATATTAAAGGTCCTATTAATTTTTAAGTAGGGGCCATTTTCAAGTGCATCGTGAACGTTGGCAAAGAAATTGCACTGAAAGTACGTAACAGTTGAGAAAAGCTAGAATTAACAAAAATTATTTAATTGACAGAGTTAACTGTAATAGAATGTCAATTATTAAAACACGGTTTCACCGAATGTTTGATCATCCACAAGATGAGAAATTAATTTTCAATGGACCGAATTCAAATTAATTATATTACCATTGTTTCGTATAAACTGGACGCAGATGACCGTATAATGTCGAAAAGTTAATAAATTAATTTTTCATTATTCTCTTTACTTAATTAATTTTCCTCCTTTTCTCGTTGATCATTTATTGATTGAAGAAACAAGCAGAAGGAAGTAAATGATCATCTTGATGTTTACAACTGACATATTTCCCTGAGTTTAATTATAAAAAAAAAGAACAAGAAACATTCTACTTATCATTTTTATTATTATTCAATTTATATTTTCCTAAAATCCTCTTCCTATGAATTAACATTCTTATTGTTAGTTGTACAGCAGAATTAAACATTCCCCATTATTTATCGGTAGATTCTTATTTTACGTCAAGGTTAGTAAACTAAATTTTCAAATTAAATTAACAAATAAATTTTCGAATCGCTTGATTCCCATTTTCTGTAATTAGTTCGGAGAATTGGAGTTCCAAAAGTTTCCGGCGGCGGCGCGCGGATCGGGGAACTCGTACCTAAGTTGCGAGTCGCAACTAGGGCTGTTCAAGTACTTGAATATTCGGGTAGCTTGAAATCCGAACCAAGCTGAAACCCGGTTTCCGAGCCGAGCCGAGTACCCGAATGAACCGAGCGGCTTGAAAAAACCGAGCGGCTCGGATAGAACCAAGTAACTTGAATTTTTCAAGCGGCCCGAATGAAGCGGGCGGCTCGAACAGAACCAAGCGGATTGAATTATTTCAAGCGGGCCGAAAGAACCGAGGCGGCTCGAAAGAACCGAGCGGGCCGAAGGAACTGAGACGGCCCGAATGTATGTCTGTACATTGTACGTCGAGCAGATAGGTTAGGAGATAGGTTATGTATACCTAACCCAATTATAATATAGACTGCGGAAGTTTATGTAAATGCATGTTTTTATTGGAATGACTTAAACAAGCGGGACTTTGACAGAACTATGTTTCATCATTACGAGGATGTTAAAAATATACTTTCGATTTTATACATTTTGCATATTCTGGATATACGTTGCACATTCTGCATATTTTTCATATTTTTTTCAGATACGGAATTTGTTTACAAATTAGCTTGGTGAACCACGCCATTCAAATTTAATAGTTTCATATGTTAAAAAGTTTAATAGTGTAATAGTTACATATATATTCAAATGTTTAATAATTCAATAGTAGGTACAACGGCTTGATACGTATAATATATAATTATTACAGTACAATTATTAGTATACTACAGTTTGATAAAAGAGGTTAAATATATCCCCCCGCCCCCCGTTACCCTTTTCAGCATATTTGCATATTCGCGGCATATCATACTTGCATAAACTCCCGCAGGCTAGGTATAACTAAATAAATAGACGAATAATTTTTGAACAAGCAATATAAATAGACACACAATTTAATTTTTTTATTTAATTAATGTAAGAACTTCTTACATTATATTTAACCTCTTTTATCAAACTGTAGTATACTAATAATTGTACTGTAATAATTATATATTATACGTATCAAGCCGTTGTACCTACTATTGAATTATTAAACATTTGAATATATATGTAACTATTACACTATTAAACTTTTTAACATATGAAACTATTAAATTTGAATGGCGTGGTTCACCAAGCTAATTTGTAAACAAATTCCGTATCGGCAAAAAATATGAAAAATATGCAGAATGTGCAACGCATATCCAGAATATGCAAAATGTATAAAATCGAAAGTATATTTTTAACATCCTCGTAATGATGAAACATAGTTCTGTCAAAGTCCCGCTTGTTTAAGTCATTCCAATAAAAACATGCATTTACATAAACTTCCGCAGTTTATATTATAATTGGGTTAGGTATACATAACCTATCTCCTAACCTATCTGCTCGACGTACAATGTACAGACATACATTCGGGCCGCCTCAGTTCCTTCGGCCCGCTCGGTTCTTTCGGCCCGCTTGAAATAATTCAATCCGCTTGGTTCTGTTCGAGCCGCCCGCTTCATTCGGGCCGCTTGAAAAATTCAAGTTACTTGGTTCTATCCATGGACCTGAAGGACAGTGCCTAGTTCCGGGAGTTACAGCGAAAGACGGAAGGGGCTGCGATGTGAGGGACGACTGGTGGTGTCCTCTACAGCCGAATATAAATTTTAGAAATAGCGTCCTTCATTGGTATAGCCTTGTGACGCCATTGTGCAAAACGGTGCAAAACAGTGTAAAAGCATTGCAAAGTAACTTATTATTTGGGGTACTTTCGAAATTACGTAAGTAATATTAAATTTTCTAGTAAAATAGTAAAAGTATTGTATTTGAAGGTTAAAAATTTATATATAATGGTTTTGCCAGATGCAATTTTCCACGGTATGACACAGATGGCACCACCAGTCGTCCCGCAAAAAGCGGCTGGAAGAGGTCGATTCCCCTTCCGTCATTCGCTTCAACCCCCGCGTCCATAAGCCTAGCTTATGCACTGTCCTTCAGGTCCATGGTTCTATCCGAGCCGCTCGGTTTTTTCAAGCCGCTCGGTTCATTCGGGTACTAGTGGTGGAGAACTATCGATAGTCGGCACTTACGATAGTTTCCGATAGTTGGACCATTAACCATCGATAGTTATCGATAGTTATCGATAGTGGTGGTATGAGCCAATACATATTTGTACCCAGATAGCACACAGCCGTCTAAAGCAGTGATGCCCACCCAGATAGCATAGCACACCTCGTCTTAGAGACGTCTAGTTTAGGTCTATTTTAGGTCTGAACGTCTTGATTTGTAACAAGACGTCTTTAAGACGTCTTTAAGACGCCTTTTGGACGTCTTTAAGACTTTACCAGACGTTGTGCTATCTGGGCAGTGATGCCAGAATCGTGGGACGTGGGACAAATCCTTACCCCCACTATGACCTACCGTCGTCTCCCACTATGGCCTACCGTCGTCCCCCACTTTCTTCCCATCGCACTGCACACAAGCATATCCCTACTCCTGTCCGTGTGCGCTGCTTGTTCGGCTGCCGAGCTTTACTAGCTACTAGGGTTAGTAGAGGATGCCGCATGCTTAAGCATTTGCTTAATCTTAAGACACGTTTGTGAATACCGGCCAATAATTTACAATAAAATTTGAACTTCAAGTAGAGATGATGACGATACATCGATGTTTTTACAATCGATATTTGAAGATCGATATGTACATTGAAACCACCGATGTTTTTCTAATAGATGTCGATGTTTTTGGATATTATTACGCTAATTAGATATCATATCTCTGGGATAAAAATGATTTTTTCAAGTTTAATGCTCTATCAGCTTTAGGAGCAGTTCTGGAGCAAAGTCAGAACTGCACGGATTACTAACCTACGATTTTCGATACCGATAACTATCGATAGTGAAAATAAACTATCGATAGTTTTCGATAGTGAGGACCATCGATAACTATCGATAGTACCATCGATAGTTCTCCACCACTATCGGGTACTCGGCTCGGCTCGGAAACCGGGTTTCAGCTTGGTTCGGATTTCAAGCTACCCGAATATTCAAGTACTTGAACAGCCCTAGTCGCAACTGTATAGCAGATGAATCAATTAATATACTACGTGTAATATTTCCGCGCACAAAGTTCGCAGGATTTCAGAGCTCCACCGGCATTGAAAGATATTAGAACTAAGAGATGAAAAGATAATCACAAAGATCTTACTGTATCACGAGTTCTGGAAGTTTGTTAATTAAAACTTTTAAAACGTTTCCAACGCTAGAAACTGTCAGCCGTCGCGACAGAAACATACCAATATTTTAAATTATTTCCTATTATCGTAATGCCGCTGCAACTTCGATGCTCCCCACGCAGTGCTCTCACTGATACGCAGAGAAGCGAGCTGCGTCAGCAATAAAATTAGTACAACGGCTCCGATAACTATCGCAATTAAATGTTCATAAAACAAAGTCGCCCCGTTAGCCGGCTGATACTTGCAATTAAAAATTTGCAAGTCACATTGCCGTGCGCAATCTTCGCACCGCTAGGGGGCGTTTGCATCGCGCGAAACTTTCCGTATAGCCATAGACTGTTCACTTATTAGTTTCATGGTTAAACAGATGCTCGCAGCGGTGTAAAACATAACAGCGACGATAAGAAGTCTGCAACGCAAAAAAAAAAAACCATTACTCACCGCTGGCTGTATTGTTTCGATCGTGCACGCTCATCCCGTTGGCATCCAGGAACTCTACTTCTTCCTTTACTTCCGTCGTGACGTACAATGGTACACAGAGCACCGGGCAGGCAACGTACGCAATCACGATCGCAAGAATAGTTCTCCTGTAACTGCACCACTCTCTGTTTTTCTGCGGCCTCGCCACAGCCACGTACCTCCACACGGCAAGTATCAAAGTTAAGCAAATGGAAATAGTGTGGCAAACCTGTGACAAACGACGGGAATCCCATGAATCTCGCTTTGCCACGTCTAAGGTAATTGCCCCAGTTGTCGTTCAAGTCCCAGTTCTCGATCATTTTTACAAATATTATGATTTTATAGCATTTTTCACAATATTTTTATAATAAAAATGAGGTTTTTTTTAAATGTAAATTTGTACATGAATTTGGGACAAATGAAACAAAATTTTGTTGCAGAAGAAAAACCCATAAAAGGTGTTCAAAATAATATTAAACAACCTTTAGAAAAGAATAAACAAAAAGATGGAAGTTAGGCATAGCTTATTATTACTATTTATTAGTAAATTTAAATAAATGTATATGTGTTGAACTTGTTTTGTATGTTTATACAAGTATTTTATAAAAAATTATATTTTTGTTGTACTTAAGTAATTAAAAAATACTGATTCACTAAAATTTTTAAGATAATTTAATGAGATAAGTTATTTATAAATGTTTCGGAAGAATTTTTTACTCGTTTTCGTACTTCAAATTTTCTTTATAAACTCTTTTTTCTTGATCGACTACTAGAGCAATTACTGATCGACAACTGGTGCCGACCGTAATTTAGTGATCGACATCTGGGGCATCAACAGTTTTATTCTCAATTATAATTTCCACATTTAAATATATGTAGATTCTAATTTTTTACTTTGCTATTATCTATATTAATGTTAAAATGAACTGGTAACAGAAGAAAGGTTAATTTTTGTCCATTTACATCAATTTTTTCATTAAAAACATTTCGACCTCCTACTAACTGATCGACAACTGGGGCAATTACCTTACTCCCACCGTCTCGTCGCCTAGCCGGAAAATCTTGGTCGAAGCTTGCTTGTTTGTATCTTCGTTTGTTTTTTTTTTTTTTTCTTTCCACTACGAAATATCGTGAGACGTTCGACAGTGAGTTTACAGCACTGGCGAACGAGTGCGCGCCGCCCGGCGCCGCGTTTTTATTTTACCCAAATTGCTCTGTAACGGCGCGGAGCTTTACGAGGCTCGTACGAATTTAGCTACTTTTGTCGGAGCAAATTGGCCCGGGTGTTTTTGCTCGCGCGAAAAGAAAACAGAATTACGGGGGAATGGAAGAGGGCTGATATCCGTTTCTTACGTTAGCTGAACGCCCATTTAGCCTTTAATTAAAGAAGAAGAGTGATCCAGTATGTTGGATTGATTGGTTTCCAAACATCTGGGTCAATCCTCGCCAAACAGAAGAAGGAAACGAGGGACCGCGAAGAATGCAATGGTACGTAAATACCGAACCCCTTTCGTAGGTCAGGAACACAGCCGTTCTTTTTTTTTTTTTTATAATTTATCACATCCTTGGGTATTTGAAAAGAATTTATGTACGCGTATAGCTGAATCGTGGAATGATATTACTTAATTTTTTCAACTGTTTCTTTTTTCGAAAAACGTCCCCCACGCGGGCTAAAAGCATAGCGAAATTTTAGATTTTTTTTTAAGAAACTAGCGATTCGAATAATCTGAAATTTGGACCATGTTTTCATGCATCTTTGAAAAAGTTGTAGTTTATTTTTTTATTAATTTTGTATAATTAATATAGGGTTATGCATGCTCGACCATCACGCCGCCGATATTTCTGTATAGCAAAAGTTAAAGTTTCAGACCTTTATTTTTTTTTTTTTTCTGGCTCATCAAATTGTGGCTACATATGTGTACACTGAAACGCCGTGTCATTTTTCTGTGTTCGATTACCAGGAAGATAAATATCGTGCGCACCAGCGGGCGACGAATTTTGCGCGGCGTGTTGGTCGATCATGCTATAACTCCTATATTTGTTATTGAATATTAACCCTTCGTGGTCGCACCTCCTTATAATCACAAACTGGTCGCACGGGGTTCACTGTACCCCAGCGTCATTTTTTGAGTTACCATTTTCGTATTTTCGAATCTTTTCACTTTTCAGTGATAATTGTACATTTGTAATACTTATACAGTCATGGTCTAATAGTCTTTTTCTAGAAATGTAAATTTTGATACGATCAAATTTGTAGTTGAAAATGAGCGATTTTCCACGGTTGTGGGATAAACCCGATTTTTTAAAATTTTTTTTATTTTTTATTCTGCGATAAATCCCCTTTGGAAGACGTAAAGGTGCGACATTTCAAATCGAAAATTGCTCTTGTGGTGCGATACACCCCGCGTGACCACGAAGGGTTAATAAAAAAAAAAAACTATCGCTTCCTCAAAGATGCACCAAAATATGATCCAAATTTCAGACGAATCAAATAGCTAGTTTCTTAAAAAAAAATCCCCGATTTTGCCACGCTTTTAGGCCAAGGAAAGTAGGATTCCTCCCTTAACCCTTCGGTGGGCGCGCTCTTCAGAATTGCATGAGTGCGTTGCGGCATTTACACCGCAATCGGAGTTCTCGTTGTTTTACTTCTAAATTTAGACAATTTTAGGTCTCACAGAAGAAAATCGAAATTACATTAGTTGCTTAATAAACACCTATATCTTATTTTTCTGTCCTCTAAAAAAAAAAAAAAAAAAAAAAAAAAAAAAACTTCCAAGTACGTAGCATGATGCAAAAATGTCCACTGGAAGAATCCTGAATTGGACATGGATCCAGTTTGAACACTACACATGGTACAATACGAAATGTAAAATTTGCGGCTAACTGCCGCGGGCGCGCCCACCGAAGGGTTAATGGAAATTGCCGTTGACTTGCGGGATAAGTGAAGATCACACGTTACCTGCGCGAAGATCGAGTGAAAGAGGACGAATATGGCCCATCCGTACGCGAAGGTGTCTTTCCTGGATCGGCTGTACAGGTACATGTGGAACGAATAAGGGATGTAGTCGATCATCACCAGCAGATCCGCGACGGCCAGCCCCGTTAAAATTATATTCGTCGGTGATCGCATTTCCCGCCGGGTTAGCACAAGAATGTTCAAAATGTTGGCGATCGAGCCGAAGATGCAAACGAACAGGGAGATCCAGCCGTGCAACTTTAAGAAATGCGAGTGGAAAGCCGATAGATCGCAGACGGAGTTGTTCGACGAAAGGTTCGACTCCATGGCTGTGTTTGGACTCCGCTTCTTCGTTTCCTTTTCCTTTTTCAATATTATTCGACCTCTCCACTAAGATTTGTTTATTAAATATTTCAGCGCTAATCCACGACTTCCAGCGAATGTTTTCCGTGGTTAAACGAGGGAACTCGGGACATCTGCATCCTCCACATCCTCCCGAAAAATCTGTCCAACTCTGGGCTTTGGGGGTGTTTTCTCAGTGAACAACTGTTGTTCGCTGGCCTCTAAGCCGTTGCTTCTTGAAGTTGTCTTGAAGTTTTACATAGTTACAAGTTTACTCGAAATTATTCAACAACGCTGGTCCGATTAAGAAGATTGTTTCCTCTCGAATTTCGCTGGAGAATTTCTCCTTATTTTGTTGCCGATTCTTCGAAAGCACGTCCTTTGAAATGAGTTACTTCAGCCCATAGAGCCTCGTAAGGAGCAGGTAATTCCTTATTCTAGGCGATGTATCGCGGAGCAGGGCGAAGATGAGATTCCGAGGGTTCGTCGATCTCATCGGGAATGTTTCTTTTCAATTTACGCGAGGCGATCGAAGAACCTATTCGTGCATTTTCAATTTGTTTTACAAGTAGTTTTACATTAATGTCTTATTTATATTAATAATGTTTCCTCTTCTTAATGGCAACTGTGGTTAGAAATATTAATTGAACGAAAGTCTGAACGGTTTCTTTTGTTATGTACAATAATATTATCCTGTGCTTCACATTTATTACTGCGTCGTTGGTAAGAGTTAGGCAGTTTTTAATCAGTCCCTTGTTTCTAATAGCGAATTCGATGTAAGGGGTGCCGGGAGTGGTGTGGCGAACACTGTAATTAATTGAATTTGGTTTAGGGTAGTTGATTCTTTACTTTGCAATCGTTTAGATATTTAAAGGTGCTGGAACTCGGTGAAAGTCACACTGCGAGACGCAACAAGCGTACAGGAGGACGAAGGAACGGCGCCTGGCGCCACAAGAACGACGACCGAGTGCTGCGACATCCGTCGAGCTTATGCCGCCGCGACGCGACGCGACGCTATCCGTGTGCAGCCGCCCCGAAATTTAACGCAGACGCAGATCATTCCGCTCCACCCCCACCCCCCCCCACACACCCTTACGCTTACTCACTGCTTCACTCTGATCTCCCGTTTATCGTTTTATTCGTCTATTTAATAATTTATTAATTGATGTTCCATTTGAGCTTTGTGCTCCTACTAGCTCGTTTCGCTGCTTATACAGGCCGTTTCAAAAATGTACAGTCGGGATTTTTTTAAATCTGTAGGAGGGTTGTTACGAATATTCGAATATTCTAAGTATTCGAGTAAATAGGCGTATTCGAATATTTGTATATCAGAGAAGACGAGTATTCGAATACCAGAGAATTCGAATATTTTAATACTAGAGAAGTCGAATATTTTAATACTAGAGAATTCGAACTCGAATATCCGAATACCAGAGAATGCGAATTCGAATATTCGAATACCAGAGAATTGGAATTCGAATATTCGAATACCAGAGAATTCGAATTCGAATATTCGAATATCAGAGAATTCGAATACCAGAGAATTCGAATGCCAGAGAATTCGAATTCGAATATTCGAATACCAGAGAATTCGAATTCGAATATTCGAATGCCAGAGAATTCGAATTCGAATATTCGAATACCAGAGAATTGGATTCGAATATTCGAATACCAGAGAATTCGAATTCGAATATTCGAATACCAGTGAATTGGATTCGAATATTAGAATACCAGAGAATTCGAATTCGAATATTCGAATACAAGAGAATTCGAATTCGAATATTCGACTACCAGAGAATTCGAATTCGAATATTCGAATACCAGAGAATTGGATTCGAATATTCGAATACCAGAGAATTCGAATTCGAATATTCGAATACCAGTGAATTGGATTCGAATATTCGAATACCAGAGAATTCGAATTCGAATATTCGAATACCAGAGAATTCGAATTCGAATATTCGAATACCAGAGAATTCGAATTCGAATATTCGAATAATTAGAAGTATTTCAATATTGGGGGTGATCAAATTTCTCATTGCACCGAATAGGAATCTGAACATGAAATATCTTTTCATGTTTTATCGTGAAATTCTTTTCATATTGGCGTTTAGAATTATTTGTTTTGCAAACGGTAAATTTGAAACTTTAATGATCTTTGGTAAATTTATAAATTTTGAAACGAAAATTACTATCAGTTATTGGTATTAGTATTATTATTCCAATTAGTTTACAATCGTTATTCGAACCAATTATTAAAATATTAAAATATTCGAAGACTATTCGTATTCGAATAATTCGAATATTCAAATATTCGAATATTATTCGAATACTCGGATATCTTCAGCTCTAATCTATACTTATTGTTGCTCTTACCTACAGACCCTTTTTTTTTATATATTTTTTTATTTTTGTATTCATATGAAATCGCTTCTTGTGCTTATTCGAATGCAAACAGTAGGAATATTCAGATTATACAGGGTGCCCCACTTATACATCACGTAAGTACTCTTCTGGCATATGAGCTGGCTATTTGTTTCTATTCAAAGTCATGATTTCATAGGTCCTTGAACTCATCTTGATGTCGGCTACAACGTCGCATTATGAAAAACTGTTGTTAATATATGAAAAAATGCCGATGACCTTGGAATGACCTTCAAGATGACCTTGGGGGTATTTATCATCACCACATGCACGCCCTCAAACCATATACACTCCTAGTAATTTTTTAAACGAATTTATTTAACTTCACTCCTCTGTCCGTTTGTTTTTTTTTTGTTTGGTTTAAATATTATAATTCTCACGTAGAGTAGCAGAGGGAATAATTTAGATGGTTCGCTGTGAATGGGACACCGTGTTGTATGAACCATGAATCGGTAACGTGATATCGGCAGCTCGATGGAACCGAATATTCCGAGAACACTTGTATAATGGAAGTACAAAAGGGGCTAATAAGAAGGGTGTCATAAGCCATAAGCGTCGGATTCCCAATTTGGTTGAAATTTAGAGCACGACACATATAATAATGTGTTAAACGCGCGAGGCGGACTCAGAACTTTCTGACAAAATCGAGTTCGGTGTTTCGATTTTTCCAGATCTGGATAATTCTAGGTTCCGGAGATTATATTTTATTCGGCATGGTAGGCGAATGTCACACCACCGATTTCACGCTTCAGTGATTTTTATGTTTCGGCGCTCGAGAATAGGGGGCCGGGAATACAACGTAGGCCATTAAGTGAAGAGTGTCAAGTTCCGCGTTTCTCATCGGATTGTCCGGAAAGCGACACCAATCGGTGCCTTGTGCTTTCCCGATGAAAATCATACCAAACCCGACATAATTTGAGCTATAATTAACAAACTTACGTGTAAAATTAATTTGCAGAATTTAAAGCCATCTTACACTGACGGTAAACTATAAACTACAAACCTATGAAAAAAGTTCGAGTTTTTGAAATGGCCGAGGAGACCTGATCCCTAAAAGTCTGCAATTTTATTTCATTGCGTGTATAATAAGCTTGAAATTGTATAATACTTTCTTAGCTACTCTATATGTTAATACTTAAATTTAAATTATCAAATACAGAATTTGACTTCGATTTTTTTATTTTCTATGCTTTAGATAACTACATTTTTTATTAGAATAAGTTCTTTTACCAATTAAAAAAATAATTTATACTATTCAGATATTGATGACTTCATTGGTGACTACATTCTGGAAAGCAAATAATTAATAATAGCCCTTGATTCTGTAGTAGGCTCGCGCCGAGGCAGACACAGCGTTGCCGGCGCGGCGTTGCTGGGCGGTGAGCCGAGAGGACTGCGCGGCTGAGGCACTCTGCGTCGAGCCGAGTCGAGACGAGTTACGTATAGGTGAACCTCTTTTTGTATCTCCAAATAAATATATTAAATCTTTCTCACTTGAATCCCAACAATTCTTACCCTCTTATCTAATACCTACCTGTGAATTCATGTTTTTCATTTGTTAAGCATAAATAATCATTGTTTGATGTAGAGAGGACATTAGTTGCTTAATCCTTAAAACTGGACGAAGATAGTGTAACGAATTTGTTGCCTTGAAAACAGCCAGCATAAGAAGCAAAATTTTGCAGCATTGGGACTACAACATTTCTCCTCATTTTCTATACAGCATTATCGTTATTAATTAACTAATGGTAAGTGCAGAAAATTGATGAAGAACCTTATCGAACCCGAAAGTGTGGAAGAGGATATTCCTAATCAACAAAATTGTATATTCCTTACGGTATATATTGTAATAACTGAATTGTAATAACTCTACCAATTAGCGTATACAGCACACAGGTGCATAAAATAAAATTCAATTAGGGTAACTGTACTCGTAGTTGACAGTGTACCAATAGTTGACACTTTTATTTTCAGTCACGAATAATAAGCTTTCTATGAAAAAAATGTTTTTGACTAATACGCTGTTTGAAAAAGTATTAGTCAAAAACATTATTGTAGTCAAAATTCGTAGTTGACAGTGTACCAATAGTTGACACTTTTATTTTCTGTCACGAATAATAAGCTTTCTATTAAAAAAATGTTTTTGACTAATACGCTTTTGAAAAAGTATTGGTCAAAAACATTTTTGTAGTCAAAACTCGTAGTTGACAGTGTACCAATAGTTGACACTTTTATTTTCAGTCACGAATAATAAGCTTTCTATGAAAAAAATGTTTTTGACTAATACGCTGTTTGAAAAAGTATTAGTCAAAAACATTATTGTAGTCAAAATTCGTAGTTGACAGTGTACCAATAGTTGACACTTTTATTTTCTGTCACGAATAATAAGCTTTCTATTAAAAAAATGTTTTTGACTAATACGCTTTTGAAAAAGTATTGGTCAAAAACATTTTTGTAGTCAAAACTCGTAGTTGACAGTGTACCAATAGTTGACACTTTTATTTTCAGTCACGAATAATAAGCTTTCTATTAAAAAAATGTTTTTGACTAATACGCTGTTTGAAAAAGTATTAGTCAAAAACATTTTTGTAGTCAAAACTCGTAGTTGACAGTGTACCAATAGTTGACACTTTTATTTTCTGTCACGAATAATAAGCTTTCTATTAAAAAAATGTTTTTGACTAATACGCTGTTTGAAAAAGTATTAGTCAAAAACATTTTTGTAGTCAAAACTCGTAGTTGACAGTGTACCAATAGTTGACACTTTTATTTTCAGTCACGAATAATAAGCTTTCTATTAAAAAAATGTTTTTGACTAACTACGCTGTTTGAGTTATGCTTTTACAAACTGTGTATTAGTCAAAAACATTTTTTTAATATAAAGCTTATTATTCGTGACTGAAAATAAAAGTATCAACTATTGGTACACTGCCAACTACGAGTACAGTTACCCTAGGTATTATGAGAATAAAAATGAATACTCATAAATTTTCAAATCAAACCTTTTTCGTTATATCCTACGTCCATTTCTTTTTGTCTTAAACACCATACCAATATGCAAACTGTAATTTAATTTCGATAGGTCAATCAAGAGTACCTTTTAGCAAAGTAGTCATACCAAAAGTTACTCCTTGCCACGGTAGGGGCTCTCTATTAAACTGCATTCCTTCGGCTAGAAATTCTTCTGCATTATTTAAAACTCTACAGTTTAAAGTGTTTTCTTGTTCCAAGCCCTTCTCAATCCCTTTTCGAACGCCCTAAATACTAAAGCTCTGGCGGATGAAATTGTAAAGGTGAATCCCCGCGGCGCGTGGCACGATTGTGTCACGGTACGTCCGTAATGTATTGCTTCATTTCAGAAATCGTTGGATTACCTTAAACTTGGATTTATTCGAGCAATCCTCAAAAATGGTCCACAAAGGTGCAGTGTATTCTGCATTAATTTCGATTATTTCCTTATCGATCAGTGAATTTGCTTGCACTATTCCTGCCTCAATCTTATACAAGGATATGTATTCGCCTTCTATTTGCATTATAACGTTAAATATGATAGCAGCCGGTGCAGTTTTTTTACACCAATAAACATTCCTGCGAATTTTTACAAATGTTTTCACAACATCAAGAAACCCAGTCATTTCGTAAATAGTTCTCAAATTCAACCAATTCAACAAATCAAAATTTTTAAAAGAAATAAACAATTGGGCGAACGTTGCTTTTACATCAACAATCTTCGAATTTTGCAGTCTCAAAAAAAATTTAAATGGCGAATAGCAAAAGAAAATACTACAAATTTGACTGGATAAAAATGCACCCTTATGTTGGGTCAGGGGCCTTTCCAGATTAAATCAGTCATGCTATATAACGTGGCAGCTTCCACCCCCACTGTGCAACAAAATGCTTTCATCCGTCATAGGGTGTGCTCGTCCATTTAAATGCATAACTCGATACGTCTCCGCAGCGAGACCCGCAGAGGCTCAGAAGTAGTATCGGATTTTTCCTTCATTTCCTAACAGCAATCCTGTATTCGCAGTCCCCATTCGCCTAATGCATGATCTAACATCGACTATGCTGTACTAGTAGACAGGTATCGCAGACAGAATACCTCTGAAAGTATTTCCCTCCGTTGGTACACAGATCCCCAAGTACAATTGATTATAAAAACAAAGTTTTGGTGTAGTCTTGGTTGGACCGGAGACTGCGAGCTGGCTGATAATTGTGCAGATTTTTGTGATCCTTTGGGGGTAGAAATAGTCGGGGTGGAATTTTAAAAGTTGCGTTCAGTGATGCAAGGAATTCAAAGAACAGAACTAACAATAAGTATTAGGATGGTGCGCTGTTCAGACGACACAGAGCGTTAATTCCGTGCGGCGTTTAAGTTTCAACGACGCAGAATTCGGTGAGTCTAGAGGAAGTTTCGCGAAACGTCTGTTATATAGAGATAAGGTAATTAGGGGGAAGGTTTCTTATTAACTTTATAAAAAATTTAATGTGTAGCTTTCTATCAAATCGAGAAACTTTATTTGTTATCTAAATCATAGATATACTATAAAACGAACACTACTAAATTAACAAACACTAAATGTTAACCGATAAAAATAACCATTTTTCTTATACATAATTTGACATCTTACCCCAATGAAACAAAAAATTGTGTGGTACTATTTTTTGCGCTAATGCAGCGGATCGAAGACCATCGTCTGTCCATTGTCCTCTGTTCGAGTTTATCTAGTTCGCATTGTTTACTATAAGTAAGAAAAATACCTTCTTTCTAGCTAACAACCCGCCACTGTTGATAGCACTTTCTTTTTTTATTCCAACAGAATATATTGACCGAAAAATAACATATGTGTTTTTTTTATTTTGGCTCCTTTATATATTTAGGAGCTAAAAACCACCCCTCAAAATTCTTATTGTTAGTTTGAAGAATATTGTAACATTGTGCGCACCAAGTTTTCTTCAACACGAGGTTATAATATTCTTAAAATTAACAATAGAGACATTCGTACCTCCTCTTATGAATTTTGAGGGTTGTTTCCACCCCCTAAATACGCAAACGGACCAAAATAAAAAAACACGTACCTATTTGTTATTTTTCGGTCCCCTAAAACCAGAGCAATCGGAGGCGGACACCTGAAAAGCTCTTCTTGTTAGTCTAGAAGGGTGGGTACACTACAGAGGCAGTAATCTAACGGATTTAAATTCGGCGAGCGAGTTTACGCGACGGGTTCGTCGCGTCAATACATTTCTCGCGAACTCTATCCGAGTATTCTCCAACGCCCCCTTCAAATTGTGAGGAAACACTCGACGTTATAAATCAGATTTATTGTACACGCTTAAGGTGTGCACGCCCTAAAAATTCTTGTGATGCATGCGCCCAGAAATGAAGGCCGTGCTGTAGCGGCCGATTTGATTGGCAGAAAATGCCACCCCGTCAGACAGACTCTAGGGGATTTTGTACAAACACTGGCGGGGAAGGTTGCTGACGATGCAGGCGTGACATGAGAATCGTTTTCTCCTCAAACGTGAACGCCATGGAATTTATACCAGGGACTCCTACCGGTACGTAAAATAAACCGGTATTATACCGGTATTTTTCGGTTGTATCTTCGTCTGAGACTCAATACCGGTATAACGCTCATACCGGTATTTCGCTATACCGAAACCGATATCATACCGAAATAGATAAATACCGAAAACAAAAGGTTACCGGTAACCGAAATAAATACCGGTATTTTTTCGGTATTCTTTTCAGTAACATCCCAGATAGCACCGCACATCCCAAGGACGTCCTTTTCATGTCCAGTTTATATCCGAACGTCCTACGTCCATTTCTTAAGTCCTACGGACGTTCTTAGGACTTAAATTTCGGATGTTCTAGGAACGTCCGTTTCTTAAGTCCTACGGACGTTCTTAGGACTTAAATTTCGGATGTTCTAGGAACGTCCGTTTCTTAAGTCCTACGGACGTTCTTAGGACTTAAATTTCGGATGTTCCAGGAACGTCCGTTTCTTAAATCCTACGGACGTTCTTAGGACTTAAATTTCGGATGATCCAGGAACGTCCGTTTCTTAAGTCCTACGGACGTTCTTAGGACTTAAATTTCGGATGATCCAGGAACGTCCGTTTCTTAAGTCCTACGGACGTTCTTAGGACTTAAATTTCGGATGATCCAGGAACGTCCGTTTCTTAAGTCCTACGGACGTTCTTAGGATTTAAATTTCGGTTGTCCCAGGAACGTCCGTTTCTTAAGTCCTACGGACGTACTTAGGACTTAAATTTCGGTTGTTCTAGAAACACCAAACAATCTTGTAAGTCACGTGATTGTTTTGCACGACTACATTTCGAATGTTCCGAGAACATTCGTCTCGTAAGTCTTGTGAATCTTTAGAAGACCTAAATTTCAGATGTTCGAAGAACAACCGTCTTGTAGGTTTTGCAGATGATTCAGGTTCGGTTGCAAAACAGTCTTACGACTGAACCTCGCCTTTGCGCTATTTTTTTGTGCAATGAAGACGCTGAAATGCTGAAATGTTCCCAGATAGCTTACAACGTGTTCAAGACGTCTGTCTTAAGTCGTCGTTAAAACATCTGTCTTGAGACGAATGTGAAATTTTAAGCAATGAGTCTAGAGATCGAATGATGATATTCTGTAGAATATTTCGCGTCAATGCACATTTTTTATAAATTATTAATACTCGTTATATACCTAGAAATTGAAATTATTTGTAAGGAAGTGTCTTGGGTAGTTGCGAAAAGCAGTTGCTTCGTAATCTGGGAGTCCTGGGTTCGATTCCCGTCACCGCCAAATTTTTTTTTCTTAATGCCCTAACCCAGACTTGATGAAGACGTCTTTAAGGCGCTTTTAAACCATCTGCAAAACGTTTTTAAGACGCCTTTTGGACGTATTTAACTTTACTTTCGGACGTTCGGAAAACGTTCTGAGAATGTTGACACAGCACGTCCTCAGGACGTTCCACTTTGTAAATAGGACCTTCCTACGACATTTAAAGAACTTAACGAGGACGTACAGAGGATATATGGACCTTCTCGGGACATTCTCCGAACGTACAGTACGTCCGGAACGGACGTCCATAAGATGTCTTTGTGCTATTTGGGATGGTAGGTTTCGGTGTTCACCGAGAAGAATACCGAAAAAATACCGGTATTTATTTCGGTTACCGGTAATTCCGAAAACCGATTGTTTTCGGTATTTATCTTTTTCGGTATGTTATCGGTTTCGGTATAGCTGTATTGGCGAAATACCGGTATGAGCATTATACCGGTATTAAGTCCCTGATTTATACACATCATCGTGTGTGAACGTCGCATTATCAGTGAATAGGACACTTCGCACAAGTTACAGATTTTAGAATGTAAATTTAGGTACTGATATGGGCAGTGAAATAATCGATTAGGTATTAGCAAAGAAACCGAACTGAAATGACTCTAAATTTCTACCTAATTGGACTCATTACACAGTACAACAAATTTTGACTTTTTTTCGGACTTGTAACATTCAATAGCCGTTTCTTATAGGTTTTCGTGCGCTGAAAACGAATCCGGAAACCGTTTGTCGCCATCACCCAGCAAATTTTCGAATTTGAACATCTTTTATGCCGAAACGGTAATAGTTATTCGGTTGCTCGTTGCGTCAAATTATTCTACGAACCCTCCCGAATACAACGATATAATATATATTGCATTATGAACATTTAAATATGTTTAAACAACGATCAAAGGGAAAAGGACACCCGAAATGCACCCATTTTGGCAGATATCCTTCAATTTATTTCCAAAACTAAGGGTCTGGGAGAAAATCTGACCATTCCACGCGATGCAGCAGACAGTTTTCCTTCGGAAAGCGTCAACAGAAGTGGTAAGTCTCGTTTTGTTTTCAATACAAAAGCGAAATAGTTTGGCAAAACGCGCGGAGCCGGCAGTGGTAAGGTAAATGTCCCAATACCTGGACATTTAAGGTACAGCGGAAACACGTTTGAGAATTGTTCAGTTATACAAGTCGATATATATATAAACGATTTTACAATTGCATGGGGCAACGTGTGTACTTTATCATTAAAAAAAAAAAACATTATTGGATTGAATATTTTTGTAAAATATTGAAAATTCGTAGTCCTTACAATGGCCCAAAACCTGGACAGCTGAACTAGTATGTCCCGGTGTCCCGATTTTACGGTCCCAAAACCTGGACAGCTTAACTAATATGTCCCGGTGTCCCAATTTAACTATCCCATTACATAGACACATGATAAAAGATCAGCAATTTCTTCTATATAAGTAATTTATGGAAATCAGTAAATGAAATTGTGTAAAAAAGAATAGATTATCGAATGACTAATTTTAAGGTTATATGTCAAAAAAATCTTTCAAATTAAATATTATCGTTAAAACAAGATAAAAAAGGGGAAGTATACTTACAGAAGGATAAGTACAATACAAAGTAATAAGTACTACAGTCCTAAATAACTATTGTATTATTCCGTCAACAATAACGCGTAAGATAAGTCGCAGTTTGCATAGATGGTCTGCGTGGTCAGGTTTCGGGCCGTTCCGGGATTTCACTGTACCGATAGATAGACACGCGAATAAAAAACTAATACGACCATAAATTTTAATAATTCAATCAGAAAATAATACTACAAAGCAACATTTTCCTAAAAATGTATTAGTTGTACCAATATACTAAACATTATTAATAATATTCGTTTAAGAAAAAGTAGAGACTGTTTAGCAAATCAGCTAACGGCAATACTAAAATGGTGTAAACCGGTCAGTTCGAGAAAATTTATTTTTATTACGAGTGTTACGAGTTTACTAAGAAAAATATGTATATGAATATATTTAATTAAATATTTGTGTAATTGAATAAAATAGTTCTTTTATGGATAAAGCATATATTAAATGTAATAATCAGCATTATTTACACTAGTGTCCAGGTATTGGGACGTGTCCAGAGATTGGGACATTTACCTTAGTCAACGGCGCGGCGCACAGTGGTTTAAAGGCGGAAAAAACCTAAAAGAATCATATCACAATTTCGTATTGTTTTTTTAGGTATGTTTTTTTATCGGTTATGTATTGGTCATTTCCTGTCACTTAGCCTCTAAAACCGATTACAAGTGCGGAAAAACTCGCACTAAAGAAGTATGGCCAAAATTTCTACATATCACTAAGTGGACCTGTTTTTTCCAGAGTAGTTTTATTACTCATTTTTACATAGTGTAGGACAAACAGAGGCAGAATTGAAACTGTTGTCAGAATATAGCAATATCTCAAAGAATACCGAGGTGTTTTAGAAATCACCATTTTTTTCAGGTACCTCCGTCTACCTCCGCAACAACACTTGAAAGGTTTGAAAGTACATATTTTGAGGTACAATTCCCATTAAAAAATTTTACCGTCTATCACCGTCTGTACCGTATGCAAAATGCTTATTGAAGAATTGAAACGATCATTTTACGTACTTTGTTTCGACAACTTTGTCTAAACATTGTACAAGTACAAAATCCGTGCAAAAAACGATTATTGTAAGTTAAAAAAAAATTCAAAAATTCAAAAAAAAAATTTAAAAAAAAACACATATTTTAATTCTCTACAACTTTTTTAGTGGACAAAATTACATTGAGGCAGAATATGAAACAGAAATAACTAAAAAATATTGAGAAATGCTGAGTTATGAGTTTTTTCCACTTTCTCCTCTATGCGTCGGACCACTGTGCGGCGTCCGGCGCGGCGTATCCACAGCCGCTCGCGCGCGACTCTCCCCGTGCTCCAATATTGTATTTGTTATTTATAAACTATTTAATAAAAAATTATTAAATATTACATAATAAACTATGTAATAAATTTTCTGTAATTTCAAACTTTGATTTTTTGGATATGCAAGGTGTCGGCGCTATGTGTGTACAGTTAGGTACATCAGTTCCTAATGTATTAATAAAATACCAAAGAACTGTTCGTGTGAAAGTCATACTATACGACGGGGTAAATTCATTGTCGAAGACGATTTTTATTATTTTAAACAGATACAGGGTTATCCATTTAAGACTGGCGGCACTCCCGCGAGTACAAATGAGAACGGCAACATGTACATGACCTACACGAACCTATACTTTTAGCAACAGCCCATAGATAGCGGATGTATCGACATATGATTGCACTAGTAAGAATGCGTTTGACGCTGTTGCCGTTTTCATTTGTACTCGCACGAGCGCCACCAGTCTTAAATAGATAACCCTGTATCTGTTTAAAATAATAAAAATCGTGTTCGACAATGAATTTACCCCGTCGTATAGTATGACTTTCACACGAACAGTTCTTTGGTATTTTTAATACATTAGGAACTGATGTACCTAACTGTACACACATCATGGACATAGGAATATAGGGACGGAGGGTAAGGCTAGCTTGTGGACGAGGGACGCGAAGCCTAGTTGAGGGACGGGCCCTCACCCAGGGCAACCGAAGGGTGCCTGGTGGTGATTGGTCGCATTGCTGCGCATGCTCTGTACCGCTAATTATGAAAAACTATTAACCACAGATTAATGCAAATATCTACGTTACTACTAAAAAGTGATTATTTATGAATTTGAATTTTTAATATAATGAAAATTTAAGAGAAATATGCATCTTCAATTATTAGAATATATAAAATGAATTAAAACAGTAATACTGATCGAAAATAATTTATTATTATTGAAATTAAATATTATACAATACATACTTATTACTAAACTTATTATTAATTACATGAAATCTGAAATATACACCGCTTCTATTCAAACATTGCTCTGGAAAGTGTAACGAACAAATGCGAGCACCTTTTGGGATCGATGATGATTTAATGCCTAAAACATCTAACCATATGCTAGAAGCATCAGAATTCCGTGGAAATCTACAAAAAAACAAAATTCACAATAAAATATGTGGTACAAATATAATTATTTTAAATATAGTAAAATAACCTCAATACCTGTGAAATGTAAGTTTTACATTATAACTTCGATTCGTCCGTTTCTTTCAATTTTGGCAATCTGACCTGTTGGTACACGAGGGCACAAAACACTTCATTGAACTAATTGAACTATATTAATATAATTAATATAATTAACTATTTAGTTATCAAAACGCTTAAGAAAATTTTATGAATGTGATGTGACGCTAGTGTGACGCTATACAACGCTATGGGGCTATGGACGCTATGGCAACGGTACATATGGTAGTACTGCGCTTGCACCGGACAGCGGCCAATGAAAAGGAGGCACCCTTTTACCTCATCCCCGTCCCGCAACGGCTTCCCCCCGCAGTGGTAGTTAGCCCCCTTGACACACATAGCGCCGACACCTTGCATATTCAAAAAATCAAAGTTTGAAATTACAGAAAATTGATTACATAGTTTATTATGTAATAGTTAATAATTTTTTATTAAATAGTTTACCGTTAAGGAACTAGTTCTTGATCAGGCACTAATTTTTGATCAGTACATGAAATAAATCGTTCTTTTGAGTTTATGTCAATAAATAATTGTTTGAAATAATTACTAACATAAAAATTGATAATTCAAAAATATATGTGTTGTCTGTGAAAGCAGTTAGTATTGTTAGTTTTAGATGATTAAAAACTAGTTCCTAGTCACCTTATTATTCCATACCTTATAAGTATTTAAATTTATATATTTATTTTCAACTTTTTAAAATTTTTCCTTGAAGTTTAAACATTAATTCAACTTTTAGTATAAAAAAAGTCTATGGTTTAATGTTTTATTAGGTTAAAAATAAATATTAAAGCGGGAAACCTTCTAAACTGATCAGAAACTAGTTCCTTAACGGTATAAATAACAAATACAATATTGGAGCACGGGGAGAGTCGCGCGCGAGCGGCTGTGGATACGCCGCGCCGGACGCCGCGCCGTTGACTACCACTGCCGGCTCCGCGCGTTTTGCCAAACTATTTCGCTTCTGTATTGAAAACAAAACGCGACTTACCACTTCTGTTGACGCTTTCCGAAGGAAAACTGTCTGCTGCATCGCGTGGAATGGTCAGATTTTCTCCCAGACCCTTAGTTTTGGGAATAAATTGAAGGATATCTGCCAAAATGGGTGCATTTCGGGTGTCCTTTTCCCTTTGATCGTTGTTTAAACATATTTAAATGTTCATAATGCAATAATAACTTATATCGTTGTATTCGGGAGGGTTCATAGAATAATTTGACGCAACGAGCAACCGAATAACTATTACCGTTGCGGCATAAAAAATGTTCAAATTCGAAAATTTGCAGTTTTTTTCAAAATCGAATTTCTCAAAAACTGAGGGTGATGGCGACAAACGGTTTGCGGACTCGTTTTCAGCGCACGAAAACCTATAAGAAACGGCTATTGAATGTTACAAGTCCAGATGGCTGTTGTACTGTGTTATTTATTTTGCTGAATATTAGGGTAACTGTACTCGTTGTTGACAGCGTACCAATAGTTGACACTTTTATTTTCTGTCACGAATAATAAACTTTCTACGAAAAAAATGTTTTTGACCAATACGCTGTTTGAAAAAGTATTATTTAAAAACAATTTTGTAGTCAAAACTCGTAGTTGACAGTGTACCAATTGTTGACACTTTTATTTTCTGTCACGAATAATAAACTTTCCATGAAAAAAATGTTTTTGACTAATACGCTGTTTGAAAAAGTATTAGTCGAAAACATTTTTGTAGTCAAAACTCGTAGTTGACAGTGTACCAATAGTTGACACTTTTATTTTCAGTCACGAATAATAAGCTTTCTATGAAAAAAATGTTTTTGACTAATACGCTGTTTGAAAAAGTATTAGTCATAAACATTTTTGTAGTCAAAACTCGTAGTTGACAGTGTACCAATAGTTGACACTTTTATTTTCAGTGACGAATAATAAGCTTTCTATCAAAAAAATGTGTTTGACTAATACTTTTTCAAACAGCGTATTAGTAAAAAACATTTTTTTAATAGAACGCTTATTATTCGTGACTGAAAATAAAAGTGTCAACTATTGGTACGCTCTCAACTACGAGTACAGTTACCCTATACTCATGCACAGTTGGTAGTACCATGAGTTTATGAATACCTCGTAAGTACATACAAGCATATAGTGAATTTTAAAAGCAGAGGCGACATAATGGTGCATGCGAGCTCTTGCAACTTTATGAAGTAATTTTATCGTGAAAATGAACGTGAGGTGAATTTTAAATTCTACTGCATATCGCTCGGTATAACTTCGGAGTAATACTTCATACGTTTATATGTGCTTAAAGTCTGTAGAATAGACTAAGTAACAAGGGATCTTCCGTAATCCGAAAATTTATTTATTTATTTATATATTTACTAGCAAAATATCCCCGCGCTTCGCTTCGGGCTTTAGAGACATTAAGGACTCCATGAAAACACATTTCACCCCTTTTCACCACCCCCTTAGGGGTTGATTAGGGCAACATCCTGAAATTGATTTTTAGGCATTTGTGTGGGTAATCTTTCGAAGTAAAAACCCAGTTCATATCTAATCTGGACTAAGAAATTTTGAGGAATCCGTGAAAATACATTTCACCCCTTTTCACCCCCTTAGGGGTTGGTTACGGGAAAAATCCTGAAATTTGTTTATAGGCATTTGTGTGGGTAATCTTTGTGAGTAAGAACCAAGTTGATATTAGGCAGTCCGAGAAAATACATTTTACCCCTTTTCAACCCCTTGGAGATGGAACTACCAAAAATCCTTCCTTAGTGGGTGTCTACGTCATGAAAAGAATGTAGATACCTTCCAAATTTCACAGAAATGTTGCAGAATTTTGTGGCCAATCAACGATCCAATTAAGGGTTTTGTCGACTAAGACCAAGTCTGCCATGGTTCTGCGTTGTTCAAGAGTGCGCGTATTTAAGGTATTGAGAATACCATCGCAGTTGGGACAAGTGGTAGACATCGGTTTATTAATTTTGAAGGCGACATATCTTAGGAATTTGTGTTGGCCACCTTCGAGCAGTTTCATATGAATGGATTGCGCCGGATTCCATACTTGGGAAGCATATTCGAGGTGCGGTAAAACTAGAGCCGAATACAGGATTTTAAAGGTGGAATTGAATCGAATTCTTTGACACTTTGCAGGTTTGTCGGGGACTTCGGTAGAAGTACCAAGACAATTCTCTTTTTCTGCTACTTTTTGGTTCTACAGGGTGAAAACACCCCTTACAGGATAATGTGCGGTTTCCTATTTCCCTGTACCTATATGATGAAAATTCTAGTAAAAAAAAATGGCTTTTATGTTCTACTAGTTGACCCGTCACCCGGTTTCATCCGGGAATTATTTATGTTTCCAAAATTAAAAAGCCTAAAAATAAATAGAAAATAAATTAAATAAAAAAAAATAAAATAAATAGCCTATAATCTAAGGTAGGACGTATGATGTAACGTATATTCAAAATTTCATTGAAATCCGTTCAGCCATTTAAGTGTGAAAGAAGGACAAACAAACAGACAAAGTTTTTCACTTTTATATATCAGTAGGGATAAAACTATGCAATCGAATTATTTAAAATTTGTAGCTTTATTTAAGCTACAAATTTTAAACAATTTATGGAGCTTAAAAAACCATTAAATTTTCATTCCAACAATTTTTTTTATATCCCCTATAGTTTTTACGGTATATAGGGGTGTCTTCATCCTGAAGAATTAAAAAGTAGCAGAAGAAAACATTGTCTGATGTTGCTACTGAGGTCGCCTATAAATCCGCAACCTTTCAAAAAAATCGAAATTTTCTGATCATCGAAGTGCCCTCGTAAGCGTTTGAAAATTGCGCGCGAAAATTCTGTCATTACAATAATTTAAATGTGTTGCAGTCATTACCAATCATTGACATCGAGTCTCATTCCTTCTCCCAGCCCTGAGAAATTTTTGGCTGTACATTTAAAGTTAGACACTTATGTGTTTACATTCCCAGCAGGAAGGAACAAAACGCGTATGTTAGGCAGAGAGTTAATTACAGTTATCGCGCGCCTCGCCACCCTCGCACCGATACATAGCAGAGTTGAAATGTTCATCTCGGGAACGTATTTGTCTTACTTAAGTTGTATCGCTGAACCACAGCTGCCCCGCAAACTGCACATCGATTTAATCCGTTTACCGCGACGTCCCAGTATTTTATCTGCATTAACAACCATATTTTGCATATTAGTTCCGCGGTTACCGTATTGACGAACGTACACGCGTTAAAACTCTCAAAGTACAACAGACAGAAAAAAATGTTTCAAACAAATGTTTAATCGTACAATAAGCGCTGAAAACTTGCGTTAACAAACTTTTGAAAAGAGTTTTTAAAGAAAAATATCTGATGAAAAAAAAACTTTTTCAAATATTTTGTTAACGGAAGTTTGTAGCTCTTATTGCACCATTAAACTTTTGTTTGAAACATTTTTTTCTGTCTGTTGTACTTTGAGAGTTACACGCGAAAAAGTGGAAGTGCCTATTTGACTTTGAGGTTAGGTTTCGCCTCCTTAAAGGGCGATAGGGCCCAAATGAAACACACCGTTGTTCTTGTTTTCAGTCACTCTCAGAACCCACAAAGTTGCGTTCCAATCGGTGATTCCGGCTTCGCGGTGTTCCCTTGTAAGTAAAATTATTTCTGTCATCATTTTTTCCCGTGCGCATATATACTTTAAAAGTATTTACTTATTTATTATTTTTAATATTATTCCCACTTATTTATGATTATTTTTTTTTTATTGTTTTTGTGTGTAAGTAAAAATGCAGGTGTTCTCCTCAAAAGTTAATTCTCCAAGTGGGTCACGAAGTGTTTTTTTTTTTTGTAATATTATTAAGTTAGAATTATATTCTGAAATACCTATTTTTAAAGTGTTTTTTATACCTTATTAAATTTACCTTACCTTATATGGGGCGCGGGGGCAGGTTATGTGAATGTTGTAAAAGGGGATGGCGATTCATAAAAGGTTGGGAAACACTGTTCTATGGATTGCTAATAAAGATAATAAATATTACAAAATTATGGCAACCGCACTGTGTTTAACTAATTTTTTTGTTATTTTGAGGGCTGGTAGATAAGCTACCAATAAAAATTTAGTCGAATAAAAATTTATTCGTTGTTCTCGAATAACTTCATTTTATTCGAAAAAAATAAGAATCCGAGATCACTCGAATAAAAATTTATTCGTTCTCGAATAACTTCATTTTATTCGAAATTTTTATTCGAAGATCATAACTTGGTCCAATTAATATAGATCTCCATAAAAAACATAAAAAATGTACAAAAAGCTACGTCAAGTATCAAGTGATTATTATCAAATAAATCACAAAAAAAAAATAGAAGAAAATAATATAAAAATAAGAAAAAGATTTTGAATCACAAAAAAATTAGAAGAAAGTAATATAAATCGCGAAAAAATAGAAGAAAATAATATAAATATAAGAAAAAGATTTTGAATCACAAAAAATTAGAAGAAAGTAATATAAATCACAAAAAATAGAAGATAATAATAATAATTACAATATATTAATAGAGATAGGTACTAACACGAATACACTGTGTAAGATAAATTTTCAAATTCCCAGAATACCAGCCTCCATAATTCTTTCGAAAATTTCTGACACTGCGAACACACGTATCTCCTTTTATTATTTAAAGCATCCGTTACGAGAACGATATAACGTTTGGAGTTTTATCGTTCTCGTTAATAAAACTTAAGTATAAAGAGGTTATTACCATTTGCCTTTTCAAAGAGATTTACGTTTGAGCTACAGAATCGGGTACATGAAAATGAAATATTTTCCGAAGAGGGCAGTTCTTTGTTTACCGTTGGCGGTGAAAATTAATGAAATTCATGTGCACTTAGTTCGCATTTATGCGCGCAGAATGTAAATGACCTGTTTATTTATTTGCCTCCACTTTAACGGCTCTATTAATTGAGCCATCTGTTTGTTTCTTCTTTGTCCCCAGCTTCTCTTTGTCTCCTTTATCTCGTCATTTATTTGCTTACACGGGCTGTGTCACCTACAGAGTGTTCAGAGAGTACAAAAACATTTTTTTTTTTAAATTGACGTTGTACGTTGGGGAAGTGTTGAAAGACTTTACGAGCAAAAAACCTTTCGGTCTCGAGTCACAATGAATTATTCTCCTTTTAGTAATAATTAAGATTTCCGTCGAAATATTCTACAATTTTTTAGTAGCTACGTCCTTTTATAAATCACCATTATACGCGATTTAAGCGTAGAAATTCACGTTATAATTGCATATAAATAATTCAAATAAAACATATCTTCATATATATAAAGCAGAAAGATTACGTATATGTTTGCGTGTTTGTCTGTCGCCTAAAAACATTCCAACGGTAAACTCTTGCATCACGAAACGTGCCTCAGTTCATTATGCCTGGCTAATCCAGACGAATGTGACTAGGTATTTTCACCCCAAAGAAACTACAAAAAAATTTTTTTTAAATGAGAATCTAAATTCCGGGCGAAGCCGGGTAGCAAAGCTAGTACATTATAAGGCGGGCAATAAAATACAAAGAAACTTAAATGCCGTGTAAAGGTAAGCTTTTTTTATTTGCAAGGTAAATTTTCTATTTTACTTTTAATTCGAATTATTTTTAACTTGTACAGTTACGATAAAACCGTGGTTTGCATGCACTCTAGGTTGTTTTTGTCATTTGTAAAAACAAGCACAGTTAGAAAACAGTTCAACCAGTGGTATAAGTAATTGCACCTGAATGCAATGAAAACTTATTTTAGCGAGTCTAATAAAAAGACATAAAGGATCAGGGGTGATTGCAGAATAAATAATCCTCCCAGCAATCAACTGTAGCGCACTCCTACCATTATCCTTGATAAAAGGTCCGTTGTGAAATTATGGCCCGTCTCTGATTAATTTCTTCGTCCTGCACATATTTTGAAGAAGAAGAGTTGGATTGGATCTCTCAGGGCGAGGGTTAGAGTAGTGGGTCGTATATCTTGGGTAGCGCACATAAAAACGTTTCTCGTGCGAACTTTCGAAGCAAATTTTCATCAGAGACAGCGTAACTTGGGACACGAGTCCGTAAAACTTTTGCAACTTCGTCCGTGATCTTGACGTGTAAAATAGGTTTTGGCGATATGGCGATGCTTACTAAAAATTCTTGTGGAACACCTGTGATCTAGGGCTGTTCGAGTACTCGGAAAAAGCGAGCCGAGCCAGACCGGCTCGAAAAACCGGACCGAGCCGAGTACTCGAAAGAACCGAGTTGCTCGAATAGAACCGAGCAACTCGAATTTTTTCGAGCAACTCGAATTTTTCCGAGCAACTCGAATTTTTTCGAGCAACTCGAATAGAACCGAGAACTCGAATTTTTTCGAGCAACTCGAATTTTTTCGAGCAACTCGAATTTTTTCGAGCAACTCGAATTTTTTCGAGCAACTCGAATTTTTTCGAGCAACTCGAATTTTTTCGAGCAACTCGATTAGAACCGAGAATAGAATAAATAGTATTACTGTCTTTATATTCATATTCTATTATGGAATTAGCCTGATCTCTAACAAAATGCGAAAAGTAATGTATTAAACTACTTAAAGCATTATAAATATTTTATATAAAAAGGGCATTTCAATATTTACGCGCCACGCTTTTATGTTTGGTCATATGAGGGAATTCGTTTATGGCAGTCATTTAGGCCGGTAACAAAATTATTTTTCTTTTTTTAGTACATTTTTTCTAAACTACACAGCGTTGAGATGGTATATTTTGCAAACATTCAAATTTCATCTAGACACACATGGAAAAACCCATAATCTCAATTTTGACTCTTGATTTATTTATACTTATTCATTTTTCATTAACGGGTAACAGCCTTTGTTAACAGTGGCTCGGCAGAAATATAGCCCACACGGAGAAGGCAAAAAAGAAAGAAAAATAAAGGAAAACGCAAGAAGAAATATTAATAAATCATACATACGCGCAAAATTATTTTCAATAGTTAGAGAATATTTTCATTTACAATTTACATTTTAATTACTCACATTATTACTGCGGCCTCGCCTTTACTCGTATCTTACTTTCTTAATAAAGTCAAAATAATAATAATAATAATTACGAATCATTACCCAGTATATAAACATATTCTAAAATATTCGAAACATTCAAACTTCAAACTACTCGACACACCGGATTGTTCGGTACTTTCGGCCCACTAGGTACTTTCGGCCCGCTCGGTTTACTTCGAGCCGCTCGAAAAAATTCGAGTTCTCGGTTCTATTAGAGTTGCTCGAAAAAATTCGAGTTCTCGGAAAAATTCGAGTTGCTTGAAAAAATTCGAGTTGCTCGGAAAAATTCGAGTTGCTCGGAAAAATTCGAGTTGCTCGGTTCTATTCGAGCTACTCGGTTCTATTCGAGTACTCGGCTCGGCTCGGAAACCGAGTCTCGGCTCGGTCCGAATTTCAAGCTACTCGAATATTCGAGTACTCGAACAGCCCTACTGTGATCGGGTTAGCTCAAAGTCATTCCTATTTAGAAGTACCTAAAAGCCGGCATCATATTTTTTGTAGCATATTTTGTTAATTAATTGTGTAACTGTGTCTAATTTTACTATACGTAGGTAGGTAGTACTGTATTTTCTTTCACAGAAAAAGGCACGTAATCGATGTAAAATGGTCCCAAATTATTTTGTGTATGGAGGGGCGGATTTGTAAATTTGGCGCCGCTTGGATAACACCCGTCTGCCGCCCTGTCCGCGAAATATCATCAATTGTTTTAATTTGAAACAGTCGAGATAATTTCAAAATTAATTCAATATGGCAACTCACATCTCAGTCATTGCTAATTCGCTACATGGAAAAAAAGTGAATTGTTTTTAAAGTTGTCTCAAGCCTCTTTGTTTAAACCTTTTTCAATTTCTTTCGTTCAAAATTTGTCGCTCCCCAAATTTTGCCGCGTCCCAAAATTTGTCCCTTCCCAAAATTGGTCGCTCCCCAAAATTTTCCGCTCCCCCAAATTTGATGGTCCCCAAAATTTGTCCCTACCCAAAATTTGCCGCTTTCCAAAATTTTCCGCTCCCCCAAATTTGATGGTCCCCAAAATTTGTCGCTCCCAAAAATTTTATAGCCCCCAAAATTTGATGGTCCCCAAAATTTGCCGGTCCCCAAAATTCTCCGCTCCCCAAAATATGCTGCTCTCCAAAATTCTCCGCACCCCAAAATATACCGCTCCCCAAAATTTTCCGCTTCTCCAAATTTGATGGTCCCCGAAATTTGCCGCTCTCCCAAATTTGTCGCTCTCAAAAAATTTATGGTCACTAAAATTATCCGCTCCCGAAAATTTGCCACTCTCCAAAATTTTCCGTTCCCCAAAATATACCGCACCCCAAAAATTTCCACTCCCCCAAATTTGATGGTCCCCGAAATTTGTCGCTCTCAAAAATTATCCGCTCCCCAAAATTTGATGGTCCCCGAAATTTGTCGCTCTCAAAAATTATCCGCTCCCCAAAATTTGATGGTCCCCAAAATTTGCCGATTCCCAAAATTTGATGATCCCCAAAAATTCCGCTCCCCCAAATTTGCCGCCCTCCAAAATTTGTCGCTCCCAAAAATTTGATGGTCCCCAAAATTCTCCGCTCCCCAAAATTTGATGGTCCCCGAAATTTGTCGCTCTCAAAAAATGTATGGTCCCCAAAATTTGCTGCTCCCCCAAAATATGCCGCTCCCCAAAATTTTCCGCTGCACAAAACTTTGTGCTCCCCAAATTTTGCCGCTCCCCGATATTTGCCGCCCTACTTAGCCTATACCTAAATCCGCCCCTGTGTGTATGATAAAATATCAAAGTCAAGTAATGATTAAGGTAAGTGGTATAGCAAGCATCTTCTTCGCTTCTTGAATTTGACTTTAAAATTAAATTGGTACATAATCTTATAGCGCCGGTGCAAGTTTGCAAAAATATTGTACGGTTGATTTAAATTCAGTTCGTGATATATTTCTCTACGAAGCCAAACTCAATAAATATGCTTCCTCAAACGGCAACTTGGCTTTCAGATCTCTTTGTGATATTATACAGTTTCCCAGCCATTTCGGTCGCAACTGTCGTACATGGGATACCTTGTACACACCTTTGTCATCTTCCTTTGATTTTCTTTATATTCACATCTTTACACACAATCGAATTATGTGTCATAGAATAAATCCTCTCCTTCCACATTCTTATTCCTCACTCGCTCCGCTCCCCCTGGTCGATCGAAAGCAATTTATTTCCCTCCTTTTCATTCTGCTCGTGTTACTCCGACGGCATCGCATCTTGCAGGCAACATCAAAAACTCTTACAGCCAGTGTAACTCTTCCCGTCGGTGTAGTATTTCCTACCTGTGACTTCTAATATTTTACTACAAAAATACCCTTCCAATCGCTAAAGCGGGGGCCATATCTAAGCGATGGAAAGTAAACTTTACCACTGTTATGTACCATCCCCGAGTGATGCAATTCAATATGCAAAGCAGAGATGGGTAAAATTTTTATTGAAATAAAAATTTAGAATAACGAATGCAAGTTAAAAAAATTATTCGTCATCTATCGAATAAAGTTAACCCGAATAAAAAAATTAACTTCATTCGTCGAATAAATTATCGTCGATTAAAAAAAATTAACTTTATTCGTCGAATAATATAAAGTTAAAGCAAGTTTTATTCGATCCGCTATTTAAATAATTTTTTATTTAGTTAAAACCCAATTCTGACGTAAAGTACATTTTCGTTAGAATCAAATATTAAAGGTTGGGAGTATTCGAATAATTCAATACCTCTTCGAATAATTCAATACCCATTCGAATAATTCAATACCCATTCGAATAATTCAATACCTATTCGAATAATTCTATACCTATTCGAATAATTCAATACCTATTCGAATACTTCAATACCTATTCGAATAATTCAATAAATATTCGAATAATTCAATACCTATTCGGAGAATTCAATACCTATTGAAATAATTCAATACCTATTCGAATACTTCAATACCTATTCGAATAATTCAATAAATATTCGAATAATTCAATACCTATTCGGAGAATTCAATACCTATTGAAATAATTCAATACCTATTCGAATAATTCAATACCCATTCGAATAATTCAATACCCATTCGAATAATTCAATACCTATTCGAATAATTCGTAAGTACTCGAATATTACGAATATTCTCCGAGTATTGCAGTATTCGAATATGTATGTACAGTAACCGATAAGCCCTGGTCGCTATCACCACCACTTCTTTGAATTATTCGGTCGAGAGTGAGTGAATCCGAGAGCGAGCGAGAGGGGAGGAAAGAGTCGACGCGACGCGACGTTACCGTCTGCTACGAAAGAGAGAAAGTATGATCGCAGATGGGAAAATATAGGATCACTATAGGAAAATATAGAGTACAACTTTTTAATTTCGCGCTACGTATTCGAGAAAATTGACTTTTAATTTTAGTCAAGTTTGCGTACAGCGAAGTACAGTTTTCGGCAACTGAGGGGCACGCGAAGGGGTACTTCAATTTTTATCATCAATTTGGTCGAAATCGAAGCGCGATATTAGAAACTTGTACTCTATATTTTCGTCTTATTTTGGCCTCTAAAGTCACCCCCTAGAAGGTTTATCACCTGTAGCAAAGCACCCTGTTGTATATCCTGAAATTGATTTTTAGGCATTTGTGTGGGTAATCTTTCGAAGTAAAAACCCAGTTCATATCTAATCTGGACTAAGAAATTTTGAGGAATCCGTGAAAATACATTTCACCCCTTTTCACCCCCTTAGGGGTTGGTTACGGGAAAAATCCTGAAATTTGTTTATAGGCATTTGTGTGGGTAATCTTTGTGAGTAAGAACCAAGTTGATATTAGGCAGTCCGAGAAAATACATTTTACCCCTTTTCAACCCCTTGGAGATGGAACTACCAAAAATCCTTCCTTAGTGGGTGTCTACGTCATGAAAAGAATGTAGATACCTTCCAAATTTCACAGAAATGTTGCAGAATTTTGTGGCCAATCAACGATCCAATTAAGGGTTTTGTCGACTAAGACCAAGTCTGCCATGGTTCTGCGTTGTTCAAGAGTGCGCGTATTTAAGGTATTGAGAATACCATCGCAGTTGGGACAAGTGGTAGACATCGGTTTATTAATTTTGAAGGCGACATATCTTAGGAATTTGTGTTGGCCACCTTCGAGCAGTTTCATATGAATGGATTGCGCCGGATTCCATACTTGGGAAGCATATTCGAGGTGCGGTAAAACTAGAGCCGAATACAGGATTTTAAAGGTGGAATTGAATCGAATTCTTTGACACTTTGCAGGTTTGTCGGGGACTTCGGTAGAAGTACCAAGACAATTCTCTTTTTCTGCTACTTTTTGGTTCTACAGGGTGAAAACACCCCTTACAGGATAATGTGCGGTTTCCTATTTCCCTGTACCTATATGATGAAAATTCTAGTAAAAAAAAATGGCTTTTATGTTCTACTAGTTGACCCGTCACCCGGTTTCATCCGGGAATTATTTATGTTTCCAAAATTAAAAAGCCTAAAAATAAATAGAAAATAAATTAAATAAAAAAAAATAAAATAAATAGCCTATAATCTAAGGTAGGACGTATGATGTAACGTATATTCAAAATTTCATTGAAATCCGTTCAGCCATTTAAGTGTGAAAGAAGGACAAACAAACAGACAAAGTTTTTCACTTTTATATATCAGTAGGGATAAAACTATGCAATCGAATTATTTAAAATTTGTAGCTTTATTTAAGCTACAAATTTTAAACAATTTATGGAGCTTAAAAAACCATTAAATTTTCATTCCAACAATTTTTTTTATATCCCCTATAGTTTTTACGGTATATAGGGGTGTCTTCATCCTGAAGAATTAAAAAGTAGCAGAAGAAAACATTGTCTGATGTTGCTACTGAGGTCGCCTATAAATCCGCAACCTTTCAAAAAAATCGAAATTTTCTGATCATCGAAGTGCCCTCGTAAGCGTTTGAAAATTGCGCGCGAAAATTCTGTCATTACAATAATTTAAATGTGTTGCAGTCATTACCAATCATTGACATCGAGTCTCATTCCTTCTCCCAGCCCTGAGAAATTTTTGGCTGTACATTTAAAGTTAGACACTTATGTGTTTACATTCCCAGCAGGAAGGAACAAAACGCGTATGTTAGGCAGAGAGTTAATTACAGTTATCGCGCGCCTCGCCACCCTCGCACCGATACATAGCAGAGTTGAAATGTTCATCTCGGGAACGTATTTGTCTTACTTAAGTTGTATCGCTGAACCACAGCTGCCCCGCAAACTGCACATCGATTTAATCCGTTTACCGCGACGTCCCAGTATTTTATCTGCATTAACAACCATATTTTGCATATTAGTTCCGCGGTTACCGTATTGACGAACGTACACGCGTTAAAACTCTCAAAGTACAACAGACAGAAAAAAATGTTTCAAACAAATGTTTAATCGTACAATAAGCGCTGAAAACTTGCGTTAACAAACTTTTGAAAAGAGTTTTTAAAGAAAAATATCTGATGAAAAAAAAACTTTTTCAAATATTTTGTTAACGGAAGTTTGTAGCTCTTATTGCACCATTAAACTTTTGTTTGAAACATTTTTTTCTGTCTGTTGTACTTTGAGAGTTACACGCGAAAAAGTGGAAGTGCCTATTTGACTTTGAGGTTAGGTTTCGCCTCCTTAAAGGGCGATAGGGCCCAAATGAAACACACCGTTGTTCTTGTTTTCAGTCACTCTCAGAACCCACAAAGTTGCGTTCCAATCGGTGATTCCGGCTTCGCGGTGTTCCCTTGTAAGTAAAATTATTTCTGTCATCATTTTTTCCCGTGCGCATATATACTTTAAAAGTATTTACTTATTTATTATTTTTAATATTATTCCCACTTATTTATGATTATTTTTTTTTTATTGTTTTTGTGTGTAAGTAAAAATGCAGGTGTTCTCCTCAAAAGTTAATTCTCCAAGTGGGTCACGAAGTGTTTTTTTTTTTTGTAATATTATTAAGTTAGAATTATATTCTGAAATACCTATTTTTAAAGTGTTTTTTATACCTTATTAAATTTACCTTACCTTATATGGGGCGCGGGGGCAGGTTATGTGAATGTTGTAAAAGGGGATGGCGATTCATAAAAGGTTGGGAAACACTGTTCTATGGATTGCTAATAAAGATAATAAATATTACAAAATTATGGCAACCGCACTGTGTTTAACTAATTTTTTTGTTATTTTGAGGGCTGGTAGATAAGCTACCAATAAAAATTTAGTCGAATAAAAATTTATTCGTTGTTCTCGAATAACTTCATTTTATTCGAAAAAAATAAGAATCCGAGATCACTCGAATAAAAATTTATTCGTTCTCGAATAACTTCATTTTATTCGAAATTTTTATTCGAAGATCATAACTTGGTCCAATTAATATAGATCTCCATAAAAAACATAAAAAATGTACAAAAAGCTACGTCAAGTATCAAGTGATTATTATCAAATAAATCACAAAAAAAAAATAGAAGAAAATAATATAAAAATAAGAAAAAGATTTTGAATCACAAAAAAATTAGAAGAAAGTAATATAAATCGCGAAAAAATAGAAGAAAATAATATAAATATAAGAAAAAGATTTTGAATCACAAAAAATTAGAAGAAAGTAATATAAATCACAAAAAATAGAAGATAATAATAATAATTACAATATATTAATAGAGATAGGTACTAACACGAATACACTGTGTAAGATAAATTTTCAAATTCCCAGAATACCAGCCTCCATAATTCTTTCGAAAATTTCTGACACTGCGAACACACGTATCTCCTTTTATTATTTAAAGCATCCGTTACGAGAACGATATAACGTTTGGAGTTTTATCGTTCTCGTTAATAAAACTTAAGTATAAAGAGGTTATTACCATTTGCCTTTTCAAAGAGATTTACGTTTGAGCTACAGAATCGGGTACATGAAAATGAAATATTTTCCGAAGAGGGCAGTTCTTTGTTTACCGTTGGCGGTGAAAATTAATGAAATTCATGTGCACTTAGTTCGCATTTATGCGCGCAGAATGTAAATGACCTGTTTATTTATTTGCCTCCACTTTAACGGCTCTATTAATTGAGCCATCTGTTTGTTTCTTCTTTGTCCCCAGCTTCTCTTTGTCTCCTTTATCTCGTCATTTATTTGCTTACACGGGCTGTGTCACCTACAGAGTGTTCAGAGAGTACAAAAACATTTTTTTTTTTAAATTGACGTTGTACGTTGGGGAAGTGTTGAAAGACTTTACGAGCAAAAAACCTTTCGGTCTCGAGTCACAATGAATTATTCTCCTTTTAGTAATAATTAAGATTTCCGTCGAAATATTCTACAATTTTTTAGTAGCTACGTCCTTTTATAAATCACCATTATACGCGATTTAAGCGTAGAAATTCACGTTATAATTGCATATAAATAATTCAAATAAAACATATCTTCATATATATAAAGCAGAAAGATTACGTATATGTTTGCGTGTTTGTCTGTCGCCTAAAAACATTCCAACGGTAAACTCTTGCATCACGAAACGTGCCTCAGTTCATTATGCCTGGCTAATCCAGACGAATGTGACTAGGTATTTTCACCCCAAAGAAACTACAAAAAAATTTTTTTTAAATGAGAATCTAAATTCCGGGCGAAGCCGGGTAGCAAAGCTAGTACATTATAAGGCGGGCAATAAAATACAAAGAAACTTAAATGCCGTGTAAAGGTAAGCTTTTTTTATTTGCAAGGTAAATTTTCTATTTTACTTTTAATTCGAATTATTTTTAACTTGTACAGTTACGATAAAACCGTGGTTTGCATGCACTCTAGGTTGTTTTTGTCATTTGTAAAAACAAGCACAGTTAGAAAACAGTTCAACCAGTGGTATAAGTAATTGCACCTGAATGCAATGAAAACTTATTTTAGCGAGTCTAATAAAAAGACATAAAGGATCAGGGGTGATTGCAGAATAAATAATCCTCCCAGCAATCAACTGTAGCGCACTCCTACCATTATCCTTGATAAAAGGTCCGTTGTGAAATTATGGCCCGTCTCTGATTAATTTCTTCGTCCTGCACATATTTTGAAGAAGAAGAGTTGGATTGGATCTCTCAGGGCGAGGGTTAGAGTAGTGGGTCGTATATCTTGGGTAGCGCACATAAAAACGTTTCTCGTGCGAACTTTCGAAGCAAATTTTCATCAGAGACAGCGTAACTTGGGACACGAGTCCGTAAAACTTTTGCAACTTCGTCCGTGATCTTGACGTGTAAAATAGGTTTTGGCGATATGGCGATGCTTACTAAAAATTCTTGTGGAACACCTGTGATCTAGGGCTGTTCGAGTACTCGGAAAAAGCGAGCCGAGCCAGACCGGCTCGAAAAACCGGACCGAGCCGAGTACTCGAAAGAACCGAGTTGCTCGAATAGAACCGAGCAACTCGAATTTTTTCGAGCAACTCGAATTTTTCCGAGCAACTCGAATTTTTTCGAGCAACTCGAATAGAACCGAGAACTCGAATTTTTTCGAGCAACTCGAATTTTTTCGAGCAACTCGAATTTTTTCGAGCAACTCGAATTTTTTCGAGCAACTCGAATTTTTTCGAGCAACTCGAATTTTTTCGAGCAACTCGATTAGAACCGAGAATAGAATAAATAGTATTACTGTCTTTATATTCATATTCTATTATGGAATTAGCCTGATCTCTAACAAAATGCGAAAAGTAATGTATTAAACTACTTAAAGCATTATAAATATTTTATATAAAAAGGGCATTTCAATATTTACGCGCCACGCTTTTATGTTTGGTCATATGAGGGAATTCGTTTATGGCAGTCATTTAGGCCGGTAACAAAATTATTTTTCTTTTTTTAGTACATTTTTTCTAAACTACACAGCGTTGAGATGGTATATTTTGCAAACATTCAAATTTCATCTAGACACACATGGAAAAACCCATAATCTCAATTTTGACTCTTGATTTATTTATACTTATTCATTTTTCATTAACGGGTAACAGCCTTTGTTAACAGTGGCTCGGCAGAAATATAGCCCACACGGAGAAGGCAAAAAAGAAAGAAAAATAAAGGAAAACGCAAGAAGAAATATTAATAAATCATACATACGCGCAAAATTATTTTCAATAGTTAGAGAATATTTTCATTTACAATTTACATTTTAATTACTCACATTATTACTGCGGCCTCGCCTTTACTCGTATCTTACTTTCTTAATAAAGTCAAAATAATAATAATAATAATTACGAATCATTACCCAGTATATAAACATATTCTAAAATATTCGAAACATTCAAACTTCAAACTACTCGACACACCGGATTGTTCGGTACTTTCGGCCCACTAGGTACTTTCGGCCCGCTCGGTTTACTTCGAGCCGCTCGAAAAAATTCGAGTTCTCGGTTCTATTAGAGTTGCTCGAAAAAATTCGAGTTCTCGGAAAAATTCGAGTTGCTTGAAAAAATTCGAGTTGCTCGGAAAAATTCGAGTTGCTCGGAAAAATTCGAGTTGCTCGGTTCTATTCGAGCTACTCGGTTCTATTCGAGTACTCGGCTCGGCTCGGAAACCGAGTCTCGGCTCGGTCCGAATTTCAAGCTACTCGAATATTCGAGTACTCGAACAGCCCTACTGTGATCGGGTTAGCTCAAAGTCATTCCTATTTAGAAGTACCTAAAAGCCGGCATCATATTTTTTGTAGCATATTTTGTTAATTAATTGTGTAACTGTGTCTAATTTTACTATACGTAGGTAGGTAGTACTGTATTTTCTTTCACAGAAAAAGGCACGTAATCGATGTAAAATGGTCCCAAATTATTTTGTGTATGGAGGGGCGGATTTGTAAATTTGGCGCCGCTTGGATAACACCCGTCTGCCGCCCTGTCCGCGAAATATCATCAATTGTTTTAATTTGAAACAGTCGAGATAATTTCAAAATTAATTCAATATGGCAACTCACATCTCAGTCATTGCTAATTCGCTACATGGAAAAAAAGTGAATTGTTTTTAAAGTTGTCTCAAGCCTCTTTGTTTAAACCTTTTTCAATTTCTTTCGTTCAAAATTTGTCGCTCCCCAAATTTTGCCGCGTCCCAAAATTTGTCCCTTCCCAAAATTGGTCGCTCCCCAAAATTTTCCGCTCCCCCAAATTTGATGGTCCCCAAAATTTGTCCCTACCCAAAATTTGCCGCTTTCCAAAATTTTCCGCTCCCCCAAATTTGATGGTCCCCAAAATTTGTCGCTCCCAAAAATTTTATAGCCCCCAAAATTTGATGGTCCCCAAAATTTGCCGGTCCCCAAAATTCTCCGCTCCCCAAAATATGCTGCTCTCCAAAATTCTCCGCACCCCAAAATATACCGCTCCCCAAAATTTTCCGCTTCTCCAAATTTGATGGTCCCCGAAATTTGCCGCTCTCCCAAATTTGTCGCTCTCAAAAAATTTATGGTCACTAAAATTATCCGCTCCCGAAAATTTGCCACTCTCCAAAATTTTCCGTTCCCCAAAATATACCGCACCCCAAAAATTTCCACTCCCCCAAATTTGATGGTCCCCGAAATTTGTCGCTCTCAAAAATTATCCGCTCCCCAAAATTTGATGGTCCCCGAAATTTGTCGCTCTCAAAAATTATCCGCTCCCCAAAATTTGATGGTCCCCAAAATTTGCCGATTCCCAAAATTTGATGATCCCCAAAAATTCCGCTCCCCCAAATTTGCCGCCCTCCAAAATTTGTCGCTCCCAAAAATTTGATGGTCCCCAAAATTCTCCGCTCCCCAAAATTTGATGGTCCCCGAAATTTGTCGCTCTCAAAAAATGTATGGTCCCCAAAATTTGCTGCTCCCCCAAAATATGCCGCTCCCCAAAATTTTCCGCTGCACAAAACTTTGTGCTCCCCAAATTTTGCCGCTCCCCGATATTTGCCGCCCTACTTAGCCTATACCTAAATCCGCCCCTGTGTGTATGATAAAATATCAAAGTCAAGTAATGATTAAGGTAAGTGGTATAGCAAGCATCTTCTTCGCTTCTTGAATTTGACTTTAAAATTAAATTGGTACATAATCTTATAGCGCCGGTGCAAGTTTGCAAAAATATTGTACGGTTGATTTAAATTCAGTTCGTGATATATTTCTCTACGAAGCCAAACTCAATAAATATGCTTCCTCAAACGGCAACTTGGCTTTCAGATCTCTTTGTGATATTATACAGTTTCCCAGCCATTTCGGTCGCAACTGTCGTACATGGGATACCTTGTACACACCTTTGTCATCTTCCTTTGATTTTCTTTATATTCACATCTTTACACACAATCGAATTATGTGTCATAGAATAAATCCTCTCCTTCCACATTCTTATTCCTCACTCGCTCCGCTCCCCCTGGTCGATCGAAAGCAATTTATTTCCCTCCTTTTCATTCTGCTCGTGTTACTCCGACGGCATCGCATCTTGCAGGCAACATCAAAAACTCTTACAGCCAGTGTAACTCTTCCCGTCGGTGTAGTATTTCCTACCTGTGACTTCTAATATTTTACTACAAAAATACCCTTCCAATCGCTAAAGCGGGGGCCATATCTAAGCGATGGAAAGTAAACTTTACCACTGTTATGTACCATCCCCGAGTGATGCAATTCAATATGCAAAGCAGAGATGGGTAAAATTTTTATTGAAATAAAAATTTAGAATAACGAATGCAAGTTAAAAAAATTATTCGTCATCTATCGAATAAAGTTAACCCGAATAAAAAAATTAACTTCATTCGTCGAATAAATTATCGTCGATTAAAAAAAATTAACTTTATTCGTCGAATAATATAAAGTTAAAGCAAGTTTTATTCGATCCGCTATTTAAATAATTTTTTATTTAGTTAAAACCCAATTCTGACGTAAAGTACATTTTCGTTAGAATCAAATATTAAAGGTTGGGAGTATTCGAATAATTCAATACCTCTTCGAATAATTCAATACCCATTCGAATAATTCAATACCCATTCGAATAATTCAATACCTATTCGAATAATTCTATACCTATTCGAATAATTCAATACCTATTCGAATACTTCAATACCTATTCGAATAATTCAATAAATATTCGAATAATTCAATACCTATTCGGAGAATTCAATACCTATTGAAATAATTCAATACCTATTCGAATACTTCAATACCTATTCGAATAATTCAATAAATATTCGAATAATTCAATACCTATTCGGAGAATTCAATACCTATTGAAATAATTCAATACCTATTCGAATAATTCAATACCCATTCGAATAATTCAATACCCATTCGAATAATTCAATACCTATTCGAATAATTCGTAAGTACTCGAATATTACGAATATTCTCCGAGTATTGCAGTATTCGAATATGTATGTACAGTAACCGATAAGCCCTGGTCGCTATCACCACCACTTCTTTGAATTATTCGGTCGAGAGTGAGTGAATCCGAGAGCGAGCGAGAGGGGAGGAAAGAGTCGACGCGACGCGACGTTACCGTCTGCTACGAAAGAGAGAAAGTATGATCGCAGATGGGAAAATATAGGATCACTATAGGAAAATATAGAGTACAACTTTTTAATTTCGCGCTACGTATTCGAGAAAATTGACTTTTAATTTTAGTCAAGTTTGCGTACAGCGAAGTACAGTTTTCGGCAACTGAGGGGCACGCGAAGGGGTACTTCAATTTTTATCATCAATTTGGTCGAAATCGAAGCGCGATATTAGAAACTTGTACTCTATATTTTCGTCTTATTTTGGCCTCTAAAGTCACCCCCTAGAAGGTTTATCACCTGTAGCAAAGCACCCTGTTGTATATCCCTTTGTGAATTAAAACTAGGGGTGTGCGGGAGCCCGAAATTACGGGAGGCGATTTGCGATTCGGGAGCCGATTTTCTTGCTTAAAATTTCTTATATCTGATCACGCTGCAAAATTACTACTTAAAACTTTTCGGGTCTCGGGTACCCGCACACCCTTAGGGTGTTAATTAGTCTAATTAAAATTAACGAATTGGGCTCAAGAAAAGATTGAAGAAAGAACATAAAATTTTTCATTCAGCTTTCAATGCCAATTAATATCAGTTGATTTCAAAAGTCTGCGTATTTCATAGAACGCAGTTGTGACTAGGGATTGCAAACCGGTAAATCGGTAAATCGGTTTGAAGTTTTTTTTCACTGATAACTTAGTAGATATCGACGGAATTGTGCGCTACATATGTGCGTTACATTGCTATACATACAATTTTTACCGGTAATTCGTGACATTTTTACCGGTAATTCGATAAATTATGTATTTCTCGCGATTTACCGGTTTACCGGTTTGCAATCCCTAGTTGTGACGTTCTACGCGTTTGTTTTCCGCTTCAGGATGTCGAACGTTTGCCTTCTTTTTTAACACCCCACGCGAAAAGGATGGGTGTTATCGAGCATCAGTTCGGTATCATATCAATATTCAATCAGCAAAACAAATTTAGAGCGCCTAGTCGCACATTTTAGTCTGAATAATGTATGATTTATGAATACGACAAAAGCCGCAAAGGCTACACAGCCTACTGAGAATATTAATAAACTGTATTTATTTGATTCATTGATTCATTTACTTTCTTAATATACAGTATGACCGGTTTGTTCGTATACACGCCATTATTTTTCTAACTATTAATTTTTTAAAGTAAGTACAGATATTTATTTTCTATTTTAATTATATTTTTTGGGAAAATTCGAAAACCGGTTTAACCGGTTTTTATTGGGAATAGTGGAATTCGAAAACCGGTTCAACCGGTTTTTATTGGGAATAGTGGAATTCGAAAACCGGTTCAACCGGTTTTTTGGGAATATAGTGGAATTCGAAAACCGGACCAACCGGTTTTTTTGGGAATAGTGGAATTCGAAAACCGGTTCAACCGGTTTTTTTGGAATAGTGGAATTCGAAAACCGGACCAACCGGTTTTTTGGGAATAGTTGAATTCGAAAACCGGTCCAACCGGTTTTTTGGGAATAGTGGAATTCGAAACCCGGTTTTTTCAAAAGTCGGTTTTTGGGAATAGAGGAATTCAAAAACCGGTTTTTTCAAAAGTCGGTTTTTGTATAAACCCTACTAATGGGTCTCGAAATTTGCCACGAATATTCATAAAGATATCCGGTAAATTATTAATCACACATACGCTTCATACACATCGTTAAATGCGTTTTGGAATGCATAATAAAGTGGCAATAATAAAAATGTATATGTAGTTCCATTTAAAAAATTACATTGATATTGAAATCTCTTAAGGGTAGTAGGCAGTCGTTTTTATCGAAAATGAAGCATTTCTTTTTCAATTAATTACAAAGAAATAAATTGAAGCTGAGACTTGTTCTTGGACACAATGTTTATTAACATCATAAGCTTCACAAAAACATGTTTCTTTCGCCAAAAATATGCATTATAGATATCGCTGCAGACGAGTCATTAAAGAGGCTTTAAAATAAAGTTTCTTCTGTTTTGAATTTTTTGAACGCGGTACAGACCAGTTACTCACGTGATGGAAAAATGTCATTGAAAAAGAGGAAAATCACATTAATGATTAAATTTAGTTTCTTGTATGTTTTTCTTCGTAATAAAGTTCAAACGAAACTGCACACCTGCTTTTGAAATAACCTGATGTTTTCCTGGCTAATAGCCACGTCACATTTGACTTTTTATTTCCACGTTCATTCCCAGTTTATAAATAACATTCATTCTCTCTTACCCTTTTACATTCATGCGTCGTCTACCTTGTTTTATACAATATATTTTTCAATGATTAATTTACTACTGTTATGAAATATAAAACTTTCCTTCGATTGCCACTGTATTTGAAGAGTAAGTGGAACAAATAGTCACCATTTTGTTTTAAATTAATATTTCGGAAATTTGCACCGTTAATCAGAGGATACATTAATATACTAACGGGATCTTTTTTGTTTTTCGACTTCAGATAATCTGGTTCCGAATAGCAGTGCTCACCGCAAAACCAAATTTGTTAAAAAGGCTTTTGTATGTCGATCGTTACTTTTTTATAAACGTAAATATTTTTCTACGAAAAAATTACCAAATGTTCTTTAAATGTTGCTCTTTTAAGTGCAAAAAGTTCTGTAAAAATATATGCTTCTGTTTTTTTCAAAAAAAATTCACAAAAATTCGCCTCTTTTCGGACGCCTGACTAGGTATACCCCTTTAACAGAAGTCATTTCTTCAAGCGAGCAATGGCATGGCGGACCAAGTATTTGCTGACGGAGTACGATGACTTTTTTCCTCTTGGGAGAAACGTATCGAATTACAACATAAAAATATAAAACGATAAATACACCGTTCTGTAGACAACGAATTTTGAATTTCATTCGTTTACTGGTGCTTTAAAATACATTTTTCGTTCTTATGGCACTTGATCGTTTGCCTTCCTCTTCAGTCTACCCTCGTACTTGCTATATATTACACTTGCTTCCATTACTAACGATTTCGTTTAACTGAACTGTCCGCCATCGAGGGTGTGGCAATTTTTGACACGTATTCCGTCTTCGTTGGTAGACGACTCAGAGGATCCGACGAATAGTTACAATATACATATTATATTTGCACATTCCATGCAATAGTTATGTCAAATATGTTACGCGTAAATTTTCAAGCCACGCAACAAGTAGCATAGTTGAATTTATAATATTTTTTTTAATAAACAAATGCCATCATTTTCTGAATAAATTGTACACTTTTACTTAGTGTATTACGATGATAGTTTGAGAAAGATCATTCTTCGAATGATTCATAAAATTCCCCGCTATTATCATAGTCATTTTAATATTTTTTTATTTAACATTATATGATTCACCCAGAAAATATTAATTGCTCCTGTTCCTGATAATGAGGTGCAAAACTGAGTAGATAGATTTCTCGACCTGGTAACTAGTATATTGTTATAATTTTTCTGAATATACAATACTAGCAAATATACCAGCGCTTCGCTTCGGGCCTAAGAGATATTAAGAACTTCATGAAAACACTGTTTACACCAGAGTTGGGCAAAAGTTTATCTAAATAAAAATCTCAAATAACGAAGAAAAGATAAATAATTTTTATTCGTTATTCGAGGCTTGAATAATCGAAGTTATCTTTATTCGAACTTCGAAGAGCACCGAATAAATAATTTTATTGGATGAGAATTTATTCGACGAATAAACGATAGTTTTTTATTGGATGAGAATTTATTCGACGAATGAAGATAATTTTTTTATTCGATGAAAATTTATTCGACGAATAACGATAGTTTTTTATTCGAAGGTTTTATTCGAATAAATGCGTCGAATAAATTTTTCATCCGTAGCATTTATCTTTTCGAAGCCTTCGAATAAAGCCTCGAATAACTTTCCTCAGCGCCGAGCGTGTTTATTCGAGCCGCCGGTATGTAAATTTAAATAAATTTTCATCAAATAAAAAAGCTATCGTTATTCGTCGAATAAATTTTCATCGAATACAAAAATTATCTTCATTCGTCGAATAAATTCCCATCGAATAAAAAAATTATCTTTATTCGTCGAATAAATTCTCATCCAATAAAATTATTTATTCGTTGCTCTTCGAATAAAGATAACTTCGACTATTCGAGCCTCGAATAACGAATAAAGATAATGTATCATTTATTCGATCGTTATTTAAATAATTTTTTATGTAGATAATGCCCAAGTTTGGTTTATTCCTTTTCACCCCCTTAGGGGTTGATAAGTGCAAAATCTTAAAATTGTTTTTTTACGGATTTGTGTCTACTGCTGTATCCCACTTGCGAGAAGCCCTCGGCCCGGTTGCCACCTGGCGGTCGCGTCGCGTACTATCCATCGCGAGCCGGCCGAGTCATGACTTCATTATTAAACATGCAACTAACGATGTGACCCTCAAGCATCCCCGCCACTGTGCGCAAGATGCCATGTAAGATAAGGTCTATCTGCCTCGCTTCACTATTTCGCTTAATACTCAGTCCCATTTAGTAATATCGAGATGATACATAGCCTTAAACCTTCCCTGAGAATTGTACTACACGCTAAAAAAACCGCATCGAAATTGATCTATTAGATCCTGAGTTGTGAGGGAACAGGAAGAGAAGAGAAGAGAAGAGAGAAGAGAAGAGAAGAGAAGAGAAGAGAAGAGAAGAGAAGAGAAGAGAAGAGAAGAGAAGAGAAGAGAAGAGAAGAGAAGAGAAGAGAAGAGAAGAGAAGAGAAGAGAAGAGAAGAGAAGAAGAGAAGAGAAGAGAAGAGAAGAGAAGAGAAGAGAAGAGAAGAGAAGAGAAGAGAAGAGAAGAGAAGAGAAGAGAAGAGAAGAGAAGAGAAGAGAAGAGATATCAACATCCATGGATAAAGTGTATTTATAACACATGATACGTTCTTTTGAAATTCAAAAACGAAGAACGCAACGGCCACGTTGAAAAATTGATTTACCTACCCAAGTTAGGGATATTAAATTAAAAAATTATATTCAGACATAATGATTGTTTTCGCAGTTATATCGATTTCACTGCGCAATTAAAATACTACTACTAAGGAGTTCTGCAATTTCAGCGGGTTAATTAACACAGTGTAATCGACGTTATAATTATACCGGCAAAATAAGATTAGAATAAACACGAACGGAGAAATGCTATTATTACCACGGAATGCAATTAGTTGCGACGATCATTCAACGGGGAGGATGGTCCTTGAGGTTAGCAAAAAATAAATTTCGACGGTTTAATTTATGATCTTTACGGAAACGATTGGCTGTCCGGGCTCGTCCTCCCAGGGCTGTCGACCCCTCCTGCGAATTAAAATGTCCGAACGGCGACAGGACCTTCGATTTATTTGACGTAAAAGTGGAAAATCGATATCTGCAAAATTACTTCCATATATTTCTCTTCCCCTCTTGGGCTGGCTTTTTATTTCTATACATAGGTACTCCCTTCTCGCTTTACGCCGTACGCGGTGAAACTCTGCCACTGACAAGGAATGATTCCGAACCGGAAAATTCAAAAAATTCTGAAACTTTGTGAGTATGTAGAGGATTTCCTCCTGATTACAACGCAATTTTTGTTTGCTGCCCAAATTCACTCGAAGGGGGTGAAATTAACCCCCGAAAATTCGGCTATTTTCCGATTTTATTTTGTAACTCGCAATCCGTAAGAGATAGAAAAAATGTTTCAAGACAAAAGTTACTTCTTTTAATTAGATCTATCGTTTGGTAAAAAAAAAATATTTTACAGTTCACGAATTATAACGCAAAATCGGGAAATAGCCGAATTTTCAGGGGTCAATTTACATCCCCTTAGAGTGAATTTGAGCAGCAAACAAAAATTGCGTTGTATTCAGGAGGAGATTCCCTACGCACTCGCAAAGTTTCAGAATCTTTTGAATTTCCGGGTTCGGGATCTTCCCCTGCGAGCTACACTCATTTTTCCTCACTTTTAACTGTTTCTTATATTTTCCACGAGTGCAACGATATTTCATATAATTTCACTATCCTTCCCACCAATTCGATTATATTTCCTCCATTCCGCCACGTTCGCACGTTCCGGCCCTTCCTTTCCGTTTGCTTCCAGTTTCATATTTGTACGCTATCCAAGTCAACTTTTACGTTTATCGCTTTCCCTATAAGAGCATTGCTCGTTTCCCTGATAGCCTTGTCATTAACTCTTTTAATCTGTCAGATTTGCATACCGTGCAATAACCATCTTCTAAGGCCGTGTCCTCTCGCAGTTGTTCGGTTAATATTCTTTTTTATCGGAATCTCCCCGGCTTCGAAGCGAATATTAACATTTCCTTCCTCTTCCCCGTTTTATACCTTTGGGGCGCGTTAGTCGATCCGGTTCGCCATTCGCGAGAGGTGTGTACACGTAATTACTGATTTCCAGTTGTTTCTGTTATATAGTCACGTCGTATCGTATCTTTTTTGCGCTGCCGCCTCGTCGGCGGATATTATGCCACGCGAATGGCTCCCGTCGTGATAAATGCGTGTGTATTCGACAAGGGTGTCAATTGAAAATAAATGGAAATGATAAATGAGCAGTAAACTTAAATCCAACCCCTTAACGAGTTTCCCGTTGTCGACGCCGTAACCCATACAGCACACTTCGTGGCGGCAACGTTGCAGGAACGTTGCAGGAACGTTGCAAGAACATTGCAGTATCCTTGCATTGTTGCATGGTTGCATGGTTGCAGCGCCATGTCGTTGTAACGTTGCTGCGACGTTGCACGGGGCGGACATAGAATTATTGCTGCGAAGTTGCATCAATATTGGGTTGCAATATTGCACACCAACGTTCCTGCAATATTTCTGCAACGTCGCGGCAACGTTTGCACAATGTTGCTGCAACGTTGCGAGACTAATGCGGCGAAGTTACTGCAATGTTGCGGCAACGTTCCTGCAATGTTTCCACAATGTTGCTGCAACGTTGCGCCGCTAATACGGCGACGTTTCTGCAATGTTGCGGCAACGTTCCTGCAATGTTTCCACAATGTTGCTGCAACGTTGCGCCACTAATGCGGCCACGTTTCTGCAATGTTGCGGCAACGTTCCTGCAAAGAGCTCCAAAGCACGTGTCACTTCAACCGGAAGAAAAAAGACAAGAATATGTGAACAAGAGCCCATGCCATCCACCCTCAGAGAAAACGTGGACGGCAACTCTGTAGACAATTGGTGTTGTAAATTATGCAGAACAGCATTCAAGAGTGACACCCGACCGTTTATAGTTTAATGTCCGTAGATTTCTATAAAAAATTTTTTTTCAAAAATATGTACAAGTTTTTTTTAAAAAAATTATAGACCCCCTTTTTAAGAAATTATAGAGCCTTATTACCCGCACTTACCTTGATTGTTAGCTTACCTTAGTTTCGACTTAACTTTTGACCATGAATTATTCGCATGTGCGCACGTATTTTTTTTATACAGAAAATGATTGAACGTAATCGAAAACTATCGCATGTGATGAATTTTGAAATGTGTATTAATAGTAACAGGTGAGCGACCTGAATTTCTTCCAAGCTCTCTCCACAAACCCTCGTTGGGAACGATACGCGAACGTGTCGAACATAATTCATCTTGAGGGCTCAAACTATCAGATGGAAACTTCCGTAATCACGTTTGACACGTACGGGCTGCTAGATTATTCCCATTGAAAACTATACAGAAATTGTTGAAAACTATTGATTGCCGTCTGATTATCCATTTGATGCTTATAAAGTGTAGAGCCGTGGTGAAGAGAATGTTTAAAAATGGTACTTTTGTTTATTGCTGATAACAGTGATACTTGACACTTCGTACGATTTTTTTCCTTCAAAATATTAAACTTGAAAAATAGACTTTTGAGCTGGGTATAAATACTAAATAGCAAATTATTTAAATAACGGATCAAATAAAAGTTACTTTAATTTTAGATTATTTGACGAATAATTTTTGTAACTTTTATTCGTTATTCGAAATTTTATTCGAATAAAAATTTTGCGCATCTCTATTTCCGGCCCGCTGCGAGCTGTATGCAGAGATGGGCAAAATTTTTAGTTAAATAAAATTCCGAAAAACGAATAAAAGTTCAAGAAAAATCGTCATTCGTTCGTTAACGCGAGTTAACTTTATTCGACACATGACGGATAATTTTTTTTGAACTTTTATTCGTTACTCGGAATTTTATTTAAATAAAAATTTAGCCCATCTCGGGCTATAAGTGAAAGGTTATGCTGTTTTCTCGAATAGTGGCATAAGTACCAATTTTTCGTCTTCAATAATATTATTCTCCCGTATTGTGAGACTTTCTACTATCTTTTTTACAATACAATATTTTGTTGCAAATAAATTGTATGCTTTATTTTCTTTTAACATGGGTTACAAGTTGAAAAGTTAGAATTACGTTTCCTCGAAAGACGACACAACTCAAAAGAGGGTGTAAAAAAATATAGGGTTGGTTTGATATTCTGTTGCGTTTCTCGGCGAATATATGTGATCCTTAATCTGGATAGATGCTAAATTCGGGTCAATTTAAACAAATTATACGATCAGTATTCAGCTATTAGTGAAAACCAAATTTTAAACTGCGTTTCCTGTGAAACTTACATTTTTTTTATTTATGGCACTATTTATATTTACACTATTACGTTGCTATTACTGATTTTCTCCGGGAACCCACCGACTGTATGCGGCAAAAATAGAGGTGCACTTCTTTCCTGTCAAGCTGTAGCATTTTTGTTCCTGTTCACCTTTTAAACTTTCTTTCGACGACCAGGGTTACCAGACGATCCAGTACACGTACTGGCATATATGACGTCACTTAGCTTGGATTGGCTCGGCGTTGACATGACGTCACGGCGTCACCAATCAAATATAAGTATTCCCCTTCTCCTACACCGTATGACGTCATATAGGCCAGCACACCGCCATTTTTTCAGTACGCCTGGCAACCCTGTCGACGACCAATGTATAACGTCACGTCGCAAATACACTTTATCAGGAGACTTCACCCCGGTGAATTCCGCGAACCAGTGTACCGTTTCTCAAGGACTGGCGAATAATAAGCTTTCTATCAAAAAAATGTTTTTGACTAATACTTTTTCAAAGTGCAGCGTAGGTACCACCCACTGTAGTTGCTTCAAACAAAAACACAAAGATTTTGTGTTTTAAATAAGATTACGCTATGGATGAACCTATCGGAATAATAAAAAGTGCTTTATTAAGGGGGAACACCACTGTGACGGCGGGAAAAATGAGCCCATTTTTAAGATTTTTTTAAGAAATAACTTACAGTTTTATTATAAAATTGTTATTACCTATCTTTAGAACAACGTCTTAAGAGACTATAAAAAAAAAAGTAATAGAAGAACATGCATAGATTTCCATATACAGTAAATACTCGTTAGGAGCCCGTCGAACGGGGCTGGCGGCGTGCCCCTAACGCGACTGGACACTATTCCGCGCGGCCACTGGCGCGAGTGAGAAAACCCAATGAGCGAGCGAGAGGAAACGAAAGCCGACGGCAACTTCGTGTCGACTCGTTCGTTTCCCCTCGCTCGCTCATTGGGTTTTCTCACTCTCGTCCGAAGGATTCCAAGAAATGGTGGGGATAGTCGCCGGGCTCCTAACGCGTGGTAGAAACGGGCTCCTAACGAGGATTCACTGTACAGTTAATCTTCTACACCCCTCACAAGAAAAACATAGGTCGCTTATCGTAACGATATCTCTGGAACGGCAAATCTGAAATCAAATTTTTTTTTTTTAATATAATCGGTATGAGTGTAGTTTCCGTTGTGCGTAGGGATTTTTAAAAAAAAATTATTTTTGTAAAAATGGTGCGCTTGGGAAGAAAAAGTTTCGAAAATCGGCAAAAAAATGGATAGTTTTTCGAGCGTATTTCAAAAAATATGTTTTCGATAAAAAAATCGGTACGCACAACGGAAACTACACTCATACCGATTATATTAAAAAAAAAAATTTGATTTCAGAGTTGCCGTTCCAGAGATATCGTTTCGATAAGCGACCTATGTTTTTCTTGTGAGGGGTGTAGGAGATTAACTGTATATGGAAATCTATGCATGTTTTTCTATTACTTTTTTTTTATAGTCCCTTAAGACATTGTTCTAAAGATAGGTAATAACAATTTTATAATAAAACTGTAAGTTATTCCTTAAAAAAATCTTAAAAATGGGCTCATTTTTCCGGCCGTCACAATGGTGTTCCCCCTTAAACAAATGCTAGGACTTGAAACTAAAAGACAGCGATTCTAACGAAAACCTTCCGTCTTCACTGTGCAATGCATATTATATAATTTAACAAAATAGTTAAACTTATAGGTTCATCTGGAGGAGAATTTCATTTTCTATATCTGTGCACCGGGAAAAGTCGGTTGTTCAAATATTTTTTCCGTTATGCTGCACGCCAATTTATACCTTTGGCGCCGTGGCCGCTGGGAACAGCTTCCATGAATCGACATACATATATATTGATTTTTTTATAAAACGCATAAAAAACGGACAAGTTTGGGAATTTTTTTCAAAGATCCAGTGCAACGAACTTTTCTAAAAATTTCGGGATATGTTTGTGTGAATGCGGCAAATAAAGAAAAATTTTTATGTCACAAAATGCCCGGTGGTTTTGGATTAATTAGCGGCCGCACCGCCGGAGTTGCAAATCGGCGTAGGTTCTGGCGTCCGTTGTACTTAACTACAACGAAAAACCAAGTAGTTTCTTGTTGCGTGTGAAATTACGCTGGCGCTGTACCTATGGGAGACAAAAAAAAGGGGCAAAATTGAGTAAATAATGAGCTTTAAAGCTGTGGCAAGAAAGTACGTATTTCAGCACAGTTTCTCGTTCGGTTTATGAAAGAAAGTGGGTAAAAGATTTTTTTTCTAGGTACATCGACGAGGGGGTGCAATAATCTATATGTGTGCACAAGCGCAGCTTATTTGGTTACATATTTTTTTTTAGCTAACGTCTACTTACACCGTATTTTGTAAAAGTGAAAAAATAATTTCCGAGAAAGAGGTGTTCAAACTTTTCGCTTTTGCCGCGAGCACGTATAGCTACGCGCACAAAAATGACCTGTACGGGCCTTCAGAGTTTGAATTTCGGCCGGACGCTTTATGAACGTGCTTTCCCCAAGACAAACTATCGATGAAACCCTCCTCCCCTCAAAAAATTGACTTTTTGAACTAATTACAGATGGCTCTCTCCGCTTAAGGGGTTATACCTAGTCAGGAGGCCGAAAAAAAGCGTATGTTTGCGAATTTTTTTTGGAAAAACGGAAGCACATATTTTCACAGAACGTTTTGCACTTTAAAGAGCAAAATTTAAAGAACATTTGGTAATTTTTTTGTAGAATATATTTTTCATTTGTGCAGCTTAAAAGAAATTGTATACAAAGTCGTGTTTCCCAGAAAAATAGCTTTAATATTCGTCTAGTATTCGTATACACTTGACTATGCCAGTCCGTCATTTTTGAGTTACTAGTTTCGTATTTTTGAATCTTTTAGCTTTTTTTTTAGCTTCATAGAGCTATTCTCTAATAGTGTTATGATAAAATTTGTAGTTCAAGAAGAGCGATTTTCCACGGTTGTGGGAAAAAGCGAGATTTCTATTTTTTTTTCGCGATAAATCCCCCTTGGAAGTCATAAATTCATGATATTTGAACCCGGAAAGTGCTCTTGGGGTGCGATACACTCCGTGTGACCACGAAGGGTTGACTATCGATTCAATGATACACGCAGAGAATTCTTATTATATAGTAAAAGTGAATCAGTTGAGTTAAGGGGTTAGCTCCCCTCAGGAGGTAGAAAATGTATCGATTCTTTGGGGATTTATTTCGGAAAGTACATGCATATTTTTATGCAATGGTTTTTATATTCAAATGAGAAACACTTTAACAGATTATTATATTATGTTTTGGTATAAAAATATTTATTTATTGCACAATTACAACTGGTTTCCCGGAAGCTATTTTTAGAAACACGTTTTGCGGTGACCAACATTATTCGGAACTGGGCTATCTGAAATCAAAAAACGAAGAAGATTTAGTTAGTACAATAGTTTATCTAGTCTTTAATCGTTCCGTTTTATAAAATATTAATCTGGGACAAGATGGCAGATGTTTTAAGTGAAACGATCGATTTTCGTAGAAAAAAAACACTGATTTTTCATCAAAAACATCTGCCATTTTGTCCCAGATTAATATTTTATAAAACGGAACGATTAAAGACTAGATAAACTATTGTACTAACTAAATCTTCTTCGTTTTTTGATTTCAGATAGCCCAGTTCCGAATAATGTTGGTCACCGCAAAACGTGTTTCTGAAAACAGCTTCCGGGAAACCAGTTGAAATTGTGCAATAAATAAATATTTTTATACCAAAACATAATATAATAATCTGTTAAAGTGTCTCTCATTTGAATATAGAAACCATTGCATAAAAATATGCATGTACTTTCTGAAATAAATTCCCAAAGAATCGATACATTTTCTACCTCCTGAGGGGAGCTAACCCCTTAAGGGGACCTTCCGGTCTAAAAGTCGATTTTTTTTTTATTTCATTTTTCGAATGTTCAACCTTTTAGGAATACGTGTTTAAAAGGATTTGTTGAAATTCGTAAAATTCCAGAAGTTATAGGCATTTGAGTAGCGGAAAATGCATGGGCAACAACCGGGCACTCGGCGCTCACGTAAACCTTTAAACGCGTTTTTCTCGAAACAGTGTTCTCAAAACGGTGGGATCTGTATCTCCAAAAGTTATTATCCGATTCGATTGAACCTTTTTTTATTTTGAAGAATATACTTCTGGCTAGGGGGGGAACTAGAAAAATTACAAAAAATTGAAAATTTATAATTTTTAAAGGCGTTGAAAGGACGAAAAGTACAGGGAAAAGTGATTTCAAACTTCAAGTGTCGTTATTTTCTAAAAAAAATGTAATTTTTTTAATTTTTTTCTAGTTCCCCCCTTAGCCAGAAGTATAATCTTCAAAATAAAATAAGTTTCAGTCGAATCGGATAATAACTTTTGGAGATACAGGTCCCACCGATTTGGATCAATTTTTTTACGCCTTGACTTTAACGACTCCCCAGGGCCGTCTGCAATAATTAATTATAAAACAAAAAATATATTTCTATAACTTAAGACATCCTTAATACAATGCAAAAAGTCCCATTAAATTATATATAGTAGTTTTCCTTTAATTAATTCCTAAAAATCACCTATTTTTTGGGGCTCTAGACCGGAAGGTCCCCTTAATGCAAAAGTCATAATATCGATAGTATCTACCTGTAAACGCGAACACGAACAAAGATGATCCAAAGTCAAGACTTTAGAGCAAACTCCGTTAAACTGAGACGCGAGCAACTGTTTAAAACAAAAAGTTTCGTATAAAAATAAGTGTAAAAAAAGTTTTATTCTATATTTTCAACTTACTTTCTGGTGCAGAATCAACTTCTCAATTGTACCACCAGTAATGGCACACCCTGTAATTGCGGGTCGTGGAGTAGTAGGTCAATGATATAAGTGTGCAAGATTTCTAAGAGGATAATAATTGCGCCTCGCATGTTTGCTCTGTTGATCATTGTCACTACTAAATTACACTTTAGACTTTAGACACCGTCTGCGTGATTCTAAAGGCGAAATCCCACGGCGCGAAACTCGCCGACAACACCGCGAACCCGGAATCACCGATTGGAACGCAACTTTGTGGGTTTTTAGAGTGACTCGAAACAAGAACAACGGTGTGTTTCGTTTGGGCCCTATCGCCCTTTAAGGGGGCGAAACCTAACCTCAAAGTCAAATTGGCACTTCCACTTTTTCGCGTGTAACTCTCAAAGTACAGCAGACAGAAAAAAATGTTTCATACAAAAGTTTAACGGTGCAATAAGCGCTACAAACTTCCGTTAACGAAATATTTGAAAAAGTTTTTTTTCATCGGATATTTTTTTTAAACTCTTTTCAAAATTTTGTTAACGGAAGTTTGTAGCGCTTATTGTACCATTAAACTTTTGTTTGAAACATTTTTTTCTGTCTGTTGTGCTTTGAGAGTTATACGCGACAAAGTGGAAGTGCCGATTTGACTTTGAGGTTAGTTTTCACCCCCTTAAAGGGCGATGGGGTCCAAATGAAACACACCGTTGTTGTTGTCTTGAGTCACTCTAAAAACCCACGAAATTGCGTTCCAATCGGTGAGCCGGGTTCGCGGTGTTCCCTTGTGAGCCGCGCGCCGTGGGAATTCACCTTAACACTGACTACTCCTCTCATCTTTCATTTCTACCCTCCAGTTTTTGTGCATTCAGAATTTCGAGACAGGAATTAATTAATATCCGTCTGAATCTAACACCAGCTTCGAGCAGCCAGTATTATTTCGGCAGCCAAAGCGGGAATAATAATTTGATGGGAAAAGGGCACATACGCCAAAATGCCATTTCAAGAAAATCGATTTCAATGTTTTCATTATAGCATAATTTAATAGAAAGTATTGGAATTAAGCCCAATTTTTTCAAGGATGTCGTACCGTGTCCTTCAAACGTTCTGAAAACAGGAGTCGTTATTTGAAAATGTTATGTGCCTTTATTTATAAATTTCAAGCAAGTGGTTTATTGTGCCCTTTTTTCGTAAATGTGGTAAATTCGTAAAAAAATGTTTCTTTGTTTAGTTATTCAAATATAATTTTGTTTACTTACTTAGTTACACATTTTTTATACATTCCATAAATAAGAAATACAGAACGAAGCAGAAAAGTAAACAAAAAAATATAATGTTTTAAGTAAGTATTAGTTTCTTCGATTCTTCAGAGCATGCTGTCTTACAACTCAATTTTTTCTTTCCTAAATTAGCTTCGTACGATCGACAATCTGGGAAACAGTGACTAAATAAACTGAACAAACTATTACCTAAGTTTCCGTGTTTTACTGTATATTTAATTTTATAAGAACGAAGAGAAATTACTTTACAAGGATGAAGAGACAATTTGTTGAAACCCTAGTGGAAGCTTTTTGTTTACCTGACTTTACATAAAATAAAAACGGGTTTTCTGTTATCGTTGATCGTGCGTGTATTTTATGTGACTGTACTACAATTAATGTAGTAAAGCCGTAAGAATAAAATGAATGCCCAACTGCGTGTGTTCGAAATCTGCATAAGCCACTAAACCGCGCACTGTTCGCGATGTCATGTATACTTTAAAGTATACACAGGGTATCAGCAAGCTGGTGGTATAATCCGAAAGGGTGGGATTATGCATGAATTATCTCTGAGTAATGAGCAAATGAACAGGTACCAGTTAATGGACATTTTTTTATTAAAATGAGGAAAATAAGTTATTAAAATAAGCAACTAATTAATTAGAGGCTTCTTTTAATTTCTTGCTTCATATCCAAACAATTTTTGCAGCACGTGGAATCAATCGCGCTGCAAACATAATTTTATAATAGTGTTCATTTACTGGCGCGTTTGCCCTAAAAGTCGAAAATACAGGAAACTATTTTATGATTTGAAATTTCGTTTTTAAGAAAAATAAATTCTTTTGATAAGTGCACTGTTATATAATACTTTTAATCCGTTTTCAGAAAACAGCTTGTAATACTTTACGTGACACACCCTGTATATGTAATGCAGAGTATTTCCATCGTATTTCAAATGAAACTATATATAAATATTCGACGATTCGTGCAATTAATTAAATGTAGAACGGTGAAATATCTTTTCTCCTTCTGCGCGTAACAAATTATAGAATAATTAATTACAGTTAATAAATCGGATTTTGGACAAAAATATTCGAGCATCGACGAATCGAATGGAAATTTTAATAGCAATTACGATTTCCATGGATTATTTCCAAATATTACGAGAAACTTTTAATCCATTTTCTACTCTTCTAACATTGTTTTCTTTTTCATTTCAGCCTTTTAAATTGTAATACTTAAATTAAAATTTCTTCAGCCTCAAAGATTCGGAATGGTCGTCTTCGAATTTTATCGCAGAAAACATTAGAGTAAATAAACTTGCACGAATCGGAATTTCTATGAAACAACAAATTCTCCTTTTAATGATTAAAATATAATTTCAATTCAACCGTGGCCTAGTGGCTGTTTTATTCCACTGTTATCTTGACAGTGTCTGCACACTTTTCTTGTCAGAAGGCAATCTACGTATTTGAATTCTGAGGACATTAACAAAGATTCGCATCGGAAATTTTTTTTCACAAGTCGCTGCCACTTCATTCGGATCTCCATCGTGTAATTTAATTTATCGCGTGTATATAAGTGCCTTCGCGAGCACCTCTCTAATTAAGGAAATGTTTTAAGCTGCGGCAGATCAATAAAACATTGTACACAGTCGGTTTATCTACGAAGGGATAAAGGGCATGCACGTTATCAATCAAATGTTACGGTACACCGCTTCGTATACAGTTTACCGATTAACGTGAGAGAAGATAAGAGAGGAGAACTTGGAAATTCTATTCCTCCTGAAATTTAATACATTTAAATCATTCTTCGTAAAAAATAAGTTATACTGTGGATATTAATTAAAATCGTACGATTAATTGCAGAAAAGATTTTACCCATACAGCACACACCTCTCGTTGCAGCAAAGTTGCAGGATGGTTGCAGTGCAATATTGCAACGCAACATTGATGCAACTATGCAGCAATAATTCTATGTCCGCCCCGTGCAATGTTGCGCGGCAACGTCGCAGCAACGTTACATCGACATTGCGCTGCAACCATGCAACACTGCAAGGTTACTGCAACCATCCTGCAACGTTGCCGCCACGAAGTGTGCTGTATGGGTAGTTACGAAACTGTTTTAATTCACCATTTAAAATTGAAGGCTGGTAGAAGCAGGCAAGAGGTGACTCCTTATGCAAACATAAATAAAAAATGTGAGAATGAAACTTTTTTATTCGAGGTTCAGTTTCACTACCTGAATGGTTAAACAGAAACGACTGCTTTAGAACTTTTATTTAACGAACTATAATTTTTTTTATATTCCCATTTATCTTCTTAGAAATTCATTTACATTAGTATAAACCTTGATTAATATATTTTCACTTACAATTAGTACCGTCTACCAAAGAAATGGTTCAAAGAAATTTTCCCAGAATTTCGCAGAAAATTAGTTGAATCTATGCGTCATATAATAAATTACAGTTTATAATAAAATCGCAGGAATATTAGCAGAATATTAACCTATTGTAATTAGGCGTGTGTAAATTAAATATTGAATGTGGTTAACGGATAACAATATTTTTTAGATAAACTGTCTACGGTTTATTAATCGAATGCATCCAAAACAAAAGTATATTAATCAAAGTATATTAATATTAATGTGAATTAGAATTGCTAATTCTTACTTTGAAGTCGATTAATATGCAAAATATGTTACATACAGGGTGGACGGATACTTCTGTGAGTAACTGTACGTCATCGGTAGTGCTTTATCCATCCATACAATTTGACGAAGATAAATAAAAGCGGGGATGTTTTTATAAACCGTAACACCGGGATTGGTTAGCTCCGCCGATAAAAGTTAAAATGTTTCAGCTTCAATAAAATATTGGCCCTCGAAATCGTAAATGTCGATGCTTCCATGTATATTCTCCTTGTTGGGTTTCCGATCGAAGAACGAAAATGATAAAATCTCGCTTATAAAAAAATTGGAATGTAGTTAACCTTATGCAGAATATTCGCAGAATATTTCAAGTAAATCTGTCAAATACTGTGTCTTAATCTTAAGATACCACGTCCTCTATCTGCAGGATCGTCGCACAGTGGGCGAGTTTGCCTCGAAACCTGGCCAAAAGTCCAAATACAAAGATTTTAATTTGCCAAAGCTAATTAGTGCCATTCGTTTACGACCTACCTGTGCATAATTTCTTGGTAGTTGAAAATTTTAAACTGCAGCCCTTTTGACTCTCTGAAAGTTGTCTATTATTAAGCAAAAAGGTGAGAAAGTTTTTCTTAATTGACATAAATTTAGATCGTCGATGTATAAAAAAAAAATAACTCGACTTTTTCAAACAGCGTATTAGTCAGAAAAAATTTTTTAATAGAAAGCTTATTATTCGTGACTGAAAATAAAACTGTCAACTACGAATACAGTTACCCTAATTGCCCAGCAGTTCAGTCTTTACATATCCGTGAGTGTTTCATGCGGAGGAGAACATTTACTTCCAGGTTATGCAATAGTTTTTGAGGATGCTGATTTCAAATTTCTGGCGATCGTTGCAAAAACAGAAACTGAGTTTCACGCAAATAAACCCAATATTTCGAGATTTGCGCCATTTAGAATTTTGCTACAACGGCCACAATTTTGACATCAGCACCCTGCGAAAACTATTAAAATATCATTTTTACTTTTAATCTGCGTAATTAGTGACTGTTTTTTTTTTTTTGCATTCTTTGCAGGTTTCAAAACAGCCCTTTTTTTACAATATTTAGCTGAACGCAAGTTTGCAGAAACGAATTTTCCACTGTGAAAATCCGCCACTGTGCGTCGTTTTGAAAAAATTGCGTGTACAGATTCAGTAGAAGACACTTCTAAAACAAGGCACTTATAGTCTGTTTTGCCTGGGAATTCTGAGATCAATGGTTCTTAATCAAGCGAATTCCAACAAAGTGTTCGCGGAATAACAAAGGAGAGCGGATACACAGAGGACATAATAGAATTTGAAATCTTGTCGGGACCATTGGCTATAATGGGTATTGACTTGTGGGGTATTGTGAGCTCGGGCACTTGGTAATTGGTTTGCTCCAAACTCCGTAACTTCGTTGATTATGTAGATTTCAGCGTGATATTTTGGAAACGCGTCTAAAACTTCTCTACTTTAAGAGGATGCAAAAAGCAAGGATCGATATGTTCAAGATATTCGGCTATGTACGGGGTGGTCCACGCAAACTGGGCCAAGTCATATCTGTTTCCTGGTTACGATTTAAAAAGAATGTTGGAGGAACAAGTTGAGTACTTTAAACGGAACTACCTTGCTATGGCAAAATGTTTATCGCAACTGCCACGGTGCACGTGCAATATGCAGTTGCACAGTTTTTCTAAATGGAACACGTATACATTAGGACTGGGACTATTTGTCGAATTTTTCGGTATTCGAATATTCGAATAATTCAGTTGCTCAATTATTTGGCGAATATAATTCGAATATCCAAGTACCCAAATACTATTCGAATATTTAAGTATTCGAATACTATTCGAATATACATCAGTATTCGAATATTATTCGAATATACATCAGTATTCGAATACTGATGAATTCGAATAGTATGGTGTGAACTATAAATCAAGTTCTTTAGGTTCATTTTTTTACAAGCCTTTATTTAGTTTCAGTTGTGAGTTCGTTAGTTTGTCAGGGTGAAATCTTGTAAGTTAATTTTTACCCAAATTTGAACTATATAGGTATGTGTGCAAAGTTTCAAGTCGATCGGATATGTTGAAGTGGGTCAGTATGAATACTGAAATATTCGAATACTGAAATATTCGAATACTCAAATATTCGAATACTCAAATATTCGAATACTCAAATATTCGAATACTCAAATATTCGAATACTCAAATATTCGAATACTCAAATATTCGAATTCTGAAATATTCGAATACTGAAATATTCGAATACTGAAATATTCGAATACTGAAATATTCGAATACTGAAATATTCGAATACTCAAATATTCGAATACTCAAATATTCGAATACTGAAATATACGAATACTGAAATATTCGAATACTGAAATATTCGAATTCTGAAATATTCGAATACTGAAATATTCGAATACTCAAATATTCGAATACTCAAATATTCGAATACTGAAATATTCGAATACTGAAATATTCGAATACTGACATATTCGAATACTGAAATATTCGAATACTGAAATATTCGAATACTGAAATATTCGAATACTGAAATATTCGAATACTGAAATATTCGAATACTGAAATATTCGAATACTGAAATATTCGAATACTGAAATATTCGAATACTCAAATAATCGAATACTCAAATATTCGAATACTCAAATATTCGAATACTGAAATAATCGAATACTCAAATATTCGAATACTCAAATATTCGAATACTCAAATATTCGAATACTGAAATATTCGAATACTGAAATATTCGAATACTGAAATATTCGAATACTGAAATATTCGAATACCGAAATATTCGAATACTGAAATATTCGAATACTCAAATATTCGAATACTCAAATATTCGAATACTGAAATATACGAATACTGAAATATTCGAATACTGAAATATTCGAATTCTGAAATATTCGAATACTGAAATATTCGAATACTGAAATATTCGAATACTCAAATATTCGAATACTCAAATATTCGAATACTCAAATATTCGAATACTGAAATATTCGAATACTGAAATATTCGAATACTGAAATATTCGAATACTGAAATATTCGAATACTCAAATATTCGAATACTGAAATAATTGAATACTCAAATATTCGAATACTGAAATATTCGAATACTGAAATATTCGAATACTGAAATATTCGAATACTGAAATATTCGAATACTGAAATATTCGAATACTCAAATAATTGAATACTCAAATATTCGAATACTCAAATATTCGAATACTCAAATATTCGAATACTCAAATATTCGAATACTTAAATATTCGAATACTCAAATATTCGAATACTCAAATATTCGAATACTCAAATATTCGAATACTCAAATATTCGAATACTCAAATATTCGAATACTCAAATATTCGAAGTTTATTCATAGCATTCGAATACTTGTAAAATATTCGAATATTAAATTATTCGAATAGTCCCAGCCCTAGTATACATACTTTCTTTGCGTGTATCAATTTGTCTCGTTAATCTATAGTACGTAAAAGAGGAGCTACTATGTATTAAGTTAAGATGGTCGAAAAATGAATAGTTCGTAAGATATTTAAACAAACAAACACACGTGGTCCGTAAAAATGGCCATTGTTTTTTAGTAGATAGGTAATAAACGAATGTCTTAATTATTTTTTGTGTATTTACTTTATATTACACCCATTTAACGTCACCATGAGTTTTATATTTATACCGCATGGTTTTATGTATGAAAAAATTTCGTACCATTGCGTTTACTACAGAACTTATTGCCAGGGGTTGTAGGAGAAATACAAGACACTAAATAAGGTTTCATATTGTCGTGCGGCATGGGATTTATTACCCCAAACGTAATTAGTATTATAACCATTATGTGGTACAACCGAGGTGATTCTAGATGGAAAAATTAGTCGAAAAAATAGACTAAATTTTGTTCATTTGAGGCTTTATGCTTTATTTTCATTTATAAACCCACTCTAAACGGATAATAGCACATAATATTGATAAGGAATCAACATTACATACGATATTAATGCTATTTGTAAACGACGCGTTAAGGCGGAATACCACTGTAAAAAATCGGAAAAATCGATTTTTCTTTTTCACATTTTCTGAAAGACGCGCGTTTCAAGAATGCTCTCTCCAAATTTTATGAAGAAATTCGCAAAATTGACAGAGATATAGTATTTTTCGAGCACCCATAGGAACTTGAACGCGTTTTTCTCAGAATGACATTTTCGTCACGTAATAGACGTAGACCTCTAGTTTCTAAATATTTTTGTCTTTTTGAATTCAGATTAACCATATGGCTAGGGACCTGTCAACGCCACATGCACGATTTTGCCGCAGCGCACATTTTGACGAAGAGTATATCGGAAACGGATTTATGAATTTGATTGAAAAAGATTTTTATTTACCCTTCAATATGTACATATTAACTATACCAAGCAATCCATTGATTTACTTGCGTTGTTTGGTTGAAAAAAAAATCCCGGAGACACCCTTACTTTTTAGACCATTACAGTGGTCTCTCCCCTTAAATCGATTTTCTCGAAAACAAAGCCTCAAATGAAAAAGATTTAGTCTATATTTTCGACTACTCATTCAAACTCGAGAGCTCAAAAATTGTTACTCATTAATATGCGAGAAATGTTTGAAGAAGGAATTCGTGGAGCTTGTGCCTTTATTTATATGTAGGTATGTATGTATTGGCTGCTCAGTCCACTAGCCGAAACATGGGTTTCAAATGTTCCCGCTTGATCCCGCCGTGTGTCCTTGCTTCAATCATCCGACAAAGAGAGTGAACGAAATAAACCGAGAGTGAGTCAAATTGCTTTATCAACGCTCAGCAGCCGAGAGCGTTCAGCCACGCGTGCGGCGTGAAATTCTCAAATTTTTCATCACACATTCATGAAAGTATTATCGCTGGATTGCTGACATTTTGCCGATAAAAACGAGTACAAACACGAAGCAATTCGGACTACTTTTTTTTAAACAATTTTATTCAGCTTCACTCCACTGTCCGATTTTTTTTTTCAAATTTTGTAACTCAATTTTAACGCACTTCCACAAGTCCAATAGACTTGAAACTTTGCAGGCGTACGTAGTTATGATGTCAATACAAAATATTTAAAAAAAACCGAGGTAGGGTGTCCCTCAAAATTTTTTTTTTAAATTCAAAAATTCGTTCCGAGACGCCCCCTGATTTATTCCCCGTTGGTGTGGTAAATATGTGTGCAAAAATTCGGCTCCATCAAACAACTCTAAACCCTTCAAGAGAACGATTGACAAGCAAGTTTTGACCTTGAAAATCGACGTCAAAGTTGGCATAGCTGCGTAGCTGCCATTGAAATTCAAAGGAATTGAAGTATTTTCACGTGCGAAAGAGTGAAGCTGGTGCGTGTCGTAAATCGTAAGGATCAATTGCAACGAAGGGCGAGTTCCACTTACGCCCAAATCGCCCCTGAGTATCATTAGGGTAGGTTTCCTTATACGCGACTAAACGCATCGTCAAGACTTACGAAGTCGATTTTCACGAAAATGAAGCGCGATATCAAAAAATTTTATTCCTTCTTCTCGACTTATTTACTCGCTATAAGTCGAAAAGAAACAGTAACTTTTTCCCGTATCGCGCTTTGTTTTCGAGAAAATCGACTTTGAAGTTCTCGACGATGCGTCCAATCGCGTACAGGAAAACCCACCTTGATGAAAATCCACGGGCGATTTGGGCGTAAGTGGAATTCGCCCGAAGGCGGCTTGTAATATTTGCTAAAATTAATTAAAATATGTTTGTCAAGTAGTTTCGAAGTAACATAAGGATATTATAATTATTAAATTTTACACGACTTAAAACGGTCCCCAAAAATTTATTTACAAATATAGTTAAATAACCAAGTTTCATGAATTATTCCGTACCAAGAACACCACAAATATACGTCCTAATTGAATGAAATGGAAAAATAAGCGGTAAATATATGACTTCGGTCGGAAAATGTTTCGAACGTTAAGCCTAGTTTACATTAGTCAAGTAACTCGGCCTAGTGAACTGGGCCCAGTGCTCGGCTGGGCTAATACTCGCCCGTTTACTCGACTTTTTTACTCCACCAACTGTTCACACTAGTCGAGTTAGCTATGCTTTTTCACACTCGCCACTCCACTTTACCGTTTACTTGGCTAATGTAAACCAGCCTTTAGCGTCCTCCGAGGTATGAAATAAATTGCACAGGAGAACTCTCATATGGTGTAAACAACGTACATATATGTATTTTATTTCAACATTGAACATTCACTAATGTGTATACAATATAATATATTTGTATGTATAATATATAATGATAGTAATAATAAACGGTATTATTATTATTATTATTTATGTATACAAGAACATCGTTTACGTTGCTGTTATTAATGTATACACGCACATGTATGCATTTAATTAATCGATCAGTATAATAGAGTTACTCTAATGTTTAATTAATCGTTCGTATTGTATACCTTCCTATCGTTCCCTAATTGTGTGCCGATTAATACAGCCCTTAATTAATCGCCTTAATCACCCTCGCGGCTGCATCGTGGATAAAATCTCGCCCTGTTTAATTCTACACGCGCACAAGCGCGCAGCTAATGTTACATTTTTCTTTTCATTCTCTCGCGCTTGTTTCTCTTCATCCCCGTATGCGCGCGCGCCTCCGTATAGGTATTCCCTGTATCTTATTTCCATGATCATCTAAAAAAATTACCTACCCCTATGCGGTTTGTTAGCTTTTACTACTTAATTGGTAATCTTCGTCTTCCGTCGACGTCAACGGTTTCCCCCCCATCTCGTATCACAATCACGTGGTATTATCGCGCCGAACGATTATATTTCGAGCTTCGCAAATTGTTGTTCTTCGTGGTTTTCAACGCATCCCTCCCCGGGCTCTGCCGTCGGGATGGAGAACGGAAGGCGGCCAAAACGTTGCGCTGATATCAAATGTTATAAGGCCGTGAGGTTGCATTATCGCTTGCCGCGTTACACATCACGCGACTTCCGTAGAATCGCCCCTTGGAGGATTCGATCTGGAAAGTGGGATTTACGAGCACGCCGTTCAGGGAACAGAGGGCGAGGGCGAACGGCAGGCCCTCGCCTAAAAACCGTGGAAGAACTACAATTTTAGAAAAACGAACGAAAGAAAGAAATTCACGAAGCGAATCGCAAGGATATCGAGGCTCGTATTGCGAATGAATTTGGAATTTGGAATTTGATAAACAATGTCGTCTTGTTGTCTCAGTGGCGCGTAAATAATTTTTTTTTTTTTTTTTTTTTTTTTAATTTAAGCCGCAAGTCGGTTGACATTCATTGGTTCGCTTCGTTCATTTCGATTTTAGTTTTTCACAGCTCGATCGATTAACTATACTTAATTATCATTAACAATATTGAGTAGTGATCGTTTAAGAATCATCTTTATTGCTGCTGTTTCGTGCATTGACTCGGGATGCTGTGAGAAATGGCGCTGATATAAGGTAACGATACAAAGTTTCTCTATTGATAACAGGAATAATGTTGAACGATATTAAACACGATAGTGTGGAATAGGGGGCACATTTTTAAAGCTTAGGGGTACATGTCAGTGTATTCGATGATACACCGCAATGTTAATTGTATACATCCTAAATTCTCGCGAAACAAAGTGTTAACATTTATATGGTATAATTGGAAGTGATGATAAATAGTTGGATAATACTTACTAAAAATGAAGAAAAATTTTATGTGGCTGGAGAAAATATTTGACTGTCACACCTGATAACTGTTCCAAAAGACTCATGCTTGAAGTGGTTGCAACCCATTTTTTTTTAAAATCCACACATGGCAGAGATGGGCAAAATTGTATTTAAATAAAAATTCCGTGTAAGGAATAAAAGTTAAAAAAATTATTCGTCATGTGTCGAATAAAGTTAGACCGGGTTAAACTTATTCGGCGAATAATGTTAATTTCTTTGTTCGACGAGAATTTATTCGGCGAATAAAGTTAATTTTTTTATTCGACCAGAATTTTATTTGGCGAATAAAGTTAATTTTTTTATTCCACGAGAATTTATTCGGCGAGAAAAGTTAATTTTTTTATTTGTCGATCGTTTCAACTTCAGCGTCGAATAAATTTTTCAACTTTAACTTTATCTGTAACTTCAACTTTAACTTTAACTTTACTCGACGTCGAATAATTTTCCGCCGAATAAAAATATTAACATTATTCGTCGAATAATTTTCTGAATAATAAAAAAATTAAAATTATTCGTCGAATAAAAAAATTAACTTTATTCGTCGAATAAAAAAAATTAACTTTATTCGTCGAATAATCTAAAGTTAAAGTAACTTTTATTTCATCTGTTATTTAAATAATATTTTATTTAGTTAATGCCCAACTCTTACACATGGATAGAAAATAATGAAATTCCATGTGTGATTGAAAATGATGAAATTCCATAATGATACCAGAGAATCACAATCATCAACACATGTTTAAAATTTATCTAATTTTAATAAATGATCCAGCATGGTACTATGCGATCATATATAATATTATATTATGTAATTGAAACAGTGTGTCATATGTATAACTGCAATAAAAATTTCACTGACAATAAAAGGTCGTAATAAAAATTGAAAGTATCTTCGAAGCCTGCAAGGAATCAGGTACTCAATGCGAACATAGGTTCCCGCTGACTCAATCCTTAGTTTTTAACATTTGTTGAATGAGGGGCGCGCAAAAGTCATTTAAATCAATCGCACATTTAGGCGTAAATAAACTATCAGTATTTGTGATCGACAGAACTGATTGGAAAAAAATGAAACAGATTTAATAAACAGGAATTCCAGATATTAATAGTCTCAAAAATAATCAGCTTAACTTAGAATCTATAAACATCTGTGGCACTTTGGAAATTCGGATGGTTATTAGGAAGTAAAAGTGATGGAAATCCTCATTCACACAGTGTACACAATCTTATGTACAAGTAAATCACTATTTGGAGCTCCCTTTATATATATTAAAAAAAAAAAAAAAAAACGTATTTTGCGATCCACAGGGTATCCCATCATTAAAAACAGATTTATTTACAAATTGCCAACCGAATGCCCCTGAAATAATAAATTCCCAAGTACAAAGGACAATCCTTGCACTTTGTAAATATTGTTTTTTATACCCTACGTACGAGGTATGGCTATTTAAAAAACAGATTGCACTTTCTGTAATCGTTGCTGGTGCCATAGCAAACAAAACGGGGGAAATTGTAGCATTAGTCGTCAAATATGAAACGTCTGTTTTCTTTGTTTAAAAAAAATATGCTTTTACTTTTCGACACACTTTTGTCAAAAAATATTGTTATTGTGGATTTTATACAATCAGAGAACGCGTTTTCTACTGCTTCTGTATTTGAAAATGTGTTGCCCTTCAAAAAGCTATCGATAATAGATTTAAGGGGCAACATACACCTGGAGCTGGAAAAATCAGGGTGAGCTTTGACAATTTTTTTTTCTTTGAAAATATTTTGTAACTGAAGAATTTTTATATGCGTCTTAAAATACATACTTTAATGTGACGATTGTAAACTTTATTCGAAAACTATGGAGATTGAATATGGTATAGCACTTTCTTCTGGCATTTTTTTTAACCAAAATATCTCCGACAGTTTTTTTTTTTTTTTTTTTTTTTTTTTTATAAACAAAAAAATTATCTTAAACTACATGACAGAATCTAATTTTTGTTGTAGCCGATATTAAAAATACCAACTTTTTTGTTGACATTGCAGTAAAAAATAATCCTTTTTAATTTAAAAAAATGTTCTACGTTTAAAAAAAATCCTACGACAAAAACTAAATAATTCTATCAAAAAACTCTGTTCTAAATTTTAGCTGAATAAGTCCATTCGTTCCCGAGAAATTTTGGTTACCGTTTTTTAAGATACAATTTTGAGAAAAACGCTGTCACATATCCAATCTTTTTAGTCTCCGAAAATTCTCACATTAAAATATGCATTTTAAGAAGCATGTAAAGATTTCTAAATTAAATCTACACAAAAAAATTGTCTCAATTCACCCTTAAAATCTTCCAACCCCCAATTTTGAAGGGTGATTTCACGCCCCAAACATAAATTTCCGCCGTTAAAACAAAATACATATGTGTCTAATATTTTTATGTACTCTACCTGCATGCCGAGTCTCACCAAATTCGGCGTGGAACAGTTGGGTGATGTTCCTTGTAAGTTTTGTGAAAGATCGTGGAAGGAAAGACCGCACTTGTGGAGGAATGGCCGTTGGTTTCACCGCGTAACGTCTCCGGCAAGTAATTTTTAGAGAATAAAAGCGTTCGTTCCAGTACCGGAACGCCCATTATATTCCCTGGGTCTGACCGGAAGTGCATTATGAGGGATCCATTTTCACAGCGTGGAAGTGTTGAAAATGAAAATGGAAAACCTTTTAAAAACCCTGTTAGCCGACGAGCTCCAACATTGCTTTGAACAGTGGAAAGTTCGTATGCAGCGGTGTGTAAATAGGTTTGGAGAACACATCGAAGCGGATTATTAAATTGTAAGATTTTTAAATAAGTCGAATGCACACCGCCAGTCCGATTTTTAAAAACGCATCGATCACGTAAGAATATGGATTTCGTAAATTTGGCCCAACTGCTGGGCACATAAAAAGATTTAAAAAAAATTAAAACCGACTCCAAAAAAAAATAAAAATAATTTTTCCCCTATTTAATCTACGACTCTCATATTTTTTATAAGGCGCCGACTGAAAAAATATGAGAGTCGTAGATTAAATAAGGGGAAAATTTTTTTTTTTTTGAGTCGGTTTTAATTTTTTTATTTTTGACTGTTTAGTTTTATATACATTGACACAACGTGCTGAGGAGATATGCGCGTACGTATATAAAATAATAATAATTAGGTGACAAGAGTCTTTATTATTAACCCTCTAGGGACGAGTGGGACTCCAGAGTCCCATTCAGATTAACACATTTTTATTTACGTTCCATCAATAAGATCGAGTTTTGATAGATATAGTGACCTTTAGTAGGCAGAGAAGAAACTGTTGTACCATCAGAACCCGAAATTAAACTTTTTTTTGTTATAAACAAATTAAAAAAAAAAATTTAACGAGTAGCTTCCAAATCCGAAATATAAAATAGACTATTTTAACGCTCAAAAAAATTCTACGTTAAGTTTGAAACATCCCCGTACCTAGAGGGTTAACCAGAACTGGCAAAATTTTTGCCCAATGTTGACGCAGTGCAGGATGGGACCACCGGGACATCGCCCTCTTTTTAATAAATAAAAAGAAATCATCAAAATCGGTCCATATGCTGAGGAGTTATACGGGGACAAACCTTTTATATATAAAAAAAAAAAAAAAAAAAAAAAAAAACGAATCGAATCTATAACTTCCTCCTTTTTGAAGTCGGTTAAAAACAAACTTACACACCACACTATTTTTCGAACCTTCCTCCACGGAGTGTGTATTTAGGTAAGAAAGGAAAACGACTTCAGAAGCGCCGAGAAAACAAAGGAACGAATAAATAAAATTCGAAATTGATTTCGAAGAATTTGAAAAACGTCGAATTGTTTTCTGAACGTTCTTTGATAAAGAGCAATATCAAAAGTGGCCAAGTTGGTAACTCGCGAGAAATGTGAAATTTTGCAGCGATACCAATCTGCGTGTTTTAAACAATTCTAAATAAAATAGTTATAAATATTATTTTACAGACTATGGCTACACACTGACAGAAAGACATTGTCCATACACGTCGACCTACTGATTTCAACCAACAATATAACAATATAAAAAAGAAATCTGTAAATTTTAGAACATAATGCGGTTTATTCAGGGATAATGGGGATTTAATGGGGAAATAATGGGTTCATCACTTACTAATGATATTATCCACTAACGCCGTTTAGTAATAAACCAAAATGCATATAAAAATATATAAACGATAATAAGAATAATAAAATTATTAATACGATTTATAGAATTAATAATATGACACGTGGGTAAATTCTAATGTACAACATAATTCTTAATTTATGATTTTATGTAAAAAGTTATTGTTGATTGAAGTCGAGGTCTAATTATATGGATACTTTTATTTATCATCGTATAATGCCCATAGTTACAATTTCATCCTTATTTTTAACAAAGTGCAGTGACTTTGCAAACATCGTGGAAAAAAAGAAACACAAGTCGTCCAGACGTCACGAGTATTGCACTGAAATATTTGAGGCTCTCAAGAGTGGGGCTCTTCCATTTCCGATTGTATGAGAGTTTCGGATATAAACCGTGTCCTTTTAGCCATATATTTGGACGTTACATCAAGGCCCATTGCGTCATTAAACTCCAGACGTCCTTATGTAGGTATAGTTGGTGGAATGGATACAGGGGTGTCGTAAAAACAGCAAAGGGTGAAAGTCAATAGCACACTGAAGTGTTAGATGTAAACAGCTCTAGAACACGTTCAAGATATGTAGTTTCTGAGCCGCAATTTCGGGATCAACTTCGTGGGTATAGGGTGTTAAAAAACTGATGGTCCCTGCTTTCAGGGGTGAATCTACAGCTTTGGAAAAAATTTGCCGGAGAATTGTTTATAAATTGATATATGATAAATTTTGAAATTAATGCGCATTTCTTTTGTCCTATAGCGTTTTCTAAGCGTGACACATTTTTTATGAAGACTGCTACAAATAAAATACAAGAAGAAACACTTATTTTCTCTCAGAATTTAAGTTTCGCAACCCCTTATCTATTCGATTAACATTCGATTTCATTCTTTTCATCACAATTTTATTCTCCTGCTTTATTTCTTTGTTTCTTCCCTTATAATTCCGATGCATAATTTATTTTTGACTGTCGCTATTTTCAATGACTAATCGTTTTTATTTTCACGTGAAAGCAGGTTGCCAATGTATGAATGACCTACGCGCTTCTGCGGAAGTTTAATTCAATTTCTTTTTATTTTGACAACGCGAGGGTTCGAGGCGAACTTTCACGAAATGTTGGAGAAATGTTCGGGAAGAAAAAGGCCACTATCGAAGTGTACAGGTATACCGAGTAATAGTGAAGTATTTAATATGCGTGTTCTAGGGGTTTATACAAAAACCGATTTTTGAAAAAACCGGATTTCGAATTCCACTATTCTCAAAAAAAAAAAAAAAAAAAAAAACGTTTATACCGGTTTTCAAATTCCACTATTCCCCCCCCCCCAAAAAAAACGGTTAAACCGGTTTTCGAATTCCACTATTCCCAAAAAAAACAAAAACGGTTAAACCGGTTTTCGAATTCCACTATTCCCAAAAAAAAAAACGGTTAAACCGGCTTTCGAATTCCACTATTCCCAAAAAAAAAAACGGTTAAACCGGTTTTCGAATTCCACTATTCCCCCCCCCCCCTAAAAACGGTTAAACTGGTTTTCGAATTCCACTATTCCCCCCCCAAAAAAACGGTTAAACCGGTTTTCGAATTCCATTATTCCCAAAATACCGGTTCAACCGGTTTTCAAATTCCACTATTCCCAAAAAAAACATTATACCGGTTTCCGAATTTTCCCCCAAAACATATAATTAAAACAGTAAATAAATATTTGTATCTATTTTAAAAAAATTTCGTTTCCTTAATATTATGGAATTACACAAATATAACAAAATAAAATGTAGTCTATCTATATAAAACCAAATTAAAAAAACTAATATAACTAAAATCCATACAAATACGTACAAATTTTTGAGTTCATTTAATATTTATGGATCCACAAAAATATAATACAATAAAGCAGACTGTATACAAAACCAAATGAAAAAGAAACTAAAATAACTAAAATCCGTACAAAATATAAATCTTTTAAAATGTGGTACCAAATTATAAATCTTTATTCCATTTAGTATTTTTTCTGAAAATATGAATTCACGAAGATTAATTTCACAGTAAACTGTTATCTACTACAATATGCTTGGGTCCGAGGCGATCTCAAGTCAAAATGTTAACGCTTTTAATTAAATAATTAATTCATTTCTGCATATTAATTCTAGTATATAAAACCGTATTTTTAAATTTAAAATATTCGAAAAAAAATTTAAAATTTCGAAAACCAGTTTTTTAAATTTAAAAACCGGTTTTTGAATTTTACAAATGTATAAATAAAAACCGGTTTTTAAACCCGGTTTTTAAAAACCGACAAACCCTAGCGTGTTCCAACGAAAAATGGAAAATAATCATGTGGGGGGGGTTAGCGACAAGTTTCGAGGTTTGGCAAACGATCTAGTATCGAAGCATTATTGTTGAGTGACTGGCAACTGTATAAAGACTTCCCATAGACTCTTTTATCTCCCGCCTCCTTTGTAACTACTCCTACAAATAATCCGCTATATATATATATTCCACCAACTACAGATACATCGGAATACATTTTTCGAAAAACCCGATTTACGTCCGAAAATCAGAAACAACAGTAACTTCAAGTTCATTGGTTGAACTATAAGTTTCTCAAAAGTAAGAATGTGAATGTTGTGCCGTTTAAAAAAGAAATGAAATACTTACACATTTTTTAAACAAAGATTCACAAAACACAATTATCTTTCAGCTTTGTGTGAGCGAATGACGTCTATTAACTTCATTCTACGTTAAAACAGTAGGCTGGACTTAACATTCGTGCGTTTGACAGCAGACTATGCCGAAATGGATAACTTCAACTTTTATTAACACCATAAATAATACGAACTATAAAACAATTTGAGTATTGTTTAAACGGAGAAAAATATTTTCTCTATTCTATATATGGAGTTCGGGATAGAAGGAGGGACAAGCAGGGGTAAATAAATAAATAAAACAGACATTTAAACAAAATAATCCGTGAATTTATTAAAAATAACACAGGAAAGAATAAAAGAAATGACAAACAACAAATCAGGACAACGAAGCCGCACTAACCGGTTAGGACGATCATCTAATTAATTAATTAGTGAATCAACTAATCGTAACTTAACTAATAGCTTATCACAACCGTTGGCCCTTCTCTCGATACTTTCACCTTTTTTCCAACGCTCGAAAGAAGACCATCGGTAATGTTGACCATCACTTTGAGTTTATCGTTTCCTCACATGGGTCCATCGCAAAAATGACACTTCTCCTTTTTCGAATGTTCCTTTTAACAAATATTTTCAAAGAACTTCTCGTCGCAGCAGAACAATTCTCTTTCTCTCCATCTATCTCTCATCGATTCAACGGTAAAAAGAAAAGTATTCAAAACAACATTCATCGGCAGAATTGCAAAATATTAATTAAAATCTTAAGTAAAATGTCCGTTCACTTTGTTGTGACGGTTAGACATTTTACAGTCGCAACATTTTTTTAAAAAAATTTGTAATGATTTTCTAAATGCTCTTTCAGGTGAATCTTTTACATATTCCTTTTTGTCTGTAGCTTTACCCCTTAACAGCGTTTCAATCTTGCTTATTGGAAGGGAATACCCACTCGTCAATAGGATCGAAGAAAATTACCTACATAAAACTCAAATTCAACTGCGCCCCTATTTTATAGTCCCGCCACGTGCTGCAACTTCTTTCGAATATTTGGCTGGGGATCTCTGAATTCTTATCAATTTGGTCTCCTCTAAATTTCTAATCAATCCGGTCATGTTCATATTTCAAACCACTCCGAGTTTTATTTAAACCTTCTAAAAAGTCTGGCCAGGTCTTACAATTTCTTGCGTTACTTTATAAAACACAGCGTTAAACTTTCTCACGTACAAATAGATCTTTTAATACAATACTGGTCCAAAATTCTACAGCTACCGAGGGTTGAAGACATTTGCAGTCAGGACGATCCAAAATTCCTCAAGACCTTCAAAAACCATTCTGCCAATTTCTTTAATTCGAATCGGTCCAAAGTGTTTTGAAAAAAAGAAAACGTGTCGCTAATTGAGTAAACAATGAGGGTGGAAAGAAGAAGCAAGAGGGAGGCAGACTAGCTAATAATTTTCTGGGGGTGCACTCCATACTGACCTTGAGCAGCTGTTAGTTGAATTTGAGCTTGCAGTAGTCGTTCAAAGCTCTGAAAATCAAATCCTCTGAAAGTGCACTAATAAAAATCATTAAACGTCAGGAATTTATGTAATTTCTACCGTTGATTCGTTACAAGCCTTTTTTTGGGCTACGTGATACCGAAGAAAAATTAACGCCAAATCTCCACTAGTTACGATAGAATACAAAATTTAAACCCATGTCAACTTTTGTGCCAATTTCCCCATGTGACAAAATTCTTTCGACTCTTCCTTTCTGCTTCGTGGGATCTACTACCTTGACGAGATTTTATTGAAATAAAGCAAGTAGTCTCAATGGTTCTGTTTACTTTCAAACGTTATTCCCAGGTAATTGGATTCGGCAAAATTTAAAGTTCTGATTTTGGGAATAACTGTTGGGTAAGTTTTTTTTTTTGCGGGCAACGAAAATGTTCGAAAGAGTCGAGTCGCGTGTTTCCCAACCCGCGAAAACGGTAGAAAAGAGGGTAGGTTTCCAAGTGTTGCCAAAGAATATAAGACGGTAATCGGTGATGAATGAAAATTTTCGCGTTCAATCAGAAACTGAATCTCGTTGCAAGGTTGAGAAGCACAGGTTTACATAATCAACAGACATGGAGCTACATGCGAATGAACACCCATTTCCAGAATGTCTACGTATTGTTTACTTAATTACACTATTTTATTTATATAGGCGAACCGTGGTTCTTCAATTTATTTGTTGGACAACAACTGAATTGCGCTTCACTTTTGAAAGGGTGATTTTTTTAACAAAAATTTAAGGACGCCGCAACGAGTAATTATTTTGCATTATTCAAATAATTATTCCTTGCCGGACACTCAATGGTTACTTCGCAATTTGTTACTAAATTCGAAGTGCTTTTCTTCATTTTTTTTTTCCAGTGACTTATTTTACTTTAATCACATGTTTAGACTATTATTACAAATTAAGTGTTTACCGGAAAGATATTAAATCATTAATAAAGAAATAAATTAACGAATAAAGAATCCTTTGTTTAAATATATCCTTCGTATAAATAAACGACGTTGCGGTAAATAAATATTTATCATTTATATCTGCTTTATCACACGGTAACTATGTAGAAATCTTTCTTTGGGGAAATAAATCATTCGTCATTAAATAACAAAGCTTTCGATATATTATTAGGCAACGTGAAATTGTCGTTAAATAATTTTAACGGCGTTCCGAAGTTCGTTCGATGTTTAAAATATTAACAATTACATCGCCGTCAGAGCGATTATTTGTTTAACAAATTCATCAACTTTTATTGCCGCGGCATGCTCGATTTATCAAATACCCTCGGGTTTCGACAGTCCCCGATTGAAAAGGAACGAAGAGACCATTTTTAACGAAAGACGAGCTGAAAGCTGCGAAAAGAGAAAGCACCGAAATTTAACCGAAGCGTTTCGTAGAAATTAAGTTCTTAAAAGTAAGCTCTCCTCGAACAATGGTCCGAGAAAGTTCACAAAAGTTTCAGCTCCTACAGCGATTTATCTCATTAATCAGCGCCACTTTCCACTCTAATCAGGGGTATAAGTTGATCGAAGAGGGCTCGACCAACGACGAATTCCTTTGCTCGCATCCCGATCCGTTCGGCCACTTCCATCCACGATTTCCCGCGGTAACAATTGGAGTCTAAATGTATACAAATTTTCCTTCCCGCTATCGTGCATTTATTCGCGAAAAACCGTCGATGGAAATACATTCTCGAACCGCAGTACAGTTTTCCAAAAAACAACCCCCCTTTTGCGATAAGCATTATTGTTAATTTCTGGACGCTTAAAAATAATCAAAAAAAAAATTCAACATTCAACCGCGACTCGGTAAACAAACGTTCCAATTTTGCACCAATAAAAATTTGAATTTTTAACTTTGAATTTCCAGGGTAAAAAATTTCAGAGAACTTCGAGGCAAAAATCCGCGTTGCTCCGTGAATTATTCTTCAGCTCCGGCGATTCGTCGTTGACCACCCTCCCTTAATTGATTTCAATCCATACAGCTAATTAGATACGTCTACTTAGGCTTAGATAATTCTATGTAAGGCATGGAGTATGTCACCTCGTTATCTGGTATCTAGATTACTCGTATATGCTTACAAATTCCCTCTCGCTCCTTTCACGCACGCAGACACGCCCCTTTCCCGCTTAATTCCCGCCCGGCTAAGCGATCGATTTTTCTCGCGGAAATCCCCGCTTAGCGAAGAGATCCGCAGGCCTCCCTAGCGTCGCGAAGCCGACTCACGCTCTCCCCTCAGCGGCGGGTTCGTTTTAAAAATCGATTTGTAAATTTCTACCTATTTGAACATTTTCATTTACTTTCAATTACATTCAATCGCGTCCCAACTCACGCTCGACTATTACGCCCGACCGAGTGACTTAAGCCCGCGCCCGCCCGCTCGGTATCCTCCGCTCCTCCCCTGTTTCGAGGGAGATAAAACGTCGAAGATCCGCGCGCGTACGAGCATCGGTATATCAGCGCCGCGACGGTCCGGTGGGCGGCGCCGCGAATGGCCCGGTTCGGACGGAGCGTGAACTGGCCCATTACGGGAACGGGGGAACGATATCCGTCACCGGTGACGCTGACGGCGCGGAACCGTCGGGGGACCGACGCGCGCGCGTAGATCTTCGTTGCCCGCGGCGTGGCGGTGACCGGCGCGCCATCTGTCTTCGTCGCCCGCGGCGTGGCGGTGACCGGCGCGCCATCTGTCTTCGTCGCCCGCGGCGTGGCGGTGACCGGCGCGCCATCTGTCTTCGGAGCGGAGCGGCGGGACTCCCCGGCGGCGGGATTCCCCGGCGGTGGTCTCGAGGCGCTCGCGCGGCCATCTCGCGGCCCTCGACGGGAATCACAAGAAAAGGAAACTGCCGACGACACAATTAACGCTGCATCCGCGTCTCCTATATTTTTTTTTTATTTACTCTTTTTTCACCTACAGTAAAAGTCTCGCGAATTCTCTGTCCTAAGTAAATTAGCTCGTTGATCAATGACTAATTCGTCGGTTACTTGGCGAGCAACGATCAACGACAATCGAGCAGCTCTCCGTCGAAGGGCGCGCGCGAATTATCCGTCAATCGTTGATTGCCAAACGTAACCGCCCATCACAAAAGTCTCCGTCTTTCGTTACCTCTAATCAGTATCGTTATTGTTTAATATTATTATTGTTATTTACATGTTATTTAGTCTTATAAAAAAATAACCTGGTGTGAGAAACCGAGAATTCTAGTAACGAATTCTAAGCCGCGAGAATCGATCGCGCTCTGCGGATGATTAATTTCGAAGGGAATCTCGCGCCCGGATGCTGCGAACGATTTTTTTTTTTTTTTGAGAGATTTCAACGTGCCGCGCGACGACCGAACGGTCAGATGGAAATGCGATTTTACCAGCCGGTTTTTTCTTTTTCTACCGGCAGAGCGGAGCTCTCGAAGAACGTCTGCGGAACCGATCCGCTGGAAGCAACTTCGCGATCCGCCTCGCGAGAAGTGTAGAGGGGAATGATTCACGCGCGATCCAACGATCCGCTGTTCCTTGTTATTCAAGTTCCTCGGGAAGAGATATACGATGATTAACCGCGGTGGAAAAATAACGTGTCAGTCGCAACGCGTCGATTTTCTAAACGTTAGGGAAAAACGATCGAATGTTAAGCGCTCCCCGGATAGATTTTTAATCGCTATCTAGTTAATTTAGAAAATTTATTGCTACGTTCGTTCTCTTACGTGTAAAATCTCTGTGTCCAAATTTCTTACCGTCGATATTGCTTTCGTCTTGCGAACAAAGATCGGCCGATTTCCTCTGACCCCGTGTAAAACAATCGATCGTCGATTAGAAAGCAATGAAAAGACTCCGTAACAACTCGCATCTACGCTCAAACGCTCCGCGCCGATGAAAATATATAACATCCAAAGAAATCGCCAAGCTTCATCTACGTACGATCGGTAAAATATTAAGACTCTCAACAAAAAAAGTAACCACGTATCACCGTTAAAATATCCATCGTTTCCCGATGGCGGAAAAATTAATAAATCTTGTTAAACCATGTATTGCGTGTAGTGCCGTTTCTAAAAGCAGCGCCAGTCTCGATAAACCGAGGTTCGTTTAATCCGAAGCCTGCAGAAATCGATGTCTACTTAAATCGAGGTGGTATTTTTCCGAAATAAGAAATTATGTATAAGTAAGGAAACCTATTTCGCAGATAGATTTTTGATTTTGGCAAGCGTAGAGCTCTCCGCAGGCATCAAGTGTGTTTGCTTGTTTGTTCCGTTTAATCCGATTTCCCCGCAATTCGAATTGGTCTCGGTTATGATTTTCTCGGATTATCGAGACTCCATTGTACAATGGATTTGGAGAGAATATTTTTGAAATACACCTCGGTTTTAGAAAAGATTTACTGAGATCGATCCGCGCTTTAAACGAATTCCTTAAGCCGCGTTCTCACGCGTGCAGCGCGCGCGACGTCGGACATATTTGATATAGCTTTGAAACTATTCGAATAATTCGGATTTTGGCTGTGTATTTAAATTTCACAGAATGGCTTGAATCGGCCCCAAAAATGCTGGAATTTAAACGAGGGTGAGTTTCCTTACGTGGTGAAAGTAGCTAAATGCCTTTTAATTATTCCATCTACCCCTATTAAAAAGATTTTTCCTAATCAATGTTTTAGGGAGCTATTTAATTTCGAAAAATTTCCACGACAGTTTTCCTCTTGCAACAAAATTGTAACAGTGCTTTACAAGCTTCTTAAAGTGTATTAAAAGTTACACGAAGTCGCCAAACCCCTTGGTATTACTCTGCAGAATAGTGCATAAAAATATATCGTTTGCGAAGAACGCGTAGTAAATAAATTATTTACGGGTTTAATAACGCGACGTTTTTTTTTTTTTTTCGTAAAATGTTTGAAGAAGGGGGTTTTCGTTCGCGGAACATCCCCCACCAGCGAGTCAATATTTTTCTTCGCCCTGACTATAAAAGTGGTTACTTCTCAAAGGCAGTGTCTATGCTCCGCATTGGATACATGAGAATGTGATTTTAAATTAAAAATTACCGAAACAGAATGCTCAAATTATTAAGCATGTTAATAATAAAAGATCCTAAAACCTAAATTTATTCCCATCGATATTTTAGCATTTTTATTTATTGCACTTGATTTGACATAAACAATTATTTATGGAGCATAGATTTTATGCCGTAGTGAGAATTATGTTTCGAATCCATTTCGAGTTGAAAATTTAAAGAAAGGGTCGATCTCAGTAAGAGCGCGAAATGTAAATAACTCTGCACGTCGAACACTAATCCGATCTTCTCGTCGAACACGAAACGAACAGTTAAAGTCGCGAAAAAGCGGACGAGAAAGAAAAGCGAAACGGACGAAAATTGAATAATCGATTATTTCCCCGTCGAAATACCATGTTTTGTTTTATTTAAACCCTTCATAGGCCTTGTAAAAATTATTTAGCTATTTATGTATATATATATATTTATCTATATTATATATATATATATTATCACCAAATCAACAAATAAATATCCTAAATATATTAAATATCGTATAATATATGCTCTCCCAACAAATAATATATATAAGTTCTATTCTCGTTAATAATAATTCAATATAATTATACGTATGCATACGCATCTGCACACGTGTACACGCGTGCACACACATATGCATATATAAATTCATTTATTTATTTATATTTATATATATATATATATATATTTATATTTTTCTTCATTTCTTTAATTCTTCGGTTCATTTCTCTATTTATTTGTTTAAACCTTAGGCGTTTACCTATACGAAATAGACTACCCTTGTACCCGGTAGCTTTGCGTTTATTCTTCTCGCGTTAATCGCTTCGCGGAGACGTAAAATTGTTGAAAAAAAAAAGATCGAAACCAAAATAATAATCGACACTCCGATATTGCCGATCAGCGAGCAACGAACAAACGAAGTTTCCACGGCAATTTAAATCACCGTCCTCGTTGCGCGTCCGCCGATAAGTGGCAAATAGTTTCCCAAAAAAAAAAAAAAAAAAAACCCAGTGCTGTCGATCTTTCACCGAAAGTGTCTAACGATAAGGAGGATAATTTTCGCGGCTCGGTAAAAACTTTTTTCCTCCTAAAGCGTATCAAGATCCCTCCGAATCGCGTTCAATAAAACACCAAAGAATTAAAAATGGAAAATTCGATCGCCACGCCGTCGACGCTCCCGTCGTAGAATGTAAAATTAAGCGAACGTTCGACGGACCGAGTCGCTCCGTTTCGAACGCGTTAAATAATTCCCTCTTCTCATCCCCCATATCTTTCTACCACCCTCGGGCCGATTAATTGCTCGCCCCCGCGTCGACTCCGCACTCGAGCTACGTCTCCTCGATGTTTCGTTAAAAAGAAAAAAGAAAAAAAATAGATTGTATTAGTTCTCCCTAGAAATAAAGTTAATTAAGAATTAATGAGGCATAACTTCAATCCGTTTCATTGTTACTCTAATATACTCGTTTAATGCCTTCCTAAGGGGTCGCCTACTGCTACGTCTGCTTACGCGTTAATTATTAACAGAATTTCGCCCGGCCGGTGACGAGACGACCACCGTTCGTCACCGACGAAATTTCATCCCTTCTCCGCCCAATCCTTCCAGAAATTCCGCGGACACCTCAGCTTTGATCTCTGTCGGGGGGTGGTGGTTTTCTCGGGTAACGTTCATTTATCTCTCGCTTATTGCCGCTGTTCGCGCTTAAATTATACGCATTTGTTAATTAGCTTTTTAATGCCGCGACGCCGGTCGTCGACCGTTGTTTATCTATTTACGTAGAGGAAATGCAGTATATTTGGAATACCAGTTTGTTTAAGACGAATAAAAAATTACGGTAGAGGATGGGAACAAATAAAACTGCATAATATCATAGGGAAACTAATAAACTGTCATATTTCATAGTCTCAGTAATAATAAAAAACAAAAAGTAACTGAAACTTTGGTTTGAATGAAAAATGACAAGAAGTATCGATTTCGTTAAGGCAGGATACCACCTTTGCACTTAAAAAAAATTGAAATTTTTTTTTGTTCTCAAAGTACTCTTTCAAGTGTATAGAATCGAAATTCATTCATTAGAAAGGTGGCCGGAACCTTTTTCTGGTGTAAAAACCGGATTGGAGCAGATATATAAATCTATATAAAACTTTAAACGCGTTTTTCTCGAAACGATGTTTTCCAAATCGGCGTGTCAGATTACTCCTATAATTTTCATCCGATTGACTTGAAACTTTGCACAATTCTTCCCCGTGGTGTAATCTAACGATGTACGTAGGACTTTTGCTGTAGCGTTGTTATTTTTCTTTTGGTGCGCAATTTTATAAACTTCTTTAAACTTTTTTACCCTAAAAAAATTGACCTTTTTGTTCAAATGGCCGCCATTTTCTTAAAAATCGAAATTTCGTAAAATCCCTAGGTACAGCATTAAAAAATATTGTTGCCAATAGGAAGATTCTTTGGTTTTTTTTCTAAGAGCCACGTACAAAGCGGAATTTGACACGCCGTCTAACGATGTTCCTCCAAAGGAGTGTATTTTGGCGCCACCTACAAGAGATTATTTTGCACTTTTTCAGTTTCAAAAAATGTATAATTACAGATTAAAGTTACATTAATGAATGACTGAAACCGATTTTGTTTCTGCGCATTCTTTGTATGCAAAAAAAATTCATGAAAAACGCCTCCAAAATCGCAGTCAAAGGTGGTATCCTGCCTTAAGGTGCAGGTAATTTAGAATACCGGTATTACAATTTGCGTTCACTTTATAAACTTAAACAAATACTCCGAACTCCACTGCTCCCTTGTTTCGTATGTTTTTACCGTTGCCATTTCTAAAATAAAGGTATCTTGAGGAGATATGTATAACAGAATATTTATAATAATGATAAGAAATTACTTAAAAAGTTAATTGCTTAAAGGTTACTGAAAAAGTATTGCAGATTGACGTTTTCTTCCTCTGCAAATTAAGTCGAAAATGTAAAAATGGCGGTTCGTCCACAAATGTCATTAATGAACAGGTCATTAGCCCCTATAATCTACGGGGTTACAAATTAAATAGCATTAGTAGTTTATTAGATACTTAGGTATTCCAAATTACCAACAGTATTCCAAATATGATGCACTTCCTCTACGCATTGCCCGTGTCGCCGCGTTTATTACAGCCTGTATTTAGCATGTCCGGATCGAATTGTTTAATGGCCAGTTTTAAAGCTCCGCCTTTAAGGGTGGTTTAATTCTGCCCGCCTTGACGCGCGCCTCCTCGAAGGACTTCCACCGCAGCCGATTGGTGTGAATTTTTCTTAACGACCGCTGGAATCTCGGGCACAAGAGACTGGTCCAGCATGCAACTATTGCTACCCCCAAAAATACCTCTGAGACAATGGGAGTCCGTGTTGCCGAGAAGAAGTCCCACGGTTCAAAACCGCCTTTAGCGTCCGCACCCCCGTGGTTCGAGCCTACAAAATCACTTGCGACTTTCGACAGAAAGTATCCGCTTTCCCCTATCGTGTCGGAGGCATTTCGATGGAACTAGTTATCGTACCAGCCGGCATAACGCGAGCCAGAGCGAAGCTTCCGAGCTCGAAGCGATTAACGAATTAATCCTACAACGGACCTCGGCACAGCGATCGGACCGGGCGTCGTTCCGGTGTACGGGAATCAATCCTCGGAGCAACGAAACAATCGCCCGGGGCGATTCCGTGAAATTTTTGAAGCCACCGGACAGCACCGCGCCGGGTCAGATGGCTCCGGTGGTGGCTGGCAGGTGTGCACAGCATGGCTGGGTTAAGCCACGGGGCCAAGTTAATCGAAGAAAGCAATTTGAACGTGTCCGATGCCAAGAGCCGTAACAGCCGAGAAAGGGTGAAGCTGGAGGGTTAGTTGCGAGAAGCCCTTAGAGTCAAATGAACGCCCCGAAGTTCCTCGGTCATGGTGGTCGCACGTTCAACGCAGCCCTACCACCTCTCACTTATCCTCCGGATTTGCTCTCGGCGACCTTTCTGTTTCCTGTCTCTCGCTGCGAACAGACATCAACCCTGCCAGACTTCCTCCCTTCTTTCGCTTTCTTTACAGCGTGTTTTTGCTGTAACGTAACGATTATTTACTCGTGGTAAACGCGCTCATCGGCTGCGACACTCGGGCCTCTCAGCGGCCCCGGATTCTTGCGGTGAAAACTGTCGGACGCCCCCGGTTTCGATTTGGGTTTCTAAAGCCGGGTTCACACCAAGGCGAATACGAACAAAAACACGAACAAAAACATGTTCGTCTGTTCTCGTCGCGTTTACACCGCCGCGAACACCAACAGAATACAGCGTACGAACGTTCTCGAAGATGTTTGCGTCGGTAGGAACGCAGTGGACGAACATTTCTGACGATACCTGGCGATCCGCATCCCTTGCCATTGTGGGACCGCTCGTAAACAGGCGACCCTCTAGGACCGTCCGCCGGCAGGTACTCCACAGAAATAGTATGCGTGGCAAGCTCGAATAAAATGTTTATATTTTTGGTTTTAGCATAATGAGAATATTTCCAACGTATGGATGAGATTTTTCTAATAAAAATGAAACCAAACCCGACGCAATTCAGACAAGTTTGAGTTCTGCTTATGATATATGTATGATATGTGATATATGTATGATATATGATATATGTATGATATATGATATATGTATGATATATGATATATGTATGATATATGATATATGTATGATGTATGATATATGTATGATATATGTATGATATATGATATATTATATATGTATGATATATGATATATGTGTGATATATGTATGATATATGTATGACATATGATATATGTGTGATATATGATATATGTATGATATATGATATATGTATATCATAAGCAGAACTCAAACTTGTCTGAATTGCGTCGGGTTTGGTTTCATTTTTATTAGAAAAATCTCATCCATGCGTTGGAAATATTCTCATTATGCTAAAACCAAAAATATAAACATTTTATTCGAGCTTGCCATGCATACTATTTCTGTGGAGTACCTGCCGGCGGACGGTCCTAGAGGGTCGCCTGTTTACGAGCGGTCCCACAATGGCAAGGGACAGCAAGACCCAAGTTTCATGGATTTGGGAATCCGGAGGATTTCACGGCTATTAGTAGGGTCAAATGTTAGCGAACACTGCTATTTCGCGTTTACAACGAGACGAACAGCGTGTTAGCGACCATGTTCGCGAGAAAAGACGGAAATCTTTTTGTTCGTGTTTTTGTTCGTATTCGCCTTGGTGTAAACGCGCCTTAAGGAAGCTAACACTGGCGCCCGGTTGAATTTTCTAGAATTTTCAGAGTTGGGCATTAACTGGATAAAAAATTATTTAAATAATTGAACCGAATAAAAGCTATTTTATCTTTAGATTATTCGACGAATAAAGCTAATTTTTTCAACCTCGGGGTCGAATAAATTTTTCAACTGTAACTGTAGCTTTAACTTTAACTTTAAATTTTTCTATCTTTTATTCGTCAATTCCATTTTCGTCACTGGTGTCGCTGATTGTTGACAGGTTCTTTAACCGGGCTCTGACAGTTTTCACTGCAATTACGTCAAACTATTTGCCGCGACAACCGTGGAGCTTGAAATGTTTTTGCAAATTTTTTTCTGATATTTTAAAAAGAGTGGAAAAAATAGGTGTGAAGTGAAGACTGACAAATTCTATCAAAGGAAATTCCGATGATAGACCTTTTGTAGTCGGAAAATGCTGTAAGTAGGTAATGAAAATAAAATTACAATTTCGGGCAAAGAAGAGAACCCTGGGTTATTCGATTAATTATTAACAATTCATAGGGCAAAGGCAAGTATTTTTGTGGTATTATTTAGAGGAGGCGAGACAAGTAAGGAACTACGTAATTAATTTAGTGTCTGCTTGAAATAAAAATTTGAATTTTTTTGTAGCAATCCTATATATGCAGTGTACACACATAATTATTACCCAATATTTCTCGGCTTGGAGTTTGTAAGAAGAATTTTATTTATATTAAAGACTGGTCCAATTGATTATCCAATTATTATTTAATTTCCATCACACCACGTATGAGGTGGCAAAAGGAGTATTTGCCACGATTAAAAATCAAGATAAACTATTGAGATCAACCATGAATAAGACCTGCTATCGTCCCAAACGAACTGATTGCAAAAAATGAATGAAGTTTTGGAAAATTAGATTATGCAAAATTGTTCCAGGAAGCGAAGAACTTTTCCTAAGTAGTATAAAGTACCTAAAGGAATTCTGGCTGTCACTTGCGATAAGTAAACCCGAATATAAGTACCTACTAAAAGTGTTATAAATGAAACCTCGTCTGTTTAAAACGAGCAAGAGACTGGAAGTAGTGAAAAATTTCCAAACATTCCTTTTCGTTGGAAAATTATGGTTACCTCGGGTTTTTCATGATGACATTAAATATGTATGATAGTAACAATTTCTGGCATTTTTATTCACAAGGATATTTACAAGTCACGATGTAACAAAGAGAATGTTAATTATTAAATATTAAAGATTTTAGAGAAAAAAATTATTATAGCCTGTGGAAAAATAAATCCAAACAGTCTGATAATTTGTGAAAATAAATTATTCATCTTTTTCCTCTTCGCAAGCATTTGCATGAAAAATACTAGGCAATAATCGCGTGTGTATTATAAACAATAACCTGGCTTCTTTTTCAGAAATTCTTAAATAGTTTCAAAGTCGATACAAAGCTCGGTTAGCGGCTACATACACCGTAATTGTCTCCGAGCCTTCTCCAGTGGTAGTTCCCAGCCGAAAATCGATTACGGAGAACAAAGAGAGGGATCGGTACTTTGTCCACGCGAAACAGTGTTCTAAATTCTTGCCTTTACCATTAGGAGGACTTCTTGGTACCTCGATAGTCCAATTTACCATTCAAAGCAGCCGCACAGGGTCAAACAAAAGCACAGTTTCGTGCAGAACGTAAAGGGGCTGTCGTTTAAAAAAGCAGGCAAAATCCTCATCCACGGCAGCGAACGTGGCAAATAATATAGAGACCGCATTTGAATGCGAACTCACGCCGCGACTCGACTCGTTATTAGCTCCCCGTTGCGAGGAATCCTTGCGCATTTAATTAGTATGGCAATTACTTGGGGAGCATCGGGGGCGAACTAAAATTCCCTTTTGCAACGTTAACGCTGCCGTGTATGCAGAAGCTTTGGAAAAAAAAAAATTCAGCGGTGAAAAGTAAAAGGCGAAGTTACGGGAAACTCGTTAATATGACGTGCAGGAAAAAGACTTGTAGCGTCAACCCTGGGAGGACTTCTGGAGTTCCGACTGAGCACAGGCATTTTTACATTAGTTACTTGTTTTTGAGTTACCATTTCGCCAGCATATAAATTATTGCGTTGAAAATAAGAGAATGAAAAATTTGAGTATTATCATGTACCACCTAACGAATCGAAGACTTTGCTGGAAAGGCAGCTTGAGTTATAGGTAGGGTTTATACAAGCACCGACTTTTCAAAAAACCGGTTTTCGAATTTTCACAAGAAAATATAATTAAAATAGAAAATAAATATTTGTACTTATTTTAAAAATTTTCAGTTTTTTTTTTAATATTAATGGAATTCCAAAAATATAACAAAGTGAAATATACTCTATCTATACAAAACGACGTAAATAAAAAAATTTAAACTAACTAAAATCCGTACTAAATATAAATTATAAATCTTTATTTCATTTAGTATTTTTCTTCCGAAAATATGAAGATTAGTTTAGTTCGATTTCAGGTCAAAATGTTAACGTTTTTAATTAAATAATTAATACATTTTTACATATTATTTCTAGTATATAAAACCGGTTTTTTTAATTTTAAAAACCGGGTTTCGAATTTTACAAATTTATAAAAAAAAACAGGTAGCATTGGAAGTAAAAAAAATCTGAATAGATTGGTAAAAGAAAGTGACAGATTCGATAACCCAGTCTCAAGTGCTGGTACTTGCACCCTATCTAGATTTGATGAAAGAAAGGAGCACATTTCACGATAATATTTCTAAAATTCTGTAGATTGATGTTTCCTGAGGTTTTACTAATTCATAACTTTATGTCGTTTTTGTCGAAAATGAAGTATTTCTTTTAAAATTAATTACAAAGAAATAAATTAATGCTGAGACTTATTCTTTGACACAAAGTTTATTAACATCGTAAGCTTTAAAAAAACATGTTTGTTTAGTCAAAAATATGCATTAAAAATGACGCTATTGACGGATCATTATAGAGGCTTTTTTAAAAAAAAATTCTTGCTTCAATTTTTTTCTATGTAATTCATTAAAAAAGAATTCTTCATTTTCGACAAAAACGACTGCCTAAGTCCTTAATGTAATTATTTACCCGAGACAAGTGGATTTTTATACAATTTGGTGGGGAAAAGGGAGCAGCTCCAAATTTTGAAAATTCACCCAGCCATAGAGAAAATATATTATTGCTTAGTAATAGTGCGAAATGTTAATATGCAAATTTTAAGTGGGTAAAATACCTCATTTACGTACAAAAATATTCTGTCAACACTGTCTTTATTAGTTTTCCAGAAGTTAAGACATTTGGAGCTACTGCCTTGCTGCAAAGTCTTCAATTTGTATTTGTAAGTGACAAATGCACACAGAATGCAATATAACAATATTGTGGAATACCGTGGCACAAAATAAATCTCCAAATTAATTTCACTGCTGCTGGGACAATTTTTGGAAAGAACTTTTAGTCACATTTACGCAGCGTCGAGTAAATAATCTCTCTTGCGGCATCTTTAACCTAGAACTGTTAACACTGTGCAAATCCTCAAGATTGTTAAAACGGATGCAGTTACCGAATCACCTTCAACGACCTTAAATGTACTTTTAGTCGAGCTACAAACAGAGATGGGCAAAATTTTTGTTTAAACAAAATTTCGAATAACGAATGGAAGTTAAAGAAAATCATTCGTCATTTGTCGAATAAAGTTAACTACAGGGCGAATTCCACTTACACCCAAATCGCCCGCAACGCCCGTGATATTCATTAAGGCGGGTTCTCCTGTACGCGACTGGACGCATCGTCAAGAACTTCAAAGTCGATTTTCTCGAAAATGAAGCGCGATATGAAAAAAAGTTGCTCTTTCTTTTCGTCTTATAGCAGGTAAATAACTCGAGGAAAAGGAATAAAATTTTTTGATATCGCGCTTCATTTTCGAGAAAATCGGCTTTGAAATTCCTGACGATGCGTCCGGTCGCGTACAAGGAAACCTACCCTAATGAAACTCACGGGCGCTTTGGGCGTAAGTGGAATTCGCCATAGGTAATAAATTCTCGTCCAGTAAAAAAATGAACTTCATTCGTCGAATAATCTAAAGTTAAAGTAACTTTTACTCGACCCGTAATTTAAATACTTTTTATTAATGCCCAACTCGGACTACAAACTACAATTGTAAATTATTTAAGACCTCGCAAGAAACGTGTGATTTATCTGATACCTACTCGTTATCTTTTAAAATAAATCTATTTCGTGCAAAATTTACAATAAAAGCGAATGCAAAGCCTCTCATTTTCGAAAGTTAGTAAAGTGAACTTAATTGAGAACCAAACAGTCAAATTCCTATTTCCACGTTAGTTTTTGCACGTCAATTCCAGCAAGTTAACTACATAATAATAAATTAATCATTTACCCAAAAGTGTCCCTCTGCACCTACTGATTTTCATTCAGTGTTCACAGTTTCTACTTCCATTCATCAGAGGCAAGAAATCACCGATATTTTCTACAAGCTTCGCGCTACAAATTCACTCGACTCGAAGCTGATAAATTTTGAAATCACACTAACGGGTCCCGGAAATGAAACTCGGCAGAAGTCATCCTAGGATTAATCCAAGAATAGATCGGGTGCATTGCTGTCCGAGAAGCGGGATAGATTTTGTTAACGGCGATACTAAATGTCCGAGTCTACGGCTCCGTTTACGAGGTAAGCATAAAATCGGGGATGGATAAATCGGAAATTGAATTCGACTCACCAAATGTATCTAATAGATTTCATCTTGAGTGCCGTGGAGTTCTCTTTGCACTTGTAAGCCAACACTTGCTTCACGCTGCTCACGTCGACGGTGGGAAACCTCGATGTCACGTAGGCTTTAAAATTTCAATGAAACATGTATTTCGACGGAGACGCGGGGAAAATTCGTGCACGATAGTTTTCATGTTCCACGCGTCGAATAAGTGCAGCTAACTATTTCATTTCAAGCAATAATACTTGATACCTGCATGGAACCAGCAACGCACGGGGAGAACAGATAATATAAAGTGTGCTTGAATATTGGAAAATATTTAGTGGTAGCTGTTGTAATAATGTGATTCTGTTGTATCCATGCGAAGCTCGTGTGCTTACTGGCCACGCAGCTTATTTAAACAATGATTCAGTTTTAGAATTAGGTCTAACTTGTTCGAATGTATCGTTCGTTTCTGAAGGAAATTCTGCGACAGTTGCTTTTTACATAAAATCTGGCTCCCAGAGCAGTTTTGTATTCAATTAAATAATGGCCCCTTTCTGTGTAGGTATCTACTTATTTGCACGTAGATGTATCGAATATTTAACACACTGGAAGAAAATAAATCAAACAGGTATTCTTTGTTTCCTCGTTAAATGTGTAATTAACTATCAGCTGAACCAATTTATCCAGCCATTCTCCATTTTCGGTAAAATAAGCATTAGGGTGGCCCTTATTTTCAACCTGCGATTTCTCAAAAATGGTAGGCCCTATCGAAATTTGGTTCAAATAATATTAAAAGAGCATTCAATTTTCTAGAATTACTGTATATACAAGTTTCTCGTGCTTCCAACCATTTTTTAGATAATAGCGTTTTAATATAGACAGATCGGCACTTCGCGCGTCCCACATTGTCTATACGCGCGTAGTGCCGATCTCTCTATATTCAAACGCTATTATCTAAAAAGTGGTTGGAAGCACGAAAAAATGATATACACAGTAATTGTAGAAAATTGAATGCTCTTTTAATATTATTTGAACAAAATTTCGATAGGGCTTACCGTTTTTGAGAAATTCCTTAAATCCCAACTATTGATGAATTCTAAACTTTAAAGGCTGGTCGGCACCCTTTCCTGTTGTCCGATTGCAATAAACTTTTTCAAGGACTATTTTGAGAGCAAAGAAGTACAAAAAAAATTTCGACACGTACAAATAAGGGCCATCCTAATAAGCATGTTACAACAGTTCTCTTAAGGGGTAACACCACTCTAGAGGCAGAAAAAAATACCTAAATTTGACAATTTATTTTGGGAGTATGACAAACGAAATAGAATTTCTTTTCAGAGGGTTTATTTAACACATATTGAAGTACGAAAAACAATTTTTTTATTGTCATTTTCATGCAAAATGGCGGCGACAGAGCCTGTCGTCGAAAACAGCTTTTATGAAAACACCGCCACGGGAGGACGGATTTCTCGGCATGTATGAGTCCGGGAACAAAAAATAAAAAAAATTTATAATCTATATACAATTGGCTTTGGAAGTACGTAGTGTTTTTTTTTTAAATCAATTTTTGTGGAAGTGGTGCACTTTTTAAGAAATGAATTGATTTTTTGCCCTAAGCATGAGCATTAAATTGTTTATAAAAAAAAAGAGTTTACATTCAATCAAAAAACGGCTACGTACTTCCAAAGAGAATATTGTTGTGAAGCTACTGTAAAAATTTCAAATCGATCCATGCAATAGTCTCCGAGAAATCCGTCCTCCCAGTTTGAAAGAAGTGGTTTCGACGACGGGCTCTGTGGCCGCCATTTTGTATGAAAATGACAATAAAAATATTGTTTTTCGTACTTCAATATGTGTTAAATAAACCCTCTGAAAAGAAATTCTATTCCGTTTGTCATACTCCCAAAATAAATTGTCAAATTTAGGTATTTTTTTCTGCCTCTAGAGTGGTGTTACCCCTTAATCATTTATATTCTTCAAGGTTTCAATGGTTATTAGAAGTTTCTTAAGTGAACATTTAAAGCATTTGACAGTCAAATTGTGCCGATATATTGTACGAGTGGAAATAAGAAAAATATGTTATAGAAATGCAGGTCTGAAAGAGTTTTCTCGAAATGGTGTTACAAAAATATGATTTGCGAAGCAAACAACAATGGGTTTTCGTTGTGTTTTTTACAAATAAAGAATTTTGAAAGAGAAATGGCGAAGTCAATACGCAATACGAATTGATTGAAGATGGGACGCCATATTCGCTTAAGCGAAGCACAATCGACATGAAATTCCTGCGATAATAAATTCAGTTTTCTAACGGGGTCAGTATTGCATTGACAATGGCGACCGACATTTTGAAATGGAAGAAGTATACCTATACATGGAGCCTGTTGCCCCGATCTATTCCTATACATTTCTAATGTTCAATTTTTTTATCTACAGTTAGTGACAAAAGTATCTGTCCACCCTGGAAAATTGTAGTTTATTTAAAAAAAATATTGTTATCCATGGAAGTAGCAAAGATCGTGGAAACAAAATATTTGCCCACATTCGTTATTTAATTTTTACAAACATAGTTGCAATATTCTTCTAACATTCCTGCGATTTTATTATCAGCTTTAATCTATTATCCATAGATTCGACTAATTTTCTCTGAAAGTTGGGCTTGTCTTGTTGCATTCTTCTAGGAAAATTGCTTTGAGCATTTCTTTGGCAGGTGGTGCTAACTAAAATTATATTAATCAAGGTTTATACTAATGGAAATTATAATAGGTAATTCTGTATTTAATATTATTTAAATAAGTAAAATGTTTTATACGTTAGGGGTGAGGGATACTTTTGTGAGTAACTGTATGTTTATGTATTTTCTTATCCTTAAAAGGATACAATAATAAACTGGCATAGTACGGTTGTTAACGAAATAATGGTGGTCGTGAAATCTCGAAAGATAAAAATGATAAGAGAAACATCACTGTACGCCATCTTAATATATACATATAAAGCAGAAAGTGTTTGGTGTGTTTGGTGTGTTTGTCTGTCGCCTAAAAACTTTCGAACGGTAAACTCTGGGGTCACGAAATGTGTCCCACCTAATCCAGATGACTGTGGTTATTTTCAAAAAAAAAATTTACAAAATCAGAACCGGAATTTCGGGCGAAGCCGAGTAGTAAAGCACCTGAATTGCTCTGTTAAGGGTGGCAATAATACCAGGAGGTGGTACCACAGAAGAATATCAAATTTACCAGATTCTGGCTAACAACAATAAATTACATAAGTAGCTATTAGAGTATTCATGATGCATAAAAACGGAGTTATGGGTTCTTTTCCTCCAAACAAATGAGTATCGACCCTCGGTCAGCGATGCCTGGCTCTTTTTGGATGAGGCTGTCCAGCGTGATAGTAAATAGTAATAAAGAAAATCTTAGAAATTTAAGAAACGACTTGCTGTAGCACGAGAATTAATTAACCGGTTAACTGTCAATGTATCATATATGATCAAACAAAAATCTGGCAATGTATCATATATGATCAAATGGAATAACTTTTTTGTTTTTCAACCGATTTGAATGAAACTTGGTATGTAATGGTTTTTGGGGTCGCTGAATCTGAATTTGGCATTGGAATTGTAAAATTCAATATAGCAGACTCAATATAGCCGAACCAAAATGACTAGCGAATTGTTGGGATTTGTATAAATTATTCGTACTGTATTCTATTTCATAAGTAAACTCTTACTCCCGTAGTTAGCTGGTGAATATTTCACGACCCCAGAGTCTACCGACGAGGAGGTTACGGAAAGATTTTACACTCCACTTTTTTTTTTTTACTGTTTTGCATTATTTTATATATTTTTTTATTTTTATATATGTTTTTATTAGGTATAAAATTATTCGAAACTTTTTCGTAGAAAATAAAAAAACTAAAAAATTAAACCCCTAAACCCTTATTTTTCAGGGGTTGGGGGTGGCATTGAAAAAAGTAACTGCTGCAATCAAATTATAGACAAGAAAACTTCACAAATAAAAAATTTTTAAATAAAAAAGGGTTTAGTAAAGAATTGACAAACTCACCCCTAAATTCTATTTTTTTAGGGGTTGGGAGTGTCAGATGAAAAAAATTACCCCCGGAATCGGTTCAGCGACTCAAAAAACCCCTGTATACCAAATTTGTGTGTGATTCAATAATTATTCGATGGTACAAGTTTGGGCCCGAATAATGAAAAGGACCGTGCCAGTTAACCGGTTAATTTCAATAATACATGTTTTTTTTTTTTCATATAATGCTACTAACGGGGAATACTTTCCACTCCATGTAGCTTATGATTGTTGCGACATTTGTACCGCCTTTCCTAGAGATAGGTGAAATATTACTTAAACCCCAGGTTTCCTCCTCTAAAGTTACTTTAAACAAGTGTGACAGTCATTCAAGCAAAAGAGGATTTTCAATTTTCTATATGAGAACACTCGACAGATTAATATATACTAGTGTGGTCCTTATATGTATGGTAAAAAATCAAATTCTTTAAAAATTTCTTCTGACCCTCTCAGAAGCTTCCAAATTGTTGAAAAGAATTTCGTCTAAAATTTTGTTAAAATATATTAAGGATTATAGGTCGGTCAATGGCAATGAAATATTACTACTTTGGTATAAATTGATAGAAATTTTTGCAATAAGCACAAAATAATTTTATTAACTGTTACGTGAGAGTATAACATTAAAATTCGGGCACACGTCGCATAGACGAAACGAGTTTATAACGAGTCTGTACTGTATTCTGTGGCGGCATAAGGCTTTATATGCACATTTAAATTTCTCTCAACAGCAGCTCTCGAATCAGATGCAGACGCGAACTCTAGCGTACATTCTATTCAGGTTGTTAAACACATGGATAAAAGCAAGCTTCCGAATTCTGATATAGAAATATGGGCCCCGTTTCATTAAAAATTGACAAGTGACAACGATAGAAAGTCGCAGTTGCCAAACTTGTGGTACATCCGAAATATTATTATTATTATTATTATTAATATAAGTCTTTGAGCGACCTTTATATATCAAAATATACAAATAAAAAACACGAAGATATTATATTTTTATCGAATAGAAGATTTTTAAGAGGGCCAGACAATACAAATTTTAAAGCTGGAAAATAAGGACCACCCTAATATATACATATAACAGATGGAATCACAAGTGTTGAAGTAAGTAGTCATACTTTTGGATACACTTTACCGCAAGTTATATACATTTAATTCGATGGTTAATAATTAAATGGTCATTTAATATCTGCTGTCCACTATTTATGAATCTAAGAGTTCATACCTCGATACTCGTATGAAAATCACTTCTACAATCCCCAGTGAAAGTATTCCTATTTTCCAACCAGATCACCCTGTACATAGAGTTATTGAATGAGACCCAGTTACGTGCTTCGCCATGTAATATCACCTGGATGTAGGCGAAGCACTCGATATTTTCTCCACTTCTCAGCGTCACCAGCCAAATCTCGGGGATATTTATATAAATTGGACAGCTTATTTCCGAATTGTGATAAATCTATACTTTGAAAAGAATGAAGATTATATACCACAAACGTTTTTATAGTGTTTGTAATAGACGTAGTATAATATTCGCATAGTATTTTAATGTATCTTTGTTTATAATATTTATAGCATTTCCAATATACCTTAAGAACAACAGAATATTATTCTCAGAATGTCCTATTCATTTTAGTAATAGCTCATTTTATATGGCGATACAGGTTGAGTTTAAGTATTTTTTTGATGACAGAAAAGATACTACGAACAAATGAACAGTTTCCTATCGGCCTACTTAAATGAAAATTTAATAAATCAGATAATGATATTAGGAACGACAGAGTTTTATAGAAACGTCAGAGTATTTTTACAAATCTTTGAATAAATTGGCCATGTTTTAATCATTTTGACACCTAACAAGTTATTTTTACCTTCTTCTGTAATGGGCAAGCTATTTGACGCGACTGTTCATTTAATTCCATATCCCAAATATTCCAATTAAGTGCACTGATTCACAAGATACACGTTTAAATAATATTACAATCACGTCGTAGTAGAAATATGTTTCAGATGATTACAAACCAATACAAACTATTCTTGAAAAATTTGAGGAAAAGCTTCGGAAATAAATTTAAGATAGTTTGGGGACAAGCTCTTCCATTTAGAAAAAAATGGGTTTCGAACTGTAGTATTCCAAATAAACCGGTTTTCGATTTTTTAAAAAAAAAATAAACGGAAAAAATATTTATACATATTAAAAAAAAACAACCGTTTTTTAATATTTCTGGGATTATAAACACATATGTAGCAAAATAAAAAATTCTCTATCTATACAAAACCAAATAAATGAAAACTAAAATAACTAAAATCCGCACAAAATATAAGCTGTAAATCTGTATTTCATTTAGTGCTTTTTTTGTATGCTTTCAGTGTCTCTTTTTTTTTTTAATATTCAAAAACCGGTCTTCGAATTTTACAAATTCATCCCAAAATGCGATTTTTAAACCGGCTTTTTAAAGACAAAAACAAACCCTAATAATATAAGTCTTAGTCTCGAAGTTGTTATTTAACCAAAAATTTCGAGCGCAGTGAGTTAATCCCCATTTGAAACGACTAAAAAATAGTTCGCTCGATTTTTCCATCAATACTCCGCCTCCTAGCAGAAAAATACATTTTACTTTGCAGTTTGCTAGAATCGTCTGAATCGCCCTTCGCAGGCGAGGCATTTATGAAAATGCAAAGAAAAATACATAGACGGAAAAGTTTCGGTGCAGTTGGTAAATGTTGAGCGCGTTTAACACATTCCACACAATTCCGTTTGTTTCTCTCGGATATATGCGCGGGAAGAGGATTCAATGACCTGAAAAAAAAAACCTAGATTTCGCGTGGAGAAAGGAAAGCTCGATTTTACAAAACTGACATTCCGATTCTTCGACGACCTATTCTCGTTTCGAGTAAATGTTTAGACATCACCGAGAGTAGTCACCGCTTTATTCTCGGATATCCTGTGTTTGCCGTGCTCCTTGATAGGCACGCGCACTTTCCGTTCCTTTCTAGCGTTTCGTTTAATTTTATCGATTGTTCCGAGAAATTCGCGGGATATTCGGGGTATTTCTTTTTGTTATTCGCGCCGCGCGGGCGCGCGAATAATTTATTTAACAGTCTCATTTAGAATACTACGAAACTGAGCAATTACGTCACGGATATTTCTGAACACGTGAATTTCTCAGATCATCGCGTCTTAACATTCATCGATGAAATTTTTTTTGGCAAAAGCAGCCACCAAATTCGGATGAAATTTCACTACTCGGAAAAGCACTGGCTTCTAGATAGGTGAGTTTAATTAAAATTATGGAAGTTGCCGGTCGAGTGACAAAGCGAGAAAAAGGAAATAGGTTTCAAGAATTGAAATGAAGATATAAATTCGTATTACTGAATATCCATTTGGAGTAATTCGCCTTGAGTATGCGCAACTCTCGAAGGATTCACCCTCGGGATCCCAATACTTGTATGCATAATAAAATTTTGATAGGCATGCTATGTCCCGTAGCTGAGGTATCGACGCACAGGGTGGCTCTGAAGCTCCAATTTTGCTGCCAAATAATTCTCAAGCTAGAAATGTTATATTTTCTTTCTCAAAATATTTTTCTACACACCTATAATTTATACTTTATATACCGTGGGCCGTGAATCGTGGTGCAGGTGAGATGGGGTACATTTTCAAAATAAGTCGAAGTGACAGAAAGTTGTAAAAATACAAAAATATTTTACTAAGAAAAATAATTATTTTCTTGTACTACAATTTCGATGGTGATATGTGACTTTAAATAATATCATACGAACTGTGATTATCCTTTTTCTTTAGAATTGGTTTCAACAATTCTACAGGATAATCACAGAGACGGTGTGATTTTATTTAAAGTCACATATCACCATCGAAATTGTAGTACAAGAGAAGAATTATTTTTTAGTTTTTAGTGCAATTTTAGTAAAATCGTTTAACGTAAATTTTTTTATATTTTTTTTTATTTTCTAGTTTTTTTATTTTAGACTTTTTATTATTTTATTTTTTTAACTGTATTATCATACAAACTGCACACGCCTGCAAAGTTTCAAGACAATTGGACTAGTCGAAGTGGATGAAAATTGAGTTGCCAGATTTGAACCATACACCAATCAAACAAACAAATACAAAACATACAGAAGATCGAAGCTAAGTAAAATCATTTAATAACAAGTCACTTCGACTTATTTTGATCCATAGAATCTCACCCATCTCACTTGCACCACATTTTACTTTTTCTAGTTTATATAACTATTCGTATTACCCGTCAAAATCGAATATGCATACAGTAATTCCGGGGCACGTTGATACAACACGTCTCGACCTCCAAAACGGCTTTTCCCAAAGTCATGGTTTTCATTTAATTACACGTGAATGCAAAAAAAAATGAAAAATAAAAAAACGGAAAAATGTCACAACTAGCCCCGGCCTCCACTACTTGTTTCTTAATTTGAAAAAAAGTTTATTGCAACCGGACAACAGGAAAGGGTGCCGACCACGCCTTAACGTTTAGAATTCATCAATAGTTTGGATTTAAAGAATTTCTCAAAATTGGTAAGCCCTATCGAAATTTTGTTCAAATAATATTAAAAGAGCATTCAATTTTCTACAATTACTGTGTATATCATTTTTTCGTGCTTCAAACCAGTTTTTAGATAATAGCGTTTGAATATAGAGAAGTCAGCACTACGCGCGTATAGACAATACACCACGTGGGACGCGCGTAGTGCTGACCTCTCTATATTCAAACGCTATTATCTAAAAACTGGTTGGAAGCACGAAAAACTTATATACACAGTAATTGTAGAAAATTCAATGCTCTTTTAATATTATTTGAACCAAATTGCGATAGGACTTACCATTTTTGAGAAATTCTTCAAATTCAAACCATTGATGAATTCGAAACTTTAAGGGGTTACACCACTGTAGAATTTTCAAAAAAAGAAATTTTTTTTTTTTAAAGGTGTTTTAGGGTCTTAAAAATAATACTATGTGGTGCAATGGTGTGGTGCAGGCATCGCAGATTTAAGGTATATAAGAATATAATATGATTTTACAGTACTTAAAACTTTAAACGTAGGATTTTTTCGATATATTTATTTTTCGCGAAATGGTGCATGTTTGAAAAAAAGTTTAAAATTTCATGAAAGAAATCGCCACAAAATTGTTTATAAAAAAAAAATATGAAATACAAAAAAAAATTCTACGTACGTCGCTGGAGAAAGCAATTTTGAATATACTGTAAATTTTTCAGATCGATCGGTGAAGATTTGTTCGAGTTATGTTTCCGGCCAGTTAAAAAAAAGTGGTTTCGAGAAAAACGCGTTTAAAGTTTTAAGTACTGTAAAATCATATTATATTCTTATATACCTTTAATCTGCAATGCCTGCCCCATACAATTGCACCACATAATATTATTTTTAAGACCCTAAAACACCTTTTAAACAAAAAATAAATTTTTTCTTTTTTTGAAAATTCTACAGTGGTGTAACCCCTTAAAGCCTGCTCGACACCCTTTCCTATTGTCCGATTGCAATAATCTTTTTCAGAGACTACTTTCTTATGAAATGCAACCATATTAGAGGGTGAGAGCAAAAGAAATCGCAGGTTGGAAATGAGGGCCACCCTAATGTACAGTGGTGGTCAAAAGAAAGTTTAAAACTCATATTCTTATATATCTGAATTAACTGACTTAATACTAGGCTTTAAGTAGTATGGTGGTGTCACTATATTGTGGTAACTCGCCCTCCAAAATCTATGGGATATACATTTTAAGATAAAATTCTTCCTAATGGATTTTTTTGTTACCGTTTACAGTTTAATCTTTTTTTACCACTAATGTACTAAATAGAACGTGGTTAGCGGCAAGTACTTCGCGTTTCAGTCGAACCTCAAATTCATCTGCGCCATATTTATTTTTTATTTCTGTTATCTAGCATGGCTATTCGGCTTTAAAATATCGATAACGCAATAGTAGTAGACGGAAGGTGCGTAGACTAAAAAGAGAAGTTATTTTATGGATGTTACTTTTGAAATAAATTTCATTATTTAAGATGATGATTTTAGATTTCATAACTGTTTTCTGACTGAAGGCAAAAGTTGATTTCACATTTCAGTATCCATTGCTTTAGTCTATTTAGTTGGCCCTCGTCGAGTGACATTTTTTATAAATATGGCGTATTTCGACGTACCTAATTTACATATCATCCCTTCTTTTGCTGAAACTGTCAATTACGAAGGTTGATAATATCAACATCTGACAAAATTAAAAAAGACGTACTTCTCCTGATTTATAGAAAGAAAAAAAAGTTGAAAGAACAAACCGCCATTTTTTTTTTCAAATTTGTAAGTGTTCAGTTCTGGGATGAAATTCTATTAAATCTACGAAGTCAAAGAGACGTAACTATTGGAAGCCAGCTTTTAAATTAACACAGGTGCAACGTGTCTACCGTCAAGGACCCAGTTCCTGATCACTTAAGAGTAACCATCGCGGGCTTTTAAACGTGTAAATGGAAAACTTAATCAAATTTAAAAGATGTTTTGTTATTTCAGTAGATCTATGTTTAATCTTTAATTTGGTATTAAAAAAAATGCAAACATAATAATAAATATTTTATAATTTAACTTTGAAAGTGAAAAATGCAAAGGGAGCAGTTTCTGATCACCTAAATCATGTCGGGGAGTATTTCCTGATCAGATCAATACCCAATTCCTGATCAAATAGATTGAAATGTATAAATTGCATAAAAAATCATTAAAATAGCATATTTTTATGGCATCTTTATTAACAGAATATAAATATACTAAATATAACATTTTATTTAGGTATTTGAAATTTTTTCAATGCAAAATTTTGATAGTTGATCATTTATGTGCGTATTGCTAACCTAAATGTCTTGGATGATTTAATAAACATATCCTTTATTTTTTAACACAAAACCCTGATTAGAAATTACTCAATTTAGAGTATTATATATTATTTGGAAAATAACAAAAAATTAGCTAGTAAATTGCAACTGTATAATTAAATTTTCGGTTTTCAAAATTCTTGCTTCAATAACCTATTTGCCGGTCAGGTGATCAGGAATTGCGGAAGCATATAAAAACTGTACCCAATAACTAATCACCACTTTTTTGCATTAAAAAGAATACAAAACATTCATAATTTAGTTATTTAATATTATTAAAGTATCAAAGAAGTTAACTAAGTATATATTACCTAAGAATTTTCAAAAGTATCACAGAAAAGAACTGAAATTCACGACGTGCTCTCTTATACTGAACAACAGTAAAATGACGTCAAACCAGGCGTAGCTACAAGCGTCTTACTTTGATATTTTTTTTTATCAAAACACATTTTAATATGAGGCATCAAATTTTGCGTATAAAATTCAAACTACTTCATAATTATTTAGTAATTTTTGGGAATAAATTTGTATCGTAATAAGCTTATTATTTGGTATTTATATACTGAACTGATCAGGAATTGGGTACTGATCAGGAACTGGGTCCTTGACGGTACTTGCAGACCCTTACACCTGCAGTTCCCATTTAAATCGAACAAGTTCCACCTGCCCGAGCGATTCTAGCGGTTTCGAAATATTTCTCGGCGCCTTCGAATGCTGCGAAATAAACATTAAGGTTGCTCAAATCGAGGATGAAACTTCCGCTTGCAAGGAATTATGCGCGATGGCTTTTAAATATAAGTGGGACTTTTTCCAGCTACTCGAACGTCTCGCGTGTCCGAGCCAACCGCAGCGCGGGAACGGCTCCTTGAAGGATAAAAGCTTTTAGGCAGAAATATTTATAAATACTCACATATGATGGCCTGCACTTTGGCCTTATCTAGCGCAGGTTTCACTGGTCTCTCAGTGGCAGTTCCAGCCCGGCTCCATCGTTGCCCCGTAACCGAGCAGGTGGCCAACTCGGTCGGGCTGAACAAAATTGCAGCTAAACCGCGAGTCAATTTTCTGTAATCACTCCATTTCACAGCCCTTAGTTGTTCCTCGCAAACCGCTATTCCCTCTCCCAGGTGCACCTACCAATGAAAGCGCGCGTTTAAGACACCTCGAGCTCCTAGGCTACCAACGAGAACGGTATTGAACGCTGCCTCGTGAGGATCAGTGAATTTCGCACGTATTTTAAAAATTCCCGTTGAATTTCAATTTAATACGGACGCACTTAAATCGAACATGTTCGCGTAATTCGTGATCTACCTCTTCAACAGGGCATGCATTGTTGATGGGGCAGATGTGGCGAAGGATGTACTTGGAGCGCACTCAAGTGGTGTATAAAGTGTACAGTGATAGCCTTGAAGTTACAAGGCACCGAATGTGTTTTTCGTTATTTACTACACCCCGCAGAGTTAGAAGGTCTAACCCAGCTTGGTGTGCTCAAGGCTTTCGCGTTGCAATTCCCAAAAGACTATAATAAACGCGTCAGTGGATTGTTGACGCCTATAGATACAGCACTCAACAGGACAACAAGCCAAGATATAAGAGGGAATGTAAAGCCTCCAATAACCATTAAAGAATGTTTCAATGACGAGAAATACCGTTAAGGAACTAGTTTTTGATCAGTTTAGAGGGCTTCCCGCTTTAATATTTATTTTTAACCTAATACAACTTTAAACCATAGACTTTTTTGTACTAGAAGATGAATTAATGTTTAAAATATAAGGAAAAAATTTAAAAAGTTGAAAATAAGTATAATTTAATTATTTATAAGGTATGGAATAATAAGGTGACTAGGAACTAGTTTTTGATCATGTAAAATACATGGGAACTAATTTTTGATCAGGTCAGGAACTAGTTATTGATCATCTAAAATACATGGGAACAAATTTTTTGGTCAGGTGAGGAACTAGTTTTTGATCATCTAAAATACATGGGAACTAATTTCTTATTAGGTAAGGAACTATTCAATGTAAATAATTGGACACTAATTAAAAAGAAAGTACCAAATAAACTTATTTTTAGTATTATACCATCTAAATTTAATTTTTTTTATAATTTTAAAATGTCCTAACCTATTTTTTATTCAGGTGATCAAAAATTAGTTCCACAAGAAAAAATTGGAACTAAATAATGATCAGTGACTTTTATAGCAAAATGATACATATAATACTAAAATTCTTGCTCTACATTGTAAAGTAAACTATTGTAAGCAAAATGTATGAAAATAACCTTTAATACCGCAACAACCAGCAAAGAAATCGACTGTGGCGTCGATGGTGATCTATTACTTCGAACAGTAAGAGATGGCGTTCAACAGGGCCTTCTGTCAAGTGGGCCACCTTACACATTTATTTTCACGAAAACTAACAATACTAACTGCTTTCACGGACAACACATATATTTTTGAATTATCAATTTTTATGTTAGTAATTATTTCAAACAATTATTTATTGACATAAACTTAAAAGAACGATTTATTTCATGAACTGATCAAAAATTAGTGCCTGATCAAGAACTAGTTCCTTAACGGTACGTGTGCTATAAACAAATAATTTTATGAATATCGAAATACAACCAATTGGTGTCACTTTCGTGAAGACACGACGAGAACTATGAAGCTCGACAGGTCCCTTTCTTAATAGCTACTTACAAGGGAAGTTTGGCAACTCGGAAATTCAGAAAATTATGAAACTCGGTGTGCAAGTAGAGTAGTTCATCCGTAACGCAACTCTATTTTTTGTTGGTGTCATAATGCAATTTTTGGGGGTGAAAAAAATGCAGAATTTTCTTTTCCGTGGAATATCTCGGGAAGGGTGAGAGATATCGAAAAGAAGTTTAAACAAAAATTGCATCCTTTTTTTATATCTACAAAACCGCGTGAAAGTAATTATGGAACTAAGGATTGGTGGTGGGGGTAACTTGAAAAATATGGATTTTTCGAAAATTATCTTTATGCAATTTTGTAGATACAAAAGTAACATGCAACATTTGTTTATACTATTTTTCGATATCTCTCACCGCTCTCGAGATATTCCACGGAAAAGAAAATTCTGCATTTTTTTCAAGGGGTGATTTCACCCCCAAAAATTGCATTATGGCACCAACAAAAAATAGAGTTGCGTTACGGATGAACTACTCTACTTGCACACCGAGTTTCATAATTTTCTGAATTTCCGGGTTGCCAAACTTCCCTTGTTAGTGCTATCCTTGTATTTTATGGGACTAAAAAATTAACGACTTTTTTGGCATAAATAGTTTAGTACTTTTTATAGGGAATGATGAGCTGCATCGATTGCTGCATTAAAAAAGATATGCTTCCATTTAGAAAATAAAGTTGACCTTCGTATGCCCTCTACGCGTCCATTTACAAAAAAACTGCTGACGTCAAATAATGCCGCCCTCGAAGCTGTTTGACTTTTGTTCGAAACATTTTCCGGTATCGTCGACAGTTTCGGAGCTACTCGCGAGGACCGATTTAAATGGGACACCCTGTATATTCATAGCGAGGCGAGCGGGGCAAAACTTCCCCGGCAGAAGTGACCACGTAGGAGAGCCTGACTGAATTGAGGTGGTAACACGCTAAATCTTGCAGCACTGAAAGTTTTAAAATGAAAACTCTCTACAAACAATTGTGGGGGGAAGTTGGAACCAGACGCACGATGATTACTTGAAATACTAAGAATGCAAATATAAGTGAATCACCAGGCAGCTGAATGAAAAAGCGAGGGGGGTCAGGCTGAAGTGTGGATATAACTTAAAATGAGGAAAGACGAGAAACAAAAGTAGAATGGAGGAGCGAAACTTCTGACATCATAGTGAAAGATAAAGAAATCATCAGCTAACTCGAGAACTCTACAGAGACAGGTGGTACGGAAATGAGAGCAAGTCAAAGGCAGTGGACATCAGCGAAAATAAAGAAAATAGGGACAGCGTTGGAATTACGGTGTTGTAGAGCTGTATGAAATAAAAGAAACTCAAGAAACGTGAGACACAAAGCTTTATCGATGCATGCAGTGTCTTTTGTTATAACATACTTGTGTATATTCTATTGATTATATTCAGTAGTTATGGGGATATAATTCTAATACATACTTGTAACAACGAACTACCACTCAACATTGTAATGTAACAAATAAAGTAGTACCGAACACGTAACATAACAGATAAACGTAAGTGGTTCAGAACAAATAATAAATGATGTTTCGTCACTGAAGTATTCAGATAACTGTTTTACTAAATAATTTATATGGTCATAAAGCCACATGAACGCGATAAAAACTCGCGCAACTACCAAATATGAAATTCAGAGGGCGAAATGCAATACGTTAGTAGAAGAAAATTGCTGTGCTGTAAATTCACCGTTGAGTGCCTGCATTTAATAGTTATTAAATCTATGTGCCTGTCTCATCGACGTAAAATCTTTTCCTATGCATGGTGTCCGAAAATTCGAGGACTTCCCGGAACACGCACTATCCTGATGCAAAAATAAATGGAAAAGTCCTTTACCGTTTTAGAATCCGAGGCTTCGTTCTCGAGATATTAACAGTGGAACTGCCGGGCCGCGCAGTTCAAAGCCGAGTCAGCTGAGCGCGGAGCGCTGACTCACGCGCGCAGTAGAGTCGACCAGTGGTTCAGCGCGAGCGGCCAGCTGACTCGGCTTTAAACTGCGCGGCCCGGGAGTCGCACCACTAATATTCAACTGTTAATATCTCGGGAACGAAGCCGCGGATCCCAAAACGGTAAAGGACTTTTCGATGTGTTTTTGAATCAGGATATTGCGTGCTCCGGATTGTCCCTCAATTCTGGGACACCCTGTATATTCGAACTGGCCTTGAAGATATGGTATGCGAACCGGTCGGATATAAGAGGGATAAAAAAAACTTACCACGCCATCGGAAGAGGATTCCTCGAATCCACGGAAAGCAGGCATCGCAGCGGGAGGTGTGGTCCTCATATCCAAGGGTAGCCATTCACTCCTCGAGGGCGAGTTACCCTGCACAGATGGGGATCCGTGCTTTCCACCCCTCGTTCCAAGTCGCGGCCTGCCGCGACGTACCCTTCGACCTAAATAAGTATTTCCATACTACATACGTTGCTACAGATTTATGGATTCTTTTTTTCATGAACGTTTTAACATATTACTTATAGATATAAAGTGATTCATAAATGCCTGCCAATACAGACTCCGCAGGCAAAATCAACAGGCTGCTTTGAATAGAAAATATTACACGAACGTAGATCGTGTATGCCACAGTTCTTGAGTAACGGAGGACTGAAGGAAATGATCGAGGTGATAGTCGAATTTTTATTTTTTAGGGCACTTGAAATCTATTAATCAGTCATTAATAATGAAGATAATGAAGTGAGAAAAAAATACAAAACGAATTAGTAATTGTTTCATTTCGTGTCATTTTCGGCCTCTCATTTAATCCTTTATAATTCACAAACTGTGGTTTGATTTATGTTTATGTAGTATTTTTTATTTATTTCAGTGTGTAGATTCATTTCCTGAAAGTTGATGAGTTTTTGAATCGCCCTGTATGAAGGTAGGATCCAGTCAATTTTCTGATCCGATCATTCTTATTTCAATAAAAATTCGGTAGTTTACTCAACCCTACGACTATATACCGGTGGAGTCACTTTTATAGGAGATATTTTTCACCCTCCGTAATTTATTAGAGCGATAAACTATTGACCCCCTATGGAGCAGCAGGAACTACTTGGTACTCTGATACTCATTTCCTACCCTGCTGATATGCAAATAGCTTAAAAAAAATTGTAACACCTCTGGTGACTGTAATGTACAATTCCCACTTGAAAATTTTTAAATATAGAAATTCAAAATATTTTCCCTATTATTCTACACCTACTGATTAAAAATAACATGTTATAAAATATAGATATAAAATTTGGTACCAATATGGTCTGATGAAGTTCTTCTGAGAAATTAGTAGATTAATAATCAGTCAAAATAAGATAATAATAACATGCTTTTTTACTGAAACAAATTTTTCTCAATATACAATGCGCATTAAAATATTCATCGCACTTAGCAGAAGAAATGTAGTTTATAGAACTCAAGGTTTTTTTATATTGATCAATGGATTGTAAATTCTTACGCGTTGTAGATTCTTAAGTCATAAATAATTTTAATATACGACTAATCTTGCGGACCCAATAATATACAATTCTACAGTTATTATAATCAACTTTAAGAACTGCTATATCCTGTATAAAATATGAAATACTAAATATTTCTGGCCATAATTCAATAAATAGAAATGCAACTATGCAATATTTCACTAAAAATAATCGACGTGATATATTCTTGTGCGGCGTTGAGAAAAATTACAGAAACCAGAACTATTCGTGGAGCATTTTATTGATTTCAAATAAAAACACAAATGCGTTTACCTGAAAACACCGAAATTGCAGGAAGATTTTAATTGCAAAAAGGAGAATGATTCGAAGGTTTGATTAAAGAGAAGTTCCTGCTTGTTGATTGAAGAGTGAATAGAAAGTGATAGAGAGGGCAAGAGTGGAAAAAGCTTGCTCTGTGATTGCGATTTTAAAAATACTGCCTGCAGCTTGCAATCGCAAATTCTGTGGAGTCTCGTGTTGAATCAAACAATCGATTACTACAAATTACAGATCTCTTGTCAGTGCTGAATCTATATCCAGCCATGTTCTCGACGTGAATATCAGTTTTCACTTCATTTGAAACGAAAATGATGAAAGTAAGTTTTCACTGATATTATTATACACGAATTTATTGGCATTCAAAATTGGTATTAATATTTCTTCGCACACTCACTGAAAAATCTTCATAACTTTCAAAAATCAAAAATCTATTAGCCATAAAGAGATACGAAACTGCAATATAAAAAACATAAAATTTTATGTCGCAAAAATACAAGAATTAAAATCCCTAACCATTCTACAAAAATACGAAATAATTTTCGCTCTTTGGTAAAATTTGTTTCAGTACCGAATACAATCTACTTACAACTAATTCGAGGAAAATATCGATGCGGAAAAATATTTCGAGTAATTATTTCTCTGTATAAATGTAAAAATATGAAAATATAAAAATTCAGGTTACCAACAATTCGTTAATAATAACCTTTTGCTAATTTAATACTATTTGAAAATATTTGTACAAAAATAAGAAGTCTGGTTTCTATTGCAAGAAATAAAAATGTGTAGAATTCTGTAATGAAAAGCATTTCTCTACATTCATTTATTTTAAGCAATGGAAATCTTTTTATTATCCTCAAAGTGAAAACATAATTTTGTGCACACTTCGAGAGAATCCTCATCGATAGTCGATAACTTCTGTTAGAAATATAACAGACCAACTAATCCACAAGTTTCACATAAACATAAATGTAAACCAAGAAAAATTGTGATTATAACAGAGCATTTTCACTTGCTCACCACTCAAATTCCTACCTAATTTCATCCCCGAACGAACTTCTTTTCGACCATCGAATAGAAGTCGATTAAACCATGAAACGTAAAATAAGTATATCGAGGCTGACGTACAAATTTGAATATCTTTATTCACTGATATCTTCGCGTTGACAATTAAAAGGTCGCATACAATTAACGCAAACTAGAACATTGATACAGATACCGTTGATAGAGAGACCGTTGTAAAGAACCTTCGCGCGTTTCCCCGTGCACTCGTGTCAATGTTCTAATCCCGACAGTTATCTATATTAAATACCTATTGTTCATTCCCTGAACCAAGCTTTTCCTCGCCGAGAAAAGTGTCTCTCCAACTCTTGTTTACGTGTATATTTCGAAGGGGAGCCTGGACCGGTGGAAAATCGACGCGAGGGTAGAAACACAGGATACATCGGACTCGCACATTAAATAGCCTGTCGTTTAACTGGATTACTCTTTTAAAATAAAAACAATAGCAAAAGTTTGATCCTCAAAGTGTCTTCTGGACATTAAAAAAAATGAAAATCAAACTATTTTGCGTTTGGATTTTTATATGCATGTAGAGCGATCTGCAGGAATTTTTTTTTTTAAACAAATTGCACATTGATGTTTCACTTTGCTGCTGAACCCTCCGCAGACTATAATGATTTAATATCGACAGAAGCAATAACATTGTTTGTGAACGAGCATGATACATATTACGAGGAGCAACAAAAGCACCCAATGTTTAAAGAAAAAATTGTATCAGGAAAAATTAGTATTTATTATTTTGTTTATAATAATTTCGTCGGTAGAGAGTCGCAGACTATTCGCAAAGCGAAATCAAATCTGGTCCAAACAGTCAGCCAAATTGATTTTCTTCGGACCATAGCAACAATAATATTATAAAATACAAAAATCCTCTAAGAATCCCGATCGAGGCCGATGTAAAATGTATTTCCAAAACATATTCTGTCGCGGACTTCACTGTATAAATATACGCAGAGTGAAGTGGGGAAATTTCATTTGACTGAAGGGAGTTCATAGAAACCCATCGGAATGGTAGCTACTTGCTGTCTGCTTTTTAATAATCGAATTCATTCGTTATAGCTCAAATCATCCAACATTCGCATTTCTTATAGAAGAGAAAAAGGTGAATTCTCAGAATTTCGCGGTAATTGCACCGTCAATTAAAGGGTTTCGATTTTCTCTTAATATCTAGGCTCGTTCGAGACTTGTAACAGCCTGCACGGGCGTCGCGAACGAGAGACTGAAAAAAAAAAATGCCACGAATCGCACAGCAGAACGCGGTCGTTTATTCTCACAATTTCTGCTTTAAACATAATAGCTCGAAGAATTCGAATAAAATAGGAACCTAAAGTAATAATATTTATTAGTTATCTGTTTAAGTATCACGGCGATACTTTCCCTTAATTAGCGAGTCGACCGAACGATTAATCGGTGGCTCTGCGAATTAATAATGGTGAAAAGAAAGGAACAACTCTACTGAAATACTTCTCAATCGTTTGCAGTCTTAAAGTTTAAATTTCACACGCACAGTCGAAAGTTCGCGTGCCTTTGCTTCAACAATAAATAATTAACGCCTGCGAGGCAGGGAAACGAGTTGCGTATTAATTTGGCGATTTTGAATACACCTCTTTCCTGCGTGATTTATAATTTCAACGCGACCATTGTTCAATTATTTATTGTTTACAATTCTGTAGCGCTTGGAACCTGACTGCTTGAAAATTGTCCGCTCAAATTTCCCGGTGCAAATTGTACGCAAAATCATAGGCCGAAAACTAGGATTTTCAACTGTTCGAGCCGATGTAGGAAAACGTTTTACAAGGTACCGAAAAAGGTGTACAACGCTGTATTCCCTGTTTTTATTGCAAAGTTTGGTCTGCACAGATAATTGCACATCTCAGTTGCTTGATCACGCAACTATTAATTAAAGCTTTATGATCACGAGAAATCCAACCAAACTCCACTTTCCGCTTGCAACGAAAGTAACGATCAATGGGTTTCTTTTTCATATAAAAATATACTCACCCGTTTTATTTTAAACGTATCGTATGCAAATAAACAGTCGCGCATTCGTCAAAGCTGCATTGGAAATATAAACAACAGCAATTTATATATTGCTGTGAAATCTATCTACAATAACGATAACTGTTTGTGTGATGAACCAATTGATCGCTGAATAAAAAAAAAAAGCAACACCGAAGCAAAATGAAATGTTTACTTAAGTAAGGGAAAAATCGCAATTATCTGTCCAGAAGTTCGCCTAATTGTAAGTACAAAATCTTATTTCCCTTTCTTATTTTTGACATTAACATTCTTTCGCATAACAAAAGGTAGAAGAAAGCGGTTATTCAGTCGTTTGTATGAATAATTATGAATTATTAGTTTGTATATATACGCTATGCCGCACGGGACAGTTTATAATAATATGTCCTAATAAATAAATTCACCTCGACTAGGAAGTGAGAAAAATTTCTACGCCAGAAGCGAGGAAATTCGAAGGAAATACACTCAGTGTTTTCCTCCAATGCAGATGCAATGTTTCGTTCTCAATGAGAAAATACCTCGGAAAATTTTCAATTCCAATACCCTCTTCTCTTTCCCGTTATTCGTTCTTCGTAGAAATTTTACAAACAATTTTAATAAAACTTCGAACGCCTAATTTATGGACACTTCTTATTTCGCATAGCTACTGGAAAACCAACTTCGTTGATTTCTTGCAAAATTCTTTTAAGCGTTCCGACAAGTATCTCCTAAGCATTTTCCCTAATATTTCTCCGACAATTTATTTGAATCCCTTGCAAACTGAAATTCCGCGCGATTATTTGCAAGGGCACTGTCAACGTTCCATTATTATTCATTTTGCAAGAAATCTAGAAGTCCGTTATATTTTCGAATTCTCAGTAAAAATTCTACGATCTAAATTTTACGACTTTTTTGTAAAAATTTTCGAATCTAATATTTGCAATCTATTGCAATAATCCTGAAGTACGATATTTGCAATAACTCTCCTGAAAATCTGTCAGAAGCTGGAAATTCAATGTTCAATGTTCTTCTTCGAACATTTCGTTCGCAAGAGAAAATCGGAATCCTAATCTTCAGATTTTCCGCAAAAACTTACAGAAACGATATCTTGAATGTTTCCCCAAAAATACGCGGCAGGTTACACTGCTCTTACATTTTACCAAAATTTCCGATACATTCAAATGTATATTTTCGTAAAAAATTTTGACGCTATTAACAACTTGTTTGAATTAGAAATTTATTTCTGTCACAAAAGTTGAGCTTTCAACTTTTCGTTTCTCTCGTAACGCATTCTCAAGATCAAAGTTTATTACTTGGAAACAAAAGATCAGAATGAATTTCTCTCTTCGATTTTGCTCCTTTATTTTTGCGAACAATTCTGAAGAACAGTAATCCCGATTTATTGAAAACGTCTCTGGCTTCAATGTTCGTATGGCTATTCTAAAAAAAAGTTTTGAGGAGATCTATCCGCCTTTTTATAAGGATAGTAAAGTACAATTATCTCATAGCCCTGCAACAACAAAATTTCAAGCAGAATGTTCTCTAACATTTTCTCTTGCGTCACATAGTGTACATTTTAATTCGTTTAATTTGCCAACGAGAGCTCTGAAACGTTCGAATCCTTCGCGGAGACTGCTGAAGTATAACGGTGCATCCATTTTTTTTTTTTGCAAAAAAATCCAAACATCCAGTTTTTCCATGTTCGTATAAAAGATTTTATAATCGAATTCGAATCTTCTCGTTAACTTCAATTTAACACCTTATCCGCTTGGTTTTTGCAAAAAAAAAAAAGGATTTCCCAACATAGATTTGTAAAAAGTGTTGCATTTTTATCACTTTGGATTCTCGTTCGGCGAACGTTGTTTCTCACTGAAATTTGCAACCGGGGTCTTATATAATGCAGAAAGCAATAATTTACAGCTTCGACGACACTATTGCCCGGATATAATTTACGATATCTTTAGATAAATATTAATAGATAGATAGGATCTTATCTAGTAGTGCTTACTTCATAGTAAAGTGGTTTATATTGATTTCTTAAACGATTCATGAACCGAACGTTCGTTTAAATAAATAAAACCAAAATACACCAAGCAGTGGACGCATTAGTAACATTTACCTGTTTACCCCCGGAATTATTTATAAAATTCATGGAAATTTCTCGATACCAACAGGGAACTAATGACTGCTATTAATAGCAATATTCAGTTAAATATTTAATAGAAATTTACTTAATATATTGGTCTCGTAATTCAAGCAGTTATCTAACGCGAGAAACAATGAAACAATCGCTAGAATGACGGAGAAAATTATTATAATTGTGACTCGATAAACGAATGAACGTGAAATTCTTGAATACGGAACAATTCCATTATCGTTCCTTATCGCTTATCAATTTAACACTGATTGCGAATAATTGGAACAATTCATCAGCTGCTCAAGAATATGGCGATGCAAACATAGGACGTCGACTACATTGTGGTACATTTGACGAATATTTTAAACATCTTAAATCCAGCGATAACAACAGAAATCATTTCGTAATTCAATCTAAAACAATTTGGACAAAAATATCACCTCGAAAATATTTCGTGGTAAAATTACACCATTGCTATTCAACGATTGATTTATCAATTAAAGCGACTGTGGCGCGCTGAAAAACTAGCAGGTAATGATAAATTCATACTTCAATGGTTCGGCGATTGTCTCAGCTGTTTGCGTAAAATCGCCATACAATATTGTACGAAGTTAATAGTGCGAACTTGACGTGCGAGAAGAAGTGAAATAAAATAAAATGCATCACGTTTTTAATCGAATATTTTACAGAAACATAAAACGCTGAATCGTGTCCGTTGGAAGTCTATCTACAATAAATACTTGCTAGTCGTTTCATTCGTTATAGCTGTTTTAAGCAAGGTGTAAATGAAGAACAAACAGAAATTCGAAAATTTTACGAAACAATGCGTTAAGAAATCTCGCATACAGCTTCGAAGATAAGAGAAGTATGTGGTTACAAAGGATTGCGTATACCCTAGGACTTTTTAATACTGATGAACTAACTACTTTTACGCTTGAGAGATTTCACTATCGATTACTGCGCCTTTACAGTTATAAAAATTGCTATTAAAAAATATAGTGAAATACTGGTCGTTTGAGTACGCTATCGAGTAGAAAATCCCTTATATTAGACATAAGAATCATAGACATAGACGTGACAATGAAGAGAGAGAGAGAGAGAGAGAGAGAGAGAGAGAGAGAGAGAGAGAACTAAGAAACGTGAGGTTAATTTGTGATACAATTAGCATGAATTCTTCGGTCGCAAATTCAGTGAAGTAGATTTCAGCAATACACTTTTCGTATTATATGCAACATTCGTTTTCACCATGGGAAAACTCGTCCTTTTAATTACTACCGCTTAATCCGAAAAGTATTCAACTAGATTCTTGTTGTAGAAGGTGTCAGAAAACGAAATTGAAACACGCAATTGAATATAGGGTAACTGTACTCGTAGTTGACAGTGTACCAATAGTTGACACTTTTATTTTCGGTCAGGAATAATAAGCTTTCTATTAAAAAAATGTTTTTGATTAATACGCTGTTTGAAAAAGTATAAGTAGGGTAACTGTACTCGTAGTTGACAGCGTACCAATAGTTGACAGTTTTCTTTTCAGTCACGAATAATAAGCTTTCCATTAAAAAAATGTTTTTGAATAATACGCTGTTCGAAAAAGTAACTGTACTCGTAGTTGACAGCGTACCAATACTTGACAGTTTTCTTTTCAGTCACGAATAATAAGCTTTCCATTAAAAAAATGTTTTTGACTAATACGCTGTTTGAAAAAGTAACTTTACTCGTAGTTGACAGTGTACCAATAGTTGACAATTTTATTTTCCGTCACGAATAATAAGCATTCCATTAAAAAAATGTTTTTGACTAATACGCTGTTTGAAAAAGTAACTTTACTCGTAGTTGACAGCGTACCAATAGTTGACACTTTTATTTTGCAGTCACGAATAATAAGCTTTCCATTAAAAAAATGTTTTTGGCTAATACGCTGTTTGAAAAAGTAACTGTACTCGTAGTTGACAGCGTACCAATAGTTGACAGTTTTCTTTTCAGTCACAAATAATAAGCTTTCCATTAAAAAAATGTTTTTGAATAATACGCTGTTCGAAAAAGTAACTGTACTCGTAGTTGACAGCGTACCAATACTTGACAGTTTTCTTTTCAGTCACGAATAATAAGCTTTCCATTAAAAAAATGTTTTTGAATAATACGCTGTTCGAAAAAGTAACTGTACTCGTAGTTGACAGCGTACCAATACTTGACAGTTTTCTTTTCAGTCACGAATAATAAGCTTTCCATTAAAAAAATGTTTTTGACTAATACGCTGTTTGAAAAAGTAACTTTACTCGTAGTTGACAGTGTACCAATACTTGACAATTTTATTTTCCGTCACGAATAATAAGCTTTCTATTAAAAAAAATGTTTTTGACTAACACACTGTTTGAAAAAGTATTAGTCAACAACATTTTTTTCAATAGAAGTCTTATTATTCGTGACTGAAAATAAAAGTGTCAACTATTGGTACACTGTCAACTACGAGTACAGTTACCCTAACTGTCTTTTTTTTCTTCCCTCTTTCGAAACAAGGAAGAACTTCAACAGCAAGACTAATCTGTACTTATTGTTCAAAGTAATAGTCTCTTTCACGTAGAAAAGAAATTTAATGATTCATCCGAAGATGATTATTATTGCTTTTTGAAGTTGAAAGAATTTGACGTTCGCCAATATTAAGAAACTAATGTACATTATTTTATAATAGCAGAGCTCACAGGAATCGAACCTGCAAACTGATTTTCTATTCGTTTTTTGACACCCCGCAGACATTCGTTATACTTATAGAACTGTTTTGAGAAACTTCGATTTGACTAGATTTCATTCTTATCAGTAATTATAAAATCTAGTTTCCATTCCCATCGAGATGGAAAAACTAAAATGCTCCGAACGAGAAACCAACCTCCTCTATCGATTAACCCTAATTCTAATCCTACAGTTAATTACTAGCTCTTGAGTACACGTATCGCTGTTTTTACAATATGTACAACAAAATAAACAAATGCACTTCCTTCGAAAAAGAAAGAAAGCAGGGAAACAAGGAGAAATCTATAATTTAGAGGATAGTCGAGAATCGGTTTAAATGCCTTAAAAGGTAGTTCGAATTCGTCTCGAATAAATAACACAAATAAATAATAGCTATAACGATTCCGTCGATTAAAAACGGGAATGTTAATATCCGTAGCTACTCGTCGAATCTATTATCTTCCGTATTCTTTTGTTCTTCTCCGACTGTTAAAAAGACAGGAAAAAAAACCAGTTGAATCGAAAATTAGAAAGTTTATGGCTTTCAAATCGATATCCTTCGAATTTTCGATCTTTCAAAAGTACCCTAACTCGACACTTCCTTTCTTTCTTTCCCGATACAATTTCTTAACGTGTCGAAATCCCCAAGCTGCCTAACTTGTACACTTGAAATCCGGAACTCTTCGATTTCCCAATTTCACTGTCAAAAAACGGCTTTTAATCCCTAATTAAAGCTTCCCAATTTGGGAATCCCGTGCTCTCCGCAGTTACTTCCTAAACTGGAGGAAGCGTTATAACTTTCCAATTTTCAAATCGCCCACCGCTCAAAGAACAACGTCCCGAAGGGGGAAAAAAGGAAAGACGAAAGACGGAAGTTAAAATACCTGTCGCGAGAAGGTGCTGTCTCCTTAGACGTTTCCTAGACATTGAATTTTTGGAACTTTTACTCTTTGCTGTTAATCAGTTGATTATTCGGCGGTTTCGGTGGGATGAATGGAAAAATCTGCATTTCTCGGTTGGAATGTGTCAATCAATCAATCAATTAATCAATCAACTAATCGGCTGATCGGTATATCACTTTTAATGCCCAGCGAAAGATTGCGTGTTAGAAAAATGATTTCCCTGTAACTCTGTCTGTTCTGTTTCGTTCGCGTCTGTTTTAAGTCCCTGTTCATGCGTCTCATTGCTTTGTCCAATCTATTTCTCTATCTTTGCTGCTCACTGCTTGATTCTGTTTATGTGTGATATATGTATATGTATAGGAATCTCGATCTGCGGGTCCAATCCGTCGATTGCATACTAAACAAACAGGCAATCTAATTCGACTAGGCAATTAAATACTGTGTTATAAACAAATCGCGTGTAAATCAATCAACACAGTCAATTCAAACATCCATGGCATACAGTGAAGCACGAGTTACCATATTTCACAGGAAAAGTGGTAGAAAAATTAGAGACAAATTAATTATTTAAAAAGCAAAAAATATCACTACAAACGAAATTTATGAAATTCAAAGTCTCTCGCGAGTTTTAATAGTGAAGTATAAAAAAAATTTCAAGAGAAATGAAGAGAGTTTCGTCGAGATATTTTAGTAGAGATTAAGTCGAAGTATAGAAAAATATAAGTAATATCGAAATTGTTAAAATATTCATTATCTCCAACAAAAGGAAAAAGCGACGAATTGCAGAACGCATAACGATCGAAGAAGGATCCGCAGATCGAGGTTTGCAACAGGCTGCCTGTACAACAATCTTAATAACATGATATGCAACATTTATATTCTAATCTTAGAGTCAGTAAAAACTATGCGCTGGGCACGAAGCTCTCTCTGTTTCACGCGTTTGCGAAAAGTAACCGAAAACTCGTCGGGAAAAGTGCGTTAACGATGATAAAGAAAAACCCGCCCACGTAGAAGACGAAAAAATTGGAATTATCTCTGTTTTCCCATCTCTTTCGTGGTTAATGCGTCTAGCGTGTTTCTGTCTTTCATTTGTTTTCTTTTCTTCCTTTAATCTGATCAGTCGCAGTCGTTGCGACTCCGGCACTATTGTAAAACGGTATGTAAATATACTTATTATAATAATATATAGCTGCATCTGTGATTTGATTGTAAATCGTGAGGTAAGGAGCCTGTGTGAACGGCGCGATCAACTCGAGAAACATTTCGACCTGCCTCGGGCACCGAGAGAGTCTGTAGAGAAATTTTCAATAATTCTGGAATCATTCGGACGACGATTTACCATTCGAATAATAATACTACGAGTAACGATTATTAATAATTAACGAACGAAAGCGGCAATGTTTCGAATATATAAGGAACAACAATTAAAATAAACGAACGAATAAACAACTCGATTAACCGATCCAGCAATTCAATTAATCGAGACATAATAAGCGAGACACGAAATCGCGAACGATCAGTTGGACAGTAACCGAGAGCATCATCGAAATCAGCATTGCCCGGCGAACGATTATGAAATTATCGAAAATTCTAGACTCCGGTGTACAGCAGGTGTATCGCGAAAGATTTGTCGAGCACATCGCGCTCACGGAACTATTGTCATCTGTAAAATATAATATAAAAGATCCTGAGTTGTACTGTGTGGTACTATGGCTATGGAGTTCGGCGATGTCGGAGATGGCTTTATCCTTTTCCTTCGTCCGTTTAAACAAACGCGTATGTACAAATTACTTCGAGCATCTCGCAACGAATCAATGCCACGCGATAACTAAATCGAACGCCAGATAGTGCTTTGCGTCCCGCAGAATTTTTAAGATACTGATGAACGGAGTCTAATCGGCGTATAAAAGTTTATGCGTTGTTAACCAGTACCTTAAAATTATTAATGTTCGGTTTACACGAAAAAAAGTACCTTTAGAGACCGTAACGCTTTTAGCACGGAAATCCGCCAATTTGTTTTCGAAAATAAGCCTACGAAATAAGATAATAATAATACTGTTTACGATAAACATTTACCAACTAAAGCCTTAGAAAGTAATCGGAGACTAACGTCGTTGCGCGTTACGAACTTTACTTTTGCCGTTGTTAAGGTGGAAGCTTAGTAGCGAAAACGCATAGAGAACAGATTTAATACTAATTCTAATGAAAAAATTCCGGTCGGAATGAGAGAACGAATTTAGCTCTGGAATATCACATTAGAGCGTGTAAAAGAGTTCGGAGGAAAAGCCACCTCGGACACAGGCCTCTTATAATATATTAAATTTAATCTGCTGCATCACGGTGGTTTCCCATCGATAACTGTCAATAATAAATTCCTCTGTAAATCTGCTTGAGCTGTAAAATCGGTAGGCTGTCTATCGCACCGTTAAACTGCTACGCGGTGAAAAATATATTATAATATGTTCGTACGTCATCCTGGGCGTTTCTGTGCGTGTCACCCAGTCGTGTGACGTAATCAATAAAGTAAATATAATCCTCTGTAAGAATATAATATCGTTGTAAATATCTGTAGTCTGTATAACACTGTATAGCATCAAATAAAACAACAAGTTATCCTGGCTCGCGGAATAATCAGTACGAGGTGGGATGGCTGCTCCACTTGTGGCAATTGTTTTGCGGTTTCTTTCATGGTTTTTGTTCAAGGAATAATTCTCTCGCGTTTCCTTGCGGCGAATAGGCACGGCACCCTTTACGGGCTTGTCCTTCAAAGACTTCTATTCCATCAGTTACTGTAAGATGCTGCGAAGAGATTGTTCTGTCGAGCGCAGTGCTGCGTGGATTTTTGTTTAATAAAATTTCAACGCTACTTCGTCGTCCGCTGGTCTTTAGAGTACATTTCCTGGCCTGTGCTTCGGTTTGCGCTGCGGAATTATCGCGAACGTTGAGGACGCGACAACCTTTCGGTAGTTAGAGATCGAATGCAAACACAATTTTACGCGGAAAGCTCAAAGTGGATGCTCTGAGAATAAACGCTGTGTTGAGAAACGCAGAGAAAGGAGGCAAAGATCGGGTGTGCCGCGAGATTAAACCTTTCGGCGAGCTCTGCACTCTAAGGACTCAATTGTAAGCGAATTGCTCGTCGCTGTGTAACATAAAAGCAATGGCTTCCGCGCCACGTCTCATATTTCTTTTATAAATAAAACAGTAAAAAAAAAAAAAAAAAAAAAAAAAACACTGTAACTTCGTGTTCGTTCGAGCCTGGCAAGGCCGTCGTACGAGCAGGAAGATACGCGTACAAGTAATCAACATTATCCTAAACTTCGTCGTATAAAGAGTTTTTATAAAATTCCTGGATACCCTCCGTCACAGCACAAACTCTCAATCTCTTGGCCGCACCTTGGCCTTCGTTCGAGAGACCCCACGCGCGGGGTGTTCTCGGCTGCCAGCGACCGCCGGCGTTAATCCTACTCAACGGAAAAGCTATCACAAACGGGCCGAAAGAACTAAGGCGCATTAGTGGTACGCCGCATCGAACGGCATCATGCTGCTCTGAAAGTGCTTCGACTCGGCGCTGGTCTGGTTGACCTCGTAAGCGCCGTCTTGGAATGCTCTTGACTTGTTCTCCAAAGTCACCGCGGCCGCGCCCTCCTCCGTGGGGACTCTGGGCGCGGGGAACGGCTTGACGGCGTCCGTCTGCTGGGCCTGGATCTGCAGATGCGTCTGCGCCCCGGCCTGCTGCTGCGCCTTCGGCTGCTGTTGCTGGTAGATCTCTTCCTGACGGTGTCTGTCCGCGACGCTGAGCTCGTGGAAGCTGACCAGATGGCGCTTCAGATAGAGCTTGGTCTTGAATGGCTTGTTACAGAGAGGGCATGTGACACTCTGAGGGTTGTGGATCAGGCGCATGTGCTGGCGCAGGTTCGACAAGTTACTGTACATGCGGTTGCAGACAGGACAGGGGCGTGGGTCCAGCGAGTGCAGTTTGCGTAGGTCAGCTGCAACACACACACAACTTGCTCTAACCCGGTAGAGGCAGCACGGAGAAGGGAGTTAACTTTTTCTTTTTTTTTTTTTTTTTTACTTCGTTTTTATTGACTGTATATGTGGGCGGGGTCTCCGATCTGCCAGCCACCACCGGACAGCAACAACCAGCTGAGAAACCCTAGCTGCGCGATTGTCGTGCGCTCTGTCTAGCTTAGCAATGGGATCTTAATTCTCTGCGCGACTCGATCCGCGCGATCTTTCTCCACTTGATTTATTAATACATTATACTGTATAAAAATCGTTTATTTTATAGAAATTTCGTTCGTAAAAGCATATTACAATGTTCTGCGTCGCGTTTGATCCGAAATGTTGCTTAATATTAGTCAAGACCGATATGTTGTGGTTCAAAGACACTCCGTACGTTCGGTCTGAGGACACTAAACACTGAATTTCCAATAAAAATATTTCAATTGCTACATGATTTCTTCAAATTATTTTCCAAGTGAACGTGGAAGATAGAAAGGTTTATAAAAGTTAAGAAACAATACTGGCGAATCCCATTGCTACCTATTATGCGCGCCACGATATCGCGCGTTACCAACGCACACACATCGGAGACAAATGGTAAGCGTGTTGTTATTGGGTACGTGAGGCGTGAGAGTTCGCGCTGCATCTTCCGAGATTACTCTAAAATCGTTTCTCGACAATAACACCCTTTGCGTTTACAAATTTTCGCTTGACACTTGCAAGTGTAATTGTTTGAAATTTTTTACAGTGATCATTCTTGCTATTGTTGAAGTAACAGTAAAAAATTATCACAAATAGATAGTTACTTTTTAATATAACTCTTTCCTTCTGTTTATTCAGCAGTTCATTGATGATAACCTTTACTAATAGTTGTAAGTAATACGATAATACTCGAAAAATTTATGCGGCGCTCAACTTAATTGTAAGTGCACAATTGAAATTAGGATGTAATCAGGAAATGTTATACTCCGAATAAGTATTTAGAAAGTAATATTTTCACGTAACGAGGACTCGAAGTATTGCGTTAAAAGCAGCTCATCTTTCCGAATTTATACCATTAAATATTTAATGTCAAATATCTTATAATTCAGTATATGATTAGTGAAGCCAAGGATATTAATTTTTTTTTAAATACAACACCATGATTAAACACTGACCGTAACCAAAAAGCTTGGAATGAAATTTAGCATCAAGCAATTGCATTGCTATGTATGCCAAAGTAGGGTGTTCTGCCGTGAAATATACATGGATACATAGAAAAAAAAACGACGCCAATCAGACGAAGCACAATATTTCCAAAACGCTGAGAATGAAGTTAAATAAAACCATTTTGTGTGCGTGTTAAAGGTGAAAGAATCGATCGAAAGTTCAAGCAGTGAAATCATGAGAATTAATATCGAACAACGACAAATTTCGCTTTCCAATTGGCGTGGTTTCAGAAGGACAAAAACGGAAAACATGGAAGCAACGGGCAGGCAATTTTACCAGACGGAGGGATTTATTTCTCTATACTTCCAAAATCGTGTAGAACTTCTTTTCATTTTCTCGAAATATGATCCGCTGTGAAGTGTTTAATAAACAAACTTTAAAAATTTCCTTCAACCCGTAGAATCTTTTAATTCGGATGAATCAAGCACATGAACAATATTCACTTTAAGAGCAAAATCCTAAAGAACTCCAAGTTATGCAAAAAAAAAACATCTTCGTAATTACCAGTTCATGCAAGTGTTTTGTTAACTCAACTAACCGTTACTAAAAGATTTATTGCAACTTTTCGACATCGCCTCCAACTCTGGCAAAGAGAAATGGACAGGTAAGAACCCGAGTATGTACACGCAGCTGACTTTCTCACACAAACAGCCGCAAACTGCACTCCGCCTGGATGAAATCATCAAAAGATCGCCTCCGAGTGTCAAATGTCTCTCTCTCTCTCTCTTTTCTTTTCTCCTCTCTCGTTCTCTCTCTCTCTCTCTCTCTCTCTCTCGCTCTCTTTCACTCTTTCTCTCTCCTACCGCCTAGCAAGAGCTACCGAGCTACACGAGCTTACCATTTCAAACCGAGGCTCCCCTTCTCCTTCCGTGTTTATACTCGCATCCAAAAAATTCTCTTCGACATGATCGGCTAGGTTGTTGCTGTTTGTAATGGTGCTCGCAACTACCAAAGAATTAGGGTTGGGATGGGCGGCCACTTACCTTGCTGCTCTTGATTCAGCTCCGTACTGCTGGCATGAGACGGCCCCGGCATCCCGCCTTCCAACGGTCCGCCACCTCCGCCGCCGCCTCCTCCACCCGCTCCTCCGCCTAGAAGAATAATTCACAATCAAAACCTTGTTTCCTGATCCTTAACACGAAGCCCAATCGAATCTACGCCAACTAGCATTCCTTTCAACGGGACTCAATACTACAAAAAAAATCATTCCGAACTATAGAAACCATTTCCGTCTCGAGCTACGAAACGCCCCGAGTGTTACTCTAAGCGCGCCGCGGAGAGCCGTTTCTATTCACCTTGGTAAGAAGGTGGATAAGATGGTAAAACCTCCATGCCACCGTCGAGGCTAAGAAAACCACTTGGCAGTGCGTTGACCTCCTGCTTCGGGGAACAATCATCGTCGCTTCCGTACTCCGGTAATTCTATTTTTGGCTGAAGCACAAAAGTTATAACAACTCTATATCTCTCCGTTGGCCAACAATTGCATTCGCCTCTCGTCGTTTCGCGGCTGGTCGACAGCTCCAGGCCGGTCTATGGAACAATGCGCGCAGAGCCGGCGAGGTACGGAACTCACCTCAACAATATCGAGATCTTTGTAGCAGTCAAGTTGAACCTGTGGCTCGATTAACGGCCGCGTGCGAGGCGTCCCAGTTGCACAGGCCGCAGCAGCCGGTACTGGACTAGATATCTGAGGCGAATCGCTTCGCTTGCACAGCCTTTTCAGCGGCGGAGGACTCGAGGGCGGTGGAGTTTTGCTGTGGTCCTCCTCCAAACTTGGCGAGATCAGCCCACGGCCGTTTGACGCGTGTATGTTGTTTGTTTTCAAATGCTAGAACCGGACAGTTAGGCTCACGTTAGCAGCTTATTTGTACACACTTCGATTAAATTACTACAAGTACCAACGCTCGGAAACGCGCTATTAACACGGGACGAAGAGGCGCCTGGTACGCGCTCCGCCGGAGGCAAGACAAATCTCCCGAATTTCGACGGAAACTTATCTCCTCCGAAATATTCTGATGAAACTAAGCTTCTTTTCTCCGAAACCCTAAGAAACCGGAATCGGTCGCGCTAATATCTCCGGCGGGGACCAGACGGCGGGCGCCGGTTGCGAATAATACGCTCCGGGTGCAAACCTTTTCGTTGTTGTGCTGATTATTCTGAGAGTCGGTGAGGCCACGGATTTGCAGAGACTCAGCGGTTCGTAAAAATGTAGGCAATTCTGCTTGAGATATGTTGACCTCTCCGGCGTACATGAACTCCAAAAGTGACTGCAGGTGTTCGAACTCCACATCACGCATAAATATTATCGGATGCTTGCACGGATTTGTCTGCAAGCATACAGTTTATGTAATTTTTATTATATAATTTTCGCGCTTTCTACGCAATCTTTTGGCTGTTACGTAATTATCAGAGGCTCGTGCAATTTTGCATCGAAGGCGACGAGGCTGGCGCCTAGCATTGCTGTTATTTCTAAGGGATTAAATAATTACGATACAGCGAGCGAGCGGCGTGCGTTAATGCAGAATGTATTGTTTATACAAATGTTGTTGTTTATACGAATGAACAAAGAAAAAAATCTTACTCGAAACACTTTATTGGACAAGCAGACGCTGATACAAAGGGAGTGAAACGCAAAGAGTGAAAGGTACATTAGAGAAATATACGTCGCTGTACATTTGTCACGCAAAGTTGTTAGACAACGAGGGAACGCATTTTCACTCGTATTTTCTTGCAACAATAAAATAATTCGTAATATAATATTTTTTAGCTTCTTCGCTTTGCGATTAGAATCGAACGTTTATACAGCTCTGCTATTCCCGTCGACTGATTTCGTTACAAACTCGAATGTTGCTAAGTTCCCTAAGCCTCATTCTGAATTTGTACGTTCGAAGTCCATGGCGATAAGGCAGGATTGAAATCTAAAAGAATCTCTCGTGAAGCACGAAAATTAAAATAAACAAACATAAACATTTAACATTTAACGTTAAATTGTATATCACGATTCCATGATTAATGATTACAAAGGAGCTGCTGCATAATTTCCGAAAAGCTACGCGCGCGCAGTGGCGGATTCGACAGGGGCGGCTGACGAGCAGTTGCCGCGCGGGCCCCCGCCCAGAAGGCCCCGTAGGGCCCAATTTCCAAAAAAAAAAAAAAAAAAAAAAAAAAAATTACGATCAGGTACGGGTATCCAGATGCTACAATTTTTTTTCGGACTACTACGCTCGGCGCGTTTTCAGTGAACCATCTCTCTGCTTTCCCGAAGAAATGGGCCCCTCGGAACGTTCGCCACTTGGGCCTTTTTTTTTTCTTAAATCCGCCACCGAACGCTAGCCGGACGCCCGTCTCGCAGGCTTGTTCTACATCAACATAGCCTAAGAGAAATAAATCTGTTAAAGGTGATCTCATGGCTGATCGTGCGATTTCGCGATACAAGTCGCCTACATAAAAACCAGCCGAAATCATCGACGACCGTCGACGAATCAGCGGATGATGTGCGAAAGCAAATATTTCTATGCAAAACATACGAGGCCTGCACAAGGAGGATGATCACGACATACCACGTATATAGAATCACATATACATGCACGCGCGCTTGCACGCACACGCGCGCGCGCGCGCACACATTCGTATGAGAATTTTGGGTAAGAAGTTGAATTTCGTTTGCATTCGGGATCAAAGCATGATTCTCGAGGAAGGTAAGAATACACGGCCGAAGGGAGGAGAGGAGGGGGGGGGAGAGGGGAGGGATCAAGCAACTGGCAGTGAAGAGAGAAGTAAGGCGGGGAAGGTTTTCTAACCTTGAACAACTCCTTGAAGTAAGGGCTGCACGCGGAGAGGACAACCTTGTGCGCCTGTAGACGCCTACCGTCGCAGGCGAAGGTGACATCGACGAAGTCCTCGTCATCCCTGAGGGCCTCGAATTGGCTGGTGATATTAGCTTGAAAGTTGTTCCAACGCAAGCAAAACTGCTGCTGGCTATCCGTCATTCTCCTCGCTCGACTCCCTTCGACCTCCTCTCTCTCCCTCTCTCCGAAACCAAGAGCCCCCCCCACCGCCCACCCTCTCTCCGTCTCTCTCTCTCGCTGTCGCCTTCTTCTGTCGCTGTCGCCTTTCCTCCGTTTCTTTCTTACTGACGGCAGCGCTGCTCTTTCTTCGTCCCGCACTTTGCTTCCCCGCCGTCTCTCTCTCTCTCTCTCTCTCTCTATCTCGCGGCCAGACACTTCCAAGAGTTTTCGAAAAATATTTGATTATGGAAGATTCATCGAGACGAAGAGGGTGAGGGTGGCTTCGTAGGTTAGGGCAGCCTGTTTTAATGCACCCTCGTGCCAGTGGTTTCAGATGAGGCTCCCATTACTCTGGAAAAAAAATGGCAGGTGCAAAAAGTGCAATCGATGACTGAAGAGGAGGTGTGTGCGTGGGGAGAATCGATAGACGGCCTGCCAACGGCTCGGCAAGAAACGGAGCGAGTGCTTGGTGTCTAGTGATTTTCGCTGGTACCGTGACTCTTTTGTATCGCGTTGCTTCGATTGGATAAATCGTTAGCAACATTTGCCATTGTTGTACACCGCGTTCGGTGTGGCATGGTTGAGAAAAGTGTACAACCTCCTAACCGGGTAAATGTGTAATCCTATTAAGTTACTAGGGCTTCTGCCTAGAGATTTTGTGTACTCCTTTCGACGATCCTTCTCTTTTTGTTGAAAATGATATTCGAAACTTCGTCGGAGTTAATAAAAAGATCATGCGTTTTTTAATACTCTTGTGCTATTATGCAATAGCTGTTCACAGTGATAATGCTTCTGGGTGATAAAATAATACAGAAACGGGCAGTAAATGATTTTTCATGTAAAAACACTTTGAATCATTATCTAGTAATTTTAACGCTAAAAGCAAATGTTTCTAATATTGAGAAATGATTATTACAGAATTGTGGTACTTTTTCATTTAAGCTTAATTCTCGTCAGGCATTATCGTAACTTTATTTAAATAAATGTATACATTTTATTACACAGATTTTAGTGAAACGAAAAAAAAGGTTGTAAAATAAAATGTTCCTAACTATGGGTAAATGTTAGAACCATTAGAACACTCGGGTCATGACAGAAGTAATATTAAGAAAGAGGGTTCGTAAATAAATGTGCTGTCGGAGTACATTATGAATGATTCGTTAAAATTTGATAATATCATTTAAACGCTTCGAGTGGAAAGCACATATATTGTTAACACTTCTTTTCTTGTTTTTTGTTTATCTTACTTTGCGCGCAAATAATTATTACCTATAAAAACATGTGATTTAAATTTAAATTTTTCAATATAAATTGAAACAGTGGGCGCTTTCCGACTCACGCATAATGCGCATGAAGTGCATACTGCATAGGGTACGTGAACCGGAAAGCGCCCAGTATTGTCGATTGAACTGTCGTTCGAATTCGAATTTTAATAACTCGGAAATACGGTCACACTTTTCGTATGATTATTTTATTAGTTTTAGAAATATATTATGATTTAAAAGTTTACTTTTACTTCAGTAATTTATAAAATGATTTTTATAAATTTATAAAATATTTCATCTAATTATATGGAAAATATTTAATCGCAATATTCTAATAATACATTCGCGTTTATCACACAACGCCATCGGGTAAACAAATAAGCATATCTTTATAATTATTACGTTCTTTCTCAAATAGTAATGATAATTTCACATTTTCGTTCAAACAACCCATACAGCACACATCGTTGCAGCAGTATTGCAGGGACGTTGCTGCAATATTACGTTGTTGCAGGTTGCATTGCAATATTGTAGGAACGTTCCTGCAATATTGTCGTGCATTATTGGAGTGGCAATGATCCTACAATATTGCAGCAATATTGCAATTTCGTTGCCGTGCAATGTTCCGTTGGCAACGATGGTACAATATTGCTGCAATATTGTACGATCATTGCCGTGCAATGTTCCATTGGCAATGATCCTACAATATTTCTGCAATATTGCGCGCACATCGTCGTGCCACAGTTTTGCCGTTTCGTTGCAGAATCATTGCCGGAACGTTGCAGGACTACATATTCGTAATGTTGCCGCAACTTTGCAAAAATACACACCTGCAATATTGCGAAGGCGGACATAGGACTGAACCTGCAACGTCTCTGCAATGTTATGTTGCAACATTGCCGTCTTGCACCGCATCATTGCAGAGACGTTGCTGCAATGTTATGGTGCTGTGTGGGAAGCTGGAACTAAATTCGAATTCATTTATAAGCAAAATATTTATAATATAACAATAAGTGGTTTCGGCGCACTGGTTCGGTCAGTTAAACAATCTAGAAGCTAATTTGCAATTTTAATAATTATAAATTTCCGACGTTTCGGTCTGCGATTTAGACCTTTTTCAAGGAAAGATATTAAAAAAGGTCTAAATCGCAGACCGAAACGTCGGAAATTTATAATTATTAAAATTGCAAATTAGCTTCTAGATTGTTTAACTGACCGAACCAGTGCGCCGAAACCACTTATTGTTATATTCTAAAAATACGGTCGATAGCTCAACTACTTTATTCAAAATATTTATAATCAACAAACAAAAGGTGGATTCATCATTTTGCTATTTATTTATTGGATTAACGATTCACGGCGCGCGTACGAGTAAAAGTAAAAGTTCATACCTTCCCAGTAAAAGGTAAAATAAATAAGTCACTCTACGAAACGAACTGTTGCGTTACGAATAACGAAATAAAACAGAAATTACATCCATTAAACGATCCGAATGCCAAAGGAGGCAGGTTGTAATTACCACCTCTTGTGTCATCTCTCAGTAAAAAGAAGCACCAAGCGCGTATTATAACGAGTAGCGAGAAACAAACGAGTAGAAAAGCATACCGTGATCACAGTGGCACGCTCTCCACTTCCGGTCGTAAATCTCGAGCAAAGCTTGCCGCAAAATTTTCACCACCCGGTATATGATCGCCTCCGTAGCTTCGGACAGCTTCGGGCCGTCATGGACGCCCGAATTTTCATCGCAAAATAGTCCTTCACGATCGTTTCCCGTTTATTCTGCCGTGACAGATGTGAGCGATATCCCACGGAAACGCACGGAAATCTCGGGCAACTGACAGTTATGTGACACAAGCGGAAAATGTCGAGAAGACAGGTGAGTCAGAGCCGTTCTGTTTTTAACTCCCGAGCTCCTTGTCTCGCCCGCTGTGTTTTTCTTTCTCTTTCCAAAGATTTTCTCAATGAAAACCTGCGGCAGGGAAGCGGGGCACGCGGCGAACAAAAAATCAATCGAAAGATTATGATCGTTGTTTTTAACCTCGTTTCGAAAGGTTACTGCGGACGACTCAATCGATATACATTGTCCTCGAATTTCGTTTCCTTGAGTAATAACGGAGATGTCATTAGTCTTCCCCTTAATTATCACATCCAACTACCGTTTCCCTTTTACGTTCCGATAAGAGCCAAAGACGCTTTAATTCCCACGTTTAAGCAGTGCGTGCGAGAGATCGAAAGGCAATTGTAACCTTCATTGGCTTAACCTTTCTTTCCAATACACGCCGCGCTAGATTTCCCTCGATTCAAATACACCCTCGCCTGTAACTTCGCTTTATTATTATTCCGCATCGACGTCCGACGGAAGCGAATCGATTTTCCGCAAAGCACGTTTCCAGCTCCCCAATTTCCATTCAAGCTTCGTCTGTATCGGTTGCTCGGCTTTCGAAGCGCGACTTGCTCGTAAAAAATATACGGTAAGCGAAAGATTTAAGAATAATCGAAACAGTACTAGCGCGATCTTCCTTCCAGTATTATGCAATTTTAGAGGCAGAGCATCGAACTTAGCACTCGACTACGCCGACCGATAAAAGTTATTTAAGTCTCGGTTGTTAAAAATTTTTACCCGAATCGCGACGATAAATTTGCGACCGAAAATTTATACGAGTATTAGGCGCTCTTCGATCGCGACCGAACGTAAAAATAGAAGCTTCCAAAGTAACAGCGAAGATTTAATATTTCCCTTTTTGTCGTCTTCGCTTTTCCTGTTTTTCAAAATCGCAATGTTTCGTTGTATTTTGCAATTCCGCGCTTCGCTGGATCGTCGGTGTAAAGTCGCTCAATGTCGCCGCTGTTGCTTTCCAGCGCGAGTCTCGTTCGAAATTAGCTGCGGTTGGATTTGCTAATTTGATTCTTAATTTTCTCGATCCGAGCGTTTTGTAATCGTAAAGTTCGTCGTTTAGCGGGCACCTGTAATCGCTGCGCGCGCGCGACGGATACGTTAAATTAATATAATTATCTAGCGATTTGCTGCTCGTCGGCTCTTCGAAACACTCGCGCTTTCAATTCCCGAGTATTAGAGAATTCGCGCCGAACGAACGGCGGCGACGTTCGCTTATTCGATCGTATCGTAAAGGATTTCTTATTTAAAATAATTACACTTGTTTCCTTATGTTCGCAGAATTTGTACAGCGTCTTCTTTTGGTGATCGTTGTGGTTTCCCTAGTGGAAACCAAAAATCGTGTACTACGTCACGGTGAGTATACGATCGATCTTGAATTTACCGCGCGACGCCGAAACCGTTTAACGCATTTAATTCTACGGACTTCGTAGTTCTAATGCGTTAATGTTTCCAGCGGCTTTGTTGTTTCTTACTGCTGTTCGTTTCGGTTTCGATACTACGCAGCTTTGCAGGGTGTTGAATAATAATTGGGCAGTTCGCGGGTACTGTTTAAGAAATAATGGAATCTTATTGGAAAATTGCGAAAATATAAATTTCATACCTTTTGGTAAGCGAAAGAACTCCTGTTGTATTAATCCTGCGGCACATTGTAGCGTACGAACGAAGTGGAGGTAGCATTGGCTACGGGGAGATCAATTAGACTGGCGCACCATATCGGGCAACTGTTAATTTAATCTTGATGTAGATACTTGTCTCGCAATTACAATGGTACAGTCTCTGTGAAAGAGGAAAAAATTGGAGTTATCAGTTGCGTGATTCGTAAGATTGCTTTTTGTTATCCTTTGCTACCCTTTACAGGGTATATCGGCGAATTACAATTCGTTTTGTTGTCCTTGTGAAACTTTTCGATGTAATATTTTGAAAATTATATTTTTCCGTGAATGCTGGTATAATTAATTGATGATTCTTTAAATCACATCTTGAATTTATTTTTTATTCTATTGTCCGTTATGACAGTGTTTTATAGATTATTTTGCAAATTAACATTTTTCCGTGAATGCTGGTATAATTAATTAAGTAATAATTAATTAAATCACATCTTAAACTTGTTTTTTATTCTATTGTCCGTTATGAAAGTGTTTTATAGATTATTTTGTAAATTAACATTTTTCCGTGGATGCTGGTATAATTAATTGATAATTCTTTAAATCACATCTTAAATTTATTTTTTATTCTATTGTCCGTTATGACAGTGTTTTATAGATTATTTTGCAAATTAACATTTTTCCGTGAATGCTGGTATAATTAATTGATAATTCTTTAAATCACATCTTGAATTTATTTTTTATTCTATTGTCCGTTATGACAGTGTTTTATAGATTATTTTGCAAATTAACATTTTTCCGTGAATGCTGGTATAATTAATTAAGTAATAATTCATTAAGTCACATCTTAAATTTATTTTTTATTCCATTGTTCTTATGAAAGTGTTTAGGTAATATTTTGTAAATTAACATTTTTCCGTGGATGCTGGTATAATTAATTGATAATTCTTTAAATCACATCTTAAATTTATTTTTTATTCCATTGTTCTTATGAAAGTGTTTAGGTAATATTTTGTAAATTAACATTTTTCCGTGAATGTTGGTATAATTAATTGATAATTCTTTAAATCACATCTTAAATTTATTTTTTATTCTATTGTCCGTTATGAAAGTGTTTGATAGATTATTTTGTAAATTAACATTTTTCCGTGAATGCTGGTATAATTAATTAATTAATAAGTCATTAAGTCACATCTTAAATTTATTTTTTATTCCATTGTTCTTATGAAAGTGTTTAGGTAATATTTTGTAAATTAACATTTTTCCGTGAATGCTGGTATAATTAATTGATAATTCTTTAAATCACATCTTGAATTTATTTTTTATTCTATTGTCCGTTATGACAGTGTTTTATAGATTATTTTGCAAATTAACATTTTTCCGTGAATGCTGGTATAATTAATTAAGTAATAATTCATTAAGTCACATCTTAAATTTATTTTTTATTCCATTGTTCTTATGAAAGTGTTTAGGTAATATTTTGTAAATTAACATTTTTCCGTGGATGCTGGTATAATTAATTAATAATTCTTTAAATCACATCTTGAATTAAGTTTTTCTTCTATTGTCCTTATGAAAGTGTTTTATATAATATTTTGTAAATTAATATTTTTCTATGAATGCTGGTATAATTAATTAATAATTCTTTAAATTACATCATAAATTTATATTTAATTCCCGCCTTGCCATTTCAAATTACTTTGCAATATTTTTCATCTGTTTTTCTCTGTATTGAAACACATTTAACACTTCGTTGAAACTCCTGGTGTGAGCCACCCATAAGCTGACTTTGACGATTTGTTCCTTCTATATGGAAAATAAATATCTTTTTTCCAAAGTTGACTTACAGGCAATTTTTTCTCTCAAAATATTATACCTCAACAAGAACTCTGTAAATTTTTAGCTTCTGCTATTGAAATTTGTAAAAGTTACAATTTTTCGAAGGTTTCCTTCGCTTTGTCTCCACATATGGTAATCTATATTTTTTTTTTACAAAAACCGCGGTAAAATTTCAATCAAAATACAATTGGAGTACATTCTAGAGACCTCGAAATTGACCCATGATTTTTTTCATAACGTTAAAAAATTGCTCTGTGTATAAGCCACCCAGGTATGTCAAAGTTGATAAAAAAAAAAAGCTGTGTCAACAAAGACTTAATTAATTGTCAAGAGTTTCAATAAGTTTTCTTCATCTCATTTCCCCGAAAACTTCATATCAGACCGTTCTACAAATATATATTTATTACGTGAAATTTTGTCACTGTTCGAAACATTTATTTAAATTATTTACTTAAATTATTATAATAATTCTCCCGAGTATTCTTATCACGTTATATTTCGAAAAATTAAATACATTTAATCCCGATGATTTATAAAAAAAAAAAAAGCGTAGAAACTGTAAATATTTTTGAGCACGATTGTACGTAATTCTTATCAGCTTATAATAAATGATAACGCTGAGGAGAAAAGATAGGCTCGTTTGTAGGGATCGATAAGTTATTCAGAAGTTAACCAGTTGCTCGTTCAAAGGTTTCGGAATATCTGCGTTCGTTTTTCATTGCGATAAATATTAATGTATCGGAAGCGGTAAAAGGATACATATGTGCGAATTAAAGTGACATCCAAGTGAAAGTTAAAAACCTCTCGTCAGGCTACAATTAATTAACTTTCAACTTGTATCCAGTATCGAAGGAAAACTTGTATAAGCAAATAATCAACAGTGTTCGATTCACATTGAAAACTTACTGTCAAAATAATACTTCATTAACTTGTCCTACCATTTGATTTGCAAAAAAACAAAAAAGAGTAGTGACGTTCTAGTTAAAAAATACTCGCATCCTTGAGAAAAGACGTCCTTTCTTCTTCGAAGCGTCTTCTAAAATTCATACTTTTTTTTCACGCCGCTGTTAATCGTTAAAGTACCCATTCTTCCGGCGAATCAGCGCCGAGAACTTGTTTTTATGTCGGTAGACAGACACTTTCATAGTGAGAAATATTCTTGGAGGTGATAGTTCGCGGTCGCTTTGAATGAAATGTTACTGAGGGGGATCGCATTCGCGGAGGCAAGGCGCAGCTCCACCAGGCGCATTCTGAAGCCTCAGAACTCTGGTTGCGAGAAAGATAACGCCGAGTTGACTTACGATGGTGTCTTTCAGCGCAATTTGGCGTCGAAGCCGACTACGTATTCGCAGTCATCTGGCGAGGCTTCCCCTAACTTTGTAAGTTCTCCCGGTTAGCAGTAGTTTCCAAAATAATTGGGACAGGAAAATAGAGCACGTTACAACGGAGCGTTATAAATAATATTGGATATCATTGAAATGTTGCAGTCGAAAAAATTATTCGACACATTTTTAATTTAAATATCTCATTCCCACATTTATTAGGTAAATAATCGGAATATGTCGAAAATTTACTCGCAATTTTGTGTTTCTAAACATTTGCTTATATTACTGATAGCTAAGCTTGAATTTATAATTATAAAGTTGATTATAAAATATTCTAAAGTTTTGTTTATCTTCAAGTGTTGCTTCGCCATTTCATGAAAATTTATCCTCGAGAAAATGATCCCTTCGGTACGTCCGCATACGTCATAGATGATTCAAGATATGTATCGACGTAGTAAAATCGCTGTATTGCAAAAAGTCAAGCGGATATTTGCTCAGGCCATCCTTATCGCAGCACGATAACGGGTAGACGATAAAGACTTTAGGAAAATTTCGAACGAGCGTTTTGCAGGTCAATAAATTATCTTTTCAAAATTGCGAGCAACGTAACGAACGATTTCCTTGCAACGAAATGATAGATAATAATTGTTAAACAGAGTTGAATAGGTTAATTAACAGGATTAATGGTATTTCTTATTTAACGCGTTGTAATTAAAAAATTCCAACAATAATTTGTTAGCAGCAGTGCGATGAGTAATTCATTAAAATGGGATTATTTCTTAAAATAATGACAAAGGGTAATAACAGATTCTAGGAAAAAGTGGATAATTCTGTTAAAATTCTCGAGGGGCAAATGTGAATGTTTAAATTGTATCCTAGAACGTTGCATGCAATATTTATTTGGTCAAAGTGTTTGGAACTAATTCAAAGCAATTCATCGCGGCTGAGATCTTTAATTATATCTTTTGTCACTGTCCCTAATGCTCAGTGCATTTCGAATCGCCCGTCCCGCTCGAGCATCTTGCAGTTTCGTTCTTTGAAGAAGTCGAAGAACACGTGAACTTGGTAACTGAGCGCGATTCACCGAAAACGACTGCATATGTACTTTTCTGTTATTAATAGCCGCCGGTTTGTTCTTTTGTACATTCCAGCAACGTTTCGTCCTTGCATGAAATTAACTCGCAGCTGCTAGCATTACTTTCCGAGCAGAAACTGTCGCGAAACAGAAGCTTAGTACTGCAGAAGCTTGCCTAGCATTATACGTATTTAAAGATCTTTATAAGCTACTCCTTTATGAAGGTATTTAACAATTCTTTCGACCTCTCCTAGCGCATCTCGTTCCACTTCGTGCGTTATAATTTTCTAAGACGATTTCCTGTTGAACAAATACGCTCGTATGTTCCATTGTGTCCTGTTATTCTTTCGTTATCACATTTTTTAAGAACGCCCATTGTAAGCCTTTCATTTCCGTTTTTAATCGCCATTTTTACAAGATAATGATATTAATGACGTACCTGGAATCAGATAAGTAGTTACACTTTTATAAAAACAACAGGCTGATTTAAAGGGATTAAAATCGGGGGGGAAATTGATATGTGGTATTGCATAATTCTTGTATGATTTGGAGGGATTTCGCGATGAAAAATATGTCTTCGATTCAAACAGAATATATAGGATGTATAGCAATTTTTTTTTTAAAGAAACACAAAAGGTTTTATCATCTATCAACATTCTAGTTTGAATATACTTCGCAAGTAGTGATGGGCATTCATGCACGACAAACCTTCAGAAATCGAATTTCTCTTTTGACACTTTTAAATTAGTTTTTTTTTTAAACGTGGTATATAGATTTGGTATGTTTACAAGTTTCGAAGGATACATATCGGGGAATTAAAAAATGGCAGTGTACTATGACTGCACTGAAAAAATGTTAAAAGTACACATAGGGTAACTGTACTCGTAATTGACAGTGTACCAATTGTTGACACTATTATTTTCTGTCACGAATAATAAGCTTTCTACTAAAAAAATGTTTTTGACTAATACGCTGTTTGAAAAAGTAACTGTACTCGTAGTTGACAGTGTACCAATTGTTGACACTTTTATTTTCAGTCACGAATAATAAGCTTTCTATTAAAAAAATGTTTTCGACTAATACGCTGTTTGAAAAAGTAACTGTACTCGTAGTTGACAGTGTACTAATAGTTGACATTTTTATTTTCAGTCACGAATAATAAGCTTTCTATTAAAAGAATGTTTTTGACTGATACACTGTTTGAAAAAGTAACTGTACTCGTAGTTGACAGTGTACCAATAGTTGACAGTTTTCTTTTCAGTCACAAATAATAAGCTTTCTATTAAAAAAATGTTTTTGACTAATACGCTGTTGGAAAAAGTATTAGTCAAAAACATTTTTTTAATAGGAAGCTTATTATTCGTGGATGAAAATAAAGGTGTAAACTATTGGTACACTGTCAACTACGAGTACAGTTACCCTATTTTCTCAAAAATACTTTTTCGAACAGCGTATTAGTCAAAAACATTTTTTTAATAGAAAGCTCATTATTCGTGACTGAAAATAAAAGTGTCAACTATTGGTACACTGTCAACTACGAGTACAGTTATCCTATTTTCTCAAAAATACTTTTTCAAACAGGGTATTAGCCAAAAACATTTTTTTAATAGGAAGCTTATTATTCGTGACTGAAAATAAAAGTGTCAACTATTGGTACACTGTCAACTACGAGTACAGTTACCCTATTTTCTCAAAAATACTTTTTTAAACAGCGTATTAGTCAAAAACATTTTTTTAATAGAAAGCTTATTATTCGCGACTGAAAATAAAAGTGTCAACTATTGGTATACTGTCAACTACGAGTACAGTTACCCTATTTTCGCAAAAATACTTTTTCAAACAGCGTATTAGTCAAAAACATTTTTTTAATAGAAAGCTTATTATTCGCGACTGAAAATAAAAGTGTCAACTATTGGTATACTGTCAACTACGAGTACAGTTACCCTATTTTCTCAAAAATACTTTTTTAAACAGCGTATTAGTCAAAAACATTTTTGTAATAGAAAGCTTATTTTTCGTGACTGAAAATAAAAGTGTCAACTATTGGTACACTGTCAACTACGAGTACAGTTACCCTATTTTCTCAAAAATACTTTTTTAAACAGCGTATTAGTCAAAAACATTTTTTTAATAGAAAGCTTATTATTCGCGACTGAAAATAAAAGTGTCAACTATTGGTATACTGTCAACTACGAGTACAGTTACCCTATTTTCTCAAAAATACTTTTTCAAACAGCGTATTAGTCAAAAACATTTTTTTAATAGAAAGCTTATTATTCGCGACTGAAAATAAAAGTGTCAACTATTGGTATACTGTCAACTACGAGTACAGTTACCCTATTTTCTCATAAATACTTTTTCAAACAGCGTATTAGTCAAAAACATTTTTTTAATAGAAAGCTTATTATTCGCGTCTGAAAATAAAAGTGTCAACTATTGGTATACTGTCAACTACGAGTACAGTTACCCTATTTTCTCAAAAATACTTTTTCAAACAGGGTATTAGCCAAAAACATTTTTTTAATAGGAAGCTTATTATTCGTGACTGAAAATAAAAGTGTCAACTATTGGTACACTGTCAACTACGAGTACAGTTACCCTATTTTCTCAAAAATACTTTTTTAAACAGCGTATTAGTCAAAAATATTTTTTTAATAGAAAGCTTATTATTCGCGACTGAAAATAAAAGTGTCAACTATTGGTATACTGTCAACTACGAGTACAGTTACCCTATTTTCGCAAAAATACTTTTTCAAACAGCGTATTAGTCAAAAACATTTTTTTAATAGAAAGCTTATTATTCGCGACTGAAAATAAAAGTGTCAACTATTGGTATACTGTCAACTACGAGTACAGTTACCCTATTTTCTCAAAAATACTTTTTTAAACAGCGTATTAGTCAAAAACATTTTTGTAATAGAAAGCTTATTTTTCGTGACTGAAAATAAAAGTGTCAACTATTGGTACACTGTCAACTACGAGTACAGTTACCCTATTTTCTCAAAAATACTTTTTTAAACAGCGTATTAGTCAAAAACATTTTTTTAATAGAAAGCTTATTATTCGCGACTGAAAATAAAAGTGTCAACTATTGGTATACTGTCAACTACGAGTACAGTTACCCTATTTTCTCAAAAATACTTTTTTAAACAGCGTATTAGTCAAAAACATTTTTTTAATAGAAAGCTTATTATTCGCGACTGAAAATAAAAGTGTCAACTATTGGTATACTGTCAACTACGAGTACAGTTACCCTATTTTCGCAAAAATACTTTTTCAAACAGCGTATTAGTCAAAAACATTTTTTTAATAGAAAGCTTATTATTCGCGACTGAAAATAAAAGTGTCAACTATTGGTATACTGTCAACTACGAGTAGAGTTACCCTATTTTCTCAAAAATACTTTTTTAAACAGCGTATTAGTCAAAAACATTTTTGTAATAGAAAGCTTATTTTTCGTGACTGAAAATAAAAGTGTCAATTATTGGTAACCTGTCAACTTCGAGTATAGTTACCCCTACCTGAGCAATGATTTGAAATATAAAGCTGCCATTTAGTTTAGTATGTACAGTGTTTTGAATGTCTCAAGCTTAAAGCATACATGTTCGACTAACAAGGGAAATTCAAAAAATTATGAAATTTTGGGGATATGTATTACGCAATTTTCTTTTGCTGCCCAAAATCACTCTAAGGGAGTGAAATTGGCCGCTGAAAATCCGGCTATTTTCTGATTTTGTGTTATAACTCGCGAGCTGTAAGGCCCGGTGCAGACGAGCGGTTTGCGACAGTTCGCCGCCGCGGCAATTTCCCGCAGCGGGACGCGCGTGAAAATTTTCTAGCAGTTCACATGAGCGGTTGTGCAACGCCACGATTAGAGCACTAAAGAGGAGAGTATGCGCACCCGCCATATTGGGTCCTCTGGAGAGAGAAGATTATTGAGTACCCGCCTTTTTGAGTATTATCAGATTCACTTTATAAACAAAATATGCGCTGTTAATATTGATACGTGGTAGCGCGACACATTATTAGAGTATTTTATTACATTTTAGTTTATATTTGGTTTATAAATCGAATTTGATAATACGCAAAAAGGCGGGTACTCAATAATATTCTCTCTCCAGAGAACCCAAGATGGCGGATGCGCATACTCACCTCTTTAGTGCTCTACCACGATTCGCGTTCTGCGCTTTCTTTTTCTTCTATGTTTATGGGTTTGAGAGAGACATTTTCTTGCGTTAAATAAACGCAAAACGCTCGTGTGAATTGCTTGTATATAAAACAATGTACTGCTTCGCGGCAGCGTTCATTCGCGGTGAAGCGGTACGTGCGTTCGTCAAAACGGAACGCAAACATGCCGCCTGGTAGCCGCTCAAATTTGCGTCCCGTGTGAACTGGTTCATATAAATCTATGTTCTGCCAAAACGCGGCGGTAATTTGCCGCGGCGGCAAACTGCCGCAAACCGCTCGTCTGCACCGGGCCTAAGAGATAGAAAAAAAGTTTTCAGATAAAAGTTACTTCTTATAATTAGGACTGTCGCGAGTTATAATATAAAATCAGAAAATAGCCGGATTTTCAGGGGTCAATTTCACCCCCTTCGAAAGAATTTGGGCAACAAAGAAGTGGGTAATACACACCTATATATCCTCTACATATCCCTAAAGTTTCATAATTTTTGAAGTTTCCGGGTTAGGGATCTTCCTTTTAAGTTTTCATCCAGAGTCATATTTTTTATACTCACATTTTAAAATTTATTTGAATCGAAGATATTAACACTGAGAACATGATAGAAGTCTAAATAATTTTAAAAATTCCAAACATTCCACTCAAATATTTTCTGGAAAATGCATACCTAAATTTGCAAATATAAAATAAAGTTTTTTTTTAGTCATTCGATTAAAAATTCCAGAAGAAAATACCGAATATATGGCATAATTGCTCATTTTTAAATATTCTAAAATCATCCATTAACAATAAAAATAGTTAGCAGAATTTTTAAAATATGAGCTATTTTCTTTTGGAAATGATAGTTCCATCAACATTGATATTGGCTCCACCAGTGTCAGCGTGTTTTCCTCGCTCGAGACCCACTCGCATATATGTATACAATTGAAAAAGAAGTCCGATTCAAAAGGCATTACTGAAAATATTTATTCCTGTATAAATTCAAGTCAGCTATAAAAAAAAAGAAATGTATTCCAATATATAACATTTCATGTAGTTCACTCGATTCCTGAAGAATCTGAATGCGGTCTAATGGCAACTTTTTTCCTAAAAAGGACAGAGTTCACACTGCCACAACTCTCAAGAACCTTGTTTATAAAGTATTGTGCACGAGTCACGAGCTTATTGAATAAATCGAGCGTTGCGACTGGAAGCATTCCGGTTAACTACCAACTAGAATATCGATTATTCAAACATAGTTCGGCCAGATGTTCGATCATTTGCATAACGTCAGCAGAGAAACGAATTGTCTTAGGAATTGTTTAAAGGAGTTATACCTAGTCAGGAGGCCGAAAACAGGCGAATGTTTGTGATTTTTTTTTGAACATTCGGAAGCATATATTTTTACAGAACTTTTTGCACTTAGAAGAGCAACATTTAAGGAACATTTGGTAATTTTTTTGTAGAAAAACATTCACGTTTATAATAAAAATACAACGACATCCAAAAAGCCTTTTTTAAAGACGGCGAGCAAGATATCTGGAAAACTACTGCACCAATCTTTTTGAAATTTTGTGGGCTTATTTTTTATATAAAAATCTACCGAATGACGGAGGGATTTTTTTCAATGCATAGTTTCGATTTTATCAACCAAAACGGCCATTAGTGATAACCAGGAAGCCATTTTTCGTTGATATAATCGAAACTATACATTGAAAAAAATCCCTCCGTAATTCGGTAGATTTTTATATAAAAAACAAGCCCAGAAAAATTCAGAAAGATTGGCGCAGTAGTTTTTGAGATATCTTAATTGCCGTTTTTAAAAAGGCTTCTTGGATGTCGTATTTTTATTATAAACGTAAATATTTTTCGACAAAAAAATTACCAAATGTTCTTTAAATGTTACTCTTTTAAGTACAAAAAGTTCTGTAAAAATATATGCTTTTTAAAAAAAAATCGCCTCTTTTCGGTCTCCTGACTAGGTATAACCCCTTATCTTTTCTCTTCCACTTTCATTGAACGCAATGCCAAGCTTAAAACGCAATTATATTCTCCTTTTCTAAGAATCTTAGCGCCACATTTATGAGACGTCGCTAGAAAATATTAATATTTTCGAGAGATATATAAAACATATTGAAATTTATTTAGTCTTTATCTTAGTGTAATACAAAACACAAAATATACCATTTATGGTATGAAAAACATAATGAAAAAATTATCTAAGATATACTGCTGTTTCTCACCTTGCAAACTCTAATAAATAATACTAAGCTAGGCTGAAAGGAATACTTATATACACTATTAACTAAGTTAATATAGTAAATTTTATTATCTAAATTTAACAACAGGAAACATGTTATTTTTCAAATCCACCCCGAAGTAAATTGGTAAATTATAAAACTAATTACAAAAAAATTATATTTTTAACAATACTATTTTTGACACTCTTAGCATTCACATTTTCACATTTTCAAACGATCTCAAGCTAACACGAAATAGTAGATAAAATAAAACACTCCCAAGTGTCTTTCAAATTTCTATTGTTTAAAATAAATCCATATTTTCTTGAATTCCAAATGCTATTATCGCAAACAATATTAATTTCGTATTTTAATTTTAAATAAAACTCACTCCTCTTTATCCATAAAAAAAACACTTTTCGAAAATTGAAAATATAAGATAAAGGCATTTATTCAATTTCTATCAAATTCCTGTTACATAAATGCAATTTCATAGATGCAGTAAATAATTTTTTCGCGTTAAAATGAAATTGTACGGATATTGAAATTGACGTTCTACTATATCTCGCTTCTGAGTCTCCTCAAAACCCTCATCGATAATATTATTTTCTTTGTAATGAATATTTACAACTCGTTGTAACAAAAAGCTCTTGCGACGACCCAGCAGACACACAACAAGAAAAAGGTGTAAGTCCTGCAAAAAGTTGCACCGGCACTGGAAGTACAACGTAACACGTCTATGCCTGGTTGAACTATTGAGAGTTATCGCGCAGTTAGAATTTTCAAAAAATAACGACGAAAGAATTAATGCCTATTTTGTTTGTTTCGCATGTTTGATTGTCCATGAAGGAAGGCGAAGCGATATCCTTCGTCGCCACAGCGTCCAAGCTGGCCGCCGTGGAGGATGCAGCTCCGAAGGGGCCCGAGGCTTCGATCCGATCGAAAGCCACCGCTCTTAAAGTCTCGCCTACAGCAAGGGCCACCCTTCAGGCCCTCAGATCACCCAGAAACAGAATATCAGGCCCCCTCGCTTCTCCAACCACCACCAGGGATGCCGAAACCATCACCGGTGAGTTACTCCAATTATTGTAATCCCGTTTTGTTTACTTCCCAAATCACTGTATTATTCATTGAAAAGCCGTAATCTTCGGTAATTCCATTCACTTCTCTCTTTTTTTTTTTTATAAATATACCGTTAAGGAACTAGTTCTTGATCAGGCACTAATTTTTTATCAGTTCATGAAATAAATCGTTCTTTTGAGTTTATGTAAATAAATAATCGTTTGAAATAATTACTAACATAAAAATTGATAATTCAAAAATATATGTGTTGTCTGTGAAAGCAGTTAGTATTGTTAGTTTTAGATGATTAAAAACTAGTTCCTAGTCACCTTATTATTCCATACCTTATAAGTATTTAAATTATATATTTATTTTCAACTATTTAAAATTTTTCCTTGAAGTTTAAACATTAATTCAACTTTTAGTATAAAAAAAGTCTATGGTTTAATGTTTCATTAGGTTAAAAAGAAATATTAAAGCGGGAAACCTTCTAAACTGATCAGAAACTAGTTCCTTAACGGTAGCTCTGTGGACAGTTTTATACCATCAGCGATAAATTTAACCATCGTATATTTATTCACGGTATTAAATTTGACGTTGCTCATTCGTTGTTTGTTGAATAATAATATTTTTAATTCACTGGAATAGTTTTAATAACTCGAGTTTTTTTTTTTTAGAAAAGTTTAATTCACAAGATTCTACAGTTTTCTTTTTAAATCTTCTGATCTCTATGAAGGGAACTACGAGTAAAAATAAAGGGGATGATGAGACTCTATTTCACAGAAATTTTTGGGTCAACTTTAAAAAGACGTTTTAAACACTATTAATTTTTTAAAAAAATTTTAAATGTCGCGATTCGAACTTCTAAAACTCAATATTAAATACACATTTTGATTTAACACGGTCTAAAAAAAATTTGAATTCTCTTTCTGCACTATTTGTTTTGATTTAAGACGGTCCGATAAATTTACCTTTTTGAAAATCGCCACTTAATTTTAATTCTGAGAAAGAATATTCCCACTTATTTTTCCAGGAATTATAGTACTATTTTTACTAGTTTTTATGGTGTGAATATAATGCTCTATTTTTCCATAGGAAAATAATGCGAAATATGATACTCTAAACTAGTACATTTGTATATGGTACAAGTCGAGAGCGTGTTTGTTTATTAGTGCATTAAAAAACTCACCTTAGAGATATAGAATTCCCAAAAAATTTCAGAGTTTATTTAAACATCAAAAAAAATATTTCTGGCGACTCACCCGTTTCTCAATGCTCAAAAAGATGGAGAATCACACAGAGGGATAAAACACCCCCTCGCGTTTAATCGCACGAATTCATTAATCCCCTCTCGATCAGGTCGCTCGCGATTTTTTACTTCGCGAATTACACTTCTAGCACTTGGCGAGATCACTGAACGATTCTTGTTTACGAGACGATAATTTCATGTTGGATTGGACATTTTCGAAAACCGCAGCGCGCGCGCTGAAGAAGTGCTCTAGTCTTTCCGAAGCCAAGGGAGGAACTATCTTCTCCGTTCCCGAGGACGAGTATTTTATGGTGATCCGTGAACGTCCATGGCAAACGACATTCCCCACTGACAAATGATGATTACTTTCCTCGATCATTACCATCATCATCATTATCGTTAGGATGACCATCGTCGTCATCATCATCATCTTTATCATCATCATCATCATCATCATCGTTGTTGTAGCCCTCGTCACGATCGAACCGAGGTGATCGAACAACCTTTTTCTCGTTAGAGGAAAGGTGAAAAAATTATGCTCCGATATTTCTTTCGGATAGATATCTCTTAACTGGGGCATACAAAGCGTTCGGTGTTTGTCGTTCAAAGTGAAGCAAACTGTAATTTGAACATAATCGTAAAATTCAGAATTTTTCAATCAGAATTATGTTCATTTTGATTAGTGAAAATAGATTTAATTAAGAAGGCACAGTGGTGGCGAAAACTATAAAACCACCCTCTATAAAGTAGATTTTTCTTCCCGCAGCCCTTATAATTAGGTATACGAAAAAACTTTTCCTATCATTCGAAGGAGGAGACAAAAATACTGGAGGCGCACCGCAGTTTCAATAATTTTATTAACAACCTGTTTTCTCAAAAACCACTATTTCTGCTTTTTAGAGCCACTAAACTTTTTCGCTGTTCTTGAAAAACATCCGAGGAATACGATGCGTTTGTTAAAATAACCGTATCCTTAACAATTTGCAAGTAACACACCAGAGAATAATAATAAAAATACGTTATCGTAGCTGAATCAGGTTTAAGGGGGAACACCACTGTGACGGCCGGAAAAATGAGCCCATTTTTAAGATTTTTTTAAGGAATAACTTACAGTTTTATTATAAAATTGTTATTACCTATCTTTAGAACAATGTCTTAAGAGACTATACAAAAAAAGTAATAGAAAAACATGCATAGATTTCCATATACAGTTAATCTCCTACACCCCTCACAAGAAAAACATAGGTCGCCTATCGAAACGATATCTCTGGAACGGCAACTCTGAAATCAAATTTTTTTTTTTAATATAATCGGTATGAGTGTAGTTTCCGTTGTGCGTACCGATTTTTTGATCGCAAGCATATTTTTTGAAATACGCTCGAAAAACTATCCATTTTTTTTGTCGATTTTCGAAACTTTTTCTTCCCAAGCGCACCATTTTTACAAATATATTTTTTTTGAAAAATCGGTACGCACAACGGAAACTACACTCATACCGATTATATTAAAAAAAAATTTGATTTCAGAGTTGCCGTTCCAGAGATATCGTTTCGATAAGCGACCTATGTTTTTCTTGTGAGGGGTGTAGGAGATTAACTGTCTATAGAAATCTATGCATGTTTTTCTATTACTTTTTTTTTTATAGTCTCTTAAGACATTGTTCTAAAGATAGGTAATAACAATTTTATAATAAAACTGTAAGTTATTCCTTAAAAAAATCTTAAAAATGGGCTCATTCTTCCGGCCGTCACAGTGGTGTTCCCCCTTAAATATTTCTTTGAGTGTACAGTTTCTGTTGATTTAGCAGGAATTACAGTTGCAATGCCTCTGGTGGGTGAATGTGTCTACTAAATTACGGAGCAAAGTATTTTATTGTCACGGGTGTTCCCATTCGTTTGAATTATTTTAGCGTAGTTTGTTTACAGATAAAATTGTTGTTTTTCTTCGGTGCCGATCAGAGAGCTATTATAATTAATCTACAGTATTCGGATCTGTTGAGTACACAAATTTTCATCCTCGACGCTGGCGTAATATGTTCTTTTGAACGTTTCATGTACCCTTCAAGATTGGAGGTGCCGTCAATGGATGCTAATTTGCCTAATCCTTTGGCGGATATGCGATTCCATACCAGGGCAGAATCACCATCGCCGATGTACAGGGTGTATAAGAATTAATGGTCACTGCTTTCGGGGGTGAAATTTGTCACACAAACTTGCGGTAAAATTGTTTATAACGTTGAAAATTAATGTTAATGTCTTTTTCACATCAAAGTGCTCTGCTCAATGAGAAGGAAAAGGGTTAAATCACGTGTCGCTAACACATCTTTTCGACGCAAGAGATTGTTAAAGTTTACGGAAAATTGGAGCAAGAAGGGGACAGCCCGAAATAAATAATAAATAAATAATAAACACCATTATCATGTTTTAAATCTGTGTATTAATACGTGGAAACGTATCAGAATACAGCAAATTACATAATTTTAGGGGAATTGTAGTCGAGCGTGCTCCCTTCTTTCACCAAATCCAGATAGACTGCAAGTAGGGTAAACTGCACTAATGCTGGCACTTAGGGTTTTATTTATAAATTTGTAAAATTCGAAAACCGGTTTTATATACTAGAATTAATTATTTAATTAAAAACGTTAACATTTCGACTTCATGAGTTCGTATTTTCAGGAAAAAAAAATACTAAATGGAATAAAGATTTATAATTTGGTACCACCTTTTAAAAGATTTATATTTTGTGCGGATTTTAGTTATTTTTTTTTTTATTTGGTTTTGTATAGATAGAGTATAATGTATTTTGTTATATATTTGTAATTCCATAATATTAAGGAAGGTGAAAATTTTTAAAATAAGGTCAAATATTTATTTGCTATTTTAATTATATTTTTTTTTGAAAATTCGAAACCCGGTGTTTTGGGAATAGTGGAATTCGAAAACCTGTTTTTTTTTTCAAAAGTCGAGTTTTGTATAAACCCTACTGGCACTGCATTAATCATTGGCACTCCTGATTAAAAAGCCAAATATTAAGAAGTACGAGCTTAGGAAGTACTTTTTTACAATTTCTTATTTCTCTTTCACCACAACACCGCAAAGCCCAGTAGTCGAAAAAGGACTGAGCTTTAGGCGTTTTCTTAAAATTTTGATAAGGGGTAGGTAAGTAAACTTTGTCGCTTTATAAGTAAGTAATGGATTGAAATACAGATTTACTAAGTGTTGTAGGTATTTAATAGTGAATGAAACAGTTTGTTTAAACACTTTAAACATCGTTTTTAACTACATATGTTTTTCTATAGAACCTCCAATTTTAGGGTGCCAATGATCGTACTTTTATGGCTATTTTTGTTTCTCATTGAATATATTTACAACAAAAGACTTAATAGGTACTCAAGACGTTTTATTTTAATGAGAAATCCATAATCATTGATAATAACTGAAAATTTATAACTTGAGACTGGATTGTCGAATCTGCCTCTTACTTGCACCAATCCAATCAGAATTTTTTTACATTCAACGCTACCTATAACTGAACTCCAGAAAATTACAGAGCTGCCTTTTTTTTGGAACAAAGTCTTTCTTCAAATGTGGATGCGTTTTTTTTTTCGAGAAACAAGTTATTAATAAAAAACTTAATCAGAAATGCGTTCACAGCATTTAAATAGTAGTGCCTCTAGTATTTTTATCTCCTCTTTCGAATGACAGTAACAGCTTTTTCGTATACCAAATTGTGACGACTGTAGAAGGAAAAATCTTATTTAGCAGGTGGAGGTCTTACACATATTTTTGGCTATAGTACTTCCTCTGTAAACTGCAACAACTGTGAATGATATGAATTCGATTTGTTTTCATAAAAAACAATTGCTGTTTATGAAGAACGACAGTTTATTATATAACAATACGTTGCAAACCAGAAATGGTGTAAATATAGATTTTCTTCATCCATACTCAATCCATCTGTTATCAAATCGTACCTATATTTTCTTTGCCGGTACTTCTCACATTAGCTTTCTTTCTTTTCGCGTTTCGTATCATCTTAGAAGTGCCTCTGAAGCTGAAGACGCTTCAAAATCTGGAGAATTATTTTTTCCTCGTCACTCTTTTCAGTTCTGCAATCGTCTCACTTGTTTATGTCATTTGTCAATGCTCATTCCTTCGCCATATTCGAATCAAATTTTCTATTTCACATTTCATCCCCACTATTACGACAAAGCAGGGTTCAAAACGGTTATTTTAAGTAACACTTTGACACGCGCCTAAGAAATCAATTTCATTTCATATTTATACTCAAAGCTACACCATTCAAAGATTTGAGCCGTTGTGGTACAAGTCCATTTTTTTTGAAAAAATGAGGAAATGATAGTTTTAGTCAGATATAGATATCCTCTTTTTATATTTATAATCGCACAGTCAATGGTGTACAATATCCTCATAAATTAATCAAAAAAAGTTGAAGTGTGAAATTTTATCGCAGGAATAATTTTGGAAAAAAATACTTCACTATGCTAGGTAAGTGTAAAGGAGAAATAACGAAATAACGTCACCTTAACGAAGTAATTTACTTTTCATACTAGATTATTTACAAATTCCCTATAATATAACCGAAATTATTTCTTAATAAACTCGATTATTCGTTTACTTGTAAATAATGAAGACACGTACGTCTTCATTTTAATTATTATTTTTTACATTAAAAAATACACTTCGCAAAAGCCAACTTCAATTAAAATATGATATTCAAATTGCTATTGGTTATATCTTTCATAATACCTTATTACTGAAAGTGGTATAAGTCCATTTGTAGAGGAAAAATCGTTTACTTTCTTCAACACCTTTATGGATTATTATTGCAGAATAAAATGTAACAAGTTTGTAGTTTTAAAAATATTACTCGAATTGATTAACCTATGCGAATATTTTTAAGTTGTATAAATGGACTTATACCACTTTATTTACAATGATCCACAATTCGTGGTTTCCAAACACCAATGAATATTTGGAAGAATTCATAAAAGCTTGACAGCGAGCGCTAATTTGCTCCAAAAGGCGCGACCGTCAAACTGTTAGTAATTCTATCCGAATAATCAAATGTTCGGTTAAACGAAAATTGGAAAACCAAACATTTGGCGAGGCGGTATTCGCATAATCGAGGTTCCGCTAGGACTATCCTACCAGTCGAGACAGTGTTTCAAGTATTTAAGGTACCATACACTGTTTCGAATCAGCTGACGAGATAATTTTACGATTCTGACGGTGGCGCAGAAATAGCTGAACGCACTTTGTTGCGTGGCTCTTAAAATAACCGACCTATAAAGGGTCGGTCATTTCGTGCTCCCCTAACGTGGTGTCCATTTGTCCACTACCAAATCAAATCGCTGTCATCTGAATCGGCTAGCAAATATTCCCAATTCCCAACGTTCGCTCGCTAAAAAATTCAGACACCGTGAAAATCAACAAAAACCTTTAAAATACATTTCCCCTTCGCTATACACTTTTGTCCCAAAATTTTGATTATTTTTCCCCTACATATTCAAAATTCCAATGCTTCAAGCAGCATAAGAATTAATCCTCCCAAATCGAATTACACGGAGCTTCAAAATCGAGGGTCATAAAAACTTTTTTTAAAAATGATGCTGGTTTCAGAGGAATTTGGACTCCGAAATGCAAAAATAATCTGTGATTTGATTTCACAACTCGCTCCGACGTTTTTCTGTTGTAAAATGCGACGGAATAAAATTAGTAAAGAAACCTGAAATGTGGTAAGAAATTTCTATAGTGTTTTTCAAATTTATATTCGAAAAATATATTATAAAAAAGTTTTTATGAAAAGTTTTTTCATCCCAGGTCTGCGATATCGTTCGAATTCGAGGGCGCAGATTTAAGAGTACGCTTGTCAGTTTGTGGGCCATCAATGCGTCCGAGCTTCCTTCGCTTCGGGGCGCCGGTTAAAATTCGAGGGCCCTTTAAACTGGGTTAACGTTAGAGTACCGAGCGAGCGGGTAGTCGCAAGTGAAATTCGTAGAAATCGATCTTTTTGCGATCGATCTATTCAGGGTCCAGTAAAGAAACGAGATTGGCCGGAGCCCAATAGATCCGTTCTATTTTGTTCTGGCTCTCCGCGCGCTAAGTTCCGACTCGGCCCGTGAATCCGCACGATCGGTTTCCTTGACTCTCCAAAATTTTGCGAGTTTTATTCCCCGCGGCTCGAGACGACCGGTGGTGTTCGAATTCCTCCCTAAAACTGGCCCCGATTAACGCGCGCGAATACGAAAAGTGCTCCGTGGAGGTTTAACCAGTCAGTTTTTCCAACGTGAAAATGAGATGTTTTTCTTATTGTTTAAAATTTCTTAAGATCTCGTTAATCGTAAAAAAAAATTGATTATGTCAGTGTCACACGTGTCGCTTCAATTCCCCTTTCTTCGAACGCAAAGAAATAGGAGCCTGCATTTTATTAACAATTAAATACGCCGCCTTTAACGAGCAGTTTTGTCAAGCAGACAAATCGCCTTCTTTCAAAACAAAAGATTTTTTTTTAAGTATTCTTGGGAATATGAAGAAATGCTATTATTAAGATTAAATTGTAAATATAATATATGTGTGCTAACGGGTCTATAAAATAATCGAATTTTCAAGTGGTTCTGTGCGAAGAGTTGTTAATAAAAAAAAAACGGGGCAAAGATGAATATAGACTATTAGCGAGGAAAGAAGGATTATGCACCTCGGTGGTGGTGCAGCAAATCGGCCAGCTGGCCCTGCGAGGCTTAAAAAGATTCTTGAGAAAAGGGAGAGCATTCTTAGCAAGTGGAGAGATGGTACGATTTGTTTTGCAACATATTTATGTAAACGTATGGTCGTTTTATTAACTGTTTTATTTTGTAAGAATCGCAGTGTTGTTTCCCACCAGTGTTTCCCAAACTTTTTTCGTCACTTGTGTTGTATTACATTGTGGTGTAATTAAATAATAATCTTGCAATTTATTACGTTATTCAATGAAGCTACTTTGCGTTTAAAGCTTATTTTGTTGAAGCCGGTAAAATGACAGTGGAATTGTACTTGAGATAACCTTTCATGTAATAGCAACCACCTTGATGTTTTCTAACGTTGAGGGACACCAACACGTATGTCGCTATATTTAAATTTGAAAGACGGATTTATGATTTAACCTGTTTTATCGACCGTAGTTTTATTACCGACCGAGATACTGGCTTCTTATTTGATGCGACGCCCGTCGTGTGGCAGCACCTGTGACGCCGATCAATATATATATACAGGGTGGGCCATGTAGAGTGGCATAACTTGTTTACCTGGGAAATAGGTGTAAATATTTTCCAAATATTTTTAGGTTCAATGACACTCTTTATGTAGCAGACGTTATTTTTCATATTTTTAAATGGAATGCCAGCTCATATTTTTCCACCCTTCGTTGGCACTCCGGGTGTGAGCTACCCCTGAGCTAATTTTGACGCTCTGTACCTTTTTCAATGCGTAGAATATCCTGGATTTTCGTGGAGTATCTCTGTTTTTTCAATTACCGAAATAACCTACCTTCTATACGCAAATACCTTTTTTCCAAAGTCGACGTAGGAACTATTTTATTTCTCGAAATATTACATCTGAAAAACAACCCTGTAGATTTTTAGCTTCTAATATTGAAATTTGTAAAAAATTTTGAATTTTTTTTTCGTATTTTCTCGACATGTGGTAATCTAGATTTTCTTTTACTTAAACTGTGATAGAATTACAAATTTGGGACCTTGAAATTGACCCATGATTTTTTTCATAACGATTGGATTCTTTAGATGAGAATGGCAATCGTTCAGAAGTTGCTTTGGGTGTGAGCCACCCAGTATGTCAGGGTGGATCGAAAAAATAGGTGTGTCAACGAAGGGTTAATAATTCTTTTGAAAGCAGGGAATATAATTCAAGAAATGTAACAAGGATAGAAACATGAATTTGTTTAACATCGGTATAAAGAACCCAAATAACGTCACCCCGTGTTACATTGCGGCAAATTTTAAGTGTATTATAAAATGGTTTTTAATTTATACTGAACTAGTGTTCACAGTGACTTGCGTTCTTTTTCATATTCACATTTAATATTCAATTGCTCGAAATATGGGAAAAATGTTGTTAAATATTAATAAACATTGTTCTGAAAAGGACTACTCACAAAAGTTTATATGCTATTCCATAAAAAAGAGATGCAATGACCTCTTGCCCCCCTCCTATTCATCTTATGTTCATCGTATATAGAATCTCGACGAATCCTAAACTACTAAACATAAATTGTTTGTTAAATAATTATTTACACAAGCATGTGTAGAAATATTTTTAATTATCTACGTTTAAATTTCGAGCTTTATCTGCTGCAGAAAATTACAATTTTCATTTGCACATTCATGTATGCACCCCTACTTCGAAACCGAAATTGAAATTTGGAATTCTTCACTAATTTTATATCAATCAAAATCAATCGATTTCAATAAAATCTACTAAAATTTCACTCCTCCAATCTAGCAAAAGTGGACATTTTTTTCATTTTGACAAATCATTGAACGGAAAATTGTTCCTTTAAATTTCTGAACTATTTTAGAAAACAAATTTTCTGAAAAATAATTTACCCATTTAATTTACCTATTATACAATGCTTAGCAAAAATCGTTCGGCATTTGAATAATTAAAAAGGAGTTAAACAAATTGCGCCCTCAATTAATTAGGTGTATCATTGTCGGCGGACATAGCTGCCGATCGGATTGAGTGTCGGTGCAAGTGGCTTCGTGTTTCCAGTTAATTTAGCTTGACAGCGTGCAGTACAATCGATTACACCAGTGCCTCTCACGGACACAGTTCACCCACGGGGAATGAAAGTCCTCCCAATCGATCGTGAATTAAATTTAGAAAAGAAAAAAAAAAAAGAATCGTGCTATAATGAGGCTATTTACCTCTGATTATCCATTGCCATCGAATCCCTGCTTTACCGACAGATAATCCTCTACACCATTACCCAAACGGTCTGCAGGAGGAAGAATTTGAGAAACACTATTTCGCACGTCACACATAATAGATCCAGCCCCTGTAAGCATGTGCATCACGGTTCGGTGACCGTAGTATGAGAAATCGAGTGCTCGTATAGAAAATAGTCACTTTCGAGCTGCATAATCGCGCCATTATCGAAGGGAAACGATGTTGCAGATTATTTTATAAACGTGTCATAACATAAAGATCGCCTAAAACGTAGATTTCCGGGTAGACATATATGTTTACGATTAGGAACATTTATTTAATCGCAATTTACTGCGAGGAAAATTTTTTTTTATCGAGTAACGTTTACCGATTGCGGTAAATAAAGCGAGTTACATTATGCAGAATGATGCATGATTTCTTATTATACATTATAATTTTTATGCGCCAGTGAAAGCATAGCGTATTAAGAAATAGCATCGAGGAGGAAATATTTAACGTTAAGGATGGTTTCGAGGAATTGTTTATTGCAATCGAACGTGGGAAAATATTCTTAACGGGATATTTGCAAAATAAATATTCGCTGGACAAATTTCTAATTTAGGTAAAGTGCTGAAGTGGAAATGTATAAACGATACTAATTTATTGTAGAGGTCTGCAGCGGAGGGGAACTACCGGAAGTCGAGATCATCAGTCTGTTAGAGGAACAAATACCTAGGTACCGTCTGCGAGCCGATACTCTCACCGAATTCCAAGGTAAATGCACGCTGAAAAAGTCACTGACCACGCTCAACAGTTCAGAATCGACGGCTCACAATCCATACAATTTTTACTTTATATTTAAGGGGGGGGGGGCGCCACGGTAATGGCCGGAAAAGTAAAAGTATCTTTGGAAATTTATTAAAAGCGAACTGCGTAATGAATCTTTTTTTTAAACTTTTAGGACTTTTTATTGCATATTTAAGTTATAGGAATATGTTTTTTTAAATTTATTTAAGGCAGATTTATAAGCTGTACAGGACCAGTAACTTAGGGATTCAAAAAATCAAAAAATAAAAAAATCAACTTTTTTGATTGGTCGTTTTCTCCTATTTCTTTTTCAACGAAAGAGGTTAATTTAGTGGAACCAAATTTCTCATTGTTTTAGGGGTTCACCATTTTGTCCTCTTTCAAAATTTCCAAAATCGAAACCGCCGTGCCATAGCCATGCGCATATAGTTTCTAAAACTTTTTGATTTTTTGATTTTATTATTTTTTGTTTTTATTGTTTCCTGATCTTTTGATTTTTGGATCTTTTGATTTTTGGATCTTTTGATTTTTGGATCTTTTGATTTTTGGATCTTTTGATTTTTGGATCTTTTGATTTTTGGATCTTTTGATTTTTGGATCTTTTGATTTTATGATCTTTTGATTTTTGGATCTTTTGATTTTTGGATCTTTTAATTTTTCGATCTTTTGATTTTTGGATCTTTTGATTTTTGGATCTTTTGATTTTTGGATCTTTTGTTGTTTTTAATCTTTTGATTTATGGATCTTTTGATTTTTGGATCATTTGATTTTGGATCTTTTGATTTTTTGAGTTTTTGATTTTTCGACTTTTTGTTTTTATTATTTTCTGATTTCTGGATTTTTTGATCTTTTGATTTTTGATTTTTTGATCTTTTGATTTTTTGATCTCTTGATTTTTTGATCTCTTGATTTTTCGATCTCTTGATTTGTTGATCTTTTGATCTTTTGAACTTTTGATTTTTTGATCTTTTGATTTTTCATTTTTGATTTTATGATTTTTTAATTTTTTGATTTTTTGATTTATTGATTTTTTTATTTTTTGCAGCCCTAAGTTACTGGTCCTGTACAGCTTATAAATCTGCTTCAAATAAAATTAAAAAAGATATTTGCATAACTCAAATATCCAATAAGAAGTCCTGAAAATTTAAAAAAGATTCATAACGTAGTTTGCTTTTAATAAATTTCCAAAGATACCTTTACTTTTCGAGCCATTACCGTGGTGTCCGCCCTTAAACTACTGTGTGCCTCGTTTGTCTCTTTTACAATAACATTGGCGTTGCTTTTGAAGGTACGAAAAAATGTGTAAAAAGCTACTCGATCCGATTGAGAATAATTACACCAGGTTGAAAGTTTGAAAAAAATCGAGAAACAGATTTTCTCATAAATCGCTAGATCGAAATCGCACAAACAACGAACGATTAGTGCTACGTTAATGTCCGCATTTAAACGGATAACATCCGTCAATCCTAAGCGCGCAACGACTATATCGCTGTTTGGGATCGATCGCGGCGTAACTAAAAAAACCTGCAAATTTTACAGGAAAAGCAGTTTAAAATTTGCATTTGACTGATTAGTTGAATACTGATCATGCGATTTGCCTGTTCTCCGGTGTGAAACTAATGACGTTAGAAACGCGCCGTTTTACATAATAAAAATACTGTACCTATGGAGTCTATTAAAGATCAAAATTTACATTTTTGAAAGAAGCGATATTACCATGTGAAAAAAGAAATGCTTCGGACGTGTGCAAAAGTGTAGGAGTTCAAAACTTTGACAAGCGAAGAAATATAATAAAGCTCGGGGAAAAGGGAAGCTTACAGAAAAATTGCTTGATGAACTTATTGTCGGTGCTTTTTATAAACCAGCAATTAGGAATAATTGTCAATCTGTAAATAATATGAAGAAAGCAGCACGAGTCACTTATTTACATAGACGTAAGTGGCTCGCTGATAGTGTATCGGTATTAACAGCTTTGGATCCTATTATCACAGTGATGCAATATACGAAAATATTAGTAAAGATGCAAGTCGTTTGCAAGATCTTGTTCAGCCGGATAAAAACCATCCGTATCGTCGCATATATTGCTTCTTACATTCCTAATGAAAGATTCAGCAGTGCACTGCGGATCATGGACGTGACGGGCATAATTATTGGTCCCAAGACTGCTGATATTCCTCGAGACGTCGACGAGACACGTATTTCTATCACAGGCTACAAGCAAAATGCTAGTCGGAATCGGATTTTCCAAAATTTTCATGAAATTTGGCAGAAGTTGCATAGTTTTCGAGATCAAGAAAAATCAGTCGTCACTTGTACTTGAGAAGTGGCAGAAATATTTTAACTGCCGCCATTATGATTTTTAACAATTTTCCAGAAAAATTAAAATAAATATTAAAAATATTAAGAATCGTTCTTGAAATTTAAATTTCGTATTTGTGCAACACAGAAGTCATCAAAAACACCAATCACCAAACAGCTGCCACCGCGAAAAAGATTCAACTTTTTGTAGAGAATAAAAATATTGATATACTCTAAGAGCGGTGTACATTTATGTAATAAAAGGAAACGCTGCGTAAACGTCGTCCTACTGCAATAACTTAATTATCAAAGAGCCATAAATATCGTACGTCTCCAACCTGGTGTAACTTCGTGATCATAAATAATATGATAATCAACCTTTCTTCTCAAGGCTTCTCCTCCTGAGATTTCAAGGTTTAATATTTATGCACTTCCGTGTTAAATGTTTATTTGAGAACTCTTCTAAATCGTCTTCATTAATTTCGATCCGTTCTCAGATACGGCGAGAGAATGATTTCTTTGCCTTTCCAATTATCTCCGGCGGTTGCAGTAGATGCACAGAGAACTTTTCCTCGACCACTTCTAATGATACGAGGGTAACATTGTAGGTTGCATTTCTTCTGTGTCTCCGTATGAAGAAATCTGAAAACGCGGTGTGTGATCCACTTTTTTTTTTTTTTAATAAAGTTTTTACGTGGAGATGTATACACTTTGAATTTTTCTAATCTATCTCCAACTATCGTGGATCTTTAATTAATCAGGATCATCTGAAAGTCAGCGCACCATTCACGGGAAGCTAATAACAACGGCGACGTCTTCGACGTTTTAAAAAAGAAATTGAAGAAATAGACCTTGAGAAAAGTTATTCGTCGATCATAATATTTATCCTCTCGAAACAAATAACTTATTTCTTGCATCTTTTTTTATACATTTGAAAGCAATGAAAATTCTACGGCTGCAATTCATGTACACGAAACATCCTATATAATTTCATGATGGAGAATGAGAGAATTAAATTTCTTTTATTTTTAATGAACAATACACAGAGGATTACATAAACGTCGTTGATAAACGTAGAATTGATTTATACGATATATAGTTACTCACAAAAGTATCCGCCCACTTCATTCATATAACACACTTCACTTATTTAAGTAATGTTAAATTCAGAATTGAAAAAAAATTTCTAGAATAATAGAACAAGATAAGCCCAAATTTCGCGGAAAATTAGTGGAAGCAGAATAGATTAAAGCTAATAATAAAATCGCAGGAATATTAACTTATTGCAATTACGTTTATATAAATTAAATATTCAATTTGGGTGAATATTTTGTTTGCACAATCTTTGCTATTTCTACAGATAATAATTCTTTTTTAAGCTTTAAATTGATGTGAATTAGAATTACGAATTCTTACTTTCAAGTCGATTTAATATGTAGAATAAACTTTTGTGAGTAGATGTATGAAGCAGAATGAAAATCTTTCGAAACGAAATATAAATTTTCCTCACCCTTTTGTTCATTATAGTTGTCCTCCGTGTGTAATTATGCTACACTTCACTCTTTCAGGATAGATACTAATAGTTTAGTAACATGTATTGTTTGTTGGATTTAGGATACGAGAACTCTGATTGGTTTATTCCGTCACCGGCACTGAAATCAGTGGACGTTGACTTGAAACTGTCACCGGACCAGATCCGGGAGACTCTTAACTACTTTAGTAAGTAACTGTCTGTATTTGTTTCCGTTATTGTTTGTTTTCTCTGGTATCTGTGCATATACAGGAAATCACATCGGCTGTAAATAATTTATAGGTACAGACTTTAAGGATCGATGAAACTCGTTTGAATGGGTTGATAAAGTTCTTAATAAACGTGTGTTTGGAGACTACTGGTTTTGTAGATATCTTGTTTTTAGACCAAACAATACTTTTGATCAGAAGGCGAACTTCTGTGTGCTTTCTCGATAAAGTTCAGACGTGTACAAGAATGGAGTTTCTTTACCTGCCAGCAAGCATGTTTGATATATTTTTCAGCTGTTTAATATTACTGATTTAAGGGGATCTTCTTGTCTAAAAATCGATTTTTTTTATTTCATTTTTGGAATGTTCAACCTTTTACGAATATGTGCTTAAAAGGATTTGTTGAAATTCGTAAAATTCCCGAAGTTATAGGCATTCGAGTAGCGGCAAATGCACGAGTCACAACCGGCCACTCGGCGCTCACGTAAAACTTTAAACGCGTTTTCCCCGAAACAGTGTTCTCAAAATCGGTGGGACCTGTATTTCCAAAAGTTATTATCCGATTCGACTGTAACTTTTTTTATTTTGAAGAATATACTTCCGGCTAGGGGGGGAACCAGAAAAATTACGAAAATTTGAAAATTTATAATTTTTAAAGGCGTTGAAAGGACGAAAAATATAGAGAAAAAGTGATTTCAACTTTCGAGTGTCGTTATTTTCTACAAAAATGTCATTTTTGTAATTTTTTCTGGTTTCCCCCCTAGCCAGAAGTGTATTCTTCAAAATAAAAAAAGTTTCAGTCGAATCGGATAATAACTTTTGGAGATACAGGTCCCACCGATTTGGATTAATTTTTTCACGCCATGACTTCAACGACTCCCCAGTGCCGTCTGCAATGATTAATTATAAAACAAGAAATATATTTCTATAATTTAAGACATCCTTAATACAATGCAGAAAGTCCCATTATATTATATACAGTAGTTTTCCTTTAATTAATTCCTAAAGATCACCTGTCTTGTTGGGCTCTAGACCGGAGGGTCCCCTTAATGCATCACACGCAAGAGCGATAGACTTGCCAAATATTACTTCCTAACTATACGTTTTATATGATCTTTTTTGTCCTTTCAACGGGTTCTATCGACATATGGAGTTTGTACCTATATTTTATTTGCCACCTGTATGTACATGTATGCCATTCGATTTGGGTAAGTATTGCTCATTTAATCCTGCCATCGAATCCACGCAGATTACATCTGCTCTCTACAGTCTTTAATACTTTAATACTGTGTTCCAAATTCTGCGAAAGTCAATGGTGAAAAAGACTACCAATTTAGTGAGGAAGGTTTTAAGTTAGGAACGTGATTGCGTTTACGTAAGGTTTTAACAATTTTAAAGTTATGTCGTTTGCACGTAACATTAACTCCTGGAATATATTCAAACCTGATTTACTTCAGTGCTATTCTTCCAATTACCGCACATCGATAAAGATAAATGTATGACTAAGAAACTATTGTTTAGTATTAAGTCGCGATTCGTCTTAAAACCTCAGAGGCAAACTACGAATTTCGTTTATCTGGATCATAAATCATGCTTGCAGATCTTATAGCCAATCTATTTTCTGCAACTGACAAAGCGGTATTTGCGACGATAAAAGTCTGCATTTATCGTTCACCTGTTATCGTAAATTCGCGATAATATTCCCCCGAAGTTAGGCGTTTAATTGTTTGTCGGAATATCGTTTCATAAAGTTTTGTTCATTTCCGCAAAATTTTCACCTTGTAACTTGAATTTTTTTTTTATATATTATTTGCTGGCAATTACGAATGTGCTTAAATCGTTTAAAGGAGATTTAAAAATGAAATTGAAACGAAACTCTTCTTTTAAAAGCCTGTATATTTTTCTGTATTTCCAAATATAACGAAGGTATACAGTTGTTTTTTCTCTCGTGACTAATTCGGTTTGTGTATGCATTTCTGTTAGTGAAAGTGACAAAAGGTAAGTTTCTAGCACGGACCACACCTTGTCACGAGTTTTGGAATTCAGAATCTGCGTGTGGCTTAACTGAATTATATAGTTAATACAGTATATACATATTCGCTAAGAGCTCGGTTAGGCCTACGCGTTAAGAGCTCGGTTAGGCCTACGCGTTAAGAGCTCGGTTAGGCCTACGCGTTAAGAGCTCGGTTAGGCCTACGCGTTAAGAGCTCGGTTAGGCCTACGCGTTATGAGCGCGGTTACACCTACGCGTTATGAGCTCGGTTAAGCCTACGCGTTAAGAGCTCGAAGGAACTCGCTCTCGCCTTCGGCACGAAAGAAGCGAGAGACGATCGCTCGGAATCGTGCCCTCTCTACTGCCGGTTCCGAGCCGCGAGCCCTTAGCGAATAACTCCTGTAAATGAATATCTAAAAGCAATGAAACTCCAAATTGTAGTCCCTTAATTAACCTCTCGGTGACGACTTTCGTACGTAACAGACACGGTGATCTGGTATCAATGTTATCACCGTGAAGGTAGTGACATCTCATGAAAAATTGAGTAGAAAGAGCAAACTAAAGTTTCTACAAATGAACTATCGTGTTTGAGAGAAACGACTTCGAAACTCCATCAGATCAACTTTGGAAGAAACTGCTTAGAACCAAGCGTATGTTGCTGCATGCACAACTCTGCTTTGAGAACTAAATTACGACAATCAGTATACGACAGATTTTTAATACTGAAAATTTACTGATTTGAAATAAAATTCGGGTTATTGATATTATTTGCAAATGCAAATGAACCAGGTTCCACCCCTAGCAAGATTTGCTACATTTAATTTTTAGCCCTATAACTCTCAAAGTACAACGGACAGAAAAAAATGTTTCGAACAAAAGTTTAATGGTACAATAAGCGCTGAAAACTTGCCTTAACAAAAATTTGAAAAGAGTTTAAAAATAAAAATATCTGATGAAAAAAACTTTTTCAAATATTTTGTTAACGGAAGTTTGTAGCGCTTATTGCACTATTAAACTTTTGTTTGAAACATTTTTTTCTGTCCGTTGTACTTTGAGAGTTATACGCGAAAAAGTGGAAGTGCCAATTTGACTTTAAGGTTAGTTTTCACCCCCTCAAAGGGCGATAGGGCCCAAATGAAACACACCGTTGTTCCTATTTTGAGTTACTCTAAAAACGAGTGACACATTAAATCAGACTTTGATAACCTATGTTATGCCTGCTAAATGTTTTAATATTTTGGCATAAAAAAAAGGGTTTTTGAGATGGATCACTCTAAATTGGATTAAATTCTTCACAATCACATCACACAAGTATCTCACTGACTATAAGAAATATTAAATGAGTTTAAATAAGTATTCTCTGTGCTTAACGAATATTATATAAATATTCTGACAGAGTATTGTTAAAAAATTCATATTTTGCGAAAAGTCCACCTCCTTCCATCTCAATTTATTTATTTTCTCAAAATTAGCTATCTCTACAAGAGAAAGTACAGGAAATAAAGTTTTTTTTTAATTTAATAATGTCTATAGAACTATTATTATTTTCAGAAACAGAACATTTCGTTGAAATACAGTTTGCTCGTTGTTATAATGATTATCGAGTAGAAAAATATTCTTGTTATACTATCTCAAATTTAGCACAGTATTTCATTCCAAAAACTGCTTTTAAATTAGAAGGAAAAAGTATTTTGCGTACGCACCGTATTATTTATCAGGTGCATCACTAATTGAATAATATAATTTTTTTCTAATCAGACAAATATGTAGGTGTGGTATTTAAAAAAAAACGTCTAAAAATTTTGATTGACCCTCTTACCCCTGTATTCAGCTCTCCGAAAAATACTTTTGGAAAATCCGAATTCTTCGTTCAGCGATGCTATTATAATATTCATAACATTCTTAAACTTCAAACTGCAACGCTAAGTATCATTTGAAGAAAATCAGACTTTGTATGGTAACGTGGAAATTTATCTCTTAAATATTATCTTCTACAGATACTAATTTCATTTGCTACATAATCTGCTCCACGAACTTCGCAGGAACTAACGATTTCCTTATACAAGCGAATTGGTCTATTTAGTAATTCGTACGTGAAAACATTTTCCAGGTATCCTCATTTCCCATGTATCCTGCTAATTATAATCATAAACACGTTGAAAGCAATCACCTACCAATCCCGAGAGAAAATTTGTTTTTTAATATCTATAATTTTATTCTCAAATATTATGTATTACGTTTCTCATAGGTACACCTCGAAATGATTTTCATCCGAATTAACGGACGCTAATTATTATAAAATAATTTACGAGTAATTTCCGAGTAGTTTCTGTCGCACTTATATTTATTTATATTAATACCTCACCTTACGTAAGGGCCCCGCGGTAAATGATTTTCTCGAGAAAAGAAAAAAGAAAAAAAAAAAAAAAAAACATTTCGCCGCAACAGTGTTTATGAACCATTCGCGGCAAGTGCTCGTTCTTTATTTAAAGTAACATTTCACGCGTCATTGATAACAAGTCGCGTCTAATTAGGCGCGTTTTTGTTGACCGCCCAATCATAGCCGTTGCCCGGAAGAGCCTCCGACCAATCAGAGCGCTCGACCCCGGCACTGCTTCTGGAGCTTCCATCGTGCAGTTCAGTCGCCGCTCGTCCTTCACGGTGGTAGGACATTACGCGGCTATTTCTATCGTTACAGCATAAAAGAGCTCTTTTAATCCTTTCGCATGGAGATCAACGAACTTTCCCCCCGAAGTGTTGTGTTTATTAAAGGAAACGATCGCCTTGTGAATTAACCGCCGTGAGATGGCAGATAGAAGCGAATCGATGCTTTAGTGCGCTTTCGTTTCGGGCACGTTTCGGCTGATGACATCTATCGGTAATTTCCTATACGCGCGATCACGTCTGGGGAGCATCTGCGGTATTCCTAATACGTCGATGTAATTCGAAGCGGGTCACCGATATTTCTCGCGAATTAACAGCGCAACGGAAATTCCCGAAAGGTTAGCCCGTCTGGTGCGTGAATTGGGAAGTGGAGGTTAAAAACGTTCCTCGGCACTTCGTTGTAAATAATGTCGCGGCGAATCGTGCACTGCCCAGGCATTCCCATTGACGAGCGCGATTAACGCCTCCAAAACTGGAACTGCTGGGTCGTGTCTGCTCGCTTCGTACTAAAGTCTTAGCGGCGCACACAAATATCTGTGTAGGAATCCCGATTTAAAGCCTCTGGCGTGGTATTTCTTTCATTGGGGCAAGAAGAAAGGCGCGACATCCGACCAGATCGGAAAACATCGAGTTATTTTGAAAACCTGACGTCTTTATGTAGGTTAGGTTAGGGTGACTTTCTAAAGTAACGTTTTTTTTTCTCGTTATTTAACTGAAGTGAATTGTATCTCTTTTACATCGATTAATTACCGTTGTTATATTAAAATATACTGCTTTCTAAATTACGTCGAACGGTGGTCGGAGGCATTTAAAATATTATACGGGTTGAAGGCACGCTGGCGCTATATGTTAGGTTAGGTTCGGGAAAATGCGACATTTTTCGAATCTTTTGAATAAAACATCGCGAATTCCATGCGTGGAATAATACCAGGATTTTAGTGTGAACGATGTTAGGAATAATTACATTAAACTGGGGATTATTTTGACAAACAATCACCTGAAGTAGACACTTCTTTCTTTTCATTTCGATTATTTCGGATTGCCATCGAAGTAGGGTAAAGAGTACAATGGTTGGCCGCTTAAGTAAGAGTGTCACATAAATAATGAATTATAAGTGTGAATTTAGTAAATTTGCATTGGAGATCAATATAAATAAGTAAAAAAAAGTCCTAATAATCTAAAAATAAATGGAGTTTATTTAAAAAAAAAGCAAGAATTTATAAAAATATACAAAAAATGTGTTGACTACGAAAAAATATAGTTATTGGCATGGTCACGACAGTAGTTGTCCGATCGGTTCGACAGTGATTGGCCGCTATTTGACACATAATATAACCTAAAAGAAAATGTTATATGATTTGATGATAGAGAATGGGATTAAAATTAATCAATAAAAAATGGATATATCTTATGTATTTTGGCATATTTTATAGTGGGGTAATTCAGTTCTACTAAAAAATTCAAAATTTTTACAATTTATCTACTAGGAAAGCACAATTTAAATTTTAACTTCAATTTACTTAAATAAATTCTGTAATCGAATTAAATTTGAATAATCTAATTAATTCAATCAAATTTCATTTTTAATTCCAATTTAATTCAATAAATTTAATAATCAAATTGAATTTGAATACACCAATTAAAATTCAAATCACAGGAAACTTAAAATATAACTATACAATGTAACATACCTAATTGTACTTCCTCCTTTTATTTAATTATACTATAATTATATAAATGTTGAATCTTTCTTACAAATGACCGTTTCAGTACCGCTAATGAATAGGGGGCCAATAACCGTTTTACCGTTACTAAGGTTATAAAACAATCACCGGCCGCCCGGCCAATTATTGCCATTCAACATTATTCATATGACAGTTGTTGGCCCCCTGTATTTTTCATAATATATGTATAATTTTAACAAATAAATAATTCTTTTATAAAGTGTCAACTTTTATTTATCGATATATACCGAATATGAGAGATATACATATCATAAATACATTAAACTATTCGTAAACTTTTAACTGTACTCTTATGGTTTTTTGATTAAATGGCTGTAATTTCCAAGCTTCAAAGCCGAGTCATCCTATTTGCTTTTATATATAATCACAGTATATAGTGAGTGGAGAAATGTTGATTACATCCGAAGCAAGAAAGTACAAGGAATATGAATATGTTCATTAAAAAAAGGCATAACATTGGTATTTCTTTATATTCATTTATTTCTCAAAATATGGCCAATCATTGTCAGGTGGCCAACCACTGTACTCTTTACCCTAATACCACGATTTTAGTGTGAACGATGTTAGGAATAATTACATTAAACTGACGATTATTTTGACAAACAATCACCTAAAGTAGACACTTCTTTCTTTTCATTTCGATTATTTCGGATTGCCATCGAAGTAGTCGTCGCTGGATTTTCGAAGCAAATTTCACGCAACTCTTAGAATATCCCGAACGGTTTTCGCGGGGCTTATGTAAGTTTTTCGTCGCATCTCTTGAGATAAACCTTCGTAAACAACTGACTGATAAGAGGCTGGCGAATTTCAACCTTGTTCTGTTCGGGCACGATACGGAATCGTGTTTAGTAGTTGTCGGATTTCGATCTAGTATCTCTCCCGAAACTTAATGGAAAAATCGAGAGGCTTCGATTTATTTATAAAGATATCTTAAACATAATCGCAACATGTGCATCTATGCATTATTTATTTATAAATTCGTTATATTCCACTACCGTGGGCGGTTTCTTTTTAAATTTCTATTTCTGAATTGATTTTATTTCGACTATTAACGTTTCGCTTCCTTCCTAGTAATTGAGGGAATAAATTGTTGACTTCTCGGCGGGTGCACCGAGCGAATCTGTTCCTAATAAGTTCCTAATAATTATGCAATTCGTCTGGATGGTTCGCGACTATGGAGGTCGTTTTCGTGTTTCAAGAGCATCAGTAGAAACACAAGACGCTCTAACTGGCGCTAATCGACGGATATTCCTGCGCTCCGATTATTTTATGCATTATCGTACGGGTTTTTTTCTGAACACTCCCGCGCCGTTTAATAACGAAGATCTCGCGATACGGAACTCTGTCGTTTTTCATTCACCACAACCGAATAATAATATCACCTTTTTATTTCCAAATATCCTTACGTTCTGATAATTTAAATTTATAAATTTTTTATATTTCTCTGCAAACACCTGGGAAGTCGAAAAATTCTTAAGTTAATGGAAATTTTAAGAAATAATTAAATCCCTTGCATATTCTTATTAGGCGTCGGTGTAAAAGTTCGAGAAACATTTAGAATCGAACGGGCAGTCCTTTTTCTTTCCCGGCCATTCAGAACCAAGGCAACATTCACATGGAACATTCCTCGGATGCCTCTCGGCACGATCCACCGGCCGGAATGAGACACGCTGCTCGGGTTCTGTCTGCCCAGTGCTCCTAAGGTTTCCTCGCGGACTTACGTAATAATCGTTAGGTGATCAATTAAGCCACCCTCGTTAAAGAAAAACCGTGTAATTCTTTAGACGCGTTTCCTCTCACGCGGTTCAGCGCTTTCTCATGGAAGGTGATCTAGGAATTAAAAGGTGCCCGGGAGAAAATGCCAGGTTATAATGACTTATTGTTTTCGAAGCTCCGTTCGAACTCTTTCGCAGCGACTTATTGCCTCCCCTTCTTCGAACGCGATTAATGCATACGATTAATTGGGAGGCATGAAAATTCATACGACATACACTCGATTTTCACTCGTTCAGAGAGAGGTTTACAATGCTTAAGTTCGACGCCGAACGTATTGGGAAACCAAGAATTTCGATACGCCAACTAGGGTAGATGTCCCAATTACTGCCACTTGATTTATTATATGTAATAAAAGCGTAACGTATAAAAATAAATGTACAAAAAATAGTTATTATAATAGTTATTGTACAAAAAATTGTTATGTACAAAAAATAGTTATTATAATAGTTATTATAATAGTTATTATAATAACTATTTTTTGTACATTTATTTTTATACGTTACGCTTTTATTACATATAATAAATCAAGTGGCAGTAATTGGGACATCTACCCTAGTGACGAAAAATTGAACTACTCAGAGTAGGCTGAAATCCGTCGAAGTCCATATGATTATCAGTGTTTATATAGACATGTTGTGAGAAACGAGTGTTTTTAAATTTTTTGGAACACTAAATTTTTACTTATTCGATTAATAATTACTTATTCGGAATGTTTGATGGGATCCAGCCTACTGTCAATAGTTTGCCAACTTACCACCGCAGCGCTGAAATCTAAGCCACGCCTCCACTTGGTTTCCCAATAGAAAGTTCGCGTTTTGGAAACTGTCGATCGGAATACTTGCGTTTCCGATACAAGAACACTTTCGTTATTCTTGCGTTCTTTGATTAGTTTCATGAATATATAATTGGTAATAAATAAAAAATAAGTACAGTGGGTGGAGAAATTGTTATAAGGTTCGAGATTTTGTAAGTTTAAGCGATGCAGTGGCTGTAAAAATGGGCGCAAGAAATATTTAAAATATGCATTTTAACGCTCGAAGTTTCTAGTTTTTGATTCAAGGACACAATTATTTTTTATTCATTATGATACCTACTGTTTTATCGAGATGAAGCGCAGGAAATGAAGTTTCAGAGATTTTTGCCTAGTTTGACCGTATGCACGGGCCAGAAATTTTTTTTTTTTTTCGGTAAATCCAACGAAGAGGTCTTATAGAGCAAACTTTTCTCTTTAATTTCACTTTGTTTGGTTTGGTTGTATGATTTTTATCGACCGAGTTATTCGCGATCAAAGCAAAAAAGGTACTTTTCACTTTGAACACCTATAACTTGCGAACTCATGATCGTAGGCAAATTTTCATGAGTGTTTTGGAGAGCTAAGAAAGTTTCCTTTGAGAACCTTTAGTTGCTAATTTAAGATTTTTTTTTTAATCGTGTTAAATCCATTTTAAAATGATCCTAAAAATTGACGAAAATGTTTTGAGTATAATAATTTGCCACCCTCTGTACAAAACAATAGGAACTTTTGTACCTCTTCTTACGAACATTGAAGGGTGATTCTACCCCCTAAACGTGCAAATGGGCAAAAATAAAAAGACACATTTCTTATTTTTCGATCCTCCAAAACGTAAAAAATCAAAGCGATCGGAGGGGGACACCGAAAAATTTTACAACTTTGAGGGGTGGTTTAATCCCCTAAATATGAAAATGGGCCAATATATAAAAACACGTATATCTTATTTTTCACATCAGTATGTTTCGAAACGCTGGGTTTTTTTTAGTTAAGGGGGAGGCTTGCCTAGAAATTTTCGAAAAACCGGTTTTTCGATTTTTATATTTTCTTGAAGTATGTATAACATCTTAAAAATATTTCCTGAAAATGTCAAGTTAATCCGACCAAATTTGCTCAGACCCAAAACTTTAAACGCGGTTTCCTCAAAATCATGTTTTCAAAGTCGGTGACGCAAAACTCCAAAAATTAATGAACCGATTTGCTCGAGGCTTTGCAGGCTTATTTTAGGGTTAAAAATCTAAGCACTCTAGGAAGCCTTTTCTTTTTTGCCGAGATTTTCTTTACACTCGAAAAACGAGCGATTTTGGCCAAATATCGATTTTTCAACTTTACACAGCCGTCATTTTGTCTCAAAATAATTTTTCCAAAATCGGGCCCGGTAATCTGAAAAAATCCGAATTTTAAATTTTGGATGATCCTGCACTAAACTACGGTTGTCACCGCAAAGCGTCTACAAAAAAGGACTTCTCGAGCATCGCCTATAACTCAAAAACCTCTCAATATTTTTTACCACAAAAAATCTGAAATATCCGTAAGATGTACTCTTTCCAATAGACTAATGTTTAATAATAAAAATTTAACGGTTTTTCTAGAATAAATTCCCAAAAAGCATGTTGTTAAGTGCTAAAGAGAATTTTTTTTTTAATTTCTCAGAATCAGTCAAGACTAAAATTATAATTTAAGTTACTATGAAACTAAACAGATGAAGCCTTTACGACTTAAAAACAGTTATTATCCGAAATTATCAAAATTTGGACTTACACCACAATGATTCTCAGCCCCCAAAATTTTGATCTGTAAAAAACTTTGCACGAAATGACTGAAACCAAATATCAGCACGTCATATAAACCGATAGAAAGTATTAATATATGTACATACGTTATTATTGCATTCACCGAGATGGAGCAAGAGATCAACAAAGAATTCCTAGATTAAAGATATAAAACTATTCCGCTGGAAAGAATAGAGAATGTCGAATAGCACCGCTCCATTCTTCTACTCTAAACTCTACAGCCACGTTCCCACATGCATAACGCCCAAGTCGGAACTATAATAAAAAAGATGCTTTATCTAAAATCTAAATGAACATGTCAAACAACGGATCACATATATAATCACACATATGATCAACTGTAATTGATCGGAAACCTGATCACCTAATTTACAAAGGTATTACGGTAAATTGATTAAAAAGCAAGTACTTTGACGAGATATTTAAGACAAATAACAATGTTTACAACTTGGTATTTTTTTCCTTGGCGTAATAGCGAGCCGGGCGTTGTTAGGCATCAAACAGAGATGGGCAGAATTTTTATTTAAATAAAATTTCGAATAACGAATAAAAGTTAAAATTATTCGTCATTCGTCGAATGAAATTCTTTTAACTTTTATCCGTTATTCGAAATTTTATTCGAATAAAAATTTTACCAAAAATAAAGGCGCTGTTACGTCCTACAGGTGGCGCCACTGCATGCGCTGTTAAAATAAAATTCTACGAAGTTAATCTCCTCCTAACATTCAAGACATTTAAATTATCCAAGTTGCGCGGCTCACCTTCTACTGTTTGCTCTATCCGGTGCCACGCTGTAGAATCAGTTCGCCGAAGAATTATCAAGTTGAAGTCACTGCTTCTCAGAATAATTAGCAACGCTCCGATGTCGTCCAGTTAATTGTGTTTAGCTGAGATTTTATTATGTCACAGGCGTGTCCCTACGCGAGCTATTGTTTTAAGGGGACTAGGCAGTCAGAAACTCGATTTTTTTTGTTGCAATTTTCGAAAGTACCACCCTTCCCGATTAAAATGCCGTTTGGTTTATGTTAAAATTCGCAAAATTGAGGATTTTACAGCCGAAAAGGTCGAGCGCGCCATAAACCGTTTCTGCGCGCACGCAGGTACACTAGATTCCTCTTTCGAAACTTTAAGCGCGTTTTTCTCGGAATCATATTTCCTCTTCGTTTTGCAGTGATTGGGAAAAAACGGAGGTATCAGTCGATTTGAAAAAAATTCAGCATATATGAAACATGTCTAGTTACGACCTGGACCTACGCATAAGTCTGTAAAAACTCCTGGTTTGTCAAAAAAAAAAAAAAAAAAAAAAATAGAATGTCTCTTTTCCCTGGCGAAAAATGACGTTTCTTTAAAATTTGCCGTTTTGCAGCCACCATTTCTATAATTTTGATTTTTTTCCTTTTTCAATAGGTTCAGGGCAGAATAGGGGCCAGGGCAAAGTATAAATTTCAGGGGATATTTCACAATTAAATTTCTTACGGCCAGAATCACTGCAAAATTACAGCGGCTCCAAAAAAAACGCCTACATATCAGACGACTGTAGCGCTGTCATACATATGTATATAATATTCAAATCATTTCTTTTTTACTGTTTATAGTATTAATAAACATTACCCGAACGTACAAGTCACAATTTGTGTTCACCTCCTTGTAATTAATCCGCAAAAAATACTTGATTTTCGAGCGATCTGACTGCCTAGTCCCCTTAAGGCCCGCATAGGAATCGCGACTACATAGTCTCAATATCGGAGCGAAATACGTGATCGATAGCGCAGGCCACTCTTATCGCCAGTAACGACTCGTTACTTGCATGTCCTTATCGATTCATTGATCGCGCGTATTTAACACTCTGATCGATTGTTTTGTTATCAGTGTTGTTGCGCATTCTTCGCCGCAGAAATCCAAACGACTCCTTCAAACGGCACGCCGATACACTCCCGCAAGTGCCGGCGGGTATTTTTAACCATGATAAAGGGATATATAAACGTGCGTTCTTTTCATTCGCCGATAGAGAGAGATTGCGAAACGCGCTTCCAACCGGAGCAGTTTTCCAATCACAGAACTAAAATTCATAACACTATCTGGAAGCTCTCCGCGCGACTAATTCGCGAGGGAGATCGTTGACCCGTTCAATCGTCGTGTAGAAATACCTTTGCACTTGGCGGTAACTTTCGAAAAGCAAAGAAATAGTAAGAAACCACCGTCGAAAACGCGTGTCGATTCGAAGGAACCTTTGCAGCGTCTTTGCGGGCAGACTGGTAAGGATCTCGATCGCCTGAGGATCGAGAGATGATTATGGTGACATGAGCAACGATCAGGATTCAAGAGAATCCTCCCGGAAACTGAGCGCTAGGGCGGACGAGGAGGCTGCACGCGCGGGGGCAGAATGGGGCGGGTGGGCGAGCCAGGATCGTTCATCGAGAAGGCCTGAGGATCTTGGCAATGTTGCGCGGCAGACGATCGAAAGCCGCTCGAAACGCTTCGAGGGAGGGAGCGTCCTGGACTCGGCGAGGCTTCTCCATAGAACGGCGGAGAGTTCCCAGGGAGATTCATCTTGGAGGACAATCGAGCATTCCCAGGTTAATACCGGTTCAAGAACGAGCGAAAGTCTTTGGGGAACCACCGCCGCCGAACCGGGAAGCTCTTTATGGAGGAAGAGCGAGGATCTCGCGGGGCGGAGCTGTCCCGGCTCAGCCTCAGCCTCAGCGTCAGCCTCAGCGTCAGCTAGAGCCGCCTCGGCGCCGCTCTGGTTCGATCTCGGCGTGGGAACCCGCGATAGACCGTCGGAGTGTTCCGCGGACAGACACCTCTGGGGGCCGGAAGAGACCGCGAGCAACGCTCGTGGAATGTGGTGCGACAGTGGCTCGGAAGCGGCGAAGGAACGGCCAGGATCCAGAGGATTAGGGACGCCCTGGAAGCCGAGAACTTACGGGAACCTCACGTTCAGGTTGGACGCGATCTCGCCGCGGACCCCGCCGACGTTCAACAGCTTGGCCCTGGACGTCTCTTACGCCGGCCTGGGCACCTCCGGCCTCCTGGGTCGCGACTCGCCGAGGAAGCCGCGCGAAGAGGAGCCGCCGCAGTTCTGGGAAGACTTCAGTGTGGTGGAGTGTCTGGAGAGAAGATTGGCGTCCAACGACGAGAGCACGCCGGAGGAGAGGGTCGAGACTCTGAAGGAGGTCCTGGCGGAAACCGATATCCACGAGGGGGATGGAGCCGTGTCGGACTTTCTCTTCCACGTCGCCAAGACGAAATACGGGAAGATTTATATCAGGGTTATTAGAACGATGCTTCTCAACCGAGGTAGGACATGTACGATTGCAGGTTATCGGCTTCTTTCGTCGTTGCTTCTAGGGAACCGGAGGAATACAGAGTTGTCTCGAAATAAGGTGACGGTCCGGGACCAGCGTTGCCAGATTGGCCGATTTTTGTAACAAATTTTTGAAGAAATCGCAAATTGGACGATTTTGGGGAAATTGGAAGCTGGGATTGGGCGATCTCAAAGTCTGGTGCTATTTAGAAACATTCAGTGTAATTTTATATTTCAATACACGCTTATGTGGGCTCGGTGAAGAATCTTTATTATGTTGGTAAATGTTTGAACATTTTATGATGGTATTGATGGTAGCAGAATTTGCGAATGGTGGATTTATGTTCTTCCCGCCAAATATTTTTTCAGTGTAATACGTTTAGAAACTACTTTAGTAGGGTAGATGTCCCAATTACTGCCAGTGTCCCAATTACTGCCACTTGATTTATTATATGTAATAAAGACGTAACGTATAAAAAGAAAGGTACAACCAATAGTTATTTTTAAATGGAGATTCTGATTTACATTAAAATAAAAATATATATGTACTCATATGTACCTAGGACAAGATGATTTTCGAGGTGACAGTTATAGGTACACTAGGATCGCTCGCGAATTTTAATTAATTATTAATAAATTCTTCATATTTAATTCATAAAACTATTTTTTTTTAATAAAAGAGATGTTAAATAATATTATGTTTCAAACTGAAACAATTTTTAGGTTACACAACACGCGAAATGATTAAATGAAGTTGGGTTATAATCTTAAGGTGGCAGTAATTGGGACATCTACGCTATTTCAGTGAATTAAATATCCAATTTATTAAGTATACCTACATGTTTTTATGTAGGTATATCTATTGACTCTGATTCTTAAGTAGTATACTCTCGGATAATGGAAGTAATGAATAAGTAATTCTAACAAAAGCATAGGCTCCTTTCTTCTTTTAATGATTTACTACCTCTTTCGTTTTAAAAAATATTAAATACATTATCTTCGTTAGATATGTGTACGTATTAAATATATTATACTGACAGAAGTACTTAGTTTTAAAATTCCCGCGTAAAAACACCTTCAATATTTTTTTTACTGGGATTCCCAGCACCGTTGCGACTTTGGGCGACTCGGTTTGCGAGACTCTGGTCAAAAATCTGGCAACACTGGTCGGGACTGGAGTCTTCTCCAGAGGTGGGCAAAAAATTATTTGAAATACAAATTTCGTACACAAATTTTTATTTCAAATAATTTCTTGCCCATCTCTGGTTTTTTCGGCTTACCCTTAAACCGTCGTCTGATTCGTCGCAGCAACAACAGAGGTGGAGGGGATAGCGATCACCTTATTTCGAAGCAGGAACCCTGTGCTTCTTTCGAGACACTACTGTATTGTTTTACTAAACGGGAACTTATTAGAATACGGGAATGAAGTTGTTCGTATTAATGTTTGGACATCAGAGCACCCCTTTGTTGTTTTATATAGAACTAGCTTTACTACTCGGCTTCGCCCGAAATTTAGATTCTAACTTTATAAAAAAAAAACTTTTTTGTGAAAATGGTCACATTTATCTGGATTAGTCAGGCATAATGAGCTGAGGCACCTTTCGTGATCCCAGAGTTTATCGTTCGAAAGCTTTTAGGCCACAGACAAACACACACACACACACACACACACATAGAAGCTTTCTGCTTTACATATTAAGATTTTATTATTGGGTTGCACGGAAAGATTTTGCGTTTTACTGCAGGTGCCGCTATAAGCTCTTATATTTTTTTATTGGAACGCAACTTTTTGGGTTTATACAGTGACGCAAAACAAGAACAACGGTATGTTTCGTGCCTTTAAGGGCGTGAAAACTAACCTCAAATCCAAACAGGCACTCCCACTTCTTCGCGTATAACTCCTAAAGTAGAAGACACAGAAAAAAACGTTCCAAACAAAAGTTTAATGGCGCAATAAGCGCTGCAAACTGCGTTACCAAAATTTTGAAAAAAAAAAAAAAAAAAAAATTTCGTCAAATATATATTTTTTAAATCTCTTCAAAATTTTGTTAACGCAAGTTGTACCAACAAACTTGTATTTGACATTTTTTCCTGTCCTGTGCTGTAGGAGTTATAATAAAATTATATTTTGATTGGCCCATTTAGTTTTTTACAGAGTTGGGCATTATTTGAATTATTTCGAATAAATATTTATGTAAGCTAATTATCCAAGTAATAATCTTTCGTTATTTGTAACATACTATTCTATCCACTTACTTGAATATCTATTACAAAATTATTCCAATAATGTTACGAATAATTCTTCATAGTTTTGATTTCCTCTTAGCTTCGTGAAAGTGTGTTCGTATGATCAAAACAATGATAAATAATTATCCAAATAAAAATTATTCATGTTATCTGGATAAATTATTACTTGATTAAAAATCACTTATTAAGAACCTATCCGCCTGCAGCGAATAGGTGTTTATTCGTTATTCGTCGTTCGAATAACATTTTCCCCAACTCTGGTGTCTTTGTTCTAAAATTCGCACAGACATGTCGGTTAGTAAAGTACATACCCGACACGCACCTACCACTTTATGAATTCCGGAGTGGCTCTAGAGCCACGGAAACAGTGAGTAACATTTGCGAAGTGTTAAGCCGCCGTTAAAGTTCGGTTGTGCCAAATGTGGTTTCAAAAATTCCGATCAGGAGGTTTTTAATTAAATGATGCACCGCATTCTGGAGACCAAAGGCAAAAGGTGCGCACTATTTACAGATCAGTACTAGAGAACTCGCGATGAAGTTTAATGTGTCTCAAACATGTATTTTTTTTAACACTCTATAAGAGTAATGCAGTGATATCTAATTAAAGAAAAACGCAAAAACTTTCCGCTCGACCCAGTAGATAACAAACTGTTTCTCGATTTTGATGTGAATTTCAGCAGGACGAATTCTTCATCATATTTCTTCAAAAAATCGGAGCACATATCAAGCATTTCTCTAGACTCTGTTTAACGACTAATTTTCTATTCGTAAAGAATGTGTCGAAAACTTTGCAAATTGTTGTCACTTTTTGAAAAGAAGTGCTTCAACAGCCATGTTGTATTTATCATAAAATGTGTCTTTAGATAAGTATCGCGCGATAATATTGCTAAACGGTGTGAGATACGAGGGAACGAGAAAATCCTTTGTTCTTCATGTAGAATCGAATAGTTCCAAGGAAATATTTCATTCCTTTGTTTCTCCTGGTCCTTTCAAGGCCACTTTGTGTTTTTTCAACGGAACATTTTTATTTCACGAAAGTCTAAAAGGAGACAAGTCTTGCAGACTCTGAATAACGAAAATATAATTACTTAAGGGGACCTTCCGGACTAAAAGCCGATTTTTTTTATTTCATTTTTCGAATGTTCAACCTTTTAGGAATACGTGTTAAAAGGATCTGTTGAAATTCGAAAAATTCCCGAAGTTATAGGCATTCGAGTAGCGGCAAATGCATGAGTCAGAACCGGCCACTCGGCGCCAACGTAAAACTTTAAACGCGTTTTTCTCAAAATCGGTGGGACCTGTATCTCCAAAAGTTGTTATCCGATTCGACTGAAACTTTTTTTATTTTCAAGACTATACTTCTGGCTAGGGGGGAAACCAGAAAAATTACAAACAATTGAAAATTTATAATTTTTAAAGGCGTTGAAAGGAAGAAAAATATAGAGAAAAATAGATTTCACACTTCAAGTGTCGTTATTTTCTAAAAAAAATGTCACTTTTGTAATTTTTTCTGGTTTCCCCCCCAGCCAGAAGTATATTCTTCAAAATAAAAAAAGTTTCAGTCGAATCGGATAATAACTTTCGGAAATACAGGTCCCACCGATTTGGTTCAATTTTTCGACGCCTTGACTTCAACGACTCCCCAGTGCCGTCTGCAATGATTGATTATAAAACAAAAAATATATTTCTATAATTTAAGACATCCTTAATACAATGCAAAAAGTCCCATTATATTATATATAGTAGTTTTCCTTTAATTAATTCCTAAAGATCACCTATCTTTTTGGGCCCTAGACCAGAAGGTCCCCTTAATACTTTGACGAACGCACGTTTTCGAAGAAATTTACGCCCACTGCCGATCTCTTGCAAATTTCCCAACTATTTCTCGGCCCTTGAAAACCACCGAAACAGAATATTGCAAATAGAATATAAATCTTTGAATGGAATAGTTTCGTCGGTGTTAAACACGAAATAACGTTGAATTCTTAGTTGTGAAATCACGCACACTGATAAATTATTCAGTGCCTTTTATTATCGACATAGCATCAATACGAAATTGACCAAAACAAATGAGTACTTGCGCGTATCAATTTATCGTTTTACAACAGATTAAATGCCTGTAGGAATCAAAGGTGCGAATCTCCAATCTTGGATTACCTCAAGCCCACCTTTAAGTATGTTATTTTAAATGGGCCTTCTGATACTCTTACGATAATGAAATAAAATAATAACATTTCGTTTAAAAGACACAGTGACCTCGAAACGGTCTCGGACAGTAAAGATACAAATGTTTATTTAACGCTGGCAGATTCTACACGATGAATGGTGAAGAAAAATTATTACCGCTTATTAGTAAATTATTAGAAGAGAAGATTTTTTTTATCACATTATTTACCCCGTTTTAGAAAACCATATACAACTTCCTTTTAATTGGAGTGCTTCATTACGGAAATATTACAGAGAATGTTCCAAAAAGGTGGCTGTAAGGAGAAAAGCCTATCCTACATAGAATCGAAACTGTTTTAATTTCCATTATTTTATGAAACGTTAAACTTAAATATTCTCGTAAAGAAGTTGTGTTACATAACTTTGTAATTTATAAAGCAACAAATGCAAAAGCACCATCACGTCTGGATATTAATAGAAACAGAATTTTCTCGATTATACTCAACTGATAAATTCATAAATTGTACTTCATTGATTCGCATGCATTTCAGCAGGGATTTCTGAACTCTATATTATTTTAACATTATTCTGGCTACAACGGTTAACGCGTTAATATTTTATTTAAAGTACACGAGACGACTACAAATGACAGGGTCAATAAATTTTTCATTAACATTTTTTAAACGTTACTGCAAATTCTTTTATTTTGTTTATAATAAAGATAGGTTTCGGGCATGCAAATAAATAAGTGCAGTAACACTGATGCCACGGAAATATTTTTTAACGGATGCTCCGGGAAATGGCGTAACGTTTGAATGCTGAACACACTAGTGTAGGAAGCGTGATTTCGATCTTCCCCTTTTTTTTTCTTTTTTAAATCGATGGTCGGGTTGTACTTTCATTTACCTTCGTTTCGTCGCGAGTTTCGTTTCTCTGCCTGGAAATCGAGTATGCCCAGCGAAATAAATCCAATGCTTCGGGCGATCCTCGAGTTCCTTCTGGCCTTTCAAGCTTTTACTTAATTTCGCTCTTGAGATACTAGTAAAATTAATACGAAGGTTTGTTGACGCAGCCAACAAATACCTGGCGAATTTTCGTTAAGAATACAATGGAAAAAACACCTGTTGCTATCCGATTCCACAGAGGCAACAAAACAATAGAAACATTACTAATAAACCTGATTACTGAATATTTAAGAAACAAAAAAACCGTAGATTCTTTCTAAAAAATTTAAAAATTTTAATCTTCAAACTAATCATTTTTCTATACTTTTTAAAATCTGCCACGGCTTGTGTGGATTTTATAATCTCGGAAACTGTTATCATTACTTTATATATATTTAAACGAAATCATGAACACCTTAATAGATCAAATATTCCAAATTTCACTTCTAAGTTTTTTTTATCAATTTTCATTGCGGCGTACTTCATAATTAAACACGACCACTTCTTTTATTAAAAAGTCTAAGATGTTCTTGTATAGATTTCTTCCATTTTAGACCGCTATAAATTCTGGTCGAAGAAAATTCTGCTGCATAAATTTAGATGAAATAGAATTGAAAAAAAAAAAAATCGAGAGATCTGGCTGCAACGCGTTTGCGAGTGAGCTTCTTTCTCGCGTATAGATCGATGCTTCCCGGCTTCGCACGATCACTAACGGGAGCTGATACGCGCGATCACTAATGAGATGAAATGAGTGTTGGGCTCGCGGTATAACGAGGCAATCCAGATACTTAATTAAAACGGGATTTTACTTTCGTGCATTCGAGAACCTCCACTATTTCTGCAGTTTTACATTCGTTGATATAGTGTCTTTTGATTAATGAAGTGAATTTATCGACCTATGTCGTTCGATTAGCAACGTCCGTTTTATTAATTATTTGTCCCTAGAACTGTCTACTACCCGTGCTATTCCATAAACGGTGGACTTAAGTCACTTGTGTCTTAAGAATATTTTTCATACTTTCAATAGACTCGGAAAAAATTGCTGCTCGCAGTTTGAACACTCTTGAATAAAATACAATTTAATACAATTCGTAATTAATAAAAAGCTTAATTATTTAATTCTTAAAATAATCAATTACTAAGCTCTTATATTACGCATTAATATAGAATAAGTAACAGCTGATACACCAGAAATCAGGTGGTAACATAAAATAGTCATATTAATTGTTTAAAAAAATTAATATAATTACTAGAAAAATTCCAGAATATTTAGTACGAGAAATATAAAATTAGGTACTGGGACATTTTTCACTTGCGACTACAATGCAATCAGGATATTCTAATAGTACGGAGAAACTTTCAAAAATTTATCTACCACATTTAAAGATTTTTTTTTCAATAGTACTGCAAATAAGGAAATAAATAAAGACAAAGGTAACTCCACTGTATGCCTGGAATGTTGTATTTCCACCTTACACGACTTCTGTGTACTTTGAACGTTCATACGTCGTACGTGCTGAATTGCGAAAGGGTTAGATGGTCACGTGCTGTTCAGGAGTTCCTGTTTTTTTAATTGGGAAATGGGTGTAGTTTTGCCAGATGGAACGGCTCTAGGGGATGCTTTAACCGTGATCAAAAGCTGAGTGAAAAAGACAAAGGGAAGGGAAGTAGGTTGAAAGTTATTCTTAGAAAGGAAGATTTAACTAAGGCTTTTAATAGAGTCGTAGATTCGATAATGAAGAGAATAACTGACTGGAGACCTTACCGTAAAGGTTAGGTGCTACGATTCCTATGTAAAGCTGAGGCGTTCAATTATGTCCAATGCATTTAATGTAGTTGGCTCCCGATTACATGCACCCTGTATTAAATAAATCAAGACGTTGCAGAAAATCAGTCAGTTTATCTGTTTCTTAAACCTTTTCGGATTATGGGACTCGTAGGGGTGGGTTCGAACTACATTAAATCGGGTTTACACAAAAACCGACTTTTGAAAAAAAAACCGGTTTTCGAATACCACTATTCCCAAGAAACCGGTTCAACCGGTTTTCGAATTTTCAGAAAAAAATATATTTAAAATAGAAAATAAATATTTATACTTATTTTAAAAATGTTCAGTTCTTTTAATATTCATTGAATTACAAACGTATAACAAAATTAAATATAATCTATCTATATTTTATACAAAACCAAATAGATAAAAAAAATAACTAAAATCCGTAACAATTTTTGAGTTCATTTAATATTTATGGATCCACAAAAATATAACACAATAAAATACACTGCATTCAAAACCAAATGAAAAACACCAAAGCAACTAAAATCCGTACAAAAGATAATTTATAAATGTTAATTTCATTTAGTATTTTTCTTCCGAAAATATGAACTCATGAAGATTAGTTTTACAGTAAACTGTTACTTACTATAAAAACGTTTTTTTTTTAATTTAAAAACCGGTTTTCAAACTTTACAAATTTATAAAAAAAAACGGGTTTTAGAAACCGACAAACGAACCTAATTTTTAAGTTCATGAAACTCGAATCCGGAACTTTGTAAGGCTTCGACACTCTCGAAACTTGGATTGCTGATTCTGGTTTGTAAGTGGAATATTTTGCCAACAATATTTTTGCATAAATCTCTATTACCATAGTTAAACAAAATAAACACAAAAATATAAGAATATAGAAATTCTCGACACGCGTTGCGAACGATTCTTCATTCATTCTTATTCATTGATTTTATACTTTTTCTTATCTGGCTTTCGAGAGTTTCGAATCTCGGAAAAAAAATTTCGAAATTCGAATTCTCGAAACTTTCTTGGGTTTCGACGCTTCGAGAAACCCGCCCCTATGTAGTTCCGCCAAATGGAGTAACTTTGCCCACTTTTGGTAAATATTTCGACTTCTCTTACTCGTAACTTCCAAATTAATTCAAGTCATTTCAAGTAGATGAGGTTGACATTTTTAAAAAACAAAAAAGTCAAACCCCTTAAAAAATGACAAACAAAAGTGAAGAGAGTTTTTATACGAATTATTTACACTGTTATAACTCTTGCAAACCTAATTAATGCTAAAAAAGAGGTAAAAGAATAATATAACCATTTGTAAGAAAAATTAATATTTATTTCGGAATTACAAGTGAAAATATGAAAAATGAAACGTAAAAACGCAAAAAATGAATGTAAATCTAGTCTCGAGAAATCCACCGCGAAATGAACCTTTTTCTTCGATCAGTGTTAGGTGCCGGAAGTAACCTAATAATATTTTCATGTGCCGGTGCGTCAATGTCAAACTTTAGTGGCCAGAGAAACGAACTTTTTCCAGCAGTTCTCACGAATTTTATTCTCACTTCTTTCCAGAACCTGCCCAACAAAATATTGACTTGTATTTTACTACAAAAATCCTATCTATTTTCGACCTATTTTATAATTTCATATTATAAAAAAAATTGAAATTACTTATAAAAATTGATATCATAAATTCTGGGTTTCCTTAAGAAATACAAAAGCAATATTAATTCAGCCATAGTATTCTGACGTTTTGACAGAAAAAAAATCGTTATATCACGGTTCCTAACGTGCGTGTAATGTCGAAGTTGAACGGAATCGCGAAGATCAGCGGAAAATCTTTAACATTACTTCAAGGCAACACGCCAAAGATTTCTGGCGGATTATTAATAGTTCCCCGTGGAGAGTGGGCGATAGCCTATTGTAAAGCCATCGAACGAATCGAAAGCAGACGGGCTGGGATTATCGAAATCGTTGAACCTGGAAATCGGAGTGCGCGTGTTATCGATAGACCTCGAATTACCGAAATCCCTTCCTTTTCCCCAACAAGACTTTTAATTAGAATTTTTTTTTTTAAATCTCCAAGAAACTTTACAATTTGTCCTGTAAGGACATTGGGTAAATTGTTTTAGCAGTATTGCGACATTGTTGCATTTGTCCTAATTATCAGAAGAAGTTATATAACAACACTTTTATATAACAGAAAATATATGACACAAAAGAATACACGCGTAACTACATGTTTGAGCAGTATACATGTACAAATTTATCGCACAAGTATACATGAGCAAGTCGGAAACAGTCTTTCATGTGGAGGTATAGCCTTTCGTATAGTTACGCCAATCACTTAAATTATTAGTTAACTAGTCTTTAAGCCTGTCTCCGACAGGCATTACTACCCTGTATAAGAAGACGCCTAAGGTAAGCACCATATCAGGTATATTGGCCTAAACAAAACCTGGAGCTAGGCTCATTCGAAATAATAAATTACTCTGGCTAAATTATCAGAGGATTTTCCAGGTTTTGGATTTTTTACGGCATCTTTGGATGCCGAGGAAACTTCACGCCGAGTCCGAACCCTGTAGGTCATCGGGAAGTACGAAAAAAAGCCTCCGGAAAGACTGCTAACAAACGAACATCCACCTTAAGCGTCTTATTATATAAAAAAAAGGAAGGATAGATATAGGATTTTCCAGGTTTTGGATTTTTTACGGCATCTTTGGGTGCCGAGGAAACTTCATGCCGAGTCCGAACCCTGTAGGTCATCGGGAAGTACGAAAAAAAGCCTCCCGAAAGACTTTGCTAACAAACGAACATCCACCTTAAGCGTCTTATTATATAAAAAAAGGAAGGATAGATATAGGATTTTCCAGGTTTTGGATTTTTTACGGCATCTTTGGGTGCCGAGGAAACTTCATGCCGAGTCTGAACCCTGTAGGTCATCGGGAAGTACGAAAAAAAGCCTCCGGAAAGATTTTGCTAACAAACGAACATCCACCTTAAGCGTCTTATTATATAAAAAAAAAGGAAGGATAGATATAGGATTTTCCAGGTTTTGGATTTTTTACGGCATCTTTGGGTGCCGAGGAAACTTCACGCCGAGTCCGAACCCTGTAGGTCATCGGGAAGTACGAAAAAAAGCCTCCGGAAAGACTTTGCTAACAAACGAACATCCACCTTAAGCGTCTTATTATATAAAAAAAAAGGAAGGATAGATATAGGATTTTCCAGGTTTTGGATTTTTTACGGCATCTTTGGGTGCCGAGGAAACTTCATGCCGAGTCCGAACCCTGTAGGTCATCGGGAAGTACGAAAAAAAGCCTCCCGAAAGACTTTGCTAACAAACGAACATCCACCTTAAGCGTCTTATTATATAAAAAAAGGAAGGATAGATATAGGATTTTCCAGGTTTTGGATTTTTTACGGCATCTTTGGGTGCCGAGGAAACTTCATGCCGAGTCTGAACCCTGTAGGTCATCGGGAAGTACGAAAAAAAGCCTCCGGAAAGATTTTGCTAACAAACGAACATCCACCTTAAGCGTCTTATTATATAAAAAAAAAGGAAGGATAGATATAGGATTTTCCAGGTTTTGGATTTTTTACGGCATCTTTGGGTGCCGAGGAAACTTCACGCCGAGTCTGAACCCTGTAGGTCATCGGGAAGTACGAAAAAAAGCCTCCGGAAAGACTTTGCTAACAAACGAACATCCACCTTAAGCGTCTTATTATATAAAAAAAAGGAAGGATAGATATAGGATTTTCCAGGTTTTGGATTTTTTACGGCATCTTTGGGTGCCGAGGAAACTTCACGCCGAGTCCGAACCCTGTAGGTCATCGGGAAGTACGAAAAAAAGCCTCCGGAAAGACTTTGCTAACAAACGAACATCCACCTTAAGCGTCTTATTATATAAAAAAAAGGAAGGATAGATATAGGATTTTCCAGGTTTTGGATTTTTTACGGCATCTTTGGGTGCCGAGGAAACTTCATGCCGAGTCTGAACCCTATAGGTCATCGGGAAGTACGAAAAAAAGCCCCCGGAAAGATTTTGCTAACAAACGAACATCCACCTTAAGCGTCTTATTATATAGGATTTAATTGATTAGTGTGCGATTGTATTTTCTCTTTAGCGAGCCTTTACACTACAAGCTGGAGGGCCACTATACTTATTCTGTTTCTGTTTCTCCTGTGATTAGCAGGATGGCATTTCAAGCATATAGCTTATATAGCCCAACGAACTTTTAGTCCTATCTTTTTCCTCTCCTCTCCCTCGGGTCCCAGCAGCGAGCGGCGTACCGAAAGAAAGGTGATTTTTTTTTTCTTCCTCCGTTCACCCATCCTTCCCCAGTACCCGCCCCGTGATGCTTGACTTCGGTGATCTAACGATAACCGGTGTTTCCATCACGGCCAGCGCCGCTGGTATATACTTATTCAATAAATTTACGTATTTAGCCGGCTTAACGTTTCGCCATAAATTCCGTTCAAATTTCCCTCCCGCGTGTCGCCACTGTGCGCGCGCATGGTGCGCGCGCAGCTTGCCTCTGACAGCTATGCGACATGGCGCCGTAGCAGTTTCGTCGTCTATTTCGCTTCACGCTTTTTACGTGCTTTCAAACGATAAAACGCAATTCCTCAGTGCCCGACGCGCGTCGCCGTCCAACCAGAACGTTCCCTAGTGCCTGGACGAACAATTAATGGTTAAACTTCAAGAAAATCAGTGAAATGTGCCCGGTGTATCCTCTGACGTCAGAGGCGGAGATCTAGTGTGTCGAATGGTAAGTAGTTACCGTGAAATGAACGCAGCGCTTCCGACAACCCGACTAATATACTCCGCTCCTACGAATTTCTATTCCGCCTTGTCACCGGCGATAACTCTACCCACCATTCTTTAGAATAAGTTCCGAGCTTTATCGAGAAAAAAATATACTTGGACGATGGTTGCTCGTTTTCACCGAGATGGTCGAGATTGTCGAAACCAATTTTTGGGCAGTGTTTACATAAACAGAGGCACGTTGGAAGTTTTGCTAGGGGCTTTTGTCAGGCGAACGCCCCAGCTAGCTGTGCTTCTTCGTAATGATACGCAGGGCCGGCGCGAGGATGGTTGGCGCCCTTATGCAAGAAAATTTTTGGCGCCCCCAAAATTTTTGCACCCGTTTTCTATTTAATATGTTTTGCATTTACGAGGTACAATAAAAACAAAGAATTACATTTACATTTTGTTTATATGGGAGTTGGATTCCTTTATTATTAAGTCTGCAATTTAGATTTTAGCGCCCCTTTCGGCTGGCGCCCTTATGCGGCGCATTACTTGCATAATGGGTTCCGCCGGCCCTGATGATACGTCACGTTGTAACCTTTGTAACGGACGCCATTTTTAAAAGACGCAGCCTTAGCCCTTCTACCTTGTTTTTATTTTTATTTTTATTTTTCATATTTTTAGTTCGCAAGCGTACGCTGCTTGTGGAAAACGTGTTTGATATTTTACCCCGTGTAGGAGAGATGCGATGTGTACTCGTTTAAAGATCTCTATCGACCGAACGATAAATAAAAAGGATTTTTAACAGAAATTTAATCTTTTATAATTTTACACAATACGAAATATTCCACGTTCCCGTTTGCTAGCGAAATACACTCTTCCGCGTTCGTTTAAAACGCACAACTAAACAAACACAAGATTTCCCGAAGTAAACAGTTTCGGGAGATAGAATTATGCTATCAAGATTAGAGCTCTTACTACCCGCCCGCCCGGGTACTCGAGTACCCGGTGAGACCCCGGGTAGAAAAAAATTACTCGGGTACCCGGGTACCCGTAGGATACCCGACTACCCGGGTAGACAAAAATTACCCATGTGTCCATGAGATACCCGAGTAACTGAAGTGTGATGAGATAGTTGAGAATTTCGATTTGACAGCCGATCGTTTTTCGACTTTCGATCATTTTCGGCTAACCTCAGTAATGAACGGAATATGCTGTCAAATCGAAATTCTCAACTATCTCATCACACTTCAGTTACTCGGGTATCTCATGGACACACGGGTAATTTTTATCTACCCGGGTAGCCGGGTAATTTTTGTCTACCCGGGTAGCCGGGTAATTTTTGTCTACCCGGGTATCCGGGTATTGCACGGGTACCCGGGTAGTCGGGTATCCTACGGGTACCCGGGTACCCGAGTAATTTTTTTCTACCCGGGATCTCACCGGGTACCCGGGTACCCGAGTAATTTTTTTCTACCCGGGGTCTCACCGGGTACTCGAGTACCCGGGTACCCGGATACCCGGGCAAAAACAATAGCTCTAATCAAGATCACTCATTCGCTGTTAATTCGTCGCAGCTTTCTTATCGCTATCGTGTTCTCTATTTCTGCAACAATTCGCGGTAATTGCGACATTAGTGGTCGACTGCAACGTTCAGTTTCGTGAATTCTTCTTTCGCAATGTACGTAATTTACGTAAGCGGTGAATGATATTTTGAAAAGTGCACGTTAGTATAGTAATGCGAACGGAAGCCAGATGAATGTGAGAATTGTATTAGCTCGCTGTTTGGCATTGAAACATCACGCGACACTCGCATCGTAGAAATTCCCGAGAACGAACAGAAGTGAATAAACGTGCGGCTCGTCCTTTTTGTGGCGTTTAAGAGTTACGCTGAAGGAGTCGTGACGGACGTTCGGAGATTGTTTGGTCGTTGTCTCCGTACGTTACGCAACACGCAGATTGATGCACTCCGCCACGTGGTAGTTTCCAGTTCGCGAAACCACAGTTGTTTCGTATTATTATGCGCCGGCATTCCGCGACCATTCCAATTTACAAAAATTGTTTCGCCGTCCACGTTACATCACTTTTCCTATACTTTTTCTTGTATGTGTTACACGGGTTTTTTTTTATGAAGCCAACTGGTACTCGCATCGTTAGCATATGCTACATCCCCAAGCCACGGTAATCGACAGGCGAGGAAAATGATTTCCATATTCAAACTGAGCTCTGTTTAAATCTAAATCTATTAAACGTGTATCGTGTACTTTAGTTTTTAATTGAACAAAATTGTGGCTAGGGATTTTCGATTTTTAAAAACCGTTTTTTGGGATAAATTTCTAAAAACGGAAACCGAGTTTAGATACTAGAATTAATCGGTAAAAATTAATTAATTATTTAATTAACAACGTTAACATTTTGACTGGAAATTGGCAGAAGCATATTGTTGTAAAAGTTTAGATACTGCAAAACTAATCTCCATGAGTTCACATTTGTTGAAGAAAAATTCCAAATGAAATAAAGATTTTTAATTCATATTTTGTACGGAATTTAGTTATTTTAGTTTTTATCTATTTGGTTTTGTGCGGATGGAGTATATTTCATTTTGTTATACTTTTGTAATTCCACAAATATTAAAAGCTCAAGAATTTTGAAATCAGTATAAATATTTTTATATGTATTGAAAAGAATCGAAATCCGGTGAAACCGGTTTTTTTAATACTGGAAATTAAAAACCGTTTTTTTTCAAAACTCGGTTTTTTGGAATACTCGAATTGGAAAACCGTTTTTTTTTTCAAAACTCGTTTTTTTTAATATTGGAATTCGAAAACCTGTTTTTTTTCAGAAGTCGCTTATTTTGAAATACAGGAATTCGAAAACCTGTTTTTTTTTTCAAAACTCGGTTATTTTGGAATACTGGAATTGGAAAACCGTTTTTCTTCAAAACTCGGGCTTTTGGAATATTGAAATTCGAAAACCTGTTTTTTTTTCTCAACTCGGTTATTTTGGAATACTGGAATTGAAAAACCGTTTTTTCCAAAACTCGGTTTTTTGGAATACTGGAATTCGAAACCCGTTTTTTTTTCAAAAGTCGGTCTTTTGGACTACTGGAATTCGAAAACCTGTTTTTTTTTTTTTCAAAACTCGGTTATTTTGGAATACTGGAATTGGAAACCCGTTTTTTTTTTCAAAAGTCAATTTTTCATTACAAATTATTTTCCACTCGATTTTGCAAATAATTCTCTCCCCAAACATAGTGCGCCGTTCGAAGCCCACTCGCGGGGGATTCAGGCCGCGCAAGGTATCCGCAGCGCCGGGGTCAACGTTTAAAAACGTCAGAGTTCTGTAAAGCGTAAAATCAGTAACAGGAGCGAGTAAGGATTGCTGGGTAGCCGCATCTTTGTTCTTATAAATAAAAGATGAGCGTGGTGAGCAGGGTTTTATCACTCCGGTTCATGCTCTTATGCAAGCTCGGGGCTCGTGGAAAAATCAATAATCACCTGCGACGTGTCTCTGCCTTAGGCCACTCACGTCAGAATCATTCAGAATCTTCATCTCGACTGTTGTATCGTGCACTAACGTTAATCCATCCGCCATACGGTCTCTGTTGACCCTGAGATCAAAGTGATACCGCATCTATTTCAAGGGAACACCGCATAAGCAGGCAAAGATCGTTAAAGTATTAGGCTTGAAGTCCGCCACTCGCGTAGACACCCGATAGTTTACGAGATATTGCACAACGAAGATCGTGTTCCGTATGTTGATGCCTTAATTCTACCTGCGGTTTCACAGTTCGTTTGAAGATGATAGTTCAGTGGCTATGCCCTTGTACAGCTCCTCTGCAATCGTACGACCTGGCTACGAGGTGACCAAAAGTGGACACGCCTTTTTCTGACGAACCACACCCTTTGTTACATTTCACTTTAAGTATTTTTTTATTTTCCTTTCAGACCGTGCAGAAAGTCCTAAAAACGCGTGTAAAGAATGATACATTTTTGGAATCCGGATGAAAATAAATATTACAATGTGCATTTTAAGAGGTGTTAAGGCGGGACACCACGGCAATGGCCCGAAAAGTAAAGGTATCTTTGGGAATTTATTAAAAGCAAACTACACGATGAATCTTTTTCAAACTTTCAGGACTTTCTATTGGATATTTAAGTTATACGAATATCTTTTTTAAATTTATTTAGAGTAACTGTACTCGAAGTTGACAGGGTACCAATAGTTGACACTTTTATTGTCAGTCACGAATAATAAGCTTTCTATTAAAAAAATGTTTTTGACTAATACTTTTTCAAAAAGCGTATTAGTCAAAAAATTTTTTTAATGTTTTTTAATGGTGTCCCCGCTTAACCAAAGCCCACTGTATCATTCACGTGGCATTATGATTTTTCATAATTTTCTATTACCTTTAAATTGCACTGCACAGAACCGACTTGCTCCAGGTAAGAGAGAATAAGAGTCACGCGATTGAAAAATTATTTCTTGTGGTCGTTGAGAAAGTTTTCAAGTGACGGAAAATTCAATAGGCGTCTGGAAGTCACAGACGCAGTTCTTCACTATTTTTAGCTAACAAGCGCGAATTTTTATGCAAATCGTATAGGTTAGGTTAGGTTAGGTTGCCTGCAAACGGGCACGCAGTTATATGTAGATAACAATGGGCATTATGTCAGAAATTGATCCTATTATTTGCTCGTGTTACAACACCGTCAAGAATGAATGATGGAAACGCGAGAGCTTTCCCATAGATGCAGTATATTACACCTTCGGTTAATAACAGCTGCGCATACTCGGAGCGTCTTCTTACAATTGATTTTTGCATTTTTATTTTGACACCTTCCATGTAAAATACAATTAATATATGACATGACCAGGGCCGTCCGCAGACTTTTTTCCAGGGGGGGCAACTTTGGGATGATGGTAAAGAAAAATATACCCCTCTTGCTTTTTTTAACCCATTTTATAGTGCCAATTTAATTAAAAATTTAAAACCGAAATTTAAAAATATTCCTCTTTTTAGTATAAATTTAATAAAGATCAGTTTTGAAAAATAAGCGATTTTTTCTCAAAATCCAGGGGGGCAACTGCCCCTTTTGCACCCCCCTGCGGACGCCCATGGATATGACATTAAGGCTTGTATTCACTAATTTCAAGGCAACTAAATAACTTCAATCGATAATTCATCAATCAACTTTCCTTTTTAAGCCCAACTTAAACTATTCTTTGGACTTGTCGCACCACCGAATTTGAAAGCAAAAAAAGCGACTGTACCAAATATTGATTTTCCCCTCACGCGTCGACGGATTCTGCACAAAGCATAATATTTTGTAGTCATTTTTCTCAGAACGAAACCGATAATTTACGAAGCTGAAGGAGAAGTTGAAAAATATTCAAGTATTTTTCTCTGCGCTGATGCACACTTGTACAGTTACTCACAAAAGTATCCGTCCACCCTACATGTAACATATTTTACATATTAAATCGATTTCGAAGTAAGAATTCGCAATTATAATTCACATCAATAGATAAACCACAATTAATATACTTTTGTTTTGGGTGTATTCGATTGAAAAATTGTACACAGTCTATTTAAAAAAGTATTATTATCCTGCAAAAAAATATTTCCCCACATTCAGTATTTAATTTATACAAATATATAAATTATAATTTTCTGTGAAATTCGGGCTTATTTTGTTGCAGTCTTCTAGGAAAATTTCTGTTAGCATTCCTTCAGTAGATGACACTAACTAAAAATATAATGTAAATTATAATTGGTACCTAATTCTGAATTTATATATACAAGATATTCTCGTGGTTGATATTTCTCAGAAAAACATTAAAACATTCTGTACACATTCAACGTACCTATAACAAAAAAGTGGACTTTAAGACTCGAGCTGGAGCCGTGTATTTATGAAGCCAATAGCTCTCAGGTATTTTCTTGCTCGAAAGTATTCCAAAGCCAATCCCAGTTCGCCAAACGTAATTTTTATTTTTAAAGCAGCTAATAAACTATTGGGAGTCTGCGCAGATGTTCGAATATTGGCGCGATGGTTTTTGGTTCTTTTGTAGGTGCTCCTTCAGTCGTGCGCACTTTCAATCAATACGATTTCCTACGTTTACATTGTTCATTGACACAGCGCAATTTTTTTCCACCGAAATGACTGTGGTCGAAGACCAACGCTTTTTATCAGTTCCTGTAGGCGAAATCGAAAGGAATGCAACCTTCGTCCAAGTATATTTTGCAATGCAGTTCCAGGGCCTTCGAGAAGTGTTACAATGCCATTTTGGAAAATAGTGCTGTAATGTAAAATTAACGCGAGCATTGGAATATAATTTTAGGGGGCAGGTTCAAATTTACGTTACATTAAGGAAATAATAGCTTCTTAAACAACTTAGAATAGAATCTATCAACTGTTAAATCGTTTTTTAATATACGTTTTGAAATATCTTCGTTGTTTTTAGTAAAGCGAATAAAACGTCTGAGAAAAGAAATTTTTTTCTTTGGGAGGAACAAATAATATGATAAATAAAAACTTTGTTGGCTTATAGAACTTGGAAAAGGAAATAAAAAGGTTTTAATGAACATGGGTCCATAAATTAGTGGTCCTCAAAATATCCGGTCTTTTTATCTAAAAATGTCTAAGTGATACTGTCGAATTGTTGGTAGAATAAAATAAATCTTCGACATTTTAAGTGATACAGAAATTAAGAAAAAATGTCACAGATATAAGAAACTGCTACTTGGAGAAAATCTCAAAATTACCAAAAGTGTAGACAAAAACATATTTATTCCTTGATGACAAACAAAGGGTGTAGCCGGATAAGCATAGTGAAAAGTGCCCCCAAACCAAATTGAACTTTGTTTGCGGCAATCGATAGGTTCCTCTAAGAAAACTATTTCTGCCAAGTTTGAACCCGATACCCCTACTACTAGGGTAGTTACAGGGTGAAACGTAATTTACAGTTTAAGCTCCATTACTTTTGATCTATTGAATAGAAACTTATACGAAAAATCAGAGGCATTCTGCCCATTGATACACGTGTCTGTGAATTTTTTCAGAAATTTCAGTGGCAAAACCGAATTTTAAAAAATTCAAAAAGATTAAAAATTACGATTTCAAAGTCAAAATTTCAAATTACAACTTTTATATTTTTACAGTTTTGGCGTCTTTGTATGGTCATTAATGTCTAATTTTTTCAGATTTTTCGAAAGGGTGGAACCCAGTCGCAAAAATCAAAAACTGATATTTCTTACCTTCCCGTACGCAAAGTTGTGGCATGCTCGTACGACGAATATATTTTGTTCATTAAACGGGTGTTATATGCAATTCTAAATACTTTCACATGTTTTAAATGAGTCAATGCAATTAATCTGATAGCATTTTACCGTTGATAAGGGTGAAGTTTTCCCTAATTGCGTGTATAAGTGATGTCAGTATGTACAAGTCTCTCCACGACCGTTCTTGGTAGTTTCTTGAATTCTACACCTAACACGACTAATATTCGACTTAACAGTGTTTATTTGTCTATCCGACATATTGTATATGGACACTATTTTATATTATATTATATTAATTTGTTATATAGTATATTATATTATATTATTTATATATTATAGTAATTATGTTGAATTTCTGAATTACACCAGTTGTTGTTGGAACATTATAAAATTATACATTTATTGAAAACATTTACTTATCGTTTACGCACTGATTTTACATTTTTTCTGAGTGTGAGTGATTTTGTAAACATTTGTGATTACATGTAAAAGGAATCTACAAACTGGTGTAATTCAGAAATTCAACATAATTACTATAATATATAATATATAAATAATATAATATAATATACTATATAACAAATTAATATAATATAATATAAAATAGTGTCCATATACAATATGTCGGATAGACAAATAAACACTGTTAAGTCGAATATTAGTCGTGTTAGGTGTAGAATTCAAGAAACTACCAAGAACGGTCGTGGAGAGACTTGTACATACTGACATCACTTATACACGCAATTAGGCAAAACTTCACCCTTATCAACGGTAAAATGCTATCAGATTAATTGCATTGACTCATTTAAAACATGTGAAAGTATTTAGAATTGCATATAACACCCGTTTAATGAACAAAAAATATTCGTCGTACGAGCATGCCAGAACTTTGCGTACGGGAAGGTAAGAAATATCAGTTTTTGATTTTTGCGACTGCGTTCCACCCTTTTGAAAAATCTGAAAAAATTAGACATTAATGACCATACAAAGACGCCAAAACTGTAAAAATATAAAAGTTGTAATTTGAAATTTTGACTTTGAAATCGTAATTTTTAATCTTTTTGAATTTTTTAAAATTCGGTTTTGCCACTGAAAATTCTGAAAAAATTCACAGACACGTGTATCAATGGGCAGAATGCCTCTGATTTTTCGTATAAGTTTCTATTCAATAGATCAAAAGTAATGGAGCTTAAACTGTAAATTACGTTTCACCCTGTAACTACCCTAGTAGTAGGGGTATCGGGTTGAAACTTGGCAGAAATAGTTTTCTTAGAGGAATCTATCGATTGCCGTAAACAAAGTTCAATTTGGTTTGGGGGCACTTTTCACTATGCTTATCCGGCTACACCCTTTCTCAAAATATCAACTATTCTACAACACACGTAATCGTATACAGAATTTATTCTGGCTCACCCTATAAAATGTCTCAAAACCGATTTATTTGCAGACCTATACTTATTCAAATTTTCTTTTATTCATAGAGTCTGTTAGCCAGTTAACTTTATATCTATAATTCCGAGGCACCCTACATTCACACTATAATTTCAACCAAATTAGTTTTAATCATCCCGACTTCGAATTTCATAGATCCCAGGGGCCTCCGTTTCTGTGTCAAAACTGACCTCATTCATCCGCCCTAGAAGGTAAAACTAGGTGCGGTGTACCTGCATCTTGTAAATAGAACAGAGATCTTTAACTGGTAGCTTTATCGAATGCAACATTTCGCATGTTTCTTTCATAAATATTTGAATAAAATTATGGACGGATGCGAACGTTATTTTATTTCATTGATCTCTTATCCACTTTAAAAAGATTCATCTCCCACATTGAAGAAATTTTTCACTGAGCTTCAGCTCTTAAAAGTGTTTTGAAAAAAAAAAGGTGGATCTTTATCTTAGTGTTTGTTCCTCTAAATTAAATATCTCCACGGCGTATTTCTTCGCGTCGCTGGAACAACGAAGTTATTTTAGATTTCAATTTCAGGTGACACATTTTATAAACTTTAATGATACGTACAGGGTGTTCCGTTTCTGGTGGTACGCCAAGTACAAGAAGAGCGGCGATTCTACAGGAAAAATCAAGTGAAAGACTCGCTTGGTTTTCGAGAAGGTTAAAAAGTTTATTAAAATTTCGAGAATTGTGCGCTGGGGCAACAAAAACTCTACCTCGGTGCACGCGGTTCTACTTTACAAATCGAGTTTGTTTTTTTTACATTTTCTTGAAGAATATTCTTTCCAAAGTGTATGTGCAAAGCTCTATATCGGAACTCTTAAAATTAAAAAAGTTAGAGTGTTTCAACGATGCGGCGGCGCGCGTCGCGACGGGTGATATGAACAACTTTAAACGCGTTTTTCTCAAAACTATGCTTTCTGAATGGTTGCCATAATATCTTCAGATCTACTTGACGGATTGATTCCAGATTTTTTGTGCACCTTCACTGCACGTGTCTTCATCGTCCCTACCAAAATTAATTCATAATGTTTTTTCTTCTTAGTTTTTTGTCCGTGAAAGGTAGGAAAAGCATGGAAAAGTGGATAGTCAAACTTCAAAGTGCTGTCATTTTCTTAATAGTCGATTTTTTTATTTTATTTTGGTACCGGCTATAGCCAAGCTCGTCCTGATTAAGAATCTCTTTGGTTTTTTTTATTTCAAATGAACAGAACAGCTGATATTATGGCAACCGTGGGAAGACTTTTTTTAACGAATGCGTTCGAACGCCTGTGCTGCCACAAATTTGAATTGTTTCTCTCTACAAAAATTTGTAAACATTACTGAAACATGGATAAATATATGAACCAAAGTTTGACGAAAACAGTTGTATAGATGCTCTATAAAAAAATAGCCAATAGGGTAAAAGACCCAATTACTGTCAAGGTTAAGGATTGATTCTGACAGTATCGCATAGTTTTTGTATTTATTGATCACAGGCATAAGTTTATCTATTTATTTATTATTATTTAATATGTTTAGTTGAAGAAAAAAATTTGTATGACTCTTAAAATCTCTATTTTTATTAATAAATTTATTGATTTAAAAAATATATGACGGGAGCTAATACTGTCACCTGTGATATGTGTTCAATCGAATTACTGACATCCCAATTATTGTCAGTTTTAAATTCTAGTTCAGCAAGGAGTAAACGAGAATAAATATAGGAATTTTGTTATTTTAATAAAAGATGCCAAAGTACATTCTGTTATAAATATTAACAATAGTACTTACAAAACGTGTACGGTTACGTTGTCAAAAATTTCGAAATTGGACAAGGTTATGTCAATACGCGCACGCACGTGAAATGGTAGGAATGACAAGTGACAATAACAGCGTAACCAACTTAAAACTTTTTACCATCTTATCAAAATTAAAGAAGAAAAAATTAATTCCTGCTTTTCCTCGCATAAATTACAATTTTAAATGTATGTTAAAATTTTTTCGTGTATGAATTCACATGGTTTAAGGCTTATTTTAAGTAAAACAGCATAGGGCGACAGTAATTGGGTAGGTGACAGTAATTGGGTATTTTACCCTATTGTGTAAAAAAGCGCGTTTTAAACTAAAATACCCACTTGAAGCGATTTTCAGGAATTTATTGCGATGAAAAGAATTATAGTAACGAAATAAAACTTTTTTCTATTGATTAAGCTACACTTCTACAGTAAATAAAAAATATAAAAGTAATCAAATTATTGCTTTTAAAATGCTTTTGAAAGCGATCTAGATGACATGTTTAAAAATTCGATTTCAGCTGTTATACTTATCTGAAACCAAAAATCCAAACAGATTATTTATCAGTGTGACTGTGGCTATCGCTCGGAGTATAATTAGTGATTTATCTTCATAATCAGCAAAATGGCGGGAAAAATGCAAGAAAAATGTTCTTCAGCTTTTTTTTGCTATTTTCGATTTTAAAAGTAGGTTGGACTCAATAAAAATACTTGGTTATAGTCCCTGCGAGAGTCATAGGTGTGCAGAAAAATCAGTCAAATTTATAAAGCAATCGGTTCGATAGATTTTGAGATTTTATTTTCACGATGTGAAAAAATGACGTTTTGACAAAAACGCGTTCAAAGTTTTGTAGGAGCTAAACTAATCGGAATTTTTCCATGAAAATTGAACAGTACATTCTTGAGGATATGTACTTTCGAAAAAAGATTTAAAAAAATCCATTCTTTCAACCCGTCTAACTGGAATACTCCCTTAATCCAACATCAATTTTCTCGAAAACGAAGCGAGTTATAACAAAATTTTATCCTACATTTTTAACTTACTTTTTCATGCAGAATCACCACCCTTCCGCTTTGTACCACCGAATACAAAACAGCCTGTATAATAAAAGGCACTGCTGAATCGTAAGCCATTGACGAATTTAAGGAGCCTCATAATCCTCGTCGCGTATAATAAGCACAATCATTTGATGGGCTATATTTTTTACAATTCAGTATTTATTAGGGGCTAATGTGTCTTCGATACGAGCATCCTTAAAGTTATCCTTACACACCTTCAACGAATCCTCCCCACCAGGCTCTTTTGTGCGACCATTTTCAATTTTTCACCCTCGTATTTTGTATTTTTGGTATAACTTTTTAAAGCACCAAACAACCTACAGTGGCGGACGAAAGAATGTTTACACCCTTTAAAATCGCATAACTTTCTTAGAATTGGACGAAAATCGCAAAACCCCCAAAATCAGCGATTTTCGACCTTATTCTGCGATCTTTAAGCGTTTATAGCTCAGAGCAACGTTAACCGATTTTGATGAAATTTTGGGCATTTATACAACTTAATTCAATCTACAAACGGGATTTTTGAATTTTCATTACAGGCTCAACAAAAAAGTTTAAAAAACGACCTTTACTATTCTTTTTTTGCTATTCCGACCAATTGCATTTTTTTTCAAAACGACGAAATACTTCACTTGGCAAATTAATCCTCCTAGGTTCTAAAAAAAATTCAAGTCGTTTGGACCAATTCTAAAAACGTTATGCGATTTTAAAGGGTAAACTTTCTTTCGTCCGCTACTGTATGTGTATACAACATTTTTCCCTTATTTCCGCCCCTTCTTGGAATCAAAACGCGAAAATTTTTAATGCTTGGCCCCGTCTGATTAATATTTAATCGGGCATTAGTGTAGTGCATGGTGTGGGTCAGAGATGGGCATTATTTAAATAAAAAATTATTTAAATAACGTTCAAATAAAAGACACTTTATTTTTATTAGTAGTCGAATAAAAATAACTTTGGGTTCTTTTTTTCGACGACTCTCGAATAAAAATAACTTTGGGTTATTTTTTTCGACGACTCACGAATAAAAATAACTTCGGGTTATTTTTTCGACGACTCTCGAATAAAAATAACTTCGGGTTATTTTTTTCGACGACTCACGAATAAAAATAACTTTGGGTTATTTTTATTCGAAATCAATTTTTTATTTAAAATAATTTTTCGCCCATCTCTGGCGTGGGTATAGTAATTCCTCGATATACGGGACAGTTTCTTTTCGGTATAAGAAAATGTGCATCCCCTCCGAGTAGGGAGATCCCCCTTGGAACGAGCTGCCGGCTTAAAAGCACGAAGTCGATGGTCGACGTTAAAAAGCGAAGCTTGCGACGACGATAATTAAAGTAAAAAGATTGTTCTACTTTTGGTTCTATTCTCACGAAAATATTTCTAATATAATAAATAATTTTTATCTGTGTGCATCTCGCCTGGCTCTCCCTTTCTGTAACTCGCTCTTATTTCTCTCTCATTCGCTCTCTTTCATTCTCACTCGTTGTCCCTTTTTTCCCACCGCCGATGTCCGTGAAACAGAGAACCGAGCTGGCGGTGGCTTATGTTAACTAGAGCTCGCGGCGAATGGGAGTGGCAAAATGTGTAGTGCCGCACAAGGAAAAATCCAGTCGCGATCGAGTTCCTTCAATGGAGGAATTACTGTACCTTACACGATGAGGGTTTAATCTGACACAGTTTCTGTAGAAACAGTTATGCGCCTAAAAACAAAGCAAAATTTGGGAATTTTTCTTAACAAACTAGCAATTCGATTCGTCTGAAATTCGAATCATGTTTTTATGCATCTTTGAATAAGGTGCAGTTTTTGAATTAATTTTTAATAATAAACATAAGAATTATGCATCACGCCGCACAAAATTCATATTGCATAACTCCTATATTCATTATTAAAAATTAATAAAAAACTGCAACTTCTGCAAAGATGCATAAAAATATGGTTCAAATTTCAGACAAATTGAATCGTTAGTCCCTTAAAAAAAATTCAAAATTTTGCTATGTTTTTAGCCCCAAAAATCGCATGAATTTCAGTGGTTGCGATGAAGGGAAAATTAAAGTTGCTATAGCTAAGAAGAATTTTCGCTTCGAAGGGAGCTGAGAGACATTAATTTCAAACATTTCTTCTACGACTTTTATATTCATTTAAGCCAATGAAAATTCACGCGATAGGCGCATAAGTGTGCACAATTGTTGCGAAGGAAATTCTGTTTCAGACCAATCATTAAAATCATTAGAATCCACTGTACTTGCTGTAAGGGTAACTTTAAAGCAAAGACATACCGATCCCCACACATTGCCAGTGCTAATTTGCAGCAAATATAGTTAATCAGTATTACTTATTTTTTTTTTACATAAATCAATGTTGTTATTATACATTGTGGAAGATAAATAGAGAAGCACTTTTTTATAGGCGACGAAGGTAATGGGTTCCCCTTAACGAGGTACTGACTAATTAGTGTGAACTATTGCAAACTACATAGGTACGCGAAAGCATTCGAACGGTGGTGTGCTTATAGTTTAAATTGATACAAATTGCACAACGTGTTTAGTAAATATTTCTATACGCTGCTGACCTACAGATTGCAGTCACTCTGTATATTTAAGGGAAACAAGAGTTTTCTCGCCGAGCAAACAAATTTAATTCCTTTTTCATATAGAAAGATATTACAATCTATTTGAGTCAAGAATATTGCAATCGTCACTGAAAGTGTCAACTTCGAATTAAGAGTTCAATGAAAATCGATGATTTAATTCCCTACTTTTGGCCAGTAGTTAAAAATTTTTTTCATAAAATATCTGCCATTCAAAAGTATCTAATGAAAACTGCTCTTATAAAGATTGATTCTCCCTAGCACTAGTGAATTTTGGTTTTCGTATGTTGGAAGCAGTGACATGTTTCACTACAATTTTATTTACTTTATTCGTTCGTACGTGTAGCCACCATTAAATTCAATAAGTTTTTCTCAGCACGATGCTAGCTTGTGGGTTCCAACTTTGTATCCAATTTGTATTCCCTTTTCATATCAGTTTTATTTTTAAACGTTTTTCGGTTAAATAATTTTGCATGAACAAGATATGCGAGTCCAACGGTAGAAGCTCTGAATAATAATGACACTTTGAAGACGAGTATTTCCTATTACCTGCCTGCCAGCTGACAAGGTGCTGCCAGACATGACGGTAGACAAAGTTACATAACTCCGCTACTTTAAAACTTGAAGTAATAAATAATGCGTGAAAATAAAGTTAAAATGTTGCCTAACATCTCCTAAAAAGATGCCGTTAATTCACTGAAAAATTAGCTGAGAAAAGAAATATTAAATTTACCCATTCTTTTAGGCCTACAAGGTGGTGTACCGCCTTAAGGCGCGATCCCACGGCTCGGCGAGCCTTCTAGACTCGTCCAATCCGTTTAGCGACCCCGAGCCGGCAAGCGGTGGGCGTTTCGACGACGCGGCTAGGGGGCGTGGCTCGGCGAGTACGGCGCGAAACTCGCCGAGGCGCGCGCGCCGTGGGATCGCACCTTTAGGCCCGATCCACACTATCGGTCCGGTCACGGTCCGGTCTCGGTCAAATTCACATCCCTGAGCGTCCACACTCGCCCGGATTGATAGTGCGGACGCTCACAGATGTGATTTTGATCGAGACCGGACCGTGACCGGACCGATAGTGTGGATCTGGCCTCAACCATCCTTCACGGGCCCGGCGATCAAGCCTGTTTTCGCCATCTACTAATGAAAATTTCAATTTCTATATTTTCTATTACTGTGAACTGCTCCATTGCAAAACAAGGAAACGATTTTTTTTTTACCACTGACACAATGATTCTACCTCGAATTCCGATTCAGGAAATTAATTGGCCGACTCTTTTTCTCCTACGAACTTAAAATAGAGATCGCACCGCCGTTCGAACACTTTCGCGTCCCCTCTGTACTAGAGCTCTTACTTTTTGACCCGTCGGGTACCCGTCTACCCGAAACAACTTCAAGCCATTGAATGTGGTATTGTTCGATCATTTTTGGCTAACATCAGACTATGCCACAGACAATCACAGACAATACTACATTCAATTGCTTGAAGTTATCACGGGTAATGTTCGGGTACCCGGGTACCCGACGGGTCAAAAAGTAAGAGCTCTACTCTGTACGTGTATTACACTTTGCAATGCTACGATTATAAAGCTGGGTTCGGGAAGAAGGTAGTAACGAATTCCGATTTGAATCGCAGAACATGGTGGTAGGAATAGTAGACAAAGAAGGTCCTGGAGACAGGTAGGGGTAACTTGTAAATACAGCTAACGAATCAGCCGTTGCTCCCGATCCTCCCTGGGTTCCCGGCCGATCCTGGCGGAGGAAGAAAGAACCGTCTCGCACGACACGCTCCTGGAACCGGAAGAGTCTTCCGACCAGGAGCTACAGGATCCCCAGGAGGAGGATCCTTATGAGTACGATGAGGACATCAGACCCTCGAGCGAGGTTTCGCCGGAGAAGGAGGGTTGCTTGGAAGAGAATCCCGGCTCCTCCAGGATACCCGCGCCCTGCTGGGGATGCACCGGCTACACCGGTTTGCACACGCCAGTCTTTCTGCTGGCTACTTCTCCAACGGATCCGCCCTGCGCCTGCGTTTCCTGTCAGTAACATTCAAATCACCCGAGGACCAACTGAGATGGCTTAAGCTTCTTTTTGTTCTTTCCGTTTGATTTCATTCTTTCTTTATCGCTTCTTCCGTTGAAGCTTCGAAGTAACAGCTGCGCAATACGCTCAGAACTACATGTTCCGGGGGTTGCCTAGGGTCGCATAGTGGTCCAGATCGTCGGGTTGGAAGGAAAAAAATTTGAGATTATTTTTTATATGATTTCGTTCGGTGCATGCAACGCGTGCGGGAAACGCCCCGCGGGCGTTCAGCGACTACGGTTAAGATACGCGACCAGAAGAGTCCCGCACGCGGCGTTTGCTCGGCGTTCAGCACCCAAAGAGTTCACGCATTTAGTTGACTCTGCTATAGATTAGAGATGGATCTTCACTTTGCATATAGCCAAAGCTTCAAGTCGGTTAATTAGCTCTTAAGATACTATGGTAACGAGGCGAAAGAACGCAATAAATAAAATGCATCAGTTTATACCCGCTCACCTTTTTATTTAAAGGCACGTAATATTTAAGAAATGTACTTTCAATCTTAGAGAAAATTCCAAGGGAATTAATTTCTATACCCCACACACGAGACTATCCCCTTAAAACAAAAAAACTCGAGTACTTAACCCTGCCACTTGTGTCGCCGGTCGTGCCACCAAGAACTTTTTCACACGAACCACTTATATGGCTCACTTCTAGTATCTCAGACGCATTAACACATTGTTTATAATTTTCTACTTATTTCAACCCTTTGAACCCGGAACTTAAAACGCTTACCGTACGCCACGTGCGGGAAACCTACAGCCGTATCCATTATCCATGGTCGTTCAACGCCCATCGGCGTTCCTCGCACCGATGGTGAACACATATGGGTCCATCGTATTTAAATGATTAAACACCGCTATTCTTTCCAAGTGCATTCATCCGATGTACCATTTGTGAGCCACAGAAGTGTCTCGCGTGAGAAGGATCCAAATATCGTGCGGTCACCGATGGGTGGAACATCGAGTGGAAAGTATTGATCGTTCGATTCATTTCAGTGTTGAATTCTCTAATTTTTTTTTTCAACAGTGTATGTTGAATCGTTTCAAGGGAGAACTGAATGCAACGCGTTGGTTACAACGGCTGCCAGCGGACGTGCATTATCTCTTGGTCTCATCGCGGTGGCGCTCGTGTCTGACTCATTTGCGTGCCATATCCACGTTTTACTTTTCCTGCTCGTTTCCCTGCCATTCGCTCTTGACCTTGTATGAATTTAACCACCCCTCCCCGCGAAAGCCTGAAAGGGCAATGTCACTTTGGCGGAGATCGCAACAGCGGAGCTTTCAAAGTAACCCTTTCTATTTTAGATCTGCCTCGCGACTTCTGTCTTTGCGACTTAAGCGGCGATAGAGAAAACCACGTGCACGTGCAACTTTAGTGTATGGTGCTTTTTGTTTTATATTACGCCTTATAGCGTTTTTCGAAATCTCTTTGTTCTATTTTTTAAGCTGCATTTGGTAATAAAAAATACGTATATTTTTGGGAATTGTTAAATTTGTCGGAATGCTTTATTTATCATCTAATATCTTGTAAATTTACAGTCGAGTGAGAGGCATATAAATTGGACTGTAATTATTTATATTATTTACGGTTAAATATTGTTATTTATTATATATAAATACTAGTCTTAGAAGTCTTTGGTTTTAATAAGCTATCGGAGTTCAGTTTCAGTTAACATCTGGATGAAATATATTTCGACTGATTGCGATGCAAGAATTCGAAGTTAAATTTTGTAAATTTCCCTTGTTGTCGATTTATTTTCGTGTCGGAAATTCGGTGTCACGAAAATGGTACTAATTGTATAATATGTACGCTGGTGTTATACAATTTTCTATTAATTCAAAGGACGAGTTTTTATTTCGTAATTTTTTATAATGCAAGCAACGCTAATCAACGCAAAATCAAATTTGCGCACGCTTTGCAATTGAAGCACTGTAAAGTAGACTATAAATTACAGCTTTCAATATCTCTTGTAAGTATAACGTTGACAATTTTTCAGATTACAAGAGCTTTCTTTATTTTGCAGGTACTTACTCGAAAACATGTGTCAACGTTTCTGAATAGTTATGCGATACTTTTCATACCGGCTTAGTTTAACAGAACGAGCCATTCTTCTCCCGGGAAAATTAGAAAACATCAACAGCGAATTACGGAAAATCTACTTATTAATAATTACACCTTCGAACTAGACGTAGCTTCGAATTTTTTCTACTTCAGATTGTTTTGAATATCTAAAAGCCATGACTTTTAAAAATTCGTATATTTCACGTAATTCTGGTTTTGTGTTCTGTGGCAATATTTAATGTAAACAAACTATTATTTCTCTAAACAAAGAGGAAAATGTTCGCGAATAACTGAGTATTTTTCTGTGTAATTATAGGAACAATTTAAAAGATCTTTTCAAAATTTTAATTTAATGAAAGTTATTAAAACACTTGCAATTCTACAAAAGACAATTAGATTATTTGTCAAACGCGTTCTGAAATGGTTGAAATGCTTTATCGTTACTAAATACAGATACTAAAAACTGTGATTAGCATTCAGTTATCAGTGATGTAGGTGAAAAGATCGATTAGAATTCTATGCATATAATTTGAAGAATTTTCAAACGAAACTGCATGTTAAATTTATTTAAACAGAATATGAATATATAAGTCGTGTAAAAGTTATGAGTTACTAAAAGTGTAATTTAATTTTTAGAATAAATATAGCAAATAGATCATTCTGTACGTCGAGTAATGAATAAACATTTGAAGATTTATTTGCACTTGCAACAGGTGGCTACGATTGGTGCGAGCGTTTTTTTTTTTTAAATATAGGGAAAAACTAATATAAACAAATTCTAAAATATTATCCAACAGTTACCTACAGAAAATGGTTTCAGCAGCTTGAAAATTTAAAAAAATTTGAAACTTGACAGAAATGTAGTTCAAATGATGCTAATAACGTAATTATTTTTTGTTTCGGCAGTGAAACGTTGCTGGGGGTGGAATCACCCCCTTAAAGAATTTGAGTTTTCACATTGCCCCGAATATCTGCGAAACCGTAAAAGATATCGAAAAAAGGTTTAATTCGATGTTTTAAAGAATTTTCGAAAAAAATTATTTTTTCCAAATTTATTCCCACCACCCTTGTTTTCGAAAATTCTTTATTGCCATATTGTGTAGGAATCAAAAACCATAAAACTTTCTTTCGACATTTTTTACGGGTTCGCAGATATTCACGATATTATGGAAACTCAAAATTTCTTTGAAGTGGTGTCTTCACCCCCAGGATCGGTTCATTGCCGGAATAAAAAATGGTTACATTATTAGCATCGTTTCAACTACATTTCTATAAAGTTTCAAATTTTCGAGTCGCTGAACATCCCTTGTAAGCTATTTTCATGAAACCTGTTGAATGACACATTATTTATAACAATACTGTTCATTAATTGTATAAAACGGATAGAAGCTTCTACACAATACAATTGCAGATAATATGTTCCTATATTCTAAGCCTACATAAAAGCAAATTTTACTTAAATCTTGTTTGTAAAATCATTAATTAAATCACGAAACAGTGAGCTTCGTTCATTTGAATAATTCCACACCAAAACCTGTTTCTTTTGAACCGACTTCAAAAAGGAGGAGGTTATGTATTCGACCCGTATGTATGTTTTTTTATTTTTTTATGTTTGTCCTCTCATAACTTCTCAGCATATGGACCGATTTGGATGATCATTTTTTTATTCGAAAGAGGATGGTGCCCCGTTGGTCCCATTCTACGCGGAATCAATATTGGCCCAATATTTTTACCAGTTATAGTTAATAATAATTTATATGTTTGTCCCCTCATAACTCCTCAGCATATGGACCGATTTTGAGGATCTTTTTTTTATTCGAAAGAGGGCGATGCCCCGGTGGTCCCATCCGAGACTAAATCAATATTGGCCCAATATTTTACCCGTTATGGTTAATAATAAAGACTATTGTCACCTAATTATTATTATTATATGTACGTACGCGCATATCTCCTCAGCATGTTGTGTCAATATATATAAAACTAAAAAGTTAAAAATAAACAAAATTTAAAAAAAAATTAAAACCGACTTCAAAAAAATAAAGTTGCACTAAAAAGTAAAAAATAATTCTTTCCCTTATTTAATCTACGACTCATATTTTTCAAGTCGGTGCCTCATCATTTGCACTGTGTAAATCTGGCGCCGGCTTAAAAAATATGAGTCGTAGATTAAATAAGGGAGAGAATTATTTTTTACTTTTTAGTGCAACTTTATTTTTTTGAAGTCGGTTATAATTTTTTTTTTCTAATTCACAAAGGAATAGGTATTTCAACCAATTACGATGTCTTGGATGTGGTTGAAATAAAATATTTTGTGAAGAGTGAAATTAGAAAATTTCCACGTTATCATTTCAAGTAGCTTAACAAAAAAATAATTGATGTGACAGGGGCAACGCAAATAAATAATCCGAAAATCTGTATCTGGAAGAGCAGAAATGATACACAATTTTGTAAATCTCGAGAACAATTGTTGTTCCTTTTCATTCGTACCCACATTCTATCGCGTCGTTAGAAGGGAAACTCTTTAAAATCAACGAGCTAAATGGAACGTGCAGCGCCTAGTTGAATAACTGTAAAGGAAGAACCTGTTCGTTGAAGAGCGTTTCGATTATTCCCCATTCACTTGCATTTGCCTAGTGCACATTGGGCCTTTGCCGATGAGCTGTGGAGAGAGGTGCCAGGATCGACGGAGTTACGCACCGTGTTACCGTCACTTTACGACTTATGTTTATTAATTATTAAATGAATAAGCATTAACTGTACTGGAATGCCAATTAACTCGCGAGTTTGAATCGCGATTACAATATTGATACGAACGTTCCATACTTTCCTCGTGAATAGGCAGTGCGGCGGGATGTGTTGAACAGTGCAATTGCGCGCGTACAGCGAATCGCAATCGATTTCTTCAGGCGAGAAATAAATTACAAGGGAACTTTCTGAACCCAAAAATTCTGATTTTAAAGAAGCTTCGTGCGAATGTAGAGCTAATCGGAGTACGCAAGGAGGAATTTTTTCTTCCGCGGAAATTCACCCTGAATGGGTGAAACTAGTTAACCCTTAAAGTTATCGCGTTTTTTCAGTTTTTTTTTTAATATAACTTTGTAACGTTGCGAGATAGAACAAAACTTTGAATATAAGAGTTGTTCAGTCTTTGTTGTGCTCCATCGCGCTAGCAGAAGAAAAATAAAGTTATATTAGAGAAGCGAAGAAACGCGATAACTTTAAGGGTAGGTTCACCCCTTCGGAGTGAATTTCTGTGAAAAGAAAAATTGCTCCGTGAAAATTCCCAATATGCTCTACATTTTCCGGTTGGGGACGTTTCCTTATTCGCCATTCGCGTGCTATTTTAATAGATATGTATAATTAAGACTCTGTAGGTTTACATGTTGATTTTATATTATTGCTGTTTAATTTACCATTTGTGTTGGTTATTGTACTTGTCTCGTTTCACTGTCGAATTGTTGCTCCACTAACGCAGACCACTAGCTTGTCACTTGTTACATATTATTCGTTACATTCGTTTATTATGAAATGGTATTCTCGCCATGGTGTACTGTAAAAGTTAGTATTATTCTCCTTTTTTTTTTCGTTACAGTTCTATGTAGCAACCGGGTGAGCCAAATGACCAAGACCTATAATGACATAGAAGCAGTTACAAGGCTTCTGGAGGAGGTAATTGTCATCTCTAATAAACGATCGAATATTAAAACAGTGAAATAGTTGTTAAATGGCCGAAAATACCAAGGAATGTGGAGAAAAATCGCTTCTTTATTTTTTTTTATGAATATTCTGGTGGTATTGATGAAAACATTCTTTTTTTACTTTCTCAAAATGAGGCCGAGGTCACTGCAAGTTTTTCACAAGGAATTTTATTAATAAAAGCAGAGGTAGACAAAAATCTTATATGGACTAAAATATGTAATAGCGAGAAAAAAAACAGAAATACTCTTGTCATTTGTTGAATAAAAGTAAAACAAATTACCTATATTCGATGAATAATTTTTAATGAGCACTGAGTAGTTATTCTCTGGGTAAATTAGAAAACAACTTTGCTATATTAGACACATAATTAAAACTATTATTCAAATAAAAATTATACATAGTAAGTATGAACAATATACTGTATTATCTTCTATTTGATTGTTTAGTTACGTAAAGGTTTCGTTTAAGCAATATTCGCCGGAGTATACAAATAGAAAAATAAAGGAATCTTTAAAAAGAGAAACAAACTCTGCAGTCATCCGTCTTTCATTATCAAATCGTGAATAGCAATCGACATGTGATCGATCAGTCAGTTCGAAGAATTTTACAAACACGTTTCAGAGGCAAGGGTGATACATTTGATGGTGAGATTATTTCAGAGTCACTTTAAACGAGGTTGTCGAATTCGCTTCTCTTACATTCTCACGTTACAAAGAGACTTGGACAGGCTCTTGAAAGATTCCCAAGCAGTGTTCCTCCAGTTTAACTAGCAGCTGTTTTCTTCGAGAGAAACGTGTTACATTCCCTTGGTGGTTCTGCCATTTGCCAACCGTGTCACGTGTTGCTCTTCCTCAGACAGGCTGTATAATTTCAAAGTCAAGACGCCACGCTGAGTAATCAGCTGGACTTTACAGACGCGATCGTTGTCACTGGATATTAAATGACCTAGACATGTGTTTCTCTCGTTTCCAGAAAGAGAAGGACTTAGAACTGACCGCGCGAATCGGCAAGGAGCTGTTGTCGCACAACCAAAAGCTCGAGACTACGGTCACCAATTTAGAGTCCGAGCTAAAGGAGACCAACGAAAGTCTCACCCAGCTGAGCCACGAGCTCGTGAAGAAGACAGAGCTCATCCAGATTCTCACAAATGACGCTGAGGAGTCTAGATCCGAGGCCGGTTCGCCCACCGGACTTCGCGGCATCAGCCTCGACATGATGCAAAAGAAGATCAGCACCCTCGAGGATGAGAATAAGCAGCTGAGAGTTGAGTTCGCGAGGCTGATGTGCGATGCGGATACGTCGGAGGAGCAGGAGGCAAAGCTGGTCAAAGACATTGCCGCTCAACTTGGTCAGTGGGCTTGATTCTTAATCCTTTCTGCTTCGAGTTGTTTCGGCTGTTTCGTTCCAACCGATCTGCGCGGATTTGGTTAGCGGGCAGCGGCTCGTAGTTTGGGCTCATTTCATTATTTCAGCGTACAGCTAATTCCCACAACTCCCTCGTCCTTCGCCACCTCGAACTCAGCGAAACGTAACAGCTTGACAAGAAAGGCGAAGAGATACACATTTCACTCTCCCTGATTTTCATCCTGTCTGTATGAAATTGGTACAAATTTGTTGTTAAGGATCTCCCGATGAAAAGGCTCTCTCAATTTTCAAGATTATTCATAGTTAGGGTAACTGTACTCGTAGTTGACAGTATACCAATAGTTGGCACTTTTATTTTCAGTCACGAATAATAAACTTTCTGTTAAAAAAATGTATTTGACTAATACGCTCTTTGAAAAAGTAATTGTACTCGTAGTTGACAGTGTACCAATAGTTGACACTTTTATTTTCAGTCACGAATAATAAGCTTTCTATTAAAAAAATGTATTTGACTAATACGCTGTTTAAAAAAGTAACTGTACTCGTAGTTGACAGTGTACCAATTTATTTTCAGTCACGAATAATAAGCTTTCTATTAAAAAAATGTTTTTGACTAATACGCTGTTTGAAAAAGTATTTTTGAGAAAATAGGGTAACTGTACTCGTAGTTGACAGTGTACCAATAGTTGACACTCTTATTATTCAGTCACGAATAATAAGCTTTTAGTTAAAAAAAAGTTTTTGACTAATACGCTGTTTGAAAAAGTATTTTTGAGAAAATTGGGTAACTGTACTCGTAGTTGACAGTGTACCAATAGTTGACACCTTTATTTTCAGTCACGAATAATAAGCTTTCTATTAAAAAAATGTTTTTGACTAATACGCTGTTTGAAAAAATATTTTTGAGAAAATAGGGTAACTGTACTCGTAGTTGACAGTGTACCAATAGTTGACACTCTTATTATTCAGTCACGAATAATAAGCTTTCTATTAAAAAAATGTTTTTGACTAATACGCTGTTTGAAAAAGTATTTTTGAGAAAATAGGGTAACTGTACTCGTAGTTGACAGTGTACCAATAGTTGACACCTTTATTTTCAGTCACGAAATAATGAGCTTTCTATTAAAAAAATGTTTTTAACTAATACGCTGTTTGAAAAAGTAAGTGTACTCGTAGTTGACAGTGTACCACTAGTTGACACTTTTATTTTCAGTCACGAATAATAAGCTTCCTATTAAAAAAATGTTTCTTACTAATACTTTTTCAAACAGCGTATTAGTCAAAAACATTTTTTTAATAGGAAGCTTATTATTCGTGACTGAAAATAAAAGTGTCAACTATTGGTACACTGTCAACTACGAGGACAGTTACCCGAAATAAGAATGTACTCTACCGCTGTACACAATGATAAAAATATTTCAATTTATGTCACGTTTGGGCTCGTTTTCATCGGGAGAACCGCGCCAATCGATTCGTACTGTTTTCATAAAGATAGGATGAAAATTATAGATAATCAATTTTTTGTCGTTGCACTTTCCTTGTTAATCTGTTATGAGGCGACTTCTTGGAATCAGAACGCTACCTGCGAACCAGGCTGATCAGTCAGCTGACAAATTTTTCCTACGCATTTAACGGGTCATTCTGAATAAAACATGTCATGTACACTATGGGGCCTGTTTCATTTTGTTAGTGAGATGAATATTGTGCACGCCATTCGAAGCGATGCCCAATAATGAACGTACAACCTTTACATAACATTCATTCTACGTTTACGATTTGATTCAGTTACACTCTCGTACTTTTTCAACTGCAGAATACGCTGATATAATATTGATGCACGATTTCTGCAACAGGAACTGCAGAACTGCGGTGCGCCGAGTATCAGCGACGGTAGCCTGATCACAGAATTCCGTATCCGCATACTTCTCAGAATGTATTCAAAATTTTAGGAGAAACGAGTTTTCTTCCATGACTAACCCACATGGAAAAAAATTAATTTTTCTTATTTTATATGATTAGTGAGGGTGAAAACTAACCTCAAAGTCAAATTGGCACTTCCACTTTTTCGCGTATAACTCTCAAAGTACAACGGACAGAAAAAAATGTTTCAAACAAAAGGTTAATGGTACAATAAGTGCTGAAAACTTGCGTTATCAAAATTTTGAAAAGAGTTTAAAAAGAAAAATATCTGATGAAAAAAAACTTGTTCAAATATTTTGTTAACGGAAGTTTGTAGCGCTTATTACAACATTAAACTTTTGTTTGAAACATTTTTTTCTGTCTGTTGTACTTTGAGAGTTATACGCGAAAAAGTGGATGTGCCTATTTGACTTTGAGGTTAGTTTTCACCCCCTTAAAGGGCGATAGGGCCCAAATGAAACACACCGTTGTTCCTGTTTTGAGTCACTCTAAAAACCCACAAAGTTGCGTTCCAATCGATGAGACCGGGTTCGCGGTGTTCCCTTGTCAGTGCCCTAAATAAGGAAAATAGATTGCCTATTTGAGTGCTATGTCTAAATTTTGTGTAAAGTAAGAGAATAAAATAAAAAGAAAGCACGTCTAAGTTGTCACTTGTGATCAAGGCCAAGTTGCCACTGTGTGTCATTTGTGATATAATTAACTAACGAAACAAAATGGCCCTATAGTGTATGACAGTTTCTATTCAGAATGACACACTGTACACTTATATTAATCAATTTATAGTAAGTATAGTATTAATGTATAAAAATTGTTTATTTCTGCTTATAAATTACTACCTTTACTACTCGGCTTCGTCCGAAATTTAGATTCTAATTTCATAAAAAAAAAAAATTTAATTAGCAGACATAATAAGCTGGGACACATTTCGTGACCCCAGAGTTTACCATTCGAAAGTTTTTAAGCGACAAACACACAAACACTTTCTGCTTTATATATTAAGATAACGTATCATTGCATGATATATTTTTTAAACATTTTCGTACGTGCAGCCCGTGCACCTATTTCTCACGTTTTGTGCATATAACACGTCTCTGTTCTTCCGCCTGGCATATCGCCATAACAGCATACCGCACAATCTTCGTTTTCCTCATGTATACAAAATAATTATATGCAAACTTCGGTGGACGTCCACTTTTTGATGTAACATTGCTTAGGTTCAATTAAATTAAGTCCTACATTCCTGCATTCATCATTCTGATTTCCATGTGCCTCGCGTACATAAATACCTAACATATAACAAAGCACGGCAGCGGCTTGTATCATATTAATTATGAAATATGCGTAAACTCTTGCGTGGCACAGACCTGGACATAGAATTTCCTGGAGCGAAATGCGAAGTAATAAATTTATTAAAAAAATTGGGTTATCTTTCCTCTTTGCTTAGACACTCGAGCAAAGTCTAAAGAAAAACCGGTATTCCCTTCGATGCGGCGACTTATCGTTTTAAATGTAACACACATTCTAGTTTGGCACTCAGCTGAAAGGTCAATGTTGTCTATAGCAAGTGCAAACATGGAAGTGGATGGAATCGCGGACGAGCTCGACAGGCAGAAGGAAGAGAATCGGCTGCAGCACGAGCAAATCGTCAGTTTGACAGCGAAACTGGCCGAAACGGAATTAAGGCTGGCGCAGTTGATGGCGGAGCACGACGAAGTAGGAGCTACTCTGCTCATCACCAGGGACAATCAAAACACTCTGGCGAGCGAGCTGGCCGAATTCAAGGATCGATACGCAGAGGTGTGTCCTGGGGGGCTAAAATAAACTGCCCTTTTACTCCGCTTCCTCTTTTCCACCTCGTATTTAACCCTTTTCACGGTATTAATAGGCGAGGCAACGTAGCCAGACGGTGCAACTGAAGCTCTAAAGGGGCTTTGCTTGTTAAGAATTAACTTGGCTGGGCGAGAACGTGTACGCGCATGCTAATTTACGGCGAGAGGAAACATTTCCTCGCGATTGCTTTCTTCTAGAACCCCTGTATACTCCTTTAATTAATGTTTTTTCTCTTTATGCTACGCAATATTTGCAGCCAAACTTAGTCTGAAACCACCTTTAATCAGTGCATACAGATAGCTACATTTTATATTCGACTAGAGCTATTCTTTTGGCCCGGGTATCCGGGTACCCGGGTACTCGGGTACCCGGTGAGACCCCGGGTAGACAAAAATTACCCGGGTACCCGTAGAATACCCGACTACCCGGGTAGACAAAAATTACCCGGGTAAATGATCATCGATTTGACAGCCGATCGTCTTTCGACATCCGATCATTTTCGGCTAACCTCAGTAATGAACGGAATAAACGTCAAGCAATTGAATGTGTGTGTGCACGTTAAAATTATGAATATTATGATAAAATTTTTAATTGCTTGAAGTTTATTCCGTTCATTACTGATGTTAGCCGAAAATGATCGAAAGTCGAAAGACGATCGGCTGTCAAATCGACATTCTCAACTATCTCATCACATCTAATTTACTCGGGTATCTCATGGATACCCGGGTAATTTTTGTCTACCCGGGTAGCCGGGTAATTTTTGTTTACCCGGGTAGTCGGGTATCTCACGGGTACCCGGCGGGTCGGGTAGTAAGAGCTCTATATTCGACCCTATCTATTTTATACATTGCAGAAATATTGTTTAAAATTTTAGCAACCAAATTGAAACGTCTCGGTGTTAACGTCACGCGTATGAAGCTCGCCACGCGTCCGCGGAAGGTTTAACCCTTATGTATACACCCAACTTTTACTACGTTGTTACACACTCAGGGTACCCGGGTGCCCACCACTAGTCTTTCTTAATTCCTGAGTTCGCATATGAACGGAATCGTTTGGAATCAGTTTTCTTTATTAAATCAACATCAATAGAAAGTATCTATGCCATTTCCAAGTTCCCTAGCCCGCTAGAGCTACCATAAAATAAAATAGAAGTAGGGTGCGAGCGCTGCACAGGTAGCGCGCGGTCAGTTTTAACATTCGGTGACCGGCAGATGGATAGTAGTGTAGCGGCTTCACCGCTACTTCGCTTTCGTATGTAATTATTTATTTATTAATCCCTGTTACATCAATAAAATATTCATCAATGATATTAATTAATTCCGGAGTCAAAACATCATTTTTCATCTAGTGGGTACCCGGGTACCCGGGTGTGTCCGCTAAGCACATGTACTTTGACGTCATTTAGTTTAGGTTCATAAAATTTGAAAAAAATTTACCAGTGTGTTTTTCACTTTTAAAAGAGTTAAATAATGGGGATCTGAAGGCCCAAGTCGAAATTTCCATTTTTATTCGAGTTATAAGCAAAAATATGACGAAGTGGGCACCCGGGTACCCGGGTGTGTACATAAGGGTTAAACAATTTTCAGACGGGTAATTTTATGAACGTTTCTTTCTGTTGCAAGGTGGTGAATTTATTAGCCGAAACTCAAGAACAGTTGCGGAAACAGAGGAAGAAAGGAATGCCGACGGTCAGAGGAGGATCTTTGTTCCCATCGATGGGTGCCGCTCCGCAGCCAGATTCCATTGCTTCAGAATTAGAGTCCTCTCTTTATTCCGAACTCAGCTTGGATTCCGGTATCAGCGCCGATAGAATGTACGTTATCTTATCGTTCAGGAACAGGAACCTTCCTATTTGACAGTAATATTTCGTCAGATAGGTGTTGTTATGTATCGTTACGAGTTTATATTAAAATCTAACTCATTGCTCATTGCTATCGCAGACCAACTTACAAGAAAGTCTTCGAAACGGTTAGAAGCGCCTCGAGGAGTTCGTATGCAGTCGACAGTAACCAGTTCCCAAGGATAGGCTCGATGACTACGTCGACTCTGTCGAGTGGCTCTGCTGGGCCACGGATGAGTTGCGGGCAAATTCGACCTATGGCGTCGACGTTCCCTAGTTTGGACTCCACTGGGCACAGCGATTCAGAAGGGTCGCTTATTACCGATTTCGAAGATTACCCGTAAGTTTGCACTCATAGCTGTTGAATTACGCGTGAGTTAGGCGAAGAAAAATTCTGGTCTTTCACTTTCTGCGTAAGCAAACGTTTTGAACAACGCTAACTACTCCTTAATTTTTTGCGAGACACTGGAGCAATTTATTATTAGCCAAAGTAATATTTACTTTGAAGGGGGCTGCGTTGTTTTTTGACAATTAATTGAGTATGGTGTTTTTACAAAATATAGTCTCATTACTTTTCTGGCGCACCGCGTATGGCGCTTGGCCATTTCCGTAACCGAAGGTTAAATATTAAAGTCTGCGATAAGTAAGTGAGAACTTGTACGCATTTCTAGTGGTCCCCAACAAAGCGGAGTACCAGGAGCACCCGGGGCAGCGGACCTGGAAGCAGCTCTCCGTAGATTAACACCAGCGGAAGTCCTCGCGAGGCGTGCTTGTCTGAGCACTGGTGCAGGATATAGTTACGATTATGATGCTGGAGCTAATTCACCGTCGACTTTCGTGCCTCTTGGTTGTAGAACTCCGGACAGCATCATGTCCACGGGGAGCAGCGGGAATTTAAGTGGTTACGGTGGAAACGCTTGGAGAATCCCTGAGAAATTGCAAATAGTAAAACCTATCGAAGGCTCGCAGACTTTACATCACTGGACACAATTGGCTACACCGACTTTAGGTAATGCCTTGTAAACCTTTGGCCAAGGGCGGATTTGAAGATTTGGCGCCCCTAGGCTAATTGATAAACGCCTACCGCCCTTTTCGCGAAATGTCATCAAATATTTTAATTTAAAAGAGTCGAGGCAATTTCAAAATTAATTCAATATGGCAACCCACATATGAGTCATTGCTAATTCGCTGCATGAAAACAATGTGAATTGTTTTTAAGGTTTTCTCAAGCCTCTGGGTTTGAACCTTTTCCAATTTCTTTCGCTCGAAATTTGATGCTCCCAAAAATTTGCCGCCCTCCACAATTTATCGCTCCCCCAAATTTGCCGCCCCTCGCCGCTTCCCAAAATGTTCCGTTCCCCCAAATTTGCTGCTCCTCGCCGCTTCCCAAAATTTTCCGCTCCTCAAAATTGGCCACTTCCCCAAATTTTACGCCCTAAAAATTTGCAGCTTCCCCAAATTTGCCACTCCGCCGAAATTTGCCGCCCCTCGCCACTTCCCAAAATTTGGCACTCCCCAAAATTTTTCGCTCCCCCAAATTTGCCGCCCCTCGCCGCTTCCCAAAATTTGCCACTCCCCCAAATTTTCCGCCCCTCAAAATTTGTAGCTCCCCAAAATTTTCCGCCCCTCACCGCCTCCCAAAATTTGCCACTCCCCCAAATTTGCCGCCCCTCAAAATTTGTAGCTCCTCGCCGCTCCCCAATATTTTCTACTCCCCAAAATTTGTCGCCCATCGCCGCTTTCCAAAATTTATCGCTCCCCAAAATTTGGTACTCCCCAGAATTTACTGCCCCTCGCCGCTTCCAAAAATTTGCCGCCTCTTAAAATTTGTCGCTCCCCGCCGCTCCCCAAAATTTGCCGCTCTCTATAATTTTCCGCTCCCCCAAAATTATCGCTCCCCAGAATTTGCCACTTCCCAAAATTTGCCGCTCCCCCAAATTTGTCCGCCTCTTAAAATTTGTCGCTCCTCGCCGCTCTCCAAAATTTCTCGCTCCCCGAAATTTGCCGCTCCCCCAAAGTTCTCGCTCTCTATAATTTTCCGCTCCCCCAAATTTATCGGTCCCCAGAATTCGCCACTTCCCAAAATTTGCCTTCCTTAGCTACAGCCTAGTTAGCCTACACCCAAATCCGCCCCCGCCTTCGGCGTTAAAATGAATTTCACAATAACTACTGTACTCGAATTTCTTCTATTTCTCTCCTGTCTTTAGCTAAAATAAATGAATATTTCACAAAATTACATTCTATAAAATAACGGTTAAATTTTCTTATAAAGTAGAAGAAGAATAGAACATGTTTAATCGCGATACAAAAGTGATATATTAAATATTTCTAACGGACTTCGTAATGAATTTGTACTTTACCAAAAGTTTTAATTGTGGATATTACGGGCCAGTTCTTCCGTCTTCTAAGTGGCTCATCTACATAAAAATCAGATGAACCCTGAATTTAATTGTATACTTGATCCTACAGGTGGACTTTTGGAGGAAAGGCCAGGAGTGAAGACCAGAGGAGGCCGTGGCCTGGAAGATTTAGGCCTAGTCACTTACACTCTAAGCGACCTCGAGGAAGATGAGGAATACACCAATCCCGGGAAACTCTTTCAGGACACAGGCTCCATATATACTTTCACTAATAGTACTGTTCTTCATCCCGACGACCACACAAGCGTATCTTCAAGTATTGTGGGTAGTAGAGTCGCAACTGCACCTAGTAGCGCTTTAAATTCTGGAATGAGTACTCCGAGAACATTAAGTAGAAGGAATTCCACTTCAACATTTTCAACGACCCTTGGCCTTGCGAAGATGCTGAATGAGAGAGGTATTTATTAATAAAACAGACAATGCTTTGAATAGTTCTTACAAATTATTTAATACGAGCCACAGTCTGCGGAGTCAGCAACAGTTCAGGCTGATCGATTTCAGTCAATATCCTTCGAGCGAGACTGAAACGAAGCTAATCAATGTCGTGAAAAAACTAATTACATATTATTTACAAAGATATTTAACGTTAAATGTTGTCAAAGTATTCTAAGCTCCTTCAAAATCCCCGATTCTATTATACGTAACGTTTTCTTATTAACGCTCGAGGACATGTTTTTTACACAATACAGTAAAATTATAAGCGACAAATGGTGGGATACATGCTGCATTGTATAATTACAGAAAAATATTTTGTAAATCGATCTATTAAAATAATTAAAATGTTGCGCCGAAAATAGGTATAAAAGCCGTAACGCCTTCTTGTGTCGGAACTCCGTGTGGGGAGAGGAATTTTACACCCACCGCGACACCTTGCAATAGTCCTGATGCTAGTCCGCCGGACAGTCGATCTAGTTCACCAACTCCCGAGAGTGGACTTTCTCTGGGATTATTATCCAGTGGGGCAGAATTGCTGAAGAGGACGTTCGGCGGAGAAACAGAGGCACGTAAAAGTACTTCTATACACGGTTCAGCTTTATAATTTTATTTTAATTAATGATGTAACAGCAAAATCTTCCGAATAGTCGCGGAAATGCTAGCAAATCCTTTAAACAAGCAGAAAATAGTTTTGTTTAATATCAACGACTTCGTTATAGAATCGCGCGCGTAACATTTATCACCTCCTCTCTTTAAGTACAAACTTTTATCAGCGCACGTATCGTGTATAGAAATGATAAGGATAAATTGAAGATTTACTTCGATACAGTTGAAACATTAGAACGCGTTTGTTAACAGGTGAAAAGAAAGCGGACCACGCTCTCCAGATCCGAGAAAAAAGCTCTCAGTGGTATCCGTTTGGTAGAAAAGCTCGAAAGAATTGGCATCGACACGATAATGGCTACAACGGTCGGCTCCTCCATCTCTCCGCTGGCGCTCCAAGGTTCTCTGTACACCAGGCGCACCGACAGTCCCATGGCGCAGCTAACTTTCCTGAAAAGCTCCATCTCGTCGAGCGGAAGCCAGGAGAAGCTCTCGCCCTCTTCTTCGACGAGCGACTCCTCGTCGACGAAACGGAAGATCGGCGAGAAGAAGCACGATGGATCTGCGTCGAGCAGGGAGCAAAATAGACAGAGAAGAACTGGTGCTAGGGCTACGAGGCCTGACCTGGGACAGGTCACGTCCGCGATCCCCGTCGCGGTTACAAAAGAATCGCCTGCGCAATCTGCTTTGGGAACTATTAGTTCGCTTTTGTTCGGGCGAAAGGGCGGATTACTTTGAGACTACTGTCGGCTCGCGTGCTAAGTAAATTATTAAGGGTAGCTTAGACGAAGTTTTACGAGAATTGTCGGAGCGATGGTAAAATAGACGATTCGATCTTCTCTGTTAGATTTACGTTACAATTTTTCTCCAACGTGAAATGTAAATTATTTGTTCTGCAAATGATCTACATTTTAACGCGTACCCAGTGTGGGCGAAAATTCAAACTTTCGACTGTTGATGAAAAGAAAAGATTATTGTACAAAATGCTTCAATTATACCGTATGAATCTATTTTTTTTTTTATATAATCGTGTAAGCGTTGAATGATACATCGATTGACTGAGGGAACATATTACTTAATTACATTACAGTATTTCATAACATTCTGAAGACGTGGAACGTTGTTTTCACTTCGGAATGTTTTATTTCAATTGCAAGGATATAATACTTCGTGTGCTATACGTCCGCTGCCGGTGTTTAATCACTTCATTTTACTCGTGTGACAAGTTCTGGTATCGCCGGACCATTAATTAACAATATTCGCCGATATTACTTAATAATGGTCGAACATTCCCGCAGCGTTAGTAATTTATTTATTTCTTAAACCTCACGCATTCGACGTCAAATCGTATTTCTGTATTATAATTTGCTGGGAAATGCTTCGAGTATTGCATTTAACGGAATGTTGGTTCCGTAACGAGGAGCGTCTTGCGCGTCTGCTACGGAAACAAACGTTGTTGTTTCTTGGAGAACAGTACAATAATAGTACAGTATTGTGTTTAATTACATGATTTTGTAGGCTGCGAACCTCTGAAATTGATTATTTTGTCAACGCTCCGACGATCTGCTGTCGTGAAAAACAAGGCTAACGACCCCTTCGTTATTTTTACTTTTAAAATGCAGCTACATCACGTGAATTATTTAGTTTTTTAAATGATTCGATGTAAATAAGTGGTTCGTATTTTTAACAAGCAATGAAATCCCGTAGACTTGCGTAGGTGAAAGACACGATACATGTAAATGATTATTTTCTAGCACGCATCGATTAGTAATAATCGAGCCGAATGCGTGCGAGCAAATAATTCCGGGTTATTAGTTTATACATACACGGAGAACATCGGGGGTTAGTGAAAAATGTATTATATAAATTAATTTACATTGTATAGAGAATAACACGGTATATAGTAGTTAATTCTTCGAAATGACTGAAAGTATTGCGGTCATGTAATTACGAGATGCTACAATTTATTCAACGCGATCTTTATTAATAGCGACGACATTTTTTCTTACCGTAGAAGGCAAATGAAATTCTTTTACGAGCGTGCTCAATTTAGCTACTGTATTATTACTTTGTGTTCGCGCAGAATTCGATTAATTTGTGGAAGCCCGAAGCATTAGTAGTCGTGGAAAGACGAGTGGAACTAGGTTAGTGGGTAACTATTTGATACGTTTACTTATCGAATTTCACAGACGCTGAAGCAAACGAAAATGACGAGGAAAGTTATACAAAAAAAAGATGCAACGTTACTAATGCACGTAAAGGCAGATAAATTTACTTCACACATAGTCAACCATGGTAAACATATGGATTTATAAACAAAGTGATATGAATCGCGAGAGGAAATAAGATCGAGCCAGTTACGAGAATTATTGAATAACAATATCGCAGTGAATTTTGTAAGTCGGAGCACAATTCTTAGGGTGCTTTAAGTTAAAGTATGTTTCTTTAATTAATTTAAAGGATTCGTCATGAATTGATCAATTACGTTTCTAGATTAATTAATTAATGAAGTCACTATTGTCGGTCTCTCGCAAGAGACCTCACAGTTAGTGCTGATGATTAATTAATTATCGATTGATTATTGATCGATCGATCGAAATCAAATATCTTTGAATTACTTTATTAGTTATTTACTAAGTAAATAATCTCTTGAAAATAATTTAATAATGAATTGACAATTACCCGAAGTGTAGCTGATTTCTAGTCTATTCGCTAATTAAAACCGAATTGTAAAATAGTTGATTATCATAAATTTAAACGTGAATGATGAATTTAATGTGTGCGCATGATTATCGATTTTTTTTTCGTTCTCGTTTCAAGTATACCCGAGATCGAACGCAAAATTTTACCTTTATGTAATATGAAATTAATTGGTCAGTAATGAATCGATCGATAATTGATCAATTATATTTGTAAATAGTTGCCGGGAGTTTTCCTTTTGTTTTGTCTCTTTTTTTTTAATCGATTGCGATTAAAAAAAATGATTGCAATGTATCGAGTGAGTTTTGGTGGTGAAATGCTATTTTCTTTTGTGAATGGACCTCTCTTGTATCATAGAGGGAATTGTTTATCAGGCGCAGTCTTGTACATAGACGAGTACCGATTAATAAATGAAATTGAAAAACTTAAAATAGTTTCATCATTTTTCAAACTCTACGAATCGTGAATTTCGTCTATTAGCTAGATTCTGCGGAATAATGGATTGTCAAAACAAGTGGAGAAATCACAATGAATTAAACAATTAATCCTTTTATAATTAAAATGTTCTCGTTAAAAATCGTTTACAGAATAATTGAAACGTTATGTGGTATGTGCAGTGGCGGATTTAAGAAAAAAGGCCCAGGTGGCAAACGTTCTGAGGGGCCCATTTTTTTCGGGAAAATGAGGAGGTAGTTTACTAAAAGGGGGTAAGTATGCAGAAAAGTATAGAAAAAAATATAGTGCTTGGATAAAATCATAATTTTTTTATGACAGGGCCCTAAAGGGCCTTCTGAGTTGGGGCCTTTTCCGGGAAAATGAAGCAGTAGTTTAGTGAAAACGGACTCAGTGTAATAATAGGTACAGAAAAAAAATATAGTTTGGATAAAATCATAATTTTTTTTTAAGCATGAGGCCCCGCGGGCAGGGGCCCAGATGGCTACTGCTCATCGGTCGCCCTGTTAAATCCGCCACTGGGTATGTGCATACTAATAGCACAGGCGAGGTACACGGTAGACCTAATTATCCGATGTAAATTATTGTTACATGCCTCGAAGGCTCTAGAGTGCAACGTTATCAGTTCAAAATGGAATACGGTCGCAGCGCTACGAGAACAGCCCAGTTAACACACAGTCGCGAGATCTCTCGGTTTTCGCAACGCAAACGCAAAAGTGTGGTTACGAGTTTTCTCGTGTCCGTCTATCATTAATATATTTAAGAGAAACTAAAAGTACAATAAATATATTGAAATTATCAGTATTTTTTCGACATAAGCTCGGTTGTTCCTTATCCTGCAAGTTCGTCGTTATTTCCACAATTTCGTGTCAAGGTTTCGAGCGGTCCAGCTTCACTGCCGACGCCATATTTGCGTTTTCTGCGTGCAGATTGATTTGCAACAGAAGTTAGGTACCTGTTTCTTGAATCAGTAGGTCTTTGTCCGCGGTAGAGTGAGCGGTATAAAATATGCCTAATACATTAAATACAATTCAACTGGACTGAATTTTGAACATCTCGGTATACATTTCATGCCATGCTTTGGTGCACATTACTGTACTGCTTGTCTGTTAATTGCCACCGACATTCACGGCGGCTCTGCACTAAAATTATAAATCTGTCCGTATTGAATATCTTGACACAGTTACGATGTAGGGAAACATTCGTGTTTTAACTAACAAGGGGACCCCACAGCTGAGCCCCCGTGGATTTTAATAAAATTTTAGGGGATGAATCTGGAGGTCACCTCGATTACCCTCTGCTAAATATTGTATGCCAATGAGCATTATTTATAAACAATCGATATATGAGCGTTAAAAGCAATTCACTTCAAGCAAATTTCAAGAATTTCACGGGTTCTAATCCCGGTCATCCTAATTTTTTTTTTCCTTTCCTTCAACCCTTATTTTGAATAATTAAATTTTATACTGCTTTGTGTCATAAATATTGTAATTTTTTAACATAAATTTTATATATAAACATGGTAAAAATACATAACTTTTTATACACGTACAAACATAACTGGTACATAACGACTTGTTTCAACTTGTACTGTACAGAAGCTGGGCCTGCTGGTCCATGAACGACCTGCGAGAGGAGCTCTACTACCTATAATAGGATAGGTAGATAGATAAATAGTTGTAAAGTTACATAGACGTGCATGTATGTATTGTAAAGAAAAATTTCATATTAAATATATAATTTACAGTGTCTTTATAGTACAAGTTGAAACAAGTCGTTATGTACCAGTTATGTTTGTACGTGTATAAAAAGTTATGTATTTTTACCATGTTTATATATAAAATTTATGTTAAAAAATTACAATATTTATGACACAAAGCAGTATAAAATTTAATTATTCAAAATAAGGGTTGAAGGAAAGGAAAAAAAAATTAGGATGACCGGGAGTTGAACCCGTGAAATTCTTGAAATTTGCTGGAAGTGAATTGCTTTTAACGCTCATATATCGATTGTTTATAAATAATGCTCATTGGCATAAAATATTTAGCAGAGAGTAATCGAGGTGACCTCCAGATTCATCCCCTAAAATTTTATTAAAATCCACGGGGGCTCAGCTGTGGGGTCTCCTTGTAAGTGCCAAACTTTAGTTTAAATATGTACACGCTTTTACACTTTGCAAGAGAAGACGCGAGATGGGTCCGCGAGTAACAGAATTCTGATGCAATGTTACGTCCCGAATATCGTTTCTACCTTAGATTTCACTCAATTACTCTTGATTATCGATGTTTTTGTAACTAGGGAGCAACCCCTCGCGCCCCTCAAGAACGAAAGGTCCGCACGGCGGGACACAACCGTCGCTCGCAACCATCCGCGGTTGCTCTTCGAAGGCAAGAGCAAAAGACCTGTCCTAGAGAATTTGTCTACGTCCGAACACTATTTGCTTACTTGGCCAGCCTTCTTTATAAAGGCGCCCGGATGGAAGAAATATTTTGGTGCCCCAAACAATTTCTCAACGGTAAAAAAATATATCTTTTCACGGAAAAAGGAAAATAATAAATATAAAGAAAATAAAATAAATAAACATTAACATATTTAAATATATGACTTTTTTATTGCCATATCATTAATAATATTGTTGCGAGCACCGGGTATAGGCCCGTACATAGCCTACTGGTGCTCGCAGCGGAAGAGAAGAAGGTCGGCCTCCGTCAAGAGGACGATCAGGAGGCCGACAAGAAAGAGAGTCGAGTACCGTACGTCCGAGCGTTAGGACGTACGCGAACTATAATCGGGACGCCTACATGTATCACGAATAAAGTAACCGGTCGTTAATGTGAACCCGTGTTGTTATACGACCCTTTGCGTCGGGGTGGCCGGTACGGGAAACGCCCCGGCGCAACAATGGTGTCAGAAGTGGGATCCGTAGCCACGGATCCGAAGATACGCAAGGAGCTGTTGCGTGCGATACGCAAGGAGCCGTTGCGTACAACGCGAGTTCCTCGTTGAGGACCGAAGAGTATTCAGCAGCCGGAGAAGCAGCCGACCAGCGAGGGACAGACGCAGGAACAGCGGGAACGACGACGGTGGTCGAGGCCCGCCGACGCCGAGGGACGAACACAGGAGCAGCGACGGCGGTCGAGGCCCGCCGACGCCGAGGGACGAATGCAGGAAATGGCGACGGCGGTCGAAAACCGCCGACAACCGAATAGCTACAAGCAGTATGCGACGCAGCTGCTGCAAAGGAAGAGATCATGACAGGGTCGGCTCGGGACGCTCGAGAAGCCGACCTACGAACAAGAACCTGAATTCTGGTTGTATCGGTGTCATTGTATAACGTAGAAAACGATTACAGCAGAAATGACAGCACGGACTGAAGTTGGCTCCTTCGCGAGTATCGAGCAACTTTGACGTTTGACACATTGACGTTTGAGATTGACGTTTCGAATCCTCCTGTGACGGAGAGAACGTTTCCGTGGAGAAGTGTGAGTCGTCGAACGACATCCGGATACAACGCTCAGCAATGCCGATTCAACTTGGAGCTGCAAGGAGAATCGAGGGACTCGTCAGGCTCGGGGAATCGTCATCAGAAGAGGCCTGGTAGGACGCTATAGAGGGAGCGTCGGAGTGTTGGTGGTGGAGGTGCGACTTCGGCGGAGACGCAGGGACGTCCGGGAGTGCACAGACCACACCGAGGGTGGGTGTACGGCTCTGGGTGACGGCCGGGGGTCCAGGCAGTGTTGCTGGCGAGCAGCGTCCCCAGGAGTGCGACACCACCGAAGCAACGCAGAGGCGCCTGGAGTGCGCGAAGTTGCTGTGCTGCGACGAAGGGAGTTCGAGAGCGAACATCGTCGCAGAGTGGCCGAGTGCGAAGTCACGACGGAGGGAGTTCGAGGTCGAACACCGTCGTAGGATCGCCAAAACCCGAGGGACGGAGTCCCGAAGAGTGGACACGTTCAATCGGGATGAGCCGTTCGTCGACTAAAGAAGACTGGAGACACGAGAAGAGGGGAAAAGAAGACCGAAGATTAGTTTTAAGCTAATCTGGTGGACTGGGCTGCATTCGCAGGCCAGCCCCCGCTCTCTTAAATTGTTTCAGAGAACACGATACCCCACGACGAGGGACAAGGTGTCGGGGGACTGCTGCCGCGGCTTGGATACGGTCCCGAATTCCCCGAATGTGCCACAACAGCGTGGTGGTCCGCGGCGGGGTGCGGACATACGTGGAACCACCCCGCTACCTTCCTGGTCGGGATCCTGGCCGGGCAATGTTTATTGAGGGGTCCCCCCCTACGAGGTGGACAGCGGACGGGAAATGGTGTCCCCAACCACCGGGCGGACGTGCGACGCACGGATCGGTCGGAGGGGACATCGCGGAGACGGGACCGCTGACGAGCTGCAACGAGACGGTCCCCTGGGGCAGCACCAGAGGCCAAGAAGAGGAATGGGGCCATCCGAAAGTCAAGGATGGGAAAACTGGAGGCGAAGAAGAGAGAAGAACGAAGATGGGCCGGGAACTCAGGGCGGATTGATCGGGGAACGGGCCGATAGCATGCTCATGAGTGTGACCCCCTGCTTTCGGGCCCGTCTCGCCTGTCCGTCCTCCCGGTTCTGACCGGCTCCAACGAATTCTCTCGTGAGTGAGAGAAGGTTAATGTTCTTTGTCTCTGTTGCAAAAGAACTCCGGAGGCGCAGAAGGACTGGAGTTCCGGACCAGACCACCGGAGGGACATCGAGGGCCAACCCCTGTAGAAAGCAGCTGCCTACAACCGAAAGGAGGACGCAGCGGCGGAGCGGCAGTGTCGGAGCGGTAGCGGCGGAGCAGCAGCGTCGGAGCGACAGCACCGGAGCCACAACGTCGCCGTGGGACACTCCGGAACAGTACCAGGAACGGCGCGGGACCCACGGGGGAGGACGAGGACACCGGGGGAATTCCGGAGAAATTCATCGTTGGAAACACCGGGGGAGTTCTCCAACACGACGCGGTGGGGATCGTCGTGGGACGTTCAGGAGCAGAGTCCCAGGAACGCCACAGGACAAGGAACGGAGGCCCAGGAACGCCGCCAGACAAGGAGCAGGAGAGTCTCATCGAGGGACAGTAACAGACAGATTCGTCGCTGGACATTGCGAAGAGGAAACAGGTCTACCCCTAACAGTCCACGCCTTGCTCAGGGTTTTTGGAGTGGTTTTCCCCTGAGCGAGAAGGCAAATGCCGAGGCGGAGGTCTGAAGGAACCACCGAACTGATACGACCACTCCTTCAGACCGGGGTATGAAGATCCCGAAGACGAACTACCGCGGTCGGGACGACCGCTTTTCGAGAGGGGAGAGTAGTGTTGCGAACACCGGGTATAGGCCCGTACATAGCCTACTGGTGCTCGCAGCGGAAGAGAAGAAGGTCGGCCTCCGTCAAGAGGACGATCAGGAGGCCGACAAGAAAGAGAGTCGAGTACCGTACGTCCGAGCGTTAGGACGTACGCGAACTATAATCGGGACGCCTACATGTATCACGAATAAAGTAACCGGTCGTTAATGTGAACCCGTGTTGTTATACGACCCTTTGCGTCGGGGTGGCCGGTACGGGAAACGCCCCGGCGCATTTCCGGTTTTGCCCCAAAATGGCTGCGGTTATACCGATCACTCCCACGGACCTGAAGAACAGTGCTGGACAGTGCCTAGTTCCGGGGGGTTACAGCGAAAGACGGAAGGGGCTGCGATGTGAGGGACGACTGGTGGTGTCCTCTACAGCCGAATATAAATTTTAGAAATAGCGTCCTTCATTGGTATAGCCTTGTGACGCCATTGTGCAAAACGGTGGAAAACGGTGCAAAACAGTGTAAAAGCATTGCAGAGTAACTTGTATGCGTGTAGTGTATTTATATAATTGTCTTATTATTTGGGATACTTTCGAAATTACGTAAGTAATATTAAATTTTCTAGTAAAATAGTAAAAGTATTGTATTTGAAGGTTAAAAATTTATATATAATGGTTTGCCAGAAGAAATTTTCCACGGTATGGCACAGATGGCACCACCAGTCGTCCCGCAAAAAGCGGCTGGAAGAGTTCGATTCCCCTTCCGTCATTCGCTTCAACCCCCGCGTCCATAAGCCTAGCTTATGCAGTGTCCTTCAGGTCCATGGATCACTCCCTAGAGGATCACTATAGAGCACTAAAGAGGTGAGTATGCGCATCAGCCATATTGGGTCCTCTGGAGAGAGAAGATTATTGAGTACCCGCCTTTTTGAGTATTGTCAAATTCGCTTTATATACAAAATATGCGTTGTTGATATTCATACATGGTAGCGCGACACATTATTAGAGTATTTTATTACATTTTAGTTTATATTTGGTTTATAAAACGAATTTGACAATACTCAAAAAGGCGGGTACTCAATAATCTTCACTCTCCAGAGGACCCAAGATGGCGGATGCGCATACACACCTCTTTAGTGCTCTAACTAAACTAAACTAAATTTGAACTCTATAAGTAGGCTTTGATGAACAAATCACTGAGTGCATCGTTTATAAAGAATCATTCAATGAAGATTTGGTGCAGTGCATCAAATGCAAGGGTCGGGCTCACGCGGATTGTACAGACCAAGAAAATATCGATCATTTTACCTGTGATATTTGTAGACGTGCCTAAATAAATGTTCTATTCTATTTTTAAATGTTTTTACTAACATTATTAATTACTTAGACCTTAAAATCTACTAAGTAGTTAGCCAGTACTGGACGACAACTTTTCGTTTGCCGCGAATTCCAACTTTTTTATTCCAGCGAATTATTAATGTTTATAATAAAATTTAAGAGAAACGATTTGACCCCTTTTATTAAGCATAATTTGTACTACAAATTACTTTTTTCAATTTTGATTTTTACCAACAATAGACCGAAGTTATCGTTGGTAATACAAAACTTAGAGTGGCCGGTACTGCAGGACTCCCCTAATAAATGTTAAGGGTAAATTTTTTTTCATAAAATAACATTTCTAGATATCAGACTAAAATGTAGAAAAATACAATTTTATATCCTGTAATTCGATATACCGATCTCTCGTATATGTTACTATTTTAATTTTGATTGTTATATATGAGTTAATACTTCGCCCTGCTTTCTCATTTGTATATATGTCAACAAAATACAAAAGAAAGAAAGAAATACGGGGGGTCAAGATACGCGATCTTTAATCGCTGAGTGAGTCTCCGTCAGTCTCCGACAACGAGTGTAGACTGTTCAATACTTCGCATCATTTTAAAAATAACATTTAAACGAGACGGTACAATAATCTTCTACTTTTGTTATACAGTGTAACTTTCATCCCAATTCTGAAGACATGCAAGTGAAAATAATTACTACTTTTTTCTTCCTGTTTGGTGTCTGTATTGCACGTAAGTTATTATCTTTTAAATATTTCTGAATATAATAGAATCACATAAAGAGTAATCAATCTTAAATAATTATTTGATAATAATTGTAACCTAAACTGAATAATTTGCTCCTTTTCCTGTAGATGGTCTCTTTTTAATTAACCCGTTAGAGGTTGTCTCTTTTATTATGGCTATTATCCTATATATTATCATTTTATAATTCTATATACCCAGACAGCACACGACATCTTGAAGATGACCATTTTACGTCTGAATATCTGAACGACCTGATTCGTAACAAAAGACATCTTCAAGATGTCTTTAAGATGTCTTTAAGAAGTCTATGTGGTGTCTGGGATTCTTAGGATTTCGTAAGACTATACAGTATCGTATCGTTATAGGCACGCGGCTCCGGGCTCGTCGAGCGCTTAGCCAGTAGCAGAGACGATTTCCAGGCGAGCCTTCAGGGCAGAGTTGCCAGAAGTAGGGACGCGAACAGGGGCGTCATAACTTGTCCCTGTGGTTCCTACTTCTGGCATCCCGGCTTCAGAAACATAAGCACGACAGTCGCTTACCCGGATACTTCAAGAACTGCAGGTGTGCTACTCGCTAAGCGCTCGACGAGCCCCGAACCGCGTGCCTATAACGAGAGGATACTGCAGACTAGCCGGACTCGAGCCGTTTTTGCACCCTAGGCAAACTTGCTACATTCCGCCATTTGAGTAAAAGAAAAGATTTCAAAAATTTGGGAACAATATTTTTATCCAATCCCTTCGCAATTGACAAAATGGATAATGCTAATGCTGATGATAGGTGTGGTGCAGTTTTTGTCAATTGTGAAGAGGTTGGATAAAAATGTTTTTCCTACATTTTTTTAAATCTGTTCTTTTTAATAAAACGATGTTGAACTAACAAAAAAAAAACATGCAATAATCGTTCAAAAGCTGCGAGAACAGAAAAAGGGTTTTGAAGAGAAACAGCTAAAAACAAGTGATTCTTACATTTTTCAGACCATATTAGGCTTATTTAACCATCTAGGACACACGGGAAAAAAATCTCATCGGTCCGGTCTTTTACACAGTATTTAAGGGTAGTTTTAACTCGCAAAAAACGTGGAAACTTGAATGATTCTATGATTTGCCTTGAAGTGGCATCATGTTTTCTAACAAATAGAAAATATGCAATTTTTGGGATTATTTTAAAATGGATTTTATACGATGAAAAATAATTCTCATTAAATTGGCCACTAAGGGCTCTGAAAGGAAAATTTCTTAGCTTTCCAAAACACTCGTGAAAATTTGTCTAACATCATGCGTTCACATGATATATGTGTTCAAAGTGAAAAGTACCTTTTTTGCTTCGATCGCGAATGACTCGGTCAATAAAAATCATACAACAAAACCAAAAAAAAAAAAACGAAATTAAAGCAAAATGTTTACTCTATAAGACCTCTTCATTGGATTTACTGGGGAAAAAATTTTGGCCCGTGCATACGTTCAAACTCAGGTCGGGGCCAGATATATTGGCCGGTGAATTCGTTTTCGCGAGCAGCGATTGAGGAGAAATCAACCACTACCATATGACGATCGTGGATTTGTCAGTTGGAGTTGCGTGGCCCCCGAAGGGTATGGTGAGGTAACGGGAACGCTGCTCGGCTCCGCCTGAACCTAGCTGTGTGGCTGTTATTTATTCTTAGCGTAATAGTTGTGTGCGTTACGAAGCTATGCGTAGACCAATACGAGATGAAGCTATCGAGAAAGAATCAATGTTCTGACCAATAAAGCTACTGAATTTTTTCGGAGCTAACGCACACCTATTCTGATGTGTATATTTCTACGCTGACAGCTCGGTTTGACCTACACGACAGAAGCTTGGCACTATCCCCACCAGTTTTGGCTCACTCTTGTTCTGTGAAGGCGAGAGCGAGATGGAACGAGAGTGAGTCAGAAAACGGTGAGAAAAGGAGCACCGAAGCAGGCAAACGGTGTGGTGGGAGAATACTCCTCACGAAACTCACCGGTGTAACGTCCCACGGGGACTCAAACCGGTAAAAACCGACTGTCGATAAAGTAGGAACCGATCTGCGTTACCATGTAAACCTATCTTCTGTTACCGCGCAAACGTATTATAAGACTTTTATGTATAATTTATAATTTAGATAAATATTAGAGAAACAATTATTATAGGAACATTAGGAATAATTAATTATAAGTATTAGCAAAAGCGCAAAATAAACCATAATGTATTAAGCGAGCAAAACACGAAATAACAAATAGCGATTCACTGCGCATGCGCCAATTTCTCAGTATAAAAGGAGGCGCACGCAGCTACGCGGTTCATTCGAAAGCTCTGCCAACAGAAGTGTGCTCGCTCCGGAAACGGTAGCGGCCTTCTAGCAGCAGACATAGCTAAGAGTACGAGCTCGCCCCGGAAACGGTAGCGGCCGTCTTGCAGCTAGTATTACAGAGTATTGAGCTCGCCCCGGAGACGGTAGCGGCCGTGCACTGTAATACGCGAATCGACGTAAGAGTAAAACTCTGCCGACAGAAGTGTGCTCGCCCCGGAAACGGTAGCGGCCTTCTTGCAGCAGACGTTGCCAAGAGTACGAGCTCGCCCCGGAGACGGTAGCGGCCGTACACTGCGACATATCTCAATACATACATACATATATTCATACATATTAAGGCTGCCGTCTCATTTTTGTTATGGTCCGAATCGATCGAAGCGACTCCAGTAAACAAACGGACTCTAATGAAACTACTGCGGTCGATAAAAAGAACTTGTACAGAGATGACATCTCCAGGTACTCTGGGTAGACGAACTTTTGACGCATAGTTGCCACATCGTCTGTTCTCTCTGTCTCTGCTGCGCTGTTGCCACAGAGTACTCTCTTTCTATCGAGAAGTCTTGAAGCAATACGGCACGAGAGCTACGTCCAGCGTCAGAGCCTCGCTGAACGTAGCAATAATGAAAGATAGAGAGATCCGGGAGTGTAAGAAGGAAAGATGGAAATATACCAAATTTGCAGAATTCAAAGCCGGTTTCGTTCAAAGTAGTCCGATTTAAATTATTTTCTGTCAATTTAATCGGCAGAATCACTTTCATATTGATACGATGAAAAATAAAGAAATTCTGTTTCTGCATAATCGATGGTACATCGCCGAGCAACTCCAGGCGACAGGTTAGACGGGTGAGCGATACAATTTCGCTCGGCTCAAGCTTCGGGGGACCTCAAGAATGAAGGCCTTCGATTAAAAAAATTATTTGTGGCCGACGGATGAATTCCCATCGAATAAACTGATTCATCCGTGGCGTTTCAAATAAAACTAACTCTGGGTTATTTTTACTCGACGACAAATAAAGATAAAGTCTCTTTAATTTGATAGTTTATTTCAATAATTTATGAAACAATACTAATTTGCGTATCAATGTCCCTTCTGTAGTAAAGCTATTATATGGTTTATTAACATCAAATCGCAATACGTCGTGACGGTTCGGTCGTCAATTCTCTAGTCCCTAGAGGATCACTAGTCAGGCGGGCAGCAGGATCTGCCGCGGATCTGCCGTCGATCTGCCGGCAGAACCGTAGTCGAATGCGGACGTAGGCTGGACCGCAGCTGCCGGCAGATCCTGCCGTCAGACCTGGTTATCAGGGTAAGTTTATTAATGTTTTTTCTCCTCTCTGCACTTTCTCTGCAATCCTAGACGGAACCATTCCGCTGCTTCTTTATTAAAGTCGACCTCGCGGAAATCAGAATGGCTATCTATTATTTTATCTGACTAAAAAAATAATATTGTATATATTAGCTCGAAGTTTTAATATAAAGGGTTTATAAAATAAGTGTGTAAATACCTTTTATTATTCGCACCATTTGTAATTGTGATATGTTGATTTTATTCTCCCTCCCTTTCCACGTGTATAACGCAGCAAATTCTGTACTAAAAAGTTTGCTCAATATTTGCAGAACATTATCTGCCGGCAATTCCCACCGAATCTATCTATATAAATAAACTGCAAAACGTTAGATTTTGCACTCTAAACACACCAATGCTAAACGCAGTCCTTATTTTAACACGTTCCGTGCAGGAGTTTTGCAGCAGGAAACGTTACCACGTTTCCAAGGTCACGATCAGTCACGAGCAATCGGTAAATTATATTTATCGTTTATGTCGCTGTTATGTTCTATTTATGAAACAAAGATTACGGAATACTTGTGACACCTACGTACTATGACATTTACATCTGGATTAATATGTTGCCTATACGTAAGAAGTGTTACGTAAAAATTATATGTTTTGTGTGACTTTTCAGTTATGTTCAAAAGTTCAGACTTTTCTATCTATGTAACAAAAGTTACAGAACATTGTGACACCTGTAATACTTAGCGGTTATATTTTGTACATGTAACAAAAGTTACAGAATTTGTGACTTCCATGTTACGTAGTATTTGCGAGTTGTGCTGTGGGGGTGTACCGTTAAGGAACTAGTTTCTGATCAGTTTAGAAGGTTTCCCGCTTTAATATTTATTTTTAACCTAATAAAACATTAAACCATAGACTTTTTTTATACTAAAAGTTGAATTAATGTTTAAACTTCAAGGAAAAATTTTAAAAAGTTGAAAATAAATATATAATTTAAATACTTATAAGGTATGGAATAATAAGGTGACTAGGAACTAGTTTTTAATCATCTAAAACTAACAATACTAACTGCTTTCACAGACAACACATATATTTTTGAATTATCAATTTTTATGTTAGTAATTATTTCAAACAATTATTTATTGACATAAACTCAAAAGAACGATTTATTTCATGAACTGATCAAAAATTAGTGCCTGATCAAGAACTAGTTCCTTAACGGTATACAGCAACAAAAGATATTTGTAAAGTTGTCTGGGCTGTGAAATGTAAATCCACAAACACTAAAAACTATTGAAAAAAAAATATACAAAAAGAATTTATGTTAAACGATCGTATTAAAAATGCACTAAAAGCTAAAAAAAAAATCTTTTCTTGTACTACGCAGGATATTTCATGACAGAATATGAATCAATTTAATATAGCATCAAGTGTCGAAATGAATTTGTTGTGAGATATCTGGCTCCACGATTAGGCCCATACAGCACACTCCATTGCAGGAAGGTTGCAGGAAGGTTCCCTGAGCGTTGCCGTGCAATGTTCCACAGGGGCGGACATAGGAAGGTTCCTGCAATGGAGTGTGCTGTATGGGGAGAGATGTAATGGGGTTTGTCAAAACGAGCCTTCGTTTTTGAATAATTTGAGTTTAAAGTTTTGCACGGTAGGAGTAGAAGTTCGAACACGTAAGCAATCTTCTCAATCAGCGGTTGTAGCTACAGCGGTAAAGGCCGGTATTCACAAACGTGTCTTAAGATTAAGCAAATGCTTAAGCATTCGGCATTCGTTACTAGCTACTAGGGTTAGTAGAGGATGCCGCATGCTTAAGCATTTGCTTAATCTTAAGACACGTTTGTGAATACCGGCCAAAGTGTTCGTCTACGGTGCTACAGGTAGTGGGTTCTCGAATCTCTTTGGGGTAAAAGAATTTTCTATGAGAAGAAGACACACGGGCGTTGTATTTACACTTACTAGTACTACGATTCTACACACATTCATGTTGTCGCGTCCCTCACAGACAGGGCCGTTCCTGAGTTTTGGCCGCCCAGGTGCGGGGGCACCTTCTGCACCCCCGCCAGGAACGGCCCTGCTCACAGACACGGTATATACTGTTATTTTTATTTTTGGCCCTACTGCTCGAAACGTTGCGGCACCATTACTGTAAAATCTCCGAAACGTTGCGCGACCATTGCTCTAAAATCTCAGAAACGTTGCGCGACCACTGCTGTAAAATCTCCGAAACGTTGCGCGACCACTGCTGTAAAATGTCAGAAACGCTGCGTGACCATTGCTGTAAAATCCCAAAGCAATGTTGCAGAAATATCTCCTGCAATGTTGCACAGCGGCGGACATAGCAATTTACTTGTAACGTTTCGGCAACATTCCGTGCAATGTTCCAAATGTCAAACCGCAACGTAACTGAGACATTCCTGCAACAAAGTCTGCTGCAGGGGTTCCGATGAATTTTTACTCGCTGAAAACGAATTTGTCCGCACAAATGGCATAAGAGACTGAAATATGTGTAAATCTCATGCCGTTATTTATGTAATGGAAAATGCTTGTTTTTCATAGTATATGTATTTATTGAAGATGAAGAAAATTTAATTGTTATGAAATATTTCAACACACATTCCTTGCACATACTATCCAAAAATACAATTTTCGTTTTTCTAGATATCTTCAAGTATTTATGATTCGGAACTGAACTATGAGGACTTAGTGGATGTACTTTTCCACGACAGTGATAGCAATCTCTTTATATACTGCTGCAGCTGCTTACTAGAGGTGAAGAAGTCAGCTGATAGCCTATCTCTCGTAACCCACAGATTTCAGTCTCTTATGCCATTTGTGCGGACAAATTCGTTTTCAGCGAGTAAGAATTCATTGATAACGATATATTCCATTAAGGTTATACAAAAATCGCATTTTTTTTTGTCAGGCAGTGTTGTAGAAAGTGTTCTCCTAGCGGACCTCACCATGTGCATTGCTGTGCAAGAAAAGGACGGCAGTAAAGGTACAGGAAGGGTTAGTAGAGTAAATGAATATTATTGATTTTGATAGCGACTGTAGAGCATTGCATTTTGCTTGCCTGGTTCAAAACTATCATACAGTAAAGGTTCTTCTGGTACATGGGATAAATTATAAAATCGTAAGGAATGACTTAATTGAAATAGCTATTCAAGATCTTATATTTATTGGAGTCATCCTACGTGATTATAAATTTGGGGAAAATGTTAACTTTAATAAGATTCTCGTAGAATGTCAGCTTTCATCCTACAAATCTATGGGCGATATTCACAGTCGTGTCTTCAGCAAATGCTTAAGATCATCTTCTAGAAGACGGTCTTGTTTGCCTGAAGACATCATTTGTCCTGAAGGTATTCACAGTCGTGGCACAAGATGATCTTAAGCATTTGCTTGGAATAAGTAATTGCTATATGACATATCCTTGATGGGCGACGGAGTAGGAGCAACAAGTAATGCGTGTAAACGTCGAGGACTCGAGGTTATATGAGGCAGTGAGAGCAACACGGACTAACCCACGTTTTTTTTTCGAAATTGAGTTAGTACTGCGACGTCCCACTAATTTTCGCGCGGTCATAATCAGAGTCTTCCCCATAAATCACTCCACAACTCCGCCACTATCCCTAAAACTCAACTCTTACCCCCAGGGCCGTTCCTGGCGGGGGTGCAGAAGGTGCTCTCGCACCTGGGCGGCCAAACCTAGGGGCGGCCGCAGGTCGTTTATTCTATGTAAAGTTTTGACTATTAAAAATAAGAAACAAAACTTTTATGATGATTATTAATTATATCATTCCTTTTCTCCTTTAATTTTTTTTTTAAATTATTCAACGCTGATTTTCGAGATAAAAATTCATAAGTACAGCCCATTTTCACAAAAATAGGCAAAAATCGACAAATCCAAAGCCCTATGTCATTTAAACAAAATCGAAATCGGCATAATAATAATACTTAACCCCCCGCCCCCCTAATTTCACGAGGACTACAACATAATGAAATTAATGAGGGCGGCAATATTGTTTTTGCACCTGGGCGACCAACATCCCAGGAACAGCCCTGCTTACCCCTTTCCCCAACCATCGGGCCACCCCGAAGATGTCCCTAAGCGGTCCCCATCTCGAGATGGTCAACTACGAAATCCCCTTGACCTCTTCGCCCTACTAAACACGATCTTCTCCCTAGCATCTAAATCTAAACAAGTCCCTCGTCCCAAAAACTCGAGACCACGTCTCACCCACTCTCTACGACCCACCAAATCAAAGCCACTCTCACCACCTTCCAGCCGAAACACCCAAAATCCATCCATTAGATTGAATACCCCTTTTCGGAGCCCCAAATAAGAACCCCTAATATTCTATTGCGACGCATATTTCGCGCATGAGTCACCAATACGTTTCAATTATATAACGCGTATTGGGATCATGAGTCATGGTGCATACCGCGCATACCCCTCATACCTAAACACCATATAAATAGAAGGGCCCCAGCGCTCGTAGGCTCTTCTACGGAAATCACTTCCAAGTACACAGCTATTGAAAACCTATTCAGTGCTCTTATACTGAAATCCGTGCTACCTTGTGCGAAAGGACAATTAATCTACGGCATCTACTGTAAGCGATTATAATTACCTATCGCATCAGTGCATATCATCTGCATTTATATTTTTTCCTATTGCTTGCGCTTTTCATATTTTCCGTTAGTGCTTATTGCATTTACATTATTTGCTATTGCTTATCGCATTTATATTATTTTCCATTGCTAATGCCTACTGCATCTTATCCTCTCGTGTAATGCTCATGCTTACTGCATATTATACTCTTGTCTAATGCTAATGCTTATTAGATTCTATATTATTGTCTATTGCTAATACTCGGGTATTTCATGTCGAAGGATCAATAAAATAATTCGAAACGGTATTTAAGACAAGAGCGTTTATTTAGTAGAACGCACAAGAATATGCCATGCACTATTAATGCGATAGCGGTAGAGTTAACATATATATATATGTATATATATATATGTATTGCTATATGTATATATATATATATATATATGTATTGCTATATGTATATATATATATGTATTGCTATTGCTTATCGTTTATATACATGTTATGTGCTAATGCTTGACGTCCCACGCATTATTATGTTAACTCTACCGCTATCGCATTAATAGTGCATGACATATTCTTGTGCGTTCTACTAAATGAACGTTCTTGTCTTAAATACCGTTTGGAATTATTGTATTGACAAAGAGGAGATATAATAAGAGGCGTCACTCGACAAGGACAGAGATAAGGTAGGAAAATCACTAGACTACCAATTTAAATGCCCATTCGGCAATGATCGGTAAACTTCGGCAATAATCAGCAAATTGCGGTAAGGTACATACATTTAGTCGATTTGAATATCCCGCTCGAAATAGACAACCAATTTAAATGCCAAGGTCAAGCAAGGACTTCAAAGGTTCCGCCCGGAGTGACGCCTCTTATTATACCTACTCTTTGCCCTTAGTGTACACTAAGGGACAGAATCGGCTTCCCTTCGGAAATTTGGCAACGTTGCATGTCACTCGGCATAACTCAGTGGTTCTAGTGACAAGCAACGTTGCCAAATTTCCGAAGGGAAGCCGATTCTGTCCCTTAGTGTACACTAATGGCTAGACATATTTCACGGAAATATTACGTGTAACTTCTTATTCCAATGCAGCGGTAAATCCATTTACCGAGCCTTTAAATACAACCCACCTGTGCTCTATCATAGACGTTGCTTAAGATGATCTGAAGCATTTGCTTAGAATAAGCAATTGCTTATAGCTTACATCCATTTTCTTTATAAAGCATTTGCTTAAGACAATGCTAATTCACGTTCGGAAACTTTCGGGATAATTCTGTTAAAATAACCAATGAGAGAAGGATATTCATTTGTAGGCGACGGAGTAGGGATGCGGGACCGTGGGTAACGCACATGAGCGTCGAGCGTCACATTTCCAAAAATGGCTGCAAATAAGGTCGAAAAACGAGCCAGGCACTACACTGCAGCAGAGGGAAGTTATTTTTTTTACAAGTCATTGATAAATACAATCATATATTAGGGTGCAAAAAAAGCAATGTTAATACATCACGGAACAAGGAAGCGGCATGGTCCAATATTTGCGATTTGAGAGCAAAGAATAGTAACATTTATAATACTGAAATTTAGATGCAAGAGAAATGGTTTTCACTGCGAATCAATATGATATTGGAAATTATATGGACCCAGTCTCCGAAAACAATGACACCATATGTTTCTACCGGATACCAATCCGTCAACTTCTTATACAAAACGAAATTACAGATATCTATGAACAACCGAGAAAAGGACAAAAAGTCCGAGAAACCGAAGAGGAGTTAAAAATATAAAGATTGAGAAGCATTATGCAACATGAAGAGAGACTGGCTATGATGAAAGATTCTATTCTATCATCATCGCCATCATCAATATCGTTAATATCAATGTCTACGTCAATGTTCAATAAATCCAGTTTTTCAGTATTTGCACTTCGATTTCGCTCACTACTCGCTTCCTTTACGTAAGTAATGGCGGGTAATGGCCGTATATGATGCAATAGGATGGTCTTAAGACGTCTGAAACGTTGTCTTGAAAATATAACCTCACTTTGCTTGAATAGGATTGTCTTAAGACTCGAATAAGAAGTTCTCAAGCAAATGCTTAAGACACGACCTTAAGATTATCTTAAGTCACGTCTATGAATCTAGGCGGCATCTTGAGCAAATGCTTGAGATGGTCTTGAGAACATATGACGTCATACAAGCATTTACTTATTTGAACAAGCTCTTGCTCAAGCAAACGCTTAACCACGACCTTAAGATTATCTCAAGACGCAACTATGAATCTAGATAGGGACTTAAGTAAATGCTTAAGACGATCTTAAGCTTAACCCTTAACTGGTATACTGTTTTTTTCAAACGTAACTGGTATACTGGGGTCGTGGCAGACCCCAAGTAAAACAGGACACAGAAATTTGTAAAGTCGACACTAGATCCAACCTCTATGAATATTTTGTTGGTAGGTAATGTATAAAATAACAGAAGCGTAGAAAGTTAAACTATTATTATAAAATTAATTAGAAATTCAGTTTACAAACCTGGACAACCAAAAATTTTGCAGCGAACTTTGCGTGCTTGGGGTAGAGCACTAAAGAGGTGAGTATGCGCATCCGCCATATTGGGTCCTCTGGAGAGAGAAGATTATTGAGTACCCGCCTTTTTGAGTACTGTCAAATTCGCTGTATAAACCAAATATAAACTAAAATGTAATAAAATACTGTAATAATGTGTCGTGCTACCATCTATCAATATCAACAACGCATGTTTTGTTTATAAAGTGAATCTGACAATACTTAAAAAGGCGGGTACTCAATAATCTTCTCTCTCCAGAGGACCCAACATGGCGGATGCGCATACTCACCTCTTTAGTGCTCTACTTGGGGTCATGACCGACCCCAGGATATCAGTTAAGGGTTAAGAAACTTTTGTGAATACCGCCCTTGTTCCGCCCAATGAACGCCGCGCGGGACTTTGAACGCGTTTTCCTCAGAATGACATGTTTCAACCGCGTTGACAGTCTACAGAGAAAACTACACCTTTTATTACATGACGAAAATTTTATTACCTGACGATCAGTTTTTTTCCATTAACGACCTCCTATTTTTTTTATAAACATTTCCCCAATTTTGTACCCCCAAAACCTGCCCTTGTGTTTTTCTTTTGTCCTCCTTTTTATCAATTCCATCTCCATTATATTTTCCAAATTCTTCTCCTTTAGTAGGATCATTAATTCTTCTATTAGTTCCTTCTCTGTTGTTGCTTTTAGATTGTTGATTTTTCTTTATCCCCTCTCCTTTCTTCTCTGGAATCCACCTTCTGCTTTTCCGTTTCTCTATAATTTGTCTTCTGCTTTTCTGTTTCTATCGGTGGCATGCCCCCCCCCCCTATCGCTACTAGAAAGGCAGCCACTAAGGGCAGGATTCAGCTACCCCAACCGTGGTTCGATGGTGACCGAACCTTGGCACGTTCGGTCCGGGACCGCGGAAGGGTAGCGGAGACAACAGAAAGAAAGAATGGATCCAGGGCTCCAAGCGCTTAGCGATACCGGCATACCGGCTTTTACACACCTCATCAGGAATGCGGAGTGCCGCTAGGGGCGGGTGGTGACCGCCCCATTCTGGACCGTGCCTCGCTATCAGATCTCGCAATAATATATCAGACCTTTTTTTTTTGACTTGGTGGGAATCCCCCCGGAGACCCCCCTCCTGCGAGGGCAAGGGGGGGTGGGTCACGAACCCACTAAAACTACCAAGGTGACCTCCTGGCACGGAGAGCGCAAGCCCGGAGGGAGGACTTATGCGGGATCAAACTAGCGATTCTTCCGCTTGCATCTCCCATGGGCGCGATGGAGCTACCTCCGTGCCTATTGCCCTCTGTATAGGGCCCTTCCCGAGGGAGTATATCAGACCTGATCATACCTGGACTGAGGCGGGTGCATCCCCGAGGCCCTCTTGCCACGAGGATTCTTTCCTTTCTATATAGCCTTAAGCTAGATTCTCACTATCCGTCTGGACGGCAGCAAGACGGCGGCCGTCCCACTAGCGCAACTGAGAAGTATGCATCTGTGTCTCCGTTGTGCTAGTGGGACGGCCGCCGTCTTGCAGCTGTCCAGACGGATAGTGAGAATCTAGCTTTATGAGGGTAAACACGCCGTCGCCCCAACAAGCCGGAGGCATCGTACGCGCGTGCTCGCGCAGTCCGAAGGCTTTTAGCGGGGACGTGAAATGGACCCGGCACTTCCGGGTTCAGGACGACGAGTAAAAGCGAGCTTACGGGGGGGATAGGAGATCTGGTCAAAGCCGGAGAGGGTGGCTTGCTCAACGCATAATGACTCCGGCCCACCTACGCGTGCGTCTTAGGTAGGGATCGCCCACCCTCGTCGATGGTCACCACCGTGAGTACGGTCCGTCCGCAAGCTGGACCCGGCCTATCATAAGCAGACGCGTACCCGAGAAATAGGGTAGAATCCTGGCGGGTTAATGCGTATCATGAGCCGGCCATTCAAAGCCATTCCCTCCCTCCTTTGGGAGGAGGCCCGTCTTCCCGGGCTGTGCAGGGTAGATGGTGTGGTCCCCCGGACCAGGTGGCAAGTCGTAGGTGCGAAGGTGTAATCCCAAAATTATCCTTTGCATCAACATCAGCGTTTTTTTCTTCTATACGGTATTATATCATTTCTAGACTACCACTCTTAGCAGCGTAGTGTAAAGGTGTAATCCCAGAATTATGATTTACATCAACATGCAAAGGTGTAATCCCAGAATTATGATTTACATCAACATACCTTCTGTAAGGTATTTTACCAATTCTAGATTGCCACTAATAACAGCGTAGTGCAAAGGTGTAATCCCAGAATTATCCTTTACATCAACATCAGCGTTTTTTCTTCTATAAGGTATTTTACAATTTCTAGACTACCACCCTTAGCAGCGTAGTGCAAAGGTGTAATCCCAGAATTATCCTTTACATCAACATCAGCGTTTCTTCTTCTATAAGGTATTTTACCATTTCTAGACTACCACCCTTAGCAGCGTAGTGCAAAGGTGTAATCCCAGAATTATCGTTTACGTTAACATCAGCGTTTTCTTCTTCTATAAGGTATTTTTCCATTTCTAGACTACCACTCTTAGCAGCGTAGTGCAAAGGTGTAATCCCAGAATTATCCTTTACATCAACATCAGCGTTTTTTCTTCTATAAGGTATTTTACCATTTCTAGACTACCACCCTTAGCAGCGTAGTGCAAAGGTGTAATCCCAGAATTATCGTTTACGTTAACATCAGCGTTTTCCTCTTCTATAAGGTATTTTACCATTTCTAGACTACCACTCTTAGCAGCGTAGTGCAAAGGGGTAATCCCAGAATTATGATTTACATCAACATACCTTCTGTAAGGTATTTTACCAATTCTAGATTGCCACTAATAACAGCGTAGTGCAAAGGTGTAATCCCAGAATTATCCTTTACATCAACATCAGCGTTTTTTCTTCTATAACAGCGCCGTTCAGGAGTTGCCGCGTAGGGCAACTGGTCAGACAGCCCGGGGCAAACACTTGCTGGCGGCGCGCAAGCCACGCCACCCCGGGCAATACGGTACAGATGCCTAGGATGAACAAGGACCGTCGCCTCCCTACGCATCTACGAGCCTGTACTCCCGCCACAACCATTCCTCCCCACTCCGCTCTAACGATAGCTGACGTCACTGCCCCGAGCGTTGCTCGCAGCGTTTGCCCCGGGCAAATGCGGCTGCCCATGCCCTGAAAACGGTAGCCTGACCGGCGCTGTTCTATAAGGTATTTTACCATTTCTAGACTACCACCCTTAGCAGCGTAGTGCAAAGGTGTAATCCCAGAATTATCGTTTACGTTAACATCAGCGTTTTCCTCTTCTATAAGGTATTTTACCATTTCTAAACTACCACTCTTAGCAGCGTAGTGCAAAGGGGTAATCCCAGAATTATGATTTACATCAACATACCTTCTGTAAGGTATTTTACCAATTCTAGATTACCACTAATAACAGCGTAGTGCAAAGGTGTAATCCCAGAATTATCCTTTACATCAACATCAGCGTTTTTTCTTCTATAAGGTATTTTACCATTTCTAGACTACCACCCTTAGCACCGTAGTGCAAAGGTGTAATCCCAGAATTATCGTTTACGTTAACATCAGCGTTTTCCTCTTCTATAAGGTATTTTACCATTTCTAGACTACCACTCTTAGCAGCGTAGTGCAAAGGGGTAATCCCAGAATTATGATTTACATCAACATACCTTCTGTAAGGTATTTTACCAATTCTAGATTGCCACTAATAACAGCGTAGTGCAAAGGTGTAATCCCAGAATTATCCTTTACATCAACATCAGCGTTTTTTCTTCTATAAGGTATTTTACCATTTCTAGACTACAACCCTTATCAGCGTAGTGCAAAGGTGTAATCCCAGAATTATCGTTTACGTTAACATCAGCGTTTTCTTCTTCTATAAGGTATTTTACCATTTCTAGACTACCACCCTTAGCAGCGTAGTGTAAAGGTGTAATCCCAGAATTATGATTTACATCAACATGCAAAGGTGTAATCCCAGAATTATCGTTTACGTTAACATCAGCGTTTTCTTCTTCTATAAGGTATTTTACCATTTCTAGACTACCACCCTTAGCAGCGTAGTGCAAAGGTGTAATCCCAGAATTATCCTTTACGTTAACATCAGCGAGTATTATCCAGCATCAATACGTCCCGCGGAGAGACACAGGAAAAGAAGGGATAGTCCGCTGACTGCGCGTAGTCCCGCCTGCTTCGTCCTACCCTCAAATTAAAGACGGATCCCTTATCTCTCGTGTCTAAACACGCGCTTGAATTTCAAAACAAAAGCACGCGTCGACGTATTCGGTGCGAGAGACTGTGGGCTTGAAGTCCGATTGGCCACAAACTATCCAATCGGGCCTGCTTATCTCTCGTGTCTAAACACGCGCTCGAATTTCAAAACAAAAGCACGCGTCGACGTATTCGGTGCAAGAGGAGGTGGGCCTTGGGGAGGAGATATTGCTGTGAAGAGGGCCTCTTCAGGACAGTGGCCATTTGGGAGGGATGCAGACCAGATTGGTTAAATTAGGGCCAATCGGACCTCAAGCCTGAAAGGTGATCATTCATTTTTAAATTTAACGCAAGCTATGGCTTATTTCCGGCGATAATTCTCAAAATTCTCGTACGAAAATATTTATTCGGCCTTTTTAAACAGACTTATTCGTTATCAACAACAGTGCTGGCCGTTATTGAGTTACGGATTTTTATCACAATAACGAACTACGATCACTTTTCGTTAATTTCCTGTTACATTACCTTTTCGTGGATATGTTATTAACACAAGGAATTTTACGTATTCCTTATCCTCCCACTTCAAATAATTATTATTTTCGAATCTTCTAAAAAAATGTGTATTTGTCTTTTTACGTTACACGTGATTTTCATCCATTTATCCTTTATTCATTATTCACTTTAAATGGCAAACAAACCATGGCAAAAGGTTCGATTTTTTTGTTACGTCTTTTTCATTTGCCATTCTACGCAATTTCCTTCGATGCATGCCGCCTTGCTTGTTCGTAGTCGCAGCGCGGCCCGGCGCGCGGCCACGCTAGCGCGGGACCTCCAGCGGAAGGCTCGCGCTCTGATTGGTCGGTGCTTTTTATTAATATCTCGTTAACGAAACCTCGGAGGGTATTTTCCCAAAGGAAAAAGTTGTTTGCAATTACCCCCCCCCCCCCCCCCAATCACCCCCTTTAAGGAACCGCAGCATTTTTGGGACACCCTGTATACATAAGTACATGCTCGTACATATAAATGTTTATGAACAGTTGCTCAAAGAAACAATGGAAAACCAAAAACCTGGAGGCATTTGTTTAAATGTTTCTGACCGAAGTTTGCAAACCGGTTTTATACAGTTTTTATACAGCTTTCATAACGTTTTTGTACAATTTTTGTATATTTGTTTCAGTATTTGCGGTCAAAGTTATGTAGTTCTAGATTAGGGTTTTAATAATTTTTAAATTTTAGGTGAACGAATTGGCAAATTTTTATGGTTCCAATTATAATTTTGTGAAACGGGCACTAACGTCGTTGATGACCAATGGATGTTGCATTGCTATTTAGTTAGCCTCGGCAGAAAAGGGAAAGAAGATTTCCATAAATTAAACGTAGCAACGGTTTTAATATGTAACTTTCACCCCTACTTTACTGTTCCTAATATTGATTACTGTAAAATTCAATGTAATGTATCCTCGAAATTCTTCTTTAAGGTGCAGCAGAACACAGGGAAATGGCAGAGAATAAAAAATACAGAGCTATCCAAACAAGCCTGGCTAAAAAGAGCTTGCGATAGGAAAACGACACAGCCAAAAATATTTTAACAAAGCGAGTAACACTACAGGGAGTCTTTATACATGTCTTTATTTAATTGTTCATATAGGGTATTAGTTAAGTTCACACCCCTTTTCGTTTTCAAACAGCAGCACACTTTAGAGACGATTGCAGATAAATTAAGATTGCTGCACTCGATGAATAAACAATTATACTTCGTATAATTTATGTATATTACCTTAATGGTGTACACAGTTCATCTATTTTAAGTGTATATCCTGCATAGTTTGTTTATTCTGTATATTCGACCTCGCACAAACATGTATCTTGTATCTATTGTAAGTGCATATATTCTGCATTAATTCTGAATTAAATAAATGAAATAAATTGTTATCGAGTTTGATCTTATTTTGAAAACCATTTACTTCCTTAAATTTTTATTAAATCGAACCAGTACCGCCGAGCGTCCCTACTTTAGCATACTTGGCACCCCGGACAAGAGGCGTCCCTCCAACGCTTTTCATTTTTTCCGTCCTCCTCTCTCCTCCTTTCGGGTCCCAGCAGCAAGCGGCGCACCGAGAGAAAGGTGGTCTCCCATCTTTCCGCAGTACACCACCCCTTGATGCTTAACTTCGGTGATCTAACGAAAACCGGTGTTTCCATCACGGCCACCGCCGCTGGTAAGAGTGATGTGGAAACCTATTGAGACGGGTGTACGCGCCTGAGGAGCTCCGAGCAGCGGGTTGACGCGGGGGCCAACACGCACGGCGGCAGAAAGAGGGCCGGGTTGCTTCTGCAAAAACGGCCGAAAAGAGTACTTAATTCCCAAGCCTGACATATGTAATGATACCGTTACTATCGTTCCTCTTGCCATTATTTATGTAATGGAAAATGCTTCTTTTTCATAGTATATGTATTTATTGAATATGAAGAAATTTTAATTGTTATGAAATATTTCAACACACATTCCTTGCACATACTATCTAAAAATACCATTTTTGTTTCTCTAGGTATCTTCAAGTATTGATGATTCGGATCTAAATTATGAGGACTTAGTGGATGTACTCTTCCACGACAGCGATAGCAAGATAAGAGTAAAGAAGGAGATAGAGGATTATATTTTTGCTCGTGATATCGATGCATTAGTTATAACCAAATCTTTGAATTCTAGTGTTGATAAAAATAAACTTTATACTATTATATTGAATGATTTTTATCATGGGAACAATCAAGATAAGATGCAGATTCTAGAGATAGAATTTAATGATAAGAAGATATTGTTAAGGGAAGGAATAGTGAGGATAAAAGGTGCCGGGAACATTAGTGAATTAAAGAGGAAAGTTGGGATTGCAAGTTATAGAGAAGTAATGTATGCGATAAAGGAACAAAAATTGTTTGAAGCAATAGAGGGAAATAATATTGGTGAGGTCAAGGAGCTTATTGATCATGGTGTTAGTATTGCTGCTAGGAACAATGACGGGCAAACACCCTTACACTCTGCTGCTAAGACTGGTAAGCTAGACGTAGTGAAATACCTTATAGAAGAAAAAGCTGTTGATTTTAATGTAAGGGATAATTCTGGTCTGACACCATTACACTACGCTGCGTCTGGTGGTAAGCTGGAGGTAGTAAAATACCTCTTAGAAGAAGAACACGCTGATGTTAATGTAAAGGGTAATTCTGGGATTACACCTTTGCACTACGCTGTTATTAGTGGTAATCTAGAACTGATAAAATACCTCTTAGAAGAAAAACACGCTGATGTTCATGTAAAAAATAATTATGGGATTACATCTTTGCACTATGCTACTAAGGGTGGTAGTTTGGAAATGGTAAAATACCTTATAGAAGACAAAAACGCTGATGTTAATGTAAAGGATAATTCTGGGATTACCCCTTCGCACAACGCTGCTAAGAGTGGTAGTCTAGAAATGATAAAATACCTTATAGAAGAAATAAACGCTGATGTTCATGTAAAGGATAATTCTGGGATTACCCCTTTGCACAACGCTGCTAAGAGTGGTAGTCTAAAAATGGTAAAATACCTTATAGAAGAAAAAAACGCTGATGTTAAAGTAAAGGATAATTCTGGGACTACACTTTTGCACTACGCTGCTGAGGGTGGTAGTCTAGAAATGGTAAAATACCTTATAGGAGGAAGAAACGCTGATGTTAAAGTAAAGGATAATTCTGGGATTACCCCTTTGCACTACGCTGCTAAGCGTGGTAGTCTAAAAATGGTAAAATACCTTATAGAAGAAAAAAACGCTGATGTTAAAGTAAAGGATAATTCTGGGATTACCCCTTTGCATTACGCTGTTATTAGTGGTAATCTAAAAATGGTAATATACCTTATAGAAGAAAAAAACGCTGATGTTCATGTAAAAAATAATTATGGGATTACATCTTTGCACTATGCTACTAAGGGTGGTAGTTTGGAAAAGGTAAAATACCTTATAGAAGACAAAAACGCTGATGTTAATGTAAAGGATAATTCTGGGATTACCCCTTCGCACAACGCTGCTAAGAGTGGTAGTCTAGAAATGGTAAAATACCTTATAGAAGAAAAAAACGCTGATGTTCATGTAAAGGATAATTCTGGGATTACCCCTTTGCAGTTAAAATATTTCCAGCTTTGGAAAATACACGTTCTGATGGCACAGATATATGTTGCCATGATTGGTAGATATTTTTTTGCAATGATACTTAATGTAGGATAAATCCTTTCGTACTGTAACCAGGGTTGCCACCTTATCACCATAGAAATCCCGGAGTGCCACACATTCTATCCCGGAGATTCGAACATAAACCCGGAGATGGAAAGCAAAAAAATGTTTTGTTCTCGAATATCCGGAAAACAGATATGCAATTCTGTTAAGGCCAAACAATTCAGAATTTGAAAGTATCTGTTTTTTTAATTAATAACTTTTATTGTATACAAAGTTGACACCATTGTATTATGCCACAATTTCTTATTATCTCATTTTTTTTCTACAACCCGGAGATTTTTCCAGTAAAACCGGAGCCGGAGATTTGCTTCAAAACCCGGAGTATCCGGGCCAAAACCGGAGAGGTGGCAACCCTGACTGTAACCAATATCCAGAACATAAGAATCGTATATAAATTTGGCGCGAATCCTGTATAAATTTGGCGGGAATCGTGTGTAAATGGCAGGAAACGTATAAGATCAGGAAAACCTACGCATCAAGCAGTTTGATTGGTCCTTTCACTAGTGGCAATTAATTCCGCCAGAGGGCAAAAAATCGGTTGTCGATTCATACATCAAAGAATCGATTCTGGGGAAAATCGGATACCAAAGAATCGATTCAAAAGACCGATCTTTTAACCAAAAGAATCGATTTTCTGAAGAATCGAATCGGAATCGAACACCCCTAGTAGTAGGGCTTTGAGACGTATGCGCAAAAAGTCTGCCTTTTGTCCTCGAGCGCCAATCTAGCGGCCACCAGAAAAACTAGGACGAAAAAGTGACATATTCTAAACAGGAGTCGGAACACCTGTGTATTACACCGTGGTTTGGACCATGGACCTGAAGGACAGTGCCTAGTTGCGGGGGTTTACTCGTAAGACGGAAGGGGAATCGCCTGTGTAGCCATCTTGTTATGATATACTAGTAGTGCACTCTATAGCCCATTATATATATAGTTATTTTCTGGCAATTAAATATAACGTATTTTCATTCACCCTATGTATTACAATTCGTATAAATATGTATTATTTATAAAAACATTGATCAGTCTATGAAACCTGAGTAATGCAAGTGTAAAGTTTCAAAGTTTACCACGGTATGACATAGATGGCACCACTAGTATATCATAACAAGATGGCTGAAACAGCTTGATTCTCCTTGCGTCTTTCGCTTACACCCCCGCGTCTATAAGTCTAGCTCATGCACTGTCCTTCAGGTCCATGGTTTGGACTACCCGAGGGAATTTCCTGTGAACACTGATTCGGACCATAACAAAAATGAGACGGCAGCCTTAAAAGTAAATTTTCTGTGTCGTCATTGCTACTACTCGTTTCCAATAATTCCATAACGAATAATTTTCGGTCCATTTTAAATGTAATCTAGAGGTTATTCGGTGCCACCAAACTGCACTGACTGCACTGCGACATAACCTCAGTGCTATAAAGGTTGCACTCGTGCAGTTCATTCCTTTGATCCGAATGCGAAGTTTGCACTACACCAGGGCAGTTCATGGTCATTTATGAACGCCGAATACGATACAGGATTGCGTCGTATGTAATCCAATGCAATCGATGTTAGGGAATCTGCACTGGCATCGTTCTGGTCAGCGTGGGGCACGACTGAGGGTGCGATCCGATTCACGCAGTGAGCGCATGAAATTGGTGGCATCATATTGGTGCAGTATTGGTGGCATTGTACGATTCCCTAGAATTTGTCTCACTTGCGGTGCATGAGGCGCGCAGGAACTGCAGGAACTCGGAGTTATCCTCACCTTCAGCCCCCAAAACCCCCTCCTCGCGCTCATCCTCAGCCCCCTCCTCGCGTTCATCCTCACCCTCAGCCCCAAAACCCCCTCCTCGCGCTCGTCTTCATCCTCAGCCCCCAAAACCCTCTCCTGGCGCTCATCTTCACCCTCAGCCCCAAAATCTCCTCCTCGCGCTCATCCTCACCCCACTTCAGGAACTCGGAGTTGCAGTAGTTCCTGCGCGCCTCATGCACCGCAAGTGAGATAAATTCTACGGAATCATACGATGCCACCAATACTGCACCAATACGATGCCACAAATTTCATGCGCTCAATGCGTGAATTGGAACGCACCCTGAGTTACTCGATGGGCCGTTTAGCGGTAGGGGATCTTCTTTGTTTCGTCCCACGAAATCTCGCAACAAGGGCAGCACCAGAACAGTATGCCTGTAATTTCTACTTCACCTGTTACGTCCCGGACTATTCTTTGCGAACTCCCCTGAGCGGTTACTATCAATCAACAGAATTATAAAAATTATATTTTTTATATATACCAGCGCCAAGCGAGTGATGCCGCGGCCAACCAGCGTCTCCCATCGTGCGTGTCACGCACACATTACCACCGCTCCCTGTAGGTGTTCGGCTTGGCCGGAGTCCTCCGAACTCTGGCGATTAGGGGTTTCGCCGGGTCCTTGCTCTGTCAAAGTCCTGAAGTACACCTTGACCACGTTTCCGTATAAGGGGATAGGTATTCAGATATAAAAGGATAGTACAGGTGGATAGACGATCCGTTCTTCAGATAACAAATATAATCTCGAATAGACAAGTAAATAAAAGCAAATACAATTAACATACACTTCAGTTGTAACAATGTGGTCGCTGTTGCGTCAACGGCGTTCTACCCGATCGTGTCTCTATTGCGGTCGCGGATCTAACACTTTCTATTGCCCTACACGGTGATTCTGCGACAGGACGTCTATACTAGGTACTTCCAGAATATGTTCTTGTTACGCTGACAGTGTCGAGCGGAGTTACGCGCCGTGGGCGTCGTAGCTGTCCGGCCGAACGTATACCTTTTTTTTTTTTTTTTTTTTTTATAGTGGGGGAAAATACCTTTATGCATACCCCGACAGATTGTCTGCCGGGGTGATGTGGGAATCGCCACAATGTGTGTGGAATACCCACTAAAAATCCCCTCCTAGCTTCCGCCGATACGGACCCCATGGAAGTACCCGGAACTTCTGATGTAGTCCGTCGGGTACCTCTGCCTTATGGAAGGCGGGGTCGCTCCGTACCGCCCACAGGGCGGAGCCTACCTACGCGTTTCCCGGAGCCGGCAAAAGACCGGACCGGGCACGCCCATGACTAGAAGTATGAGATAAAAGGCCTTAGCCACCGCAGGACTTACTCATCCAAATAAATATGTATATACAAATATAAATAAATAAATAAATAAATAAGTCCCACAGCTAAGATTAAAACCTTAAACCCTACCTGGTAAAAAGACACGGTGCAGTGGGGGGGCCAAAAGGGCTACCCCCACGCACCATAAATACACAACACATACACACAACACACACACACACACAAAACCCCCCCCAAAACCCCGATACACACACACACACACACAAACACAACTGCGCATAAAGGCGCCTCGGATAAAAAGTAGCGTGCTATAACGCACGCCCGCCAATAGAGCTCCCAGGAGCGGTCGGGCCTTTAGGGCCTATACGGGCCTTTAGGGCCTTTTCCGCTTCCTGGCGAGCCGACGTTTATCATTGTTTTTCCGGGCGATCGCCGCCCGAAGGGCTCTAGCCCTCTCTTCGCGGCGGAGTCGGTCCGCCTCCCGCTCCTTCGTCTGCCGGTCTGACATGACAGACCGAGCAAACTCCACGAAGGACGCCCACGTCTCGGGGGAAGCCGTGGCACGGGCGATGACGGAGGAGACCTCCACCGGGCTCCCAAGGCCCGCGGCAAGTGCCGCACGCTGGGTGTCATATGCAGGACACTCCACCAAAACGTGCTCCGCGTCGTCCAGAAGTGTACCGCACTCCAGGCACGACGCGTCGGGTGCTTTCCCAATCCTACGTAGGAATTTACCGAAGCACCCGTGGGTCGACATCAGCTGCATCGAGAAGTACTCGGCTGCAACAGACGGGCCCGGCACCGCCACGAACGTGTTAACCTTGGGGACCAGGCGCCTGACCCAATTTGCGGGCGGGGTCAGGTCCCATCTCCCCTGCCACTCGAGCATGGCCTCCTCGAGCGCGTGGGCCTTGTGGAGGCGGACGCGTGCCTTCCTGCCCTCTGGGTCGGCCATTAAGGCAGGATCCGCCCTATCGGCCGCCTTGGCCAGGAAGACCGCCCTCCCCATATTGGCCTTCACGTCCAGCGGCATCCGCCCTGCTAAAACGCAGAGCTGGAGGAACCCCACTGTACGGTAGGCCGTTGTGAATCTGGTAAGGGCGGTCCTCTGCGCGCGTCGCAGGATGTCCCGGCTAGACTTGGTTCGCAAAGTGTCCGCCCACACCGGGGAGCCATATAAAATGACGGACTCCCACACCGAGTAGAACAGTCGCCGCGAGTGGAGGGACGGGCCCCGGGTGTTAGGCAGGAGCGCTGCCAGCGCCCCTGAGACCCTGTCCGCTCTCGATGCTACTCCCTGCAGATGGGCCCTGTATTTACGACCGCAATCGAACAGGATACCCAAATACCGGACAGTACGAGCGGTGGTTATCTCCGTGTCAAGGACACGGATGTCCACCACCTTCTCGCTCCGGCACCCCGTTAGGATGATGGCCTCGGTCTTTTCCGCCGCCAGGGAGAGCCCAGTTTTCAAAAACCAGGCTCTTACCCGGACCATCGCGGTGGCCATCATCTCGCGGAGCTGGAGGGGTTTAGCTGCTGAAAAAAGCAGCGCGACGTCGTCCGCGTACGCTATGACGCGGACGAATCTGCCCATGCTCAGCTCGGTGAGGAGCCCGTCGTACACGAGGTTCCACAAAAAGGGTCCTAAAACGGACCCCTGCGGAACCCCGGCGTAAATAAGGCGGACCACGATGCCCTCGGCGGTATGCACCGTGATCCCCCGGCCCGTAAAATAGTCCCGGAGGACCGCCCGAGTGTAGGAATCTACGCCCCTTCTGTCCAACTCCCTATGTATTATGTCCCATGGGAGTGTGTTGAACGCATTTCGAACGTCAAGGGACAGAAGGGCGCAAATCCTCCCCTTTTTGCTACACTCCTCCGCAAATCGGGCGACCTCGGTAGCGGCCTCGACGGTGCCGACACCCCTACGGAAGGCATACTGGTCCTGGTGGAAGGGATCCTTACCCAGCTGGCGTTCAAGGATCTCCTTCATCACATATTCCCAGACCTTAGACAGGGCCGGGAGTATGGAAATGGGCCGGTATGCCCTTGGATTCAGGAGATCTTTGCCCGGCTTTGGAATTAGCACCACTCGTGCCATCTTCCAAGAGGCTGGGATCTTGCCCCTCGTAAGGGTGTCAATCACCATCTCGCGGATGGTCTCGGGGTCCGCCTTTGCCGTGGAGGCCACTACCTCCACCGGGACCTTATCAATGCCAGGGGCCTTCCTTAGCTTGATGCAAGCTAATGCCCTTTCCACGAGGTCCAGATCGACCTCGGGCATGGCGTCCGGGCCAGCGAGCCAACGGCGGAGAGACACCTGAGCGCGGGGGCGAGAAGGGGGAGCCCTGGGCAGGGGCGGCGCAACAGTGGTAAACAGCGTTTCAAGGACCACACCCACCTGGTCCCTCACTGTTCGCGGCACCCTGCCCTCAAGCCTCGCCATAACTATTTTATACGGCTTCCCCCATGGGTCGTCATCGACGGTACCCTGGAGGGACGCCCAGAGGTTCTCCTTGGACCGCCAGATAAGAATCTGGACGGCCCGTCTGGAGAGAGAGTACTCCCGCCTGAGTTCCGTTTCGCACCCTCCTCCTCTGGAACGCCCTCTGTGCCTTGTGCATGGCTTTTCTCCCCTCCGCAATCTCAGGTGTCCACCAATAATTCGGTTTCCGCGTCCCCCTCGGCAGGGATCTAACCCGTAGGGTGTCTGCGGAGACACCCTCGAGGAGGGACTGCAGCCTCTCCGCGCGCGGCTCTGGGCTGGGAGGCTCCACCGAAGATTGGGCCTCCCGTAGTTCCTGATACCGGGCCACGATCACCGCGGGGTCCACGTCCTTGACGGAATAGGGGGTCCAGCCACCATTTGGCGGCCTCGAAGCCACGTTTGGCTTCGCCAAAACGTGCAGGACGTATCGGTGATCGGAGGCCGTGTAATGGTCGAGGACCTCACTTTTCCTGATACGCCCTGCGGACCTCCTGTCCGTGGACATGACGTCTATGAACGACGAACCCTTGTTGCGGTAGAACGTGGCCCTCTGTCGGACCCTGATCGGGACCAAGCCCAGCCTGGCCAGGACGCCCATACACGCGTGGCCCCTCTTATCGGCCTTCGTGCCGCCCCATGCTGGGGACTTGGCATTGAGGTCACCCGCCACGATGACCTCTCTGCCAGGAGACATCTGCGCCACCACAATGGCCTCGAGTTCATCCATATAACGGATAAACTCGGGCCACTTTTTACTTGGGCGGCAGTAACAGCTCACCACGACCGTGTTGTCCACGATCGCGGTGGCGATACCCTCGGCAGAAGCGGGGGGTGTCAGGGAGGCAAATCTCCCATTAAACCCGGTAACCCAAATCGCGGCGTCACCCGTGGCATCCCCGTTCCATTCAGGTAACAACCTGTATGGCTCCAAGATGACCACGAGATCCGCGTTCAGCTGACAGGCGCTCTGGATCATAAGGTTCTGAGCTAACCTGCACCTGTTAAGATTGATTTGGAGGATCCTAAATTGCATTACCGGGCTTTGTTACCCTCGGCTCCCCCGCTGCCGGATGTCTCCTGATGGCAGGACATGCCAACGATGCCGCCACGTGCGCCGCTCTGGGGCCAACCACCCCGGCGGTCGTACATATAACGCACCTGGCCGCGTTCTTGCACTTGGCAATCACGTGGTCCAGGGCCCCGCACTTGCGGCATCTCTCCTGTCCCCTAGGGACGGAGGGGCACGTCGCTGCCAAATGCCCCAGCAGGTGGCATGCGAAACACCTGGTGGCCTTCACCAGGGTTCTGGCCCGCACCATAGTGAGACCCGTCCTGAAACGGACGGGCTCACCCAACCGCGAGAGGAGGGAGGTGGGGACCTCGACCATCGGGTCGACATCCCTCACCTCCAAGGCCGTCTTGTCCTGGAGCGGGACGCACTGAAGCTGTCCACCAGTGGCCTTTGACAGCGCCGCGGCTAACTCCGCGGCGCTGCCCTTAGGCTCCAGCTCCAGGAGGACGTGGCCCAAACGGGGGTGCTTAACGGCCTTAATTCCCGTAAGAAGCGCCCGGCCCTGGGTCACGGCGGACCTATACGTATCCAAATACGTCCCGCCGTCAGGGACCCTGACGATAACCGCCTCGGGCCTCCTCCTCTCCGGTCTCCTCCTCTTCTTCTTCTTCCCCTCCTTCCCCTTAGCGGGGACCGGTTGGGCGGGGAGGGGAGGGGGCTGCCGCTCACGCCGCAGCCGCGGCGACGGGGGCGGGGGGGCCCCCCAGGGCGACACCCCGGGTCCCGGTTGGGGCCACTGCGGCGGGGGTCCAGGGGCACCTGCAACCCACATCCCCGGTGGGGGACCCAACGGCGGGAACTGCAGCTGGTTCTGCCGAGGAGGGAGGAGGGTGGGAGTACTTACGCTCCCCCCTCTACTCTTTTTCCTCCTCTTCCCCACCACCGTAAAGGTGTATCCCCCTGGTCAGGAGGGGGGCAACCCCCCCCGACCGGGGTCACCGAAGGATGGGGCGGGCGACCAGGGGGCCCAACCGGGGCGGTACGTTTCTTTGCCGCCGATTCGGCAGCCTCCTGGGGGGAGGAACGAAGCCTCTTGGCGGGTTTCGCGCCCCGCCTCCCCGAGGACCCATCCGGTTCAATACCGGCAACGACCGTCCCTTCCGCTGTCTGCGTCCCCGCGTCCCTGGTCAGGGCCCTAGCGGTCCCAGAGGAGGAGGGACCAGAGGCGGGAGGAGCAGACAGGCCAGGCACGTCCACGCGGCCCCCATCACCCCCCCCCCCCGAGCCCTCCATCTCTCGATGGACTGCGTGGCAATAGCCTCCGCAACCACCGAGGAGATTTCCGTGCATCCCCTCACCGCTTCCCTCGCGAATCTCGCCACCGCGGGGTTGAGCGCCCCCTCCCCTGATGCTGTGAGCTCGTTACAAGCCTCGGAGAGGCCGCTCATCAGCTCCGCTATCCTAGCCAGGAGCCTCGCCATTTTCGCGGTGGGGGATTCCACCGCCCCCTTTTTATTATTCTTATTCTTCGGGGAGGGGGGGACAACGGGGACGACGAACGTCCCAAGGCCCTCTGCCGCCGAGTGCGGCCCCTCCTCCCGCCGCACCAGGTCACCGGACCTGGTGGCCGAAAATGACCTGGGTCTGACCCTGGCCTTGCTCTTCCCAATCGGGGTAATCACGACCTCCGGGTTCCTCTCCATGGCCTCGCGGACCAACTTGTCCCTAGCGCGGCCGTCCTTCCCACCAGGAGACGGCGTCTCCCGGGGGGGAGGGGGAGTCCTCCGGAGGGTCCTGCCCTTCGGGATCGTCGGGGTTGGGGGCGTCTCCGGGACCACCTCCTCTATGTTGATCGAAACCTGCTCTCGGCCAGCAGGGGTCTTACAAGGGCGGCCGCGACCTTCTTCTTGAAAAAGTCCCCTAAGGTGCCGCCCTTCCACGCCTGGTGTCCCCTCAACGGGGTATCCACCTCCTTCGTCCCCGGATTGACCGTCTCCACAGCCGGGATCTTGGACCCTAACCCGGAGCAGTCACTCCACTCGTCCATTCCCTTATCGGTAGCCAGGGGCTTGCCTGTTCCTGCAGCTGTAGCTTCTTCTGAGGCGTGCAATGGCGTATGTAATACGCCTGCCCCAGTGACACTGGCCCGCTGCATCGGCTCGGTGTCATCGGTCTTAGTACTTACTCCCAACTCGCTGCCGACCGAGCGAGGAGAGGCTGGTCTTGTACCAGGAATCGCCGTCATGTAATCATCCGAGGCACGGCTAATCTTTGACATAAGACCATAAATGTCTTAAAGGGCGACGGCCCCACCGCCCAGCGGATTTCACCTAAACTCCGGCCCGGTGAATGGCCATGCAGTCCGGGACAAAGACCCTGGAAACTGCGGGTCCACTCCCCGGCGGGCCCAGGCAATCACACAGCCCTGGTGTACGCGGCTGTACGACAAACCCGGAAGGCATCGCGGAAGAAAGGGGACAAACACACAACGGGGACAACACAAAAACATAAACACCCGCACACCCCCGCCCCCCATACCCCGGGCCCAACGACCGCCAGGACCCGCCAAAGAGCTGTCGAGCGACCCCTAGCCAGGAGGGCAGCATCCCCCAGCGGCCACCACGCGGGCGATAAAATCGCCCGCGTAGCGCCCGAAGGGGAACATCGCCGCTCTCCCAGAGCTCCCCCACCACGCTCAAGGTGGTCGCCCATGGGGGGAGCGGCCGAACGTATACCTAGGCGGTCGAAGTATCAAGATGAATGACTGAGCTCCGTGGCCCTTGTCCACGGGATTTTTATACTGTGTTTTGGATCGCGTAATCGAGGAGGCCAGTGAGTCGCGGTTCTTCAAGATTACCGAACCGCTGAGTCGGTTCGTTGCAATAATTGAAAAATAGTCCGCCTTTATGCGACGCAACCTGTGACTCAGCAGGTTCGCTTCTCTTGAGTGGAGCAAACGATCGAGGAATGTGGGACAGTAAATCGGTGTATGTCACATATCCATGTCAGTATCAAGCCCTCCAAACTTTTCTTTACCCTGCTCTATAGTTCTCATAATCATATTCTCATCTGTAAACCTCATCGATTTCTCTCTCAGTGATAAAAGATTCTCATGAATCGGTTGCTTATGTCGCGTCCCATTAACAAGACGAACAGCTAGGTCACCTAATATCAGTGCGTTATTTAGCACAGTGGTGTTCATTTCCGGTGCATCTGTAACATTTGATGTTATTTTTTCCCGATTAGAAGACCACCTTGTATTAGGAATATTTCCTTTCGGTACACCTTGTGATTTTCTAGACTGTGGTATATTTGGTATGGTAGCACTGTACATCTTTTCTAACCTTACAGAGCATGCATGGATACCTCTGGACTTAGGGCGGTATTCATAAACGTGTTTTAAGATTAAGATCCTCTTAAGCATTTGCTTAAGATGCCGTCTAGATTCATAAACGTGACTTAAGATCATCTTAAGGTCGTGCTTAAGCATTTGCTTGAGGAAAATCTTGTTCAAATAAGTAAATGCTTGTATGACGTCACATGTTCTTAAGATCGTCTTGAGCATTTGCTTAAGATGCCGCCTAGATTCATAAACGTGACTTAAGCAAATGCTTAAGGTCGTGTCTTAAGCATTTGCTTGAGATGATCTTATTCGAGTCTCAAGACGATCCTATTCTCGCAAAGTGTGGTAATATTCTCAAGACAACGTTTTCGACGTCTTGAGACCGTCTTAAGACCATCCTATTGCATTCTATTGGCCATTACCCGCCATTACTTACGTAAAGGAAGCGAGTAGTGAGCGAAATCAAAGCGAGAAAATGGATTTATTGAATATTGACGTTGACGTTGTGAACATTGACATTGAAAATATCGATATTAACGATATTGATAATGGCGATGATGATAGAATAGCGACCAATAAGCTAAAAAAAGATATATTCGTGACGGGCAAAATCCTTATTATAAATTGTATGGTGCAGAGGAATTCAAAAGGCGATTTCGTTTTTTGCAAGGACTCCGTAATTATTGGTATTCTACCAAAAATCTATGAAGGATTTGCAAGATATGACAACCGCACAATTATGTACAAAATAAATTATAATTAAACGGGGTCTCTAGTATCTGAGGTGTTTTTATTTTTATATTACATCAGGTTAGTGGTTGGGTTTATATATTAGTTTATTATATAAATAAATTTTACATTTAATTTCCTTCATTATGCTCCGAATTACGTTGTTCTTGAAGTCAATGTAAGGCACCGCGGGAGGTTATCCTCGCCATTCCGGAGACTCTCCGATAAACTGTTCCCCCGGCATCGCTGAATAATATAATATATGAGGCAGTGACAGTGACAACGCACCAACCCACATTACAAAAATTTTTTTTCCTACTTTATGTGATTAGTAGAGCCTATTGGAATACATTATTGCTACTAACTAAATTTCGGAAAGAATGTGGGTTAGTCCGCTGTTGTTCTCATTGCCTCATATAACCTCGAGTCCTCGACGTTCACACACATGTTCGAGCCCCTACTCCGTCGCCCATCAAGGAACGAACGGAATATCCTTTTATCATTGGTTGTGCTAACAGAAGTATTCCGAACGTGAATGAGCATTGTCTTAAGCAAATGCTTTATAAAGACAGTGCTTATAAGATATAAGCAATTGCTTATTCTAAGCAAATGCTTAAGATCATCTTAAGCAACGTCTATGAATACCTGATGTCTTAAGTGAAATAAGATCGTCCTCTACAAGATAATCTTAAGCATTTGCTTAAGACGCGTTTAAGAATACCGCCCATGGACTTCGATGGATTTCGACCTACTCTCAGTAGTTCAATTTTCTGTCACTAGATGGCGTATCGAAATTCTTGGTGTAGCGATCCGACTCTGGAACGTCTGCGGTGGGATCACCCGAGAGAAGAAAGAAGAGGAGAAGGGTCACCACCCTAGAGAGGGAAAGAAAGAGCGTTTCGTCCCGGGTCCGCCAGAGGACTCATCAGTAAGGCTTACCTGGCGGAACCCTGCCTTAGACCGCTGAGTATCAGGACTGGAACGGAACTTGTATATATACTAACCGGAGGGCGATGGAACACCAGCGAGAAGCCCTGGTGCCGGGTGGCCCTCTGGTGGCATGTCGATGAACACCTACCGGACCCCCACATTGGTTTCCCAATGCGTTTCTTTTACTAACCTTTCAATATCCATTTTTCGTCAGTGTAACTTAATTTAATTTAATTTTTTTAATCAGAATTATAATTATTAATAAATTGGCACTTCTTCATAACCTATACGAAAAATGTTTTATAGGTTAGTTATTTTCATTTCAGATATACGACATTTACGACATTTACGACACGTGTCGTGTATAAAATCGAAAATTCGTGTCTTTACCCATCACTGGCTGCAGGTGTTTCGCCACAAACAATTCCTGGCAACCCTGAATCGATACCTGACGATAGGTGACTGCGTTCACGTTCACTTTGTTGTCAGTTTTCAGTAATCCTTATTCCAGGGACAATGTATTGTCACAGACTAATTTCTTTAAAAGATGGAAACAATTCGACCTTGCGGTTGCAAAGGCATAAGATCGTGTCTTATCTGCGAAACTGAATATAATATAACGAAGCCGGACCTCAAAACTCAATTAGAGGTTAGAGTTGATTTAAAAATATTAGTCTTAGTCAATCAATGGGTATATCGTTGATTCTTCTATTCTGCTTAAAATTTTATTTCAGTTTCGGTTGGATTATTGTTCACCGTCCAAAATTATATATATCCCTTTAACATATTTGAACTCTATATGTTATTTACGTGGCATTTCACATACTGAATACAGTCAAGATATCAATACAAAGGCAACGAAAGGCAATAAACTATTTCATAAATCACTCGTGTATACGATTATTGTCAGCAGACCATGATTAATATTCTGCAATGTACTATATTTCTTCCCAGCTTAGTGCTATAGTCTTGTAGATACTTCTGAAATCTGCAAATTTAACAGAATTCCCCGCCGAATGCAAATGTTACTTCATATGTTTACCCTGCCTTTTATTTCCTCTTTTATTAAATAATAATTTCAATCAAAATAAGAGGAGAATAAAACTTTGGAGGATACTTTTGCGTCTTAAATTTAGTATACCGCAGCTAAAGAAGCACGTATCCCTCACTTTTAGTCACTCTACGAGCTTGCAGAATTTCAGCAAAACTATTGCTGTGGATTTCGCAAATATATTGCTAATTATAAATTAAACGATAAGAAAAATATTGCGAGATTCATTTTCTTCTGAATATCTTCGAAAGAATATTTTGTCTTAATTGAATGTAAAAATAAAATTGTTTTGTTAATGTATACATGTTTTGTAATGTAAAGGATGAAATGCTGTTAAGAAATTTTCTGTGATACGATTTATACAATTTAATCTTTGTAATATACGCGAGCAAGGAGAAATCTAACAAACTATATGTTTTGTGATGTGTAAACATGAAAAATTATTTTTTACTAATTTTTATAGTGATAATTATTTGAATATTATAATTTATTTATCTTATGCGGTATATCTTTAACTATTTCGAATTATAAATATTTTACGTTTCAGAAATGTCCCACCTACGTCTACTGTCCACATTGTAATAAGTCATGGCCGGGCTGGGATCTTTATCTTTACAAAAACCACCCAGATCACCGTGGCACAGCTACGGAATTTCCTGGTGTTTATATACAGGTATCTAATCGAGCCTTGAATTGTTTATTTCGAAATAAGTTTTAGGTATTTCTTGTAACTTCTAAGTACATTGTGTGAGGCACTATTTTGAAGAAAAGTTACTTGAAAATTCATTACAGGAAATCATTGATTTTATAAATAGATGCATCGATTGCTTTAATAATTATATTATTATATAGAAAATATATACAGTAGAACTCCAATAATCCGGCATGCTCGGGACTTCGGCAGTGCCGGATGATGAGAAATGCCGGATCACGGGACTACGCCTGTGATACGGTAAAAACGAGGCAAATTATTTGAAGGAAGACCGTAATTAATATAATAATGTAATTTATTCGTCCACTGTTCGAGTTCAATGCCACAGCTCGATGTAGTGATGGGCGATACAGTATCGATATTTGGAATATCGATACTTTTGGGTCCAAATATCGATATTTTGTATCGATATTTCATATGACGATATATTGCTGTATCGATACTGACCAACCCAAACATCGATATAACCGCTGCTTCGACACTAGAGTAGGGCTGTTCGAGTACTCGAATATTCGAGTAGCTTGAAATTCGGACCGAGCCGAGCCGAGTACTCGAATAGAACCGAGAACTCGAATTTTTTCGAGCAACTCGATTTTTTTCGAACAACTCGATTTTTTTCGAGCGCCTCGAAGGAAACCGAGCGGGCCGAAAAAACTGAGCGGGCCGAAAAAACTGAGCGGGCGTTTAAAGTTTTTCCAGCTGTGAAAAATTCATTTTCATTTCTTTAGTCATCCATTAAGAAACTTTACTCAAAATATTAATGAAATATGGAAGTGGTAGGTAACTTAAGACAGGGAATTAACAATAGTAACTATTTTTCTACGGAAAGGTGTGGAGATTAATTTTTTAAAAATTTTCTTTAATTTCATCCTCAAAGTCTTCTAGGTTTTCGAATTCTGCAGCGTCTTCAGTAGTGGGCAATGCCCAACAAAAACTTTGGCACATCATGAATTGCCATCTCGCTTTGTTTCTAAACTACACGGTGTACAGATGTTATATATTTTCAAGCTAGAAATCAGTTAACTGGGGAGCATTTACAACAATTACTATTTTTAGGTTCCTTGTCTATTGAGGATTGGCATTTTGATTGAAATGTGTGATGTAAATATTTTTTATATATTTTTATTGTAAACGATGGAATAAATTATTTACTTCCATTTTGGAATTTTACTCCTAATAGTGATGAATCGTTAACATGGCCAACAAAAAAATGGTCATCGATTATCAGTAGTAGCAACAGTAATTATGGGTAAACGTATCGATACTGGCGATATCGATACTTCGCTTTCGATATTTTATCTGTCTGATACTTTGACCATCAATACGTATCGATACAATTGGTATGTATCGCCCATCACTAGCTCGATGCATGCGGCAGCGACTTCTTTAGGCCCGGATGCAGACGAGCGGTTTGCGGCAGTTTGCCGCCCGCGTTTTAGCAAAACATAAATTTATATGAAGCAGTTCACACGGGGCGCAAAGTTTTGCGGCTATTAGGCGGTAGGTTTGCGTTCGTTTTGACGAACGCACGTATCGCTTCACCGCGAATGAACGCAGCGGCAAACTGCCGCAAGCCGCTCGTCTGCACCGGGCCTTATCTGGGCGAAATATGATTCACGATAGTTGCTGAATGACATTCGTAAGGCTACATTGATGTCGGAGCTGCGATAAACGATCAGAACAGTGATGGAAGCGATGCGTAGAAATCAGGGTTGCCACCTTATCACCATATAAATCCCGGAGTGTCACACATTCCAACCCGGAGATTCGAATATAAACCCGGAGATGGAAAGAGCAAAAAAAGTTTTGTTCTGGAATATCCGGAAAACAAATGTGCAATTCTTTTAAACCCAAACAATTCAGAATTTGAAAGTATCTGTTTTTTTAATTAATAACATTTATTGTATACAAAATCGATACCACTGTATAATACCACAATTTCTTATTATCTCATTTTTGTCTGCAACCTGGAGATTTTTCCAGTAAAACCGGAGCCCGGAGATTTGCTTCAAAACCCGGAGTCTCCGGGCCACAACTGGAGAGGTGGCAACCCTGGTAGAAATACGTCCTATAGTTTGGTAATGGAAGTGTTTACATTGAAGCAGCGAGGGGAGCTACGCTTAAGGGGGTAGACACGTCACGTGACCTGGCCGATTCGGCAGGTCGGTATTACAGCAGATTTTTCTGCACAGAAATGGTAATACCCATAGATACGCGGCTGCTGGTGCACGCGAGAGGGAGCTGTTTGCTATTTCCGTATTCTATTCTGAATAAGGAAATAAATTCTCAGCTGTTGCGTTGTACATGTAAATATTTAAATGGAATGTCTGCTGATAGAGCAAACGTAGAAAATTCATTGTACATACATTTTAATTACTTAAAATGTGCTTATGCTACACAATGCTACGTTGGCAGTAAGGAATTATATAAGTGGAAAAATAGATGAGGGGATATCCCCAGAAAATGAAGTATGTTAGGTTAGACATTTTTTTATTAGGAACGTGAAATACGCTTATTACAAGATAATTAAACGTCTTATGCAGAAAGCAGTTATGAACAAACATTATAGAATAAAATTGTGTTGGATGTTGAATTGGGGCTAATGAAAATGCGCAGGATGAATGCGCGTGATTATTATGTGGTCCCCTCCGCAAAGTGACAGAAAATATAACCTATGTATCTGTTATATGACAATACATGTTTAGCGGCAATTGCGTTCTTTTGCGCTACATTTGTGAACTTTTTATCATCCTTCCGAAACATTATTATTACGCCGCAATAGTATCTTTAGGAAATCGGGTCTAGCGTATAGGTTATATTTTCTGTCAGTTCAAGGACAGAAAATCTGCTCCTCAAAGTGACAGAAAATATAACCTATACGCTAGACCCGATTTCCTAAAGATACTGTTGCGGCGTAATAATAATGTTTAGGAAGAATGATAAAAAGTTCACAAATGTAGCGTAAAAGAACGAAATAGCCAATAAACATTTATTGTCATATAACATATACATAGGTTATATTTTCTGTCACTTTGAGGGGCCAACCATATAATATTCACGCGCATCCAGCCTGCGCATTTTCAGTAGCGGATTTGAGATGCGGATTTTCTGTCCTCGAAGTGACAGAAAATATAACCTATATGCTTCATGACAATAAATGTTTATTATCTATTTCGTTCTTTTACTCTACATTTGTGAACTTTTTATCATCCTTCCTAAACATTATTATTACGCCGCAATAGTATCTTTAGGAAATCGGGTCTAGCGTATAGGTTATATTTTCTGTCACTTTGAGGAGCAGATTTTCCTCGCATTCTCCCGATTAAATTGACAGAAAATTATTTAAACCTGACTATTTTTAACGAAATAGGCTTTCAATTCTGCAAACAAATATTTCACGTAATTTCCTTAATTATGATCCGAGTTATATCATTTTTGGGGCCAATTTGATCGAGAAAGCATAAGGAATCGATTGACGCCACTTTCGTAAAGATCCGATTAGAAATTGCAAAACTTCAGATTCATCAGTGCTTAGTGCGCAACATTGTATGGCCTCGCTGGTTTCGAGCGTCGAAGCCGATGAAACTCAGCGAGACACATGATTGCTGGCGAGCATCGCGTTTGACGACTCTGGCTAAAGAATCACCTTGTACAAATGCTAAGAAACGATAGTGTGAAGTGGCGGCGCGTTTCAATTGCACATTGGCAATACCGTAGATTCTAGGGCCTATAATATTAGCTCCGCGTTACGATGTTCTTAATCAGAGTACTGCATTAATGAATTAAAAAATAAATGAATTGGTCAATTAGTTAAAATTAATGAACTGTGCATGATTTTAATGACGCCTAATTTAATGGCACTTACAAACTGAATTACTAATTGTAATTAAAATAATACTTTTTGACGCGCAACATGAAACCGCGCACGCAAATGGTTGCGCGTATTGTCGAAAGCATCAGAAATAATATGTACAGTCTTCCAATTGTTGAGAAACCTTTGGGCTCAGATTATCGGGAAAGACCTACCCACCCCACTGTTTTGCTTTCTCGCTGCGAGCAAGGACCTTCGGGCCCTAGTAGACCGCCCGTTGACAGTCGAGAGCAATAAAACCGACGAGCTAGATAAAATACCCAGTACAGAAAAATAAAATGTTCATGTTTTTGATAAGTGTTGATGAAAGTATTACCGATGGAATTTTTAGGATTTCCCGATGAAAGTTATATCAAACATGGTGCAATTCGGTCAATTTTTAGTGAACGTAGAGTGTGTCCTAATCATGTATTCATAAGAAAAAATAACATTTCAATAGGAATTTCATGCATGAAACTCTGAGATCAGGAATTCCGAACCAAGTGGGGCATATATAAGAACTGGCGAAATTCAACAATACTTCATCGTCTAAATTTTACAATTAAAGTACTTATTTATTTGACGTGAATATAAAGTCGGTCAGCAAAGTCTTTCTCGATTTGAGTTCTGTAGAAGGCTGATTTTCCTTCGCCATCGAAAGTCCCCTCTTGTCCCTCTCGCTGGCAATCATGCGACTCGCTGAGTTCGTGTGCTTCGGCGCTCGAAACCAGTGGGGCCATACAATGTTCCGCACTAAGCAGTGACGAATCTGCAGTTATGCATTTCTAATCAGATCTTTGCGAAAGTGACGTCAATCGATTCCTCATATTTTCTCGATCAAATTGGCCCCAAAAATGATATAATTCGGACCATAATTAAGGAAATTACGTGACAAATTTGTTTATAGAAGTGAAAGCCTGTTTCGATAAAAATAATCAGATTTAAATAATTATTTGTCAATTTAATCGGGAGAATGCGAGGAATCCAGTGGTGTCACTTTCATATTGATGCGATGAAAAATAAACAAATTCTGCTTCTGTATAATCGATGACGCATCGCCGAGCAACGGCGATCTCGCGCGGCTCGGGCCACAAAGGTTTTCGTCCGTTATTCGAGCTTCTAAGGTCGTATTCAGATACATATATTGGCCGGTGAGTTTCGTGAGGAGTATTCTCCCACCATACCGTTGGCCTGCCTCGGTGCTCATTTTCTCAATGTTTTCTAACTCGCTCCCGTTCCATCTCGCTCTCGCCTTCGCAGAACAAGAGTGGGCCCGAAGTGGTAGGGATTGCGCCAAGCTACTGACGTGTAGGCCAACCGAGTTCTGGCAAGGGAAGATCCCGAACCCGAAAATTAAAAAAATTCTGAAACTTTGTGAATATGTAGGGGATTTCCCCCTGATTACAACGCAATTTTTGTTTGCTGCCCAAATTCACTCGAAGGGGGTGAAATTAACCCCTGAAAATTTTGCTATTTTCCGATTTTGTGTTATAACTCGCGAACTGTAAGAGATAAAAAAAAGTTTCAAGATAAAAGTTCCTTCTTTTAATTAGATCTATCATTTGGTAAAAAAATTAATTTACAGTTCACGAGTTATAACACAAAATCGGAAAATAACCGGATTTTCAGCGGTCAATTACACCCCCTTAGTGTGAATTTGGGCAGCAAACAAAAAATTGCGCTGTAATCAGGAGGAAATTCCCTCCATATTCACAAAGTTTCAGTATTTTTCGAATTTCCGGATTCGGGATGTTCCCTTGTGAGCGTAGAAATACATACATCAGAATAGGTGTGTGTTAGCTCCGAAAAAATTCAGAAGTGTTATGGTCAGAACATCGATTCTTTCTCGATAGCTTCATCTCGTAGTGGTCTACGCATAGCTTCGTAACGCACGCAACTATTACGCTAAGAATAAATAACAACCACACGGCTACGTTCAGACAGAGCCGAGCAGCGTTTCCGTTACGACACCATACCCTTCGGGGGCCTAGCAACTCTAACTGACAAATCCACGATCGTCAGATGGTGGTGGCTGATTTCTCCTCGATTGCTATTGACCGGCCAATATATCTGAATACGACCTTAGGATAAAGATATAATGAAAGAAGAAAAATTATTCGAAGCCCAAGATGAAAGGCCTTCGAATAAACAATGGAAACTAATCAATACCCGAACCTATATAGAATTTTAGATTTAGGGTACACACCCCCAAACCTCGTGTCGATCAGCCACTGGGGCCATTCGGAAGTATATCCTTTTATTTAAATAATGCCCATCTCTGCATTGGACCGTAAAGAATTACAAAAAAATCAGGGAGTCAACTGTTGACCGGTTTGGAGACTTTTCCTTATTACATGTTTTATACAATAGTCAAAAGAATAAAAAAGAGTAATAATAAGAGCAATAATTGCAAATAATTTCTGTAACTTCCACATTCTGAAAATATAATACCAGTAAATCAATATTTCCAGTATTAGTAAAAAAGTTCCAATCTCTCTTTTTTTATTTTAAATAATGTGGCCATATATAATTATAACATAAATTCGACAGCGATTTCAAGTGATGTATGTGTTACGGTAAAAGCGTTAATTTAGTAAATGTATACAGTTCCCAGCAGTTCCTAGTAAATGTATGCCTAAAATGCATATAACCTAACCTCTAATCGGACGAAAATGCATACATTGACTGTATCACGCTTTTACTGTGGCACGTGCAGCGTGCGTCGCTAGCCGGTTTCAGCGTAAACATTTCGCCTAATAGAGAGTGGGGGTATAATGATGGGGGATCTACCCCCACTCTCTATTAGGCGAAATGTTTACGCTGTAACTGGCTAGCGACGCACGCTGGGCACATGTATCCAGCTAACGCTTCAGTTTTGCTATTATTCCACGCTGGCAGTCCTCCCGAGTAGGCGCCATCTCGTATCCACTAGCTGAACTAAATTTGTCACGTGACTTGCTCTGCTTATCGCCAATATGGCGGAACTCGTACTTGGGAATGCAGTCACGGGGATTCGCTTTTCGTCCTTATACGAGCACATTTTGGGCTGGGTGAGGTCTCATTCGAAAGAGGAAGACTCGATACAGCGCGCTCTGGTCATCGTTTGAGTCACAAAACACTTTTTTTTTTTTTCAACGTTTGCTCTACTTTCTACACTCATATTATTAGATATCAACACAATCTCGTCGAACCATGACCAGAGCGCGCTGCACTGAACCTTCCTCTTTCGAATGAGACCTCACCCAGCCCCAAATATGCTCATATGAGGACGAAAAGCGAATTCTATAAAACCCATATTTCGGGCCAATTTAGTGTCGATTACAGAGCGCTGTTTTACCCGTGTCTACCCCCTTAATAGATGACCAACGATACAAGCGTCGAGAATCAAATATTACTTTTTCTTCGTCGTCTATTATCGACGTTTTGATCGTTGATACCTACATAACAGATTTGTTTTAAATAAGTTATGAGACGAAGTAGCCGTTAAATTAAATACAACACAATGTTTGCGTTTACTGCGTAGACTTTTTCCGATGAATCTCTCATGTTTAAATGGTTCATCTTTGCGAAAGCTTAAGGGGTCTTTCCACTGTGACACCCCGATAAAGTACCGCTGCTTGGAACTTTTTTTTGTCACCAAAAGACTACTAAGTGTTTACTAAATTGAAGTTTTTTCTATTTATTAATACGTGCTTTGAGAATAGAAAATTATTTTTTTCATATTTTTTTAATGCTTACTTGCGCCAAAATAAATGGGTGTAATGCAGGGACTTAATACCGGTATAATACCGAAAAAGATAAATACCGAAACCGATATCATACCGAAAACAATCGGTTTTCGGAATTACCGGTAACCGAAATAAATACCGGTATTTTTTCGGTACTCTTCTCGGTGAACACCGAAACCTACCATGTTACTGAAAAGAATACCGAAAAAATACCGGTATTTATTTCGGTTACCGGTAACCTTTTGTTTTCGGTATTTATCTATTTCGGTATGATATCGGTTTCGGTATAGCGAAATACCGGTATGAGCGTTATACCGGTATTGAGTCTCAGACGAAGATACAACCGAAAAATACCGGTATAATACCGGTATTTTACGTACCGGTAGGAGTCCCTGGTGTAATGTGCGCTGTAAAATAGAAGACGCCTCGACTGCGGGGTCGATTGTGGAGGAACCGTGTGTCTGAAACAAAACAACCAGAGAGATTTGTAATCAGTATGACTGCCACTATGGCAGGGACTAAGATTAATTAGATCGATGAAGAATTAACAAAATGGTGGACGTCCGAAGTTGAACTATCGAAATTAGCTAAATTTTTTCAGCATTCTGTGACGCATAAGATGAAAAAGAACGAAATTGTGTGATTCTAGTTCGGGCCATAGCGACAGTCATGCTGATTAGAAACCTCCCTGATACCACCGCCCCAAATACGCAGTCAAGACGTATTTTTTTCGGGGTATTGGAGCAGGCCAATTTTTTATTTGTTCCGTTCCTGCGCCGCTCCGACATCAAAATACTTGCTCCAGCTCCGCTCCTGCTCCGCTGTTTTTTTTCAATTAAAAATTCTTTTAGTTCTGTCAAACAGCGGCCTTTCCTTTGCAACAAACCCCATATTTCTAGCTTTTCATTTTCATATAGAAAAACATTCATAAAAAATGCTTAATTTTCGGGCAAAGAAGAAAGTACTATGCCTCCTCAAGACCGAGATGCGTGGCCCTACGATATATTTTCTCAACGATGAAAAATTGAGAATTGGTATTTATTAAAAACATTTCATTCATCTGCTCTTATAACATGAAAGAAAATTCAAATAATAAAGAAAAATTTGGAGCAGTGGAGCGGTAAAATTTTTCCGTGGTCCGGCTCCGCTCCTGCTCCGGGCAAAACCCCACTGCTCCGCGCTCCGCTCCAACGCTCTGTTTTTTTTCACGGCGCATATTACACCCCTTTATTTGGGGGCAAGCAAGCATTAAAAATATATGAAAGCATTTTTTTGTATTCTCAAAACACATATTATTAAATAGAAAAAATTTCAATTTAGTAAACACATTCTTTTTGTGACCAAAAAAGTTCCAAACAGCGGTACTTTATCAGGGCGTCACAGTGGAAAGACCCCCTAAGCTCCACTATAAACACACCAAAAAAGATATTTTTGAGCAGCTTTTATCGCCGTCTGATTGACGCTCTTATAGTTTTTATCGCAGCTCCAACATAAACGTACCCTAAGTATAGTCATGGTCGAGGCTATGCGTGCCGGATTATCGGAATTCTACTGTTTTTACCTTATTTTAACATAATCCTATTTAACATAATACCAACCTTATTGCATCTCTATTTTGTACACAAACAGCTGGGATTCCTGAATTCTAACGAAATCGCATCATTAATGAAAGCATTGGATGAGATACCTTGGGAAGCATCTCAAAGTGGAAGAAGGAAACAGGTATTCGTACAAAATAATTTAAACGTATTCTTGTGTTTCGAAATACCAGTAATTAGTTATTAATTCAAGTATTAAGTTAAAGAAATAAAAATTCATCTTGCAACTCTAAAAATTGCTTTCGTGAAATACGAAGGGTGTTTAAATGAACGAAAGGATAATTTTAATAATTCAGAACTTCGGCCCGAAATGCAATTTCAAGAAGAGAAAACTTCGTTTGGGCTCTTTCGATGGTTTCCCGAGATCCACTCGATTTGTACAACAAAAGTTCTCCGAGGTACCTGTACTCAAGGATTTTCAAACAGTGGAACAATGTACTTTAGAGTACAACCCATCGCGCGGAGCTTCGATAGACCCGCACATCGATGATTGTTGGATTTGGGGTGAAAGAATAGTTACTGTCAATGTCACGGGTGATTCAGTTTTAACGATGACACCTTATCATGGTCCAGATTCAAAATACAATTTGAAAAGCGTTGCGCAATATCCTGGAGCATGCAACACTCTGCAATTTAATGGAAATAGTGAACATGGAGGTGTTCAAGATGTAGCCGTAAGATTACCAATGCCAGAGGGATCTCTTATGGTGCTTTACGGCGACGCAAGGTAGAAGAGTTTTCATGCATTATGTGTAGCAGATAATATATTATTATAATGATGTACACTAGGCGTCAAAACCGGCTTCCCTTCGGAAATTTGGCAACGTTGCATGTCACTAGGCATAACTCAGCGGTTCTGGTGACATGCAACGTTGCCAAATTTCCGAAGGGAAGCCGTTTTGACGCCTAGTGTACACTAAGGGACAGAATCGGCTTCCCTTCGGAAATTTGGCAACGTTGCATGTCACTAGGCATAACTCAGCGGTTCTGGTGACATGCAACGTTGCCAAATTTCCGAAAGGAAGCCGTTTTGACCATGGACCTAAAGGACGGTGTATAAACTAGACTTATGGACGCGGGGGGTGAAGATCTCCGCGGGGAGGGAAGGAATACTTTCAGCCATCTTGTACCGGTCAACTAGTGGTGCCCTCTATATCATGCCGTGGCCAAATTTAAAACTGTGCAATTGAATTTCATACATTTTAAATATTAAAAAAATGTATTTCATACATTTCAATATGGAGGATCAATAATAACACAATATATTTAGTGACCAGAAAACAAAACAAGTTTATTAAAATGTGTTCGTTTACTTTCTGAAGTATTATTTTTTTGTTTCGCAATATGGTGATATCTTACTTTAATATATTGTTGAATAATACATTTTATCAGGTGAATTCTATGATTGTACAATGCTATTTGCTTTGTACAATGTTTTTCGAACTCCTCTTGTATCGAACTTTTCGTGGAAGTTCTAACTAGAACCGCTGAGTTATGCCTAGTGACATGCAACGTTGCCAAATTTCCGAAGGGAAGCCGATTCTGTCCCTTAGTGTACGTGCAATGTAAATACTTGTTTAAGACAGCTGTTTTTACGCGACATGATGAAATGATTGCTTAAACTGAATTATTTAAAATATAACTTACTCGTCTAAGTAAAATCTGAAACAAATTTCTAAGAAACACTTTGCATACCAAATAAAATAATACATAATTAACAAATTGTGTTACATTATCACCTGTAAATATTTACTGGATCGGTGTAACAAGTATTAAATTCTTTTCTTCTTCTTTTTTAGGTACAAATGGGAACATTGTGTCCTGAGGGAAGACGTGAAATCTCGGCGAGTTTGCTTAGCTTATCGCGAATTAACACCTCCTTATATAAATAATTCATCGCAGAACGACGAAGTCGAAGAGATTGTACGGAAAGCCTTGATCTTCCGATGAGCGTGCAGTATAAAGTTGGGAAATAAATTTTTCCAATAAAATGTATAATTGTAAAATAGTAAAAGACTTTTAATTTTACAATTCACTGTTTGATACAGAAATATATTCAACCTTTTTATACACATTATCTACAATTACAGGTTTGTACAGACATGTCTAGAATGGAAAAATGTGGTACTACGAATTTGAGATACAAAGTACTATTTGCAAAATTGTAAAGAAAAAGCATAATTCCATACATGGAAGGGATAGATAGAAATAGATTTCAGACGGAATAAATCAAAGGAGTAAAATACGAAAGTAACATTTTTCCACGAAATAGATGTATATACTATTTTTTCGAACACCAAAGTGCACAAAAGTTATAATACTTTTGTTACGAAAATGTAGAAATATTGTTATATAACAGCACATGACGAGTTATTAAGTAAATGAATAATTGATTAAAGATTTATGGTAAAACAATACTAGGGGCTCTTCGAAGCATCGGGGGTCATGTAGACGGGAAAAGTAATGAAAGGGTCTGTTTTTCCTAATGGTTGATATCCATTGACCAAACTCTCTCGTAATTCCCATCGACGTCTCTCTCTTTCTGTTTTCTGTCTTCGAATTGCTTTGCCCAGCATGCAGGCGAACATTATTCCCGTCAACTGAAAATGAAGAACGGGAATGAATTTTTCGGTTTCAAGTTCTTTGGTGCACAAGAAGTATACTATCACACAAGGTGATTCATAAATGCGTGGCAATCCATCGCGTTAAATTTTCACAGTAAAATGAAAAACTGGAATACACATAAACGTAAATCATATAATATACCATAGTTTCTCACGAGGGAACATCCCGAACCCAGAAATTCAAAAAATCCTGAAACTTCGTGAATATGTAGGGAATTTCCTCCTGATTATAACGCAATTTTTGTTTGCTGCCCAAATTCACTCTAAGCGGGTATAATTGATCCCTGAAAATCCGGGTATTTTCCGAATTTGTGTTAGAACTCGTGAACTGTAAAATATTTTTTTTACCAAATGATAGATCTAATTAAAAGAAATAACTTTTGTCTCGAAACTTTCTTTCTATCTCTTACAGTTCGCGAGTTATAACACAAAATCGGAAAATAGCGGAATTTTCAGGGGTTAATTTCACCCCCTTCGAGTGAATTTGGTCAGCAAACAAAAATTGCGTTATAATCAGGAGGAAATCCCCTACAAACCTATTCAAGTTTAAGAATTTTTTGAATTTTCGGATTCGGGATCTTCCCTTGTCAGTTATAGAAGATTAAAGGAACTGCTCGAAGTAACTGTCTCGCATGCCAGTAATTTATATAACAAATTTTAAGTTCTCCCCGAAGAAAGCTATTGGGAAACCAAGTGGAGGCGTGGCTTAGATTTCAGCGCTGCGGTGTTAAGTTGGCAAACTATTGACAGTAGGCTGGATCCCACTAAACATTCCGAATAAGTATTCATTAATCGAATAAGTAAAAATTTAGTGTTCCAAAAAATTTAAAAACACTCGTTTTTCACAACATGTCTATATAAACACTGATAATCATATGGACCTCGACGGATTTCAGCCTACTCTGAGTAGTTCAATTTTTGGTCACTAGTTGGCGTATCGAAATTCTTGGTTTCCCAATATTTATGAAACATTTTGAAAATTAAATTCACTTAAAAATTATGTTTGGTGAGATTAAAATATATACATGTAATTTTGAAGTGCTAAAAGAAAATATCCAAAGTTTATAACGATCAAAAAGATCGTAAGTTTTGTTTTCGTGGATGTATTAATCTCTTTAAATAGATTATATAATTTTCTTGAACTGCGGCGAGTGTAGAAAGCTAAATGTGATAAATATAAATACCTGAATGAGAGCGATGGCCACAGCTCCAGTGCCAATGTAGAGCGCACTCCTATGAACGATATCTGAAAGGCGGCTGATACATCCAGTTACATAAGGATGGCTTATGATGTCTTCGCTATCAGGAGAGCACGCAATATCGTCACTGAAACTTGCCCCGCGACAGCAGGATTTTGGGAATTCTATTCCAGTGTCTTGTATAATAGCTTGCCAATCTTCGTATCCATTATATCCGCAACAATGAAGCTGTAGTTATATAAAATATTTCATTGCATAGAATGTATCGTGCAGTAAACATAAAGAAGTATGTATCCCCAATGAGTATTTTTAAGTATAACCGACTTGACAAGTACTTATGATGCGGAAGAACTCAAAGGGGCTGTATATTAGGGCTGGGACTATTTGTCGAATTTTTCGGTATTCGAATATTCGAATACTTCAGCTGCTCAATTATTTGGCGAATATAATTCGAATATCCAAGTATCCAAATACTATTCGAATATTTAAGTATTCGAATACTATTCGAATATCCAAGTATCCAAATACTATTCGAATATTTTTGCGTATTCAAGTTCTTTAGGTTCATTTTTTTACAAGACTTTACTTAGTTTCAGTTGTGAGTTCGTTAGTTTGTCAGGGTGAAATCTTGTAAGTTAATTTTTACCCAAAATTGAACTATGTATGTGTGCAAAGTTTCAAGTCGATCGGATATGTTGAAGTGGGTCAGTATTCGAATACTGAAATATTGGAATACTGAAATATTCGAATACTGAAATATTCGAATACTGAAATATTCGAATACTGAATTATTCGAATACTGAAATATTGGAATACTGAAATATTGGAATACTGAAATATTCGAATACTGAAATATTCGAAAATTGAAATATTCGAATACTGAAATATTCGAATACTGAAATATTCGAATACTGAAATATTCGAATTCTGAAATATTCGAATACTGAATTATTCGAATACTGAAATATTCGAATACTGAAATATTCGAATACTGAAATATTCGAAAATTGAAATATTCGAATACTGAAATATTCGAATACTGAAATATACCAGTAGTATTCGAATACTGAAATATTCAAGTAGTATTCGAATACTGAAATATTGGAATACTGAAATATTGGAATACTGAATTATTCGAATACTGAAATATTGGAATACTGAAATATTCGAATACTGAAATATTCGAATACTGAAATATTCGAAAATTGAAATATTCGAATACTGAAATATTCGAATACTGAAATATTCGAATACTGAAATATACCAGTAGTATTCGAATACTGAAATATTCAAGTAGTATTCGAATACTGAAATATTCGAATACTGAAATATTCGAATACTCAAATATTCGAAGTTTATTCATAGCATTCGAATACTTGTAAAATATTCGGATATTAAATTATTCGAATAGTCCCAGCCCTACTGTATATGACAAAAAACTTCATTCTTCATTTGTTGTTAATGAATTAATTTTTATCGAAAGTTAAATCATGTGTTATATGAATTCTAAGAATCGGAATATTACCCGGGATTGCAGAAAGTCAACGGCATCTGTAGTTTCATTATCTTTTCCATAATCCTGCATGGTATGCTTAATGTTTACAGCTACGAAACCTTTTATTTCGTTCTGAAGAGTGAAAGCTGTAATCGCAGCAGCTAACTCCAATGTAAGGACTATTGAAAGCGATACTGCGAACTGTAAATATAATTATGTTTTATTTGTTTTCTACGAAACTAGTTGAAAGACAATTTATAAATCCTTTTTCTTTTGAAATTCTAATAAATAGCGTCGCAAGAAAAAATGTTCAGAGCAGAATTCATATATGTGAGATGCAGAGACAACGTTAAAGTAAACAGCCCGAATAGGGAGCATAAAAACAAGGGTGCTCGAAATGTTTATTGAAATAAAATGTTGAACGATAATCACGTAATCCGATAGATAATAATCGTAAGATAAATTGCGAGGTACTCACCACGAGAACCATACAGGTGCTTTCTTTAACAGCTCCACAACATCCTAGGAAAGCTATTACGAACACGAGAATTCCAGCAACAATTAAAAGAGTTGCTGGAGACACGTGGCTTAGGTAAGGAGAACGAATGAAGTCTTTGTTCACTGCGAAAATAGTTGTCCCAACAGATATTATCATTACTCCCGTTATCTGTAATGTTAAGGAGTTAAGGGTGAAAATTCAAGATCCATAAATCAGCTTGGAAATTAACGAGTCGTTACGTTAGTAAGTATCGTGAAATTGCTAAAAGTTATGGAGAGGCAGAAAAAAGTTGTAATGAAAATATGATTTTTTTTCTACTTTTGCATTAAATTTTACTTTACGTAAGAGATTCACTATGAAAGAAATATTTTTTATTTTGCAGTTTCGTAATAACAGATTCATAGAATTTAAGTACACCATCAAATTTCCAATTAGATATTCTTATTATATAATGTGCAACACAACATTTAATTCGATTCATTATTATCGGGAGTAATTAAAGAACTATATATAGCTTCGATCAAATAAAGCGACTAAATTAATCTATTCATATAAATATATTTTTTCGTTCTCTATCTCTATAATTAATCTTGTATTTTTTCTTTTCACACAGAATTCTCAGTATGTTTAAATCCCTATGATTAATTAATGGTACCTATTTACAACTCAAGGCGAGTGGCGTCCTCACATCTCAATTAAATACGATTTAAATTCAAATGCCACGTGAGTACAGTCTGTCTAACAAGAGCGTGACCGGCATAATTTCAAAACCGTTTATTATAATAAAGTGTAAATGATGCAGAGGGGAAAGGAGGGATAGTTGATCAGCGGGGATACATAGGGCGGTATTCACAGTCGCTACTTATTCTTAAGATCGTCTTAAGCATTCGGCATCCTCTACTAGTCTACTGGTTCACATCAGTTTTTTAATTAACATATTGGCGATCTGTGCCTGCTGTCACGCTATCGTGGTAATGTTTGCATCATCGCAACATTTCAAGTTGCAGTTTTCTTTTGGGAGCATAGAATAATGTTGTTAGAAGCTTCGATCTTATTTGCAAGCCAAAAAGTAAATATTTCGGTCTGCTTGTCCTTCCTCCTTTTCGAGTAAATGTTGCATTTTCAAGGATTTGAAATATATTAAGTAAAAACAGAATTTTCTGGTCTATTAATGCTATTTATTGATTGATCTAAATATTTAAGGTAAGATTAATTTTTCATCTTTTTTTGTCAAATCGAGTGCGTTGAGGGATACTTGATCAGTGTGTGAACTGTGAGGTGGGATACTAGAACAGCTGAAAATGCCCCAAAAAGAACCACAGAACGGCTAATGCAGGGTTGCCAGGCGTACTGGGTAAAGCCAGGAATCCACCGGGAAGCTAAGCTATGCTATGCGTGGCTATGCTGTCATGCTACGTTTTAAAATAAAATTAGTTTCAATACATTCTTATGGAACCGTTTCCACCAAAAGCTAAGTTAAAACATTGCATCGCACAGCATAGCTTAGCTTAGCTTCCCGGTGGATTCCCGGCTTAAATGGCGGCGTGCTGGCCTATATGACGTCATACGGTGTAGGAGAAGGGGAATGCTTATATTTGGTTGGTGACGCCGTGACGTCATGCCAACGCCGAGCCAATCCAAGCTAAGTGACGTCATATATGCCAGTACGTGTACTGGATCGCCTGGTAACCCTGGGCTAGGGCTGCCATCTGTAAAATCACAAACCCCGGACAGAGGGCATTAAAACCCCGGACATTTTCACTTGAAACCCGGACACTTTTAACTATTTCTTATATGTATGTATGAGGTACGATATCCCAAGACAACAATTTCTGTAAAATATAGACTGTGACCGTAATCAAGAAAGATAGAGAAAATATAGTTGTACAAAGTAGGAATTTATATATGACTTTTTTATACACTTAACTTATAACTAAAAGAAAACATAAAATCGCACATTTAATTTACAACTAAAAAAAAAAAAATTAAACCAATCGATTATGCTAAACGTAGAAAAACATAGTGTTTTGTCACTATCTTCGACTGTCAATTTATACATCAACGACCCGAACTCTTTAGCCGGGGATACACCGCACGCAACGCACACATAGCATCGGAGAACACGGATGATTAGGTGGGGTCTAACCACACTTATCAGTTGCGTGACGGTACAGTGCAGCCATAGGTGATCTCTTCTTCTTACCACAGTACCGGCGCTGTGCCCTCGCGTAACTGTAAAGTGTGTCTAAACCTTAAGCGAGCGGGCAGCATTGAAAAACCCGGATCACTACAGAAAATCCCCCCGGACGTCCCCGGACGCCCTAAAAAAGAGGACAAATCCGGGAAAGCCCGGACGGGTGGCAGCCCTACCCTGGGCTAATGAAACAGAAAAATACGGCAAAGAAAGTGAGAAGGAAAATATTTTCTTCGTCATCATCTTAATCAGATGATATCTAAGTGAAATGTCTTTTAAGAATTTATATTTATGTTGTTTTATCTCATACAGTTTAATTCTTCGGTTTTATTTTTTCAGTAATTCTTCCAAGTTAGTTATTATTTACTTTCTTTTTATGATATTCCCTTTATTTCATGTTACTGACGAAGATAATAAATATTTTTTAGAACGCTATTGTGTTATTTACTCTTAAATTTCGCTGATCAAGTCTCCCTAACCTTTTGATCAAGTCTCTTCAGTGGGGGATACCTGTGCATAACGCCACTGGCAGAAAATGTTGAAATTCAGTCATTAAAATGAGTTTTCAGCTCTCAAATTTGTACAAATACATTGAGAATACTCTAAGAATCACAACTTACATAATTAAATACAAACAAAGCAAACCATTATTATTTAATAAAAAAAGCAAAACTGTGATCAACTATCCCACCCTTCCTACATATTCTACCCACTTACAAGGGAACACCGCGAACCCGGACTCACCGATTGGAACGCAACTTTGTGGGTTTTTAGAGTGACTCAAAACAAGAACAACGGTGTGTTTCATTTGGGCCCTATCGCCCTTTAAGGGGGTGAAAACTAACCTCAAAGTCAAATTGGTACTTTCCCTTTTTCGCGTATATCTCCCAAAGTACAACAGATAGAAAAAAATGTTTCAAACAAAAGTTTAACGGTGCAATAAGCGCTACAAACTTCCGTTAACAAAATATTTGAAAAAGTTTCTTTTCATCGGATATTTTTCTTTTTAAACTCTTTTCAAAATTTTGATAACGCAAGTTTTCAGCGCTTATTGTACCATTAAACTTTTGTTTGAAACATTTTTTTCTGTCTCTTGTACTTTGAGAGTTATACGCGAAAAAGTGGAAGTGCCAATTTGACTTTGAGGTTAGTTTTCACCCCCTTAAAGGGCGATAGGGCGCAAATGAAACACACCGTTGTTCTTGTTTTGAGTCGCTCTAAAAACCCACAAAGTTGCGTTCCAATCGGTGAGTCCGGGTTCGTGGTGTTCCCTTGTTAGTACTATACAGCGCTTTTATATTAATATGCTGTCCAATCGCCTTGCATCTTTTAGGCATCCTCTCGATTAAATTGACTGCACACTCTTGAGGCAAGGACCTCCATCTTAAGCGAATTTGTCGGACAAGTGTTTCACAATCCATATACGTTTTCCTGGAAGCTTCGCCTTCACATATCCTCAAACATATTCAATTGGATTCGCATCTGGTGACTGGGATGTCCAATCCAGTACGTTGATGTCCCATTTTCTGCTTTCCACTGTGTGCAGGGACGACTCCTATGCTTGGGATCATTGTCCTCTTGCAAACTCTTCGATTTTCCTTGGAGACAACTTTTTTCCAGATGCTAGTAGACCTCCTCTATAAATTTTCACCATCCTCTCGGCGTCTAAAATACCCGTAAAGATGCATAATGTTCCAAATCCTTGTTTGGAGAAGCAACCCCAAACATGGATCTTTGCGGGATGTTTGACGGTCCTTTGGACAAGTCTATTCGTAGATAAAGACCAGGGTACGATGGTTGGTAGTTTGTGCCCGAAAAGAAGCTTCATCTGAAAACGCCACATTGGTCCAATTTCGGTCGATGTTCGCGCACGCCTAAGCGTTCCTTTTCTGCACGTGCTTCTCAGTCAAGAGAGGTTTCTTAATTACACTACGGTATTTTAAATTATGAGCACATAAACGACTCCGAATACTTTCGCAGGATATCCGTAAACCCTTTTCCTTTAATCTGGCCTGTCCTTGTCGTAAAGATAATCCAGGATCTGAGGAAAACATGTTCACAACCTGTTTCTCCTTCTCATCTGTCGTCTTACGTTTCACACCACGTTCTGGCAAATCATCAACGGTTTTTGTCTCCTCAAACCTCTTTAACCACTTGTTAACAAACGCCTTCGACTTTTTTATGTACTTCGCAGCCGCTTCTCGTGACATTTTAGGTCCTCCCGGATGCGCACAGAGGAAGACGGCTTCGAATCGCTTAGCGTACTCGGCACTCATAGTTACAATGTCGGGAAGAATCTGCGGCTTTCTCTACAACGCGCCATAGAGGAAGAATCCAGGTACCTGCACGTTCATGAATTTTACCGGTGATTACATCCAGGTAAGATTGATGGCGGTCACGCTCTTGTTCCCATACAGCACACCCTCGTTGCAGCAAAGTTGCAGGATCGTTGCAGTGGAATATTGCAACGCAACATTGATGCAACTATGCAGCAACAATTCTATGTCCGCCCCGTGCAATGTTGCGCGGCAACGTCGCAGCAACGTTACATCGACATTAAGCTGCAACCATCCTGCAACGTTACTGCAACCATCCTGCAACGTTGAGTGTAGCTGTACGAAGTGTGCTGTATGGGTTAGACAGACTGTATATAGTATGTAATTATTCGTTGCTGACAGTTTGAATAAAAAATCAATCAATGGAATGTTAGCTTCTAAGAATTGATAAATATATTGTGAACACTCGTTTATTTAATTAATTTTATTTAGTGACGCAATAATTACACAATTCCCTCGAAAAGAGGTTGTCGACCCCATGTTGTTTGAAAAGTGCTATATTTTTCCACCCAGTAGAGATATCTGCGTGAAAAAGACAGTAGAATTCTCTTATCGATATCAAAGAGATTACAGACTTATCTAAACTGATAAAACCAGCCATTTACGTCTGCGAGGCACCGCGGTTTCTAACTTTAATGCGGATCACAGAAAACGAGAATTTTCTCACGCAGCAGGAAACGGTAAATACGTTCTGTTAATTCCAAATCGTTATCAGCAAGCGATGCGAAGGATTACGAGCTATTGATAAATTCCTATTCTTCCAGATGGAGCGCGTACAGCCTGCTATAAAAAATGAAATTACACTCGCCATCTATATACATTTTATTATAAACGTCTCCATTAATTTTTACAACACATAACGTGCCCCTTATTTCTTAAATAACCTCTCAACCTCGCTTCGAGGTTTTCTACCGAACCTTGGTCAACAGCGTTGCGAAATCTAATAATAACATGCCGGATAAACAAAGATGCACAACATTCTGTAACTTGCTGCCGCTACTCCATCTGATTGTACGAACGACAACCCGTCAAGAATAGATATTACTGTTCCATTGCTTCGTAACGAAACGTAGCATAATTTTCACGTGCGTTCATAAATTACTATAATTCATTTTCCTCCACGCCTACCGTTTGCTGCGTTCAGACCGAACGAACGAATGCTCGTTCGCCCCTCCACTTCGACGAAATTCGTGCTCGTTCTTTCTTCGTGCATTCCGCATTTGTTTATAAAACCAAACGAGCGTTCCGTGACGTTCGGCGAATTAGGGTAAACAGGCCAGTAGATGGACAGTTTAGCTGATTCCGAAGTTTACAACAAGGTGTTTCTTAAGAAATATCTGTTGTATTAAAAAAAAAATCAAAAGCTTTGCACGTAAAAATGTACAAATTTAAAGAAAAAAATAACTGCAAGTAAAAAAATTAATGTATTTAAGGATAAAATAATGAAAATTCTACTCATAGCCCGTATCACAAGTAGATGGACGATAGGGCTAGCAGATGGACAGTTCAGAACCAATAGATGGACGGGTGTCTGGCTAGACGAGTAAAAGACTTATTAGCTATAGTAGGTACCTAGATTAAATTATTTTTTGTTAAAATATAGTTTATTTCATCAAAACTAAAAACGTATGGAGTCTTCATTGCCGGAAACCGGTGCAACAGGTTATGGGCCCAGGCCGCAAATAAAGTGAGGTTATGTCTAGCCTAAAGTGGCCAGACGTCCCGGATCGTGTGGGACTGTCCCGAATTTGAATTGTTTGTCCCGCATTGAAAACTGTCTCGGAAAGTGTCCCGGATTGGATATGTAACCTTTTTAACATTTTCTTAGTGGCACAAAGTAAAAATATATATCCACTAGTTCCTTTTATAATATCATCCAAGGCTCTATTTAGATCATTACATGTATATTGATGTACGGTATATTTTTTTTAATGCTTGCCATCTAAATAAAGAAAGAAAAATAAGATACCTACAAGTAAATATGTAAACTGTTTGTTTATTAAAAAAAAACGGCTTCAAAAGGTTTAATTCCGTTCTGTCCATCTGCTGCGACAAGGTTAGAGAATCCATATCAGTACATGGACAGTCATTTTTATAAGTTCTATCGGTTTATTTTTCTTTGTTCACGCGTTTATATATAAAATGTTAATATTAGAATGCAATCATCTATTGCATACCTCTTTACAATACATCCAAATACGTTTTTTATTAACTTTAAGGGACGCGATGCTGAGCAACAGCTAATAATAAAAGAGTGACTCGCGCATGGTGGCGTAAACTCATACATACAAATACATTTTTCGCATACAAATTTTTTTTTCAATAAATATGTTAATGTTTTGTAAAACAACAAACGTTTTTTCTACAAAATAAAAAAACAATAATATAGATTCAAACTCTAGTTCTTTCAATATTAACGATTAACCAACGATTCGTCCATCTACTGGGCCCGTCCATCTACTGGCCTGCTTATCCTATCTACCGAGCACAAACGAATGCCCCTTCGGGCTCGGATTCTGTCGAAGTGGGGAGCGGACGAGAATTGTGAGGTTAGGTTAGTTTCCCTCGGACGTGTCCGCTACTTTCGTCGAGAACGGTGGGAACGAAAGCGGTAAATATGACAGCGGGCAGGGGAAAAAAGGGGGTAAGAAAATGCAAGGTGTCGATGGCTGGCAGCGTTGCGAGTCTTGGCTGTTGCACGGTAATAATTCATCGGGGTTGACCTCGCGCGGCCGATATCGATCCATCCCGCTGGCTGCCCGAGCAATACCGCAGACCTATGATCCACGTCGAGGGTTGACCTAACTTGTTGAATCTCAGGGCCGAGCGCGGTTTATTCTCGTTGCTGTTTCTTCTCTCGTACAGCAGGGAAAATCGACGTCGCCGCACTTAGTATCGTCATCGCCAGCCTCGACCGCGTTTGTCGTTCTCGTTCTCATCCCCCCGAAGAACTTGATTAATATATGTATCTGGTGCCTGCGCGTCTAGCCGCTGTTCACCTTTATAGACGGGCTACTTCGCCGATAAACAGCGCCGCTAGGTTTCTCGAAAATCTACGCCCTACCATCCGCAGCACGTTCCAAGCTGAATTGAAACTGGCTTTGTTTTGCACCCGTTGTCCTTTAGCCGCTCGCGTGGACGCCTCTGTGCGTGCTCGTTCGCGTATTTAAGTAATCGATTGGGTAATTAAAAGAATTGTTCCCACTCGGGCATTGTGGTCGTTAGATTTTGAATTGCGGGGTAGTCCGTTGGTATCCATGCAATATGTATGCACTGTAATATTTATATTCAGTATGTCTGGCTGAAGTGCATATACGCGATTATTTTTTAAATTATTGGAGATACAATGCAGTTGATTTGAGGAGAGACACGTAATGCTAGACTTGCATTCTCTGTAAGATTCTGCTTGCAAATATGTATTACAATCATATTTTATATAGAAATGTAATGAAATAAACAAGAAATTCATTCTTCATGAGTCATACATATAATGTATTTATAGACAGGGTTGCCACCTCTCCGGTTTTGGCCCGGAGACTCCCGGTTTTGCAGCAAATCTCCGGGCTCCGGTTTTACTGAAAAGATCTCCCGGTTGTAGAAAAAATGAGATAATAAGAAATTGTGGTATTATACAGTCGTATCAATTTTATATACAATAATAGTTATTAATTCAAAAAACAGATACTTTTAAATTCTGAATTGTTTGAGCTTAAAAGAATCGCACATCTGTTTTCTGGATATTCGAGAACAAAAGTTTTTTTTTGCTTTTTCCATCTCCGGGTTTATATTCGAGTCTCCGGGTTGGAATGTGTGGCACTCCGGGATTTATATGGTGATAAGGTGGCAACCCTGCTTATAATAGATACAGTTTTGGAGGTTAAGTCAATCGTTTTAATTACTATAAGATTGAACCAGTGGTTAAATAGTAAGTGAGGAATTCAAAAACATATTTCACTTACAGTTATTAAATGTATCTTGAAACGCAGAATAAAACGACTGCGATAGGGGTATGCTCCCATTTAAGAAATGGGAGGTGACATTGAAATCTTTGCAAGTATTAAGGTCCCGGAAAATTCAAGTCTACTACCGTATGTTTCCCACCGAGTGTATACATTTTTACATAAATCATTTTCTTGTATTTTCAATAATTTGGAAAATAAATGTTTATGATACAAGGTGTTTCGCGCATCTGCGCCAGGCTGTAGCTTTTAAATTGTTAGAAAACACGGACAAGGGCGTGCACAAGAATCGCGGGAGCTTCGTTGCAAATACTATATTGCAAAATTACAGTTAAAATATCTTTCAGACCGATCGTTTTATCGACACAAGTATCTTAATAATTTTTTACAAGGAATAAAAGGACATGACGTGGCGTATAAAAATTATATAGTCCATTTATGGAAATACAGATGATCTTAAAATCTATGAAACGGCTCCACCCCCGAAGCAGACGAGTGCACCACGTGATACATTATTCAAAACCATTTAAAGCCTACTAATATTTTTTCTATCGTCTACTGTTTTAAAGCTATTAGGGGGGGTCACTCAAGTGAAAATGAACTACCAGTTATTTTACAGATAAAAAATTGAAAATATGTATTTCCATATTATTTTTTACGCTGAAATGAATTATGTAAGAATTAATACAGTGACTTTTTTTTCAAAAATTTAAAAAATAAAATTTCGAAAAAATTATTCGATTTTAAAATCCATACCCTTATCTCTGTAGTATTGTATACAAAGACAGCAGAAAAGAATTCAGCTCGAAAACTTCATTTTTGTCCGAGTTATAAAGTTTTTATGTTTTGGCGTAGTAACTGAAACGCTCCTGCTCCGTACGTTGGACCTTCTTCTTCTTGAAATGCCTGTTTTCTTCGTGATTGTGAAGTTCGTATCATTTTTCTTGCACGTTTGTATCTTTCTGAGGCTTTCTGTTTATACCTGCGTACTCGTTCTTTGTGACGGTTTTGAACAATTTTCAATGATTGTTCGCTCATTTGCGTTTGGTTGTCCTTGAATGCATGTAATATTGTTTTCGTCCATCCTTCATTATATTCAGTAACAGCTTCTGTGACTGCAGCTTCAACAAGATATTGAGAACCATACGCGACGATATACCACGCAGTTCCGACGGATACGAAACCACAACATTATAAATGTCCATCGGGTGAAGAATCATGGTGTTTCTACCAATCAGCAATTGCGAAAGGAAGAAAACCTGGTTCTCATGCTAAGAAAATAGGAACACCTATCAGAGAAAAATTTCTGGATAAAATATTACCAATTTATAATAGACTAAGCGATGAAAAACTGCTCCGTCGTTGTGCACAATGCCTTACGCAAAATTCTAATGAAAGTTTGCACAGCATGATATGGCGTAAGTGCCCAAAGGATATTTTTCCTTCCAAATATCTTGTTGAAGCTGCAGTCGCAGAAGCTGTTACTGAATATAATGAAGGATGGACGAAAACAATATTACATACATTCAAGGACAACCAAATGTAAATGAGCGAACAATCATTGAAAATTGTTCAAAACCGTCACAAAGAACGAGTACACAGGTATAAACAGAAAGCCTCAGAAAGATACAAACGTGCAAGAAAAATGATACGAACTGCACAATCACGAAGAGAACAGGCATTGCAAGAAGAAGAAGGTCCAACGTACGGAGCAGGAGCGTTTTTAGTTACTACGCCAAAGCATAAAAACTTTATAACTCGGACAAAAATGAAGTTTTCGAGCTGAAATTTGTTCTGCAGTCTTTGTATACAATACTACAGAGATAAGGGTATGGATTTTAAAATCGAATAATTTTTTCGAAATTTTTTTTTTTTAAATTTTTGAAAAAAAATGTCACTGTATTAATTCTTACATAATTCATTTCAGCGTAAAAAATAATATGGAAATACATATTTTCAATTTTTTATCTGTAAAATAACTGGTAGTTCATTTTCACTTGAGTGACCCCCCTTAAAGCTACGGGTCTGAAGCTAGCCCCGGCTCAGAAGGGAAGATCCCGAACCCGCAGGGCTTTTTTTCGGGACATTTTTTTTCTCCCACGTTCTCAAGTTCGCAGCCGCGATTAAAGACTGACCAACACTACACTGTTGTACCTTATCACGTATAGTCTATAAGCTACTATTTTAAAAAGATTGACGGGCTAAGAGTCTCAGAGGCGCTGAGCAATTAACCATTCTATTGGATGTTATGGTACTTTTTAAAGGTTTTTGGAACCAAAGAATACGGAAGAAGGTTTTTATACAAGATGTCCGCAATAAACCATGTTTAAAAAAAAAAAATTTGGAACCCGAAAATCCCAAAAAATCTGAAACATTGTGAATATGTAGGGGATTTCCTCCTGATTACAACGCAATTTTTGTTCGCTGCCCAAATTCACTCTAAGGGGGTGAAAATAACCCCTGAAAATTCCGCTATTTTCCGATTTTATTTTGTAACTCGCAATCTGTAAGAGATAGAAAAACAGTTTCAAGACAAAAGTTACTTCTTTTAATTAGGACTATCATTTGGTAAATTACAGTTCTTACAATTCGCGAGTTATAACACAAAATCGGAAAATAGCCGGAATTTAGGGGGTTCACCCACTTAGAGTGAATTTGGGCAGCAAAAAAAAATCGCGTTGTAATCAGGAAGAAATCCCCTACATATTCACAAAGTCTCAGAATTTTTTGAATTTCCTAATCAACTACGTGAAACACCCTGTACACGCTTAAACCGAGCATACGTATTTTTGATATATATTTCATCATACACAAATAAACATGAACATTCAACACTAAATAAACAAATGCATATTCACTTGTTACTTATCATTATTATACTTGCAGTATAAAAATATCTCAACGCCCAAAAATCCAACTTTTCTAAATTAATATTTACAGTTGGATATTCGTCTCTCAATAAATATGTTCGTTTATCTATATCTTGTTGACAAGCTTATCTCTCCAAACTGTTCGTTTAATCAATTTTACAAGCGCGTCGCAACGTAAAACGAACTCATCGACCTCGATGAAATCATTGTTCTAACAATTATTCATTTACAAATAATCGCAGGATCATCGTCCCTTCGAGGCGCGAGTCACCCGATCTCAGTGAACATCTCGTACTTGCTCGAACGAAGACGAAGAATAATTGGAAGTAACGAAATGAGTAAGAACCAGCGGACACGAGAGCCCAATGGCTGGATCGAGGCTCCTAAGTCATTCGTGATCGGCGAAACCGACGGGCCGCGAATAATTTATAGGCGCAAAATGCGGGGCGGACCATTCGATCGAGCAGTCATGGAAAGTAAGTCGATATACGGATGGAAGCGCGATAAATAAATGAAAGGTGCGAATGATGGCAGCGTTTCCGTCTGCGAGACGGAGGAACCAGTAGCTGGCTTATTACGCGCGCGATCGGCGCGATCGAATATCTGCCCGCTCGGGCGGGCAGCGTGGAAGGCGTATTTATAAAACCCGATGCGATCGTAATGGGTGAAAGTCAGGTGAGAAGAGAATGAAAAAGCGCGGCTACAGACCACGAAGAGGGCGTTAACTGCGCAGAGCAGGTATTTGATGCAACGTAGGCCGACATCGAGGTGTGTGGCAGCCATTTTGGTGCACGTTCTCCGCGGATCCTCTTGCACGCAAGTGCACTACAGGAACAACACTGCTCCGTCTCTCTCTCACGAGCGGCTGGGTAGCACCGACTGAACGTGGAAAACACCTAAACTCCATTCGATATATCGCATTATCTACTGATAAGGAGACGTACGCGTACCGGCGGCGCACGTAACACGTCGCTCGCTCCTGTGTATTCACGAACATTTATTTTCCTTTTTTTTTCCCCGCCACGTTGCCCGTCTACCTGCTCGTAGCCACTGTAAACGTTGCGTCGAATATTAAAAAAAAAAAAAAAAACCTTTGCATAAGTTAACGGAAATTACGCGAGAATTGTACGCCAGTGTCATTTGTGACTTAAGAATCTTCGTCGAATTTACGACGCACTGGGAAGCCTGAGGATATTTTTCCTTTGGCAATTTGCTGTCCTTTCTGGCAATTGTAATCGCCGAACTGAGATAATACTGTAGGTAAAATCGAAATTGTAAAGTTTGTTGGAGATTAAAAAAAAAAAAGAAATTAGGTAAAGGGGAAGTACCTGAATAGTTTTTTTTTTTTACTTCCCAGTTTCACTGATGGCTTGGATAAAATCGATATCATACGTTTTCTTTAGTGCCTATTTTTTTTATAATTAAGGTTTTCAGGGAAGAAAGAAATTAAAAAAAAATTATTTTGTATGGCATATGAAACGTGGAGATTGGTTTTTAATAAAATGGAAATTTGTTTCGTTAAAAGAGAGATATCATTTTTAATTATCTGGATGAATGCAGTATGTAACTAAATAATTTGTTTATTTTTCTCAACCTGAACTAATATTACTGCCATCTGCTGGTAGAAATTTTAAAAATTTTGAAATAACGACAATTATTTTATGACGGTTTTATGTTGCCAGTATATTCTATGTAAAGCTAATATTTTACAAAAATTTTCTTGAAATAAAACGCTAATTTCGTTATGGAAGAATATAGCTTCGCAGTGTGTTAAATAGAAGTCATTAAACAAATGCATTCCATGGAAATAATTCCGGCGTGTAATGGGTTAAAGAAATAAAAACAATCAACGACTACCATATCAGTTTTGTACACTGTTATTTCTTGCATAAGTTCGATAAAGGTCTGTTCACACCAAACACTTCTGTCGCTGATGACTGGGTGTGTTCGCTGATTGTTAGTAAGGAGTAGAGACGATGCTGGTTTAAGGAGAATAGGAAATACGTGAATACGCCCAAAATATAGTCCAGGCTACGAAAATGTATTGTATGTAATTATTGACCTAGGCACGTGAAAAATTCTAGCCAAGAACTGATATGCTGAGGTCAGAAATCCTTGGCACCAAGAAATTACCAGTGGTATCTAAATGACAGTTATGAAACAAGAGGCAGAGATTATGCAATGATTCGGTAGACTGAAAATTTTTCCTCCGTCAGAAAGACGCAAATCGAAGAAGAAAAATTATCCCAGTGTACAGTTACAAAGTTAGTGAATTTTAAATATTGATGAGAATTTTATCGTCAGTTTTAGTATGTATAAAAAAATGTGTTTCCCTTAAATAAACAAATAACTCGCCAGTTCATAGATTCCAAAGAATGATGAGTAAATAATTAAAACATGACCTTCGGTTTTATAAATATAATGGATATTATTTGCAAATAACGAATAACTTTTTATCTAGATAAAAACATATTCAAATAAATTTTCTTTCAATTTATGATTAGATTTAAGTTAATAAAGTATTTTGTTCTTCAACCTTTATACAATCAGATAATGGCAACAGGTGTTATTTATAATATCCTGGCGCGAGTTAATCATTATTTGAATAAGCATTTAAAAAAATATTTATCCAAATAAATGTTCCTCACATTCACGAATAAAGTGACTTATTCACGCGTAACGAATAATCCTCTACTTGAGTAAGAGTTTACGCGAATAAATTGTTAGTTGAACAAATTCAAACCGCGTCATTGAAATTTAGTATGTTATATATAATATTGCAGGTAGCTATTAAGAACCAACGTTTCAAAAAGCGCGCCGCCAAGCTGCGCGCAGCGGTAAAGAAGGATTGCACCCAAGAAAAATTATTTTACCATTATTCCCAATAAACTTCACACGGACCCTATTCTAACGCGAATAAAACCAAAAATCTGCTCATTTATTAACGAATAAATAATATCTGGAACAAAAATTTGCGCATGACTGCCCTATTCGTAATCATTCTTACATGCGACGTATACACAATAGCGGAAAAAAAAAGAAACAATTATGTAAGCAATGTGACCATTCCGACATATTCGCCGGTTCAGATTACGATTTAAAAGAAGCATCGATATTATGCTATAAAAGAAGACGCGTTGTAATACGTAGAATGGTACGTCAGAGTGGCAGCTTTAAGTTACGAAGGGATACAGTAGTGCCATACATGTGTCAACAGCTATCAGTTTTTAGAAACAAAAGGATCTAGTAATTCGTAATCAATCGTGAGACTGTTAATGGTTAATAATTCCTTCGTGACGACGAAGTTCTCTTGACTCCTCTTTCGGAAATGGAGAAAAATCACATCGTTTGTGTAGTCACTAATCTATTTACCACGGGGAGCCTCGAAATGGTCGGCACTGAGACACATCGACCGGTTGCTACGCCCATGCGTGAAGCACAGAACATGACTCACGCGTATCGTCGTGTGGGTAATTCAGCACACGTTCATTATTCATACTTTCATACCCGAGAAAGTATTACGAGCCATGGTAAACTTTACTCCAAGCCAAGATTCCTTCTTCGGCTAAAATAGCACCCCTTTGCTCGATATCACCACGAATTCGCTCCGTTCGACATTAATCAATTGTTTTATTGTATGTAGCAGTGTGTTCGAAGTGTACAGTTATTTACACAAGTAACTGAAGATTGCATTTGCAAACTATATCATAATTAGATATTTTCGAAAAATTCGTGTTCGAGAAATATATACACTTTGAATGTATCTTATATTTGAGAGAGTTTTATTTTCAAGGCGTCTTAGAGCGAGCTTGTTACACGCACAGGTTATGTTTACAGATTTCGTTTCTGATGGAAAATATGTACATATGTGGAAAAAGGAATAGATTCTTTTTGCCACGATATCGTGGAACATTTAAGAATGTTGAAAATATAGGCGTTGTAGTAGTAGATTGTTGTTACTATGCTTGGAGGAAAAATAAAAAAATATGTAAAATAGTATATGGAACTTAAAAAACAGGCAATTGTTTATTCAAATCAAAATGAAGTATCCATCTTCTACTCATATGCTTCTGAAATGTAGGAAGCAGGGGTCAAGTTGTTGTCCACGACTGTATGTATAGTGTCACTGGATAACCCAATAAACGAGGCTAAAGTTGTTAATGGGGCACATCTGAAATGTTGGATGTTAATGAATGTGTAATTTGACTGAAAGAGTATCTATTTTCTATAACATTTCATATATTAGATAATGATATTAATAGCACCCCAAATCACAAAATACCAATTGGTTACTTAAGTGCAAATTCTTTTTTTGATATCTTTTTTTATGGAAATTTATAAGAATTTTTTTTAAAACAAATTGATACGGTATATTATGTTTTAATCGTTTCAATCTGTAATACTTTATTTTCAATGTGTCTTATTAAACGATTTTACTTAGCTTCGATCCTCTGTATGTTTGGGGTTTGTTTGTTTGGTGTATGGGTCAAATCTGGCAACTTAATTTTCACCCACTTTCACCAGTCCAATTGTCTTCCACCAATACAATTTTTACAAAAAAGTAAAAAATGAAAATAAAAAATAAGAAATGAAAACAAAAATCCTCAAACACTAAAAACTAGAAAATAAAAAAAATCATGTTAAACGATTTTACTAAAAATGCACTAAAAACTAAAAAATAATTATTTTCTTGTACTACGATTTCGATGGTGATATATGACTTTAGATATATATCGTGGCGCGATATATATCATAGCAGAATGTGAATCAATTTAATACAGCACCACGATTTTATTTAAAGTGAGAAAACACCATCGAAACTGTAGTACAAGAAAATAATTATTTTTTAGTGCATTTTTAGTAAAATCATTTAACATAAATTTTTTTTTATATATTTTTTTCTCTTGTAATAATCCAAATTAGTTATACATATAATTGTTTATAAATAAACTCTTCAATGAAACATTTAGATGGTGAAAGGGTTGAATAAAAATTCGTTTTCCAAGCTATACACTCGATTAATTAACCGAAAGGAACATAAATAGTATCAGGGTGAAGATGTACACAGCCCAGATAGCACACGACGTCTTTAAGACGTCCATTTTACGTCTGTTTTTGGTCTGAACGCCTTAGACCATATTAAGACGTCTTTAAGACGTCTGCGCGGAGACATTTCTAAGACGTCTGTCTACAGACGTCTGTAAGACGTCTTTAAGGCGTCTGTAACAGGACGTCTTTTAAACGACTATGTTGAGACGTCTTTAAGGCGTCTGTAACAGGACGTCTTTTAAACGACTGTGTTGAGACGTCTTTAAAGTGTCTGTACCAGGACGTCTTTTAAACGACTGTGTTGAGCCGTCTTTAAGACGTCTGTACCAGGACGTCTTTTAAACGACTGTGTTGAGACGTCCTTAAGATGTCTGCGCGGAGACATTTCTAAGACGACTGTGTTGAGACGTCTTAAAGACGTCTATAGACAGACGTCTTAAAAATGTCTCCGCGTAGACGTCTTACAGATGTCTTAATATGGTCTAAGACGTTCAGACCAAAAATAAACGTAAAATGGACGTCTTAAAGACGTCGTGTGCTATCTGGGATAAGACGCTTATCTGGGATAACACATAGCACACGACTTCTTTGAAAAATCCATTTTTGGCCTGAACGCCTTACATCATGTTTTGTTACTTTGCACCTCTTCTGAACGTGTTTCAAACGTCTTTTTGTTACGTCCAAATCGTATTGGTATGTTTTAAGGAAGTATGTAAGTGGTTTTCAGAATATTATCAAACTCAATAACAATTTATTTCGTTTACTTAATACCAATTAGTTTTATTTGTATTATTACCCAGATAGCACACGACGTCTTCTAGACGTCCATTTTACGTCTGTTTTTGGTCTGAACGTCTTAGACCATATTAAGGGGTTAGGACACAGTAACGGGCCAAGAAAGCAGACGATTTTTAAACGACGATAATAAGAAAAGTAAACAATCGATTATTATAAGGTTTTGTGTTTTAGTTCACTATATTATGAACTATAAGAAAAGCATATAATATTTACAAAATAACAATTGTACGCCGTACAATGTCTGCATTTAAAATGTCCTTTTTTTCCGGATGACCAATTGGTGGGCCGGATTCCGGAAAATCGGATGAACTGTAACAAAAACCCCAAAAGTGTCATAAACTATAATATATTTCCTAGGCATTGACGATCCAACATTTCAATTTTTGCGAAAATTTACAAAATGGTCGATGTTTGAAAAATAATGATCAAATTTCGACAAAAGTGTGTGATGTTTTTGTTTATATTTTGTACTATAATTAAAAAATTCAAAATGTTGGATCGTCAATGCCTAGGAAATATATTATAGTTTATGACATTTTTGGGGTTTTTGTTACTGTTCATCCGATTTGCCGGAATCCGGCCCACCAGTTGGTCATCCGAAAAAAAATGGACATTTTAAATGCACGGCGTACAAATGCTATTTTGTAAATATTATATGCTTTTCTTATAGTTCATAATATAGTGAACTAAAACACAAAACCTTATATTAATCGATTGTTTACTTTTCTTATGATCGTCGTCTAAAAATCGTCTGCTTTCTTGGCTCGTTACTGTGTCCTAACCCCTTAAGACATCTTTAAGACGTCTGTGCGGAGACATTTCTAAGACGTCTTTCCGAGTAAGTGTTTAGGACGTCTCTAAGACGTCCATGCCAAGACGTTTTTTAAACGACTTCGTTTAGATGTCTTAAAGACGCATGGATAGTACGCGACCGCCAGGTGGCGACCGTGCCGAGCGCTTTTCGCAGGTGGGTTACAGCAGTCATGCCTATAAGAGAGCCGGGCAGATCATATACCGTCACTCTCTAGTACCGGCGTTTTTTGCAGAAGGAAATTTATATTTTCGACTTGAACTTGAATATGCCAAAAAATGTCTCGATCATTCGCTATTGCAAGACGTTCTTCTTTTTTATGAAGAAACGAAAATATTGAGCAGCATGAAAGTTGACTCTCTCAAATGAGGACAGGAGCAGCTACTCGACGGGCTTCTTTTTTCAAAATACTTAATTTCATTAACACGATTCAATAAACACGAATCAAGTAACGCTTAATATCTCTAATATCTCTTTAAAGAGCTGCAGTAGGCCTAATCAAGACCTTACGAAGACGTCTTTGAGGCGTCGTGAAAGTCTGAAATGGACGTCTTTAAGACGTCTACACGACAACTTAAAGACGTCTTATACACGTCTACAAGGCGTTTAAAAGGCGTCTTAATGACGTACGGTTTCCTGACTCAGGACATTCAAAAATGTCTATAGACGTCTTTAAGACGTCTTTCAGAAAATAGCAGACGTCTTTGAGACGTCTTGAATGTCTGAAACAGACGTCTTAAAGACGGCTCATAGACGTCGAGTGCTATCTGGGAGGAAACAATTTATTTCGTTTACGTAACGTGAATAATGCTACAAATTACTTTTTGCATTTATTAGTACCAGTAACTAGTATTAATTACTATATAGTACATAATCTGTTTTTGTCAATTACAGTATATGTACAGTACCGGACAAAAGTACATTGGGACACCGTTTAAAACAGAATAACTTTTTTAAATTTGGTTCAAACGACTTGAGTTTTTTTGAGAAGCTATTAGTATCAGTTTACTAGGTAACGTGTTTCGTCGTTTTGAAAACAATTCCAATTGGTCGGAATGCCGAAGAAAATAGTGAAGGTCGCTTTCTCAACACTTTTATACACTGCTTGATGAGAGGAATCGATTCATGTTAACAAAAAGAACATTATACTTATGTCCATTCAAGAAATCGTAATATTGCACTTTACAAGTGTAGCTATTGTTATACACATATAAAATACTTCCGAAAGAAGTAACATCTTAAGGCGGGGTCCCACTAGTGCAACGGCGCGCCGCGCACGGGTCAGATTTACGAGTTTCTCGGATTTTCGAGCAGTTTGGAGCACTTGAAAGGGTCGACTTTTACGAGGACGCGCGTGTCGAAAGCGATCGTGTGCGCGCTATGCCGGGATTTCTCTGCCACGCGAGCACGCGAATGCACGCCGCGCATCGTTGAAAAGACTAAAAAAAAATGTGTATTTTCCAACGCAAATGTACTTTTTACTTTTACATATCACAGATGGAACTCGTCATATCATTCAACCATTTCCTTCACCATTCTTCTATCTGGAATCTAGGAGGAAAGAGGAAGTACATACTATTCGTTCCAGTTGCGTGACACATCTTATACAGGGTGTCCTAAAAATTATAGAGAAGGCTGAAGCATTTCAACATTTTACACGTTTTTCGTTTCTACAATTGTCATTTTAACACCTTCAACCATTTATGGATTTATAATCTGAATGTTCTTTTCCACCCAAATAACTAGAAATTCGCAATAACCAGAAAACGTGCATTAACTAAATACTTACTGCAGCTTTGTGTAACTGGGATGCGTGGAAAAATACGACAGTAATACAAGTGTAGAAAATTTCTGAGCAGATTGAAAAACAGTGTGACAAAAGGGAGGAGCTAAAGGCAAGGGTAGGGTGACTGTACCTAATATCGCCAGTGTTCCTAATATCGCCACTCTATATATCTCTTAAAGTAAGCTCTAAAATTTATCGGTTATGCACTGAATTAGTACCTAAACATATGTAGGAAGACATACTATAATTGCAGCATCATGTGATCAACAATTACAGAAAGGGAAGGATTTTAGAAAATCTTAATAGTGTAAAAATTTATTGGACTATCACAATTTTACGCCACATTCGGAGAAGGTAAGTCTAATAAATCTGGGAATGCAAGAATATCTACTAGAAATACCTAATTAATGATGTACTTAAGAAATAAAATCGATTCAAATATTTTTCGTAATGAAAATAGCGTTTTTCTTTTAGCAGTATGCGTTAGGGTGGAGTGAAATTTTTTTTTTGACAATTTCGCCAACACTGTATGTTTAATTTTTGACCCTATACTAAAGCATTATTCGTACCAAAAATTAATAAGTTATTACATCATCCTCAGGTGGCGCATGGTAAATTAAAAAAAACTTATAGAGACTTTATACATTTTTTACAAATCAAGTATTCTGCGCTTTCCTTAGTGTCCTCTCTCGCTCTAGCAATTGTTCATTATTCGTTCTACTGACTCAAGGTCGAGATCAGATACATTGTCCGGTCCGAACTTGTCCCGCGAACAGCGATCGAGGGGAAACTGGCCCCCTCCAGTGAGCCTCCACTGTAATATCTAATTTTAGTTGTAACAGTAATTAAAAATTATTTTTAGAAATTTTGTGATTACTTATTTATAACCCTGTTTTCCCAATTTTTACGAAAACTTTAAGTCACCTGCGCCACCTGAAAATAATAACGCAGACGGCTGAAATTTTACAGTTACACACTTCCAGACACGGGTCAAAAAATAGTAATACAGGAATACGAGAATATGTATTAAACATTTTTTTCACCTGTTTCGCTCCATCCTAGTATGCGTGTTCTCAATACCGCCTACCGGAGAACAATGGTTTCGATGCAATGCTTGTTACAGGTGAGGTCACGAAATGTGCGGAGCAACCGAAATAAAATTTATTTGTCCAATATGTACATCGGAACGTAAAAAATAAAATATTTTAAAAATCTATATTTTCAAAATTTCTATATTATTCTAATAAAAATGAAATCAAAGATGGATAAAAAGACATTTATAGAGCAAGAAATAATAAAAGCACATGTGAAAATGACTTTAAAAACTCATATATACATGAATTAATCAATATTTCTTGAGTAGGCGATATTAGGTACACTTTTTTCAGGACCCGATTTTTGCATGTCTTACGTTTTTCAGTCCTAATTAACAATTTGTAGGTTTCAACGATTCTAACATATGCTACACGAAAGATGAATAATTTCTCTTTACTTTGAAACGAACTGCATGGAAAAATATCAATTATTATTCAATCGACAGCGATTTAACTTTTGCCTGGCGATATTAGGTACAGTCACCCTATTAACTAACAAAAGGAACATCATGACATTTAATGCTCTTACTCTGCCGTAAATCTTGCACACAGATAACCTAAAACTGGCACTCAAATTCTTGCTAGGTGCAGAGTTAAACAACTTTTATTTCGAATAACGAATAAAATTATTCGAACCAGATTCATCCGAATGACACTTTACTCGGCATTCGAGAAAGCTCACGAGGGAACTTCGGTAACCCGAAAATTCCAATATTTTTGGAACTTTGCAGGCTTGTAGGGAACCTCAATAATAGTACTAGGAAAATTTTGTCTGGTACTTTTCTACTTTTTGGTTCTTCCAGGTGAAAACACTCCTGGAAGGTTAATGCGCCCTTTCCTATTTTCTTGTCTACCTTGAAAACTATAGTGGACATAAAGAAATTGTTGCAATGGAAATTTAATGATTTTCCTTCAATGAAATTGTTCAAAAATTGGAATTTAAATAAAAAAACGATGCCCACCACAAATAGTTAAGCAATTAAACGACATAGGTCGTTGTACGCGTTTTAAAACGCTCTACCATATATAAGTTAAACAAGGAAACATGCAATTCCTCTTGAAAAAGAAATCGCCTTTATATCTACTTTGTGCTTTCATTTACAACAGAATTTAAATGCTTTATCCTGTATATTTAATATTTAATTATACAAAGACCAAGAGAAGTATTCAAATACTAAGTAAGCAACATTGTTTTAAGTATTGTTTATCACAGAAACCCGATATTGTTCATAACAATTGTCAATACTCGGTTTATATTCGAGCACGCAAAATCAGAAAGCGTACTGTGAAAGTGAAAAGTGTGTTGAATATTGTGTCTTAATCTAAACTTCTAAATTGCTTTTTAAAAAAAATACATCTTTATTTTCGAGCATCTACAATTTATTGATATACCGAGTAAGGGTGCATTTACATGTGAAATTACATAAAGTAATTGTACAAATGTGTGTTTAAACTTGAAAGTGACAAAATTGGAAGGAGTTAACAGCCTTGCCATATAACAGATTGTCACGGCAAACGGATATACGCGTTAGGCACTTTAACCTTAAGGTATCAGAACACTTGCTGCTAACGGTACAATGTACATGCGTGAACGTGCATTTCTCCGTGCTTCTCGTACGTGAGCGCATATGCCATATGCCGTTGACATCTGAATAACACGCGTCGGAAGTCGGACTCTTCATTTGTCATTGCTCGTATCTTGAGAACGAAGACTTACGACTGCAGAATGGCGAAGTATTTCTCGAGTTTTGTCGATTCGAAGAATTTGCAATTTCAGTTTTTCCTGTAATTCCGAGACCCCCTGTGACCAGTGTCGGATTTCACAGGGCGGCCGATGAGAAGTTGCCACCTGGGCCCCTGATCAAAAGGCCCCCCAGGGCCCCATTCTTAAAAAAATTATGATTTTATCCGAAGTATATTTTTTTGTATATTATTACACTGAGCCCGTTTTTAGTAAACTACCGCTTCATTTTCCCGAAAAATGGGCCTCTGCACAGAAGGCCCCTCATAGGGCCCTGTCTTAAAAAAGAAAAAGATTTTATCCAGCACTATATTTTTGTCTACATTTTTCTGTACACTGTAGTTTTTAGTAAACTACCTCTTCATTTTCCCGAAAAAATGGGCCCCTCGGAACGTTTGCCACCTGGGCCTTTTTCCTTAAATCCGCCACTGCCTGTGAACCTTAGTTACTCTGGTCGAAAATAATATTGAGATTTTTGGCGGGGACACCCCCTAGAATTGTGCCATTGGAAGAAAAAATAATGTGTGCAATATTTGAAATCGATCGGAGAACGGGAAACCGTGCCGCATCGAATTTGAAAATATTTTATTTTTGGAACTCGTTTTTCACCATTGTAGTATATATTTAATATACGTGTTTATATATGGTTGAATTTCTAGAGGGTGCCCGGAAAAAAATTTAGAAGTCGAGAAAATAAGGGCCACCCTACTGAGTATACATAAAATGGGTTGTTGTTTTCAATGAAAGGCACGGTTTTTAGGGATGTAACAAACTATTGAATTAAATTCGGCAAGATTATGTTTACATAAATATTTTATTAATTTTACGAGATGTTGAAAGACAGTAGAAGTAAATACTTTGCTACTTGACGGGGTTATACAAAAATGTCGTCAAAAAAATTACAAGTTTTTGCTGTTTTTGGAATTTCCACCTCCTTCCTCCTCCAGTTTCTTGGAAATTGATTTTTCACCTAAGTGTGACGAAAATTAAGGTTTTTCATCCCGCAATGCCTACGAAATGCATTTTGAAAGTTTACTAGCAACTTCTCCATTTAGTGTAATTTTAAAAAAACAGAACTTTTTTTTAAATATAATTACAAAATACTGTTATTATGCTGATTAAGTGGAAAAACACTTGCTCACGCTGTCCTTCAATATTTCTCATAGTTTAAGAGATATTTATGTAAATAAGAACCTATGAAGCCAGCAAAAGTTTACTTAAAGAAGTTACCTTAAAAGTTTACTTAAAGTTTAACCGTCTTCGTGGCATGCAGAGTGTGTAGAAATTCTGGCCAAATTTAATAGAAATTCATGAAAAAAAAAGTACTTCATTCCTCCATATTTCACTTAAAAGAAGGGTAAAGAATTCAAACGAGCCTAACTATTACAAACAAAACACATTCTCATGTAAAATCGTAGGATTAGTCCAACCATGTGTGACCTTGAATTCGTCTTGACGGTCATTTTTATGAAATATACGCGAAGCAAAAAAATATAGTTTCTCGTTGAAAAAAATTAAGATTATTTTTATTAGACGAAATTTACCGAAAACTTGAGAACTATGAAATTTTTTATTTCCTTCCATTTCTATGTATTATGCCGTTCGTTTGGAAAAAAGTCTACAACACCAACGCAAATACTCCATATATGGAAAAGCTTACATGTATAGTATCAGAAATCAAATTATATTTGAATAGAAGCAATTGTTAAGGACTGAAATATTCCAAAGAAATGTTTCTGGTGGAATCGTTTATTAAAGCTCTTTATAAGGGGTGTGCATTTTTTATTCAATACCACGAAATTGTTTCATATTCTTTTATTTTATTAAAATTGATGTGGATACAGTACGTTTCCTCTTCTTCTTTTTTCTAACAATCGTTACAGGAGTTTTACATTATTTTTTACTACAAATACACGTGTATATACATTATCATATATATTTGAATGTAATATGCTCTATGAATTGAAGATTCCATGACAAGATGGCTTAAAGATATAAAATGTTTCCTTCGTAATAAACATTTTCTAATAAAGTAGGGTGTTTATATTTTTAATCGCAATAATCTTTTGATTACATATTCTTTGTTGCACAAGTTTGTCAACTCCTTCGAAAATTATACACTCTCGTAGCTGTTTTTGATTGACCGTGCTAAATACACCGAGAACCAGATTCCCACCGCCTGGAAACATTCAAATAATGACAATAAAAAATGGTGAACTTCCTTGATGTTAAAAAATTCAAGTCACAACTATTAATTACATGCGCTAATAATAATATCGTAATTGGTATATGACAATTTATTTAAAAACGCGATTCTTCGTATAAAAGTAAACAAGGAATGCGGAATGAAATTCTTCTATACAAGATTTCGGCTCGAGAATGTAAATTTTGAAAATTTCTCTGTTACACGTCTATTCGACTACGAATCGGCTCCATCTTCACAACAGCTTCTGTGAAAGTAGATCCTCGTTCAAGAAACAGTTATTACTCTACCATTTCGACTTATTTTGCACAAGGATTTATTTCTTCTAAATTAAGTCAATTATCGTGAAAATGAAACCTCGTATGATGAAATTTAAAACTGTACATTTTCGATTTACTTTTCTACGAGAAATCACCCTATTTCGGATTGCATCGTCAATACGATGTCAATCTGCAAATTTTCATCGATGTTTACTGGGGGAAGATAACTCGTTCAAAATCATCAATATGGTTTATTATCAAATCCGGAAAACAATTAATTACGTTGATTACCTGAACGAAAGCAATGCCAATGCCGACACCGCCGAGCTGTAAAGCGTGGGACTTGATGTAAGAAAGGAACTTGTGGTAACAACCCTCGTGATGCAGAGTCGGCGAGGAAAGGGTGCAATTGCTCGCTTCCAGAACTCCAACTTGTGGATCACAGCACGAGGGAGGAAGTATCTCTGTCTTCAAACTGATCATCCAATCGGACGCATTCATGGTTCCGCAACAATCGAACTGAAACAATTCACTTTTCGTGCTTGACACCCTGCTAATTGTAATTTCAAATTCGCACGGCAATTGATGTGTTAGTAAAATGTACCGTGCTGAGTCAATAAGAATAATAATCGAAACTTTTATGATGATTATTAATTACTAGCTTTACTACTCAGGTTCGCCCAGAAAGATTCTGATTTTATAAAAAAATTAAATTTCATTTTCATTATCTTTTCTCGTTTAAATCTTTGTTTTAAACTATCCAACGCTGGCTTTCGAGATAAAAATTCACAAGTGCAACCCATTTTCACGAAAATAGGCAAAAATCGGAAAATTCAAGGCCTTATATTTTTCAAACAAATTCGAAATTGGCAAAATGATGACTTAAACCACCCCTAATTTCGCGAGGGCTACAACATAATTAAATTAATAGGGGCGGCAATATTGTTTTTGCACCTGGGCGGCGAACAGCCCTGAAAACTACATTGCAGTGCACGACATTTTTTAGTTGTTAATGTTTAAATGTTCGAGTCAGAAACTCCTGGAGCATGGCAATTCGGCGATCAGCGGCTCGCGTTGCGTAGGTCGGTAGAGCTGTGTACAGAGCATAAAAAAATTATACGTAATGGTGCGCACAGGTGATTCTACATTTCTGGATCGGTGGCGATCTGTTAACAATGTGCCGCAAAATTAATTTTGACCTTGTGTCACGACACAAATAACTTCCCCCGTAATTGTCAACTATTTATTTCTTCGACGGAGCAGAAAATTCCAAAATGTATAGGGTGCAAAGGGAAGCATCGATTATGGTTATCTTCTTAAAAGATGTATTGCAAAATTCATGTTTACCTTGACAACAGGATGAAAGAAATTATGTATTTGGAAACTTAGTGGAGGCGTGGCCTAAATTTCAGCCCTCTGGTGGTAAGTTGGCAAACTATTGAAAGTAGGTCCGGATCCCACCAAACATTCCGAATAAGTATTTATTAATCGAGTAAGTAAAAATTTAGTGTTCAAAGAAATTTAAAAACACTCGTTTTTCACAACATGTCTATATAAACACTGATAATCATATGCACTTCGACGAATTTCGACCTACTCTCAGTAGTTCAATTTTCTGTCACTAGTTGGCGTATCGAAATTCTAGGTTTCCCAATCAGAGTTGGGCAAAAGTTTATCTAAATAAAAATCTCAAATAACGAACAAAAGATAAATAATTTTTAGTCGTTATTCGAGGCTCCAATAATCGAAGTTATCTTTATTCGAAGAGCACCGAATAAATAATTTTATTCGATGAGAATTTATTCGACGAATAAAGATAATTTTTTATTGGATGAGAATTTATTCGACGAATGAAGATAATTTTTTTATTCGATGAAAATTTATTCGACGAATAACGACAGTTTTTTATTCCAAGGTTTTATTCGAGTTAATGCGTCGAATAAATTTTTCATCCGTAGCATTTATCTTTTCGAAGCCTTCGAATAAAGCCACGAATAACTTTCGTCAGCGTCGAGCGTGTTTATTCGAGCCGCCGGTCCTTTGTGTTCGGCGCTCGCCGCTCGGCCGTGTTCGACCCTCGGCGGCTCGAATAAACGCGCTCGACGCTGACGAAAGTTATTCGTGGCTTTATTCGAAGGCTTCGAAAAGATAAATGCTACGGATGAAAAATTTATTCGACGCATTTATTCGAATAAAATCTTCGAATAAATAACTATCGTTATTCGACGAATAAATTTTCATCGAATAAAAAAATTATCTTCATTCGTCGAATAAATTCCCATCGAATAAAAAAATTATCTTTATTCGTCGAATTTATTCTCATCCAATAAAATTATTTATTCGTTGCTCTTCGAATAAAGATAACTTCGATTATTCGAGCCTCGAATAACGAATAAAGATAAAGTATCATTTATTCGATCGTTATTTAAATAATTTTTTATCTAGATAATGCCCAACACTGTTCCCAATACAGCACCATGTGTCGCCAAGCTAATCGTTTTCGCACGGACGATTCTTAAAGTATTAGCTAACACTATATTACAATTTACCGCAAAGTATTTTACGTGTAAATAACTTTTACATAAAAGGAACGAAAATGATTCGTGACTCAACGCAATGTATCCCTATATGTACACTTGTGTTCCAATTAAATTCGTAATTTTTAATTATTTAACTTATATTAGTGTTCGGAATATTTGAATCGTTTAAAGGAGAATGGCTGATACAAACTAGGATCACAGAAAAGGAATTATTTTATGTAACGAGCGAGAGATATAGGTAAGAAAAACATACGTCGTGTTGAAGTCTGTCCCAGACAACCGCTATTTCCTTGTTGTCTCTGTACACCTTCATCGTATCTTCCATTTTGTCTTCGACGATCGTCGATGCCCTCGCTCGCAAAACGTATCCAGCGATACCGCCAGACAGCTCCATGATGAAAACAACGACCAACAACGACGTGAACTATTAAAAAAAAATAGTAACAAAACATAATAATCAGAAAATACACGTAGCCTTCATTGTTTGACAAATTAATTTAGATACGAGGATTGTTTGATCTAACAAGGCGCGGTCGCGATCCGTATAAGCGGTCATTAAACGGGAGCAGGCTTGAATCATGGAGGCTAATGAGTGCAAATTGATAAATGACTATAATTTAATTTTTTCAGATGAAAGTTTCGGATAAGGCGAACAAAACATACTCATGGGATAATGTTTCAGGATCAACAGATCTGTTAAAGAACTAAATTTTTGTCCTTAAAAATGTAGGTTAGTAGCAGAGACAAAAACAGACTATTTTCATTACCCGCGATTGTTAAGTAGTATCACGAACTCCATAACTCTTCAATTCCTGGTACAGGAACCCTCTCCAGGATTATTTTTCACTTCATTTTTTTTTAAATTATGTTGTAGTATATAAATAATATACATGGTGTTTCTAACTCTATCACCTGAAATATTTCTGCTATATTTAAAACTAGCTTTACTACTCGGCTTAGCCCGAAACTTAGATTCTGATTTTTAAAAAAAAAATTATTTTGTTTGTGAAAATTGTCACATTCATCTGGACCCTTACGAGATATTCCACCGTTCGCAGTTAAAACGAACACACTGTGTGTTAGATAAAAAGATATAATTAGACCGTAAAAACTCAATCCACTCAATGTACACAGAATATGTTGCATATTGTGCATTTTTGAAAATGTCTATAAACAAACCGATGAGGAACAAATGCCACACATATAAGGTTCGAACATGTTCTACTGAAAATAGTATTCCTGAAGATTTTAATTCCATCAGCGTCCACGTTTACTATTCGGTAGTTTATACCGCGCAAAATTGCTGGATTTAAAAAAATTTTATTACGCGCTTGTAACTTAATGCTCCACGAGGAATTAGATTTTGTTAGCTTGTATCATTAACTCTCTGACTGACGAGGAGGCGACGGAAATTCCATCTCAAGCCTGGCAGGTTTTCCCACTCGTTCTTTACGTGCGAGGAAAGTATTAATCAAGCTTATATCTGCACCTTGTAACATCCGTTGGCAAGCTTAAATTGCATGCACATATTAATTTAAATTTCTTTCGATGTGTCTAAATATCTCTATATCCTAGTTTTACTGTCATTACTAAAACTATATGTATTTATTTATGATACAAATAAATCGGTATACGGTTGCTCACAAAATTGAGCATACACTTACGTAGAAAGCAGAAGTTGCCGGAAAAGTAAATATAGACATAAATATTTGTGAGCAGAAATACTATTTTACGAAAATCGTGTTTCAATGATCAATTCATAAAAAAAAAACGTAAAAACAACAGAACATATTTATGCATATACAAGCGAAAATGAAAAAACACAAATATTTCAGTGACACAAAATTGAACGTACACACTGCAAATTCTTTAAATTATGCAGATTTTTAATAGTTAAGGCAGGATACCACTTTTGCACTTAAAAAAAATTGAAATTTTTTTTTGTTCTTTAAGTACTCTTTCAAGTGTATAGAATCGAAATTCATTCATTAGAAAGGTGGCCGAAACCTCTTTCTTGTGTAAAAACCGGTTTGGAGCAGATATATAAATCTATATAAAACTTTAAACGCGTTTTTCTCGAAACGATGTTTTTCAAATCGGCGTGTCAGATTACTCTTACAATTTTCATCGGATTGACTTGAAACTTTGCACAATTCTTCCCCGTGGTATAATCTAATGATGTGCGTAGAAATTTTGCTGTAGCGTTGTTATTTTATTTTTGGTGCACAATTTTATAAACTTTTTTAAACTTTTTTACCCTAAAAAATTGACCTTTTTGTTCAAATGAGCGCCATTTGCTTAAAAATCGAAATTTCGTAAAATCCCTACGTACAGCATTAAAAAATATTGTTGTTAATAGGAACATTGTTTGGTTTTTTTTCTAGGAGCCACGTACAGAGCGGAATTTGACACGCCGTCTAACGGTGTTCCTCCAAAGGAATGTATTTTGGCGCCACCTACAAGAGATTATTTTTTACTTTTTCAGTTTCAAAAAATGTGTAATTACAGATTAAAGTTACATTAATAAATGACTGAAACCGATTTTGTTTCTGCGCATTCTTTGTATGCAAAAAGAATTCATGAAAAACGCCTCCAAAATCGCAGTCAAAGGTGGTATCCTGCCTTAAATGGCGGACATAGCGCACTCTGAGGGGGGCTGGTACCCTCCAAAGAAGGGGCTTTGTAAGAAGAGAAGAAACGTGGATTTTATTCTTTAAATAAATGTTTATATCACCTAATGAATTTTATTGAATTTGCATTAAAAATATTTTTATCCGTTCAACTCGCCACCCTAGCACAAAGCAAAATCACTTTCTTTTTAATATGTAAGAAGCTAAGAAAGAGTAATATTTCGAGCATGCTGATCTTCAATTTTCCTTTGTTGAACCTCTCCTACTCGAAAACTCGATAAACCGAAACCTCTACAATTCGAAGATTTGTCCCTTTACTTAGAAAAGCATAAAGTTAATTACTTTTCTCTAGAATAATCTAAGGAGTAAGGATTACACCAATATTTTCTCCAAATCCGATTATCTTCATCCTATAAATGGTGCCAATACGTTTAAATTCGACCTGATACAATCTATGTTGTTGCAATGATCTCAAATGGTCCGAGAAGTCACACAACTGACTGTGTATGTATCCGCTTCCCTGGTGTCAACTCGGCATAACAACACGCCACAGCCAGTCAAAGATTTAATTACGCTCCATTCAATCTGCACACACTCTTCCCAACTCGTGTGCGTGCTATTGTTCGCATAAAACCGGAGATAGGGAAGTATGTATAGCCTAGCGTCTCGTTAGGTATATCGCGTCTGGCAGGATATTCGTTCGAACCGCTCGACAAGGACAGCGAGCGAAATACTCCAGTAAGAAGAAACCGAAACTGACGAGACCGTCACCCAGCGACCGACAGCCAACAGCGATAAGACGCGCGAGAGGCATGACTCATCCACTGCAGAAAATAAGAATTCTCGTATTTTCCATTAGACCTTCAAGATAGCATTGCGATGGGTCGGTGAGATTCTCTCAATAAAAATGAGTCCAAACGCGACGTAATTCGGACTTTCGCACTGATTGCAAAGAAAAATAGACTAAATTACGTCGGATCTGACCTAATTCTCACCGCGAAAATGTCACCGATCCATTGGCAATACTCTCGAGAATATATATGAAAAATATGAGCATGTTAAACTTTCTGCAGTGGCTGTCTCGCGATGAGACTCTCATCCAGCACGCTGGTTTCATTAAGCGAACATTGACGTTCCGTCAACAACAGCGCAGCGACGTACCGCAGACTGCCGCTGAGCGCAGCAGAATTCCGTACGGCACGAATCAGTCGCTCTTCTAAATCCATCTTATGCGTGGTTACATATATGCCGTACGTCGACGCGTTCCAACTGCCGAACGTTTTGCTTCGTCCGGCGCGACGCGGCAACGCATCTGTTTTGCCCGTAACGTATTTGGTGGAAGAAGGTGCGTTAGAAGCGATGCGAGTCAAAGCTTCGCGGCGCCGGATCGCGGACATAGGGTAAGCAGGCCAGTAGATGGACGAGCCCGGTAGATGGACGAATCGTTGGTTAATCGTTAATATTGAAAGAACTAGAGTTTTAATCTATATTATTGTTTTTTTATTTTGTAGAAAAAACGTTTGTTGTTTTACAGAACATTAACATATTTATCGAAAAAAAAATTTGTATGCGAAAAATGTATTTGTATGTATGATTTTACGCCACTATGCGCGAGTCACTCTTTTATTATTAGCTATTGCTCAGCATCGCGTCCCTTAAAGTTAATAAAAAACGTATGTGGATGTATTGTAAAGAGGTATGCAATAGATGATTGCATTCTAATATTAACAATTTATATATAAACGCGTGAACAAAGAAAAATTAACCGATGGAACTTATAAAAATGACTGTCCATGTACTGATATGGATTTTCTAACCTTGTCGCAGCAGATGGACAGAACGGAATTAAAACTTTTGAAGCCGTTTTTTTTAATAAACAAACAGTTTACACATTTACTTGTAGGTATCTTATTTTTCTTTTTTTATTTAGATGGCGAGCATTAAAAAAAATATACCGTACAGCAATATACATGTAATGATCTAAATAGAGCCTTGGATGATATTAGAAAAGGAACTAGTGGATATATATTTTTACTTTGTGCCACTAAGAAAATGTTAAAAAGGTTACATATCCAATCCGGGACACTTTCCGAGACAGTTTCCAATGCGGGACAAACAATTCAAATTCGGGACAGTCCCACACGATCCGGGACGTCTGGCCACTTTAGGCTAGACATAACCTCACTTTATTTGCGGCCTGGGCCCATAACCTGTTGCACCGGTTTCTGGCAATGAAGACTCCATACGTTTTTAGTTTTGATGAAATAAACTATATCTATAACTTAATCTAGGTACCTACTATAGCTAATAAGTCTTTTACTCGTCTAGCCAGACACCCGTCCATCTATTGGTTCTGAACTGTCCATCTGCTAGCCCTATCGTCCATCTACTTGTGATACGAGCTATGCCCAGATAGCACACGACGTCTTTCAGACGTCCATTTTGGTCTGAACGTCTTAGACCATATTAAGACGTCTTTAAGACGTCTGCGCGGAGACATTTCTAAGACGTCTGTCTACAGACGTTTTTAAGACGTCCTTAAGGCGTCTGTAACAGGACGTCTTTTAACCGACTGTGTTGAGACGTCTTTAAGACGTCTGCGCGGAGACATTTCTAAGACGTCTATCTACAGACGTCTTTAAGACGTCTTTAAGGCGTCTGTAACAGGACGTCTTTTAAACGACTGTGTTGAGACGTCTTTAAGACGTCTGTAACAGGACGTCTTTTAAACGACTGTGTTGAGACGTCCTTAAGGCGTCTATAACAGGAAGTCTTTTAACCGACTGTGTTGAGACGTCTTTAAGACGTCTGCGCGGAGACATTTCTAAGACGTCTATCTACAGACGTCTTTAAGACATCTTTAAGCCGTCTGTAACAGGACGTCTTTTAAAAGACTGTGTTGAGACGTCTTTTAAAAGACTGTGTTGAGACGTCTTTTAAAAGACTGTGTTGAGACGTCTTTTAAAAGACTGTGTTGAGACGTCTTTTAAAAGACTGTGTTGAGACGTCTTTTAAAAGACTGTGTTGAGACGTCTTTTAAAAGACTGTGTTGAGACGTCTTTTAAAAGACTGTGTTGAGACGTCTTTAAGGTGTCTGTACCAGGACGTCTTTTAAACGACTGTGTTGAGACGTCTTTAAGAAGTCTGCGCGGAGACATTTCTAAGACGTCTTTAAGACGTCTTTAAGGCGTCTGTAACAGGACGTCTTTTAAACGACTATGTTGAGACGTCTTTAAGGCGTCTGTAACAGGACGTCTTTTAAACGACTGTGTTGAGACGTCTTTAAGGTGTCTGTACCAGGACGTCTTTTAAACGACTGTGTTGAGACGTCTTTAAGACGTCTGTACCAGGACGTCTTTTAAACGACTGTGTTGAGACGTCTTTAAGATGTCTGCGCGGAGACATTTCTAAGACGTCTGTCTACAGACGTCTTTAAGACGTCCTTAAGGCGTCTGTAACAGGACGTTTTTTAAACGACTTCGTTTAGATGTCTTAAAGACGCATGGATAGTACGCGACCGCCAGGGGGCGACCGTGCCGAGCGCTTCTCGCAGGTGGGTTACAGCAATCATGCCTATAAGAGAGCCGGGCAGATCATATACCGTCACTCTCTTGTACCGGCGTTTTTTGCAGAAGGAAATTTATATTTTCGACTTGAACTTGAATATGCCAAAAAATGTCTCGATCATTCGCTATTGCAAGACGTTCTTCTTTTTTATGAAGAAACGAAAATATTGAGCAGCATGAAAGTTGACTCTCTCAAATGAGGACAAGAGCAGCTACTCGACGGGCTTCTTTTTTCAAAATACTTAATTTCATTAACACGAATCAATAAACACGAATGAAGTCACGCTTAATATCTCTAATATCTCTTTAAAGAGCTGCAGTAGGCCTAATCAAGACCTTACGAAGACCTCTTTGAGACGTCGTGGAAGTCTGAAATGGACGTCTTTAAGACGTCTTCGCGACAACTTAAAGACGTCTTATAGACGTCTACAAGGCGTTTAAAAGGCGTCTTAATGACGTACGGTTTCCTGACTCAGGACATTCAAAAATGTCTATAGACGTCTTTAAGACGTCTTTCAGAAAACAGCAGACGTCTTTAAGACGTCTTGAAAATTTGAAATGGACGTCTACGCGACGTTTAAAAGACGTCTACAGGGCGTTTATAAGACGTCTCAAAGACGTCTTACAAAGACGTCTACAAATTGTTCAAGAGACGTCTTAAAGACGTACGGTTTACTGACTCAGGACATTCAAAAATGTCTATAGACGACTTTAAGACGTCTTTCAGAAAACAGCAGACGTCTTTAAGACGTCTTGAAAATTTGAAATGAACGTCTACGCGACGTTTAAAAGACGTCTACAGGGCGTTTATAAGACGTCTCAAAGAAGTCTTACAAAGACGTCTACAAATTGTGCAAGAGACGTCTTAAAGACGTACGGTTTACTGACTCAGGACATTCAAAAATGTCTATAGACGTCTTTAAGACGTCTTTAAGACGTCTTGAATGTCTGAAACAGACGTCTTAAAGACGGCTCATAGACGTCGAGTGCTATCTGGGAGTAGAATTTTCATCATTTTATCCTTAAATACATTAATTTTTTTACTTGCAGTTATTTTTTTCTTTAAATTTGTACATTTTTACGTGCAAAGCTTTTGATTTTTTTTTAATACAACAGAAATTTCTTAAGAAACACCTTGTTGTAAACTTCGGAATCAGCTAAACTGTCCATCTACTGGCCTGTTTACCCTACGCCGGTCCGCCATACGGCGCCGTACTTCGTGGAATGCTCGCTTCGCTCGGCTGTTGTCGATCGAAAGATCGCTCGCGACGAGTAAACAAAACAGAGATGGTCGGGCGCGTAGAACGGCCGCTCGGCAACGCGCTACCATGCGGGGATGGCGTGAACGGGGAAATTATTGCCGCGCTGGCGTAATAGGTAGGAAGTAATGCCAATAAATCAGAAATTACCGTCACAATCATGCAGTAGCTTTCGCGAACAGCGCCGCAGCATCCGAAGAAGGCGATGAAGAAGATAATTGCTCCGATCGCAACGAGGAGCGTGGGCACTGACAGGAACTTATTGTCCAAGAAGTGTTGGTAGTTGTGGTAGACTCCATGGATCGCCAACCCGATGGATAGTAGAATTATGCCCGTTATCTGAAAGTAACAACATTTTCCTTACAAGCGAATCTCGATGTTTCGGGGCGTTTTTTAAAGTCGACTTCTTTCCTGCGATTCATTTCTCGGAGGACTTCTGACAACTTATGTACATTTGGCTGCGGGTTTTTATAGCCTCGTAAATTAATTACATGTTTCGAAGAGAATACATATAGGTACACCTACGTGCAACTGAACTACGAGGAAAAGCTTCGTTGGTTTTATTGCTTTCACCGCGGTAGCAATGGTCGTAAAGAACAATGTTATATGTCTGTAGAATGGTTGGTGGCGTGGTGACTAACGACGTGTTGCGAGTGATAACATTCTTAACTTGAAAATCAGTTGGGAAGACTTTTCAAAGTAGCCTCAAGGTTCGTAATTTACAGCATGCGGAGAATGGAACCGCTCTTTGTTCACAAATCGCTTTACAGATTTAACCTTATCTCTTAATTTCGTTAGTAATTAAATATGATAACAACGATTTATTTTCTTGACATTAAAAAGAAAAACGGAATAAAATATATAATAAAATGTATCTGAATTTTAGTGTAAAGTATTTCATCAATTTTATAAAATTTAGTGTTTTGTTATATGATGATTATATAAGATCGATGTTACACCTACAGAATGAGTCAGCTGGTTATTTGTGGATCGATTCTAATCTTTTCTAAACGATTTTGCTTAGCTTCACTCCTCTGTCCGTTTGTATGTTTGATTGTTTGTTTGTTTGTTTGTTTTTTTGTATGTTTGGTTCAATCTCGAAAATTAATTTTAACCCACTTTCACGAATCCAATAGAATACAAGTTTTTTAAAACAAAAAAAAACACCCTCGAGAAGGTGAAAAAATTGCATCCCCTACAATAAACACGCATAACCACAAATCCAAAGGTCTTGAAATCAGCCTATTACCACACATTCAATCAATTCAATCGAAATGAAATCACTCTATAACCACAAATCAAAACTTAGACACTAAAAAGTAAATAATAAAAAATACATAAAAAATATTTAAGTTAAACTATTTTATTCAATATGATCAAGAATGTGCACGAGTGCACTAAAAACTAAAAAATAATTTAAATAAAATCGTGGGACAGGATAATATTTCATATGAGGATATGAATCAATTTGGGCTGTACTTCCGAATGGCCCCAGTGGCCGATCGACACGAGGTTTGAGGGGAAAGGTGGGGAAGGTATGCGGACCCTAAATCTGAAATTGTTGCTTCGGGAATTTATTAGTTTCCAAGATATTAATAAAAAACTTTTAGTATTTCTGTCGACTTATTCCGGCACAACGCATTCCACTTTCCAAATTGTTCCGGGTATTAGTATTGGTTGGGGCTAGATTAGTGCAGGGGCGCGTAAAGGTTCCGATTTCATGCTGACGCTCGGCGCTCGTTTCGAGCGTCAAAACCAGTCACGTGATCGGTCCACGGGACTTTCAGCGTCGACGCTCGTTTTGAGGGTCAAAACCAATCACGTGACTGACGCTCAACCAACGAACGAGCGAGTCGGAGCGAGTCAGAGTGAACGAGCGTCTAGCTGAAAAGCTGAACCGAGTTAGTGTCCAGTGAAACCTATAAAAGCGAAAATTAAATCAAAATTATGCGATTGGTGACTGAAAAACGGCGATTTTTCCGAGAAAAATTCGTTCTTGTTTGTGCGCTACTAAAAATCGGCGACTTTTTGATTTTTTTATCAAAATCTCGAATTTTGTATGGACTATATCAGAGGTTCCGCGTGGAACGGCACATGTTTTACACATCCTATAATTTTTTCAAGTCGATCTGAACCTCCATTCGCTCGCAATCAGGAACAAAACCAAGAGAAAAAAAGATTCGAGAAAAACGCGTTTAAAGTTTCCGGGCAAAGGCGACGCTATTAGTTGCCGCTTGACGTGTTTAGCTGCCAAATCTACAATTTTGCGAATTTTACTATAAACCAAGCGGCATTTTATTCAGAAAAGATAGTACTTTCGGAAAATGCAATAAAAATCGATTTTTCGACTGCCTAGTCTCCTTAAGCATGGTAACGAACCGATGTCAGTTTGGAGATTTGAACCAGAAACTTGCGGATGCGATCCATCCTATTATACAGGGTGGATACCTATTACTCTATTGATAGTCAATATTCTAGGCGGTGATTGTACAGGCCAAAATAAGACGAAAATATGAAATACAATTTTTTAATATCGCGCTTCGTTTTCGAGGAAATTGACTTTGAATTTCAACTAAATTGAGGGGCAGTAGAACAAATTGGGGGCGGGATGGATCCCCGTTAGGGCTACGTGTACGCATTAAAAAAAAAATTTGTAAAAAAAATTAACAATAATTTTTTATTAATATTTCGGAAACTAATGAATACCAGAAGCTATAATTTTAGATTTAGGAAGTACCTACATCCTCAATTTCATACAGAATCAAGCGTCGAAATGAGCGATGAAAAGCGTTGAAATATCCTGCCCACGATTTTATTTAAATTATTCTTTAGTTTTTAGTGCATTTTTGATCGAATTAAATACAATCGTTTAATTTAATTTTTTTTTATATATTTCTTTTATTTCCTTGGATAATTCGGTTGAAAAAGGTGTAGTACAAGCTGATCATAGTAAGTATATCGTTGACATTGTTTTTCAAAATGAAACATTTATCTCCCCTGTCGTATCAGAGACGAAGATATGTACATCAACAGGGGCAAGAAGTACCTATTCAATAAGAATATTTCAATATTGTGAACATTTTTCCTACTTCCTTATGCGTACAGTCGCTGCGCATTAGTCATTATTGATATCTGATACGCAACCTTTCGTGTAACGTGTGCAACCATTTTTTCCGCGTAATGAAACCGTAAGTAACGTCGAAGTAAAAAGTTATAACCAGAAGAGATAAGTAACTAATATCTTTTGTACCGTCTTCTGAATAACATGGTTACTGCCGTAAAGAGTGGTAATACGAGGGAAGAGACGAAATTCTTTTGACGAAATTCTTCCTGATGTGGGATCCTAATGCTATCACGGCTGCTGAATATTTAGTACTCAATCCCATTCTAGCTGATTATTTTAGCCTAAGAAATAAGACAAAATACCAAAAAAAACAAAAATAGGACCAAAATTGAAAAAAGTACGTTGATTTGTTAAAAAAATTCGATTTGTTCATAAATTAAAAAGAAAGCTACATTTATTTGCTTTAGAATATTTTTCTTGTAATACTTTTATTATATTTATTATTCTATACATTAATAGGTAATTGCTATTACTAAACTTGTAATATTTCAAACTGGAGAAAAGAATCTTTTGCGCTTAAACTGCAATCGGTCTCTCAGACCGACGCGCCCCATGTTTACAAAATCGCGACACGCCCACTCTATGGTTAACTACAATGGCCAATTATACCAATTTTATATCCCGCGCAATTGTGAATAATTACGGTCTACCTAAGTGCGTTGCAGTTAACAGGACAGCATTTTCAATTCTACCTGTAAAATATAAAATTTTCGAAATAGCTTTCCTCGAGTAACTTCTACTATAGTATCGTTGGTTCTGATGCTGAAAAATGTATTTGCATATGTCTCTGTACTTGTTAAAACATGGGTGAAAAATAAATATCTGGATTTCATTCCAAAAGTCGAAAACAGCCTTATAAAATTGAAAAAAAAATCGCATATAAAAAATATACATACTATAATCAGCCTGTAGGCCTCTCTGAATTAACTTAACTGAGATAAAAAAATCTTAATCGATTTATCAACATTGGAGAGAATCAAATTGTATGACTCCCTCTGGGCAAAATTGATTTTATTAGAAATAAAAAAGCTGTTAAACGTTTTATGTACTTAGTTGTTTATTGGCGATTTCAATGTGTTTCATAGTATTAAAACTTTGGATTTTACAACAGTGTACCAAATATTTCCACAATAAAATATTTTCTTCTTTGAAAGGAATGTAATTATCAAATTTTCACGAAGTGTTGAACTCGTCCAAAGCGGCAACATTTTCAACTGATGAGTTAGCTGGTATTTCCCAGTTTAACCGTTTAAGAATTTTACTTAATTAGGATAAATCAGTTCTACTTTCATGTTGCTTGATTATTTATGATCAAAATGTTACTACTTTTAATTGAGGCATATTTAATACCTATTCATTCGTGTTCAGTTAACGGTTCATGAAATATAATATTACTGTATATAAATAAATGTATTTCCGCTTATCAGATTTTCCCTGAGTGTTTGCTTAACCCTCACAACTCATATTTATTGCTACTAATTCGAATAAATACCAGCGCTTTGTTTTAAAGCACTGTTCGAGCAAAATCAGCTAAACCTGTTTACATCCTAAATTGGATCAACATTGTATCGGGGAAATGAGATTAAAAGCTCTTGAATCCAATTACCAACTGGCGGGGGAAAATGAGGCTAAAACTAAGTAATGTTCGAGAAAACCCGGTTAGTTTAGACAAATCAGTTTAATTAGTAGGGATAATTACAATATTATGTAAATATACAGGAACACTGATTTTCGATTTGCTCTAAATATGCGTACAGTTAAAAATGGCGGGTTCCCCTGTGAAGTAACACTTTTAAAGAATTTAAGTGCAATTAAATATTTGTTAGAAGCTACGTTAAATCTCATTAATTTTCCTGATATGGAATATTATTCTGGTTTAGAACAAATTCAATACGTGCAAATGAATGGAAAAGTTCAAATAACAAAATAACATCACGTACAAACACTTATTTTAAATTTCGAATACATATGTTGTATATATTCCTTAAAATGAAACCTAATTTCAATTGCTGCGGTGTCCGAGCGGTTAAGGAGATGGACTTGAAATCCATTGGGTTCTACCCGCGCAGGTTCGAATCCTGTCCGCAGCGAAATGCTTTTTTTTTATACTAAAAAGACAATGTTTAGCATTACATCACACATATCTTTGGACCCCTTGTATTAATACAAATTTTAACTGATTATGATATTCTAGTCAACCCCTTTGCCCTTGATATTAATTTTACTTTATTTACACGACGAAACTGTCGTGCGTTTAACAATCACTCTACAGAAGCTGTAATTAAAATTGTTACATTTTTCCATGACACACTTTTCCATTTAGAACAAAAAATTTCAATAAACCCGTGCAAAAAATTTCCATTCAGAAAGTGGAATGTTTTATGTATCTTTTCGCGGCATGTCTTGTGGAATGTTTTATGTATCCGGCATATGGGCAACGAATGTTTCGTATCTCTTAATTAAAACGTAAGTGCGACAGAAGTGAATGAAAGAGAAGCAAAGATTATTTTAGAATTCTATACTACTACGTGGACGCATGTGTTTATGTGTGTACTTCTAATGTTGACGTAGAAGTCGAAAAGCATTGGACAACAAACGGCGTAAGCAGAATCGTTCGTTTATAATGCGCTAACGATATGCTTACTTCATATATCGCCACTGTTTGACTTGCGAACAAGAAAACGTCGCAAGTGCATACGCACGTATATAACCTAGCTGCATCGATATGTCCGATCCATGTATGACGCATAAACTGATCTATAGGGGGAAACGGATCAATTTACGCTGACAAACATCTGTCAATAGCTACTTAGCTGTTTATCTATGTACCAATCTAAATTTTACTTACAACATCACTATATTTCAATTGCTTTTGTATCGTTCGTAAGATTCTACATCAATATTTGTGATGTTACTTAGGTTATATGGAGGTTAACACTACATTAACATGATAGGAGGTGGAAGAATTGATAAACTTGTATTTGTATCGCGAAAATAATACGAAACGTAATATTTATAATTACAGTATATTATCAAAAGTTTAAATGGCAGCTCAATATGTATCTGTTTCGAAGAAATAACTGTATAAAATATATAAAAAAGTAGGAAAAATACGACGCAGGAATTATGGAAAAATCGATCACTCTCCATATGGTGATCCGATAAGAAAACATTTAAAATAAGAAATTTACCTGGGGTAAAAGTTTTTCCCCCATCTCAATGTAAATACGACGTATAAATTTGGATGACGAAATAGGAATGTTTTAAAAATCTGTAGGTAAAGAGCGTAGTGGTGGCTTTAAAGGATCATTTGCAACGAGAAAATAATATAAAACAACGAAGATTACTTACAACGAAGAGCAGGTTGAACACGAACATCAGATATTTGACACATCGCGAGCCAAGAGGCAGTTTCATAGGGTTAACCATTTTGTCTCACTTGCAGTCAAAGAAAATACGACTCGGCGATCAAGCAGAAACTAAAATTGATGAGTGCGTTATATTTCTACTCGTTTTCCCAGCGTTCCAAAAAATTGCAGAGACCGGCCGAGAGCATTGCTACGACGATTCACTACTTTTAGACAGTTATCGCGTGGCTGCGTGTCCAGGCGCATGCGCAGCAGTAATACTCTCAGCCAAGGTTATGAAACTTCAAAGGTTACCAACCGAAAATTTCGTCCTTATCTTCTTATTTTAAACACTTTTATTCTGACACTTATTATTTACCTCATTTTGGTAGTTTATTACGGTCGTAATTATAAGGATATTCACATGGACGTAAAACATTTTAAAGCTAAGACCGAAGCTATTTATTTGTGAGATTTAAAAATTGTGTGCATTCCTTTTGCTACACATTATTTGTATCATTCAAATAAAATTTTACTGCAGTAAAATATGTTAAATAATTTTTCTGCGATATTAGTACTACATTTTAAATGTAATACGATTATATTGTGTTCACAATATTAGTTAATAACTGGGGGTAGGTATAATACTGCAAATAAATAAATTCCCCACCAATTCTGTGAGAAAGAGTGTGTGTGTATTCTGTTATAAAATGTATACTGTCTATTTGTATGTTCATATGTATATAGTTTAGTCAATAAATTGATGAAATTCAATATTTAATTCAACAACGAGAAATAAAACTTATCCATTGCAGTATTGAAAAGTTAATGCAAATTTAAATGCAAAACGATTTAATATTCAATATTTGTTTGTATAGTGGTAATTTACAGTAATAATTACTACTATTGCTGAAAATTAATAATAACACAAAATGACAAATGTTAGTTTGTAATATCTTCGTTATAAAAGCTGCACATGCGCAGCAGAATCATCCAGAACATCGGCGGAATATAGGTTATACTCAAATCGACTTAAAACAAGTCAATTGTTTCTGAGAAACAATACCCACCCACTTCTTTATTCTTTTATTTATTCTTATAGTTGTATACTCTCCAATGTTATTTCACAAAAAATAAAAATGGTACAAATTACAAAACTGCAAAAAAGATGTCAAGATTATTGACAAAAATGTAACAATTAATTCATGAATTTTTCTGTACATCGCCGTTCCAGTGCAGTAACGACGTAATTGCAAATTTGCAAATTTCGAGATAAATGCGTTACTAGTCTCAGACATATCTAATATCTTTTTTTCTTGAAAAATCACTTTTTTGCGGTTACGTCATTCTTGCACTGCAACGATGCGTATTCTCGGAATAACGTTTAATTTAGATTAAGAATAATTTAGCTAATCAAGATTATTTTCCACGCATACGCACGCGTTGTTTGCTTTACTTTCACGCTCTTACTTTCGTAGAAAGTGGGAGTTGAAATGAATTTCAAAACTTGAAATTAGTTTAGATTTATCTATATTTGAAATAATTCTACAATAACATTTGTGTGCAATCTGTGATGGTTTTATCGATCAATAAATGCTGTCATTGTAGGCTGTAGACAGAAGCCAAAATAATTTGAAGTCGATGACATTCGTAGAGCAAGTAACGTATTCAATTGGAACAGGTGACGCTCAGTGCAACGTCCCTCTTACAATGCAAAGAATCAATGTAACAGATTATAAGGACAAACCTAACCCTGAACACGGATCATCATATTGCAACTACAGACTGCCAGTTTTCTACGTTTTATTCCAGAATTACAACATGATGATTTTTAAACGTTATGGTCACGCTGGTGCGAATAAAACATTAACTATAACAAGATTAAAATATATATAGATACAAAGATATAAAAAATGGAAAGTGACAATAAGTTTAAAAAGAATTGAGTAGTAGATAACATAAAGAAATAATATATTCGAAGTTACATAATCATGTTCTTCGAAGTATACTTTCATTTAACAACTGAATTATTTTTAAAATCGTGTCAATATATTCATCGCTGTGTGGAAACATAGAAACGAAATAATTGAAAAAAAAAAGTCCCTTATAGAATAAAAAAAAATGTTTAAAATACAACTCTCCCTAAAAAGTAATTATTCCATCGAATAATCATTCTATTCCGTGTTCAGCTTCACTGTTCAGTTTGCATTAGAGAAATGAAGAAACTTGCCCCAGATTAGAAATTTAAGGTTTGTGGATTGCATGACAAAAACGGAGTGATCGATAGTAAAATTACACCGTTATTCGCCATGATGCAAGCGTAAGGTGCAGAGCCGTCGAATGAACGTGCCTTGTGTATACTCAGGGCCGTGTTATGAGTCTTTCTATTAGGGTGCGTCTCAGAGTGCTGAACCCCACTTCGGACACAATAATGTTATATTCCTACATGTGAAACGCACATTCCTATCGATTTTCACCAGATTAGACAGAGACCCGTGACTCGCGACAGCTAAAAATTAAAGGACAGAGAGTGTTTAGAGTAGCGCAGACTGAGGGTTTGCCTGCCATGTGACACCGAAGAAGGGACCTCGGGACCCTCGCCAAAAGGAAAGGCAGGCTTGCCGCGATGCTCGGGCTGTTTCCAGCCAGTGTTGGTAAATGCCCGTCGCATCAAAGGAATGGCTCACCCACATAGCGTGAACAACTGTAGTGGTGTATCCCTGTCCCTTGCAGCAGGGCTGGCGGCGGACTCCCCTCCTTGCCTTCTCCGTTGAGCCGTAGGAGAACGAACCCCCTCCATACCAACTTGGCTCCTAGTAGGAGCCTCCTACACTCTATACTGGCGGCTCTCGAGCCGCACGGAGCTCCCGCTCCTACATACCTAGCTGATTTTGCTGATAGTGGGGGAACCGGCTGACTGAGAGTGGGGCTCGTGCAGCTCCCGGCGGAGAAGTTCTCCAGCCCTGCCTTACACCACCATGGGTTGTTGTGGTCCTTGCCATTGGAAGTGTCAAGTATAGTTAGAGGAAGCGAGATAAGTTAGCCATAAACGGAGAGCAGAGGTGTACAAAGAACCGCTCGGAGACCCCTTTGCGACTCTGAGTTCCGGGCCAGAACCGAGCGTGGAAGCTGAGCAACGTAATAGCTCCGTGGCCCGGAAGTTCGACCGCTAATATCCAACTGTTAATATCTCGAGAACGAAGCCTCGGATCCCAAAAGGGTAAAGGAGTTTTAGAGGTCTTCTTACATCAGGATATTGCGTGTTCCGGGAAGTCCTTGGATTTTGGAACACCCTGTAGATGTGCTTCCCTCGTAGCCCCTGTCCCTGTGAGCCCAGGGCGATGGATCATTCCACCATGGGCCTCTTCCCCCATATCCCGGCTCCGGTTCCGGTTTTGGTCTTGAAGCAATCCGTGTATCAAATGAGCCCCTTTCTCTCGGAGAGAGTAGTTCTTCCGCGCTCTCCTCCCGGTCCTTCCTACTTGGGAAACGAACGTCGAAGTTATGTTGGAAGCGGTAGGCTGCATCACATTGGTCTCCCTCGCAGTTCAGAACCTCGTGAGAGACCCTTACCTCCTGCAGGATCGCCGTGTGCCCATTTCCCGCACCTTCCCACCTTCGCACAAAGTATGTTCTTAGGGCAGCCTTCCTGATCCCGGCCCCCATAACCACGTCCGGAGGCGCCAGGTCCAGCAAGACCCCCATCGCCAGGGTTGGTGTGGTGGAAAACGCACCAGTTATCCCCAGCAGGGCGAAACGATATGTGTCCTCTCGTTATAAACACGCGACTCGTCGAGCGCTTAGCCAGTAGCGGAGACGATTCCAAGGCGAGCCCTCGGCGACATAATGACGGCGGCCGCTTGCCAGAGAACTGGTGGACTACTGGCTAAGCGCTCGGCGAGCCCCAAGCCACGTGCCTGTTAGCATCACCAATTTTAAGGGTAGGGTCGAGGGCGGATGGCCCCACGCTGTCCTGCCTTCGATGGTTTATGACTGGGACTTAGGCTGCGTGTGTTCCTGAATGAGGGTGCATGAGACTAAACAGTCCTGGCGACGGGCGATGGCTGGCGACCACTTTGGGTCTTCCAACTATCGGGTATCGAAGGATTGCTTATTTGAATGTAGAAAGAGAGTTTCGTTATGGCTAACGGCCTGACGCCGTATTGCCAAAGAATAGGGACTCTGTCCCTGGAGGATCTGGCCACGGAGTGGAGAAGGCTATGCCTTCTGGTACGCGAACTGTGATAGACCGCTCAGTCCTTACCCTAGAACTGTCTTGGATCGAGCTTCGTTGCTACCCTTAGAAAGTCATTTCTAACATGCCGATAACGAGAGGATACTTTGCTCATTGTCCTCCTGTGGGTTGCCCTCCTCGTGGAGCTTCACCGCTAAGACATATGTCAGTTGGGGTTCTACGATGGCAGTGTAGATTCATTTGACCACCCATGGTTTTAGTCTCCATGTGCTGCCAAACAGCCTCCTGCAGGTCCAGTAGGTGATGAGCGCCTTCTGAGTCTGCTTCGCGATGTGGCTTTTCTACGTAACCCTCTTATCTAAGGTTACCCCCAGATACTTCACCTCCGAGCTTCGTCCTCTCATCTCCCTCCTCCCGTCCACTCCCGGGTCTTATATCTTTTAAATGAGTAGACGGCCCATTTAAGCGTATCCTGACTTACCACCCTGGAGGCCATATCCCAGTTTCCCTCTCTCAGTTTCCAGCCCTTCCATTGGCTACCCCTGCTGTGTGGACCCTGAGCTTGGGAAGTGATCTCTATCAGGTGCTCCCTCCAGAATTTGTTAGCGGTGCTCTATAAACCTTCCATCCGGGAGTCTGAGGCCGTTTAACCTTTGAGGAGGCCGGGATGCGAAGACCTTTCGAACCTTGACCACTAAAGGTAGGGCCTCGGCTTCTTGGCAGAAATCCCACCATGTCTACCTTTTCGATGCTCTAATGAGCTTCTTATAAGATCTCTGGGCTTCCCTATAGTTTCCGCATTCGATCCTCGTGTTAAGCCTCCTGACTCTGTTTAACAGCCTTCGGGTGGTTCTGTGCCTTGTTGTCTGAGCCTCCCTTGTAGCTCCTCTCTATAGAGTCGCCAGTCGGTGGTCCTGGGGTTCCTGTAGACTCCCATGGGATCGCAGTTCGCGTCTCCCGCCAGTATGAATTCGATTAATCTGCGGTCTGAGAGAATCGCATCCTCCTTAGTCACCTTTCTGGAGCCCAACGTAATATCGATTAACTTGGATTCCTGCATTCTGGTGGTAACAAATTTAGGTTTGCAGCCACTGTTAAGAATCTCCAGTTCCGCAGTCTACAGGTATTCGATCATGCTCATCCCTCTCTTGTTAATATCAGTTATTCCCCATATGATACGATGTGCACTAGCGTTGCACCCCACCACCAACTGCACTCTCCTGTTCTTGCATGCCTCCACTAATGCTCTGAGTTCCCTCGTTGCAGGAGGTTCCTCAGGGTCATATGGCAGGTATTCTAAGCAAATCACGACTTCCTCCGTGCTCCCGCCAATATTTAGCTTTACTAGGACCGCTGTCAGGTCCCCAGTGCAGAATCCCGTAGTCTCAGTGTATATAGTCTCCTACTTGCGTAGACGCGTGCCCTTGGGCTGGGGTCTCCGGCCTGGGGTATTATCGCGCCCTGTTTCATTTTGAGTACTCCTACACGACCCTTCAATAGCCAGGCTTCCGGTATGAGTACTGTCTGCCTAATGCACCACTATGCGGTGGTAGAGCAGATCCGTCACCGTGTTGCAGTGCTGCAAGTTGATCTACGAGAGGCTGATGCATCCTGCAGCCCTCGTGTCTGCACCCTCACACACGCTCCGGGAAAGATAATTTGTCCCTTTTGACGTGAATACGTCTTTAAATTTGCTCCCGGGGGATACAGTTTCGCATTGCAGCTCCGAATCTATAGTCTACATCCAAAATCCAATTACACCAGAATTTGTTGCGCTAAGTGAGGACCGTGGGCACCATTTTGGGTTCGTTTTGCCGCGTCTGGAAACTTCCGCGCGGTATAACTTCTGACTCGGTGAAGCTACAACGTTCGTTTTGGTTTCAATCGACAGCTATCGTCGAGATCTATCGATTCCTTATATAAAACATTAACGACGAGTAGTTATGGCGAAGTTGTATAGAGTTGAAGTTAAAAATTGACAAAACTCAACCCAATGCCGGACTATATTCGACAAAAAGCCAAGTCGACATATAGAAATCGTATTCGGTTGGAAAGATCGTCCCGTCAGCAATCCAGTGATGTCCATGAAACCCCATATGAGCGAGTTAAGCGGTGTCAGGAACGCAAAAATGTCGCAAGACTGCACGTTGTGCGACTTTATGCTCGGCGAGTTCAACCTCTCTTATACCTAAACTCCTCCAGCGACTCTAGGCAGTACCTGTATTGATTTAACGTTCACCAGAAATCTCGGTGTATCGTGTATGCCATTTGTAGCCTACTTTTCATATCACAGACCTATCATTAATAACATTGTAACAGGGTCATTTCTTGTTTGTTTGATTTTCATCCTGACCCTGGCGACAAGAAAACATTCTCTTGGTAGACGTATTCACGTGACCCGTCGGCACCCCAGACACAGACACTCCCGAATTTTTTAAGATCCAATTCCATAACCATTTCCACCTTTCCTTCGCCGTGGTGACTTTTTCTGCCACCCGGACCGTCTTTAGGTGCTGATCCCTCAGGGCCCCAGTGATGGTCCTTTTGGACTCCCCCCTGATCTCTGGGATCCCCCTGTGTTGGCATCCGTCGAGTCCGCGAGTGGTGGTCCCTTTTCCAAGGGCCCTTCTCTTCTTCTGTCCCCGCCATGGCCTCAGTCTCTTTTTTGTTTCTTTAGAACGGTCCATGTTGTTCTGAAGAGTAAACAGGGACTATTCGGTTTGCCCCCGCAGAGCTTGCTGTGCGGGGATAAGGCTGGGTACAATGCGGACTCGCCTGATACACCAAGGGCATCGTTCGTGGCACCGTAACTCCGGCGCCATTCATCCCTCGGCACGATTACTTCCACCTTGGATTGGTGATCCAGTCCGCGACGATTGGGTAGGTGATCCAGTCCGCGCCGCTTCATGTTCGGGCCCTCCTCATATCCGCCACCTGGAGACGCGCTCGGTTGGTGCTCCGCCGAACTGTTTGTAATAGTCTCCTGAACATTTTCAGTTTTAATAAGTGGAATTTAATCCCGGAACTTTAACCTTCATAATTCATAGCTCTGTGTTCTGTTTGAACAAGTCATGATAATTCAAGTCTTCTGTAATAGGAATAATTTCTAGGATCTACTAGATAATTACACATTCTTCCATTTGCTAGCTCATTGTTGTTTACATATCTCTGGAAAGTTTCCTGCTGTTATTAGTAATACAGTGCTTGATTATAAATTTTCAAATGGTTAATTTTATAGATTCCCAGTTAATGTTACTGTATATGCGTACAAATTTTATTTTCTTTAATTAATAATGTCAAAAGCGAGAAGCTCTTCTGAGCACTGAACAAATTAATAATAAGTAAAAATAAAGTAATATTATTTTTCCACAGTCGAACAAAATTTTTCTCCACTATACAAATGTTTCTTCAATATAAAAAATGCTGCATATTTGTGCATACGAGGAGTTACAAAGAATACATTTTGGCAAACCTGATATTATCAACATGCAATTTATATACCATCTCTTGCTTCGTTGATGGCGTTGATTACAAAGGAAGTAATAAGAAATAGGCAAAAGTCAGCGCATAATGGAAATAAAGAAAATAAATATTTTTTGCCGTTTACAAAGATTATTACAATTTCTGGGAAACTTTTTGTAAATAAAACAGTTGTTTAGATTTTTGAAAGCGTTAAAAATATGGAATATTTTCTACAGGCATAAATGACTCGAATGTATACATTAATTTCATAGAGTGACAGGATTAAACTATTCCGAATTATCATTATTTTTGTTGACGACTATGTGTCCATTATAAATTTAAGGGAAGACTATCTTCAATCCTTTGTAACTCAATGGATTATCAATTTCATTACAGCATACATATATGTGATAAATATGCATATTTTCTATGTGGTTTATATTGGATTACAATATTACATAGATACGTGAGAGACCTTGATCTGTTTATCATGGTCTAATTAAAACATATCGCTTTAAATTCCACAAATTTTCAATTATATCAAAGAATAGAAGCTCACTGAAATAATGAATTTTTTCAAAATGTTAAATAGAACCTAATTTCTTTAAACATGATAAAAGCCAAGCACAAATTGTCCGCAGTATGATGTAAGCAAAAGCAGCCAAAACTGAAATAAAAATTCCAATTGTTTTACGCGCGGAGATTTTATTTAATATAATTACTTACTATTTTATTCACAAAACCCCCGAATAATATGGTATAAAGTTGAATCAGTCTAAACTGGAAAGGTGCATCAAATTTGATTAAGAAAAAAAATTATATCGTAATCTGTGTTAATTTAACGAGATCATAATCACATTTAATATTTACAATCTCATAATTCGCTGTTATAACTTGATGTAACTATTTGAATAATGAAAATCCACATGGCGACATTTAAAACATTAGCCGACATAGTAAAAATTAAAATTCAACATACCGACCGAAATTAATAAGAATTAAAATCTAACGTCTCACATAAAATTGTTACAGCAATAATTATTAACAGATTATGTAAATTTCATATTTATGTAATCAGTATTCAATGCTATGTGCATTCAAAAATGCATTTCGTTCTTTCGAAAATAACGGAAATTTAAAACCCCGTGGTTCTATGATGAACGCAGTCGGTTCTGAGTAAATTACGGGGAAGGTGCGCGCGCATCCAAGTTAGCCTGGGTGGACTGACGAAAATACGGCTATTCCCCAGCGAGCTGTCGAAGTGCGAGAAGCGTCTGTTGCGCATAATTTGAACGGCAATCGTAGAAACGGCGTAAACAGCCCTTGTCCCGCTTTCTCGTGTCGGTGCTCGTAATTTTTTTACCCGATTCCGTTCGCCTCGAGTACAGTGAAAACAGTGGGTGTGAAAAATGGTGTCCGGCGGAATGGCTTGCGTCAAATACCTGACGTTTCTATTCAACTTGATATTCGCAGTGAGTACTCCATGTTGTGTTCGTGTCTTATATATGTATGTGTACATTTTCTTGCGTGAATTTAGGGAACCGACTTTTTTTATACATTCCAACTGAATCCCTTCAACTATCACTTTAAATAAGACCAAGAATAAAATTGAATAAGTAAAAACAGAATACAGCCAGTTTCACCAAAAATGCATTGAATTACTTGATTTTAAGGAATGAAAATAATCACCGATCAAGATGTTACTCAAACCTTTTACTCGATTTTTTATACCCCTCGAATGATTACAAATGTATTTTAAAGTAACACGTTCCCGAATATTTTATACTATTATCCCTAATCGCGTTGTTGGAGGTTCGTTAAACTTCATTGTTACGAAATTCCTACGGTTACGAAATCTAACCATACTTATTACCCGAAGACGTTAAAGTACTTATTTCTGACTAGCGAGGAATCGCCCGATTGTTTCTGTTCTGCTTCGAACTGTAATGAAATGTTATTTCTTTGTACCAACCCGTTTTATCGCTCCACGGAACAGAATTACTAAGCAATCGCTACTTCCATGTATATACGGGAGGTTACGTGAATTACTCTTATGTCGCGTGGGTGTTTATACTTTTGTGGACTATTCTGGTATATATATGCTTGTTCCATAACTGCAGGAACTACGCGCGTATGTACTATCTGCACGGTCGAATTCTTCCTTTGCGAAAAAATATATAACGTTATGAATTATTTCATGCTTACCTGCGCCCGTGTAACTTGGAAAAAAATTATGCGCGCGCTTTTTTGTTTTCGCGTCTTCGAATTATCCTATATATCCTCTTGAATACGAAATACCTTAACGAACTTATTTCATCTGGATAAGAGAGTATTAAAATGTATTAAAATGTAAAACCTTTATAAATTAAACAATTAAAGTTTATTGCTTCAGCAATGAATTATTCATGTGCGTATTATGCCGGTTTACACATGCACCGCCGCACGTCCAGATTTTCACTAATATATCGTTGATAATTTCTCGATGTATAAATTATTTAATTCCAGAAACACAATCTTACACGAAAAATCTAATTTTTTTTATGAAATGTGTATCTGCGCGAAAACGCGGTAAATTTGAAATCACGATGTATGTTGATAAACAATAATAGAACATTTTACTTAATTTCTGCGCTTAGTAATTCTTTTTTACTGTGTCGACAAAATTATTTTAATACCAGCAATTCCACATAACAATTAAGTTTAATATTATTGTTGCAGCATGACAAACAATATTTCTGTTATCGAGTTTCGTAAAAACCCCGTTTTTATTTTATAAAACAGCCAGCACGTTTCTTTGATTACAGATCACCGGGATTGTGTTTATCGCAGTTGGCAGTGTAATCCTCATGGTCTGCAGTGTTTACAATAATTTCATGGACAGTTGGTTCTTCGCGGGACCGGTGTTAATGATCGTAGTGGGTGCTATTGTATTCATTGTATCATTCTTCGGCTGTTGCGGAGCTATAAAGGAGAACCACTGCATGATAATAACGGTAGTGGCCCAATTTCTACCTATGCGACAATATACCATACAAAATCTCTCAAATATCGAATGAAATCTTCAACTAAACTCGAAGTCAAAATTAATATTAAACCGATTCATGAGTTTGTAATTTCGATTCTATATCTCAAACACGGGTGTCCGGAGGGGGGGGGGCAAAAGGGGGCAGTTGACCCCCCCCCCCCTGGCTTTTGAGAAAAAATCGCTTAGTTTTCAAAACTGATATTTATTACGATTTTTCTAAAAAAGGGAATATTTTTAAATTTCGGTTTTAAAATTTTAATTAAATTGGCACTGCAAAAGGGGTGGAAAAAAGCAAGGGGGATATATTTCTCTTTACCGTCAGCCCAAAGTTTGCCACCCCTTGGAAATAAGTCTCCGGACGCCCTTGTTTTCAAGCAAAAATTACTTTCAGTAATTTCTCTGAAGCACAATTTAGAGAACGAATGAAACTCAGCTCTCGTATTTTTCTGTATCTAGTTCTCCGTCCTACTGCTTTTAATCTTTGCATTGGAACTTGGAGCTGGTATCTCTGGATACATGATGCGTGGCGAAGTTCACACAATGGTGGAAAATCGAATGAACAGCACTATGGAGCAGTATTCAGTGAATGATGAAATTCGTAGATCCTGGGATATTATGCAACACGATGTAAGTATACATAGTAATGCTGTCTTATTGAATTCATTTAAACTGCACAGATATGGTTTGGTTGGTAATGATAACAAGACAAAATTTATAAAAATGTTGTTATAACGGAAGCATGAAGTTCAGAGAAAGTAATTTATAACGTTTTGCAGTGTCTCCTTATGGGTAACACACTGACGTATAGTATCAGAGTTTTATCTCGTAACGAACCGAATTGTGACTTTAAAAAAAATTTGTAAATATTGAGGCGAAAGAGGCGGCTGAAAATTAAAAAAATTGGGTTGTAAAAGCTAGAAAAGAATTGGAAATGGGCCCTGTGACGGAAAGAAAGTAACGAATAGATACACGAAAATTTGGATTTTGAAATGGGGCCCTTTTCGCGTGGGATGCACCCCACGTTTGATGTTATTTATTGAATTGTTTTAATGCTTATTCATTTCGCGTGTTAGCGCGGTATTTTTGATTTTGTTTGATTTAGAATTATTTCGGGGGCCCCATATGGAGGTCGCCTCAAGGCCCCGAAATCGATAAGACGGCACTGGTTTATGCTCTATGTATAGTGTTGAAGAAAAATTTAAAAGAAGGAGCTTTTAACAAATGGAAGCGTCATCGCGGATTAAATGCCTACTAATGGTCAATGTTAGTCTAGCAAATTTGATACGAAATTAAATGCTGGGTATGTATTATTGAAGCAAGTTGCGATAGTAATATACAGGGTGTTTCACTACGGGGTACAAACGTTTTAGGGGCTCATCCTAAAGGCAAAAATAAGACAGAAATAGAGGATAAAATTTTTTAATATTGCGCTTTGTTTTCGAGAAAATTGACATTGAATTTTAGGCAAATAGGGTAGATGTCCCAATTACTGCCAGTGTCCCAATTACTGCCACTTGATTTATTATATGTAATAAAAGCGTAACGTATAAAAATAAATGTACAAAAAATAGTTATTATAATAGTTATTATAATAGTTATTACAATAACTATTTTTTGTACATTTATTTTTATACGTTACGCTTTTATTACATATAATAAATCAAGTGGCAGTAATTGGGACACTGGCAGTAATTGGGACATCTACCCTACGCGTGCACCGAAGAAAGCGCGACGTGTTCCGACTACCTTGGGTAATTAAGGCGCCTAAAAGTATACTTCGGTGTGCACGCGTATTCAGCTAAAATTCAAAGTCAATTTTCTCGAAAGTGCAATATGAAAAAATTTTATTGCACATTTTGGTCTTATTTTGGCCTGTAGAAACACCTGTATAAGAAGATCTCATCTTGAAGTTATTGTGCAAGTACGAGTACTCACTCAAATCTGAAAATATTGCATTACTAGCTTTACAACTCGGCTTCGCCCGAAATTTAGATTCTGATGTTATAAAAAAAAAAAATTTATTTTCTTTATGAAAATAGTCACATTCATCTGGATTAGTCAGGCATAATGAGCTGCGGCACATTTCGTGATCCCAGAGATTATCGTTCAAAAGTTTTTCGGCGCCACACAAACATGTAGAAGCTTTCTGCTTTATATATTAAGATGAGTAAGTCTATAATATTACATTACGAAAACACCTTCTTGTCTTAATAAGTATACATACATATAAAATAAGTAAATTTACAATAGTAAATTTGAATTTAATGTATCTGATATGAAAATGTGTTGTATTGATGATATCAAACACATAGAACCACAGCAATAAATATTTAGAGTCCATTATAATAGGTATAAAAGAAAGAATCTAGCAGCAGTAAACATATAGCTCAGTGTAACAATGTTCGGTATGCAAGAATATTAATGAAAACAATGATGACACTTTATATATGTCACATATTTAAATAATAGAATAATAATTTTCTAATATATTGTCTGTCATTATTTTTGTATCATTTTGCATGAGTCATCGTTTCATGCTAATCCTGATGTCATTCTGTGGCAAGAGATGTCAGCTTTAAGCCGGAATCCACCTGGAAGCTATGCTATGATATGCTATGCTATGCTATGCTATGCTATGCTATGCTATGATATGCTATGCTATGCTATGCTATGCTATGATATGCTATGATATGCTATGATATGCTATGATATGCTATGCTATGCTATGCTATGCTATGCTATGCCATACCATACTACGTTTTAAAACGATTAGCTTCGATACATTCTTGTGAAACCGTTTCCACCAAAAGCTAAGCTAAAGCATAGCATAGCATAGCTTAGCTTAGCTTCTCGGTGCATTCCCGGCTTTAGCTTAGCTTTTGGTGAACAACATTTGGTATTCTTGTTATTTGGTGTAAAAAAAAAAAGATTTTTCACAAGGTTCTAGTTCATTCACTGTTGTACGTTGTTCCACACTTAATGCTACATGCTGTCAATTTTTAGTCAAGTGCTTCAATCACACATACCTGAGTAATTTTCAAAGTCATTTTTTCGAAAATGAAGCCTCATACGAACAAATATTCTTACTAATATATAAAAGTGAAACGTTGTCTGTTTGTTTGTCCTTCTTTCACGCCTAAACGGCTGAACGGATTTCAATGAAATTTTGAATATACATTAAATACGCCCTAGATTAGATTATAGGCTATTTATAAATATGGTATCTAAAATAATAAATAATAATAATAATAATTCCCGGGTGAAACCGGGTAACGGGTCTGCTAGTATATATATATATATTCTATGATTTCAACCTATTCGAAGGTACGTAATCATCCCCTTTATGGTGGTGCTACAAATTTGGATCTACTCTGTCTGAATATTAATTATTCCGAAGCGTTAAGCACTGTTTCTAATGAAACTCTGCAGATACATACACAGAGAAGGGAAAAATATTTGCCACATATTCGGCTGTTTATGTAGGTACTTAATAATATTATTCAGAGCTTGGGGCTTCTAGCTTGTTTAACCCTTTCAATACGGCGAAAAATCAGTCCGAGTGCGCCCCATTGCCGGGATCAGTTATTTCTCCTCCAAGCGATTATTGGATAAAATAACATTTATGCCTAAAAGGTTGAAGGTCTTGGAGACACATAAACGTCCCCATAACAGCGCACCATCAACAATTTAGTATCAGTCTGGAGGCCCAACTTGGCGTTATTTTCTGTCCCAGATGTTTTTCAGTAACTGGGACATATGTTGTCCCAGCCGTAATATCAAAAATTTTCCAGACTGGGACAGCATATGTCCCGTCCGGTGCGAAAGGGTTAAAGTAAAACCGTAGTTCGCCGGCTAAAGTCCAAGCATTGTAATCTAGTAATTCCGTGTTCAAGTCTCATAAGTATTACCATATTTTTTTATGCCAAACTCCAAATATCATTTTGCAATTTATTTCCCTCGCGTTTGAATTGATTCCGTTCAGCATTTTTAAACGGCTAAAACTGAGTGAAACAATTTCTTGGTTTCCTATCCATGTTCAAGATTTCAGTAAAATGTACACATTATACTTCCTCTCTTCTCCATCATCAGTGACAAAGAGGTAACAATTGAAATGCTGAAATATTTCCAGTCTACGGATTGACCATTCAGTTGCAAATCTTCGCGGGCTTTGGACCAGAAATTTTCATTGCTCGTGTATTTAATAAAAAATAATTTGTCAAATTTCAGTTACAATGCTGCGGTATCTACGGCCCCAACGACTGGGCCCGCATTGGTTTCTCAGACGACACTGCGCCAAATTCCTGCTGCAAGGAAATACCAAACGGAAGTAAATGCGATTCGAACTCGATTTACATACGCGGAGAAGGATGTCTGCGCAATCTTCAGTCGGCTATTGAGCATAATGCATTGATTATGGGTGGCGTGGGCATCGGCATTGCTGTTATTCAGGTATTCACGAAAGCATTCCTTTAAACCCCTTCGAGCTTCGGATATTAAATGAACTTATTTCCGACGGCTTAACAAACATTTACTTGGTAAAAATAGACAACGGCTACAATTAATCAGAATATTATTGGACACCATTCGTGAGGAATTTAAATGCAGCAGAATGTTTAAATTTCAGTTAGTTGGAGTGATCTTCGCCTGCTGTCTGGCACGCTCGATTCGCCGCGAGTACGAGACTGTGTAAGCACACAGATACCTACAATTCTAACGCCTAAAAAACTGCACTCAGGCTCCGATGTGCTCTTTCTTTCGCTCTCACACATTCACATGTGTCGACTTCTCCTACTTTTCCCTTTAAGTAACAGAATATTGCACAAACCGCACATTATATATCTTTTTTACGATGCTGCACAAAAATGGCAATATTAATCAATGCGTGTACTCTACAAAATTATCGATTCAAGCTATCATTTGTGATAATAGGATGTTTTCTGTGCTACTCTGTACGTAATAAGTAGCCATTTTTATTTTTTTATTATTACCACTGCGACTGCTACTGTTACTACTTACGATATAGTATTACCATTATTACGTCCATTTTGTATATTATTTAAATGGCTTTTCGCTGGAAGTTGAACGTTCTCGTGCGAACCGAAGCAAGTGTTTTTGTGCAGTACCATGTCTCTGCGCGACATGCTTCTCTAAGACTGAATCGTTTTTATTCTATTTAACGGAGAGAAGCCTTTGTATTTTGTTACTAAACTGCACGCGTAGATTCATGAAAACTATAAGCTGAAAGTAATATATTTATGTTAAGAGCTCACTGTTGAATATATGAATATTAATTCTGTCTCTGTTACACGCTAAGTTTCTTCATAGTTTTATTTCGCGGGACGCGATCTTGGACGACAGTACGTGTCATTTTATTTTTATTTCGCCCCCGCAACGAGCTACGAAATGTTACGAAATATTAAGCCTCCAGTAAGAAATATTTTTAGCTTCTTTTATCGAGTCTTTCACTGTTCTATTAAAAACGTATCTGCCACTATAACATTTCGCACCTTGTGTGGTATTTTTTTTTTAAGCCCTTGTTTTGTAAATCGTATGTGAAATTAAAGGATGCCAAACGAAGGTAGATATAGAAATAGCAATTTTTTAAGTAAATGAGAAATGTCATTTTCAAAAGGCATTATGGTTTAATCATCGAACACAGCAATATCGCTTATTACTTCTCGTATTATTTGGATTTATTTTATAAAATTGTGATGCTTACGCCACTATGCCCGTCGTTCGGTTGAAGCACTTTATTTAAAAGAAATATAGAAGTAATTATCGCAGGAAAGATGATGCCGGAAAATCTCTATTTATGTAAGGAATAAGAAGGCGGTCTATTGTTCATACAAAGTTTACATACCGTTACCGTAATAAATTATTATTAAAGTGAATAAATTTAACAGTATAATTATATGATTGCGCGATTGTGTGCTGGAGAAATTCGAGGTCAGAGTTCTGTATCGGAAACGAAACAACGTGTCTTCTGCACCGAAGCAAATTCGATGTAGCTAATAAACAACCATGTTCGATTAACACCGACGCTGTCCGATTCTTTGAAAACTTGATTGTTATATGTACGCTTTCCAGAATCTGGATATTAAATTCGATGTTAAATATTAGAACGGTGAATGTTATTGGAAAACTTCAATTTCCGTAGAAATTTTTCATTTTAATCTAAAAAATAGAATGCTAAATATTAAGATCAATTAAAGATGCACATATCTTTAAAGTACTTCGATAAAAGAAAATACATCGGATTTCGTTGAATTAATGCAGGGAAATATTTACTTTTGGATATTCTAACACTGTTCATGAGACATTAGTGTTTACGGATTATGTTAAATTAATCGAAGCATGGAGAACATGTGTTATACAACTTGTACAGCATGTCTTATCGAACTTTAACACCTGAAATGTTGTATTCTTATAATTATAAAAAAAAACTTAAAATGTGTGGATTTTTCGAAGATATCGCGAAATGAAAATATTTTCATTTTGTGCATTATAAAAATAATGTCATCATCGTTTGTTTCTTTCTTTTTTTCTCAAGAGTAATATTTGTTTATCTGTGTCTTGTAGTGGTTTTTAAGAAATTCAATTACATATATCGAATTCCACTTGCGCCCAAATCGGCCGTGATTTTCATTAAGGCAGGTTCTCCTATACGCGACTGGACGCAGCGTCAAGAATTTCAAAGTCGATTTTCTCGAAAATTAAGGGCGATATAAAAAAAAGTTACTCTTTCTTTTCTACTTATAACAAGTAAATAAGTCGAGAAAAAGGAATGAAATTTTTTCATATTGCGCTTCATTTTCGAGAAAATCGACTTTGAAAGTTTTCCTGTACGCGACTGGACGCAGCGTCAAGAATTTCAAAGTCGATTTTCTCGAAAATTAAGGGCGATATAAAAAAAAGTTACTCTTTCTTTTCTACTTATAACAAGTAAATAAGTCGAGAAAAAGGAATGAAATTTTTTGATATTACGCTTCATTTTCGAGAAAATCGACTTTGAAATTCTTGACGCTGTGTCCAGTCGCGCATAGGGAAACCTACCCTAATGAAAATCGCGGGCGATTTGGGCGCAAGTGGAATTCGCCCATAATTGCATCGAACTTTTAACTAAATGTTTATCGTTAAGTTAAAGCTTCAACAATACGCAGCACAAATATTTTTAGAGGAAACATTTTACATGGTTTTAAAGATAGGGGAAATATAATAAAGTTACATAGAACATGCTGTGCATAATAATTGTGCACGCCAGACGTTACAATCTTGTTAGAAGATCCAACTTTAAAACGTATTAATTAATCTTTAATTATATCAGAATAACAAGCATGTAATTAATTTGGCAGTGCACCGTACAATTGTGTAACATAATATCAAAGATTTCGTATATCACTGGAATTCCTAATTCTGGAAAGCGTAAAGCTGTGCACCTTCTCGCTTTGCCACGCGACACTGAATGTACTCTGCCAAAAGCTGTGCTGCGTGTCGTCACAGGCGATCTAATTAATTTCTAATTCCAGCGAGACTGCAGCGCACTGATCTGACACCCATTAGGAGGCATTATAACTCTAAGTATTGTTCGTCGTGCATTCATTAAGAGAATAATTCTAGAGTCGTCGCAAGACCATTTGCTTAGAACCTGGCCGCAGACTAACCAATATTCATCTGCAGTGTAGCTTAACACTTAACCGGCCGCACGTTCGAAACGAAAGCTTCTACCCGCCGCCGTCTACTTCGACGGGGCAGGGCGCGTCACATTTACGTTCGGAGTTATTACAATTGCACTTTTCAAACCAAATGAATGCCTTTACGCTAAGTACATGATATGAATACATACAATTGTACACACGTGAACCGAAATAATTGAACTACATAACTACATGTACAGCAGAGAGTAATTTAATAAAACGGAACTGCGATTCCACAGCATCGACCAGAGAGCCATTATTGTTTATAAAAAAATTTATAGTAATAATCCCACGAGAATGGGGTAACAGAGATGCGTAGATTTGTAAGATGGAGCAGATGCACAGGCGACTGATGCCTGGTGGAGCTAGAGTCGTGACAGCGGATGGTTAAGTGTTAAGAAGAAAGTAGCCTATTGGAAAATATAATTCGATTTACTGCCATTATCTGCCAAATGGTTAAAACCAAACTTCTCGTTCTTAGACTGAGCTTTATATGGAATTAAAACTTGTGGCGTTAGAATGTTTGAGAAGGGATTCGGGAGATCATTGTGTATCCGGCTTCGTGTTTGTCACAGTCTCGGCTTGTCTTTGTCGATTCTTTGATCCTCCGAGGGGAAAGTGATTTTGCGAATTTTGACCCAAGTAGCATTTTAAATTCATTTAACCCTCCGTGGGCTAGGCGGGGGTAGGACAAACCCCAGAGCATTGAAATATCGAAGGAAGGTCCGCGAGAGCTGGTTCTCTGAGTAGCTGGAGCTGGAGTGGCAGTGGTGCTCAACGGAGCAATCGCTTTTGCGAGTGTAAAATGTTGAATATATTTGTATAAGATCGACTTATTTTGTGGGGTATGTAATAGATCACCTTGTAAGGGGTGCACGGAGGGTTAATCTGCCCTAGTTGGGTGAAATATCTTTTGAGAAGGTGTAATGGAGCTGGATAAAGTTTTGTCTTCGATATTCTGATGTAATAAAAATATTATTTTCAAACGATAAATTTGAATTATTTCTGATGCAGTAGTTTATCGTAAATATTGATAATAATAAAAATTGAAAAAATGTTTGCAACATATGGGCGCGTTCCACTTACGTTCAAATCGCCCGCGCGGTCGCGATCTATAATGAAAATCACGGGCGTCGCGACCGATTTGGGGGCAAAAAAGTTCTAAACAATAATGTAATAAGTACCAGTATAACAAAATAAATATATACACGCATAATGACGACATAATACGATTACTGCATAAAAGAAAGTTTTTATCCAGCTTCAATTATATTTGCAAACATCATTGATTTATTGAAAAACGAGGTATATCTTTGCTAATTAATGATCTCTTGAAGAGGAATTTACAAATCGTCACATATAGCAAAAAGTATACCGAAATATTTTCGAACCGTTTTACAAATTGTAATTTTATTCATTGCGAATCATCTCCATAATTGCAATTTGTATAATTACCGAATCGAGGATCAACGAAATGGAAATTGCTCTTGCATTTCGCAAAGTTGTTTCAAGTCCAGGTAAAATTATATAATAAAAAGAACAACACCAAAAAAAAAAAACATACAAAAAAGTGTTCGAAATTCACTTTTCTAGGATCGGTGCATTGTATTCAGAATATTTAGCAAAATACTTCTATGTTGGGACCAAAATTGTTGTGACTCTTGCAAAAATAACGAATTTAGAAAAATCAACGAATAATCGGCTGGCATGAAAGATTGAAAATTTTGCGACGACAAAAATTTCCGTTATTGTTCACGCAAAAACAGCTTCCAAAAACATAAAATTAAATTGCGAATTCATGGCATTGCGTCGATTTAACGAATTTTACTGTAATTAGTGCAATTGCAATTGCAACCCTCTTTTTAGTCTTCTTTTGGAATCTCGCATATTTTCAGGCCGTCGAAGAATTAAGGGATCAAAAGTATACTTAATTCTTTAACAAAATCGGTAATTTGAATCGTATATAAAAATAGTGATTAATCTTTTTACCGGCAATGGTAGTTAAGAAATTAAAACTTCGAAAAATAAATACAGTAAATTTGATTTTTATATTAACTCGATAATTTTACTATTTAATATCATAAAAGATTTATGTACGATACTGCAACTTGTTGCACGTGATTCCTTTTCCTATTTAACATATATATTTTCAAATCTCCATAAAATTGATCAAAGATGAGAGGCTGTCTATTAACTGGATTTCGTAAATACAAGTATTTAAAAATTGCTGGAAATTTTCTACGTTCGCAAATTACGCTAATCATAGCCAGTGTAGGAGGACAATAATTATTTTTTTTTCGAGCAAGAATAAGCGAGGTTCCAATGAGTTTAGAATAATAAAATATCGCAAGGAAAACATATTAGTATGAGTGTTTCTCGATACAGGTAATGTCGAAACATTGAAGTGTGCCTAATTTTTAGCGATGTGTCTAATTTATTAATTAACTCATTAGCATTGATCGATATAATTCATTGAAGTAATTAGTAGTCATTTTATTCCCGAAGTCAGGAACTTGGAAATACCCGCTCCTGCTATATATGTAGCTAACTCGATATGTAATAATCCCTTGTTGTTTATCATCTCTTTTGTTTGCCCATCTTCTAGGTATACGAGATTCCACTGAACAAGAACTTTGTCATTTAACGCCAACATCTTTTATTGTCGTTCGTGTCTTGTAAATTTCTTTATGATTTTCTCGTAATTTCATCTCCCCTAGATTTTTTTTATTAATTTTCAACTTGTTTATAAATTTCGTTTGATTCTCGTAGTTTCTTTACTGTCTCTTTCGACGTATGAGAATATATTAACCTGTAGCCTTAAGTTGTATAAACTGTTCACGTATAGGACGTCCGTGTTAAATTAATTTCGATGTACATGCATTTAATTTTAAACTAAATATCAGATCTTACACATTGTTAAATCGTAAAACTTTTATATATATTCAGTAACAAACATTCTCATTTAATGGATAGGCGATCTGATCGATATTAATTTGTATAATTACATAAAGAAATTGTAATTAGCGCTGAATGTAACGAAAAAAAAAAAAAAATATATATATACTCGAATGTTACGTCTAATAATCGGCTGATAACAAAAGAAAGACTGATGATAACGTAAGAAAGACGAAAAACAGAATCAGTATTAAATGAGAAATGAAATAATTGTTTATTTGTGGCATTTAGTCTCTTACGATATTTTTCTACTTGTAATTTAATTAATTAATCAATATATTATTAACGTTCTTTAGGAGCTGACCACTATAGCACATCTTGTTCGTATAGCTTTTATCTATATTAATAAAGTACATTAAGTAAACACTGTTGTTTATTCTCTCCATAATGGGATATATAACCGTTATTTCCACTAATTCTGCACGAACATTATATTAATTATATGTACCACTTTATATAGTTGGTTAATTTTATAACATCGCGATACTCGTTACATAAGTTGTTCAAGAAAAGCTGTCCAAGAGTTTAGGAGCTTACAGTACTCACCGATGGCAGCGAGAACTGCTTAATCAACACATAGGTCCTAAAATTAATCCGGTCGACGTAAAACACAGAACTTCATTTTCACATTTACAAGAGAAAAGTGAAATAAAATAAAACGAACGTCTGCCATTTCCACGTTACAATAATAAGCGGGCATTGATAACGAAGCTATAACACTAACCGTGCTACGGTCAAATACCGAAGCCTTGTGGTCAGCTTGCTTATCAAGTAATCTTTGTTGATGTTGGTGATAATCTTGTGTTGTCGTACAACCTTGAAGTGGCGTACGTCCAAACAGAAAATACAGTAAACACAGAAGCAGATTTCACATCGAAAGGATTAATTTTGAGACCTACGTTGATTAAGTATTTTGAACTCCTCCCGATGAGTTCTACAAGCCCCTTAAGTCTTAGACCCTTTTTTCAATGCACTGTAAAAGTATATCGAAATGTTTTCAAAAGGTGGCCCGAAACTTTTTCAGGCCCGTACAGTAGTAGGTATATCGTAGTACTCATTGAAGTAAATATAAAAAATGCTTGATCAACATCGGTTCGCGATTTAAATCGGAGTAAACTGCAATTCCCTATTTCAATAACATAAGTATATCTATTCGCGTCTCTCCCTCTGTCGATCGCTTGGAAGTAGAAAAAAACAACGAGAATTCTATTACGATCAGCTTTTTCTTTTATTTTGTTCTATATCCACTTATAGGAATTAGCAGACTAACATTCATTAATCATATAGGATGCTCTCTTGTACCTCCTTATACAACTATTTGTTGATAAAATAAATTTGAAATGAAATAAATTCGCAGGAAAGAATAAGAGAGGAATCCGTTTAAACGATATTTTTCTGGACAACGCCTGTTTGCGGTACTTTTAAATAATTTTCGGACATTTAAAACGTTAAGCGATTAATCCTTCGAACAGTTTCTTTTCGTGGAATTGTTTATCTCCCAAAGCCCACGATCTTGTTCGATTCGAAAGTTATTCCAAAAACTGAGTACTTCTCACTTCTTCGATCGTTTAAACAATTTCCTTCACAGTTTTTTGTTTTCATAGATGAAACGCATTTAGTTAAAAATATTTTTCTTTTGTTTTTTCCATACGTTTAACTACAAAAGAGCAGAGTCTAAGTGCGATCTATATACAATTTCAGGGGTCCGAGAGATTTGTAGATCGTTTTGTCAAGAACTTCATGGAATATGTATATTTACAAGAATCTCCACGATTGTAATTGAAATTTAATGAAAAAACTGAAGTTCTTTGCGCGCACGAACTGTACAACAAATTCGTCAATTAAAATAGGTTCTCGGTGTTGAATTTTTGCGAATTTCTACCATTATTAATTCCGTTTGCGATATAAATGATACATTATCCAAGAGACATTTTCTCTGCAAATTGTTTTACCAAAAGGAACGTTCGTCGGATATCTCGCAATCGCCTAAAATTATTCGAACAATCAATTAGCACAGAATTGCGTTAAGTTTTCGTTTCTCCGACTCATTCGTGCTGAGAAAATAATTATTCTGAAAACTTATCGGACATTTCTTTCGTAATCAGTTTGTTAACATAATTCATAAAAACTCGACGAAAACCATGGTCTATAATTTATCATTAATATACAGAAAATTATGTTTATTTACAATTACAGTCATTTAAAGTTTATGGGCCCGATGAACCGCGTAGCTTTTAAAAAGAATTTCAAATGACGGGCATTCCAGCTTTTTGAAATTGAGTGCTATACCTAAATAATTACAATGATCACTCATGTATCGTTTAATGCTAAATTCGCAGTGAATCAATGAAACGTAAGTTATTAATATTATCATTACCGACGCTACGATTCTTAAATAAATGAAACTACGGCGACGCCTTTGTGGGACAGATTAAGCTCGGCGAAAACGATTTTTGTGAGAACCTCGAACGTTCTCTCGACAGAATGCAGCACGCTGCCACGGAGATCGGTTTCGACCAAATAAATACTATCCCGTAATCAGAGTTTTCGATTTATCCTCAATGCAACAGTTGCGTAATATTTGTAAAGAACGAAAAGTTTGACGGGGGCCCCTTACGATAACTACCAGCCTAATTACAAGTCAGATTATTTGTATTGTTCATAATATTGCCTAGCCTATCAATATTATCCGGTACCGTCGATGAAGTACCCGTTTAAATACTATATCTCATCGCGAAGTCTTAAAACGAGCTGATGAACAAAACAAACAGAGGACAAAATAAGAGAAAGAAGGGTTGTTCCCGCTTTCACCCCTTCACTCTCGAGGCAGTTCCGAGAAAGTCGCAGGAATTAAAAATCCCCCGTTACGGTCGCTAAAATAATCGACGTACACGAACCTAGGCAGTCTAACTTACTCGTCGAATCTGAAAAATAAACTACTATATTTTTCGGAAGACGTTCTGCGGAAATTTTCATCCAGAGAACTTTAGGCAGTATTGAATCTTTTCGTGATATTTTCACATAAAAACGTAGCGCACAATTATAGTTCGTGATGAACAACATTAACCCTCTTTTCAATCGCGTATTGTTACTAATGAAAAGTCTCACAAGGGGACACTAAGGTCGACGGGAAACGGATTTTCCTGAACCTTGCAGTATTTGAAGATGTCGCCTCCGAAGTTAATTTGGCAAAGCAGTAGGGCGCGCTTCTCAAGATTTTCCGAGAAAATTGCATTTGAAAATCGAATTATTTTCGCAATTAGCTTTCTTCGAGTTTCAGTTTATTTATTTTTTTTTTACTTTCCCTTTTTTACTTACATGCTAGTATGACACGATCCAGGGTGATATTCATCATAAAAGCATGGAAAACAATAATTTTTGCGGCACCTAGCACACACTATAAACGATTTTCAAATGCAATTTTCTCGGAAAATCTTGAGAAGCGCGCCCTACTGCTTTGCCAAATTAACTTCGGAGGCGACATCTTCAAATACTGCAAGGATCAGGAAAATCCGTTTCCCGTCGATCTTAGTGTCCCCTTGTCAGTGATACACAGGTAGCTCCGCAACAGTTCGCCCCTTCAAAGTTGGCGACGATATTGTGAAATTTCTAACGTATCGATATAAATTTTGATTTTTTCCACGAAGAACTCCATATTTTTCGGGGCTTCCTCGCTCGGCCACTCTTTCCGCGGCGACTCGAGAAATACGCGTTTACAACGAAAATCCACGGGGAGTCTATAACGAAACGACATCGGAATATTTCGACGATACTGCTGTGCCGGCTATGTACAAATAAGAATAAATTCTGGAAGATGCGATGCTTGTCTCAAGAGCTGTAGGGTGAAAAAGAGAGTGTTGGTTGCACATGCACGCACAGTCATTCATCTTAGGCACATTTACATACTCGATATAAAAGCACATCACAATGATCGAATCGACGATCTAGAAGAGTCTTTCACTTAAAGCGATCCTTCGATCGATATACATATACATACAATAAGTTTCTCGAAGGTGCGGTGAACCAAAAATCGCGATTATTTGACTGATCATTTCTGTCACAACTATTGATTATAGCTCGTGCGAGATGCAATTCGAACACAGGCGAGAATTAAACAAGTTACTCAGTTCCGTTCGTGGTACGATACTCTTGCGATTAATCGAACACCCATTCGGACCATCAAACATCGTCGCGTTACATTCATTTAAACGTAACACCTTAATTGTTCCACCTACGAACTCGATTGGCCAAAAAGCGCCGTGGAAATAAATTATCGATTGAATGAAAATTTGTAAAGAGTTTCCATTCACTTTGCACGGATTTGAGCAAATAAATCTCTCGGCTCGTTTTCCGACACTGCATTCGGGAAAGCAAGAACCTTCTTTAAAATCACTCAACCTTTTTATCGATTTGCATTACGAGACCCTTTTATTTTTGAAAATTCGTAACACATCTGTGGAAAACAATGTTTCAGATAAGAGCACAGCTTAAGAGACTAAGGAATAACGTTCGATTAATCGAAAGAACTTGATCGTCCACTAATTAATCCGTTAAATGATCAACTCGAATAATCCGAATTTTGGTATAGTTGAATGGGCTCCCTTAAGTGGCCGTTCTTCGTTTCGAAGGAATGAGAAGGGCAGCTGTTTCCGGCGAGTCGTTCATGTGGCGTAACGTTTAGTCCAAAGCCGTGCTATACGATCGTGTTCTTCTCTATTCTGTAGATACTGTGTTGCTATACTTCCCACTAGGGGATCCGCTGAAACACGTAATAACGAATTTCTTTAAGCTTCCTTTTCTATGCAGTGTACCTATTTAAATACACATAAAAGAACGTACATTGTTTAATAAAAATTGAGAAAGAAGAAGGAACGTCAATATAAATATGTATTGGTATTTTGCTCGAAAAAATTGGTATAATGCTTTATGTTCGTGTCTTTAACCCTCATCCGTCCCTCGAGTCAATTTGACACAGTTTTCCCGTAATAAGTTGCGGAAAATCTAAGATGTAAATGTTAACTCATCGATTTGAATAAAAAAAAAAAAAAAAAAAAGTGACTGTTTAACTTGTCATTTCGTCTATCTTTTACCACAATTTTGTCGACTCGACACCGAGGGACAGATTCGGTGAGTGAAATGAGGACGATGGTTAAGTACTACTGCGGTAATGTTTAAAGTTTAATTATCATAAGTGTGGATAATATTTTACCTGGATTGCAGTCTGTTAAAAGTGAACAAATGGATAGTAGAACCTTGGAAATGGTAAGTGCAGGTGACCAATTATCCTTTAATATATCCAGACAAATCACGCCTTGACTGTTTATATTACAATGATAGATGCGAGTTCGGAATGTGACCTAAAAATACGACGTCAACTATTATTTATGTATTAACAATAAAGCCCAGCGCTTTCCCTGCGCCGCGTGGATCGCAAAGATCCACAATGATCGTTTGCGCCGCGTAATACGACCCGCAATAAGGCAAGTAACTGATGAATAATTCCTGCAATTTTACGTAGCTCGAAACGAAGAAAAATACTGTGCTGCGTCTTTGCGTTAAATTTACGAAGAGTAGAATAGCGCGTAACATTGCGAACATTTATACGAATACTTTGTCTTTGCGCTGTTAAAGCTCCTGGAATATAAGATTTCGCTCGCGTTCAATTTTAATCGAACAGTCGCAGTCTACGGCGGCAAATGTTGAGCGAAAGAAATTGGAAAAGGTTTAAACACAGAGGCTTGAGACAACTTTAAAAACAATTCACTTGTTTTTCAAGTAGCGAATCAGCAATGACTTCGGATGCGAGTTGCCGAGTTGAATTGATTTTAAAATTGCCTCGACTGTTTTGAATTAAAATATTTGATGATATTTCGCGGGAATGGATGAAAAGGAAAGAGTATTTAAAAGATGTTATGCGGAACATGAAGAATAGAATAAAAAAACAGAAAATAACATAAAAGTAATATACTATTTCGTAATGATCATAGTGGAGAATTTGGCTTGCCAGTGGTGTATTTTAATACAAGAATTTGTAACATGTTCTTCACTAATTGTTGTGAAATAGGTGTTCTAATATGTCGGCAATTGATCGTTATTGTGTATTTAAGTACACACGATTAGAAATAATAGTTCTTCGTAAAACAGCACTTTTCTCGGTAATCGTAATAAGTAATTAAATTATTGGCATACCTTCGGAGGTTTGAAAGGATATTCCGGGGAAAAATGTATGTCTAAGAAGAATACTCCTCCTTCATAAACTGAACCTGGAGGTCCGAGTATGGTCGACACCCATTCATATAAATTATCTCCCTTAGGTCCTGCACTATAAAACAATCGGTGGAATTATGAATTCCTTAGCAGCTCGAAAGCACGAAAGACATAAGAGTACATCGCGACGATTTTATAAAAAAAAACTTCTCATCTGACCCTTCGCTTTCAAATCTTCACTATCCAACGGAGAAGTGAAGTTTCAAACATACTCTGCCACTTAGTCGAACGTGTTAGAAGTTCCGTGCAAATTTTCCAATGATTGCAATATCAAATTCGTTAGTTTACAAAATTCTTCAATGATTCTTAGTTATTTCTGAGGATGTGCTTGTGCTTCGTGGAACACTCGGTAGAATACTGTTATCAACGTGTAAGAAAGCATGACTTTTATGTCCTTGTTCATGCGTGACGCATTATGCAATTAGGCGAGCAATTATATTTACATATTATTTCGCTGGAAAATAAATTACAGGCATTTCAATGAAAAACGCCGGTTCTAACCCCGGGTCCACACCAAGGCGAACACGAACAAAAACATTGTTCGCGAACTTTTTCGTCTGTTCTTGCCAAGTCCACATACGGTTCGTACGCTGATTTTTTTTCATGTTCGCAGCGACGTGGACTTGGCAAGAACAGACGAAAAAGTTCGCGAACAATGTTTTTGTTCGTGTTCGCCTTGGTGTGGATCCGGGGTAATGAATTTACCTCCGACGAAACGAAAGTTCCAAAGCACTAAAATATTAATTCCCGTTAGATTCTAAATAAAATAATAAGAAATTGTATCTGACGAGGAAAGATCGCGAACACGGGAATTGGAAAAATTCTGAGACTTCGTGAATATGTAGGGTCCTCCTTTTCTGTTATAACTCGTGAACTATAAGAACTGCAAGTTACCAAATGATAGTTCTAATTAAAAGAAGTAACTTTCGTCTGGAAACATTTTTTCCATCTCTTACAGATCGCGAGTCACAAAATAAAAGCGGAAAGTAGCCGAATCTTCAGGGGTTAATTTCACCCCCACATCGAGTGAATTTGGGCGGCAAACAAAAATTCCGTTGTAATCAGGAAGAAATCCCCTAAAATATTCGCAAACTTTCGGCTTTTTTTTTTAAATATCCGCGCTCGATATCTTCCCTCGCGAGACAGATTACTGTAATTAAACGTGAAAGTTGTTATTCCTTTCATAGAGATTACTTGAGTAGTCCTCATTCGCCCTAAAAATTTATGTCCCAACTTCGTATTGTACCATATGCGTCATAAGCCGTAACTATCAAAAATACGTATAAATATAAAGAAATAATTTTTCAAGCTTCTTCCAGCATGTAAATTCTTCCGAACTTAGAACAGAATTTATGCAGCAAAGAATTAGAGTAATTTCTCAACGATTACGAAACTCGACGACACCGCGATTGAGCGAAAGATGCAAACCTGCAATTTGGCGGCGGGTCCAATGTGATTTCTGCCAATTCTTTCTGTATCCTGCAAGAAGATCGGTTCGTCGAATTAATCACCGTGCACAGGCACGTTTCGATATCGAACGTCGGACGCGCTACCTTTTGGCGGATGTTCCTAAAGCTTTAGACATCTTTGGGTTCGGCTTCGCTTCTTTGCTTTCCGGCTTGTTGTCCGCCAGCGACGAACCACGCCCCCGGCCAGTTCCGCTCGAACCTGCGCCCGATGACATGGCTCTGGAACGATTCGCATCGTATTACTAAATTAAACGGTTACACCCTTCCGTTACATTTATTTCGACAAGAACGAAGTTCGTGTAGTAAATGACGCTGAGGCGACGGAACGAACCCCGTGTCCTAAGCTGCGGACGTCGAGAACCGCTTAGGGCGAGGCGCAAAGGCGGGAAATAGTCTTGGAAGTAGCGGTCGCGTATCCGCGATAGAAGCAATCGGCGAGTGATTCTCTGTCCTAAAATTTATCCAAGAGCACAGGAGATAATTAGAGTCTGTTCCGCGATGCGGCGGTAATGTTAAATTAATGTGTGTTAATAATGTTAATTAATAAAGCTAGAAAGAAATACTGCGAGAAAGTTGTATTCGGATGAATTAGAAATATTAACCAGTTCGAGTATTTGAGTATCAAGGAACTATTCTTCTTTCATTTTCTACCACAAAGTTACCATTTGTTTGTTTATTGTTTTTTCCTGTTTAAACAGGATGGCGTTTCAAGCTTTTTTGCTTATATTGCCCAATTAACTATGACATCGTAATCTTTTTTCTCTCCTTTCTTTCCTTTGGGTCCCAGCAGCGAGCGGTGTACCGGGAGAAAAAAGGCGGTCACCCATCTTTCCCCAGTACGCGCCCCGTGACGCTTGACTTCGGTGATCTAACGAGAACCGGTTGTCCATCACGGCCAGCGCCGCTGGTCAATGCTTGTGTATCGCAACTCGTATAATTGTGGAACATTAATTATGCTCTCCGCTTTGTTTCTGTGCGTATAATATTATTATTCAGTGGAATACAACGCCGTTACGGTAACAGCGTATTAACAACTTAGTGATTGCTGTCAGGCTTATCATAGTTGCGCTGTGATTGATTATGATATTACTAAGAATTTTTATCGAAGTCTGACAGCCCTGCCATGGTACTGAAATAGTAAAAGTTTCTTGAGTAGGTATATTTAAAGTTACGAGAAAACGAAAACCGTTAAATCGCCGAATCGGAAATTCGAGTGAGGTTACATGTTATTGTAAACTCTTCTAAAAAATTACGACTACTACTGCGAGTTCACCGAAATAATACTGTAGTTCGAGGAATCGAAGAGATCTGATTCATAGACCAAATTCCTTTGCATATCTCTGAATGAAATATCCTTCTATAAAAAACGAAGGAAACAACCGAGTGAATTGAATAAAAAAAAAAAACATACGAAAGCAATTCGTCTGATTGATATCATAAGCTTAAGACGGTTTTAGATAAGCGAAATTGTGTACAAGCTACGATTCGGATAACGCTGTTGAAGCGTAAAGGCGTACGTTTCGAACAAATGTCTACGGAATGACTGAGGAATAAGAGAATTTATAAAAAATATATCGACCTTTACAAAGGAACGAGTGGAAAAGTATTTATTAATTCGTTAATCGGCTTGCATATTAGAGTGTCGGAACATATTACCTGCAACGAGTAAAAGGATCTGATAATTGGCTGACAAACGATCGAACGCTGATTATCAGCAATTTCTGTTTCAAAAAGGGGATACACAGAACCATTCACGATCGAGAGGAAGAGGTGTGTTACCTCGTTGATAGAAAGTGTAGCTTCCCGATCGTTTCAGGGGCAGCTTTCGGAGCGAGGATAGATCCTATGGAAATCTCGAGTAAACCGGCCAAATCCCCTGTTGAATGTACTAATAGAAGCGAGCGTGCTCCTCAGGTGCTGCTCTGCAGGCTGGCGGGCTTCATCGTCGCTCTCATGTCCCGAAGTCACGATCGCGGCGTCCCTTTTCCCTCGGCGAACGCCGAAACGTGCGCATCTCTGCGTCGCCGGATGTTGACTCTGTCGCCGCCGCGGCGGACGTCGGTAGCCGACACTCCTAGATGGACGCACCGTCGGCGCGATTATTTAGGAACATGCCCTGCCAATTCTTCGCGACAAATCCCCTGCGCCGCTTTTCGTCCCTCTTGGGTGCGTTCCACCTGCGCCCAAATCGCCCGCAACGCCCGTGATTTTCATTAAGGTGGGTTTCCCTGTACGCGACTGGACGCAACGTCAAGAATTTCAAAGTCGATTTTCTTGAAAATGAAGCACAATATCAAAAAATCTTATTCCTCTTTTTCGACTTATTTACTTGTTATAAGTCGAAAAGAAAGAGTAACTTTTTTTTATATCGCGCTTCATTTTCGAGAAAATCGACTTTGAAATTCTTGACGTTGCGTCCAGTCGCGTACAGGGAAACCCACCTTAATGAAAATCACGGGCGTTGCGGGCGATTTGGGCGCAAGTGGAACACACCCCTTGTTGCGATCTTCGCTGGCGCGAATGTGTGTGTGTGTGTATCACACGAAGTTAGCTATTGGCCAAGAAAACTACCACCGCGGGAATGGTGGCGCTAGTGTGGCGTAACTGTTGCGCGGCCGCCTGGGAAATCTGGTACCTTATGGGATTTCTGGGTGGTTCGGTGGCCGTGGAGCCAAAGAGGAGATATAGGCTGTGTTCCGATTCACGCATACTGCGCAAAGACTGCATAGGATATGTCACGTACCCTATGCACTTCATGCGCATTATGCTGCATTATGCGTGAATCGGAACACAGCCATAATAAGAGGCGTCAATCGACAAGGACAGAAATAAGCTAGGGAAATCACTAGACCGAATTTATATGCCCATTCGGCAATGATCGGTAAACTTCGGCAATAATCAGCAAATTACAGTAAGGTTATAAGGTACATTTAGTCGATTTGAATATCCCGCTCGAATAGACAACCAATTTAAATGCCAAGGTCAAGTAAGGATTTCAAAGGTTCCGCCCAGAGTGCCGCCTCTTATTATATCTCCTCTTTGGTGGAGCCCCGAAGGGCTCTGCTCGCGAAACGTGTTAAGTTAAATGAACTAATTGTCTTGTAAGAAATAACTCGAATCTCAATGAACTTAATAAACTGAGACTGAATTAAAATGCCAAATGATTCGGAATTATTTAGAAACAGAACGAGGATATTTTGTGGAGATCAAAACTGGATTTATTATAACACGTCAGGATTTGTAACAAGGTCAATGACGAATTGCCAGGCGAAGAAACAAGCGTCTTCGTACGTTCCTCTTTTATTAAAAGAATGTTTTCGAGCGCTTAGGAAGGAGGCGAAGACAAATATCTAATGTTGTTATGTTCATCCTTAACTGTTTAATAAATTTAATTTATTTAGTTTAAACTTCGCGCTTTAAGAGCTTGCACTAAACACCGCTAGGGCGAGGATCGCAACTAGAGCACTAGTGATAGAGCACTAAAGAGGTGAGTATGCGCATTCGCCATATTGGGTCCTCTGGAGAGAGAATATTATTGAGTACCCGCCTTTTTGAGTATTGTCAAAGTCGCTTTATAAACCAAATATAAACTTAAGTGTAATATAATACTCTAATAATGTGTCGTACTACCATGTACCAATATCAACAACGCATATTTTGTTTATAAAGTGAATCTGGCAATACTCAAAGAGGCGGGTACTCAATAATATTCTCTCTCCAGAGGATCCAAGATGGCGGATGCGCATACTCACCTCTTTAGTGCTCTAACTAAACTAAACTAAATTTGAACTATATAAGTAGGCTTTGATGAACAAATCACTGAGTGCATCGTTTATAAAGAATCATTCAACGAAGATTTGGTGCAGTGCATCAAATGCAAGGGTTGGGCTCGCGCGGATTGTACAGACCAAGAAAATATCGATCATTTTACCTGTGATATTTATAGACGTGCCTAAACAAATGTTCTATTCTATTTTTAAATGTTTTTACTAACATTATTAATTACTTAGAATTTTTTATTCCATCGAATTATTAATGTTTATAATAAAATTTAAGAAAAACGATTTGACCCCTTTTATTAAGCATAATTTGTACTACAAATTACTTTTTTCAATTTTGATTTTTACCAACAATAGACCCAAGTTATAGTAGAAAAACTTAGAGTGGCCGGTACTGAAGGACTCCCCTAATAAATGTTAAGGGGAAATTTTTTTTTCATAAAATAACATTTCAAAAAATCAGACTAAAAAGTTTAAAAATACAATTTTATAATTCTCCTGTAATTCGATATACCGATCTCTCGTATATGTTACATACTTTTTTAATTTTGATTGTTATATATGAGTTAATACTTCGCCTTGCTTTCTCATTTGTATGTCAACAAAATACAAAAGAAAGAAAGAAATACGGGGTGTCAAGATACGCGATATTTAATCGCTGAGTGAGTCTCCGTCAGTCTCCGACAACGAGTGTAGACTGTTCAATACTTCGCATCTTTTTGAAAATAACATTTAAACGAGACGGTACAATAATCTTTTACTTTTGTTATATAGTGTAACAGCTTCATCCCAATTTTGAAGACATGCAAGTGAAAATAATTACTACTTTTTTCTTCCTTGTTGGTGTCTGCATTGCACGTAAGTTATCTTTTAAATAATTCTGAATATAATAAAATCACATAAACAGTAATCATTCTTAAATAATTATTTGATAATAACTGTAACCTAAACTCAAGAATTTGCGCCTTTTTCTGTAGTCTCTTTTTAATTGACGTGAAGGTTGTCTCTTTTATTATGGCTATTATCCTATATATTATCCTTTTATAATCCTATATAGCTATTACTTATTTTAATGACACGAAAATTTTAACGTCACATGGTCATTTAATTTATATTTCAAAATAGAGAATTCGATGACAAGGAATGTATCCATTTTTCAAATTATTCGTCTTTCTCTACACGAGATTTTATATTTTATTAATACGGAATTATTTATATTTTATTAATACGGAATTATTTATATTTTATTAATACGGAATTACTAACAAATAGCTGCGACGTCGGGGTGAATCTGATGATATAACAACGTGACCTTCGATTGACCTTCGACGCGAAAAACGAGATTTCAGAATATCTTAATTAAAATATTGTCTTTTAAGATGATAGTAATGAATGTGAATAACAATAACCTAGTTGTCATATATTTTCATTACACATTATAAATTATTAAAAATCTGTACACGCTCCCAATCAGTAGACCGAAATTTTAACCGAATCGAAAAAGTCAAAGATGCGTCTTAAACAGGAAAGACTGAGCTTTCTATTGCTGTTTTCATTAACGATCTACGATGATTCCTTCGCTGGCTAGAAGAAACTAAAGTAAAAAAAAAAACGGTTTTTGCTTCGAAGTTGAATAACTCGGCCAAAAAAAAATCGCACAAGAAATTTATTACGCTCTTTTTACACAGGAAAGTAGCCGCTTCCTACTGGTGAAAATGCAATTTGTGTAAAAATTTTCATACTCCCCGTGGAATATTCGCAATTTGAAGAAAATTTTTTAAAATAGACCAAGTGCTCTTTATATCGTTATAATCTTGTCGAAAAGCAATACCTACGGTTAAAATCTGAAAAAGGCAGCTGAAAGTAGGGATTCCACGCTTTCAAACCATATTTTCAAAATATCGATACGACTATTTTTGCCGGAATTATGGCCATGTGAACTTGCCCCTATTTTTCGGGTTCCTAGAGGTGACCCTTTAATTAATGTGAGGAGTATATGTACAGTTTTAAAATTTTGAGAAGCATGACCTTCAGAAATCTCACTGTCAGTCATATTTTCTGGAAATGTTGAAGGTAATAAGAATAACAGGGCCACCCTGTAGATTAAGCAAAAGATACTTTAGCCATATATGTACATACGCATCTCTCTCAAAGAAGTTGCTATAATTTTAATGTTAATTGGTTAAACCCTGTTAGATTTATAAAGTAAAAATAAAAGCACTTTTTATATTTTGCAGACGAGGATGAAAATTGTCCGAAAATTGTCAAATGGAAACGCAATACACAAACAACAGATGATGAGAATTACCTAATTGTTCCCATTCCTTACGTTGTAATTCATCATACTGTTACCGAAGCATGTAGCGACAGGGCTCAGTGTGTTGCTAGAGTTGAAAATATTTACTCCTTTCACGTGAATGATCTTGGATGGAACGACATTGGATACTCTTAAGTGTCCATTTTTTGGTTTATGCCTCAAATATTTTATAAAAAATGCGTCATTTTATTAACACCAAAATTTTTAGTTTTTCTATATTAGAAGTACATAGCTAATAAATGATATTCATTTTTTAAAAATTAAAATAAAACCTAATTATTTCTGCTGTTTTATCAATGCCGCAGTTTTCCATATATCATTGTTGTGACTGCAAATTGTAAAAATCTTATGGCATTTCGTATTGTTTCCTTCACTTTCATTTTAATTATCATAATTGATTTCGTGTAATTTTTTAAATGTAAGTATTCTAATAGTTTTTATTCGTTGAACAGATTTTTAATTGGTGGCGACGGGAGTGTATATGAAGGTCGCGGTTTGAATCGGGAAGGAGCTCACACTTCTGGATATAATAAAAAATCCATTGGAATTGCCTTCATAGGAAACTATCAAGGTGTTTCAAAATATAATTGAAATTCCATTTCCATTATTCTTTCGTTTTGTAATTTATTGTGTCTTTAGTTTCTTCACTTCCTCCTTATTACAATATTATTATAAATTCTTTTAATTGCAGAAAAAGCTGCAAGTGATAAAATGTTGGAAGCAGCACACAAATTAATCCTTTGCGGTAAGTCGCAAGGAATACTTCGTGACGATGTTCGTGTGATCGGAGCTAGACAAGTTGGTAGCACTGCAAGCCCTGGATTACGACTTTACGAACAAATACAAAACTGGCCTGAATGGGTTTCCATTCCTTAGTTTAATTAAATCTTTGTATGTACAGAACATGAATTTTTTTAAAAGTGTGTATTGAAAATTAGAGAATAAATTAGATTAAATTCTACTCTAAATTGTAAATTGAGGTGTATTAACCATTATATGAAACAAATGGATTATAAAATTTCTATGCAAATTATTATTTCTAGATACAATTAATTTTCAATATTCTATTATACTTTGCTTCATATATGTATTTCTTTGCTTTTTTACTGCTCTATAATTTTTTGCATTCGTCAGCAGTCTGACCTTCATCCTTTATTCCTCGCAGCCCGGTCCAGTGGATGTCGATATTAATGAGACCGGGCAGTCGAAAAGTCGATTTTTTTTTTATTGCATTTTCCGAAAGTACTATCTTTTCTGAATAAAATGCCGTTTGGTTTATATTATAATTCGCAACATTTTTTATTCGCCAGCTAAAAAGGTCAAGCGGCAACCGGCAGCGTCGCCTTTACCCAAAAGTTTAACCGCGTTTTTCTCGAATCTTTCTTTCTCCTGGTTTTCGGCTATAGTAGCGAATGAACGGAGGTTCAGATCGACTTAAAAAAAATTACAGGATGTGTAAAACATGTGCCATTTCCCGATAAACCCCTGGTATGATCCGTAAGAATTCGAGATTTTCATGAAAAACTTAAAAGATCTCGGATTTTTAGTAGCGCACAAACACTAACGAACGCTAACCAACTTAATATACTCTGTTTTAATTCTACTTTTTATTGGTTCAGCGGGAAACTAGGGACGTCACAAACAAGAATCAGACCTTGAAATTGGATTACGTCACTTTTTAAGTTCAATATTACCTGAAAACCACAGAAGAATGTTAAAATGTTTACCAGTCAGCACCGCTATTTTTAAAGCGCATGTATATTTCATACCAACTTTTTTTCAACCTCTATGATAATAATAAACATTGGGTAAAAGGATACATCTGGATCTGCTTTCGTTTTTTTTTTACAAATACATTAAAAAGAAAGTGTTTTTTTTTTTCACGGAAAACGACCGCCTTAGTCCCCTTAATTAGCCCGAACAAACAGACAGACACCTACCGAAGGCTTTATTTTTTACTATGAACAGATATACGTAAACAATGGGTAATGAAGTATATGTAGGAAAACACTGCGCAATAATTAATGGAGGCGCGAGTTAATTTTAAAATATTAATGCTGATGTTATAGATACATATAAGAAGCCCGGGCGATGCCGGCTACTTTAAGCTAGTACATATATATGAGGATCACTGAAAATGCGACTGGCTGCATTTCGTAATGGCCCCTCAATGAGGAAAAATGACCAGCCTTGAGACCAGTGGCGGATTTAAGAAAAAAGGCCCAGGTGGCAAACGTTGAGGGACCCATTTTTTCGGGAAAATGAAGGGATAGTTTACTAAACGGGGGTAAATGTGCAGAAAAGTATAGAAAAAAAAGTGCTTGGATAAAATCATAACTTATTTTTTAAGACAGGGCCCTAGGAGGGGCCTTCTGAGCGGACCCATTTTTCGAGAAACTAAAGCGGTAGTTTACTGCAAACGGGCTCCGTGTGATAATACAGAAAAAAATATAGTTTGGATAAAATCATAATTTTTTTTTAAGAATGGGGCCCTAGTGGGGCCTTCCGAGCAGGGGCCCAGGTGGCAACTGCTCATCGGCCGCCCTGTTAAATCCGCCACTGCTCGAGACTGTTCATCACCCTTCATTTATAGCTCCTTCTGCGTATGTTTCATTTATACAGGCTGATTCTATATGGCAACCCATTTCAATAAAATAAATGTTCCTTAAAAAAGATTTCAATTAAACGCAACATTGCAATGTTTTTAAAGAAACACATTTCCGGGATCTAGAGGAAATCGGTGAATAAAAACCTCATGCTATCGATCACTTGTATTTATCGTTCTTTTATACCTCTGTTGATTCGGAATTTTTAACAAAATTGCAATCCACAGAATCATTTATTGCTCAGTTTCTTTTCGACCAAAGTAACGTTACTGTCGTTTATTTAAATGAAGTTGTCATTTTGAATAATGAACTCCGAATTGCGTTTGTTTACTCAATAAACAGTTTCTTTTTTTGAATGTTTGCATAATATTTACATAACACCTAGTGCGGCGTTCCGCATGTAAATTCGAGATAATCGATTTAAATATTTGTCAAATAATCAAAATATTGTGGTATTAGCTTTAGCAGACGAATAAAAATCCGGTTGTTTATTCACCTTTTTCATTTAACAAGTCGTTCTTAGAAGAAAACGATTAAAAGGAACATTCTTAAAGATAGAGAAAAAAAAACCGCACCCTTTTTTCACTAGAAACTTAAAGCTTAATTTTTATATATTACTTAGAGAGAGATAGTTGATCCAAATGTTGAAATTAAATCGAAACAGGCATTTTATTATTCCCAATCTTTTCTACTACCTTGTCAACTCTTTTTCGATTAAATCGAAATGGGGGCTATAAATTCCAAAAGTTATAGAATCCTCGCAAAATCGAATCGGCGATATGTTTTCTCTGGCAATGTTTATGCCGCCAAAAAATAGTATAGATAGACATTTGCCCCTACCCTTAAACAAAATAAACGAGCGGTGCTTCAAGAGAACTGGAATGCAACCTGCCTACCTTGAAACTGCCGCGTATTCGCTTAATATATCGAGTCCTTCTTTCTTTAAAATTAAGTGAAAAAGTATCGCATTATTAAACAAAATTTGCTCAGTCCCCCTTTCTCGCGTCGGATTTACGATTTGTTATACCACTCTTTCGTTTCTATAGCGTTCCATTTTTTTTTTCAGGATTCGTAGTACATTAGTATTTATTAATTTCTCGCGTGCACAGACTATGTACATTTATAATGCAAAATGAATAATACTTCCCTCGTCCACGTCCACCTAAAAACACACCGGGATAGGCGGACGAATTTGTTATGCAAAATGTAGAAATTAAGTTAACCGCATTAAACATTTATGCACCAGAAAGATAATCTGCTGATTGTTAATTCCAAGCATCGGGTAAAGTGAAGACGTATTTCTATTATTAAAGGAAGGGATTTTTAATCACGTTGTAAACTTTGCACTCCGAACAAGGGATCTTACGCATAAACCGTCGAACGGAACAATAAGAATCTCCAAATGTGGTTCGTTTGCCGGTTTTTTTTATTCCAATTTATTCTGAAGATGAATAGTATCGGGGCTTCCCCGTGAGTCTTTGTGTTTCAAGACACGTATATAAACCCCGTCCTGGCCGGTGAGATCTCAGTCCTCAGTATGCCGCGACCAGTGCATTTGGTGAGTAAACAATCATCCACTGTGTGTATGCTTAAATAATTATTAACGTGTCGGCAACTTTTGGGAGCAAGAGCCTTCTTCATAGATCATGTTCGACGGAATATCGATCATCGAGATAATTATATAGCTTTCCTTTCGTTCTTTTATTTGAGAAACACTCGAATTTTAACAAAACAGATACTGGACTACCCGTAAAGATTAGCTGAATTTCTATTACCTACGCGGATTTGTAGGTTAAGTTGCTTGGGAAAAACGATACGTAATGAACAAAAGGAGAATGTGGTCTTATTTTTTACCGATGCGCTTCTTCTTTTAATTCTTCGGCAGCATAAAAAATATAAAATTCTTTTTCGTTCAGGTACTTCTTCTCCTGATGGTGGTGTTGGTGGCCTCCCTGGAGGATTCCCCGACGGTCAATCGCGCGGAGGTCGAACCTTCCCCAAATAATGCTAACGACTTGGAGGCAGATGCGTCCGGCTGGGGGTAAATCGATTAAAATAGTTCATAAGAGCAAATTATGATGATATCACTGTTATTGTAACGGAACAAAATATTTCAATATAGATGCTGCGTATTATTTACGATATACTATAATAATAACACAACCACTGATTTTCTCACAAGGGAAGATCCCGAGCCCGGAAATTCAAAAAATTCTGAAACTTTGTGAATATGTAGGGGATTTCCTCCTGATTACAAGGCAATTTTTTTTACTGCCCAAATTCACTCTAAGGGGGTGTAATTGCCTCCTGAAAATCCGGTTATTTTCCGATTTTGTGTTATAACTCGTGAATTGTAAAATACTTTTTTTACCAAATGATAGATCTAATTAAAAGAAGTAACTTTTGTCGGGAAACTTGTTTTCTATCTCTTACAGTTCGCGAGTTATAACACAAAATCGGAAAATAGCCGAATTTTCAGGGGTTAATTTCACCCCCTTCGAGTGAATTTGGGCAGCAAAGAAAAATTGCGTTGTAATCAGGAGGAAATCCCCTATGTATTCACAAAGTTTCGGAATTTTTTGAATTTCCGGGCTCGGGATCTTCCCTTGTCAGTAACATACAGGTTTTTATTTTTTTTAACGCTGCTTTATGATCTTAGAATTAAACAGCATTTTTATGTTATCGAATCCTGCGTGGAAAAATAGAGAAATATCTTCGATCGCAATCTTATTCAATCCGTAGTCAGAGCTTTGTTGCGAACAGCCTTTATGTTGGGGCACCCAGTATACACAATATCGTAAATTTCACTTGATAAGGGATTAAATGAAATCGCTTAAAAAGGAAACTATTCCTGCCTGGAAATAAATAGTCCACAGGATCTTTCTTGAAAATAATTTTGATTCTGCTATTGTTATTTAAAAAAAAAAAAAAAAAAAAGCCTCACATCTCTAAGTAAAGTGCAGCTGAAAGCAATTCTTTTAATTCAATACAAAATTTATTTATCCACGTGTTTAAGACAAATTTGTTACTATTTCAAGATATTCCAGACCCTGGCGTTATGGTGGATGGCAGGGCGGCTGGGGCGGATCGAGAGGTGGTTGGGGTTGGGGAGGAAGAACGTGGGGAGGAAGAGGAGGTGGTTGGTGGTAATCACGGAGGAAAATTGCGAATTCGACAATAAAAATGTGGAACTTTTTCGAATACATTTGTAATGTCCTGAGTCTGAATAATTATGTACTTTATTATAAATAAATTTTTCTACTTGCGAATGTAAATGCGGTATTTCTAACACGATAAGCTGGGATATTTCAACAGGAACCACGAATACGTTCGTTATTTCGAGAGGTTGAAAAATGTTGCCGTGAACAAAGCTTCATGAATCAGAGGTGCAAAAAGAAGTCCATCACTGTTCTCACGGTCAACCATTCTTTTCAATCTCAAGATCATCGACATTCCTCGGCGAATTTTATGTAAAACGTGCAACCGCAAAGGTAATAAAACTAAAAATCGAAAAACTGTTTTATCCACTTCAGCAAGGCGAACAAAGGGCGAAACGCGTCGCGAAATTCTTAAAACGTCAATTCGGAGAATCGTAACTTATATACAGGAATCAACTTTCGTTTCTGGCTATATACAGAGTGATTCACCTAAAGTGTACCACCTAAATCACTTGTAAACTCTTTGTTATACGAAAAAATGGTTGAAACAAAAGTTGTATGGTATGACGGGGGCATTATACATTAATAATCATTTAATGAATATCTCAGTAATTATTAGTTTTTGGACCCATACACTCTAATAGATTTTTACTCAGCGTTCAACTCTCCTTCCAATCGCAGGGTCAAATTTTACACATTGCGATTGAAAAAGTCAAGGTGACCTTCATATCCCGATAAAAAAGCAAAATAGGAAAACAGAAATTATTACACTATGTTCGAACCATTTTTGCATATAACGAAAAGTTTACGAGTGATTTAGGTGGCAGACTTAGGTGAATCACCCTGTATTGTCCATTCATACTATATACATAATAAAGCTATAAGACATGCTACCTCGCAAATTTTTTAAGCTAATCTTTGAATACATGCAGCCATAAAAGTGTACGATCTGGAACCGGTTATGCATTTCAATTCTTCCACTTGCAGCGAGGACTTTTGTCGTCAGAAGTCATCGGTTCTATGGCATTGGCGTATTTTCACGCCGAGGCAGTAAATAAAGTAACAGTATGGCCCGGATAAATTGATACCTAATTTCAGGTTCTGGAGAATATCTTTTATTCGGGATAAGTAGTAGGCGAATTACACACGCTTCGCTGAGTTTTATGATTTTTCGACGCTGGAGAATAGGGGAACCGGGTACACCTGTATTGACTCACACGGACTCACATGCTTCACTTAGGGGTCGTCCTCAAATTACGTCAGGCTTTTTGGGGGAGGGATCGCGAATTTCTTACGTAATATTTGTTAACCTAATTCTCAATAAATTCCAAATTCCATCATTAATGTTCCAGAAAAGTAATTTTACTTTAAACTTCCCGGAACCGAGTTAAATTATTTATATAATTATTAAGAAGGATTGTACTAACTGGAAAAGTGCAATGTAAAATATATTACGTAAGAACGGGCGGAGGGGGTTGGAATATAAATCTTACGAATTCTTATACTGGGGGAGGAAGGGGGTAAGAAATCGCCAAAACTACCCTTACGTCATTTAAGTACGACCCCTTGGGATGTTTGAGACAATTGTTAGCTACTGTCGCGCGATTTGAATAACTTCAAACAACGTAATGCTGGAATACATTGGCTTTATTCCATAGTCGACTTTATAAAACGTTCACGTCTGCGCTGACACGCAGCGAAAGTGGTTCTGATTCCCAACAGCGCATCGATCATTTATCTTTCCTCTTCGAGCACGGTGCATCTTCCATCCTGGCGCATCCAATTAGCATACCGGCTACATCCGATCCTTGTGGCGGAGCTTCCTTCGGGTTAGGTCAGGGTTCTTCCAACGCCGAGTCATCTTCCACGTTTTCCCTCCGGGATGGAGAAGCCGCGCTTTTCTATTACGACAACGGTACGCACACATGGGAAGAGAGAGAAAGCTCTGCTTCGAGGATCGAGAGACAACTCTTCAAAGACAATTGAGGGCTTGGATGCAATAAGGGGACTAGCGCTCGAAAATGGGAGAAATTATTGTCCAAACGCTATGAAATATTGGAAAATTAAATGTTGTTAAACTGTATTTTAAAAAATATAGTGTTGTAAAGCTCGTCACGACACACATTTTTTCTATTCACAGTTTGTTTATCGAATCATTACTATTCGAGCTAAAAATTATAAACGAAAAAATTTTCATCGTCCAAAATCATTATTTCTTTAAACATAAATTGCGATAACTTGAGTAAATATTAAGGGATCGTTATGAGACTTGAAACATAAAACTCAGAAAACTCTAGCGAAGCCGCAAAATGTATGCACAAAACCCTTATGTTAAGAAATGTAATAATATTTCATTAAAAGGTAATACTGGATATAACCCATGTTTTTCAACGTTCGCCGTTAAAAAGAATCGAAGCAATTTTGAGGTACATATAACTTGCAGCGACAATGTATTTCCTTAATATACAAGGAAGATTTTCACCAATTTTCACACTGATTAATAAATAATTGTAGAAGTTATGACGATATATATAAATCTCCCGCGTCACCAATAGTCAACAGCCGCGTGTAATGGGCTATTTAGCAGTCTTAGGTATTCGCGTTGACAGTTGGCGCCGTGAGAGAATTATATATATCGTCATAACTTCTACAATTATTTATTAATCAGTGTGAAAATTGGTGAAAATCTTCCTTGTATATTAAGGAAATACTTTGTCGCTGCAAGTTATATGTACCTCAAAATTGCTTCGATTCTTTTTAACGGCGAACGTTGAAAAACATGGGTTATATCCAGTATTACCTTTTAATGAAATATTATTACATTTCTTAACGTAAGGGTTTCGTGCATACATTTTGCGGCTTCGCTAGAGTTTTCTGAGTTTTATGTTTCAAGCCTCATAACGATCCCTTAATATTTACTCAAGTTATCGCAATTTATGTTTAAAGAAATAATGATTTTGGACGATGAAAATTTTTTCGTTTATAATTTTTAGCTCGAATAGTAATGATTCGATAAACAAACTGTGAATAGAAAAAATGTGTGTCGTGACGAGCTTTACAACACTATATTTTTTAAAATACAGTTTAACAACATTTAATTTTCCAATATTTCATAGCGTTTGGACAATTATTTTTCCCATTTTCGAGCGCTAGTCCCCTTATTGCATCCGAGCCCTCAATTTATATAATTCTCTTATCATTGCCAGTTCGTCTGGAGATATCCAACAGAGGCTGAGAACAGCTCAAAAGGTTTCGCGGCTTAAACTACTAGCCAGTATTTGTTTCGGGGTCAGATAACTGATTTTCCTTTTCTGTTTTCGAAGCTCTACTTCCCAATTGCGCTACCCGCGTCGTAGTCTTATTCGATACAAGTATTCTTATAATACAAACGGATCCTTTAAACACTATCTTACGTGCTTTTTACTTATATATCTGTACAACATAATCCAGAAGTGTGTTCCGTGTAAAAAGGTCCTAAATGAAAGAAGAATTATAAAAACTGAAGCTACGTTAAAGGGGAGGGTCATTTGGGTGGGGAATAAAATGAGTTTTCTTCCAGATATTTTGCAGAAAAATCTATCTATACAACCAAAAGATCCGATATATCCGAGGAAGAAATTACATACATTTCTTTTCGCTCAAAATAATACGTAGTTATAATGATACTGGCATCGGCGTCGGACGTCTCTTCATATATTTGTTTAAATTGCTGACACTGTACAACCAGCAGCTGCTGGATAGAAACAGAAAAACGGAACGGAATTTTAATTACTATTAATGTGACCACTCGGTGAACCTAAAAAAGAAACAGGATAGATCATAATTAAGAAAGATGTATCATTTAAACGCAAAGGAATGCATTTTTTACGCTCTGTTTCAAAGGTTCTTGCAAAAAACAATGCTACTTTCAAAAATGTATGTAATTTCTTCATCGCAGATATCAGATGTATGTAAAACCTGAACTCATTTGGTTGCATAGATTTTTCTACAAAAAATCTGAAAGAGAACTCTGAAAGGTCCCTCCCGCTTTTAACGCAACACCTTGGATTAATTAGGGTTATATTTAGAAACTAAGCTGAACAATACTTTTCCAGTTTCTCGCTGCCCGTCAGAGTTAGTGTGTGAAAGCTAGAGATATGGCGACTAGTGGCCGACTATCTGGCCACTTTTGTAGTCGGCGATTATCGGCTAGCCGGGGAAAACCCTAGTCGGTACATCTCTACTCAAAACATTTATTTCATATTCAAAATTTTAAGCTTCTAAACGAAACAATTATTTCCGCAATCTTAAACTTTACCGTTTAGTGACGAGTAGTATACTACGGGGTGAATCATAAATGCATGTCAATACTTCGGGAACTAAATCTACATACTAATATAAGTAAACGCGTCATATGAACGCGTATATGTCCTATATACCTTAGTTTTCGAGTTATGGATGATTAAGGGGATAGGTCACCCTCGATAGCCCTAAAACAGGCCTTTCTTCAAACGCAAATTGTAAAGTGATAAATAACAATAGGGACAACGTTTTTTCCCCTAGTTTTAATCGTTATTCTATGTGCTTTAACACAAAAAAAGAAAAGTCTAAATATCTCTATGTACATAAAAGTTGTGAGTAAAAACGTAAAGGCGTGTACGCGGTGCACCGTTTGATGGTGTATATAAAATCTCGAAAACTGCTCCAACGATTTGGATGAAAATTTAATGAGACATGCAGAAAACCATTCCCTAAGATGTGTCGGGAGCAGATTTTCGAAAAAAAAAAAATATTAATAGGTACAATTTTTATGTTGAAAAATACGGCTTTATCGATTTCTTGTATGAAAAATATTTTTTATCTTTTTTTAAGCACTTATCCTCGGGTGGGGCCCCTTTGTCTCCTGACAACCAGGGTCGGCGGAGCAAATTGTTTCCCGAGTGTGGAGTTGGGGAGAGAGCGGGGGGAGTACAAATTAAAAGAACAAATTTCAACAGCCTAAAAAACAGTGGTACGCAAACATGAAATAAAAAATGGTACAGGTTGCGCAATATAACTTTGCAACCGAAGGGCGGCTGGGTTGGCCGTGACTCGACCGTGCGTGCGCGAGATTCCGACTGTTGTCAGCAGTAGGGCTGTGACTATTTGTCGAATTTTTCGGTATTCGAATATTCGAATATTTCAGTTGCTAAATTATTTGGCGAATATAATTCGAATATCCAAGTATCCGAATACTATTCGAATATTTAAGTATTCGAATACCATTCGAATATTTAAGTATTCGAATAGGATGGTGTGAATTATGAATCAAGTTCTTTAGGTTCATTTTTTTACAAGCCGTTATTTAGTTTCAGTTGTGAGTTCGTTAGTTTGTCAGGGTGAAATCTTGTAAGTTAATTTTGACCCAAAATTGAACTATGTATGTGTGCAAAATTTCAAGTCGATCGGATATGTTGAAGTGAGTCAGTATTCGAATACTGAAATATTCGAATACTGAAATGTTCGGGATACTGAAATATTCGAATACTGAAATATTCGAATACTGAAATGTTCGGGATACTGAAATATTCGAATACTGAAATATTCGAATACTGAAATGTTCGGGATACTGAAATATTCGAATACTGAAATATTTGAATAGGATTCGAATACTGAAATATTTGAATAGGATTCGAATACTGAAATATTTGAATAGTATTCGAATACTGAAATATTCGAATACTGAAATGTTCGAATACTGAAATATTCAAATACTGAAATATTTGAGTAGTATTCGAATACTGAAATATTTGAATAGTATTCGAATACTGAAATATTTGAATAGTATTCGAATACTGAAATATGTGAATAGTATTCGAATACTGAAATATTTGAATAGTATTCGAATACTGAAATATTTGAATAGTATTCGAATACTGAAATATTCGAATACTGAAATATTCGAATACTGAAATATTCAAATACTGAAATATTTGAGTAGTATTCGAATACTGAAATATTTGAATAGTATTCGAATACTGAAATATGTGAATAGTATTCGAATACTGAAATATGTGAATAGTATTCGAATACTGAAATATTTGAATAGTATTCGAATACTGAAATATTTGAATAGTATTCGAATACTGAAATATTTGAGTAGTATTCGAATACTGAAATATTTGAATAGTATTCGAATACTGAAATATTTGAATAGTATTCGAATACTGAAATATTCGAATACTGAAATGTTCGAATACTGAAATATTCAAATACTGAAATATTTCAGTATTCGAATATTTCAGTATTCGAATATTTCAGTATACGAATATTTCAATATTCAATATTCAATACTGAAATATTCGAATACTGAAATATTTCAGTATTTGAATATTTCAGTATTCGAACATTTCAGTATTCGAATATTTCAGTATTCGAATACTGAAATATGTGAATAGTATTCGAATACTGAAATATTTGAATAGTATTCGAATACTGAAATATTTGAATAGTATTCGAATACTGAAATATTTGAATAGTATTCGAATACTGAAATATTTGAGTAGTATTCGAATACTGAAATATTTGAATAGTATTCGAATACTGAAATATTTGAATAGTATTCGAATACTGAAATATGTGAATAGTATTCGAATACTGAAATATTTGAATAGTATTCGAATACTGAAATATTTGAATAGTATTCGAATACTGAAATATTTGAATAGTATTCGAATACTGAAATATTTGAGTAGTATTCGAATACTGAAATATTTGAATAGTATTCGAATACTGAAATATTTGAATAGTATTCGAATACTGAAATATGTGAATAGTATTCGAATACTGAAATATTTGAATAGTATTCGAATACTGAAATATTTGAATAGTATTCGAATACTGAAATATTCGAATACTGAAATATTCGAATACTGAAATATTCAAATACTGAAATATTTGAGTAGTATTCGAATACTGAAATATTTGAATAGTATTCGAATACTGAAATATGTGAATAGTATTCGAATACTGAAATATGTGAATAGTATTCGAATACTGAAATATTTGAATAGTATTCGAATACTGAAATATTTGAATAGTATTCGAATACTGAAATATTTGAGTAGTATTCGAATACTGAAATATTTGAATAGTATTCGAATACTGAAATATTTGAATAGTATTCGAATACTGAAATATTCGTATACTGAAATATTCGAATACTGAAATATTCGAATACTGAAATATTCGAATACTGAAATATTCGAATACTGAAATATTCGAATACTGAAATATTCGAATAATAACATTCGAATACTCAAATATTCGAAGTTTATTCGTAGCATACGAATATTTGTAAAATATTAGAATAGTCCCAGCCCTAATCAGCAGTCCTCAGACTCTCTCGCACGCACGACCGAGTCACGGCCAACCCAGCCGCCGCTCGGAGGCAAAGTTATATTGCGCGATCTGTAAAAACGGCCTCCAAATTCCCCAATGTGGAATTCCACACACCGCAAAATCTCAAGTATGGGATACTCCACACATTCCACACAACTCACGCCGACCCAGCGGCCAACCAGTATTTGTAGACCCAGTCCGCCACTGTGTGTAGAATGTAGATTTACCCCCCGAAGTATTGACATGCATTTATGAATCTCCCTGTATAGATTCGCCTAGAATCACAGAAAATTTTTACATTTAAAATCACGAGAAAATCATATTATTGCAGGTTATTCAATCTACTTAGCGTGTGGTGTAAACTGTCACTTTTAGAAGCTCACAAACCAATAACCTTTGGAGAAACAAATGCCTTTAAAACAAATTAAATGGTGTAGAGAATTATCTGAAGAGAAGGTGATATTCGGTCCCGGAACGTGTTCTTCTTTCGAGACAGGGGGTCTTTCCGGCTTGCCTTTATTGCCTTATCGCGTGAAATGAGAGAGATAGCGAATGAGCGAGGGAGACTGACAATGAGTGCCCGTCTCGCTCGTACAAGCAAGAAGAAAAGAAGTAGAGGGGATAGCGATCGCCTTATTTCGAGGCAGAAGCCCCGTCCTTCTTTCGAGACACTACTATATGCAATAAAACGCTGGTTAAAGGCGAATTTCCACGGCGCGTGGCTCGGCTCGCCCAGGCTCGCCCAAAGTTCGCCGAGCCGCGCGTCGTGGAACTCCGCCTTAACGCTACCCGGTCAACGTTGCGCCGTTATAGAGCGCTGTTAACGTTCGAAAAATAGTGATTCCCCGAATTCCGCGGCGTTAAAAAAATACAATAAATTCGACGCGCTTCGTACGAAATAGACGCGCTTAATTATTACGTACACAACGTCCTGATGCTTCCTTCCGGCCGTTCACGTAAACACGATGGAGATGATGTACGTTCCTAGGGGGTTTCTGATACCTCGCCTGTCCCTCAGATATGGTCGGGTCGGGCTAAGACAAAATCGGCCGATAGGGGCGCTACTCTGATCCGATCAAACTCGCCTCTTGCAGAACTCTACAGAAATGGGTACCATCCTCGACGAGCATCTACAGTAGTTGGAGCGATATTTCTTAGCCGAGTATACAGTATGTGAATTGCGAATTGCCTTAAAATTGTTCGTTAAAATGACCCTGTTCGCAGTTCTAAATTCGAGAAATGTGTCTTGAGCGTTACTTCGAGTCTTAATGTATTACACAAATCGGTAAAATGGCTTTATGATATTTAAGATGAAGCCTCTTTTAAGACCACTAATATTTTTAACTGTAGTTGCACGAAAGCTCCTGCAAACTATAGAAAATGATTTATAAAATGTATATTTCGAGCATCTTGTAAGTGACTAATTATTCGAAGCTTTCAATGCTCGATCTGTAATACACTATTTCAATAGTTCGTGGATTCTTCTGCATAATAAAGAATTCTTTCAAAATTAATTTGTTCTCGTAGATATCTACATATTAAATTGAAAGTAAAACCTCACATTTATCTAAATTAAAACAGTCAATTAAATCGATCGCAGAATCGAAGATTGAGTTTGGATAATTTGTTTAATTTACTTTAGATTTCTTTGGCTTTATTTGTATAGATAATTAGACTTAAATTCTTCATTCAGAAATATTGACGTATGAGTGAAATGAAAATTTTGAATTATTCGGACGAATATCATTGTTAATAAGAAAATAAACAACTGCTATGTACAAAATTGAGCAAAATTTATTATTATCTTAATTAAACAATTGTACTGTACTTTATGTAAAGCTTCTGTATAATGCAATAAATACGTACGAGATAACATTCTGCTCATAATAATGCTGTGTACTAATTAAGGAATGAAATAGTATGTTCATGGCTTCAAATTCAGTTTCACCGCTTCTTGACGTATGACCGAAATAAGTTCCTGATTTATTAGAAATATAAATCTGAGACCCGCGATCTGAAAAAAAAAAACAGAATTGTTAGAAACCGTTACATGCCGTGTTGGGAATGAATTTTATATTCCATCCTCGCGTAACGAGAAATAAAATCTTGGTACCTCGATTACACTATTATTGTTAAGTTTCATTTTATTCCCAGCGAGAATGGGCCTGCTGTCTACGAAAATTGGTCGTTTCCCTTCTGACGAGAGAAAAAAGTCTCCGTTATTTCGTAAACGAATAGTGCCTTGCCTTCGTGAAACTTTCCAGGCTGGCCCTTCCAATGTCAAATCTACATCGACATTGTGGTCTTTTGTTGAACGGCCTACCGTAATCTAAGGATACATCGAAGTAATGAAGATAGCTTTGCGAGAAACACAAACAACAAATAGTAATTTCATTCTGCCGAATAAATTCCAAGAATCATTTAACTTTCAACGATAAAATCATTTCGAGAATCAGCTGAATCGCTAAATAAATTCATTAAAAATATTTCCCTAACGTCAACTCTGTACGAAATTACCTCTCGCGATCTCATTAAGTATCTAACAAGCCTCCCTCTGAGGATCGCCAAGGTTTGATTATCGAAGTCTGGCGGATTCACTCCTGTTACGCTGTCGACCAGCACCTGCCATCTCCCCAATTCGTTTTCTAATACTTTTATCTCCCGTTTATTTCTCCTATCCGCCGCGACAAGCTCGGCGTCCACCAACTCGTCCTTCGGCTCCAGCAGCTCCGTGTCGTTAATCATTTCTTCCGCGTCCGAGAAATTAAGAACGTGCTCGCCTCTCGGCAAACTTTGCGCGGTTTGATCGGGAAGAAGGTGGTACTGCTTCATCAATTGCCAGTGGGCTAGCAAAGCTTTCGCGGTTCTAGCAGAGTAAAACGTATGCGCGTTCGCTTCGATAAGCTCTTGAAATACTTCCAAGGTCGGTTGAGAAGTCTAGACGAAAGTAAGAGGCATGTAATTTTCGTAGCGTTAAAAGTTCAAATAGAAATACTTAAAAATATGAGAATCAACGAGTATAATGCCGCGTTCACACCGAGGCGAACACGAACAAAAACATTGTTCGCGAACATTTTCGCCTATTCCTATCGTGTCCACCCTAGAGCTATTGTTTTTGCCCGGGTATCCGGGTACCCGGGTATCCGGGTACTCGAGTACCCGGTGAGACCCCGGGTAGAAAAAAATTACTCGGGTACCCGGGTACCCGTAGGATACCCGACTACCCGGGTACCCGTGCAATACCCGGATACCCGGGTAGACAAAAATTACCCGGCTACCCGGGTAGGCAAAAATTACCCGTGTGTCCATGAGATACCCGAGTAACTGAAGTGTGATGAGATAGTTGAGAATTTCGATTTGACAGCCGATCGTTTTTCGACTTTCGATCATTTTCGGCTAACCTCAGTAATGAACGGAATATGCTGTCAAATCGAAATTCTCAACTATCTCATCACACTTCAGTTACTCAGGTATCTCATGCACACACGGGTAATTTTTGTCTACCCGGGTACCCGGGTAGTCGGGTATCCTACGGGTACCCGGGTACCCGAGTAATTTTTTTCTACTCGGGGTCTCACCGGGTACTCGAGTACCCGGGCGGGCGGGTAGTAAGAGCTCTAGTCCACACCGCCGCAAACATGAACAAACCTCAGCGTACGAATCGTATGTGAACGTTTTGTTCTGTTTGCGGCAGGGACTCCTGCCGGTACGTAAAATACCGGTATTACGGTTGTATCTTCGTCTGAGACTTAATACCGGTATAACGCTCATACCGATATTTCGCCAATACAGCTATACCGAAACCGATATCATACCGAAACCGATATCATACCGAAACCGATATCATACCGAAACCGATATCATACCGAAATAGATAAATACCGGAAACGAAAGGTTACCGGTAACCGAAATAAATACCGGTATTTTTTCGGTATTATTTTCAGTAACATGGTAGGTTTCGGTGTTCACCGAGAAGAATACCGAAAAAATACCGGTATTTATTTCGGTTACCGGTTATTCCGAAAACCGATTGTTTTCGGTATTTATCTTCTTCGGTATGATATCGGTTTCGGTATTTATCTGTTTCGGTATGATATCGGTTTCGGTATAGCTGTATTGGCGAAATACCGGTATGAGCATCATACCGGTATTAAGTCCCTGGTTTGCGGCGTGTGGACACGACAGGGAACAGGCGAAAACGTTCGCGAGCAACGATTTTGTTCGTGTTCGCCTTGGTGTAAACGCGGCATAATACGTACACATAATTAAAGACAGTTGAAAGGAAAGAAGCTGAAACTATTCCTGGCAAAATAAACCGAAATTCAATTACCGATTTTATTGTACCAAGAAGATCCTCTTCCGCTTTACTGTACAGCGTTCTGGCTTGCACGCTAGCGATTAATTCCGGATGCAGATTGCGCATAGCTTGCACCGCCACTCTGGAAACCGCGCTATCGTACAGCAGAGCGTACCATCTTTGCTGTATTTCTTGCAGAGTGAAGCGGCAGGAAAACTTTGTGCCTCTGTGAACCTATTTCGTGCCAATAAATATTACCGCTTATCGTGCCGTTAAATCAACACGAAGAATCGTAAACATTTGTAAAAAAAAACTTAAACAAATACCATTCTCAAGTCGTTCGTTTGCTGCACGCCAGTGATCAGCGCCAGATCGTCCATAGGCTTCCACCTTCCCAGATCTTTCGTGGCATTCACCGAATGCGAATGATTCTTGTTCTTCTTGTTCTTCCGCCCGGGGGCGTTCGATCCGCCCGGTCTGCTCGCCCGCCGATTGCATCTGTCCGACTGAGACACGTTCGCCGAGACTTGAATGGGACTCGGCACGTTCTGCTGCGGAATAGACTCCATCGGAGCGGTGGAGATCGAAACGGTTCTGGATCTGGACGCGGATTTTGTACTCGTAGCCGGCGGTTGTAAGTTGAACGTCGTTTCGACAAGCTCATCGTCGAACTTCCTGCGTTTTATCGTGCGTGAGGAGCTGGAACGTCGACAATAGCAACACATTATTCGCAGTTATCCGTTTACGTTCCAGCCGCCTGGAGTTTCTAATTTTTAAAAATATATTTCCTTCGATAAAACTCCGGTATAACATTCAGTTCTACGTAATATTTTTCAATAAACGCGTTTTGGTCGACGAAAATATTAGTTATTAAAAAAATGAGAATTGTTTATACATAAATTTGTTCGGAATGAAAATAACATACTCTTTTGTGAACTGTAAATAATATCGAGAGTAGAGGTGAAAAAATAGGTTTTTTTTTTCGATTATTTATAATTTGTTTGTATTTACTTGTGTAGGTTTTATATGCTATTTTCTATAAAAAAAAAACACAGTTTACGTAAAATGGTTATTTATAGTCAAGGCAGTTTCTCCTGTAGGGTTCAGCTTAAATTTAAATTATTACGATTAAAAAAACGTGTCCCCGAATTATGCATATTTCCTGTTGAACGTGTAATACATGAATAATCATGCTGTAAGCTATTTTTTCATTCTGTGACTTTCGTGTTCGAAGAATGTTATTAAATTGTACGGATTATTGATATTTTAATACTCGCGAATTAGTTTATACTACGTTCTACGACTTGGAAATCACCTTTCTCTTTGTACATAAAAGGTACACAATGCGAGACGGCATTAATAATTCATTCGTGAAAGTTAATAAACATTGATAGGCACCTTCTACGTTTGGTGGACAACGGATCCAAATTTGTGGATTCAATGGGTATGTTTAAAAATCCATCAGTGCTGTGAGAAAATCCATGATTTATATTCGAAGGAGACGGAATATCCATAATTTTGGAGGTTAACTTAATGTAAACAAAAAATTAACAACGCGCATGAATGAATTGCGTCATTATACAATTAATAGTACAATGTTCACAGTATCTCAATAAACATTATATTGTACGCCGAATTTCATTAATACTTAGTGTCCGTTTAAAGAAAACAAAACTTTTCACACTCCTTGCATTCTAAGTATTTATGTTTCGACTGTGAAAGCAATGAAAAGCAAGAAACAGCAAGAAAGCAACTGTGCCTTCGATTAGTAGAGCAGTAAAGATTGTATGCGCATGGTGTGTATGCGCATTCGCCATATTGGGTCCTCTGGAGAGAGAAGATTATTGAGTACCCGCCTTTTTGAATACTGTCAAATTCGCTTTATAAACCAAATATAAGCTAAAATGTAATATAATACTTTAATAATGTGTCGTGCTACCATGTATCAATATCAACAACGCATATTTTGTTTCACTCTAAGGTGGTGTAATTGACCCCGGAAAATCCGGTTATTTTCCGATTTTCTGTTAGAACGCGTGAACTGTAAAATATTTTTCTTTACCAAATGATAGATCTAATTAAAAGAAGTAACTTTTATCTCAAAACTTTTTTTCCATCTTTTACAGTTTGCGAGTTATAACACAAAATCGGGAAATAGCCGAATTTTCATGGGTTAATTTCACCCCCTTCAAGTGAATTTGGGCAGCAAACAAAATTTACGTTGCAATCAGGAGGAAATCCACTACGTATTCACGAAGTTTCAGAATTTTTAGAATTTCCGGGTTCGGGATCTTCCCTTGTCAATATTCAAATATGTATTGGGAAACCAAGAATTTCGATACGCCAACTAGTGACAAAAAATTGAACTACTCAGAGTAGGCTGAAATCCATCGAAGTCCATATGATTATCAGTGTTTATATAGACATGTTGTGAAAAACAAGTGTTTTTAAATTTTTTTGAACACTAAATATTTACTTATTCGATTAATAAATACTTATTCGGAATGTTTGGTGGGATCCAGCCTACTGTCAATAGTTTGCCAACTTACAACCGCAGCGCTGAAATCTATGCCACGCCTCCACTTGGTTTCCCATTAACTTACACAGATCCTTCCTAAGAATGTAAATACAAAAGAAACATACATTTCTACTTTCAATATTTTTAAAGAAATCAATCTAGGGTAGATGTCCCGATTGCCGTGCCCTGTCCCTATTACCGTGCCTTTATGCTTAAAGAAAACGTACAAAAAAACTCGCATAAATGAATAAGGAAATAAATTTTTTTAATTAAGTGTAACTATTAATGTATGTGTTACAATCGAGAAGGCTTCCTTTTTAAACAATTAAAGCATAATAAAAAAAATTTCAAAAATGCATGTGAAGATTTCGATGGATTTACCTAAATCCTTACTGGAAACGTACTTTACAGAAGTGAATAAATTGATAATTATCATGATTTGCACTTGTGTAAAGTGTTTATTATATCGTAAAAGGTTGAAATTTTATGAAAAAAATAGCAAAATGCGCACTTTTGAAACGTTTTCGCATTTTTAAAGTGAATCCGGTAATTGGGACAGGAATTTAACGCTTGTCCCTATTTACCGTGCCCCTCGGTGCCCACTGGCTCCCTCTGTAACTGCTGAACCTAACCTTAGTTTCGTTTCTCAGAACGAGTGAACAGAAATTTATACTTGCATATTATGCTTTTGTAATGAAAAGGTCATATTAAAATTACATAAAAACACCTCTCGTATAACAAAAAAATATTTCGAGCAGTTGAAAGTTGAAAGACATGACCTAACCGCGGGAACGCTATTGAAAAAGGGCACGGTAATAGGGACAACGCATTTTTCAGGGCACGGAAATTGGGACAGAGACATGTATTTTCGTTTCAATTAAAAAAATATGAAAAATTAACATTTTCAACCCGAAAAAAAGGCCTTAATAAAGAGAAAAGTTCAAAACACCAATATAAATTTTCACCATGCAAAATTAAAGTAAGAGAGGTCAGCAATTAATTCCTTCATGAGCAAGACCTCGTCAAAGCACGGTTATCGGGACACGTACCCTATAACACTATATATATATATATATATATGAGCCACCGTATAAAGAACCTGTACTTTAAGGTTGCACCGACGTAGAAGTGTGCAAGAAAGTAATGTAGGAATATGCAGCGTCTCACATTTGAGAAATATGTTTTTATTTTCTGTTCTTATTATTTATTATTACTATGTTTCACAAGTTCAAACACAAGGATGTTCTAGGTTATAGTCGCATACTGTGCTGCGATGAAAAGAAGTATACTCCTACATGATAATTTGATACAAATATATTTAATACACAAACTTTTGTAAATTGTAGTTATATATTTAATAAAAAGTATTTAAATATTAAACAGCATACACGTTTCTTGCTTTTAATCATGCTTTCTGACATTTATACCCCATCTCGGATAAAAACTTCATTACTATCTGTATTATATTTTCTGTAAACTGTTCACGTGTTCTTATACACTGAATGAAATCACAAAGTTTATATATACGATTTTTCGTAAGAAGATCGCGTACAAGTTTCACCAGTTGTTCTCTTTGCTGTGGAGTGGTATCGTAGCAAAGTATATCTGGTACGGATTTCAAGGTGTCACGTGACATATACCCAACAATACAACTGCTGATTATACCTCCTGAAAATGGAAACCTTTTCGTTACGTATATTTTATAAGATAAATAACCGTTATATCGAAGTATCTAACATGGACGATGATTACCAGCTACAAGTCCCTTAGATCCACCAAGAATACCAGAAACAGCTGTTGCTGCTCCGACCATAGTTCCATATTTAATTGCAGAATTAACAGAGGCTTTCATCTGTTTAACAGGCTCAAGGTTTATAATTTCTTCGAACAATCTATCTGTTGATAAAGACATAGTACTTTGATTGTATGTAGAAAAATATTTAAATAAATTTTAATAGTTTAATGTGTAATAGTAACACTTGGCGATAGAAATATCTCGAAGCTTGACGATCAGTTTCTGGCTCGAACTGACTCGAACCACGTGGCTTGCAGGGACTGAACCGGGAACCCAGTGATGCAGTGGTGCCAGGATTGCGGAACGTGGAGAGTGCTGCCAAGTTGTAGGAAACAAAAATCCTTGCCGAGTAAGTTGTTACTAGGGATGGAGTGCAAAATCACTAACGGTGATTTATCACCATGATCGCAGAATCACGATCACGGTCGTGATTTAACGTAAATCACGACGGTGATCATAATTTTCTTACCTCGAGTGAAGTTGTTCACTGTGATTACTGTGATCTTTAATTCTTGATCATGATTGAATTATTTTTTATAAAATACTTCAATATAGCTTGTGTTATAGTCAAAATGTGCTAATTCAGCGAATATATAGGGCGGTATTTTCAGTCGGTACTTATTCTTAAGCATATGCTTAAGCATGCGGCATCTTCTACTAACCTAGTAGCCAATAAAGGATGCCGAATGTTTAAGCATTTGCTTAAGGACCCAGATAGCACACCTCGTCTTAGAGACGTCTAGTTTAGGTCTATTTTAGGTCTGAACGTCTTGATTTGTAACAAGACGTCTTTAAGACGTCTTTAAGACGCCTTTTGGACGTCTTTAAGACTTTACGAGACGTTGTGCTATCTGGGGATAAGCAACGACTGAAAATACCGCCCATAGTATACCATTCATAAATAGTCAATGTATGCACGCACTGATTTGATTGGCTAAAAGTATTCACATATACATTATACTTTTTAACTAAAGTGAATAAATATTCGTTAATTTAAATAGATCAAGAACGATAACATTGGTTCAAAGTGTACAACTGAAATTCTATACGAACAGTGAGGACTTGAGAATGTTTCGAGAGAAATTAGAAATTGGGGTTATGTGGAAGCGTGCAAAGAGCAGTCATACTCTCCACCAATCAGAAGCGATCACTGTTCTGCCTGCACTAATCAGAAGCGATCACTGTTCTGCCTGCACCAATCAGAAGCGATCACGAAAATCACGGATCACTGTGAAAAATTACCGTGATTAGGAACGAACGTGATCGGATCACTCGTGATTCACAAATCACGGTTCTAGCCATCACTAGTTGTTACGCTGTCGCTTGAACGTAGCTAGAGAATTGTAGGGAATCGATATGTGAAACACATAGGAGCGAGATTTGAAAGCGGACGTTCGCATATGCTTGCAAAGTAGATATGTACACTAAGGGCCAGAATCGGCTTCCCTTCGGAAATTTGGCAACGTTGCATGTCGGGTCCCCCTATGTCGAAGAACCACTGAGTTATGCCTAGTGACAATGGTGACAATTTCACAAGTTATTATTTAGTTTGCTAAAATGAATTTTGCTTGATAAAACATTACACGTAAGAGTATGATGAGCTCGATTCCTCATCTATTTGGCAAAGAAGTAGCATGTATCGTAGGTAGAAAGTGAGGACCATCGATATTGCTCCTTCGTAAGAAATAACTAGCCTCTTCGCGCCAATTCGCTGCACGGGAATGACGGAGAGCATGCGGTAGACAGGGATGGTGCTAAACAAGGACAGAGCTTTATGTGCAAGTGAGAGGGTCTTATGCGGCCGGCGGCTACCTGGGGGTCGCGGCGGCCAAAACGCCTTCCCTCGCCTTCCCGTGCTGGAACACCGATATAGGGATTTCGTGCGTTTACCTAGACTTCGGCCTGGCAGTCTAAAAACTTTCTACCTACGATACATGCTACTTCTTTGCCAAATAGATGAGGAATCGAGCCCATCATCCTCTTACGTGTAATGTTTTACCAAGCAAAATCCATTTTAGCAAACTAAATAATAACTTGTAAAATTGTCACCATTGTCACTAGGCATAACTCAGTGGTTCTTCGACATAGGGGGACCCGACATGCAACGTTGCCAAATTTCCGAAGGGAAGCCGATTCTGTCCCTTAGTGTACACTAAGGGACAGAATCATGGACCTGAAGGACAGTGCCTAGTTTCGGGGGTTACAGCGAAAGACGGAAGGGGCTGCGATGTGAGGGACGACTGGTGGTGTCCTCTACAGCCGAATATAAGTTTTAGAAATAGCGTCCTTCATTGGTATAGCCTTGTGACGCCATTGTGCAAAACGGTGGAAAACAGTGTAAAAGCATTGCAAAGTAACTTGTATGCGTGTAGTGTATTTATATAATTGTCTTATTATGTGGGATACTTTCGAAATTACGTAAGTAATATTAAATTTTCTAGTAAAATAGTAAAAGTGTTGTATTTGAAGGTTAAAAATTGGTATATATTGGTTTTGCCAGAAGAAATTTTCCACGGTATGGCACAGATGGCACCACCAGTCGTCCCGCAAAAAGTGGCTGGAAGAGGTCGATTCCCCTTCCGTCATTCGTTTCAATCCCCGCGTTCATAAGCCTAGCTTATGCACTGTCCTTCAGGTCCATGGACAGAATTGGCTTCCCTTCGGAAATTTGGCAACGTTGCATGTCACTTGGCGTAACTCAGGGTGCATTCCATGTGACGCATTATGCGCATACTTAGACTGCAGAGAAAACCGTTCTGTGTCAGTCTATGCGTGCATTGGTTGCGTTGGTGGAGCATACGATTCCCTAGAATTCTCCCACCTCTAGCGCATGAAGCGTGCAGTTGATGCGCGCATGCGTATTTGTCTCTTTACGTACGCTTTGAAAAACATACACCAAATCGACTAGCGTTACGAAAAGTAGCACGTTTCATTTTTTCTACATGCAGTTATCCGTAAGAAAAAAATGAAACGTGCTACTCTTCGTAACGCGCGTCGAAATTATGTGGTCCCCTCCTCGAAAGGACAGAAAATATAACCTATAGATATGCTACACGACAATAAATGTTTATTGGATATTTCGTTCTTTTACGCTACATTTGTCAATTTTTTATAACTTAACATCATTCCAAAATATTATTGTTACGCCGCAACGGTATCTTTATGGAATCGGGTATAAGGTCATCCTATCAAGCATTTAAATCTGTAAACCAAAAAATTGAAGCTAAAATCAATTAGAATGTAATAAAACGCACGAATTTGGTAAACATGAACAAATTAAGCTAAAACTTACTATTTTGATGAAATATACTCAGAAAATGACGTCATGAATGGAAATTTTGATTTCTTAATCACGAATAATTACACTCCACAACTTCCTAATCCGCTCCCCAAAGTGACAGAAAATATAACCTATACGCTGTACCCGATTTCATAAAGATACCGTTGCGGCGTAATAATAATATTTTGGAAGGATGTTAAGACATGAGAAGTTGACAAATGTAGCGTAAAAGAACGAAATTTCCAATAAATATTTATTGTCATGTAATTAGCATGTATGTAGGTTATACCACAGACGAGGTATAGAATAGACCTATCACCTTATGGGACTTGGTGTCACCACCCAAACTGTGTTACCGACCCATAACTCGAGGACTGAATCTGGCGGCCTCTGTTCATGAACAGCGTCCAACTCCGGAACTACTTTGAAATGTGTTGAAATGCTGAAAGGTGGGTGCGTGCTTGTATACGTGTGACTTGTTCGACATAGAGGGCAGGCTTTCGTTTTTCGTTACGCTACGCTTTGGCTCGGCTTGTCGAAAATCTATTTCGGTGATCTGAAGACTATATGGCGCCGAAATATGGCTCTTCTTAAAAGCTTATACAAACTATAAAATGCAAGATGATATTGATTGTTAGTACTTTACGTGTTGTGGAACACTTAATTAACATTTTCGCGTGTCGTACGTTGAAAAATATTAAAAATTGACGCTGTTACTGACATTCCCGCAAATCTCCGCACTGCGCGCATGTCTAAATAGACGGTGCCCATCCTACGACACGTATACATCATTGAGAACAAGGAATCCAAACGTTTTTGTAAAATTTTGTATTCGTAGTTTTCGGGACCCGAGGACATTTTGCAATAGTTTATTTATTACTTGGGAACGGTGGATTAGTAGTTAAAACTCTATGTTTCGTTACAAATTGATTGGCCGTTTCCCCTTATTAACTATTTTATATTTTTAGTTTTTTTATTATTCCTAGATATGTACATATGAGAACACAGCTATTGTACTTTTTAAAGCACAAGTGAAAAAAAGGTTCTGGATTTACGGACGTCGCGAGTGAGATGAAATGGGAGGGAATAAGAGAGAATGAAAGCTAGTGAGAAACGGCACGAAGGTCTTTTACGAGACAAACGATCATTCTGGCAGCGGCAACAAAGTATGCGTTCTCCGTGCGCCTGATTTTCGTATGTCGATGCGGTCCACGGACGAGCTATGCCTAAACGCCCGTATTGAAGCAGATTTCACTTTCTTCTATAAATTCTGCAAATGCAGTAATCAGTAGCTAAATGCGGAAAACATGTATGTACAGTGTGCACATGCTAAGCTAATTGTTAGATGAAATTTTTACATTCCCTGTTTCGTCTTTATTCGAGCATTTATGGAAAATTAGTGACATTTTTTTAATAAAAGGAAAATCAAACACGACGTCATTGGGACAAGTAGGTATGTACATATGAGATGGTGCTGAAAGAAACGAACTGTTTTTTATAGGAAATATGCCCTTTTTATTTATTTATTAAAATCTAATGAACACTGCTTTCGGGGATGAATCTACACTTCTGGTTCGGTGGACATTTGTAAAAAGAATTGCCTCAGAATTGGCAGAAATATAGCTAGGCTTCGAAATGAGTGTAAGTTCTAAAAAAAAATTCTAACTTCGTTTTCCTGGGGTGCGAGTTCAAGTTCATGTTGCACGGTTTAATTTTTTCATTAGTTTTACTCTTTAAAATAATTTTTTAGGGTTTAATTGTTTTTTTCAATGTACCTATATCAACAAAAAACATGCAATCAAAGCAGAAATATATTCTTCAGATACCATTCTTACTAGTCTCCAAATATACTTTAAATTCTAATTGTAAGTTATTTAAATAAATTTTTACATTATCACTTAATGGAAGAAAGAGGAGGAGGAAGTATAAGTAACGGATTCATGCGCATTCGGGGTAATTGTAGGAAGGGCGTCGTGTTTGGCTTTCCTTTCATCTGGAAAATTTCATACAATATGTTACAAATACTGTGATGAAAATAAAATAGAAAATATAAAAATTTCATTTTTCAATAGTATAGATGATTTTGTCTAACACGCGTTCCCGCTTTTGGCTACTGATCGCTACCTGGCCGCGCGAGCGAGCTGCGGCACGAATAATTTTTTTCGTATAAATAAGCGATCAGGCCCGCCGCGCACGTGAAGGATGCAGTATCAGACGCCCGAAAGACGAGAGCGAGACAATGTATCAACGCATCGTCTGTCTCACGTCTGTCAGCACTCAACCGATGCACCAAACTCATAATTACTTAGGACATACATACATACAGATGTACATACTTAAGAATGTTAGAGACGGTGCAAGTTTAATTGTTAACATCCTGTCAAGTTCTAGCCATCTGCTTGCAAAAAGTGTTATTGGCATATTTGACTTGACAAGTGCTACGAACTGGAAAAGATTCGTTAAGAGCAGGCGCCTGATTTAGCGAGCTCTGCTTGCAAGACATTTCAAGTCGTATCGATTTTTACCTTCGGGTGCATCGCGTTTCTGGGAACGGCATTTGTTTTAAAAAGAAAGACGAACTTTTCGAGGGCCCGGACCTCAACAATCGATGAGAAAAATGCCGCATTTCGACTGAACGGTCGCTATCGTATTATTTGTTGGGCTTTAAAAAAATATTATTATATTACTTCTCTCTGTACCAATTTTTTGCCGTACCTTCCTCATACCAAACTGCGTCGTAATTGGTTTCATTTTAGTAGAAAAACCTGACATACAATACAGATGTTTGCATAATGATGAAAAAATATAAAAAAAAAAAAAATTTATTAGAGGATAGTGCATATTAATGCCCCTGTATTCCTTCCAAGCGCCGATCAACATGTGGTCATAAAGAGTCGGTAGCTTCTGAACAATTTTAGAAACCTGTGTAAACCTGATACCTATGAACTAGAGGAAATACTGTATTGAGTAATTGTCTCAAGCGTAAATGTTGTAAAACGTTTATATGTAAGACCGACTCGAAAAATCCGATCTTACCATATTTTATGGCAGGAAGAAAGTCAGAAAAGCATTTATTTAGACGCGTAATATAACATTTTTAATAGTTTTCTTAACAGGTTAGTCAATTGAATGTCAGGGGGGCTTAAACTAATTATTTAAAATTTTAAAGACTGTTCTTCGAGATATAAAATAATTAATTATGGCTATAGTCCCTAGTAATAATCGCACTAAATATAAACAATTTAATGAAATAATTTTTCTCCCGCTCGGGACCACAAGTCAATTTTCCGCGGAAGAGAAAATGCGCAGGCTGGATGCGCGTGATTATTATGTGGTCCTCTTCTCGAAATGACAGAAAATATAACCTAATATGCTATAACCGATTTCAGAAATATACCTTTGCGGCGTAACAATAATATTTTGGAAGGATGTTAAGCCATAAAAAGTTCACAAATGTAGCGTAAAAGAACGAAATAGCCAATAAACATTTATTGTTAAGAAGCATATAGGTTACATTTTCTGTCACTTCGAGGATCCGAAAATCATCTCCTCGAAGTGACAGAAAATATAACCTATTTATATGCTATATGACAATAAATGTTTATTGGCTATTTCGTTCTTTTACGCTACATTTGTGAACATTTTACCATCCTTCCTAAACATTATTATTACGCCGCAAAAGTATCTTTAGGAAATCGGGTATAGCGTATAGGTTATATTTTCTGTCACTTCAAGGACAGAAAATCCGCTTCTCAAATCCCCTACTGAAAATGCGCAGGCTGGATGCGCGTGATTATTATATGGTTGGCGCCGCAAAGTGACAGAAAATATAACCTATGTATATGCTATATGAGAATAAATGTTTATTGGCTATTTCGTTCTTTTACGATACATTTGTGAACATTTTATCATCCTTCCTAAACATTATTATTACGCCGCAACAGTATCTTTAGGAAATCGGGTATAGCATATAGGTTATATTTTCTGTCATTTTGAGGACAGAAAATTCGCTCATCGAAGTGACAGAAAATATAACCTAACTAAGAAACTGTACAAATGCTTATTACGCATTGTATTTATATAATATTTCTGATCGAAATTTATAGAAATACGTGCAAATTATGCTTCTATCAAAATTTATTAGTAAACGGAATTATACAACATGTTTCTTCAAATTAGTCGTAACATTCAGGCCGTTTTAGATTTTAAATGTTTCCGATAAGATTTAGTTTTAATTCCTATCACGCGTAGCATTACAATCTGTTTTAAGACTTCACCGGTAACGTTGCATGCGACACTAAAATGGTAAGGGGGTCCTAGGACCCCCCAAACCGGTGACACAAAAATACATTGGTTGATAGGTCTATTCTATACCTCGTCTGTGGTTATACCCCATAAAAAACTTTCAAAAAGTAAAAAATCACAAAAAATAAAAGATAATAATATAAATCACAAAAAATAGAAGAAAATATACAATATAAAAAAAGATGTGAAATCAAAATGAGCTGCAAGTACATAAAGGTACTTTCCAACTGCCTTTAAGATGACACAACTACATAGACACAGCTAAAATGCTGTGTTCATACATTCCATTACTCATATCGCGAACATTTTAATTATCCCATCAAAAAGAATTCCAATTAAAAACATTGTCGTAAATTAATTAATAGCTTTACAAAATTATTATACAAAATTGCGCCAATCATACAAAAAGAATCCCAATTAAAAACATTGTCGTAAATTAATTAATAGCTTTACAAAATTATTATACAAAATTGCGCCAATTATAACAATGGCTATTTATAAATAGAAAAAATGTATTAAATAATATTAAGCAGATATATTTTTATAGAAATAAATATTTCAATACCAATAAATATTTTATTCAAAATACTTGGCGCTGCTCACCGCATTGGTGTTGCTAAACTGAATACATATGTATAAATTGCATTAATCTTTTTCTTTCTTTCTTGTGCGTGCATTCGTGAATGTGTGTATGTGTGCGTGTGCATATGCTACGTGTGATATTAGAATTAAATATATGTAGAATAAATCTGACTGCGTTTCTAATATGTATATGTTTATGTAATTTAGATTGTAAGGGAGTTATTGTAAATTATTAATTTACTATTAATAAGACAATTAACATTTTTTCGGTTTCACAGCGCCAAGTATTTTGAATAAAATATTTATTGGTATTGAAATATTTATTTCTATAAAAATATATCTGCTTAATATTATTTAATACATTTTTTCTATTTATAAATAGCCATTGTTATAATTGGCGCAATTTTGTATAATAATTTTGTAAAGCTATTAATTAATTTACGACAATGTTTTTAATTGGGATTCTTTTTGTATGATTGGCGCAATTTTGTATAATAATTTTGTAAAGCTATTAATTAATTTACGACAATGTTTTTAATTGGAATTCTTTTTGATGGGATAATTAAAATGTTCGCGATATGAGTAATGGAATGTATGAACACAGCATTTTAGCTGTGTCTATGTAGTTGTGTCATCTTAAAGGCAGTTGGAAAGTACCTTTATGTACTTGCAGCTCATTTTGATTTCACATCTTTTTTTATATTGTATATTTTCTTCTATTTTTTGTGATTTATATTATTATCTTTTATTTTTTGTGATTTTTACTTTTTGAAAGTTTTTTATGGGGATCTCACTTTTTTTACAAAGATAATTCATATTTTCTTCTATTTTTTTGCGATTTATATTATTATCTTTTTTTTTGTGATTTTTTTACTTTTTAAAAGTTTTTTATGGGGATCTCACTTCTTTTTATAAAGATAATTCATGTACTTGGCGTAATTTTTTTACTTTTTGAAAGTTTTTTATGGGGATCTCACTTCTTTTTACAAAGATAATTCATGTACTTGGCGTAACTTTTTTTACTTTTTTAAAGTTTTTTTATGGGGATCTCACTTCTTTTTACAAAGATAATTCATGTACTTGGCGTAACTTTTTTTACTTTTTTGAAGTTGACTGCCACGTGTGCTAAAAATAAGGAAAAAGTAAGGAAATCCCAATAAATTATAAATTCTGATCTATCTTCGTCACACGTTTACGTGTTTATGGCGCCCTGCAGCCTATCTAGTGACGTTAGAGGATAAGGTATATACTTGGAATACTCGTAATAGCGCAAAGCAGCTCAGCGAGTGTACTTTATTTATTTTTTGATTAAGGATAAATTCTACGTAAGTTTAACAACTACGAAATGAAACCATGTGCACTGCATTGCTGATCTATATGTATTTTACATGTATAGTACTTTGTGTACAGTACATTTCATTTTCAGTAACTTTCCCTTTCAGCTGTTGAAATAATTATCTTCGTCTGCATCGTTAACTGAAAAATAGGACACATTTATTAATTATTTATAATTTATCACACATGCTCAAGATCATTGAATGAATAATTACGTATGCAAAACCCTACCTGCAAATTTGTGCGTACATAGTCTGGCGTAGATCACAGTGCATCACCTTCTGCTTCTATTATCTGTAAATATATATAATATATTTATAAAGCCACATTTTAGTTATATACTACAACTTAACGTAGAACTTATTGCAGGAAATTTAAATTAAATCCTAATGGTAATAATTCAGCGAAAATGAACGTAGAGAACCAATATTTTTAACGCACAATTCATTGGTGTTGGAATAAAATTAATTTAGAATGTTTATTGGTGAATTGAAATAACGGGAATCGAAAAAATTAATGAACTAATGAATAGCGTGGCAACTACTGTGGATTTTATATTAAAGTATTACGAATGTCTTTCACAAAAGATTGAAAAGCATCAAGGGAGATGTGTTTTTAGCGTACTTTCTTGACTAATGTGACTGACTCTACATTGCAAGCGGTACGCCATAATATTCTTAATCTTAATTCTTAATGCTACGTCGTTTGACAAATTTTGTAGATTTACCTTATTTGACAAATTTCCAGAAACTTGTGCGAAACAAGATGCTCTGTCTATCTATCTAATCTTCTCCGTCTAATCTTCTCCGGACAACCTCCAAGCCTGTGCGTCCCCTTCAATTTTATATCCAAGTTGTGTGCGTCCCCTTCAATTCTACTATCCAAGCCTGTGCGTCCCCTTCATTTTTATCAAAGTCCTGTGCGTCCCCTTCATTTCTATAATATAATAGAAACTTGTGCGAAACAAGATGCTCTATCTAATCTTCTCCGGACAACCTCCAAGCTTGTGCATTCTCTTCATTTCTATCCATCCAAGCCTGTGCGTCCCCTTCAATTCTACTATCCAAACCTGTGCGTCCCCTTAATTTTTATCGAAGTCCTGTGCGTCCCCTTCATTTCTATAATATAATAAGCTTTACATAAAAACTCTAAATTGCTGGTATATACAAAAATACAAGTATCTGGCAATTTAAATGCAATGCAATTTTTTACTACAATATATTATTTTGTACATGCATGGTACAAATTTCCAGAAACTTATGCGAAAGAAGATACTTCTTTGTCGAACCTTCTCCGGACAACTTCCAAGTCTGCGACTCTACATAAGAAATCTATTAAAAAAAAATTTCGCGACTTACCTTGTTAATTGAGACAATAATTCAGTCTCCTATTTAGTGTAAAAGCTCCTGACATTTCAAATTTGGACCACTTACATTATTTGACACTTGGCAGGTTATGACGGTTTGACACTTGGTAGGTTCGGTTATAGGTTATACAATGGCGGACGCCGATCATACATACACTAGTTTCTTTTGGCTGAAGGTGTGCGTGTAACGCGTATACGTATTATGTTGACGAAAATTTGGCCTGGAGAAGGATAAGGAAAAGAAGAAAATCTTACCGTTTCTGACAGATTCATGAGACGATATTATGATATCTCTGTCATGCGTGGACAGATTTTATTGAAATTTGGTCTTATTCGAAAGCTTATATGCGGTTTACATAAGAAAAATGCCTTTAAATTTAGAAAATATTGCAGGCGTCGTGAGATATTAATGAAATAAGTTTCAGGTTAGGTTGGAATAGCCCGGCGACGAGTAAATGATAGCGGTAGCGACAGTCGACATATACAGGGTGTCTTTCCTGTACTTGGCGTCGAGACGCTACCGCGTCTCTAGATTTTCTGTCACTTTGAGAAGGGGACCAATCGAAAGATCGATCTTTTGCACCATAATGTTCGATTTTTTGGATCGATTTTACAGTATAGGTCGATCCAATGGAATCGATTCTCGGGGAACAGAAATCGTGTTCCAATTCTATATTATTTATAAAAAAGTTTCCCGGTCTCTGGAAATTTAAACTGAAACTACTTTTCTGGAACATTAATGATTGAATTTTGATTTATTGAAAATTAGGTTATAAAATATCACATAAGACGCTACGTGAGTTCCCCCGCCTCGTAAGAAAAAGTAAAAAATTCGCGATTTATATACAATTATATAGCCATGTGGTCCATGGGCATATGAAGAATGTTCAGGATGGAATACCCCTGAAGAATACATTTGTGATTCATGTGGTAATTAATTTTAAAACAAAAAAATAATATTTTTTTTATTAATTTAACAGTTTTCTCACTTCTTTTGTAAAGAAAAATCATGGCCGGAATTACCCCACGTTAATTCCGTAATTCCAGTCAAATGAACTTTTTTGTGTTATTGCTTCCAACTTTGTTACAACGTAAATTTATGCTTTCTCGGTCATACTAATAAAATCTAGACACTTCAAACTATCAATTCATATAAAAAAACTAGCAAATGTGTAAGTTGCTCAAATTTTATAGCGTTTCTTTCTTATATAGCCGGAAGTACCCTACTTTCCCCTGTTTGCAGTATTCGAATTCGAAATACAGAAGCACACGTAAAGCGACAAATACGAATGCGCGTAATATGCGCATTGACTGCCCATGCTTTTATTTTCTGCACTTGCTGCACGCATTATGAGCTAGAAGTTGAAGGATTCTAGGGAATTTTACGAAATTGGTACTGCCATCTCTGCACTCGCGGTATGAATTGCAACCAACGTAACGGTCTCAATTTCGAAGCGAACAACACATCCCTAGAAGGTTTTAGGCAGGGTCGAAACGAAAGATGAGGAAGGAAGCAAATACGTAGCGCGCATTTTTATTTCTTAAAGGCTTTTACTGCTAAGTTTTTCGAACGTGCTCTTATAATGCTAACTTTACAGCTATACTCTAATCCAGAAGACGTACTAGAGCCTGCGGTTCTATTCAATAGCCTTCAAAACCTTGAATTTACACCGGACGCGGATAATAAATAACTTAATTTTTCCTTTACACATCTGTTTACCAAATTACGCTGGGTAAGCAGCAGTTCGTCCTGTAAAACTCATAAAATATGGTCTTCGCTTTCAATAATTGTCGCTGTTCAAGAAGAATAGAAAAACTCAGGTTGAGAAAATCCAGGAACCAATAAAGCCATCAAATTTCGTTAGCAGTCGGTCCCCGATCCTTAGGACGAAGTAACCGATGTAGTTAGGAAGCGTGCTTCGACCACCGTCCAAAAGTCTCGAATTAAATTTAACGTAATCCATCCAACTGCATAGCTAATTGTAAGTAAGTTTGAACATTCCCGTGCAACCTCACGAGCATCAAACGCATCGAAAACCGTTCCGATACGTTACTGCGGTTCATGCGCTGTTGGAATCGGAACGCTATGAATGCGCGCAGCGACTGCGCTGCGGTCTATGCGCATAATGCGTCACATGGAATGCACCATGGACCTGAAGGACAGTGCCTAGTTCCGGGGGGTTACAGCGAAAGACGGAAGGGGCTGCGATGTGAGGGACGACTGGTGGTGTCCTCTACAGCCGAATATAAGTTTTAGAAATAGCGTCCTTCATTGGTATAGCCTTGTGACGCCATTGTGCAAAACGGTGGAAAACGGTGCAAAACAGTGTAAAAGCATTGCAAAGTAACTTGTATGTGTGTAGTGTATTTATATAATTGTCTTATTATTTGGGATACTTTCGAAATTACGTAAGTAATATTAAATTTTCTAATAAAATAGTAAAAGTATTGTATTTGAAGGTTAAAAATTGGTATATATTGGTTTTGCCAGAAGAAATTTTCCACGGTATGGCACAGATGGCACCACCAGTCGTCCCGCAAAAAGCGGCTAGAAGAGGTCGATTCCCCTTCCGTCATTCGCTTCAACCCCCGCGTCCATAAGCCTAGCTTATGCACTGTCCTTCAGGTCCATGGAATGCACCCTCAGTGGTTCTAGTGACAAGCAACGTTGCCAAATTTCCGAAGGGAAGCCGATTCTGTCCCTTAGTGTACGATTGTCAGGGATACGCGATGCGGGTGGCATGCGTGGGAAAGATTTTAGGCAGAGTTCGAAAGTAGGAAGAGAATTTCTTGAGATTTCCCTGGCCTTTGTTAGCTGTTAGAAGTGCCAGATCACTCCAAACGAACGGGCTATGTTGAGGAAGTCAGTTTGTTTTTCCAATGCTCGGAGCATATATATATACCTTCTCTTCCCACGCACGGAAAAAGGTCTGCACCGTTGGGAGTAAGAACGTACAGATCGGACCATGGTTGAAAATCTATTTTTTAAAAAGCATTTTACTTGAACTCTTTGATGCTAAATAACTAAAAAATAGTAGAAAAACATTAAAAAAAAACAATTATCAACTTAAGGAGGGACCCCACCCAGAAACCACTAAAAAGTTTGGGATTTTTTTGTTCGTATAAATATAAGACTATTTATTGAGGATTGTCAATTGGTAACGAACCAGAATTTGTTTCTCTGTAAATCAAAGGTTTTCGTTTATTTGTTATTCTACATTTAGTTATTATTTACACTATATACATTCTCACCTGTAAATCAAAGAAACGACAATTAAAGTTCATTAATTTGTCTTTCCTCTATTTACGCTATTTATCTACTCTGCCTAACCTTTTAGCACGTGCTCAACATTACATTTCTCCTTCTCTCCCTCTCTCTTGTTATTTCCGAATCCCTCTTGTCCTACAGTCCCGCTCGCGCGAGACCCGGCACATTCAAATGAAGAACGTATACTTTCTTTACATAAATAAAAATATTGGGTCTGGATTTTTTACATAGTTTTAAGGCAATCTTTATTTTGCCAGAAAAATTTTTTTTTATGGAAAATTGTACAAAATGGCGGTGAAAAAAATGTCTTCCCGGAGCACTGCAAAAGAAACTGACCCACACTCCCGGGAATGACTGGAATATATTATCTCCATATGTAGCGTAGGATTTTATTGATATTTCAATTATTCGACTTTTTACAAGCATTTCAGTGCAAATTCCTACGTAAAAAAATAATGTCAATTCTTCAAACTGCTACAATTTCCAAAATAATTCGAATTTTGAGAAAATTCTACGCTACATGGAAGATAATATATTCCAGTTTATATATATCTTTTGTATTTCCTTTTCAGATGATCCAGTCATTCCCGGGAGTGTGAGTCAGTTTCTTTCGCAGTGCTCCGGGTCTGCAGTTATCGTTATAAGTATGGTCTTACAAGACCTATACGAAAGTACGCCGTGTAAACACTATAAGTAACCTAGTGGTCGCGAACCGCGATCAGCTGTTGCAGTAGCCTGTTAGGATTTCTATTCTCGTAACCGAAGGAGCAAGGCAATAATTCGAAGCGTGATTTAAAATAAGAACGTTATTTATTTTGAAGCACGAAAATACGCCATGCACTATTTATGCGATAGCGGTTGGTTAATATAAGAACGCGTTGGCCATTAAGCATTAGCACAGCAATATATATTAGGGGTGTTCGATTCACCTCAAAGAATCGATTCTTGAATCGATTCAAAATCGGATTATAAGAATCGATCCTTCTAAAATATCGGAACTAAAGAATCGATTCTGGAAGAATCGAGACGAAAAGAATCGCCATAAAACTTTTTCCAAAATTAGTACATATAGAAGTCGATTTTGAATAATTTTGAAAGAATCGCTATAAAAATTACTTTTACAAGGAACAATTTGGGATAGTTGTTGAAGGGCATTGCATTGAATTGAAGAAATATTTTGCTATTCATTTTAAATATTTTATTCATCATGTAATTGCCATTCTTTCATTGATAAGGAATTTAAAAACAATAATTGCTGTAAATGTTCAGGTGATAAACTATTTCTGTGATCAGTTAAAATATTTCCAGCTTTTGGAAAATAACGTTCTGATGGCACAGATGTTGCCACGATTGGTAGATATTTTTTTGCAATGATACTTAATGTAGTATAAATCCTTTCGTACTGTAACCAATATCCAGAACATAAGAACCGTATATAAATTTGGCGCGAATCCTGTATAAATTTGGCGGGAATCGTGTGTAAATCGCGGGAAACGTATAAGATCAGGAAAACCTTCGCATCAAGCAGTTTGATTGGTCCTTTCACTAGTGGCAATTAATTCCGCCAGAGGGCAAAAAATCGGTTGTCGATTCATACATCAAAGAATCGATTCTGGGGAAAATCGGATACCAAAGAATCGATTCAAAAGATCGATCTTTTAACCAAAAGAATCGATTTTCTGAAGAATCGAATCGGAATCGAACACCCCTAATATATATGTATGAACATGAGGTACATGAGTATTAGCAATGATAATAATATAATGCAATAAGAATTAGCAATGATAACGATATAGAGCAATAAGCATTAGCAAAAATAATAATATATAGCAATAAGCTTAGCAAAAATAATAATATAAAGCAATACGTATTAATATGAAATACGAAAAGCGCAAGCAATACGATACAGTATAAATGAGGATGATATGCACTGGTACGATAGTTAATAATAATCGCTTACAGCAGTTGCCGTAGATGAGTAGGTAATCCGTTGGACACTGATTTTACGTTCGGACACTGGTTGCAATAATAATCGCGTACTACTGCGATGTTACTTCCTTTAGAAAAGTTTCCGTAGAAGAGGTCTTCGGCCTCTGGGGCCCTTGTATTTATGTGTTTCGCCGGAATGTCAGGTATGAGGGGTATGTGCGGTATGCACCATGACTCATGTGCAAAATGTGCGTTATATAATTCAACGTAGTGGTGACTCATGCGCGAAATATGCGTCGCAATAGAATATTAGGGGTTCCTATTTGGGGCTTCCGAAAAGGGGTACTCAACCTATTTGATGGATTTTGCGTGGTTTGATTGGAAGGGGTGATAGTGGCGTTGATTTGGTGGGTAGTAGAGGGGTTTTGAGACGTGGTCTTTAGGTAAGAGGGTTTTTGGGACGAGGGACTTGTGTATAATTAGATGCGGGGGAGGAGATCGTGCCTCGTAGGGCGAAGAGGGGAAGGGGATTTTATAGTTGACCAACTCGAGATGGGGACCGCTAAGGTACATCTTCGGAATGGCCCGCTGTTTGGTAAAAGGGGTAAGAGTTGAGGTTTAGTGATTTTGGCGGAGTTATTTTTAGGGAAGATGTTAATTAATACCGCGCGAAAAATAGTGGGACGTCAGACAGTATTGGTGGCATCGTACGATTCCCTAGAATTTGTCTCACTTGCGGTGCATGACGCGCGCAGGAACTGCAGGAACTCGGTGTTGGAGCAGTTCCTGCGCGCCTGGAGTGTTTTAGGGGCTGAGGGCGAGGATGAGCGCTAGGAGGGGGTTTTGGGGGCTGGGGGTGAGGATTAGCGTGAGGAGGGGGTTTTGGGGGCTGAGGGTGAGGATGAGCGCGAGGAGGGGGATTTGGGGGCTGAGGGTGAGGATGAGCGCGAGGAGGAGGTTTTGGGGGCTGAGGGTGAGGATGAGCGCAAGGAGGGAGTTTTGGGGGCTGAGGGTGAGGATGAGCGCGAGGAGGAGGTTTTGGGGGCTGAGGGTGAGGATGAGCGCGAGGAAGGGAGTTTTCGGGGTTGGGGGTGAGGATGAGCGCGAGGAGGGGATTGTGGGGTACTCACACGATATTGTAGGCGAAGGGGTTAAGAGAAATTTTTTTTATTTCGTATATAAACTGTCAGAGATATTTTGGTTACCGCGGAAGCTTTTCTAAAAAAAACTGCCCAAAGAAAATTGTTATTATATATTCAATCTTTGAAGTTTTTGCATTAAATTTGCACAATTGTTACATACGTATTTTAAGATTCGCGACACATAAAGATTCGTAAGTTGAAATACATTTTCAATGGAAAAAATTGTCAAAGTTCACCATGGTTTTTCTAGTCCTAGGTATATGTTGCCCCGTAAATATCGAAACCATATTTCGCCGTATCTTGCGTCACTCAGCGTGTCAACCTCCAAGTAAACAATCTCAGCCACTCGCAATCTTGAAGAGCACCATTTCTTCTGTTCCACAGTGATCTCCGCGATGCTCGGCGCGCACATCCTCGAGCTGCCCTACAAAGGCGAGCGAATCTCCATGTTCGTCTTGCTGCCGCCATTCGCCACCGCGAGATCCGTCAGGGACCACGTCGGCGTGCGCTAGTTGATCGAGCGTATCTTCACTGACGAAGTGTCCACGAAGCTGCGCGAGATCCTCCAGTGATCCTCTAGAGATCGAGAAGGAACTTCCGTTAGGCGCGCTGTTGCACGCCCCGGCGATGGCCAACTGGTGATGGCTAACACGGCTGACCTGCGCGGCTTCGTCAACGACGGCGACGCTGTCCACCCTGCGAGCACCGAGGTCACCGAGGAGGGTACCACGGCGGCCGCTGCGACCGCGCTCCTCACCTTCCGCTCAGGCAGGCTGCTGCAGTCCGCAATCTTCAACGACAACCACCCGTTCGTGTACTTCATCTACGACAAACCGATGCGCACGGTCATGTTCGCCGGGGTCTACCGCGCGCCCAATCCTCCGCAGGGGACTCCCGCTTGAGGGTAGCTCCGCGGACCATCGTGTACCTCCTGTCGTAGTTTCTTTGCGTTTCTTAAGCCTGTGCAGAAGAGGATGAATAAGCTTCTCGCATAAGCGTGTGTGGTTCTTGACTTGTCGGGTGGTTTGTGCTTGATCAGTGGATTGTAGATGCTGGGTGGTTTGTAAGTAGTTCGGTAAGCTTGGATGTGGAGGTAGTGGATTTGGTGGTTCGTTTGTGGGATGTAGTGGGGAATTTATTATACTTGAAGCGAAGTTGTTTGAATGCAGTTTAGAAGTTTGTTGATGTATGTTAGGAACTTATTTATTTTTCATGAGAGAATTAAAGTAACTTATATCGTGTACATAAAAAAAAAGAAGAAATAATGGCTAATACAATAGAAAATGAAGGAATTGTTTTTAGACTTAGGCTTATATCGAGTAGATATTGGAAATCTCACTGTATTTAATTTTAATTCTAACCACTAGTAGCGTGCTGACTTGGTCTAGTCTGAATCGATAATGTTGCGCACGATACGCAAATTAAATGAAGACTCCTTTTAGAAATCACTGAAAGTGCGAAAATTAAAAAAATATTTCATCGAGAAATGTCCTACGTGCCAATGTTAATGCTATAGTAGATATTAATTATCATTTTTTAAGCAATAATAATACTGTTATTCAAAGTTGCAGCGGTAGCAATGAGAAGGTTTGAGAAAAAGTTTGTTGCTGGCGAATTCACCATGGCTAGTCATCTGAAACAAAAAACTCAAAAATTTCTTAATCTATTTATATGAGTGTGGATATCGTACGAACTAGAGTAAATAAAAAAATTGACGCACACAAGAATGATATTTCAAAAATAGTTTTCTTTTTTCGGAAAACAATTTGTTGGCTTTTTGAATTGCATATAATGTTCTTATTCGCGCGAAAACAGGACATGTACTAAATATATCTAACAAGTGTCAAGTAATTTCCTTCATTGGTTTTTGAGATATCATGATCGCCAGATCGAAAAAAGCCATTTTGAGAAAAACACATTTAATGTTTCAGGCACTGTTTTAGAGTGTATAACAAGTAATAAATCATACTTACAATTAATCCGCTATTCCAGGGCCGTAAAGAACACCTTCCTCTTCCTCGTAAAATTCTTGTAAAGCACTCTGCGCCTTTCTACGAGCAGTCCGAGCTTCCTTCATAGCATTGCGGTGTCTTTTCTCAGCGACCGGCATTCGCTGCGCGTTCCGAGTATCAGCGAAGCTTTTCGCTTCTGGCCCAATTACTATTCCCATTGTCTCGAATGTTTTCAAAATTGAGTGATACCCTTCGTTGTATATTCCCGTTGCTAAATAAGCCGCCATTTCAACAGTTTTTGCACCAAAATATGTATGTTTAGGGATAAAGTGCCAGATCAGTTCATTGAAACCTTCATTCTCGTTCTGGGTTTCCCCTTCATACGGATTTAAATCCACAATTCGTTTACAGGTTTTCCCGTCGCCGTCGCCGACGTAGCGCGTATACTTGACTTTATGATTTTGCACAGATCGGCCGAACATTTCTTTAATAGCATCTTCTTCCATTTTCCCGGAAGATCCCACCTGGTTCACTGCACATAGCTTCTTATGTTCCGTTTTCCATTCTTCATACTCCGCCTCATCATCGATTTGTGCCTCCCACGTTTCACACATTTTACAGGAGCTAGATTTTGCGATGAGATCGATCACTTTACAGCTGTGTTTTCCGATAAGCCTCACAACGCCAATCAAGGAAGAAGTCCCCCTTTTCCGCCATGTGCAGTCTCCGGAAACTGTTAGATTTTTGTTCGAATTTTCTTTCTCTAAGGTTTTTTCTCTCTCCTCTTGTATGGCCGAGCTAGCACACAGCTCGTAAACAGCTTTCGATGCGGTGTACAGATTCCCTAAAGCGGCGTAGTAGGTATTGCTATAGAATTCTTTGGCCAAGTCCATCAAGCCACAAAACAAGTTCAGACCGCTGTTGCCGATTCCCAATAAGCGCATCACGCACACGATTCTGCGGTTTATTTCGAATCCGTGCTGAATTAAAGGACACGAGTTTATATACGTTGTACCGCACTCGCAATTTACAGCGATCTTGAAGCCTAAGCCACGTGCACTTGCTTCGCTAAATTGCACGCCTTTGTGGCAAATTTTGCACACAACTAATTCGCTTAGTGCCGAAAACACCGCGCAGAACTGCACGAAACGATAGCCGTGCATTTGATTCACGGTGATTTCCCGATCTGTGCTGGTTAATAATTTCTCAGCCGAAGTGCTGGCAAAATTCATCTCCGGCTCTATGGCACTATAATGATATCCGCACGTCATTCTCTTCTTACTTCGGCTTGGCCTGCCTTTCGAACGGTGTCTGCCACATTTCCGATCCATTTTCAGTCGTTCCGCTGACGCCTGCCCAACACGGAAATCGAATTGATACACTGAGATATTCAAGGCTCTTAGCACGGTGCCGGAAGAATTCCCTGAAGGATTGCACCTCTACTACTCCCTACTATGTCACTGACAATGAGTTACACACTCCCAAGTCCCAACTTCCCATAGCTGTTCCCCCTCTACTACTCCCTACTACGTCCCAGCCGCGGTCGTGTTTTCTCTCCTTCTGGCAACCGTGCCTCTTAGTTTCAAACATACTCTAGTTATACATTTGGAAGGCTCTCCCTACGATAGAAAAGTACGAAGCAAGTACCTAGCCAGGTGGTAGGGAAATTTAGTGCGAGCACCAAGTCCTCCGATTTATACCTGCGCGTAGAGGCGCCGCTACCTTTCATAGCTTCCAGCGTTGCCAATTTTTCGGATTCAGCTATTTACAATGCTTTTGGCACCGCGCGTTTTGCCAAACTATTTTGCTTCTGTATTGAAAACAAAACGTGACTTACCACTTCTGTTGATGCCTTCCAAAGGAAAAATGTCTGCTGCATCGCGTGGAGTAGTCAGATTTTTCCTAGACCCTTGGTTTTTGAAATAAATTGAAAGATAACTTCAAAAATGGGTGTATTTCGGGTGTCATTTTCGCTTTGATCGTTGTTTAAACAAATTTAAATGATCATAATGCAATAATAACATATATCGTTGTATTCGGGAGGGTTCGTTGAATAATTTGACGCAACGAGCAACCGAATAACTATTACCGTTTCGACACAAAAAATGTTCAAAGTTGAAAATTTTCAGATTTTTTCAAAATCGATTTTCTCAAAAACTGAGTGTGATAGAGCATTTCTGTTTGCGGATTCGTGTTCAGGGCGAAAAACTCTACAAGAATCACCCAGCGCATATTGCAGACCAAAAATCGTGTTGGACAGTGGTATCAGGCGTGCGAAAGACGGAGCGAGACAAAGTATCACGCGTCTGTCTCGTAGGGTGACTGTACCTAATATCGCCAGGCAAAAGTTAAATCGCTGTCGATTGAATAATAATTGATATTTTTCCATGCAGTTCGTTTCAAAGTAAAGAGAAATTATTCATCTTTCATGTAGCATCTGTTAGAATCGTTGAAACCTACAAATTGTTAATTAGGACTCAAAAAACGTAAGACATGTAAAAATCGGGTCCTGAAAAAAGTGTACCTAATATCGCCTACTCAAGAAATATTGATTAATTCATGTATATATGAGTTTTTAAAGTCATTTTCACATGTGCTTTTATTATTTCTTGCTCTATAAATGTCTTTTTATCCATCTTTGATTTCATTTTTATTAGAATAATATAGAAATTTGAAAATATAGATTTTTAAAATATTTTACTTTTTACGTTCCGATGTACATATTGGACAAATAAATTTTATTTCGGTTGCTCCGCACATTTCGTGACCTCACCTGTAACAAGCATTACATCGAAACCATTGTTCTCCGGTAGGCGGTATTGAGAACACGCATACTACTAAAAGAAAAACGCTATTTTCATTACGAAAAATATTTGGATCGATTTCATTTCTTAAGTACATCATTAATTAGGTATTTCTAGTAGATATTCTTGCATTCACAGATTTATTAGACTTACCTTCTCCGAATGTGACGTAAAATTGTGATAGTCCAATAAATTTTTACACTATTAAGATTCTCTAAAATCCTTCCCTTTCTGTGATTGTTGATCACATGATGCTGCAATTCTAGTATGTCTTCCTACATATGTTTAGGTACTAATTCAGTGCATAACCGATAAATTTTAGAGCTTACTTTAAGAGATATAGCGAGTGGCGATATTAGGAACACTGGCGATATTAGGTACAGTCACCCTATGCGTAACGTTCCTCGTGGCCTCTTGTCTCCTGTGGATCCAGTTGCCGACCAGAGTTGGGCAAAATGTAATCTAATTACAAATTGCAAATTACGATTAAACTGTAATTGTGTAATTGATTACACATTATTTTCTGTAATCGTTCATTTAGATAGTTGACAAAACCGAATGGTCAACTACCTACATGAACGATTACAGAAAATAATGTGTAATCAATTACACAATTACAGTTTAATCGTAATTTGCAATTTGTAATTAGATTACATTTTGCCCAACTCTGTTGCCGACCAACATCGTGCGAGAGAGAAAGCATCGTGCGAATTGGTGCGAGAGAGTGAAGTATAGAGGAATAATCGACCGTAATGCGCATGCGCCGATATCGTGCGAGAGAGAAAGACATCGTGCGAGCGAGAGAATCTGTACTTCACTCTCTCGCACCATGTTAGCGACAGTTTCAAGGTTTCAATGAGGCATCCATGTATATATGCAGGGCCGTTCCTGGCGGGGGTGCAGAAGGTGCCTGGGCGGCCGAACCTAGGGGGCGGCCGCGAGCCGTTTATTATATGTAGAGTTTTGACTAATAAGAATAATAATCGAAACTCTTTTGCATGATAACTGTTTAAAATTATGTATACATAGGTATAAAAGTAAACACTGCGTATCAAATTCTTAATTAAGGGGTTACACCACCTTGGCGCTCGGAAAAATAGGTATAAAAATAAACTTTTTTTTTACGCTGCCATTAAGTATATAAAATTATCTTTATTTTACATACATATATATATATATGTCACATAGCTAAAATGTGACGTAGGGAAATTTTTTTAAAAATTTGTTTGTAGAAATGACAGCTGTTTGAAAAAAAACTCAAATTTGCATCGAAATTTTGAGTTTAAAAAATTTATAACTTTCGAACATGGCACCCAGTCACAAAAATCCTACGTCACATTTTAGCTATTACCCTTTTAAATAAGAAAAAAATGTATTTTTTATGTTTTAGACGATGCCTAACAGAGAAATCAAGTACTCCATCAGCAAGGATTTTCAAAAGAGGGTCCTACTTAACGGCTTATATCTCCACCATTTTTTATTTTTTTTTAATCGTTAATATTGTAAATTGTTCATAAAACTACTATATATATATATATATATATATATATATGTGTAAAATAAAGATCTTTTTATATACTTAATGGTAGCGTAAAAAAAAAGTTTATTTTTATACCTATTTTTCCGAGCGCCAAGGTGGTGTAACCCCTTAAGGAATATTAAATTAATAAGGGCGGCAATATTGTTTTTGCACTTGGGCGGCCATAACCCAGGAACGGCCCTGTATATGTGCTCTAAGTTCCTCTGACGCGCGCTCATTCCATTCCGCTCTCGCCTTCAGGAAGAACGAAGCGAGAAACGACCGCTCGGAATCGTGTCCCCTCTACCGTGCGTTGCTGACAATGAGAAGAAGTTTGGTGGGACGGCACAGGAGCAAGAGGGGCACTCTTCCTCACGCGGTGTTCTGCGATTTGATTCGTGGATGTTTTCGCGTCGGCTAATAACGGACAATACTACGAGGGACTTTCAGGATATAATCAGATGTAAGCCATCGGACCCGCTTTCGTTCCTCTCGCCAGCTCAACCACGCACGCTACGTTAAGAGCTCACCGCCGATCCTGAGCCGCGAGCTCTTACAATCATGCGAATAAATAGTTAATGATTATTGCCGCGGAATATGTATGATTTCGCGGTTCATTTTCGAATCCCCGGGTTATGTATTCGCAACGGACGAGCGCGTCGCAGCTTATTTTGGTTCGTGTCCGCTGAGGCTCGAACGCGGTCACCCTCAACCGTCTTCGCGACTGTATATGCGCGTATGCCGAGGTCTTCCGGTACAATTCGTAGTCAGTTCGATCGCTACTCGTATCGGAATAAGTCGCAGCATTAGGCACTTTTCTGCTCTTAGTACGTTACAGTCGCACCTTACGGAGTTTTTACCATTTCTTGGATCCCAGCATCCAGTGTTGTATATTCTTCGTACAAGCAACCGTATTGTTTATTCGCGTGTTCGTCAATCGTGGTCCGAGTTAATAAACCGCTCGCGTGTTTGGAAATCGTGCCGCGTTATTTGTGCACGTGCTTCGACTAAATCGTACCGGCATTTACTTTCGGCCCTCGCCCAAACAGTGGGTTTTTGGTCCTTCGAGGCGAATTTAACCTGCATCGAGCGATACAACCGCGTCAATTCCAATGGCCGCGAAGAAGGCTGAGGCGATTGACGCCCTGCTGGCGAAGCAGAAGGCCAACACCAAGGCCATGCTCGGATTGGTGGAGGACTACCGGAGGATGGAGAAGGAGAAATTCTCCACGACCACTGCCCAAATCTGCCTGGACTACCTGCAGGTACTGTGGAATCAGTGTATGGACCAGGACGAGGAGCTAAGCGACCGCATAGAATTAGAGGTCACCTACACCGATGCTTACGGGCAAGCTTTGGATTATTTCACCCAAGTAATCCAGTCATTGACCCCCGCGGCCTCGTCGTCCGTGAGTACGTCGAGCCGCGGCGTCGGACACGCCTGGGAGCTTCCGCCTATCCCGCTGCCGAAATTCTCCGGGTCATATCTCGAATGGCGCGGATTCGCGGAGCTGTTCCGTTCGTTGGTTATAGACAATCAGTTCATTTGCGACGTGGAACGGATGTACCATCTGAAAGCCTCGTTGGAAGGCCAGGCGGCCTCCCTGGTGAAGCACATTTCCCTTTCGGCCAAGTTTCAAACAGCCTGGGATGTCCTTGAGAAGCGCTACGAAAACAAACACATGCTGATTCACGTGTATCTCGAAAACGTTCTGTCGGTGCCGCCGGTGAAGCGCGACTCCCTCGCCGACTTGTCGTGCCTGAGGAACCGAACGATTGGATCGTTGCCGGTCCTCAAAAGTTTGGGCTGCTCAACCGACACCTGGGGGGAGCTGCTCGTTTTTATCATGTCGCGCAAATTGGACCGGGAGACCCAGATGGAGTGGGAGATGTCGCTAGGCACGAGTTCGGACTACCCGACCCTTCAGCAGTTCGATAAATTTCTTGACAAGCAGATTTGCATAGCCATGTCGATGGACAAGTCGCCAGCATCGGCGAGTCAGGTCGAGCCAGTGAAGAAAGCTCGGTGCTTTGTTTGTCGCGCTAAGCACCCGCTGTACCGATGCCGCGCGTTCAAGGCATTGACGGTCGAGGAACGGAGGGAGCAGCTTATGGAAAATAACCATTGCTTTAATTGTTTGAAACCTGGCCATTTATCTTTCGAGTGTCCAAGCTTCATGTCTTGTTTGGTGTGTCAACAGGACCATCATTCGCTTCTGCATACCGATTAGTATAGTGGCTCAGAGCAAGGACGAGTTACGAATAAAGGTCTCTGCACACATATCAGTTCTGTGTCAATTCCGTGCGAGTGGTAAGACGAAGAGGAGATAGTCTCGCGGATAGAGGATCTTCTTCTTCTTACCACTGAGTCGTTGGCACGGAACTGATATGTGTCCAGAGACCATAGGGCCTTAAGGGGTCATTTTACTTTGATCGGCTGAAAAATGAAGTTATATTCAAAGATTTTTTATTCAATAAATACAGCATATAATAAAAATTTTTTTTTTGGGAATTATTAATCTACTCTTATGTTATACAAAAAAAAATTAAAAAGATTTTGTTTAATTTGTTTCATATGTTTTTTTATAGCGTCAATGTGACACCTACGAAAAAGAGGTATGTTCGTGGCGCAGGTGATTTCCCGGCTCAGGATTGTCTGAAACAAAAAATTCGGAAAGATTCTTAATCTATATAAGTGTCGCTATCGCCCGTAGCTCACTTAACAATTTTTGTTGAGAAATAACAAAATGGCGCCGGTTGAAAGACTAAGTTCCCCAAAAGGGTGTTTTCTCGAATGTTCCCCGAGAAAAATCTCGGTTATTTTTCACGAAGGGTTAATATTTCTTGCCTCAAAACTGTCGAAGGTAATATTTTCTTGAATAAGGTAATTGCCCCAGTTCTCGATCATTTTCACAAATATTATGATTTTATAGCATTCTTAACAATATTTTTATAATAAAAATGACGTTTTTTTATATGTAAAATTGTATATGAATTTGGGACAAATGAAACAAAATTTTATTGCAGAAGAAAAATCCGTGAAAGGTGTTCAAAATAATATTAAACAATCTTTAAAAAAGAATAAACAAAAAGATGGGAGTTAGGCATAGCTGATTATTACTATTTATTAGTAAATTTAAATAAAAGTTTATGTGTTGAACGTGTTTTGTATGTTTATACAAGTATTTTATAAAAAATTATATTTTTGTAGTACTAAAGTAATTAATAAATACTGATTCATTAAAATTTATAAGATAATTTAATGAGATAAATTATTTATAAATGTTTCGGAAGAAGTTTTTACCCGTTTTCGTACTTCAAGTTTTCTTTATAACCTCTTCTTTCTTGATCGACTACTAGAGCAATTACTGATCGACAACTGGTTCCGACCGTAATTTAGTGATCGACATCTGGGGCATCAACATTTTTATTCTCAATCATAATTTCCACATTTAAATATATATATATATATAGATTCTAATTTTTTACTTTGCTATTATCTATATTAATGTTAACTGGTAAAAGAAAAAAAGTTAATTTTTGTCCATTTACATCAATGTTTTCATTAAAAACATTTCGACCTTCTACTAACTGATCGACAACTGAGGCAATTACCTTATAACGACGCAAATTCTGAATTTCAACTAAAGCTATTTGTAGGGCTAACGAAAAAATTGAAATTTCATTAAACATGTTGCAAGTCTAACTCAATAACGTGTAATATATTATAGAAAAAACGGAACTTAGCAAGCTTACCATTAGTTCACGACCTAGTCGTTTTCTAGCTTCTAATAATTCACTGTCCGACCTACTTCAGCAGCGATTGCGTTATTCGCGGATGCTGTAGGTTCATCCACGGTCATAAGTTGAGAGAGACGATCAATTAATACGTTATCAAAGGAATAACTTCCCTTCAATCATCTATATCAGGGTTGACTAACTGGTGGCCCGCGGGATATCAGGGGCAACTCGGTCTTGCGGCCACGCTGAACGCTTAAGGGGGGTCACTCAAGTGAAAATGAACTACCAGTTATTTTACAGATAAAAATTTGAAAATATGTATTTCCATATTATTTTTTACGCTGAAATGAATTATGTAAGAATTAATACAGTGACATTTTTTTTTCAAAAATTTAAAAAAAAAAATTTCGATAAAATTATTCGATTTTAAAATCCATACCCTTATTTCTGTAGAATTGTATACAAAGACTGCAAAAAAAAATTTCAGCGCGAAAACTTCATTTTTGTCCGAGTTATAAAGTTTTTATGTTTTGGCGTAGTAACTAAAACGCTCCTGCTCCGTACGTTGGATCGACCAAAATGAACTACCAGTTATTTTACAGATAAAAATTCGAAAATATGCATATCCATATGATTTTTTACGCTGAAATGAATTATGTAAGAGTTAATATAGTGACAATTATTTTTTTCAAAATTTAAAAATAAAATTTCGAAAAAATTATTCGATTATAAAATCCATACCCTTATTGCTGTAGAATTGTATACAAAGACTGCAAAAAAAATTTCAGCTCGAAAACTTCATTTTTGTCCGAATTATAAAGTTTTTATGTTTTAGTTACTACCCCAATTTTGAAAAAAAAAAATGTCACTGTATTCATTCTTGCATAATTCATTTCAGCGTAAAAAATAATATGGAAATACATATTTTCAAATTTTTATCTGTAAAATAACTGGTAGTTCATTTTCACTTGAGTGACCCCCCTTAAGGGGACCTTCCGGTCTAGAGCCCCAAAAAATAGGTGATTTTTAGGAATTAATTAAAGGAAAACTACTATATATAATTTAATGGGACTTTTTGCATTGTATTAAGGATGTCTTAAGTTATAGAAATATATTTTTTGTTTTATAATTAATTATTGCAGACGGCCCTGGGGAGTCGTTAAAGTCAAGGCGTAAAAAAAATTGATCCAAATCGGTGGGACCTGTATCTCCAAAAGTTATTATCCGATTCGACTGAAACTTATTTTATTTTGAAGATTATACTTCTGGCTAGGGGGGGAACTAGAAAAAATTAAAAAAATGACATTTTTTTTTAGAAAATAACGACACTTGATGTTTGAAATCACTTTTCCCTGTACTTTTCGTCCTTACAACGCCTTTGAAAATTATAAATTTTCAATTGTTTGTAATTTTTTCTAGTTCCCCCCCCCTAGCCAGAAGTATATTCTTCAAAATAAAAAAAGGTTCAGTCGAATCGGATAATAACTTTTGGAGATACAGGTCCCACCGTTTTGAGAACACTGTTTCGAGAAAAACGCGTTTAAAGGTTTACGTGAGCGCCGAGTGCTCGGTTGTTGCCCATGCATTTGCCGCTACTCAAATGCCTATAACTTCTGGAATTTTACGAATTTCAACAAATCCTTTTAAACACGTATTCCTAAAAGGTTGAACATTCGAAAAATGAAATAAAAAAAAAATCGACTTTTAGACCGGAAGGTCCCCTTAAGCTGAATGGCCCCCTCCACACCTACCAGAGTCCAGACCAGGGATCCGAACCGCCTAGTAACCCTTACCCTTACCCGGTTAACCAAGGAAGGTTTCTGTAACCCATACTAACCGCGAGGGAACGGTTCTTAAATTCTAGAAGAAACCGAAGTAACCGGGTTAACCCGCTACGAGCCGGTTACTAGTGAAATAAGACAGTCACTTAAGGCAAGTCAGTGATATGTGAATGTACAGACAATACAGGGTGATTCTGAAGCTACGCCCGACAATGGATGCGGCCTGGTACCCCGTAGCGAGGACAAGCCCCCGCAGTGCCTCGCCGAATTTTCTGGCTTTCGACCCTCGAAGTGCCTATTAAGAAGTGAGAAATCTTTGACTTCCGCATTTCTCATCAGATCTTTGCGAAAACGACGCCAAATGATTCCTTATGTTTCGCCGATTAAACTGACACCAAGAACGACGTAATTCGGAAAATAATGAAGGAAATTCCATGCAAAATTCATTTCCATAATCTGAAGCTAATTTCGTTAATAATAGTCCGATTTACATGAAATTTGGTATGATTATCATCGGAAAAACACAAGGAATCCATCGAAATCACTTGCATATCGATACGATAAAGAATAAAGAATTTTTTTTTCTCAATTGGATATGAATCCTCGGCCGACCGTAGCGAATTGAGGTCGGCGCCCCGCAGTCAAGGAGTGAAAATGTGAAATATCCATTTCAGCGTAGTAAGAAATTCTTTAGTCTTTATCGTATCGATATGGAAGTGATGCCGATGGATTCCTTATGCTTTTCCGATGAAAATCATACCAAATTTCATGTACCGTTAAGGAACTAGTTTTTGATCAGTTTAGAGGGCTTCCCGCTTTAATATTTATTTTTAACCTAATGCAACTTTAAACCATAGACTTTTTTATACTAAAAGATGAATTAATGTTTAAAATATAAGGAAAAAATTTAAAAAGTTGAAAATGAGTATAATTTAATTATTTATAAGGTATGGAATAATAAGGTGACTAGGACCTAGTTTTTGATCATGTAAAATACATGGCAACTAATTTCTTATTAGGTAAGGAACTATTCAATGTAAATAATCGGATACTAATTAAAAAGAAAGCACCAAATAAACTTATTTTTAGTATTATACCATCTAAATTTAATTTTTTTATAATTTTAAAATGTCCTAACCTATTTTTTATTCAGGTGATCAAAAATTAGTTCCACAAGAAAAAATTGGAACTAAATAATGATCAGTGACTTTTAAAGCAAAATGATACATATAATACTAAAATTCTTGCTCTACATTGTAAAGTAAAGTATTGTAAGCAAAATGTATGAAAATAAACTTTAATACCGCAACAACCAGCAAAGAAATCGGCTGTGGCGTCGATGGTGATCTATTACTTCGAACAGTAAGAGATGGCGTTCAACAGGGCCTTCTGTCAAGTGGGCCACCTTACACATTTATTTTCACGAAAACTAACAATACTAACTGCTTTCACGGACAACACATATATTTTTGAATTATCAATTTTTATGTTAGTAATTATTTCAAACAATTATTTATTGACATAAACTTAAAAGAACGATTTATTTCATGAACTGATAAAAAATTAGTGCCTGATCAGGAACTAGTTCCTTAACGGTAAATCGGACTATTATTAACGAAATTAGCTTCAGATTATGGGAATGAATTTTGCATGGAATTTCCTTCATTATTTTCCGAATTCCGTCGTTCTTGGTGTCAGTTTAATCGGCGAAACATAAGAAATCAATTGGCGTCGTTTTCGCAAAGATCTGATGAGAAATGCGGAAGTCGAAGATTTCTCACTTCTTAATAGGCACTCCAACCCCTTCGAGGGTCGAAAGCCAGAAAATTCGGTAAGGCACTGCGGGGACTTGTCCTCGCTACGGGGTACCAGGCCGCATCCATTGTCGGGGGTAGCTTCCGAATCACCCTGTACGAAAGCACCGAACAACAGGGTCGTAAACCCGCACCGTCCGCAGACGCTCGCGAATTCGGCGCGGCCAAGTTAATCCTTGGTCTCGCATATTTATTACTTTCACGTGCATGCATCACCCTACCAAGGAGTGTCCGATATTCAAATAAAATTCATTACTATTTGGAAACATGGTTACAACTGAGGCAGTGAGAGCAACAGACCAACCCACATTAAAAAAAAAATTTCCCCCTATTTTAGATGATTAGTAGAGCCTATTGGAATACGTTATTGCTACTAACTCAATTTCGAAAAAAATGTGGGTTAGTATGGACTGTTGCTCTCACTGCCTCAACTATGGTTTTCACCGTATTACTGTAACCGCATTAACCCGGTTAACCCGGTTACTCGGGTTACAGACGAATTCTGTTACCCGGTTAGGTGGGTTAGTCGCCGCTACGGCGTACCGAACCGGGTACGGGTTAGGGTTCGGTTCCCTGGTCCAGACTCTGACGATCGCAGTCGAGTAGAGAAGGGGAGAACTGCGATCGTCAGCGTCTGGTAGGCATGGAGGGGGTCTGTTCAGCGTTGCAGCAGGGCAGAGGTGCCCCCGGTGGCCCGTGGGCACCCGTGGGCACCCGTGGGCCGCCAGTTGCGCAACCCTGATCTTGATATGACGAATGCAACTGTGATACGAGCCTTGAGTCGTGCTACTTAATTGAGTTACTACCTAAAAAGAAAGAAAAGTCAGCTTAAATAATGTTTTGTGACTATTTTTCTGCAGTCTTCACAAATTAGGTTCGAATAAAGTTTAATTTTAAGAAACTTTTTTTTTACGGTGTAGTGAAGTTCTTCTGGCAGAATAAAAAATAACCGTAAGCACCTTATTAACTGGCCTACGACTTCCTTCAAATTATTATTTGGATTACGATTTGGATGGAAGCAGTAAGTTTCAGGTTCTCGTAAGCTTCGTGAATACGTTTCTGCGCTTTGCCCGTCAAGTTCTTGCAATCTCTTTTGTTTTTTTTTTGTCCGCTATCTTTACTTACAACCGCATATAAATCATAGTATGATGCGTCTTATTGATTGAGCAATGTGTCTTGGAAATCCCCATAAAATACTCTGCCTTAATCATAATCCCAAGGGGGATGATTACGAAGGAAAAGTTCTTTAAAATTAATGAATTTTTTAAGATAGTTAAAATCACGCTTTTCCTAGCTTCTTAATCTTAATATAAAGCAGAATGTTTATATGTTTGTGTGTTTGTTTGTCGTCTGAAAACTTTCGAACGGTAAACTCTGGGGTTATGAAATGTGCTTCAATGTATTATGCCTGGCTAACACAGACGAATTAAAAAAAAAATGCCGGCGAACTCGGGTAGTAAAGGTAGTAAATAGATCAAATAGATCGGAACGATTCTAAAGTAAATAATTTAAGAAGAAGGACAAGCTATTTAAGATGTGTATTAACCCTGCAGAAATATCTTCCAAAATTTCTTGTTGTCCCTGGTTATTTTCGTAAACGTATTGAGAAATTGAAATTGTGAAAACATTCGAAGAAGCTGCATCAGGAATATCTTTTTCGGACGACCACTGTACCCGCGAGGACAGCGCCAGTTACTGAAAATTTTCAAATTTTTATTCATCTAACTATAAAAATTTATAAGAAAATCTATATACATATGTAACTTTTTGTAATTTCACGACTTCATCTCTGACGTCATGATGTCTGGCAATATGATGGGGAAAGGCTGAAGGAACAAAAGCATTTCACTTCAATGTTTATCCAAATTTATTTTTAGCCAATTCCAGTATGATTCGCCTATTGCATGGCCAACACCAGGAATACAATTTGCTACATCCATTACGGTACCTAAGCAATGTTTCTGGGTTCCTAATGCGCCTTCCGGATATCCTACAGCAGGCCTTCCCAAGTAGGGGAAATCTGCTCCCAAAACAGATGTTTCGGTTCTCCCTCCAACGCTGCGCCTTAGCTGCTAAGGCCGCTAAGGTGGGACGAGTTCTGCTACCCTCTCTCCGAGGGCACAGTAACGTCGCTGGGAAGCATGTTGGGCGCTTTAGGGCGAAAGTACCAAATGTGTCAAATTTTTATAGGAAATTTCATAATGACTTAAAAATAGTAGGAAAAATTAAAATTTAAACTAGCATTTCAAAATGACGTAAAAAGAATTTTAAAAAATGTATTACATACAACGATACAGTAATACAATAATCGTAGTGATGTCTTTTCATTAGAAAAATATATTCATTTTTATAAAAATACAAGTAGTAGTTATTTTCTAAATTTTCGTACAATACATAAATACCTACATTTTATATTTTAAACAACTTTCGTACAATGCAAATGTGTTATACATTTTATTCAGTTTTATGAAAATGCAATCACTACTTATTTTATAAATTTTTGTACAATATATACATATTATATACATGTTATAGATTCTCTAACATGTATATATATTTTTGTACAATATATACCTATAACATGTATATAATATGTATATATTGTACAAAAATTTATAAAATAAGTAGTGATTGCATTTTCATAAAACTGAATAAAATGTATAACACATTTGCATTGTACGAAAGTTGTTTAAAATATAAAATGTAGGTATTTATGTATTGTACGAAAATTTAGAAAATAACTACTACTTGTGTTTTTATAAAAATGAATATATTTTTCTAATGAAAAGACATCACTACGATTATTGTATTACTGTATCGTTGTATGTAATACATTTTTTAAAATTCTTTTTACGTCATTTTGAAATGCTAGTTTAAATTTTAATTTTTCCTACTATTTTTAAGTCATTATGAAATTTCCTATAAAAATTTGACACATTTGGTACTTACGCCCTAAAGCGCCCAACATGCTTCCCAGCGACGTTGTGCCCTCGGAGAGAGGGTAGCAGAACTCGTCCCACCTTAGCGGCCTTAGCAGCTAAGGCGCAGCGTTGGAGGGAGAACCGAAACATCTGTTTTGGGAGCAGATTTCCCCTACTTGGGAAGGCCTGTCCTACAGCAAACCGTCCTAAGGAAGTTACCTGCGAAACTGTCTCCGCTCTCGGCCTAGTGACCGACGGCCTTAAAGCCGAAACAGCTGACGCGGCACATGACCCCTAGCACGCACACGCAGTAGGCATGCGCGTAATCATCAGTTGCTTAGAAAGCACAAACTACTTGGAGTTGGCGATGAACATTAAATTATTATGACCCTGTTCGAATTCAAGGGGCAGGGGTCCAACCAGAGTAATATTTCCTCACGAAAGAAGCAAATAAATAAAGTAGGAGAGTACAGTAGTAATGAAAAGAGTGGAAGCGAACGTTAATCAATAAGGTAAAGGGTTAGAAGAACTGAATACAGAAATAAGTAATGTTGCTTCTTTGTATTTCATTCGTAGCAGTCTTCATACAAAATGTATCACATACAGTAAAAGCGTATAGGACAAAGGAATACGTATTTAATTCCAAATTTACCATCCCTTATTTTACGAACCCTGCAGTGCAGATGTGCGGCTTAACAGGCCCAAGTGGACAGTTAAATGGATATAAAAACGGAATCATTTGAATAAATTGTAGGGTAAACGCACCAATAAATGAACACTTAAGGCTAATGAATGAACACTTTTATAAAATTATGTTTGCAGCGCGATTGATTCGACGTGCTGCAAAAATTTTTTGGATATGGAGCAAGAAATTAAAAGAAGTCTTTAATTAATTAGTTGCTTATTTTCATAACTTATTTTAATCATTTTAATAAAAAATGTCCATTCACTGGTACGTGTTCATTTACTGGTACATCTACCCTACCATATCTTATGTAGCTTTCTGTAAGCCTGTTCTCGTGATATTGAAAAAGATTCAAATAACGACGAGCCCTAGTATCACAGAGATGTTTGTTCAGTATCTCATTTTGTTATAAATATTTTTCTGAATAATGATTGAGTGCAATAGATTACGTGCAGTTTAAAAATATTTTTTTCTCAAAAGATGCATGCATTCCTAAATTCGGAGATATGTGCAGATTGTGTGCACTGTAGGGTTGCATAACAATAGGAAAGTAGGTTTCCTATATATGCTGGGAAGAACGCTCCAGCCAGCCAGTCAGTCATGTCATAGCCCGTGATGATCTACAGGCAGAACAGCGAAAGTGAAACGATTAATTAATCAAGTAATCGCATAGACAGTAAGTAATTTCCAGAAAAAGTTTCCGTAAACTGCTTTGTTCGATTCTTTGTTTTCGTGTTATTTTTTTTCCACGTCGTTAAAAAGTTTAGGGACCGGGGCTAGATATGATAAAGGCAGGTTGTTACAAAGCTGCTTAAATTTTTGTCGCTTGGACTATCACTTCGACGACGAAGTGGCTGATGTGTTTCAACCATACACGGTCGTGTATGGTGTTTTTTTTTTTGTAGTCGGTTCACGCGTTGCCACGTTATTACAGGTTTTTGTGTTTTCGGTAGTAATAGTAACTTTCTTCTTTCCACTTCAATCTTTTCTACCGAACAGTCAGAAAAATGTAGGGGAAGAGCGGGTAGCCCCGGACACTTAAATGAAACACAAAAACAATATACAATCAATAAATTGTAATCAAATTACTCATTCGGGAAATAAACTTAAGAACTTAAGAAGATTCGTTATAACTAAGAAAATAGAACACATTTCTTAAATAATTTTAGAAAAAATATCAATAACCTGCAGCCTCTGTTTTTATGCAATCAAAAAATAGGCGGGTAGCCCCGGACATAATTTTCAACGATCATCTAGGATTCTAGGAGTTTGCGTATCCTTATTTCTTGCATACCTACGTCACAGTAATAATAAAAAATTGACGGATCAATATTTGAACATCCTTCATATGCCCAATGTTTGAATTTATTGCATTGGATCCAGTCGTCATCAAAGGTTTCGCCGAAAACGATGCATTGAGCGCCTTGATGTTCGTTATGATTAAAAAGACTTTGAATGTTTTGTTTTGCCGTAAATTGTTTAATTGTTCAATTGTTCAATTGTGCAATTGTTCAATTGTTCAATTGTTCAATTGTTCAATTGTTCAATTGTTCAATTGTTCAATTGTTCAATTGTTCAATTGTTCAATTGTTCAATTGTTCAATTGTTCAATTGTTCAATTGTTCAATTGTTCAATTGTTTAGTTATTTAGTTGTTTGTTTCTATTGTTTAGTTGTTTATTTTTGGTTTGAAAATTACTTCTTGACCGCTTTTTAATGCTTTTACTGGATCTTGCAGAGTGCTACATGGCACGTCATATTTTTCAGCAGCTAATCTTAGTGTCAACTTGCCCTCCATAACACATACAATTGCTTCATTCATCCTATTTCCACCCCACTTGCCTCTGTTGCTAGTTGGTCCCTTAAATTTTGGCATTTTTATAACTGTATTTTAAAACAAATATATTTATATTATTTAGCACCATGAAGTAGTATAAACTGATAAGGAATCACGATAATAAAATGCATCGTTTTGTAACATTATGGTTGGTAAAAGTGTCCGAGGGTACCCGCCATATATTTAGTGACCGGGGGTACCCGATTGACTTGATCCAATATTTTTACCATTCATTTGTATAATATGAAAAGAATTTAACTGAACGTTTAAGAATCTTAAACTACATTGAATAGTTAATACTAAAATCAATAAACCATGTAACATTACTTACATTTAATAGACAACAAGCATCGATGAAATTCGATGGCCTCGATAATGTCACTTTCAGCGGGAAGAAAACGAATTATAATATCGAATTCGCTTTGCGTACTGTTATCTTGAAATTGTTTCTGGGCTTAGGCAGTAGGGTGGCTCTTATTTACTATTGGTAAAATTATTTTTCAAGATTTTCTTCGGGGCACCCTCCAAAATAGTTCCAAATAATTAAAAAAAAATCTGTGCAAAGTTTGAGCCGGATCGGATAACGGGAAAAGTTGCCATTTGGCCCTTGAACATTTAAATAATGATTTAACAGCTCAAAACGTAGATTTTATACAATATCCTCCATGTTATTGATTATATAAAAAAATATGTCAAACAAAAGTTGTAGATCCGGACAAGGAGCATCCTTTATGTTATATTACTTTTTCTCGTGCGACAAACTGTTTTCGAAAAAAGTCCGAAAAACTGGAAAAAACATATTTTTTTTCTCAAATTGTGAAAGTTTAAATGCTTCTCGGACATATTTTATTTATGAAGGCGAATAGTAAAAATGAAATTTTTATTTTCGATGGCTACTTTTTAAACATTTAAAGGGCAGGCATATACCGAAATATGCCAAAAAGATAAAAAAATATTTCCATATTTCCAGTGTGTGATATGTCATGAATGTTTCCTGAAAATTTTGGACCGAAATTCGCAAAAATATGTAATTAATATTACTATGTAAATTAATATTAAGGTAAATGTCCCAGTCCTTAAACATGGCCCAATAATTAAAAATTGAGAAGAAATTTTATTAATAATAATAGTTTTACTAATTTGCAACGTTTAAACTGTTCGAAATATAATTGCAAAATGTATTAGCTTTATATAGATACAATTATAAGCTTACATAACTGAATAGTTATATCATACAAAAATATTATTGTACAGTAAAGCTTCAACAGTTTCAATCTCGCTTCTTGCCTAATGGGCTCAAGCAAGCGAGAGAATATTTTTGTTAAGGTTGTAATTAATTATTATTTTATAATTTTTGAAATTATACAGTTGTTTTGGATTTATTATACATTGAAGAATTTAAAATTAATTGGATTTTTTGATAATTTTTTGTTTTTAATATTGAAATTGTTGCGTTTATCCACTAGTACACGGTAACATGACACGTACCAATCATTAAACGTGTGTTCAATGGTTGTTTAACCGCGGTGTTACAGACGTCAGTGTTCAGTAGTTATAAAATTATAAATATTTATTGTACAAAAGTAAGTATTTTTTGTATCCTGTATATTTACGTTAATAATAACTAGACAAAAATATAATACTGTTTAAGAATTATTAGGATAATTAATCTTATAGTCGTTATAATATTAACATAACCTAAACTTTTATAATATACTTTTAATCATTTTTTAACTTTTTCAGACATAAAGTCATGTCGAAGGTAAAAAAGATAAAGAAGAAGAACTACAGTCAGTTGATTTATTTTCATTAACTGATAGAAATAGTTAAATTAAATACATATTCAATAATTGGGACACTGTTAATTAATGACTGGGACACGCTATGAATTTTATTTAATTACTGGGCCATATGAACAGTTTCATGTTTTAATTAATTTAAAACTTTTGCTTTAACAAATGTAGATTCTTGTTACGTTATGTGAAAGTAGAAATTTTACGCTTTCGAATAATTATATTTAGTTATAATTGTATACTATTTAAATATAAAAAAAATTGCAATCATCTCAACTGCTTCCTTAACTGTTTGGCCATTGGGACATTTACCTTACCACGTTTGAATCACTGTTCCTTTAGCTACACATTCGTACCAAGAACATAAGATTACACCAAACTGACATGCACTTATAGCATTTTATACACAATGGTGTCAACCAGGGCAAGTTGTTACACAACACAAAGGGCCTGTTGTTACGTACAAAAAGGGGCACGTTGGCAAAGAAAGTCTCCACAAAGTGGATTCAATGCATAGACTGCAAAAAGTGGGCACATGAGAAGTGTGCAAAACCAAAAAATCTATTTTATGTCTGCATTAATTGTGAGTGGCCGTATGAAACGGAAGATGATAATCCCCTGTTTTTAACCGACTTCAAGAAGGAGGAGGTTATAGATTCGACACGTATGTTTTTTTTTTTTTTTTCCCTCATGACTCTTCAGCTTCTTTTTATTCGAAAGGGGGCGATGCCCCGGTGGTCCCATCCTACACTGCATCAACATTGGTCCAATATTTTGCCAGTTATGGTTAATAATAAAGACTATTGTCACCCAATTATTATTATTTTATGTACGTACGCGCATATCTCCTCAGCATGTTGTGTCACTATATATATAAAACTAAAAAGTTTAAAATAAAAAAATTTAAACAAAATTAAAACCGACTTCAAAAAAATAAAATTGCACTAAAAAGTAAAAAATAATTTTTTCCCTTATTTAATCTACGACTCTCATTTTTTTTAAGTCGGTGCCTCATCATTTGCACTGTGTAAATCTGGCGCCGGCTTAAAAAATATGAGAGTCGTAGATTAAATAAGGGAAAAAATTATTTTGTACTTTTTAGTGCAATTTTATTTTTTTGAAGTCGGTTTTAGTTTTTTAAATTTTTTTTATAATGCAACTGTTTTTTTGGGTAGTTTTTTTTTATTATTTTTAACAGATTATTCATAATTTTTTCTTGTATGTATAGTATGTATATGTAATAGATTCTTACAATTACTAAATTTATTTTTGTCCAAGAAAATATAGTTTTATTACTCATAATTAGCCTCTTTTTTGTAAAATGTAACAACTAGCCCCATATTGTCTCGACCTCCAAAATGGCTTTTTTCAAACTCATGGTTTTCATTTAATTACATGTGATAGCGGTCAGCGGTGGAGGAAAGTACGTACTTTACGTGAGAGGCATTGATAGTATTGAATATGGAATGCAAAAAAAAATAAAAAATAAAAAACGGAAAAATGTCACAACTAGCCCCGGTCTCCCCTACCGATAAACAAAATAACAATTGTTATTACAGGTTTCCAGTTTGAAAAATGTCTGATGTAGACTGGGTACCGGTCGTATCGCAATTGAAGTCAGCGGTTCAAGCGGCTGGCGGTGATTTGGAGAGTGCCAGAAGAACACAGGAGAATTTTTCTAGGGAATGTCCGGGAGTTTGTCAAGTAACTTCATTAGTGCAGCTTGTCAACGGAAATCCGGAAGATGCATTAGAAACCCAGAAACGTTGCTTTGGCACCGTAAAAAAGATAGCAAGTAGTGTGCTTGGTGTTGACCATGCAATAGGTGAGTCTTACTGGAGTGGGCTAAAAATAAATTTCGATGACACAGTTCGACAAAATTTGACTTGTTTTCGGACTTGTACTATTCAATAGCCGTTTCTTATAGGCGTTCGTGCGCTGAAAACGAATCTGCAAGCCGTTTGCCGCCATCACCTTCAGTTTTTGAGAAATTCGATTTTTAAAAAAACTGCAAATTTTCAACTTTGAACATCTTTTGCGTCGAAACAGTAATAGTTATTCGGTTGCTTGTTGCGTCAAATTATTCCACGAACCCTTCCGGATGCAACGATATAATAGGTGCCACCCTGCTCATACGAGAGTAAAACTGCTCTCCTCAACGAGTTTGATCTATTTGACGATTTTGTAACATTTAGAAGACATTTATTATACATCCTTGTGGTACAAAGTTGTACAAGAATGACTTTCTATGTATCTTATGCATATTTATTTATTGTCTTGAAATTCAGGAAATATAATTGGATTATTACCTGTCAAACACCAAGAACTAATTAACTGTGAATTATTCTACATGTTTTAATTGGGTAATCTGTTTATAAACATTATAGGTTCAGATTCGTAATCAACGACTCCAAAAACATCAGGGTACTGACATTCGAGCAGAACCAACAATTTTTTACTATAGTTGTCCGCCATATTGGATTCGCCATTTTGGTTTTTAAAGTTTTAAGTTTAGATTCGTAATCAGCGACCTCAAAAACCCCAGAGTACCGATTTTTGCCTAAATTCAATAATATTTGAGATTTTGGCCACGTTTTCGGGATTTGGGACCACTGTGCGCTTGTTTATTTTGTTTAAGGGTAGGGGCAAATGTCTATCTGTACTATTTTTTGGCGGCATAAACATTGCCAGAGAAAACATATCGCCGATTCGATTTTGCGAGGATTCTATAACTTTTGGAATTTATAGTCCCCATTTCGATTTAATCGAAAAAGAGTTGACAAGGTAGTAGAAAAGATTGGGAATAATAAAATGCCTGTTTCGATTTAATTTCAACATTTGGATCAACTATCTCTCTCTAAGTAATATATAAAAATTAAGCTTTAAGTTTCTAGTGAAAAAAGGGCGCGGTTTTTTTTCTCTATCTTTAAGAATGTTCCCTTTAATCATTTTCTTCTAAGAACGATTTGTTAAATGAAAAAGGTGAATAAACAACCGGATTTTTATTCGTCTGCTAAAGCTAATGCCACAATATTTTGATTATTTGACAAATATTTAAATCGATTATCTCGAATTTACATGCGAAACGCCGCACTAGGAGTTATATAAATATTATGCAAACATTCAAATAAAGAAACTGTTTATTGAGTAAACCAACGCAATTCGGAGTTCATTATTCAAAATGACAACTTCTTTTAAATAAACGACAGTAACGTTACATTGGTCGAAAAGAAACTGAGCAATAAATGATTCTGTGGATTAAAATTTTGTTAAAAATTCCGAATCAGCAGAGGTATAAAAGAACGATAAATACAAGAGATCGATGGCATGAGATTTTTATTCACCGATTTCCTCTAGATTTCGGAAATGTGTTTCTTTTAAAACATTGCAATGTTGCGTTTAATTGAAATCTTTTTTAAGGAACATTTATTTTATTGAAATGGGTTGCCATATAGAATCAGCCTGTATAAATGAAACATACGCAAGAAGGAGCTATAAATGAAGGGTGATGAACAGTCTCGAGCAGTGGCGGATTTAACAGGGCGGCCGATGAGCAGTTGCCACCTGGGCCCCTGCTCGGAAGGCCCCACTAGGGCCCCATTCTTAAAAAAAATTATGATTTTATTCAAACTATATTTTTTTCTGTATTATTACACCGAGCCCGTTTGCAGTAAACTACCGCTTTAGTTTTTCGAAAAATTGGCCCGCTCAGAAGGCCCCTCCTAGGGCCCTGTCTTAAAAAATAAGTTATGGTTTTATCCAAGCACTTATTTTTCTATACTTTCCTGCACATTTACCCCCGTTTAGTAAACTATCCCTTCATTTTCCCGAAATAATGGGCCCCTCAACGTTTTCCACCTGGGCCTTTTTTCTTAAATCCGCCACTGGTCTCATAGCTGGTCATTTTTCCTCATTGAGGGGCCATTACGAAATGCAGCCAGTCGCATTTTCAGTGATCCTCATATATATGTACTAGCTTAAAGTAGCCGGCATCGCCCGGGCTTCTTATATGTATCTATAACATCAGCATTAATATTTTAAAATTAAATCGCGCCTCCATTAATTATTACGCAGTGATTTCCTATATATACTTCATAACCCATTGTTTACGTATATCTGTGCATAGTAAAAAATAAAGCCTTCGGTAGGTGTCTGTCTGTTTGTTCGGGCTAATTAGGGGGACTAAGGCGGTCGTTTTCCGTGAAAAAAAAACACTTTCTTTTTAATGTATTTGTAAAAAAAATGAAAGCAGATCCAGATATATCCTTTTACCCAATGTTTATTATTATCATAGAGGTTGAAAAAAAGTTGGTATGAAATATACATGCGCTTTAAAAATAGCGGTGCTGACTGGTAAACATTTTAACATTCTTCTGTGGTTTTCAGGTAAGGGTATAAGGGTAAAGGGTGTAAGGGTATAAGGGTAAAGGGTGTAAGGGTAACGGGTGCAAGGGTAAAGGGTGCAAGGGTGAAGGGTGCAAGGGTGCAGAGTGCAAGGGTAAAGGGTGCAAGGGTAAAGGGTGCAAGGGTGAAGGGTGCAAGGGTGAAGGGTGCAAGGGTAAAGGATGCAAGGGTGCAAGGGTAAAGGGTGCAAGGGTGAAGGGTGCAAGGGCAAAGGGTGCAAGGGTAAAGGGTGCAAGGTAAAGGATGCAAGGGTAAAGGGTGTAAGGATAAAGGGTATAAGGGTAAAGGGTGTAAGGGTAAAGGGTGCAAGGGTAAAGGGTATAAGGGTAAAGGGTGTAAGGGTAAAGGGTATAAGGGTAAATGGTAAAAGGTGTAACGGTATATAAGGGTATATAAAGGTATAAGGGTATAAGGGTATAAGGGTATAAGGGTATAAGGGTATACGGGTATATAAGGGTGTAAGGGCATAAGGATGTAAGGATATAAGGGTATATAAGAGTATAAGGGTATATAAGGGTGTAAAGTTATAAAGGTATAGAAGGGTGTATATATAAGAGTATAAGGGTGTAAGGGAATATATATGAGTATAAGGGTATAAGGGTAGGTATATAAGAGTATAAGGGTATATATAAGGATATATACTCTGCGGAAAGATCCCGAGAGTCGACGAACGAAACATGTGTGCGAAACTGATAGGTGTGTGTGTATACGTATTATGTCGACGACGATAAATTTTCGACTGAAGAAGAAAAATTTTCTCTTACCATTTCTGACAATTTCATGAGACGATATTACGATATCTCTAGCATGCGTGGACCGATTTTTTCGGAATTGGTCTTATTCGAAAGCTTATATGCGGTTTACATAAGAAAAATGCCTTTAAATTTAAAAAATATTGCAGGGGTGATGAGATATTAATGAAATAAGTTTCAGAATAGCCTGGCGACGAGTAAAGGATAGCGGTAGCGACAGTCGACATATATATGCAGGGTTTCGGAACATGGATAAACGGCAGGGGCAGTCGATCGACATTTATACAGGGTGTTTTATACAGGGTGTCTTTCTTGTACTTGGCGTCGAGACGCTACCGCGTCTCCAGATTCGAGAAAAACGCGGTAAAAGTTTTTGGGCAAAGGCGACGCTGCCGGTTGCTGCTTGACCTTTTAAGCTGGAGAATAAAAAATGTTGCGAATTTTAATATAAACCAAGCGGCATTTTATTCAGAAAAGATAGTACTTTCGGAAAATGCAATAAAAAAAAATCGATTTTCGACTGCCCGGTCCCCTTAATATCGACATCCACTGGACCGGGCTGCAAGGAATAAAGGATGAAGGTCAGACTGCTGACGACTGCAAAAAAATTAGAGAGCAGTAAAAAAGCAAAGAAATACATATATGAAGCAAAGTATAATAGAATATTTAAAATTAATTGTATCTACAAATAAAAATTTGCATAGAAATTTTATAATCCATTTGTTTCATATAATGCGTAATATACCTCAATTTACAATTCTGAGTAGAATTTAATCTAATTTATTCTCTAATTTTCAATACACACTTTTTAAAAAATTCATGTTCTGTACATACGATTTTCAAAGTATTTGAATCTAAAATATTAGCATAATGCAAACCCACGTGCGATTTAATTAAACTAAGGAATGGAATCCCATTCAGGCCAGGTTTGAATTTGTCGATAAAGTCGAGATCCAGGACCTCCATATCCACTAAAATGTCTAGGTCCAATCACACGAACATTGTCTCGAAGTATTCCTTGCGACTTACCGCAAAGGATCAATTTGTGTACTGCTTCCCACATTTGATCATCTGTAACTGGTCCTGCATTTATAATAATATTGTAATATGAAGGAAGTCAAGAAAATAAAGGCACAATTACAAAACGAAAGAATAATGGAAATGATATATAGTTATTAAAATTCAATGGAATTTCAATTATATTTTGAAACACCTTTATAGTTTCCTATGTAGGCAATTCCAATGGATTTTTTATTATATCCATAAGTGTGAGCTCCTTCCCGATTCCAACCGCAACCTTCAAATACACTCCCGTCGCCACCAATTAAAAATCTGTTGAATGAATAAAAACTAGAATACTTAAATTTAAAAAAAATACACGAAATCAATTATGATAATTAAAATGAAAATGAAGGAAAACTATAAAAAATGCCATTAGATTTTCACAATTTGCAGTCACTACAATGAAATGTGGAAAACTGTGGCATTGATGAAACAGCAGAAATAATTACACTTGATTCCACAGTAGAGCTCTGCAACGGGCGGGTATACCGTGGGTCAACCCGCCCGTTACCCGATCGTTTTTCGACTCACCCGGCCCGCCCGGCCCGCGTCGGGCAAGACGGGTTAAGGTAGATTTCTAACCGCCCGTCAAGCCCGAAACTGTTGCCAGCCGTGCGACGTATCCGACCTGTCCGTGTCCGTATTTGCGCCTTTCCTCTATTCATCGGGGTCAGCTGCATTTTTTATATACTGTATTTCTAAATTGTCTGATATGTTTCTACTACAATGTTGTTGTTTGTAAAAAACATAAATTAAATCTAAATTTTTTAATTTCTTACATTTATTTGTATTTTAACTTGTGTTATTTACATATGGTTGATAAGTATAATACACATTAATAATAAATAAGTTGTCAAGGTTTGACTCTCCATTCGAGGGTAACAATAAGTCCGAGTGAAAATCGAGCGAAGCGCGGGAAATGTCTCGGTAAAGAGCGGGCACGGACGGATCGGGCGTTTCGGGCGGGTATGGGCGGGCTGGACAGCCGCGGGTTCTTCGGGCTAGTGACGATTCAAGTGCGGGCGGGTCGGGTACACCGAGAAACAGTCGTGGGCCGGGCGGGCCAAAACCGCCCGTTGCAGAGCTCTATTCCACAGTAGAGCATACAGATTTCGCGCAGGCACGACCCTCAGGCGACGTTGCTACGCCGCCTCCCCACTTAACCCCCTATGTTTTTCTCCGTCGCACGGCCTTCTCTACTCTCTCTGTTCACTTTTCGTGCGGGACTGTTTACGTTGACAACGGTCAGGTCCCGCGTTTGGGATGTACCAGTTATTGCTTGGAAATTACCACGAGCAATGGCATGCGGTTCAAATCGTGGGTAGTAGTGGGAGCTGCGCAGATCGGTCGCAAATCGGTAGGGGCGTCGGGATGCCCTAATTTGGAATGCAGTGTAGGTTTTATTTTAATTTTTAAAAAATGAATATCATTTATTAGCTATGTACTTCTAATATAGAAAAACTAAAATTTTGGTGTTAATAAAATTGCGCATTTTTTATAAAATATTTGAGGCATAAACCAAAAAATGGATACTTAAGAGTATGCAATGTCGTTCAGTCCATGATTATTCACGTCAATGGAGTAAATATTTTCAACTCTAGCACGACACTTAGCCCTGTCGTAACATGCTTCCTCAATAGTTTGATAAAGTATAACGTAAGGAATGGGAATAATCAGGTAATTCACATCTTTTACTGTTGCATTGCGTTTCCATGTGACAAATGTCGGGCAATTTTCATCCTCTTCTGCAAAATATAAAAATTACTTTAATTTTTACTTTATAAACTTAACAGCCGGCAACCAATTAACATTAAAATTATAACCACTTCTTTGAAAGAGATACGTATGCACATATATGGCTAAAGTATGTTTTGCTTCAATCTACAGGGTGGCCCTTTTATTCATATCAACATTTCCAGAAAATATGACTGACAGTGAGATTTCTGGAGGTCATGCTTCTCGAAATTTTAAAACTGTGCATTAGGGTGGACCTTATTTTTCGACTTTCAAATTTTTTTCGGGACACCCCCCAGGATTGTGCCATTGGGAGAAAAAATAATGTGTGTAAAATTTGAAATCGATCGGACAACGGGAAACCGTGTCTCATCGCAGTTGAAGTTTTTTTATTTTTGGAATTCGTTATTCTCCATTGTAGTATATCGTTAATATACATTTTTATATAACTTTGAATTTGTCTTTGTACGCTCTGTAACAATATAGAACGAAAGTATAAGATCGCTTAAAAAAAACATCATGACCTTGAAATCTCAAAAATTGACCTTCAGAAAAAACTTTTTTCGTTGGCATTATTTTTACCTTGTAAATCAGTACAACTTTTGTCTAAGAAATTTTTTCATATCTTTATAAATAACAGATTTCAAAATTTTAATGGAGTAACTGATACTTTCATCAAGATTACATTGTTTCTTAATTATTTAATATTATTATTAGTTTATACGCGCGGAGTAGATTGTGTATATGGTCATGAATGTTTTGAAAATGCTGTTGTATTTGCATCAGGTAGGTAGTCTACTGAGTGGGAGCGTGTACAGATTTTTAATAATTTATAATGTGTAATGAAAATATATGACAACTAGGTTATTGTTATTCACATTCATTATTATCATCTTAAAAGACAATATTTTAATTAAGATATTCTGAAATCTCGTTTTTCGCGTCGAAGGTCAATCGAAGGTCACGTTGTTATATCATCAGATTCACCCCGACGTCGCAGCTATTTGTTAGTAATTCCGTATTAATAAAATATAAAATCTCGTGTAGAGAACGACGAATAATTTGAAAAATGGATACATTCCTTGTCATCGAATTCTCTATTTTGAAATATAAATTAAATGACCATGTGACGTTAAAATTTTCGTGTCATTAAAATAAGTAATAGCTATATAGGATTATAAAAGGATAATATATAGGATAATAGCCATAATAAAAGAGACAACCTTCACGTCAATTAAAAAGAGACTACAGAAAAAGGCGCAAATTCTTGAGTTTAGGTTACAGTTATTATCAAATAATTATTTAAGAATGATTACTGTTTATGTGATTTTATTATATTCAGAATTATTTAAAAGATAACTTACGTGCAATGCAGACACCAACAAGGAAGAAAAAAGTAGTAATTATTTTCACTTGCATGTCTTCAAAATTGGGATGAAGCTGTTACACTATATAACAAAAGTAAAAGGTTATTGTACCGTCTCGTTTAAATGTTATTTTCAAAAAGATGCGAAGTATTGAACAGTCTACACTCGTTGTCGGAGACTGACGGAGACTCACTCAGCGATTAAAGATCGCGTATCTTGACCCCCCGTATTTCTTTCTTTCTTTTGTATTTTGTTGACATACAAATGAGAAAGCAAGGCGAAGCATTGTAGCATTCCCAGATAGCACTCGACGTCTATGAGCCGTCTTTAAGACGTCTGTTTCAGACATTCAAGACGTCTTAAAGACGTCTGCTATTTTCTGAAAGACGTCTTAAAGACGTCTGCTATTTTCTGAAAGACGTCTTAAAGACGTCTATAGACATTTTTGAATGTCCTGAGTCAGTAAACCGTACGTCTTTAAGACGTCTGGCCATTTTCGCCGGTTACGTACGGACGTTCGCACAGTTTCTAGCGGTGTATCCTCAAAGTTTATGACCAAACGCTTACTGGCATTCAAATTTTGATTTAATATATGGAAAGAGCATGAAAAGTTGTGTCTTGTACGCTCATAGCCCGGAGTTTAGATGCAAGCTCAATCAAATCTAGAGCGAAAAGGAAGTGGTCGGTTACGTACGGACACAGTGGACATGCAATACGCAACGTCAAGACTCTTCCCCATATTTCTGCGAATGATTTTCACTATACATAATGGCAATAGACATTCCTCATAGATTAAATCTTCCTGATCACGATCCTCTTATTGTTTTTTCAAAAACATTATACCTTACCCTCGGAATCTCAACATATTTGGAATTGCGTCTCTGGTAACGCACGGACATTCGCAGTAACGTACGGACATACGCAGTAACGTGCGGACAAATCGTAGAAAGAACAACGAAACCACCATGTAATGATGCATAAGACTGATTTTATGTTTAATTATTATATAAAACACAAAAAATATTTATTTATTATTATAAAACTAAACTTTTCTCCATCTTGTTTTATACTTAACATCAGTGACACTGATTTATTTATAACAGGGATCGAAAGAATTCTGGATCTTTTAAATAGGTTCTATTTGAAACATTAACCATGGAACTTTTTTAAAAATGTTCTCACATTATAAGTTCCCATATGAACTGCTAAAGTAAAAGTTCTTGAAAATAAAAGTTCTAGTTGGAATGCAACTTATTAAATACAATGATAAAAATTTCTCTATTACAGGAACAGATATTTTGTTCATCAATATTAAAAAGTTCTCAATCGTTGTAACACATACGGCACTACCTATTCGATGAATAGCACTACAACAATAATAAATAATGATTACAGTTAAATTGATATTCTGAATGTGTTATTTATTTGTAATACATATTTACCTACGCAGATAATTTCTACGCAGATATATATTATAGTATTTTTGTGTATTTTTTGTTCATGTAAGTTATAAAAAAATTTATTTAGGTATTATACTTGACAAGATCTCTTTTTTGTTCAATACTTCTTATGAAACAATCAATTACTTATGTTATGATTTTCATACCTTTTATTAAATAAACACAAAGAATATGATTTTATATTGTTAAATAAAACTAGTACTTACTAGTTTAGTACTTTTTTATCTTATGGTGCCCTTTTTAATAAATGTTCTAATAATATAACTGATTTCTATGGCACTTTTATTATATAGGTTCTAAAATATCTGTTCCATGAGAACACATTTTAAAGAAGTTCCTAAAGGCAATATTTCTTTCAATAAAAATTCCACAGGAGCAGATATTTTCTTAAAGGAAAAATATGTATAAGTTCTAACAGAATTTTTTTAAAAATAAGAGTTCCAGAACTTTTTCGATCTCTGCTTTATAAGATCAGTAAATCAGTAAATAAACTTACCTATACATTTTTGAATGAAAAGAAAAATATAATTATAATTTCACAAAAATTACAATCTAGTTGGCTATTTTACGAATCTTATACAAGGCACTCTAAATCACGTCGGAGCATTGATCGTACTTTATCTAACTAGAAATAATCATACTAACTCATCTACGCCGAAAGTTGCACCACAATATAAACACAGATGGCAAAGCCTCCCCGCTGTTATACTTTTATTAATTATAATTAAAAATAATTTCTTCATACAAAGTGATTCATTATCTAATATGTATTTTATTTTGATTTGAATTATTATTTTACTACGCTTTCGTCTGTAGATCGGCAGACGATAGACAGGCCCCTGCCGGTCGAAATTTTCGCGGTGTCCGTACGTTACCATATAAGATTGTGCTGTAGTTATGAGCTGCAGTTCCGCAATATTTACACATGTGCACAGGTAGCCCAGGAGACATTGAATCCGCGTTGGTGTGTATTTTAACCCACAAGTTTGGACTGGTGATAATAACTTCACCTCGGACGGTAACGTACGGACACGAAATTTTGAATTTTGGCTACTGCTTTACACATCAGCCGAAAGGATGAATTGTTTTGCACGCACTTCTTTTTGTACCTTGAACAGTGTACAACAAGACACACGATTAGTTTTAGCGATGTAAACGCAGGAAATAACGGAATATCTTATCTAACGAGATCCCTATTACTGGTTCATTAAAATCGTAGTACAAAGGGGACTTCATCATCGATTTCCGACCCTGTATACGAGTGGACTGATTCTGTCAGACTCATTTTTTGTTGGTATGGAGCATATACAACATATTGGACCACTTCTCATGTGTGTCCATATATTTTGACAAACATATCACCATGTCCTAGTCCGCGCGAAAATGGCCGTCTCTTGAACAATTTGTAGACGTCTTTGTAAGACGTCTTTGAGACGTCTTATAAACGCCCTGTAGACGTCTTTTAAACGTCGCGTAGACGTCCATTTCAAATTTTCAAGACGTCTTAAAGACGTCTGCTGTTTTCTGAAAGACGTCTATAGACATTTTTGAATGTCCTGAGTCAGGAAACCGTACGTCATTAAGACGCCTTTTAAACGCCTTGTAGACGTCTACATATGATGCCGCAGCAAGTGGGATAAGTGGTGTAGATCAAGGAAATGTCGCAGCGATAAAAAATATTGTTAAGAATCCATCAGGTAGTACAATTATGGATCTAGCCGCTATTCAAGTGAGAGATGCTTTGGCTGCCAGATCTCTAAACGAAACTGATGGATTTAATAATGAAATGGATCAGCACAGTCCCGTGTTTGATCGCAGAGCCTCTGGTGGTCACGTCCGTAAAGTCCGGAGAGTTATTTATGATGGACCTAAGTAGTACTTCGGGTGCGTTCCAGTTGGGCCCAAATCGCCCGGATCCACGACCGTAGGGATTTGCCGTTCCACTTGCTTATAAGCGGTTGTGAGCTTCGCTAGTGGAACGGGCAGGAATGGGGTTCGTACGCGCCTGGATTGCGTTCCACTTGAGTCCACATCGCCCGCCGACTATTCGAGTGGTGGGGAAAATTACACGCGTCCACGCATGCGCGTGATGCGCCGCGCGTCAACCAATCAACGCCAAGATGTAAAACGAACCGACGCCAGCGCCAAGGCAAGCGAAGCTAGCCAAACCAAGTGAGGCCGCAGCCAACCAGCGTCGACAACCGATTCCCCGGCGACGCTGGTATTGTTGCGGTTTCCGCTGGTATTGTTACGTATTTTGGCGGTGATTTTAAGAACAGAACGCAGGTTGGTGCCCGTGGAGCGCTGAACCGCTCTGCTCGTCGGAGTGCGTGGGAGTTTTAAATAAAATAACTAAACACAGAACAATTTCAAGCCAAACTTCAAAGTATATTTGGACTGCTCAGGAAGTTGGTTAGCGACAGAATGATCGAAGGGTTTTTGAATCAGCTCCGAGCTCGTCGACGAAGCCGATGACAAGATCCTCCTGGTCCTCACATAGATCCTTGTTGTCCAATCAGAACGATGCCATCCCTCAAGCTTCGTCAGTGGGTTGTCCTCTAGTCTCTCCCTCTTTCGCGCTTCCCTTCACTCTTGGCTGGTGGTCGAGGCGCGCTTTCCGAGTACATACTCAGTTTACATACAGGGTGATTCTGGAGCTCCGCCGGACAATGGATGCCCCCAGGTACCCCGTGGCGAGGACAAGCCCCCGCAGTGCCTCGCCGAATTTTATGGGTTTCGACCCTCGAAGGGGTTGGAGTGCCTATTAAGAAGTTAGAAATCTTCGATTTCCGCATTTCTCATCAGATCTTTGCGAAAACGACGCCAATTGATTCCTTATGTTTCGCCGATGAAACTGACCCCAAGAACGACGTCGGCTTGATCGGGTCTGGCGGAACAATTCTCTCCTATTAAAAGAAACATTTATACAAGCAACATTACGCTTAGAAATATTTTTTTATTTATATATGGCGGTCGGAAATGGCGGTCGGCGTCTTCTTCTCCTTCTTCTCCCCGCCACAAAATAATCTCATCAGCGCCATCTGTTACCAAATTCTTTCAACTTTATTGATCCTAGCGCCACGAGTGAAAAGTGCCCTAACTAAATTTTGCCAACAGATATATAATGGAAGTGCCCACCCCTGGTTTCCACCCTGCCTAAAACCTTCTAGGGATGTGTTGTTCGCTTCGAAATTGAGACCGTTACGTTGGTTGCAATTCATACCGCGAGTGCAGAGATGGCAGTACCAATTTCGTAGAATTCCCTAGAATCCTCCAACTTCTAGCTCATAATGCGTGCAGCAAGTGCAGAAAATAAAAGCATGGGCAGTCAATGCGCATATTACGCGCATTCGTATTTGTCGCTTTACGTGTGCTTCTGTATTTCGAATTCGAATACTGCAAACAGGGGAAAGTAGGGTACTTCCGGCTATATAAGAAAGAAACGCTATAAAATTTGAGCAACTTACACATTTGCTAGTTTTTTTATATGAATTGATAGTTTGAAGTGTCTAGATTTTATTAGTATGACCGAGAAAGCATAAATTTACGTTGTAACAAAGTTGGAAGCAATAACACAAAAAAGTTCATTTGACTGGAATTACGGAATTAACGTGGGGTAATTCCGGCCATGATTTTTCTTTACAAAAGAAGTGAGAAAACTGTTAAATTAATAAAAAAAATATTATTTTTTTGTTTTAAAATTAATTACCACATGAATCACAAATGTATTCTTCAGGGGTATTCCATCCTGAACATTCTTCATATGCCCATGGACCACATGGCTATATAATTGTATATAAATCGCGAATTTTTTACTTTTTCTTACGAGGCGGGGGAACTCACGTAGCGTCTTATGTGATATTTTATAACCTAATTTTCAATAAATCAAAATTCAATCATTAATGTTCCAGAAAAGTAGTTTCAGTTTAAATTTCCAGAGACCGGGAAACTTTTTTATAAATAATATAGAATTGGAACACGATTTCTGTTCCCCGAGAATCGATTCCATAGGATCGACCTATACTGTAAAATCGATCAAAAAAATCGAACATTATGGTGCAAAAGATCGATCTTTCGATTGGTCCCCTTCTCAAAGTGACAGAAAATATAACCTACATACATGCTAATTACATGACAATAAATATTTATTGGAAATTTCGTTCTTTTACGTTACATTTGTCAATTTTTTATAACTTAACATCATTCCAAAATATTATTGTTACGCCGCAACGGTATCTTTATGGAATCGGGTATAAGGTCATCCTATCAAGCATTTAAATCTGTAAACCTAAAAATTGAAGCTAAAATCAATTAGAATGTAATAAAACGCACGAATTTGGTAAACATGAACAAATTAAGCTAAAACTTACTATTTTGATGAAATATACTCAGAAAATGACGTTATGAATGGAAATTTTGATTTCTTAATCACGAATAATTACACTCCACAACTTCCTAATCCGCTCCCCAAAGTGACAGAAAATATAACCTATACGCTATACCCGATTTCATAAAGATACCGTTGCGGCGTAATAATAATATTTTGGAAGGATGTTAAGACATGAGAAGTTGACAAATGTAGCGTAAAAGAACGAAATTTTCAATAAATATTTATTGTCATGTAATTAGCATGTATGTAGGTTATATTTTCTGTCACTTTGAGAAGGGGACCAATCGAAAGATCGATCTTTTGCACCATAATGTTCGATTTTTTTGATCGATTTTACAGTATAGGTCGATCCTATGGAATCGATTCTCGGGGAACAGAAATCGTGTTCCAATTCTATATTATTTATAAAAAAGTTTCCCGGTCTCTGGAAATTTAAACTGAAACTACTTTTCTGGAACATTAATGATTGAATTTTGATTTATTGAAAATTAGGGTATAAAATATCACATAAGACGCTACGTGAGTTCCCCCGCCTCGTAAGAAAAAGTAAAAAATTCGCGATTTATATACAATTATATAGCCATGTGGTCCATGGGCATATGAAGAATGTTCAGGATGGAATACCCCTGAAGAATACATTTGTGATTCATGTGGTAATTAATTTTAAAACAAAAAAATAATATTTTTTTTATTAATTTAACAGTTTTCTCACTTCTTTTGTAAAGAAAAATCATGGCCGGAATTACCCCACGTTAATTCCGTAATTCCAGTCAAATGAACTTTTTTGTGTTATTGCTTCCAACTTTGTTACAACGTAAATTTATGCTTTCTCGGTCATACTAATAAAATCTAGACACTTCAAACTATCAATTCATATAAAAAAACTAGCAAATGTGTAAGTTGCTCAAATTTTATAGCGTTTCTTTCTTATATAGCCGGAAGTACCCTACTTTCCCCTGTTTGCAGTATTCGAATTCGAAATACAGAAGCACACGTAAAGCGACAAATACGAATGCGCGTAATATGCGCATTGACTGCCCATGCTTTTATTTTCTGCACTTGCTGCACGCATTATGAGCTAGAAGTTGGAGGATTCTAGGGAATTCTACGAAATTGGTACTGCCATCTCTGCACTCGCGGTATGAATTGCAACCAACGTAACGGTCTCAATCTCGAAGCGAACAACACATCCCTAGAAGGTTTTAGGCAGGGTCGAAACGAAAGATGAGGAAGGAAGCAAATACGTAGCGCGCATTTTTATTTCTTAAAGGCTTTTACTGCTAAGTTTTTCGAACGTGCTCTTATAATGCTAACTTTACAGCTATACTCTAATCCAGAAGACGTACTAGAGCCTGCGGTTCTATTCAATAGCCTTCAAAACCTTGAATTTACACCGGACGCGGATAATAAATAACTTAATTTTTCCTTTACACATCTGTTTACCAAAATACGCTGGGTAAGCAGCAGTTCGTCCTGTAAAACTCATAAAATATGGTCTTCGCTTTCAATAATTGTCGCTGTTCAAGAAGAATAGAAAAACTCAGGTTGAGAAAATCCAGGAACCAATAAAGCCATCAAATTTCGTTAGCAGTCGGTCCCCGATCCTTAGGACGAAGTAACCGATGTAGTTAGGAAGCGTGCTTCGACCACCGTCCAAAAGTCTCGAATTAAATTTAACGTAATCCATCCAACTGCATAGCTAATTGTAAGTAAGTTTGAACATTCCCGCGCAACCTCACGAGCATCAAACGCATCGAAAACCGTTCCGAGACGTTACTGCGGTTCAAGCGCTGTTGGAATCGGAACGCTATGAATGCGCGCAGCGACTGCGCTGCGATCTATGCGCATAATACGTCACACGGAATGCACCCAGTGTAACATGTGAACAATATCACATTTACTTCCTTATGTTTCTTTTACACCGTGCCATAATCACGTGCTTAATACCAAATGGGTTCCAAAATTTGTAATGACTTCATGCACCTCCAATAAAAAGTTTTATAAAGTAAAATATTTTAACTTTTAAAATTAATTAAACTGAAAAAATGAGAGTCGGTTAACGACCAAACAAATATTTATCGTTATGTAAAATGCTTATTTTATGAGGATAAATTATACTTAGGATAATATTATAACAAACACACATTAAGACTTTGTTTCAATTATACAAACATTTATTTATTTGTTGTACAGTTTGGCTGTTTTCTTTGCTCTTAGAATACTCTCTATTTTTTATTCTAGCTACTTGTCGCATTCTTAAGGTTAAATAATAATGTATGTAGTCCCTTGTAAAAGAAACATAAGGAAGTAAACGTGTTATTGTTCACATGTTACACTAATACCCTCTGCAGGAGGGACAAGTAAATTTTTCTTTAAGATCACAGGAGTGGGGATAGAGTCGGTCCACCTATCTTTCTTACACCGTGCTGTTAACTCACATGTGCATAAAATCTCCCGCAGAGCGCGCGAATGGTAAAAGCGAAGAATGGAAGTAGGCGTTCCATCTAGTATTTCAGAGTTCGTGATCTGTTTGAAAAGATAGCTGCTTAGCTGCTCTCACTAACTGTCGTACCGTCGCGATATTCGATGTTGGAAAATAAATATTAAAGGTAAGGTTACTCGTATCTGACATTACACTGCTTTCGCCGTTATTATTAACTTCCGAGATATTTTCATTGTTGATAAATTTTATTAACATGCCAATGAGCAACCAACTCTCCTATCATTTCCTACGCTTTGCATGTAATATCGTAATAACTCCGTTCGAATTAATTAACCCACAATAATCTAACGGCCATATAACGTCGTAATGTACGCACGCTATATATAATACGTAAATATATTTATAACCCGACTTAATATTTAACTGTACTCGTACTTTGGTTATTCTCCTAATTGCGTATAATTTATAAGTTTCAGGTCCGTTGATTAAAATAAAGGCACAAAATGGCCCCGGTGCCTCTGGAGGGTCATCAGACCCCCGTTACAAACAATATCCCGCAAGAAGGAAACCGCGGCGGCTCTATTTCCCTCGGCATGCTCATCGATTTCATCATACAACGCACCTACCACGAACTCACAGTTCTGGCTGAATTGTAAGGAAATGTACATTATTAACGCACCTCTACGTTATTAACACCGAAGGGTATCCAAGGAAAATTTCACTAATCAACGTTCTACGTTATATCAACAAATAATCGGATATTAACAGAACGCAATTGTTCTGTCCACTTAACTAACGTATCACTGCCAATCGGTCTGGCGAGGCATTCGACGAGTCATTTACCGTCCGTTGACGAGAAGATGGCCCTCGGAACGGCGCAAGGGCGAGCGGGATTCCCCGCTAGCCTGGGCTCGCACCTGGGTTCGCTCTCCCTTCGAATTCGCCGATGTTGTCCCCGTCGGCCAATAGCGACGACGCGTCCGCGCTACCTCTACGTTTGTGGTAGAGAACGTCCGCCTACGGGGATATGCCGTTCGGGGCCCAGAGTTTCTCGTGGCAGCATTTCGTAGACGCACAGTACGCTGTAGGTTCGTTCCGTTCCGTTAGCGAGACATTTCTGTGATGGTTTCAAGGGCAGGGATTCACTGCACGCTTTGGACTCGATTCGATTAGCCGGACAGCGTACACGCAGCGTCGGGCTGCGCTGCGATGAAACGAAGTCGGCGAGAGACTCTGGGCTTCCATATACGTGGGGATCAGGAACCTCCGTAACATAAGAGGCGGATACGGAACACCCAAGAGAGGGAAGTCGACGGTAGCCGAGTAGGCTAAAGGCCGTCGCTCATTTCGCCGAACGGAAGCGAAGCGACCGAAGCGAAGCGACCTAAGCGAAGCGACCGAAGCGAAGCGACCGAAGCGAAGCGACCGAAGCGAAGCGACCGAAGCGAAGCGACCGAAGCGAAGCGACCGAAGCGAAGCGACCGAAGCGAAGCGACCGAAGCGAAGCGACCGAAGCGAAGCGACCGAAGCGAAGCGACCGAAGCGAAGCGACCGAAGCGAAGCGACCGAAGCGAACCGTTCGTCGGCGCTGTTCTATCATGTAGGCGATGCGTGGCCGCTACTGTTCTGTCGTACGAGCGATGCGTGTTCGCTTCGCTTCCGTTCGGCCTAGTGAGCGACGATCTTAAGGCGGCTGCTCAGCGAGCGTAGAATCTAAAGATCGCGGGTTCGAGTCCCGCGTCCGAGGCTTCCTTCTTCCGAATCCTACGTATATGGGAATAACATTGCTCGTAGTGGGTCAAATTTTGGTAATTATTTTTTTAATACTAGCCCGCGGGTCGCCAAGTCAGTGGCGACACTTGGGATCGATCGGGGGTCTGGTGAGAAGGGTAGCAATAATTTGGAAACACCGAAAACTTGTTGGCAGGCAAGCTTGACGACTGACGGTTCTTTTCGGTCCTCACGTTTAAAGTCCTCCGAAAAGATTTACGTTCCCTTTTCGTTTCGCAACTTTCACTATTGCAGGTGAAGAGCACGCCCGGTGGGTCGTTTAAAAAGCCTCCGTGGGTCAGCGTCTGACGCGCGGGCCGTACCTTCGCCACCGCTGTTCTAGAGCAGGCCTGTCCGGGGGATTTGCTCGCACTAGCGACGGCGAGTCGCTCTCGAGAGCGAAAGGTCCCAACCGTCGCTCTTGCCTTGGCTCGCCACCATCCGCGGTTGCTCTTCGAAGGCGAGAGGAGAAGTCGGACGGGGCCTGTTCTAGAGCGTCGTTGCCTTTGTCGAAGCCTCGTGCAATGCGATGTTTGTTGCGTAATAATTACCATCGGAAGGAAATGCAATCGTTTCGCTGTTTTCGCTTCCTAACTTATTAGCGATGTAATTTTTGCCTCGAAAAATTGAGTGACGCGAAAGTGGCCAGAGCATTTGTACCAATTATATAATGTCCGCGATTGAGAATTCATTTAACTCCACCGTTAGTATACGAATAACGTACGCTTGCAGATTACCTCGGAAAACCGACATGGAGCGGAAGATAGAAATTTACAACTTCTCAGCTAGGACTAGACAGCTGTACGTGCGACTGCTAGCGCTTGTTAAATGGGCCAACAGCGCTTCGAAAGTCGACAAATCTGCGGTACATCGAAAATTAATATTTCTCCGCTCGTCGCGACATCAGTCCGATACTTGTGTAATTAATTCATATTGTATTATTAAATAACTAAAACGAAGGTTTTTTTAACAGCATATAATGGCCTTCTTGGACAAGCAGTCGCTCCTTTTCGTCGATACAGCTGATATGCTCGCGAGGATGGCTAGAGAAACATTGGTACACGCCAGGTTGCCTAACTTCCATATTCCCGCTGCGGTGGAAGTTTTAACAACTGGAACGTATAGTCGCCTGCCAGCGTGTATAAGAGTAACTTTACTTTCGATATATATATATATAAATAAAAAAATATTTCTAAGCGTAATGTTGCTTGTATAAATGTTTCTTTTAATAGGAGAGAATTGTTCCGCCAGACCCGATCACGCCGGCGGAGAAAAGGAGTACGCTTCAAAGACTGAATCAAGTTATTCAGCACAGATTAGTGACGGGAAATCTGCTGCCGCAGATGCGTAACTTGAAGATCGAGGCTGGCAGAGTAACGTTTCTCGTGGAACAAGAGTTTTCGGTGTCGCTTACCGTGATAGGGGATGGCCCGACCGTGCCCTGGAGATTATTGGAATTAGAAATATTAGTCTCGGACAGAGAAACGGGAGACGGGAAAGCTTTGGTGCACCCACTGCAAACGCGTTACGTGCATCAAGTAGTATCTATTTTTATGTATACGTATGAATTACCTCGATATTAAGCACCTACTCGATTATTTATTATTGAAATAAATAATTTTTATTCGCAAGGTGGTTCAGTCTAGATTAGCGGAGAGTTCGAACCCGTTGTCGGAGGTTTACCATATCTTGCATTACTTCTGCCAGTCGCTGCAACTGGAGGTACTTTACTCGCAAACGCTGCGATTAATACGAGACCGGCTGGACGATCACATTCACGTTGACGAATATACGCCGGGAAAGTGTCTCTCCGTGTCCTACTGGAGGGAACTGACGAACAAAGATCCTCGGTCGGAATTGGGATACAAGCTTACGGTGCAGGTGGATCAGCACGATCCGGCCAGGCCCCTCGCGATAGTGCACGTTCCGTCTCTGGGTAGCAAGGAGAGTGAAATAGCAGACAGGGCGATCAGATCGGACCAGCTGTCGATGGAATGCTTGTTGGTGCACACGATTTACGTGCGCACCAGGAGCAGGCTGTTGGATTTGAAGCAAGAGTTGCAGACGATGCTGAAAGATGTCGAGTGCACCTTGGCCGGCTCGCCCGCGATTCTGTCGGTTCCAATTTTACAACCTTGCTTGAGGGCGGAGCATCTTTTAGTCACTGTCGATACTCACACTGGAATGTTACAATGCCACGTGCCTCAGTACGAGGCGCCTTTGGTCCCTGAATTGACTGCTGCTCTGAACGGCGATCACTCTCGCCTGCCAACCTTGATATCCGAACTCAGGTAACACCCTCTCCGTGCAGAGTTGGGCATTATTCGACTAACCTTCGAATAAAGTGAAGCTATTCGTGACTAACGAATGAATTTTTAGTCGACTAAGTTTTTATTCGATGAACTCGAATACAAATTTCGAATAAAGTGCAGTTATTCGAGAATAAGGAATTTCTAGTCGACGAGAATAAAAAATTTTTATTCGACTAAATTTTTATTCGACTAAATTCTTAGTCGAATAAATTTTTAGTCGTTATTCGTTATTCGAAGGACCCCCGTGGCGACTAAGCGACATTTATTCGTGACGCTCAGTCGCCAACGAAGATTGTTCGAATAACGAATAACGACTAAAAATTTATTCGTTATTCTCGAATAACTTCACTTTATTCGAAATTTGTATTCGAGTTCATCGAATAATAACTTAGTCGACTAAAAATTTTTTATTCTCGTCGACTAAAAATTCCATATTCTCGAATAACTACACTTTATTCAAAATTTTTATTCGAGTCCGTTCGAATAAAAAGGGTCTAGCCGGGTAAGCTTAGGGAAAACGGCCCCAGCATCAATTTTAATATTTATGTGTTCTAAATAATGCTCTTTGCCTAAAAAACCACTGAGAGAAATTTCAGATCTCTACCCCCTCTCGTTAGGGTGATATGGGGATAACAACCCTAAACTTTACAATTTTTTTTCTCAGCAACTACTTAAGATATTTGAATGTTTAAAAATGCAAATAGTAGGTACTTTTTAGCTCTACCACATATATTTTTTTTCGCAATTGCAGATCATTTGTTAAGGGTCGAAATAAAGGAATTCATTTTTGGGGGGTTGTTTTTGCAAACAACCCCTTGAGTGACACCTACGAAAAAAATCAGGAGTAAAGCGTCACTACTTAGGTATTATCTATTTAAGTTACAGAGGGGTCGGATTGGTGGAACATAGTAAAAAAAAATAAAACGTATATAAAATCTCTTGGCATATTGTACTAAATGGGCCGCATGACCAATAGGGAGGTCAAAAATCGAGCATGTTTAGGATCTTTTTCAGGAAAGCTTAGGAAAATATATGTTCCTAAATGTCATTACGTTGTAAAAATTACATATTTAACGAGTTTTGGCAATTATTATTCAAGCGCTTTGCGACGACTGCCGCTGATTCAAAATGGATCATCTGAAATAAAGAATTCGGACAATTTTAGATAATGTGTTGAATATTTCTAGAAGGAGAACTCGTTTAAGGTTTTGTGTGTAGTTTACACCTTAATAAAAAAATAATTTTTTAACTTACACGGTATCAACTTCTGGTTCTAATCTTCGTCGCTGTCTTCGTCAATAACATCAGTTACGTTGGTTATATCGAATAATTCGGTTAATATTTCCGCTGGCTTAATAATTTTTTATTTGTAACGCCCATGTGCTAAATAATCAATTATGGCAGCAACATGGGAACCGCATCCCACAGTCCTATTGCCATTTGCACAATCACAAACCGAATTATTCTATGTAACCAACGTAACTGCTGTTATTGACGAAGACAGCGACGAAGATTAGAACCAGAAGTTGATACCGTGTAAGTTAAAAAATTATTTTTTTATTAAGGTGTAATGTAAACTACACACAAAACCTTAAACGCGTTCTCCTTCTAGAAATATTCAACACATTATCTAAAATTGTCCGAATTCTTTATTTCAGACTAGCTGACCCGTTACCCGGTTTCACCCGGGAATTATTATTATTATTTATTATTTTAGATAGCATATTTATAAATAGCCTATAATCTAATCTAGAGCGTATTTAATGTATATTCAAAATTTCATTGAAATCCGTTCAGCCGTTTAGGCGTGAAAGAAGGACAAACAAACAGACAACGTTTCACTTTTATATATTAGTAAGGATGATCCATTTTCAATCAGCGGCAGTCGTCGCAAAGCGCTTGAATAATAATTGCCAAAACTCGTTAAATATGTAATTTTTACAACGTAATGACATTTAGGAACATATATTTTCCTAAGCTTTCCTAAAAAAGATCCTAAACATGCACGATTTTTGGCCTCCCTGTTGGTCATGCGGCCCATTTAGTACAATATGCCAAGAGATTTTATATACGTTTTATTTTTTTTTACTATGTTCCACCAATCCGACCCCTCTGTAACTTAAATAGATAATACCTAAGTAGTGACGCTTTACTCCTGATTTTTTTCGTAGGTGTCACTCAAGGGGTTGTTCGCAAAAACAACCCCCCAAAAAGGAATTCCTTTATTTCCACCCTTAACAATTGATCTACAATTTCGAAAAAAATATATGTGGTAGAGCTAAAAAGTACCTACTATTTGCATTTTTAAACATTCAAATATCTTAAGTAGTTGCTGAGAAAAAAAATTGTAAAGTTTAGGGTTGTTATCCCCATATCACCCTAACGAGAGGGGGTAGAGATCTGAAATTTCTCTCAGTGGTTTTTTAGGCAAAGAGCATTATTTACAACACATAAATATTAAAATTGGTGCTGGGGCCGTTTTCCCTAAGCTTACCCGGTTAGACCCTTTAGCCGAATAAAAATTTATTCGACTACTGCCCAACTCTGTCCCCGCGCTTTACACTTTCTCTCTCTTCCCTCGCGCTTCTTAACTTTGTCGCGCGTTGCAGATTCTGGATAACGCAGAGGAGATGCGAGAAAACACTGCAGCACCTCCCGGCTACAGCCCACGAACGTTTACCAATCCTTCACCACCCCGATCACCCGATGTCCAAGATCAGTAGGCATCGTATGTTCGTGCAACTTCATCGGCACCCCACGGTGATCCTGATAGTAGCGTTTAAGGAAAAAGAGTCCTCGCCGTGCGAGATCGAATGCTCGTTTTATCTGGCGGTGGTGAAGCACAGCTCCGTAGAGGAAGATCCCCACGACGACAGCATTGAAACAGAGATTCCAAAGATGTATCTAAAGGTTCAGAGCTTGATCGAGTTCGACACTTTCGTCATAACTCACGGCCCCTTTACTAGCGTGGACACCGGTCAGTCTCTACTTATAACCGCGAGACACGGCGATAGGGTAAATCCGGGAGGCGCGATCGGGCCGGAGAGTCGGTGAAATCGCTATAATTCAGACTCTACGCACGCGGAAAGCGTGTTGCGGTTCGGAACAATCCATTCTCTAGGAGTGAAACAGTCGGCCGAATGTGTTTCCCGCGAGTCCAGAAGCCCGTAGAGTCCGAAATATAGCGACTTCGCCAACTCTCCGGGCCGACCGAGTCTGCCGGGTTTACCCCGTTAAAATTTCATTGCAAGCGACGGGTGAAATGAAATCGTTTCTCTCGATGTGTCGCAGAATCCACCGAAGTAAGCGGTGTCAAACGCAGAAGCACGGGGCCCAGTGGAAGAACCGATGCAAGTACCACATTACAGAATAGAAGATCGAAGCAGCCCGCATATTTCATCCCGGAGTTAGCGCACGTGGTCGCTCTTTGCGACGAGAGGATACCCTTCGTGACGCTGGCGCAGGAATTAACCAGGAGAGACATCGCTCATCAGGGCCTGCAGGTGGAAGCGAACGCCACCGCGCTGGTTTTGAAATTGGTTCAGCTGCCTGCTCCTTCTAGTATAATAAGTTCCAGCTGCGCGTGGAACGCGCTTCTTAAAAGATTACTCAGCGTTTCGATCAGAGTCCAGGGCAAGGGTATGGCTAAGACTTGGATGGCTGAGTTTGTGTTTTATGGCAGCCCTCTCTCCAGCAGTCATCCGAAGGAGCTAGGTAATATATCGCGAAATGATTAAGAAGATAAATGTGTTTATACGATTTACAAACAAATGATCTGTATCAGGGCTTCGGAGGCCAGTGTATTTTCAATATGAAATGGGAACAGCGGATACCGTGTCGCGTACGGTGGATGCGTTGCTCAACGATTGGGCGCAAATCGTACACCTCTATTCTATCGTGCACGATTTGGCGGAGTACTTTAAGATGGGTATGTCTTATGATTTTGTCGCGGAAAAACGACGAATAATGTATAAACTTGTAATAATTGGTTCTTTTTTTAATATTTTAGAAAAGTATAATTTGCGCAATATGGTTAGTATTAAATCGTACAACTATAGTAAATTGGTCCTAATTTATGGCCCCAATCGCGGAGCTACTGTCACTATACAATGGAACACGAACGACAAAGCATTTAAATTGATTTTCGGAAAAAGTAAGTATTCTTTCACGAGCGTGCCGTTAAGAAATTTGTTCTACAGAGGTTTAAAAATATTTCTGCGAATACACAGGTCCGACGAGCACCGTGACTAATGCTCATTCGATTATGAAAGAGCAACTCGAGGCTCATTTGAATAGGTACAGAAATTTAGCGCAGCTTATACATATTCTTCACGAGACGCTTCAACCCCTTACATCGATCAGCAAGTTACCTACGATACCGCAGCTTTGCGTTTATAATTCGGTATGGATTAAGATTTCTTAAAATTCAATTTAATAATTCCATAGATCTTCGTAACCGTTTGACAATTGCGCGTCGAAATGATTTGATAACTGCTCGCGAGTTGTTCCCACCAATTCTTGGAAGTGTCTCGAGCCAGAAACCGGCCGGACGATTAATTCTTATAATTTTGATTTTATCTCAGTGAAATGGTGTTTTTTCTGAGTTGACAAGGTTTTGATGAAAATCCGTCCAAATACGCCCTCGATCCGATAATTTTGTGTTAAGTAGATAGGGACAGGCTATTCTCTGCGCCACTCAAAATTATTGGATCGAAGCTGTGCTTGGACCTATTTTGAATCAAAATTATATAAAATTTAATTCTTCGTACATAAGAGTGAAAAATACCCGTCGATTTTGATCGCGTATAGCCAATGAGTTCGCTCGTTTTCTCGCTCGTCTACCTCCCTCCTTCGTAGACATTAGTTGCGACGGCAGCGCGTATCGAGCTCAAACGATTCTTGGAAGAGATCTGACATCCGCATTTCTATATTACTACTTGCATTTCGTAATTATACCTTTCCACAGAGACCTCAAGTACCGGTGCAAACCTTCACTATTATGCCACAGTGTGTAACTCTAGTCAGAATTGCATATCAGGGTATGTACTGTTTGGAGCTTCGTTTACGCGGAGGTGGCTTAGTGAGTTTAAGAGACGGAGCGTACAGCCGCTTTGATAGGAGCTATGTTGTGGACGAATTCACTCCGACGCAAGGTTTGAAGGTAATAGTCGTAGAACTTTCTCATTACGGGGTTACACTAGGGCTGTAACGAATACTCGAATACCACAGATTTCGAATAATGTGAGTATTCGAATACCAGAGAATTCGAATAATCTAAGTATTCGAATACCAGAGAATTCGAATAATCTAAGTATTCGAATACCAGAGAATTCGAATAATCTAAGTATTCGAATACCAGAGAATTCGAATAATCTAAGTATTCGAATACCAGAGAATTCGAATAATCTAAGTATTCGAATACCAGAGAATTCGAATAATCTAAGTATTCGAATACCAGAGAATTCGAATAATCTAAGTATCCGAATACCAGAGAATTCGAATAATCTAAGTATTCGAATACCAGAGAATTCGAATAATCTAAGTATTCGAATACCAGAGAATTCGAATAATCTAAGTATTCGAATACCAGAGAATTCGAATAATCTAAGTATTCGAATACCAGAGAATTCGAATAATCTAAGTATCCGAATACCAGAGAATTCGAATAATCTAAGTATCCGAATACCAGAGAATTCGAATAATCTAAGTATTCGAATACCAGAGAATTCGAATAATCTAAGTATCCGAATACCAGAGAATTCGAATAATCTAAGTATTCGAATACCAGAGAATTCGAATAATCTAAGTATTCGAATACCAGAGAATTCGAATAATCTAAGTATTCGAATACCAGAGAATTCGAATAATCTAAGTATTCGAATACCAGAGAATTCGAATAATCTAAGTATCCGAATACCAGAGAATTCGAATAATCAGAATTATTCGAATATTCGAAATTATTCAAAAAAAATTCACAAACATTCGCCTCTTTTCGGCCTCTCGAGTAGGCATAACCGCTTAATGTAAAAACCGGCGAAAGTAATTGTACATAATGCTTTCCGTAATGTATCATTATATTATATACTGTTTACTACAGGTTTCTTTCAGAATTATTTACTTTTAATGATTGCGTAGGCTTTCCTATCGAAATATGTGGACGAGAGTGCAGTGTTCCGCAGAAGGTCTCAATCGGAGGACGACAATCCTCCGTCCCCCGTGACAATGGACAGTGACGGTGGTAGCGGGAGCGGAAACGTAGGTTTCTTAAGTCATCATAGAAGCGGGCCGCAATCGCCTGCGCAGCAAAGAGACGGCTTAAGATTTCATCCGCCGCTTACTCCGCCGTCTGGTAGCAATCCGCATACTCCAGCCAGTCCACACACTACAAATATATCGCAGGTAGCTTATTTTTCTTTTAAAACAGCATACATATTGAAACACAGATTTCTACCACCGTGTATGTTTTTCTCCTTTTCACTATTTCCGTTCGACTCTCGTCAGACAAATCAACATCAAAGTTTCGGAAGCAGTCCGGCCACCTCCTTCAATCTAGCTTCGCCGCCATCGCTTCCACCAAATACACCTAACATGCTGCCACATCCTTCGCCAGGTTCGGGATTAGTTGCTAATAGTCCTCTGAATCCCATGCACGTCCCCAGTCCAGCTGGATTGATGCCTACGTCTTCGCCCGGGCCTTGTAGCAACGTTCAAGTCGGGCATTCCCCCGCGGGATCTTTCATGCAAACGGGTAAGTAATGCAAACAGCAATGCAGCGGAATGATTTTTTATTTGTAATAATAAACTATGGGTATGCTGAGAGTGCGCATATATTTAAATGTATTATAGCAGAGTAGAGCGTCAATTATCCGAACCAGTGCTGCATCATCGCAACACTAATAATAATAATTACTAATAGTAATGTGGGATCAGGAAACCCCATAACACAAGAGGAGGACACGGAATAACTAAGATTGGGAAGTCGGGCGGTAGCCGAGTTGGCTAAAGGTACGTTTTCGCGGACTGGACGCGACGTCGAAACTTCAATATCGATTTTCTCGAAAATAGAGCGCGATATCAAAAATTTTCATTCCTTTTTCTCGACTTATTTACTTGTTATAAGTCGAAAAGAAGCAGTAACTTTTTTTGATATCGCGTTTCATTCTCGAGAAAATCGACTTTGAAATTCTTGACGCTGCGTCCAGTCACGTACAGGAAAACCTTCAAAGTCGATTTTCTCGAAAATAAAGCGCAATATCAAAAAATTTCATCCCTCTTTCTCGACTTATTTACTTGTTATAAGTCGAAAAGAAACAGTAACTTTTTTTCATATCCCCCTTCATTTTCGAGAAAATGGACTTTGAAATTCTTAACGTTGCGTCCAGTCGCGTATTGGAAATCCTGCCTTAAGGCGGCTGGCCCGCGCGCAACGAGTCCAGAGATCGCGGGTTCGAGTCCCGCGTCCGAGGTTTCTTTTTTTTTTCCGCGATCCTACAGTAATATACATACATTACATTTCAAATTACAGCAGTAGTACTCCCGTATTTAATAAGTAATTCCTACAGTTATAAACTGGGTAAGTACATACATGCTTCGTTCCCCGAACTGTTCGATTTCCCGAACCACCTCGGTCCCAACTAGTTTGGATAATCGACGCTCCACAGTATTCAACATACCGCGTGTATATTTTCACATGATCATAGATAAGTCGATTATTACGCACTGCATTAAGATTTTCATACGGAGATTACTCATCTAGGGCACATAGACGGAAGCCCGTTCCCATCTTCGCAGAGTATGGCGTCCCCAGCGGCATCTAACTGGCCAGGATCACCCAGCGTACCCAGACCGTCGCCAGCGCGCCCTGCACAGAGTCCAGGTCACGCGCTGCATAGTCCCCAAGCTTCGGACCATAAAACTGGAACGCATATATCAAGAGTGCTTCCGCAACGCTCTTGGGCTGGCGCTGTGCCCACGCTTCTCACTCACGAGGCTCTGGAACTGCTCTGCTGCCCCTCGCCTCACCCTTGCGGGCTTCCGGGGCCTGATCTGTCGCCGCTAGAGAGATTCCTAGGCTGCATTTATATGCGTAGACAATTCCAACGATTCATACAAACCGATGACTGTGTACGTAATTGCGGCGGGTTTTCACGTCGATATTTTCCCCGAGGGCGTGGAAAGTGTTGCCTGAGAGTCCGCGGAATGTTTGCTTTGAAAAGAAAACGGGCCGAGTTCGCTTCGTGTTTTACCACCTCGACAGCCGAGCCTGAGACGAGTCCATTTACCAAGGAAAATTTTAATTTCTATATTTTGGTGCTGCAGAATATTACCAATCGATTCGCGAGATTAGTTCGAATTTCGCGTAATTAAAAATAGCCCGAGCACAGTAAAATTTTCACGAATTTATTATTGTTTACTCGGGCGAACTCGGAAAGGCTCGACTATTTTGAAACGATCTTCCATCTAAACTTTGCGCCACACGAAGTGTTAAATTACGAACTCTTTATTTTATTATACTGCTAGAAAGCAGGGACTCCTACCGGTACGTAAAATACCGGTATTATACCGGTATTTTTCGGTTGTATCTTCGTCTGAGACTCAATACCGGTATAACGCTCATACCGGTATTTCGCTATACCGAAACCGATATCATACCGAAATAGATAAATACCGAAAACAAAAGGTTACCGGTAACCGAAATAAATACCGGTATTTTTTCGGTATTCCTTTCAGTAACATGGTAGGTTTCGGTGTTCACCGAGAAGAATACCGAAAAAATACCGGTATTTATTTCGGTTACCGGTAATTCCGAAAACCGATTGTTTTCGGTATGATATCGGTTTCGGTATAGCTGTATTGGCGAAATACCGGTATGAGCATTATACCGGTATTAAGTCCCTGCTAGAAAGATCTTTTCTTTCGTAATACTTTTAATGGAAAAAACTTTACAGCTAACGGCGATCAACAGTACAGAACCAGGAGTCGTACATTTCAAAGTGGAAAGCCTGCAATGCCGGGTTGGTTTGAATCCGCAACACTTGCAATCTCTTCATATAAAAGTGCAACCTCTCCCGGAGCACAAGGATCAATGGACACTCGAGGAGTTACAAGTAATTTATATTTCGCAGTTTGCATCTTAGTTTCACATACTTCGTCATGCCTCACCTCGCGTTTCTTCTTCTCCGTAGATCATAGAGAAATTCTTTGACACGAGAGCGGCAGCTCCGCCGTATAAACCAAATACTCTTTCGGGTTTCGGCCGAATGCTGAACGTCCCGTTCAACGTCCTGAAGGATTTCGTGCAGATCATGAAATTGGAGTTGGTGCCTGCATTGGCGCAACAGCAGCAGCTTAAATGGAACGTCCAATGGTGTTTGAGGATTCCTCCGTCCGGCACGCCAATTGTGCCGACCGGCATGGCTGCCGTGCTTGTTTGCAGGAACAAAATTCTTTTCTTCGTAAGTATACCTTAGAAGAGACTTAAAGCGTTGCGTCTTCGAATATAATATACTAACCATCCACTTTTCAGCTACAAATTACAAGAATTGGATTACCGTATCAGGGAGAGACGCCATCGCTGGTTTTGCCATTAGTTTACGATGTCAGTACGAATTTAACCCAGCTAGCGGAGAAAAGAGATCCGAGCCCAGCTTCTGCCATGGCTGCTGCGTCTCTCCAGTTAAAGAGATTCGCGGAATACGGCGCGAATCAATCCGAATGTTCCCTCTTTCCCGCTGTTAGGGATTTGTTAGCTAATTTAACTCTTCCATCGGAGCCACCAGTCATGTCCCAGGTAATTGTACGCTCATATAAATGACACTATCCAAAATTACTTCGACAACGGGCACGCAAGAATTTCAAGTTAAAAATAATATTTCGGATAGGCATGATTTTGGTCGAAAATTCTCCTAAAAAGTGGTTGCAATTAAAAATAATCAGCCTATTATGTCGAGACTAAAGTTCGACAAAGTTACACGGAAATATTATTACGACATTCGGCAGAAAAAAATAATAACGCCCATGTGTTTCGCTGTTAGCCCAAGAAATTCTCCGTGTGTAATATATATTTCGCAATGCCGTGGCACAGTCGAAAGACGATTGTACATAAATTTATAATAATTATAAGTTTGCATAAAGATTTAGATTAACGTTCGTAAAATGTGATAAAACGTATGATAGCAGAAAACTGGTTAATGAGATGCTATTTATGAGATGCTAATTGTATAGATTGAAAAATAAGAATGTGCAAGGTAGGTGGTTCAGAAACTTTCATTATTTCTAACGAACAAGCTTCTATCAAACTTATCGAATAAATGAAAAATAGCGTCAGCTAAATTGTGTTAGTAACGATGCGATGATATGAATAACTTCGTTATTAATTGACTTCTCGATGATGGGCGAGCGAGCAAATCGTGTCTATAAACTGGAATGTGTGTATAGGTAGTCCCATCGCCGGCTGGTGGGCAGGTAACGCCGACGCAACAGATACAGAGCCCCGCGATGCAATTACATTCCCCAATGGCTGGAAATCAGGGCCCTCCGCAGACTCCGTACGGAATCCAAGGTATGCCACCCATGGGTATAATGGGTGGGCCGCCTCAATAGGACATGCTTTACTCTCCTGGCCCCGTCTGTTTGCCGAATCAGTCAGCCTGGATGAACTGAGTCGTGTCGCAATGTCCGCTCTATAAATACGTGTCTTGGATACGACGGCGGACCATTTAGGGGAGCGTACAGGAGAGCTTGCTTTGGCGAAGAGGTTTATTTTGTAAAAAGCCATATTACGAATTTCGCAAATTGTACAAAGGACGTTAGGTAAAAATTTCGTTTGCATAAAATTTACACGGCCCACGGAAATATTATTATATAGGATAGTTTAAGGACAGACGGATTAAAAATTTCGTTCGAAGACGAGTGTAATTTATTACATTAATAAAATTCACTTTTACCGCGATCCATCTGTCCTCTAATTATCTTGTAGCTTCGCATTAATCTGCATGCATCACGCACTTACGAATCGCCGGACCCAACCGCGAGAAGGGAGTTGTACTGTAAATCTTTTGGAAGTACAAATTTTGCATTACATCGGTAATTAGGTTTTACAGGATTTGTCCATAATGTAGATGCTTCTTTCACGAAATATCAAATGATTGATAATTTTCTATCGTTTTAACAACGAACCGTGTTTAGTTGTAAACCCTTTTATTAATTATCGTTTAGCTGTTAAATGTAGTAAGTTATGAAGAACTGTACCTACGATAAGTAACAAATCCTTTTTATTACGAACAGTGACTGTGATAGTAGATCGAGCATATAGTGAATGAATTCTAATGATTAGACTTAGAATAGTATTTTGAAACCATCCATGGGAGTTAGAAAAATGTAATTCTATTAGTTAAGTATTTTGCTTCTGTTATGAAAACGTGTCTCGAACAGTAAACCGCGGGAGCATCTTTGCTGCGATTGGAAATACCAGATTTTAATGTGGCGTCATGATTTCAAAAAACAACAAATATCACATCAACATTGTTTATACTAAAATTATTTCCGACGATGATGGAAATCTTCGAATAAAATCTGTTTCTTCGATGTATTCGGTGTTCAACCTTATTAATAGGGTATTAAATATTCAAAGTCAACATTTTTTATACAGTTTATAAGATTACTATTCTCGAAATTTAAATTCTGATTTTATAAGAAAAAAAATTTTGTTTTTTGCCGAGGCACTTTTCGAGATCCCAGAGTGTATCGTTCAAATAGAAGCTTTCTGCTTTATATATTACGATTTACCATTGAGCAGTACTTGTTACTCTTCGAGGATTATATATTTCAACATTACAAACGTGCGTTTAATTCAACAGTTACTTTTTCATTATTTTCCAATGTTCATAAAATCAATCTTAAAAAAAAAAACTGTTTTCAAGTTGTAAGAATACTAGACCATATTCGCTACTTTAACGAAGAATGTACATACCTTTATGAATTAGACGCGGGGGCGAATTTGGGTACAGGCTAAGTAGACTGCCGCGAAAAAAAATTGGGAAGCGTGTAAACACAGAAGTGTGAGAGAACTTTAAAACCAAATTCACTTCTTTTCATGCGGCGAATTGGGAATTGTTATTATTGTCATATTGAATTAATTTCGATATCGCCTATTCGACGATACTTCGCGGAAAGGCCGGCAGACGCGTCAGCCTAGTGGCACCAAATCTCCAAATCCGCCCCTGATTAGACACTATTTTATGCAATACAAATATCTCAGGTGGACGCGTTGTGTAACTATGGAGTGAAATTCCAATCATCGATACTACAGCGATCGAAGAACAATATTTCGAAATATATTTTGAAATGGTGTAATTGGAGTAATGTGTCGTTGCGGATCATTGAAAATCGTTTCTTTCGATTCCGTTAAGAGAACGTTCATAGCATCTTGGAGGAAATAATTTTTTATAAATATAATTTCCAGTAAGAAAATATCTTCCGATCGATCGTTTGTACGAGGGGATGGAAAGGGTTTAGAAAGAAAATCGTCATTTTAAAAAGAATACAAAATCTTTATCAAGATTATTGTACATTAGAAAACGATATGTAACAATATATAATATAATATAATATCATCGTATAATATAATATATATTATGGAACACTACAAACTTTCATGTACAGTTTAGTCCTCTTACAAGGAGAGAAATTTTAATATAGATTATCTATACACACTAATTGTAATATAGTAACTACATCTTAATAAAATAATATAATATTATTCTGTGTTAATTACTTTAAGTATGTACAAAATAGTTCGACGCAAGCATATGTAACTCTGTGCATTAAGTCGTAGTTTTAGACTTTGTTCATTTGGTTTTGTACTAGTTCACTTGTTCCCAGAGTTCAGCGAACTTTTCGTCCGTAAATTAGATAAATTAATCGCAGAGTGTATTCTGCTCGAATAAGACTTCCGCTTTAATGTTACGGAAATATCCTAAATATTGTTTCTCCGAGAAAATTCCATTGTTCGAGTACTCGTTAATTTTATTAAGGCCGACGCCTTCGAGAGAAATCGTAAAACAGTAGATTAGAGCACGAATGGTGGGTGTTGAACATATGCCCTGAGCTAGTTTCGAGAAAGCATAAGCCAATGATTCGCTTCTTTGAAGAAAGGTGCCGAGAAGGTGCGAGGAGCTCACTGTTAGTGTATCTGGTCAACAGCAGCACCAACAAGTTAAAACTGCAAACGAAAATGCTTTGTGTGCGCGATATGAACTAACACGATGGCGTGTCACCGATTCGTCACGATTTTAGGTCCGCAAACAATCAAACAAATGAACGATAAATTATGAAAATTATAAATCTCTTCAAATAAACGTACGCTATTTCCTCGTCTGCGTACTCAATTACATGTAAATAATGTGTATTACACAAAAAATATGATATAACTGTGAAATTCGATAACAGCGAATCGTTTAAATTCTAATCTCAACGCTAGTTGCGTTCTTCGTTTTATCAGACGTTTAGTAATATCGACAATTCCGTAAAATTCACGAACTGTGCTACAGTCTTTTTAGTTGCTTCTCGAAAGGATCTTTGTAAATTAGCAGTCGTGTGCGATTGGATCGTAATATTAACATTGCTCCTCGAATGATCTGATGTTGCCATTCGGGTATAATTAAGGGGAAACGGTCATGCAAGAGCCTACTGTAACTTAAAAGAGGAATTTAAAATTAGGACGCGCAACGCCATCTCTAACTCTTACTTGAAAAAACAAACACCAACATCCGCGTCGTTGTTAACGTTCACCAGGCCTGTCTCGACGACACGTCGACGCAAGCTAAAAGAATGTTCTTATCAAGCTTTCCAGAGAAACTTATCTAACTTCTCTAGGGCGAGATAAAGCTCCCTTTTCGTTCTTTGTCCTTCGTCTTTCCGATGAGAGATTCGATCGTGCTGTTCTCGGATTATCCGATGAGATATTCTTTTTACCGGATTACGAGGCATTAGTGAGAAGTGCAAGCCTACCGTGTTGTGGTCGCCAATAACAGCAGGCCAGATGCAGAGCTAATATAATCACCAGGATCTCAATAAATGCTAATCCTGCCGCCACGCCGATCACGATTGCCGCGTTTTCCTCGATTGTCCTTATGATTGCCTCGTAACAACCCTGTAACGTATTTATGTTATCTTAAGCTACTGTTTTATATGAGTGAGGACCTTGCAGCAAGGGGGGTGCAGCTCCATCTTTACAAACTTCGAGAAAATTAGAGAAAACTGTATACGAAATTATTACTTTGAATTAACGATAAAAAGAGAACAATAATTGAAAAATATATTTTTTCACGCGATAAGTAGTAGTTATTGAGTTGATAAGTTTTCATTTCTAATTTTGGCGGAAAAACATTCTGTAATAAAAATATTAATATTAATATCAAAATATTATGGAAACATTAATATATTGATATTAATATTTCTTAAATATTAATATTTCTGAATATTAATATTTCTCGATATTAATATTCCTGAATATTAATATTTCTGAATATTAATATTTCTCGATATTAATATTCCTGAATATTAATATTTCTCGATATTAATATTTCTCGACATTAATATTTCTCGATAGTAATATTCCTGAATATTAATATTTCTCGATATTAATATTTCTGAATACTAATATTTCTGAATATTAATATTTCTCGATATTAATATTAATATTTCTCGATATTAATATTAATATTTCTCGATATTAATATTTCTGAATATTAATATTTCTCGACATTAATATTTCTCGATATTAATATTCCTGAATATTAATATTTCTCGACATTAATATTCCTGAATATTAATATTTCTCGACATTAATATTTCTCGATATTAATATTCCTGAATATTAATATTTCTCGATATTAATATTTCTCGATATCAATATTTCTCGATATCAATATTTCTCGATATCAATATTTCTGAATACTAATATTCCTTAATATTAATATTTCTTAATATTAATATTTCTTAATACTAATATTTCTTAATACTGATATTTCTGAATATTAATATTTCTCGATATTAATATTTCTCGATATCAATATTTCTCGATATCAATATTTCTTAATATTAAATGTGTCTCGATATCAATATTTCTTAATATTAAAGATGTAATTATTAGCAAAAATTAATATTAATATTTCTATTTTGATTTATTTGCAATAAATCGCTCATTTGTCATCGGATTTACATCAAACGATGTAGATTTTTTTACGTATATTACACGTCACAACTCAAAAACTGTCCAAAACGGAGCTTGAATAACCCCTCTCGCTGCAAGGTGCTAAATTGTAACGGTGCCTGGTACCGTCTGAATTATGATTTATAACACTTTGAGCAGCTTCAGCGTGTTTTCGCGTCGATATAATTCTAGAAAGCATCGAAAGTATCGTCCGAGTGTCCCCGAATCTTTGCTCGGGGCGAGTTAAGTGAAACTTTCGCGGCAGAAGCGATCGCTCGGAAAGGCCTGACCGACTTGGAGGGGCATATCTGAAAACCTTACGTCGCTCAAAGTGTTAATATAATCAAAAGCTACTAGTGATGGGACCACGTATGCTCAGTATGTGATGTTCGTGAGAATTTATCACTTCAATATCGAAAATTCATGATGTACGAATCGAGTATTATTTAAAGAAATAAATGCTTCTTTCTGTACACTGGCGATGTACTCGGTTATCATTCAGGTGGCTTCGGAACCCGCGATGACTATGTGCAAGATTTAAAAATGTACGTAAAGGGGAATCCACGGGTATAGTAGTAGTTGAGTTACATCAGCCATGTCATTAAGGAGGTACAGGACTACTGAAATCTCGAAAAATCGATTGTCGTGTTATTATTCATTCCGAAACTCTCATCCTTCGTGAACATTTACAGCAAAATTTCCCGAAAAAAGGCGGAAAAATTGTAATTTTTATTTTCGAGAACTATTTTTTAAACCTTCAAGGGGGAGCATATTTCTCCGTATTTTCAGTTTGATATGCCACGAATGTTTCCGGAAAACTTGGGATCGAAATTCGCAAAAACATCGAAGATATAGACATCTTCAGATTTTTTTTTATTATTTGCAACTATTCTGGGGGTGCCGCGAAGAAAATTCAAAAGTCGAAAATAAGAGCCACCCTAGTGTGTACTATAACTTCTACTCACAAGGGAAGTTCCCAAACCGGGAAATTCAAAAAAAAAAATCTGAAAGTTTGCGAATATTTTAGGGGATCTCCTAATTACAACGCAATTTTAGTTTTCTGCCCAAATTCACTCTAAGGGGGTGGAATTGACCCCTGCAAATCCGGTACTTTTTTTACCAAATGATAGATCTCATTAAAAGAAGTAACTTCTGTCTTGAAACTTTTCTTCTATTTCTTACAGTTCGCGAATTATAACACAAAATCGGAAAATAGCCGATTATTCAGGGGTTAATTTCACCCCCATCGAGTGAATTTGGGCAGCGAACAAAAATTGCGCTGTAATCAGGAGGAAACCCCCTACATATATTTACAAAGTTTCAGAATTTTTTGAATTTCCGAGTTCGGAATCGTCCCTTGTACAGTGTAATCCCAAAAGCGATTTCCACGCCCGTGCCATCCCCTTGTTAAGTGGTTGATTTAACGGACGGCCGATGGAAGAACAGTTGACACCTGGGCCCAGGCCCAGAAGCCCACCAACAAGGCCCCATCTTCCGAATAAAATTATGATTTTCTCCAAAACCTCTATTCTTTTTCGTTTCCTATAATTTTCATACCACACGCGCGTGCATTTATTTGCAATTCTGTTTGCCAGAATCTTTGCCACCTGGGCCTTTTCCCTTCAATCCGACACCGCCCCTGTTAGGCATACTTCGATTTTAGAAAGAGCCAAATCCTTCTAAAAAATAATATCTTATTATATTCCGCAGTATATATTATTTACTGGAGGTTCGAAAAAATCCTGTTAACATCCCGTTACACTTGTACTATTTTGAATTCCTGAAATTTTTTTTGCTGAAACGTTTTTTAATGCTACGTGTCCCATACTTGGCGCCATCACTATTCACTGCTCTATCCCCCGCAGTGTCTTACCTTCTTATAATAAGAATTACTGGAAGTAGGGCTGATAGGGCAGGAAGGATCCTTTAAAGCATTGTTTTCCTTCATACAGCATGCTTCTGGGACAACTTTGTTCGTAGACGTCCAATTCATGCTCTCTCGAAAGTCCAAATAGTTATCTACTCCACAGCAATGCAGCTAAAATTACAGAATACAACACTTCGTATTAAATATCTAATAACCAATAATACTACCCACTGTTTGCTGATTTATTTAAACTTAGCAACTAATTACGACGAAGTATAACGCGTTTGTATAATTTTAATATAAAATGTCCAGTAACCTGTGTCATTATGCCATCCCACGCGACTGTAATCGTTTCTGCCTTGTCAACGTTGCTGGCATAATACTTGATCGTAGATTTTAGGAAGTCCTGCGTGCCCTTCTCTGCCTGGAAACGGTGCAATAAATGATATTAGCTTTCTAAGTCATGTTTATATTTTTTTTTTGTAACTATGAAAAATGAGGATAACGACTTACATCTCCTTTGAGCCCGAAAGCTAAACCCACTGCCACACACTCGAGTACCAGCACTAGTAGAATAAGGATGCCATACTGTAACAAAAGTACTCTGCTGCAGAGGGTGGCAACGTTTGATTTTTCCAGATATTATAAGAATACTTACAACACAGAGAAGACAACGAGACTCGAACATTGCCCCGCAGTAGCCTAGGAAGCTGACAAGGAAGGTCAGTGTCCCTGCCAGAATTAACATGTACGATATTATCCTGATAACTGCTGCATCCGTTTTGTTCTAGAACAGAATAACTCGATTTTATCTTTGTGCTGTATGTACCTCGAAATTGCTCCCTCGCTGGAATGAATTTTAATGGGAGGAGCAGAATTTTGTGTTGCAGCGGAAGGCACGCAATTTGAGGATTAATGATAGGAATAAAAGTGACGGTGCCATTAGAAGTTGCATTTGTCCTTCGGATAATAAAAGAAAGAGAAACGCAGTCAATCTTGGGTTTATTGAAACGGGAGTTTTACTTTCGAATTTTTTAACACGCCATCTGCTGGGCGTTTAAAGCAGATGAAGTTTTGTTTTGTAATGTTTTTGTGGTGGATTATTTATCGTAAGTGCTTTAAAAAGCATGCGAATTGTTATATGGTTTTGTTAGCTGATGCCGATTGAATTCGAAGAACTAATAATGAATCGTTTTGTCATTTTTTGTTTGTTTTTATTACACGAGAATTTCGTTGGTTTTATTTGCGAGATAAATCGGGCAAAGTTATTCTTTATTTATGACTCTCGAAAAAATTGATGTCTTTCGTTGGAATTATTTCAAACAGCTTTTTCGGAGCGTCGAGATTTATGTTATAAGGCGCACAGTAGTATTGAAAGATGGCCATATTTCAAATATTATTTCCGAGAATTTCTACGTAAATAAATAAGTGGATATAACATTTTACAATTGAACACAGTTGCTTTACAGTCAAGCAATCAGGTAACTAAGATAAATGATATTTGAGGAACCGTTTAGGATTTCTCTCATAAACAATTGAAGAGTCCTTGTAGAAAATACTGCAAGTGCCAAAAATCAAATTTTATACTACAGTATATTGGCAGGGAGAACATTTTCTGATAATTTTTTATTTTTATTTTGGCACTTGCAGCGTTTTCTACAAGGACACTTCAAAGATTTAAATATTTAAAAGTTTGAAAATTCAAAAATTTAAAAATGTAGGTATTTAAAATTTAAAAAATTCAAAAAATTTAAAAAATTTCAAAAAATTCAAAATTCAAAAGTTTGAAAATTTAAAAATTCAAAAGTTTGAAAATTTAAAAAATTGAAAATGTAAAAATTTAAAAGTTTGAAAATTCAAAAATTTAAAAGTTTGAAAATTAAAAATTTAAAAATGTAGAAATTTATGATTCAAATTATAAAGAGATTACAAATAGTTAAGGCTAAATCCCCTATACATGGTGTTACAAAAAAAAGGATTCAGGACGTCCAAGATTGATTGTGGTTACCAAATTAAGTAAAACAGATGCTTAGATAAATGTAAGTTCGAAACTTAAGATTGTCAAATTTGGAAGCAATATTCGATTTTATACAATAAATCAAGTGCTTGCTTTCCTTTGTATTTTTACATATACACTATCTACACGAATGGATACTTTACAATGTGCTTATCCTTGATATCGAACAAAGGTAATGTAAGTACACTCCGACCTTCGGGCACGTTTCACACCTTTGTATTGCAGAATTACGTTTTCTTTGAAAAGATGTTGGTCGTCTATTCTTAGCAAGGTAATCCATTTCCACTCGCTATGGAAATAATTGCTTGGTGTAATATTATACAAGTATAATACGATACTGATTACATAGAATTGATAATTGTATTTATTTAATTTGATATTATATAATATCCCGACTGTCAAAGACTCTGGAAATCTTAAGAGTACATTCTCCTAGAATCCCTTAAAAAATTTCAATTTTTTTTAAACAAAACTCACAGATGGGGTGAAAAGTCTTTTTCGTATGGATTTGTACATATTTGAAGATGATTAAAAGTGAGGGAAAAAACAAAAGAACTAATTGACGGATTTCAAATTTTTTTTGGGGATTCTTCTCGTAAATGAACTCGCGAACTATCGTATTACCAACTTTCATAAGTTTTGGTCTACTCAATTTGATTTTTTTTAGCCAAAAATACCCGGTTTTGGAGCACTTTTATTAAAACCTGTACCAATCATCGAATTTTCATAATTTTGCAGTAACGATTGGTAATACGATAGCCATACTCCTATATTTTAAGAAAAAATTTCGATTTTCATTTCAAATGAGCCTATCTTGAAATATCATGTACACCGTGTTTTTATCATCGCCAAAAACAATAAAAAAAAATTATCATCTTAAAATATATATATATAAATCAATAGCAAAAAGGCTTTTTACCCATTTGTTACAATTTTCTTTAAAAGAAAATCCTAAATTTTTGAAGAGATTACACGAGAATGTACCCTTAACTTTTTATCCAAATTAGTGAGCACCACCCTGTCCTATTAGCCCCGAACCCTTCTCCTAACGCTCTGCATACATTTACTCTCACATAAAATACAGAAATGTGCAAAACAGAATAACTTTTTTAAAATTGTTCCAAACGACTTGAGTTTTTCTGAGAAGCCAGCAGGATTAATTTAACCCTAAGAAACCTAAAGATTTTACACATTTCGATGCCTGTCGCTTGTTTCCGCATCAAACGATTTCATACAACTTACTTAAATCTCCAAACGGGATTTCTAAATTTTCATTACAGGCTCGGATAAAAAAGTTGAAAAAGCGACCTTCACTATTCTCTTCGCTATTCCAACAAATTGCATTTTTTTTTTCAAAACAACGAATCACGCCACCAAGTAAACTAATCCTTCCAGCTCCTCAAAAAAAAAAAAAAACTCAAGTCGCTTGGACCAATTCTAAGAAAGTTATTCTGTTTTAAAGGGATACTTTTGTCCGGCACTGCAAATGATTTCTATGTAACATCGCGTACCATGCTTGCCGGTTTCTTTTGTCGAGAGTTCACGACTGAAAGAAACCGCGACGTAACTTTGCACATTACGTACGTACTTATGCTCGTCGCAATTGCAGCCGTGGAGAAGCGAAAACGAAAGCCCTGGCGATAAGAGCTTGCGAGTAGAAAGTGCCGGATTCTCTTTCCCGGCGGTCAAACTAATTGGCAACGCTTTCATGTCGCAATCAACGAGCCGTGAATTCGTTGGAAAAATTTCTTTCGCTACCAATAATAGGGTGATCGTTGATCGTCTTTTCGCGGCTTTTCCCTGTGGAACAGACCACTCGGAAGTGTTGAATTGATGAGGCAAAAACGCCAAAATAAATAATGGATGAATTGAATTGTCCGTGGTCGCAAAAGATGGCAAGAAACAGTCGAGCATTTTTAATCATCTGCACAAATTAAAAGTGGCTTCGGGACTGTGTCCTTGGATGTCATATGAATTAACAGAATGGAATTTTACCATTAAAAAAGGAATCACTTTTAAAGAGAATTCTCGATGGCGACGGGAAGTGGATACTGTACAGCGACGTTATAAAACAGATGAATTAGTTTATTAGAAAAAAGAAAAATCACGTTGCGGTGCCGGCGGGACACCAAGGAAATAAATTTAGTTGAAAGTCTCAAGGGGACTAGGCAAAATCGTTTTTTCATTGCATTTTCGGAAATCTTTTCTGGAGAAAATGCCGTTTGGTTTATATTAAAATTCGCAAAATTGTTGATTCGGCAGGTAAAAAGGTCGAGCGGTAACTTATAACGTCGCCTTTGCCCAGAAACTTTAAATGCGTTTTTCTAGAATCTTTTTTTCACTTCGTTTTGCCGTATTTGCGAATGAACGGAGGTTCAGATGGACTTGGAAAAATTACAGGATGTGTGGAACATGTGCCATTTCCCGCGGAACCTATTATATGGCCTGTGAAAATTCGAGATGTTCGTAAAAAAAATTGAAAAGTCGCGGATTAAATAAGGGACAAAATTATTTTGCACTTTTTAGCGCATTTTTATTTTTCTGCAGTCGGTTTTAATTTTTTTTTTTTAAATTTTTATTTTTAAGACCGATATTACAGCAAAACCACAGAAGAACGTTAAAATGTTTAACCTACGATGTTTAATAAAGCTACAAAATTGCAAAAGGATACGTGCAATATTTGTTTATTTTTTTAATTCCCGAAAAATTGAGCTTTTTCAGCCATCACGCTAGGAAGATCCCTTAAAGATAGTTTTACGTCTGTTCTGTTTTTGGTCTGAACGTTGGTCTTACGACCTTATTTGGACGTCTTAATGACGTATAAATCGGGACCTCTTAACAACGTACCAAAATTACGTCTTTAAGACGCCTTGAACGTCAGAGGCACTCATTTTTCCTTTTATCTTTAATTGACTATAATGGAGCTACTTAAATCTTATGTATACTGGCCTGGAAGAAAGGTGTTGCGACATTTCTGAATTAAAAAAATGAATATACGAGTTTTGCAAATATATATTTTCACGTAAAACCTGACCGAATTTTCATTTAAAAAGAAAATGTCGCCTACAATTATATTTGTTTTTTTTTGCAAACATTAATAATTTACCGTAAGAAGATCCTCCGAAAAGTTCCTAAATGTGAAAATTTGTGATAAGCTTTCTTTTTATCTTCCATTTATTTAAAATGGGCACTGAAAATATCGAGTTTATAAAAAGAAGTTAGAAAATAAATATAGAAATCGGAGGATGTAATATTGTAAATAGATTTATCCCACCATTTGAGGCTCAAAAAAGCGAGCACTTTATACTTTATTAAAGCTGTTTTAGATTATTTTCATAGATCATAAATCAATACCGTTCGTCGCAGTAGTTAATAGTTTAGAAAGTTACAGGTATCTGTGTATTGGAAGCAAGTATGCGTAGATAAATGGATGGCAGTCGTAACACCCTTCAGGTGGAAATGTGAAAATGCTATATTTGAAAACATTTATCCTACTGGAGGATTTGACGACGGAATAAAATCTACCACCAGCTACCACTTTGTGGCTCTGCTTCACTTTTTCATTCATCGCGATGTGTAGCTTCGATAAGTTCTTCACCACTCTTCAATATAATTTAATACCCTCATTTGCAAGTCACTTGAATCTGAAATAACCTACTTTATCTAATAGACGATTTTCCCTTCTGATCATCGAGACACTGAGGATTGTGTCACTCGTCCTACATGCGAGACTAAGTCATTAGAAAGTGGGAAATAAAATATAAAGGATAGAAAAGGTGGGTATACGTCTTGGATAGAAATCGTGAGCCACCAAAATGTACCTTTTTCATCTGTCAATATCCATGTCTGTAGGGCAAGGCCCAATCTAACTCTTCCGCCGCTCTGGACAAAAATGATTTCTGCCGCTCTTTACATATATTTAATTATAAATAATTATTTTAAAATATAATTTTTAACAGTGAGTGAAATTTTTTGTAGGTATCTGTTAAATAACAAAAGCCTTTTGTTTTATAAAAATTTGACTTGTTTTTTTAATTAACAAGGCATTTAAGAAAATACAGCATTTTACTGCGTTTTTATATATTTTCCTATTTTATGAGCGAAAATTGAATATAAACTGTATAATAATAATATAATAACAATAGTAATTTTGAACATAATTATTACGCATAAATTTATCGTAGTCGGTATCAGAACAATTTATTTCTTCCAGTAATCTGCTGCTTCGTGGAAATTTTCTCATAGTTTCTAATTAATTTTATGGGCGAAAATATTTCTGCAGATCGCGATAAAAAATAGAATTCCGATTTTCTAAAAGTATTCTGACACAAAATAACATTTCCTCTGTAAGCGCTTCTTTCTGACTAAATGCGAAGTACTTTCTGCGACGCAAGAGCGTGGAAAACAGAGGCATGTCGTTATATGCAAGCGTCACATGTTTTTATAAACAAGTGAAGATATTGTTACGACCACGTGGCAATATGAAGAAACTAAAAGAAGAATGAAAAAATTGAGCAAACATGATACATGTATCTTATGGCAATTTTTGTACAACGCATATGTATGAAAATATATGTAGTTTTCTAAAAATGTATTTGAACTATACGAAAGTAATACGAGAAACTTTTGAAATTAAAAATTTACCGGCGTTACCGAAAAAATGTTTTTGACTAATACGCTGGTTGAAAAAGTACTCGCAGTTGACAGTGTACCAATAGTTGACAGTGTACCAATAGTTGACAGTGTACCAATAGTTGACAGTGTACCAATAGTTGACAGGGTACCAAAAGTTGACAGTGTACCAATAGTTGACAGTGTACCAATAGTTGACAGTGTACCAATAGTTGACACTTTTATTTTCAGTCGCGAATAATAAGCTTTCTATGAAAAAAAATGTTTTTGACTAATACTTTTTCCAAACAGCGTATTAGTCAAAAACATTTTTTTAATAGAGAGTTTATTATCCGTGACTGAAAATAAAAATGTCAATTATTGGTACACTGTCAACTATGAGTACAGTTACCCTACATATCAATTTTAAAGAAAAAACAAACGAAGATCAAAACTATTTTACAGAATTAATTATTTACATATTTCAGAAGAAGTCATACAAAATTTTTGAAAACAATATGTACTGGAAATGAGTAATGATTATAAGAAATGCCAAACAAGTCATTTTGACCCCCCTTGGTAGATCTAGTGTTAACTTCTCTAGGATGACATAAACCCTTAAAGCTGGGAATGAGATACCATTTTCGAAACCCAATACATAACTCGAGAAGTATTCGGTCCAACAAAGAAATTGAACTCTTTTTCTACGTGCATTTTGAAGCACTCAAATACCTTAAGCAGTTGTTGAGAAAAAAGCTGTAAAGTTTAGGGTTGTTATCCCCATATCACCCTAACGAGAGGGGGCAGAGATCTGAAATTTCTGTCGTCAGTGGTTTTTTAGGCAAAGAGCATTATTTGGTATACATAAATATTAAAATTGGTGCTGGGGTTGTTTGTTTTCTCTATTTTTACTCGGCTTGACCCTTTAAGGCGACCTTCCGGTCCAGAGCCCGAAAAGATAGGTGATCTTTAGGAATTAATTAAAGGAAAACTACTATATATAATATAATGGGTCTTTTTGCATTGTATTAAGGATGTCTTAAATTATAGAAATCTATTTTTTGTTTTATAATTAATCATTGCAGACGGCACTGGGGAGTCGTTAAAGTCAAGGCGCCATAAAAATTGATCCAAATCGGTGGGACCTGTATCTCCAAAAGTTATTATCCGATTCGACTGAAACTGTTTTTATTTTGAAGAATATACTTCTGGCTAGGGGAGAAACCAGAAAAAATACAAAAAATGACATTTATTTTAGAAAATAATGACACTTGAAAGTTGAAATCACTTTTTCTCTACATTTTTCGTCCTTTCAACGCCTTTAAAAATTATAAATTTTCAATTTTTTGTAATTTCTCTGGTTTCCCACCTGGCCAGAAGTATATTCTTCAAAGTAAAAAAAGTTTCAGTCGAATCGGATAATAACTTTTGGAAATACAGGTCCCACCGATTTTGAGAACAGCCAGATATACGTAGCGCCACTTAATTTAGGTGCAAATTCGTTTCGAGGACAGAGGTTTTAAAATTTACCAGAATATCCGACTGGTCGAGCTTGCCTATGAGATCAGCAAAAGAGGTGCTGTCGGCAAACAGCCAGATTCCAACGGCCAACGCAGCTCCCCCGGCTACCTGGAAACAAATTCAACTCCTCGGTCTCATTAATCGGTCCCTTAACTGGCTTTTTATCAAGTGTTTGCGCAAGCAAACTGTGTATTTTTATAAGAAGCAATACAGTAGAACCTTAACTATCTGAACTAATTGATTCTAATGCAAAGAACGCATTACGTAATAATTGCACTTACAAGCCAGACACTACATAGAAATTTAATACTTTCTTTCGTTCCACATTTCAGTTTTACAGTCCATCTAGTGCGCCGAATATCGTGCGCGTTTTAAAGCGAGTATTTTTTTTTTAAGAAAAATTTTTTGCGAGGCTCTTTCGTCATTTTCTACTCCAATGATTATTCCATATTTTATTTCTATCATTAAAGCAGCTTTGTGCTTGGAATGTTGCACTGAAACGTGCTCGGATACTCAAAGTGTCAATTAAATAAACATTTGGTTATAGAGAATTCAGATAGGCGAGGTTCTATTACAATTAGCATCCTACCCATTAGTACTGAACACTCGAATCTTTGCAATATCGCAATGCAAGCTGTATTAATTTAACATTAACCTTCAAATGGCACCTTATTTCGGTGGGTCCTTCGAGTTTGATTAAGAGTTATCTTAAGAAAAGGCCTCAGATAAGGCGCGATTTTTTAACTCTGGATAACATTGAAAAAACACGATTAAAAGTGTATTTAAAAAATTGTTACGTATACATTATAAGTAGCTTAATAAATGAAATAAAAGTTTGACATTGTTATTCATTGTAGTCGCTGAGAAAAAAAACCTGAAGGTCGCCGAATTTTGCGGCGTGATTACAGGAATGACACTTTAATGTTCGCCACGGTAAGACATGTTCAGTGTAAATTACTTTGAACACTATGACGTCTGCAAAGCATTAGAATCAAAGCGATTTTTTAATAATTCCTTTTAACGGTTACAGTAATGGTTCGACGGAAGTGATAAAATTCCCGATCGATTATCGCGACTTTCTATCCCCAACGCAACAGCTGGGGAGATACTCCTCGAATCCGGTAAAAACCAACGCGCGGGCTATGATAAATTAGTTACTAATGAGAAATTCAATTCTTATATTTTGGCTTTTATTCCGGTGAGAATATTAATGAGATTTTGCTGATGGAAATAACGCCGATCACAACATAATTTCGATAATCCATCCACTATCGTTTTATGCAAAAAAAAAAACAGCCAAAGAAAATAGGGGATGCCAGAATGTAGGGCCATCCATGATTCATGTTCCGATCCGATCCCTAGCTTGGAACAAGAATCGAATCATTACTGTAACAGACTGGGGTAGGAAAAGGAAAGATCGACTGGAGAAAGAACGACTCATGTGTGCCATTTGCGGATTAATGAAAACAACCCTAGTAGCACAAAATATTGATTAAATATTTCTTCCAAATATTAAACAAATGTTTTTTTAGCCACACTTTTTAATATGAAAAAAATGTTGATTCCAAATATTATATACACATACTGAAAATGTGTAATTAATGTTTAGAAAATATGAACTAAATATTCGTGAAATATAAAAGAAATATTTAGAAAGTGTAAAGGAAATATTCTGGAAATTGTGAAATTAATATTCAGAATTCCAAAATAAATATTCAGGAAATGTAAAATATATATTTAAAAAATGTAAAGTAAATATTCAGGAAATGTGAAATAAATATTCAGGAAATGTAAAATTAATATTTAAAAAATGTAAAGTAGATATTCAAAAAATGTGAAATAAATATTCAGGAAATGTGAAATAAACATTCCGAAAAAATATTTTGTTTCTACCATTAAATAAATATTTACTATGTATACTTGAAAAAAAATATTTTTTTCATAATATAAAATGAATGTTTCCAGTATATTTGGAAAAAATATTTGCTGCTTAATCTAGAATAAATATTGTATGTATATTTAAATATCAAAAAGAGATTGAACCTCTTTTTAATGTTGGATGTATGTGCATTCAATATTTTGTGCTACTAGGGAAAGTACTGAACAGAATTGAAGAGTCCCTGCAAAAAACACTGTAAGTGCCAAAAATCAACTTTTTTCAGAAGCAAGAAAAAGCTTCTTCGACTTTAAATTATTTATGATATTCGATTTCTTTCGATTGCTAAATATGCTTAAGTATACAATAACCCAAATGCATCACAAGATTTTTCAAGTTTTTTCATTAATATAGTCCAAATTCATGGAAAAAAGAATTGTATTTGTAGAAAACCCTGTAACCCACACAGCACCATAACATTGCAGCAACATCTCTGCAATGATGCGGTGCAAGATGGCAATGTTGCAACATAACATTGCAGAGACGTTGCAGGTTCAGTCCTATGTCCGCCTTCGCAATATTGCAGGTGTGTATTTTTGCAAAGTTGCGGCAACATTACGAATATGTAGTCCTGCAACGTTCCGGCAATGATTCTGCAACGAAACGCAAAATTGTGGCAATGATCCTGCAACTCTTCGGCAATATAGCGGTGCGTATCCAGTTAAATGAAACACGCCGTAGAATCCACTAGACGTCATGTACATATTTCGAAAAATTTTGACAAAGTCATAGTTGCTTCAGAATGTTGTTGTAATGTTTCCACAAGTTTTCACTACAATATTGCACGACGATGTGCGCGCAATATTGCAGAAATATTGTAGGACCGTTGCCACTGGAACATTGCACGTCGATGTGCGCGCAATATTGCAGCAATATTGTACCATCGTTGCCAACGGAACATTGCACGGCAACGAAATTGCAATATTGCTGCAATATTGTAGGATCATTGCCACTCCAATAATGCACGACAATATTGCAGGAACGTTCCTACAATATTGCAATGCAACCTGCAACAACGTAATATTGCAGCATCGTCCCTGCAATACTGCTGCAACGAGGTGTGCTGTATGGGAAGTGTAGCTCTTACGAGGGAAATTTTGTGAGTATGCAGGGGATTTCCTCCTGATTACAAAGCAATTTTTCTTTGCTGCCCAAATTCACTCGAAGGGGGTGAAATTCGCCCCCGAAAATCCGGTTATTTTCCGATTTTGTGTTATAACTCGTGACCTGTAAAATAATTTTTTTACCAAATGTAAGATCTAATTAAAAGAAGTAACTTTTGTCTTGGAACTTTTCTTCTATCTCTTACAGTTCGCGAGTTACAACACAAAATCAGAAAATCCTGTTTGTCCCTAGCTAATTGGCTCTTACATTATTTTTTGCAGAAGTGTCGTTGAACGTATCAGCCCGTTTTTTAGCACTATTGGTAACTTATTTAAAAAGGGGAATTGCATGAAAATTCTACACTATATTATTACCATATTGACACGTAGAACATTTTCCAATAAAAAGGAAAATAAATTTTAATTTTGCCACTTACAGTGCGTCCTACAAGGACTCTCCAATTATGTTCCCTAACGAATAAGTAGACAGTCATGTAAGACATTGCTTAATAAATTAATTATCTAAAGCACGCGTTTATTTGTATAAGATTAGAATAACACTAGGGTAACTGTACTCGCAGTTGACAGTGTACCAATAGTTGACACTTTTATTTTCAGTCACGAATAATAAGCTTTCTATTAAAGAAATGTTGTTGACTAATACTTTTTCAAACAGCGTATTTTAGTATTTATTTTAAATTAATTTATTTATTTATATTTGTAGTATTGTGGAATAATTTTGTAAATTAATTGTTTACATTTTGTATCAGGGTTTATTAAATAGTTGATAAGAATTGAATTAATCTCGAAATTAAAAGAGCTACTTATAAATTATTTTTTATGTGGAACAATAATTATAAATTTATATTTAGCAGTGAAATGCTATACGATTTTATTGATATCTAGTTTCTTTTTTAAATGAATTCATATATTTGGTTAATTAATAAAATTATTATTTTTTTTTTTTGTACTTTTTCAAACAGCGTATCAGTCAAAAACATTTTTTTAATAGAAAGCTTATTATTCGTGGCTGAAAATAAAAGTGTCAACTACGAGTACAGTTACCCTAATTGTATTATGTAACAGAACAACGTTAAAAATCGTTTCACCTATATTGTTCATATTCCAAAAGAAAGGCAATACAAGAAAAGAAACAGTGAATGCATACAACTAAGAAACAGAAAATTAGTACCAGTTATAAATAAAAAAAATATCACACGCCCTAATTTCTAATCGAGAAAAACCTACAGCTATGCAATCGGTGGTTCTTGGTTAATCGGCAACGGTGCAGTGTAACGTGATCCTCGCGTTATCGTTAATCAAATTATTCTGCTTTCTAAGCTAATAGTTATTGTACGATCATCTTACGCCTGGCGATGGCGATACAATTACCGCTGTTCTTAAATAGAAAGAAGGTATACCAGCGCCCGTGCACGGTGAAACGCATTGGCGATTAACGTACGAAAGCGCATACTCACGAAGAAAACGAAATTGAAGAAACAGAGAAAATACTTGGCACACTGTGAAGCGCAGCCCATTTTGGCCCCGTTCGCTTGAGTAGTATCTGTAACTAAAGAAAACGAGTGTTCTTTAAGCGTGGGTTAAGTAACAGACAGTAGCGCGACATGTGATTCGCCTTAATAACAGTTTACAAGCGATCGTTCAATCGCCGAATCTGTTTATAATATTATAAAATACATTAAACAAATTTGATCTTCGACCATCTGTGAACGAAATTTTAGATTACCTTTCATAAACATATTTTATTATAAAATAAAAATTTTTGTGTCTCCTATGTTGTAATAATTTATAATGTACTATTTTGTTTTTGCATTAATAACGCGTTGCTTGAAAGTCACGTGACTTTATAGTAGGATTTATGTAACGCGTAATACTTCACCGAAGAATGCAGATTTTCGGGAAAATCTGCTATTAGTCGCCGCTTTGAAGTCTCGTTTACGGAGAACAAGAAAATTCTGCGCTTAAAAGTACATTGGTTCCAGTGCGCTAACGAAGTACGATAAAACACTATTAAACAGTGGCTTGCGAGTGACGGTAAAATAAATTCAAGCGTTTATTTCAGAGAAGAGGCTGCTGGTAGTCTGTGAGGAAGGTCTCCGCAACGCTCCAGTTACTTAATTAAGACGTATTTGTCGTCGGAATGGCCGTAGGCGGGAAACAAAGAGGTTCGAAAATTGGGCGAATTAGGACGAATTCCTGTTCATCAAGAACACAAGCGTCTTTCACGTTTCTACTCGAGATGCGATTCAGCATTGATGACGAGACGCAATTATTAATGCGCATAATGTATCTTGTGACGATCGTCGTGTTGCAGCAGGTCTATACATAGTATCCGCTATTTACGTGTGAATCAGTATTCTCAAGATCAACATGATTTAACTTTTTTAAATTTTGATTAACCTTCCCTGGTTAGACGCGATGTATCGCGCCCCGGGATATGTTTCTGCCATTATTCCTGCAAATTTTTAGAACTTAATAAAATTCTAAAATTTGGTGAATTTTTTAAGTAAAAAAAAAATATCGCTTTCGTCCGAAACTATTTTTTGAAGTACAAATTTCAACATGTTAAAATTTACATTTCTAGAAAGAGATTGTATGAGTATTACGAATGTACAAAATTATCACTCAGAAGTTAAAAGATTCGAAAATAGTAAAATGGTAGCTCAAAAATGACGCTGTGACCGATTTGTGATTATAAGACGGTGTGACCACAGAGAGTTTTCTAGGGAATTCTAGGGAATGTTGAAAAATTAATTTACATTATGCATGATAAAAAGTGTGCGATCTGAATCATTAGAAACCTAAGGCTGTTTACATGTAAATATACTCTTTTTGGGTTGCACTATAAAATACTTATTGTAAAATGTATACTGTGTGTAGAATAAAATTAAAAATATTTATAACAATTCTGTATTACTTCAAGTGAGAAATTCACCCTCATTTTGTAAATAAACTATAATATAAATCTGTATTATTTGTTATGTCGCCTTTCTAATGTCCTACCATTTAGAAATACCGTAAACTTTTACGTACATGATACTTTTCTATAGCGAGACAAAGCTCTCAACAACTAAATGTATATAGGGTAACTGTACTCGTAGTTGACAGTGTACCAATAGTTGACACTGTTATTTTCAGTCACGAATAATAAGCTTCCTATTAAAAAAATGTTTTTCACTAATACGCTGTTTGAAAAAGTATTGGTCAAAAACATTTTTTTAATAGAAAGCTTATTATTCGTGACTGAAAATAAGAGTGTCAACAATTGGTACACTGTCAACTACGAGTACAGTTACCCTAATTACAAAGAAATAAATTGAAGCTGAGACTTGTTCTTTAACACAAAGATTGTTAATATCATAAGCTTTAAGAAAACATGTTAATTTAAGTAATGAAAAATATGCATTAAATATGACACTACAGATGGATCATTACAGAGGCATTTTAAAAAGTTTCTTTCTTTTGCCCTTTTAAGGGGTTATACCTAGTCAGGAGGCCGAAAAGAGTCGAATGTTTGTGAATTTTTCTTGAAAAAGCGGAAGCATATATTCTTACAGAACTTTTTGCACTTAAAAGAGCAACATTTAAAGAACATTTGCTAATTTTTTTCTGGAAAAATATTGACGTTTATAATAAAATTACAAGGGACATCCAAGAAGCCTTTTTAAAAACGGTGAGTAAGATATCTCAACAACCATTGCACCAATCTTTCTAAAATTTTGCGGGCTTATTTTTTATATAAAAATCTACAGAATGTCGTTCGCATTTTCTTTTTCAATGTATATTTTCGATTGTATCAACGAAAAATGGCGGTTTTTCGCGCGAAAATCAGGACTTCAAACTTTAAGTAGCCGCCATTTTATTTTAAATTAATATTTCGGAAATTCCCCCCGTCAATCGGAAGATACATTAATATCCTAACGAAATCTTTTTTTGTTGTTTCATTTTAGATAATCTGGTTCCGAATGGCAGTGCTCACCGCAAAACAACTTTTTAAAAAGGCTTCTTGGATATCGGTTGTAATTTTATTATAAACGTAAATATTTTTTACGAAAAAATTACCAAATCTTCTTTAAATGTTGCTCTTTTAAGCGCAAAATGTTCTGTAAAAATACATGCTTCCGTTTTTCCCCAAAAAATTCACAAACATTCGCCTCTTTTCGGCCTCCTGGGGTAACCCCTTAAGTCTGTAGGGACATTGCTGACATGTGAGCAGAAAAGATGTCTATTTATACAGCCCTGGAAAGATTTCGCCAAAACGAATCGATTGATGCCGTTTTTAACTTTGAAACCAGCAGATGTGACCACGCCTAAAAATTGCTTTTCGAGATTCTGTGATTTTGAACAAAAGAAACCGGTTGTAAATTCCATCTGGGTCGAGAACGATGTGTAAGTGATACTTCCGCAGGGTAAGGTGCCACATGTGCCCCACGACCCTCATATGGCCGTCTTGGCCCTGTGAAAGTTTTTCAAGGTCCGAGTGGTGGATTTCATTCAAATTTTGTGCACAGTTAATGCACAGCATATACAGGGTGGGCTAAATAACGCGATCAAGCAGTTTTCCTCGAAACCACTGCGAATATCGGCTTCGATTTTTTTACACTGTATGGTACGTTGGGGATAATCATTTAATATACAGCCAATTTTTTGGGGCCCCCTCAATTTCCTTTTATTTTTCAATTTTTTTACTTGGATGTATAATACAGTTATTAAATTGAAAATTGAAATTAATTAATTTAACAACTGTGTATTATACCTCCAAATAAAAAAATTGAAAAAAAAAAGAAAATTGCCACCTCAATTTTCTTTTTTTTTTTAAATTTTTTAAATTGAAAATTGAAATTAATACTTATAATTAATGTTGTTGCTGGAAGAGCTGTACTTTCCACATATTCGTTAACATGCATTGCTCGTCAAAATTTTAATCCTTCAATTATTTTAAGCAATAATTACAGTTGATATATTAATACTAGTACTATACATTTATGAACCGGGTAAAAAATAATTAATAAACAGAACGTCAAATGCGATACGTAATCTTAAAAGACACTAGAACCTCGTTTATATTTAAATGAAACTCTTAATTCACACATCCTCAAGTAACATTTATCTCTTCCAATTTACAAATACCAATTATATTCTCATTTGCAATCTTCCGATTACAATTAGCGCGTAATAATGCCGCAAATAAAATCATTTTTTCACATTTATGTAATTTGAGAAAATAGATTACCACGCATTCTTACCACTTACCATTCGAAAGGATACGCTATCAAGATACCGAGCTTATAAAATCGCGCGCAACTTTCTCTTGAATGTAATATCTTACTTCAAAGCAAGTTTCAAATTAAATCATACATAATCGTCGCATTAGTGGCAAGTATTTAAAAGAGGCAACACCAAACAGGAACGGTAGCCTGTGAAATATGAAAATTGTTCCCGGTGTAAGAGAAAAGTGGAAAAAAAATTTCATTTCATAAAATATTTAAATATTTATGTAATACGCGAGCTACGTATCATTTCATTTATCAGCTTGTCGCGAGGTAGAATGTTGCGATTAAGGGAAAGTTTGCATACAGTTCTACAAGCTGGAGGAAATAATAATTTATTTAAAAATTTTAACAATCTGCAAACGCCATACGGCTACCGCGATGCCTGTGTATTAATTGAAACACCTGTAATGACAAATGGTAATGCTGCTTACCGTTTGAAATTCCTTCGGAACAATTTTGCAACGCAGCGAATAGGAATGTAACTATGATGCAAATACGATGGTCGCATTCGCCGGCAAGGAAACCACCCAAACAGACCTTGAACACCTGAGACTTCTCGCGTCCTTGGATTGTATTTTACACGTTACAACGATTTTATTGACAATCCGGTTTCTTCTTCCGTTATCATAGCATGGTACGTTCTCGGGCTCGCGTAGTTGTGGGTTGTAGCTCTATGATTTATGCAAGGTGCTTCGTAACGCCCGATTCGACCGAAGGAACAGTAATTTTGCATGGAAAAAAAAAAGGAAGTAGGAAAAATATCGCGAAGATTAAAGCCGAGTGGGGGTTGTATAGGAAACAAATTGCTCGGAATTGCGATGCTGACAACATATTAAAAAATCGTTTAATATTGATAAGGTGGACTTCGTGTGTATGATTTACCAAAGCTTACTTTTCAAGAAAATTGATATTGAAAACTAGTTTGGAACACGCGCGCCTGAGTAAAAATCGACAGCATTTAGCACTAAATATGGTATAACTGTGGATGACAGTGTTTCCCAACCTTTTTTGAGTCGCGATCTCCTTTCGTGAAAACGCATTCAAAATAGATACTTCAGAATATAATTATTAATAATATTAAATAAAATGAAATAACTAATATTATATAACTTAGTAACTAATGTTAAATAACTTAGTAACTGATATTAAATAACTTAGTAACTAATATTAAATAACTTAGTAACTAATGTTAAATAACTTAGTAATTAATATTAAATAACTTAGTAACTGATATTAAATAACTGAGTAACTGATATTAAATATCTTAGTAACTAATATTAAATAACATAAATCTAATAATATTAAATAACATAAATCTAATAATATTAAATAACATAAATCTAATAATATTAAATAACATAAATCTAATAATATTAAAAAAGAAACCCAAAAACCCGTGGCGGCGGCCCAGAAAACACTTGGCGACCCATAAGTTGGGAGTCACTGGCGTATAAAATGAATTCCGGTGCAGAAACAAGTCAAAATGGTAAAATAGCTTTTCTTAGGATTGAGCTTCGTTTTCGGTTACATCTTTAAATCGATTTTTTTTTTTTTCGAAAACGTAGCTCCAATAAAAAAAAAGTTATTCCACAATTTTGATTTGATTCTTCTTCAGTTACACCATATCTTTTAATAAATTCTGCACATTTTTAGTTAGATATATATGTGTACCGGACGAGTTTTTAAAGCCAAATTCCTTGAAAAGGAAGTCTCCTATGAACAAATTGCATTTCACATTTTCTAGTTACTCTTTCACGTGGGATCACTACCCCTTCGGTTGTGCCGCCTATTACGAAACACCCTGTATACTACGTTTGCAGCGCGTTACGTGGGATTCACGAGTAAAGCGACGTCATAATTAGTAGCGTTGCGGGCAGATTAACCAGCAATATTTCACTCTGTAAACTGCAATACAGACTCTCGGAGATAGACAAGACTCGTACTTAAAATGTAATTAGGAATGGTAAAAAAAAAAGATATAAATATTTTCATTGAGCGAAGACACACTGAATTGTTTACGAATAAATGGATTTATTCCGCGCGATTTTATTTGACAGATATAATAGTTACGTTCCTTTAATTCGATAAACTTTTTACATTCACTCTCGGACAAGATTGACTAAATTTCGAATAACTTGTGCGAACTACTAATTTGACTGTATGATATCTTAGAATGTTATCGATAGAGAAATCTTTTCCTTTCCCTTTCAGTATTGAAATATGTGTGTAGAAATAATATTTGTGCTGCAGGTTTGGTAACAATGGAAGTATAACAAGAAATTAACAAGAAATTTAACGAACGTAATTAGTTGTATCCGAGGAACGGATTGTTTAATGCTCGAAATATTTTCACTATGTGTCATCTGAACTTTCCGTTATTTTCGCGGTGTAACTTGTTTATTAAATTATTGTTAACTATTTTTTATTTTAATAACTATTAACTATTAACTGATTATTAAGTAAAGATGATTACTAGTTAGAAGATATGCAATGATTAAAATATATTGACTCTTGCGATAATTTAAGTGAAATCAAATACTAACGAAGATATAATGAAGACTTCATTTGAATTATTTAAATAATGCAGGTTACTATAATTTATTACAAATAACTGAAAAATAAATTTATTCAATGAATTACATTCGATAAGTGTTTATTCATAATTAATAGAATTATTTCAAACCTTAGTTTTCTTTACCTACATACTTTAATACTGAAAGAGAAAGCCATTCTTTTATTAGTAACACTGGCTTAAAGTTTCCGGCGTTGCTCGGGCTTCTTATATGTGTCTATATCATCGGCATTTATACGTTAAAATTGGCGCCTTGATTAATTATTACACAGTGCTTACTTGCATATCTTCATTGCCCAATGCTTACTTATATCTCTTCTCTAAATAGTATAAGTATAAAATAAATTCTCAGGTAGGCGTCTGTCCGTTTGTTCGGGCTAATCTCGAGAACCACTGTGCGCTGGACGGACTGCGATGCGGCCCCCTCCGCCCATAGAGCGTTCTCGAGGAATGCTTCACTAAAATCGCCACTGCTCGGCTTCCTTTTGCCACGGGTTAATGCTCCATACACCTAAACCTTCCTCGAGAAATGCTCTATAAAACGGTGAAAACCGCATCGCAAACCGTCCAGCGGTTCTCGAAATTGGCCCTAACAAACGGCCAGACGCCTGCCGGGACTTATTTCATACTATATAGAGCAGTGGTTCGCAACCTGCGGGTCGCGAGCCTCGAGGGTTCGCCACGGTTATTTTTAGTCGATTCATAGCACTTATTGCTTTTAATAAGCTAATCTAATAAATAATAATTTAATGAATATTCCATTAATGACGTAACACTGATTTTTCATAAATGAAAAAAAGGAAAAGCTAGTTAGCTTTGCCAGATGCAAGCACAAACATCACACTAAATAAGATAATTAAATATATTAAATATCTTCAAGTATATTTAATTTATGTATTAAGATAATTAGATATTATTAAGTTAAAATTATATTCTGAAACATCTATTTTTAATGTACTCTCTTTAACTTATTAAATTTACCATGCCTTATTTGGAGTGTGGGGTTGCAAGTTATTTGGATATTATAAAAAGAGGTCGCAGCTCAAAAAATATTGCTTTTAATAAGCTAATCTAATAAATAATAATTTAATAAATATTCTATTAATGACGTAACACTGATTTTTCATAAATGAAAAAAAGGAAAAGCTAGTTAGCTTTGCCAGATGCAAGCACAAACATCACACTAAATAAGATAATTAAATATATTAAATATCTTCAAGTATATTTAATTTATGTATTAAGATAATTAGATATTATTAAGTTAAAATTATATTCTGAAACATCTATTTTTAATGTACTCTCTTTAACTTATTAAATTTACCTTGCCTTATTTGGAGTGTGGGGTTGCAAGTTATTTGGATATTATAAAAAGAGGTCGCAGCTCAAAAAAGGTTGGGAAACTCTGATGTAGAGAAATTATAAGATACATCTAAAGTTGTTGCTTGCATTATATGTAAGTTACTTCAAGTTTCGAAAGCACTCAAAGGAACGCGAGTAAGATATAATAATTTAAAAAGATCAAGATGAAAGTCACATGCAACAGTGCAGATACAAGATTCCTTAAGGGGTCATTCCGGTTTGCGCGCCGATAAATTAAGCGATTTACGGGAATTTATTGCGAAGAAAAGAAATATGGTAATGGACAAATTTTTTCTTTACTTATTACAGTAACTAAAAAATACAAAAGTAATAAAATTAAGCTTTTTAAAATGCTTTTAAAAGGGGTCTGTGTGGCATGTTTGAATAGTGATACCTCGCTGCTGGCGCAGATGATTCAAGCTGTAGACTAAGGTAGCTATTTGAAACAAAAAATCCAAATGGATTATTCATCGGTATGACTGTCTCTATCGTCCGAACTAGAATTAATGATTTATATTCAAAAGAAACAAGATGGTGGATAAACATAGCAAAAAAAAAATCGGAAAACATTTTTCTTTTGCATTTTTGTCCACCATCTTGTTAATTTCAAGGATAAATCATTAATTCTAGTTCGGGCGATAGCGGCAGTTATTCTAATCAATAATCCGTTTGGATTCTTTGATTCAGATAAGTCTACCAGCTGAAATCACATGCGCCAGCGGGGCATCACTTTTCAAACATGTCATCAAGGCCGCTTTTAAAAGCAGTTTAAAAACACTAATTTTATTACTTTCTTATTATTACTTACAGTAGAAGCGTAGTTTAATAAATAGAATTATTGTCTTTTCTTCGCAATAAATTTCCGAATATTGCTTAATTTATCGGCGCGCAAACCGGAATGACCCCTTAATTAAAAAAGTGGTATTTGTATCTGTTAAACAAATTCTCTTCGAGTGACTCCCTTTATCCGCAACTCGTAAATTTAAATTATCCCAACATTTCGAATAAAGGATAAAAATAAGTTACCTTCCTCTCGATTCTTCATATAAATAATTCGTTTATCTAGATTCTAGGTATTGACGAAATCCGACGAAGACCGTTCCATTGTACTTTAACTTCACCTTCAAACGCCCTTTATTCCGCGAAATATACAGGATGAAGCCCAATTCGTGGTACAATACAAAGGCGGATAACGCATTCTGAAAAATACGCCGAAAAGCTGGAATAACCTCTGTTTACACCGGAGCCTCGCTTCCAAGAGAAACAAGTCTGAACATTTGTGGAGCATTCATGCAGCAGACTATGCCCTGCACGTATGCGTGGCTCTTTTATAAAGCATTTCACCTGCCTCTGTGTTGGTAAATTTGATGATAGCGTGATTGGATATATTGCAACAGATACCGTTAAGGAACTAGTTCTTGATCAGGCACTAATTTTTGATCAGTTCATGAAATAAACCGTTCTTTTGAGTTTATGTCAATAAATAATTGTTTGAAATAATTACTAACATAAAAATTGATAATTCAAAAATATATATGTTGTCTATGAAAGCAGTTAGTGTTGTTAGTTTTAGATGATTAAAAACTAGTTCCTAGTCACCTTATTATTCCATACCTTATAAGTATTTAAATTATATATTTATTTTCAACTTTTTAAAATTTTTCCTTGACGTTTAAACATTAATTCAACTTTTAGTATAAAAAAAGTCTATGGTTTAATGTTTTATTAGGTTAAAAATAAATATTAAAGCGGGAAACCTTCTAAACTGATCAGAAACTAGTTCCTTAACGGTATGGTCTACTTATTCATTTAAGAGCCTGATGAATTACGATTTCATTATTACACTGAATTATTAACAATGTTGTGTCCGTTCGATCATACGGAAACCGTGCAGGATAAATTACAGAGCTTCGATCGGACTATGATTTTTGCCTGGAATCGTAAAAAAAATTATTATCTTTGTATGCAATTTTTCCATATTGGCTGATCTACTTTACTTTTTGTGTGATTCATGAAATGTGGATTCTAAGCGTTTTAACTAAGTTTCACTTAATATTATATACTGGTATCTATCATTAAACCTTGCAAAAGTGGAAGAGTTCGTAATTCGTAGAATTAAGTGAATTATTGATTTTAGAATGACTATACTATATTTTTCCTATTCCCACATTCTGTATTTAATAAGTAGGTAACAGCACTGAGCAAAAGATTTTTCAGAAAAAGGATTCAGATAGATGTGGTAAATCGTGATCTTATACATGCAATACACAACGCAAACCACGCTTATCCGTCGAGTTCGCGAGTTGAAACTTTTAGCGCGCGCGCGCGCCGTGTGCGGAAAGCCTACGATACATTGGTTACTCGTATTCGCTGAACGCCTATGAGCGTTCTCCGCTGCACGCGCGTGGAGGGTGTTCCGCAGCGAAACCGACAAACTTGGACGCAAGTAAAGTTGGTTATTAAATTATAGAAACAAAAGCATACTGCAATAAGCCAAAATTCCAGAGTGATACTTAAGCTTCCTGATTTACGTTTATTATCTATTTTCTTATTTCAGCCTTTGTTTTTAAAAGTAGTATAAGTCCATTTTTTGGAAAAATGAGTAAATGTTAGTTTTAGTTAGATATAGATATCCTCTTTTTATATTTATAATCACACAGTCAATGGTGTATAATATCCTCATAAAGTGAATAAAAGAGGAATTAATTAAAGAAAAACTACTACATATACTTTAATGGGACATTTTGCATTGTATCAAGGATGTCTTAAACTATAGAGATATATATCTTTTTGATAATTAATCATTGCAGACGGCACTGCGGAGTCGTTAAAATCGAGGCGTCAAAAGATTCACCCAAAACGGTGGGACCTATAGAACCTAAAGCATTGGTCTGAAATAAAAAACAATGCCCGATTATTAAATGGCATGGAACTCGCTAGTGGACTTACCAGAAAAAAAATGCCAAAAATTACATTTTTTGAGAAAATAACGACACTTGAAGTTTGAAATCACTTTTTCCCTATATTCTTCGTCCTTTCAAGCCCCTTAAAAATTACAAATTTCAAAATTTTTAAAATGTTAGTGGCTTCTCTACTACACAGAAGAATATTCTTCAAAATAAAAAAAGTTTCAGTCGAATCGGACAATAACTTTTGGGGACACAGGTTCCACCGATTTTAAGAACACTGTCTCGAGAGAAACACGTTCAAAGTTTTACGCGAGCGCCAAGGGGACGTTCTAGGTGTGTTCTGCGCCGTTAACTGGCACACGTGAAAACGTGGCTTTAATCAAGGCGATATCCCATGGACATTCGAATTCCATTCCCTCGAAATCGGTGCTTTACACTCCAGGGAATCTTGTTCCGCGCTTTCGACTCATTCTTACTTACAAGTAAATCGGACGCTTTTTCGCCCCTGTACCGTGTTCGATTTCAATCGGCGTCGCGATTAAGAGAGCCCGGCCGGGCAATATTAACGCCGATTTGTTCGGCATTTAAATCCGTGTAATTTCAGCGGTTCAACGAGTTTGACAACTTTCGACGATGACGCAATAACGTGCCCTGCAAATGTATCGTATCCCCGTTGCATAATGTGGGCTGCGCAAGCTTAGAATGCACTCGTGCGAGAAATCCGGCGTCGCGGCAACGGTTCGTCCTCAGCTTTATCCGCCGTGCCTGTGTCTTCCTCTACAATGATTCATTCCACCGCTTATTTCGATTGCCTAGAATGATGAACGCACGTATTGCGTAAGGTCGCGTCCAGGACAGCGTTCAGTGGTATCGACAGCACCCAATAATGCATGTAATACAGTATTAAGGCGGGTATTCATGAACGACGCGGACAGCCGAATTTACAATTATTCTACTATTTCCGAGTTGACTTGACAATTTTAAAAATCCTCTTCATTTAGCAAGGAGTTTTCAAGACAGTGACGCACCCCCAGGGAAGGAGGGACCCTGGCACCCCCCCAAAAAGGGGTTTGTAAAAAGAAAAGAAAAGTGGATTTTATTCTTTAAATAAATTTTTATAGTCACCTAATGAATTTAATGGAATTTGCATTAAAAATATTTTTATGCTTTCAATACAGTATTAAGGCGGGTATTCATGAACGACGCGGACAGCCGAATTTACAATTATTCTACTATTTCCGAGTTGACTTGACAATTTTAAAAATCCTCTTCATTTAGCAAGGAGTTTTCAGGACAGTGACGCACCCCCAGGGAAGGAGGGACCCTGGCACCCCCCAAAAAAGGGGTTTGTACAAAGAAAAGAAAAGTGGATTTTATTCTTTAAATAAATTTTTATAGTCACCTAATGAATTTTATGGAATTTGCATTAAAAATATTTTTATCCTTTCAATACAGTATTAAGGCGGGTATTCATGAACGACGCGGACAGCCGAATTTACAATTATTCTACTATTTCCGAGTTGACTTGACAATTTTAAAAATCCTCTTCATTTAGCAAGGAGTTTTCAGGACAGTGACGCACCCCCAGGGAAGGAGGGACCCTGGCACCCCCCAAAAAAGGGGTTTGTAAAAAGAAAAGAAAAGTGGATTTTATTCTTTAAATAAATTTTTATAGTCACCTAATGAATTTTATGGAATTTGCATTAAAAATATTTTTATCCTTTCAATACAGTATTAAGGCGGGTATTTATGAACGACGCGGACAGCCGAATTTACAATTATTCTACTATTTCCGAGTTGACTTGACAATTTTAAAAATCCTCTTCATTTAGCAAGGAGTTTTCATGACAGTGACGCACCCCCAGGGAAGGAGGGACCCTGGCACCCCCCAAAAAAGGGGTTTGTAAAAAGAAAAGAAAAGTGGATTTTATTCTTTAAATAAATTTTTATAGTCACCTAATGAATTTTATGGAATTTGCATTAAAAATATTTTTATCCTTTCAATACAGTATTAAGGCGCGTATTCATGAACGACGCGGACAGCCGAATTTACAATTATTCTACTATTTCCGAGTTGACTTGACAATTTTAAAAATCCTCTTCATTTAGCAAGGAGTTTTCAGGACAGTGACGCACCCCCAGGGAAGGAGGGACCCTGGCACCCCCCAAAAAAGGGGTTTGTAAAAAGAAAAGAAAAGTGGATTTTATTCTTTAAATAAATTTTTATAGTCACCTAATGAATTTTATGGAATTTGCATTAAAAATATTTTTATCCTTTCAATACAATATTAAGGCGGGTATTCATGAACGACGCGGACAGCCGAATTTACAATTATTCTACTATTTCCGAGTTGACTTGACAATTTTAAAAATCCTCTTCATTTAGCAAGGAGTTTTCATGACAGTGACGCACCCCCAGGGAAGGAGGGACCCTGGCACCCCCCAAAAAAGGGGTTTGGAAAAAGAAAAGAAAACTGGATTTTATTCTTTAAATAAATTTTTATAGTCACCTAATGAATTTTATGGAATTTGCATTAAAAATATTTTTATCCTTTCAACCCCCCGCCACAGATATTAAATCCTGAGTGCGCCACTGATCCATGCGTCGCGAAGTTAGCTTTTATGGCTCGCAATTGGTATTTTTGATAAATTCGCACATTTTTAAACGATTTAATATTAGCTTCACTCCTGTGTCCGTTTGTTTGTTTGGTTCAAATCTTGAAAATTAATTTTAACCCACTTCCACGAATCTAATAGACTTGGAACTTTGCAGGCGTACGTAGTTTTGATGAGAATACAAATTTAAAAAAAAAAAACAGCCTCGAGGCGGTAAAAAAATTGCATCCCCCTACAATAAACACTCATAGCCACAAATCCGACTTGAAATTCGCCTACAACCACAAATCAATCCTTAGACACTAAAAAGTAGATAATAGAAAAATATATAAAAAAATAATTTTAAGTTAAACGATTTTATTTAATTTGATAAAAAAATACACTAAAAACTAATTTAAAAAAAATCGTGGGCAGGATATTTCATAACAGGATACGAATCAATTTCATACAGAATCAAACTATAATTTTCCTTTTCGCTTACATGAAAAGCAGTGAAAAGTGTGTGCCTGTGTTTGCCTGTCATTTTCTTTTATTTAAAAAAAAAACCGTCGAAACAATGGTCCGGAATTTCTGTGACAATTTTGTTCAGTGTTTGATCTCTCTGTGCACAAGATTTCAAAAACTTTGACCTATTATTTCACTCTTAATTTCGTCGTTACATTTCTCGATATTGCGTTTCCCAATAAGAATACATGTTCAATTAAAAGTTAAATAATTTAAAAACTACCGAATCAATTTTCCCAAAATTTTCCGGGGTCTTTTACTATTGCATAAAGATTCATTCCTCCAATTTTCAAATATTTTCGCTTCTCTTTAATTTCTCTTTAATTTTACGTTCATCCTTAATGTAATTATTTACTCGAGATACGTGGATTTTTATACAATTCGGTGCGGAAAAAGGGGGCAGCTCCGACTTTTGAAAATTCACCCTGTCGTAGAGAATAAGTTTAAAAATATTTTGTTCGCACTATTTTCATTAATTTTCCAAAAATTAATACTTCTGGCTGAAAAATCTACAATAATTGAGGGCTCGGATGCAATAAGGGGACTAGCGCTCGAAAATGGGAAAAATAATTGTCCAAACGCTATGAAATATTGGAAAATTAAATGTTGTTAAACTGTATTTTAAAAAATATAGTATTGTAAAGCTCGTCACGACACACATTTTTTCTATTCACAGTTTGTTTATCGAATCATTACTATTCCAGCTAAAAATTATAAACGAAAAAATTTTCATCGTCCAAAATCATTATTTCTTTAAACATAAATTGCGATAACTTGAGTAAATATTAAGGGATCGTTATGAGACTTGAAACATAAAACTCAGAAAACTCTAGCGAAGCCGCAAAATGTATGCACAAAACCCTTATGTTAACAAATGTAATAATATTTCATTAAAAGATAATACTGGATATAACCCATGTTTTTCAACGTTCGCCGTTAAAAAGAATCGAGGCAATTTTGAGGTACATATAACTTGCAGCGACAAAGTTTTTCCTTAATATACAAGGAAGATTTTCACAAATTTTCACACTGATTAATAAATAATTGTAGAAGTTATGACGATATATATAATTCTCCCACGGCGCCAACTGTCAACGCGAATGCTAAGGCTGCTAAATAGCCCATTACACGCAGCTGTTGACTATTGGTGGCGCGGGAGATTTATATATATCGTCATATCTTCTACAATTATTTATTAATCAGTGTGAAAATTTGTGAAAAACTTCCTTGCATATTAAGAAAAAACTTTGTCGCTGCAAGTTATATGTACCTCAAAATTCCCTCGATACTTTTTAACGGCGAACGTTGAAAGACATGGGTTATGTCCAGTATTACTTTTAAATGAAATATTATTACATTTTTTAACATAAGGGTTTTGTGCATACATTTTACGGCTTCGCTAGAGTTTTCTGAGTTTTATGTTTCAAGTCTCATAACGATCCGTTAATATTTACTCAAGTTATCGCAATTTATGTTTAAAGAAATAATGATTTTGGTCGAAGAAATTTTTTTTATTTATAATTTTTATCTCGAATACTAATGATTCGATAAAAAAACTGTAAATAGAAAAAATGTGTGTCGTGACGAGCTTTATAACATTATATTTTTTAAAATACAGTTTAACAACATTTAATTTTCCAATATTTCATAGCGTTTGGACAATAATTTTTCCCATTTTCGAGCGCTAGTCCCCTTATTGCATCCGAACCCTCAATTTAGCAAGAGCAAATTAATACACCTGGCATAAAACATATATATTTTCCAACAAGCACTACCTTTTTAAAAGTGTGCATTTCTGTCGCTTCGCGCGACCGACGCAATGCGAGAACGATGCTCGAAGATTTTAGAAACAAGTCCCGCTATCGTCGAATATCGAAGCTAGGGGACAGTGTGTATCCACATGACTGTAATGGATAGCAAAGAAACGCGTACGAGCGTAAAGTAGCGTGTAACGGCCGTTCTCAGAAGCAGCATGAGACACAAGCCGGTGAAAAAGACCTGCAGCCTTCTTGGAAGCGAGCAATTGGTAAGGTAAATTCTCGTCTGGAGGACAACGACACGTGCGGAATAAGGTCAGCAGACTTGAGACCGGGTCAACGGGTCGCGTTTCTCTCCGTTCGATCCTCGCTACTTTATTCCCCGTCCTTCTTGGACATCAATGGCAACATCCGATTGTCCCTCTGTTGTTTTTTACACTTTAAAAATACAAGTCTATTATTATTTCATACACCTCGGCGGAGAAAGGAGGTGCGCGAAGCTCGGGCCGTCGATTTGGCTGATTGTCAAATTTTGCGTACACCTAGTACGATATGCACGAAGTGCACCGCTCGACATTTTTAGAGAGAATCCAGTTGAAAAGTTTGCCCTCTGCGAACCGCTTTATGCGGATCTGCGCGCGAAAGTGAAATCGATTTAAGTAAAGAATTGTGGGAATAATTGAAAGTCGGCGAAAATGTATGCACGTATTTGAAATCACTACGTGGATTACAATTACACTGCCACTGTGACTTAATTACAGTTTCGCCTTTACGCGCAAAAGTGCACCTATCAGAGGGTTGCACAGGGTAAATATTTGACCTCGATTCTCTCGCAAATATTTTTTAGACAATATTTCGAATCCCGCTCGTGCTTTGCAATAGCGATGTCAAATTAAACGACAGAATTGGTGCGTTGTTTTTATTTGTTTTAAACTTATATAAACTTCTAAACTGATTTATATACCGTAGAGAATTTAACGCTATGTGTACCTAGAATCGTTCGCCATCTACAGGGTGATCTAAAAAAAAGCTAACCCTTTGTTGGCACGCCTCTTTTTTCGATCAAATTTGACATACTGGGTGGCTCACCCCCAGAATACTTTTTGAACGGCTGCCATTCTCATCTAAAGACTCCAATCGATATGGAAAAAATCATGGGTCAATTTCAAGGTCTCTAGAATGTATTAAAATAGTTTATTTTACTGAAATTTTATTACAGTTTTTGTAAAAAAAATCTAGATTACCATATGTCGAGAAGAAACGAAAAAATCTTCAAAAAATTGTAACTTTTACAAACTTCAATATTAGAAGCTAAAAATCTGTAGTTGTTCAGATGTAGTATTTAATCATTTTGAGAAAAAAAAGTTCGTAGGTCAGCTTTGGAAGAAAGGTATTTATTTTGCAGGCAGAAGGTAGGCTATTTCGGTAATTGTAAAAACAGAGATATTCCACGAATATCCGCGATATTCTACGTATTGGAAAAGGTACATAGTCTCAAAATCAGTGAAAATCAGCTTATGGGTGGCTCACAACCAGAGTGTCTACGAAGGGTGAAACGAAAACGCTTACAACGAACGCGGGGAAATACAATTTAAATATAACAAATTAAATTTATAATACGTATATTTGTATGTTCTTATTTTACATATTTCGTATTAAGAATGTACATATGTACTATCCTTAAATAAGTCTGCATACCTATATGTATATTTATCCTATAACGAACTAATGTTATACTAACGAACAAGATTCTAGAACGAATCAGTTCGTTATAGGATGCAAGTTCAGAATAAACTTGACGGATTAATATATGATTTTTGATATGTCATGTCGAATTTACTTGTTAGCCTTCGTATCTTTAAGGGGACCTTCCGATCTAAAAGTCGATTTTTTTTATTTCATTTTTCGAATGTTCAACCTTTTAGGTTTAGGCATACGTGTTTAAAAGGATTTGTTGAAATTCGTAAAATTCACGAAGTTATAGGCATTCGAGTAGTAGCAAATGCATGGGTCACAACCGGCCACTCGGTGCTCACTAGGGTTTATACAAAAACCGACTTTTGAAAAAACCGGTTTTCGAATTCCACTATTCCCAAAAAACCGGTTAAAAACCGGTTTTCGAATTTTCACAAAAAATATATTTAAAATAGAAAATAAATATTTATACTTATTTTAATAATGTTCAGTTCTTTTAATATTTATTGAATTACAAACGTATAACAAAATAAAATGTAATCTATACAAAATCAAAGAAAAAAATCCCTACAATTTTTGAGTTCAGTTAATATTTATGTATCCTCAAAAATATAACACAAGAAAATACACTGCATTCAAAACCAAATGAAAAAAACTAAAATAACTAAAATCCGTACAAAATATAATTTATAAATCTTAATTTCATTTAGTATTTTTCTTCCGTAAATATAAACACATGAAGATTAGTTTTACAGTAAACTGTTACTTACTACAATATGCTTGTGTGCGAAGCGATTTCAAGTCAAAATATTAACGTTTTTAATTAAATAATTCATTCATTTTTACATATTAATTCTAGTATATAAAACCAATTTTTTTCAAATTTAAAACCCGGTTTCCGAATTTTACAAATTTATAAAAAAAAAACGGTATTTAAACCCGGTTTTTAAAAACCTACAGACCCTAATAACTTCCTTAACTTTGAACCGCCAACAATTTTTTATCTCATATATTCCACCAACTAAAAAATCATACGATTTCACATTCGTGCATTCACACACATTTGTCGAACATCTGATATTTGATTCATTATTCGAACACGAGATTCTTTAGTTGAACGTCGCACGACCCACGTTTCCGTGTCATCTGCTTGATAAATAATACTTATTCCCGCCCTCCAAGTAACTTCATCCTGAGATGTTTTTTCATGTCACCAACAACGGAAATATTTACAGTGATTAAGTTAAGTGGGTCGCCCTGCGTATACTATTTATATAATACCCGTTTTGAGCCCGTAAGTACTCGGTGCAAACACAATTGGAAAATCTTGAAAATCCGAAAAATCTGGGTCACCGATTTTAAATTATTTATTTTACACGCCCTTCTCTATGTATTCCCTCGCATCTCCCACTTCCCACGAGAATCGTATACTGGAGAACTTTGCATAATTAATGGTGCTAATTATGGATCATGTTCACTCGCTGCCCCGCGCGCAACTATGATTTCTCGAGGTGTGTGTCATGTATGAGTAATTTCGCGGTGAATTACATCACAGTGAGAAGACTCTTGTTCGAAACCTCGTTTTTCATTCAAATACGTGACTTTCGCGAGTAGATCGAGGCGCGAGTATTTCTACACATTTAATACCCATTGTTCCGATAGCGCACACGCTACGTAAAATCTTAAAGAACTACGTACCGAAGTGGTGACAAGCATTTGCCCCAGAATTTTACTTTCAATTTAATATTTACTTTGGAATGTAAAGTAACGGCAATCACTAACTATATTGTGAATGTGTATCTATTTAAAACAAGTAGATATTTAATATTAATAATTATTATATTATTATTAAGAGTAATATTTAAATACCTAAATAAATAGCAAACAATAATAATTATTTGTTCAAGGAAAATCAGAACCATTGAAAGGTATAAATTTGCAAGTCATTAATTAATTAAGTAATAACGAATTAAAAATACTATTTTGAAATACAAACATTTGTCTACGATTAGATGAGAGAGGAAAAGAGAGATGTTTGAATACAGCTTCAAACATCCTTACCTACTTATATTGTGGTAATCCATCCATGCCCCAATACACCCACGTTAAGAAAATCGATTTTAAAAAAATCGGTTTGATTTGTACATCGATTCTCTCGAAAAAAGGCCGATTTCCAGATAATTTTTTCTACAATTTCAACTTAGGGTAACTGTACTCGCAGTTGACAGTGTACCAATAGTTGACAGTTTTATTATTCAGTCACGAATAATAAGCTCTCTATTAAAAAAATGTTTTTACTAATACGCTGTTTGAAAAAGTAACTGTACTCGTAGTTGACAGTGTACCAATAGTTGACAGTTTTATTATTCAGTTACGAATAATAAGCTCTCTATTAAAAAAATGTTTTTGACTAATACGCTGTTTGAAAAAGTAACTGTACTCGTAGTTGACAGTGTACCAATAGTTGACACTTTTATTTTCAGTCGCGAATAATAAGCATTCTATTAAAAAAAAGTTTTTGACTAATACGCTGTTTGAAAAAGTATTTTTGAGAAAATAGGGTAACTGTACTCGTAGTTGACAGTGTACCAATAGTTGACAGTTTTATTATTCAGTCACGAATAATAAGCTTTCTATTAAAAAAATGTTTTTGACTAATACGCTGTTTGAAAAAGTATTTTTGAGAAAATAGGGTAACTGTACTCGTAGTTGACAGTGTACCAATAGTTGACAGTTTTATTATTCAGTCACGAATAATAAGCTTTCTATTAAAAAAATGTTTTTGACTAATACGCTGTTTGAAAAAGTAACTGTACTCGTAGTTGACAGTCTACCAATAGTTGACAGTTTTATTATTCAGTCACGAATAATAAGCTTTCTATTAAAAAAATGTTTCTGACTAATACGCTGTTTGAAAAAGTAACTGTACTCGTAGTTGACAGTCTACCAATAGTTGACAGTTTTATTATTCAGTCACGAATAATAAGCTTTCTATTAAAAAAATGTTTCTGACTAATACGCTGTTTGAAAAAGTAACTGTACTCGTAGTTGACAGTGTACCAATAGTTGACAGTTTTATTATTCAGTCACCAATAATAAGCATTCTATTAAAAAAATGTTTTTGACTAATACGCTGTTTGAAAAAGTATTTTTGAGAAAATAGGGTAACTGTACTCGTAGTTGACAGTGTACCAATAGTTGACAGTTTTATTATTCAGTCACGAATAATAAGCTTTCTATTAAAAAAATGTTTCTGACTAATACGCTGTTTGAAAAAGTAACTGTACTCGTAGTTGACAGTCTACCAATAGTTGACAGTTTTATTATTCAGTCACGAATAATAAGCTTTCTATTAAAAAAATGTTTCTGACTAATACGCTGTTTGAAAAAGTAACTGTACTCGTAGTTGACAGTGTACCAATAGTTGACAGTTTTATTATTCAGTCACCAATAATAAGCATTCTATTAAAAAAATGTTTTTGACTAATACGCTGTTTGAAAATGTATTTTTGAGAAAATTGGGTAACTGTACTCGTAGTTGACAGTGTACCAATAGTTGACACTCTTATTATTCAGTCACGAATAATAAGCTTCCTATTAAAAAAATGTTTTTGACTAATACTTTTTCAAACAGCGTATTAGTCAAAAACATTTTTTTAATAGAAAGCTTATTATTCGTGAGTGAAAATAAAAGTGTCAACTATTGGTACCCTGTCAACTCCGAGTACAGTTACCCTATTTTCTCAAAATTGATTTTCTCGACAAGGCAGCCTCTTCCGAACAAATTTTATTCCATATTTCTCACTGATCTTCACGCCCTTTCAGCTGCACCCAATTTCTACTCCAAAACACTCTGTATATTTAGATTATCACTATCCTCTCCACCGTACGTGCCCTCTATTATAAATATCGCGTGTAAACTCTGACGCGACTGATTGTGCGTAAAAGAAGCTTCCCCTCGGCGATTTTAACATCGGCTTGTTTCGCGCGTGACGGGGAAGATACGTGTAAATAGCCTGGATCCAGGAATTCGACCGTCCAACCATGTAACTATGCGTTACCGATACAAACGACTGTTATGTCAGGAGCTAGGCCGCAAAGAGCTAAAGAGCTAAAACGGGCGGACGCCAGCAACGGGACCGCGATGTAACTCGGTCTAATAGCTTCCTGATTATTTCGTGAGCTGCTCTCAGCTGATTTCCTCTCCCTCCTGCTGTGATCGTTTGGCCCCTCGTTGTTATCGAGACGATGGATTATTTCTCACGGAAAAGGCAGCAGCACTGTCCGCCTCCACTCGCCTGCATAAAAGCCACTAATTTGTAAGAATTACCGTGCCGTCAGTCTGATCTTCCAGCTAGCGGTGGGTGAGAATTGATCGTACCGTGCTTGCATACGCTCGCTGCTACTATCTTACGCTGAGCTTCTAAATTAACTGGACCATGGCTATTATACACGGTGGCTCCAAAATTACGAGTACTCTGTGAGTTTTAGGGATAACATTTTGTGTCTCTCGCAGTGGATTTTTTCAAAATTGGTCCTAAGATTACTTGAATTATTTATCCCGTCTGTTTGAAATGTTGACTCTACGTCCGCAGTAATATCCTTTTATCTCTGCGCGCGAGGAATTTTTTTGTTTCGCTAATGCTTTTCGAAGGAATTTTAAAAAATTGTAATTTCTTAGAGAAATTGATACTTTTCGAAACCCATAGTGCAAATACACCTTTAATCGTATATTTGATTTCGCACACTTCGGACCAAAGAAATTCAATGAGCACTAATAATAAAAAACGTTTCTATAAAAAATGTTTCTGTATTTATTAACATTTTTTTATCAGGATTGATACGAAGGTTCTCCAAACCGTGTATCTACTTTTGATATATCAACAGAAAATTCTGTATAAAAGTGGCGTATCGTCAAAAAAATTCGGTGATTATATAGAAAATTTTGTTTACTCACCGATTTTAATGACCTTGAAATATTTTGTCAAGGTCATCATTCTCAACAGCTTTTTTTTATAGGTACATGTTATCGCCGCAAAAAATTTTGGTTTCGGGCATTTATTAGTTTCCGAGATATTAATAAAAAATTTTTGTTAATTATTTTTGTTACTAATTTTTTCAACTACATAACGAAATATTTCTGTGAATATCTCGGAAACTAAAGCCAAGCGGCGATAACATTTATAGGGAAAAGTTGTTCAGAATGATAACCTTAACAACATATCTCAAGGTCATCAAAATCGGTGGTGTACTATTTTGAAAAGCTTTTTAAATAATTGAGGCACAATTTAACTACTCCAACAAATTGTGCTGGGAAAACAACTCAGAATTTTTCCAATTACTGGAAGGCAGATTAAGGTATTTGTAAGTCACACTGCATAGATAAGAAAAGAGGTTATCGTTATCACGAAAAAGGGACAAAAAACGAAGGGTTTCGCTGCGTTGGAAAAGAAAAACACAAGGTGTCCTAGAATAGCTGGCACGAACTGTAAGTGGACCATTTCTCGTCCAAAAATTAATCGAAAATATTCAATGAAATTTTGTTGCACGATTCCCTGTTTTTATGAAAATCCATTTTGAAAATACGCGAGACACGCTTGCCCTTGACTAAAAGTCCATTTCGTGAATCTCCCCGTAAATGTAAAATGTCCCGCAAGAAACAGAGGTGACAACATATAAGTCTCTCCATAGTTAACATTATAAAATAAGAAATAGAGAAAATTGATAATTATGTGTTCCGGTGAGAAAATTAAGAAATTTACAGAATATTTAGAGAATATAGGGTTACTGTACTCGTAGTTGACAGCGTACCAATAGTTGACAGTTTCATTTTCAGTCACGAATAATAAGCTTTCTACTAAAAAATGTTTTTGACTAATACGCTGTTTGAAAAAGTATTACCACATTAAGGGGTGTTTCCACACTTCAAAGTGAATTTCCGTAGAAAAAAAATTACTCCTTGCGTACTTCAATGTCAGAGATGGGCAAAATCTGTATCTAAATAAAAATTTCAAATAACAAATAAAAGATAAAATAATTTATTCGTTAAAAGGTAACTTGAATAATTTTTTTTTATCTTTTATTCGTTATTAGAAATTTTTATTTGGATAAAGATTTTGCCCATCTCTGTTCAATATTCTCTACATTCACACGAAGTTTCATTAAAATCAGAATTTTCCGGTTGGGAACGTTTCCATGGTAGGGAAACCTCTCCAAGGGTTGGAAATATTTAAGCACTCGAGTCAGTTCGACTGGGCTCCCCTTTTCCTAGCGCATACTCAGGTAACAGTGAACAGTGCGAATACGGTTTGTCCTCGAGCGGACAGAACCATCCCCTGTGAAATGTTTTCGTTCGAGCCGGCTCGAGCACGTAACGCAACGGGGGCATTGACGTCGTGCAAAGTGCATACCACGTGTCGTTATGGAAACGCGATTCACCACAAAACCAATTTTTCTTTGTCAATCGCTTTTCCCTCCTCTTTTTCGTCCCGTCGGCGTTCACCGCGACACGTAAATAATTTAGATCCCCGACAATATCTCACAAGGGATGTTCGGCAACTCGTGCATTCAAAGAAAATTTGAAACTTTGCATAAATGTAGTTCGAGTGATGCTAATACCGTAACCACTGTTTTTTTTTCGACACTGAAATGATCCTAAGGGTGAAACACCCCCTCAAAAAAAATGTGAGTTTTCGTAAAAGATATTGAAAAAAAAGTTTAATTCAAAGTTTTATGGTTTTTGATATCCTACAATAAGGTATTAAGAATTTTCGAGATAGATTTTTCAAAATTTGCCCCCACCATGTAACCCAGAGCTACATAATTAAAGAATAATGGAATTTCAATGAGAAAAATATATACTTAACAAATCGATAGTCAGCTAGTATATTTTGAATTTTGATCAATTTAAAAAAACCATCGGCTTGGACTCTGATTTAATAAACTCGATTACGAATTTTAAGCGATTTTAAAAAAATTCAACGAATTTTAAATTCGTGATTTAAAACTTTATATGTGGCGAAAAATTAATTGGAATAAAACCTGTACCGGGAACTAATTTTTGCATCGATGAATGGCACCAAACATTACTATTCGTTTTGGCGAGAATTAAAGTCGCTTCGGATGAGAAAATCACCTGAAACCGATTTTCATAGGAACATAACAAAAATATTATTTACGATAATCATGTATTGCTTATGCCAATTTATTGGCAAGTGATTAACGTTTAAAAAATTTCAAAAATACATATTATAACTGTCAAGTGTTTATCTCAAAAGATTTAGAATTATTTAAAGGTTACAACGAAGATTGTAAGCCAGAAAACGATAATAAATTTTTTAAACATAATTTTCTAAACTCGCTCCTACAATTAAATCTTAACATACACTAATGCAAACTCGTTGCGACAAACCAGCGTAGAATTTATTCAATTAGTCAAACTTCAGTGCGAAATAAACCGCGACGAAAGACCCACCCCATGTGTATAACATATTTTACTTATTTAATTTACTATAATTTACATTAGTAGAAACCTTGATTAACATATTTTTAGTTACTGCCATGATAAGCCTAGGAACAAGATAATCCGAAATTTCACAGAAAATTAGTTGAATCTATGCATAATATTAACTTATTGTTATTACGTTTGTATAAATTAAATATTGCATTTGGGCGAATATTTTTTTGCACAATCTTTGCTACTTCCACGGATAATATATTTCTAAATAATCCGTGTACAATTTTCCAACTAAATGCACCCGAAACAAAAGTGTATTACAAAACAAGGTTTATATTAATGTGAATTATAATTGCGAGTTCTTGCTTTGAAGTCGATTTAATATCTATATAAAATATGTTATACATATATAGGTATATAGGTTAGGCGGGTACTTTTGTGAGTAACTCTACAAGTAAAAGTAACGGAACAGCAACAAGTGGTAAGTGATTGCATCGCATAGATGTTATCAAGAATTTTCTTTCTTAATCTCACCGCATTAATCGCCATGTAATAGAATTCACGTTCAACAATGTATTCGCGGGTGATGCATATTTATCGCCCTTACGTCACAAACAACCACAAATCCAACATGTATTTTAGATACACATTATTTTCCTCGTCAATCTTTTGAACGCTATTAGATTGGTACATATCTCCTTCGTCCAATGGAAACGCTGGTAATTGTATAAGGGGCGATAACTGGTTGAGGCACGTAAGCCAGTAACGCAAGATAAAACACGACTTCTATGCTGCACCCGATAAAACTATTATGTTAAAGGTTCGATAGAATTTTTAATTCTATTCATTTCAAATGAAACTTCTTTTTTATCAACACACTTGTATGTTTACATATCATGGAATAATAAAATCGAAAGATTTCGCAAGGGCGATAAAAATGAGCGTCATTGGATGCATAAATTATTCAGCTTAAAATTTGTAGATATTATGATTTAAAATTCTTGTTTTCTTAGTACAGGGATACCCACAATTAGAAGTAAGTTAGTTTCGGATGGGTCCAACTTAAGGGGGGATTATCGTCTAACAGCCCCAAAAGCAACTGATATCTAAGAATTCTTTTTTTGAAAACTGTTGGTCGTATTGGATTAAACTCTTTTGGGACATAAGGAGGCATCTTTAAAGTTGCAGAAAATATTTTTTTTATGTCGGCCCTTCTTATTATTTATTAATTATTGTGGAATCTTGTCCACCTCTTGCCTTCTTATATCCCAAAAGAGTTTAATGCAATAGTAACAATATTTTTTTAAAAAAAAATTCATAAATTTCGGAGCCTGTTACACGAGAATCCCCCCTTAAATAAGATTAGTAAAAAGTAAATTTGTAGGTGGCAAAATTGATAGAAAGAGAAAATTGAAATCAATAAAAACTAATAAAAAAGTAAAACTTTTTGAAGAAGCGATGAAAAAGTAGGCAATATGTATATGTTTGAATTTAGTATCAAAGTTCTAAATTGTTTTTAAATCGCCCATATAATTACTATTAGGTGTACTAAGTAGGGAAAGGTGCGTACCGATATTAAAGATCTTTATAAAAGGCTTTTGTTACTGAGAGATACCCTAGCCCCGTTTCTATCTTCCCGCCACTTCACATTCATTATAAAAAAAATCCTCCCTGTCAAAGTTTAAATTCGCAAATTAAAGTTTTAATGTAGCCGTGGAATAAAAAAAGTAAAAATTGTAGAATTTTATCGATGTATCAAAAATATAGTATTTTTGCGTACTATATCCTTTTCTAACAGTATACAGGCCCGGGTTAAGATTTCTGGGGCCCGGGGCTGTCAAACCTTCGAGGGCCCCCGTGGTTCAAAGGGGGATGGGAGTAAGAAATTTAAACAAACTGTTAATTACACTGTAATTGCGTGCGAAATTTCAAATGAGATACCGTGTATATATCTAAAAATATATAACTCTCAAAAATTAGTAAAAATTTAAATAGATATCATAAGGGAGGTTTACAAGGAGGATAACAATGAAATTTTAAAATAAAAACATAAGATTGGAGGTTGTGGAACTCATAGGCAATTTATTTGATACAACATTTTCAATGAAGACAGAGTGAGCTAATCGCTTAGAACGGGGCCCCTCTGGAAAGTGGGGCCCGGAGTCGCAGCGCCCCCTAGCCCTCCTTTAATCCGGGCCTGACAGTATATAGTACGCTAGACAAAAATATAGCACAATACTAAATATTATAGTACGGTTTGACAACCCTAACTACAGTACATATATGTATTACAGTGTGACAATTATATCACATGCTAGTGCACTGTAAAGATACAGCGTATATTGTATGTAATACAACATATATATATACCTACTTAAATACACGATGCTGCCCTTACAAGCACAAGAAGAACGAGGAGATAGGTACAGGTGCAGAGAGAGAAAGAGAGAGAATTTCCAAGAAGGGAAAGTCGCGCTCCTCGTCGCGAGCAAAGGTATGCCCAAAGTGGGCAACAATCGTCAGATAAAAGTATCCAACAAGATGGTAAGATTTCTGTGCGATACAGCAACTTGTATCTGAAAACACGTGACTAACATTGTCCCGCGTTGCAGCCAAATCCAATTCAATGGCAACAGATTATTTAATTGCCGCTGATGTTAGTGCTGAGTTTATAAAAACAGCATAAAAATGGAGAACATTATGGTGTCAACTTGATGCCGCAGTCAAAGCTGTACCACGATGGCTCTATTCGGAATTTTCTTACGCGCAGATTCGCGCGTTACAACTTCAAACGCTTTCTTAGCGTTATATATTAACACCCTAATTAGCATCGACGTATCCTCACGCCGAGGGATTTCCATCCTCCACATCGATATTTTTTTTTAAAGCGTCGAAAGTATTTTCCGTCAGTGCTCGAATGTTTACTTTCAAAACAAAGCAACATTAGAATCCGCCTTGTGCTTAGAAACATTAGTGACAGTGGCAGATTTAAGGAAAAAGGCCCAGGTGGCGAACTGACGGGCCCATTTATTCGGGAAAATGAAGAGGTAGTTTACACAAAACGGGCTAAGTAGTACAGAAAAAAAAAATTCTGAGGCCATTTTTTTTTTTTTTTTATGGGGCCCCGGGGGCCTTTTGGGTTGGGGCCCAGGCGGCAACTGCTCATCGGCCGCCCGTTCAATCCGCCACTGCTCTTGGATCGTCCTTATGGTATTGTATTACCAACGGATTGGCAAGATTCTCCTGATAAAAATGAGTCTAAACTCGACCCCGAGAGATTTACTAGAAAATGGAAAGATTTAAATTTTTGTTAGCGTCCACGAATATTCAGAGCGCCGAGACGAGGTGGACAAAACTTTTTGGGCGCATGCGATCGCTGAGAAACACCTGATCAACTTGAAATTGTATTTCACCGAACCTTGCACCACTCAAAATGTTAATTTTTCCAATCAGGGCAAAAAAGCGCGTAATCGGTACCCAGACTGCGCGATGTTCCCCATTTGAAACGGGAAACCTGAATATAATCAACATCCTTTGACTTCGTGCCGCTGGGACACTGACGATGTTGCTGTGTCGCCGTCACTTTGTATCCAGTTGCTACTTATTTATACAGGACTAAGAAAATACACCCGCGCTTCGCTTCAGGCCTAAAGAGATATTATATAGAACTCCATGAAAACACATTTAACCCCTTTTCACCACCCTCTTAGGGGTTGATTAGGGAAAAATCCTGAAATTGGTTTTTAGGCATTTGTGTGGGTAATCTTTTGTGAGTAAGAACCAATCAGGCCTAAGAGATATTAGGGAGCCCGAGAAAATACATTTTACCCCTTTTCACCCCCTTGGGGATGGAATTTCCAAAAATCCTTCCTTAGTGAGCGCCTACGTCATGAAAACAATGTACCTTCCAAATTTCACGTTCCTAGGTTAAACGGTTTGAGCTGGGCGTTGATGAGTCAGTCAGGACTTCTTCTTTTATATATATATATATATATAGATTTAACACGAATATAAAACACTAAATTGTCATCTACTAAATTGTTACGAAATCCTTCGTCCCCAACAAGAAAATACAGCACCCTCCTTATTAAAAATACACACGCCATTTTTCACGAGCGCGAATAGTCGTACATGCGCACGTATAAAAGTTTATTAAGTGTCATGAATAATTTATCAGGCTCGAAAATAAAGAAATCGCGACGTAGCGTAACATATACCTACGAATTACCGTAGCCACGAATACTTTTTTTTTTATAAAACAAGGAAGACGTTGTGAAACTATTTTTTATAGAAAGAAATAATATATTACATGTATGGAAGAAGATACCTGCCAAACCTGTATATAAAATTTTTATTGCTACATCGAGATTAACGGTCAATACGAAAGCATATATAACATACTTTTGACCCTATGTTGGAGTTAATACAATTTATTAAATTTTCGGAAGTTGTACACTGATTAGTAGCTTCCATGCTTCCTATTAGTGACTGTTGAAACTCGTAATAATTATTATTTATACACAACGCGGGTTAATATCAATAAAGTCTGGCCAAATTTATTGTTTAAGAGTGACCATGTGTTCCTTCTAAAACCCACGCTTCCATCGGAACAGCAGTTACATGCGTTTAAAATGTGGAAGAGTGCCTATTGGACGAGAATCTCGGGATTGGTGGATAAATAGATGAACGTAAGTAGATAGCGGGGTAAATAGATATAAATGATGGATAGTTGTAGGCATCGAAACAAACTCCCTGCAGTATCAGATTCCTCTGTCTTTCTCACCGAAACGCAGAGCTCGCTTACATTATTCTGTTTAATCTTAAATATTGTTAAAGAATGCAATGAAAATGCCGAAGGGTTTGCTGCTCTTCAGATAGACTCGACTCGTTATCTTGGGATTCTAGATGCTGTGCACATTACGAGAAAAACGAACGGAATACATAAATAAAACGCGAAGAATGAAATAAGCCCCGTGGAATCGATTTAAAAGAAAAATAAACGAGAGCGGTGTGTGTCACGACGTAATAATTTATCACGCGAAATGAACTCGGGCGAAAGGTTTCAATGTCGCTGGGGGAGAGATGCAGGAGCGAGAAACGATCCTTCACGCAGGACAGGGAAGAGAAGAAGAAAAATAACTGAAGATGACTTACGTTCACGACACTGCGCCCAAGATTCCTCGGCGAAAGAAACTCTGGAAGGCTTGAGGATGAACAAGAATAGCGCACTTCACAGAACGTCACCATGTATCACCATTGTAGAGATCGAGAAATTAAATCGTAATAATTTTGCCGGCGTCATTCGTACCAACGAATACCACTTTTAAGGTCCAAGTAAATAAGCGAACGTCGTTGCTCCACGCCGTTTGCCGCGGATCTACCACAGATACCTGTCGCGGTAGTTCTCCCACCAATGGCGGCGACTTTGCCGCGATAGGAGCGCCGCTGACCAATCAGCAGTCAGCTTCTCAAACGCAGACCAATCGTACTGTCGAACGTTTTCGCGCGCTTATATGAATCTACGCATTGGCACATACACATGCGTGCGATTATATTCAGTTTTTTGCCATATTATTATTTTATACACAATCACAGGTCGCACGAAATTTTCGTTGCAGGAAAAAATAAATTTACAAAGGCTGTTAATAATTCACGTTTATATACAAAGAAAGCGACAGGCACATTAAAAAAACACTGTTCTTATTTTATTCTAGTGATAATTGAGAATAAGCTCGTTAGATTATTACCTTTTTACAGCCGTCCACAATTTATCTTTGCCTCGGTGTCTTAGATTGTATGTACAGCACATTTGCCAGATACTTTTCGGAATTAAATGCGAATTCATTTTTTCCTCGCGAATTGTACGATGAATTTATTTTCTCGTGTGTGTATGGTACAATTATTTCTTACCCATTTTCTACTACAATTACTGTTTATTACGTGCAGATTTACATTTCATGCATTACAAAAATTTTTGAGTACGTATCACTAATTATTACTTAGTCTGCATGATTTCAGCTTAAAATATAAAAAAAATATTTTCTCCATCTTTTTACAGTAAAATTCCGTATTAATTACACCGTTTCTAGAAGACCACGAGAGTAGCATGCACGCAGTAGCAGGATAAATCCATTCTAATTCATTCATCGGATCGGAAAAGTTTGAAAAATAAAAATGATGATTTTTCGTACAATGAAGAATGTGGAAGTTATTTTTAAATAAATTTAAAAACATGATTCCTGATTTGTACTTTTCATGTAACTTCCGGTGATCTAAATTGATTCTGTTTCGTGCTATATATATATATATATATATATATATATATAATAATGCGAAATTCAACTCAGCTGCTTACGCAAGTATATCTTTAGATCAAAAATAAAAAGATTTTTTATATTTATTGCTTTACACGTCAGTTTGGGCAGCTTTGCTACCCGCTCGGGTTAAGTAAACGCAGAATATTACATAAACAATTCTTCAACACAGTAAAGATCGAAACAGCACTCCGATACTGTTTACAATAATTATCAATAGATATTATACAAGCGAATTATAATCTATGTTTACTGTAATTACATTTTGTTTGAATGAATTTTTTATATAAATCTATATACATATAGAAAAAAGAACTTTGCTGTGAGAAATTCTAAATTTTAAACTATTTATTTGGAGGAACAACAATACGAAGAACCGAGTTACTAAAGATTGCGACGGAAATAAAAGAAATGACAATATCCAAAAATGTCTTGAATCTCTTAGTAAACAATAATTATATTACAATACGCGTGCGGTTGCAGAAAAGATGTCATCTTGCCAGAATTAATAAGACTAATTAAAGCAATACCATTCCCGTAAGACCTCGCTAACTTCAGTTATGTTACACTTTCGCCTAACTAGCTGTGGCACTTAGAGAAGGCGAGATTACTTTTTAAACCTTGTCTCTGAAGCTTCATCTCGCACTTGTTCATGACATTCTTTTCGCAGAGAATCGTTACCCCGTTGTTTTGTAAGGACTTGAAACGTTTGGACAGTTGTTCGGTTTCCTCGTCGGAGCTGCCCTCCGCCTGCGCCAGAGACTTCTTGGCCAGCGATTTATCGAAAGATTTCCGAATCAAGGAATCCTTTCGGAACGCGACTTCCTTTAAATCGTAAATGAAATCCTTGTTCAAAGGTTTTATCTTATTGCGAATAGGTCGCTGCGGTTTTCGATTGTTCTGCGCAGACACGACGTCGCTGCCTTTCAAATCCGAGTTATTGGATCGCGGTTTAATGCCCTCTTTGTTTCGTAATTCCGAACTAATATCACCGGGAACTTTTGTTCCTTTTATTTCCGCCTGTTTCGCAGAATGTCCTTCGGACGATCCGAAGATAACTTCCATTACCATTTTCCTGAGCTCGGGATCCAGCCCCAGTGTACTTTGGCCGTTAATATCGTTACTGGCGTTCTCCTGAGTTTCCCCACTATCCGGGTCTGACTCTTCCAGCACCACTGTATCCGCGTCTGCCACTTCCGTCTTTGCTATATCCGCTGCCTGCTCTTCCGCTTGGCCCTCCGGTATTATACCCTCCGGGGAGATGCTGACTTCCACGACTTCCGGTGTCTGGAGCTCCTCTCCTAAATTAATTATGTCTAAAACAATGTTCCGCTCGTATGAGTACTGATCGCCCGGAATCAGGGTTGTCATGCCTTCTATTATGACACGATTGTTCTGAGCGTTGTGCTCTTTGTTACAATGCGCCACGCAATCGCACTTGAGGAAACATTTGAAGTCGCAGAGTTTGCATTGATAACGATTCCAGCCGATGTGAATGGCGGCGTGCCTTCTCAGCTTAGTCACTGTGGTGAATTTTCGCTTGCACGGAAGGCACTTGAGTTTCTGAAAGTTCACGATCGATGCCACCTTCTTCTCCATTAGTAACACGTAATCCATCTTGTCGGTTTTGGCCTGTGGCTCGATATGCACCTCGGGAGGCTCGTTCCACTCCGGAGGTGTTACGTTGTTCCCTGGAAAAAAAAGTTTTACAGTACATTAACCAATCTTCCTCTTCAGAGGGTGCGTTCCACTTGCGCCGAAATCGCCCGCGACTTTCATTAAGGTAGGTTTTCCTACGCGCGACTGGAGTCAACGGCAGGAATTTCCAAGTCGATTTTCTTGAAAATGAAGCGCAATGTCACAAAAATTTATTCCTCTTTCTCGACTTATTTGCTTGTTATAAGTCGAAAAGAGTGACTTTTTTTATATCGCGCTTCATTGTCGAGGGAATCGACTTTGAAACCTACCTTAATGAAAATCGCGGGCGTTGGACGCAAGTGGAACGCACCCAGAATAAGATCGTTAGGAAGTAACTCGAATTTTCTAAGTGCGCATCACTTGGATTATCTTTTTGGTAATTATATATAAGAGGGCAGACCTCGCCGATTCTGATGACCTCGAAATATGTTGTAAAGGTGGTCATTCTGAACATCTTTTTCCAACACATGTTAGCGCCGCGCGGCTTTGGTTTTCGAGATATTCGTGAGAATATTTGGTAAATGTTTACTTTAGGGGAGGCATCTCCGATGACCTTCACCTCGACATATGTTGTCAAGGACACTATCCTGAGGAACCTCCAGGAGGTTTCAGCCGTCGCTCGTTATTGTTTACAAACTTATTAATTATTGAATTTAGAGCATAGAACACATTTACTCGTTCTACGCCTCAGATTCTCCACAAAAATATATTCCATCCCACAAGTGTGATCGGAGAAGGTTTGGGTTAATTTGCAGTCAATTTGAACCATCTCAAGTAGGGATAGGACTATTCGAATAATTTAATATTCGAATATTTTACAAGTATTCGAATACTACGAATAAACTTCGAATATTTGAGTATTCGAATACTTGGATATTCGAATACTTGGATATTCGAATACTTGGATATTCGAATACTTGGATATTCGAATACTTGGATATTCGAATACTTGGATATTCGAATACTTGGATATTCGAATACTTGGATATTCGAATACTTGGATATTCGAATACTTGGATATTCGAATACTTGGATATTCGAATACTTGGATATTCGAATACTTGGATATTCGAATACTTGGATATTCGAATACTTGGATATTCGAATACTTGGATATTCGAATACTTGGATATTCGAATACTTGGATATTCGAATACTTGGATATTCGAATACTTGGATATTCGAATACTTGGAAATTCGAATACTTGGATATTCGAATACTTGGATATTCGAATACTTGGAAATTCGAATACTTGGATATTCGAATACTTGGAGATCCGATTTATATTCGCCAAATAATTGAGCAACTTGAAGTATTCGAATATTCGAATACCGAAAAATTCGACAAATAGTCCCAGCCCTAATCTCAAGTCGAAACTCGTCTATTGTTTCGCCCGATGTAACTGCAGTCGCATTTTTAGCATCCCTAAACTCGCATCGGTTCGCTACCATGCTTCGTGTCGGAATAAGTCAACGGAAGTTTTTCGCAAATATCTCGGAAACGAAGGTCGGGCGGTAACATATACACGAAAAAGTTGTTCACAATCATGCCCCCGATAATATATTTGAGGTTCATTAAAATCGGCGAGGTGTGCCCTCTTCCATATAATTACCATCTTTTTTTATTACAACGAAAATGTTATTCTCACCGGTATTGGTGATCAGTCTCTTCGCGCTATCCTTGTTTTTCCTCTTTTTACTGCCAACCTTGGCTTGTTCTTTGCTTATACTAGTGTACACGATTTCTAAAGGATCGGACGCATCGCCGGGGGGAGAAGGCTTATCTTGTATCGCATCTTCCTTTACTCCATTCGCAACAATTGTTACATCCTCGTTGCTTTCGCTCTGACAAATCGATCCTCCGTTTCCTAACGAATCCCAGTCTGCTTTACTTAGACTAGCAACAGTTTCTACGCGAATCGGTGTTTCGTTGCTATTCGTAATTTCTGTAGCAGCAAGCGAATCTTCAGCAGCTGGCTGATCCATCTGATTTTCAGCGTGACTAACTGTGCCTTCGGTCAGAGCACTGCACGGCGAGACTTGATTCGTCTTCTTGACTTTAGTTGTACTTTCATAAGCCGCGACACGCCTGTGGCAGTGCTGCGAATGAGACGATAAAGCTGCCTTCCTATCGAACCTTTTCCCACATCCTCCGCATCTCTGCAATTCCGCGTCGGATTCGAGGTGATCCATCCATTCCTGATAAAACACCGCGTATGATATTAACAATACTTTACTAGGTATTAAAGGATTGCCAAAAGAAAATACCTGTGTTTCATTCACTCGCAGAGGGGCATTCAATAAGATTTTATTGGCATCCTCTTTCTGCAAATCTTCTGCAACAGTTGTATCCTTAATAAACGCTTTCTCCTGGATTTGTGATCTATACTTCCGTACTTGATAATTGGTCTTCCTGTGAACTGTATTTTACGACAATATCGTTTTAGAATTTTATCGAAAATATTCATTCGATTACAGCTCAATTTCGTACCACCGCATTCCAAATTATAATCTTATCGTTTCTTAGTAGTTCACAATAATAATTATAACAATTATACAGTGGCGGACGAAATAAATTTTACAACCTTTAAAATCGCGTAACTTTTTTAGAATTGGTCCAAACGACGTGAGTCTTTTTTTGAGAAGCTAGAATGATGTGTTTCGTCGTTTTGAAAAACAAAACGCAATTGGTCGGAATAGCAAAAAAAATATGGTAAAGGTCGTTTTTTAAACTTTTTTCGTGAGCCTGTAATGAAAATTCAAAAATCGCGAAATTCCCGAAATCAGCGATTTTCGAGCTTACTCTGCGATCTTTTAGCGTTCATTGCTCAGAGCAACGTTAGCCGATTTTAACGAAATTTTAGGCATGTAAACAACGTACTTCGACCAACAAACAGGGTTTTTGAATTTTCATTACAGGCTCACAAAAAAGTTTAAAAAACGACATTTACTATTTCTTTAAAAACAACGAAACACTTCATTCTAGTTTCTAAAAAAAAACTCATGTCGTTTGGAAAGTTGCAAACTTTCTTTCGTCCGCCACGGTACGTACATGGTAGCATCGTGAAATTTTTCAAGTACCTTTAAAGAGATGTCGATAAACACTCCACGTATTCGCGAATGTGCTGGAACAGCACGGGCAAGGGTAGCATAATCTGTAAGATGTGTGGAGCGTCCTCGTATGAACTGCTAATGTTTTTTTCGTCGCAAATGATGCATCACCTAACAATTAAAGAATATCATAAACATAAGAATGCAATTACAATCTTCGTAAATACATATAAACGTAAAGGCAGAAAATAAGTAGGAACGACGATAACGTACATATACAACATTGAAGTTCATTTGCAGGGACATTTGTAGTCGCCTCATTATTACAACTCTCAGTTGCATTGTTAGTGTCTAATTCTTGACTAGGTTGTAAAGCTTGTCCGTTTGGACCCAACACTGCAGTTTGCCCACTTATCATATCTTTCAGCTCTGTTACCTGAATTTCGTTAAATATTTATTAAAGCTATTACCTTATTTATTGCTTATCGTCGCGTTCGATTAATGGCTCGTAATTATACCTGTGTCTTCATCAGCTCTCTAGGACTTTGGATCGAAACGATCGAGTCCACGGTCTGATAAACCGCGGATGAATTTGATTGCACAGCTTCCAGGCATACACGCTCTGTATTCGTATTCGTTTGTAAGTTTTCCGTTTGCTTCTTCTGCAACATATTAACAATCGCGGTAAGATCCTTCTTTGGTTCTTCTTTAGAAACTTGGCTCCTCAAGATCCTGCCGTTCCCGCACGTTTCTTCGAGCATCTTCTCTTGTTCCTGTATATACGATTTACTCGCAAACGTCTGTAACGAATATACGTCTCTCTTAAAATTCATTGCATTGTTCAGTGGTAGCGGGAGAAGTTAAAGCGCAGCTAGACTGACAGCGACATATATTTGACGTTCTTTATGTTTTAAACTTAGAAGAAACTTATTCTCACTAGGGCTGGGACTATTCGAGTAATTTAATATTCGAATATTTTATAAGTATTCGAATGCTACAAATAAACTTTGAATATTTCAGTATTCGAATGTTATTATTCGAATATTTGAGTATTCGAATATTTGAGTATTCGAATATTTGAGTATTCGAATATTTGAGTATTCGAATACGATTTGAATATTTGAGTATTGGAATATTTGAGTATTCGAATACTATTTGAATATTTGAGTATTCGAATATTTGAGTATTCGAATATTTGAGTATTCGAATATTTGAGTATTCGAATATTTGAGTATTCGAATATTTGAGTATTCGAATACTATTTGAATATTTGAGTATTCGAATACGATTTGAATATTTGAGTATTGGAATATTTGAGTATTCGAATACTATTTGAATATTTGAGTATTCGAATATATGAGTATTCGAATACTATTCGAATATTTCAGTATTCGAATACTATTTATTCGAATAGTATTTGGATACTTGGATATTCGAATAGTATTTGGATACTTGGATATTCGAATAGTATTCGAATACTTGGATATTCGAATAGTATTCGAATACTGAAATATTCGAATAGTATTTGGATACTTGGATATTCGAATTATATTCGCCAAATAATTGAGCAACTAAAGTATTCGAATATTCGAATACCGAAAAATTTGACAAATAGTCCCAGCCCTAATTCTCACATGTATTTTTCTAACAGGGAAAGATCCCGAAGCCGGAAATTCAAAAAATTCTGAGACTTCGCGAATATGTAGGGGATTTCCTCCCGATTACAACGCAATTTTTGTTCGCCGCCCAAATTCACTCTAAGGGGGTGAAATTGACCCCTTAAATTCCGGCTATTTTCCGATTTTGTTGCGAACTGTAAGAACTGTAAGTTACCAAATGTTAGTCCTAATTAAAAAAAGTAACTTTTGTCTTGAAACTTTTTCCCTATCTCTCACAGATTGCGAGTTAGAAAATAAAATCGGAAAATTGCCGAATTTTCAAGGGGTTAATTTCACCCCCTTCGAGTGAATTTGGGCAGCAAACGAAAATTGCGTTGTAATCAGCAGGAAATCCCCTACATATTCGCAAAGTTTCAGAATTTTTTGAATTTTCGGCTTCGCGATTTTCCCTTGTAAGTATAGTTAATTATTATTTAAAATGAACAACTCTAAACGAATGATTCTTTTCATTCCAAAGAACTCAATAACCCTTCGAAATGTAAAATAATACATTGTTGCAACAACTAACATTTTCCAACATCGCAGAAATCTTCAGAATTCTCATAATAATAAACGAAATATCGTAAAATACGTGAGAACGAAAGATTTCTTCCATTTATTTTGAATCGTTCGGTAAGCATGCCCTGGAATAACTTTGTACCTTCAACTTTAGGATTATTTAAACTTACGCGACGACTTACGTAGTTAACTATTCATTATTTCGAAAACTGTCGACGATATTCTATATACAATTCCATTCGATTCCTTGGCGAACCGTAAAGTGGAAGACAAAAAATGCAAACAATCCTAAAGTTCACGAAACAGAATTATTCGTCTGTAATACATTCAAAACCCCTGTTAGTTAACACATTCGTGCCAACATATGCTACATGGTAGTCAGTTTTTGGAATTTATATGTTTATAAGAATTGGGAACCTGAGAGTTCTACACGAAGAAATATGTCGAAAATACGGACAAAAATTTTGGCATACAAAGCCCCATTTTCGGAAATAATAATTCGATATTTCCGAAGGAAAAAAGCACTTGACTGTATCATAACTCGAACAGCCTTCGCTAGAAACCGTTTACGCTCGCGTTTGTATTTGCGAGCATTGTCGATGTTACGACTTCTTTCCTAAGTTTCTCGACGCTAGTTTTTAATCATCATTACCCTTACCACGGCTAGCAGATCCCGGAGAGCCGAGCGCGCCGCCCTATCGTACAATTTCGGTCGCGAAACGCAAGAAATGCACGGTAACGTAATCAAATACGCCGACAAATACGCGCAGCTATTTCTCCGAAAAATGAAAGCTTATATACAATAATTTCCTTCCAAATTCTCAGCTGACTTCCTCGCGTGTTTATCGACCTTACGATTCTACGAGTATCTTCATCCGCAGTGTAGAAACCGCAGAAACGTCAGCACGAATGTGTTAATTTGCGAAACCGCTTGTTCCCAAGCGCGTCGCTCTACGCGTTCGTCATTTTGACGACGCAAGACAGAACGTACGGCGTCGTAGTCGTTGAAGGAATTCCTGGCGTACGTGACGTCGAATTTCCCTTTGCAGTAGGTCCTCTTGTGCGAGATGAAATTAACCAGGCTCCTGAAGAGGCTTCGGCATACTCGACACTCGTACACCAAGTCGCATTCGTACGCCAAGATCGACTTAACTTCGTCGCTGCCATTCTCCAGAATCTTGCTCACGCGATACAGCGTCGAGACGCTCGTGTCTATCGGCTGGCGGAGCTGCGACAAATCTGGCTCGACGGGCCCGGCGTCTTTGGTGGGCAACTTAACTTTCCCAAATTTGCTATAAGGTTTTTTCGTCTTCACCTTCGCCTTCATCGATTTCATGTTTCACAAGCGTCGCGCGTCTAACGCGTTACCTTGCTGGACCTGAAACAGTGAACGATCCATGAAATTATGTAAGCCGCGCGCCGCCGATGCGGAGCCGAACGTGGGGAACGGAATGGATTAATAAGTTCCGCGGAATAATGATAAATAGCGAGGAATGATAAATAAACTGAAATCTTTCGAGGGAGGCACAAATCGAAGTAATTACAACGATTTAACGGAAAACGATATCCACCGGATGGAAAGATTATTTTGGAAAATCTAATCAGAAAATAACGCGAAACATCGCGGAATATATCGAATGCACAGAGGCCCGTCGGAAATGGTAAATTTTCAATCGAAACGAGAAAAGCGTACGATAGAGGTGTACCGTCTCTCCTGCATTTTGCGGCGCGAAAGTCGGCCCACACGTCCCGGACTTCGGTGTTACGAGGGAAACAAGGTGCCAAGAATCGAAAACATATATTGGAAATGAATTCTCTCGCGGGAGGATCGCGCGATTCAGTTCTCATTGAACCAGACAGATCCGCGATCTTGATCGAGCTGCGGCCTCCATTTTTCCGGGACCCAGAAGTTCTTAGCTCTGCCGTGCCGACGGAACGGTACCGCGGGCAGCACGTTCCACTCGCGGATAAACATTCTTGACTATCATTTAAATTTCCGTACTCCGGCGAACATGTTTCAGTATGGATTTAAATATTCAAACAGCTTCGGGAGATAGTCTGATAAATCCCCGGGGGAAGAGTGAGCTGGAAGCGGTTAGAGGTTATGTCACTCGAGATCGTAGAACGAATCTCGAGCTTTTTAGCGCACGCTTATTCGTCGTTACATAAGATTACTTTTTTCAATTAAGAGCAGGGGTGGGTCGGTAATTATTGATGTAAACACTCCTGCTAGTAACTGCTTTAAATACAACGTAGCGCGAGAGCGATGGAAATATACGATCGTTCGATAAAGCACCGAAAAATAGCGGCGTAAAAAGTGAATCTAGATCGGCGAGTAACGCGCATAGAACATTTAAGTAACAAACTGTAATACTGCGATAGCAAAATAATGAAATTACATCCTGTTTTCGAAATCTATGTGTACGATAAATAAAATTTACTTGTATCTACCAAAACTTACACCTTCTTAACATTTCATCCAGCTTATCATTCGCCCGCCTCGAATTTTCCGATTTCTTCGTAATATTGATAAAATAATTACGATATTTGCTTTGGACGTAGTCACCTTTATCACGATTAGTCTCGAAATAACTGTTTAGCTCCACACGTACGTGTGCATTTAAATCAACGAAGCACGTTGATTCTTTGGATAACGATCTGTAACGAGAAAATGAAATCAACTTCTGCCAGTTACATTGGAGAAGAAACTTTTCAGATTTTCGCAAACAGATCTTCGAATAATTTAAACACACTCGAGATAAAGAAACTGAATTATTTACATATTTTTCTTATTATTCTCATTATCATGGATTGTGTATCGTCGTTGAATCCCGGAGAACCAGCATTCCGTCAATCGTCATCGTCACTTTTTTGATATTTAAAAAAGTGACGATTGCGTAACGCTATTCTCATTCGTATTAATTACTTTAAGCCGAATCAATTATGAACGTAGGATATACGAACAGAGACGAGGTCTCGGAATGCGTGTGAGAATTCAACGCACGTCTTGCTCTCGTCAGAGCGAAGGTTTAGGAGACTTGCTCCAAAAACACGTGCCTTCGATATTAGTACGAAGAAAGAGCTTCTGAGGATAACGGAGCGGTATAAGACTTCTTAAAGAATACTAATAGAAGCGCCGGGTCAGCCGTCATAATTTTTGTACATGCGCTGAAAAATTGACGGCGTCAAAAAAAGAGGCGAATTCGTCTGTTCTTTGCAGTTACTGGAATAAGTGGACTCGTTAATAATCAAAGTCGGGTATGGAGCAGTGGGAAGTTTGTTAGTTTTCAAGGAAGGGATAATTGAAGCGAAAAACTTAGCCGTAATAACCTTCTAAATTAACTGGTTTAAGGTGCAGGCCTCTAAACATGCGTACACTTGCATATTCGGGGAGAGAACAACTGTTGGCTTCTGCTGCGAACTCTGTGCACCACTGATGGCAGATTTGATTTAATATTTTAATCCTCTCGAAGTAACCAGCAACTTTCTATTTTGATAGAGGCTGCACATGTAGTGTCAACATGATGGAGCTGTTCGTTTGACACTTATTTTTAGGTAATCTCTGAACTTGATTTGTAAGGAAAAATTGACGAGACAGGGAGGCTCGATCGCGTGGGCCTCTCGATCTGTTGTTTCGATGTGTTTAAAACTTTTTCTATAAATTTTCGAGAGTTTGGTAATCGGCGGTGCGATGCACTTGTCTTCGATAAACAATGTAGCAACTTGCGGCGACGAGTTAAGGGATAGCTGTCAAGGAGTTCGGAATAAAGTAAGGACTTCTGAAAGAGCGCTAGGATTGGTAATAGATCAGGTAGTAAACATATCAAGAGCGTGTAGACGCGCAAAGTAAATAAGAATATGTAAAATGCATGTAATATATATTACGGCTGGGACCGTTCGAATAATTTAATATTCGAATATTTTACAAGAATTCGAATGCGACGAATAAACTTCGAATATTTGAGTATTCGAATGTTATTCGTTCCAGCGAACACTATTAACTCAAGTCCGAATTTAATTTAATTTATCACTATCAATGTATCGCTAATTATGTCCGTTGTTGCAGCGTAATCATGTCATCGCCTTCTGATTGTTTGTCTAGTTTTTTCTTCTCTTTTGTATTTTATTTTATTTTATTGTATTTTATTTTTACTTTATGTTATTGTATTGTAAATACTGCGCATATCTGTTTCATATGATTGTATCCTAAAGGGTTTTCCCGTTGGTAATAATAATAATAATAATAATAATAATAATAATTATTGTTCGAATACTATTCGAATACCGATGTATTCGAATACCGATGCATTCGAATACCGATGTATTCGGATACCGATGTATTCGGATACCGATATATTCGGATACCGATGTATTCGAATACCGATGTATTCGGATACCGATGTATTCGAATACCGATGTATTCGGATACCGATATATTCGGATACCGATGTCTCGAATACCGATGTATTCGAATACCGATGTCTCGAAAACCGATGTATTCGAATGTTATTATTCGAATACTATTCGAATACTGATGCATTCGAATACTGATGAAGTCGAATACCGATGTATTCGAATGTTATTATTCGAATACCGATGTATTTGAATGTTATTATTCGAATACTGATGCATTCGAATACCGATGTATTTGAATGTTATTATTCGAATACTGATGCATTCGAATACCGATGTATTCGAATACCGATGTATTCGAATACCGATGTCTCGAATACCGATGTATTCGAATGTCATTATTCGAATACCGATGTCTCGAATACCGATGTATTCGAATACTGATGAATTCGAATACCGATGCATTCGAATACCGATGCATTCGAATACCGATGCATTCGAATACCGATGCATTCGAATACCGATGTATTCGAATACCGATGTATTCGAATACCGATGCATTCGAATACCGATGTATTCGAATACCGATGCATTCGAATACCGATGTCTCGAATACCGATGTATTCGAATGTCATTATTCGAATACTATTCGAATACTGATGTATTCGAATACTGATGAATTCGAATACCGATGCATTCGAATACCGATGCATTCGAATACCGATGCATTCGAATACCGATGCATTCGAATACTGATGCATTCGAATACTGTTGTATTCAAATAGTATTCGAATAATAACATTCAAATACTCAAATATTCGAAGTTTATTCGTAGTCGAATATTTAAGTATTCGAATACTGATGTATTCGAATAGTATGGTGTGAAGTGGGTCAAAATTAGCTTACAATATTTCACCCTGACAAATGTACCTAAAGAACTGGATTTATAATTCACACCATATACTAGTCGAATACATCGGTATTCGAATACATCGGTATTCGAATACTTAAACATTCGAATACTTAAATATTCGAATAGTATTCGAATACTTGGATATTCGAATTATATTCGCCAAATAATTGAGCAACTGAAGTATTCGAATATTCGAATACCGAAAAATTCGACAAATAGTCCCAGCCCTAATATATAGATCTCCCATACTATTAGAACTAGATCTGCTTAAATTTATTCTTCCGATTCAGCCAACAATTTTTACAAGTTTCAAAGGTCAGCGTAACTGTATTGAAAATAACGAATCCAGAAACAAATAAGCAGCTTCCTCGTACGTGTACGGAATGTCCCACGCAACTGGGTCGAGCTTAGCTTTAAAACGGTGGAAGGCAAAGGAAACATTCAGTTAGGCAATTTTTACGTGGTTTCGAATGGCGCGTTGAATGGTACACTTGTCTGCTTCGGAGATAGAAGTGTTTCAGAGATTTCAAGGTCACCTTCATTTTTTCAATAGAATAAGCAGCGTTTTCTTTTTTTATAAAAAAGTAAATGGTTTAAAAGATATTTTAACGGTAATTTCGCACCCACACTTCTACATTTCTTCTGCAAACCTTTGCTCCTGTTTAATACAATAACTCCATCATGTTCGTAAGCATCAGTTCGTCTGATAGTATTTTGATCTAATCCGAGATACTGAGAAACCACAAATCGAAAGCTTATTTTCTCTCCGGTGAAAGCAAGGGTGCAGGAATTTTTTAAACGAGCTTTCTAATTCAGACGAACTACGAATTCGTTACAAACGAAATTACAAATATTTTAATTTTTTACATTTCTCGATTTTGTAAATTACATAATCTCGTATCGCTTAAACGAATGACTAAACAAAACTTCCAAATGCTGAGAAGTTACTCATTGCCTGCAAGCAATGATGAAGTTGTTAGCAACCACAATAAGCAGAGGCATGCGGAAGAAACATGGAAGCGCAGGTCCAAATATGTGCCTACTACGTTGCAAAATTACAGTTAAAATATTTCTTCCACCGATCATTTCTCGATGCAAGCACCTAATACTTCTTTATACAGAATACTTCGCGTATAAAAATATATATGGTTCTGTTTAAGCAAATACAGGTGACTTTGGTATCACTAAAACGCGTACGTCATTCGAAACCATTCGAATTTGTCTAATGAAATTACATATTCGATGCTTCCTGGAAAATACTTGCTCCTCTCACGATACCACAATTTAGCGCAATAGTGGCTCTTAATCGTTCGTCAACTATGGATACAAAACGTAGTTTTTCTTCTAAGATGTGGTATCGTAAGTCCTATTCATCCGTTATACCTTGTTCAGGAACAACAAAAGTATTACCTTCTATCGTTAAGTTTCTGGAAAGCGTTATCCGAAAACTTATGTTTCCTAAAAGGAGAAAAATGGGCTCACTTTGGTTATCAATTAAAGGCCTCGTATGACGTATATAGTATTTTAAAAAATCCGATTATAAACGGAGATGTCGGGAAATATTGACAAATACAGAATTTACTAGTTACAGCGACCGTCAAAAATTCTTTACCGCGCCGCAAGATGCGATACGAAACATGTGCACACGTATTATATACAAACAATGAAACAATACTCCTGCAGTTTCACGAGAAAGTACTAAAAAAACTCTCGGGCTTGAAATATAAAAAGTGACGAGTATCCCGTCAACTTTCAGATTCAAGCACCCTCGACGGAGAATAAAGACGAGCGGCGACTTAAATGAGATTGGAGTTCCTTAGGAAAAAGATGAGCTACGAAAATAAGGGAATGACGACCGCGCGATAAAGCGAGAATTGAAAACTAAAAAGTGCCGTCAAAGTACTTTGATGTTTTCTTTCTCTACAAAACCAGGTCCCTTTAACCGTCGCGCGTTATTGCAACCGACATCGAGGTAACGCCAAGTACAATATAACGTTGAATTTAGAAATTTAGAAATAAACAATAGAAAATTCAATGCTCGAAGCTGCTTTGACAAAAGTGCGAGAAAAGTATTGAGACGCCGAAATACTTTTTTCGTCGCCCGCTGAGAAAGCTTCCTGCGCCAATTAATTCCTTGGCATGAACATCGTCCTTTGCGCAGATAGAAATCTAGTGATAATTAGGCGAAACGCACAAGAAGCGAGTGAAAGTAACTGAATATAGGCTTCCGTCAAGAAAAATATTAACGGTCCTCTAAACTCGGAAAACGGTTATTTTGACAGAGAAGAATTCTGCTCGTTTGTCTCTTGAAACTATCGAAATTCTGTTGCATAATTTCTCTTGTGCTTTTATTCTGTTCCTATCAACTCACCCTGCAGACGTTTTTAATTAAGTCAGTAAGTATGGCCAAAGGTTCGAATGGTTGCAAAGCTACAAGTTTCTTTTGAGTTTCTTCCATGAATTTTTTGTCTTAAGATTGCCATGCACCGAGCAACGAGCTTAAAACATCGTGTAATGTAACTGCGAAATGATATTCGACTCTGACAAGCTACAGAGAAGAAACAACTGCAGACATTAGCACGTTGAGCGTGATGCAGTTCGGTATGTACAGAGCTTTTGTTCGGTCAAGTAGAGACTTAATTTTACGTGTAAAATGCGTAGGGTAGATGTCCCGATTAACGTGCCCTGACGCCGACTTGCTCACGACGGAATTATAATAACTGACTTCTCTCACTATAATTTTGCTTGGTGAAAATTTATATTGGTATTTTGAACCTTTCTCTTTATTAAGGCATTTTTTTCGGGTTGAAAATGTTAATTTTTCATATTTTGTTAATTGAAATAAAAATACATGTTTTTGTCCCAGTAACCGTGCCCTGAAAAAATGCGTTGTCCCAATTCCCGTGCCCGTTTTCGAATAGCGTTCCCGCGGTTAGGTTATGTCTTTCAACTTTGAACTGTTCAAAACATTTTTTTGTTCTACGAGAGGTGTTTTTATGTAATTTTAATATGACCTCTTCATTGCAGAAGCAAAATATGCAAATATAAATTTTTGTTCACCCGTTTTGAGAAACGAAAGTAACGTTAGGTTTAGCAGTTACAGAGGGAGCCAGTGGGCACCGCGGGGCACGGTAAATAGGGACAAGCGTTAAATACCTGTCCCAATTACCGTATTCACTTTAAAAATACGAAAACGTTTCAAAAGTGCTCATTTGGCTATTTTTTAATAAAATTTGAACCTTTTATGATATAATAAACACTTTACATGAGTGCAAATCATGATAATGATCAATTTATTCACTTCTGTAAAGTACGTGTTCCTTACCGTTTCCGGTAAGGATTTAGGTAAATCCATCGAAATCTTCATATGCATTTTTGAAATTTTTTTTACTATGCTTTAGTTGTTTAAAAACGCAACTTTCTCGTTTGTAACACATACATTAATAGTTTAACTTAATTAAAAAAATTTATTTCCTTAATTATTTACGCGAGTTTTTTGTACGGCGTCTTTAAGTACAAAAGCACGGTAATTGGGACCGAGCACGTTAATCGGGACATCTACCCTATTGTATCGAAAGTAAATTGTATAGGCGAATTAATGTATATATATGTTGCGTTGCGCTCGAGTTCCGTAAAACAGCGAGTGCTTCGGAATAAAAATCGTAGACGTGCGAAAAATAAGTGGTATTTTAATAATATAAATTTTTTATATGCTCGATTAGCAATTAAATAGAAATATTCTCGTGCGATAAGATTTTATTCGACTCCGAAGAGGTTATATAATATTTTAAAGCGAAAACTTAATTCCGCAGAAGATACTTTGCTTCGTTAACATTGTCTATATTATAGTTTCCGCGTCATAAAGGCACCTTCGAATACCTCTGTCCGTCCCAGATAGCACAAAGACGTTTTAAAAACGTTTTTAAAACGTCCAGGGCGGACGTTCAGGACGTTTTAAAAACGTCCAGAAAAGGTCCAGAAAAGGTCCAGAAAAGGTCCTAAACACGTCCATTTTCACAAACCAGTACGTTTTTAAAACGTTTTCAGGACGTTTTCTGGACGTTTTTAAAACGTTTTGCAGGACCTTTTCTGGACGTTTTTAAAACGTTTTCAGGACGTTTTTAAAACGTTTTTAAAACGTCTTCAGGACCTTTTCTGGACGTTTTTAAAACGTCTTTAGGACGTTTTCAGGACGTTCGACGGGGCTGGTTCGATTTAATAAAAATTTAAGCAAGTAAATGGTTTTCAAAATGAGATCAAACTCGATAACAATTTATTTCATTTATTTAATTCAGAAATAATGCAGATTATATGCAGTTACAATAGATACAAGAACATGTTAGTAGGAGGTCGAATATACAGAAAATACATTGAATTTTACAGTAATCAATATTGGGAACAGTAAAATAAAGGTGATAGTTACATATATTAAAACCGTTGCTACGTTTAATTTATGGAAATCTTCTTTCCCTTTTCTGCCGAGGTCAACTAAATAGCAATACAATATCCATTGGGCATCAACGACGTTAACCTAAAATTGAAAAATTATTCAAACCCTAACCTAGAACTACATACCTTTGACCGCAAATACTGAAACAAATATACAAAAACTGTACAAAAACGTTATGAAAGCTGTATAAAAACTGTATGAAAACAATATAAAAACTGTATAAAACCGGTTTGCAAACATTCGGTCAGAAACATTTAAACAAATGCCTCTGTGTTTTTGGTTTTCCATTGTTTCTTTCAGCAAATGTTCATAAACATTTATATGTACCAGTATGTATACTTATGTATATATGTATGTAGATATAATTAGGCTTTACCTGTACGATCTATCCATATTTCGTGGATGGTTCGGTTAGACAGTGGTTACAATCCCTGGTTTCCTTCAACTAATGTATCCTAATCTAACGACATTTCTCAGATGGCGCACAGCCTCTTTTGAACGCCTGTTTCGGACGTTTCTAAAACGTCCGTAAAGTACGTTTTTAAAACGTCCGTAAAGTACGTTTTTAAAACGTCCGTAAAGTACGTTTTTAAAACGTTTTCTGGACGTTTTAAAAACGTCCAGAAAGCGTCCATAAAACGTTCAGAAAAGGTCCAGAAAACGTTTTAAGAACGTCCATATTCACAAATCAAGCCGTGGACGTTCGGACCTAAAATGGACGTAAAATGGGCGTTTTTAAAACGTCCTGTGCTATCTGGGGTCATTTTCTTCGAACCTACATTTCTTCGAATCCACAAAGCTACACGAAGTAGAACACTGCAATCATTTACAGCGAATATTTGCAAAATATTTGCGGCTGATATTCCCATTTCAAGCGCATGCAGAATCATAGAAAACAAATATTTCGTGATACGCGCAACTGTATAATTAAAAGCATCACTGTGCCGCCGCGCATGCGCGCGCGCCGCTATCTGCTAGCATCGTTTTTCGCCCGAGATCGCAGGAATTTGTTCATCGTAATTCTGTGTTTTTGTAGGCGGACTTAAGCGCTGATGGCTGCAGTTTAATCGATGCCAACGGTTCTCACGATCGACGGCGGGCAGCTACGAGAGAAAAATGGTGCTGAACGATTGCGCGGATCCAGAGACAGTCGGCTGCGGGTTCAGTGCTTTTAAGGAGATCGACGAAGTCACTTCTCTGATCGCCGAGCTGAGGAACGTCGAACTGTCGGCGAGCCTCGTTGAGAAAAATCGGGACCGATTTAATTTCATACTCTCGCAGTACCAGGACCAGAGGCAGCTGCTGGACCCTTATTTGGACGATATATTGCTGCCGCTAATCGACATCATCCGAGATGAGAAGTCCGCGGAAGGTATACGCCACAACTCGTTCAAATACATTTTCGTCGTCATGTCCGTCAAGACGTACAAGAAGATCGTCACGCATCTCCCGCACGAGGTACGCGAACCCGCCGACTCCCCTAACGAACAAATCCTATCCCCGTTCTCACGTATATCTATGTATACGCAGGTAGCGGACCTGCTCCCCGTTCTGCGGATGCTAGAGAAGCAGGATCCGAGCGACGTGGAGACCTGGGAGACTCGTTACGTGCTTCTGATCTGGCTGTCGATAATCTCCAAAATACCGTTCCCGCTGTCGCGCCTGGAAGCGTCCGACGTCGACGTAGAGCGGTCGATAATAGTCAGGATCTTGAGAGTATGCAAGTTGTTCTGCCTGTCGAGGGACGCGTGCGCCGCGGCCGCCGTTTTCCTGATCGCCAATTTCCTCACGAGATCCGACGTCAAGAAGCTGCACCTGGAGGAGATGATAACGTGGTGCTTGAGCCGCGTCGAGAACGATCCTTCGAGGCACGGCCCTCTGGCGGTCGTGGCGTCGATACTGAAGCACAGCGCCAGGGAAGACGTCAAGCCGTACACGCAGCTGATTCTGGACCAGGTGCTGCGATTTCGCCTGAACGACAATCCCGCTGATCTGATCAGAAAGTTCGGGGCGAAGGTCGTGCAGAGGATCGGCCTGGCGCTGTTGGGAACGAAACTGGCGCCGTGGAGATACCAGAGAACCAGCAGGCCTATATGTCTGCTAGCTAACGCGAAGGACGCCAGCGCCATGGAGACTTCGGACGAGATTAAAGACGTTCCGGCGAATCATGACGATCCGGACATTCCGCCGGCGATAGAAGATATCATCGAGCAGCTGGTGCAGAGTCTCAGGGACAAAGCGATTACGATACGATGGTCGGCGGCGAAAGGCATGGGAAGGATAACGGCGAGGCTGCCGATGGACCTGGCGGACGACGTGGTGGGATTCGTGCTGAATCTCTTCAGCGGCAGGGAGTCGGACTCCGCCTGGCACGGCGGATGCCTGGCGTTGGCCGAATTGGGGAGGCGAGGGCTGCTTCTGCCTCATCGCTTGAAAGACGTTATACCGGTGGTTCTTCAGGCCCTGGTGTTCGACGAGCCGAGAGCTTACGGATCGATCGGATATTTAATCAGGGATGCTGCGTGCTATATCTGTTGGGCATTTCCTAGAGCTTACGATCCTGATATTTTCCAGCCGTACGTGAGGGACATCGCGGCCATGCTGGTGGTCGTTACCTGCTTCGATAGGGAAATTAATTGCAGACGAGCGGCCTCCGCTGCGTTTCAGGAGAACGTCGGCAGGCAAGGGAACTTCCCGCACGGGATAGAGATACTGACTATCGCCGATTATTTCGAGGTCGGCGTCAGAAATCATGTGTACTTGAAGGTCGCCACGCAGATCGCCCGGTACGAAGAGTACAAGATACCGCTCGTCGACCATTTGGTCGCGAGGAAAGTCACCCACTGGGATACCGCGATTAGAGAACTCTCGGCTAAGACGCTCTTCAGCCTAACGCCCGCCGACCCGAAATACATTAAGGACGCAGTTCTGCCGAATTTGTTGGAGATGCTGGATTCTATCGATTTAAACATCAGACACGGCGCGGTGCTGGCTATCGCGGAGGTTTTAGAGGCGCTGCACAACTGTTACGATGAGAGGATTGAAAACATAATCGACGGCACGGTCGTGGAGAATGTAGGAAATATAGTAAATACTTTTCGGAAAAGAGGGCAGTTCAAAGGCCTGGGCGGAGAATTGATGAAGCAGGCTTGCGCGGTGCTCGTAAAGAAATGCTCCGTTGTCCATTTTCCAATTTCCGCGGAGATTATTTGTAAGTTGATCGTATTGATATATTATTGAATAAACAAAAAGTTAAACTGACCGAACCAGTGCGCCGAAACCACTTTTTGTTTATTCTAAAAATACGGTCGATAGCTCAACTACTTTAGATATATTATTGAACTGTTTTTTTACGAATATACTGAGGTCTCGTTTAAAATATCGGACAAAGCTCGCGAATGTTCACATCGGAGTTTTTTAATCGTTTCAGTTATAAATTTTCTAAAAGCGATCGTAGATTTAAAGATTCCTTGTTGCATTGATCAATTTACTAAATTATTTCTCCACTGTTTTTACGATTCGCACAAGTTCATTCGTATAATAATATTCGTACGAATTAGCATTTTCTGTTTCTTGTAAGAAGCGACTCGTTATTACGATTGAAAATAATTTTTGCAGGTGACTGGCAGAATCTTTTGGAAGAATGTTTAGGTCACGAAGTATCTGTAGTGAGAACGAAAGCTGCAGAAGCGCACACAGAATTCTTTCGAAAATACTATACTAACATGGATAGCAACGATCGTGCTACTGTAATTAATCGTTATCTTGACAATCTGAGCTCCAGTAATCAAGTTGTTCGGATAGGTTTCGCGCAAGCTATAGGTAAAGCAAGAAGCGCCAAAATATATTAATATTATTTTCGAATTATTGTGTTGCGAAAGTTTCAACTGAATTAAAGTTGAATAATCGTATTTTGTAGGATACTTCCCTTTATTTGTAATTCGCGAAAGAGTACAAGATGTGATGAAGGCTCTCATGAAATGCACCGAAATATCGGAGAATACATTGAAATGGGCCGAGAGTAGAAAAGAAGCTATTCATGCATTGATAATGGTGTGCCAAACTTTGGGAGTGAAAGAAACAGGTTTGGCTTTACTTAAAAAATGTTCTACACTTAATTAAGAACCCGAATCTTCGAACTATTCAGTTTCTAAAAACTGACAGACTTGTATTAAAGATACGAACTTATACAATTTTCGGCAGTATCGTTCTTTCCGAAGGAAATGGATTACTTTGTTTCTCGAATTTCCGTGGTTTTATTAATTTTTCCTTGCGTCATTTCATTTATTTATTTCTTCCATTTTCATTCTGTCAACGCCGTAGAAAATTTATCGAACTGAAAGTCACGTTTTTTTCTGCATAATATCATATCAGATTGGGTTTTTCGCGACAATTAACGTTAAAAAGTGAGAATGTTTTTTAAAAAAAAACATCAAAAAGTAACTTCGTAATCGTGAAAAAGTCAGTTTATCTAAAATTAATATTTACTGCCAATATTTAGTGCTGAAAACACTATATCTACATGAAATGTAATTATTCGGAAGTAATTGCCAAAAATAATAGTCTAATCTCATTCGAGTAATTGTTTCACACTTTTCAGATAAGTGGCAAGTGTTCGTGCCCAATTTGTATCATTGCTATTTATTGGCATTGAAAGAGTACACGATAGATAGTCGTGGGGACATAGGAGCTTGGGTACGCGAGTCCGCAATGACTGGTTTACATGTAAGGATAATTTTTGTTCACAATTTAATGACTTTTAATATATCGTTCAGATTCGTGGAAGATAACATTCTCTAAATAATTCTAGACGCTGACGAACCTAGTATTTCAAGCGAACTTGGTATCCGTGCTGAACGACGATCTAATGGCAAACGTAATCGGAGGAATTGCCCAGCAAGCTGTGGAGAGAATCGACGGGATCCGAGCGCAAGCGGGGACCGTCTTCAGTGCGCTCATTCATAGCAATCCGCCCCTACCAAACATTCCATACCACGCGGAATTGAAAACCATCTTCCCTTACAACGAATGTAAAGAAACCATAGAATGGCGAATGGAATCCGCTACTTTTCCTCGATTTATTAAAATGTTGTCTTATCCCCCTTACACGATGAATCTTCTACGAGGAATTATATTCAGCGTCGGAGGTTTAAGCGAATCCCTGGTAATTTGATCGGTGTACGAATAATTAACTTCTTTCTTTTAATATCCTGTCTCTAATACGGAATTCTCAATTTCCTTTCCTCGCAGGTGAAGCATTCCAGCGTCTCTTTATTTTCTTACTTACAAGAAATAGATGAGCAGGGTCTCAGGAATCTGTGCTACAAAATTTTGAATATTTTCGAGGAAAGTCACAGGAACGAAAGAATGATCACCTCGATTCTGGCATTCTTGGATCGTCTACTTAGCTCCGGTTGCATCCAAATTATTCTCGATGATTCCGAAAACGGCATCTCGGAGCGAACTTTAGTGTTGCTCAAGCAGGAAATAAAAAACACCAATAATACGAAGTTACTAATAAGCAGTATTAACGTTTTCTGCCAGCTCCTGCAGGTATTTCCACGTTTTTATGTTCAAGGATGAGGGAATAGTAGGACGGTTTTACGATAATAATAATTTGTACTTTACTCAGGTTCGTGGACCAATCGCGAAGAGAGCATTCTGTCAACTAAGTATATTTCTTTGTCATAAGTACAAGTGCATACGGAAGGTAGCTGCGATCAAAACGTACGAGGCTCTAACTCTGTATGGCGAAGACATGGATCTCCCTGAGCAAGATTTGTTTAAAATTTTGACCGAATTGAATGTGACTGATTGGGAGAGATCAGTTGCCGAGCTTCGACCGATAAGGAACGATCTTTGCGAGCTGATGAAAGTACCTGCACCGATTTTGCAAACTAAGGTTGCGAACTGAGCTTCGTCTAGCATTCTGTATCGCTTTATGTAAATTGGTAAGTGAAATCTTGAATAAAAAAATATTACTCGATCGTAACTACTAATTTTATTTTGTCGAGGACTTACTACACTTCTGTACGCATTATTTCTGTTCGGTAAAATAGAGAAGTACAGTGGGATAATACAACTTTATACGAATATCCGATAGAAGTATATAAAATAATATAAAAATAATTACCGAAGTAAGAAAATTATTTTCTAATCTTCATGTCACTTTTCGTTACGGCACTTGGGAAAACTTTCGAAGATGCCAAAATGTACGATAAGAAATCGAACTATGTATAAAGATATTAGGAATTCAACATTTCTTTTCGTCGTACAATTTAATTTTATCGCTCTCGAATTTTTCTCTATCAATTGTAAGATTATTTTTCAAGAGATGAGCTAATAGCTTTGCACCGCATTTCTCTAGAAGCCATGTCCTTGTCCACCAATTGTCGTGATCGGTCTCGCGTGTTAGAGGATTTTTTGGCAGCGGACAATCGTAATGTTTCCTATCAACAATTCTGATTTCTTGCTTATTCGCTTTGTGCGCGTCTTCGCAAACGCGACATTCGAATTCGTCCACATAGTTCGCAAATCCGTTCCGAATCCAGTTCTGTTTCTGTTCTAATGTTTCCTTTAACCGTCGGTTAGCTATTTCATAATTGTCGACCAATTTATGTGACAAATATTTATCGTACTCAGTTTCGTTTCTGGACAGATCGAGTAAAAAGTTGGCTAGAGTTCTTGGATCTTTAAAATCGAGTACTGAAATAGCAGACATGTTATTTGGAAGCCAATCCTGAAAGAAGTTTAAAGAGCGATTAAAGTATATATACTTCTTGTAATAAAATCATATTTACGTATGATAGAATTTATATTAGGGCTGGGACTATTTGTCGAATTTTTCGATATTCGAATATTCGAATACTTCAGTTGCTCAATTATTTGGCGAATATAATTCGAATATCCAAGTATTCAAATACTATTCGAATATTTAAGTATTCGAACACTATTCGAATATACATCAGTATCCGAATACTGAAATATTCGAGTACTGAAATATTCGAGTACTGAAATATTCGAGTACTGAAATATTCGAGTACTGAAATATTCGAGTACAGAAATATTCGAATACTGAAATATTCGATTACTGAAATATTCGTATACTGAAATATTCGACTACTGAAATATTCGAATACTGAAATATTCGAATACTGAAATATTCGAAGTTTATTCGTAGCATTCGAATACTTGTAAAATATTCGAATATTAAATTATTCGAATAGTCCCAGCCCTAATGTATATAGGACGAATCGTATAATCTGCACAGTCCGACTATTTCCATTATTAATTGTCAAATAATAAATTTCATTTATCCCAAGTAATTTGGTATCGTAAAGATTACGAGTTACTTACTTTGAAGATCAACCTCTGCTTTACAGAGTCGATTTATAAATATATGTCTATATTTAACAGAAATTGATAATGATTCAGCAAACATTGCAAAATAATATTTATCTTCTTTTTAGAAACCACCAAAAAAGTCTAAATGTGTTTGATTGATTCGCGAACCATTGGAAATAATCGATTTACGAAATTCATCTTACGTAATACGTGCATTGTATACTTTCGAATATTTTTAAAAAAACAAAGAATTAATTAAACGCGATAGTATATCAACTGCGTGCTAATCTAATTATTAATACTTTAAACGATGGTGATCCATAATATATAGGTACAGATCCAACGATAAGAGGCCTCCATAATTTTTCCGTGATATAATCGTGACAGACTGCATTCTCAAAAGCTATCGTAAACTTATAATTGCCAGCGAAAGAGAGAAAATCCTCCCTGTTTAACGCCTCGAGGTAATTCTCCTTTAGCCTACGAATAATTGCATTATGCACAGGATTAATATGACCAATACAATCGATTTTCTTTTTAAATCTGTAGAAACAATTCAACCTTTTATCGAACTCGGCATTATTCAGACATTCGCCGTACGAATCTACACGTATGTACTTCATTAATTCCGCTACATAGACATCTCTATTACTCGCGGTATCGCAGTCAGATTGTATGTAAAGCAATGGCGCGAGATTCTTCGTGTGCATTAATTTAGCTTTTTCTTCGGTCGGGACGAAATATTCTCTACCTGAGAAATTTAAACAACAATTAGTTTCTGAAACCGTTTATAATTTTTGCGTCATCGCGTCTTGTAATTACAGAAAGAACGTATGAAATGGAAGGAAAAATTATTCTTTGTAGCAATTTTAACGTGTTAAGGTTTGCTGTACTCACCTAATAATTCTGCGATTCCAGGCAGATCGACCAAAGTGAGAGGCACGTCGCTAAATCTGCTAAACGTAGAGGAATATGTAAAAAGATTTAGAGTTTCCTGCTGGACGAGAATGGGATTATTCCTTGGAGATTCCTCGTGAATTAAACCCCACGGAACACCGTCGGATTTCCACTTTGGTAAATCGTCAATTTGAAAACTACTGCCGTAGAAAAGGAGAGCCTGAAATTTTTAGAAAATACAGTTAAGTTTTTAATAACAGGTCATTTTCAACTTGCTACTCGGAAGAAATATGAACGACGTACGGCTAAATAGATTTCGCAATAATAAATTTGATTTCTCGTTGGTATTATTAATTTATAGCTACACGCGTAGCGAGAGATCGAGTGAACTTGAATGAAAATTGCGAAAGTAATTGCGCCCTTATCGATACGAATAATATAGAAAGTTTATAACGTTACGCTTATTTTTTGGTGATACTGAAAAGTTCGATTACTCGTGAAGTAACAACGATAATCTCCACATTCTCGGAGTTTTCCTTCGTTTCCAAATGGCGTCCACCATAAAATCACAGGCGCTTCGTCTCCTGAACAGGATATCAATGAAAAGTGATTATCAAAATTCATTTCACTTTTACGCATTTATTTTACACTCCATCTACTCCGTCATGAATTTTATATACCTGAATAATACAGTTCGTTGTTGAATTGAATTAAATACACCTGTAAATTAACGTTCTAATGAGAGATGGGCAAACAATTATTTTAAATAAAAATTTGCGTACGAAAGTTTTATTTAAAATAATTTTTCGCCCATCTCCGGCTCTAATCAACATTAGAAAATTTATTGACGCTAATTAAGATTTTGTGTCTGACTTTAATCGTGACGAATTTATTAATAACAGTTTCGTCTTCAAGCTCAGATTTAAGCGGTTTTGTTGTTCATTTGTTATTTTCAATCACTGCATAATTAATCGTAATCTGCTATTAAAGCGTTGTACTTTTCTCTTTTATTTAGTAACGAATACTTACTGTAACATTCTTTTTCTCGTATTAAAAAATGAGAGAAAATCGCAATCGAGAGAAATGAGATTACCATTAATGATAACGATAACAGCAACAATAATAGTATCACTATTATTTATTATCTTCTCTATATATTTTAACGAAATGAAATTAGAAACAATATAATATTATGTCAATAGTGTATTATTGTTGAATTAAAATTTATGATAGAAAATCGAATCATTCAATTAAAGTTAAGTATTTTATTATCTACTGATAAGCAACTGTAACATATTTCGAAGATAATATATTTTAAATGGACTTATCCAAATCCGCCATTTGCATGTAATGGAATTATTCGTAAGCGCTGCTATTTAATATGACATGACATTTACTCATATATGTAATTGTACAATAAAGCTGTGATATATTTTATATGGTAAAATATATACCTGGTAAATTATTATACTCGCAGTTAATGTAGCGATTGCAACGAGTATGGAATATAATTTTCGATTGTAGTATAACATCTTAGAATTCTTCTATTATTGCGCGATTTCGATGTTCAATAAAAAGTTGATTTGTATTTTTATTACGTGTACATTTTATTTTCGTCCAAATACTTGGCGATTAATATCGAATATTTTTGAACGATTTAATGATAATATTTTGTACTACTGCATAATTATTATTACGTGAAGACTTACAATTTAATTTACACATCTATATAATTTACGAAGGATAGTTAGTAAAGTTAAAAAAAAGAAACGGTGTAAAAGAAATACAATAATAGAAGTGATTAAGAAAAAAATAATAATAAAACTAAGAAGTTAATAAAGTGAAGCAAAAGCTGTAGACGACATTTGAATGACACAATTTTTTTTATAATTGTATCTTTGTCGCGATTTTATGTTACAAATCATACTTTTCTTAATTGCATTCCACGATCAATAAGATGCTTAAATTATTTAATAAAAATTTCGATGAATTCTTCATTTTAACGTTAAAATTTCGAAGAAATTAAAGATCGAACCTTGTATACAGTTTAGTTAGAAACTTTTGAGGTTAAGTTACGCACATCCTATCATGCATTTTTATACGGGAGAAAAGTTGAATCATTTTCTTATATTTGAAAATGATTAATTAAAATACTGTTATATAAATTTATTACTATTTTTCATAATTAAAAACAAACTAAAAAAATAAAGAAATCATTGCAAAAGTATTCCATAGCAAATAGGCATGACACATATTATTCAAGTATTCTTTAATAATTGTTTATCTACTTAATTTATCACCACACAATATTAATTGGTTATAATATTATGGAAAGCAAATTATGTTTGAGGCTTATTTTTTAAGTGGTAAAAACCAGTTCCTTTTCTGAATCTATTTGGCAATTAATCTACGGATTTGTGTGGAGCCCGTGGAGGCAAACGCAACGTAAAATATGTGCTTTTCAAATTATACACGGTTTAAATATTGGCACTCAGGAGTATTTACAGTACAGTAGATATATATAGTCGCCACACACGAATTATACATATATCTATACTGATAGTAGCCTGACATCCTGTGTACCATATATATTATAAAGAATCTCATAAACCGCAGTTATAATTTCTTTTGTGGCCATTTCGGTGCATTATAACGTATAACTGTACTGAAGAAAGTATATACATATATATGTATAAAGGTATACATATATCTTTTTCTTTAAGGGGATGTTCCGGTCTAGAGCCCATAAAAATAGGTGACCTTTAGGAATTAATTACAGGAAAACTACTACATATAATTTAATGGGACTTTTTGCATTGTATTAAAGATGTCTTAAGCTACAGAAATATATATTTCTTTTGATAATTAATCATTGCAGACGGCACTGGGGAGTCGTTAAAGTCGAGGCGTCAAGAAATTCATAAAAAACGGTGGAGCCTGTAGCACCTAAACCATTGGTCCGAAATAAAAAACAATGGCAGATTATAAAAAGGCACGATACTCGCTAGCAGACTTACCAGAAAAATGACAAAAAATGACATTTTTTTAGAAAATGACGACACTTGAAGTTTGAAATCACTTTTTACCTATATTTTTCGTCATTTCAAGGCCTTTAAAAATTGCAAATTTCAATTTTTTTTAAATGTTAGTGGTTTCTCCACTACACAGAAGTATATTCTTCAAAATAAAAAAAGGTTCAGTGGAATCGGATAACAACTTTTTGAGATATTGGTTCCACTGATTTTGAGAACACTGTTTCGGGAAAAATGCGTTCAAAGTTTTACGTGAGCGCCGAGTGGCCGGATGTTAGTACCCAATTGCATTTGCCGCTACTCAAATGCTTATAACTTCGGGAATTTTACGAATTTTAAAAAATCCTTTTAAACACGCATTCGTAAAATGAAATAAAAAAAAATCGATTTTCAGATCGGAACCTCCCGTTAATGACGCTAGAAATGTTCATAAAATGTTTTGTATTAGTTTATCAAATAATGATGTTTGTATTGTAAATATTAGAGCTGCCAAATACTTGAAGTTTAAACTGAGTAAAACTCGCTTTTTCGAATCGAGCCAAGTACTTGATTATCCAAGTAATACTTCAAGTAGCTTGAACATTCGAACAAGCTTGATAAAATTCGATTTTTTTGAATGATTTTAGTGGCAGAAGTATTTGAACGGCTTGCTGCATATATACTTACAACCTACTTGATTTCGAACGAATAACTCGAATCTTTCGAGCTACTCGATCGATTTCGAGTTACTCAGAAATTCTAATACTCTACTTGAAAATTCGAGCCAATATAATAAAAAATATTATTTAATAAGGATGAATATTTGATTTAAGGCTTATATTCAATACATAAGTGCATATATTATTCTGAACGACTACAATTACCGAATACTATTAGCATTCACTGTTCATAAATAATTGATACCCACTAATTTTATTAACGGAATCTAAAATCATTATTAATTTTTTTTATTCTTAAAGTATATTTAAAAAGTAACAGTTCTGTTCCCGAAATACCCTCTTTTTCTATCGATTCATTTTATTCTCATAAGAACCTTGATTACAGAGATGGGCAAAATTTTTAATTAAATAAAATTTCGTATAACGAATAAAAGTTAAAAAATGATTTGTCACGTGTCGAATAAAATTAACTCGGGTTAACGAACGAATGACGAATAATTTTTTTCACATTTATTCGTTATTCGGAATTTTATTTGAATAAAACTTCTGCCCATCTCTGCTTGATTATAATCGAATAATTTGAAACGATACGAGGAGCTTGTTGTTTTCCAAGTAGCTCAAAGGGATTTGAGTAATTATTTCAAGTCGAGTAGCTTGAATGTAAGTTAGCAGTCAAATTTTCAAGCTGCTCAAATCGTTCAAGAAGATCGATTTTTTTCTAGCTTGCTTAAATAATTAACAAGCTATCTAGAATCCAGATATTCGAGTACTTGACTTGGTTCGAGTGATTTCACCTCAGTTCACCTTAGCTTGAATTTTCAAACCACTTGGACAGCTCTAGTGAATATAATCTATTCTGCTTTGTTTAATATACTTAAACATCGTTTGTACTAAAGAAAGAAATTTATTTCTTGCATTGAACGAAAATTCATTTATATTTTAAGTTGAGACTATTGGGAAACCTAGAATTTCGATACGCCAACTAGTGACAGAAAATTGAACTACTGAGAGTAGGTCGAAATCCATCGAAGTCCATATGATTATCAGTGTTTATATAGACATGATGTGAAAAACGAGTGTTTTTAAATATTTTTGAACACTAAATTTTTACTTATTCGATTAATAAATACTTATTCGGAATGTTTGGTGGGATCCGGACCTACTTTCAATAGTTTGCCAACTTACCACCACAGCGCTGAAATCTAAGCCACGCCTCCACTAAGTTATCCAATATTAGTTAATTCTCTCGGTGACACGTACGCCAAAAGTGAAATTACATTATTTTGCATTGATTAACGGTTGATAACAAACGATTAATCGATTTATGTTTACCGCGGGTAAAATAATTTTTAACAACAGCAGCAGATTCAATGTGGTATACCAATATCGAATTTATCTTTATATATAGAAATTTAATATTGTTTAAGATAACGTTATTTCTATATTACTTAATTTAAATGTCGGCCTCCCCCAAAAGAATATTGTAAAATTAAATAAATAGCATGCATATATAACGATCTTAGATCCAATCTATTTGTTATTATCAAATTTATCAGCCCTGTGTTTTTCTACACTGACGCTTTTGATATGCATATGTGTAATATATATTTTTTCATTCATATTTGTATAAATACAGCGTTAATGCTGCTTGTACACGTATAACATACGCACACAGCTTTCTAAGGATCTATAGACGCAAGTCGGTCATGGTTACGATCACGGTTGCGATCAGGATTACGATCACAGCCACGGTTACAGTCACGCTCCTGACTTCTCTTTGACGGTCAACGAACTCTTCCATTGCATCTCTTTTTCTCCGCATGCTCCTCCATTCTCCCCATCAGTTACAGTTTCTCTAACGACGGCGTAGCTAGATGCATCTAGGTTATCGCGGAACAGATTTTTATTCCCGATCAAGTCTGAAAGCCGAGTACATATATTTTCGCACCTCGGCATAATTTGTAACGGCTATACGTGTTTAAAATAATTCTGTTAACACGTGTGACATAGTATTTACTGATATAACTGTGATACAAAATAGTATGATTTTCTACATTTATTGTATCTTGTTTCATATGAAATCATATGCAATTATTACATCGAATATATATATATACCAATGTACGTATTTTAGAAAAGTTATTTCAAGATAATGATTTGGATTATTTATGTCATAAATAAATAATCTTTTTCTTTATTCATAAAAACGCAATTATTAGCGTATAACGCTGTTATTTCGCAAGAAATAAAGCACGCGGATAAAAGTTCGAAACTTAATTGCGAATGTACAGATAGAAATTTAGAATTGTTCTGCGTCCGCGATTTGCGAGGAAAAACCAAATTAGTGTGAGCCTCTCGTTAGACACGCTCTAAAGTTCCAGGCTTCCTGAACGAAATCGGATTAAATTCTGGCCGTCCGATTAATTCGAATTATGTTTCAATAATTATACGTCCTTGATCCACTGTTGCATGCGGCCAACATTTTTCTGTGTCTTTTTAATACACCTCTGTTGAGCAACGATGCTATTATATGTACCAATCGAGACTTTTATTAATAATATCCATGATAACCGTCGCAATGCACTTTTAAATATATTTATTTGAAGTAGCGACTGATCATTATTCATAGTTCGAAAATATATTACAGGATGATTCATTTAACTCGATCATTTTTTGTTAATATAAAAAAATAACTCGAGAGGAAGTTTGTTTAACAGAGGTCAGTATTATAATCAGCGAGTCGTTTGCTTGGAGGTCGTGTCTTTCGAGATGTCAAAGTCATCTATATTTTGTTGAATAGAAATGAAGTTTTTGGAAATCGTGATGTTACGTATATATATCATTGACACCGAAACAGAATTCAACGACCTACGATAAATAAATGTGGCCTTTAAATGACTCGGATGCGAAAATTTATTTTTAAACCAGTGTCAACGTTCTCAACAGCTTGATAGTATGTCGAAAATCGTGGTGTCCAAATTCTGAACGCTGATATTTTAATTTGCTTGCCGTAAAGACGGCTGTTTGAACATTTTCAGAGATATCGTATTGACTGCGGGTCAAAATGGCAGCGTAATTCCATAAAAGGGCATGGAATCGTTTGTAGAACGAATTTAAATGAATATAGAAGATACTTTTATACGTAAAATGTGCTCTTGGTTTACAAGGAATGTTGGAATTAATTTAAAAATATATTTTCGTGTCCAAGATCATTTCAAGGTCATATCGTAGGTCACTAAATCCCCCTTGAGGAAAAGAGCGTAGATGACCTTGAAATTTTGGAGGATGCAACTTTGAAATTAATACATCGCTAATTACTTTGTTAATTTTCTCGAAACAGATGACTGCTTTTCAGATATATTTTTTATACAACAGAAATATCTAGGATGATCGGGAAGGTACAGAAAGATTTTATAACCAGGCGAAGTCCAATGTTGCAAAGCTTCATGGGAGTAATGGACATTTCAGTGTCCATCTGTTCGAGGAAAATTAGAAATGCATCATCGGTATAAAAAATTTCGATTACCCAGCGAAATACTTACGTTTTTAAAATACCCTTTCTCGGAAGCTGGTTTCTTTGAAAGAGGTGCACTCGCGCCAGACACCGCTCGCATTGAAGCGACATCAGCACAATAGGACGAGGACAATAGGTAGAGAGAACAAGGGAACAAGACACGTAACGAAAAATGTATTGTACCGTTCATTTGCTAATTAATCGAAATATTTGCGGCGATTGCGATTACTTCGATTCAGGACGGGGCATGTACCGTTTACTATTTTGAATTAGTAAACTCTCAAATGTTCTTTGAAAAAAAAAAGCTAATTACCATCACAGAAAGTCTGTGTCTAGCAACATAAAGAGGACGAAATAACTGTATACCGTTTAACTGTAAACTGCCTGTAGCGGAAAGATTAAATTGCTAATTACAGAAGTGTGCAAGCACTAAACAGTAAATCTATTAAAAACAAAAAATATGCAATTTAGTCCCTTTTATATAACACGCCGCTAAATCAATAAAACTATATTTTAATTTCAGACAAAACCGAGAGAATTCATTATTTAAGAAAGACCATCGCTCAACATATTATTTGATCGAAATCTTCTGACCTAGGATAAACAAAATTTGTCTCAGTATTCCGAAGTTCCCTAAACTTTTGTTTCACACGTTTGCGTCATGTTTCCAAAGAGTTCGTCGTACTTCAGTTTTCCTTAAAGATTTCGTCAGTTTCGGAATAGATCCAAGTACCGCGTGGTACCTTTATATTTAGATATTAATTATTCGCGGTGCCCCGGAATTATTTAAAACCCAATTCCACAATATTCACTTTATTAAAGTATCCATTTTTTTTTTTTTTATTAAAAATAGAGTTACACGTATTCGAAATTTACGCAACTAAATTGCCAGGAAATTATCGCACAACATGCACGACTATATTTCAGCGAATAGATGTTAAAAAATGTGGGAAACCAAAAAGATCGGGCCATCGGGGAAACGGCGATCAGAAAAGTAGGGTCGTCGATCTGCAGTTCACGGCCGCGGCCCTCCGGAAAGTCGACAGTTCGATGTATGTCTGTTCCCCACCGTTCCCTCTTTCGGTATCCCCTATCCCTATCTTTCACGAGCCCCTTATTAAAACGGCGCACGCGCGCGATATCCTGACAGAATTTCACAGGGCCGTATGTATACCATCGAGGGAGACCACTGGCACTTCTTTCCTCCATTTCGCTAGACAATTCTCCTCGCCAAATGATATCCAATAAGTTTATCGTGGATCTCGTCACAGTTCAATTTTCGTGCGCGAAATCGTTCGGTAGGTCGCACCGACGAAAGTATTAATTATTACAATAAAGAGGCACGGAACTGCTCCGATAACACTTGCAGATCTTCAGCTCTACGCACAGTCCTGATTCTATGGTGGGATCGGACGTTGCGCATGCGCCGGAAGTCCTGTGGGATCCTTAACACAATCGGGAGAGGACAAGCGAGTCAAGTCAGTCGCCGGGTATCTTTGTTGTGACGAACGTAATTTGTTGCTCGTGACTGCTACTTCCTTGCGCACGTCTCTCCTGTCTCTTTTTCCCGTGTTTCACCACGACAAAGTGTGCGCACTTCTATCTTCCTTTCTGCCCCTTTGACCGGTGAGTTTGTAGATTTGCTTGGCAACAGGAGCACAGGGACCGCGGAGATTTCCATCATTTTCACTTTAATATACGCTACACACGTATCTACCTCGTCGCACTCGTGAACTTGAAAATGCAAACGCTCAGGCACACGTTACTATTATTGATTTACCACCAGCTTCCGCTCTCCGGACGGCGGCCGTCTTTCCGATCTCACGATTACAAAGAGAATATTACATCGGTAGAATAATATCGCGCAGATCGGTTCGCAGTGCCATTTAAACTTCCACTATCCGCGATATCGCCGAAAATATCAAGGCCGAATTATGCAGGGTGCCATTTAGTGTCCTTAAGTCTAACATCATTCTATTCAATTAATTGCTCTCGGAATCGCAATTATTCATCATTCGAATCTTCGGCGTTATCGATCGAGTCGCACCTTACGCTTTTTAAGGCGACTCAAAAGTGCTTGTTTTAAAACCGATCGCCAGGAGCTTCGTTCGCGAAGCTGCTGTCAGTGCCCCAGCTTTCCAATCGTATTATTGATTTTACGGATTTCCGGGACGAATAACTCCGCAGTTTTGCACGTTATATTTTTTATTTCGGTTTGTTGGTTTAACAAAGTTTTCCGAAGCAATCGTGCACAGCTGTGTCGTTACAAATACCAATAAATTGGTATTCCCAGATTTTCGTATTTAGTCAGCGAATAAAATGATGGAGGGCGTGATCAATTTTATTCAAGCCTGCATTTTATTCTTTATTCCACGCCTGAAAAATCCCCACACGATTAGACCTCTCACGGTTTCAAGTATAAAATAATTGCATCGGTGGGGCGTAAAAGCTGGTAGCAATAGAGTTTTTAGAAATGCTCGAAGAGCCAGCGAAGGAACACGCGAATACTGTCTTCTGGACAATTAAGAGCAGAACCAGTAACGCGGGGGAACGAATTCAGTTCTGTGTTGATTGCGAGCGAAGGAAATAATTTTCTTAAGGTCCTTTTATCTGCTTTCCATTGGATGAGCTGGCCCCACCCAGACGGAAGCCACGTAGAAATGAGTCACTGAGTTGAGAGTTGAAAATAAAATATCCCATGGGAGAGAAAAATATTTGGGGATAAAAATAGCGATATTCAAAGTTAAGGCCGCAGGTTGACTAAATATCTGTCTGGGCTCCATGGGACCCTGACCCTGGCCATGGAAGAAGTTAAAACCTCTTTTCTTAATAGTTTAAACAATTATCCGCGACGCAGTGGATTGGAAATGTTTAATAATAGTAATTGTTCGAACGTTGAGCTACTTAATGCGAAACTTAGAAATGAAATTATTGCGAATGAAATGTATCACATTCCGATATCTTTGGCGTAACTACGGTTGTTTATAGTCAATTTTAAAATCAACGATAAGTTACGAACATATAACCTGAAATACGATGTATTCGCGAGTAATTATTGTTCTGGCGAATCGAATGATTTTATGTATATTAATAGATTTTTAATTCACGAAAATCACGAATTCCCGCACTCGTATCACACATCGGAGCATCCTGCATTGATTCTAATGTCTAATTTCTAATTTGGATTTGACCGCTGTTGCAGAGACAATTTGTAGGATTCTTACCACACGTGCGTCCGAACGTCAATCGATCCGAGTAAACGATGCAGACGAACGGTTCTGAAAATGTCGGCGCCGAAAATGCAAACGAGAAAGCGGGATGGACGGTAATGTTGAATTATTTAAAAATTACGCTACTTCGTGAGAATCTTCATTTATCCGTACATCGGTTTAGAATTCTTTTGTCTTAGATTTATTTGGAAATATTCAAACGAATATAGCAGTGATTCTCAACCTGTGGGGTAGCGAAGTGTTTTCCGGGGAGTTGCCACGGTTTTTGGGGTTTTTTTTTTTTTAATATTATTAAGTTAGAATTATGTTCTGAAATACGAATTTTGAATGTGTTTTCTTTAGCTTGTTAAATTTACCTTACCTTATATGGGGAGGGGTCGCAGGTTATTTGAATAACGTAAAAGAGGATCGCGACTGAAAAAGGTTGGGAACCACTGGGATATAGCGTAATTACAGTTACTGATTTTAATGGATTTATTGAAGGAGACTTAAATAGAAATACTTGCATAAATGAATTAATCCAATTAATAACAGTAAATACTTTATATTCTCCGAAATTCAATTCATTATTTCAATTTAACTGCACACCTAAGTTGTGGAATCTATTTTATAAAATGCTTATTTGATTGTTTCCAGGTCGGATTAATAAATGGAAAATTTAAGTACCTTACAGCCGAGACCTTTGGATTTAAAATCAATGCAAATGGCTCCAGTTTAAAGAAGAAACAATTATGGACTCTAGAGGGCAGTGAACAGCAAGTCTACCTTCGGTCTCACTTGGACCGCTATTTGGCAGTGGATCAATTCGGAAATGTTACCTGCGAAGCGGAGGATACCAGCGATCCTGGCTGCGCCTTTCAAATTCAATTGGCTTCTGAGGGTATTTAAAAGTTTTCCCTTCGAGTTCGATATTGTTTACTTTACGAAAGAACGTGCATGTTAGCCCGTCTGTCCACGGAGCGTCGCGCCATAGGGCGAATTCTACTTACGCCCAAATCGTCCGCAACGCCCGTGATTTTCATTAAGGTGGGTTTCCCTATACGCGACTGGACGCAACGTCGAGAATTTCAAAGTCGATTTTCTCGAAAATAAAGCGCGATATCAAAAAAATTTATTCCTTTTTCTGGATTTATTTAATTGTTATAAGCCGAAAAGAAAGAGAAACTTTTTTTGATATCGCGCTTCATTTTCGAGAAGCTCGGCTTTGAAATTCTTGGCGTTGCGTCCAGTCGCGTATAGGAAAACCCACCTTAATGAAAATCACAGGCGTTGCGGTAGAGCACTAAAGAGGTGAGTATGCGCATCCGCCATATTGGGTCCCCTGGAGAGAGAAGATTATTGAGTACCCGCCTTTTTGAGTATTGTCAAATTCGCTTTATAATCCAAATATAAACTTAAATGTAATATAATACTCTAATAATGTGTCGTTCTACCATGTATCAGTATCAACAACGCATATTTTGTTTATAAAGTGAATATGATAATACTGAAAAAGGCGGATACTCAATAATCTTCTCTCTCCGGAGGACCCAATATGGCGGATGCGCATACTCACCTCTTTAGTGCTCTAGTTGCGGGCGATTTATAGCGAATTCGGTACCTCGCACTGATTCCGCACTGGTGCCAGAAAATGACTTGGATTGGTTGTTTCTGATAGAAACGAAGATAGCTCTATAAGAATCAACCAATCCAAGTGGAATTCGCCCATAGACGCGTACGCGTAGGGACCAATCGTACGCCGGGCATCTTGACTAATGCAGATCAATGATCGACAGATGCCTCGCACGATTGGTCTCTACTAGTGATCCTCTAGGTAGTGATACGCAGATGTGTCCACCATTTTGGCCTAAAGCGGAAGTCGCAAATTGGCGGGCACATTTTGAAATAATCGAGAAAACTGAAGTTGTACTATTTCCTTCTGCTGTTCTTCATACAAATTAAAACATGTTACGTTAAATACATTAGACTGTTTCTAGATCTCTACGGAGCACGTAGGGTTTTCTAACTTTACTTAAAAGGCAAAAGACTAAAAAGGTAAATTTCTTTTTGTCTGAGTTAGTGCAATAATCCGCGCAGCAGCCAGGCATTTTTGCACTAAGCAGACAAATATAAGATAAAAATATAGATAAAACAGTGAGTCCTGGAACTCCACTCATGTACATTCGGAAATATTTTTCACTCGTGCATTGACGGGTTAGCTTTATCCTAAATTTTGTCTCATAAATATTCATACTTACAAAATCTGCACGCGTTAGCAATAGTTTGCACGTTCAAAAATGACAGCATTAAATGAAGTTTGCTGGTGATTCCACTTTTCGCTCAATGTTGTGGAATCCAATTGGTAGATGTTATTGCTTCGCCCAGTAGGAAAAATTACGCAGATAAACGGTGGTGGGGCTAGGCACGTACCAATTACATGCGAGCAGTATCTCTTTCTTTTTCTACTTGTTTACTTGCTCTCTCTACTTCCGGTTTCGGTCACTAATGGTGTCGACCAATAGAAAACGGCGGCCACATCTGCGTATCACTACCTAGAGGATCACTAGTCTATGACGCGACGCTCCGTGGACAGACGGCCTTAGTGTTATATTTTTCTGTACTATGGTGCACTGTACGCGTATGTCTTAAGTAGATTTATAGCTATGAATTGCAAAAGTTATTAAAAAAAGTTGAGTGATAATTTGGCACGGAAAAATTTGTTTGTCACTACAAATTTTATTATCATTTTATAAAGGTTTGATTTCACAAGAATCATATACTTTTAAACCTGTTCTTCTCGCAAGAAATTCTAACAGTCGCGCGGAAAATTTCACGCTAACTCAATTAGATGTCAAGGAGTAAATGTACAGCGCTGCAAATTGTTAAGCAACATATAAGTTTGTCGAGAGCAGGCATGCACAATTGGCTGTTCGGCGGGCATGGGTATCTGCCAGGAAGCGGGCGACCGCAGCCGCGGGCAAATAGGGACGTCACGAGCAGTGGCGGAGGAGTGGGGAACGGCTCGAGCCGCGAGAGTGCCCGTGTGCCTAACACACAGGCATGCCCAACCTGCATTGTGGGACAATCCTGAACATGCAATATGACTGACGCAAAAATACATCGAAAAGTCCTTTACCGTTTTGCGATCCGAGGCTTCGTTCTCGAGATATTAACAGTTGAATATTAGCGGTCCAAGTTCCGGGGCGCGCTGTTTAAAGCCGAAACAGCTGAGCGCGGAGCAGCGTACGCTCGCACGCACACGCAGGAGGCGCGTGTAAATACAGGTTCACACACACAGTAGAGCTGACCGCGCTGGTTCCTCTTCACGGTTTGTGTGGACCTGTATCTACGCGTGCCTGCTGCGTGCGCATGCGAGCGGTCACTGCTCCGCGCTCAGCTGTTTCGGCTTTAAACAGCGCGCCCCGGAACTTGGACCGCTAATATTCAACTGTTAATATCTTGAGAACGAAGCCTCGGATCACAAAACGGTAAAGGACTTTTCGATGTCTTTTTGCACCAGGATATTACTTCGATATAATTACGCGGTGCGCTCCCGCTACTCGAGCCAGGCACGTCCAACTTTTGCTCTTGCCTTCGAAGAGCAACGGCGGGTGGTTGCGAGGTTGTGCGACGGTTGTGCCTCACCATGAGGACCTTTCGCTCTTAAAATACTTTTTCAAACAGCGTATTAGTCAAAATCATTTTTTTAATAGAAAGCTTATTATTCGTGACTGAAAATGAAAGTGTCAACTATTGGTACACTGTCAACTACGAGTACAGTTACTCTATGTGGAAATAAATCAATTTTTTTCATGATACTATGAGGTTGAAAATTATTTCTATGCTTCTTATGCTTAGGGAATGTATTAATGAAAATATTGTATAAGTATTGTACAGAAATATTAAAAAATGGCTGACAATGAGTTATGTGTTGTCCCGTGAAGCTCCTCCGCCTGAACGGTGTATTTAAATTATGACGCTCACGTTCATCGGAATTTCGAAAGACCACGATCTTATTGTTCATTGATAAAATATCTACGATATAGCACACCGATTTAAAAAAAAAATTATTGTAGGTACAAATGAGGGCAAGGTGAAAATTAATATTCATTTTTTACCTAACAAGGCGAAGGTGAAACATTTATTATACACAAATGGGATATCGCGTCAAAAGAATCGTATGCTACAATTTTAGATATTTTATCAATGAACAATAAAATCATGGTCTTTCTAATTTCAGACGAACTTGGGCGTTATAATTTAAATACACCGTTCACGCGGGGCAACACATAACTCCGCCATTTTTTAATATTTCTCTACAATATTTACACAATATATTCATTAATACACGCCCTAAACATAAGAAGCATAGAAATAATTTTCAACCTTACAGTATCGTGAAAAAAAAATCATCTAATTTGCAACCCCTTGAATAGGCAATATTTGGCACTCTGTTGAAAGCATTTCTCAAGCTTCAATTATAAATGGTGTATATACATTAATAGATGATTTTAATGCATCTTATACAGAATTATTGTTATATTATTTAATATTCTATAAAATATTTGAATATAAAGTTAACTTATAATTTCTATCGTTACTTCTCGAACTATTTATGACGAGTATTTTTTCACATGCCTTGTTAAGTATCGAGTGTCTAAAAACATTTTAATGTTCATATTTATCCGTTTTATCCCATTTCTTTTTGTTGGCAGTAATAATATCGAGAAAGATCGTAATGACCAGACTAAAGATATTATACATAAGTAGCGTACTAATTAATGCTTTATAAATAATTTTCAGTTATTTAATTCTGTTTTTTTTTTTTTTTCAAAATTAGGAAGTGGAAGATGGGCTTTGAAGAATATTCAGAGAGGATATTTTTTGGGCTCGAGCCAAGACGAACTTAAATGCATGGCCAAAGCACCGGGTGAAGCTGAATACTGGCTTGTGCACCTTGCAGCTAGACCTCAGGTAAACAATATTTCATATATCAAGAAATGAGAAATCCAAAGCTTTTTACTTATACACACAATTACAAATATTAACTACTAATATTATATTATTATTATTATTATTATTATTACGACTTTATTATTTGTTATTAACCCTTCGTGGTCACACGGGGTGTATCGCACCCCAAGAGCAGTTTTCGATTTGAAATGTCGCACCTTCACGTCTTCCAAAGGGGATTTATCGCAAAAAAATAAAAAAATTTATAAAAAATCGGTGTTCTCCCACAACCGTGGAAAATCGCTCATTTTCAACTACAAATTTTATCGTATCTAAATTTACATGTCTAGAAAAAGACTACTAGACCATTACTGTATCAGTATTACGAATGTACAATTATCACTGAAAAGTGAAAAGATTCAAAAATACGAAAATGGTAACTCAAAAAATGACGCTGGGGTACAGTGAACCCCGTGTGACCAATTTGTGATTATAAGAAGGTGTGACCACGGAGGGTTAACGGTTTGGGTAATAATAATAATAATAATAATAACAATAATAATAATAATAATATATCACCATTCCGATTTGCGTATGTATTTACACACACAAATTTTCTGCAACGGTTCGGTTTCCTCCGTTTGCTAATGAAGGGAATTAAGGCCGTAGTGTAAAAGAGAAATCTGTTGATTTTTAGGTAAATCTAAAATCCGCCGGAAGAAAGCGTTTCGCTCATCTGAGCGCAACGCAAGATGAAATCCATGTGGACGCACCTGTTCCCTGGGGAGAGGATACACTTTTCACCTTAGAATTTCGTCCCGGCTCTATAGAAGATGACCAGGAGCACACTAAATCCGAAGGTGGACATTATGCTCTCCACACTTGCAACAATAAGTATCTGGCGCGTGACGGAAAACTTTTGGACTCCTGTACGCGAGATTGCCTCTATGCGGCTGAGTTTCATGCTGGATTACTTGCGCTCAGGTTGGATTCGCTAACATTCATTTTAATCGCTTGTTACTGGCAATTTACATAAACTATGCATTTCGTTCTAGTTAATGTGTTTGGAATAAATTCAATCGCCTCGGTTTCTACGTGTAATCGAACAATGAGAAATAATGTATATATATACATACACGTCTATTATAATCTTTTATTTTGGTAAACTCAATTTAGTTCATCTTCGACTACACAGCATTATTGTTACGCCGCTGGGGCGTCTCTTCTTTCGCCAACGCGACGATTTATTATCAGAACACAATATTCGCAATATCTCGACCAGTGGCGGATTTAACAGGGCGGTCGATGAGCAGTTGCCACCTGGGCCCCTGCTCAGAAGGCCCACCCAGAGCCCCATCCTTAAAAACAATTATAGTTTTATCCAAAGTATATATTTTTTCTCTGTATTATTACACTGAGCCCGTTATTAGTAAACTACCGCTTTATTTTCCCGAAAAATGGGCCCCTGCTCAGAAGGCCCCCCTAGGGCCCTGTCTTAAAAAAAATTTATGATTTTATCCAAGCACTATATTTTTTTCTGTACTTTTCTGTACACTTACCCCCTTTTAGTAAACTACCTCCTCACTTTCCCGAAAGAAATGGGCCCCTCAGAACGTGTGCCACCAGGGCCTTTTTTCATAAATCCGCCACTGATCTAGACTATTATTAACTCAACACCATACAAGGCACAGAACGATCTCTCATTGGCAATGTGCTCCAGTACACTCGGTGCTCGCAACGTTATCAATGACAACGTTAACATTTTGTGAACTATGATATTAAAGAAATTCGTCTCACAAGGGAAGATCCCGAACACAGAAATTCAAAAAATTCTGAAACTTTGTGAATGTGTAGGGATGTTCCTCCTGATTATAACGCAATTTTCGTTTGCTGCCCCAATTCACTCTAAGGGGGGTGTAATCGACCCCCGTAAATCCGGTTATTTTCCGATTTTCTATTATAACTCGTGACCTGTAAAATATTTTTTTACCAAATGATAGACCTAATTAAAAGAAGTCACTTTTGTCTTGAAACTTTTTTTCTATCCCTTACAGTTCGCGAGTTAAAGCACAGAATCGGAAAATAGCCGAATTTTCAGGGGCTAATTTCACCCCCTTCGCGTGAATTTGGGCAGCAAAAAGAAATTGCGTCGGCAATTTTCTAACAACACATTGGCTAGAAAATATTTGAAATGAACGTAATGCATAAGCGACTATAATTCTAATTAATTAATTAATTCTGAATTAATTACAGAGATCTGCACGGAGCATATTTGGCACCTATCGGAAGTAAGGCAGTCCTAAAGTCGAGATCGACAACAGTTACGCGGGATGAATTATTCTCCTTAGAAGAGTCACTGCCACAAGCTTCCTTTGTTGCTGCTTTAAATCAACGATATGTGTCCGTGAAACAAGGTAGTATTCGTTTGCATAGCGCTTCTAAAACTCTTTCATCATATGGTACAATCACACGAGTCCTTAATTTTCATTAGTAATATTTCATCTCTTTACTGTCTACGCGGCAGAAAAAATAAGTATTTAAAAGAAAGTGTATTTGCATAGTAACGTTATGAATTATTCCAGGTGTTGACGTGACAGCCAATCAGGATGAAATCTCCGGACACGAAACGTTCCAACTGGAATTTGATCGCGTAACTAGAAGGTGGTACGTGCGCACCATGCAAGATCGTTACTGGAGCCTTGAAGCTGGAGGAGGAATCCAAGCTTCGGAGCACAAGCGCTCCTCCAACGCTCTGTTCAATCTGATCCAATCGTCAGATGGTACAGTGGTTTTGCAAGCTAACAACGGAAAATTCCTGGCGACCAAGCGCTCCGGGCACCTCTACGCCAACGCGGACTCGGTCCTCGGGCTAGACTCGGACGCCAGTAAATACTACTTCTACTTGATGAATAGGCCTGTGTTAGTATTGCGCTGCGAGCAAGGATTCGTGGGGCCGAAAAGCTCGTCCAGCTCGAAACTGGAGTGCAACAAAGCCGTCTACGAAACCATCAGAGTGGAGAGATGCGAGCGCGGAATCGTTAGATTTAAAGGTAGAATATTTCGTCGAATGTAAATTCTCGCTTGAATATTGTTTTTTCCGACGCGAAACTAACTCTCTCACCGGACAATTGTACGTTTCCAGGTCAGAATGGCAAGTACTGGCACGCGGACAGCGAAGGAGTAAACGTGGACTCCGACGTACCTTCCGATGGCTTTTACTTGGAACTGCGAGAGCCGTCTCGCATTTGTATTAAGCACACCGACGGACGGTATCTCGCGGCAGGAAAGAACGGGGCATTGCGCCTCGGGGAAACGGACTTCGACTCTGCAACAAAATGGGAATTCTAAGCAACTGGATAATCACGCAACAGCTGTGCTCTTTTCAGCTTTCTCTTCGCGACGTAACGGTTGAATTCGGCTGAAGAAAAGGACGGCGGCAAAGAGAAGCATGGAAGTCAAGTAATTTAATGAGCCGAAGATCCGACAAGGGCTTCTCTTTCTTTTCCCGTGCAACTGCGAGGAACCACACGGAAAGAAATTACTTAATACCGATATCGAGCGGGAAAAGCTTCGGACTGAGGGTTGAAAAGAACGCGGCTAAAATCAATCCACTGCCCTTTTTATAGCTTCGAATGTAATCTATCGTATTTATAAGTACAGGAGGAACTCCTATCGAGTACTTAATTAGGAGTACATTTGTCGAATTGACTTTTCTACGATTTTTTTTTTAATTTTTACTACTAACTAATGACTTAACTCCACTCAAGTAATATGGTATAAGACTGATCATTCGCATGTCTGCAGAGGTAGTTAGCGGTTTACTACGTCGTTCCTTGATTCGACAGAAAGACTCGACATCGATTTTAATCTTTTAACAATAATGCAATCGAATTGTTTCTTATCATTTCTCTCGAGTTAACCGTCTCTATCTGCAATATTATTTATTTCCCAAGGCTCGGCTCTTGCCCATTCGGCAGAACGCACGCAAACGGTGGCAATACGTTTCGCTGAATTCCGGGCGTTATTTTATGCTACAAAGATTTTTTGTAACTCTTCAGCAGTACTCTACTATTAATTGAGGTATATATGATAACGGGGACTCGTTAAAATAGCCGTCAGATACGTAAATCATTATCGTTTGCGTACAACAATCGTTGGATTCCTTATAATCGAGTAATTTAGTTGGCGACACTACCACTTGCTGAGTTATTTATGTTCGGAAAGTAAGGTGGAAGAAAAAGTATTAAGGACCTGGCCAATCGTTTGCGAGGGGCGTGAAAACGAATCAGTTCTCTAGTCTCCACGTTAATATTAATTAGTACTTTTGGATGTTGGAATTTACGTGAAGCCGCGCACGCACTAGACAGCACACTTACGCGGCATGCCAACGAACGGGACGACACTTCAGTTAAAGAGAATAATCATTCCATAACGTAAACATATTTACTTTACATTACTCAGATATAAATACATATACATACCTACCAAACACGAGCGCACGAACGTGCGGCTCGGCGTGAACTTGCTATCTAGGGTACATGCCTCTAAAACAAATCGATGCAACAATCGAATCGATCCGCGTAATCCGAGACCACGCTTTTTTCTACATAACATTCACATTCCGCGAGCTGCGCAATGGTCGGAAAACAGTTTTTACAGCGATTTTCTACGAAGGAACTGTACATCGTAACCCGCTTAGGAAACATTGGAAGCATGAATTTCGTATTATTGAGTACCGACTTTATAGACGTGTAACTTATCGATTAACTTATAAATAGACAAAGTTTTCCCCTTTCTGCCGAGCTTCGATACCTATCCTCGAGACGCGCCGACGTTCCGACTCGCCGAGAAAGGGGCGAATTATTTTTGGATCTGCTTTTTTACCTTTTATATGATACTTTATTACCTGCTCTCTATTTTTTATACACGAACAAGATTAATACTAGGATCGATATTGTCAGGAAAATTATCCGTAATTTACGTTATTTATCGTATCGAGGAAAGCGGGATAAACTAAATGTATTATGTAAGCAATAAATTCTGCTCTCAAAAATCCGTTGTATTAATTATTCATATCGCGACACCTTCGTGCCGATATCTGTTTATATCGAGGTGCCTGATCGGCTCGCGCGGTCGGATCTAAAAAGTAACGAGACAATTTTACAATGTAAAAAGTATATTTCATTCTATTTAAATAAATTAAATTTGTATACAATCAACAAAATATCCTTCGGGTGATACAAGATTCTCAAACAGTCAGCAGAAGTTTGTTACTTCGCTTCTCCAGGGTTTTGTAATATTCGTTGAACATCAGCTTCAAACACGGGTAGAAAAGCGGCAACAGTGGTAGATGCGACAACTTAATGTCCATATTGTCGTAAGCCAGCCCGACGTTTGTTTCCTCGTCTGGCAGTATCGGGATCTTTGAGTAACGCTGGCTGAAATGCGTCAGTAGGGTGAATTTCGCATTCATCGATTTCCCAGCGTTTATTGCTTCCGATGTCGTTGAGTGAAATTTCCGTAAAGCTAACTTTTTAAGTTTGTCCTCCATCGTCGCCTCGTGGATCAATAAATCGCAATCTTCGCCTAAGCTTATCAGATTTTTACAAGGCATAGTGTCACCGCTGAAATACAGATATCGCAAAGAATTATTTACTTTTATAGTTTTACATTCAGATTGTTAATTATATCGGTATTACCTGTAAACTATCTTCTTCCCATCGTTCAGAGTCACAGCGACACCATACGAGTGTTTACAGTGCGTAACGAAAACGGTATTTATTTCTTTGACATTCAGTACGCTGTAAAATATAGTCTCGAAGGTTTTCGATAATTTGTGATTGTTGAGATATAAATCGAAATTGTTCAATAAAGAATACAAATGCGAAATTGGCTCCATCTCGTTGTGATAGAAGTTCAACCACGCTGCAATCTCGTGCGGCGCTAACAGAAATACCCGGTCGTTCGTAAATTTCCCTCTTTTCTGTAGCAGCCCAATGATGCCTAAATGGTGGTCCGCGTGCATGTGCGACACATAAATCGCCTGAGAAAAGACACGTTAATCTTGAATCTTACGTCGAACAGAATTTCATCTCTGATTACAGTAATTATGCTAACAGCGCACCTTAATGGTACATAAGATGTTGCCGATCTCCGAATTTCCGTAGAATCTAACGAGCTGGTCCAGAGTGCCCTCGCCGCAATCCAATACAATGCTATTGCTTTCGTCGAGCCTCAGAAGAATGCCGCTTGTATTTCTAATTTTGTTTGGCGTGCTGGAGCCAGTGCCTATCATGAGGATCCGCGGATACTCGCGGCTGTCTTTCAAACCGAGTTCCGCTGTTGTTCTGTCAATATTTGTTTTCAATTCCGCCAGGGTATCCAGAAAATCCGGGATCTTCGAAACCTCGTCGATATACGTTTGCGGCTGCGGGCAAATCTTCGGCACTCTGATGTTCTCCAGTACCGGGTGTAATTTCAACGTCAGCATTGTTTTCGCACGATGGACGTTATCGTTCGTCGCCTGGAACAAGATACGCGCTACTTACATCCACGAGGCTCGCAACGAATTACCGTAATTCATACCGTTTCTTATTAATTCGCGTTGGTAGGTGACTTACTTCTTCGTCGTCCGCGAGGCAGTCCTCGTTTAGTAGAGGAAAGATTTCAGGGTGCAACATGTGCAACAGATACTGATTCTTATAGACAGCTTCGCTGGCTATACAAGAGTTATCGCTATTTAAAATAATGTGCTGCGTGTCCCGCGAAAACTTTCTCATCCAATCTTGGTACCGCACGTCGTTGAGAACGTTTTCGGGAGTAAAGTGAAATATACAATGAACCTCCTCGTCTTCTTCTTCCCGCGACGACCCGTCTTGATACTTTAAAAAGGCAGAGTGATTTACAATGGAATCCAAGTAATCGTTTGTAGGACATTCTACAACTGAAAGTGAAATAAACAAAGGCGTTAAAGGCGTTTATCAAAAGTTATACATCGTGTGGAAACAACAAGGCAATCTTCGTTTCTTTCTCGACACTTTTACACGGAAAAAAAAAAAATTTGATCATACCGCGACCCGAATGAAGTCATACAACTTTAGCGAAAAATATTTCTGTAAATGCTGGAAATAAGAGAAACGTTCGAGTCGAGAGAAATTTATATTGCCCAACGAACTATAATAGTCCTATACTTTTCCCTAGTTTCTCTCCTTCGGGTCCCAGCAGCGAGCGGCGCACCGGAAAAAAGGCGGTCACCCATCTTTCCCCAGTACCCGGCCCCGTGATGCTTAACTTCGGTGATCTAACGAGAACCGGTGTTCCCATCACGGCCGCCGCCGCCGCTGGTGGGCGCGCCCTATACAATCGAACATGTTAACCAGTCGCGTTTATTCCGAACTATTTGCTTCCGGAAAAATAGGATTTATTTACTCGCAGGAATGAACTGATAAAAGAATCTCGACTTCTGAGCATAGAGCTGGAGACTGGCGTGAAAATCATTTCAAAACCCGTTTACTGGCGTACATATTTAAACGTACCTATAAAAACGACCTTAGGGCCGAGCGGCAGGCAAACATCTTTACTAAAAACAATCGTCCCATCCTCTTTCGTCACGTCTAATCCTTCTTTCAGTAACTTTAAAAGCGGACCGCGTTCTATACCGAATTCTATACACTTATCTAATAACAGTTTCCCGTGTCTGGGATTGATCTCGCAAATAAAACACGTTACGTCCGTAACGGCCTTCAATTTCTTTTCGCCTCCCGCGAAGCCCGCCTCCGCGTCCTCCGCCTCTAAAACCCTTTTCCCGTTCACGTTCGGGGCGTATTGCTTGTCGCCGACCGATTTCGCCGAGCTCTCGTCGATGCTTTTCGGACTCCTCATTATAGGAACATACCAGACGCTCGTTATATTGTCTCTGTACGGCTCGGACTCGTCGATGGGTTGGTAAGAAATATTCAAGTTGGGCAGGAAGACAAATCTTTTAACTGTGTCCAGCAGATCGCTTATCCCGGCCGCGCTATGAATATTTATCTCGGACACGCCGGCCTCTTGTATCGTCAAAAGTACACCCGGAAGGCCGCCGATATTTTTCCAGGACGTCCTGGTCACGAATACGTGATCGAGCTTGGACAGCTTACAGTGGTATTCCTGGCTCAGCCGCTGGGAACCTTCCCCGCAATTGAACATGTAATTCGCGTGGTCGGTCGTCATGAACACGCAAACCGGCGATCCGGGCGCGCCGCTTCCGAGGACCTGTTTTTAAACGGAATTTCTTACAATCCACGCGTTAGGAATCTCGTGAAATTTAATACGCGAATAGGAGCTCGGGCATGTTGACGCTTAGCTAGCCGGACGCTCATCGGCCTCGCTAGCTAAGCATTAAGATGCCGATAAGCGTCTCGTCGAAATATCTCTGGTTTTCTTTGCGCATTACTTGCAACGTTACGCCAGAATTATTAGTCGTCAACATTTTCAACTTTTTCTTCTGGCGCATCGCTATCATGTTGAACATCTGCGGCGCGTCCTTCGACATTTTGGAGAAGGAATCGACTCTGTTGTGAAAGATACTGGCGAGGTGCTTGTACACGCATAGAGGCAATCGAAGCATCACCGAATCAACTGCTGACAGGCGAGCCTCGTTTTATTGGCGCTGCGAAGAAAAGAAAAGTTTTTCACTGTTTGACGATTAACAGGCATCTAGCGAGCGTATAAATGTATTCGGTTTTCCGTTATTTATTTCCGCGTAGGGTGACTGTACTCGTAGTTGACGGCGTACCAATAGTTGACGGCGTACCAATAGTTGACGGCGTACCAATAGTTGACGGCGTACCAATAGTTGACGGCGTACCAATAGTTGACGGTTTTGTTTTCAGTTGCGAATAATGAGCTTTCTATTAGGAAAATGTGTTTGACTAATACGCTGTTGGAAAAAGTATTAGTGAGAAACGTGTTTTTAATAGAAAGCTTATTATTCGCGAGTGAAAATAAAATGTGTCAACTATTGGTACACTGTCAACCACGAGTACAGTTACCCTACCGCTGGAGAAGTAATTCCTCTCCAGCTTAACTTCATTGTAATTACACTATTTACGAATTTCAGGAGAGCCGGAGAAGCTCGTTGATCGTAAGATTTCGTTTGGCTGCGTGTGATTGTGATATTAATAAAGAAATAATTAATTACAATGGAAATTTTCATGGGTAAATGCACGTGTCCTCTCTATGCGATTGCATATAAATACGCACTTGCATGCAGCTACTTTGCCAACGTTTCTTCTGTTTTGTTAGAGCATTGCATTCTAACTAAATAGCGAAACTGTTCCTTCGAATGTTCTGCTAGGCTAAAATAGTTTAACGGTATTTAGTAACTACTTCATTATGTAGTATTTTGGGAATTGTGCGAATGTCGAGCGAACACGTTACTCAAATCATGTTGCGTTCGTGCACTCACACAATTGACACTGTTACGCTATCGCTTGAACGTGGCTGGGGAATCGTGTGTGATCGATATGTGGAGTACGCGGCGCGAGATTTGAAAGCAGGCATTTGCATACGGTGAGCCACGAAAGTAGAGCCCTAAAGAGGTGAGTATGCGTATTCGCCATCTTGGGTTCTCTGGAGAGAGAAGATTATTGAGTACCCGCCTTTCTGAGTATTGTCAAATTCGGTTTATAAACCAAATATAAACTTAAATGTAACAAAATGCTCTAATAATGTGTCGTGTGTAACGTTCTCAAACGAGACTGTGCCGTTTGTTACAGGCGATTCCACAAGTAGAGCGGTTTACCTGTGAAATTATGGGATTGGTTCGGGTGGCGTGCGATTAAGAAATGAATTTCAAGATACTAGAGTCCTTCTTTTAACAATAATTAACAAATAGTTTATTCAAGAAAAGGCTTTTGACGCTAGGTCGAAATAGAATATATAATACGACACGGAGTCGTGTGAACTTTGACGATATGATATTTACGTAACGACGTATAAGTCGTTAATAAAGGATATTCCTTTGACTTTGGTTTCGACGCTAGATCGGAATTAAAGAATAACGTTTGATTTCGATCTCTACGCTAAACCGGTAATTAAATATAGTAATTAAATATAACCCGGGCGAAAGGCTTAATTTAACGATAAAAATAGGTCTTAATTACGTTTTTCGAACGCCTGTGTTCAGTCCTAATCCATGCGCTTAAAAGACGGGTGGTGGTACCCCCAGGACCACTTTTTTTGTAATATTCGTCGTTCAGAGGACGTATATAAGCCGTTCGTGGGAAATTCGGGACGTCCCGAACGACTGGGATGGACGTCCCTGGGACGCTTTTAGGACGGCTGTATGCTGTGTGCGAGACGTACCCGGGGCCACTTTTTTGGTAACATTCGTTGTTCAGGGGACGTATATAAGCCGTTCGTGGGAAATTCGGGACGTCCCTGGGACGTCCGGTACGACTGGGACATACGTCCCTGGGACGTCCGGTACGACTGGGACATACGTCCCTGGGACGCTTTTAGGACGGCTGTGTGCTGTGTGGGATGTAATAAAACGCACGAATTTGGTAAACATGAACAAATTAAGCTAAAACTTACTATTTTGATGAAATATACTCAGAAAATGACGTTATGAATGGAAATTTTGATTTCTTAATCACGAATAATTACACTCCACAACTTCCTAATCCGCTCCCCAAAGTGACAGAAAATATAACCTATACGCTATACCCGATTTCATAAAGATACCGTTGCGGCGTAATAATAATATTTTGGAAGGATGTTAAGACATGAGAAGTTGACAAATGTAGCGTAAAAGAACGAAATTTCCAATAAATATTTATTGTCATGTAATTAGCATGTATGTAGGTTATATTTTCTGTCACTTTGAGAAGGGGACCAATCGAAAGATCGATCTTTTGCACCATAATGTTCGATTTTTTGGATCGATTTTACAGTATAGGTCGATCCTATGGAATCGATTCTTGGGGAACAGAAATCGTGTTCCAATTCTATATTATTTATAAAAAAGTTTCCCGGTCTCTGGAAATTTAAACTGAAACTACTTATCTGGAACATTAATGATAGAATTTTGATTTATTGAAAATTAGGTTATAAAATATCACATAAGACGCTACCCAGATAGCACACCTCGTCTTAGAGACGTCTAGTTTAGGTCTATTTTAGGTCTGAACGTCTTGATTTGTAACAAGACGTCTTTAAGACGTCTTTAAGACTTTACCAGACGTTGTGCTATCTGGGTACGTGAGTTCCCCCGCCTTGTAAGAAAAAGTAAAAAATTCGCGATTTATATACAATTATATAGCCATGTGGTCCATGGGCATATGAAGAATGTTCAGGATGGAATACCCCTGAAGAATACATTTGTGATTCATGTGGTAATTAATTTTAAAACAAAAAAATAATATTTTTTTTATTAATTTAACAGTTTTCTCACTTCTTTTGTAAAGAAAAATCATGGCCGGAATTACCCCACGTTAATTCCGTAATTCCAGTCAAATGAACTTTTTTGTGTTATTGCTTCCAACTTTGTTACAACGTAAATTTATGCTTTCTCGGCCATACTAATAAAATCTAGACACTTCAAACTATCAATTCATATAAAAAAACTAGCAAATGTGAAAGTTGCTCAAATTTTATAGAGTTTCTTTTTTATATAGCCGGAAGTACCCTACTTTCCCCTGTTTGCAGTATTCGAATTCGAAATACAGAAGCACACGTAAAGCGACAAATACGAATGCGCGTAATATGTGCATTGACTACCCATGCTTTTATTTTCTGCACTTGCTGCACGCATTATGAGCTAGAAGTTGGAGGATTCTAGGGAATTCTACGAAATTGGTACTGCCATCTCTGTACTCGCGGTATGAATTGCAACCAACGTAACGGTCTCAATTTCGAAGCGAACAACACATCCCTAGAAGGTTTTAGGCAGGGTGGAAACAAAAGATGAGGAAGGAAGCAAATACGTAGCGCGCATTTTTATTTCTTAAAGGCTCTTACTGCTATGTTTTTCGAACGTGCTCTTATAATGCTAACTTTACAGCTATACTCTAATCCAGAAGACGTACTAGAGCCTGCGGTTCTATTCAATAGCCTTCAAAACCTTGAATTTACCCCGGACGCGGATAATAAATAACTTCATTTTTCCTTTACACATCTGTTTACCAAATTACGCTGGGTAAGCAGCAGTTCGTCCTGTTAAACTCATAAAATATGGTCTTCGCTTTCAATAATTGTTGCTGTTCAAGAAGAATAGGAAAACTCAGGTTGAGAAAATCTAGGAACCAATAAAGCCATCAAATTTCGTTAGGAGTCGGTCCCCGATCCTTAGGACGAAGTAACCGATGTAGTTAGGAAGCGTGCTTCGACCACCGTCCAAAAGTCTCGAATTAAATTTAACGTAATCCATCCAACCGCATAGCTAATTATAAGTAAGTTTGAACATTCCCGCGCAACCTCACGAGCATCAAACGCATCGAAAACCGTTCCGATACGTTACTGCGGTTCATGCGCTGTTGGAATCGGAACGCTATGAATGCGCACAGCGACTGCGCTGCGGTCTATGCGCATAATGCGTCAACTGGAATGCACCCTTTGTCTTATAAACATCTTTAAGTGGTTGTGAAGACGTCTTACGGCCGATTTCTTCAACTTCAGTAATCTTCCAGTTAGAGTTATGTTCCACATAACTGCCAATTGGTCGTTCGCTGACCGGAAGATTACTGAAGGTGAAGAAATCGGCCGTTAAAGACCTCCATTTTAGACTTTCACGACGCCTCAAAGACGTCTTCGTAAGGACTTGATTAGGCCTACTGCAGCTCTTTAAAGACATATTAGAGATATTAAGCGTGACTTGACTGGTGTTTATTAGAATTAATCTCTTTTAATGAAATTAAGTATTTTGAAAAAAGAAGCCCGTCGAGTAGCTGCTCTTGTTCTCATTTGAGAAAGTCTACTTTCAAGCTGCTCAATATTTTCGTTTCTTCATAAAAAAGAAGAACGTCTTGCAATGGCGAATGGTCGAGTTTTTGGCCGAAAATATAAATTTCCTTCATCAAAAAGCGCCGGTACTCGAGAGTGACGGTATATCGACGTGCGTTACGAAAAGTAGCACGTTTCAATTTTCTTACGAAAAGTAGCACGTTTTGGTTTGCCACGAAAAGAAGCACGTTCCATCGTTTCTGACGAATATTAGCACGTTTGGTCTTCTGCCGCGAAGACTAACACATTTGACTGCCTCGCCACGAAGAATAGCACATTTCGTACTGTTACGACGAAAACTAGCACGTTATACTGTTTCGCCACGAATAATAGCACGTTTGGGAATTTATGGCGAAAACTAATATATTATCCGGTTTGGCCACGAAGAATAGCTCGTTTTGGATTATACTGCAGACTGCAGAAACTATCGCGTTTCAGCGCGTGGGCAGTTTAAAAGAATTCAACTGTTGAAAATATTGTTTAATAAATAATAATTCCATCTAATCTCCAAAAGACAACACATATGAAAATTTTAATCTACATAATTTAAGTAAGGGAGGGTGCGGGAATTGCGAACGCGGGGTAAACGCGATCATGCTACTTTTCGTGGCAAACCGCTCTAACGTGCTAGTTTTCGCAGCGAAAGACGAAACATGCTATTTTTCGTGGCAAACCGCTCAAACGTGCTAGTTTTCGTAGCAAAACCCGAAACGTGATAGTTTTCGTGGCAAACCGCTCAAACGTGCTAGTTTTCGCAGCGAAAGACGAAACATGCTATTTTTCGTGGCAAACCGCTCAAACGTGCTAGTTTTCGCAGCGAAAACCGAAACGTGATAGTTTTCGTGATAACGAAGGCAAACGTGCTACTTTTCGTAAGAAAATTGAAACGTGCTACTTTTCGTAACGCACGTCGATATGTTGTCGACGCTGATTGGCCGCGGGGTCGCTCGCTTGGCGCTTGTATATATAAAAAATATCATTTCTATAATTCTGTTGATGCAAAAGTATTAAGTATTTGTCTTACCTGATTCCTTATTCATGTCGTAATGAAGTGTAATTTCAATTGAATGAAAAACTTGGAAAAACTACTAAAAATGTCCAATTCACAAACGCACGTGGCGTCTTTGGCAATGGCGTCTATACATTCGTGACGTCACATTCGTTTCGCGTTGTCGCCACTTGGCTCTCTTCGCGCTGGAGTCAATTCACGCACACATTACCACCGCTTAGCGGTGTTCGATTCACCTCAAAGAATCGATTCTTGAATCGATTCAAAATCGGATTATAAGAATCGATCCTTCTAAAAAATCGGAACCAAAGAATCGATTCTGGAAGAATCGAGATGAAAAGAATCGCCATAAAACTTTTTTCCAAAATTAGTACATAGGGTACGTGTCCCTATTACGGTGCTTTGACGCCGACTTGCTCACGGAGGAATTAATTACAGACTTCTCTTACTTTAATTTTATTTGATGAAAATTTATATTGGTTTTTTGAACCTTTCTCTTTATTAAGGCAATTTTTTCGGGTTAAAAATGTTAATTTTTCATTTTGTTTTAATTGAAATAAAAAAACATGTTTTTGTCCCAATTACGGTGCCCTGAAAAGTGCGTTGTCCGTATTACGGTGCCCTTTTTTGAATAACGTTCCCGCGGTTAGGTTATGTCTTCGAACTGTTCAAAACATTTTTTTGTCTACGAGAGGTGTTTGTGTGTAATTTAATATTACCTTTCCATTACAAAACAAAATATGCAAATATAAAGCTTGTTCTTATAACTAAAGGCAGCATTGAATGTTTTAATTACTTTTATGAAACGTCACTTAAAAATAATTGTATAATATTAAAGAAAGTCATAGAAAATTGATAGGAAAGTAAATTACATAATTTTTATTAAATCTTTTATTTTATTTAACATGCATGAATTCAAAAGGGATGGAATTTGATGAATCTCGCTCTCAGGTACAGGTGTCATTAAATAAAGCCACTGAAAATTGATTGAACAGTAAATCACATAATTTTTATTGAATTATTTTATTTTATTTATCATTTACAAATTCAAAAGGGAGGGTCTTTTATGGGTGTTCGCTCCCAGGTGCAGGTGTCGTGCTATTACTTATATAGATTGTCGTTGACGAAGAGTCTCTGGGTGGAGGAGGAACACGCCACGCATGCGCATGAAGACGCCGTGACGTCAAACCAATCAACGCCAAGATAGGTATTTGCTCCAAACCAATCGACGCCAAGGTTGGTTCTCTCTCCACCCGGATACTCTTCGCAACTATTTTCTGTCGACGCTGGTTGCAGAGGGAGCCAGTGGGCACTGAGGGGCACGGTAATTGGGACAAGCGTTAAATTCCTGTCCCTATTACTGGCTTCACTTTAAAAAATACGAAAGCGTTTCAAAAGTGCTCATTTTGCTATTTTTTCATAAAATTGGAACCTTTTATGATATAATTAACACTTTACATAAATGCAAATCATAATAATTATCAATTTATTCACATTTGTAAAATACGTGTTCCTTACCGTTTCCGGTAAGGATTTGGGTAAATTCATCGAAACCCACACAGCACACAGCCGTCCTAAAAGCGTCCCAGGGACGTCTGTCCCAGTCGTACCGGACGTCCTAGGGACGTCCCGAATTTCCCACGAACGGCTTATATACGTCCCCTGAACAACGAATGTTACCAAATTTCCCACGAACGGCTTATATACGTCCTCTGAACGACGAATATTACAAAAAAAGTGGTCCTGGGGGTATACCACCACCCGTCTTTTAAGCGCATGGATTAGGACTGAACACAGGCGTTCGAAAAACGTAATTAAGACCTATTTTTATCGATGAATTAAGCCTTTCTCGCCCGGGTTCCCCCACAGGACTTTCGTCAGTAAGGCTTACCTGGCGGAACCCTGCCTTAGACAAGCTGTGTATTAGGACTGGGACAGAACTCTTATATATACCAACCGGAGGGCGATGGAACACCAGCGAGAAACTCTCGAGCCGGGTCGCCCTCTGGTGGCATATGTCGATGAACTTTATCGGATCCCTGCAATAGCACACGACGTCCTCAAAGCGTCCCAAGGCCGTCCCAAAGACGTATTTAACACGTCCCAAACGCGTCCCAAATGCGTCCCAAGGACGTCTTTAGGACTTTGTACAGATGGCGCCACTGTAGTTACCGACGTCCCAAAAGCGTCCCAAAGCCGTCTATAGACGTCCCACAGACGTCTTGTTACCAATCGGGACATTCAGACCTAAAGTCCTACAAGGGACCTAAAACAGACGTCCTCGGAACGTCGTGTGCTGTGTGGGAATCTTCATATTCATTTTTGATTTTTTTTTAATATGCTTTAATTATTTAAAAATGCAAACCTGTCGTTTGCAACACATACATTAATAGTTCAACTTAATTAAAAAAATTTCTTTCCTTATTTATTTATGCGAGTTTTTTTGTACGGCTTCTTTAAGTATAAAGGCACCGTAATAAGGACAGGGCACCGTAATAGGGACACGTACCCTACCCAGATAGCACAACGTCTGGTACCCAGATAGCACAACATCTGGTACCCAGATAGCACAACGTCTGATACCCAGATAGCACAACGTCTGGTAAAGTCTTAAAGACGTCCAAAAGGCGTCTTAAAGACGTCTTAAAGACGTCTTGTTACAACCCAGATAGCACAACGTCTCGTAAAGTCTTAAAGACGTCCAAAAGGCGTCTTAAAGACGTCCTAAAGACGTATTGTTACAAATCAAGACGTTCAGACCTAAAATAGACCTAAACTAGACGTCTCTAAGAGGTGTGCTATCTGGGTATATGTAGAAGTCGATTTTGAATAATTTTGAAAAAATCGATATAAAAATTACTTTTACAAGGAACAATTTAGGATAGTTGTTGAAGGGCATTGTATTGAATAGAAGAAATATTTTGATATTCATTTTAAATATTTTATTCATCGTGTAATTGCCATTCTTTCATTGATAAGGAATTTAAAAACAATAATTGCTGTAAATGTTCAGGTGATAAACTATTTCTGTGATCAGTTAAAATATTTCCAGCTTTGGAAAATACACGTTCTGATGGCACAGATGTTGCCATGATTGGTAGATATTTTTTCGCAATGATACTTAATGTAGGATAAATCCTTGCGTACTGTAACCAATATCCAGAACATAAGAATCGTATATAAATTTGGCGCGAATCCTGTATAAATTTGGCGGGAATCGTGTGTAAATGGCGGGAAACGCATAAGACCAGGAAAACCTACGCATCAAGCAGTTTGATTGGTCCTTTCACTAGTGGCAATTAATTCCGCCAGAGCGCAAAAAATCGGTAGTCGATTCATACATCAAAGAATCGATTCTGGGGAAAATCGGATACCAAAGAATCGATTCAAAAGATCGATCTTTTAACCAAAAGAATCGATTTTCTGAAGAATCGATCTTTTAACCAAAAGAATCGATTTTCTGAAGAATCGAATCGGAATCGAACACCTCTACCACCGCTCCTGTAGGTGAGGGATTAAACTGGAGACCTCCGAACCCTGGTCAGAAATTCAAAAGAGTCGATTACTGACAAAACGGCCACAGAACCTCGTGTTATATGCATATAGATTAGAATTGGGAATGCCGTTTTCTGTAGTGTGTCCCGAGAGGCAGAAGTGGCGTGGTCAAGTATTTTATTCAGCAGCGTCTGTACTTAAATAAGCTTGTTCATCTCCCTCGCCCCGACGGCAGGCACCAGCTACTCGGTCCACCCGGGTCGCGGAAACGATGAGAAAGGCAAAGCAAACCCTACCATTAGTTGCATATTGGCATTTTATTTAAAGCAAATCAAATATTTTATTATAATAAACACATTTCAGAATTAACTTAAACTATAACTGCTTAACTTATTCAATCGTCCGATATTTTAGACATGTTTGAAGTACTAATTACCACGTTATTTATTATCAGTATTAGGACTGCTGACACTAATAGGCTTGCAAGCTTTCATTATAGATCTTAAATCTTCATTACTTAGATAATTAAATATTTTTTCAGTACAGTCATATGGTATACCAAGCAAATTGGTAAAGAGAAAATGGAAAATTTCATTACCTTGTTCCATCAACTGTTTCCTTCTTTCTCCCTTTCTAAATTTACTATTTATTAAAGCAGCATATATTGGAAATTTAATTTTAAAATAATCTGATCCGAAGACCTGTACTATATTTTCATTTCCTGCATATATTGCTAATTGACTAATACCTTTTGTCAAGATATCATAAAGTGAGATATTAGCATTATGCACCTTCACATGCTTCATTCTTGCTACTTCTATCTCACATTCATTCCGAAACTCACTTAATTCTTCATCGCTACTAATTGTTAGAAACTTTTTGTTCCTTACACATAAATTTGCAGTTTTCACCTTAACCGCGTGACGTTTAAAAATCTTAGCAAAGCTTACAGGATAATCCCTTTCACTCATAATAGTGATATCAGAACCGTGATCTAGGAGAGCTATAACAACTTTATTAGCCCAGTAGGTCCAAGCTGTACAAGCAAAGCGAAGTGCTGTTCTACCATCTTCATCTTCAGAATCGATGTCCGCACCGAATTTTAAGAGAACCTCGACAATTTCTAATTTACTCTTTTCAGAAGCAATGTGAAGTGCTGTTCTACCACGTTCGTTTTTAAAATCGATGCCGGCACCGAATTTTAAGAGAACCCGGACCAATTCTAGGTTTTCCACTAAACAAGCAATGAAAAGTGCTGTTCTACCATCCTTATCTTCAGAATCAATGCTGGCACCGAATTTTAAGAGAACCTCCACAATTTCTAGATTATTTCTTTCAGAAGCAATGTGAAGTGCTGTTCTACCATGTTCATCTTTAGAATCGATGACGGCACCGAATTTTAAGAGAACCTTGACAATTTCTAGTTCATGCGTTTCAGAAGCAATGTGAAGTGCTGTTCTACCATGTTCATCTTTAGAATCGATGACGGCACCGAATTTTAAGAGAACCTTGACAATTTCTAGTTCATGCGTTTCAGAAGCAATGTGAAGTGCTGTACTACCATGTTCGTCTTTAGAATTGATGCCGGTACCGAATTTTAATAGAACCTCCACAATTTTTAGATTACGGGTTTCAGAAGCAATGTGAAGTGCTGTTCTACCATGTTCATCTTTAGAATTGATGCCGGCACCGAATTTTAAGAGAACCTCGACAATTTCTGTACCATAGTTTTTAGAAGCAATGTGAAGTGCTGTTCTACCATGTTCATCTTTAGAATCGATGACGGCACCGAATTTTAAGAGAACTTTGACAATTTCTAGTTTATGCGTTTCAGAAGCAATGTGAAGTGCTGTTCTACCTTGTTTATCTTTGATATCGATGTTGGCACCGAATTTTAATAGAACCTCCACAATTTTTAGATTACGGGTTTCAGAAGCAATGTGAAGTGCTGTTCCACCATGTTCATCTTTAGAATTGATGCCGGCACCGAATTTTAAGAGAACCTCGACAATTTCTGTACCATAGTTTTTAGAAGCAATGTGAAGTGCTGTTCTACCATGTTCATCTTTAGAATCGATGACGGCACCGAATTTTAAGAGAACCTTGACAATGTCTAGATTACAATTTTCAGAAGCAATGTGAAGTGCTGTTCTACCATATTGATCTTTACGATCGATGCCGGCACCGGCGATTAAAAGAACCTCGACAATTTCTGAACCACAGTTTTTAGAAGCAATGTGAAGTGCTGTTCTACCGTCTTTATCTGTAGAATCGATACCGGCGCCGAATTTAATGAGAACCTCGACAATTTCTAGTTTTCTCCTTAAATAAGCAATGTGTGATGCTGCTGTGTTGCGATGTTCGCCTGCATCCGCGTCGAAAATGAAGGGCTTACTGACATATCGACAAGCAAGATGAAGTGCTGTTCTACCATTTTCATCTTTAGAATCGGTGCCGGCGCCGAATTTTAAGAGAACCTCGACAATTTCTAGATTACAGTTTCGAGAAGCAATCCAAAGTGCTGTTCTACCATTCTTATCTTGATAATCCATGCCGGCACCGAATTTTAAGAGAATCATGACAATGTCTAGTTTACTGTTCTCAGAGGCAATGTGAAATGCTGCTGCATCCCATTCATTTTCTAAATCAATGTTGACACCAAATTTTAAGAGAACCTGGTCAATGTCTAATTTACTCTTTTCAGAAGCAATGTGCAGTGCTGTTCTACCTTGTTTATCTTTGATATCGTTGTTGGCACCGAGTTTTAAGAGAACCTCGACAATGTCTAGATTACAATTTTCAGAAGCAATGTAAAGTGCTGTTCTATCTTGTTCGTCTTGAAAATCGATGTTGGCACCGAATTTTAAGAGAACCTTGACAATGTCTAGATTACAATTTTCAGAAGCAATATGAAGTGCTGTTCTACCTTGTTTATCTTCGATATCGGTGTTGGCACCGAATTTTAAGAGAACCTCGACAATGTCTAGATTACAATTTTCAGAAGCAATGTAAAGTGCTGTTCTATCTTGTCCGTCTTGAAAATCGATGCTGGCACCGAATTTTAAGAGAACCTTGACAATGTCTAGATTACAATTTTCAGAAGCAATGTGAAGTGCTGTTCTACCATATTGATCTTTACGATCGATGCCGGCACCGGCGATTAAAAGAACCTCGACAATTTCTAGATTACAGTTTTCAGAAGCAATGTGGAGTGCTGTTCTACCACGATGATATTCAGAATTGATGCGGGCACCGTATTTTAAGAGAACCTCAACAATTTCTAGATTACTCCTTTCAGATGCAATATGAAGTGCTGTTCTACCACGCCGATCTTTAGCATCGATGCCGGCCCCGAATTTTAAGAGAACCTCGACAATTTCTCGATTACTGTTTTCACAAGCAATGTGAAGTGGTGTCCTAAAAATTGTATATATAGAATTAACGTCTGCGTTATATTCGAAAAGTGCCTCCATGAGTTTTATATATCCTTTCCCACCAGCACCATGATGCCTTGTTACATTATTTACATTTTGAGCATATTCATCAGCTCTTCTACTTAAACGGAATTTGGCAGTTCCTCCCATAACACTAATATCAGGAACTCCATGAGAAGGACCTTGCAAAAATGCTTCCAAAGATGCCGTTCTGCCATTTTCATCACTACTGTTAACATTAGCACCGTGTTGTAAAAGGACTTCAATGATTTCTCTGTAATTCTTCTTAACAGCATAAAATATTGGAGTGCTTCCAGTCTTATCTTGAGCGTTTACATCAGCTCCATAGTTTACCAAGAGTTTGGCTACTTCCTGCTGTTTATTTTTGATTGCAACATGTAAAGGCATTGAAGCTTTCCCAGATGTTGAGTTACATAACATATTAACATCAGTACCATGTGCTAGGAGTTCTGCAACAATTCTCAAATATCCTTTCTCGGCAGCATCATGCAGCAATTCACAATTATTTCCATATTCAAGGTTGATAGTAAAACCGTATTGAAACAGTTTTTCAACGATCTTGCCATACTCTTTTCCACAGCCATGCACTGCAACATTAAGAGCGTTCCTGTTGCTTTTGTTATTCACATCAGGACAGTGCTGTAAAATATGCTCAATAATTAATGAGCGTCCACCTTCGACAGCAAAGTGTAATATAGTTTTACCATCCTGATCTTGAGCATCGACGTTAGCTTCACATTCTAAGAGTAGCTTAACAACCTTTTCATGTCCATTTATAACAGCAATGTACAGTGGTGTGCAACGTTCTTTACCAACATACGTACACACAGAATTAACACGAGCACCACGATTTAAAAGGTGCTGAACAATTTGTAAATACCCTCTCTGGGCCGCAATATGAAGAGAAGTTATATCATATTTTCCTTTAAAGTTGACATTAGCGCCTCTGCTTAAAAGCAACTTGATAATTTCCATTTTCTTCCATTGAACCGCGTCGTTAAGTGGAGTTGCACCATACACACTTTTACTATTGATATTAGCTCCCCTATTTAGAAGCATCTCAACAATCTCTATATCACCATTTTTAACAGCAAAATGAAGTGCCGTAACGGAAGGATTTTTGTTTTTGCTGTTAACTTTGGAACCATTTGTTAAAAGTAGTTTAGCAACCTCTGTATGATTATTTTTAAGAGCATCACGAAGTAAAACATATCCGTCTGACCAATCTCGTGAGTAAGATAGACCGAAAGAACTAATTAACTCTCGTACTCTCTCTAGTCTTCCTTTACGACTTGCCGAAATTAAACTGTAGGTTATATCTCGATCACCTTGCATTTTCCACTAATAAATTATTCTTGATTTTCAAGAAATAAATTGCGAAACCCGTGTCCGTAGACGCACTGCAGGCTATCGTAATCTACAAAAATTAGTTAGAACTGTTGAACAACTTTTGTTACACAATGTGTGTACAATATTTTTTAACAAACGCCTCGTTAAAGCCATGTAACATGTAACATGAACCACCAAATGCGCATTTCTAACAACTGACAAACATTCGCGAAGATTGGCGAATAGGGTTGCCGGGAGAATCCCGAGAATCCCCGACGCGTAGTATGGCGTAGTAGAAGGGAAACACCTAGGGATGAACTGATCCAAGTAAATACGAGTAAAACATATAGCGATTTCGGCAGACACGCACTGGTGCAGTTTCGCGCTATGCCGGTGCTGCCTGAGCACAGTGCCAGTGCAGCACGGTTTCTAGGGTTTTCTAGCACCGATTACATTGGACTTGACATGCGAGCAATCTTGTATCGTATTCGGCGAACAAGAGCTCCCCTGGTGTAGTGCAAACTTCACATTCGGATGAACGGAATAAGTGCACTAGTGCAACCTTTCTTGCATTGCGATTTCTGACCGGTTCTGACAGCTCAGTCCAGTGTAGTGTTGCGCGATTCTGTGGGGTTTTGATTAGATGGCGGGTCCGTGCCCGCGGAGTGCTGAAGCACTCAGCTCACGAGTGGCGCGGGAATTTCAATTTATGGAAATGAAATAAATGTATACTTCTGAATACTTTCAGTGTTTGATTTTATTCGTAGCTCGATGTTTACTGTTGTACTAACAAGTTCGATCTGAACTTTCTACAAATTTACTCCTCGCTCGTCACCTCCGAGCGCCCTACTCCTCCAATTTTGCCGTGTTCCTCCGACTCCCTCTTCGGATTCCTTCGTCCAATCAAGGCAATGACATCCCTTAAGTTCGTCAGTGGGTTGTCCTTCTGCCATCTCTCCGTCCTTGGCCCTTCCTTCGCGCTTCCCTCCACTCTCGGCTGGTGGTCGAGGCACGCTTTCCGATTACATATATTCTACATAGGCTGCGTACAGTACATACATTTCTTACAGGTAGGTAAGCGCAACCCTCGGGGTCAAGACGGCGTCGCCAGCGCAAGGTTTATGATTTTATGACTTTCAGCCTCTCCCAAGCTGAGTTTTTACCCTAACGGGACATCGGTAATTATCGCAAGGGAGGACAGAGTTTTAAATGGTTTTACGAGACGTGCAGCTGCCCGCTCGACTAAATTTGGCACGCAGATGTTTAAGGAGAAGTTAAGCTATTTACTATCCTCCTTGTCCCCTATTTCAAACTTGCTTAAGACCTTCCAGATGTGCCGATCGCTTCAAATCTTATTACAATATATCTGTCTTTCAATCAAAAGGGTTTTGAATTTCGCTCTACATCTAACCTCGATATTTCTATGTCTTATAGCTAACTTCACGCAATTCAACCAGCGGAACCCGCAACAGTAGCCAAGTGTAGCGGATCTCTGTAGGGAATTTACCACAGAAAACTATGCACGTGAAATGATGGCTGTGTTCCGATCAGTGATGGGCAGTGAAGACACGTGTCTAATGGCGTTTTCGGACGGTCGCACTGGGGCGGACCGAGTGCGAACCCTACCCAATCGGAAGCGAAGAGTGTGAACTTTTTCGCCTCCGATTGGCCAAAATTCGCACTCAGTGCGCCCCAGTGCGACCGTCCGAAAACGCCATTAAATGTCGTAAATGTCGTAAATGTCGTAAATGTCGTAAATGTCGTAAATGTCGTAAATGTCGTAAATGTCGTAAATGTCGTAAATGTCGTAAATGTCGTAAATGTCGTAAATGTCGTAAATGTCGTAAATGTCGTAAATGTCGTAAATGTGTCGTAAATGTCGTATATCTGAAATGAAAATAACTAACCTATAAAACATTTTTCGTATAGGTTATGAAGAAGTGCCAATTTATTAATAATTATAATTCTGATTAAAAAAATTAAATTAAATTAAGTTACACTGACGAAAAATGGATATTGAAAGGTTAGTAAAAGAAACGCATTGGGAAACCAAGAATTTCGATACGCCATCTAGTGATAGAAAATGGAACTACTGAGAGTAGGTCGAAATCCGTCGAAGTCCATATGATTATCAGTGTTTAAATACCTAGATATGTTGTGAAAAACGAGTGTTTTTAAATTTGTTAGAACACTAAATTTTTACTTCTTCGATTAATAAATACTTATTCGGAATGTTTGGTGGGATCCGGACCTACTTTCAATAATTTGCCAACTTACCACCAGAGGGCTGAAATTTAGGCCACGTCTCCACTAAGTTTCCCAATATAGAATAATAAATATAATTTGATTACTTTCACCACACTGAAAGGGATGGGTCGCGTATTTTACGCCGCGTCGTAAATGCATTTATGACGTGTCGCAAATGTATGTATAATATGTCATTTTTAAGCCCATTTTATACGTGTTATTTGTCGCAAATGTCGTAAATAGAAATATTCATTATTTTAAGGTTTCAACAATTAAAGTGTTGGAAAAATATAGTTTCTTTCTGACTCGCTTGTTGGTTGCATGCGAATACTATAGAATACTGTAGAATACGTCGATAATATCGAAAACTACGTATAATCACCGCGTTCATAACCCCAAAAAAGTATTCAAAAGCGTGGTGTTAATTATTGTTTTGTAATTGTTTAGATAATAACTAATAAAAATAGAATCGTGAAAGGTAAAGTAATTAGAAATAAATGTACGATAATAAATAAAATTTATTTGAATTGAAAATTATGTAAATAAAAATATCCGTTTCAGAAAAAATGAAATTGATAAATTATTATCAAATTTATTTTTTGGGTGCAATATCCCTTTCAGTGTGGTGAAAGTAATCAAATTATATTTATTATTCTATATTGGGAAACTTAGTGGAGACGTGGCCTAAATTTCAGCCCTCTGGTGGTAAGTTGGCAAACTATTGAAAGTAAGTCCGGATCCCACCAAACATTCCGAATAAGTATTTATTAATCGAAGAAGTAAAAATTTAGTGTTCTAACAAATTTAAAAACACTCGTTTTTCACAACATATCTAGGTATTTAAACACTGATAATCATATGGACTTCGACGGATTTCGACCTACTCTCAGTAGTTCCATTTTCTATCACTAGATGGCGTATCGAAATTCTTGGTTTCCCAATGCGTTTCTTTTACTAACCTTTCAATATCCATTTTTCGTCAGTGTAACTTAATTTAATTTAATTTAATTTAATTTTTTCAATCAGAATTATAATTATTAATAAATTGGTACTTCTTTATACACTATACGAAAAATGTATTATAGGTTAGTTGTTTTCATTTCAGATATACGTCATTTACGACACATTTACGACATTTACGACATTTACGACATTTACGACATTTACGACATTTACGACATTTACGACATTTACGACATTTACGACATTTACGACATTTAAGACACGTGTCCTGTATAAAATCGAAAATTCGTGTCTTTACCCATCACTGGTTCCGATTCACGCATAATGCAGCATAATGCGCATGAAGTGCATAGGGTACGTGACATATCCTATGCAGTCGATGCGCAGTATGCGTGAATTGGAACACAGCCGATGTTCACACCAATTAACGGTGACAAATATATATTTTGTAAATAATATGGGTTTTCCTACAAACGCTGGGCACGATGGTAAATTCGATCACGATTGATCCCAATCACGGGGATTTCTGACAATGATCCGTGATTTTTCGTGATCGTTTCTGATTCGTGGTGAGCATAACTGTTCTTTGCACGCGTCACATAACCCCAATTTCTCTCAAAACATTCCCAAACGTTCTTATAGAAGTTCAGTTGTATATTTTGAACCAGTGTAATCGTTCTTGATTTATTTAAATATAACGAATATTTCTTCACTTTAGTTAAAAAATAAAAAATATGTATACCTGCGAGAATACTTTAGCCAATCAAATCAGTGTGTGCATACATTGACTAGTAGACATTTTGCACTCCATCCCTATTCCCTAACCAGAATCCACCAGAACAGAGCTGAGTCAGCTCTAGTTCACCCGAATTTGCGGTATGGTGTCGCACTGAAAAAGTTCGCACTAGTGCGCACCCGGTGCGTGTCTGCCGAAATCGCTAATAGGCATATATAGACGGAGCAGAAGTTGGACAGGGTGGCGCACTGTCCGGTTGATCTGTAGGCATTTAGCATATGGAGGAGTGGGGATAGATCCCTCACCATTATATCCCCAACCGACCGTCGAACCAATCAACGCCAAGATGAAAATTTGCCGACGCCAGCGTCAACTAGTGAGACCGCGGCTAACCATCGCTGGGGAATCTGTTGTCGACGCTGATTGGCCGCGGTCTCACTCGTCGACAACCGATTCCCCAGCGACGCTGGCTTCCCTTCGGAAATTTGGCAACGTTGCATGTCACTAGGCATAACTTGTGGTTCTGTGAAGCCGATTCTGTCCCTTAGGGTACGTGTCCCTATTACGGTGCTTTGACGCCGACTTCCTCACGGAGGAATTAATTACAGACTTCTCTTACTTTAATTTTATTTGGTGAAAATTTATATTGGTTTTTTGAACCTTTCTCTTTATTAAGGCAATTTTTTCGGGTTAAAAATGTTAATTTTTCATTTTGTTTTAATTGAAATAAAAAAACATGTTTTTGTCCCAATTACGGTGCCCTGAAAAGTGCGTTGTCCGTATTACGGTGCCCCCAATTACGGTGCCCTTTTTTGAATAACGTTCCCGCGGTTAGGTTATGTCTTCGAACTGTTCAAAACATTTTTTTGTCTACGAGAGGTGTTTGTGTGTAATTTAATATTACCTTTCCATTACAAAACAAAATATGCAAATATAAAGCTTGTTCTTATAACTAAAGCCAGCATTGAATGTTTTAATTACTTTTATGAAACGTCACTTAAAAATAATTGTATAATATTAAAGAAAGTCATAGAAAATTGATAGGAAAGTAAATTACATAATTTTTATTAAATCTTTTATTTTATTTAACATGCATGAATTCAAAAGGGATGGAATTTGATGAATCTCGCTCTCAGGTACAGGTGTCATTAAATAAAGCCACTGAAAATTGATTGAACAGTAAATCACATAATTTTTATTGAATTATTTTATTTTATTTATCATTTACAAATTCAAAAGGGAGGGTCTTTTATGGGTGTTCGCTCCCAGGTGCAGGTGTCGTGCTATTACTTATATAGATTGTCGTTGACGAAGAGTCTCCGGGTGGAGGAGGAACACGCCACGCATGCGCATGAAGACGCCGTGACGTCAAACCAATCAACGCCAAGATAGGTATTTGCTCCAAACCAATCGACGCCAAGGTTGGTTCTCTCTCCACCCGGATACTCTTCGCAACTATTTTCTGTCGACGCTGGTTGCAGAGGGAGCCAGTGGGCACTGAGGGGCACGGTAATTGGGACAAGCGTTAAATTCCTGTCCCTATTACTGGCTTTACTTACAAAAATACGAAAGCGTTTCAAAAGTGCTCATTTTGCTATTTTTTCATAAAATTGGAACCTTTTATGATATAATTAACACTTTACATAAATGCAAATCATGATAATTATCAATTTATTCACATTTGTAAAATACGTGTTCCTTACCGTTTCCGGTAAGGATTTGGGTAAATTCATCGAAATCTTCATATTCATTTTTGATTTTTTTTTTAATATGCTCTAATTGTTTAAAAATGCAAACCTGTCGTTTGCAACGCATACATTAATAGTTCAACTTAATTAAAAAAATTTCACCGTAGAAAACGGTGCTGAGCCCCATTCACGGCGCTGATCAGCACCGAAAAACACCGTTGGGAATGGGCGAAAATATCGGTGCTGAGCCCATTCACAACGGTGTTTTTCGATCCTGACAGCGCCGTGAATGGGCCCAGCATCGGTTTTTACGGTGCTGACCTTTTTCTGTGTAGTAGAGTCAGCTGCGGGCGTGGTAGTGTGCACTAGGGGTATTCGATTCACCTCAAAGAATCGATTCTTGAATCGATTCAAAATCGGATTATAAGAATCGATCCTTCTAAAAAATCGGAACTAAAGAATCGATTCTGGAAGAATCGAGATGAAAAGAATCGCCATAAAACTTTTTTCCAAAATTAGTACATATATGTAGAAGTCGATTTTGAATAATTTTGAAAGAATCGATATAAAAATTACTTTTACAAGGGACAATTTGGGATAGTTGTTGAAGGGTATTGTATTGAATAGAAGAAATATTTTGATATTCATTTTAAATATTTTATTCATCATGTAATTGCCATTCTTTCATTGATAAGGAATTTAAAAACAATAATTGCTGTAAATGTTCAGGTGATAAACTATTTCTGTGATCAGTTAAAATATTTCCAGCTTTGGAAAATACACGTTCTGATGGCACAGATGTTGCCATGATTGGTAGATATTTTTTCGCAATGATACTTAATGTAGGATAAATCCTTTCGTACTGTAACCAATATCCAGAACATAAGAATCGTATATAAATTTGGCGGAAATCGTGTCTAAATGGCGGGAAACGTATAAGACCAGGAAAACCTACGGGCGGTATTTTCAGTCGCTACTTATTCTTAAGCAAATGCTTAAGCATGCGGCATCCTCTACTAACCTGGTAACTAATAAAGGATGCCGAATGCTTAAGCATTTGCTTAAGAATAAGCAACAACTGAAATTACCGCCCTACGCATCAAGCAGTTTGATTGGTCCTTTCACTAGTGGCAATTAATTCCGCCAGAGGGGAAAAAATCGGTTGTCGATTCATACATCAAAGTATCGATTCTGGGGAAAATCGGATACCAAAGAATCGATTCAAAAGATCGATCTTTTAACCAAAAGAATCGATTTTCTGAAGAATCAAATCGGAATCGAACACCCCTAGTGTGCACAAATCGATTAGTGCATGTAGGATGGTGCAGGAACTCGGAGTTGCAGCTAGTGATGGGCGATACATACCAATTGTATCGATACTTCGTATCGATACGTATTGATGGTCAAAGTATCGATACAGATAAAATATCGAAAGCGAAGTATCGATATCATCAGTATCGATACGTTTACCCATAATTACTGCTACTACTACTGATAATCGATGACCATTTTTTTTGTTGGCCATGTTAACGATTCATCACTATTAGGAGTAAAATTCCAAAATGGAAGTAAATAATTTATTCCATTGTATACAATAAAAATATATAAAAAATATTTACATCACACATTTCAATCAAAATGCCAATCCTCAATAGATAAGGAACCTAAAAATAGTAATTGTTGTAAATGCTCCCCAGTTAACCGATTTCTAGCTTGAAAATATATAACATCATGATGTGCCAAAGTTTTTGTTGGGCATTGCCCACTACTAAAGACGCTGCAGAATTCGAAAACCTAGAAGACTTTGAGGATGAAATTAAAGAAAATTTTTAAAAAATTAATCTCCACACTTTTCCGTAGAAAAATAGTTACTATTATTAATTCCCTGTCTTAAGTTACCTACTACTTCCATATTTCATTAATATTTTGATTAAAGTTTCTTAATGGATGACTAAAGAAATGAAAATGAATTTTTCACAGCTGGAAAAACTTTAAACGCCCGCTCGGTTTCCTTCGAGCCACTTCAAAAAAATCGAGTTGCTCGAAAAAAATCAAGTTGCTCGAAAAAAATCGAGTTGCACGAAAAAATTCGAGTTCTCGGTTCTATTCGAGTACTCGGCTCGGCTCGGTCCGAATTTCAAGCTACTCGAACAGCCCTACTTCTGACGCATCTTAGAGCCTCTGTAACGCATGCGCAATGGTGCGCGATGACGTCAAACCAATCACGCTACGCATATCACGCACACATATACTGCACTGCTGTAGGTGTGTTCCCCCCTCCACAATCTACCAGATTTCCAGCCAACGCTGGTGTCGAAGCAGCGGTTATATCGATATTTGGGTTGGTCAGTATCGATACAGCAATATATCGTCATATGAAATATCGATACAAAATATCGATATTTGGACCCAAAAGTATCGATATTCCAAATATCGATACTGTATCGCCCATCACTAGTTGCAGCAGTTCCTGCGCGCCTCATGCACCGCAAGCGAGACAAATTCTAGGGAATCGTACGATGCCACCAATTTCATGCGCTCAATGCGCGAATCGGAACAGACCCTTATTCGATCCTTTGAGTCCTCGAGAATTTGCCGCGCATCCCCACAAGCAGAGTGCTTAGGGTGCGTTCCGATTCACGCATACTGCGCACGAATGTCATGACTTTAGTGTCACGTCAAAACGCACCTTAAGAATACCGCCCTTAGCATTCCTACTTCCGGGGTCTTTCCCGGTCACACTGTCCTGGTCCCGCCCGAACAAACGAGCGAGGCAGAGGTACTTAAAATCTGTTAATCGAAGATAACTTCCATTAAATAGTATACATTATATTCCGTATAAAATGCAGCACTTACAAATGAGTCGCGATGAAAAGAACGTGACGAGAGTAATGCAATCCGTGTTTGGCTATAAAGACTTCAAGAACGACGTTCAGAAGCAAGCCACTATCGCCGTCATGGAAGGTCAGTACCCTTTTTTGAATCGAATCTCTGACAACTGTGTTTTGTTACACGAAAGTTTCACTGTCACTCGAGTCTGCTTTCTTCGGTTAAACCTGCACAGATTTAAGGAAACTTCAGCAGAGAAAATACTTCTACGAAATATTGCGTCCGATACGACTGGTTTATTAAAGAATAAATGTTAACTCAAAATTACAGGTTCGAAATATGTATGCATATCTATGCCTCCTGGGTTTGGAAGATCCCTTTGCGTCCAATTGCCTGCTATTCTACAAGGCAAAGTAGCTCTTATTTTTTCCCCAAAAGTATCTGCCATAAAGGTAAAGAATGACAGTCGAGTAAGATGTAATAGACTTATTGTCATATCTCATCTATCCAGATATTTTCAGGGTCACGTTGATTTTTTAAAGAGCAAACACATTAAAGCTCGCTTGTTAAGTCGCTCTACATATATAAATGAAAGGAAAGCTATCATTAGGGATCTAGTATCAGAGTCCCCTACAACAGTGTTATTATTCAGCACACCTGAAATGGCTATGCTCGCATATTTTCGGGTAAATAACAGCCTCTTCTATGAATTTTCCGTCACACTGAAATGTCCCTAAATGCCCATTTACCTTAACTGTCCATTGCCAGAACCTTATAGTTTCGTTAAGGAAACGTAAGATGCTGTCTTACATTGTATTCGACGAGGCGCATTGCTTAAGCGAATGTGGGTACGAGTATATGCCCTCTTACAGGAAAATAAGTTTGCCTGATAAGATATACGGACATGTTCCTGGAATCGCAGTAACTACGACAGTCACTGATGAGGTAATTGAAACGGACGTTTGAGATTATAGGATACATTTCCTCCCCGATTGAGTTTAGTCTCCTAATCAGTCGACATTTGTCGATTGCACACTTCGGCAGGTAGTCGAAGATATCTGCAAAGTATTGGCGCTAAAAACGCCAAAAGTATTTAGGATGCCGGTGCAACGGATGATCGTTCAATGTGACGTGCGGTTTCTAGACACACTCCGCAACCCGTTCGAGGACCTGAGTTGCTATATTGCAAAAGCACTCCGTTTCGTATACACGTCCACTATAGCGGTAAATTAGCCAGCCCTTTTATGCGACGGCGAGATACGTGTTTATGAGGATTCTCTATACTCAGATGCATCAAGGCTATGCCATTGTTTACTGCCGAGATGGAGTCACTGCAGAATTGATAAGAAATGAACTGAGCGACCTAGGGATATCCACGCTTACGTATCACCAGAGTAAGCGATTTACAATTTCCGATCTCGAGATTCCTTTTATTTCTATGTTTCCGAGTACATAGCTGTGACTCATCTTAGATTTGAAGAATAGCGCACGACGTAACGTAGAAAGCATGTGGATGTCTGGTGACGCTCAAGTTATTACCACAACGCGCGATTATAGATTCATTCACGAGAAACCTATTAGGTCAGTGCCTATTAGGTCATTGCTCGACAGTGAAAGCAGCGCTGTCCAGCGTAGGGGCCCGTCTCGCGCCTGCTTCCTCTTCCAATCTTTCTCTCGCGCAGCGTGCCTTCCGTTGTCAAGGAGACCGCGCCGCGCGACGCTAAGAAGGCTGCCATGACGGGGCTAGCCCAGGGATGTCAGGGATTGTTTGCGGCGCAACACCTACAGGAGTGGTGGTGATGTGTGCGTGAACTGACGCTAGCGCCGAGGCAGCCAAGTGGGCCCAACGCGAAGCCAACCACGGCCAACCAGCGTCGACAATCTATTTCCCGGCGACGCTGATTGGCCGTGGTTGGCTTCGCGTTACGGCCACTTGGATGCCTTGGCGCTAGCGTCAGTTCACGCGCGCATTACCACCACCCCTGTAGGTGTTGCGCCACAAACAATCCCTCACATCCCTGTGCTAGCCGGGCTAGCGTCGTGCTGTATCCCTGACAACGCGGACGGGTTCGGGGGAACCCCAAGTTCCCGCGGGAGCGACCTGGGACAGCGCTGGTAAAAGTAACGGTATTAGCCGTTAATGCGCTGCTACGAATGACTCATAAAGCATTTACTTGATCAGGTGCATAGCTTATTGGACGATTCCTGAAAACATTCCCAAGTACTACAGGGAATGCGCGCAGATGTGCACAGATAGTAAACGTGCATATTCCAGGATATATTTTAGTGTCAAGGAATATTCTACTGTCAGATGGGTTCTGAAAAATCACAGAGAAATAAATGAACCGGAGCACATAAAGAAACGTTTAAAGGAGCATGATAAGCTTGTGTCTTATTGCCGTTCTGTAACGTAAGAAGCTCAAATAAATTAATTTTCTCTCCCGTCTTACTTATTATCAAACCTGTGTGTAAAATCATGTTTAGCTGTCGCCATAAAAATATTAACAAATACTTTGGGCACGTAATACCACCTTGCAAAATGAACTGTGACGTTTGTAAGAATAAAAACGCGGTAGAGGCCAGAACTCATAAGTTTGTTACACATTCCGAGAAATTGGAGGGAGTAACATATAACATGTAAGTATTAATCAGATAAAGAACGGGGCTTGCAAATTTGTTTACTGTATATGTTTTATAAAATTCTCAGTTGTAAGATAAACGAAGATCTGAAGAATAAACAGACTGGAGAGAACGAGAAACAGAAACCAGAGGGTACTTCAAATAGCGAGTTTGAAACAGAAATTCCTATGACGAGAGATAAGTTGCCAAAGAACGGGGAAAAACCGTTGCCCGACGAAAGTAGTTCGCTCGACGTGCAATTGGCGATTGGAGGAGATGAACTCGCGATAACGCCGTCTTTGGCGGATAAGTACAATTTGAATAAAGAGGAGATATCATTCGAACCGTGTAGTACGAAGAATGGTATCTTTAAAGATTCAAAAAGAAGAGCGAATAACAATCCAACTTGCAGCAACGGAAGAGAATTAGCAGTTGGTTCGAGAATTCGACACGCCAACGACGAGGGTAATATAAAGGAAGGTGAGAAGTGTCGTGTTTCAACGAGCGATAGTTGCGAGGTCACCGTTGTCTTTGAGAAACTGAGGAAACGTTCTTCGGCCGTGGATACGTGGCCCGAGGTGTTCAAGTCGAAAAGGAGGAAATTGGAGAGCGAAAATAAACCGTTCAACGAGACACGAATAAATAGGAACGAAGGAGCTGGCGATCGGAATCGACGACGAGTAGAAAGCATCAAGGGTGATGCAAACGAAGGAGTGACGCGTGACCTTGCCAGGGCGGATTATTTGATGATTAAACATAACTTGAACAAAGATTCAATAACCTTGGAGCCGCGACGGAAATAACGTCACAAACCGAAGAAGAAGATATGGAAAGTAGAACAGTATTAAAATACCAATGGGAGATCACTATTATAAACTTAAAGCAGCGATTTTCCACCACGGTAAAAGTATTGCCGATGGTCAATGCCAGTGTTCACGGGAAATTCCCACCGGATTTCGAACTCGCATCGTAGGGAGGCGGAGCGCATGCGCGCGATGACGCGGTGACGTCAAACCAATCAACGCCAAGACGGGAAATGACGGGAAGCGAAACGGCGCCACCGTCAAGTCAAGCCGAGCGATGCGATCACGTGCAGTGTTCACGGGAAAGGGCCTGATAGCTCTGAGCTACCCTCTGTTGCGCATGCCCGCGACGAGCTGTGACGTCAAACCAATCAACGCCAAGCTGGTAAACGAAGCCAGCCACTGGCGTCGATTCGGTTCGTTTACCAGCTTGGCGTTGATTGGTTTGACGTCACAGGTCGTCGCGGGCATGCGCAACAGAGGGTAGCTCACAGCTATCAGGCCCTTTCCCGTGAACACTGATCACGTGAACGCGAAGCCGAGCGAGTGACGTGATTGGAAGCCGTTAGCGTTACGCTTCGTGACGTCACGCTTTCGAATCGTACTTTTGTCAACTTTTATAAACGCCACGCGAGACTTTTGTGAATTTTGCCCTTTATTAGAGTTTCTCAGTGATTTATTAAAGTTGCAGCATGAGCAAGGAACCAAGCTAGCCAAGGCAAGTGAGGCCGCAGCCAACCAGCGTCGACAACCGATTCCCCGGCGACGCTGGTTGGCTGGCTTGGCTTGGCTTGACGGTGGCGCCGTTTCGTTTCCCGTCTTGGCGTTGATTGGTTTGACGTCACCGCGTCATCGCGCGCATGCGTTCCCCATCTCTACGATGAGAGTCCGAAATCCGGTGGGAATTTCCCGTGAACACTGGTCATTACACGAGTATGGTAAGAGCACAACGTGGGTATCCGTTGATGATTTAAGAGTACAAAAACAAGCTTGGCCACGAAATGCTAAAAATGCATACATATTTTTCTTCGAAAGGTGTTAATTATGGTTGTTATTACAGTTCAATGTTAAATACGTGCAGCGCCATAAGCAGGGATGCTAAGCAACTTTTTCCGTGGCCACTTGTTTTGGGTGGAGGAACACCTACAGGAGCGGTGGTAATGAGTGTGTGAGACGCCACGATTGGAAACGAACCGACGCCAGCGCCAAGCGAGTGACGCCGTGACCAACCAGCGTCGACAACATATTTCCCGGCGACGCTGGGCCACTCCTGTAGGTGTTCCCCCATCCATAATAAGTGGCCACCGAAGAAGTTCCCTAGCATCCCTGCCGGTAACACTGACAGTACATGATGCGCGAAGCAGCTTATGGCGTTGAAAACAGCCATTGGCGCTGAACGTATTTAACATTGAACTGTAATAACAACCACAATTAACACCTTTCGAAGAAAAATATGTATGCATTCTTAGCATTTCGTGGCCAAGCTTGTTTTTCTACTCGTAAATCATCAACGGGTACCCACGCTGTGCCTTTACCCCTTACCATACTCGTCTAATGACCATCGGCAATACTTTTCCCGTAATGGAAAACCGCTGCTTTAAGTTTATAACAGTAATATCCCATTTGGAACTTAGTATTATCTTTAGTGACAAAAAATATTATATACATATATCTTAAAGCTCTATTAAAATAAAAAAACTTTTATACACTAAAATGTGCTTATTTCATTTGCTCGTGCAGCAGGGTTACTTTCTCTTTCAGCTGTGTGCTCGCGCTGCGTGGCGCTTGGCGTGAGACTAGGGAATACAATCCCGGTCATTATTTACTATCCCGGGATTGCGGGATTTTTATAATCTATCTCGGGATTCCAGGAGTAATCCCGGGATTGGGTAATATAAAATTTCAGTAATTAAAATGATTTATTATGTATTAAAATTCTAAATCTTTATTTAAAGTAAAGAAACTTACTTTCTAAAATCATTTTTAACAATAAACACAGTAAAACAATGAAGAATAATAAAGTCTCAACAAGTAGATAATATCAGTAAACCATTATGAAGATTTATGGAAATGAGAAATAATAGCAAAACACCTAAAGTACATATGTATGTATCTACAGTTAAATGTCGCTATGAATTATTATTGGAAAGTAAAGAATGATAGGATAAACCAGTATTTTGTAGTAAATTTATTCAATATGCGTTTTTTGTTTTTCATATACCTACAGGCAAAAAAACGAATTTCACGGAATATGAAAAGGAGCTACTGATTAACATCGTGATGGAATATCGACACATTATCGAAAATAAATAAACAATACCGTCTATTATTTATTCTATTAAATATTTCTTCGTCTTCCTCATCTTCCACATGCTCGAAGATGTTAATATTTACGAACCTATTAATTTTTTTTAAATACAAGCGCTTTCTTCCATAAAAGTAAAATCATATACAAGAGCGTTCAGAACAGTCTACAAGCATAATTCTGTTCTCTGTTTCACATTTCATATTTCCCCCACTACTGCAAACACGAGTTAACTGCCACTTCTGGCAGTTAATCGGTGCCCGAACCTCCGGTAAAATTGACTTGGAGATTAACTGGCAGATCACGCTTGACCAGAGGTGAAGAAACAGGCATGTGTCAGTTATGTGGAACATAACTCGAATCAGGGTTCGGAGGTCTCCAGTTTAATCCCTCACCTACAGGAGCGGTGGTAATGTGTGCGTGAATTGACTCCAGCGCGAAGAGAGCCAAGTGGCGGCAACGCGACACGAATGTGACGTCATATGGGAGCTCTGTATTAATTTGGTCGAGCTTAGGCGGGCTCCAGCTTAATCCCTCGCAGCTATTGGTCAGTTGACAAACACCTACAGGGAGCGATGGTAATTGGAGCGTGAGACGCACGAGGGAGACGAACCGACACCACGGCCAATCAGCGTCACCGGGACATATGTTGTCGACGCTGATTGGCCGCGGCGTCACTCACTTGGCGCTTGTATATATTGTTACGCGTTGTAACAGGGATTTAATTGCGTGGCTCCTTAGAAATCAGCGTCCGTTTTCAGGGGATGGGATCGAGGCCCGTGGAGTGCAAAAGCACTCTGCTCTGTGAATGCTTTCGGTGATCAGGCTCGCGAATATAAAGAACTCTAAGAAACTTTATTTTCTAGATAGAATAATTTATGTAATTTTGAGATTTCTATAATACGTCTTGACTGGGTCAACTCTTATTACAGAATGCCTTATGTCTACTATTTTCGTTGTTAACATAAATAATATACATTTTGTTTCTTAAACGAGCGTTTACATATTTTCCACGACGATGAATAAAGATTACAATAAATCCAACAACTTCGTGTAATTCCAATTGAATTTCCCTCCGAAGCTTCGTTCACACCGTAACAATATAAAAAATATCATTTCTATAATTCTGTTGATGCAAAAGTATTAAGTATTTGTCTTACCTGATTCCTTATTCATGTCGTAATGAAGTGTAATTTCAATTGAATGAAAAACTTGGAAAAACTACTAAAAATGTCCAATTCACAAACGCACGTGGCGTCTTTGGCAATGGCGTCTATACATTCGTGACGTCACATTCGTTTCGCGTTGTCGCCACTTGGCTCTCTTTGCGCTGGAGTCAATTCACGCACACATTACCACCGCTCCTGTAGGTGAGGGATTAAACTGGAGACCTCCGAACCCTGACTCTAATCCACGGTGTAAGAAAGATAGGTGGACCGACTACGCTACCCCCACCACAAAACGCTGTGATCTTAAAGAAAAAGTTACTTGTCCCTCCCGCAGAGGGTATTAGTGTAACATGTGAACAATATCACGTTTACTTCCTTATGTTTCTTTTACACCGTGCCATAATCACGTGCTTAATACCAAATGGGTTCCAAAATTTGTAATGACTTCATGCACCTCCAATAAAAAGTTTTATAAAGTAAAATATTTTAACTTTTAAAATTAATTAAACTGAAAAAATGAGAGTCGGTTAACGACCAAACAAATATTTATCGTTATGTAAAATGCTTATTTTATGAGGATAAATTATACTTAGGATAATATTATAACAAACACACATTAAGACTTTGTTTCAATTATACAAACATTTATTTATTTGTTGTACAGTTTGGCTGTTTTCTTTGCTCTTAGAATACTCTCTATTTTTTATTCTAGCTACTTGTCGCATTCTTAAGGTTAAATAATAATGTATGTAGTCCCTTGTAAAAGAAACATAAGGAAGTAAACGTGTTATTGTTCACATGTTACACTAATACCCTCTGCAGGAGGGACAAGTAACTTTTTCTTTAAGATCACAGGAGTGGGGATAGAGTCGGTCCACCTATCTTTCTTACACCGTGCTCTAATCCGAAGATTACCGTAGGTGAAGAAATCGGCCGTTAAAGGGACAAGCGAACGAAGAACTTCAAAGATACCGCTCGGAGTGTCGCCTCTTGTTATACCTACTCTTTGGCCAAGTAACAGATGGAACTGCTTAAACGTGAAAACACGCCATTGTCAGTCAAAAAAGTTCATTGAAAATTACTAAAACTGTTATTAACTTTCACGAAAAGCCAGGTTCGCTCATTATCAATACGTGTATCCAAAATCTTTTAAGTTTCGCTAACTTTCGAAGAGTCGCAAAGTGTCGCAAGCGAATGCAGGTAATCAGTGAATAATGGAATTATCCCACGATGGACTTGCAAAAAAGCTCTTTTCTGTATGACAGTATACAACACAACTCCATACACAGTACCTGTTCAACTGTCAAACTGACGCTTTAAATGCGTCATGAAATTTCTCGACCGAAAGCAAGGTTATCAAACATCGGAATAAACTAAAAAATATACATCGAGAAGAGACCTGTAAATTATCGAATTATTCATTAAAATGAACAATTCATTGGCGCAGATCGCGTAGCAATACTGTCGCCAGAAAAGCAAGGCACTTGCAAAAGCAAACCGTAAAACACCTGGTAAACCAAGATGGACGTGCTGACGAAATTACGGAACACCGTCAGCAACACAATTTCCAATACCGTTCAGAACACTGCTTACGGTTTATCTCAGCTCTCGAATGTCCTTCCAGGTAATCCGGTCACCAGAGAATTCGAGGTGACCGCGCACATAGCGAGCGCGGGCCCGGGATTGCTCTGGAAGATTTACAGCGGCTACAAAAAGTCTACGAAACAGGAAGCTGCGATTTTCGTGTTCGAGAAGCGTATACTCGACAGGTTTCCTAAAAACGACAGAGAAGTAATCTTAGAGACGCTCAGGCGAGGCATCGCCCAAATAACGAAATTGCGCCACCCGCAGATTTTAACAGTCCAGCATCCGCTGGAGGAGTCCAGGGACAGTCTGGCGTTCGCCACCGAGCCCGTCCTAGCTAGCTTAGCCAATGCTTTAGGGAGCCACGATAATCTGCCGCAACCGTTGCCAGCGCTCTTAAAAGATTACAAGCTGCACGACGTTGAAATTAAATACGGCCTGTTGCAGCTCGGGGAAGGTCTGGCGTTTCTACATGGAGACGTTAAACTGTTGCACAGAAACTTATGTCCAGAGTCTATCGTCATCAACAGTCACGGAGCGTGGAAGATCTTCGGCTTCGATTTCTGCGCCCTGAACCAGAGCGTAGAGGGTAAACAGCCTCTGTGGTTGTACGCGGAGTACAACATGTCGATGTCGCCGGCCGCGCAGCCGAACTTGGACTACCAAGCGCCGGAAACCATCCTGGCGAGCAGCATCGGCGCGGCCGGCGACATCTTTTCTTTAGGGATGCTGGCGTACGTATTGCACTCCCCGGCGAACGAGCCTCTTCACGAATCTAGCGGCGACTTCTCCAAATGCAAGAGGTTCCTCGAGAGCTTCAACGGATCGGTCGTTGCCTCTAAGCTCCTGCCGGTTCCGGAGACTCTCAGGGACACGGTGAAATTGATGTTGAATCATAATCCTGAATTAAGGCCGGACGCTCATCAATTCGTGAAGATCGATTATTTCACAGACATAGGAGTGAAGACTCTGAATTACTTGGATAAGATCTTCCAATGGGATAATTTACAGAAATCACAGTTTTACAAAGGACTGCCGCAGCTTCTGAAGCAACTACCGCGCAGAGTTATACTGCACAGAGTCCTTCCAGCTTTGTACAAAGAATTAATTAATCCCCCGATGATTCCGTTTGTTTTGCCGAGCGTATTGTACGCCATGGAAACCAGCTCCGTGGAGGAATTTCGGGAATATATTCTGCCGAATATTAAGCCCGTTTTAACGTTAGACGATCCGCCGCAGATTAGCCTCGTGTTGATGCAACACGCTGATTTGTTGTTAAAGCTGTGCACCACGGAAGTAATAAAGACGGATATAGTACCGATGTTGCTGCGCGCTCTGGAATCTGAATGGGAGCAATTGCAAGAGCTGTGCCTGTCGGCTCTACCTAACATTATAACGATGATCGAAGGGCCGGCGATTAAAAACGCTATTTTGCCGAGGATGAAGAAGATCTGCTTGCATGGAAAAGGAAGCAACAGTAAAAGCCTTGGAGTGAGGGTCAATTGTTTGCTATGCCTCGCGAAAATGTTGCCCAACTTCGACAGATGGTTGGTACTTGATCAGGTGTTGCCTTTCCTGCAAGAAGTTCCGCACTCTGGTGAACCTGCGATTCTTATGGCCATTATAGGTACTATAGTCCGTTAAAACTAGAGATTTACCGACCAGTGGCCGACAAATCGGTTAAGCCGACTATCCGGCCACTTTTGTAGTCGGCGACTAGTCGGCAAAAAGGGCCGATTGATCGCCTCCCTTTTTGCGAATACTTACCCATTTTTCTTCCGTTGTTTCTAACAAATTTTATAATTTTGCTACTAGAAATGTACCGACTAGTCGGTTAAGCCGACTATCCGGCCACTTTTGTAGCCGGCGACTAGTCACGACTAGTCGGCTTCTTGGAGGCCGATTAATCGGCTAGTCGGTACATCTCTAGTTAAAACGTTTATTGGACGGTAGAGAAATGGAAGCGAAATAATTGAATTGTGCTAATAATACGTATTCATTCATCTTTTTATCAGGAATTTATCGGATATTACTGAGCCACAGTAAATTAGGGGCGAATAAGGAAATATTAGCGACGAAGATCCTACCGTTTCTGTTACCGTTATGTATCGAACAGAATTTCAGCCTGTCGCAGTACGAAATTCTTTCGAACCTCGTGACTGAAATGATAAATCGCGTGACGGTAGAACATAAAGAAGCTTTGAAACAATTGGACGCAATGCGCCACGAGACTGAGCAACTCGATCAAGAGCTTTCGCAAGCTTCCAACATTTTCAGGAAACTGAATTCAACCAGCGACGCTGCAAATATAGTTCCTACGATTCCTTCGCCAACTGTAAATACAAATTTGAGGTCCCTACAAATTGAAAACGGGTTGACAATGGAGGATAAATTTCGGTTAGTAAGAATAATTACTATTATCGATTTGTCCGCGTGATAACACGGATTTGCTAAGTTTTATTAAATCTCTTAATTTGCAGATTAATTCAACAGCAAGAAGTGCATCAACGATTACAGTCTCAGCCACCATTGATGCCGAGAACTGTTCAGCAACCAACGAAAGCTCCAGTAAAAGATTTAACCGATACTTTGTTAAAAACGAATCTGGATCAGTTAAATCTTTCGATGTCGAATTCAAAGCCTGATTGTTCTTGGACATCCTCAAATTCGAATCAGCAGCAGTACTTTAATCCGCAAGGGATGATGAGTGTACCGTTAAGTCAGCAAACTAATACTTGGAATTCTAATCAGCCCATGTGGAGTCCAACTATTCCTCAAAATACTATTAATTACCCTGTAAATCAAGGAAATTTCGCAACTAATCAATTAGAATTTCATTCGAATTTAAATTCTAACTCGAGCCAGAAGGTGGAAAACACACCTGCTCAAGATATAATGGATTTGCTTAGTTAATGATTTTAATAGCACAGGTTCGTTGGATAATATTTATTAGTAAATAATGTAAGGACGACGACTAGTGTTTATTATAATGGAAAAAAATAACATACATACTTTACTGTCTTTTACTTAAAACGTTTTCGTTACGGGGCTAATGATATGTAAAGGTGGGTCCACACTAAACGCGCGGCGGCCTCGTTCATGTTCGTAGTTGCTCCGCAGTGCGGAAACTGTTCGGTATGAATCGTGACAAGCGTATCAAAATCGCAAGTGCTGCATTTATGTATTATAATTTACCACTTATTAAAGAAAAAGCAGAGAAAAACGCGGAAACGACGTTATTGGGTTACATCGCTATTAAGAAGTTGACGAATTTACTCAAGCAATGAATTTTTAAACGACCTTCGTATATAAGATACAGGACGGTTTAAAAATTTTTGTAGGATATCGTCTGAGAATTTTGAATTTTTAGTTAATTTAAGTGTGCCAACGTTCATCGAACAGTTTTACACGGTTTTGCGTGGTTCTGCGCTGCGCGTTTGGTTTGGACACACCTTAAGAGACCGTGGAAAGTCATAAACATAGAAGCAATGGATTAACCCACATTGTTATCTTATTTCTAAAATTATACACTAAATCTTATACGTGTTTGTTTAATCGTGACATTTATTTATTAAAATGCGTTTTACGTTTTGAGTACAGCTTCATAAATATTTAAAACATTTATGAAAATGCTTGAATATAAAAATTTGTATATTGTATAACAAATGTTCTATTTGCTCTTTTCTATTTTGTTGTAGTACATTGAAATTATAACTTTTTCAATGTTTCTGTAAATTCAAACAGAACTCAAGTGGCTTACATAATTTTAGAAGCAAGGTAATAATATATAGTGTACGCAAACATTTACTGATACATGGCATACATATCTAATAATGAGTTTACAACGCGATCGTATCTGTCTTTTTATTGTAACTTAAAACACATTAGGATAAAATGGAAATTCCTACAATCTGGCATTAAATGTTGCATAAGCTCTGAGCGTGGAGTCCATTTTTATGTGTGAATATGAGTTACTTAATTAGAACATTTGATAAATTCGAAAAAATTATGTACGTATACATATATGTATAAGGAGATATATATTGTAATATGTATACTTTTGGTTATATATGTTTATTCTTTACATTTATGGAATACATTTTGGATTAACTGAATAATCGTAAAACATGAATAATTTGCAGTTATGCTAGTCTAAAATTATAAAACTGTAAAAAACATGCTATTACATTCCACTTAGATTATCAGAGTACTGCTTTTTAAATTTTGTTAAATAACTATGCTATTTCTTGAAATAAACATTTTGAAAAGTTTGTTATAAATTATACTATTTATTTTTTTAATTATCCCAAGTATTGGCGGCGGTAGAGCGCGGTAATGATTTTAATAGCAATTCGGACTTGGAGCAGTTCCTGCGCGCCTCATGCACCGCAAGTGAGAGAAATTCTAGGGAATCGTACGATGCCACCAATTTCATGCGCGAATCGGAACAGACCCCCATAGGCATGGACCTGAAGGACAGTGCCTAGTTCCGGCGGGTTACAGCGAAAGACGGAAGGGGCTGCGATGTGAGGGACGACTGGTGGTGTCCTCTACAGCCGAATATAAGTTTTAGAAATAGCGTCCTTCATTGGTATAGCCAAAGAGTAGGTATAATAAGAGGCGTCACTCCGGGCGGAACCTTTGAAGTCCTTGCTTGACCTTGGCATTTAAATTGGTTGTCTATTTCGAGCGGGATATTCAAATCGACTAAATGTACCTTACCGCAATTGGCTGATTATGGCCGAAGTTGACCGATCATTGCCGAAGCTTAGCGATCATTGCCGAATGGGCATTTAAATTGGTTGTCTAGTGATTTCCCTAGGTTATTTCTGTCCTTGTCGAGTGACGCCTCTTATTATACCTCCTCTTTGCCAACGCAACCAATGCACGTGTTACGTATTTTGGCGGTGATTTTAAGAACAGAACGCAGGTTGCTGCCCGTGGAGCGCTGAACCGCTCTGCTCGTCGGAGTGCGTGGGAGTTTTAAATAAAATAACTAAACACAGAACAATTTCAAGCTAAACTTCAAAGTATATTTGGACTGCTCAGGAAGCTGGTTAGCGACAGAAATGATCGAAGCGTTTAAGAATCAGCTCCGAGCTCGTCGTCGAAGCCGATGACAAGATCCTCCTGGTCCTCCCATACCCACACAGCACACGACGTCCCGAGGACGTCTGTTTTAGGTCCCTTCTAGGACTTTAGGTCTGAATGTCCCGATTGGTAACAAGACGTCTGTGGGACGTCTATAGACGGCTTTGGGACGTCTATAGACGGCTTTGGGACGCTTTTGGGACGTCGGTAACTACAGTGGCGCCCTCTGTACAAAGTCCTAAAGACGTCCTTGGGACGCATTTGGGACGCGTTTGGGACGTGTTAAATACGTCTTTGGGATGGCCTTGGGACGCTTTGAGGACGTCGTGTGCTATTGTAGGGATCCGATAAGGTTCATCGACATATGCTACCGGAGGGCTACCCGGCTCGAGAGTTTCTCGCTGGTGTTCCATCGCCCTCCGGTTGGTATATGTAAGAGTTCTGTCCCAGTCCTGATACACAGCTTGTCTAAGGCAGGGTTCCGCCAGGTAAGCCTTACTGACGAAAGTCCTGTGGGGGACCCGGGCGAAAGGCTTAATTCATCGATAAAAATAGGTCTTAATTACGTTTTTCGAACGCCTGTGTTCAGTCCTAATCCATGCGCTTAAAAGACGGGTGGTACCCCCAGGACCACTCTTTTTTTGTAATATTCGTCGTTCAGAGGACGTATATAAGCCGTTCGTAGGAAATTCGGGACGTCCCGAACGACTGGGATGGACGTCCCTGGGACGCTTTTAGGATGGCTGTATGCTGTGTGCGAGACATACCCGGGACCACTTTTTTGGTAACATTCGTTGTTCAGGGGACGTATATAAGCCGTTCGTGGGAAATTCGGGACGTCCCTGGGACGTCCGGTACGACTGGGACAGACGTCCCTGGGACGCTTTTAGGACGGCTGTGTGCTGTGTGGGTAGCAAGCATGAAGAGTGAGGTGGTTGGTAATGATGGTAATATCTCGTTTTATGATATCTTGACGAAAGGTATAAGTCAATTAGCAATATATGCAGGAAATGAAAGTATAGTAAAGGTCTTCGAATCGGATTATTATGAAATTAAATTTCCAATATATGCTACACTGATAAATAGTAATTTTAGAAAGGGGAAAAGAAGGAAACAGTTGATGGAACAAGGTAATGAAATTTTCCATTTTCTGTTTACCAATTTCCTTGGTATACCACATGGGTGTACTAAAAAAATATTTAATTATCTAACTAATGAAGATTTAAGATCTATAATGGTGGCTTGGAGGCCTATTAATGTCAGCAGTCCTAATACTGATATTAATAACATGGTAATTAGTATTGAACCATTCACAGATAGCACACGACGTCTTAAAGACGTCTCTTTTATGTCTGTTTTAGGTTTGAACGACTGAATGTCCTGATTGGTAACAAAGGCGTATTTAAGACGCCTTTTGGACATCTTTAAGACGTCTTAAAGACGTCTTTAATACTTTACCGACGTCGGTGTGCTATCTGCGTATATGCAAAATGTACGTTTAAATAAGTGATGTAGGAATGTTCGGAAAGGCGAGGACAGTTATTGTAGTTCATGTCAATATTTAAATGTATTTATTTTTATATTATAACATTTGTAACAAACTCGGGCCAACCTCTGCTGTTTTTCTTTTTTCTAGTGCCCTATTACCATTGCTGTTATTATAATTATTATTATTATGATAGTATTAAGATTATTAAGTTTGCACATTGTCCAGGTGCGCGCGCATTCATTATTTTACCGCGCGATTCGTATACGAACACCGCGCGAATATGAACGCCGCGCGATCTGCCGTTAAAAGCGAGAATCAAGCGTTTCACGTGCGCATGCGCAATCGTCAGGCGATCGGATGAACAACTCGAGTGAGAATCGTGATGCGCATGCAGTGTCCACGGGAAATACCCTGCGTAGTAGGATACTCGCGCCGCAGGGAGGGAGAACGCATGCGCGCGATGACGCGGTGACAGTTAAACCAATCAACGCCAAGACGGGACACGCCGTTTCGTTTCCCATCGTTTCCCATTTTGGCGTTGATTGGTTTAACTGTCACCGCGTCATCGCGCGCATGCGTTCTCCCTCCCTGCGGCGCGAGTATCCTACTACGCAGGGTATTTCCCGTGGACACTGTGCGCATGCGCTAGCAGTATTCCACGATCAATACAAAATCGATACCAGGGTAGATGTCCCCATGGACCTGAAGGACAGTGCATGAGCTAGACTTATAGACGCGGGGGTGTAAGCGAAAGACGCAAGGGGAATCAAGCTGTTTCAGCCATCTTGTTATGATATACTAGTGGTGCCATCTATGTCATACCGTGGTAAACTTTTAAACTTTGCACTTGCATTACTCAGGTTTCATAAATTGATCAATGTTTTTATAAATAATACATATTTATACGAATTGTAATACATAGGGTGGATGAAAATACGTTATATTTAATTGCCAGAAAATAACTATATATATAATGGGCTATAGAGTGCACTACTAGTATATCATAACAAAATGGCTACACAGGCGATTCCCCTTCCGTCTTACGAGTAAACCCCCCGCAACTAGGCACTGGTCCTTCAGGTCCATGGATGTCCCGATTACCGAGCCCTGTCACTATTACCGTGCCTTTATGCTTAAAGAAGCCGTACAAAAAACTCGCATAAATAAATAAGGAAAGAAATTTTTTTAAATAAGTTAAACTATTAATGTATGTGTTACAAACGAGGAGGTTGCATTTTTAAATAATTAAAGCATAGTAAAAAAATTCAAAAATGCATGTGAAGATTTCGATGGATTTACATATATTCTTACCGGAAACGGTAAAGAACACGTACTTTACAGAAGTGAATAAATGGATAATTATCATGATTTGCACTTCTGTAAAGTGTTTATTATATTATAAAAGGATCAAATTTTATAAAAAAAATATCAAAATGAGCACTTTTGAAACGTTTTCGTATTTTTAAAGTGGATCCGGTATTTGGGACACGAATTTAACGCTTGTCCCTATTACCGTGCCCCTCGAAGTCCACTGGCTCCCTCCGTAACTGCTAAACCTATTGATTCTTATAGAGCTATCTTCGTATCGATCAGAAATAACCAATCAAAGTAATGTATGATAATTTCTGGCACCAGTGCAGTGCCAGTGGATGCCTGCCGAATTCGCTATAACCTTACTTTCGTTTCTCAGAACGGGTGAACAGAAATTTATATTTGCATATTTTGCTTTTGTAATGGAAAGGCAGGGGTGGGCACTTCCATTATATATCTGTTGGCAAAATTTAGTTAGGCACTATTCACTCGTGGCGCTAGGATCAATAAAGTTGAAAGAATTTGGTAACAGATGGCGCTGATGAGATTATTTTGTGGCGGGGAGAAGAAGGAGAAGAAGACGCCGACCGCCATTGGAACCAAGGTTTGGAGGACTCTAGCGTGGCACCACACCTACAGGAGCGGTGGTAATGTGTGCGTGAATTGACGCCAGCGCGAAGGCAGCCAAGTGGCGACAACGCAAAGCGAATGTGACGTCACGAATGTATAGACGCCAACGCCAAAGACGCCACGTGCGATTGTGAATCGAACATTTTTAGTAGTTTTTCCAAGTTTTTCATTCAATTGAAATTACACTTCATTACGACATGAATAAGGAATCAGGTAAGACAAATACTTAATACTTTTGCATCATCAGAATTATAGAAATGATATTTTTTATATATACCAGCGCCAAGCGAGTGACGCCGCGGCCAACCAGCGTCGACAACATATTTCCCGGTGACGCTGGTTGGCCGTGGTTCGGCGGCTCCCATCGTGGCGTCTCACGCAACATTATCACCGCTCTCTGTAGGTGTGGTGCCACGCTAGAGTCCGGCAAAGCGCATCTTTTCGTGGCACAGAGTCCACCTGTGACGTCACATTCGTTTCGCGTTGTCGCCACGTGGCGCGCTGGCGTCAATTCACACACACATTACCACCGCTCCTGTAGGTGTGGTGCCACGCTAGAGTCCTCCAAACCCTGATTGGAACGCCATTCTGGCATCACCAGGCATCACGTGTCGTACTGTACGCATCGCTCAGAGAGCATTTCGTACCTAAAATTGTTAAGGTTATTAAAACCATTTTTGTTAGTAATTGTGGAGAGTCATTTATTCGCCCACAAATGGATCTGCAACCTAGAGCAAAGTAGGCCTGCTCAGAATTCATATTTCTTCCCACTTGGGTGCCTACAATATGTAGAACATAATCAGCGGCGCCCAGTGGCGGCGTCACTACAGCAATCAGAATATAATGGTTAGGTAATAAAATTACCTAACAATGGAACATATGGAACCCGCACACGCCGATTTTAATGGGGCTTTTGTATGAAGTAGTTCTCAGAAAAATATTTTGAGAGCAACATCTTACAAAAGCTCCATTAAAATCGGCGTGTGCCGGTTCCATATGTTCTTTTCCCCGCCACAAAATAATCTCAACAGCGCCATCTGTTACCAAATTCTTTCAACTTTATTGATCCAAGCGCCACGAGTGAATAGTGCCCTAACTAAATTTTGCCAACAGATATATAATGGAAGTGCCCACCCCTGATGGAAAGGTCATATTAAAATTACATAAAAACACCTCTCATAGAGCAAAAATATGTTTTGAACAGTTCACAGTTGAAAGACATAACCTAAACCGCGGGAACGCTATTCAAAAAAGGGCACGGGAATAGGGACAACGCATTTTTCAGGGCACGGTAATGGGGACAAAAAGCATGTATTTTTATTTCAATTAACAAAATATGGAAAATTAACATTTTCAACCCGAAAAAATGCCTTAATAAAGAGAAAAGTGCAAAATACCAATATAAATTTTCACCAAGCAAAATTGAAGTGAGAGAAGTCAGTAATTAATTCCTTGGTGAGCAAGTCGGCGTCAAAGCACGGTAATCGGGACATCTAGGTTTTAGGTTTTAGGTTTTTTATTTATTCCTTGTACATTGTATGCAAAAGAAACGGCGCTTCGAGACACTGTCTTATATCGCCCAACGAACGATACATCTCTACTGATCTCTACAGGCGATGCGTTCCACTTACGCCCAAATCGCCCGCGATTTCCATTAAGGTATGTTTTCCTATACGCGACTGGAGTCAACGGCAAGAATTTCAAAGTCGATTTTCCTGAAAATGCAGCACAATATCAAAAAATCTTATTCCTCTTTCTCGACTTACTTACTTGTTCTAAGTCGAAAAGAAATAGTACCTTTTTTTCATATCGCGCTTCATTTTCGAGAGAATCGACTTGAAATGAGACCTCGATGTCCCAGATAGCACAGGACGTTTTAAAAACGTCCATTTTACGTCCATTTTAGGTCTGAACGTCCACGGCTTGATTTGTGAAAATGGACGTTCTTAAAACGTTTTCTGGACCTTTTCTGGACGTTTTTAAAACGTCCAGAAAACGTTTTAAAAACGTCCAGAAAACGTTTTAAAAACGTACTTTACGGACGTTTTAAAAACGTCCTTTTCCGGACGTTTTAAAAACGTATTTTCCGGACGTTTTAAAAACGTACTTTTCCGGACGTTTTAAAAACGTCCGAAACAGGCGTTCAAAAGAGGCTGTGCGCCATCTGAGAAATGTCGTTAGATTAGGATACATTAGTTGAAGGAAACCAGGGATTGTAACCCACTGTCTAACCCAACCATCCACGAAATATGGATAGATCGTACAGGTAAAGCGTAATTAAATCTACATACATATATACATAAGTATACATACTGGTACATATAAATGTTTATGAACATTTGCTGAAAGAAACAATGGAAAACCAAAAACACAGAGGCATTTGTTTAAATGTTTCTGACCGAATGTTTGCAAACCGGTTTTATACAGTTTTTATATTGTTTTCATACAGTTTTTATACAGCTTTCATAACGTTTTTGTACAGTTTTTGTATATTTGTTTCAGTATTTGCGGTCAAAGGTATGTAGTTTTAGGTTAGGGTTTGAATAATTTTTCAATTTTAGGTTAACGTCGTTGATGCCCAATGGATATTGTATTGCTATTTAGTTGGCCTCGGCAGAAAAGGGAAAGAAGATTTCCATAAATTAAACGTAGCAACGGTTTTAATATATGTAACTATCACCTTTATTTTACTGTTCCCAATATTGATTACTGTAAAATTCAATGTATTTTCTGTATATTCGACCTCCTACTAACATGTTCTTGTATCTATTGTAAGTGTATATAATCTGCATTATTTCTGAATTAAATAAATGAAATAAATTGTTATCGAGTTTGATCTCATTTTGAAAACCATTTAATTGCTTAAATTTTTATTAAATCGAACCAGCCCCGTCGAACGTCCTGAAAACGTCCTAAAAACGTTTTAAAAACGTCCAGGAAAGGTCCTGAAGACGTTTTAAAAACATCCAGAAAACGTTTTAAAAACGTCCAGAAAAGGTCCTGAAAACGTTTTAAAAACGTCCAGAAATGGTCCTGAAAACGTTTTAAAAACGTCCAGAAAACGTACTTTTTTGTGAAAATGGACGTTTTCAGGACCTTTTCTGGACCTTTTCTGGACGTTTTGAAGACGTCCTGAACGTCTGACCTGGACGTTTTTAAAACGTTTTTAAAACGTTTTGGTGCTATCTGGGGTCTATGCACCCTTATGGACTGCCCTTCAGGTTCACGCCACGGACCCTCGTGTCATAGATAGGAATGCCGGTTTCCACAGCGCGTCCCGTGGGGCAGGAGTGGGGTTGACGAGTCTTGTGTTCGGCAGTGTTCCGTTGAATCTAGGGTAGAACCGGGCAGAACCAACAAAATGCGGTTAAATTACTTACCTCGGTTTACATCAATCCACGGCAGCCCACTCGAATTTTTATTCTCGGCTTCTCTGGGTTGTAATGTCAGTTATATTGTGATGTTCAACGCTCGTTAAAACGAATTCTTTGATTGTTCGTAACCAATCGTTAATGTTTTAATATATATGGAATAAACGACACGAATTTTAATTGCACGTGTGTTATTTAAATGCATTTTATTCATTGAGCAAAAGAATCCTCGACGTTTTGTTTCATCGACTTTTTAACTCGATCAGGTACGTTTATCTTTCACATATTATTTATTTGTATATTACATAGTTATTTACGATACGTTCCCGTTAATCTCTCATCTACCACGTTGCCATAAGAAGAATTACTCTTATTTACGTTTTTAATCGAGTATTAACCATAGCCTTTTGAAGTGTAATTTCTCGGGAACCTCAAACCCTGGGAAAATATCCGTAAGACGGATATTAAAGACGTTTCTTAAACAACGAAGGTATCAAATATCTCCGCACGCAAATTCTTCGAAGTATATGTTTCACAATTATTTTTCAGACAACGTCTATTTAATGTATTATATTTTTCGCAGTTACATGTTATAACTTCTTAGTCGCACTAAGCGGTAAATAAAATTAATGGCACAATGCAGTTGCCACTGATTTTTTATCAACTTATCTAATTTTCGATCAGCTGATGCACTAAAATGCTTTGTGTTCACAATCTAACCGTTTCACGAATATAAATCACGACATCGATATTTCTCCAGTTTATTAGTTTCATATGCGACATTAGTTCAACTTCATTCGGAATGTTATTATTTTATAAATAAAATATTTTCGTAAACCTTTCATCCGATAACCATATTTTACCCAATTCACCAACAAAAGTTTATTCTCCATATAACACATAATTCCATCGAAGCGGAGCATAAAATTTCATTCCGAATTACTCGTTAATTTTCGTTATTGTCGTTCGTAAAAAATCGACAAAATATGCAAGTACATTAGCGAGAAGTTTCAGGTTATAATTGGTTTCAAAGCTTTTCGCACTTTTCGCTCTTAAATGTAAAAGAAATATTTCCCGAATTATGCGTTGTTAATAAAAATCTATCGATATTACGTAATCGGCGTTAAGCAGATTTGTAACTTTATTAGACGCATTAATTTTATTCCTTGTTTTTAACAATTAACGAACTATTTAAGTACATTCTGTTCGTCTCGATGCGGACAATAATCTAACGGATGTAATTTTCAGCGAAGCTAACACCCCGCAAGATGGCTGATTCCAGCGACTTGGATCGGCAGATAGAACAGCTGAAGAAATGCGAGATTATCAAAGAAGCAGAGGTCAAAGCTCTTTGCGCGAAGGCGCGCGAAATTCTCATCGAAGAAAGCAACGTGCAAAGAGTCGACTCTCCAGTCACTGTAGGTTTTCGCGTAGCGCGAAATGGGAGAATCGCGACGATCGTGATTTACGAGACGTATTTAAATTTTCCAGGTGTGTGGAGATATTCATGGTCAATTTTACGACCTGAAAGAATTATTCAAAGTGGGCGGAGATGTTCCCGAAACAAATTATCTGTTCATGGGAGATTTCGTTGATAGAGGGTTCTACAGTGTTGAAACATTCCTTCTACTGCTGGCGTTGAAGGTGATTAAAGGAATATAAAGTAACGATTAAGGCCGTCGCGCGTTTCGGCGAATCGAGGAAGTTAATAATAATTAATTAATCGTCGCCGCGCGATTGTTTATAAAGCCTTCTCTCCGTATCGCCGAAATGCGCGCCGCCGTTTAACGTAACAAGCTCATTGCGATGTTTCGATTCATATTTATAGTAAAGTTTCGTAACTTTATAGTTACTTTCGCAAATGTAATTCTAATTACAGGTCCGTTACCCCGATAGGATTACACTAATACGAGGAAATCACGAGTCTCGACAAATTACGCAGGTTTATGGGTTTTACGATGAGTGCCTACGTAAATACGGGAGTATTACAGTTTGGCGATATTGCACAGAGATATTCGATTATTTGTCCCTCTCTGCTATAATCGATGGGAAAATATTCTGCGTTCACGGAGGATTATCCCCCAGTATACAAACGCTCGATCAAATAAGAACTATAGACAGAAAGCAAGAAGTAAATGAGAATTGTCTTTCGTACTGTTCCTACCGAAATAACGAGATCGCTTTCCATGCGTATCTCGTAAAAACAAGCGCAGCTCCCGTACAGTAGCAAGTACTAAAGCCGGGAACAATTTTTTGTAGGTTCCGCACGATGGGCCGATGTGCGATTTACTTTGGTCAGATCCCGAGGACACTCAGGGTTGGGGAGTCTCACCGCGCGGAGCCGGTTACCTCTTTGGCAGCGACGTTGTAGCACAGTTTAATTCCACAAATGATATTGATATGATATGCAGGGCACATCAGTTAGTCATGGAAGGGTACAAATGGCATTTTAATGAGACCGTTCTGACAGTTTGGTCTGCACCTAATTATTGCTACAGGTATGCAGATTGTTTGAAGCTTAAACGCTGCACGAAGGACAATGTTAAGCCGCAGAGGGGATTAGTGACCCACGAGCCAATAGCGTATGCTATACACCGTTGGGAAGATCTCGCCAAGACGAATCGATTGGTACCGTTTTTAACATCGAAATCAGATGGGATCACCTCGAAAAATGGCCTCAAAGTTCGAGATTTTGCGGTTTTGAACAAAAGAAACCGGTAGTAAAATCCCATCCGGCCCGAGGGACTTCGGGTAGGCACCTGAGGGAAAACCGGAGGATGTAAGCGATACTCTAGCAGGCCGGGGCGGCAAATGTGCCTGATGACCTTGATTTCAGGGCTGTGTTGGGCCTGTATTTGCCCCATGGGCCACTAATCCATTAGCGATTTCGTACTGGGCATTAGGAAAGGGACCCATAGGGCAAACGCAGGCCCAACACGGCTCTGAAATGAAGGTCATCAGCCACATTTGCCGCCCCAGCCTGCTAGAGTATCGCTTACATCCTCCGGTTTTCCCTCAGGTGCCTACTCGAGGTCCCTCAGGCCGGATGGGGTTTTACTATCGGTTTCTTTTGTTCAAAACCGCAAAATCTCGAACTTTGAGGCCATTTTTCGAGGTGATCCCATCTGATTTCGAAGTTAAAAATGGTATCCATCGATTCGTATTGGCGAGATCTTTCCAACGGTGTATAACATACGCTGTAGGCTCGTGGGTCACTAATCCCCTCTGCGGCTTAACATTGTCCTTTTAACCCTGCGTGGTCACGCCTTCTTATAATCACAAATCGGTCACACGGGGTTCACTGCACCCCAGCGTCATTTTTGAGTTACCATCTTTGTATTTTCGAATATTTTAACTTTTCAGCGATAATTGTACGTACATTCGTAATACTCGTACAATCAAGCTCTGATAGACTTTTTCTAGAAATTCTAAATTTTGATACGATGAAATTTGTGGTTGAAGAAGAGCGATTCTCCAGGGTTGCGAAAAGAAGCGATATTTTTTTCCGCGGCAAATCCTCTTTGGAAGTCGTAAATGCGCGACATTTGAATTGAAACAGCCCGTATAGCCACGAAGGGTTCAACAGTCTGGCTAATTCCTATTAATTATCGATGAAATTAGTATTATTGTAGTTTGTCGTGTATAAATCAATACTAACGTGGAATTTCTTGCAACAGGTGTGGAAACGTAGCTGCAATATTAGAATTAAATGAACACCTTCAACGAGATTTCACAATATTTGAGGCAGCGCCGCAAGAAAGTCGAGGAATACCCAGTAAAAAGCCTCAGGCCGATTACTTTTTATAAACAAAATTTCCATTAAAAATAGCTGTATAAACCAAAACGTCCCCAAATATTTTTTAAAAAAAGAAGTCATTTCGAATGATCGCATGCTACATACCTAGGCACATGGAAGCATGTTACATAAAGAAGGAAGCAGCTCGTTTGCAAGAATATACGATACACAAAATGACAAAGTTGATCAGTTTGTAATTACATACTGCCAATGGACTGCTAACGGTATTGAAAATACTAATTTGATATAATAAATATTACGAATACATGTTTTTCAATATTACATTTCTGTTAGTAGTAATAAAACTGATTAACATTTAACCATTCGCTACACATTAAATAATTTTATTCTGAATGCCTGATTAAATGTTGTGTTCGCATTGATTCGCGGAGAAAATTATAGTAACGGAAATCCTCGGTCTCGTGTAAACGTAAGAAACACAAAGGAATCGGAATTTATTATGAATTTAAATTACAATTTCCCGCTAAATTCGATACACTTGATATATACTTATGTATTTGAATCATTACTGTACTGTTATATACACTGTTATGTATGACATAATATATTTGTAATTACAATGACTTTTGCATATCGAGAAACTGAAGTAAAATTGTACATACGTAATTAAAAGGCTATACAGTAATATCAAACCCTATTTACGCGGAAATAGCGACAATACGAAAATAATTTAGAATTATGCATCAATGAATATCAGAATACCATATTAAATGTGTCAACATTTTTGTGATTTTTCTACAATCTCGGAAATAAATTGAAATTTCAAATGGAGTGTAAGTCTTATGACTCACGTGGTTATACTTCCTTCCATATGTGAGTTTCGTATCTCGCCTATTCTTATCCTAGCCGATTCTATTTCACTGTTATTCTATAGATGAAAGAATTAAATGATTTATCTACGGGTGGAATTGAGGTTGGCGCCGATTTCGCAAAAGTATGTACTTCCATATATCGAAAAATATTTACCAACATTTTTTAACTCTACACGTTATTGTGATCGTATTAGTTAGCCCTATTTTATAGCGAATTCGGTACCTCGCACTGACTCTGCACTGGTGCCGGAAAATGACTTGGATTGGTTGATTCTTATAGAGCTATCTTCGTTTCTATCAGAAACAACCAATCCAAGTCATTTTCTGGCACCAGTGCGGAATCAATGCGAGGTACCGAATTCGCTATTAATTAATAGTGAAGCCAATATTAAATATGCTGAGGATTTATTGAAATACGTCGTCGAAGATTTAGTGTATTATATGAGAAACAATTTATTTCGCACAATGTCCACAACTTACTTTTTCTTCTTCGTTCCTTTTTCTCCTTATGGCGTTTTCGGACGGTCGCACTGGGGCGCACTGAGTGCGAATTTTGGCCAATCGAAGGCGAAAAGGTTCACACTCTTTGCTTCCGATTGGGTAGGGTTCGCACTCGGTCCGCCCCAGTTAGTGATCCTCTAGGTAGTGATACGCAGATGTGGCCGCCGTTTTCTATTGGTCGACACCATTAGTGACCGAAACCGGAAGTAGAGAGAGCAAGTAAACAAGTAGAAAAAGAAAGAGATACTGCTCGCATGTAATTGGTACGTGCCTAGCCCCACCACCGTTTATCTGCGTAATTTTTCCTATTGGGCGAAGCAATAACATCTACCAATTGGATTCCGCAACATTGAGCGAAAAGTGGAATCACCAGCAAACTTCATTTAATGCTGTCATTTTTGAACGTGCAAACTATTGCTAACGCGTGCAGATTTTGTAAGTATGAATATTTATGAGACAAAATTTAGGATAAAGCTAACCCGTCAATGCACGAGTGAAAAATATTTCCGAATGTACATGAGTGGAGTTCCAGGACTCACTGTTTTATCTATATTTTTATCTTATATTTGTCTGCTTAGTGCAAAAATGCCTGGCTGCTGCGCGGATTATTGCACTAACTCAGACAAAAAGAAATTTACCTTTTTAGTCTTTTACCTTTTAAGTAAAGTTAGAAAACACTACGTGCTCCGTAGAGATCTAGAAACAGTCTAATGTATTTAACGTAACATGTTTTAATTTGTATGAAGAACGGCAGAAGGAAATAGTACAACTTCAGTTTTCTCGATTATTTCAAAATGTGCCCGCCAATTTGCGACTTCCGCTTTAGGCCAAAATGGTGGACACATCTGCGTATCACTACATAGGCCGGTATTCACAAACGTGTCTTAAGATTAAGCAAATGCTTAAGCATGCGGCATCCTCTACTAACCCTAGTAGCTAGTAAAGGATGCCGAATGCTTAAGCATTTGCTTAATCTTAAGACACGTTTGTGAATACCGGCCCTAGAGGATCACTAGCCCCAGTGCAACCGTCCGAAAACGCCATTAGGGGTCGCTAGGCGGTGTCTTGTGTTGCGTGGCCGTCTGCGGAAAACTGGTCTTCTCCAGGGAATTCAGGCGTGAGGACGATGCCCGTGGAACGCTAAAGCGCTCTGCTCCTTGGACGTGGATTTTTCAGAGATAATTATAATAATAAAATTGATGAAAGAATAATAAAACGTTTGAAACACTAATAACTTGTAACTTCAATGAGTTTATTTGAACAATACGAAACAGAAAATGATATTTTCAGAGTTTGTGAGGATACGTCAGTTAGCTTTGACTATCAAGGCTTGAATGGTGCTACCAGAAAAGTCCGTCGGTTTTACACCTTTTGTTATTTACAAAATGTCTTAGATTCTAAGAGCCAATCGCAAATTTACTAATTAACTAGCTAATTTCCTATTAGTCGATCCGATTCCTTTCGGTTATCGATTTTTGTAAAACAAGCGTTTAACAACATTGCGCTGGATTTCACACTTAGGAGAAGAGAGGAAGGTGAGATTCATTTATTCAAACACCCGTTTCCAAGAGGGTATCGATTTCTTTTATAATCTTGAAGTTCCCTCATTAAAAGAATCTAACTATTTTCAAACACCTCGGGCTTGCGCGAACTTCACCTTGTCTCCCTTTCCTATTACAGTCGTGTGATCCGATTCGAACTTCGCGCTTCTGAAGCTTATACTACGCGCCGCTAGACGGGAGTCGCAACACTTGACATCGCTTTCGCGTCCAGCGTGGAAAGGAAATAACTGGAAATAATTTACCCGGGGCGAATTCCACTTACGCCCAAATTGCCCGTGATTTTCATTAAGCTAGGTTTTCCTGTACGCGACTGGACGCATCGTCAAGTATTTCAAAGTCGATTTTCTCGAATATGAAGCGCGATATCAAAAAAAGTTACTCTTTCTTTTCGACCCATAACAAGTAAATAAATCAACAAAAAGGAATAAAAATTTTTGATATTGCGCTTCATTTTCGAGAAAATCGACTTTGAAATTCCTGACATTGCGCCCAGTCGCGGTTAGGAAAACCTATCTTAATGAAAATCACGGGCGATTTAGCCGTAAGTGGAAATCGCCCAATAGACCAGGAAAACCAACGCATCAAGCAGTTTGATTGGTCCATTTTCACTAGTGACAAGTAATTCTCCCAGAGGGTAAAAAATCGATTTTCGATTCTTACATCAATGAATCGATTCTGGGAAAATCGAACACCAAAGAGTCGATTCAAAAGATCGATCTTTGAACAAAAAAAATCGATTTTCTAAAGAATCGAATCGGAATCGACCGCTCCTACTCCCAGACAAACCTGGACAACCCTCACGATATGAATCTAACCTCTAAATCAGAAACGACACGACAGAAAATACTTTGCGTTTTCGTTTCTTCTATTTCAAAGATTAATTTCAACTCGCTACAAAAACGCTAATAGTATTGCGTACTGCCGTTTATGTAACGCTTATGTGTTTTGTGTAATGATCGGTGTACCGAATCGCAAGAAGTAAACATTTTGTAACCGTTCCATATAAATATCATTAACGTAAGTTTTCACATTTTTCGATTCAAACACGACGTGTTAAGCGAACAAAAGTAATAATATTCCGACATTTAATGTTAAAAAGTCACCAATACGTAGCTTTTTCTCTGAAACATAAATTCAGTATCTAACCTCACATTAATATCGATGAAAAATCAAAATCTATTCTAAAGTTTAAAAGTCAGTACGAACGAAATAATACGAAACTATTTCAAAAGCTAACAAAAATTCGTCTTAATCATTTCTCAAAGTCTATAATTACAATTAGTGTTTTCAGATAAATCAGAATGAAGTTTACACAATTGTTGCGTAAACAACATATAGGTAGAGCAGTGCGGTGTCTCTGGCAGACGCAGAGAGATAGACCTGTAACGGTAACTAACACAAAAGAAGTTTTAACATCTATGGGCTTCAAGGTACAAGATGCACTGCAAGTAGCAAATCCGCCGAAACAATTTCCTAGGTAATGTTGCTAATTTTACTCAATATAATGTTTAAACTCAATTATATCCCATTAATATTTCATAACGTAAATTAAAAATATATATGAAAACAGAATTTAATTGGATTAACATGTTCTTCTATTTTAATATCAGAATTGTAATACCCGACTTGCGCGATGCCAAGCAGTCTGATTGGAAGGCGGAAAGCTGCTTAACGTATAAAGATCACAATGTTTTACAAGGGGGTGTATCACAAGCATGTTTATTAACGAACACGTTAATGGTTGACGATAAGCTTCCTGAGAAAATAAGAAATCTGGCAACTGACGTGCCAGAATATGTAGACGATTTATTAAAAAGGTATATTAATTATTGTTAGGGGCCGAGGCTCGTGTATCGGGTCGAAAAAAATCGATTTTTTCGCATAAATCAGGCTCGGGAATTAAGTGAACTTCGCGGCCGATTTTCAGAGGCGGCGCCTCCTTTCTCTCGCCGATCTCTGTAAATCGGCCGCGAAGTTCACTTAATTCCCAAGCCTGGCATAAATCAGTAGTTGAAGCTCACAAAAATATGCTTCCAATAACGCGGAAGAAAATTCGAGAAATTAAAGCCGCTATAGCCAGTTTCGCTACGGAGCAGCGGATAACGCAGGTTTACCAGAAAACTTTGAACGCGTTTTTCTCGAAACAACAGTTTCGCGATTGGCGGGCAACGTGGCTCGAAAAATATTCAACAGATCGACTTGGCCTCGCTCATTTTCTTCGTAGAAATCGGCTATTTGTGTAATGGTATTGTTTAAGTAAATAGTTCCTTTTTCCACATTCGTAAAAGTGAACTTTTTTTCAAGCGGCCGCCATTTGTTCAATTTTCGATCTTTTAACTTACAAATTGCTTGGTTTTGTGCGTGCACTCGTAAACTAATCGAAATTTTCGGAATCTTTTATTTCCGGTGAATACAGCAGACGCTACGTTGTCCGCCGCGGAATAATTGCGTCGTCCACGGTAGTATATTTATTAAATTATTAAATCATTTGCTTATTTCTTTAGAATGATTTACACGTCCAGCGTATACGATGCGCAACAAGTAAAATTACCGAAGCTGAAAGATCCTAGTAGACCCAGTTGGATATTTCCTAGAGTATACGGTATAACGAGTACAAGAAAAATGTAAGTTCAAATTGTTTAATTCTATTCGTTCTATATTCCTTTAATTTTACGTCTCTGTTTTAAAATCAGGAACTTATTGTAGGCGTAACTTGTCGCGAAAGTTTTTACAACTATGTGAATCATTGTCTGGGCTAAGCGTTGCAGAAAATCGATCAGTCGTGCATGACGGGGTCCTGTCGATGTGTATAGGTATGCCACTAAAGAGAAATTATTACACGTACAGTGACTCGCGAAGACGTTCACGAAGTACTATTACATTTACAGATCCAAATTCTGTTGATTGTTTTATTCTGTATGTTAGAAATAGAGGAACTTGACGCATATGAAAGCATAAAAGTAACAGCAGCTTTTACAATTTTATATTTATATGAACGAACCTGCGAGTGACTGTATATCATTATGTTGTAACACATATAGTATATAGGACGAGACATTCACCATGACCATCTTGAATAACATTTAAATTGTATGAAAAAATTTCATACATTAACCGTTTCGTTGCTGTATGCACATAATTAACAGCATTCGCACTATATGCCAAGAGACCGGCAGACGTAGAACTTTTTGTATATAATCGACGTGGATAAAAGTACATGTAATTGCATTAATCTTGTGCAAGTATTCGAATGCTACGAATAAACTTCGAATATTTGAGTATTCGAATGCTACGAATAAACTTCGAATATTTGAGTATTCGAATGCGACGGATAAACTTTGAATATTTGAGTATTCGAATGCTACGAATAAAGTTCGAATAGGTGTTTGAGTATTCGAATACTATTCGAATGTTATTATTCGAATAGTATGGTGTGAAATGGGTCAAAATTAGCTTACAAAATTTCATCCTCACAAATGAACCTAAAGAATTTGATTTATAATTCACACCATACTATTCGAATACATCGGTATTCAAATACTTAAATATTCGAATACTGAAATATTCGAATACTGAAATATTCGAGTACATAAATATTCGAGTACATAAATATTCGAATACTTAAATATTCGAATACTTAAATATTCGAATACTGAAATATTCGAGTACTGAAATATTCGAGTACTGAAATATTCGAGTACTGAAATATTCGAGTACATAAATATTCGACTACATAAATATTCGAATACTTAAATATTCGAATACTTAAATATTCGAATACTGAAATATTCGAGTACTTAAATATTCGAGTACTGAAATATTCGAGTACTGAAATATTCGAGTACATAAATATTCGAATACTTAAATATTCGAATACTTAAATATTCGAATACTGAAATATTCGAGTACTGAAATATTCGAGTACTGAAATATTCGAGTACTGAAATATTTGAATACTTAAATAGTATTTGAATACTTGGATATTCGAATTATATTCGCCAATTAATTGAGCAACTGAAGTATTCGAATATTCGAATACCGAAAAATTCGACAAATAGTCCCAGCCCTAATCTAGAGCAGGGGTTCTCAAGCTTTTTTGCGTTCTACTCAAACATCTACATGAACAGTCACGATATCACCAATTAAAATTAGGATGAATACTGCAGTGCAGCATGCGTATGCTACGCTCCAACAATGTTAGAACGTGTAAAAGAAACATGCTATGGGACATGACTGATTTATTGCACACGAAATGTAATCGAAAAGCATTCGCGCACCACCTGGAAGGCACTACAGTTTGAGAAACCCTGCTATAGAAGACGAATCTAGCGACCAGGACACATTGTAGTTCTATTCAAAATTTCTCTCCAGCAATTTTTTGTATCATTGCCTAGAAAAGAAGCTACAGCGTGTTCCAGTTTCTAGAATTACCCCGTGTAGCACATGTTGGTAAAAACGAAGTTTTCTTAAATTCTAGATAAAGAATCGGATCGTCTACAGTTTCTCCTGAAAATGGAGCTCATGCTGACATCTTTGAAGCCTTTAACTGCGATAGCAGATGCAAATGCATATGATAACCTCGATATGCCCATTTTGTATCCATTACATCATACTGTCGGTTTATCCAAAACAAATACTTACAAAACTGAGGATATGTATCGTAAGTTCAATTTTTCACACAATACATCGGGCGCGGTTTGAATATTTAATATACATGAGAATTTATTTTGTAGCAATCAACACGAGATCTGCGTTAATAAATGCTCACACTATATTGATAAATAACGATCCGGAAGAAGTTAAGAATTTAACAGAATTGCCAGTTACCGAAACCCAAATTCATGCACGTTCCATGATAAAATCATTTTCCGCGGCTATGGCTTGTGCTCGACGAAGGTTTGGATCGAATGCGAAAGAATTACCGCAACCTGTTGTTGTGCAATGTATTCAGTCCGATGGGCAGAGTTTTCATTTCTCTGTATACCAACTTAATTCCTTAACTATCGATGATACAGAGGGGAACCGAAACTTCTGGTGGTCTTCGCCGTCAATGAAATTATATGAGAAAGCTGAATATGAAAATGGGAGGCCACACCTTGAAGGGTATAATAACGAGGTTTTCAAAGTATTTCATGCATTTTATAAGAATACATAAGTAATAGGAATATTATGATTAATAAATAATTAATACCAAAAAAATAACTGGATACTCTTTTAATGAATGCCCTCAACATACATTTAAACATAAAAAGTACTTGTTTACTGTATTCTTCTCAATACAGTATTTTTTCGCTATGAGCTCGTTTTGGTCATTACATTATAAACTCGTGGCGATCTCCACTATTTCTGCTTCACTCCCGCCTAGCAAAGGGGAGCGCAAGCGAGAAATTGTGCGAAACAGATGAAGTATGATACATACATTGTTTCGCTCCGTGTTTTAGCACCGAATATCGGACAGCTAATAATAAGAGCATTACTGAGGAAACTAACCGGGATATTCTGTTCGATCCGGGACCGAAGCAGGCCGCCTAAATATCTCATTTCTTTTCAGAGATACCGGAGATGTTGAAAGCACAATTTGAACGGTTCCGAAGGAGGAATATTGCGAAAGAAAAATTGTATTCGAAGGTAATTTTTTCCGAGTTTCTTCAAGGTCACTAGTATCTTTTGCCGGAAAGCATATACTTTGCGATCGCGTTTTATAGCGGATGAAAAAATACATCCGGGCGTGCCTGAGTTATGATCTTCAGCTGACCTTGATACGAAAAAAGTGATCTAATATGAAGACAGTTTTAGGTTTATTAAAAGAGCATCGCAATCCGTGATTGCTCGTTTTAGAAAGTGTATCGCTGCCGATGGACATCACTTTGAACCCTTTTTTGGTGTCAAGGTCATCCGAAGATCGTAACTCAGGCATGCTCGGATGCATTTTTCATCCGCTACAAGATGCAATCGAAAAAATGTATGCTTTCCTGCAAAAAATACCGGTGACCTTGAAAAATGACCTGAAAAACAATTCTTCTCCCACGATTTTCCTTCTTCGGAGCCATTCAAATTGTGCTTTGAACATTTCTCGTATCACTAAAAAGATAGGGGACATTTGGGTAGGTTTTCACTGGAAAACTTTCGATAAAAAATTTCACTTTTCAATAGCATCAGTTTGAGTGGCGTCAGCGTGTTTTCGCGTCGGTATTTTCTGGAAAGCAATGAAAGTGTTATGTGACACTACCCGAGTGTTTACGTCGACAACCAACCAAGCACGGAGCTCGCTTTGTGCCTCGGCGAGCCTTTGTTCGTGCTGCTCAAATACGGACTTAAAGACAAAGTATCATATTTCGTCTATTTCGTATCGTTTCGCTTGCTTTCAGTCCCCGTGACTCGCTCTCGCCTTCAGCAAGATAGAAGCGACAAGTCGGCGCTCGGGAATGTGTTCCCCACACGCTATGGGCTCTCCCCATGCCCGCATTGTCGCGAGCTCTCAACGAATAAATGCTGTATTCACGCAAGTTACTAGTTTGCTACTTATACAGCTATACATAAGCTAAGCAATGGTTAATAATTTTTCAAAAAGTAGGGTAACTTGTATATTTATATCGATTTCTTTCTGTCTGATTTGACTGCGATGACTGCTCGATGGTTTTATCAAATTTTCCGTACAGGGATACGGTTTGGTGTGAAAATATAAATGACGCAATGCCTGCAATGAGAAATACATCAGTCACGATCATTAATTTCAGTCGTCGTCATTATTTTGTTACCCACTTCGCTGGCCGTCAACCTGTTAGACGAATTGTATATAAGTATTTTACTAATAAGATCAATAGCTTCGGGTTCCGCATCCTCGACGACGCAGTCCCATGTTATCCCTTTCTGATACGGGAATGTAATTTTGTTAAAGTCGGGCAATGTACTCAACTCCGGCCATGTTTCTGGCGTGGGGGATCCCAAATATTTCAGTACAATAGCTAATTGTTTGATATCAGTTTCTCCCTGTAAGTTCGTACATTTGGGGAAATTTTACTTTTTGCAAATACTAACAAGGGAACACCGCGAACCCGGACTCACCGATTGGAACGCAACTTTGTGGGTTTTTAGAGTGACTCAAAACAAGAACAACGGTGTGTTTCATTTGGGCCCTATCGCCATTTAAGGGGGTGAAAACTAACCTCAAAGTCAAATTGGCACTTACACTTTTCCGCGTATAACTCTCAAAGTGCAACAGACAGAAAAAAATGTTTCCAACAAAAGTTTAATGGTGCAATAAGCGCTACAAACTTCCGTCAACAAAATATTTGAAAAAGTTTTTTTTCATCAGAAATTTTTCTTTTTAAACTCTTTTCAAATTTTTGTTAACGCAAGTTTTCGGCGCTTATTGTACCATTAAACTTTTGTTTGAAACATTTTTTTCTGTCTGTTGTAGTTTGAGCGGGATACGCGAAAAAGTGGAATCGCCAATTTGACTTTGAGGTTAGTTTTCACCCCCTTAAATGGCCATAGGGCCCAAATGAAACACACCGTTTTTCGTGTTTCGAGTCTCTCTAAAAACCCACAAAGTTGCGTTCCAATCGGTGAGTCCGGGTTCGCGGTGTTCCCTTGTAAGTGATATTGATATCTGGAGTCTTACTGCGAACAGTGGCGATTTGTTGAGTAGTTCGCCAAAAATACAACCAACAGACCACATATCAACAGCGAATGTATAATATCTTGCCCCGTATAATAATTCGGGTGCTCTGTACCATCTTGTGGCTATTTGATGAGAGTACGGTCTTAACATATCTTTCCATATTAATCTTCCCAGACCAAAATCAGCAATCTTCAAAATTCCTTTTTCATTAATTAGTAAATTAGCAGGTTTCAAATCCTAAAAGAATATTAGAAAAGGAAAAGTGAGATATTTACTGTCGCTGACCTAAATTTGGATTGGGACAGTATCGGCTAAGAATAATTAGTCACTTTATAGTAACATTGAATAGAGTTATCATGAATAAATAAACTGTAAAACGAACAGAAAAATTTGAAAATGGGGGCAAATTTTCTGTATTATTTTAAATTGAATACATGTATAATTGAAGTTCTGTAGACATAATTATAAGTGCTTGAAATTTATAAAAGCTTAGAGTAACTCTTGAATTTTCATACCCTGTGTATTATATTTCTGCCATGTATATATGCAATACCCTCCAAAATCATTTTCATATATAATTTCACTTGAACTGATGTCAAGCATATTTCATTATCTTTGATTATTTCCCACAAACCTGTTGGCATATAGTCAAAAACCATTATAAAGTCTAATCCAATGGGAAAAGCATCCAATAACTCCACTACCTGCGACGAAATAATTTCCTCGTATGTAATTTATTTTCGTACGATCCGCAACTATGAATTTTCTAAATGCATCGATTTCGATTTTCTTTTTTTGCGAGAGTAGCGGATAATATAAAGCAGTGATTGAAATAAGCGTACATTACAATGTTTCAGTTGCTGTAAGATTTTTATTTCACGCGTAATCGATGTAGATATGCCATTTTTAATATTTTTCAAAAGTAATTTTTTTAAAGCTACGTGTTTGTCAGCCACCACATCGTGCGCTTTCAAAACTATTCCGTGTGCTCCTTCTCCGATCTTTCCGGTTATTAAATATCTGTCCATATTTGTCGCTAAAATATTTCGTTAAATAGTAACAAATGAAATTTTATCATTTTTACCATTTAGCTAATAAGTCGTGTTAATTATATACGTATTTTATTACACAATAATATCAAGTAGATGTAAGCAAGAATAAACGCACTCTTCGATAAAAGTTTCCTAAGACAAAAGTTAATTGTTATTCGTCGAGAAACATGTAGACGTTAATAGATTGAACTGAAGGAAAATAATAATGTATTCTTCTTTGATTTACTATATAATACTGTTCGTTTGTTATTAGGTCTGTTACCATAGTTACAGGCATATGGTTCCAACTACCACAGTGCGCAGGACGAGGAAGGAAGGTACGCTTCCCTAGGCACCGGCGCCGCCGGTCGGCTAGTGTAGTTTCCAGTTTTCACCTATTTAACTAGAACACTTTTATCTCGCGACGAAACATTGCTGCCAAAATTTATTCTTCATTGCTTTGGTTATGTATACTTTCCTATTGTTAACATAAAGTAAAGGATTTCTTTGTCCTAAGCAGTGGCGGATTTAAGGAAAAAGGCCCAGGTGGCAAACGTTGAGGGGCCCACTTTTTCGGGAAAATGAGGAGGTAGTTTACTAAAAGGGGGTAAGTGTACAGAAAAGTACAGAAAAAAATATAGTGCTAGGATAAAATCATAATTTTTTTTTGAAGACAGGGCCCTAGTGGGGCCTTCTGAGCAGGGGCCCTTTTTTCGGGAAAATAGAGCGGTAGTTTACTGAAAACGGGCTCAGTGTAATAATACAGAAAAACATATAGTTTGGATAAAATCATAATTTTTTTTAAGGATGGGGCCCTGGAGGGGCCTTCTCAGAGGCCCAGGTGGCAACTGCTCATCGGCCGCCCTGTTAAATCAGCCGCTGGTCCTAAGTACACGGTTTTACCAAACGTGATACATTTTTTATGGAGACTGCTACGAATGAAATACAAGAAGAAACATCACTTATTTCCTTGCATCATGCTAACCCCCATCTCTCCAATTAACATTTGTTTCCGTACTTTTCGTTATTACACTACTCTCCTACTTTATTTATTTGTTTCGTTCGTAGTGAAATTGTATTACTGTAGTCACGGGTTACACCGTGACTGTATTGGGAAACCAAGAATTTCGATACGCCAACTAGTGACGAAAAATTGAACTACTCAGAGTAGGCTGAAATCCGTCGAAGTCCATATGATTATCAGTGTTTATATAGCCATGTTGTGAAAAACGAGTGTTTTTAAATTTTTTGGAACACTAAATTTTTACTTATTCGATTAATAAATACTTATTCGGAATGTTTGATGGGATCCAGCCTACTGTCAATAGTTTGCCAACTCACCACCGCAGCGCTGAAATCTAAGCCACGCCTCCACTAGGGGTGCGTTCCACTTGCGCCCAAATCGCGCGCAACGCCCGCGATTTTCATTAAGGTAGGTTCTCCTATACGCGACTGGACACAACGTCAAGAATTTCAAAGTCGATTTTCTTGAAAATGAAGCACAATATCAAAAAATCTTATTCCTCTTTTTCGACTTATTTACTTGTTATAAATCGAAAAGAAAGAGTAACTTTTTTTTATATCGCGCTTCATTTTCGAGAAAATCGACTTTGAAATTCTTGACGTTGCGTCCAGTCGCGTACAGGGAAACCCACCTTAATGAAAATCACGGGCGATTTGGGCACAAGTGGAACGCACCCTTGGTTTCCCAATAGTTGAGCTCCCGCCATTTGGACTTTAAGAAAGTCATAATAATTTAATGACACTTTTATTTCATAAATAATAAAGGAAACAGCATACTGACATACGTAGATCTCGTTATGTATTACGGGAAAAATGTTATTGGCCAAATGCGGGCTAGTAAATCTGTTCTGGGGGCATAAATGAAATCATTGCGAATTAAGGTTATGAGACTTGTCGAAGTCATTTGCAGACATTTCAATAGTAAAATAAAGTGGGACCACTATGCTGGCCACCGATCGCAAGGACCGGTTGCCTGTGAAGACACGGTTAAACGTGTGTAATGCGCGCTACAGACACCCTTGAAAAGGTCGATTTTAATGGGTCGACGCAACGAGGGTCCGCGTGCCGTATGAAACGTGTGGACGTGGTTTTCAGTGGTTTTGGCTGTGCAGAGTGCTCGGCGCGCAACGGGCGCTGTTGCACATGTTAAACCTGCTTTAACGAAGCGGTCTTTAACCCGTGCGATGGCAAATTGAAAGTTTCCAACCTAGGGGAAGTATTGTTTTACAGAGAAAGCTTCGAACAATCGGGACGTATTTTTGAATGTTTAAAAATCTGTTATGCAAGGGATATGTGAACAGTAACAATTTGTTTGTAATTTTTATGCAGCAAACATGACTTTTCGGACCGAAAGTGAATTTTTTCAGGAAGACCAACCCTTCCGATTTAAAATGAAAGAAATACGAAATTCGTGTGATGTATAGTTTTGGAGATAAAAATTCATTTCTAGATCCCATATTCGCGAAGATGAGCAAAAATTGGAAAATTTAACGATCTGTATTTTTTTAACAAATTCGAAATCATCAAAATGATGACTTAAACCTCTCCTAATATGACGAGGACTACATCATATTTCAGTTTCAACCAAAGGTTGGTTTATAGTATGTATAAACTTTACACAGCGACCGAACACGGGACGAGCGTAAGGCGAGCGCAGAACGAGCTCCGGACGGGCCCGAAATGGAACCTGTCGTGACGTACTTATCCGCCGCAGCGTTGCCGTATCTTATGCTCGCATACGCAGAGTTGTCAAACCTAAGCTGATAGTGTTTCGTCATTAGCTTTCGCTTGCTCACAAGGGAAGGTGCCGAGGTAGGCAGGTTCTCACTACGCCTCGCCTCGGCTCATTTTATTCTTCCTATGCTTTTCTTATGCAGTTTGACAATTTGACTCATACTCCGCTTCGCCTTGCCTCGTCTCACCGCGAATATTTCGAAGAAGAGAGTAGAGTGTGATGGACTGCACGGGAAGAGGTTCTCTGAACAACTGACCACATATGCGAACCGAGGCAAGCTGAAAACATCAGGTAGGGCAAAACTAGAGCACTAAAGAGGTGAGTATGCGCATCCGCCATATTGGGTCCTCTGGAGAGAGAAGATTATTGAGTACCCGCCTTTTTGAGTATTGTCAGATTCACTTTATAAACAAAATATGCGTTGTTGATATTGATACATGGTAGCGCGACACATTATTAGAGTATTTTATTACATTTTAGTTTATATTTGGTTTATAAATCGAATTTGACAATACGCAAAAAGGCGGATACTCAATAATATTCTCTCTCTAGAGGATCCAAGATGGCGGATGCGCATACTCACCTCTTTAGGGCTCTAGCAAAACCAAGGCGAGGCGAGGCGAGGTGAGTCTAGATGTGAGTGAGAAAAGAATTTGCGTCAAGGCGTGACGAGACGAGGCGAGGCCTAGTGAGATCGTAATTTTACTCTGAGTTTTCAATGAGCTTTTGCACAGTGATAGGGCTTGGCATACCGAAGGTACTGATACATGGTTTTGGGGGCAGACGGTTAATACTTTATGAGATATTCAATGGTAAAGGAATTTCCAAGGAAAGGAGGGGCTTCCCCTCTGTGAATTCGTCGGCGGAGGAACCCTCTCTTTCTACATGAAGTAGAGTAAGAAACTGAACATCTGCTTCCGAAAAACTAACCAGGGTGATCGGTCAGAGCGTCTCGTCAGGGTCGCGGTTTATGATCGTACATATTGTCTCGCGAGTCGGCGGTGGACGTACTTACATGTGCGTCCGAAATCACGAAGTGTACCACATACCGACGGAGCAATATACGGATTAACTCAGAGTGAAGACGTCTAAAACCTTGGTAATTATGGAGTATACACTTCATTCCATATAAGAGCGTACCCACGCCCCTACCGATTTACGACCGATCTGCGCAGCTCCCACGGATCTGACACACGCGATTGGTCATAGCACTTTTGCGATTGGTCGTGGCACTTTCCCTGCCGGTTTCCTACCAATCAACAGTATATCCCTGCGTGGAACGAGTACGCTCTAAAGTGGAATGTAGTGTAGTGGAGGCAGCTCCGATGACCATAACCTTGAAATATGTTATCAAAGCCCTGAGTAACATTTTCTTATAACTTAATTGGCGGTCATTGTTTATTAAAATGTTATTAGAAAAAGGAGAGACACCTGGGTTGATTGTTTCCGAGGTATCGGAATAGGTTTGGGGACAGATTGGGGGGGCCTTTCACGAGGGCCCGAAAATACGGGATCGGGGGGATCCCTCCTCAATCTGTCTCCAAAGCTGTACCGATATCTCGAGATACAGGGTGTTTGACTACTGCCCAGAGAAAATTTAAGGGCACTCCCCGGTCAAATCGCGCGAAAACATGAGTGACTTTTATGATTTTTTCTAGAAAAAAGTATACAATGTATGGGTCTAAAACTTTTTGCACTTTATTCTGCTACAAATGTAGAGTATAAAACCATTTTTTTATTTCATTTTTGCCCTCCCCTGCCTCTAATATGCATTGCGTGCTGCATCGTTGTAAAAAAAACTGGCCTGGACCATCGCCACGATAACTTTACAAGGGATCATCCAAAATCAAAAACCCAAAGATATTCCTTACTTACACATGTGTGGTTATCGCGCTACCCTCGGACAGTGTTGAGAAACAACTGGGCGATGATTGCCATTACGTTTAAACGATAGGGTCCCGAAACATGGGTTTTTTTGCACAAAAATGTTTCGTAAAAAAAAATTGAGTGTATGAAAATTCGCAATAGAGGGTAGCGCCGAAGTCAGTGTAATTACGAGTAGAATCCCGTTTGAATTTTTAGATTCGGTTAAGAATTGCATTTTCTATCGTGGCGATAGTGCGGGAAAAATTGTTTCGAGAAAAACTTACTTAAAGTTTGACGTCGAGCGCGTTCGTCTAGTGATGGGGACTTGCCCGTGAACGCCCTACTTTCCATGCGTTTATTCGATTAAAACAAAAATTGATCCTCTTTTTACATCAATAAATGTATTATTAATTAAAAGAAAAATCACATTTGTGTCTATTATAGCTGCGTCACAATCCATCTTCAAAGAACACCTATTTTTAAGGCCGTCACACTGTTGATTCCCCTGAACTGCTTGTAAAATCTGTACCGTTAGGAATTTCGTTCTAAAATTTTACCTGGTCATTCTGGAGATGTTGTGGGATGAAGATATGCAAAAAAAATTTATTCATGTTTTAACCTTAAGGAGTGATTCTAGACACCAAAATAAGGCGAAAATCAAGAACACCGATATTGCGATTGAGGCTTCGTTTGTTAATTACAAGCGTTTAAAGATATGCCTTAAAGCAGGCAACCTCCGTGCAGCGGCGCCCGCGGGGCATGCCGGGCGGGGGCTTGAGCAGTGGTAGTCAAACCCACTGCCGCACGGGGTCACTTACCTCGGAGAAGCCGCGACGAAATTTACGACAATCGGCACGGCCACATGATTCTGCGACTAAATCCAAAATTTAAAGGGTATCGTTGAATTACATCAGACCTGCCTACACGCTACAATTCATTGTTTCCACTATTTCCACTGTAGTGCATTCTATTATCGAGACACACAGGCGCAGAAATCGTACAATACACAGAATCACACCGCTAAAAAAAAAAAGATCTCCAGCACTAAAACGTGTAAAAAAATTAAAAAATAACACAATTTCACCCTCAACACTCTTCCTTGTGAACACTTTTAATTTCTAGGTATGTAACTATTATCAGTTGTTTATGAAAAATGCGCATTGGCGTGAAATATTTTACAGAATATCGTCACTCGACTTGTGGACTCATTCCTTAAAATTTCACACAGGCGTTTGAAGACGGATGACTTAAAGGCGTCCTAATAAGGTCGTGAGACGTTCTGATAAAAAGCAGACGTAAAATGGACGTCTTTAAGACGTCGTGTGCTATCTAATTAAGTATTAGAATAAGTGGTTATAATATACATGTAGAGCAATAATTATAGAAATACTGTATTGTTCGAATATTAAAGCGGACAATTGTATACGAAGTGGCTAAGGATTTCTCAGGTTTTACTTTTCTGGAAGTCGTTAGCTCTATTTCCTATGTAATTGGTTATTAGGGCTATTGTTCTTAGTTGAGAAAAGCCTTTATGCACACGCACATATGCATGCACATTAAGAAACTTGGTGAAAGTTTCACAAAACTCTAAATTATGTGGTAATGCTTTATTGAGAGCAGGGCCGACGCGAGGCGGGTTCACCGCGCCCCCCCGGACCCCGCGCTTTAAGGCCCCGCGGTCCACGAGAAGCTCGTCGTAAATTTTGCGGGGCTCTATGCATAGATATTCATTATTATTAAATTTCTTTAAAAGGCCCCGCTATCCACGCGAAGCTCGTCGTAAATTTTGCTCTATGCACAGATATTTATTATTATAAAATTCAGAAGCACAATATAAATGCTTTTTTTTGGCCTCGCACAACTTTAGAACCCGGCCCACAAAAGTTCACGCCGGCCCTGATTGGGACCTACGCTAGGCAACCATGTTGGCATGAATTACTTTCGAATCAAAATATAAAAGTACAGAGATATCTTCTTCGCAACAATTATGAATAAAGAAATCAACGAATCAAAAAAACAAACTATTAAACTGTAATTGCCATTATTATTATGTAATGAATATTACTTATAATTAATAGAATAATTACTCCGAACAAAGTTGTCCAAAATAGAAGAAATTTTAATCGATCGCTTAACAAATAAAGTCACGTGGTTCACCCGACGCAATTACGTCGATTTCATCGACACGACGGACTCGCAGAAATAGGTAGAATTCACCACTTCGATCATCGCGAATATTTTCCGATTTGTAAATTTTCAATATGAGACTTGTCGAAAAGTCGTTGCTTTGTGTTTCTGGGCGCGAGCTTGGAGGCTTGATTTTTTAAATTTTATTATAGCGGTACAGTGAAAAATGAGCAGATAGCCGAGAAAAAGGAGGACACTGCAAAGGGAAGCGACGGCGGAGTGAGAAAGAGAGCGAAGAGGAAGGCTGTGTGGTTAGTGGAGCTGTACAAAGAGTGAGGAGCAAAGAGAAGCGAAGAGGAGAGGAAGCGGGCCATTGCGCCATGAGGAAGTGGCTCACCACTTATACGAGTGTAGTTAACTAATATGTTCCAACATAGAAGTTTGCTCTGATTCCACGACAAGCAGACAAACTTAACACACTGAGATAAGAACGGAATACAGACACCGGTCACAAAAGTAGCCTAATGAAAAGGAAAGGGAATGTACCGATGGAGGTTTTAACCTGTACGTGTGTAAATATCGAGCTTTATCGAGATAATGGTTTTACATACTTACCGGACACCGAGCACATGTCAATCTCGTACTTGAATATTGCTATGCCAGTAGCATTTATATATCGTAATATAACGAGATTCTCCCATTAACCTGATGGTGCGATTATTTTCCTACCCTTCAGGCACCTATAAAACGCTGACTATTTATGTTAGCCTCCCTTCTCTAAGCTATTCGATTCATTCATTCTTTCGTTTTCATATAAATAATATCATATTTCAATAACAAAATATATTATATTTAAATATTTATCACGTAACACGTGTTCACAACGATTCCATTTTTATTATTAACAGTAGTATTATTCCAACAAAGTAAACTATCCGAGTACGATAAAGTAAAAAATTCATCTTAATGCACGTGATTTCTTTACTCGAGTGTTTTTTAAATTTTATTTTTGGAATCTTCATATCCGGGGTATTTATGACCGGCGTATTTAGTTTAATTGGGTAACTATCAATTATTTAAAGATTGTATATTGCGATTAAGGCTTTTACGTAAAATACGTACAATTTTTTTAATTAATTACATTTGTGAAAGATTGTTATCTATCTACTAAAAAACCATGCTGCTAATTGCAATGCAAATGTATTTAGTATATTTCTTTTAAACAATGACGCTTTAAGTCCAGAACCTATTAGAAGAACACCCTTTTTATTAATATTAGTATTTTTTTATCATGAAAGTAGAAAAGTATAAACACTCATTAAGTTATTGTATTTATACATAGAATGGTAGATGGTACAATTCTGGAAAGATAGTGATTCTATTTGAGAAATATGTATACTTGAGGTTTAGTATCTGAGAAAATTGAATTTTGAATCGATAGGGTGACTTTTTATAAGAAATAACTTTTTTTTATGAAGCTTTGTGTTCGGGAAAATTGATTTTGAAAATCCATCGAGCAAATACAACTTGACTAACAATTACTAACTACTACAATTTCGGCTTATTTTTGCATAAGGTTTCATTTATTATTCAGGTGAACGCGTCCCAAACGCGGTTTCAAAGTTGATTTTTCCGAAAACGAGGCCACCTATGAAAAAAATTAAATTCCACATTTTCTACTCATTTATTTCTTTTACTTTATTTACACGTATATCAATATTACACACATAAATAAGATCATCTACCTTATCACCCTACTTCAACTACCCCAACGAAGAAAAACAATTCTGTTAATCGGACGTAAACAATTAATACCGGTGCGATCGAGTACCAAGTATCTTTAAAGCGGATACTTTCCTTTCGGTCTCCAGATATTAATTAAAACGCACGATTAGACCGTCCGGGAGTCAATTCTGAATATTTTCAATTCATCATATTGAAATAGAACGGGCGCGCGGGCGGCACGATACGCTCCTGCTTGGATCCATTCACAGAATGAACGAGCCGCCTGCATTCTGTTCATGTACTCACTCAGTAGTGTCATGGAGGTAACATGGCTGAGGAGACGCGCCTAGTTCGCGTTGAAGAGAGACTAAAGATTAAAATCGGTACGCAAAACTTGTTAGAAATATCGTTTAACAACAATGTGAAAATCGAGCGAGCCGCACGATGTGCGAAAGATCAGAAGGATTCTCTTGTCCCGGGACCCCCCCCGATAATACTATTCGCGCACGCATGCTACTGCTCGCTCGGGATGTCACCTAATTTTGACTTCCACAATTATTCAGCTTTACTATCTAAGCGAAAAGCATCGCTGGCCCCCGTTTCTCACGCGAACTTGCGCCTCGCCCCGGAATCTCTCCTGCGTGCCCGACAAAATCGGCTGTGCAGTCACAGTGCCCTAGTATTCCTCCCGAATTTTCGTGATTACGAACGCGTACGCGTACATTCCCGACTCCCACGCATCGTTCGTCCCTACGCAGAATATGCACGTCCCGATAGCCAGCACTAAACACTGTTCACTACACTCGTCACTGTAACAATTACACGCCAGCGCTGCTTAACGCACGTAACGTTAGCTACTACTCCAACTTCACCGTTTTTACTCTCCACTTCGATTTCGAAGATATCATTAAGCATGGCTTTTCTTGCGACACGGTTTCACGAACGGTCTGACAGCGAGAGATCGAAGAAAAATCTGTAACTCGGCGTTACGTCTTCCGCCTTTCGTACGAAAACCCTGCTTGAATAATTCTCACACTTATTACTGGCGAATTACTTCGATCTATTACAATATATATATATATATATATTATGTCGATCTATTACAATATATATATATATATATATATTATGTCGATCTATTACAATATATATATATATATATATATTATGTCGATCTATTACAATATATATATATATATATATATATTAAAAATATATATATATATATATATATATTAAAAATATATATATATATATATATATATACATTCTCGCGATCGAAAATTAGCGGAACGATATTATTCATCGTCTCCCATTATTTACTTATCTTACTTCATGCCATGTATAATTGTTGTTAATTTAATTCTACCACCGTAAATAAAATTTCACGATTATTATTTCGCAATTATATAAACACCGTAATCGGCGGCTGTTATTATTAACACTCAACGATTCATCAGCGATTTTCTTCGTTTCTTAATTTATCTAATTTCAAGCCTGTAATTTTCGGAAATTTCGGAGCTCCGGAATTCTCGCTCGAAAGCGCCGCACTTACGCCTCTCGATTTCAACGATCTAAGAACTGTCCGCTTAACGCTGTTTAGGCGAGGTGAAAAATTTGCAAAGCCGAAGCCATGGATCTCCGGGCGCGAGAGACGTCTACTGCGCGTTGTCCCTGGATCAGGAGGAGATATTCAGGACGACAACGATGGAGAGAACTCTTAAGTAAGCTGCGTTTGTACTTCGCGCCGCGGAGCTTGACGCTCTCCCCGACGAGCTTTTTCCTATTACTTTCTTATCCCGAAGAGATGTTTCACGAAGGATTGTTTCTCTGACGCAGCCCGTTTTTCGGAGAGGAATTTCAGTTCGAAGTACCCAGGAAATTTCGCTATCTCGGCATTTACGTTTACGACCGAGATAGGCATTTGAAGCAGGATAAGATTCTGGGCAAGGTAGCGATAAAGCGCGAGGACTTGGCGACGTATCACAATAAGGAGCACTGGTTCCCTTTGAGACCGGTGGACGCTGACTCTGAAGTTCAAGGTAAAGCACACCTGGAGCTCGCTCTCCAACCACAAATTGGACATGCTCAATCTAAGCTTACAGTGAGGTAAATTACTTTGCACAAAGTTATTAGACAGATATTTAAACTTACAGCTACTCTTTTTCTGTATGAGACGTTAGGAAGCTTGGAATAAGGCGAGCCGCTTTGCCGTAATCGCGATTATCTTTGCAGAGTGATAGAATGCGGCGAGTTGACTATTAAAAACGGCGGCTGCGATCCGTTCGCGACTATCACGGTCATCTACAGCAATGGGAAGCAAATATCGAAGCGCACGAAAATTAAGAAGAAAACGGTGTCGCCGTATTTTAACGAGACATTTGTCTTCGAGGTAATTAATCGTGCTTCCTGTAGCGCTGAATTTAGCGTCGACCTTCCAGGTTTCTGAAGCATATTTATCTTCTTTTTTTTTTTTTTTTTTTTTTTTTAACTATTCGTAGCCGGAAATAACGGAATCCAAAGAGAAGGATGTGTCTCATTACTCCGTCGAAAGCGGAGAAGTGGGCGAAGTGGTTGTTGGTCTGTGGCACGCGTCTCCCGGCATGGGGGAGCATCCAGCTTTTCTCGGGGAAGTTAGAGTTACGTTGAGAGGCCTGCAGAAGCAACCGACCAGTACAACAACTGCGTGGTACGCGCTATTTGCGTTTAGAGTAGAGCGTCGATTAACCGAACGGTCGATTATCCGAAGGAGGACTTCCCCTACGTATTTGCAAAGTTTCGTAATTTTTTGAATTTCCTTGAAGCTTGGTAACCCGGCATACACGAAAATGGTTACTCCTACGAGAAAAACTCGTAGGACCTTTTTCGTAGAGAATTTCCTAAGCCACGAATTGTGTAATAACTATTTTTGTGGCAAGACTGCTAGATAACGAGATATTCGCGAAAAACAGTTGTTCATTTTGTTCAACCCTCTGTGAAATTTTTAGCGGCGGTCGGATCGATGGGGACTTTCGACGTATTGTTTAAAACGACCACATAAAGGCGCGTACCAGAATTTAGCTTGGGGGGGAATTATTCCGTAGATTGGGCAGATTTCCGTCTAATTTCGCTGGACTATAATATAAATTAACGCAGTAGTACTCCTGTATTTAATAAGTAATTTTCGGTGTAATTTCTATAGTTATGAACTGTGTAAAGTAGATGCATGCTTCATTCTCCGAACTCTTCGATTATCCGAACAATTCGAATTTCCGAACCACCTCGGTCCCAAGTAGCGCTGGGACTATTTGTCGAATTTTTCGGTATTCGAATATTCAAATACTTCAGTTGCTCAATTAGCGCTGGGACTATTTTTCGAAGTTTTCGGTATTCGAATATTCAAATACTTCAGTTGCTCAATTATTTGGCGAATATAATTCGAATATCCAAGTATTCGAATATCCAAGTAATTTCGAGTATCCAAGTAATTTCGAGTATCCAAGTATTCGAATATCCAAGTATTCGAATATCCAAGTATTCGAGTATCCAAGTATTCGAGTATCCAAGTATTCGAGTATCCAAGTATTCGAATATCCAAGTAATTTCGAGTATCCAAGTATTCGAGTATCCAAGTATTCGAATATCCAAGTAATTTCGAGTATCCAAGTATTCGATTACAATTCGAATATCCAAGTATTCGATTACTATTCGAATATCCAAGTATTCGATTACTATTCGAATATCCAAGTATTCGATTACTATTCGAATATCCAAGTATTCGATTACTATTCGAATATCCAAGTATTCGATTACTATTCGAATACTGAAATATTTGAATACCGAAATATACGAATACTGAAATATTCGAATACTGAAATATTCGAATACTGAAATATTCGAATACTGAAATATTCGAAAACTGAAATATTCGAATACTGAAATATTCGAATACTGAAATATTCGAATACTGAAATATTCGAATACTGAAATATTCGAATAATAACATTCGAACAATAGCATTCGAATACTCAAATATTCGAATAATAACATTCGAATACTCAAATATTCGAATAATAACATTCGAATACTCAAATATTCGAAGTTTATTCGTAGCATTCGAATACTTGTAAAATATTCGAATATGAAATTATTCGAATAGTCCCAGCCCTAGTCCCAAGCAGTTCGGATTATTGGCGCTCTACCGTATTCTTGGAGTAACCGCGTTAATCGTTCGCTGCCCGGGCAGAGAAGTCTCAGGAGTTACGTTAACTTTTACCTGCTTCTTTCTGCCGTTAGGTACTTTCTGCAGCCCAGAGCGACGAAGCATCGACCAAGCAAAATTCCAAGCAATTCTACGCCATCCGGTGCCCTTCCGGTTCTAGGATCTCTGCGATTAAAAATACACTACACGGCCGACCATGTTTTCCCATCCGCGATGTATGATAGACTTAGGAACTTATTGTTACAAAGTGTAAATATTCAGCCGGTAACATCCTCCGCTGTTTATATTCTCGGAGAAATCGTGGCGAGCAAAATGGAGGCTGCGCAGCCGTTGGTTAGAGTGTTGGTACATCATGGACAATTGGTTTCCGTAATGCGCGCTCTGGCTAGTCATGAAATTTCTAAATTAACGTGAGTAAATGAATCGATTATAGTTTCGTCTGTAATATATTATTTGCCCGATTAACATGGGATTTAATATAATATTCCACCAGTGATCCAACAACAATATTTCGCGGTAACACCTTAGTGAGCAAAATGATGGACGAAGGTATGAGATTAGCGGGCCTTCATTACTTGCACAGTACTCTTAGACCGGCGATGGAGCAGGTGTTTCTCGAGAAGAAGCCGTGCGAGATAGATCCAACGAGAGTGAAGGATGCAAATACGATCCAAACTAATCTAGCAAATCTGAAGGTGCGTAAAGTTAGACGGGAAGCTTTTTTTTTCAATTCCGCACGAAGGGCTAATTTGTATGTCGTGCAATTCAACAGGAATACGTCGAAAGAGTATTTACCGCTATTACGACGTCGGGCGTGCGGTGTCCGCCGTTAATGTGCGAAATGTTTTGGTGCTTGAGAGAGCTTGCAACAACACATTTCCCCCAAAATAAGGAAGTGAGATATTCAGTTATTAGTGGATTTATTTTTCTACGGTTTTTTGCTCCTGCGATATTGGGTCCAAGATTATTTGATATTACTACCGAGCAAATTGTAAGAGAATCTTTATCATTAGCTAGCATCGATTTATAATAATTATATTATCGTTCGTATTCCAGGATACCCAGACTAACAGAACGTTAACGTTAATCTCGAAAACAATTCAGAGCCTGGGGAACTTAGTAAGTTGTAGAGGTGGAGCAGGTAGTGTTTGTAAAGAAGAATATATGGAGTGTGTGTATAGGTATACAGAGATAAGAATTATGTCAGTGTTTACTTCGTAATCGCGCAGATTTCGTGTATTATCCATGCGTTATTCTTCTAGAGAATTTTACACGGAGAAGCACATACAGGCAGTTAAACAGTTCTTGGAACTGATATCGACCAGTAGCAACAGCGGTACCGCGAAACAACGACCGAGCACCCATCAAGAGCAGCCGGTTGTGCTAAAAGAGGGGTACGTATAGCGACGGGATCCCAAACACTTCGGATCGCTTCGAATCTCTATTGTACATGTATCGGGCGAAAAATTCGAATCACTTCGAACATGATTCGAAACCCGAAATTCTTGATCGCCTTGAGGAGTATTCAATATCTTTCAGACTTTTTGATTACTTTCGTTTCTTGCCTCTTAATTTATTTACTTTGGTGTTAATTATATTTCCTGCCTTCGAAAAAATCGTTTCGCAAGGAGCCCACGTGGCAGGACAGAGCAAAATTGTTTTCGCTAATTTCGCGAAGTTGGGACACGCGGACGTGTTATTTTTCATTAACATATTTTACGGGATATTCGATACTCGGCTCGAGCGTGGAAATAATGTTTAGGCAGAGTTTATCTTATTGAAATATAAACAAAAGACGAACTCGCCCGAAGAATTCGAAGACGTTGATCGTCAAACCTATCAAGAGTCAAGACTTTCGAGGGCGAATTCCACTTACGCTCAAATCGCCCGCGCGGTCGCGAAATGTAATGAAAATCACGGGCGTTGCGGGCGATTTGGGTGTAAATAGAACGCACGACGATCGAAATTTTAAAGATTCAAGAATCATGTTCCAAGTGATTCGAATCTTTCGTCATATATATATATATATATATACGAGGCATTGAGTTAATAACAACAATGTATTCCAATAGGCTACTAATCATATAAAATAGGAAAAATTATTTTTTTCTCAACGTGCGTTAGTCCGTGTTTGCTCTCAATGCCTCGTACATAGATTCGGAGCGATTCAAAATGCTTCGGCTCCCATCGCTAGGTATGTATGTTGATTAAATTAGCAGATTCTAATTCTTCCCCTTTCAATTATCCCGCTCTATGTCTACGTGAAATCTATATTATTTCTTGGAATACTTTGGAACATTCGTAACAGTGCGCTAAAGATTAAAAGTAACATCTCTTACTAATTTTAACGAAACCAGCTACAAAAAATTTCGCAACGTTGCCAACGTATTCCGTTACCTCTAATTATACGCTACTTATATAAACAAGTATTACTAATAGAAGGTATTTCTAATAGAATATATTTTCTCTTCATGCATACTACCGATTGTGATAAGAGGTCAGTAGGAATACTTATCGATCGCGACATTCGTGTTGGCGCGTAACTTTTCTGGCCGCATAGTTTCACAATCGTTGCTTACTTCCAGAGTGATGATTAAGAGAGCACAGGGCAGAAAGCGATTCGGTCGTAAGAATTTTAAGCAAAGATACTTCAGACTCACCACGCTAGATCTCTCTTATTCGAAAACAAAAGGTAAACCGATGTACACGCCGGCGAAATATAGCGCGTTGACTTCGATAAGTATACGTGTGTAACAGGAAGTATATGTTTCAGGCAAAGAGCCCTTGTGCAAAATACCGCTCGAAGAGATTTTAGCCGTCGAAAGGCTTCAGGAGGATTCCTTTAAGATGAAAAACATGTTTCAAATCATTCAGTCGCAGAGAGCGCTGTACGTTCAAGCTGGTAATTGCGTAGAGGAGAAAGAATGGATCGATATCTTAACGAAGATCTGCCGCACGAACAGTAACCGTTTAGAGAAATACCATCCAAGCGCGTATATCAACGGGCATTGGCTTTGGTGCGTCGCTTAATATCGTTCAAATGCGATGTTGTTGCGCGGTCGTTAATAAGCATTGGTTTTAGTTGCAAAGCGGCGGCCGAGGTTGCTCCGGGGTGTAGCGGGGTCTCGTTGGGTATAGAAGCCGGATTACAATTGGTCCTGGACCCGGACCGAGATTTGCAAAGAATACATTCGCTGATATTTACGAACATGCCGAGGCTCGAAACGTTGATGAGCGCGTGCGAATGCCAAGCCGTGTACGGCGCCAGCGATATGTGCGTTATACCGGGCGGCGGATCTCCTATAGAAGACGTGCCCTCCTGCTTCAAAACTTTAACCGCACTGAAAGAGGCCGCGTACGCCCTGCAGCACGAGCACAGAGCCTACTTCAGAAGACTGGCGCGAGACACTAAGTACGGGAGCAAGTAAGTTTCTTAGAACGAAATAACTTTACGCCCGTTAAAGCGATTCTGAGGACCAAAAGGAGCTAGAACTTTTTTCTTAACTCGAAAAACCACGGTTCTGAGACGGCTATTATTCGTTTTAGGCAAGCTCCGATCGGCGACGATAATTACCTCCATTTAGCTGCCAGAGCTGGATTCGAGAATCAGCTGACGAAGCGCGTGTACGATGCGGACACCTTGAACCAACATTACATAGAAACCGAGCATTGTTACGACAGCGGATTCTCTAGGCACATAGAAGATCAGCGATATAACGAAACGTTTAGAAATTGTTTAGACCCCGATTCGATACATCGCAGGTACGAGAACGAGAACAATTTATTGCGACGGTACGAAAGCAACACCGACACCATAAGAAGTATTCAGAATGATCTCAAAAAATTTGATTACACTATAAACAACACGTTAAGGGCAGAGAAGGCAGGGAAAAAAGCGAATTTGGAGAACAACAGGAGATTGGGTAGCTGCAGTTTACTGGCCTCGGATGGGATTCATATGTCTGGCACATTGTCGAGAAAGTTCAGTAATTACGATCACACCAAGATATTGAGCGACTGCACTGTGACGAGATTGAGGGATAACACGTACGATATATCGTGCAATTCTTTGAGCGAACACGCCAACTAATGGTCCATTTGAAATCCGGAGATAAGAACGATACCTTCCTATCGGTTCGTTAACGAAGGCTTTCTTATGCGCTCGCATTATCTTCGTTTCGTATTCTAAAAGAAATCTAGCGTTTACATTCATTTGAATATAGGATTGTATTTTTCACAATTATCTACAGTATATCTAGTTTAAGGGTACGTATATCCATTATTTTTAGAGTTATTAAAGATACAAACAATGTTTTTACATACGAGAAACACTGACTAGGCGCGAACGTCCTCTTGGTTTTTCGAGAGGATATTTCGTCGCTTCTGCTTTAGCGTACCAACGAAACAGATTCCAAGATGAATTCGAGTCGCATCGAACATTAAACAGCGGAACGGAACGTGAAGTTCGATCCCCGTTATAATTTTACATCTTCCGGCTTCGTTCAAAGTCCGCTATTATATTTCGGTGTGTAATATTTTTTTACATCGACGAATTTGTGCGCGTCTTCGATAACTATCAAGTTTTTAGTTACACTTAAGCTAGACATACTGTAAAATTATTTGTTTCGTACACCGTTGACTCTCCTTTAATAAGGAGTTATAATTCCCATTTCCATGCACGTGTCTTTATCATATTAATATTTCGCATCGCGTAAATTGCTGCGGATAATGTTTCAGAAAAATAGTTGAACATATTCTCCTTGATTTATCATATCGCGTATAATATATTTCGTCAGAGTAAAGATTTCCTCTATTTATTTATTTATATCTTATCGTAAGAAATTGAAAGCACGCGAGCGCAACGGCGAACTTAAGTCCGCCACCTCGTTGCCGAGAGTAATCGAATCACGATCAATATGCATAAAGACACTTGCACTTTTTATGTACAATATATTCATTTAAACTAATGCTTCGCGATTTCATCAAATTATAGTATTCTGTGTTTAGCTACGTACTTTCCACGATCGGGACAATTCATATGCCACTCATTTTTAGATCCTTATACACCGCAGCCAAAAAATAATATATATTAATGGTAGTGCTCGAATATTAGAGAATTGGTCGCGATTATTCTTACAGAGTAAAATCAAACAGCTCAAATATAATATATCAGTCATGCAAATAAGCTAAGTAAAATTTAATTTGTACATAGGAGTGTTACGAAGGCTATTATAATATTACGGTTTTCAAATTCGTTTCTGTATCTTAAAGTATTTTTTACAAGACAAATACGTATAAGAAGTATAAATATATTTAAATATAGTTACTTTCTAGGTCTTTCCAAATGGTTCGGTACAATCTGCTAAAATTCCGCGGAATTTTCAAGCGAACCTTTTTCTAAATTTTCAAACTTCTCTCGCTTCTTTTACACATACCTTTAAGCGTTTAGTTGCTTGCGAGGCGAACAAACATGATCTTTTAGTGCATTTATCTTTGCGAAAATATTTTCCCTCCAAATCGATACCATCGCATGTTAAACGGATGTCTAAATCTTTTCGTAAATGCGTTCACGCGTGTACGGCGGATTCATTATACTTTTTTTGTGCGACGAATTTGTATATAGGAATATCTATACATTTGTATTATGTTATCTAATTATAAGTCGCTATTAATACTTGGAACGTTTAACGAAGTTAAAAATGTAAATGATTACAATAACATTAGATCTACGATTTACTTATCGAAAAATGTTGTAGCGCAGAAGTTATTTTATTACTACGAATAAGACTGTTATTTGAACATTGACTATATTTAAACTCTATTCTGTTCGCCGAATGTTGTAAACTTTTAATGATTCATTATTACGAGAAATATCCATTGACACACGTAATTGTGATAATTTTTTATATAATTAGTCCTACGAACTCGTGAAACTCATAATCGACGTTTAGAAAGAAAAGCTTGTCCTTTATAAACACCTAACGTTACATTTAAAACTGTACTGAACGGTCGTATATAGATACGAACGATACGAGCAATCTCTCTCCGCGAACGAATACGAACTCAATAATGTTTGTCGTTTATTTAATAAAATATTTTTCTTAAATCATAGTATATTGTTCTTGCATTAATAGTCTCTTCACCTCGGATGGTTAAAATCTGTCTTGCACAACTTCGCGAAGATGAAATAACAATATTAAATATCCCTACCAAATTGTTAGGAAATAAAAGTGATCTGCCGAATATACAATGTTAAGTTAAGCATTAATAGTAACAGAATTTTTAGAATATAAACAACATATATATATATATATATATATATATATATATTAAATTCTGAAAGTATCATGTAATATTTATTTTCAATAAAATATGTAATATTACAGTAATGCTTCAGTATCGTATGTTAATAGATAATTATGTATCTTGAAAACGAAAGTTGTATATATATCTAACGAGACCAATCCGTACTAAAATATTTTTCCAAATTACCGAATAAATGTATATAGTTTACGATGTGTTATAAGTATTATACGATTTGCATACTTTTTATTTATACAGTGTACAGAATTACTTTCCTTCATGCTTTTGCGGGTAAGATTACAATCAAATTTCTTATTAAATACTTTGATATAAGCTTCGGAAAGGGATTAAGGAGAATTATTCGAAACATTAACGAGATAAATATAAATTGCATAAAATATCAAACTGCGATTACTGACAAATACTAACATTTTATTATTGTAAGAGAATATGGAATGTCAGAAATTGTTGAAAGGAAATACTTCGTGTTCAGATCTTTGAATGTAATCGTAATAAATCGAAAAATTATGCACCTGATATAAGTTGATACATAAAGGACTCGTAAAGTACCGTCTTATAAAAGGGCGCAATAAGTATAATTCATATAAATGCCTGAAATGAATTTTGTATTCGTAGAGACAATTTATGAAAAAAATAAAAATTTATATTTTCTTATGTAAATTCGTATGCGATTATATGTAGACATTCTAATTTACATGAATTCCACATATTCAAGCCACAAACTTTACTTGTATATACAATATATAATGTATTGTTAACAAATAGGAGGAAAAGTTTGTGCATAAACATGTCTGTGAAACGTTTTATTCTATGAAAAAATTCCCGCAATTAATTATAATGTATTGGGAAACAAGTGGAGGCGTGGCTTAGATTTCAGCGCTGTGGTGGTGAGTTGGCAAACTATTGAAAGTAGGTCCGGATCCCACCAAACATTCCGAATAAGTATTTATTAATCGAATAAGCAAAAATTTAGTGTTCAAAAAAATTTAAAAACACTCGTTTTCACAACATGTCTATATAAACACTGATAATCATATGGACTTCGACGGATTTCGACCTACTCTCAGTAGTTCAATTTTCTGTCACTAGTTGGCGTATCGAAATTCTAGGTTTCCCAATACAAAAGATATTAATTTCAATGCCAAAACTATTTCACAGTTTTTGGTACTAATGAAATAGATTGTCGACGCTGGTTGGTCGTGGTTGGCTTCGCGTTGGGGCCACTTGGCGGCTTGGCGCTAGCGTCAGTTCACGCACACATTACCACCACTCCAGTAGGTGTTTAGCCACAAACAATCCCTGGCAACGCTGATTATAAGCTACTTTGATATTCGTGTTTCTTTTTTTTCTGTGCATCTGCTTCATAGTCTATTAAAAGCTACGAACTGTTGCTAATTAGTTGTCTTATCTGTTATTTATTGATATTAAAAATTATCCGACTAATGCTATATATTTCAATGTTCTATGTGTTTTGTACAATTTGCAATATATCTTCGTAATATATTCATTTTTGTAATTTCATTCCCCCAAACATTAATAAAAATAAACAAATATTTTCCCTCGAGCAAAACATTATTCAACGCTTCATAAATCTTCTGTTTTAAAAAGTTAAAGCTCGCGTATTTCGTGACGCAGTAATTAATATACTCTTGGTAGTAAAGTTTCATGCAAGTTACTATAATAGAGGAATTCATACTCTCCTATGTTCCTAACTAGTAATTCTTGAGTTCTGTTGTGCTTTAGCAAAAACTGTTATTATTATTATTTCATCGTAATACTCATTCATTTACAGCTGATTATTGTATTCCTTGATTTCAGATTCATTGAAGTTTTGCAAAGTTCAAAATTCGAATAGATATATATTAATCACTTTAATCGGGATTGAGAAATTTAGGAAACATTGAAAGCCTCGGGCGAGGATCTGTCCAATTTAAGTTACTAGGGATTTTCGCATTATATCAACACTTGTCAAGATCAAATCAAATAATTGCAGACGCGGTACGGTGTTGGGCGTTTTAAAAAATTTAATTCCGTGTCCAGTTGTTCGTAGAAAAGCGCAAAATACATTTTTTTGCGGAAGATGTCTGGCGATGTGCAAGCAAGAAAACGAAAAGAGAAGAGACGTAAAAAGGGTAAAAGATAGACTAATGAAAGTGTGAGAGAATTATTATAAGTTCGATTCTTGTATACTCGTAAAATATTTTTAACAGTGTTTACGTTCTTATTTTTAACCCCGGAGATCTGCGTTGTGTTTTAAATTAATGAAAAATAAATACTGACCTTATCCATCGTTGAAACTAATTTGCATTAAAGTAACACACAATTATTGTTGTATCTTCGTATTTAAATAATCGCGTCCCTGCCGACTGTGGTTACGAATTTTATAAATTCTAACGGCTAAATATTATATAATTAATGTGTAATATTTATTTACATGTAAGTACACTTTATAATTCTTAATTTCATTAACATTCACCAAACCTATTGTACTTACAAAATTTATTGAATGACATTTTCAATACCGGTTTTTTTCTGATATCGTTTTCACGGCACTGCAACGAGTGTGTATCTCAAAAATCAATCTCGAGTGTCACAAAATTTACTTCGAAAGGTTTGTGTTATTATGTAACTCATACACTAATCCATATACTGTATTATTAAAAATATTTTATTTTTCCACAATTACGAGGTCTTCCCCTTTTATTTTTACTTAGAAATATAATATCATTACGCATTTCTTCACTTTAAGCTCATATGTCCAATAATAGAACAAATAAACATGTCGTACTTAAAAATTGTATTTCATATTATTTATTAAAACAGGAACACATTTTTTTTACACAATACCTACCATTTTTACGAAACAATTGTGTTATTCGAAGTGTGAAATATCAGTTATTTTGGAGCATATTTGGCAAAGTTGCTGAAATTAGAAAATGCAGGGTCTTAGGAGCTTGATGAGCCTAGCTTTTGGCTTTCAAAAATAGACCAACATGTAATGCCCAATCCAAAAACATTTTCCGCCAATTTATTTATATATTTCACGTATTTTTCTTAAACATCGCGATTCTGTTAGCGTAAAAGTGTATAATCAGCTTTTTATTTGATTCGCAAAAGAAACGATGTAACAATTTAATCAAGTCCGTTAGAGATCTATAATAAACATATGACAAAAAGGTTATCTGGCTCTAACTTTTACTGCGAAAATACGAATGCTATGCATGCACACATGGTATTTATGGGAATGTACACGAATAAATTGCAAGAATAGCGTTCTCTAAATTTTTATTCGCACCCTTTCACATCCCTCGACTTTCAGTGGAAATTTTTTAATTTATTTTCCCAGCGTTTTCACACATATAAATACAGAACATGCTCTATATATATTCATCGATCGATTTACGAAAATAGTAGAAACAATAATATTGAATTTTCAACTTACCTTTAATCAAGCACATTCGAGTTAGCTCAAAATAACACGAAAGTACGCTTTGACAAGTAGATCATATTTCGCAAGCACACATATTTCCTTAACCCTTCGTGGTCACACCTTATAATCACAAATTGCTCACACGGGCTTCACTGTACCCCAGCGTCATTTATCGAGTTACCATTTTCGTATTTTTGAATCATTTAACTTTTCAGTGATAATCGTACATTCGTAATACTTATACAGCCATGGTCCAATAGTCTGTTTCTACAAATGTAAATTTCGATATGACAAAGTTTGTAGCCGAAAACGAGCGACTCTCCACGGTGGTGGGGAAAACCCGATTTTTTAAATTTTTTTTTTATTTTTCTTTTCGCGATAAACCCCCTTCGGAAGACTTAAAGGTGCGACATTTCAAATCGAAAATTGCTTTTCGGCTGCGATACACCCCGCGCGACCACGAAGGGTCAACACCGACCAATATCTTCCCAATTATTACGAAATTATTTTCACCGAATATTTTCTATTTTACTCAGACGAAGAAGATAGCAGCGCACCTCCACCAGCCTCGGTAAATTCAAGCGAGATCGTGGCCGACAACGTGACTATACACGTTTACAAAGAAACCAGCACAGGTGGACACTGGTGCGCACGAATTATATTCTTCGTTCTGCTGGCAGTTCTTGTCGGCATAGTCGGTGTAATTATCTTCGAGCACAGAGGCACAGCGGACAGTAAGTACATTTAGAGATATATCCGCGACGACGCCGTCGTCGCGCTCCACGCGGATTTCTTATACAAAAGCTTTTGTATCGCAAGTCAGCACACCGTTAGAAACATCCCGATGGGCCTTTATCTTCGACGGCTGGGTGGACGACTCGCTGTCTCTGCACGGGGAAGAGTCGCACGACGAAGAGGAACCCGACAGAAGCGAGGGCGCGGACACGGATGAGAAAGAAGATAACTACGACGGAAAAGTAGAGACTTCGGAAACCGAGGCGTCTAACGAAGAAGAGGGAATTGAAGGAGGAGACGAAGGGGAAGAAGAGAATACAGATGAGGTAGAGGAAGAGGAAGAAGAAGAAGAAGAAGAGGAGGAACAGGAGGAAGGCGAAGGAGAAACTACAAATGAAGAGGAGGAAGAAGAAAATGCAAACGAAGAGGAAGAAGAGACTGCCCATGAAGAAGACGAGGAGGCAACAACGGCTGAAAATGAATCGGAGGAAGAAAGTACAGTTTCCGAGGACAAGGAAGGTATTAATTAAGTTGCAAACGTGTGTAATAGAAGGGAATATGAACCGAAGATAATATTGCATACACTTTAATTCTAACAGAATATATCAGCGTTGAGTTAGACCGTCGTAGGGAATACGAGGAGTACGAAGAGAAAGATATACAGGAAGATGAGAATGATAGTCCACAGAACTTAGACGATACTGATGTGTTAGAAGAGATTTATGGTATTAGTAAAGAGAGAAGTAAAGAGGGTATGTTGTACGGGAAAGATAATCAATTTCATGATATGTTAGTAACGCCGAGAAACGAAGAAATATTCGAGAGATTTTTAGACATTCCTGGTATTAACGAGATTCATGACGACAATGTAGAACCTTTAGAAGAGGTAAGGCTAGTATAATCACGTATTAAACGTATAATTACATGTGAGAACGGTGTATTAAACAGATTCTGATGAAATTCTTTCCCGGTATTAAGTTATTTCTTCTTTGCAAGCAACCAATCGTTCACGATCATTCATCGAGTATTCGTAATAGTCCAGTGAAATTAGGATCTGTCTTCGGAATAAATCCCAGCAAGCTAAATTTTGGTAGGGGCCTTTATTTGGTCGTTTTAAACAATATGTCAGAAGTCCCCGTCGATCCGAGTGCCGCTAAAAATTTTACAAGAGGGTTGAAAAAAAAATAACAGTTTTTCGCGAATATCTCGTTATCTAGCAGTTTTGCGACAAAAATAGGTCTCGCACAACTTATGACCTAGGAAATTCTCTACAAAAAAGGTTGTGTGAGTTTTTTTCGTAGGAGTAACCATTTTCATGTGTGCCGTGTTACCAAGTTTCAACCCCCATAAAATTCAGAAAATTATGAAACTCTATAAATATGTAGCGGAAGTCCTGCTGAGTACAACGCAATTTCGTTTGCTGCCCAAATTCACTCCAAGAGGGTGCAATTGACCCCTGAAATTTTTTTTATTTTGTATTACTCGCGAACTGAAGGAGATAGAAAAAAAGTGTTCAGGAAAAAGTTACTTCTCTTAATTAGGACTAACATTTGGTAAATTATAGTTCTTACAGTTCTTACGGTTCGTGAGTTATAACACAAAATCGGAAAATAGCCGGATTTTCAGGGGTCAATTTCACCCCCTTCGAGTGAACAAATTTAAACTTTAATCTTTGGGGATAAGTAGAGGATATATAGGTATGTATTACTCAATTTTTGTTGCTGCCCAAATTCACTCTAAGAGGGTGAAATTGACCCCTGAAAATCCGTTTTTTTTTAGATTTTGTGTTATAACTGCCGCACCGTAAGAACTGTAACGACTATAATTTACCAAATGTTAGTCCTAATTAAGAGAAGTAACTTTTTCCCGAACACCTTTTTTTCTATCTCCCATAGTTCGCGAGTAATAATACAAAATAAAAAAATGTTCAGGGGTCAATTGCACCGTCTTGGAGTGAATTTGGGCAGCAAACGAAATTGCGTTGTACTTAGCAGGACTTCCGCTACATATTTACAGAGTTTCATAATTTTCTGAATTTCCGGGTTCGGGATCATCCCTTGTCAAACGTATGGGGGTTGAAACTTGGTAACCCGGCACACATGAAAATGGTTACTCCTACGAAAAAAACTCATAAATCTCTTTTGTAGAGAATTTCCTAGGTTATAAATTGTGTGAGACCTATTTTTGTCGCAAAACTGCTAGATAACGAGATATTCGCGAAAAACTGTTTTTTTTTCAACCCTCTGTAAAATTTTTAGCGGCACTCGGATCGATGGGGACTTTTGACATATTGTTTAAAACGACCAAATAAAGGCCCATACCAAAATTTAGCTTGCTGGGATTTATTCCGAAGATTGGGCAGATTTCCGTCTAATTTCACTGGACTATAATTCTTTTGAGCCTATAAGATCGAGTAAACGACTTGGAATTTTCGAAAGTTATTTTAAATTAGCCTGTTTCGCTCAAATAATTATTATTCGCGGAGTTATTTCTTAATATACGTTTCAGTTATAAGTTTTATGTTTCCAAAATGTATATTTTAAATAACAGCACGTCACACGATGGTTTTTGCATTAGGTAGAAATTGTAGAACCCGAAGAATATATTAGTGAAATAGATAAAACGCCGGAGGCCGAAGAGATCGAAGAAGAAGCTGCTAGCGGTGAGTGAACTGTCGATATATAAAATAAATCTGATTTATGCGATGCTTCTGCAACGGAAATTGAGTTCGGTGGATCCTCCATGCTCTTATATCGTCGGATAAATCGCGGCGTCGAAATGTCAGGAGTGTAGTAAATTATCGTAGTATACCGAATATTTTCGATGTCTTACTATGGTCTCGAAGTATCAACGAGAAATAATGTCTAATGATTGCAGTGGCGATGAAGTTCGGAGTTGGTGTGGCACTCGTTGTTGCTGCACATTTTGTCCTTGTGAAACGATGGAACAATGGTAAATGTTGTGATACTTATGTGTTCGAAATATAATATCATAACCATTACGCGCTTAAGATGACGAGTAAAAGTTCTCTTTCTCTTTTCGCTCGCCTAAACGGGAGAATTGCAGAGTTGTTAATTTAATCAACTCTATTATTACAATTAGCGATCTAAATGTTAAATCACGTCTAGCGTTGCTATATGTGTTGATCACTGCATTTCATAAATATGACAAATAATACATGTATACTGGTGTCAATTTGTTACGTTTATTCTAATAAAAGTACAAATCTCTATTTTTCATATAACACGAAATTTTCATTCCTTCCAATCGAGCAAATGACTTCGAGCGAAATGCAAACATATTCGAAGAAACAAAGATCGGGCCCCGAGAGGAATATTTTTTAAAACGTACTTGGCAAGGAGAGAACGAAGTATCGCGAACAATAAGTATTTAAATTATTTTCAATGTTGATGAGATGCAAATACATATAGTTAGTGAAATTATCTACTCTAAAACACACACACAGATTTAAGTTGCTGTGTTAATGTATATTGCGAACAGACTAATATTCGAGAAAAATAAATACACCAGATATTTCGTAGATGGCGAAGACGTCGCGTTCGTACTGTTACGGGAGCTAGGATATTATGAAATATAATTTACATTATGCTTTATAGAACTCATTGCTCATGATTAATCGAGCAAGCACGAAGTATTACTGATTAATGGTATACTCTTTTGATGTTTAGAAGTTACCTTTGTTCAAAGTCAGTCTAAAGTAATTTCGTCTGAGAAAAGAGACAGGGAAGAAGAGACAACTGCGGAAAGAGAAAGGATGTTTAAAGCCGAGAAGTATGACAAAGGCACGAAAGAAGGGGAGGACGAGCAGGAGGAAGAAGAGGATGAGGAGGAGGACGAGGAGGAGGATGACGAGGAGGAGGGTGATCAGGAGAGGGACGAAGAGGAGGAGGAGGAGGTGGAGGAGGAGGAGGTGGATGAGGAGGAGGTGGATGAGGAGGAGATGGAGGAGGAAGAAGTGAATGAGGACGTCGAGGATGAAAGTGAAGACGAAGTAGAGGTAAATGTTGAACGGGAAGCTAAGGGGCAGAAGAAAACGGCTGGAGGGCAAGAGGAGGAGCAGGGAGAAGACGAGATTGAAGATTTCGATGACACCGAACTATTGACTAGACTCGAAGCTAAATATGGAAAATTACAAACTGCGCAAGACAGTGAAGGGAAGAGCAAACAAGAGAAGGGAACGGACATTAATAAAGTAACAAAATGGAAACGTAATTAATATTTTATAGAATCGTATGCATGATTGATCGGAGAAGCATACGCCTGTGAACAGATTTTAACATTCTGCGGTATTTATTTCCGATTTATTCATTTACTATGTTTAGTAGTTGTTTCTCCATTTTTGTTATTTTAATATATAATAGTGTATTCCAGTATGATAATTTCTCTAGTTTTCATTGCCTTACAAAAATGTCAATGGGTGTAAACTAATTAATTAAAAAACTACATATATGTGTATGCAAAGTATCACTGATATCGATTGTACAATAATTTCGTAATATTTAACGAGCATGGAGGATCTGTTATTGAGTATCTAATCGTGCATGGTCTCATCGAGGAGTTATATACCTCAGGCAAATATTTAATGAAATAAAGTTCAAGACACGAATATATAAAGAAATTAAATATTTTTCGTTGAAATAAACAATCTTTCGATCCCTTCGTATGATTCAAACAAAGTTACATTTGTATATTTAGGGTGTCCCATTTCAAATTTCGCGCGCAATTATCTGGTAAGATTTTCGTGATTGAGAACGTTTCAAGTAAAACTTACTTCGTTTCGAGGGGGACATCTTGCGATGGTCACAAATCTTATCTAAGTATATAGGTGCACGTGCCTTCGAGATTTCAAGGTCACCTTGATTTTTTTAAATCGAACTGTTTGTTTTCATTCGGGTGGGCATGAAGCTCGTTCCCTGACGAATTCATCGACCTAGTGTTTCAAGGTCATTTATTGCCGTTCAAAACACTTACGTCTGAAAATTGTTCCTTATCTTCGGTATTCAAAATGATGATAGGAAGAGGAAGATCTCCTTCCCACCAAGATCTCCGGATTTGACGCCTGTGGGCTTTTCCTTCTGGGGTTTCATAAAAGATCAACTTTATCAGGAAGAACCCACTACCCCTGATAATAAGAAGAATCGAATCAGGGATGCTTGCCAATGAATTACTTTCGCAACATTGGCAAGGGTGCAACTATTTTTTAGGGGTAGAGGTCATCATTTCGAATGCCGAAGACATCAGTTTTGAATGGCAATAAATGACCTTGAATGACCTTGGAACGCCAACAATAGTATAGGTCGACGAACTCGTCACGGAAAGTCGTCCATTTAAAAAAACAAAGGTCACCTTCAAATCTCGAAGGCGCGTCCACATAGATAAGTTTTCTGACCACTACAAGATGTCCCCCTCGGAACAAAGTAAGTTTTACTTGAAACGTTCTTTTCAATCACGAAAAGCTTAGGAGATAATTGCGCGCGAAACTTCAAACGGGACAGCCTGTACTTTATTTATAGCCACGTAAATTAAAAATGCATAATAATGTCGATGTTTCTAATTGCATGTGACTTGTTTTGGGCAAATTATTACAGCGTCTGTAGATACAGTAGCAGAATTTGCAATCGCAACAAAAGGTAATATTATGGGCCGCAAGAGCGACGCGGAAATGTGTGATTTGAATGTATCAGATGTTGAAAATATTTCGACTCAAACGGAAAATGTTTAGGCTACATATATACACATAAGGTCAGTCATATTTTTCAAAATAATTTTGATAAATGAAAATGGTTTTGCAAAATATTTATCTCGTCGCAATATCTTTCGCCGTATTATGAAAATACAATATTTTTCATTTCTTTTTAGGAGCATAACTGTATGTAGTTTATACCCTTCTCTTGCCTCGTATTTCTTGCTGCTATTGATAATAATACGTTTCACTTTTTTCTAGTGATATCTCTTGTAACGAAAAGATTATTTTAATATACAGCATCTGTTCAATACTACGAGCGTATGTACGAATATGTAAAGATTTTATTTATTCCTGTATGAAATGAAATAATGATGTGTAGTATATCCTTTCATTTTGTTGTGATATTACGTGCATGATAGCACTTTGCTAAAGGATTATTTTTTTCCAAGATATATGTACTCATATATCGAATATATAAATTACATTTATATATATATATATTAAAAGTCTGGAATATTTCGACCATTCAACAAATTTTGTAAAAATTCCGATTGATCTTTTACAATAATTATCTAAAAATTGTTAATCTAATTTAAGGACGGAACGAAACGATTACAATTATTGATTCTGACATGTATTTACAAGTTCAGACAGTAAACGCCTTAATGTAAAAGAATATACGTTACTTAGCTACGCACGCCGGGAGTAAAATGACAAATGGTAAATCATAATATACCGTAGTTTAGGAAATTTTTTAAATTACTTAATTATAGCATTTTATTCAATGTTGTTCTATAACTAAAATATTGACATATGTTACGTTGATTTAATAGAATTTAGTTTAGAAAATAAAACAATATAAATAGCAGGATTTTTCTATAGAGCGATTTATTTTCAAATTCTTATAAAAGAATCCTCTGACTCTGATTGGGATTGGTCGAATTCCACTTACGCCCAAATCGCCCGTGAGTTTCATTAGGGTAGGTTTCCCTATACACGACTGGACGCATCGTCAAGAATTTCAAAGTCGATTCTCTCGAAAATGAAGCGCAATATCGAAAAATCTTATTCCTTTTTCTCGACTTATTTACTTGTTATAAGTCGAAAAGAAAGAGTAACTTTTTTTCGTATCGCGTTTCATTTTCGAGAAAATCGACTTTGAAATTCTTGACGTTGCGTCCAGTCGCGTACAAGAAAACCTAGCTTAACGAAAATCACGGACGATTCGGGCGTAAGTGGAATTCGCCAATTTACTATCGCAAGTAATTCGATTCTCAAATATTTTAGTTGTATTGAAAGTAAGTAGGGGCGCGCGGGTACCCGAGATCACGGGCTCGGGACGGTGGTACCGGAAAAATTTCGGGCGGGATCGGGCGAGATCTCGACACTCTCGGATTGTTCGAAGTCCCGAGCCTCCGACGATCGCGTACGCTCCCGAAAACAAGGAGACACTTTTTTTTCTGTATCTGTACATATTTTTAATAACCCTTAATGCGCGTACATACTGAAGATACACAAAAATTTACACTTATAAATAGAGTTCGTACAATCATTAAAAATCCTCTCATCATAGTTCTCATTCACGCAGTTCTCATACTATCGCGGATACAAATAATTATGCATATAAAATAACTCAGTTTAAAGGTAGTCGTAGGAGAAAAACTATCTGAACATTTAAAGTCAGATAAAAATATTTCACAATATCGAATATATAATTAGCATTGCCTTAACTAACCTTTTATTAGCGACTATCATTCCGCAATTTTACGAACTTTTACATATTACATAACTAAAGAATGAATTGTTTTATTAACAATATAAAAAATGTAACGTACAATAACTTAATATTTATGCTTATGCCTATGTTTGCGCGGAGATGGCGAAGGTGGACTATTAGCTCTATGCTTCGAAGCACGCGGAGGAGGCGGTGGCGACAATGACGGTGATCTGGCTCTTCTTTTTCTGTCGTTTCGTTCGTTGCCAGGTGATCTACGAGACAGTCTAGACGAAAACGAAGGCGACGGCGTACGACGAATACGGGGTGGTGACGGTGTAACTGGTACTCGCTTTTTATATGGTGACCGTGACCTGCGTTTACCACGTGGTGATCTACTGCGCGATCTAAAAATACATAGTCCAGAATTATTCGGATGCTAGCTATATTAATCCTAACATTCAAAAGTATGCCATGGACCGGGCATATTGTAATTGTTTTTCCAGAAATTTTTCCCCGATGCATTTTTACCTTACTTCGAGTAGATGCGATAAGAGAAGTTAATTTTTGATAACTTGATTTGTTAAAGAAAATTTCAAGATTTCTTTTATATTAAATATTCTATTACGCAGTTGACAAATTGTAATCAATTCAAGTATATCGTGTAACGTGACTTTGGATCAGGAAATGTAAGATAAAGCTATTGTTTCGCATACAGGTGTCTTAAAGACGTCCAAAAGACGTTTATCAGGTTGGTATTAGGTTGAATGTAACTTTTTAAAAAACGTCATCAAGACGTTTATAGGTGTTGGAAAAAAATTGTAACCGTGACGGGAATCAAACCTAGACCTCCCGTTTATGAAGCAACTACCCCAGACATCTTTGTAAACACTTTCAACTGTTAGGTACGCATTGATTTTAATTGTTTTTTAAAAAAATGGGTATTGGCGCGGAATAATTTATAGAATTCGTCACCATTCGACCTCTAAACCATCCCTCAAAATTTCATAAGACAGATGTGTCGAAGATGTCGACGAAAACCCCGACGAATGATTGAGAAGTCGCGTGCTTTTTTTTAAAAATGTAATATTTGACTTGCATAATTTTTTTCGAGACATGGTGCGTTCTAACTGCAAATTGCAGATTTTTTTCAGCCATTTGGTCTCCGATCTTCTCAAGAGCGCGTATAAAAGTCGATCAGCCGATTCTGTAGGGTTATTTTGAGCGAAAAATAATGTCACATGGCTGGGGGTTGCAAGTCGATATTCCATAAAACTACTTCGGTGCATGCGTGCCCGGTCGAAATCCAAACTCAGTTTTCTCGAGGACGAAGCGAGTTGCAGAAAAATTTTATTGTACATTTTCCACTTGTTTCTTCACGTAGAATCACTATTTCTCCGCTTATACTATTGGCTACGAAACACCTTGTGTATTTACTACAGATTGAACCGTTCAGATACAGTCCGATGGGCATAATTTTTAACTTAAGTTTTGTATAAAGATATTGCTACTTGAAAAAGTTAGACGTGTGTCTATGGATATTTTTTCCTGTTACTGTATATAGAATTTAGAAAAATATTCACCTATATCTAGTACTTTTAGACGACGGGCTTGACGAAGTTCGTCTTCGATCTCTGTAATGATTTGGAGACTCCGGAGTTGTACTTCGCTTCTTTTCTCTACGCCTGTCATCGTCACGCTCCTCGCTTTTTACGTCTTTCATTTCTCTTTCGCTCTGCAATCAGAATTTCGTGTTTCACAGGGCACATTGCGATCAAATTTCGAACAGTACTGGGAAAAGTAAGTTACCTTTCTTATGAGCTTTTTTCTATAATGTTCTACTTGTCCTTGTATCGTCATGCCGGATTTCAATGTTCTCCTACCGCTTTCCAATTCATCTTGATATTGCATGATTTTAACTTCAATTTCACGTAGTCTAGTTCTTCTTTCCTCGTTATAATCTCTGCCACTACAACATCGTACATTATCGCAATTAACTTAACGCAATAAATAATACTCTACGAAAATGATTTATTCGCATTGGAATATTTAACTCTCGCCCGAAGAAAAGAGGATTACTGGACACTATTATAAATGTTATAATGTAATGCATCGATACTGGCACGTATTTTTCTCATTACGATTAATTGTTTCGCTAAGGTGAACGCTTTTAGACCGGGAAACCGATCGACGATGAGTTAAGAACAATTTTGTAACGAGCTGTATAACATCTTGCGGTTAATTAAAGAAGGAGGACGTATCCGACAAGTGAGTGAAGATTAAATGATGTAAAAACGCACTTCGGTAAAATTTGCGGCGAAACCTGATCCTCGAAGAATTATCAAAAATATTAGTTTACGATAATATAGAAAGGCGAGGTATTGAATTTAAAAATCGAGAAATAATCAATACATTCGAAACATCATATTTACACTGCGAAATAGAAAAGAAAATTTATAAATTTATTTTCCTGCTCCCCACACTTCGCGTAATAATCATAATATTTATTGAAAGAAGTTAGATGTAATATTTAATGACAATCTAGAATACAAGGAAAACTAATTTTAAAATTGCCCGTATTGGTGTTTATGGGGTGGAAACAGTTCTCAAACTTGAAACATCGCGATCGCTCTGCTGGGCACTTTTCTACACGAAGCTTTTTACTGCCTGGCATTTTTCGACCGGTTTTCAGCGATGATTTGCGGCATTTAAACGGATAAAATAGACAAATTTGAGCAAAAAAGTACACCATTGCTAAAATTTTATACAAAAATGATTCTCTAGAATTATATTGGTGCCGACTATGATTTTTCAAAATTCGTTATCACGCCATCTTATTCCTCTGTTGCGAAAAGCGGACACATTTCGTAGTTGACATTTCTGCCTATTTTCGTAACTTTTTAAGAAATTTGGCGAATTAGATACCCAACTTTGAGAGCTGTTTTCACCGCGTAAGCATAAATATTAACAGCCATAAAAAAGCTGTGTCGATGATTTCGAATGCTATACCAGTGCGCAAAGTTTGATCAATCTCAAAACATAAAAATCAAATTGTGCGACTTGTTAATACGGTTTACGATTGAACCGTGGCTTCCACGTTCCATTCTCGATGGAAAATTTTCCAAATAAAGGGTGCACTATAATTGCTCATACGTTACCTGGAATCCATACTAGTATCCTGAGAATTCGAATCATCATTCTGGCCTAATTCTTCCCATTTACTGGTTGTCATAGCCTGTGCCTCAACCTGTGTTCAAAGGATTTATTTTATAAAACAAAGAAATAGAAACGTACGTAAAATAATAACAATGCTTAAACAATCTTCTCAACCTGATCAGGGTCAACCGTTTCCCACCGCGACGGCACAAAACCTGCTGGAATCGACGCCTTTTTATCATCTTTATTTCGCATATTTAAAGAATCTTCTTCGTCCATAGGCACGCCATCGATATCTTCGTCCACTGAAACCAGTGAATGCGCCAAATTTGAATGCACCGTGAAACTATAGCCGCGAATGCACGAAATATTTTTAAAACGTTCTTACTCGGAACACCATCAATGTCGTCGTAGTTGGTTGTTGTTTGTGGAGTTAGACCGTGTTTCATAGCGCCTTTAAGAAGAGCAGCACCGTCTAGCGGTACTCCGTCCAAATCTTCCGTACCATCTCCATCCACATCGGATAGAGGTGCTCCATCAATATCTTCGTCATTCTCTGGCTCAGGTTCGTCCACCTAAGCAATATAATTATTCCCATTTACTTTCGCCCGATTGTAAAGCACTATAATCTCAAATGTTTAGGTTTACCAAAACGAGTCCAAGAAACGTGTTTTGCAATTTAACAAGAAAATCCCGTGGATACACAGCCCAATCTTCCCACGCTCTAAACATTCTCATCACACGAACTTTGAAGCCTTCTGCTTTTAATCTACTGTCGAACTGCTTGTAGGCTTGATGAACTTCGTTAAATATGTCTAACAGTCGGGTCTCGAACCTGCGTCGCAGCAGATCGTTTAATATCAATCGTCTTAATCGCGCGTATATGTTGTATTATGTTGTTTAACTTACGCTTTCCGATAAATAGTAGCGTTATTTACTTTAACGCCGCAATTATGTAATATATCCGATATCAGATATAATCTGGCGATTTTCTTATTCACAGGAGTTTGCAGTATCGAGAGTGACTCCGAAATACAATCACAAATCTCTTCCGCCGCTTCAGCGTGTTCTATACAAAATACCATTGCTTCTGCAACTTTTATCCTTTCGGGTGATATGTTTCGCAATAAATCCTCTAATCGATCTCGCTGACTATTTACATGAGACATTGATAAAAAAGAAAGTCAAAATCAATCGATGGAATGAATGAAAAGCACTCGGCGGTGTCTCGGTGTCTTGGTTTTCGAATATTTTCTTCGTTACCTATTCGACAAGCTACCTCTTCTGGGCTCTTGTCTCTCCTCCATTTCGATCAACTCGTCCGGCATCCCCTGCGTCCACGGATTGATCGGCGGCGGCCTCCATACGCTTCCGCCCTTAAACATTCTAAAATCCTCCGTGTGCCATTCCTTTTGCCCGTCTCCTTGCAATATAGAGTACAACTTCCATCGGTAATACGTGTGCGCGGGGGAATAATTTTCGAATAAAAATCTGAAATTTAAAAGTCGTTATACGAGGTTGAAATACAAATAGCATAATTAATACGTTTCACTGTGACCAAAATAATACGAACCTAAACATTGGATTGTTCAGCTCCCGGTTCATTATCATTGCTTCGAACATGGGACCTTCCCTGATCACAAATTCTACCATTCTATGTATTAACATAACTAGGTTCCTACAGCATAAAATTATCGATATATTCATAAATCCTACGGTTGTATAATATTCTAAAATGTGAATACGCGTATGTCTAAGTTCGAATGTTGTATTCTTGAGAGGAAAACATACCTTTCTGTTGGAATAACAACCTTCACAACTGCATTCTGCAAAACCTATGACAATTCCCATTATAGTGTAACAATTACAGTTGATTGGATATTCCAGTCCAAATTAATCCATCCCCAATGTGATTACCACCAGTTTAATGTATTGTAATTTTAAACACAGATTACAGTCAATGTTCGAGTATTAATCATGAGATATTATGTACAATACACATTTTTCGGTTTATATTCGTATTTTACTCGGAGGTGATGATATATATTAACGCGTAACTATCGGCGGGATTTTCCAGCTTATTAACCGATGGAACAAAGTTTATAGTATGCTTCTTTATAATTTAGGAGTTGCACGTTATTTAGAGAAATTAAAATGTGAATATTTATTGGTTTAATGTATTTACACTGCAGTTGTTGCTTTAAAAGAAATCGCTAAAATTCCTTCGTTATTACGTAGCTTGAATGTGATAGAAATATAGCTATAGCGATGGAGCATTATCTAAATGGTTAACAAAATCTTAGTGTTTATATAGCGTGTGTTTATATACACCTAAGATCAGGACCTACAATATTTTCCTCTGGTTTTAATGATACGAAAAAGTGTGTAAGGACGAAAGTATTTGTTTCTACGCGTAGGTCAAATTTTCACCCACGTTTTCGCGTACTGTAATGCTATAGCTGATAAAATGACCAACAAGGTGGTTTCCATCAGGTGGTCGGCATATATGGTCTTTCTATATAAGATAAATAAGGACAAACAACCCTGATATACATATATACAGGATGTCACCAAAATAAGTGGCCAAACATTGGTTTTTCGTATTTCACTCTTCCCGAGCACGAAAAGAGGTCATATAAACGTAGATCCGAAAACTCTTCCTTTTCCAGAGATGTACACTTCTTCTTTACATCAGAGATTGGCAGAATACAGAATAGATTTAAACCCCTCCGGGTTTTTATTTATAGGGACCTCATAAAATTTTCGTGTATGATCGAAATATTGTTATTTTGAAAACACTGAAATACCGAGTCATTACCGCATACGACAAAATTTGAAATAGAACAGGAATTTGTGGACGTCTTCGATAGTACCTGAATCGTCGATGCGAAACGTGTATCGATGCGGGAGGAAATTATTTCTAGGAATGTTTTTAAGGGAAGTTTTAAGCATTCTTGCGATAATCCGTCATAAAGAAGAAGTGTTTATGTCTCGGAAAGGACGAGTTTCGGGACCTACGTTTGCGACCTTTCTTGATTCTTTGGAAGAGCCGAATGCGAGGCCAAAGTTTGCCCACTTTTTCTGGGACACCCTGTAAATACGTATAAATTAACTACTTCAGAATACTGACTTTAAGATAGGACATCTTTGCAAAGATATATATGTTGAAATTAAAACATTTCGATAAAGGAAAGTAATTTTACCTTTTCAAAGTTTTCCTTTTCTTGAGGGTCTGCAGTCTGAAGATTGCGAATGCGGGACACCTGAGATCATATTTTAGAAACAGTTTTACGTAAACGGAAGATTTTCGTAGAAATCTTTTTTGTGAACCATCTTAATTTATAATCGGGCAAGGGTCGCGAAGTTTGAGACAGTAATTACAACCACCTTCTTTCTGGTAAATCGAAAGTGAAAATGGCTAAACGAATGTTTCAATGTTTATACCAACGAGGTAGTTAACGCCTGTTAAAGCATAAAACCATGAAATTCTAGTTTTAGTAAACTAACAGCGTACCTTCATTAGAGGAGTAAGTAGTAATAAAACATTACTGCTTATCACTTATTTACAAGGAGCGTCGGCGCAAGGGAATGTAAGGTCCAGCGCGGGAACGAGAACTTCAAAATATTTTATAAATTAAGAGTAGAAAAATTGAAAACCTAAAGGAATATTTCGTGCTTTAATGGAAACAAATTAGTTCGTTATTTAACATTATTTCAATTGACCTAAAGAAGAGCTAACAAATTGCTCTTACGATACTGAAGATATTAAGATCCTAAGAATTAAGGGGACCTTCCGGTCTAGAGCCCAAAGGGTAGGTGATCTTTAGGAATTAATTAAAGGAAAACTACTATATATAATTTAATGGGACTTGTTGCATTGTATTAAGGATGCCTTAAATTATAGAAATATATATTTTGTTTTATAATTAATCATTGCAGACGGCACTGGGGAGTCGTTAAAGCCAAGGCGTCAAAAAATTGACCCAAATCGGTGGGACCTGTATCTCCAAAAGTTATTATCCGATTCGACTGAAACTTTTCTTATTTTGAAGAATATACTTCTGGCTAGGGGGAAAACCAGAAAAAAATACAAAAATGACATTTTTTTTAGAAAATAACGGCACTTGAAAGTTGAAATCACTTTTTCTCTATATTTTCGTCCTTTCAACGCCTTTAAAAATTATAAATTTTCAATTTTTTGTAATTTTTCTGGTTTCCCACCTGGCCAGAAGTATATTCTTCAAAATAAAAAAAGTTTCAGTCGAATCGGATAATAACTTTTGGAGATACAGGTCCCACCGTTTTGAGAAAAACGCGTTTAAAGTTTTACGTGGGCGCCGAGTGGCCGGTTGTTGCCCATGCATTTGCCGCTACTCAAATGCCTATAATTTCGAGAATTTTACGAATTTCAACAAATCCTTTTAAACACGTATTCCTAAAAGGTTGAACATTCGAGAAATTAAATAAAAAAAAATCGACTTTTAGACCGGAAGGTCCCCTTAAGTTCAAACGATAGTTTATTTGGTTGCTTCGATTGTTAAGTGAAATATGACTTTTCACGTTGAATTTCTAATTTTAATTTGAATTCGGTAGTTACGAAACTAAAGTCAAGCCTTATAAACAAGAACATCCCGTTGCGTTAGCTTATTTTTATTCCAGAGTTACCAAAAATCATCGATTCAAATCAGTGACTCTACTGCTGCACCCCTTTTCGGTAAATATGAGCACTAAGTAATTACACCTAAATCTAGGGTAGACCAATAAGAATTACCACCTTCAATATCTCCGGAACCGTGGAAGTAAGAGAAACATTTTTCTCGCAATTACGAATAAAATCTTATGGATGGCTAATGTTTGCTTTTCTATATGTGCCAATGTGACCTTTTAGGATGGCGAATGTGTAAGGGAAATGTATCTTTCAGTTAATTGTTATAGAGTTTTCCATGGGAGCAGTTTAGAAATACGGTTAGCAGATTTTAATTTTTATTCTGAAAACTACCTTGTAGTTTTATATGTTATTGTTAGTGCTATTGTCGCATTCTATATACCGGGTGCCGTGCAACTGTCGGTACAAGCCGAAAAGTGGTGATTCTACAATGAGAAAATGAAACGAAAATGAAGAATGAAATATTTTCGTACTTCAAAAATATGTTGAATACGCGTGCACTCGATTGTGCCTCGACCGGCCGAATTTCACAGTTCAATTTTTACTAAGAAGAGCGCAATTATGTTTCCAGCAAAATGGACAAAATATTAAATAATTTTCCAGCTAATAATGATTTCGAAAGGAAGCTAATTGCGGTGAAATCCGTTGAATCGAGACACAAATACACACGAACTCGATAAATACGTATTTATAAATATTTTTCTCGAAAAGAGTCTCGCATGAAAAAATTGTATCCTTCATTTTTCATTAATTTTCTGGTGTAGAATCGCAAAACATTCCCGCTTGTACTAGCAGTTACATGACACCCTGTATATAAAATATGTTACTGTATAAGCTAACTATAAGGTGAAAACATTTTCTACACAGGTACATTTAGTATTAATCGAATGATATCAGAATGGTTAAAGAATAACATACATGCAAAGATCCGCTTGAAACGTCGGAGACTTATCACACCACCAGTAACGGTGGTGGAAAAGTAGTTTCGAAAGCAACAAAAATATGGATGACAACGAATCCTTACCTCTTAAGGTCTACGCGCACGTACCAGCTCCGTGTCGGATCCGCGCAGAATTCAAGTACTCGTTTCCATTACAATCATTAAAAATAATCAGAATTATATCATGTTTAGGGTCGTTTTCATCAGAAGTCATGGTCAGTCGTTATGACTCTAGCGCAGACGTGCCCATTTGGGAGCCGAATACCTTCTTGCGTTCTGGAATCCGAGTCGGAACCAAGCGCAAAACTGTTAAGGTGCACTCCCACGGCGCGATGGCTCGGCGAGTTTCGCGCCGCGATCAGCTCGAGCCACGCGCCGTGGGATCGCGCCTTAACAATTTTGCGTTCGGTTCTGACCCGGGTCCCAGAACGCAGTGACGGCACTGAACCGCCATAGAGCTGATATGTGTGCATGGATCTTTAAAGATGATATATCTATATTAAACAACTCAATTCGAGTTCCTTATAGAAAAATAGTGGTAAACAAATAGTGTACCGCGCATGGCGATTTGAGCGTTAAGGCAGTCAAGCGCGACTCACGTTCGGAGCACGGACAGTGGAACGATTAGTTCTACATACCTTATGCCTGTCACGGCGATGTGGTTGAGCATTAAACGGAAGACCAGACGGGGGTGGTGGTTGTGTAATCTCCATCAAAGCGGGTGGAATATAAATAGGATAAGGCGGAATTGGTACACTTTTCCCCCAACCTAACTTCATCTCATACTGCATTATGTCACGACCTATCTCATAATATTACGATGAAATATCTCCATAATTTGCCAACGAAATGTTTTCACGTAGATCGAATTCCACTTGCGCCCGAATCGCCCGCGATTTTCATTAAGGCAGGTTTCCCTATACGCGACTGGACGCAACGTCAAGAACTTCAAAGTCGATTTCCTTGAAAAATAAGCGCGACATAAAAAAAAGTTACTCTTTCTTTTTTACTTGTAACAAGTAAATAAGTCGAGAAAAAGGAATAAGAGTTTTTGATATTGCGCTTCATTTTCGAGAAAATCGACTTTGAAATTCTTGACGATGCGTCCAGCGGCGTATAAGGAAACCTACCCTAACGAAAATTGCGGGCGATTTGGGCGTAAGTGGAATTCGCCCATAATGACCCGATCTGTTATTGTACTGCCATTTAAAAATAAAATCTTTATTTTTTTTTACGACAGAATGAAATACGAAAACGAATAGCATTTACGAATATTTATAAACGCTCGTTTTAATAAGCATAAGTATTTTCTACAGATTCTAAAATAATATTTCCTTACCATTCAGGTTTTTTAAAGCCCGTTCCCCATCTTTGCGACTCATAAAGGCAACAAAACCACAATTCCTTTGCCTAGCTTTCTCTTCGTCGCTGCGGGGCCACATAATTTTAATACTAGCTAGCGGTCCATACTTCCCGAATATTTCCATTAGTTGCTGCTCTGTAATCTTTCATATGTGGTAATAAAATAAATTATTTCCATTAATGTTCTCACACACAAGCTGTCTCAGCTATTGCTATTACTTTGAATATCTCTTTGTTTTATTTTACGAAAACTTCTGCAGTAGAAAAAATCATGTTACATTAGACGGTTCTTCGCTGTTTTCCTTTCTTTATATCGACTTTTTTATTTCTCAAGTATTAATGTAATATATGAATTTTTTCTTCCTTTACCGAAATACAAATATCTTTTAATATACAATAAGACAAATGATATGTAATAGATACAGTTATTTTTGTGAATGCATTAAATAGACGAAGTACGAATGTAACTGATTTGTGAAATTTAATTTTTCTTAAATAAGGATATATGCATACAAAAATTAAAAATGGTCTAAACGACTTGAGTTTTTTTTTTAGAAGCCAGCGGAATTAGTTTTCTAGGTGACGTGTTTCGTCGTTTTGAAAAAAATTGCAACTGGTCGGAATAGCGATGAAAATACTGAAGTTCGTTTTCTTCAAATTCGAAAATCGCTGATTTCGGGAATTTCCGCGATTTTCGCCCCTATTCTGCGTTCTTTAAACGTGTGTAGCTTAGAGCAACGTTAGTAGATTTAGATGATTTTTTCAGCATGTATACAACTTACTTCAATCTACAAATGTGTTGTTTGAATTTTCATTACAGGCTCGGAAAAAAATTTGAAAAAAAAAAACGACTTTCACTATTTTCATCGCTATTCCGACCAGTTGCAATTTTTTTCAAAACGACGAAACACGTCACCTAGAGAACTAATTCCGCTAGCTTCTAAAAAAAAACTCAAGTCGTTGGGACCAATTTTAAAAAAGTTACGCGATTTTAAAGAATGTCAACTTACTTTCCGACGCGACTGTACTTTCGCATTTTCACACAAAAGGCAACGAAAATAAGAAATTCCTTGCTGTCGCATAAGATGTTCTAGACCCGACTACTTTCGATAGAAATGATTTCTCTCGAATAAAGAATGAAAGAGATACTCAAGGTTATAACTTTGGATGACACCCTGTGTATGTATTATAATCCTAGATTAATATATTTAAATTTCAGTTATTTGTACCTTTGGATTCAAATTTCCCAGATACAAGTTTGTCGTATTAGGATCGCCGTTGTCGAATGATCCATCTACAAAATACAATCTATTTATATTTGTAACATAAGCTATTTACAAAGGAGGCAAAGGAAATAAATTAAACGGGCATGTTTTACCCTCATAAATCAGGGCTAGGAGTCGTGGATCATCAACAAGGTTATGCAAGTTGGCCTTTCGTGGGTCAGGGTAAGGGGATATACCACCTATCAGGAGTTTTGATAGATCGAAATTGTTACTTTAAGGGCGAGAACGAAATTGTCGCGGACGATCGATTTAACCGTCGCAACTCAAGAAAACTCTGCTTCGTCGTCGATTTATGATATATCATTGCGAGTACTAATAGCCGGCGAAAAGAAAACTCCTGGCAGGCGGTCTCGGGCTGTGCAGTCCGCCGCTGTGACGATTGGTCGAGTCACCTATTTGGGCACACGTATTTCGGTTAATTGCTGAAATAGCCACAACAATTGCCGCACCACGCGACGAAGAGAGCGAACGAAACACATCGAGACCGAGTGGGATAAGCGATCTGACCGACGATCGCCAAAGCAATAGCGTAGGCTACGCTGGGTCAGATCGCTCTATCCCACTCGGTCTCGATGTGTTTCGCTCGCTCTCTTCGTCGCGCGGTGCGACAATGTATGTGGCTACTTCAGCAAATAACCAAAATACGTGTGCCCCGTCTTTAAAACTGTGCCCAAATAGGTGACTCGACCAATCGTCACAGCGGCGGACTGCACAGCCCGAGACCGCCTGCCAGGAGTCTTCTTTTCGCCGGGTAATAGCAGAGATGGGCAAAAAATTATTTCAAATAAAAAATTGAGTTCGACTAAAAGACGAAAATTTTATTCGAGACTCATGAATAAGACTAACCCCGAGTCAATTTTTAATCGAAGCGCTCATAATTGAAATCATGGGGATTCAATCGTCAGTCATGGTCGAACTACTTCAAACATGGGGATTCATTCATGATTGAATGAACAGTGTTCTCGTATTCAATCGTAATTTAGTCGATTGAAGCTCGACTAACCTTGACGAGCCTCGAGACTCGCGAGAGCCTTCGATCGATGCCTCGCGAGGCCCGAGCCGAGCGACATGGTATCGTTCAACCGTCTAAACTGGCGCCTGGAGTTTAACGATATTATACATAAAATTTATTTGCAGAATTGGAAGCCCCGTTTCGTTAAAAGGAGTCCGCTTTAAATTATTTTCTGTCCGTTTAATCGGGAGAATGCAAGGAATCCATTGGTGCCACTTTCATATCGATACGATGGAAAATAAAGAAATTCACTTTCCGTATAATCGATGACACATCGCCGAGCAACTCCAGGCGCCAGTTTAGACGGGTGAACGATACAATGTCGTTCAGCTCGGGCCTCCCGCGGCTTCGATCGAAGGCTCCCGCGAGTCTCGAGGCTCGCCAAAGTTAGTCGAGCTTCAATCGACTATTTTACGATTGAATACGAGAACACTGTTCGATCAATCACGATTGAATCCCCATGATTGAAGGTAGTTCAATCATGGCCGACGATTGAATCCCCATGATTGAACTACTTCAATCATGGCCGACGATTGAATCCCCATGATTGAAGGTAGTTCAATCATGGCCGACGATTGAATCCCCATGATTGAAGGTAGTTCAATCATGGCCGACGATTGAATCCCCATGATTGAAGGTAGTTCAATCATGGCCGACGATTGAATCCCCATGATTGAAGGTAGTTCAATCATGGCCGACGATTGAATCCCCATGATTGAAGGTAGTTCAATCATGGCCGACGATTGAATCCCCATGATTGAACTACTTCAATCATGGCCGACGATTGAATCCCCATGATTGAACTACTTCAATCATGGCCGACGATTGAATCCCCATGATTGAACTAGAGCTGTTACTACCCGACCCGCCGGGTACCCGAGTACCCGGGTACCCGTGAAATACTCGGGTAGACAAGAATTACCCATGAGATACCCGGCTACTCGGGTAAACAGAAATTACCCGGCTACCCGGGTATGCATGAGATACTCGAGTAAATGAGTTAGTTGAGAATTCCGATTTGACAGCCTATAAACTCTTTCGACTATCGATCATTTTCGGCTAACATCACTAATGAACGGAATAAACTTCAAGCAATTAAATGTGATATTGTCTGCGCGTTATGATTATGAAATTATGACTATGATACATAAAATGTCTTTTGATCAGAATGTGAAAATTGCGAACTGTCGACGTTCTTTGCACTTACAATAGGGTAGTTTGCCCTATTACAGTGCCTGCCCCTATTAGCTTATGAGTAGAGGAGTCAGTCTTATCTAATCCCAACCAACTCCGTCAGTCGATGTAAAGCAGAACTCGGAAAATCCTAGGAAAATGCACTCGTTCTGGGTTTTCGTTCGCATCGTTAATCGGAGTTTGTCGGAATACCACATTCAATTGCTTGAAGTTCATTACTGATGTTAGCCGAAAATGATCGAAAGTCGAAAGACGATCGGCTGTCAAATCGGAATTCTCAACTATCTCATTTACTCGGGTGTCTCACGGGTATCCGGGTAGTCGGGTAATTTTTGTCTACCCGGGTATCTCACGGGTACCCGGGTAATTTTGTCTACCCGTGGTTCTCATCGGGTACCCGGGTACCCGGGTGAAAAGAATAGCTCTAGATTGAACTACTTCGATCGTCGGCGCTCCGATTAAAAATTGACTCGGGTTAGCCTCATTCATGACGAATAAGACTAAAGTCTCTTTTATTTTATACGTCATTTAAATAATTTTGTTATTTAAATAATGCCCATCTCTGGGTAATAAATACATAGCTTTGTAGAAGCAATATTCGGATTGTAAGTCTATGTCAAATTACCTTCGACGCATTTCAATGCTGCCAACATTGGATCCTCCGATTGAGCAGAAATAACAGTTTTCACTACACCTTTATATTTATGCCTCTCTTCCCGCTCTTCTTGTATCAGCTTTAACTCTTCTTTAAATAGCTCTAGATTGCTCTTTTTCTTTTCGCCTTCTTTCTTCTTCTTTCCCAGTCTGTCTAACTTTCTCTCATTCGATCCTAGTAATCTAGCGTACTCCTGTGCTTGCTCAGCCGACGATCTGTTATCGACGAGCTCCGATATTTTCGACTGAGGCTTGTAAAGTTTCCCCTTCTCTCTTGTGTCCTCTTCTATTCGATAAACATTAGTACAACTCGCAATTATCTCGAAGTTATTAATTAATCTTAAACAACGTTACCAATCTTTCACAGAAATACTTGTCGCCGAACGTAGACGCGTAACAAAATAAAAGCACACTTACGTCGTTTCCCTGCATCGTAAGTACCTGCTTTTACCCAAACTTTACTGGTCGTTTTGCTAGGCGTTTCTTGAAAGGTTGCCACAAACTCTTCGAATGCCTGTACAGAAGTCAGAGAAGGTTATTGTAATTGTTACGTTTAACATAGATTTTTTCCTAATACATCAGGTGTGGCGTACTTGAGCCGCAGCTTGTTCTTGCTCCTTCTTGCGTTGCTCCTCTAATTCCTTTTTACTCAACGGTCTCTTGCCCATTGTGCCGATAGAAAATGCTTTCAGTTTCTGTTCAGCAATTTGCTACACATTTAAAAGAGTCGTTTATTCAATGGGACGATCGTTTAATAACGCCGAAATCTCGTCGAGTCGTAGGATTAATTTATGTAATTATACCTTCATAATAGCTTTGTCTGCCATCTGTAGAAAATGTAACCTAAAACATAGACGTGAAATAAATAATACGATTTCGCCGGATAAAAAGTCTCCGACAATAAGACTGTATCGCGCGTGGAAATAGGATTGTTTCGGGAAGACGGCCCGATCGAATTTAACGGGCGATGTTTCGAAAATGTTGCAATACACACGCAGGAACTGCGTTGGTTCTAGCAGGACTTGGAAATCGTAGTCGGGGCAATAAAAGATCGTACGTACAGTGCTCCTCAGAAGATGTTTTCAAGAATGTTTATGATCCGACAGAATAAAACGCACATTTTAATACATTCAGAAATACTTGTGCTGTTCACACATTTCGCATTAAAGAAATAAATAATTAAAAATATAGTAGGTATCTTTTTAGTTCAGAATTTGGTGACATTGAATGGCCATGTATTACGGAAAAATGAAGATAGCGTTCCTGCGTCGAATGTATAGTTTATCGACGCCGGTCGGTGTTTAATTCGATAAATATAATTCTGCACTCCGATTTGGCATGCTTAAGTAACTAAGAAGCGAAGATTTTACGAGGTAATGCGTTGGAGTAATAAACGGAAAGTCTTGTTTTGGTGAATGAATGGGTAGGTAGGTACAGGGACGGCCGTCTCGATAAAGGGGCCCGGGTGCAAGAAATACTTTGGGGTTTCGAAACAATTTCTCGACGGTACAAGAGTATAATAATAAGAATAATTAATAAAATAAAATAAAAGAAATAAGGAAGTAAACATTAACATATTTAAATGTATGACTTTATTGTTGCCATATCATTAATAATATTGGATTATTATATTAGAAATTATATTCTAATTTCTTTTTTGACAGTCCTCGCCAGTGGTGGGTTTACTACGTTACATCGAATTTACTATGTGACACGCGTAAAAAATGTAAATAATTGTATAAAATGTAGAAAATGTATTCATAAATTGAATCCAGCTTATAAAATTCCAACTCGAAAGACATTGTCGAATAATTTACTTAATGCAAAATTTTAAGATTACAAAAAATCAATAATCGGTGTGGAATCCGAAGATGCAGTTCTGTTTTTAGATGGTTGAAAAAATGTATCATCCAACAATAAGTATGTTGTTGCACTTCTGAATTTAATGAATACGATATGTTTATGTATGTCCATGCAGGTTATGGCGTTCCGCAGTCTGCAACGGTTTTTTCAAACAATATGATTTTATACAGTAAAATACATGAACCCAATAAAGTTAAGCTATTTACTACGTCTTATTCTACACGTAGAGAATTCATTTTTCTACGTCAGGTAAAATACGGACCCACCACCAGTGGTGGGTAAAGACACGAATTTTCTATTTTATACACGACACGTGTCTTAAATGTCGTAAATGTCGTAAATGTCGTAAATGTCGTAGATGTGTCATAAATGTCGTATATCTGGAATGAAAATAACTAACGTATAAAACATTTTTCGTATAGGTTCTGAAGAAGTGCCAATTTATTAATAAATATAATTCTGATTAAAAAAATTAAATTAACTTAAGTTACACTGACGTAAAATGGATATTGAAAGGTTAGTAAAAGAAGGAAACCAAGAATTTCGATACGCCAACTAGTGACAGAAAATGGAACTACTGAGAGTAGGTCGTAATCCGTCGAAGTCCATATGATATGTGTTTAAATAGACATGTTGTGAAAAACGAGTGTTTTTAAATTTGTTTGAACACTAAATTTTTACTTCTTCGATTAATAAATACTTATTCGGAATGTTTGGTGGGATCCGGACCTATTTTCAATAGTTTGCCAACTTACCACCAGAGGGCTGAAATTTAGGCCACCTCTCCACTAAGTTTCCCAATATAGAATAATAAATATAATTTGCTTACTTTCACCACACTGAAAGGGATATTACACCCAAAAAAGAAAATTGATAATAACTTATCAATTTCATTTTTTCTGAAACAGATATTTTTATTTACATAATTTTCAATTCAAATAAATTTCATTTATTATCGTACATTTATTTCTAATTACTTTACCTTTCACGATTCATTTTTTACTAGTTTTATCTAAACAATTACAAAACAATAATGAAGAGTGTTAAGACCAAGACCACGCTTTGGAAATTTTTTTTGGGGTTATGAACGCGGTGATTATACGTAGTTTTCTACAGTATCTACACTATTCTATAGTATTCGCATGCAATCAACAGCGAGTCAGAAAGAACTATATTTTTCCAACACTTTAATTGTTGAAACCTTAAAATAATGAATATTTCTATTTACGACATTTGCGACAAATGACACGTATAAAATGGGCTTAAAAACGACATATTATACATACATTTGCGACACGTCATAAATGCATTTACGACGCGGCGTAAAATACGCGACCCATCACTGCCCACCACTGGTCCACAATTTGTGGTGCGTCCGTGGTATTGTCAGTTTCGAGTTTAGAGCGTGAAAATCAAGGCGGTTTATAAAATTAAATTAATTTTAATCAAATAAAACATTTTCTTTCTCATTTGTTTTTGTCTACTTTTCCCTTTTCCTCATTTTCCTTTTTTCTGGGGCTCTTATAGCGAATTCGGTATCTCGCCCTGACTCTGCGCTAGTGCCAGAAAACGACCCGGATTGGTTGTTCTGACAGAGACGAAGATAGCTCTATGAGAATCAACCAATCCAAGTCATTCTCTGGCACCAGCCCAGAGTGAATGCGAAATACCGAATTCGCTATTATATTAACAGCCCGGGGCCTGGGGGCCTTAAGCCCGCTGCACCCCCTGTGGCCGGCCCTGGCAGAGAACTTGTCAACCCCACTTCTGTCTCCCAAGGCACGTTATGGAAAACGGCATTCTCATCTATAACACGAGTGTCCGTGGCGTGAGCCACAGCGCCACGGAGCGTCACGCGGCCGCTATGTGAGTAATCGATTCGTTTGAATTTCTCACCCGTACTAAGGGCGGTATTTTCAGTCGCTACTTATTCTTAGGCAAATGCTTAAGCATGGGGCATCCACTACTAACCTAGTAGCTAATAAAGGGCGAATTTCACTTACGCCCAAATCGCCCGTGATTTGCATTAAGCTACGTTTTCCTGTACGCGACTAAACGCTCCGTCAAGAATTTCAAAGTCGATTTTCTCGAAAATGCAGCGCGATATGAAAACAAGTTAGTCTTTCTTTTTTACTTATAACAAGTAAATAAGTCGAGAAAAAGGAATAAAACTTTTTGATATTGCGCTTCATTTTCGAGAAAATCGACTTTGAAATTCTTGACGATACGTCCAGTCGTGTACGGGAAAACCTAGCTTAATGAAAATCACGGGCGATTTGGGCGTAAGTGCAGGAATTCGCCCAAAGGATGCCGAATGCTTGAGCCTTTACTTAAGAATAAGCAACGACTGAAAATACTGCCCTAACAGAATTTCTTCGACTTTTACCGTAATGATAATGCTAATGCGAAAATTATACCAATCCCAGATAGCACAAAGACGTTTTAAAAACGTCCAGAAAAGGTCCTAAACACGTCCATTTTCACAAACCAGTACGTTTTTAAAACGTTTTCAGGACGTTTTCTGGACGTTTTTAAAACGTTTTGCAGGACCTTTTCTGGACGTTTTTAAAACGTTTTTAGGACGTTTTCAGGACGTTCGACGGGGCTGGTTCGATTTAATAAAAATTTAAGCAAGTAAATGGTTTTCAAAATGAGATCAAACTCGATAACAATTTATTTCATTTATTTAATTCAGAAATAATGCAGATTATATGCACTTACAATAGATACAAGAACATGTTAGTAGGAGGTCGAATATACAGAAAATACATTGAATTTTACAGTAATCAATATTGGGAACAGTAAAATAAAGGTGATAGTTACATATATTAAAACCGTTGCTACGTTTAATTTATGGAAATCTTCTTTCCCTTTTCTGCCGAGGCCAACTAAATAGCAATACAATATCCATTGGGCATCAACGACGTTAACCTAAAATTGAAAAATTATTCAAACCCTAACCTAGAACTACATACCTTTGACCGCAAATACTGAAACAAATATACAAAACTGTACAAAAACGTTATGAAAGCTGTATAAAAACTGTATGAAAACAATATAAAAACTGTATAAAACCGGTTTGCAAACATTCGGTCAGAAACATTTAAACAAATGCCTCTGTGTTTTTGGTTTTCCATTGTTTCTTTCAGCAAATGTTCATAAACATTTATATGTACCAGTATGTATACTTATGTATATATGTATGTAGATTTAATTAGGCTTTACCTGTACGATCTATCCATATTTCGTGGATGGTTGGGTTAGACAGTGGTTACAATCCCTGGTTTCCTTCAACTAATGTATCCTAATCTAACGACATTTCTCAGATGGCGCACAGCCTCTTTTGAACGCCTGTTTCGGACGTTTTTAAAACGTCCGTAAAGTACGTTTTTAAAACGTTTTCTGGACGTTTTAAAAACGTCCAGAAAGCGTCCATAAAACGTCCAGAAAAGGTCCAGAAAACGTTTTAAGAACGTCCATTTTCACAAATCAAGCCGTGGACGTTCAGACCTAAAATGGACGTAAAATGGACGTTTTTAAAACGTCCTGTGCTATTTGGGATGTGAATAGAATATTATGAACAATATTCATAAACTACAAACTTTTTCCAGCATGCATCCGTGTCTTTACCGCAATAATAAAAATAGTTTTTCTAAATATCAAATAATTACAGTCATAATTTCGCAGGATATCATTTCCTTATACATGTTCGATAGCGGACGTATACAAAGGCAATTTCTGTAGAATAAAATCATGAAAAAATTGTGGTAAAGAAATTTACTTCATTTTCAATGTATTTCCCACACTTTGTGTAAACATTTATGTTATTTTCACGTTTATCTATTAGTGTTTTGCATATAAATATAAACATATTTAACATTACATACGCTATAGTAAAATATACATTCGCATTAGTATAATTATCGTATTAGCATTATTATCAGGATAAAAGTCGCAGAAACTTTCTTACAACAGAAGTGAAAATTTGAAACGACTCGAATAGCTATTGTCAGAACGGCCACATGCGTCGGCGCCACAAAACATCGCATCGCAGATGGGAATGCCGCGCTTCGCGCCTCTTTCTCTGTATAAGCGCGATCTGCTACTTCACCTTCGTCCGTGTACATACACGATATTTCTCTCACACAATTAACAGCCATTGGGGGTTTTTATTACAGGAGTTCTGTGTCTACTACAGAATACATTTCAGTCGAAAAATGATTACAAAGAGAGCCCTCTGCCGGTATGAGCGACAGATAATTAAATATGGCGGATATTTTGTTTGCGTGTAGCAACAATATCCTATTACCTTGTTTAGTTAATTTTCCAGTGTGATCGTGCGTATTGTTCGCGGAGAAGTTCGGGGAAAAATGAACGCTACGAGTCTTTACGTGTCAACGTGTCGACTGGTTTTACAAGCGGACGTTGACGATCCAAACTCATGGACAGATCTGTACAGGCTAGTTCCGTATTTACGGCAAAGCCTCAGTTGCACTGTGTGCTCGAATTTGTTGATCGAGCCTCACACACCGACCGAAACCAATTGTCAGCATCATGTGTGCCGCGGCTGTCGAGGCGGACGCAAGAAGCTCAAACCTTCTTGCGGCTGGTGCAAGGACTACGACAAATACGTGGAGAACGTCCAATTACGAATATTGTTGCAGTGCTATAAAAAACTATGTGAATACTTAACAAACACGAACATTTATCGAAGTTTGATATTGTCGGTGTCTTCCAATAAAACAGGTAACAGTGCGTCGGCTATGGGCGTCACTAGCCTCATGGAACTCATACAGGAGGGTTCCGGATTCAAGGACGAATTTAAAAGCACCGCTGGTTTGTCCAAATCCGCGTATAGTATTTTACCATGCGTTTACACTAGCACTACCTCCACCCAGACTCAAGGGAACGCTATGCAAAGCAGCGAAGCGGCGACGCAAAATTTATCCGGTATAGTATATTATTGTTATCGTACGTCGGCGTAGACCCGTTATTGTATACACGGTAATTGTGTTTCAGCAGAGTACGACGGCTGACCCCTTGCCTTGCATTGACGAGCGACGTTCGTGCTACAGATTACATGCCGAGACTGAGAAACACGAGCGCGACTCGTAACGTAGTTACGAGCCAGACTCGATAAACACGATCGACTCGCAGTTGCCATAAGTGCATTGTATGATTTGCGCAGTTGCCGAATGCGTGCACGTAATTCAAGTCACTTCTCTTTCTGATCTAGTTGGCTACAGTTTTTTCTTAACCCTCTAGGGACGAGTGGGACTCCAGAGTCCCATTCAGATTAACACATGTTTATTTACGTCAATAAGATCGAGATTTGATAGGTATAGTGACCTTTAGTAGGCAGAGAAGAAACTGTTGTACCATCAGAACCCGAAATTAAACTTTTTTTTTTGTTATAAACAAATTAAAAAAAAAAAACAAAAATTAAAAAAAAAAAAAATTTAACGAGTAGCTTCCAAATCCGAAGTATAAAATAGACTATTTTAACGCTCAAAAAAATTCTACGTTAAGTTTAAAACATCCCCGTCCCTAGAGGGTTAATTGATATTCTTAATGGCATGGGTAGACCGAATGGAAGACACTTAGGCAGTGGGCGCTAATGCGCACTGTTGCGATATAAAGATTCGAGTCGACTGTGGCATTCTAAATGATGGGAAAGATTGTGAGGCAAGGGGTTAAATAAGAGATTTGTAATGTTCAGAGATACGCATAAATATATTAAGTAAAAATCCACGTTTTTAAGATTTTTGCTGAATATTTCGGTCGTAATAATGTTTTTCACTGTTTAATGAAATTATACCTTTGCATTCTAATACGGTATCAGCCCCGTAATACAGATTCTGAACATTTCAATTTAATTGTCTTTAAAGTGCTATAGATATATGTATATATGTATATGTACAGGGTGTCCTAAAATTTAGGGACTTCCCGGAACATGTAATATCGTGATGCAAGAAGACATCGAAAAGTCCTTTACCGTTTCGGGATCGGAGATTTCGTTTTCGAGATGTTAACGGTTGAATAGTAGCGGTACAACTTCCGGGCCGCGCAGTTTGGCCGCCTCATTCCAGAGATGGGCAAAGATAATATCTAATTAAACTCGAATAAAAGATACTTTACGTATATTCGTTATTCGCAGCTTCGAATAACACGATTTATCTTTGTTCGAAAGATCGCGGATAAATAAATTTATTCGAAGTGAATTTATTCGACAGCGAAAGATAATTTTTTTTATTCGAAGTGAATTTATTTGACGGTGGAATATAATTTCTTTATTCGAAGTGATTTTATCGAAGCCTTCGAATAAAAGTCGAATAAACTACGGATAAAGATGAAAACTTTATTCGACGGTTCGAATAAAACTTCCTGGAATAAAGGAAGTATCTTTCGCTTTTGAATAAATTCTCTTCGAATAAAAAAATTATCTTTCACCGTCGAATAAATTCACTTCGAATAAAAAAATTATCTTTCGCTGTCGAATAAATTCACTTCGAATAAATTTATTTATCCGTGGTGTTTCGAATAAAGATAAATCGTGTTATTCGAAGATTCGAATAACGAATAAAGATAAAGTATCTTTTATTCGACACGTTATTTAAATAATTTTTTATCTAGATAATGCCCATCTCTGCCTCATTCTAGCATGCTGACTTGTTTGTCCTAGTAGAAGCGCAGCGCGTGGCCACGGTACCGCGGGAGCCCGTCTGGCAGATTCGCGCTCTGATTGGTCGGGTTTTTTTTTGTTAATATCTCGTTAACAGATCACCCTACGAGTCACTCCTTCGCAGAAACTCCAACATTTTTCGGACACCTTGTATATACAGGGTGTCCCGTTTTGATCTCTTCGGGTAGATATCTCGAAAAATATAAATGATAGGGAAAAATGGTTCGGACGAAGGATATTCTTCCGAATGGCCCTAGTGGCCGATCGACACGAGGTTTGAGGGGGGGGGGGAGGGACGGGGTGTGGGCCCTAAATCTAAAATTGTAGCTTCAGGTATTTATTAATTTCCGAAATATTAATAAAAAATTGTTAATTTTTTTTAACTGCATACACGTAGCCCTAACGGGGGTCCTTCCTGCCCCCCCCCCCATTTTGTTCTGCGGACAGCTGGGCGCGTTCCCCTTACCTCCGCGCGCCCCTCAGGCGCCTAATTTAAGGCACTCGTATTTAGCTGAAATTCAAAGCCAATTTTCTCGAAAACGAAGCGCGATATTAAAAAATTGTATTCTATATTTTCGTCTTATTTTGGCCTGTGGAATCACCCCACCTAGAGCAGCGCTGTCCAAGGTCGCGTACGCGTAAGCTCGGGGTCCTCCCACTTTCGTCCGCGTTGTCAGGAATAATACTGCGCGACGCTAAAGGTCTAAACAGTTCCGTGTCAGTTCCGTGTCAATGTGCCAGTGGTAAGAATAAGAGGGGCGTAGAGGATCTCTTCTTACCACTGGCACACTGACACGGAACTGACAAGTGTGTTTAGACCTTTAAGGTCTGCGCACACATATCCGTTCCGTCTCAGTTCCGTGTCAGTGTGCCATTGGTAAGAAGAAGAGGGGCGTAGAGGGTCTCTTCTTCTTACCACTGGCACACTGACACGGAACTGAGACGGAACGGATATGTGTGCGTAGACCTTAAAGAGGCGACCATGACAGATCAGCCGCTAGCCCGTCATGGGAGCCTTCGTAGCGTCGCGCGGTCTCCTTGACAACGGAAGGCACGCTGCGGGATAGAAAGATTGGTGGAAGGGGAATCAGGCGCGTGAGGGGACCCTACGCTGGACAGCGCTATCCTAGAGCAGGGCTGAGCAACTTGTTCGCCGCCGCGGGCCGCACAGTCCCCACTACCAATCAGCCGGGTGCCCCACCATCAGCAGATTAGCCGCCACTCCATGTCCGTTCCTTAGGTATAGTACCTATATGAGCTATAGTGACTTAGGTGTGAAGTCACTCAGCGGGGTCTTACCCGACACCCTGCTGGGTACTGGCCGCTAAACGTGCCCCCTACTACCTCTTACAGGACTGTATTTAGAGAAGACCGGGACAAAACCGGGGCCATAGGGCCTTAGGGCCCCGATTTTGTCCTGGTCTTAGGGCCTTGGGGCCCCGGGTTTGTCCTGGTCTTTTAAATACAGTCCTGCAAGAGGTAGTAGGGTGGCACGTTTAGCGACCAGTACCCAGCAGGGTGTCGGGTAAGACCCCGCTGAGTGACTTCACACCTAAGTCACTATAGCTCGTATAGGCACTATACCAGTACAGTGTAGTGTAGGAGTTAAAAGAGTATGGTGGGGGTTGCTCTCCTGCGGCCCAGCAGAGGAGGCAAGTCGGGGAACGGGCCGCATGCGGCCCATGGGCCACGGGTTGCCCAGCCCTGTCCTAGAGGATTGACTATCAGTAGAGTAATAGGTATTCACCCTGTATAATATACTGAATTCCACTTTAGAGTAGACTCGTTCTGCGCAGGGATATACTGTTGATTGGTAGACAACCGGCAGGGAAAGTACTACGACCAATCGCGTGTGTCAGATCCGTGGGAGCCGCGCAGATCGGTCGCGAATCGGTAGGGGCGTAGGTCTACTCTTATATGGAATGGAGGATAGGATGGATCGCATCCGCAAGTTTCTGGTTCAAATCTCCAAACTCAAATCGGTTCGGCCCCCGCGCTAATCTAACCCCAACCAATACTAATATCCGGATCAAGTTGGAAAGTGGATGCGTTGTGTCGGAATAAGTCAATAGAAATACTAAATCTGGGAAAGTAATAAATTCCCGAAGCAACAATTTTATATTTAGGGTTCACACACACCTCCCCTCAAACCTCTTGTCGATCAGCCACTGGTGCCATTCAGAAGTACAGCCCAGACGAAAGTTGTATGAATTGCGGGGTACATATCATGCCCGTATATGTTTGGCCTTGCGATGCCATTAAAAAGCCAACGAGAACGCGTGCTCTGTGGCGTTCTCCCACTCTTGACGGTGTTGTCAGGAAAACCGCGCGAAGCTAAACAGGCAACTATGACGCTACACATGACGTGTGTATTAGTGACACATGTCGCTATAGCGAGCCAATGCTAGTACTACAGATTCCTCGCAAATAATGCGTGCGGACGAAGCGGTTGGAAAGGGTAGCAGGCGCGTGAGAGGCCCCACCGTTGGGCAGCATTGTTTGTGAAAGTCACAGTTAAATTTTTGAATGGGAACCTGTATTTTTTATTTCATACTCTTGTAGCTGTCATCGAAATGTTTTCAAAACACTACCTGTCTGTGTCTTTTACACTGACCACTACCGAGATATGAACTTCCTAAGTTGAAATGCCCCCGACATTAGCGGTACCCGATGTATAAAGCGGTGTAACGTCCTGGCCCCACCATAGGATCGTGACTTAGTGTTCGCCAGCGCCACCAGAGGTCTAATCTTCCTAACTCTTTCTCACAAGTCCCAAGAGGCCAGCAGAGGCCTGCAACGGGCGGGTTTAATCCCGTAATAACATGTTCTATGTTAACAAATACCAGCATGATATTTCCTCCTCGATTCCTACAACTATCGCCTGAAACATTTTTCCGTATTATTCATATTTTTCGAGATATTGACCTGGGAATATTAAAATGGGACACTTCTACTTCACTAGAGTTTCTTCGCCTCGCTGAGTTTCCGGGCCTTCGACCCTCGAAACCGGCGGACCATACAATGTTGCGCATTAAGAAGTGACGAATTTCGTGTTCTGTATTTCTCATCAGATCGGAAAAACATAAGGAATCCATTGGTGTCACTGCCACATCGCTTCGGTGAAGAATAAGGAATTTAATTTTTCACATAAGCTGTGATTCATCCCGTGATGCGACTCGGCGAAACCCGGCGAAGATGAAACGGCACCGCACGGTCGAACATGAAATGTATTCACTACAGCATATTACGAAACTTCTTTATTCTTCATCGAATCGATATGGCGACGATAGCAATGAATTCCTGGCGTTCTCGCGATTAAAATCATGTCCAGAGTCTTGTAAATCGGGCTATTTTTAACGAAGTCAGCTTTACATTATGCAAATCAATTTTTCATGTAATTTCCTTAATTATGGTTCGAATTATGTCGTTTTTGAGGTCATTTTCATCGGGAAAACATAACGAATCGATTGGCGCCTCTTTCGCAAAGATCTGATGAGAGATGTAGACCTTCAGATTCGTCACTTCTTACAATCAGTGCGCAATATTGTATGGCCCCCCTGGCCTCGAGCGTTGTGAAGGCTCCGAAACTCAGCGAGCCGCGTTATTGCCGGCTGCATTGCCTTCGAGGAATCTAGTGAGAGAATCACCCTGTACACTACGTGACAAAAGTTTGCGAACACACTTAATTTTGCGATTTTAGTATGTATACTCCAAGTCATTTTAGAAGGAACCTGCCGACCGACGAGTTTAGACTCGTTCTGCGCAGGTTGACGCTCATTGGTGCCGGGAGAAGCCACTATTGGCTGTACCCCACCAACGCTTTTTCGGAGCCAATGAGCCTCAGTCTACATGCGCGAAACGGTTCCTTCTTAAATGCCTTGGAGTATAGGTACCTGATACTTTTTGCACAAACCTATAACTCCATGTTATTCAGCGTCCCCAAAAAGCCGTTTGTACACGCTTGCGTGTTAAAATTCGAACATTACACGTTTGCGCCGTGCAGAATGAATGGCGGACAAGTCGAGGAATACAGGCTCATAGGATTATTATTCTATTTAGTGTCATTCCACGGCAAATCAATCACTTTTTGCACTCGATGTCAGGGATTTTGTTCAAACTGAAATATTATATAGGAAGGGATTTCAGTCATCCCTTTGCTGGTTTTTGAATTTGTTCAATTTTTGCCTATTTTCATCAAACCGTGCTGCACTTGTGAATTTTTATCTCGGAAACTCTTTATCGTATTGAATTAATTTTTTTTTCATTTGAATCTAGAAAGTGCGGGCTATTCTAATATTCTTTTTTTATATTGAAAAATTAATTTTGTAATTTTGAAAATTATAACCAAAGTTTAATTCTGCAAATTTCACGTTAATTTTAATGGTGTTATCCTAGAGTAATACTTTTAAGCCATGTTTAAAGGAACGAATTACTTTTAAGCCATGTTTAAAGGATCGAATTCCTGTCGGAAATGAAATGAAAAATAGTTTTACAATTTCGAAACTTTATTCTGAAATATTATTTCTTCTTGATTAAAATAAAAGGAAATTAACGCAATGCTGTTGATAGTTTTCGAGATAGAAATTCGTAAGTACAGCATCTTTTCACGAACATAGGCAGAAATTGCACAATTCAAAGTCCTATATTTTGTAACCAAGTTCAAAACCTGTTAAACAATGAGTCAAACCTTTCCATAATTTCACGCGATTCACAAAGTACATATTGCATTCTGATCAAAGTCTCTAAAAATGTGATCGATTTGGCGTGGAGTGACTTGTAGATGAAGGAATACGTTTTATCGAGCGAGTGAGAGAGACACAGTTGCGCTTGAAGATAGAAAAAGAGGTACGATCTGCTACACAACGTGGCAACGTCGCACGAAGTACGGAGCAGGCATTGGCCGCATTGGGCCTCTCCCGAGCCACGCGCGCCGGCCTACGGGCGCCCAGGCGCCTTCTTTCGTTAATTCGACTATAGTTTGAGTTAAATTTTACCTTGTTTCACTTACGATCCATGTTCATTCGGGAAAATGAGAGGCGGTTCAGCTTGTCTACTTCCCTAAGATTCAGTGCCAGCTGTAATTTCATTTTTCGAATGTATGGGGATTTGCGAATTGCTCTCAAAACAGTATGATTGACGTTCAGAGAACATTCGGTGCTAAGTTGGTTTGCTGACTTCGTCGAATAGGACGCTTTTCTCTTGCTGAAAGCTTTGGAGGCCTTCCAGATCTATGCTTCTTACCATGTGAGTCGGGATCCTTCAGATAATTTACAATAACATCTGGGGATCGATTTACCATCCTTGCAATCTGTCTTGTGCCATTTCCTGTTTCTCGCAGGGCTTGGATCCGACCCTTTTCATACTATATTTTCCAGCCCAACGAATCTTCGTCACGAAAACGAATAGCGTTCACAAACTTTTGTCACGGCTCAAAAACTTTTTTTTCTTAATCAAAACGTGTAATGTTCGAATTTTAACACGCAAACGTGCACAAAGAGTTTTCTGTGCAAAAAGTTTCAGGTACATACTGAAATCACAAAATCAGAGACGTTCACAAACCTTTGTCACGAAGTGTGTGTATACGTATATGTATATGTGCACACATCGTACCAAAAAAATTGTAAGTAAAGTGTTTATTTAATATAAGATATGGCAACAATATAATATTTGTCATATGATGCATTGTATAAAGTCCTAAAATGTAAACAAGTAATTTTTGTCTCTCCTCGATGATTTAAGAGAAAATAGTTCAAAACACATTATATGAGCTTAATTCTACATTGTTAATTGTTTTTTAATTGCACATTAAGTTGATTGTGATTTCTTGTTATTGTTATAAATATCAATATTAATCCAAATTAATAAAACGATTATAACAAAAAAGAGATTTTTTTTTATAAGTAAGATGATAAAAAAAATAAAATAAAATACATTAAGGATTGCATTAAGATAGTTCAGTTCATTTTTTAGTTTTCTATAAAATGTAGAAATGGAAGTGAAAAACACTTATTTTTGAATGAACAATTATTATAAAACCCTGAAAATAGATAACTTTAAAACAAACTATCTGCCATTATCTAGTCATTATCCATTAACGTGTTAAAAAGGGTTCAAGATTTTTGAGTATGGTACTCAGTTATTCAACTATTAAACAATGTTTGGTTGCGGCAATGACATGGCCAGCAGTGCCTGTGTTTACTGTGACCCATAATACATCCTATCATATGTATTTCAACATAAGATAGTTGCCTATTGAAGTTCCCAATTTATACTAGTATCTTTCTATTTGTAATAAAATCAGTGTACAAAAATACAAATCGTTTATATAAAAATAACATTAATATGGGCATAATATACAGGGTGTTCGGCAACATATAGTAAAAAATTGGTGATTCTCCTTGACAAAACAAGAAAAAAATGAAGAGTAACGAAATTGCGATGGAGATTTAGTTTCCTAGTTATTAATTGTTGAATACGCGTATAGAGCGTTTGACGCGAGTGAGTTAAATTCTGGGCACACATATCATTTACGTGTCTGTTTCGTGGCGTCAGTGTCACTGGTAAAAAATATCGTTTCCCTGATTTGGAATGGAGCAATTCACATTTGTCTCTAACTTGGCCCCCAACGCAGCCGCCTTCTTTAGCGCCCTAGGCGCCGGGAATCCGCATAACGAGACCCCCTGTCGCTGCGGGCTTCGGTCGCATCCCGGTGAATCCCATGAGGCGTTAATTTGGGGCATTATCCGGACCAATATGAGGCTCAACTCCGACTCTTGCCCCGCTGGGGCAATAACTGCAAGCGTCGCTGTCTTCGGCAGCCGCGGCAAACGAACACCCCCTTTACGCCGCCGGGACCTCCCAGCCGCCGCACCCTTGGACGGCTGGGCCCCAACAGAAGACCCTCCCAACATCTTTTGGGGAGGACGTGAGGTCGAGAGAAGAACTCCCGGAGAAGTGACACACTTCCGCGAGTACTGCTTCCACCCCTTAACGATGAGGGTCCAAATTCCCTGACCACTCGTGCTTGGGCTAGAGACAGGTCTCACTGGCTTCGGGAGAGGGACAGGCGCCGCTGGCTGTGTTGCCTTTCGGGGACCGGAACACCCACCTTCGGGGACCAAGGGCTCTTTAATTTGGGGCCTGGCCTCCCTAATATGGAATCGCAGGCGTTCCCTTCTTCGGCTTCAACCCCTTGGCAGCTGCAAGAGAGGCCGTGGATGCTGAGGTAGGGGGATCACCCATCCGATAGCCCAACGGACACCCCGTTGCCACCACCCTTGTTCTTACGTCCATTCACCTTCTGCGAAGAAACCCCCCTCAACGGGCAATAACCCGCCCGATAGCCTCTAGCCTCCCCTCCATTTTCCTCTCTGTAGTGACGACATAGGCCACCATATCAGAGAACCTGTCTCTCAGGGTCGCCACCACACCTGTGCACTTCTCCACCATGTCTAGAAGGGGATGTGGTCGAGCCGTAGAAGACGGACCGGTCACCACATTGAACAACTCCTTTTCAAGAGGACTGCGCAAAGGCCACTTCACCGTACCCCGCTGCGGGCCGGACTCGAGGCTTACCCTTATCCTTGAGTTAGGGCTGGCGGGGGGGGGGGGGCGCAAACCCAGCCCCTGACAACTCACCCTTGTTCGGGGTGAAATCTCTCTTGCACACCCCTGTGGTAAGACGAGCATTTTGTCTTGCAGGGCCATCAATGCCCCCCTGACACCGCAACTGCTTCCCGAGGGACAGGAACATCCCTTCATGCTCCCCCCATGGGGAGCACCCGCCTCTCGGGCCTGCATAACTCCCGGGCTGCTCAAAGCAGCAGCCTTGTCTCACGGCACGTCACCTGGCGTTTGCGGACATAATTTTTCTGGAGGTGGCTCGACTTAGCTGCAACCTTCAGAATGTCTTGCAACCTCGCCCTCACACTCCGTAGGAAAGCATCCGTATCTTTGAGCTCCGCATCTGTAACTCTTCAGTGAAGTGGCCTTCTGATGGAAGTGGGGGGGGGGGGGGGGGCATACGGTGTGGATCCATAAAAATCCCTTCCACTATGGGGCCTCTCTTCCTCCTCTTCGTGCGGGTGAACGGCCCTGCATCTGGGGTTTCCGACCCCGAACATGAGCCGCCATCCGGCAGGAGCGGGTGGGACAACACCCTTTTTGCGAGGATTTGGCGTAGGCGAAGCCGAGGCTTCCACCCTCCAACCTCACCACCCTGACCAGCGGCATCAAACCCGCCGCCATCAGCGAGACGCTGACAGACAGCGGTCCGCAGCTTCTCCATCCCCGGGATTTAGGTTTCCAATCCCAAACTGGCCAACGTGCGCAGACGCTGCCACCACCTTTCGGTATGTGTGCCTGGACCTTCATTGTTAGACTACTGCCGGCGCACGTTAGTCAGGTCAAGTACGGCGAGGTTAGTGCTGTAACCACCTAGAAAGACCCATTTACCTTATAGTCCAAGTCAGGCTTGGGAATTAAGTGATCTTTTCGGCCGAGTTTCAGAAGCAACGCCCTCTTTTTCCCGCCGCGCGTCTTAGCCCCCGCGCCAGCCTTAAAGCTCGAGCCACCTCAGGCGCGTACCACGTGAATCGCGCGTGGCGCGCTGACACAACAAAAACGCATCGGCAATCGTGCTCTCTGGGACGTGTGGAAACATATTGATACAATGTCGCCCTAATGCGCCACGCGCGGTTCACGTGGTACGGGCCTGAGGCGCTCCTAGCAGCTTGGTCGCCGCGGGGGCGAAGATGCGCGGCGGGAGAAAGAGGGCGTTGCTTCTGAAACTCGGCCGAAAAGATCACTTAATTCCCAAGCCTGGTCCAAGTTATGACATACAACGCCTCGCGCCAAGTAGGTCTTCCTGGGTGGCTACGGCACTGCTCTCGCAATGCCTAACAATAAATTCCTCGTGTCAGACGCTGCTTACGCGTATTCTCAATAGCCAGGGATCGGCTGACTCCAGCTCTCGCTGACACGTACAGGAGCGGTGGTAATGTGTGCGTGAATTGACTCCAGCTACACGACCTAGAGTCGGCCGAAGCTACGCTAGCAGCGAGTCAACGTTGTAGTGACGTAAAAGCATGTGACGTCACATTCGCTTCGCGTGTCCGTCAATTCATGCACACATTACCACCGCTCCTGTACGTGTCAGCGAGAGCTGGAGTCAGCCGATCCCTGTCAATAGCTAATAACTCGGAAACGAAGCCTCATACGCAATTCCACTCCGTATATGTAGGTAAACTACACTGCATTCCACATTAGAGCATCCCGACGCCCTTACCGATTTGCGACCGATCTGCGCAGCTCCCACTACTACCCACGGTTTGAACCGCATGCGATTGGTCGTGGTAATTTCCAAGGAATAACTGGTACATCCCAAACGCGGGACCTGGCCGTTGTCAACGTAAACAGTCCCGCACGAAAAGTTAACAGAGAGAGTAGAGGGCCGTGCGACGGAGAAAAACATAGGCGGTTAAGTGGGGAGTCGGGCGTAGCAACGCCTCCTAGGCCGGTATTCACAAACGTGTCTTAAGATTAAACAAATGCTTAAGCATGCGGCATCCTCTACTAAACCTAGTAGCTAGTAAAGGATGCCGAATGCTTAAGCATTTGCTTAATCTTAAGACACGTTTGTGAATACCGGCCTTAGGGTCGTGCCTGCGCGAAATCTATATGCTCTAATGTGAAATGCAGTGTATGCAAAATGAAGAATATAAATTTAAGAGCTATCGGTCCAAGTCTCATTTTGCTATTTATATTCTATACAGACATGCATTTACATAAAAGTCCGCAGTTTAGTAATGTCTCTCAAAATGCAACGGGATTGGGACCGAAGTGTTGCACTTTGTGGAGCACTCGTGTTTCCTTATCTGTAGTTCCTCGAGTTCGCGTTGTGCTGGAACCTATGTTTATTCCCATGGTCAAACGGGACAGGAATAGATACCTGCGTCTTCAACGCCGAACTGAAATTTGTATAATTTTTATTTTATAGCAATGTAAACTTGATGAATTGGTGAGATCTGGATGATTGAATTGAGTTCATACACTTTTTTCGAGCTATTTTTAATTACAGTGGATCCCGGTTGAACTAATAATTCCAGGGTCAGGAGAGTATCACTAACCCGGGGTAGTAGGCGAATTTCACACCTTCGATTTCACGCTTCACTGAGTTTCATGGCGTTCGATAATAGGGGACCATTAGCTCAGAGGTGTACAAAGAGCCGCTCGGAATCGGAGACCTCTTTGCGATTCTGGGCGCTGGGTTGAGGCTACCATACATTTCAGAGCGGCTCTTTGTGCACCTCTGTACTAGCCATTAAGAAGGGAAAAATGTCAAGTTCCGCATTTCTCATCGGATCGTCATGAAAGTGGCATTAATCGATTCCTCCTGTTTCCCCAAAGAAAATGATACCAAGCTCGACACAAATCGGGTTATAAAACGAAATTACATATAAAATTCATTTGCAGAATTTAAAGCCAACTTTGTTCAAAATAGCCCGATCCACATGGTTATTTAATAATAATAATCACAATGTATTTATTGTCGTATTTTTGTAGTTAGCGAAAGTCCCATTCACCAATCGATGACAGGTTAATCTTCAATTGAACTAAAAAAAGAACAAACAAATCGTGATGAATTATGGAAAATAGAATAGTTGAGAATGTTTGTATTTCAGTGTAAAACTTTTGTTTCAAAAGCTTCGTGAATGATGTTCATTAATTTCTATAGATTTTTTAATACAGCAAACAAATAAGCAAATCATTCTTCTTCTGTTTAACCCTTATGTACACACCCAACTTTTACCACGTTGTTACACACCCAGGGTACCCGGGTGCCCACCACTAGTTTTTCTTAATACCTGAGTTCGCATATGAATGGAATCGTTTGGAATCAGTTTTCTTTATTAAATAAACATCAATAGAAACTATATATGCCATTTCCAAGTTCCCTAGCCCGCTACAGCTACCATAAAATAAAATAGAAGTAGGGTGCGAGCGCTGCACAGGTAGCGCGCGGTCAGTTTTGACATTCGGCGACCGGCAGATGGATAGTAGTGTAGCGGCTTCATCGCTACTTCGCTTTCGTATGTAATTGTTTATTTATTAATACCTGTTACACCAATAAAATATTCATCAATGATATTAATTAATTCCGGAGTCAAAGCATCATTTTTCATCTAGTGGGTACCCGGGTACCCGGGTGTGTCCGCTAAGCACATGTACTTTGACGTCATTTAGTTTAGGTTCAAAAAATTTGAAAAAAATTTACCAGTGTGTTTTTGACTTTTAAAAGAGTTAAATAATGGGGATCTGAAGGCCCAAGTCGAAATTTCCATTTTTATTCGAGTTATAAGCAAAAATATGACGAGGTGGGCACCCGGGTACCCGGGTGTGTACATAAGGGTTAATTTAAAAATGACTGGCCTCTCTGAATAAATTTTCCTTATACAGCGAGGTTGCTTTTGCAACATGAAAATTATAAACAAATTCTTGTTTTGCAGATTTCGCTTCAAGGTCGCGTTTTTAATAATCCTAAAAATACGACTGGATTGTTTGAAGCCTTTTGTACGAAATAAGGCTTTTTCTAGTGTGGTCACGTTGAAATTGACATCTCAACAAACTATTAAAGGCCGCGTTACGCTCCGTTTCAGGTAATCAATTTTTGCTTTCAGCTCCTACGGACGGCTGACTACAGTAATCCCTCCCTGTATATGCCTGCTCAGTTTTCGCATTTTATGCGTGTGAACCACTCCTACAATTAGTTTGGCTTAGTTGGTGCCAACGATCCTTGCCTGGCGAGCAGTCGGTCGCCGAGCGTCCACTGCAGTAGAATCTGCGTGCGAGATGAGTCATTCGCTGCTACAAATTAACACTTTGAGTGGTGCAATGTTTAGCGAAATACTGTTTTAAGTCAGTCAGGCCCTTCGAAGTAGTCGCTATTGCGGGGAAATTTTTGTCCACCTGGCTCCGCATTTTGAACATATGTCGACACTAATCAAAATTTAAATTTCTATATTTTTTTTTATTAAATCTTTACGAGAATATTATTGCAATGAATGGGCGAGGTTTTATAATGGAAATAAGTTCAAATGCGACATCATTCGGTCTGTTTTTAATTACATGCAATTCGAATTACAGTAGACCCCCGTTTAACGCCCGTGATTCCGTATCACATGGATTCCTATAACGCGATGGAGAAACTGCGGCAGCGCTCGTATAACGCAGTAAATGAGTTTAGAATTTCTGTGTACAACTCTTCATGATATGCAACATTGTTGTAAGATACGTAAGAAGTTTCTATGCATCCGCTTGTTTCATAACGATGAAATGATTAATATTTTGACTAGCACAGGGTTTGGAAAATTGCCCCTTCGAGGACAATATATATTCAAAAGACGATGGTGTTGGAACTTCCTTTTGGATAAGATTGACAGTGAATAAATATCAACAATATTTCAAAATGAAAAACTTCAATTTTAATTTCTTTTTTTTATTTTGATTTCAAATGAAATAAAAGATACCTATTCTGGTGTTATAACTTCGAAGATATATTTTATATCTTCTAAAATAAATCATTATATCTTTTGTAAATATGTATCTACTTTCATATAATCTGTGTATGAACCCATAGGACTCGTATAACGCGGATTCATATGACGCGTAACGTATGTAGTACCTACCTGCGTTATACGGGGGTCTACTGTATTCCTAATTTCTATAGACTAACAAGGCAACACCGCGAACGCAACTTTGTGGGTTTAGAGAGTGACTCAAGACAAGAGCAACGGTATGTTTCATTCGTGCCCAATTCAGGGTGTGAAAACTAACCTCAAAGTCAAATAGGCACTTGCACTTTTTCGCGTATAAATCCTAAAGTGCATCAAAATTTTAAAAAGAGTTTAAAAAAATACCTGAGGAAATTTTTTTTCTTCAAAATTTTGTTAACGCAAGTTTGCAGCGATTATTGCACCATTCAACTTTTGTTTGAAACATTTTTTTCTGTCTCTTGCACTTTAGGATTTACACGCAAAAAAGTGAGAGTGCCTATTTGACTTTGAGGTTAGTTTTCACATCCTTAAAGGGCGATTGGGCACGAATGAAACATACCGTTATTCTTGTCTCGAGTCACTCTATAAACCCACAATGTTGCGTTTCAATCGGTGAGTGCGCGTTTGCGGTGTTCCGTTGTAAGCGAACATTACCTATAATTAAAAATGGGCTAAACTTGTTTTCATCAGGAAAACGTTGCCAACCCAGTACTGCCATGAAGATGTAATAGTACAAAAATTTAAACTTTCATTAGTACATTGACTCATCTTAGGCTCAACTGCCGCACGAGCGAAGGATCGCTGCCACGACGAAGAACAAAGCGATCTCCGAGCTTGGTTTATTTTCGAAACTAATAGTCGGGCAGCCTCAGCCAGTACTTTCAATGCTTTTTAGAAAATATCGACGTGAAAACACGTTAAGCCAGGTAACGACTGGAATCTGTTGATGTAAAAATACGTAACGCCACTCAAAGTGTTAACATGTTCATATTTTTCATAAATCGTTAGAAGTGAATTACTGTTGGGTTGGTAAATTTTTCTCATCGCAACGGAGTTTAAACCCAACGTAAGTTATGCTTTTTTTGTTTAATAAATTTTCGTACAATCACGAAATGTGTTATTCGTACACGGGGAAGTCTAAAATGCGCTGTGTTTGGGCTTGTTTTCATCAAGAAAATTTCATGTGTTCATTGGTAAAACTCTTATAAAGGTCTAATGAAAAATATGAAAATGTTTATCTTAATTAGTGAATGACTCATGCCACATTCGTGGTTTATCGCTATCAGCTTATCGGCGGGAAGTTTAAATAGATCAACGGTCCTCCGTTCTTGCTCTATTTCGCTCACTCTCCGTGTACTCTATTCATTGCCATTGTCGAGTGATTTGAGCGATGATCCATCCAAGCGTGAAATATTGAGCTGCTAACATTTCCCCCCTCCCTGACTGTATGCAAACGCCAAATCCGATCAGCATCCATTCATCTGAGACTTGCTGTATACCATTTGCATGCTATATTATTCGAATGAAATCTACAAACGAAATCAATTAGTTTTTGGCACACCAAATTGAAAAATCTGGAAGAAATTCAGGGCAATACTAACAATGATATGTACTTACAGTAAAAATATAATTATAGTTCTGCAACGGCTTCAATATGTAACCGGCATATTTTTGCGTTTTTTATTTTTCACAACTTGGATTTTCAATTTAAGAATTTGGAACAATTCCCTAATATATGCCTCGGTAACAGAAATGTCGCTGATTTTTTTAAAATTTTTCATGCACTAGTATAGGAGAAATTCGGCAAAAATCTACTTCGCAATTTTTGCCCTTTACTATTTTTTTTTTTTAAATAAGATTTCGAATGACTCATCGCGAGTCGAATTCCGTTTAGGGGCACATTTGACCATCTTAACCGGCTATACCCTTTGGCATCTTAACTCAGGGATGCCAGGGTTTCTTTGTGGCTCAACACCTACAGGAGTGGTGCTAATGTGTGCGTGAACTGACGCTAGCGCTAAGTGGCCGTAACGCGAAGCCAACCACGGCCAACCAGCGTCGCGGGGATATAGATTGTCGCCACTGGTTGGCTTCGCGTTGGTGCCACTTGGCTGCCTTGGCGCTAGCGTCAGGTCACGCACACATTACTACCACTCCTGTAGGTGTTGGGCCACAAACAATCCCTGGCATCCCTGTCTTAACTGTTTTTGTTAGTTTTTGTGTAATGCAAGTCTTTTAACTGCTCCTCCAATCTCATCACATAGGTCATTACCATATTATTTTGGAGTTCATTGAATGAAACTTCTCTGGAAATATACCTCTGATCTACTCCGCTATTCGTTTTTAAATACGAGTGATTCTCTATTGCATAGTAATCTAAACTTTCTAGAACTCTTCGGAGGCGTAAATGACACCAATCATTATGAGGATCTATCGATTTCATTTATAGACTTCATTAAAATAATATAGCGTGTGAACGATATGGTCAGCCGACCCTAGCAGTGGAACGCATGGGTCGTTACAGTACTCCCTCGCTAAGGGCTCGATTTGGCGTATACGAGGTGGACTTTTCGCTATCCCCAACCACTTCTGTCTCACTCTTGTTCGGCGAAGATGAGAGCGAGATGGAACGAGAGCGTGTGAGGGGGCACTGAAAGCGAGCGAGGACGGTAGGAGACAGACGACGCGTTGATGTTTTGTCTCGCTCCCTCCTTCTGACACTCCGTCCTTTGCGCTCGCGTCCGTCGCGCACGCAAAGCGTTTCATCTCGCTCCCCCGAACGGCCAAAAAGAAGCGAGAAACGAACACTCGGAATTAGGGCTCCGTTCACGATACGGGCTCAACGCCGATCCCGACCAGCGAGCCCTTAGCGAGGAAATACTGTACCTGCAACGGAGCGTACTGTGGTGTTTAATTAATAGCCCGTCCAGATGTCAGTTTTAAAATGATCACACTAGAAAAAGCCTTACTTCATAGAAAAGTTTTCAAACAATTTGGTCGTATCTTTTTAGGATCAGTAGAAACATGGCCCTTAGGTGGAATTTGCAAAAGAAGAATTTGTTTATAATTTTCATGTTGCAAAAAATCTTTTCTAGATAAAAAAAATTTCAAAGACGTCAATGCTTTTTAATCGAAACGAAAACAAAATCCATGCAAGTGATAGCTTTGGAGATAAGAATTCATTTACAGAGCTTGTTTCCGTGAAAATAGGAAAAAATTGCAAACTGCGATGTTTAGTATTTTTTAAGCAAATTCGATATCAACGAAGTGATGACTTAAAAGGCCCCACAGACATTATGATTTTTCTTACCATCTTTCGCACGACATGATATGAACCGTTGACGGCAATGAACCGTCGCGCCAATATCCTTCAAAACTTGCAATATGGGAAAACGTATATTTTACGGAAAATGCAATTCCAATGATTTTTAAACAATTTTAACACTTTGAGTGGCGTCAGCGTGTGTTTACGCCGATTTTACTCTCTTGTTGACACTCTCTTCGAATTCGATTTTTTTTTTAAGACAGCTTGACATTCTTGTAATGTAGGACTAATCCATTCCGAATTTAGCGATATTCTAGAATTTTTACAACTAGAAAGTCGATATACCTACATATATTGGCGTCTGTATACCTACGTTAGTGCGCGATAAGAATATAAGCCCACAGCATGCACTCTCACTTCTTGAGAATTGCCTTAAAGGTATAAGTAGAAGTATATTTATAATCAACTAGCGTCCCCCTGTCTCGGCTTCGCCCGAGATATTAGCGTTACTGATTCATGTTTATTAGAATTAATATCCTTTAAGGAAATTAAGTATTTTGAAAATATAGCTTAATTTCTCCATAATATTTCGGAAAAGATAACATTCTTGGTAAAATGATTTTCTGACATTAGAATGAATTGTTGTTGCGGATCACCTGTCGGAGCAACGATGGGAAATATTATTCCACCGTTCCTATTTTAACTTCTCGTAAGTTAACATTGTTAATTCATATCTCATAATTGAATGCAAACCTTCCGCTAACATTCACTCTTATGAGTCCAGGATTTACATTCCGCGTTGCTCGGCGTGTATATTGCATACGTCGAGCAGGAGCGGATGATCTTGACAAATTTGATCGCACTCAGGGCATAGCAACATCTAAAGACGGTACGGATAAATCTGCAAAAGCAATTTGTAAGCCGACGAACATTCTGAGCTATATATGTATATTCGTGGTAGTCTATTTCTCTCGCGAGAAAGCGCGCGAGAAGCTTCGCCACCTGGTGGTGACATCGCGGTACTGCTACGGGCGAGATATCGCGCGGGCCGAATATGCGCATGCGCGATATCTCTTGGGCTGACACTACCCCTGGTATTTTGGGTGGGGGGTGGGAGGCAGATGCAGAGGCAGATGCAGATGCAGATGCAGTCAACCCAGTGATGCCAGAATCGTGGGACGTGGGACAAATCCTTACCCCCACTATGACCTACCGTCGTCTCCCCCTATGGCCTACCGTGGTCCCCCACTTTCTTCCCCCTTTCTGCACACAAGCATATCCCTACTCCTGTCCATGTGCTCGGCAGCCGAACAAGCAGCGCACACGGACAGGAGTAGGGATATGCTTGTGTGCAGTGCGATGGGAAGAAAGTGGGGGACCACGGTAGGCCATAGTGGGAGACGACGGTAGGTCATAGTGGGGGTAAGGATTTGTCCCACGTCCCACGATTCTGGCATCACTGAGTCAACCTCCTCGAGCTGCCAGGGGGCGGTATCCGCGTCCCGAATGTGGATGGCTGTGGGGTTTTGGCCCCACAGTCCCCCTCCCTTTCTTCGCTACCTTCTCCGTGTCGGAAGAAGGGGTGTACACTAAGGGACATAATCGGCTTCCCTTCGGAAATTTGGCAACGTTGCATGTCGGGTCCCTCTATGCCGAAGAACCACTGAGTTATGCCTAGTGACAATGGTGACAATTTTACAAGTTATTATTTAGTTTGCTGAAATGGATTTTGCTTGGTAAAACATTACACGTAAGAGGATGATGGGCTCGATTCCTCATCTATTTGGCAAAGAAGTAGCATGTATCGTAGGTAGAAAGTTTTTAGACTGCCAGGCCGAAGTCTAGGTAAACGCACGAAATCCCTATATCGGTGTTCCAGTACGGGAAGGCGAGGGAAGGCGTTTTGGCCGCCGCGACCCCCAGGTAGCCGCCGGCCGCATAAGACCCTCTCACTTGCACATAAAGCTCTGTCCTTGTTTAGCACCATCCCTGTCTACCGCATGCTCTCCGTCATTCCCGTGCAGCGAATTGGCGCGAAGAGGCTAGTTATTTCTTACGAAGGAGCAATATCGATGGTCCTCACTTTCTACCTACGATACATGCTACTTCTTTGCCAAATAGATGAGGAATCGAGCCCATCATCCTCTTACGTGTAATATTTTATCAAGCAAAATTCATTTTAACAAACTAAATAATAACTTGTGAAATTGTCACCATTGTCACTAGGCATAACTCACAAGGAGAAGGCACACCTGCTGCAATCGGTTCTGGAATGAGACTAGGTGGACATTGTAGTACACACCTAGTGTTACAAAACCCTTAAGGGTTTTATCAAAATGGGCCTTCGTTTTCGAGAAATTTGAGTTCAAAGTTTGGCGCGATACTAGTAGTTCAGTTGCGCAACTTTTTTTCAAGCAACGGTCGTAGCTGCGGTAGTAAGGTGTTCGGCTACGGTGCCGGAGGTCTTCGGTTCGATTCCCGTGTTCCCCCCCTTTTTTTTTCTTTTTTTTTTTCTTACCGTAGTAATGCAATGGCTGCACCTAAAATTATTTTGCGTTGTAATGGCCGTCAGCTATTCGGCAGTCTGCAGCCTCGACGACTTCGGCATATTTTTCAAATATATAAAATCACTCGCACTTGTAGATGTAGTAAATTTAATGCATCATCGATAATAATAATAATATTAATATTGTTGCAATGATATTATTTGTAATTTGCGGTTTTATTATATTTATATTATATCTGTACTTGTATTATACTTGTAATTTGTAATCATAATACTGTATGGAGTATTATTGTAATAATATATACTATTAACATCATTATTGGAAGAAAATAAAAATTGTTTGACGCAGCCATTACAACGCAAAATAATTTTAGGTGCAGCCATTGCATTACTACGGTAAGAAAAAAAAAAGAAAAACACGGGAATCGAACCGAAGACCTCCGGCACCGTAGCCGAACACCTTACTACCGCAGCTACGACCGTTGCTTGAAAAAAAGTTTGCGCAACTGAACTACTAGTATCGCGCAAAACTTTGAACTCAAATTTCTCGAAAACGAAGGCCCATTTTGATAAAACCTTTAAGGGTTTTGTAACACTAGGTGTGTACTACAATGTCCACCTAGTCTCATTCCAGAACCGATTGCAGCAGGTGTGCCTTCTCCTTGTCAGTGGTTCTTCGACATAGGGGGACCCGACATGCAACGTTGCCAAATTTCCGAAGGGAAGCCGATTCTGGCCCTTAGTGTACACAGCCGATGGGGAAACAGCAGGCCTACCCCCTCTTGGGGCGAGCTCCCTCCTAATTTCCGCCAGACCCGCCTGCAACTTCTCGTCTATAAGGATCCCAATGTGCTGTAATAGCACACCGGTGACATCTCCAGACGATGCGGGCGGGCCACTGGCAACACCCTTCCTGGCTGACGCCCACAGCGCTTCGTTCTCCGCCCTCAGGATCTTCATTTCTTTTCTGAGGCCGGAAATCTGAATCCTAAGGTCCAGATCCCCCCCGTCCTGCAGGATGCCCCGGTCATCCTAGAGCGCTTCTCCAGTTTGATGATTGCCGCCTTCACGGTGCGGACAGCCATTCTGAGGTGCCTCACGAAAGAACCTTTTAGGTTCCATGAGGTACTAACTACGCCCTCGACTACCTCAAGCTGGATGGAGGACCGTGCTGGCCAGTTCGAGGGTTGGCTTTAGAATCGTCCACAGCCATTGATTGAATCAACGGTAATATCAGCTGACACTAATTGAGTCCGCTGATCAGAGGTTATGGTGCACGCTCTCATCGAACCCAGCAGATTAGCAGGTAGTCTGCCTGGGTGTTGGTCGCCAACAGCTAGTTGTCGTAATTCTTTTGGGAGATCCCAGTCACGACATTCGATCACGCGAGTTCTCTATGCGAGATTCTTCAGTACTGTTTCTGCGACTACTGGGTAGCTCCTGTATTGCTAGTGGGAATTTTGGTTTATCCTGCCAAAGTCATCAGTGTTGTTAGACCACACTGGGAATGCAAGATGATGGTGCTTTCCTCCTTCATCTTTGAAGTCAGCAAGACTTCTGAGGTACGAGTTGAAAGCGGGCGGCAGTACCCAAGCTTTGCTATTTAGGCATGTTATCAATCGGCGCTCATCATACTCTGCCATTCGACGATCTTCTCTTAGGCTACCATATCGTCCATGCAGGTGTATCATCGTGACATATACCTGTAGTATGCTTTGGTCACGAAGGTTGAAAAACTCTTGTCGCCAGCTGATTTAACTTCATACTCTCTATCCACTAATGTAAAATAGGACTCATTAGTCGCAGCAAACTTCCGTTCTCCGCGAAGTTCAACCAAGCCATAATAATCTTCAATACTGATATCCTCGAAGATAGGACCATTCTTAAGAGATGTTGCTTTTGTGGCGGGATTAAACGAATCCTGAGGCTTCGCACCTGACTTTGGTCCTGGAAGAGGTGAGGCTATTGGCCCAAACTTCTTGCTCCTAGGCATTTACTTTTTCTGACCGGAATTCTTAGATATCGATAGTTCAATCTCTTCAGTCTTATCATTTTTAAAAGTAAAGGAGGAAGCGTAGAAGGAAAATAATTACAACTTTTTATTATGTTTTTATACAAAACATTTTTTGGATATACTTCCGAATGGTCCCTGTGGCCGATCGACACAAGGTTATCCCGGAATCATCGCTCTTCCTTCCAGTACCCACGCAAAGCTTCTTGACTCTCGTTCCCCTCCAAAATAGTAAAGGTGGGTGGTAGAAAATGGCCAAATGTATGGTTCTGACACCTAAGATATTAGGGGGTACTTCGATAGGTCCCAAGAACTTACGAAACCATACTTGTTTACGGCGCATTCCATGAGAAAGTTGTCGAATCTTCTGTATTATAGAATCCATTAAATCAGGCTTGGGAATTAAGTGATCTTTTCGGCCGAGTTTCAGAGGCGACGCCTCCTTTCTCCCGCCGCGCGTCTTGGCCCCCGCGGCGGCCCAGCAGCTTGGAGCGCCTCAGGCCCGTACCATATGAACCGCGCGTGGCGCGTTGACAAAACAAAAACGCATCGACAATCGTGCTCTCTGGGCCGATGTGGAAACCTATTGATACAATGTCGCCCCAATGCGCCACGCGCGGTTCATACGGCACGGGCCTGAGGCGCTCGAGGCTTCGGGGCCGCCGCGGGGGCCAAGACGCGCGGCGGGAGAAAGGAGGCGTCGCCTCTGAAACTCGGCCGAAAAGATCACTTAATTCCCAAGCCTGCATTAACTAAACGATGTATAACTGTTATAGAACCCCTATGTGCAATATAAATAACAGAGTATAGCAATTTACTTCAAGAAGTTAATTGTGTAGAGTGTCGATGACGATCGGAAGAATATGTGCGGGAAATGATAAGCAATGCAACGTGATCGTGCTGCTTGACATTCAAACGATTAAATTGATGTTAAAGTTTCCTCTATATCCTCACCTACGCAAAAATTATGCAGATCATATAACGTTTCCCTTCGAATCAAACAACTTTTGTACGAATAATTTTTTCACATCTTCAACTGTCAACGAAATATTTCCGCGTATTTGGATAAAAGGGACACACTGTATCTATGTAGGTCCAGCACAATGTAGCTTCATTTAATTGTTAATTGTAAAAGTCAATGGTAGACAATACTTGAATTAAACTTTTTACGAGGAGTAAATATATTAAGAAGGCACAGCTATATAATAAAAAACTTTGTTGGTCTTCCGATTAAAATATTCTAGATTTCTTTGTGTGGGAACACTTAAAGAGTGGAGTGTATTTAATTGTTAATTGTAAAAGCCAATGGTAGACAATGCTTAAATTAAACTTTTTACGAGGAGTAAATATATTAAGAAGGCACAGCTGTATAATAAAAAACTTTGTTGGTCTTCTGATTAAAATATTCTAGATTTCTTTGTGTGGGAACACTTAAAGAGTGGAGTGTATTCATTTACAGTAAACGATTTAGCGGACAATAGCGAATAGAGAATATATGCCTTATAATGTGAAATAAGTCAGGAATTTTTGAAAGAGTGCATAGTTGAGTGATATGAAGATATGAGACTGTGCTGAAATGGAAAGACAACAGATAGAATAATTCTTGTAAAAAATAGAAATAAAAATGTAATAAGGCACCGATAGAAGTAAGTTCATATTTTACAATAATTCGAAGAGAAAATCATAATGTATTCTGCAGGGCTTTTTTGCAGTTCTATGTTAATTTAATTTCTACTCCTCCTTGGTACTACACCATAGTACTCTATTAAATGCTCCCAAAATCTTTAACCCTTTTTCTTTGACACTCTGTTATCCACAAGCAAATTTTAGTCAAAAGATTTATATATTTACGAGTAATAGAAACACTTAGGTGTTGCCATTACATAAGCGCGTGCACGAATTACATATATATATATTTAATAATTATCATACTTAATTACAAGTAAACAGAAAAACAAAGGAGACATAATATTTTAACATATAAATGGTATTTATGTATCATATAGAATCTCCTGCTATTCGTACTGTATCAAATGGATCGTCAATATACTCTGTGATGTATGCTGGATCTGGTAACAAAATAACAATAAAACGGAAAGCAGCTGCTACAGAAGATACAGACGTGGGACAACAGGATATGGATGGAAATCAACACAGCTCTGTAGGAGGGGTAAAATGTATTCCATCTTCCCACTTTAAATATGGGACCCCTTCTCAGAAAAAATCTTCAAAGGGCAGCAAAGTAATTTCAGTAGATATTCGGTTAATCTTATGCCTTACAGGAAGTTTACGTCGCACTGTAACTTTTATTTACACGCTAAAAGATGTGCATCCTCGTTAATGTTACTTGTAAGGTACAATCGTATTTCTAGACTTGTTTAACAATTAACAATCTTTAATAATTCACAATTGATTAACATTCTATAACATTTCTCACTACTAATATTAGAAATAAATAAATTTGAACATATATTTTGCCAGGTCCCATACTAAGATTGATGCAGATCAGACATTTTATACCGCTTTTACTGCATAATATATTATATAAGTAATGGTATAAATATGTAACAAATATTGCATTTGTATCTGCATTAATCTACAATCCTTATTTTTTTTTCTTAATCTCTCGTAATGATTAAAAATAATAGAACCGGTTCCATTTTGCGCAGTCTTCAGGCTTCAAGAAGCCGAGATCAAGCTCTGCTCGGAGTAAAAGAAAAGGATGTAGATGTGGTAATGCTACGGCGATACCAGGAAAATTAACTTGTTGTGGCCAACGCTGTCCCTGTTATGTTGAAAGTAAGCCTTGCGTGGAATGTAGATGCAGAGGATGTAGGAATCCTCATACAGCCGATGGGTTAAAGGTAGGGTTTATACGATTAAATCACTTGTGTGACCGAGTTTAAAACTTTCTTTAAGGCTGCCGTCTCATTTTTGTTATGGTCCGAATCGATCGAAGCGTCCCCAGTAAACAAACGGACCCTAATGAAACTACTGCGGTCGATAAAAAGAACTTGTACAGAGATGACATCTCCAGGTACTCTGGGTAGACGAACTTTTGACGCATAGTTGCCACATCGTCTGTTCTCTTTGTCTCTGCCGCGCTGTTGCCACAGAGTTCTCTCTTTCTATCGAGAAGTCTTGAAGCAATACGGCACGAGAGCTACGTCCAGCGTCAGAACCTCGCTGAACGTAGCAATAATGAAAGATAGAGAGGTCCGGGAGTGTAAGAAGGAAAGATGGAAATATACCAAACTTGACACAATTTGAACTATCAGATTACACATAAAATTTATTTGCAGAATTGAAAGCCCGTTTCGTTCAAAGTAGTCCGATTTAAATTATTTTCTGTCAATTTAATCGGCAGAATCACTTTCATATTGATACGATGAAAAATAAAGAAATTCTGTTTCTGCATAATCGATGATACATCGCCGAGCAACTCCAGGCGACAGGTTAGACGGGTGAGCGATACAATGTCGCTCGGCTCGAGCTTCGGGGGACCTCAAGAATGAAGGCCTTCGATTAAAAAAATTATTTGTGGCCGACGGATGAATTCCCCTCGAATAAACTGATTCATCCGTGGCGTTTCAAATAAAACCAACTCTGCGTTATTTTTACTCCACGACAAATAAAGATAATGTCTCTTTAATTTGATAGTTTATTTCAATAATTTATGAAACAATACTAATTTGCGTATCAATATCCCTTCTGAACTTCGCATTTCTGTAAGGACACTGGGCATCGCTTGCCTTCTTGGAAGGCGAGGTCCAGTAGGATGCGTAAGGGATACAATGTAAATTCCTGGCGTTCTCCCGATTAAAATCGTGTCAAATGTCATGTAAATCGGACTATTTTTAACGATGTTAGCTTGGGGCCACTTTCATCGGGACGACGGAATCGGTTGAAGCCATTTTCGCAAAAATCTGATGCGAAATGTAGAACGTGAAATTCGTCACTTCCACGAAACTCAGCGAGGCGCGGCATATTCACGGCATTGTCTTTAGGACTCTAGCGAGAGAATCACGCTGTACAAACCATAGACTTATATAGACGGAGCGGAAGAGAGGACTGTTGGCGAGGGGACTGTAAGATCGGAGGGGAAAAGGCAGAAACCATACAGGCAATTCGGTAGTTAGGTTCGGATGTATTCGGTTCTTGTCGGTTCGGCATTAATGGCTATGTTCGAAACATAACCACTGTTTCTAAACTATTACTGTTCTAAAGCATCGTAGTGGTCGTTGTATATAATCATATATTAATTGAGTGTAATAATGACTTATTGCGTAGTAAGCGGTTGTGCAAATCGCAGGAAAAATAAAAACTGCGAACAGTTGGTGAAAGAAAATATAAATAATGATAGTATTCGATTTCACATGTAAATAAATAAATATACATACATAACCAACAATTTATATATTATATATATAATCTTAGAAATTCAAATGTGTTGCTTGATTATCGAATAGATAATATGATTATAATAAAAATATTTTTTTTTTCATCAGTTATGTCGCAGCAAATGAGCGATATATATCTATTATACTATATAATTATTTATGCATATTAATTATGTTTATGAACTTTTAAGCTTACAAAATCTTTAAAAATATAAATATTATTGCATATATCTATAAGTACGATTTTATTTAAAACAAGCTTCATTCTATTTACTAATTTTGTTATATATATAACCTACATGATATACGAAATTTTGAATTATGTATAAGTATACCTAACCTTTTCGACTAAGTATCCCTCATAGATATATATAACGTCATTGAATTTCCGAATAGCCCCGAGGAGGAACGGAGTTACCCGATTTGCCTGTATGACAGTTCCCTTACCGCGAATCTTACAACCCCCTTCAGACACGCTCCGTCTATATATGTCTATGGTACAAACAGCGTATTGGTCAAAAACATTTTTTTAATAAAAAGCTTATTATTTGTGACTGAAAATAAAAGTGTCAACTATTGGTACACTGTCAACAAAGAGTACAGTTACCCTATATTTAATTACCAAGTACAGTTCTAGAAATAATCCGATTTATACCGTGCTTGAACTCATTTTAATCTGGACAATCTCAGCAGTATGTTAATAAATAGTGAAAACGTCACGTTTTACAATTTATTAATACATAATCCACCGCAAGCAACACTGTATGCCTCTCGAACCGAAATCAGAAGCTGCCGCCGAACAGCCCAAGTCTTCAGGCTCAAAGAGAGATCGCGCCGGTTCGGGTAAACACGCTGCCGAAAGTTGTTTGAAGCCTTCAAATAAAAGTCGAATAAACTACGGTTAAAGATCGAATAAACAAATTATTCTTCTTCGAATAAAAAAATTATCTTTCGTCGTCGAATGAATTCACTTTGGTTCATAACGGATAAACATAAAGTATCTTTTATTTGAGTTTATCCAGATATTATCTTTGCCCATCTCTGTTCTCCAGCCGCTTCGCCGTGATTCATTCAAGCCTTCTTGGCGACAAAATAGTAATAGGGGAAATGCGGCAACAACGCGATACGACTCTCAATACGTATCGGCAACTATGTCTTTCCTACATTTATCGGCTAGCTTGGACTTCCACCGGTTCTGATGGTACATGGCGCGAATATACCATCAACGCTGGTGACGGAGAATCCTTGAAGCATAATTCTGTCATTTCTCGAGTCTGTCTCAGTATACGAGTCATAAATTCATTATTATTTCAACGTACGGTGCTTATTAGCGTTCAAACGCACCAGACCCGCCTACACGGATGTCTACTGGAGGCAACTATACCCGCAAAAGCTTCCTTCTTGCCGATTCCACGACGTAAGTTGGTTGAAACGGTTTGTTTACTACATCGCGTATACGTATAACGCTGATGCTACGTGGCTTGAATATACCACTAGCGCCGGTGACGGAGAAGCCTTGAAGCTTCATTCTGTCAGTTTTCGAGTCATAAATTCATTATTATTTCAACGTACGGTGTTTATTAGCGTTCAAACGTACCAGACCCGTCTGCACGGATGTCTACTGGAGGCAACTATACCCGTAAAAGCTTCCTTCTTGCCGATTCCGCGACGTAAGTTGGTTGAAACGGTTTGTTTACTACATCGCGTATACGTACACGTTTTTCCTAGCTTGTGTGAGCGTACGCACACATTCAACGCCCGATGAGACGGCAGCCTTAAGTACTTCGTATAAATAGCTATGTAGCATATTTTATATTTCAGATTCGGCCACATATACCTGAGTTACATAATTTACAGTTACAATTATCAGCCCCTTTGGACTGCGATACATTAAACTCAGATCCTTTAGGATCTGTACCACAATGCCTTTCAACTTCTCCAACAACAATTCAAGTATTAAATGTTTATTCAACTCCAAGATTAGACATTGATAATGTACCACAGAATCTACCTGCAGCCTTGTTAGTAGGAGAAGATGCTATGATTAGTACTGAAAGTGAAGCTGAAGATAGTGATATACAAATTGATGTGTGACAATTTAAAGAATATTGTCATATGTCAAGTTTAATATAATAAGGTATGTAATATAAAGCACCCAACATCAATAAGATCAGTGGCGGATTTAAGGGGAAAGATCCAGGTGGGCAAACGTTCTGGGAAACGAAAGGGTAGTCAACTAAAAGCGGGCTAAGTGTAGCACCACAGAAAAAAAATGTAGTGTTTGGATAAAATCATAAGGACCAATGTTAAGGCCGCAGAAGGGATTAGTGACCCACGAGAATACAGCGTATGCTATACACCGTTGGAAAGATCTCGCCCAGACGAATCGATTGATACCATTTTTAACTTTGCTGTATATACCACTATGTCATCAGCATATTGGAGTACTTTTACATGACTTCCTTTGACACCTAACGTCACCTCTGCCGTATAAATATTATATAAGATTGGGCTAAGAATCGCACCCTGTGGTAAACCTTTCTCATGGGTACCTTCCGTCGGATTGTCAAACTTTCTTATACATTTTATTCTTCTGTTATTGAGCCATACCTCTATATACTTGACTATTTTCTTTGGACATTTTTTCCGTTTTAGAATCTTAATTAAAATCTTATGGTCCACATTATCATAAGCTCCTTTTACATCCACAAATACTGCCAACGTATCTCTTCTATTTCTAAAGTTTTTTTTTGTTTCTGTCGTTAGGATTGCCAAGTTGTCTATTGTAGATCTTCCTCTTCTGAACCCGTTCTGTCCTTCCTCCATTATATTGTTACTCTCAGCCCACTCTATTAGCCTACTACATATGACTCTCTCCATGATTTTACCTATACAATCCGTTAAGGATATCAGTCTTAAAGCTTTTTTATTCGCTTTATCTAAGAAGATCACTATGGCTTTTTTCCAATCCTTCGGAATCTCGTTCTGTTTCCAGATATCATTCAATATATCTCTCATCACTTCCTTATATTTTTCTGATAGATTCTTCAATATCATGTTGTCTATTCCAGTTTCTCCTGGAGCTGATTTAGCGTTAGATTTCCGTAATGCCTTCTCTATTTCTTTTCTAGTTATTTCTTGATTCCATCTCTCTCTCTCCGGACTTCTATTGTTTTCTTCATGCTCTAATTCATCCTCTTCTCCTTCCTCTTTGTCTCTCTGTATCTCCTCCACATCATCCTCTCTCAGGCCTACCTCCTCCTCCTCAGGTACCTGTATTATTTTTTTTATTTCTTTTTCTTCCAGATGTCTTCTTTCTTCTATTGTCATACACGAGTCGTTTATGGTATCGAATCCTTTTTGTAATCTCTTGATTTTTCCCCATATGTCTGAGCCATTCGTGCGATGATCCACCGAAGTAGCCATTTCCTCCCATGCTTTATTCTTTTTTTCCTTTATCGCTTTTTTCATATCTTTTTCCTCTTTTTTGAAGCTATCCCAATTGGCTAATTTAGGATCTTTTACAAATTCCCGAACCGCTTTTTTTCTTGCCTCTTTTCTTTCCTTACATTCTTCATCCCACCAGGGATATCGTCTACCTATTGCGTACGATCTTCTTGTCTTATCTTTTTTGTTAGTGCTATTATTTCTGATATCCTCTATTCTAGGTGAATCTTCTTCTTCCTTTCTCAATCCCATATCTTTCAAGACGCTGTTTATGCTCTCAGTGAAAGCTTCGTACTTCTCTGTTATCGTCCCCGCTTTACCGATTTTCTCCTTTAAGGTTTCTTCCCTCCGTAAGCATATAGTTTTCAAATCCTTTCCTTTTATTTCCTTAGTTTTGTATTTTCTGGTTGTGAATATCCTTTGATCGCTTATTTGTATTTTTTTTGTTGATCTGCACTTCGATAACCTGATGATTCGATCCTAATGTTTCTCCTTCCTCTCTCACCAATGAATCTTGATAGACATCAAATGTGGCTATCACAAGATCTAGATTTGACGGTCTATGCTTTCCTGACCCCGTTCTTGATGTGGTTTTATCATTTATAATGAACAAATCTCTCTCCTCAACCACATCTGCCAATATGATTCCATCCCCATCGTTTTTCCCGCAATTCCATTCCCTGTTATTAGCGTTGAAATCCCCCATCACAATGGTTTCTGTATCTGTTCTTATATTCGTAAAGAGGTTATCCCACTCTCTTTTATTAAGTGTGTAACCAGGGATCCTGTATATCAGTATGATATCCAATTCTTTACCTTCCATATAAACAGTAATGGCTGTAATTTCTGTTTTGTCTTTTATCCATTTTACATTTTCTCTTACTTCCACTCTGATATTTTTCTTAATTAGGAGACATAATCCCCTCCTATCCTCTCTGTCTTTTCTGAACACATTATAACCTTGCATTCTGAAACCGTCTCTATCTGTTAACCAGGTCTCTGTTATACCCATTATGTCGTATATTCCGATCTTTTCTTTCAGCTCAATTATTTTATTTTTGAGACACCTCGCATTCCATAGAGCAATCTTACAGCCATCGACACTTCTATACATATTGTGTCTATATTTCTGTGTTTTTTCTCTTTTTATTTTATTTTTTTTTTTTCTTTGGTCTCTACTTTCTGGCTTCCTTTCTTTCCTCCTTATTCTCGTACTTCTCCTTATCTCCGTCTTCCATTTTATCCTTTTGGTTATCTCTCTCTTCATCTGAACTATCCTCCATCAAATCTGTTACCGTTCCCGTGTTTAAACCAATTTTTGTATCACCTTGATCTCTTGATCCTTCCTCTAACCATTCCACCGTTCCCGTGCTTACATCGGTAGTCTCACTTTTTCCTTCATCCATTTCCGATAGTTGTGACCCCTCCTTTACATCTTTATCCTCTTCTTCTGTCATCTCTTTTAGGTTTCCTATTTTTATTTTTATCCCTCTTACATCTTCTTTGGCCATTTCTTCTATCCTTTTCTCCCCCTTTTCTCCATCAAACCCTTTCCCTTTCTTCTCTATTCTTTTTCCTCTTTCCATATCATCTCTCCTTCTTCCCTCTTCCAACTTATAGGAAGGCAAATCACGGATAGAGCGTGGTCAGGTGGTCGCGCAATAACTGAGGAGAATGATGTTAATAGAGATTTATTAAAAGTGATTTCGCACGGGACGGTTCCTCCGGCCAACGTCTTTCGTCGGTCGCCAACAGAGAACTGTTTCAAACGCATTCAAAAATGTCCTTAACGGCTACGTGACTCACAGTCATCTCGCCGCCAATACGCCATCGATGGTCGCTCGCTGTGTCGCCTGTTTATGGCACGGCCTGTAACCCTACCCTAAACTAACAGCCCCTCAAGCGGTCGGCCGACGATCGGCCGACTGTCTGGCTTATCTCCCTTCACTCGACACTATCGTCATCAAAAATGCCTACAGTTCGTCCATCCTGACATTTTAGCCGTCCCGGCTAAACCTTCACATAACCAAGTAATACAATAAAATAGGTACTAACACACAACAATACAATATATGATAAAAGATCCTCGTGACAATATATGACGCAACACACAAATGTGGCGTATTACTATAAACATAAAATTATTACCAATATTAAAATATAATCTTATAATTAAATATAGCAAACTTCCTTCAGTTAACTTCCAATAACTTAAATTACGATGCAATATAAGGTTTCATATTATCAGGCGCTACTACCCCATTGTAAGGAATTTGAGTTACCTGAAACCCGTCGATATCGCCAACTACGTACCGATCGCGATCAAGAACTTTCTTAACTCTATACGGACCTTTAAATTTAGGCAACAATTTCTTATTAATACCCGCAGACGTATCTACGTTCCGAATCATTACATAATCACCCTCGCTATACACAGATGCATCCTTTCGCTTTTCGTTATATTGTCTTTCATTAATTAACTGATTCCTCTCAATGTTCTTTAACGCATTCCCTCGTAGCACTTCTAAATTCCTTTCCTCATCCGAATCTCGCTCCAACAACAGTCGCACACAATCATTCACTTCCCCGAACTGATTTATCCCAAACAACAATCGACTCGGAGCTTCCTTCGTCGTTCGGCAAACCGTATTATTAAGGGCAAATTCCACTTGCTCGAGCACTCGATCCCATTTTTGTGGAGTTTCACACAGCTTCGCAATCATGGGTGTTATTGTCCGATTGTAACGCTCGATTTGACCGTTAGCGCGAGGAGTACCAACCGCAATTAAAATCTGTTCAATTTTTCCCGCTTCCAAAAAATCTTTAAACGCATTAGAAGTAAACGCAGTCCCCCGATCCATAATCATCCGTTTTGGTTTACTATAGGCTCTAAAATACTCTCTTAAATGCTTAATTGATTCCTCGGATTTAGTCGATTTACACGGAAACAATCTCAAAAACTTTGTAAACGCGTCGACTACAGCCAACAAATGCTTATACCCCTTTCCCGTTTTTTCAAGTAGGTCCTAGATGATCTATATGAACTGTATGAAACGGTAACCCTTCTTTTGCGATACTGTGTAAATAGCCCTCCTGCTTCCCATTAAGTGGAGAAAATTCGATGCAGCGCAAACAATTTGCAATATATTCCTTCACCTTTTGTCGCAATTTCGGGAACCAGTAAATTTTTGTCACATTATTAATAACCTTATCCAGGCCAACATGACCCAAGTCATCATGACATGTACGAATCACATTATCCTCCATTGAACGTGGTACATAAAAACACAATTTTTTCATTTTATCTTTCCGATACACTAAACCGTCGCGCAATTCAAAAAACTTCATCTCCGTTCTCTCCAATTTCTCACTTATTTTACAGATCTCCTCATCCCGATCCTGGCATATCGAGAGAGTTTGTTCAAAATTATTACCCTCAATCACCAATACCCCATGACATCTACTGAGCGCATCGACATGACTCATTCTTTTCCCCGGTCGATGTTGTATCTCGTACTCATAATCTTGCAGAAACATCGCCCAACGCGAAATTCGAGGGTTTACGTTTTTTTTACTCAAAGTTAAACGAAAACTGTCACAATCAGTGATTACCTTGAATGGTATCCCGCCCAAGTAAATTTGAAAACGTTTTATCGCGTTTACCACTGCGAGGCACTCAAGCTCGAAACTGTGATATTTCGATTCCGCGGGCGACGTACGCTGACTAAAATACGATATTGGCCTAAAAAGACCATCTACTTGCTTCTGCAAAAGAATAGCCCCAAACCCTGACGCGCTTGCATCACAATGTAATTCCGTTTCTAATGTAGGTGAATAAATCGCCAAAATGGGTTTCTTCGACAAGTGCCTTTTCAAGGTCTCAAATGCCTCGTTTTCAATCGCCCCAAATGCAAACTTAGCATCTTTCTTGACTAAGCCATACAATGGTTTTGCAATTATTGAAAATCCACGGACGAAGCGACGAAAATAACTTTGCGAGAGACACAAATCGTAATACCTCCTTCGCGTTACGCGGAACCGGATAATTAATTACCGCCGCAATATTATTGTCGCTTGGCCGAATCCCCTCCGCACTAACGTGATACCCCAAATAATCCACCTCGGTCTGAGCGAAAAAACATTTGTCCAGTCGGAAGGTTAAACGATATTGCTCCGCCACTCGGAAAACTTCGCGCAAAATTTCCAAATGTTCCTCCAAAGTCTCCGTTCCTATGAAAAAATCATCGAAAAATGGCATCATTTTCCCCTCTCTAATGGAAACTGCAAAAACTTTCTGTACAAACCTATGAAATACTTTTGGTGCATTAGTCAAACCAAAAGGACAGTATAAAAATTCAAATTGCCCCAGAGGAGTCACGAATGACGTATACTTGATCGAATCCTGAGCCATTTTCACATTATAGTATCCGTCTTTCAGATCGAGCGTCGTGAAGAATTTCTTGTTTTTTAACCGATCAATATTATCATCAATTAGCTGACTCGGAAAGTTGTCTTTTACCGTTATTTTGTTCATTTCACGATAGTCTATGCAAAATCGTCTCTCACCGTTCTTTTTGATTACCAGAACTATCGGACTACCGTAAGGTGACTCACTTGCCCGAATGATCTTTCTCTCTAGCAAATTATCCAAAATCACCTGCAATTTTTCTTTATCCGCAAAAGAAAGTCGCCTCGGTCGAAAACTAATCGGTTGCTCATGCTGCAATACAATTTTCATTTCAAAATCGGTTTCAAACACACTCGATTCCTTAACTTTAGTATAATCCGAATCATACAGATCTTTAATCTTTTCAATTACTTCGTCATCAAGTTCCAAATTTATCTGTAAATTTTCCCGTGCCGTGTTCGGGTCATTAACGCACTCAATGCTCATTATCTGACTTATCGCGCAATCTAATTCGGTCGTCGGTGCTTCGTGCACTCTCCTCGTAACTACACGGTTTCCATTCAACGTGACTTCAACCGACGGATGAAACGAAAAATCTCTTCCAAGTATGGCCATAAATGCCATTGTATCATCAGGTACAATATAAAATTTCAACTTAATCGGAACACCCTCAATTTCAACCTCGCGATAAAAATTGCCCAGAATTTGTAACCGCGAACCGTTGATTCCGCAAAAGTCTTGTTCGGCTCCCGTTACCGGTGTTCGCGCATCAAGAGGTACAAGACTATTTTTAATTAGACTAATCGGCGATCCGGAGTCCAACATTGCGCTTATTGTATACTTACAACTATGTCCGCTTTTATCAAGAACAGTGTAACTCAACGAAACCATATACGGCGCACTGAGGACCTCTGGTTGCACCACGTTCGCCGACGTCGTTGCGCTGGGCTCCCTCGCCGTGCTGCTTTCCCCTCGCCGCTTTGATGCTCGTTGTGGACAATCAGCTATGCGATGCGATGTTGATCCACACTCGAAGCAGGCTCCTCGTTGCCTCTTCGGTTTTGGACATCTTGTAGAAACGTGCCCGACTTCCTGGCAGTTGAAACATTGCACAAGCTTCCTCGGCGGCAGCGAAGAAACTTTTTCCTTTTCCTTGCCGCTACTGCCCTTAATCTCTTTTTTCTCCTTAGTATCCCGATCGGCCGATTTTCGCGCCTCCAGCGAAATTTTCTCAAACGCTCCCAACAGCTCCCCCGCTGTCTTGAAACACATCATACGAGCATGATCTCGCAGCGGAACGTCTGGCACCCCGTCTATTAAATAGTCAACCACTTCTGCGCTCGGTATTGGTACTCGGTTTGCCAGAATTAATTTGTCGTGGTAATAATCCGTGAATTTTTCCCCAGATTTCCACGTCCTATCCTGAAATTCCTGGCGAAGCGCTAGTTGAGTGGGTCGATGATCAAACATAATTTTCATTTCCCCCAACAAGTCGACAATTGTCAGGGTGAGGTGTTCCGCTTTCGAATGAAACCAACTCGCGGCGCGGCCCTTGAGTTTTGAGCTGATCAACACCCGCGATGCATTCTCGTCCAACTGGTATGACGTACGCAATAGATCCACTTGCTGTTCCCATTTCCAGAAAGTATTATCGTTCCCGTCAAACTCACACAGAAGGTCACCGATCGCCCGTATGCTTAAATTAGCGGTTGCCATCCCTCTGCTTGACTGACATGGAGGTGCCCATCACTTCGAAGAGTCGCCGATTCTTCCGCTACTGCTCTGCGTCGCGCTTCTTCGTCGCGAGCAGTTTGCTCGGCTGCCCGCGAATTTTCCTCCGCTATACTTTGCCAAATATTAGCATCACCCTGCTCTAGCCTACCAATCAATTCGGCTTTAGCACCCGTTGTTACTAAATTCCGCACACGCAAGAATTCTTTCAATTCTGCCACTGTATAATTTGACATGTTGCTCGGGAAACAAAATCCGACCGTGAACCAGAGTCAAATTCGAATCAATTCGCGCCACTACGCGTCGTCCTCGTCCTCTGTCACAATTCACGTCGACCACAACACAAACACGAAATGGTTTTCCCGACAATACTGCCACAACACAATATACAGTTCAACCCGTTCTCTTTGGCACAGAGCTCACAATACCGCTTCCCGTGATCCTAATCGTTTTCTCCGTACTTTATCCCACTTCTGAATTATAGGAAGGCAAATCACGGATAGAGCGTGGTCAGGTGGTCGCGCAATAACTGAGGAGAATGATGTTAATAGAGATTTATTAAAAGTGATCTCGCACGGGACGGTTCCTCCGGCCAACGTCTTTCGTCGGTCGCCAACAGAGAACTGTTTCAAACGCATTCAAAAATGTCCTTAACGGCTACGTGACTCACAGCCATCTCGCCGCCAATACGCCATCGATGGTCGCTCGCTGTGTCGCCTGTTTATGGCACGGCCTGTAACCCTACCCTAAACTAACAGCCCCGCAAGACTGTCTGGCTTATCTCCCTTCACTCGACACTATCGTCATCAAAAATGCCTACAAACTTAACATTTCTTTCCACTGTGAAGCATTTATTTATTAGCGTTACCTTGGGTTTATTTGTATGATTTAGTGTATTATTTTTATCATATGCCTGTGTAGGAATTTCAATCCAATCCTCTTCGTTTTCTATCGTACCCCGTATCTCTTGTGTATCCCTTTGGTCATCCACTAATTTTTTAACTACTTTCGCTAGAATGTTTCTATCCTTTATTATCTTTATTATTTCTTCTATCAGTTCATCATCTCTGCTATTTCTAAGAAAATTAGTTTTCTCTTTGTATCTTGATTCCATCATCCTTCTTTCTTCTTCCTTCTGTTCGTTATCTCTTACGTCTTTTTTGTATGACCTTCCCTTCGGTTGATTGTGAGTATTTTCTTTCTCCAAGGTGTATCTCCTTGTTTCATTTGGCTGTATCCTAACCTCCTCTATTCTCTTATTTTCTACCCAAATATCTCTTCTGTTGTTGTCTAATCTTCTGTTTATTGACTGGTCTTGACTTTGTCCCTCCATTTGTTCTTCTTGAAAACCTCCTTTGCTAGGACCTTTCCATTTTTGTATAGATTTCGCTTCTCTCTCTCCCTTACCTCCATAACCTCATCTTATCTGTTCCGGTCTTCTATCTATAGTTGCTGCGTAATCTTTTCTATATCTCTCTTCTTCTTCCCCCTGTCTATCCTTATTCTTTTTTTCCTCCCATGACCTTTTAAGTTTACCCATTTCCTTTTCAACTGGGAGAGATAGGTTTTCCCAATATTCTATCTTTTTCTTTCTCCTTATTCTTGGAAAGTCTTTATCCCACTCCTCATCTTCACTATCTTCTTCATTTTCTTCATAGCCCTTTCCATATTTATTAAACCTTTCTTCTTTCCTTATCATTTCATATGCAGCATGATATGAAAGGTTTTTGTTCGCCATTATTTTTTTGATTGCCGATTCCCTTTGAAAATTTTGACATACCCTTGCAATACTTAGATGGTCTTCTCCACAGTTTATACATTTTGGTTTTTCGTTGCATCTCCCATGTTCATCTTTTGCACAAACAAAGCATCTCCTTTGTGTCGTTCTGCATACTGCTTGTATATGTCCAAATCTTAGACACTTGAAACATTGTCTAACCGCCTCCACAAATGGTTCTACTCGTAGCCAGACATGGCCATAACCTATTAGAATCTTGGTTGGAAGAGAATCTCCCCTCATTTTGATTAGAATAGCTTTACCTTCCTCCCATACTGCTTTTCCATCTTTCATTCTTCTTTTTTTGAGTCTTTCCATTTTAAAGACGCCTTGATCCGGCATCAGTTGTCTTTCGAGTTCATCAATTGATCCTTCCCATTCATGAATCACGCCCTTCCTTGTTTTCCATCTCGGGGGTATATAAGATGTATAACCCGCTGGCTTTAGTCTTGTATTAATAAGTACTTTATTAGCATCCTGTCTATTTCTGTACTTAACTTCCGCTCTATTGAAGCCCACCATTTTTAGGCTCTCGAAGCGTATCCCTATATTTAACAAAATATTATATATTTTAATAAGGTTACCTTTCTTTCTTGTCGTCGTCTTTCCTTTATCTAATACTATAGTGACTAAGTATTCATCTCTATTCGACTCCCATTCGTATGCATCCTCCAAATTCTCTTTATATCTCTTATCTTTCGCTCCCCACGTGTTAGCCTCCTCTCTTACCGTTTCACCTTTGTTTCTTACTTCTTCCTCCTTGGATATAATGTTACCCTTTGAAATTGTCAGCTCTTCGTTTTCTCTTCCTTTTTTCTTTCTATTTTCTTCTTTACTGTATTCCAATTTTCTCTTAGATCTTTTGTTCAAGTCCTCCTTTGCGTATGTGTTTTTACTTTCTCTGCGTTCTGGTATATCAATTGCGTTTTCGATCTGTTTATAGTGATCGTCGCCGTCGATAGCGTCGCCACTGGACTTTCGTTCCTGTTCAACAACGCCCTCTATATTCCTATCTTCCTTTTCTCTGTCAACCTTTCTGTTTTCCGATCTTTTAGTATCTTCTTCCCATCTCGTGTTCCTTCTTTCAGGACTTGCCTTGACTTCGTTATTTCCATATCTTTCATTTCTCAATCTAACTTCTCTCTCTCTTTCCGTCTCTTCCTCTTTCCCTCTCATTGAGCTATTTTCCTTGGTCTTAACCTCTTCTTCTTCTTCCTCCCTAACCTTTTTTCCTCCATTTGTTTTATTCGTCATTTTTCCTTTATATGTAAGCTTTGCAGAGCTCATACCTTCCACCCTATATATCATATCCCTAGCCCATCCACCATCCTTCTCCTCCTCACCGCTCCTCGGGCTCACTCCTTCCGCCAGCTCTCCTCGTATCCTAACCCTGAATTAGACTCTCTTTCACTCTCCAGTCTCCTTCCCTCACACTTCCCGTTTCCTCCTCCTCTCTCACCTCTCAACCACTCTCTCCTCATCACTTCACCGTCACTTCTACTCCCCTTGATCTCTATTTCTCTCTATAATCGTAACTAAATCTCCCACAGCAAAAATCTTCTACCTTCTACCTTCCGCCATCTTTTCCCAGAATCCATGTTGATATATGTAAAAATTCGAGTATCTTTTGCACACCAAAGATATGAAATTTACTAAAAAATTTCAAATTAACTATAATTTTTATAATTACATTCCAATCTTTCTTTTTAAAGTAATTTAAAATAGTGTGCAGTAAAATTCAATGCAATAGGTAGAGGTTAATAATTTGTATTTGAATTTTTGACATTGAACACATTTTATACAATTATTTACATTTTTTACGCGTGTCACGTAGTAAATTCGATGTAACGTAGTAAACCCACCACTGCTCATGACCAGGGAACGGCGGAAATCCCGTGCGCCGTCAAACCAATCCAAGCGCGATGACGCAGTGACGTCAAACCAATCAACGCCAAGAAATGAAACTTGACCGTGGCGCCGTTTCATTTCCCATCTTGGCGGTGGCGCCGTTTCGTTTCCCATCTTTGCGTTCATTGGTTTGACGTCACCGCGTCATCGCGCGCATGCGTGGAGTTCCCCCACCGCTATTCCTGATAGGGGCGCACGGGATTTCCGCTGTTCCCTGCTCATGACCTTCATTTCACGGCCGTGTTGGGCCTGTGTTTGCCCTATGGGCCCCTTTCCTAATGCCCAATGCGAAATCGCCGATGGATTAGTGGCCCATAGGGCAAACACAGGCCCAACACGTCCCTGAAATGAAGGTCATGAGGCACATTTGCTGCCCCAGCCTGCTAGAGTATCGCTTACATCCCTCGGTTTTCCCTCAGGTGCCTACTCGAGGTCCCTCGGGCCGGATGGGATTTTATTACCGGTTTCTTTTGTTCAAAACCGTAAAAATCTCGAATTTTAATTATTATTATTATTATTATTATTATTATTATTTTGAGGCCATTTTTCGAGGTGATCCCATCTGATTTCGTAGTTAAAAATGGTACCAATCGATTCGTCTTGGCGAGATCTTTCCAACGGTTTATAGCATACCCTGTAGGCTCGTGGGTCACTAATCCCCTCTGCGGCTTAACATTAGCCTATTTTCTTTGTTAGAAAATGGGGCTCCGAGAGGGCCTTCTGGGCTGGGGCCTAGGCGGCAATAACTGCTCATCGGCCGGCTTTAAATCCGCCAATGAATAAGATGCTGATATAATAAATATTCTAAACTACACTTTATGTACTTTCAGAATAATTTCTCTACTATTGAAATAAAAAGTTATGGTTTTTAACCTATAATTATATTCAAAAATAAATATATTTTTATCACTCGTAAATTATTCGTATTGTGGCATTTTAAACAGTTTAGAGAAATAAGTTTGTGTAAGTATGAATAAATTTATTTCCAATGTAAAAGATTTGACTTCACATTTTATTTGTAGTATAATTCGCGATTTATATTATTTTTAGAATTCATTGTTATTCTGTATTATGGTCTCTTGTTTCTACTGTTCATAGTGAAGTTAAACTTTTATTACCTGTATCATGCAATTCTGCGTTACTGTACATAAAATGTCACCATGTCAATATATGTACATATTGTATATTTATTATTATGCATTTAAAGTATCCTGAGACAAAGATAAAAGATTTTAACTGCTAATAAAAAGTGTTTGATAAAAGGAACTGCAAATTTGTAAGAAAAATATGTAGACGGGGATTAAATATTTGTCTTTTTATATGGAAGTATACTTAGTTTCTTGACTGGCTGTATTGTGGATGATCCAACACCAATGGAACATACAATCGTCTTTTTTATCGTAAAAAGATGATTAAATGGTCAAAATGAAAGTTGAATGGTTAAATAATAGAGAAAGTGAAAAGTACAGATAATTTGTTTGAAAAGTTTTTTTTAAAGTTCTCGACATGATAATAAATATTTCTTGTAACTATTCTGGGATTTAACAATTTGTTCAGATAAATGTCTTCAATATGGATTTTTCAGAGTATGCAAGTATTGTCATTTTAAAATTATCACAACAAAAGTATAATATAAATTGTAGTTTAATTAATTTCAAAATAAAACGTTTACTATGCATTACAGGCTGGTAATCTCGCCAAAACACGTTCAACCTGGCTTATAATTGGACGATCAAACGAACTTACCTGTAAGCGAAGTTCGATCGTAATTTTATGGAGTGCCTCGTTCGAAGAGATTACTATTGTAGTTCCCCCTTCGCCCGCCAAATGTCACAGCGCTTTAGAGTGAAACTAACGAAAAACCGGCCGCTACACTCGGCCATCGTCTCATTTTTTCGGAGCTATATTTTGAAATTGTTGTTAGTTTTTTGGGATTGGGTCAATAATGGGGAGGGCTGTGATCTCTTCGAACGAGGCACTTCATATAATTACGATCGAACTTCACTTACAGGTAAGTTCGTTTGATCGTTCAATTATATTTCGTGCCTCGTTCTCAAGATTATTATTGTAGTTGTTTAGAGGACAACAATTTTTACTCGTACTTTGATTTTAACGCAATTTGTGGATTTATTGGATTTGTCGAATAGTAATAATAACGATGGATGAATCAGGTAGAATGTTTTAAAGCTTAATCGTATTGACTTACGCACTTAATATTGCCGCCGCAAAATCACCATTTTGTGGTAATACTAGTCTATTATAAAATTGCGCAAATACCTTAGAACTATTTGTCCAGCCCGCTGTATTTATAATTACACTTAAATCGACTCCTTTGGTTAAAGCTAACGACGTAGACGCATGTCTTGTTGAATGCGCAGAAAATACCGACATATCTATGTCGCTTTTACTTAATACCGTCTTTATCCATCTGCTGATTGTTTGCGCACATACCGCCTTATGTGGTCTTACAGTAGCTATGAATAGAATATCTGTATCTCTTAAACTTTTTTTATTTCTATATATCTGTAAGGTTTTACAGAATAAAATGTCAGGATTTTGGAAAATGACCACATAAGTAGTTTATTCACATTATAGATATTACGTTTGAACAGTTTATGCGCATAGAAATGGTCCGTTTGGATTGATAAGTATTGGTTTAACCATTCGTTGCAGCACGCGCTGCGTACAAATTTGGCCCGTTCGCTTTTGTTAATTTGGTACACGCTTTCTGTAGCGTAACAAAAGCTAAAACTCTCACTTATTAACTAGCCCGGTGGCCCTTTCGCCATTAACGGGACGAAAGTCTTTCCCAAACGTGTTATAGCACGTACCTATTTTTACCAGTCTGTTTCGCGACCGACGTAATTACGCACTACTCTTAATACTGATTTACCACATCCACTCTCTCTCACTGTTCGACGCAGAAGACCAGGGGGCAGTGATGCCAGAATCGTGGGACGTGGGACAAATCCTTACCCCCACTATGACCTACCGTCGTCTCCCACTATGGCCTACCGTGCTCCCCCACTTTCTTCCCATCGCACTGCACACAAGCATATCCCTACTCCTGTCCGTGTGCGCTGCTTGTTCGGCTGCCGAGCACATGGAGCACATGGGTGTGGTGCATGCACTCCTGGACGTCCCCGCGTCCCTGTCGGAGTCGCACCCTCCACCACCAATGCTCCGACGCTCCCTCTATAGCGTCCTGATTCGGCCTCTTGTGATGGCGATTCCCCGACTTCGTCGAGCCCCTCGATTCTTCTTGCTGCTCCAAGTCGAATCGGCATTGCTGAGCGTTGTATCCGGATGGCGTTCGACGACTCACACTTCTCCACGGAAACTGTTCTTTCCGTCTCAGGAGAAGTCGCAGCGTCAATCTTTGGTTATACAAAACCGTGTCAATCACGCACGGAGACATTACCCAGTGGTAAAAGGGTTGAGAACAAGACTGGAACAGATTACATATTGGGACAGTGGGGAACATATGGGGAAACAGAGGGAAATATCTTGGGGGAACAGTGGGGAACATATGGGGAAACAGGGGGAACAGAAAGGTGTCTTGACAAGACCCAAGGATTTACACTCCAAGAAAGGGGTCGCTGGCAGAGCGTGTCTCTACAACGTAGCAGCGATTACGGTTTTAAAAACACTTGGAAAGATTTATCACACGATAAGGTTACCTCATCGAGATGTCAACGTATCTCGTTGTTGTGAGTGACTCCTCACGAAGTCAACTTCAGAGCGCGCTGTCATTTCATTGGAGGGCGCGTGCCTCGCCATTTTCTTTTATCGGCCGACCGCTGTCGTTTTCTACAAGCCACGCATAACCTCCCTGATAACCAAATCGGGCAGCAGGATCAGCCGGCAGCTGCGGTGCAGTCTACGTCCGCATTCAGCTACGGTTCTGCCGGCAGATCGAAAGCAGATCCTGCTGCCCGCCTGACACATCCAACAGCGTCATCTGAAGGCCACAATTGCCAAACAATTCCCTACGCGTGACGTCACATGGACCTATGCACCAACACAAATGTACCATTATTGCTGTAGGTGTATCTCTACCCCCACATAACCAGCAAGCAGATTCTGCAGTTTATTAAATAATTAATTGTACTTATTTCAAAAAGTATTTATTCTTTCTTTAATAATATAAAGGTGATTACAATTGTTACAAAATAATATAAGTAGCGCATATAAATCCAAAGAGGAACTTTCAATATTTACATTTACAAATCCATATAGTATGTCCCCTAACCAGTGGTACCTAGTAGGGGCGATATCAGAAAATTTTATTCAATATTTTCGACTCCTTTTTTGTGTAGAATCATCATATTCCCTGTTGTGTTAGCGCTGAAAACAAATACAATATTAGTATAAAATTAAACGTAACGTATGAATAAACAGGATACATGCGATACTTACTTCAGCTTCATCTCCACACAGTACACACCCTAGGCGATCATGCATGACATTAACATATATAAGAGAATATGTGTTAAATTATTATCTACTAAACAAGACGCTAAACATTCGCACTCCGCGCATAACCATACTTTTCTGTCTTGCAGATAATGTGAATCTCGATTTCCGCGACGTAGATAATTAGAAATTATTCAATTCCATAATTACGTTTGCCTTCTGGATACGTCGAGATGATTTGTCTGGATATTGATGGATGAAATTACTTGGAATTAATTATTGCTTGTCAGGGTCTGCCGGCAGAACCATAGCTGAATGCGGACACAGACGGCACCGGACCTGCCGGCAGACCTGGTTATCAAGGGAGAATTCAGTTTTCTACGTTAAGTAAAATACAGAGCCACCACTAACCAAGGGTCAATATGACCCTAATAGCGAATTCTTTATCATACTTTGCGTTCGGGTATAGTTTCATTGCCATTTTCATATAAACAAATCCCTTACCTTAGCGGATATTAGATGGGAAGCATTATATTTTGCGCATATATGGTCCCAAGCTTCGTCTTTCGCGCTGATACAACTCGCATCACTTTTTTTTTGTTCTATAATTGGCCCGTGTTCTTTTCGTAATTCAACAAACAACCGTTTTTCAACATCACTGTAATGTTTTTTATTGCTCTTTGCCATTTTTTGAACGAGAATAGCACGTGATAATACCAGGCGCATAAGGAGGAATATGGGGGAATAACAGGGAATATACCGCGCAAACAGCAGCCGCATTTTCAAAACCATTCCTCATTGGATAATGCTGCTCGGCTATACTGGAAAGTTTCCGATGCTTGCCGAACGTAATATAAGATTTGCTTAAGCATTTGCTTGGCTAAGCAAGCCTTAAGCACCATCTTATTTACTAAGCAAATCTTAAGTTCGGACTGAAAATACATGAAGTCTTAAGCTCGTCTTATTCAAATAAGGCGAACTTTGTTAAGTCATGGTTAAGCGCATGCTTGAGCAACGACTGAGAATACCGCCCGTAGACTCAGGTTTCACAGGGATTAAGCTCAAGAATGGAGGGGGAAACACCTACAGGAGCGGTGGTTATGTGTGCGCGAACTGACGCCAGCGCCAAGCCAGCCAAGTGGCCCCAACGCGAAGCCAGCCACGGCCAACCAGTGTCAGTGATGCCAGAATCGTGGGACGTGGGACAAATCCTTACCCCCACTATGACCTACCGTCGTCTCCCACTATGGCCTACCGTGGTCCCCCACTTTCTTCCCCCTTTCTGCACACAAGCATATCCCTACTCCTGTCCATGTGCTCGGCAGCCGAACAAGCAGCGCACACGGACAGGAGTAGGGATATGCTTGGGTGCAGAAAGGGGGAAGAAAGTGGGGGACCACGGTAGGCCATAGTGGGAGACGACGGTAGGTCATAGTGGGGGTAAGGATTTGTCCCACGTCCCACGATTCTGGCATCACTGACCAGTGTCGACAATCTATTTCCCGGCTGGCTCGGCTTGACTTGACTGTGGCGCCGTTGCGTTTCCCATCGATTCCTCCTCCCTACGATGCGAGGCCGAAATCCGGTGGGAATTTCCCGTGAACACTAGCAGTGATGCCAGAATCGTGGGACGTGGGACAGAGCCCTGCAACGGGCGCCGTCTTTCGATTCACCCGACCCGCCCGTGCCCGCAGCGGATGAGTCGGGTCATCGTTGATTTCTATCCGCCCGTGGCGTCATGACGTCACTATGCGTATACAACACTCTCGGCTGTCTCGGGCGTCTCGGGTGGATAGAAATCAACGATGACCCGACTCATCCGCCGCGGGTATCGCGGGTTAGTGAAAGTTCGGGTCCGGGCGGTTCGGGCGCATCGAGATACAGTCGGGTGACGGGCGCATCAAACCCGCCCGTTGCAGGGCTCTGACGTGGGACAAATCCTTACCCCCACTATGACCTACCGTCGTCTCTCATTATGGCCTACCGTCGTCCCTCACTTTCTTCCCATCGCACTGCACCCAAGCATATCCCTACTCCTGTCCGTGTGCAATGCCTGTTCGGCTGCCGAGCCCACGGACAGGAGTAGGGATTAAGGTCTGCGCACACATAAGGTCTGCGCACACATATCCGTTCCGTCTCAGTTCCGTTTCAGTGTGCCATTGGTAAGAAGAAGAGGGGAGTAGAGGGTCTCTTCTTCTTACCACTGGCACACTGACGCAGAACTGAGACGGAACGGATATGTGTGCGCAGACCTTTAACCGGAGGCCTGATTTATAAGCTTTACGGCATCGTTTAATTTACCAATAAATTCAGCATTGTCGAAGCCTTCCTCTTCTTTCAAAATATCATTGATTGCTGATCCCAACATTGAGAAGGCTGCCGTTGCTAGTTTTTGTTTTTCAGCAACGTAGTTATCTCTTTTTACCGATGATTCTAATAACATTGTAGCGAATTGCGGGTTTAGTTTGTCTTGAGATATAATTTGTCTCTCCTGCCGCTCATGCAGTCGCTTTTGACATTTTGTGAATAATAGGTTAATTGTTCTGATACCGCCGTTGTTCTGCCGCTCGTGCAGACTCAAGGCACAGCATTAATGTTTAATTTGTCCTGCCGCTTGTCCGGGCGCATTAGAAATCTTAATAACTTTCCTTCAATGCTCATCTCTACGCAATACTTTTTTTATCACTTACCGTTTTCTGAAACTGATTCTACTTCCTCACTGCCCTCACTTGTTGCTTCCTCGGTTTCTTTATTTCCCTTTTGAATTTCTTCCATTTTTTGTTTTAATCTTTTTATTTTACCACACAGTTCCTCTATAATCACTTTCACAGCGTAGTTTCACTCTAAAACGCTGTGACGTCTGGCGGGCGAAGGGGGAACTACAATAGTAATCTTGAGAACGAGGCACGAAATATAATTTAGTGTGTATTTATTTAGTGGCAACCTAATGAAACACACTTTCTTTATGCGGATAATATTCCGTCGTCGATGGTCCGAGTCAGGTTGACCATGTTGCATAACCCCTAATATTGCATAACAAAAAACAGTAGATAAAGAAATGTTGACTACCTGTTAACTGATTTGAGACAAAGGAATTTTACAAACAACTACCTGTACACTATATTCATTTTGTAAAATCGTTCATTTTTTATTTTAAACAGTTTTTTTGTTTATCCCAGCTTAGAAAATAGATATGCTCCCTGTTTCTGGTAGAATACTCTGTATATAATAGTGATTTAAAATATGATTTATGTATTTCACATACTGACTATGTAATACACTTATTACACGATAATTTGTAAAACAGAGGTATTATTTACAGTTACTGACAGAATGATATTTGTAGCTTACGAATATCTAACAAATTTCTGAATCATTTGCAGATTTCTATATTATTCGAAAGAAAAATGAATAATAACGTATGCAGTGAAATTTATATGTAATTTACAATGTGAAATTCGTTTATGGTACTGTGGCTATAAATTTTATTTTATGGCAAGTTAAGAGGTTACATCTACCTAGAGGCTCGAAAAAAGAGACAAGTTCAGGAATCGTTACAGAAAAGGAGTGTACAGTTATCCCCCGTTATGAGTCCGATGAACGGGGCTGGCGGCGGACTCATAGTGGCTTGCGGACATGGTTCCGCGCGGCCAATGGCTTTCGTGTTCTCTCGCTGGTTGTCCGGTTCTCTCACTCTCGTCCGCAGGCTTGTAAGAAATGGTGGGGATAGTCGCCGGACTGTCAACGGGAGGAAAAAACGGACTCATAACGGGGAATTACTGTATACGTGAAAATCATATAAAAAATTTTCCACTATAAGGCATGTTCGTTAATTTTGTTACGAGGTAACCGTCGGTTGATATTCTCGCAGAGAATCTCCTCCTGTATCGTAGGTTGTCCTCTGCGAAAATTCCGTGAACGGGATGCCCTGTAGAAACCGAGAGTAGTGTTCAACCGTCGGTTCGATGACGATAAATTTATTACGGTAATACAAAATTTTCCATCATTGTGGGTGTTTGAGATTGTGAAAGATGGTAGAGCTGGAACCGTGGTTCGTGGTTGAGGTTAGGGTCGTTCGAAAGAACTGCAGTGAATGCGGTGAGATGAGCCTCCGTCACTTTATTAAAAACACAATTGAGTTACACTGAGCGATGATGTGTTGCCCCTTCGGGCAACGGGCGAGCTTTCGGCGTCACCTATGCATCCTTGGGCTGAGGTTGAGTTGGGGCTAGATTCAGCATTGTATGATGCATTGCACCACAGTATTTGCACCGAAGTGCCGACTTACACTTTGCTGTAGTGGGCCTCCCACAGCAATTGCGGCACAGCGCTTGAGCTGTGATGAGGTTTCGGCGTTGAGCCACAGGCAGCTTCCTAAACGATGGACATGTCACTATAAAGTGGGCTGCTTTACAGCAGTCGCAGGGATACTCTGTCCCTGCTGCCGATGGATGCGATGTTGCTGGAGTGAGTGCCTGAACCTGTGCTCCTTGAGATTTACTCTTGCTTGAGCGTGGTGCAGATGAGGCTCTTGAGAGGGAGGTAGGAGGAACCGCCCCTGCGCTCCCCAATGCTCTTGCAGTTCCCATGATAAAGGCCTCAAGTTTTGAGTACCGTGGGTAGTCTTGAGTGGACTTGAGCGACTTTTCCTAGGCCTCACGCATGCTTTTATTTAAGCAGCGTACCACGTGGTTAACCACGATGCAGTTCCACGTTTCATCGGCCATGCCCAAGGATGCAAGTGCCCCATTGACGTCATTCACAGTGGCGAGCAAGTTCTTCAGTGCTGTCGCGCTCGTAGAGGTGAGAGGGGTGACATTGAACAGCTTGTCAAGCTGAGAGTTGATAATGTGCCTCCCTATTCTCGTACCTGGCTGCTAGTCGATTTAGTCGATTTAGTTGCGACATACAGCGGGGGGAGCATACGACACGTGCCGAGGTCCCGGGCGTCACTCGGGCCATGTAGCCAATGAGTGTTCAACATTCGGAGAGCGGGAGTTCCCCCAGAGCTGATCATGCCGTCCGGTGTGACCGCATCTCTTTCCCCTGCGCTGCCTCGGAGTTAGAGAGCCTCCCTTCAACGACCAAGGCCGAGAAGGAAGGGACGACTTGCCACCTGGTCCAGAGGACCACACCCTCTACCCTGCGCGGCCTGGGAAGACGGGCCTCCCCCCGGAGGGGGGAGGGAATGGCTATGGATGGCCGCCTCCTCATGGTACACATTAACCCGCCAGGATTCTACCCCGTTTCTCGGGTACGCGTCCGCTTTTTATAGGCCCGGGCCAGCTTGCGGACGGACCGTACTCGCGGGGGTGACCATCAACAAGGGTGGGCGATCCCTACCTAAGACGCACTCATAGGTGCGCCGGAGTCATTATGCGTTGCGCAAGCCACCCTCTCCGGCCTTGACGGTACCAGCCCGTCGCTAAATAGATTCGCGGTATATGGAACCGTGTCTCGACGCCGCTCTACCAGGTCTCCTATCAACCCCTTAAACTCGCTTTTACTCGTCGTCCTGAACCCGGAGTAGCCAGGTCCCCTTCACGTCCCCGCTGGAGGCACCCCTAGACTGCGCGGGCACGCGCATACCGTACCTCCAACTTGCTAGGGTGACGGCTTGTTTACCCTTATACGGCTAGCTATCCCACCCTCCTACTCCCCCCCTCCCCCGTTGACTCAACGCCCTAGTACTCCCCCCCCTTGTTCCTGTTTCCTGAAACTTCCCACAGCTATCCTACACTACAATCCTACCCCATTACCCCCCCCCCCCCCCTACCTACCCACATCAACCCTAAGATTATAATATTTTAAGACAAGGGTCCCCACGGCAAGAGGGCCTTAGGGACGCACCACCCCCCCCCCCCCTCCCATTCCCAAATTAAATCCAGTCTTGATCAAACATTGCGAGACACGGTCCAGAAGGGGGGCGGTCACCACCCGCCCCTAGCGGCACTCCGCATTCCTAAAGAGGTGTGTAAAAGCCGGTGCGCCGGTATCGCTTAAGTGCTTGGGGCACTGGAACCATTCTTACTTTCTTACTCTTGGCACCGCTACCCTTCCGCGGCCCCGGATCGAGCTTTCCAAGGCTCAGTCACCACTGGACCACGGTCAGAGTAGCTGCCTAACCATTCTGCCCTCGTTGGCTGCCTTTCTGTTGGAGATATGAGGGGGGCCCCTGCCTCCGCCCCCCCCCCGGTGAACCACGCCGAGGGGTAACGGTCCCCTTCGAATCGCGGCTCCAGCCTCCTTCTCAGTCTACTTCCGAGTCACTGACCGAGAAGGGGGCCAGCGTGAAGGTCCTCCCCTTCTGACGGAGATGAGCCTTAGGTATATTTCCATGGGTTCACCTCCCCCAGGAAACTCGCAATCTTGTCTATACACAGCTTACTAACCTCTTCTGCTCTAATTACTTCCATGCCAAGTATCCTTCTCCGGGTTTCCATTGTACGTGGACACTCGCACAGAACGTGCACAGAGTCCTCCTTGCTAACTTCGCATAGCGAACACATTTCCGTTTCACTAGCCTTAATCCTATGTAAGTGAGCATTCAGTGGTGCATGCCCACTTAGAATGCCCACCACATTCCTTGCTTCGACCCTTTCCATTCCTATTAGTTTCCTGGCCCTGTCCCGTTTTGGTTCAGGACCCAACAACAGCTTCGCCGTCGCACAGTCGGTCGTATCCTCCCACTTCCTTTTCCTAGTCTTATCCCTCCATTCTCTGATAACAGCCTTGAAGGCCACATCAGCTATCGGGGGGATCGCCTCGTCCATCCTGGGAGCCATGCTTGACCCTGCCCTAGCTAGTCGATCTGCCCTCTCATTACCCGCTGTCCCCTCATGTCCTGGTACCCAATATATGGTAATCTTGGCTCCTCTTTTCCCAAGCCCGTTTAATGCTATTCTGCATTCCAATGCCAGCTGAGACACATACATACTCCTACTCAGTGCTTTGATAGCGGCCTGGCTATCCGTGCATATCGCTATCCTACTATTGTTCCGATTTCCTCTAACCATTCCAATGGATTCCCTACCTCCTACCGCTCTTCTCCGGTCTCTCTCTTCCTCCTCCTCCTCGTCAAACTCTTTTTGGATACTCCGAACGCATTCTAGGATGGCAACGATTTCCGCCTGGAACACCGTTGCATATCTGCCCAGCCTCCTTGTTCCCCATTTCCTCATATCGTTTTCCTTACACCATCCTGACCCTGCCAGCCCATCCTTCCTCTTTGATCCGTCTGTGTACCAGACCGAGTCATGACTGTTCCTAATCTTTTCCTCGTTCCAATCCTTCCTATCGTCAATCGCCACTTCGAACTCCATGTCGAACACGTACTTCTTCACTATTAAGTCCCTAGGCATGGTCTTCATCTTATTCAGCTCTTCACCTCCTTCCTCCTCCAATATCCAACTGTGACTCTTCTCATTACCTCCAGTCCATTGATCCCAGCTCTGCAGTCTCAACATCGTCCTCATCGCGAGCTCCTTCACTCTTACCTCCAGTGGTGGTAGGTCCGCTAGAATTTCCAGCGCCCTAGTTGGCGTGGACCTCATCACGCCGAAAATCCTTCTTACCTGGCTGCTAACAGGTCCCACGCAGGCTTGAATGTCGCACCAGGGTTTGAGCCGTTTGTGAGAATGCGTGCAGGTTCATCCTGTAGGCTTCTTATGAGATGATGCAGCTTCTCGCCATCTGTGAGGTGGTCATTTCTCACAACGAGCGCTGAGAACTGCTCTTCAAAGGCAGGCTACTGCATGAAATCTCCCTTGAAAGCCTTGATCGTTATGTCTGACACTGGCTTAGTCTGCGAGAGTGATTCACGTTGTGACGAACATTGGTATTCCTCCGGCTCCTCGGTTATTCGGTTGAGCCGGAGTTTGAGGAATGGCGGTTTTGGGAACTTATGCATTCCCAAACATGGTATTTATATAAATAAGGGCACACCTCGCCGATGTAGAGGACCTTGAAATATGTTGTCAAGGTCATCATTCTGAACAACTTTTCCCTATACATCTGACCCTATTCTCCGTATGTGCAATGTTCTTTTTAGACTGTCACACAAAAATTCAGAACAATAGCTCAAGATACAATAAAACAGCCTACCAAACCTCAAATTAATTTGTTGAACAACAGGGCGCAATATCTCCCCTTAAGGAGTTAGGACTCACCATAGGGATGAACAAGGTTTATTCTGTCCCGATCTGATTTACATTAACTATCGTTACGTAATCGCTCTATCTCGTATGAGGTCTAACACTTGTACGCTTGTCCTCGTCGCTTGTACATCGTTCTTATAGACTACTTGAGACGAAGCGGTGGCCATTGGGGTCTCCGTTTCATAGTATCTTTATACTTTCAAAGTATCAAGGAAGATGTGTTTTCTGCGTATTTTCTTCACTAATGTGACTTGCTCTACATTGGAAGCAGTCCGCTTCTAACTTTCTTAATAGTTCTTAATGCTATGGCAAATTTTGTGACAAATTGACATTATTTGACAAATTTCCAGAAACTTGTGCGAAAGAAGATGCACCTCTGTTTTATCATCTAACCTTCTCCGGACAACCTCCAAGCCTGTGCGTCCCCTTCATTTCTATCCAAGCCCGTGCGTCCCCTTCATTTCAATAAGCTTTACATAGAAACTCTAAATTAAAAATGACTTACTGGTATAAAAATATCTGGCAATTTAAATGCAATTTGTTACAGTTGTAACCTTTGGGATTGTCAGGAACAAGGATATATTCTGTACAGACAAAATTTATTCGGATCAGGAAGGAATACATGGTTTGGTAGGACGGGCTACAAATTTCGAAAGGCAGACTTTATGTCTCGTTGAGTTTTACAATTTCAAAATTCTATTGTGCAGACGGCACTTGGCTTTCTTCTAATGTGGCGTCCAGGAGTTACTCTGTACTCTCCCGTTCGGTTGGCGTCCAGGTATTATCGCCGAACTCTCCATACCGAACGGACGTCCAGGAATATTCTCCCGTACTCTCCTCTCTCAACGATCGGGTAATTAAGAAAGGGGCTTTGTACTATCGTGACTCTACTCTACTGAGGCGTCCAGGAGTTACTCTGTACTCTCCCGTTCGGTTGGCGTCCAGGTATTATCGCCGAACTCTCCATACCGAACGGGCGTCCAGGAATAGTCTCCCGTACTCTCCTCTTTCTAATGAGATGCTCTGTACTCTCTCGACCGATGGGCGTCCAGGTATTATCGCCGTACTCTCCACATCGGTCGAGCGTCCAGGAACAGACTCTAGTGTGAATCCCTCCAGCAGGCGTCCAGGTATTATCGCCGAACTCTCCTGCCGGAGTCCCTAAGCTGTCCGAGAGCGGCCGTGTGTGTACCTCGTCCTCTCTCTCAGATCAGCTAAGAAGGAAAATGCCTTTGCGGGCCTCTAATTTATACCCAATCGTTGCTATCCGCGGCCGCAGAAATCAACAGACGCGTCGTTAAGCGCGGGTCTCGCGAGCCGCGGCTTCCGCGCCCGCACGCCTCTCCTCACGGGCGGCCTACAAGCGTGTTCGCGAAACGTCTCGATGGTCAGCGTCTCTCATCCGCCTTTTCTGCATGCTACAGTCTCCCCCTCTGGACACGAAATCGTCCCGGTGAGTAGTCCAGGTTCCTAGGTGTCGATGTGGTCTCTGGAACTGGGGCCGGACTGGCACCACTGATGCAGGTGTCTGGTTCCGTGGTCCAGCGTACAGGCTGAGGACTGCGATGCGAAGAGCCAATACCACGGCGAGAACCTCTCGCTTCGTAGTGGGATCGGTCTGTCTGCTGGTGGTAGTCTGCTGCTGGCGAGCTCCAGGTGATCGGTCTCCTTCTCCCCCTGGAGAAGAGCTGCTCCTTTGGCGTAACTGCTAACGCAAGTTCGACAGGATGGGATGTCGTCTCGTCGGCGGGCTGTCGACTGGATGCGTCGGCGAGAGCGTTTTAGGTGGTCGTCGCTGGTTGTTGCTGCGAGGGCCCTCCTCAGAATATTTCTTGTGGGCCAGCCGGGTTAGTGGTTCCGTGATGCTGCCACGATTTGGTGTGAACCGCTAAATGTCGGCTCACTTCAGGCGTCGGTAGTCGACACACAATCGGAAACTCCGATCCTCCAGTGGTTGACAAGATGGAATGGCAGTGAGGACAGCTTCATTCCCTATTAACTCCTCCACATCGATGGCGGCGATGTCCATACGAGTCTCGTAAGTCCTTAGGCATTGCTCGAAGAGGTCGTCGATACCGGACCATTTGGAATCGGTGTTCTTGTCGGTTGCCATACGTGGACGTTTGATAGGGCTCAGCAGAGGTGGTGGCATCGGGAATTCGTCGGCTATCTCCTCCAGGTAGCCTTGTAGTCCACCTGACGTGGCTGGTGTTGCCTCGGTGGTAGCAAGGGTAACGTCTGGGGTGGCGTTCTCCTCCGTTTCGGCGACTTCTCCCTGGAAGTCGTACTCCTGTTCTGGCTGATCCAAGAAATGCCAGCTGCGTTGAGGGACGTTGATAACGATTCCCGACTCTTCCAGGAAGTCTATCCCCAAGAGAGTCCTGTCGTCCGTGCTGTTGGGTAGGACGATGAAGGGAGTTGGGAGCGTTCGTCCTTTCAGGTGTACGTCGATTGTGGTGATCATGACGTCTTGAATGCGTGGGTTTCCATCAGCTAGGGCGACTCGCATTCGCCTGGTCGTGAACGTTTGTCCTTTCCCTTTCAGTACGGCGAAGAGACTTTGGCTGGCTACGCAGCATTTGGCTCCAGTGTCCAGATAGGCACGTCCTTCCTCGCCTGCGATGTCCACGGTTACGGTTGGTCGGGGCCTTGGTTGCGCCATGGTGTCGATGGAGCAGAATGCAGCTTGAGTCGAAGGCGTCGTTTTCTTGCTGCAGTCCGGGCATTTGCTTCTTACGAACCCTGGCTTGCCACAACCATAGCACTTCAGGGGTGGTCGTGAAGTGTTGTCGCTGGAGTTTGACGCTGGTGATGTGCGTGGTTCGTGCCGTGAATTCGTAGAGGCCTGGTATGTACGGTGCCTACACTCCAAGGTGGTGTGCCCGAATTTTCGGCATATCCCACAACGTGCTCGTTCCTTCGATGCCTGCTCTGCTGGTCCTCTCTTCGTGGGTCGTTCCTCTCGGGTTTGCTGCAGGGCTTCTTTCTCCAGAGCCTCGACATCCCTTGCTCGTGTCACCAGATCCGTGAAGGAGGTGATTGACTCGCGTGAGATGCGTTCACGCAGGTGGAAGCGTAGTAGCCCGTAGATCATATCGATCTGCATGCTCTCCGTAGGCAGCTCTGGGAGTTCCGCAAGAAGTGCCCTCTTTGTGCTGATGTAGTGGTCCGTTGGTGTCTTCAGGTCTTGTGCATGGCGGAATACCTCCATGTAGACCTGGTGTGCTGGTCGTCGGGGAGCGAAGGTGGCACGCAGCAACTCGATGGCCTCTTTCCAGGTCTTCACGGTGGATTTGACGCCTCTCCACCAGGTGGCTGCATGTCCTTCGAGCAATAAGGGTAATCCCCGAAGAGCGTTTTCGTCCGTGATGTGCTCGATGTCCTTAAATATTGTAGCTGTCGATGCGAATTCGACAACTTTCGCATAGTTGTGGCTGCCGTTGAACCGCGCAGTGCATTTTGAAAAGCTGCCTTCCTCTACCGGCTGAGTCCGCTGAATGGATTCCAGGATTTGGGAAAACTGGGAACCGGATAGCTGGAGGGCCGCTGGTGAAGGACTGGATTGGGATCCGTCGTGGTTCAGGGCCTGCTCGTTGGGCGCCATTTTGTAACCTTTGGGATTGTCAGGAACAAGGATATATTCTGTACAGACAAAATTTATTCGGATCAGGAAGGAATACATGGTTTGGTAGGACGGGCTACAAATTTCGAAAGGCAGACTTTATGTCTCGTTGAGTTTTACAATTTCAAAATTCTATTGTGCAGACGGCACTTGGCTTTCTTCTAATGAGGCGTCCAGGAGTTACTCTGTACTCTCCCGTTCGGTTGGCGTCCAGGTATTATCGCCGAACTCTCCATACCGAACGGACGTCCAGGAATATTCTCCCGTACTCTCCTCTCTCAACGATCGGGTAATTAAGAAAGGGGCTTTGTACTATCGTGACTCTACTCTACTGAGGCGTCCAGGAGTTACTCTGTACTCTCCCGTTCGGTTGGCGTCCAGGTATTATCGCCGAACTCTCCATACCGAACGGGCGTCCAGGAATAGTCTCCCGTACTCTCCTCTTTCTAATGAGATGCTCTGTACTCTCTCGACCGATGGGCGTCCAGGTATTATCGCCGTACTCTCCACATCGGTCGAGCGTCCAGGAACAGACTCTAGTGTGAATCCCTCCAGCAGGCGTCCAGGTATTATCGCCGAACTCTCCTGCCGGAGTCCCTAAGCTGTCCGAGAGCGGCCGTGTGTGTACCTCGTCCTCTCTCTCAGATCAGCTAAGAAGGAAAATGCCTTTGCGGGCCTCTAATTTATACCCAATCGTTGCTATCCGCGGCCGCAGAAATCAACAGACGCGTCGTTAAGCGCGGGTCTCGCGAGCCGCGGCTTCCGCGCCCGCACGCCTCTCCTCACGGGCGGCCTACAAGCGTGTTCGCGAAACGTCTCGATGGTCAGCGTCTCTCATCCGCCTTTTCTGCATGCTACAATGCTCAATACTTTTATTATACACTGACTCTGTCAGTGGTCACAAGTGCCTACAATGACACTTGTACTCGCGGATCATACGATCACGCGAGTCCATTCACGCCGGCGACGCGGTGTAAGTTTAACAAAGAAGTTATCCGAAATAGGAACGATTAATGTTGTAATCGTGTGTGGTTGCGGAACGATTACCGGTGGGACGGAGAAGGGATAGGTTGCCGACTCAGTCGGCAAGGCAGGGTTCGGCGAATGAGCAAAGCTGTGGTTTGAATAAATAATGGTGTTTATTCACTAAGGTGTGTTGTCAATTATTTTTGTACATTAATTCCGAGCGCGGCGGAAGAGCTACGGCGTTTCGGCGCGTCGTTTCGCGGCGGCGGCGAGGTTTCGGCGAGTCGTAGGACCGGGGATGCGGAGTGGAGAACGTTCTACTCGGGACGGCCTTAAGAGGCGCGTCCTTACGAGAGTCGTGTAGCGGAGGTTCGAAGTGCAGTAGGTCTCCGGCCTAATGGGCGCAGAGATACCTCTTCGAAGTGGGTAGGGCGCAAGATTTCTCTCTGCCTATATCGGAACGAGGCTGGTAATGGTACAGTATGGCGATAGGCCGATACTCACACACCTCACGGATATCCAAAAATAGAGAGCGTCTTGAACGTACGGTACGGCAGCGTGAGCGGCTAATGCGTGCGGGATAAGAGCTGTCAATCTCGCTCGCCGCGGTCCTTATATCCGCAGGCCGCGAATCTTCACTCGCGAGAGACACCGCGGGGCCGCGGCCGCCAAGCGGTGGCGGCGCGAACTAAGCCTATTGTCTCGGTCCCGGGCATTCGTACGGCGCGTGACGTGACTTCGTCACAATGTAATTTTGTTAAAATTGAAATCCTACGCCACATGGAACATAATAGATTTCAGTTTATATACAGTGACTCTTGAAAATATTCGGAAACTTTTTAAAATCGCATAACTTTTTTCAAATTAATCCAAACGACTTGAGTTTTTTTGAGAAGCTAGAAGGATTAGTTTGCTAAGCGACATGTTTCGTCGTTTTAGAAAAAATTGCAATTGATCGGAATAGCGTAGAAAATAGTGAAGGCCGTTTAAACTTTTTTTTGTGATCCTGCAATGAAAATAAAAAAAAAAACGTTTGTAGATTTAGGTAAGTTGTATACATGCTGAAAATTTCATCAAGATCGGATAACGCTGCTCTGAGCTACAAACGTTTAAAGATCGCAAAATAAGGTCGAAAATCGCGGAAATTGTCGAAATCAGCAATTCTTTTAAAAAGTGTCCGAATATTTTCAAGAGTCACTGTATATATTTCTTACTAGCTATACCCGGCCACGCGTTGCTGTGGCTCAGTCTAGTTAAAAAGCATGTAAAATTTTTTACCTGTCACAGGTGTGACATCTATATAATAATAAGTATATAAAATCACGTGCGTATTTGAATGCAACGTTGTGTCAAATTTTGAAACTAATCGATAAAGAAGATTCGGAGATTTAAGATTTTAGAGAAACGAACATTTACATTTTTATTTATATGAAAGATGGATAGAAGATAGATGATTCCATCCCAGATCATCCAGTCAGTCCCGGGAGTGTGGGACATTTTTGTTCCAGTGCTCCGGGAAGCCATTTTGCGGAAATCTCCAAAAAAAGAAAAACAATTCTTAGCAAAATAAAGATTGCTTTCAATCTATATAAAAGCTCTATACTTTTATTTATATAAACCAAAAATCCTTAACTGTGTCTGTTGTTAGTGGCTTCAGGGTGGCTTCGCACCTTAAAAGCTGATGCGATTGTAATACGTCAATTTTTTAAATATCAAGGGCTACCCACTGTTCCCCTACGTCTGGCTTACGTCCATTTCTTTATTGGCCCTACGTGCAATGCGCAATTTACATTGTGATAGCCATTTCGAGGCCGCATCTACAATGTCCGCATCGCAACAGTATATATTTCTGGATGCACATGCATCGTGTACAGCACCTGGAATAATATGCATTAATTTATTTTACAATTTTTAGTACTCAAAGGAGAGAAATAATAAAGTTACTTACTCAGTAATAATTTCTTGATATGAACAAACTTCGAAAACGCTGGTTTCTGCTTCTTTCCATGCCAACTATAATTTGTAGCGACACTCCATGTCACCAGTTTATCCAAAATTACGGATGTCGTCAGGGCCACGTTCTGTAAGCAAATACTCCCGACTAGTCGATCTGTGCTGTGCACCGTCGTCAAATCGAATGAATCTCGTCCTTTCGACGCAACCTCTCGAACCCTCGCCGATGACCCTGACGTCATCGGCTTTCCTCAAGCGTCGAAGTTACATTGTAACCCTTGAGCATCCTACTGGACCTCGCCTTCCAAGTCGGCGAGCGATGCCCAGTGTTGTATTCGATATTCCCGCCTTGGGCGTTATGACTTCCTTACACTCGGCCGTCCTGACAATTGAGTCTGTCCCCAGGCTCATGGTATCTATAATAAAAGTATTGTTTCGATCCTACCTATACGTCCATGGCCAACCATTCAGCAAACTGCCGAAGTAAGACACCGTTGTGTCTTCCTGAACCAGTTATCGTTAACCGCTGCGGCGTAGCACCGTCGCACTACCCACCGTACGTCCCATCTCTTGACTTCCTTGACACGACGCCGTTGCATCTGTTCCCATCGATTGTAGTTATATTCGTTGTACTTATCGTTGCTACCTGCGGTGCAGTAGTACCGTCGTACTCCTAGCACCCGTTTCGTTTGATCGCCTAAGCGACGCCCCGTCGCATGCCCTTAGGTCGATCGTTCGTAAATGCAGTGTGATGGTGCCGTCGCACTCCTCACCGCCGTCTTTTCGTATATCGCCTAAGCAACTCGCCGTTGCGCGTCCTTAGGTCGATCGTTCGTAGATGCAGTGTGTTGGTGCCGTTGCACTCCTCACCGCCGTTGCACGTCCTTATAAACTTATACCTAACATTTTTTTTTTTTTTTTTTTTTTTTTTTTTATAAATATTATTACTATCCTTATCAATATTTTACTCATCGCCCGTTTGAACAGTAATCCACGGTTTTATGCGATCGGCTGCTGCAACCGTTCTTGCCCTTTTTGACCCTTCACGTAGATCCTCTACCTCGTATCGATCATTTATGAGAACTTTGTGGATCCGGAAAGGTCCCTTGTGTTTGGGAAATAACTTGCGACTACCCCCTGTCGCCGGCTCGCTCGTTATCTGTACCAAAACTAGGTCACCCTGATTATATTTTCTAGCTTCGCGTCTCGTTTTATCGTACTGTTCTTTCTGTTCGCGCTGCTTATTCGTAATGTGCGTTGATATGGTTTTCCGTAATTCGGTTACGTCTAACCGATGTAAGTCACCCTGGATTTCATTGAGTAAGGGCGCTTCGGTCGTGCCCTTCGCGTCGTGACCTATGAGTGCTTTCATAGGTGTTGTGTTTATACCCTTATTGTGGGTTGTATTTAACGCACTTTGTATTTTCTTTACCTCCAAATCCCATTTTCCAGGGTCTTTACCGGCGGCAGTCGTCGCCAAAGCACTTACGATTGTCTTGTTGTATCTTTCGCACTGGCCGTTCGCTCGCGGTGTAGCGACAGCATTCAGCACGTGTTTTATACCGTACGTAACACAGAATGTTTTGAAGGCGTGCGACGTAAACGCTGTGCCCCTATCGCTAATTAATCTGGTAGGGGTTCCAAACAGATATATTAGATTCAAAATTATTTTCAGAACATGCTTCGATTTTTGATCTTTAACCGGCTCGATAATTGTAAACTTTGTAAATCCATCGACAATTACTACTAGATACTTATTGCGTTTCCGACTCGTCTCGAACGGACCCACATGGTCGATATGAATTGTATGAAACGGAATGGGGGTCTTCTCAATAATGTTTAATTTGCACTGTTTCTTTTCCCCCGCATTTTTGTAGTAAGCACAATTGAGACATGCTCTTACGTACTTAGTGACAAAACGTCTCATACCTGCAAACCAATAGTTTCGGCTGATTCGTTCTAGCGTCTTTTCGACACCCAGATGTCCTACGTCATCATGGCAAAGTCGACAAATTTGCATTCGCGCACCTCGTGGTACCACCCACGCCTCTTCGCTGTCCGTCAGTCGTCTGTAAATTTTGTCATTTTTTAATAAATATTCTTTAAAGTATTGTTTCGTCTCGTCTGTGCGTTCCTTGTCCATAAGTATTTTCCTTATACGAAATAATTGCTCGTCCTGCAGTTGTGCCGCTAGCACCCAATCTGCCTCCGTTAAGTCAATGTGCGTCACTTCTAACGTTACCACTGGATTTCGACTCAACGCATCTGCGTGGGCCATCTTCGAACCTGCTCGATATTCAATATCAAACGTAAATTCTTGTACTTGCAGCCACCATCTACCAATCCGTGGCAACAAGTCTTTCTTTGAGAATGTCGTGCGTATCGCGTTGCAGTCGGTTACCACTTTAAATTTGAGACCTAACAAATAAACTCTGAAGTATCCTAATGCTAGTACAACTGCCATGGTTTCTAACTCATACGAGTGGTAACACCGCTGATCGACCGTCGTTTGTTTACTATAATACGCGATGACCGACATTCTTCCGTCGTTCTTTTGCAGTAACACTGCACCAACACCAAGTGAGCTCGCATCCGTATGCAATTCGGTCTCTCTCGTCGGATCAAATATCGTCAATATCGGGCGTGTTGTCAATTTTTCCTTGATCATTGTAACCGCGTTGCAATGTTCCGCCGACCATATCCACGGTTCATTTTTCTTAGTTCAACGTGTTAACGGCTCCACTATAGCGGCATAGTTCTTAACGAATCTTCTAAAGTAACTGGCTAAGCCTAAGAATTGTCGCAATTGCTTTACCGAGTGCGGTGCTTCCATGGATAATACAGCGTCAATTTTCCGTTGGCCGGGCCTTACCCCGTCCTTACTAATTTCCCGGCCTAAATATTCGATGGTTTGCTTGAAAAATGAACATTTATCGAGTTTCAGCGTCAGATTGTTCGCACGTAGTACCTCTAATACTTTTCGTAACCGTTCTAATCCTTCCTCTACCGTATTGCAGGGTATGATTATGTCGTCTATATAAGGGAATGCTATCGAGTGTTTTAGTGGTCCCAAAACTTTATTTATTAGCCGCTGAAAGACTGCGGGTGCGTTTGACAATCCGAAAGGCATTCTTAAAAACTCATAATGTCCCTCCGGCGTAACGAAGGCCGTCTTTGTGACTGACCCATCGGCCACAGGAACTTGGTAATACCCAGATGCTAAGTCAAGCCCGATGAAGTATTGGTTCCCCCCTAACTTATCTATCTGTTCTTCGATAAGGGGTAGTGGGTATTTATCCTTAATAGTAATCGCGTTTAATTTCCTATAGTCGATGCACAGGCGGTACTCTCCCGTCTTCTTCCTTACCAGCATAATCGGACTGGCGTAGGGCGAACTCGACTCGCGTATAATTCCGTTATCTAACAATTCTTGAATCATGTCTCGTACTACTTTCTTCTCGGGTTCTGCCAAACGGTATGGGCGATACGCGACCGGTACTTCAGAAAGACATTTAATTTCCAAAGATGTTGCGTGCGTTTTCCCTAAGTCTCGCATCGATGATGATATGCAATCTTTAAATTCTTCTAGCAATTCACTACATCGTTGTTTGGTCGTAGCATCAACATCTCCAAATTTTAGGCTGCTCGTTGTTAAAACTTCGCAAAAGTTTACGTCCCACACGTTGTCTAGCCCGTTCTTACGTTCCGGAATTTGTTTGAATATTAGTTGATTACCGCGCTTCATCGTAACTATGTGTTCTTGTTCTAAGAAGTCTCGTCCGACTTCTTCTCATGCGCGATATGCTGATCCGGCACGACTACTGCGTCTACCTCTGCTACCGCGTCCATAATTTTTACCGTTAACCGCGCCATTGTGTCTGCTGTTACCATTTGCCCTGCGAATCCCTTTAGCACCGCACCTCCCATTGACATTACAGCTATGCCGAATCTATTGGCTACCGACGAACGTATAATAGTGCAGGCACTTCCCGAGTTGACTAGGCCTCTAGTCTTGTGACCGTTTACTCGGACAGCGCGTTCATACAAATTTGGTTTACGACTAGCCATGTATCCTATTTCATTAACTTCTTTCGTAGAAGGGCATTTCTCGCGAACGTGACCTAATCGGTGGCAATTCGTACATTCGATACGTGGTTTTCTACATTCCCTTGCTATGTGTCCCGTTATGCCACAGTTGTAGCATTCGATAGACGATCGTTTGCTGCTACTACTCTTATTAGCTTTATCGTTACTATTACTGTCAGCCGTAGCCTTGTTTGTTGCTGTCGTATCGAAACGGGCCCGTTTTCCCGACGATGGTGATGATGCACGCCTAGCGCTTGTATCGTCGTCACGGTTAGAACGCGTGGTCGCCCGTCGCGACTCGTCGCCCGTCGGAACTTTTCCTAACGTCACCATGTATGAATACAGAGAATTCGCGTCCGTTTGTTGCGCCGACCGTACCGTTCTGGCGATATGTTCGTTACTAATCCCGCCGATAACCATATCGATAAGATATTTGTCTGGGATTGGTATATCTAGCTTTCGTAATTTGTCCAACTTTCGGAAACAGTAGTCTCCCAAAGATTGGCCTGGCCTCGTCTCATATAATGCGGCCTCCTTAAATAATTTACAAAATGGAACGGACTTACGAAATTGCAGAATCAGTGACTCCTTCGTCTCCGTCCACGTCGCGGCAACCTTTTGACGAGTGTCGTACCAATATCTTGCGTGCCCTCGTAACCGAGATGCGATAAGGCGCATTATAGATCGGTCATCCCAATCGTATTGGTCAGCCAATGCATCCACCTGTTCAACCCATTTCTCTATCACTAGGTCGTCCTTGGATGGGTCGAAACGAGGTATCATTTGCTCGTCCCCCGACCGAACATTTGAGCTCCGGCTCTGCGATGGCGTTCCGCGAGACAGCTGCTCCACCATCCGTTCCAATTCCGCCAATCGGTCATCTTTTCGTCTCCTTTCCGAACTTTCACTTGGTGTTGAACTAGGAGTTCGTTGTCGTCTCCTTTTCGTCCCGCTGCGGTCTGAATCTTTACGGGAACGATGCCGACCCATGTTCAGTGCAACACGTGGCTGTCACAGTTTTATTACTTTTCGACACGAGTTTTAATGGTTCTCACCCCGAAAAGGAACGAGGGAACACACGAGAACAAGCGCAACGAAAGATGACAGAAAACCCAATGCACGGGCGCGTTATAGTCTATCCCACTTCTGATTTGTAAGCAAATACTCCCGACTAGTCGATCCGTGCTGTGCACCGTCGTCAAATCGAATGAATCTCGTCCTTTCGACGCAACCTCTCGAACCCTCGCCGATGACCCTGACGTCATCGGCTTTCCTCAAGCGTCGAAGTTACATTGTAACCCTTGAGCATCCTACTGGACCTCGCCTTCCAAGTCGGCGAGCGATGCCCAATGTTGTATTCGATATTCCCGCCTTGGGCGTTATGACTTCCTTACAGTTCTTTCCACTGGTCCTCTTCAGCATTTCAATCTATAAAAAGTCATTAATAAATTATTCCAGTCATGAAACATGGGCTACATTAAAGAAAGCATTCGTGTAACGCCAATCACAGGGTGCATTTAAGCAGTTAAAAGTAACAATCACCATTAAGTACTTTATAATAATTTAACGGAAAGTGAAATTAAAGTTATACAGTATATGCATATACACAAAAAAAACTGTATGAAAAGTAAAAGCTCGTCGCGCCGCCAGCAAACAAATGCCCCATAAAATTACGGGAGTTCCCGGAACATGCAATATGGCCTCGGATGGTAGAGTGTAAAATAGTTGAATGTCGTATGGAAGCAAAGGTGCCTGTTCAAGCGCCTCGGGCAGAGAATGAATTGGATGTGGAATCGTAGCCAAGGTGCCGGTTCAAGCGCCGCGGAGAGAGACTGTGACTGGATTGAATGTCGAGTGGTGAATGCTCGATGATCTCTGCTGACTGCTGCTGGCGAGCCTATATTTATACCCATCCGTGAAACTTGGTCCGCACACTTGTCGCTTGTTTTGTCTCAGGGTCAGGAGGTGTCTGCTGGCTGGTGAATAATATTCTTTCTCCTGCTCCGTCATCTGCTCGTAGCAGGCCCTGCAGGCCTTCTGACGAAAAATGTCGCCTCGGTCTGTGTAGGCCTGTACTGTTGCCCTAAGGCATATCGCCATTATCAGGCGGCTGTACCACCCTCCCCTTTCCGGCCCGTCATCGTAAGGGCGAGGCATCCACTCTTCGCTTGGCGATCTTAAACTAACGCGGAAGGGTTTCCGATCAGTCGTTGTTCTCGATTTTAGTTCGTATTTTTGGTGGAACAGGGTTACTCACTTCCTGTTTTCCATCGTTCTTTCGTGCGTGGTCTTCCTGACGATTCACTTTTACTTTGTACTGTATGGTTTGTAGTAGTTGAATTGCGAATTAATTGTGGCGTTACGATCTTACGAAAGAGGTCCTGCGCTAATTGCTCCCGAATTTATACTCTCGCGGGGCTGGTTTCTCTATGGGAATGTCCCTAGGATTTCCCTTGTTCAATTCGCCATTCTACCATGGCTGCCAGCCATATGTCTGAAAAACAGGGATTTGTACGATTCGCTAAATTGAGCACAGGTGGGGTTAATTAGTCCCCTCTATGTTGCCTTATTTGTGAAAAGAACTTTTCTACGGCATCTTGATTTACTTTCCCTGCGTAGTACTGGTCAAACTTAATTAAAATATTTTTTACTAATGAAGCCTTGTAATGTTGTTAGTTAATTATTTAACGACGGAGGTTTTTTTCCGTTCGTTTGTACCTTCTGTTCTGAAATACATGTTTTTCAACGATTTTATCGCTTCATTCCAAAATCTAAGGTGGCTGCTGGTTTTAGTAACTGCTGATCGCAACGGTTTGTGCATCTTCTTCCTACCCTTTTCACCATTTAAACTATCAAATAGTTTATCAAAGAACATAATAATTGCTGCTGTATCATAGGCACTTTTATTCATTTTATACCGTCCTGTTTTATCTGCTTCATCTGTAAAACACAAAACACAATCTTCTTGTACTTCATATCACATTATTTTAATTGTACAATTATATCATCCCGATACTTTCTATTTCGAGCCATGCTGCTTATGGCCGCACCCATGGAATGGCTTAATACCTGGGTAGCATAGCAAACCTTCATCTTTTTTATTTTCTATCTTCTTACGTGGTATTTTGTTATTTGCGGAATACTTCTCACATCACCGCTCGTGTGGTCGATTTCGTAAGCCGTGATAATATCGTCCCACCGTCCCACAAACACTTTGTTTTTTCCCTCCCATATCAAATTTTTGGTTAATAAATTATATAATAATAAGTTATTTCGTGATTATTTATCACGATACAGCGCTTTGGTTCAAGAGTGTTTTCCAAGTAATGTTGCCGCGAATCTTGGAGTAAATTCTTAATCACTCTCCTGTTTGTTGCGCCTTGATCACAAACGGTTGCAATTACGTTGCAATGTATAAAATCACAATCTTCTCACAACTTATGAAACACTTTTCAACCCTTTTGACTAAAGGACGCTGAAAAGGACGTTTATGGATATTAAGGACGCTTATGTACGCTGGATGGCCGCTCGCTCCTCTCCGCTACAACACGTTCCATTTATTTTTCAAAGACGTGCTTAAAGCTAAAGGAAGAGTCACAAAATGACTACTTCCTACTCCCTTCTATAATCTTTTTTTAACTTTTTGGTTATCTCTTGTTCATCTAACAATTTCTTGAAATTGTATTGGAACCCTCTTTTACCGGATTCTTTTTCAACACCAATTCCAATCAATTCTTCAATTGTTTTTTTAATTTTATTGTTTTTATTAAATTTATCAAATTCAATATCTTGTTTGTTCGCATGCTTTTCACTGTACAATCTGTTCATTTTTTCTACTTCTTCACGTTTCAATGTAATCAGGTAAATGCAAAATGTTGGATACCCATTATCAATATAAACTTGAACATTGAAGCTAGATACTGCTTCATGCCAATCTTACATACTTCTCTCGTTTTTGACACATTCTTTTTAAGTGTGATCAAGTCACTAAATTCTCTCTTGTAATTGACAAAGTCAACATCATCTATTTCGTCAATCCCATATACACTACGAAAGGCCGCTTTGACTGTCGTTTGTTTTATCATATCTCCCCAGTCATATCTTTTGATGAATTCTGGCCATTTGATGGTTCCGTCCCCTGTTATCGACAACAGAGAGACGCATTGGGCCCTAACGCTCCTCAAATGTGGGTAGAGCAACAAATAGCTCATTATTTTGGACCTCGTGACCTCCACACATTCCAAATTCGTATTGTCCCAAACACTCGTGCCAATTTTTAGCGTCATTCTCATTTTCGAAAGTATGTCACTAACTGGTCTTGTCGGCAACCACCACAACACAGGCCCCATTCTGACAGGTTCATAAGAGTGGCTGCAGAATTCTATATCTTTAAATTTATCTGCTAATTCAGCTCCTGGTGAAGTTCCACTACGAATCTTTTTGTTCTGTCTGCTTAATGCCTCCTCAATGTTATTAATGATAGCAGACGCTATTTCTTTGGTGGTTATGATGATTATGTCATCTCCATCTCCCAATATAGGTACTTTTGATACTTCTATCTCTTTGTGTTTTTTGGTTTTCCCATGACCTACTCCATATGCTAACTTTAAATATGTGCCACAAGATTCTTCTAAACTCATCCCCGTGCTCTCGCTGATCGCTACGACGGTATTAGCCACCACTAAACAAGTATTTCCCAATGACGTCGGCAGCTCACCGCTTCCCCTCTGTCCACATCTTAACCACACATCACCTTCATCATTAACCGTTATTGGACAAGCAGACTCCATCGTCGCATTCATAATGGCCTGTCTCAAGTTTGGGGGATAGTAGCTAGCAAAATTGTCTGCTTCTAATATTCTCTCTTCGATGGTAACAGTAGTGTCCCAACCACTGTAGTCCAAGCAAACTGCCACTGCCTCGCTATTTCCCCCCAGTCGCTGATAAACGCCATCTTCATTCTTCTTCAGTGTTGAAGACTGCGTAAACTTATAGCCGAAATCACTTTCTGCATTGAACCCTTCTTGATAAACGCGATCATTTCTAGGAGAATTAGCGTCCCACAGAGCTCTCATCACTTTACCGACATACATAGGAGGTGTTCCATTAACGATTCCCTTGTGAATCTTATTCTTCCCCGCCTTGCGTATCAAATCACCAAGTAGCACGTAATGGGCCAATCTCGTCAATGCATCCGCAAACTGGATGAAACGGTGTCCCTGCTCATTGCATTCAGCCAATTCCTCCTCCGAGTCGACTGTGATTTTTCCACGAGTGACACATTTTTTCTTCTTCGGTTCATTTTTAGGGCGACAGGTGAAGTACCCACCGGTGACGTTCCCCCTTGACCAATCACTAATCAACCTCATTGCTTGATCGTACCAGTCAGTGTGCCTATCCATGTATTCCTTCAATGTGTGCCCATCATCAAGTGCACCAGTGCTGCCCTGATAGTTAACACTAACTTCAACCTCCTCTTTTCTCAACAATTTACACTTGCCTTTGATTGTTTTTCCATACTCCGATGTCAGCAAATTCATGGCATCATAAATCTTACTCAAAGAACCACCGTCCATATGGCCCGGGTGAACATCTAACCTTTTCTTAATTGAGGTCTTTTTCCATTTGTCACTCGATTGAGTGTGACAAAAAGTACTGTTGGTATCGTTAATAGACCAGATCTTACTACTGAACTCCGCAATAAGGCCATTCATTGTATTTTTATGAACTCCAGTTTTTCTTTTTTTTTGCTAAAGTTCCAGCGTCATAAAGATAATCGAATTGAAGGCGTGTCTGCTTCACTCGCCCACTGACAAATTTTTTCTCAAACTTGTCCAATCTTTCGTCCCACTTAGGGACCCATTCTTCCTCCAAGGTACCATATTTCGTTTTTATGTTAACCTTGACTCCAGGAGGCTTGTTGTCCGGGCGAGTGCGCATTTCAAGGATGTTCCCCAACCTACCAGGAATGAACCAGTCATTTCTTCTGGCCACCTTATGACCTCTCCCACGGACACGTATTATCTGTTGCATCAGCAAGTAGTGGTAGTACTGTTCGTCACACAAGGCGGATATCAAATTTGAACTCCTAACCAAGTCACTCCTCGCCTCAGGGTTATAACCCCGACACAACAAATACCATTCGGGTGACGACAATGAAGTTGTTCCAAGTTTAATCGATTTGATCTCCCTAAATCTACCAAACAACACATGGATTAATTGCTCAATTCCGTGCCACAACCCATTTATTTTAAAACAAGCTTTTCCACCCTTCACAATCAACCCAATTAAGTCTTCCACTGTCTCTGCAAAGTTCATCCTATTTTTTCCTCGCTTAAACCAAAAGTTTCTGTTCACGACACCATCAGCCGAGTATTCGCCAGCGTCAATAATCAACAGATCCAAATCTTGGCATAGTATGTTTGACTATGGTGGCGTTTCTGAACATGTTGGTGCTTCCATCCAACAATCTTCTCTCGCGCAAGTTTACTGCTAAGTTGTAGAAATGGAGAAAATCCGCTCCTATTATGGGTAATGGCGGCTACCTCTGTTACCCCCGAACGTTCTGCTATTTTGTCAGCGAGTTTCGCTAATTTTTCGACGTCGGCATCGTCGATGATGGCCAATACTTCTTGAAGAAACCACGTTGACATTGCTCTGCTTCATAACTCTGATTTCACCAGACAGTATTCTGTGACCCTTCTCGATCAATGATGACACAATATAAGACTTTGGTGCCTTACTCGACATTGCAGTTGAGTAGTATTCAGCAAACCCGCCGAACCCACTGCAAGGATCAAGCACCAATTTAACGTCTTCAAAAAACTGTGGGTTAGCCTCATGTAACTGTTGCATTTTGAATCCACCTCTACTGACATACGCTCCGATTTCATTCATCCGTTTAGGTAATTCAACTATTGTGAGCTTCTCGTATCTAGTCCATTGGACCCTCGTCAATCTACTCGCCAATCGATCGGTACTAGTTCCAGCCTTCAAAACTGACCCCACTCCAGCTGCTCCCTTAACAAGCCGTTCACCGTTCTTTAACCAACTCCAATGAGGTGATATTTGGGTGTTCGGAAAATCATATCCCAATATATGTTTGTATCTTCCAAACCTGTCTTTGTCTTCTTGAATTTCCTCAAATTCAGCCTCTACCAATTGTTTTCCAACTTCTTCTTCTTTTTCAATGCTGTTTACCACAACATTGCTTCCCCAATCATCCAATATCCTCTTGATGACACTCTGTCGGCTGTCTTCTTGTGGCGCTGTCAGCATTTCGTACACCCGACCTACTGCCTGCCCAACAACGTCTGTACAATGTGTGTACAGACTATCACAATCTCTCCTGCTTGAAAAAAAAACTATTCTACCTCTTTCTAAGTATTCCATAGGGATTCGAAATCCTTTTTTAAACACCTCGAAATTCACATCGTCAGACAAATTAGTACTTTCTTTAGCGATCAATATTCTTAATGGTTAAGTGATAAACACCCCCTAGTAATATTGCAGACGCACCCAACGCAACTGCCGCACCAGCGCAACTATGGAATACTTCCTCCGGTTCTTGCGGAGACTCAGACAACATACCATTTCTTGTCAGCTCCATCGACTAACCGAGCAAGATCTGGGTGACTCATTGTGTAAAGCATTAACTCTTCACTTATTATAGGAGTCAAGTATAGATATATCATATCTCCACTAGCTGCCCTAACTACTTCAAGTTTCCGTTGATAACTATCGCTCAAAAAGTGTTTGCCTTCACATCTGACTATGTTTTCGACACCCTTGGGTCCATCCCACATTCGTTTATTCAAATTTTCTCTATTTATGTTTCCAGATAGTATCCATTTCAGTTCATTGATGGCAGCCACTAGTTCTATATTATGGTGTTCTGCAACTCTAAAAGGGTCATACCGCCTTTAATCGATTTGTGGGTTAATTCCCCTAGGAGTAATGTACCAACCGGAGGGCGATGAAACACCAGCGAGAAGCTCTCGAGCCGGGTAGCCCTCTGGTGGCGTATCGATGAACCTACCGGATCCCTACAGACCCAACCACTGCACGTTAACTTGATTAGGCTGCTCTTGTACACATAATCGATGTAGGCCACCATTAGGCTAGGTAACCCCTGGTTATCATTGCGTTGACTATAGCCTGTTGCATGCCCGAATCAAACGTTTTAACAATATCCACTGATGCCAGGTATAGTGGCTTAAAATTCTGTGTATGATATCGTAACAAAATATCAATTTTGAGAGTGATCTCCGCGTACCCATCCGCTGGAATGAACGCCTTCTGGCGCTGGTCCAATACGACACGCTCCATGAGGCGCCTGGCCAAGAGTTTGTGGAACGTTCTTGTAATAACTGATGAGACCGTAATTGGTCGGACGTACCCGGGCTCCACGGCGTCCTCCTTTTTAGGGATCAGGGTTGTTCTTGATCTTCGGAGCCGTTCAGGAAGTTTACCACAGATCAACATGATATTGAGGATCCGGGTGAGAACCTCCAGTGGGACCGCACGAAGCTGTCTCGCCGTCACTCCATCCGGACCCGGTGCGGTGGTCATTTCCGGTCTTAACCTCGTCCCACCCCATTGGACTCCACAGATCGTCCATTACTTGTCGTCTCACACCAACGCCCGGTGTTTTCTTGCATTCATTCGTCATTACTGCGCGCCAAAAGGGAACCATTGTCTCCTTCTGGGCCACCTTGTCTCTCAAAATTGTTCTCAAGCAATCACAAGGATTCCTTCGCCAGGCGCGCTGTGTTCGGGCGTACTCCGCTCTTCTCTGTTGGCGCCTTGTAGGCGCCCTAACGGGTGTACTTCTCCCGTCCTTCCCTCGTACTTCTAGCGGTACTGGGAATACCTCCTGGAGGTAGGTCTCCAGTTCTTCAAACAGTCTCTCCTCCGACCATTGTTTAATATGGCGACATATCGAGTTCAGTTGTTATGCGTGGAACTCCGCACCAGTCAGAGGTTCCAGCGCTTCCAGTGAGTCTCGAACCTTATCAACCAGGTTTCTCGTCGCCTCCGACTGCTGCTCGTCGATGTCCACGTGGTTTTATAGTGCTGTACTGGCCTCCCTCAACTCTCTGATGAGTTCCAGTACTCTCTCTTTGTGCCTTGCGTACCTCCGCTGCCCCTTGATAGCCTCAAGGGAGCGGTTTGGAAAATACGGCGCTAAGGCCTGGTAAGCCACTATCTTTTTTTTATGTCGCCTGGATTCACGTACATTTGCCTACGGAAGCAGAGAATATCTGCGTACCCTGGTACGCTTATAGCTGCTCTTACATTCGTGATCTTTGAGTTCGGTTTGACATCAAATTTAGAAAATTCCTTTTCTATAGCATGAGATGGAATTATGACACACGTTAGATATTATAGTCCGCTTTCATTTGGAAATAAATGGCCGTATTTCCAATGTGTGAGATCCAACTTTTACTGTTATGTGGTTGTCTGTAACCTTGTCCGCTAGTTCCTTACTACTCAAATATAAACAAACTCGTCCATGGGATATTCGTGTTACATAGCGGATATTACTTGGTTGGACTAAATTGCCGATTACCACTGTATAATCTTGTACTGAAAGACCCTCTATGGAGTCGAGAACTATTGCTTGCTCCTTTGTGGGATACTGTACTTGCTGTATCATTTTGGCGTACGATACTGCGGTAGGATTGATTGATGCTGACGCTGATTCCATGTTGAGTTACGAGCACTAAGTGCAAATGTCTCTGTAGTCAGAGACACTTGCGGTTCACTCTATTTTAATGGTAAAAATAAACTGAGTGAAGCACGGGTGTTTAAAGCCGAGTTAGCTGAGCGCGGTAGCGCACGCTCCCACGCACATACAGGTAGCGCGCGTTGATCCAGGTTCACACAGAGTTGCCAGAAGTAGGGACGCGATACGTCATAACCCTGTTGTCCCTACTTCTGGCATCCCTAGGTTTACACAACAGTAGAACCGACTGGCCTGTTAGCGGCACTAGCCCAGTTTCAGGATTTGAACCGGTGGGCCTGCATCTACGCGTGGATCCTGCGTGTGCGTGCCAGGGATTACTGCTCCGCGTCAGTTGTTTGAATATGAAATACTTGGCAACAGACTCAGCCCGCAAAACCATAGCTTAATGCGGACACAGATGACACCGGGCTTCTGTCGCCATCTCTGCTCGACAGATTTGGCTGACTGGGGAGCTGAATGTGTATTACGCAGCGACATTCATTATACCCTCCAACTTAACTACTTTCGTATGTACAGGTGGTTAACTGATTTCGGTTATTATTAGATCACAGTAAACCAGCCTCTCGCTTTCTACAAACTCAATAGAGAGAGAAAATTAAGGTTAGGTTGCAAAACAGTTTTACGTCTGAACCGCCTTTACGCTATTTTTTTGCATTCCCTTTCTTTAATCCCTATTTTGTATTTTTGTGCAATAAGGACGATTAATAATAATGATAATAATAAACTAAAAGAAAATCTGGAACAATTTTTCCACCTGAAATCCTAACCGAGTACAATATTTCTGAAACTTGTCAATTTTCAAATATGTAAAAATAAAAATATCGTTTTTCCCCCTCTGGGTAGATGTAACCCCGCAAAGAAGGCCATTCATAAAAAAATCAACTAATCATGTTGTGTGGTTAAAATATTTAAAATGTGTATCGTATATTAACACTGAATTAAATGTTGCAAAAATCAATTTTGATAAAACTGTTTCGGTTATTTTAAAATCATGTTTTGAAAAGATAATCGGATCGTAAAAATTATACCCTTATTACTACACGTATTCGTACTAAAAACTTCTGATGGTTGATTTTTGCACGAATGCCCTCTCTTAAATAGCAGATTTATGATTTGTTCAATGTTTAGAAAATGTTAATGTAACATAAAATCTACTTTTATTGAGGTACTTAAGTATAGTACTGCATTAAGTTATGAATTACATTATTTAGAATGAAAATTGTTAAAAATTCACACATGATTTTAGTTGTAGGAAGTTGTAGAATGTCTCATAATGTAGCTGTAATTAAAAATTTGGTCGTTCTCATATTAGTACAAAATGATGGATTAAATATGAAAAATATGTACAGACCAGTGATTCCCAACCGGTGGGTCGCGAAGTATTTTCTGGGGAGTCGGCTTGTTTTTTTAAATACTATTAAGTTAGAATTATAATCCGAAATACCTATTTTTAATATGTTTGCTTTATCTTATTAAATTTATCTTACCTTATATGGGGGGGGGGAGAGGTCGCAGGTTATTTGAATATTATAAAGCGAGTCGCGACTCAAAAAAGGTTGGGAAACACTGGTATAGACTACAGTAAAAGTACGTTAAAGACTCTAATATAATAGTATATTTTCTCAACATATGTGTTGTTTATTATAAACTGTTCACATTTTTTAAGAAATAATTAAGTATATTTCAAAATGTTATACACAAATTTAGAAATTCAAGATCCTGCAGAAGTATTTGTTTTTCAAAATACAATAAGTATGTACCATAAACTATCATGTACGAATAAAATAAACAAAATATTGTAATAAAGCTTGCTCAACATAAGATAAAATTAACGAAAATTACTTGTATTTTTATAATGTGGAGTTGTAAGACATATTTAACACATGCAATATTTATTATGTAATTTAATTGTGTTATAAAATATCCTATATAAAAGCTGTATTTATTTTTATTCAATCTATGTTACGTATACACTGCCTCAATTATTTGTTTCTTAAGAACTCTGTGTACTTTAAAAGTATAATAAATAAATTCTTTACATATTTATTAGCTTATTGTAGTAGTGCTGCAAAATAAATACAAAACATAAAATGTATATATTGTACTTTATCCAAATAATAAACAAATATATTAGTTATCGATACCTAAATTAAAAATAAATAATCATCAATTAGTAACAAAACACAGAAATTTATTATTCTAACGCAGCTGGGTTGAGCTCGTTAGTGGTTGAGGTGGTGGAATTATTTAGAAATCGGCGATTTTCACACAGAATACTTTTATTCAAAAAGAGACACAAGAATGGCAACTAAACTCAACGCGTGCGTCAGGGGGGGAAACCCCCAGCAACGTTCGCGAATAGGTCGTGCCTTGGACTCAGCGACAACAGGTGTCGCGGTAAGCGAATGGGGTTTGGAGAAGCGATGGAGAGAGGAGAAGTAGAGCACTAAAGAGGTGAGTATACGCATCCGCCATCTTGGGTCCTCTGGAGAGAGAAGATTATTGAGTACCCGCCTTTTTGAGTATTGTCAAATTTGCTTTATAAACCAAATATAAACTTAAATGTAATATAATACTCTAATAATGTGTCGAACTACCATGTATCAATATCAGCAACGCATATTTTGTTTATAAAGTGAATCTGACAATACTCAAAAAGGCGGGTACTCAATAATCTTCTCTCTCCAGAGGACCCAATATGGCGGATGCGTATACTCACCTCTTTAGTGCTCTAGGAGAAAGTAGCTCAGGAGTGCCGCTCAGTGCCGCTGTAACCCGCGAAGGAGCGTCTTTTTTTAGGTTGGTTGGGTATGGAGCCTGAGGTGGAGATGGAATGGATCCTTGAGCATAGGCGTCGAATTGTCGAATATAAGGTTTCCCACGAGAAGTGCCGACTTTAACCCGCCTAGGAGACGTCTTCTACCAACTTTCAATCCAGTTCGGTTGAATGCGCCGACTCAACTGACTTAACCTTTTTTTTATAATGAATTACTATATGCTGATTTTGCTATACCCTAACCCTAGGGATACTACACCCTTATAACTCGCATATATTCTGTAATTTTTCAAAAATAAATGTAGTGTTAATATACCTTAAGTTAAGGAATATAAGTATTATAATTAATTATAATACAATTCATAACTAATTAGGGCACGTGTCCTTATTACCATGTCTTTATACTTAAAGAAGCCGTACAAAAAAGCTCACATAAATAAATAAGGAAAGATTTTTTTTTAATTAAGTTAAACTATTAATGTATGTGTTACAAACGAGAAGGTTGCATTTTTAAACAATTAAAGCATAGTAAAAATTTTGTCAAAAATGTATATTAAGAATTCGATGGATTTAACTTACCGGACACGGTAAGGAACACGTAGTACTTCACACAAGTGAATAAATTGATAATTATCATGATTTTCACTTATGTAAAGTATAAAAGTCCCGTTTTTTTTTCAATTTGCTATGTATATTACGCATTAAAGCTAAAACTTTCTTTACGTGCTTGTCGTGCAGTATCGGCCACCTTATAGTCCTACAGTACCGGCAAATTTTTTTTAATTTTTTCCTAAAATAAGTCCTTAGGTTTTTCTTCTTTGTTTTTCTGCAGAAAAATATCCGAAATTAAACAGAAAAAAGGAAAATGGACGCAGAACGATGTGAATGCGGCTTTGAAAATGCTACTATAAAACAAAATTAGACTAAATTAAACTAAACTAAACTTAAAGTAGGCTTTGATGAACAACTCACTGAGTGCATCATTTATAAAGGGAGGACTGTAAAGACCACGAAAATACCGATCATTTTACCGGTGATATTTGTAGACGTGTCTAAATAAACGTTCTATTCTATTTTTAAATGTTTTTACTAACAGTATTAATTACTTAGACCTTAAAATCTGCTAAGTAGTTGGCCGGTACCGGACGACAATTTTTCGTTCGCTGCGAATTACAACTTTTTTATTCCAGCGAATTATTAATATTTATGATAAAATTGAAGAAAAACGGTTTGTCCCCTTTTATTAAGCATAATTTGTACTAAAAATTACTTTTTTCAAACGATTTTTACCAACAGTAGCCCAAGTTATAGTACAGAAACTTAGAGTGGCCGGTACTGCAGGACTCTTCCCTATACAATATACCTTCTCATTCAGGATTTTAAATTTCGCTCCACATCGAACCTCGATATCCCGATGTCTTATATGTAAATACCATGTTTGTATATATCATAATATAATAACACACGCATACATAGGAACGAGGATGGCACACAAGCAAGGGATTGTTTCGATACCACCGTGCTATCATCGATACTTGTACTATGGATCTATATTACTTGGATCGAAAAAGAAGTATCGATACTACTCGAGTATGGGTGGAAAAGTATCTATACCTTTACATATTGGTATCAAATAGATTATTATTCTTCGTAAAAAAAAAGGATTTCTGCATTATCCATGGTGCCTCGATTTCTGTAATCGACAGGAAAAAATGGTCGGTCAGTATGTTTTCAACAGAAAAGTACGTTTTATATCGGGTGACGAGAGAACGTTTTGTGTGGAAGGTTATGGCGTTTGTGGCTAAATAACCCCCGTTGCCCATTAGAAAAAACGCCGACCGACAATTTTCCTTCCTGGCCTCTTATTATTTTGACGTGATTGACAATTAAAAACAAAATGAAAAATTACTTGTCACGCATTCGATTCGATTCGATTCGATTCGATTCAAATACTTTTCTTTCGATACCTCGTAAGTATCGCACGGCAAGTATCGATAATAAAAATACTCGGCACCTTAGAGCATATAAACATGGAGGAAGCATGCAATAGGCGAAAATGTAGAGGGCGATAGAAAGAGAAAGATATACATGTGGGACACCCCCTCTCTTTCTATCGCCCTCTACATTTTCGCCTATTGCATGCTTCCTCCATGTTTATATGCTCTAAGCTCGGCACCGAATCAAAACTATCGATACTCGTACATACTAACTAGTATCGAGACAACCCTAAGGGCGAATTCCACTTATGCCCAAATCGCCCGTGATTTTCATTAAGGTAGGTTTTCCTGTACGCGACTGGACGCAACTCTGGAATTTCAAAGTCGATTTTCTCGAAAATGAAGCGTAATATCAAAAACTTTTATTCCTTTTTCTCGACTTATTTACTTGTTATAAGTAGAAAAGAAAGAGTAACTTTTTTTTATGTCGCGCTTCATATTCGAGAAAATCGACTTTGAAATTCTTGACGATGCGTCCAGTCGCGTACAGGAAAACCTAGCTTAATGAAAATCACGGGCGATTTGGGCGTAAATGGAATTCGCCCTAAGTAGAACAGGAAATTCTTGCGGTCGTAGACGCGGGCATCGCGGTCGATAGTGGAACGTACCCTGCATGAACTGTAAATTTAAATTTGCCACTTCTTAAATCCGCGACATGCGCAATTGGTCAAAAGACAAAATGCAACAAATGCATTAAAAACACACGATGTTAGAAAATACAAATAAACAAACACCAAGATTTATTAGTCTATAAGCAACGCTAAAATCATTAAATTATATAATTTCGTGATACCTATGACTCATCGATGATTGGACGTGCGCTTGATAACGTTTAAAGATGGCTGCGATCAAGTTGGGACCTCACTTGAAAGAACTACGAATTCTTTTATGTCAAACATCGAAATCCAGTCAAGGTGCTAGGTAATAAATAATAACATCCATTACATAAACATCAGCGTCACAATAAGATAACAATTCTCGGGAAACATCAACTATTAAATCCTAACCTATTTATACTTTTTCAGAGATTTTATCGAACAACAGTATGTACCTCTTAAAAAAAATAACCCCGAATTTCCAGTCTTAATTAGAGAATGTTCTTTAACCGAACCTTTTCTATATGCACGGTATGGTAAGTGTCGTAGTAATTTAATGTATTTTATATAACTATTCATTATACCAAGAAATGACAGAGCCGAAGCGACGATATAACGTAGTTTCACAAAAATACTCGATATATATTTCTTGTTATGTGTTGACATACTTAAAAGCTGGAAATTTTTAAAGTTGGATCGAAAAAGCTATTCGGTGTAATATTTTCGAAAGTATTAGACATGGGAAAACGGTTCAAATAATAAAATTACGTGATTTTGAATGACAAATTGATACTGAAAATATAATTGGTCCATAGTACAGGCAACCCCCGAAACATTTACAAAAGTGTTAAAGCAGAAGTTATCTGTAACCGATTTACAGGCAAAAAACCTTACGTAAGTAGGGGATTGAGATAAAAGCCATTTGAATTATTCAACAATTTCAAAGAAAGGTTTTTCATACTCAAACATATATTGAATAATTTTTATAGGTTTCTGATTTATATTTGGTTGAACGAAATGTTTTTACATTTTCTAATTGGGCTATACAACCTTATTATGTAATTCAATACTAGTTATTTGGTTTGTTCTTCGTAACCTCATCTACATTCTCTCCTTTTTACTGTCTACAATTGTATTTCAAGTTTCCAGTTACCCTTTTATTATAAAAAATCATTGAGAATTGTCAGACAGTAAAATCTGTGTTCAATGCGTACCGCGTTATGGCTTAGGGAGGCTTTGTAGTTACATAAACAGTAAAAGATATTTGTGAAGGGTACAGCGAAGGTGTTGTTGACGGCGAAATATGCCAAATGTGGTTTCAGAATTTTTGACTCAGAGGTTTTGATTTAGATAATGCACTAAATTTGGAGCAATCAAAGATGAGGAAGATTTAAAGGCACAAATCAGATATTAATCATTACCAGGATAGAGATATTGTGGACAATCCTTCATATCCGTTCGATTTGGCACTATCCGATTACCATTTATTCAATTATTGCGAAATCATCTACTTAGGTATATGGCAAAAGATTTGAAAGTTATGAAAAAGTCAATAACAATATTCAAGAATATGTCTAATTATTAACGAAGTATTTATGTGAAAGACAGAGAGTAATAGATCGAATAATTCCTGTAAAAATAATATAGTAATCTTTAATAACAATCAGAGACCTGGAACGAAATGTTTTTTTCGTTTCATTTCAATTCAGCTCCGATAATAATAATTTCGGCTAATATCGTTCCTGCTGAAAAATATTTCGTTTCCATCAGAACGAAAAACAAATTTTGTTCCGAACCGGTTATTTCATTACATCAGCAATTTCTACTTCATCCATTTCTTCGGACGAACTTGAGTCCACTTGAGATTCCAGATTTTGATCAGTTTTATTTAACTTTTTAATTGTTTCGTAGGTACGTAACAAATTATTTCTGACTTTTAAAATTAGTCGGAATTTTTATTTTAGTTATATCGTTTTCACTCCTGCAACAGGGTTAAGAATTTCGTTTCGTTCCTGTTCCGTTCCGGGTCCCTGATAACAATACAGCGATATCCCTAAACATAAGAAGTTGAACCCAATGGGTTACCCTTTGCACTTAAGAAAGACTACACTGTCCAGGACACCAATCCTACAACAAAATCAGTTCGATTCGAAGTTACTGTTCCTTTTCTGAATTGAAGACCTTGTACCTGTTAGAAGTTTTGAGTGGTCCTCACTCATTTCTCTTCTTATTTGTAGTCTTATACCTATGAATCGGTCGAGCAGAATTTGTGCCATATCTTAGAATTCTTATATTTAGGGTGTCTATTTTGCAGTGTGGTGAGGAAATCCGCCGTGCCGGATGGACTAACGAGAGTGGCATATGCTACGCACGTCCACGCATGCGCCGCGACCTTCGAACCAATCAACGCCGAGATGAAAATTTTTCCAGCGATTTTCATCTCGGCGTTGATTGGTTCGACGGTCGCGACGTCATCGCGCGCATGCGTGGCCGTGCGTAGCATATCCCACTCTCGTTAGTCCGGATTTCCTCACCACACTGCTATTTTGCTCATTCAAGAAATTACTAACGATATGCGGTATAATGTAATTGAAAATATTATAATTTCTACAAACTACATACATATGTGTGACCAGTATCTTTCAAAGAATACTACACGAATAAGGGTAAACCATTTACAAGGAAAGTGAACAACAGCATACGGATTTTTAATATATTATTTAAGCAACTAAACTTTGCTGAAAGGTGCTTAAATCATTGAATTTGGTGTTTGCAAACACAAGTTTTGAATTTAAATATCTTTTCTATACTTATCTAATAGTTTGCGAAATATGGAACCGAATAGATTTTACGTACTAACTTTGGGGACTATTTTCTCCTGCTTAATATGGACATTGGCCGATGAAAAAAAATATTTCACATATTTTTGTGAGAATTCTTATGAAATTTCGATCGAAATTAACAATTGTCGCTTCAGGACCGTATCTTATAAAACTAATACACATTATTTTAATAATGTTAATTTAACGATGATGGATTTCTATAATATTAAAATACGAAAGTATTGGTTCTGAATTATTTATTTATTTATCTTGAAATAACGTTACGTTTCAGAGTATGGCGTAGAGCATTGCGTTGCTCTACAAAATTTAAAATCCGAAGAAATACTTAAACGGGTTAAAGAACTTGCAACTAATAAACCTAAGTAATGTTTGTATCATTATGAATGTACTGTAATTTATTTAGTTACCAAATAAACATAGTTATACGAAATTAATTCCATACTGTTGTGATTATCTTTAATGGGTGAACTGGGTCTATAACGAGAATGACAACCGATTTGGATAAGATTAACGAGGTTAGCCTACAATAAAATTTTTAAAATATCAAGTTCCTTTTCTATTTTTCCATAGTATGAATCTTCGAGAACACTTCTCGAAAGTTGTATTTAAAAATTGAAGGAATTGACAAAGTTACAAATAGACATGTTTATGTGATCAGAACACCTGCATGGGCTGAAATATACAAGTTACGAGTACAGTAGAGAGTCAATTATCCGAACCTCGATTAACCGAACCGTTGATTATCCGAACCAGTACTGCATCATCGTTATCCCCACCACTTCCGATTGATTGAGTGACTTTTGCGTGACTTAAATTAACGCAGTAGTATTTATTTAGTAACTCTTGTATTTAATACTTAATTCTAGGTGCAATTCCTATAGTTATAAACTGTGTAAAGTACACGCATGCTTCTTTCTTCGAACTGTTCGATTATGCGAACAATTCGAATTTCCGAACCACCTCTGTCCCAAGCAGTTCGGATAATTTTATTGACGCTCTACTGTAATAGCGAATTCGACCGGCACGCTCTGACTCTGTTTCGCTTTTGGTGCTGCCCTCAATACAATACATATTAGTGCAGCATTGATTTAGAGCAGCACTAAGATGAAACCATCGTAAGTCCATGGATGAAACAGCATATTATATATAATGATATGTATTCGATTTGAAAACAAACAATGAGTATAGAAGGAAGTGTGTTTATTAAACTATTTATGACCAGAATTATTGTCTTATAGAAAATAGAGATATTTTATGTGAAGTTGAAAAACAAACAGGTTATAAATATTATACATATTTCTGTACTTTACAGTCAAATATATATTATATTATATATTTTATACATTTATATATTTAAAAAATTGTATATATGGTATATGAAATATTAAAATAAAAAAAGTTCTTTTTAATAATTAATTGTTGCGTTTAATTTATTTTCTAACGTGTTAATACTTATTATTTATTAAATTTAAAACATTTGAAAAGAGATCATTTTTTGGTCAAAATGTATATATAATTAATGTCACTGGTGCTTTAGACACCATTATGGTAAATAACTATGGTACTCGAAGTTGGTTTTTAATTAACTAGTCAATTTATTAAATAAAATTTTTAAAAAAATCTTTGTCGGAATATTCATTTATTATTTTAACATAACTTTTTATTACGCGTGTTCTTTGTGCGGATGTTCGAGTGGCATGTAATATCTATGACATTTCCTACGGAATTTCAATTTTTTCGTGCTCTCGACCCGTAGAGGAGTTAAATCAAATTCGACAACGTCGTTAACAGCGTTATGTTCGGAACCGGCAAGGAGAGGGCTGGGCCGCGGCTCATCGTCTCAACGGGCACTCACATGACGACCGTTAAAGTAAGACATTTTTAAGAATTTTTTCAGAAATAATTTACAGTTTTCGTATAAAATTTTTATTACCTAGCTTTAGTACAATGTCTTAAATTTGAATATATTCATTAATCTTCAAGACCCCTCACGCGCGCTGATGTGTAACTATGGAACAGCAGGTCCAAAATCAAATTTCATTTTTTTTTATAAACTATATGATACACGTATTGATTTTCTAAACAAATTATTGTTGTAAAAATGGTGTGCTTTAGAAGAAACAGTTACGAAAATCAATGAATAAGATGGACAGTTTTCGGGCGTATTTGAAAACATTTGTTTTCGATCAAAAATCCGTACGTACAACGGAAACTACTCATATAGTTCATAAAAAAAAATGAAATTTGATTTCGCACCTGCTACCTCACTCCAATTTTCAAAATATTTCATAATGCGTTACTCAGAGGAAGATAATATCAATAAACGGTGAATCGTAATGGTGGTAAACTCAAATTTGTCATTTCACCTATATTAACAAATGTTCTACCACGATTAAAATCTGAATATATACGTAAGAAAAACTAACTTTATACTATAAAGACTGTTTCGTTCGATTTTAAGTTCAAGATTATATTGTGGTGCATGGTTAAATTCGTTTTGATATTAATTACGATGTAGAAGGGACAAAAATACATGTTTCCATTTAAACAAAACACTGGTGGTCGTATTTTTAAAAAAAAAATGACTGGGTAAAATAAAAAAATCAAAGCATCTAACTATTGTTATACACGCTATTTATTATTATTATTATTAAATAATGTCATGTTATTATATACAATTCATTTTCATCTTCAAATCCGACAGATGTTCGGACACTGTTTCTGGTGACTTACCCAGTGTCTTACTTTTAGAAATTCTTATTACTAATCACTGAGCTTTTCTGGATAACTACTTTTACAACGGCGATAAAAACTGTAATATTTATTTAAAAAGTGAAAACCATATCGAATTTTTTTTATCTGTTTATATCTAACAATAAGTGGTCCACATTATCGAAGTAATGTCACTTTCAAATGCACAATAATTTTACGTAATATTGTAAATAAATTATTTAAATACCCAACGTGGTCCTAGTTACTGCATTATTTTGTTTATATGCAATTTTCAATTCTGGTAATAGTAAAAAAAGAATCGATTTTTAAACAATTTAAAGCTTGACATATTTATTATTCAGTCAGGTAATGATTGAATATACCGCCTCAATTGCAAAGGATAATTTTGTTTTATTAATCTTGAATTAAATCATTCTCTGTAGGTAACATTGGAAATATTATAAAAGTTATATGGCAAATTGGGTGGTAAAAAATTTTGCAGAGTTGTTGGCATTGCATTAAAGTATGTTGCGTTTCTTTCTCGAAACACTGTATCTTGTATGGCACTAGACACATCGGGTTGAAAGCTTTGAATCGCAGTTGTTGGAATAGTCTGTACAACGATTGGTTGAGTCGCTGATGCATGTGAGACAGCTTGTATGACCTGCGCACATGAAGAAAACAGGTAAATAAGATGGATTAATACAAAGTTACATTTACAAAATAACGGAATTATTAAAATCATACAAAATATACATGTTGAAAATTGCAATTATACAAGGTGCCCAATCACAATCAATGGAATAAAATGCCTTTAATACTTAATGAAACGACGTAACTTCTATTATATATGACTGTGAAAAATGTTGAAGTTAATATCCTCAGATGTAGTAAGTACAGAGATCGTATGTGGATGTTACATTCTCCGTGCGTCACTTTTAATGAAAACCATTCTTATTTTATAAAATCATGTACACTGACGATAACGAAAACCGTCGTCTGGCAGCCGGGCGTTAGAACAATGACGCGGGGGCCTACCTCAAAAGTGCAAAAAAAGCAGAAAGTTACGTTATTTTATAATGACTGCATTTTTGTGCGGTAATTACAAATAAACATAATGGTAAGTTATAAAAAAAATGTTGCCAGACTTTTTTATTGCGCCCCCGCTACATCACCCCATTCCAATGCGCATGCTCCGCGACCACCCTCGCAAGGATAAAACGCACAGGACCCACAGTCTGGGCCAGGCAACACTGTTGCCATGAAAGTGCTCCCCGAGTGGACCAATTCGGACAGAGTCGCTGGAACAGGGCCGGTTCTCTGATTTATTACAGTCGCTCCCTGGTGCGGACGTCTAATAGGCAGAACCCTGACCTTATGCCAGTACGGCGTCGCGCAGTGTTGTTCGAAGTACCTTTCGGGTATATTAATTGTTCCGATCTTGTAAATCTTAATATATAAAGTAGAAAGTGTTTGTGTATTTGTCTGTCGCCTAAAAACCTTCGAACGGTAAACTCTGGGGTCACGGAATGTGTACCAGCTCATTGCGCCTACCTAATCCATATGAATGTAACTATTTTCAAAAAAAAAATTAAAAAAAAAAATGTTTTTTTATAAAATCAGAATCTAAATTTCGAGCGAAGCCGAGTAGTAAAGCTACTTAGTATATAATATATTAATCGTTATGTGTTCGGCCCGAACCCAACAATGCTCATTGCTATACTGTTCCTTTGTTTAAAGTTTAAGTTAGAACCCTTTTAACAATAATATATAATTGCCGGACGAACATCGCGGAAGTACCACTTTACCAGACGTGAGCAAAGTCTCGACTGACGCGCATACCGACACATCAACGCTAGACTTAATCCATTACTTGAATACTTCCTCAACAATTATATACGTTTTCCAGACGTACGCCTATATCTGAGCTAACACTTTATCAAACGACTGCAAAGTCAAATGTACATACCTTTTTGCTGTTGGCGTGGGGGCGGATGAGACTTTCATAATGTGTACAAGACATTAATCCTGAGATATTTCTATGGCAACCATTTTAGTTGCTAAAAGGAATCTAAATTTAAGATTTAAACAAAAAATAATATTTACACTCTGTTTCAAATCCCGCGAACGACAAATAAAATATTGACAATATTAAAAAGATCTCTTTCTATTCTCTAGAAAATAAAATTCCAAAAAATAATTATCTTCATAAATTGTTCAGAATAGTCAATGATTATATTTTAAATCGTTAACGTTTTACTGTGCAAAATATACTTATTATTTAAAGAAATATAATAGGTTGGAGAGAGACAGCGAGAAAAAATGTTTAGGAAGTAAAGTGAAAAATTTATTTCGAGACAAGTGTTAAGGGGTAACACCACTCTAGGATTTAAAAAAAATCGAATATCCTTAAAAGCATCTAGGAAGGAAGAGGAGGAGACGAACTTCTACCTGGATGGCCAAATGTATGATGCAGGCATCGCAGATTAGAGGTAAATAAAAATTTAAAGGATTAAAGTGTTCATAAAACTTTAAACGCGGTTTTCTCGAAACCACTTTTTTCAAACTGGGAGGACGGATTTCTCGGAGACTATTGCATGGATCGATTTGAAATTTTTACAGTAGCTTCACAACAATATTCTCTTTGGAAGTACGTAGCCGTTTTTTGATTGAATGTAAACTTTTTCTTTTATAAACAATTTAATGCTCATTTTTAGGGCAAAAAATCGATTCATTTCTTAAAAAGTGCACCACTTCCACAAAAATTGATTAAAAAAAAACGGCCACGTACTTCCAAAGCCAATTGTATATAGATTATAATTTTTTTTGTTTTTTGTTCCAGGACTCGTACATGCCGAGAAATCCGTCCTCTCGTGGCGGTGTTTTAAAAAAAAACTGTTTTCGACGACGGGCTCTGTCGCCATCATTTTGTATAAAAATGACAATAAAAAAAAATTGTTTTTCGTACTTCAATATGTATTAAATAAACTCCCTGAAAAGGAATTCTATTCCGTTTGTCATACTCCCAAAATAAATTGTCAAATTTAGGTATTTTTTTCTGCCTCTAGAGTGGTGTTACCCCTTAAGCGAAATTGTAGAGTAGAGGAAGGAACGCGAGAGATAAAGGGTGAATATGGATGAAAAGTATGTTAAAATCCAGAGATAAGGTGGAGGAATCCGCGCGCCGTCCGACACTCTCACGACCAATCGGCATTCATATCGCCACCCAACAATCCGAAATTACACATCCGACCTAACCCCAGCCATAACTCTAAGAATTGACCCTCTACTGACTACTCTGTAATCCCGATAGTAGGGAAGGACTCCGCTACCGATGGAAAAATAAAGAGTCAATCCTTCCAAGCCTATTCACGTGTAACTGCCACTCTGTCCGACTTTAAGTCCAATTAATTCATAAGCGTACTGCGTGCGAGGGAATTATTTATCGGCGAGGCGATAAAAATAGGTAATAACAATCAACTTGTAAATAGATTTGTATTAGGTCCGCTTAGATCTAGATTTCAAGGAGAAGTGGTGAAAGATTGAAAAGTAAGAAAGTTTGTAATCTGCAAAGAATCAATAACGTTACATTCAGTTCTGCTTAATTTAGTAGACGATATTTGACTGCATTGATTAAAAGTGGACACCCTGTATAAAGATAAATAATACGTAAGAGAATAATTACGTACTTGGACGGTTGAGGGTTCCGTATGAGAGGCTGTAAGAGGATCGTCCAGAGTGTTTGATTGGATTGTTTGTGACTGCTCCGATTGTTGTTGCTGTTGCAATTGCTGCTGCGATTGTGATTGTTGAGACTGCGACAAATGTTTCGTGTGCGATGTATTAATTCCATGCCTGCGTTTCATATGCTTATTGTAGTTTGGCCAATTTGTGAAATGATGTTGACACTCTAGGCAACTATACGGACGTTCACCAGTGTGTTGTCTTCTATGCGTCTGAAATTAGACTTTATAATTAGACCTACATACAGGGTGTTCGACTACAGGTACGAGAAAATTTAAGGGGTGATTCTAGACACCAGAATGAGACGAAAATCAAGAATAACGATATTGCGGTTGAGGCTTCGTTTGTTAGTTATAAGCGTTTTAAGATATGCCTGAAGCAGGCAATCCGCATGCAGCGCCACACGCGGCGACAAGTCCGACGAGGGGTCGAGCAGTGGTGGTCAAAGCCATTGTCACACGGGACCTACCCACCTCAGAGAAGCTGCGACGAAATTTATATCATCTTCCTTATCACTTCGTCTAAAATCATTGCCCCCATTTTATCCACAGTAGTCAATTGTGTTTTCCAGACACACTCGCGCAGAAATCACACCACACAAAAAAAAAAACATATCAGATCTCCAAAACGAAAGGAGTTGAATGAGTTTATTTGTATGCTTGCTTGGTTGATGTATTGCGTTCGAAGAATTGTGCGAGCCTGACGTGTTGACTGATTTTTTGTTCAGTGCGGGCAAGTTTGTGTTTTTTGCTTAAATCTTTTTGCACGTTTTATAGTGCAGAGGATCTGATATTTTTTTTATTTTTGTAGCGGTGTGATTCTGTGTTTTGTGTGATTTTTGCGCGTGTGTATCTCGATAACACAATGGACTACAATGGATATAATGGAAATAGTGGATTTTAGCGTGTAGGCAGGTCTGGTGTAATTTAATTTTGCACCCATTTTACACCAATTTTACATTTTAATTCAAGTTGTAATTCAGCTTTAATTTTGGATTAAGTGTTGCAGAATTGTGTGGCCATGTCGAGAGACCCCGTGCGGCAGTGGCTTTGACTACCACTGCTCGAGCCCTCTCAGGACTTGCGCCGGTGCACGCGGGTTGCCTGCTCTTGGGCATATCTTACAACGCTTATAAATAACAAATGAAGCCTCAACCGCAATATCGTTATTCTTCATTTTCGCCTCATTCTGGTGTCTAGAGCCACCCCTTAAATTTTCTCCTATCTGCATATGAACATCCTGAACATTGCAGGATGAACCACGGAACTTGTTCATCCCTATTACTTTCATTCTTAATATATCAATTGAAATTGTATTGTCATAGGTAGTATATTCATAAAAACCTTCACGAGGATAGCATTATAATTTTTATGCGCGTCTTTTCTGGAACCGTTGAAAGGCACCTTCAACTTTTTGAGTAGAACCCCAGCATTTGCTACCTATCATTTAGGGGGCATTGAAACGGTATCAACAAGCTCCATAAAATATTGCTTTTCTGTGTTTTAATTGTAAGAATTTATAGTTCGCTATGAAGCCAAAGGATCGTCCTCCTACCAGTCAGAAATGTGTAGTTAACCGTGGTGGGTAGGGTTTTCATTTGATCGCGCGAATAGCGAGATAAGTTACAATTATGATATATATCTTTATAAACATAGAAGAAGGTAATCCCCGCCTCGGATTATCGAGAATTTTCCGGATAGAAGTGGATAAGTTACGTGGTTCACCCTGTTATACGTTTAATATGGAACAAATTATTTAGGCAACTTACAGTTAATATTCCTTTAAAACGAAAGCATTTACCACAAAATTCGCATGTAAATGGCATTGCTCCAGTGTGTATTCTATGATGCTCCCTTAACGTGCCCTTTTCTCTAAACGTTCTTCCACACACTGCACACTGGTGCGGTTTGGCTCCGGTATGAACGGTTTCGTGTTTTTTTAATTGTAAAGGTGTCTTAAAGCTACAAATTACATTCAATATCTTAATATAGTCGCGCATGAAACATGTATTATATTACTCTCCTGATAAACATACGCTTTCGAACATTGTGTACAGTTGTATGGTTTATCTGCAGAGTGAGTTAGAAAATGAGCTTCTAGATTTCCTTTCTGAATGAAACTTTTGCCGCACTGGTCGCATGTGAAATTTCTAACGCCAGAATGGATTCGTTTGTGCGTGACTAAATTTGGTTTCGTCGAAAATCTGAAAAATTCTTCCTATTATTTGCGAATCTTTGTAACGCGAGATATTTTTTATTATAAAATATAAGTATGATATTAAGAGGTAATTCTTTGTACAGATACTGCCGTACGAGTCTCTGTAATGTTAACTAAGTAGAAGTATTTAAAAATGAATCACATAATGGTATACCTTTTATCACACTGATCACATGGAAATCTATTTTTCATAGTATCTGGTAAATGGCATCGACTATGAATATATAAAGCACTTTGTTGTCTAAATGCTTTCCCACAGGTTTGACATACGTGAGGCCGTTCTTCACTATGAATTGCTTTGTGAGAATCTAATACTTTCTTATGTACAAATGATTTTCCACAATCTTCGCAACTAAGTATATACATATACGTATACATACACATATACCCACGTCCAGCATGTACGGCACGTTTACGTGCGTGTATGTTATATATTAAAATTTATTATTAAAAAGGTATATCAATTAATAATTAAACTTTCTCAGTAAAAAGATTTATTTACCTGAACTTTGTTTTATTTTTATGTCGTTTAACATGGGTAAGGAAACCATAATATTTATCATAAACTTTAGAGCATAATACACACATATATTTTGCTTGCTGATTGTGAACAGTTTCATGATGTTCTTCTAATCCTTCTAAACTTGGTAGCTTATCATTACAATCCGTACAAAGCCAGGGATATCTATCAAAGTTCTCTTCGTTTTTATGCCCAAATTTTAATGTTTCTGATGCTTGAGATTCTATGATTTCTAAATCGGAATCTGTACCTGTATTAAAAATGTTATATTTTTAAATACTTTAACCATTGTCTCGTAACAAGTAAATATTCAACTCGAAAGATAGGATTATTGTAATTGTTCTAAATAACTGCAGCACGGAAAGTTGCTACTTCATAATACCACATTTTGAATTCAAATCGTACGTGTATAATAGATTATTATTTAATTCATTACTTATACAGTGGTGCTCAGTTAAATTTGAACTAACCACCCCCACAGAGAATCGAGACCGATATAATACGGTCGTCTCAACCGGAATTGATGAGCGACAATCTGTCAAAAGTTTCCTCTCAATCGAAATTGGTGAGAAAGTTTCTCTCAGAATTACGGTCAACCGAAATTCTTGAGATAGGAATACGGTCGATTCAAAGTGAGAGAATTTGTTACAATCACGATCATTTGAATTATTTTTTATGTCGTTTGTAACCTGACCTTTAATGCTTTGCATTCCACGGCGAAATAAATACTATACATGAAATAAATTTATAATAAAATTAATTGATTTGAATTTTATTAAACTTTTAAAAATAAATTTATTTTAATTAGTTAATTTTTGTAAATAAGTTAAATGTTTTTACAAATAAAATATTTATTTATAAATGAACAAAGTTAATGAAAGAATTTTCATCTTAGCTTTATGGAAATAGTACGAATCGATTAGTCATGTTCTCTCAATGAAAATGAGTCCAAATACGACATAAATCAGACTATTTTTAGGATTACAAGTTTAGGAGTGCATGTAAAAATACACTAAACCGAGAGAAGTGTGTAAAACATGGGGAAGACCCAAAAATGATTAAATTACTCTAATGATTCATGTCCAATGCATTTTGAGTTCAGTTTTTGTTTAATAAAGTGTTTGTTTACTGGTTTTATAGTTATGAAACAACAGCATGAAAATACTTTTTTCCTTTTATCTTTACATATAAATGCAGACATACTTTACCATTTTGGGATCCGAGGCTTCATTCTCGAGTTATTAACAGTTGAATATTATCGGTGGAATTTCCAGGCCGCGCAGTTTAAAGCCGAAACAGCTGAGCACGGAGCAGTAACCCTCTAACACGCTCTCGCAAGAGGCACGCGTAGATATAGGCCCACGCCCACAATAGAGCCGACCGCGCTTGTTCAAATCGTGAAAATGAACCAGTGCGGTCGGCTCGACTGTGCGTACGCCTCCGCGCGCTCAGCTGACTCGGCTTTAAACTGCGCGGCCCGGAACATCCATCGATAATATTCAACTGTTAATATCTCAAGAACAAAGCCTCGAATCCCAAACCGGTAAAGGACTTTTCGATGTCTTTTTGCATTAGGATATTGCGTGTTCCGGAAAGTCCCTGAATTTTGAGACACCCTGTATGTATGACCCTCTTTTGAATTCACTCGGTTTATTGACCCTTGTAAAACGTGGAGTTGTGTACGATTAAATGTTCGCCTTTAAGTTCTTAAACAATCTCATTAATTGCCCGAACATGTTAGAACTTTCCGAGTTCAATGCTCCGCCAAGAATATTCAGAATATTCCAACATTTCTATGTAAAAAGTACTATCGAGAGCATAAGGTAGACTTTTTCTCTTATAACTCACCTACCTTTATTAAAAAAAAAATATTGTTGATATATTGTGAAACCCTGTCCGTACGTTGTAACCACACATCTTTTATTTACTACACACTTTTGTAACCAACGTGTGATTTCCCGTTTATAATAATAATAATAATAATAATAATAATAATAATAATAATAATAATTACTGATAGTTAAATAGGAATGTACACTATCACATTACACAATCCTAAAAATAGTCCGATTTATGTCATGTTTGGACTCATTTTCATCGAGAGAATTGCGCCAATCAATTCGTACAATTTTCATAAAAATAGGATGAAAATGGAGGAAAATGAAATTATTATCAGTGCACGGTACACGCGCGCTTCACTCGTTTGTAGTGCCGGGCCTCAACCGCGGGCGCTCGAGGTAGTATGTCTATCTCAGTTACTCTCGCTATATCTGTTCAATTCTTGGATTCAAGATGCTACCCTGCGCGCGAGGATTTGAATGCGCGAACCTGCCTGATTCAAATTTAACCGAGCACTACTATACCTGTTACCATACTGGACTATTAAATTGAGAAACCAGAGACTAATTTGATACAACACATAACATGATATGATATTTAACAAAAAAAAAAGAGAATATTATGTATATAGATCTCATGAGCAAAACTGAAGGTGCTAGGCAAAAGAAATGTTGTGAAATTGATGGTGTCGAGCAGCCCCAGATTAGCCGGCAATTTCTTCACCTTTCTTCCAATTTCCGGTACCGGTGGTTGTCAGTAAGAGACAGTCCACGCGTAACTTGCGTTCCCAGCCCCTTCAATTTTGCTCGCAAGATCTGTAAAATACACATGTCTACTGTGAGGCCCATATTTCTTGGATTATAGTTCGGGACACTCGACTTGCGTGTGTGTTTCTTTCAACTGGAAACGCTGGAATATCTCGTAGGCGGCAAGAAATAAAACTATTGGGTAGGTAATTCCTACCTAGAATAGGGGACTCCTCGTCCATTTCAATGACCTTGAAATATGTCAGGGTTATTATTCCGAGCAACTTTTTCCTGTACATATAACCGTCGCTCGGCCTTAATTTCCGGGATATTCGCAATATACTGACAACATATTTCAAGGTCATTGAAATCGTCGAGTCCCCTAGTCTAGATAATTACCAAAAATTATGTGAATTGTTTGGTATGCTGGGGGTCATTATGTGGGGCAAATAGCTTTTTTGTATATGTAATTGTAGAGATTTCAAGATGAAATTTTTTGTTAAATGGAATATTATACATCTTTATTCATAGTAGGGTTCAACGGTCTATCACATAAGGTCACTGAATGCAGTAGAATGTCATAAATTAGTGACTTCGCAAAGCGTCAGCTGAACCCGAAATGTGGGTTCTCGGCGGTGGGTTCACGTGGGTGTTGATTATCTTAACATCTTAAATAGCATTATTTTCTAACAGAATAATGACCCGACGCACACTTCGAAAGTCAAATCTGCAGTTTTCTCATGTCATCTCAATCCAATTGAGAATCTTCAGAACGATTTCAGATAATAAAGAAACAGTTTAATAAGATGTATCAAGAAAAAATTTTCAAAATTAAAAAGAAAATAAAATCGACTTAAAAAATGCATTAAAAAGTAAGAAATAATTTTTTCCTTCTTTAATCTAAGACTTTCAATTTTTTTATGTCGGCGCATCATGATGTGACCTGTGTAAGTCTGTGAAAAAAATCATTTTTCACTTTTTAGTACATTTTTATATTTTTGAAGTCGGTTTTACTTTTTTAAATTTTTTATTTTTTACGTTTTAGTTATTTAAGTTATATATAACTACATGTATTTTAAAAAAATATGGGTGGGCCTACAAAAAGAGCTGCTCGCAAAAAAAAAGAAACGGTTTTCCAGATACGAAAGATTCCAAAAGTAAGCAATTTGAAAAAGTGAGAATAAGGATGTCTCAAATTCTTTATATGGGGTCTACAACTCAACGCGCGGAAATACTCTAAAATGCGAGAATACATGAAATACAAATTATGCAAAGAGGCGAAGTTTGAATTAACCAGTACTGGCAAAGTATTGAGCCAATGTTGATGCTGTGTAGGATGAGACCACCGGGGTATCGCCCTCTTTCGAGTAAAAAAAAGATCATAAAATCGGTCCATATGCTGAGGAGTTATGCGCGGTCAAACATAAAAAAAAATACATACGGCTCGAATCTATAACCTCCTCCTTTTTGAAGTCGGTTAAAATTATGCATTCTCATTGTTGTGAAGGTTGATGGCGAGCAAATCCGATGAATGGCGCGATCCCACGGCGTGAGCGAGTACGGCTCGAATCTCGTGGGATCTCCCCTTTAGACCAGAGGTGCCCAGATGGGAGCCGAATATCTGTTTGCGTGCTGGGACCCGGGTAAGAACCAACCGCGGAACCGTTACGGTGCTAACGACAGCAAAGGGTGCGGGTAACTGTAAAACTATTGCAGTTGCGTCAACCCATGCTGTGGTTAGCAACAGAACAGCTCCACGCTCGGCTCTGACTCGGCGCCCAGAATCACAAAGAGGTCCGAACCAGTGATGCCAGAATCGTGGGACGTGGGACAAATCCTTACCCCCACTATGACCTACCGTCGTCTCCCACTATGGCCTACCGTCGTCCCCTACTTTCTTCCCATCGCACTGCACACAAGCATATCCCTACTCCTGTCCATGTGCTCGGCAGCCGAACAAGCAGCGCACACGGACAGGAGTAGGGATATGCTTGTGTGCAGTGCGATGGGAAGAAAGTGAGGGACGACGGTAGGCCATAGTGGGAGACGACGGTAGGTCATAGTGGGGGTAAGGATTTGTCCCACGTCCCACGATTCTGGCATCACTGGTCCGAACGACTACGTGTGGCACCTCTGCCGTAGAGTGCCAGTGAAGTACAAATAGAGGTTCATGGTAAAGTCAAAAGTAGGTTAGGTTTTTATTTACTCCCAGAATACATTTCTAACAGATGGCACTTCAGGGCACAGCCCTATATAGCCCAACGAACTTTAAGTCAAAAGTATAGATCCAGATGTGGAAAACTGGCATTAGGCGTGCTCGGTCCGGTGCCCGGCTCAGTTCTGGACGCACCCTTAGAGTTCTATTAGGTACACATATCCAGGGTTTGGCGGAAATCCCGTGCGCCCGTATCAGGAATAGCGGTGTGGGAACTCCACGCATGCGCGCGATGACGCGGTGACGTCAAACCAATCCAAGCGCGATGACGTCAAACCAATCAACGCCAAGATGGGAAACGAAACGGCGCCACCGTCAAGATGGGAAATGAAACGGCGCCACTCTCAAGTTTCGTTTCTTGGCGTTGATTGGTTTGACGTCACCGTGTCATCGCGCGCATGCGTGGAGTTCCCCCACCGCTATTCCTGATACGGACGCACGGGATTTCCGCCAAACCCTGCACATATCAGTTCCGTGACTCTTCAGTGCCGTGAGTGTTAATGGTGTCTTTTTTACACTAGTATTCTCTCATCAATCGTCTCTCTCTCAGTTCCTGGCACTGAAACAAGGAGACCATTGACACTGACGCTACTGTACCGTCCAGGGCCGTCCGGAGGGGGGGGGGGGGCAAAAGGGGGCAGTTGCCCCCCCATCTGGCTTTTGAGTAAAAATCGCTTATTTTTACAAAGTGATCGACATTACGTCACATAGACCTAAGTATATACACTCGAAAACGAATCTTTATATTTTCACTAGTGCTAGATGCCAGCCATAAAGTTTGTCATAATAAAGAGTTTAATTTTGTTTTTTTCATTACATATTCTTGTTTATCGACACCCCAAAGTTGCCCCCCCCCCCCCCCCTGGGAAAAAGTCTACGGACGCCCCTGGTACCGTCAATCGTCATGTAACTAAGATGTATGCCCATACCTTTAAGGAGGTGATTAGGAAGGTAAAATGTAGGGTAAAAAGGTTCTATAAACATGGTGTCAAAAACGAACACTTAATGAGATATACGTTTTCAAAGATTAACGCTACTTACGTCGCCAAGTTATAATAGATGTTCAAAATGACCACCGTTTTCTTCTATGCAAAGATCAATGCGGCGTAACAGTGATTAATGAATTGGTAGGAGTGTATTTAATGTGATATTTTCACTTACAGTTAATATTGCATTCCACGGTTCGTCACGATTTTCAAAATCATGGGAGTAAACTGTTTGCTTTATTGCTCCCTAAAAATAAAAATCTAATGGTGACATATCTGGTGATCTAGATGCGCATTTTGTTGATAAATGGATAAATAAATAAATAAATCTACGTCTTTGAGGAATATATCAGTTCAGAATACGCTACACGTTGATATTTCTGCTTACTTCTCTGAAGATTTATCACATTAAATTATCGGTTTTTCACACCATATATATGGAACATTTTTTTTTCATTTTATCTCCCTAATTACCTCGTTTAAGGAGACCGGTCAATAACCAGATAACTTTGAAGCAGAGTTGAGCATTAACTAAGTAAAAAATTATTTAAGGGGTTATAGTACTTTTTTGCCCGAAAATTAAGCAGTCTTTATAAATTTTTTTCTATATCTTTTTCTATAAGCATATCTTTAAATGCTTAAATAAAAGTAAGAGAACCCCCAGATAGTGACAGGTCGAAATTGTTGCAGGTATAAAGGATTCCTGCAATCGCCGTTTAATCATAAGGGTTCACTTACAATTAGTTCGCTTACTATTTAATCATCGTGTACTGTTCAAATAACTGTTACATACAACTATAATAATCTAATTTTTGTCACATAAAGTAGCACAACATGTATTGTCATATGAAGGTATATTATTATTCTTCAAATAATACTACTGAAAGTCACCGAATTGTAAAGGCTAAAACTAAAGATTAATCTAAATCCCTGGCGTCGGCTGAAAAAATTCTGCCGGTGAGAGAAGCACAGTTACACTTGAAGACAGCCGATCTATCACAGAACGTGACAAATGCCGCACGAAATCCATTGGTTCCTCCTTAAACCACGCTCCGACCGAGGGACCCGTCTCAGGTCAGGTGTCAACTCTCGAAAATACTACCTACTATATAAAATATGTAGTGTTACGAGAGTTGGAAACACCTCGGTTAGCCCTAAGACACTTTTCCCTCCCACCACGTGACGATTACTACCCCTCCCTTCCACCCCGAGTTTTCTTCTATAAATTATCCCCAAGAACCGCTCACTCTGACTCCACAATCAAACAGTAAAGAATAAAGCAAACATCAAGGAAACATTTGAAAACGCTTATTTCTGGAACCCGAGACTTGGCGGTTTCAATCGTTACGGTCTATTCCGTAACAGTTCCCATCGCGTTTTAAGGGATGAATTTACAGGTCATACGATGAAATTCTGTAATGTATTTTGCGCCGATGCGCATTTTTTTTATAAATCATTAAACTATGCGCAGTAAAAGATCTTGAATTTAGCAATAATAAGCGAGGTGTGGTAGGTCAGTGCGAAAAATGTCTGGTTCATAAGCCGATCTAAAATTTGAAGCCGCATATGTAGGTACATTTTTTTTTCGACTTTTGTTGGCCAAATATTTTTACTATTACTTTATATTTATTTTATGTTTTATATTTATTTTATATTTTTCATTTATGTAATATTTGTATTTTTATTTTGCAAATAATCGATTATTTTCAACTTTTGTTTATAAATATACAAGGGTGGTGATTTTACATGAAAAAAATAAGTCGAAAATACAGAATAAAACTCTGGGTATAGCGCCTCGTTTTTTTGAGAAAATGCCAGCAGATTTTGCGCCTGAGGGGCACGCTGAGGCAAGGGGAACGCTTCTCGCCTCTGTAAGCGAGAATCTACAGCAACGCTGCCCACATCTAATGCCTCCCTAGATAATTTAAACGCCCCTAGAGGAGCGGTAGCGCCCACTTTCGAAAACTCTGGTCTACGGTAAGGCATTCCCTTACCTCAGCGTGTCCCTAGGGCGCCTAAAACTGTACTTCGGCGTATGCGTACCTGACCGAAATGTACAGTTAATTTTCTAGAAAATTAAGCGAGTTGTGACAAAATTTTATTCTAATTTTTTACTCATTTTTTCCATGTAGAGTCGCCATCTTTCCGCTTATACCACTGGTTACGAAACACCCTGTGTATACTCACATCTATTAGTTCATTGTGTTCGGTGGAAGATTTAAAAAAAATAAAACGGAGTATGTTCTTTGTATAAACATGTATACATTAGGTCCCACCTCAATGATTCAACGAAAACCACAAAGAAACGAATCATATAGTATCCCTTATGTAACAGTTGACCGTTTGAATCTTTTGTTCAATAAAGTACAGTAGATAAAAATAGTACTCGTATACCTGATTTTCTCACAACAATTCTACAGAAAGCATGATGTATCAATACACGGTATTTCTTTTAGTACTTTACTACACATATAGATAATGTGTTAATTCGGAAGATTAATAATGTGTCATACGAGAATAATGCAAAATAAACGAAAATGCTACGAAAGAAAGTATTTGCGCGCTTACGATTTTGATAATGTACTTATATCTATTCTAATTTGTAATTACAAAATATGTTTTCAGTATTTTGCAATCGTTCCTGTAGCATCAATGATAGCTTCTAGCCATTTTGCCATGGATTACATAAACTGTTTTGTAGTGTTAAAATATGTTTCTGATCATTATTCTATGAGAGCTGTTTTTAAACTTCCTTCTTCTTATTTGTAAATCTAATATGAACCACAAATTTTCTATACGATTAACAACTGAAGATTGTACATAACAGTATCTCGAGTTTTTTATGAAGATTGTATAATAATCATTCTGTCGTTTATTGGGCAGTGGATTTCGAATTGATAACCCGTTGAAAATAATTAGCCTAACTGTATTGCCTTAACCTGGTTTAACTGCACTTTAGGATATATTATTCCGCAACACATCGATATACAGTTCAACGCTCCTTTTACCATTCAGGACAGCTATTTTTTCAAGATCACTGTGCGCCATACATCCCCGAACCATAACATGTTTATCATCTGATTTGGCAGTCAATAAAATATTCTTTTGACGAAACTTAATATTTCATTACCTCTGCATGAATTTTTTCTCCGAAGCATCCAGAAATGTTGAATACATTCTATGATTGATTCTATTCTAATGGAATATAGTTTGACACATCTCAAGTGCATCAATTGTTTCTTATCGCTGATGGACCTAATATGATATATCTAGGGTGCGTTCCACTTACGCCCAAATCGCCCACGATTTTCATTAAGGTAGGTTTTCCTATACGCGACTGGAGTCAACGGCGAGAATTTCAAAGTCGATTTTCTCGAAAATGAAGCGCCATATCAAAAAATTTTATTCCTCTTTCTCGACTTATTTACTTGTTATAAGTCGAAAAGAAACAGTAACTTTTTTTTATATCGCGCTTCATTTTCGAGAAAATCGACTTTGAAATTCTCGCCGTTGACTCCAGTCGCGTACAGGAAAACCTACCTTAATGAAAATCACGGGCGCTGCGGGCGATTTGGGCGTAAGTGGAACGCCACCCTAATACATTTCTCACAGCATTTTAAATTTTCCCTTTTAACGAGTCAGTACTCTCTTCTTGTAATCAGCGTTGGCCAGCCTATTTAAGGTTTACATCCTTCGGTACAATTTCTGAGTAATTTTCTATCATATTACAGCATTGTAGAGAAATTCAAATTTACGATTTTGCCAATTTCTTTTCAACTCCAGCGATTTCGGCGCAACGAAACTATTACATCTTGCACTAAATATGAACATACGATAACTTCATAGTTAGGTGAAAGATAATAATACGAATTAACTATAATTACATTTATATCCTGGCATCAAAAATCATAAGTGTGCAAATGCTTTTCCGGACCTAAAATATTTATCTTCCTTTGCATTATTTTTGTACGACACAGTTATTGTGATTCGACAGCAATATAGTAACTGAGCAAGTGTTTGTGCACAGTAAAATATTAAAAAAGATATTTCGTGCAAATTATCATTTTTTTACGTAAAATTATTCCAAGAAAATTGCACCTGCAAATACCTATTTCCTTCACCGAGGCAGAATCTCGATACCTTCGCCGAAAGCAGAGATATTCATTTGTTTATAATGAAATATATCGACGTGCGTTACGAAAAGTAGCAGGTTTGCCTTCGTTCTCACGAAAACTATCACGTTTCGGTTTTCGCTACGAAAACTACCACGTTTGAGCGGTTTGCCACGAAAACTATCACGTTTCGGTTTTCGCTACGAAAACTAGCACGTTAGAGCGGTTTGCCACGAAAAGTAGCATGTTCGGATTTACCCCACGTTCGCAATTCCTCCACTTTCCCTTACTTAAATTATGTAGATTAAATTTTTCATATGTGTTGCCTTTTCGAGATTAGATGGAATTATTATTAATTAAACAATATTTTCAACAGTTGAATTCTTTTAAACTGACAACGCGCTGAAACGTGATAGTTTCTGCAGTCCGCAGTATAATCCAAAACGTGATACTCTTCATGGCCAAACCGGATAATACGTTACTTTTCGCCGTAAATTCCCAAATGTGCTATTTTTCGTGGCGATACAGTATAACGTGCTAGCTTTCGCCGCAACAGTACGAAACGTGCTATTCTTCGCGGCGAAGCAGTCAAATGCGTTAGTCTTCGCGGCGGAAGATCAAACCTGCTAATATTCGTCAGAAACGACGGAACGTGCTTCTTTTCGTGGCAAACCGAATCGTGCCACTTTTCGTAACGCACGTCGATGTGGTAAAAGAGTAAGTTGCATATGTAAGTTATAGTCTCTTATAGCCGTCCATCCAATGTACCCATGGTGATAGAGATATAACGAAATGGTAAAATCAATTATGTTGTTCGAGTCGTACCTCAATTCTCATTCAGGGGTTACACCACCTTGGCGCTCGGAAAAATAGGTATAAAAATAAACTTTTTTTTTACGCTGCCATTAAGTATATAAAATGATCTTTATTTTACACACATATATATATATAGTAGTTTTACGAACAATTTACAATATTAACGATTAAAAAAAAAATAAAAAATGGTGGAGACATAAGCCGATAAGTAGGATAAGTACCTTGCTGATGGTGTGCTTGATTTCTCTGTTAGGCATCGTCTAAAACATAAAAAATAATTTTTTTCTTATTTAAAAGGGTAATAGCTAAAATGTGACGTAGGATTTTTGTGATTGGGTGCCATGTTCGAAAGTTATAAATTTTTTAAACTCAAAATTTCGATGCAAATTCGTGTTTTTTTTCAAACAGCTGTCATTTCTACAAAAATTTTTTTAAAAAATTTTCCCTACGTCACATTTTACCTATTACCCTTTTAAATAAGAAAAAAATTATTTTTTATGTTTGAGGCGATGCCTAACAGAGAAATCAAGTACACCATCAGCAAGGATTTTCAAAAGAGGGTCCTACTTATCGGTTTATATCTCCGCCATTTTTTATTTCCTTTTAATCGTTAATATTGTAAATTGTTCATAAAACTACTATATATATGTGTAAAATAACGATGAGTTTATATACTTATATGGCAGCGTAAAAAAAAAAAAGTTTATTTTCACACCTATTTTTCCGAGCGCCAGGGTGGCCCCCCCTTAATGCCCGGCGCAGATTCTGCAGGATCCCGAAATGGGATTTGGCAAGCGACCCTGCATCTTCCTGCTCTGATGCAGTCGCATAACTGACAATTTTATTACTTCCCTATATCTTTACCACCAAGTATACTCGCTATATCATCAAACATAACATCTTTTATAATTACGATATTAATTTCGTAATAAATTCGTGATTAGGCTAACTGTGCTCGTAGTTGACGGCGTACCGACAGTTGGCACTTTTATTTCCAGTCGCGAATAATAAGCTTTCGATTAAAAAAATGTTTTCCACTAATACGCCGTTCGAGGAAGTATTAGTCAAAAGCATTTTTCTAACAGAAAGCTTATTATTCGCGGCTGAAAATGAAACCGTCAACTATCGGCGCGCCGTCAACTACGAGCACAGCTACCATATTTTATAGCTGCGTTTTTACCTGTCATGTAATTATCCGGTACTTTAACACTAGCCTTTATGTTCATGTTATTATGTTCCTTTTGTAAGTCAGAATTTATGTACATGCTGATGTCGCTCATCTTTTGACTCTGACTCTTGCGCTTTAATCTTTTCTTACTCTGTTTGAGCGACGACTTTTTCATTTGAATCTTACACTTCTTCTGCTTCACGGCGTCGTGCGACTCCTTAGCCTCGTACTTTCGTTCATTATTGCTCTTAGCCTCCTCGCCGAAGTAATTATGAGGGATATGCGACTCGTGAATATAGTTATTCGACAACTGGCAATCGATAATCTCCTCGCCGATGTCTTCCTCCTTCGGAAATGTCTTTTCTATGTAGTTTATATTCGTTTCTAACGGCTGCGGCTCAGATTTAGTGTCTATAAGTAATTGCCTTAGAGATGTTTGCGCTTGATTGGTTTTCTCGAAAAATTCGCTACACTGATTCAATAGAATACAACAATCTATACAAACTGTAAGAGGTAATCCGTCAGTTATTAATACCTGCAAAGATGTTTTTAATGAAAATGCCGCCCGTACTTACGAATACATCGATGCTAACTAATTGATCGGAAGAATTTTCCGCCCTACGGGCAATTAATGGATTTAAATGGAATACGACGGGAAGCCGTGTTTTTACCTGAATCTGCAAGCATTTGACGATTTTAGCTTCTATAGCCAATTTCTGTCCCTCGGCATCGTAAATCCCAATAACATTCTCTTTGGTTTCGGCGCAGAGCCGGCAAAGTTCCGACTCCGTCATTATTCACATGTAAAATCGGTGAACACGGTGCGCGGCACGGTGCATTGTCGCAGAAGCCGTAAGTTTAATCACATCACCGTACATTTACATCGTAATGCGTGGTGAATAAAAATCGGCTACGGACGCCAAACAAGATAGCGGACATTTTGTTCCTTTAAACAAGTAAAGTGTAAGCTACTTTCTAATGCGCGTGTAAAAAATTGCTCGCAGCGTATCCCTTTGTCTTCTAATATTTGTTCAACGATGACGCTAGAGTCTTAGGAGCCAATTAGTGCCAAGCTTTCCATAACGTCATATCTGGATAAAAGCACACATTTATCTATTCGTGTTGATAGAAATGCATACTGCTACGTATACGCATGCTTGGTAAGCCAGCGGACTTTTAAGTTTGCGGCGTCACAGCATTGTATAGGTATTCGGCTAAAAAATATCGCTCCACTACCGCAGATGCACGCTGGCCGCTGGGGAGGGTCCCCCCACCCGGTTGTGTTACGATTTTAAACGATGCGCGGATTGGATGCGCACGAAATCATTATGTCGCCGACTGTTCAACGCAGCGGATAAAAGAGAGAATACGAAGGCAATATGGCAATTACCGTTTTTTGACAGGACACTAGATTTTTTATGAATTTATGAAATTGGGGGATGTAATCGTTTAAACTTAGGAAATAAAAATTTCTGTTATGAACACTTCATTGAAACGGTAATAATCATATACCTAAATATGTAGGTATGTATATAAGTACCTTTCTTACGTTTGCCAGATCCAAGTGTTTTCCGAGGTTCGAGCCGATTCTAACGTCCATTTTTTACTGGTCTTGTCACCACTTAAAATCATGACTGATTTTATCATCAATTCTCGTGTTTGCGCATCGCAGCGCTTTATAAGGTTATTGTTCATCTTGCTTGTATATAACATTCGACATTATTACTCAATCGAAATTGAATTACGTACACCTCACATTGATATAAACAATTCACCAGTTCAGATAGCTTATGTTACTTACACATTGAATTATATAGTTCAATGTATTTACATTCTACTTAGCAAAAAGACGTATTAACACGCGTTGGTTAGGTCCGAAACAGGCGTTTAAAAGACGTTTTTAAGACGTTTATCGGTACTGGTTCAATTTAATATAAATTTAACGAAGTGAATGGTTTTCAAAATAAGATCAAACTCAACAACAAATTACTTCATTTATTTAATAATTCCAATTCGTTTTATTTGTATTATTATTATGTATGCAGGATATATGCAGAATATAACCTGTATAAAACCTGTTTGCAAACATTCGTTCAAAAACATTTAAACAAATGCCTCTGTGTTTTTGGTTTTCTATTCATTATGCGAACAAATGTTTGTAAACATTTATATGTAGTGTTGGTTAGGCTTCACATGTTCGATCTATTCTGTATCCATTAGGGATGGAGTGCAAAATCACTAACAGTGATTTATCACCGTGATCGTGATTTTTTTACCTCGAGTGAATTTGCTCACTGTGAATACTATGATCGTAATTCTTGATCATGATTGAATTATTTTTTATAAAATACTTCAATATAGCTTGTGTTATAGTCAAAATGTGCTAATTCAGCGAATATATAGTATATTATACATTCATAAATAGTCAATGTATGCACGCACTGATTTGAATGGCTAAAAGTATTCACATATACATTATACTTTTTAACTAAAGTGAATAAATATTTGTTAATTTAAATAGATCAAGAGCGATAACATTGGTTCAAAGTACACAACTGAGATTCTATAAGAACAGTGAGGACTTGAGAATGTTTCGAGAGAAATTAGAAATTGGGGTTATGTGGAGCGTGCAAAGAGCAGTCATGCTCTCCACCAATCAGAAGCGATCACTGTTCTGCCTGCACCAATCAGAAGCGATCACGAAAATCACGGATCACTGTGAAAAATCACCGTGATTGGGAACGAACGTGATCGGATCACTCGTGATTCACAAATCACGGTTCTAGCCATCACTAGTATCCATACTTCGTCGATGGTTCGGGTTAGAAGCGGGTGTTGCGTTGCCGTTTGGCGGCCGATTTCTTCACCTTCAGTAATCTTCCAGTTAGAGTTATGTTCCACATAACTGCCAAATGATAGCATCCAATTGGCTTAGAGCATATAAATGCTCTAATCCAATTGGTCGTTCACTGACCGGAAGATTACCGGAGGTGAAGAAATCGGCCGTGGGTAGAGCACTAAAGAGGTGAGTATGCGCATCCGCCATCTTGGGTCCTCTGGAGAGAGAAGATTATTGAGCACCCGCCTTTTTCAGTATTGTCAAATTCGCTTTATAAACCAAATATAAACTTAAATATAATATAATACTCTAATAATGTGTCGTCCCGCCGTGTATCAATATCAACAACGCATATTTTGTTTATAAAGTGAATCTGACAATACTCAAAAAGGCGGGTACTCAACAATCTTCTCTCTCCAGAGGACCCAAGATGGCGGATGCGCATACTCACCTCTTTAGTGCTCTAGTTTGGGTCCTCTGGATCCTTGGTAGGGAATTCGGCGAGGGTCGACGCCCGTGGAGTGCTAAGGCACTCTGCTCCTTGGACGCAGCGTTTTTGAATTTTAAATATAATGAAAATAGTAATAAGATTGGAATAAAACTATTTGAACTTAGTAAATTTGTAACTGTAGTGAAAGAAAATAAACGATTTTAAACACAATTTCAACCTGAACAGAACTTTTATTTATACGTCTACTCGTGATGGCTTTCCAGATTCAAGTGAAGTCTCTCTAAAATTCATCGCTTTTACACCTTTGTTAATTACAAAATGTCTTAGATTCTAAGAGCCAATCGCAAATTTACAGATTTATTAGCTAAATTCCTATTCGTCGATCCGATTCCTTTCGGTTATCGATTTGTTGTAAAACAAGCGTTTAACAACATTGCGCTGGATTTCACACGTAGGAGAAGGGAGGAAGGTGAGATTCATTTATTCAAACACCCGTTCCCAAGCGGGTATCGAGTAGTTTATAATCTTGAAGTCCCCTCATTAAAAGAATCTCTAACTATATTCAAACACCTCAGGCTTGCGCGAACTTCACCTTGTCTCCCTTTCCTATTACAGTCGTGTGATCCGATTCGAACTTCGCGCTTCTGAAGCTTATACTACACACCGCTAGACGGGAGTCGCAACACGGGTACACTCATGGACCTAAAGGACGGTGCATAGTTGCGGGGGGTTGGAGATCTCCGCGGGGAGGGAAGGAATACTTTCAGCCATCTTGTACCGGTCAACTTGTGCTGCACTCTGTAGGCGAGATTACTTATTTGTACTATTAGCGTAGCTTGGCGTTGGTGTGCTTGGCGCGGTGTGGCTTGGTGTCATTCAGCGTTTTTCAGCCGCTGAACTTCAGCGGTCATCAGCGTACATCAGTGTTGTTCAGCGTCGTTTGGTGTAGCGTATAGACTAAATAGTTCAGAGTTCTTGTGTGATTATTTGTAAATTGAATTGTGGAAATGCCAGTTTGCATAGTGAGTAGCTGTAAAGTTAGAACTTCCACGAAAAGTTCGATACAAGAGGAGTTCGAAAAACATTGTACAAAGCAAATAGCATTGTACAATCATAGAATTCACCTGATAAAATGTATTATTCAACAATATATTAAAGTAAGATATCACCATATTGCGAAACAAAAAAATAATACTTCAGAAAGTAAACGAATACATTTTAATAAACTTGTTTTGTTTTCTGGTCACTAAATATATTGTGTTATTATTGATCCTCCATATTAAAATGTATGAAATGTATGAAATACATTTTATTAATATTTAAAATGTATGAAATTCAATTGCACAGTTTTAAATTTGGCCACGGCATGATATAGAGGGCACCACTAGTTGACCGGCACAAGATGGCTGAAAGTATTCCTTCCCTCCCCGCGGAGATCTTCACCCCCCGCGCCCATAAGTCTAGTTTATAAACCGTCCTTTAGGTCCATGGGTACACTCAGCTCAAACCAAAGAGTAGGTATAATAAGAGGCGTCACTCCGGGCGGAATCTTTGAAGTCCTTGCTTGACCTTGGCATTTAAATTGGTTGTCTATTTCGAGCGGGATATTCAAATCGACTAAATGTACCTTATCGCAATTGGCTGATTATTGCCGAAGTTGACCCCGATCATTGCCGAAGCTTAGCGATCATTGCCGAATGGGCATTTAAATTGGTTGTCTAGTGATTTCCCTAGGTTATTTCTGTCCTTGTCGAGTGACGCCTCTTATTATACCTCCTCTTTGCTCAAACGATTGTGGCCGTTCGAGATTCGATTGCATTCGAGCTTACCAGGGTTGGTTTTTCTCCATCGCTAACATTCTACAGTATTTCATGAATATGGTCATGATGTAAAGACATTAGGGGTGCATTCCGTGTGACGCATTATGCGCAACGACTGCAGAGAAAACCGTTCCGTGTCAGTCTATGCGTGCATTGGTTGCGTTGGTGGAGCATACGATTCCCTAGAATTCTCCCATCTCTAGCGCATAAAGCGTGCAGTTGATGCGCGCATGCGTATTTGTCTCTTTACGTACGCTTTGAAAAACATACACCAAATCGACGCGCGTTACGAAAAGTAGCACGTTTCATTTTTTCTACATGCAGTTATCCGTAAGAAAAAAATGAAACGTGATACTCTTCGTAACGAGCGTCCAAATTATGTGGTCCCCTCCTCGAAAGGACAGAAAATATAACCTATAGATATGCTACATGACAATAAATGTTTATTGGATATTTCGTTCTTTTACGCTACATTTGTCAATTTTTTATAACTTAACATCATTCCAAAATATTATTGTTACGCCGCAACGGTATCTTTATGGAATCGGGTATAAGGTCATCCTATCAAGCATTTAAATCTGTAAACCAAAAAATTGAAGCTAAAATCAATTAGAATGTAATAAAACGCACGAATTTGGTAAACATGAACAAATTAAGCTAAAACTTACTATTTTGATGAAATATACTCAGAAAATGACGTTATGAATGGAAATTTTGATTTCTTAATCACGAATAATTACACTCCACAACTTCCTAATCCGCTCCCCAAAGTGACAGAAAATATAACCTATACGCTGTACCCGATTTCATAAAGATACCGTTGCGGCGTAATAATAATATTTTGGAAGGATGTTAAGACATGAGAAGTTGACAAATGTAGCGTAAAAGAACGAAATTTCCAATAAATATTTATTGTCATGTAATTAGCATGTATGTAGGTTATATTTTCTGTCACTTTGAGAAGGGGACCAATCGAAAGATTGATGTTTTGCACCATAATGTTCGATTTTTTGGATCGATTTTACAGTATAGGTCGATCCTATGGAATCGATTCTCGGGGAACAGAAATCGTGTTCCAATTCTATATTATTTATAAAAAAGTTTCCCGGTCTCTGGAAATTTAAACTGAAACTACTTTTCTGGAACATTAATGATAGAATTCTGATTTATTGAAAATTAGGTTATAAAATATCACATAAGACGCTACGTGAGTTCCCCCGCCTTGTAAGAAAAAGTAAAAAATTCGCGATTTATATACAATTATATAGCCATGTGGTCCATGGGCATATGAAGAATGTTCAGGATGGAATACCCCTGAAGAATACATTTGTGATTCATGTGGTAATTAATTTTAAAACAAAAAAATAATATTTTTTTTATTAATTTAACAGTTTTCTCACTTCTTTTGTAAAGAAAAATCATGGCCGGAATTACCCCACGTTAATTCCGTAATTCCAGTCAAATGAACTTTTTTGTGTTATTGCTTCCAACTTTGTTACAACGTAAATTTATGCTTTCTCGGTCATACTAATAAAATCTAGACACTTCAAACTATCAATTCATATAAAAAAACTAGCAAATATGTAAGTTGCTCAAATTTTATAGCGTTTCTTTCTTATATAGCCGGAAGTACCCTACTTTCCCCTGTTTGCAGTATTCGAATTCGAAATACAGAAGCACACGTAAAGCGACAAATACGAATGCGCGTAATATGCGCATTGACTGCCCATGCTTTTATTTTCTGCACTTGCTGCACGCATTATGAGCTAGAAGTTGGAGGATTCTAGGGAATTCTACGAAATTGGTACTGCCATCTCTGCACTCGCGGTATGAATTGCAACCAACGTAACGGTCTCAATTTCGAAGCGAACAACACATCCCTAGAAGGTTTTAGGCAGGGTCGAAACGAAAGATGAGGAAGGAAGCAAATACGTAGCGCGGATTTTTATTTCTTAAAGGTTTTTACTGCTAAGTTTTTCGAATGTGCTCTTATAATGCTAACTTTACAGCTATACTCTAATCCAGAAGACGTACTAGAGCCTGCGGTTGTATTCAATAGCCTTCAAAACCTTGAATTTACACCGGCCGCGGATAATAAATAACTTCATTTTTCCTTTACACATCTGTTTACCAAATTACGCTGGGTAAGCAGCAGTTCGTCCTGTAAAACTCATAAAATATGGTCTTCGCTTTCAATAATTGTCGCTGTTCAAGAAGAATAGAAAAACTCAGGTTGAGAAAATCCAGGAACCAATAAAGCCATCAAATTTCGTTAGCAGTCGGTCCCCGATCCTTTGGACGAAGTAACCGATGTAGTTAGGAAGCGTCCTTCGTCCACCGTCCAAAAGTCTCGAATTAAATTTAACGTAATCCATCCAACTGCATAGCTAATTGTAAGTAAGTTTGAACATTTCCGCGCAACCTCACGAGCATCAAACGCATCGAAAACCGTTCCGAGACGTTACTGCGGTTCGAGCGCTGTTGGAATCGGAACGCTATGAATGCGCGCAGCGACTGCGCTGCGATCTATGCGCATAATGCGTCACACGGAATGCACCCTAGGTGTGCTCGATCGGCAGCTCATTTTCGTCTTCTACTGCGCCTTCCCACTTTCCGCCATGTTAAAATATGGCCGCCTAGTTACATTATGGGGTTTATAATGTACTACCTAACTTCGTGTAGCGTAAACTGTAGAGGCGCGAAGTTTGAACAAGACTACACGAATGTAATCGGAATGAAAAGTAAAGGTGAAGTTAGACTAAGCCCCTAAGGATTTGAAAATAGTTACAGATCCTTTTGGTAAACATACTTCACGACTATAAATTCATGGAAGATTGGTTTTGCAAAGCGATCATTCGTGAGAATTTCACTTGTATTCACTGTTTCGTTCAATATAATAAAGTTTAATAAAGTTTAGTTTCTTGTTCGAAGTTCCTTTTGTTTCTTTTGTCCTTTTTGTTTGAATATTTAAAGATTTAAAAAATGCCATTTTATTCTTAAATTAAAAACATTATTTTTATTTTTTTAACTTTATTATTTATTTTATTTTTTAACTTGTAAAATGGCAATTTGCGCCGAAAAAAGAGGAAAAATTATTCCCTCTTAATGATGGAATTCCCACTGATATTTCCCGATGTTGCTTCGTAAAGATCTTTAGATACTGCTTTAATGCCTAAAACCTGTTTTAATACCTAATAGCTGCTTTAATGCCTAACAGCTGCTATAATAGCTTTTTAATGAAACGTTTATGGAATAGCATGTATTTTATTTGTTGCGATTGTATGCAATGTGGTGGAAAGAGCTTACTTTGTTGTGGGAAAAGTGTTGTTTTACTGTTTTGTAATTTTTATTAATGCATGGATAACAAAATAAACAATATTTTTAAGTTTAGATATTATCAGAAACTTCAATTGTGTTCTTTTAACGATACTGTGGTGTATATTTATGTATTTTCTATACTTCTTATAGATTAAAGAAATTGGTTCATCTGTTCAATGACATCATATTAGTAAGTATAACAATTCGTTATGCTAGTTTTCAAATTGTACCTATATTGATTAAATTATGATGTATAATTATTAATCTAATCTTAAACCACTTTTTTTAAAAATAAGTAATATTTATTTGTATTTTATTGCATAATGTATACTTTCATATTTATATTGTATATATTTTTATAGTCAGAATTTATTGTATGTATTGTATATTATTCTTAAATATTAAATATGAATTGTACAGTTTTACACGATATATATATATATATATTAAATTTACGTCAATTTTTATATCTGTCATATAATTTTATATCTTATTATACGTGTACTTTTATTGCATTTAATAAAAATGTTTTCATATTTATACTTAACGTGTTTTTATCTTTAACTTAATCAGTTCATTATCTATTTTCTTCTTTTGGGCCATCTATACATTTCCTTTTATTTTATGTACGTTTATTTTTTATTACATCTTTTATTTAAAATAATAATTTCCAATTTTCATACATGCACTCATTAGTTACGTATATCTCCCTTTATTACCGTTTAAATTTACCGCTGTAAAGTGAGAATCTTACTCAGATTAAAATGGCGCCAGGATCTTCAAGTCGGCACACGGTTTTAACACGGGATACGCTATCCAGTATTATATAGAGATCAGTGGTGCGCACTAGTGCGAACTTTTTCAGTGCGACACCATGGGTGCCTTCCGATTCACGCATAGGCCGGTATTCACAAACGTGTCTTAAGATTAAGCAAATGCTTAAGCATTCGGCATCCTTTACTAGCTACTAGGGTTAGTAGAGGATGCCGCATGCTTAAGCATTTGCTTAATCTTAAGACACGTTTGTGAATACCGGCCATAATGCGCATAGACCGTAGCGCAGACGCTGCGCGCATGAACCGCGTTCCGTTTCCAGCAGCACATGAACCGCAGTAACGAAACGGAACGGGTTTCGATGCGTCGATGCTCGTGAGGTTACGCGGGAATGTTCAAACTTACTTACAAATAGCTATGCAGTTGGATGGATTACGGTTAATTTAATTCGAGACTTTTGGACGGTGGTCAAAGCACGCTTCCTAACTACATCGGTTACTTCGTCCTAAGGATCGGGGACTGACTTCTAACGAAATTTGATGACTTTATTGGTTCCTGGATTTTCTCAACCCGAGTTTTTCTATTCTTCTTGAACAGCGATAATTATTGAAAGCGAAGACCATATTTTATGAGTTTTACAGGACGCACTGCTGCTTACCTAGCGTAATTTGGTAAACAGATGTGTAAAGGAAAAATGAAGTTATTTATTATCCGCGTCCGGGGTAAATTCAAGGTTTTGAAGGCTATTGAATAGAACCGCAGGCTCTCGTACGTGTTCTGGATTAGAGTATAGCTGTAAAGTTAGCATTATAAGAGCACGTTCCAAAAACTTAGCAGTAAAAGCCTTTAAGAAATAAAAATGCGCGCTACGTATTTGCTTCCTTCCTCATCTTTCGTTTCGACCCTGTCTAAAACCTTCTAGGGATGTGTTGTTCGCTTCGAAATTGAATCCGTTACGTTGGTTGCAATTCATACAGCGAGTGCAGAGATGGCAGTACCAATTTTGTAGAATTCCCTAGAATCCTCCAACTTCCAGCTCATAATTAGGGATGGAGTGCAAAATCACTAACCGTGATTTATCACCGTGATCGCAGAATCACGATCACGGTCGTGATTTAACGTAAATCACGACGGTGATCGTGATTTTCTTACCTCGAGTGAAGTTGTTCACTGTGAATACTGTGATCTTTAATTCTTGATCATTGATTGAATTATTTTTTATAAAATACTTCAATATAGCTTGTGTTATAGTCAAAATGTGCTAATGCAGCGAATATATAGGGCGGTATTTTCAGTCGGTACTTATTCTTAAGCAAATGCTTAAGCATGCGGCATCTTCTACTAACCTAGTAGCTAATAAAGGATGCCGAATGTTTAAGCATTTGCTTAAGGATAAGCAACGACTGAAAATACCGCCCATAGTATAACATTCATAAATAGTCAATGTATGCACGCACTGATTTGATTCGCTAAAAGTATTCACATATACATTATACTTTTTAACTAAAGTGAATAAATATTCTTTAATTTAAATAGATCAAGAGCGATAACATTGGTTCAAAGTACACAACTGAGATTCTATAAGAACAGTGAGGACTTGAGAATGTTTCGAGAGAAATTAGAAATTGGGGTTATGTGGAGCGTGCAAAGAGCAGTCATGCTCTCCACCAATCAGAAGCGATCACTGTTCTGCCTGCACCAATCAGAAGCGATCACTGTTCTGCCTGCACCAATCAGAAGCGATCACGAAAATCACGGATCACTGTGAAAAATCACCGTGATTGGGAACGAACGTGATCGGATCACTCGTGATTCACAAATCACGGTTCTAGCCATCACTACTCATAATCCGTGCAGCAAGTGCAGAAAATAAAAGCATGGGCAGTCAATGCGCATTTTACGCGCATGCGTATTTGTCGCTTTACGTGTGCAACAAACAGCAAAAGCATTGAAGTGTCGTCGGTACCAACACTACCAACGGTCAAAGATTTTTATTTTAATTTATAAATTGTTTTAATTTTTATTATTTATTAATTTATTTCAATAATTGAAAAGACATGATTTTTACACGTATTGTACATAATGTTACGATAAACCTGTTTCTTGTTAGATTTAGTTTACTATAATACTGATTTTATCGCAAAATTATATACAATACATCGAAAAATCATGTATTTTTAATTATTTAAATAAATTACGCCATAATAACAATTAAAACAATTTATAAATTATTGAGATGACTTACTTTATTAAGATTACTGATAAGTTATCAGTATTATAGAATGTCGTCATCACCAAGTTTCCAAAAATTTTGGTTCATTTCATTTTTTTTACAGGCTGATGTAGCTCCGAATAATGAATTAATTAGCATTGAATACATTAACAAAGATAACCCAAGTAGTAGCAAGTGTGATGGATTTACTGTAAATAATAATTTAATTACGGAACACGTAGAATTAAGTTCTATTAGTGGTTTATATTCTATTAGTGGTTATTCCGTTGTAGGTTTACGTTTTGCTATAAATATTTTATATTTTTGTAAATAAAAGACATTTTAAAACTTTAAATAATTTGTTTATTTGTGTTATCCAAAATATAATTATAGACATTTCAACTGAAAGATAAATCGCACGTGGATATTTAGGCAGAAAATGGGTCACGCTCGTGAGCAGAAATAGATATTTTATACTTCATATTAAATCGACTATTATTAGGTTAAAATGTTTTCAAAAATACTTCTTGTTTATTTTATGTGTAAAGGGAAGGTTAAATATTACGTCTAATAAGTTTTTTGTCGATTGTTACATAAATAAATAATAAAAATCTATTTTTACGATAGCAGAACTCTTACATGATTAGAAATAGGGATAGTGACCTTATTTCATAAAGATACCGTTGTGGCGTAACAATAATATTTTGGAAGGATGTTAAGTTATAAAAAGTTGACAAATGTAGGGTAAAAGAACGAAATATCCAATAAACATTTATTGTCATGTAGCATATATGTAGGTTATATTTTCTGTCACTTCGAGGAGGGGACCACATAATTTGGTGTATGTTTTTCAAAGAGCACGTAAAGAGACAAATACGCATGCGCGCATCAACTGCATGCTTCATGCGCTAGAGGTGGGAGAATTCTAGGGAATCGTATGCGCCACCAACGCAACCAATGCACGCATAGACTGAAACGGAACGGTTCTCTCTGCAGTCTATGCGCATAATGCGGGAATCGGAAGGCACCCACTACCGTGTCTCTTGATAAATTTATAAATGTGCTATATTTTTTAACTTTACAAAGGTAATGATATACAATAATTGCGCCAATTATCACAATGACTATTTATACAAAGACAAAATGTATTAAATAATATTAAGCAGATATATTTTTATACAAATAAATATTTTAATACGAATAAATATTTTATTCAAAATACTTGGCGCTGCTCTCTGTATTGATGTTGCTAAACTGAATAAATATGTATAAATTGCATTAAAATCTTTTTCTTTCTTTCTTGTCTTAATGGTGTCTTGTCTTGTTTTATATTTATTAACCAAGACAATTAACATTTTTTTCGGAGAGCAGCGCCAAGTATTTTGAATAAAATATTTATTTGTATAAAAATATCTGCTTAATATTATTTAATACATTTTGTCTTTGTATAAATAGTCATTGTGATAATTGGCGCAATTATTGTATATCATTACCTTTGTAAAGTTAAAAAATATAGCACATTTATAAATTTATATTAATTTACGAGAATGTTTTTAAATGGGATTCTTTTTGAATGGTATTAATTTACGACAATGTTTTTAAATGGGATTCTTTTTGAATGGGTTATATACTTGGCGCTCTTTTTTCTACCTTTTTTTAAAAAAGGTAATTTTGTGGGGATTTCACACATTTTGTAGTTTTATTGATGACCAATTATCTAATTGGCACAATTGACTTATTTATTTACTATCATTTTTTTGTAAGAACAAAATATAAAGATCTTTAGCGCCTCTGGGCCATTGCCTTTTTTTAATTTGCACGTCATCAGCTTCAATCCAACTACTAGTCATTCCTTCTTCTTTACATATGCTGGTGTAATGGCTATCCTCAATACATGAACCACTATGAAATATAGCATTCATAACTTTATATGATTGTCTAGCTATTAATACTTTGGTTGTGGGAATAGTACATATATTAAATTTACGCATGGGTAGCGAACCGAGGTGAGTTTAGCGATGCTACAAATGAGACCGTGATTACAAAATTTAAAAAATAAAAAATAGGGGGATGGAAGGGCTCCCGGGTAGGGAGGCCTGCACCAACGTCCAAAAAAAATTTCCAAAAAAATTAACAATTTTTTATTAATATTTCGGAAACTAATAAATACCCGAAGCTACAATTTTAGATTTAGGGTTCACACCCCCTCCCCGATATCACATCCTTCTACGTATAAATAAAAAGATATTGATACGCATATTAGTATTGTTTCATCGACATGTTTCCTAACCTCACTCCCGAACCTCTCTATCTTTCATTATTGCTATCCTCTTTTACGTTCAGCGAGGCTCTGGCGCTAGACGCAGCTCTCGTACCGTACCTATTCCTTCAAGACTTCTCGATAGAAAGAGGTTTGGCAACAGCGCGGCAGAGACAGAGAGAACAGAAGATGCGGCAACTATGCGTAAAAAATTCGTCTACACAGAGTACCTGAAGATGTCACCTCTGTAGAAGTTCTTTTTACCGGCCGCATTAGTTTCATTAGGGTCCGTCTGTTTACAAGGGGCACTTCGATCGATTCGGACCATAACAAAAATGAGACGGCAGCCTTAAGGCAGGGTTTGGAGGACTCTAGCGTGGCACCACACCTACAGGAGCGGTGGTAATGTGTGTGTGAATTGGCGCCAGCGCGCCACGTGGCGACAACGCGAAACGAATGTGACGTCAACGAATGTGTGCCACGAAAAGATGCGCTTTGCCGGACTCTAGCGTGGCACCACACCTACAGGGAGCGGTGGTAATGTGTGCGTGAGACGCCACGATGGGAGCCGCCGAACCACGGCCAACCAGCGTCACCGGGAAATATGTTGTCGACGCTGGTTGGCCGCGGCGTCACTCGCTTGGCGCTGGTATATATAAAAAATATCATTTCTATAATTCTGATGATGCAAAAGTATTAAGTATTTTTCTTACCTGATTCCTTATTCATGTCGTAATGAAGTGTAATTTCAATTGAATGAAAAACTTGGAAAAACTACTAAATATGTTCGATTCACAATCGCACGTGGCGTCTTTGGCGCTGGCGTCTATACATTCGTGACGTCACATTCGCTTCGCGTTGTCGCCACTTGGCTGCCTTCGCGCTGGCGTCAATTCACGCACACATTACCACCGCTCCTGTAGGTGTGGTGCCACGCTAGAGTCCTCCAAACCCTGCCTTAAGGGGACCTTCCGGTCTAAAAGTCGATTTTTTTTTTATTTCATTTTTCGAATGTTCAACCCTTTAGGAATACGTGTTTAAAAGGATTTGTTGAAATTCATAAAATTCCAGAAGTTATAGGCATTTGAGTAGCGGCAAATGCATGGGCAACAACCGGGCACTCGGCGCTCACGTAAACCTTTAAACGCGTTTTTCTCGAAACAGTGTTCTCAAAACGGTGGGACCTGTATCTCCAAAAGTTATTATCCGATTCGACTGAACCTTTTTTTATTTTGAAGAATATACTTCTGGCTAGGGGGGGACTAGAAAAATTACAAAAAATTGAAAATTTATAATTTTCAAAGGCGTTGAAAGGACGAAAAATACAGGGGAAAGTATTTTAAAATTTTAAGTGTCGTTATTTTCTACAAAAAATGTAATTTTTCTAATTTTTTCTAGTTCCCCCCTAGCCAGAAGTATAATCTTCAAAATAAAATAAGTTTCAGTCGAATCGGATAATAACTTTTGGAGATACAGGTCCCACCGATTTGGATCAATTTTTTGACGCCTTGACTTTAACGACTCCCCAGGGCCGTCTGCAATGATTAATTATAAAACAAAAAATATATTTCTATAACCTAAGACATCCTTAATACAATGCAAAAAGTCCCATTAAATTATATATAGTAGTTTTCCTTTAATTAATTCCTAAAAATCACCTATTTTTTTGGGCTCTAGACCGGAAGGTCCCCTTAAGGTGACACGTTGGGCGTTTCCCTGGATTCTGTTAACACTCCGCCCATCTTTCCGCATAAACAAAATGCAGTGGGGAGACACCGTACCGAGACCCCGAGACAGGCCCCAAGGTCCCGCGGACAGAAACGACCTTCACGTGCGCGACCTGTCCAGGGGGTTTATGATGCATCAATCACTATTGAGCGCCAGGAGAGACTCCAAGACCCGTCATAACTGGGATTTGGAGTTTCCCCCTGTTTATGATGCCAGATGCTTAACAGCCACAATAATCGCGCTAATGAAATTTTAAGCTGAAAAATAGCGAAGAGAGCACGTCCGCATCATAAACCCCGTGGCCTTTCGAATCCTTAACAAAGTTCGAATACGTAAGCAATCTTATCAATCAGCGGTTGTAGCTGCGGCGGTAAAGTGTTCGTCTACGATGCTACAGGTCCTCGTTTCGAATCCCCCTGGGGTAAAAGAATTCTCTATGAGAAAAAGACACACGGGCGTTATACTACTACGATTCTGCACACATTCACGTCGTCGCGTCCCTCACTGCCCGAAACGTTGCGGCGGAAATACACTCCTGCAATATTGCTAAGGCGGACATAGGACTGAACCTGCAACGTCTCTGCAATGTTATGTTGCAATATTGCCATCTTGCACCGCATCATTGCAGAGACGTTGCTGCAATGTTATGGTGCTGTGTGGGCGAGGATTTCATACCTGTTTCAGAAAAAAAATTCTTTATTCTTTCTCGTATCGATATGGAAGTGATGCCGATGGATTCCATATGTTTTTCCGATGAAAATCATACCAAATTTCTTGTACATCGGACTATTATTAACGAAGTTAGCTTGAGGTTATGGAAATTAATTTTTCATGGAATTTCCTTCATTATTTACCGAATTACGTCGTTTTTGGTGTCAGTTTCATCAGCGAAACATAAGGAATCAATTGGCGTCGTTTTCGCAAAGATCTGATGAGAAATGCGGAAGTTGAAGATTTCTCACTTCTTAATAGGCACTCCAACCCCTTCGAGGGTCGAAAGCCCTAAAATTCGGTGGGGCACTGCGGGGGCTTGACCTCGCCACGGGGTACCAGGACGCATCCACTGTCGGGCGGAGCTCCAGAATCACCCTGTAGAAACTCTAAATTAAAAATGGCTTACTGGTATAAAAATATCTGGCAATTTAAATGCAATTTGTTACAATATATTATTATTTTGTACATGCCTGGTATAAGTTTCTAGAAACTTGTACGAAAAAAGATATTTCTCTGTCGAACCTTCTCCGGGCAACTTCCATGTCTGTGCGTCCCCTTCGTTTCTAGAAGTTCTACATAAAAAATGTATTAAAAAATTTTGGCGACTTACCTTGTTAATTGAGACAATAATTCAGTGTCCTATATATGGTGTAAAAACCCGTGACATGTGAAAAATGTTGTCTACTTACCTTATTTGACACTTGGCAGGTTATGATGGTTTGACACTAGCTAGGTTACGTTTACCTTGACAGATGTGCTCTCTGTCTGGCTGTCAGGAGACAACAAATCGTGTTTGTTACGCGATTGGCCGAAAGTGCCGAAACCTTCATCGAATGAACAACGTGCATATTGGAGACATTTCCTCTCCCTTTCATGTGCCCCTCTTGCCTACACTTGACGATGGAGAAAAATCTCTTAACATAAAATTCGGCAAATTCCAACTTTGCATTGATATATCTCAGTTCATAAAGCCGGGTCCAGACCTGAATGCGTATACGCTGAGCAGGCTGAGCGCGCACGAATGACGCATGCGGAGGGGTCGAAAGTACCATTGTGTCTTTCTTCACCAACTACTGTGCTTAACTTAGCCCACTCCGCAGTCGTAAAGATGGTGTGATACATAGTTAGCTAAATAAACATACAGCTCAACCCTCCGAGTCATCCTGTTTACCAATACAGAGTGATTGTCCACCGACGCGTGTCAAAGAGTTGCCACCTGGTACCCCGTACCAGGTATGGCAGACAAGGCAGCCCGTACAGTTTTTCCCTCCATGTGTTTGATTTTTCTTCCTGGGCCCCCACCGCAAGACATCTTACCAGTTTGGAAAGTAGAAAGGTCGTGAAATCGGTATCATGTTAAAACAAACATAGGGTAAACTCGGATATATCCGTGGTATAGGTTATAACGTGATACTTCCGTGAGTCCCGTAGACATTTCGAACCGTAGGCGTAGGTATATACATTGGAAAGGTCTGTGGGACACTCTTCGTTTATTACCACCTTGTCTTGCTTCTTTAAACTACTTGACACCCCCAATTGTAAGGACGACAACAAGTCATGGTGGTGTGAGGGACAGGGATGCACCACTACAGTTGTTTACCCCATGTGGGTGAGCCATTCCTTTGATGGTGCAGGACTTTACCAACATCGGCTGGGAAGAGCCCGAACATCGCAGCGAGCCTGACTTTCCTTTGGTCGAGGGTCCCGCGGTCCCTTCCTCGGTGTCATATGGCAGGCAAACCTTTCGTCTGCACTACTCTAAACACTCTCTGTCCTTCTGTCCTTAGCTGTCGCGAGCCACGAGACTCTGTCGAAACTGGCGAAGAAGATCGCTAGAAATATACGTTCGACACGTAGGAACTACGGAATTAAGGAATCTCAAGTGAACGCGTGTTTATACTCCAGAGATAAGGGATCCGCCTTTAATTTGAACCACGTGCAGTCAGCGAGCAATACATTTTCTTCCTCTGTCTCTGCAGGAGGCGTATTGATAGCGGATAATACTTTGTAGTTGCTATATTGGTGGCATTTTTCTCACGTGCGTCGAGATAAAAGCGGGCTCAGAGCCAGGCAAAAATTCATTCATTCTTTACGATGGGTAATTTATTATTTTTCCAAGAACGTTTCGACAACATCTATTTGCCAGATTTCTAAAGGGCAATCGATTTTATGGGGTCTTTAAGAATTTTAGACATTGTTCAGTCCGTGTTAATCCGTATATTACTCTGTCGCCGGGTAGTACATACGATGGGTACTGTTGTTAATCGCCACGCCGACTAGCGGAACAATACGGCCATAAACCGCGATCTTAGCGGAACGGTCCGGCCGATCGGCCCTGGTAAGTTTTTGGCAACCATTTCCCTCCTCTACTTCGTCAAGGGTGAGAGGGTTCCTCCTCTACGAACGAAGTCACTGAAGGAAAGTCCCCCCTTTTCGAGGAACGGTGTTCCCAATGTATGTTTCATAATTATATTAAAACTACAATTACTTTCATGCATATGAAAAAGATGTCACCAATATAGCAATTAAAAAGTATTGTCCACCATCAATTCGCCACCTGCAGGCTGGAGGGACGCCTGGTTCCCGCCTGCGTCGTCTTCTCCTCGAATTGAAGACGGATCCCATATCTTTCGAGTAACCACGCGCTCCAATATCAAAACAAAATCAGGCACAGGCGTATGCAGTGCAAGAAAGGGTGAGGCGCAGGGGGGAGATTATATTATGACCAATCGGACTTGCATTCGTTGCAGACGCAACGTTTTCACCTCTTCATAGTAATATTTTCTCTTTATGACCCACGTTTTCTCGCAGCGCATATGTCAGTACGTACTTTTGTTTTGATATTGTAGCACGTGCTTATACTGAAGAGATAAGAGATCAGTCTCCAATTCGAAGGGAAGACGTCACAGGCGGGATCACGCGCAGTGCAGCGGACACCTCATTTTCTACCTGCGTCCCTCCACGAGGCTTATTGCTGCCCCCCCCCCCCCCCCCCGAGTAATCTCGTGTGATTTTTTAACACGACAGCGAGTCGGCCTGGCTGTATGAATTAAGAACAATGCAGGATGTAGTAAAGAAAAGAAAGACAAATTATTCAGTAAAATAGAGCTTTAAAGTCTATCATATGTTAATTGCATTATTATTATTCAAAATGTAATTTTTAAATTTTTGATTATCTGTTTATGTCAATATTAGCAATGGATTAAAATTATTTAGTCTATGCCTTCAATAATTTCTGTAGGAGTTTCGTAAAAATCACCGAAACCAGGAAACTTTGAAGATTTGTATTTTTTAAACAATTTCGAATCTGCAAAAATGAGGACTTAACCCTCCCTAATTTCATATGGACTACCATATATGTATTTCAATATCATGAAAATCCGAGGCATCGAGGATTTTAGAAAAGTATCACATTCTGCCTCTATCTTCCGCGCTGAACGCAATGCACTTCAAACTCCCTTTGATCTGTGGAAGAAAACCGACAACGGTCGGCTCAGGCCATGTGCCTTCGCCGGCATGCACGAGTCGGGTCGCATGCGCCGAATCACCACGAATGACCCGTCCACACTAGCATATGCGTTCACGCTCAACCTTTCAGACGTAGAAGCATGCGCCAGGGGCTACCGTTTCACCCGTCCACATCAGAATATTCGTGCGCGCTCAGCCTGCTCAACGTATACTCATTCAGGTCTGGACCCGGCTTAAGGCACATAGGAACAAAACGAAGACACTTTTCTTATGTAAATCAAACCCAAGCTATCCATTAAGACCATTCAAAATCTAATCGGATCAGCCGTTATTGAGATTCGATAATCTCAGGGTTCTTGATAGCGGGTCTCGGCGTAATATAGCCACAGAGTGTCTCATGATAAGGAAAAAGTAAGGAAATCACAATAAATTATAAATTCTGATCTAACTTCGTCACGCGTCCACATGTTTCAATTGGCACTGCACTGGTGCCAGAAATTATCATAGAGGACTGTGATTGGTTGATTCTCATACAGCTATCGTCGTAGCTTTCAGACACAACCAATCAAAGTCATGAATGATAATTTCTATGAGAAACATTTAGCGAATTAGGGAGACCCACACTGTCACTGCACTAGTGCACTAGATTAGATTGGATTACATACGACCCAATCCTGTATCGTATTCGGCGACCATGAACTGCCCTGGTGTAGTGCAAACTTCGCATTCGGATCAACGGAATGAACTGCACAAGTGCAACCTTTATGGCACCATATGGCACCATTGAGCTATAACAGGGCTCTCCAGCGTAGGGGCCCCTCACGCGCCTGCTTCCCCTTCCAATCTTTAGCTGTGACGGCGTGTGTCACCGTGTGTCACTAATACACGCTCGCTCGCACGGGCTCGACGACGGAGACGCTGGTCTGTCATGGTCGCCTCTTTAGCGTCGCGCGGTATCCCTGACAACGCGGACGAGAGTGGGAGAACCCCAAGCGAACGCGTGCGGGACCTTGGAGAGCCCTGAGCTATAAGAATACCTGGAGAGGGAACAGAGCAATGGTGGCCGGTCAGAGAAAAAGAGGGTTCATTGAGCTCAATGAACATAGCACATTTACTACATGATAGTACAGAGTGAGAGGGATAATAGGAAGAAGAAGGATAGGTTCACCCGTAATCTTCTATTTTTCTCTGACCGCTGTCGCCTCTACTTCTTCCCATTGCTGTTCTCTCTCCAGGTATTCTTATAGCTCATAGCGATTTCGGCAGACACGCACTGGTGCGCACTAGTGCGAACTTTTTCAGTGCGACACCATGACGCACATTCGGGTGAACTAGAGCTGACTCAGCTCTGTTCTGGTGGATTCTGGTTAGGGAATAGGGATGGAGTGCAAAATCACTAACAATGATGGTGATTTTTTATCTTGAGTGAATTTGCTTCCCGTGATCGTAATTCTTAACATTGGTTGAATAATTTTTTATAAACTACATCAATATAGCTTGTGTTACATTAAAGTGTTAATTGAGCGCAATTCAGCGAACGTATACATTCTCTACTAGTCAATGTATGCACACACTGATTTGATTGGCTAAAGTATTCTCGCAGGTATACATATTTTTTATTTTTTAACTAAAGTAAAGAAATATTCGTTATATTTAAATAAATCAAGAACGATTACACTGGTTCAAAATATACAACTGAACTTCTATAAGAACGTTTGGGAATGTTTTGAGAGAAATTGGGGTTATGTGACGCGTGCAAAGAACAGTTATGCTCACCACGAATCAGAAGCGATCACGAAAAATCACGGATCATTGTCAGAAATCCTCGTGATTGGGAACAATCGTGATCGAATTTACCATCGTGCCCAGCGTTTGTAGGAAAACCCATATTATTTACGAAATTGTTGGGACTGCGCACGCGCCTATGCGACTCCGCGTCCCCGCAGAGGGCGCAGGGAGTCGCCAGTAGTGATGGCGATACAGCCCCTCATGTATCGATATTTCGTATCGATACGTATTGACAGTCCAAGTATCGATACAACTGATATATCGGAGACGAAGTATCGATACGTACGTATCGGCCCATACTTAGAGCATATAAACCAGGGCTCTCCAAGGTACCGCACGCGTGCGCTTGGGGTTCTCCCACTCTCGTCCGCGTTGTCAGGGATACCGCGCGACGCTAACCGCGAAGACGCTAGCCCGGCTAGCCCGTCATGGCAGCCTTCGTAGCGTCGCGCGGTGTCCTTGACAACGGAAGGCACGCTGCGCCAGAGGAAGATTGGAAGGGGAACCAGGCGCGTGAGGGGCCCCTACGCTGGAGAGCCCTGATATAAACGTTCGGCTGCCGAGCACACGGACAGGAGTAGGGATATGCTTTTGTGCAGTGCGATGCGAAGAAAGTGGGGGAGGACGGTATGCCATAGTGGGAGACGACGGTAGGTCATAGTGGTGGTAAGGATTTGTCCCACGCCCACGATCAGGGTGCGTCGCTAGCCGGTTGATCGTAGCTATTTCGCCTAATAGAGAGTGGGGGTAGGTCCCCCACCATTATATCCCCAACCGACCGTCGAACCAATCAACGCCAAGATGAAAATTTGCCGACGCCAGCGCCAACTAGTGAGACCGCGGCTAACCATCGCTGGGGAATCTGTTGTCGACGCTGATTGGCCGCGGTCTCACTCGTCGACAACCGATTCCCCAGCGACGCTGGTTAGCCGCGGTCTCACTAGTTGGCGCTGGCGTCGGCAAATTTTCATGTTGGCGTTGATTGGTTCGACGGTCGGTTGGGGGTATAATGGTGGGGGATCTACCACCACTCTCTATGCGGCAAAATAGCTACAAATCAACCGGCTAGCGACGCACCCTGCCCACGATTCTGGCATCACTTGTGTCCGCCAGTGTCCGCGTTCGTGCTGCGGTGCGGTTGTATCGATATTCATGGGTTAAGTATCGATACAGCAATATATCGTTACATTAAGTATCGATACAAAATATCGATGTATTGGTTGCAAAGTATCGATATTCCGATATATCGATATTGTATCGCCATCACTAGTCGCCAGTTCATCATGGGAGGCAGGCACGATGGCTGCGTGACGATGCGCCTCCATACAAGTCTTTGTATTAGTATATTCCTTTATCGTTATTATTATACCACGTAAGCGCACATCTCGGTGTCAAGAGTTTTACTGCCTCTCCTGCCCATTCCCACGTCACGACGGACCTAACAGAAATATATATTTGTCACCGTTAATTGGTGTGAACATCATTTCACGCGCATAGTTTTCTGTGGTAAATTCCCTACAGAGATCCGCTACACTTGGCTACACTGGACTGCGCTGTCAGAACCGGTCAGAAATCGCAATGAGAGAAAGGTTGCACTAGTGCACTTTATTCCGTTCATCCGAATGTGAAGTTTGCACTACACCAGGGCAGCTCTTGTTCGTCGAATACGATACAAGATTGCTCGCATGTCAAATCCAATGTAATCGGTGCTAGAAAACCCTAGAAACCGTGCTGCACTGGCACTGTGCTCAAGTGCATCGGCATAGCACGAAACTGCACCAGTGCGTGTCTGCCGAAATCGCTATCAATGGTAGTAGCAATGACGACACAGACAATTTACTTTTAAGGCTGCCGTCTCATTTTTGTTATGGTCCGAATCGATCGCAGCGTCCCGTGTAAACAGACGGACCCTAATGAAACTACTGCGTGCGATACGACAAATTTTACTCCACAAACCAGAAATTTTAATGCAATCAGTTATGAATAGAAATTAATAACTTCAACTAAATTTACGAAAAATTTAGATCCTGCGACGAGAAATTTTAACGCAATCCACGCGTTCCAATAAAAATCCCCACGAGACCGTGCAATATGGGCAGCACCAGAACAGCACAGAGTCAGTGCGTGCCTGCCGAATGCGCTAGTGATCTTGGCACCGAAAAAGTTCGCACTCAGTGCGCACCAGTGCGGGGTGCCGAATTCGTTATTTGATTTTTATTTCTATGTTTGTGAGAGGCATGATGGGGTAACTCTCATTTTCATTACGCCATCATGCCCCTTCTCGTCATACTACAATCATATGAACACTGCCCGAAACATTATTTACAAAAGTATAAAATAACATACGTACCTTATAGCCAGCTAAATTCTGCCTCAGAAACATGTGTTTACTAAAATAATTTATGTCTAAGGTTTTTTAAGAATGTTATGAATTTTTTTACACGTTCAAGTCTCTCAAATGCGTAGTTAAACCATTACGGGTAGTTTACCCCCTATTAACGGTGACCGACGACAAGAACATCATCCATACAACAAGTTATGACGCAAATCTTTATATCAAGTTTTATTCAACACAATTTTATACCCATTGTGAACTTTGATGGGTGGTTTCACCCCCTAAAGATGCAAATGGGCCAAAATAAAAAGAAAAGTATTCCTTATTTTTCGTTCCTCTAAAACATATCCAAAAACCAAAGCAATCGGAGGCGGGCACCACCTATTCTTATGAACATTGTGGGGTGGTTTCACCCCCTAAACATGCAAACGGGCAAAAATAAAGACACGTATTTCTTATTTTTCGGTCCTCTAAAACATATCCAAAAACCAAAGCAATCGGAGGCGGACTCCTGGGAACCTCTCCTTGTAAGTGTATACTACAACTTCTACCGAGTGCCATTCTATATATAAAAATGTATAGTATTCCATTTAAAAAAATTATACTGATCTTCAAATCTCCTCTACAATTTCATATACAAAAAAAAATATGTACCACAAAATAGTGTTCTCCTCCATACCAGACAACTCTTTTAATAACAATTTTTTCATATCTTGAACGGCCTACGAGATATTCTAGTCACTAGTGCATCCATATACGTATAAGAAACACACTATAGACCCGCGTGACGTCATATATCGTACATACTGTCGAAGTCATAGTTGCTTTAGAATATTGCTGCAATGTTGCCAGAATAATATTTGAGAGCAACATTTCTATAATATTGCAGAAATATTTTCACCGCAACATTGCATGGTAATGTTTCCACAATACGGCATAAATATTGCAATGCAATCTGCAATATTACAGCAATGTTTCTGCAATGTTGCAGCAATGTGTCTGCAATGTTTCTGCAATGTTGCAGCAATGTGTCTGCAATGTTTCTGCAATGTTGCAGCAATGTTGCATGATGTATGGGAAGGACAGCAAGTAAATTCCGCTTCTTATACCGGATCACATTTGTATGACGAGTCCTATTTTTTTGGAAATCGAAGAAAATAGTAGAGAAAATGTAAAGGAAGTACACAGGAGGACAAACTCTATGTTTCGACGACCTTGCTGCTTTGATAAGCGTAATGATGCACCTGCAAAGTGCAATTGCTCTTGTTTTAAAACAGAACCATATATGTATTTATGTTAGATAGATCGATTCTCCTCGAAGTTCTGTTTATAAAAATATTAGGCTATGATTTAAGTTTTTTAATGAGACATATGCTTTACTTAAGATGTTCAAACGATCAATCATTACGTAACCCGCATTTCCTGAATCGCTTGTTTGTTTTTCAGTAATACAGAATTCCACTAGGCAATATGTATGTTTAAACAATGCACTTTAACTCAATTGTTTGTTTACTCCAGGCCCGGATTAAACGGGGGGCTAGGGGGGCTGCGCCCCGGGCCTCACTATCCAGGGGGGCCCCGTTCTAAGCCTACAGTTCTAAGCAATTTAAACTCGTTATTGTTTAACTTTTTGTTACTCTCCCCCCCCCCCCGCTTATTCAACCACGGGGGCCCCCGAAGGTTGGATAGCCCCGGGCCCCAAAAATCTTAATCCGGGCCTGGTTTACTCTATGAATTAACTGACTCACATACAAATCTTTGTAAAAAGTGTAAAAGATAAATCGTTTAATTAATAATAAAGATGGTAAGTTTTGGGGACAGGTGAAGATCACAGGCGATATCTGTGGTTAAGGTTACATAATCTAATACTTATTAGGCACCACTTAAAGTAATTAATTTTGATAGCACCTTTTCATTTTGTCTCTTGTACTAACCGCAAACATAAATCAACGAGCCCGCAAAATACCATATGTAACACGAAGCAAATTCATTTATACATTTTTGCGAATACCTTGGCAGAATTTGCCTGCAATAGACTGATAATTTCACTTGATGTTGCCAAATATTAGTTCATCGATATGTTAATGATTGAAAGAAATCGTATTCGTCCAATCGGTGTGGTTACTTAGGTTTCCAGGTCACCTACATCACCTTTTAAAATTATTATGTCTAACGGTACTTGAAACGTTCTCCATTACCGGCGTCAAATCATTTTGGAAATATGAATTCAATACGTAGTAGCGAATGCTTGTAGACTTTTTACTAAACATTTTGGAAGTTTCGAAAGTATACTTGTCGAATAGTCAAAATATGTGTTAGTAAATGATAATACATGATAGACGAAAAATTAAAAAGAAAGTTAAAACGGATTATTTAGAACTGTATAACAATATTTTAACAACAATTTCCATTTCTTCTAAACTTTTTAGTACGTAGAATCAGTCCATTAAAAAAGAATGATCTATGTAAGCAGGTAGAAGAGACAAATTGAAGAAACATTAATGCTTAACATTATTTTTTGCACTCATTTTTACATTTTGGTATAATACATTATCTCCCTGCCAGCACTGGTCCACTAGCTCTACTGCAAAAATAAAGTGGTAAAACTAAATACAAATTTACTTTTTACCAATTATTCATAAATAATTATATGGTGTATAATATACGGTTATGAATCGTACACAAAAATAAAGAGTTACTGCGACAAGCATATGTATAAAGGGTACATTAATATCATGCATTCAAATACTTAAAATGTGAAATTTATTCTGGCCAAAAATAGGAAAGTTAATTTTCAACTCCCAAGACAAGGTAATCCAAATAGTGTTACCCCTAAATAAATAAAAATCGAAAATCCTATTCCGTTCTCTCGTGGAATTTAGGACATCCGGTTCTCTCTCTAAATCAACTGTTTTAGAAAATTATCTTTTCATAATTTTGCATAATGAAGAGAAATTAAATTTTCTATATTCGGTCCATTAATCAATATATTTTAATAAATTGATACACATAATTAAATGTTATTTTCAAATAAGTACTATGTATTAGACTTGTTTGTAACGAAATCAGTAAATTATGTACATGTATATGAAAAAATCAGACGTAATTTCCAAATTGAAGAAGCGAATAATAATTTGTCTTTCAATTATAATAGTAAATAATTGTAGTATAAAACTAGTAAAAAATTTCTTCATAACTAACGTCTATGAAACGTATCCAATAAAGTGTACGCATGGTTCTTTCTCGTTAAAAGATTCTATTATACTATTATTTATATATATTACTTAAATACATTTTTGAAATGTACATTACGTGGACGAAGAAGGTAAAGATCATTTGAATGAAAAGTAGCATACGAAATTATTCGGGAGTTCCTCGAAAATATTTGTACACTTGTAAAAGTACTGTCACGATGTCCTCATTGTATATATACGTATATATATATAGGAGAGCTTCTCAGGAAATCACCGCAGTTCTCTGGAGAACGTCTTTGGGTGAGCATTACGAAATACCTACGATTCTGGAATGTTTGTAGTTATGCTAATACCGTAATATAATTTGGTGACACTTTACTAATTTACATTAATACTTAGTAAAAAAACAGAGATTTATGTTAATACTTCGTAAAAAAAAATTGAACAAGAAGTTCTACCATTTTTTTTGTGTGCAACGAATTGTGATTCATACGTATAAAAATGCTACATTTTATGAGTAACAATAATTATAAACCTTGATCAATATTTACATGTAAACTTGCACTGATTGTTGAATGTAGTATATTTATTTCTTCTACTACAGACGTGTTTATTTATAATATTGTTACGAAAATGAAAACGGTGTTAATTACATTAAACTTAAAGATGAAAAAGTAATATATTAGATAATAATGTAAGATAAGACGTACACAAATAAATATAGACACTTGTCAAATGTGTTTTTAAGAAAAAAACTTACTTTTCTATTTCAAAAATTAAATAAGGCCAAACAAATGTAGTATCACCTTTAACATCACAATTTTTAAACTATATTTCTTTCATATGTATCTGAAAATTTTATATATGTTTATGTATTTAATTAATAACTATATCTCTATTAAAGTTTAGCATAAACAAACATGATGCGACTCACACTCTTTGGAACACTTGTTGTTTTATCAAGTGCACAGTTCCAACCAAGTGGAAGAATATTGGAACCACCAGTCCCAGCACTTTGTGCGCAAAGTAAGTTGAACACCTATACTTTACGTAAATATTTTGAATATATCTTATTAAATAATTTCATTTACTTTTATAACATAGTTTTCTGGTTTAAAAATATAGTTGTTTTCTATAAGTGATGATTAGAGTAATAATTCATAGAATCATATATCGATCCGCGAAAACAGCTGGGATTCGCTAAATGCCACCTTAGAAAGCGCTCCGGGCCCGTGTTTTACGAAATATAAAAATGCTGATAACTGTAAAACTAAGCGTTATCGGGCATATACGCATACCAATTTTTTCTATTATTTTGGTGAGTAGAACCGATCTTGAAAAAATGTCCCACATTTATATAAACACCCTGTATATTGAATTGATGGGTAACAAAATATTTTCGATGACATTTGAATGATTTATATTCACATCAGCAAATTTCATTAATTTCATCACGGTAAACCAATAAGGTTTTAATTAATTTCCAAAAATTTTACTTGTACATATACTTGCAGTCCTCGATAAATCATAATTACTTTTTCTTCTTAATAATAACTCCATGAATAATCATTTTAGCGAAATTGAATGAGATGCATGTTATATAATTCAATTTGGGCTACAATATGCACTATGCAATTTCTTGTTATTACTCGTGGTTTTTAAGATTTCAAGGTCACTTTATTTTTTTAAGTGAATTTATACGTTTTTATTAGTATGTTTTTAGAGCTCTTGAGAAGACGATTCATCCATATAGGGCGCATTGATCTTCAAATGACCTTGGACAAGAAAGTTCCAGGTTCAGTTGGTGCCGAGTATAAACAGTGGCAAGAATGCTTTGCGAGTTACTCTTTCTCTCTTACACTTGCAACCGATGAAACGTGGAATTTTCTTGATAAAAGGTCATTTATGTAAATGAAATTTGTGTTCTCATAACTGCAGGAATAAAGCAATAAAAACGTATCGATCCATTTGATAAAATTGAGGTGACCTTGATATCTTGGAAATTAGAATTAATTAAAAAAATTTGAATAGTTCTTTGTATGAGATACAAAGGAACAAAGAACATACAAATACAAATACGAGAAATACATAAAATATGCTATTGAATTTCAATGCAAGAAACACAATACATATTTGTGAAATATTAAAAACAACGAATTTTATGTACACACAGTAACAATTACATTATAAATTATTGTATTCATTATTTGTAGACATAACTATAATATCAATTTCTGTTTTCGTTTGTATTCTCTGTTCTACTGGACGGGAAGTGGTCAGGTGTATTTTTACCTGGTATACCACATAAATTATGGGGAACTTTCTTCTTCTTTCTTCGAGAAAGTAGTTTGTGTACAATTAACATACATCGTTCGACGCCAACATTTAAATCGTGACTGAACTATCTAAAACTACAAGCGACATTGATTTTGTAACTTTCACTCGAAAAGAGACGAAATACCTACTTATTAGGCACAAATGAAAATTAAACTTTCTACCAATCTTATACGTGATAGAATAAAGTGAAATAAATCAAAAGTATGTAAGTGAGGAATTGTCAAAAGTCAAAGTCAGGGTACGTGATCAGACAGTCATCATAATTATACTGAACTAGCAGACCCGTTACCCGGTTTCACCCGGGAATTATTATTATTATTATTTATTATTTTAGATACCATATTTATAAATAGCCTATAATCTAATCTAGGGCGTATTTAATGTATATTCAAAATTTCATTGAAATCCGTTCAGCCGTTTAGGCGTGAAAGAAGGACAAACAAACAGACAACGTTTCACTTTTATATATTAGTAAGGACATACTAAATACGTACAAATATATGAGAAACACATTAATATGATTTATTACAAAATATAATAAGTTACCTTCTATTTCAATTTCAGATTGTAACAGCTGTAATAATAATCTTTGCAACTATCGAGATATACAGGGTGGGCAAGGACGGGTGGATATAGAGTAAATCAAAACGTGGACATAAGGTGATCCCTTGTATAAAAATAAATCGAAACTGTAGAATTAAATTTGGATATACTTCGGAAAAGGACCGGTGGCCGATCGAGATGAGGTTTGGAGGGAGGAGTGGGGAGGGGGTGGGGACCCTAAATCTAAAATTGTAGCTCCGGGTATTTATTAGTTTTCAAAATATTAATAAAAAATTATTGTTAATTTTTTTTTTGAAATTTTGTTTGGACGTAGGTGTGGGCACCCCTACCCGGCGACCCTCCCGTCCCAGCAAACTGTTTTACGAACTGCTGGACGCTTTCCCCTTACCTCCGCGTGCTCCTCAGGCACCGGAAAGGCACGCGTATTTAGCTGAAATTCAAAGTCAATTTTCTTCAAAACGAAGCGCGATATTAAAAAATTGTATTCTATATTTTCGTCTTATTTTGGCCTGTCGAATCGCCCCCTAGAATATCAGTAGAATAACACCCTATATAGTAGGATGGGTCGCATTCGCAAGTTGCTGGTTCAAATCTCCAAACTCACATCGGTTCGCTACCATGCTTTACGCGCCCACAAGCGGGCGCGCAACCCCCGCGCTAATCTAGCCCCAACCAATACTAATATCCAGAAAAAGTTGAAAAGTGGAATGCGTTATGTCGGAATAAGTCAACAGAAATACTAAAAGTTTTTTATTAATATCTCGGAAACTAATAAATTCCCGAAGCAACAATTTTAGATTTAGGATCCACACACCCTCCCCTCTCCTCCCCCCAAACCTCATCTCGATCTGCCACCGGTCCCTTTCGGAAGTACAGCCTTAAATTTTTTTACGAGTCTTTATTGTCGAAAAAATCGATTTTGAAAAATCGTTGGAAGTGTGTGCATTAGACTAAAACAATAGACGTTCGGTAAGTATCACACATAGGCTAGGCTGGAAAACAGTCTTTAGACTGAACCTCGCCTTTGCGTTTGTCTTTTCTTCTCCCTTTTCTGCTGCTTGTTGTATACACGTGTTTGTGCAATAAAGACGTTTAATAATAATAATTAAATTTTGTACAATTGTTTGCTAGCCCAACCTAAGAACTACGACATATTTGGTTGGTGCTACTTTTTTTATTTTAAAGCTCCGGGCATACTTATCAATTCCGTGTCAGCTTCGTGCCGGCATGCCAGTAGGTAAGAAGAAGAGATCCTCGGCGCCTCTCTTCTTCTTACTGCTGGTCACGTCGGCACGGAACTGATAAGTGTGCCCCAGTCCTTAAGGGAGAAACCAACCCTTTTTCCCGAATAACGCTCTTTATTTATGCATATGTAACTCGTAAATTACAAAAGATATCGCAAAATACTTGAAACAAAAGTTATACTGTTTCTACAGACCGATAAATTGGTGGGAAAAATTTATAAAAAAAGTTTGTTACGAAAATTTGCCACGTATCGTTGGTTTTATAGTAAAAAAAATATCGTTACTCCTTTGAGGAGGGGGGAGGAATTGAATTTTGGTAAAACATCCACTTTTTCACCAATTTATAGGTCGTTAGAAACAATAAAACTTTTATTTGAAGCATGTTTCGATGTCTTTTGTAATTTTATAGTTATATATATGCATAAATGAAAAGAATTGCTTGAATAAAAGGGGTGGTTTTTGCTCCAACTAAATGCGACAAAGTTTTTAGTTTTGGCTAGTGAACAATTGTGGTACAAAATTTCGTACAAATCGATGTGTAACACTTACCGAACGTTCCTTATATAAGAATCGATTCCATCTGCAAATTGGTGTTCTTGAATTCTACAATTTCGACTCATTTTTGCACAAGGATCCATTTCACGCGCAATTGTACCGTATTTACCCTTGTATACTGCTAGTTCTTCGCCAGGTGCTTGCATACCAAACGAATTTTCAAAATTGATTTTCTCGAAAATGAAGGCTCATATTAAAAAAATTTTACTTTACATTTTCGTTTTGTTTTTGTGCAAGGAATCACTATTTGCTTGGTTGTTCTATCCACCTTTTATAATATGTATGTGCATATACCGAGTGAACAACATAACTAGAAACAACACCTTAATTATTTTTTCTATTACTGACCAATCCAATGTTTTTTTTTTGTATATTGCATCAATGGAGCTTACAAGTTGATTACACTAAATTCTTGTAAACCATTTCTTGTCAAAGTTTTCAAAGTGACCGTTAGTTTTTTTCAATCCGCGTTTTCTCTCATGTGCAATGACTCAGGCCGCACATCTGAATTGCAAGCGCTTCTGAAAGTTAAGCTGTTCCGGGTGACAAGTAGATTACCGCTTCTGGCAATCTCAGGGATAATCCGCAAAGGGTCGCTGGTCTACTCGTGCTTACGGGCATCACAGATGCGGAAGTTTTTCGCGCTCAAACCTCTCGATTCGCGAGCAGGTAACCCGAGTCGTATTGCCAATCAGGCACTGCCAATAGGAATATCCAGGTACATGTTGTCTCTTGTATCGCGCTACCAACGTTTACTTTTTCCTTCATAGGCAGACACTTGTAGATGTTCTAGATGCAACAACTGAGAAATCAGTTTAGTACTCAATATTTTCTTCTTCATTTGTTATTAATACTATTTTTAGAAGAGGTACGATTTTCGAAACCGAGAGCTACGATTTAAGAGACTGGTTGGCTAAATCGTGCCTTTTGCAGTATGTCACAAAAATATTAATAACAAATCAATTTGTACTGAACAAAAGCTTAAACATCTAATAGTAGCTGCCTAAAACGTCAAGCTACAACATCAAATATTAACTTGCGTTCAAATTAGTACCAAATACTATGAAAACTAACCTCAAAGTCAAATCGGCACTTGCACTTTTTCGCGTATAACTCTCAAAGTACAACAGACAGAAAAAAATGTTTCGAGCAAAAGTTTAATGGTACAATAAGCGCTGAAAACTTGCGTGAACAAAATTTTGAAAAGAGTTTAAAAATAAAAATATCTGAAGAAAAAAACTTTTTCAAATATTTTATTAATGGAAGTTTGTAGCGCTTATTGCACCATTAAACTTTTGTTTGAAACATTTTTTTCTGTCTGCTGTACTTTGAGAGTTATACGCGAAAAAGTGCAAGTGCCAATTTGACTTTGAGGTTAGTTTTCACCCCCTAAAAGGGCGATAGGGCCCAAATGAAACGCACCGTTGTTCTTGTTTTGAGTCACTCTAGAAACCCACAAGGTTGCGTTCCAATCGGTGAGTCCGGGTTCCCGGTGTTCCCTTGTGAGACAGTCACACACACGTTGAGATTTGTATCGCGATACTTATACTTGCAACATGTAACGATACAGATGTCAACGTGTATGGGGCTCAGAGTGTTGCTAGGAAATTCCAGGAAACCTATTGTTTCGATACAGATCTTATCAGCACTGTCGCGTGGCGTCAACATAGATTCGCCATCGATACTCATACATACGCATTATAACTCGAATACGGAACGCGACAGCCATCACTCACTCGTCGATTCATCAATCTCGCATTCTCGCAACACATCCGTTCATTCGTCAATTTCCTTACATTCATCATTCCGTTCGTTCACGCTCCTTTCATCACATTCGCCGCAAATGGAATTAGAAAAATTGCGTAAGCACTACGAAACATTCTTTTTACCATTAAACGTGAATATATCGAAGGTGGAAGAAAGTACTGAAGAGGAAAAGTACTTGGAGACTTACCTATACATACAGAATGCATTGGAAATGCTACCCCTCATTGCTAATACATTTCTGGGTACACTAAGGGACAGAATCGGCTTCCCTTCGGAAATTTGGCAACGTTGCTTGTAACTGGAACCACTGAGTTGTGCCTAGTGACATGCAACGTTGCCAAATTTCCGAAGGGAAGCCGATTCTGTCCCTTAGTGTACACTAGGCGTCAAAACGGCTTCCCTTCGGAAATTTGGCAACGTTGCATGTCACCAGAACCGCTGAGTTATGCCTAGTGACATGCAACGTTGCCAAATTTCCGAAGGGAAGCCGATTCTGTCCCTTAGTGTACACTAGGCGTCAAAACCGGCTTCCCTTCGGAAATTTGGCAACGTTGCATGTCACTAGGTATAACTCAGCGGTTCTGGTGACATGCAACGTTGCCAAATTTCCGAAGGGAAGCCGGTTTTGACGCCTAGTGTACATGCCTGAAATAAGCGAATGCTTAGTTGTTTCAAATACATTAATGTTTAAAAGCGCATTACTCGAAAGGTCGAAGGATAACAATCTTTAATACGGACGTCATGCGAAAACTCAGACAGTATTCTTTTTAAATAGTTTCTTCCACTGTATTTTCATTTCTAATGGTAAAAACTATGTTTTCTGCTGCCTGCTGAATTCGTATGTTTATCTACTAAAAGATAGGCGAGAAAAACAGGATTATATTTCACAAACTGAAGATCACCCTGACAACTGAGAAAAACCAAGTTACGAAAGTTCGACTATAATCAACTTGTAGACTCTTCCGAACTAAAATATAAAGAATAATTTTAATTTGTCCACTAATACCGAAAATAATTAAGGTGGCCAAATTATGTTGCTCGCTTCGTACCGCACAGTCATCAAACCTACATATTTTTGCTTTAAAGCGTAAAAATGAAATAGTTCATCTCGAATTTAGACATTATTTGGTGGGCATACGTACAAATTCTTCCCCGCCAATGTATGCATGCCGGTCAGGACTGACCGTTTTCTCACAACCGGTGACGGTGAAGCATAATAGTTAGCATCTCATTATTTCACGTTTGGTTGGGTTTTTGCTCAACCGAGACACACCGAAAGTAAGTGAAATCAGCTCAGCAGCGGCAGACTTTTGACTGGGGATTAAAACTCTTCTAGAAATAACAGTGTCAGGCGAATATAAACATTCGTCGCAAGATAATTATTATAAAGAATCGAAGAATATATCGATTCCGGTTACATTTTCTATATCGGTTTTCGTATTGGTTCTAATAGAAGTTTTATCCTGGATTCTTTATGGAATGAAACTGTTACAGAAGCGTGGGTCGCATTACTGCATTATGCGGTTTCGGTGCTGTATGTGTAATATGAATACGGTATGCGTTGTATGTGCTACATAGGTGGTACATGGTATGTGAAATGGTTCTACACTAGTTCTGTAACGGTTCTTATAGATATAGGTTTTACAACAGTTACTTACATATCGGTTCTATGTCGGTAATCGTATGGGTTCTATAACGGTTCTGGATTTATGACGGTTCTATCTCGGTTCTATACAGAATGGAACTGTTAAGTGTGCCTAATTCACGTTTGTACATTCTGTGTAGATACAGTGCAAACGGATAAAGGTGCTAAATTACTTAGGAATAGGTTGTACGTGCGTGAAAGTTTCAGTTCGAGGCATTAAAAGCTTATTATATTTGCGATTACAATTAATGTTCATGGTAATATTACAACAAAATTCTTTTTAATAAATATATTGCGGTCACAGTGGTCACAAGTAGGTATTACATTCTTCAAAAAGATATGAAATTATTCTTTTTGTCACACCAGGCTTTAACGCTTCGAGAAACGTTGGTGGGATTTTCATCCTGCGCACGATTTTGGAAAAGTAGGATAAATTTTTAAAATAAAAATTAATAGCATGCTATGATGCTATAAACTACAGCATAAGTAAGATCATATTGCAGAGAGGTTCCCATTTGCTCCTAATTTTCTGTTCGTTTTATTCGGAATTTATACGGAAATTTTTTTTTTGGAATGACGCTAAACATTTATGGCACGCGCAAGAAAAACGTCACGCGTCGGGCCTGCCCTTATCCATCCATTGGCAGTACTCTCACGAGAGCCTAATAGAAAATGTAGGAATTTCAATTGTTATTAGCGCTGGCATGTGTTCAAAGAGCGGAGCGAGATGGACAAAACTTTCCTGGCAGAAGCGGTCGCTTGGAATGGCCTGACCGACTTGGAGGGGCATTTCTCCAAACCCCGCGCCATTCAAAGTGTTAAGAAAGTGGTTTGACCTCGATTCCATACGTAGGGGGGAATCGCTTGCGAGATCACAATTTGATTCCAATTCTTGTCGATGATATTGTCGCGCCAACGATCGCGCGAGGTGCATGTCGGAGATTGTGGAAACGACAGGGATATGTGTAATCTTCAAGAAATTAAAAGAACTCGACTCTGCGGCAGCGACAAAATTTTTATTTCGGTTTTTTATTCAAAACTAACTTTCTTCGAAAATTCTGAAGGATAGGGGATAAAAGCAATCTAGAACCGTTATAGAACCGATATAAAAAAAGCCGTAACCGAAACCATAAAAAATTTCAAAAAAGTAAAAAAATTACGCCAAGTACATGAAACAAATAAATCACAAAAAATAGAAGAAAATATACAATCACAAAAAATAGAAGATAATAATATAAATCACAAAAAATAGAAGATGATAATGTAAATCACCAAAAAAAATAAAAGAAAATATACAATCACAAAAAATAGAAGATAATAATATAAATCAGAAAAAAATAGAAGAAAATATACAATATAAAAATAAAAAAAGCCGTAACCGAAATCGATACATTGAGGAATTTCAATTATTTCCAAGTTCCTACTGCTTTCAATCTTTACTCACGACCAATACCCGACAGCCAAGAATGATAAGTCGTACACGTGACATGAGTCATCCACTGCTGACAATTAAAATTTTCATATCCCATCATATCCCATTAGACTTTCATGAGAGTATTACTAATGGATTGGTGAAATTCTCCCGATGAAAATATGTCCAGGCAGAACATAATTCGAACTTTCCAGTGTATGAATTGCAGAGGGCATTCATTTCCAAAATGCTCGTCTTCCAAGTGCCCCAAGCTCCAAGTTAAAAAATTACAATTTTTCGGTATTTTGTTCTACGCTTGTGAAGGTACTATTGTATTAACGTACTTGTCACGTTTTTCCGATGAAACTGGTACCAAACAAGACTTCATTCGGGCTATTTTCAATTTCGGTACACAACACTTTTTCACTCGCTTTCATTTCCTTTCAATATGGTCTTCGACAATATGTAGTGTAACGATAAATTACAAATAACCCGAATGAAATCGTATTTGGTACCTATCCTTGTTATTGGAAAAATGTTACCAGTGTGTGAACAGTATTTTCTGTATTTATAACTTCTTATTGCTGTCGGTTGCCGACTGTTCGTTTTAAGTAAAAAAAATCAACCAATAAGCTAAAGCGAGTCGCAATCTCAGGGCTGCGGCTCGGCACTGGAATCGAAGACGCTGTTCCTCGAATAAAATCCCATACCCATTTAGGTACCAAATTGCGAATTCAGACCCCCGATCCGTTTGCAATTTAGGAGAAACTACATGTAATTAAAAATATCTCGAATTATACGTCGTATTTGGACTTTTCATCAGGAAAACTTTACCAATCTATCGTTAGAAGTCTCGTTAAGATTTATAAGATATATAAACGTTATAATTTTTTGTGGAGGATATCTTATCTGGTACGCCGGTTTTATTGCACTCAACAGTCAAAGCGCCAACATCCCGTAGGTCCTACGGCGTAACGCGTAGGCGAAGGGTCACTCATGCGGCATCCCGACTAATTGTTAATCAAACATTGCTAGGGATGATCCGCACGCATAGGACGAGGGGACGTAGCACGACATGTGTAGGGCTGACTGTATAGGTACCGAGTTCCCTTGATTATCGGACACCAACTGCACTCACAAAAAGAAAGAGCCGGTCCCTTAGAGAGCGCCTAGATTCCTAGAAGGTGCCGACTCTTTCACTGTGTGAGTGTGGTTGGTGTCCGAGAATCAAGGGAACCTAGTGTACATATACATAGCTGGATCATGCAACTTGGTGTGAAAAAGTTGGGAGGGCCTAGTAGACCGGGCGTAAGAAATAAGCGTTCAGTGTCCAAATTTTAATTGCTGGTCATCCAAACCCCCGCAATTATTTGCGAATTTACCACCTACTTCGTGGTGTGTAAATAGAAAAGAAAGTGTGGAAGGAAAATTCTGCTTTTATATTAAATATATTTAAACTTATTGTATTAAACTCTTATAATATTAACACCCTCATACTGATTGTTTTTAGTTTCTAATAATTATTAACTCAATATACCAAGCTTTCGAAAAAAATTCAAAAACCAATTTTCAGGCTAGCCCCCCCCCCCCCATTTATAAAAACATCGTTTTTCTCGATTGTACTGCATTGTATTAGTTGTACCGAACATTGTACCGTTCGAAAAAATGGTTTAACTACTTTGGTTTCGAAGGAAAGTCAAAAAAATGCAAAGTGCCCAAGCACCCATATGAAATAAATCGTCTATGCACAACGGTTTTGATAAAACATTTAATAAACTATGTTTGATATCGTTCATTTCTGATTCGACGGCACTGGTGTAACTTGTCAAATTGAATTTTTTGTATCATTAATCCAGTAGGTATGTAACGCTAAATATGGTAGTAAATTACTAATAATTTTAGCTATTTGCGGGTTGCGGGCTATAATATGGATTTATATTTGCACCGTTTTTGGCATTTTCTGCTTGTCTTTTGCAATTTGAGCTATTCTTGCAGCACCGTGAGGAAGACCACTTCATCGTCAAAATTGCACCGAGCCTGGAGTCACAAGATTTTGACGATGACTGAAAATTGTTTTTTTTTCAATTTTTTGCGAAAGCGGTTTCAAATTTTTGAAAATTCTCAACGGTACAACGCGATACAAACCTAGTACAAACTAAGTAGTACAACAATGATTTCTTAAGTTTTCAAAAAAAAGGGGGCTAACTTCTCGCACATGCCGTGACGGGCTAGTGTCTTCGTTCGCGCGGTATCCCCGACAACGCAGACGAGAGTGGGAGAGCCCCGATAGCACGCGTGTCCGACCTTGGACAGCACTAATTGTGAGTCCCATATAACTGGAAGGCGCATTGAGAGCCTGAAAGTGCAGGGTTTCCAGGGAAATCCTACTCGTAGTGGAGGGGGAACACGCCACGCATGCGCGTGATGACGCCGTGACGTCAAACCAATCGACGCTAAGGTTGGCCCGCCCTCCACTACGACTCTGGGTGACAGGGAAATTCCTGGCAACCCTGGTCCCATGTCCCACGATTCTGGCATCGCTGATTTCTCCACATCGTTGATCACTGGCGCCACAGGAGACATAGCCTTTCAGAAGCACATGTTTTAAGATGGCGTTGTGGTCCGCGCCACAAAACCTCGTGTCGTCGATGGGGATGCCGTTTTCCGTAGCGTGCTCGGGAGCACTGTTACCGGGAAACACCCTCGCAGTCGTAGGATGATAATAGAGGGGCAACACCTGCAGCAGTGGCGGTATATGTGTGCGTGAGACGCCATGATGGGAAACGAACCGACGCCAGTGCCAAGCCAAGCTAGCGAGCCAAGTGTGGCCACAGCCAACCAGCGTCGCCGAGAAATAGACTAGCTTGGCTTGGCTTGGCACTGGCGTCGGTTCGTTTCCCATCGTCTCCCATCTTGGCGTTGATTGGTTTGACGTCACGGCGTCATCACGCGCATGCGAAATCACGTGCGACCGTATCAGGAATAACGGTGGGGGAACTCCACGCATGCGCGCGATGACGCGGTGACGTCAAACCAATCCAAGCGCGATGACTCGGTGACGTCAAACCAATCAACGCCAAGAAACGAAACTTGACGGTGGCGCCGTTTCATTTCCCATCTTGACGGTGGCGCCGTTTCGTTTCCCATCTTGGCGTTGATTGGTTTGACGTCACCGCGTCATCGCGCTTGGATTGGTTTAATGTCACCGCGTCATCGCGCGCATGCGTGGAGTTCCCCCACCGCTATTCCTGATACGGGCGCACGGGATTTCCGCCAAACCCTGCAGTTACCCCTCCACTACAAATAGTTTGACCACTGATCCCATTTCCCGGCAACGCTGCGGCATTGCGAGGGTATTCCCCGGTAACATTGCTCGGGAGGCAGGAGTGGATTCGTTACCTATTTTGTTCGGCAGTGTAGGCTGCGTAGGTCAAGAATGTCGACAGTGATAATTTGAATTTACATAATTTTTTAATATTTTCATGACAGGTTAAACATTTATAACTTTTAATGTTTTAGGAGCTATTCATGAACGCTTTAATGGCAAGGGTTATTACTACTCGTGGGCAGATCCAAGAACTAATGGACAAGAAATTGATTGGTTATCGGGGAGAAATTTCTGTAGGCAAAGGTGTATGGATCTGGTTTCTTTAGAAACTTCAGCAGAAAATGAGTTCATCAAAAGTCGCATTGTTCAAAGTAATAAATAATTTTTATATTTTAAGAAGACAATGTTTAAAGATCTGTAATTAATAATTTATGATTTGTAGATAATGTAAAATACATTTGGACGTCCGGTCGCATTTGCGATTTCAAAGGTTGTGATAGGCCTGATTTACAACCCCTTCATATCAATGGTTGGTTCTGGACTGCGGAATTACAAAAACTTGCACCGACTAATGATCGCTCTCAAAATGACTGGTCCGAAAGTGGAGGGTAAATTCAAATGTTTCTTTATAATATAAGTTAGGATTTACATATAAGTAATACTGCCTTTTTTAGTATTGGGAAACCTCAACCTGATAATCGTGAAGCTATTCAACAAGGAGGTGCTCCAGAAAATTGCTTAGCTCTGCTTAATCAATTTTATAAAGATGGAGTAAATTGGCATGACGTGGCTTGTCATCACAAAAAGCCATGGATATGTGAAGAAAATGACTCGCTATTAAAATACGTTCATTTCACCAATCCAAACATTCGCATCTAAACCAAATACAACATACAAAGGAAAGAAGCTATAACAAATTGACTTCTGATAAAACGATTGCAGTCGTTTCCTAAATAATTGTTAATATTTTACATTGTTTCATCCAAGACTCAGGAGTGTTATTTCTTGTATCGCAAAAGTAACAGAATATTTTGTTCCGTTTTTTTATTATTTATTTCATATGTAATATATTTCAGAACATTGACTGAATAGTATTTAAAAATAATACGTTCGAACGAGTTTAATAAGTAATATGTTGTTTTAAATTGTTTTAAAGCAGATTTACCCTTCTATCTTCCCAGTTTCTCGTTGCCAAGCATGATGTATGTCGCATGGGTTCGTGAACTGTTAGCATTACTTTAGGATTGAAGATCTAGATCAGGCATGCTCAACAGACGCGCCCGCGGGCATCATAACCCCTCTTCCCAGTGAACGGTCTCACGGTGGTGTTCCCCGTTAATGCAAAGTCCGTTACAAGTTACAACTGCGTATTACACACATTGTACAAACGCTCCGCTTCCACTATTTCAGTTGCTATCCACTCCGCGGTCCAACTTGTTTGGCTTTAAACGCGCCCGCCAAGAGGAGTATTGAGCATGTCCGATCTAGATAATGAGTCTTTTTCTTGTGCTAAAAGGCATTTATTCATACCTCTGTTCTGAAACAAACCTACTTTCTTATATATAGAGGCTGATAGAATATCCTTTCTAACTTTTCCAAGTCACCCCATAATTTTCTCATAATTCTTTTGAAGGGTTTCAAAGGTAATTACTTCTCCAGTACTCATTTCCGACACCTTTTCCCGTAATCTTTTTAATGCCATTTGCTCTTCCTTTTAATTATAATCTCACTCTAATTGTAATTCCTATTCGTGGGTAATCTTTTCCTTTTGAATATATTATTTAGGGAATTGTGTGCCATTTTCTGGCATCAGTAAAGTATATAAGTGTATTCTAATTGGTAAAACAGATATAATAAACTGCATGAAGCCTAGTCAAATGGTCTGTAAAGTGATAAGCTTTGAGGGTAGAAACAGCAGGATGTGTTTCTTGCCACTAACAACTACAGAGCCCTGCGAATTGTTTCAGTCTAATATTCTATCTATGTTATTCTATTATAGTTCATCTATTCAGCTTAATGTGCTTAACATCTTTGACTCCTGTTGCTTTTACAAGTTTGCTGCATCTGGCTCACCAACAACGCTTATTTTATTTATATTTATTTTAGTATTTCAAAAAATTATACTATTCACGATAAAGATATATTTATATGTTTTATACAAACATGCTCTGTTTGTGTTAATTTATATGTTGTAAAGTGTTGTCCCGTTAAGAGCACGGGTCTTCCTTTCCGTTAAGAGAATATTTATATTCCCGCTACTTCTTCTGTAGTCGCCGCGACGAGTGCGCGAGACTGATTGTGAAAATCAGCGCGAGGGCAAGCAACAGCAACAAACCATAAATTCCGGTCAAGATCGCAGCGGCATCGTATTATTAAACGAACACGGCGAAGACGAAAAGCGAGGCGAATAGCGTACCGTTTCGTTAAGAGACCGCCTTGTCCTTTGGGCAGCGTGCTTACAACGGGACAACACTGTATATTCCGAATGGTAATAAATATATTTAAAGACACAGTAATCATATTTGCTTTTTATTTCGTTCGCTTACAATTTTTGTGTCACTGATAACTCATACCTTTTTAATCTTTATTTTGTAGTTGAGTTACCTATTATGTTTGTACAAATACAAAGAAATAAATCGTGTAGTGTTGTGAAGAAAACACACATAGATCTTCTTACTTCGAAATTATTATCAATTTTATTGAATAATCACTAATACATATTTACAAAAATAATTTAATAGGCTATTTACTTTTTACCTTCAACCATTATAATATGATAGCCAAATTTCGTTTTAATTGGTGGATCCGTATAAACTGGTGAGTTAAGAGATGAAATTGATAATGCGAATGCAGCTTCTTGAAACGGGCCAACCATTGATCCTCTCGTCATCCATCCAAGATCACCCTTGAATAATTGTTAAGTATCAATTAGGCTTGAATGGAATATTGTATATGAAATATCTTTACCCCGGATCGCGCTTTGTCCTCGCTATATGTAGCAGCAACTTCATTAAACTTTTGTCCAGCTTTCAATTTCTCCATAGCTTCCAAAACTTTTGACTGTTTCTCACATAAAATGTGTCTAACCTTTATAGGTAAATAATAAAGTAATGTTAAAATGGTAAATGACTTTTATGAATTGGTTTCAAAAAAATCATAATAAATATATATATATATAAATATCAAATATGTACTTTTACTGCATTTCCTGTTTTCTTTTCCTCCTTTTTGTTGGCATTGTCTGAAGATTTAGATTTATTCCCCTTTGAGGCATTCCCACCTTTTTTTGAAGACATGTTTATATGCTTCGTTAACTTTGCAACGCTAAGTTTATGTGATATAATTTTTAACTCATATACAGTGTGTCTCACAGATTTTTGTACAAACTTTGCCAGCGTTATCTATGGCTAAAAATAAGACAAAAATATCATACAAATATAGTCTTTACTAAAAAGGTGCAACAAAGCTGTGAAACGATTGGCATAATAGACAATTGGTGAATACTGTGAGCATAATATTCAACTATTAGGACCCATGTTGGTCTTCCCACGGCAGCTCGAACACTTTGCATATAGTTATTATTGGAATACTATCTATGGAAATACGTAAGAAAAAATCGTTTATTTTTCAAATGTTACCGTGTCATAACCTCTTCAGATTCTCGCTCAGCGTACGTAAAAACAAAGTGGTGGGGACGACTAGTCTCCGGCACGCAGCGAAAGTATAAACACTATTCGGTCTATTCGTGTATTTTCCACTTCTTTATTGGTAACCTCTTTGTTATCGTTACTGCTATTGTTCTTGTATGTACCTACTGTACATTTCAATTAATATTCTATGCCTTAAACTTCCTCAGTGACAGTTCATCTATAATTATTGTTGTTTTTTAATTATTTATTGTGTATGTGTATCATTAATATAATTAACCCTCTCAGTAAGTACAACGAGCGAGGATTATATCCTCCGTTTTTAAGAGTCATAGAAAATCATAGTAGAAGTGTTTCTTATAATAAATTATACATTCAGAATTTGCAATTTCAAATTTGTACATTTAATTTCCCATTTGTGGATTCCTTTTTATGTGAAACGCTCGTTGGAGGTGGCTAATGTTTAGTTTAGAACATGTTCATGCACGTTTTCCATAAATACGTACAGGGTGTGCCAGAATTGAAGGACAATTCGGAAATATGTTGTCGACGCTGGTTGGCCGTGGCGTCACTCGCTTGGCGTTGACGTCGGTTCGCCTCCAATCGTGGCGTCTCACGCACACATTACCACCACTTCTGTAGGTGTTCTCCCTTCCAAATAAGTTTGCCCAAGAAAATGTTGCTTCGCGTTCCTGCACGTAGCCGAACACCCTGTACACAGGAAAGAGAAAAGCGCACAATACTTTTAAGAAGTGTTTTCACCCGAAAGAACCCCCAAAAAGCGGAAAATACAAATTGCCCGATACTTCCATTGAAGTTCCCGACAGGTCTACGAAGTTTTAAAAAATTTGGAATTTTTGGGTTCCCGAATTTCTTTTGTGAGTTTTATGTTTGTTAAACTATTCAGAAATTCAAATGGCTCAGACATTTCTTGCTCTTGTTTTAGTTCCCTTCACGCGTCACCTATGGCGCTGCGAAATGTCCGACTAAAACCGGCAGACACCTATCTATATGCGAAGTACGAAATATCTATAGTTACGTTGTCGGTGCTTGGTCTAGCGAAGCGGTCTCTTTATACATTTGAAGCCGAATTTGCATTTAAACGTCGGCGCACGCCGAGCAAAGCGATTTAGCGCTCTACGCCATCAACCCAGCTCCTAGGACCATCGTGTATACGCGTGTATACCAGCCGATATCAGCAAACGCCGGATGAATTGAGTGTAGGCCCTGCAGGGTTCGGCGAGCTTCACTGCTTCAGCCACAGTGATGGAAGGGGAAACACCAACAGGAGTGATGGTAATGTGTGCGTGAACTGACACCAGCGCCAAGCCAGCCAAGTGGCGGTAACGCGAAGCCAGCCACGGCCAACCAGCGTCTACAACCGATTCCCCGGCGACGCTGTTTGGCCGCGGCCCCATTTGAATTGGCTAGTTGGCTTGGCTTGGCGCTAGCTTGGCGAATTTTCTATCGTTTTCCATCTTATCGTTGATTGGTTCGACGGTTGCGGCGTCATCGCGCGCATGCGTGCAAGCGCGTAGCCGGCCCTAACGCCATTCTAGATATTAATTCCGGGATCGGAGCAGTGGTGGGTCGGTATTTTACACCGCGTCGCAAATGCATTTACGACATGTCGCAAATGTACGTATAATATGTCGTTTTTAAGCCCATTTCATACGTGTCATTTGTCGCAAATGTAGTAAATAGAAATATTCATTATTTTATGGTTTCAACAATTAAAGTGTTGGAAAAATATAATTCTTTCTGACTCGCTTGTTGGTTGCATGAAAATACTACGGAATACTGTAGAATACGTCGATTACGTTGAAAACTACATATAATCGTCACTTTTCTAACCCCAAAAAAGTATTCAAAAGCGTGGTATTAATTATTGTTTTGTAATTGTTTAGATAATAACTAATAAAAATGAATCGTGAAAGGTAAAGTAATTAGAAATAAATGTACGATAATAAATAAAATTTATTTGAATTGAAAATTATGCAAATAAAAATATCCGTTTCAGAAAAAATGAAATTGATAAATTATTATCAAATTTATTTTTTGGGTGCAACATCCCTTCCAGTGTGGTGAAAGTAAACAAATTATATTTATTATTCTATATTGGGAAACTTAGTGGAGACGTGGCCTAAATTTCAGCCCTCTGGTGATAAGTTGGCAAACTATTGAAAATAGGGCCGGATCCCACTAGAGCACTAAAGAGGTGAGTATGCGCATCCGCCATATTGGGTCCTCTGGAGAGAGAAGATTATTGAGTACCCGCCTTTTTGAATATTGCCAGATTCACTTTATAAACAAAATATGCGTTGTTGATATTGGTACATGGTAGTACGACACATTATTAGAGTATTATATTACACTTAAGTTTATATTTGGTTTATAAAGCGACTTTGACAATACTCAAAAAGGCGGCTACTCAATAATATTCTCTCTCCAGAGGACCCAATATGGCGGATGCGCATACTCACCTCTTTAGTGCTCTAATCCCACCAAACATTCCGAATAAGTATTTATTGATTGAAGAAGTAAAAATTTAGTGTTCAAACAAATTTAAAAACACTCGTTTTTCAGAACATGTCTATTTAAACACTGATAATCATATGGACTTCGACGGATTTCGACCCACTCTCAGTAGTTCCATTTTCTGTCACTAGTTGGCGTATCGAAATTCTTGGTTTCCCAATGCGTTTCTTTTACTAACCTTTCAATATCCATTTTTCGTCAGTGTAACTTAATTTAATTTAATTTTTTTAATCAGAATTATAATTATTAATAAATTGGCACTTCTTCATAACCTATACGAAAAATGTTTTATAGATTAGTTATTTTCATTTCAGATATACGACATTTAAGACACGTGTCGTGTATAAAATCGAAAATTCGTATCTTTACCCATCACTGGATCGGAGTACTCCGGTTGATGTTGATGGAGGGGGAACACCTACAGGAGCGGTGGTAATGTGTGCGTGAGAGGCACGATGGGAGACGAACCGACACCACGGCCAACCAGCATCGCCGGGAAATAAGTTGTCGACGCTGGTTGACCGCGGCGTTACTCGCTTGGCGCTGGCGTCGGTTCGTCTCCAATCGTGGCGTCTTACGCACACATTACCACCGCTTCTGTAGGTGTTCCCCCTCCATCACGTGACACTGCGATGAATTATGGCGGTAACATTCAAGAATATAAGGTCCTTTACGCCTCTGTTTCTAATAAAATGAATATAGGTAACATTGGTGGCAGGTAACAGAAAACACATAATAATAATGAAAACATTATGTATTTATGCATATACATAAAATATAATAATATAAACATGAAAGGAACATAAATATATATTTTCTAATCGTTGTCGTTATCGGTAGTGTTTTCATTCTCCTCGTCCGCCAATAGATTCCCTAAGAGATCTACCGGTATTTCGACATTGTCATACATACTATTATTAAATAATTGGATCATGTCATCAGTAATCTCATACTCGTAACAACATGCATTCTGATTTGACATGTCCAGTTTTATTCTAGTGAGTGCAGCTAGTGTTTCTGGTTGTAATCTATTCCTACCTCTAGTTTTTATTTGCGTGACGGTGGAAAAATATCGTTCGACATCAGCATTAGAATGCGGCAAAGTTAAGCACAACTGCGCTAGTTTCGATATGTTTCCATACAGATATTCGCCTACAACAACGGAAGCGATACTCGTTTCGTGCCAGAACTGAGGTAAACTCATTCCTTTTATCTCTTCTTTTGACGTCCTCAATTAAGCAGACGGCAATCGAATCTATTCATTTAGTACCTCAGAATTAAATTTTGAACTAAATTTGTTTAAAACACACTCTAATTGGCCATCCTCATGATTGGCTATGTATGCAGCTGTTTCCGGGTTTAAAAAATCTAGTGCCTTTAAAAATGTGTCATCGAATGGCACTCTATCGACAATCTTTTGGTAGCCAGTTTGGTAACATTTCTTGATGTTTGTAAAAAATTGTACCATGTCTTCGTTCTCTTCTCAATTATCAATTGTTAATTGACGCAGTGTATCCATACATTTTCCCCCAGTAAAAATTGTTGTCAGTGGTTTTAAATTTTCTTCATTATAGATGTCAATTTTGTGCATATCTGATACACCTATTTTATCACGTTTTATGAAATTGGCTGCCAATAAAGCTAACAGTCTGTTACATACAGGGAATAGGCGGTGAACTAAGACTCCCGAGCTTTGAAATAATTTGTTCGCAGTAGTAAAAACTGTTAAATAATAATCCATAAATTCCAAATATGCCTTCGTAAAAGGAGAATTAATACTTGATAATATTTTTTCTGCAACAGATTCATTGTCTGCTGATGCCTCCGCAAGCACACTAAATAAAACTACTGATCTAACACTCTTTTTATGCATTCAGCTAGTGCTAGCCATCTAGTTGTCGACGGCTGTTTAACTTTCCGTTTTGGAACCTTCATGAACTGTTGCGTACCTTCCAACATACACAGTCGTTTAGGACTTTGCGAGAAGTATGAATAAAAAGACTGCAGAAACTTCTCAATGTCCTTTGGCAAGCATTCGCACGCGTGGCGTGCAGCCAAATGTAGTGAGCGGCAAATGCATCGTACGACACAAATTTCGTCATTGGCTGCTACTATACGAGATGTCAATGAATTATGCGCTCCCGCCACGCACACGCCAACCGTGTTGCTTATAGGCAAATTAAACTTGTCCAAAGACTGTTTAAAACAGTGATATAAGTTTTCTGCTGTAGCTTCATTGATCCTAACTAAATCTAATAAATCTGTACATATCTGTTCTTTGTGAACGTAGCGAATTAAGAAGCAAAGAAGTTTCATATTGGACACATCTGTGGTTTCGTCGATCAAAACCGAAAAATATTTGCCCGGTATTTTCTCTATAGTTTTTCCAACAATGGACTTGTTAATTACATCGAGGCGAATGGCTTTCATTTTCCTCGCACTTAAAGACATGCGTTTCAGAACATTAGGATCTGTGAATACCTTCTGTGACAGTCGAACGAGTTAAATGGTCCGTTATGTTCGATTGCATCAGTGCATACTCTAATTTCAGCCTCCTTTACCTCGTCTGTAAAAGTCCTCGTTCCTTCACCTGGTACTACTCTTTTTCCACATTTCGTGTTCTTCATATGCTCTTGGCTGTTTCCATGACGCAGTAAATTAGACTTCATTGCTTTAATAGTTACGTTACAAATTGAACATTTTCCCTTGTACGGGTTGGAAGGAAGTTGTTGTAGTCGCGGTTTAAATACCGGGTCCTCCAGCCAAACTAGACAAAATACTCGCTTCCGTGTTTTTATGTTCCTTGCAGCGGGGATGGTGAAGCTTTTATCACTGCCTAAAGTACTAAATTTTATTCACACAATATTAAAAAGCAATTCACGAAAATAATCATTGAACATAGAAACTACGTTACGTTTATAATTCTATGATTTCAGGCACGAATATATTACAGATGTATCTTACTTGATTCGGTCCCTACATCCATGCTTGTTGCTGCATCTGTACTTGATGCTTCATCCATGCTTGCTGCTTCATCTGTACTTCTTCCTTCACCTGGTACTAATCTTTTTCCATATTTCATGTTCTTGATATGCTCCTTGGCTGTTTGCATGACGATGTAAATTAGATTTCATTGCTGTAATATATATACGAGGGTCGATCAATAAGTACCCGTGTTAGGAATGAAGAGGCAAGCTTTTCACAATTTTTTTTTTCTATTTTTCAACGTAATCTCCTTTTAGTGCAATACACTTTTCCCAACGTTTCTGCCATTTCTTTAACCCCTCCAAAAAATACGATTTGTCAAACTCTCCAAAATACGCTTCTGTCTCGACGACAACCTCCTTGTTTGACCTGAATTCCCCCCCCCTCCCCCTCCCGAGCCACGTTTTCATGTTGGGGAACAGAAAGAAGTCGCAGGGAGCCAAGTCGGGCGAGTACGGCAGCAATTCGTAGTGCAGTTCGTGCAATTTGGCCTCGTCAATTTTGGACGAATGTGCTGGTGCGTTATCGTGGTGAAACAGCACTTTTTTCTTAGCCAAATGGGGCCGTGTCTCCTTCAATTTTGTATCGAATCGGTCCAATAATTCACTGTAGTACTGCCCCGTGATCGATCTTCCTTCCTGCAAAAAGTCCATGAGGATTATTCCCTCGGAATCCCAAAAAGTCGTGGCCATGACCTTTCCGGCCGATGGGACCGTCTTCGCCTTCTTCGGAGCAGATTCACCCCGAAAAATCCATTGTTTTGACTGTCGCTTGGTCTCTGGCGTATAATAATGGATCCAGGTTTCATCAACGATGACGACTCGACGCAAAAACTCCCGCGACTTTCGCTTGAAGAGGTCCAAACACTGCTTCGACATCGACAGCCGTATCCGCTTGTTGTCCACCGTAAGCAATCGCGGCACCCATCGGCCCGACACCTTTCTCATGCTCAACTTATCATGTAAAATATTAATTGCCGTTCCGTGCGACACGCCTACGGCCTCTGCGACTTCGCGCACTTTCGTTCAGCGATCAGCGAGAATCATGTCGTGGACCTTTTCAACGATTTCCTCGGTAACCACGTCCGACGGGCGGCCCGGGCGCTCCTCATCAAAAACAGATGTACGACCACGTTTAAATTCGTTGAACCAATATCTTATGGTTGCCATAGATTGCGAAGGGTCCCCATAGACAGCGTCCAACTTCGCCTTTATTTCTTCGCATGTGGTTCCATCCAAAAATAAAAAGCGAATTACGGATCGATATTGTTCTTTTTCCATTTTATCGAGAAACACGAGACACGTGTGATAAAACTGGCTGCCAAATAAAAACTAATCTATGAATCAGTCTGAAATTTAGTATGGTGTCGTGTGACAGATGGTAGTACAGGACGGTAATGCCAACTTCCCTCAGCAACAGCAACTGTCTTCACACACGGGTACTTATCGATCGACCCTCGTATATCGCAAATTGTACATTTTCCCTTGTACAGGTTGCGCTGGGCTTGTTGCAGCCACGGTTGAAAGGCTTGGGTCCTTCAGCCAAACTTGGCAAAATGCTCGCTTCCGTGTTTTTACGTTTCTTGGAGCGGGAACGGTGAAGCTGCCTATTCATAAAATACTAATTTTTATTCACACAATATTAAAAAGCAATGTCACTGAACACATTGAACAAAGAAACTACGTTCAGTTTATACTTCTATGATTTCAGGCACTAATAAATTATAGATGTATCTTACTTGAATTGGTCTCTACGTCTGAGCTTATACGTCTGCTAGGTCCAGCAATGCTGGCATCACTGCCTATTTATAAAATATCCATTATTTGTACATTTCTAATATAACCATACATACTAAATCAATATAATGCGTAGTATATATAAAAAATATCATTTCTACAATTCTGTTGATGCAAAAGTATTAAGTATTTGTCTTACCTGATTCCTTATTTATATTGTAACTTCAATTGCAATTCACAGAATGAAAAACTATGAAAATGTTCACAATTCACTGTGTCTCACGTCGTCTCACGCAAGGATCGGAGGACACCGGCGTAACCAGTGTTCGGGCCGTAGCCGAACACCTACAGGGAGCAGTGGTAATGTGTGCGTGAGACGCACGATGGGAGACGAATCGACACCACGGCCAACCAGCGTCGCCGGGAAATATGTTGTCGACGCTGGTTGGCCGCGGCGTTACTCGCTTGACACTGGCGTCGGTTAGTCTTCAATCGTGGCGTCTCACGCACACATTACCACCGCTCCTGTTGGTGTTCGGCTACGCCGGAGTTCTCCGACTCTGGTCTCACGTGGCATCTACAAAAGCACAGTAATAGTAGCTGTACGCACCCGTCGCGCATTTGGCTTGGCTTGGCGCTGGCATCGGTACATCCGTGACGTTACATTCGCTTCGTGTTGTCGCCACATGGCTGGCTTCGCGCTGGCGTAAATTCACGCACACATTACCACCGCTCCTGTAGGTGTTCCCCCGCCATCAACATGAACCGCAGTCCTCCGATCCCTGTTGAGCACGGTGTAATAGACAGGTGTTCCGACTCCTGTCCAGAATGTGTGACTTTTTCGTCCTAGTTCTTCTGGCGGCCAGCAGATTTCGTCGGTGTCGTAAAGGCATTTACATATGGCCTGTTGTGTCTGGCAAGCCCAGGTCAAAGAGGAGATATAATAAGAGGCGTCACTCGGCATGGACAGAAATAAGCTAGGGAAATCACTAGACAACCAATTTAAATGCCCTTTCGGCAATGATCGGTAAACTTTGGCAATAATCAGCATATTGCAGTAAGGTACATTTAAGGCCGATTTCTTCACCTTCAGTAATCTTCCGGTCAGTGAACGACCAATTGGATTAGAGCATTTATATGCTCTAAGCCAATTGGATGCTATCATTTGCCAGTTATGTGGAACATAACTCTAACTGGAAGATTACTGAAGGTGAAGAAATCGGCCGTTAGTCGATTTGAATATCCCGCTCGAATAGACAACCAATTTAAATGCCAAGGTCAAGTAAGGACTTCAAAGGTTCCGCCCGGAGTGACGCCTCTTATTATATCTCCTCTTTGCCCAGGTAATACCACTAAAATCTCTACTACTGCAGTCTCATTAATACATATGTACACTAAGGGACAGAATCGGCTTCCCTTCGGAAATTTGACAACGTTGCTTGTCACTAGAACCACTGAGTTATGCCTAGTGACATGCAACGTTGCCAAATTTCTGAAGGGAAGCCGATTCTGTCCCTTAGGCCGGTATTCACAAACGTGTCTTAAGATTAAGCAAATGCTTAAGCATTCGGCATCCTTTACTAGCTACTAGGGTTAGTAGAGGATGCCGCATGCTTAAGCATTTGCTTAATCTTAAGACACGTTTGTGAATACCGGGCTTAGTGTATATGCCTTTTAAGTTACGACGCCCCTCGCGACGGCCAGGGGAATTAAACAGAAATCGGCACACAAAATCGCTGGGGTAAAAGCAGGGTGGTATATAAAGGTGGTTTGACAAGACCAAGTACGGCGTCTTCATAACAGTTTAATTCGCAGAATACTAACCAGGTGGCGTTAACTCTAAGAGGCGCGTTAGGTTAGGTTAGGTTTATTTTTTCCTCGAGGTAGTTACATCACATGTGTATTCTATGCTCAAAGTGGCACTTCGAGACATTGTCTCATATAGCCCAACGAACTATTGTCTCTTTATCACTTTCTCCCACCTTACATATAACTTATAATTAAATTGCATACAATAATGAAAGAACTTAGTACAATAAAAATACAATGAGTAAATACAATAGCTTATATCTTTCCTCTCGCTTCCTCGCTTTCACACTTCATCGCCCACTCTCCGACACTCCAACATGACATTCCTTTATATACATATTGCCTATCTCATATGTCGCCTTCTCTCTCTCTCTCTCTCTCCCTCTCTCACCTTCTCACCTCCCTTCACCTTTCATACCTCATCTCCACTCTCTCCCCCCTTCAGTCTCCTTCATCCCCTATCTTAATTTCTTCTCTTAAATGTCTCTCTTAATTCTATTTAGGTAGCCTATTATCACTTTAGCTGCCGCCTTTCTATCTCCCCTGATCTTTTCAGCTATATCCTCTCCCTCCCGTATTCCCACCCTTTCCAAGTCCATTTGTAGTCTTCCTCTCTCTCCTATATATCTATCACAGTTCCAAATTATATGATTTATATCTTCTACTCCCCTCCCACACTCACATTTGGGTGTTTCCACCATCCCTTTTCTGAATAACGATTCCGCTAGATTGTAATGATTTGCCCTTATCCTATTTAAAAAACTGATACCCTTTCTCTCCATTCCCGTCATTCCCACAAACCAAGGTTTTCTACTTCCCACATTATTCCCTTCTCTTGCGAAATACTTCACCCCTTTCTCGTCTCCGATTTTTTCCATGTCCTCTTTCGATCTTCTCCATGCTTTTTCCTCCAGGTCCGCTTTAATGTCCCTCCATGGTATCTTCACTTCTCCTATCGGTTCTCCCTCTGTGAGTTCTTTTGCGTTTGCATCCGCCCTTTCATTTCCTTCTATCCCACAGTGCGCTGGTATCCAAGCAACTTTTAGCCTCCCTATTCTTCTCTCTTCTCCTCCTTCATTTTCTCTGTTTTGTTTCTCTCTTTTAATGAGCAAATCCCTGATTTTTCTCACTCTCCTATCTTCATTTTCTGAATTACTTCTTTCTCTTCTTTCTATGTTTTTTATTCCCTGTAGAACACTTAGTGCGTCTGTAAATATTATTACATTGTGACCGTCTTCGGTTTGGGAGACGGTCGCCAGTGGGACGGAGAAGGAGTTTATTGCCGACTCAGTCGGTAAGGCCGGGTTCATCAAATGAGTAAAGCGTTTTAAACAGTAACAATGTTTATTCTCCTGTAATTATGTTTACATTGATTTCCGCGTCACGGTTGCGGGTGCGGAGTCTCGACTCGGTAAAATCGCGGCGGCGGTGTTCTCGCGACGGCGGCGCTGGCGACGAGTTGGGGGATCAAGGATGCGGAGTTTTGTGGAACGTTCTGCTCGGAAGGGCCTTAGCAGGCACGATCGTACGAGAGTCGTATAGTGGCGTTCCCGTGTACAATAGGGCTCTGGCCGATAGCGGCGCGGAGGCACCTTACAGGCGAGGTAAAGCACAAGATTATTCTCGGCCTATTTAGGAAAGAGGCTGGTTAATGGCACAGTGTGATGATAGATCGACACGTGCACACCTCACGGAATCCAAAAATATGAGCGTCTTGGCGGACGGTACGGCGGCGTCAGCGGCTAATCCGTGCGGAACAAGAGCTATCAGTTTCGCTCGCCGCGGTCCTTATATCGCGAGCCCGTACATCTTCGCCCGCGAGACAGCTCGCGGCTGCGCGGCCGCCTAGCGGCCGCGGCGCGCACTCGGCTTCTCGGCGCGGCGCCGTACGCCTGCGCGGCGCGTGACGTGACTTCGTCACAACATCTTTTTCTATCATTTCGTTATCAGCTATTTCAATAGCCTTTTCTATTCCCACCGCTTCTGTTGTGTATATTGTTGCCTTATTACTTATACTCAGACCTCTTGTCTTCCATTGTTCCATCCTTGCATTTGCTTCTTTTATTACTATACCCACTCCGTTGGATCTTGAATTTGGAATTTTGGACCCGTCCGTGTATATCTCAACTGTTTCTTCCTTGTTAATTTCCAGTTTTTCCTTAATATTCCTTATCAGGGGTATTCTTCCCCTTGTTTCCTTCATTTCTTTCCAATTTTTTCCCAGTTCCCAGTCCATAATTCTCTTCCATATTTCTTCGTTATCTTCTTCTTCTTCCTCTCTCTCTTCCTCTCCTCCCCCTTCTATCTCTGTCCCTTCCATCTCCGGTTCTCTCTCCATTATCCCTTCTATCTGTTCCGTGTTTCTGTACGCTCTTCCCAATTCATGTCTCTCTTCCTCTTCTTCTTCTTCCTGTCCCTCTTCTTGTCCCCTTATTGCATCCAATACTTTACTTTCTCTTTTTCTTCTCTGTTTCGCTACATACTTATTGGTTATCAGTCTTATTCGGTTTGTTATATCCATTACACCTGCTTCCACCATCATTACATTTATCGGCGTCGACATCCTATAACCCATTGCCGTTCTTATTCCGGCACTTTGCATTTTCCCAATTTTTTCTTTGTTTTTCTTATTGTTGGTATAATATATTGACACCCCATATTCTATAACTGATCTAATCAGCGATTTATATAACATTATCATCGTCTCAGGATTGGCACCTTTTTTTATGTGACCAATATATCTTAACATATTCAGTCTTTTCCTTGCCTTTTGTACTACCATATCTGTGTGTTCTTCGAACCGTAGTCTTCTATCTAAGCTTATCCCTAGAAATCTTGTGCTCTCCTCTTCCATGTATGTTCCGTTTCCAATATTTATACTTATTTTGCCTCTTCTAGTTGTGTTATATCCTTGTGCGAAGTTCATTACTTTTGTTTTTTCCTCCGCTATATCTAATTTTATATCCTTAAGATTTCTGATTAGTTTTTCTGAAGCCTTCCTTACTCTTTCTACATTAAGATGTCTAGCATTGCTCGTTGTGTATATCACTATGTCATCTGCGTATTGTAATATCCTGACCTGTTCCTCCTTGACTCCCCTTGTCGAGTTTGCTGTGTATATGTTATACAAAATGGGACTGAGAATCGCCCCTTGTGGTAAACCTCTCCATTGTCTTCCCTCCATGGGTTCATCAAATCTTCTTATACATTTTACTTTCCTATTGCTTATCCACTCTTCTATGTATTTGACTAATCCTTCCGGACACCCTTTCTGTCTCAATGTCATCATTAGAGTATTATGGTCAACGTGATCATATGCTCCTTTTACATCCATGAATACCGCTAGTGTTTCTCTTCCATTTTCAAATCCCTTTCTTATCTCCGACGTTAGTATGGCCAAATTGTCCATCGTAGATCTCCCTCTTCTGAATCCATTTTGTCCTTCATCCATTATCTTATTGTATTCCGCCCATTCCGTTAATCTTCTGCTCACTATTCTTTCCATTACTTTCCCCATACAGTCCGTTAGTGATATCGGTCTCAACGACTTTTTGTTTGTTTTGTCTAGAAAGATGATAATGGCTTTTTTCCATTCCCTTGGTATATCTTGTGTTCTCCAAATCTCATTAAATAACTTTAACATTTCCTTTTTGTATTCTTCTGTCATATTTTTAATTATTTTGTAGTCTATACCATTTTCTCCCGGTGCTGATTTATCATTAGATTTCTGTATTGCCATCTCTACTTCCCATTCTTTAATATCTTGTCTTCTTTCCTCCTCTTCTATTTGAATATGATTTCTCATATCCTCCCTTATTCCTCCCTCCTCTACCTCTCCTATCCCATTTTCCTCCTCCATTGGCTTCTGTAGTATTTTATTTATCTCTTTTTCTTCCAATTGTCTTACCTCTTCTATCGTAACACATGTGTTATTTTCTATGTCAAAGCCTCTTTGTAGACCCTTAATCCTCCTCCAGATGTCCGATCCTTTCGTGCGATGGTCCACGGATGTTGCCATTTCCTCCCAAGCTTTATTTTTCAGATCTCTTATCATTTCCTTCATCTCTTTTTCTTCCTTCTTAAGAGCTGTCCAGTGTAGCTCATCGGGTCTTTTTATAAAATCCTTCACTGCTTTTTTCCTCGCCTCTTTCTTTTCTTTACATTTTTTATCCCACCATGGGTATTGACCTCCTACTGTTGTACTCTTCCTTGTTTCTTTGTTTCTTTCCTTGTCATTTCTCTCTTCATTTCCTCCTTCTATAGATTTATTCTTCCTTTCCTTTATTCCTATCCTTTCCATTCCGTCTTTTATACTTTCTATTAGCGTTTCATATTTCTCTTCTATAGACCTTGCACTTGTCATTTTTCTTTTCATAGCTTCTTCTTCTCTGAACCATGATAGTCTTACGTCTCTCCATTCTATACTATCCGTCTCGTATTTCCTGGTTGTGTATTTTATTCTATTCCATCTTTGTACTTTTTTCTTGATTTGTACTACTATTACTTGATGATCCGATCCCAACGTCTCTCCTTCCTCACTTACATTTGTTTCTTGATATATTCCGTAGTTTGTTATCAATAAGTCCAAATTGGACGGTCTATATTTCCCTGATCCCGTTCTAGATGTCGTTCTGTCATTGATAATGAATAGGTCTTGTTCTTCTATTGTCTCTGCTAACATAATTCCTTCTCTGTCATTCCTCCAACAGTTCCATTTCCTGTTATTCGCATTAAAATCCCCCATTACTATGGTGTCTATATTCTGTCTTCTGTTTCTAAATAATTTGTCCCATTCATTCTTACTTAACGAGAACCTTGGGTTTCTGTATCCCAGTATTATGTCCAGCTCTTTCCCTTCCATAATTATTGTGATTGCCATAATCTCCGTTTTGTCCTTCTCCCATTTAACGTCGTCCCTTATCCTCACCTGGATGTCTTTTCTGACTAAGAAACATAGTCCTCCTCCTCTCATGTCTTCCCTATCTTTTCTAAATACATTGTATTCCTTTATTTTAACTCCTTCTTTTCTCTTCAGCCAAGTTTCCGTTATTCCCATTATATCATATTCCCCAATCTTTTGTTTCACTTCCACCATCTTGTTTTTTATACTCCTCGCGTTCCACAAAGCCATCTTACAACCTGTCATCTTAGTTTGATGATTGCTATTTGATATTTGTTTTCCTATTTTGTTCGTCTCCTTTGTCTTTATTCCCTTCTTGTACTTGTTTCTGTCTTATTTCTCGTTCTATTTCTTGGTTTTCCTGGCAACCTTTCTTTTTCCTCCCTTCCCTTGTCTTACCCGACTCTACTGCTTCTTCCCCTGCATATTTTTCGCTTGCATATTTTTCCCTTGGATTTTCTTCTATCTCTTTCTCCTTTGTTTTGGTTGGTGTGCCTTTCCTCATATTATCTTGTTCCCATTCACTGTCTTCCAGCCATTCTATCATCCCTGTGTTCTGACTTCCCGTCGTTACACTCTTCCAGTCCTCTGCCTCTGATGCGCCTTCCTCCTCCGTTGTACCCTCTATGTATTCCTTTTCCTCTTTCTTCTTCTTTACTTGTCTTTCCCTATTCTTTCCTCTATCTTCCTTCCCCTCCTCTTCTTCCATTCCTACTTCTTCCCCTTCCTGTTTTCCATTCTCCTCTTCTAATTGGTCTCTCCCGCTGTCTTTTCTATTGTCCTTTATTATGTTCTTTGTTTTGTCTTCCTCCGTGAAACATTTGTTCACTAGAGTTATTTTTTCCTTTGGTTTGATATTGATCGTTTGTTTACATGCTTCATTCATCTGCTTGGCCGTTCCATTCCAGTCCTCTTCTGTCTCTATCTCTACCCCTTCTCTCGTTTGTGTTTCCTTTTGTTTTTCCACCAGTTTTCTGACTAACTTTGCTAGTATGTTTCTATCATTTATTAATTTAACGATCTCTTCTATCAGGTCATCGTCTCCCCTATTTTTAAGATATTCCGTATCCTTTTTAACATTTGATTCTTCTTTTCTCTTTTTCTCCTCTGTATTGTTGTCCAGATTCCTATCTCTTCTGTCTGTTCTCTCCTGCCTTATATATTTTTCCTCTTCCCTTCTTGTTTCTCGGTTCCATCTGTCCCGACCCCTTTCTCTGTCGTATCTGTCGTCTTCCTGTTATTTTCTCCTCCTTTCTTCTGTCATTTCTCTGCATTCGGTGTTGGTTGTGGTTATGGTTTTGATGTTGATCCTGATCTTGATTTTGGTTTTGGATTTGTTTCTTATTCCTGTTGTCCCATACCTTCCTAAGTCTCCCCAGCTCCCTTTCCACTGGTGCGGCTAAGTCTTCCCAATATTCTACTTTCCTTTTCCCCCTAATTGCTGGAAAGTCCTTATCTCCTTCATCCTCTTCATTTTCCTCTTCGACTCCATTCCATCTGTCCCCAAATCTTTCTTCTTTTCTCACTGTTTCATTAGCCGTATTGTATGATACGTTTTTATAGGCCATAATCTTTTTGATTGCCGCTTCTCTTTGATATATTTGACACTCCCTTGCCACACTCAGGTGACCTTCTCCACAGTTTATACATTTAGCTCTTTCTTCACATTTGCCATGCACTTCCTTAATGCATACAAAACATTTTTTCTTTGTCGCTCTGCATGTCGCTTGTATATGCCCAAATTTAAGGCATCTGAAGCACTGTTTAACCGCTTCTACAAACGGTTCGACCCTCAGCCAAACATGTCCCCAGCCCACCAAAATTTTTGTTGGCAAGGAGTCTCCCCTCACCTTTATCAATATGGACTTACCCTCTTCCCAAACTGCTCTCCCTTCTCTTATCTTTCTTTTTTTTAATTTTTAAAAGTAAATACGCCTTGGTCTGGTGCTATTTGTTTTTCCAATTCTTCTATCGATTCCTCCCATTCATGTATCGCGCCTTTCCTCATCTTCCATCTTGGTGGGATGTACGAACTGTAACCCGCCGGTTTGAGTCTGGATTCCATTAGGATTTTGTTGGCATCTTGCCTGTTCCTATATTTCACTTCCGCTCTGTTGAAGCCCACCATCTTCAGGCTTTCGAACCGCACCCCTGTTTTCATCAGACTACTATATATTTTAATTAAATTACCTTTCTTCGTTGAAGACGACTTATCTTTGTCTATTGCTATCGTTATTAGATACTCCTCCCTTTTCGACTTCCATTTGTATATATCATCTATTTCTACATCATTATTCTCTTTATCTACTTCCCTCGTGTTTGATTTATTTCTTACCTTAACCTCCAACCTGCTTTCCTCTCCCTCTCTCCTCTTTCTCTCCTCGTCTAGTCGTATTTGTTCTTCTTCTTCCCTTCCTTTTTTCTTTCTATTCTCTTCACTACTAGTTTCTGATTTCCTTTTTGTACTTTTGTTTAATCCTTGGCTTGTACTTGCATATGCGTCGTGATTTTCTTTATGGTTTTGTATTTCTACTGCGTGATCCTTTTGGTTTACCTCTCCTCCGTTTCTTCCGATGTCGCCCTCTGTCCGCCTTTCTCTATATGTTTCCCCTTCTCTTCTGCTATATTCCCGCTTCGGGTTTAAACTTTCCTCTGTGTTTCCCTTTTCTCTTCTCTCCCTTCTCATTCTGTTTTCTCTTTCTTTTTCCGTTTCTCCCATGTTCCATGATGTTCTCTCTTCTCTCTCCCTGTTGCAACATTCTCCTTCATCTTCACTTGTCGTCATCCTTCTGTCGTCTTTCCCCGTCATTGTCTCTCCGCTATACAACCTCTCTGATAAAAGGACTTCCTTTTTATCCTTTATAACCAGCTGGTTTTCTCTCTTCTTATTCTCCCGTTCATCCTTCCTCTCCCTGCCCTTCGGGCTCACCCCTTCCGCCAGTCTGCCTCCTGTGACTCTTTGTAGGTTATCTTTCTTTTATCCTTATTCCCTTCCTTCTTTACCCCTTAACTTCTCTATCCTCTCTTCCCCACTGTTCTCTCCTTTACTGCTTGCCTCCCTTACTCTCGTCCTATTCTTTCTCTTCTGTTTTCCAACCCTTCCCTCACAAAAATTCTCAACTCTCAAATTGTCCTACTCATCTTCCGCCATTTTTTCTAGGTTCTCCAGAGGCGCGTTACCGCGGTAAATTTGAAATGTAAAGAATATATACCCAACAGAAATGGTTATTAATAATAATTTTAAATTATTGTAAAGGTTATATGTATGAATTTCGTGTACATGTTTATCATGTATTTTATATATTTATCATCCAAAATTTTATTTCTCATAATATATGTATATAACCCTTATCATTTTACCAGCAGTACTGCTGCCAAAATATTTCTGTGTTTAGTGTTATTTTGTTAATTTCGTTATTAGCCAACGGAAATCATACATTTACAAAATTTGTTTTCAATTGGTTGACAAGCATGTTAGAAATTGTTGAAGTAATAAGGACACTTCATTGAGGTTACAGTTTACAATTTCGCACCACATCTTTCTTTGAATTGTATCCTTTGGTACTGCAAAAATAGATATATTTTTTTCTTTTCCAGAAGAACCACAATTCTCTACTTTGCACCGTTTAACCATAATGCTAGTTAAAATAATAGTTTATATAACAAACACAGTACACGGAACACGGAACACGGTACCGTGGCGTCGTTACACTTATACAATCAATGTCGACTCTATCTGTGTGGGATCCATGCACACACGCCATCTGCTACATAAAATCTGTACTAAACTCTTATGAAGACACTGTTACTAGGGGAAAATGGCTTTGTTGCATCACCTTTATATACCATCATGGGTAAAAGGTACAGAGTCGGAACACCTGTCATTACACCGTGCCTGCTGAGTGATGGAAGGGAAAACACCTACAGGAGTAGTGGTAATGTGTGCGTGAACTGACACCAGCGCCAATCCAGCCAAGTGGCGCTAACGCGAAGCCAACCACGGCCAACCAGCGTCGAAAACCGATTCCCCGGCGACGCTGGTTGGCTGCGGCCTCACTTAGTTCGCTTAGTTGGCTTAGCGTAGCGCTGGCGTCAGCGAATTTCATCTTCGCGTTGATTGGTTCGATGGTTGCAGCGTCATCGCGCGCATGCGCGGACGTGCGTAGCATATCCTCCCTGTCGTTAGTCCATTCGACACGGCGGATTTCCTCACCACACTGAACTCCTAGCCAGTGATGCCAGAATCGGGACCGGAGTTTTCGAGAATTTCCCCCACCACGCATGCACACTACGCCGGAGCTGCGTGTCCGTGAGCTCGGCGCTTCGGACAACGTCGGGAAGACGAGAGAGAAAACGAATGTGTGTCTTTCTCTCTCGCTCTTGAAACGCTGTGATCCAAGGAGAGGTGCAAGCGACACGCGGCCGTGCGCGATCTTCTCGAGTGCCTACAGATACACTTTTCACTTTCTGACATATGTATAATACTCTTGTAATGAAAAAAAAATTGAAAAAAATTTTGTTACGGAAATCACGTTTTAAGACCTCCTGATCACGTTTTGACTATTTAGAAAAGAGCTTTTTTTTAAATATTTCATATATTTGTTAACACGATTACGTTTAAACGGCAAAATGGATTTCAATGAAACTTTATATTTAAATGGTTCTTCGATTTTTCAGATATACGAAATAAATTCTACATAAAAAAAGTTAAATAAAGTTCTTCTGTAACTTCTTTAACAAAGAAAAATGTACATTCATAATTTCTTGTTTTCATTTTAGATTTCCGTACTTTTTATTTGAGCTGTTCCTATTTTTCAAACCTTAAAATGAATTTTTTTATTAAAAGATGAATATTTTAATACTGTAAATTAGTGAACTTTGTTAAAATTAGAATCCACTCTTGGCCAGTACCATGCACGCTGTAGCAGCCTTCGATAAAAAATATTTTTTCAGGGTATGATCTAAAATCTATAAACGTAATCAGATTTCTCGCTAGATTTTTCGATAATCATATCAAGTTGCGACAAAGAATCACGCACTGTTTACAAATTAATTACGCGCAGCGTGCACGGTACCGCTCGATGGACACTACGGGAAAGTGGTGGTCTCTTCCATCGGGAGCGAAATGTAAACAATTGGTTATGCAAAGCTAACATCGCGATACATGTTGTACACTAAAATGTATAAAAACATTACTAAAATAGAAAAGAAAGGCAGCACGTAAATATATCAATTGGATTCGATATATTGACGAAATGTAAGACTGAAATAATGCTACAATTGTTTACATTTCCAAAGGATAGGTAGAAAGCAAGCAAAGGAATTTACTATAATACATGCGACAGAATTTCGAGATAATTGTTACATATAAAATGAATATAATTAAGAATATACATTTATTTGTACAATTATCTCGAAGTTCTCTCTATAAATCATATGTACAGCAAGCAAGCGAATTTATTGCAAGGATAGAACAAGAATTGCGTGAGGTAAATCGAACAACTATTTACATATTCGCGATGTCCAAAAATCGAAAAGTCGCAAATTTTTAAAATTGTGTACTACGCGATGGTTATCGCGTTACTCATCCGTAGTTACACTTTTAGAAAATTGGGACAGTGTGTTGCACTTTCTGCAAGAATTGGTCGTAGATGAGAAAACAAAGTCTGGGGAATATGTGCTTATCTCATGCAAAATCCAGAAGCGAAAGCATATCTTCTGTTTTTGAAATACGTTCTAGAGTATTTTAATGACTTTAGTTTATTCTTTCAATCGCAACAAACCAGAATCCATTTGCTTCAAAATACTGCCAAAACACTTTTGTATAATATTTTACGTAATTTTTTGAAACCGCAGCTTTTGAAGCATATGGATTTAGTAAAATTAATAGATTTTTCAAGAGGCGATAATCAAATCGCATTTAATAGTATTCATTTAGGTCCGGATTGTGACACTTTTCTTTGTCAATTAGTTGCAGAAGGCAAATCCGATGTTGTCCAAACCGTTCGAGAAAATTGTATTAAGTTTTACATAACGGCTGCAAACGAAATTCGTAATCGATTGCCAATCGATGACGAATTTCTGAGCAAGTTATGTGTTTTTGAGCCTCATTTGACATTAGTAGATAATGACAGAGACACTTCCTTTAAGGGGGAACACCACTGTGACGGCCGGAAAAATGAGCCCATTTTTAAGATTTTTTTAAGGAATAACTTACAGTTTTATTATAAAATTGTTATTACCTATCTTTAGAACAATGTCTTAAGAGACTATGAAAAAAAAAGTAATAGAAAAACATGCATAGATTTCCATATACAGTTAATCTCCTACACCCCTCACAATAAAAACATAGGTCGCTTATCGAAACGATATCTCTGGAACGGCAACTCTAAAATCAATTTTTTTTTTTAATATAATCGGTATGAGTGTAGTTTCCGTTGTGCGTACCGATTTTTAAAAAAAATCATTTTTGTAAAAATGGTGCGCACAACGGAAACTACACTCATACCGATTATATTAAAAAAAAAAATTGATTTTAGAGTACCGATTTTTAAAAAAAATCATTTTTGTAAAAATGGTGCGCACAACGGAAACTACACTCATACCGATTATATTAAAAAAAAAATTGATTTTAGAGTACCGATTTTTAAAAAAATCATTTTTGTAAAAATGGTGCGCACAACGGAAACTACACTCATACCGATTATATTAAAAAAAAAAATTGATTTTAGAGTTGCCGTTCCAGAGATATCGTTTCGATAAGCGACCTATGTTTTTATTGTGAGGGGTGTAGGAGATTAACTGTATATGGAAATCTATGCATGTTTTTCTATTACTTTTTTTTTCATAGTCTCTTAAGACATTGTTCTAAAGATAGGTAATAACAATTTTATAATAAAACTGTAAGTTATTCCTTAAAAAAATCTTAAAAATGGGCTCATTTTTCCGGCCGTCACAGTGGTGTTCCCCCTTAAAGGAAGTGTCTCTGTCATTATCTACTAATGTCAAATGAGGCTCAAAAACACATAACTTGCTCAGAAATTCGTCATCGATTGGCAATCGATTACGAATTTCGTTTGCAGCCGTTATGTAAAACTTAATACAATTTTCTCGAACGGTTTGGACAACATCGGATTTGCCTTCTGCAACTAATTGACAAAGAAAAGTGTCACAATCCGGACCTAAATGAATACTATTAAATGCGATTTGATTATCGCCTCTTGAAAAATCTATTAATTTTACTAAATCCATATGCTTCAAAAGCTGCGGTTTCAAAAAATTACGTAAAATATTATACAAAAGTGTTTTGGCAGTATTTTGAAGCAAATGGATTCTGGTTTGTTGCGATTGAAAGAATAAACTAAAGTCATTAAAATACTCTAGAACGTATTTCAAAAACAGAAGATATGCTTTCGCTTCTGGATTTTGCATGAGATAAGCACATATTCCCCAGACTTTGTTTTCTCATCTACGACCAATTCTTGCAGAAAGTGCAACACACTGTCCCAATTTTCTAAAAGTGTAACTACGGATGAGTAACGCGATAACCATCGCGTAGTACACAATTTTAAAAATTTGCGACTTTTCGATTTTTGGACATCGCGAATATGTAAATAGTTGTTCGATTTACCTCACGCAATTCTTGTTCTATCCTTGCAATAAATTCGCTTGCTTGCTGTACATATGATTTATAGAGAGAACTTCGAGATAATTGTACAAATAAATGTATATTCTTAATTATATTCATTTTATATGTAACAATTATCTCGAAATTCTGTCGCATGTATTATAGTAAATTCCTTTGCTTGCTTTCTACCTATCCTTTGGAAATGTAAACAATTGTAGCATTATTTCAGTCTTACATTTCGTCAATATATCGAATCCAATTGATATATTTACGTGCTGCCTTTCTTTTCTATTTTAGTAATGTTTTTATACATTTTAGTGTACAACATGTATCGCGATGTTAGCTTTGCATAACCAATTGTTTACATTTCGCTCCCGATGGAAGAGACCACCACTTTCCCGTAGTGTCCATCGAGCGGTACCGTGCACGCTGCGCGTAATTAATTTGTAAACAGTGCGTGATTCTTTGTCGCAACTTGATATGATTATCGAAAAATCTAGCGAGAAATCTGATTACGTTTATAGATTTTAGATCATACCCTGAAAAAATATTTTTTATCGAAGGCTGCTACAGCGTGCATGGTACTGGCCAAGAGTGGATTCTAATTTTAACAAAGTTCACTAATTTACAGTATTAAAATATTCATCTTTTAATAAAAAAATTCATTTTAAGGTTTGAAAAATAGAAACAGCTCAAATAAAAAGTACGGAAATCTAAAATGAAAACAAGAAATTATGAATGTACATTTTTCTTTGTTAAAGAAGTTACAGAAGAACTTTATTTAACTTTTTTTATGTAGAATTTATTTCGTATATCTGAAAAATCGAAGAACCATTTAAATATAAAGTTTCATTGAAATCCATTTTGCCGTTTAAACGTAATCGTGTTAACAAATATATGAAATATTTAAAAAAAAGCTCTTTTCTAAATAGTCAAAACGTGATCAGGAGGTCTTAAAACGTGATTTCCGTAACAAAATTTTTTTCAATTTTTTTTTCATTACAAGAGTATTATACATATGTCAGAAAGTGAAAAGTGTATCTGTAGGCACTCGAGAAGATCGCGCACGGCCGCGTGTCGCTTGCACCTCTCCTTGGATCACAGCGTTTCAAGAGCGAGAGAGAAAGACACACATTCGTTTTCTCTCTCGTCTTCCCGACGTTGTCCGAAGCGCCGAGCTCACGGACACGCAGCTCCGGCGTAGTGTGCATGCGTGGTGGGGGAAATTCTCGAAAACTCCGGTCCCGATTCTGGCATCACTGCTCCTAGCCGTTCTAGATATGAATTGGTCATTGTTGAGAGTCTCGGTGAAAACGGTCATTTTAAAGTAGTGATATTGTAAACATTGGTAAGTAAATAATGTATAAAATTAATTACAAGTTAATATATTAATACATATTGAAATGTAGAGTTTTAATTACAACTGAAGTCGAAAGAAATCACATGTTTATTGTGGTTATTAATGTGTTAAACCTGTTATTGGCGGCTTTAGGAAGCGTGATCAGTATAAAGAAATGTTTCGTGAAAAATTTAACGGTATGAACCTTAAAAATGTATCATGTTGGAAACGTATCTGTTTCGAATTCCAATCAAATACGTAATTTCATGTAATTTCAAATTACATCTAATTCAACACAATCTTGTTTATATTAAGTAAGATTTGTACACAAATTTTTATTGCACGTATTAGGGAAATTGTAAATTTGCCTTAATTAATGTGTTTAAAGTACAAATTTCTGCATTTGCGCTTAATAATAACTGAAGCGGTAACTTGCACATGGTTTGCCGCTAATAGGCTCCGACTTTATGCTGCTAATCTACGCAATGCGTGAAATATAACCATGATACTTAATAAAATATCGTGAGTTCTATTTTATGAGATTTCTAATCAGATTGTAGCAAGCAACAGAATTTATAAGTACACATATTCGCAAGCCCTGGCTGAGATTGGAGTATAACTGTAAAAGGACTGATTCATGATACAAAAACAAGTCGAGAACGTATTGAGTCATTTTGAGAGCTTCCATGGTTTTTGTGGTGCTTGACTTTGAAGCCACATTCGCAATGCGACTAGGTTTGCCACCCGTACTTTAAAGCAGGGATTGAAAAAGGTCTGGAACTTTTCAGTAGGTTCCATTTAAAACATGGACCGCGGAACTTGTTTAAAAATGTTCTCACATTATAAGTTGCCAGGAGAAGCGACGAAATAAAAGATCTCGAAAACAAAGATTCTAGTTGGAATGGAACTTAAAAAATATAGAAATAAAATATTTTATATAACAGGAGCAGATATTTTGTTCGCCGATATTAAAACAGTTCTCAATGGTTGTAACAAATACTGAATATTATTCAATGGATAGTACTACGACAATATTAAATAATTCTTACTGTTAAGTCGATATTCTGAATGTGTTATTTATTTGTAAAATATTTATCTACGCAGATATTTTAGAATCTGCATAATAAACGTTCCATGGAAACAAGTTATATGAGAACGTTTTTTAAAAAAGTTTTCATATGGTATAAAGAAAAGTACTAAACTATCGGGTACTAGTTTTATTTAACAATATCATATCATGTTCTTCGTATGTTTATTTAATAGAAGGTTTGAAAATCATAACATAAGTAATTAATGGTTTCGTAAGAAATATTGAACAGAAAAGAAGGCTGTACTTCCGAAAACCGGTCAAACCCAATTTGACTGAAATTCTGCAAATAACTTCATTTTACCTAAAAACAATGGGCTGTACTTCGGAAAACCGGTCAAACCCAATTGGACTGAAATTCTGCAAATAACTTCATTTTACCTAAAAACAATGTTTGCGAGAAGCGTTTTCTGCGACTCGAAAGTTAAGGTCCAAATTTTGCGAAAAATGTATTTTACCATTTTAGTGTCACTCCCTGCAATTTTGAAAACTTCCATCTTTCGATTCGACTGAAATTCAGAAAATTGGTTTCTTTTACTCAAAAACATTATTTGCGGGAAAGATTTTCACTTTGGTCACCACTTTTCAGCTTGTTCTGGATATTAGTATTGGTTGGGGCTAGATTAGGGCGGGGGGCGCGTAAAGCATGGTAGCGAACCGATGTGAGTTCGGTATTTTTTTTTTTTAATAGTTTTGACCATTATACAGTATACTATATTGCGTCGGTAAGGTAGGGAATGACATCGAAATGATAAAAAAATATAAATTCTCAACTTTGGAGTCGCAAAAAATCCTTCTCGTAAACATCGTCTTTATGCAAAATAAAACTATCTTCAAAATTATAGCTAAATCGGGTTTGACCGGTTTTCGGAAGTTTCGCCGAAAAGAGAACTTGTCAAGAATTATACCTACATAATATTTTTTTATAACAGACATGAACCGAAATACATAGAAATACACTTCTATTCTGTATCTAAAATTGTTGTGGATAACGTTTTCCTCGTAGGAGCCTTATACTGATGGACGATGGTCCAATTTATTGTTAACGCTTTGAAATGTTTTAATTCTACGATGCTAAGAGGTATATAACAGCCAAAAATAAAATTGGCTAGTAATCTATCAATCTTTATTTTCCTTTCAATATCCATTTTTCGTCAGTGTAACTTAACTTAATTTGATTTTTTTAATCAGAATTATAATTGTTAATAAATTGGCACTTCTTCATAACCTATACGAAAAATGTTTTATAGGTTAGTTATTTTCATTTCAGATATACGACATTTACGACACATTTACGACATTTAAGACACGTGTCGTGTCTACTTATGTTATGATTTTCATACCTTTTATTAAATAAACATATTGAAGAGTATGATATTATATTGTTAAATAAAACTAGCAGCTATTAGTTTAGTACTTTTCTTTATCTTATGGAAACTTTTTTAATAAATGTTCTAATGTAACTTGTTTCCATGGAACTTTAACTAAAATATCTGTTCTATGAGAACACTTTTTAAAGAAGTTCCTAAAGGTAACATTATTTTCAAAAAACGTTCCACAGGAACAGATATTTTCGTAAACGAAACATATAAGTTCTAACAGAAATTTTTTAAAAACGAGGGTTCGACAACTTTTTCGATTCCTGCTTTAAAGTAAAGTATCTATCATAATTGTACGTAAATGTACTCTATACTTTTTAATAAATACGGCCCAGCCCCTTGGAGCGCGTCATAGGGCTCTTGATACCCGGTGACCCGGGTTTGCGGGTAATACGGTTACGATTACCCGATACTCGTGTTATACGGGTAATCGACGAAATATCGGTTATTGCAGTGGATCGTAACAAACCTCTTAATATACCTTTTTGTTTCATGAATATTGTTAGTTATAAATTATTAGTAATATATGAGATACATTCATTTTTTTTGACGTACAAAAGTTGTTCCGTACTCCGTTTTTATTCTCAGGTCCGCGATTTCCGTTGCGTGGTTGCTATGAGTATTCCTTCATCTGTGTTTCAAATATATAGAAAGCACTGTATAAATTATAAATCCTCAAACTTAATAATTCTACGAAATTTGATTTTTTTTCGGACTTGTAACATTCAATAGCCGTTTCTTATAGGTTTTCGAACGCTGAAAGCGAATCCGCAAACCGCTTGTCGCCATCACCCTCAGTTTTTGAGAAATTCGATTTTGAAAAAAATTAAAACAATATTGCAATATTACACCTATAATTGCATGTAATTTCCTTTTATTATTTATTTATTAATGATTCGTAGAATTATTAAGTTTGAGGATTTATAATTTATTCAGTGCTGTCTATATATTTGAAATACAGATAAAGGAATACTCATAGCAACCACGCAACGGAAATCGCGGACCTGAGAATAAAAACGGAGTACGGAAGAACTGCTGTACGTCGAAAAAAATGAATGTATCTCATAATTACTAATAATTTATAACTAACAATATTCATGAAACAAAAAGGTATATTAAGAGGTTTGTTACGATCCACTGCAATAACCGATATTTCGTCGATTACCCGTATAACACGAGTATCGGGTAATCGTAACCGTATTACCCGCAAACCCGGGTAGCACCCGGGTAACCGGAAACCCGCGAAAAGTAAGAGCCCTAGCGCGTCAGGCCCGTACCACGTGAACCGTGCGTGGCGTATTAGGGCGACATTGTATCAATAGCTTTCCACATCGTCCCAGAGAGCACGATTGTCGATGCGCTTTTGTTTTGTCAACGCGCGGTTCATATGGTACGGGCCTGAGGCGTTCCAAGCTGCTTGGGGGCCAAGACGCGCGGCGGGAGAAAGGAGGCGTTGCCTCTGAAAATCGGCAGCGAATTTCGCTTAATGCCCAAGCCTGGCGTAAGTCGCCTGTGGCGCTAGGTGACCGCAAGTGTAAAAGAATTATTCGAAGAAAGCGACGAACAAATAAGCATAGAAATTGAACAGTACATCCTAGTACATCAGACGACGCGTTTGATGCAGCTTTGCAAGCCGAGACGAGAAAAAATGACGCCCGGGTTATCATATACCGAGACATACGCACACGCGCTTCCGGCCCGACGTCCACCTCCCGTACAGAGGGTCAGAATCTCGGAGAACCCCGGTCCTCGTATTCCGCGTATACATCAACTAGCTTTATTACCCGGCTTCGCCCGGAATTTAGATTCTAATTTTACCGTCCCAAATAATATTTCCCTGAAAAAAAGTTGATGCTTGCAAGAAAGAAACTTCAAAACAAATCAATATTACTAATTCAGTCATCCACAAATTATTTATTGAGAATCTCTTGCTCTGGGATCATCCCAACATTCTCAACAATGTGTAAGGTTTACAGAATAAGTTGTCAGGATATTTATTAACAATGTATATATATTTAACGTTTAAACAGCGTTGAGAATTTGAAGATGTTTCGTTTGGATCGATAAGTATTGGTTTATACATTCACTGCAGTATACGTTCCGATTACAAAGTTGGCCCGTTCGCCTTCCTAACCTTGAAACACGTTTTCTGCCTATTAATAAACGAAATACTAATGACTTGCCCGATGGCCCTTTCGCCATTAAACGGGACGAAAGTCTTTCCGCACGAATAATAGCCCGTAGCTATTATAACAGTCTCGGTTCTACAACACACGTGTTCTCGCACTTCGCTAAATACTCTCTTAAATACGTCTGTTCTCTCACAGTGCTCGCTGCAGAAGCCCGACGTTCTCTCTGCGATTCTTCCGCCTCATATCCTTTCGCCTAATTCGCGCCATCTATTGGCAGCGAATCTTACAAATGTATGCGTTAAGCGGTCGTCGCTATCCGCACCACTTCTTGGAAACATTCGGATGAGAGTGAGAGAACCCGAGGTACCCGAGAGCGAGCGAGAGGTGACGAATGAGTCGCGCGGCGTTACCGTCTGCTACGTAGAGAGATACTCTGTCTCGTTTCGTCTTTCACGTGCCTACGCTCTGTCTCTCTCTCGCGAGCCATTGGCGGCTTGAAATCGTAGACACTATTCATTTATTTTAACTAATAACTCGAGAAGGGAAGGACGTAGCGAGCTGAAAATAGTCACATTCATCTGGATTAGCCAGGCATAATGAGCCGAGATATCTTTCGTGACCCCAGACTTTACCGTTAGAAAGTTTTTCGGCGACAGACAAACACACACTTTCCGCTTTATAGTATAAGATACATCACCGCGACCGTTATTGCGATCCGACACCGCCATCCGATGACTCTCGTAACTAGGGAATGCGAACACCGTAGATATGACGATTGTAGACCGTTTGTTCCGCAACGGAAACGGGAGAACCTCGAAATTATAAGCAGTTGGAACCCCGCGAACCATCTGTCGAAAGATGCGGGTATTTAACCCTTAGTATCATAGTGTAACACCCGTGTTACACGAATTGAAAAAATCGTGGGCTCCATTTGGGACTTTCATGAACTTCAAAGCGTTACTTTAGTATTAGGCCGTGGTTACGATGGACGCGTTTTCGCGCGAAATTCCGCGATATCAATGACGAAACCGAAATGGATCACGCCGATGAATGTTATTGTTTACACAGAAACAAAATCGATCGTTCTGGCGAATACGCATCCACTGTAACCACGGCCTTATCTTACATAACAAGTGTACTTAGGGCCGAAACACATTCGTAGAAATTCTACTGTAATATACTGTCTCGTATTGTCGATTTCAACTCTTAGTTTCGCCAGGACCACTGAAAGTACCAGGTAAATGCCCAATTTTCTCTGCCAGTTCTTTCGATTTTCCTTTTTGAATAAATTTGATGTCGAACATAATAATGTATATAATACTAGTGCAACATTCTGCATAACTTTTACCTTTACCTTTACTTTTATGCATGTTGCAACATTGGTGTTATATCCATATGTTTTCATTTATATAAAATATTGTTATACTAGGAATTTTTTGCTTATTTTTGCGATGAAGTGAGGATAAAAATGCATCGATAAGCAAATTTGGTTGAGGAAAATAGAAAAGCATGATACTAAGGATAAAGGTCTGCGCACATATATCCGTTCCGGCGTGCCAGTGGTAAGAAGAAGAGACCCTCTACGTCCCTCTTCTTCCGGCGTGCCAGTGGTAAGAAGAAGAGACCCTCTACGTCCCTCTTCTTCCGGCGTGCCAGTGGTAAGAAGAAGAGGGGCGTAGAGGGTCTCTTCTTTTTACCACTGGCACGCCGGAACGGAACTGACACGGATCGGATATGTGTGCGCAGACCTTTAAATTACCAAGGCGCCCGATCGTCCGTCCGTCAGATACGAAAACGAGTATCCCCTCGCCTCCGGGCCAAGTCCAGGGAGCTGGAGGTCGGCGAAGGAGAATTTATAGTAGATACTGGCTCCGTGTTAAATTTGTTACAAATACGGGCCATCCATCCGCGTTGCTGCAATAGTAAGCAACGATGCTATAGAAGTCGAGGGATTGAAAGGAAAAGTCACTACAATTGGAATGACTTGTATGAAAATCAACGACAGTTGGGCATTGTCCTACGTGGTAAACACACCAAATTTACTTAAGGGAATTGCGGTTTTGATCAGAAGCTTCTATCTTCTTCAAGAGGAAGCCATCGTATCTTACCACCAACGCACGACTTCGAATTCACCCAGTCTTCTCCAATTCACGACAATTATAAAAAGACCCAAGAAACTTTGCAGGCATATATCGCAGGTCACCCAGAATTGGAAAACGGAAACGAAAAGGAAGAGGAAGATCCGGTTCGTCAGTCACGTCCTTCTGAAGAAAAACTCGGCGCATTCGAAGAACATGATCTAGGAGACTATCAGATTCAGCAACGAGCTCCTACCGAACGGCTAAGAACTATTCAAGAATCCTTGAGACTCCAACATCTAGGCTCAGAGACGCGCACGTGGGTAGAAAAGTTGGTTACGGTGAATACAGATACATTCTTCGTTCCCGAAGACCCTCTGGCGGAAACCAACGCAATGGTGCATACGATTCCAATGACCGATTCAATACCTCTGTTCATACGGCAATACCCGCACTCTCCAACACAAGAGAAGAAGATAAGCGAGCAGGTTTGTAATCTGGAGAATCTTGGAATCATCGTCCCATTTACGTCTCCGTATAATTCGCCATTCTAGGTAGTACCAAAGAAAGCCGACTCCAAAGGAAACAAGCGTTGGCGAATGATAGTAGATTTCCGGAAGTTGAACGAGAAAACCTTGGACGGTCGTTTCCCAATTCCCAGAATATCAGACATTCTGGATCGCTTAGACGGCCCCAAATATTTTTCGGTCTTTGATTTCGCAAATGATTTTCATCAAATTCCGGTGGCTCCTGAAGACCGTCAGAAGGCAGCATTTTCTACCCCTGAAAGGCACTATGAATATGTCCGCATGCCCTTTGGACTAAAGAATGCCCCGGCCACATTTCAACGATTAATGAATCAGGTTTTAAAAGGGCTAATTGGACAAGAATTGTACGTGTATTTGAACGATGTGGTCGTATACTCGGACACGCTCCAGGAACATGAACTTTGACTCAGGAAATTCTTTCGTCGACTGAGATAGCATAACCTAACTCTGCAAACGGAAAAGGCGGAGTTTCTTTACAGACGAGGTCACGTATCTAGGGCATATCATATCAGCCGATGGGATAAGACCGAATCCCGAAAAGATTCGAGCAGTTTCGGAATTTCCCGTATCAAAAAATAGAAAAGCAGTCAAGCAATTTTTGGGCCTAGTGAATTACTACAGGCTATTTATCCCGGATCTGGTGAAACGGGCCAAATCGGTCATAGGTTTGACGAGCATTAAAATGTCATTTGTTCGGATCAACACCAGGAAAGTTTCGAAGATCTGAGACAATCTTCCTGCGAGGAACCTGTCTGATTATGATGAATAATTTATAATAACGACAGATGCCTCCGATGTAGCAGTTGGAGGTCATTCTGTGTCAGGGAAAAATAGGCCAGGATCCACCGATCGCGTATGCCTTTCTGAAGATCACGCCATGGCAGGAAACTTATTCGACAACCGAAAAGAAATCTCGCAATAATCTACGCCGTGACGTACGTGACAATTCAGGATGTACGGTCACGGAAGCAAATCCTTCCTGGTGACCGACCACCGCCCACTGCAGTGACTAGTTTTGGTCAAAGATCCGGTATCGGGACTCGCATGATGGAGAATTTTACTCGCCGATTAAGATTACGAAATTATCTATAAACTTGGTCGAGTAAACGCGAATGCCGACGCATTGTCGCGAAAATCAATCTTGCACGCTCGTTCTATCATTCCAACGGAAACCACTCCGATGAATCAGAAACCTCCAGAACCACCACCAAAAGTCCCAAAGAATCCAGGACCCTCGGCAGAAGGAATAGGATCACGAGTCAAGACACCACGTCAAGACATACCAAGGCCAAATTATGAAGAATCACCGTCTTTTATCCTGTCAGACGAATCCACCCTCGCCGAAGACGAGCTTAAGCAAGCAGAGCCGCCTGTCGAGAAGGATAACACGACCAGATAGGATGTAGGGCAAATTCCACCATTTTGGATACGGAGGAAGTATACACTGGAATGCCTGAGTTCAGCGACACTGGTGATTATGGTCCACATGAAAATAGCGAGGGTTTACTAGCGGAGAAAGATGATTCTCGACTAAGTAGGGAGTTTGCGAAGGAAAAAATTACCTTCCTGCAAAGCCTCGACGAGCAGTACCCTCCGCGGGATACAGCAAATGTATCCAACCAAAACGAGGACGCTAACGTCCATGCGAAGATTGAGGAGCTAAGAAATGATTGTCATGGGGAATACCCCTACACACGGAAGCACTGGATATCCCACAATTCACTATGATTCTCCCTAAGATCCAGATGTTGTCGGAACAAGTATATCCAACTCAGGGCGATGAAATAATATAGTAACAGTTACAGAGGCTAACGTAACGAAGGTACCTGATTTAATGAGAAGCCGGAGAATAGACCACGGCTCGTTCATAGACCCATCGAATTTTCTAACCCCTATACAAGAACCGCCATCATTCGGCCCATCCATCAAAACTCAAGGTCCATGCAGCGCAATGCGAAATACGGATCGCGAAAAATACGCTCACTTTCGTTCAAGACGATTACGCTCACTTCATATCTTCGGGTGCTGACCAGCCCCATTTGTAAAACCTTGAAAGCTATTGGACTCTATGAGGAAACAGCATTGTTCTCGAGATAACTAATCACAAATCGTGTAATCATCACTCAGAATGAGGAGGGAAAGGTTTTCAGTGGAACGACGAATTTCCACCACGCAATAGGAGAAGAGGAACTTGGAACGTCGTTATCAGCACTTAGAAACGCCGTAGAAAAAGAACACGTGGACACGTTTCGAATAGCGACAGAAAGCGGAAGTTTACACCAGTTCGAGGCCGGAACCCTGAAAACACACCTTGAGGAAATCTTTCGAATAACACCAGTGAAGATCACGATTTGCACCGGCGAAATTCAACAACCACCGGAAGACGAACGGAAAGACATCATCCGCCTCTATCACGAGAGCCAGATATCGAAGGACAGAAAAGCGTGACGAAAACGTATCGACGCCTACGAGGTCGATTTGACTGGCCACGAATGCGACGGGCCATAGAGGATTTCATACGCAAGCAACAACTCGTGCGTATAACGCATCGCGAACCTATGTTAATAACTGACACACCAGCAAAACCCTTCGATAAAGTCGCTTTAGATACAGCCGGGCCATTACCACTAACACCCAGCGGAAATGGTCACATCCTAACACTCCAATGTGAATTCTCAAAATTTTGTATGGCCATTCCACTACAGTATATACGCGCCGTTACGGTCGCCCACACTATACTGCATTCCACTTAAGAGTAGACTGGTTCCGCGCAGGAATATATTGTTGATTGGTAGGAAACCAGCAGGGAAAACGCTACGACGAATCGCGTGTATCAGATCCGTAGGAGCTGCGCAGATCGGTCGCAAATTGGTAGGGGCCTAGGTCTACTCTTAGGTGGAATGGTATATATGTCACGCTATTTCATCGCAATCTTCGGCGCACCACGAGCGATACTTACAGACCGTGGAACAAGTCTCATTAATAATATAATGCAGGGAATAGCTTGAGTATTTAGAATTAAGTATGTAACTACTGCCGTTTGCTGAGAAGAAGTCGGCTGAAGGGTACAAGGGGCAACACCCGTGACCCGTTCGCTTACTTTGTATTCGTCAACGTTGTCGCGTCGGCCAATAGCGGCAATACGTGTGCCCTACCTCGACGATTGCGTTAAAGAACGTGGGCCTATGGGGCCCCAATATATACCAATCGGACCACCGAGCTTCTGCCGGTAACATCTCAACAAACGACAGTACGTCAGGGTACCGTCCACAGACAAACGGTTCCATCGAAAGGAGCCACATCGTTCTTACCGAATACTTGAAACATTATTTGGAGAAATACGATGACTGGGATCTACTCCTACTCTTTGCTAGGTACTCGTATAACATTTCAGTACATGAGGCGGCAAACTTTTCGCCCTATGAAGTAGTTTTCGGACAATTAGCCCGGGATCCGTGTATGCGCATGTCTCGCGAAGAACTGTTTGCATATCCGTCATACGTACAAAATCTAGTGGAACGTTTAAACGAAATTCGAGAAAGGGCGTCAGAAAATCTAGAAGCGAGTAAATTACGTTCAAAACGGATCTGTGTCCGTAAATGCAATGAGGTAAGCTTTGCACCAAACGACCTCGTCTATGTACAGAAGTGTTACGTGAGGGCGTTAATTTTTTAACGACCGAGCGGTTGTCTAATTTTCTCACGCAACGCGTAACGAATTAAAAGGGATTGTTATAATTTTGACATAATCAGAGTTATTAAGCAAAAATCAGGATTGTTTTCGGGTACGGCTTTTGTCTGCAACCTGTACAGGTTGCCCAATCAGGATGTGGTATTTTGGAGAGACTGGTTCGAACAGAAATGAGGTAGATTTATATAAAAATTGCCGTGTATTACAAAAAGCAAAAAGGAAAATTTAAAAGGTGGTACAAAATGGGGAATTTACATGGGTTTATGCAAAGTCGTAGATGACAAACAATATAAGCTTTCCAATTGCGGAGGTTGGAAATTAACAATACTTGCTTTGGTTCCGGATGTTACATATTTTCCACGCTAAACTGGACGATAATTGATGGAGGGAAAAACCCGTAACACACACTAGGTTGTGTTGTTATTATCCTGGTTGAGGTTGGAATAAGACCTATATTTATACACCGGGATTTGGTGCATAAAGCACGGGCAGATAACTGCCGACGTGGAGACTGAAAGTCTTCAAACTCGTCGCTCCTTAGTTAAAAACCATTAAGGTGAGCTATAGCGGGAAATCCACGTTATACTGAACTTAAGTAACTGTTAAGGACGGAAGTTACTTCGTCCATAACTGCTAGCGTCCCGTAATCAGGTACGATAGCGCAGGGGTCCAATCAATTGTGGAATCGCAAAGAGATAGTCGTTATATTCATGCCAATAAATAATTGGTGAACGACCATTCGGATGATCGAGCGGAAAAGGCTCTGACCGGACGTTCTCAGACCGAATCTTACGTGCATGACGAGATGTTCGATGAGATTTTTGTCTCTTAACCAATGGGCCACTGTATGTTGGAAAGTCTCCAATAATACTATCTGGTGGCGCCAGTGGTGACATCGATCGAAACCGTATTTCCTTGGGTCTAATTGAAGGAACGGTGCATTGCGGGAGATTGTCATGGTCAATCGGTCTAACCGTCCTTTGTGAGAGCGAGATCTCCGATTCGCGCATCACAAGAGTACCCTCTTCAGTTACAGTTAAGGTGGGCTCAACTGAGTCAACGCTACTATCAGAACAAACGCTGATACTCTCGACGTCCAAGTTATCGAAATGTATTTCCAGTTGGTCTGGAGTTATCCCAGGTTGAACACATAGGACGGTGGAGCATATTCCATTATAGAGTTTCCACCTACACTTGAACTCATGGCGGAGTCGATCTCTTTCGGGATCCGTATAGACATTTATGTTCGGAAGGTCGCATTCAAGATCTTTAGCGAAACCAGAAAATACTCTGTGTACCGATCACATATAGGTACACCCTGACAACAGTCAGCTACTATCTTCATGGCTATATCTTTCGCCAATGAATCTCTCTCCTTATTATCGTTACATGGACTAAGTTCGAGGAAGATCGCATGTGTCCTCGTCATAGATTCAACGTAATATGAGGGAGGTTGACACTCAGGAGGGACGAATTTATCACACACCTCACGGATGTAACCGTGCGAACTATCGTAGCTAGCCATACTAACTGATTGCATTGTTAGTTCCAACTAGGAAGAATGAATTTTTATTAAAATTTACGCAACATCATTACACCACTAATATATCTTAAATTCGGCTTAATCAGTCGAGATAAAAGACAGTAGCGAATGCTAACGGAAATGAAAAATCGCCGTAGCACACACTAGGTGGTTGGATCAATTATCGCGTGGGGGTTCAATTTGATACATTTGGGACGATAATTTGTAAAGGTACTGCGGTCCGCGATGGTCATTGCATAAATAGGTAGGGTTGCCATAATTGCCAAGCATTGATACGGGACGCAGTGGCGGATTCAGGGGGGGGGGGGGCCCTCCTTAAAAAAAAAACACTTTTTCATTTAGCAGGAAAATATTATCGGGAAAGGTCCCTGGTTTATTTCTCAGACCTACACCCCGCCCTCCTCAAGAAAATCTTGGATTCGCCCCTGCGCCCCCCCCCCCTCCCGAAAATCCCAAATCCGCCCCTGACGGGACGTTTAAGTACTAAATAAATAAAACACGAAAAAAGTGGGTAGGTAAGGGTTTATTTTACTCTGATAAAACCTCAAAGAAGTTTTAGCAATCTAATAAAATGAACATGTAGAATAATAAAAAAGATGCAAGGCTAATCCTTTTTAGCCCAGTCATATTTTAAAGTTGATTTTGCTTTCTTAATTATATCATTTTCTTCTTTCACATAATTATAAAATTGGGCGCAAGTCATTTTATAATTATAATGACAAATCAAAATTGCTTCAATTGTCTCCACTGACAATCTGTTTCTTTCGTCCGACCATTGAGTTGACATTAGGGAAAATATTCTCTCCACATTTGCGTTGTGGGCTGGAATGGCAAATACGTATTCGCATAGCTTTATTAGACATGACTTCTGATGAATATACTTTGTATCTGCAAAAAACTTTAGCCATTTCTCTTCCATACTCAATTTCATAGTTGTTTCGCAGTTTTGGTTGGTATTATTTTTCTCTAAATAATCTTTTAGATATACAAACTGGTTGAATAGAGTCTCAGTGTTGCCAATATCGAGGTTTCTTTCTTGTAAATATGCAATAGTACGTTCCATTTCTTCCCATTCAGGAACTTGTTTGAGAGTCATCCAGTCGAACGCATTGAATTTTTGGAATGATTGTGACCATTTTTCAATATATTCCACAGCAGTATTAAAGAAATTAATAGCCTGTTTTTCGAAAGTTTCCACTTTGGTGCTGCTTCCGGAATCACGCTTTAAGCGATTCAAGATTTGTTTTGTCGCCATTCCAATAAAATTGGATTTTTTTCTTTCGATCATATTTTGTTTTGTCTCTTGTAATACAGACTTTACTTCCAGGACTGTGATGTTTGATTTTTCTATTTTTTTAATTTGAGTTTCAAACGTATTGAGCTGTGAGTGCAAGAAGCAAAAATAAGCTTCGCTCAATGGATCATCAAAAAAATCTTTAATAGCTTTTGGTGGTCTCTCTTCGTTAGCGAAAAAATCTTTTAATGGCTGCCACAGTTTCAATATTCTTTCAACTGCGGGTAAAAGTGATAACCACCTGGTTCCAACGTAGGATAATAAGTTTTTATGGGCAACACCAACATATTCACAAAACTCTTTGAGTTTTTCAGTCCTCACAGTGTAAATGCTAAAGTACTTGAATATCTTGACGACTATTGATTCAACATCGACAGTCAAAACATCAGCGGCTGTTGATAGAGTGTTGTGCAAAACGTGTGCTGGACATCCTATGCCTTCAATATCTCTTTCCAATTCAGAGTTCAGTCTAAAAAACACATTATTTCTTCCAGCTCGGTTTAGACCTCCGAAGTTAGTGTTCGTATTATCTCCGCAAAAAGCAATAAGCTTATCCATGGGAATATTTAGATTTTCGAGAGATATTTTGCAATACTCGGCGATTGTTTCAGAACGTTCATTACATAAAGAAGCCAATTTTAGTAATTTGGATTGCTGTCCGTCTTTTTCATTGAAGAATTGGATTACTAACGGAAACATCTTTTCAGCATTATGGTTACTGGCATCTGTAGCTATTCCAAAAAACGACACCTTTTTTAAATCTTTAACGCATTGTTGCACATTGTAAGGGGCGAGTATATTTTTCACGATTGCCGTGGCCTTAGTTCTGGCAGTAGTTTGTTTAGTGGCTACTTTTGAGTCAGCATACATCAATGCATTCAGTTTAGTAGTACAATCTAACGAGTTAAATGATTGGTGGTGACGTACTACTTTGTACGCCGTAGTCAGCTCAGCAGCCGCAATTAAAATTTCTTCTTTCGAATCTTTCTTTATCATAAAACCAGAAATATCCTTGGAAGTTGAAGCGGTCCTGATATTTGATTTATGAAGATTTGTAGCAATGTGTTGTTGGATGTCGGATTTTCCACCATGGGTAATGGTAATATGAGAATTACAAATAGAACACAGTGCTTTAAATTCAGTTCGCCCTTTCTTTATAAATGTCCAATGTTCGGTATATACATCTTTAAAATGACACTTCCTCTTTGGCATCTTTTATTACAGGTATTAAAATGGGGTTACTTAAAAAAGACTCGATGTACGAGAGCGAGCAATTATTTATTTTATTACACACGCGCGAAACAAATTAGCGTTCACTGAGCACTGACAGTTGATCCGTGGCACAACGCGTCCATGAATGCTAAGAAACTTGTTCTGCGCCGGATGTTTTTTGGAGGGGGAACACCTACAGGAGTAGTGGGAATGTGTGCGTGAACTGACGCCAGCGCCAAGCCAGCCAAGTGGCCCCAACGCGAAGCTAACCACGGCCAACCAGCGTCAACAATCTATTTCCCGGCAAGTTAGGGAGAAAACGGGACAAAAACAGGACAAATAGTAATACGGGACTGAGTAGTGAAATACGGTGACAGTCCCGTATATACGGGACGTATGGCAACCCTATAAATAGGAGAACTCTGAGAACGCGGTACACGCTGAAGGGAAGGTAACAGTTGATGCAGGGAAATCTCGTAACACACTAGATGGTTGGATCAACTGCTGCTTCCATGGCATACTTTGATTCACTCACCGACTCGGTACAAGAAGACTGTTAGGTTTCAAGCGTCTTTCTCTCTCTCTCTCTCTCTCTCTCTCTCTCTCTCTCTCGCTCGCTCGCTCGCTCTCCCTCTCCCTCTCCCTCTCCCTCTCCCTCTCTCCCTCCCAGAAGAGTATATCCCCTTATTGACAGATGCGAGTTTCCTTTGTGAACTCTCACTTATAGTAGATCTTACAAACCATTTAAATACTTTAAATTTAAAACTGCAAAAACCCGGCCAAACTATTTCGCAGTTGTGCAGCCACGTCGATTCTTTTCGTACGAGACTGGTAGTTTATCAAAATCATCTCCTGTTAGAATAAATTTTTTTTTCTTTTTTCCCTCATGTACGTTAATTTTCGAAGAATTCGGCAACAAGTGTGATTTTGAAAATCATTTGTACATTCTTCGATCGGTGATAGATCAGTTCGATGAGCGTTTCACTGACTTCGATTCGCTCAGAAATGATCTAATTCTCTTTGAGAATCCCCTCACCGTAAAAATCGAAGAACAAGCCCTCGAGTATCAAGAAGAACTGTGCGATCTTCAGCACGACAATTCTTTGAAAACGAGGGAAGAAAAAGGAGCCGAATTTTTCAAAACACTGGAAGAATCGACATACCCCAAACTTAGGGATTTCGCGCTCCGAATTTTCTCCATGTTCGGATCCACATATTTGTCTGAATGTTCATTCTCGAAAATGCGTACCATTAAGACCCACCAGCGCACAGGGCTAAACGATTCCTCGCTTTTAACTTTAATACGTACATCGTCGTCCAGCCTCCCCATTAATGTTTTTTATTTGCCCAGCACGTCTAAACGTGCGCGAAAATCTAGTTTTCCCAAACATATTTAAATTTTTGATAGTAAAACGCGTTTTTCCAATGCATTTTTTATCGCGCGACACAGTGGAATAGGCCTATAGAGGATACCACTGACAAAAAAAACGCATCGATAATATTACCCCATGGGTGATTTGGAAACCTATTGATACGGGGGGCGCCCCGATGCGCTACGCGCGGTTCATATGGTACGGGCCTGAGGCGCTCCAAGCTCCTAGGCCGCCGCGGGGATCAAGACGCGCGGCGGGAGAAAGGAGGCGTAGCCTCCGAAAATCGGCCGCCGCGTTCACTTAAATCCCAGGCCTGGCACACGCGAGCACTCGGAACTCCAGCTCAAGCCGTAGCTTAGAATTTTCAGCTTCTTAGTCACCAAAAACTCTTTCACATAGCAGAGGAAAAGAGGAAAAATCAGGATTCTGGCTGTACATTTTCCTCACCGGATGAGTGCCTGAAAAGGGACTCTCCTGTCAAATTGGCTCGTTAACAATGACTTCTTTTTGCGCTTTTACTACGCCAGCGGTTGTTTCAGCTGGATCCATTATCGTTGTCTGTTTGGCTTCTTGAGCCTGGGGTCTTCCGTGATTGGTCTTCCAATTCTGATCCCTGTCGCGCTGTCTTTGATTTAACGGTCTTGGTTTTGGCGGTCCGGTTGGTATAACTGGTTCCCTATCATTACCCAATTGTCTGGTAAAGGAGCAGCTTCATATTTTCGTTGATTAAATTCAGCCATACGTCTTTGATTCCGAGACATCCGTGGTGCTCCAGCGGGGATCGGATTCTTAGCCATGTGGCTTTGTTGTTGAGACAGTTTCTAATAAAAGATCTGACTAAAAGAGCCTCCGTCCTCCGGGGTAGATCCAACTTGTCCAATGATTCCTAGCGGATGAGGGCAGGGTTTTTCCAAGTACCATTTCGGCAGTACATCTACGCCACATTTTCCTTGGCAGTGTCTCGCGACGCTCGTTGAATTTGTAAACGGCATCTTGCCAGCCAAATGCTCGTATGGATATTTAAACCTGAGGTAGAGCGCGCCCAAGTTCGGCCAACACGGCTACACTAGTTGTCCCACAGAGGAGCGGAAGTTGATGGCCCGGCACTCAAGGATGGCAGGTTGAAGTCATGCCGGGCGTTAGGGCCCGGAGCGTAACTACATAGCTACAAACGTGTTGTTTATACAAAGTGATCCCATGTTACGACATCCAGTTGACAAATGCCAAGAAGAATTATAGCCCTAAACATGTTGCTCAAATATTCTCCAGTGTTTATCCTACAAACATTCTTTGTTGTCGACACATTCTTCCTTAGCGTTAGCAAGTGTTTCATTTAATTCTTATATTATGTCATATGGCCAATGTCATCCAAAGAGTGACCCAAGAAATAGCCTCTTTTTGGTCCCACAATTTTGGAAATGAATTTTGTGCCAAATTATACCTTATGGTGAGACATCAATCACAATAAATTTTCAAGTTGAGGTGACGATTAGTTTCTGGGATATGGGAGGTCAAAGAAGTGAAAATTCATTAACGCATCAGCCGATACGCTTCAATGTACGGACTTTTATGTCAGTCCGATAATTTAAAGAATTGTTTCCAGAGGTTTTGCTGACTGCTAACAACGAATTTGGACTTAGATTTTCCGGAACATTGGCTTAAACCGCCGCGTATACCGCGTTCGATAAACATGATCATATCGATGTCGGTGAGTAATTCGAATATAATTTTGGTGTGTTTTAGCATAGCGTCTGATGTGAAACCATGTAAAGTATAATAATGCGCGGGATATAATCCGTAACTCTTAACACCACTTTCGCGAAAATTTCAAAAATATCTGCCAATAACAAGACATCTGTTTTCAAATACAAGTAGCTGTATTCGCCCAATGTTCTAATGTTGAAACGCTGCCAGACGGTCTCGGCATGCGCGTAATCGCTCTCGGATACAGTCTCGCCTGTCAACGAACTGTAGACTGCCTCGCGCGGTGGTAAGCATGGGTCCTGCATCTTGTTTGTGCAATCGAGGTATTCATATGGAAAGACCTTTCGCGCCAATAACTCGAAATCTTTTGGGGATAAGTTTTCAAATACTGATCGTAAAATTTTTAATTTGTCTATGTTGAGAAAATATGCTAATTTGTCGTGTCTGGTATTTAGAATGTGACCCGCTTGTGACGGGGCAGAGGGGAACCAGAGGAGAGTTCCTTGCTGGCTCACAAGGGGACCTTACAGTTGTGGACATCGCTTTTGGAACGATAGTATATGGGGGTCGTAGTACTCATGTAGTATGAAAATACCATTTCGGCTTTTTGCATGGTGGGCCTTCGTTTTCGAGATATTTTGATTTAAAGTTTTTTACGTATTTACTAATCCAGATACATAGCATGTATACCCAAGAAGGTTCCGTGGCCACAACGGTAGCGCGTCAGATTGTCATGCGGTCGGTCCGGGGTTCAAGTCCCCTGCGACTCCCATGACTTTTTTTTATTTATTTATTTTTTTAAACAGTTTTTCCCGTGGAAATATATTTTGTTAATATTACGTGTTATATAGTGCGTTACATATTACTCTACGCAAATTTTAAGGTTGAAAATGCATTTATTACATAACATATTATTTTGATCGTCTCTTTCACCGGTGCTTTCATATTCTTGTACTGCGAAAATATTTCATTCCGAAACTTTCGACGCCTGCGATTGTCGAGCAGGTAAAGTGGGATAGCCGTTACTTCTGACCGTAAGAGTGGGCTTATACCTGCTCAAAAGAATGGTCGAATACCTGGTCGTTGGGGGCGAGTAAGTCTTGACAACGATTTCATGCATATTTCGTTTACTTCATTAATTTTTATACAATAGTTGGGGTGGTATTTTTCAAACAAACAAACCAAACACAATTCTTTAAAACACCACGCACATTTCAACACAGATATTTGTTTACATTCACAGTATAATAAATTAGGTGGGAAACAGACTTCGGTGATATTCTGGAATTTTGGTTTTTCGTATGACACTAATCCTGCCGCGTATCATTCGTATCGAATCATGGGTTTGAATATTGGCGCACTGATTTGGTTATGCAGCAGGGAATTAATTTTTAGTGCGTCCTCTGTCTGGGTAAGTTCCCGCTGACTCTCTATTACGAATGTGCAATGCTGCAGATTTTTAATAAAAATTTTAATTTGTCTATAAAAATACACGTCGCAGGGCTGTACTAGCGGTGTACATTTCGGCGGTATAATAGCGAGTGTCCAATTACCATTTTTGTTATCGTTGTAATCATGAGGAAATATTTCGTCATAGATATCGCCTATTTGCGCCCCCCCCCCCCACGAATCTACAATTAATACAAATTTATTGTCTTTAACGTATGGTTTGAAAACATTTGTTAAATATTGCGCATATAATTGTTTCGTGAGTTTTCCCAATTTACTGCACGTTACTACTATATTTTTATATGCTTTCACAAATTGATTTACTTGTTTTTGGACTCGTGGACCAAATGTATTGTCTGTTTCTATTTATATTATAGATATCCGTTTATTTTGTCCACTGCCTCTTCACGACCATTGCGTATGTTAACTGCTGTTTTATATAAAGCGTTTATTTCAGCTCGTAGAATGTCGTGGATCGCGATGCTGGCGTAGGCCAAGCAGCGCGACTTAAGCCTAAAGAGCGACTTAAAAGTTATGCGGCGCGAGACGGCTTATTGCTAGATTAATTACTAGGCGACTTACGGATAGGCTACTTATGGCTAGGTGGCTTATCTCTAGATCGCGGGTTCTTAGGGCTAGCGGCTACGAGTCCTCGCTAGAACTCGTCTGCCGAACGGTAGCAGTGTCCGGCGATCTGGCGGTTTAGCGGCGGCGGACCGGTGGGGGAAGGGTTAGAGTCTCCTGCGGTGGTAGGGCCGGAGGCGTCGAGCTGGCTGCCGGGGCGGCCGGCGGCCGGCGGCTGGACGGGTGACGGGTCGCTGATTCGCAGCCGGTGGAGGTCCAGAGCAGCACATTCCTCCATCGTCTGTCGGTGGTGGCTGCTGGGTCCGGCCGGCCGGCTCTGCAGGCCGGTGATCCGCGGTCTTCGGCGGTGTCGCTCGGGTGGGCTGACCACGGCGGAGCCGAGCGGTATTGCGGTTACTGCAGCGGTTGCCTTTGTGGCTCGTGCCTTGGTGCTGGTGGGCCTACCGTTCCTTTGACATGGCGGATGTAGTAGCACTGCTACATGCGCTCGCACCTTGGGTCGCTTAACTGCCTATAAAATCTGTACCCTCAGGCATTTAGATCTAAAATTTTAACTGGACATTTTTCAGATGTTGTTGAATGAAAATATGCAAAAAAATTTCAATTTTTTGACCGCGGGGTGCACTTAAAATGACACCCTGCACGTAGTGGATTATATTTGTTCACGTTGGCCGTCAGATTGAGGATTCGCGACAATGCCGATCCGCTTGGCGTTACTGGAATTCTTCCAACGATGCCAGGGTGGGTTCGACGACGCATCGCTGATACCACTCCTGCAGATCGGATGCGGGAAAGAGTTCCCTGTTTCGGGTGTTGATGCTTTACGTTACTTTTGATGCGGTTACGTTATCACACTCGAACTCGATGTTCATTGGGTCATTGGACAATGGGCTGGGTTTTGTGCTTAGTCTGACGTTGTCTGAAGCTCGCCTACCCGGTTCCGGCCTAGGCAAGGGAGATGCGACAGCTGGTTTTAAACCAGTTGCTTTCTTTCGTTGGAAAGGACCTTTTCTCATTGGTTTACGTTCTTCATTAACCTGAGGGTCTACAGCATCATCCTCTTGAAGAGTCTTCTTTATTGACTTCATCATTGTTGCGTACTACGCGAGATTCACCAAGGTATATTTTATTCGTGCGTTTATCACCCGCCACAAATTCGCAATTAAACACCGTATTCACTTTGAGATTTTGATGTTTCGCCAAAGTGCTCGCACATGCTCCAACACGATACTCTCCGCATCCTGGAGGAAGTAGCGGGGTTCGATGTAATTCGCATTTAGTATGGCCCCGGTTAATACGCGGCTGCCGAAAGCAGTGTCTATTTCACACCACAAAAGTCCTGTGCTCGAATGTCTTGCACCTTCATGCGCGAAACACCCATGCGGTGATGTCACTACTCAGAAAACAACAAAATTTATAAACTTGTATATTCTTGTGAGTTGTCTTCATGCCAGAATAGTTGGAGAATAATTAGCCTACAAGTTTCTTTTTAATTTGTTTGTTTTTTTTACGTTAGGTTGAATAAACGGAGCACGCTAAGAGATATAAGAGATATATTTTGTGCAAAATAATGGCTCTTGCAAATATGTCTGGAATTCCCGATAAACACTGGCAACCACCGTTTGTGGCGCTTGAAACGACGTAAGTACGTAAAATATAATTGTGTTTGTGTAATTATAATGATTTTCTAAAGAAGGCGCGTGAGGACCGTGGCCGCTAACTTGCAATGCTACCGCTTCTCCGGCTCGGGATCGGTGCTTCTACCCGGTGGGTGCCCTATTCTCTGCGTTTTGGTCAATGTCTTTCGACTGCTTAGCCGGGTGTCCTTACCTATTCATTGTTTGGCGGGCTTATAGCGCTATTCTCTTGGAGAAGACGAAACCAACGTCCTTCCCATAGAGATTAGACGGAGTGTCGAATCTTATCGCACAGATGAATGGTGCACAACTCGAGGAATACACCCTCATACACTTCTCCGAGTAATGCTATGGTCATTTCGTGGCAAGTGGATCAGTTCTTGCACTCGATTCGAGGGATTTTGTTCAAAATGAAATATAATGTAGTCCATATGAAATGGGGGGGGGGGGGGGTATTAAGTCATCATTTCTTCGCGAATAAAATAAAAACAAAAATAAAATGAACTCGGGGCCATTAATAGGTTTCGAAATAAACATTCATAACTACAGCATTTTTTCACGAATATAGACAGAAGCCACAAAATTCAAAGTTCTATTTTTTAACCAAATTCAAAGTTCGTTAAACAATGACTTGAACCTCTCCATAATTTCACGTGAACCATAATATGCCATTCTGATCCAAGTACCTAAGATCGGTTGAATAAATATGATCCATTTGGCGTGGAGGCACCTGTAGATGAAACAATCTGTTTTGTTTATCCAGTGAGAGAGACGCAGATGCGCTTGAAGATGAAAACGACTTCCGCTCTACTACACAATATGACAATGTCGCACGAAATACGTAGCGCGCATTGGAGGTCCCTCAAGCCACGTGCCAGGCGACCAGCCAGCCTCACGCATCTTCTTTAGAAAATCAGACAATACAGGGTGATCCACATATGTCGGAACCCAAGAGTCCGAGAATAAATGAGCAATGCACAGCGCTGCAAACATTCTCACTACAACAACCATATTGTAGGGATGAGGTATGCGAACAAGGTTATGTTCTATCCTCGCGGTCCTAGATTTAATGGATTCTGTGGAGATGGTTGGCGTGCCAAACAAAGTAGTACGGACCAAAGTCACGAATAATAGACACGAGGTCTAACCAAGGTTTATACAGATGACAAATACGTCAATTAGCGACTAACGCTGGTCTGAGGGTGCTGCGTGTCGCATGAAAACGCTTGCCGTCTCGCGGCCGATCCCCACTCCCGAACAATCCTCGGATAGGGGGTACGCGCTCCCCACACACACCCCCCCCCCCCGGGTGCAAATGCAATAATGCACGAACTTAAACATAAATAACAAAAATATTATATTTACAGGATATATACAACCATAAAAACTTAAAAAATATGAATCACAAAAAATACAGCTATTTTCGTATCTATCAGAAGCAACCAATTAAAGTCATGTATGCTAATTTCTGGCACCAGTGCAATGCCAGTGCGTACCTGCCGAATTCGCTATTAAATTCATTGAACTTCAGAAACGACTGAGATACAATTTCTGTGTGACTACACATAATCATATTTTATGCATCCTATATACAATTTAAAAGTGTGTAGTCATGCAGAAGTTGCATCTCAGACGTTTGTTTCTCAACAGAAAGGAATGAAATATTACACATTTTCTTAAGTTATACTATTTTTTATTATGGATATTAATGGCTTCAATTAATGTGTTACACATTTTCGGGCGATACGGTACATTCACTTTTTGCTTCATAATGTTGTTAATCGTTTTACAAAAATGTAATACACATATTTGTATAATTTTTTGTATTATAACATCTGCTGCCAATTCCCCGTGGGGACAAATGAAACTAAATTTCACGTATCTTTTAATGTATAAACTTGTCGTTTTTGTCACATTATTTTTTACATTTTCGGTATTTAAAATATGTGTGCAAATATTGTATGCTCCTTTTATGCAATCCAAAAAATATGTTTTGTAATGTTCAGTTGGGATAATTGGTACAGAGCCGTGGTCATTACTTGTAAAAATATGCAAGTGGCATAACTTGCATTTTATGCTGGTATCAATCGTTTGTTTTATATTTTCTATCAAATATTCTATGGTTCTCGGTTTAACTGTTTCATTCAATATATCTTTTAATTGCAAATGGATTTGAGATTCCTCGATAATGTGTTGGTTTTTGTTGTAATTATTAAGATTTGTCACATTTTTGAATTGTACAAGTGGCATTTCGCAAGTTTTTTCGCAATTTGACATTCTCCCGTGACTGCCAGCCATATGTCTAAAAAACAACGATTTATATGACTCACCGAATTAAGCGCAAGTCGGATTAATCAATCGCCCCCTATGTTGTCTTATTTGACAAAATAAATTTTCCACGGGATCTTGATTTATTTTTCGTGCGTAGTATTGGTCAAAATTCATTGCAAATATTTTTTCCGTTACATTTATGAACCCTTCCACTGTTATTATAAAATTACTTAATGACGGAGGTTTTTTCTTTTCGTTGGTACCTTGTGCTCTGAAATACATGTTTTTTAAAGATTGTATGCTTTCTCTCCAAAATTTAAGGTGGCTGCTGCTTTTCGTAACAGGTGATCGTAACGGTTTAGATATCTTCTTCCCACCCTTGTCGCCATTCAGACTATCGAATAGTTTATCAAAAAACATAATAATGCGTACAGTATCGTATGCAGTTTTGGGCATCTGGTACCGTTTTGTTTTATCTGCTTCATCTGTAAAACACAAAACACAATCTTGTTATACTTCATATTACATTATTTTAATTCTACAATTATATCATCCCGATACTTACTATTTCGAGCCATGCTGCTAATGGCAGCACCCATGGAATGGCTTAGTGCTTGAGTTGCATAGCAGACTTTCATTTTTTTAATTTTTTCCCTCCTGACGTGGTACTTAGTGATTTGTGGAATACTTCTCACATCACCACTCGCCTGGTCAATCTCATATGCCGTGATGATGTCGTCCCACCGTCCCACAAACACCTTGTTTTCCGCCTCCCATATTAAATTTTTAGTTAATAAATTATTACGGATGCCCTTTATTAAATGTGGCACATCGAACAATGGCGTTACTTCTTGGTTATCTATTACTATACACCGCTTGGGTTCAAGATTGTTTCGCAAATAATGTTGTCGCGAATTTTGCAGCAAATTCTTAATAGCCCTCCTGTTCGTTGCGCCTTGATCACACACTGTTGCGATAACATTTAACCCTGTAAGATAAAACATATTGTAATACTCAATGTGTCAAAATGTATGCAAAATTAATTCTATGCTTTACGTACCACTTGTATTCAATTTTTGTAATACAGTTTTCAACAATATTTCAAAACTTGTTGCTGTCGTTGTTCCTTTACAGAAGCTGTACGCTACTACCTGCTTCCAATTGAATAACTTGGCAGGTTATAATTCACTAGTATAGGTATATGACAACTTATCTTATTCGACACTTGGCAGGTTATAATTCAATAGTATAGGTATATGATTACTTACCTTATTCGACACTTGGCCGGTTATGATTGATTGACACTTGGCAGGTTATAATTCACTAGTATAGGTATATGACAATTTACCTTATTCGACACTTGGCAGGTTCTGATTGATTGACACTTGGCAGGTTATAATTCAATAGTATAGGTATATGACTACTTACCTTATTCGACACTTGGCAGGTTATACTACCAAAAAAAATTTGTATAATTGGCCCTATTGCAGAGTTTAGAATGTATCAAGTTTAAGTTATTCATCTCGGTAGGTGCAGCTTGACAAATGTAACATTTCATTGCTGAAGAAGTGCCCGTAATCACATTACACACTTTGTTGTCGACCATAGTTAATGCCATAGCATATTCTATTTTAATATTATTATTCAGGGTCAGTGGACTTAAATTTTCTATTTCATGTTTGATTTCATTAATTTCTTCATTTGTGACTTCCTTACTCTCTTTAATAAATTGAAATTTAATTGGTCTACTGAACCAAGGTGATAAAAGTCGTGGATTTTCCCATATTATTTTGCTATTTGATTTATCCTGAAGTCGTATAGGTACTAAACTCGAAATGAAAACAGTATTGCCATCTACGTCATAATTTCCATGTTCAATTTGTTTGTACCTGGATTGGCCAGATGCACCATCGCATCCCCATTTGCATACAAGCATGAGATCTATAGTATACATAACTTCATCTACACTTTTTAGTATTCATGATGCTGTGTGATTTAATAAACTTTGTAAGTCAACTTTTGCACCCATTTCTCATATTTCTATTTTTTCTTTCGGAGGATAATGAAAATGTGGATTAAGCAAAAACGACAGTTAAATTTTTTTACGACTTTCTGTAACATATAACGATTTATACTATTTACAACAACTTTTGAAATGGGTTTGTGTACTCTATTACCAAAATTATAAATTTCCTTATGCATGTCCGGATTCTCTACTAAATTAAAAGTTTGCATGGGTCGCGGTGTTCCTAATTTTATTAAATCTTGTAGCTGTAATAACGAGGTGTTGAATGTCTCTTCACAATTAGCTGAAATGTAATGACAACCGGAAATATGTTGAATTAACAGGGATCTATATGACTCTTCAAATTGTGCAGAATTTAAATGATTTGCGCGAATTCTATGCTGACGAATTTGGCCAAAAAAATTTTCTAAGCAATCTTGATTAAGTGATTTAGGAGAAAAAAAATCGATACTATAAGAAAATAAAATGTCCCGTATATTAATATAGCCTTCTACTGTTAGAACTAAAGTTCTTTAGGGATGGAGGCACAGAACGTTGTCGCGAACTTGCTACTTCAAACGACATATTTCCTAACTGACGTATACAATCTTTCCAAAAGGAGAGATGAGGAGACATTCGTGACACTGTTCCTCGTAAAATCTTTCCAATTGGAGGTTTCACTGAATCACCGTTTAAAGAATCGAATAAAGAATCAAAAAAATTTTAAATTTTCGCTGTTCCGGAAGCCTTACTCTCCATTTTATATGTGCCGGTTATATCAGTTATATCTGAAAATATAATTTTAGTTCAAATATCAACTTAAGTTATTACTATGGTGTACTATACTGTAGTTCTAATCTTGATACGTACTATTTCGAGCCATAATTGTAATTGCTCGGGCCATGGAGTGACTAAAAACTTGAGTGGCATGCGACACTTTCATTTTTTTTCATTTTTTCCTCAATTACGTGGCTTTCTGTTATTTTCGGTAAAATTCTAATATCATTCGATGAGTCTATTTTATACGCTGTTAATATATCCTCCCACGTTGCCTCCATAATTTCCTTATCCTTATGCCACACGAGATTATTTTTCAGGAGGTTGTTCCTAATTCCTTTAATTAGGTGCGGCACATCGTAGAGGGGAACTATTTCCTTATTTTTAATAATTAGTCGCCGCTTTGGTTGCATTCCGTTTCTCAAGTAACCCCTCAAGTATGTCCCTCTGACATCATTTACCATCCCCTCTACGGCTGATTGGTTCGTGGACCCTTGATCGCAAATGGTAGCGATAATATTCAGACCAAAAAATATATTACAGATTAACCATTGTATTCAAGATTACTTATAAAACATACTTCTCTGATGTTTTTGTAAGGTGAATTCCTGGTCATAATGGTAGATAATCCTGTGTATCCTGACACACGCATCCATTACCTGTAATTGCTAAAAGGTTCTCGTGAGCGGTACATCCAAGAATTCGGTCTGAGCTTGTGACACATCAATTACATTGAATAAAAGTAATTACAGAAATATCAGTATCATAAATTGAAACCACGAATTCTTGGATTTCTTTCAATATAATATAAACGTTTTACATACCATTTACATAATTGAACTTTTCTATTAAAATTTTTAGCAACCGTTGAATTTCTTCTGATTTCGTGGGACCTTTACTAAAATGATAGCATATCGTTTGGTTCCACGGTTTTTAATACCTATCAGCATAAACACCAATGCATGGTCCACAATCTGTCCCTTGTTTAGCCCCTTCATCGTATCCTGTAACGCGTTATACTCTATGCACGGAGTCAAAGTCATTTCATCAAACTCTATAGAGCAGAATTTTTCTTTCGGTTTTAAAGATTTTATCGCGTTTTGAATATTTTTCATGACTACTTCATTAATGCCCTGTCCTATTCGAATATTATTTAATAATCTACTAATTGTATTTTTGGAAGGAAGGTTGAACCACTTTGATAAGAATCTACACGCGGAACCGGGTGTTTTGTACAGGGCTAAGCTCATCGCTTTTCATCAACTGTATATCTACGACCTTTTGGTTTAATGTTTTGACGTTTTAGTTGCTGAATACAAAATTCGAATGTTTCTTTCCGCACATCCGTTTTAGAAAAGTTAAAATCTATCTCGGCTAAATACAACCTACGTTTAAAATTTGTGACCTTTTTTTATAAATTGAAACTTTACTTTGTAGCATTCTCCCTCTTTTGTACAAGCGTTTGGCTGTGGGTGTTAACTCCGAGGACTTGTTTAATCCCACACTTCCTAATAATGTGTTACTGGAATCTAAATGTAAAAAAAAATCAGAAATGATAAACTTCATGATAAATATATGAAAATTGTGATATATAAATCAGTGTAAGGATTAGTATAAAAATAAATATAAAAATTCTCTTATCACACTTACGGGAGTTACTTATTGGAGGAACAGGAAATTCTTGTGGCACCGATTCTTTATCCATATCCTTGGAGGGGTGACGAGGAAATTATTATTAATAGTCTCTTACACCACACTCTTTTTAATACGCGAATAGGCGATATAAAGTGAAATTACCGAATAAAGATAACTTATAAAATTCGTATGCAATACGGCGCGTGACGTAGCCTCTACAGGCGGTTCCAGGTGAGTGAGGCCGAGCGGCACCTCAGGAGGGCTATTTATACAGCCCTCTCAGGGGCCCGCGTCCCTCAAGCGACGCTGAAAACGCGCGGCAAATTTTGGCGCGAAAAGCGCGTCGGCACGCCGAAAATCCCTTACCTGGGCAAGTCTGGCTGCCAGATGCGTAGCGTGGCCATAGCCTGACTCACCCAGGAACACGGGGGAAAACCCGAGCCTCCAACGCATAACGGTACAATCGCCCGTTCCTCAAACAAACAAGCTAGCGCCGAAGTCGCTACATCACCCCCCGGTAGTAATTAGCACTAATTACGAAAAACCGACTTGTAATCTATCCGGAAATTTGACTCTTCTCCCATAGCGAGTAACAAAACGTCCTACCGGCGTAGACAAATCCGGAGCAGGTACGATTGGCAATACATTATGAACAACCGGTGGAACTACAGGCGGAATTTCGGGTGAAGTTTCAGGTGGTATCGGATCCGTATTTCGCGGTACAAGTTACTAATTTCACCGTCGCCTTAATCCCAGCATGGGACAAACCATGTAAAACCTTGATGACGGCACGGCGGAAGGGGGCCACAAGATAAGGCCGCACAGCGCCCGTTGAGACATCACACCACATCTTCATGGAAGATCCGGGAATCGCCACCTGCTTCAGCGTCAAACCAGAATCTTTCTGCAAAAATTTCTGGAGCTCCGCGTCTGTTGCCTGAGACGTCGCCATCGCCTCTGGATAGCGCATCCGCTACCACGTTGTCTTGTCCAGCCACGTGACGGATGTCAGTTGTGAATTAACTCACGTAACTGAGGTGCCTAATCTGCCTCGGGGTATGTTTATCCGGTTTGCAATTAAAAGCAAAGATGAGCGGCTTGTGATCCATAAAAACCGTGAAGGTTCTCCCTTCCAGCAAATGCCTAAAATGTTTAATGAACATATAAATAGCCAGCAACTCCCGATCAAACGTCGAATAATTCCGTTGCGTCGGCGACAGCTTGGTGGAAAAGAACGCCAACGGTTCCCAACCATCGCCAATACGCTGCTGCAAGGAAGCGCCCAGCATGGTGTTTGAGGCGTCGCAGGTAAGCGCCACCGGAGCGTTAAGCTCGGGGTGCGCCAATAAAGTTGCCCGCGACAGATCCTCCTTGCATTGACGGAACGCGTCACGGGCCTCATTGGTCCACATAACCGGACTGTTTCCCTTAATATTGTTGCCCAGCAGGTCGTTCAAGGGTGCCTGGGCTTGCGCCGCCTTGGGTATAAAACGTCGATAGAAGTTTATCATACCCAAGAAACGACGCAACTGCTTAGCGGTCGTCGGCTCTGGAAAATTGTTTATCGCGTTCACTTTCTCCATAACCGGACGCGATCCCTTTTCGGAAACGATATATCCGAGAAATTTAACTTCGGGTTTCCCGAACACGCACTTACCCGGATTAACTACCAAATGATACTTACATAGTCTATCGAAAAGAATTTTCAAATGTTCTAAATGTTCACTTTCCGAAGTAGACGCGATTAGTATGTCGTCGATATAGGCATAGCAAAAATCTAAACCATGCAATACCTCGCCAATAAATCGTTGAAAAGTCTGGGCGGCATTGCGGAGGCCGAACGACATAAATGGAAATTCAAATAACCCGAAAGGTGTGGTTATTGCGGTCTTTGGAATATCCTCTTCTGCTACTGGAATTTGGTTGTACGCGCGCATTAAATCCACGGTAGAGAAGATCCTTTTTCCTCTCAATGCCTGCGCAAAGTCTTCGATATGGCGAATGGGGTACCGGTCAGGTATGGAGCGTGCATTTACGCCACGGTAGTCTCCTACTGCCCTAAGAATTTCCTCGTCCGAGCCTTTGGGCACCAAGTGCAATGAAGAGGCCCAGCTACTTTTCGATGACCGCGCGATTCCAAGACGCAACATGGTTTCAAACTCTTTCTTAGCGAACTGGAGCCTGTCCGGTGCAAGCCGCCGAGGCTTGCAAGAAACGGGTGGCCCAGGTGTAGTTTTAATATAATGGCACGTACTATGATTTACCTCTACAGGCGTGCCTCCAGGTTTTGTGAGGTCAGGATACTTACGCAACAGAGAATGGTAGACGGACTCGTCTTTTACCATTCTAATGGACGCCGTCTCATTCCGAACAGTGGTTCCTCTCGATGATAGAGCTGTCGTCAGATCGATAATGCACTGGTTGCGGATGTCTACCAACAACCCAAAATGCGCCAGAAAATCCGCACCGATGATTGGCTTGGTAACGTCAGCCACGATGAATCTCCAGGTGAAATCCCGACGAAGACCCAAATTCAGCGTAATAGTTGCTGTACCGAAGGTCGCGATAGTAGTACCGTTGGCCGCAGAGAGCTCGTACTCACTTTTCGGAGTTGAGCCTCGGATCATCCTACGGGGAACGACACAGAGGTCGGCGCCCGTATCGACCAGGAATTGCGTATTCGTACGCCGGTCATTCATAAAAAGACGGCTGAACGTTGGGCTGGAGTCGCTAGCCGACATTAACGACCGCCCCGTGCGTTTCCCTGCCCGAAGGTGCAGGGCTCGATGCACCGGTGTGCATTATTTGCATATTTTGCGTGGTATCAGCACATACCGTTCGCCGCGTGCTCCCGCGATCTTGATCTCGGCCTCGAAAAACTCCGCGGACGACGCGAACTCCCTTGATCATCACGTCGGAAGGGTTCATCCCTCCGGGAATGACGGAGTTCGTCAATCTGAGCCCTCATGACCTTCGTCTCATCCTGCAGGGAAACGAGGAGCTGCATCATCCTGTCCGCCATTAAGTCCATGGGACTCGGCTGCGTCGATGGTCCAGGATGCGACGTTTCGGCAACAATAGGCCGTCCGGACATGGTTTCCATGATGGCGTCCGCTAACACCGCTACTTTTTCGAGCGACGTGTCCTTTTGCGTCGCCAGGATAGCTTGAACATTCGCTGGCAAACGTCTCGACCAAAGCGTCCTCAATAACGGCTCCGTAACGTACGTCCCCGCTAGGCTCCGTAAATGCCGCAGGAATTGAGAGGTTTTGCGATCATCCATCTCCTCTCCTTCCAGCAATAGACGAGCCTTTTGCTCTTGCGAAACACTTACGCGGCTTATTAATTCGGCCTTTAACTTTTCATAGAGTCCGGACTCCGGAGGATCTAATAATACGTCCCGCACTTCTGCCATATACCGAGGTCCCAATGCTCCCGTAACGTAGCTTGATTTGATCGCGTCGGACACAACCCCAGCCGAGAGGAAATTTCTTTCCATTATACAAAACCATAACTCCGGATCACTCGGCGTAAAGTCCGAAACACGAATTCCGACACGGTTTGTTGCGGACACAGGGAACAAAGACGTTCCTTCACCATTATCGTTTTCGGACATGATGCGAAATTGCTAACACTGTCTTTCTTTAAACTAAAGTTTGTTTCACAGCGGCACGAAATCGACACACGATCACCTTCGCGATATATCACGTCGGGGTCACCAATTTGAGGGGTGACGAGGAAATGATTATTAATAGTCTCTTACACCACACTCTTTTTAATACGCGAATAGGCGATACAAAATGAAATTACCGAATAAAGATAACTTATAAAATTCGTATGCAATACGGCGCGTGACGTAGCCTCTACAGGCGGTTCCAGGTGAGTGAGGCCGAGCGTTTTTTTTT